>OU744270.1:5187500-10187500 GCA_916610215.1 Omphaloscelis lunosa
ATATCCCATGCATGCTCAATCGGGTTCAAGTCTGGCGACTGAGCAGGCCAGAGCAGGACATTGATGTTAGCTGCGGCGAGAGTCTGTCTTACAACTCTTGCGGTGTGCGGTCGTGCATTATCATGCATTAACTGAAATAAGGGACCGATTTGCACTTGTAGAGGAACGATGACGTCAGATACAATCGTCTCAGCATAAATTTGAGCGTTGAGGTTGCCTCTGATCCAAATCAACTCAGTTCTTCCGCCGATCCAAATACCCGCCCATACCATGATGGTTCCACCACTATAAGGATGGACTTCCTGGCAGGATTTTAATCGCTGTTGGCGTCCAGGGGTTCTCCAGTGTCGTATACGTCTTGTATCCGGTCTCATACCAAAACGAGACTCATCAGAAAAGCACACGAAACGCCATTGTTCTTCTGCCCAATTTCTGTGTTCAAGAGCCCATTGATATCGAATCCTACGATTGTGCATTGCTATAGGTGGTACCCGTAGCGGTCTTCGGGAATGAAGGTTCACTTCATGCAAGCGGTTTCTGACTGTTTGGTCGCTAATTAAGTTCCCTGAAGAGTGATGAAGCCTCATGGCTAACATCATGGCGGTTATTGTTGGAGCTCTTCGAGTTAAGATTTGAATGTATCGGTCTTGTCTCCGTGTGGTGCAGCGATACCGTCCTCCATGGCGCTCAGCCACGGTACCAGTGCTTCGGTAACGTGTCCAAAGTCGACTGATAACACTCTGACTTGTATTCAGAGCTAAAGCCACAGTACGTTGCCGGGAACCAGCTTCTATCATTCCCACGGCTCTGAGCATTTCTTCCCTGCTTAAATGACGTCGGCGCTCCATAATAACGTTGGTTTTAATCAGTAGTAGGGAAACAGTAGCACTAATAATGTCTTCAATGCGTTGTATGTTTTTATAGGGAAAATATTGACAGCTGATTTTCATCTTTTACTCGAATTTGATTAACAGTTCCTGTTTCAAATTATGAAATGCACCAAAAAGGATCTATATAAATTTATATAATCATAAATTTATTACAAAGCCACATCTCAATCTCAAGAAATCCGCATAAAAATGCTTGATCCCTAGACACTTTTGATGTGTGTATTTTAGATTACAAAAAAAAAAACTTAATTTAAAGATAATTTTCCAAGTCAAAAAGTACACTTAAGTAAATAAGTAAGTATTATAAGTAATAAAGATAAAAATATATTTATTGTACATTAGTTCTTATTTGAATTTTTTTTTTTTGGCTCATCCGTCTCAGCCAGTTAGCTTAATTTCATTTTCTCATCAACATGATACGGAATTGCAAAAAAAAAACCCTGAATTTTGGCAGACTTGCTTCATCCCACAGCGAGTCCGGAAAGCTTAAGCAAACCTACATATTTAAATACCAAATCGTAACTGTAATAGCCCCTGGCTGGAGGCTTTAAGTTTAAAAGCTTAAGGCAGCCACAGGAAAGTCCGGTTAAGCAGCCATGACCTCATAGGTCAACTGCGAGATTCCATAGTTAAAAAAAAAAGTATCTGTAATAATGCTTATATTCTGCAGTGGGTCACGGCGGCGTGGCGTGCGCGGGCGAAGGCACCGAGCAGCCGTGCACTTGCTGTTACTGCACCGTGTTCGGACATGCTGTAAGTATAACACATGTTTTAAAAACTACCGGTTCTTATTAGCAGGTCAGGCGCACACCGCATTTTAGCCGCGTCCAGATATATTCATTTGTCCGTACCGTACTTGCTTTTCGTATCAGCGTCGCGATCCAAGAACGCCACTTTGGACGCCCGTTCGGTGCGATACGGTGGTACGGCGTCTCGATACGGATACAGGTACGCTCCGATCCATCGCGAGTCGGTTCTTTCGCCCCATTCAAAGAACACACGCAAATTTGACATAGCAATGAACACGCGATGATATCAGCGACCCCGACTAATAATCATGATCAAAACTTTGATCCAGCCCGTCCCATCCTTGATGTCCTCCCTCCGGTTGACGCCCTAAGCCGAGGTTCGTACCCCACAGGGGGTGCCCTTAGCGAGCGTTCACCTAGCTTTAATTAGCATAGTTGAATAACCCCTGGCTGGAGGTTTTAAGTGTAGTAGCCATGATCTCAGAGGTCAACTACGAGAAGCCCGACCTAAAAAAAAAAAAAAAATCGCAGCGACCATACGGAGTTATGGGCTATTTTATTTACTTTGCGTGCAGAGTTATTGGATTACAACGCTGATACGAAACGGAGGTACGGTACGCTGAAAAGAACATATTTATCTGGACGCAGCTTTAGGTACGAAGCTTCAAGTATGCGGCGGGCTCGTCTTGTCGGGCCAATTCAGTGAGTGTAACGTAGTCAGAAGATATAAGAGTTACGCGATAGACAGAGAGGCAACTTCTAGGTGAATATTACTGTAGGTAATTAGCGCTGTGCGACCTGAATTGCACTATATCGTGTCGAAGCCAAGAGTCGCTTTTTATTTAAATGATTTTGTTGAGTGAATCTTCCGTACTTGTACTATTATGTATTCTGTGATAAGAGTTACTGCCCGTTACCAGTTAATATGATTTGTTACTATAGTGTAATATACCATTTATCAAGATCAATGCTTGCATTGAACTGACGACCGAGATATATGTCATGAGCACGAACCCTACTTGTTCACGAGTCTCCTAACATCTTAATATACTGCTATTTTTTTGTACAAAATATCGTGAATTTGGGAACAATGTGCATTATTAAATGGTATCATTATGTTCTGATAACTATACATTTAAAAAAACCTACTATATTCGAATCGCTTTTTAGCGTGGCGATGGCGGTCATTGCCCTTTCCCTAATATCTCTCCTTAAGGGTGCACCCCCCGGTTAAGGTTTAATTGATGGGGTCGGCTAGTGCCGATGCCTGCTGGGGGTGCGAAGAAAACCGAAAGGGAAATCGTAGCCCCCGGCAACAGGGCAACCGAAGGAACACGGGTGGGTTTTAGTTAGGAAGAGTCTGACACGCCCTCCCGCTCCGCCCAGAGTGGGTGAAGTTATTTGATAATTTCCCACCCAAAAAAAAAAATGGTTGCACTTTTCGACCGCTGTGGGTCGAACTCGTTGGTGGCTCGTGGCTAATATGCATGCTATTTAGGATAGTTATTTATTTATTTAGTATTTATTCATCTTTATTTATTTAGTGAAATAGACGATGATTTATAATGAAAACGAGCGCGTAAAATTTCATGAACAGTTCTTTGGGCGTATAGATATTACGGAAAACTACTAAATGTTTCTACTCAAAATAAAATTATTTGAACTTTTGAATAAATTATATATCCCTCTACGGTTTCTATTTTGCCATTTTCATAAAACATAGGTTATTTATTTACGCCCAAAGATGATTTAAAATGAGTGTTGAAATATGGAAGTTTCCACGCTCATAACTTCCAAACCAATACTTTATTTCCAATTCTGCTTCCACACAGAGCTAGATAATGACAAGACAAATTGATATAATTTTCAGTTTTGAACGTACACCGTCAAACAGACGAGTCATCACCATACTACGTTTGTATGGAAGAAGGACCGACTACCGTATCCTTAAGAACCTAAACAATAAACTATGTGTAGTTTTTCGTTATTAGAACATGTTGAAGATCACGATAAATACCGATTCAGGACGTTAACGGACTTTATTTTAGTTTTAGAAATGCTAGAAACATTAGGTGGGTCAATGACCGATATTGCCACGCTAAAGCGATTCAGGTATAGTTTAGCCTTTAAAAATAAAAAGTTCTTCAACAAACTCTGTTCTGCCGCTTGTGGTTGAAGACTAAAGAACACGAAACACTAATTGTATGTTCTCTTAATTACGTACATCTAATACCTTTAAACGAGCAATTCTTGTATATATGTATATATATAATCTGAATCTCGGAAACGGCTCCAACGATTTTCATGAAATTTAGTATGCAGGGGGTTTCGGTGGCGATAAATCGATCTAGCTAGGTTTCATTTTAAGAAAGCGTCGTTCAAAAATAAATGCGAAAGTGAGTTTGTTTGTTTGTTTGTTACGCTTTCACACTAAAACGGCTACACGGATTTGGATGGAATTTGACACATATAGACCCTTATTCCCACATATTCCCACGGAATCGAGAGTTATACGGATGACACCGTGGTGATAAGCTGATTCTTCATAATTCATATTCCGTTTCAGCCGCCCCTGACGACGCCCGTGCCTCGAAACTTCAACGAGACGAGAGAACGACTACGATCTATATTGAACAAGAAAAAACAGCAGTGCAAGAGTGCTAATGTAAGTACATCATAAACTGAAGGCCGACCCCTTAACTGAGTCCGTTTCTGAGGTAGCTGCGCGGTGCGGGAGGGAAGTGGTGGCCTGATGCGAGAGCTCAGTGATTCGTCAACTTGTGATAACTGTCAGCTCCCGAATCGCTCACTGACTCTGTTAAGCGGTCGGCCTATAAATAATTTTAACAAAAATATCTAGAAAAAAAACTGACTCTTTGGTCTAGTGGTCCCAAGCTACTGCTGAGCAAGAGATCCTGGGTTCCATTTCGAGGTCAGGCAAAGTGTTATTAGGTTTTTCCATCAGAAATTTGGTTGATGGCAAAAAGCTCGTCCCCCATTACATGGGACGCAATGTGGGTGTACGATTAGGTAACCCCTGCCTAATCCTTCGGGGAAAACAGGCTTGATATTGTATTATCTAGAAAAAAAAAATCCTGTAGTAAAAATAGAATACAAACCTAAATGGTTGTTTTGCAGTTTTCAAAAATTCGAAGTTGAACGAAGCAGCGGTCAAAGACGTAGTAAACGTAAATAAATGAAGTCATAGTTCATAGCCATAGGGGGTATGAGGGGGTGTAAAGTTCACTCATCCTCCATAGAAAAGGCAGGATCCTCCGATCAGACGGGTGTTGTATCTGGTGGGCAACTGCCCGACGATTGATGTCGAGCCGTTGTATATATGCTAGTTGCGCGGTAGACTCTGCTTGCGCGATTTTTGATTTGGCGTGACGTCAGTGGTATGCGTAGATCGCATGTGGCGGTAGATGCTGCCACAGTCATATTATCAATGACTGTACATTTTTTAAATACTTACTCATTTTGAAGCTTGATATCCCGACTAGTCTTAAAGACGTAATATACTTGCTTTCATTCTGCAAAATGTTTTATTATTGTGTTAATTCCGTTGTATTTGTTGCAGGGCGATCAAGAGCCCCCGGTGAGTAGGGTATCGGGCATACAGACGCCGCCCATCGAGCCGCCCGCGCAGCCCAAACCGACCAAACCGCCGCCGATCGCACCCAAACCACCGGTAACACATCACTTTATTAATTAACCGACTTCCAAAAAAGAGGAGGTTATAATGTTCGTAGTGTATATTTTTTTTATTATGTATGTCCACCGATTTCTCCGTCAATTATTGTTTTTTTTTTTGTTTGAAAGGGTATGCTCTCAAGGAAATTTATAAAATTTATATGTGACCAACATATAAATTTTATTAACTTAGCTTGGATAGTTTTTGAGTTAGCTTCAATAATGCGTATTTTTTCCCACTTAGTATGTGGATGATATGATAAGTTCCTGTCACTGTTATTTACATAGCAGGTAGTGGTATTCGAATTTGTTTGGGGTAGGTACCACAAGTAAAAACTGAAAAAAAAAAAACAACCGACTTCAAAAAAACACTACAAAGCGAAAAATAACTTTAATTTCGGAAGTCGGTGGCAAAAAACAAAACTTCAAAACCAAAGACACCTTCACTTCCAAACTTAATTTTTTTTTTTGTTTACACCCATGCTATAAAACCTCTATAAAAGTTTCTGAAACAGTTAGCTTTTTGCCAACATTAACCCTTCGTATGGCCGGAACGTGGATCCACGCGAGACACAATGTCTTTTTAATTGTTTCTGTAATTACGGCATTCAACCGGTTAAAACAGCCAGTGTCATAGTAACTATAATATCATCTAAACGAGTGTTATAATGTTGTACTTAATTTCATTATGCAACTCCTTTGCTTTTTCGATCCCTTCCTTACTCATCAAATAGCCACATTCTCACTACTCAATAAATAATTCGTGGTATCTTTATGAATTTCAAAAAAAAAAACATTGTCATGCACGCGCGTTTCACTACCACGGCGCTGTAATTAAAAAAAAAAAAACTGGCACTCCGGGAGTGCCGACAGAAGTGAAAACTTGAAAAACCAAACCAACCATACCACCCAAACCATATATAGTTAGGCAGATTTTGGTTGTCTTGCGTCATTAATTACATTCAGAATAATGTGTTTCCACGTTGTTCTCGAACAGTTACATAGTGTGTTTGTTCACGAGTTCGTACCAACATAGTTCGCGCTTAATACGAACATTCCCGCAAATGATTTTTCGTGTTTTTATTTTGATAAAAATGTTTTCTATTAACAGGCATTACCAAAAACGCAGCCGCCGAACTTAACGCCAGCGCAAGTGCAGCAAAAACGACAATCGATAGACATTCAACAGAAACAACTCGCCGACAAGATGGCGCAGATGGCCGTGTCCGACAAACCGCCGCCTGCGCCCGCGCAGACTGCGAACAAACCTAAGGTAACAACATCGTCACGGGCAACTGGGCTGTGTGGGGACGCGGTCAGACCTGGAGGAGACTTGCACAGACCAGGGAAACATCGCACTAAAGGGAGGAGGTCATACTCAGCAGTGGGAGGCAAATTCATCTGCCGAGCGTTTCCCCAACTATTTTGGGGTCAGCTTTTAGTCAAAGCGGATGCCGCTGAATATTACAGTTATGATACCTTCTTTATTTTCTTGCCCGTTCTTCTCCATAGGTACCTACTACGCTTTGGAATGGGCAACTAGCTTCATATTTCTGACTGACCAACCCCTTGACAATTCAAAAGTGCCTGTCCACTGGAGCGGAGCGAGGCAGCCCAGCGGAGAAATGTGACCAAACCAATAGGAGCGGAGTTTAAATTATGTTGGTTAATATTGGCACATTTGGACAGGCAGCCCAATTGGTTTATCCTAACTAATATTATAAATGCGAACGTGAGTTTGTTTGTTACGCTTTCACGCTAAAACGGCTGAACGGATTTGGATGAAATTTGGCACATGGGTAGACCATGACCTGGGTTAGGATATACCATACTTTTTATCCCGATATTCTCACGGGCAAGGCTCGGATACCGGTTAAATTTTCAAACTGTTATTGTGTACTTAACGCAAAAACCTTTACATTCTTTACATAAAGGGTTTTTCGGATTAAACGGTTTAGAGCAATATTAACCGGTTTTTTTGTTTAGTTTTTATTCACGCGGCGTCCCCACAAATAGTCACAAGTTGCAACGCGTTTACCGACATGCCGCTCGTCGTATAAACCTGTTAATTTAGGTTAAAATAAAGTTCTTAAAACGTTCATGTTCTTAAGAAAAGTTCGGTATAAAAACCGGTATTCACCGGGATTTTTTAAACCGGTTCCGAGCCTTGCTCACGGGATCGAAACTTACGCGGGTGAAACCGCGAGGCGCAGCTAGTTTGAAATGAATGCTTTGTATTTGATTATTTTACTCTATTGTTACAGGTGTTACAACGTACGGTGCCCATCCAAATAAATGTACCGCCCGTACTAAAAGCTGAAGGGAAAGTCAACCCTAATGCTATGGAGCAGATTAGACTACAGGTAATTTTTATAACCCTTACCACAGACACAGATTAGTACAGAAGGTTCACTCCGCAAAAAAATTAAATAAAAAGTGACTCTTGCTTCGACACAATAAAGTGCAATTTAGGTCGCACAGCGCGTCTTGCGTCAAATTTTATTGAACGCAATACGACACAAATAACGTACAGAATCGGATGGTTTTGAATGACGTCCGTGAGAGAAGTTGCGTGTCAGTATTTCAATTTTTTTAATGTCCCTCGGGAATCATCGCATTTCCGAAGAGATACGAATGCTAATTTCCATGTCCATAATTGATTAGATTTATCGTCTATAATAATTTGAATTCAGAACTAAGTACTTTATTGTCTGATTTTCGTGTGAACTATATAGAGCTGCAAAACTATTTTCCTATCTGTCGTGTCTGCGACTTAAGCGGCTTTTCTCCCATTTTTAAAATAAATTGCATTAAGTTAAACGAGTATTAACAACTCTATATCCAAGTCGATTGAGAGCGTCCGGTCTGCACCAAGTGCAAAGGGCAACTGATAGAAATTCGACGACTGACGAAACACGAAGTTTGTCGAAGGACTTTTAGAAAATACAAATAGCACTGTACAACGCACTTTCGGTGTCACTAATTTTATTACAACTGCCATCTGTAGACGCAATCGACGCGGAAATTCCGTGCTCAGTGATCGTTACTTATTATATAAATGCGTAAACATCTGTCTGTCTGTTACTATCCAAACTAATATTATAAAAGCAAAAGTGAGTTTGTTTGTTTGTTACGCTCTCACGCTAAAACGGCTGAACGGATTTCGATGAAGGGTAGACCATGACCAGCACGCGTAGTATGACCACCGTAGAAACGGGTTTTGTCGACGGAAGAATAGACAAAAATGACGTTCCGTGAAGACAGTCGGACGGCGACAAAGTAAAAAGACTCAGCTGCACTTTTTACGAAATTCACTCTTTTACATAATTCGACTCAAAATTCTTTGTTTTGTCATAGGATTTGTTTCTGTTTGATTCTCATTTTTACTGATATTAAGTAACGTCAACTACAAAAAATATCTCAAAGTGTCGAAGTACCGAATTTTGGAAAAAAAAATATTACAGTAACATTGGCCTTAATCATTTCCTTGATAATGCCCTATTAACTAAATGATAAAAAATAGGAATAGCTTTGTTCTTCTATTAATTAAAAACACTCTCCTGTAAAATCATGATTTTGTAGATAACCGTTTATATTTTATGACCGTCGTGTAAAAAGTTTTCTACCGTCTTTAGCATGGCGATTACAAAATCAAGTTGTCTTCACTACCTTAGTGATTTTGACAGTTTGGGATAGAAAACTTTCTTCTGAAATAGTCTACATGTAAAAGGACCTAGACAAAGATCGTTAGAAGCGGAGGACAAAATGACAGATTGTAGAATGATTTCTACGGTGCGATGTCAAAAATGGAGAAACGAAATGTCACTTTGTATAGAAAGAGCTATCTCTATTCTTCGTAGAAATAGAAAACGCCATGCTACGCGTGCTGGACAAAGGCATAAGATACTTTTTATCCCGATATTCTGATGGGATCGATCGACTTATGCGGGTGAAACCGCGGGGCGCAGCTAGTTGTATCTGTAACACTTTCGCTCTGTGCAAAAATTCATTTTATGGTATTTTTATGCAATATAACCATCGAACTAGATTCTTTTGACTAGGAGGTTCTTCAAAAACTGTTTAATGCCGCGTTAGTTTACTAGGCTGATCAAAAAGGAATGACTCGGTTCATATTTTCTGTACTAATATTAAATCTGAAGAGTTTTTTTTTTTGTATGTTTGAACGTGCTAATCTCTGGATTTGATGGCCCAATTTAACATCTCCCTAGGACCTATAGGCGCCAAGCAAGAAGAATAATAATCGAATGTCATTATTTTAAGTCGAGCTCACAGTTCCTCAGCAATTTGTTCCGTTTAGTGTTTAGTTAGACCTTACCGGAAGTTTTATCACGAAAAGTAATCCTGTGTATTCTTACACTAATTATTCAAGATGATTTTGAAATTTTCATAAATTGCCAGATAACTGATTTAATTATTTTCTAGATTCTACTCGTAAGTTGTAAAAAAAGCACAGTTTTAAAACGCCCATAACTTTCTCACAGCAATTAAAACAACAACATCAAGCTCAAGCCCATCAACAACAACATCAACAGCTTCAACAACAACAACAACAACAACAGCAGCAGCAGCAAGCTCAACAACAACAACAGAAGAAGCCGGAGCCTATTTACGACTTGCCCATACACAATAAACCGACGCTCACGCCTCAGCAACAACAACAGATAAGACAACAACAGCAACAGGTTAGTAATAGAGTAAATACCCAATTGTGGTGACAGCCAATGACTTAATAGCTAAGATCAGGGCATGCATGGAGGCTGAAGAAACCGTTACGCATGTGCTCTTTGAATGCACAAGCGTCCACCCAGATCAGAACAGAAACCCTCGGGTCACCCAGATCTTTCTCAGATGTTCTGATGAGACCAGGAGACTTACTCAACTTCTGGAGGGAGCTGGGCTGGTTCGAATAACCATCGATGGCCGCCATGGCCCACGCAAAATGGTCCACCTGAAGTTAGTTTCCGCACTTAGCCAAGTACGGAAACCAAACCACATACAAGGCTAGGAATCAGTTTAAAAAATACCGGTTTATTTGGGTTTTACTCCGAACTTTTCTTAAGAACATAAACGTTTTAAGAACTTTCTTTTAACCTAAATTAACCGGTTTACACGACGAGCGGCATGTCGGTAAACGCGTTGCAACTTGTGAGGATGCCGCGCTGAATAAAAACTAAACAAAAACCGGTTAATAATGCTGTAAACCTTAAAAAAACCTTTATGTAAAGAGTCCTCCACAACCGTTTTCTACGAGCGAAATCGAATATAAAGGTTTTGCGTCAAGTAAATAATAACAGTTTGAAAATTTAACCGGTATCCGAGCCTTGACCCCATAACATAGCATAATAGCAAAGATCTTCGACCTACACTTGAGGAGGCTCTCGTTAGGGAGCTGGACTAAGGCGAAAGCGTCAGCGTAGCTCGCGAAATTCAAAGTGCGTTCATGTACTGCAATAGTCGTACATCTATTTGTACCGGATTGTTCTTTTGTGCACTTGCACAATGCGTTCGGGGATAATCGTCGGTTGGTGCTTCATTTAAATTTGTCCAAGGGGCCCCTCGTACGCCGTTCAAAGGACCGAGATACTCCCGAGATTCACAAATGAAAAATTATAATAAATTCATTTCAATCATTATTTTCACTGGTACATATATCTTATTGGCTATATTTTCTCGTTACAAATTAATTAGACATTTGTAGCCGAATTAGACGAAAGCCTGTATTTCGGCAATCAGCGCCAAATACCTCCAATATTAAAATTAAAAAAAAAAAATATATATATATATAGTCGGTGTCTTTAGATCGGTATTTAAGTTTTTTGACACCAACTTCCGAAATTAAAGTTATTTTTCACTTTGTAGTTTGGAAGATGGTTGTATTTTTGTAAATGTTTTTTTTTTTCTCTCTTTGTTGGTTGATTTGTAATTCATCAGTTCCACTTTACCAAATGGTGCTTTTCGAGAGCAAATGCATGAGTAAATAAAAAATTCCGAAATCGCTATTGGTATGTCTATAATATTTGAAGAGTTCCCTCGATTTCTCCAAGATGCCATCATCAGATCGTGACCAAATGACAATGGGACCAACTTGGAAGTATACCCTTTCAAACAAAAAAAATTTCTTCAAATCGGTTCAGCCATCTTCCAGTAATCGGGTAACATAAATTTAAAAAATATTCCGACGAACTGAGAACCTCCTCCATTTTTTTGAAGTCGGTTAAAAATAGCCATCAAGTAGAGATCAAGGTTGACTCAACTTCGTGTTTATTTATTATAAGGGAGTATAAGTTATTTTTCCTTTCATAATTTTTAATTGAGTTTCATTTATGCATTCACAGCTTCTGCAACAAAAACTCCAGCATCAACAACATCATCAACAACAGCAACAACAACAACAACAACAACAACAACAACAGCAGCAGCAGCAGCAGCAACAACAACAGACGCAACAGCGGTTTAATCAGCAACAAGCTCAACAACAAGCACAACAACAACAGGTGGCTCAACAACAGGCCCAACAACAAGCTCAACAACAAGCTCAACAACAAGCCCAACAACAGGCTCAACAACAACGACAGAGTAGAGCGCAACAACAAAGAAGTACTGTGTCTCTCTCGAGCAGAGATACAAGTGTGTTCTCTACTTCAAGCGGATGTTCTGGGTAAGTTAATCTTTAAAAAAAGCGGCCAAGTGTGAATCCGAAAGGTTCCGTACCACTATACAATGTTTAACACTACAAATTTCTTTGACACGTTTCTTGTATGGGGACCTTTTCATTTTTAACTTTATTTTATTTTTATTATTTGTCGGTATAGCGGCCATAGTAGTACGGTATTTCTATTTTCTTTATGTCCCTCTGAAAACTTCGTGTTTCGTCAGTCGTCGGTTAGCCATATTTCATATTTAAAGACAAAAAAGAAATCTTTGCGATGTTGCCCACTTTCAGAATGCACGCTCTTAAGAACTAGTGATTGGGGCCTTCCATAACTTGTATAAGTATCATTTACTGTAGTTCTATTTTCTTAATGTGTCTCGGCAAACTTCGTGTTTCGTCTGTTATCGAATTTCTATCGGTTGCCCTTTGCACTTGGTGCAGCCCAGACACTCTCAATCGACTTGGAAGTATATAGAGTTGTTAATACTCTTTTAATTTAATTTAATTTATTTAAAAAATGGGAGGAATGCCGCTGAAGTCGCAGGCACGACAGATAGGAAAATAGTTTTACAGCTCTATATAGTTCACACGGAAATCAAAATAAAACAACAATGTTATGCTATGGATGCAGGTGACTAAAACGCCCTCTATACTATATAATATTATTATACATATATTATACAGGGTGGCAGGGACATCGACGCGAAAACTTACCATGGATTCAGTACATGATTCTGAACGCCCTGCGTTTAAAATTTTCATCGATTATTAAATCAAAATCAGCTGTTTCATAGAAAAGTGCAATCAATACATACGCGGTCAAAATGTATGGAACAGCTGATTTAAAAAAAAATAACCGACGCAAAATTTCAACGCAGGCGAATTCAGAATCATGTACTGAATCCGTGGTAACAGTTTTCGCGTCGATGTCCCTGCCACCCTGTATAGCCGAATAAAACACAGTAAAAAACGCGAATACCGAATGGCGATGTGAAGTACCACGATTAGTAACGGGATGTTGTTGTAACCATATATGTGATTTAAAAGAGTGTCCGTGGAGTTTCTCGCCCGTTCTTCTCCATAGGTACCTACTACTCTTTGGAATGGGCAACTAGCTTCATCTTTCTGACTGACCGACCCCTTGACAATTCAAAAGTACCTGTAAATTGGTTTATTTGAAATGCTTCGATTTTGACTTTTGACCCTTTGGGTATGAGACCCACAAAAGTAAAGAATCTAATGATTATCATACTAGCTGCGCCCCGCGATTTCTCCCGCATAAGTTTCGATCCCGTGGGAATATCGGGATAAAACTGTCCTATGTTTTAATCCAGGTTATAAACTACCTGTGTGTCAAATTATGTACAAATCCGGTCAGTAGTTTTTGCGTGAAAGAGTAACAAACATCCATGACATTTATAATATTAGTAAGGATTCTCTTCTGTTCTAGTGGCTCGTGTTGGCGCGGCTCTCGACCGGAAGACACTCGAGACTTGGACGCGCTTCTACAATACATAGAAGGGCCCGCGAGACACGTCGACCGCGGCAAGAAGCGAGCCAAGAAGCAGCGCCAGAAGGCCAAGAAGGTACCTTATATTAAATTATTTCTTATTTATTTATTTAACAGTTTATGTACACGCATACAAACAGACAAGAAGACAGGAACAGAAAAATACGTACAAAGACGATGTTTTTTTTCTAAAGAAATCTCTTCCTGCAGGAAACGTTGTCTAGATCTCTTTTTATCTACTTTCCTAGTAGATAAAAAGAGATGTAGACAACGTGTGTAACAATATAACGGCGGAATTTTTTCGTACACTGGATTTTCAACTCTCTATATTAAGCCGAGCGTTGAGAATTCAACAGAGTGCTTCTCAGCGCGTTGAAAAAACACTGTTGGATTTTCAACTCTCGGTGCTAAAAACAGAGCGTTGAAGATTCAGTTTGCGAAAAAATTCCGTCCCGTTATTTTACGTTCGTGTGACAAGAGTAGAAGAGAAAACAACAAATTTAATGATAATTATTACCTTTTCAAACGTCTGACACATCTCGGGACACATCCCTGTCCTTTGGAAGGCGTACGAGAGGCCGAAGCCAACTCGCAGAGGCCCTACTAGACGTTTTCAATTAAATGAGACACCAACCGACGATTATCCCTGTCCGCACTATGCAAGTGCACCCAAGGACAACCACGGGTTGGTGCAGGACTATTGGATTATGGGTTTGGGTGGCTAAAGTGGGCTGGTTTCATGGAGCTATGGAAGGACTATGGCCCCTGCCGGATCAATGTTTTATATGTACACGGGTAAAATGGCAGGGGGTTATTATTACTATTATTTTTTGAAGTAAAAACTTCTTTAGGCGCGTTGAGCATTTTTGAGATGGGACTAAACCATTGATTTCGCGACACCATGACGACACCTCATTTTTGTGAACGCGATTGTGCTCTTTATTTAGATAAGGTTACGGACCAATGTTCTATACAAGTTTTTTTTTTCCACCAAGGCGATCTTGTTCAAGTTTTCACTTCTGTCGGCACTCCCGGAGTGCCACCACTTTTTTTTTCTTACTTCTTATTGGATGTCTACGTCACAAAAGGAACCTAATATCCTCGAATAACTTAATCGGTTTTTGAGGGGCTCGTGGCTGAATAATAACAGCCACACGTATCGATCGAAGGTTAAGCTACGCTTGCCGCGGTCGCTTCGTGGATGGGTGATCATCCAATACATATCGAGATCCCTCCGTGTCTCGGAAAGCACGTCATAGTTGTTACGGGTAGTCAGAAGCCCAAGTCTTGAGAACCAGTCATACCAAGGTGAATCGCGTTACCCAGTAACTGGGTTGTAGAAGTCAGATAGGCAGTCGCTCCATGTAAAATACTGAAATTCAGCTGCGTCCAGTTAGACTGGAACCCGACCCCAAAATAGTTGGGTAAACGCTCGGCAGATGAATTTGCCTCCCACTGCTGAGTATGACCTCCTCCCTTTAGTGCCATGTTTCCCTGGTCCGTGCAAGTCTCCTCCAGGTCTGACCGCGACCCCACACAGCCCAGTTGCCCGTGACGATGTTGTTACCTTAGGCTTGTTCGCAGTCTGCGCGGGTTTGTCGGACACGGCCATCTGCGCCATCTTGTCGGCGAGCTGTTTCTGTTGAATGTCTATAGATTTTAATTTTTGCTGCACTTGCGTTGGCGTTAAGTTCATACAGATTGACAAACGAATCAACCTACTTACTCTCACTTCACCAACAGATGGAATCCCGCCTCTTGGAGGAACGCAACGCCGTGGTGAGCGAGCTGAGCCGAGCGCGGCGCGAGATGGACGCGCTGCAGGTCGCGCACGCCGCGGCCAAGCGGCGCCTGGACCACACGCGGCAGCTGCTGCAGGCGCAGAACAAGCCCGGCAAGAAGAAAGGTCACCTGAATAATAATAATAACACTAGTTTATTAGGCTTAGCGATTTTGCAGGGTAGGGCAGGCGAGCGCATGCTGCGACGCAGCTACACAGACACATTCGCGTCCTAGCTAATACAAACTATCTGTCCTTTAAACAAAATTATGAATCGGTGGTAAAAAAACAAGTGAAGATCTGCGCGCGTCGTGCAGAAATATTTGCCAGCTCTACAACGAGACGCAGAGCAGGTCAGGCCTGCGCCGCAGCGTACGCAGCTGTCGGTACGTTCATGCATTACAAAATCTACTTTGGTGGCCCTGCGTTATTTGCGTCTCAATATACGCTTAGCCTTATTGTCCCAGATAGCAATGTCAGTCAAGTCATAGGTCTCGAGTTCGAACCCAAGGCACGCACCTCTGACTTTTCGAATTCATGTGGGTATTGTATAATTATCACTTACTTCAAAAACGGTGAAGGAAAACATCGTAAGGAAACCGGTGTGCCTGAGAGATATTTCTCAACGGACTGTGAAGCTAGATCAGAGGCTCATGGGCTGCTTTAAAACTGACACCTGGATAGACGAAAAGAAGAAGATTGTCCCAGAGCAGTGGTGGCCCAGTCGTAAGGACTGCGAGTTACGAGTTTCAGGTCGTAGGTTTGAACCCAGACAATCGCTTTACTTTGTGTAAATTATTTCATCAGCACTGCTCTCAAAACGGTGACGGAAAACATCGTGAGAAAACCGGCATGTTCTAGAAGCAACAATTAGAAGACATGTGACTTCTACCATCCCGCAGTTCGCGTGGTAGATTACGACTCACTCTCTCACAGAGAGGAGGCCTGTGTCCCAGCAGTAAGAACATTATTGGTTGATTATTACTGTCCCACTACAGGACAAAGGCCTCTTCTCATACTCAGAAGGCACGAGCATTGATCACCACGCGCGCTCAAGACGGGTTGGCGATCTGAGGCTTTTATTTTACCTTTCCCAATATCAGTAATGTCGAAGATAAACTCATATGTATTGGAAAAAAAAGTCATTTTGATACTTGACTGGTTTTGAGCCCACAACCCTCGTATATGAGCGGAGTGACCATAACCATTGGCCATTCACGACTTTCAGATTTACATGAAAATGGTAAATTATTTACTTCACTAAAGGGTCATATGTCTCGGGAGCTATATTGAATCCTGCGCGTAACAGAGGGAGACATAGTGGACAAGTGTATGCGCAGATATACATTTTAAATTGTTTTTTTTTTTTTGTTATTTATCAAGCAATAAAGGGAATCTTACTGTTGTGCGTCCATTCGAAACTTACATAATATGACTAATTTAGTAGTTATTTCTTGTAATTATATTATCTGCTGCTTGTAATTGTTACTATGCTTGAATATATAAATAAAAATATCTTTTTATACTTCTTAATATTTTTTCGCATTCAATGCAATAACAGCAAAAGGGTTAAACATTTCTTATTCACATTGATGTATTCTTTATTCTACACATTACAACATTTGAAATTCCTTAAAAAAATCTTAATAATTTCAAAATCCCGGAGGCATACATACTAATATATACGTGCCAGTTTATTGACCACAAAATCAATCTACCTACTCCGATCACTGATAATAATGCTTTTGGCTACTTTGTAATGAATGTGCATCTTATTTGTGAAAAATAAACAAATTTAATTTTTCTTATGTTTTTGTTGGAACAGGTAAAAAACAGAAGTTGAATCCGGCTCAGCAGGCCAAAGTGCAGTTAGTGGCTGAACAGCTGGGAGAACTAACTACTCTTATGAATACTACTTCCAAGGTTTGTTTGTTAAATTATAAGCCTTCTCCAAAAGTCAAATCATTTATTTCAAATAGGCCATCGTATGGCACTTTTGAAGGTCGTCTTTATAACGATGAGCGTGAAATTTCAGCCCCGATCAACTGCCTCGCATCCCCATCGCCCACTTCATTAAGCGTTCTTTCATACCTTTTTGTTTTGCTCGGTTCCTAAGGTTCATAGCGTGATATTACAGAGAGCTGCAAAAAATACAAAAAGAAAAGTAAGATAGTTAATTGGTTCAGGCGTGACCTTGCGGAAATCCATTTTAAAATGCAATAGAAGTGGATATATTTAGTAACCTATTCCGCTTAGCTATTTCTATAGAGTCTTGAAAAAACCCTGAAAGAAATCGACACGTGTTTCACCTCTCATCATCATCCTCAGGATGACGATTGACTTGTCGCGAACTCGAACACGGCGTGTTGCCACACCAAGCACCGAGCGCACACTGCAGAGGAATTCATTCTATTGCATTTTTTAAGTACGTCAAGGTCCACCGAAATATATGCGTACGTACGCGTCCGCGGCTGTCGGCAACCCACTGAGAAATGGTTCCGTTGCGAACCGCAACATGCAAACATGGAGTGATTTATCTGTAATCTGTGCAATGGATACTTCGGACCGATATTTCTCGGATTTGGATAGGACGTAATGCGAAACCGCTCTAATATCTGTTAGCGTGATCAAGTCATTAAATCTGCTCGACAAGTCCTTTACTGTCCAAGCCGCTCGTTTGTGGAATGCATTGCCAGTTCAAATAAAACGCACGCAATCGTTACCTGTATTTAAGAGACTCGTGAAGGAACATTATTTGTCGTTGTGATCTTGTTCTCGTAACTGTAATTATCTTTAGTTTTCATTTATTTTTGTTGCTTATATATTTTGTAAATATGTATGTATTTATGTATCTATTATTTATGATATGTATATATCTATGTATTTATTCTAGTATATTGTATACTTATTATTTGCACCAACGATAGCACCATTTTATGTCCAGGCAAATCACTGTCCATTCCAAGGTTGCCTGGAAGAGATCGCGGAAAGCGATAAGGCCGCCCATTGTATATTTTGTAGTGTTTGATTTATTTTTTTGTTATATGCTTTTGTGGTGTACAATAAAGTATATATAAATAAATAAATAAATCTGCTGTTAAATTTCACTAAACTGTGACGAGTACTAACAAGTTGACCAAAATAACAAGAATTATAATATCAGTTGGCTTGAGATTTGATACAAATGTGACACAATAGAATGTTTGGACCTTATTTAAAAATGTTTTTACAGGAAATGCAAGCCGCGGAAAAGCAAGTCCTGGACTTCTCCCGTCGACTGCAGAACTGTGAACGACAGCTAGCAGAGTCTAGAGCCGTCCAGGGCAAGCCTGATAGACCCGTGCATCATGCACATGTAAGTACAGCTCTCCAAACAAAAGTATGCGCTTCGGGAATTGTCGTTTATTTTCGGAAAAACGAACGCGCGACTATTAGATCTAATATAGAGTTGTTACAACCATGGAAGTAGGTACTTGCCATTTTCTTGGGTTCTGTACCCAAAGGGTAAAACGGGACCCTATTGCTAAGACTCCGCTGTCCGTCCGTCTGTCTGTCTATCAGTCTGTCACCAGGCTGTATCTCATGAACCGTGATAGTTATACAGTTGAAATTTTCACAGATGATGTATATCTGTTGCCGCTATAACAACAAATACTAAAAAACAGAATACAATAAATATTTAAGGGGGCTGCCATACAACAAACGTGATTTTTTTTTTGCTCGTTTTTATAGATAATGGTACGGAACTCTTCATGCGCGAGTCCTACTCGCACTTGGCCGGTTTTTTATGTCATACCAGCACGCGTAGCATGACGACCATAGAAACGGGTTTTCTACCGGTTTTGTCGATGGTCATTTTGTCTATTCTTCCGTCGACAAAACCCGTTTCTATTGTGGTCATGCTACGTGTGCATGTTTACAAAATATTCTAGACAGTATAGCACCCCACGACACAGGTAACCCTAGTGTGGGATCCAGAGAATTTGTAAAAATTTATCACCTAAAGGCTCCTATGTAATCTGTTACTCGTTTTTTTTTTATATTGTACCGTGTTTTTCTGAACTGAATATAACTTTTTTACTTTAAATATTAATGAGACAAGGACACACTTGTTAGATCCAGTAGTGAGAGTAAACGAGACACAAATATATTATCACTATCTTCTTCGCATATGCAAACTTTTTGTTTGGCCCGCGGCTGTGAGCCTACAACTGCACGCGTAGCATGACCACAATAGAAACGGGTTTTGTCGACGGAAGAATAGACAAAATGACAGATTGTAATTGTTTATCTGTCATCTTGTCTATTCTTCCGGCGACAAAACCGGTAGAAAACCTGTTTCTATGGTCGTCATGCTACGCGTGCTGGGGCTCTACAAACCCGCTGTTACGGTACGAAAAGAGTAACCGTGGAGTTCCTTGCTGGCTCTTCTTCATAGGAAGCGACCAATTGGAACCGTGCGTCTTCTGACGTTTCATAAGTGCCCTTGTCGGTTTACGCTGTAGGCTTAGTGGACTGTAGATCTGTTGACCATTTTCTATTTTCTTAAGTACCTGGTACTTGTTGAAAGACCTACACTGTCCTCTCATACCTAGTCACACTGTTATTTGAAAGAATTGTAAAAGCCAAATATTTATAAAAGAATAACCGTGGAGTTTCTTGCCGGCTCTTCTCCATAGGAAGCGACCAATTGGAACCGTGCACCTAGCTTCTGACATTTCATAAGTGCCCTTGTAGGTTTATGTGAAATAAAATAATTTGAATTTGAAGATTTATTTCGAAAATATAATCCGACTACATTAGTTTACAAGTGACTGTGAAGACTGTCACCGGCGTGCGGCTGCGGCGTGGGAGTGTGACCCGATGTATGAACGTAAACGAAGCAAAAGGAGTATGTAAGGATCGTAGCAGGTGGCGTTCTGTAGTTTCTGCCTACCCCCATGGGAAGATGGCGTGAGTTTATGTATGTATGTGAAGACTATCTCATAAGAGATAATGGTGCCGATTCTCTTGTTCACCGAACTGAATTATCACAAAAATTCCTTACTTTTGGCTTTGAGAATCTTAAAGCTATTCTGCAAAACGGTTGCAGGGGTATTGAGACAGAAAATTTTATGTAGGTAGGCGTTTTGTAATGTTAACTGTGAATTTTAAAATAATTTTGACACAACTAAAATCGAATTGGACCATCGTGACTCCACGTGGTATTTGTTTGCCCTATCCCGTGATTATTTTTCCTCGACGTGTTTTGTATAGAATATTTCACGTATTGTATGGAAAATATGATTACCTACATGTTGAGTTTTAGGGGTTTATGGGTTTCATAAAGGGGGGTCGAAAGTTTCTTTATTTTTGCGATAGGACACACCGTTTTCAAAATATTGTAAGCAAAAAAATAAATAAAAGATAGTACTGTTTTTGCACGTGAAGTCGAGGTATTGGTGTGAATTTTAGTTCATGACAACTAATTTTATTCCACACCTTTTTAATCGCGATAAAAAATAGTCAGATTAAGTTAGACAATCAAAATTTTTGTTGAAAAACGCCAAATTAAGAATATGAAAATTGCCATTTGCACTAAATTAATAATTCAGTGCCATCTTAGTGCTGACAAACAAATATATAGTTAAGTTGTGTCACTTCAGTCTATTTCAGAATGGGAAATCGTCGTTTGACTGGAATAAACTAAATTTTGGTGATTTTTGGTCTAGTTTAGAGGCATTTGTGACAAGAGAATTGGCACCGTTCTATACAAATTTCTATCCACGAAAATTATAGACTAAAAACTTTTGAGTTGAGTTTGAGACGATCTGTGTCCGGACTACTCCGGAGTATCCAACGGAGAGAACACTTCATAGAAACGCGCAATGAAAGGTTCACTACTGCAAAGCGCGGAAGTACAACATTTAGAAGGTTTGCCTCTATGGGGGTGTGGCGCGACGTTCGTGCTAATTCGGAAACACGAAGATTACCGAAACGCAAATCTTTTCTGGTTTACCTGTAGATCATCATCTGCCTAGCCCCAAAACTATGTTAGGATCGGCTACCAGTCTAAACGGATGCAGCTTAATACCAGTATTTTTCATGGAGCGACTGCCTATCTGATCTCCACAACCCAGTTACTGGGTAACACGATATCTAAGTACTGGGTTATGGGCTTCTGACTACCCGTAACGACTGTCTAAAAAACTACGAATGACAGCTTACTCTTGCATAAAAATCGTAACCTATTGTCTATAATATTTTCTCCTTCAATAGATCGACCAAGCAGCTTTACTAGCAAAACAGCAGCAACAGCAGCAACTGCAACAACAACAACAACAGGCACTGCAACAACAGGCCCTACAACAACAACAGGCGCTACATCAGCAACAGGCGCTACAACAACAACAGGCGCTACATCAGCAACAGGCGCTACATCAGCAACAGGCGCTGCAACAACAACAGGCGCTACAACAACAGCAAGCGATGCAACAACAGCAAGCGATGCAACAACAGCAGGCGCTGCAACAACACCAACAGTTACAACAACAACAATTAGAACAACATCGACAATTGCAGATGTTGGAGTTAGAGAAACAGAAGATGGAGAAACAGAAACAGAATGCTACATTTATTAGTGAGTTTTATTATTTTATTATAGTATGAGATATTTTTTTTTACAGATTTTGTATATAAAATAAGTAAGTTGTTTGGACAATTTAAAAAAGAATTGAATTGATATCTAGTCACTGCCTGAGGTATGTGAGCGGTGAAACGGGGGAGGTAGACACAGGCCAAGCTTACTCAGTGTGGCAATTTTTTTTTCCCCCGTCTCACCGTTTCATACCTCAGGCGGTGACTAGCAGTCGCGCAAAGCCGTCTCTAGCAGCGGCTGCTGCGTTGTCTCCGTGGTCTGCGGAATTTTTCCAAACGACTCCCATTACAAAGAGCTCTCATCTGTCTAGCCACTTCCCAACTGTGTTGGCGTCGGCTTCCAGGCTAACGGAATGCAGCTGAATACCAGTATTGGAACGAAGTTCTTTAACGCGGCTTGTAAACTTTCAGAAATCATTACGCTTATAGTGTTAATACTTGCGACGGTCTTCTTCTAATTCATAGAGAAAGAAAGAGAGAGAGAGAGAACGCAGGCAGAAAAAAAAAAGAGTAAAGTGATTAGTGTCGTGGGATAAAATTGTACACATCGGCCCGAGTACACTGCATGCCGGAGAGAGAGAGAAAGCGTGAATTTGATTAAAATGTAAATCCAAAATGGCGGCTCTGAAATTTTTCATCATGGGTATTGTTTTCAAAGTTTTCGAGGGTGCCACAGATTAATACAGATGGGACACTCCGCATTTTAGGTATGAAGCTATAAGTAGAGAGCTGCTAAGATAAAAGAGCGGTAAGATGGAGGACCCGTCCCTCATCTCACCGCTCTCGTCTCATACATTTCGCCAGTAATATTTAAGTCCCATGTAATAGGGGGCAAACCTATTGCCACCAATAGGGCCCGAATCCAGACTCCAACTTCTCCGCGTGTATTATAAGGAGCATTATGTTAAAAACGCAATTTTTTCCATACAGATGGCGGCGCGGGCGGCGGCATAGTGTGCGTGCGCCGCTCTCCGGGTGACGGCGCCGTCACGGTATCCATTCCGGGACAACGCAGCGACACTCCGCTCGCTCAGCTGGTGCACAACAATAAACACGTCACTGGTCAGTACTTACACCGTATGTCCCATCGAAGAAAGAAAGAAAGATAAAGTATTTATTGAGACTCGCACAGCACGCTTAGCATGAAGAATAGACAAACTGACACATTGTGATTGTTTATCTGTCATTTTGTCTATTCTTCCGTCGACAAAACCCGTTTCTACGGTGGTCATGCTACGCGTGCAGGAAATCACAAATTAAACTAAAACATACTCATTAAAACTTTAATAAAAAATTAAAAAACAACTTAAAAAAATAACTAAGTCCTGTACGAGGCCAAAAGGCTCCTATCTCAGCATTTATGCTGCGACATTAAAAAAAAAATGCCGCCGCGCTGGTATTCTGATAGGGCCCGCAGTGATGTCACTGATAGATAGATACAGAAATAAATATAAAATAAAAAAAGATTTGTGAAATACTTTAAAAAAATAAATATAAGTAAGAAACGCATATTTATACACCGTAAGGACTATTTTTGCTTGCAGCGCTCGGCAGACGTAGTAACGCTTACCTACGAAAAAAAAATGGTCGTGTTCACGGGATTTTGTATTCAAACTGCTTAGAATTTTTTTCGATAGTAACTGTAACAGCCTCTATTATTCAAGGTAATGGACGTAAAATTTTATCAGAGAGGCAACCGGATGGCGAGTGGTAATTTGGGTCTTGAAGTGTTACCGAATCCCACGTACCGTCCGACATTACGTACAGATAGATATCCCAAGAAAATTATTTGCTTCGGGAACCATCGTCTATCTTCGGAAATACGAACGCGCGATGTTGAGATATAATATAGAGCTGTTACAACCCTGGAAATAATTATATATTGTGTATTACCAAGATTAGAGATAAACTACGATAACATGGCGCGCCCCTCCAAAATTCTACACGGTTGAAAGTATTTGTGAAATGTATTTACAAAGCGCCACCAAGACTCACAACGCATTGTGTGCGTACTGAGACGACCATCAAACAAAAATAAACCCGAGGATTTATTTATTCGTGAGTCTAGTCACTAGACCCATTGAAACAGTAAAGTAGAGGGGCGCGCCATGTTATCGTAGTTTATCTCTACCGAATTATGAGTTTTTTTTTAACCTTTT
This sequence comes from Omphaloscelis lunosa, assembly GCA_916610215.1. Classification (NCBI taxonomy): domain Eukaryota; kingdom Metazoa; phylum Arthropoda; class Insecta; order Lepidoptera; family Noctuidae; genus Omphaloscelis; species Omphaloscelis lunosa. The sequence goes on from OU744270.1 coordinate 5,211,591, forward strand.
GAACGCCAGAGCAAAAACACATGAGCCTGCCCTCAACGCCAAGCCACAAATCCCGCGCAAATACCAATAAATAAACAGGCATTAAAGTAATGTTCAAATTATTTATTTCGTGTTTCTGTATACCGCTTTTTCTGTCACGTATTTGTGTCGTTGGCGTCCAGGGACAGTTTTCGCTTGTCACGTATATGTGACCATGGCGCCCAAAAGGTTAATACATAATTTTATAGCTCTCTATTCAATTCTAAAAAGATTTCTGTCTTTTATGAACTAAACATATTTATTTTCAGTACTAAATGTATGTGAGGACCCCTCCCCCGCGCCTACTACTGCTAAGACCACCGACGGTCGCAAGCAGACGTGGGAACAAGCGCTGGCGCACATCAACCAGCTAGCCAAAGGAGCTAATAAGCAGAAGGTAATTTATATTTTTTTGTGATCGCGTTTGTACTTTCAGAGATTATCTCTTAAAAACATACAATTTTACTCTTTGATAATATTAGTGTAGATGTGCATCGCGCGAGCAGACTTTACCGCGCGATCTCACGACCAGGTTCCGAAAACCTTTATAAATTACAGCACAGGTATCGAAGAATTTTGGTTACTTCTACGACTAAGGTTACCGTTATCTGGGTAACTAAGAAGAACATACTTGTTACCTCTATTTAGGTTACCGTTTTAATACCGGTTACAGACACAGGCGATGTGCGTCCTTTGACTAATGCCGACGGCACGTGTAAGATAGAGACCTTTTTAATTTCGGTAACCGGTATTATAGCAGTAATCAATTTAAGGTAACCTTTAAAAATACCTGTAAAAAATACAAATGTAACCGAAAAAATGCCCGTGTTGATCATACCGGTTTCGGGCCCTGATCCCGACATCTCTCGTCAGGCAGACACAACACCCGTCTGGTCGGAGGATCCTCCCTTTTCTTTGTAGGATGAGTGAACTTTACACCCTCTTCCATGAGGAACAGAGGACAGATATAGAGGTATGAACCTCTATATAGATGAAGCTCGACGAATCCCGGCAAAATCATTCAATGTTTGTTGTGGGTGATTCAATTTCTGAATTCCTGAAAGTACACACGGCTACACATCAAGCTATACATTTCCAGTTTATGCTGATCTCGCATTGTATAGGATTTCCGTACAATGAGAGGTCAGCTTATACTGGAAATTTATAGCTTTATGTGTAGCCATGTGTATTATAATATCTTTTTGGTGGTAAAATTGTATTAATTTCTTAAATACATTGCAAACTATAGTTTTGTATATTTAGAAGCATTATTATTTTTGTAAATGTGAGACCATGGAGCCGTTTATTAAGTTATTATGATGTATGTTGACTTGAAATAGCATGGCAGTTGAGAGTATGTCATGCTCACTTAAATGTCTCTCTGATGGTGGCGAGTGTGTTGGATCATTCGGTTCCCTACAAAATGGTTGAGCTGGATGGTGCTGATCCACGCGTCATGTTCGTGAATGGGCGCCGTCAGTTGAGACTGGTCATCTCTTATCTGCCAGGGCTTATTTTTAATCTTATATTTTCAATTGCTTTTGATTATTTTTTTGTACATTGTTCTCACATATAGAAGCAACAAGAATAATGTACCCAGGATTTTGTAATATTTATATTTAAAACAGTGTCCTTGGAGTTTCTTGCCCGTTCTTCTCCATAGAGATCTACGTTTTGGAATGGGCAATTAGCTTCAACTTTCTGACTAACTGACCAACTCTTTGACAATTCAAAAGTGCCTGTAAATGGTTTAATTGAAATAAATGCTTTAAGTTTAAGTTTGAATAAGATTTCTATATTGTTTTCTCAGAAAAAGCATAAAGAGCCAAAGGAAAAGACACCACAACCGGAACCCAAAGCTAAAGAGGTGAAAGAGCCACAGAGATCCAACTCTCTGCCGGACCCGCAGACGCTCTCTAAGAAGCAGAGGAAGCAACTTGCTAAACAACAGGTAACCGTAAAAACCAAATTTTACTGGAAATATAAAAAAAATAGTTTTTTTGTGAAAATCTTATTAACTAATATAATATACATAGGGGAATTCTTCAAATATAAAAAAGTGATTTTTTACATTAATTACAATACACCTTAAAATCTTGTAACTTCTGAAATAACCGTAGGAAATGAATGTAACAAATTGACAGAGTGTAATCGGACCTCTCAATATCGAATATGCAATAACCTTAAAACTATCGTAGTAGTACATAACCATTTTATTCGCCAGAAAAACCGGCCATGTGAGGGTCGAATTCGCACACAAAGGGTTCCGTACCACCGTACAATATTGCAAACAGACGCGACGCCGAAGAAAACATGTTTCTTGTATGGGGAACCCTTTTATTTTTAACAAAAATTTTATTGTTTGTCGTTATAGCGGCAATTTGTGAAAATTTCAGCTGTCTACCTATTACGGTTCATGAGATACAACCCGCTGACAGACAGACGGACGAACGGACAGCGGAGGGTCTTAGTATTGGCTGTCTGTCCACTGGAGCAGAGTGGAGAAATGTGACAATATTAACCAATAGGAGCGGAGCTCTGAAGCGGAGTTCAGATTCAATTGGTTATTATTGGAAAAATTCTCCGCTCCGCTGCCTCACTCCGCTCCAGCGGACAGGCAGTCTTAGGGTTCCGTTTGGCAAACTTCGGGTACGGAACCAAAAGAGTAGAAAGAGGTAGATAGGTTATACGCGCTCCGGAACTGACTCGTTAAAACTTGGCTTGTCTTGGCAAACCAGCGACATATGTTTGTCTCTTTTTCTCCCGATCATTTCTTTGCTATATCTTTGTTAATTAATTAAAATTATACCTTACGGAATAAATTCTTTAAATGATTTTGAGAACCCCATCAAAAGCCATTGAGTGGAGTAGTTTAGAGATACTAAGCGGACAAACAGATACACACGAAAGGCGTCTTTGTTTTATAGTCATTTTCCTAACCTTATCTACCTGCCTTTTCCCAACTATGTTGGGGTCGGCTTTCAGTCTAACCGGATGCAGCTGAATACCAGTATTTTACATGGAGCGACTGCCTATCTGACCTCCACAACCTAGTTACTGGGTAACACGATACCAATGGACCAAAAAAAAATAATAACAGCCAATTACCATTGCCTCATTAGTCTAGTGGTCGCAAGCGCTATTGCTGAGCATGAGGTCCTGGGTTCGATTCCCAGGTCTGGCAGAGTGTTATTGGGTTTTTCTATTTGAAATTTCTCAGTAGCAGCCTGGAGTCTGGATTTGTGCCCGGTTGATGGCAATAGGCTCGCCTCCTATTACATGGAACTTAAAACATAACTGGCGAAATGTGAGTGAACCTGCTACAGGGACACCTCTGCCCAACCCTTCGGGGAAACGAGGCGTGATGTTATGTTATGTAACGGCCAATTAATTAATTTCTTTTCGCAGGCCGAAGAAGAAGACAAGAAGAAACAACAGCAACAATCAGAAGTGAAACCTAAAAAGCCAGAAGCTAAGAAACCCGACGCGCTCAAACCCGAGCCCGCCAAGAAGGCCGAGAAGAAACCAGAAAAGGAACTCGCCAAGAAGGAAAAGAAAGACGACAAGAAGAAAGAGAAGGCGGTCGAGAAGAAGGCGGAGAAGAAAGGGAAGGAGAATAAACTGGAGAAGGGTGAGTTGTTTATGCTAATTAAGGTGGAACTAGTCGATATTTTTTCCATACAAATTTCGAGGAGGTTTGACATGGTACATCCAAAGTTAAACAATATATCGTTTTGTCTTATTATTAGTTTTGTCTGTGCGGAAATAGAATAGTAAAATAAAAAGCCATTAAAAAGTTATGAGCCCACAAAGATTCCTTTTTCTTGCTAATTTTAACGCAACTTTGGGGGTAAATAAGCAATAAAAGAAGTGTAAAATCTCCAAAACTATGTCGGTACCGACAAAGCTCAATTGTCGAAGAGTTCAATAAACTTTATTTGTAATTGATTTATGCAGTGGTTTTTTCATAAAACCCTATTTTCAAAAGGACTTTTCGTAATTTTTTACGCACTCGTTTTACTAAAATAGTTCGGAACGGTGTTTGTGTGCATGCAAACTAGACGTTGTGCAACACACAAACACCGTTCCGAACAGTTGTGTAGACCAGTGTCTAACTGCTCATCACTGATACTATCTCTGTCGGACACGATGCCAGGTGACACAGCGTGCTTTTCGGCCATGCCCACTAGTGAGTTCGAGCCCGCGACTAGTGTCACCTTAAGGTGGAACTAGTCGATATTTTTTCCATACAAATTTCGATGTGGTTTTAGTCCACTGTTTGACATTTTACATGCAAAGTTAAACATGATATCGTTTTGTCTTATTATTAGTTTTTTTAAAAGTAAAATAAAAAGCCATTAAAAAGTTATGAGCCAACAAAGATTCGTTTTTCTCGCAAATTTTTACGCAACTTTGGGCGTAAATAAGTAATAAAAGAAGTTTAAAATCTCCAAAACAAAGTCGGCACCGACAAAGCTTAATTATTGAAGAGTTTAATCATTTTAATTTTTATTTGATTTATACAGTGGTTTTTTCATAAAACTCAATTTTCCAAAGAATATTTCGTATTTTTTACGCGCTCGTTTTACTAAAATAGTTCGGAACGGTGTTTGTGTGCGTGCAAAGTAGACGCTGTGCATGTAGACCAGCGTCTAACTGCTCATCAGTGATACTATCTCTGTCGGACACGATGCCAGGTGATACAGCGTGCTTTTTGGCCACGCCCACCGATGAGTTCGAGCCCACGACTAGTTCAACCTTAAATCACTAAACCGCTGATATAACTCATTTAATAAAATAAAGGTAAACAATATCAATAAAAGAACGAATATCATCTTTAAAAAAAAACAAAAAACCTGCCAAGAGCGATTTTTTGCCGTAATATTACACAATATTCTAGTTAATGTTATTTATTTACTCAGTTACAAATGTGAATTACAATATCCAAGCGAACACTACAATAGAAATATTATGTACGTAATGGCGAATTTTTCATCGGTTATTAAAAAAAAAAAGTGGTGGCACTTCGGGAGTGCCGACAGAAATGAAAACTTGAACAACATTGATCCGTAACTTAATATAAATAAAGAGCACAATCGCGTCTACAAAAAATGAGGTGTCGTCATGGTGTCGCGAAATCAATGGTTTAGTCCCATCTCAAAAATGCCCAACGCGCCTATAGAAGTTTTAAATAACCGACGAATAATTTCAACGCAAGGGGGTTCGGAATCATGTACTATCCATGGTAACAGTTTTCGCGTCTTTGTCCCTGCCACCCTGTAGGTATAATAAAAGAGGCGATGTGCTCATTGGGCATCATAAAATTCATGCGCAACGCTGTTGATAATTATTTTCTTAGTTCTCCTTCTTTTCGTGTGGTTAGTGACTAACCTGGTGTCAGAGTTTTAAAGCCGCCCATGGACCTCTGACTGGGCTTCACATGCCGTCGAGAAATATCTCTCAGGCATGCCAATTTCCTCACGATGTTTTCCTTCACCGTTTTTAAAGCAAGTGATAATTATACAATACGTACATAAATCCGAAAAGTCAGAGGTGCGTGCCTTGGGTTCGAACTCGAGACCTATGACTTGGCAGTCGACGGACACACCGCTAGAAAGAAAGAAAGAAAGAAAAATAGGTTTATTTGTCACAGAGACACGTGCATACATCAAAGACAAGAGTAAATGAAAACAACAAAAAGTACATAATAAATCAGAAAATAAAACGAGCATAAAACAGAAATTAGTCGGCAGCTGCACGACATGACTGTGACAAGAAGGCTTCCACTCAGCATGATGCAGTGCTATGGGGAGCCCACAGCACAGCGCTGATTTTCAGTGGTCACCCGAAAAAAAAAAATAAAAAAAGAGCTAGGCTAAAACACACACATACAATATCTTCAAAATTTCTATCACACATTTATAATATTATTTACAGTGCCACCAACTCAACCCAAAACGCTGAAACAACCGGCGCAGCCTCAACAACAACAACAACAACAGACTAAGAAGGAAAACAAGAAACAACAACAACAACAACAGCTACAACACAACAAGCCGCAAGTGATCAACATTACTCCGGATACCACCATAGAAGTTGTTAGTAAAAAGGTAAGCTCTTAGATCTACTCTTGGTTCTGTCGTGTTCATCAGCTGCCTTTTAAACAAACTCCGTAATGAGTGGAAGTAATTAGGCGTTCTATTTACTCCCAATCATTATGGAGTTTGTTTCATCGTGATAGATCATTTAGTTTAAAAGTTACACTGTTTTATTACAAAAAATTCCATACAAAATAATTCGATTTTTTCAACAAAAAAAAATCCGTCGATAGAATTAAGCGATAATTTCACATTATAAACACTCACACTTTATTATAACATAACATCACGCTCGTAATCCCCAAAGGGTTAGACAGAGGTTTACCTACAGTAACACATTCCCAGACATTTCAAATTTGCCAGTTATGTTTAAGTCCCATGTAATAGGGGGCGAGCCTATTGCCATCAATCGGGTACAAATCCAGACTCCGGGCTGCTACTGAGAAATTCCAGATGGAAAAACCCAATAAACTCTTTGCCCGACACGGGAATCGAACTCAGGACCTCATGCTCAGCAGTAGCGCTTGCGACCACTAGACTAACGAGGCATATTATAGAATATACCAAGTAGTATATTAACACGTTCAGTGCTGGGAGCCCTCTTGGAGGGTTCATTTTAAATGTAGGTTTTTCTTAGCGGCAGCATTATAAACCGTAAAAATAAAATTTGATGTATATTTTTTTTAAGATTTATTAGTATATGCGTTGGTTTTAAAATCCAAGCATTTCTTTTTTTGTTCACGATTACAAATAATCACAAAAAATTTAAAAGGTCGGAAACTACGTATATTTATAGCGACAAAACGCCCGGAAACACAATTTTACTTCGTTTTACAGTGCCTAAAACACGGTTTTAAACCTAATGCCGTTGACCGTACGCGATGGTTAACTTTAACGCAAACGTAATGCTGCTAACCCTCCCGGAGGGTTCACTTCAAATATGTATGACGGCATGGCGTATGAGTTTTATGAAAAGTGGGTGGAGTCGAAAGTGTTAAAGAATTTTTAAGGACTTCACACACATTAACGACATGTTAACATTTCAGAACCCATGCACTACAGAGCCAGAGAAGCCTGCCTCATGCAGCATCATGGAGCAGCTGAGCTGTGGAGTGCAGGTATGTACCAATGTGATGATACAGCTTGAGAGCTCGTACCGCAGTGTAACTACATGTCATTATAATAGAATAGTCGAGCTAAATCTAAGGCAGTGGTCGGCAAACTCATTAGTCAATATAGCTAAATATCAATGATTAAGTTCAAATTCAAATTATTTCACATAAACCTACATGGGCACTTGTGAAACGTCAGAAGCTAGGTGATCGGTTCCAATTGGTCGCTTCCTATGGAGAAGAGCCGGCAAGAAACTCCATGTTTACTCTTTTAAAAATAATTGGCTTTTACAATACTTTCAAATAACAGTGTGACTAGGTATGGGAGGACAGTGTAGGTCTTTCAACAGGTACCAGGTACTTAACAAAATAGAAAATGGTCAACAGATCTACAGTCCACTAAGCCTACAGCGTTCTCACATTCACTAAATAGGAAAGAATCTATACAAAAGATAAATTAATAAATAAAAATCTATTTTAATTAAACGCAATTACATGATTGCTATTACAACTGTAATAAATCTGAATAATTATCATGTGCACAAAAGTCACTAATAGAGAGTTGAAATTAAATCGTAGGTATACAGGGTGGCAGGGACATCGACGCGAAAACTGTTATCATGGATTTAGTACATGATTCTGAATCCCCTGCATTGAAATTTTTCGTTGGTTATTTTAAAAAAAATCTGCCGTTTCATCGAAAAGTGCTACGCGGTCAAAATGTATGAAACAGCTGATCTTTTTTTAAATAACCGACAAAAAAATTCAACGCAGGGGGTTCAGAATCATGTACTGAATCCATGGTAACAGTTTTCGCGTCTCTGTCCCTGCCACCCTGTATAATATAAGATTTCTTATGAGAGCCAATCCTTTCTGTGTGTCCCAAACTGTCGGTAAAAAAAATTAGGTAGTGGGCAGATTCACAATGATTAGCACATAAAACGAAATATTCACCTTGTGTAACTTAGGTTTATCTAGTAAAATAGCGGCATGCAATAACCAATTTTATTGTCTGGGACCCATTAATAATAAAAATAAAACTGTGGCACTCCGGGAGTGCCGACAGAAGTGAAAACTTGAACAATTTTACTGTGCAGGAAATAATGTTTCGCGCGTTGAAGCTGGTGTCGGTAACAGTGTCGCGAAATCAATGATTTAGTTAAGAAGTTTTCACTTCAAAAAACATAAAATGTAAATAAATAATTTAAAAAAAAACCGTCCTTTGTGCTATTAATAGAGTTTTACAGGTATGGGGAACAGGTTGTAAAGTTCACTCATCCTTTATAGAAACGGCCACCCCTCCGACCAGAGGGGTGGCCAACTGCCTAACCAAATATGCTGATCGTGCGGTAAACTGCAGGATTTCGTGTGATGTCAGGTGTGGTGCGCAGTTCGCATATGGGGACGTAGATGCCGCCACAGAGTTAGTATGGACGTCAGAAAAAAAAAATGATGATGTGGATATTTTAGTAACCTGTTCCGCTTAGCTATTTCTAAAGAGTCTTAAAAAGACCCTGTAAGAAATCGACACGTGTTTCACCTCTCAACGAGTCATCCTCAGGATGACGATTGACTTGTTGCGAACTCGAATACGGCGTGTTGCCACACCAAGTATTGAGCGCAGACTGAGCGGATGTCAGAAACTTTCGTTATTGTTATGATTCAATGTTAAGCGGCAATAGCCCAACAGCTAAGGCGTAAACTGGCTAACGAGAAGATATTCGAGTCCCAACCGTAGAATTGTCACGAATACACTCAAGTAAAATGTAGCTTGGTAGAACAATAAACGTATTTTTTTTAAACAACTATATGTTTTTCCCGTTCGATTTGAGATTGACTGTCATAGTAACCAATTAGGGTCAGCGCAAACAGAGCAGCAGAATGCTCGAGCAATATTTCATTAATAGTGAACTCTTACTTACCTAGAATAGAGTCCAAAATAGCGTGCTAGACACACTTTAAGCAGACCGTATGGTCTGTTCCAAAAGTCCGTCATCACTTGCAAACAAAAACAAAAGTCATCTATTCAAACCAGGCTGAGAATCAGCACTTTTCGAACGTCAAAATTACATAAGACAGTCCCCCAAAACGCCCACCCTTCACCACTTCCTAGTGCCTTTAGCTGGGAAGAAGAAGTGGCGCAACAAACTCCCCAGCAGCACTGCTGTCTGTCCAGTTAGAATCAGTGTGCCTGATTATTCGATGGGAGCAAGTCCCAAACCTTTTTCCCCAAGGTGAATGTAGTTACACTGCGGTATGAGAGTAGCGTGACACGTCGAGTGAGCACTGACACTTGCAGGTGGCGGATCTGAAGCTGCCGCCCGGCATCACGCTGACGCGCGTGCAGCCGCACGACAAGAAGGAGCCGCCGCCCATCAAGTCCGTGGTAAGTACACTAAAGTCAGAGTCAAATCATTTATTTCAAATAGGCCCATGTATGGCACTTTTGAACGTCAAAATTTACAAAATAATATAATTGATTCTAGTCGCCCCTTCCAAAAGGTAGTTTTCGTATGGAGAAGAATGGGCAAGAAATTCCACCGTTACTCTTTTAAAATGTTTTACAATATTTTGTATAAGTACGTACATTAGTTAAATAATTATATGTGAAGACAATGCACCTAGAATAAAATTACTATACCACAATAGGTAAAAAGAATTAAAAATGAAGCAACGACAGATAATTTAATTATGTGATAGATACATGGTACAAACATTGTAAAAGTAGACGATTTTACTAATTTTTTAAAAATTAATTTGTCAGTGTGTGAGGAAGTAATCACAGCATGTAAAATCTACGAAATATATATTTAAACTGACTGACTGATATATCAACGCAGAGCTGAAACTACTGGGACTAGGAACGTGAAATTTTGCACACAGCTTCCCTTTATAATGTAAGGGAGCAATAAGAAGGGGTTTTTGTAAATTCCACCTTTAAGGGGGCGAAAAGGGGGGATTTCGTTTGTATAGAAATTCTGATTTCTTGAGTACTAAAACTTTTCATTTATAACAAGCAATAACTACAGTTAACCACGGGCGATTTTTTTCCGCGGCGACTATTTTCACTCACCGGTTTTTCAACGCTATGCTTAGCCCCGAGGGTTGAAAACCCAACTGTGTGTTTTTTCGACGCGCTAGGATGTGGTGCGCGATTAAATCCCGCCGCGATATTTTTACGTCCGTGCGAACGTAGGCTACATCTCCCAAAACTCCAACCCTTTCTTGTATAAGTTGGGCATTTGGTAAATGACGCAAGAAGCTAACTCCGAGAGACTCCTCTGTGTTAATGTATGTATAAAATATTAATGGATGAATCCTGAAATCAGATATGATTGCGGAGCTCTTCATAGTAATATATTAATGTTTGTGATTCAATATTTCTATTTTCTTAATGTCCCTCGGGTATCATCGGATTTCCGAATACAAACGAATGCTAATTTCCGTGTCCATCAAATATTAGATTTATCGTGTATAATAATTTGAAGTCAGAACTAAGTACTTTATTGTTGTTTTGTTTTGATTTCCGTGTGAGCTATATAGAGCTGTAAAACTATTTTCCTATCTGTCGTGCCTGCGACTTTAGCAGCTTTCCTCCCATTTTTTAAAATAAATTTTACTAAACATTAAGTTAAAAGAGTATTAACAACTCTATAAACTTCCAAGTCGATTGAGAGCGTCCGGTCTGCACCAAGTGCACAGGGCAACTGATAGAAATCCGGCGACTGACGAAACACGAAGTTTGCCGAGGGACATATAGAAAATAGAACTACAGTAAATTATACTTAATCAAGTTATGGAAGAGCCGACTTTCCTAACACAGGTTTATTTGCGTAAAAGGAGACTCCAATCACTAATTCATAAGAGCGTGCATTCTGAAAGTGGGCAACGCCGCAAATGGATATCAAATATTTCGCTGTTTTGATTAATTTGAATATGAAATATGGCTAACTAGTGAACTAGAATATTGAAGATGAAATGCAATAATAAATATCGTTACACCAAATATTTAGTTTTAGAAGTAAACAAAGTATTTGGAAACTTTCCAAATGTCTTTTTTACGGCTAAAACGGTTACAATATCAAATTCAGTGTTATAATTGCAATTCATTATTAATATTCTAGTTCACTAGTTAGCGATATTTCATATTTCTATACAGCAATATTGCCAAATTAAACAAAACATGTAAATATTTGACAGCAGTTTGTGACGTTGCCAACTTTTAGAATTAACGCTCTTTAAGGTTTACTTGTTAAAATCCACTTTTCATTTTCATTTCAAGGTTTGAATTAATTTTGAACATAATTGAAACCAACCATGTATCTATAATGCTAGTACTTCATTTCGCGTATTCGTCAAAATATTCGCGTTACATCGTAAATACAAAATGAATATTATATCAGTAAGAATGAGGTAGATTTTGTATTACCTAAATGACGCGAATATTCTGTGAAATACGCGACGTGAAGTGCCAGCATAACAACGTTGTTGTTACGCCTGCAGCCGCTGTGGAAGGCCGGCCAGCTGCCGGCGGCGCCGACGCCGGTGGCCCGGCCCGTGCCCGTCATCAACGCAGACCCCGCCAACGTTATTTTCAGCACCGCCCATCCCGGTATGATACGCACATAACTCCTTCACACATATCGCCAGTTATAGTTAAGTCCCATGTAATACAGGGCAAGCCTATTACCATTAACCGGGCACAAATCCAAAATTTCATCACCACTGCTCTCAAAACGGTGAATGAAAACAAAACTGGCATGTCCTAGAACCAAAAATTTGAAGACGTGGTGGATTTCAACCCACTCACGCTGACAGAGAGGAGGCCTGTGTCCCAGCAGTGGATACAGTATAAGCTCTTTATGCTAATGATAGTGAAAAAAAACATTACAGGCTGATTATGGGCACAAATCCAGACTCTGGCCTGCTACTGAGAAATTCCTGATGAAAAACCCAGTAACACTCCAACCTGAAACAAACACACGATCACACTCACTTAAAAATTTATAGCTGGAATATATTTTAATGTGCACCAAAGTAATCTGCTGTTGCTGCAAAAATGGTGAAGGAAAACATCGTGAGGAAACCGGCATGCCTGAGAGATATTTCTCGACGGCATGTGAAGCCCAGTCAGAGGCCCATGGGCGGCTTTAAAACTAACACCAGGTTAGTCACTAACCACACGAAAACAAGAAGACCAGAAGACCAAAGTAATTAGTCTAAAGTCTACTGCTGAGTCGGTTTAGAGAAATCGTTTTACATCTACCTTATCTTCTCATTTATAATATTTAATAGGAATAACAAACAGCTATATTACGCAATTTTACAAACAAAAAAACATAAGTAACTTAAGTAATATTGTGGTCCACAGCAGTGTAACAGATTATAATTAATTAATACAATTTTAAAATCACTAGGAGGTAAACTGTTCATGCATGACAGTTACGCTATTATAAAAAGATACAAAAAATTAATAAAATTTTCTTTCCATCCACAGAACCACCAAAACCAGTTATAATAGCTGACCCGCCCCCTCCAGTCGGCAAATCGAAAAAGGCCAAGAAAAAGGCCAAAAAGGCAGCCGCGGCCGCCGAAGAGGGGAAACCAGACGGCGCCAAGATCGTCACCTTACGGAATCCCATGTTCCACCCGAACTTACCCCCAGTTCAAATAACGAATCAACCGGCACAGAAGAAACAGGAACAGATTAGGATACCCGACCCAATACCTATGCCGCCCAACGCTTGCCAAGCAACTATAACCCCTACGTCCAACGGAATGTATACAATTAGAAACCCATTAATGACCATGATGCATCAACAGAGTCTTATGGGTGTCAGAACTCAGAGTCCCCAACTAAACCCTATGTACGGACAGCAGTATAACTACGTAAACCCCAATCAATACAACCCTGTGCCTCCGAACCCCCCAACTCAGTACATGGAACAAGCAAGGGCGTCCCCAAAACCGGACGATTTCCAATCAAGAATTATGAACTTAGCGTCTTTTACACAGAAGAACGACGAAGGGTACTCCTTGTTTAAGACACCGGACGATAATCAGCAACGCAGCTTCCTAACACCGGAATATTATGAAAATCAAAGCCCAAAATCTATGGTATCACCTAACCCGATTGGCACCAGACCGGTCGATACTTCGCGGTCATTCGAATCGGATTCATCTCTCTTCGCTAATCCGATTCAGAGGCCAGAGCCTATAGGCACTCCTATGAAACAAGAGGAGAGGGTCGATTATACAGGATTGTATACCCCATTTGGTCAAGAAGATCGGAATGTATTCAGAAATGCGTTGTTTAGTGATAAAAATGACTCTTCTCATCTAAAGAATGAGGAGTTGGGGGTCAATCATGTGGCCAATGGGGATTCGCTGCCGTATTTTCAGAGGTTGAGGGTCGGGTCGAAGCTGAACAGTGAAGTTACTATACATCATGTCACGGAATCCAAGTTTTATAAGGGGCAGGTGAGTTTTCATTTTTGATTTTATGTTAGACTAATAGCTGCCCGTGGCTTCGCCCGCGTAGACCCAAGTTCTCCCTATAACATCAGCTATCTGCCAGTGAAAGTTCCGTCGAAATCGGCCCAGCCGTTTCGGAGATTAGCCGGAACAACCAGACAGGTAAAAAAAATGAACAGTGGCACTCCGGGAGTGCCGGCAGAAGTGAAAACTTGAACAATTTTATTGTGCAGGAAATGTTTTTAATGAGGTGTCGGTAACGGTAACGCTGTCGCGAGTTCAATTGTTTTTTCCCATCTCAAAAATGCCCAACGCGCCTAAAGAAGTTTTCACTTCAAAAAAATGTCCCGTATACAAGTTGTTTTTTTTTTATATCCCATAACTCTAAGGTATGAATGAGAACATAACAAAGATTTTGAAAACTTGAAAAGTGAAAACTTCTCGCGCGTTGGGCATTTTAATAAAATTGTTCAAGTTTTCACTTCTGTCGGCACTCCCGGAGAGCCAGTTTTTATTTTCCTCATTTTTCTTTCAATATAATTCGACAAAGTCACGGTTATTTATGTAAAAAAATCCTTGGGTAAAATATAAAAAATTAAAGTTTAATTCAGACTATTTTTGTTCCTAAAAAGAAAATATGGCAACGTCGCATTATTTTAGCTTTAAATATGAATTATTGGTTTGTATGGAAATTATTTACTTGTACTTATCAATGAAACTTACAGACATACACAGACCCTTGTCTAGTGATAAGTTATTTAAAAAAAAAATTGCACTGCCGACAGAAGAGAAAATTTGAAAAAAAATTCGGCAGACCGCGGTAATCAACGCGTTGATGTCTTTTTAATGGTCAAAACCTGGTGTCATCACGGTGTCGCGAAATCAATGGTTTAGTCCTATCTCAAAATAGCCCAACGCGCATAAAGAAGTTTTCACTTCAATAAATTATATGTTAGTTGATTCTTTGACATGGTCTGCCTTAATACCCTAGAGTTATGGGATATTAAATAAAAAAACACCTTGTAACCTTTCATATGCATTTAGTAAAAATTGTCTTCATCCCTATTGTCATGTTTAAGCTTTGATTTTAAACGTTTTATCGTAAAAAAGTAAAGAGAGTTCAAATTCGACTCATGCTAGTAGGACACGCGACACAGTAGCCCAGTATTCAGAAGAATGGCACGATGTGCCAGTGACCACGGGTTCGAATCCCATTAGTGTTTTAAAAAAAAAATCCGGGAGTTAATGCAAAATCTTGTTTTCCAGGAGCCAGGTCTTCCTTTAGAGTGTGGGATGCAAGCAGAAGAGTCTTTGTTTAGCAGGCCACCGGCCCACGCGTGGCCTGACCAGCTGTATGGACCGCCCTGTCCCAACAAAACCGGTAAATCTACTTCATAAACGGAAGTGATGCTGCAGTAACCAACATCGACGGTGACGATTTCAATGTCGTTTGAGCATCTTAAAGTTAAGCCGCTTGATCGTTCTGCTGACTCAGTTTTTTTACAAAATAGTGGTCGGTTGTGGGACGAGTCGTGGTCGTGTAGTCCATGACCGATTTAAGAGGAGGCTCTTTAAATTGTATGTTAATTTGCATTAATATTCTGAAAGTCACGCCATACAATCAAAATGGAACTTTAGTGTATGATTTATTGGATGTTTTTCTTTCCATATATAAGACAGTTACGTAATGAGAACATTTTCGCTTGTTTCATTTTTTATTCGAATATCATGTCTTTTTTAAAGATTATTTATTTGAAACAAAAACAAGATTACTCGGCTTTTATGTCTAAAATAATTATTGCCAGTAAGGAAATATAGTTTATTATGCAAATATAAGATATTTTTTCTCTAGATTAACTATTACTTTAGTTATAAACGAAATAAAAATTGAGACTTACGACATTTAGTTCCGTGCTCGAACAGGATCAAAGAGCGCACGCGATATTCAACTTTATTATTAAAAACGTTAAGCACATATTGGAGTGGTGGGGTGCATGGGGGCGGAGTTTGCATGAAAATTGTCTTTGGAGTGCCTAATCTTAAGCCGAGTGGTCAGTATACGAGTACTCTCGGACCGAGTGCGCTCATACGAGCTAGTCCACTTGGAATTTGGGTGACATGTTACCAGTTCAGCGCCAAAGTAGCATTTAATTTCGTCTCCTTGCACGCATCAAGATGACGACTGATCAACTGCTGCGAGGTATAGAAATTGTAGCAGATATGTTATACTGGACTCAAAATTGCGCTGGAAAGAGCATGTCAAAAAGAAAAGAGCAGAATTAGATATTCGGTACAAAAAATGTATTGGCTTCTTGGTAGACAGTCGCCATTGTCAATACCTAACAAATTGTTGTTATATAAACAAGTTTTAAAGCCTGCATGTACCTGCGGTATTCAGCTGTGGAGCTGCACCAGCCAAAGCAATCGTCAAATCATACAACGTTTTCAAAACAGAGTAGTAAGGGGTATAGTCAACGTGCCTTGGTATATTAAAAATAGTGACCTCCACCGGGACTTCAAATAGGATGTCGTAAATATAGTTATACAAAAATATGCAGAAGCTCATGAATAATAGCTAATAGGAAGCCGATGTCCGAGTACGCTCGGATCACGTATTTTCACGCTACGAGTAGCGTCCGAGTAGACTCAGTCCGAGAGAATTCGTATAGAGAAAATCCGGATTTAGAGTATGGGTATGTGCCTATTTACTCCTTTGGGGGAATGCTATTTTGTGAGCTGACCTCGTATGTTTATATGCAGGCGTGCAGTCAGCTCGCAGCTCGCCCACGGGCTCGTCCGCCCAGTCGGGCTGCAGCCCGCGCGGCGCGGACGAGCCGGCCGGCGACGAGCGGCGCTTCGGGCCCGTCGGCGCGCGCGCCCGCACGGGCCCGCCGCACAGAGGTACGTCATGTGTCTTCCTGAACTATTTATTATACCTATAGTTTGCCGTGGCTTAGGTATGTGCGCGGCTCAAGGGGGGCAGTGCATGCCGCTCATTCGACAACCTCTCGGCGCCTCGCCACGCTATTCCTATTTTTTTCGACGTGTTCACAGATTTTTGTCTGCCTATCTAGCATATTAACTTTGTTTACATCTTTATATCTCACTTTTTTTTTTCAACAATTATTGTTTGAATAACATTATTAAATCGTGATCG
This sequence comes from Omphaloscelis lunosa, assembly GCA_916610215.1. Taxonomy (NCBI): domain Eukaryota; kingdom Metazoa; phylum Arthropoda; class Insecta; order Lepidoptera; family Noctuidae; genus Omphaloscelis; species Omphaloscelis lunosa. Next base: position 5,228,450 of record OU744270.1, read on the forward strand.
TCTAATGAAAAACATCGGTGATTTAAAATCAGTATTTCGGGTTTAATTTTAATTCAAATATCAATAATAATAATGCAGTAAACTTGGGAAAGTTGTTTGTTACCTCAACCACTAAACCTATTTCGACGTTTAAAAAACTTGCCCAAAGATACTAGAGTCTGGAAAACGAAAGTAGACACTTCAATTATTTGCAAACTTTTTAAATGGCAATGTTATACTAATGTCAATCTCAATTTGCCAAAACAAGATGGCGTGTTGTTGGTGATTTATTGTGATCTTGAGCATTTACTAACTCAAAAATGACAAAACATTGACTACAATTAAACTTTTTACACAGTTGTTTTAGATTCAGATTTTGACTAGGGTAGTGAATAAACCAAAATTATAGTAGATTTTTTTTTTTAAATTCGGATTGCTACATAATACGTAAAGTCGTATTTTATTCCGATTTTTCGAAATGTCAAGATTTATTCCCATTTTTGAACCTGTCCACATGCTGTCAAACAGTACTGTGTAAATATGACTGTTTTTCAAAAAAATAATAATCTAAAGTATCAAATTAGGTTATTCCAGGTATGTCATACTAATTCTGGGGTTACTATACTGATATTTTTTAAATTTGCCGCGCTTTTTCAGTGTCTACTTTCGTTTGCGGACTCTATTAAAAATAGCGAGATTTTCCCCAACATGAACACTTATTGATTTGTTCACATCTGCCTCCTTTTTCCCAACTATGTTGGAGTCTTACCGGATGCAGCTGAATACCAGTATTTTACATGGAGCGACTGCCTATCTGACCTCCACAACTCAGTTACTGGGTAACACGATAACCCTTGGTAAGACTGGTTGTCAGGCTTCTGACTACCCGTAATGACTGCCGCAGATCTACAAATGACAGCCGGGACCAATGGCTTAACGTGCAGTATGTGACCTCGGCAATCGTTGCTTAACCTTGGAAGATCGACCCGTGCGGCTGTTATTATTCAGCCACGAGCCCTTGAAATCTTAATTTTGATTTATTTTTGTTTAAAATAATTCGTCTCTTTCCAGAATCCAGCGTATTCCTCCCAGACTCAAGCATTACAAATCTGTCATCTTTAGAAGTGTCGGAACGCGAGATAGAGTCGTTCAAAAGATTCGAGTTCTACTTCGAGCCGCCGCAGCACAAACCTAAAGTTCAACTCGACGTCAGAGACATTGCCGCCGCACTCAGGCAGAACCACAAGTAATCTGTGGCTTCAATAAACCAATAATAATGCTACAGTCCTATCACAGCTATTTTACCTCTGACAGCTGCAACCCAATAGCAACCTTATGACCATGACTATAAAGATCACTGTGATTTTGACAGACTTTGCAATGGCAGCAAACCAATAGCGACTTTATTGCCACGACAATAAAGATCGCTGTAATTTTGACAGTGATGCAAAATCAGATTTAAAATAACTGTGAAAGAACTGTACAGGTACCTGCCGGAACAAAACGAGTTTAACTGCGAGACAGTTTTTGTATTTTGAACTTTATTCCGACCATGGTAAAGTTAGTAATACAACATTGACAACTAATGCCCGGTTTCTGAGGTCGTCGGAGAACAATACTACATAAACATAACATAACATCACGCCTTGTTTCCCCGAAGGGTTGGGCAGAGGTGTCCCTGTAGCAGGTTCACCCACATTTCGCCAGTTATATTTTTAAGTCCCATGTAATAGGGGGCGAGCCTATTGCCATCAACCGGGCACAAATCCAGACTCCGGGCTGCTGCTGAGAAATTCCAGATGGAAAAACCCAATAACACTTTGCCCGACCCGGGAATCGAACCCAGAACCTCATGCTCAGCAGTAGCGCTTGCGACCACTAGACCAACGAGGCAGTTAAAGCGAGTTTTCTTCCTTTGCTAGTGTTCAATAACAAGATATCGAATTAATTCTAACGCTAATCTATAAATGCAAAATTGAGTTTGTTTGTTTGTATGGCATTTCGCACACGCGTAGACCATGACCTGGCTTAGGACATATGATACTTTTTATCTCGATATTCCCACGGGATCGAAACTTAAGCGAGTGAAACCGCGTGGCGCAGCTAGTTAGTTATAAACCACAGACACCGGGCATTAGACTCGTTTATTGAATCATTTAATTATTGAAGTGAAACTTCTTTACGCACGCTTGACTTGGGGAGTAAGCTGGCGAACGCGTGACGTAAGCGTTACGAAAAGTGTGATCGGGCAAGGCGAACGGAAGTTGAGTGGGGGATATAAGCAAGAGACAGCAGTGCGCGCGCATATTTTCTTTCTCTCTTCCTCTCATAGCCAAATAAATAATGAATAAAAATAAAAGATCTATGCAAAAATATTAATTTACCAATGAAAACATGAAATAAATTTAAATATTTGTAGGAAATTAATAAATAATATATATACATACAGATGGAGCGAAAGAAGTTTCACTTCACTCGTGTGGTCATAAGCACACTCGTTTTTGTTTTTCAGTCACCTAGTATATTTTAAATAGTCCGGCTGGCATTATCATTACATTTTTTGCGTTGACTAACGTTAACATAGCCAAGTAAACACGGCATTAAAAAAAAAACCTGTGTTGCATATATAATTTCTAGAACTCGACGCCATGTATAAATTCTAATTCTATTAATTTATAAAGAAAAGCGATTTAATATTATTTAAAAGATATATTTTATTTTATTGTACGCGGGTTTCGTAAGGTTTATGTTATTAAAGCGGTAGCTGTCTTAATTGATGCTAAATAAGCATTAAATCTTTCTTGGTGGCTAAAAGCATTGTATATTTGAAAAATAATGACAAGACTATATTGTGTTCGTCTTAATTACCACGAGCGCTTTTTAAATTTCGTAAGTTTGAAAGAATACAATCGAATTGACAAACTCCTCCTTTTTGAAGTCGGTTAAAAAGGAGACTTTAATGATAAAGACATGTAGAAGTAAGAAATTAACTTGAGAAATTTCTCGGATACCTCTTGCCAACGCTATTGAGGGAAAAAATATTTAAAATAACATTATAGAATCGGGCGCGGATACAAGGGAGGGGTATCAGGTGCAGTTGCCGCCCCCGCCTTGGGCTTCGACCAAACTGAGTCTTAAACACTAAATTAGACATAAGCATAGTTTTAATCTATATTTTTCCCTTGTATATACAACCGCGGACATTTGCGGTTGACCAGTTTTCACCCTTATGTTCTTTGCTATAAGGTTGAGAAGTGGTTCACAGCCAGTCTCTGCGATGGTACCTGTATAGGAAAACATTACATGCACAGTCTCGAGCTTACGGTTTTTTGTAAATGGCTTTCATGGCTTGAGGATTTCCCCCTTATTTAGCGAAAATCAAGATCCGCGCCTGTATAGAATAGTCAAAAGATTCTTTGGAATATTTACACTAAATGCGCTCTTGTCAATTAAGCCTTAACAGTAAAAATACCGGTCTGTAACTGTCCCACTGATGGGCAAAGACCTCTTCTCATACAGAGAAGGCACGAGCATTGATCACCACGCTTGCTCAATGCGATTTCAAAAAAATTATAAAAGCGAGTTATTGCCTGTTTTTCCTGGTAAGCTCCGGATAACTTATCCTGCAAATTAAGTTTATCCGGTAGATAGTGCTTATTTCGACAGTGAAACAGGCACTTTATAATAAGACGATAAATCAAGGATGTGAAACCACTGCCATGTATTGATATTGACAAGATGGCTTCCTAAGCCAGCTGTTCGAGAAATTGACGTTTTTATACTTGTAATATTAAGACAGATCACTCGGATTGAGATAAGATTATGGATACATGGTATGGAAAATAATTATGGTTGTATGTATAGTGACACGGTTTATTGCAAAATTACCATGGAGTAATGAGTAAAGTAGTTTCGAGCTACTCTAGGATATAAAATTAAGACATTTGTCATGTTTTTTTATAATATTGTTAATGTCTTGAAATATGGTTGGTAAGTTTTCGAGTCCGAAATTAATTTGGTGAGTTCGAAAATTAGAGATTTCGTGCTGGAGAAGAAATAATGATTCAGAAAAGGGCACTTTTTACTACATATTGTTACAATACTGCCCAGTACCATAATGTAGCGACTTGAATGTTTTACTTATTACTCCTAGGTTACCACAGAGGGTTAAAAAAGATAAAAACAACTTAAGATGCGCAGGAGTTGATAAAAAATATATTTACGCTGCAATACGATTTTTTTAATCAGAAAATTTATTGAATGAAAAAAGACGTTATGATGTTGATTAAAAAGACAGGTTTTTTTAAAATCTTTTTTAATCTTTCTGTGTAAAAAAGGACGTGACTTATTGTATAAGAGATGTGGAAGGAATGTTTATATTCAGTCTTCAAATGTATCACATTAAATATATAGTATTTGTCGATTACGTTACATTCAGTTGGTTGTACGATGTAAAACTTAAGTGAAATACAATATCATAGATGACTACAGTGTTTTATTTTACTGAATCAAACTCAAACTCAAAGCATTTATTTCAATTAAACCATTTACAGGCATTTTTGAATTGTCAAAGAGTCGGTCAGTTAGTCAGAAAGTTGAAGCTAGTTGCCCATTCCAAAACGTAGATCTCTATGGAGAAGAACGGGCAAGAAACTCCAAGGACACTCTTTTAAATATTGATATTACAAAATCCTGGGTACATCATTCTTGTTGCTTCTATATGTGAGAACAATGTACAAAAAATAATCAAAAGCAATTGAAAATATAAGATTAAAAATAAGCCCTGGCAGATAAGAGATGACCAGTTTCAACTGACGGCGCCCGTTCACGAACATGACGCGTGGATCAGCACCATCCAGCTCAACCATTTTGTAGGGAACCGAATGATCCAACACACTCGCCACCATCAGCGAGACATTTAAGTGAGCATGACATATTCTCAACTGCCATGCTATTTCAAGTCAACATACATCTTAATAAGTTAATAAACGGCTCCATGGTCTCACATTTACAAAAATAAAAATGCTTCTAAATTATACAAAACTATAGTTTGCAATGTATCTAAAAAAATAAAAGAATTTAACCACCAAAAAGAAAGAAAATCATTACTTAATTGGAGCATTCAACAATTAAGTTGGTAAAACAAAAATGAACATTAAGTTCCTAATGTCAAAATATATTTTTTTTTAAAAAGGGGAAGCAACCTCTTCCAAATATTAAAATTTTAACTAGTGAGCCCAAGCGGCTGTGGAGCAGGACCAGCATTAAGCCAAGCATTTTTATCTACGATATAATCATCTAACTTATAATATGCTTGTCTACATAGTGTGCGTTTAATGCATGTTTTAAATTTCTTCTCATTTAGTTGAAGAATATCGAGTGGTATTTTATTGTATTATAACATTTTACACAGTACCCCATAAAAGAAGTGTGTACTTTAGACAATCTAAAACGTGGTTGATCTAATTTGTTCCTATTTCTAGTGTTAAAATTATGCCTGTCACTTATCTTACTAAAAAGATGGAGATTTTTTCGAACATACATAATGTTCTCATATATATACTGACAAGGTACCGTCATGATGTTAATTTTCTTAAACAGTTCCCTTAGAGACTCGCGTCTGCGGAGGTTGTAGATTGCTCTGACGGCTGTAGTTTTTAAAGGAATTACTTTCCTTTAAAAACTACACATACATACATGCATTAACTCACGCCGTCTTTCCATGGAGGTTCCACGCAGACACTACAGAACGCTACCTGCTACGATCCTTACATATTCCTTTTGCTTCGTTTACGTTCATACATCTGGTCATACACGCACGCCGGTTGCGAGTACTACGCACCTGACCTTTCTGAAGAACATCACCAATAAAGTCACTGTATGTCTTCCTGGGGGTACAAGGCAGATATGAGTGGAAACGCCGGGGAGGGGACGCCTCCCTACCCCACAGGGGGTGCCCTTAGCGAGCGTTCGCCTAGTTTTAATTAGCATAGTTGAATAACCCCTGGCTGGAGGTTTTAAGTGTAGTAGCTTAAGGCACCCACAGGAAAGCCCGGTTAAGTAGTCATGATCTCAGAGGTAAACTACGAGATGCCATACCTACAAAAAAAGGGACGCCTTCCGGAGTTTCCACCCACATCTGTCTTGTAAATACCTTTTTTTTAGTCACCTTTCATTCATTTTCTCAACATGACCAAACCACCTAAGCATACATACTCTTTTAAATTTCATACATCTTCACCGCACAGTTGCCTTTTCACATCATTCCTCAGCTTACTATCATTCATAGTTACACCCATAGATTTAGTATACACTACTATAAATCTATGGTTACACCACACACATGCTTCGCTCAAAACTAGTGTATAAAAATATCACCTTTCTTCAGTCTAGTGAATCGAACTTCGGTGTTCATAACAGGGACCTTAAATAAATCAGAATTGCTCTTAAATTTTAAATAGAAACGAATTTTACGCGCTTAACGTAAAGTTTATTTGGCATTACTAATGAACGTACGGCAAGAACGGTCTTCAGAAGGAGAACACGAAACTGTAGTGTCCCTCTCGCAAAAATGCGAATGTCTTTACTAAGAGTTCTAGTGTCCCTCTCGCAATAAATCCGAATGTCTGTTCTAAGAGTTCAGAGAGCAGTGTTTGTAATCCTATGGATACCAGAATGGTATCATTTTGAAGCCCTTTAAATTCTCCAGGACCCTTTTTTATTCTTTCGATATCTTTTTTCGTTTTTGAAAAGTAAAAGATTCTTTGAAAAAGCTTTCAAAAGAAACGGTAAAAACAGACGGAAACAAATGCACAGAATAAACTCAAAAAAAAAAAAAAAAACTGGCACTCTGGGAGTGCCGACAGAAGTGAAAAATTGAACAAAAATCGGCACCACAGTAATCAACGCGTTGATGTCTTTTTAATGGTCAAAAGCTGGTGTCGTCAGTGTCGCGAAATCAATGGTTTAGTCCCATCTCAAAAATGCCCAACGCGCTTAAAGAAGTTTTCACTTCAGAAAATAGATTATTATTTGCATGTGAATGCTTTCTGAACTCTTATAAAAGAAATTCGGATTTTTGAAGTGAAAACTTCTTTAGCGGCGTTGTGCACTTTTTTGTAATGGGTAAAAAAATTTAAACTCGCGTCAGGACACGTGACCAGATCGAAAATTCGTAAGACGTTGGTAGAGGTTAAAAAGACATCAACGCGTTGATTACCGCGGCGCCGATTTTTTTTCAAGTTTTCACTTCTGTCGGCACTCCCGGAGTGCCACTGTTTTTTTTAATAAAGGAGACAAGACAATACGGACCAATCACACTATCAGTTTTGCAAATAAAATACTTATAATATTGCTAATAGTGAAGTGTGACTTGATGTCACATCACACTATGCCACTAACGCCAACATGATGCAATTTGGAGTCCGAATAGTGTTTACCTCATATATTGGTTGTGCAAGCATATTCTGTCCTTTTTAACTACACTATCCGCAGTCTTTCCATCTTTGTCTGTCAATACTCGACTCTAGTCGACACTTCAAGCAATAAAGATATTGAGTATTGAGTTTTAATTCCAATTTACTAGGCAGATTTTATACTCGATGCGAATGAAGACTTTAGAGTAGATGCAATGCAGTCGATTATCAAGTACGTACTCATGCGAATGTGATCTCAGTGGACGCCGGGTTGCCGTATTGTTACCTACCTAGTAAGATCAACAATTAATGTTCTTAACAAAGACTTTTACAACATAAGATCTTTCCTTGAATTTGTATGTATTTTCTAGCAAATAAACATTTTTGATTTGATTTGATTTGAAAAATTCTTAAGGCTGATTTTCTACGTGGATATAAAAAGTACTTATACGAAAAAATAAAAAGATTTAAAATAAGGCAAATATCTGATTACTCTGGAAAATTCTTTGAAATAATAGGTCTTTACCTATGAAATTGCCGTTCTGCCGTACTGGCTATTTCAAGTCAATTTTTTTTATTTTTTCGCTAAGAATTCTAAGTTCAAATTATTTTTATTTTTAAAATATGGAATTCTTTTTTGAAAATTAGTCATTTATTTAATGGTTAGCGTTCTGTTTTCATCACATTTGTACGTTTTTCGTCATCATGGATACGTTAAAAATTGGAGTGAGTATGAGTACCATCGTGGCAGCAAAGCGGCAGAAGCGGCACGCAACATCAATGACGTATACGGAGCGAACACTACTAACGATCGCACCACCCGTTATTGGTTTGCTCGCTTCCGTTCTGGAAATTTCGACCTAAGGATTGAACCCCGTGGTCGACCGAATACTTTAGTCAACAATGACGAATTAAAGGCGATTGTGGAAGCTGATAATTCTCAATCTACAGCTGAATTAGCAGCAGCTTTCGATGTTAGCATCAAAGCAATATTTGTCCATTCGCGTCAAATTGGCAAGGTAAAAAAGCTTGACAAATGAGTGCCCCACGAATTGAATTATCGCCAGTGCGAAGCACGCGTCGAGTCGGGCCTTGCACTGCTCGACAGGCACACAAATGAAGGCGTATTGAATTGCATTTTTACTTGCGACGAAAAATGGATTCTATTCGACAATCGCAAGCGCTCAGCAAGTTGGTTAGATCCTGGTTCAGCACCTAAACAATGCCCCAAACGAAAACTGACCTCTAAAAAAGTGATGGTCACTGTTTGGTGGTCTAGCGCCGGTGCCATTCATCACAGCTTCTTACCAAACGGGATGAGCATTACTGCAGATGTGTACTGTGAAGAACTGAACATAATGATGGAGAAGCTCGCACATCTCCAACCAGCTTTGGTCAATCGTTCGGCTCTGCTGCTCCTGCACAACAACGCGCGACCTCATACTGCACAGCTGACGGTCTCCGAGTTACAGGAGCTGGGGATGGAAGTACTCCGTCATTCACCGTACTCACCAGACCTCGCCACTCACTCACTCACCAGACTTCTACTTTTTCCATAATTTAAATAACGTCTTCCCGCGGAAAAAAATCAATATCCGAGAGGCAGTTCAAAATGCTTTTGAAGAATCTGTTGCGTCCCGTCCAGCGGACTTTTTCAAAAAGGGCATCAATAATAGTTTATTGATGCATCAATCCCATGCATGGCATGGCATGGGTAATTATTTTGATTAATAAAAATAAAAAAAATATAGAGAAACAAGGGCGTTAACTTATTTAATGAAAAACGGCAATTTCATAGGTAAAGACCTAATATTTTAAGTACGCCAACAATCTACAATGTAGATAAATCTTAACGTTGACAGTGCTACGTCTATGAAGGGAAGACTAAAGATTATTTAGATTAGATTGATTACTGCGTACGTACGTACCAACACTTATCAGTGGTACGCAAAGACTATACATACTTCGTGGACTAGGTGGAACAGGTATTTGGATCGAGTATTTGTAGGGACTTGGACTAGGAGGACCTTGTACAAAAATTTACCTAGTACGACCCATCTCTATTAGGAACCAGGTAGTATTTTTGTTTTAATTTTATTTGAAGTAGAAATTTCGACTCACTTTGTATGACACACGATTTTTGTATGTTGAATTAATGATGTTTTTTTTATGATGTCACTATTTGGACCACCCTGAATAGTACATACTAATTCCATGGTTCATTATCACCACACATAATCACATTCACATTCAGTAGGGAGGAAAAATAACAAAAATAAATTCATTATTGTCATTTTATTTACTCACAAAAAATACATAATTGTACGTAAAATTATAACTTACACATACTTTCGAGATACAATCACAAAGCGTATTACAATTTAGAGTAGTCGACACATTTAACTTGAGAGGCATGTCAGACGCGTTGCCATACTTGATCCCAGAGACAAAGCTGAAACGCCCTCCGAGCGTGGAATCACCCGCCCTATCTAGAGACGGCAGTACTTAAATGAGTATAAATCTGGTGTTGTCACACAAAAAATGGTGCACTTAAAAGCGTGCATTCTGAAAGTGGGCAACGTCGCAAATAGATGTCAAATATTTCGCTGTTTAGATTAATTTGGCAATATTACTGTATGGAAATATGGCTAACTAGTGAACTAAAACATTGATTATGAAATACAAAAATGTATATCGTAACACCGAATATTTCGTTTTAGATATAAAAATGGCTATTTTACACCTAAAACGTTTACAATATCAAATTCAGCGTTATAATTTCAATTCATTATTAATATTCTAGTTAGCGATATTTCATATTTCCATACAGTAATGTTGTCAAATAATCAAAATAGGTTAATATTTGGCAGTATTTCATATTTCCATACAGTAATGTTGTCAAATAATCAAAACAGGTTAATATTTGGCAGTTATTTGTGATGTTGCTAACTTGTAAAAGTGTAAATGTGAGTACTTAATATCGTGTCCAGCGTGTTCTGCACAATGCAGGACGCTTCAGAAGGTGCCAAACTCGTAGCCAAATTCTGGGCTGAGTTTATATAAATAGCCATCGACACGCTAAGAAAAAAAGTAATAAAAAATTTGAGGCGCCGAAATAGCGTTGAGTACGCAACTTCTGTCACGAGCCGCCGTCAATTTCTATGCGAGTATAGATCGTTCACTATAACTTGTCTCTTGCCGTCATGTTGACACCGTTACTAGAGTGCGTGCCACGAAAGGCCGGCGGAAAATTGTTGAACTACATTTTTTTTTATGCAATGACCTAGACACTAGCGCCGCGTCAAAAAGACTTCAGTGGTGGCACGAACTCTAATAGAGTTCAAAATGGCGACTGACAGAACTGTACTACCAATCACATGACTGAAAAAACCAGTGCTACCAATCGCGTCACAGTACAAGTTATAATGAACGCACTGCAACGGAGATACGGTTGGTTTGTATAGAAACTGTTGACAAAGTCGCCTCTAGCAGCGGCGCTCAAGTGGACAGGCAGCCTTAATGTCAAACGGGTTAAAAAGTAGTCAACTACCCTATTACAAAAGATTCTAATTTTCATTATAGTGTTGTACTTTTCATTTTGCTATACTAAGCTAGATATAAGCGATTAGCGTACTATTTATACATTCCGTCTAAGATACCTGCAAAATATATTTATTACTGCTACATAGTAAATATACAGAGTGGCGGTCGAGGTTGTCATATTAAGGGGAATCCGTCAATGTAGTTCGCGAAATTCAACATTTTTTGCGTTTTCGGGTTCCGTACCCACCCGTAGGCTTCACTGTGTCTGTCATAGAGCTGTTTCTTTCGAACTGTGATAGGTAGACACTTCTTTGGTATTGTTCGTCGAGTCGTTGAGCTCCTTAAATACTGAGTTGAGTTCCATGATTAATCATGCTTGCACTAACTGGACAGGTCCACTCAAATCTGTGTGGTTCTTTCCTCAAAAGACCATTTCAGACATTAATCTACACGGTCCTCATATGGTCTGAACGAAATTATGTGTGGACTAAAAAACCTCTGAGTATATTTTGGCCTTTCTTTTCAAAGTAGTCAGATAAGAAACGCCGAACTCATCTAGCTTATTTTTAATATTTTTTTAACATGACGTGTAAAATAGTTAATTAATACAGGCGTGACCTTGCGGAAATGACTTGTCGCGAACTCGAACACGGCGTGTTGCCACACCAAGCGCTGAGCGCAGGGCTTAGTGTGGCAACACGCCGTGTCAATCGTCATCCTGAGGATGCCTTGTTGAGAGGTGAAACACGTGTCGATTTTTTTCAGGGTTTTTTTTTAAGACTCTTTAGTAATAGCTAAGCGGAATAAGTTACTAAATATATCCACTTCTATTATATTTTTTTTATGACGTGTAAAAGTGATTCTGATATCCTATTTACAGAATAAACAATTTCATTTCATTAAATTTCTTGAAATTTTCACAGAGTGTGAACTACTATGGCAACAATAACAACCTAATAATAAAAATACGATGAAGTAAGAAATTAAAGGGGTTAATTTAAGGAGGGGGGGTAAATTAAATTAAGGGGGTGTATACAGGAAACGAGTTTTTTTCGGCGTTTTTAGAAAATATTGAAAATAGTGTTTTTAGAAAATAGTGTTAAATATTGTACGGTGGTATGGAACCCTTCGCGTGCAAGTCCGACTCGCATTCAGCCGCTTTTTGCAAATTGCGGCGCTGTACTAAGTGTACGTTGATCAAAATTAATTTAATTTTCGTTTGAAAAACTGGCCCTCTTCGCCGCTTTGTATATATACTTCATTCAATCAGAATTTATGAAATAGAGGCTTTATACTAAACGCTAAAGCTCGTAGCAATTGCGGCCATATAGCATGCGAGCAGGACAATGAATATTTAATAAGGGATTTCTATAAACTCTCATGTCATCTCGCTCCTACGTTTTGTACCGAGGGTGACACGAATGTTAGCGTTTTGTATAATCATTATTGTTCTAGTGTGCGAAAGGGATGGAGGTATACAGGACTAATAACGAGTGAATTTCATCCCGCATCTCGCGCGGGATGAGGGATTCTCAAATGGCCAGAGCTTAAGGTGGATCCACAATGATACGCCACGAAATTCAAATTTGCTTACGGTTTTTTGCAATTTGCAGCTCAATGTCAGCTTGTATGTTGATCAAAATATGACTCGCTACTATGTATAACAAATATGTATTTACAGAATTATAATCAGTACCTGGGCGACCGAGCTCTGCTCTGGAGAAAATAGAGAATGCTCATTTAATAATATAGAATAGTACCAACTAGTTCCATACTGCCATGATAGTAGGTACTTACTAATTCCATGCTGCATTGTCATTATTCTAAAGTCAATAATGTTATATCATTATTCATTATCTTGTTCAAACTTTGGGTGACCGAGCTTTGCTCAGGTGAAAATACGGAGAAAACTAATTTTCCCAAATATGAGACCTTGCTAGATCGATTTTTCGCCCCCATAAATCCCTAAATTGCAACTTTCATCGAAATCGTTAGAGTCGTTTTCGAGAACGTGAGTAGAAATCTATATCCAAACAAATAAATATATATACAAATATTGCTCGTTTAATAGTACAGGAAAGGTTTTAAACATCTCTCTAAGTTACATTTGTTCCATTCAATGACTTTTTCATGAAATCATGATATTTGAGAACACACCTGAAGCTGACCTGCAAATTGCAAAAAATCGTAAAAAAAAAATGTAATTTCGCGGGGTACCAATGCGGATTCACCTTAAGAGGAAACGCGGTCATGTGCTCGATGGCGTTCATTCCATGCCGTATTCCTGTTTTCTCCCTGGTTAATGACACTATCATAATATTATGTATATCCACCACTGCCATATCCCTGTTTTGATGTCAGCGTAATAATATTAATGTTAGAAAAAAAAAACAATAGCACTCCGGGAGTGCCAACAGAAGTGAAATCTTGAAAAAATAATCGGCACCGCGGTAATCAACGCGTTGATGTCTTTTTTAATGGTCAAAAGTTGGTGTCGTCACAGTGTCGCGAAATCAATGGTTTAGTCCTGTTTCAAAAATAACCAAGGCGTCTAAAGAAGTTTTCACTTTTAAAAAAAATGACACCGAAAAGCTTATTATTATTTTTATTAATAATAATTATATATATTTTTAGGGCATGGTTGTGGTAGATATACCTATACAGGGTGGCAGAGATATCGACGCGAAATTTTTACCATGGATCCAGTACATGATTATGAATCCCCCTGCGTTGAAATATTTCGTCAGTTATTTTTAAAAATCTGCTGTTCCATAAATTTTGACCGCGTAGGCAATTACACTTTTCTATGAAACAGAAGATTTTTTTCGCGTCGATGGCTCTGCCAACCTGTATTATATTGGACTAGTAATATTACGCAGGGAGAATACAGAGGAATACTTTAATATGGAATGAGCGTCAAAGACCACGTGAACGTTTTTTTTTATTCTTAAGATCTTTACCGTGCCGAACACAGACAAATTTCAAGTTTGCACAATACTAAAAATATTAGTCGTCCCGCGCGTCCTCCCATCAATGGTGCCGCTTGTGCGCCTGCGGGCGCGGCGAGTGCTCGCGCCGGCGCTTGCGGCGCGACGGCGCGGCCTCCACCAGGCCGGCGTGCGCCTGCGCAGCCAGGAGCATGCCCAACTGACCCTGGGCCTGATAATTGAAAAAAAAAAATATTGCAGGTGAAATTAGAAAGATGATAATTTCGGGATTTTTGACTATTTAATTTCATATATACCGTGTATTCAAAGTATTCTCAACTCTTCAAAACAGTGCTACAATTACAAACAAGAAATCTGCGTGCCTGCCTAACCTTTTTCCAACTATGAGCTGAATACTAGTATTTTACATGGTGCGACTGCGTATCTGACCTCCACAACCCAGTAACTGGGTAATACGATACCCCTTGGTCCCCTGGTCGTCAGACTTTCGGGCTTCTGAGAACCCGTGACGACTGTCAAAGATCCACGAATGACAGCCGAGACCAACGGCTGAACGTACTTTCCGAGGCACGGAGTCTCAGTATGTAAATATACCTACCCGTCCACGGACCGACCGCGGCAAGCGTAGCTTAACCTGTATGAATCAACCCGTGCGGCTGATATAAGTTGGCCACTACTCGTTATGCATCACTGTCAAAGTCACAGCGATCTTTATTTTCGTTCGAACTCCACAACCCAGGTACTGGGTAACACGATAAGATCGATCAATAAGGTAACATAGATTATAATTATGCAATGATAGTTCGTACCTCGCCATGCATGTCCTTAGCCATCGTGTAAACGCTGTGTTTACTGCTATTGTACATTAGCGCGTTTGATAGCATTAATAGAACATCCCTTTGGAACTGCGCCGTCGTTCTGTAAACGAATAAAAATAACTACATTATAATATTAAATTATCATACTTGAATCGCAAGCTTCACATGCCGTCGAGAAATATCTCTCCGGCATGCCGGTTTCCTCACGATGTTTTCCTTCACCATTTTTGAAGCATGTGATAATTATACAATACGCACATGAATCTGAAAAGTCAGAGGTGCGTCCCTTGGGTTCGAAATCGAGATCTATGATGTGCTTGTTGTTGTAATTACACTAACTTCCACGCCCTTCAAACTGCTTTTGCGAAAAAAAGTAGGTACAGTTAAAACAGAAAAAGTATGCGATTCGGTAATCTTCGTGTTTCCAAATTAGTACGATCGTCGCGCCACATAGTAACTCCACAGAGGCAAACCTTCTAAGCTTTGTACTGCACCGCTTTGTAGTAAACGATAAGTGCACTACTACAAAGCGCGGCACGTTCATTGCGCGTTTATTTGAAGCTCTCTGATTAGTTAACTACTGTGGTCGCCTTATTGTCACAGTTATGACGTGCAGCTGCCAACTATTTCTGTTTCATTCTCATGTTTGCGTATGTACTGAGTTACACCTATTTTGTTTTCTGCTTACCTACTCTTGTCTTTGTATGCCCGTGTTTCTGTGACAAATAAATTCATTTTTCTTTCTTTCTTTTCTTCTTTCGTCATTGCATAGAGGTATTCACCTTTAATTTTGTAATCATTGTAATACAAAATATTTTTTTGTACTCCCATAGTTGTAACAGCTCTATTTTATTCCAGCTAGTTTATTATTAGATTTCATCATCGTGGTTTCGTATTTACAAAGATACGACGATGATTGCCGAAGCACACACTTTTTCCGGGACATTTGTACGGATGGTTGTACTAATTCTCTGGACAAGCTTCTTGGCTAAGAGCTGTATTACTTAAATATGGCAATGGTAAGTGAATATCTAAACTAATATTATAAAAAGAGATAAGATTTGAATTTTTGTGTTAGTCCGATTTAAAAAAAATATTTCACCAGTAGAATGCTATATTATCAAACTCAAAGCATTTATTTCAATTAAACCATTTAGAGGCACTTTTGAACTGTCAAAGAGTCGGTCAGTTAGTCAGAAAGTTGAAGCTAATTGCCCATTCCAAAACGTAGATCTCTATGGAGAAGAACGGGCAAGAAACTCCAAGGACACTCTTTTAAATATAGATATTACAAAATCCTGCGTACATCATTCTTGTTGCTTCTATATGTGAGAACAATGTACGAAAAATAATCAAAAGCAATTGAAAATATAAGATTAAAAATAAGCCCTGGCAGATAAGAGATGACCAGTTTCAACTGACGCTCATATCACTGAGTAACATGCGGGTGACGGAAGCTAGTACCTTATAACGCCCGATTCAATGTTTTTCCTGATGGCCGTGAGGTCCATGGGTCGCCTGACCACCTGGCTGTAGCCCGGCGCTTCGTCATCGCTGATCGGCCGGAGGAAGAGGGACGCATACTTGTGGGCGCATAACCTGGAGAAAAACAAAATGTATGTAACATAACACACATAACATCACGCCTGTAATCCCCGAAGGGTTAGGCAGAGGTGTACCTATAGTACACCCACATTTCGCCAGTTATGTTCAAGTCCCATGTAATAAGGGGCGAGCCTATTGGCATCAACCGGACACAAATCCAGACTCCGGGCTGCTATTGAGAAATTACAGATGGAAAAACACAATAACACTTTGCCCGACCCGGGAATCGAACCCAGGACCTCAGCAGTGGCGCTTGTGACTACTAGACCAACGAGGCAGTCGTAAGTAGCTCGCAGTCGTAGGTAACGTGTAGTTATATTTAATATTATAGTAATAATATAATAGTTTAAGACTTTTTATATTCATATATTCTCTTCTTGTTCTCACACACTATTGTCTATATTTCTTTCTCATTTCTCCTTTCGCAGGTCTGCTGCAAGAAATTTCTTTGAAATAAGCAGTACCTTTGTACTCTAAATTATGATTATGTTGTATGTAAATGTATTTTACTGTGTGTATATAAAAAATAAAATACATAAGAATATATTTGTAAAATTATTCTTGGATATTATAATAAATCGTCCTTCTGATGCACCTTGCAGGTCGCATCGTAGAAATCTCCTCCCCACTCAACCGACTTCTACTCCTACTTCTTCACTGTGCACGCGGTTCGGTTATGGAATTCACTTCCGCCTGACATTAGGGACTGTCAAACTGTTGCAGGTTTTAAAAGAAGAGTGAAAGAACTCTATCTTTCCACTTCATCATAATTCCTTATTATGTATTTATTATTTTATTCTACATTATAATTAAGTATTTATATCTATTTTAGTGATATGTATTTTAGAAGTATGTATTAAGTATATTCTCATATTGTATGTGTAAATTTAAACTAGCGCATTTCGTAGTTGACCACTGAGATCATGACCATTTTTAAGCTACTACACTTAAAACTTCCAGCCAGGGGTTATTCAACTATGCTAATTAAAACTAGGTAAACGCTCGCTACGTCTGTCGGTCCGTTAGTGTGCTGAGCAAAGTGAGTTTGGTGAGTGATGAGCTCTAGATTATAGAAATTTCGGGAAAAAAAAAACCGGCCAAGTGCGTGTCGGACTACGCACAATGAAGGATTCCATAGTTGGGATGAATTTATCCCAAATACAATTTATCCCAAATACAAACTTAACATTGTAGTTGAAATATATGTACTCCGATACATTCCAACTGTAAATGTAAATTTGTACGCACAATTTTGAGAGATATGCCACGTTAATTTAAGACCATAGACTTCTTATAGGTTTTCCTGTAATCTATGAGTGAAGAACCATTTCTTCTGTATTTTTTCCAAAATTTAGGCTTAGTAGTTTCGGAGATAAGAGGAGGGGTATGGTCAATTTTCATTATTTTCTTAAATAACTTTACATGTTTTTATTTTAAAATTATAAAAATATATATATATATATATATTTAAAATCCTCACAAGAAGCCCTTTCATTTGATATGTCAGACGATACAGTTTAGCTTTTTTTTTTTTTAATTTTCTTATTTGCCGCCCGAAACTGACCCCCATATTAAAAATCCATTTATTTACGTTACACGTCCGTGTTTGGGTCTCAGAAATACATATGTGTACCAAATTTCAACTTAATCGGTCTATAGATCCGGAGCAAATTGACTGTGACAGATAAGAGTGTAAGAGTTCAGTTTTTTTCCTTTTAGAGATACGGAACCGTAAACATCGATTTTATATATTATATTTAAAACCTTTCGTTCCGTCGCTGTTAACAAAATAAAACTAACCTGTTATACACCAGCATGACAGATTTCTTCCACAGGCGATGTTGCCGCTCCGCGTCGTTGGCGCTCGGTGACTCCGGCGCACTTGCCTCCGCCGCGCTCTCGGAGCCCGAACATGCTGGCAAATGTATGACATGTTTAAGAAAGGGGGATGGGCAGAACGTCAGACGTTTGCTGACATATGTAGGTAGGAATAGACAAAAAAAAAAACGAAACAAAAATAGGTGACTTTCAAACCTATCTAAAACATAATATTTTATTAAAACACTCCTTTCTGCCAATTGATTTGTTGAAGCTGATTTGCTTCTTTAGTCGCAAATATTGATTTGATAGAACACTGATTGGTACCGCTTCCTTTCCTCTACCCAAGAAAATTAGGACAATTAAGGGCATATATAGTAAAAGCTCCTTAGTCGCGCTTCCGTCATTCGCGTTTTCACTATTCGCGGATAAAAAAACTGCGTCCCAATTACTCTATTCGTAGCGAAAGATTTCTTGAAGGCTCGTGCAGACCAGCGCGATATCGCGGGCGCTACAAGGGTCACGCTGCCTGAAGCGCCAGCGATATCGCGCTGGTCTGCACGAGGTTTTATTCGCGGATCTAAACGGTATATCGGTGTATACATATTAATAAAAAAGCATTCGGTATCCTTTGTAAATGCGTCGGCTACTGGACTAATAAAAAAAGGTAAATTAATATAAAATAGACCTTATTACAACTACACCTAAAGTATGTTGTTAAATGCTATCGCCGTTGTATAAATCGTTCGGCTTTTCCTTTAACATAAGCCGCCTTCGCTGCAATGTTTAAGTAAAGCAACCTTATTACTCAATACATAAAGTATATTGTTAAATGCTGCCATATATTAGACGTTCCGTCATTTGATAAGAGCCGCTTTGCGTGTTTTACATTTAATAAATACTAAACCTTATTTGATAAGTCTGTTCTTAGTACTAACAATGTAACCGTGTGTACGAATGTTGTCAAGTTAAATAAAAATAAATAAAAAATATTGTTTCATCTTTCCTTTCGCTACAAAAATTGTGATCAAGTAACATGTCTCTTCCGCTGTCTTCCTAATTTATAATGTCGCACCAAAAAAAAAAAATAATAATGAAAAAACCAAATTTCGATACGAAAAAAAATCTGTGTTACTGCAAAATAAATATCTGTGTTTTTAAAAACTGCCAAGCATGAAAAAATTACAAAATTCTTACCACCACCCACACCCGAAGATAATAATTAATCTATATGGTCAAAAACTTCTTTTTTTTTCATATTTATTTTTTATTTTCTCGCCTCTGAACGTATAGTCCCATATAAACGTATAATACATTTTATCGGTTTTTTACTATGTGTGACGAAAACACGGTTTAATAAAAAAATCGAAAGTTACCTCTAAACCGAACAATAAAACGCTGGTAATAAAAAAATACTTCAAATTAGATAAGTTTTTTTTCTAAATAGCCGTTTTTTACACTTTAAAAAGTAATTACCTAAACTATTGGCGCCTTGGAACCTTCTCCTTGCCGCTTAGTCTCGCTCTCACTCAGTCCACGAGCAGTATCGTAAGAGCGAGATCATGAGTGAATTTGAGCTGAGGTATTATGGACTTTAATAAGAAACTTACTTCTTGAATCCGATTTCTTCTTGCGAGAATAGTCCCTTTTCTTCTTGCCATCCTTCTCTTCTTCTCGACTTAACTGTAAGCAATGAATGTATTATTATATAAAACTTAAAAAATATTGATCTTTCTGTCAACATAATATTCTTTTTCTTTCATACAGGATTATTTTTAAACCAGTGCAAAAATAAATCTGCTGTTCCCTACATTTTGAAGAGTTATGCTAACATAAATGTAGGGAACAGCTGATTATTTTTTTCACGATCTCAGGTTTGATCCCATAGTAAAAGTTGTTCATAATGATGAGTAAAGTCACGTGTTTGAGTTTACGCACTGGTTAAAAACTTACCCTGTATTGGGACGAATTAAATATGTGTTTTAATAATTTCTAAATTAACGATATTATTGTGGCTCTGGCAGGGAAGTACACTGTATGGAAATATGTGCACAGTATAACGTTGTGGCCATACATTTTACTTTTCTTAAACTTTATGGTCTCTGCTAACAACAGAAAAATCAAAGTGATACCTGATAAAAAAAAAACAGTTGTGACTTCTGTCAGCACTCCGGGGTGCCGACAGAAGTGACAACTTGAACAATTTTATTATGCCGGAAATTATGTATCGCGCGTGGATGTCTTTTTATAGCTGGTGTCGGTAACAGTGTCGCGAAATCAATGGTTTAGGCGCATCACAAAAATGCCCAACGCGCCTAAAGAAGTCTTCACTTCAAAAAAAGGTTGGGTACCACTGTACTTAACACACAAATGCACACTTACCTCCATGGGAGTATCATCGTCAGTCTCGGTGTGCGTATCTTCTACGTCCGTCTTCTCTCTCTCTTCCTTAACTTCTGCTTCTTGTGCTATCGGTAGAGAATCTTCTCTGATCATCTCTTTTAGTGGGATGTCCTGTACGAGAAAAATAAATTAAATTTATATTTGAATTCGGAAACTGAGATAATGATCAACTTTTGGCACAACAAACTC
Organism: Omphaloscelis lunosa; assembly: GCA_916610215.1. NCBI lineage: Eukaryota > Metazoa > Arthropoda > Insecta > Lepidoptera > Noctuidae > Omphaloscelis > Omphaloscelis lunosa. Next base: position 5,249,168 of record OU744270.1, read on the forward strand.
AATGTCATATTATGTTTAGAGTTGCACCGGATAGCCGGATATCCGGCAGAAGCGAACGTCATTATGCATGATAAAACCTAATCGCACGCTCAACCGCATTACAATTTGCTTTTAGTAGATACCAATATTAATTATAATAAGCTACCATAAGTGCTTACTGACCAAAAATTTTTTTTTTTTAAATAAACAGGTTGGTTCCTGAAATTAGTAGTATTATTTACATTTTATTACGAAAATAAAACCAAGTATCCGGCTAGCCGGATAACCGCCACAAGATGACAATCCTGCCATGCGCCGGATAGTAAAAAAATGGCCGGATACTGGATAGTGACCGGATATTCGTTGCAACTATAGTCTAAAGGTATCATTCCGTAGCCGATCACAGGCGGCAGCAGGAGGCGACGTGTCGCCGGGACACGACTAATGCCTATGTATTTCTAACTACGGAAGGTATTTCACAAAAATACATAGAAACCAATCGTCTCGCTGCCGCCTGGTACCTTAAAGGTACCATTCCGTATTCGACCGCAGGCGGCAGCAGCAGGCTACTGAATGGTGTCTATGTCGATGTTTCTGTCTGTCTCAGCCATAACCCGATACATAGCGAGTTACTATCGTCAATATCAAGCAGCTATTGTACGAATTATTAGTTCGAGATTATTACGTCGGCTTATTTAGTATCATTTGGGTTGTTGTTGGAATTCAAAGCTATGAATAGACGTTTTTGTTTTTTGAATATTAAAGTGTATTAAATACCTGTAGTATATCCATATTATTTGGCAATCGTGGACACTACTGAATGTTCTTTTTTTTCAATGGTGGTAGGTGAAGTTGCTCTCCCAATCGTCCGAAGGGAAGTCGATAGGAATGGGGTTGTTAGCGCTAGAATTCCATTTTAGTTAACAGAGGCGTAGGCCTCTAGTAACTGCGGGCTTGCGGACGGTAAGCAATGGGTAGCTCACCGTCCGATAAGGACCAGGCCCGGGTCGACGGCGCGTTGTGTTCCACGCGCGCCTCAAAGAGATGTCAGCAGAATAGACGGGGTCCGCTAGGGCCGATGCCTGCCGGGGGTGCGAAGAAAACCGAAAGGGAGATCGTGGCCCCCGGCAACAGGGCAACCGAAGGAACACGGGTGGGTTTTAGTCAGTAAGAGTCTGACACGCCCTCCCGCTCCGCCCAGAGCGGGAGAAGTTATTTGATGATTACCCAACCTCAAAAAAAAAAAAAAAAAAAAGGCCTCTAGTAACTAAAATGGAATTCTGGCATCTGGTTTACTTTTTTATATATTCTATACAAAAATATTCTTAACGTCCTTATACTATTTGTACCTACTGATATTGAATTATATTAATTACCAAATGTTTTAAAACGAGCGCTAATCCTGCCGACAAACTGTATGTCTCTGTTAGTTTTTCTGTTGAGAATAAATATCTTGTTGTGCTAACGATAGGCTATTCTAAATAACACATTCATAACACAAGTATGTTAAACATTACCTCAGTTTCTTCCTCCTTCTTAACTTCCTCTATAATCTTCTGTTCTTCAACTCTGGGCGGTTCCGGTCCCTTCTCCATCATCTCTAGTTCGTGCTCTATGGAGTCTGTATGAACTGGTTCCGGTAGTCTCGGCACTTCCTCTTCTGGTTGTGTCTGTGGTTCTGGTAGGTCAGAAATAGGGACAGAGTGCGAGTTCGTATAAGTAGTTTAGGGTTCCTTAGATTATTGAGAGCTGTATTTAACTATTCACGATCATGCAAGATGCAAGTTTATGGCTCTGAGAGAGGAGAGTCGATTTGTATGTTTCCTTTTCATTTATTTTGACGATAAGCGATATGACATTCCTATTGAAACTGTTAAATGAAACTATGTACTATCCTTACATATATACAAGATGAGCTGGTGAACTCATACCACGTGAGATCGATATTTTTCGACTGTTCCTTTGGGTTTTTCCTTAAGAGTTTTTGCGAGACTAATGCTCGGCAATTGATTGTTATATATGATAGAAATAATATTTTCACACGATAAACTCAAAAACTACCGAACGAAATTTCATACAGTTTTCCCCAATGGACGGAGTGATTCATGAGGAAGGTTATAGGCTATTTAACATCACGCTACGATCCTTAGGAGCCGAGTCAAAAGACAAAAAGTCTGGCCGAGGGAGTTTTATAAAAATATGACTGTTATTTTAGTATATTGTGTATCTTACGACTCCCACGAGAACGAAGTCGCGGGCAGAAGCTAGTATTCTCTAAGAAAGAGTAATAGCTTGTTTTTGCATGTGTCATAATAAATGTCATAGCATGAAATGGATTCGTAAAAATAAATGATACTTCTAAGGGTGGTCGCACATCTGATGGAAGATACGTCGGGCGTAACTTCGTTAGTTCCCCGAATCAGCAACGCATCATCGGTTTTGTGTGTAAAGCCGAGTCTTATTTAAAAGCGATTGTCGCGCGAAATACGCGAGTGTATGTGTGTGTGTTGTGTGTGTGTTGAGCTTCAGTGCCTCGAGCATACTAATGAAGCCCGACGCATCTTCCGTCAGATGAGCGACCACCCTTATAGAAGCGAAACTCGACGAATCATACGCACATTTTGAACGCGTTCGGAGCAGGAGTTTCATTTCTACTCGAAATATTATTTCCTTCTCTGACAGTAAATTAATGTGTTTTCTATATAGTTATAACTAACCTTCAACCGCGGTCTCTGGTTCCGGTTCCTCTACGACCGGTTCCGGAGGCAGAGGTATCGTTTCCGGCGGTATTTCCACCACCGGCTCCGTATGTATCTCTTCTGTGACTTGTGGCTCTTCTAACGGCGGCTCTTGTTTTATCTCTTCTTGAATTGGCTCTTCTTGTACGCTGTACAAGTTAATAAAAATCTTTAGTGATATTAAAAAGAATCATGATAGATTTGCAACAACAATGGCTTTCATTTTGACAGTGCAACAACGTATATTGCATTATTTACATTGTCGACCAAACGATTTTTTAAACGCATGAAGCAATGGATTATGAATTTTCTTTTAATCTATAGGATGTGTTCTGCAATTGGGATGCTGACTCTTCCTTATCCAAAGTACAGACTTTTTGCAAAATTTTGACATTTCTAAAATTCAAATACCATTTAAAATCTGCTGAGAATCAGCAGCCCAACAACGGAAAAGGGATGATGACTGAAAAAATATTTTTTGTCCGTCTCGTAGATAATTTAAAAAATATTGTACACGTACTTTTTGTTTTTGAAGTGAAAACTTCTTGAGGCGCGTTGGGCATTTTTTTTGAGATGGGACTAAACTATTGATTTCGCGATACCATGACGACACCTCATTTTTGTAAACGCGATTGTGCTCTTTATTTATATTAGGTTACGGGTCAATGTTCTATGCAAGTATTTTTACTTTAAAGGTTTCGAAAGTTTTTTTTTTTCTTTTTGTGAACGTGATTGTGCTCTTTATTTAGATAAGGTTACGGACCAATGTTCTATACAAGTATTTTTCTTCCACCAAGGCGATCTTGTTCAAGTTTTTATTTATGTTGGCACTCCCGGAGTGCCACCACTTTTTTTTTACGTAATATAACGATAACGGTGAGTAACATTGAGTTAAAATTTGGCATAACATCACTTGTATGTAGATTTTATATTACTTGTGACGTAGCGACCCCCACTCCCCAACTCTAATGCGTTTTATAATAAATAATAATAAATTCATTTATTTCAGGTAAATTACACCCATTGCCAAACATAAATTGATACAAATTTTACAAATAAAATAAAATAAAATAATGTCAAATAAAATAATGTTAAATAAAATAAAATCAAATCAAATTAAATTGCATTAAATTAATTCAAATTAAATCATGTCATTTTTACAATCAAATCAATAACATCTATCCGACACTGGTACAGCAACATGTCTGCTGGAACAATGCTGGATGAAGGGGCAGTCCAGCCTTCCCGCAATCATCGCCAGTACGATGTTGGGGCTAACCCGCACTCTGCGCACCAAGGAGGCGGCGCGCTTGCGCATGGTCGTGTGAAAGCAAGCAAGCATCTAAGTCATTTTTTATTAATATGATAAAGCAAAAAATACGTATCTAATATTTTTTTTGTTATCTGATTGACGGACTAAATAGTTTTTTTTTTATTACCCAGGCATCGTTCCTATTATAATTCATCTACCTTCTTGAATTGACTTCTTTTTATTTCGATGGTACATCTATACTGTTTGGGCCCACTAGGTGGTCACATTTATTGGGGCGTCAAGAGGTGTCGTTCAGATCGTCAAGGGTGCAGCTGAACGAACAATTGGGACACTAGCAGATGGGACAGAGCAGGGACGGAAAACCTTTTTAAATTACGGTTCGAAGAATTTTGGTTACTTCTACGACTAAGGTTACCGCTATCTGGGTAAACAAGAAGAAAAAACATGCTACCTCTATTAGGTTACCGTTTTAATACCGGTTGCACACACACAGGTGATGCGCGCTCTTTGACTAATGCCGACGACACGTGTAAGATAGAGATAATTTGTGTTTCGGTAACCGGTATTAACTCGTTGTATTCAACTTAAGGTAACATTTAAAAATACCTGTAAAAAAAAAACAGTGGCACTTCGGGAGTGCGACAGAAATGAAAACTTGAACAAGAAAATACTTGCATACAACACTGATCTGTAACGTTACATAAATAAAGAGCACAATCGCATTTACAAAAATGAGATGTCGATAACGGTGTGGCGAGTTCAATAGTTTAGTCCCATCTCAAAAAAAATGCCCAACACGACTAAAGAAGTTTTCACTTCAAAAATATAAATGTTGTAACCGAAAAAATACCCGTTTTGATCATACCGGTTTCGGTCACTAGAACATAGTCTGTTCAGAAGCACCGCAATCAAATTGAATGTTTGGTGAATCGATTATGTCCCATTTCACAAGCTAATATTTGCAACAGCCTACTTGGGTACGCAATCGATTCAGATTTTTTAGACTTCTCGTAGTTGACCTCTGAGATCATGAGTACTTAACCGGGCTTTCCTGTGGGTGCCTTAAGCTACTACACTTAAAACCTCCAGCCAGGGATTATTCAACTATGCTAATTAAAACTAGGTGATCGCTCGCTAAGGACACCCCCTGTGGGGTACGAACCTTGGCTTAGGGCGTCAACCGGAGGGAGGACATCAAGGATGGGACGGGCTGGAATCGATTCAGAGGTTTCCAAATAAACCACTGCAATTGTCGACCGGGAGGCAGGTATTCTTGGGGCTTTGCAAAGTCTTGAGGGGGAAGTGTCCGGTAATCCACCCAAGAGTGTTTAACAATAAAAAATCAATCTACCTAGCTTTTTCCCAACTATGTTGGGGTCGGCTTCCAGTCTAACCGGATGCAGCTGAATACCAGTATTTTACATGGAGCGACTGCCTATCTGACCTCCACAACCCAGTAACCGGGTAATACGATACTCCTTGGTCAGACTTTCGGGCTTCTGACGACCCATAACGACTGTCAAATATCCATGAATGACAGCCGGGACCAACGGCTTAACGTGCTTTCCGAGGCACGGAGGAGTCTCAGAAAGGTGGTCACCGATCCACGGATCAACCCCGGCAAGCATTGCTTAACTTGATGGATCGACCCGTGCGGCTGTTATTATTTAGCCACGAGTTCCTCGAGCGTTTAACGATAGGATATTATAAACTTCTAGCTGCGTTCCGCGGTTTCACCCGCATAAGTCTCGAGTCCGTGAGAATATCGGGATAAAAAGTATCCTATGTCCTTCTTCAGGTCATGGTCTACCTATATGCCAAATTCCATCCAAATCCGTTCAGCCGTTTTAGCGTGATGCCGTGACCAAGGGAAATAGGGATTCATTTTTATATATATAGATGACTAACCGAAAAATACCATTAAGAATTAATCTGAACTTAATATCGTGAAATCACTTATCCGTCTTGAGCGCGCGTGGTGATCAATGCTCGAGCCTTCTCTGTATGAGAAGACGTCTTTGCCCAGCATTGGGACAAAAACATGTACAGTCTGACCATTTTCTTAATATCCCTCGGGAATCATCGCATTTCCGACTACAAACGAATGCTAATTTCCATGTCCGTCAATTATTAGATTTATCGTGTACAATAATTTGAATTCAGAACGAAGTACTTTATTGTTATTTTGTTTTGATTTCCGTGTGAACTATATAGAGCTGTAAAATTGTTTTCGCGCCTGCGACTTTAGCAGCTTTCCTCCCATTTTTTAATTAAACTACATTAAGTTAAAAGAGTATTAACAACTCTATATATTTCCAAGTCGATTGAGAGCGTCCGGTCTGCACCAAGTGCAGAGGGCAACTGATAGAAATCTGGCGACTGACGAAACAGGATTACACGAAGTTTGCCGAGGGACATTAAGGAAATAGTTATACCGTAACATTATTAGGCTGTAATGTTTTTATGATATCTACTCACTTCTCTTCTTCAACGACTTCTGGAGTTTCTTCTACAATCTCCTCTTCTATTGTTGCTGGTTCCGTCGGTGTTTCGGGTTCCCTGATTTCTTCTTTTATCTATTAATAAAAGTCAACGGTTTACACACATACACACATAACATCACGCCTGTAATCCCCGAAGGGTTAGGCAGAGGTGTACCTATAGTACATCCGCATTTCGCCAGTTTAAATACTATATAATAGGGGGCGAACCTATTGCCATTAACCGGGAACAAATCCAAACTCCGGACTGCTACTGAGAAATTCCAGGTGGAAAAACCCAATAACACCTTGCCCGACCCGGGAATCGAACCCTCATACTCAGCAGTAGCGCTTTGCGACCACTAGACCAACGAGGCAGTTAAAACACACTACGACGTCGTCAACGAGCGACGCGGCACGGCGGCGCGGGACCATGAGGCGAAAGCGTCATCAGTGCAGTGTCCGACACCACCACGCTTGGAAATACCTTTTGATACCTACTAGGTACCTACTTAGGTATTGGTTTCTATAATTGTGAACCATAAACCCTAATAAACCTTTTTTATAATACAATTCGCTTGCTTTACTTCAATCTGGGCTTAAGTCAAATTATTTATTTCAAACTAGCTGCGCCCCGCGGTTTCACCCGCATAAGTCTCGATCCCGTAAAAATATCGGGATAAAAAGTATCCTATGTCCTTCTCCGGGTCAAGGTCTATCCATATCCCAAATTTCATCCAAATCCGTTCAGCCGTTTTAGCGTGATGTCGTGACCAAGGGAAATAGGGATTGATTTTTATATATATAGATAGATAGGCCCATGTATGGCACTTTTGAACGTAAAAATTTACAAAATAATATAATTGATTCTAGTCGCCCCTTCCAAAAGGTAGTTTTCGTATGGAGAAGAATGGGCAAGAAATGTTTTACAATAGTTTGTATAAGTACGTACATTAGTTAAATAATTATATGTGAAGACGATGCACCTAGAATAATATTACTATACCACAATAGGTAAAAAGAATTTAAAATGAAGCAACTACAGATAATTTAATTATGTGATAGATACATGGTGCTCACATATTTACAATCATTGTAAAAGTAGACGATTTTCCTATTATTATTTTTTTTTAAATTAATAAGTCAGTGTGTGAAAAAGTAATCACAGAATGTAAAATCAATGTCATATAACACAAAATTATTACTAAGACACGGAGACAGGTTTTATACGTATTTTATTCGTTATTTTTAACCGATTTCAAAAAGGACGAGGTTCTCTATTCGTCAGTAGAGTATTCCCGTTTAAATGTTAAGATTTGATGAAGATCTTCGGAGATAGAAAATGGAACTCCTCAACGGATGATAGAAAATAACCCCTGATTGCTGCAATCGCTTGTCTCCGTTTTGATTGTGCAACACAAAATGGAAAAATACGATGACCTTAAAAAAAACTTCAAAAATAAAAATAATTTTATGGATCAATTTCAGCTTATGAAATTAAATTAAATGAAATTGTTTATTCTGTAAATAGGATATTGGAATCACTTTTACACGCCATATTAAAAAAAAAAAACATTTAAAATAAGCTAGTTGAGTTCGGCGTTTCCTATCTGACTACTCTGAGAAGAAAGGCCGAAACAAACTCAGAGGTCACAGTCTCTTTTAAAGTCCAGACATAATCTTGGTCAGGCCATATGAGGACCATGTAGATTAGTGTCTGAAATGGTATTTTGAGGAAAGAACCGCTTAGAAAGGCGGTGCCATTTTTTTCTAAATCCAACGATGAGTGGGTTCGTTTTACGAAGAATATAAGAGTTTTAGATTTTGTTTTTCGATTTTCGGCAGAAATAAAAAATTTCGCCAATTTTCGTTTTCGGTTGGCGAAAATAATTATTTTCAGTAGTTAGCCGGTATAAGATAAGTTCCGGAAAACCAATACCACCCATTATTTTTTTTCTGAGTTAATCCATCGTTACAACAAATAAAAGCCCAAACTAAGAAAATATTGAAAAACTGCTCTTCTCGCATATCAGTTTGTTAATACGATATATGAATTTGAGAAAGTATTGTATAGTTAAATTAATTGGTGTGATTTAAGTTAAAACATTTTATTTCAACGATTAAAACATTGATCTTGTATTTATTATACTATTACTAAATGAAAAACTATAGACAAAAAAAATCCTTTATTTTTCAGCCGAAAACGCAAATCTGGCCTACTCGTTTTCTGCCAGGGTTGCGAAGAACTCCGAAAGGGAGATCGTGGCCCCGGCAACATGGCAACCGAAGGAACACGGGTGGGTTTTAGTCAGTAAGAGTCTGACACGCCCTCCCGCTCCACCCAGAGTGGGGGAAGTTATTTGAAAATTTCCCAAAAAAAAAAAAATGGCCTACTCGGTTAGTTGTCGCACAAAAGAAAAACTCGTTTCCAGTCGGGCTCTAGAAAAAAGGCAGCCACTTCTTAAACATTTGGGAATAAGACATACCTTCTGAACTTCCGGATGTATAATCTTAATTTCTGTGGTGGGGAACTTGACTTCCGGGAACGCGATTTTGATCTCCATTTCTGGTGTCGACTCTTTTGTTATTCTTGCTGCTTGCACGGGCGGGTGCTCTGGTTCCTAGGGTTAGAAAATGGTTAAGTATTTTCTTATGGTACATATATTTATATGCGAGGGGATGGATTTGAAATCATGACAAAACAAAAGTTAGATTTTCCACACAAATTTTTGTTTTTTTAATATTTCCGTAAAGAAACTGTGCTGTGTACAACGGGCCTGAGGCGTGAACTGAGAAATCAGGGCGCATACACACGGCGTTTTTTTTATAATATTCAATATATTTTATTTTAATATTCAATAGTATTTTATAATTTTATAGGGTAAATTTTTTTTTTCAATCGGGGCGCCCTTAGTCCCGAGCTCGCTTCGCTCGCTCTTGCAGCCTTTTCTTTTTTTTTTTCCTAAGTTCTCATTCGACTTTAATTCGACACTTAATTTTCGACGTTCAAATACGTACCCTTATAAAATTATGGATAGCGTAACGTCTATTTTTTACACTTTCGTTGAAATAAAATACCATGAAAAAATACACCGAACAAACAATATTTGTTAAAAATATTTCTACTGTTTGATAAGTTTGTTAAATAAAAAATGTGATTAAAAATTCCTTCAATTGTGTTTCTGTGAAATATGTTTAATTAAAGTGAATAGTTTTTAAAACAATAATATTCGAAATTAAAATACAAAGACGAAATTCTATGAAATGTCTATCTGCGAAACAAGGGGACACCAGAATTATGAAATACAAATTTATCTCTAAGATTTTTTTAAATAAAAATTATAATATTTTTCGTTTAGTATTTTCATTTATTTGCTAAATAATGTACGGTGGTAACCCTTCGTATGCGAGTCTGACTCGCACTTGGCCGGTTTTTATTAATAAAGTATTTTTTTTAATAAACATTTGTAACCCGTCACATTTGTCAAGTTTCGTCATTGAATTATTTTTAACTCAAAGGAGTTATGTGCCATAGCTCCTCCCTACGACTTCGTTCGCGTGAAGTTTTGTGTTTTGACGTAGAACATATCTTATGGCACTTCAACAATAGTGTGTCTTTCTATCAATGAAAGAAATTTTGTGTGCGGATCAGAACTTCCAGAGATTACACAAAAAAATCTTTTTATTTTTAATATGTTTTTATCTAGCTGGCCCCCCTGAGCCACAGCAACTAAGCCGATGTAGACTGTTAGCTCATAGAACGTACTTGTCTAATCGAACGAACATTTTCATGAATTTGCATGAGTTTAGATAAAGTGGTGTATGAAACTGCACATAACTAGGAATTAAAACACTCGTGTGATAATTTACACTGATACGAGACACGTGAAATGTTGATATCACAGACCAACAAATTTTAACCAAACTTCTTAACCAGAAACCAGACCATATATTTCCGAAGATTTTCGATGCGCTGAATCCAAATCGCTTTTATCACGTCTATGATCTCAATTGATTTTCAGGTGTACGAAAATATGAGAACTTCAAAACACGATATCTCAGCTTGAAAAAAAAAAAATATTTGAGCAAACTTAACGGTATTTGAAAGAGGAAGACTTGTTCTTTAATATGGTAACATTTTTTTTTTTAGAAAAAATAATTCGTAAGTCTACATAACCTCAAAATCGGGCAAAAACGGTACTTTTTGCACTTTTAGGTTAGGATATCTCGGAAACCTGACGTGATAGAGCGATTCTGAGGCCAGATTCGGATTCAGCGCATCGAAAACCTTCGGAAATGTATAGTCTGGTTTCTGGTTAAAAATTTTGTCGGCCTGTGTATTATTTTCATATTCATGCTAATATTTTGCTGACCCTACATGCAATTCGCTTTCAATAAACTTATTTTTTACTTAGCCAGCTTACCATCAGCCAGTTGATGCCAAATTTAGGACACCGGCCTGGCATGTGCGTTAACTTAAACTCACAACCTGACGGACCGCGCGCGTAGGTATATTTTCTGCATTAGGTACCTACGTTTATTATTCATAAATACAATTATGTACTTATCGCATCTAAAAAAACGCATTAATCTCTAAAAGTAATAGAATAATGAAGGGGTCCGCTGGATAGAAACCGATAATAAATGCCATTTATGTCTTAGTGGTAGAGGTACATTGTCGAAAGTTTTCGTTCGATTGGACAAGTACGTTCAATAAGCTAAAAGTCTACATAATGTGTTTCATTGCTGTGGCTCAGGGGGGCCAGCTACGGGGTTGCGAAGAAAACCGAAAGGGAGATCGCGGCCCCCGGCAACAGGGCAACCGAAGGAACACGGGTGGGTTTTAGTCAGTAAGAGTCTGACACGCTCTCCCGCTCCGCCCAGAGCGGGAGAAGTTATTTGATGATTTCCCACCCAAAAAAAAGGGGGGGGGGGCAGCTAGATAGAAACATATTTATTCTTATGATATTACTAGCTTTTTCCAGCGGCTTTGCTCTCGTATTTTGGCTAATTTACACAATATCTTTAAAAATTATAGCCTATGTGCTATTCTGACGTATAAGTTATATTACTGTGAAGTTTCATCAAAATCTATTTAGTAGTTTTTATGTGAACGAGTAACAAACATCCATACATCCATCAATCCATCCTCACAAACTATCACGTTTATTATTGTAAGTAGAATTAGCGTGGATTTAGAGTAGAGAAGAAATAAACGAGTATTAATTAAATATTATTTACCGTTTCAATATCTTCTTGTAAAACTTCTTCTTCAATTGGCTCTACTGTAATTTGTTCAGGTTCCACCTAAAACGATGAAATTAATTTATATCTGGTGGCCCCACAGATATAGACAGACCTAATTAGCGCAACTATCACGATCTGTATAAAAACCAAGCGTGCCATTTGTTGACTACCTTCTATGACGTCACAAGCACCAGGAAACGTTTCCTTTATTTTTTCTCCTCGAATTTGCATAGTTTTTACAATTTATAACAGTGCTATTAACCATTTTAAATTTTTTTGCTGACGTCCATCAAGCGTGGCACCGATGCAGTCTCAGCGCGAAAGTGGCAGCTTACGATTATTGTAAGTAAGCTGGGCACGCTAAGTAATTGCTCTTGCGTTATCTAGCTCTATCTATATCTGTGGGTGGCTTAAACGTTTTTGCAATTTTGAAAATCATACATTGAAATGCCTAGCATTTCCCAACTATGTTGGGGTCGGCTTCCAGTCTAACCTGAAGCAGCTGAATACCAGTATTTTATATGGAACTATTGCCTATCTGACCTCCACAACTATTAAGTACTACGATACCCCTTTGGTAAGACTGGTTGTCAGACTTTCGGGCTTCTGATGACCCATAACGACTGTCAAAGATCTATGAATGACGGCCGGGACCAACGGCTTAACGTGCTTTCCGAGGCACAGAGGGGTCTTGGTATGTAAAGATGGTCACCCATCCACGGACCAACCGCGGCAATCGTAGCTTAACCACTGATTGATCGACCCGTGCGACTGTTATCGGTAGTTACTAGTTAAAAAATATTGGTAACTAGCTGCGCCCTGCGGTTTCACCCGCATAAGTCTCTATCCCGTGGGAATATCAGGATAAAAAGTACCCTATGTCCTTCTCCGGGTCATGGTCTACCCATTTGCCAAATTTCATCCAAATCCGCTCAGCCGTTTTAGCGTGATGCCGTGACCAAGGAAATAGGGATTCATTTTTATATATATAGATAAGAGTTAAGGGAAAAAAAATAAAATTTAAATAAAATTAATAATAATTGATTATTATCCTATGTTGTACACGAAATAATTCATACCAATGTTAGTTGGCAAAAACGAGTTGAACCCGAAAATGAGTTTTTCTAACAGACACTGTGCGCTTCTATAATTTCTGACGAAAAGAAATTATCGTTCATAAAAACCATGGAAATATGTGAAAAAATATATTTTATTTGGGAAAAAAGGAGCCTTTAAAAGTAATACAATTACCATATTTTTTCAAATAAAATATTTAAAAAAAATATGGTAATTGTAAATATGAAAAAGGAAAAAATGCGACCTGTGTGAGGCCAAAAAGGTTCCACGACGACGCTGGTAGCACAACGCACGTAGGACGCAAAGACGGCCTGCCGGGGGGGTGAAGAAAACCGACAGGGAGATCGTGGCCCCCGGCAACAGGGCAACCGAAGGAACACGGGTGGGTTTTAGTCAGTAAGAGTCTGACACGCCCTCCCGCTCCGCCCAAAGCGGGAGAAGTTATTTGACAATTTCCCACCCAAAAAAAAAAGGACGCAAAGAGGACAGGACGTGCACGTTGAACGGAAGTTTTAAAGTGTCTTTATAATGTTTCCATACATTTTACTTGTTTCCGTTATCGTGATGCATTGACGTGGACGTCCACGATCATATCGTCGCGTTAAATTATAAAAGCGCACACTCTTTGAGAGATAAAGAGAGATGAACCAAATTTACAATAGGGGAGTGTATTATTAAGGCGTCTATTTAAACTTTGTTGAAATCGGAAGTTGGTTTAGTCTAAAACATACCTTAATGACTTGTTCGTCGACTATGACAGGAGTATCCTCGGGGACGGAAGCGGATGTGACGTCAACTTCCTCTTTACTTGACGGCTGGCCCGCTGGCTTTTCTGATGTTCTACAAACAAATAATTATAATGATGAAAATGAAATCCTGGATTTAATTTCCAGGTCACGAAAAATATTGTTGGACTTTCTCTGCGAAGCGGTAACGCTCGCGAAGGAGGAGGCGGAACGCATCAGAGGCAAATTTCGCGCCCTCACGTCCCTAACCGCCGCAGGAAGAGAAGGGTGTCGGGAATCGCAGGCCGATTTCCGGCCACCGTAGGCGCGGGCTTGCGGACGGTGAGCAATGGGTAGCTCGCCGTCCGATAAGGACCAGGCCCGGGTCGACGGCGCGTTGTGTTCCACGCGCGCCTCAAAGAGATGTCAACAGAATCGACGGGGTCCACTAAGGCCGATGCCTGCCGGGGGTGCGAAGACAACCGAAAGGGAGATCGTGGCCCCCGGCAACAGGGCAACCGAAGGAACACGGGTGCGTTTTAGTCAGTAAGAGTCTGACACGCCCTCCCGCTCCGCCCAGAGCGGGAGAAGTTATTTGATAATTTGCCACCCAAAAAAAAAGGTTCACGAAAAATATTGTTGGATTCTTTCTCAGAAGAGTCTGGGTTCCTGCCTGTTAAGGAAAAGCCTTGCCCTTATTAAATACATTTAAAAAAGACTTACAAAAACTAATTGTACTATACCTTATGTAGTGATAATGATGTGACCGTCGGACTACCAAATAATAGGTCTCGAGTTCGAACCCAAGGCACGCACCTCTGACTTTTCAGATTCATGTGCGTATTGTATAATTATCACTTGCTTCAAAAACGGTGAAGGAAAACAACTTGAGGAAACCGGCATGCCTGAGAGATATTTCTCGACGGCATGTCAAGCCAAGTCAGAGGCCCGTGGGCGACTTCAGAACTCTGACACCAGGTTACACATTAACAACACGCAAAAAAGAACCAACACCTTTGCCTACCAATAGTCGCATATGATGTACAGATCAAATAGCGCGCGCATCCCCGGCTTCCTGTTACACACTGCCGTCCCTTTTCACGAAATCACTCCTACAAATTGCAGGAAATCGAGAAGAAAGAATTTACACACCAAAAATAATAAAGGGGTGATGTATCATTACGTTGGCGAACCGAAGTTTAAAAAAAAAATTGACGAATAAAAATGTCTCACAGATTGGAAATAAATATTATTTCAAATTGTGTCATCATTTTATTTCATATCATATGTTTTCCATTAACCTGTTTATGCATAGCTGGGCGGTACGTGGATATCAAAGTCAAAGTCAAATAATTTATTTCAAATAGGCCCATGTATGGCACTTTTGAACGTCAAAATTTACAAAATAATATAATTGATTCTAGTCGCCCCTTCCAAAACGCTTTCGTATGGAGAGGAATGGGCAAGAAACTCCACCGTTACTCTTCTAAAATGTTTTACAATATTTTGTATAAGTACGTACATTAGTTAAATAATTATATGTGAAGACGATGCACCTAAAATAAAATTACTATACCACAATAGGTAAAAATAATTAAAAATGAAGTTACTACAGATAAATTAATTATGTGATAGATAGGGATAGAGTGTTAGAGTGATAGAGGGTGTCTATGCTTTCATAGACATGGTGTTCTATGAAAGCATAGACACCCTCTGCCTTGATCTGTATGTAGTCTATGTTTAAAGATGGCGCCGCCGCCATTCACTAACCTGTTAACTTGCTTATGCATAGCCGAGACGGGCGGTATGTGTATATCAATGTCTCTGAAAGCATAGACATCTTCCGCCTTGATCTCTATATCGTCTATGTCTAAAGATGGCGCCTGTGTCGATGGTTGCGCAGACGTCGATAAAACGGGAGGTGTGTTGGCTGCAAAAGAAATAGTTTTATGTAGAAAATGTTTGTATTTTGATGGTCGTAATTGGTTTTTCAATTTTGATTATTTTGGTTAGCTGTCTATTTTTTCACAGTATTTTTATAGGAGAGGGACATTTTTGAGGCATAAAAATACAATCTGTGCAGATAATTTACTTAAATATAAAAAAAAAAAATTGAGAATCCCAAAAAAAAACACCAATTTCATTTTTTTTTCTTTAACATAACATATCATCACGCCTTGCTTCCCCGAAGGGTTGGGCAGAGGTATCCCTGTAGCAGGTTCACCCACATTTCGCCAGTTATGTTTTAAGTCCCATGTAATAGGGGGAGAGCCTATCGCCATCAACCGGGCACAAATCCAGACGCCGGGCTGCTACTGAGAAATTTCGGATAGAAAAACCCAATAACACTTTGCCCGACCTGGGAATCAAACCCAGGACCTCATGCTCAGCAGTAGCGCTTGCGACCAGGCAGTGTTTTTCTTTAACATGTTTAGATATCTATACCTTTCACGTGTGCGTACTTTCGCTAGCTAAGTTTATTTGACCCTGTACAAATAGAATCATCGACACGACGAAGAAGAAAAAGATATTACAGTATTTCTATTTTCTTAATTTCCCTCGGGAATCATCGCATTTGCGAAAACAAACGAATGCTAATTTCCATGTCCATCAATTATTAGATTTATCGTGTATAATAATTTGAATTCAGAACTAAGTATTTTATTGTTGTTTTGTTTTGATTTCCGTGTGAACTTTATAGAGCTGTAAAACTATTTTCCTATGTCGTGCCTGTGACTTTAGCAGCTTTCCTCCCATTTTTAAAATAAATTACGTTAAGTTAAAATAGTATTAACAACTCTATATACTTCCAAGTCGATTGAGAGCGTCCGGTCTGCACCAAGTGCAAAGGGCAACTGATAGAAATCCGACGACTGACGAAACACGAAGTTTGCCGAAGGACATTAAGAAACTAGAAACACTGTACTTACCTTTAAGCTGTTGTTCAATCTGTACCAGCTGGCTCTTTATATGTTCAATGGCGGCATGCTTACTCTCGTGCTGGCTCGTCCCGGAAGCCGACTTCTCTAGTAACATCGATAGAGTTGGGGCTGTTACAGATGGTGATACCGTTTCTGTCAAGAAATACATGGGTTTACATTAGAAATATTACGGAGGTTGTTTTACCGGAACCGGAGCCAGAGGTTTTAAATTTGATTGATCGGAGTGGGAACCTTAGTCGGAGTCGGAACCGGAGCCGGAGTCGGAGGTAGAAAAAAGATGTTCCATATAACATATTTTTTTTTGGCTTCGTATTGTAATTAACTTATCACACCAATTAAACGACTTAATTTTTTTTGCAGACCATAGTTATGATCCATAATAAAAACGAATTAAAAAAAAAAATTAAGCATTTACGCGGCTATTGATTGTAGCCACCGTTTGTAGGTCTCGGTAGCATACGTCCTATCAGTTCTGCTTCTATACGTACCAACCCTGGACATGAATGATGCAATAATACACCGCTCTTAACTTAATTTAAGAAATTAACGTGACGCGTTTGAGATACACGAAACAATAAACTGAAACTTCGAGCGCGAGCGTGTATAAATATTACCCGGGCGACAAGTTAAAAGTTGATGTTGTTTCGATCTTTGGTATAACTCCGATTCAAAATTATGGGAACCGACATCGGAGTCGAAGTTCCGACCTTTCGGAGTCGGAATCAAAGCTCCGTAAAATCTCGAGATAAACGAATGGTAAGCCAGTGTTTGGCAGTGTTTGTCGGTGACCGATTTTAACGTCATCACTTCAAGCTTGTATTCCATGAAGGGTTAGGCAGAGGTGAACCTATAGTACAGTCAGCCCCAAAAAGATGTATACACGGCCAAAGAACCATTTTATTGTCAACAACCTTTGTTCCACAACATTGTAACCACCGTATAGGTCCAAAACCAAGTATACAATTTACTCAACTCAAAGCATTTATTTCAAATAAACCAATTACAGGCACTTTTGAATTGTCAAGGAGTCAGTCAGGCCGAAAGATGAAGCTAATTGCCCATTCCAAAGCGTAGTAGGTATCTATAGAGAAGAACGGGCAAGAAACTCCACGGACACTCTTTTAAATCACAATATGTTTACAAAATATTGGTTACATCATTCATGTTAAAGTTATAAATGTGAGAACGATGCAGAACGATAAAAGCGTCCGTAATAAAAATAAAACAATTCAAAAATCAAATTAAAATAATATATAATTAATAATAATAATAATATTTTATATTTTTATATTTTATGTTCTAATATTTAAAAATATAATTTATAAGTATTTAAATGAAATAAAGGTTAATAATAATATATAATTAATAATAATAATAATATATAATTAATATTTAATTAACTTAATAATATATCATTTGTATGTATATAATAAATATATGTATATTACATTAAATATGTATGTGTATTATAAGTTATAACCTATTTATGTACTGTTGTTCCTACTTATATTTTTCTAATGATATATTTTTAATATTTTTTTCTTTGTTCCTCTTAAACAGAGCACCTGCCATCCAATCTCTTCACCACCCTTGGTTGACTGGTAGAGAATGCCTAAGGCATTAAGTCCGCCTTTGTACCGTTTTGAGTGTGAAAAGTTTAAATAAATAAATAAAATAAGCTATGGCAGCTTGAAGATGACCAGTCCCTACTGACAGCGCCCGTTCACGAACATGACGCATGAATTAGCACCATTCAGGGAATTCTGAACGCAGACTGCGCAGTTTGCGTTCAGCGCTTGGTGTGGCAACACGCCGTGTTCGAGTTCGCGACAAGTCAATCGTCATCTTGAGGATGCCTCGTTGAGAGGTGAAACACGTGTCGATTTCTTTCAGGAATTTTTTATGGCTCTTTAGAAATAACTAAGCGGAACAGGTTACCAAATATATTTACGTCTATTGTATTTTATAAAGGATTTCCGCAAGGTCACGCCTGAATCAATTAACTAACGTAATGAATTTGTCATAATCGTTAACGAAAATAAGTTACGCAATTAGGGTACTGATTGATGAATCCAGGTCCAAAAATAAATGCTTGCTCTGACTGGACAGGTCCACTCGAATCTTTTGGTTCCTTTCTCAAAAGACCATTTCAGACACTAATCTACATGGTCCTCATATTGCCTGACCAAGATTGAGTTTATTTCGGCCTTTCTTCTCAGAGTAGTCAGATAGGACACGCCGAAATCATCCAGCTAATTTTCTTTTTTAATATGACGTGTAAAAGTGATTCCGATATCCTATTTACAGACTAAACAATTTCATTTCTGTTGGTCTACTTACCCACACAGTTGGCAGGGTGCGAGATATGCTGTGGTGTTGTGACCACAGGAGAAGACTTGAGAAGAGACGTCAGTAGAGGGGAAGCGGGGGGCACGGGGGTGACGACTGTAATAGACATGACATTAATGACAATTTGACATTATACAGGTGAATTTTTTCAGGTGTGCGTAAATAAATATCCGAATCTATACAAAAATACAGAAAAAAACTGAATCTTCAAAAAAAAAATAGCGAAAAATACGCAAAACAGACTCAGGACGATTCTGATGAAAACTAAGCCCAATTGCATTTCAAATCAGGGACTTGAAACGTTACTCAAAATAACGTTACGTGTAGTTCCGGTAACGATAATTTGTACCGTTCCCCAGGATCGCAGCAAAATTAATTCCTTGGCTATAATGATACTAACAAACGGATCGAAATCTTAAACTGTTTAATAACAATATTAAAAATATATCGTTATTAATATATCGATATAACGAAATAATAACGTTATTCATTTCGATACGCAACATTGCCAAAAAACATTGTGAAGATGACACTATCACATAAATATAAAAGTAGGTAGGTAACCACAACTATTCATTCACAACACTGTCTGTAAAAGATGCGCATTGAATATGGCGGTGGCTTAACACCAGCCGGCTGCCGGCCGCCGTAACGGGGTGACCGGTGGTGGTGACGGAGCGGTGGTCAGCGGAAAAAGTTCTTAAGAATAACTTTATACAATTGAATCTGTAACGTTATTACTAGCGGATATAAACATAATGTTACTGATACCTATAACGTTACTTAAAATGTTGTTTTACAAAAATGATACTCTATAACGTTTTTTTTTTGTAACGTTATTGATATTTTTAGGTTATAGTATCGTTACAAACGTTGAAGCGATATAAGATAACATTTAGTTTACTGGAACGACATAAATTTCGTTTTCAAGTCCCTGCCTCAAATCACTAAATAAGTTTAGCGCTAAATGAATTTAATAAATCGTTCGTTTCTGTCAATCGTTTGAAGATGATAGAGACAGAACGATATTTTAAATCGTCTTATTTCCTAAGACTTATTTCCATCAAATTAATTTCGCCGGCTACATTGAAGTCACCTTAAGTTTTTGAATGAAATAATAACATGCATACCATTACCAGTCGTCGGCTGCTGTTGACTGGGGCTATTCAGCATCGGTTTCCACGCTCTATCGGCTCTCGCTCGTCGTTCGTCTCTCTCTTTCAACCAGGCGGCCCGACGCGCTGCCTCTCGCTCCCTCGCCCGGTTCCGCGCTTCGATGGCTGTCCATACTTCTCTTAAACGATCGTCTGAAGTTGCTGGGTTTCTTGCTTCTGTTATTTCGTTCTGTTTGAAGAGTTCAAATTATAATTCATCAATCAATCTGGCTGCCTGCCTTCTCCCAACTATATTAGGGTCAGCTTCCGGTCTAACCGGATAAATGATAATTCCTACAGCAGTGGGGTGAAAGAACAGATTCCTCCAGGTACACGAGTGTCTAATATTACTAAGACATTTAAAGGTAAAGAGGTAAAGGTACACATTAATATCGGTCAATCTCGGTTGGACCTTATCAAAATCACATCATAATGGCTTGAATACCTTGATTAATAATAACCCCCGTTGGGTCTTTTGCTTCTAATAGATTTATCACACCTAGTAAACATAATTTATAAAATTAAGTAGTAATAATTATTAAAAGAGTAACCGTGGAGTTTCTTGCCGGCTCTTCTCCATAGGAAACGACCAATTGGAACCGTGCACCTAGCTTTTGACGTTTCATTCAGTGCCCATGTAGGTTTATGTGAAATAAAAATATTTTGAATTTAGAATTTTTTTTTTAAATTTTTAATAGGTTTAATACACAAAAATGTAGGGGCGGTGCAGAACAGACCTGCCCCTGACCACTGTCTTACTGTGTAGACACGGACTCCCCAATGGATGCAGCTGAATACCAGTATTTTACATAGAGCGACTGCCTATCTGATCTTCACAACACAATTCCTGTTGGTAAGACTGATTGTCAGACTTTTGGGCTTCTGGCTACCCGTAACAACTGTCAAAGATCTACGAATGGCAACCGGGACCAACGGCTTAACATGCTTTCTGAGGCACGGAGTATTGACGATGTACTGGATGTTTACCCTCACCCATCGAATTATCTAAACTTAATATTATAAAGAGAAAAGATTAGATTTTTTGTGTTTGTTTGTTTGTAATAAATAAACTCAAAAACTGCTACACCGATTTTAAAAATTCTTTCACCAGTAGAATGCTATATTATCACTGAGTAACATAGGCTATAATTTATAAAGATAACACACAGGCAAAGCCGCTGGCGGATGCTAGTGTTATATACAGAGTATTAACAAAAACACTCCGGGAGTGCCGACAGTAGTGAAAATTAAAAATAAATACTTCCAAAACCTTTAAAGTAAAAATACTTGCATAGAACATTGATCCGAAACGTTATAGGAATAAAGAGCACAATCGCGTTTACAAAAATCAGGTGTTGGTAACGGTGTCGCGAGTTCAATTGTTTTTTCCCATCTCAAAAATGCCCAACGCGCCTCAAAAATTGCGAAACTTATGCAACACAGATGTGATGGATATCAATATCTAATTATGATAAACCACAAAATAATGATGATGATGGTCTTTTGTATGTTCTTTCACCATACAATAGAATATGTATTTATTGATTTTCGAAACTCATTGAAGTTTAAAACTGGCACCAGTGACAGAAAAGTTGAAAGGAAATAATTTGGCCTGGTATGGGCATGTGTTGAGGAGGTATGAAACGCATGTGACTAAAAGAGTCATGAATATAAATGTTGATGAATGGAGTGGGAGAGGAAGGCCAAGGCAAAAGATGGATGGATTGTGTGAGGAAAGTTATGAAAGAGAAGGGAGTAAATGATAGTGTGATGGTTGACAGGGGAGAATGTAAAAAGAAAATGTGCTGTGCGGACCCCAAATAACAAGAGACAAGGGCAGGAAGATGATGATGGTTTTCGAAACTCATAATTTAACTAGTTATCCTGTGTCAATGACCATATAATCAGCTGTAGTTTTATTTGAAATTACTATTAATCACATGTAATAGGGGGCGAGCCTATTGCCATTAAAATACTTTATTAGTGCAAGTAAAATCGTCACAGGAATCGTCACCGGAAATCGTTACAGGAAAATCGTCTACTTTTACTATGTTTGTAAATATGTGAGCACCATGTATCTATCACATAATTAAATTATCTGTCGTTGCTTCATTTTTAATTCTTTTTACCTATTGTGGTATAGTAATTTTATTCTAGGTGCATCGTCTTCACATATAATTATTTAAGTAATGTACGTACTAATACAAACTATTGTAAAACATTTTAAAAGAGTAACGGTGGAGTTTCTTGCCCATTCTTCTCCATACGAAAACTACCTTTTGGAAGGGGCGACTAGAATCAATTATATTATTTTGTAAATTTTGACGTTCAAAAGTGCCATACATGGGCCTATTTGAAATAAATGTTTTGACTTTGACTTTGAAAGGTAATTTGTCCGAATTTCTGCATAGCAATAAGCAATTTTGTCAGTGTTTATGTTTGGAAAACAGTTACCTCTTTTAAATACCTAGGACTAGTAATGGATAACACATTCAGATGGAATCTACATGTTAATAATGTTTGTAAATTTGAAAAATCTTAAATATGTTGTCAGCAGGAAAGTACTGTATACCTTGTATTACGCACTGGCTGACTCAACTATTGGTTATGGCTTGGGAGGATATGGTCTTACATTCCCTGCACACTTAAATAAAATTAACAACCAAAAGTAACAAACTACTTTGGTAAGCGCACAAGAAGGTACGTAGTACCATACATAGTACCGTTAGTGAATGAGCTACACCCAAAACTTATATTCAAATTCAAATTCAAAACATTTATTTCAGACTGTTCGGTCCATAGAGTGTTAGTAGTACATCAAGATGACTTAAAACTATGTTAGTACGACACAAGTACAACAAATAATAGAACCAGTCAGCCTACAATATGTGCAGCCCAATCCAATGCCTCCAAACAGGACTATGGACGTAGTCTGCAATTACCCTCAGGTAGCTGTTGCATGCATATTGCATGTCAAGTCTAAGGACCAGTTTAAAAGAGTTTTACAAAAACATCTATCATTGTGTCCATAGCTACGTCTGTAACAAGCCTCACATTTTGTATAATGCCTTTTTGTAAATGTGGGGTTTTTTACCTCTACTGTAGGTATGTTATTTTATAGTTTAGTTAGTGGATGATTAAGTTTTAGCATATTAATTTTCAAAATTTGTAATCCATTCCTAGACAAGAACAACTGCCGACAAACTGTTATGCAATTTGGCAGATTTTATGTATTTTATCGTTATTACAGATTTTGAATAAATAAAATCAATCTGGCACAAATACAGACTTCAGGTTGAAAAATTCTTGATGGATAATACTTATAAAAAAAAGTTATCATGAATAGGTTGTGAAAGTGTGGGTGTTCTACCCACATTTCGCCTGTTATGTTGTAAGTAAAAAGATGAAATAAACATACCTTTAATTGTTCATACTGTTGGTTCATTTCAACCAGCGTCTTTTGAATCTCACCAATACGCTCCTGTGTCAACCGTTTAAGTATACTCTCTTGTGGCGTCTCCACCGCTCCTTCAGAACTACGCTTCTTACGCTTTGGTGTTTCCACATGTTCGAGTAGGGCTCCATATTGAGCTGCGCAGCTGGAAATTATAATAAGGGCATTAAGCAGTACCAATATTTGTGACTGTGTGGATTCTAGGTTTTTTTTTTCTTAACAATGGTCATAAATAACTTTATGACTGAGTCAAAAATGAGCTTAGGACCTCACTCAAAGCAGCAGGACTTGCAAATACTACACTGATAACTGATTTTTTGAGGAATTACGAAAAAAGCAGACAATTTTATTAGAATTTTTGGTTATGATAATCATAATAAAAAAAACGCTTGAAAACACAAACCTCTTTTGAGAATACCAGTCTGGTGGTCTATTAGATTCTCCAATAGTTTTTAGAGCGCGGGAAACTGACATCCAATTCTGATCACCGCTTCTTACGACCGCAGAAGCCAAACATAACTGCTCTCTCACATTCCAAGTGTCTAACGGTACCCTTTTTAGCTGCAAACGCTCCTGTATCGAACTCATTTAACCGTTACTTTGAACTTACACGATAAATAAAACTTTACCGTATATTTAATGCTAGATTTTCAGTTAATTTTGTTTGTTTTTGATCGAATTTTGATCGAATTAGCACAAAGAAATGAGTTTTGTTGTGTATACAATTTGACATTGACAATAACGTGGTCACAGATAAAAAATTGCGTTGCTATGTTTCCAGATTTAAAAATACTAAAACTAATACCAGATGAAAAATAACGAGACAAAAAATATTTCTTTACTTAAAAATACGTAAATATTATTATTTACTTAAAACTTGCTTCTAGTAAGAAGGTATTTTTCTGAGCCTCGATCGAACGGGTCGAACCCAGTCTGTATTTTATCCGTATTTCCATACCTTCCTTAGACTTACATATGATTCAAAAGTGACTAGTATTATCGGAACCATACTATTGTGAAAAAGATCTTTTCTCAAAGTTACAATTTACATTCCACGAGAAAACTGTTGAATTTTGCAGGTATGAAACGATTCCTAGTAAAAATCGACATGAATAATGGTACAGACGACTTCTTATTTACTTTACAAAGTATGAAGTTGTCTGTATCATTCATTTATACATGTTGTTTTTGTTTTTTGAGTCTTTTCATAGCTGCAGATTACTCGGGGCTTAAAACGGCTAATGTGACATTATGAAATTCTTGTAAAAGCAATTCATTTTCTGAATTCCCAGCAATTCCTCTATGGTGACACATATTTAAACTGAATCATATTCATATCAGAATCATATTTGCAGTAAATATTGCATATAAAAAATGAAGACCGTAACTTTGTCGAATAATTTTTCTTTACAGTTTTTTATTAATCAAATGAGATCCTTATTTTTTTATTTCTACAGTTAAATGTTATTTCAATAAAATACAAAACTGTCAAACAAATGAATTGCGTAATAAGAACTGAACGCAGATAATATTATGAATTGTCAGTTTGTGTGATTCATAATATTATCACAATATGATTCTGCCAACGTGGCCGTTCTGTAACTTGTGTTACAATTTTTCGTGTATCTACAACATTATTCTATCATAACATCACACCTTGTTTTCCCGAAGGGTTGAGCAGAGAGAGGTATACCTATCTATATTAGGTAGGTACAAAATTTTTCGCCATTTATATTAAGCCCATAATAGGGGGCGTCTATTGCCATCAAACGGGCACAAATACAGACTCAGGGCTGCTACTGAAAAATTTCAGATGGAAAAACCCATTAACACTTTGCCTGAACCGGCAATCGAATGCAGAACTAGATCAACGAGGTATTAAAAATTATTCTATCCACTCATCTAATTGTCTACCTATTTGATGTCGAATACAAACCCATAATTAAATGTCGTCGTATTATCGTGACTTACTTTCCTAGGTGATTTGTCTCGACAATAAAGCCACCTTCTTTAAATATTCAAAGAGCTATAATGTGTGGTTGTCATATGGAACACGATCCCCATCTACGTTAACAAATCGATTTTCTTGGGAATCGAAAATCGATGTAATTTATACCTAATTATAGCAGATTAGAGCAGTGACAGCCTAGTGGTGTGACCATCAGACTGTCAAGTCATAGGTCTCGAGTTCGAACCCACGGCACGCACCTCTGACTTTTCGGATTCATGTGCGTATTGTATAATTATCACTTGCTTCAAAAACGGTGAAGGACAACATGGTGAGGAAACCGGCCTGAGAGATATTTCTCGACGGCATGTGAAGCCATGTCAGTGGCCCATGGGCGGCTTTAAAACTCTGACACCAGGTTAGTCACTAACCACACGAAAAGAAGAAGATGACCTAACTATAGTTCGTTTTTATCCCAGAGACTAATTTGACATTTCAAGTGATTGTTGTTTTTTTTTCTCTTTTTGGGAGTTTGACATTTGCACCTGTCAAAATAGTCTTTGGGAATAGTAACGAACTTTACCTAACTTTATAGCTTCTCCCCGCAACCTTGTCCGCTTGAAATTTGTTTCCCCGTCCCACCCCATCGCGTCGCATCGCATCAACCGCCGCTCTATTATTTCGTTTTAGCTTAGTTTTCTTTCTGATTTTGTTTTCTTTTTGCTCGGGTCGTAGCGTGTCGTTAAATAATTGGGCTAACAAATGCAAAAATAATTTTTCAAATCTGACTGGTAGTTCCAGAGATTAGTGCGTTCAAACAAACAAACAAAAAAAAATTCCGGCGAACTGAGAACCTCCTCCTTTTTTGAAGTCGGTTAAAAAACAAAGTCTTCAGCTTTATTATTAGTTTAGAAGATAGATAGATAATGTGTGTTCGAAAAGCATTTAAAGAAGGTGTAAACAAACCCTATTCTATTTTTAACTGACTTCAAAAATAAGGAGGAGGTTCTCAATTCGTCGGTTTTTTTTATGTATGTTCCCCCATTACTCGAAGATGGCTGAACCAGTTTGAAAAATATTTTTTTGTTTGAAAGGGTATACTTTCAAATTGGTCCCATTGTCATTTGGTCACGATCTGCTGATGGGATCTTGGAGAAATCGAGGGAACTCTTCAAATGATATCTTTGTTTTTTTTTTTTCCTTCTTTGGCAACTGAGCTGATGTCGACTATTCTGCCAGCGTCTCTTTGTTGTTTGTTTTTTTTTAATTCGGAGTTTGACATTTGCACCTGTCAAATTACTATATGGGATTAAAAACGAACGAGGTAGGTATACTAAGTATTTATGCTCGTGATTTTACCTATACACCTATAGCGATTTTGGTATTTTTTATAGTAACTCGTACTCGTAGCTCTCGAAAAGCACCATTCGGTAAAGTGGAACTGATGAATTACAAACTAACCCACTAAAAATTGAAAAAAATATTTTTACCAAAAATACAACCGAACTCCAAACTACACCGACTTCCGAAATTAAAATTATTTTTCACTTGGTAGTTTGGAAGTCGGTTGTATTTTTGGTAAAAATATTTTAAATTGTAAGGCAACAAGTTCATCCATATTTAGAAGGTTTCAACTTTATATACCTATCTCATTACATTTTGCAACTATTTTTGTTTCAATAACATTATTGAATTGTAATTGAAAAATCTGCGACGAAAATTGAAATTGTTATACAATGAACCTCAATATTTTCGAATGAAAAACAACTAAAGGGTCTTTCAAACAGGCGCGACACGCGACGCGACACAAAGACACCGGTCGTCGTCGCGCGACGAGCGGTGTCTTTGTGTCGCGTCGCGTGTCGCGCCTGTTTGAAAGAGCCTTAACGCCGTAAAATTAGATTCAGATTTATTTGCAAAAACATGTGTAGATAATATATATGGTATGATGCTTATTATAGGTGTTACAAGGTATTTTTTGGCTCAACATGTTTGACCATGGCTGGTGTACAAATTAGGTCGCAATAATATAAATTAAACAACAATTACAATAATATTTAATTAAATACGTCATGCGATTCAAAATAGAATAGATTCAGTCAATATCATCAGAGCGATTTATCATTTAAAAATTCATTAAAATTATAATAGGCTTTTTCTATCAGTATTTTTTAAATGTTTTCTTAAACTGGTCTATATTTAATTTCTTAACACAGAGATATTATTATAAATTATTAGCGCTCTGCATACAACGCTTTTATACAGTACGTAGCTATTATATTTCAATGTTCGGTGATCAACCTTGGAGCACAGCAGCGCAGTTTTCTTACATACGTACAGTAGTAGCAGAGAACTTAATGATTATAGGACGTGTTACATATTGTTAGTAGAATTAGTTATAAGTATTTTAGTACGATTTTAATAGGCGGCTCGTGTCGCACAGAGTTCTTGGAACTCCGAGCTGGTTTCGTACGGAATTGGAGGTAGATACGCGTGCTGAGGATTACGAATTAAGGGGTGATATAGCATGTCACTGCCGCGCACCCACCTCCCCGATGCGGTGGGTGTTAGAATCTAATACTTACGTATTAGATAATTACATGTTTCTATATCCATCATATATAGTAGATTATTGAAAGTCTCACCTTGGCTGTTGAACATAATATTAACATTATTAGCTGGCTGAACACTAATTTTACTATTATCCCGGCGAGTTTTACTATTATTTTTTATTAGAAATTCGAGTATTCAAATAATCAAATCTAAGTACTCAATTTGTACTTGTGGCTCTACAAATTGGCATCCACAGGTATGTTTCTTGATCCACTTATTTACATTTTCATTAAATAGGTAATATTTATGAAATACACCATATCAATACCCTAGTTCACACTCGTACTAATAATTACATTCTTTTATTTTTTTACTTTTTTATTTCTAAGTACAACTAAATAAAATTCTGCGTCCTTTTATCTTACCAGAGTTACGTAAAGCCTTCTCCTTCTATTAAAAAAAGTTTCACAATGATATTTAAAACTATTATGACAAATTTTTGTATTTATTTTCGTTTGCTTCCATATATTTTTTAAAAAATTTATGTCCTAACTGCATTGATTTCATAGTTTCGACGTGCACACTTGTATTAACTGAGGGGGCGAGCTTCTAAGACATCAATTTTCAGCATGCAGACTTTAAAATTGTCAAATAATTATTACAAATATAGTTTCTCAAAAAGCTATTCCATGATATAAGTACTCAATTTGTAATGTTTTTTTAACCACTGCTATGATATTCATATGCGAACATAAGAATTGCTCTCCTGTAAAATTGGTGTAAATGTAATTAGTACGAGTTTGAACTAGGATATCAAAATATCAGAAAGTCAATTCTCGTATATAAAACGTTCACATTCAAGTCGCAATCTGCCAAACTTGTCAAAAATTTATTTTTGACAGATTGCGAATGAAGTGCGAATGTGAACGTTCTTAAAAAAACCAGCCAAGTGCAGTTGTTGTTGTAGTTGGAATGAATGTATCCCAAATACAAACTTAACATTGGGGAATGGTCAATTTTCATCGATTTTCTTAATGTCTTTAAATATATTAATTTAAAAAATTAAAAAATATATTTAGGATCCTCGTAACAAGCCCTTTTATTTGATATGTCACACGATAGTGTGAAAAACTTTTTTTTAAATTTCCTTTTTTGCCCCCCAAAAATGGGGTTCATATTAAAAATTCATTAATACGTCCGTATTTGGGTCACAGAAATACATATGTTTACCAAATTTTAACTCAATCGGTCCATTAGATCCGAAGCAAATTAGCTGTGACAGACGGACAGACAGACAGACCGACAGACACACCAGTGATCCTATAAGGGTTCTGTTTTTTTCCTTTTGAGGTATGGAACCCTAAAAATACGGGAATTGCTCCTCTGACAACAGCAAATTGAAATACGAAACATGACATTTAAATTGTGGTAAGTAGGTAGGTACTTATTGATTTAGTTCACGAGGTTGTCGACATGTGGAATGTGAATTCGTCTATCATTTATGGCATAGCTATATAGTTCAAGAGAGGCCCCGTTTTAAAAAATTTTGACGCAACTGCGGCAAAGCTCAAAAGGAGGGAATTGTTTTAAAGGTTCCGTACCTCAAAAGGAAAAACAGAACCCATATACGATCACTTGTGTGTCTGTCTGTCTGTCCATCTGTCGCAGCAATTTGCTCCGAATCTAATGGACGGATTAAGTTGAAATTTGGTACACATTATGTATTTCTGTGACCCAAACACGGACGTGTAACGTAAATAAATGAATTTTGAATATGGGGGTCAGTTTTCGGGGGCAAATAAGAAAATCTGTGTGAGTTTACTAAATGAATGCACGAGATTTGAATTGGATTACGAATTTTTGCTCACACGCGTGGTCCCTGTAGTTTGGGGGGCCTCGTATCATTGATACAGATGATACGGCAGTAGCTACTTCCCTGTCCTGCCGGGGTTGCGAAGAAAACCGAAAGGGAGATCGTGGCCCCCGGCGACAGGGCAACCGAAGGAACACAGGTGGGTTTTAGTCAGTAAGAGTCTGACACGCCCTCCCGCTCCGCCCAGAGCGGGAGAAGTTATTAAAAGTAGCTACTTCCCTACTATCAATTTGTATGTCCTTCTAGAGTGAGTCCTCCCAGAGTTTCCACTAACATCCGCCTCAAAAATTCCATAGTTCCCATACCTTGCGTAACATAAACTATCATTACTTAGCTATTCAAATTAAAAAAAAAAATATTTTTACCAAAAATACAACCGACTTACAAACTACAAATACAAAGTGCAAAAACAACTTTAATTTCGGAAGCCGGTGTCTTTGGATCTGTATTTAAAATTTTTGCCACCGACTTCCGAAATTAAAGTTATTTTTCACTTTGTAGTTTGGAAGTCGGTTGTATTTTTGGTAAAATTATCTTTTTTCACTTTTTAGTGTGTTGGTTTGTAATTCATCAATTTCACTTTACCAAATGGTGCTTTTCGAGAGCAAATGCTCGTGCATGTAAGTAATCGATTCGCAACCCGTAAAATACTTATAAGTAATTGAGTAATTTCGGTGGCCATTTCTGGTTTTCATCATCAATTCCACTTCACCAAATGGTGCTTTGGTGGTGCAATGGTGCAAATCGCTAAAGGTGTGCTTATAATATTTTAAGAGTTCCCTCGATTTCTCCAAGATCTTATCAACAGATCATGACCAAATGACAATGGGACCAACTTGGAAGTATACCCTTTCAAACAAAAAAATATTTTTTCAAATCGATTCAGCCGTCTTCGAGTAAAGGCTCTTTCAAACAGGCGCGACACAAAGACACCGCTCGTCGCGCGACGAGAGCGGTGTCTTTGTGTCGCGTCGCGTGTCGCGCCTGTTTGAAAGAGCCTTAATCGGGGCACACTCATAAAAAAAACAATATATATATTCCGACGAACTGAGAATCTCCTCCTTTTCTTTGAAGTCGATTAAATAGTTACAAGAACGCATCAGCGTCGAGAGTATGAACGTTGTTACTAAAATAGAACCAATTAGAAGTCAAGGTTACAGTTTCGCGAAATTAATATGAGCGGGCATTTTTCTCTCGCCTTGCACAAAGTGTAGTGTATCAATCAATCAAAATATTTATTTCTGATTCAAAATTATATCCATAGGTGTTAGTAGTAATAAACTTAGCCTAATGTTAGTATAGTTTATACTTTTAATTTAATTTAAGCATACGCCCATCACAGGTAAATGTATCCACTGCTTCGACAGCGGAGAATCCCACCTGTTTGCCAACTCGTCCAGGATGCCGTTTGCAGCGCGTCTGAGCAGCGAGGCGCTTCGCTGACGGATGATTGCATAAAAACAATTAGTGTGTGCGTCACCAAACAAAGCCGACGCGCTACAAAAACGACGCAGCCCAAACAACACCCTAGTTAGTGTATGTAACGCGACAGTACACAATCATAGCATCAGTTACCGTGTAGTTAAACTATTCAATAAACCGTCATCTTTGACTATCCGTGACTTATTATTACCAAGATGTGTGCGACCCCATTCAGAAGTGCATAGGTACACCATTTAAGCCTCGTGCAGAATGCGACTCGACAGCGCGACCCGACTAAACAATTTACAATAAAACTTCACGGTATAATAATAAACGGTGTCGTGTCGCGCGACCAGTCGCGCTAGTCTGCATGAGCCTCAGAATAAATATAGGTCATACAATGACACTGAGGATATAATTAGTTAAAATAGGCACAAGCAAGTAACACAAAACCCACACCTTCAACTCACCACCACACGCACATTCACACACTGCCACACACACCCCCACACCCACACACACACACACTATAACATTTTTTTAAGAATTATTTTATTTTGGTCAATTTATTTTTATTTTGATAGTTCGCTAATCTTATTTAATTAACTACTAGCTGTGCCACGCGGTTTTACCTGCATAAGTCTCGATCCCGTGGGAATATCGGGATAAAAAGTAACCCATGTGTTAATCCAAGTTATAAACTATCTGTGTGCTAAATTTCATCTAAATCTGTCCAGCCGTTTGAGCGTTAAACAGAGACAAACATACACACACAATCACAAACTTTCGCCTTTATAATATTAGTGTGAAATTAAGTATTCTGTCCATTTTTAAACATCCTGAAATTAAATTTAAGCGAACGCAAACATGTTTCGAATTAAAATTAAGATAAAGCAACTCAGGCCGCCAAGATACAGGTGCTGCCTAGTTTGGGGACCACTATTTTAATACTATGGTCAATATTCTAGTTACAGTAAGCATACAATATCATTATTTTCTGAAATTTATTTTGTAACAACGGACCAATAAAAAATATTATATATAATACAAGCGTAGTGTATATATATTTCGATATAGTTCGATTAATTCCTTTATTTACTTACCTACAACTATTATCTCAGTATAATAGCCCAGAACTACACTACATGGGCCACTACTGTCACTACATGCGCCACCATTGGGCCAACTGTCGCAACTGAACCACCTGACACAACTGGCCCACCACAAGTTGCACCACTCTGATCTCCGCCTTCCGCATCCAGTTTCTCCCTGCCACCCGTAAAAGTCCGGTTAAGCAGCCAAGACCTTATAGTGGTCAAAACTGCGAGTTGCCATGTCTAAAAAAAAAAAAAAAACCTGCCACCCGCTACTTACTATAAGTCTTTATTCAAGAGGAACAATAAAAAAAAACGAGCAAGCTTTACAGTAGTCGCATATGATGTGTAACATCTGACATCTCACCTTGGTAATAAGCATATAAGCAACAACTCTGTAATTAATAAGCAACATTAAAAGGGACGGGCCTCGTCAAGGTCGTTCCTAACGGCGAACTCTAGCACCGCGCGCGCTCATTGGTCAAATCAAATAGCGCGCGCTTCCCCGGCTTCCTATTACACACCTCCGTCCCTTTTCACGAAATCACTCCCACAAATTTCCGACTCCACAAATTGCAGGAAAGAGAGAGGAAAGATTTCAGGAAACTAAGATGAAAGATGTTACACATCAAAAGTAGTAATTATCTAGATAGGTACAAAATAGTTCCCTGATAAACAATTCCTGATAGTTATTTTAACCCAACAGCTGTGCGTGATTCATGAGTATTTACTCATCACAGATTGTAACATTGTCCCCTCGAATTGATATGTCCTTGAATACTTTGTCGAATTCATTTTTAGGTCATAACTTATCATGGGGTCATGACTAAGTAATAACAGCCGATTAGGTCAATCAAAGGTTCGAACCCTCTCCGTGCCTCGGAAAGCACGATAGGCGATAGACCATTGGTTCGGGCTGTCATTCATGGATTTTTGATAATCGTTACGGGTCGTCAGAAGCCCGAAAGTCTGACAACCAGTCTTACCAAGGGGTATCGTTCAAAATCAGTTACTGCATTATGGAGGCAAGATAGGCAGTAGCTTCTTTTTTTTCCATATGAACTTCCATTGTGTTTGTTTTTACTATGTAAGCATATTTATCTAGCCCACTTACATATTTTTTTTTTGATATTTCAATTTTTTTATTTACACATACGTACCTATTTACATAATTTTTAAGACTTAATAATAATAATATGTACAAGTATATAAAAGGGGGGGGGGGGGGAATCATAGGGCATCATAAAATTCGTCCGCATCGCTGTTAATAGGAAAAGTGCCGAAAAGGCTGGCAGCATTGCCACGTTGTATGGCAATGCTGATTCTTTGGCCAAAGAAGCCCTTTGGTCACGTCAAGAGTCGACCAGCCGCTTGGCGATGTCTTGAAAAACTAGGTGGGCACTCGGATCCCATAGCCCTAGTGTTTCAACCCCAAACGGCTCAAACATATAAGTCCCAATGGAGCATTTGCACCGTTTGAGGTTTTCCATACCTGCAGCAGCAGCCCCAGCACAGCCCGCCGTGCTAGGAAGATGGGATAACGCAAGGGTGTCGACACACGTTGCATCCCACAGCAAAGGCCTACCTACCTTCCAAGGCATCATGATCATACTATTAACTTATAACTTCTCGGGTAGTCGTAGCTTCTTGTAAAATACTGGTGTTCAGCAGCATCCGGTTAGACTGGAAGCCGACCCCAACATAGGAAAACACTAACTAGATTATGGCAATAATACACCACATTATTTGAAATATCATAAAACAGACTATGCTAAATATGTTATACCTAATGTCTCCAACACCCTAGAGATAACTAACTAATTAATGTTAATAATACTATAAAAACCACTTTGTATCTCATTATAAGCGAACTACTATTTTTTAAGTTCATATGAGAAATAAGTTCTTTAAACCCACCTAGAAGCCACTCTCTCATTAGACGTGTGGCTTCATTTTGCACTCGACTGGATTAATTAATTACTTGATGCCTACCTAAACAAAAATGACATGAACATGTGTCATAACACAATGATTCATCTACATGACCTATATGAGTATATATCCGTTCTTTATGTTTAATTTATCTCCTCGGAGTAAAGGGCAACAGATGCGACCGGCACAAGAGCGTGGATATTGGCAGCGGATCTAAGAGGTTCAAGGCATCCGAATTCTTACGTGTTAAATTTTAAAGTGAACTTGATATTAATCTAATTAAACTTTTTAGCAAGCATTACTCTACCTTTTGTAGTTGAAAAGAAAACTTCTTTAGGCGCGTTGAGCATTTTTGAGATGGGACTAAACGATTGATTTCGCGACACTGTGACGACACCAGCTTTTGACCATTAAAAAGACATCAACGCGTTGATTACCGCGGTGTCGATTTTTTTTCAAGTTTTCAATTCTGTCGGCAATTATCAAATAACTTCTCCAAACCAATCCAAACCACGCAGTGTTAGTGGCAGAATGAGGGCGTGTCTGTCTCTTACTGACTAAAACCCACCCGTGTTCCTTCAGTTGCTCTACCTAAGGTACAATTGTCATCAGTTATCTCTTTATGATGTTTTGTTTACGTGACGAATTTTGAATCCGCGCGCCCCTAATTCTGCCACTCGCACTGCTCGGTTTGGCCTCCATGTATCTGTACCTCCGAGAATCTCTGGTAGTCTACAACCTAACATTGAGGAATTTGCGAAAAGTAATCCGAATTGTTATTAAATACGTTAAACAAATTAAAATAATGTGTGCTTTTTTATTTTTGTGTTTTCTTTGTTAAAGCTTACCCGCAGTGGTATCAAGCCTAACGACAATCCTGGATCCGCCACTGGATATTGGCACAAGCAAAGAGAGTGTACATGAACGGCCCGATCGCACGTGTACCACAACCACAACGACAATAATTTGTATGAAAATGAACAGTCCTTTTTTTTTCGGATGGGAAATCATCAAATAACTTCTCCCGCTCTGGGCGGAGCGGGAGGGCGTGTCAGACTCTTACTGACTTTCGTCGAACACTTCCGACGTTTGGCTCCCAGACTGGAGCGGGCCGGGGCTGCGTTGAAGCGGCTCCTGCCCAATATAGGGGAGCCAAACGCCTCCTGCCGGAGGCTTTACGCGGGGGTCGTGCGGTCCATGGCCCTTTACGGAGCGCCGGTGTGGGCGCGTTCACTAAGGCTGCGGCCAGCACGCCGGTTGAACGCGTCCCAGAGGGTCATGGCCATCCGGCTGGCCCGAGGATACCGCACGGTCTCCTGCGAGGCAGCGTGCCTCCTTGCCGGATTACCGCCATGGGATCTGGAGGCAAAGGTCCTCGCGCACCTGTGGGAGTTGCGCGAGGAGGCGAAACGCCGGGGCTTAACTCCGCTGCCGCGAGAAATCACGGCACAGCGGACAGAGCTCCGGCGGGATCTCATGGCGTTATGGAGAATGCGATTGTCGCAACCCAGCGCTGGGCACGCCACAATTGCGGCGATAAGACCCCTTTTTGAGGAGTGGCTAGAGAGGCGCTACGGCGTCCTCACCTTCCGCCTGACGCAGGTCCTCACCGGACACGGTGAGGACCTGCGGACACTGTTTCGGGAGGTTCCTGCACAGGATAAGGCGGGAGGAAACGCCCGGGTGTCATCATTGTGTGGATCGCCCGGAGGACACGGTAGAGCATACGGTGGAGGTCTGCCCAGCTTGGGCGGAGCATCGCCGTGTCCTCGTGGAGGCGATCGGCGGCGGTGATCTCTCGCGTCCGGCCCTGGTTCAGGCCATGGTACGGAGCGAGAGGAAATGGGAGGCCGTCACCTCCTTCTGCGAAGCGGTAATGCTCGCGCAGGAGGAGGCGGAACGCGTGAGGGAGAGGCAAATTTCGCGCCCTCACGCCCCTAACCGCCGCAGGAGGAGACGCCCAGGGCGACGGGAGTCGCAAGCCGATTTCCGGCCACCGTAGGCGCGGGCTTGCGGACTGTGAGCAATGGGTAGCTCACCGTCCGATAAGGACCAGGCCCGGGTCGACGGCGCGTTGTGTTCCACGCGCGCCTCAAAGAGATGTCAGCAGAATTGACGGGGTCCGCTAGGGCCGATGCCTGCCGGGGTTGCGAAAAAAACCGAAAGGGAGATCGTGGCCCCCGGCAACAGGGCAACCGAAGGAACACGGGTGGGTTTTAGTCAGTAAGAGTCTGACACGCCCTCCCGCTCCGCCCAGAGCGGGAGAAGTTATTTGATGATTTCCCACCCATGTTCCTTCGGTTGCTCTGTTGCCGGGGGCCACGATCTCCCTTTCGGTTTTCTTCGCAACCCCGGCAGAAAATTAACAGTCCTAGTCTTCTTCACACCACATTTGGCCGGCAACTATCAGAGAGACGGCACTAGCGGCTGGCCACATAGCAAACACAACGTTTCGTGGACCATTTTATTTGATTTTGTAGTTACCGCAAGAAGCTGCAGCGACACTATTCACTGTAACCACTGCTTGCCCACAATTTTGTCGCTGCGATGTAGTGTGGTTGTGGTTGTGGTACCTACGGTACCATGGGCGTGCCCAGCATTTTTTTATGGCGCAGAAGTAAATAAACTCGATATGTAGTAGAAAATTCTCTCGATAAAACTCTATAACTACGCTTGCGCATAGGGCTACCAACCATACTTTATAATAGCGTATCCTACTCTATTTTCGATAAGTAGGTATACTTTAGACTTTTGCATAAAAATAAAGATGCAAAAATACTTTATTTCTACTCTTTACTGTGATGCGTTAAACGAAACACTCACAGTGTTACCCATGGGCGTATAAGGTCTTTGCCCATGGGTAATTAGTTACTGAACTATTTGTCGATACCTATATGTCAAAAAAGATAATCTAATAATATTGATAAAAATTGACAGAGAAAAACACGTTTGACAAATGGTAATGTTAAAAATGGATGTGATTTATTTACTCTATTCCCGCCACTTCAGCTTTCACTGAAAGCTTTTTTGTTAATGAATCTGAAGTAGCGAAAAGAGAGACGCAGATCGACCATACAAATAAAAAAACGTGTTATTTATTTATTTAAATTTAAATTTTGGTTGTAAAACTAGCTTTGAAACATTCAAAATACAACAAAAAATTGTTAGCGTTTGCTAAAAGCACCCAAAAAAATGTTTTAAAGAGAATAAAAACTTTTGTAAATACTTTTTTTTTCTCAAATAACTTGATACTTACGTCATTTAAAAAAAAA
Organism: Omphaloscelis lunosa; assembly: GCA_916610215.1. Classification (NCBI taxonomy): domain Eukaryota; kingdom Metazoa; phylum Arthropoda; class Insecta; order Lepidoptera; family Noctuidae; genus Omphaloscelis; species Omphaloscelis lunosa. Next base: position 5,286,680 of record OU744270.1, read on the forward strand.
AGTTGGCTACCCTACTTGCGCTCTCGATTCATCGATACTCATAGTTCCGCGCGGTAATTTTGAAATTGACCAAATGAATGATTCATTTTATTACTTAGTTAACCAAATTTTTAGCTTCGAGTCAGGGACCACGGTGGGGCAGACGCCCCACCTTACCCCACCGTGGGTACGCCCATGATCGATACCCTAATTGCGTAACTTATTTTCGTAAAAGATTATCAGAAATTTGTTTAATTTTGACAGTTCAACAACATTCATTGCGTTATTTACGTTGTTGAGCAGATTTTTTTTCCACCTTATGAAGCAATGGATGCAACGAACAAATAACGATGTTTCAAATCGTGTATTACGCAATTAGGGTACTGGTCCTAATGATAGTCGATTACTGTAGTCTTAAAAATTACATAATTAAATATATTTATATCAGAGCCAATTAATACCAATTTCCTTTTAACGTAAATATAGATTATGACAATCAGTTGTTAATTACAAATTAATTGACGTTATATCTTTTGTGTAACTACGAGATTGCATAAACAAAACACTATCTACGCTACTCGAGTAAAAAGATAGGTATTTAATTTAATAATTAAGCTAATTAAATGCATACGTTACTAGGTTAGTAGGTATGACGCAGGATAACAATAGACGGCTTCACAATTTATGTTAAATTGGACTCAAAGTCAAAGCATTTATTTCAAATAAACGAATTACCCCAAACTTACCCTGCATAAGGTCAAGCAGAGTCTTAAACCATGGCTACTCTCCCTCAATTACGTATAAACAGAGCAAATTCTTTTAACTCTTTCGTAATACCAATTCTACACTATGAGAGGCACTCAACTTCACCATTACTCGCGATCCCAATCAATCTTTCTTACTCTTCAAACTAATTCCGATTCCAATGTAAAGCCAATAAGATTCCAATGTTAATTTTGCAGTCACGTGAGTCGGTACTCTTGAAACCTATACTGTCAACATTGCATTAACATTGGGATTGCCCCGCGATTATTTTGTTCCACGTGAAGTTAGCTATGTTTCGCCCCGCAATAGAGTTGTTCAACTCATTACGATAAACCGGTAATAGGGTTTTAAAATGCTATATCCTTTAAATAACAAGGTTAAAAAAAAAGAAAATGATATAAATAGTTGTTTAATTGATCTTGTAACATATTAAATTCATTTGGGAGTAAGAACATGATTAAAATCATAAAATTAAACATGACGTTGGCTGTATGCGGCAGGTTCGTTGCCTATACTACAAAAAAAAAGTCAAGGTAAAAGTTCTCCAATTTCAAAAATAAAGTCAAGTAGTTTTAGAGATTAGAAGTGAATCGAAATGCAAGTTTGTTTAGAACATTAACTTAGATATTGTTCGCGTGTGGTTCCTTTTCAGTAACAATTTATTGTCCGTTAAAGTTACTTAATATAACAAAGTTTTATACAAGTGGTAAGTAAATATACAATCATACTTAAATATACAATTAAATCGTTTTTTTTTTGTCAGTGTTCTTGGTGGTTTTATGTAATTGTAATTAATTTATATTCATATATTTATTTGCATTCCATAATATAGGTTATAAAGGTGTTACAATAAATAAAATTAGGTATTTTTCATTAGCATTACCTCCTTTTTAAAGCATTTCTTTCCTGAAGAGTTTGAGGAAACTTAATCCATTTACTTTGTACTAAGAGCTGCCGTTACATCTCTAATAGTACGAGAAACAGATTGCTGCGACATTAGGATCCCATATGTGCCTCCAACTAGTTTTTGGTAACTCCCAGTCGCATAAAAGGACAATGCCACTAAAACCTTCAAGAAATAAACAAGTATTAAGCTATTGATCTTCCAAACCAGTCATGATATAGGTAATTAATAAGAGTCATATATCAAAGACAACATAGGTACCTTGTATTTTGGTGATATATCACTTCTTCTCTTTGGAGTTGGCATAAAGGGCTTAATGTTTTCGTAAATTTCCTCAAACAAATCCTTGCTCACTCTATAATTTGCTATAAATTCGTCTTCATTCATAGAAAACGCTTTGTCCGTATATCGCATTATCCGACGCTCATCTCGTCTTTGTTTTAATTGTTTTTTATGGGAATTACGTAAAATACTGTATATAACTGCTAAACGTGCCATATTATACACTTATTACGTACTAAAAACCACTTAAAACACAAAACAATTTCAAAAAAGTTACACTTTTGCTATTGGAAAAATCACAATCAACAACTAATTCCAACGCAATACTGGCGCAATACACAGCTGTCAAATATAGTCAAGAGTAGCGTTTAGAGCACGCCAAGCCCGATTCCGACTCCATTTAGTTCCCAAAATGGACACTCAATTTAATAACAATTTGGCGCTAGTGTCGAACTCAAGAGTACGAAACGTCACAATTCCAATGTCGATAGATCGCAATTGGAATCAAGAGTAAGCCCCCTGAACATTCAACTCAATTTACAGACACACACATACACACACACACACACACACACACTACACGCATACACACAATCATCATTACAGGCTATTTCTAACCATTTTTTATTGTTTTGTATTATTTTAGTATTTTTTATTGTCTTCTTTGTGAATCTTATTGCATAAGTTTTCAATTGTATTTCCTCCCGGGAGAGGGCACTGGCTCTTGTAACACAGGTTAACCACCTAGCACAAGTGTCAGGGACTTCACACAGTTTGTTACCACTTTTTATGTAATAAAGATTATTATTATTAATTACAGATACTTTTGAATTGTCAAGGGGTCGGTCAGTCAGAAAGATGAAGCTAGTTGCCCATTCCAAAGCGTAGTAGGTACCTATGGAGAAGAACGGGCAAGAAACTCCACGGACACTCTTTTAAACCAAAATATTGTTACAAAAAATTGGTTACATCATTCATGTTGAAATTATACATCTGAGAACAATGTAGAAAGACGTGCACGTTAAAAGCTTCCGTAATAATAATATAAAAACCAAAAACAATTCAAAAATTAAAATAAACGCCAAGCAATAAATAAGAAAAAAACAATTTTAAATGTTTATCCATTCTATAAATTTCTAATGTAGTACTTTAAAAATCCTAACTTTTACAATATTTGATTCAATCCCGTTAGTACCAAAATGAAATCCCGGAAAAACGGCTTATCCATGTTATGATTGATTTCTATGACTATTCATAATGCGAGTACGTAAAATCAATCTATCTACTCCGATCACTGTTGATAATACAAGAGATTGTAGGACATGTGTTTGCGTGATAGTTTTATGACCTCTTGAATAAGTAGACCGTATAAAACAGGTGTGTTGAATAATGCTTGTCCAATCTCTTCTCTGTATAAGAACAGGCCTTTGCCCTGCACAGTTACAGTTTACGCTATCAGTGCATATTGTTAAGGTAGTTAAATAAAAGTATATTTTTCTTATCTTATCAAAAACTGAAAGAAAATAAAACATTTCAGATTTCCTTATCTAGTCGCGCCATTTATAATCTCATTCAACTGAGAAAAGCGCTTAAATAACAATTTTATTTTGAGACGCAGCAGAGAATGGAACTAAAATTGTGAAATGTACTAAATTTGACATTTGTCTTGACCAGCACGCTTAGCATGACCACAATATAAACGGGTTTTGTCGACGGAAGAACCGAAGAATAGACAAAATAACGGATAAACAATCACAATCTGTCATTTTGTCTATTCTTCCGTCGACAAAACTCGTAGAAAACCCGTTTATATGGTTATCATGCTACGCGTGCAGGGACTGAATTACACAAAAATTAAGGTATCTTTAAATTTAAGTATGACGTCATACTGTTAAATAAGGGTTACCGAAATATTTTAATACCGTTCATTTTTCAGTAGCGGAATTTTAGGTTGCAAATACATACCGGTATATTTCGGTAGCAGTATCTAAACCCTAATAAATATGGGTTTTCTTTGACGCACCGCCGCCGCCGCCACACTCTGTCTGTCTTTCACTTGATGATTGTAACTCAGTATTGGTTTTTATTTCCGATCGGAAGGACACGCAACGACGGAACCCTTCATTGTGCGTAGTCTGACACGCACTTGGCCGGTTTTTTTATGTATGTCCACCGATTTCTCCGTCAATTATGGACCGATTTTGAAAATTCTTTTTTTGTTTGAAAGGGTGGTCCCATATAAATTTTATTAACTATGCTTGGATAGTTTTTGAGTTGGCTTCAATAATACGTATTTTATTCCCACTTAATATGTGGATGATATGATAAGTTCATGTCACTCTTATTTACATAGCAGGTGGTGTTTGAATTTGTGTGGAGTAAGTACCACAACTAAAAAGTGAAAAATAAAAGCTTTTCACAAAAAAAAAAACAACCGACTTCCAAAAAACACTACCTACATAAAAAAAAATTACTTTAATTTCGGAAATCGGCAAAAAACGAAAATTCAAAACCAAAGATACCGACTTACGAAATTAAAGTAATAAAAAAACTTTTTACAAATAAAAAAAATCAACCGACTTTATTTGCAATGTAGTGTCTTTTTCTGGAAGTCATTTGGAAAACGTTTTTTTTTACAGTTGTCTTTACCAGCAGCGCCACCCCGAAGTGTCATGTTTTATTGGACAAGCTGTATTTTATGTCATTCACCTTTGTGACTCATTATTTAAAATATAATTTGCGTGTCGAAAAATAAGGCGTAGAAAATGTGCTTCACATAAATATTAGTTGTTATTCACTATAGCAAATTTTTATTACGATGGCCCCGAGAGATCTACGCATTTTCATTCCGCAAAAATAACTTTAATAATGTAGAAAAGCACTCCTCGAACCCTACCTAGGTAGCCGATAATTATTTTTTGTTACTTGAATGGCTAACAAGCCCGCCGTCCAATAGCAACCTGTCTAGTAGATAGGGTTCGATTCCAGGTCAGATAAACGATAAAAAAAAGATAAAAGATAATTTATTCGTCAAACATGCGTTTACCTACAAATCGAGCATGCAAGATCTTGAATAGGTAAAAAGTCCGTACATGTTTTGCCTGACGAGGCGTACTTTTTTTTTTTATTTAACGAATAATTAATTCAACAAACCAAAGACTAAAGACTGGTTCACTGACATTCATTATTAAATTTTATGAGAATAACAATATTATAGAAATAATAATATATCAATGTGCGAACAACAGACAATGTGTTATTGGGTTTTTTCATCTGGAATTTCTCAATGGTCCGGAGTCTGGATTTGTGCCCGGTTAATGGCAATAGGCTCGCCCCCTATTACATGGTACTCTCACTTAAGGTTAAACTAGTCGCGGGCTCGAACTCACTAGTGGGCATGGCCGAAAAGCACGCTGTGTCACCTGGCATCGTGTCCGACAGAGATAGTGTCGTGATGAGCAATTAGACGCTGGTCTACATGCACAACGTCTAGTTCGCACGCACACAAACACCGTTCCGAACTATTTTAGTAAAACGAGCGCGTAAAAAAATACGAAAAGTCCTTTGGAAAATCGAGTTTTATGAAAAAACCACTGCATAAATCAATTACAAATAAAGTTTATTGAACTCTTCGATAATTAAGCTTTGTCGGTGCCGACTTTGTTTTGGAGATTTTACACTTCTTTTATTGCTTATTTACCCCCAAAGTTGCGTTAAAATTTGCAAGAAAAAGGAATCTTTATGGGCTCCTAACTTTTTAATGGCTCATTATTTTACTATTCTGTTTCCGCACAGACAAAATTAATAATGAAACAAAACGATGTCATGTTTAACTTTGGATGTACCATGTCAAACAGTGGAGTAAATCCCCCCTGAAATTTGTATGGAAAAAATATCAACTAGTTCCATCTTAACTGGCGAAATGTGGGTGTACTATAGGTACACCTCTGCGTAACCCTTTGAGGATTACAGGTGTGATGATACTTTACGTTGTTAAAGTAATTCTTGTTTATTTATGTTTTTATGCGTTTTCAAGTCAGTAGGTACTTAATTTTTAAACAAAAGATTATTTCTTTAATAAGTATTCCAAGAAATCAATCAATCTGCCTAGCCTTTTGCTAACTATATTGGAGTCGGCTTCCAGTCTAACCGGATACAGTTGAATACCAGTATGTTACATGGAGCGACTGCCTATCTGACCTCCAAAACCCAGTAACTTGGTAATAAGATACCCCTTGGTAAGACTGCAGGTTGGCAGACTTTTGGGCTTCTGACGACCCGTAACGACTGTCAAAGATTCACGAATGACAGCTGGGACCAACGGCTTAAAGTGCTTTCCGAGGCATCGTAGGCCGTAGGTCAACGGAATTTAACCTCATAACAACAGTGTTGATCGAGGGCGAGTTGACAATAAGTCAACCACCTCATTGTCGTTAGTGACGACCATAATACAAGGTGTACCTAATTGAAGTAACTGAAAACATTGTAAGACCCTTGTCCCCTTTGAGGAATATTGACACTGACAGGTGACAGCTCATGAACACAGTTAAAATGGTGACACTAATTTCATTGATGAAATTCGCCCTTAGTTATTTACCGTAAGTACTTATTGCAACGAACTTGAGGAGCTCGTGGCTAAATACTAACAGCCGCACGAGTCGATCCATCACGTTAAGCTTCGCTTCTTTTCTACATACCGAGACTCCTCCGTGCCTTGGAAAGCATGTTAAGCCGTTAGTCCCGGCTGTCATTCGTGGATCTTTGACAGTCCTTACGGGTTGTCAGAAGCCCGAAAGTCTGACAATCAGTCTTACCAAGGGGTATCGAATTAGCTAGTTACTGGGTTGTGGAGGTCAGATAGGCAGTCGCTCCATGTAAAATACTGGTATTCAGCTGCATCGGGTTAGACTGGAAACCGACCGCAACATAGTTGGGAAAAAGCAAGTCAGATTGTTTTTTTTTTATGCAAAGAAGGTAACTCTCACAAATACGTGTAGGTCATTTTCCTGAGTTGTTAATTAATATAATAGGTATGTACAAAACGTCAAAAAGTGCCCGGTTGGTGGCAATAATCTCATGACTCTTAGAGCCTGTGCACACAATGCGTTGCGGCGGAAGCGCGGCGGCGGCGGCGCGGCTAGTGGTGTCGCTGCGGCGTCCTACATACAAATATCCATGGTATGCCACACGGTGCGTTCCGGCGTCGCGTCGCACCGCCCGTGCTGGGGACTAGCAGCCCGCGAGACGAAGCGGGGAGGGGTTTACGCGTTTCGACATCCATCGCTCAGTTGTTTGTGCAAAAACACTTGGTGTTTGACAGATGACAATTTTTTACCTACGCGCTTTGCGGCGCGGTAACAAGGTTACGGTGCGGCGAAATCTTTGCGGTGCGGCGCCGCAATGCACCGTGTGCAAAGGCTCTTACGATTAGCCCGCGGTGTGAACAGTTAGACGTACTTATCTCTTTTCCTGACACGTGATCTTTTGTACGTTCCTGAAGCGAGGAAATCGTTGATATCTAGTCGCTTCCTTGTCGGCGGTTCTTAAGGTGGAACCTTCGACCATGCCCGCGAAATTCAAATTTTCTTATGTTTTTTTCATTTTATAGGTCAGTCTCAGATCTCATGTTAATGATTGATTGATTGGCGGTCATAAAAGATGGCCTCCCTCCATTTCTTCCACATCTCACGGTTACCTAAATAACATATCAAATTATTTGCTGCTAAGAATGTCAATTTCGTGAATTTATGACATTATACACCATCACTGAGAATTGTATTTACGATTTTAATTATTAACATTCTGTAAATATATATTTATTATTTTTACGACCGCAAATCAATCAATCATTAACATGAGATCTGAGACTGACCTAAAAAATACAAAAAACGTAAGAAAATTTGAATTTCGCGGGCAGGGTCGGCGCTTTCGCCTTAACAGTCCAAGGCTAAGGCAACGTTACTATCATTCAATACTCGGAGATGAGCACTGATGGCAGCCGCGACGATTCACTAACCCATTGAGTCTCATTGTCAATTCTGCGGATATCTCCGTTTTAAATTTGTTAAGAACGGTCAAACAACTATTGTGATCGACTTTAACAATATGTACCTAGTCTGTAACGTAGAAGGTTAATTACACGGTTGCCTATATTTGAGAGTAAAGTGGCTATGTTTATTTTTACCTATACCTTTTTATATATCTACAACGTACACTATTTGCGCTGTAGCATGGTGCGGGTGACAGTTTCAGTAACATTTCGTTTCACTCTTGAAAGTTGCCGCGATTTACAATTTATGACTTAATATTTCAGTTGTACCACATTCGTAATATATTAAATAATTAATAACTGTAGTAAATTAAATTAAACCCAACCAGAATGTTCTAATCAAGAAATAAAATCAAATTGAATGAAAAATTAAGCTAAGTGTTATGCGTATAACGTAACGCCATAGACGTATTTAGTGATGGGATGTACTGCTACGATGGATAGTCGATATTTTTTATAATAAAAAACGTATATTGTGCGTAGGTCAATTTTTATTTTTAAAAGGTCTAATTATACAACAGAACATTTATAGGGTAAGGTTGCTTAAAAGGTTGCTAAAAAAAAATACATGTTATTCGTCTAAACTCATATCAGAGTCAGGAACATCTGAATTGTCACTCAATTCATCATCTGAATCTGTGACGGATATTATTAACGATGACTCAATTATGTTGTCAATATGTATGTCACGATCCCAATCAGACATAATGTCCCTTTTTGTTTTATTCACGACCTTCGACCAGTCTTCAGGTTGAACATTGTTGATGGCCTCTTGTAATAGGGCCAACATCTTATTTGCCGTAAATGGCGGCGAAGTATTATTTCTTGCGGCGTAACCTAAAAATAAACGAACTTATAAAAAAAAGTATTCAAATAATCATCAATCAGCCTAATCTAGTATCTGGTAATGTTTTTAAACTAGGTACATGCTACGATCGGAAAGCTGATTTTTTTATAAAGCTTCAAAATGGGAATTGAAATTAAAAGCATACCTTTTATTTGGGCCCAAATCAGCTCAATAGCGTTATACTGGCAATGGTAGGGTGGTAGTCGAAGGACCTGGTGGCCTTTTTCTTTTGCCATCTCGTCCAGAGCATAGGTAGGAGTTGGTGGCTTATGGCGTCGGACTAAGGCAATAAGCTCCGTCTTTAACATTTTTATATCTGCTGTAACTCCGTTTTCACTCAGCCACTTCACCAACTCGCTTTTGCGGTTGGATTGGTTTGGGGGTTTATTAACTTGCACCGAATGGTAGGGTGCGTTGTCCATTATTATGGTCATAGGCTCTTTTAAATTGTTTAATAGACCTATGAACCAATCTTTAAATTTTTCGTAATTCATCTCCTCATGATACTCCGTAGTTTTTTTTGACTTAAAAGCCAGCAAACAATCAGGGACGAATCCACTTGCTGTACCTGCGTGATAAATAATAAGGCGTTCGCCTTTGCCTTCCGGCACTTTGGTACACGATTGTGCCGTATCGTCGGTCCAACTTTTACCCACTGTGTGGTTGGCGTTTAGCCACGTTTCATCCAAAAAGACAACTTTGCTCCAATCACTTATGTTTTTGGCCTTCCTTAAAAATCTACATCTTGATAGGGCAATGTCAGTCCTATCCATAATAATCTTTCTTTTGTTAACTTTTTTGTAAACAAAGCCAATATCTTTTATAACTTGCCGTAGCGAAGTAATACCTCCTTTGAACAAGTCAGCTTCTTTTAATGATTTTAGAAGCTTGAGCAATGTGGGTAGCTCCATTCTTCTATAATAATCATAAATATGATTTCTAATAGCAACCTTAGCAAAATCATCCAAATCTGTGATTGGCTTCACCTTGGTCCGCTTTTTGTTGGGTGTCGATAATTTATTTTCAAACATCCCATCTTGGCCAATTTTCTCACGTGTTATACGCGAAACAGTATTGCGGCCAATATCAAGAGCTTCGGCTACTCGTTCTACAATATGATTCAATGGTAACAACGGTCCATTATTTTGTTGTTCTCTTTCAAAGTAGTCTCGGAGGCGAACAACAAGCTCCCTGGCCTGACTACCCAAAACAGTTTTTTTTGTATGCTTAGGCATGGTAATAACAACAAACTCAACAAACTTATAACAAATAACAATTTAACAAAAATGAAAACAAACAATGAAATCGTAATACGTGTCACATTAAGTCACAATATAACGCGCTTGCACTCGTACTCGCACTCACAGCATCGCACGGGTAAACAACATGGCCGCCGCGCCGATGCACCATAGAGCAAAAATGTTGTCACGAAAAAAAAAACATAAACCCGATTTTGATTATTTTATATAAGTACAAAGATAATTATGTAGCCATAAAACATTTATATTGACAAGTTTATACACGTAGCACACACGTAGTTACACTGCACAACTGAATAATACACTAATTTTCATAACAATATTAAAGAGAACTAGATTCACGCTGCGAGTATCGTTAGCGATAAAAATGAATTGCATAACCTCACATCCCTACGTGGTACTGACAAATGTCAACGTCATACGGGCAACTGTCACCCGCACCATGCTACAGCGCAAATAGTGTAGGTACTTGCATTTTGCTTGCAGATAAACAGATACCAAATTGAAGTACCTAATTATTTCGCCCTCCCGCCGTTTTCATTTTGACTTTTCGGCTGTCAAATTAACTAAGATGTGTCATGGAATTAGTAAGTACTTTACAGTGTGAGTCTTTATAATGTGAACATATTGAAATGAGGGAATCTATGCTTATTTTTATCGACGGAAAAAATATTAAAAAAAAATAAAATATATTTTTTTTTCTTTAAAGGGGGTTTCTTATTGAGAAATTTTACGATGATTCAGGGATCCGTTTGCGAAATATTAAGCTTTAAAGTGCTCATTTTTGTTAGAGTCAAGTGTGTCCCCCTCTGCCAGCTAAATGGTTGGTTTTGGATATGTGGAAAAATTCACAAAAGTAGTATTTATAACGAAATTAAAAGAAAAACTATCACAGCTACTTAGCTGTGATCGTTTTCATTTTATTTTTTTATTTCCTTTTAATCGGAAACAGGATTCTCAATTCAACCTATCCAGATAGAAAAATAAAATACTTACCGCTATAGACGGATGCCGAACCGACATGCGACTTCAACTCTCTTCAATCAAGCCTGACATCAAACAATTGATGAAGAGTAAAAATCTGTTTCACCCCCAATAAATGCAAATGTTAATGTCAAGTATTATTATTATCCTATCCTATGCTATTAAACGAGCCCCCACGACCCTTGCTCGATAACGAGGTGCCAGCAGTTGTTGCAGCTGAGCACGTAGCTTTAAATTCCCCGACTAATAATCATGATCAAAACTTTGATCCAGCCCGTCCCATCCTTGATGTCCTCCCTCCGGTTGACGCCCTTAGCCTCACACGGGATGCCCTTAGCGAGCGATCACCTAGTTTTAATTAGCATAGTTGAATAACCCCTGGCTGGAGGTTTTAAGTGTAGTAGCTTAAGGCACCTACAGGAAAGCCCGGTTAAGTAGTCATGATCTCAGAGGTCAACTACGAGACGCCCTACCTAAAATAAAAAAAACTGTTATAAGAGAAATATTTGTTTATATATTTGTTTGTGTTGATTTGTACTTACGTTCTCGAAATCGGCTCGTAGCTTGGTCTCATATCTGGGAAAATTAGTTTTCTCTGTATTTTCACCCGAGCAGAGCTTGGTCGCCCAAAGTTTAGAACAAGATAATGAATAATGACCATGGCAGCATGGAATTAGTAAGTAGCTACTATCATGGCAGCATGGAATAAGTAGGTACTATACATGGATTAGTATACTATTAAATGAGCATTGTCTATTTTCACCAGAGGAGAGCTCGATCGCCCAGGTACTGAATATTAAGAAGAATACACATGAAACCAGGTTTTGATTAGGGGTCCGTCAAATATTTCGTTTTTCAAAAGGGTTCCATTGCCAAAAAAGTTTGATAACCGCTGAGTTAGAAAAACTTAATTCTATACAATAGTATGCAAAGTAATTAACATTACGAAACACTTTAAATACCTACGTAGCATTAAATTAAATTATACCAACACGGGTATCCGGGTATCTATGAACCCGCACGGGTACCTATCTATGAACCCTCAACCTAAGATCTTTTAAGGTTATCGGAATGGCGTGATGGCTAGGAAGCCATCACGCCATTCCGATAACAATATTGTTAAACAAAAACGTAGATAGTAACACAGCTAAATATTAACAGAAGTTATTTAATATAGGCATTATCAAAATAATGAATCGCGCGATCCAAGTTCTTATCAAGAAGACTTGTTTTGGCACATTCACTTGTTATCAGTCAACTCCGTTGAAATAATTTGAGGATGATGTTTGTAATGAATTATGAGAAGCTCGTGGCTAAATAATAACAGCTGTAAGTACGGGCCGACCGAAGGTTTAACTGCGTTCGCTCGCCGAGGCCGGTCCGTGGCTGGGTGACCAATCATTACGTATCAAGACCCCTTCGTGCCATGGAAAGCACGTTAAATCGTTTTTTTCCGGCTGTCATTCGTAGACCTTTGACAGTCTTTACGGGTAGTCAGAAGCCCGAAAGTCAGATAAACAGTCTCACCAAGGGGTATCGAATTACCCAGTATCTGGGTTGTACAGGTCAGATAGGCAATCGCTCCTTGTAAAATATTTTATCAAAAATACAACCAACTTCCAAACTACAAAGTGAAAAATAACTTTAATTTCGGAAGTCGGTGTCTTTGGATCAGTTTTTAAGTTTTTTGACACTGACTTCCGAAATTAAAGTTATTTTTCACTTTGCAGTTTGGAAGTCGGTTGTATTTTTGGTATAAATATTTTTTTTAATTTTTGAGTGGATTGGTTTGTAATTCATCAGTTCCACTTTACCAAATGGTGCATTTCGAGAGCAAATGCACGAGTTACCATAAAAAATACCCAAATCGCTATAGGTGTGCCTATAATATTTGAAGAGTTCCCTCGATTTCTGCAAGATCCCATCATCAGATCGTGACCAAATGACAATGTCAATCGAAAATCTTAAAAAAAAATATTTTTTTCAAATCGGTTCAGCCGTCTTCGAGTAATCGGGGAACATACATAAGGAAAAAAAAACCGACGAACTGAGAACCTCCTCCTTTTTTTTGAAGTCGGTTAAAAATACTGATATTCAGCTGCACCCGGTTAGACTGGAAGCCGACTCTAACATGGGAAAAGGCCGGCAGATTGGTTGATTGTTTTTGATCTCAAAACGGTGAAGGAAAACATCGTGAACAAACCGACGTGTCCTAGAACCAACAATTCGAAGACATGTGACATCCACCAACCCGCACCGGGATTACGGTCCACTCCCTCTCATAGAAAGGAGGCCTGTGTCCCAGCAGTGGGAACATTGGCTGATTATATCTATTTTTTTAATGTAATTTAATTTATTTATTGTAATCAATTTAGCTTTTAATAATTTATTTTCATCTAAACTATGTATTACTTGTTTTGATTTATTAATTATTTTATTATCTGCGTATAATGTAGTGCATGCTGTGCTTTTCTATAAGTAATGAGGCGCTTAGACTTGAGTTTTTTTTTTTTTTTTTTTTTTTTTTTTTTTTTTTTTTTTTTTTTTTTTTTTTTTTGAACGGGCATCTCGCAGTTTTGACCACTAAGGTCTTGGCTGCTTAACCGGACTTTCCTGTGGGTGCCTGTTAGGCGAACGCTCGCTAAGGGCACCCCCTGTGGGGTACGAACCTCGGCTTAGGGCGTCGCTGAGGGGAGGACAGCAAGAAGGGACAGGCTGGATCAAAATTGGTTTATATCATGATTATTAAGCGGGGTAGTTTAAAGCTACGTGCTCAGCGGCAACAACTTGCTGGCACCTCGTTTTCGAGCAAGGGTCGGGGAGGAGTATTATTTAATCAGGGACACGGTCGCGATCGCAAAGGACCTCGGCGGCGAGGTCGGAATGATAGACTTGAGTTCGCAATGTACTAATTATAAAGTACAGGTCGTGCCATTAAAGATGAGACTTGACCGCGCCTCCCGCCGCTCTTTCCCCCGCCCCGATGACGCCCCGGCGGGGACCTCATACGGCTAAAGAGACCCATAAATCGTCTACTGCGTAAGTCAAACCACGTGGTGCGTCAAGTCTCATCTTTAATGGCACGCACTGTACCTCGCTGACACGACGCGGTAGGTCGAGGCCGAAAATTCCATGCGTACGGAGTTGCGGGCAAAGATGTAGATAAAGTATAAAAAGCGAAACTAAAAATAAAAGCATATAAATATGGCAAGTTGAATAATAATATGTAATTCATATAACAGGTATTTTTGTTTTTATTACATAGATACCTATGATTCAATCGCTATCGAGGTCGTTAAACTTTTTATCTAATTATATCGCGTTCCGTCTTCGCCTTCGCAGATTTTCATTTTTACGTTATTACGTAACCTTATCTAAATAAAGAAAAGAATCGCGTTTACAAAAAAAAAAAAAATACTTCCCAAACCTTTAAAGTAAAAAAACTTGCATAGAACATTGATCCGTAACTTAATATAAATAAAGAGCACAATCGCGTTTACAAAAATGAGGTGTCAGCACAGTGTCGCGAAATCAATGGTTTAGTATTCCCATCTCAAAAATGCCCAACGCGCCTAAAGAAGTTTTCACTGCTAAAACTTTTTAGCTTTTTTATTAAGTATGTACTTTATTGGTTATTAGAATTATAATATTAATAACCCCACCGCCGTATCTCTACGTTGACGTCGTGGTGGGGCTTGCGCGCTCCGAACTCTATGCCTGTGCCGGTAGAGTTTACTTTGCCGAAACAGGTCTAGGGTGAGGAGCCAGACCAAGAGAGATACAGAAACCCGCAGGGCAGCATGTGGCGAGCTGCTGGGCACTAGCGACCCCACAGACCCAATCAACCGGGAGAAGTCTTGTTCCTCACCTCTGGCTTGCCTTTATTGGCCGGCTGGAGTGAACACTGACGAGGCACAGAGCTCCCACTCATTCTTGCCTTTATTGGCCGGCTTGAGTGGAGACTTGCAAGAGCAAACGTGCTCGGAGGGAGGAAGTTTTCCAATAAGATGCTGGTAGGGATCTTGACCTTACTTCCGGCATTGTCCTGATAGCCGTGGAATACCTCTCCACTTCTCAAGCACTTCAGAAAGTGTTGCCCCCTTGTCGTTACGTCACTATGTGCTAGTGACCGTTTGCGGGGGCCCATTATTGAATGTGCAAGTCACCCCTGCTATTTTATCTGTGTATTTTATATAAAACATTGGTCAGGCAGGGGCCATAATCTTTCCATAGTCTTAGATAACCAGTCCACTTTAGCCACCCAAACCCATAATCCACACACCACACATCCTGCAATAGTCTTACACCAACCGGGGCTTGTCCTTGTGTGCACTTGCATAATGTGAACAGGGATAATCGTTGGTTGTTGCCTCATTTCATTAAAAACGTCTAACGGGCCTCTGCGAGTTAGCTTTGGCCCGGTTCGCCCCTCGTACGCCTTCCAAAGGTCCGGGACCCCAGGGTCCCGAGAATGTGAAGAGAAGGAAAAATAATAATAATACCAGCCTATTTTTGTCTCAATGCAGGGCAAAGGCCTGTCTCATAAGAGAAGGCACGAGCATTGATCATCACGCTTGCTTGATTAGAATTATATTACGACAGACGTTGTTCTGTCCGAACAGAACCACCTACCGGGTCCAATTGTATTTTCAAACCATCCAGGGAAAAATATACACACAAAATTTCTTCCAATTCGGTCCAGCCGTTTAGGAGGAGTTAGGTGACAAACACACGTACGGAAGAATTATGTAAGTATATAAGATAAAGAGGTATAATTAAAAAGACTGGCTTAAGCTTTAATTTCGATTCTGTGCCCCCATAATTTGTATTACTCATTCGTTTATTTTAATTGCATTTGACATTTAATTTTAATTTTAATTATGTGAACTATATAATTTGTTGTACCTATTTTAATTGCATTGATATTTTATTCTATTGTGATTTATTATGTTGCAGTATAGTGACATTTTATTTTATGTAATTTTTGCCTGAATTAAATGAATTTTATTTTATTTTATGCCAGCGGCTTGGCCCGCATGTTATCTTTATAAATTGTAGCCTATGTTACTCAGTCATAATATTATAGCATTCTACTGGTGAAAGAATTTTTAAAATCGGTCTAGTAGAGTTTATTAATTACAAACAAACATACATACAAAAAATCAAATCTTTTCTCTTTATAATATTAGTTAAGATCAGTACCTTACTTACGTAACTTATTTTCGTAAACGATTATGATCATTTGTTTCATTTTGACAGTTCAACAACATTCATTGCGTTATTTACGTTGTTGAGCAGTAGGTACCCTAATTGCGTAACGTATTTTCATAGCGTATTTTCGTAAACAATTATGCCTAATTTGTTTCAATTTGACAGTTCAACAACATTCATTGCGTTATTTACGTTGTTGAGCAGATTTTTTTTCTAACTTAAGACACAATGGATTAGCAATCTGTCAAATCGAAACAGATTGTGATTGTGTTGTATTACGCAATTAGGGTACACACCCTAAAGAAAGTGCTAGGGAATTGTAAATTGATACAAAGTATTCTTAGCTAAAATATATTCTATCACGTAAAAAGTTAGAGTTAAATTGTTAAGTCTATTTATTAACTGTTATCAATTATTATGAACTTGTTCTTATTAATACAGGATAAAAATAAATATAAAATGATGAATTGACGATGTTGACGGCACCTTTAGCTCTCGAAATTATGTTTGAGAGATATATGACTAGTTATTTCCTCAAAATTATATTTGAGTGGTAACGTCATATTTTCCTCATGAAATTATTAGCACCTACTTAGGTACCTATCATTAGTCTCCCGGATTGAATTTTGATCAACATACCACAACGCCAACGGGAAACAGAGCTGCAAAGCGCAAAAAAAAAAAGATTTGGATTTTGCGGGCTACCTTTAAATAAACTCCAAGGTATGCAGACAGGCTAAGGCCTCCGAACAACCTCACTCACATAAGACTCAGGCATTACTTAAAAAAGTGTTTTTACAAAAAGTAAAAACACAAAACTCCGAACAATTCACTACAAAGACAATGGTGAAAAATAACTTTTTCGAAAATCGTTGTCTTTGGGTTTCTATTTTCGTTTTCTGCCACCGACTAATGATTTTTCACTTTCTGACAGGAATAAAATCTTTTGGTTATAAAATCATCAACATAATGGAAAAAATACGTATTACTTAAGCTAACTCAGAAAATACCCAAGCAAAGTTAATAACATTTGTACGGCTTCGCGTGTTTCCTGTACTAAATGAAAAAAGAATCACGTCAATCGGCCCAGTAATTACGGAGAAATTGGTGTAGGCCCCTAAAACCTCCTCCTTTATTTGAATTTGGTTAAAAACACTTCCTCCTTAATTGATGTTCTGTAATACGGTACCCTAATTGTGTAATACACGATCAATCAGTACTTACCCTAATTGCGTAATACAACATAATCACAATCTGTTGCGATTTGAAACAGATTGCTAATCCATTGATTCATAAGTTGGAAAAAACATCTGCTCAACAACGTAAATAACGTAATGAATGTTGTTGAACTGTCAAAATAAAACAAATTAGAAAATTTGTTTACGAAAATAAGTTACGCGGTTTAATAAGGGTACAGAATCTGAATCGTTTTGAAAGAGATTGCTAATCCATTGCTTCATACGTTGGAAAAAATATCTGCTCAACAACGTAAATAACATAGATGTATTATTAAAACGCTTATGGTAAATAACGGAATGAAGGTTGTTGAACTGTCAAAATGAAACAAATTATTCTTAATCGTTAACGAAAAAGTGTTACGTAGGTAATTAGAGTACGGGCCTTCATGGAACACACACTTGAGCCCATGAGAAAAGAAATACCAGTAATAAATAAGTCATATATCTGCAAAGTGATAAGTGACGTCACATCATTAAATAACTCTTATCATGGTGTTATCTATTAATAGATAAAATTGGCTATATTAGACCAATGACTCAGTATTTTTGTAAGAATTTTGTAACTTGCAGATTATGATTCAAGGAATATTTTAAAGTAGGATTTAGATTTCTGTGAGACTTGTAAGATTCCTTAAATTCGCTAGTACACACGGCTACACACAAGCTATACATTCCTAGTATAAGCTGACCTCGCATTGTACGGAAATCCTATACAATGCGAGATCAGCATAAACTGGAAATGTAAAGCTTGATGTGTAGCCGTGTGTACCTACGAAATTTTTAGCTTCCCGCTTCGAATAAGTAAATTTTTTTTCTCTTTGACCGTTCATACAGAAATAGGGACTTAAAAAAAAGAGAATTAAGAGAATGTAAGATGCAAGAGCGAGCCCGAAAATTTTAGACCGTCTGGGATAGGTTAGAGAATACCAGACTGAAGTTGCAGGAATATTTCAATAATTCAATACAAAGTCAGAGTCGATAAATATAGATTGTGAGCGTACTCTTACTGCTTTTGTAGACGTAGATTATAAAGTTTGCATATGCGAAATAGATTACACTTACCTGTATTAGAGTACGGAGGTACCCGAGGGGGGTCGATGGTGTTATCTATTAATAGATAAAATTGGCTATATTAGACCAATGACTCAGTATTTTTGTAAGAATTTTGTAACTTGCAGATTATGATTCAAGGAATATTTTAAAGTAGGATTTAGATTTCTGTGAGACTTGTAAGATTCCTTAAATTCGCTAGTACACACGGCTACACACAAGCTATACATTCCTAGTATAAGCTGACCTCGCATTGTACGGAAATCCTATACAATGCGAGATCAGCATAAACTGGAAATGTAAAGCTTGATGTGTAGCCGTGTGTACCTACGAAATTTTTAGCTTCCCGCTTCGAATAAGTTAAGTTTTCTTTCTCTTTGACCGTTCATACAGAAATAGGGACTTAAAAAAAAGAGAATTAAGAGAATGTAAGATGCAAGAGCGAGCCCGAAAATTTTAGACCGTCTGGGATAGGTTAGAGAATACCAGACTGAAGTTGCAGGAATATTTCAATAATTCAATACAAAGTCAGAGTCGATAAATATAGATTGTGAGCGTACTCTTACTGCTTTTGTAGACGTAGATTATAAAGTTTGCATATGCGAAATAGATTACACTTACCTGTATTAGAGTACGGAGGTACCCGAGGGGGGTCGATCTCTGGATTGAGGTTCTATACCCTAATTGCGTAACTTATTTTCGTAAACAATTTTGCCTAATTTGTTTCATTTTGACAGTTCAACAACATTCATTGCGTTATTTACGTTGTTGAACAGTTTTTATTTTCCAACTTATGAAGCAACGGATTAGCCCTGCCATCGGCCCTGCTCAGAATCACTGACTGTACTTGGGAGAATTCGGACAAGGAAACTTTCTTGAATCATCATCATCTGTCTAACTTCTCAACTATGTTAAGGTCGGCTTCCAGTTCAGTCCAATCGGATGCAGCTGAATACCAGTATTTTACATGGAGCGACTGTAGAAGTAAAATGTCACGTCTGCATCTGCAAAATAAGGACAAAAATGGCCAATGCTTTGTTGGCAACACCGGAAAATTAAAATCCTTGACAATATTGCTAGTTGAAATACAATTCAAAGATCATTATCAGTAAGTACCTAGGACTTATGAAACAGTTCGTAAAATAAGTTGCACGGTTTTTGCCAATATAAATGAGCAGAACGGTAGAAAGAAGAAATCATCAACACCTACACTTTGCAGTCTGGCGAAAATAACACAGGCCAACAAAATTTAACCAAACTTCTTAAACAGAAACTAGACTATACATTTCCGAAGGTTTTCGATGCGCTGAATCCAAATCTGGCTTTTCACCATCCACTTTTACGTTAGGATATCTCAGAAACCTGACGTGTTAAAGCGATTCGGAGGCCAGATTTGGATTCAGCGCATCGAAAACCTTCGGAAATATATAGTCTGTTAAAAAATTTCTCGGCCTGTGTAATTTATAAGACAAACAAAATGTAAAATATTACATCTAGAAGATGTAAGAAGGAAAAATGCGAAAAACTAAAATTAGGAGAGAAAAAAGAGGAGCTTCCGAAAACCGAGAATGTAAATATTTTTTACGCACAGGTAGACTATGAGATGGCCTGAGTTAGGACACTTTTTATTCCGTTAGTAAGTTCCCGCGGGATAATTTCGAACATCCACGCGAACGTAGCTCCGGGCAATAGCCAGTAGATAATAAATTATTATAGATTATAGACAAGGTCCAAACGGTGAAGGAAAACATCGTGAGGAAACCGGCATGTCCCCTAGAACCAAAAATTCGAAGACATGTGACATCCACCAACCAGCACTGGGCCCGCGTGGTGGATGATGGCCCACTCGCTCTCACAGAAAAGCCTGTGTCCCAGCAATGAGAACGCTATAGGATGATTAGGCCGCTCGCGCTATAGGCTAGTCAGACCAGTACCCTAATTGCGTAACTTTTTTTCGTAAACGATTATGGCAAATTTGTTTAATTTTGACAGTTCCACAACATTCGTTACGCTATTTACGTTGTTGAACAGATTCTTTTTCCAAATTATGAAGCAATGGATTAACAATCTGTTTCAAATCGAAACAAATTGTGATTGATCGTGCATTACGCAATTAGGTTACAATTTTTTTATGAGAACTAATTCAATATAAAGATAACTAGTTTCGATAAAGAATTTAAAACCGTCATTAAGTCTTTTGAATTTGGGATTTTATAGGAACAGAAACACGTATTAATTTTATTGTTTTTTATTCAATTTACCTTAGTTTACACACTTTTGAGTTGAACGTTCATTTTTTCGAGCACATTTACAAAAACTATATTTTTTTCGCAATACATGGGCAATAAGAAGGCAAATACACAAGTAAAATACACAATAGACATGGATCAAAAAAGTTTTGCACCACAGACAAAAACTTGGAACCGTCACTTATTAATAATCCATTATCAACAGTGCGTTGAATATAACTTGAGCCGTGACGCACTTGGTAGCACCACAGATTATAGTAGAGTTTAACTCCGCATTTTAGATATGAAGCTATAAAGTACGCGGCAGGCCCGTCTTGTTGGGCCAATTCAGTGAGTGTAACGTAGTCAGCACGTGTAGCATGACAACTACAGAAAGTGGTTTTCTACGGGTTTTGTCGACGGAAGAATAGACAAAATGACAGATTGATTGTTTATCTGTCATTTTGTCTATTCTTCCGTCGACAAAACCTGTTTCTGTTGTGGTCATGCTAAGCGGTGCAGAAGATATAAGAGTTAAGCGATAGGAAGAGAGGCAATTACTAGGAGAATATAATTGTAGGTAATTAGCGCTGTGCGACCTGAATTGGACTTTATTGTGTCATAGCGAGAGTGGCTTTTTATTTAAATGATTTTGCGGAGTGAACCATCTGTATTTCGCGGGCTACCCTGGTGGTTTCACCTTAAGAGCCATGACTCACAGCGACGTCACCAGGTCGCGTTGCCAACTAAATGTATACAGCTGTGGTGTGGGGTGGTTCACCTGGCATCAATTTAATTACGCAGCCATCCATATATTTTGTTAGCGACGCGACCTGGCTGCACCGCAATGGCGTCCCGCTGGGGTATAGTTCTAAAGAGGTTTTCAAATATTTAAATTACACCTAGTGTAAGTGGTGCAGAACTTAAGTGTTTATCACAATAGGATTGGCCGATAGTTTTCCCTAGATAAAAAAATAATATTTACTTAAATTTCTGCTTGATCAAATTACAAAACAATAAGTAATTAGTCTGTCAATATAAATGTATTGTTATGCCAATATATAGGCACTTCAAAGTCTTTTAAATCAATTCACTATGACACTATTAGTGGTCATAGACACACGCGGCACGCTGTCGACGGTAGCCCTGACCGCAAAGACGCGTCGACAGCGACCGTCAACGCGTACTGCAGTTGCCTCTGCTGTTGACGCGTGTTGGAGATTTTTAAAACTCAAATAATTATGGATGACATGTAACCACATTTATTCCACAGGCATTATTTGATGTTTGGTGCTCCCAATCACCGGCGTCTGGCCGTATGTGGCCTGTCTGTGCGACCCAATGGGTTATTACGAGACAAAGATATAAATCATTAAGATTCGTCCAACCGTCTTTCATTGACAATGACATTTGAATAGTATTACCTCGCTCACTCGTAAAAATCGTATCTATCGTTTCGTTCCATGCGGGATATGTGAGCTAAGTCTTTCATGACACTTTTTCGGTCGACGTAATTATTATTTGGGGCAAAACTAACAATTCAAATCTTAGTTCCGAGACAAATAACGCAAAAGCTAAGCATTGCGCAGAATCATCACAAGCGTGGTGTTGTGAGCGTATTTTTCTTTGTATACATAGTTCGTTCATGCGGCCTGCCGAGCTATAAGTAGTGCGGCCTGCCGAGCTATAAGTGGTGCGGCCTAAAAATTGGTTGTGAATTGCGAATTACAGCCAAAATTGCTTTCATATTGGCAAAATATAAAAACTACTTAACACATGATTTTATATTTTACCCTCCATTTTAATACTTTGTAAATATTACTCCAAATTTTAACCCTCAAAATTGCACTTCAATTTTTTTTCGACAACTCAGTCGATTTTCACATTTTACACAGAAATAACAAAAACTAATTTGTTCGCATAAAAATCTATTTATAAATCAACTAAACACTAGTTTGACATCTACAACAAAAATGTAAGAAGGCGTATTTAGTTAGCTACCTGACTTCAAAAATGGAGTTGGTGACTTCAAAATACCCTATTTTCTTAATCATTAAGTATCCCACTTAGAAAGAGACAATACCCGCATTTAAATAGTATTTATTAAGTACAGTACGCGGCCGGTAATATGGTACATCAGAGTTCTAGTACTAAACTAATTAAACTATAACTAAAATTCGTTACTTTTGGCTATGAGAATCTTAAAGCTATTCTGCAAAAATATTTCTCTAAATTTAAAAATAATTTTGACACAACTAAAATTGAATTTGACAATTGCGACTCCACGTGGTACTTGTTTGCCTTATACGGTGATTTTTTTTTTAGAGCCGGAAGCGCGCAGCGTTCTCAACCTCGACGTGTTTTATATGGAATTTTTCAATTTTTGTATGAAAAAAAAAAATACCTACATGTTTTAGGGGTTTGAGTGTTTCATAGAGGGGGCCAAAATTTTCATTATTTTTGCGAAAGGATACACCATTTTCGAGATATAAGCATAAGAAAAAAAAAGATACAGTACTGTTTTTGCACCTGAAGTCGAGGTGTTGGTGTAAATTTTAGTTCATGACAATACATTTTTTAACACAGTTGGATAGTCAGATTTAGTTAGACAATCAAAATTTTTTGGTGAAAAACGTTAAATTCATAATAGCAAAATTGCTTCACCAACTCAGTGCCATCTTAGTGCTGTCAAACTAGAGTATAGTTAAGTTGTGTCACTTCAGTCTATTTCAGAATGGGAAACCGCTGTTCGACAGGAATAAACTACATTTTGGTGATTTTTAGTCTACTTTACAGGCATTTGTGACAAGAGAATCGGCACCAATATTTACAAATTATGATCTGTTGAAAAAACTCACAGGCAGTAATTAAATTTTTCGGCGGTTGGTAAATTAGTGTGACACTAAAACATGAACAGTAATTAAAAGAAAATTGGTCGGTTATTTCATCCTACAATGTCGGTACAAAAAATAGTCAAATAGTGTCATAAATTAATGGTCAGTAAAAATATTGGAATGGGCACTTAGGTAAATAGGTCGGCAGTTCACAGGTTTGGTTGGAAACTGTGACCAACCGAGTGATACTTCCAAATTAGATTTTTTACGACTAATTCCTAGTGCTGCTGGGGAGTTTGTTGCGCCACTTCTTTTTCCCAGCTGAAGCTCTAGGAATTGGTAAAGCGGGCATTTTGAGGGACTGTCTTTTGTTATTTTGACGTTCAAAAAGTGCTGATTCTCATTGAATCTATAAAGTCGAAGTCATTCTAAAACTTGACGTGTCATTTATTAACGGCCGCGTATCTTACCATAGACTATAAATTTACTTAATACTTATCTTTGAGAAGTGTGGGGTACTTAATTACAAAATAGTGAAGTACCGTGGATAGGTATAAGTACCCCACTTTAAAAAAAGTGGTGTACCCAAAAGTTTGTCAGATAGTTAACCTAATTTGCTTGTCGATAAAATAGGTCGAGATCGATAAAGGACATCTCTATTTGCAATATTCATTTCGCAAGTCGATTAAATTAAAATATATTACAATTAGCTTTTTAAAAATACATAACGTTATATCGTTACAAGCTCCTTAGTTGTAAAATATTTACTTACAAAACAATTATTTCGCTACATTTTTCAATCAATGAAAACCATCTAGAGAAACGGTTTTAAACTTTTAACCACCATTTGTTGACAAGATTCGAGACTTGCAAAATCACAATAAATGGCTATTATAGATCATCATCTGCCTAGCCTTTTCCCAACTATGTTGGGGTCAGCTTCCAGTCTAACCGGATGCAGCTGAATACAAGTATTTTACATGGAACAACCGCTCTGATCTCCACAGCCCAGTTATTGGGTATCTTACACGAATACCCTAATTAGATCTCCGTACCAAAGCGACAAAGGAATGCTATTCTTGTGAAAGGAAGGGCCAGCAAAAGGAGTATGTAAGCATCGTAGGAGGCGTTCTGTAGTTTCTGTCTACCCCATTGGAAGAAGACGTTTATGTTTGTATGCAAGGGCCAAGTGATTATGACAAGATGAACCTGACAGTTTAGAAGATTGGGACCACAACAGCTACCATCCGTTAATGTTAAGGAAACAGAAAAATATACCTATATTATTTGTCTATCTACTAACTGACTGCATTGTATTCATATTGAAAATCCATGTAACCACCAAAATAGATAATTTCAAAGAGGAAATAGTAAAAAAAAAAACCACTTTGAAAACTAATTTCCGTATTTCCGTTTGCCTATGCCAAATAATTGAAACTGTTATTGTCATCTGCACGACTCTATTCTTAATATCCCCAACGATTGATGATACAAAAATGAATGTGATATTAATGTACATCTCGCGCTTCCTGGTCTATCAGCTCCGCTAATACTTTTATTACGGCAAGACCTATGACGCTCACAGATGATGCTCTCTAAACGATGAAAGAAAATATCGTGAGTAAACTGGCATGTCCTAGAGCCAACAATTCAAAGACACATGACATCCACCAACCCTCACTGGGCCCGCGTCGTGGATTATGGCACACTCCCTCTCACAGAGAGGAGGCCTGTGTCCCAGGAGTGGGAACATTACTGGCTGATAATGCTTTTGATCTATGACTGCAAATTGGCAAGCGGAGCATGTGAGGTTTCCAGCTACAAGGACATGAAGTTTAGATGCGTGAGGCGACGAACAGGGTGTTATGGCTCAACTTTGGAGAGCTCTGTATCCAGCAGTAGACTCTGATAGGTCGAGATGATTCATGAGCATTTTCACATAGTGCATTCCGACTATGGACACGAACGAAGAATTGTCAACTTGTTTGATGCAAAAAAAAAAATTGAATTCAATCTAATTAAAGTTCTTTACAAGGTGATTGTGAAATATCTGATTTTGCAACTAAAACAAAACGAATAGGTCACAGCTATTGACCCTCTACTCTTGACCCACTTCTTCTAAATGACGCCACAAATTTGCGCATTTCAATGGCTACTTTATTAAATAAATCTTCATCATATGCCTAGCCCTTTTTTACCCAACTATATTCGGATCGGCTTCCAGGCTAACCGGATGCAGCTGAATACCAGTATTTTACATGGAGCGACTGCCTATCTGACCTCCATAACCCAATAAGTAGGAAACACGATACCCCTTGGTAAGACTGGTTGTCAGATTTTTGAGCTTCTGACTACCCGTAACGACTGTCAAAGATCTACGAATGAAATCGGGGACCAACGGCTTAACGTGCTTTCTGAGGCACGGAGGGGTCTTAATATATAATGGATGGTCACCCATTCACGAACCGACCGCGGTAAGCGTAGCTTACCCTTCAATCAAACCTGAAGACTACTAAAAAGTTGTGACGGTAAAATCTAACAACAGAATATGAATTTAGAAGCCTCTAAACCATCTTCCTTGGAAAGAGAATTACGAAAATGGAAGAAGCTGGTACCGAAAGAACTTAAAATCTATTGGTGATGTTCTTCAGAAAGGTCAGGTGCGTATAGGGTTACCATCCGTCCGGATTTATCCGGACTTGTCCGGCTTTTTGGCCCCCGTCCGGACTGTGTCCGGCTTTCTCATTTATCCGGACTTTTCGATTTAAGGGAATTTTCTTTAAAAGAGATAAATTATTACTAAGAAGAAAAAAATAAGATTACAAAGTTAAATATCCGGATTTTTTGGCAAAATCTCAGGACTTATCAAATATCGAAATGGTAACCCTAGGTGCGTAGTACTCGCAATCGGCGTGCGTGTATGACCCGGATGTATGAACGTCAACGAAGCAAAAGGAGTTTGTAAAGATCGTAGCAGGTGGCGTTCTGCAGTTTCGATCTACCCCCATGGGCAGAAGGGGCGAGTTTATTCATGTATGTACAGTACATACTTTCGCTTCTGCAAGCCCGGTTGCCAGGGCAAGAAAGAGATGGAGCTATTAAAGACACAACGCCTTCTCTTTCTCTCGACATGGAAGAATGGCATACCTACCTACAAACTCACCCTCCCACTCATCTCACCAAAAGAATACTTGAAAAAAAAATTTTTTTTTTTTCGGTATGCGGCCCACCAGACTATTTTATATATCCTTGCGGCCTGGCGAGCTAAATAAGAAGGTACTATTATCGATAAACTGAGTAAAAAAATTGCACAAAATACCAATTCATGGAAGAACTATTTTGAATGGTTTTTGATTAGACAAACTTAAATTACTAAAATGCAGAGCCGATTCTTCTTCAAAAAAGGTTATGTTAGAAAAGGTTCTAAAATCTGGGTTTTTTACTCATTTACTGCAGTGATTAACATACAATACGAGAATAACTTTGTAACTTTGGTGAGCCAACTACTGAACTGATTTCAAACAAAACAGTTTTCAATTGTATATCTAGGTTCAATCATTCTACAGTGGAGCTCTAATGGTCATGGTCAATTGACAAGCCTAATTTTAACCCAGGTACCGTCCGTAAGATTGTCAGTAACACCAAGGCTTAGCTGGCTTTTGTTGAGGAGCTGGTGTGGATCGAAGGATCGATTTTCCTACCCGTACGCAAAATACTTTGACGTGGAGTTGTGAATTTTGAAATAAATAGAGATCTCCTAAAATCTCCTCCGAAGACTATACTACCGTAACACTGGAATAACAATGGTGGTTAAAAGTTTAAAAATCCTTACAAATTCATAGTATTACAGACATCATATAGAAAAACATGGCCATTTGGGCTATTTCAACTAAATCCCTGTAAACAGGTCACCTGGCATGTTCCTTCGCTGCTGGGCACAGTGCTTGGCCTACGAGGACCTTGTCTCCGGAAGCCATATCAAACTTGAATTCCTTAGGAGCCTCAAATAACAAGATTATCGTGCTCCCCATATTAAACTGACCAAACAACTCCCCCTTCTTCAATGAAACTTGTCCTAAGTCCACCTCGTTGATACGGTTCCGTCTGCCTTTTGTGTTTGTTCGTAATTCTGGGTCATTATAGATTTCTATGGAGCCAACATTAGTTGCCCCTACAGCAGTCATGCTGAAGAAACCATGTTTCCACTCACCAATGTACACAGCTCGTTCATTTATCGTGAATAAGCCAGGTATAAGTCTTGCTAGCCATGGGTTTACTGACAGCAGCTTTCCGCAAAAATGTCTTCTGAATGTCGCAGTCCAGTCACATGGAGAATGGAAGCGGTGATAATCTCCGGGAGCCAAATAAATAATACACTGATGTAGAATATTGTCTTTGTTAGTCAGCAAAGATTCATAGTAATTTACATTTTTCTTTTTAACCCATTTATTTTCTCCAAGGAACTCCTCTAGGCTGTATGTGACTCCTTTGACTTGCTCTATCTTGTCTGTGTCAGCTGGCCCACAATTAAGGACTACGCCATCGCACGGAGACACACACTGGGAGGGCGCTATATACCTCGCGCCGTCCTTCAAAGGCCTCGTGAAGAATGCTGATAAACTTTTGTAATGCTTGAGGTCAGTAAACTCAGCGTCGTGTAGATTCACATTAAACATTTTAATGTACGTACCGTAGACGAAACCCCGCAAAGACGTTGGTAATTCACAAGCAGCCAACTTTCCCCAAATTCGGCTGGTAACACGAAAAGGAAACATTTCGTAGAATAGAATTTCCACTTTAGACACTTCATAATTTATTGAAGCACGGATGTAACACCAACCTACGTAAATAGCACTGCCTAACGGCACCCATCTAGTAATAATAGATCGAAAACTCATCCATTTATTCCTCTGTATCGTCTTTGTTTGATTGTGAAGCGTAGAAGTTTGACGAAAAGGTCTGTGAGGACGCAACTTTTGTCTAAACATAGGATTTATAACAGGAAGACAGCTCCTTATACGAGTCGGCGGGAACATTTCGACTGGCAAACGCACACGGCGGCGGCTTAAAAATAAATTGTTTACGTAAAATCACGCGAATTGATTGTTTTGCGTGTTGAATGAAGTACTGTAAGTAGGTACATAAAAACGGATATGAAAAATCAAATTAGATAAAAAGTGATGCTAACATTATGTAATGCTGTTTTTTCTATGACGCGAATTAAGTCCTTATTTAAACTTACAGAATGCATATAATAGGGTAAAAATATTTTGATAAAACTTAGTACTATGTAGAGCTATTGTACGAATGCGTTCAAAAATATAAACTCTTAAAATCACAATATTCGATAAATATAAAACAAAAACTATAGAAATTAACTATTTTAGAATCTGAATACCGTATAAAGTAAATATACACATAAATTTTAATTAAATACCTTAGTAATTTATAATAAAAAATATCAGGCAGTATTTTTCTTGTGTCAAAACAGTGAAAATGCTTTGTAGTTGAGTTTTTGAGCGCACCCTCCACAGATCAAGTTTAAAAAACAGAAAACAGGAATTACGGTTTTCCAATCAGTGAAATTGTTGATATGCTATTATTTTAGGAACAATCTATATCCTTAGCACCTATTTATCAGGGGTATTTCTATATTTTTTTATTGTTTCCATATTATTAGAGAAAAAAAAAATCGGTTAGTACCGGTTTATTGCGAAATTGAAAAATGATGGCGACATGGCGATTGGCCACCTCTGCAATCCAATCCATCTTACTAGCATGACGTATAGAGTTGTTGACGTTTTTAGCGTTAACTTAGGGTATTTCTTTTTATTATTTTATTTTCCCGCGTCGATAGTATCTTCTGATGTCCACAAGAAATGGAGTTAAGCAAGAAACCAACAGCAATAACAGTGGTGTTGATAAAGTGGGTGTTCGACGTACATCTTCTGACGACTATAAAAATATCCCGCCTGAAAGCGGCTTTCGAGGATTCCAGAAAGTGCCAGTGGTTCTCGTACCTCGTTATGACATAAGTCCTTACTTGCGGCACTTAAAAACTCCAGTTACTGGTAAGAAGCGTCGAATAAAACCGACCGGTCCTAAAGTACAGCCAAAAAACCTGTTTTCTACAAAATGCTCCATCAGTCTGGTGAGACAGGACTTAGGTAAGCTTAAGGAGGAGCTTCAGAGGAACCAGGTGCCTGGTAGTCCCTCTGACTCAGGTTCAGACAGCGATATAGACCCAACAATGGCTACCATAAAGTGTAAAATATGTGAAAAAGGGTATTCAAGCGAGAAAAAACTACAAAAACATCAGGAAAATAAGCATATGATTGTATACAAGCCTAATGGCAAGCCACAGAAGCATGTGTCATTCTCTGATCAGGTAATCATCCACGAAGTTAAAGAATACCACAAATGTAGAAAATGCCCGAAAATCTTTGAAGCATACCAGCTTCTAAGATCTCACATGAAGCTACATCATAAGAAACGTAAGTGCTATATATGCAATTATTGCAATAAGAACTTCATGGACCGAACCTTTTTTAAAGTTCATATTAAGCTGCACTGTGATGTATGCGGACTATTCTTATCGAATAAAGTCAAATTTACTGATCACAGACGGAATGTGTGTAGAGTGGTCAAACTGTTCCCTTGCAAGACTTGTAACGAAGTATATTTCAAATTCATGGACTTAAAAGATCATAGTTATGAACATGCGGCTGCGTGCTTCGTCTGTGATGTGTGTAAGGATCAGTTTACCAGTAAATGTGCAATAGCTCATCATATTGCGTTCCTACATTCAAATGAACGCCCAAAATGCTTATACGGTATGCGTAACCTGGGTAATGAGAGGCTCTACTTATGTAACTTCTGCGAAGAAAGTTCAGTTGAACGTGATGCATTAGAACGTCATGTGCAATTACTACCGGATCTAACAAATAAAGCCATGACGGGTTATAAAGACTACTATTTCTGTGATCAATGCTTCAAAAAGTTTGATACAGAAACCGATATGCTACAGCATAAGTGGACCCATTTTCTGATTACCAGTGACAATTCACAAGAACGGGAACAAGTTGGGAAGAAAAAGATGAAAATGACGTATAAGATTGATGAACCAATACCAGAGTATATGCAACCACAACTGATTTTGGAAAAGATTAAAATTGGAGGGAAAGTTGTGACGGGTTCTGTTGAATTCATTGATGCTAGGAGCTTCGATATTAATAATGGAGAGATCAAGAAGGCTATTGTACACCCTAAGAGTAAAAAGACTATTATTTCTAAGCACCAATGCAAGGTCAGTATTATATTAAGGTTTTTTTGCGATTAAAAGTGCAAAGACTTTCTTGTTTCTTAATTTTGTGAGAATTACTAAATAAAATATCTTTCCAGTAATTTTTTTTTTTTGAGTAAGTAAATTGGTTGTTTGTTTTCAAATATTTCATTTACGGCAATTATAAATTCTGTTAGAAAAAATATACAAATATAAACAAATACGAACAACTAACAATAAATTGAGGAGTATTGAAACCATTGCCATTTTTATTAAGTACACAACATTCAAAACAAATGTATATATAGATATTGTAATATTAAAAATTAGAATAATAATCAAATATTTAAAACATTAAATTCTTCAAAAATAATTATTATGAACTAGCGGACCCGACAGACGTTGTCCTGTCCAAACAGCGTCACTTAAATATATACACAAAATTTCATCCATATCGGTCCGTTTAGGAGGAGTTAGGTGACAAACACCCGTATGGAAGAATTATATATATAAAGAAGATAAAAAATTTAAATAATTTATTTTTAAATTGTTAAATATAAAAGCAGAATATCTAATACGAGTAACTAGAATGATAATAATGTTTCAAAACGATACATTTTTTTTTAACAAAATGTCAATCATAGTTTCTAAAAAAAAATCGCATTTCAAATCATAATCGTATTTTATTGGCATCACCAGGTTTTATCGGCTCGCTTGTTAAGATATGCTCGTAATGCGATAACATTCTAGTGTGCAGAGCTATTATAGACTACATATTTTAAAGTGGAAACCGAATCTCATATCTGGAATTTCTCAGTAGCAGCTGAGTCTGGATTTGTGCTCGGTTGATGGCAAAAGCCCCACGCTCCTATTTTATGGGACTTAAACATAACTGGCAAAATGTGAGCCAACAAAAGAATCAATAAGAATTAGGTAAAAACGAAGATCGCTCACTGCATTTTGGCGATATCAGGCCATTATAAGCCTACACGTGCATGCGTAAAGCGCGTGTTGCAAGGCTCGGAATCGGTTTAAAAAATACTGGTAAAAACCGGTTTATTTGGGTTTTACTCCGAACTTTTCTTAAGAACATAAACGTTTTAAGAACTTTATTTTAACCTAAATTAACCGATTTATACGACGAGCGGTATGTCGGTAAACGAGTTGCAACTTATGACTACTTGTGAGGATGCCGCACTGAATAATAACAAAACAAAAAACCGGTTAATATTGCTCTAAACCGTTTAATCCGAAAAGCCTTTATGTAAAGACAACATATTTACAACCAGTTTTCTACGAACGAAACCGAATGTAAAGGTTTTTGCGTCAAGTACATAATAACGGTTTGAAAATTTAACCGGTATCCGAGCCTTGGCGTGTTGAGCGCACGCAGTGTTGCCAACTCCAAAAGTTCAAATTATCGAGATCCCACATCGAAATTATCGTATTTCGGGTAAAATTATCGTACAAAAGAAAAATTCAAATAAAAAAAAAAAAAAAAACCTAAATTCAAATTGCCATCAAAAGACAATGAATAATTTTATACTAAGGTGAAGTATATACTAAGTTTCACCACTAATGGCGCTAGCAGCACAAACCGTAAACATGTTTTGTCAGAGTATTTAATTGATATTTTTACGTTTTCACCGTAAAATTTATGTTGACATATTTGACAATTGACATTAACATTTTTTCTGCGTTTAATTTTGTCTGACAAATACGTTTTGTTAATGGAACTTGTTTTTTCAGTAAATCGCAAAATTATCGTACACTAGCTGCGCCCCGCGGTTTCACCCGCATTAGTCTCGATTCTTTGGGAATATCGGGATAAAAAGTATCCTATGTCCTTCTCCGGGTCATGGTTTACTCATTTGCCAAATTTCATCCAAATCCGTTCAGCCGTTTTAGCGTGATGCCGTGACCAAGGGAAATAGGGATTCATTTTTATATATATAGATTACACATTCATTATCGTACGGGTTGGCAAGACTGAGCGCATGCTACAGCGTTCTTTTAGCGGAACTAACGCCGCCGCCGCCATCTTGTTTTGTCAATAGAGTTTCTGTGACAAAAATAATAATAGCGCGCGCTTTTGTCGAACCTTTGAAACGTAGAATACGTTTGATAGCTTCCAGAAAAACTCGCGTTATTCGTGCCAGATCTAAACGCGCGTTAACACTCACAAAACAATTTCACGATGTTGTCTTACACCTTCAATGTTCAAGATACCCTAATCTACATGGTCCCACATAATTTGACCAAGATTATGTCTGGACTTTAAAACAGTTTGTGTCGGTGATTCTTATCAGAGTAGATATAGGTCAGATAGTAAACACCGATCTCATTTAGTTAAAAAAAAAAAATACTAGTAAAAGTGTTATTTTTATCCGAATACGGCGAAGCAAAAAGGAGGGTTATGATTTTGACCGGTATGTATGTATGTGATGTATGTTCATCTGTTTCCTTATAACTTCTAAATTACTTAAGTATCATAATTTGTCAAATGAGGTATCGTTGGAAGTGTCTTGATCGTCCGCTGGTAGGCTATGTGACGTCACATTCAGTTTAGCTAATACCAACCTTAATAATCAACATCTTTCCTTTACAGACATGCGATAAATACTATTCATCCAGCTTTTGTCTAAACCGGCACATTGAGACTCAACACTCCGACTATGACAGTCTCCGATGCAAGGTATGCGAGGAGACCTTTGTATGGCCATCTCTCCTACGTTCCCACAAATGCATTCGCCTCAAACATCCTGAAATGCCATTTGAAGATGCCAGACCAGAGATACACTTCGATAATTTACATGAAATCACCCAAAACGGATTTGACGACCTCAATATTATGGAGAATGATGATTATTTGAATACCATAGACTTTGAAATACCAGCCCCTATAGTGCAGTTGACGGAATATAACAGTTACAACCAACCCCAGGATAAGTTTGCGCCGTTGCAAAATTTGGGATATAAGTTGGTGATGCAGGAAGTTCCGATTGAGTTTTAAAGTGCGGAATAGTGTCTTTTGTAGTGCTATCGAGACTTCCGATGGAAACTGTTGTTGAAGTAAGTTTTCTCAGTCATATTTTCAGCAGCTATTGTTACTTGTTTGAGGAAGCAACAGAAAGAGAAAAAAAATCAACTCTTTTTTTGTCATCCGTTTCGTTTTTTTTTTTGTGTAGTTGACACAAAGTACCGGTCTTTTTCTAAATGTGGGAGTTGTAAAATTAAATTTTCTCTTGCTTTCCTTTATTCAGCATCTGATAATTTTGTCTTTTGTTTTTTTACCCGTTTTCTGGGCTACATATGACAGTATTTTTTAATATAAGTAAAATAGTTTATTGTAGCATTACTTTTCGAGTTGTGTAACTACTCGATTGGTAGTTTGATAATTGTGTAACACTTCTTGAAATTGGAAGCCCTGTAAGTGGGATTTGTTTAAACGCCTTAATGAAGTCTTACAAAACAAAAACTCGTTCAATCTAACGGCAAAAAGGACTCGCTGCCACATCAGTTTGCTAACTCTGCAATCTAGAGAACTATTTCAGTGACTCCAGCTGGTTTATTCTGTGAAATCTCACGGTGAAAACTTAGATAAAATGAGCTGTTATTCCAACTGAAGCTAGGGATTCACCACTCACTTCAAGCTTACTTTACTGGGATGCGCTAAGGTAGCCCGCGAAATTCAAATTTTCTTACGGTTTTTGCAATTTGCAGGTCAGTATCAGGTTGTATGTCGATCTAAATATGATTCGTGGTCGTGGCCGTATCAAATATTTATTTGTA
Organism: Omphaloscelis lunosa; assembly: GCA_916610215.1. NCBI lineage: Eukaryota > Metazoa > Arthropoda > Insecta > Lepidoptera > Noctuidae > Omphaloscelis > Omphaloscelis lunosa. The sequence continues at coordinate 5,321,384 of OU744270.1, forward strand.
GAATTATAATCATAAAAATCATCAACACAACTCTCTCAAGTTCATATTACCTTTTTGAGAGTTGTATCGCTGATTCTAATGATTATAATTTTGTAAAGTTTGTTGCAAAAAAATTGTTTTCACGATGAGATTTTTACTGGCAGTTCATTTCCAGATTTATCTAACATCATATCTATCAAATGAACTTGCTCTAAAGCTCGCTGATCCAACCCACTTCCAGTATCTACGTCTCGGCACCTTATGCGTCCTATTTTTGCCCCATTTGTCTGAATCCTCAGCACGATTTCATTTGGAGGGCTTCCGAATCCGTGGTCCTTAAGAGTCAACGCGGTCACGTGGTTATGGCCTATATTTTTTTCTAAAATTAATATAATTACGCCAAAAGACGAAACATCGGGACATGGCAGTGGTAAATATACATTATCTCGTATAGCAGTATTTGGACTAGTAGAAGAAAACAGAGAAATACGTTACTTATAGAATGAACGCCAACGACCACGTGACCGCATTTCCTCTTATGCAATGTTCTAGCTGTCCCAAGTAACAAGTCAAATTTTCTTCAACTCATTACTATTTTTATGGCACGTGTATCTGTATTAGACTTCACATAATTATGAATGTATGTATACCCTTAAATATAGATAACTGTAATATATCAATGTATATTATATCTAGCCCTTAAATTAAAGGCTATTATATTATTTAATAGGTTCTATAAGAGTCGTACAGTGGTTATAGTTGACACGTTAAAACAATTATGATTAGGATAGAAGAAAAATTGAGGCATATAATTTTTTGGTTGATATTTAGTTTTTTTTTTTTTTTGTAGCAAAATTGCTATTATTTTTAAGGTTAAGCATTAAAAAAGAGGCCCTACACTGTATTTAAATACAAAAATGGAAAAAAAATCGAAAGGGAATTTTATCCCCGAAGCCCAGGTTCGCACGGGCGATTTTTTCCCGCGGCGATATTTTTAACGCACTGCTTAGCGCCGAGGGTTGAAACCAACAATGTGTTTTTTTGACACGCTGGGATGCACTCTAGTTGGATTGTCATTGCTCGGTTTAACACCGAGTGTTGAAATTCCACCGCGCGATAAAATCCTGTCGCGATATTTTTACGCCCGTGGGAGAACGGGGCTAAACCTTGCGTAAACTTGTGTTCGCTTTTTGTTTTAAAGGTCAACAAAATGTTTGATTATGTTGTTAATAGATTAAGAAGTTTTAGATTTTTGAAGTACATAATAAATATCTAGTTATAATCTGATTATAAATAACATGCTTGAGTAAAACTTTTTGGCTGAGATATTTGTTAAAACTAGATTATAATGTAATTAGAATAATGTTCAATGTAAATACTTATATTTAAATGGCTCCTTTTTATAAGACTTGTGCACCTAGTTTCCGTCTCGTTTTTAAATTCCCTTGTGCAGTAATAATAAAATGATGATGTGGATATATTTAGTAACCTGTTCCGCTTAGCTATTTCTAAAGAGTCTTAAAAAGATCCTGGAAGAAATCGACACGTGTTTCACCTCTCAATGAGGCACGGCGAACACGGCGTGTTGCCTAAAGAGCCATAAAACCGAGCGCACAGAGAACACGCGCTCTGCATTCAGCGCTCGGTGTGGCAACACGCCGTGTTCGAGTTCGCGAGAAGTTAATCGTCATCCTGAGGTCCTCTCAACGAGGCATTCGTTGAGAGGTGAAACACATGTCGATTTCTTCCAGGGTCTTTTTAAGACTCTTTAGAAATAGCTAAGCGGAACAGGTTACTAAATATATCCACATCATCATTTTATAATGGATTTCCGCAAGGTCACGCCTGAATCAATTAACTATCAGTAATAATATTTTTTAAAGCAAACTTGGATGGGACCTAAAACCAACATCTTTTGGGCTCCAAAATACTAGTATGAGAACTGTTAAGGATTTTGGGAAATATATTAAAAGCACTTACTGCATAGTAGATAGTAATAGAGAATTAAAAAGAGGAAATACCGGCTCCTTCCGTATTTTCTTTACTGCAATATTTTGAGAAAAGACTATGATTTAAGCTGGACCCACCTTAAATCATCATCTGCCTAGCTTCCAGTCTAACCGAATGCAGCTGAGTGACTGCCTGTCTGACCTCAACAACCGAGGTAACACGATTACCTCTTCGTAGAATTGGTTTTCAGACCTACGGGAGTTTTTTTTTGGTGTGTCTTTATAATCATCCCCAAATCCTGAATTTTTGGACTGTAGCAAGAAGGTCGACAAATAATGCAAGTAGATGATTTAGTTATATTTGACACATATAATAAATATTAAACCTGAGTGTTATATTTAAAGAAATGTAGATTTTTCTTAATTTTATATCAATGTTATTTTTGAAGTACGTATTGATTACGTAAAATTTACTGACTAATTGACTTTTTGTGTTAAGTTAGGTTATAGAGATTTTGGCCTGAAATTTTTTTAATAAACCTGTTTTTTTCTTTTAGTTTTTAAGTTTTGCACACTACAATCTCCATTATACATTTATGTATTATGTATTCCTACTCTATTACGGACGCCTGCATTCATTGGTTACCTTAAAACATTTGAGGGTGAGGGGTGACTAATTGATGTAAGCGTCTCCTATACTTACTTAAAATTATATTTACTTCATTTACTATCCATTTCACTGCCAGTCAAAAATTGGCGTCAAAACACACCATGATAGTGGCAGAAAGCCATAAAATGTAACGTGTTAGGGTCAGCGCAGACAGCAAAATACCCGAGCATGTTCTTTGCTGTCAAGTTATGAGTGAAAATATACACGACCATGCTTGAACACACGCCACAGTGCAAAGGATGATACTTTCTTTCTTTCTTTCTTTCTTTAAAATAAAAAATGATGGCAACTCAGTTCTGCGTATGGAGAAAAATGAATTTGATTTATCAATAATGTCAATGTTAAAACTTCAAAAGTCAGTTTAGTCAGTGTTGGTTAAAATAATTGTCATTGGCGCTTTGTTAGTTTATGTATGTGGGTTTTATCATTAATATAAATTATAACTGAAAGCTTACCTGTTGAAATCACTTGGAAACTTAGGAATAATTTTATCATAAAGGAGCTTTGTACTATGTTTACTTAACCGGAATCGTTTCAAAAATTCGTCATCATGTAATGTACTAAACAAATCGCTTCTAATGTACACTCTACAAGAGAAAAACGGAGTCTCCAAATATTGTACGATCTCCGCGTCATCATCCGATAACAAATCATGATGGTCAAATGAAAAGAAATTCATTTTTGCAAATAAACAGAGAAATTTAATAAAACTGTAATGACGTCTGTATACAAAATCGAGATTTAACAATCTTAAACCGACCCAGATGCCAGTTTAACTTTGACGTTTATTTAAATCGAGATTTAAGCTAAATCGATGACATGCAAACCGTTAAATTAAGTTTAAGCCTAAGTCGAGTTTAAATCGAGATTTAAGTAAAAGCTGCAAGTCGCCCTTAGTTTTATTTAATTATCAATGAAAAACTACTCGGAACATTTTGCAGTTCTGTCAGCGCTTACCTAAAAATATTGTCTATTTGTGACTAGCGGTCAAAAGGCTAGGAATGAAATATTAAGTACAATCTTTTTTTTTGAGGTTATTAATAATGCATTGATGTAAGTAAATATCACTGTTTTATATAATTATGTTGTAACATAGGTCGTCTGTTTCAACTGTGTCGATGTTACATAAGATTAGGGTCCGTCAAGCAGGGAAAATTAAAAAAAATCAGGTAAAATTATTTTTTTATCTGTATTTTACTGCAACTACAAATGTGTACAGACCGTTCACTATAACTTGTCTCGTGATGCTATTGATAGCACTGTTGTTTCAGTCGCCATTTTGAATTCTAGTAGGTGGGTATTACTCTATAACACTAGATATGTTATGGTGTAATACCCACCTAATAGAATAGATGACAGATCTATGAGTTATATTTATATGATAAAGTAATACAAACATATGAATCAAATCGTCTTTGATTAAAGATTTTTGACATTTGTTGTTAATAGAACTATTATGTATTACCCATATTTGCAAAATAAAATTCTATTCTATTCTATAGGATCATAGAAACAGGTCTTGCCATATTGAATATTATTTCATTCACATTTATTTTCATAATTTTCTGATACAAAATGCGTTCATAAAATGATGTGATTTTGCCTTTTCAGTTGTGCTACAGTTATATACTAAATTGACGGTTTTATTGACGTATAAAAAGTAATTAACACGAAATTTTGGCGAAAATTTACAATATGCTTAGTGGAATTCTAAAATTATTGTTGGAAACCAACGCTGTACTAAAAAAAAAAAGCCTGCCGGGCGGCCGAGACACATTATTTTTTGAGCCGAGACACATTATTCATTGGCATCATTGGTGTTATTTAGACTTCTATTTGTTATATTGTGTGCCGAAAGGCTTCAGAATTTGGTTTTAATAGATGATTACAACCACATGACAAAAAATAGGATCCTAGATTATATGATAATATAATACACAGATATGATTTTAGGGGTCATACAAAAAAATACAAAATAGTTCATTGTGACAAATAGAAAATTACATTGCATTTAAACGTGTTAAATATAAGTAGGATAGGAGATAGGATCCTATATATATGATCCTAGATATATGATAGTGTAATACCCCCTTAGTATTGAAACTAAGCTTAACAAGCGATGGAGCCCACATGACGGCAAGGGACAAGTTTTAGTGAACGGTCTGTACTCCATTTTGTTGTAGTCTTTAAAAATTATACGATTTGATATCTTTTGAGATCGACTATACCTAAAATCAAAATGTTGGGTACTGTGGTTTTCATATACCTATAGATTTATTCAGCTGTTATTTAAATTACCTTTACTAGTGTCCAACCGAAGATCGATTTCTGGCCGAAGCCGATGGTTTAATAACTAAACCATCGGCTTCGGCCAGAAATTGACCTAAGAAAGTCAGTTCAAGATTGGGTAAAAGTGAATAAAATTATGTTGATTTTTATGTTGACAATTCAGTCTCAGTTTTTCTCAATTAGTGTGAAACTAGACTAAAAGTTCATTCAATTTCGCTTGCTAGAAACCTTTGGCTTCGGCCCGTTTTGGCCGAAGCGGAAGCTAGAGTTTGTTTTTAATTCCAGATAAGATCAGATTCAGATTAAGTAATTTACTTTTACTTTTTTCTACTTTGTTTTTTCAATTTGGAGTTTGACATTTGCACCTGTCAAATTACTATCTGGGATTAAAAAACGAACTTTATAAGAGGTGGTTTAATTTTGTAAACCTCCTAATAGTTTTAGTAATCAATTCTAAAATACAATAGAGAACCGACCGCTGAACGCAGACTGACGCTGACTGCAGTCTGCGTTTAACGATCGGTGTGGCAACACTCCGTGTTCTAGTTCACGACAAGTCAATCGTCATCCTGAGGACGCCTCGTTGACAGGTGAAACACGTGTCGATATCTTTCAGAGTTTTTTTTTTAATGTCATTTTCGAAATAGCTAAGCGGAACAGGTTACTATATATATCCACGTCTACTGTATTTTATCATGGATTTCCGCAAGGTCACGCCTGAATTAATTAACTGTAATAAATTCTGTTTTTTTTTAGGTTTAATCTTAATATTATTTCTTCTAACCATACACACAGTTGAAATAGCATGCTTTCAATGGAAGTACATAATAAAATAATGTACATAATTGCTTTTTGTATTATTTTTAACACTTATATCTAAGGTGGTCTTGAGGAGGTACTTCAAATCATGTCCGTGGCTACCGCTGGACCACCAACGCCGATCGCTTCCATATTTGGTAAATAATTATTACTCAATTGGTACTCGACCAACGAAATTGGTACCTTTGTAGTTTTCTAGAATGCACAAAAAAAGCAAGAATGGAAAAAAATATAAGGAAATAAGAAATACCCATCGCTCTTTAATGATATTCGTCTGACAACAAAGAACGTAGGTACTTACATTACAAAAAAAAAAAAAACGAGTATCTACCTACCCACGTCATTAACAAAGGTATCACAAGCCATGGGTAACGATAGGTTTTTTACACAGTTTGTATAAAAATTATAGATATTGAACTGTTATTACTATTCCGATATCCATAAATTTATGTGCACGAGTGTACATCTCCTAAACAGTTCAATACCATTGACAATTTAATTTGGTCGGGTTATACGCGGAGATTTAGTATGGAAAAGTAATGAAAGCTAATTTCTCTTAAAATACAACACTTAGGAACCTGAATTTTTGGTGACTATAACTTCTTTAGGAGTACTAATTTTTGTATAAATTTGGGAAGAAATCACAGAGTTTTTAATAGGGAAATCTTGAAATGAAAATTTAACACCGTGACTATCGTCACCCCACCAATGGCATGGTATATCTCGTAAACTACTGAAGTAATATTTTTTTTTTATTTATGGTACTAATTTTATTTTGCTGGGTACTAATTTTCTATGTACGTTTGAAGAAACCGACAAGCTCCTCAAACTTGGAATCAACATTCAAAGTCATGGTCCTGCTGAACAAGCGCGCGAAAGTTATCCATCGTTGATTTCTCGGTAAATAAATGTTTCAGTTCAATTTTTTTTTTATTTTTTTTTACGAAGTTAATTACTTGTAAGGATACTAATTTACTTAGAGTAGCTGTAGCATGCCCCCTTTTTCAGCGCTCACGGTGGTCCTGCTGAAGGGAGCGGGACTACCGGACCACCTTCAAACTCGAGTCTCTCGAAAACTACTAAGGTACCAATTTTGTTGTTCGAGTACTAATTAGTACCAATTGAGTACTAATTATTTACCAAATATGGAAGCGATTGACGTGGGTGGTCCGGCGGTAGTCACGGACATCTTCAAATCTGCTCCTCTAAACGGAAAACATTTTTACCCGACTGCGTCACAAACAAGGAAGGTTATTATCTAACTTTTTTCGTTCGTCACTTGTCAGAATAGCTTTTGATTTCTGAGTCATCGCCTTCCTTGAGATCATAATTTGCAGGGGTAGCAAACCAGTGGCAGTTGGCATATTGCAATAATTGAGCATATTTTATTATATTGCTGATGGCTCAAATTATACCATCAGCAGCAATTTCAGTTCGACCGTGGTTTCCGTAAAAGTTACATTTTATTTAAGGTTTTTTTTTTGTCATTGACACAGAAAGTACCGCCGTCTGCAAAAGGGGTGTATCTGCAAATTTTTTTTTTTTTATAGATAGGTAAATAAGCTTTACTAATATTTTTTCTACGGATCATTATTCCCCATTATTTCGATACGCCCCTTTTGCTTACGGCGGCAGGTCAGATACCGAGTAAAGTAAGGATTTTGTAAAATATACTTACTAAACCATTGGCTCTACAAATATGTCTCTACTCTGTCCCCCGAAAGAATTATTATGTATGACAGACATCTGCGTTGTAGTTATAGGAATACAAACATATATACACTCACACCTTCCCATGGGGGTAGGCAGAAACTACAGAATGCGGAACGCCACCTACTACTATCCTTACACATTCTTTTTGCGGCATTTACGTTCATTTATCTAGTCACACTGGTTTTTATAAGAGAAATTGAGTAAACTAAGAAGTGTGGCCGTTTGCCTAATCCTTTCAGGAAATTGAGTATGACGATATATTTGATGATACATTGTCGCGTTATCGCGAATTATATATAGCGCGCTCTCTGTTGCTCAGCGGGACGTCGCGTCGACCGGTGTGCAAGAGAGAGTGCGCAAAGTACAGTTCGCGATAACGTGAAAATGCAGCCCCAGCATTATAATAAATGCCTGCTTACTTCTCCAACGAGTAGATGGAACGGTGCATGGCCGATACGATGCGCCCATAAATCATAAACCGAATATTGAAAACCGGTAATATGGTTCGATTAGTTATCTGTGGTATAAGCGTAAAACGGGGTAACACTACAAAGTGTTTAGTTTAGTTGTCAAACGCCATTATTGAAAAAAGCGCGGGAAACCTCAAACTTGGCGGTCGTGTCCTTTTAAAGCTATAATTGAAAAATTGAAAAACGTTGTAATATAAGATCAGTAACCGTAGTTTTTAGTGTTCTATTTTCTTTTTCTTGTATTTCAACTTTAGTTTGTATAGATTCTTCGGTAGTGGTAAGTTTTTATTTTATTTTATATTAGCGCGGGAAAATGAAGGACCCGCCTGACCCGGGGGACTCTGTTCCCCCGGCAGGCAATTACGTTACTATATCAAACGAATCGGGCATGGATACCGATGGGTCGTCTTCGGCTCGTAACTTAAAAAGAAGCCGTACACATATTTGTAAGCACTGCAATAAGCGTCGCCGTACCCGTAAAAGCCACGGTACCGTATCTTCGGGTTGTAGCTGTACGGATTTTACACCAGAAATTACTGCATCAGAACCTAACTGCTCAACTACTACAACGACTAACGATCCTACTATCAATGTGCCCGATATTCCTGCTACGTCCTCAGTTGCTCCTACTCAGATAGGTCGTAAAACTTATGATAAAACAGACAGCGCGCCTTTTGTCATTCATGTACAAAAAAACATAATTTCACCAGATGATGGAACGACACTGCACCCAATCACATTTGGCAAGTTCCTTAAACACAACGCCTTCCAAAACATAATTAACGGTAGTGTCAAAAAAATTGGGCGCAATAAAATTTCTCTTTCCTTTTCGAATTTCCTGGACGCAAACTCTTTTATTAATCATAATAGTCTAGAATCTTATAATTATAAAGCTTTTATACCCACTTTTAATGTTACTAGAATGGGTTTAGTACGTGGTGTCCCTGCAGATTGGTCTCCGGAGGATGTTATTGATAATATAACAGTACCAATTGGTTGTGGTCCAATTTTAAAAGTAAGACGCCTTAATTTTAAAACCATTGTTGATGATTCTACCATTTGGAAACCATCCCAATCGATAGTTGTTACATTTGATGGTCAGGTGCTACCGAAAAGAATTTTTATGTGCTATAATGCATTACCTGTAGATTTATATATTTTCCCTACTGTACAGTGTTTCAATTGCTGTCGTTTCGGTCACACTAAAATTCAGTGCAGGTCCAAACCTCGTTGTTATAAATGTAGCCAAAGCCACACTGGGGACAGTTGTGACAGAGAACCAGAAAGTGCATCTTGCTGCCTTTGCTCAGGATATCATTATGCTACTAACAAGGTTTGCCCAGAATTTTCTAGACAAAAATTAATTAAAACATACATGGCACAAAGTTCAGTATCCTATGCTGAAGCAGCAAAAGTATATCCCCTTGTAACTAAATCGTATGCTGATACACTTTTATCTTCTCCATCCAAAAACTTTGCAGATACCCCATCCATCTCTTCACCTAATAGAATGCCTGCTTCAACTAGCTATAAAAAGACTGTCTTTCTCAAACCACGCTCCCCTCCCAAATCTGTACAAGGATACAATAAAGAGGCTCACAATGCCATTATTAAAGATTTCAATATTCCTCAACCATCAGATGGTTGTGCTTTTTCTAATAATCATAATAATGAAAAAAATGACACAAATTTTTCCATAAACGATTTTCTTTCTGCATTACACAATCTTCTTGTTCAGTTCAACATTTCACCGTCCAACGTTGCCCCTTCTTCCAATGTATCTCAATCCATTTGTAATGGACAACACATCCAAAATAATCCAGTGGAACTGCCGCAGTCTAGTAAATAAAAAGAGTGATGTTATATATCTTTTAAACAAATATGAGCCATTTGCCTTTGCCTTAGCAGAGACTTGGCTCAAATCTAATCATATTTTTAAAATTAATGGTTATTTAACCATTAGAGAGGATAGATCTGATGGGTATGGTGGAGTAGCTATACTTATCAAGAATACTATACCTTTTTCTATCATTACATTACCTCCTCATAGTGAGGCAATTTCAATTGTAGCTATTAAAGTTCATAATATTTGTCTTGTTTCTATTTACATTCCCCACCCTTCTTCTTCTGTTCTTCAAGAGATTAATAATCTCTTTTCATCTCTTCCAAAGCCATTTTTAATATTAGGGGACTTTAATTGCCATCATCAATCATGGGGTTGTTCAACTTCTAATTGTTATGGCGATGAATTACTAGATATATTAGACTTACATAACCTATGCATCTTGAACACAGGAGCTGTCACACGTCGTTCAGATCCCAATCAGAACCAAAGTGCAATTGACCTTTCTATCTGTTCTCCAAACTTAGCCTCTTCACTAACTTGGCATACTCTGACCTCTACTTATGGTAGTGATCATTTTCCAATAGTTATTTCTTATCCTCTTTCTAAACGAAATGCACCATTAAGGAGATCAACATTAAAATATAAGCTATCTAATAGAAATAATAATGACTGGGACAAATTTAGAAACATTGTTGACAGCAAGCTTTGCTCCTTGCCTGTTATTTCAGATGGCAATGAAAACAGTTGTGCGGAAGCTTTAGCGCTCATATTAATTGCAGCAGCAGATGAAGTTTTTCCTGTAAAAAATAACAATATTAATACAATTCCCTCGCCTCCATGGTGGGACCCTGAATGCACAGAAATGGTTTACAAACGTAAAGAGGCCGAATACAATTATAACCTCGATATGTCTGATAGTAATTTTGAAATCGTTACTAACATAATTAACGAAACTTATAAACTTTTTAAGAAGAAAAAATTTGAATCTTGGCGTAACTTTTGCACATCAATTTCACCGAATACTCACCCTACGATCGTCTGGCGCAATATTCGTAGATTTAGGTCCATTTATAAAGACCCTTCTCCTATTCCGGATTCTTTAGCCAATGAATTTTTAGACAAATTAGCTCCGCCTTGGGTTCCTGAGGCTACTAACCTTAACCTGTCTCTTGTAACTAGTAACCAAGACACTCATACGACGCTAGATCTCCCATTCACTCTCACTGAATTAAAAGGTGTTATCCATAAAACTAAGGATTCTGCACCAGGCATTGATGGCATCCCGTATTCCTTTTTTGCTAATTTAAATGATGTCGTCCTCGGTTACTATTTAGAACTTATTAATTCGATTATGTATACAGGTAACATCCCTGATGAATGGAAACGTCAAATGGTGTTGCCATTCCTTAAACCAAATAAAACTCCATCTGATGCTTCTTCATACCGTCCCATAGTTTTATCTTCAATTCTGATGAAATTAGCGGAGCACCTAATTAAAAATCGCCTTGAATGGTATGTTGAAAGTAAGGGTCTTTTGGCAGATTCACAATATGGCTTTAGAAAAGGTAAAAGTACAACTGACTGTTTAAGTATTTTAACATCCGATATTCGGCTATCCTTCTCTAATAACCATTCGACCATTGCAGTTTTCCTTGATATTAATGCAGCTTACGATAATGTTGTATTATCAGTTTTACAAAATAAATTAAAAGCCCTACAAGTTCCATTGAATTTGTCGAATTTCATTATTAGAATCCTGAATGATCGCTCTGTTATTATGATAATAGGAGATCATGAGGTACCTCATCTTGTATGGAGAGGTCTCCCACAGGGTTCAGTGCTCAGCCCCCTCCTATACAATATTTACACTTTTGATTTAGACTCCTCCTTAGCTAACCAAGTTAAGGTTCTTCAATATGCCGATGATTTAGTATTGTATTCTTCAAGCCAATCTGTTGAACAAGCTAGCTATGCTATCAATTCAGCTTTATCTACTTTGGAGTCATGGTTACATCTGAATGGTTTGGATTTATCTACGTCTAAAAGCGCAGCTGTTTTGTTCACCCGAAAGAGAAATATTCCCTTAGTAAACATCTTTTATATGGGAATACGTATTCCAGTTAAAGATAATTTCAGATATCTAGGTATAATACTAGATTGTAAATTAAGTAGTGTTCCTCATAGTGATTATATTGTTAACAAATGTGAAAATCACCTAAACATGCTTAGATGCCTATCTGGTGTGTGGTGGGGTGCACATCCATTTTCTTTGAAACTTATTTACAATGCAATCATCAGAAGCACCCTGGATTATGGATTGTTCGTTCTAGAACCTTGTAGTGCTATGGCTTTAAAAAAATTGGATCGCATTCAGTCTAAAGCTTTGCGCATAATTTCTGGAGCCATGAAGTCTAGTCCCATTAATGCACTCCAAGTAGAATGCGGAGAAGCTCCTTTATACCTTAGAAGACAATTTCTATCTGACAAATATTTGTTCCGGATTCTTCAGTTCTCAACTCATCCTCTCATTCCTAAACTGGACTCTTTAGTATTGCAGATTGAATCTTCAGATTACTGGTCCCATAAACGTGATCCTTGTTTAGTTGTAAGCTATAAAAAATTCCTCTCCCTTTCTTCTCCTATTCACCGTTCCAATAAACTTCCCCTATTTAGCAGTAGTTACGAGAGTTTACAATTCAGCCCCACCATTAAATACTGTGTAAGTAAATCAGGTCCCGATTGCAATTTAAGTTTTAAGCATTTTTTGGCTGAACACATAGAGTACCATCACATATTTACGGATGCTGCCAAGCGTTCTCCGAGAGGTTGTGTTGGGATAGGGACTTACCATTCTCAATACAACATCGTACAAAAAATAAAATTACCTCCGGAGACTTCTGTCTTTACGGGGGAATGTTTCGGCATTTTAAAAGCTATTGAATATATTCGGGTTCTAAAGCTCAAGAAAACTATTATTTTCACAGATTCTCAAAGTGCTCTTCTAGCCATCAATAAATCCCCTTTCGAACACAAATCGCAGTGTCCTATAGTCTATTTAATAAGAGAATTTGCGTTCAGAACCATTTCTGAAGGTAATACAGTACAATTTGCGTGGATCCCGGCCCATGCTGGAATCCACGGCAATGAAGTGGCAGATACAATTGCCGGTGATGCAGTGCAGTGTGGGGACTTAGTTCCATATCAGAATTTTAGTACTGACCTTGTGACATTACCAAAGATTTTTCTCCGGGATACCTGGAAGGTAGCCTGGGGTATCGGAAACAAATCAAAGGGCCGTTATTTTTCAACTATTCAGCCCGACGTTCCGGAAAAACCGTGGTTTGGCAGGGCAAAGTTTGGCAAGATGGAGACCTCCGTTCTTATACGGATGAGACTGGGTCATGTTTGCTCTCCAGCCCATCTTGCCAAACTTCATATCATCGACGACCCCATTTGCTCGTGTGGCACAGACGTAGGCGACTTGAATCATATTTTTTTCTCCTGTCCCTTATACGACCGTTCTTCCTTTCTTAGTAATCTCTTGTCCCTTGGTACTCATTTTCCTACTTCAATACTTTCCTTACTTTGTACAAATAGCTTTCCGGTATATAAATGTATAGTCTCATTCATTACCTTAAATAATATTAAGTTGTAAATATTCGTTATTGTAATTTGCTCATTATTCACTCCTTCGATTCATCCTTTTCCTTATACTGATCCTATATCCGTCCTATCCTAAATTCCGATCTAATATAATTAATAATTTTGTTTCCCCAACTTTGCCTCCTCGAATAAAATAAAAAAAATACATGACATTGGCTAATGCACAAACCGTGCGAAGCCATAATAAAAAAAAAAAAAATAAAAAAAAAAAAAAAAAAAAAAAAAACGCCATTATTGTGAATTAGTGAAGAGTTGGTGGAAATACTTAATTATTTCGATAATTGAACAATAAATATTGTATTTTGCCTTTCTGAAACAATACCTAAGTTTAGTATTATCACTATAGTGACAATAAACCCAAACTTATGCGGTATTAAACCGTAATTACTCATATCCTGTGTTACACAAATCCGTTCGTATTTTACGTGTTTTAAAATTGATAAAAACATGTCTGTGAGTGAAAAAGTATCCTTATCCGATGCCTTAAGCAATGTTGACGTGTTGGATGAGCTTACATTGCCCGGTAAGTAGTTATTTTGTCTTGTTATTGAATGACATTAGCACTGATTGAATTTAGGTGGGGCCTGATGAATTTCCTTACGACTCCCTCCCTATGTCGTGGGTTATAGGTATTTATGATAGATAACAAGTTTTTGAAGCATATTTTGCCAGTTAATTTTGCTTTAAATATTATGTCAAAAATATTATTTAAAGAATGGATTGCTAATTCACACACATAACATCACGCCTTGTTTCCACGAAGGGTTAGGCAGAGGTTTACCCATAGTAGATACACCCACATTTAGCCCGTTATATTGAAGTCCCTTGAAATAGAAGAAGAGCCTATTGCCATCAACCGGGCATAAATTCAGACTCCGGGCTGCAATTGAGAAATTCTTAGTGGAAAAACCGAATACTTTGTCTAAAGTGGGAATCAAACCCAGAACATCATGCTCTAGAGCAGCACTTGCGACCACTAGACCCATGAAGCAGTCAATATGATCAATTTTAGCAGCCAATAGTTGAGCAATTTCAAAAAGTTTGTATCCTGTTGTAAAATTCGATTTCAGTTTTTATGTTATTTTTTTACAAAGACCGCAATATAATAGGAAATATAGTTTATTATACAGAAAAAAACTGGCCAAGTGCGAGTCGGACTCGCCCACGAAAGGGTTCCATACTATTATCTATAAAAACGATCATATTAATCACGTTTATTGTATGGGAGCCCCGTTAAATATTTATTTTATTCTGTTTTTTAGTATTTGTTGTTATAGCAGCAACAGAAATACATCATTTGTGAAAAATTCAACTGTCTAGCTATCACGGTTTATGTGATACAGCCTGGTGAAAGACGGACAGCGAACTTAGTAATAGAGTCCCGTTTTACCCTTTGGGTACGGAACCCAAATAAAAAGGAATGCAGAATTCGAGGCATTTTCCCAATAATTTCCGAATTAGTCGCAATTTTTCGTAAACTCTTCGATCAAGCTCTTGAACTACACTTAAAAATTAAACTAATATCTTTTAAACTAAGACCTGACTAAATCTGTAACTTGGCGAAAAATTGCGACTAGTTAGCGACAAAATTTGGGCGAAAACAGATCTTAACTAGGTACCCTAAGCTTTTGAGATTCAATTGGGCCAAGCTGGGGAGACACTCCCCAGATCGACTCGCACTTGGCGGTTTTTTTTCTGTATAATAAACTATATTTCCTATTGTATTGCAGTCTTTGTAAAAAAATAACATAAAAACTGAAATCTAATTTTACAACAGGATACAAACTTTTTGAATTGCTCAACTATTGGCTGCTAAAATTAATCATATTGACTGCTTCATGGGTCTAGTGGTCGCCAGTGCTGCTCTTGAGCATGATGTTCTGGGTTTGATTCCCTGTTTAGACAAAGTATTTGGTTTTTCCACTAAGAATTTCTCGATTGCAGCCCGGAGTCTGAATTTATGCCCGGTTGATAGCAATAGGCTCTTCCCCTATTTCAAGGGACTTAAATATAACGGGCTAAATGTGGGTGTATCTATTATGGGTAAACCTCTGCCCAACCCTTCAGGGAAATGAGGCATGGTGTTATCTGATCATATTGCTCCATAAAACAATTATTCTGAATAGCTATTCCTCCTTTTACAGATGAACAACCGTGCATTGAGGCGGCTCCATGCTCGATTCTGTACCAAGCTAACTTTGACACCAACTTTGAAGACCGCAATGGCTTCGTCACCGGTATCGCCAAGTATATTGAGGAGGCTACGGTCCATGCTAACTTGGTAAGTATATTGAGGTATGAGGAACTGGGTGTAAAGTTCACTCATCCTCTGATGTCGGGAAGTTATATATATGCTGATCGCGCGGTAAACCCTGCTTGCGCGATGTAGGATTTCATGTGACGTCATTGTGATGCATAGTTCGCATGCGGCGATGTAGATGGCGCCACAAGGAGATTGGAACATTTTATTAATTACCTTCTAACCTTAATAAAGATCTGTTTGATAACAAACTGAGTAGATTAGGACTATTGTCATAGCTTAATGTGATATTTTACCTTTATATACAGGAGTACATTGTGCGCTAGTTACTTTAGTTTAGTGTAATGTGTGTAGATATTAGAAAAGTACGTTTGATACACAATGAGAGTCTGATAAAAGTTTCACATGTTTATAAAAGTTTAGAAGTTCACAAAATAGAACTCTAGCATTACTATAGACCTAGTTAGCGTGTACATAACTACATAGTAATAAACACTAAAAATAAAACTTATCACTTACAAACAAATTTGAAGTAGTATTAGGTTTCACAGAAGAACTGTACACTGGTTGCTGTTAGCTCGTTCAAGAGCTTAAATACACATACATAGAGGAATGTGGGGAATTTGGTGGAAACGTGTCCCATGGTACCGCCCCTTTCTGATTCTCGACTAATGAGAGTTCGTAGCGCAAAAACGTTACCTTTTATTTTGATGTTTTGGGTCACAGCAAGCGTTTTTCTACGAAATCCCAGTGTCTACAGCATGTTTAAAAATATGAAATTAAAATAGTTGGGGTGTTGTGTTAAGTCGTCTTGTACAATATGAGTAGAGCATGCAATAAAGTTGCTGGAGATTGTATGTGTCCTCACAACTTACCAAGAACAATGTCATAATACAGGGTCAGATAAAATTAACTAGAGAAACTCCGCAGATGTGATGGGTAAACAAAAAAAGGATCCGATGATTTTTTTTTTGGGTCTACAACCTTTAGTGTGTAGTGAAGTTACCTGTTTTTTTTTGTGTAAACTTCACAGATGTAATGGTTATCGATATATAAACACGATAAAACACAAATAATACTGTTTTTCTCAACTCATACTTCAAGTAACTAAGGTTTATTTAAAATCTTGTTTCCAATTGATGTTATTTCCACTTAAATAAATATCAACTTTATCACAGTGAAAATAAAGTTGATTTTAGACCGACTAGTACTATTGAAAAAGTCATAAAAAAATATGAAGTTGTAGCGCAAACTGAACCTTATGTGTAGCCATTACAGTTCTTTTTCCTAAAAATCGTGTTTGTTTACACGTTTGGCAAACAAATGGCGAACGCAGATTACATAATTGTGACATCATATTAAATGGAAAAACTGGAATTTATTAATCAAACGGTTTTCCTAGGAATCACGCTAGACGAGAAATTACAATGGGGACCTCATATAACATCTCTTGCGGGGCGGCTAAGCTCGGTCGCTTATGCTGTTAGAAAGATAAGACAGTTAACAGATGTATAAACCGCACGTTTGGTCTATTTTAGCTACTTCCATAGCATTATTTCGTAGGGCATTTTACTGTGGGGTCGGGCTGCTGACATTGAATCCATCTTTATTTTGCAAAAGAGAGCTGTCAGAGCCATTTATAATCTACGTCGCCGCGAATCTCTCAGGGAACTATTTAAAGGATTAATATTATGATGGTACCTTGCCAATCCATTTATGAAAATATTTTGTATGTAAGGAAAAATCCACATCTTTAAAAAAAAAAATTTTAATACTAGAAATAAAGATAAACTAGATCAACAATTTTTCAGATTATCTAAAGTACATACATCTTTTATGGGGTACTGTGTTAAATATTACAACAAAATACCTTGTGACATATTGCAATTAAATGAAAGAAAATTTAAAACTCATATTAAAAGTACACTTTGTAAACAAGCATATTACAAATTAGAGGATTATATCCAAGATAAGAGTGCTTGGAAACATGCTGGTCCTGCTGCATAGGACAATTTAGAATCCAGACAAAATCAAACAGGTTGCTAATTTAATTGTAAAATTTATAATTTTGTGGTATATGACATTGATTTTACATTCTGTGATTACTTCCTCACACACTGACTTGTTAATTTAAAAAAATTGGAAAATCGTTTAGAATATTTGTAAATACACACATCAAAAGTGTCTAGGGATCAAGCATTTTTATGCGGATTTCTTGAGATTGAGATGTGGCTTTGTAATAAATTTATGATTATATAAATTTATATGGATCCTTTTTGGTGCATTTCATAATTTTAAACAGGAACTGTTAATCAAATTCGAGTAAAAGATGAAAATCAGCTGTCAATATTTCCCCTATAAAAACATACAACGCATTGAAGACATTATTAGTGCTACTGTTTCCCTACTACTGATTAAAACCAACGTTATTATGGAGCGGCGACGTCATTTAAGCAGGGAAGAAATGCTCAGAGCCGTGGGAATGATAGAAGCTGGTTCCCGGCAACGTACTGTGGCTTTAGCTCTGAACACAAGTCAGAGTGTTATCAGTCGACTTTGGACACGTTACCGAAGCACTGGTACCGTGGCTGAGCGCCATGGAGGACGGTATCGCTGCACCACACGGAGACAAGACCGATACATTCAAATCTTAACTCGAAGAGCTCCAACAATAACCGCCATGATGTTAGCCGTGAGGCTTCATCACTCTTCAGGGAACTTAATTAGCGACCAAACAGTCAGAAACCGCTTGCATGAAGTGAACCTTCATTCCCGAAGACCGCTACGGGTACCACCTATAGCAATGCACAATCGTAGGATTCGATATCAATGGGCTCTTGAACACAGAAATTGGGCAGAAGAACAATGGCGTTTCGTGTGCTTTTCTGATGAGTCTCGTTTTGGTATGAGACCGGATACAAGACGTATACGACACTGGAGAACCCCTGGACGCCAACAGCGATTAAAATCCTGCCAGGAAGTCCATCCTTATAGTGGTGGAACCATCATGGTATGGGCGGGTATTTGGATCGGCGGAAGAACTGAGTTGATTTGGATCAGAGGCAACCTCAACGCTCAAATTTATGCTGAGACGATTGTATCTGACGTCATCGTTCCTCTACAAGTGCAAATCGGTCCCTTATTTCAGTTAATGCATGATAATGCACGACCGCACACCGCAAGAGTTGTAAGACAGACTCTCGCCGCAGCTAACATCAATGTCCTGCTCTGGCCTGCTCAGTCGCCAGACTTGAACCCGATTGAGCATGCATGGGATATGCTACAGAGAAGAGCTCTGCCGAATATGGAGGGTATCCAGTCGCAAGAAGACCTTTTTTTGTTGTTGCAACGAACATGGGCGGCCATTCCACAGCGTGATTTGGATGAACTCATTTTGAGTATGCCAAACCGATGTTCTTGTGTTGTTAGTGTTCGCGGTAGAAACACGGATTATTAATTGTTTAAGTTACCCAATAAAATTTAAAAAAAAAACTGTTATTTCAGTCTTTTTTTCGAACTTTAATGTTAGTGGTTCAAATGTCAAAAATCCCTTTATTAGGAAAATGGCAAATTTCTTTATTAATGCAAAGGTGACTTGGTTTATCGTTACTGTGACAAACGAAAACACTTTATTTGATGAATCCTTAAAGAAAAATTTAATTAATATCAATCAGGAGAAAAGTTATTGCAAAAATATATGTTGATCCCTAGACACTTTTGATGTGTGTATGTGAGCACCATGTATCTATCACATAATTAAATTATCTGTTGTTGCTTCATTTTCAATTCTTTTTACCTATTGTGGTATTGTAATTTTATTCTAGGTGCATCGTCTTCACATATAATTGTTTAACTAATGTATATACTTATACAAACTATTGTAAAACATTTTAAAAGAGTTACGGTGGAGTTTCATGCCCATTCTTCTCCATACGAAAACTACCTTTTGGAAGGAGCGACTAGAATCAATTATATTATTTTGTAAATTTTGACATTCAAAAGTGCCATACACGGGCCTATTTGAAATAAATGATTTGACTTTGACTTACACTACTAGAGGTCGTTGACCAAAAAAAAAATTCCCTTCTACTTCTGACTTCCCACTGTCATTCCAGAACGAACTCCTAGAAGAAGGCAACGCCCACGCTGTGATGCTGTACACCTGGAGATGTTGCAGTCGTGCCATCCCACAACCCAGGTCCAATGAGCAACCAGATCGGGTCCATATCTACGAGAGAACCGTACAGGTGTTGGCTCCGGAGGTCGACAAGCTGTTGCAGTTTATGTATTTCCAGGTAAATTATTTTTCTAATCTATTCTTATCACCCGTCTTGCATTTTTCCAACTATGTTAGGGTCTTCCAGTCTACCCGGAATCTGATAGGAAAATAATATAAAAAGGGTGATGGGATTGTAGCATGTGGCATTCTGTACTTTCTTTCTACTTCAGGCAAATACTACAAAACGACACATGCAATACTCGTCTACATATACAATGTACGTATTGTAGCATTCACAAAGTACGACGCATTATACAGCCGTAATGTTTTTATAACAATTTTTTGCCGGCGTCTGCGTCTCTTTACTTGTCTCAAGGATGCCTAGAGTAGTACCACAGACACTAAAGGCATAGAGACAAGTAACTGATGTTACGTCGGGTGCAGACACGCGGACTACTTATATTTAATTTTTTAAAGTATTTCACACATCTATTTTTTAATTTTATTTTATATTTATTTCTGTGTCTATCTATCCGTGACATCACTGCGGGCCCTATCATAATATCAGCGCTGCGACATTTTTTTTTTAAATGTCGCAGTATATGCTGAGATAGGAGCCTTTTGGCCTCGTACAGGACTTTCTGTTATTTTTTTAATTTGTTTTTTATTTTTTTATTAATAATGAGTGTGTTTTAGTTTCATTTGTCATTTCCTGTGCGTGTCTCAATAAATACTTTTTCTTTCTTTCTGTCTACATAGATAGTTAATTGATTCAGGCGTGACCTTGCGGAAATCCATGATAAAATACAATAGCCGTTGATATATTTAGTAACTTGTTCCGCTTAGCTGTTCCTAAAGAGACGTAAAAAAACCCTGAAAGAAATCGACACGTGTTTCTCCTCTCAACGAGGCATCCTCAGAATGATGACTTGTCGTGAACCCGAACACGGCGTGTTGCTACACCGAGCGCTGGACGCAGAGAGCACGCGCTCTGTGTCTCGGTTTTTTATGGCTCTTTAGGAATAGTTAAGCGGAACATGTTACTAAATATATCAACGTCTATTGTATTTTTTTTCGTCTACATAGCTCTTATGCTACATCAACATTGTTGCGCGGGGAGCATTAAAAGAGTGAACTGTATTCTATGCAATGGTTTAATGCCGTCCTTATTAGAAAATTTAGAACTGTCCCGGACAAAAAATAAAAACAGTGGCACTCCGGGATTGCTGCAAAGTGAAAACTTGAAAAAAAAAAGTCGGCACCGCGGGAATCAACGCGTTGATGTCTTTTACTCCACGCACCGCGGGAATTAACGCGTTGATGTCTTTTACTCCACGCACCGCGGGAATCAACGCGTTGATGTTTTTTTAATGTTCAAAAGCTGGTGTCGTCACACTGTCACGAAATCAATGGTTTAGTCCCATCTCAAAAATGCCCAACGCGCCTAAAGAAGTTTTCACTTCAAAAATTAAAGGTTAAGTCAATGGTTTAATGCCGTCCTTATTACAAAATGTAGAACTGTCCCTGACAAACAATAAAGGTTAAATTAGAGCTCGAGGAGGATCGTCTGCCGCGGTGGAATCTGAGGAAACGAGTGATCGTCGATGACGCGTTGATCACGCAGCCAGCTTATGCAGGCCGCGCACAAATTGGGTTCGATTCCCAACAATCATTATTTAAGACGAGAGACTTATACTTGAGATGTAAATCCGGAGCCAATTGCAATTACAATCAGAAGGATTTTGAAGGGATTTTCGTTGCTTCATATGTTCCAATTAATAGGGTGTCAACTTTTAAATACCTAGGGCATTGTCTTGCCGCTGACCTCAGGGACGATGTAGACATTGAGAGGGAGCGCAGGGCTCTAGCGGTCCGGAGTAATATGTTGTCCCGTAGATTTGCGCGGTGTACAGACCAAGTCAAAGTAACACTTTTTAAGACCTACTGCCAAAGCTTGTACACGGGCAATCTATGGGTCAATTATACTAAAAGATCGCTGGATACCTTGCGCGTCCAAAATAACAATGCTTTCGGGATGTTGTTGAGGCTGCCTCGATACTGTAGCGCGTCGAATATGTTTGCGCAAGCCCGCACCGACGGCTTCTATGCTATTGTACTAAAAAAAACTGCGTCGCTTTTGAGGAGAGTGAGGGGCAGTCAAAACAGCATCCTGAACACTGTAGCCGAGAGCTTTGGCTCTCCGATTGTACAGCAGTTTGTGCGGAGGTTGATTGTTACTAACACTAGGCAATAAGTTGTTTTTTGTATGTTACCTACACCATATGGATAATTGTGTGTACGAAATAAAGCGATTCTATTCTATATGTTTTTTTTTTTTTTTTTAACCTTCTCATATTATGTTATCCACAGCGCAAAGCAATCGAGCGATTCTGCGGCGAAGTCCGTCGCCTCTGCCACGCTGAAAAGCGTCGCGACTTCGTCTCTGAAGCCTACCTGTTGACCCTCGGCAAGTTCGTCAACATGTTCGCTGTACTCGACGAACTCAAGAACATGAAGAGCTCCGTCAAGAATGATTATTCCACTTACAGGAGGTTAGTATCTGTTAGGAGTAAGAGGGGCTCGTGGCTAAGTACTGTATTTCTATTTTCTTAATGTCCCTCGGGAATCATCGCATTTCCGAATACAAACGAATGCTAATTTCCATGTCCATCAATTATTAGATTTATCGTGTATAATAATTTGAATTCAGAACTAAGTACTTTATTGTTGTTTTGTTTTGATTTCCGTGCGAACTATATAGAGCTGTAAAACTATTTTCCTATCTGTCGTGCCTGCGACTTTAGCAGCTTTCCTACCATTTTTAATCTAAATTTCATTAAGTTAAAAGAGTATTAACAACTCTGTATACTTCCAAGTCGATCGTCCGGTCTGCACCAAGTGCAAAGGGCAACTGAGAGAAATCCAACAACTGACGAAACACGAAGTTTACCGAGGGACATTAAGGAAATAGAACTATATAACTTTCATATATTTATATATATATTATCTTTGTCTACAGGGCCGCACAATTCCTAAAAGTGATGTCAGACAGTCAAAGCTTGCAGGAGTCGCAGAACCTGTCCATGTTTCTGGCAACACAGAACAAAATCAGAGATACTGTCAAAGATGCGCTGGAGAAGATTAATGGTAAGATTCGTTTGAAAACTAATGTGTAGTGTAAATGTTCTGTATTTAAAAATAATATCGTTTTAGTTACTTTGTTTTTTTTTGTGAGTAGTGGTCAATAAAGCAATTTTGGAGATAAATAAAATTGCCTTTTATAGTTTTTTTTTTTTTTTTACTTATTGATATCTTGGACTGTTGGACATCACCAACTTAATATGGTGTAGGAAAACGTCATGAGGATAGTATTTATTATAATATTGGTCTGAATTCCTGAGGTGGATGCTGAAAATCAGCGTTGTTGGTTTCTTCCGAAGTCACGGCATTTTTGCTGAGCACCAACCTGTTCTTGCACAGATGCGACGCACGGCTCAATAATTATTTGTTTGTAACGAAAATAGTGTGTACTTTGCAATCAGTATTTTGTTTGAGTGTTGTTATTAAATTATTATTGTTTGTTTATAAACTGTCAATGGCCAGTGTTGTAACACTCGTCGGTAATATTACGCAATATTAATTGTCTATGGCTCTGACATTCAAGTAATAGACAATCTTGACATATTCCTACTACTTGGTTACGAGGCTTTTGGCTAATTTGTGAAAGTACATTTTATGTAATATTTTTTGGCATTTGCATTTAGTTTGTGCAAAATAAACAAACTTTCTTTTTTAATTCGCCATCACCAGCACCGGCCCTAGCACTTGATCAGGATAGAGGGAGATTGTCTTTCGGTGCCCTTGGATTGAAGCTTTCACTTCACGTAAATTCTACTGCGGTTTCATGTTTATTAAATCATAACTCCCAAATTTTCAAAAAACAACTTTAATTGCAAACATCAACACTTATTGATTTTAAATTAAATTAAGTAGCTCTAATTACTATACTCCTGCTTCTTTAACATTAAAAAAGCTTTTATTGCTATATTATTAAATTAGTCAGAAATCAATCTGCCTAGCCTTTCCCAATTTTGTTGGGGTCAGCTTCCAGTCTAACCGGACGCAGCTAAATACTGTATTTTACATGGAGAGACTGCCTATCTGACCTCCACAACCGATACTGGGTAATACGGATACCCCTTGGTTAGACTGGTTGTCAGACTTTCAGGCTTCTGACGACCCGTAACGGCTGTCAAAGATCCACGAATGACAGCCGGGACCAACGGCTTAACGTGCTTTCCGAGGCACGGAGGAATCTCGGTATGTTAAAATGGTCACCCATCCACAGACCAACCTCGGCAAGCGTAGTTTAATCTGATGGATCTAATCATGCGATTGTTATTACTTAGCTACGAGCTCCTTCATATTATTAAATTAGTACTTGGTGTTAATTTTAATCAGTTGCTAAATGGTAAAATGCTCCCGCGCCTCTCAAAAGGCACCGTCAAAATGTTATTTTGCGCGGAAAATTGTTTTACGCGTTTGCCTTTTTGGCGTCCCGTGCCATCTGGCGCCTAGATGGACCGCTCCACTCGCTCTACCATGCGTGGCCATCACGCAGTTATAGTCCGCGCGGATCTCGTTTTAAAACTGACAACAAACAATAACATTTTTTAATACTTAATATTGTTTTTTTTCTTTGGCAGGTTATGAAGAACTACTAGCCGACGTAGTCAACATATGCGTGCATATGTTTGAAACTAAGATGTACCTCACGCCTTCAGAGAAACATATGCTTGTAAAGGTAAGTCCTACAATACAGCCATAGTGTACTAAACAAAACTGGGATTAGCCCGCGACGTCACGCGTGAAATTTCTTGTTTAAACTTAAAATATATCCTATGGTACTCGGCAGTACTTTAGCTTCCCATTAGTGATAGAATTTTCGGGATCGGATCAGCAGTTCCGAACATCACCCACATACATACGAACTAACAAATTTTACCTCTTTAGGCGCGTTGGGCATTTTTGAGATGGGACTAAATCATTGATTTCGCGACACTGTGACGACACCTCATTTTTGTAAACGCTCTTGTGCTCCTTATTTATATTAAGTTACGGATCAATGTTCTATGCAAGTATTTTTACTTTAAAGGTTTCGGAAGTATTTTTTTTTTTGTAAACTTGATTCTGCTCTTTATTTAAATAAGATTACGGACCAATGTTCTATACAAGTATTTTTCTTCCACCAAGGCGATCTTGTTAAAGTTTTCACTTCTGTCTGAGTACCACCACTTTTTTTTATTTCCTTCATTTCATATAAATATATAATTTCCATTTTTAAATATTTTTATAAAAACAAATTAACAATATTAAAAATAGTAGCCCACCGGTATCGGGAACAGGGTCCAAGCTACCAGTGGTCAGGGCTCCAGAGAGAGGAACCTGTCAATGCGAGCCGTGTCTAGGAGTACCGCTTTCTGAATCAAGCCCTTAATCCAGCTACCCAACGAGCGCCTCCTTAGGTGTTTGTCGAGGCTCTTGGCAATTAAGCCATTGGCCGATACGACTATCGGCACAATGATTGCTGAGTCCACATCCCACATGTCGACAACCTCGCGAGCCAAGTCAAGATACATACCTCTTTATAATATTATTATTACTAGTTTCTGCCCGCGATTTCGTCTGCGTGACGAAGTTTTGCTGGGCTCCTAAGGGTCCCGTGATGTTACATAACCTTCCTCAAGAATTGGGCTACCCAATGTAAAAGACAAAACAAATCCGACTGGTAGTTCCGGAGATTATCTCCTACATTCAAACTTTACAAACTAACAAAATTTTGCCTCTTCTTTATAATATTATTATCCTTACATATTATAAAACAAAGTCACCCGCCACGTTTGTCAGTCTGTCTATCTGAACGCGATAAAGTAAAAAACTACCGAACTGATTTTCAAACGGTTTTCACTCGTAGATGGAGTGATTCATGGGGAAGGTTTTGGTGTATAATTCATTAAAGGTTTTGTGTAAGTTGGCTTAAATATGACGATTATTGTTGAAGAAATTTACTGGCGTGCGCCGCGTAAACCGCAAAAGATACATAAAATTTATATTCTACAGTACTGCTCATCTTAAAAAGTTCAACAAAGTTCGCGATGACATATGTCTATCTTCTAAGGATGACCCACAATAACCATTACTATCTTTCAGAATTTGATGATAATTTCATTATTATTTTGGAAGCTATTTTGACTGGTATTATATTAATCCTTATCCAATAAAATATATTATTTAAATTGGGCATTTAATTTAGATTAAAATATGCTTTGAATAGTTCAAAAACTATCACAAATTCAAAATTACGTGTAACTACATATTATGGTTGACGGCAACGCGGGCGCATCGGTATTAGTCAATGACCTTTCCTCGGCTATTAGGTATGGAATCCCGGTAGTACGTTGCCGTGGGATATTTTTCGATATCCAAGCAGGCGAAGCCGCGGGCAAAAGCTAGTAATATTAAATAGTAAAGATGGCGTTTTAGCCACCTGCATCCATAGCAATGTGGTCAAATTCATAGGTAGTTGTGTAACAAGAATCTTATTGTTCTAGGTAATGGGTTTCGGTCTATTCCTCATGGATTCTGAAGTCTGCAACATTAATCGTCTTGATCAGAAGAAAAAGATTCGCCTGGACAGAATTGACAGGATTTTCAAGGTAAGTTTCGAAAAACCAAAAAAAATACAGGCTTTAAAGACTATACTAATTGAACCTTCAATAATTCCCATTTTGCCCATCTAAAAATATTATTGAACACTGTAATATAATGATTGCGCTTCTTTTTGTGAACCTCTAATAATTCCTATTGTAGGGATCTAAAATACAAAATAGCTTAGTAACTGCCACAAAATTATATGTAGCGCTCGCCGGCCATAAAGTTTAAATTGGGCTGTACCATGTGTATGTTGAAGACAGGTAAGTTGTCAATCAATTAATTTTTTGTTACAGAATTTGGAAGTGGTGCCATTATTCGGTGATATGCAAATCGCACCTTTTAACTATATCAAGAGGTCGAAACATTATGATACCAGCAAGTAAGTGTATTTTCTCATCCACTAGCTTTTACCAATGGCTTCATTCCCGCGGTACTTTAGCTTCGCATCCTACAAGAAACGGTATTTTTTTCCGGTATAATGATCAAAATGTAGACTGTGTCATTCGCAGTCCATGTACAGCTTGGCAAAAAAGAGTAAAATGAAAACGAGGGCGCCACGCCGGCAATAAATTGTTAAAATAAATGTGCAAGAAAAAGCGCTGCTTGTGGGTGACTTAAATCAAAGTCTACTAGCACTTGTCGGCAAATTAGTGCCACCACTGAAAATCAGCGCTGTGCTGTGGGTTCCCCATAGCACTGCATCATGCTGAGTGGAAGCCTTCTTTTCACAGTCATGTCGTGCAGCTGCCGACTAATTTCTGTTTTACGCTCGTGATTTATTTTGTACTTTTTGTTGTTTTCGTTTACTCTTGTCTTTTATGTATGCACGTGTCTCTGTGACAAATAAACCTATTTTTCTTTCTTTCTAAAATATTTAGTCCAAATGTCACCACATAAGACTGTTTTATGTCGACCTGTACTATATTTATGCAAAAAAAGTTCAATTCAATATATTTATAAACAATAATTTATATTGTGCTTGAAATAATTCTACATGATAAAACAAACACCCATGTATATTGTCGCAAGCAAAATAATAAATTGACTTTGGTCTCTGGCCTTGACATCAAGCAAAAGACAAAATTTGTCAAACTTTTATTAGTTTTAGAATAATGGATACGAGGCTTTTGGCTAATTTGTGAACATGTATTTTATGTTTTTTTTTTTAAAGTGAAAACTTCTTTAGGCGCGTTGGGCATTTTTGAGATGGAACATTTGAACTCGCGACACCGTTACCGACACCTCATTTTTGTAAACACGATTGTGCTCTTTATTTATATTACGTTACGGATCAATGTTCTATGCAAGTATGTTTACTTTAAAGGTTTTGGAAGTTTTTTTTTTTTGTTGTCACTTCTGTCGGCACTCCCGGAGTGCCACTGTTTTTTTTTTGTATGGTGTATTTAGTTAGACAATTTATGTTTCTCTTCTTCTTTCTATACGCGTAACAGATTGGTCATTAAAAAAATTTAAAACATGACTGCCATCAAAAACAATAATAGGAAAATCGTCTACTTTTACAATTTTTGATAATATGTGAGCACCATGTATCTATCACATAATTAAATTATCTGTAGTTGCTTCATTTTAAATTCTTTTTACCTATTGTGGTATAGTAATTTTATTCTAGGTGCATCGTCTTCACATATAATTATTTAACTAATGTACGT
Organism: Omphaloscelis lunosa; assembly: GCA_916610215.1. Lineage (NCBI taxonomy): Eukaryota > Metazoa > Arthropoda > Insecta > Lepidoptera > Noctuidae > Omphaloscelis > Omphaloscelis lunosa. Next base: position 5,349,645 of record OU744270.1, read on the forward strand.
ACTTATACAAACTATTGTAAAACATTTTAAAAGAGTAACGGTGGAGTTTCTTGCCCATTCTTCTCCATACGAAAACTACCTTTTGGAAGGGGCGACTAGAATCAATTATATTATTTTGTAAATGTTAATGTTCAAAAGTGCCATACCTGGGCCTATTTAAAATAAATGATTTGACTTTGACTTTGAATAAAATTATTCAATTAAAATTTCAGTTGGTTCCAAATTATAATATTCTTGTTGTGATCGTTCGCGTGCACATGTATTTGTTTGTTCGGAAAACCGGAAAGCGCCCTCCGTGGGCGCGACCACGCGTTCAAACAACAAGTTCGAACGATCATGTATCCGCGCGACGATCGCTGGTAAATAGGACGCGGGGTAAGACTTCGCTCGCATGCACATTAGATCCTGGTTCAAAACACGAAAGGATACAATAGAATTAGGAATACTAGGGATGCGAGAAGTACCAAAAAGTATCGATATTGAAAAAAAATATTAATATCGATTTCGAAATATCGAAAAAAAATGGATATATCGATATTTCTTGCCACTTGCATATACCTACCTTAAAATCACCTTGAAAAAGGAAAATGTAAAAAAAAAAACTATTTTAATGAACTTCTATTCTGTTTGTTTTTACTATGTTAGCAAAGTCACGCCACAGATAATATAAAAAAGTCTACTTTTTTTACGGGTCTGATTCCCAGCGATTTTAGTCAATGGCGACAACGATGTTGCTATTGGAAATATTTCGAATTTGATACATTTTCGATACTTGATATTTTATGTCGATATATCGAAATAATAAATATATCGATATTTTTATTTCTATCGATATATCGATATTTTATCTGCAAGCCTAGGGACCGCCAATTTTTTGTTGACGTCTGTTAAACATAAAAATGGACTAACAGATCGAGATAGTTAATTGATTCAGGCGTGACCTTGCGGAAATCCATAATAAAATGATGATGTGGATATATTTAGTAACCTGTTCCGCTTAGCTATTTCTAAAGAGTCGTCATCGTGAGGATGCCTCGTTGAGAGGTGAAACACGTGTCGATTTCTTCCAGGGTCTTTTCAAGACTCTTTAGAAATACTCATAACATAACATAACATCACGCCTTGTTTCCCCGATGGGTTGGGCAGAGGTGTCCCTGTAGCACAGGCACACCCACATTTCGCCAGTTATGTTTAAGTCCCATGTAATAGGGGGCGAGCCTATTGCCATCAACCGGGCAAAAATCCAGACTCCGAGCTGCTACTGAGAAATTTCAGATAGAAAAACCCAATAACATTTTGCTCGACCCGGGAATCGAACCCAGGACCTCATACTTAGCAGTAGCGCTTGCGACCACTAGACCAACGAGGCAGGCTTTAGAAATAGCTAAGCGGAAAAGGTTACTAAATATATCCACATCATCATTTTAACAGATCGAGGTAAAATGCGGGTACATACCTGCCTTTATGGAATTTTATGGAATCAAAATCAATCTGCCTAGCCTTTTTCCGACTATGTTTGGGTCGGCTTCCAGTCCAACCGGATGCAGGTGAATACCAGTATTTTACATGGAGCGACTGCCTATCTGAAAACCACAACCCAGTAATTGGGTAATACGATACCCCTTGGTAAGACTGGTTGTCAGACTTTCGGGCGACCCGTAACGGCTATCAAAGATTCACGAATGACAGCCGGGTCCAACGCGCGTTTCGAGGCACGGAGAAGTCTCGGAGTACCCCTGTATGGAATACAGGCATCATATCTATACATATAATAAAAGAGTAAAATTCGGTGTTTGTCTGTTTGTTTGTACGCGCACATCTCCGGAAATACTGAACGGATTTTCATGTAGTTTTGACAAAAAGATAAAGATTAATTTGGATCAGAATATAGGCTTCATTAAAATGGGATGTTGCAAAAAAAAAGTTACTCGTAGTCATACAAGACGGTATTTTGTTCACGACGCATTTTACTTAATTTCTGGGAGTAACCTAACAAAAAGTACTAGGCTCGCATGAATTCAAGATAGTATTATCATTAGTATTATCCGACTAATAGGATTTGGATGAAATTTGGCGCACAAATAGTTTATAACTAACAAAAAGTACTAGGCTTGCATGAATTCACGTTTAGTATTTTTTGAGTACATAAAAAAGCTATTTATAAATAAAAATCTACTGTCGCATATATGAAAGATCATCACTAGAGAATGGCTCTTCTTTTGGAAAATGCAGCGGAAAAGTTGGAAATACCGGCGACGCCGGGCACGAACAGCTAGTTAACAATAAGTTTTATCCATCAGATGGCCGTTATCATCGAGCCCAAACCCACCGTCTCCTCAGGCGGACCTGATGGTCCACCTACCTCAAATAAGGGAGGAACATCAGAACTATATCTCGGAACTTGCTAGATATAGCAATGAGGTAAGTTGTTAGTTGACTTGTACCCGTTTTCAATAAAATGAAGTGTTTCCTATCGAAAACGAGCATAGAAACTGAATTTAAGTTTTTTTAGGGTTCCGTACCTTAAAAGGAATAAAACAAAACCTTTATAGGATCACTCGTGTGTCTGTCTGTCTGTCTGTCTGTCCGTCTGTCACAGCCAATTTGCTCCGAATTTAATGTACCGATTAAGTTGAAATTGGGTACGTATATGTATTTCTGTGGCCCAAACACGGACGTGTAACGTAAATAAATGAATTTTGAATATGGGGGTCACTTTTGGGGGAAAAATAAGTTGTACTAAAAATAATAAATAATAATAATACAAACTGTACCGTGTGGCATATCTAATGAAAGGGCTTGTTACGAGGATCTTATTTTTTTTATAATTTTAAAATGAATACGTTTAAAGATATTTAAGAAAATAGATGAAAATTTACCATTGGCCCCCTTTATCTCCGAGACTACTGACAAAATTTCGAAAAAAAAAAAAAAAAAACTGGGAATGGTTCTTTACTCATAGATTACAAGAAAACCAATAAGAAGTCTGTGGTCTTAAAATAACTTGATAAATCGCTCTATATTGTGCGTACAAACTTACATTTGCAGTTGGAATGTATGGGAGAGCATGTTTTTCAACAACAATGTTAAGTTTTTATTTGGGATAAATTCATCCCAACTATGGACCCTTTTCATTGTGCGTGGTCCGTCACGCACTTGGCCGGTTTTTTTTTATGGCCAAGACAAGGCGTGATTTACTACTTTACTGACATTCTGTTTTTTGTGTATCTTCTAAACTAGATGAAAAAATTATTATTCATCAATTTTGATCAAGGGTTGTTAAATAAATAAAAACGCAGTTTATGTAAATACAAAGTTTTCTGTCTAAAGATTAAAGACGTGCCCCACTTTGCTTCCTAAGCACGCGTAGCATGACCACCGTAGAAACGGGTTTTGTCTACGGAAGAACAGACAAACTTACAGATTGTGATTGTTTATCTGTCATTTTGTCTATTCTTCCGTCGACAAAACCCGTTTCTACGGTGGTCATGCTACGCGTGGTGTACAGTAATCGCGGTAAGGAAGAAGAGTGGAGCGCATCTTCGTGGATTCCACTATCTGTATCTTTGTAGAAAAATAATATTTTTCAACATCTATTGGGTTATATCTACTTTAAATATAAATAAATATTTTTACACCGAAAAAAAAGCAGGTGTTTTTTTGCGAGTTTTTCCATCTGAGGCATCAGAGCCCCAAACGGATAGAACAATTGCGCGTTCCGTATTTAAATTCGCTCTATCCCTCTGTCCGTGTGGTACTTTTACTTCTATTTTTTTTTTTTAATTTTTCTCTCAGGTAACAACAACCTTCAAAGAAGCTGGCTCTGACTCCGAGAACAAGGCAGTAACAGAGCTCTGCTTACGCGGCCTCCAGCTGCTCTCGTCATGGTGCACCGTGCTTACCGAGCTGTGCTCGTGGAAGCTGCTGCACCCGACCGACCACGCCAGCAACCCGCGCTGTCCGCCCGACGCTGAAGAGTACGAGCGGGTGAGCACTAGCTTCATCATCATTTCAGCCGAAAGACATTCACCGCTGGACATAGGCCTCCCCCAAACACCGCCACTTCGACCGATTCTGATTCTGCTTCCCGTATCGAGCGGATTCCTACGGCCTTCACAAGGTCATCGGTCCATTGCAGTCGCCACTCCAGAACCTTTGGGTGCGGCCCTCGGTTCTGTGACCAATGTGCCCTGCCCATTGCCACTTAGTTTGGAAATTCTTCGGGCTTTATCCGTTAGCACTAGTTTAACGTGGCAATATTACACACGTGGCGACATTAGGCAGTAGTGGCAATATTAGACACACGTGTTAGTATTGTTGCATACGCTCGCGTATGAGTATGATGCTGAGAACAAGAGTTACCATGGAGTTTCTTGCCCATTCATCTCCATATGGAGCTACCTTTTCGAACTAAAATCAATTCTATTTTCTTACCTTTGACTTAGGTAGCAATATTAGGCTCACGTGGCGATATTAGCAGGATGTGACAATAATAGCAACAATACGAGCTTATGATTGAATTTTAATTATGTAAGGGAAAATAAAATCTCAGTGCGATTGCTGCTTGATAAAGCACAAAAAATAATTTAATTTATATGATATGGGGTTAAAAACCTTAAAAATATGATGTAAACAGAGCAGTAACGTGGTAAATGCCGTCACATCATGACCGCGACAATGACGGACGTTTGAACTGTAATAGTTTTTTTTTGTAATAAATATGTTTCTTAGGTATATATTACAAAAAAAACATGATGTTCCCTATTGTTTGTAATCACCCATTTTGTTCCAGGCGACCCGCTACAACTACACTTCAGAGGAAAAATTCGCGATGATCGAAGTGATAGCCATGATCAAAGGGCTGCAAGTGCTAATGGCGCGCATGGAGACAGTGTTCGCGGACGCTGCGCGGCGCTCCATATACGCTGAGCTGCAGGACTTTGTGCAGCTGTTACTGCGCGAGCCACTGCGCAAGGCTATTAAGAACAAAAAGGACCTTATACGCAGGTGAGTTATTGCTAAGTAGGGGAAACATTGCCAAGGAGGTAAAAGACTGCAAGTGCTAATGGCGCGCATGGAGACAGTGTTTCGCGGACGCTGCGTGGCGCTCTATCTACACTGAACTGCAGGACTTTGTGCAGCTGTTACTGCGCGAACCATTGCGCAAGGCTATAAATAACAAGGATATAATACGCAGGTAGGTGGGGGTAATATTGCCTAGCAGGTAATATTAACAAGAGAGGATAATATTGCCAAGTCGCTAATATTGATAAGGGGTTAATTTGCCAAGTGGGGGAAATATTGCCAAGCGGTAATATTAGCAAACGTGTAATATTGCCAAGCGAGTAATACTACTAAATGATAAACTGTTCTTTCTCTGTTTGTCCCATAATATAATAGTGTAGGTCCGTGAACCCTGCGGTGACTGGGCGCGCGTTTGCGAACCTCAACAAAACCCTATAACCCTAGTAGTCATGTATTGGTAATATGATTACTAGACAATATAACCAAGTTTTAAAAAAGAAAATTTGTTTTGAACCTTTTCGAAACCCAGCAATGTGAACGTATGGAAACAGTAGAAATCCGGTGTCTGTGTGTCTGTTTGTTTGTTCGCCCACATCTTCGGAAATAATGAACGGATTTTCATGTACTTTTCACAGGTAGACAGAGATTGATTTTCAGCAGAATATAGGCTTTGTTTCATTAAAATCGGACATTGCAAAAAAATATTTTTCGTTATACAAGACGGTATTCTTTTCACACAATTTCTGAGAGTAACCTAACAGAAAGTACTAGGCTTGCATGAATTAAAGATAGTATTAAAATCATTCATTAGTATTATCACACTTTGGATGACATTTGGCACACGAATATTTTACAACTAACAAAAAGTACTAACTAGGCTTGCATGAATTCACGTTTAGTTTATTTTACTACTTTAAAAGAAATGCTATAAATATACATAATAATTTATATTATTACATTTATATGTGTAGGTATATTTTAATATAAGACTTTGCATATCCATATTTTCTCTTCTTGTTCTCACACACTTTTGTCTACATTTCTTTCTCATTTCTCCTTTCGCAGGTCTGCTGGAAGAAATTTCTTAAGAAATAAGTAGTACCTTTGTACTCAAATTATAATTATGTAATTTCTCTATGTATTTTACTGTGTGTACATTAAAAAAAAAACAGTAGAATCTGGCCGCATGTAGAGAACGGTTCGACTGGGCTAATTTTTTTTTGTTATATTCGTAATCGTATACAAGATTTGCATGAAAGAAAATTTTGGAACATCCTCCGGAAAAATCTGAAATACATCCGGGCGACGCCGGCCACGAACAGCTAGTTGGGAATAAGGCGAAGACTAAAGAAGATTTAATTAATGCTATTCTTTTCCTCGTTGTCCCATAGTATAATAGTGTCAGTCCGTGAAACGTGCGGTGACTGGGCGCGCGGCTGTGAACCTCAGCAGGACCCGGCGCTACGCGGGAAGAAGGATGGCGAGGCCAGCTTCACCATCAAAGTGCCAAGAAGGAATGTTGGTGAGTGTTTGAAAGATAAACTTCTTTTCATATATGTCAGCAGTGATAGCCTAGTGGTGTGACCGTCGGACTACCAAGTCATATGTCTCGAGTTCAAACCCAAGGCACGCACCTCATGACTTCGGATCCATGTGCGTATTGCAAAATTGTAAATTGTCTTTGGTCTCTGGTCTTGACATAAGCAATTTCCTCATCTATAAATTAAAATTTATCTATTTGTATTTAGCACTCTCTTATGGCCGATCCCTATAAATTACGGACCGTTATTGGCTAAAATTGAGACTTGTATCTTTACTAATAATAAAACGAAGACCTCATAGCTTTGCAGTAGAGACTCCCATATGGAAGTAGCTATCATAGGTGAAATTTGCTTATGAATCTATTTATCTGCTCAATTTGACAATCAAAAACGCTAGCATTGTTAAGCAAAACGATTCGCTTTTCTTTATAGGAACTGAGCATTAGACTCATGTGATTCATCCCGGAATTAAACAACTAAAACAGTCTTGCTCAATCTTAACAATTTGACACGACGGTGGTCAGGGATCTCAAGAGCTTAACAGTTTTCAATTAAATATCTTGTTTTATTACAACTGCTTAAGCGAGTATTCCTAATGTCATGAAGACATTTATCTCATTATTTTTTAACTCCGTGGGAATAGACAGAATTAACAGTCGTCTAACGGTAAAAAAAAATCGTCACTATGCAATGGAAACTATGCCTAATAGTCACAATTAATATTTTATTTTCTTCACAGGACCATCATCGACCCAACTCTACATGGTTCGCACACAGCTAGAAGCGCTGATCTCCGATAAATCAGGCGGCAGACGTGTTCTGCGCAAAGACCTGGACGCCGTGACTCTGACGCAGATCGAGACCTTCCACCGACAGAGCTTTTACTGGATGTACCTGCTCAATTTGTCAGGTGAGAATATTGCCACACTCCAGGCCTAGTCTGACCAAATATGATGCCAAGTGGGTAATATTGCCAGGGGTTAATATGGTTGTTTCGGAAGGTTCCTGCACAGGATAAGGCGGGAGGAAACGCCCGGGTGTCACCATTGTGTGGATCGCCCGGAGGACACGGTGGAGCATACGGTGGAGGTCTGCCCAGCTTGGGCGGAGCATCGCCGTGTCCTCGTGGAGGCGATCGGCGGCGGTGATCTCTCGCGTCCGGCCCTGGTTCAGGCCATGGTACGGAGCGAGAGGAAATGGAAGGCTGTCACCTCCTTCTGCGAAGCGGTAATGCTCGCGCAGGAGGAGGCGGAACGCGTGAGGGAGAGGCAAATTTCGCGCCCTCACGCCCCTAACCGCCGCAGGAGGAGACGCCCAGGGCGTCGGGAATAGCGAGGCGATTTCCGACCACCGTAGGCGCGGGCTTGCGGACGGTGAGCAATGGGTGGCTCACCGTCCGATAAGGACCAGGCCCGGGTCGACGGCGCGTTGTGTTCCACGCGCGCCTCAAAGAGATGTCAGCATAATTGAAGGGGTCCACTAGAACCGATGCCTGCCGGGGTTGCGAAGAAAACCGAAAGGGAGATCGTGGCCCCCGGCAACAGGGCAACTGAAGGAACACGGGTGGGTTTTAGTCAGTAAGAGTCTGACACGCCCTCCCGCTCCGCCCAGAGCGGGAGAAGTTATTTGATGATTTCCCACCCACAAAAAAAAAAAAAAAAAAGCGGTTAATATGGTGAAATAGGTAATTCTGCTTCAGGGTATTATTGCCAAATAGGTGTTATTGCCAAGTGTTAACATGGTCAGAAGGCAATATTTCCAGTGGTTATTTGAGTCAATACTGCCACCATCGGGTATGTAAAAACCCGCGGGAGACATGTTCTACGCAAAGATCTGGACGCCGGTACACTGACACAGATCTAAAATTTCCATCGACAGAGCTTCTACTGGATGTACCTGCTCAACTTGTCTGGTGAGAATATTGCCACACGCCAGGCAATATGGCCTACTTGGCCATAATGCCTCCGACCAAATATGAAGCTAAGTGGGTAATATTGCCAGGGGTTAAATATGATGAATGAGGTAATTTTGCTCTGGGGTTTTATGGTCAAATAGGTGTTATTGCCAAGTGTTAATATGGTCAGAAGGCAATATTTTCAGTGGTTATTAGAGTCAATACTGCCACTATAGGGTTTACAGGGTAAGTTTTTAACCAGTGCGCAAACTTAAACACGTGACTTATCATTATGAACAACTTTTACTATGGGACCAAACCTGAAATCACGACAAAAAATCAGCTGTTCCCTACATCTACATGTTCGCATAACTCGTCAAAATATAGGGAACAGCTGATTTTTTTTGGGATTTCAGGTTTGGTCCCATTGTAAAAGTTGTTCATAATGATGAGTAAAGTCACAAGTTTAAGTTTGCGTACTGGTTAAAAAAAAAAAAAACAGTAAATAAATCCGGTAGCAAACATGTTCTACGCAAAGATCTGGACGCCGACACACTGACATAGATCTAGAATTTCCATCGACAGAGCTTCTGTATGTACCTGTTCAACTTGTCAAGTGATAATTAAGACCTAGGGGGTATTATTGTTAAGAGGGTAATATTGCCAGCAGGATAATATTGCCTATCGGTTAATATGGCCAAGGTGTAATATTGCTAGGGAAATACCGCCAGCTTCGTCATTCAACTAATGATTCTCCCAACTGCACAGAGTGTGGGAAAGTGGAAGACGTTCTTCACATCATGGTGGAGTGTGTCTGTAACGAAGATCTCTGAGTTATTGACACACTTTGGTGTTGATGTTAGAGAGGTGCGAAGATGCAATAACATTCTAGCACTCCCCTTGTCAGAAACAGCGAGGGTATTATATAACCTTGTGAGGATTGGTATTCGTAAAAGATAATTAGTCATATAAAAGAACTATTATATTTATAAATGCGTGTATTAAATTGTAAGAAAGGCTTACGGGGCGACTTAGGGATCTCGCGCACTAGACGGCCACGACCACGACCAGTGATCGCAGCGACCAGGTAAACTATAGTAACGATATAAACCGCGCACTTGGTCGCAACGGCCAACTAGCCGCAGACCATACAATACTACTAGGCGGCCACGACTGGCCGGAGTCGTGGCCGTCTAGTGCGCGATATCCCTTAGTCTTGTCCAGGCTCCAAGCTCCTTAAATAAAGTAAGAAAAAAAAAACCGAATGATTGTGCTTTTGTTCACAGATTCGCTTCAGAAATGCTGCGATCTTTCTCAGCTGTGGTACCGAGAGTTCTATCTTGAGATGACGATGGGCCGTAAAGTGAATGTAAGTAAATCTAGTTTAAATTACAAATAAAAGACGCATTAAAATAACTTATAATAAGTTTATGTTTGACTATTTTTACCCGACCGCTCAAATTCAAAATTCAAAATATTTTTATTTCACATAAACCTACAAGGGCACGTCAGAAGCTAGGTGCACAGTTCCAATTGGTCGCTTCCTATGGAGAAGAGCCGGCAAGAAACTCCACGGTTACTCTTTTAAAAATAATTGGCTTTTACAATACTTTCAAATAACAGTGTGACTAGGTATGGGAGGACAGTGTAGGTCTTTCAACAAGTACCAGGTATTTAAATAGAAAATGGTCAACAGATCTACAGTCCACTTAACCTACAGCGTTCTCACATTCCTAAAACAGAGAAAAATCTATACAAAAATCTATGCTCCCGAAGGAGGGTAATGTTTTGCGAGAGTATGTATGTATGTGTCTATTTCTTTGGCACTCTCTGTAGCCTAAACGGCTTGATGGATTTTATATAACACTAGCTTCTGCTCGCGACTTCGTTCGCCAGCCTTTAACCTTCCTCAAGAATTGGGGTATCCAATAAAAAAGATTTTTTTCTAATCCGACTGGTAGTTCCGGAGATTAACCCCTACATAAAAAAAAGAAAATGATGATGTGGAAATATTTAGCGCAGACTGAGCTTTATCGCTCGGTACTTGGTATGGCAACACGCCGTGTTCGAGTTCGCGACAAGTTAATCGTCATCCTGAGGATGCCTCGTTGAGAGGTGAAACACGTGTCGATTTCTTCCAGGGTCTTTTCAAGACTCTTTAGAAATAGCTAAGCGGAACAGGTTACTAAATATTTCCACATCATCATTTTATAATGGATTTCCGCAAGGTCACGCCTGAATCAATTAACTACCCCCTACATACAAACTTACAAACAAATTTTACCTTTTTTATAATATTATATAATATAAATATGAGGTGTCGTTAAGATTCATTTTATTAGTGGGAGTGACATAGGCCATATATTATTTATACAGTATTTTAACTAACAGAGGGCGTTCCCGTTAACCTGCAATAGTATAGCGTCCATATATGCAAAAAAAAAAAAAAATAACCAAAAAAATATTTTTATTTTTTTAATTAATAAAATATTCTATATATAATTAATAAAATATTATATAAAATATTGAAACACTCTGTACGCGCGCATATGTCCGCATATGTATGTACAGTGTGTTTTCGGTTACGTATCAATTTAATATTTTTTATGAATATTTTTTTTTGCGTTTATAAACTCTCTATTATTTCGGGTTAATAGGAACGCCCTATGTTAGTTAACATACTGTATATTGCATCTGCAAATACAAAAAAAGGGAGGAGAAAGTTAAAAAAAAAAAAATTACAACAATTTTTTTTTTTTTACATATATATTTTTTTCATTTACAGAAATGCATGGTACGTCACCAACATAACGAAGAATGCAATGATCTGATCACTATGGAGAAGCGTATACAGTTCCCCATTGAAATGTCCATGCCGTGGATACTGACCGACCATATACTGAGGACTAAGGAGCCGGCTATGATGGAGTAAGTGGAATAGGGATGATGCATGGGTCCAAAGAAAGAAATTCTATTTAGTCCGTCAGTCAGATAGGAACCGTTCAAGTATTACGTAAGCACTAAAGGGGGGTGGGGGGTCTATGCTTTGCTAATTTTTAATGACATGCGGGGTGGGGGGGTCTAGATGGTGATTACGTCAGCTGTAATAATTTACTTTTTTACACATATGGCAACCCACACATTGTCTATGCTTGAAAACGAAACGCATATTCGGGGATTCCCACAAATAGTAAATACTTTATAAAAAAAAAAAAAAAACTTACATTAAAAGATAAATATATATACCAATGTTTACGTAAGCATGGGAGGGGGGGGTAAGAGTTTTGCTTACTTTTGCTGACAAGGGGGGGGGGGGGGGTAAATAATTGTAATAAATCGACTTACGTAATACTTGAACGGCCCCATAATAGAAAAATCTTAGCCACGTATTTTTTGCTTTATCGTAATGATAAAAAATGACACGTCATGGCAGGAAACTGGGGGTATCACTCGGCAGGGATAGACCGGGTGTCATGAAGAACGCGGAGCCACTATAAGCGCCACGGTATAGCTTCCGCGGGCGAGGGGCGAAGCCCTGACCCTGCTCGCGACGCGACATGTCGAGTCATGGCACGTTTTGACTAAATGTATCGCCGTTTTTTTAACGTAAAAAAAAAGAAAAAAATCGTATCCAATATTTTTTAATAATCTAATTGACGGACAAAAAAAAATTTAGTCACCATCGTCATTCCCTATTATTTTTATAAAAGTTGATCCAACAGGCGACCTGTCCAAATTTCAATAACTCATACTCATACTAATTCCCATAGAAAATGCACTTTCAGTTTTCCCGAATTTCCCAATTTTCCAAATCTCAAATCTCAAATTCTTTATTGTGTACCATAATGTATATAGTTGGTAGGTAAGTAATTATATTAGTCACAACTATGGACCCTGTCGGGCACAGCATAGGTCAATTAGGAGAGAGGAGGAAGAGCACTGGTCGTTTAATATGACAAATTGTATTATTAGTTAAGTAGTTAGTAAGTAATACAGAATTCAATTTAAGAATTATAATTATTGTTTTATAAATTATATATGTTTATTTATTTAGTAACATTAGAATAACCATTTATTTTAAAAATTATTCTTTTCCAACTTCATTTTCATTTGCAACTTTTCCAATTTTTCTCTTCGTAAAAACCTGATTCGGACGATTACGAACATTTTATAATAAAACTCGCGCTCACCAACGAACAGAGCTTCATTTTCTAGATTAATAAACACGGAAATACAACAACATTTTTTTAAATATATATATATACAGTGCAACCTCGATATAACAAATCGGAGGGGAACAAGAAAATATTCGTAATATCAAGTAATTCGTTGAACTGAGGTTTGTTATGTTCAGTTTAGATTGGTCTAAAATTCGTTATTAAGAGGTAAAAGAATTTTAACTTAAATCTTTAACAATAGTGCCGAGCAGAGGTGTTTACATTACTTTCCATCAAAACAACAATGATTACTTTACAAACAAAGGCGTGTCGAAACATGTCGAGACATGAATCACATTATAAGATTAAGAGTTATATTATTGGTGGAAACTTTATATAAAGGTTTTGGGTTGGCAAAATTCGTTAATTAGAGGTATGAATACTTTTCTTGATAGTTGAAAATTCGTTATTGAGAGGTTGTACGCAAAGAATGTTCGTAATGTAAAGGTATATTTTATATTGACTCTTATGGACAATTCAAGGGGATTACGAAGAATTTGTACGTTATATTAAGGTTGCACTGTATATATATTATTTATTTACTTTTTTTTTAATAGTTAGAATTACAAAATTCGCAATAAATATGGTCAACTTAAAATACAATAGATGTGGATATATTAAGTAACCTGTTCCGCTTAGCTATTTCTAAGGAGCCATAAACAAACCCTGAAAGAAATCGACACGTGTTTCACCTCTCAACGAAGCATCCTCAGGATGACGATTGACTTGTCCCGAACTCGAACACGGCGTGTTGCCACACCGAGCCCTGAACGCAGTGTTGTCCACGTCTATTGTATTTAATTTTGGATTTCCACAAGGTCACGCCTGAATCTATGGTCAACTTACTAAAACTATCATGGTAATATCGACAAGTATCAATAAGTTCTTGTGCTTACATACACTTGAGACTAGCAATATTCTTTCTATAGGAAAAAATCACTCTTAATGTCTTAGTAATAAACACCAATATCCCTCAACAGTTATCTCAGTCACTCGATCTATTTAACGGTTCCCATAGACACTCATTATTTTTACAGCAACCATTTTATTTAGAAACACATTAATAAGCTTCATTTTCCCTCAACAGATACTTCCTGGACATACCAAAATCAACCTTATGTTGACGAAAACATTATTCAAAAATCACTCTTAACTCTTTATAAATAAACCCCAATTTCCCTCAACAGATATGTTCTCTATCCATTGGACCTTTACAACGACTCTGCGCAGTACGCGCTCACAGTATTTCGCAAACAGTTTCTATACGACGAGGTGGAAGCAGAAGTTAATTTGTGCTTCGATCAGTTCGTGTACAAGCTGTCTGAGCAGGTCTATGCTCATTACAAGCAGCTGGCGAGCAGGTGAGCATACTTGAGCATATCTTTTGAGAGCGATTCATGAGAAGCGAATGGCGAACAAGTTGCCAAAGATGTATAGATTTACCTGTAAAATATTATGACCGATGTGTGTGTGTGTCTCTGTGTTTGTGTGGGAGCGAGCGTGTTGCCATTAACTGGACAGATCGATAAGGAAAATGTAATTCATTGTTACGGGAAGTAACGTCAGGCCGATGTTGCAGCGGTGGTGATCTCTCGCGTCCGGCCCTGATTTGGGCCATGGTACGGAGCGAGAGGAAATGGGAGGCCGTCACCTCCTTCTGCGAAGCATTAATGCTCGCGAAGGAGGAGGCCGAACGCGTGAGGGATAGGCAAAATTCGCGCCCTCACGTCCCTCCGCAGAGGAGACGCCCTGGGCGTCGGGAATCGCAGGCCGATTTCCGTCCACCGTAGGCGCGGGCTTGTGGACGGTAAGCAATGGGTAGCTCGCCGTCCGATAAGGACCAGGCCCGGGTCGACGGCGCGTTGTGTTCCACGCGCGCCTCAAAGAGATGTCAGCAGAATTGACGGGGTCCTCTAGGGCCGATGCTTGCCGGGGGTGCGAAGAAAACCGAAAGGGAGATCGTGGCCCCCGGCAACAGGGCAACCGAAGGAACACGGGTGGGTTTTAGTCAGTAAGAGTCTGACACGCCCTCCCGCTCCGCCCAGAGCGGGAGAAGTTATATTGAAAAAAAAAAAAGGCCGATGTTGAAATTAAAAAATTCTTACTTTCAATTGTAGAGCTAATCTTTGACATTGCTTGTAGCAGTAAAAAAATATTCGCCATAAGCACAGTATTTTAATTTACTGGCATTTTTATTTTTGGGTACTTACATAATGATCGTATCGGAAGACGTAGCATTGGAAGGCCTCCCACAAGGTGGACCGATGACCTTGTGAAGACTGCAAGAATCCGCTGGATGCGGGAAGCACAGAACCGGTTCAGCAGTGGACGTCTTTGGGCTGAAATGATAACGTTGATGATTGGTCGACGCTTCAATGATCTCGATTTTCTTCTCTTCGCAGCATGCTTCTAGACAAACGTTACCGCGCGGAATGTGCCGCGCGCGGAGCTTCTACAGGCTCCGCCGCCGGGCGGTACGCGTCGCTACTGCGACAGAGACATGTTGCGTTGTTAGGCAGACATGTGGACCTGTGTGCGCTGGTTAGTATATTAATAAAACGTTAATAAATACAGACATTGTAGGCAGAAAAATTACAAAAAAAAAGTTACAATATTTGGTGGTAATTCGTCAACTTTTGGAGGTAAAAGGTTACAAGAAGGTCAAGTATCCCGTATCTAGTATTGTTACTTGAAGTACGAGTTAAGAAATCCGTTTTTTTTTTATCGTGTTAAGTTATTGATACGCACCACGTCTCTGAAGTTGATAAAAAAAAAAAAAAAACTAATACAAATATGTTCTTAATGTCCCTCGGCAAACTTCGTGTTTCGTCAGTCGTCGGATTTCTATCGGTTGCCCTTTGCACTTGGTGCAGACCGGACGCTCTCAATCGACTTGGAAGTATATAGAGTTGTTAATACCCTTTTTACTTAATGTAGTTTATTTTAAAAATTGTAGGAAAGCTGCTAAAGTCGCAGGCACGACAGATAGGAAAATAGTTTTACAGCTCTATATAGGGTGGCAGGGACATTGATGCGAAAACTGTTACCATGGATTCAGTACATGATTCTGAACCCCCCTGAGTTTATTTTTTTTGTCGGTTATTTAAAAAAAATCACCTGTTCCATACATTTTGACCGCGTAGATATTGACTGCACTTTTCTATGAAACAGCTGTTTAAAAAAAAAAAAATCGACGCAGGGGGTTCCAGAATCAAGTACTGAATCCATGGTAATAACTTTTGCGTCATGTCCCTGCCACCCCAATAGTTCACACAACAAATCAAAACAAAACAACAATAAAGTACTTCGTTCTGAATTCAAATTATTATACACGATAAATGTAATAATTAATGGACATGGAATTACGTCAGCAGAAAATTCCAAAGTCATTTATTCAAACTAGGCTGAAAACCAGCACTTTTCGAACGTCAAAATTACATAAGACAGTCCCCCAAAACGCCCACCCTTCACCACTTCCTAGTGCCTTTAGCTGGGAAGAAGAAGTGGCGCAACAAACTCCCCAGCAGCACAGCTGACTGTTCAAGTTACAAAATAAATGATTCTATACAAGAGTATACAAAAAAAAAAACAGTGGCACTCCGGGAGTGCCGACAGAAGTGAAAACTTGAAAAAAAATCGGCACCGCGGTAATCAACGCGTTGATGTCTTTTTAACCGTCTTACGAATTTTCGATCAGGTCACGTGTCCTGACGCGAGTTTAACATTTTTTACCCATTACAAAAAAAGTGCACAACGCCGCTAAAGAAGTTTTCACTTCAAAAATACATTATGCAGCACAAAAAAATAATTTAAATAATAAATTATTGGCCATATGTCAGCTAGCACACGCCAATATACCAACCTAAGTACAAGAGTTTTGCTAGCCACATTCGTGCTCAAACTTTTTTATTTTTTTGACAGGTGGCGCAACGTATTAATGCTGACATGCACAGAGCTTTGGACGCAGCCGTGGCGAAGTTTGAAGCGGGAGATATAACGGGCGTTGTGGTATGTAAACCTGAACAGAACTGTTCTTCATGTAAATCAGTTTGTAGATTTTTCTAAATCAATCAGGGCCCAATTTCATAGAATTCAATGCGAAATTTCTTTCTCTTGACTGCTGAGTATGAAGTCTTAGGTTCGATTCCCGGATCGGGAAAAGTGTTATTGGGTTTTTCATCTGGAATTTCTCAGTAGCAGCTCGTAGTCTCGATTTGTGCCCGGTTGATGGCAATAGGCTCGCCCCCTATTACATGGGACTTGAACATAACTGGCGAAATGTGGGTGTACCGTAGATACACCTCTGCCTAACCCTTCGGGGATTACAGGCGTGATGTTATGTTATGTGTCAATAAATTACTAAGTTGACACATTTTTACTAAAAGTGCTGTTTAATAAAGTAGAAAACTATGAAAGAAACTTGTGAAAGTGTTGGATTGTCACCTATCGTCTGTTGGTTTCATTAAGCCCTGGATCTGGGGGGCAAGCCGGGGCCCATGCCCCGGGCGCCAACTTCAGGGGGCGACACATTTAAGTGCAACTTTGCAATAAATGAGACGCGCAGCACATTTATTATCTTTCTTTTTTTTTTCTTTTTTGCAACAGTTTTGGCGCCCCTGTTGAATTTGCACATTATCGATCGATGATACAATTTGATTAATATGTTGCTGCCAAAATTTTCATTTTGAGAAAAATTTAATTTCGCGGAGGCTAACTGCTAAGCTAGCTAAGCTTTTATGGGGATGCGCTACATCCCCATAAAAGCTTGGCGGGGAGCGGCAGACGGCAGTTTTTGCCCCTCCTCAAAAAAATTCTAGATCCGGGGCTGCCTGATGTCAATCCCATACTTGATAGTTGTCGTCATTATTTCACGCGATATTTGAATACAGATATAATTCTAATATCTACCGGATTCAGAAACCGGTTTTTTTGTAACTCACGATTTTTTATAAGCCGACAAGATTATTGCGTGCATTGTATTTTTTATAACTTATTATATTATATTATTTTCGGGAATTTATAAAAAAAAAAAAAAATCCAATCAATTATATATTTCCGTAATTTCAATCTCTTCAAAAACTTGTGTATTACAATGTTACAAAATTTAAATAAATGGTCACATTTCGTCAACTCCATACCTTTCTCCTAGGAACTCGAAGGCCTGATTTCCGTGAACCGCCTCTGCCACAAACTGCTAAGCCGGTACCTCACACTGGACGATTTCGACGCCATCTTGAGAGAGAGTGACCACGGAGTTCTCGCTCCATACGGAAGAATCACCTTGCATGTGTTCTGGGAACTCAACTTTGATTTCTTGCCGAATTATTGTTATAATGCTGCAACTGACAGGTGAGAAATATTATAAAGTTTTCTCGTGATTTATTTCGGGTTAACTCGAGTTGTTTCGAGCTCGAACGAAACTTTTAATCGTGACCTCATCACGCGAAGTCTATGTTTATGCAGCCAACGGGAAGGCCAAAACACACGAAGGGTAACAACCCGCTCTAAGGGTAAAAGCACCTTTACCCTTAGAGCGTTTACTGATGATAAATTTCGGAGTGTACCGACTAGTTTCAATTTCAAATTATAAAGTTGAGGAAAACATTTTTTTTATTTACTTAAGAATTGATTTTCATATAAGGCCCCGGGGGTATGGAAATTTACAAGCGTTAACTCAAATACGTTACGTTTTTCTGCGCAACGTACCACCTTTCACTTTGAAATCATGTATAATAATCAATCATGTGTACTTGTAGACAGAGGGGTAGGTAGGGTTTTTTTAAGTGAGAACTTCTTCAGGCGCGTTGGGCATTTTTGAGATGGGACTAAACCATTGATTTCGCGACACTGTGACGACACCAGCTATTGATCATTAAAAAGACTTCAACGCGTTGATTAACGCGGTGCGTGGAGTAAAAGACATCAACGCGTTGATTACGGCGGTGCGTGGAGTAAAAGAAATCAACGCGTTTTTTCAAGTTTTCACTTCTATCGGCACTCCCGGAGTGCCACTGATTTTTTAAGAGATGCGTTTATTTACACTCTTTGCCTGTTGCATATTCAAAGACAACCGTATTAAGGAGTAAACCCCAGTCGTGCGTCGGAGCTGACATACACACACACACACATTTTTTTTTGTTTTATGCTCATTGATTTCGGTACCCATCTCTGTGAAGTTTCGCCAGACTGATAATATCAACATGCAGTGAGCAATTGATGGTCAGTGCTCGCTCCTTATCGGTATAAGAAAAGGCCTATAGTGGGGCAGAGTTTTAAATGGAAAATATAAACTTTTGTCTATGTAACACCACTTTCCGATACATACGGGTTAAATAATTTGTCAAATAATTTTTGTTACATTTGTTAAAAGCACACTGAGCTTATTGCGGAATAATTGCGTTCGTTTGATCCCTTGCTGCATGATTATTACTAACCTTTAGTTATGCAATTAATATGTAAGATACTTAAGGATTCGCTCTATACAACATACACTTCAGAAACACGATTACTTTTAGTTTTCTCGAAAGAAAAAAAACCAAAATAATCTCTAATAAAAAACAAAATAAACCCTTAGTATGGCGCAAATACTTCACGGAAGGTTAGCAGCTTATTAATAATAACGAAACAATAATAACATTTTTAAAATGTGTATTTGTTTTAATAATACGAAGGAAATACTTAAATTAGCGTGCGCCGCTATTTTATTTATTCGTATCGTTTATTCTTAGCCAGAGCCGCCACGATACCTCGCTTCTCCGTACGCTAAAAAGTTCTGTGCGCCCTTAATAATCTGGTAGGTAGTGACGAAAGTGATGAAAAAGGTCTTATTTGTAAAATACTTGCAGATTCGTGAAATGTCGCGGCATACAGTTTGCAGCAGGTGTTTCCCGAGAAAAGCCCCAACAATACGGACATGCATTGCTGTGGGGCTCCAAGCAACTCAGTCTTGCTTATTCCGCACAGTATGCCCAGTATGTCGGTAAGTGCAAATTTTACAGAAATTTTATTAAAATAGTATTTAGGCCATGTATGAACCACTGTTTGGCACATAGAAGAATTTCTGAAACTGGTTTCTGGAACGAAAATCAATACAAAAATTAGCCTATAAATAGTCAAACGCATGTCGACGCTGTGATTGGTTGACTGCGTTATGAACAGCCAATCAGATCACTTGACTTGATTTTAATTTAAACAGGTTGTTGCCCTTGTCAGATTTTTGATGTGTAACATCATCCTCTCGCTTTCCTGCAATCGAAATCTAAATCAAAATCTAAATAATCAAATCTGTGGGAGTGATTTCGTGAAAAGGGACGGAAGTGTGACACAGGAAGCCGGGGAAATGCGTGCTATTTGATTTTAGCAATAAGCGCTCACAGAACGAGGCCCCGCCCCTTTAATGTTGCTTATTACTAAGTTGAGATGTCAAATGTCATCATATGCGGCTACTGTAAGGCTCGCTCGTTTTTTTTTTTGTCTTGGAACGGAGCTTAAACATTGTGTATTTTATTTTTGTTATCCTGTACTGTCCTGTATAATATTATCTAAACATGATATGTCTTCTCCCCCAGGCTTCGTAGGCGCCCAACACCTTCACGCCCTAGTCCGTCTCCTAGGCTACCAGGGAGTAGCCGTAGTAGTCTCAGAACTGCTAGACGTAGCGCGAGGTCTCCTGCACGGTACTATCGCGCAGTTCACTAGGGCGTTAGCGGCTGCCATGCCTAGGCACTGCAAACTGCCGAGATATGATTATGGATCTAATGGTGAGTAAGGGTAACAACTCACTACAAGGGTAATTATTCAACCATAGGGTAACAACCCTCTCCAAGGGTAATTATTCAACCATAGGGTAACACCCCACTCCAAGAGTAACAACTCATCCCTTGAGTAACCATCCACCCCTAGAGTATATCTTACTCCAAGAGTAATAACCCACCCAAAGGGTATTTAAACACATCAAGGGTAAAAACACACTCTTAGGGTAACAATTCTTCACCATAAGTCTTCATCAAGATTTCATCGCCAATCTGCACTGAGTAAACGTGGTATACTCGTAAATGAATACTCGTTCTTCCTCTGTATGAGAAGAGGGCCTTTGACCTGCAGTACTTGCGTTAAAATAACTGTCCTTGAAGTTTCTTGACAGTTATTCCTCGTAGAGATCTACATTCTAGAACAGGCCAGTACCTTCAACTTTCTGAGTAACTGACCGGCTCCTTGACACTTCAAAAGTGCATGTAAATGGTTTGACTATGAACAGTAACCATTTTCTTTTCACACAGGAGTGCTGGGTTACTACCACGCTCAACTCACCGACATCGTTCAGTACCCCGACGCGCGCACTGAACTGTTCCATGCCTTCAGAGAGCTGGGCAACATCATACTCTTCTGTATGCTCATTGAACAGGTAAGATTTATTATATTAGTAACCGGTGACCAAAATACACTTCGTGTAACAAAATTTTTCGAGGGTAATAAATATCTTGAGGGTAACAAGACATCACGAGGGTAACATTACATCAGGAACATAACAAAATATATCAAGGGTAACAAAACACTTCGTCATACTTCCCTGGGTACTAGAAATATTTACTTGGCATTTAAAAGAAATTACAATTTTCTTTCATTTTAATATTTTGTTGAATTTAGAGAAAATTAATATAGTTCATAAATCAATGCTTTATGTAGTTGTGAGAAGGATTCGCAGTGGTAGCTGTGGATCTCAAAATTCATGATTTCATGAAAAAATCATAACATATCTAACTTGGAGAGACATATGAAAGATTCTAATGATTATAATTCTGTAAATACATATTTGTTATGGTCTCAAGTCATATTTTGATCAACATATAACATGACCCCCTTTTTTTTTTTGTGGGCGGGAAATCATCAAATAACTTCTCCCGCTCTGGGCGGAGCGGGAGGGCGTGTCAGACTCTTACTGACTAAAACCCACCCGTGTTCCTTCGGTTGCCATGTCGCCGGGGGCCACGATCTCCCTTTCGGTTTTCTTCGCAACCCCGGCAGGCATCGGCCCTAGTGGACCCCTTCAATTCTGCTGACATTCTTTGAGGCGCGCGTGGAACACAACGCGCCGTCGACCCGCGCCTGGTCCTTATCGGACGGTGAGCCACCCATTGCTCACCGCCCGCAAGCCCGCGCCTACGGTGGCCGGAAATCGCCTCGCGATTCCCGACGCCCTGGGCGTCTCCTCCTGCGGCGGTTAGGGGCGTGAGGGCGCGAAATTTGCCTCTCCCTCACGCGCTCCGCCTCCTCCTTCGCGAGCTTTACCGCTTCGCAGAAGGAGGTGACGGCCTCCCAATATAACATAACACTACCCTGCAAATTGTAAAAAAACTTAACTAAATTTGATTTTCGCGGGCTACCACCGGAAGAATATATTCATAAGGAATATAATTTGTTGTTAAGGCGCTGAGCCAAGAAGAAGTAACGGACTTACTGCACGCGGCGCCATTCCAGAATATACTACCACGACCTTTTGCTGCAGGTACGCTATTTTTTTCTCCTTTAGAATAGAATAGAATTTTATTATGCAAATATGGGTAATACATAAATAGTTCTTAAGATGCGGCATGCAAACATTTGAAATTATTTATATCACTATTATTACACTTATTTATATCAATTTATAAATTACCATTATAAAATTCTTAAATCATCAACTTAATTATAAATATATGTTTGTATTGAAAGGAAAATATAAATTAGTATCATAAGATTAAATATAATGTCATTACTATTACAAATATCATACCATTGTCATTATATCATTTAACATGTCATTACCAATATCATTATTATTACAATTCCAAAATCAAAATGTCAAAGATCAAAATGTCAAAAATAAAAATGGCATAAATCAAAATGTCATAAATCAAAAATTTTAAAATCAAGATGTCACTAATTAACAGATATTTTTCTCCGATAGGAACTCAGTTACACTGTAGTACGTTTTGTCTACCAAAAATTTCCGCAATCTACTCTTAAATTGTGCTGTATTTAAAGCTTTCCAATCCTCGGTAATTTATTGTAGATAGCTTTTGCCTTGGATTTACTCCTTTAATATTAAATTGGTTTGATTTCTTCCTATCATAGTTATTTATGTGGTCGCAAGCACTACTGTTGAGCATTAGGTCTTGGGTTCGATTCCCAGGTCGGGCAAAATGGTGTTGCGTTTTTCTACCTAGAATTTCTCAGTAGCAGCCCGGTGTCTGGATTCGTGTCCGGTTGATGGCAATAGGCTCGTTCCCTATTACATGGGACTTAAACATAACTGGTGAACTGTGAGTGTACTATAGGTACACCTCTGCCTAGCCCTTCGGGGAAACGAGCCGTGATTTGTTTTATGTAAAAAGGTACAGAGGAGCGGACTTAAGGTTACGCTTTCCGGTCATTCTTACATACAAACGTAGTTTGGTGATTGCTCGTCTGTTTGACGGTGTACGTACAAAATTTAAAATTATATCAATTTATCGAGGCCTGTATGGAAGCAACATCAAAAAAATAATTGGTCTGGAAGTTATGAGCATCGAAACTTCCATATTACAACACTAATTTTAACTCACCTTTGGGCGTAAATAAATAACTTATGGAGAATGAAAATGGAAAAATAGGAACCGTACAGGGATAAGTAATTTATTCAAAAGTTCAAATAATTTCATTTTTAGTAGAATCATCCAGTATTTTTTCCATAATATCTATATCCCCAAAGGTCTGTTCATGAAATTTTACGCGCTCGTTTTCGTTATAAATCATCGTACATTTCACTAAATAAATAAATAAATAAAATAAATAAATACTAAATAACTTTACTAAATAGCATGCATATTAGCCACGCCACCAACGAGTTCGGCCCGGCGGCCAGCCGGTTCTTAATGCCTTAATATTTTGCTTTAATAGCATTATGTACACATAACATTACGCTTGTACATCCCGAAGGGTTAGGCAGAGGTGCAGTAGCGGATCCAGGGGCTCAAGCCCCCTCCAAAACCATCCGAGTTCTTCTGTGACAAATCTTAAAGTGAACATGATATTAATCTAATTAAACTTTTAAGTAAGCATTACACTACCTCTGAGGTACTATTGTCATCAATATTATCTTTAACTTTATAATATTATATTTTCGAAGTTTTTTTTTCTATAAAATGTTTTGTTTACGTGACGAATTTATGATCCCCTAATTCTGCTGCTCACGCTGCCCGGTTTGGCCGCCATGTATATTCACCGAGATATCTCTGGTAGTCTACAACCTAACGAAGTCATTGACAAATTTGTGAAAAGTCATGGCGAGGAGGCTTACTATGCGTTAAAGAAAAAATAGTGTACTTTTTTCGGGGTCAAGTCCCTCTCGAAAGACAATCTTGGATCCGACACTGCAGAGATGTACATATAATAGTTAATTGATTCAGGCGTCACCTTGCGGAAATCCATTATAAGATGACGATGTGGATATATTTTGTAACTTGTTCCGCTTAGCTATTTCTATAGAGTCTTAAAAAGACCCTGGAAGAAATCGACACGTGTTTCTCGTTTTCAGACTCTCTGCGCTCGGTGCTTGGTGTGGCAACACGCCGTGTTCGAGTTCGCGACAAGTTAATCGTCATCCTGAGGTTGCCTCGTTGAGGGGTGAAACACGTGTCGATTTCTTCAAGGGTCTTTTTAAGACTCTATAGAAATAGCTAAGCGGAACAGGTTACTAAATATATCCACATCATCATTTTGTACATATAATAACACCCACATTTCCAGATTTCAAATAATTAAATAAAAAAATATTATTTATGTTGCTTTTATCATTTTCATATGAAAATGAAATGCAATGATTTTTATTCCATTTCTTTTGTACAGTTTAAGCTAAATTTTGTTTATATTGGTGTCTACAGAGGGAGAAAAACCAGAGACTAAACAGAAGCGTTTAGAAGCTAAATACTCAGCGCTACAGATTGTGCAGAATGTCGACAAATATGGTACTGCTAAGGTGAGTTATACTTTATAGGCTTACTAGTTGCGTCTCGCTGTTTGACCCGCATAAGTCTCGATCCCGTGGCAATATCGGGATAAAAAATATCCTATGTCCTAACCCAGGTCGTTGTCTACCCATGTGCCAAATTTCATCCAAATCTGGTCAGCCGTTTTAGCATGAAAGCGTAACAAGCAAACAAACTCACTTTCGCATTTATAATTTTTGTTAGGATTAGGACTAGCTGTTGTCCGTGACTTGGTCTGCGTGTAATTTGTGTTTTATATATATATTTTTTTTGTAATAGAAATATCCAAGATGGAAAAAAGCTTATGTCTTTCTCCAGGTCCCAGATTATCTCATTTGTCAAATTTCAGTTCGGTGGTTGAAACGCAGGCCACACTGGGAACGAATCTAAGTTCGTTTAGCTTCGCTCATGTACCTACCGCATGTTTGGATACTTCGGTTCACACCGCGAACTATGAAGTATGCAAAAGGGATTCAAAAATTAAAAAAAAAAAAATATTTTACATAAACCCACATGGGCACTTATGAAACTTCAGCAGCTAGGCGCACGGTTCCAATTGGTCGCTTCCTATGGAGAAGAGCCGGCAAGAAACTACACGGTTACTCTTTTAAAAATAATTGGCTTTTACAATATTTTCAAATAACAGTGTTAATAGGTATGGGAGGAGGACAAGCTATTAGTATGGAAGTATATATGTCACTAATGATACCAATATTTTTAAAACGTTGCTACACACTAAAAACTTCTCCTGTATTGTGGTATCGTTTTCACTGTTAAGAATTCAGGTCCATTTTTAAAGTAAAAATACATTTTCTCATCATGCTTGGAAATTCAAAGATTATTTTGACAACCTTCTTCGAGAAAAAGAAAGAAAGAAAGATAATTTATTTGTCAACATGCGTTTACATAAACTGAGTTATCAGACATGCAAGGTGTTAAATACTATGTTGTGAGCGTCCATGCTTTGCCAATAACGGCGTACAAATTTTGAAAAACGAAAATGCTGTACTGTACCCTAATTGCGTAACTTATTTTCGTAAACGATTATGACTAATTTGTTTCATTTTGACAGTTCAACAACATTCATTGCGTTATTTATGTTGTTGAGCAGATTTTTTTTCCAACTTATGAAGCAATAAATTAACAATCTGTTTCAAATCGAAACAAATTGTGATTGATAGTGTATTATGCAATTAGGGTACTGGTCAATACATGCGAGCGAGGAAATGTTTGTATGAAAATCTATACCTATCTGTCGTGTTTAGCGGCCAAAAAAGTTACTATGAAAACACATATCTGTCGTATAATTTAAAAATGGAACGAAGTTTTTACTTCAACATATGGCAACCAAGGAGGTAACTTATCAAAAAAAAAAAATTTAAATTTTGATTCTGGAATTTATAATTAATTTACTAAGTTTGAATTTCATCGCATTATTTGAAAAAAGTATTATACAAGCCTTGACCGTAACTAGGCATTGGTGGACACATAGGTGTGTCTTGCGCGCCGCGGCATTAATGTACTATTGTTTACATAGAATCGCAGATCCTGTAGTTAAAAACATTGAAAATCTAGTCGCAATCTTAGTTCAGCGGTAATCAATGTCAAAACTATTAAAAGATGTAGGTAAATTAAGAGGTATTAAAAAAAAATACGGTAATAGTCCTTCAGGTTTGTTGCATCTTTAGTTATAAAGAGGTTGCATTAGACAGAATGCAGTTGCTCCATGCAAATACAGTCTCATTTGCGACTCCGCTCCTATTCAGCGCTGCGTAGACATTTCTAAAGGATCAATATTTGAAGTAAAGTGTTGTCCGTTCGCAGCAAGGCCAGCTGTCCCGCGAGGGCGACCTGCTGACCCGCGAGCGCCTGTGCTGCGGCCTGTCGCTGTTCTCCGTGGTGCTGCGGCGCCTGCGCGCGTGCCTGGCCGCGCCGCAGTGGCCCGCGCCGCCCGCGCCGCACCACCACGCGCCCGCGCACACCGACGACACCAACGAGTTCCATAGGTATTCTTCCGCGTATCGCTGATTCCAGATAAATCTGTATAAGAAATCTATAGGTATGTTGATGTGATGATGTGTGTGATAAAGATTATACTTAAACTAAAAAAATTGTTTCAGATTGTGGTCAGCCCTACAATTCTTATACTGCATTCCAGTTGGAGACACACAGTTTACTGTTGAGTAAGTTAACATTATGTTCTTCTTCATATTTCCGTAGATTAAACTGACATTGTGAGAACTGAATGCCTCGTTGGTCTAGTGGGCGAAAGTGCAACTACTGAGCGAAGTGTGTGGGGGTTCGATTCCCGAGTCGAGCTGTGTTAGCGAGTTTTACTGCTGCCTGTCCACTGGAGCGGAGAAGAGAGGAGAGGAGCGGAGCTATGACAATATTAACCACTGAATCTAAACTCCCCGCTCTATTGGACAGACAGCCTTAGGGATTCTCAGTAGCAGCCTGCTGCCTGGTCAGTGGGAACAGGCTGTGATCATAACATAAGTTGTCCAGCGGTTGAGTGACAAAAATTTTGTAGCGTTCCGCTTCTAGACTGGTCATCTCTTAGCTGCCACGGTTAATTTTAATATTTGAATTGTTTTTGTATTTTTATTACGGACGCTTTTAACGTGCACGTCTTTCTACATTGTTCTCACATGTATAATTTCAACACGAATGATGTAACCAATATTTTGTAACAATATTTTGGTTTAAAAGAGTGTCCGTGGAGTTTCTTGCCCGTTCTTCTCCATAGGTACCTACTACTCTTTGGAATGGGCAACTAGCTTCATCTTTCTGAATGACCGACCCCTTGACAATTCAAAAGTGCCTGTGATTGGTTTATTTGAAATAAATGCTTTGAGTTGAGACAAAGTCTCAATTCTTTTTCATTTTTTATTTCATAAGAATGGATGTTATATTTTTCCTTTGTAAATTATTTATACTCAAAAGTACAAATGTTCTAATTAAAATAATCACAAATTCAGTGCTTACCCACGTGAGAAAAAGCTTGGCTTAATGTAATAACATAATCATAATAATACCAGCCTATTACTGTCCCACTGCTGGGCAAAGCCCTCTCATACAAAGAAGGCATGAACATTGATCACCACGCTTGCTCAAGACGGATAGGCGATTTCCGACTTATATTAATTATTAGTCTAGGTTTCCTCGATATGTTTTCCCGCACCAATGTCGGTGATGTCTAAGATAAACGTATTTACAAAAACCAATGGCACTCCGGGAGTGCCCTAAGAAGTGAAAACTTGAAAAAAAATCGGCACCGCGGTAATCAACGCGTTGATGTCTTTTATTCTACACACCGCGGTAATCAATGCGTTGATGTATTTTTAATGGTCAAAAGCTGGTGTCGTCACAGTGTCGCGAAATCAATGGTTTAGTCCCAAGAAGTTTTCACTTCAAAAATAACGTTATTAATTTATCTTTCGAGGGAACTATTCGGCGAAGGTCTGCACTGGGCCGGCTGCACCATCATAGCACTGCTGGGCCAACAGAGAAGATTCGAGGCCCTCGACTTCTGCTATCATATCCTGAGGGTGCAGCGAGTTGATGGGAAAGATGAACTGGTGAAGGGAATTGTGAGTATAATCCTCCATTTACATAGATATATACTCCTTTTTCCGTGTTTTAGGGTTCCGTACCCAAAGGGTGCCAACCGGACCCGGGAATGAAGTACTTAGTTCTGAATTCAAATTATTGGACACGATAAATCTAATAAAATATATGGACATAGAAATTAGCATTAGTCTTTATTCGGAAATGCGATGATTTCCGAGGGATATTAAGAAAATAGAAATACTATAATTACTAAGGGTCTGCTATCTGTGCGTTCGTCTGTCACGGTCTGGCCTGTATCTTTTAATCTGTAATAGGTAGACACATGGCATTTTTATAGAATGTGTACTAATAGGGCCGTTATGACATCAAATAATAAAAATACAAGAAATGTATTACAGCGTTTTTCAGTTTTTTTAGAGAAATATGAAATATGTGCATTCATTTAAACTATGGAACTCTTTACTATGCGTGGTCCAACACGCACTTGACCGATTTTTATTAATTTATTTAAAATCCTCTTACTTTCTCTCTTTGTTTCCTAACCTCTAAATTAACTGTATAAGTTTGAAATGAAAAGATTCGTAGGAACTAGGAAACAAGGTAACCGACATAGCTCTAAGAATTGCCAAACTTAATTGGCAATGGACAGGGTACATTGCTCGCAGCACAGATGGCCGATGGGACCGAAAGGTTCTGGAGTGGCAATCGCGTACCGGAAGACCTCCAACAAGGTGAACTGATTACCTTGTGAAGGACGCAGCAATCTGCTGGATGTGGGAAGCACAGAACCGGTCGGAGTGGCGGTGCTTGCAGGCCTATGTCCAGCAGTGGACGTCTTTCGGCTGAAATGATGATTTGTTGTTATTACTATTGGTGACTCTTGAAACTCTGAAACCTACAAATGAGTCCATTCGTTTCGCTCCCCCCGCAGCCCCTGAAGCGCATGGTGGACCGCATCCGGCGCTTCCAGGTGCTGAACTCGCAGATCTTCGGCGTGCTGGCGCGCCACCTGGCGGCCGACGACGAGCGCGCCGGCGTCGAGCACGTGCGCTGCTTCCCGCCGCCCGCCGCGCCGCTGCACGCGCTCGGCTAGGGCACTGCGAGCTGCTAACTGAAAAGATAGCGAATTAAACCGAAAGCTCGAAATTCCCAGCCTCTCTTTAATACGATTCGATACGGCCGACCGCTGATTCATTAAATTAACTAGATTGTATCGAAATATTGTCACTTAGATTTATTTGATATCAACTAGAATTATAGGAAATAATGTAAAAATATAGAATTTTAAAGTAGTTTTGGCTGGCACTTCCAACACATACGTTTTACGTGTATGCATTTAATTCTCGCTGTCCGCAAAGCAAGCACAATAATTAAACAATTACCCTGAACTTTATGTAGTTCATGAGACAGCAAAAGTAATCATTTTAAACTTAAAAATATCAAATATTCCTCTTAAAAAAATTTCCAGTTCCTGTGTCTAAAGTTCTGATTAAACTGAGACGGATAGGGGACGAACTTCGCTCGCGCCGATTGTGTCAACTAACTTGTATGAAAGTGTTCAAACTGAGGCGAAAAATCGCGTGATTTCTTAATCATTTAAACAATCGACGTCAAGCTCCGCTCAATTTGACCAGTCCTAGATCGAAAGTAATAATAGTCAGTTGAATATGTGAATCGAGCATATTCTTAATAGTAAATTAAGTGATTGTCTGACCGAAACCGCTGTATGTGCCTTAGGTATGTGCATGGCTCACAGGACGGCAGTGCAGGCCGCTTATTCGTCAACGCTCACGACATCCCTCCACGCCTCGCCGCACACTCCTACGGCGCGGTACAGCGGTGAAGTCAAACTATAGTATCTAAGTGATATTTAAATGCCTGTATGGGGCTATATTATTATTAAATTTTAAGTACCTTTTTTATGATCTACTTTTAAGTATAGATAACTTCAATATGCTAATCGCATTTTATATAAAATATAAATTTATTTGTAATTTAAATAAATTACACCCACATTTCGCCAGTTATGTTTAAGTCCCATGTAATAGAGGGCGAGCCTATTGCCATCAACGGGGCACCAATTCAGACTCCGGGCTGCTACTGAGAAATTCCAGATGGAAAAACCCAATAACACTTTGCCCGACCCGGGAATCGAATCCAGGACCTCATACACAGTAGTGGCGCTTGCGGCCACTAGACCAACGAGGCAGTCAGCTGGCGAAATGTGGGTGTACTATAGGTACACCTCTGCCTACCCCTTCGGGGATTACAGGCGTGATGTTATGTATGTTTAAATAAATTATTTCAATTAAGGGCAATAGCGCACTAGCAGCCAGGCCGCAGCACGTGCTTCATGGCGATTTCATACTAATGTATCTATCTCGTTGGCCGCTGCGACCTGGTCGATAGTGCGCTCCTGGCCTAAGTAGTCAATTTACAAGCATTTTTGAAAGTCAGAATATATTTGGAGATTGCACATTCCAAAATGTAGGCTACTCTTTAATAATAAAAAAACAGTTATCATTGTTTTCGGTACGTATAATCGACCTCGTAAATACTT
Source organism: Omphaloscelis lunosa (assembly GCA_916610215.1). Lineage (NCBI taxonomy): Eukaryota > Metazoa > Arthropoda > Insecta > Lepidoptera > Noctuidae > Omphaloscelis > Omphaloscelis lunosa. The sequence goes on from OU744270.1 coordinate 5,380,460, forward strand.
GATCACCTTTAGTTTGACTGTCACTTGAACATCATAAAACTGCAAGGTCTATTTTGTCTATTTGTCAGCTAGATAGTTTCAACCTTAGGCTCTCAAAACGATGAAGGAAAACATCGTGAGGAAACCGACATGTCCTAGAACCAATTAAAAGGCCGACTAAACATACCAATGTTATCTTTGTATCAAAATCATGTATTTTGTGTTTCTCATTCGTTTTTTAAGTACCTAACTAAGTATCGACTAGGGTCGAAGGACCGAATTTTCATCTTCGGCTTGCTTTACTCATCAGAGATTCTACACATTCAAAAGTATTACCCATAGAATGTAGGAAATTAAAATGACATTTAATCTGTAAGTGTCAATGTAGTGTAGACTTTTTATGATTATGAAATAAAATATAAACTTTATAATGTAACCCTTCTCTGTATGAGAAGAGGAAGAAGAAATAAATAAAATCATATATAAAATGTCAACTTTTGTTTTATTTATCTTAGTATCTAATGTTACCTTACTTATATAAAGCTAGCTGTGCCCCTCTGTTAAACCCATCTCGTTCGATTCGAGCAAAAATAAAAAAGAAAGAACTCTAAGCGAAATAGTAATAGCGTGAACGGGCGTTGGGATGGGACGCGGTGGGTCGGGGGCCGCAATTTCACGAGGACAAGTCACGGGCAGAAGCTAATATAGAATATAGAGGAGCCGATAAAAAAAAAAATGCTGTCCCATACATAAGTTCACATAAATCGACAATTTTTTTTACTCCTCTTGCTCAAAAAGTCCGTCATTGTAGCGTACAAGTAGTAAGTCTAGCGCTGACCGTTCATGCGCAGAAATCTAAAATAAAGTATCTCGGGGGAGTGAAGGGGACGCGCTAGTACCCCACAGGGGGTGCCCTTAGCGAGCGTTCGCCTAGCTTTTTAGCTTAGTTTGTATGCCCCTGGCTGGAGGCTTTGAGTGTAGCAGCTTAAGGCAAACACAGGATTGACCGGTTAAATAGTCATGACCTCAGAGGTTAGCTATGAGATGCCCTACAGAAAAAAAAAAGAAGGGGACGCGCGTCGGCGTGCGTAAGTACTTCAGTCGTAGTTTGTCCCGCGCAGCGATACAACGTCCCGCGCAGCGATGCAACGCCCCGCGCAGCGATACAACGCCCCGCGCAGCGATACAACGCCCCGCTTACTTCTGGTGTATAGTCGCGTTCTTAATTGTATTGTTATTACCATTATTGTTTTCTATTAAGTTGTTTATTTCTGATTTTAAACAGTGAATATGCCTGCCTGCCTAGACGAAATATTGTTTTGAGAAGACAGGTACGGAAAATGGTATATGACGTGCATTCTTTTTTGAAGACAGAAACTAATGAATTAATTGATTCTTTGAAACATATTAAAAGTCAGATTGACGAAACTACGAATATGTTACAGTCAGTTGGACAGCGGCACTGTGGATTTATATCTAATGAAACAGACTGCACAAATTATTACGACGGAAAATATGAAATTAAATTGTGTAGTCAATGATTTAGGGAAAATTCAAAAACGAACAGCAGAGGCCACAAAAACATCAATTGCAACTGTAAGGCACATCTCCACTCAAGCCAATAGTTCCGGTTTGATCGTAGTGTTCAGAAAACCTGGCAAAAACGTTCTAAAACAAAACCGGTAACGATAATTTCGACCAAGGAATTACAAAGAGATGTACACAATTTTCATAAAACAAACAACGAACTTCCCACCATTACAAAGCTGAAAAGTAAATTAGAGGAAGACATTAATTTCCAAGGCTCGGAACGAAGTCTTCCACGAATCATCAAGGATTTAGGGTTTCGGTGGAAACAGACTGAAAACAACCGTAAGGCACTGGTAAAGAATACAAATATACGTTTACAACGCATCAAATATTTACGTAAAATTAAACAATATCGTCAAGAGGGAAAGTCTTTTGTATATACGGATGAAGTCTACGTAGATTCGTCGCACTCTACTCCAAAAGCCGGGACAGATGGTACTACTAAGCAAGGCCCGGATACCGGTAAAATTTTCAAATCGTTATTATGTACTAGACGCAAAAACCTTTACATTCGGTTTCGCTCGTAGAAACGGATTTTTATTATCCGGTTTTGGAGGAGTCTTTACATAAAGGTTTTTTTCTGATTAAGTTTTTATTGTTATTGTTTAGGTTTTATTCCGCGCGGCATCCTCACAAGTAGTCACAAGTTGCAACGCGTTTACCGACATACCGCTCGTCGTATAAAACGGTTAATTAAGGTCAAAATAAATTTCTTAAAATGTTCACGTTCTTAAGAAAAGTTCGGAGTAAAACCCAAATAAACCGGTATTTTCCAAACCGGTTTCGGGCCTTGCTACTAAGGGCATAAAAAAACGATATCTAAAGGACAGCTAGTTTTCATTGAACTCGCAGGATCTGAAACTGGGTTTATACCGAACGCGTTACTTACTTTTAAAGCCGGTACTAAATCAGGCGACTACCACGACAACATGAATTATAACAAATTCGAGAAATGGATACAATACAATTAATTCCGAACTTACCACCTGATTCCGATGTGGTAGTCGACAACGCATCGTACCATAATAAACAATGAGATCTCGCACCAACCACAAATACGAAAACAGCGAACATGCAGGCTTGGCTCACGGAAAAAGGTATGAAGCAACATTACTAAAGCCCGACTTGTACGATTTAATAAAAGCTAACAAGAAAAGATTTAAAACATCTTCCATAGACCGAATCCTAGCAGAAGAAAATCACCCAGTGACTAGACCTTAATCCCATTGAAATGGCATGGTCCGCTATCAAGCAATATGTAGCAAGCAAAATGGAATCTTGTGTAGGTGTGGCGAGTCATGGCAAATAAAAATATGTACTAGGTTAAGGTTGCTATGGGTCTATGCCATCCGAAATAAAGTTTGCTATTATTAAAAAATGATGATGTGGATATATTTAGTAACCTGTTCCGCTTAGCTATTTCTAGAGAGTCTTAAAAAGACCCTGAAAGAAATCGACACGTGTTTCACCTCTCAACGAGGCATCCTCAGGATGACGATTGACTTGTCGCGAACTCGAACACGGCGTGTTGCCACACCAAGCACTGAGCGCAGACTATTATATTATTTGATTAGTATTATTATAATACGTGTATAGAGCTTATTAAACAAAAATTTTTACAAATGGGTGACCGGGATCGGGACAAGTTATGCAGGAAAGTGAAGGATACCTATTGAAGAACAATATGCAATGAGTGACTATGTTGTAGAATTGCTCACAGAGGAATTTGTTATTTGCGTCAATGAAGACATTTCCGAAGATAACTCTGACGATTCTGATAATGACGATGTTAATGATAACGATGACCCGGGCCCTCATCAAGAAAAAGGCCTTGTACGGGCCAGGCATACGGCAGTTTATTGGAAGGCGTGCTATCCCTATCAGATTCAAATTAATGTTTTTTTAATAAAAATTGTCAAGCTTTTTTTTACTTTTATTTCTACCTCCCCACATTAGTGATGAAACAAGTTTAAACGAACTAACTTAGATATAAAAGAAGGACAAACAGAACACGTTCTTTATTAGTAAGAATTTGTAGAAATAACAATTGCGTGAGCAACAGTACATATGCGCAGCTATCCCTTCCACGTTTCATTCACCGCTAGACTTACGTGCCGCTACCTGTACCAGAGCGGGTAAAAAATAGCATATCTTGCTCTAAGGGAAAAGTAATTTCTTTTTAAATTTTGTCTGTAACCAACGAGCCTACAAAAACGAAAGTCTTAATTCTTACGTAAAACTAGCTTTTTCCCGCGGCTTCGCCGCGTGGAAGTAGGAAATTATCCCATGGAAACGTACTACCGCATACCGTGGTAAAAAGTTTCCTTAAAAATTCTGATTGAACAAATTGTATAACTTTTTAAATAAAATAAACTATTTAATATTGTATTGGATTGTTTTATTTTCTCGCAACCTAGTGAAAAGTAGAGTGTAACACACGGCGCTAAAAACCATTATATCTCGGTTTCTACTTACTCCCTCGCTCCTCGATAGAATGAGTTATTTTAGCCCCTCGTATAAAAATCTACTATTTTTCTGATTTCGGGCTTGATTGGTCCCATAGTAAAAGATGTTCAAAATGATGAGTACAACGAGGCAGGCGTTTGAGGCGTTGCAAAACATAATGACTCTATCCCTGAAGCCTGAAGAGGTAGACAGAGTTGTATTGTACAGTAAGCCACACGTCAATGGTAATAAAACCAGTTTCAACTGGCCTCTTATTAATTGAAGCTCCGAACTAAGCTAGGCTAACTCAAGAACAAAGGAGATCCTTCTGGTTACGGAGATATTGAAGGTCAAAATTTCAACTTATATTTATTTTGCTATTTTCACGAAGAACAAGTTCTAAAATATTATACAAAAAAGTGTGGCACTCCGGGAGTGCCGACAGAAGTGAAAACTTGAACGAGATCGCCTTGGTGGAAGAAAAATACTTGTATAGATAATTGGTCCGTAACCTTATCTAAATAAAGAGCACAATCGCGTTTACAAAAAAAAAAAATCTTCCGAAACCTTTAAAGTAAAAATACCTGCATAGAACATTGATCCGTAAGTTAATATAAATAAAAAGCACAATCGCGTTTACAAAAACTTTAAAATAAAAATACTTTCATAGAACATTGATCCGTAACGTAATATAAATAAACGCGTTAATAAACCATTGATTTCGCGTGTCGCGAAATCAATGGTTTAGTGCCATCTCAAAAATGCCCAACGCGCCTAAAGAAGTTTTCTCCTATAAATTCCGTATGGGAGAACATGTTTTTCAACTACGATGTTCAGTTTGTTCTTGGGATAAATTCATCCTAACTGCGTAATCCATCATTGTGCGTGGTCCGACACGCACTTGGCCGGTTTTTAGCAGTAGTTTTTGGTATTGTTAAGTTGACGATTACCTATACTTAAATTAAAAAAATTGTTTCAGATTGTGGTCTGCCCTACAATTCTTATACTGCATCCCAGTTGGAGACACACAGTTTACTGTTGAGTAAGTTAACATTATGTTCTTCTTCATATTTCCGTAGATTAAACTGACATTGTGAGAACTGAATGTCTCGTTGGTCTAGTGGGCGAAAGTGCAACTACTGAGCGAAGTTTGTGGGGGTTCGATTCCCAAGTCGAGCCGTGTTAGCGAGTTTTACTACTGCCTGTCCACTGGAGCGGAGAAGAGAGGAGAGGAGCGGAGCTATGACAATATTAACCACTGAATCTAAACTCCCCGCTCTATTGGACAGACAGCCTTAGGGATTCTCAGTAGCAGCCTGCTGCCTGGTCAGTGGGAACAGGCTGTGATCATAACATAAGGTGTGATGGCTTGTCCAGCGGTTGAGTGACAAAAATTTTGTGGCGTTCCGCTTCTAGACTGGTCATCTCTTAGCTGCCACGCTTAATTTTAATATTTGAATTGTTTTTGTATTTTTATTACGGACGCTTTTAACGTGCACGTCTTTCTACATTGTTCTCACATGTATAATTTCAACACGAATGATGTAACCAATATTTTGTAACAATATTTTGGTTTAAAAGAGTGTCCGTGGAGTTTCTTGCCCATTCTTCTCTATAGGTACCTACTACTCTTTGGAAAGGGCAACTGGCTTCATCTTTCTGAATGACCGACCCCTTGACAGTTTAAAAGTGCCTGTGATTGGTTTATTTGAAATAAATGCTTTGAGTTGAGTTGAATAGATGTTATATCTTTCCTTTGCAGATTGTTTATACTCAAATGTACAAATGTTCCACTTAAAATAATCACAAAGTCAGTGCTTACCAACGTGAGAAAAAGCTTGGCTTAATGTAACAATATAATGATAATAATACCAGCCTATTACTGTCCCACTGCTGGGCAAAGGCCTCTTTTCATACAGAGATGGCACGAGCATTAATCACCACGCTTGCTCAAGACGGGTTGGCAATTTCAGACTCATATTAATTATAAGTCCAGGTTTCCTCGATATGTTTTCCCGCACCAATGTCGGTGATGTCCAAGATAAACGTATTTACAAAAATCAATGGCACTCCGGGAGTGCCGTCAGAAGTGAAAACTTGAAAAAAAAATCGGCACCGCGGTAATCAACGCGTTGATGTCTTTTTAATGGTCAAAAGCTGGTGTCGTCACAGTGTCGCGAAATCAATGGTTTAGTCCCAAGAAGTTTTCACTTCAAAAATAACGTTATTAATTTATCTTTCCAGGGAACTATTCGGCGAAGGTCTGCACTGGGCCGGCTGCACCATCATAGCACTGCTGGGCCAACAGAGAAGATTCGAGGCCCTCGACTTCTGCTATCATATCCTGAGGGTGCAGCGAGTTGATGGGAAAGATGAACTGGTGAAGGGAATTGTGAGTATAATCCTCCATTTACATAAATATATACTCCTTTTTCCGTGTTTTAGGGTTCCGTACCCTAAGGGTGCTAACGGGACCTACAGTATTTCTATTTTCTTAATGTCCCTCGGAAAACATCGCATTTCCGAATACAGACGAATGCTAATTTTTATGTCCATTAATTTTATTAGATGCCCGGTTGATGGCAATAGGCTCGCCCCCTATTACATGGGACTTAAACATAACTGGCGAAATGTAGGTGTACTATAGGTACACCTCTGCCTAACCCTTCGGGGAATACAGGCGTGATGTTATGTTATTAATTTTATTAGATTTATGTGTCCAATAATTTGAATTCAGAACCAAGTACTTTAATGTGGTTTTCGTTTTGATTTTCGTGTGAACTATATAGAGCTGTAAAACTGTTTTCCTATCTGTCGTACCTGCGACTTTAGCAGCCATTCTCCCATTTTTTAAAATTAATTACATTAAGTTAAAAAGTTACTAACAACTCTATATACTTCCAAGTCGATTGAAAGCGTCCGGTCGGCAACTGATAGAAATCCGGCGACTGACGAAACACGAAGTTTGCCGAGGGACATTAACAAAATAGAAATACTGTAATTACTAAGGGTCCGCTATCCGTGCGTCCGTCTGTCACGGTCTGGGCTGTATTTTTTTAACCGTAATAGGTAGACACATGGCATTTTCACAGAATGTGTACTTTATGACATCAAAATAAAAATACAAGAAACGTGGTTTTTACAGCGTTTTTCATAGTTTTTTTTAGAGAAATATGAAATATGTGCATACATTTAAACTATGGAATCCTTCACTATGCATGGTCCAACACGCACTTGACCGATTTTTATTAATTTATTGAAAATCCTCTTACTTTCTTTCTTCGTTGCCTATCCTCAAAATTAACTGTATAAGTCTGAAATGAAGAGATCCGCAGGAGAACCAAGGTAACCGACATAGCCTGAAGAATTGCCAAAGTTAAGTTGCAGTGGGCAGGGCACATTGCTCACAGAACAGATGGTCGATGGGGCCGAAAGGTTCTGGAGTGGCGACCGCGTATCGGAAGACGTAGCGTTGAAAGGTCTTCAACAAGGTGGACTGATGACCTTTTAGGAAAACTTCGTACAGTCTTGGAAATGAAATGAAACTAGTTATAATGATACCGCATTTATTTATTTCTTAAGATATGTACATATCAGCTTTTGTACATAGTCGTATCCGCACTATATCTAATTTATAATGGACCAATCAGAAAGGTCGTGCGCCTTTTGTATTTCGGTCTACGGCTCTTACGCGTCTTCATATATAAATATGCAGCGCCGCGAGCGCCGTCTTCAGTCACTAACTCGGCGCATAGTTGGAGCAACGTACTAATAGTCTGGTGGTCCTCAGAGCGCGGCCGCACGCCGTCGTGCTCGGATGTTGATGCTGTATGTAGACCACTACAACCTTGTGAAGGACGCAGCAATCTGCTGGATGTGGGAAGCACAGAACCGGTCAAAGTGGCGGTGCTTGGGGGAGGCCTATGTCCAGCAGTGGACGTCTTTCGGCTGAAATGATGATTTGTTATTATTACTATTGGTGGCTCCGTTTGTCTCCAAACTACTCGGTCTACTTTGAAACCCACAAATGAGTCCATTCGTTTCGCTCCCCTGCAGCCCCTGAAGCGCATGGTGGACCGCATCCGGCGCTTCCAGGTGCTGAACTCGCAGATCTTCGGCGTGCTGGCGCGCCACCTGGCGGCCGACGACGAGCGCGCCGGCGTCGAGCACGTGCGCTGCTTCCCGCCGCCCGCCGCGCCGCTGCACGCGCTCGGCTAGGGCACTGCGAGCTGCTAACTGAATTCCCAGCCTCCGCGGTGTCTTTAATACGATTCGATACGGCCGACCGCTGATTCATTAAATTAACTAGATTGTATCGAAATATAGTTATTTAAAATATAATAATTGTCACGTAGATCTATTTGATATCAACTAGGAGTATACGAAATAATTAGAATTTTAAGGTTTTTTTGGCTGAGACTTCCAACACATACGTTTTACGTGTATGCATTTAATTCTCGCTGTCCGCAAAGCAGGCACAATAGTTAAACAATTGCCCTGAACTTTATGTAGTTCATGAGACAGCAAAAGTAATCATTTTAACCTAAAAAATATCAAATATTCCATTTTAAAAGATTCCCGGTTCCTATGTCTAAAGTTCTGATTAAACTGAGACGGATAGGGGACGAACTTCGCTCGCGCCGATTGTATCAACTAACTTGTATGAAAGTATCCAAACTGAGGCGAATAATCGCGTGATTTCTTAATCATTTAAACAATCGGCGTCAAACTCCACTCAGCTTAAGCAGTCCTAGATCGAAAGTAATAAAAGTCAGTTGAATATAGGAATCGAGCATATTCTTGATAGTAAATTAAGTTAATGTCTGACCGAAACCGCTGTATGTGCCTTAGGTATGTGCGTGGCTCACAGGACGGCAGTGCAGGCCGCTTATTCGTCAGCGCTCACGGCATCCCGCCCCCCGCCTCGCCGCGCACTCCTAAGACGCGGTACAGCGGTGAGGTCAAACTATAGTATCTAAGTGATATTTAAATGCCTGTTTGGGGCTATATTTTTATTTAATTTTAAGTACCTTTTTTATGATCTACTTGCAAGTATGAATAACTTTAATATGCTAATCGCATTTTATATAAAATATAAATTTATTTGTAATTTAAGTAAATTACACCCACATTTCGCCAGTTATGTTTAAGTCCCATGTAATAGGGGGCGAGCCTATTGCCATCAACCGGGCACGAATCCAGACTCCGGGCTGCTGCTGAGAAATTCCAGATGGAGAAACCCAATAACACTTTGCCCGATCCGGGAATCGAACCCAGGACCTCATGCTCAGCAGTAGCGCTCGCAACCACTAGATCAACGAGGCAGTCAGCTGGCGAAATGTGGGTGTACTATAGGTACACCTCTGCCTAACCCTTCGGGGATTACAGGCGTGATGTTATGTATGTTTAAATAAATTATTTTAATTAAGGGCAATAGCGCACTAGCAGCCAGGCCGCAGCACGTGCTTCATGGCGATTTCATACTAATGTATCTATCTCGCTGGCCGCTGCGACCTGGTCGCTAGTGCGCTCCTGGCCTAAGTAGTCAATTTACAAGCATTTTTGAAAGTCAGAATATATTTGGAGATTGCCCATTCCGAAATGTAGTTTCTAGAGATAAGATAGAAACTAGAAGGCTCTACTCTTTAATAATAAAAAAACAGTTATCGTTGTTTTTGGTACGTATAATCGACCTCGTAAATACTTGATCACCTTTAGTTTGACTGTCACTTGAACATCATAAAACTGCAAGGTCTATTTTGTCTATTAGATAGTTTCAACTTTAGGCTCTCAAAATGACTAAGGAAAACTTTGTGAGGAAACCGGGTCCTAGAACCAAAAACTTCGAAGACATGTGACATCTAACAACCCGCACTGCGCCCGCGTGGTGGATTACAGCCCACTCCCTCTCACAGAGAGGAGGCCTGTGGCCCAGCAGTAGGAACATTTGAGGCTGGTTATGCAATCTGAAGCGCCGAAGAAGCTATCAACGATTTGCTCCCTTAGGAAACTTACATAAGATTGTAAGATAAGTAAGTAAAAAAAATGCATATTAATAATTGTTAGCTTACTGTTCACACCGCCGGCGAGTACTCGTTTGTCGTAGCGACACGAGCTATCAAAGAGAGAACTCGCTCAGCGACGCTCGCTTGGCGGGCAGAACACTCGCTGAGAGGCTCACGCTTGGTACATACCCTCGTTTTTAGGCTCTGCTCGTAGCTGGTAGTAGGACAAGTGCCTCAGTGAAGTTCCAATTACGAGGCCGACTAAACATACCAATGTTATCTATGTATCAAAATTATGTATGTTTCTCATTCGTTTTTTAAGTGACCAAGTATCGACTAGGGTCGAAGGACCGAATTTTCATCTTCGGCTTTCTTTACTCATCAGAGATTCCATACATTTAAAAGTATTATTTAAATGTAGTATATTAAATGACATTTAATCTGTAAGTGTAAATGTAGTGTAGACTTTTTATAATTATGAAATAAAATATAAACTTTATAATGTAACCATTCTCTGTATGAGAAGAGGAAGAAGAAATAAATAAAACCATATATAAAATGTCAACTTTTGTTTTATTTATCTTAGTATCTAATGTTACCTTACTTATATAAAGCTAGCTGTGCCCCTCTGTTAAACCCATCTCGTTCGATTCGAGCAAAAATAAAAAAGAAAGAACTCTAAGCGAAATAGTAATAGCCTGAACGGGCGTTGGGATGGGACGCGGTGGGTCGGGGGCCGCAATTTCACGAGGACAAGTCACGGGCAGAAGCTAATATAGAATATAGAGGAGCCGATAAAAAAAAAATTGCTGTCCCATACATAAGTTCACATAAATCGTCAATTTTTTTTACACCTCATGCTCAAAAAGTCCGTCATTGTAGCGTACAAGTAGTAAGTCTAGCGCTGACCGTTCATGCGCAGAAATCTAAAATAAAGTATCTCGGGGGAGTGAAGGGGACGCGCTAGTACCCCACAGGGGGTGCCCTTAGCGAGCGTTCGCCTAGCTTTTTAGCTTAGTTTGTATGCCCCTGGCTGGAGGCTTTGAGTGTAGCAGCTTAAGGCAAACACAGGATTGACCGGTTAAATAGTCATGACCTCAGAGGTTAGCTATGAGATGCCCTACAGAAAAAAAAAAGTAGGGGACGCGCGTCGGCGTGCGTAAGTACTTCAGTCGTAGGTACTTTGTCCCGCGCAGCGATACAACGTCCCGCGCAGCGATGCAACGCCCCGCGCAGCGATACAACGCCCCGCTCACTTCTGGTGTATAGTCGCGTTCTAAATTGTATTGTTATTACCGTTATTGTTTTCTATTAAGTTGTTTATTTCTGATTTTAAACAGTGAATATGCCTGCCTAGAAGAAATATTGTTTTGAGAAGACAGGTACGGAAAATGGTATATGACGTGCATTATTTTTTTGAAGACGGAAACTAATGAATTAATTGATTCTTTGAAACATATTAAAAGTCAGATTGACGAAACTACGAATATGTTACAGTCAGTTGGACAGCGGCACTGTGGATTTATATCTAATGAAACAGACTGCACAAATTATTAAGACGGAAAATATGAAATTAAATTGTGTAGTCAATGATTTAAGGAAAATTCAAAAACGAACAGCAGAGGCCAGAAAAACATCAATTGCAACTGTAAGGAACATCGCCACTGAAGCCAATAGTTCCGGTTTGATCGCAGTGTTCAGAACACCTGGCAAAAATGTTCTAAAACAAAACCGGTAACGATAATTTGGATCAAGGAATTACAAACAGATGTACACAATTTTCATAAAACAAACAACAAACTTCCCACCATTGCAAAGCTGAAAAGTAAACTAGAGGAAGACATTAATTCCCAAGGCTCAGAACGAAGTCTTCGGCGAATCATCAACGATTTAGGGTTTCGGTGGAAAAAAAAACGAAAACAACCGTAAGGTACTGGTAGAGAATTCAAATATACGTTTACAACGCATCAAATATTTACGTAAAATTAAACAATATCGTGAAGAGGGAAAGTCTTGTATATACGGATGAATTCTACGTAGATTCGTCGCACTCTACTCCAAAAGCCGGAACAGATGGTACTACTAAGCAAGGCCCGGATACCGGTAAAATTTTCACATCGTTATTATGTACTAGACGCAAAAACCTTTACATTCGGTTTCGCTCGTAGAAACGGATTTTTACCATCCGGTTTTGGAGGAGTCTTTACATAAAGGTTTGTTCTGATTAAACAGTTTAGAGCAATATTAACGATATACTGACATGCCACTCGTCGTATAAACCGGTTAATTTAGGTTAAAATAAAGTTCTTAAACCGTTCAAGTTCTTAAGAAAAGTTCGGAGTAAAACCCAAATAAACGATATCTAAAGGACAGCGAGTTGTCATTGTCCACGCAGGATCTGAAACTCGGTTTATACCGAACGCGTTACTTACTTTTAAAGCCGGTACTAAATCAGGCGAATACCACGACAACATGAATTATAAAAACTACGAGAAATGGATATAATACAATTAATTCCGAACTTACCACCTGATTCCAATGTGGTAGTCGACAACGCATCGTACCATAATAAACAATGAGATCTCGCACCAACCTCAAATACGAAAACAGCGAACATGCAGGCTTGGCTCACGGAAAAAGGTATGAAGCAACATTACTAAAGCCCGACTTGTACGATTTAATAAAAGCTAACAAGAAAAGATTTAAAACATTTTCCATAGACCGAATCCTAGCAGAAGAAAATCACCCAGTGACTAGACCTTAATCCCTTTGACATGGCATGGTGCGCTATCAAGCAATATGTAGCAAGCAAAATGGAATCTTGTGTAGGTGTGGCGAGTCCTGGCAAATAAAAATATGTACTAGGTTAAGGTTTCTATGGGTCTATGCCATCCGAAATAAAGTTTGCTATTATTAAAAAATGATGATGTGGATATATTTAGTAACCTGTTCCGCTTAGCTATTTCTAGAGAGTCTTAAAAAGACCCTGAAAGAAATCGACACGTGTTTCACCTCTCAACGAGGCATCCTCAGGATGACGATTGACTTGACGCGAACTCGAACACGGCGTGTTGCCACACCAAGCACTGAGCGCAGACTATTATATTATTTGATTAGTATATTATTATTATAATACGTGTATAGAGCTTAATAAACAAAAAGTTTCCCAAATGGGTGACAGGCATTGCGACAAGTTATGCAGGAAGGTGTAGGATATTGAAGAACAATATGCAAAGAGTGACCATGTGGTAGACTTGCTCACAGAGGAATTTGTTAATTGCGTCAATGAAGACAATTCCGAAGATGACTGACGATTCTGATAATGACGATGCTAATGATAATGATGACCGAAGCAGCCCTAAGCCCGGGCCCTCATCAAGAAAAAGGCCTTTTTCGGGCCAGGCATACGGCAGTTTATTGAAAGGCGTGCTATCCCTATCAGATTCAAATGAATGTTTTTTTAATAAAAATTGTCAAGCTTTTTTTTACTTTTATTTCTACCTCCCCACATTAGTGATGAGACAAGTTTAAACGAACTAACTTAGATATAAGTAAAAGAAGGACAAACAGAACACGTTCTTTATTAGTAAGAATTTGTAGAAATAACAATTGCGTGCGCAACAGTACATATGCGCAGCTATCCCTTCCACGTTGCATTCACCGCTAGACTTACGTGCCGCTACCTGTATCAGAGCGGGTAAAAAATAGCATATCTTGCTCTAGGGGAAAAAGTAATTACTTTTTAAATTTTGTCTGTAACCAACGAGCCTACAAAAAAGGAAAGTCTTAATTCTTACGTAAAACTAGCTTTTTCCCGCGGCTTCGCTCGCGGGGAAGTAGGAAATTATCCCATGGAAACGTACTACCGCATACCGGGGTAAAAAGTTTCCTTAAAAATTCTGATTGAACAAATTGTATAACTTTTTAAATAAAATAAACTATTTAATATTGTATTGGATTATTTTGTTTTCTCGCAATCGTAGTGAAAAGTAGTGTAACACACGGCGCTAAAACCCATTATATCTCGGTTTCTATTTACTCCCTCGCTCCTCGATAGAATGCGTTATTTTAGCCCCTCGTATAAAAATCTACTATTTTTCTGATTTCGGGCTTGATTGGTCCCATAGTAAAAGATGTTCAAAATGATGAGTACAACGAGGCAGGCGTTTGAGGCGTTGCAAAACATAATGACTCTATCCCTGAAGCCTGAAGAGGTAGACAGAGTTGTATGGTACAGTAAGCCACACGTCAATGGTAATAAAACCAGTTTAAACTGGCCTCTTATTAATTGAAGCTCCGAACTAAGCTAGGCTAACTCAAGAACAAAGGAGATCCTTCTGGTTACGGAGATATTGAAGGTCAAAATTTCAACTTATATTTATTTTGCTATTTTCACGAAGAACAAGTTCTAAAATATTATACAAAAAAAGTGTGGCACTCCGGGAGTGCCGACAGAAGTGAAAACTTGAACGAGATCGCCTTGGTGGAAGAAAAATACTTGTATAGATAATTGGTCCGTAACCTTATCTAAATAAAGAGCACAATCGTGTTTACAAAACCTTTAAAGTAAAAATACTTGCATAGAATATTGATCCGTAAGTTAATATAAATAAAAAGCACAATCGCGTTTACAAAAACTTTAAAGTAAAAATACTTGCATAGAACATTGATCCGTAACGTAATATAAATAAAGAGCACAATCGCGATAACAAAAATGAGGTGTCGTAATGGTGTCGCGAAATCAATGGTTTAGTGCCATCTCAAAAATGCCCAACGCGCCTAAAGAAGTTTTCTCCTTTAAATTCCGTATGGGAGAACATGTTTTTCAACTACGATGTTCAGTTTGTTCTTGGGATAAATTCATCCTAACTGCGTAATCCATCATTGTGCGTGGTCCGACACGCACTTGGCCGGTTTTTAGCAGTAGTTTTTGGTATTGTTAAGTTGAAGATTACCTATACTTAAATTAAAAAAATTGTTTCAGATTGTGGTCTGCCCTACAATTCTTATACTGCATCCCAGTTGGAGACACACAGTTTACTGTTGAGTAAGTTAACATTATGTTCTTCTTCATATTTCCGTAGATTAAACTGACATTGTGAGAACTGAATGCCTCGTTGGTCTAGTGGGCGAAAGTGCAACTACTGAGCGAAGTGTGTGGGGGTTCGATTCCCAAGTCGAGCCGTGTTAGCGAGTTTTATTGCTGCCTGTCCACTGGAGCGGAGAAGAGAAGAGAGGAGCGGAGCTATGACAATATTAAACAGTGAATCTAAACTCCCCGCTCTATTGGACAGACAGCCTTAGGGATTCTCAGTAGCAGCCTGCTGCCTGGTCAGTGGGAACAGGCTGTGATCATAACATAAGTTGTCCAGCGGTTGAGTGACAAAAATTTTGTGGCGTTCCGCTTCTAGACTGGTCATCTCTTACCTGCCACGGTTAATTTTAATATTTGAATTGTTTTTGTATTTTTATTACGGACGCTTTTAACGTGCACGTCTTTCTACATTGTTCTCACATGTATAATTTCAACACGAATGATGTAACCAATATTTTGTAACAATATTTTGGTTTAAAAGAGTGTCCGTGGAGTTTCTTGCCCATTCTTCTCTATAGGTACCTAATACTCTTTGGAATGGGCAACTGGCTTCATCTTTCTGAATGACCGACCCCTTGACAGTTTAAAAGTGCCTGTGATTGGTTTATTTGAAATAAATGCTTTGAGTTGAGTTGAATAGATGTTATATCTTTCCTTTGCAGATTGTTTATACTCAAAAGTACAAATCTTCTAATTAAAATAATCACAAATTCAGTGCTTACCTACGTGAGAAAAAGCTTGGCTTAATGTAATAATATAATGATAATAATACCAGCCTATTACTGTCCCACTGCTGGGCAAAGCCCTCTCATATAAAGAAGGCATGAACATTGATCACCACGCTTGCTCAAGACGGGTTGGCGATTTCCGACTTATATTAATTTTAAGTCTAGGTTTCCTCGATATGTTTTCCCGCACCAATGTCGGTGATGTCTAAGATATACGTATTTACAAAAATCAATGGCACTCCGGGAGTGTCCCCAGAAGTGAAAACTTGAAAAAAAAAATCGGTACCGCGGTAATCAACGCGTTGATGTCTTTTATTCTACACACCGCGGTAATCAATGCGTTGATGTATTTTTAATGGTCGAAAGCTGGTGTCGTCACAGTGTCGCGAAATCAATCGTATAGTCCCAAGAAGTTTTCACTTCAAAAATAACGTTATTAATTTATCTTTCCAGGGAACTATTCGGCGAAGGTCTGCACTGGGCCGGCTGCACCATCATAGCACTGCTGGGCCAACAGAGAAGATTCGAGGCCCTCGACTTCTGCTATCATATCCTGAGGGTGCAGCGAGTTGATGGGAAAGATGAACTGGTGAAGGGAATTGTGAGTATAATCCTCCATTTACATAAATATATACTCCTTTTTTCCGTGTTTTAGGGTTCCGTACCCAAAGGGTGCTAACGGGACCTACAGTATTACAATTTTCTTAATGTCCCTCGGAAATCATCGCATTTCCGAATTCAGATAAATGCTAATTTCTATGTCCATCAATTTTATTAGATTTATCGTGTCCAATAATTTGAATTCAGAACCAAGTACTTTATTGTGGTTTTGTTTTGATTTTCGTGTGAACTATAGAGAGCTGTAAAACTGTTTTCCTATCATTAATAACATTTTTTAAATTAATGACATTTAGTTAAAAATTTAGTAACAAATCTATATACTTCCAAGTCGATTGAGAGCGTTCGGTCTGTTAGAAATCCGGCGACTGACGAAACACGAAGTTTGCTGAGGGACATTAAGAAAATAGAAATACTGTAATTACTAAGGGTCCGCTATCTGTGAGTCCGTCTGTCACGGTCTGGGCTGTATTTTTTAACCGTAATAGGTAGACACATGGCATTTTCACAGAATGTGTACTTTATGACATCAAAATAAAAATACAAGAAACGTGGTTTTTACAGCGTTTTTCATAGTTTTTTTTAGAGAAATATGAAATATGTGCATACATTTAAACTATGGAATCCTTCACTATGCATGGTCCAACACGCACTTGACCGATTTTTATTAATTTATTGAAAATCCTCTTACTTTCTTTCTTCGTTGCCTATCCTCAAAATTAACTGTATAAGTCTGAAATGAAGAGATCCGCAGGAGAACCAAGGTAACCGACATAGCCTGAAGAATTGCCAAAGTTAAGTTGCAGTGGGCAGGGCACATTGCTCACAGAACAGATGGTCGATGGGGCCGAAAGGTTCTGGAGTGGCGACCCGTATCGGAAGACGTAGCGTTGAAAGGTCTTCAACAAGGTGGACTGATGACCTTTTTGGAAAACTTCGTACAGTCTTGGAAATGAAATGAAACTAGTTATAATGATACCGCATTTATTTATTTCTTAAGATATGTACATATCAGCTTTTGTACATAGTCGTATCCGCACTATATCTAATTTATAATGGACCAATCAGAAAGGTCGTGCGCCTTTTGTATTTCGGTCTACGGCTCTTACGCGTCTTCATATATAAATATGCAGCGCCGCGAGCGCCGTCTTCAGTCACTAACTCGGCGCATAGTTGGAGCAACGTACTAACAGTCTGGTGGTCCTCAGAGCGCGGCCGCACGCCGTCGTGCTCGGATGTTGATGCTGTATGTAGACCACTACAACCTTGTGAAGGACGCAGCAATCTGCTGGATGTGGGAAGCACAGAACCGGTCAAAGTGGCGGTGCTTGGGGGAGGCTTATGTCCAGCAGAGGACGTCTTTCGGCTGAAATGATGATTTGTTATTATTACTATTGGTGGCTCCGTTTGTCTCCAAACTACTCGGTCTACTTTGAAACCCACAAATGAGTCCATTCGTTTCGCTCCCCCGCAGCCCCTGAAGCGCATGGTGGACCGCATCCGGCGCTTCCAGGTGCTGAACTCGCAGATCTTCGGCGTGCTGGCGCGCCACCTGGCGGCCGACGACGAGCGCGCCGGCGTCGAGCACGTGCGCTGCTTCCCGCCGCCCGCCGCGCCGCTGCACGCGCTCGGCTAGGGCACTGCGAGCTGCTAACTGAATTCCCAGCCTCCGCGGTGTCTTTAATACGATTCGATACGGCCGAACGCTGATTCAGTAATTTAACTTGATAGTATCGAAATATAGTTATTATTGTCTCGTAAATTTATTTGATATCAACTAGAATTATAGGAAATAATGTAAAAATATAGAATTTTAAGGTATTTTTGGCTGAGACTTCCAACACATACGTTTTACATGTATGCATTTAATTCTCGCTGTCCGCAAAGCAGGCACAATAATTAAACAATTGCTGATCGTTATATGATTCATAGGACAGCGAAAGTGTAATCATTTTAAACTTAAAAATATCAAATATTCCATTTCAAAAGACTCCCAGTTCCTATGTCTAAAGCTCTAATTAAACTGAGGCGAATAGGAGACGAACTTCGCTCGCGCCAATTATGTCAACTAACTTGTTTGAAAGTGTCCAAACTGAGGCGAATAATCGCGTGATATTCCTAATCATTCAAACAATCTGCGTCAAACTCCGCTCAGCTTGAGCAGTCCTAGATCGAAAGTAATAAAAGTCAGTTGAATATAGGAATTGGGCATATTCTTGATAGTAAATTAAGTTATTATCTGACCGAAACCGCTGTATGTGCCTTAGGTATTTGCGTGGCTCCCAGGACGGCAGTGCAGGCCGCTCATTCGTCAACGCTCACGGCATCCCCCCCCTCGCCGCGCACTCCTAAGGCGCGGTACAGCGGTGAGGTCAAACTATAGTATCTAAGTGATATTTAAATGCCTGTTTAATTTTAAGTACCTTTTTATGATCTACTTGCAAGTATGAATAACTTTAATATGCTAATCGCATTTTATATAAAATATAAATTTATTTGTAATTTAAGTAAATTACACCCACATTTCGCCAGTTATGTTTAAGTCCCATGTAATAGGGGGCGAGCCTATTGCCATCAACCGGGCACGAATCCAGACACCGATATACTACTGAGAAATTCCAGATGGAAAAACCCAATAACACTTTGCCCGACCCGGGAATCGAACCCAGGACCTCATGCTCAGCAGTAGCGCTCGCAACCACTAGACCAACGAGGCAGTCAGCTGGCGAAATGTGGGTGTACTATAGGTACACCTCTGCCTAACCCTTCGGGGATTACAGGCGTGATGTTATGTATGTTTAAGTAAATTATTTCAATTAAGGGCAATAGCGCACTAGCAGCCAGGCCGCAGCACGTGCTTCATGGCGATTTCATACTAATGTATATATCTCGTTGGCCGCTGCGACCTGGTCGCTAGTGCGCTCCTGGCCTAAGTAGTCAATTTACAAGCATTTTTGAAAGTCAGAATATATTTGGAGATTGCCCATTCCGAAATGTAGTTTCTAGAGATAAATAGAAACTACAAGGCTAATCTTTAAAAAAAAAAAAACAAGTTATTGTTGTTTTTGGTACGTATAATCGACCTCGTAAATACTCGATCACCTTTAGTTTGACTGTCACTTGAACATCATAAAACTGCAAGGTCTATTTTGTCTATTTGACAGCAGATAGTTTCAACCTTAGGCTCTCAAAATGTCTAAGGAAAACTTTGTGAGGAAACCGGGTCCTAGAACCAAAAAATTCGAAGTCATGTGACATCCGCCAACCCGCAATAGGCCCGCATGGTGGATTACACCCCACTCCCTCTCACAGAGAGGAGGCCTGTGTCCCAGCAGTGGGAACATTAGAGGCCGGGGAATCTTAGGTGCCGAAGAAGTATCAACAATTTTCTCCCTTCCGAAACTTACAAAAGATTGTAAGTGCCATTTAGGTAAAAGAAATGCATGTCAATAATTGTTAGCTGACTGTTCACACCGCCGGCGAGTACTCGTTTGTCGCAGCGACACGAGCTATCAAAGAGAGAACTCGCTCAGCGACGCTCGCTTGGCGGGCAGAACACTCGCTGAGAGGCTCACGCTTGGTACATACCCTCGTTTTTAGGCTCTGCTCGTAGCTGGTAGTAGGACAAGTGCCTCAGTGAAGTTCCAATTACGAGGCCGACTAAACATACCAATGTTATCTATGTATCAAAATTATGTATGTTTCTCATTCGTTTTTTAAGTGACCAAGTATCGACTAGGGTCGAAGGACCGAATTTTCATCTTCGGCTTTCTTTACTCATCAGAGATTCCATACATTTAAAAGTATTATTTAAATGTAGTATATTAAATGACATTTAATCTGTAAGTGTAAATGTAGTGTAGACTTTTTATAATTATGAAATAAAATATAAACTTTATAATGTAACCATTCTCTGTATGAGAAGAGGAAGAATAAATAAATAAAACCGTATATAAAATGTCAACTTTTGTTTTATTTATCTTAGTAACTAATGTTACCTTACTTATATAAAGCTAGCTGTGCCCCTCTGTTAAACCCATCTCGTTCGATTCGAGCAAAAATAAAAAAGAAAGAACTCTAAGCGAAATAGTAATAGCGTGAACGGGCGTTGGGATGGGACGCGGTGGGTCGGGGGCCGCAATTTCACGAGGACAAGTCACGGGCAGAAGCTAATATAGAATATAGAGGAGCCGATAAAAAAAAAATTGCTGTCCCATACATAAGTTCACATAAATCGACAATTTTTTTTACTCCTCTTGCTCAAAAAGTCCGTCATTGTAGCGTACAAGTAGTAAGTCTAGCGCTGACCGTTCATGCGCAGAAATCTAAAATAAAGTATCTCGGGGGAGTGAAGGGGACGCGCTCGTACCCCACAGGGGGTGCCCTTAGCGAGCGTTCACCTAGCTTTTTAGCTTAGTTTGTATGCCCCTGGCTGGAGGCTTTGAGTGTAGCAGCTTAATAGTCATGACCTCAGAGGTTAGCTATGTGATGCCCTACAGAAAAAAAAAAGAAGGGGACGCGCGCCGGCGTGCGTAAGTACTTCAGTCATAGGTACTTTGTCCCGCGCAGCGATACAACGTCCCGCGCAGCGATGCAACGCCCCGCGCAGCGATACAACGCCCCGCGCAGCGATACAACGCCCCGCGCAGCGATACAACGCCCCGCGCAGCGATACAACGCCCCGCTCACTTCTGGTGTATAGTCGCGTTCTAAATTGTATTGTTATTACCGTTATTGTTTTCTGTTAAGTTGTTTATTTCTGATTTTAAACAGTGAATATGCCTGCCTGCCTAGAAGAAATATTGTTTTGAGAAGACAGGTACGGAAAATGGTATATGACGTGCATTCTTTTTTTGAAGACAGAAACTAATGAAATAATTGATTCTTTGAAACATACGGATTTATATCTAATGAAACAAACTGCACAAGTTATTAAGACGGAAAATATGAAATTAAATTGTGTAGTCAATGATTTAGGGAACATTCAAAAACGAAGAGCAGAGGCCACAAAAACAACAATTGCAACTGTAAGGAACATCTCCACTCAAGCCAATAGTTCCGGTTTGATCGTAGTGTTCAGAACACCTGGCAAAAACGTTCTAAAACAAAACCGGTAACGATAATTTCGACCAAGGAATTACAAAGAGATGTACACAATTTTCATAAAACAAACAACGAACTTCCCACCATTACAAAGCTGAAAAGTAAATTAGAGGAAGACATTAATTTCCAAGGCTCGGAACGAAGTCTTCCACGAATCATCAAGGATTTAGGGTTTCGGTGGAAAAAGACTGAAAACAACCGTAAGGTACTGGTAGAGAATTCAAATATACGTTTACAATGCATCAAATATTTACGTAAAATTAAACAATATCGTCAAGAGGGAAAGTCTTTTGTATATACGGATGAATCCTACGTAGATTCGTCGCACTCTACTCCAAAAGCCGGGACAGATGGTACTACTAAGCAAGGCCCGGATACCGGTTAAATTTTCAAATCGTTATTATGTACTAGACGCAAAAACCTTTACATTCGGTTTCGCTCGTAGAAACGGATTTTTACCATCCGGTTTTGGAGGAGTCTTTACATAAAGGTTTTTTCTGATTAAACGGTTTAGAGCAATATTAACTGGTTTTTTGTTTAGCTTTTCTTCCGCGCGGCATCTTTACAAGTAGTCACAAGTTGCAATGCGTTTACCGACATGCCGCTCGTCGTATAAACCGGTTAATTTAGGTTGAAATAAAGTTCTTAAACCGTTCAAGTTCTTAAGAAAAGTTCGGAGTAAAACCCAAATAAACCGGTTCCGAGCCTTGCTACTAAGGGCATAAAAAACCGATATCTAAAGGACAGCGAGTTGTCATTGTTCACGCAGGATCTGAAACTCTGTTTATACCGAACGCGTTACTTACTTTTAAAGCCGGTACTAAATCAGGCGAATACCACGACAACATGAATTATAAAAACTACGAGAAATGGATATAATACAATTAATTCCGAACTTACCACCTGATTCCGATGTGGTAGTCGACAACGCATCGTACCATAATTAGCAATGAGATCTCGCACCAACATCAAATACGAAAACAGCGAACATGCAGGCTTGGCTCACGGAAAAAGGTATGAAGCAACATTACTAAAGCCCGACTTGTACGATTTAATAAAAGCTAACAAGGAAAGATTTAAAACATTTTCCATAGACCGAATCCTAGCAGAAAAAAATCACCCAGTGACTAGACCTTAATCCCATTGAAATGCCATGGTCCGCTATCAAGCAATATGTAGCAAGCAAAATGGAATCTTGTGCAGGTGTGGCGAGTCCTGGCAAATAAAAATATGTACTAGGTTAAGGTTTCTGTGGGTCTATGCCATCCGAAATAAAGTTTGCTATTATTAAAAAATGATGATGTGGATATATTTAGTTACCTGTTCCGCTTAGCTATTTCTAGAGAGTCTTAAAAAGACCCTGAAAGAAATCGACACGTGTTTCACCTCTCAACGAGGCATCCTCAGGATGACGATTGACTTGACGCGAACTCGAACACGGCGTGTTGCCACACCAAGCACTGAGCGCAGACTATTATATTATTTGATTAGTATATTATTATTATAATACGTGTATAGAGCTTAATAAACAAAAAGTTTCCCAAATGGGTGACAGGCATTAGGACAAGTTATGCAGGAAGGTGTAGGATATTGAAGAACAATATGCAAAGAGTGACCATGTTGTAGACTTGCTCACAGAGGAATTTGTTATTTGCGTCAATGAAGACATTTCCGAAGATGACTGACGATTCTGATAATGACGATGCTAATGATAATGATGACCGAAGCAGCCCTAAGCCCGGGCCCTCATCAAGAAAAAGGCCTTGTTCGGGCCAGGCATACGGCAGTTTATTGGAACGCGTGCTATCCCTATCAGATTCAAATGAATGTTTTTTTAATAAAAATTGTCAAGCTTTTTTTTACTTTTATTTCTACCTCCCCACATTAGTGATGAGACAAGTTTAAACGAACTAACTTAGATATAAGTAAAAGAAGGACAAACAGAAAACGTTCTTTATTAGTAAGAATTTGTAGAAATAACAATTGCGTGCGCAACAGTACATATGCGCAGCTATCCCTTCCACGTTTCATTCACCGCTAGACTTACTGCCGCTACCTGTACCAGAGCGGGTAAAAAATAGCATATCTTGCTCTAGGGGAAAAAGTAATTTCTTTTTAAATTTTGTCTGTAAACAACGAGCCTACAAAAACGAAAATCTTAATTCTTACGTAAAACTAGCTTTTTCCCGCGGCTTCGCTCGCGTGGAAGTAGGAAACTATCCCATGGAAACGTACTACCGCATACCGGGGTAAAAAGTTTCCTTAAAAATTCTGATTGAACAAATTGTATAACTTTTTAAATAAAATAAAATATTTAATATTGTATTGGATAATTTTATTTTCTCGCAATCGTAGTGAAAAGTAGAGTGTAACACACGGCGCTAAAACCCATTATATCTCGGTTTCTATTTACTCCATTGCTCCTCGATAGAATGAGTTATTTTAGCCCCTCGTATAAAAATCTACTATTTTTCTGATTTCGGGCTTGATTGGTCCCATAGTAAAAGATGTTCAAAATGATGAGTACAACGAGGCAGGCGTTTGAGGCGTTGCAAAACATAATGACTTTATCCCTGAAGAGGTAGACAGAGTTGTATTGTACAGTTAGCCACACGACAATGGTAATAAAACCAGTGTAAACTGGCCTCTTATTAATTGAAGCTCCGAACTAAGCTAGGCTAACTCAAGAACAAAGGAGATCCTTCTGGTTACGGAGATATTGAAGGTCAAAATTTCAACTTATATTTATTTTGCTATTTTCACGAAGAACAAGTTCTAAAATATAATACAAAAAAAGTGTGGCACTCCGGGAGTGCCGACAGAAGTGAAAACTTGAACGAGATCGCCTTGGTGGAAGAAAAATACTTGTATAGATAATTGGTCCGTAACATTATCTAAATAAAGAGCACAGTCGCGTTTACAATAAAAAAAAAAAAACTTCCGAAACCTTTAAAGTAAAAATACCTGCATAGAACATTGATCCGTAAGTTAATATAAATAAAAAGCGCAATCGCGTTTACAAAAACTTTAAAGTAAAATACTTGCATGGAACATTGATCCGTAACGTAATATAAATAAAGAGCACAATCGCGTTTACAAAAATGAGATGTCGTCATGGTGTCGCAAAATCAATGGTTTAGTGCCATCTCAAAAATGCCCAACGCGCCTAAAGAAGTTTTCTCCTATAAATTCCGTATGGGAGAACATGTTTTTCATCTACAATGTTAAGTTTGTTCTTGGGATAAATTCATCCTAACTGTGTAATCCATCATTGTGCGTGGTCCGACACGCACTTGGCCGGTTTTTAGCAGTAGTTTTTCGTATTGTTAAGTTGAAGATTATACTTAAACTAAAAAAATTGTTTCAGATTGTGGTCAGCCTTACAATTCTTATACTGCATCCCAGTTGGAGACACACAGTTTACTGTTGAGTAAGTTAACATTATGTTCTTCTTCATATTTCCGTAGATTAAACTGACATTGTGAGAACTGAATGCCTCGTTGGTCTAGTGGGCGAAAGTGCAACTACTGAGCGAAGTGTGTGGGGGTTCGATTCCCGAGTCGAGCTGTGTTAGCGAGTTTTACTGCTGCCTGTCCACTGGAGCGGAGAAGAGAGGAGAGGAGCGGAGCTATGACAATATTAACCAGTGAATCTAAACTCCCCGCTCTATTGGACAGACAGCCTTAGGGATTCTCAGTAGCAGCCTGCTGCCTGGTCAGTGGGAACAGGCTGTGATCATAACATAAGGTGTGATGGCTTGTCCAGCGGTTGAGTGACAAAAATTTTGTGGCGTTCCGCTTCTAGACTGGTCATCTCTTAGCTGCCACGGTTAATTTTAATATTTGAATTGTTTTTGTATTTTTATTACGGACGCTTTTAACGTGCACGTCTTTCTACATTGTTCTCACATGTATAATTTCAACACGAATGATGTAACCAATATTTTGTAACAATATTTTGGTTTAAAAGAGTGTCCGTGGAGTTTCTTGCCCGTTCTTCTCCATAGGTACCTACTACGCTTTGGAATGGGCAACTAGCTTCATCTTTCTGAATGACCGACCCCTTGACAGTTTAAAAGTGCCTGTGATTGGTTTATTTGAAATGAATGTTTTGAGTTAAGTTGAATAGATGTTATATCTTTCCTTTGCAGATTGTTTATACTGAAAAGTACAAATGTTCTAATTAAAATAATCACAAATTCAGTGCTTACCCACGTGAGAAAAAGCTTGGCTTAATGTAATAACATAATCATAATAATACCAGCCTATTACTGTCCCACTGCTGGGCAAAGCCCTCTCATATAAAGAAGGCATGAACATTGATCACCACGCTTGCTCAAGACGGGTTGGCGATTTCCGTCTTATATTAATTATTAGTCTAGGTTACCTCGATATGTTTTCCCGCACCAATGTCGGTGATGTCTAAGATAAACGTATTTACAAAAATCAATCGCACTCCGGGAGTGCCCTCAGAAGTGAAAACTTGAAAAAAAAAAAAATCGGTTCCGCGGTAACGCGTTGATGTCTTTTATTCTACACACCGCGGTAATCAATGCGTTGATGTATTTTTAATGGTCAAAAGCTGGTGTCGTCACAGTGTCGCGAAATCAATGGTTTAGTCCCAAGAAGTTTTCACTTCAAAAATAACGTTATTAATTTATCTTTCCAGGGAACTATTCGGCGAAGGTCTGCACTGGGCCGGCTGCACCATCATAGCACTGCTGGGCCAACAGAGAAGATTCGAGGCCCTCGACTTCTGCTATCATATCCTGAGGGTGCAGCGAGTTGATGGGAAAGATGAACTGGTGAAGGGAATTGTGAGTATAATCCTCCATTTACATAAATATATACTCCTTTTTCCGTGTTTTAGGGTTCCGTACCCAAAGGGTGCTAACGGGACCTACAGTATTTCTATTTTCTTAATGTCTCTCGGAAAACATCGCATTTCCGAATACAGACGAATGCTAATTTTTATGTCCATTGATTTTATTAGATTTATGTGTCCAATAATTTGAATTCAGAACCAAGTACTTTAATGTGGTTTTCGTTTTGATTTTCGTGTGAACTATATAGAGCTGTAAAACTGTTTTCCTATCTGTCGTGCCTGCGACTTTAGCAGCTATTCTCCCATTTTTTTAAATTAATTACATTAAGTTAAAAAGTTACTTACAACTCTATATACTTCCAAGTCGATTGAAAGCGTCCGGTCGGCAACTGATAGAAATCCGGCGACTGACGAAACACGAAGTTTGCCGAGGGACATTAAGAAAATAGAAATACTGTAATTACTAAGGGTCCGCTATCTGTGAGTCCGTCTGTCACGGTCTGGGCTGTATTTTTTAACCGTAATAGGTAGACACATGGCATTTTCACAGAATGTGTACTTTATGACATCAAAATAAAAATACAAGAAACGTGGTTTTTACAGCGTTTTTCATAGTTTTTTTTAGAGAAATATGAAATATGTGCATACATTTAAACTATGGAATCCTTCACTATGCATGGTCCAACACGCACTTGACCGATTTTTATTAATTTATTGAAAATCCTCTTACTTTCTTTCTTCGTTGCCTATCCTCAAAATTAACTGTATAAGTCTGAAATGAAGAGATCCGCAGGAGAACCAAGGTAACCGACATAGCCTGAAGAATTGCCAAAGTTAAGTTGCAGTGGGCAGGGCACATTGCTCACAGAACAGATGGTCGATGGGGCCGAAAGGTTCTGGAGTGGCGACCCGTATCGGAAGACGTAGCGTTGAAAGGTCTTCAACAAGGTGGACTGATGACCTTTTTGGAAAACTTCGTACAGTCTTGGAAATGAAATGAAACTAGTTATAATGATACCGCATTTATTTATTTCTTAAGATATGTACATATCAGCTTTTGTACATAGTCGTATCCGCACTATATCTAATTTATAATGGACCAATCAGAAAGGTCGTGCGCCTTTTGTATTTCGGTCTACGGCTCTTACGCGTCTTCATATATAAATATGCAGCGCCGCGAGCGCCGTCTTCAGTCACTAACTCGGCGCATAGTTGGAGCAACGTACTAACAGTCTGGTGGTCCTCAGAGCGCGGCCGCACGCCGTCGTGCTCGGATGTTGATGCTGTATGTAGACCACTACAACCTTGTGAAGGACGCAGCAATCTGCTGGATGTGGGAAGCACAGAACCGGTCAAAGTGGCGGTGCTTGGGGGAGGCTTATGTCCAGCAGAGGACGTCTTTCGGCTGAAATGATGATTTGTTATTATTACTATTGGTGGCTCCGTTTGTCTCCAAACTACTCGGTCTACTTTGAAACCCACAAATGAGTCCATTCGTTTCGCTCCCCCGCAGCCCCTGAAGCGCATGGTGGACCGCATCCGGCGCTTCCAGGTGCTGAACTCGCAGATCTTCGGCGTGCTGGCGCGCCACCTGGCGGCCGACGACGAGCGCGCCGGCGTCGAGCACGTGCGCTGCTTCCCGCCGCCCGCCGCGCCGCTGCACGCGCTCGGCTAGGGCACTGCGAGCTGCTAACTGAATTCCCAGCCTCCGCGGTGTCTTTAATACGATTCGATACGGCCGAACGCTGATTCAGTAATTTAACTTGATAGTATCGAAATATAGTTATTATTGTCTCGTAAATTTATTTGATATCAACTAGAATTATAGGAAATAATGTAAAAATATAGAATTTTAAGGTATTTTTGGCTGAGACTTCCAACACATACGTTTTACATGTATGCATTTAATTCTCGCTGTCCGCAAAGCAGGCACAATAATTAAACAATTGCTGATCGTTATATGATTCATAGGACAGCGAAAGTGTAATCATTTTAAACTTAAAAATATCAAATATTCCATTTCAAAAGACTCCCAGTTCCTATGTCTAAAGCTCTAATTAAACTGAGGCGAATAGGAGACGAACTTCGCTCGCGCCAATTATGTCAACTAACTTGTTTGAAAGTGTCCAAACTGAGGCGAATAATCGCGTGATATTCCTAATCATTCAAACAATCTGCGTCAAACTCCGCTCAGCTTGAGCAGTCCTAGATCGAAAGTAATAAAAGTCAGTTGAATATAGGAATTGGGCATATTCTTGATAGTAAATTAAGTTATTATCTGACCGAAACCGCTGTATGTGCCTTAGGTATTTGCGTGGCTCCCAGGACGGCAGTGCAGGCCGCTCATTCGTCAACGCTCACGGCATCCCCCCCCTCGCCGCGCACTCCTAAGGCGCGGTACAGCGGTGAGGTCAAACTATAGTATCTAAGTGATATTTAAATGCCTGTTTAATTTTAAGTACCTTTTTATGATCTACTTGCAAGTATGAATAACTTTAATATGCTAATCGCATTTTATATAAAATATAAATTTATTTGTAATTTAAGTAAATTACACCCACATTTCGCCAGTTATGTTTAAGTCCCATGTAATAGGGGGCGAGCCTATTGCCATCAACCGGGCACGAATCCAGACACCGATATACTACTGAGAAATTCCAGATGGAAAAACCCAATAACACTTTGCCCGACCCGGGAATCGAACCCAGGACCTCATGCTCAGCAGTAGCGCTCGCAACCACTAGACCAACGAGGCAGTCAGCTGGCGAAATGTGGGTGTACTATAGGTACACCTCTGCCTAACCCTTCGGGGATTACAGGCGTGATGTTATGTATGTTTAAGTAAATTATTTCAATTAAGGGCAATAGCGCACTAGCAGCCAGGCCGCAGCACGTGCTTCATGGCGATTTCATACTAATGTATATATCTCGTTGGCCGCTGCGACCTGGTCGCTAGTGCGCTCCTGGCCTAAGTAGTCAATTTACAAGCATTTTTGAAAGTCAGAATATATTTGGAGATTGCCCATTCCGAAATGTAGTTTCTAGAGATAAATAGAAACTACAAGGCTAATCTTTAAAAAAAAAAAAACAAGTTATTGTTGTTTTTGGTACGTATAATCGACCTCGTAAATACTCGATCACCTTTAGTTTGACTGTCACTTGAACATCATAAAACTGCAAGGTCTATTTTGTCTATTTGACAGCAGATAGTTTCAACCTTAGGCTCTCAAAATGTCTAAGGAAAACTTTGTGAGGAAACCGGGTCCTAGAACCAAAAAATTCGAAGTCATGTGACATCCGCCAACCCGCAATAGGCCCGCATGGTGGATTACACCCCACTCCCTCTCACAGAGAGGAGGCCTGTGTCCCAGCAGTGGGAACATTAGAGGCCGGGGAATCTTAGGTGCCGAAGAAGTATCAACAATTTTCTCCCTTCCGAAACTTACAAAAGATTGTAAGTGCCATTTAGGTAAAAGAAATGCATGTCAATAATTGTTAGCTGACTGTTCACACCGCCGGCGAGTACTCGTTTGTCGCAGCGACACGAGCTATCAAAGAGAGAACTCGCTCAGCGACGCTCGCTTGGCGGGCAGAACACTCGCTGAGAGGCTCACGCTTGGTACATACCCTCGTTTTTAGGCTCTGCTCGTAGCTGGTAGTAGGACAAGTGCCTCAGTGAAGTTCCAATTACGAGGCCGACTAAACATACCAATGTTATCTATGTATCAAAATTATGTATGTTTCTCATTCGTTTTTTAAGTGACCAAGTATCGACTAGGGTCGAAGGACCGAATTTTCATCTTCGGCTTTCTTTACTCATCAGAGATTCCATACATTTAAAAGTATTATTTAAATGTAGTATATTAAATGACATTTAATCTGTAAGTGTAAATGTAGTGTAGACTTTTTATAATTATGAAATAAAATATAAACTTTATAATGTAACCATTCTCTGTATGAGAAGAGGAAGAATAAATAAATAAAACCGTATATAAAATGTCAACTTTTGTTTTATTTATCTTAGTAACTAATGTTACCTTACTTATATAAAGCTAGCTGTGCCCCTCTGTTAAACCCATCTCGTTCGATTCGAGCAAAAATAAAAAAGAAAGAACTCTAAGCGAAATAGTAATAGCGTGAACGGGCGTTGGGATGGGACGCGGTGGGTCGGGGGCCGCAATTTCACGAGGACAAGTCACGGGCAGAAGCTAATATAGAATATAGAGGAGCCGATAAAAAAAAAATTGCTGTCCCATACATAAGTTCACATAAATCGACAATTTTTTTTACTCCTCTTGCTCAAAAAGTCCGTCATTGTAGCGTACAAGTAGTAAGTCTAGCGCTGACCGTTCATGCGCAGAAATCTAAAATAAAGTATCTCGGGGGAGTGAAGGGGACGCGCTCGTACCCCACAGGGGGTGCCCTTAGCGAGCGTTCACCTAGCTTTTTAGCTTAGTTTGTATGCCCCTGGCTGGAGGCTTTGAGTGTAGCAGCTTAATAGTCATGACCTCAGAGGTTAGCTATGTGATGCCCTACAGAAAAAAAAAAGAAGGGGACGCGCGCCGGCGTGCGTAAGTACTTCAGTCATAGGTACTTTGTCCCGCGCAGCGATACAACGTCCCGCGCAGCGATGCAACGCCCCGCGCAGCGATACAACGCCCCGCGCAGCGATACAACGCCCCGCGCAGCGATACAACGCCCCGCGCAGCGATACAACGCCCCGCTCACTTCTGGTGTATAGTCGCGTTCTAAATTGTATTGTTATTACCGTTATTGTTTTCTGTTAAGTTGTTTATTTCTGATTTTAAACAGTGAATATGCCTGCCTGCCTAGAAGAAATATTGTTTTGAGAAGACAGGTACGGAAAATGGTATATGACGTGCATTCTTTTTTTGAAGACAGAAACTAATGAAATAATTGATTCTTTGAAACATACGGATTTATATCTAATGAAACAAACTGCACAAGTTATTAAGACGGAAAATATGAAATTAAATTGTGTAGTCAATGATTTAGGGAACATTCAAAAACGAAGAGCAGAGGCCACAAAAACAACAATTGCAACTGTAAGGAACATCTCCACTCAAGCCAATAGTTCCGGTTTGATCGTAGTGTTCAGAACACCTGGCAAAAACGTTCTAAAACAAAACCGGTAACGATAATTTCGACCAAGGAATTACAAAGAGATGTACACAATTTTCATAAAACAAACAACGAACTTCCCACCATTACAAAGCTGAAAAGTAAATTAGAGGAAGACATTAATTTCCAAGGCTCGGAACGAAGTCTTCCACGAATCATCAAGGATTTAGGGTTTCGGTGGAAAAAGACTGAAAACAACCGTAAGGTACTGGTAGAGAATTCAAATATACGTTTACAATGCATCAAATATTTACGTAAAATTAAACAATATCGTCAAGAGGGAAAGTCTTTTGTATATACGGATGAATCCTACGTAGATTCGTCGCACTCTACTCCAAAAGCCGGGACAGATGGTACTACTAAGCAAGGCCCGGATACCGGTTAAATTTTCAAATCGTTATTATGTACTAGACGCAAAAACCTTTACATTCGGTTTCGCTCGTAGAAACGGATTTTTACCATCCGGTTTTGGAGGAGTCTTTACATAAAGGTTTTTTCTGATTAAACGGTTTAGAGCAATATTAACTGGTTTTTTGTTTAGCTTTTCTTCCGCGCGGCATCTTTACAAGTAGTCACAAGTTGCAATGCGTTTACCGACATGCCGCTCGTCGTATAAACCGGTTAATTTAGGTTGAAATAAAGTTCTTAAACCGTTCAAGTTCTTAAGAAAAGTTCGGAGTAAAACCCAAATAAACCGGTTCCGAGCCTTGCTACTAAGGGCATAAAAAACCGATATCTAAAGGACAGCGAGTTGTCATTGTTCACGCAGGATCTGAAACTCTGTTTATACCGAACGCGTTACTTACTTTTAAAGCCGGTACTAAATCAGGCGAATACCACGACAACATGAATTATAAAAACTACGAGAAATGGATATAATACAATTAATTCCGAACTTACCACCTGATTCCGATGTGGTAGTCGACAACGCATCGTACCATAATTAGCAATGAGATCTCGCACCAACATCAAATACGAAAACAGCGAACATGCAGGCTTGGCTCACGGAAAAAGGTATGAAGCAACATTACTAAAGCCCGACTTGTACGATTTAATAAAAGCTAACAAGGAAAGATTTAAAACATTTTCCATAGACCGAATCCTAGCAGAAAAAAATCACCCAGTGACTAGACCTTAATCCCATTGAAATGCCATGGTCCGCTATCAAGCAATATGTAGCAAGCAAAATGGAATCTTGTGCAGGTGTGGCGAGTCCTGGCAAATAAAAATATGTACTAGGTTAAGGTTTCTGTGGGTCTATGCCATCCGAAATAAAGTTTGCTATTATTAAAAAATGATGATGTGGATATATTTAGTTACCTGTTCCGCTTAGCTATTTCTAGAGAGTCTTAAAAAGACCCTGAAAGAAATCGACACGTGTTTCACCTCTCAACGAGGCATCCTCAGGATGACGATTGACTTGACGCGAACTCGAACACGGCGTGTTGCCACACCAAGCACTGAGCGCAGACTATTATATTATTTGATTAGTATATTATTATTATAATACGTGTATAGAGCTTAATAAACAAAAAGTTTCCCAAATGGGTGACAGGCATTAGGACAAGTTATGCAGGAAGGTGTAGGATATTGAAGAACAATATGCAAAGAGTGACCATGTTGTAGACTTGCTCACAGAGGAATTTGTTATTTGCGTCAATGAAGACATTTCCGAAGATGACTGACGATTCTGATAATGACGATGCTAATGATAATGATGACCGAAGCAGCCCTAAGCCCGGGCCCTCATCAAGAAAAAGGCCTTGTTCGGGCCAGGCATACGGCAGTTTATTGGAACGCGTGCTATCCCTATCAGATTCAAATGAATGTTTTTTTAATAAAAATTGTCAAGCTTTTTTTTACTTTTATTTCTACCTCCCCACATTAGTGATGAGACAAGTTTAAACGAACTAACTTAGATATAAGTAAAAGAAGGACAAACAGAAAACGTTCTTTATTAGTAAGAATTTGTAGAAATAACAATTGCGTGCGCAACAGTACATATGCGCAGCTATCCCTTCCACGTTTCATTCACCGCTAGACTTACTGCCGCTACCTGTACCAGAGCGGGTAAAAAATAGCATATCTTGCTCTAGGGGAAAAAGTAATTTCTTTTTAAATTTTGTCTGTAAACAACGAGCCTACAAAAACGAAAATCTTAATTCTTACGTAAAACTAGCTTTTTCCCGCGGCTTCGCTCGCGTGGAAGTAGGAAACTATCCCATGGAAACGTACTACCGCATACCGGGGTAAAAAGTTTCCTTAAAAATTCTGATTGAACAAATTGTATAACTTTTTAAATAAAATAAAATATTTAATATTGTATTGGATAATTTTATTTTCTCGCAATCGTAGTGAAAAGTAGAGTGTAACACACGGCGCTAAAACCCATTATATCTCGGTTTCTATTTACTCCATTGCTCCTCGATAGAATGAGTTATTTTAGCCCCTCGTATAAAAATCTACTATTTTTCTGATTTCGGGCTTGATTGGTCCCATAGTAAAAGATGTTCAAAATGATGAGTACAACGAGGCAGGCGTTTGAGGCGTTGCAAAACATAATGACTTTATCCCTGAAGAGGTAGACAGAGTTGTATTGTACAGTTAGCCACACGACAATGGTAATAAAACCAGTGTAAACTGGCCTCTTATTAATTGAAGCTCCGAACTAAGCTAGGCTAACTCAAGAACAAAGGAGATCCTTCTGGTTACGGAGATATTGAAGGTCAAAATTTCAACTTATATTTATTTTGCTATTTTCACGAAGAACAAGTTCTAAAATATAATACAAAAAAAGTGTGGCACTCCGGGAGTGCCGACAGAAGTGAAAACTTGAACGAGATCGCCTTGGTGGAAGAAAAATACTTGTATAGATAATTGGTCCGTAACATTATCTAAATAAAGAGCACAGTCGCGTTTACAATAAAAAAAAAAAAACTTCCGAAACCTTTAAAGTAAAAATACCTGCATAGAACATTGATCCGTAAGTTAATATAAATAAAAAGCGCAATCGCGTTTACAAAAACTTTAAAGTAAAATACTTGCATGGAACATTGATCCGTAACGTAATATAAATAAAGAGCACAATCGCGTTTACAAAAATGAGATGTCGTCATGGTGTCGCAAAATCAATGGTTTAGTGCCATCTCAAAAATGCCCAACGCGCCTAAAGAAGTTTTCTCCTATAAATTCCGTATGGGAGAACATGTTTTTCATCTACAATGTTAAGTTTGTTCTTGGGATAAATTCATCCTAACTGTGTAATCCATCATTGTGCGTGGTCCGACACGCACTTGGCCGGTTTTTAGCAGTAGTTTTTCGTATTGTTAAGTTGAAGATTATACTTAAACTAAAAAAATTGTTTCAGATTGTGGTCAGCCTTACAATTCTTATACTGCATCCCAGTTGGAGACACACAGTTTACTGTTGAGTAAGTTAACATTATGTTCTTCTTCATATTTCCGTAGATTAAACTGACATTGTGAGAACTGAATGCCTCGTTGGTCTAGTGGGCGAAAGTGCAACTACTGAGCGAAGTGTGTGGGGGTTCGATTCCCGAGTCGAGCTGTGTTAGCGAGTTTTACTGCTGCCTGTCCACTGGAGCGGAGAAGAGAGGAGAGGAGCGGAGCTATGACAATATTAACCAGTGAATCTAAACTCCCCGCTCTATTGGACAGACAGCCTTAGGGATTCTCAGTAGCAGCCTGCTGCCTGGTCAGTGGGAACAGGCTGTGATCATAACATAAGGTGTGATGGCTTGTCCAGCGGTTGAGTGACAAAAATTTTGTGGCGTTCCGCTTCTAGACTGGTCATCTCTTAGCTGCCACGGTTAATTTTAATATTTGAATTGTTTTTGTATTTTTATTACGGACGCTTTTAACGTGCACGTCTTTCTACATTGTTCTCACATGTATAATTTCAACACGAATGATGTAACCAATATTTTGTAACAATATTTTGGTTTAAAAGAGTGTCCGTGGAGTTTCTTGCCCGTTCTTCTCCATAGGTACCTACTACGCTTTGGAATGGGCAACTAGCTTCATCTTTCTGAATGACCGACCCCTTGACAGTTTAAAAGTGCCTGTGATTGGTTTATTTGAAATGAATGTTTTGAGTTAAGTTGAATAGATGTTATATCTTTCCTTTGCAGATTGTTTATACTGAAAAGTACAAATGTTCTAATTAAAATAATCACAAATTCAGTGCTTACCCACGTGAGAAAAAGCTTGGCTTAATGTAATAACATAATCATAATAATACCAGCCTATTACTGTCCCACTGCTGGGCAAAGCCCTCTCATATAAAGAAGGCATGAACATTGATCACCACGCTTGCTCAAGACGGGTTGGCGATTTCCGTCTTATATTAATTATTAGTCTAGGTTACCTCGATATGTTTTCCCGCACCAATGTCGGTGATGTCTAAGATAAACGTATTTACAAAAATCAATCGCACTCCGGGAGTGCCCTCAGAAGTGAAAACTTGAAAAAAAAAAAAATCGGTTCCGCGGTAACGCGTTGATGTCTTTTATTCTACACACCGCGGTAATCAATGCGTTGATGTATTTTTAATGGTCAAAAGCTGGTGTCGTCACAGTGTCGCGAAATCAATGGTTTAGTCCCAAGAAGTTTTCACTTCAAAAATAACGTTATTAATTTATCTTTCCAGGGAACTATTCGGCGAAGGTCTGCACTGGGCCGGCTGCACCATCATAGCACTGCTGGGCCAACAGAGAAGATTCGAGGCCCTCGACTTCTGCTATCATATCCTGAGGGTGCAGCGAGTTGATGGGAAAGATGAACTGGTGAAGGGAATTGTGAGTATAATCCTCCATTTACATAAATATATACTCCTTTTTCCGTGTTTTAGGGTTCCGTACCCAAAGGGTGCTAACGGGACCTACAGTATTTCTATTTTCTTAATGTCTCTCGGAAAACATCGCATTTCCGAATACAGACGAATGCTAATTTTTATGTCCATTGATTTTATTAGATTTATGTGTCCAATAATTTGAATTCAGAACCAAGTACTTTAATGTGGTTTTCGTTTTGATTTTCGTGTGAACTATATAGAGCTGTAAAACTGTTTTCCTATCTGTCGTGCCTGCGACTTTAGCAGCTATTCTCCCATTTTTTTAAATTAATTACATTAAGTTAAAAAGTTACTTACAACTCTATATACTTCCAAGTCGATTGAAAGCGTCCGGTCGGCAACTGATAGAAATCCGGCGACTGACGAAACACGAAGTTTGCCGAGGGACATTAAGAAAATAGAAATACTGTAATTACTAAGGGTCCGCTATCTGTGAGTCCGTCTGTCACGGTCTGGGCTGTATTTTTTTAACCGTAATAGGTAGACACATGGCATTTTCACAGAATGTGTACTTTATGACATCAAAATAAAAATACAAGAAACGTGGTTTTTACAGCGTTTTTCATAGTTTTTTTTAGAGAAATATGAAATATGTGCATACATTTAAACTATGGAATCCTTCACTATGCATGGTCCAACACGCACTTGACCGATTTTTATTAATTTATTGAAAATCCTCTTACTTTCTTTCTTCGTTGCCTATCCTCAAAATTAACTGTATAAGTCTGAAATGAAGAGATCCGCAGGAGAACCAAGGTAACCGACATAGCCTGAAGAATTGCCAAAGTTAAGTTGCAGTGGGCAGGGCACATTGCTCACAGAACAGATGGTCGATGGGGCCGAAAGGTTCTGGAGTGGCGACCGCCTATCGGAAGACGTAGCGTTGAAAGGTCTTCAACAAGGTGGACTGATGACCTTTTAGGAAAACTTCGTACAGTCTTGGAAATGAAATGAAACTAGTTATAATGATACCGCATTTATTTATTTCTTAAGATATGTACATATCAGCTTTTGTACATAGTCGTATCCGCACTATATCTAATTTATAATGGACCAATCAGAAAGGTCGTGCGCCTTTTGTATTTCGGTCTACGGCTCTTACGCGTCTTCATATATAAATATGCAGCGCCGCGAGCGCCGTCTTCAGTCACTAACTCGGCGCATAGTTGGAGCAACGTACTAACAGTCTGGTGGTCCTCAGAGCGCGGCCGCACGCCGTCGTGCTCGGATGTTGATGCTGTATGTAGACCACTACAACCTTGTGAAGGACGCAGCAATCTGCTGGATGTGGGAAGCACAGAACCGGTCAAAGTGGCGGTGCTTGGGGGAGGCTTATGTCCAGCAGAGGACGTCTTTCGGCTGAAATGATGATTTGTTATTATTACTATTGGTGGCTCCGTTTGTCTCCAAACTACTCGGTCTACTTTGAAACCCACAAATGAGTCCATTCGTTTCGCTCCCCCGCAGCCCCTGAAGCGCATGGTGGACCGCATCCGGCGCTTCCAGGTGCTGAACTCGCAGATCTTCGGCGTGCTGGCGCGCCACCTGGCGGCCGACGACGAGCGCGCCGGCGTCGAGCACGTGCGCTGCTTCCCGCCGCCCGCCGCGCCGCTGCACGCGCTCGGCTAGGGCACTGCGAGCTGCTAACTGAATTCCCAGCCTCCGCGGTGTCTTTAATACGATTCGATACGGCCGAACGCTGATTCAGTAATTTAACTTGATAGTATCGAAATATAGTTATTATTGTCTCGTAAATTTATTTGATATCAACTAGAATTATAGGAAATAATGTAAAAATATAGAATTTTAAGGTATTTTTGGCTGAGACTTCCAACACATACGTTTTACATGTATGCATTTAATTCTCGCTGTCCGCAAAGCAGGCACAATAATTAAACAATTGCTGATCGTTATATGATTCATAGGACAGCGAAAGTGTAATCATTTTAAACTTAAAAATATCAAATATTCCATTTCAAAAGACTCCCAGTTCCTATGTCTAAAGCTCTAATTAAACTGAGGCGAATAGGAGACGAACTTCGCTCGCGCCAATTATGTCAACTAACTTGTTTGAAAGTGTCCAAACTGAGGCGAATAATCGCGTGATATTCCTAATCATTCAAACAATCTGCGTCAAACTCCGCTCAGCTTGAGCAGTCCTAGATCGAAAGTAATAAAAGTCAGTTGAATATAGGAATTGGGCATATTCTTGATAGTAAATTAAGTTATTATCTGACCGAAACCGCTGTATGTGCCTTAGGTATTTGCGTGGCTCCCAGGACGGCAGTGCAGGCCGCTCATTCGTCAACGCTCACGGCATCCCCCCCCTCGCCGCGCACTCCTAAGGCGCGGTACAGCGGTGAGGTCAAACTATAGTATCTAAGTGATATTTAAATGCCTGTTTAATTTTAAGTACCTTTTTATGATCTACTTGCAAGTATGAATAACTTTAATATGCTAATCGCATTTTATATAAAATATAAATTTATTTGTAATTTAAGTAAATTACACCCACATTTCGCCAGTTATGTTTAAGTCCCATGTAATAGGGGGCGAGCCTATTGCCATCAACCGGGCACGAATCCAGACACCGATATACTACTGAGAAATTCCAGATGGAAAAACCCAATAACACTTTGCCCGACCCGGGAATCGAACCCAGGACCTCATGCTCAGCA
Source organism: Omphaloscelis lunosa (assembly GCA_916610215.1). Classification (NCBI taxonomy): domain Eukaryota; kingdom Metazoa; phylum Arthropoda; class Insecta; order Lepidoptera; family Noctuidae; genus Omphaloscelis; species Omphaloscelis lunosa. The sequence goes on from OU744270.1 coordinate 5,419,539, forward strand.
GTAGCGCTCGCAACCACTAGACCAACGAGGCAGTCAGCTGGCGAAATGTGGGTGTACTATAGGTACACCTCTGCCTAACCCTTCGGGGATTACAGGCGTGATGTTATGTATGTTTAAGTAAATTATTTCAATTAAGGGCAATAGCGCACTAGCAGCCAGGCCGCAGCACGTGCTTCATGGCGATTTCATACTAATGTATATATCTCGTTGGCCGCTGCGACCTGGTCGCTAGTGCGCTCCTGGCCTAAGTAGTCAATTTACAAGCATTTTTGAAAGTCAGAATATATTTGGAGATTGCCCATTCCGAAATGTAGTTTCTAGAGATAAATAGAAACTACAAGGCTAATCTTTAAAAAAAAAAAAACAAGTTATTGTTGTTTTTGGTACGTATAATCGACCTCGTAAATACTCGATCACCTTTAGTTTGACTGTCACTTGAACATCATAAAACTGCAAGGTCTATTTTGTCTATTTGACAGCAGATAGTTTCAACCTTAGGCTCTCAAAATGTCTAAGGAAAACTTTGTGAGGAAACCGGGTCCTAGAACCAAAAAATTCGAAGTCATGTGACATCCGCCAACCCGCAATAGGCCCGCATGGTGGATTACACCCCACTCCCTCTCACAGAGAGGAGGCCTGTGTCCCAGCAGTGGGAACATTAGAGGCCGGGGAATCTTAGGTGCCGAAGAAGTATCAACAATTTTCTCCCTTCCGAAACTTACAAAAGATTGTAAGTGCCATTTAGGTAAAAGAAATGCATGTCAATAATTGTTAGCTGACTGTTCACACCGCCGGCGAGTACTCGTTTGTCGCAGCGACACGAGCTATCAAAGAGAGAACTCGCTCAGCGACGCTCGCTTGGCGGGCAGAACACTCGCTGAGAGGCTCACGCTTGGTACATACCCTCGTTTTTAGGCTCTGCTCGTAGCTGGTAGTAGGACAAGTGCCTCAGTGAAGTTCCAATTACGAGGCCGACTAAACATACCAATGTTATCTATGTATCAAAATTATGTATGTTTCTCATTCGTTTTTTAAGTGACCAAGTATCGACTAGGGTCGAAGGACCGAATTTTCATCTTCGGCTTTCTTTACTCATCAGAGATTCCATACATTTAAAAGTATTATTTAAATGTAGTATATTAAATGACATTTAATCTGTAAGTGTAAATGTAGTGTAGACTTTTTATAATTATGAAATAAAATATAAACTTTATAATGTAACCATTCTCTGTATGAGAAGAGGAAGAATAAATAAATAAAACCGTATATAAAATGTCAACTTTTGTTTTATTTATCTTAGTAACTAATGTTACCTTACTTATATAAAGCTAGCTGTGCCCCTCTGTTAAACCCATCTCGTTCGATTCGAGCAAAAATAAAAAAGAAAGAACTCTAAGCGAAATAGTAATAGCGTGAACGGGCGTTGGGATGGGACGCGGTGGGTCGGGGGCCGCAATTTCACGAGGACAAGTCACGGGCAGAAGCTAATATAGAATATAGAGGAGCCGATAAAAAAAAAATTGCTGTCCCATACATAAGTTCACATAAATCGACAATTTTTTTTACTCCTCTTGCTCAAAAAGTCCGTCATTGTAGCGTACAAGTAGTAAGTCTAGCGCTGACCGTTCATGCGCAGAAATCTAAAATAAAGTATCTCGGGGGAGTGAAGGGGACGCGCTCGTACCCCACAGGGGGTGCCCTTAGCGAGCGTTCACCTAGCTTTTTAGCTTAGTTTGTATGCCCCTGGCTGGAGGCTTTGAGTGTAGCAGCTTAATAGTCATGACCTCAGAGGTTAGCTATGTGATGCCCTACAGAAAAAAAAAAGAAGGGGACGCGCGCCGGCGTGCGTAAGTACTTCAGTCATAGGTACTTTGTCCCGCGCAGCGATACAACGTCCCGCGCAGCGATGCAACGCCCCGCGCAGCGATACAACGCCCCGCGCAGCGATACAACGCCCCGCGCAGCGATACAACGCCCCGCGCAGCGATACAACGCCCCGCTCACTTCTGGTGTATAGTCGCGTTCTAAATTGTATTGTTATTACCGTTATTGTTTTCTGTTAAGTTGTTTATTTCTGATTTTAAACAGTGAATATGCCTGCCTGCCTAGAAGAAATATTGTTTTGAGAAGACAGGTACGGAAAATGGTATATGACGTGCATTCTTTTTTTGAAGACAGAAACTAATGAAATAATTGATTCTTTGAAACATACGGATTTATATCTAATGAAACAAACTGCACAAGTTATTAAGACGGAAAATATGAAATTAAATTGTGTAGTCAATGATTTAGGGAACATTCAAAAACGAAGAGCAGAGGCCACAAAAACAACAATTGCAACTGTAAGGAACATCTCCACTCAAGCCAATAGTTCCGGTTTGATCGTAGTGTTCAGAACACCTGGCAAAAACGTTCTAAAACAAAACCGGTAACGATAATTTCGACCAAGGAATTACAAAGAGATGTACACAATTTTCATAAAACAAACAACGAACTTCCCACCATTACAAAGCTGAAAAGTAAATTAGAGGAAGACATTAATTTCCAAGGCTCGGAACGAAGTCTTCCACGAATCATCAAGGATTTAGGGTTTCGGTGGAAAAAGACTGAAAACAACCGTAAGGTACTGGTAGAGAATTCAAATATACGTTTACAATGCATCAAATATTTACGTAAAATTAAACAATATCGTCAAGAGGGAAAGTCTTTTGTATATACGGATGAATCCTACGTAGATTCGTCGCACTCTACTCCAAAAGCCGGGACAGATGGTACTACTAAGCAAGGCCCGGATACCGGTTAAATTTTCAAATCGTTATTATGTACTAGACGCAAAAACCTTTACATTCGGTTTCGCTCGTAGAAACGGATTTTTACCATCCGGTTTTGGAGGAGTCTTTACATAAAGGTTTTTTCTGATTAAACGGTTTAGAGCAATATTAACTGGTTTTTTGTTTAGCTTTTCTTCCGCGCGGCATCTTTACAAGTAGTCACAAGTTGCAATGCGTTTACCGACATGCCGCTCGTCGTATAAACCGGTTAATTTAGGTTGAAATAAAGTTCTTAAACCGTTCAAGTTCTTAAGAAAAGTTCGGAGTAAAACCCAAATAAACCGGTTCCGAGCCTTGCTACTAAGGGCATAAAAAACCGATATCTAAAGGACAGCGAGTTGTCATTGTTCACGCAGGATCTGAAACTCTGTTTATACCGAACGCGTTACTTACTTTTAAAGCCGGTACTAAATCAGGCGAATACCACGACAACATGAATTATAAAAACTACGAGAAATGGATATAATACAATTAATTCCGAACTTACCACCTGATTCCGATGTGGTAGTCGACAACGCATCGTACCATAATTAGCAATGAGATCTCGCACCAACATCAAATACGAAAACAGCGAACATGCAGGCTTGGCTCACGGAAAAAGGTATGAAGCAACATTACTAAAGCCCGACTTGTACGATTTAATAAAAGCTAACAAGGAAAGATTTAAAACATTTTCCATAGACCGAATCCTAGCAGAAAAAAATCACCCAGTGACTAGACCTTAATCCCATTGAAATGCCATGGTCCGCTATCAAGCAATATGTAGCAAGCAAAATGGAATCTTGTGCAGGTGTGGCGAGTCCTGGCAAATAAAAATATGTACTAGGTTAAGGTTTCTGTGGGTCTATGCCATCCGAAATAAAGTTTGCTATTATTAAAAAATGATGATGTGGATATATTTAGTTACCTGTTCCGCTTAGCTATTTCTAGAGAGTCTTAAAAAGACCCTGAAAGAAATCGACACGTGTTTCACCTCTCAACGAGGCATCCTCAGGATGACGATTGACTTGACGCGAACTCGAACACGGCGTGTTGCCACACCAAGCACTGAGCGCAGACTATTATATTATTTGATTAGTATATTATTATTATAATACGTGTATAGAGCTTAATAAACAAAAAGTTTCCCAAATGGGTGACAGGCATTAGGACAAGTTATGCAGGAAGGTGTAGGATATTGAAGAACAATATGCAAAGAGTGACCATGTTGTAGACTTGCTCACAGAGGAATTTGTTATTTGCGTCAATGAAGACATTTCCGAAGATGACTGACGATTCTGATAATGACGATGCTAATGATAATGATGACCGAAGCAGCCCTAAGCCCGGGCCCTCATCAAGAAAAAGGCCTTGTTCGGGCCAGGCATACGGCAGTTTATTGGAACGCGTGCTATCCCTATCAGATTCAAATGAATGTTTTTTTAATAAAAATTGTCAAGCTTTTTTTTACTTTTATTTCTACCTCCCCACATTAGTGATGAGACAAGTTTAAACGAACTAACTTAGATATAAGTAAAAGAAGGACAAACAGAAAACGTTCTTTATTAGTAAGAATTTGTAGAAATAACAATTGCGTGCGCAACAGTACATATGCGCAGCTATCCCTTCCACGTTTCATTCACCGCTAGACTTACTGCCGCTACCTGTACCAGAGCGGGTAAAAAATAGCATATCTTGCTCTAGGGGAAAAAGTAATTTCTTTTTAAATTTTGTCTGTAAACAACGAGCCTACAAAAACGAAAATCTTAATTCTTACGTAAAACTAGCTTTTTCCCGCGGCTTCGCTCGCGTGGAAGTAGGAAACTATCCCATGGAAACGTACTACCGCATACCGGGGTAAAAAGTTTCCTTAAAAATTCTGATTGAACAAATTGTATAACTTTTTAAATAAAATAAAATATTTAATATTGTATTGGATAATTTTATTTTCTCGCAATCGTAGTGAAAAGTAGAGTGTAACACACGGCGCTAAAACCCATTATATCTCGGTTTCTATTTACTCCATTGCTCCTCGATAGAATGAGTTATTTTAGCCCCTCGTATAAAAATCTACTATTTTTCTGATTTCGGGCTTGATTGGTCCCATAGTAAAAGATGTTCAAAATGATGAGTACAACGAGGCAGGCGTTTGAGGCGTTGCAAAACATAATGACTTTATCCCTGAAGAGGTAGACAGAGTTGTATTGTACAGTTAGCCACACGACAATGGTAATAAAACCAGTGTAAACTGGCCTCTTATTAATTGAAGCTCCGAACTAAGCTAGGCTAACTCAAGAACAAAGGAGATCCTTCTGGTTACGGAGATATTGAAGGTCAAAATTTCAACTTATATTTATTTTGCTATTTTCACGAAGAACAAGTTCTAAAATATAATACAAAAAAAGTGTGGCACTCCGGGAGTGCCGACAGAAGTGAAAACTTGAACGAAATCGCCTTGGTGGAAGAAAAATACTTGTATAGATAATTGGTCCGTAACATTATCTAAATAAAGAGCACAGTCGCGTTTACAATAAAAAAAAAAAAACTTCCGAAACCTTTAAAGTAAAAATACCTGCATAGAACATTGATCCGTAAGTTAATATAAATAAAAAGCGCAATCGCGTTTACAAAAACTTTAAAGTAAAATACTTGCATGGAACATTGATCCGTAACGTAATATAAATAAAGAGCACAATCGCGTTTACAAAAATGAGATGTCGTCATGGTGTCGCAAAATCAATGGTTTAGTGCCATCTCAAAAATGCCCAACGCGCCTAAAGAAGTTTTCTCCTATAAATTCCGTATGGGAGAACATGTTTTTCATCTACAATGTTAAGTTTGTTCTTGGGATAAATTCATCCTAACTGTGTAATCCATCATTGTGCGTGGTCCGACACGCACTTGGCCGGTTTTTAGCAGTAGTTTTTCGTATTGTTAAGTTGAAGATTATACTTAAACTAAAAAAATTGTTTCAGATTGTGGTCAGCCTTACAATTCTTATACTGCATCCCAGTTGGAGACACACAGTTTACTGTTGAGTAAGTTAACATTATGTTCTTCTTCATATTTCCGTAGATTAAACTGACATTGTGAGAACTGAATGCCTCGTTGGTCTAGTGGGCGAAAGTGCAACTACTGAGCGAAGTGTGTGGGGGTTCGATTCCCGAGTCGAGCTGTGTTAGCGAGTTTTACTGCTGCCTGTCCACTGGAGCGGAGAAGAGAGGAGAGGAGCGGAGCTATGACAATATTAACCAGTGAATCTAAACTCCCCGCTCTATTGGACAGACAGCCTTAGGGATTCTCAGTAGCAGCCTGCTGCCTGGTCAGTGGGAACAGGCTGTGATCATAACATAAGGTGTGATGGCTTGTCCAGCGGTTGAGTGACAAAAATTTTGTGGCGTTCCGCTTCTAGACTGGTCATCTCTTAGCTGCCACGGTTAATTTTAATATTTGAATTGTTTTTGTATTTTTATTACGGACGCTTTTAACGTGCACGTCTTTCTACATTGTTCTCACATGTATAATTTCAACACGAATGATGTAACCAATATTTTGTAACAATATTTTGGTTTAAAAGAGTGTCCGTGGAGTTTCTTGCCCGTTCTTCTCCATAGGTACCTACTACGCTTTGGAATGGGCAACTAGCTTCATCTTTCTGAATGACCGACCCCTTGACAGTTTAAAAGTGCCTGTGATTGGTTTATTTGAAATGAATGTTTTGAGTTAAGTTGAATAGATGTTATATCTTTCCTTTGCAGATTGTTTATACTGAAAAGTACAAATGTTCTAATTAAAATAATCACAAATTCAGTGCTTACCCACGTGAGAAAAAGCTTGGCTTAATGTAATAACATAATCATAATAATACCAGCCTATTACTGTCCCACTGCTGGGCAAAGCCCTCTCATATAAAGAAGGCATGAACATTGATCACCACGCTTGCTCAAGACGGGTTGGCGATTTCCGTCTTATATTAATTATTAGTCTAGGTTACCTCGATATGTTTTCCCGCACCAATGTCGGTGATGTCTAAGATAAACGTATTTACAAAAATCAATCGCACTCCGGGAGTGCCCTCAGAAGTGAAAACTTGAAAAAAAAAAAAATCGGTTCCGCGGTAACGCGTTGATGTCTTTTATTCTACACACCGCGGTAATCAATGCGTTGATGTATTTTTAATGGTCAAAAGCTGGTGTCGTCACAGTGTCGCGAAATCAATGGTTTAGTCCCAAGAAGTTTTCACTTCAAAAATAACGTTATTAATTTATCTTTCCAGGGAACTATTCGGCGAAGGTCTGCACTGGGCCGGCTGCACCATCATAGCACTGCTGGGCCAACAGAGAAGATTCGAGGCCCTCGACTTCTGCTATCATATCCTGAGGGTGCAGCGAGTTGATGGGAAAGATGAACTGGTGAAGGGAATTGTGAGTATAATCCTCCATTTACATAAATATATACTCCTTTTTCCGTGTTTTAGGGTTCCGTACCCAAAGGGTGCTAACGGGACCTACAGTATTTCTATTTTCTTAATGTCTCTCGGAAAACATCGCATTTCCGAATACAGACGAATGCTAATTTTTATGTCCATTGATTTTATTAGATTTATGTGTCCAATAATTTGAATTCAGAACCAAGTACTTTAATGTGGTTTTCGTTTTGATTTTCGTGTGAACTATATAGAGCTGTAAAACTGTTTTCCTATCTGTCGTGCCTGCGACTTTAGCAGCTATTCTCCCATTTTTTTAAATTAATTACATTAAGTTAAAAAGTTACTTACAACTCTATATACTTCCAAGTCGATTGAAAGCGTCCGGTCGGCAACTGATAGAAATCCGGCGACTGACGAAACACGAAGTTTGCCGAGGGACATTAAGAAAATAGAAATACTGTAATTACTAAGGGTCCGCTATCTGTGAGTCCGTCTGTCACGGTCTGGGCTGTATTTTTTTAACCGTAATAGGTAGACACATGGCATTTTCACAGAATGTGTACTTTATGACATCAAAATAAAAATACAAGAAACGTGGTTTTTACAGCGTTTTTCATAGTTTTTTTTAGAGAAATATGAAATATGTGCATACATTTAAACTATGGAATCCTTCACTATGCATGGTCCAACACGCACTTGACCGATTTTTATTAATTTATTGAAAATCCTCTTACTTTCTTTCTTCGTTGCCTATCCTCAAAATTAACTGTATAAGTCTGAAATGAAGAGATCCGCAGGAGAACCAAGGTAACCGACATAGCCTGAAGAATTGCCAAAGTTAAGTTGCAGTGGGCAGGGCACATTGCTCACAGAACAGATGGTCGATGGGGCCGAAAGGTTCTGGAGTGGCGACCCGTATCGGAAGACGTAGCGTTGAAAGGTCTTCAACAAGGTGGACTGATGACCTTTTAGGAAAACTTCGTACAGTCTTGGAAATGAAATGAAACTAGTTATAATGATACCGTATTTATTTATTTCTTAAGATATGTACATATCAGCTTCTGTACATAGTCGTATCCGCACTATATCTAATTTATAATGGACCAATCAGAAAGGTCGTGCGCCTTTTGTATTTCGGTCTACGGCTCTTACGCGTCTTCATATATAAATATGCAGCGCCGCGAGCGCCGTCTTCAGTCACTAACTCGGCGCATAGTTGGAGCAACGTACTAACAGTCTGGTGGTCCTCAGAGCGCGGCCGCACGCCGTCGTGCTCGGATGTTGATGCTGTATGTAGACCACTACAACCTTGTGAAGGACGCAGCAATCTGCTGGATGTGGGAAGCACAGAACCGGTCAAAGTGGCGGTCCTTGGGGGAGGCCTATGTCCAGCAGAGGACGTCTTTCGGCTGAAATGATGATTTGTTATTATTACTATTGGTGACTCCTGAAACTCTGAAACCCACAAATGAGTCCATTCGTTTCACTCCCCCGCAGCCCCTGAAGCGCATGGTGGACCGCATCCGGCGCTTCCAGGTGCTGAACTCGCAGATCTTCGGCGTGCTGGCGCGCCACCTGGCGGCCGACGACGAGCGCGCCGGCGTCGAGCACGTGCGCTGCTTCCCGCCGCCCGCCGCGCCGCTGCACGCGCTCGGCTAGGGCACTGCGAGCTGCTAACTGAAAAGATAGCGAATTAAACCGAAAGCTCGAAATTCCCAGTTCGATACGATATAACTAGATTGTATCGAAATATAGTTATTATTGTCACGTAGATCTATTTGATATCAACTAGGAGTATACGAAATAATTAGAATTTTAAGGTTTTTTTGGCTGAGACTTCCAACACATACGTTTTACGTGTAAGCATTTAATTCTCGCTGTCCGCAAAGCAGGCACAATAGTTAAACAATTGCCCTGAACTTTATGTAGTTCATGAGACAGCAAAAGTAATCATTTTAAACTAAAAAATATTCCATTTTGAAAGATTTCCGATACCTATGTCTAAAGTTCTGATTAAACTGAGGCAGATAGGAGACGAACTTCGCTCGCGCCGATTGTGTCAACTAACTTTTATGAAAGTGTCCAAACTGAGGCGAATAATCGCGTGATTTCCTTATCATTTAAACAATCGGCATCAAGGTCCACTCAGCTTGAGCAGTCCTAGATCGAAAGTAATAATAGTCAGTTGAATATAGGAATTGGGCATATTCTTGATAGTAAATTAAGTTATTGTTTGACCGAAACCGCTGTATGTGCCTTAGATATGTGCGTGGCTCACAGGACGGCAGTGCAGGCCTCTTATTCGCCAACGCTCACGGCATCCGGCCCCCCCGCCTCGCCGCTCATTCCTAAGGCGCGGTACAGCGGTGAGGTCAAACTATAGTATCTAAGTGATATTTAAATGCCTGTATGGGGCTATATTATTATTTAATTTTAAGTACCTTTTTAATGATCTACTTGTAAGTATGAATAACTTTAATATGCTAATCGCATTTTATATAAAATATAAATTTATTTGTAATTTAAGTAAATTACACCCACATTTCGCCAGTTATGTTTAAGTCCCATGTAATAGGGGGCGAGCCTATTGCCATCAACCGGGCACCAATCCAGACTCCGGGCTGCTACTGAGAAATTCCAGATGGAAAAATCCAATAACACTTTGCCCGACCCGGAAATCGAATCCAGGACCTCATACACAGTAGTGGCGCTTGCGGCCACTAGACCAACGAGGCAGTCAGCTGGCGAAATGTGGGTGTACTATAGGTACACCTCTGCCTAACCCTTCGAGGATTACAGACGTGATGTTATGTATGTTTAAGTAAATTATTTCAATTAAGGGCAATAGCGCACTAGCAGCCAGGCCGCAGCACGTGCTTCATGGCTATTTCATACTAATGTATCTATCTCGCTGGCCGCTGCGACCTGGTCGATAGTGCGCTCCTGGCCTAAGTAGTCAATTTACAAGCATTTTTGAAAGTCAAAATATATTTGGAGATTGCACATTCCAAAATGTAGGCTACTCTTTAATAATAAAAAAAACAGTTATCATTGTTTTCGGTACGTATAATCGACCTCGTAAATACTCGATCACCTTTAGTTTGACTGTCACTTGAACATCATAAAACTGCAAGGTCTATTTTGTCTATTTGTCAGCTAGATAGTTTCAACCTTAGGTTCTCAAAACGATGAAGGAAAACATCGTGAGGAAACCGACATGTCCTAGAACCAATTAAAAGGCCGACTAAACATACCAATGTTATCTTTGTATCAAAATTATGTATTTTGTGTTTTTCATTGTTTTTTTAAGTAACTAAGTATCGACTAGGGTCGAAGGACCGAATTTTCATCTTCGGCTTTCTTTACTCATCAGAGATTCCATACATTTAAAAGTATTATTTAAATGTAGTATATTAAATGACATTTAATCTGTAAGTGTAAATGTAGTGTAGACTTTTTATAATTATGAAATAAAATATAAACTTTATAATGTAACCATTCTCTGTATGAGAAGAGGAAGAATAAATAAATAAAACCGTATATAAAATGTCAACTTTTGTTTTATTTATCTTACTAACTAATGTTACCTTACTTATATAAAGCTAGCTGTGCCCCGCTGTTAAACCCATCTCGTTCGATTCGAGCAAAAATAAAAAAGAAAGAACTCCAAGCGAAATAGTAATAGCGTGAACGGGCGTTGGGATGGAACGCGGTGGGTCGGGGGCCGCAATTTCACACGGACAAGTCACGGGCAGAAGCTAATATAGAATATAGAGGAGCCGATAAAAAAAAAATTGCTGTCCCATACATAAGTTCACATAAATCGTCAATTTTTTTTTTACTCCTCTTGCTCAAAAAGTCCGTCATTGTAGCGTACAAGTAGTAAGTCTAGCGCTGACCGTTCATGCGCAGAAATCTAAAATAAAGTATCTCGGGGGAGTGAAGGGGACGCGCTCGTACCCCACAGGGGGTGCCCTTAGCGAGCGTTCACCTAGCTTTTTAGCTTAGTTTGTATGCCCCTGGCTGGAGGCTTTGAGTGTAGCAGCTTAAGGCAACCACAGGATTGACCGGTTTAATAGTCATGACCTCAGAGGTTAGCTATGTGATGCCCTACAGAAAAAAAAAAGAAGGGGACGCGCGCCAGCGTGCGTAAGTACTTCAGTCATAGGTACTTTGTCCCGCGCAGCGATACAACGTCCCGCGCAGCGATGCAACGCCCCGCGCAGCGATACAACGCCCCGCGCAGCGATACAACGCCCCGCGCAGCGATACAACGCCCCGCTCACTTCTGGTGTATAGTCGCGTTCTAAATTGTATTGTTATTACCGTTATTGTTTTCTGTTAAGTTGTTTATTTCTGATTTTAAACAGTGAATATGCCTGCCTAGAAGAAATATTGTTTTGAGAAGACAGGTACGGAAAATGGTATATGACGTGCATTCTTTTTTTGAAGACGGAAACTAATGAAATAATTGATTCTTTGAAACATATTAAAAGTCAGATTGACGAAACTACGAATATGTTACAGTCAGTTGGACAGCGGCACTGTGGATTTATATCTAATGAAACAAACTGCATAAGTTATTAAGACGGAAAATATGAAATTAAATTAAGTAGTCAATGATTTAGGGAAAATTCAAAAACGAACAGCAGAGGCCACAAAAACATCAATTGCAACTGTAAGGAACATCTCCACTCAAGCCAATAGTTCCGGTTTGATCGTAGTGTTCAGAACACCTGGCAAAAACGTTCTAAAACAAAACCGGTAACGATAATTTCGACCAAGGAATTACAAAGAGATTGTAATGTTGCATGTTTTTACTTACGGTTTGGTTGTTAAAATGTTGGTCTTTTATCATACGTTCTCTCTAGATAAATGCATGACCATTGTTTTAAATATTCCTGAGGCTCTGTATTTCATTGTTATTGATATTTTCTGTAGATTTTCTTGTTGTGACACTTACCTATGTCAAATGTTAAACTGTCAGTTTCTTTTTATTTTTCTGTTTGGCTTAGTCTATGATGTTACTTTTTGGTTTATATAGTTTCAATTATTTTTATTGATATCGCTAAAACATTGTATTAATTATAATTTATTTTTATATTATGATTGTACAAAATAACTACAAATTAACTATTGTTCTAAATTTATGAAATTTACGCACTCCAAGGAGGTCCGATTATATTTGAAGAAACCACTGTTTGAAAATGGAAAAGAATATTGATTTTGGAAACGAGCTGAATGGTATAAAAGCAGAGGCCGTCAGAAGCAACGGGCTTTTCGATCTCGGATTCTATCTATCTCCGATTCTATCTCCGACTTTATAATAATAAAAGGGTCTGTCTCTCTTACAGTCCATCTTGGCCTGCCCTGGCCATTCCGTCAATCACTCCCGGCCGGAGCCTCCAACTCCCGAAGACTACCTCCCGCTGCAGGCCTCCTCTGAGGCCCAACCTCCTAAGAGTCATCGACCCGCCGAGGCCATCACCAGCCGCCAATCACTCCCTGCCGGAGCCTCCAACTCCCGAAGACTACCTCCCGCTGCAGGCCTCCTCTGAGGCCCAACCTCCTAAGTGTGCAGTGCCGATCCATAGTGTTAAACTGTGTTTTTGTGTACTCCCCTTGTATATTTTTAATTATATTATAATATTTAAATATTGTTATATATTTTCCCTTACATTTTCCCCCTCTGGGAAAATGTAACGTTACAGTTTGGCGCCCAACGTGGGGCACTCCACGACGCCTGCAGGACAATATCCTGTGGACGTTTGTACAATACTGAACATTAATTTACTTTAATCATTACTCCATTTAGTTTGATTTGTTACCACGGCTAAATTACTTAAAAACTTATACCTAGACTAATATTTTTAAATCTTAAACAATGGATAATAGACCAATAAGATACTCGTACTTCAACAAACTTGAGCTTGAATACGAAGTTTCTATCAGAGCTGAAAGACCTGCTGAAACTTTGACAAATCGGAGATAATTCTATATATATATCGGAGACAAATAAATTGTTACAGTTTATACAATATTATTTATTATTTAGTTTATAATATTGTTTTAGTTTTTATTTTACTAAAGTTTTACAGTTTACACTGATTATGCTGCACTGAAATGGTTCCAAAATTTATCTAATCCTTCTGGGAGATTAACACGTTGGACTTTTCATCTATCATGCTTTGATTTTGATCTGAAACATAAGAAAGGAAAGGATAATTCCGTTCATGGGACATTCCGTTACAAAAGATTCAATTAGGACTAAATAGCTCTGTAAATGCTACCACAGGGTTTTCTTCTCCTTGATGTCTTTAAGAACTTTCATTTTTATTCATTTTCATAAGTCTGTAAATACTTCATAGGGATAAAACTGTTTTGGCATTGTTAATTATATTTAGTTTTTATGGAGCGGTGCATAACTCGTTAAATAAGCCATTATGTCGAGCGGTACTTAACTCGTTAAATAAGCCTTAGTGTATCTATATCTTTTTTTTTTTTTTAATACTTACTTGAACTTAAACTTAGATTTAATTTACTTGTACTTGAACTTGAAACTCGCAAGGTTTTTCTTAAGCACTAATTGCTTGTACTTGAACTTGAAACTCGCAAGGTTTTTCTTAAGCACTAATGCTTTAAAACCTTAGACTATTTTTCTGAAACAGGAAAGTTTTGTAAATATTTAATTTAGTTTTTTTTTTTTGGGTTTTAAAATAGGTGCGGGTTACGACACCTAATTAAAATAAATAAGCCTTCGTAACCTTAAAAAATAATTCCTTGTGGAGTATGCGTCATAGAATGTGAACCATATCCCCTAAGAATGCTGGTGATGTATGATTGAGGGAGCACGAAAGGCGAGTTGTTGAAAGGTGTATGAAAGAACAAGGTCTTATTTACAACATCTAAATCTTTTCAGTTGATAATTTTCTTGGGTTATGGGGAATCATAATTGTAAGATAATACACACCAGATGTTAGTGTTTTCTTTCTTTTTAATTTTCAGTACCACTGTAAATAATCTGCTAGATTTGCTAGGTAATGCCCTAAAAATTTTTTCATGGGATTCAAAAATTTTCCGGGGTTGTCGGGGAAATGTAATGTTGCATGTTTTTACTTACGGTTTGGTTGTTAAAATGTTGGTCTTTTATCATACGTTCTCTCTAGATAAATGCATGACCATTGTTTTAAATATTCCTGAGGCTCTGTATTTCATTGTTATTGATATTTTCTGTAGATTTTCTTGTTGTGACACTTACCTATGTCAAATGTTAAACTGTCAGTTTCTTTTTATTTTTCTGTTTGGCTTAGTCTATGATGTTACTTTTTGGTTTATATAGTTTCAATTATTTTTATTGATATCGCTAAAACATTGTATTAATTATAATTTATTTTTATATTATGATTGTACAAAATAACTACAAATTAACTATTGTTCTAAATTTATGAAATTTACGCACTCCAAGGAGGTCCGATTATATTTGAAGAAACCACTGTTTGAAAATGGAAAAGAATATTGATTTTGGAAACGAGCTGAATGGTATAAAAGCAGAGGCCGTCAGAAGCAACGGGCTTTTCGATCTCGGATTCTATCTATCTCCGATTCTATCTCCGACTTTATAATAATAAAAGGGTCTGTCTCTCTTACAGTCCATCTTGGCCTGCCCTGGCCATTCCGTCAATCACTCCCGGCCGGAGCCTCCAACTCCCGAAGACTACCTCCCGCTGCAGGCCTCCTCTGAGGCCCAACCTCCTAAGAGTCATCGACCCGCCGAGGCCATCACCAGCCGCCAATCACTCCCTGCCGGAGCCTCCAACTCCCGAAGACTACCTCCCGCTGCAGGCCTCCTCTGAGGCCCAACCTCCTAAGTGTGCAGTGCCGATCCATAGTGTTAAACTGTGTTTTTGTGTACTCCCCTTGTATATTTTTAATTATATTATAATATTTAAATATTGTTATATATTTTCCCTTACATTTTCCCCCTCTGGGAAAATGTAACGTTACAAGATGTACACAATTTTCATAAAACAAACAACGAACTTCCCACCATTACAAAGCTGAAAAGTAAATTAGAGGAAAACATTAATTTCCGAGGCTCGGAACGAAGTCTTCCACGAATCATCAAGGATTTAGGGTTTCGGTGGAAAAAGACTGAAAACAACCGTAAGGTACTCGTAGAGAATTCAAATATACGTTTACAACGCATCAAATATTTACGTAAAATTAAACAATATCGTCAAGAGGGAAAGTCTTTTGTATATACGGATGAATCCTACGTAGATTCGTCGCACTCTACTCCAAAAGCCGGGACAGATGGTACTACTAAGCAAGGCCCGGATACCGGTTAAATTTTCAAATCGTTATTATGTACTAGACGCAAAAACCTTTACATTCGGTTTCGCTCGTAGAAACGGATTTTTACCATCCGGTTTTGGAGGAAACTTTACATAAAGGTTTGTTCTGATTAAACAGTTTAGAGCAATATTAACGATATACTGACATGCCACTCGTCGTATAAACCGGTTAATTTAGGTTAAAATAAAGTTCTTAAACCGTTCAAGTTCTTAAGAAAAGTTCGGAATAAAACCCAAATAAACCGGTACCGAGCCTTGCTACTAAGAGTATAAAAAAACGATATCTAAAGGACAGCGAGTTGTCATTGTCCACGCAGGATCTGAAACTCGGTTTATACCGAACGCGTTACTTACTTTTAAAGCCGGTACTAAATCAGGCGACTACCACGAGAACATGAATTATAAAAACTACGAGAAATTGATAGAATACAATTAATTCCGAACTTACCACCTGATTCCGATGTGGTAGTCGACAACGCATCGTACCATAATAAACAATGAGATCTCGCACCAACCTCAAATACGAAAACAGCGAACATGCAGGCTTGGCTCACGGAAAAAGGTATGAAGCAACATTACTAAAGCCCGACTTGTACGATTTAATAAAAGCTAACAAGGAAAGATTTAAAACATTTTCCATAGACCGAATCCTAGCAGAAGAAAATCACCCAGTGACTAGACCTCAATCCCGTTGACATGGCATGGTCCGCTATCAAGCAATATGTAGCAAGCAAAATGGAATCTTGTGTAGGTGTGGCGAGTCATGGCAAATAAAAATATGTACTAGGTTAAGGTTTCTGTGGGTCTATGCCATCCGAAATAAAGTTTGCTATTATTAAAAAATGATGATGTGGATATATTTAGTAACCTGTTCCGCTTAGCTATTTCTAAAGACCCTGAATGAAATCGACATGTTTTTCACCTCTCAATGAGGCATCCTCAGGATGACGATTGACTTGACGCGAACTCGAACACGGCGTGTTGCCACACCAAGCATTGAGCGCAGACTATTATATTATTTGAATAGTATGTTATTATTATAATACGTGTATATTATATAGCTATAGCTAATAAACGTATAGCTTATTAACCAAAAATTTTTACAAATGGGTGACCGGGATTGGGACAAGTTATGCAGGAAGGTGAAGGATACCTATTGAAGAACAATATGCAAAGAGTGACCATGACTTGCTCACGGAGGAATTTGTAATTTGCGTCAATGAAGACAGTTCTGAAGATGACTGACGATTCTGATAATGACGATTCTAATGATAACGATGACCGAAGCAGCCCTGAGCCCGGGCCCTAATGCAGAAAAAGGCTTTGTACGGGCCAGGTATACGGCAGTTTAGTGGAAGGCGTGCTACCCCTATTAGATTCAGATTAATGTTTTTTTTAATAAAAATTGTCAAGCTTTTTTTTACTTTTATTTCTACCTCCCCATATTAGTGATGAGACTAATTTAAACGAACTAGCTTAGATATAAAAGAAGGACAAACCAAACACATTCTTTATTAGTAGGTATTATTGTAATCAATTTGTAGAGATAACAATTGCGTGCACGACAGTACCTATGCGCAGCTACAGATGTTCTATGTCACGAAGTCCGTTTGGCTATTAATGTTGTCAAGCGTGCACATGCACATTGTTTTTGTGTGCGTAACCTCGAGAGCGCTCAGTGTCGATCGGGACACGGTCCGGATCAGTAGTGGTTTTTAGTTCGCGCCAAATTGTTTTACGGAGTAAGGTCAGCATGGCAACAAAACGAAGAAGAGTTGTCCATAGTGAGGTAATATTTATTTATACGTTTTCAATTAAAATGTTATACAAAGATACTTAATATAGCAATAGAAGTATTTATAAAATGAATGTTTTTTTGTGTTATAAAATGTTTATATTACTTAATTATTTTGATTACATTTTGTTTTAGGGTCGAAACATGATAGCTAGTGTTTATCATTTTCTGCGAGAAGAATATGAATTTAAAAAATCATTAATGGAACTCAACTGTGATTTGTCTCATTTACGAGACATTACACGCCGTACAGCTGAAGCTACGGGTGTGAGCCAAAAAACAGTTCAAAGAATATTAAAAGAAGAGAAGGAATTGCCATCCACTTCATCAAAATTCACTTCACCTATGAAGAAAAGGAGAAAGCGAGATAATAAAGTGGACATAGATAATTTTACAGCCGATGTGGTTCGCAGTACTGTACAAGATTTCCATATTGTCCATAAAGAAATTCCAACATTAGCTAAGTTAAGAACAGCATTGAATGAAAAAATCGGATTCGAAGGTTGTTTAGAAACTGTTCGCAAGCTACTGTTAAAATTAGGTTACAAGTGGCGCAAAACAGAGAACAACCGTAAAGTCTTGACGGAGCGTCATGATATACAAATGTGGCGTTTAAAATATTTAAAAAAAAATAACAGAGTACCGCTCTCAAAGTCGGCCCATTGTCTACACCGATGAGAGCTACGTCCTTTCGACACACGTGCGAAACAACACCTGGGCAAAAAAAAAGGAAATAACTCCGTTTTAAAAAAAAATTAGCACAGGCACTCGCTTTATTTTAGTGCACGCGGGAACCAAGGATGGTTTTATTGAAAATGCTTCCTTGGTTTATAAGGCCAACTCAACAGCTGGTGATTATCATTCAAATATGAGCTATGATAACTATGTAAAATGGCTAAATGAAAAGTTGCTACCCAATTTACTTCCGCGCTCTGTCATTGTCTTAGACAATGCATCTTATCACAACACACGGGCTGAACGACTACCGACGCAATTTACAAAGAAAGCCGATATGCAGCAATGGCTCAGGGATAAGGGTATAGCATTTGATGAATCTCTTCTTAAATTGGAATTGTACAATACAATAAAGAAGTACAAAGCCCAACACGTAATCTACAAGATTGACGATTTTATAAAAAGCAAGGGTTTTGATATCTTACGCCTTCCCCCTTATCACCCAGAATTAAATGCGATTGAAAATATTTGGGGGATCGTTAAAAATTATGTCGCATCTAAAAATATCGAGCAAAACATGACGAATACAGAAAGACTGATCAATGAAAGTTTGGGCCAAGTTAGCAGTGAAACGTGGCAAAAAACTTGTGCTCATGTTGAAAAAATTGAAAAAGACTACTTGAAATATTTTGATCTCGATTTTGAATTTATAATCAATGTACAAGATGATTCTGACGACAGCAAAACGGAATCGGAAATCGAAAATTTATCTGATAGTGATTGAAAATACTGAATAGTCCTACTTGTTTCGTTTCCATTCTGTAACACCAATGCTTAATTAAATGCCTACATATTCTTAATATTTTTGTATTTATTGCAACCTAATCTAATTTATTTACAAAATGTATATACCTACTTTTAAAACCAAAATTTTATTTAGATTATTAAATCTCGACTTGAATATATATCAGATTTTTTTGTTAACGTTACCTACTTTTACACACACAAGCGCGCTTGTCGGGATACGTCACTACTACAATCAAAGCCGAACGGACTTCGTGAAATAGAATATCTGTATCCCCTCCACGTTTCGTTCACCGCTAGACTTACGTGCCGCTACCTATGCTAGAGCTGGGAAAAAATAGCATATCTTCCTCTAGGGGAAAAAGTAATGTCAATTTCATAGGTACACCTATTAAATAAAGAGCATAATTGCGTTTACAAAAATGAGGTGTTGTCATGGTGTCGCGAAATCAATGGTTTATTTGATCTCAAAGATGTCCAACGCGCCTAAAGCAGTTATCAGTTCTAAAAAAAATATACAAATAGTTTATTGTGACAAATAGAAAATTACATTACATTTTAAACGTGTTTGGAGTCTCCTTTTAGGCAAACAATGCTTGTATTAGTAGAAGGCTCCGCTCTTTCACATCACTGTCGTACATTTAAGGGTAACTAAGTATACAAAGTAAGTACATTTTTCTGTATTTAGCTTAAATTTATTAATCTTAAGAAAATAAAAAAATAAATTATAAGCAAAGTTGCAATTTAAATTATTAATAGTAATAAGTGTGGTGTGATGAGTTATATTATAACTTAACTACAAATACTCCCACAACTCCTGTACCGTTGCATGCACCCCATAGCACAGATAATATAATAGGCACAGTGACTTACGTGCGTAACACTGCCCCCGGCCATAAACACCGATTTTTCACACCGAAAATAAAAGTCGGTTCCTAGAAATATTTTTAGCTTAATTTACTTAGTTCTATGTACAGAATGCATAGAAAACGGATATGTGATGGGTCTTTTAACAACCTTTATATTAAAAAAATAACAACAAAATGAAAAGAAACAGTTACAAGCCGTAGTCATAAGTTTCAAGTCGGTACGGAAGAGAAAGAACGAAGAATTTAAAATTGCCGTATTATTCCAATAATTCGGCTATTTCAATGTACTAGCAAAAGAAGCGTGTTTGTTGTCAATAGCTTGCCTGAATAAAATTCATTACACCAATTCCGTATCAAAATAAGTATGAAAAAGTGCCCATAGTGAAAAATGAAGGGAAAAACGTATTCTTTCGGAATATATACCTTTTTTTTTGTTTGGTCGGCTTTTTCACATTTATCCCAAAAATTTTGGACAGTGAATTATCTCCTTTACCACCAACGTGCTGTCTACGCATCGCATATAGGGTGGGCGTTTTGAGGGACTGTCTTATGTAATTTTGACGTTCGAAAAGTGGTGATTTTCAGCCTAATGACTTTTGAATTTTGAATCCACGTTTCGCCAGTTATATTGAGGATCTATATCATACATATGTGAAGAGCTTATTGCCACTAACAAATAAAGACTATGCGTTTGCTACAGAAGACATGTAGATGTTTCCAAACACATGAAACGAATCTCATAACTTGTTTTGTTGAATTTGCGTTCGCACTGCACAAAACATGAGTAAGTTTTAAGACATCTCAAGATTTGTTGTTAGCTGTGTTTGCACTGTCTAGAAACATTTAATATAAGTGTTTTGTAAAGAGATTTGTCACGTTTGCGTTAGGTCTGTTGTTTCTTTGTGTCTCGAAACTTGTCAATAGCTTGTGTTTAAAGTGCAAGGTTGAGTGTTTTCCAAATGAGATTTTAAACATCGAAACATTTAGTGGGCAGCATGTTGCAAGATTCATACAAAAACTTTTTGTTGCATTTTTTTCTGTTAAATATGACAAGTGATATGATGTTTCGCGTCAAAAACTTGCGTGACAATGCGAACGCGAGTCGATACATGACAGAAAACAGAAATTTCAACATGTTTTTGTGTGAATGTTTCGCCAGTGCAAACGCACAGTTAGGCCGTGTCCTGATGTAAAAATCCAATAGCACTGCCGACTCGGGCATCGAACCCAGACTCGGGTAGCAGTCGTGCTTGTGAACACTACGAGGCAGTACATAGAATTTACTTTATTATAAACCGCATACTAACGATTTTATCAAATATTTCAAGAGCTGTGGTCGGAAATGGTGTGACATCTGCATGAAAGATGACGGATTCGGCTTCAACTAGAAAGTTAAGGAGCTGCTCCACAGCGGCCCACAGCTAAGTTACTCACGTGTATTTAGCTTTAATTGGATTTAAATAAAATGTAGTCAGGATCTTGCACTGGGAATCTGCGACCCACGACTACGCTGCGCACAAGCTCTGCCCCACGCAGATTTGAGGGTCTTCTCCTCTCTCTTGCAATGTTAGGTTAAGTTAAGCGATATAATTGCCTGTGGCATAAGTTGAAGTTAAAAAAAATGCTAACTATTAACTAATGAGTTGCATTGTCTTATAAGTTTAGACGGTGCAAGTCATTATTTGCTACAATTTAATTGTATGTCACAGGCAAGTTGCATCGTGTAAATGTGTCATCGTACACTTCTTTCTTTCTCTTCTTCTTCAGCAGCATTGATAGCCTAGTGGTGTGACCGTCGGACTGCCAAGTCATAGGTCTCTAGTTCGAACCCAAGGAACGCCCCTCAGACTTTTCAGATTCATGTGCGTATTTGTACTTGCTTCAAAAACGGTGAAGGAAAACATTGTGAAGAAAACGTATGCCTGAGAATTATTTCCTTATTTTCGTAAACGATTTTTACTAATTTGTTTCATTTTGACAGTTCACCAACATTCATTGCGTTATTTACGTTGTTGAGCAAATAATTTTCCCAACTTATGAACCAATGGATTAGCAATGTGTTTCAAATCGAAACAGATTGTGATTGATCGTGTATTACGCAATTAGGGTAATGGTTAGTCGTCTTAGTCGCTAACCACACGAAAAGAAGTACCTACACCACTGACAGATGATGATATTTACGACATTAATCTAGAAATCGTCGCAGTGAGCAAGCATGGTGATCATTGCTCGTGCCTTCTCTGTATGAGAAGATTTTTCCCAGCAGTGGGACAAGGCTTATATCATTGTTTCTGAGGGACTAAAATTAAATAAAACCAAATATAAAATTTCATGTTTTTTTATATTATTTCTTAGCATTTAATGTTACCTTACTTATCTTAATATAAAGTAAAAATAAAAAATAATTACATTTAGTTTTTATACAACAGATTTTCTGGCGTTAAGAAATAAACCAGTTGCTATATACAGGGCTCTTGCATAACGCAAGAATATGCACATTTTCTAATGCGAGATGATAACATTTTTGACGCAAAATTCTCTTGCTTTATCAACCGTTTAATTGCATATTCTTGCACTTTTCTTGCAAAATCTTAGTAGTGTAATCAATACAAAATTCTTGCAACTATTTTTAATTGTAAAAAGTTATTTAGAGTCTGTTTTAGAAGATTAAATATGGGGTTTTAATACCATCCTTTTTATTCCAAGATGTTTATAATTTGAGCGAAAATAAATAAAATAAATAACGGGTGTATGCCACACGATAGAAGAAAACTTACACGATTCCACGCCGAGTATACGCGATTCAACGCTGAGTATACGCGATACAACGCCGAGTATACGCGATTCAACGTCGAGCATACACGATTCAACGCCGAGTATACCCGATTCAGCGTCATTCAGCGTCAGTTTCGTTAACTGTTCAGAAAGGGCGCAAAGCGCGCCTAAAGAAGTTTTCACTTCAAAAATATAATTACGAAAAGCTTTACTCGTGTTACTGGCCTTTTCTTAACAGTGACCCTTTCGCTCGTAAAGTACGTAAAGCCACATTTTTTTTAAATGACACAAGCACTTCCCCATATTTAATATTCTATGAACATTTAAGGCAAAAAAGCTTCATAATGAATATCTTAGATAAATTATAAAAGCTATCATTAAACAGGGTGAAAAACCTAATTGTCAGTTATGTTTATTTTTAGTAAAAAAACGGGAAAAAGGTACCTATAGGTACGGTTCTAAGTAACCATCTTTTTAGAGGTTACCCGTTTAGCCGACTATCGGTTGAACTGGAAAATCCAAGAGAAAATTTTCTGCCAGGTTAAGTTACGTCGTTTCGTCTTACTTTGCCTAAATAGGCACAGTTATCTATCTGGGGCACGGTAGTGTCCCGCGAAGTCGAGCAATACTATTATAATAAAGCTGAAGCGTTTCTTTGTTTGAACGCGCTAATCTGAAAAAATCTGTTAGCATTTGATAGCGCAATTCTAGAGGAAGGCTATTTAATATCACGCTACGACCCTTAGGAGCTGAGTCAGAAAGAACACACTAGAAGAGAAAACACAGTAGAGCGCGGACGACGAAGTCGCGGGCAGGAGCGAGTTTTAAATAAAAGTCAAGATTTTAAAATAAACATGACTAATATTACTTGTTTTCGCCAACAATTTTACAAAATAACCCACAGCCATTTCGCGTATAGCTTGGTAAAAGTAGTTTCTTTAAAACTTAAGTTAAAAATGCTCTACCCGTTGCCTAAGAACTTTAAAATAAAGAATTTATTTAAATCCTGAACACAGTGGTCTTATTAGAATGTATTTTTAAAAAAGATATTAAGGTTGTTCCGCAAAGGTTAACCCGCGGAATTCAAATTTTCTTACGTTTTTTTGCAATTTGCAGATCAGTTGTACTTTGATCAAAATATTACGGTTAAATTAACGGTCGCGAATCAAACGTTAAATTTTGCGGGCTACCTTATCGCATCCCCTTTAAATAGAGAATGGAGCTTTACCAATAAATACAGGGTATAGTATGTAGTAATACAGAGTATAGTATGCAGGGTAACAGCACTACGACCCATGATAGCGAAATACTTAATTTAAAAAGTACTCCTTAATAAAAATAACTATAACATAATACTCAAAGACTTAACTTTGTAAAGGCGTACATTATTTTAAATTAAATATTTTAATAAATACAATGCCATCAACTGGCAACACCACCCTATTCGAATAAATATTTTTTTATATAATTTAATTCATTGTTTTTTTTTTTAAGCGGTAGTCTATGCGCTACTTTTTTGATAAAAAAAATATGCACCATAGTTATTTTAGTTTTTTTTTCTTTTCAAAGACAACAAAGGTTTAATATTTTACAGTTTTGTAAGGTCTAAGGTTTGATTCCCGAGCAGGACAAATTTGTTGTCTTTAAAAAAAATATTACAATAAGTATGCTTAAATTTACAGATCATAAGGTAGATTAAAAAAAAAAAAATTTTTTTCTTTTGAAGTTTAAATATGTCATTATTATTTCAATCATTCACTGCACAAAATACTTTTTTTGTGTATTATTTTTAGGATATTACATAGGTTTCCTGAGGTGATATATTTTAAAATAAATAATTGAAAATCAATCTGCCCAACTATGTTGGGGTCGGCTTCCAGTGTAACCGGATGCAGCTGAATACCAGTATTTTACATGGAACGACTGCCTATCTGACCTCCACAACCCAGTTACTGGGTAACACGATACCCCTTGGTAAGACTGGTTGTCAAACTTTCGGGCTTCTGACGACCCGTAACGACTGTCAAATATCTAAGAATGATAGCCGGGACCAACGGGACCAAAATAAATAACTGAAAATATGATATATTTATTTTCGGTTTATTTTTCTGTATTAAAATAATAATGACATAAACAAGGGACAGGAATGTCACTCAAATATCTTTTTTCAACAACTTAATCATATATTAAAGTATGTATATTGTATAAACCATTATGATTTTACATAAAATGTCGAGCGTTCTTAAAGATATCTTTTTTATTATAGCAACATTCCATGCATAATCACAAAAGTGGATTTTACGATTTAAAAAACTGTTTTTTAAAAATAAAGTTCAAGTTAATATTTTGTACTCATATTCAAAATAATATGCACGGTAGCAAAGATTTAAATCGTTAGATTTGCTCGCACCGTACTAGGTCGTGTCCATATTTTGATTTTTTTATTTTTTTTTATTTGCGTCTCGTAGGTTAACCTAAGAGGTTGTCGGCTGCTTAACCGAACTTTCCTGTGTCTGCCTCAATAAATTGCAGCCAGGATATTGTCAATAGTGACCCCGCATCCTATTTAAAAGCGATCATCGCGAATCTTTTTGTTTGGTGAACCTGAACGTGTGATCGCGCCGACAGAGGGCGCTTTCCAGTTTTCCGAACGAAAAGTGACGAATGTCAACGAAAAGTGACATATAACTGCGACCCATCCCTTTTAAATACGACGCGGCCTGAGAGCGAGCTCACACATTATTAATAGCGTTTCCATGACAACCAAGTCGAGTCTCTGCGACATTGGGTGTGTCAGAGGTGTCAAAACGAAACAGAAACGCAACCACCTTTTGACGTGGCAGGCGAATCTACGATTAAAATCTTTGCACGATAGTACATTAGAAGGAAAGTAATTACGATATCTGTCAAAATTTTAAATAACTAAATTCTTTTTTTATTTTATAATATAATATACGAAATAGAAAAAAAGATTTATTTTTTCAAATTGGATAGTATAATAACTACAATTGATTAGAATTATTTTTTTCCTTTAAGACATTATCATCGCATTTTTGTTACGTCATAGGTAAGTACCTAATTGACATTATTATGTACCCTCTTCTGGTAACAATAACTTTTTAAATATTTAAATAAGAAAAAAGTATTAATTCATAAAAAATATAGAAAACAGATGTTTTTTTCACGAAAATGTATGAAAAATAATCCTACTAATCAATCGCTATTACCTACTAATGATATTCTGTAAAAAAAAATGTTCATATTAAATGGAACAAAAAAAAAAAAACGAAACAATAAAATTTTGACAAATATCATATTTTTATTTTGTTTTTCGTACCGAAATGACAAATAAAAGATATATATACAGTTACATTTTTAATCAGCATAAAAGATTGTTCAGGTAGACTTAAAAACTTCATTTTTTAACAGGGTAGTCATAAAAGCTGCGTTTTTTTCACCCGACTGCGGAAAAGGAAGGGTTATGAGTTTATTTCCAACTATGTACTATGTCGTCGGCTGAATATCAATATTTAAAATGGAACAACTGCCATCTGACCTCCACAGATCAGTAGGGATTTTTTAAGTTCAGACATTCTGACAGAATTTTTCAGATTTCTGACGTGTTTTTTATAGCTAATAACTACCCTGTTAAAAATAAGTTATTAGATAAAAAAAAACTTAACCTATATTATTTATATTTTTACTTATTGTGTCTGGTCAATCATTTTAGCTGATATTTTTAACTACTATCTTAAAAACTAATATTATAGAAACATAACATTAAATAAACAAACTTAGGGGTAAGAGAAAAAAATATATTTTACAAAAACTTCTATATTTACTTATTGCAACATAACGATGTCATAGACATCAGTGATTTTTTTTTTAAATCCTTTTATTAAAATCTATGGTTTATATGATATCAGTCGTTTGTGGTAAATATTTTGTTTTTTTTTTTTTCTTACTTTCGCTTGGAACAATTTTGTTGGTAAACCCAAAAAAAACTAGGCATTGGTTTTGTTCAAAAGTTTACGTATTTTTTACAAAAAATAAAATAGATAAAATATTTTTTACTACAAATCAAATATACATATTTTTAGGAATAGATAAAGAAATTCACACAATTTTATTTAAATATTTTTTTTTTGTAAAAAACACGTAAAAATCACTCAATTTTAAAATCGCTAATCAAGAACTAAATCAAAATGGAATTCTTTTTTTTGTATCACAAACAATTTTTTTCTTCGTAATTTAAAAAACAACTTAGCGTGTAGCCTACCCTTCTTTTACAAGAATGAGAAGCTATACTAAGCTATAAATTGCAGCGGATATTTGAAGCTGCATAAAATCTTAAGGACTGGCCTTGTATTAATAGCTATAAAAATTACTATGACTTCACATTTTTTGCCTGAAATAGGACATTTTTTTAGTTAAGAAGTGGAAAGCACACACATAATAATATAGGTTATATTTAAAAATAAATTAAATCTGAGACATTTTTATTACAACTTGTGACTTTTACTTCAAAAGGCGGACTGTATGCCACTGCACTATAGGTAGTTTTATTGGTAGGCAAGCTTTCATACTATTTTGTCTAATATCATATGTGGCTTGTATGTACAACATTAAAACAGCTATGAACATTAAAAAAACCGAGCAAAATCAAGCATTTTGACATTTGTCAAACGTCAAAATTGAATTTGTCAGGTGTAAAAAACTATATAAGGGCGCAATTGGGTACTAGCTAAAATAAGATACTTTCGACCGATTTGGAAATAACCACCGGCCGACAATTTCGTTGGATACAGCATTTTTATACCGCAATTTTAAAAAAAATTTGACACTGAACAATTTTGACATTTGACAAATATCTAATCATTTTTATTCACAAAAATCAATACATGAATCTTTCAAATTTTTCGTAAAACTTTTGTATACGTTAACAATTATTGCATGGTCGAGTCTTAACGTGTGTTTGTGTGTGCGTTACCATCTCGGGAACAATGTGTTGTAGGCGGAGTGTCACTGGTCGTAACTTTTAGCTTTCCGGTCCATTTCATCATCGTTTGTGCGGTTCATTGGGTGATCTGAGGAAGAGGAAATTTAGTTAGTAACATATCTCCTGAACATCACGCCAGTATTCCCCAAAGGGTTGGGCAGAGGTATACCTAAAGTGCACCTACATTTCGCCAGTTATGTTTAAGTCCCATATAATAGGGGGCGAGCCTATTGCCATCAACGGCCACAAATACAGACTCCAGGCGGCTACTGAGAAAATCTAGAAGAAAAAATTACCTTGGTGTTGAGGCATCTTGGGTACAAGCACCACGTTGCCGTCAGCTGCCTGCTGCAGCGAGTACTGCTGAGAAGACAGCGGTCTACCTTCAGGGTCGCGCAGGTTCTGCGGAAGAAAATATAATGATAAGTATTTAAAAATAAGAAAAATATCCGTTGTTAGTAGCTTCTAAATCAGAATGTACCCGTGGTTTTTTTTGTAAGTTACATATTTCATGTCGAATTGAGATTGACATCATAAGAATAGGGATGATGCCTAGGTCATAAAAAAGAAATTCTATAAAGTCCGTTAGTCAGATAATAAAAACTATTAGACATGTATTTTTTGCTTTATCATATTAATTTAAAAAAAAAACTACTTCGATAAAACGCATTAAAGTTGGGGAGTGGAGGTCACTACGTCACAAGTAAGTATAAAATCTACATACTCGTGACGTCATGGCATTGCTCGAAAACGAGGTGCCAGCAAGTTGTTGCAGCTGAGCACGTAGCTTTAAATACCCAAATAAATCATGATATTAACCAAATTTTGATCC
This sequence comes from Omphaloscelis lunosa, assembly GCA_916610215.1. NCBI lineage: Eukaryota > Metazoa > Arthropoda > Insecta > Lepidoptera > Noctuidae > Omphaloscelis > Omphaloscelis lunosa. Next base: position 5,447,881 of record OU744270.1, read on the forward strand.
AGCCTGTCCCTTCTTGCTGTCCTCCGCTCAGCGACGCCCTAAGCCGAGGTTCGTACCCCACAGGGGGTGCCCTTAGCGAGCGTTCGCCTAGCTTTAATTTAGAATAGTTTATTTGCTCCTGGCTGGAGGCTCTAAGTGTAGCAGCTTAAGGCACCTACAGGAAAGTCCGGTTAAGCAGCCAAGACTTTAGTGGTGAACATGAACTAAAACATAACTGCGAGTTGCCATGTTAAAAAAAAAAAAATCTTCACGGCACATTTTAACTCAATGTATCGTCGTAATCTTTTGACAACGTAAAAAAAGCAAAAATACGTGTCCAATATTTTTTTATTATCTAACGGACTGCCAAAAACTTTTTTGTCATTATCCCTATTTCATTATTATTGCTATGTACTAGCAATTTTTAACGTGTTTGGTTCCACATTTCTCATAGTATCGTTGAATTTGTGTAGGTACTAACAGTGACCGAATAAATACTTTAAAGTTCGTTATCAAAGAGTTCTGAATCATTGAACTGGTTAGACTGTTCGAATTTTGAATGACACATATGGCGTTCTCCACAATTTAGGTATGAAGTTACAAGTACGCGGCAGGCCCGTCTTGTCGGGCCAATTCAGTGAGCGTAACGTTGTCCGAAGATATAAGAGTTACGCGACAGAGAGGCAACTTCTAGGTGAATGTAACTGTAGGTAATTAGCGCTGTGCGACCTGAATTGCACTTTATTGTGTCAGATAGTTTTGTAATTGATTCAAGCTTAAACTTGCGGAAATTTATTATAAAATTCAATAGAGTGTGTCGTGTTCGGGTTCGTGACAAGTCAATCGTCATCCTGAGGATGCCTCGTTGAGAGGTGAAACACGTGTCGATTACTTACAGGGTTTTTTATGGCTCTTTAAGAATAGTTAAGCGGAACTGGTTACTTAATATATCAACGAATATTGTACTTTATTGTGTCGTAACAAGAGTAGCTATTTATCTAAATAATTTAACGGAGTGAACCATCAGTATTAATCTTATAAGGTCGTTCGTAATAATTATGAAAATAATTTATTATTTACCTGGAAAACATGGCGGTACAGCGCTGCAAAGCGTTCCTTCACGCGCTGCCTCTCCGCGATCAGTGAGCTGTGGTCCCGTTGAGTACGGATCTTCCGGTCTCGAACGGTGCGGACCTCGTCGGCCAGCGACGTGATCTGGTCTAGTTTCCGTTTGCGGCAGTTTTGGGCTGCGACCTGTAGACAAAACATTGATATTAGGATATAAAAGTAGGCCCGAGTAGCCGCCCGCTAGGGCCGATGCCTGCCTGGCAACATACAGGCAACTTAAGTAACACGGGTGGGTTTTAGTCAGTAAGAGTCTGAAGCCCAGAGCGGGAGAAGTTATTTGATAATTTCCCACACAAAAAAAAAGACTAAGTATAGAGTCAAGTCAAGAGCGATTGCTTCCACAACACAGTTACTGAGTAACACGATACCCCTTGATAAGACTGGTTGTCAGACTTTTGGCTTCTGACTACCCGTAAGGACTGTCAAAGATCCACGAATGACAGCCGGGACCAACGGCTTAACGTGCTTTCCGTGGTGCGAAGGGGTCTCGGTATGTAATGGATGGTCACCCATCCACGAACCGACCGCGGCAAGCGTAGCTTAACCTTCGATCGACTCGTGCGGCTGCTATTATGCAGCCACGAGCCGGAATGTCAAGAAAGAGAACGACCCTCTAAATGTTACTTTTTGGCATACAATACATCGAGTGTCCACTCTTCGTGAGATTATTAATATATCAAAAACGAGCTTGAATCGTTTTTAGGGTTCCGTGTGTTCGTCTGTCTGTCAGTGAGCTGTATTTCATGAACCGTACTAGATAGACAGTTGTTCACAGATTGCGTATTTCTATTGCCGCTGTAAAAAAAGAAAACAATAAAAATACAATACTGTGTTTGTGAGGATGGATGGATGGATGTATGTTTGTTACTCTTCCACGCAAAAACTACTGAACGCATTTGGATGAAATTTGGCACACAGATAGTTTATAACCTGGATTAACACAAAATATACTTTTTATCCCGATATTCCCACGGGATCGAGACTTATGCGGGTGAAACCGCGGGGCGCAGCTAGTAAAGTAAAAAATTAAAGGGGGTTTTATTCGGTAATCTTGAGCTAGCGTAGTGATCAATGCTCGTGCCTTCTCTGTATGAGAAGACGCCTTTGGCCAGCAGTGGGATAGTAATAGACTAGTAAAAAAACAGTGGCACTCCGGGAGTGCCGACAGAAGTGAAAACTAAAAAAAAATACTTCCAAAACCTTTAAAGTAAAAATACTTGCATAGAACATTGATCCGTAACGTAATATAGATAAAGAGCACAATTGCGTTTACAAAAATGAGGTGTCGGTAACGGTGTCGCGAGTTCAATTGTTTTTTCCCATCTCAAAAATGCCCAACGCGCCTAAAGAAACTTTCACTTCAAAAAAAAAAATAGGAGCATACCTTATTCTTCCCACGCCTCCTAATATCCCTTATGAGGGAGAGCTGCGCCTCACTCAGGTCGTGCTTCGACAGCCTCTCATTGAACTCATCCATCGGCAGATTGATGATGTCCTGCACCTCCAGGGGTATGCCTGCGGCCACTTGTACAGGTTAATGTGTGCGGGACATTGTATAGCAATAGTTGCACAATAGTCGGGCAACAGTTGCGCAAAAAAACATGTCTTATGTGTAAGTGGCACATATTTAAAGATAAGAAACTTTTTGAGGCGCAACAGTTGCGCAACAGTCGGGCTACAGTTGTGCCACAATAAGTGTCTTATGCTCTATACATGATCGGGGTATTTCGCGTCGTATAGGAATCGAACCCACGACCCAGTAGCACAGAATCAAATTTTTTAGACAATGCTTGAGGACTAGACTCGAAAATGCTGAACAACTAGTTTTCGTCCTTACCTAATGCCTTGGCCCTCTTCTCGTCTCGCGACAGATGTTGTCCGCTGCTGGTGGCAGACGAGCCGCCGTCAGACATGCTGCCGTCAGTCAGTCGCCGGACTGTACAGGAAACACATGATCTTAGTATAAGAAGTTAAATCTATACAAATAAATAAAATTGAAGTGTCAGTTTTTAATGTCAAAATAATTTGACATTACAAACTGACACTTTTAATTTGTTAAATGCATTTTACTAAATGCATATGAAAGCATCAAAAAACAATTTGAAAAAATTGTCTCTGTCTGTTTGTTCCAGCTAATCTCCGAAAAGTCTGGACCGATTCTGACGGGACTTTCACTGACAGATAGCTGATGTTTTAAGGAGTAACTGATGCTGGTGTTAGGTGCTTACCTCTCTTGTCCCGGACGGCAGCGGGCCTCAGGTCTGCGGGCGCGAGCGGCGCACTGTAGGTGTGATTATGTCGCACGCGCTCCGGGGTGGCGTACGCGAACCGGGGAGGGGCTGGGCTTGGGATATTGCTCTATGGACATAAAAAAATGTTTTAATTATAGTCAGTAAAAAAAAGTAGCCAGCCTTCCAGTAGTCGCATATGATGTGTAACATCTGACATCTCACCTTGGTAATATGCAACATTAAAGGTCAAGGTCGTTTCTGACCAACTCTAGCACCGCGAGCGCTCATTGGTCAAATCAAATAGCGCGCGCTTCCCCGGCGTCCTGTTACACACTTCCGTCCCTTTTCACGAAATCACTACCACAGATTTAGGTATTTCGATTTTTTGTTAATTTTGATTGCAGGAAAGCGAGAGGATCATTTATCCGATTTCTATACATACATAAACTGAGGGGCTTGTGGCTAATAAATAACAGCCACACGGGTCGATCGGGTTAAGCTAAGCTTGCCGCGGTTGATCCGTGGATGGGTAACCATCATCTTAACATACCAAGACCCTCCGTGCCTCGGAAAAGACGTTAAGCCATTGTCATTTTGTAGATCTTTGACAGATGTTACAAGTCGTCAGAAGCCCGAAAGTCTGACAACCAGTCTTACGAAGGGGTATCGTGTTACCCAGTAACTGGGTTGTGGAAGTTAGATAGGGTAATCGCTTCATGTTCAGCTGGATCCGGTTAGACTGGAAGCCGACCCCAACATGGTTGGGAAAAGGCGGGCAGCTGATGATACATGCATACACTCACGCCGTCTTCCTAGGGGGGTAGGCAGAAACTACAGAACGTCACCTGATACGATCCTTACATACTCCTTTTGCTTCGTTTACGTTCATACATCTGGTCATACACGCACGCCGGTTGCGAGTACTACGCACCTGACCTTTCTGAAGAACATCAACAATAAGCTCAATATATAAAACTTAAAAAGTTGTTTGTTAACATTACCTGTAGTAAGGCATGGCTCGAATGCGCTGTGTTGAGGTCGAGAGCTGGGCCGTGGATGTTCGTGACGTGTGGCGGGGGCAACTGCGGCCGGGGCGCGAAGTCTACTGGAGAAGAAGTCATTATTAAGTTAAGATAATGCTAGGAAAGTGTGATCCAGCCCGTCCCATCCTTGATGTCCTCCCTCCGGTTGACGCCCTAAGCCGAGGTTGGTACCCCACAGGGGGTGCCCTTAGCGAGCGTTCACCTAGCTTGTATGCCCCTGGCTGGAGGCTTTGAGTGTAGCAGCTTAAGGCAACCACAGGATTGACCGGTTAAATAGTCATGACCTCAGAGGTCAGCTATGATATGGTCAGCTATAAAAAAAAATAGGAAAGTGTTGTCATCTAAAATAATGTTTCTAGTAAAAAAAAAAAAAACGATCGAAATTAAAAATATTTGAAGAAAAAAAAGAATATAATACAATATATTATATTTTTATTATATATTATTTGTCTGCGCAGTTACGATTACCAACAGCAAACAGAAGGTTCTAAATGTTTTCAATAAATGCTCAGAATGATGGTTCACGGCGAATCTAAAGTGCACCATTGTTTATTATCCAATATTGCTGTTTCTCTAACAAATAATTTCAATTCGGCTAGATTTTACTTTTTCAGCTTTTTGCATTTGTATTCAGAAGAGACTTTGGGATTGAAAACCCTGCCTTGGTGGCCGCTTAGATGTCTAAGGGTGATGTCACTGGTCAAATATCTTTGTCCAAGGAATTCAAGCAATTCAAGAAATTGGACGATTTCATCAAATTAAGGCTAGCAACTTTATTTATTTATTCACTATTTACTATGACATTTATTTAATTACTGACTACTAGATACTACTATATAAAATGGTTAAAATGATTTTACAAGTTACATAACATCACGCCTTGTTTCCCCGAAGGGTTGGGCAGAGGTGTCCCTGTAGCAGGTTCACCCACATTTCGCCAGTTATGTTTAAGTCCCATTTAATAGGGGGCGAGCCTATTACCATAAATCGGGCACAAATCCAGACTCCGGGCTGCTACTGAGAAATTTCAGATAGAAAAACCCAATAACACTTTGCCCGACCCGGGTATCGAACCCAGGACCTCATGCTCAGCAGTAGCGCTTGCGACCACTAGACCAACGAGGTAGTTTAATAATTTTCCAAGTAATAATTTTGTAATTTTTAATGTTATTCAGCGTGGTATTTTGATAGTAGATTATAATTTGAAATTTATGTGTAAAATTTTGCATGCCTAAGTGACGGCAGAGCATGGAGAACATTATAAAAACATTTATAATTTTTTCCCATGTTGGCAAAAAATAAATGAATTAAATTGAATTGAACATAACAGCCAAAAAAAAAAAAAACAAAAACTTGACAAAGTTTTTTGTAGAGTGGAATAGAATTCTAAGAGGTAATAACGCTTACCGTTATGCATATGCATGTTATCATGATGGTAAGTCTGTTCCGGGCATTCGTACTTCACGACCCCTGGTCTGCCGACCGGGTCCAAGGCAGGGGCCGGTTGCTCCTGTAAATACAATACATATTATATAACATTACGCCTGTGTTTCTTTAAATAGTTAGGCAGTTGTGGAGGTCAGATAGGCAGTCGCTCCATGCAAAATACTGCACGCGTAGCAAGACCACCGTAGAAACGGGTTTTGTCGACGGAAGAATAGAAAATCTATTCTTCGGTCGACAAAACCCGTTTCTACGGTGGTCATGCTACCCGTGCTGGTATTCAGCTGCATCTCCCGATTTCGACAGAATAAAGAAAATGTCTGGGTCAAAAAAATTAAATTCTATTCAGTCCGTCTGTCAAATAATCAAAAAATATTAGACACGTATTTTTTGCTTTATCATATTAATAAACAATGACTTAGATAAAACGTATTAAAGTTGGGGAGTGGAGGTCACTACGTCACAAGTAAGTATAAAATCTACATACTCGTGACGTCACGGCACATTTAACTCAATTTATAACTGTAATTCTTTGTTAACGTAAAAAAAGAAAAAATACGTATCTAATATTTTTTAATAATCTACCTGACGGACAAAAAATGATATTTTTTTTAAATTTTTTATCCTTTTCCACACAAAGGTAGCTTATAAGCTAGTTATTGCAATAAACATATTTACCTGAAAGCATCGTTTCCCAAACATATGATGTTTTTTCTGCGCCTGATGAGGTGCAGCGCGCTCACGTCCAAATGAATTGTCGTACGGCCGGAACTTTGAGCTGTATGACAAGCGAAATAAACGCTATTATTGTGTATTTAATCTTACTGATAGTGACTAGACTGCTGTGTCATGGACAACGCTATATGTACTCTTCATTTTGACGTCAAAATCAGAAAAATAATAGTCATTTTATAGTATCTGGGTGTGTAGAGCGTCTAGCGTGAGTCGATCGTAATATTTAGATACTGTTTTTATTTATTTTATTTTTGCTAGTTGTTGCCTGCGACTTCGTCTGTGATCAAGGATGAAAAGTAGCAGTCCTTCTCCAGGTCAAGTTTTACCCCTTTACCAAATTTCATCCAAATATGTTCAGCCGTTTTAGCGTGAAAGCGTAACAAACAAACAATTTTACTTTCGCTTTTATAATATTAACTTAGGATGTACACAGTAAAATAAATACGAATACGAAATTTATAAGTATTGAGTACAAAGGTACTGCTTATTTCTTAAGAAATTTCTTCGTTTGTTTGTTTTGTTTTTTTATTATAATTCTTCTGTAAATGTGTTTGTCACCTAACTCCTCTTAAACGGCTGAACCGATTTGGATAAAATGTTGTATATTTGAGTGGGTCCCTGGATGGTTTGAAAATACAATTGGACCCGGTAGGTGGCGCTGTTCGGACAGGACAACGTCTGTCGGGTCCGCTAGTTGTTTTATATATTTTACACGCACATGAACTACTATTGCTTTTAGCAACATAGTCCTAATATTATAAGTCTAAAGTGTGTTTGTTGATTTGTCCTTTTACGCAGCAACGGAACGACATGATTATTCATGAGCCGGAGAGTGACATAGGCTACTTTTTATATACATAAATATTTTATTTTTTCGCGATTTCGATGTTGGTCTTATAGAGAAAGTTGTTCAGTTAGATACCACACCCTTACCACAACCTTAATTTTGACCTCACCTTTCTGATACACCCTGTATAGAGGACGTTTTATCCCAAAAAATGCACGGTTCCAATCAAGATCATGGGGGCAAAGTCGCGGGTCAAACCTTGTAGCATAGAATTAAAAGGTGCTAAAAGATCCCATACCTGTGGAACTCCTGCGCAGAGTCACTGCCGTCGCACCATTCTCCATCAGACAGCGAGGGTACACGCTCAGATCCCATGGACGAGACGGCACTGTCAGATGCCGAGTCCCGCTCTGTAACAAGACGAAATAAAAAGTTAAAACATTTGATGTTAGACATTTGACGTTTGACCGCCATTTTGAATTTTCCTGTGACTTTTTTGATATATTTGACGTTGACCGAACGCCATTTTGAGTTTTCCTATGACGTTTTGTTATTTAACGTTTATCGAATGCAATCATTCGATCACTCATTCATTGCTCTTCTTCTTCGTCGTTTCGATGTAGGCGTCATATGTTTCATAAAAATAGGAAATCCATTTTATGACAGCGTTTATTAGTATGTCTAATTACATATGAAAATGTGTTTAATTTAATTTTAATTCTACTTACAAATATTTTTTTTTTTTTTTTTTTATTATCTGGTTGAAAGTGGCTATCTAGGTATTCGGAAAAAAATTATGATAAAAGATGATGATGAAGCTAACCTAGCTAAGCTAGCCTCGATGTATAAATCTGCTTAAGTATTCTAACTAGCCTGTATTGTCCCACTGCAGGTCAACGGCCTCCCTCTCCCTTTTCGACACAATTCTGTCTATTGCTAATGTCGGCCAGTCCTTTCGGTAGGAGTCAAGCTCGTCCCGCCATCTTCGTCTCGGCCTGCCGCGATATCGTCGTGCGTTTAGTGGGACCCAATCGGTGGTTCTTTAAGCCCATTTGTGATGTAAGTATTAGCATAAAAATAAATTACATAGTTTAGACAACTAGAATAACTATAGAAGATCAGATATTGCTGTTTTGTGGAGGTCAGATAGGCAGTCGCTCCATGTAAAATACTGGTATTCAGCTGCATCCGATTAGACTGGAAGCCGACCCCAACATAGTTACGAAAAGGCTAGGCAGATTGATTGTTTAGTAGTATGTCTAATTACATATGAAAATGTGATTAATTTGATTTTAATTATACTTCTACTACTTCATGGATGTTATGTTGGTGTCGGCTTCCCGGCTAGTCGGATCCAGCTGAATACGGTTGCCGGGAATCGGCCTGTGACTCCCGACGCCCTGGGCGTCTCCTGGTTATCAACATACCTGTGATCATCATATGAGAATGGTTGTGGTGTGGGGCATGGTGTGCGCTGGCACCGTCCAGCATTCGCATTGTGTACATGCCTGTAACAAAACGATATAGTAAGTTATTTTAAGGAAAAAAAAAACAAAATATGTTGCACAAATCTGTATAACTGGTGGGGCAAAAGTAATCACCCTGTTGGAAGACGCTATAACTTCTGCAAATGGCGGCTAATGTCAATTCAAAAAAAATGAAAAAAAACCCAAAAGGAACAAGCAATCGAAATTTTGACAGGACAACGTCTAACCGGTGAGCTATTAGTTGATAAATAAATACCTAATATTTAAATCTAAAATCGCAGGAGATAGAAAGATTTGGAAAAATAATTGGGACGCCTTCGATCGCCCAGCAGAGGAATAACCTAGCATGGCAAAAAAAAACCATTTCAAATAGTAGGTTACCCCACCGGCATAGTGCAATTTCAATGCTATTTCATATTCAAATCTTTGTTTACAATTGATGTTATTTCCATTTAAGCAAATGTCAACTTTATACAAATCAAAATTAAGTTGAAATTGAGTTCAGAGTCCTAAACCATTATGAAGTTGTATCGATGCAGCTGAACACCAGTATTATACATGGAGCGACTGCCTATCTGACTTTTACAACCCAGTTACTGGGTAACATGATAGGCCTTGGTAGGACTGGTTGTCTGCCTTTCGGGCTCCTGTCTACCCGTAACGACTGTCAAAGATCTACGAATGACAGCCGAAACCAACGGCTCAACGTGCGTTCGACGCACGACTTCGTGACAGGATTTAGTTTTTTTTTTTTTACCTTGATCGAGTGCAGAGATAGGCGCTCGAATGATAGTGGTAAAAACTTATGAATGAACGAAATACATGATTTACTTTTTATATAACTTATTAATTCTTCAAAGTTTTACATAAACGGCCTTATCTTGAAAATAGATAACTTGTATCTATCCGTGATTTTTAAAACCTTTTTTAATTCGTCGAAGACAAACATGCTAAGCGTTAAATAAACGTTAATATTAAGGGACCGATTCTGAAATGTTGAAAGAAATATCTGCCTAAACAAAATGCAATAGGGACCTACCTAAAACTAGCAATCAAATGTATGAAACAGATTTTTGAACTGAAAACTTCTTTAGGCGCGTTGGGTATTTTTGAGGGACTAAACCATTGTTTTCGCGACATCATGACGACACCTCATTTTTGCTAACGCGATTGTGCTCTTTATTTATATTACGTTACGGATCAATGTTCTATGCAAGTATTTTTACTTTAAAGGTTTCGGAAGTTTTTTTTTTTTTGTGAACGCGATTGTGCTCTTTATTTAGATAAGGTTACGGACCAATGTTCTATACAAGTATTTTTCTTCCACCAAGTCGATCTTGTTCAAGTTTTCACGTCTGTCGGCACTCCCGGAGTGCCTCCACTTTTTTTTTTTCGCTATTTCGGAAATGGAGTCATACATAAATTTAGATTTTAAAAAATGAGTGCGTGGAAAGAGGTGAGCGAGTGAGTGAGGGAAAAGCGTAACTTGCGAGGCTCAAAAAGAGACTTTCAAATTGTCAACTCATTTTGCGTAGAATAGGCATGGTTCAAACCAATTTGTATAAAACCGATTGCTCCATAATTTCGTCGACTCATTAACTTTGGTATGCATTGATAAGAATATGTATCCTTCCTGAAGGCTCATTCAAATAATTTGTTGGTAGATTGGGTGCTGTCCTTCTTATCAATTAATCACTGGAGTAAACAATGATAAGTGTGACTTATGAATTAAAAAAAAAAAAAAAAAACTATAAAGTGAATAATAAATTAAAAATAAATTTTAGATTTAGATTCGGATGTGTTTCAAATTTTTGTCACCGCATTTTGAAATTAAAGTAATTTTTCTCTTTGTAGTGTTTTTTTGGAACGGTTGATTTACTTTGTAAAAAAAAATATTTTTCGCCTTTTAGTGGCCCTACACCAATTCGTATACCACTAATTCCTATGTAAACAACAGTGGCAGGAAGTATTATAACATCATCAAGATATACAAAGTGGATTAAATAACATATTATCGAAGCTTAATCAAAAACTACAAAAGCAAAGTTAATAAAAAAATATGGGACCACCGCTCGATTTTCAAAAACGGCAAAATGTCATACTATTAGATGACACGTGAAAGTAGGACGGCATGTCGTAATTATCGGAAGCGAAAAAGAGACAAAACGATGAAAACTTGGCTAATTAACCAAGTTATGACGTGCCATTTGCGGAGCGTGTATAACCTACCTACCTCTTTTTGCGTATACATAAATATTATTGGCAGTAAACGTCAGATTTGACAGCAACATTATTGATGACGTCGATTAAACTATTTTGCATACAGACATATTGAGAATAGCACTCACTTGAGATAAAAATATTGGACGTATCAGAATTGTTATGTCGTGAAGAAAGTTTTGAATATGAATGTGGATTTATAAGAGTAGGGGAAGACCAAAGAAACGATGGATGGACTGTGTGAAAGATGATATGGCTAGAAAGGGGGAGACGACTGACATGGTGGCTGCTAGAGAAGTACGGAACATGAACCATAAATAAATTTTGTATAAGGGCAAGAAGGTGAAGATGAAACAAACATTGTATTCAATTTGAGCCGTAGAGCAAAAAGCTCAGCGACCAAGAAACAAAGAAAAAGCAGGTTTGCTCTAAATGACCACACAATATGAAATTGACAAAAAAAAAACACACTTCGGTACATGCGCACTAAGACCTGTCAAAACGAGCTTAAAAAAACTGACTCGCCAACTAACGAGTTGTCGAATTTAAATTACGCACCCACCCTTAAATCCTTAAAAATGTCCGCCATTTTGAAAAGAGAACACAAACTTTAAAAAAACTAACTTATTTGAACATCACCAATATAACAATTTAAAGCAAGAAGCGACACAATTATGAATAAACAAAAAATATTTAAAAATATTCTCGACTCACGCTGATTTGCCAAAAAAGACGATATCGGAAAGACCTGTGCTGAAGCAACACAATCTTATCAGAATGTGTTTATCTCGTTCTAATCTAAGGTTATGTAAAAAAATATGTCGACTAGTGATGATTATTAATTATTTTATTTTTATTTTTTATTTACGTATTCGCGTGGTGTTAAATAAATAATCTAAGATTTCCATACATATATAAACTCACGCTTTCTTCCCACGGGGGTAGGCTGAAACTACAGAACGCCACCTGCTACGATCCTTACACACTTAGGTCGTTTACGTTCATACATTTTAACGATTTACAACTTCATATTAAAGTGCAATAAGTACGGTGTCCGTCTATTGTTATAAATTAATTAGCAAATACAAGACACAGTAAAGAAATAAATTAGAATACTTATAGCGTATGAAAAACAATATTTCGTTTTATAATTTTTTTTTAATTAAATTTTTCACGCTTCCATCCCATCGCCAAAATATAGGTACTTAGAAAAGTTATTACTGTCCTTTTCAATATTTCTGAATCACCCTTTTTATAATTAAAAAAAAAATTATATCATAAACAGAATCAATAATTTGCATAAACAAAAAATAAAAACTTGTAACAATTGGAAAAGTCGGTGTTTCAAAGTTTTACGGTAACATCTGTAAGCTAAAAAAATCTAGGCCCGTCATGATGACATGTAATTTTTGTGTTATCTATGGTAAATTACATTTTATTTATATTGTGTTTTCTTTATTATCTGGACAGATGACGTTGAACCTACGTGATTACGTGTGACCTTAGAGTAACAACTGACATAGAGACAGTCTAAGCTTCTGACTCATTCCATTTATTAGTTTAAATGTTGCTTAAATAGTGTAACTGAAACATAATACATAAAATAACGCCTTGTTTCCCCGAAGGGTTGGGCAGACGTGTAGGTACTTGTAGTACATCCACATTTATCCAGTTATGTTTAAGTCACCTGAAATAGGGAGCGAGCCTATTGCTATCAACCTGGCACAAGTCCAGACTCAGGGCTGCTACTGAAAAAATCCAGTTGGAAAACCCAATAACACATTGCCCGACCCGGGAATCGAACCCAGGACCTCATGCTCAGCAGTAGCGCCTGCGACCACTAGATCAACGAGGAAGTTTTTTTTTTACACCTCTACCCATCCCTTCAGGGATGGCGTGATGATATGTGTAGCCTACTTTCTGGATATCGGCAGCGTATTTTTTTTGCAAACAATCGTTACTAAACAACATTCTACTATCGTCATATTTGCTGGGTAACTGTCACGCCCTACACGATTATCAAAATTTTAAGCCTACACAATATTGTCTGTCATGGTGACTTTAGATATTACGCAGCTAGAAGGCTGAGCCTCCAAATCTTATGATTACTCATTTGAAGGAGTACTTTTTAACTTAGCACCATGTCTTTTGCCGAAGGGATAGGCATAGTACACCCAAATTTTGTCATTACAAGATCCATGTAGAGAAAAAAATTCTGATGGAAGATCCAAAGATATAAATATGTCTGGATAGAAAGTCAAAGCTGTGAACTCGTCGAAAGAAATAGCGTCCAACTGTTGGCCGCTAAATGTACGCACACTAGAAAAGCACATACGTGGCGCGAGTGTAAGACTGTCACGTCAGCATAACAAAGTTGGCTTGGTTGATTTAGTTCTTTTGCAGCGCGACACTATATCTAATTATATATTAATCAAAGGGAAAATCCCAATAACAATGCCGGATCCGGGGATCGAACCCAGCACCCTAATTGCGTAACCCACTTTTAATCACAATCTGAGAATTTTGAAGGAAGTTCCTAATCCATTGCTTCATATGTATAAAAAATCGTCTGCTCAACAACGTAAATAACGCAATAAATGTTGTCGCATTGTCAAAAAGAAAGTTATTGCAATTATAAATGTGTTACGCAATTAGCCTGCAGGACCCAATGCTCATCACGGGCCTGAGACCACTACCGTCTTATTACAATACGAGTTGTAACATTAGTCCGAGCCAGTTATTGTATTTTGAACGTTATTCCGACAAACTTAAAATTCTTAATAGGTAATTGACCACAATTGAAAGGATCAGACGCAGGTGCGCGCCGCCAATAGCGACGAGCGACTCGTCGCATCGCCGCGATTCTGTCGCTCGTGGAGGCGGTCCCTAAGCTGTGCTTGTCGCGATTAGTATATGGATGTGTCTCGTTCCTTACACATGAAGACTTGCCATGGCTCGAAGATAATGGTCGTTCCTGGATAACTACCCCATACTAACTACCTATGATAGTCCTTACAGGTAGTCAGAATGAGAAACTGGAAGACCGCAAAACTGAGGGGTAATTCCCGTATTTTTAAGAACGTTCCCAAGAATCAATATATCAAAAAAATTATCGTTTTTTTCATCATTCTTGATTTTGATCGTCGACGACATGAGATTGCGACAAGATTTTGAACGTTTTTAATTATGGGTATTGGCTTTCTGGTTCATTAGAATATCCGTATTGCCCCAGTAATTGTATTATTCAGGTTGGCAATCCTTCCATGTAAAATATTGATATTCAGCAGCGTCTAGTTGTATTGGACGGGTAAAAAAACGTAGGTAGGAAAAGGCTTGGTGAATGATGAAATCCTTCAGAACGATTGCTATAGTAATGCATTTATTCCTTCGAGCTATACCTAGGAATTAATTTCTAATATCTTAAAAATATTATATATATATAATTCTTACCATCATAGTATTTGTAATATCTATTCAGATATTCTACCGGACCCGGATAATACAGAGGGCTCCGCAAATATGGCGCCATCGCGAAAAATGGCTGCGCATATGCGAAGTTTGCAACTGTCAAATCCATGTTGTATCGTCAAAAATCTTTTCAATCTTTATGATTATATCTCTCGCTATATATAAAATATATATCGTCGTATATTTCTTCGTAAATATTTCGGCGTAATCGTTAAATACTTTCGTTGATTATTTAGTCACCATTTCCATTACGCACACGGAATTACCCGTGACGTGTGCGCATAAGAAATATGTAAATACTAAGTTCTCTTGATCTTAATATACACAGCAAACATTGTATTTTATCTAAAACTAATATTAGATACCTTTCAAGGATCGAAAAACAATCTGTATTTAAATGAGTATAAACAAAAGTTATATCTTTTAAGAACTGAAGTTGACACTTTTATCAATGAATCACAGGTGGTTCTTTGTCTCCGTAAGGCCATACAGTATCTACACATGCATAGACTACATTCACTGTGCACCTTTCTACTCTTGACTGCACGTTTGCGGAAGAATGGCATGAGTACTCCTTTACAAACAAAAAGTCCAAAAAACACGAACTGTCAAAGTCAAAAATAGGCGCGCAAACAAATGTCAAATCACAAAGTTCTTTTTTTAAGTTTCCAAAATCACGGTTCCTTTCTTTCAAGGAATTAAAAGTTAGTTCTTTAATCGACACGCGAATGTTTAGTTTGGGATTAATTTATCACTGATTCACTTAACAATGTTGAACTTCATTACAAATAGTCTGTAAACATATGAATAGATTTCCATGTTTGTTTTATAATTTGCGCCAATGCTTTTCAAATACACACATTCTGTTTCAACAGCCTTTTGTGAAACTCTTCGTCAAATTGAATATTATTTATAATCTTTAAATTTCTTATCAAGTCCAACGCTTAAAGAAAAACCTGATAAGTCCACTTTTATCTTCAGCACGATTTAATCGTACCTTTTTAGAACGCAACTAAATCACAGCTTAAAAATATATTCCACATGACGTTTATACTTTTTAAATATTACGCACAAAGCAAAGGAATGCACTGCACAGCCACTACAAATGATAAATGATACATCTTTCAAATGTAAGTCCTAATAAACTCTCGCAAAATCAACACTGGTATCTTGTTTACAAAGTAAATAAAGTTTAAATTTAGAACACTTGACAATTCGTATGTCTTCGGCCATTGTCGTGTACTACCGACGGAGCAGTGGATGTGACTAACCAATTTTTTTAAAGAATAAGATACGTCATCTAGGTCAGAGTATTGATAACAACGATTATACTTTATTTATTACAGTTCCATGTTTCATTTCCGTTTTAACAGCTGTTTTGGTTTAACGATAATCTTACGTTATGGTGGAAATAATACCAGTTCCTCTTGGTACTATTTTGCGATGCGCAAGCGTAGCGTGGGACGCCCCCAGCTAGACGCACCGACGACCTTAAAAAGACTGCTCGGACGGAATGGATGCGGAAGACGGTGGGCAGGGTGTTGTGGCGCAGCTTGAAGAAGGCCTATGTCCAGCAGTGGACTGCGATAGGCTGAGTTGATTGATTGACCCATTTTGTTTATAGCTTTTCTTGCATAAGCTTTTTCTATTGTATAGAATCAAATTTTTCTAACTAAACAGACAGCTGTGCTGCTGGGGAGTTTGTTGCGCCACTTCTTCTTCCCAGCTAAAGCACTAGGAAGTGGTGAAGGGCGGGCGTTTTTAGGGGACTGTCATATGTAATTTTGACGTTCGAAAAGTGCTGATTCTCAGCCTGGTTTGAATAAATGACTTTTGATTTTGAATTTCTTATATCGTCATCATTTCAGCCGAAAAACGTCCACTGCTGGACATAGTCTTCAAGCATCGACCGGTTCTGTTCTTCCCGCATCCAGCAGATTCCTGCAGGTCATCAGTCCACCTTGTGGCAGGCCTTTCAACGCTACGTCTTCCGGTACGCGGTCGCCACTCCAGAACCTATCAGCCCTATCGGCCATCTCTTCTGCGAGCAATGGGCCCTGTCCGCTGCCACTGAAGTTTGGCAATTCTTCGAGCTTCGGGCTTCTTCGGGAAAACCAACAGCCCATCTGATGGTAATTAAGTCGTCATCTCCGCTTATAGACATTTGTAATACCAGAGTTATAACAGGTGCTTTGCCATGCCAGAGACAAAGAAGAAATGTCATGACATTTTCTGTCACTAATTACAACGACACCCATACTCTACAAACAGGAAGACAGGATTCACGACATTATGCCACAGCTTAAAAAAAAGCATTTACGTGACATAATATAACATCAATCTTGTTTTCTCCGAAGGGTACGGCAGAGATGCACCTATACAAAATACGCCCAGATTGTGTCAGTTATGTTTAATCATTTAATAGGGGTGGAGCCTAGTGCTATCATCAGCGCGAATACAGACATCAGGCTGCTACTAAAAAATCTTTTTAATTTTGCCTTACTTGGAAATAGAACCCAGGACCTCATGCGTAGCGTAGCTCTTGTGGCCACTAGACCCGCGAGACACTGTTTTATAAAAGTTTTTTTTTTTTAATTATTTAAAAACGTGTCTCATCGCACTGCTTTAAAAAGAAATGTGCATATAGATTTTTGTTATATGAAAGACAGACTACCAAAATCTCTGAGCTTAAATAAAGATAAATTAAAAAGTAAATACATAAGTAACAAAGAATAAATATCAAGTCGTCCATTTTGGATTTTATTCTTACACCTATCTACATAAATAAGATAGTAAACAGATAACATAATAGGTATTACGTACAGTCACAATTTTTTCAGCAAAATTATCATGAAACATAGTTATGTACTTAGGCGAAATTACGTATGTCGCTTTGATAAAATTAATCTGGTGTTTTGCGTTTTATCTGTTTTAGTTGAAAGAGTCGACGATCCACCTTTTGGAAAGTTTATATCGTTAGTCAAACATGTGGTGGGACTTCTAATGCGTTGCCAACCTAAGAAATAAAGAGTCATATGAGCCTGTGATGTTCTCAGTGACTGGGTTGTGGTGGTTATACAGAGTCGCTCCATGTAAAATAAGGATTTTCAGCTGCATCCAGTTAGATTGGAAGACGACCCCAACGTAGTTTGGAAAAAGCTAGGTAGGTAGATGTGCCTGCAATATCACAGTCTCCTATACTGTAGTAGGTGGCAAACGTACCAGGACGAATAAAAAATATCTCTACATCTACTGTTTTTGGCAAAATATCCAATATTTAAATACGGTGGTTAACGTATTTTCATTGCAAATTAAAGTTCAATAATGACATTCTGATATAGAAGACCATATTGTTATTTCTTGAACCAGTAATGGGATATATGTATGTTTTCAATACTAAATACAGAATGTGACTAAAAATTTAAAATTAATATTTTTTCAATTAAAAATATTTTTGTCATTTTTTTACTTAGACATTTTACAAAACCACCGATTCTTCACTTTAACTGCGACATACGTGGTATCAGTCTGCCAGCCTATCACAAGTCATATAATTTAACATTTATATTACTAAGATTAGGTTCTAGTAAGAACTGGCAGCCACCTGTTATCAGGTAAAAACAATAATTACTTGTCAAAGATGTTAATGTCACCTTTAGACTTCGAACTCTCGTAAAATCGGTCGTCTAAAGACACGGCCGTTGGCTTAACGTCATTCGTGAAACCGATCGTCGGGCGAATACGCGATCGGTCGCGTGCATATGTCAGTTTTTGTTCGAAAAACCAGAAAGCGCCCTCTATCGGCGCGACCACGCGTTCATGTTCACCTAACAAAAAGATCTAACGATCGTGTATTGGCGCGACGATCGCTTATAAAGGACGCGGAGTCAGTGTCGCCAGGCTTTAGAATAGTTTGTTGCAAAAAAACTGGCACTCCGGGAGTGCCGACAGAAGTGAAAACTTGAAAATACTTGCATAGAACATTGATCCGTAACGTAATATAAATAAAGAGCACAATCGCGTTTACAAAAATGAGGTGTCGGTAACGGTGTCGCGAGTTCAATTGTTTTTTCCCATCTCAAAAATGCCCAACGCGCCTAAAGAAGTTTTCACTTCAAAAATAAATATATATGTTCACTTGCCGGTATTTTAATTTCTTTAAAAAACATCCTAGGGTTTCCCAGTGTCTGAAAGACTACCAGACAAATTAAAACGGTACCGAATTTGTGAGTAATTAATCTTATGCTCTCAAAACGGTGAAGGAAAACATCGTGAGGAAACCGGAATGTCCTAGAAGAAAAAAATCGAATACATGTGACATCTACCAACCCGTACTGGGCCCGCGTGGTGGATTACAGCCCACTCTCTCTCACAGAGAGGAGACATGTCTCCCAGCAGTGGGAATGGTATAGACTGATTATGCTGTAGAATTTTACTACCTAGATCAGGCCCGTTAAATAAAACACCCGTCTGGTCGGAGGATTCTCCCTTTTTCAATGGAAGATGAGGCCTTTACACCCTGTTCCCCACACCTGGCCATTAATGTTCATGCTGTTTAACACTGGAGATTATCTTGGACATACCTTCGTTCATAGCCATGTCCATGAGCTGCAGATCCTCGTCGTTCAGGATGGATTGGAGAAACCCGTCTTGGTTGGTTGGGCCAGCCGCCATCTCCGCTGAAGCATTCTGTTTTAAAAGAAAACAATTTTATATTACTTTATATTTTATTGTGATGTGTGGTCGGGGTGGGTCTGGTTAATAGAAAAGGCTTCTTAATATTATTTTTGAAAACTTTATATTTTTGCCACACATTTTTCAACATTAAGTGCTCATGTCGGGGCCTCTTGACAGGCCCTCTCGTAACTGTGAGGCTGCCACGTTAGCAACAGTCCGCCACAGAGGTCTGCTAGGACGGAGGATTTCATACACCGCCGTATATTTATTAACATTATTTACATTGATGTTCGATCTGCGAGTTTAAGCTGCATTTGTTGCGGTTGCAACGTCGCTGGGCGAATTCGCCGAGTCTAAAGACATTGAGATCACTTCATGTCTCCGAAACAGAGGATACCTACATTTTTTGCTTGTCAAGTACGCTTAGCGTGACCACAATAGAAACCGGTTTTGTCGACGGAAGAATAGACAAAATGACAGATAAACAATCACAATCTGTCATTTTGTCTATTCTTCCGTCGACAAAACCCGTAGAAAGCCCATTTCTACGCGTGCAATAGTGAGAAAGGCTGAAAACTGGTCTAACTTCAGATTATCGTATCAAGTAGTAATTGGGGTGGTTCGTGGATGAAAATAAATCATCTAGCTAGTTAGAATTGAAGATGACTCCAATTTAGAATAAAAAGCCAAAAAAAAAGACATTTTTGTTTACGGACAAGAAAGCAACTGCGCCCTTAATTGCGTAACACACTTTCAATCATAATGCGAGAGTTTTGAAGGAAATTGCTAATCCATTAGAATCAGATTTTTTTTTTCTTTATACTGCCTCGTTAGTCTAGTAGTAGCAAGCGCTACTGCTGAGCATGAGGTCCTGGGTTCGATTCCCGGGTCGGGCAAAGTGTTATTGGGTTTTTCTATGTGTTTCTCAGTAGCAGCCCGGAGTTTGGATTTGTGCCCAGTTGATGGCAGTAGGCTCGCCCCCTATTACATGGGACTTAAAACATAACTGGCGAAATGTGGGTGAACCTGCTACAGGGACACCTCTGCCCAACCCTTCGGGGAAACAAGACGTGATGTTATGTTATGTATGATTTTGCATAAAATATGGTACGTAAAAGGTCTTGACTCTAAGAAGTTCCACATATTTAGCTTACTTACATATTTCAGCATACAAGACACTTCAATTGTTACTAACGAGAACATGAGGTAAAACGTATTTAAAAAAAAACTTAAAAAATTACGTTAGCAATATAGTTAATAAGTATATTACTAGTGAGATCATATTTCGAACTTTTCTTGAATTTAAGAAATCACTTATTGCATAGAACGCATTACTAAAGAGTCATTTTATAAGTTTATTTTTAAAGTAATTTAATGGCAGCTCTCTTGGTTATAGATTTTGACAGAAATATTGTAACAATTGTTCTGAAATAATGTGCTTCTAAATCTTGTGACAGCTAGTTTTAGCATTGCTTCGTAGGTTTGAAAAAATCGTCGGTTCAACAACGTAAATAACAAAATGGACGTAGGTGAAATGTCAAAATGAAACTCATTGCGATACTGAATAGGCCTGTGTCCAATTTTTTTTCCGGAAGGTACATTTATAAAAAAAAAATATTGGACACGTATTTTTTCTTTATTGACGTAATCAAAAGATTACGGCGATACATTGAGTTAAAATGTGGCATGACGTCACGCCTTGCTAGATTTTATACTGAGTTGTGACGTAGCGAGCCCCCGCTCCCCAACTTTAATGCGTGTTTTCTAAGTTATTTTTGATTAATATGATAAAGCAAAAAATACGTGTCTAATATTTTTTTTAATATCTGAAAGACGGACTAAATAGAATTTCTTTTTTTTACATAGGCAACTACCGTATTGACATTGTATGTGTGTTTCCCTTTTCTGGTAACCTTAATCAATTCTGGCGGACAGAAGTAACAGTGACTGGGAGTAGTGAAGCGGGCTGACCCGAGAATGCGAATTTATATCAAGTAAGAATGAGAAAAAACAACAAAGTGACACTCCGACAGAAGTGAAAACTTGAACAATTTTATTGTGCAAGAAATAATGTAATAGTGTATCGCGCGTTGATGTCTTTTTAAAGGTGGTGTCGGTAACAGTGTCGCGAAATCAATTGTTTAGTCCCACCTCAAAAATGTCCAACGTGCCTAAAGAAGTTTTCACTTCAAAATACTCGTCGAATGCATAATCTCCTCCTTTTTCTGAAATCGATTAAAAATTTTGAAATTACCTGATAGTAGAGTGGATCATGCTGTTGCGGATGCTGCGCGGCCTCCACCTTGTACGCCCCATCGAGCGGAGCTGCGGCGCCACCTGGTGAGAGAAAACATATTTTAATGGTAAATTTAATTTCTCAAACATGCTTGGAAGTTCGAGCATTATTTTGACAACCTTCTTCGAGATAAATCGAAATTGCTGTACTGGTCAAAAACAAGCGAGTAGGCGACCAGCAATGTTATTATGAAAATCCATAACTGTCATGTTTAGCGGTCAAATAAATTACTATGAAAATTCTTAACTGTCGTGTTATTTAAAAATGGAACTAACTTTTTACTTCAACACATGGCAACCAAGGAGTTAATTTATCAAAGATTTTATTTAAATTTCGAACTGGCTTAGCAAATAGAGCTGTTTAAAGTAAAGAAGAAAGAAATGAACATATTGGCACGTGAATAATTTGCTTTGTTCGTCATTGATTCTAGAATTTATAATTAATTTACTTATTTTATATTTTTTGTTTGAGAAAAGTACTACACAAGCCTTGGCTGCAACCAGACATTGGTGGACTCACGTATGTGTGCCTCGGCCCACATTTTCACGATCATCCATCAATGCCCATGTTGCCGCCCGCAACAGTAATGTACTGTATTTCAGTATGTGCTGTCATAGTATTTGTTAACTAGCTTGTAAAGGGAACATTACTATTCTGGTCAAAATGGGTAATATGGTAAGGGGGCCTACCACCAGTTCATAAACCAGTATTATTTTAATATTACTTCAGTGGGAGAAAGAGGTGGAGCTATACGTCCTGTAGAGCTTCATCTCTTTCCCACACTCTTCGGTAACGCAGATGATTCTGTTCCTTGGAGATTATGACTAATGCTATATCATTTTAATAAACATATTATCTTCTTTTTTTTTCGTGTTTTTTTCAGCCTCATGAAATCTACTAACTTTTTTGTCCGTTTAATCTTTTCATTAGGTAGAGCACTAGTTTCTCTATCTATTTAGCCATACTCCTCCGAAACGGCTTGATTGATTTTTATGAAATTTTATAAGTATATTAGGTAGGTCTGAGAATCGGTCGTAATCTATTTTTCATACCCCTAAGGGATAAGGGTGGTCCACCCCAAACAATTTTTTTTATTTAGGCTGGGCTTGCATGAATTTTGATGATATCTCAGTAGATGGGATAGATAGGTAGATAGGATAGGTAGATGTAGGTAAGTAGGGTAGGTAGGGTAGGTAGGGTAGGTAGGGTAGGTAGGGTAGGTAGGGTAGGTAGGGTAGGTAGGGTAGGTAGGGTAGGTAGGGTAGGTAGGGTAGGGTAGGTAGGGTAGGGTAGGTAGGGTAAGGTAGGTAGGGTAGGGTAGGTAGGGTAGGGTAGGTAGGGTAGGGTAGGTAGGGTAGGGTAGTTAGGGTAGGTAAGTAGGGTAGGTAGGGTCGGGTAGGGTAGGGTAGGGTAGGGTTGGTAGGGTAGGGTAGATAGGGTAGGTAGGTAGGGTAGGGTAGGTAGGGTAGGGTAGGTAGGGTAGGGTAGGTAGGGTAGGGTAGGTAGGGTAGGGTAGTTAGGGTAGGTAAGTAGGGTAGGTAGGGTAGTGTAGGGTAGGGTAGGGTAGGTAGGGTAGGGTAGATAGGGTAGGTAGGTAGGGTAGGTAGGGTAGGGTAGGTAGGGTAGGTAGGGTAGGTGGGTAGGATAGGTAGGGTAGGGTAGGCAGGGTAGGTAGGTAGGGTAGGGTAGGGTAGGGTATGGTATGTAGGGTAGGTAGGGTAGGGTAGGGTAAGTAGGGTAGGTAGGGTAGATAGGATAGCAATTTTGTACTAATTTTATAATCCTAAACATGCACATTCATTGACTGTTAGACCGTTCGCCGGATCAACTATAGTACTAATATTATATTATAAATAGGTCACATTTGTTTGTTTGTTTGAATGTAGGGGGTAATCTCCGGAACTACCAGTCGGATTTGAAAAATTCATTTTGTATCAGATAGCCTAATTCTTGAGGAAGGTTATAGGCTCGCGGACAAAGTCGCGGGCAGAAGCTAGTCTTGTATAAATGAGTAATATTAAAGTAGTAAATAGACGCAGTAGTAGCTACAAAAAAGGTGGTGGTGGTTCTTTAGGCGCTTTGAGCGATATTTGGTAAGGAGTAAACTTATGGATTCGCTTCACCGACATGCTCGCGTCGTAGTGCTCTACCATAGAATATAGTTTTTAACACGTTTAGTGCCGGCCCTCCTGGAGGGTTCGCCTAGTCGCATATGGGATGCTGGGAGCCCGCGGAGGGCTCATTTTAAATGTAGGTTTTTCTTAGCGAATACAGCATTATAAGCCGTGAAAATAAAACCTGATGTATATTTTAACAAGATTTATTAGTATATGCGTTGGTTTTAAAATCAAAGCATTTTTTTATTTTTGTAAGTTTTTGTTCACAGTTAGAAATATTCACAAAACAATTTAAAGGTTGAAAACTACTTAACAATACCTCTTGAACATATTTTACTACGTTTAACAGTGTTTTAAACACGGTTTAAAACCTAATGCCGTTGTCCGTCCGCGATGGTTAACTTTAGCGCAAATGTAATGCCGGTAACCCTCCCGGAGGGTTCACTTCTAATATGTATGGCGGCATGGCGTATGAGTTCTATGAAAAGTGGGTGGAGTCGAAAGTGTTAATATCATGTAGTAATAAATATTCATATTGATAGTGGCGTAGTTGTATGATTTACATAAAAATAAAATCACGCCTTCCCAGTAGTGGATTTGTAGTCTTGGGTGCCCTAGGCCCCAGGCCATGTAGTAACTACCAGCCGCCCTTTACTCAGCACTCATTATATAGACTACATAATGAATTATTCTATAATATATAATGGTATATAATATTTATAGGATGGTTTATAATATTTTTCGAAGTTTCAAGTTATAAATGGTTTTAAGTTATTATTGATAAACGATACGGTGCAGCCCGCCATAATGTGCACCAACGTTTAGAATATAATATATAATAGGTATATTTTGAGATATTTCAGTAAATTTTTTGTCACGATTGGCCGCCCCTAATATCTGGCCGCCCTAGGCCCGGGCCTACTGGGCCTTAGGGCAAATTCGCCATCCGTGGTTTCTGCCTACGCAATGGGAAGGCGGCCTTGCCACGGGGGTAGACAGAAACTACAGAACGCCACCTGCTACGATCCTTACATACTCCTTTTGCTTCATTTACGTTCATACATCTGGTCATACACTTCTAATGTTTCCTTCAAAGAGAGTATTGCATTTATAAATAATAAGTTTGCTTACCATAAGCTTCAGGGTGCTTCTCGGGCACCGGTGGTATAGGAGCATGGTAGTTCGGACCGTAGCCGCCCGCCGCACCGTGGGCGCTGGAAATAATAACAATAAAACATATTAACTCCTGAACTCACACAAATAAAAGAATTGGTTATTAATTGATAGAGTAGTATGCAGTAGGTACGTCTGTTAATATTGTACATTTTTTTTTTTTGAAAATATGAGTTCGACTTTCAAAGTTAAGCATTAATTTAGCGTCTGCATAACCGTTTTTTTTTTACGTTTAAACGTGTAACGTTTATAAAATAAGGGGCAAAATTTTAGAAATGGTATATATTTTTTTTTACATTTATGTATTTTTTCTCGTTTTTCTTAAAGGTAAAAAGATACTCACGTAATATTATGCGGATGCGGGTGCGGATGCGGGTGCGGGTGCGGGTGCTGGTGATGATGGTGATGGTGATAGTGCTGGTACTGGTCCGGGGGCGGCGGGGGCGGAATAGTCAGCAGAGAGGCCAAGTCCTGCCAGCGTTGTTCCACTGACATCGAGCGCATTAACGACTGTGGACAAGATGGTGGTAAGGTCAGATTATACATATATTAGGATTTGAAGCTGCAGTACAATATTTCGTAAGTTATACGGTCTTAAATGGTGTAGCAGCGTCCTAACAAAGCAATCGTTGTGTTAATTTTGTTCGGCGAACTTGAACGCCTCGTGCCGAGAGAGGGCGCCTTTCGGTTAGTCCAAACAAATGAGTTACAAATGAATGCGATGGTCGCGTATTCGCGCAACCGATCGCTTGGGTTAGGACGCGGGGGTATAGGTATTGCCTATTTGTGTTGTGACATCTAACACATTATTGTCATCCAAAATATTATTAGTACTAGAACTATACTATTTAAAGCATTTTGATTCTTATTCGGAAAATCAAAGTTAATATTAAATATTTTTGGGTTATTTTTCGGTTCAAGTTCTTACACACATACATACATAATATCTGGATGACCTTTTTTTTTGAACGACGTTTTCTAACAATGAAACCTAGCTAAATCGATTTATCACCCCCTGCATACTAAATTTCATGAAAATCGTTGGAGCCATTTAGGAGATTCAGATTATATGTATACATATTTACAAGAATTGCTCGTTCAAAGATACATGGTAAGGTAAAAATTACTCGAGTTAGTACTTAAATAGTGCGAAATACTTAAATAAGTTAAGTATAACAAAACTAAAATACATATTATAAATAGTATCCGAAAATGAAATTTTCAGCCGAAAACGAAAAACAAGCTTCGGCTTTATTCTTATTTTTGGCCGAAAACGGCACGAAGACGAAAATGATTTAGACATTAAAAAAATATTATTATTTCCGCTGTAAGTACACTGAAATCGTGTTTGTTTTTTTTTTTTTTTCACCTAGGGAGAAAAAGGTTTTAAAAGAAATACAACACGATAATTCCATTAGAGAGGATACAAAATTTCGTGTATTTCTTGTTGTATTCACCTGATATTGCCGAGGCTTACGAAGTATGCCGAGAAATATAATAAATATGTCCGAATCATGATTTTTGGCCAAAAATGGCCAAAAACGATACTTCGCTTAGCTTTTAAATCTACAACTTCATATACACAATTTGAAGGCTCTGCATAACAGTTAACGTCTACAGATTTATTAAACGCAATATTATTTGTACTTATTACTCGACGCCTTGGAGTAAAAACGTTGTAAGTGTAAAAGGAGTAACTTTTCAGGAGGAAGAAAAAACTGCGTGCTGTAAATTTTTGTACGGCGTCTTTTATGTTCGCAGTTCTGGATACAAAAGCGGGTTAAATTTCCATATTAATTAATAAAAATTAAAAAATAATAAAAACATAAAAGACGCCGTACGAAAACTTTACAGCACGCAGTTTTTTCTTCCTCCTGAAAAGTTACTTATTTTACATTTACGACGTTTTCATTTTAAGGCGTCAAACTGGACCTCACATCTGTCGCCTAGTTTTGAGCTTACGCAAAGAATTTAGAAAAAATACCTACTTGAAAGTTGATAATAATTAATCATAAAATATTATGACACGATCGATTTCTGTCCCGTACAAAAAATTATGTAATTTTTAAAATAGTAGATGTTTTTACTAAGTATTGCAAAAAAATTGCCAATTCATGTCTTTGTAGATAGTTTCGCTACTCGCCGGTAGGGAAAAACGGATTTAAAAAAAAATCTTTTTTGAAGATAGATGGCGTTATTAACAATAAGATAGTTACTAAATTATCATGTAGTACCTATTTAAATTAAATTATTACATACTGTCATGGACACACACTGATGATAATAGAGATAAAAAAAAAACACCCAATGAATCTTGAAACAAGAGTATCTCGGAGAAAAATGTATTTATTTTTATTATTTAGGTATATCTTAAACTAGCTGCTCCCCGCCGTTTCACCCGCATAAGTCTCGATCCCGCGGGAATATCGGGATGAAACGTACCCTATGTCCTAACCCAGGTCATGGTCTACGCACGTGTCAAATTTCATCCAAATCCATTCAGCCGTTTTAGCGTAAAAGCGTAACAAACAATCAAACTCACTTTCGTATTTGGAATATTAGTTAGGATAGTTGCTCTGTACCTACCGCTTTTAGCATAAAGGTATGGAAGACCAAATCGTTTATTAATTTAGGTTAAGCATGTAAGAACCTAACCCACCCACTTTCGACATCTTATGCATGAAATATCAACTTTCATATTTTTTATTAGATCATTTTTTCTGAAATCATGTTTTATTTTTTTGTAGTTTATAAATCTAGCAACTATTTAATTTGTAGTTATATCATTGAAAGTAACGGAAATATTAAACTACTTCGAAAGTAGAACTAAAAAATATTATGAGACAAAAAAGTGTTATAAGAAATAAGATGTATGTAAGCTTAGCGCATGTTATAGATAACCTTAAATTAATTTCTTACTAATTACCAAATAAATTACTCTTTCTTCGACCTGTATAAAAACATTCCGTTTTTGTCAGAAGCTAAGTCAAATAATTTATTACAAGGCAGTTTTGAACATGAAAATGTACAAGAAAATAGTTTTTTTTTTCTAGTTTCGCTTTACAAAAGGTCTTATGGAGAAGAGTGAGCAAGTAACTCCGCAGTTACTCTTTTAAAATGTTTTAAAATATTATGCATAAATTCATTTTATAATTAAGTATAAATGTAAAGACTAGAATAAAAATGGGTGGGAATTAAAAAAAAATTGTTCTCCCCTTAATTTTAAAATATTATGGGAAATAATCGCAAAGATAAAACCACAAATCAGACTATTGAAAACACGAAAGACAGATGTTCAAACAAATAAAATAAAACCATAGACAAGGTAAACTCGTTCAGTTGGCGCGAAATCTCAAAACAAACATGGCGGACTTTCATGTCAATATTGTTACTGCCAACATGAGAAATAACGGAGAGATGTGTGTTTTAACGATGAAAAACTTCATTTTTAACGGAATCTTGTGATTTTATTAGCTTAGGCCTATCTTTGGTGGTCTGATTATGATGATGAAATCTTTGAGAGAGTTATTTTTAGCAGGCCTAGGTTTAGAAATGATACTGCATTATTTATTACTAACGCAAATCATCTATGTTTAACTTTTAAATACGTATAAAATTTCTTTGTTTTCATTGCTATTTATAAGTAATCTATAGACTAGGACCTGTTTTTATAGCACTAACTCTAAAAACTAAAAGAAGGTCTCCTTGAAATAGATATTGACCGTTTTCTGATGATTTTTTTAATACCTACGTATAATTTTTACTAAACTGAAAAAGATGATCTTATCAGTTGAAACGCCGTATAAAGATCTCTATTGAACGAAATACGTTTCCATAACAGTTTTAGAGGAAGAAGTGGCATCGGTAGCTGAAAAGTTGTGTGGAAATCGATGTCATGGTATGGGCATGTGATGCGGAGGAATGAGGAAAATATCGTCAGGAAAGTTTTGAGTATGAATGTGGATGGCTATAAGAGGGGAAGATCAAAGAAACGATGGATGGACGGTGTGAAAGATGATATGGATAGAAAGGGGGTCTACCGAGATGACGAATAAGTCCTTATTTTAATTATTTTATTTATCTTTTATATAGATTCTTTTCTTTTAGATTTTGTGAATGTGAGAAAGTTGTAGGCTGTAGACTTGTGGACCATTTTCTATTTTACTAAGTACCTGGTACTTGTTGATAGGCCTACACTGTCCTCTCATACCTATTAACTCTGTAATTAGAAAACATTGTGGAAACCATTTATTTTTAAAAGAGTTACCGTGGAGTTTCTTGCCGGCTCTTCTCCATAGGAGGCGACCAATTGGAACCGTGCACCTAGCTTCTGACGTTTCATAAGTTACAAGGGCACTTATGAAACGTCAGAAGCTAGGTGGTTTATGTGAAATATTTTGACATTGAATTTGACGACTGACAGAGAAAATATGGAAGTAAAAAATATGATCAAATGAATGAGATCAATGTTTTCTTAATTACTTCCTAAGCACTACATTCATTGAACATCCAAATATTTCCATGAACTTTAACAGACGGTTCGGTCACTAGTCAGTGTCTAAAGTAATTTGTACCGCAAATAGCATACACAAAAAATTTCCTCAATTAGCAAAAAAGTTGCTATTATAAAAAATACGCGTCTATGATCGTCGAAATGAGTGATGAGCTGGACGAATTAAGGCTAGCAGAGTACAAGTACGTAATGGGCAAAGAGTAACGTTTTGCACTTTGCTTTTTGGAAATTTAATTGGTTGACGGACACTGAACGAGACAGAATAGAAGTTTTATTGTTATTAAGCCTATTGGCGTCTAGTGTCTCTCAAAGCGTTAACCTTTTCATCTCATCAGTTTAAACACTAAAAACCTGACCTGACTTCCAGCAGTAGACCACTTGTTCATTTTAAATCTGTGTATCAAATAAAACGAAAATCTACTGTTTTTTTTTTCGGCTGTTGGCTTTAGTACTACTGTGTATATATATATTTTTTTGTTATTTGCGTTTTATTTGTACAAAATTAATCATTTTTTCTTTATTTTTTCTTCAGGGTTAATTTTGGGGCTATCTTTGTGTCCATTGGAGTTCAAAGAGCATTTTGAAGGGCCCACATAGCTACAGTTCACCAAAAGGAAAGTCATCGTAGCCGCTTAAAAACCATAAAAATCTTATTCTTATATGCGAAAAAACACTTAAAAAGTGCCTAAAATGGTTTTCTATGTAGACAGCTTAGCGATGATATTTTAATTTCGGTCAAAAAAGCTGCATTAAGGGTGAATTTCATCATTAAAACTGAACGCAATCAGCAGCATATCTAAAGCGCGTTCAAGAATTG
The DNA here is from genome assembly GCA_916610215.1 of Omphaloscelis lunosa. Classification (NCBI taxonomy): domain Eukaryota; kingdom Metazoa; phylum Arthropoda; class Insecta; order Lepidoptera; family Noctuidae; genus Omphaloscelis; species Omphaloscelis lunosa. The sequence goes on from OU744270.1 coordinate 5,477,995, forward strand.
TCAGTGTCAATATTCTACAACAATAATGACAGTGACATTGACAGCTCTTGAAGGCAGTTTAGATTTGCTGATCGTGTTAATAAATTTCATTGATGAAATTCATCCTAAGTAAATTATTGATAGACTTTGTTAAAAATAAAAAATATAAATCAGCTTATCTTTTAAGAAACTTAAATAAAGTACCTACTTCTAAGCCCCTAACCTAAAACCGTAACACAGCTTAAAGAAACGGAAATAAAAAACGGTTTCCCGCAAGATTCTCGGTGAAAAGCAACCGTCAATATTGACTGAGCACTTGTAAAGCACTGCAAACGAACAGTTTTGCCTGTCATGTTTGCTTGACGGCACGCGAGCCGAATGAGACCGGTAGCTTAATTATACATTCGTTATTTGAATTCAAATTTGAATTCTAAAACGTTATAGATTCCATTTTTTTTTTCTTTTTATTGGTTTACGCTATATGTCAGTTCTGAGGTGAGAAATGGTCGAAATTATATGAAATTGGTACTTAGTTTGTATTATATTATAATACTGTCGTCATTTTATTAAAATACTACCGAGTAATAAAGGGTCATAAATTTTCAGGTTCTTTTGTATTAAAACTTATCCATTTCATTAGTAAGATACTAAAGTTCAGAAATAGATACTTTCATAAGTGTAGGACATGAAACTCTATGTTAGGTACTGTTTATTTACCTACAGATGCAACTGGTCTTAAAAGCCGGTCATTATGCTAAAAGTAATTACGACATCTAGGTAGGAAAATAAACACAACCGTTAATAATGCAGTTGACACTTAATTTTAAAATGAAAACAGAACACCAACATCATCGCATTACGTTATTACATTAAATATAGAACTGTCAAACTTCGGAATTCGAACACTAGTTTGAAAAAAAAAACATGCTCTCGTTTTGAGCAAACCATAAACACTTGACATAGACAAGTTTTAAACTGTTATTTATACTTTCTAGTATTATGAGTAAAGTCGTAGAAAATGTCTTTAACTGTAGACTGCTGACTTAACTGTTTGTGAGTTAAGTTTAAATGGTTTTATAGAACTAGGAGAGTTTAATTTCTAGATCTGTTATTATTTTCATTCAAGCATTTTTTCTACGCTGAATATAATCCTATAAGTAGTACTAGTTAATTTTATTTTTGCCGCCAAGCATCGCTGTGTTGTGCTGTGAGTTTGATTTGAACGACATTAATAAAATTACAGGTGTTTTATACATTTCAATACTTTTTCTAAGATTGTCGATGTCTCTGCAAATCCTCTAGTTTTTTAAATGTCTAACAATCAGCCCTTTACCAAGTGGTGGGCGTATCAATTTACCAATCTTATACAAGGGGATCGATTGATTAATAAAACAAATATTCATTAAAAAAAGAGATTTGACTACAGTACAAATAGATTAGTTTATGCATAAGAGGATATCTCAGCAGCTTAATTATTATTCTAAATTGTTTTTGTCCAGAAAATGCCCTTCAAAAACCCCACCAATTCCGAATCACGTTGCGTCCTTCAAAAAGGAACAAGTACAAGATCATAGACTACTGACCATGACGTCAACGAGGCATAGAGCCACGTGTCTACAATTAGGCGGCGTACAGACTAGCGTGCCGCAAATTACACAGCTATGATACTGGCCGTATGTAATTTTATGACACCTTGAGACAAGGCCGTATGGAATAAGAAGTTTTATCATTTGAATCGGAGGTGGAAATTCTTAGGAGCTCGGGGTTTGAAATTGGAATAGGCTCGTTCCTTCTCTGTATCAGACCTGAAGAGACATTTTCTTTGCAGCGGGGTTGTTACAGAATATTATTAGTTGACTGGTGAAGTGATCGCAAACGTGACTGCTGAGCCTGGGGGCTTGGTTATGAATCAGGCAGATGTTATTTAATTATTTTGAAGTTCTTTGTCTGAAGTCCGGTTCTCGGTTTGGGGCCGATTAAAGAAGTCAGAAAACAAAACGAAAAATAACAGAAAAGAATAACAGTCTGGTATCCGAGAAATGGTAGGCAGAGAAAACGCTGGATTGATGAGCTGGAAAATACAGAGGGAAAATTATGGACTCGATAAGCAATAAATAGAGAAAAATGGAAGGAAATGGAGGAGGCCTTTGCCAATAGGCACACAGACTAAGACAACCGGTGTCAACAATATAATTATTTTTTATTTTTAACTTTTTATTTACAACTTTTTAATAATGTTATAACATAACATAAAGCCTTGTTTCACCGAAGGGTTGGGCAGAGGTGTCCCTGTAGCAGGTTCACCCACATTTCGCCAGTTATGTTTTAAGTCCCATGTAATAGGAGGCGAGCCTATTGCCATCAACCGGGCATAATTCCAGACTCCAGGCATGAAACAAATTAGGCATAATTGTTTACAAAAATAAGTTACGCAATTAGGGTACTGATCAATTGATCAGTTCGTCAAATTACGGTAGGTACCTACTTAAATTATTGGTGTTCTTATTTCAAAATCACAACAGTTATCATGAGATTTGTCAGCAGATTTTCTGATCATAGATTAAAGAAACCAGTCCAGGCTGTATAGCCTTCTTACCATAGTCTGTTACTTTTTCAATAAAATCGAAACTGTCAATCGAGAAAACTATGGATGCTTCTTATATTAATCGTTTGTCGTCTATGAAAGTTATTAGAAAAGTAATTACAAAAACGAAATGTAATGCTTTCAACTCCATTCGTACTGACACAGTGTCAATCAAATTAATTACGATTTAAGCGTCTGTCTTGTTCGATTTCTAATTATTATTTCTGTGATATATTTAATTCTTTTACAGTTCGAATGTATTCTGCGTCTTCCATACATTCTGTATGGGAGGACATGTTTTTCAACTACACTGCCGAGTTTTTTCTCGGGATAAATTCATCCCAACTAAGGAACCCTTCATTGTGCGTAGTGCGACATGCACTTGGCCGATTTATTTTTTATTTTTATTTGATGGCACTACTAGTGATATTGGACGCATTAGATGAGCGATTGGTATCTTAGCTACAGGTTCGTATTATTTCCGTACAAAATGAATATTAGTTTTCCCTACATTTAATAATGTCTGCCTCGGTCTAGAGAACGCAAGTTCAACTACTGAGTATTGTGTTCTTAGTTCGATAGTGACAGTTTTATGGTGTGACCGTCGGACTGCCAAGTCAGAGGTCTCCAGTTCAAACCCAAGGCACGAACCTCTGACTTGTCGGATTCATGTGCGTATTGTATAAGTAATTTTCACTTGCTTCAAAAACTATGAAGAAACCGGCATGCCTGAGAGATATATTTCGACGGCATGTGAAGCCAAGTCCAAGGCCCATGGGCGGCTTTAAAACTCTGACATCAGGTTAGTCACTAACCACACAAAAAGAAGAAGTTCGATTACCGCGTTGGGCAAATTATTGTAGGACGTTCTCTCAATAGGCAATAGGCTTGCCCTATACCACACTGAACTTAACATACTTAAATGGTGCATTTTTTAATGTTGAAACGTTAGCATGTTGTACCAAGTTAAACATCTCTGCTTAATCCTTTGACGAATCCAGGCTTGATGTTATATTTACCGTGGCCCCTGGCAATATAGGCAACTGAAGAAACACGGGTGGGTTTTAGTTAGTAAGAGTCTGACACGCCCTCCCGCTCCGCCCAGAGCGGGAGAAGTTATTTGAAAATTTCCCACCCAAAAAAAAAGGCATGATATTATGTCCAACAATGCTATATAAGGATGAACACCGGAAGTATATAGTTCCCATCATTTTCCTACAAAGCCCGATACAATAACACTACCAATTTAGTCACGGTCATGTCAAGGTATTAGGTTCGAGTCCCGAGCGAGTACACTATAATTTTACAAATGACACGCTACGGCATATTGCTAATTTCAATTTGTGACAAAAACTGGCAAATTATGTTTTTGTTACAATCTTTTGTATCTTGAATTTTTGTTTTAATAATTTGTTATTAAATAACATAGGTTTACACACATTTCGCCAGTTATGTTAAAGTCCCAGAATTGGTTGCCCAGAAATAACAACCGCGACAGGTCGTAGGTTCGAACCCAGACAGGAGCTTTACTTAGTGTAAATTAGTTCATCCCCACTGCTCTCAAAACGGTGAAGGAGGAAAACATCGCGAGGAAACTGGCATGTCCTAGAAGCAAAAATTCGAAGACATGTGGCATCTACCAACCCGTACTGGGCCCGTGTGGTGGATTACAGTCCACTCCCTTTCCCCGTGAGGAGGCCTGTGTCTCGGCAACAGGAACATCATAGGCTGATTATAATAATAGCGGATGACTTCCGGGCTGCTACTGAGAAATTCCAGATAAAAAACTAATGACACTTATTAAACGACTTCCAAAAACCGATTCTCCGCCAATTATAGACCGATTTTGAAAATTTCTTTTTTGTTTGAAAGAGTATGCTTTCAAGGTGGTCCCATACAAATTTTATTAACTTTGCTTGGATAGTTTTTGAGTTGCGTTTCAATAATAGGTATATTTTTCCCACTTCGTATGTAGATGATATGATATTTTTTTCCCACTTCGAATGTAGATGATATGATAAGTTCATGTCACTGTTGTTTACATAGCAGGTATTCGAAATTGTGTGGGGTAGGTACCACAACTAAAAAGTGAAAAATAAAAACTTTTTCAAAAAAAAAAAAAAACAATCGACTTCAAGTCAGTGTCTTTGGTTTCTAATTTTCGTTTTTGCCACCGACTTCCGAAATTAAAGTTGTTTTTTCGCTCTGTTTTTTTTTGGAAGTCGGCTGATTTTTTTTTTTTTTTTTGTAAAAGTTTTTTTAGAAACTATACTTTCCTTTAACATCTCATATTTATTTCAGTTTATATTGTTTATGTCTTAGTCGTAAGTAAGTGGGCAAAATTGCAAAATTGTTCGTCTTGTAATTTTATTTTTCCTTATGTAATTATTCTGAAGTTTAAGAAGTATTTGCCATAATTTCTAAATTCTAGAGCCTTTAGTTTTATTTTGTGTTATGACCTATTTCTGTGATTGCTGGTTATCCTGTAAATGGCGACTGTATAAATCCGAGGCTATTGTTAGCTATAGTACTTAAGATATATTATATACAGAAGCTGTTGGTGTACCTTTATTAATAAATAAATAAATGACACTTTGCCCGATCCGTGAATCGAATCCAGGATCTCATTCTCAGCAGTATCGCTTGTGACCACTAGACCTTACGAGGCAGTCATCAGGTGATATTAAATAATTATTATCATCCTCTTGCCCTTATCCCAATTTATTTGAGGTCTGCGCAACGTCTTTTTCATCTATATATATATATTATACATAATTATATTCTTTGTCAGTTGTCATTCGGTAGTCACTCCCTTTCTATCCATCTATCACTCAGTCCATCCATCGTTTTATTGGTCTTCCCCTATGCTTTATAATCATCAACATGCGAACTATGAACCTAAGTAGGTATGAGAAAACGCGGTAGGTACATGAGCGAAGCTGGACGAACTTAGCTTCGTTTCCAGTGTGGCCTGCGCTGCACCAAAGTAATGGTAAAAGCGCCACGTGTGCGTATTTGGAACTAAACTGCCATCTTTCTTTTGTTTTTTGACGTTCGAATAGGATTGATTCGAAATTTGAATAAATGGATTGTTTGATACTAGCTATCCCCGCGAAATTTCGCGGATTCTTGCACAACTTTTTAATTAGTCGAGATTTTTAATTCATATTAATATGCAACCTCTAAAGTTCATGAACTAGGCGAATCTCAAAAAAAAAATTGTGGTACTCCGGGAGTGCCGACAGAAGTGAAAACTAAAAAACATGTTCCTATGTAGGTATCATAACATCACCTACATCGGCACCGCGGTAATCAACGCGTTGATGTCTTTTACTCCACAAATCGTCTGTAAGCGAGTAAAAATACTTGCATGGAACATTGATCCGTAACATAATGTAAATAAAGAGCATAATTGCGTTAACAAAAATAAGGTGTCGGTAACAGTGTCGCGAAATCAATGGTTTGATCCCATGTCATAAATGCCAATCAAAGAAGTGTTCACAAAATATTTGACCTAGCCCTTAAGGGGGAGGCGTGAAAATTGATTCGCTGTTACAATGTATAAAAGATGTAGAAAAGTTCTGATTAAAAGGCCCGCTTGCACCCCAAATCACTATAGAATTGGTTTTCTATAAGAAAGCGGCGAGCGGTCACACAACAACAGTTGTCCAAATACAGAGCAATTTTTGACACCTTACTGTCAAATACTAGTGAAAAATACAGATTTTCATGACGGCAGACATAATATGACGGCCGTCTTTTTTCTTCTAGAAATCGGTACATTTAGTGGCTTTTTATGAGCAACTGTGTATACAATGAGCAGTAAGCTCAGGGCAGAAGAAGAAAACGTACGAGTTTTTTCTTTAAAACTTGATAGAATCTAAGATGAATTACTAGTCATTTAAGGACAATTGTAACTACTACTTAAAAAGGCATAATAATCTGTTAAGCTGACATCTTTGAACAACCGTAAACCATTATGTCTCATTACTACAAAATTATATTTTTTAATCATCCCGGAACTTAATACACAAAAAACGAAAACCAAAAAACTCACCTGATATTCGTAAACATCCATTATAACAACATTAAAATAAAAACTTAAACTAAAAAATTTAACTCAACACTAAATTAATAATTAAAATTAAAAAATATTGCACTTAATTCAGACTGTCCACTTAGTGGTGTATTGCACAAAAATTAAATTTAAAAAATCAGGTACGTATAGGAATCACATCGTTGTTCCTGTGCCGAGAGGTGTCATGTCAGTTTGACATTAGATTCAAGATGGCGCCGCATGGTACGCGCGTTGCGCGGCAGAGCGCGAGTGTAACTGCGTGTACAATACTGATCGTGCGCTTGCTAAAATGTTAAGCGTTTGACTTAGATTTTGATGGGTTCTGTACGTTTTTCCGAGGCTTTTGTCTATATACTGACCTGTAAATATCCCATTCCAGAGCAAAAGCTTACTCTCGTATAGAGAAAAACTGGCTAAACCACAGATAGTTGCAAATTTTCGATTTAAAAAATTTCAATTAGAACAAATTAGGTGGTTGCAAGTTGCGAATATTTCAATTGATTAATTACTATTCTTGGATTAGTATTAGAATGAGTAAGATTTGGCTAATTTAAGAATATGCTATTACGCTATGCTATTTACTCCGGTCAATCTACAAGTAGAAAATAAAGGAACGAATATTAGGTAGATGATCATTCAAATTTGAGAAATAGTGTTCAGCTATTTGACGATAGATGATTCCCGTTAAATCAGTAACTATTTGTGGAATACCTATTAAATGCATTTGATGAACAATGAAAACTCCAAGATTTCCGTTAACGGGGCATCATTTTCATGCTCTTTTTTCAAATTATTTGTGATCGGCGCGACATATCTTTTTTGAAGTGAAAACTTCTTTAGGCGCGTTGGGCATTTTTGAGATGGGACTAAACCGTTGATTTTGCAACACTGTGACGGAATTTACCGACACCGTGGAGTAAAAGACATCAACGCGTTGATTAAAGTTTTCACTTCAGTCGGCACTCCCGGAGTGCCACTGTTTTTTTTTTTTTCAATTTTTTTCTTACTTCTCTATAATTCGTCATCTCGATAGTCACCGGAATTCCGTTAACCAAACTAACCTAACAGCTTCCACAACTCGCCTACGGACTCCTAAAAAGCTAAGCATCTAATACGGTGGTGTGAAATCGGCGACTCGCGAGCCGTCATCATTTTCTAACGGGCACCGTCCACCGAGCTTTAGACATACTTTCGTTGGACTTACATTCGGCGCTAAGAGTACTTGTATTTAGAAACGACTATAGCTTATGCCCGCGGTTTTGCCCGTGCCCAAATAATCCCACGAGAACGGACTATCATCATTCTCCTGCCCATACGAGCACCATGTATCTATCACATAATTAAATTATCTGTCGTTGCTTCATTTAAAATTCTTTTTACCAATTGTGGTATAGTAATTTTATTATAGGTGCAACGTCTTCACATATAATTATTTAACTAATGTACGTACTTATACAAACTATTGTAAAATATTTTAAAAGAGTAACGGTGGAGTTTCTTGCCCATTCTTCTCCATACGAAAACTACCTTTTGGAAGAGGCGACTAGAATCAATTATATTATTTTGTAAATTTTGACGTTCAAAAGTGCCATACATGGGCCTATTTGAAATAAATGATTTGACTTTGACTTTGACTTTTGACATATCCCAATTTTCTGTCAGTCGTCATCTCGGTAGTCACCCCCTTTCTAGCCATATCATCTTTCACATAGTCCATCCATCGAATCTTTGGTCTCTACTCGTATCAACATTCATATTCAAAACTTGAATGGAGACGGACTACTGGGATAAAAGTATACTATGTCATAACCCAGGTTATGGTCTACCTGTGTGCCAAATATCATCGAAATCAACATTGTAACAGGCAGACATAGTTACTTTCGCATTTTGAATTTAAATATATATATATACACATAGGTATCTATGTATATTTTGAGATTACAGTAAAAATGAGAATAGATACAGGATTGATTTCATCTCTTGTATTGGGTTTGAGAATGCTTGTATAAATTCAGCGCATCGCATTCCACTCCTGCAAATAGGCCTCTCATAAAACTGGGTGCATTTTATGACAGTTAGCAAGGTATAGATATGGTCACATAAGGACCTCTATCAACTTCCCAAAAATGTCTTTATATAACTGAGTACTGACTGGAGTGACTGTCTATCTGACCTCCACAACCCAGTTACTGGGTAACACAATACCCCTTGGTAAGACTGTGGGACAGTTACAGGTTAATAAAAAAGATCAGCAAAGAAAAACAAAACACTAACGGAAGCTCGCAATTCATTAATTAGATTTAAATAAAATCACAATCTTTTCTTACAACGAACGCTTTTCAAAAAATGAAAGCCGATCCGACCGTAACCGAAATCGGCCGAAGTGACACGAACGAACCATTCTTTCTTCAAACGCAATGATTGATAGCTACTCCCGCGCACATAGACAGTTATTTCGTAATTAACTTTTTAACTATCTTATAATTTTTATTGACAGTAGTAATTTGAAAAAAAAAAGTTTCATACGGTAAAGAAGTAGTAGGAAAATACTAAAACATATTTATGGAATTTAATTATTTTCCTCACAATGGTGGAGTTGTAGGCAGATAATGGTGGAAGCTGTCATTTGACAGCTTTGAAAAGAATGTAAACTCAAAGAATTTATTCCAATTAAACCAGTAACAGGCACTTTCGAATTGTCAAGGAGTCGGTCAGTAAGTCAGAAAGTTGAAGCTAGTTGCCCATTCCAAAACGTAGATTTCTATGGAGAAGAACAGGCAAGAAACTCCAAGGACACTCTTTTAACTACAGATATTACCAAATCCTGCGTAAATTATTCTTGTTGCTTTTATAATTTGTGAGAACAATGTAAAAATCAAATCAATCTGTTTGAAAATTAGACCCAGAACTCCCATTAAGGGAAAGTCAGTTTTTAATCAACATCGTCACCATCATTTCAGCCGAAAGAGGTCCACTGCTGGACATAGGCCTCCCCCAAGCACCGCCACTTCGACCGGTGCTGTGCTTCTCGCAACCAGCTGATTCCTGCGACCTTCACCAGATTCATAGGTCCCTTCTGGGAGGCCTTCCAACGCTACGTCTTCCAGCACGCTCCAGAACCTTGCGGCCCCATCGGCCATCTGTTCTGCGAGCATTAGCGCACTGCGTTAAGAAGTTCTATAAAACTATCTAAAGATCACTTACTCCGTTAAGGGGATTAACAACAAAATGTCCGAACATAACCGTCAAGTCTAGTAATTGTAACTGTTACACAGTTTACCTACATTTTAACTAGGAGTATATGACTCCTGTACGTGAGTACAGTTAAAAACTTTCACTTAGACACTTACTTTTGTATTATACTTAAGTTTAGGAGGTGCTCATGGTTACATAATACCAGCCGCATGGGTCGATCTTCCCGGTTTATAAGCGAATTTTACTATTAAAAATTTAAGTTATTTATCATTATCCACCTAGCCTTTTCCGAACTATGTTGCTGTCGGCTTCCGGTCTAACCGGATGGAGCTGTATACCAGTATTCTACATGGAGCGACGAGCAACCCGGTTACTGGGTAATACGATACCCCTTCGTAATACTGGTTGTCACACTTTTTAGTGTCTTTCTGTTTTTTATCAGGCTTCTGACTACCTGTAGCGACTGTCAAAGATCTACGAATGACAACCGGGACCAGCGGATTAAGGTGCTTTCCGAAGCACGGAGGGGTTTCGATATGTAATTATAGTCACCCATCGACGGACCGACCGGGGCAAGAGTAGCTTCGATATGTCACTGTCATTGTGAATTGACAATGCAATATGGTGGCGTTAGTTTCGATTTTGGCCACGCGCAAAATAACCTTGTAGCGTTGTAAGTGCAAACTTCAAACTTCGAATAGTACGCTGTCCTTGACAATGACTTAAAATGACAATACAAGGTCATTACCGTAGTTCCTTTCGAGTTACGAATCGATACAAAAAATATCGATTAGCGATCTTAATTCCGAATCCCATTGTGTGTATTCGGCGTGCAAAACAAATAATTATGTTTAGAACTACAGATTTAAATTAAACTTTAAATGAATGGCTTGTTTTAATCATCTCCGGAAAAGTTGTGGCTAACTTGCAAATTATGTCTTACAAATTCTTTTCCAATTTGAAATTGTTTGATAGAGCTTTAATAACAGCCGCATGGGTCGATCGAAGGTTAAGCTACACTTGCCGAGATCGGTCAGTGAATGGGTGACCATCTATTTCATACTGAGAGTTCTCCGTATCTCAGAAAGCACGTTAAGCTGTTGATTCCAGCTGTCATTTGTAGATCTTTGACAGTCGTTACGGGTTGTCAGAAGCCCGAAAATTTGACAACCAGTCTTACTAAGGGGTATCGTGTTACCCAGTAACTGGGTTGTGGAGGTCAGATAGGCAGTTGCTACATGTAAACTACTGGCATACATTTTTTTTGCCTCAACGGGGAAGCTCTTGTCTTGCATCTCACCTGATGGTAAGTGATGATCAGGCCGAACGTGGAAGCGAGCTTTACCCGGAATCCTCAACTACAGAGGAACTGGCTATCTTACCTCTAACTGTCGCAACAATGCTATTAACATTGTTATTATGGCGTCAGACTTAGATAAGATGGTGGTAGCTAGCCAGGCGGGCTTAGAACAAGCCCTACCACCAACCAACCGAGCAGAAAAAAGTGTGCTGTATCCGAATGAACTGGAAGCCGACAAAAGATAGTTGGGAAAGGACTTGGCGGACTTAATGCCATTAATTTCATTGATTATTTTTTCACTAATTGAGTTGACTTTTTTGTGTATTCATATGCAAATATCAAGAGGTTTATACCTATTAATTCAACTAAATATCTAACGTGTCTACAGGTGAGCGCATGCGCATACTAATTACTTTTATAATAAAGCAAGTAATTATGTTTGCTTTTGAATAATATTTAAATAAATTATATATGTTTTTTTTTATTGTTTTTTTTCTCACTTTCTTTAATTTATTGTTTAATGGTAGGTTTTATTGAGAGATCTGTGTTTAGGAAGAAAGTGAGGGGCTCGTGGTTGAATGATAACAGCCACACTGGTCGATCGTAGGTTAAGCTACACTTGCCGCGGTCGGTTCGTGAATGGGTGACCATTACATATCGAGACCTCTGCGTTCCTCGAACAGCGCGTTAAGCCGTTGGTCCCGGCTGTCATTCGTAGATCTTTGACAGTCGTTACGGATAGTCAGAAGTCAAAAGTTTGACAACCAGTCTTATCAAGGGGTATCGTGTTACCCAGTAACTGGGTTGTGGAGGTCAGATAGGCAATCGCTCTCAATGTAAAATACTGGTGTTCAGCTGCATCCAGTAAGACTGGAAGCCGACCCCAAAACCTTTCTGTCTAACCCTTCGGGGATTACAGGCGTAATGTTATGTTTTATGCTTTCATCAATAAAACGAATATCAGTTCCAAATACGATCGATCACGGATCTATGAGATCATAGTTATAGTAAATGATCCATGGATCATTATATGCGTGTGCGCCGTTTTTGTTGCAAATTTTACAGTTTAGCTATAATGATATTGTCTTGTTTAAAATATTACTGGACTTAATCTGTGCTGAGCTTCTTTTGAAATTGGGGTGAGCAGTAGCCGTGGTTGTTGAGAATTTTATAATAAGTAATAACTAGTTCCCAGTCGTCTTCACATATAATTTTAATAAATTTAATTAATAAATTTATTATTAATTAATAAATTTAATTAATAAATTTAATTAATAAATTTATTATTAATTAATAAATTTAATTAATAATAAATTTAATTAACTAATGTAGATACTGATACAACATATTATTGCAAAACATTTTAAGTGTTTTTTTGAGTTTCATCTCCATATGATAATACCTTTTGGAAGGGGCGACTAGAATCAATTTTATTATTTTGTAAATTTTGACGTTCAAATCAAACCATTTATTTCAAATAGGCCTTTATTTGAAATAAATGGTTTGATTTTGCAGGAATCCGTTGGATGCGGGAAGCACAGAGTCAGTCGAAGTGGCGGTGCTTGGCGGAGGCCTATGTGCAGCAGTGGACGACCTTCGGCTGACATGATGATGAATAACTAGTCGTCGGTCGCAACTTCGTTCGCACCAGTACAAACTTGTAACAGCTGAATACCAGAATTTTACGTGAAGCGACTGCCTATCTGACGTCCACAGCCCAGATACATGATATTTGGTGAAGATCGTTACTTTAAAAATAATTTTATCATAACTGCCAAGTTGGTATTGTCAGCGCAAGTGTAACTTATGAGCGGACGGTCCTAACTTCGACCCAAGGGACAGGCAAAGTGGTATTTGGTTTTTCCAACAGAAATTTCTCAGTAGCAGCCCGGAGTCTAGATTTGTGCTCGGTTGATGGCAACAGACTCGCCAAGTTAGACGACAAAAAAAAATTGTCCGTTAGTTAGATAATTAACAAATATTGGACACGTATTTTGTCTTTTTTATGTTAATAAAAGATTACGGCGATACATCAAGTTAAAGTGTGTCGTGACGTCACGAGTATGTAGATTTTTAACCGATTTCAAAAAAGGAGGAGGTTCTCAATTCGACTGTATGTTTTTTTTATGTTTGGTACCTCAGAACTTTCGACTGGTTGAACCGATTTTGATGATTCTTTTCTTATTTGAAAGCTGGTACTTCCCGTATGGTCCCATTTCAATTTGGTCTAGTTCCGATAATGGCATCCATGAGAAAACCATATAAGTCTTAAATTTGCATTAAGTATGTGCGCGACAAATGGACGAATAACTCAATATCGCCCCAACCGAATTCGATGATTCTTTTTTTATAGTAAATCATGCAATTTTTCTTGGAAAGCACCATTTGGTGAAGTGGAACTGATGATGAAGACCACAAATGGCCACCGGAATTACTCAATAATAAGTATTTCATGGGTTGCGATTCGATTACTTTAATATGGCTGCAATGCAATTTATGCTCGTTACAATGCATATGGAGAAGTGGAGCTGATGGTTAAGTACCAGGAGAACTCCTCAACGATTAACGTCCCTGCATCGGGAAAAGCAATATTTTGTAAAAGGTGATGAGCAGTTGAGATTAGGCTGTTGTTACTTAGGTAAATTACAAACTACCCACTAAAAAGCGAGGAATAAAAACTTTTATACAAAAAAAAAAACAACCGACTTCCAAAAAAACACTACAAAGTAAAAATAACCGATTTCCGAAATTTAAGTTATTTTTAACTTTGCAGTGTCGTTTTTGGAAGTCAGTTGTTTTTTTTTTTTGTATAAAAGTTTTTAATGCGTTTTATCTAAGTAATTTTTTATTAATATGATAAAGCAAAAAATACGTGTCTAATATTTTTGTATTATCTGGCTGACTGACTAAATAGAATTCCTTTTTTTTTTTAACCAGGCGTTTTCCCTATTACATGGGACTTAAACATAACTGGCGAAATATGGGTGTACTATAGGTACACCTTTGCCTAACCCTTCGGGGAATACAGGCATGCTATTACGTAATGTTTTTAATACACTATAAATTAATCGTAAATGTCTTAATAATAAATATAATGAAGTCTTTAAACATCTCAATTTTATAATCTAAATTTTGAATAATTTTCGCACAAAGCATAAAACTCTGTAGAACCTTTCTACTTTCATATGGTGCGCATACTATCCTTATTATCGATCAATGATCTATAGATCGCAACGGATCCATAGATCTTGGGGTCAGGCGCAGCAATTACGGTCCTATTCAGAAAGACGGACGCAAGCGCATTATATATCATTATGTCGCAGTGTATTTGGTGCTGTTCGATTATTTTTATAATCTCTAGAGTATTTCATATTTTTTCTTAAAGTATACTAAAAGGTTTGATCAGGTATTTTTATGTCTTAAAAATTATTCAGCTGTTTTTAAAACTGATCTTAGCTGATGTAATAAATTTACAAAAAATAACTACCCTTTTAAATTGAAACGAAATTGTGTAAAATTTCGTTTAGTTAGTAAATAATGTAGTACTTCTTCTTCTGTTTGGTGTGGTTAGTGACTAACCTGGTGACAGAGTTTTTATTCCGTCGAGAAATATCTCTCAGATTTTCACGATGATTTTCTTCATCGATTTTGAAGCAAGTGATAATTATACAATAACGCATATGAATCCGAAAATTCAGAGGTGCGTGCCTTACTTAATACTAATTGCTTTACCCTGCAACTCTGCTTTAAAATGCAGGTAAGTCTGTCTCATATTTTATAAAAAACTTTACACCTTAAATAAAATAAACAAAATAGTTATGCCAAAACCCAGTAATTTCTAATATTTCAAAAATGAACATAGTCTGACTTTTTCAGAGTCCTAAGAAAAACAAATATCTATGAATGTCTTCTAAAATCATATTTTCAAGAATCCGCTGGATGCGAGTAGCACAGAACCGGTCGAAGTGGCGGTACTTGGGGTAGGCCTATGTCCAGCAGAGGACGTCTTTCGGCTGAAATGATGATGATGATACGGAAAAAAAGAAAAACCAGCCATTTCCTCAAACGTCCTAACACCCACACAAACCGCAACATAGAAACGGTACGCTACACTACAATTCGAAACTTTCATCTTGTCTCGTAAGTCCACATTTGTTAATAATTATTTTTGATTGAATATCACTTTTATAAAATATAATACACTTACATTACAATAACGGTGAATAAAAAAAGAAAGAAATGTACTTAGTTCACAAATAAAATTAGGAACGGCATAACATGGCTTTTATACATATTTATTTATTTAGCCCGATTAAAGAAGTAAATTGTTAGTTCCTAAAATTGCACTGTGAGAATTGTTATGTGTTCGAATCAGAAATTAAGAGATCCGTAGGAGAATCAATGTAACCGACATAGCACGAAGTATTGCCAAATTTAAGATGCAGTGGGCAGGGTACAATAATACCTGCCGGGTTTGCGAAGAAAACCGAAAGGGAGATCGTGGCCCCCGGCAACAGGGCACCTGAAGGAACACGGGTGGGTTTTAGTCAGTAAGAGTCTGACACGCCCTCCCGCTCCGCCCAGAGCGGGAGAAGTAATTTGATGATTTGCCACCCAAAAAAAAAAAGGGTACATTGCTCGCAAAACAGATGGCCGAGTGGCGACCGCGTATCGGGAGACGTAGCGTTGGAAGGCCTTTCCCAAGGTGGACTGATGACTTGGTGAAGGAAGCAGGGATCCGCTGGATGCGAGAAGCACAGAACCGGTCGAAGTGGTGGTGCTTGGGGGAGGCCTATGTCCAGCTGTGGACGTCTTTCGGCTGACATGATGATACTGACAATATATTTAAAAAAACTTGATGCCCTAGCCAGATTTGAAATGTTACCTATAAGTACACCCACCCTTCACTATACTCCATTTGAAATAAGATTAGGCATTTAAATAAACCTTTTTTACAGTCCGTTCAACCGATTTTGACTTCTATTGCGTTAGCAGTATGACAAATTGCAGATGCAGTAAACAGTTGGTATTGTAACCACTTTTTTGCTTTTAATGCCAGCTTTATTCCTACGATATAGAAGTCAAAATCGGTTGAACGGACTGTAAAAAAGGTTTGTTTAGATGTGTAATCTTATTTCAAATTGAGTATAGTTATGTCTAAGTCCCATGCTATGACCAGAATAGAGATACTTAAAATATTGAGAAAAATATTTCATTTTCTCAGAATTGCTATTTGCATTGTGTTCGCGTGGTGGATTTATATTTAGCCCACTCCCTCTCACAAAGAGAACGCCTTAGCTGACCTCTGAGGTCATGACTATTTAACCGGTGAATCCTGTGGTTGCCTTAAGCTGCTACAATCAAAGCCTCCAGCCAGGGGCATACAAACTAACCTAAAAAGCTAGGTGAATTCTCGCTAAGGGCACCCCCTGTGGGGTACGAGCGTCAGCTTAGGGCGTCACCGGAGGGAGGACATCAAAGATGGGACGGGTTGGAGAGAACGCCTTTGTGAGTGGGAACGTTAAAGACTGATAATATTGTGTGATGTGTCGTCGTATCATGTATGGAACCTAATTCAAAATTTGCCTAACCTTTTCCCAACTACAGCAAATAAATGGTTTCTATTTCCATGTTGGGGTCGGCTTCCAGTCTAACCAGATGCAGCAGAATACCAGTATTTTACATGGAGCGACTGCCTATCTGACTTCCACAACCCAGTTACTGGGATTTTATAATACCCACATAGCCTAACTATAAACCCATTTAACAGCCTATTGATTATTCTCGATATCTCAGGATTTCCTATTAATCGAACTATTACAATACTATCTCTCATAAAAACACCAACAATATTTTTACCGCAAAAAGACCATTAGCGGTTTCTAAAATAAAGAAAATAACAAAAAAAGAAATAACCTGCCGTATAAACACCTTTCTTAACAAAAGGGGGTGGGCAGAAAAAATGGTTACCTGTTCGGCTGTCAACGCATCATTTGTCAAAAGTAACCAATATAATTTGACACTCGACAGTGGCGCCACTTGACGAGGTAAAAGTGCTAAAAATTCCGTACATTTAATTTAGTTCCTTTTTTTGCCGCGTACCAAGATATGGTGGGTGAAGATATGTTGCATTTTTGTGGTTATAAAATTATGGGTAGGTAGCGACGCCTATTAAAACATGTGGCTTATTGTATAGTAAATGGGAATTAAGTAATTAATTATTATCGGCTAAAAGAGCTTCAGCTGTTTTTTTATATTTTTTTGGCTCAAAAACTGTGCTTGAAAGAAAATATCATGAAGAAATCTGAATTAATGTTCGAATTAATCATGGAAATCAATCCTACCGGATTGATTTCTCAATTTTAGTTAAACGCGGATCCGTCCACACTTTTCTCAGAAACTGCAAATCTGTTCTTCTGCATTCATTTCAGTATCTTTCAGCTTATATATTTTTAAGATAGTTAATTGATTCAGGCGTGACCTTGCGGAAATCCATAATGAAGTCTGCGCTCGGTGCTTGGTGTGGCAACACGCCGTGTTCGAGTTCACGACAAGTTAATCGTCATCCTGAGGATGCCTCGTTGAGAGGTGAAACACGTGTCGATTTCTTCCAGGGTCTTTTCAAGACTCTTTAGAAATACCTAAGCGGAAAAGGTTACTAAATATATCCACATCATCATTTTATATATATTTTTTTTTACTGGATACTCAATTTTTTTTATAAATTCTACAATTTTAAAATCATATAAATCTACAAGGGCACTTATGAAACTTCAGCAGTTAGGTGCACGGTCCCAAATAGTAATTTCTTACGGAAGAGCCGGCAAGAAACCTACAAGTGTTGCCGCAAAGGTCTGGTCCTTCGATATGCATCTACTAATATAAAATCAATTTGTCAATATGTCCGTCAGTCAATGCAGGTGGCCCAGTGTCACTTGTCTTTTTACGTCTAAACACTATTAATCAATGGTCCTTTGGTATACCGACCGCCTTTGAGGTAGTTTTGTTATAAAAGCAAGTAGTAAAGTTCTTTGTGAAGTAGCTTGTTCGAAAAAGTACTATCACCACAAAGCTTCGGCCAAACTATAGCAAATCCCACGCGGGATGCGGGACGAAATTCGCCCGCGCCAATTGTGTCAGCTAGAAGTTATATCTCCATATAAGTTCAATGTGTTCAAACTGGAGATGTCGCGTCCCGCGTCGGATTCGCCTCAGTGTGACCAGCTCTTAACTATTTTCTGCGCACTAAATGTTACCAAATATTTCGTCGATTAAAAATAAAATCTGCTGTTCCATATAATTTGACCGCACTTTTGTACGAAACAGCAATTTTTTATGTGTAACATCTTTCCTCTCGCTTCCCTAAAATCTGCGGAAGTGATTTCGTGAAAAGGGACTGAACTGTGTAACAGGAAGCCGAGGAAGCGCGCGCTATTTGATTTGACCAATGAGCGTGCGCGGTGCTAGTCGGCCGTAATATGGTACCAACCCATTTTTCGACAGATTGGTACTGTCAGCCAAAATGTCAGATGTTACACATCATATGCGACTACTGTGAGGCTCGCTCGTTTTTTATAAGTGGCGAAAAATTCAAAATAATTTTTTTTTTTTTTGGCCGTCTGGGATCGTGGACACGTACCTACATGTAATTCATGGTAACAGTTTGCACGTCGATGTCACCCTGTTTACAAAACAAACTCAAACTTTTATTAGTTTTGAATAGCGAATACGAGGCTTTTGGCTAATTTATAAATGTGCCTTTAAAAAAAAAAAAAAATAATATGCGTTTAGTTTGTGCAGATTAAACAATTTTTCTTTTTTTTTTCTTTTAAATACTTTGTTTGACTGTAAAGCCTCGGACAAGCTCCTTCACAAAGAAATCTATTATTACTTAAAACTTCAAAACAACTGCAGCAGTTTAAATTAATAGAAGAACAATTATATTTACTCATAATAATACCATGTTATTATACACTATTAAGAGTTATTAACTCTTTTTAACTCACTTACCCTATAATCTTGGTGTTTGACGTCATTGATTATGTGACATTCTGGTGTAAACGATTGTTTTTTTTTCCACTTAATGTAACATAATATCACGCCGTGTTTCCCCGAAGGGTAGCGCAGAGGTGTACCTATAGAAGGTACACCAATATTTCGCCAGTTATGTTTAAGTTCCATGTAATAGGGGGCGAGCCTATTGCCATCAACCGGGCACGAATCCAGACTCCGAGCTACTGAGAAATTCCTGATGAAAAATTCCAATAACACTTTGACCGACTTGTGAACCCAAGACATCATGTTCGGCAGTAGCACTTGCCACTACTAGACTTACAAGGCTGAGGCTATTAGTGTTATCTTTTGGATGTTTTTTACTCAAATCACGCAAAAACGGTTGAACTGATTTGGATGAAATTTGGCACACAGACCATGACCTTGATTAGAACATAGAATATTTATTATCCCGGAAGTACATTCCAGAGGAAAAAATCCGAACTCCGCGCGGACAAAGCCGCGGGTAAAAGCTAGTATTTAATAATTGCAATAATTTATAGCAGTGACAGCCTAGTGGTGTGACCGTCGGACTGCCAAATCATAGGTCTTGAGTTCGAACCCAAGGCACGCACCTCTGACTTTTCGGATTCATGCGCGTTTTGTATAATTATCACTCAAAAACGGTGAAGGAAAACATCGTGAGGAAACCAGCATGCCTGTGAGATATTTTTCGAAGGCATGCCAGCCAAGTCAGAAGCCCATGGGCGGCTTTAAAACTCCGACACCAGGTTAGTCAATAACTACAAGAAAAGAATACAATAATTAAACGAGACACCTCCTGTGACCCACGAACATGACCTGGTATGACCATAGAAAAGACTCATAGAGTAGATTTGTCGTTCCATTTCTATAGAGATCGAGCGGCGAGATGAAAGAGATAGGACTACACTAATGAACTATGGGACGCTAGGGTTGGCATTCACGAAAATCGAATTACAAAAAAAGTATATGGACCGATTTCATTTATTTTTGTCTTTTTTTTTTTCTTATGTATTTTGATAGAGAGCAGCAAAGGGGCGGCTTTTTTGTGTGACCGCTTCCTTTGGTAAACCACGCCTTTTTTCCAAGATTCCCATATAGAATCACTAATGCCCGATGTCTGTTCCAAAAATGAGTTTTTATCCCGAGTGTAATGCAGATAAGGATTTTCATTTTTGGAATTGGAATGATTTAGAATTTTAATTTGGTTGGAACAAAGTTCGAAATTCAAATATGACACGATCGTTCGAAAGATAGACCTCGTTTGAGCTACGCTACGGTATTAACACAGAGTACTATATAAATTAGCCAATAATTGACCGAGCGAGCGAAGCGTCTTTGCTTCAACTCTGGCAAAATTTGGTTCGTGTGTCAGTTTGTTGGTACTCCTCTACAAGTCGTATTTTACAACCGATCTGGACGAAACTTGGTATAGAGGTTTTAAGACTTTATAGAATTTTGTTGTCGTTGGAGATTTTTTATTGAAGGGGTATACTTCCTCCAAAAACGGGGCTACTGGGTATCTCCGCCTTGTGAAATCCGATTTCGATGGTTCTTTTTTTATTTGATAGGAAGTAACTATTAGTTGGTCTCATAAAAATTTGGTGAAGATCTGATGAGGATCTTCGACGTGATGAGAAGAATAGCTCCTCAAAATGAAGTAAATTGCTCGAATTTAGATTTCTACCATTGGAATCGGCCATTTAACTACTAGGTAGGGATTGATGGAGCACCTGGGACCACCTTCTTTCTCATCACAAAACTAGCGAATTCTGAAGTAATTTTCAGAATTGACTAATTGTTGCAAAAAAGTTAGTGCCGGCGAGGTTCTACTGTTCGCAGAACTACTCGTTACGGAAGCTAAATAATTTAAATCGGCTGATATAACAGCGTGTATCAGAAAGGTGTGGTCATATTAAAGTGTGTGGTACAAACCATCTATCTGAACAACTTTCTCTTTGGGACCTACATCATAATCACGAAAAAATTATCGGATGTCCCATACATTAGGATCGAATAGGAATTAAAAGTTTTCTGGGACAGTTGATATTTTTTTTGCAATACAATGCGAAGAGAACTTGCGCATTCCAGAGAAACACGTCGAATTTTCAAACTGATAAATCATTATAACATTTCGCAACATTAAAAATCACAGAATCAAATTCACGAACTTAGCACTGATACCAAAATAATTGGTCGGTCAAAGTACGAAGAGAAGCTACTGACTTTTCGCAAAAAATTATGGCAAAAACTTGGGAAGTACAGTATCAAACTATTGGCTTTAGGAAGTGTCTTATATCGAATTTAAGTTCTACATAATGCTGGCTTTGCTAAAAGGGTAGGCAGATACGTATAGTGCACCCACATTCCGCCAGTTATGTTTAAGTCCCATCACAGATGAATACAGATGGTTCATTTTAGGTATGAAGCTACAAATACGCAGCGGGCTCAACTTGTTGGGTCAATTCAGTGAGTGTAACGTAGTCAGAAGATCTAAGAGTTACGCGATAGAAAGACAGGGAACTTCTAGGTGAATGTGACTGTAGGTAATTAGCGCTGTGCGACCTGAATTGCACGTTATTGTCTCAGGGCAAGAGTCGCTTTTTATTTAAATGATTTTGCCGAGTGGACCGTCTGTATTAATCTATGGTCCCATGTTATAAGGGGCGCGTTTTAACCGGGCACAAATTCAGACTTCGATCTGCTAAAGAGAATGTCGTAAATACATATTGTTATTGTTTTTCATATTATAATAAATGACAAATTGTGTATTTTTGTTTTCATCTAGTGCATGTGTGTCTGTTTTTTATTAAATCTAGGTCTGGTTTCTATTTTAGAATAAGTAATAATAATTCAGCCTGTGCTGTCGCACTTCAGAGCAAAAGCACAATATAAATATGGACAATACAGAAACTACGTAGTAAACGTTCGAAACGGCACACTCACACAGACGCGATCATTGACGAGACCCCAAGCGATTGTCGCGGTGCTGTCAGTTGCGATCTTTTTAAAAATGGAGCGTAGGTAATTATTTTCAACAAATAGGCCTAGTTTCTATAGTAGAATCCTATTCCTAGTAGAATTATTTTAACATTGATAACACTAAAATTGATGTG
Organism: Omphaloscelis lunosa; assembly: GCA_916610215.1. Classification (NCBI taxonomy): domain Eukaryota; kingdom Metazoa; phylum Arthropoda; class Insecta; order Lepidoptera; family Noctuidae; genus Omphaloscelis; species Omphaloscelis lunosa. The sequence goes on from OU744270.1 coordinate 5,500,281, forward strand.
TCATATGATTTTTGGAGTTATACACTTTTTGACAACCCTAACCAAATTAGTGATGTACCAGTACAAATCACACGCTTTCTTTACAGATTCTAGTTTCAGATAAAATCGATTAAAATGTCATTCTGATAATCCAATGCATGCACCGATGCCCTTACTTGAAAATGATTCGTTAGAAAGTATTAAATAAAATTAACATTGTATTTGACAGATTTTTATTTTCTTTAGATTTGTGATTAAAATATGGTCTGAATTTTCTGCTTGTCATTCTTTCATAATGTTTTCTAGTGATAGTTCGGTATTTGATATTGCAACTTTATAGTTTTTTTTTATTTCTGCATGTCCAGGAGTGAAGGAAAGTTTCATCATCGTCATCGGCCTAGCCTTTTTCTAACTATGTTGTGGTCGGGATCCAGTTTTACCGCATGCAGCTGAATACCAGTATTTTACATAGAGCGACTGCCTATCTGACCTCCACAGCCCAGTTTCTGGGTAACATGATACCCCTTGGCAAGACTGGCTGTCAGACTTTCGAATTTACAGTGTGACGGTAAAAAATACAGGATTAAGTAATGAAGTTACTCCATTAGCCTCAGGGAGTTAATCTACACAGTAAATTAACTGATTTATTTTCAAAATAAAAATGAAAGTTGAATTGCATATTGCGAGTTTTTTAGGCAATAATTTTGGTTTTACATAACCGGATACATATTACTAAGAACGCAAATTATCACTTGCAAAAACTGTAATAACTTAACCAGAGCACATTCCATCCTATACTATCAAACGAGCAATATTATATATATATTTATATATATTACTTAATAATAATATATTATTATAATTTATATATTATTAATACATGTATATTTGTGCTCGAAAATGGACGATTTCGATGAAAGTTGCAATATATGGGTATACGGGGGCGAAAAATCGATCTAGCTAAGGCTCATGTCTGGGAAAATTCGTTTTCTCTGTACCCGAGCAGAGCTCGATCCCTCAAAGTTTAGAACAAGATGGCTACCTTAGATCAATGACATGGCAGCATGGAATTAGTATGTACTGTACATGGGATTAGTATGAACTTTCCTATGAATGAGCATTCTCTATTTTCACCAGAGCAGAGCTCGATCGCCCAGGTACTTTAGATGTTTGCGTAAAATCTACTAGGATTATGTCCAAAGGCGGGATAATTATCATCTGCCAAGCCTTTTCCCAACTATATTGCGGTCGGCTTTCAGTCTAACCAGATGCAGCTGAATACCTGTGTTTACTAGGAGCGACTATAGAATGGGATGATATTAACCTAAAATTGATTGATCAGCTAAAAAGTCATTACCTTTCCTTTTTACAGTTCGGCTGATACCGATACCGATACCGAATTTCCTATTGGACATGGACAAATAATCTTTAATAAGCGATTACCTACGATCGTTTCTAGTCTAAGTGCATTTACTTATTGCAGTTTTTGTGGCTCCATGTATAGTTCCGAACACTGCCACATGGCGCTGTTACAATTTTGATACCAAATCTTCTTCAAACAAATTAATAAGTTTTGATTTTAATTTTATATTTTTTTATAAAAATATTAAAATATTGCCTTTAATGATTTGAATATTATATAATTATATAGTATCGAACTAATGTTATTTATCATCACAACTTTTTTCATTTTTTTTTTTTTATTTACAAAATGTTAACATTTCTACATGATGGCTATTTTAAAGTTTTATTATTGGAGGGGATTGGCGCTTTCTACTAGTTCGGCTACAGATGTCTAATTGATTTGTAACGAGAAAATATAAGATATTGCTATAATTGTAAACAATTATTGAAATAAACTTATTATAACTAATCTCTCATTAGGTACCTAACTATTTATTTTATATTTCACAGGCTACCCGCCGTTGCTTCCTATAGGTGCAATATATAAACGTGGCGACGTGTCAAAACATCGAGATTTCTGTCCTACATCCATGTTAAATGTGAAAGAATTACACACAAACCTTGCGGAATAAATGAAAACCACATCAAAATCCATTTCGAAGTAAGCGGTCACACAGATAGACATGAAAAACGATGCTTTATAGGATAGACTATTTATTTTAGATTGCCGAATTTACTCATCTCTTACAACTAAAAATCATTACTGTCAACCATTTTTTTTTTTCTTTAAAATTAAAAATATTGAATACCTGTCACCGGTATTGGTTTAAGAGAAGAATGTTAACTATATGTAAATATTAAATTGTGTGACATGGAATACAGTAGCTGGATTTGGAGCATTTCGAGTTTTTTTGTAGTAGTATAGTGATGTGCCGAATTTATCGATATTTGTTTAGGCTTTACTTGAGGTTGAAACTGGTAAAATGTTATAGATTTGGTGTTTTCGCAAATAGTAATGTTGTTAGTTTTTTTACATTAATTATACAATGTGGAAACAAAAATACGACGATAAATGAAAACACTAGCAATACTAATGCATAAGAGGATTTTGGAACTTTCAAATAAATTATAGCATCAACATAAAAAAGGGGTTTTGTAAACAAACTTTTAAGGTTTTGCCAATCTTTTTATAGTGACTGAACTATTAGCTATATTTGATTGAATTTTCCTGTGCAGACTGTAAACCGCATTAGATAAACGCAGTTTAATTTACCGTCATATTGTCGTCTTCACTTTGTATAGATAAATGTAAAAACTTTAGAATTGCTCCATTGCTTGCTGTATTGAATAAATTGTAATTAATTTAGTGATTTTGTTGTCTTTTTAAGTGTTTTATTTCTTAACCTTTCTTAATACAATCTATGAATGTACATTATAAAATGTAAAAACGTTTTAATAATCACGGGGAGCCAAATTGTATAATCTCTTTTGAGTAAAATGTTCGATACCACTAAAAATATCGACAATGTCCCACCACTACGTCAAAAATATGTAACGTAAAAACCCCACTTCTGGTATCGGTATTGCCCATCCCTGTTTATTTAGGCGCAGCACTTGAGACACGACGTTGTATAGTCTTGGTACCCTTTTTATATCAGTCTGCAAAGATATTCGAGTGAGTCAGATAATCGGTATTTCGAATAATGTAAAAAATTGGTATTACAAAGTTTTGGGGTTGAGTTCCTATGGCTTGTGACTTCTTCTCTTCTCTTGTTGGATTCATTCGTATAAAACACCTCATAACTACATTGTAAATTAAGCTGTTAATTATATCTGCTATTTTACTGAAGGCCTGTTTTACCACCTCCGACTAGGTTCTCGTTAATTTACTTGGCAGATAATATCCTACAAATTCTGTTCCATTTTTTAATTTATTCGGTAAGTAGTGGCTATTCGGACATCGTGAAATAGGCCCTTACTCTAATAGCATAATAAAAAAAAAACATCTGGTTCTTTAATTTTACTTTAGAAAATACTTTTCTCAATATTTCAGAGTTAGTCCAACAGCAAGTTATCCTTTTTCATAAGCACTGTCACCTCAAAATGTTTTACAATATAGTAAGTATACCAGGAAAAATATTTAAAATACACCAACAGATCCAAGATTAATTCCTTTAGAAATTTTGCAATTAAGATTATCCATATCATTTAAATTCCCTTGCAAAATAATATGGTATCACGATTCTGCTGAGTAAGGGACAGACGGACAGACACATGAAAGAGTCGGTATAGCCCTTTAATGTAGCCGGCTGTGCTAAGTCATTATTGATTGTGTTAAAGTCAATGTATTGCAATTTAATTCTAGGCCCCCGTCGAGAAATTATACGGGAGAACATTGAAATGGGTGTTAGACATCACTATTGTGCTAAGGATTCAGAAATATAACTATTATAGCGTGCTAAAAATACTTAAAATATGTCCTTTATTTCTCGTATCCCAATTTATTAGGTTTTTTTTTCCCATACTTCTCTGTCAGTCGACATCTCGGTAATCACTCTCTTTCAAGCCATATCATCTTTCATCTTTCTTCGATCTTCCTCTATTCGTATAAACATCCACATGCATACTTTAACTTTCTTGACGACATTTCTCTTATTCCTTCACATCACATGCCCATACCATGATAAACTATTTCCACATAACTTTTCAGTTACCGGTGTCATATTAAAAACCGTTCTGTGAGTTTAAAAGAATGCCCCATATATTTTCCTACTAGTTAAGCCATAGACAACATAAATAATCTTCTCTTGCAAGTATGCTGGAAGAGATTTCTTAAGAAATAAGCATTAGATACCTTAGTACGTTTGTTTCTGTTCTTTTCTTCCTGTCTGTTTATATATGCGTGAACATAAATGGTTAAATAAATAAGTAGATAAATAATTTATATTAAATATAACTGCTTTCAAAAGTACCTTTTATCATTTTTTTTAAAGAATGTCCACTTAAAACCTATCAGGTGAAGGCAGAATTATAGTAAACATTCACGCAAAATAATACCTACGTCAAGTGAAAGATGTATTATGCGATCTAGATTTATATTTAAATTAGAAAGGTTCCGAGTTTAAAAAGGCAGTAATCATTTGCTCTTAGACTAGAAACTATGGCAGATATATGTATTTTTTGGTCTTCTATGTCCGTCTGAAAATTCGGTATCAGTTTCAGCCGAAACTGTAAAACAGACTTTCGGTATCGGTATCGGCAGCCGCCATCCCTAATAAAAGCAAAAATATCTAAAATATTTATCCCAAAAATACCCGTCCACGTCATTCGATTAATCGATGTCAGATATCGATACTCCACGTAAATCGATGTAGATTACAATCGATACTATCGTCGTTTTGTACGCATGATTTCCGATCGTGACTTCGATTCGAAATATTTTTAAGTCGTGTGTATTTTATATTGTTGTCTGGTGTAAGATTGGTTGAGTTCACGTTGAAGAGGTTTTTAGTCGAAATTATAATGTGAACTTATTTTTCGTGTGTCATTTTCAGTAATATTTGAGATTTTAGCGAGTGCATACTGGTATAACTTTAAAATTAAGTTAAATATATAGAACTTGAACGTAATTTCAAAATTAAATACGACGATGACGACGACGATATGATATCGTGTTTTTTTTTAAATGTGCGTTTTGTTTTTGCTGAATAAACAAGTTTTCTTTCTTTTCTTTTTTAAATTGAATAACAGCAATGCTTTGAGTGTCCTTTCAAACATTCAAACTTAAAATATTTATTATGAATAAACCATTTGGAGGCACTTTTAAATTGCCAAGGAGTTGGTTAGTTAGTCGGGAAGTTGAAGCTGAAAAGATTCTACTACTAGGTACACACGGCTACACATCAAACTATACATTACTAGTTTATGCTGATCTCGCATTGTATATGATTGCCGTACAATGCGAGGTCAGCTTATACTGGATTTGTATAGCTTGATGTGTAGCCGTGTGTACTTAGTTCCCCAAACCTCGGTCGTCTTTTGAAGATTTCCAAAAGAAAACAAAATAAAAAAAGTTCTTAAAGTTCGCTTTTTAATTCCAAGGACTAATTAGACATTTCAAGTGATTGTTGTTTGTTTTTTTTTCAATTTGAATTTTGACATTGGCACCTATCAAATTAGTCTCTGGTATTAAAAACGAACTGTAGTAACTTTAGGTACTTGTGACACATCTTTAGTAAACCATAGAGGAAACCGCAGCAACTTTCTAAGCAAAAATCATTTAATATTCTATGTTATTCGCCTGCCGATGCCGCCACGAAGCTTAGTAATAACTATCGAATGAATATAAAACATGTTATTAAACAGTAGTCAAAAACAATTAACGGAAATCTTCTAAAACTACTAAACCATTTGTCTGAACGTTCATATTTTTTGTCATTCAATGATTAATGTATATTTGAGTCAAAACTGTCTGGGTTTAAGCGACTAACAATTTTGTGGTCTAAGTTATAAGAGACTACTGTCAGTCTATTCCGCCATAATAATTAATTGCTTTATTTTCAGGCAACTAAGGCCCATAGACAAAATACACACAATAATCTTAAAAAAAAAAAACTTTTACAAAAAATACAACCGACTTCCAAACTACAAAGTGAAAAATAACTTTAATTTCGGAAGTTGGTGTCTTTGGATCAGTATTTTAGTTTTTTGCCACGTTTGTTTGAAAGTCGGTTGTATTTTTTTTTTACTTTATATTGAGATGGTTTGTAATTTAGATAAATTAAGTTACAATAGCCTAATGTCAACTGCTCATCACTTTTACAAAATATTGCTTTTCCCGATGCAGGGACTTTAATTGTTGAGGAATTCTCCAGGTACTTCACCATCAGCTCCACTGCACCATATGAATTGTGACGAGCATCAATTGCTTACCAACCATATTAAAGTAATCGAAACGCAACCCGTGAAATACATAATGTTGTGTAGTTCCGGTGGCCATCTGTGTCCTTTATCATCAGTTCTACTTTACCAAATGGTGCTTTCCGAGAGCAAATGCACGAGTAATAAAAAAATAAAAATACCCAAATCGCTATAGTCGTGTCTATTATATTTGAAGAGTTCCCTTGATTTCTCCAAAATCCCATCATCAGATCGTGACCAAATAACAATGGGACCAACTTCAAAGTATACCCTTTCAAACAAAAACAGGAATTTTTCAAATCGGTCCAGCCGTCTTCGAGTATTCAGGGAAAATACATATAAAAAAAAGTAGTGGCACTCCGAGTGCCGACAAAAGCGAAAACTCGAAAAAAAATCGGCACTGCAGTATTGATGTCTTTTACTTCACGCACCGCGGCAATCAACACGTTGATATGTTTTTAATGGTCAAAAGGTGGTGTCATCACGGTGTCGCGGAAACAATGGTTTAGTCCCATCTCAAAAATACCCAACGCGCTTAAAAAAGTTTTCACTTAAAAAAAAAAATCCGACGAACCGAGAACCTTTTCCTTTTTTTGAATTTGAATTTTAATTTTTTTTTAATAGAACGGCAGTCCCAACAAATCACTAGCCTAGGCAGCGACGTTGTCGATGAACATAAAATGACAGAACTTGTCACTTTTCATAGTGATTCCGTTAGTTCTACTTTCAACCACTCTGGGTCAGATAAGTTTGTGGCCCTGCAGCTGTTTTTAGAATGCAGTGTATCCCGAAGTAAAAGGGCACACATATAGGTTCCATTTTTATAAGTCTCTTGTGATAGGAGGAAAGCCTATTAACTATTAAACAGGCCCGGGCTGTTACTGAGAATTTAACCTGTTTGTACCAGAAGAACAAAACCTAGGACTCCTGGAACTCCATGCTCAGCAGTTGCTTGCTACAGTTACGATTTTGACCCTTATTGTGATGGTTTTGTGTGGTTAGTGACAAATCTGGTGTCAGAGTTTTAAAGCCGCCCATGGGCCTCTGACTTGGCTTGACATGCCGTCAAGAAATATCTCTCAGGCATGGCCGGTTTCCTCACGATGTTTTCCTTCACCGTTTTTGAAGCAAGTGATAATTATACAATACGCTCATGAATCCGAAAAGACAGAGCGTGCCTTGCATCAGCTGTTATCGTTTTTTTTTGGGGTGGGAAATGGAAATTATCAAATAACTTCTCCCACTCTGCGCGGAGCGAGAGGGTGTGTTAGACTCTTACTGACTAAAACCCACCCATGTTCCTTCAGTTGCCCTATTACCGGGAGCCACGATCTCCCTTTCGGTTTTCTTCGCAACCCCGGCAGGCATCGGCCCTAGCGGACGCCGTCAGCTGTGCGGATTGATCTGACCGTCGGACTGCCAAGTCATAGGTCTCGAGTTCCAACCCACATTTTAAAAGATCAAAAGCGTACTTACAAAACGTACTCGTGTAGAAGTATCCTTTTCCGTACTTTCTGCCCTACTCCATGGGAAAAGACCAAAATATATTAAAACTAGCGGACCCCATAGACGTTTTCCTATCCAAACAGCGCCACCTTACCGGGTCCAATTGTATTTTCAAACCATCCACCCACTCTAATATACACACAAAATTTCATCCAAATCGGTCCAACTATTTAGGAGGAGTTAGGTGACAAACACGTACGAAAGTATTAGATATATAAAGTTATTTATATTTTTAATATATTGGATTATTCAATATTACCAATAATAATTGTTGTGCATTTTCGAAACAATCGTATCAGTTCATAACTTACACCAGCTCCTAACCCTACTGCACCGTGTGTGGTACAAATGATCCGGTGACATCGAATCATTTATCACCACTATTTAGGAGTAAAAACTTACAGGTTACATGTCTCCTTTGATTTGGTGTGTACCCACTTATTTTGTGAGTTCTTTTTTTCCATTATTTTTGACGTATGCGAAAGAAATGTTTTAACAATTGTAATTTCTTTTACCAAAACATATTGGACAATTGATATAGTTAGACAAGAGGGCTTGTGGCTAAATGATAACAGCTGCACGTGTTGATCGAAGGTTAAGCTGCGCTTGCCGCGGTAATTTCGTAGATGGGTGGCCATCTATTACATACCGAGATTCCTCCGTGCCTCGGAAAGCACCTTAAGCCGTTGGTCCCGGCTGTCATTCGTAGAATTTTGTCAGTCGTTACGGGTAGTTAGACGCCCGAAAGTCTGACAACCAGTCCTACCAAGGGTTATCGTGTTACACAGTAACTAGGTTGTGGAGGTCAGATAGGCAGTCGCTCCAAGTAAAATACTGGTATTCAGCTGCATCCAGTTAGACTGAAAGCCAACCCTAACATAGTTAGGAAAAGCTACACCGATTGGTACATTGATAGAGTTAGACAATATAATTTGATACTGACGACGCAATATTTAAAAAAAAGCAGTTATCAGCTAATCCAAACATGGTAACAAATAATTTTGTACAGTAAAATTGAAATAAACATATAATTTTCATTGTATATGGTATCTAGTTTCTCTTATTATGACGCGGATATGTTACTCTCCAATTACTTTTAGCTTTGACAGTCACCGCCATTTTGATCTAGACTGTCTATGGATTTTTGGTACGTCATTTGCACAATAAAATATTTACAGGCAGATTATTATAATAATTCACAGCTAACAATTTTTAGCTTTTGACAGTCACCGCCATTTTGATCTAGACAGTCTATTGATTTTTGGTACGTCATTTGCACAATAAAATATTTACAGGCAGGTTATTATAAGAATTCACAGCTAATAATTTTTAGCTTTTGACAGTCACCGCCATTTTGATCTAGACTGTCTATGGGTTTTTGGTACGTCATTTGCACAATAAAATATTTAATAATGGCATGTAATTGTAAGAATTCACAGCTAGTTAGTTCAAAAGACTACTTATCCATTGAGTTTAGAAATACTGTTTTTTTTTTTCTATCTAAATCTGATGGTAAATCTGACCAAGGCACTATACAAGGTGTATCTTTTGATATCCCAGAACGCTAGGGTATTAATGAGACCATATCAAAGAAGCAAGTGGCATATGTTTTTGTTTAGCACCGATCATCTATATATATAAAAATGAATCCTATTTCCCTTGGTCACGGCATCACGCTAAAACGGCTGAACCGATTTGCATGAAATTTGGCATATGGGTAGACCATGACCTGGAGAAGGACATAGGATATTTTTTATCCCGATATTCTCACGGGCTCGAGACTTATGTGGGTGAAACCGCGGGGCGCAGCTAGTTTATAATAAAATCCCAAAACCTATTTAACAAATATCTCATAGGCAAATGAAAAATATCATATCGGAATTTTGAAATGATCGCAATTAATGAAATAGATTCCTAAAATAATGTCGTAATTTTAGGAATCTATTTCATTAATTGCGATCATTTCACAATTTGACCCTCAAATCTGTAAAAAACAAAATTTTATTTTTTCCTCTTTTTTAATTTAGCATTACGATTAAGCTATTACTCTCATAGTTTGTGGTGTAGACTCAATGTTTTTAATGGTTTATTTAAAACACAAATATGTTGTTTTTGTACGCCATAAATGGAAAAACATGCAGATCTATCTGTTATTTTAAGACCTTGCACATATTATTACATGCATACTCATGTTTTACAATAAATATAATATTATATTCTATTCTAATTATATTTCAATTTTTTTTTTTTTTTTTTCATTCAAAATAATCTGACAGTCACGATATTATGTATGTAAAACACCCTTTACATGAAATATGACAACGTCACATTTTCTTAGTTTGACATATAAATGATTGATTTGATTGAATATCAATTAAACATGTCAATTATGATTGATGTCATCTTCGAAACTATGTATTTTGGGAACACTTGTTCTAAGATTAATTGTATTATATTTACTTACACCTTAAGAGTCATGGGACATCAAAAGGAAGACGTTGTGCAATACGACTGCGGTAGATACGGTGTATTTTGCATGTATTCTACAACAGAAAATCTGGCTACATGGCTCTATAAAATATTCAACCAGACAACGTAAACAATGAATATTGTTATTTCTCATAATTAAAGGTTTTGTCATTAAAATATGTTACATTATTAGGATGCTGTCCTTTTTCTATAAAGGCGTCACTCCCATGGCTAAGCTACGCACGTATCATTAGCTTTGCTGTGTATAAAAATATAGACGGTATCATCCACTGTCACACTACGCATGGATGCGTGGTTGGCAAACAAAAAAACCGCGCTGTCAAAGCAGGCCAAGCATTCCGACCACAGGCCTCATCGGATCAAAGGTTCCCTCGGCCTGGCCTGGCCCGATCTGGCCCGTGACAAAGCGGACCGCAGCAAACCTCTCCTTGTCATTGTAAGTAGCAGTACACGGTGGACTTAAATACCCTTATCAGCAAGTTCACTGACCTGGTTATGGTAGTGCGCCAGATGATGATGCGGCACGTGCCGCATCGCCGGGTGCAGCATCTTGGAGCCGCTCGAACTGCCGCTGCTGCTGCCCTCTATCGCCTGCAAACCGAGGAGTTGGTCAGAACAAGCTCATCATCACCAACGGTCTGTGCTAGTAGCTACACTTCTGGATCAAGGTCCCCACAATTCCTGCCCTCCCCTAATCATTCTACCAGTAATTCATAGGTCTCGAGTTCGAACCCAAGGCACGCACCTCTGACTTTTCGGATTCATGTGCGTATTGTATAATTATCACTTGCTTCAAAAACGGTGAAGGAAAACATCGCGAGGAAACCGGCATGCCTGAGAGATATTTCTCGACGGCATATGAAGTCAAATCAGAGGCCCATGGGTGGCTTTAAAACTCTGACACCAGGTTAGTCAATAACCACACGAAAAGTTCAAATAAATTATCAGAAGAATGGCTGGTCTTCTTACCAGTCACTCATTTCAGATTTTAAAAATATATTTACATTTGTACACCAATTTCATTGGTAGGACATAGAGCTCGATTAAAATGTATACATAGATAATATATAAGATTTATTGAAAAAAAAAAAAAAAAACCATCAACTCCTCACCTCAGGCGGTTCATTCTTGGTCTCGGCCTCGTCTCCGAGCTCGACCAGTCCAAGCGCCTCCTCCAAGAGATCGAACCGAGACTCCTCACTGCTCACCAGCTGCGGAGGAAGATCGCCTTGGATCACGTACTCCCCTGAAAGAGAGAACAGCGGGTTAGAAACAATATGTAGATTGAATACTGTCTATGTAAGTGCTCCACCACCAGGACCACAGGTAGTTGAAGAACACCGTGTGGTTTTAGTCAGTGAGTTTGACAGATCCCTTCATGAGGAATAACACACAAAAAAAAAACTTTTGGGGCTTTGATTTGCCGTTTAAATATTACTAATATTGAGTTTTCGTTTGCGTATTTATAAATAATAAGCATAAGTCTCGATCCCGTGGGAATATCGAGATAAAAGTATCTTATGTCCCAATCCAGGTCATAGTCTAACCATGTGCCGGTTTTCATCAAAATCCGTTCAGCCATTTCAGCGTGTAAGCGCAACAAACAAAGTCACTTTCACATTTATTAGTTTGGATTTTATTAATGTTAATTGAAATTATATAGGTACCATTTGTGCGATCGAGTTGGCAACGCAAGAAAAGTCTGCAAGGCGTCAAACTTTAAATATACTCATATCGCCTCCATCTTATGCACGATATAAGAAAAAAAATGAATATTTGCCTTTGATAAAGCGCTATCGAACTCAATTTGAGCAGGATGTGTGTGTTTAAAATGACAGTAAAATAATATAATATCTATTTTTCATTCCTATCTACTTTAAAGGACAAGGAACCCGCATAATCATTATACATTTCTTTTATTTTTCTACCACGACAGACAACCCTTTTACTGAAACAGTATTCCAATTTCAAAAAATAACGGTTACTTCAAAAACAATTAAATACACAAAAAAAATTGCCAACTGCACACCGGTACTGAGCAAAAGCAACATAAAAAAAAACTCCACTCCCAGGAGACCACAGATTAAAATTGCAAGTAGCAGTACCGCCATCTTATATTTGACAATAATTTACCATTTTTAAAAACTATAAATCATTACTCTGTTCCAATAGCGGTTGACCACAAAAAATAACCCTTTGAATGCTGACCGATAATCTTGTTTGGCTGTGAAAGGGTCTAAAAGACCGCCGGTAATTATGCATGGACAGTAGCCGAGGGGTTAGGGAATAAATCATAATTGACGGACGGCGACTTAAGATTTTTGTTCTTAGAAAAATAGTTAAGTGTTGGAACTGCTGCTGTGGTTTTTGGTTTTAATTGTAAGCTGTTTTACGGTGTGTAAATTTAATTTTCTACTGTAGTCTGTCAAAAATATAATTTTCTTGGTGTTTAAAAAAGAAATAGAAATATGAAGCTAGAAATATGTGATATTTTAAGCAAAGAAGACAGTTGTCTATTTGTTTTAACACATTTAACTCACGAAATTCTTTTTATAAGCTAACCGAAGTACTAAATTACTTGGCAATACAATAATCTACAAGAATATGGCACAAGGCTAAAAGATTCCCGCCTTACTAAAACTGGACTAAAATTATCAAACCTATGTTCTCGTTATCTAAAACCCGTCACTTCCTTTTTATCCAAAAAAAAAAAAACTTACAAGCCGAAAATTAACCCAAAATCAGTTTGACACATTTAGTCAAAAGCCTTTAAATAAGTAACGGTGCACCACAGTAGCCATTGTCACACACAATAAGACTTATCATAATCCTTATATTGTCTGGTCAAAAACACCCAAAGTCAGAGGCGACAGTTTTTTTTTTAGTGTCGCATTGAACGGGTTACCTCGGTACAAGATTAGGAGGGATTATTTTTCGGAAGTGTTAACGAATAATTTGATTAATACATGTTTTGTAAGCTACTGGACTTTTTAAGGAGATTATAGAGATTTATAGGAAAATACTGGAGTTTTTTGAAACCGTATTTAGCAGGCCTCGCTACAATTCTTAGGGCGAATTTCTTCAATGAAATTGAACACGATCAGCATATCTGTAACGCGTGTTACAGATGTGCTGATCGCGTTGTCAGTGTCAATATTTCCAGAGCAATGAAAGAAAGAAAAAAAGAAAAGAAAAATAAACACGACGCAAAGCAAAAACACGAAAAGAATAATTTGAGGGAAAATATGCGTCACATCCACGCAAAAAGGGCCATCGCTCAGCATAATGCTGCGACCTACTCTTGAACGCGATTTAGATGGGTTGATCGCGTTCAGTTTCATTGGTGAAATTGGTACATCAATTTTCGTAAAACAACCGGAGAAAATCCAACTATTCCATAATCCACCTAGTGTCCGGTAAACAGGTAAATCCCAAAGAAAATACGCCTCGAAAACATACAATAAAAAAGTTCCTATGTATAATCGATCGAACCATACCGAATTTCGTCCGGTCATAAAAAACACATGTTTTAATTGTTTCGCGGTCGCCATATTGGGCCGCCATCTTGTAGCCTTCATGGTCGACCAATCACGGGGGGTTTTAGAATGTTATTAGGCTGTGATAAGGTTTGTAATAGGATGGGTGTGCAAGAATTAAGGCTTTTTGTTTGGGTATTAATAGATGTTTTTTTAGCCGGTCTATTCTATAAATATCTCAAAGTGAAAACTTAGGTTAAGTGAATTTCGGGTTGCGGGAAAGTCCGAAAGGGATGCCGTGGCCCCTGGTAACATGGCAACACGGGTGGGTTTTAGTCAGTAAGATTCTAACACGCCGGGTGGAGCGGAAGAAGTTATTTGATAATTTCCCACGCAAAACAAAAAGGTTAACTGAACTTGAAGTGAGATGTCATTCCACATTATTGACAACTTATTTCAGCTAAGTTTTCACGGTGAGATAATTACAGAATAGACCGTCTAATCTACTTATATTTTTAACAAAGTCCAGAAATAGAAAGAGGTGGTGACCTATGGCACGTGGTCGCTCACAATGGACCTCATTAGAAGGCCTGACAGTCACCCAAAAGGCAATAGAGAGGGCTATGCTTGGAGTTTCCCTACATAATCGAATGATGAGATCCGTAGGAGAACCAAGGTAACCGACATAGCTCAAAGAATTGCCAAACTTAAATGGCAGTGGGTAGAGCACATTGCTCGCAGACCAGATGGTCGTTGGGGCCGAAAGGTTCTGGAGTGGCGACTGCGTACTGGAAGAGGTAGCGTTTGGAAGGTGGACCGATGACCTGGTGAAGGATGCACGAATTCGCTGGATGCGAGAAGCACAGAATCGGTTGAAGTGGCGGTGCTTGGGGCAGGCCTATGTCCAGCTGTGGACGTCTTTCGGCTGAAATTATGATGACGATGGCGATTTTTATAATAAAATAAATTCTTGATAAAAATCAAATGAGACCAAAAACTCAAATACCTCGATGAGGCTTCCGCAAATAAAGTTAGGTAAGGCATTCAATAACAAATTCGCGATCAAAACATTTGATGTCGAAATAATCAACAATGAGACCAACCGACACGCCAATGATCCATGGATCATAGATCTATAGATCAATTCACTTTCGGCGCAAGCGGCGCGACAAGTCATTGCCAAGGTTACAACAATACGCTTTTTGTAACAAAACGTTATGCAATCGTTTATTTTTGAACTTTAAGTGTTACGTAGGCTATTAAAAACTATTTATAAATGACTGTATTTGGTACAGGTTTATTTTTAATACGCTTCTGTTTTATAGCCTTTTCTCCAACTATGTTGGGGTCGGCTTCCAGTCGTAGCCATTGCAGCTGAATACCAGTTTTTTTTAAAGTGAAAACTTCTTTACGTCCGTTGGGCATTTTTGAGATGGGACTAAACCATTGATTTCGCAACACTGTGACGGAACTTACCGACACCGTGGAGTAAAAGACATCAACGCGTTGATTACCGCGGTGCGTGGAGTGAAAGACATCAACGCGTTGATTAAAGTTTTCACTTCTGTCGGCACTCCCGGAGTGCCACTGGTTTGTTTTTAAATTATTATTCAAAATCTGTATCAACAATAAAATACATAAAATCTGCCAAACTGCGTATCAGTTTGTCGGCAGTTGTTTTCGTCAAGCAATGGGTTACAAATTTACAATTTTGAAAATTAATGTGCTTAAACTTAATAATGCGAAGTAAAATATAAAATAACATACCCACAGCCGAGATAAATGGAATGAATTTTACATGGAGCGACTGCCTATCTGACCTCCACAACCCAGTTACTGGGTATCACGATGCCTATTGGATCATAAGAAGCACCTGGCTGTCTCATAAACAGATAAATGCCTGAAATTATATTAGTTCAGGAGAAAGCCTCTTCTCGTACAGAGAAGAAACGAGAATTGATCACTTACTATTAAGTCAAAGTTTCCTTATGCCTTTCTACTATATATCTAACTAGCTTCTGCCAGCGCCTTCGTGTGATATTTTTATAAATTACTAGCTGCGCCCCGCGGTTTCACCCGCATAAGTCTCGATCCCGTGGAAATATCGGGATAAAAAGTATCCTATGTCCTTCTCCGGGTCAAGGTCTATCCATATCCCAAATTTCATCCAAATCCGTTTAGCCGTTTTAGCGTGATGCCGTGGCCAAGGGAAATAGGGATTCATTTTTATATATATAGATAGCTTATATCGGTTCAGTAGTTTCTGAGTTTATTAATTACAAACAAATAAACAAATTATTTCTGTTTATAATATTTGTGTAGACTAGCTTTTTCCCGTAGTTTTGCCCGCTTGGAGGTCGGAAATTATCCCGCGGGAACATACTACCGGGATAAAAGTATTCTATGTCGTAACCTTCACAATAAAAAAACTAAAATTTAAGTGGGCAAGTCACGTCATCAGGGGTAAAAATGGAAAATGGGCCAGAGAAGTAACATAATGGTATCCCAAAGACGGAAAGAGCATTTCAAAGATGGGAAGATGATTTGAGAACTACTGCGGGAGGGACATGGAGGAGAAAAACTCACGACCGTGAGCTATGGTAAAACCTGGGGGAGTCCTATGCTAGAGCTAGAAGAGCAAAGCAGTCTGGAGAATTCTGACGTCTAAATCTTTAATTTATAGAAACTGTAAAACTAGTTTTAAGATTGCTAATAAAGGCTATTTGAAATTGAAATGCCCTAACCCAGGTCATGGTCTTATCGAAATCCGTTCAAGCCGTTAAGTAAGGTGTGAAAACTAAAGAGGAATAGACGGAGTACTTTATATTTAAGGAAATATGGATTTGATAGCTACTATCCACTACATAGGTACCTGGATCAATTAAAATAAGAACATTTTATTGCCTACTTCAATAAATTCAACACAAAATGCAGCATCTTATCGCTTCCCTTGTATCATAGGTAACCACAAAATCAACATGGCCGCTCCTTCAATAGAAGTCTATTGCTTCCAATTGTTTCAAATTGAAATAGATGAGGGGTCTTCCTATTGGTTGAACACTGAAATTGATGTCAATTTTAATGATTTGGTTGATTTTCAAGCTTGTAACTGAAATGGAGATTGACAGGCCGAACGGATGACAGGAGTAGGGCACCTAAAATGACGCTGAAGTTTCCACAGGAATTTATTTCGACTGCTTTAATTTATACCGTAGTTTAGAAATGCAATATTTAAAAAAAAGAAGCCCGTTATTCTGACACCCATTCTTGCCAAGGGGCATCGTGTTACCCAGTAATTGGGTTGTAGAGGTCAGATAAGCAGTTGCTTCATGTAAAATACTGCATCCGATTAGACTGGAAGCCGACCCCGACATAGTTGGGGAAAAGCTAGACCAGGAGTTACCAAATAAAGGACCGCGGTCCGGATCCGGACCAGCGACTGATTTTATGCGGATCAGTAAACAGTAAAATTATAACTAAAACTCAATCTAATAATAATACATTTTTTTTAAATTGTTTTGGCTTGCACCAACTTTACTCCAGACTTCAGACAAAGTAACAAATCTCATTTTATACATTAATATTTATTACTTTGTTATTTGACTGCCTCGTTGGTCTAGTGGTCGCCAGCGCTACTGTTGAGCATGAGGTCCTGGGTTCGATTCCCAGGCCGGCAAAGTGTTATTGGGTTTTTCTATCTGAAATTTATCAGTAGCAGCCTGGAGTCTGGATTTGTGCCCGGTTGGTGGCAATAGGCTGATAAGGTGAAAAGCTTTCCAATTTCCCACAGCGATACGAAATCTCTATGTAAAATAATTCTCTCATTACTAAAATATTTAAAACAATAAAACTGCTTTTATCAATACGCTAATCTTAGTGAAAGTTTTGCATTTCTACAGATTATTTTAAATTTGAAAACAATGTAAGAAACCATAGTCCAAATATTTAACACGCAGTGGCTGCCTCGTTGGTCTAGTGGTCGCAAACGCTACTGCTGAGCATGAGATCTCGGGTCCGATTCCCGGGTTGGGCAAAGTGTTATCGGGTTTTTCCATCTAGAATTTCTCAATAGCAGCAGTCCGGAGTCTGGATTTGTGTCAGTTTGATGGCTCGCCCCCTATGGTTGAGAAGAGAACCAGCGATTTGGGTGAGCCTGTCTAGTCAGTGCACGCATTTGTCAGTATCTCAAGTGGCCTTATACCAATTTGTTTCTCTCTCTGGTCCAATACCGCATCTAAACCAATTCTAAGCAATTGATTTTAATTAAGATTTATAAAGGGAGTGCATACGCCATGTTTGTGTTCTAATTTTGAATATCCTAATAAATGAAAATGTAATGCTGTTCGTTGGTAAGCGCATTACTTAAAAACGACTGATCCTATATTTTAGTTGAAGAAAAATTTGAAGATTCCCGGAAAATTTTTAAATTAAGGAAAAACGGATCGAACTTTTTTCTAAGGGATTTTTGTATGAACTATTGCATGTCGGGTCAGCTAGTTTGTGGTTTGTTTACTGTGACAACCAAAGATGTATTATTTGGAACTTGGTGACAACTGTCAGACTATTTTCATTTGTCAGAGCTCAAATTAGAAATAAAATGGACCAACTTTTGTAATCTCTAACTGTGAACATATTAAGATGACGTGGATCCGCAGTTGTAGTCCACGAAATTCAAATTTTCTTACGTTTTTTTCAAATTTGCAGGTCAGTTGCAGGTTGTATTGTGATCAAATTAAGATTAGTGCCATAATAAATATGTATTTACAGAATTCTAATCATTAGAATCATTCATACATTTCTCTAAGTTAGATTTTTTTCATTGAATTACTTTTACATGAAATCATGACATTTGAAAATTTCGCGGGCCTCCATTGCGGATCCATCTTAATTCCATGATAAAATTGGGCATAAAGGGTATCACACTTTTTTTAATTGCAGTCAGATCTAATAAGGTTGAATATCACCAACTAAAAGATAAGAGACAAGATATAGAGGCATGAAATCCAAATAAAGAATAATTTTCTCTTAAACTTATTTAGTTATCATTAAAACTTCTTAAAATTATGTAAAAATAGAAAAACACAAGGCTGGCGTTTTTAATCCAATTAACTATAAATAAAACTGTGAAATCCAAAGCAGACCAATAGATTTTCTCACTCACCACAAAACTAAAATTTAAAAATCGAAACATGTAGTCCTAACCGGTTCCACATTCCAATTTCGAACCGAAACAACTAACATACACCCATCCCTTTCTTGCGCAACTTTTTGTTTCAATTTTCGAATTAATTTAAAATCATTCCGAGCATGTTAGAGAGAGATAGCGATATATCTTTGTGATCTTTGATGTGGTTTCTCGTTGCGGTCGCCTGATTCGACGCTCCTTAGTATCTAGGTATTTTATTTCGAGTTTTTCCTTATATTTCTTGTAGGTATTTAGTATAAATTGCTAGGTATAAGACATAAATGTAACTTTATGATTCATTTGGAGAACCATAGAGCTGTCATTATTGTTGTAATGAGTCTGGAGAGACAAAAAAGTGTGGAAATGTCTTTTGATTTCTTGTGCAGATATGTTTATCTATTTGAGTCCATATTTTGAACGAATTTTAGCTAGTTGTCAGACCTATTTTGTATTTTTTTTTTGTAAAAAATTTAAACTGATATTCCAAATTTCAATGGACTCCTATTTATTTGTAAATCCTAATTTATTTAAATGTTAATTAGTTCCTTTCTTTAGGAGCATATAAAGATAACATAGATAAAAAAAGATGATGTTTTTTTTTCCACTTTAATAACCCAAAAGTCAGGTCAATCTACCCGATTAAAAGTATATGAAACTTAAGGTTCCGCAGACAAGCGCAACGCGACTTAAGTAGAACAGTTTCCATGAATTTTTTATAGAAATTTTTCCACCACAGTTCCGTCTTGCCTTTCTGCGGAAGCTTTTTTTTCTGTATGGCATCTCATAGCTGACCTCTGAAGTCATGACTATTTAACCGGTCAATCCTGTGGTTGCCTTAAGCTGCTACACTCAAAGCCTCCAGCCAGGGGCATACAAAACTAAGCTAAAAAGCTAGGTGAACGCTCGCTAAGGGCACCCCCTGTGGGGTACGAGCCTCGGCTTAGGGCGCAAAGATGGGACGGGCTGATTTTCTGCGGAAGCATTACGACGTTAAACTATAAATGCCTACCTACTGTATACCTACTTAGGTACTTGTTTTAAAAACCGCTGAATTACCACGAGGGTTTCCCTATTGTATGTTGGGAGCCTGAGAAAATGTGACGATAAGTACTACCTATTGTGAGTTTCATCTTGATAAAAAAAAATACCTAATCACTAAAAGGCGGAGTCACGAGAAAAGTCTCAAAAGGTTTATGCGAAATTATCTTTGTTTAATTCCATACATAAAACAGTTCTCTGAATGAACTGAACCCCACTGAGGAAATGAGGACAAAAACTACTAAGTGAAATATGTCCCCACTGGGGCTCAGGCCTCGTCTCAGTGGGAGAAACAGAAGTAGTCTAGTGGTAGTAGTTGTTCCGGGTCTGGCTGTTTGTGTATGTGAGTTTAAATGTCCGTAAACGCACCCACAATACAGGAGAAATTCCTAGTGTTAAAAAAAAAAACAGTCTCGCGGACCCAGTTAAAATTGGTAGAAATCAATTTAATAAAATAAATCGGAGGAAAATAAACGGTTTCCTTAGCCGTTTTGAGAGCAGTGCTGATGAAATAAATTTCAAACAAAGGTAAGTAAGTGTATGCCTGACTGGGAAACCTTAGGTAACTGTTGGGATCAGCCCCTTTTCTACAAAGTTCCAACCCAGTTCGAGCTATAGAGCCTGTGTTCTTGGGACTTTCCATAAGAAAATAGTAACAGCCCGGATAGATTTCTGCCTGCTAATTAGCAATAAGTTTGCCGCTTTTACTTGACTCAGTACTTATAACAACATAGACGGCGATAACAGGTGTATCCTACCCTATATCTACTATTAAATGAGCAATATTTGTGTGTAATCATGTTCTCGAAAACGGCTCTAACGATTTCGATGAAAGTTGCAATATAGGAGGTATAAAATACGGGGGCATAAAATCGATCTAGCTAGGTCTCATATCTGGGAAAATTCGTTTTCTCCGTATTTTCACCCGAACAAAGCTCGGTCGTCCAAAGTTTAGAACAAGATGGCTACCTTCGAATAATGACATGGCAGCGTGGAATTAGTAAGTACTATACATGGAATTAGTGGGTACTAGTACTATTAAATGAGCATTCCCTATTTTCACCAGAGCAGAGCTCGGTCGCCCAGGTACTTAAAATAAGTAATCCTCAATTTATCTCTTCGTGGAACACAGTCGTGTTGTTATGTTCGAACTCAAAGCTCTCATACATAAAGACAACCCTGTCTACCTACAAAAATGTAAAAGGGTGTGAACATAGCCTCGCGGCAGGGGTCATCGTTTTTTCGATACCCATTCAAATCAGTACCCCACTGCGCAGAGGTATCAACATACTGAGGTCTGATTGCACCGGTTATTTCAAATGTTTTTTTAAGCTAATGAGTATTTATTATACCTTTGTGTGGTTACACAAAATTATATAGCCAGTTGGCTATATAATTTTGGCTAGAACTAAATAATTGAAATTCGATAAACACATGTTGGAGTCCGCTGCCAGTCTAACCAGATGCAGCTGGATACCAGTATTTTACATGGAGCGACTGCCTATCTGACCTGCACAACCTCGTTACTAGGTAACACGATACCCCATGGTTATCAACTTTTTTCAGGAAACCGACATGCCTGAGAGATATTTCTCGACGGCATGTGAGGCAAATGAGAGGCCCATGGGCGGCTTTAAAACTCTGACACCAAGTACACGAAAAGAAGATCATAATTTTGTGCTTCTGACTCCCATTGTGAAATTCTCATTGCTAGCACTCAGATCCAGTGCCCGTTGGATTGGAAAAGACAATAGGATCTATAAGACGGATGTCTGAGGGACAGGGCTGCCCTAGAATGTAACATACACAAACTTATGGTCCTTAAAAATGTTTAGGTGTGTTGCAATTGCAACTACCTAAATTCCTCGTTGCGAATACGCTCAGTTCCTCGTTGCGTATGACCAGATGAAAGTATTAGGAATTTGGACAACAAGCAAAAGAAGTATGTAAAGATCGTAGCGCGTGGTGTTCTGTAGTATTTGCCAATCAACACGGCGAAAACAAAATTCAGATTCTTCGCCCTGTTTCCAGATGAGGACCGTTCAAATGATTGTCAATGAAAAATTTGGTGCATTACCTTTTAAAGTGAGGTTCCTTAAGATAACAGCGATTACTAAGAACTTAAAAGGTCCTCGAACCGAAAAATATACCGCCAAAGGCCAAAGTAAATACACTCAAGATCCAGACATTAAATGCAACAAAATTATACTTTGGAAAACTACAAAAAACTAACTCCCCTTTAAAACACGCCTCCACTTAATTTTCAATACGAAACCGGTTTTTTTTTAAATTTTATTTTTTCTAGAACCTCTGTCCCTCGAGCCTTTTCAATTTCGGAGCGTGTGGGATGTTCTCATTTCAAAAGTCGTGTCGATGGTTTCTTTTTTTTTTGTATTTCGTATTTCGAATAAGAATTGTGGTCGGTTATTTTTTGGAGTACGCTTTGAGCTTTTGGCTGTCCTTTGGGATTTAAGTTTAGAGTTCTTTGCAGAGAAAGCCATTATTGGAAAAACCAACGGTAGTAAGTATACTTAAATAGTTAGTTTTCTTAGACAAAAGTTGTTGAAGATGATTTTACCGCGGCATTAAGTTGAAGAAAATAACACTAAAATTGTTTTAGAAGGATAAATTATTATAACAAAGAATTCAATTTCTTTAAGCACAGGACCGGTCATTATGGCAGCGCTTGGGGAGGCCTATGCCCAGCAGTGGACAACTCTCGATTGAATAGATGATGAATTCAATTTCTTCGGGAAATTTCATTCACAAATAAAACCAGATCATTTAAGCATTATTAAGGATATAGCTTGGTTCCAAGATCTAAAATTCAACGATTTTGATTCTGCCCCCATCAGGCAAAAAATACCCTTATTTAACCGGTTTTTTTTTTCAATCTTCCCAAAATCGAACAAATATAGGTAATATACATATAGAATTTACTCTGAATACTAACTCTCATGGGATCGATTTCAAGAACCATTTCAAAATTCCACGCTTATAAAAATATTATGACAATCAACCTGTCTTCGTTGATGGATCACAACCATTGTAGTTAGGCTACTGGGCACTGATGCCATGCGACACAGATATTGACAAAATCCGTAAATAAGAAAAAAAATAACAATGTACTGATAACCGATAAAATTGGACGACTTCGCGGTTTTTTTTTTCGATTTTTGTTTCGTCTGTAATAATATTTTTACGTTACGGGTTGTCAGGAGCTTAAAGTTTGACCATCAGTCTTGCCAAGGTATTTGGGTTTTGTGGAGGTCAGATAGGCAGTCGCTCCATGTAAAATACTGGTATTTAGCTGCATCCGGTTAGACTGGAAGCCGACCCCAATATAGTTGGGAAAAGCTAGGCAGATGATGACTAGGGATTTTATTTGCTTAAACCTTGAACAAGACGAACCAGCGTGTCCATATACTTTTGTATTTTATTTTCTGTTTTTTTTTCGTTAAATAGCGGCAATCCGTTTAGGGGATGTAGGAGAGGTCATTTGCAACCAAATGATCCCTCATGACCCCTATGCTACCACTTGAATCAATGTCAACAATTTTCGAGTAAGTTGATATTTCAAAATGAATAAAATAAAAATATAAAATATCAACTGACTCGAAAATTTTTGACATTTGCATTGGAGTTAACAGGGGTCATTTGGTTGTAAATGACCTCTCCTACATTCCCTTAATGGTTTGCCGACAATAACCAATAACCCTGATAAAGAGAAAAGATTATATTTTTTTGTTTGTAACGCTTTTATGGCTGAACAGATTATGTTGAAATTTTTTATGAGGATACTTTATTGACATACCACGCGGATGAAGCCGCGAGCAGAAGTTAATTATAACATAAAAAATGTTGGCAACAGAAACAAAATACAGATTACCTAAGTATCACATGTTGAAGTAAGAACAATGAGTTTCCTACGGTAACGGAAAATATCTTAAATGTAAGACATCATAACACCTGTAAATATTCCCCGAATATTTAAGCAGAGAAATCTGAAATATAAGGAATTCTCAATGCGTTGTGCGTGAGACGCGTTGAAGTCTTTTGTAGGATGCGACGCAAGGGCGCGTACCGTCGGGAGACGAAATTATTCTTCATGGATATTTTTATTGAAATTGAGTAAATAATTGTGATTTGAAGATATACATATAACTATTTAACTATTGTCCTATACAAACTATTGTAAAACATTTTAAAAGAGTAACCATGGAGTTTCTTGCCCATTCTTCTCCATACGAAAACTACCTTTTGGAACGACTAGAATCAATTCTATTATTTTGTAAATTTTGACGTTCAAAAGTGCTATACATGGGCGGGCCTATTTGAAATAAATTATTTGACTTTGACTTTGTAAAACAGCCCCTTCCTAATTAAATTCTGATATTTGTCCCCTTGCAATTTAGAAATAAATCCTAACATACGTTTAATGGTAAGGACTAACAAATAAATTATAGACACTAATGTATTGAGAGTTTCATAATGTCCCAAGGCTTATACAAGGCGTAGGACAACGGCATCTTCTTAGACAGAGAAGGACCGAGCATTGATCAGCATTCAAAAAACAATTTATGCCAATTAAGCTGAGAATCGGCACTTTCTGAACGACAATATTACATAAGACTGTCCTCCAAAACGCCCACCTTCACCACTTCCTAGTGCTTTAGCTGGGAAGAAGAAGTGGCGTAACAAACTCCTCAGCAGCACTGCTTTCTGTTCGGTTGGAAGAACTTGATTCTATAAACTATTAAGTCCAGGTTTCCATGTCTGCAGATCATTGTGACAAATGCTGTCGTCATAAGAATTGCTTGCCATCTGTTTTTGGAAGTATCAGTAAAAATACAGTCAAATCTAGCCTTTAAGGGACAATATTCAGATCGTAATAGATAATACTCAATATGAACAAAACAATTTGAAGACCACAGGGTAATCGCTCAGTGTCCTGATGCTAGCATAATTTGTCAATAAAACCGTTATTCAGAGCACTTCCCTGAAGTTTTGTTTTGACGTTTCCAGAACTGTATTTACAGAAATTGAATTGGATAAAACCTTTAAGACCCTACTTCTTTTAAAACAAGCAAAGTATAGGGCAGAATGGGACCACGGTAGAAACAACGGATGAACATGTATAACACATCCGCCATTTTGAATTAATCATACACAAGATTGAATTAATAAAACATACATTCTAATTACGATAAGAAAATAATAAAATACCTACCTACAAAACTAATCCTTTTTATCACAGTAAAAAAAACAGTCAAATATCCACAAACACTATAGAGTTTTCACAATATTCCAAATGCAAATGTCACTGAATTAAAAAAAAAATTGCAACCATCCATGACATAGCAATATGCACTATGATTTTCACTTTTTAATCGCGCAAAGGATACTTCTCCTTACAGCCTCGACCGAATAATGGGGCAGTATACCTTTTTGTCCCTTGCTCGAACTAGCGTTTTTTTTTCACATTGTCTCGACCAACCAGTCTGCCTATAAGGCCTGTAGGCGGAGCTTGAGGCGGTGGCTGCGAGAAACATACCTATCTCTTTTTAACGTATGTTAATGTTGCGTGTGAGAAAGAGGTGGGAAGATGTTTGTTGTTGCGTTTGTTTGGTTACTTTTTTCTTTGCCAGGATGTTGGGTATACTTTATATGTTGGGACACCTTAGGTATACTAGTTACAGTATATTTTAAATTGGAGTTCCTTGGAACTGAGAGATCGACTTTTAGCTTGATTACTATCGGGTATGGCTGGTTTGATCTTTGCGACACTTTTTGATTTGTAGATCCTTGATTCTCCAATGACCCAAGAATAGGTAGTACCTACCTAATTGCGTATTTCCCCCGTTTCATATTTAGTTTTAATCTTGGACACCACTCAGTCTACGGTCTGATTTCACCAAATTCAATTGCGGAATTTGATATTTTTTTGACAGCTTTCGTATAGAGAAACTGTCAAAAAATTTATCGGAAGGGAAGGCTTATCAATCTGCCTAGCCTTTTCCCACCTATATTGGGGTCGTCTTCTAGTCCAACCGGATGCAGCTGAATACCAATATTTTACATGGAGCGGCTGCCATCTACCCTCCACAACCCAGTAATAGGGTAATACGATACCCCTTGTTAAGACTGGTTGTCAGACTTTCGGGCTTCGGCTTCTGACGAACCATAACGACTGTCAAAGATCCACGAATGACAGCCGGGACCACCGGCTTAACGTGCTTTCCGAGGCACGGAGGAGTCTCAGTATGTAAAGATGGTCACCTATCCACAGACCAACCCCGGCAAGTCTAGTTTAACCGGATGAATCGACCCGTGCGGCTGTTATTACTTAGCCACGAGCTCCTCCGAAAGGGAAGGCTTATGCAACGTATAAAAGTTTAGTCGAATTCACCCTAAAATGAATCGGGATTTTTCAATAGAAGAACTATGAAAGGAAAATACATGTTCCGTCGACCCTAATTAAATTGATACAATAAGAATAATATATTTGTTCAAAAATATAGAGACATAAATAATATGGTGATGCACTTCAATATAATTCTATGATCAGATATTGAACATCTTCGTCTGAACTAGAGTCTGGCCACGCTAAGTCTGCAATGGAATAAATGGGCAACCCCAAAAAGTTCTAGGTATATATGGTATACTTTTACATCAGTCAGTTATGTCAGTTTCGGGGTTGTAAGTAGATCTAATGATTTTGATATTTTGCGTTTTGATTTTTGCATAATAGATTATGTGTAACAGACTATGTCGATGACAAAACTGTATCAAATCCACACTGCATCGTGCTAAAGCGACTATTCTTTACCAGGAATAAATCAGAATCTATACAAAATAACCTATCAAAAATAAAGAATCAAATTCTTTTTTCGTATAACAGGATGGTGTTGCCGTCTATAGATTTTCAAATTCTACCGTTTTTTTTACTTATGAAGACTTAGTGTGGCCAGATTCTAGATATAAAATATCTGCTTTTCAGACATCAACGCTCTTCCCCAGTTGTAGGCGACACTAAAAAATTAATTTTGTTTGGCCTCTACACACATCTATAACACATTCGATGAGAGATATAAGCAATGGCAAGAAAATGATGATGAAATCGGGTTTTTTTTTTTTCAGATACATTTTATTTTTTTTTAAACATAGGTTACATTTTTGTAAATTCTCGATGTTTTGCCATTAGGCGTACAAATGGTAGTATCAATTTTAGATATTTCAATTTTTTTACTTCAAAGTATCAAATAAAAATTATAGAAAGAGCTAGAGTGTTGGCTAAATCAGTACAATATACTCCTAACAATTAATTCAATTTACTCTCACGAGCAGGAGAACATACGCTTATACGATACAGTTCTGCTTACTCCCTTTGGGAAAAACAGGCTGATATTACGTATGTTATACTAAAACACGAGTTCAATGCTCTAAATACAATAGTTAATTTATTTTCAACGACTCTACAAAGATACTGAAACTAATCGTTTGGTTTAGCTGTTCGCGTTAAGGTCATTGGATTAGATGCGTAGTGCGATATTTTCCTATTTGTCTTCTACAATGAAACGTACCCACTAAAACTTATAAATTTCCAAAAGAGTACCTGTACCGATATCAGTTTCATGGGAAAAAGAGTCGGTACCTTCAGCAGGTTCTGTTTTTCATACGGTCATCGTCATGAAATATAACTATTATAGCTATTTCATGGCGAATTTTTTTTTCGTGCAAACTGTGCCTGTAGCCTCTAAGTCGTTCTGGTGTAGGGTTGTAGATCCAGACGATGCAGTTAGGTAGGGAATTAGAGGTTACCTGCCAATTTTGCGATGGTCTGTATGAGAATGAATGATTGAATGTAATACCGAATATTGTTTAATATATATTAATTTTGAATTGTTATAATTTAGATTTATTTTTATATTTTGAATGTTTTTTTTATTACTAATTGATAAGAAATTATTTACAATTTACAATTTTTTCGATTATTCGGCTGTTCCTTTGGGTTTTCCTAATTTTCTTTTTTCTTTATCCCCCCCCAGAACGCGTTGCGATGCGTTGACGGCAAGAGACAGCGTTCGTTTAATTTACCTTTTTATCTTTTTTGTTTTGTTTACCTATGGTTCTATTAATAAAAATATTTGAAATTGAGAACTATACTAATATTATAAAGAGGTAAAATTTGTTTGTTTGTTTGTATATAGGAGATAATCTCCGGAACTACCAGTCGGATTTGAAAAATTATTTTTGCTTTGGATAGCCTAATTGGCTCGCGGACAGAAGCTATTAATTAATAAGTAGACAACCATCAGATACTTAACCACGAACCAAAGTATCAAACATTCTTTACAAACTTCAATTAAACGAGAACCTTTGTATCGGTATCGAATCACCTGTCCTTACCGCGTCCAACTTAACAACACACCCTAACAAAAAAGTTAATTAAAATCGATCTAC
Organism: Omphaloscelis lunosa; assembly: GCA_916610215.1. NCBI lineage: Eukaryota > Metazoa > Arthropoda > Insecta > Lepidoptera > Noctuidae > Omphaloscelis > Omphaloscelis lunosa. Next base: position 5,528,742 of record OU744270.1, read on the forward strand.
AGACAGACGCAGATTACCAATTTATTTTATGTACCCCCGTACCTGTGACTATTTTAGTGTGTAGTAATAACATGACGCCTATCATCCCAAAGGGTTAGGTAGAGGTGCTCGATTGTTCGGAGCGTTCTGTAGTTTCTACATAGTGGCCATGGTCATGAGAAAAAAACAGTGGCACTCCGGGAGTGCCGACAGAAGTGAAAACTTGAAAAAAAATCGGCACCACGGTAAACAACGCGTTGATGTCTTTTACTCCACGCATCGCGGTAATCAACGCGTTGATGTCTTTTTAATGGTCAAAAGTTGGTGTCATCACGGTGTCGCGAAGTCAATGGTTTAGTCCCATCTCAAAAATGCCCAACGCGCTTAAAGAAGTTTTCACTTCAAAAGGTGTGAATGTATTGGTACTATCCTATACTATTAAATGAGCAATATTTGTTTATACATTTGTACTCGCGTTCTCGAAATCGGCTCTAACGATTTTGATGAAAGTTGCAATATAGAGGTTTACAGGGAGAAATCGATCTAGCTAGGTCTCATATCTAAAATTCGTTTTCTCCGTATTTCACCCGAGCAGAGCTCGGTCGCCCAAAGTTTAAAACAAGATATTGAATAATGAGATGACATTCAAGACATTAGAATAATGACATGGCAGTATGTATACATGGAATTAGTGGTAACTATCAAACACTATTAAATGAGCATTCTCTATTTTCACCAGAGCAGAGCTCGGTCGACCAGATACCTACTTAATTTATTATGCAGCTCTATAGTAATTTAATTAATCTGAAGAGTTTTTGTTTGTTTCTTTGCGCTAATCTCTGGAACTACTAGTCCGATTTGAAAATATTTGTTTGCATTTGATATCCCAATTCTTGAGAAAGAACATCACGCTAAGACCCTTAGGAGCCGAGCAATTTTTTAAGTGGCACTCCGGGAGTGCCGACAGAAGTCAAAACTAAAAAAAATACTTCCCAAACTTTTAAAGTAAAAATACTTGCATAGAACATTGATCCGTAACGTAATATAAATAAAGATCACAATCGCGTTTACAAAAATGCGGTGTCGGTAACGGTGTCGCGAGTTCAATTGTTTTTTCCATCTCAAAAATGCCCAACGCGCCTAAAGAAGTTTTCACTTCAAAAATCTGCTGTTCCATACATTTTGAAAGCGATTTTTTTTAATAACTAACGATAAATTTCAACACAGGGGGGTTCAGAATCTTGTACTGAATCTATGGTAAAAGTTTTGACATCAGGCAGTTCTGTATTGAATATGGTTGCTCAGACAAGATAAATAAGTAATTGTTATTTGATGGTAGGGATGCCACTCTGTATAGCGGTCGCGAGTGTCAATAAGTAAGGAGACCAGGCTTCATCTCTGAAGTCTTTTGCTGGGTTTTCTATACCCTATCAATGGTGATATACTCGCCTCTATTAATTTTGGGACTTATAACGGCTCTTGTATTAAACTATTTCAAGGAATACAGGCAGATATTGTGTTACTTCAAAGATCTGCCCGCCTTTTCCCAACTGAGTTGAGTCGACTTCCAGTCCAACCGGATGCCGCTGAATACCGGTATTTTATATGGAGCGACTGCCTAACTGACCTCCACAACCCAGTTACTGGGTAACACGATAGCCCTTGGTAAGACTGCCTCAGTGCAGTGAGCTACCACATTGAACCCAAATAAACACTCGAAAGCGTACAGTTACACGAAACCGCTGATGGGCGATGACTGGCGGCCATACTGTATTTGTGACGTCACCGTGACTGGATCATGTCTGCTGTAGTGAAAGTGTTCAAGTTTAGTGTTGGCTGTAGTTTCCTTGAATAGTGGACCAAGCAGGATGCGTATGACGAAAAAGTGTCGGAGGACCGATTTTCAGGTCTCCAAGAAATCAGGATCTTGCAAGAGTAAACTGTTTGCTTGTCACTGTTGTACAGTCGTGCAAGTTTTTTTGGATGTAGTGGTTAAAGCCTCGCTTCTCATACACGAGATTGTGAATTCAAATCCCGGCAAGTACCGATGTGACTTTTTCAATTCATATGTACTTTCCGAGTTCATAGTTGAAGAAAAACATCATGAGGAAGCCTGTACTTATAGTTAAGAAGCTACGCCCTGCCTTTTCATGCATAAGTCTCGATCCCAAGAGAATATCGGGATAAAAAGTATCGTATATCCTAACCCAGGTCATTGTCTACCCATGTGCCAAATTTCATCCAAATCCGTTTAGGCGTTTTAGCGTGAAAGCGTAACAAACAAACTCAATTTCGCATTTATAATATTAGTTTGGATATAATTCTGAAATCGACTACCCGTCTTGAACAAGCGTGGTGATCAATGCTCGTGCCTTCTCTAAATGAGAAGAAGACTTTCCTAAAACATGTTTTATGGGGAGTTAGGACTAACTTGCCTGTTTTAACTCTGATGCAAGTTTTCACGTTTACTCACTGCAGTTGCATGCATGTGCAAACGCTGAATTTAAGACAGGAATCTGTCTTAAATTAGAAATTGCATACAACGTTCAAAATACGCAACATACATTGCATTTTTGCCTCAAATGCTATAATTTGCACACGTAACCTATTGTTTAAGAATCAGGTTGATCAAGGAACCACGTATCACTGTTTTAAGGACGCTCATAAGATCTTTAAAGTCTTAACCCAAGGTCCGTTTACAAGGAAAATAGTTCCTTATTTCTTTCTATCAGTTTTCAAGTAAAAGTGTTGGATAATCTCAGTATAAAAGTAAAGGTTTGTATTTGATTAGATACGAGTATTAAATCTGCTAGGTTTCAACCGAGATTCAGGCAGCTGGTTCTAATATACGGGTCTCAAACTGTTTGAAGTCGAAATACAGTCTAAGCTCACACTTCACACCTAATCACAAACACATAGAAAGCTCAAAAATTAAAAAGCAAACGACCGGAAGCTGAGTGGCCAGTCACGGTGACGTCACGTCCGCAGCGTCACTCCGTATCAGCAGCTTTAGAGATACAGTTTTCACTAATTCATGTTTATTTATTGACAACATTTAGAGAGATATGAAAGTTTTCGACATACGATATTGGTTTAGAAAAAAAATATTTTCAACAAAAATACAACCGACTTCCAAACTACAAAGTGAAAAATAACTTTAATTTCCGAAGTCGGTGTCTTTGGATCAGTATTTAAGTTTTTTGCCACCGACTTCCGAAATTAAAGTTATTTTTCACTTTGTAGTTTGGAAGTCGGTTGTATTTTTCATGATAATTTTTTCTCTTTTTACTAGGTTGCTTTGTAATTCATCAGTTCCACTTTACCAAATGGTGCTATAGGTGTGCCTATAATATTTGAATAGTTCCCTCGATTTCTTCAAGATCCCATCATCAGACCGTGACCAAATAACAATGGGACCAACTTGAAAGTATACCCTTTCAAAAAGAAAAAAAAAATCAAATTGGTTCAGCCGTCTTCGAGCAATCGGGGAAAATACATTTAAAAAAAAATCCGATGAACTCTTCCTTTTATTTTGAAGTCTGTTAAAAATGCTGTGCCATATTTTTATAATTCAGTGGTTTAAGAACAGATATACAACATGTAAAAAAACCCTGTCCGATCCGTGAGGGTGTTGTTAGGCATCGAACTAAGAGTCTATTTATGTGATAGTTTTCAGGGAAACAGAAAAACAAAATCGTCACCTTTTTCTTGAATGGGGAAAGATTGTTACATGGGGCGCGGATGTCTACTGTTGAAAATATGCTATTTTTAATGGCTTTTGGGTAATTTTGGTACGAAAAACGGGATTTTGAAATAGCAATAAGTAACTTTTTTATTTTTAATCATTTTAAGATTTTTTATTACTTTTAGGTAATGATATTGCAGTACCTTTGTTCCCCGTTCGGATCTGACGGTTTTTTTTTTACATATTGTAGATATATCTGTGGGTTTTATGCTATGCGTTTTTTTGATCAATCAATCAACTAAGCCTATCGCAGTCCACTGCTGGACACAGGCCTTTCCCAGGCCGCGCCACAACACCCTGTCCCCAGCTTTCCACAGCCAGTCTATCCCAGTCACCTTTCTAAGGTCGGCGGTCCATTTTTGCTGGTCTCACATTACGCAGTCTAGTTAGACACTACGTTTTTCTGAAGGTGAAGTGATAAGCCGTGTTGCGTCATTATGGCGCATTGGGTGCATACCCAATGTGTCTGGTGAGCGCAACAGATTTATGAATTAAAATTTTGTATTGCATTTGTTACTAACATAGCTTATTAAGACGCAGATATTTGGCCGTGATCTTGAGTAGTTAGCTTGCTTGTTCTGTACTGAGCTCACGTGACGCGTCGTACGTCCAGCCAGTAATAGGACTCGCCCATCAAGGAGCGCTGTCCCAAATTAGACGCATTATTAATTTATGTACATAAAACAAAAGGTATTTTGATAAAACACGTAGACTAAAAAATCAATAAGTAATTAAATTATCTTTAAAATGTTGAAGGACAAATACGGTTGATAGATTTTGCGTGATTCTCAGTTTATTTATCGGCATTAGACATAACTTTTCAAATTAATTATAAACATAATGAAAAATATTCTTCTATAACAAGTTTTTAATAAAATGTAATTGCTGTAATTTAACTTATTGTTATATTTTTTTCCAAATCATTAACACTAGGTACTCGTTTAGACGTGATCTTCAGTTTTAAATAATTAAAAGTCGGTTATCGTCGCCTTAAGTAGTGTGTACTAACATCTTATTTTTACGGAAAGGTCTGAACTAAAGATTTATTTTTTTATTACAGAATTGAATTCTGGTAATTTGGCAGTCAAACCGAAATCCTTAATGGACAGTGGTTTCCGTCGTTAAGACACATGGCGAATTTTTAATCTAAATACAGCTATTTTGCATGGTCGTAGAAATAAGATTTCTATATTAAGGTGCATAGGTTATCTTTTAAGAAAAATGTGGGCTTATTAACCATAATCTAACGATCTTCTATCAATTCAACATCTTAAACGTCTGAAAGACAACATCCCAAAAATAGTCCTTTTAGTCCCCAAAACCAATTTGTTCTTTTTTTCGACTACAAATTGATCCTTTTTTGTTTAACCGCTAAATTTTGACAAATCCTGTTACGTCCATATCTTAAAAGCTTTGGAACTTTTAGAAGACATGTTTTTTTTTCGACAGACTACTGATATTGTCGTAGACAGTTCACAAAAACTGTGGTCAATCCATTTTTTCTGATTATTGTCTAGTTTCGAGGTGTTAACAGTTTTTTTTTTGGTTAAAATTCTAATTGTAAGGGTTAAGGAAGAAGCTGTTGATTATGCATTGTGTTGCGATTTCAAAAGAGTTTGCTAATATTTTATTTTATTGTGGCTTCTTTGTTTTAAGACAGAACACAGAAAAGTTATAAGACTGTAATAGAAATATGAGGAGTTCTAGAACTAAATATTCGAAGACATGTGACATCTACCAACCCGCACAGGGCCCGCGTGGTGGATTACGGCCCGCTCCTTCTCACAGAGAGGAGGCCTGTGTCCCAGCAGTGGGAACATAATAGGCTGATTATGCTTATACTATATAATACTAATATACATAATATATTACTTCATATATAGAGAGAGAGAGAGAGAGGTAAAATTTGTTTGTTTGTAAGTAGGTATGTAGGGGTTAATCTCCGGAACTATAAGTCAGATTTGAAAAATTAGTTTTGCATTATATAGCCCAGTTCTTGAGGAAGGTTCTAGGCTCGCGGACGAAGGCTCAAGTTAGTGCCTAATAGAGATATGGTAGAATTTCTATACTGTGATGATGGTAAGTAGTTCTTATACGGACGAACTCTTACACAAGGCCTTTTTTTAATACTCATCACCTGCCTAGCTTTCTCCCAACTATGTTGGAGTCAAGTTCCAGTCTAACCGGATGCAACTGAATACCAGTATCTTACTTACATGGAGCGACTGCCTATCTAACCTAACCCTCGCCCCCTAACCTTTTTTCTACTGTAATGACAATAAACGCATTTTGTTTTCTTTAATTTCTTTCTTTCTCCACAACCCAGTTACTGGCTTTCTTTATTACTAATACAAATATTAAATTTATGTATGGTTAATAGGAACGGCTTGCGTTTGACCACTATGTCACCTGATGGTAAGCAACGATATGGTCGATGATGGTGCACGCTTGTCTAGAAGTAACCTATCCGCTTGAAACTTTAAACACCTAGGTTCATCATCATTTCAGCCGGAAGACGTCCACTGCTGGACATAGGCCTCCCCCAAAAGCACAGCCACTTCGACCGATTTCTGCATATACACCGAGATTATACCAAGATATTTACTTCTAATACAAATATTAAATTTAGGTTTGGTTTATAGGAACGGCTTGCGTTTGACCACTATGTCACCTGATGGTAAGCAACGATGTGGTCGATGACGGTGCACGCTTGTCTAGAAGTAACCTATCCGCTCGAGACTTTAAACACCTAGGTTCATTACCATGTCAGCATGAAGACGTCCGCTGCTGGACATAGGCCTCCCCCAAAAGCACAGCCACTTCGACCGATTTCTGCATATACACCGAGATTATACCAAGATATTTACTTCTAATACAAATATTAAATTTAGGTTTGGTTTATAGGCACGGCTTGCGTTTGACCACTATGTCACCTGATGGTAAGCGACGATGTGGTCGATGGTGGTGCACGCTTGTCTAGAAGTAACCTATCCGCTCAAGACTTTAAACACCTAGGTTCATGATCATTTCAGCCGGAAGACGTCCACTGCTGGACATAGGCCTCCCCCTAAAGCACCGCCACTTCGACCGATTCTGTGCTTCCCGCATCCAGCGGATTTCTGCATATACACCAAGGTTATAACCAAGATAACTATCGGAGAACATGAGTCCGGCAGGAATTTCTATTTCTACAGTACAGCATTGGTTGCCCAATCAGCAGCGCATCAGGGAAGTTCGCCGGGTCGCAAGTAATATTTTTTCTATTCCATTTTAAAATATGTATAAAAGAATCCTGTCCAATCCGAAAGGGGGACATAGGTACTGCAATAACATAACCTAAAAGTTTTTTTTTTTAATTATTATTGAAAAAAAAAAAGTTATAGCTATTTAAAATTCACATTTTTAGTACCAAAATTACCCCGAATCCATTAAAAATTAAATTAAATTTTCAACAGGGGTTATAAGTTATGACTTTTAGACACCCGCTAAACGATAGCCGCCCGCGTCCAAGGTAAAATTCCCCATTTAAAAAAAATGTGGCGATATTTTTTTTTTTTTTCCTGAGAATTTCCACATATAGTATATACTCTCAGTCCGATACTTAACAAAAACCTCACGGATCAGACAGGTTTTTTTTTTTACATGTAGCATATGCGAAAATGATGCATGCACATCCCTGGTGTGCAGAGTTCGTGCTAGCTCCAGCGGTATCCTGAGGACATTCGCGCTGAGGTTCGGTTGTCAGTACTACCTGAACCATTGCTGTATGTTTCACATCCTGAGAAATCGAAGTCAGCTGTTAAATTATTAATATGTGGCTTTTTATTTTTATTTTGTAGTTTTGTGCCTATTCTTTTGTTGTTCGGAATGAACGTTTTTATTATTATTGTTAAAAAAAAAAAAAACTAATTTTGGTACCTTACCTACCGACTAAGTTTCAATAAAAACCGCTAACAAAAAATAAATTACTTATCGAAATACATATTTAATTCTCTACCTACTCTTTTTACATCTATACCACACTAACGAAACCCCTATTGTTTTAAAAACACCTACACATTGTAAAATTAACCTTATATTCTCACTGCGAAAGTTCAAAATACAACAGTTCTACAATGTAACTTAAGCCCTTTTGGCGCGAAAGAAAAAATATTGATTAGTAACTGAACCGACCAATCAGGAGCAAGTATTCCACAAGATGGCCGGAGGGAGCCTACCCTTGCAGAATATTACACTACTAATTTATTACTCTTTGTTCGGCCGACATTAATCTTTTCTTGGTTATATTAATGGTTTTGATGTTTTTATTTTAATGAAAACGGTTTCCCGCGGCCGCCATTTTGAGGTTGTTCGGTTTAGTGGTATTGATTTTGGTAGGCGAGTTGTGGGTTGAAGAAATCTAGTGATAGGATATGTGACTTTATGTCAAATAGTGTCTGACTTTGTAAAGGGGCTCGGGGCTGACAGCCCCACAGTTCGATCGAAGGTTAAGCTACGCTTGCCGAGGTAGATCCGTGGACGGGTGATCATGCATTACCTACCAAGACCCCTCCGTGCCTCGGAAAGCGTACGTTAAGCAGTTGGTCGCGGCTGTCATTTGTAGATCTTTGACAGTCGTTACGGGTAGTTAGAAGCCCGAAAGTCTGACAACCTGTCTTACCAAGGTGCAGTATCGTATTACCCAATAACTGGATTGTGGAGGTCAGATAGGCAGTTGCTCCATGTAAAATACTGGTATTCAGCTGCATCCGGTTAGACTGGACGCTGACCTAAACATAATTGGGAAAAGGCAGGCATAGATTTTTCCGTTTTTGTAAAATAATGTATTTCAGTAGCATCTGCCGGGTATGTGTAACACACTTAGGTACAGTACAGCAATGGCTTTTATTTTGAGAGTTCAACAACATTCATTGTGTTATTTACAATAAAATTATTATTTTTAACCAACTTCAAAAAAAAGGAGGAGGTTCTCAGTTCGTCAGAATATATATTTTTTTAAAGTATGTTTCCCATTACTCGAAGACGGCTGAACTGATTTGAAAAATTCTGTTTTTTTTTTTTTGAAAGGATATACTTCCAAGTTGGTCCTATTGTCATTTGGTCACGATCTGATGATGGGATCTTGGAGAAATCGAGGGAACTCTTCAAATATTATAGGCACATCTATAGCGATTTGGGCATTTTTTTATGGCAGCTCTAACTCGTGCATTTGCTCTCGAAAAGCACCATTTGGTAAAGTGAAACTGATGAATTACAAAGCAGCACACAAAAAAGTAAAAAAAAAAATTACCAAAAAATACAACCGACTTCCAAACTACGTAAAAAATAACTTTAATTTCGTAAGACGGTGTCTTTGGATCAGTATTTAAGGTTTATGCCACCGACTTCCGAATAATAATAAAAATATTATTTGTAAATTTTGTTAGTACCTTTTGTTAGTCGCCTTTCAGTCATTCGCTCAATATGACCAAACCATTTAAGAATAAGTACCTATCTTTTAAATATTGGTCACTCACTACATCTTCTTTAATAAACCGTTGCCTTATCACATCATTCCATAGGTCACACATGCGTCTCAAGGAACGTATTTCGTATTTTTTTTTTCAGTTACTTGGTAGTTCTTTCCAGGCCCAGTTTTACCAAAACTAAATATAGTCCAGGATGACATTCAATACACAACCGTTTCTTAGTTCATTGGCCTATTATTTAGATGACTTGGCATAAAAAAATAATAGTACGTACTCGCATTTTGTCCTATCATGATGTTTAAGCAAATTCATTGAAAACTAAGAAAAAAAAACTAGTGAAAATGAAAGTGTAGCTAACGTTTGACACTGAAAAACGGGAAATATTTCAATGATCCTCTAAAAAACTTAGTGACCTTCTAATGATGGACACTTTTTTGAATTAAGTAATAAACCTCTAAAAACTATTTGCGGTTCTATTGAAATAGGTAAACTTAAAAAAAATAAAGTTTTAGAAACTGTAACCCGACTACGGAAAAATAAAAGTGATCTAAAAAGTACGAAATAAGAAAATATTTCAGACAGAAATCAAGACATAGGTACAAAAATGGTCAAGGTAAAGCCATTGTTGCATGCCTGTATATCATGTGGGTGCCAGGAACACCTACAAAATTATAATGGCATGTGACGAAGGTTTTTACCTTGAGCATTTTTGTACCTATGTCTTGATTTCTGTCTAAAATATTTTCTTGTTTCGTACTTTTTTGATCACTTTTATTTTTCCGTAGTCGGGTTACAGTTTTTTAAACTACATTTTTATTTTTTTTGAATTAAGTAATGAACCTCTAAAAACTATTTGCGGTTCTATTGAAATAGGTAAACTTTTTTTAAATATTGAGCCTCTTTTTAACTTTCTGGCTTTTTCTCACAGTTGGTCGCAGTAACTAAGCTAGGGTACCCTGACGAAACGAGTTAGGTTAGGTTGAAAATGTGGTCAACCACACGCGAGCCGATATGGTCGCAGTAACTAAGCTAGAGCACCCCGATCAAATGGTAGTAACCTGGCTATTTTGTATTTTTAGAACCCCCAAATAGAAATTATTTGAGGTTCACAAAAAGAGGCGCAATCATTAAATTTGAGCGTTCAATAATATTTTAAGGAGCACTAAATGGGAATTATTAGAGATTCGATTTTATACATGCCCTGAAAACCTTTTTGAAGCTCGTGCGAGGAAGTATATTACCACCATAACTATTTCTGCTTAATCAAAAACAAAAGTCATTTATGCAAAGGCTGAGAATCAGCACTTAATGAACGTCAAAATTACATAAGACAATCCCCTAGAACGCCCGCCTTTCACCACTTCCCAGTGCTTTGGCTCAGTCGGCTTCCAGTCTAACTGGATGCAGCTGAATACCAGTATTTTACATGGAGCGACTGCATGCCAAGAAAACTCCTAAGCTCCTCCAAGTTGAGCTCCTTTAAGCTCTGAGTTGAGCTCCACGATTACTGACAAATGCTTGCACATACATGGTCTACATATGGCCTGACCAAGATTATGTCTGGACTTTAAAGAGACTGCGACCTCTGAGTTTGTTTCGGTTGTTCTCAGAGTAGTCAGATAGGAAACGCCGAACTCATCTAGCTTATTTTTAATATGACGTGTAAAAGTGATTCCGATATCCTATTTACGGAATAAACAATTTAATTTCATTTTATTTCTCGATACTGTACCCTCAATAATTATTGATAGTTCTACTTATTTTACCGTTTCAGTCCCAAATACTGTCACATGGCATTGTTACAATTTCTTGTCATTTCATAACCAGCCTAATGTTCCCACTACTGGGACACAGGCCTCTTCTCTGTGAGAGGGAGTGGGCTGTAATCTACGACGCGGGCCCAGTGCGGGTTGGTAGATGTCACATATCTTCGAATTCTTGGTTCTAGGACATGCCGATTTCCTCACGATGTTTTCCTTCACCGTTTTGAGAGCAGTAGTGATGAAATTATTTACACAAAGTAAAGCGGCTGTCAGTGGTCAAATCCACGACCTGCCTACAACTCGTAATTCGTGGCTGTTAGGTACCAACGGGCTACCACCGCTTAGCGATAACATTGACAATTCATTCAAAGAAATTCATGCTAGGGGTACTGAACGTTACCTATACATAATAAGTTCCCTTTGAAAAGTACATAATACTAACGCATGTGCGTCGCTATTGTAGTTCCATGATTAATGTTGGAGGGTAGGCAGACATCTCAATTCCCTTGAGTAGTGATCATTAATAATATCATAGCGTAGTTGAATTCATGCAGGATTAGCTGCGAGTGATTGTCAAAGAGGCGAGGGGAACGCATGTCAAAGTTTTGATGGTAAAAATAATTTCAGCCCGTTTAGATGCGACTAAATGTCAGTGACCTTGAGTTAGCTTGCATGTTCTGTGCTGAGCTCACGCAACGCGTCGTACGTCCAGTCAGTAATAGGACTCGCCCATCAAGGAGCGCTGTCCCAAATTAGACGCATTATTAATTTATTATACATAAAACAAAAGGCATTTTAATAAAAAACATGTATTCAAAAAAATGAATAACTTAATTATTTTTAAAATGGAGAAGGTTTCACAAAAATATGCTTGCTAGTTTTTGCGTGATTCTCAGTTTTTTTATCCGCGTTAGACATAACTTTAAAAATTAATTACACTATGTAATATAAACATGATCTAAAATATTCACAGATTAAGTTATTAAGAAAATGCTTTTATTTAACATATATTTATTCCAAATCATTAACACAATTCGATTAGACGTTATCTTCACTGTAAAAACATTAAAAGTCGCTTAGTGACGCCTTACTATTCTAGCTGACGGGTTGTGGAGCTCAGACAGGCAGTCGCTCCTTGAATAATACTGGCATCCAGCCGGTTGGACTGGAGCCTGACCACAAGATATAGGTGGGAAAAGGCTAGGCAGATAATGAAATGCACTACTGCAAAGCGGGACCATCCTTCCATAAAAATAAACGAGACTAATCTTCTGCATTTTAGACTTTTCGAGCATCGATTAATACTCTCTGTGTATCTGTGTTTGTTTAAGCTATCTATCCAAGTTTATGGGCGTTTTGATTTGATACTTATATAGAATACTCTTTATTAAATCCTTTAAATCCTTTGCCAGTTACTAAAAACTTAAGGAAGTTAAAATAAGGTCCTATTTTGATCAAGCAATATAATATCTAGAGCAGATGCTTCTCCAGTACCTACACAGCAGTGCGTGTCTATTTTTAGGACGTTTCTCTTTCGATAGCCTTATATAGACCCTGTTCCCAATATTAGTCGTCTCCTATTTCAATTTTTTTTTTATACCTATCCATAGATATTTCATAACAGTACAATTGAAACGTGAAATACGTCACCACAGCAACCTATGATTACAACATCTCTCCCCTCACAAAGGGACACAATGCAAGAATATTTGACTCTTACAGCATTAAAGAAAATATTCCAATAATACCTCCAATCGTTGGATACAGAAAAAAAAGATGAAAGAAAGAGAAAAAAGAACATTAATCAGAGAACACTGGCCGGCGAGATGACTTGTGGAAATTATTTAGTGGCGAGGGTGAGCGGTTTGAAAAGGAGTTGGTTCTGCAGGTTAATATACTAAAGGGTTCTTTTTTTTAGTTTAAACGGTTTTTAATTAAGCTTTAATAATTGTTAAGGACTGTCGAAGAAATAAAGTTATAAATCGATAGCATGCATGTGAAGTGATAATGGCGAGAAAGTTTATTCGGATAACATAATGGCTCAGAACGTCTCTAGTAAGTCAGTGATGTGAAAATTTTGGGAAGGTTTAAATATCCAAACAACCAACTACCAATCAACCAACCAACCAACTTTCCGATTTCCTGACTAACTAAAATCGGTTTTTTTTTCGTAGATAAAAAAGGAAACATAGTCAACATCAGGATTTTATGAAGAGAAGATCGTGTCACAGTGTCAAATAAAGAATTTAATCCTGATAACTGTTTGGGAATGAAACTGACATAATAGTCAAACAATCTTCGTGCATTCTACGGTAATCAGTAAACAGTGACAAATTAAACCTAGCAGTGATAGCCTAGTGGTGTGACCGTCGGACTGTCAAGTCATAGATCTCGAGTTCGAACCCAAGGCACGTACCTTTGACTTTTCGGATTCATGTGCGTATTGTATAATTATCACATGCTTCAGTAACGATGAAGGAAAACATCGTGAGGAAACCGGCATGCCTGAGAGATATTTCTCGACGGTATGTGAGCCAAGTCAGAGGCCCATGGGCGACTTTAAAACTCTGACACCAGATTAGTCACTAACCACGCGAAAAGAAGAAGAACTAGGATTTACATGTGGATTCGACATCACAGTATGCTTAGATTTATAGTAGACAACAGTACTCAATCAGCTCGTACATTTTTCAACGAGTAAAAACAGTTTCCTCAATACGGAACCCTAAAAACGGCCGATTCTTTGATATCCAAACTTGGGTCTGTCACTCGGCTCTACCAATTTATATGAACCTTCGTATATACTCAGTATTGTTCCTATGTATCCTGGTTTTGCTGCACCGAAGGAAGCAGGGGAGGCCTGGTAACAGTGGTTGGGATACAACTCATTATTATTTTGGGCTGTAGGGTTGTGTTGTTTCAAGGTATAAGCAAGGTTGGTATATTTTGTAGTGGTAGGGACAGTGGGATTTTAGTTGGTAGGAGACTGACATAACCCTCCTTTCTCCCAAGACGGACGAAATCTATGAGGAATTTAAAAAAAAAAAACGACTTCCTAAAAAAAAATCGGAAGTCGGTATCTTTCGTTTTCAATTTTCGTTTTTTGCCACCGACTTCCGAAATTTAAGTTAATTTTTGGAAGTCGGTTGTTTTTGTTTTTTGTAAAAAGTTTTTCTTTCACTCTTTTAGTTTTGGTATCTACCCCACACAAATTCGAACACCACCACTACTTGCTATGTAAATAACAGTGACAGGAACTTATCATATCATCCACATACCTACTAAGTGGGAAAAAATACGCATTACTCAAAAACTACCCAAGAAAAGTTAATAAAATTTATATGGGACACAACGAAAAAAAAAAAAAAGAATTCGGCTTAACACCGAAAGTTGAAAATCCAGTGCGGGATAAAATCTCGCTGCGATTTTATTACGTCCGTGCGAACGTATACAACCCGCTTTACGCGGATGCATTGATTGTACCATTAGCGCGCTTCGTGGCGTAATTACGCTAGTTCAGACAATGGTATTCAACAAAACGCATTTGTTTAAGTTCTTATCTTTTGTGGCAGCCCTAACCGAAAATCTTGAAAACATGTCCTTTTCGGAACTCCGAAGATAATCGACTTTTTTTTAAAGTCAATTTATGTTCGACACTTTTCCATCCCAACTCTTAAACTATAGATTTTTAATGAATATATTATTAAAAGTTTTATTGGTTTATCGGTATATTATAAGTCGATGGTGACATATCGAAAATAAGTTAAGATTAGCTTGATCTGATGAGGACTAGGTTGCAGGTTCAACGTAATTAGACAATAACGTTCCCACTGCTGGGACACAGGCATCCTCTCTGTGAGAGGGTCGTAATTCACGCGGGCCCAGTGCGGGTTGGCGGATGTCACATGTCTTTGCTTTTTGGTTCTAGGACATGTCAGTTTCCTCACGATGTTTTCCTTCACCGTTTTGAGAGCAAAGGTGATGAAATAATTAAAAGTAGTGGCCCAGTGTTCCCGGCTTAAGAGTTGTTAGATCGTGGATTCGAACACAAGCAGGCGCTTTAATTTGTGTAAACAATTTCATGAGCACTGCTCTCAAAACGGTGAAGGAAAATATCGTACGGAAACCGGCATGTCCTAGAGCCAAAAACTCGAAGACATGTGACATCTACCATCCCGCACTGGGCCCGCGTGGTGGATTACAGCCCACTGCCTTTTTATGTAGGAAAACATCCTAAAAAAATATAGACATAACTGTCTGAAATCGTCAATTGCACTGACCACAACTGGATTGTGGAGGTCAGATAGGCAGTCGCTCCATGTAAAATACTTGTATTCAGCTGCATCCGGTTAGACTGGAAGCCGACCCCAACATAGTTGGGAAAAGGTACGCCGATTGAATGTTTGAATTAAATATATACTACACTATTAAACGAGCAATATTCGTATAAATACATAAATATATATTTGTACTCTCGTTCTCGAAATCGGCTCTAACGATTTCGATGATAGTTGCAATATAGGGGTTTTACGGGGACGAAAAATCGATCTAGCTAGGTCTCATATCTGGGAAAATTCGTTTTTTCCGTATTTTCACTCGAGCAGAGCTCGGTCGCCCAAAGTTTAGAACAAGATATTGAATAATGACATGAGAATAATGATATTAGAATAATGACATTAAAATAATGACATTAGAATAATGAAATTAGCAAAATTACATTAGAATAATGAAATTAGCAAAATTACATTAAAATAATGACATTCGAATAATGACATGCCAGCATGGAATTAGTAAGTACCTACTATCATGGCAGCATGGAATAAGTAGGTACTATACATGGATTAGTATGAACTTTCCTATACTATTAAATGAGCATTCTCTATTTTCACCAGAGCAGAGCTCGGTCGCCCGGGTACTATATATCTAAATGCCGTTACCAATGCTAGTATCACGTTTTCGAAAGGGCGTCACCCCCTAGGGGTAGTTATATCGACCCTTATGTAATGTGAGCACATAGGGGTGAAACGATATACTTAATTTTGTTGGAAAGGGGAGTAGATGTGCGTTCATGCGTTCTGTGGGGAAAATGTTGAGTTTTAATGTTTGTAGTAGGATGTTGAAATACATTTGATATCACTTTTACTCTCTTAGCTATACGTTATGTTCGTGAACGGACGTCTTTTAGCTGCCACAGCTTATTTTTATTTATTTTTCTTTTTATTACAGACGCTTTTAACGCTCTGCATCGTTATCACATATATAATTTCAACATGAATGATGTAACCAATATTTTGTAACCATATTGTGATTTAAAAGAGTGTCCATAGAGTTTCTTGTCCGTTCTTCTCCACTACTACGCTTTGTAATGGGCAACAGCTTCATCTTTCTGACTGACCGACCCCAATAAATGCCTGATTGAAATAAATAAGTTTGAGTTCTTATAGCTGGCAATGTGAGGACGCCGTGCACACTTCTGTTTACGCCTTCGGGAAATACAGGTTACTTCGTGATGTTATGAAGCTACGCAGGATGTATCAGAAAGGTGCTGTCATATTTAAAGATGTGGTACACTACAGACTGTCTAAATGTAACCTTTTCCATGGGACACATCCGTATCGCGAAAAAATTACCAGCTGTCCCATACATTTTGTCGGTCGAGTAGGTACCTATTGAAGTTTTGTATGGGACAGTTGACAATTCGCTTGACAACGTAGCTTGTCCAGCTTAATTTCGATAATAAACAGAGTTCAAAATGGCGACTGACAGAACAGTGCTACTAATGGCGTCTCGCGACAATCTATTATGTACAGATTGCACTTCTACACTAATATTGCAAAGAGGTAATGTTTGTAAGTTAGAAGGTAATCTCTGGAAGTAAAGATCCGATTTCGAAAATTCTTTCACTGGCAGAAAGCTACACTATTGCCGTGTGCCATAAAGTATGTTTTACAGTATCTGTAGTTGAATACCACGCGGGCGAAGTCGGGAGCAACGGCGAGTTATTAAATAAAGAACAACCACCTAAAATCTACATAACTTAACAATACAATTTCGTTTTCAAATCATAAAACCGTATTTCGGTGCGACAAACGGACAGAAATAGCTGATTCATAAGAGTAATGATCTAACGCGTTATGCCGCAGGGTGGTAACACTGGCAACTGGCAACCCTAGGGGATAGAAACAAAGACGAATAAATAGGGTCGGGAACAAAAAAGAAATATTTTTCGAAAAAAAATTTGGTACATTTTTTGGATTATGTTTTTAAGAAGTAACAGCTGCTTTGGTTCCAATTGAAAGGTACATATACCTTTAGTTTTAAGTCCTATAGGTAGCAAACTATACAGGGTATACCAGAAAGGTGTGGGCAAATTTAAGACCTTGAATGGTTAGCTTGCGTGTTCTGTACTGAGCTCACGCAACGTGTCGTACGTCCAGCTAGTAATAGGACTCGCCCACCAAATGAGACGTATTATTAAATTATTATACATAAAACAAAAAGTATTTTAATAAAACACGTATACTAAAAAATCAATAATTAGATTATCTTTAAAATGGTGAAGGTTTCAGAAAAATATACTTGATGGATTTTGCGTGATTCTCAGTTTTTTATCCGCGTTATACTTAACTTTACAAATTAATTTCACTTTGTAATATAAACATAATCCAAAATATGCCTATATTAAAATATTAAAAAAATGCTCTAATTTTACATATTTTTTTTTCCAAATCATTAACACTACTCGTTTAGACGTCATCTTCAGTATAAAATCATTAAAAGTCGGTTTTCGTCGCCTTAAGTGTCTGGTACAGAACCTCAAACTGGACAACTTTCTCTATGAAACCAACATCGTAAAGGCGAAAAAATTATCAGTTGTCCCACGTCAAAGAAAATCCTTACAACAATGATTTAAAAAACTATGGCACCAATTTTGTCATCATCATCATTATTTCAATCGAAAGACGTCCACTGCTAGACATAGGCCTCTCCCAAGCACCGCCACTTCGACCGACTCTCTGCTTCCCGCATCCAGCGGATTCCCGCGGCCTTCACAAGGTCATCGGTCCACCTTGTGGGAGGCCTTCCAACGCGATTGCCACTCCAGAACCTTTCGGCCCCATCGAATGTTTTTGAATGTGAGAACGTTGTAGGCTATAGACTGACTTGTGAACCATTTTCTATTTTACTAAGTACCTGGTACTTGTTGATAGGCCTACACTGTCCTCTCATACCTATTAACACTGTAATTTGAAAACATTGTAGAAACCATTTATTTTTAAAAGAGCAACCGTGGATTTTCTTGCCGGCTCTTCTCCATAGGAAGCGACCAATTGGAACCGTGCACCTAGCTTCTGACGTTTCATAAGTGCCCTTGTAGGTTTACGTGAAATAATTTGAATTTGCATCGGCCATCTGTTCTGCGAGCAATGTGCCCTGCCCATTGTCACTTAAGTTTGGCAATTCTTCGGGCTATGTCGGTTACCTTGGTTCTTCTGCGGCACCAATTTATAAAATACTAATAACTTTATGTAAATAGCAGAACTGAAAGCTTGAAACTGCTAAAAAAGACAGCCTCAGATACTACATCTAGAATCCATTTTAACATCGAATCAATTTTGAAGTCTCTAAGACCTAGACCAAATATTTTATGATATTCGGATAGTTTATGACCTAAAGAGGTGCCATAAAGAATATGAATAAAAAATCTCGACTAATTAAATGTTATGCAAAAATCCGCGAAATTTCGCGGGATTATGCTAGTTGTCCACACTATGTTTTTCTTAATTAACTGAAATTAATTACCATTTTGTTTATAAGTGGTGCTGTACCTTTTTTCATTCTTAAGACTATTCACTTACCTTTTATTATCTTGCTTGAACGCCTTCTATTTTTCTTGCTTGCAGCGGACCCCATAAGGAGGGGGGGGGGGGTAATATTCTTGTCATATTCCATATAATTTTTAACCCCCGACGGAAAAAGAGGGGTGTTATAAGTTTAACGTGTGTTTCTGTGTGTCAGTCTGCGGGATCGTAGCTCCCAAACGGGTGAACCGATTTTGTTTTTTGTTGTTTTTTTGATTCACGAAAACAATTTCAGCAGTTTGAGGATTATCAGCTCTATAGTAGTTGTTACATGCATTAACTACTAGGTTATTTTTGAAGTTAAAACTTCTTTAGGCACGTTGGGCATTTTTGCGATGGGATCAAACCATTGATTTGGCGACACTGATACGACACCTCATTTTTGTAAACGCGATTGTGCTCTTTATTTAGATAAGGTTACGGACCAATGTTCTATACAAGTATTTTTCTTCCACCAAGGCGATCTTGTTCAAGTTTTCACTTCTGTCGGCACTCCCGGAGTGTCACTGTTTTTTTGATTTAGTATCAGTCCTATTTAGTAGTTAGCCTGTCTACAAATTTCATCAGCATCAACATTTTCCTGCACTTATAACAATTTATTTGTAGTCGGCACAACATGTATTTTCCTGCCATACTTTTCTATTAATCTCGCTTACGTGAAGCAAAAACTTTATACTCTTTTTTACGAAAATTACGGGGTCGGAGGAGTATGAAATTTCGCAGTTGAAGTATATATAGAGAAGGAGTGCAGAAAGCTAATATTTTTATATATGCACTAGCGGACCCGACAAACGTTGTCCTGTCCAAACAGCGCCCCCTACCGGGTCCAATTGTATTTTCAAACCATCCAGGGACCCGCTCAAATATACACACAAAATATCATCCAAATCGGTCCAGCCATTTAGGAGGAGTTAGATGACAAACACACGTACAGAAGAATTATATCTTTATATATAATTCTTCTGTAATAATCTTCTGTATAAAGATTAGAAATAAACTTTACACACTACAATGCGTTTGACACTTACACTCTTTTGTTTATGGTTAAAAAATGGCTACCTTAGAATAATGACATGGCAGCACGGAATTAGTATGAATTAAAGGATAATTCATACTAATTCCGTGCTGCCATGTACGATCTGATCAACTATCCTATCAAACTTAAAATTTTAATGAATTATGGTCGAATTTCGACCACTGAGCGAACACTAATCTAATTAAATATGATTAAGTTTCTTACCAGTCTCAGTATCCACGGTGTAAGAGAGTCCTGCCCAGGGATCATCCTGCCAAAAAAATTTTACTTAGTGCCCCTGTAAAAATGACGAATAGAATCATTTTGGATGCAATGACAGACTTCATTTCTGGTAGATTATATCATTAGGTAATATTTTTACGCAAAATACAAAATATTATCAAAAGTTTTTTTGTTTAAGTTGAAAGCTTCTTTAAGCGCGTTGGGCATTTTTGAGATGGGATCAAACCATTGATTTCGCGACACTGTTACCGACACCTCATTTTTGTAAACGCGATTGTGCTTTATTTATATTACGTTACGGATCAATGTTCAATGCAAGTATTTTTACTCGCAAACAGACGATCTGTGGAGTAAAAGACATCAACGCGTTGATTACCGCGGTGCCGATGCAGGTATTGTTATGATACCTACATACGAACATGTTTTTTAGTTTTCAGTTCTGTCGGCACTCCCGGAGTGCCACAATTTTGTTTTTTACAAATTAACTGACTAACTAAGTAGCTATACAAATAAATACAAAAACAAAAGTTTGGGTAATTGGTCGACAGTCTGGCTGCCCTACTAAAAACAATGGTAGGTACTTATGTCATAAAGGCAAGCGCATATTACAGCCGCATCAGACCGCAGCGCATTGCAAACCAAAACAAAAAGTGCGATGCGGCCGAGCTTTATAAGGACATATTATCTGCAGGGTTATTGGTTAGATGTCGGCAATCCATTAAGGAGAGGTCATATGCAACCAAATGACCCCTAATGACTCCTATGCAAATGTCAAAAAAATCGAGTTATTTAACATTTTATATTTTTAAACCATTCATTTTGAAAAATAAAATGTCAAATTACTCGAAAATGGTTGACATTGGCATAGGGGTCATCAGGAATAATTTGGTTGCAAATGACCTCTCCTACATCCCGTTAACGGATTGCCAACATATAACCCTGTATACAGGGTGGTAGGTTTTTTTTAAAATAACCGACGAAAAATTTCAACGTATTGGGTAACAGTTTTCGCGTCGATGTCCCTGCCACCACATGTACAATAATCCTTACCTCCTTAATATCGGAATCCAGCAGCTTAGCTTTAACCTTCTCGATCTCTGCTTTCTCCTCATTGTTCTTCACGATCTTTTCTTCTGCCAGCTTCAACTCCTTCTCAATCTCATCTCCTAACACTTTGGTAGCCGTCGGACCCTCCTGGTGGGAGAAGAATTAGATGTAGCATGACTGGTTTAAGGGTTCATGATTTATTGTTACGTAGGTCTTGGAATTTTGTGGGTGTACTATTAGGTACACCTCTGTTTAACCCTTCGGGGATACATGCGTGATGTTTTTTTAGATCTTGGAAAGGCACTTCTGAAGAGTCAGAAAAGGAACACGGATCCAATTTGTCATTTCAGTATTGTAGTCTCCCAACTTGAAAATGGTTAATTTATTTTGTAAGGAAAAGTGTACCTTGATTGAGATTATAAAGTAGAGTATTTTCATTGATTTTGAAAAGGGTATTTTCATTTACGTGATTATTTTTTTAAACTAAATTAATAATTTCCATAGAAATGGTTCTCAAGGTATTGAAATTATAACATCGTCATAATGCACTAAGTGGAAAAAATAAGTATGTATTATTGAAGCTAACTAAAAAACGACTGAAGCAGAGTTAATACAATTTATATGGGACCACCGCGCAAGCTTCATCTGATCAATTCGTCATCAAATGAAAAAAATAATCACGTAATTCGGCCCAGTACTCACGGAGAAATCGACCAACATACATAAAAATACATACAGACGAACATAGAACCTCTTTTTTTAAAAACGTTTAATTAGATTTACTGATGATATTTTCAGAAACGAATGGGTTATTGCAAAAAAATATAAAATGTTCTTACCGGTTGCATCGGGTCTTCCAAGGAGAAACCCATGTCCACATCTTGCTTCCATAGCACCTCGATGAGGTCCATGTCCTGGAGACAAAGGAAAATAACATAATCATTAGATTATAATAGTCAAATAATTGTCCCCCTCACTGAAGGGAGTCTATAGGAGCATATAGCCTGATTATGTAGTCAAGTATAGGGTATGCAGGTCAGATAGGCAGTCGCTCCATGTATATTGGTATTCAGGTGCATCCGATTAGACTGGAAGCGGACCCCAACATAGTTGGAAAGGCTAGAGATAATGAATGAGTTAATATTTTAGTCTTCAAGGGCTTTACTAGGGAGTATCAAGTCCGTTGCATAAAAAGGATGGTGCTATACAGCCCTGTATAGCTGCGTCCTTGTTACACCCAATAAACGTCGGCCTTACATTACTATGTAGGAAGTGCACGGAGAGGTTACCCACGTCTAATAGATGGTAAAATCATGGATTGTGAATCGATAAAGGAGTTATTACAACGCGGCGCCATCTTGCCAAAGATGACAGGCATAGATAAAAGAGGACACCCTTTTTTTGTTCGATATTTAAAGATTTTTGAATTTCTTGGAATGCTTTTGCGGTGGACCGCTATTGAAAATAATTTTAGTAATTGTTTTGAAGATAGGAATCATTGTCGATTCGTCGAATATAAGGTTGATGTAGGATATTCCGTTGTTTTGATTGAGATGTGACTTCAGTATTTTTAATTCTTTACGGTTGGGTAAATTTATTTGAATTGTGAAAACAGTCATATTTACAACATTTAACGTGTAAAATTCATAATAATTATTACAAAAATCAACGTCACATCGATTCCGCCATCTTTAATTAGTTTTAACACTGAATTAATAACCACCGGCTATCAAGAACCGGTCTAACAAAAAGAAAGTGAAAACTTACAAACAAAAATAAACTTTAACACGACTTACAGAAGTGTTGTAATCTATTGATATTACAAATGAGTTACGCCTATTCTGTTTCGTATAAATTAAAATATTGAACTACTATTCGAGCTAGTTCTAACACATCACATGGCCAAATTATTTTATTAGAAAATTCGACTTTGTTCCACATGCATAAGATTCAAATTCGTCTTTTGTTAGTTTCCCGCCCAATCAAAAAGTCAGTAGGGGTCGCACCGTCGCACACAGCGGGATAAAATTGATCAAAGCACAGTGCATCGGATTTTTAATTAATAGTGTTCTTCATTTATGTAATTATGCAGTTTATATGTTTTACATACAGAATTTTATATACTTAACAACTTATATGTGATGACGTTTCGGCCGGAAACAGTATTTATGACAGTATGACTATAATCATAAAAGCCAAACATATTCTGCTGCGTTCCTTTAAATAATCATTAAAATATGAACAGTACTTGACTACAATATTCCTACCAGTACGTCCCAGAAGTGGGTTCATAAATCGTAACAATCATAAAATCAATTTGTTGGACTTCGGAAGAAGCTACGAACTCTCGCTAGGATAGCATTAGAGTCCGCGCTACCACCCCAGTCCAATAGACGCGGCGCTAGTGTCTGTATCTATGTCATTGCATCAAATTGCATTTCTTTTTATTTGTTCCACAATTTGCTGCCGGACTTCAGTGGTGGCGTGGTCTCTACATTATACAGTAAATATATCAGTATGTTTTAACATAATGAACAACAGAAAATGAAGGCAATTATACGACATCTATTGTTTCCCGTGTATATCATTCATAACAAACGCCATCTATCCGATGTTAAAGAACAAACTGAAACGATTGCAATTAACGCCATCTGTTCGCTAAATTTGAAACTGTCGATACTAGCGACATCTATTCTTTGATAGTTGTACTATTGAAACCAGTGCCATCTGTTGTACTAGCATTGAACTTTTGTGGTTAGTGCAATCTTCAGCATTCTGAATACCTTACTAGAAAGTGTGTGCTCGCTACTTGACGGCAGAGGGCATTACGTACATATTTAAAGAAGCAAATTGATAAACGGTTAGACCACGAAAAATGAGAATGTAACGTTTGTAGATCTATTTTCAAATGCTAAATTAAATAAAAACGAATGAAAATAAACAATCATTGCACATGTTTATAAATTGCTAAGAAAACAAATTTAAAAAATTTATGGTATTAAAAAGTTGAAAACTATTAGATTTTGAAGAAGCTCTACGGGTCGGATCACATAATCATGTTAGAGAAGATAACAACTTTTTTTTCCATTAGACAATTAAACATTTTCCAAAGTAAACCATAATTTTCACTTGAAAAATACTTTTGAGAAAATCACAGCAGATGGTGCTCTAATAAAATACCAAAAATAACTTCTAGAGCATCTGATTTGGACTAAAAAACTCGTAATTTAGTGAAACAAGGTTACGAGCGGTCAAGGTAAGCCAAGGTCAAGACATTGCCGAAATAGACCGATCCCCGCACTGCGTAATAGAAAGATGTGTTCCAGATGGATAGACGTCAGACTTGAGAGAACTATCGCTTACGAAATTAGGAAAAGTCAGAAACGTTCGACCAATTCGATCGACGAAACGTACTTACTAATTCCATCCTGGGAACCAACTTTGTCCGGGCGGGGGGCGATTTTCGACATTGATTTAAGAACTATGTTTATAAAAGTCTATATAAATATTTTATTAATTGTTTGTGGTATGGGTTAATTCATTATTAATTAATTCTAATCTATGCCATTTCTGTCGTCGTTTTTAGTATTGACAAATACTTAATTTTGAAAGTACATACTTACTTAACTTTAGATTTTTGTAGCAATTAAAAAAAAAACGCTTAACTATAAGACTGGTTTTGAATGAATCACCATTAATTTCTACGTATGAAGCTCATTAATCATTATAAAGAATATTAACAAGACAAGTATTGATATTAAATTTAAAAAAGCATAATAAATAAATAATAATTTAGTAAAAAAAATTAAGATAATAAATATAAAATATGCAAATATTATAACTATTTATGAGCCGGTTTCTCATAAGAATAATTTAATACAATTAATTATTTTATGGTTCTTGCACTGTCAGTTAGTACCGTTAAAATAAAATCAATTTTTACCTACTTTCTGGCTGATCAAAGCTTTGGATCAAAATAACAACATGTGCCATAAATCATGTGCCAAAAAAGTAATAGAGAAATGTTGTGTGTCTTTTCTACGGGATCTGTAACTTGAAATTTAATTATTTTTAAACATGGCGTCAATTTTAGCGGTCAAATATTTTTTTAAAGAGATTACTTACCTGTTCAGTCTATTTTAGACAGATTAAAGAATAACAACGCTAAATAAAGAAATAAAAGGTAAGGAACTGTAATTTTTTATCTAGTAGGTAAATAACATCTGGCTCTGAGTTCATCCATGAAAATATATTACGTCATTTCCGTCAGTGTCATTCGAAAAACAAATTGACAATTAATTTATTACAAATCCTTCCATTGCTGCTTTAAGTAGCCATCAAATAAATGCCACCGTACAAAGCACGTATTGGACCTACGATGACGTAAATCGTAGTAAAAGTCATCTATCTCGTTCTAGCGTTATGCGTAATACAGTTATTTTTGTAGTAAAAGCGTGTTGTCTCTTTCGCACACATGTTTCTTTTGAATAGTGGCGTGATCGTAGGAAATACACATTACACAGACACACCTATGCAAAGGTATTTCGTGTCAATAAACATATTTTATTTTTATTATTTTTTACCTATTTTACAACGAAATTGAGTTTTTTTGTTGTTAAAATCTTCATTCCTTAAAGAATTTAAATGGTGGCTAATATTATAATCGTCACTACTAGCAAGTTGTCAATGGGTTATGTCAAGGGAATAACAGCGGCATCCCATCAAACTTCAGGTTTTTGACAAAAAAAACTTTGACAGGACTGTACAATGCGCGCCATGAAAGAAGGCCCGCCAAAAATTGTGGAACTACATTTTTTTTAATGCAATGGCATAGACACTAGCGCCGCGTCAAAGGACCTTCATTCGTAGCGCGCACTGTACCTATGACAGTCCTGTCACAGTTATTTCACCTCTGTTTAACCGAATACCAACCTTATTGTAACAAAAATAAGGCCTGTTAACACGGCACGGTTTCCTAATTACAGTGCGGCGCGCTAGCCGCACCCAAGAATAATCGTGTGAGCTTGTATATGACACGGCAAACCACCGGACGACGCATACGGCGACGGCAGCGCCGGCTGTGCCGTAGTGCCTGTCAACAAGCTTCCATAATGATCCATACAACATTGACGACCGACCCCTTACCGACCCTGACGACTCCATTACCCTCCTCCAGGAGAGCAGTAGGGAAACCAGCATAGTGTACAAAAACAGACGCCCGTCATTCCGACCTCGCCGCCGAGGTCCTTTGCGATCGCGACCGCGTCCCCGAGTAAATGATACTCCCCCCGACCCTTGCTCGATAACGAGATGCCAGCAGTTGTTGCAGCTGAGCACATAGCTTTAAATTCCCCGACTAATAATCATGATCAAAACTTTGATCCAGCCCAAGGATGGGAATCCTTGATGTCCTCCCTCCGGTTGACGCCCTAAGACAAGGTTCGTACCGCACAGGGGGTGCCCTTAGCGAGCGTTCACCTAGTTTTAATTAGCATAGTTGAATAACCCCTGGCTGGAGGTTTTAAGTGTAGTAGCTTAAGGAACCCACAGGAAAGCCCGGCTAAGTAGTCATGATCTCAGAGGTCAACTACGAGATTCACTACATAAAAAAAAGACGTCTGACCGTGCCTACAGACGGCGAATCAACCGTAGTTTTTCTCAGCAAAACAAAAGTGTGTGTACAACGAGCCCTAAAGATCACTGTGATTTTGACAATGATGCATAATTAGAGGTTTTATTTTGGAGTCGACTGTAAATATGATTATAATATAACCCTGAGAATTAAAATATCAAAGTTGAAAACAAATAAACCAATTTTCAGAAACAAGGAATACTACTAACTATTTAAAAGTACCATTTCCACTCAAATTTAAGCACTAAAAAAGTGCTGCCCTTACGAAAGGTATGGTACATTACCTACTGCCGTAGCCTGCAAAAGGAGCATTGATGGACGAAAGACGGACGAGACACATACGTGATTCCATCAATGTCTGGTTGCGGCCAAGGCTTGTATAGTACTTTTCTCAAACAATGCTGGAAATTCAAAATAAGTAAATCAATTATAAATTCCAGAATCAATGACGAACAACGATATTTTTTCACGCGCCAATATGTTCATTTGTTTCTTTTTTACTTTAAACAGCTCCATTTGCAAGCCAAATCAAAATTTAAACACAATCTTTGATAAGTTACCTCCTTGGTTGCCACGTGTCCAAGTAAAAAAGTTCGTTCTATTTTTAAATTACACGACAGATGAGTTTTCATAGTAATTTTTTTTGGACGCTACAAACGACAGATATGGTTTTCTTCGCCTGCTCGCATGCATTTGACCAGTATAGCATTTTCGATTTATCTCTAAGAAGATTGTCAAAATAATGCTCGAATTCCAAGCATGTTTAAGAAAACTTTACAAATTTAAATAATTTTCTTTCTTTCTTTTCTTTCTTTTCTTTTTCAAGTTAACCTTCGGGACATCTTTTTTTGTTATGGCAGCACTGTATCAACATGGGTATTACTCAACCTCTACACATTTTGCGACAGCAGTTCCTAACACTATGATTCATACATTCGTAAGTAGAAATGGTGTATTCTACTCAGCTGATTCAGTGCTTATATCGATCTTTTTTAAAAACATAGTGACTGCCGACGGAAGTAATAACTTATCTTTTTTTTTAATTTGCATTGTGTTATCAGAAATAAAAATTTCATAATTTGTAAACTAGAATTATTAAAAATAATAAAAATATGCTTTCACTAGCCAAGCGCAACTCGTCACAATCATAGCGACCGATATATACTGTAAACATTAGCATGTCGGTGACGCGAACCCGAAAGATAATTCCCCAACCAAAAATCGCTCGACGCGCCTAAATAAGTTTTCACTTCACAAAAGAAAAGAATCAACTGCATTTTGCTCACGAAACAAATCTTTGTACTTATTGTCCAATATGTTTTAATCGAGAATGAAAAAAAAAAAATGATTAGCTTTCGTAGCAACTTTATATTCTACAAATCCCACATATTGTCAAGATTACTTGATTTCGATTTCGAACTTTATTTAGTTCCAAATAAGCTCACATAGCGCTGTTGTAATTATTATTTTTTTTAAATGATCACAATTATTTAAATGTGGTCACACAGTAAAACGCCCATAAAACGTGTACATTTGTACAAATTAATTTCATCAAAAGATATTATCTATTCTGATATTAGCGGGTACTTACGGATATAAATAACTTCGATTGCCTTGATTATACGCCATATTTTGATCAATCCTAGCCAGTAGGATTAGTATATTTTAAAAATATTTACAGGAAGTACTAATTGAGTAGTTGAGATGACATTGAATGATAACATAGATTTTATTAATTACAAAAATAATTTCTAAAATAAATATGACATATTTTATATTATTAACACATAAAGAAAAAAACAATCGGTCCCAAAAAAATATAGTCTGCCAACAATACCGCCAACACGCAATGAGCAAGCGGTGATTATAGAAATTAAAAAAAAACAGTGATCAATGCTCGTTCGTTTTTTGAATAAGAGGCCTTTGCCCTGCAAACGCCGATTTTTTTTAAAACGGCAATTACTGTCAACTGCTAAATTATAGCCATTCAAAATTACGACCGCATTGTTATCTTTTCCCGCCATTTATCCATCTGACAGCTGTCATCTTGTTGACATTACATCAAAATACATGAACTTTTCAGTTCCAGTAGTAGTCCCCTAAAACCCCAAACTTTACTTTCACCCCTTTTCAACCCAAAATACGTGTGTACATACATTATCGAACGTCGCAACCTAGACAGGCAGACGTCTGGTGAACCAAGGCAATGCCCCCAGGTCTTTGTTTCCTCGTCTCAGCTCCTAGGGGTCGAAACCCTAAGCGTTGAAACTCAGCCTGAGTTCGTTGAACGTTTTCGGGCGACATTCGTAAGGTAAAGTATTATGCTGCATACTGTTGCAGCTCAAATATAGTTTGTACTTTACACAATTGACATAAAGTTTAAATTATGTTTACACAATTTGGTTAAAAAAAAAATGCTTCTATTCCGTTCCGCAATAATGTGAATAGAACCTAAGTATGCTATGCTTAATCGTCAAACACCCCAGGCGTTGAACGCCCAGGGGTATTGAAAACCCCAAAAATCATTTAAGATTTATAATACTTACTGTTTTATCTCAAAAATTCAAAACACTACACACTTCAGCGGACAAAAATTATGTTATTGCAGTAATTAACTATATTTTTCCTTCACATTTATTATCACCTGTCTTTCAAGCATAATAATTAATAATATTTTAAAATAAATTAAGTACGCCACAACTGAACACATGTCTTGTTGCTAAAACACTTATTTACGAAGAAACATAACATGTAAGTCTATCAAGTACATAACACTACTATTATTAAAACAACACGTGTGTACTAAATCACTTTCAATTTCATATTTTATACACACGACTTCGAAATTGGCAACTGTTCAAAACTAATAGTTTACACTCATTAAGTATAAGCAAATTCATAAATCGCAACCTCTGCTTACCCTCTTTCGGTTTAACATCACCAAAAAAAATTGGAAAACGAAGGAAAAAAATAGTTTTTTTCTTGTGAAAGTTTCATCGAAATCGGTTGAGTAGCTTCGGAGTTATGACAAAAAACACGTGCCAGTGTTTTGATAATAACGACTAGTGTTTTCTTGACGTATTTTTGGCCTCAGACAATACATTATTATCATTTAAGGTACGGTTTATTTCTAAATTCATTGCGGTGGCTGCCATGTTGGTCTAGTGGTCGTAAGCACTACTGCTGAGCATGACCTGGGTTCGGCAAGGTGTTATTAGGTTGTTCCATCTGTAATTTCTGAGTAGCAGCCAGTCTAGATTTGAGCCCTATTGATGGCAATAGGTTCGCCCCCTATTAGATGGGACTTATACATAACTGGCGAAAAGTAGGTATACTTATAGGTACACCTCTGCCCAACCCTTTGGGAAGTACAAGCGTGATGTTATGTTATGTTCATTACGGTGGATTCTCAATTAATAAAACTTGTCGTTTTTTTTTGGACCTTTTAGGCAAATTATAATAACAACCTGTATATTTTCCCACAGGGGATCGTGACTAAATGATAACAGCCACACGGGTCGATCGAAGTTTAATCTACGCTTATTACATATCTATATTACATATCGATATCTGCTATATTACATATCGAGGCTCCTCCGTTCCTCGGAAAGCACGTTAAGCCGTTGGTCCCGGCTGTTATTCGTAGATCTGTGACAGTCACTACGGGTAGTCAGAAGCGCGAAAGTTCGACAACCAGTCTTACCAAATACCCAGTAACTTGGTTGTGGAGGTCAGATAGGCAGTCGCTCCATGTATTATAAAATACTGGTATTCCGAAAGCCGACCACAACAAAGTTGAGAAAAGGCTAGGCAAATTGATTTTGGCTAAAGTCTCTTCGCATACAGTGGAGGAACGAGAATTAATCACCATGCTTACTCGTGTTGGCAATTTCAGACTAACATTTGTATTTATACTTTACATATGCTATCAACAGTAGTTTATTTACAAGCTGAAGTCGTGTGTCTACGTACCCAATTACTACGTACTCGATTGGAGAACGCAGAACATAGAAAGCACGTGTAGTTAGTTCTATACAAACTGTTGTGTTGAAAGTTAATAATAGCCGGCAAATATCATCCTAGTCTTTTCCAACAGCGTTGGGGTCGGCTTCCAGTCTAACCGGACGCAGTTGAATACCAGTAGTTTACAAAGTAAGACTGGTTGTCAGACTTTCGGGCTTCTAAACATTAGAGGATTATATCCAAGATAAGAGTGCTTAAAAACATGCTGGTCCTGCTCCATAGGACAATTTAGAATCAAGACAAAATCAAACAGGTTGCTAATTTAATTGTAAAATTTATAATTTTGTGCTATATAACATTGATTTTACATTCTGTGATTACTTCCTCACACACTGACTTATTAATTTAAAAAAAAATAGGAAAATCGTCTACTTTTAAAATGTTTGTAAATATGTGAGCACCATGTATCTATCACATAATTAAATTATCTGTCGTAGCTTCATTTTTAATTCTTTTTACCTATTGTGGTATAGTAATTTTAGTCTAGGTGCATCGTCTTCACATATAATTATTTAACTAATGTACACGGTACTTATAAAAACTATTGTAAAACATTTTAAAAGAGTAACGGTGGAGTTTCTTGCCCATTCTTCTCCATACGAAAACTACCTTTTGGAAGGGGCGACTAGAATCAATTATTTTATTTTGTAAATTTTGACGTTCAAAAGTGCCATACATGGTCCTATTTGAAATAAATGATTTGACTTTGACTTTGAACAACCCGTTATGACTGTCAAAGATTTACGAACAGAGACGGTAAACATTTTGAACAAGAGTGCAAACGCAACTCCGCGCCCCGATTTTTCTTATTTTTGATTAAGAACTTAAGTTCGTTCGTCCTTAGTGCTTAATTGATTACAATCTAGCTTAATAGACTAATAAGTAATTTAATTATAACTTGAAGAATTGTGTAAATTTTCACTTTTACGAAATTATAAACACTTTGTTCGTGTATTTCTTTTATTGATAACATAACCAACGAACGACTCAACGACTTCTAAATTTGTTCGTCCGGAGACTTTTCCTACCGCCATATCTTTATGACTTCATTACTCAAACATTTTCGTTGTAATTATTATGCAATATTTAGAAGCTTTAGACTCTGGACTCAGGCTTAGTATTTATAAATCCAGCCTAGATAAAAACAGATACAATCTGCTATGATAAAAAGTAACAAAACAATTATATTTCATGTTTTCAACATTACAAAAAGGAATAAAACACATTCGAATTTTAAAACAGTCAGTTAACGGTTTTTACGCCATCTTGCGTTTAGAAATTCTAATTTCGAACCTTTGAAATGGGAAAGTATCGTTAACATAATTTTAAATTCACATATCGGGAGCAAATTCAGAAATTCTGATTGGCATTTTCAACGTTTCCTTTCAAAGGTTAGGCAAAAGAATTGGTAGACTGTAACTGCTCCACTGCAGGTCTGCAGCCTTCTTCTCGTACCGAGTAGGATCGACCTTTGATCACCACGCTGGGGCTGGCTCAGTGCGTGTTGGGACTTTGGGAGGTTTCAGTTTATTTTAATTTTTGAATTGTTTTTGTTTTTATATTTTTATTACGGAGGCTTTTAACGTGCACGTCTACATTGTTTTCACATGTATAATTTCAACATGAATGATGTAACCTTTATTTTGTAACAATATTTTGATTTAAAAGAGTGTCCATGGAGTGTCTTGCCCGTTCTTCTCCATAGGTAGCTACTGTTTAAATAAAAACAAAAGTTTGGAATAAATTCACAGTTTTTTTTTTTTTTTTTTGAACGGGCATCTCGCAGTTTTGACCACTAAGGTCTTGGCTGCTTAACCGGACTTTCCTGTGGGTGCCTTAAGCTGCTACACTCAAAGCCTCCAGCCAGGGGCAAAAAACTAAACTAAATTAAAACTAGGCGAACGCTCGCTAAGGGCACCCTCTGTGGGGTACGAACCTCGGCTTAGGGCGTCGCTGAGGGGAGGACAGCAAGAAGGGACAGGCTGGATCAAAATTGGTTTAGATCATGATTATTATTCGGGGTAGTTTAAAGCTACGTGCTCAGCGGCAACAACTTGCTGGCACCTCGTTTTCGAGCAAGGGTCGGGGAGGAGTATCATTTACTCAGGGACACGGTCGCGGTCGCAAAGGACCTCGGCGGCGAGGTCGGAATGACGGGAGGCGTCTGTGTTTGTGTATAGTGCTGGTGGCCCTATTCTGCTCTTGGAGGAGAGTAATGGGATCATCAGGGTCGGAAAGGACATGCCTAGGACGGCGGATCTGGCTAATTCTGGAAGGGACATAATTGGCTGCTTCGACAACCAAATAAATTCACAGTATAATTACTTGGTTTTATAGTTTTACAGAGTGTAACACGAAACAATACCTGTTTTTACAAAGATGAAGTTTTGAAGACGGTGTGAGGCAGTGTTGCCAATATATAAAAACTATTTTTTACTATAATGTTGCCAATTTAAGGTATAAGTTAAATTTTGTAAACACCTACTACGCTTTAGAATGGGCAACTAGCTTCATCTTTCTGACTGACCGCCCCCTGAAAATGAGGTTAAGAACTGAAAGCTTATAATAACAGGTGGTAGCACAGTTGTACGTCTTTAAACCGCCATTGTTGTGTTTACGTTAACTTTGCGTCTAATCACAAATTATACGGAAACTAGATAAATATGTATGAGACTTGGAGTGTAGCACTATTAATAGACGAGCAAAGGACAGGGAAACCGCCACTGGTAAAAAAGCAGCTTTAGTGGAAAAGTCAATAAATTATGAAGTTTTATAATTTATAGGTTATTTTGTGTTTGTTGACTTTAACTTCGTTTTTTGTTAAAGACTGGAGGCGTACGATAGAAATAACCTGATCAGAGTTGAAAACCAACTCGGGAATGATCTTCCTGACTGACAAACTTCAGAGATGGCACTTCTAGCACTGATCTAATATTATAATATAAACACACATACTTTACTATAATTTACATAATATCACATCACAAGTGCCTGTATGAAATGTAAACAGACTTAGTTCTCTTGGGAACATCACCTTTATACCACTTTCTCCCATAAAAGTCTTAAAGCATAGCACATCGTCTCGACGAAATATCGGGTTCCAATTTTTTTTCGGAGAGCTTTCTCCCCTAGTTTTCTTCTTAAAACATCTTTGGCAAATACATGGGTCCCCGTATTTTTGCAGTAAACAGCTGCGTAATTTTGCTCAATAATTAATTATTCGTAAAAAAAGTCGCTTGTTTACAAAAATTTATAGCTAGCTGTCAAATTATCAGACGCTGGATATCAGCGCCATCTGAAGTGAGCAAGTGGCAGTTTTTATCCCCATACCTACTACTAAGTGGCAATCGCTTTCAAAGCGCTTCGTATTTCTACAATGACTTTCAACAGGACTGACATAAACATTTCAGTAGCTTATGTCAATACTCATTTTTACTTGTCCTTCATCTTTATCGATGATAGAATGTCATTTTCTCGGTCTGGTCAGCAGGCGAGACCTCCTCAAAATAAGCCACCCCCACTAAAATACAATACCATTACCACCCGAACCACGGCATCAGTGGCATTTTTAATCGACTCCAAAAAAAAGGAAGGAGGTTCTCAGTTCGGTCGCAACCTACGGTAAATAGAAAAACTAAGAAACCCACTTCCGAAATTAAAGTTATTTTCACTTTGTAGTACTTTTTTGCAAGGTCCTCAGAAGTGCCAGTAAGTGGTGCCAGTACCAGGGTAACATAAATCGAAGATTGTAGCTTGAACATCTGTTGGCTTCAGTGACATCGACCCAGTTTCAGTGGGTAACCTTGGTAAGCCAGTGCTTACCAAGGTTAGTGCAGTGTCAGTGCAGCCTAGTATAATCAATAAGTTGTAGTTCTATAAAGTATCGATTTCAATAATGAACCAGTACTATTCAAAGGCATTGTTTGCAAATAAAGTCATTTTTTCAAATAAGGTTGAGAACCAGTACTTTTTGAACGTCAAAATTACATACGACAGTCCCCCAAATGCTCGCCCTTCTCGTTTTAGGAAGGTGGATCGATGACATAGTGATTGGTCGCAGTCAGAAGCGCTACTGCTGAGCATGAGGTTCCGGGTTCAATTCCCAGGTTGGGCAGTGTTATTGGGTTTTTTCATCTAGAATTTCTCAGTAGCAGCCCGGAGTCTGGATTTGAGCCTGGTTGATGTAGGTATGGGCGTTATTTCACGTCATTCGTTACAATAACTGGATACGAAGCATGTAACCGAATAGCTACTTTCGAGTCAAACTGTATACACATTATTTTTTAAGTACATAGTTACATTTTCGATGCAGATAGTCCTAAGCCTGAATAAAGTATTAGAGGAAGTTTATTTGTATCATTATTACATTAAAGCTTGTCATAATATGTAACGTACTCGTATTACGTAGGTAATCAGTTATATTTTCGTTTCGCAAATAACTGTAATACTTCGATAAAATCACGATTTTGAATCACCGAATAGAATTTGATAAAATAACTTGTTACTACGCTTTACGCTTTTGAAGTGACTTCAAAGGCTTCACCTGTTTTAAAAACACGTTACGTTTCGCGAAAATCACGTAACGACCCACCCCTAGGTTGATGGCAATAGGCTCGCCCCCTACTACACGGAACTTAAACGTTACTAGCGAAATTTGGGTGTAAGTACCACAACGGTTTTTAATTTCATGTGGTAAGTACTATAGGAACACCTCTGCCCAACCCTTCGGGCATTAATTGGCGTGATTTTATGCTTTGTTTAAATCTCACGTGACATCATATCTATTATTATATCTACCAAATCAACAAAGTCTTTAACCGTGTCATTTCAAATTAAGACGCAAAACTACCATTTGGCCGAAAAGTTCGTCGACACCGCAGGTTGCTAACCTCTGCGTGACGATCTAACTCTTCTTACTAATATTTGCGTGTAGTGGGCGCGGCGTCGTTATAAAATGCGACTGATTTGAAGAAAATTTTGATTATAGAAAACAATTTGATTATTGAAAAAAAAAATGGAAATATCCGGTTTCTGCAATGAGAATTTTAAAAGGAGAACAAGTGAAGCTTTTTTTTTAACTCGCGAAATTCGAGAAGAAATTTTGAATTTTCAACTTCAAATTCTCAATTCCGTAATTGAAAAACCGGGTGCGACACCTAATTTTTGACAGCCAAGTCTGAAAGTCTCTGACCAGTAAGTACAATTTGCAATTAAATGTCAGATTTTAAATCACTTGACTTTGAACGTCTGTTAAAAAAACAATCATCGATTCTTCTAAGTACCGGGATGGGGATGAAGGCGGCAATATTCCCTTTCATAATATGGAATATCCACATAATTATTTTATAATATTAGTGAATATAAATTGTGTTTTTTTTTTATGGAACGTTCTCGAACCCTTTAACCCTGAAATATCTAGTTATATTACAGTATTTTACTATCTACTTCCATTACGTGGGAATAAAAGCCAATGCTTGTATAATATTTGCGGTTACTCGATAAACGATAATATTTTATCTATGCTTATCTGTAACCAACCAGTCTTCTTAATCAGAACTTTTTTGTTACCAAACCATCGATTGCATTTTACATATCATTTTTGTGCTAAAATATGACGTAATATTGTTTACAAATTAAGAGGTGGCCCAGTGGAGTAACCCTGACAGGGGCTTTAGGTACTTTGTGTAAATTATTTCATCAATACTGCTCTCAAGTCGGTGAAGGAAAACACCGTGAGTAAACTGGCATGTCCTAGAACCAAAAATTCGTAGACATGTGACATTCACCAACCCGCACTGGGCCCACGTGGTGGAACACGGCCCATCACTTCCTCTCACAATGAGGAGGCCTGTGTCCCAGCAGTGGGAACATTATATGCTGATTAAGCTATAAACTATCTGGGGTCTACTCCCGAAGTACGAAGTCCGTAGTTTCGTTAAAAGTTACGGACGTTTCCTACTCTGTATTACTTAAGGCATAAGATTAGTTTGGCCCGAACTAAGAATCAATGACAACACAATTTGACAGTTGTCCCTACTCCCGAAGTTTTAGCCCGAACGAAAAATTGAATTTGACAGTAGTTTTGACGGATCAACTGCTTTCCGACGGGCCGGTATCTTGATCCGGTGGCTAAAATTGGAACTAACGAAATCACTATGACAAAGTCATTCATTGCTAGCGCCACAGATAATTATGAGATTAGTATATTTGGTGTTTCTTCTTTGTTTTTTGCTCCTTCTGTATTAGTTACTAGCTAACCCGACAGACGTACTGTCCAAACAATAGTTCATACCAACATTCTGAAGAAAAGAGGACGGTTAGTTTATCAATTGGAACCGTGCACCTAGCTTCTGACGTTTCATAAGTGCCCATGTAGGTTTATGTGAAATAAACGAAATAAAATAATTTGAATTTGATTGGAAAATTTTCCGGCTTACTTTTCCAATTTTTCCTACTACTAAATTATTCCTCTGGAGGTCTGAGATTAAAACCCACAGAGTAGGCGAAACCATAAATCCTATATTAATAAATGAGCAATTTTTTTTTTTGTGAAAACTTCTTTAGGCGCTTTGGGCATTTTTGAGATGGGAAAAACAATTAAACTCGTGGCACTGTTACTGAAACCTCATTTTTGTAAACGCGATTGTGCTCTTTATTCATATTTATAAAGTTACGGATCAATGTTCTATGCAAGTATTTTCTTGTTCAAGTTTTCACTTCTGTCGGCACTCCCGGAGTGCCACTGTTTTTTTTTTTTTTTATTGTTACTTGACAGCTGTCTCGGCACGTGTTTTTTAGGTAAACAAAAAAACTAACTACTTAAACCTATGGAGTGCTATAGGTATAGCTATAGGTCTCATATCCGGGAAAAATCGTTTTCTCCGTATTTTCACCCAAAGAGAGCTGGGTCATCTAT
Organism: Omphaloscelis lunosa; assembly: GCA_916610215.1. Taxonomy (NCBI): domain Eukaryota; kingdom Metazoa; phylum Arthropoda; class Insecta; order Lepidoptera; family Noctuidae; genus Omphaloscelis; species Omphaloscelis lunosa. The sequence continues at coordinate 5,566,435 of OU744270.1, forward strand.
GCTTTAGAACAAGATGGCTTACCTTAAAATAATGACATGGCAGCATGGAATTAGTAAGTACCTACTCTCATGGCAACATGGAATTACTATGTACTATACATGGAATTAGTATGAACTAAACTATCCTATACTATTAAATGAGCATTCTTATTTTTCGCCAAAGCAGAGCTCGGTCGCCCAAATACTTCAAAATAATTACAGATTGATTTCTGCGACGAAAAAGGCTGTTGACCTTCTTTATACATCATTGTCAAGGTCTCAATAATAAACAATAGATTACACTCAACGGCCCAGAGATAAGATGTTGCCAGTGTAAATTATCATAATTTGCTAAGTTGAATGACCTTTTAATTCAAATATTATTCTTTGAGCTAATGTCAAACAGTTTTTTTTTAAACCGGAGATGAGAGGATGCGAATTAATGACGCATAAAGAAAATGGATTTATTAAATCAGCTGGTGAACGTCTGCTACTACATATATTTAATCTGCCTAGCCTTTTCCCAACTATGTTGGGGTCAAATTCCAGTAAAACCGGATACAGCTGAATACCAGTATTTTATATAGAGCGACTGCCTATCTGACCTACACAATCCAGTTACTGGGTAACATGATAACCCTAGGTAAGACTGGTTGTCAGACTTTTGGGCTTCTAACTACCCGTAACGACTGTTAAGATCTATGAATGACAGTCGGGACCAGCGGCTTAACGTGCTTTCCGTGGCACGTAGATTCAAAATTCAAAAGTCATTTATTCAAACTAGGCTGAAAATCAGCACTTTTTGAACGACAAAATTACATAAGACAGTACCCCAAAACGCCCACCTTCACCACTTCCTAGTGCCTTTAGCTGGGAAGAAGAAGTGGCGCAACAAACTCCCCAGCAGCACAGCTGTCTGTTCAAGTTATACAAATAGTATGCAAAATAATGTACATTATGCAGCACAAAAAAATAATTTAAATGATAAATTATTGGCCATATGTCAGCTAGCACACCCAAATATACCAACCAAAAACATCGAGAACTATACTCAAGCAGAAATAAAATAATAAAAACTAAACGTAAACAGAAATTTATCTAAATAAAGCCTTCAGGCATTAAGGGCGTGCCCGCTTACATCCTTACATTTTATAAAACAAAGTCCCCCGCCGCGTCTGTCTCTCTGTCTGTCTGAACTTGATAAACTCAAAAACTCCGAACGGATTTTCAAACAGTTTTCATCAATGGACGCCATGACCATGGCGTAACGCGCGCGCAGCGTTAGCTATATAAAGCTGTAAGAGGTCTCGAATTCTCGATTTGTAATGGATAGTCTCCCATTTAAGACCTGACCACGGCAAGCGTAACTTGACCTTCGATCGACCCGTGCGACTGTCATTGTTTATCCCAAAAATAATTAAATCTTCGTAAATTACAGCTACACTTCCGCAGTACAGTCGAAATGGACGAAGTACCGACTGGGTACGCGCGACTGTGCATGCGTAGCGTAGACTTCTAATGTGGCCACAATTTTCTTTTCTCCCACAATCAGTATTACCAATTTAATAAATAAACAATTTTTTATACGTTATAGTAAAAATTCAGTATACGTATTAATTATGATTAGAATATAATATTCTTATTGGGGTGTTTGGTGGTTTGCGCTCGTGGGTAAGTAATAAAAGCCGCACGTTTCGATCCATCAGATTAAGCTACGCTTGCCGGGATTGGTCCGTGGATGGGTGACCATATTTACACACCGAGACTCCTCCATGCACGTTAAGCTGTTGGTCCCGGCTGTCCTTCGTGGATCTTTGACAGTCGTTACGGGTTGTCAGAAGCCCGAAAGTCTGACAACCAGTCTTAACAAGGGGTACCCGTCAGTCCATGTCAAATACTGGTATTCAGTTGTATCCAGTTAGACTGGAAATCGACCCCAACGTTTTTGGGAAAAGGCTAGGCAGATTGATTGGTGGTGTGCGTTAATTCCGGGACATGTTGTATAACGTTTTATGTCAAGATAGTGTTGATAACGATACAACGCTTCCACGTATACATTTATAAATGTGACCGCGCAAACAGTACATGTTTCATGTAAATTCGTATTTACAATTATAATTAACTCGTAGTCGTACGATGCCATGCGGTATAAACATTTTCAAATTTATTTTAAGACTGGGCTCTTTTCGCGACTTTGCTTTCTTGAAAAAATTACGGAAATGTCGCATGGCAAAAAAAGAAAATATATTAATAGGGGCTTTTATCATAATGTCAGCTTAAATGTAGAGAATAATGTTTTTGTTTTTTTACTGCAAGCAAAGGGTTCTTCGGTATTGTTTTTTATGTCACGAAAACACCTATCTAGTATAACTTTAGACTTCATATTGTTTCAGTAACCTTTAATCCCGTAAAAATTATTAACAAATGTCAAAGTAGTGACTGACACTTGACAGCTTACAAAATGTTGCCAGGACAGAAAAACAAAATCCGTCCATTTCTAGACTTTTTAGCCAAGATAAATCTTTAATAAATTAACGAAATCTGTCGAGGCTTGATCAATCATGACCGGCTCACTTCATGCACCCAACAAAACAGTATAAAGTGAAAATACAACAAGAAGTTCTCATTTTTCAACCTTCAAAAACACAATTTATATTCGCATATTTTTTTCATAAATATTTAAGAAAAAAGCAAAATTTACTTTTGATACCTACACCAAAAAAAGGAAAATCAATGACAACCCGTCAATCAACGTATTTACCTCAATATTTTAAAAACAGTAACCTTAATCATTATAACTGTACTTTGAACCGAATGGCTTGTTGTGACGTCATTTTGACGTACACTGACAGTTTACAATATATTTTCAATGGGCATTTACTAAGAGATGCAGCAATGGTGCTTACAAGTTTATCGTGTAGATTTTGACACCAATGTAATGATTAACGACAATTACAAAAAAACATTTAGCTGTCTATGGTCCTACCACCAACCGTTTCAGTAAAACTGGCAGTACTAAAAGGCAACACATTTAAATAATAGTCTAAATAAATCCTTTTTCACACACGAGGGTAAGTCGAAACGACAGAACGCCACGTGGTTTTGATTCTTCCACGTTTAAAAACTGGCCAATCTAGTCGCTAACTAAAATAGGCAAAGAATCAGTACAGAACAGTAAAAAAGCAAAGAATTTATCACTCACCTCTTGAGTCAGCTCATCTCCAGTGTGATGACCCTCATCAGGCTCGATCTTCACATCAACACCATCGCTGGAAGCTTCCATATCACTAACACCACTAGAGCTGGCCGTAAAGCTGGTGCTAGCTCTTTCCCTCTTCACATTGAGCACCAATTCTTCCTCAAACATTGGCGCCAACTCATACACTTCGGAATCTAAAGGAGTATTTTCCAGTAGATATTGTTCTAAATTCTCCTGCTGCTGCTTCACGTCCAAGTACTCCAAATTATGCTTCAGCTCTTTAGCTGCAGCTTCTCCAAACTCTTGTAAATCCGCCATGTTCTGTTGAAATACTGAGTTGGTTTCTCCCAAATCCATCTCAGTTTTCGGGTTGAAATAAGGCATGAAATCTATAGCGTTGTCGCTATATAGATCGTCATCATCCTCTTCCTCCTTCTTGACTCGAACTTCAAAGTCCTCATTTTCCTTTTTGATCTGCATCTCGGAAGGTTGTACAAGTAACTCGTTGACGTCAAAAGATCTTGATGCTATTTCAGCAAATATGTCTTCTTCAGTTCTGTTGTGGAGAAAATCAGCAGAAAGAGTGACAATAGCGTCCGGGCGTTCTTCATTGCTCGCCGTTTCTTCTTCTTCATCAGAAACTTTGACTTCCTGTGCTACGTTGTCGTCAGCTGACACGGAGTCTTGGTCAGCATTTTCGGGGACCGTCGCCGAAGCGAGCGCCGGCGCTACTGTGTCAGTCGCTACATTATTTACTAAATATGTATGAAGTATCGGGGCTCTGTTATTCCATATCCGCTCATTATATTCTAAATCAGGGTTACCATATCGTCCGAGAGAATTTAGCTCCTCGAATAATTGGCGTTCGTAGTTAATTAGTATGTTGTCTAGCGATTTTGGATGGACGAATCTTGGTCTGATGAGCGTTCTGGCTTCTTGTTCTAAGGACCAGTCGGAACCGTTTGAGATGTGGAGTCCAGCTATCATCTGCTGGGTCTCCCTCTCCAGATAGTCATTGGGGTCCACCTTTAGCAGGCTTAGGACTAGAGCGAGTCTTAACAACTCGTCTCCGTACAATTTCTTTAGAGAAATCATGGTTATAACTTAAATTGAGCACTTGTGAGATCAGTTATTGAAAGTTTATTTATTTTAATGCTATATAGTCCTTAAGTTATTAATGAAATTTCTGGTCTTCTTTCTTCTTTTCTCCGACATGTTGACAGATGTCACTTTCTCGCACTGTTCGTTATTGTGGTATACATCTTTGGTAAGCACATCATCACTGGTTTATAGAGAAACGTGTTTAGTCTGTCGCTGGCTTTACGCCAGAACACTTCACTTGTTCACTTTTAGTTTATTTTTCTGTAATTAGAATTACAGTTTGATACAGCAGTCTTTGTAAAATACTTTTGGGTACAGGGATTTTAATTATGGAGAAGTTTTTACTTCTATTTGTTGACACAGAACTAAAATTAATAGTCAAGTAATTAGCTATCAGTGTAAACGACCATTGTACTCCTAATGTCCATATTCTAATTCAATTTTAAGTTCGTTATGTTGGCAGTAATTATTTGTTACGCAGAAAAGTTGTTTTGTTGGTAGTGTATATTTTTGTTTAAAAAAAACGCTAAAACGCTTATTTCGCAAGTTAAGAAAACTAATATTTTATTTAGAAGTATTTTTAACAGATGCACAAAGATGTATTGATAAAGATTTTTAATGTTTATATTATGGTAAATAAATAATTTGTATGGGAACACTTTATGGGTGACTAACCTATTTTTTTTAAATAATATTAATTATCTGTGGGGCCTTGAACCATACCATGACATGTACTCAATTAACACAACTAAATATGCCTCGTTACTCAAAAATATATCTAACCTCATTGCATTTTGACTTTTGACATTACTTAACTGTTAAAATTTGTGATTCCGATTTTAAGTAAATTCTAGAATTCCAAAACACATTTTAAATTTAAATTTAGAGCGTCTGCTTTCGTGATATGAGGTTAGAACTTAGCAAGTTATTGTTAGATATTGTCTATGAAAAGATGAATAAATAGGTTATTACTTTGTGGTATTCCATACTAACTCATAAGATTACAGGTTTAGCTTGGGATAACAATATTTTAAAATTAATAAAATAGAAAAGACTACCGACATGGAAACAGTTTTAAAAATAATATTGAAAGTATGTTATCGCGGGTAATTATTGAAAGAAGGCAGCATGTCGAAACATATTATTTCTGTTTAAAGCTGCTTACCTTGTTAGAGGCTTAGCGTGATATAGTAGCATAATACATAATTGTAAGTCACTGATAATTACGTAGGCACCCACAAAAGAACAACAATAAATGAACTTCTATTGAATTAAATTAACCTTACGACTATTTAAAAACAAGCGATTATTTACTTAATACTTTGACACATAAGTCATATAATCGCGTGTATTTGTATGTAAAATAATACAGATTACGAAAGTAAAAACTGTTTGAGTAGCGATTTAAAGTTAATTGACCTCTTTAGACGAATTTTATTTAATTTTAAAACGTTTTTACGGCATCTAGAAAGCGTATGAAATTACTGAAATTTAAATTATAGTTTTTTTTATTTAATTATATTATTATCAATGAGAGTAGACGAGGAATTCAAATATAGAACAGTAAAGACTTAAATTAAAATACACTCGAATTCAATTTTAGATCGCGTTGTTATTGGAGTATTCAATTCAGAATAGATGTTTTCTGAAAACTCGAGAAAAACAAACATGTTCGCATTGTTTTCGATCAAGCATAATTTACGCCACCATTTAAAAATATCTTTTTACAAGCTTACAACTTAATTTTCACAACAAAAAACGCGAATAAACAATACACACACATACTCAAAACCACTGCAATTTTTCCAAAATCGTAATCACCCTACCAACCTTCCAAACCAACCCGAAAAAAATTACACACTGCCAACATAACACAATACAACAAATAAAACCAAAGATTAAAAAAAGAAGGATTAAAAATAAAAAAATTCCCGCCTGAATGAACGTAAGATAAAACAATGCTCTTTGTTTACTAGAAGTTCCGTTTTGAGCGCGCGCTCACGACCGCGCTCGAAGGCAAACTGCGAAGCTTCAGTGCAGGGAACGTTGACCAATGAATCATACGACATCTCTTTATTTTTCCCTGAATTTTCGCTCGCGAATCGTTAAATTTACCTTAGGACAATGAGCCATCATGCCAACTGCACTGCAATGTCGTTGATCTAAACTAATATTATAAAGAGAAAAGTTTTGTTTTTTTTGTATGTTTGTATATTTTTCTGTTACGCTAAAACGGCTGAACGGATTTGAATGATTGGCACATGGATAGACCATGACCTGGGTTAGGACATAGGATTTTTCTTTGGATCGAGACTTGTTATCCTGATATTCAATTAAATGAGTTAGTTCTATCGCGATGGATAAATAATGTACGCATTTTTTTTATAACCCGTCTTGAGCAAGCGTGGTTATCAATGCTCGTGCCTTCTCTGTACAAGAAGACGCCTTTGCCCTGCAATGGGACAATAATATTATAAATCGGCGTAGATAAGTTTGCTAGATTTTTGTTACTTTTTCACCTTGTCAGGAGCAATACGATGTATTTGGCTATTACACAAATATTCAGAAACAAAGGATCGTAAACTTTACGATGTTTTTCTATCTTTTTCAAGATAAGACGTCAATTTGTGGTATTTTAAACTAAACTTAGCTTATACCGAAACACTGGTGGCAATAGTTTAAACTCCTAACAGCAGGTACCCAATGCTAACGATTTTATTAAAGTTATATGCAAAACTGTAACTGTCAGCTAATTTTGCCCTTGTCCCATGTTATTTAGGATCGGCGCAACACGTTTTCTTCTCTCATTCTACCGTCACGTCATCATTCACTACCTTCTCTTTCATATCAATCCTCACACAATCCATCCATCTTCTCTTTGGCCTCTTTTAGTCAAAAAAAGTCACATACGATTTAAAATAATAGTAAACGCTTTAAGAATATAGTTTGAAGGCAAAGCAGACACATTGCGAGACTAACGCCTACACCTAGACATGTTAGATTGACTCGTACAATAATAGCTACACCCAATTGATTACAACAAGACGAACTACGCAGGATTGAAGAGAAATTAGAGAAACGACTTGGGAGATACATAGTTTTTTCGATGCTTTTCGGGTGAATTAAAATAACCGCTACCAGTGACAGTGGAGTCTGGACTCGTGCCCGGTTGATGGTAATAGGCTCGCCGCCTATTACATGGGACTTAAACATAACCGGCGAAATGTGGGTGTAATTAACGTGCACCTCTGCCAAAACCCTACGGGGAATATAGGCATGATGTTATGTTATGTTCCGCCAGTGACAATACTTCTGTACGTCAGGCGTACCCTGGACCCTAAGCCTAGGTTCGCACGAGAGATTTTTTACCGCAGCGATTTTTTTCGCGCTTTGGATTTTCACCGCTCTGCTTAGCGCCGAGAGTTAAAAATTCAATAGTGTGTTTTTTCGACGCGCTGGGATGTACTTTGTTGGGTCCTCAATGCTCGGCTCAACACCGAGAGTAGAAAATTCAGTGCGCGATAAAATCCCACCGCGATATCATTACGTCCCTACGAACGTGGGCTAATTTCGTAACACACTTTCAATCATAATCCGAATGATTTGAAAGAAATTGCTAATCCCTTGCTATGTTTGAAAAACTCATCAAATTCATCTTCTCAACAACGTAAATAACGCAATAAATGTTGTTGAACTGTCAGAATTAAAGGCATTCCCATTGTAAGTGGTAAGCGATTACCCCGCTGGGCAATCATTCCCGCTACCACCTCGCTGACTGGATAATATTTAAACTACAGCATTCGTTCAGCCATGAGATTATTGTTGTAGCCATTTCAGGTTACACGTTTTAGCAGCACGTGTCAGAACCATTATCTTAATGTTGTGCCCGATTTATAGACCAATCGTTTTCAAACATAAAACATCGCGTTGGAGAACAATAGATTTGCGTAAATCGGAATGTCGTAGTTATTTTTGCTAGCTACCTACATCAGCTGCATCTTGTTAGGCTGGAAGCGAAATCTAGAAAGTAGAAAGGCTTAGCTCTTAGCCGTTGCTTCTTTGTGGTTATGATGGTCATGTTTTGTTTGCAATGTAGGGTAATATACGAGTAGGGGAAGACTAAAGAAAATATGGATGGACTGTGTGAAAGATGATATGGCTAGATGATGACTACTGAGACGACGACAAATGGAAAAGTATGGAAAACGTCTTGCTGCGCCGACCTGAGTTGAGCTGAGTTTCTTTCCCTTCTTCTCCATAAGAACCTACTATGCTTTGGAATGGACAACTGGCTTCATCTTTCTGACTGACCAACCCCTTAACAAAAGTGCCTGTAATCAGTTTAATTGAAATAAATGCTTTGAGTTTGAGTTGAGTTTGACCCCAAATAAATTGTAAAAACGGCAAGAGATTGATGATGGCACGGTCTGAAATCTGCACCCAGCTAGAATCGAGACTGGTTAAGGACTATTTCGTCAAAATATTGCGCATATACATACCTAATTAAATCTAATCTAACCTTTGAAATCACAGAATGAATTATCTGAATTTCAAAGTCAACGCTTTGTTATAGTTCGATAAGAGAATAATCTATTATTTCAAGCATTGTTTATCTAATCTATTCATTATTAATGTCGCACTTTCTGACGCTATTTATACTTGGTAAGACGTATTTTATAGGCCTCTTCTAGTGCTCATTTAAGTTGAAACCGCTATCTTTGACTTTGATGCATACCTTACTTCGCTTCGACCGAGCTGTCAAAATGAAAACGTCATCAAAATTTCATGTTTCACAAAGAAGAAAATGGGGAATCAAAAATACATTCATTATTTAAAAATCAGCCTCATAGAAACGGCAATTCACAAAAAGCGCCTACATGTTGACCCAAAAAAAAAAGTGGGAAGAATAAAATAAAACTTTTTCTTCTTATATAACCTGCATAGTGCAAACAAACCTTAGCCACTTCCGCCAAAAATTAAAAAAATAAAAATGTTTGATTTGAATATGGAACACTTTCTAAAATCAAAATTACAATTTTTGTCTCCTTTTTTAGCGCCACACGATTGATAAAGTACTGTGAAATCGATTGCAGTTGATCGTATCCCAAAATGGTGAGGCCTTAGGCCGTGTGAGTCAGAGCGATGTCACCATAAACAGATATCCAGTTATATCAATAGCATCATGGCTTCTTTGTGTATTTATTTACGGTTCGTGTGTTAGGGATAGGCTAAGAGTATTGCACTTCGGTTTATTTTTAACATTCGTTGCACCGGCCAGTCAATAAAGTGACTGATATGGCGTGGCAGCTAAATAAAATGGGGCACGCGCTGTCACTAAACGTTTTAAGAAATTTTTGGTAGAAGACAAGTTTGGTATTTATTTGGGATATCTCTCCATCCCAGAAAAAAACATACTCCACATTCTAAATACAATTTGAATCCATGCTAATAAATAGAGCTAATGATATTTGGATCTACCAGTCAGATTTGAAAAAATATTTTTGCATCTGGTAGCTCAATTCGTAAAGAAGGTTAGATAAAGGTTATGAGGTTTTTTTTTATAAAAATATGACAGTTATTTTAGTAAGCTAATTGTGTATATTATGACTTCCACGCGAACGTAGTCGCGATCAGAAGCGCGCCAAAAGTAGACTATTCTGATCAGACGACACTACAGTAATCATTATCAATAACTTTATGCGTCGTAACTATTAAAGAACACGTGGAAACGTTGATGAAAGATTATTGCATTAAAACGTCGTATTACCTAATCACACGAGTGTTAGATGAAGAGCAATTCCCGTAGAAAATTTCACTCTTTACACGCGCAGTTTTCTTTCAATGTTGAAAGACAAGTGCACGTGTACAATGTTTCTTTTATGTATATTTTTTGTGAATAATATCAAAAAATAAAAAAAAATTGTTCAATGTTACCTTTGGACATTGACTCAGCACTCGGCCCGACTTACGCACGGCCCAGTTAAAATATTGATTTGGTTGCATCTCACACGTATACAACACAAAGAATTTATATAATAGCGTGTGTTAAGAAATTATAGTATATAAGCTCTAACATATTGTTAATAAATCAGTTTTGAATTTTATATTCTTGTCTCATTACCCCTCACTGTGGCCAAGACACCTTTAGCCATCTCTGATCAGTCTCGTGAGTCTGCGGGACTGGCAGTGAGTGTACCCTTCCCGAACCTGGAAATCTTGTCTACTATCCGTCTGTAACGTTAGGTCGCATAGTGCAGACATCCTAAACTTATTTATATATCATACTAGGTATATGATAGGTTAGGGCTGTAGGGCTTATAGGGCTTAGGGACTGTTAGGCTTGTAGGTAGGTCTTAGTAACTTCCTTAACTTACCATATATTTTCAAGTATTGTCACACCCTTAAGAGTATTGCGGCCCTACGTGACGTTTGTTAAGGGTAATAATGTTTTTTTTGCATGGATGGTCACTATACTAGAACGCCCTTCGTTAGTTATACCCTTACATATTATAAAACAGAGTACCCCGCCCCGTCTGTCTGTCTGAAAGCGATAACTCAAAAACTACCGAACGGATTTCCAAACGGTTTTCACCAATGGACGGAGTGATTCTTGCGAAAGGTTTTGGTGTATAATGCATTAAGGTTTTGTGTAAATTTGCTGAAATATGACGATTATTGTCGAAGATCGGAAAAAATCATGCCGACTGAGAGCTTTACTGGCGTACGCCGCGAAAACCGTTAGAGATACATTACATTTAGGTTCTACAAGATTGAAGATCTTAAAAAGTTCAACAAAAAAGTCCCCGATGGCAAATGTCTATCTTCTACGGATGACCCACAGTAACCATTATTATCTTTCAGAATTTGATAAAAATTCCATTGTTATTTCCGAAGCTATATTGACCGGTATCATATTAATCCTTATCCAATAAAATATGTAATTTAGATTGGGCATTTAATAGAAATTAAAATATGCCGTGACATCATATCATTTAAATGAATGGTTTAAAAGATATCACAGATTCAAAATTACGCGTAACAAAATAATTATGGTTGGAGCGCAGCGGTAGGAGTCAATGACCTTTTCTTCGACTATTAGGTATGTAATCCCGGTACTGCCCGGTAGTACGTTCCCGTGGGATATTTTCCGACATCCACGCGGGTGAAGCCGCGGGCAAAAGCCACTACTGAATAATTTGAAACTGTGTCCCTTTTTTGATGAAAACAGTTCTTTGTGACTAACAGTTTTATGTGACAACGCATAGCCTAAACCACTGAATATAGAAGGATATAGTCAATATTCGACTATCTATCCGTGACATCACTACGCCCTATCAGAATACCAGCGCTGCGACATTTTTTTTTTTAAATGTCGCAGCATATGCCGAGATAGGAGCCTTTTGGCCTCGTACAGGACTTTCTGTAATTTTTTTTAATTTGTTTTTGAATTTTTTATTAATGTTTTAATGAGTGTGTTTTAGTTTAATTTGTGATGTCCTGTGCGAGTCCCAATAAATACTTTTTCTTTCTTTCTTTCTTTCTTTATATTCTTAACTATGTTAGGGTGGGCTTCAAGTCTAACCTGATGCAGCTGAATACCAGTACTTTACATGGAGCTAGTGCCTATCTAACTTCCACAACCCAGTTACTGAATAACATGATACCCCTTGGTAAGACTGGTTGTCAGACTTTTGGGCTTTTGGCTACCCGTAACAACTGTCAAAGATTTACGAATGACAGCCGGGACCAACGGCTTCACGTGCCTTCCGAGGCACGGAGGGGTCTTGATAATTATAATTATGTAAGTAATGGATGGTCACCCATCCATGAACCGACCGCGGCAAACGTAGGTTGACCTTCGCCTTCGTTTCATAAGAGGGTGTGAAGGTAGAATAAAAAGGATTATGGGAAGCTCAGGACTGATTGAAATGACCAGATGTATCAAAGTCGAAGGTATCTAGCCACTATTTTAGATAGATTTTTTTAAAAGGAAATACATAATGACGAACGTTTTTGTTTATTTCGAAGAAAACAAGACATTAAACGAGAGAATCAAATAAAAAGGAAGATTCATATAAATTCAATCACAAACGAACGAACTTGATCCGCGCAAAACCATACAAAAAAAATTGTATGCACAGATTATTAAAATGCGCAGAGATCGTAAAACATACGGCCGAAATTAGGAAAAGTGTGTGCATCGAACTCTTTCAAGTGCTATCAACCTGATTTTGTTTTAAACGTCATTCAGATGACTTAAAGGCCATTTCCCTGTCATGGCTGCCACCCAAATGTTGCCAGCCAGTAAATTAAGACCTACTGACGGATGCAAGCACAAAGGAAAGCGAGGTCAAGGTAAATGGCACTACTGCCTATGCTGCAAACAGTTTCTGCGATGATGGCAAAATTGTAGCGCGATATTTGTTATTATTTTATAAACAAAGGAATTAATTGCATAATTATATGATGGTCTATTAAAGAAGGTAAACAAATAATTACTGAGGACAGGACAATGAGTAATCACAGTTGTGAGCAACTATTATTTTTCTTTTTCTTTTCCGCATATTTTATCCTCGCTATACATTTTTTTTTGTAAATCAATTCTGTTCAAGAGTAGTGTCTGACATTTTGTGTCAAAAAAATGTTGCCACTCTCGGCTAAATTCGAAAATAAGATAGTCTTATTTAAAATTGTATTTATTTAAACACTAATAGTAAAGTTATGGGTAGAGGCCTTTGCCCAGCATTGGGATGATGCATGCTAGAGTAATCTATAAAATCGCCTTGTTACTATGTATGATCTCTGAAACAGTATCAGAGCTTTATTCAATTCTAAATGCGTCTCGTCACCAGCTGTATTGAGACACGTGCGGACTCTAGGTCAAGGCCCAAGACACAGGCGCAATGCAACGGATTTGAGACCATCTGTTATCTTTTATCATTTTGATGTTATAAAATGGCTTTATAGTGAAAGTTGCCCACGAAATACAAACATAGTCAGCGTTTGCATTTCGTGGACTACTTTAGAACATTCCCCTTAAGGGGGAAGCGCTAAGGTAATCTGCGAAATTTGAATTTCCTTAAGTTTTTTGCGATTTTCATGTGTCATCAAAATATGATTCGCGAGATGATGATGAAGTATTAACATCTATCAACATTAACATTTCTTCACCAACACGTCTATCTTCTAGCACGGCCTCGAAGACACTGATAAAAATATTGAACTCTCGGGTCTCCACACCGGTGAACCACTCGTAATAAAATTAATAACGAGATCTTAGTCATCGTCTAAACGCATAACAAACAAAGGCCACATAGGAAACCAGATTGAAATCGCAAATGAGCAAAACATTGAAATTAGTTTCTGCGTAACTAGGTGGGACGATACCTACTGCAATTGCGTAGTACATGGTCAGTCAGAATCTGAATCGTATTGAAACAAATTGCTAATCCATGGCTTCAAAAGTTGGAAAAAAGAAATCTGCTCAACGTTTTTTTTTTCTTTGGCAACTGAGCCGATGTCGACTATTCTGCCAGCGTCATGTGGTGACTCAACAACGTTAATAACGCAATGAATGTTGTTGAACTGTCAAAATCAAACACATTTGTCATAATCGTTTACGAAAATAAGTTACGCAATTAGGGAACTAGTATATATTCTATAATAATAATATTCTAATTATCTTTGTTTTATTGTAGTTTTGTTTGCCTATTTGACCACGCTAATCTCTGGAAGTCCCCGTCGGATTTGACTCATTCTATTTGCATTCGATAGCCTAATTCTTGAGGGAGGTTATAGGCTATTTAAAATCACTCTAAGACCCTTAGGAATCGAGCAAAACGTATTAATAGAGCGCGGGTGGTCGATGCAACCATGCGACGCGGTGGGTCGATGGCCGAAAGTTTCTATGGAGGATGATTGAACTTTACACCCTGTTTCTCATAACTGTATAGTGTAGTGGCCGAAAGAGCTATTGTTGAGCAAGAGGTCCTGGGTTCCTTTCCCCGGTCGGGCAAAACGTTATTGGGAATTTCCATCTAGAATTTTTCAGTAGCAGCCCGGAGTTAAGATTTGTGTCCGGTTGATGGCAATAGGCTAACCCCTATTTACATGGGACTTGAACATGACTGACGAAATGCGGGTGTACTATAGGTACCTACACCTCTGCCTAACTCTTCGGGAATTACAGAAATGTTACCATTATCAGCAATTTTATCTGCTGAATAAACATAAATATCTTTCAATCGACTACTGCAAATTGTAACTGTTACACACAGCTTCGATGGCGTAACAAAGAAACAAAGCCAGCTGATTATATTAATATAAACAATATAATTGCGTAATATCCTCTATTGTGCTCCAATTGGTTACAAATGGAAATAAATTAACTGCAGTTGCAGGTTGGTATAAGAAATTTGGTTTAGTAAATATGTATTATAATCTTTTATTCACCTTAAAGATAACTAAATATAATGGTCATACTGTGAACTACATAATTTACCCAATGGTATATTTTTATAACCATGGACAATGATTACTTTTTTGTTTTGACAGTGACAGTTCATATAGCGCGAAATATTTGACGCTTTCACAATTCTCTATGGATCTACAATATAGCGTAACGCTTTCTACTGGCTAATTAGCGAACTTTCTAATTTTTGCAAGGGCGTTATGATAACTTCTGCTTTACTGCTGTTTTTGGTGGTTCTTAAACTAGGCTAATGTTTTGCACAAGTAGCACACATTATGTTTGTTGTTTTGGCGTTTTGGTCAAAACCAAAATCACGGACGTTATCCAGAAAGCCGCCGAAATCGCGCCAGCCGAAGGCGAAGATTGGACGACCTTAATTCCTACCAAAAGGACTGGCCGACATTAGCAAAAGACAGAATTATGTGGAAGGGGGAAAGGGAGACATTTGGCCCGCAGTGGACAATACAAGCTAGTTAGATTAGACAAGCGGTTTGGCCAAAGATAAATCGGAGAACCTGCCTAAAACGTTTTTCTGTAGAAATTGTTTAATTTCATTGTTATTGGACTTGAACAGTAAGGACAAAACAAAGCATGCTTCACAATTAGGTCACCGGTAGGTAGGGTTGCCAGCCCTATTATATTAGAAGCCTAAGTACTATATTTCCAAAGAAAAAATATGGTAGGCGAAACTACTATATTTTTATTTCAATACAAAATGGCGAGATGATCGCAATAGGGCCAGTATTAACCTCATAAAAGCTGAATTAATGTTATTTTGTAACCTTAATTCATAGAATAAAAATAGATATGAGACATTAAAAAAAATACCTGTAAATAAAGGTTTATATTAGCAATAAATATGCATTTATAGAATAAAAATGTTTTTCAATCATACATATTATATTATTTTTAAATTTTTTCGCCATCTACTATATTTTTACAAGCAAAAGCTTCGATAATACCATATTTGATATAAAAAAGTTGGCAACCCTACCGGTAGGCCTGATCAACGTGACTTTGACAAAGTCGAGTCGAGTTATAAATTAATGCAAACCCAGGCTTTAAATGGAACAAGAAAACACAAATACAATAATATGAGTAACCTATCAGTGGGTTGAGGAGGTCAGTTAGGCAGTCGCTCGATATAAAATACTGGAAGCTGACCCCCAACATAGTTGGGAAAAGGAAGGCAGCGGGATAATTGCGTAACACACATAAAATGACATGACATTGATCACAATGTTTCATTTTGACAGTTCACCCACGTCCATTGCGTTATTTACGTTGTTGAACAAACGATTTTTTTAAAACTTATAAAGTAAAGGATTACTAGGATTTTGATTGAAAGGGTGTTGTCACACAATTAAGGAAATAGCACACATATAAACTCGGAAAAGTTGTATAAAACTCCCTACTGCAACACACACTAATCGGAATCGTAACGTAATCGCCTCGCCTCGGGACAGGCTCACGAACCGCGGCGATACGATCCCTTTCCTTTAGGGTGCAGGTGATGACGAAGTGATGAAGTAATCTACACTCATTTGCGTATACTTTTCTCGTAACGGCACGAACTATATGAGATCAGCTCAAGGTAAACATATTAGCCAGTCAGCAAAGTAGTAGTGGGGTTAACTGCCCAGGTTGTGCCGTTTGTACCATTAGGGTGATTGACGCAGATAAGTATATGCCAGTGAACTTGAAGGGTTAGCTTGCATGTTCTGTACTGAGCTCACGCTACGCGTCGTACGTCCAGCCAGTAATAGGACTCGCCCATCAAGCGACTGTCCCAAATCAGACGCATTATTAATTTATTATACATAAATCAAAACGTATTTTAATAAAATAGGTATACTAAAATATAAATAATTAAATTATCTTTAAAACGGTGAAGGTTTCAGAAAAATACGCTTGATAGTTTTTGCGGGATTCTCAGTTTTTTATCTGCATATAAAACAGTTTTTTATGCACATAACTTTACAAATAAATTTCACTATGTGATATAAATATAATATAAAATATTCCTATATTAAGTTATTAAGAAAATGCTCTTATTCAACATATATTTTTTCCAAATCAATAACACTACTCGTTTAGACGTGATCTTCAGTATAAAATCATTAAAAGTCGCTTAGTGTCACCTTAAGGGTAAGCACACACGTGTACGATGAAACCATACAAAACCGATGAAAAAGCATGTGAACTGCTTGTCGGTGACTGTGGCCGGTAGCTCGTTTACGCCTAGATCTAAACTGTTTAAGAGCTGTCAGGCTGTCAGTGTCAATATTCCGTAACAATGAAGACACTGACACCTCTTGAACGCAGTTTTTATGTGCTGATCGTGTTCAGTTTCATTGGTGTAATTCGTCCTTAATATAATCAAAGCAAGTACAGTTAAGTGTTATTATGTTGGTTACGCCATTATTTGCGCAAGTCTTAAAACAAGGTCTTCTATTTTAGGGTTAGGAGTAAAATTTCGCCACTCGAATTAGTTTTTTTTTGTTACTGCTGCACTAATGGCTATTATTTGTTTTAAAATGGAAAGAATTTTTTTTAAAGTTTCCCGGAAAACGTTAACCTCGGGAAAAACTGAACAGCCTTTTTCTATGAGATTTCTATACGAACTCAAGACCATAACTCACGGCTTACTGAAATGTGGACAGGACGTCTAACAGCACGCGTAGCATGACCACCGTAGAAACGAGTTGTGTCGACAGAAGAATAGACAAAAATGACGTTCCGTGTAGACAGGACGGCAGTAAAGTAGAAAGACACAACTGCACTTTTTACGCAATTCACTCTTTTCATAATTCGACTCAGAATTGTTTGTTTTGTCATAGGATTTTTATTTTCTTTGTTTGATTCTCAATTTTTATTGATATTAAGAGTGTCGAAGTATCGTATTTTGGAAGAAAACAATATTACAGTAATATTGGATTTAACCATTTCCTTGGTAATGGTCCCGATTCTCTTGTACACCGAACTAAACTATCTAAACTATCACTAAAACCCCTTTATTTTTGGCTATGAAAATCTTAAAACTATTCTGCAACAAAAAATCCCTAAATTTAAATATAATTTTGACACAACTTAAATCGTATTTGACAATCGCGAGTCCACGTGGTACTTGTTTGTCCTTGTAGAAGGATTTCTACGGTGCGATGTCAAAAATGGAGAGACGAAATGTCAATTTGTATAAAAAGAGCTATGTCTATTCTTCGTAGAAATAGAAAGCGTCATGCTACGCGTGCAGGTCAGCTAATGTTTCAATGAGTTAAAGTAATTTTACAACGCAGGAGCTACAGATTACAAAATGACGACATAATATGCAATGCAAACAAACACGTCATTATGTTCCTACTCCACTCCAAAATCTTAAGAAAAGTCATAGTGACGATCATATTTGTTTTTCTGTACCACCGACTGAACTTTGTACAGCCTTGTTTTTTTTTTTTAAATTATGACATGATCTCGCAACGAATACAGCCAATATGTTACACTGACCACAGTCTACCTAGAACTCGAGAGTCGCTAGCAAAAAATAGTTTAGCAATTCTAATTTCTATTATTTTAGTGAATGTAGGAAAACTTACAATAACCTCTGATGCATTCGAATTTGTATTGTTTCAATGCAAATTAACAAATAATAATTTAAATGGGGCTGAACTGAACCCATTTCCCTACGCAACTACATAATCAGTAACGTAACTTTAAAAAATCTACTAAATTATAAAAACCAAGAATGCCACTAAATTAAACTATTAAGGTAAAAGCTTCTTAGTACCTACACTAAAATACTCTCACGTGAAAACCAATTCATAGCAAAATATTTATTCGTCTCTCATCTAACATTGGCAGAATAACCTTGAACTCTTTGCCGGTCGAACGCGAGAAAAAAACAACGCGATGACGTAAATTTTGGCGGGAAGTGTGCGTTTTTCTTCGGCGTAGATTTTCTTCGCATAAGTGAATTCGAGTTTGATTTTTTTTTATAGGATGCCTATTACGCTATTTTATTTAATGAAACGAAGTACTATAAAACGTCAAGATAATGCTCGAAGAATGTATTAACTTGACAATTTAATTATAGAGAATGATCCTATCGTCATGATTTTACGACTGACAGTTCTAAAATTGTTATGAATGTTTAAATCTTGAGGTATTTTTTTTTAAACCAAGAAACAAAATCAGCCGATTTATTCTGTAAAAATCTCATCGTGAAAACTTAAATGAAATGTCAATCCCTAGAGTCAAGTCGAATGACAGTTCACTTCACCAATTGTTTTACAGAATAGACGGCTAATAACTGGTTTTAAAAACCAGTTGTGTGTTACTATAAATTATTAACAAGACGACAATTACAAAAGTAAAGAAACTCGATGATAAAGTTAAATACATTTATTTATTCAAGACAAAAAACATTGTTTTTCTTGACAGACGTATTAAAATTGGAAATTCCAATTTTTACCGTGACCAAAATCATGAAGTCAACAAGTCAACAGTTTTATACACTATAGTAGCATTTTATTATACTAAAAACATGGAATGGAAAATACAAATAAATTCAAGATTTTGAAATTAAAATTATATTTGTGGTGTGACGAAATGTTTCAGGGCCAACATGGCTAGAGGTCGCACAAGACAGGGAGAAAAAAATGGAATGTAAAAAGGAAGGCCTTTGATAAAGAAAATACTTATCGTGTTTTCCAAACTTAATTAAAAGGTAAACTAAAATTCGGCTTGAAAGAAAACACCCAAAAAAAATCAGTTCGACCAACTGCATTTAACTACAAAAGGCTGCACTTAGAGCAGAAAAAAATTACAAATAAATAACAGTCATATCTATCTATCCAGTCCGTAATAGTCCCACGCCTGGGCAAAGGCCCCTTCCCCCTTTTCACACACGTAGGTACTTCACGTACGTGTGTACATAAACATATGTCCCCTGCCATTGCAGACCAGTCCTTTTGGTAATTCGTACCGAAAGGACTGGCCTGCAATTCCAGTTTCTCCCTCCATCTTCCGCAGTCATATACTGCATCCTATTTCCGGAAGTTTGCAGTCAAAATAGAGGTCGATTATGTTCATATTTTGATACTGAGATTACCTACGAAACTGTTCCCTCCTGAGGGCTCGGTTCGATGGAAGGAAATGCTTCATTACAGAAATTCAAAGGGCCCAGGAACGTTACAAAATATGAGGGGCAGTGGTTTCGTTTTTGTTTTAAAACAATAGCCAATCACAGACACTCACTGGACAAAGATTTTTTTCCAAAAAAAGAAGGTATTTCCCGGAATTTCGAAACTACTCTAAGAAAACAGAGTTGGTTTCTTGCCAACTTTGAGATTGGTTTCAGTGTAATTAGATGCGGCTTCAAATATCAATTTTTAACACAGGATGATCTGTAGGTGATTTAATTATCCCTATCCGAATGTATCTAGTATCTACTGTCGATGACAAAGAACTGTAAGAGCACTGAAATTAGTAAAAAAAAAAGAATCTATCTGCCTTCAGTTCCAGAACCATAAGACGTGTACTTCTGATCATATCGGTGCAAAAAGTTTAAATATGTTCAGCCCAAAATTGACCTACGCAAACCCCGCTTACTGACACAGGCGTAAGATCTTCAAATGCACAGGTGACAGGGCATGCGGCTTATTGATGGAAGGCAGGCCATTGTCTGTGGGTAGAAGAGACGCCACATACACACACCTGAGCCGTTCATGAACACCCACTTGTGGAGATTGTCTTTGCTGTAATAGTGTTGAACAGACATCACGTCCACTGCTGAACATAGGCCTGCAACAAGCAGACGGGTGTACTGGTCTCATCAATCGTATTCCCGCGGCCTTCACCTTCATCACTTCACTTTGTGCGACCAACTAGCACAGCTGTCTCTACACTACACCCTCAGAACTCAGCCCCAATTAGTTCTTTTTTCGATTTTCAAACATCAAATTACCGGAGTGGGCAGATGAAACCAAACAGCAGCGTTCAGAAATCTATTTCTATTTTAAAGTCTTTAAAGAACGTTGAAAATTCTTGTAAAGGTGAAGCTGTCCGGACGATACTGCTTAGACTCGAACAATGTTTGGTAAACACGGTAGATGTAATGTGCGAATTTGTTATTTGAATGGGAAACTGTCAGAATACTTTTATCGACAAATATCAATCTGCGTAGCTTTTCCCAAATATGTTCGGGTCGGCTTCCAGTCTAACCGGATGCAGCTGAATACTAGTATTTTATATGGAACGACTGCCTATCTGACCTCAACAACCAAGTTACTAGGTAACAAGATACCCCTTGGCAAAACTGGTTGTCAGGCTTTTGGGAAAAATCTACGAGTGACAGCCGGGACCAACGGGTTAGTCCTGCCTGCCGACAAGTGAATTTAGTTTAGCAAAAAAGTCACCATTAAATCATCGCAGTAATACAAACAAAACTTGAACAAAAGCCTTGACTAAAAGTGCCTAGACAGTAAGACTTATAAACACTATGAATTTAAAGTATTTTTAGCACAGGCCGAGATGAAAACATGCAACAAGCGTAAACAAGGTTACAAACGTAAGTAATATAATGTTTTCGTCTCCGCAGAAGTAAAAAAAAAGAGGGTGTGCGCGTGACCAAACGATAGACGATGACGTCAGTAGGGACTGGTCATCTCTTAGCTGCTACGGCTTATTTTAATTTTTGCAGTATTTTTTTTATCTTTTTTTACGGACACTTTTAACGTGCACGTCTTTCTACATTATTCTCACATGTATAATTTCAACACGGATGATGTAACCAATAATATAATTTAAAGAGTGTCCGTGGAGTTTCTTGCCCGTTCTTCTCCATAGGAACCTACCTACTACGCTTTGGAATGGGCAACTAACTAGCTTCATCTTTCTGACTGACAAACCCCTTGACAATTCAAAAGTGCCTGCAAACGCTTTAATTGAAATAAATGCTCGAATTTGACTTTAGAAGTGAACGTTTTCCGACTGGAGCCGAGTTTAGGCGATTCAGCGTCACAGACCGACTGGAGCCGAGTATACCAGATTCAACGTCACCGACTCGAGCGTAACGGATTGGTTTCGTTCACTGTTCAAAAAGAGCGCAAAGTGCAATTAAAGAAATTTTCACTTCAAAAATACTGTACCTAAAATAAGTTGACTATAGTTAATCACAGATTGAACTATTATTTAAGGATAATAGCTTGGTGCCATTCGTAGGTGCTAAAGAAAGAACGCGAAATGAGCGACCATGGTATGGAACATTATTTCTCAACAGTATCAGAAATCATGACTTGCTGCACAGCTCTTGAATGAAATTTAAATGTGCTGATCGCATTCAGTTTAATTGGTGAAATTCGCCCTTAATCTTTATTTTGGTAGCTTTGATACCTATACCGATCAATAAAAAAAAAATAAGAGCCTGACTTTGACAGAAAAAACGGCGCGAATATTTTTCAAGATGGCTGCCTAACAACTGCATAATATATAGTTTCCTGGAGCATACATTTCGCCTTCAATTACAAAATCCTACCGACCCTTTACATCAACTGTAACATTTAATGTCTTTATATAGAAACTAAAACATACTTGCGCCATAGAAACCGCACGGCGACTGCATAACATTGATGCACCATACAAGGGTACGGCACCCGATGTCCTCAACTGCGGCATTTAGCACAAGGTTCTTGTTGTATTACACGAACAGTAAGTACTGCATATATGTTTTATTAATAATAACACCAGCTTTTTATTATCCCACTGTAGGGGAAAAGCCGCTTCTCATACAGAGAAGGAACGAGCTTACATTGATGGCAATAGGCTCGCTCCCTATTACATGGGACTTAAACATAACTGGCGAAATGTGGGTGTTCCTACTATGGGTACACTGCTGCCTAGCCCTACGCAGAAACAAGACGTTATGTTGGAACGATCAATTTCCTCACGATGTTTTCCTTCGCACATTTGTCTCCTAGTACTAGGAGAGTACAATTTGATCATTTTAATGTCATCATTATAATACTTAAGTGGTTTGTAAATAAATATTGGACACGAGGCTACGGCGGAAGATAGAAAAATTGGTAAGGAGTCTTTGAAATAATGGTGCAAGAAATTGATCGTATTGAATATCGGGGTGATCAAAGCTATTTTCAGTTTACAATGACTGTTGCCTAGCAGAGAGGCAATAACTGGCTGGTATTGTGATATTTCCAGGAATCATTTAAACCTGATTACAACGCTGTTACAAAATGCAAATTAGCAACAAGCAAAGTCATGAAAGCATTTTTTATACAATTCGTTAGAGCCGCGTGAACGCATTTCCTTCTTAAAGAACACAACTCACATCTTAAATAACTGCATGGAGGAAGACGAGACAGCAGCTCGTGTGCTTCTAAATCCTGGTCGTTGCGATATACTGGGCAAAGTACTGCGGAAACGTAGGTAACCTCCGTGAGATTGTCAGTAACACCAAGGCTCCCGGGCTTTTCTTGAGGAGCTGGAGTGGATCGGATAACTGATCTTCCCAGCCCTACGCAAAATACGCGCTTGAAGTGGAGTTACGGACACCAGCCCGTATCACCAATACCAATGTCCAAAGGAGCATACGAAGCTCGTATTTCCAATTTGTCTGCCCAAAAGCTTCTTTAGTACAACCCCGTACATTATACAAGTGTTGGCATAAAAAAGCATTCAATAACACGCGACAAACGCACACGTTGGCCATCCTTAGCGTATAAGAATGAAGGATCTAGAATTTTCCATCGTTTTTGACCTCAATAACTTTCTCTAAATAGGTTTGATTACCCAGTACCAGGAAAACTGCAATCTTGGCAGTTGGCACCACTCCCTTTGTCTACTTCAAAACCTTTAAATCAAAAAATTCCACCACATATCTCATCATGTCCTTTCTTTATATTTATTTGAGGTCACTCACAAGGCGACGTTCCATTTTCCCGACATTATAATTAATCTTACAATGCAGTTTATTTATACGTAATATGTAATTGTTTTCATAAGTAAACCAGCTTTTGGCAAGAGTTTTTGCGATTTTTCAGTAGTTAGCACAGAATTTGGTTATTATGGTCAATTATTTGTACTTTTATGTCTATTCATTTTGGAAGGTCTTAAAGTCGCCACTGTGAATCAAATGCCTTTAATCAAGATGCCATGACAAAAAGAAATAATGACAGTGACAGGTCGCATCTGTCGGGGATAAAAATTGGCGCGAAGTATCTTGAAATTTGTAAAAAAAAGTTTATTTACTTCAAAACGCTAGAGCAAGTAATTTATATGATGAAATAAAATAACAGTAAAGATAGTCATGCATTTTAAATAAACTGCAATCTTGCTCACGTGTGTATTGAACCACGTGTCGCAATTTTGTTTCCGAAATGAAATAAAACATTTGCGCTGTTCGTCATTCGCGTGTGACTCAAGCTAAAAGAAATGGCTACTTACGAAGTTTGTGGATGACTTAATTATCATCAATCAACTAGCGACCCGCTCCTTCTTCGGACGGTTTTATACGACTTTAAAAACATTTCGAGATTTCTTTATTATACGAAGAGCTAAATTCATTAAAATGGTTTCCATACAAACAATTTCATCGAAAAAAGAAACCATGAACGAAATACCATGCCAAGATTATTAAGATTTAATCGCCAACAGTAAAACTGCAGCATAATATGATTTCGACGAGCAGAACATTCCCGGTAATAACCTTCAAGTCGCTTTAAAATTAGCAGACATCCCTACATCTTCCTGAAGATGCTAATTTTAGCTCCAAGTCTCCTTGAAAGGATATTTCCATCGTCTGGGAATGGAACTCAAAAGGACTATTAAAATTAATATACGAGTGACGCTGAATCTTCAAACTACAGCTTTAACAGAACATTCTACATTATACTCTCTAATTTAATGAAACCTGGGCTTGATTAATAAGTGTGAAACCGCCAAACCGCCTTGGGAAACCGTGATGATCAATGCTCATGTCTTCTATTCATGAGAATAGGCATTTGCCCTACAGGGAAACAGTAATAAGCAGTACCCTAATTGCGTAATGCACGATCAATCAAAATCTGAATCGTTTTGAAACAGATTGCTAATCGATTGCTTCATAAGTTCGAAAAAATGGTCTGATCAACTACGTAAATAACGCAATCAATGTTGTTGAACTGTCCAAATTAAACTGATTATTCTTAATCATTTACGAAAATGTGTTACGCAATTAGATAGCTGGTATTATTGTTATACATTAAATCGCCGGTCTTGGTAGTCCTTACATGCAGTCAGAAGCCGGAAAATCTGGCAATTTCACTACTAAGAAAAACTGTAGGTGGGCGATAACGAGGGCGAAATTCCAGCCCACGCTGTTTAGATGCAGTTAGTTGCTCAACAATCAAGGCAGAATGGCGAGATTTCAAAAATTCTATTCATGCTTATTGAGTAAATTCTCCAATAAACTTGAGGAAATTCCACTGATTTCTTCTCAAACATGATAATTATTATATGACTGTCCATCATCACAGTACTCCTTTGTTTCAGGGCATCAACTCAACGCCCACAGTAACCTTAAGACATTGGCATTTTAATAATGATTCAAGAATTAAGACTGTGTGGGTTCAACGATTTAAAAAATAAACGATTTAATGACTATGGCGAACGAAGAGAGTTACATTGGTAGACTCATTATCATTCGCCTAGCCTTTTCCCAACTGTGTTGGGGTCGGTCGGCTTCCAGTCTAACCGGATGCAGCTGAATACTAGTATTTTACATGAAGCGACTGCCTATCTGACCTCCGCAACTCAGTCACTAGGTAACACGATACGATACCATTTAAATTTCACTGTTATTAAATAATTATTGGCCTTTATTTTAGCAAGCAACTTCTATAGATTAATCGAGGGAGATCTTTGTTCACACTATTGCCAAATCAAAGCAATCCGCAATCAAAAAACATGGAACTTAATTAACTAAGTAAGAAAAACAACATGAAAGTCATAAATATTTTTTTCAAAACGAGCATTTAGGTCACAATGGTTTTACCAAACGAGGATTTGTCTTTGCCGCCAAAATAAAGTTCTATCTAAAAAAAAACAGTCATCAAACCATAGACAATTTTTTAATTTAAACTCGACACTAGTTTAAATTAAAAAAATATATATGGTTATGGCTATGGTTTAATAACTGTTTTTTTTATTTAGATAGAACTTTTATTTTTTTACGAAAATAGAAGAGTTCTTTGACTAACTGACACTGACAACGTACAGCCTCATTGGTAAGAAACTCAAAATGATGATTCGACTAACTAGAGCAGCCTTTCAGCTATGTAACTTAATAATAAGTATCGATGACCTCAAAACGGCGGTTCGGACAGATTGGAAACGAAAGGAACCGGGTGCTGAAGCGCAATTTGGGAGAGCCCTATGTGTGGCTGTGGACTGCAATAGGGTGAGTTATTGCTAGTATGCTAACTTAGAACTAACACCCGGTTTGTTTCTAAATTAAGAACTTGTCAAACTCTAGCATTACTTCGCGATAGCCCGCGACATTTGAAATTCCTTACTTTTTTTTTTTAACTGAACACTACTTTAGGTGCTTTCTAGCCATTTTTGGTAGAGGGTAAACTTATGGATTCGCATCATTGCGTGCCGTAGTGCTGTGAAATAGAATATAGATGGCGCTAACACCAGTTTTAAGTTTTCACTTCAATCGGTAGTTCCTACGACTTCCTAGTTTTTTTTTTCAAAGAAATTCGCGGGCTACATTGAAGGAATTAAATACCACAAGTAACTAACATCGTTAACAGCTAAGCAAGGACTAAATTACTACGGCAATAGGAAGTTGGTATGCTTCATGAAATAAATGGCAAGATTCCAAATGTTTGTTCGATTTACATTCTTGCCGATATAGGCTAGGAAGGTAAGACAGGTAATTTGAACTTGGAGAGTTGTACCTACTAATTATTATAATTTTGTAAATTAAATATATCTATGTTATGAGGTTCCAATCCACCAGGTTAATCTACGCTTGCCGGGGTTGGTCCGTGGATTGACCATCGTTACATACCGAGACTCCTCCGTGCCTCTGAAAGCACGTTAAGCCGTTGGTCCCGGCTGTCATCGTTAATATTTGACAGTAGCTACGGATCGTCAGAAGCCTTTTTTTTTTTTTTGGGTGGGAAATCATCAAATAACTTCTCCCGCTCTGGGCGGAGCGGGAGGGCGTGTCAGACTCTTACTGACTAAAACCCACCCGTGTTCCTTCGGTTGCCCTGTTGCCGGGGGCCACGATCTCCCTTTCGGTTTTCTTCGCAACCCCGGCAGGCATCGGCCCTAGTGGATCACCTAGTGGTTGACCATCGTTACATACCGAGACTCCTCCGTGCCTCTGAAAGCACGTTAAGCCGTTGGTCCCGGCTGTCATCGTTAATATTTGACAGTAGCTACGGATCGTCAGAAGCCTGAAAGTCTAACAACCAGTCTTACCAAGGGGTATCGTATTACATAGTTACTGGAATGTGGAGGTTAGATAGGCATTCGCTCCATGTAAAATACTGGTATTCAGCTGCATCCGGTTAGACTGGAAGCCGACCCCAACATAGTTGGGGAAAGGCTAGGCAGATGATCAATGATTGTATGTTTTATTATGAACTACATCAATGTTTGCATGTCAAAATGGTAGATATAAAGGATTCTTTAATATTATTGTAAATACCTACATTCTGAGCACATAAAAGAATATTCTATTCTATACCAAAACTACACCTCCGCTCTGTGCATATACTCTCACACGCACACATTTACAATATAACTACAATCAAATTACACCTCACTTAGTTCACACATGTTTCAAAACCGACATCTCGTCACTGTTGGCAGCGCTATGACGAGATGTTTTATTTCGTCTGAGCCTACACCATACAAATTACAGATATAAATGTAGAAATGTGAAAATTGAGCGATCTTATCGCGAATAGCGATCTTTTACAGACAACCTTTGCGATGAAAGAATGAAAATTCAGCATCTTAGAATAGGCATACAATTTCAGCAGATAGTAAAACACTTTACTGTGTAATGATACCTGCGCAAGAGTGAGGGTAAACTATCAAACAAAGGAGTGAATCATTCGCAAGATGGCGGAAGGTCGATGACCTTGTGGCAACTTAGTTACGTCAGATTAATACATGTTTGTTCTGGTTGTAACTAATTTGCAATGGTGCATATCCGGCAAGGAAGGATCTTGAAGGGAAAATGGATAGGAATAATTTTGCGTTTTGACTACGTATTAAATACCTAATAATATAAGCCGTGTTTTTGTTCTTCTAACTGAAGAGACAGCTGTGTTGCCGGAATTTGCTGCGCACTTCCTCCCAGCTAAAGCAAAGTCGTGAAGGGCGGGCGTTTTGGGGGACGGTCTTATGTAATTTTGACGTTCGAAAAGTGCTGATTTTTGGCCTAATTTGAATAAATGAATTTTATTTATGGCCGTGTTTACACCAAAACCGTTTAGTCAGTCGAATGACTCGGACTGGTCGATTTATACAATTCGAAATCACAGCAGTCGTCGCCAGTCTTCAAATTGACTGTCGCCTATTATACCACTAATATTTAAAGTTACAAAGGTGATATTTTGAGATAAGTTAGATTTGTTCAGGAGTTCGCTTTTGTCCTTCCGTGGAGCATAATCCTGATAAACAGTTTTTGACTTCATCCTAGACCATTACAGTCAATATTGTCTTTGTTTCAGTGTCAAAATGGCTTCATATGTTTATGGCGCCAAAAACTTGTAAGCAGCTGCATCAGGTTAGACTGGAAGCCGACCCCAACATAGTTGGGAAAAGGCAGATAATGATTTGTATGGCGCCGAAGCACAACTGATAACACATCAAGTTATTCTGAACTGGTTTTTGCACTATTAAGTCACGGTTGAGTTTCTCAAATTAATGGACCTATTCACTTTAAAAAGAGCTTTTTGGATGTTCTTGCCCGAATATTTCTAAAAAGATTTTAGCATCAATCGCTTTTAATAAGTACATCAAAACCATCATTTGGGAGATGAGCAATTCTTCCAAAAAATCAGTATTTTTTCAAGATCAGTATCTTGAAAAAAGAAAGAAAGAAAAATGCGTTTATTGGCTATAGAGCAAAAAAAAAAACATTGGCACTCCGGGAGTGCCGACAGAAGTGAAAACTTGAAAAAAAAAAACTTCCAAAACCTTTAAAGTAAAAATACTTGCATAGAACATTGATCCGTAACATAATATAAATAAAACTGCTAAGAGCGAATACGTTGATTTCTTTGGAACATGTTGTTGAAATATAATCCATAATATGACAACATAACGTTACGCCTGTAATCCCTAGGGGGTTAGGCAGAGTTATAGGTACATATTTTATATGATTGTATATGATTTCCGTACAATGCGAGGTCAGCTTACACTGGAAATGTAGAGCTTGATGTGTAGCCATGTGTACCTCTAGGACACCCACATTTCGCCGGTTAAGTCCCATTGTAAGGAGGCGAGCCTATTGCCATCAACTGGCCACAAATCCAGACTCCGGGCTGCTACTGAGAAATTACAGATAGAAAAATCCAATAACACTTTGCCTGACTTGGGAATTGAACCCACAAAAAATACTGATCTTTGTCAAGATTTTATTTTTTTAGTTCTCTTTTCTAAATTCTGTTAAAATATTATAAATTTATAAGTAACGAGTTATATTACCGACTGTACAAGGAAATATAGCCCTACCATGCTTCGCGGAAGTAGACTAAAAATAAACCTAGAACATTATAGACAAGAATTATAACCGTTTTGGAGTACATTTTGAAAATAGGTTTTATTAGCACAGGATTCAAATATCGTTTTTGATGAAAACGTTGGAATAATACGTAAAATACGGACACAAAGAAGAATGCTTTACGAACGAATATTTATTTATTGCGGAGCATGAGGTCCTTGCTCCGATTCTCGGGATAATTCCCTCCTATCACATGGGACTTAAACATAACTGGCGAATTGTGGGTGTTCGATAGGTGTACATCTGCCTTACCCTATGGGGAATAAAGGCGTGATGTATATGTTGTTAATTTTTTTACAGCAATCACAACAAAACGCGCTTTTCAAAAAAGCGCTATAGATATTGACAGGTAGCCATATTTTTCGCAGTCCACCACTATATTTAGATGTTACATCAAACAAACTAAAACTCGGGTACAACGAACCGCGCTGACCGTACGTACACCTTCGCAAGGACGTTCTCTATTTAAAAAAAATAACAGATGCGAAAAAAGTATTTACTCAAAACGTTTACCGCGCCACGTATAATCTATGGTTAATTGGTTATGTTTATGGCGGGAAAATGCATGCAGGTTTTTCGAGTTTCTAATTAAGTGTGAAAATTACA
Source organism: Omphaloscelis lunosa (assembly GCA_916610215.1). Classification (NCBI taxonomy): domain Eukaryota; kingdom Metazoa; phylum Arthropoda; class Insecta; order Lepidoptera; family Noctuidae; genus Omphaloscelis; species Omphaloscelis lunosa. The sequence goes on from OU744270.1 coordinate 5,596,594, forward strand.
TGTTGTAGAATGGATAATTTGATCTTTTCTCGTACAGATGGTAAACAACCTCATACCACGTGTTAGGAAAACGTGTGTTTTAGAGGCGTGCTATGGACATGTAAGTACGCACGTAGGTAATACGAATTTCAAATACGTATCCAATCGAAGGCATACATACAATTGAATTAAATTATCATGCGTCAAAAATAAAGCGACTAAATTTAAGATGGACGATAAAATTATCAATCATCTGCCTAGTCTTTTCCCAACTATGTTGGAGTCGGCTTTCAGTCTAACTGGATCCAGTTGGATAGGTACCAATATTTTACATAGAATGACTGCCTATCTGACCTCTACAATCCAATCACTGAGTAACACGATACCCCTTGGTAAGACTGTTTGTCAGACTTTCGGGCATCTCACTACCCGTAACGATTGTCAAAGATCAGCCTCTCCGAGGCAGGAAGTTGTCTCGATAAGTAATAGATGGTCACCCATCCACAGATCGACCGCGACAAGCGTAGCTTTGATCGATCCGTGCGGCTGTTATTATTTGACCACGAGCCCCAAATCGATTCCTATACAAAAATAAAGTCGATTAAAATAACATAGGTCGGAGAAATTAGGTTTGAACCCTGCACTAAATCCTAACAGCGATTATTTTTCTCGAATCATGTTTTTGAACCTCTTCAAATAATATTTAAAAAACATAAAATTTTCCAGGACCGCATCAGGGTAAAAAAAACAAAAACGCGATTTAGTGAATAAAAATTGAGGCAAAATAAATAACAGGAAAATGTTGGTTACATTAAGTAAAAAATTGGTAGGTATAACTAATAAATTATTTCAGAATTACAGAATTTCCTCCACGGATTTTCATTTTTTTTTAAATACGATTTTTTTTTTAATTTTACAGCTGTTAACATTTATGCTTGAAGTACAATTAAAACATTTCGTAATTTTATTTTTATCGAAATTTCCGCGGACTTCGGAATTTCATTTTTTGACCTACTTTTAATACCTTATCTCTATACAAACATGTCTGTCAATATTTTTATCTACCACATAAATATGGAATTAGATGTTTTTTTTTTAAAGTGAACTTTTCGCAGTATACATTTAAACATTATTCCTTTGTTCATACCCTACACGTTAAATGAAAAAAATCGCTGTTTTAAATTAATGCCTAAAATTCGGCGTACATTCCCCGGACTAATAATGGAGAAACAATTTTAGATCGATTATGTGTCATCAGTAGCACGTCATCACGCAGGAAACGACTAAGACCTAGTGATACGTACTTACACAGCAGCAGCATTATGCTAAGATAAGAGCCTTTTTGGCCTCGCACAGGTCGTAATTATTTTTGTTTGTTAGTTTATAATGCTCTTTTATATTTTTTTTAATGTTTGTTTTTTTCATTACTGTTTTGTATTTCTTGTGCGTGTCACAAATAAAATATTTTCTTTCTTTCTTACACTGTATCTTTTAATGCAATGTAAGATACTATTATCTTTTAATGAGTACACTAGTTAAAGTACCTGAAAGGAGGAGGAATATTATGTCACAGGTATATTTTAGCCATCAAAATCGTCGCCTTTATTGCAAACAGTACCATCTTACTTATTTCCACTTATTCTTATTTCATTATTTAAGGTTCCGCTAGTCGTTGGCTCGAACCACAGATATAGATAGACCTAGATAACGCAAGAGCAACTACTTCGCGTGACATTCGCGTGCCCAGTTTACGTACAGTAATCGTAAGCTGCCACTTTCCCGCTGTCTGCATCGGTGCCACGCTTGATGGACGTCAGTTAAAAAATTGAAAATGGTTAATAGCGCTGTTATAAATTGTAAAAACTATGCAAATGCGAGGAGATAAAAAAAAGGAAACGTTTCCTAGTGCTTGTGACGTCATAGGAGGTAGTCAAAAAATGGCACGCTTGGTTTTCATACAGATCGTGATACCTGCGTTATGTAGGTCTATCTATATCTGTGGCTCGAACTCGTTGGTGGCGTGGTTAATATGCATGCTATTTAGTACCTACTCACAGTTATTTATCTTATTTTTATTTATTTATTTAGTTAGTGAAATAGACGATGATTTATAACGAAAACGAGCGCGTAATTTTTTTTTAACATTCCTTTGGGCGTATAGATATTATGGCAAAACTACTGGATGTATCTACTCAAAATAAAATTATTTTAGCTTTTAAATAATAATTATCTATCCCTGTAAGGTTTTTATTTTGCCATTTTCATACTACATAAGTTATTTATTTACGTCCAAAGATGAGTTAAAAGTAGTGAAATATGGAAGGTTCGACGCTCGTAACTTCCAAACCAATATTTTTTTCCAATTCTACTTCCATACAAGGCAAGATAATGACAAGACAAATTGATATAATTTATTGTTTTGAACGTACACCGACAAACAGACGAGTAATCACCATACTACGTTTGTATGGAAGAATGACCGACTAGCGTAACCTTAAGACCAGGTACTGCAAAGACTATTTTCACGCAAACTCACCCCCCCCCCCCATGCAACCCAGCACTCTATGTGCTAAACGCTAACACATCAGTAATAAAGTTGAATATCGCGTGCGCTCTTTGGATGTCTTCAAGCACGGAACTAAATGTCGTAAGACTCAATTCTTATTTCATTAATAACTAAAGTATTAATTGATCTAAAGAAAAAACAACAACTGGATATTCTTTTCCTTACTGCCAATAATTATTTTAGACATAAAATCCGAGTAATCTTGTTTTTGTTTCAAATAATCTTTAAAAAAAGACATGATTTTCGAATAAAAATGGATCGAGCGAAAATGTTCCAATTACGTAAAGTTCTATTTTGATTGTACGCGTGACTTTTCCAGAATATTAATGCAAATTAAAATACAATTTAGGGAGCCTCCTCTTAAATATGGCTGTTAGGAACACTCCGATTTTTTTTTGTCACAAGTCAACACATAACATCACGCCTTGTTTCTCCGAAAGGTTAGGCAGAGTTATAATATTTAAGTCCCATGTAATAAGGGGCCGAGCCTATTGCCATCAACCGGGCACAAATTCAGACTACGGCTTGCTACTGAGTAATTCCAGATAGAAAACCCAATAAAACTTTGCCCGACCTGCGAATCGATCCCAGAACCTCATGCATGACATGTCAAGTTGCTTCTCCTATTACATTACTAATGTACCTACAGCACGCTTAACATAAGCACAGTAGAAACAGGTTTTGTCGACGGAAGAATAGACAAAATGACAGATAAACAATCACAATCTGTCATTTTTTCTATTCTACCGTCGACAAAACCCGTTTCATGGTACGCGTGCTAGAGTTAGTTACACAAATGTTTCAAATGTTTGCAGTGAGAGTGAATGTGCTGCTAGAAAGTCTAAATTTATAATAAGTAATGCACCAACCTAATTAACCTAGATCCACGAATTAATTAACTGTGGGATTTAACTGCATACTGTCATTGTTAGTTAAAAGTTGGGAAATAAGACATTCATGTTTCGTCTATTAGGATTCCGTACCTCAAAAATAAAAAAACGGATAGGATCCCTCGTGTGTCTGTCTGTCTGTTCGTCTGTCACAGTCAATTTGCTACGAATCTAATGGACCAATTAAGTTGAAATTTATATTTACTTTCTGCTTTTATCAAGTGGAGTCATCGCAAAATGTTTTTCTCTTCTCCCCCTCCAATCAGAAAGAGTTCAGAATGCATAGTCATTTTTTATTCGACTAGGTACGAAAAAGGAGGTGGTCTTGTTCATGGTCACTTTTACTAAACCCTGTAATTACCTACATGGGCGTACCCACGGTGGGGCAAGGTGGGGCGCCTGCCCCACCTTGGTGCCTGACTCGAAGCTAAAAACGTTGGTTCATTAAGTAACAAAATTAATGATTCATTTGTTAAAATTCAAAATTACCGCGCGAAACAATGCACTATTGATAAATCGAGCGCGCATGCGTAGTTATAGAGTTTTATCGAGACAAATTCCTACTACTTATCGAGTTTATTTACTTCTGCCCCACCCCTATAAAAATGCTGGGTACGCCCATGGCTACCTACGTTAATAATCTACATTTTGACAATTTATCTTGCATATAAATGTAGTAATTGTTGTCATTCAATGTAATCTACAACAGTATGTAAAAATCACATTGCAAAGTAAGTATGACTCAGTAGACTATGTTGATCTTATCTTCAAAAACAAAGACCTCCAGTTATTTCATACTTTATTTGTAACACATTCAAAGTACCTATTAATATTATTATGTAAGTAAATAATATTTTTGTTACAAGTTAGAACATGGCTGCTCAACTAACTTTGCAGATGGGCCCATTATTTTGATTTCGTGATATCCGGCAAGCCATCTTTAGTAAATAAAACTTGCCTACAGTAGTGGACAAAGTAGACAGCTAACTATTAAAACGAAACAAAACTTTTAGCCTTTAGCCTCTCAGCCTTGAGTTAAAACTTCTGCATTTTTGGTTGGTTTCTTTTTTTTATTGATTTGACTCATAGACAAAAATATACTTTTTATAGGCACAGAAACATTTAGCATTCAGCCTGCATTGCACCTTGACCTGCTTTGAAGTTGGTTAACAAAATAATGCAGGTTTTGTTAACTTAAACTTTAATGTAAGTATTTCTTACATCAGTTACAAGACATTATAGAACAAAGATATATATTTTTAAACAAAGACCTAACAAACCCCATAAAAATCATTTTAATATCATAACCATTATTACTCTCGTATCAAATTGTCGCCATCAACAAAATAAAATGGATTACTCATTTCTCCCTAAAGAAAAAAAATAAGCTTGTCTATAAGAAATAGGTATTGATTCCAATACTGTAGGTGCGTTCATGTTATGTCCTTGGGATCACCTGTGAAGGTAAAGCGTACCATGCATGGCTAATGATTTCTATTAATATGCATACTGCTAAGGAGTGTAACTCCTGGCTAGTTTGTATTTCCTGAATGTAACTTGGGGGTCACCAAGGTACAAGTAATTAGGTTACTTCTAGATAAGCTCACATCATCACTTATCCTCAGGTTGAATACTGGTCAAATACAAGCGCAGTACAATGAAAAAAAAAAAGCCACCGTATTGTGCACAGCACTTTGTTAGTTTAAAATTGTTTAAGATAAATAAAAGAAAAACAAATGGGAATGGTGAAAATTCCATTTTATTCTTTTATAATCCAGCAAGTTGCCAATAGCTAAAATGATTTAACTTCAAGAGATTTGTCCACCTCAAAAAGTAGAAAGCAGCAAACACAATGTGTGGTCTATTTAGTTTCTATGTAGTAGTGTAGCTAAGTTATAATTAATTATTCAATACAATGGTAAGTCATATCAAAGGCTTATTAATATTCAGCCCATTGGAAACTTACTATTTTAGGTTGTGGGTAGGTATTAAAATTATAATTAGGCTTTATTTTAGAATTTTATAAAATTAGTTTTGGGTTCTGGATATTATTTGTAAACATTCCAAAAACAAGTGGGAACTAGATTTAAAAAAAAAAATTGATGATGATTCGAAAAAAAAGACAACAAAAATTTCTTTTTTTTACTGCCACTGTATACAAGATAGTTCACAAATCTATTATTGTAGCAACTACTATTGTTATTTAATATATTCTCAATGCATACAATACCAGGAAAAACCAGCTGAGATTAATAACCAGTTATTATGTACATTTAATTAGAAGTCTTGGTAATATTAAAAACGTCAATCACAGATGTTCATAGACTAGGTTTGTTTTCTTGTTAGAATCTTGTTTATTACGCAAAGGTTTTTATTATACTATTTATTATACAGCAACAGAGTCAGAAGATATAAAATAGGCAAATAAAGTATTATATTAGTGTCTCTGATTAAGGTTTTCATGTGTGTTTACAGTACGTACTGTAAACACACATTAAAACCTTTCATACTTTGTTGACTAAAATTAAAGTTGAGTCAATAGGAATCCGATAAGAGTCGATAAAAAACAGCGGTTCTTTGAAACACCGTAGTCACGAAAAAAAGTTTTATGCATACTTTTCTAGAAAAAGGCAAAGGTACTTCGATTATGCAAAGGACATGGTTTGTAGGTACCTTTAGCGAAAATAATCGTAACCTCCAAAGTTGAAAGTTGCGAATAGGTTAAAAATATAATAAAAGTATTTTTACACAAAGACTGCTGCATCAAAGGTATGATACGCTCCGTTAACTCCTATAACGGAAGATAATCCACGAAAACAGGTAGAAGCACTAGGAAAACAGCAAGAATTACTTCTTTTTTACAACGTTCCACTTATCACTTGATACACACACGTAATACGCAGATATCCGGCTTGAGTTCTTATTCAAATCGAAGTTAGTTACGCGAAAAACACTTAGAACTCGATACAAAGGTTATTTGTATTAATATTTGATGAAATAACATCAAATAACAAGATCATACGACGTCGGAATCGGTTTGTGACTGACTTCGCCTCGATCGAAACACTCGGCATGAAAAGCACACGTCATGCAGACAGTTGGAGAGGAACAGAGCTATACAAATGATAGAGAGCTGTTATTGCTCTATAGATAACATCCGTCCGATTACGAAAGGTTACCTTTCACGTATCTGTCTTTATCGTAGAAAATATTTACTTGAAATACGGAATTTGTAATAGGATTTTTTAATTCTATTTATAGTAAAAATATTTAGCTAATACGTTGTATTTGTATAACATATTGTTATATAACAGCGCCATCTGGTATGGAGTAGCTACACTAGTCAAACTGTTTGGTAGGAGAATAACGCAGGTTTTTGACACTAGATGGCTCAACCAGGCTCAACCATTGCCGAATTCAACAACGAATTATTTAGTAAAAATGTGAAATTTTTGTTTTACAGACAAACAAATTTTTAAGTCATGAGTTTAGCAGTTTTACAGGTATTTTATTAGATTTTAGGTTTTAGAAGAATTTATAATAACATTTAATTTTTAAAATAATATTAATTTACAGTTAAGTAACAAACAGGCAACGGTTAAGTAATGAGCTTATATCCGATATTTTTCATTTTTACACTAAAATTGTTACTACTTACTTTGAATAAATAATATTAATTTACAGTTAAGTAAGCAACAGGCAACGGTTAAGTAATGAGCTTATATCCGATATTTTTTCATTTGACACTAAAATTGTTACTACTTCGTTATTTGTCTTTAACCCTAGATTTAACAGCAGTATTAGGGATTCAATTATAGCGCCATCTATTGAAACATTTCGGAACTTACGATAAAATTGTGCAATATTGCATAATATTACGATACTTCGGTAATTTAGTTTTATTTTTGGGATATATTGTTATAATGTACAGACAAGATTGTATATTATTCGTTGGCTTCTTTGTTTCGATATCAAGTTATTATTGTTAGTATGTGTTAAATCTTATTATTCGCAGTTTGTATCTAAAGTCAGCTGCCGTACGAGTCCTTCATTCCTCATTTCATCCTTTCATTTATTTACACTAAGCCCTGACACTTTCAGGTATTTCTTTATTCAGGTTATAAGTACAGACTTTTAACTTAATTTGAAGATTATGACGACTATTTTCTATTACAACTATTTTAATAAATTATGTGAGATGCTCCATTGACTGACAAATCTATACTTATTATAAATTAAAATCACTTGTCTTTAAGACCGCGTTGTTCTTCTAAACCAGGCAACATATTTTAATGAGGTTTTTCACTTTTAACTACCTATCGCTTATAGAATTTATTCCGAAAGGTTTATGTATATAATAAATTATGTAATATTAAAGTTACATGTACGATGTTTTGTCAACGTGGGAGCGGGTCGCTAGATAGATAATAATAAAAAAAAAACTGTAGACCATTGACAATTAGCGAACACTGACAGCCCGCGCTTTTTGAATTTTCCCGCTAACATCGTTTTATCAAATGTCGTCCGATAAAATGCCTGCGAATAAAAATCATCGAACATCACAGCTCAATCAAGTTCAATCGAACAATTAAAACAACTACTCCGATCTTTGACAACTACACGCTACTGTGTCATGAACACTTCTAATCTTTGAACTATAGATAATTAATTACGTGACGAACTAAGTGGCTGTGAAAATAATGATAAAATTACTCTACATAATGACCAGTTGACGTTTTAAGCCTCGTGCAGTCTGGCGCGACGCGACACCGGTAATTGTTGTACCGTGAATAGGGTTGCCAGGTGTCCGGCTTTTTACAATCATGTAAACAACTATTATACACAAGTCGGGCCTGTCCGACTTCCGACCCCGCCCAGCCAAAAAATGCCTGCTAGTGGATTGTTTTAATTACTTTCAATGTAATGAAGAAGGCTGATTATTGATTGTTTTAGTTACTTTCAATCTAAAGAAGTTACAAATTACTTAAGAACAAAATGTAGGTAATTCATAATTATGAGTAGGTAGAATAATTCTCAAACGAATAACATTAATAAATACATTTTTTATTCCTTTAAAAAACCAGTGTGTCACGCTTTCAGGGCAAAATGTCCGGTTAAATATAAATCTGTGTCCGGCTATTCTATTTTTTGGCCTGGAAAGCCTAACCGTGAAGTTTTCTTAGAAATTGTTTTATTAGAGTCGCGTCGCGTTGTCGACACGCGACGCGACACAAAGACACCGCTCCTCGCGCGACGAGCGGTGTCTTCTTGTCGCGTCGCGTGTCGCGCCTGTTTGAAAGAGCCTTTATACGGGTGGTCGCCGAAACGAAGTGCACGTGCATTTGTTATAATTATTTACCGACTTTGAAAGGAGGGTCTGTAAATACAGTAGATATTTGTTTCTCTTTTACTAGCGATCTGCTACCTACCTACTTTGCTCGGTTTTTACGACTTGGAAAAAAATCGAGATTTCTTAATTCTATTTTAGTTTACTATAAACGTACGATACAAATAAAACTTCCGGAATAAATTTTCTAAATAAATTGCGGGAAATCACATCAAAATTCATATACAACGTCGCCGCCGTGACACAGACAGATACGGAAAGTGATTTTAATTTATAATATGTATAAATAAGTCAGTTTGCTAGCATGATGGCTCCAGACAGGCGCAACGCGACTCTAGTAGAATGAACAATTTCTATGGGCTCCAGACAGTCGCGACGCGACTCTAGTAGAATGAACAATTTCTATGGGCTCCAGACAGGGGCGACGTAACTCTAGTAGAATGAACAATTTCTATGGGCTCCAGACAGGCGCGACGTAACTCTAGTAGAATGAACAATTTCTATGGGCTCCAGACAGGCGCGACGTAACTCTAGTAGAATGAACAATTTCTATGGGCTCCAGACAGGCGCGACGTAACTCTATTAGAATGAACAATTTCTATGGGCTCCAGACAGGCGCGACGTAACTCTAGTAGAATGAACAATTTCTATGGGCTCCAGATAGGCGCGACGTAACTCTAGTAGAATGAACAATTTCTATGGGCTCCAGACAGGCGCGACGTAACTCTAGTAGAATGAACAATTTCTATGGACTCCAGACAGGCGCGACGTAACTCTAGTAGAATGAACAATTTCTATGGACTCCAGACAGGCGCGACGTAACTCTAGTAGAATGAACAATTTCTATGAAAACTTATTGACTCTTTGAGTTGTTCTAGCAGAATCGCGTCGCAACGTCGCGTCACACTTGTCTGCAGGAGCCTTAATGATCAATGCTCGTTCTATCCTGTACCCTAATTGCGTAAATTATTTTCGTAAACTATTAGGTATGCCTAATTTGTTTCATTTTGACAGTTCAACAACATTCATTGCGTTATTTACGTTGTTGTGCAGATATTTTTTTCCAACTTATGAAGCAATGGATTAGCAATCTGTTTCAAATCGAAACAACGTGCATTACGCAATTAGGGTACTGAATAGAAGCCTATGCCCGGCTGTGGGACAATTACTGGGTGGTATCATTATAAAACAGCGTGGATATAAAATCACAGGCTATTTGAGGCCATCAAGGGCCAATGTCACGGTCGGGTACTGTTGTCTATCTAATTATGTTAAATTATATGTACGACCCACCGCGTCGTATCGCATCGCCCACCCGCGCTATTATCCGACTTTGGCACGTCGCGGCGAAATCGCGGCGATTTTATTTCGTGCACTAGATTTTCAACGCTCTGCTTAGCGCTGAGAGTTGAAAATCCAACAGTGATTCAACGCGCTGGGATGAGAGTTTCAACCGACGGTTGAAAATCCAGTGCGCTATAAAATCCCGCCGGGATTTTATTACGTCCGTGCTAATGTCAGCTTACTTTGTTTTGCTTTGCGTTCTTTCAGACTTTGCTTTTCTCGTCTCCTAAGGTTCGTAGGTCATATTAAAAAGCCAAGAATTGGGCTATCACATGCAAAAATAATTTTTCAAACGCGACTGGTAGTTCCCGAGATTAACGCTTTCAAACAAACAAAGTCTTCAGCTCTATTATATTAGTATATCGTACATTCCTAGGTAAATATGTACTTATATGCTTCAAAAAGCAATCATAAGCAAATTCAAGATAAAAAAAACAAACACAAAATAAAATTCTTGTTGATAGATTCATACTTAGACCGTGACTTACTGACACCGCGCCACCACTGAAGTCCGACGGAAAATTTTGGAACTACATTTAAAAAAATGCAATTTGAAGAAATGACAAACACTAGCGTAGCGCCGCGTCAAACGGACTTCAGTGGTGCCGCGGACTCTTCTGGTTATTTTGAGAACACGTTATTAAGATATTACAGTTGTAGTTTTTTTCTTGTAATTTTTGGAACGATTTTCCATAACGCACGTTGTACTCGGCACACTTGGCGAATGAGAAGTAGACTAAAAAAAAGTGTAACATATTGACCGTTACGACAGTTTTTTCCTAGTTTACTTACTCTCATCTCAAACATTGTTAATTTATTTAATTGTGCCAGTTATTCAGTACATAACCTCAAAATCAAACCATTTACAGGCACTTTTGAATTGCCAAAGAGTCGGTCAGTTAGTCAGAGAGTTGAAGCTAGTTGCTCATTCCAAAACGTAGATCTCTATGGAGAAGAATGGGCAAGAAACTCCAAGGACATTTAAATATAGATATTACAAAATCCTGGGTACATCATTCTTGTTGCTTCTATATGAATTCTTGTTGTAACAATGTACGAAAAATAATCAAAAGCAATTGAAAATATAAGATAAAAAATAAGTCATGGTAGATAATGACCAGTTTCAACTGACGGCGCCCGTTCACGAACATGACGCGTGGATCAGCACCATCCAGCTCAACCATTTTGTAGGGAACCCAACAATACTCGTGAAAGTAAATAGTAAAGTAGGCACACAAATCCTCACATATACCGAAGGTCCAACCACCAAGCACAATCACTTACACTTACTCACTCACAAACACATACACAAAAACACCAAACACACACACACACACACACACACACACACACACACATACACACACACACACACACACACACACACACACACACACACACACACACACACACACACACACACACTCAAACCACTCGAGAGCATGCATGCACTAAATTGGATTCCTACATTTTATTTTATTTTTTATTTTATTGTATAAATTGTTATTGTTCAAAAACCGGGTGAAGACACTGATTCCTGTAACACACTGGTACCACCTAGCTCAGGAGTCAGGGCTTCAAATTAAAATGTAACAACTTTTTTTATGTCAATAAAATTTTTTTTTTTATAAGTACTACGTCACTCTTGTCATTGATTGCGTCTTCTGATGCAACGAATCTAGCGTACTTACTTATGTACATATTTCATATATGTGAGAATAGGATACCAGAGTTCATACAAAGACTGCTAATAACACTAAAGGTTATATGTATAATTGTAATACGCTATTATTGTATGAGCATGCTGATGTTGTTTGTAAGTATTTGATTGTTCAACCATTTTTGTTCAATCAATCTTTATCTTATCTTATACAGGGAAGGGTACTTCGTTCCAACAGTGTCTCATGACAACTCTCGACTTTTATTAGTAACAAAATTATAATCTGTGTTATTCTGTATATGTGTGACATGACCATAGAGTAGATAAAAAAGCGCGCCAATTATTTATTGTACCTACGTAGGTATTGGATTGGCGCGCAATTTGTTTTGAGATGTAAACAAAATAATTAACAACGTATTCAATGCTTTTTTATGAATGGATGTGGTTTTAGTATTCATTGAGGGTTTAGGAGTATGATCTATTAAAGATTCGTGAATGGTTTTAGATAATACTTTTTTTTTTCTTGCACTTGTTTAGTAGTCAATCTGGCTGTCAAAACGGATTAGGTTACGCGCCTAGGAGATTACACATTGCAAGATATTTTGAATGCGTGATAAATTTTCTCTGTACCTATTAGTACTGTGCTTAGTACATTCCAATTCAGGCTATCTGGACATAGGCTTTTCCCAGGTTGACTGTCTGTCCCAGCCACCGGTAAGGTCGTTGGTCAAGCTAGCTGGGGGCGGCCTCCAATCCACGACTCGTCTGCTCCAGCGGCCATCGGTGCATGTGCCACAGCCTACTTGCTAAGTGTCCGCAAAATTAACGCATATTTCCCGATTTTTTAAATATTACTGCATAATACACGCGTTGCAAATAGACGTTAATAAATACAACTTATTTTGTTGCTTTTCTTTTTCTGTTCCTAGCTGTTATTACAAATATTTGAACAGAACGGCATCGGCAGCAGGGTGTGGAACTGTGTCACAAGCTATGCTTCCTTCAATCCTGCCCTCTGTGCTCCAAAACATGCGATCAAAATAACCTCTGCGCTGCCACCGACAACGCCGGTGAAGTGACAAAGTTTTGGGCCAACAAGATATGAATAACTGTCGTGCCAGCGACACAAAGAAGAGGTCTACATATTTTTTAGATAAACTTACCAGGGTAGTGTTACACTTCCTGGTGATGGCCGCCATATCCTCAGGGTCAGGACTGAGGCTCCTCATCGTAGGCATCACCTCGTCTAACAGCATCGTGTCTGCAAGCTTCAGCGGTTGGGTTGAAACCTGTAGAAGATAGAGATTTTATTTTAGCTGCTTGTACAAATTGGCGTTTGTTACAACTTTTGCTGAAGAAATTGGGGAAAGAACTAGAGGTGGGCAAAGTGTATCATTTTTGCGATTGGATCATTTGCATTTGGATCACTGAAATGGTCCGAAACGCGTCTATGGCTACCGCAGACGAGTGTCGACGGCCTCTACCGTTGGTAACTTGCCGCTCTTGTATATGAGCACTTACTCGCACTACGACAAAAATGACATACTTCTTTTCTTATGGTTAGTGACTAACTTGGTGTCAGAGTTTTAAAGCCGCTTATGGGCCTCTAACTTGGCTTGACATGCCGTTGAAATATATCTCTTAAGCAACCGGTTTCCTCACGTTATTTTCCTTCACCATTTTTGAAGCAAATGATAATTATACAATACGCACATGAATCCGAAAAGTCAGAGGTGCAAGGCAAAGGTAAGGCAAGGGTGGTGTGCCCACTTATTACTGCTTATTTATGTTAACGCATCTGTTATTTTTAAGGAGCCACTTAATACGATATCTTCTACACCATCTCTACATATGCAACCTACTATCATTACCTAAAATCATGCTGTGATTCTACTAACTATTCTCAAAATCGTGATAACAATCACAATATGTAACGCAAAATTTTCCGAAGGCAATTTCCGTATACGGAACCTCTAAATTCTAAATTCTTTAGCCATTTCTTATCAAAGCTTCGTAGGTACAGAAATAATAACTGGTCGTGCGTGTAACAATCTTTTGCGACTAAAATAAATGGATATGATTGACTGATAACGCTCAGACACACGAAATTCAAGGGCAATGCTCCGTTGTTCAACTGATATTTTTATGCTGTTGCTGAGTTTATGGCACAGCACAGATAGTAAAAAAGTCAAAGGAACTGTTCGTCGTTAGTCAAAAGGAAAAAACGGAACCCTTATAGGATCACTCATGTGTCTGTCTGTCTGTCTGTCACAGCCAATTTGCTCCGAATATATCGGACCGATTAAATTAAAATTTGGTACACATATCAATTTTTGTGACCCAAACACAGACGTGTAACAAAAATTAAATGAATTTTGAATACTTTACACATTAAGGGGATAAAGAAAATTTAAAAAAAAAATACGAACTGTACCGTGTGGCATAACAAATAAAAGGGCTTATTGCGAGGATCTCAAATTCATTTTTTTATCATATTGAAATAAAAACTTTTAAAGATATTTAAGAAAATTTATGAAAATTTACCATTCCCCCCTTATCTCCGAAACGACTGAGCTTAAAAAATTGAAAAAATACAGAGAATTGTTTTATGTTTATGGTCTTAAAATAACATGGTAAATCTCTGAATATTTTGAGCTGGATTTTCAACGCTCTGCTGAGCGCCGGGAGTTGAAAATCCAACAGTGTGTTTTTTCAACGCGCTGGGATGAGAGTGCGTCCCAGCGCATTAGATTCTCAACGCTCGGCTTAACACCGAAAGTTGAAAATCCAATGCGTGATAAAATGGAAAAAAGAAAGAAGACTTGGTGGTCATAGACTGAGTTTCGTGTCTAGGTGTTTTATATGTGGGATTTGTGTTTGTAAATGCACCCACGCTACTGTAGAGATAAGAACGCGTGTAGCATGTATGCACGCTATACTATTGCGGGTCATGGGGGGAAAACCTTTCGTTAATTAAAATATCTACTGTATAATATAGTATGAAACATGCGAAAGTAACTCTCTGTTTGTCTGTAACCTTTTCAAGCTAAAACCCTGAACCGATCGTTATAAAATTTGAGCGTTAGGTAGCCTGGGACCAGGGTTGGCATAAAACAAACAAGTTATTTTAAAACACGTATTTTAAACAGTGTATAAAACAAGTTTAAAACAATGTTTTAAACATTAAGAAAAAAAAACATGGTTTTAAATGGAGAATGAATGGCAATAAATGAAATGTTATCAATTATTAGGACTTGAAATAGCTCGAAAAGAAATTAAAAAGGTTAGATAGTTTTGTATACTTCATCGCCGGTCGAAATAAAGTAATAATTCCCCGCAACTATTTTGGGGATTCCCCTTATTTGAATATAGTCCATTGTACCTATGTATCTATTTCTATACTTCGTCTTTTATCAAGAGGTAATCCCCGCAATAATTTTAGTGACTTCCCCATATTTAAATATACTTTTATGTAAGGTACATCATCTGAGAACGAAAATCGGAATTCGCAATACTGAATATGAGAGTGTACTGGGTAGTTCAGTATCTGAGTTACATACCTACTTTGACTGATTACAAAAAAAGTATGTTCACAGATTAGATAGTTTATTAGTTAGTACCTAATAACTAACTATAACTATACTCCATTTATTAAAACAATAGACAAATAGCGGTTATTACCCTTTCGTTATTTAGATATAAATGTAAAACAAGCTTCGTTATTTCAGCATAATCAAAGTAATACAAAGCAATATAATCTATTTACCATTTATATTTAAAAAAAAACACGAAAATATTGACATTTCAGCAATGTTACACAATAACTGTTGTTATTTTGCCGCTATTTTTCTATTTTAATAAATGGAGTACCTATAGTATTACGTTGTTGTGATTATTATGCTCTTCTGATGGTTTTTTGTAAATCCTCAGGTAAAAAAAATAACCAAAGAAACACTTGTTTAAAACATTTTGAACTGTTTTTTCTATAAATTAAAAAAAAAAGTTTTTTTTTCCAATTCTGCCTGGGACTAGGGTTGCCAATATTTTTATACCAAATATAGTATTTTCGAAGCCATTGCCTGAAAAAATATAGTAGAGGATGAAAAAAAAGAATGTAGGTAGGTATGTTTAAAAAACATGTATTGTTTAAATACATATTTTCTGCTAATAAGAACCTTTATTAAGAGGTTTAAAAAAAATCTCTCATAACTATTTTTACACTCTAAATATTAAGGTTACAAAATACCATTAATCCAGCTTTTATGAGATTAATACTGCGATCATCTCGCCATTTTGTATTGAAATAAAAAAAATGTAGTTTTGACTACTATGTTTCTTCTTTAGAAATATAGTATTTAGGCCTCTAATATGATACTATATTATAAAGCAGGGTTAGCAACCCTACCTGGGACCCGCTCTCTAATTGCGCAAACATTTTCGGTAAACAATTAAGACTAATCTGTTTCATTTTGACAGTTCAACAACATTCATTGCGTTATTTACGTTTTTGAGCAGTTTTTTTTTTTAACTTATGAAGCAATTGTCGTGATTTCTTTGATTTAATTTAAAAAATGTATTAGTTTAATATCGATTTATAATATCCACTGTGGCAGCACTGTCAAAGTACAAATTATTGATATTTTATGAAACTTCTAAATGTATTTTCACTATAGCAACTAAATGTATTGTTTTACTTTGGCAACACATAGAAATGACGGTTATGATAATAACGTTATTTCTGGGTGGGGCAAACGTCGTTTTAAATTGTAAAATCTAATTGATAGTTAGTCGTTGTTCGATTGTGAAATAGTACAGTGGTGTAGATTAAAAGTATTAGCAAGAAAAGAGTATTTTCGTTATACAATGGATTAGAAATCTCTTTCAAAATTATTCAGATTGTGACTGATGTTATTACGCAATTAGGGTGCTGGGAAAGAAGACAGACTACTTTTCATCGTGTATATTTGTATAAAATAATTGTAAAATACAAAATACACGCAGTCGAAGTCGCGAGCAACAGCTACTAGTATTTATTAGCTGGTTATTTACTTTACGTAATATCATACTTACAGTTGTTGACATAACTTGGTTTGTGTTCTTCACATAACTGTAGGTTCAACCGGCTTATTCTCTCACAGTGGCAGACGCGCACTCAGGCCCCATGACCCACGCATTGCAGACGCGCACTCAGGCCCCATGACCCACGCATTTCGATATATTGACTCAATGGTGGAAGCTACTACTAAAACGTATACCTAAATAAGTAAATACTATATTATGTAAGTAATAGAATGGTTTATATAAAAACCATATAATTTTATATAATAATATGGTTTTTATGTTATATTTTATTGTAATGTATATTGTTTGATTAATTAATTTTGTATATTGTGTATGAGTCACTGTAACTCGAAATAATAAATGAATAATAATAATAATAGATGTGTACTTGTAACACATACTAATCGGTCGTAGATCACTGTAGTGTAATAATAAATAATCTTTATCAAAGAAACGATGATTTGCAAAATTTACGCCAAGCATAGAGAATCATCTCTTATTATAGAACAGGAGTCAGAACAGTGTTGACAAAATAAAGTCAAAAATCGCTTGTCATTCCACCGAATTGAAAGATGGACGATTTGTGATGAAATAATATTGATGTTATCAAACAAACAATTCTGTGTTGAAAGCATGACAATTCCCTGGCCAATCAGCCCTGCTACCCTCTTGCTGACTGGCTTTTAATTTCATCTAGACAATCTAGTTATAATAAAATTTCTAGGAAAAAAAAATACAATGCCGTATACTTATTTAAAATAAGTAATAATATAACTGAAGAGTTTGTTTTTTTTGTTCGTATGTACGCGCTAATCTCTGGAACTGCCAGTCGGATTTAATAAATATTTTTTGCATTTTATAACCCAACTATTAAGGTAGGTTATAGGCTATTTAACATCAAGTAAAAAAATAAAAAATAAAAGAATGCTAAGCGAAAACGAAGTAAGCCGACGTTCGCACGGACATAATAAAATCGCGGCGATTTTTTTTTTTTTTTTCGATTAATAATGCGTCGAACGTCGGCTAATAGTGCGGGACGCGGACGAAGGCGCAGGCAGAAGCTAGTGCATTGATAAAATAGTAATAAGTAATTTATAACACAGACTACCTTTCTTTTTCGGGTGGGAAATTTTCAAATAACTTCTCCCGCTCTGGGCGGAGCAGGAGGGTGTGTCAGACTCTTACTGACTAAAACCCACCCGTGTTCCTTCGGTTGCCCTGTTGCCGGGGGCCACGATCTCCCTTTCGGTTTTCTTCGCACCCCCGGCAGGCACAAACACAGACTACCTGCAATATTATCTCTTCTTTTCCCTTTAAATTTTTCCAAAGGTCGTTTGTAAAAGACCGCTTTTAGCGATAAGACCGCCCACTGTGTCACCCAATGTAAAATTTCTGCATTTAAGTATATCTGTAATTTGTATGGTGTACATAATAGAGAATATTCTATTCAATTACCTAGATTATATTATTATACCAATAGTTATTTCTCTAAAAGCTAACTAAATAGCTTGACTCTCCCACTTCCCCTAGTTATCTAGCCCCCTAGTTTCAGTATATTTGTGACAACCATAGTAAAAATCTACGGTCATCAAATAATCGCGTTCTTCAATGCCCCACTCACCGCACAGACTTCGTTCACTCTTCTTTCTTCGTTCAGTCTATCTCTCTGTGGAATGCACTCCCCCTGGAAATCAGGATGGCAACCAGCCGATTATCCTTTAAAGTTAAAGTTCCCGAGCACATTCGTAAGAAGCTGGCAGTATCATCACAACGTTAATGTTTTCCCATTGTTTGTCTTATTTGATTTAGTATATTCATGTATTTATGTATATTTAATTGTGCTTATTTTTATATATATAATTAGGCATATATATTATATTTATAGTTTGTAATAGGAATATGTGTATCTTGATATTTGAATATTTTTTTAATCCTAATTTTTTCGTAATTGCACCTACCACTGTTTGTCTCTGCATCACCCAAAGGTTGACTGGTAGAAAATGCCTGTGGCATTAAATTCGCCTATGTACATTTCTGTGCTTGAAGTATTAAATAAATAAATAAATAAATAAAATAAATATTTCATGCGCAGTGACTTCTAAGGAACATTTGCTGAGTTGGTTCGCATTATCTCTAACTTTATGAGTTTGAGTGCCCTGATGTACATAAACTATGTTTCAATGTTCTTCAGAGGTCAGTTAGATTTAATCCGCCTATCTCCATTCCTTTTACCTCTTCTAATTACAGGCAAAACTCATACATGGTGCGAGCGAATAAGGACTTTAATGTTCTTTATAAAGAGTTCTCATTTTTGTCACATTTACCACCAAAACCTTTATTTACTGCACGCGCTCGGATGAACGCTGACTTTTTAAAAGTGCATTGCGCTTATTGTACCTTATATATATGTAATATGTATACTTAATCTTTTTTATCGTGCTTGTTAGTGATCCTAAAATTTCTACTACTTTTTCTGTTTTAACATGTGAGAACCTTTTTTTTTTTGGGTGGGAAATTATCTCTATGCTCTGGGCGGAGCGGGAGGGCGTGTCAGACCCTTATTGACTAAAACTAACCCATGTTCCTACGGTTGCCCTGTTGCCGGGGGCCACGATCTCCCTTTCGGTTTTCTTCGCACCCTCGGCAGGCATCGGCCCTAGCGGACCCCGTCAATACTGCTGACACCTCTTTGAGGCGCGCATGGAACATAACGCGCCGTCGACCCGGGCCTGGTCCTTATCGGACGGCGAGCTACCCATTGCTCACCGTCCGCAAGCCCGCGCCTGCGGTGGCCGGAAATCAGCCTGCGATTCCCGACGCCCATGGCGCCTCCTCCTGCGGCGGTTAGGGGCGTGAGGGCGAGAAATTTGCCTCTTTCTCACGCGTTCCGCTTCCTCCTTCACGAGCATTAACGCTTCGCAGAAGGAGGTGACGGCCTGCCATTTCCTCTCGCTCCGTACCATGGCCTGAACCAGGGCCGGACGCGAGAGATCACCGCCGCCGATCGCCTCCACGAGGACACGGCGATGCTCCGCCCAAGCCGGCCAGACCTCCACCGTATGCTCCACCGTGTCGTCCGGGCGATCCACACAACGGTGACACCCGGGCGTTTCCTCCCGCCTTATCCTGAACAGGAATCTCCCTAAACAGCCGTATCCGGTGAGTACCTGCGTCAGGCGGAAGGTGAGGACGCCGTGGCGCCTCTATAGCCACTCCTCAAAGACGGGTCTTATCGCCGCAATTGTGGCGTGCCCAACCCGTGAGAACCTGTAATTGGCTCTTTGTTTCTGAAACAACTGTTGTCCATTGGTTATTAGCTGTTGGTTCTCCTATAAATAAATAAAAATCATCATTTGGCTAGCCTTTTCCTGTTAGGGTCGGCTTCCAGACAAACCGGATCCAGCTAAATACCAGTATTTTACATGGAGCGACTGCCAATGTGACCTCCACAACCTAGTTACTAGGTAACGCGATACTCCTTGGTAAGACTGGTTGTCAAACTTTCGCCCTTCTGACGACCCGTATTGACTGTCAAAGATATACGAATGACAGCTGGGACCAACAGCTTAACGAGCTTTCCGAGGCAAGGCGGGCTCTGGATATACTATACGGATGATCACCTATACAGACCGATCTCGGCAAGCGTAGCTTAACCATCGAACGACCTGTGCGGCTGTTATTATTTAGATTTTAGCCGGGGTTTGTGTGTAAGGTGTAACTTTATTATTAGCACCTCCCACCTATTTACTAAACGCTTAGCTGACGTTCGCACAGACGTAATAAAATCAGGGCGATTCTTTTTCGTGCACTTCACACAATTTCATACGATTTTCAACATTCTGCGTGTGTTTTTCAACGCGCTGCACTTGGACGAGTGCGTCCCAGCGCGTTGGATTCTCAACGCTCGGCTGGGGCAACACCGAGAGTTGAAAATCCAGTGCGCGATAAAATCCCGCCGCGATTTTATTACGTCCGTGCCGTTCGTCTGCTTATTCATCTAAGTATGCTAAAAGCTAAATAAGTAGGTAAATTAAGGGTATCTACTTATATAATTTGATGAAATTAAGATGTTGGTGTTTTATGAACATAGCATTACATCTTTTGCGTTTGAACTTGTTTATTAGTGTATTATTTTATTATAGATACTTCTTGTGTGAGTACTTATGTAACCCGTGTGTTAGTAATGGTAGCTGCAAAAACAACTGATTTGGGATTGGGAGTTACAAAATTTTTTAAAGTATTGGGTTCTTAGATCTTGAATATCAAAGCAAGTCATGCAATTTTTAATTTATAACTTCCTTCCTTATATTATGTTTCACTTCAGCGCAAAAACTAAATGATATATCATAATTTTATGTGTAAACTAAGATTTGTTTCGAACCGAGAAGACTAAAAAATCGAATATCTTTTTGACAGCGAAAAAAGCGGGAAAATTCCATAGAAAAAATCTTGTAAACTTTGATATTCAAATCGTTCTTCCTATTCGACGCCAGATGACACTATTTTCAATCTTGTTTATTTAGACAAATTCTGCAACTGGTTTTCAATGTGATTACGAACTGTTTGCTTTGATGACGCAAGTGGACAATAGTTCACATTTTAATGTAAATTAAAACTTGATTTATTCCACTGAGGATATCGTCGAATGATTCATTTTTGTCGACGAGAATTATTTCCATACATGTTTTTAGGTGCCCACAAAGTTGAGGTATGTAGCTGACTTATTCTGGTTAAGGAAAATGAAAAGGACGGAATAGTGCGTAAGCTGGGTAGGTACTAGGTACTTGTTTCGTGAATAGGTACGTAGTAGGCTATATGTACCGAGATAAAACCTTTTTATTTAATTCGGTATTTATTAAAACTTCTGGCACACAAATAAGGTAGAAAGGCGGACGTAATGCCCCAAGCATTCTCTACCAGTTACCCAAGGGTGGTGAAGAGATAAGACGGCTCGTGCTCTGTTCGAGTGGAACATAATAATAATAAAAAATATCAAGTATATTGACTTAGCCCTCTGCAATAATTGTAGGTACCGTTAAGTTACAGTTAATGGCCTTATAGCGGAGAAACTCGACCAACACCTCAGGAGGCTTTTATTGCGCAGGTGGGTAAAGAGCTTGATTCAGAAAGCAGTACCTACTTGTGGACACGGCACACATAGTGAGGAGGTTTATCTCTATGGCTAGAGCCCTAACCACCGGCAGCTCTAAGCAGCAGGTGGTCAGTGCACTAGAGAGAGGGCCCTGTTGCAATGTTGCCATTTTAAATATTATGTTTGTATAAACATTTAGGAGTAAGTATTGTATTTATCCTATGTTTGATTTGTTATTTCACTATATGCTGCACCGGTTGACGTCATCACGTCAGCGCTGGCTGTCGCTGAAAACTAGCGCTGGGCTCTGTCTCGCATGGGGTCGCTACATTATGCTGAGCGATGGCCGTTTTGCGTGGATGTGACTATTTTCCCCCAATTTATTATTTACTTGTTTTTTTTATATCTTTCTTTGCGTCATGTTTACCACAAATAAACGAGTTTTCTTTCTTTCTTTTCTTTTTTTTTGTTCCTGATGCCGATGGGCCACAATTTTTTAGTATATTTTTTTTAATAAAAATCTAATTAATATGTGTATAAGTTATTATTATAAAAAATATGTAAATATGTTATTGTTATAAAAAATATTAAAAATAAGATGACTTTTGTTTTTAGGCAAAAATTGAGTATCGGCACTCATTAGTACATTACTGTCGTGGCCTGCAACTGGGGCATTGATAAACGATTCACATACGTGAGTCCATCAGATATATGTTTTCATCGTAATTTATTTGGCCGCTAAACACGACAGATATGGATTTTCAAACAAACATTGCCGGCCGACCGCTCGCATGAGTATTCGAATAAGGTTATCAAAATAATGTTCGAATTTCCAAGTATGTTTGAGAAACGTATATTTTCGGACATAATTTATCAATCTCAGCGACCAAATCAAATAACAACCGGCGTTTTTATTATCGCGTCAAAGTTTATCGCTGTGATATCTCCCTATCGCCAATTACGATAAAAATGCTAAAAAAAAGCTAATATTAGGAAAAACGTTATCTTTTAAATACATTTTAGTGGTTTCCGCGGAGATTTTGTGTTTGCTTTCCGCCATATTAATATCTACATAAGTGCTTAAACAGGCTGGCAGGGACATCATCGACGCGAAAACTGTTTCACATTCAGTAAATGATTCTCAATTCAAAAATCTGCTGTTCCATACATTTAGACCGCGTAGGTATTGGACTTTTATATGAAACAGCAGATTTTTTTTTTTTTATAACCGACGAAAAATTTCAACGCAGGGGTTTTCAGAATCGCAGGAGGAGACGCCCTGGGCGTCGGGAATCGCAGGCCGATTTTCGGCCACCGTAGGCGCGGGTTGCGGACGGTGAGCAATGGTAGGTCACCGTCCGATAAGAACCAGGTCGATGGCGCGTTGTGTTCCACGCGCGCCTCAAAGAGATGTCAGCAGAATTGACGGGTCCGCTAGGGCCGATGCCTGCCGGGGGGGGGGGGGGGGCGAAGAAAACCGAAAGATCGTGGTCCCCGGCAATAGGGCAGGGTACACGGGTGGGTTTTAGTCACTAAGAGTCTGACACGCCCTCCCGCTCCGCCCAGAGCGGGAGAAGTTATTTGATAATTTCCCACCCCAAAAAAAAAGGGGGTTTCAGAATCATGTACTGAATCCATGATAACAGTTTTCGCGTCGATGTCCTTGCCATCCTGTATACAGCGAGTATCAGAAAGGGGTGTGTAACGTTTCTAATGATCATATGACCTAATTTCATTTAATATATTTTTTTAATATAAGGATGAAATTAAATAAGTAATTATTTTTTTTATAATTTCATTTTATCTAATTTTATATGGTATAATGAACATTTTCTATAATGCACATTTGAATGAATATTCAAATAATATATATACTCAGTTACTATAATATTCAAAATCTAAAAGTAACGCTTAATATTATTTTAGAAACGTCGTCATTTGGGTTAGGTTAGGTTAGAACAATGACCAATAACGCGCGAAGGCGAGTGAGCGAAGCGAGCATGCCGCTGCAGCGGCCGCCGAGCGCCAGATCTCCTTTATTGTTTGTGAATCATTTGGGTTAGATGAGGTTATAACAATATGATGTTTCCTGATATTTACTTATTCATTACAGAATTTTGGCTGAAAATTAGTAAATATGAAAATTAGGTCAAAAGAACGTTATAAAAAAAGAGCTTTATACAAATTGAAAATTGTATTAAATTAACGTTATACTAAATGTTATTAGAGCAAAAGAAGGTTATATGAAATATACCATTAGATCACATGAAATTAGGTTATTTGTTTTAAGTGATATTATATATCTGTTTTTATCAGTGAACGGAGTAGGTAGATTGATTTGGGGACAATAAACTGGCACGTGCATATAAGAATGGATATGCCTCCGGGATTCCGGGATTTTGAAATTATTAAGATTTTTTTAAGGAATTTCGAATGTTGTAATGTGTAGAATAAAGAATACATCAATATGAATAAGAAATGTTTAACTCTTTTGCTGTTATTGCATTGAATGCGAAAAAATATTAAGAAGTATAAAAATATATTTTTATTTATTTATTCAAGAATAGTAACAATTACAAGCAGCAGATAATATACTTACAGATAATATACTATAAGAAATAACTACTATTCGAATGGACGCACAACAGTAAGATTCACTTTATTACTCGATAAATAAGAAAAAACAATTTCAAGTTATCCTTTCTATAAATTTCTAATGTAGTAGTTTAAAAATCCTTACTTTTACAACATTTGATTCAATCCCGTAAGTACCAAAATGAAATCCCGGAAAAAAGGCTTATGATTTCTATGACTATTCATGATGCGAGTACGTAAAATCAATCTACCTACTCCGATCACTGGTTATTATGCCATATATTACACACCCGTCAGAAAGGTGGGGAAAAAAAATCACGAAAAAAATTTCAACTGTCCCATACAAAACCTCAATACCTAGTCGACCCATATGTATGGGACAGCTGATTATTATGATGGTTTGTACACACGGCTACACATCAAGCTATACATTTCCAGTATAAGCTGACCTCGCATTGTACGGAAATCCTATGTAATGCGAGATCAGCATAAACTGGACATGTATATCTTGATGTGTAGCCGTGTGTACCACATACTTAAATATGACCGCACTTTGCTGATACATGCTGTGTAGGTATGATCTCTGATATTTTTTTTTTTTGTAGCAAATCCAATAGATTACCTATTTGGTACGAATCAAATATAAATTAACACATCTGCCTTACAAACCAACCAGTGCCTTAATTGCGTAATACACGATCACTCACAATTTGTTTCGATTTGAAACAGATTGCTAATCCATTGCTGCATAATTTGGAAAAAAAAAACAGTGGCACTCCGGGAGTGCCGAGAAAAGTGAAAACTTGAAAAAAAAATCGGCACCGCGGTAATCAACGCGTTGATGTCTTAATTGTCCAAAGGTGGTGTCATCACGGTGTCGCGAAATCAGTGGTTTAGTCCCATCTCAAAAATGCCCAACGCGCCTAAAGAAGTTTTCACTTTAAAAAATCTGGTCAACAACGTAAATAACGCAATGAATGTTGTTGAACTGTCAAAATGAAACATATTTGTCATAATCGTTTACGAAAATAAGTTATGCAGCTGAATACCAATATTTTACTTGGAGCTATTGCCTATCTGATCTCCACAACCCAGTTACTGGGTAACACGATAACCCTTGGTAAGATTTCGGACTGTTTCGGGCTTCTGACGACCCGTAACGACTGTCAAAGATCTACAAATGACAGCCGGCTCTTTCGTGGTTTCCGAGGCCCGGTGAGATCTCGAGAGAAAATATATGGTCTCCCATTCTCATAGATACTGACCTCGGCAAGCATTTTAATTATAAATTAACTCAAATCCGAAATTGATTTCAATAAGTACAAAAGTTTTCCTGTTATTTCTACGGTGAGATGTTTCAATAAATATTGTGTGTGTGTAATGTTTTAAGTATTTTTTTGTCAAATAGTCTCACCGAAGCGAAAGTCTGACAGCCAGCTTTTCTCAGTAACTGGGTTGTGGAGGTCAGTTTGAAGCCGCTCCATGAAAAACACTGAAATTCAGCTACATTCGGTTAGACTAGACGCCGACCTCAACATAGTTGTGAAAACGCAGGCAAATATGAGTTATTTTTTGGACTTTAAGTTTAATGTATTTTTGCATGCATTGTAAGTAAGTAAGCAAAATTATGTGAAACTATTCTGTACTGATTAAACATAAACAATATACCGATTTAAAAAAATTCTTTCACCAATAGAATGCTATATTATCACTGAGTAACATAGACTATTATTTATAAAGATATCACGCGGGCGAAGCCGCTGGCGGAACCTAGTGTAAAATAAATATATTCATATTCAATACCGTCCCAGTTCAATTAATCCGGAAAAAAACATCCCATTTTTTATAAACCACCCGTGTTTGAGAACCAACAATTGATTTACGATAAACACGGTAAAAGATTTCTTAGAATGCTTATAAAGACCTACTGTGAACCCAACCTTGATGAGCTAAAAGTCACAGTATAGTAGTAACAGTATTATATCTCGGCAGTGACCTTTCGCGTCCGTTGCGTACTGATATATGTACACGGAGATTTCGAAGCGCGTCGTTTCGGCAGTTTTCTATGAAGATATAATACTGTTACTTATTTATACTGTGCCATAGTGCTAACAAGTATAACCAATACAAATACAGACCAACCTTTGTACTGTTTTACGTAATTTTGACGTTCGAAAAGTGCTGATTCTCAGCTTAGTTTGAATAAATGCCTTTTGATTTGATTTAATTAAGTAGTCTAGTGAAAAAGTTTCATAATGCTATTGCTAGTGAAATTTTAATTTTAGCCTGTCTCAGTTCCATAGCTGTTTTCATAACACAAGATGACTCCTGTATTTCTCGAACGGTTAAGCAGAGATGTATACCCACATTGATCTGCCTAGCCTTTTCTCAACTATTTTGGGGTAAGCTTCTAGTCTACAGGATACAGCAGAATACCAGTATTTTACATAGAGCAGCTACAAAAACCCAGTTACTGGGTAACACGATACCCGTTGGTAAGAAGGTTGTCAGACTTTCGGGCTTCTGACTACCCGTCA
Organism: Omphaloscelis lunosa; assembly: GCA_916610215.1. Taxonomy (NCBI): domain Eukaryota; kingdom Metazoa; phylum Arthropoda; class Insecta; order Lepidoptera; family Noctuidae; genus Omphaloscelis; species Omphaloscelis lunosa. Next base: position 5,623,665 of record OU744270.1, read on the forward strand.
TTAGGGCTAGTCAGAAGCCCGGAAGTCAACTACTGTTGTGACTTGTTGATACCGTGTGCGTGAATTTCTGACCCTACATATCAAGCGTGTATATAATACGCAGTTTATTTCTGGCAATAGTTAATAAGGAATTTACTTTTTTATTGATATGGGGTTATTTATTAAAGAGGGTAAAAATATATACAATGGAGAAACATATTATACTAAATTAACGAACAAACTATTTAAATAAAAATATTATGACCTCACCGTTGCTTAATATTTTAACATTAATTTACGTACAGACAACGCACAGCCTAAACCGCTGGGTCAGAAGCATGAAAGTTTGCGCAAGAGTTCCTTTTGTTATGAAGGTGAGCACTAAGGAAGGATTATTGAAAACTAGCTGTTGCCTGCGACTTCGTCTGCGGACTAGGATGAAAAGTAGCCTATGTCCTTCTCCAGGTCATGGTTTACGCATGTGCCAAATTTCATCAAAATCCGTGCAGCCGTTTTAGCGTGAAAGCGTTACAAACAAACAAACTCATTATCGCAATTATAATTTTCTAGCTTTTGCCCGCGGAACGTTCTATCGGCAGTACCGGGATTACATACCTAATAGTCCAGGAAAAGGTTATTGACTCCTACCACTGCGCTCCAACCATGACTATTTTGTTACGCGTAATTTTGAATCTGTGATATCTTTTAAACCATTCATTTAAATTATATAATGTCAAGACATATTTTAATCTCAATTAAATGCCCAATTTAAATAACATATTTTATTGGATAAGGATTAATATGATACCGGTAATTATACCTTCGGAAATAACAATGAAATTTTTATCAAATTCTGAAAGATAAAAATGGTTACTGTGATCCTGTAGAACATAAATTTCATGTATCTGTAACGGTTTACGGCGGCGCACGCCAGTAAAGCTCCCAGTAGGCATGATTTTTCCCGACATCTTCAACAATATTCGTCAAATTTCAGCCACTTTAAACAAAACCTTAATGAATTATACACTAAAACCTTCCGCAAGAATCACTTCATCCATTGGTGAAAACCGTTTGAAAATCCTCTCCGCGTACAGACAGACAGACACGGCGGGGGACTTTGTTTTATAATATGTAAGGATAGTTAGAATAGTTAGGATTCATCTCAATAAGGAGTAAGGGGACGAATGTTTGTATGGAAGTTCATCATTTTTACTGTTGGAATATTCCATCGGGTATCATCATCTGCCTAGCCTTTTCTCAACTATGTCGGGATCGGATTCTAGCCTAACTGAATGCAGCTGAATACCAGTATTTTACATGGAGCGACTGCCTATCTGACCTCTAACAACCCAGTTACTGGGTTCCTAACCTATAAATTCAATCGGGTGACGCTACCAACCCGCACCGGGCACGCGTGGTAGATAACAACCCACCTCTCACAGAGAGGAGGCCTGTGTCCCAGCAGTGGGAACATTATAGGCTCATTATGCATATACTTTTCTAAGGTTTGTAACACATAATCTCCCAAGAGTTTTTGCGTGTTTGCTATGAATACCCATAAGTACACACGGCTACACATCAAGCTATACATTGCCAGTATTAACTGACCTCGCATTGTACGGTAATCCTATACAATGCAAGATCAGCATAAACTGGAGATGTATAGCTTGATGTGTAGCCGTGTGTACCATTGATGTTTTATATGGAGTTGAAATGTCGACAAAGTTGTATAACGAGATTATGTATTTAGTTAGCATGGAAGCAAGATCGCATTATTGATTTTGTGCGCAAAGGTTGATTGTCGCAACTATTCTTATAATTCTTAGAAATATATTAGATTTTTTTTCTAAATATTTATGCCATGCAGTTATCAATACCTATATAGTTTTCGAGTGGTTTTTAGTGTTCCGTACCTCAAAAGGAAAAAAACGGAACCCTTATAGCATCACTCGTGTGTCTGTCTGTCTGTCCGTCTGTCACGGCCAATTTGCTCTGAATCTAATGGACTGATTAAGTTGAAATTTAATACACAAATGTATTTCTGTGACCCAAACACGGACTTGTAACGCAAATAAATTAATTTTGAATATGGGGGCACTTTTATGGGGGCAAACAAGATTTTTTTTTAAAGTTTTGCAAACTATACCGTGTGACATATTAAATGAAAGGACTTGTTGCGAGGATCTCATACATATTTTTTTCATCATTTTAAAATAAATAAATTTAACGATATTTAAAAAAAGTGATGAAAATTGACCATTCTCCCCCTTATCTCCGAAACTACTACTCCTAAAATTTTGAAAAAAATATAGTATACCCATAGATTACAGGAAAACCTAGAAAAATAACATGGTAAATCACTCAATATTGTGCGTACAAACTTACATTTGCAATTGGAATGTATGGGAGAACATGATTTTCGACTACTGTGTTAAGTTTGTATTTTGGGATACATTCATCCCAACTACGGAACACTTCATTGTGCGTAGTCCGACACGCACTTGGCCCGTTTTTAATTAATTTCCTTTGCATTTTGGTTACATTTGAATATCTGTCTGACTTTTTTCACCTATGTTGGGGTTGGCTTCCAGTTAAATGAAATGAAATTGTTAATTCTGTAAATAGAATATTGAAATCACTAAAAAATAAGCTAGTTGAGGTCGGCGTTTCCTATCTGACTACTCTGAGAAGAAAGGCAAAACTTTAAGGGCGCAGTCTCTTTTAAAGTCCAGACATGATCTTGGTCAGGCCATATGAGGACCATGTAGATTAGTGTTTGAAATGGTCCCACACGCACTTGGCCGGTTTTTTTATTAATTTTAGCACCGGGAAAAAAATATGGCCGTCTTGCCACTTTTCCGGGTTTTGGAGGCACCATCCATGTTAAGCCGTTGGTCCCGGCTGTCATTCGTAGATTTTTGACAGTCGTTAGTTAGGGTAGTCAGAAGCCCAAAAGTCTGACAACCAGTCTTACCAGGGGGTATCGTGTTACCCAGGAACCAGGTTGTGGAGGTCAGATAGGCAGTAGGTACATGAAAAATACTGGTATTTATTTACATACAACAGGGGTGGCCAACTTGCTTAGACCCAAGATCTACTGTTTGCTGACGACACCCTGTGCGATCTACCAATTACATACTTCTTGATTTGTTTATGAAACAGCGTACAATTACCTACGTACTATTATTTATTTTATAAAGAGATCATAAAATTGAAAATTAAGACTCTTTCAAACAGGCGCGACACGCGACGCGACACAAAGACACCGCTCGTCGCGCGACGAGCGGTGTCTTTGTGTCGCGTCGCGTGTCGCGCCTGTTTGAAAGAGCCTTTATTCTTAGTAACAACTTATTTATAGTAGCGTGAGTATTGCATCTGAGCTACTGCCTGGAAGAGAGGAAAAATGGCGTGATGGAACGGTGTCTGAAAAATGATACAAGATGGTGCGTGCAGCAGTTGGTGATTACGTTGCGTGGTCTATTCTATATAATATTTTTAGGTATATTACCTTTTTTTGCACTAAGCAGAGAACTTAATGATTACAGGACGTTTTAATTATCGTTAGTTGATTTTGTTACCAAATAAATTATATTCACAAATACGATGGAAAGTACAGAAATATTTAAGTAAATAACAAAAAAAGACCAAAAAAGATAGAAATGGAAGTGGATACAATTTTATTAATAGGCGGCTTGAGAAGCTGACACCAACATAGTTGGTAATAGGCTACGCAGATGACGTTTTCTGCTAGCCAATTACTGAGCTAAACTTATATCATACCTATAGACGCATACTATCGCTAGGTTTGTGCCAAATCTTTGTTATCATATCAGTGTCCTTGCCTTTATCTGGTTTATTATCTTCCTATTTGATAGTAATTAAGTTATATAAACGTGTAAACGTATTGTATGGCAGTAGTCATCCTTTCGAAGTTTAGAATTAAAATAGCCACCGCTGCACAGGGTGGCAGGGACATCGACGCGAAAACTGTTACCATGGATTCAGTACGTTGAAATTTTTCGACGGTTATTTAAAAAAAAATGAGCTGTTCTTTGCTTTACACTTTTCTTTGAAACAGTAGATTTAAAAAAAAAAAACGACGAAATATTTCAACGCAGGGGGGTTCAGAATGGTGTACTGAATCTATGGTAACAGTTTTCGCGCCGATGTCCCTGCCACCCTTTAAAAAATCTGGTGTTCCATACATTTTGTCCGCGTAGTATTGCACTTTTCTATGAAACAGTAGACTAAAAAAAAAAGGAACCGACGATTCGTATATTCGAACCGTATATTCATGTACGTCACTCGTACTCTGGGCAGCCGTCGCGCTGCCTCCTTGCTCATTGAGGTCTAATGCTTGTTTTTACTAACACTTTATAATAATTAATAGTTCTCCAGACCGAATTTCGGCCATGACGACCAATCTCAGAGGAGACCAGCCTTCGGCGCGGGAGATATTATATTGCACAAGTGTGTGCGCAGACACAGGTGCACTCTCTCTGCTCTCGCTCAAAGTCCGATGGGAGGGTATGCAATCCGATAAGACCTGAGAGAGATCTGGCGCATGACCGACGGCTTAACGTGCGCACCGAGGCACGGGGGTATCACACCGCCAAAGAAATTCCTAATTGACAAACCCAATAAAACAGGACCACCACAGGAGTCGCGCTTGAGACCACAAGACCAACGGGATAATCTATATACTAATAATAAAGCTGGAGAGTTTTTTTTTTAAGTGAAAACTTCTTTAGCGGCGTTGTGCACTTTTTTTGTAATGGGTAAAAAATGTTAAACTCGCGTCAGGACACGTGACCTGATCGAAAATTCGTAAAGGCTCTTTCAAACAGGCGCGACACGCGACGCGACACAAAGACACCGCTCGTTGCGCGACGAGCGGTGTCTTTGTGTCGCGTCGCGTGTCGCGCCTGTTTGAAAGAGTCTTAAGACGGACGGAGAGTAGACAGCCGGCGCGGCGTAGGAGAGGAAGTATCCCCCTCTCTTTCTACGGCGCGGCGAAAATGTATGCGTGCCGTCAGCGTGCGCCTGCTGTTTCGTTATTCGTTTAGTCGGCGCAGGACGCTTGCGCGAATGTTCGTGTGTGTTTATGTTACAGCGTGCCACGCTTTCAGCTTTTCCAAGTTGATTTTTGTAAGAGATAAACTTTTTAATGTAATATAAATTGTCATGTTTGTGTAGCGCAATAAATAAATATTGTATTCTACCACATAAATGATAGTGCATTTATACTGATAATTAAAACAATTCGTGAAAAATGATTCCCTAACCATTCCAAAATATCAAAAATGCACAACGTTAATATTCAAGTTTTCACTTCTGCCGGCACTCCCGGAGTGCAACCAGTCGTTTTTTTTTTTATTTGTTAGTGTGAACGCGCTAATCTCTGGAACTAGTGGATTCGAAAAAATAATTTTACATGATAGCCCAATTCTTTAGGAAGGCTGTAGGCAATTGAACATCACGCTAGGACCCTTAAAAGCAGAGATTTTTTCAGAAAGAACCCTAAACGAAAACGAAGTAATAGGAGGACCAAGAAATTTTACGCGGACAAACTCCCGGGTAGAAGCTGGTGCCTAATAAAAGTGTAGGTACTGTAGGATTTTAAATTTTCCCCACTGAGCCGAGCGTTGAAAATCCAACAGGCCATTAATGTGCAAACAGTAGTCACCCATCGTCTTTTGAGGCAGAACCTTGAACAACTTAACCTTGCAAATGAGTTGATCTCTGCAATACTAAATACTTAGCCACGAGTTTTTGTCTTAAAAAGTACAAGTGCCTGCATACCTACATTTACATAAATAATTATAGGTTTTACACTAAACCCAATCAAGATATGAAGCTTAGATCAAGTGCAAATCATGATCGCGCACCAATGGTTTCATACAATTAATAATTTGAACTCATTTTACAAGGACTGACTGCTCTGACATCCACAACCCAGTTACTGGGTTAACTGGGTAACAAGATACCCGTTACCCGTTGCTAAGACTGGTTGTCAGATTTCCGGGCTTCTGACTACCCGTGACGACTGTCAAGGATCTACGAATGACAGCTGGGACCAACCAAACGGGGTTAATCATGAAATGAAATGAAATGAAATGTAAATAGGATATCGGATTCACTTTTACACGTCATATTAAAAAAATATTAAAAATTTGCTACATGAGTTCGGCGTTTCCTATCTGACTACTCTGCGAAGAAAGGCCGAAACAAACTCAGAGGTCACAGTCTCTTTTAAAGTCCAGCATAATCTTGGTCAGGCCATATGAGGACCATGTAGATTAGTGTCTGAAATGGTCTTTTGAGGAAACGACCACACAGATTTAAGTGTCTGTCCAGTCAGTGCAAGCATTTGTCAGTAATCGTGGAGCTCAATTCAGAACTTAATGAGCTCAACTCGATGAACAATACCAAAGGAAGGACATTTGGGTAGGCCGCATAAACTACTCAAACTGCCAGACCATCATTAAAATTAACTGAGAAATAAAAATAATAATAATATCCACATAGTCCTCACATTCACATTAATAAAATTATGAAGTGAAATCAATCACATCATGAAGGTACGAACTACTCATATACATATGTGCAAAACCCTAACTAAAGCCACATTTATTGCATATTTTTCCTTATAATCTGTAGTAGCTGTTTTATTGTGTAATATTATTGTGAAACCATGTTTTGGCGAATCACACGTCTCATGGACATGACAGCCGTCTTCCGTACTTAAGAGCATGCTGTATAGAAAGCAGTGCGAGCACTGCGAGCGCGACGACGACGGTGATAATTCCTGGGGTTAACCCTCCGGCTTTCTTGGTATGAAATTGTAAAATACTGGCACAACATAGTAGAAATTATTATACAAAGTCCGATTAAGCAGCCAAGACCTTAGTGGTAAAAAAAAAGTAGAAATTATAAACTATTTTGAACAAGGAGGTATATTTTAATTACAGGAAAAAGCCACATATTCATTATTCAAGAATTCTTTATACTTACATATAAATAAATAAAAGTTAAGTGTTTTTAATGTCAAAATAACAGCTTTGTAATAAATATATATGAAAGTATATACGGTTATTATAAAAAATAAACAATTTTTAAAATTTCTGTCTGTCTGTTTGATGTTTAATGGAGTAACTTAGGCTACTTTTATTTTAGAAAATTAATTAGGGTCCACGCGGGCGAAGCCTCGGGCAGCAGCTAATTATATAAAATATAAAGTTAAAAAAAAAACTAACTAACACATAAAATAAAAATAATAATAATAATATGTCCTAAATCAACCTTCACTGCTACGACGATTTTTTGGCGCCTCCATTTCTCACAATTTAACGGGCTCATTTCAGTGACATTATAATTCCACTGGACCCACGCAGTGATATTGCAATGCAATATTTTGACAATTTGACTGTATGTGCAAACCCGCTAAATTGTGAGACGTTCAATGATTGGTCCGTTTCCAATGTCATGTCCTACTTATATCATAAAATAAATAAACTTCTACACGTTATTATGCAGATCTTAAAGGTGGATGAAGAAGAGTTGACCAATCAAAACGCACGAAGACCCCACTATAAACTTGACTCATAATATACCTAGGGTTATTATAAAGTCACTACATCGTTCCCGTGAAATTATAATAACACTGAACCGAGCCTGTTAAATTTTGAGAAATGGAGGCGGTCGACAAAGTTTCATGCAATTATAATTTTACTAGTGAAATTAATATCCCTGCAACATATACAGCGCTGCAAAGTTTTTTGGCGCGTGGCCAAAATCAGAACTAACGGCGCCATCTTGTTTTTAAGTATATTTTCACAGTAAATTGCAAAAATGTTTACCGACAGCGCCCCCCTGTCAACGTCATTCGAAGATATTTATTTCGACATAGTTGGGAAAAGGCTAGGTAGACTAACTTTAGAAATAATCGCATCGCCTGCGCATCGCGTTCCTTATAGTGTAGCAGAGGCTTAAAACAATAAATCATGCAAAAAATCATATCCACCCATGTTGTTTTTTGGCCGATAAGTTCAAAGGCCATTTTTTGTGCGTACTCACATAGTTATACTGTGCTTATTTAAAATACTTATACGTGTATAAAATCATTCAACAGAATTTATAATTAAGTAGTGACGAGGAGTTCAATAATATTTTGATAGCGAAACGTAAACGGATACGTGTAGCCAGGGACTTGAAAACGAAATTTATTTCGTTCCGGTACACTTAATGTTTTTTTATAATGCTCCAAATTTCGTAACAATACTAAAACCTAAAAATATCAATAACGTTACAAAAAAAAAAAAAAAACGTTATAGAATATCATTTTTGTAGAACAACATTTTAAGTAACGTTATAGGTATCAGGAACATTACGTTTATATCCGCTTGTAATAACGTTACAGAATCATTTGTATAACGTTATTCTTAAGAACTTTTCTCGCTGACCACCGCTCCGTCATCGCACCGCCGTATTGAAACATTAAATTCGTTCGAGAGTACGCATCTTTACAGACAATGTCTTGAATGTATAGTTGTGGTTACCTACCTACTTTTATATTTATGAGATAGTGTCATCTTCACAATTTTTTTTTTGGCAACGTTGCGTATCGAAATGAATAACTTTATTATTTTGTTATACCGATATATTAATAACGATATATTTTTAATATTGTTATTAAACAGTTTAACAATTCGTTCCGTTTGTTAGTATCGTTATAGCCAAGGAATTAATTTTGTTGCGATCCTGGTGGAACGGTACAAATAATCGTTACCGGAACTTCGCGTAACGTTATTTTGGGTAACGTTTCAAGTCCCTGCGTGTAGCTAAACAAAGTGTCATTCAAATAACTGAAAACTCCAGAGTAGCTCGCGTAATTAGAATTTTCTTAAGTTTTTTGCAATTTGCAGGTCAATATTAGGTTGTATGTTTATAAAGAAAGAAAGAAAGAAGGAAAGAAAGAAATAAAGAGTATTTGTTGTGACTTGCACAGGAAATCACAAATTAAATTAAAACACACTCATAGAAACAAAAATAAAAATATTTAAAAAAAAAACAATAAAAAACAAAGTAAAATTAAAATAAAAGCAGAAAGTCCTGTACGAGGCTAAAAGGCTCCTATCTCAGCATGATGCTGCGACATTTAAAAATAAATGTCACAGCGCTGGTATTTTTATCCAAATATGATTCGCGTTCGTAACAACTAGGTATGTTCAGAATTATAATCATAAAAATCATCAATACAACTCTCTATTCTCTATTTATACCGATAAAAAAATAGACAAGGGCTGCGAAGGCAGAGGAATTATGTGCTAGATAAGACAACGGTGTAATTTGAAAAGAAGATGTAGTGACAAAATAATCCCAAAAAGACTATGCTTACATGGGTTGGTCATGTTGAGAGGATGAATAATAATAATAATAATAACCCCACCGCCGTATCTCTACGTTGACGTCGTGGTGGGGCTTGCGCGCTCCGAACTCTAGGTCTGTGCCGGTAGAGTTTACTTTGCCGGAACGGGTCTGGGATGAGGAGCCAGACCAAGAGAGATACGAAAACCCGCAGGGCAGCATGTGGCGAGCTGTTGGGCAGTAGCGACCCCACGGACCCTATCTCCCGGGAGAAGTCTTGTTCCTCACCTCTGGCTTGCCTTTATTGGCTGGCTGGAGTGAACACTGACGAGGAACGGAGCTCCCACCTCATTCTTGCCTTAATTGGCCGGCTTGAGTGGAGATTCGCAAGAGCAAACGTGCTCGGAGGAAGGAAGTATTCCAGTAAGTGCTCGTAGGGATCTTGACCATCTTCCGGGCTCTGGGATTGTTCTGAAAGCCGTGAAATACCTCTCCACTCCTCAAGCACCCCAGGACATGTTGCCTCCTTGTCGCTACGTCACTATGTGCTAGCGACCGTTTCCGGGGGCCCATTATTGAGTGTGCCAGTCACCCCCTGCCATTTTATCCGTGTAAATATAAAACATTGATCAGGCAGGGGCTATAGTCCTTCCATAGTTCCAGTTAGCCAGTCCACTTTAGCCACCCAAACCCATAGTCCAATATCTTTGTTACCAGATCCTGCAATAGTCCTACACCAACCGGGGGTTGTCCTTGGGTGCACTTGCATAGCGCGAACAGGGATAATCGTCGGTTGGTGCCCCATTTAAATCAAAACGTCTAACAGGCCTCTGCGAGTTGGCTTCGGCCCCTCGTACGCCTTCAAAAGGACCGGGACCCCCATGGTCCCGAGATATGTTAAGACAAAAATATAATAATAATAATAATTTATTTTGACAAGAAAAGGATTGTACAAAAAACAACTTAAAAACTAGTAAGCTACTCGTAAAATACAATACAAAATAGGAGCATCTGCAGCCGAACTAGGTAAAACATGTATCTCGGCATGCAGCGCCAAACCTCTCAGTATATTATTTGCATAAAGAACTAAGCTAACAAGTACAGCTTTATGTAGATTAAAGAAAAACAAGTAAAAATAAAATAAAGTAAATTAAGCTAAAAATTAAATGTGTTGGTGTGCATGTATAGAGAGGGGAAGTAATTGTGTAGGGGTGGTGAGTGTTATGATGTGTGTACGTGTGTTGATGTGTAAATTGATGAGTGTAAGCAAATGTGTGTGTTTCAGTGATATGTAGATGAAGAGTAAATACCTTAAAAGTTGCACAAAGGAGTCAAAGGACCCTGTTTACTCTGGAACGATTAATAGTCGTTCTTTATCATCATAAGTTAAGGTCAATAAGTACTTTTTTACCATGGCTTTGCAACGAACTCTATTAAGAGGGTAAACATCTATGACGGAGTTAATTTTATTATAGACATAGGGCCCCAAAAATACAAAAAATCTTCTAATAAAAGAAGTTTTAGGTTTGTGTTCACGAGTACACACTAATTGTTTCTTACGCCTATGGTTAAGGTTGGGGTCAAATGCTAAGCCTTGATGTTGCTTCAGAATTATAGTTAGTAGGTAGAGCTGTCTAACAGTAAGTACTTCGCAATATTTATATAGCAATGTAGTGGAAAATAGTCGAGGCTTATAAGTGCAAATCTTCAGAATCGTGCGTTGAGCGATCTCAATAGGTTTAATTACTGTTTTGGGAGCTCCTCCCCAGGATGAAATGCAATATGTTAATACTGACTGGCACAAGGCAAAGTAGATTTGTTTAAGTAACCTAGCATCAACTACGTGACGCAGCTTTTTAAACACATAAATAAGCTTTCTGACTCGCGCGCTGAGTAATTTTAATGAATGAAAGCCGACTAACAAAATTTATTAACAAGGCAGATGTGAGTGGAATCACCGGGAGGGGACGGAGAGCGGAACTTATTGGTGATGTCCTTCAGAAAGATCTCGTGATCTAAAGGTGCTGATTAACTTGAGCATTCACTTGTAACAAAACATTGAGCATTCACCGTTTTTAAATTTGTCGAACTGAACAACGAACAGAGCCAAGCATAGAGCCAAACATCGCTACGAATATTTTCACGATCATTCCAGCGAATGCTGGAGTCAATGCACGTCAAAAAAATATTCTTGACGAAAATGTCAGACTTGTCGGTTGCGTGTGAATGGCTCGGCTTGTTAAAAAGCTCGATGCAAATTTATTGTCCTTTAGCTAAAACGCATCCGTTTATTTTTCTGTAATGTAACATTCGCTAGAATGCTCATTACAAGTGAATATTATAAAGAGGTATAATTTCGAAAATTCCTTCACTAATGGGAAGTTACGCTATTGCCAAGTGTCACAGCGCATAAGTGCCTAAATTAATTTATGTAAAAACAAGAAATATCACGCGAACGAAGTCGCGGCCGGAAACTTTGTATTAGTTAGTATTAAACCGCTTATTCGTTTATTAGAAGTTGTACAAGCACTAAATAATTATTTTAAACACAGTATAACTTGTTCTTTCACACGAAAGAAAGATCCACTATAAGTATCAAATTCAATACATTTTTAGTTCCATTTCCTGCCTTGTGTCAATGAGTACTCATTATCTTCCTATCCTTGTTACATGGGTTCTTGTACGTGGGGTCGGCGCACACCTTTTCTTCTTCCATTCTCCTTTGTTCAAGGGCAGCAGATAGCCCAGACGGGGGGGGGGGGGGGGTCAAGTTGATATATGGAGGATGAGAAAAGTATGATTTGTAGCTACAGTGAAAAGTGCGAGTCTTATAATTATAACCACTACGGCTCACAGTGGGTCCAAAATCGACTCTGGAAGACATTTTATTTTTAACAAATCAGTTGTAACTTGGTAGTCCCGATAGGAACTGCGAAAAATAATAATTTCCATATTCAATTTATGAATTAGAAACGTCGTTTTTTCCAAAACTATTCAGAACTGTAGAGCTGAAACATAATAGGTATTATGACTGGGCCTACCATCAGCACATAGATATGAATATTACGTCCCCGGACCCCGGATTAGACCCCGTTTAGGAGATATGGAACTTTACCTCCAAATAATCAAAATTGGCTTTGTAGATCAGTATGTAGTTTCTTTACATTAAAATGCCTTGTATTTACTTAATTTTTGGATCTCTAGGGGGAGGTAGCTGCCTCCTTTGCCCTGGGCGATGCCCTTGCCTTTGTCAACCGTCACGCTATCATTCACTACCATCTCTTTCATATCATAAAATATCATATTTCACACAATCCATCCATCTTTTCTTTGATCTTCTCCGTGTCAATCCATCAACATTTATATTCATCACTGTTTTAGTCACATGCGTTTCCTCCCTCCTCATCACATGCTCATACCAAGCCAAACGATTTCCTTGTCAACTTTTCTGCTATGTTTCAATGAATACTGGATTTGTTTAAATTGCTCGTGACAATTGACAATCGATTTAGTTATAAATATTATATTAAGACCTTGGCCGTTGTTAGAACTGTTATAAAAAAATCAATAGCTAAACGTTCTTCTGTTTTAACGTGAACGGGATTGGCAGATGTATATAATACCGACATTTTGACATTTATTTTGTAATTTAGCACAGGGACCGCGGAAGTGGGTACTCCATGACGGGGGGCAAACTTCTTTGGGCACCCCCTTCCAAAAACGAAGTACTCCATGACGGGAGAGGGGGGGACTACTTTGGTCACCCCAAAATTAAGTACAAAAACGATTTAATGTACATATATATATAGTACATTAAATAGAATGGTCCAAAATAATATGTACCGGCCCGTTGTGTCATCGTAGGTTACTCATCAAATAGCGCAACGGGGCGACAAGAAAACAAGCAAGGCGACAGGAAAATAATTTACACCTTTTCTTTCTAAACCTTCCGTACCAAGTAATAAAACTGGAGGGGGCGCGGCCCCCCTCGTTTGATTTTAGGGGCGAAATCTGGCCCCCTCTGCACCCCACTTCCGCGGTCCCTGACTTAGCATGCACAGATCATAACTTCACGCCTGTAATCCCCGAAGGGTTAGGCAGAGGTACACCTAATAGTACCCACATGTCGCCAGTTATATTTTAGTCTTATGTAATAGGACGCGAGTCTGTTGACATCGACTGGGCACAAATCCCCAGACTCGGGGCTGCTACTGAGAAATTCCAGATGGAAAACTCAATAACAATTTGTTGGACCTCATGCTCAGCAATAACTGGCGAAATGTGGGTGTACAGTATTTTTATTTTTTTAATGTCCCTCGGGTATCATCGGATTTGCGAATACAAACGAATGCTAATTTCCATGTCCATCAATGATTAGATTTATCGTGTGTAATAATTTGAATTCAGAACTAAGTACTTTATTGTTTTTTTTTATTTATTTCCTTGTGAACTATATAGAGCTGTAACACTATTTTCCTATCCGTCGTGCCTGCGGCTTCCCTTCCATTTTTTAAACAAATTACATTAAGTTAAAACAGTATTAACAACTCTATATACTTCCAAGTCGATTGAGACCGTCCGGTCTGCACCAAGTGCAAAGATAGAAATCCGACAACTGACGAAATACGAAGTTTGCCGAGGGATATTAAGAAAATAGAAATCCAGTACTATTGGTACACCTCTGCCAAACCCTTCAGGGAAGGCGTAATGTTGTTTTCCTTTGTTTTTGAAGTGTTTTAGATTAATTTCAGTACTTAATCTGAAGTTCAGTCAATCGTCTCTCTCATGTAGGCACTCACGATTCGAGCAAAACCGATTAAATGGCTATTATTAGCTAGTAAAGTGAGTACTTTTATCTTTGGGCACTACATACGCACTAGTAAAATTGTAAACAAAGATAATACATAATTACAGAAAAGTATTATGTATAATATACAGAGTGACTTATTATTTATTAAACTGGTAAGTGAAATCTGGAAATTTATTTGTTATGCAAATTCTTTATTCAAATCACAACTGTCATTCTTTGATAGTATGGTTGCCTCCTTCCTTCAAATATGGCGAGGGCGGTAATGGCTGATCTTTGCGTTATGCTCGTGAATGGGTGCTGCTTGTGGTGACTGGTCGTCTTGCTGATCATGGTTTTTTTATTGTTATTAGTAATTAACTGATTTTAATTTACTTTGATGATCGTAGTTTATCTTTTGGTACTTCGAGTTATACATAGCTTTAATAGCTATATGTCGGGCACGCCCTATGCCTGGAGGCTTTTATTCGGGTATTAAGTTCTGTTTACGTTTTTTTGTTTTTATTTTCGCTTGATTATAGATTTCGATGTTTCTTTTTGGTATATTGGCGAGTGCTAGCTGACCTACGGCAAATAATTAAATGTAATGTTTTGTCTTGCGTAATGTAAATTATTTTGCATACTATTGTCACAGATTAGAATCAAGTTTTTGTAACTAAACAGACAACTGTCCTTTTTTTTTGGGTGGGTAATTATCAAATAACTTCTCCCGCTCTGGGCGGAGCGGGAGGGCGTGTCAGACTCTTAGACTAAATCCCACCCGTGTTCCTTCAGTTGCATATATTGCCAGGGGCTACGGTAACCCTTTTGGAGAATAACCGCAACCCCGGCAGGCATCGGCCCTAGCAGACCCCGTCAATTCTGCTTATATCTCTTTGAGGCACGCGCGCACAACGCACCATCAACCCGGGCCTGGTCCTTATCGGACGGTGAACTACCCATTGGTCACCGTCCGCAAGCCCGCGCCTACGGTGGCCGGGAATTGGCCTGCGACTCCCGATGCCCAGGGCGTCTCCTGCGGCGATTAGGCGCGTGAAGGCGCGAACTTTGCCTCTCCCTCACGCGTTCCGTCTCCTCCTTTGCGAACATTACTGCTTCGCAGAAGGAGGTGACGGCCTCCCATACCCTTTCGCTCCATACCATGGCCTGGACCAGGGCCAGACGCGAGAGATCACCGCCGCCGATCGCCTCCACGAGGACATGGCGATGCTCCGCCCAAGCCGGGCACACCTCCGTCGAATGCTCCGCCGTGTCCTCCGGGTAATCCACACAATGGTTACACTAGGCCGTTTCCATTCAGGAATTTCCTCAAAACTGTTCACAATCAATAAAACACACTGTACCATACTTAGCGAAGTAGAAGTTCGCGTGCAAAAACATGTTTTCCATAGTAGAATACTCGCACTGATGACGATTAATTATATGATGTCGGAGCATAGCAATTATTGAAGAGCACTGACGTAAGAGCGTCATTTATTTCGCTAGCCTTGACCGCGGTTTTTATCTACGACTGTGCAGACAAACTATGTTCTTAAAATGTCCCTCGGCAAACCTCGTATTTCGTCAGCTATTGGATGTCTATCAGTTGCCTTTGCACTCGGTGTAAACAGGACGCTCTCAATCGACTTGGAAGTACATATATAGAGTTGTTAATACTCTTTTAACTTAATGTATATATTTAAAAGATGGGAGGAAAGCCGTTAAAGTCGCAGGCACGACAGATAGGAAAATAGTTTTACAGCTCTATATAGTTGCCATGAAAATCAAAACAAAATAACAATAAAGTACCGATTCTGAATTCATATTATTATACACGATAAATCTAATAATTGATGGACATGGAAATTAGCATTCGTTTGTATTCGGAAATCCGATGATAGCCGAGGGACATTAAGAAAATAGAAATACTGTAGAAGGATGCAAGCACACAAGGGCGCGTGGCAAAATTCGGAATTAACGGTGCCAGTAGCCAACTTGTTTTAGGGTTCCGTTTGGCACCCTTCGGTTACGTAACTCTATTACTAAGCCTCTGCTATCCGTCTGTCTGAAATTCATAGATTGTGTGTGTAATTCATTGATATTTATATTGCCGCTATAACAACAAATAATAACATACAAGAAACGTGTTTTTATCGCCATTTTTTGCTCGATCTTAATACGGTAGGGAACCCTTCGTGTCCGGTTTTTCAATACAAAAAATAACACAAAGCAATTCCACCATTTTATACCAACAACGCTCCCGTCTGTGTGAGCAGTGGTGGCCTAGTGGTAACGGCCGAGACTTACAAGTTGTAGGTGTAGGTTCGAACCCAGACAGGCGCTTTACTTTGTGTAAAATTATATTTGGTGAAGCAACCGAACCTAAAAATCGAAGACATGTGACATCTACCAACCCGCACTGGGCCCGCGTTATTGATTACAGCCCAGTCCCTCTCACAGAGAGGAGACCTGTATCCGCGGCAGTGCTGCTATGATCTGATGATGTCTTTTTTAGGAAGAGAGATCTTTCACAGTCGCTATTCAAATTGAATTAAAATCTTTTATATCAGACCCACAAGTAGTCCATTGGTTAGTATACACACGACTTAGAAACTAGTGTTAGTACTAACATCTACCAGAAAAACAACACAAACTATTAATTAATCCGCCACATTTAAGCGTATCCAATGTCCCAATATGGAGCTGTCCCGCCATCAGCTATACTTTTCAGGATGATATTGGGGCTGGCGCGTACCCTGCGTATAATGGAACCACAACGTTTGCGCATAATGGCGTGAAAGCCATCTATTCTCGCCTCTGAGAACATGCCGGAAGCACTGCAGTAGCGTGGCAACCCCATCAACATCCTTAATACCCTGCTACAGGGTTGTAATGGATGTCGTATAATGGATGAGGATGCAGATGAGGTTATCAAGATAATCGGGTTTGAGGATGCGGATGTGGATACGGATATTGGAAAATTCTTTATTGAGGATGTGGATGAAGGTGCGGATGCACATGTCGTATGAAAAATAGCCCCTGTTTTTGACATCTGCCGCCACAATCATGCCACCACTGCCACGTGCGGCCGATCGGCTTTCATGACACTGCCGATTCGGGCAATAGGAACGCGTCAATCACACTCCGACCCACACATTTGGCTCGCAGCGAGTTTAACAAAATTCACTATTTGAGCGAACAACGTGGGGTCATATCCCCATAGAAATTATGAGGATACGGATGAGGATGGGGAGCTTTTAAAATCAAAAGTTGAGGAAGCGGATGTTTTGCGGATATCAAAATTTATGCGGATGCTCCGCAGTTGCGGATGAGGATACGGATATTCGTTACATCCCTGTGCTATGTGTAGCTGTATCAGAAAACGACCGGGGTATCATGTTACCCAGTAACTGGGTTGTTAAGAGGATAGGCAGTCGCTCCATGTTAAATACTGGTATTCAGCTGCATCCGGTTAGACTGGAAGGGGTTTGGCAGAAGATGATAATAATGGGTACAGTCAAACCCGCCTTTGTGAGATAAAACAACTATGTAAGTACGTACATAGGTACATAAGTGGTGGTTAGTTTCTCATTCGGTACTTTAGGCCGTCGGGCTTTACACCAATCTCTATTACATAAGAAAGAATTATCGACACGACCAGCGAAATAGATGCTATTGAATAAGTATTATTACTGCCCTGGCGGCTGTGAGATGTCATGCTCACTCAAATGTTTCGCTGATGGTGACGCGTGTGTTGGATCATTTAGCTCCCTTCAAAATGGTTGAGCTGAACGGTGCTGATCCATGCGTCATGTTCGTGAACGGGCGCCTGCCATGACTTATTTTGATTTTATTTTATTTTTGAATTGTTGTTTGTTTTATCCTTCTAACAAATATTAAAAATAAGATAGATAAGTTCGCCGTTATGTTCCTACTCTGAGATAAGAAAGGCCGAAACAAGGTCGAGGTCGCAGTCTCTGTCCAGACATAATCTTGGTCAGGCAACTCTTAACCTTCCAAGGTACTTTTTTTAAGTATGTACCAATTGAGTACCTACATATTGGGTACAAAAGTTTTTTTAATATTAATAATATGAAGGCCTACGATTCGGTGCCACATACAAGGTTCATGAGGGTGCTGGAGTTGTACAAGATAGATGCATCCTTCTCTATCCAGGATGTCGACAGATCCGGGGAATCGATGAAATAATCATGATTGAACGGGGAATATTTCAGGGCGATAGTTTGAGTCCGCTGTGGTTTTGCTTAGCCTTAAATTTATTTATTTAAACTTTTCACACTCAAAACGGTACAAAGGCGGACTTAATGCCTTAGGCATTCTCTACCAGTCAACTAAGGGTGGTGAAGAGATTGGATGGCAGGTGATCTGTTTAAGAGGAACAAAGAAAAAATTATTAAAAATATATCATTAGAAAAATATAGGTAGGAACAACAGTACATAAATAGGTTATAACTTATAATACACATACATATTTAATGTACATATATTTATTATATATATACATATATACAAATTTAAGGGAGAGAGATGTTGAGATGACTCTACTCTATTTGTTTTAAAAAAAGCTCTGCAATTTCCGCATAAATGCATACCGACTGGTGGCCGTCCTGATATCAAGACGAAGCGCATTTCATAGAAGAATGAACTGAATATAAAAGGAAGAATGAAGAAAGTCAGAAGAATGAGAAGGACAAAGTAGGAGAAGATTGTTAGAAGATCGCAAATTCTTAGTGTTTGAAGAACATAGATATTGGAAGTGAGACACAAGATAAGAAGGAGGAGTGGGAGAGTTGAGAAGGGAGAAAAGCGTGGTCAAAGCGCGCAAACTTCTTCTTTGGCGAATGGTCATCCATTTGAGCTCAGACCTATAGCTCGACACATGATCATATTTCCTGAGATTGAAAATGAACCGGATACAATTGTTGAGCAGTCTGTCAGCAAAACCGAATTCAAGTCTAAGTAGCACACGTCACCATAGTCGATGATAGGGAATATCAAAGCCTGCACAAGCATAGTTTTCGTCTTAGCGGGCAAAAAGCTTCTCAGACGATACATGGATCGCGGAGTGCCGTTAACCCTTTGACTAACACTAGAGACCTGGCGTTGCCAGCTAAGCGTCGAGTCAAGATGCAAACCGAGATCTTTCACAGTAGAGGTAACGGGTATGACGGTACCATTGAAAATAAGAGGAGGAAGTGAGCTAAGCGTCACCCTACTGATCATGCGTGAGCTTTCAATTACAATGGCCTGACACTTTGTGGGGTTTACTGACACTCCAAAACTATCAGACCACTTTTTGATTGCATCTAAATCTCGGTTTACATCTGCTATAGCGTCCGACAAACCTTAAACCCGCTCAGCTGTATATAATTGAAGGTCATCGGCATAAAGATGATACGAACACCGAAGACAATGAGTTATAAAATTAATGAAGATGGAGAATAACAATGGAGAGAGAATATCGCCTTGTGGAACACCAGCATCCAGGTCGCGCCAACTCGACGAGCGCTCATCAACACGAACCGACTGCTGACGTCCCCGAAGATAAGAAGAGAAACACTCCAGAACCTCGGGCGAAACCATAAGATGAGAGAGGATAATAATAATAATTTTGCATAATAATAATAATAATAATTTATTTGCATCAAGTTTTACATTTTACATTAAATACATGGTAGTACATACAGTTTAAAGTATATTATACAATAATGTGGCGACACCAGCACCCTTGCTAAGTTGCCAAGACAACTAGTGTTAAAGATGCTGGGCCCGACCCTATATTGAGTGTTACTTAATTGCATTCAGGTACATACATGCCATTTTGTAATTATGCAACTGGTTCATTATATGGCACAGGTAAACAGACAAATAAACTATTTAGGAAAGGGAAAAAAAAAAACAAATCGAGAAATTTTATGAGTGGAGTAGTGTAGTGTGTGTAGAGGTGTGTGAGGGTGTGTGTGTGTGTATGTGTGTATGTGTTTTCCTATATTTGTGGGTAATGGTAGCGTGCAATGAGCAAATGAGAGATAGAATGGGGTTTAACGGGAGCTATATTGAGTTAACAATAAGCTTTCTGTGTTGTTGTAATTTAGCGTTTGTAGCCAATTATTTAGTTTCTTTTTAAATGACATTATAGGGAGTGAGTAAAAGTTCAATATTTTGTTAAGACTATTGTAGAGATGAGGACCTTGGAAACAGGGAAATCTTCTTGTAAAAGAGTATTTACAGTGGAAGGGTTGACATACCTTGTCTTTGCGTCTTGTGGTGATTATTTCATAGGAAGTTCTTTGATGCTGATATAGTAGTATGTGCAATACAAATAATTGTCTGACTGTAAGGACTTTACAATTCCTATACAATTCTTCAGTAGGGAAAAGGATGGACCGAAAGGTACTAATTTTCAGCACGGCTCTCTGAGCTCGTTCTAGCTTCAAAAGTACCGTTTTAGGTGCACCACCCCAAGCGCATATACAGTACGTTAAGAGAGACTGACAAAGAGCAAAATATGTACACCTAATAGTTTGAGGTTCTGCGATGTGGCGAAGACTTCTAAAGACAAAAATTAGCTTTCTGATTCTTTTTGTCAGCAGCTCTATATGAGGTGCAAAGCTCAGGCCATCATCAAGAGTCACACCGAGATATTTGATGGTTCGACAACGTTCCAATTTTGGACATGTACATGTCGCAGTGCCAGATAGTAAACATGAGTGCGCTACCAAAGCGAATGAACTTGGAGGTTGAGTAGAATTTCGTGAACTGTACGTAAAAAATTTAGTTTTGTCGGTATTGATTGTGAGAATGTGTCTTTTGAGCCATTGCAGAACACTATTTAGTCCATTTTGTGCGGAAACGAAGGTGTCATCCCAAGTGTCGCCAGAGAAGGTGAGGACAGTGTCATCAGCAAACGTCACAATTCGTCCACTTTCCAAACTGAGATTACATAATTGGTTAATGTAAATTAGAAAAAGGGTTGGGCCAATCACACTGCCTTGGGGAACGCCGAATGTCACTGGTTCCTCTCTACTGAGGTAATTTTATATTTTTACAC
Organism: Omphaloscelis lunosa; assembly: GCA_916610215.1. NCBI lineage: Eukaryota > Metazoa > Arthropoda > Insecta > Lepidoptera > Noctuidae > Omphaloscelis > Omphaloscelis lunosa. The sequence continues at coordinate 5,644,868 of OU744270.1, forward strand.
ACTGAGTTCGGTTATGAAGGTAGTCCCTAAAGATGTTAAGTGATTGGTCGCGTATCCCGAGTTCCTCCAGCTTTATTAATAAGTCAGAAATCGAAACCGTGTCGAACGCCTTTTTTAGGTTCAAAAATATTGATAATACTTTCATTTTCTTGTCAATATTTTTTGTAACATGGTCGATTAGGTCAATTACAGCACTGCTAGTAGATTTATTGCGTCTAAAGCCAAATTGGTTGGGAGAAAAAAGCTTTTTATCTTCCATATAAGTCACAAGTCTTTTATTGATAAGGCGTTCTAAAACTTTAGAAATGGACGGCAACACTGCAATAGGACGATAATAAGACGATAGAAAGGAGAATATCGTGGCTGACGGCGTTAAAGGCATTGGAGAAATCAATTAATACCAAAACGGATCCTCCAATCAAATCAAATCCTCTAAGCACACTACTGGAGGATTCAGATCTGGGCTATCGGTTGAGAAGAGGCGGTATAGGCGGATATCTCACCTCCTTTACATGGATGATTTGAAACTCTTTGCCGCCAACAATTTGCGACTGATGGAGCTACTGAAGGTAACAGAAACGTTCAGTGGCGCCATCAGGATGGAATTTGGTGTGGACAAATGTGCAGTCATGCATGTAAAGAGAATGGGAATTATGGAATCCGTGGGAACCCAACACTCGGATCCCTTAGATCCTTAGATCCCTCTCCTCAACCGAAACCTACAAGTACTTGGGTATGTCGGAAGCATTAGGCATCAATGTTGCCGACATGAAACAATCGTTGAGGGAACGCTTCTTTGGCCACCTGAATAAAGTGTTAAATAGTCTTTTATCAGGCGGAAACAAAGTGCATGCCTTCAACGGTTGGGTTATGCCGGTTTTGATGTATTCTTTCGGCATACTCAAATGGACTCAGACGGAACTTGACGCGCTGGATAGGAAAGTCCGTACATCGCTGACGGCAAATCGGATGCATCACCCACGGTCATCAGTGATGAGACTGTACATCCCGCGGAAGTGTGTGGGTCGAGGTTTCTTAAATGCTAAAACCCTCCACAGCCGCGAGATTTGCAGTCTCAGGGAATATGTCCTTCAAAGTGACGTGGGTATGCACCGAGATGTGGTCGCAGTGGACAAAGGCCTCACCCCGCTCTCCTTGGCGTAGGATAATTGGCGCAAACCTGCAGTACTTGATACTAACGATCGTAGGGAAGTATGGCAGGAAAAAGAGCTACACAGACGCTTTTTCCGGGCCCTTCACGGGCCTGATGTAGATTTTTTGGCGTCTGTATCTTGGCTGCGTTTCGGCGACCTCTTCGGGGAAACCGAAGGTTTTGTCTGTGCGATTATGGATGAAATTATCATGACGAATAATTACCGGAAATACATTGTCAAGGACGGTACGGTTGACATCTGCCGGGCATGTCACCGCCCCGGTGAATCAATCCGACATAGTTTCCGGTTGTTCTCGTCGTGGTAACTCGGCGAGTAGTTACTTATATAGACACAATCTAGTGGCTAGGATTATTCACCAACAACTTGCCTTGTAGTACAACCTTGTGGAGTCCGAAGTACCATACTACAGGTATGTGCCCAACCCAGTTCTCGAGAATGGTCACGCCACATTGTACTGCGATCGATCTATCATCACTGACAGGACTATTGTAGCCAATAAGCCTGATATTGTGGTGATAGATCGACGAGAGCGCCGTGCAATGATTGTTGATATCGCTGTCCCTCATTGACGAAAATCTCGTGAAAGCTGAAAAGAAAAAAAATCAAGTATCTTGACTTAGCACACGAGGTTCTCGACATGTGGGACGTGGACTCTGCAATCACTGTACCAATAATCGTTTCGGTTAGTGGCCTAATAGCGGAGAGCCTCGACTAACACCTCAGGAGGCTCTCATTGCGCGGCTGGATCAAGGGCTTGATTCAGAAAGCGGTACTCCTAGATACGGCACGCATAATGAGAAGGTTCCTCTCTCTAGAGCCCTGACCATCGGCAGCTGGACCAGCGGACCCTGTTCCTGATGCCGATGGGCCACTATTTTTCATATTTTTGAATGTTTTTTTACTGATTTTTATAAAAAATATTTTAAAATGTTTTAATAAGTAAAAAAAACACAGTGGCACTCCTGGAGTACCGATACAAGTGAAAACTTGAAAAAAAATCGGCATCACGGTAATCAACCCGTTGATGTCTTTTTAATGGTCAAAAGCTGGTGTCATCACGGTGTCCCAAAATCAGTGTCGCCTTAAGAAGGTTACACTTAAAAAAATGAATAATAATATAAAACTTTTCTCTTTGGCCTATAGATTGCGGCTCTATAAAAATAAAATAAGTTTTATTGATTCATAAACAAGTGTTACAATATATAGGTATATATGACAGTGGATTCCGCACCAGGATACCCTGTGTCGCAGGAGAAATGTCGATGAGTATGAGCGTAGATACGCGCTGGGGCCCTTCAGCGAGTACTCGCGAAGGAGGAGGCGGAACGCGTGAGGGAGAGGCGGCGTGGGTTTTAGTCAGTAGGAATCTGACACGGCCAGAGTGGGAGAAGTTATTTGAAAATTTCCCACACAAAAAACAAAAAAAAGGCCGCTCGAGTAGAAGGACTGGCCATAAGCCGCCGCTGGTAATAAACTTATAAATGGAAAAACAGGTGATGGGGTTGCTGGGGAGCATGACGTAATCTTTATTACGCAATGATCAAGCGTGGTGATCAATGCTCGTGCCTTCTCTGTATGAGAAGAGGCCTTTGCCCTACTGTGGGAATTGTAATAGGCTGGTATTATTACTTGTTTCTTTCACTGACCCCGTGAAACACATATTAAAATTATGATTAAACTATTCATTAATTCACTGTGACAATAATGAAGAATATCCTATCATATCCTATACTATTAAACGAGCAATATATTTGTACTCACGTTCTCAAAAACGGCTCTAACGATTTCGATGAAAGTTGCAATATAGTGGTTTAAGGGGGCGAAAAATCGATCTAGCGAGGTCAAATCTGGAAAAATTCGTTTCTCCGTATTTTCACCCGAGCAGAGCTCGGTCGCCCAAAGTTTAGAACAAGTTAAAATGAATGATGAGATGAAAAGAATGACATTAGAATAATGACATGGCAGCATGGTATTAGTATGTACTTATACATGGGATTAGTATGAACTATCCTAAAGTACCCGTCACGAGAAGCTATAAATTATGTAAACAAACATCTTTTACTAAGTAAACATTTTATACTGCGAGATAATAATAAATTGACCATATTCAATCGACATGAAATATAGACGGGTTATATGAAAGTAACAACCTATTTAATTTAGTCGGATCATATTTTAACGACGCAAAGCGCTATCGTTTGTGTTTCTTGGTACCGGAACGCGTCCGTCGCAGGGATTGTAAACTATCGGGACGCCATTTTGAAATAAACGCGTCATCGGCGTCATTCGAGTTTCGAATGCGTACGAGTTTGGAATGGAAGAAGATAATTTTTATTCCAAAATCGATGAGACGATTGATAAAACTGTAGACAGCTTCGTGATACATGTCACTGATTCTGACACAGAAATGGAAACATCTGAATCTGACGAATAATTATTCTTAAATAATATATGTTAATTAATATTTGTTACTTAATAATTTATTAAATCTTAAACAAATTCATTTTTTTTGTTGGTCCAAATGTTGTGAACTCCTGAACACTTGTTTACAAAATTTATAGCTTCTCATGACGGTTACTTTATACTATTAAATGAGTATTCTCTATTTTCACCAGAGCAGAGCTCGGTCGCCCAGGCACTACTATTAAATGAGCAATATTTGGGTATATATATATATATATATATATATATATATATTATTTGTAATCACGTTTTCAAAAACGGCTCTAACGATTTCGATGAAAGTTGCAATATAAGGGTTTACGGGGGCGAAAAATCGATATAGCTAGGTCTCGGATCATATCTGAGAAAATTCGTTTCCTCTATTTTCCAAGCCTCGGGAATGTGATACAACGTTGGTATACCTGGACGATATGTTTATCTGTTTTCATCCGTGGACCAGTACCCTAATTGCGCAATAAACGATCAATCATAATTTGTTTCGATTTGAAACAGATTGCTAATCCATTGCTTCATAAGTTGGAAAAAAAAAACTGGTCAACAACTTAAATAACGCAATGAATGTTGTTGAAATGTCAAAATGAAACAAATTAGGCATAATCGTTTACGAAAATAAGTTACGCAATTAGGGTACTGGTAGGTTCTTTTGTGTAACACACTGAAAAGAAGCGCCACATATGTACGAGTAAATATTGTTGTGAAATTATAATTTGATATATCTACTAAATATTGAATTCATATTTTCTGTAGACTAGCACATTGCTAGTCTACAAAAAACCTTGAACCTTGTTGACGCAGCTGTGAGGCACACAAATTATTGTCAAAAGATAATTTTCACTTTTTTTGGTATAAATTTTTTGTTTCACGAACTGTGTCCAAATAAACGTTTTCTTTATTTATTTCCTTCTTTAATGCGCTGGCTTCGCACAGTACCTACTTATTACTTTTTAGGGTTCCGTACTCAAAAGGAAAAAAACGGAACCCTTATAGGATCACTCGTGTGTCTGTCTGTCTGTCTGTCTGTCACACCCAATTTGCTCCGAATCTAATGGACCGATTAAGTTGAAATTTGGTACACATATGTATTTCTGTGACCCAAACACGAACGTGTAACGTAAATAAATGAATTTTGAATATAGGGGTCACTTTTGGGGGGCAAACAAGAAAAAAAAAAGTATTGCTAATAGTACCGTGTGACATATCAAATGAAAGGACTTGTTGCGAGGATCTTAAAAATATTTTTTATATAATTTTAAAATAAAACACTTTTAATGATATTTAAGAAATTCGATGAAAACTGACCACCCCAAAATGCATAATATGGCTCTTTTCTCATCAAATCTCTCGATATTGTGCGAACAAATTTACATTATTTTGCAGTTGGAATGTATGGGAGAACATGTATTACAACTACAATGTTAAGTTTGTATTTGGGATAAATTCATCCCAACTACGGAACCTTTCATTGTGCGAAGTCCGATACGCACTTGGTCCGTTTTTAATTTTTTTCCTTCGCATATTGGTTACATTTAAATATAGTCAATCTGTTTGCCTTTTCTCACCTATGTTGGGGTTGGCTTCCAGTTAAATGAAATGAAATAGTTAATTCTGTAATTAGGATATTGGAATCACTTTTACACGTCATATTTAAAATAAAAAAATAAGCTAGCTGAGGTCGGTGTTTCCTATCTGACTACTCTGAGAAGAAAGGCCGAAACAAACTCAGAGGTCGCAGTCTCTCTTAAAGTCCAGACATAATCTTGGTCAGGCCATATGAGGACCATGTAGATTAGTGTCTGAAATGGTCTTTTGAGGAAAGAACCACACAGATTTGAGTGGACCTGTCCAGTCAGTACAAGCATTTGTCAATAATCGTGGAGCTCAACTCAGAACTTGAGAAGCTCAACTCGACGAACAATACCAAAAAAAGGACATTTGGGTAGGCCGCATAAACTACTCAAACTACCAGACCATCGTTAAAACTAGCAGAGAAATAAAAATAATAATAATATCCACATAGTGCTCACGTTCACAATAATTAATTAAAATAATATAATACTTTGCAAAGTAATCATGTCATTTTGAATATAATTTTCAACAATGTCAATGTGTGTCTAACCAGTTGTAGCCTGAACATCTGTATTTTACATGAAGCGAATGCCTATCTGACCTTCACAACCCAGTTACCGGGTAGAGGTGGGCGCCGACCAAAAAATCGGGGCGGGGCAGGTCATTTAAAAAAACGTCAATTTTTGGATTTAGTGAAAATCTCCACAACTTTTAGATCGACCGAAACTGGGACATCTCCAGCGTTCTGGAGACAAATCCGTTCCTGTTGCCTCGTCAATATTTCTGAAATTACTGTGCTTATTAGACAATTTTGACAGCAAAGATTGAGTCGAAGAGGAGCTTGGTTAAGACCCAGTCCCAACTGATCGATCACTAGAAGTTTCACCGCAAAGGCAATATTGCAAATCAGAAGAATTACCATGTGCATTGATGACGTCTGCCAGAAAAGCCGCACGGTTTGTATTTCTATCAATCTCTAAATAAGAATCGATTTCTTTCAATCCTGACAATCTTGGATATAAAAGAGATGCCAATACTCCATTTTTGATCAAAGGGAATCTGTGCAATGTTCTCTAACATATTTAGCGCCGACTGAGGCGATCTCAGACGAAGAAAGAGTCAAAAAGGCGTTATTGTTGAGACTCAATCATCGTCAGATCGTCTCAGTTGACACTAAATTTCAAATACTCGGCGGTGGCGGCGGCGCGCAATAAGCGGGGCGGTGCCCACCTCTATTACCGGGTACCCTTGGTAAGACTAGTTGTCAGACTTTTGGGCTTCTGACTACCCGTAACGGCTGTACCCTGGGACCTGCTTAGATTATTTTTAAGATGAGACTAATGCTTAAACCCTTCGGGAAATAAAGTTATGATGTTATGTTATCATCAGCATTCTCTTGCCCTCACGACAATTTAAGGCTCCCGCAAACAAGCGCGACGCGACATCGAAAAATAGATAGAATATTCTTTATTATGTAAACCATAAAAATTACAGACATAAATTACAAAACAAGAATAATTAATATCATTATTTATTATTATTTTTGTGTCTTAACAATTATCTCGGGATCCTGGGATTCCGGACCTTTGGAAGGCGTACGAGGGGCCGAAGCCAACTCGCAGAGGCCCCGTACACAAATTTATTAGAAATGAGGCAAAAACTGACGATTATCCCTGTTCGTACTATGCAAGTGCGTCCCGGGACAACCCCCGGTTGGTACTTAGTTACGTAGCGACAAGGGGGCAACATGTCCTAAGGTGCTTGAGGAGTGGAGAGGTATTCCACAGCTTTCAGAACAAGAAGATGGTCAAGATCCCTACGAGCACTTACTGGAATACTTACTGTAACCGTGGAGTTTCTTGCCGGCTCTTCTCCATAGGAAACGACCAAGTTCGAACCGTGCACCTAGCTTCTGACGTTTCATAAGTGCCCATGTGGGTTTATGTGAAATAAAATATTTTAATAATGATTTTATGACATTATATAGAGTACTACTTGTAATTTATGACATTGGTTAATTGTAATTTGTGATTTTAATAAACGCGATGTATCGCACCCAGTGTGTGCATTGCTAGTGTGATTAATTTGATAGTAAATTATAATGTGATCTAAACAGCAAATGGTTTTTCTATTCCGCATTAACCAACACTACCCACAGTACCCACAGTAGTTAAAATATCGCTGATAATAACGAGAGTCACGTACCTGTCTTCAACATATAACTTCCGTAAAAGTATGGAAAATAATGTAAATTTTGAAACACAAAATGCTTCACAGAAATTAAATAATAATAAAATAAGTATACCTATTATAGTAGAAATTATATGTTGGCTTTCGTTTTTTGTGAACTAATATTTGTTACTAACATTTGTTTAGGTGTTTAAAAATTTTATGCTAATTGAAATTGGTACAAGACGAAATTACTTTTTAAATGAGTTTTATTTAAGTACACAGCAATTTTAAAAATAACTTCACAATTTTTAACATAACTATTTACAGTAGGTACTACATTAAATTAACACCCTTGCGCCGGCGCACGGCGGGCTGTGCTGGCGCTTGCTGCGGCTCCTGAGACCCTCAAGCGGCGCAAATGCTTAACCTTATGGGTAACTACAGCTTTGAGCCCGTTGGGGTCGAAACGCGCGGATCATGGGGCCTGAGTGCGCGTCTCCTTTTTAAGGAAATTTCTCGTCGACTGGTCAACACTTCACGTGACCAGAGGGCTGGCTCGTTCTTTGGCCAAAGAATTAGCATTGCCATTCAACGTGGCAATGCTGCCAGTCTTCTGGGTACGTTTCCAGATGATAGCGATGCGGACGAATACTTCGACGCCTAAGTGTCGTTTTATTTTTATTTATACAGATAGTTATTTAGTCTTTTAATTTACTACCTAGTCGAAATTACTTAAAAGGGTTCAGTTTTTTGCTATTTGGCTACAGAAACAGGTCAGCAGAATTGACGGGGTCCGCTAGGGCCGATGCCTGCCGGGGTGCGAAGAAAACCGAAAGGGAAATTGTGGCCCCCGGCAACAGGGCAACCGAAGGAACACGGGTGGGTTTTAGTGAGTCTGACACGTCACGTATCAAATATCTTCTCCCGCTCCGCCCAGAGCGGGAGAAGATATTTGATAATTTTCCACACAAAAAAAAAATTTTCGTGCTCAGCGAAGCAGTCATTTTGATTTTCATATTGATTTTGTTAGTTCCATTTAAAGCCGTGTAAAAATATACAGGTTTGTATCGACTTGCTAATTCCTTTAACAAATGGACGAATGGTTAGTGTGTTGTATGAATACCAGTTACGGTATTTTAAAATGATCATTGGCGGTACTTTTCCTCTTAGTTCTCTGTTTGTTTATTTTCACATTTTGACGTTTCTGTGTTGCATCTGAGATTTCTTTGCTTTCTTTCTTTCGTTTTATCAAGAGGAGGCTCCCTAAATTGTATGTTAATTTGCATTCATGTTTTGAAACAGTCATGTAAATACCAAAAGTGAATTTTAGTTTATGATTTATTGGATTTCTTTTCATGTAACATTTGCGCTCGATTATTTTTATTCGAAAATTATGTCTTTTTTTAAAGATTTTTCAAATAAAATCAAGGTTAATCTGCTTTATTTCTAAAATAAGTATTCACAGTAAGAAAATATAGTTTATTATCCAGCAACAAGATATTTTTTTTCTAGATCAATTATTACTTTAGTTATTAACGAAATAAGAATTGAGACTTACGCCATTTAGTTCCGTGCTCGAACACGATCAAAGAGCGCACGCGATATTCAACTTTATTCCTGATGTGTTAGCGTTTAGCACATACCACTATGTACTGGCGGGGTGCATGGGGGCGGAGCTTGAGTGGAAATTGTCTTTAGTATCTGCCCGCGGCCAGTGTCGGGTTATATGTTGATCTAAATAATATGATTCGGCGGCTGTATCAAGTATTTATTTAAGCATAGAATTATAATCATAAAAATCATCAATACAACTCTCTAAGTTCATCCTTATTGGATGTCTATTTCATGAAATCGTGACATTTGAGGCCAATTCTAACATAAAGAGTTTTGTTACGGTTGCGAATCATATGAGAGAGAAAGTGTGAGATGGCGGCTGAGAGAATTTTCAAATTTTGGATCATGGCTATCGTTTTCGTAGTTTTCGAGGGTGCAAAAGCCGATCGTGAGGTTTAAATGTAAATCCAAGATGGCGGCTCCGTAAATTTTTCGTTATGGATATCGTTTTCATAGTTTTCGAAGGTGCTAAAGTTGATGGTGAGGTCAAAATGTAAATCCAAGATGGCGACTGCAAAAATTCAACCGCACAGGTCAATTCATCAGGATAAGCTACGTTTGCCGCAGTCGATCCGTGGGTAAGGTAGGTAACCATCTTTACACACCGAGACTCTTTCGTGCCTCGGAAAGCACGTCAAACCGTTGGTCCATGAATCATATTTTGTTGTTATTAAAGTAATTTGTAATTTCTTTACATTGAAAGTACTTAACTAAAACAATCAATAATCAGCCTTATTCATTACATTGAAAGTAGTTATTAAAGCAATCAATAATCAGGCATCTTTTAGTGGGACGGGGTTGACCAAAACCCTAACAAAAGCCGGACACGATTGTAAAAAGCCGGACACCTGGCAACCCTAGCCAGCCACGACGACAAAGCGGAACATTGGTGTCCTGCCATTCGTGCGATTTTGCAAATTTACCAATACCATTATTCCACACGGCTAAACCACACATTCCCAAAATCCTTGAATATTGTGTCGATTCCAACTGACGCAAATTGAAGTCACACTCTGTGCACTTACAATGACGCATTAATCCGGGGCACGGAGGCAACTGCAGTTCACAATTAAGGATAATAGGTAAATAATAGTATGAGGGATTCGTGGCAAAGTAATGTCAGTCGCACGGGTCGATCAGTGGTTTGAAAACAATAATAAATTGTTAGAAGGGTTCCCTAATTGGGATGAATTTATCCCAAGAACAAACCTAACATTGCAGATGAAAAACTCGCTCTTACATTCGAACTGAAGTAAGCTGGTCGACTATTACTCGTTAACTTGTAAAGCCTACTTAGCTGTGATAGTTTTCCTTATATTGGGTTGGCACAAAAGTAATGAGACACTTGGTTTACGTTTTATATTTTTTATTATTATTACAATACAAAAAGCTTAGTCAATGATGTAATCACCATTAGCATCTAAGACTTCTTGCCAACGATCCGGCAAAGTTTGGATGCCTTTTGCCCAGAACTCTGATGGCTGTGCCTTAAAAAAGTTGTTCAACTCCACCTGTACATCATGGAAATCATTAAATTGTTTACCCCGCAAATGTTGTTTCAGAGCTCTAAACAAATAATAGTCTGATGGTGCGACGTCTGGAGAGTAAGGTGGGTGGGGTATCGTCTCCCAGCCCAAGTTCTGCAGCTGTTGGCAAACGGTAGATGCGACGTGAGGTCGAGCGTTATCATGTAGTAAAATTACATTGACTCGTCTTCGTCGTTTTTTCTTGATAGCAGAAGATAGTTCGGTGAGCTAGGTTGAATATTTGTTAGCGTCTACAGTTTCATTGTGTAATAGTTCAGGAAACAGCATGCCTTGCGCGTCCCAGAAACAGCAAGGCAGAACTTTTAAGCGGTTCTTTTGACTCAGCTTCGGTTGAGTTGGTGGCGTTTCTTCTAGAGGCATCCAAAAAGCACAACGTGTATTGTTCTCATAATAAATCCATGATTCATTTCCCGTAACCAGATCAGACAAATACTCTTTACGTCGGGGTCGCAGCAAAAGTGATTGACAGCGACACGGACTGCACGACTGGCGTCGGTAAGGATGTGTACCCATCGAGCCATAACTTTTCGATACCCAAGCTCATGCAGATGGTATTTCACAGCGTGGTGAGTGCAGTTAAGTGCTTCCACTAATTCACGAGTGGTAGCATCCGGATTCGACTTCAGTTCGCGGCGTAAATCGTTATCATTGAATGCAGGTGGTCGTCCTGAGCGTGACTGACTTTCAAGGCTTCTGACTCCTGATTTAAAACGGTCAAACCATCTGGACACCGTGGCATGGTTAGTAATTCCAGCGCCCAATGCAGTGCTGATATTGTCAGCCGCAGCCCGCGCACTGTGGCCTAAGAAGTACTCGTATAAGTATAGTGTTCGAACTTGTCACTCGTCCATTTTTCTTCAAATTGACTAAACCAATCGCGAAGGCGGCTTTATATACCCTCACATTAGAAGTAAGTACCTAGAATGTTCTACAACATAAATGTATAGAGTTTCATAAGGGTTCCTTGTTGACTACAGAACCCTAAAAATTACTATTTTTATTAATCTGTACTCTTTATTTACCGTCTCTAAAATCAGATATACTCTACTTCTTTTAGAAAAAGTTGGCAACCCTACTTGAATGTGCCCTGGCGGCTGAGAGTATGTCATGCTCACTCAAATGTCTCGCTGATGGTGGCGTATGTGTTGGATCGTTAAGTTCCCTTCCAAATGGTTGAGCCGAATGGTGCTGTTCCATGCGTCATGTTCGTGAACGGGCGCCGTCAGTTGGGACTGGTCATTTCTTAGCTGCTATGGCTTATTTTTATTTTTGAATTGCTTTTGTTTTTACATTTTTATTACGGACGCTTTTAAATGCACGCCTTTATGCATTGTTTTCACATGTATAATTTGATCATAAATTATGTAAACAATATTTTCTAACAATAATATTTTGATTTAAAAGAGTGTCCGGGGAGTTTCTTGCCCGTTCTTCTCCAAAGGTACCTACTACGCTTTGGAATGGGCAACTAGCTTCATCTTTCTGACTGACCGACCCCTTGACAATTCAAAAGTGCCTGTAATTGGTTTATTTGAAATAAATGGCTTGAGTAAAGTCCATTATTTATAATTAATTAATGATAAGTAAATTATCATAAAAGTTGCGACGTGTGCGACTTGGGTTTTAAGTATAAGTAACTTATTTTATTTATTTTAGAGATAACTTAATGAACTATCGAGTCAGGGTTAGCATCAGCGCAGACAGCAAAATGCTCGAGTCGTTGTTCATTGATAATGAACTAAATAACAACAGAAATAGAGTTTAAAATAGCGTGAAAGAGATAGTTTTCTGTGGCTTGTGTTCGAGCATGGTTGCGTATCTATATTTTTTACCCTATTGGATTATTATGGACAGCTCGGGAATAATATCTGAGTTCATAATTCATCCAGCAAATATCCTATACTATTAAATGAGTAATATTTGTATATACTTGTACTCACGTTCTCGAATTCGGCTCTAACGATTTCGATGATTGTTGCAATATAGGGGTTGACGGGGGCGAAAAATCGATTTAGCTAGGTCTCTGGGAAAATTAGTTTTCTTCGTATTTTCACCCGAGCAGAGCTCGGTCACCCAATGTTTAGAACAAGATAATGAATAATGACATGAGAATAATATTGCTCTAAACCGTTGAATAAAAAAAAAACATTATGTAAACTCCTCCAAAACCGGTTAAAGAACCGACCGAAAAGTTTACTATAAAAAAAAATACGTATCTCAGAAAAGACTAAACCGATTTGGGTAAGGTTTTTTCCGTTTCGATAACAAATTGTCTTCTTTATCTTTTCTTTATCATCGTGTTTTGATTGTGTTTGTACAAAAACAAAGATTTTATAATGATGTTTACGTAACAGCTTTGGGGCGTATATTACGCCTAGCAACCTAATTGCATAACACACGATCAATCACAATCTGATAATCCATTGCTTCATATGTTCGAAACATTTGTCTGCTCAGCAAAGTAAATAACACAATGAATGTTGTTGAACTGTCAAAATAACAACCATTGCTACCATTATGTGCTTCGTAATTTTCTGCTGGTTTGACGAAGTTAATTTACTTCATGAAGATATAAAATTTATAATAATATTTTATTTTTTTTTTATTTCAGGGATAGCTGAAGAATAATGTATGATTTTTATTAAATTTCTTTAAAATTTTAATAATTATAAGGAAAAAATACATTATTCACTGGGTTATTTTAATAAGTATAAGTTTTTTTCAACATCATTTTTCTGCCTTAATTTGTATGGAAGTTGACAAAACTCGTCAAGCGACCTGCAAGTAGACAATATTATGATGTTGATGATATTTTTGAATGTTCAAAATCAAATGTAGTAACTTATAAAACGATGATCAAACGACGAAAATACCTCAATATTATTGACGCTTCTGTGTTCGAGTCGTTTGGGATTGCAACACTAGCGCCATGGGGTCCGTCCGAGTTCGAATTAGCCCACTTAAGACGCAGATATATGACAGTGACCTTGAGTGGTTAGCTTGCGTGTTCTGTACTAAGGTCACGCAACGTGTCGTCCAGCGTCCAGCCAGTAATAGGACTCGCCCATCAAGGAGCGCTGTCCCAAATTAAACGCATTTTTAATTTATTATACAAAAAGTATTTTAATAAAACTCGTATAATAAAAGATCAATAATTAAATTATCTTTAAAATGGTGAAGATTTCAGGAAAATACGCTTGATAGATTTTGCGCAATTCTCAGTTTTTTATCCGCGTTAGACCTAACTTTACAAATTAATTTCACTATGTAATATAAATATAATCCAAAATATGCCTTTATTAAAATATTAAGAAAATGCTCTAATTTAACGTATATTTTTTTACAAATCATGAACACTACTCGTTTAGACGTCATCTTCAGTATAAAATCATTAAAAGTTCGTTATCGTCGCCTTAAGTTTTTCGAGACATCGTCAAGCGGTTGGTCGACTTTACACGTCACCAAAGGGGTGGCCTATGTTTAGGTCAAAGAATCAGCATTAATTACCATACAACGTGGCAATGCTACCAGCCTTTTCGGCACATTTTTCTGTTGACAGCGATGCAGATGATTTTTTTAGGACCTGTGATTCTTTCCCAACCTTTATAATTTACTTGTACATATTATTATTACTATTTTAAGACTGTTAGCTATTAAATTATATGTAAATATTAACTTGGAAATTGAAAAAAAAGCACATATCATTTTTTTATTAAAAAAATCGCGGACTATATTGTAGCAATCACCTTAAATATGATATACGGTCAAATTATCTTTTTTATACGAGGCAATTGGTCAGTTTTCTTTTTTGGACATATTCACATATTTGTTACATAACAACTGACATTAAAGAATTGTGTTTTTCTTGGCGGGAGATAATGACGAAAAATATTATTACATACCTATTTGTAAATTAAATACTTATATTTGAGTTCAATGATAAAATAACATTATCAGTTGGTAAGTACCTACGTTATTTGTTTAAAAGATTGTGCAGGTTTACTGTTTTTTTATTTTATTTTGTGAATTGTTGTTATTATTATTTACTTATTATTTATTTTTATTATTTTTGTGTGTTTTTATTATTATTTAGGTAAATACTTACCAATTGTAAATATTTCATATTAATTAATTTAATAGGTAATGTCATAAGTATTATTCGGTTCAAAACGCATTTAATCACCGTTTAAATAAAATATAAGTAGGAAGTAAGTAGAACCCGGACGTACCAAAACTAACACTTTCAAAAAGTACCAATTTGGCTGTCCACTTATCTTGTTATCTAATCATAGTATCTACAAATAATTAAGTACTGCAGACGAAGAAATACCTAATTACATAAACAAAAAAACCCACTCGGGAATGTTTCACATTCCAGCGACCTATCAATGAAAATGCCAAACAGTTTTGTGACAGAAAAAGACCGCGCAAATTACTATATGCCTTAGTTATACGAAAGAAAGAGACAAAAACCTAATTCACACATTCTACAGGTCAACACTGATTAGTTTTCTGCGTATTTTTATAAAAACCCAAGTACACTTTCACTTTTTTAACGAAACGCAACATAAATAATACTAAAAAATTATACTCACAGCGAAAAAAGGAGTTTTTAAATCCAAAAACAATCACTGCACAACACAAACAGTAGCACGAAAATCAAAAAAAGAACTTTTCAAAATTTGCAAAAAAGTAAACAAACTTCAAGTATAAAACGGGTAAGTTTAGAAGGCACGAAAGAACGACGAAAGACAGGACAACCAACGGATATTACAATCGGTAGGGTAACACACTGTATGACATTCGAGCGCCAAGGCGATCATAGAATGACTGGTAGATTATAACTACTTTAACGTCGGGCGATGACGACATATCAAAATATAGCTAAACGTACTTCGTATGATAATAATTGATAACGTTTTTATCACATGTAGATGTTTTTTGGTTGGCAAAGCATGTTCCGGTATGTTTTTTAGAGTGTGAGGTAACTTTTTTTGCGCATTTCATCACAAAATTTAGGTTAGAATAATAGTCGATAGATGGCGTTACGTGCTGTATGTACTCATTGAGGAAAATGGTGAATTATTTATAGTTCTACATGACAGGAGATATATTAATGATCCAGTGAACGTGTTATTACTTTATTAGTTAGCACAGAGGCCGCATATCACGGCAGAACTGATATTCTGAATTAAATTTTGTAGAAAGTTATATTTATTACATATAGCTACAGTACTTACATTAAAATTATTGTAGGTATACAATCTAAAACACAACTACCTACATTTTTTTCAAAATTTTAGGCTCAGTAGTTTCGGAGATAAGGGCGGAATGGTAAATTTTAATCTATTTTCTTAAATATCTTTAAAAGTATTTATTTTAAAATTATGGAAAAAATATATTTGTGATCTTCGCAACAAGTCCTTTCATTTGATAGTTTGCAACATTTTTTTTTTAATTTTATTTTTTGCTCCCCAGAAGTGACCCCCATAATTATTCAATATTTAGAATTCAAATATGGGGATATTCAAAATTCATTTATTTACGTTACACGTTCGTGTTTGGGTCACAGAAATACATGTTTACTAAATTTCTACTCAATCGGTCCATAAGATTCGGAGAAAATTGGCTGTGACAGACGGACAGATAGACACACGAGTGATTCTATAAGGGTTCCGTTTTTTCCTTTTGAGGTACGGAACCCTAAAAACCGGCCAAGTGCTTCGGACTACGCAACAATAATCAATTGTTAGAAGGGTTCCGTAGTTGGGACGAATTTAACCCAAATACAAACTTAACATTGCAGTGAAAATATACGCATAATATTCAGAGATTACCATGTTATTTTAAAACCATAGACTTCTTATAGGTTTTCCTGTAATTTATGAGTGAAGAAACATTCTCCGCAATTTTTTTCAAAATTTTAGGCTCAGTAGTTGCGGAGATAAGGGCCCCGAATGGTCAATTTTCATCTATTTTCTTAAATATCTTTAAAAGTACTTATTTGAAAATTATGGAAAAAATATTTGATATCCCCGCAACAATCCCTTTCATTTGATATGTCACACGGTACAGTTTGTAAAACTTTTTTAATTTTCTTATTTGTCCCCCAAAAGTGACCCCCATATTCAATATTCAAAATTCATTTATTTACGTTACACGTCCGTGTTTGAGTCACAGAAATACATATGTGTACCAAATTTCAACTTAATCGGTCCATTAGATTCGGAGCAAATTGGCTGTGACAGACAGACAGACACATGAGTGATCCTATAAGGGTTCCGTTTTTTCCTTTTGAGGTACGGAACCCTGAAATATAAATAAATCAGTTAAACCTAGAAAAATTATTAATATATAAATAAAACTGACTAAATAGATAACAAATATACTAAATAGCATGCACATTAAGCCGAGTCCCCTGCGCGTGTTTTTTTCGAAACATTACACAAAAACATCGCAATAAAGAGGCGTGGCCATAAACATTTGTGTATGCATGATGTTTTGTACAAAAACAAATGTTTATGTGTAAGGTTTTTTGTGTAATGTTTCGAAAAAACACGCGCAGGAGACCCGGCTTTAGCCACGCGCACCGATAAGTTCGACCCGTCAACTAGTGCAACCTTAAAGGCTCTTTCAAACTGTCGCGCCTGTTTGAAAGTGCCTTAAGGTTGGGTAAGCAAGGCCTAAGTGCGCGCATTGCGATGAAAAAACGCATGCGGTACAGTGGGCCTCCCGCTGCAAATTTGCGGTGAGATCACCACACGTATTTTGTACCGCAAGAGATATATCAAGAACTTCGCATTGCAGTTAAAAAAACGCACTAAGACACCAACCAAGCCTTAATATCCTACAGTTTTTTGGATACGCCCGTAAATCTTCATATCTTACTAAATAGAAAAGAAAGAAAAAGAAAGAAAATACATTTATTTAGCACAGACTAAGAGACACACAATACACCAGATAGTGAAATAGAAGAGGAGGTTCCCTAAATTGTATGTTAACTTGCATTCATATTCTTAAAAAGTCACGCATACAATCAAAATGGAACTTTAGTATATGATTTATTATCTTTTTCTTTCCATAAATAAGACAGTTACGTAATTGAAACATTTTCGCTCGATGCATTTTTTATTCGAAAATCATGTCTTTTTTAAAGATTATTTGAAACAAAATCAATATTACTTACTCGGCTTTTATGTCTAAAATAATTATTGACAGTCCAAACGTTAACCATACTTTTGTTGACATTTGGCCATATACATACGGAATTCCGTTTCGAAATATCGATTCGGAATTTTGAAAGCAGCAAATTCATACAAAATCAAGAATCTATCACACCCGTACAGTAAGTCTCCGTTCAAAATGTTCTCCGATTCGAAATTCCGAAACGGAATTTCGTCTGTATATGGCCGGGCTTTTGTATAGATTTGCTGCCATCGAAATTCCGAATCGATATTTCGAAACGGTGTTCCGAAACGGAATTCCGTATGTATATGGCCGGCCCTAGTACGTAGCAAAATGTCTATTTTGAGGTCTGCAGGAAATTGAATTTTGACTTTGCTGGACAAGCAAGGTCAAAATATTTTCGCATAATTTTACAATAACGAACAGTAATTTGGTAAATCACCGATTACCTACACTAACAGTCTTTTTAATCTGCCTTTACGGGCTTGCTACACGGCTACTAACAGCGTCCCAACAGAGGTGACCTTGGTGGTTTACATCCGAGTAGTTGGTGGTTTACGACCAAATTTCAAACAGCTCCGCCTGTCGCCATCCAAGGTCACCTCTGTCGGGGACGCGATTGGCAGCCGTGTGGAAAGTCCTTTACCGAGCTATGTTGAGGTAGGCTTCCAGTCTAGCCAGATGCAGCAAGTACCAGGAATTTACATGGAGTGACTACCTATCTGACCTTCAGCCAAGCTAGTTACTGGGTAAACACGATGCCTCTTGGTAAGAGGAGTATTACATTATCATATATGTAGGATCATTTATATAGGATCCTATCTCTTATCCTACATATATGACTCATTTTTTTTTTTCGGGTAGGAAATTATCAAATAACTTCTCCCGCTCTGGGCGGAGCGGGAGGGCGTGTCAGACTCTTACTGACTAAAACCCACCCGTGTTCCTTCAGTTGCCATGTTGCCGGGGCCACGATCTTTTCGGACTTCTTCGCACACCCGGCAGACATCGGCCCTGGCGGACACCGTCAGTTCTGCTGACATCTCTTTGAGGCGCGCGTGGAAAACAACGCGCCGTCGGTTGAACCGAGACATATGTAACCGTCCGACATATATGACCCCTAGAATCGTATCTATCAATTATAAATCTAGGATCCTATTTTTTGTCATATATGATTGCAAGTGTCTATGAAAACAAAATACTGAAGCCTTTCGGCACATAATTGATCAAATTGAACTTTAAAGAACACCTGTGAAGCCAAAAAAATGTGTCCCTGCCGCCCGGCAGCAGTTTGCTTTTTGAAGTGAAAACTTGTTTAGGCGCATTGGGCATTTTATTGAGAAATTAAATTTAAAAAAAAAAAATTGAGAAAAACAATTGATCTCGCGACACTGTTACCGTTACCGACATCATATTAAAAGTATTTCCTGCACAATAAAATTGTTCAAATTTTCACTGCTGTCGGCACTCCCGGAGTGCCACTGTTTTTTTAGTATAGCAGTGCTGCCAACAATAATTTTAGAATTCCGCAGATTCCATTAAGCATATTGTGAACTTAAGCCAAAATTTCGTTGTACTTAATTTTATCCGTCAATAAAACCGTCGATTTAGAATATGGCAGTAGCAAAACTGAAAAGGCAAAATCAAATAATTTTATGGACGGATTTTGTATCAGGAAAATTATGAAAATAAGTGTGAAAATTTCATAAATAATATTCAATATGACCTGTTTCTATGATCCTAACAACATAATATGTCAAAAATCTTTGATCAAAGATTAAAATCGTCTGATTTGATTCATATGTTTGTATTATATACATTACTTATCATATAAATATGACTCATAGATCTGCGATCCTGTGCGTAACTGTGCGTTTGCATTGGCGAAACATTCACATAAAAACATGTTGAAATCTCTATTTTCTGTCAATTTTCCATACAATGTTTGACAGGAACTAGAGATTTTAACTTTTTTTTTTTGTGAATGTTTCGCCAGTGCAAACGCACAGTTATACCCAGCAAAGACTGGTTGTCAAACTTACCGGCTTCTGACTTCTCGAAACAATT
Organism: Omphaloscelis lunosa; assembly: GCA_916610215.1. Lineage (NCBI taxonomy): Eukaryota > Metazoa > Arthropoda > Insecta > Lepidoptera > Noctuidae > Omphaloscelis > Omphaloscelis lunosa. Next base: position 5,664,657 of record OU744270.1, read on the forward strand.
GTCAAAGATCTAAAAACGACAGCTGGGAATCGGCTAGTTTTTTATTATTTTTTAACACACTTGCACGTAAAGTGGCTCTTATTGAAACGCTTTTAGGATCATAATGCAGTGTATTAAACACGTGTTTTTTATAGTGCGGTAATGTACGCCACAGATAACCATTTAAGGTGCATTCGGGTAATGTCGAAAATCGGCATATTCCGAAAATTTCAATTTCCTCCCAAACGCAACGATATTTTATAATGTGGCAACATTAACTTTGACGCCAGCTTAATACTCCCCCCGCTTCAGTTGGCTCAGGTTGCTACTTGTAAATGTACGTGTCACAACGCCGCATTTCTCGCAGTGTGTCATTTTTCGCGCGTTTTCTAGTTATCGGAATTACACGAACATTGGTATCTCAGAAATTTGGTATGTTATTTAACTGATTGTTTTTTTGTTTAATAGATTTTCATTTTTAATATAGTTTTTAATGGATTCAGCGCATCCTAGGTATCTTTTTCTGTTTTTATTGAAATTACCCGAAGAGGGTAAATTCGAATAAATAATAAATAATTCGGATTTAGCCGATGTTGCTTTTCTATGGAGATTGTCAGTGGTTCTCAATATTCTCAATCTATAATTTTTGTATGGGTAATTCCGATGGTAGGTTAGTTCCGTCTAAACGTGATATAAGCAGGGGGGTGTCATTTCACAGTTTAGGTATAATCGGCCGGCCCTTGGTAAGAAAATGGCAGTCGGTTGCCACTCGGCTACAACCAACAAAGCATACACAAAATAAATTTTATAAGTTTTGAGAACTTCTTTGTTTAGATTTTTTTTAATCTAAAATCCTCAAAAAAATCGTTATAATTTGTTAATGTTATTCAGGTGTCAGAGAGAGGCTCAACTATTTTAGTGTGCTTACCTGAGTTATCAAGTTAACATTTTTAATTTTTATGTCAAACCTACTTGTAAGTGGGTTAATTTTATAATTCAATTTATTATTCTGTTGATTTGTGATTTTGCTACTTAAGTACTAATTTAATTACTTACTTAATTTTCAAATCAATCTTTATTTTTTATTATTTTCAGTCTTATTTTCAAACCCAAGACCCATGATTATTTCCATTCTTATTACAGAAAATCTTAAAAATTTTGATTAATATTGAATTGCATCTAGAGCTACCATTCGGATCTCAGCAGTCGCGACCCAGTAGCGCGACCCGGCGGCGCTGCCGAGTCGCGACTGCCGAAACTGCCCACCTCTTTGTATGGATTTGTAAGCAAAGTTTTCTTTTCCGATGCAAGCTGCCCGTCCCCGCGCTGCCGGGTAGCGCTACACGGCCGCGTACATCGGAAGGGGTTGCATACAAATCCATACAAAGATCTGAATGTTACTTTTAGTAGGATACCTATAAGCGATCAGTTTGATTACGTTAAAATAATATCTTTTAAACTATGAGAATAATCGCGTGAGTAAAAGAATCATATCCGCTCTGTACCTGCTAAAAGATTGAGAACCATTTACCCATGCGGCGGGTAATTCCGAAATAGAAATTTCACACAAACGTGTTCAGGTTATTCTATGGCAAATATCGTGAATATTATTTTTGGAGGGTAATAACGATAGAAAAAGAAATATGTACCTTCTGTCAAAAGTGAATTAAGTCCACTTTTAACTGTCATTCGGAATTGCCCGTCCATAATTCGAAATTATACTAGTGCAAAGAAAAAAAAAAGTAAGTTTTTAAACCCTTTTTTTTAAAACTACTACGATTTTTATAAAAGACCTCCGAATAGAGCTCTAGGCCATACATTCAAGAAGACGAAGTGACTTCTCTAGAAGACATACAATCCACTGATTCTGCCTGGTTCATCAAAATACACACATTCCATCAATATGTCTGAAAACCATTCGGAATTACCCAAATGCACCTTACTACTAGGAATAATGACATGGCAGTATGGAATTAGTAAGTATTATCATAGCACCATGAAATGAGTATCTTATATGGAATTAGTATGAGCTATGCTAAAGTTCTAAAAGTTGGCAACGTCGCAAATAGCAAATAGCTGTCAAATATTTACCTGTTTTAATTAATTTGGCAATATTACTGTATGGAAATATGAAATAACGCTAATTAGTGGACTAATAAAATATGAATAATGAATTTCAATTATAACACTGAATTTGCAGTTTTAACCGTTTTAACTGTAAAAAGGGCTTTTGGTAAGTTTCCAAATACTTTTTAGGGTTCCGTATATTAGTATTTTCACTGTATATTAACCTTAATTTGCGTATTCAAAATATTATTTTGAGTTTTTTTTTTTCTTAGGCTGTTTTCTTCAGCGGTTTTGCCAGTGCCTTTATTTACACCTGCGCGCGCATCGCTTGCAGAAAAAACAAAACCAGCGCGCCATTTTCCATACATATTTGTTATCGTTTTCATTGTGTGGTTAATTATTATCAAAAATACGAAATCAAAAGTATTGTCACCAACAGTCGTAGAAAAGTTTTTGAAAGAACCTCCGGATAGTCAATACCTGGCAACAAAGGTCAGTTGAAAGTTATAAATCTTAATGTTATTATCTCTAGTTACGTTATTGTAGCATAAGTGTCAATAAGTCTGTTTTTTTCCTCGCAATTGTGTTGAAAAACGTCGTATGAAACGCGTGTGCATTGATCATTACACACTCGGCTACCTTAACTAGCTCATGCGAATAATATTGCCTCGAGTATAATGACCAACATAGCACACTTGTATCATAATGTAGGTACTATTGTGACATAAAATGAATGAGGTTGCTTATTTTGAGGCGAGGATGGTTGACGTCGCTCGACCGCGGCTGGTCTAGAGATACCCTGTGGTTTTAAGCTGAAAATTAAATCATACTACAAGCATCAACATTTTCCTATATTTCTGTCTTTTTCTTGCTTTTTAAGTCAAAGTCAAATCTTTTGTTTTAAATAGGCCCATGTATGGCACTGTTGAAAGTCAAAATTTAAAAAATAATATAATTAATTCTAGTTGCCCCTCCCAAAAGGTAATTTTCGTATGGAGAAGAATGGGCAAGAAACTCCACCGTTACTCTTTTAAAATGTTTTACAATAGTTTGTATAAGTACGTACATTAGTTAAATAATTACATGTGAAGACGATGCACCTAGAATAAAATTACTATACCACAATAGGTAAAAAGAATTAAAAATGAAGCAACGACAAATAATTTAATTATGTGATAGATACATGGTGCTCACATATTTACAAACATTGTAAAAGTAGACGATTTTACTAATTTTTAAAAATGAATAATTCAGTTTAAAATTAAGAAATAAATAGAAAATATATTTCTTTTAGATTTAACGTCTGACAACTTTAATAAATTCTAAAATAGTTAATTCTTATGCTAGATACACTCGCAGCGACTTTGATAGCTGTCGATGTCAAAATCTCTTACGTCCAGAAGAAATTTTCTGTAAGAATCACACCGTGTAAACTTATGCAATGATTAGTACAGATGGGACACTCAACAAAATTATTTAAATAAAAAACGGCTCTTGCTACGAGACAATAAAGAACAAATCAGGTCTCACAGTGCTAATTACCGACAGTTATATTCACGTAGAAGTTGCCTCTCTTTCTATCGCGTAACGCACTTATCTTCTGACTACGCTACGTTACGCCCATTGAATTCGACAAGTCGAGCCCGCCGCGTACTATCGAAGAAACGCATATCTTTACACTGTAAGGACTATTCTTGCTTGCAACGCTCGGCCGCTATAGTATCGCTTAAGTACGAAAAAAAAGGGTCGAATGCACGGGATTTTGTTGTCGCCATATACCTTTAATGACGAATATCTGAACCTAAATGTTTATATCTCAAAAATAAGCCAAGGTACGATTTGATTGAGATCTAACGACCGCTGTAACTATACAAACTGATTTCAACTGAATAACCGTTAGGTACTGAATCTGAATTATCATCGCAATGATAATGGGGGGTGTCCCCCCAAAGTGGCCTCCAATCTCCCCTTATAGCCACCCCGAGCCTCGCATCTGAATGCTGGTCTGATTTGGTATCATTTCTGAATCTGATCGCTGTTAAAACAATACACACACGACAACATTATGAAATCAATATAGAATGAATATCTGGTAAATCTGGAGACACATGCACTGAAAAATAACAAATTCGCTTACCAATATACTCTAGCTCCGACCATCAGGCCCAAGTGATTCGGGTGCGCGCGCGCTGTCAATCCCTGCGCGCTACCCCCTCCTTTCTCCCACCTCACGTCACGTCTTACCTAGTTATTATCTGTACCTATAGACTATATTACTTCGCATTCGCGACATTTGTTTTCAAAATGCTTAGAAAATAGCGTTACTTGTGGCTTCATACCTAAAATGCGGAGTGTCCCATCTGTATTTATCTGTGAATTAGGTGAAGTGAACTGTCATTACACGATGCTAGGGAATGACATTATATTGAAAATTCACTTCAAGATTACTTCAGCTAAGTTTTCACAGTGAGATTTTTATAGAACAGACCTGCTGATATTGAGATCACTAGCGGCAAATCGACTGTCAAAACCTATCTACTTAATTGACTGAAGGAGCGAAGTCTCTATGCCAGACTGACAAAATCTTAACGCTCAAGGGGTACGCTCTGTTGAATTACCAACGTTCGGTTCTTTGCCGAGAGTTGAAAATCCAGTGCGGTGAAAAAAAAAAACGTCGCATTAAAAAAGCGCTCATGCGTACGTGAGCTTATTGTTTTAATTATTTTGTTTTATCTATTTAATTAATATACATTACCTAATGTTTCTTATTATGACAGTATAACATCTCTATTAAATTGCGTAATTTCATTATTTTGTTAGTTGACGGCATGCCAATAAATTACATTAAAAGAAATAATAATATCAATTTAAAATAATATGTCAGTTATGTAAACAGGTCATACAACTTTAGATAAATAAACACATGAATACTTAGTCAATAAATAAAATCATATATGTCTAATTAGCGTGTCAGAATCGTCATACCTTTGTTTATCAGTAGTAAACTCAGTGATGGAGTAGTAACATCTATCTAAAAGGAATTTAAACAAATATCTCTTAAAGGATCCCAGACTCTCTGTATTTCTAATAACCTCTGGTATACTATTAAATATTTTTGGGGCCATACCTAGCACACTTTTGCCGAAAAATGCGGTTTTATGAGAGGTAACATTAATGGTATTCAGATAGCGGCGAGAGCGCAGCTTTTCAAATAAACGCAGGTCACAGCGAACAAACACTCCCCCAGCCCGTCCCATCTTTGATGTCCTCCCTCCGGTGGCGCCCTAAGCCGAGGCTCGTACCCCACAGGGGGTGCCCTTAGCGAGCGTTCACCTAGCTTTTTAGCTTAGTTTTGTATGCCCCTGGCTGGAGGCTTTGAGTGTAGCAGCTTAAGGCAACCACAGGATTGACCGGTTAAGTAGTCATGACCTCAGAGGTCAGCTACGAGATGCCCGACAGAAAAAAAAAAAAAAAAAAAAGCACTCCCATTTCGTAAATGTACTTGGACGGTAAAGTGAGCAAACTAAGTTACTTAACAATGGCTTAAATGGGAAACCAATAATGTAATAAAATTGTAGTTCTCGATCTTCTTTAGCTGAAATATTTTCATTTCTTTCATCTGATTTGCAATTTAACATTAGTGTTTTCGTTAGCGCTTTTTGGACTTGACAAACTGAACTTTGAAAGCAAAAATAGCATCATAACTTTGATATTACGTACTTATATAAAATACAAAATTTTGTTAAAAATGTTAGGTTACTTCCGAGCTTGCGCCCTCTCGGGGCCGGGGGCACCGTTGGGCCAGGTGCCCGTGGTATTTTGCCAGCCCTGCCACCCAATAGTTACGCCACTGTCTGTGGTCCAGTACCCTTATTGCGTAATACAACACAATTACAATCTGTTTCGATTTGAAACCGATTGCTAATCCATTGCTTCATAAGTTGGAAAAAAAAAGTCTGCTCAACACCGTAAATAACGCAATGAATGTTGTTGAACTGTCAAAATGAAACAAATTAAGCATAATTGTTTACGAAAATAAGTTACGCAATTAGGGTACTGATCTACTAAGGTGGTATATTTGATTAAAATTACGAGACGAGTGGGAGTGAATTATCGTATTCGAAAATAATCGTACCAGATGAAAAATTATCGGACAACTGCCAGAGCCGTGCGGAACGCGTAGCTAGTTCACAAAACTAGGAATAGGATGGGAAATGAATTTTAGGAAGTTGTGAAATGTGAAAGAAATTAAAAAAATTAATTGCACTGAAAGTAAAGCCAAAGTTTTTTAATTGTTTCTTAATTCTTATTTCTAGTTTTCGTCGCATTATTTTTGTTTCATCTCACTTCGGAAGAGTACTGCAAATTATCATACTTTTGCGTAACATCATGACATCGTACCGATGCGAAATTATCGTACACGTTACGTCCCTGTCCCCTGTGCTGTGCAAGACCCTAACCAAATCGTGGTAAGCCGAAGTTCGCACGGACATAATAAAATCGCGGCGGGATTTTATCGCACATTGGATTTTCAACGCTCGGCTTAACACCGAGAGTTGAAAATCCAATGTGCGATAAAATCCCGCCGCCATTTTATTACGTCCGTGCTAACTTCGGCTAACGAAACCGTAGCGCGTAGCTATTTTGACGCTAACGCCATCTATCTAGATTGATATCAAACTTGTCAATTTTTACAATAATGACTGGTTTCTTCATCTTCAAAAAAAATTGTAGGTATAGCGTGCGGCAGTATGTAAATGCTACGATGGCAGCCCAGTGTGGTTACCCAGTCGCCCGTCTGAGAGCGCCCGCGCAAGCTCCAGTAAGTTCGAATCGTGAGTTAGTCAAGTAAGCTACCCATCAGCGAGCCAATGTGCGCGCGCTTTAACTCAAAAGTTCTGTTACATTTAAACTTATGTGATTCGTGTAATTATAGTGTCATGCTTAAGCACCTGCGTTTCTCTTACACCGGTTCCCCAGCTATATAGGTATATAATGAATATAATTTAAAAATTCTTTCACCAGTGGAATGCCATATTATCACTGAATAACATAGGCTATAATTTATAAAGATATCACGCGGGCAAAGCCGCTGGCGGAAACTATCGTCTAATAAATTTTACGGTAGGTAATTAGAATATTAATTACATACAGATTTTTATTACACTTGAAATAATCACCCACTGTTGATTATTTTAAGTACATGAAAATGTTTAAATGCTTTTACATGTAATAGTAATGTAGATGGATAAATAAAATAAAGAAAATGTCCTTATTTAATTATTTAATTTTGTTGTTGGCATGTAAGTAAATTTGACATACTTTTTTACATTAAAAAAAAACGGAAAAAAAATCTCCTCAAATTACATTCACTAGTTAACCTTATTAAGTTGACAGATATTTTGACCAAATTTTGTAATTACAAACTAATAAGAAAAAATTCACTGCTTCGTGCCGTGTGACATATTTAATGAAAGGTTTTGAGGACTAAATTTTTTTTTAATCGTTAAAATATTTTTTTTAAAGATATTTAAGGAAATCGTCGAAAATTGATCAGTGCCCAAAACTACTAGGCCATACATTACGAAAAAAATAATAATCAGAAAATGGTTCTATATTTATAGATTACAGGAAAACTTGTAAGTCTATGGTCTTAAAATAACAATGTTCAAAGTAACATTTGAAATTGGAATGTATGGGAGAACATGTTTTTACCCGACTACGGCAAAGCCAAAAGAAAGGTTTAAGTTTATATGTATGTTTGCTTTCACGTGTGTTCCACCGTAGCGCCTAAACTACTGAACCGAATTTGATGAATGACATATCAATAGATTCGTAATAATAGTCCAGGTGACAAAGGCTATATAATTTTGAAAAAAAAATCGAAAAAAAATCAAATGACATATTTGGTATCAAAGGAAAGGTCCTTGATAAGCAGATTACAAATATGTATATAATATCATATTTTTAAAGTAAATAAATATGTTTTAATTGTTAAAAACAAGCAAAAATGAGACTGCGCTACGTAGTAGCGCAAGATGATACCGACGCACAGTGGAACGAATGTATGGAAGCGGTTGGACGTAGACATGTCCGAAAAATAAGAGTAAAATTATGACAAACTAATGATGCCATCTTATTCGATTACTTAATGCCTTCATAAATTGTGGTGATGAATTTCTTCATAACTCCCATATTTCGGGAGTAATTTGAGAAAATGTGAAATTTTACTATGAAAATGAGTGTATTGAGCTCTCTCCCTCCTGATTCCGGGCTTGTTTCAAGTAGCGGTCTCTAATATCGTAATGCTATTACTAAGAGCTATATTTAATACTAAGACACATAGTGCGCCAAATGTGCACTTTCTGGGATAAAAGGAAATGAAAATTTAAAAAAAAAAACGTTTTTTCCCCATTTGTATTTACTTTAAACCGCAGACAGACTTATTAAGAGGTCTATAAATATATTATATATATACAGAAATATATATTAACAAAAATATTCACAAGAACTGATGAGAGTATGACTTTTAAGTAAGTTGATAATAAATTACCTAGTTTCATTAAAAGTACAATAAATAATTAAGACGTAAGCTCTAATTTACTAAGTTACACATTTTAAAACAATAACATCATTTAATTATCTTCGTCATCATCATCATCATCAATTAATTCAAATTCAGAATCGATGTCCGCTAAATCATTTATGTTAACAAATTCGATATCACTTTTCTCAGAATCCGTAAGCTCATAAAATTCCTTAAAAGAAGATTTTTTTACAAACTTATTTCCTTTTGGACGGATACTTGTAACAAGTGGATCAGAAGACAGTAAAAGATTGTGCATAATATCTTCATTGCATGAGATACTGCTATGCTTTCGAGAATGCCCCTCTCTATATTTTCTAAAATCTTTATTTCTAGCCTCAGATGCCTCTTCGGATAGAAAACCAATGGGCACAATTGACATGTTCTGAACTATGTCTGGCCCATGCATTAAAATTTTATGAAGTGAAGAAGGCATATAATACCATGGGTATAACTCCACGTAAAGCTTAGCAGTATCAAAGCAGAACTCTCGGAATTTAGTTACGTTGATCTTCTCTCCTGATGAAATACACTGCAAGATCACACAGATTTTTCTTAAAAGCATAGCATCTATTCCGGTCAGTTCAGCAGATTTAGTGTAGTTTTCAAAAAATCTCCTTGCCGAGTTGCCATTGTTGGTGGATCCACTGCCTTGTTTCACAACATCGAGAAGTAAGCCCGTTTCTCTTCTTACAGCCTCTTGAACTCTTTTCTTCCTGTCATCAACTTGCCTTTTTGCTATATCACCCCTTACTTGCCATGATTTTATGTCTAATTTGTAGGAAATGTGTAATAAGCATTCCATTGAGCGAATCCAAGCGTGAAGGGTGCTTAAGCTATATTTATACATGTCCTCGTTTGCGTGTTTATCTTTGATTAACTCTAAATTATTCATTTCTTTAGGACAAGCCTTGCATATGTCACACACTGAAGCTGCTGTATTGGATATAATGGAATGAATTTTACCATCAATCATTGTCAACAGCAGTTGGTGTTTGACACTAATTCCATCAGTGATGGTGGATGGAGTTAAGGCTTCAATCTCTGCTTCGATTTCAGCCATCTCTCTCTGCACATTTTCTTTGGTTTCCTTTATAAACTTAAACAATATTGGCCGGCAAAATGAAGTGGAAGATGGTCGCTCGTTTTCCCAAATTGTTACACCTTTTGAGACGAGCCGCAGTGGTACAAGACTAATCATAAAATTACTAGCAAGATCGATTTGCTCATCTTCACTCGTCCTTTGATGATAAATGCTTTGGCTAGATGATCCGTCAAAACCCCATTTGCTGGTCAATACGAGCTGTTGATTGGGATCAACAGGGGTTTCTAACGACCTAATAAGTCTTCTTGAGGTTAAATCCATCAAGGCTTGTAATTTGATTTTTGCAGAGCTCTCTGTAACTGTGAGATCTTCTTTGGCCGGATAGCACTTAATTTTTTCTTTAACCAACATGTAGTAACTCGGGTATTGAAGAGCTCCTTCTTGAGTGTTGAAATCCCGAAGAGTGTTATAGCGCCATTTCGATAAGTTCATCGATACATAAAGAGCCAATGCCTTCAAAGGGGATATTTCCCGTACCTGAATTGATTTACCTTCAATGAAGGCTTTGATTTTTGAGGCCTCTTCTGGATTCTCCGTCAAGTATTTCATAACATAAGCTGTATCGCTTTGTCCTGCCTTTTGAAGCGCCCTTTCGGCCGAAAACATAATTTCAGCGCTGCTACTGCTGCATGAAAGACTATCTTCAGTGGTGCGTCTTCTTTTTTGCCGGTTACTAAGGTCCTCAAAAGATTTACGAGGACTAGGATGTGTACAAGTTGAAGCATCAGATTTAGCAGGAGAAATTATGGGCTCGATGACGTCACTTATATTTTCTGTAGAAGGTTCCATATTTTCATTCTGTAATTCCGGCCATTGAATTGCAGCCTGTAGCCAAATCTCATGTTTCTTCCGAAACTTATCTGTGCTTCTTCCAGACTGTGTCCATTTTGCATAAATGCGGTAGCAAAATCGACGACACCAGTCTTTTAAACTTGTTTCAGCACTTTCACATAACTGAACACAACTGTTATCTTTTAAAACACTGAACAAATAGTTAAAGTCGCGTAAATCTTTATGTGCGCGTGCGCATAAAGCAACGTGAATATCAAGATTTGTATTAAAATTTGGAAAATACATTGCGAGATTAGCTTGGATACAACGAGGTGTAAATCAACACTGATTTTAAAGTTACTAATAGTGACCTATTTATATAAAATCCAGGTATCCCAGGTATCCTTTGTTAAATATTGCAAGGTAATTAGTTATTGTGATAATTAGTAAATGATGCATGCTAAATTAGTGTATTAAGAGCCATTTAGTAATTAAATAATAGCAATGTTCTTATCAGTAATCATTAGTGCATCAGTTTTATATGTAAACCTTAAGTCCCTAATTATATATCCTAATTAGCTTATATCTTCTCTAATTGGCTGATCAGAAATGTTATTGTAATAAGGTAAACCTTTAGAAAAACGGTTTTAATCAACAAAATAAACAAAAAATTAAAAAATTGTGTTATAAAATAAACATCACTCTTTATCCCAGAAAGTGCACATTTGGCGCACTATGTGTCTTAGTATTAAATATAGCTCTTAGTATTAGCATTATGATATTAGAGACCGCTACTTGAAACAAGCCCGGAATCAGGAGGGAGAGAGCTCGATACACTCATTTTCATAGTAAAATTTCACATTTTCTCAAATTACTCCCGAAATATGGGAGTTATGAAGAAATTCATCACCACAAGTTATGAAGGCATTAAGTAATCGAATAAGATGGCATCATTAGTTTGGCATAATTTTACTCTTTTTTTTCGGACATGTCTACGTCCAACCGCTCCCATACATTCGTTCCACTGTGCGACGACGCGCAGTTAATCAAACCTTAATAAATAGTAACGATTTTTAATTCGACTTCACACACCAAGTCTTGTTGATTATTAAAAAATATTGGATACTTACGTAATTTGCTTTTTTCTTTTTTGTCTTTTTTGACGTTATCAAAAGATTACGGCGATACATTGAGTTAAAATGTGGCATGACGTCACGCCTTGCTAGATTTTATACCGAGTTGTGACGTAGCGAGCCCCCACTCCCCAACTTTAATGCGTGTTTTCTAAGTTATTTTTTATTAATATGATAAAGCAGAAAATATGTGTCTAATATTTTTTTATTATCTGAAGGACGGACTAAATAGTTTTTTTTTTTTTTTTTTACCTAGGCTACAGGCCTATTGAATATAGCGATGAGAAATCGCGTGACATCAGTAAACAAATCTTTTTTTTTTGGGTGGGATATTTTCAAATAACTTCTCCCGCTTTGGGCGGAGCGGGAGGGCGTGTCAGACTCTTACTGACTAAAACCCACCCGTGTTCCTTCAGTTGCCTGTATGTTGCCGGGGGCCACGGTATCCCTTTCGGACTTTTACGCAACCTGGCAGGCATCGGCCCTAGCGGACCCCGTCAGTTCTGCTGACATCTCTTCGAGGCGCACGTGAAACACAACGCGCCGTCGACCCAGGCCTAGTCCTTATCGGACGGTGAGCTACCCATTGCTCACCGTCCGCAAGCCCTCGCCTATAGTGGCCAGGAATCGGCCTGCGACTCCCGACGCCCAGGGCGTCTCCTGCTGCGGTTGGTAAAGGGCCAATCGGAGCGTCTCTGTTTATTGTTACGGAAACCAGCAAGGCGAATTATAGTGAACATTGCTTCAGAGCTGCCATCTTTTATCTTAAGTTGGTGAAAACTTCTACGATTATAATCCAACAATATTTAAACTTATTTTGTATGGGATTACATATAGTGCATGATTTTGTATCATTGTACTCATTGCTGTCGCCAGTTTTTTGTACAAAAAATGAGCACCTTGGGCTGGACGTACGACGCGTCGCGTGAGCTCAGTACTGAACACGCAAGCTAACCACTCAAGGTCACTGGCATATATCTGCGTTTTAACCCGCATCCTCCTTCACCCGCTAGGACCCGATGAAACTTGAACAGACTTGATGGAACTGTTACCATAGAAATTCTCGGCCTGTAATAGGCAATATTTGAGCTCGTTTGTACGGAGCAGGGCTTGAAACCAATTTTGAAATACCGGTTAATATTATACACAAAACCATTATAATAGCGTTCATCGATTAACCGGTTAATTACAAAAATGGTTTCGCCTAAACCGTTATAATTTTGGTTACCGTTATTTTATTACAGAGAATAGCATTTAAAAACTCGCGCTTACCTGAATAAACTGTTTCTTAGACGCACACCCACCGCCGCCTTTTGTCACTTTAATTTGCGTATTTATTTATTTATATATACTTTATTGTACACCACAAAAATACATAACAAAAAAATAAATCAAACACTACAAAATATACAATGGGCGGCCTTATCGCTTTCCGCGATCTCTTCCAGGCAACCTTGGAATGGACAGTGATTTGCCTGGACATAAAATGGGGCTGTCGTCGGTGCAAATAAGTATACAATATACTAGAATAAATACAAAGATATATACATAATAGATACATAAATACATACATACTTACAAAATATATAAGCAACAAAAATAAATGAAAACTAAAGATAATTACAGTTACGAGAACAAGATCACAACGACAAGTAATGTTAGCTTAGAGCGAGGGCTTTGTTATTGTACATGACAGAGAGATGGCACAATAGGTAGAACTCGTTTATACCGTCGTAACTCAAATTAACCGGTTAATTTCGCTCAATTGAATCGTATTTTTTTAAAATAACGGTGGACCCTTTTAACCGGTTACCGAAACACAAACCGCATCGTTTCTGGTTCGAGGTTGATGACTTCAAAAAAAAACACTACAAAGTGAAAAATTACTTAAATTTCGGAATTCGGTGGCAAATAACGAAAATACAAAACCAAAGACGCCGACTTCAGTTGAGGTTATTTTTCACTTTGTAGTGTTTTTTTTGGGAGTCGGTTGCTTTTTTATGTAAAAAATGTTTTTCATATACTTAATCGAAGAACGACTGCTGGCAGTCGCCTACGTGACGACAACAGCCGCCGGACGCGTTGACGTCAGATGAAGGCTGCAGTTATCTTTTTTTTTGGGTGGGAAATTATCAAATAACTTCTCCCGCTCTGGGCGGAGCTCAGGGCGCGGCAGACAATTACAATTACTGACTAAAACCCACCCGTGTTCCTTCAGTTGCCTGTATTGCCAGGGGCCACGGTAACTCTTTCGGACAATACACGGCGACGTACGCACGGGCGTTTTTTTTTAACGCGGGGTTTCTTGTCACGCAATGGATTTTCATGCCATGACATGCCATTCCAGGGTTGGCATAAAACAAACAATTTGTTTTAAAACACGTATTTTAAACAGTGTTTCAAACAGTTTGAAATAATGTTTTAAACATTAAGAAAAAAAAAAACATGGTTTAAATCTCGAATGAACGGAAATAAATTAAAAGTTATTCATTTTTAAGATTTGAAATAGCTCGAAAAGAATTAAAAAGGTTAAATAGTTTACACTTCGTCGCCGGTCGATATGAAGTAATTCCCCGCAACTATTTTGGGGATTCCCCTTATTTGAATATAGCATCCTACCTATGTATCTCTATCCTATGTGTTTAATTTGTCACTGGTCGAAAAGAGGTAATTCCCCGCAATAATTTTGGGGACTTCCCCGTACTTAAATATACTTTTAGGTAAGGTACGTCTAAGAACGAAAATCGGAATTTGAAATTCTGAACGTACAGAGTGTACTGGGTGGTTCAGTAGGTATCTGTGTTCCATACCTAGTTAGATTGGCTGCAAAAAAAAAGAATGTTCATAAATTAGATACGTTTTTTAGTTAGTACTAATTAACTATTAACGTTGTTGTGATTATTATGATCGTTTTTTGTACATGTTTCCTCCGGTAAATTTTAAAATTGTCTACAAATGAATTTTAATAGTCCTTATCGATTTGAGTTGATAATAAATTTGATAAAACGCTCAATGAAAAAAAAAAAAAGGAAACAAAAAAAAAAAAACTTTTGTATTAACTGTTTGTTTTATAAACAAAAAAAAAACAGTTTTTCTTCTCAACCCTATGCCATTCGTCTGTAAGAGCTGTAATACAAATTATTCTTTGACACAGGTGTGACTATGTATGAAGCGCAGAAGCCAAAGCAATACTACAGTTGGAAAATATATAAAACCGAGAACCATAACCGGACATCCAACAGGATATTAGAGTTGATGCGGTCCTACTACGAAGAGGCAACCTCTCGGATCACACATATGAATCCAATGAGGTTTATGTTTGAGGAGAGCCCTTACTATGAGATGGGATACATCACCGGAGAGATTATTGAAAGGTAAAGAACCTAAACCTAACCTAACTGCAAAAAAGTTGTGGCACTCCGGCAGTGCCAACAGAAGTGAATACTTGAACAAGATCACCTTGGTGGAAGAGAAATATTTGTATAGAACATTGGTCCGTAAGTTTATCTAAATAAAGAGCACAACCGCGTTTACAAAACCTTTAAAGTAAAAATACTTGCATAGAAAATTGAGGTGAGGTGTCGTCATGGTGTCGCGAAATCAATGGTTTAGTCCCAGCTCCAAAATGCCCAACGGGCTTTAAGAAGTTTTCACTTCAAAAAAGTGTGCGTGTCAGCTCTGACGCTCGACTAGAGTTTACTCCTAATGGTTGAACTAGTCGCGGGCTCGAACCCACTGGTGGGCATGGCCAAAAACACGCTGTGTCACCTGGCATCGTGTCCGACAGAGATAGTATCAGTGCAGCAGTTAGACGCTGGTCTACGTGCACAACGTCTAGTTCGCGTACGCCACATTAAATTAAATATGGCGCCCGCTAAAGGAATTATGTCCGCTCATGTCACGATTTTGTGTTTTTACTCGTCTACGGTGAAGCAAATAGGAGGGTTATGATTTTGACCGGTATGTATGTACATATGTATGTTCATCTGTTACGTTAGGGACCGTTCAAGTATTACATAAGCTCTATAGGGGGGTGGGGGGGTCTATGCTTCGCTTATTTTTGATTACATGGGGGCGGGGGGGTCTAGATGGTGATTACGTCAACAGTAATTATTTACTTTTTTTACACATATGACAACCCACACATTGTCTATGCTTGAAAACGAAACGAATATATTTCTAGAATTATAACTGCTGCTCATGAATCAATAAAAGAACAGAATACTTACATTAAAAGAAAAATGCATATACCAATGTTTACGTAAGCATGGGGGGGGGGTAAGAGCTTTGCTTACTTTTGCTGAGAAAGGGGTGACGAAGGGGTAAATAATTGTAATAAATCTGCTTACGTAATACTTGAACGACCCCTTAAATGATGTACGGTGGTACGGATCCTTCGTGTGCGAGTACGACTCGCACTTGGTCGGTTTTTCATATGGTCTGAGGCACAAATTTTGAGATACTCTAAATCCGTGGTCTGAGGCATTAACTACTATTCTATTCTAGATACAGAAAAGTAGTCGAGCACACACAAAAACCCACTAGATTCAGATTTTACACTATGATGGACACTTTGAAACACGTCGAACTAACTCAAAAACTGTACTTCGAATTGTATCATTTGGTGCGAATGCTCCACGAGATCCCGCGAAAATGGCGCTCAGTATCGGAATTCTTGGACATTGAAAAAGTAGCCGGTCCGGACCTACTCACCGGCCTGGGCATTCATGGCAAGGGCAAACAAGTTATAGAAGTAAAGACTCAAAAACAATTACAAGATATATTTAACGCGCAACAACGTCTTGTGGATCTGCAAAGACACCGAGAAAAGGAGAGGAGGAGACGAAAGAGGAGGTATGACAAGATACGACAGGCCTACTTGACGGGCTTGATATCCGACATGAAGGGGGTGAGGAAGCCATTTCCCAAGCCTTGGCCAATCGACTATGGATGGGAAATTAATGCTAGTCTATGGTGATATGTTATTCACGATTTATCAGCCATCCCCTATGTTAATTTATTTGGGGTTGGTGTAGCTTATTCCTCCATACATACATTTCTATAAGTTAATTCATACACACTGCGGTCCGGACAGGTCTACCGGTGCAAATGTGCCTGCGCAGTCCGGCCACTTTGTAACACATTGCGAAACACACGATCAACCATAATCTGAATAATTTTGAAGGATATTGTTAATTGCTTCATATGTTCGAAAAACATGTCTGCTCAACAACGTAAATAACGCAATGAATGTTTTTGAACTGTCAAAATGAAACGGATTGTGTGTTACGCAATTAGGGTGCAGATAATGTCTCAAAAGTAACTGTTAAAACATTGTAAAAGTGCATGATACAAATCTTTAAATCGTTAAATTCGGCCTACCGTGTCGAATCATTGTCGCTTTTCTTTTTCGTTTTGACACTTCTGACACACAATGTCGCAGTCACCGTGGAAACGCCAAATACGGAATGTGTTAGCTCACTTTTTTTACAACATAACTACGGTGAAGGCAAAATACTATTTACATCTTTGGGATGATGTTCATCAGTCCATCAGCACTTATATTCATCGTCATTGTTCGCGATTTACTTAAGGTAAGTTAAGCTGGATTTTTACAATAACCCTATTATACAAGGTTATTAGTGATATGTCGGCAATCCATTATAGGGATGTAGGAGACGTCATTTACAACCGAATATTTATGATTACGAATATCGTTCTGAAATTCCGATAATCTGGTCCTTTGACATACAGTATATATTTATACATGGCATCACGCCTGTAATCCTCGGAGGGTTAGGCAGAGGCCTAACCCTTCGAGGATCACATCTCCGTGTACCTATAGTACAGCCACATTCCGCCAGGGGGCCAGCCTATTGCCATCAACTGGGCACGAATCTAGACTCCGGCCTGCTACTGAGAAATTCATGATGGTAAAACCCAATAACACTTTCTCGGGAGCTCATGGTCAGCAGTAACGCTTGCGACCACTAGAGTACAAGGTAGTCCTTTGAAATAATTCCTGGATACGACTGTCCTACTGAGATGTCACACACGCTACGGTCCACCGAACAGTAAGCCCTTGCTATTGTCGGTTTGAAAGAAGATGTAGTCACAAAAATTGAAAAGAGTATGCTTAGATGGTTTGGTCACATTGAGAGGATGAATTGAAGGAGACTAACAAAAGGTTTTATTTAACAAATAAAAGGTTGAAACGTCGAGATGGGGCCCGGCGTTTCCACTCACATCTGCCTTGTAAATACCTTTTGTAAGTTGTCTTTCATTCATCCTTTCAACATGACCAAACCATCTAAGCATACTCTTTTAAGTAAAAGGCCCCTTTTTTTTGGGTGGGATTTTATCAAATAACTTCTCCCGCTCTGGGCCGAACGTGAGGGCGTGTCAGACTCTTACTGACTAAAACCCACCCGTGTTCCTTCGGTTGCCCTGTTGCCGGGGGCCACGATCTCCCTTTCGGTTTTCTTCGCACCCCCGGAAGTATAAGCCCCTAGAAGGATAAATAGTAACATTAATAGCAATATTCTTCAGAAAGGCCAGGTGCATCTAGGGTTGCCAGGTTCAAAAATAAAAAAGCCGGACACAGATTCATTTTTAGCTGAACATTTTTGCCCTGAAAGCCTGCAACACTGGTTTTGAAAATAAATATTTTTTCGTATTTTTATTTGTGTATTTATTTATGAGACTTACTCTACTCTTAATTATATGTTATTATGAAGCACATTTTTTTATTACTATCGTGAGTCATGCGTGTCCGCGTGAGTCGCTCGCGCGATTTCGTTCGGCATATTTTGGCGGGGCCGGGTTGACCAAAAGCGTAACAAAAGCCTAACTGGCTGGACTTGTATATATTTGGTCGGACACGATTGTAAGAAGTCGGATACTTGGCAACCCTAGGTGGATAGTATAGTACTCGCAACTGGCGTGCGTTGACGAACAGATGAACATAATCGAAGCAAAAGGACTATGTAAGAATCGTGGCAGGTGGCGTTCTGTAGTTTCTGCCTACCCCCAGGAAGAAGGCGTGAGTTTATGTATGTGTATATGTAAACGCGACTCGATTGTTCGCGCGATTACGTCACATTCATCTATACAAGCTCAACGCGCGCACTAGCGAGACTATCGCTTTTGGTTAGGACGCGCTCTACCGCTATAGGTATTAGGCAAGGCTCGGATACCGGTTAAATTTTCAAACCGTTATTGTGTACTTGACGCAAAAACCTTTATATTCGATTTCACTCGCAGAAATATGTTTTGAACCGGTTTTGGAGGAGTCTACATAAAGGTTTTTGTCTGATTAAACGGTCTTGAGCAATATTAACCGGTTTTTTGTTCAGTTTTTATTCAGCACGGCATCGTCACATGTTGTAACGCGTTTACCGACATACCGTTCGTCGTATAAACCGGTTAATTTAGGTTAAAATAAAGTTCTTGAGAAAAGTTCGGAGGAAAACCCAAATAAACCGGTTATCACCGGTATTTTTTAAACCGGTTCTGAGCCATGGCTGTTACAGCTTTAATAGCTATAAATAAACGGGCACGCTCTTTACACCTGGAAGCTTTCATTCGGGTATTAAGTTCTGTTTACTTTTTTCGTCTCTTTAGTATAGATTTCGATGTTTTTTTTGTTGGTAAGTTGGCGTGTGCTAGCTGACATATAACAAATAATTTAATTTAATGTTTTGGTTTACGAAATGTGAATTATTTTGCATAAGTACCTACTATTGTATAGAATCAAGTTTTTCTAACTGAACAGACAGCTGTGCTGCTGGGGAGTTTGTTGCGCCACTTCTTCTTCCCAGCTAAAGGCACTAGGAAGTGGTGAAGGGTGGGCGTTTTGGGGGACTGTCTTATGTAATTTTGACGTTCGAAAAGTGCTGATTCACAGCCTAGTTTGAACAAATGACTTTTGAATTTGATTTTGATGTGTGTCTGCGCAGGAAGACTGAACCGTGTATTGGAAAAGACCTGTACAGTTCCTTAAATATATAGCAAGTGGCTGAACTGCGGCCAGGCACTTTAGACCTGCATACACCGTAGCGTATGACTTGACTAAAGGCGACCGAAGATTAAAGTTCATCGCCCATTATAACAGCACCTTTCCAGCGCAGTAACGTTCCGGTAACGCCTCGAATAATCTAGTCGTCACCGCGCCGTACGCAAGGCGACCGCTAGTCGCCAACGCGCCGTACGCAAGGCCACGCAAGTCCCCAACGCGCCGTACGCAAGGCCACGCAAGTCCCCAACGCGCCGTACGCAAGGCGACCGCTAGTCGCCAACGCGCCGTACGCAAGGCCACGCAAGTCCCCAACGCGCCGTACGCAAGGCCACGCAAGTCGCCAACGCGCCGTACGCAAGGCCACGCAAGTCGCCAACGCGCCGTCCGCAAGACGACCACTCGCTGCCGGTACGCCACTGATGAGGTGACAGCTTGTTGTTCATTCACAAGCGAGGCGTCACGGCGCGGCCGGCGAAGAGTCTAAAATAGACTTTAGTGTATTTAACTTGAATGACAAGTTATTTGCCGTGTCGGAGCCGTGCTGCTATAATGATCAGTGATCCGAGTAGGTAGATTGATTTGGGGTCAATGAACTGGCACGTATATGCCTCCGGGATTCCGGGATTTTGAAATTATTAAGATCTTTTTAAGGAATTTCAAATGTTGTAATATGTAGAATAAAGAATACATCAACTAATAAGACATATACCGCCCTTTTGCTGTATTGAATGCGAAAAAATATTAAGAAGTATAAAAATATTTTTTATTTATTTATTCAAGAATAGTAATTAGAATTACAAGCAGCAGATCACATACTTACAAGAAATAACTACTAAATTAGTCATATTATGTAAGTTTCGAATGGACGCACAACAGTAAGATTCAGTTTATTACTTGATAAATAAGAAAAAAACATTTTTAAATGTTTATCCATTCTATAAATTTCTAATGTAGTAGTTTAAAAATCCTTACTTTTACAATATTTGATTCAATCCCGTAAGTATCAAAATGAAATCCCGGAAACAAGGCTTATCCATGTTATGATTTCTATGATAATTCATGATGCGAGTACGTAAAATCAATCTACCTACTCCGATCACTGATAATGAGCGATGTCCTTTAGAGCTCCCGCAGACATACAATTGTAAGTTGGCCAACTAAATCGCAGAATACACTATTAGGTATATGACATTGCTAGCCCGCATATCTTGTCCAACTAAATCTGTATCTTAGTAAGTTATTATAGTTGGTCAACGCCATCTTACAAGTTAATAGGGATGATGCCTGGGTTAAAAAAAAGGAAATTCTATTTAGTCCACCAGTCAGATAATAAAAAAATATTAGACACGTATTTTTTGCTTTATCATATTAATAAAAAATGACTTCGATAAAACGCATTAACGTTGGGGAGTGGGGGTCGCTACGTCACAAATAAGTATAAAATCTACATACTCGTGCGTCTTTGCTCATGCAAAACCCCACCATATCCATAGGTTGCAAACGCTCCAAAACCGATTCCTCCGTAGGGCCACAGGCTCCCCCTGGTATGTTAGGAACGAGAGTCTCCATCTCGACCTTAGAATTCCCACGATCCACCAATTTCTAAAACGCCTTGCAAAGCGTTACTTCGATTCCGCGGTCAAACATCGCAACCCTCTGGTTGTCGAGGCCGCCAGTTATGTCCCAAGTAGGATTAGCCGTACCCACCGTCCTAGGCACATTCTCACCGACCCAGATGACCCCATAACCCTCCTCCAGGAGAGCAATAGGGCCACTAGTACTCTACACAAATACAGACGCCTCCCGTCATTCCGACCTCGCCGTCGAGGTCCTTTGCGATCGCGTCCGCGCCCCCGAGTAAATGATACTCCTCCCCGACCCTTGCTCGATAACGAGGTGCCAGCAGTGGTTTCGGCTGTGCACGTAGCTTTAAATTCCCCAATTAATAATAATGATCAAAACCTTGATCCAGCCCGTCCCATCTTTGATGTCCTCCCTCCAGTGACGCCCTAAGCCGAGGCTCGTACCCCACAGGGGGTGCCCCAAGGGTCATGACACTTTTTAACTCAATGTGATCTTTTGATAACGTAAAAAAGAAAAAATACGTGTCCAATATTTTTTAATAATCTACAAGACGGACAAAAAATATATTTTTAGTCATCATTCCTAATGTATGTCTGCTGGAGCTTTAAGTACCCATAAAAGTAGAAAAGTCTTATTATCTCTTTATCTGTCAATGTCTCCTTTGTTTTTTTTTTGTGTTTAATTCATGCTCTTGTGTTTAATAAATCAAATAAAATCTAAAGATTTTTTTATTACATTGCACGACAACCAAGCCAACCCTCTGACAATCACCACGAACATGAGCAATGCCGGAGGCATCGCAGATATGCGTCGCCTATGATATTTTGAAGTTCAAAGAGGTCGTCAACATTAATTAAAGGGGTGATAGACGCACGTGCACGTACGCGTAATTATGGCTCCACGACCTTTCTCGCCCGTGTATGACACACTACGCTAAATACGCTTAGTTTAAGGGCTTAAACTACCTCAAATGGCTTAGCATGATCCTCCGTTATATCGAAATCACTGCAGCATTCATTTGGAAATAAATAAATGTTAAAATTAAGGATTAATCTTAAGTACTATGTTAAACGAAAACACGATTCCATAAAATTTTCTCCATACAATTTCCATATTTTTTCCATACAAATTTCGAAGGGGTTTTACTCCACTGTTTGACATTGTATATCCAAAGTTAAACTTGATATCGTTTTGTCTTATAATTTTGTCTGTGCAGAAACAGAATGGTAAAATAATAAGCTATTAAAAAGTTATCAGCCCATAAAGATTCGTTTACTGCTAATTTTAACGCAAATTTGGGCGTAAATCCCCCGCCGCGTCTGTCTGTCTGAACGCGATAATCTAAAAAAACACTACATAAGTGGAAAATAACTTTAATTATACTCCCCCTGGTATGTTAGGAACGAGAGTCTCCATCTCGACCTTAGAATTCCCACGATCCACCAATTTCTAAAACGCCTTGCAAAGCGTTACTTCGATTCCGCGGTCAAACATCGCAACCCTCTGGTTGTCGAGGCCGCCAGTTATGTCCCAAGTAGGATTAGCCGTACCCACCGTCCTAGGCACATTCTCACCGACCCAGATGACCCCATAACCCTCCTCCAGGAGAGCAATAGGGCCACTAGTACTCTACACAAATACAGACGCCTCCCGTCATTCCGACCTCGCCGTCGAGGTCCTTTGCGATCGCGTCCGCGCCCCCGAGTAAATGATACTCCTCCCCGACCCTTGCTCGATAACGAGGTGCCAGCAGTGGTTTCGGCTGTGCACGTAGCTTTAAATTCCCCAATTAATAATAATGATCAAAACCTTGATCCAGCCCGTCCCATCTTTGATGTCCTCCCTCCAGTGACGCCCTAAGCCGAGGCTCGTACCCCACAGGGGGTGCCCCAAGGGTCATGACACTTTTTAACTCAATGTGATCTTTTGATAACGTAAAAAAAGAAAAAATACGTGTCCAATATTTTTTAATAATCTACAAGACGGACAAAAAATATATTTTTAGTCATCATTCCTAATGTATGTCTGCTGGAGCTTTAAGTACCCATAAAAGTAGAAAAGTCTTATTATCTCTTTATCTGTCAATGTCTCCTTTGTTTTTTTTTTGTGTTTAATTCATGCTCTTGTGTTTAATAAATCAAATAAAATCTAAAGATTTTTTTATTACATTGCACGACAACCAAGCCAACCCTCTGACAATCACCACGAACATGAGCAATGCCGGAGGCATCGCAGATATGCGTCGCCTATGATATTTTGAAGTTCAAAGAGGTCGTCAACATTAATTAAAGGGGTGATAGACGCACGTGCACGTACGCGTAATTATGGCTCCACGACCTTTCTCGCCCGTGTATGACACACTACGCTAAATACGCTTAGTTTAAGGGCTTAAACTACCTCAAATGGCTTAGCATGATCCTCCGTTATATCGAAATCACTGCAGCATTCATTTGGAAATAAATAAATGTTAAAATTAAGGATTAATCTTAAGTACTATGTTAAACGAAAACACGATTCCATAAAATTTTCTCCATACAATTTCCATATTTTTTCCATACAAATTTCGAAGGGGTTTTACTCCACTGTTTGACATTGTATATCCAAAGTTAAACTTGATATCGTTTTGTCTTATAATTTTGTCTGTGCAGAAACAGAATGGTAAAATAATAAGCTATTAAAAAGTTATCAGCCCATAAAGATTCGTTTACTGCTAATTTTAACGCAAATTTGGGCGTAAATCCCCCGCCGCGTCTGTCTGTCTGAACGCGATAATCTAAAAAAACACTACAAAGTGAAAAATAACTTTAATTTCGGAAGTCGGTGGCATAAAACGAAAATTCAAAACCAAAGACACCGACTTCCGAAATTAAAGTTATTTTTCACTTTGTAGTGTTTTTTTGGAAGTCGGTGGTTTTTTTTTTGGAAAAGTTTTTATTTTTTACTTTTTAGTTGTGGTACCTGCCCCACACAAATTCAAATACCACTACCTGCTATGTAAATAACAGTCACAGGGACTTACTTATCATATCATCCACACACTAAGTGGGAAAAAATACGTATTATTGAAGCTAACTCAAAAACTATCCAAGCAAAGTTAATAAAATTTATATGAAACCACCTTGACAGCATACCCTTTCAAACAAAAAAATAATGTTCTAAATCGGTCCAATTGACGGAGAAATCGGCTGACATACATAAATAAAAATAAAAAACAAACATACACTACGAACATATAAAAAAAAGAAAAGAAAGAAAGAAAATAAAATTGTTTGTTCATCACAAACAAAACGCACATGCTAAAAAATATAACACACATAACCACATACACATATAACCTCCTCCTTTTTGGAAGTCCGTTAAAAAACTATCGAAAGGATTTTTAAACAGTTTTTGGACGGAGTGATTCATGCGGAAGCTTTTGGTGTATAATTCATTAAGGTTTTGGCTGAAATATGACGATTATTATCGAAGACGTCGGAAAAAAATTTGGCTGACTGGGATCTTTATAGGCGTGCGCCGCGTAAACCGTAAGAGATATATCAAATTTATCTTCTACAGGATTGAAGATCCTAAAAAGTTTAACAAAAAAGTCCGTGATAACATATGTCTATCTTCTAAGGATGACCCAGAGTAACCATTTTTATCTTTCAGAATATCATAAAAATTTCATTGTTATTTCCGAAACTATTTTGACCGGTATTATATCAATCCTTATCTAATCAAATATGTTATTTAAATTGAACATTTAATTTAGATTAAGATAATCTTTGACATCTTATCATTTAAATGAATACTTTAAAAGATAACACATACTCAAAATTATACGTAACAAAGTCATTTTGGTTGACGGCAACACGGGTGCAGCGGTAGGAGTCAATAACCTTTTCCTCGGCTATTAGGTTTGAAATTGTGGTGGTACGTTTCCAAGGGGAAATTTACCGACATCCACGCGGGCGAAGCCGCGGGCAAATCAAATCAAATAATTTTATTGTCAGATCATACAATCCAATTTGTTAGTAATTACATACACATCTCAAACACTAGTGTTAGGACATGATAATATTTGGAAACTTTTGGTCATAATTACTAGTAACGTCAACACAATCAATAATAATGTCAAAGTCACCAATAAGACAACCAAATATGCAATAGTGAATTAAACATAATTTCAAGGCACAATTTGACGGTAATACCTGGGTCCTGGTCCAGTGCCTGATTATTAGACCTTCCGCCCTATCGGCCACAGTGACAAAGAGGCTGTTGGCACTGCCCCGCACCCGCCGCATCAGGGAAGCGACACGCTTTCGCATGATTGCACAAAAGTCGTCTATTGCCTCTGCGAACATCCCTGATGTGCTACAGTGTCGTGGCAATCCCAACAGCGCCCTGTATACGTTGTGGTTCTGGATACGTAAGACGCTGTAAGCCTTTTGCGTGTAATAGACCTATATTGCCAATCTTTTTACATCTGCAGTCTATAGAGACTGCAGGTGTAAAAAGATTGGCAGTATAGAGTAGTTTTTACACCCCTCGAGCACTTTGCAAACCTACGGATCAACATATTGCTCCGAACAGACAGCGCCCTACGCTCCCTCTCCATGTCAACCTTATCCGTAAAAGAAAAAGCTAGTAAGTAATAAAAGAAGTAAAATCACTAAAACGAAGTCGCCTCTGACAAAGCTTAATTATCGAAAAGTTCAAAAAACTTTATTTTTAATTGATTTATGCAGAGGTTTATTCATAAAACTCGATTTTCCAAAGGACTTTTCATAATTTTTTACGCACTCATTTTACTAAAATAGTTCGTAACGGTATTTGCGTACATGCCAACTAGACGTTGTCAGTGGCATATTTTAAGATTTAGCGCCCTGGGCCCGTGAAGTTTGCCGCCCCATAAATTTACGGAACAAGCAAAATCTTTTAATTAAAAATAAAATCCAGCAGTATGTTGATGTGGACTGAGAATGATGACAAAGAAATAAACACTTGTTAGGTTTCAATTTATTAATACGGAATTGTTGCATATTGTAATGGCAACACCAAAAGATAAAGATATGTCAAAATGGGGTAATAACACGGGTTGCTGAGTCGGGCGTATTATAAATATCTGTGGTCGGGCGCTCATGACGGGCGACTGCTCAAGGGAGGTTCCGGCAACAGATCCCTGTTACCTGAAACTACCGGACGATGCGCGCGCCCTGCTGACTGAGAAGAACGCAGCTGTCCGTGCCTATAGCAGCTTTCCCTGCGCCGCCAACAAAGCCCACATGCGCTACTTACAGAGAACTGTAAGGACACGTATGGCAGAGCTGCGTGAAACGGGCTGGGACAAGATGCTGAGCGACCTTGAGCCTACTCACCTAGCCTTCTGGGAACTCCAGAGGAATCTCAGATCCCCCCATTCAGGCCATATGCCCCCCTTAGTCCGCCCGGACAAAACATTAGCCTTCGACGATATCGACAAAGCCGAGTGCCTAGCCGACAGTCTTGAAGCCCAATGCTCTCCCAGTACTCTACCAGTAGACAAAGCTCACCTCGATGAGGTCGACGCCGAAGTCGAACGTAGAGCCTCTATCCCTCCCACTGAAGACCCTGATTTTCCCCTGCCCCCCATCGAACCAGATGAGGTACATGAGATTATCAAAGGTCTGAAAAATCGTAAAGCCCCCGGCTCAGACGGACTCACCAATAGGGTGGTCCAACTATTCCCAGATCATTTAATTATGCTTTTGACCACCATCTTCAATGGTGCGTTAAGCAATAACATTTTTCCCCAGACGTGGAAAGAGGCCACTGTTATAGGTATCCCTAAACCAGGAAAACCCAAAAACGAGCCATCTAGTTATAGGCCCATCAGTCTGCTCAAGGTTCTCGGCAAGATCTATGAGAGGCTTATTTATAAGCGCCTCAGAGACTATGCAGAGACCAAGGGCCTCATCCCCAACGAACAGTTCGGCTTTCGAACTCAGCACTCTAGCGTGCACCAGGTCCATCGTATCGTCGAGCTGGTCAGCGGTGCTCTCACCCAAGCCCGGCAGACGAGCGTAGTATTCTTCGACATAGCGAAGGCGTTCGACAAAGTCTGGCACAACGGCTTAATTTATAAGCTCTACAAATTCGGAGTGCCGGATCGTCTCGTGCTCATCTTACAAGACTATTTGTCGAACCGCACCTTTCGCTTCCGTATCGAAGGAGCCCTTTCCTCCCCCCGCCCCATAAGGGCAGGAGTCCCTCAGGGCTCAGTATTAGCCCCCCTCGTTTTCACGCTATTCACCAGCGACATCCCCAAACACAGATCGACGCAGTTGGCTCTGTTCGCAGACGATACAGCGATCATCTGCAAGGGCAATTCAGCTACTATGCTGCTAATCCTCCAAAGGGCTGTCAACAACCTTGGCGCCTGGTTTAGAAAATGGCGAATAGAAGTAAATCCCGACAAAAGTCAAGCGGTTAGCTTTTCAAAACCGAGAACTAGAACCCAGGGGGGGTTCTAGTTCCCTCGACCTATCACCATGTTCGGCAAACCAATCCCTTGGGCTAGGCGCGCCAAATACCTAGGTGTTATCCTAGATCATCTTCTCTCCTTTTCTGAGCACATAAAGACGGTTCGTTCGCGAGCCGCTTTCGCTCTAGGTAGACTCCATTTCGTACTAAATGCACGCAGCAAATTGTCACTTAAGTGCAAACTGCGCATCAACACATCGTGTATCCGACCCATTATGACCTATGCGGGTGCAGTATTCGCCCACGCCAAGTCCCATTCCATCCATAGGTTGCAAGCCTTGCAGAACCGTTTCCTCCGTAAAGCCACGGGAGCTCCCTTCTATGTCAGAAACGAGATCCTCCATCTCGACTGTAAAATCCCTACGATTCACCAGTTCCTTAAACGCATGTCCAAGCATTACTTTGACTCCGCTCCTAGACATCGTAACCCCTTGGTTGTCGAAGCAGCCAATTATGTCCCTTCCAGAATTAGTCAGATCCGCCGTCCGAGGCATGTCCTTTCCGACCCTGATGATCCCATTACACTCCTCCAGGAGCAGAATAGGGCTACCAGCACAATACACAAAACCAGACGCCTCCCGTCATTCCGACCTCGCCACCGAGGTCCTTTGCGACCGCGGCCGTGTCCCTGAGTAAATGATACTCCTCCCCGACCCTTGCTCGAAAACGAGGTGCCAGCAAGTTGTTGCCGCTGAGCACGTAGCTTTAAACTACCCCGCATAATAATCATGATTTAAACCAAATTTTGATCCAGCCTGTCCCTTCTTGCTGTCCTCCCCTCAGCGACGCCCTAAGCCGAGGCTCGTACCCCACAGGGGGTGCCCTTAGCGAGCGTTCGCCTAATTTTAATTTAGTTTAGTTTTTTGCCCCTGGCTGGAGGCTTTGAGTGTAGCAGCTTAAGGCACCCACAGGAAAGTCCGGTTAAGCAGCCAAGACCTTAGTGGTCAAAACTGCGAGATGAAAAAAAAAAAAAGCGCTCATGACGGTAAGACGTGCTTTGTGGTTGTGTCGGTAAAGAGATAGATTGGCATAAGTATTAGTTGGAGATCTACCGTACATTAGGGTAACCTATTCGTTTTATGGTAAATATTAGAATACTGATTAAATTGTGATATTATGTGGGGAATAGGAGATGTGATGGTGTGGTGTAGAGTATTGAATTTGATGTTGGCAAAGAAATATAAATGAATGACAAAATATCTTGGTGTTTCATATTATTTTCCTTATCCCTGAAATATTGTAAATATTTAGTTTTATTAAACAGTTTTAGATTATGATATATTGGGGTAACGACTTTAAGATTCATTAGGGAATTAGTATCTATTTTGAGGTTAAATAATTATATTCGGAATTTAATTAGTTATTTTAGAGCAAGGATAGTTCCTGACTCGAGAACATTATATTGAAACGAAATGCAAGAAACGAACGAGGCAAACTGGTGTAAAAATTAATGTTTCATTAATAAATTTGTTATTACGTCCTTAATATATTTCGCGTTTTATTTATTTCTTTCATTTCCAGAATTAAATACTCTATACTTTCAAAAACATATTTGAAAGTATCTCATACGTAGCTATGCATATCTATACATCTACATATCAATAGACAGGTACATTTATACCAACGTAAAACTATAGATATTTTAGTTCCATTGCTTAGGATGGCGCTGATCGTATTACGTAGACGTGGATTGCCAGTCTATCTCATTTATAGTATATTTAGTCTATGGCCCGACCTAGAAGGCCGATGCCGCGCCATTTTGACATATTGAATCTTTCAGTGCTGCCAGTACAATAAATTGAAACCTAACATGCGGAACCATTCATTGTGGGTGGTCCGACACGCACTTGGCCGGTTTTTTTTTTCTCTATTCATCGTTCAGTACAAATAAACAAAAAAAAATCGTTGGTTATTAAAAAATAAGGCTGGTGTTCCATACATTTTATTATATATTGTATGAAACAGCAGTTTTATTTTCAATAACTTACGGATAATTTCTACGCTGGGGAGTCTAGAATCATGAGCTTAATTTTTGATGTGTAACATCTTTCCTCTCGCTTTCCTGCAATTAAAATCTAAATCTGAATAATGAAATCTGTGGGAGTGATTTCGTGAAAAGGAGGTATGTCACAGGGAGCCGGGGAAGCGCGCGCTATTTTATTTGACCAATGAGCGCGCGCAGTGCTAGAGTTGGCCGTCAGAAACGACCTAGACGAGGCTCCGCCCCTTTAATGTTGCTTATTACCAAGGTGAGATGTCAGATGTTACATATCATATGCGACCAATGTAAGCCTCGCTCGTTTTTTTTATTCATGCAACCATTTACGCGACTATGTCACTTACACCGTGTATACAACCTTCTATTTACCTTTTTTACCCGACTACGGCGAAGTAAATAAGAGGTTTATTATTTTGACCGGTATGTATATTTGTATGCGGGTGTGTATGTTCATCTGTTCCCCCATAACTTCTAAACTTCTTATCATAATTTGACAAATGAGGTATCGTTGGAAGCGTCTTGATCGTCCGCTGGTAGGCTATGTGTCGTAACATCAAATTTTAAAAATTACATTCAATATGATGCTCTCTAGAGGACATAAAGTCATGAACTTTTATTTATTATTTTTAATTAAGCCATGGTGGGTATCAAATGAAAGGGCTAATTTTGCACATTTTAACTAAATATATATATTATAACCCCAAAATTATTTAAATAAAAGTTACAAAAACTAAAACCCTACTACGACAAAAACGCCAACTAAAAAGGTATAAACACACACACAATACATCACAGAGAGAGAATTAAAAAATCCGGAGTCACACGTAATCTGTTCGATTTATGCCCTAACACGACGTGACTCCGGATTTTTAAATTGTCTCTTTGTGCCTCTGATGTCTTGTTTGTATAAATAAGACATCAGAGACACAGACAGACAGACACAGACAGACAGACAGACACAGACAGACAGACACAGACAGACAGACACAGACAGACAGACACAGACAGACAGACACAGACAGACAGACAGACACAGACAGACAGACACAGACAGACAGACAGACACAGACAGACAGACACAGACAGACAGAGACGGACAGACACAGACAGACAGACAAACAGACACAGATAGACAGACACAGACAGACAGACACAGACAGACAGACAAACAGACACAGACAGACAGACAGACACAGACAGACAGACAGACACAGACAGACAGACAGACACAGACAGACAGTCAGACAGACACAGACAGACAGAGACGGACAGACACAGACAGACAGACAAACAGACACAGATAGACAGATACAGACAGACAGACACAGACAGACAGACAAACAGACACAGACAGACAGACATAGACAGACAGACACAGACAGACAGATACAGACAGACAGACACAGACAGACAGACACAGACAGACAGACATACAAATAAAAAATCCGGAGTCTACACAAAAATGCCAACTAAAAAGGTATCTTTTTAGTTGGCGTTTTTTTAGTAGTTGGGTTTTAGTTTTTATAATATTTATTTTTTTAATTTACTTATACACACATAATAACATAATCGCTCTTCTTTACTTATAATCAAGATTATATTTATCTAGTGACCAACTGTCTTCGACCGGCCAGTTTCGTAGGAACCGTTTCTTCGCCGTGGTCATATTGGCAGGATTACCGAGTTTTTTCATCAGAAACCTTTCCCGCATAAAACTTTTCTCCGCTGCCTCACGTACTATGTCCTTTTGGGCTGTAAAGAAACTTTGATTTATAAAAATTAAAAAGAAAATATCCTCCTGACCGATTTAGAAAATGAAGTAAGAAAAATATGTTTATTTGTCACAGAAAAACGTGCATACAAAAAAAAAACAAATGTAATCAGAAAACAACAAAATAAAGTACTTAAGAAATCACGAGCATAAAACAGAAATAGTTGGCTACTGCACGTCGTGACTGTGACAAGAAGACTCAGACTCAGAAGAAGACTCAGCATAATGCTGAAAGGCTAAGACTCAGAAGAATACTCAGCATTATGCTGTGCTATGTGTTTATTTACACTTGCATAAATTTGATGTTTTTTTTAAGTGAAAATAACATCAATTGGAAACATGGTTATAAATAGACCTTACATATAACATCTTAATACCTTTAAACGATCAATTCTTGAATATATGTATATATACAATCTGATTCTCGGAAACGGCTCCAATGATTTTCATGAAATTTAGTATGCAGGTGGTTTCGGGAGAGATAAATCGACCTAGCTGGGTTTCATTTTCAAAAAAGGACGTTCAAAAAAAAAGCGAGCATTATTGCTTCGCAGAAGGAGGTGACAACTTCCCATACCCTCTCGCTCCGTACCATGGCCTGGAACAGGGCCGGACGCGAGAGATCACCGCCGCCAAGGGTTCGTACCCTGAATTTACATAACAATTTTATATTAATTTGTGTTACTATAGACTAGCTTTTACCCGCGACTTCAGCTGCGTGGATTTCGGGAAATATCCCACCGGAACGTAATACCGGGTTTTTTTTTTTTTTTTTTTAAAAAAAACGTCGCCCCGCACTAGGAATTTCTCCTGTATCGTGGGTGCGTTTTACAAACACTTAAACTCACATACACAAACAGCCAGACCCGGAACAACTACTCGTAGGCCATACAAATATTTGTTCCGTGCGGGGATCGAACCCGCGTCACGCAGCGCAGCAGTCAATCGCTTAACCACTGCGCCAACCGTGCCGTCAAAGATTAAAAGTAACCTATGTGATTATCTAGGTTATAAACTATCTGTGTGCTAAATTTGATCAAAATCCGTTCAGCCGTTGTTGCGCAAATGCGGAACATACATCTAGGACATTCTGTCAACAATTCTTCGTAACTATTTAATTAAATATGTATAGATTAATATTATCTCACATCGCAATACAGGACGTTTAGGGGTACTTGGTGTTTTCGGACCATCTTTCGAGCGCGGGCGCCGCTGTGTCTGACCCGCAATAACCCGATTCGAATTCAAATCCCGCGTAGCCTCGTCGACCATTACATCAACAAGCTTGTCTATTTCCAGTTCCAGATAGTGCATCTTCTCCAATGCTACGACGAAGTGGAGAGGGCGGAGGTATTTCATCGCTGGCGGTGCCATCCACGAAGCTTTGTTGTACTTATTTACTATATCTCTGTATATATCACTCATAAATCGATATTGCTCGCGAATTCTTCCTGTAGGAAAACAATTTATTATTTGAATAACTTATATAGGTAGGTATCATCGAAGAAATGCATATCTAAGCAGTTTGAACATAAAATCTCGTGCACACGACTCTTTTTTTTCGTAGGTAAGCGATACTATAGCGGCCGAGCGCTGCAAGCAAGAATAGTCCTTACAGTGTACGGATATACGTTTCTTCTCTAGTACTCATCATTATTGAAAACTTGTATTATGGGACCATAAAATTTTGCTTGCATAGAGAAATGTTTTTTTTTTTTTTAAGGTTAGCCATCTCGTAGTTGACCTCTGAGATCATGACTACTTAACCGGGCTTTCCTGTGGGTTGCATTTTTTTAATTACTAAAATTTAATATTATCAATTAAATAACCTTTACAATTGCTAAATTTCTTAATGAAAGACTTAAAAAAATAATATTAAATATTTAAAAACACAACAATTTTTATATTATCCGGAAAGGAAAATATGAAATAATCAACTAAATAAGCTATACAATGTAGACGAGAAAAACAAGAATTCAATTAATTAGTTAATTAGTTGGGGTTCTGTATACTGGAAAGTTTTTCATAAACGCCGCGTCACCCCCGGTGGCCATTATTGGAGCCGACGGCGCCGGCAGCCGATGTTTTAATTCTTGGCTGCCGGTAATAATGTACTGCCGGTTCCCAACGGCGTTATTTTTGCATGTATGCCGGCGCCGGCAGCGGAGGCACTCCCTAAAATATGTATTAATAGTAGATTGTTTGCCAAACTACAATTTTTAAGACGAGAGCGTTTCTTTGAATCCAGAGCAGAGCGAATTATTCTAGAGTAGAATCCTGAGCGCAGCGAGGGATTCAAAGTACGTTACTCGAGCTTAATATAGTGTTGCTCCTGAGGTGATGAACACTACTTTTTATCACCCTCTATGCGAAAAAAAAAAACTTCTGTGATCCGATCCCCGTCAGGAACGATGTTCCTTCTCATGTATGATTTAAAAAACAAAATTTTTGCAATTATATTTTGACCTCACTATCGACTTTAGCACCTTCGAAAACTATGAAAACTATACCCACGAAGAAAAATTTGAAAATTTTCGTAGCTATAAAATTAAAATTGAATAAAACTTTATTTCAGACTAGGGTCCAAAATTTTGTTAGTATAACGATGTTAGCAACAATAGTGCTTAAATAAGTAGGTACCATAGCATTTTAATCTCTAGAGATAAAAAAGCTATTTTCGTCCCTGTTTACGAAGAATAAACTGGCTCTTTTTGAATAGATGTGATAAAAAGTATCTTTAAGTGCTTTATTATAATATTATCTTCGATGTGTGTGATGGTATTGTATTATAAATATCACTGCCCATAAAATTTTCATACCGGGGTGGGGGGGAGTTTATTACTGATTTGATTTTTCATATAACCCCCTTATATGAAAATTGATTCAGTAATAAACTCATTTTTTTTTATATATATGTTATCCTACACTGTCCCACTGCTGAACAAAGGCCTCCCTTAGATCTTTCCATGCATTCTTTTCCAGGGCCACCACTATCGAATGAAAAGAAAAAAAAAACCAACGAACCCATCAGCATTCCTATATTATATGAAATAAATATATTGTGTTCCTCTCTTATTGCAATAATTTGTCTCATTTGAAGCATCGATTTCCTTAAAAGCTCTTCCGAAAATTCTATTATCTTGATTTTGTGGAACCAACTCATCCCATCTCTCATAAAAAAACTAGGAGGAGGGCGTTGTTGTGCTAGCATTGAAGATACTAAAAGAAAATAATAATTACAATAACATAACAAAACTTAACATGTCACTTTGTTATCCCGAAAGGTTTGACAGAGGTGTACCCATAGTAAGTACCAGGGATCTTACGTAAGTCGTTTTACTGGAACCGGAACCGGAACCGGAGGCGGAAGTAGAAGAAAGATTTGTTAAGGGAAGGCTTAATGAAACAATAGAAATATTATTCAGTCTCTTTGACTGACTAAAGAGACTAAAATAATATTTCTATTGTTTTAATCAGTCTCCTTAATCAGTCTCTTTAATCAGTCAAATATTACCCTGGCGGCGAGTTAAAACTTGTTCGTACGCGCTCTAGTTATGTGCATTGCTGCGTTTCAGGTACACCTCTGCCTAACCCTTCGGGGAATACCGGCGTAATGTTATGTTATGTTATGTCAATAATATATTGAGAAATAATAAAAGAAACAAGTGATTCCGTAGGAAAATACTCATATATTTTAGAAAATTTGTCTCATAGTTACATTGGCTTACACTTAAAACACTAATAGGAACTCCCGAAAACTTATAAATACGAAGAACTCACTTATGTTTTGAACATAATAATTAAGTATTTATAAAAATTTCATAAAATCAACATTTAGCTTATTCAAAAATATCAAAAATATCAATGTAGATTAAACTAATGTCACTTGATTTGTGAGCAGGACAACTCTTCAATTCTATGTTCAGCAATTTCTTCTTCATTCTCAGGTTGAGAACCACTATCTACATCCGAAGGAGCATTTTCAGGTGACACCAGTGCTACTAAGCGATGTCTTCTGGACTTGAAGCTCTGAAAAACGAAAATTAATAAGATGTAAAACATTTTATCTGCGGATTCCTAAAATTATTATTACGAGAAACAAGAAAAGTTAATTTTCTAATAATACGGAAAGGGGAAAAATACTGGATATAGTTTTTGGCAGTTACTTTACAGAGCGCGCGAAGACACGCGCAGGGATAGTTATGTTATGTCTGCCGGGGTTGCGAAGAAAACCGAAAGGGAGATTGTGGCCCCCGGCAACAGGGCAACCGAAGGAACACGGGTGGGTTTTAGTCAATAGGAGTCTGACACGCCCTCCCGCTCCGCCCAGAGCGGGTCGAAGTTATTTGATGATTTCCCAACCAAAAAAAAGGGATAGTTATGTAGACAATGAATTCAGATAGCCTTTTTATCAACTCTTGGCAAACGGATTCAAGTTGTACAATTTCTGAAATGAGTTTTATTGTTTTATTCAAGGATCCCCAAAATTGCGTTCAAGTAATGGCACTATTTCAGTCTTCATCAAGTCTTCTGGAATACCGGTGAAGCCATATAGAACTACTTTATGGACAATACCACTACAGTGGTTCATCAAACTCTTCTCTCTGGCATCTAGCTTAATAATTGTTCGCGTGTGAGTATTTATACTGTTGGCAGCATTAATTAGCCTTTTCAAAGGCTCACCGGGCTGCTATAGACCGACACCATTTTGTAAATATTTTATAACCAAAAAATATTATCATTCGGACCTATTTATAAAAGCAATAGACCTATATCCTAATGATATAACTTAATTTAATACTGCCCAAATAATACTATTATTTTGGTACTAGGAATACACAATTGTTTTGGTTATTTCACACATATCTTTATATAACATTTTATATCAAAACCACAAAATATCGAAGGCGCGTGAAATTTTTCAATAAAACTTATATAGACATTTACAGTAAAATACATTGAGAGTAATATTTGTAGGTATGAAATAACAAAAGAGTCAAAAACTTACCCAGTATTATAAATTTTGTTTTGATGCAAACAAATATGGTGTCACTCACTCAATTTTGACCGTCTTCGTTCATATTATATTGCTAGACAAAGTAGTTAAATTACAACGTTAATTGTATTATAACATTTGTACCGTGGTATTAGAGATGTTTTTGCAATGATGTAGAGTTTTTTAAGTTCTAACTGTGAACACTTAAATAGCTCTAATAATTCTTTTACTACTTTCTAATGCTAGTCTAATGCTTTTGTAATGCAATTAACATCTTCATTATCAATAATATTGCTAGTATAATGCTTCTGTAATGCGATTGGAAACTTCATTGACTGTAATAATGCTTCTTTAATACGATTGGCAAATTCATTGACCATAATAATGCTTCTTTAATGCGACTGATACCTTCTTTGGCCACAATAATGCCAATATAATACGCTTGTAATGCAATTAAACAACTATTGTGAACCTATTTAGGATCTAAAGCCGTATAATTTGTGCCCAAATAAGCATTACAGTAGCCGTATAAACGTTTGTAATGCTACTATAGAACTAACTCAAAATGCGAAAACGATACAGAAATGCTGTTATTCGGCCGTTATACTGCTTTGATGTGTTACTTGGGCGGTGCCTCGTCAAGCTCGTTTCTGACAAAATTCAAAATTCGATGAGCAGTTTAGTAGAACAACGCGGTCAAATAGACAGACACGAATAGCGACATTAATCTTCAATACATACAGACATAAAAGTAAATAAAATTGTAGGGTCTGTTTGTAATATTGAAATAACAACTTTTTACTAAATGCACACGAGAGTATACAAGATTTTTTTTTCAGTGCGCCACTCAAACACGTGACTTTACTCATCATTATGAACAACTTTTACTATGGGACCAAACCTCAAATCACAAAAAAAAATATTTTTTGTTACGTAATTAGCGTATAATACGTAAATAGTGAAAAAAAATCAGCTGTTCCCTACATTTTGACGAGTTATGCACATAAATGAAGGGAACAGCTGATTTTTTTTTTCGCTAACATTCATTAAAAAAAAAAATTTTTTTGTCTGTCTGTCTGTTTGTTCCGGCTAATCTCTGAAACGGCTTGACCAATTTTGACAGGACTTTCACTGATGATGCAGATAGCTGATGTTATATATGAAAAAGACTTAGGGTCCACTCGGGCGAAGCCGCGGGTAGCAGATACTTAGTTGAAAATATTTATAGATTAGGTTTAGAAATAGAAAAGAAAATATGTTTACTTACTTGAAGATAAGAAATAAAATAGTTTAAGTATAAGAACCGCCATTGATTTGAGCTTCGTTAAAACAAAATTGTGAAGTAACTAAAATTGTGCAGCGATAAATAATTAATTAATTATATGATTAATTTTAGTGCTACCTACCCGAAATTGCTTTTTCATTATTATAGCCCTTTTATTAGGCCCTGGGTGCGGAGGCGCGTGCCTACCTGCTCTACTACGTCACCTGCGTCTCAGCATACGCTTAGCCTTATACACATAAGATTCAGTTTGCGCTAAAACTTGATATTTTTTATGACTTTTCAACAGTACTAGTCAGTCTAAAATCAACTTTATTTACACAGATATTAAGTTGATGTTTGTTTAAGTGGGAATAACATCAATTGGAAACAAAGATTTGAATAGACCTTACATGTGTTGGGCCTCGTAACTATTAGTTGTTGATAGGTTAGTTTGTAAGTTTTACTAAGTGTACAAACCCAGTGGAAGCGGATGTCGTAAACACATAATTCCTTCTGTCTATGAACAAATTGCCAGCAGAGAGGGCAGCGTAATCCGCCGCGGAACAGCGGGCTGCGCCGGGCGGCGGCGGCGGGGCGGGAGGCCGCAAACCAGTACCTTAATTGCGTAACTTATTTTCGTAAACGATTATGACAAATTTGTTACATTTTGATAGTTTAACAACATCCATTGCGTTATTTACGTTGTTGAGTAGATTTTTTTTCCGACTTATGAAGCAATGGATTAGCAATCTGTTTCAAATCGAAACAGATTGTGATTGTGTCATATTACGCAATTAGGGTTTTTTTTTTTTTTGTGTGGGAAATCATCAATAACTTCTCCCGCTCTGGGCGGAGCGGGAGGGTGTGTCAGACTCTTACTGACTAAAACCCACCCGTGTTCCTTCGGTGCCCTGTTGCCGGGGGCCACGATCTTCCTTTCGGTTTTCTTCGCAATCCCGGCAGGCGTCGGCCCTAGTGGACCCCTTCAAATCTGCTGACATCTCTTTGTGCCATATTACGCAATTAGGGTACAGTTTTCTTTCCGCTCAGGAGTTGTATAAATGTACTATGTGGAGACAACAATACGACAATAAACGAAAACACTGGTAGTACTAATACATAAGAGTATTTTGGATCCATCGAATAAATCGTAGAATCGAAATTAAAAAAGTGTTTTTTTTTTTCAAACATACTAAAATAGTACTGATAAGCCGACTATGGGTTTTGCCAATCTGTGGCGAGCTATTGCGACTAAACTATTAGATATATATTTTATTGAATTTTCGTATGCGGACTAAGAACGTCATCTCTACTATATAAAAATAAGTCGGGTTTTCCTTCCTGGCGCTATAACTCCAGAACGCACGAACCGATTTCCACGGTTTTGCATTCGTTGGAAAGGTCTCGGGCTCCGTGAGGTTTATGTAGGGTAAGTAGGGTAGATAGGTAGGGTAGGTAGGTAGGGTAGGTAGGTAGGATAGGTAGGGTAGGTAGGGCAAGTAGGGTAGGTAGGTAGGGTAGGTAGGGTAGGTAGGGTAGGTAGGTAGGGTAGGTAGGTAGGATAGTTAGGGTAGGTAGGGTAAGTAGGGTAGGTAGGGTAGGTAGGGTAGGTAGGGTAGGTAGGGTAGGTAGGGTAGGTAGGTAGGGTAGGTAGGTAGGATAGTTAGGGTAGGTAGGGTAAGTAGGGTAGGTAGGGTAGGTAGGGTAGGTAGGGTAGGTAGGGTAGGTAGGTAGGGTAGGTAGGTAGGATAGTTAGGGTAGGTAGGGTAAGTAGGGTAGGTAGGGTAGGTAGGGTAGGTAGGGTAGGTAGGGTAGGTAGGGTAGGTAGGGTAGGTAGTTAGGTGCGCCGTAAATAAGTTCTTAATGCTACCCGTGCGAAGCCGGGCCGGGCAGCTAGTTAGATATACGTAGTTTAATTTATTGTCGTAATGTCGTTTCCACCTTGTATAGTCACTGGCAGGGTCGTAAAACAAATAGTTTAAAATGTTTTAAACAAGAGTTTTTTGTGCAACGCCACGCCGCGCGCCGCACTGCGTCGTTTGTGCGAAAAATACCAAGATAGACTCCCCTTTTTAACCAACTCAAAAAAAGGAGGTTACTCAATTCGACCGAACATAACATAACATCACGCCTGTAATCCCCGAAGGGTGAGGCAGAGGTGTACCTATAGTACACCCACATTTTCCAGTTATGTTTAAGTCCCATGTAATAGGGGGCGAGCCTATTGCCATCAACCGGGCACAAATCCAGACGTCGGGCTGCTAATGAGAAATTCCAAATGGAAAAACCCACTTTACCCGACTCGGGAATCGAACCCAGGAGCTCATACTCAGCAGTAGCGCTTGCGACCACTAGACCAACGAGGCAGTCACCGTCGACCGTTTTTTTTTATGTGTTCTCGCGGACAACTTCGTCGTTTATGAACCGATTTTGATGATTATTTTTTGTTGGAAAGGAGATATCTCAAGGGTGGTACCATTATAAGGAAATCAGCATCTGATGGTGGGATCCTGGAGAAATCGAGAGAAATCCTCAAATATTATAGGCAAACCTATAGCGATTTTGGTATTTTTTATAGTAACTTGTGCAGTTGCTCTTGGGAAGCACCATTCGGAAGTGGTACTGATGATGAAGACCACAAATGGCCACCGGAATTACTCATTAATAAGTATTTCACGGGTTGCGATTCGATTACTTTAATATGGCTGCAATGCAATTTATGCTCGTCACAATGCATATGGAGAAGTGGAGCTGATGGTGATGTCCAAGGAGAACTCCTCAACGATTAACGTCCCTGCATCGCGTGAAAAGCAATATTTTGTAAAAGGTGATGAGCAGTTATGCGGAGATTAAGCTATTGTAAATTAGATAAATTATAAACTTCCCACTAAAAAGCGAGAAATAAAAACTTTTTTTCCAAAAAATAAAAACAACCGACATCTGATTGTTTTCTAAAAATAACTATAAAAAACTACCGACTTCCAAAAAAAACACTACAAAGTGAAAAATAACTTAAATTTCGGAAGTCGGTGTCTTTGGTTTTGTATTTTAGTTATTTAAGTAATTTTTCACTTTGTAATGTTTTTTTTTTGGAAGTCGGTTGTTCTTTTATAGTTAATTTTCGAAAAATAAAATCATGAATATTCATAAAAATACGGGCGGGCACATGCCCATGGGCGACATTGTATTTAAGTTAACCTTCAAATCCGCAAAGGTCAAGCTATGCACCTGCGCTTCCGCTTGCGCTAAGATGGCCTCCATTACATCCCTACTTTAAAGAACACTTGGGTACCTTTTTTTTTTTTTTTTGAGTTTGGGAAATCTTCAAATAACTTCTCCCGCTCTGGGCGGAGCGGGAGGGCGTGTCAGACTCTTACTGACTAAAACCCACCCGTGTTCCTTCGGTTGCCCTGTTGCCGGGGGCCACGATCTCCCTTTCGGTTTTCTTCGCACCCCCGGCAGGCATCGGCCCTAGCGGGCCCCGTCAATTCTGTTGACATCTCTTTGAGGCGCGTGTGGAACACAACGCGCCGTCGACCCGGGCCTGGTCCTTATCGGACGGTGAGCCACCCATTGCTCACCGCCCGCAAGCCCGCGCCTACGGTGGCCGGAAATCGCCTCGCGATTCCCGACGCCCTGGGCGTCTCCTCCTGCGGCGGTTAGGTACCTATAGAAATATTAACATTAACGACATGAAATGGTAGGTAATTGAAAACTAACGATAAAATCAAGTACCTAAGCCATTAATAAGCATTTAATGTTAATTATAATTATCGAGAAATATTTTTAATTAATTAAATGTACCTAGTGACTGTCTCGTTGGTCTAGTGGTCGTTAGCGCTACTGCTGAGCACGAGGTCCTGGGTTCGATTACCAGGTCGGGCAAATTGCAATGGGTAGCTCACCGTCCGATAAGGACAAGTACCCTAATTGCGTAGATAACTTATTTTCGTAAACGATTATGCCTGATTTGTTTCATTTTGACAGTTCAACAACATTCATTGCGTTATTTACGTTGATTTGAGATTTTTTTTTTCCACCTTAGGAAGCAATGGATTAGCAATCTATTTAAAATCGAAACAGATTGTGATTGATCGTGTATTACGCAATTAGGGTACTGGCTCGGGTCGACGGCGCGTTGACCACGCGCGCCTGAAAGAGATGTCAGCAGAACTGACGGGGTCCGCTAGGGCCGATGCCTGTTGGGGTTGCGGAACGCCCTCCCGCTCCGCCCAGAGCGGGAGAAGTTATTTGATAAATTCCCAATAAAAAAAATTCGGGCGAAGTGTTTTCTATATGGAAGTTCTCAGTAGTAGCCCGGACTCGGGATTTGCGCCCGGTTAGTGGCAATAGGCTAACCCCTTATTACATAGGCCTTAAACATAACTGGCGAAATGTGGGTGTACCTTTACAATATTGAACTTTATTGCTGTAAGAATAGAGTATTTATTTACATTGTGCAACGGATATACAAATCTCTCTTCGTCAAGTGCTGACTCGCGATGTCTCGCGCTGGCACGCGCCGGCTCGCTCCAATCATCGCAAAACATCGCTGCATACTATACTCTCGACTGGACGGCGCGTGACATCGCGAACCGGCGCGAGGCAGCGCTGACCATCGCGAGACGGCGCTGTATAGCGCTGGACATCTTTCGGTGTAAA
This sequence comes from Omphaloscelis lunosa, assembly GCA_916610215.1. Classification (NCBI taxonomy): domain Eukaryota; kingdom Metazoa; phylum Arthropoda; class Insecta; order Lepidoptera; family Noctuidae; genus Omphaloscelis; species Omphaloscelis lunosa. The sequence goes on from OU744270.1 coordinate 5,707,095, forward strand.
AGGATAAGCGTGATTTCAATTTTCGCCCATCCCATCCACGCTTCGCCTCGCCGGTATAAAACCACCCTAAGACTGCACCACTGAGTTATCGTTTCGATATAGCCGGTCTATTCGTGACAGCTTTAGTGAAATCAAGTTGAAATAAGCTGTCATTCCCGCTGATGCTAGGGATTGACAGAATTGACAGCTCACTTCAAGCTTACTTCAACTTAGTTTTCACTGTGACATTTTACAGTAGGTACTATCGCGGACACGCATATCTGAACACAGTAAAGGCTCTTTCAAACAGACGCGACACGCGACGCGACACAAAGACACCGCTCGTCGCGCGACGAGCGGTATCTTTGTGTCGCGCCTGTTTGAAAGAGTCTTAAGTCACAATAATCCCTGTTTGCTGCGCTCGGCCACTATAGTAAAGCTTACCTACGAAAAAAACCGGCCAATGAAGGGTTCAATAGTTGGGATGAATTTATCCCAAATACAAACTTAACATTGTAGTTGAAGAACATGTTCTCCTATAGATTTCAACTGTCCGTTTGTAAATTTGTGCGCACAATATTGAGAGAGACATTTACCATGTTATCTTAAGACCATAGACTTATTATATATAGATTTTCCTGTAATCTATGAGTAAAGAAGCAACCATTCTCTGTATTTTTTTTTTCAACTTTTGAGGCTCAGTACTTTCGGAGAGAAGGGAATGGAAAATTTTCATCTATTTTATTAAATATTTTTAATTGAAAATTATAAAAAAAAAAATATTTGAGATCCTCGCAACAAGTCTTTTCATTTGATATGCTGCACAAAGCAGTTTGCAAAACTTTTTTTTTATGTTTCTAATTTACCCCCTAAAAGTGACCCCCATATTCAAAATTCATTTATTTACGTTACACGTCCGTGTTTGGGTCACAGAAACACATGTGTGTACCAAATTTCAACTTAATCAGTCCATTAAATTGGGAGCAAATTGGCTGTGACAGACGGACAGACAGACACACGTGTGATCCTATAAGGGCTCCGTTTTTTTCAGGGTTTTTGTTTCAAAGTGGTTAAATATGCGTAACCGCGTTGGATACATTTGTGAGGGACCGGTTTTTGACCTTGATTGACTTCTTCACACAAGCGTTTACTCGTAGGCCACATAGGATGAGAAAATAAAAAAAAAACATTGATATGTAGGTGAATATATTTGAACTCAAAATTATAGGAAACCTGAACTTAAGTTTTGGTTGCATAAGAAAGCGATGAACGGTCACACAATAACGGTTTTCCAAAGAGTGTTTGACACCTTAATTTAGTTAATTGATTCAGGCGTGACCTTACGGAAATCCATTATAAAAAAATACAATAGACGTGGATATTTAGTTATCGGTTCCGCTGTGCTCTGCGTTCAGTGCTCGGTGTGGCAACACGCCGTGTTCGGGTTCGCGACAAGTCAATCGTCATCCTGAGGATGCCTCGTTGAGAGGTAAAACATGTGTCTATTGCTTTCAGGGCTTTTTATGGCTTTTTAGAAATAGCTAAGCGGAACAGGTTAGTAAATATATCTACGTCTATTGTATTTTTTGACACCTTAATTTTAAATACTGGTAAAAATGACAGATTTTCATGACCGTTGTAATATGTCGGAACCGCTCAAGCACGGATTCACCGTTGTTGGCACGGTGGACATGCCCACAACCCTTATTGAGGTTGATATTTAATGTATCGATCGTGAGCGACTCCTAATCCAACGTGACCACAACCATTTTAGAGGTTTGGATCCGCTCCTGGAACCGCTTTCCTTGGAAACCGTAAACCTTTAGGAAAAGTTTAAGTAGGTAACTGAAGATAGTGTTTCTCCAAACATCACTTGTAATTTATTCAGTGTTTCGTGGTGAATCCATGACTAAAACTTAAAAAACAGAATTCTTATTTGCTTTCAAATTGTGTGCGTTCCAAATGAACTTTACAGAAAAGCAGATGAACATAGCTTTTTTTATATTGTAATGAATCAAGTCTTCTAACTGAACAGACAGCTGTGCTGCTGGGGAGTTTGTTGCGCCACTTATTCTTCTCAGCTAAAGGCACTAGGAAGTGGTGAAGGGTTTGCGTTTTGGGGGACTGTCTTATGTAATATTGACGTTCAAAAAGCGCTGATGCTCAATCCAATTTTAGAATGACTTTCGACTTGATTTCGAGTTCAAATTACCATCCCTATTTTGACAGATTAATTATTTTTCGGTTCAGTTTTATTTTGTCGACTGATACCCTTCATCAAATCAATCAAATGATTTATCTCAATCGCTTGATTAGAGATCTGCTCATACGCGTTTATATGCTCAATCGGTTTCCATTCGTGGAAAAGCCGATTTAATGTCATTGAGATATCAGACATAATGTTATATTTATCCATGACGTCACCCATGAGATATCCGATTTCGAAAGTGGACGAATTTTCGTAATGAGATCTTATAAGCTCGGCTCTTTTGCACTTCAGGTCGCTGTCTCTAATAGTTTCATACATAAGTCGAAACAATTTAAGTCTCATGTTGTTGTCATCTTCATTTTGGACGATGGAACTGACTACCGGATGTTGCCTTCGTTCTGCTACCAAGGCTTCCATTCTTGGTATTCGCCTTTCAGGCTCGGCTTCTGGCTCTACGCTTGGAGCTAAATAAGTAGTTGTAGAATCCTTGGGCTTGGAATTTAAGTAGTCCTTTATGAGAAGTAATTTGACTGACCAAGATAATTCATTGTATATGGAATCGTTCAATACTTTTTTCAAGTCTTTTAAGTTTTGCACCGCTGCTGGGAAAAAGCTATTTGATTATTTGTGTTATTATAAAAGGGGATGCGCTAGGGTACACGCAAAATTATATTTTTTTAAACGTATTTTGAAAAAAAAAATTGACACGACATTATATATTTATTTCCAAATTAAAAATACAATACCAGTGTATGTATGTCAATTTGAGTAAAGGACTGAATGAGTGACAGTCGTAAAGTTTTGACTAATGTGGATGCACGTTTACAACAAGTTCTAAAACATGTATCCTGCATGTTGTGTCTACTGTTTTTGTTTATCGTTTACTTCTAAAGCAAGTTCTAAAGACTAATTATATACAAAACCTGTAGAAAAGTTGTCCACAATGTCAAAAGATGAACAAAATTGTTAAAAATATATGTCCAAAACAAATAAATATGTATGATACATGACATGTTTTAGGCAAATCTTTTACAAGATTTGTTGAAAACAAGTATCGCAAGTTGTGCTACTACTCACGATTATGCTGTGTATAAACTTAGACTGTTATAACCGATTCCTTTATTAAACTGATCGTTAATTAGACAGATGATTGATAATTTTATAATTTGAATTCAGAATGTCAAATTTCAATAACATTATTAATAATCAGGTTGTACACACGGCTACACATCAAGCTATACATGTCCAGTTTATGCTGATCTCGCATTGCATAGAATTTCCGTACAATGCGAGGTCAGCTTACACTGGAAATTTATAGCTTGATGTGTAGCCGTGTGTACAAGAACAGATTGGACGGTGACCCCAAAACTAGGCATTTGCCTGTATCTTGAGAGCGGTTACGAACTATGTCCGATTCGAATCCGAATTCAAGATCCGAGTTCAGTTCGAATTGGTAATGTTCGGAATTTGACCGGACAGAGTTCGGATCTAGTGCGCAACCGATGCAAATAGTACATAGTGCGTAACCACTCTGAGGGTCGGAATTACGACATTTTCAGAGTTAAGGATAATAAATACATAATGGTTATCGCAACATAAACTAAAATTAAACTAAACTAAAATCAAGCAAAATAAAAATAATAGTAGATTATTCACTAAGGGGATAAAGCAAAGCATTCTTTGGTTACGGGCGCTATTTTGAATCACGAACGCAACGAAACGAGGGCTTTCGAGCGTGAATCCTGAGTGCAGCGAGGGCTTTTTCAAGTGCGCCCAAGACGGAGACACCTTTATCCCCGAAGAGGATACTCTAAGTAATTTTGCGCACCTATTGTGAGATAATAAAAACCACTTCAATTTTAGAATTCACTTAGTTTATGATACTGTTAAGACCAGGCACTCCAAAGACACCACTCCACTATGTGCTAAACGCTAACACATCAGTTATAAAGTTGAATATCGCGTGCGATCTTTGATCGTGTTCGCGCACGGAACTAAATGTCGTAAGTCTCAATTCTTATTTCGTTTATAACTAAAGTAATAATTGATCTAGAGACAAAATATCTTATATCTGGATAATAAACTATATTTTCTTACTGCCAATCATTATTTTAGATATAAAAGCCAAGTAATCTTGTTTTTGTTTCAAATATTTTTTTAAAAAGACATGATTTTCGAATAAAAAATGAATCGAGCGAAAATGTTCCAATTACGTAACTCTCATATGGAAAGAAAAAGATCAATAATCGTATATTAAAGTTCCATTTTGATTGTATGCGTGACTTTTTCAGAATATTAATGCAATTTAAGGCGGCTCATCTTAAATAAACGGGGAATACCTAGTTATGTGCAGTTTCATACAGTTTTCACAATCTTCTGCACATACTGTGATACTGCAGTGTTACCTCTGTCAATTAAAACCTACTAGTTATTTTTTTCTGGTCTTTTTAATTTGAATTTGACTAATTAAACGATGTCATGTTTTTTTTATAGGAAAAAAATTGCTCAGGCGCCGTCAAAAATTATAGAGCGTTGGTAGAATAAATACTTTCGAATCCAAAATTATCATTCATGATTTCACCGGAAGATAAATTAGGTGTAGGGTTTTCTCCGAACGGTACGTATAGTATACATACCCTTATTTTTCTCTTAACTGAATACATTGAGAGAAAGAGAGAGATGATTCTTCCTCTCAATGGAGACCGAGCTTCGGGTCTTTCGCTAGTGTTGTACCTTATGTTTTGTTTGTCAAAGGTGCAACGCCTGTTGGAAGAGCTGGTTTTACTCCCGGACTCTGGAGGGCTTTGGATCGTACAAGTTCTCGCTATCATGCTTGCTTGAAGTCAGTGTCATAGCGTCCAGCGTGACGACTAAAGCTCTTACAATACTTAAGTCTATTTTTTTCCTTGCAACTGTGTTGAAAAACGTCGTATAAAACGCATGAGTATTGATCATTACACACTTGTCTCATAATGTGCTATTACTACACTGTTGGTGCCCATTACTTTTAATACTTGTCCAGTTTATTATGTAACCCTGAAGATGGCAATTTAGTACACGTAAATTGTCTAAGATTGGGTATTCAAGTACAGATATTTATAACACTGTAATGAAGTCTACTCATTCAAAAGCATCCGTAATTAGTACAGAAAACACCCTTACTGCAACTATGTCGAACTGTTACCATGGACGAGCGGACTGTAGGTACACACGGCTACATATCAAGCTATGCAGGGTGGCCTGGGACATCGACGCGAAAACTGTTACCATGGATATCAGTACATGATTATAAACTCCTCTGCGTTGAAATTTTTCGCCAGTTATTTTTTTTTTAATCTGCTGTTCCATACATTTTGACGGCGTAGGTACTGCACTTTTCTATGAAAAGGATTTTTTTTTTTTAATTATCCGACGACAACTTTTGATGTACGAGGATTCAAAATCATGTAATGAATCCATGGTAAAAGTTTACGCGTCGATGTCCCTGCCACCCTATATATTTCCCGTAAACCTGACCTTTCACTGTACGGATATCCTATACAATGCGAGAGCTTGTACTGGAAATGTATATATAGCCTAATATGTAGCCGTGCTCAAAAAAAATACTTTTACACATAATAGTTGCTTTATTAAAAATCCCAAAAAAATAAAATACACACAAATATAAATATGTAGGGTGTAAAAAGGTCCCGGCTGTCATTCGTCTGCCTTTGACAGTTCTTACGGGCAGTAAGAAGCCTGAAAACCTGACAAACCAGTCGTGGTTAAGAGGGCGCCCAATGGCTTATTAGCGCCACTCCTTTAAAAAAAAAAACCGACAGAATTGAAAATTAGAAAAAAAAAATCGACATCGCGGTAATCAAGTAGTTGATGAATTTTGCTCCACGGACCGCGGTAATCAACGCGTTGATGACTTTTTAATGGTCAAAAGCTAGTGTCATCACAGTGTAGCGAAATTTACGGTTTAGTCCCATCTCAAAAATGCCCAACGCGACTAAAGAAGTTTTCATTTCAAAAATACTTCCGAAACCTTTAATGTAAAAATACTTGCATAGAACATTGATGCGTAACGTAATATAAATAAAGAGCACAATCGCGTTTACAAAAATGAGGTGTCGGTAACGGTGTCGCGAGTTCAATTGTTTTTTCTCATCTCAATAATGCCCAACGCGCCTAAAGAAGTTTTCACTTCAAAAATATATTGATTTGTTTGTGTTTATATTATTTATGGCTATAAGAGTAGGCGAAGACCAAATAAACAATGGATGGACTGTGTGAAAGATGATATGGCTAGAAAGGGAGTGACTGCCGAGATTAAAGAAGTTTTCACTTCAAAATATTATCTCGTGACTGAGAAGGAATTTTGAATAATGGCTAGTAAGGGCCCTCGGTAAGTGTGTCTAGAATTTTCTAATACCTTTTATAAAGTTTCATATTGAGACACGAAGCAAGAAGATTCGATCTAAAGAAAATCGGCCACATTCCTCTAGATCGTATTTTGTTGCTTCGTGTCTCAATATGAAACATTATAAATGCTATTGGAAAATTCTAGACACACTTACCGAGGGTCCTTACTAGCCGTTATTCAAAATTTCTTCTCAGTGACGAGGTAATATTTTTTTAAAGGAGTGACGCTAGTGGACCATTGGGCGCCCCCTTAAGGGTATCGTGTTACACAGTAACTGGGTTGTGGAGGTCAGATAGGCAGTTGCTCCATGTAAAATACTGGTTTAAAGCTGCATCTGGTTTGGAAAAAGCTAGGCAAGTGACGATCTTAGTTGTATGTACAGAACGCGTAGATTTTGGCTTGGCCTTTGTACATACACCCCGCATAGAAAAATATACCCAAAATACCGAGAGCACGGAGACGCTTCGGAGGCCGCTGCTAGAGACGCTACTGCAATACAACTATTTTCTTAATGTCCCTCGGCAAACTTCGTGTTTCGTCAGTCGTCGGATTTCTATCAGTTGCCCTTTGCACTTGGTGCAGACCGGACGCTCTCAATCGACTTGGAAGTATATAGAGTTGTTAAAACTCTTTTAACTTAATATAATTTATTTAAAAAATGGGAGGAAAGCCACTAAAGTCGCAGGCACGACAGATAGGAAAATAGTTTTACAGCTGTATAATAGTTCAGACGAAAATCAAAACAAAACAACAATAAAGTACTTAGTTCTGAATTGAAATTATTATACACGATAAATTTAATAATTGATGGACATGGAAATCAGCATTCATTTGTATTCGAAAATGCGATGATTCCCGAGGGACAATTTTAAGAAAATTGTCAGACAGTACAGCATTTTTCATACAAACCAAGCGTATTAGTAAACGTCACAATTTACTCGTAGGCACTGACAACCTTGAACCTGTGACATTTCTAACAATGCCCTATGACAGCTAGCTTGCGCTCAGTTGCACCCAATTTGGACACGAATATTGTTCGTTAGGTCACCCGTTCACCTGCCGGGGTTGCGAAGAAGTCCGAAAGATAGTGGCCCCCGGCAACATGGCAACTGAAGGAACACGTTCACGCGGCGCGGCGGCGCGGCGTCCCTCATTGCGATTTGTGTCAAGCGACGCGCGCGCGTCATCGTCACCGGGCAGCGGGTAATTGCGTAACACACATAAAATGACAACTGATCGCAATAGGTTACATTTTGACAGTTCACCCTGCCGCCCAAGATACAGGATTTTCCTAGTTTGGGGGCAGCCTAGGGTACATATTCTTATTGGACCGAAAGACCTCACTACATATCTTTTGTACCTATAATTAAAATTATACTTAAGTTTGCTTACAATTTCTGTATACCTACTTATTGTCAAAGCTTGTGTTTTTTTGTGAATAAAAATCTATGTACATTGTTTAACAGGCGAATTTTTTCAAACCTTCAAAACTCTTAGATTGTCAATTGGAAGTGTGTTACGCAATTAGGGCGCTTTTGCCTGTTTCCGTCCGGTGCTTCGTAAGCCGCGTCGCATTGACTCGTGGTTGGCTCTAAACAACTTCTAAGGCCCTTTTCTGACTGGTCGGTACGTCTGCGGTGTGACATCGTTTCGGTACCACGTGACGTCACGCGTTTTACTGCATCGGTACCGAAAACTTACCGAGCGCATTATATATATATATAAAATTATAAATGCGAAAGTGAGTTTGTATGTTTGTTAGTTCGTCTTTCACTCTAAAATAGCTGAACGGATTTGAATGAAATTTGGCACACGAGTTGACCATGACCTGGATACACATAGGACAACACATACTAAACACGTATACAAATCACACACAAACACACATACAAACAGGACACACAGGATACAGGAAGGGGGAGGATACAGGATACATAGGATACTTTTTATCCTGATAGTACGTTCCTGTGGATAATTTTCAAAATGCACGGGGGTGAAGCAGCTCGCAAAAGCTACTAAATTATGTAATACGAGAGCCCACGGCCAAAACCATGTCACATCGTTTTACGGCAAAAACCCATATAAAATCGTTAGTTTTGATGATTCTGAACTCGACTTGGTGAGCAGTACCGGTCAGAAACATTACAGTTTTATGGGAGCCCATTACTGCTATGTCAAAAAAGATAGCCAGACGGTTTCATCACAGTATGTCTAATATTAAAAATGTATATAGTTTTCGTAATTTATTACGAAAAAGTTTGTTTTCAGACAATCTGAGTGAAAATGTTAAAATGTTTAACCGATCTGTCTCATAGCAATATGGTTATTTTTTTTTTATTTTTTATTTACCAATTCCAAAAACCAAAACAACGTTTCGGAGCCGCCCGACAAACACGCGGTGCTTGTTACGCTCCTATGCCTCATGACATCAAAGATGAGTTCTACAATGATTAAAAACAATGAATTTTTTTCAATATACAGTATTTTTTAAACGTTATTCCAGTTTCCTTTTGTCCAATTTATAAAAAACGAAAACATTTTAATTTTAGTTCAATGGTAGCTTACACGCTACCATTGAACTAAAATTAAAATGTTTTAGAAATGGTAGAGTAAACGCTTTACTAATCGTACGTAAAAACGCCGCAATATGATTTCGATAGAATATCGATTACTTAGTAACGTGAGACATTATATTTGTCTGATATAATTTTGTCTAGATCTGGACAACCTTTTTCATTAAGTCCAACAGTGTTCAGACATAATGCTATATATGTCACCGATCGCTAAATTTTTTCAACAAGTTCAAAATGGTTACAACACATAAGATGCTCACATTTTCTTCTGAAAAATGATTTATTCGCATCAATTGAGCTATGTTCACATGAAAACAAGATTTTCAGACAGGTTGCTATGGGTTTTATTTCTTTCCTCATTTTTATTTTTTTCAAATTATGGTCTCCTGGGTACGTGTAGCGTTACTGGTTTATGAAAATTATGTTTTCGGTATCTAAAAATTTATCGTTCAACTACATTCTGAAAATCAGACAGATTGCTATAAAACAGTAAGGCTTTTTTATTTGACATATTTAAAAATGAGGTCAGGTCAGACGGCGCGTGGAAAATTTCAATTATTAGGATTTTTGAATTTCGGAATAACCAAATCTATCGATTATATACGATTTTATTCGTAAAACGATAAGGCAAAAATGTTGGTCATGTGCTCTTGTACCAATAGAATTAATTTGAATTTAGAATTCTAAATGAAAGCCACGCGCGCGTGCGGTACCGTTTCGGTACACAGTGCTTACTGACCAATGAGGAAACATAAGCAGTACCGAAACGGTACAGAATCGGTACGATACCGTACCGACCAATGAGGAAAGATTTCGTTTGTTTTCTCCGGAGTCGCTGTCACAAGACGCGTGTCGCTTGAGCGTGTAACTCATACTTCACGGGGTAAGGGCGTCGCTAGTGACTGACTGCGCGGCGATTCCGTACTCTGTGTAAAATTATTCTCATCTACTCCTTTGTAGTTAAATCTTCGGGTGTGGGGTAATCCCATCCATACTCCAGCGGCAAGTATGTCGGTTTTATGGTCTTCTGTGTGGGTTTTAACCTGTCCAGTACCTTCTTTTTGATCCTCAACTTTTTCAAAGTTGCAGGACCTGCTGCTTTTATTTCAGCAAGTTTTTGGTCAGCCTTGACTTTATTAATTTCTGCTGAGGTTACCTCGCGATAACGGGAGTGTATGCCTGAAGTGACATTGAATTTTCTTTCGATTTCGTGAAGCATGCTACCTGTATATACAAATGATCTTATTATTTCTTGTTCTACGTAATTGAAAGAGAGCAGTGCTGCCCTGCTAAGCACAAAGGCGGTATCTCAACCGGAGTATGTTTTGGGAAAATGGACTTTTTGTCAATTGAAATTTAAAGAAATATGGAGATATAAAAAACTTCTTAGTGGTTTTTTTAAATGTTTTAAGTTAGATAGCGCTATTTCGCTTATACCATTAGATGCGAAATTGCTAAAGCTATTGAATGGTATAAGCGAAATAGCGCTATCTAACTTAAAACATTTAAAAAAACCACTAAGAAGTTTTTTATATCTCCATATTTCTTTAAATTTCAATTGACAAAAAGTCAATTTTCTCAAAAGATACTCCGGTTGATATACCGCCTTTGTGCTTAGCAGGGCAGAGTGGTGGTCCAGTGGTAACGAGCCTGACTGACGTGTCCTAGGTTCTGTGTTCTAAGTCGGACCAAGGCAGGCTTAGCTTTTAGTAATTTATTTCAACACTACTCCTGTCGAAACGGCGACGGAAAACATCGTGAGGAAACCAGCATTTCCCAGACCCAAAAATTGGAACACATGTGACATCCACCAACACGCACTAGGCCCGCGTGGTGGATTACAGCTCATTCCCTCTCGCAAGAGGTTTCTCAGCAGTAACGTTACGATTACAATGTCATTGGTAAAAATAAACTGGCCAAGTGCATGTTTCGGACCACGGACAATGAAGGGTATTTGGGATGAATTTATCACAAAAACAAACTCAACATTGTAGTTCAAAAAAATGTTCTCCCATATATCAATATAGGTCGCGGTCAATTCTCTAACTGTAAATGTACATTTTTACAGTTGCAAAAAAAAAAAAATATCACATAAAAATGTTTTTGTGATAAAATTACAAATTAACGATTTTCGAACTGTTTTCTGTACTTGTGCTGTGATACCTTGCCTCTTGGCAAATTTCATGATTCTAGGTCAACGGAAAGTCCTTTATTTACCCTTACCCGTTTTGATTTATTTGCGAGTATTTAAAATATATCGCATAAATGACCGTATGTTTTAATTGCATGGACTTAGTAACTTGGTTTTTTTTGGAGCTCCAAGGGACCATAGACCTACGTATTAGATATTAATGTCAACCTGATACCTCCACGCGTCCCAGAGAAAATGGGTGTTGACAGACAGACAGATGGACGGACGGACAACGAAGTGATCGTATGGGTTCCGTTTTATCGTTTTGATGTACGGAACCCTAAAAAAGTGACTTTGTTTTAATTTACTTCGTGTATTATGAGCTGGCGCTACTCGCGCACACATCCATAGCGCGTTTGTACATTTTGTTACCACAAGTAAAGCGCGCGCCGCTTCGTGACATAAAAATACTATATATATATGAATTACTTTATATATTTTTCAGATTATCTAAAGTACATACATCTTTTATGGGGTATTGTGTTAAATGTTACAACAAAATACCTTGTGACATATTGAGAGAAAATTTAAAAATTCATATTAAAAGTACACTTTGTAAACAAGCATATTACAAATTAGAGGATTATATCCAAGATAAGAGTGCTTGGAAACATGCTGGTCCTGCTCCATAGGACAATTTAGAATCAAGACAAAATCAAAAAGGTTACTAATTTAATTGTAAAATTTATAATTTTGTGTTATATGACATTGATTTTACATTCTGTGATTACTTCCTCACACATTGACTTATTCATTTAAAAAAAAATTAGGAAAATCGTCTACTTTTACAATGTTTGTAAATATGTGAACACCATGTATCTATCACATAATTAAATTATCTGTTGCTGGTTCATTTTTAATTCTATTTACCTATTGTGGTATAGTAATTTTATTATAGGTGCATCGTCTTCACATATAATTATTTAACTAATGTACGTACATACAAACTATTGTAAAACATTTTAAAAGAGTTACGGTGGAGTTTCTTGCCCATTCTTCTCCATACGAAAACTACATTTTGGAAGGGGCGACTAGAATCAATAATATTATTTTGTAAATTTTGACGTTCAAAAGTGCCATACATGGGCTTATTTGAAATAAATGATTTGACTTTGACTATACGGTCTACGCAACATTTTGATCTTCAAAAACAGCACAATGTCACACTATTAGTTAGATGACAAGTGGAACTGTCTGCTTGTCGTAATTATAGGGAGCGAAAAAGAGACAAGCATAATATGTTGCTTCCGTTGACAACAGTGTGCTAGACCAGTTTTTGACAGTTTCTGCGGAGCGCATGTAACCTATCTCTTTTTAGGATTCCGTACCTCAAAAAGAAAAAACGGAAAACTTATTGGATTACTCGTGTGTCTGTCTGTCCGTCTGTCGTAGCCAATTTGATCAGAATCGAATGGAACGATTAAGTTAAAATTTGGTACACATATGTATTTCTGTGACCTAAAGACGTACGTGTAACGTAAATAAATGAATTTTGAATGTGGGAGTCACTTTTGGGGAGCAGATAAGAAATTTAAAAAATGTTTTAGAAACTGTACTGTGTGTCATATCAAATGAAAGGAATTGTTGCGAATTATATAATCAAACAAATCTTTTATTTTGCTTATTTATTGAAAGTTCAAGTGTGTCAAGTTTCGCTGGCTAATTTAATTTGAGTTTTAGGAAAAACAACTGTAACGTCTACAAATAAGGTTCAGTTTGCGCTACAACTTCATATTTTTTATAACATTTTCAACAGTCCTAGTCAGTCTAAAGTCAACTTTATTTACACTTACATAAAGTTGATGTTTGTATGGACTTTAGATAGAAATGAAGGTCCAACTTACTTAAATGATCCAGTTCGAAGTAATGGTGTTCTATATCTTGTAAATACATAATCAGTTCCATGTTCCATAGCCTTGTAGTCATAGTGTGACTTGTGTTATGCTTATCAATCATTTTTCTATACTTTTCCATTACTGTGAACGTCAAGTACCCAATCTTAAACGAACAACAGTATATTATGCAATTAGTCAATAAAGGACGGATTTAAAGCGAGGGCCATAGATGAATCACGAGCAAGTGAAGGATTCTAAAGACTGAATCACAACCGTAAAGAGTGATTCATTATGACTGAATCACGAGCATAGCGATTGATTCAAGTGTTAGAATCCTGAGCGACGCGAGTGATTTATGGCCCTCGATATAAATCCGTTTTTTCAACAGTTGCATACTATCTACGAGAAAACAAAGATTTAAGCAAAAATAGAAATTTAATGAAGAAAAAGGAAGGTTAAATTAATTAAAAAGGAGTTTGTATCGAGTATTTTTTCTCAAGGAGGTTGTATAGCATTGAGATGTAAGTCGAATACATTAGTGTGTTCTAAATTCAAACACCAACAAAGTGATTAAAAGTGCTATATAATCACTGTTTTCAGTTTTTTAGAGGGGGAATCGTATAAAAGTATTAATAATTTTGGAATGGCATAAATTTAGAAAAAAATCGTGAGGAAAAGGGGCTCGTGGAGTCGTGGCTAAATAATAACAGCCACACGAGTCTACCGATGGTTAAGCTACGCTTGCTGCGGTCGCTTCGTGGATGGGTGAATCATACATTACATATCGAGAATATCGAGACCCGTCCGTGCCTCGGAAAGCACGATAAGGAATGATTAGTTCGTCACGGTACCTGTACCTACGTAGAGCTGCCAACTTTAAAAAATGCCAGACGGGGAGATTTGATGAAAATAGTAGAAATAAAACAGTAATTTCACAACCATGATTAAAAAAAAACGGAACGGAATTTTTACATTGTACATGTTTGAATACAGGATGGCAGGGACATCGACGCGAAAACTCTTACCATGGATTGCCGAGGCATTTCGGCAATCCATGGTAAGAGTTTTCGCGTCGATGTAAAAAAGGAGTGTAATGTTTCAGGGTTCGTATATGTATGTAAGTTTCTTTTTTTTTTTCCGTACGGCATCTCATAGCTGACCTCTGAGGTCATGACTATTTTACCGGTCAATCCTGTGGTTGCCTTAAGCTGCTACACTCAAAGCCTCCAGCCAGGGGCATACAAAACTAAGCTAAAAAGCTAGGTGAACGCTCGCTAAGGGCACCCCCTGTGGGGTACGAGCCTCGGCTTAGGGCGTCACCGGAGGGAGGTGAGTTTCTTTGTTGCACCATAACTTTTAAATGCCTGGACAGATTTCGATGTATAGGGTATCGTTAGAATGCTTACATCATCCCGAGTGTCATATTTAAAATAATAAAAATAAAAAAACAAAATGGCGGCAATATGGCTCTATATTCAAATGTGTAAATAAAATAGTTTCTTCATTTATTACAATATGGGTGTCCAATTGAAAGCCTTGATGAGCACATTCCAAAACTATATAATTTATTGGCATACATTTTACATAGGTAGGGTGTACATGCAAAACAAACATTTCATCCCACGCCATCCACCCCTCACCTCGCCTCGCCGTGAGAATATAAAACCATCTTTAGTGCTTAAATATTAAAGCCACCTAGCATGACAAGTTTTAAAATTAAAATAAAACTTGACACTAAAATGTATAAAATAAAAATATATAATTTAAAAAATACAAATGCCCTGCCAATAAACGAACTAAACAGTAATAAACAAGTTGAATCTCTTAATCTACGAGGTCCCCCGACAATTTTACTTATCTGATTAGTAAGCGAGTAAATGAGTGACCTTTCGCTTTGTATATAAAGATTAACTAATACAACTTGTTTATTATTTTTAGGTTCGTTTTTTGGCAGGGCAGATGTGTTTTTTTTTCACAATTTGCATTTCTATTCACTCTATACAGGTAGAATTGTCTACATCGGCTTTGCTAGGCATATCACAAGAAAACAAAGTCGCTTTTCGCATTTGTCTGTATGTCCGCGTTGTTCTTCTAAAATACGCAACGGATTTTGATGAGGTTTTCAACATAATTTAGATAGTGTATTCCGAAAGGTTTTTGGTTTATTAAACTTATCGATAATTAAAAAATGACGATATTTTGTAAAGTCGTTAAAAACCTTTCAAAGCAGCAGTGGGTTACTAATTAAGAATAGAATAGTGTAATTACTGTGTGAGTAAGTACAATAGAAAAATGGCAGTGAGCAGAATAGATGACTGATGGGACCGAAAGGTTCTGGAGTGGCGACCGCGTGCCGGAAGACATAGCGTGGATAGGCCTTTCACGAGAAGGAGGTTCCTGTGGTTTTCAGCAAGCCGATGACTTGGCGAAGACCGCAGGAATCCGCTGGACTCGAGAAGCACATAATCGATCGAACTGGCAACGCTTGAAGAAGTCTAGTAGTGGACGACTTTCGGCTAAAATGATGAAGATAAAATGATGAGAACAGAAAAAGATGTAATGTTATATAAGTTACCTCAAATGATGGTGTGTTTATGTGGTTCTGCCTGATGAACTCAACGCTGTCGATGAGTTCGTACGTAGACCTGGTGATGTCCATTCCCACACTGACCAGGAGCTGTACTGACCGCGTGTCATTTGCATCTAGTTTGTAAGCTCGATGACAGTCTGTATATGGCACCCCGGAAGCGATCAAAGACAAATGTCAAAAAAGAAAACCGACAATAAGCGAGTTGGACTTACACCGAGAGTTATTGTAGCCACACACGTAATGATTTACTTGCGCAAGCCTAAATTTGCGCAAGTAAATCTTTACGTGTGTAGCTAGCATTACGTACGCCTTAGATTCAATATTTTAAAAGAGTAACGGTGGAGTTTCTTGCCCATTCTTCTCCATACGAAAAGTACCTTTTGGAAGGGGCGACTAGAATCAATAATATTATTTTGTAAATTTTGACGTTCAAAAGTGCCATACATGGGCCTATTTGAAATAAATTATTTGACTTTAACTTTGACTTGGTAGAAAAATAATTGTCCTTTTTACTTTAAAACGGATTATTAAAAAAAAACAGCCAAGTGCGTGTCGGACTACGCACAGTAAAGGGTTTCGTAGTTGGGATGAATTTATCTCAACAAAAAACTTAACATTGTAGTTATCCTGTCACGGTCAATTCTCTAACTACAAACGCAAGTTTGTAATCGCAAAAAGAAAAAAAAAAATGTTTCTTGTGCTGTGAGATCTTGCTTCTTGCCAAATACCGTGATTCTAGGTCAACAGGAAGAACTTAAGCTAGGTTTTGATTTGTTTGAGAGTACCGAAATATGTCGCATATTTGGCCATATTTTTTTATTGCGTTGGCAAGCTTGATTTTTTTAGAGCTCTAAAGGATCGTAGACCTACGTATTTGATATTAATTTCAACCTGATACCTCTACGCATTCCTGAGAAAAATGGTCTTGACACACGGACAGACGGACAACGAAGTGATCTGATAAGGGTTTCGTTTTTTCCTTTCTAGGTATGGAACCCTAAAAATAATAACAATTTAATTCATTATTTGCGATGGCACAACTAAGTTTGTCTGTAAAACTAATTGTTTTATATTTAGAGTTTTTTCTGTGTTCTTAATATATTACACCTAGCTATTTAGAGACATAGTTTTATTTTTTCTGTAATAATGCTAGATTTATTCCAGATTTTTCACTTTGCCAGCTTCAGAAATAGGCGAGGAAATTATATTTTAAGTAAAAAAAATACGCATATAACGAAAAAATACAACTGACATACATCCCGCGTCATATTGAAAAGTGATTGTCGTGCGAATATCATTCGAAGTTTTTGTTCGGTGAACCTAACGCGTGGTCGCGCCGACAGAGGGCGCTGTCCGGTTTTCCGAAGTTTCATATGCCCGCGACTGACGCGACCGATCGCCTATTCGCGCGACGATTGCTTAAAATTAAGACATGGCCTTAGGTTGGTATATTGGCGTATGTGCTGCATAATATAATATTTTCTTATAGCATACTATTGTATAGAGTCTCTTTTTTTTAACTTGAACAATCAGCTGTGCTGCTGGGCAGTTTGTTGCGCCACTTCTTCTTCCCAGCTAAAGGCACTAGGAAGTGGTAAAGGGTGGGCGTTTTGGGGGACTGTCTTATGTAATTTTGACGTTCGAAAAGTGCTGATTTTCAGCCTAGTTTGAATAAATGACTTTTGAATTCTGTTTTTTTTTTTGGCTTTGAATTGTTCAGAACTGATGGCCGAAAGTACACTTTTAACATTTCTAACATGACGATATTGTCATGGACGTCCATGTCTAGGAACGTAAAATGTAATATGAAAATACGTACACGTTATAACGTTATCGTGAACGGAAATTTAAAAGCGTCTTTATGTATCAGAAAGCTGTGGTATAGACCATCAAACTGAACAACTTTCTCCATTGGACCAACATCGAAATCGCGAAATTATCAACTGTCCTTAAACAAAACTTCAATACCTATAGGTACACAGGCCAAAAGAGTTAAGTAACCAGGCGCACACACTACAAAACCATATCGCGACTGTGCGTACTGCCACAGATAATATAATACTAGTGTACTGCTCACAATGATAGCCACGCACACATAGCATTCGTAGAGTAACTGCGCTAACGTCTTCTAAAATTAATTGATAGTATAACATGATTTCGCAATTTGAGATAGTTGCTCTTGTGGCGCAACAGGTAAGCATGCAACCTACATTGACAAATGATTTAAGTTCGAGCCAGGAGTTTACTAAAATATTA
The DNA here is from genome assembly GCA_916610215.1 of Omphaloscelis lunosa. NCBI lineage: Eukaryota > Metazoa > Arthropoda > Insecta > Lepidoptera > Noctuidae > Omphaloscelis > Omphaloscelis lunosa. The sequence continues at coordinate 5,725,136 of OU744270.1, forward strand.
GTTTTGAGATTTTATAATTTAGAGTTGGTATACTAACTGAACAAAGCGATATTCTGACCGGTTTGATAATCTACCACAAGTTTCTCGCCTACTTAAAATAATTTGTCAGTTAAGAAGCTAACTCCCACTTTAAAAATATACCTATTCCTGCCATTAATTATGAACTTATGTATGAATGAGTTTTTTTTTTTTTAGATCTCGTAGTTGACCTCTGAGATCATGACTACTTAACCGGGCTTTCCTGTGGGTGCCTTAAGCTACTACACTTAAAACCTCCAGCCAGGGGTCATTCAATTATGTTAATTAAAACTAGGTGAACGCTCGCTAAGGGCACCCTCTGTGGGGTACGAACCTCGGCTTAGGGCGTCAACCGGGGGAAGACATCAAGGATGAGACGGGCTGGATCAAAGTTTTGATCATGATTATTAGTCGTGGAACTTAAAGCTACGTCCTCAGCTGCAACAACTGCTGGGACTTTCTCGGGGGCGATTTACTCGGGGACGCGGTCGCGATTGCAAAGGACCTCGGCGGCGAGGTCGGAATGATGGGAGGCGTCTGTTTTTGTACACTGTGCTGGTTTCCCTACTGCTCTCCTGGAGGAGGGTAATGGGGTCGTCAGGGTCGGTAAGGCTTCGCTTAGGGCGGCGAGTTCGATTTATACGAGAGGGAGTGTAACTAGCGGCCTCGACAACCAGAGAGTTGCGATGTTTGGCGACAGTATCGAAGTAAGTATGAATGAGTCAGTCGGCATTAGCAACTACACCTATAGACTAGTATTATATTATCTGTGACTATAAGTAGTCCTTCTGCTGCTTTTACGAAGTTTGTGATTGTCATAAATTGATTAACAAAAACCATGCATTATTTATCAATATTCTAAAAAGCTCAGATTATTGTTTTCCATGAGCAAAACGTTTCTGTTAATGAAATTGCAAGGCGCCTAATGATATCGGTGAGTAAAATTAAAAAAATAATGTATTAATTTATTATGTCACCGTGACCCAGTAATTTCAATAAAATTGTCTGTTGGGTATCGTTTAACGAATTGTGGATATGAATAATTGAAAATAATAGGAAATGACATCCGAGTATTTATTAATTAACTGCTTGTCCACTCACTATACCAATATTTAATCATTAACATTATCTTTTTACACAGTATTATAATAATAGTTTTTTTTTTATCTTTATTTTGTAATGAAATATTCAAAAATATAATAAATATATTTGTAAATGTATAGAGATAATAATAAAATAACAATTTTGTAATATTTTTTTTCACTAAAATATTTAAAAATGTAAATTGCATGTCAGGAAATTAAACAAAGGATATTCTAAATAATGTAAATAATATTGCTTAATACATTTTAGAAAAAAAAATGAGCGTTTTATATGTGCATTAATGAATAAAGTAAATAATAAGTGTCATAATGATATTACATAAATATTACTTTTTTATTTTATATGTATTACATAATTTAAATAAACTATATGTATACTGTACAGTGTGAGTATTTATAATGTGCACATATCGAAATGAGGGAATCTATGCTTAATTTTATCGACGGAAAAAATATTTGTAGTTAGGTACACTACAAATATTTTTTCCGTCGATAAAATTATTTGTAGTGTATTTTTCAGCCGTTTTCGAGTAATCGGGGAACATACATAAAAACAAAAATAATATTACGACGAACTGAGAACCTCCTCCTTTTTTTTAAATCGAATAAAAATCACCTTTTGAGTTATTTAAAAATGAATGAACTTTTTACTTCAACACATGGCAACCAAGGAGGTAACAAATGAAAATTTTTATTTTAAATTTCGATTTGGCTTGCAAATAGAGCTGTAGAAAGTAAAGAAGAAACAAATGAACATATTGACGCATGAAAAATTATCGTTGTTCGTCATTGATTTTGGAATTTATAATCATTAATTAACTTAGTTTGAATTTCCGCGCATAGTTTGAGAAAAGTACTATGCAAACCTTGGCCGCAACCAGGCATTGATGGACTCACGTATGTGTGCCTCGGACCACATCTTCACGATCGTCCATCAATGCCCATGTTGCAGGCCGCAACAGTAATCTACTATACAGGGTGATTTGTAATTTGACGTATTCCTTCCAGAACATGACAGTGTGACCCAATTACAACAATTATGTATCCCATAAAGCGTAGGCGAAAATTGATGGGATTCGAGAATAAACAATTTTTATGAATACAGGGTGGCAGGGACAATGAAGCGAAAAAGAACAAATTTTCTAGCACGGTCATAAAAACTACTTTCAAATCGATTCTAACGCACATCGTTAGTCGTTTTCGAGACGCGCGGTTCTCATTCAGTGCTCCGTGAAAATGCCTGGTTGTGCTGTTAAAACTTGTTAAAAGCGTTCAAATACATCAAACTTAAACAAAGATTGAATAACCTTCCATAAGAGAGTATAAAAAAAAATAGTCATGTTTTCATTGAAATTCAAAATCCTAACCTCATATAACATTATGACTTTTCATTCGATTCAACCATGATTCAATTTGTTTTATACAAGGCATGAATCGAGTATTTTTCTCGCATTGATTTTGTGACGTCACCATGTCGCACTAGTCACTACACCTCGTTTTTATGTTCACAAGGTTCAAAATATTTTTTCTTGCGCTACAAAAATGTACGTCAAATCAGCAAAATTGACATGCACTTGACATGCATTATGTCTTCTAGCAAAAATGATAGCGAGACTACCGTGTGGCCCCCGGCAATAGGGCAACCGAAGGAACACGGGTGAGTTCTAGTCAGTCAGAGTCTGACACGCCCTCCCGCTCCACCCAGAGCGGGAGAAGTTATTTGATAATTTCCCACCCAAAAAAAATAATAAATAAGGGTTGATGTCATGTATGAAACCAAAATTGACATGTCGATAATTTCTTAAGACAAATTAGTTTTTTTTTAATGGTTTTTGGAACGAAGTTCCTTAACGCAGCTTGCGGTAGGAGTAAACTGGCAGAAATCATCACGCAAAAAAGCGTTCATACTTGCGACTGTCTTCTTCTAATTCGATAGACAGAGAGAGAGAGAAAGTGTGAATTTGTTCAAAATAAAAATCCTGTGGTTGTGGTGGCTGCGAAAATGTTCATATTTTTGGTCATATGTGTCATTTTCATAGCTTTCAAGTGTGCTAAAGCCGATAATGAGGACAAAATGTAAATCCAAGATGGCGGCTGCATACATCACAAAAAAAAGGAACCCTCAAAAATGTATAAGTTTGTACGCCATATTTATTCCAAATTGATTCATTAAAAATAAATTAATTGTTGGTACTATAATATAATTTTATTTTTACTTTTATTTAATAGTTATTATTAGTGAAATTTAAATTTTCTATGCATCAGCTGTTTTATTTCAGGGTTCAAGCAAAATTCTGAATGATTATCGATATCGATAAAAAAAGCAGTGATACGGACTTCTCTTTCCGAAGAAGAAGACGTAGAAGCTACCGCGTCCCCCGCTAAAAGTGACAGACTTTTGTGTTCGGAATATTGCCCTGGCTTCTCCAGTGTTATACAGGGCGTCCCACGGATATGCCACATGGAGGGAAAGTACCTTGAATATTGTAGATGGAACATTTTACTGAAAGAAGACATTATTTGAATTTAAAAACAATTTAAATTGCATTCATAGAAATTTAAATAATTACATGGTTGAACCGGGAATCGAACCCGTTACACGAGAAAAATAATCAGCTTTATCATACCGATCGAAAGGCTTCATCATAAGGATTATTTTTTGCTAAATAACATAGTGTCACAAATAAAAGGAAGACCATGAATTTTAACGTTTGATGTGAAATTTTGTTCAGCAAAATGAAAAGCTTACATTGCCGTAAGGACATACATCTGACATTATTATAAGTACCTGTTACTAATAAATGTACCCACTTGAGAAGTACGCATCATTTCCCATTATAATTCAAGTGCATGATAAAATGATAAAGAGATACGAAATTAGTAGGTACCTGGTTGTATGCAACAAATCGAGCCGTATCCTGAGCCGAAAGACGCGTAAATTATTTTGTCCATCGCAATGCGGCTGGTTGATTATAAAAAAATAATAATTCAAAAGTGTGTTCCATTTTCAAACTTTTATTCTTTTGTTTATATGATTTTCATTGTAGGATTTTTGCATTATATGATTTTTATAAGAAAAATGTAGATATGATCGAGATAGTCCAGCGTAAATTTCTGCGCGCCATGTACTATAGGTGCTATAAAAGGTGTTTGTCATATTTACAATTACTACGCAAATATAATATGTTAACATTAGAATCTAGACGTAAGTTTCTAGAAGTCAGCTTACTACATAGTATTGTTCATAATCACTTCGATTCCATTGATCTCACAAGTAAGTTATATAATTATGCGGTCCCCCGCACTGTAAATAAGCGTAGTGTCCGTGCAGGTACATTGTTCCCTGTAAATACCTGTCGGACTAATTCGGGATTGCGTTGCCCTGTTCGTCGTATAGTGGAATCTTATAATCGTAACTTTATTGAGATTGATATTTTTGTATGTTCCAAATCGAAATTTAAGTCCAATGTTTTTAAAATCTTATCTAATGATAGTGGTTATGAAATAGTGTGAATATTAGTATTCTAAATTTAATTTATTTCAACCGTTTTAATTATTTTTATTAATGAATTGTATTGTACTGTCAATTCCTTTATTTATATTTTTTATAATCTTAATTCTTATTTGTGGATAATAAGGAATAATCTCAAATTTTTAATTTTGTCCAAAAATTAATATATTTTCATTTTACTTATTTTTTTGATAATTATTTAATTGTAAATATGTTATTTTAATAATCATTTCTTTTTATTTTTTTTATTTTGATATATCTGAGTAATGCTAATCTAGTGGCACTTTTTACCTTATCTTAATTTTGTTAACATGCATATAATGTAGTGGGCTGTAATATTATTAATTAGTACTTATGAGCCTATATTATTGTTATTTGTACATTTTATATTGTAGCTGGTTATTGCCCCATAATAAATAAAAATAAAATAAAGTATTGTGAATGTTTTACATAACCATGGCGTATCAAAATAATTTTGATTTGATGGAAGCATACTTTTTGAGCCACAAAAACATAACATTAGCCTTACAATGGCACCGTGAAAGATATCCTGATAGAAATACACCATCTCGATTTATTATGAAACGATTGGTGGATAATCTGCAAAATTTGGGCCGTTTGATCATCGCTTACCACAACCGCGGCACCAAATGATAAACACTAACGATGAACTCGACATTTTGATATAATTTGAGGCAAATCCTAAAAGTTCTGTGAGGGAAGGTGAAGAAGTAATCGGAAATGTATATTAACCATTTTCAAAAATCATCTAAGTACATGAACTTTGACACCAGTTATCACAAAATTTTACTATGGCACTAAGCGTACAAATTAATGGGAAGACATCTTCATTTAAACAGTTATCTGACGAGGTACAATAGTTAAAAAAAAATATTTAGAGGTGCGGATGAAACCGTCGATAATCCTGGTAAAGGTCGAATTTGCAAATTGTTGAAAAAAATTCACTCATTTGTTACATGTTGTGTGTTTTGCGTTGTGTTTGTTATGTGTTCAATGTTTCTCTTAAAAATCGCTATTAAAGGGCTTATTGGTGATTCGCACTTTACTCGTCCGAAATCGGTGAATCTACACTTTTAAATAATATTATTTTTTCTTGAGGCTTGAGGCGAATCGATTTCTTGTCGATTCACCTACAAATAAATTTCGTGCGAATCGTCTCAAAAAAAAAACTCCGTGAGTGCCGATAGAAGTGAAAATTTGCAAAAAATCGGCACCACGGTAATCAACGCGTTGATGTCTTTTTAATGGTCAAAAGGTGGTGTCATCACGGTGTCGCGAAATCAATGGTTTAGTCCCATCTCAAAAATACCCAACGCACCTAAAGAAGTTTTCACTTCAAAAATAATATTATTTAAAAGCGTCGAAGAATCACCAATGCTCTATCTATATCCATCGATATATCACTTATAGGTATTGGGCGCCAAGAACATTCCTAAACTTACGTGGCCACCTATTTAGGTCATTAACTCGGAATTGACTAACAATTGCCAAAAGTCGAGTTAGTAGCAAAGGTTTTCCTTGAAAAGCTCTTTCTATTAGTGTATATCTTGCAATGTTAAAAAAAAAAACATTTTTTAATTTTTTGTTAATCACGGTCTGGCAGGCCAGAAATTTTTTACCCAACCCAGTCGCGATATATTTTCTACCATACTAAATTTGATTTAAAATACTGTTTATCCAGTAAACTGGTGGGTGAAGATCGTTCCTCTGCGTATCTTCTACTATTATACTTCCCTCGTCAATGATGCCATGGACGGGTACGGTAATATCGCCATCTTGGAATATATATAAGCGCAAAATGGCCGAAGAGTGTCCGAGGCGGTACAGACGGCCACACATCAAGCTATACATTTCCAGTATAAGCTGAGCTCGCATTGTACGGAAATCCAAAGTGAGATCACCTTAAACTGGAAATGTAAAGCTTGATGTGTAGCCGTGTGTACTACAGAGTATGATAGTTTAATTTTATTTGAAGACACCATATCCATCTTTTCGTTTCTAATAATTATGAGGCATACCTTCACATCTGTGTCTATGCTTCTATTAAATTAATATTACAATAAGTATCGGTAAGCACCTTAAATATGTGTTTAAATGTATACAAAAGTCAATCGGTAAATAAAGGAATCGGTAATTAACTTAAATACTGAAAATCATAGTACATTTTTATAAATAAGAATATCACTTACGTGCAAAAAGAAGTAAAAAGAATATCGTGGAACATATTTTTAAGTCCAGGGACACCGCCAAGGCAGACATCTTGAATTAGTATGAGCAGTAAGTAGGTAATCATAATTTCGATAAACAGTATAATTAATTATTTATTACCTACAGCTGTACCTACTTCATTTATAATCACGTGTAAGGGCGCACCTCTTTCTGCTTAGATGCACTCTAGAGCTAATGGAAGTTTATTTATTCTCAACTTTATTTCAACTGCAGCACGGTCGATGTTTGCTCGACAGTGACAACCGCGCCGCACTGCGCCTTGCCTGATGTACGCCGGCCCTAATAAAGGTTTGAATTAATTAAAAATTAGCGTCTGCCCACGACTTCTTTCGAGCGGAAGTCAACTAGACCATAGACCTAAAATGTGTTTGCAATAAATAAATATAGGTGAATAAGCATATGTACTATAACCATTATCTAACAATAGATCCACAAATTATTGTATTATTAATAATCCCTTTGTTCACAAGTTTGTGAGCGCTAGTTGCACTAAAACAAATGCGTGTCGGACCACACAAAATGAAGGTTTCCGTAATAGGGATGAATTTATCTCAAGAACTAACTTAACATTGTAGTTAAAAAACAAGTTCTCCCATACATTCCAACTGTAAATGTAAGTTTATACGCAAAATATTGAGAGATTTACCATGTTATTTTAAGACCACAGACTTCTTATAGGTTTTCTAGTAATCTATGAGTAAAGAACCATTTTACATATTTTTTTCGAAAATTTTGGCCCAATACTTTTGGAGATAAGGGGCATTCCCCATGTTCAATTTTCATCGATTTTCTTAAATATCTTTAAAAGTATTAATTTTGAAATTATCTAAAAATATATATACCTATTTGAGATCCTCGCAACAAACCTTTTCATTTGATATGTCACACGGTACTATTAGCAAAACTTTTTTTTTCTTGTTTGCCCCCCAAAAGTGACCCCCATATTCAAAACTCATTTATTTACGTTACGCGTCCGTGTTTGGGTCTCAGAAATACATATGTGTACCAGAATTCAACTTAATCGGTCCATTAGATTGGGAGAAAATCGGTTGTGACAGACGGACATGAGTGATCCTATAAGGGTTTAGTTTTTTCCTTTTGAGGTACGGAACCCTAAAAGGAGAAGATCGGAATGAACACGACAGCCAGCTATGTTATGGACGTTTTCGAAACAGTCATACCCAGTTTTTTCTGCGAGGCGATAAGAAACTGCCGCAGTCAAATTCTGAAAGTTCCAAGACATTTAAGCATGGGCGCCGACAGGCTTTTTTTTAAGGGGATGCATCTTCAGCTCCACAAAGCGAGCTCGATCATTTTTGCAGTTCACCTCGGATTATCGTTCGTCCATTCATATAAGGAGTAACTTTGTCGACTTGTGCAGAAAAGCTTAACAAAGAAAAGAAAAGATTGCTTGATTCAAGAGCAAGCGAAGCGAGCTCGATTAATTTTGTATCCCGCCTTGAATGGGTTTATTTTGTCTATTCGTAAGAGAATCTTAAGAATTAAGATGGAGTAGGATGCAAGAGCAACCGAAGCAAAGTCAATAATGTTAGCACCCCGCCAAGGGCCGATTAGATTTTCGGAAATAGGAGTTCGGTACTTTGTCGACATTAGAAGTTTTAGAATTAAGAGATTGTAGAATGCAAGAGCGAACGAAGCGACCTCGATTTTAGGATCTCACCTCGAATAGATTAAGTTCTCTCTGTGTTAGACATTTTCGAATATTTCTTTAGTTCTCTCTCTCTACTCGCTGCGCTTGCTGCTAGTCTGCGCTCGGTGCTTGGTGTGGCAACACGCCGTGTTCGAGTTCACGACAAGTCAATCGTCATCCTGAGGATGCCTCGTTGCGAGGTGAAACACGTGTCGACTTCTTTCAGGATCTTTTTAAGACTCTTTAGAAATAGCAAAGCAGAACAGGTTACTAAATATATCCACTTCAATTGCATTTTATAATGGATTTCCGCAAGGTCACGCCTGAATCAATTAACTATCTAATTTGAAGGGAACTTAACGACCCAACACACACGCCACCATCAGCGAGACATTTGAGTGAGCATGACATATTCTCAGCCGCCAGGGCACATTCAAGTCAATGAAAGACGTACCCAGTAAATGGTAGCTTTATACCAGGTATATGGTCACAGTGCTCACACATGTGCTATGCAACTATACAATACAAAGAGATTGAACTGCACTACTCAATGGAAAGCATTAAAGAGTGCTTTGCGATCGAAAAAATTGTTTTGCCTCCTTTATGCAACTGTTTTTATTGTTACACTCCTGCTTGTACACAGAACCTACTTCATTTGTATACTACTGTATTGATAATTTAATGGAGATTAATTCTGTACTTCTCAAAAATTGTTTTAATGCAGCAGAAAAATACATCAAAATGGTTTTTTAAAAATTCCCGTCAATCAAGTGTAAAACCCGAAAACATTGTGCGCACAATGTTCGCTTGCGAAAAAGTCAATTAATTGAGTCAACGTTTTTGAAGTGAAAACTTCTTTAGGCTCGTTGGGCATTTTTGAGATGGGACTAAACATTTCGCGAAACCATGACGACACCTCTTTTTTGTAAACGCGATCGTGCTCTTTATTTATATTACGTTACGGATCAATGTATGCGGATCAATCGCAGAGGCCGCTTGGACAATTTAAAATGGAATGAGACACCAACTGACGATTATCCCTGTATGCACTATGCAAGTGCACCCAAGGACAATCCCCGGTTGGTGCAGGATTATTGCAGGAAAATGGAAACAAAACATATTGGGCTATGAGTTTGGGTGGCTTTAGTGGATTGGGTACCTTGAACTATGGAAGAACTATAGCCCCTGCCTGACCAATGTATGCCTAAATAATATACACGGATAAAATGGCAGGGGGTGACTTGCACACTCAATAATGGGCTCCCGGAAACTGTCGCTAGCACCTAGTGACGTAGCGACGAGGGGCAACATGTCCTGAGGTGCTTGAGGAGTGGAGAGGTATTCCACGGCTATCAGGACAACACCGGAAGTACGGTCAAGCATCTTACTAGAATACTGCCTTCCTCCAAGCATGTTTGCTCTTGCGAATCTCCACTCAAGCCAGCCAATAAAGGCAAGAATGAGGTGGGAGTTCTGTTCCTCATCAGTGTTCACTCCAGCCAGTCGATAAAGGGAAGCCAAAGATGAGGAACAAGACTTCTTCTGGGAGATAGGGTCCGTGGAGTCACTACTGCCCAACAGCTCGCCACATGCTGCCCTGCGGATTTCTGTGTCCGGGATTTGTGACTCCTCACCCAAGACCTGTTTCGGCAAAGTAAACTTTATCGGCACAGACCCAGAGTTCAGGGGTGCGCAAGCCCCACCACGACATCAATACCAGATACCCATTATTGAGTGTGCACTCAATAATGGGCGACAACGACAAGGGGCAACTCTTCCTAAGGTGCTTGAACTCAAACTCAAATTCAACTCTCTGCGTAGGTAGTAATGAACACTTTCAGGTCATTGCCCATCTGGCCAGGGGCTGAGAAGGAGGGGAATCTGATAGAAGCGGCGATGGAAGCAACCCTAGGAGTGGGAGCGGGTTTGCCTACCGGTGGGGGTGCGGTCACGCGACTACCGTTAGTGCTGGGATGTTATCCATCAGCGCTGGAATAGGAGAGGTATGGGCCACAACTGCGGGAGCATTTCGGGCATCTGTGAGTAGGGAACCCTCACAGACGGACTCTCCCTTTGCTGGCGGTCGCTTGCGCGCTTGGCAAGCTTAGATGAGGAAGATTTTGAGGCTTTGGGGCAGTCCCGATAGTTAGCCGGGTGCCCAGATTGGCCACAGAGCACACAACTTGGAGGTTCTGTGCACTGGGTGCGGTCTTTTGGGCAGGGACAATCTGCCGTGCCATGCTTGCTCAAACACTTGATGCATCTAGGGGTCGCGAAACAGTTTGATTGGGAGTGGCCGTACAATTGGTAGCGGTGGCACTAGTACCAACAATATTAGATTTACGAGGCTGCTCAAAAGAGATGCCCAAAAGGGAGCACACCGACTTCACTTTGAAAATCGGGTGATGGCCATCTGTGGGGTCATGGATGACGAGGACCATGTCGTAGACAAGTCCCTGTCTCGTTCTGTGCAGGCGATGGTTGGCCGAGACTAGAATGCCTTGGGCAGTGAGATCATTGAGGATATTCTCAATAGGAATCTCTTTGGGGATGCACCTGATGACGACCGGGTTGGAGTTTCCTCTAGGAGGGAATACTTGTAGAAAGAATAGTTCCAAACACGTAGGAGTCGGGTCAGTTCCCTGAAGTCCGAGAACGAGGGAATGACGACTTCAATGCCCTGCTGGGTAGAGCGGGCGTTGGAGTAAATGATCTTGCGATCATTATATATAGTTTTAATATTTCAGTCCATTTGGACTTATCTTGGATGTATAGAGGGGGGAAGAGGTCCTTGCTTCTTTTTGGAGTCCGAAGCGGGAGAACTAGCCATAGGGCTAGAAGGGCAGCTGGCCTGTGAATTTTGGGAAGGCGGTTGGCGAGTATTGCCAGCCGCGACGGGCTTTTCAGCCTTACTGACCTGGGAAGACGCTTATTTCTTCCTCGTCGCGCGAATACACGATCGTTCGAACTTTTATTCGGTGAACTTAAACGCGTGGTCGCGCTAACAGAGGGCGCTTTCCGGTTTTCCGAACACCAACCACCGGTTTCCAATGTTAGCGCGTGGAGCAATGAAAGAGTGGACTGTATTTTAAGCAATGCTGCAATGGTTTAATGCCGTGCTTATTATAAAATTATAAAATGTCCCGGGCAAACAGTAAGTAATTATTTAAGAGAGGAATATCGTCCGTCGCGGTGGAGTCCGTAGAAGCGAATGGTCATCGGTTTTAGCCGTGTCGCCGTCGCGCCGCGCCTCAGCTGTACCGATGACGCGCTGATCACGATGCCTGCGCCTGCAGACCCCGTGCAAGGTGTTGTGTTGTGAGTTCTTGACCGATCGCGTATTAGCGCGTCGATCGCTTTTACATAGGACACGGCCTGAAGCACGCGAGTGTCGCTTAGCGCAAATCGCGTCGCTCGAGGCCGTGAAGTCGTGAACGGAGCCTTACAAGTCTTTATGTAACCTTTGAAATTAATAAAATAATTATTACCTGGTTCATCACTTTTTAATGATATTGTTAATGAGAAATCTTTATGTACATAAGTAGTTCTGATAACAGTATCTATGCAATAAGGTGAATACATTATCCAGACACCAACATGTTAAAAATATTAACTGTAATTTTGTGTAAGTACCAAATTATGATATCCAATTTTTTTTTGGGTGGGAAATTATCAAAATAACTACTCCCGCTCTGGGCGGAGCGGGAGGGCGTGTCAGACTTACTGACTAAAACTCATCCGTATTCCTTCAGTTGCTATGTTGCCAGGGGCCACGATATCCCTTTCGGACTTCCTCGCAACCCCGGCAGGCATCGGCCCTAGCGGACCCCGTCAGTTCTGCTGAAATCTATTTGAGGCGCGCGTGGAACACAAAGCGCCGTCGACCCGGGCCTGGTCCTTATCGGACGGCGAGCTACCCATTGGTCACCGTCCAGGATGCGGACCCCGTCATTTCTGCTAACATATTTTTGAGGCGCGCGTGGAACACAAAGCACCGTCGACCCGGGCCGCCCGCGCCTGTGGTGGCCGGGAATCGGCCTGCGAATCCCGACGCCAAGGGCGTCTCCTGCGGCGGTTAGGGGCGTGAGGACGCGAAATTTGCCTCTCCCTCACGCGCTCCGCCTCCTCCTTCGCGAGCATTACTGCTTTGCAGAAGAAGGTGAAAATTACGATATCATAACAAATTCTTTTTGGAAAAAATTATGAAATACATATAAAGTCCTACTAAATATAGATGAATTTGTTACTGATTCCTTTTAGTGAGGGATTGCGTAAGAATTTAACCAGACCTGTACCACCACAATTTATAGCAGTAGTATCTGGTCGACCGAACTCAACTCGGGTGAAAATAGACAAACATATCGTCTAGGTATACCAACGTTGTATCACATTCCCGAAGCTGTGAAAATAAAGAAACAATTTTTTCCAGTTATGAGACCTAGCTAGATCCATTTTCGCCCCCGTAAACCTCTATATTGCAATTTTTATCGAAATTCTTAGAGCTGGTTTCGAGAACATGATTACAAATATACAGGGTGGCAGGGACATTGACGCGAAAACGGTTACCATGGATTCAGTTTATGATTCTGAACACCCATGCGATTAAATTTTTCAACGGTTATAAAAAAAAAATCTGCTGATTCATAAAAAAGTGCAATATAGTCAAAATATATGGAACAGCGGGCGGAATAATTGACAGAAAACATTATTCTATATTTATTTTATTTGCTGCACCGATCGACATCATAACGTCAACGCCGGCTGTCGCTGAAAACCAGCGCTGGGGCTCTGTCTTGCATGGGGTCGCAGCATTAACTGAGCGATGGCCGTTTTGCGTGGATGTGCCGCATATTTTCACCAAATTATTATTTTTTATTTTGTGTACTTTCTTTGCGTCATGTTTACGGCAAATAAACGTATTTTACGACACTCGAAACTAGTGTCCGTTTCGACCGCGCGGCCACGGCGAAATTTAAAAAAAAAAACCACGCCAAGATTTTGTAAAAATTTGTAGAAGTTGATTCCCAAAACCATAAATTTGTCAAAGTTATGGTTAAAAAGTTATAAGGGTTTGAACGTGGCCGCGCCATTGAAACGCGGCGAACCGCGCGGCCACGGAGATCTTTAAAAGTAAGCGTTGCAGAGATCTGAAATTCAGGTAAATAACAGATTGAATTTGTAAAAAATTTGTAAAAATATAGAAAAAAATCCTAGGTTTATATTTTGGGAGCTATAAGACTAAAACTCCATGGCCGCGCCATCGAAACGATGAAAAATACGTTATCGCCGATATCTCGCTGAAAAAGCATCGCAGGGGTCTGAAGTTTTTTGTAAAACGTAGATTTGAATTTGTCGAAACTTGTAAAAATACTACAAAAAATCCTAGGTTTATGTTTCAGGAGCTGTAAGACTAAAACCTCATGGCCGCGCCATTGAAACGGTCAAAAAACACGTTATCGCCGATATCTCGCTGAAAAAGCATCGTAGGGGTCTGAAATTTTTTGTAAAACCTAGATTTGAATTTGTCGAAACTTGTAAAAATACTACAAAAAATCCTAGGCTAATATTTCAGGAGCTGTAGTACGGTATCGCGTAGAAATAAGTCGTGATTATTTATCGAAGAAAGTAATTGTAAAGCGAGATTTTTTTTTTATACAACACCTATTAATATGTAAAACTACCGATACTAGGCAAAAAACATGTATTTTTCGGTATTTATAACTTTCAATACGTTTTGAATATTTCGATAGGGTGACCATGACTTTTTGTTTACAGAAAACTTTCCACCTATCGTTTTAGAAATTGTATCTCAAGGATTCTAAATTCAATTAAAATGAAACGGATAAAATACAAAATCATATGTTTATTTCTTTTAAATTCACTTAAATCATTGCTTGATTTGACAATACTGTGGTTTTGAGTACACATGCCAGAACCATAACAAATAACTTTGCTCAACATTCGTAATTCCTGTAAGATAGCATTATTTGATGAATAATTGTGGAATCAAACCATAACTTATGTCTAAGACTAAATTCTGCCAGAAATAACCCCCTGTAATTAACAGTATTATGTCATAAGTAACGTGTAATTAACTCATGCATTCCAACATTGAATTGCACTAAAGGAATTAACCATAAGGCCACACACACTACAGTACACAGGAGCGAACAGAACGCGGGTGCAGCGCGGGAGACGAAGGCTGTATAACCAATCACAGCAGTCCAATATGTGAGAGATATCCCGGCCGCTGCACCCCTGCACCTTATTCATCAAATAATGCTATCTTACAGGAATTACGAATGTTGAGCAAAGTTATTTGTTATGGTTCTGGCATGTGTACTCAAAACCACAGTATTGTCAAATCAAGCAATGATTTAAGTGAATTTAAAAGAAATAAACATATGATTTTGTATTTTATCCGTTTCATTTTAATTGAATTTAGAATCCTTGAGATACAATTTCTAAAACGATAGGTGGAAAGTTTTCTGTAAACAAAAAGTCATGGTCACCCTATCGAAATATTCAAAACGTATTGAAAGTTATAAATACCGAAAAATACATGTTTTTTGCCTAGTATCGGTAGTTTTACATATTAATAGGTGTTGTATAAAAAAAAAATCTCGCTTTACAATTACTTTCTTCGATAAATAATCACGACTTATTTCTACGCGATACCGTACTACAGCTCCTGAAATATTAGCCTAGGATTTTTTGTAGTATTTTTACAAGTTTCGACAAATTCAAATCTAGGTTTTACAAAAAATTTCAGACCCCTACGATGCTTTTTCAGCGAGATATCGGCGATAACGTGTTTTTTGACCGTTTCAATGGCGCGGCCATGAGGTTTTAGTCTTACAGCTCCTGAAACATAAACCTAGGATTTTTTGTAGTATTTTTACAAGTTTCGACAAATTCAAATCTACGTTTTACAAAAAACTTCAGACCCCTGCGATGCTTTTTCAGCGAGATATCGGCGATAACGTATTTTTCATCGTTTCGATGGCGCGGCCATGGAGTTTTAGTCTTATAGCTCCCAAAATATAAACCTAGGATTTTTTTCTATATTTTTACAAATTTTTTACAAATTCAATCTGTTATTTACCTGAATTTCAGATCTCTCCAACGCTTACTTTTAAAGATCTCCGTGGCCGCGCGGTTCGCCGCGTTTCAATGGCGCGGCCACGTTCAAACCCTTATAACTTTTTAACCATAACTTTGACAAATTTATGGTTTTGGGAATCAACTTCTACAAATTTTTACAAAATCTTGGCATTGTTTTTTTTTTTAATTTCGCCGTGGCCGCGCGGTCGAAACGGACACCGAAACTATGCTTTGTCCATACCTGTATCAGTTTTTATTGGTATAGTATTGTATATTATGGAGAAAAGAAACAATACGCTGAAATAACGAACATGTCAAGGCAGAAATCCAAACATTTTCAATTTTAAAATGATACAAAGAGTTTTTAAAGTTAGTTCAAGAAAGTTCATTCAAATGAAAAATAAAAAGTAAAAACTTTTTACTAAAAAAAATCAACTGGCTTCCAAAAAAAAAAACTACAAAGCAAAAAATAACTTTAATTTCGGAAGTCGGTGTCTTTGGTTTTGAATTTTCGTTTTTTGCCACCGACTTCCGAAATGAAAGTTATTTTTGCTTTGTAGTGTTTTTTTTTTTGGAAGTCGGTTGTGGTTTTTTTTCGTAAAAGTTTTTATTTTTCACTTTTTAGTTGTCGTACCTACCCCACACAAATTCGAATACCACCTGCTTATGTAAATAACAGTGACAGGAACTTATCATATCATCCACATATTAAGTGGATAAAAATATGTATTATTGAAGCTAATTCAAAAACTGTGCAAACAAAGTTAATAAAATTTATATGGGACCAATTTGGAGGAAAAAAATTGCAGAAAAACAAAAAAAAATCAAAATCGGTCCATAATTGACAGAGAAATCAGTGGACATAAGTACATAAAAAAATAAATAAACATACGCTACGAATATATAACCTCCCGCTTTTTGGAAGTCGGTTAAAACAATAGTTTTTTTTTTTCTCCTGGATTTTGACTAACAAGAGGTGGCAACCTTAGTCGCTAGTCGCTACACTGTCATGGCATACACTTTTGGAACCGATCTTATAATAATTTCACTTTACATTCGTGTTTCAGTTTTGCAAGGCGCGGCGGTCGCTCAACACGTGCCGGGCTATTTTTATCGCGAACAGGGTGCTTATCATATGCAATATAAGCAGCTTATCAACATGACAGAATCTTTCTGCAAAGGTAAAAAAAAAAACAACCATTTTCGTTTTTTCCTACCGACTTCCGATTTTTTTTTTTTTTTTGTAAAAAGTTTTTATTTTTCACATTTTAGTATTGGTACCTACCCCACACAAATTCGAATACAACTACTTGCTATGTAAATAACAGTGACAGGAACTTATCATATCATCCACATACTAAATGGGAAAAAATACGTATTATTGAAGCTAACTCAAAAACTATCCAAGCAAAGTTAATAAAAATTTATATGCGACCACCTCTGAAGTATGACCTACCAAACAAAAAATAATCATTAAAATCAAGTCATAATTGGCGGTGGTTATTTTTAAAAAAAATGTCGAATTGAGAACCTCCTCCTTTTTGAAGTAGGTTAAAATGAAAAAAAGTCTGCAAACACTTGACTGAACCACAGATGAATACAGACGGTTCACTCCGCATTTTGGATATGAAGCTACAAGTACGCCGCGTAACCCGTCTAGTCGGGCCAATTCAGTGAGTGTAACGTAGTCAGAAGATATAAGAGTTACGCGATTGAAGAAGAGGCAACTTCTAGGTGAATATAACTGTAGGTAATTAGCGCTGAATTGCACTTTATTGTGTGGTAACAAGAGTCGCTTTTTAATTAAATGATTTTGCAGAGGGTCCCATCTGTATTAATCTGTGACTGAACAAGCTTGCTTTAACAGTTTCGTTGGTCTAGTGGTCACAAGCGGTACTGCTGAGCATGAGGTTTTGGGTTCGATTCCCAGGTCAGACAGGCAAGTGATATTGGGTTTTTGGTTTTTGCCATCAGGAATTTCTCAGTAGCAGCCTAGTGTCTGGATTTGTGCCCGGTTGATGGCAATAGCAAGCCTCCCTCACTCGTTCGAGGTCACGCGCTAACTTACCTACGGCTCGCAATACCCCGGGGCAAGAAAATCTAGTCGGTTGCCACGCGCCCGCTCGAGTGTACTATCGAAAAAAAAGCTTATCTGTACACTGTAAGGTCTATTCTTGCTTGCAGCGCTCGGCCGCTGTAGTATCGCTTACTTACGAAAAAAACGTCGGGTTAAAGCATGTCTAAGCATTTTGAAAACCAAATCCCGTGCACACGACCCTTTTTTTTTGCAGGTAAGCGATACTATAGCGGCCGAGCGCTGCAAGCAAGAATACTCCTTACAGTGTACAGATATGCGTTCCTTCGATAGTACCCGCACCTTTAATAATGGCTAATGCTCGTGCATATTGCAGTGTAGACAATTAGCAAGAAGTTCATTTATTTGTAGGCGAATCGACACTGTGCTAACTCTTTCTTTTCTTTTAGATGCAATGTACAAATTACGTATGGGGGACATAATACAGATCAGATACAAATCCTTTGCTGGCTATGAGCTGGGACTAATTGCAGTGGGTATCCTAGAAAGATTCAGATTTATGATTAAAGTGTACAAATACTACTCGATCGCAAAGCACTTTAAAAATGAAACTCATATAGTACCTCAACTTATGAATGCCTATTCAGTTATGCGTAAGTACTGTCACAATCACTACTACATCAGTGTGGCTACAGGCGTGGTCCCAGGGGGAAACCCCCCCCCCCTCCAAAAATCATTCAAGCTATCGAGAGCCTTGAATAATTTATATGTCTTAGAAAAAAAGCCTGTTATAAAAATAGAGGATAAGGGATGCAAGAGCGAGCGAAGCAAACTTGGGAATTCAGGCACCACTACGCTCGGGTTAAGGCCAGATTTCAAAAACCTAAACTGCTGTAAAAACTAGTTTAAGGTTTTCTTTTCGACAAAGTAAGTTCTCTTTCAGTATAATGGTCAAAAGAAAACAGAACCTATTCAAGGCGGGGTGCTAAAATTTTGAAGCTCGCTTCGCTTGCTTGTCTTGATTCTTGAGCTTTTCTTCATAAGTCGACAAAGCAAGTAATTCTTAGTTCTTTTGGAATGATCAAAAGAAAATCGAACGTATTCGAATGTGCAATATTTTTGAGCTCGTTTCGCTCGCTCTTGTATTCTACATTTTCATAGTGGCCAGCTGCATAAGTCGACAATGTAACTCCTATTTCTGTTTGAAAATGTAAATCAAATCCTAACCTATCCGAGTATAAAAATTATCTACATAGTTTGCTTCGCTCGCTCTTCTCACCCTACATAAGCAGACTGTCCTAATTTGGCAGCAATATAAAGTACCAGGCGGGCGATGCGATGCGACCAGGGTTGAAAAAAAAAACAGTTCTTTTTTTTTAATTTTGTAAAACAAAAGTTCAAAATGTTTTGAACAATTGTTTTTTTTTTTTTTCATTGTGCGATTTATCAAATTTTTTATCAACACAAATCGATCAGGCCTAATATAATTAATTTCTAGACAATTTTAAAATTTACCTGAGGAAACATTTACAAAAAACGATCAGAATAACATAATAATCACAACAGTTAGTACACTCCGATTCAAACTTAATGGCGGCTTGGAACATGAGGCGAGTCGCTGCGCAGTAACGAATTCATGGGTCAGCGGGGGTGAGGGGTGGGGGGTATTGCGGAGCGAGCAGCGCACTTCCGAGCCGCCATTAAGTTTGAATCGAACTGTACTAACTAATAAACTATCTAATCTGTGAACATACTTTTTTTGTAATCAATCTAAGTAGGTATGTAACACAGGCCACCCAGTACACTGTACGTTCAGAATTCTAAATTCCGATTTTCGTTCTTAGATGTACCTTACCTAAAAGTATATTTAAATATTGGGAAGTCCCCAAAATTATTGCGGGGAATTACCTCTTTTTGACAAGTGACAAAGTATAGATACTAGGTACATAAGTAGGATGGACTATATTCAAATAAGGGGAATCCCCAAAATAGTTGCGGGAAATTACTTCATTTCGACCGGCTACGAAGTGTATGAAACTATCTAACCTTTTTAATTTCTTTTCGAGCTATTTTTCATTCGCGATTTAAAACTATGTTTTTTTTTTCTTAACGTTCAAAATATTATTTTAAACTTGTTTTATACTGTGATTTTAAACACTTAATAAAAACAATGTTTTATTTCAAACTGTTTTAAACACTGTTTAAAATACGTGTTTTAAAAAAACATGTTTGTTTTATGCCAACCCTGAATGCGACAAGGGTTACCATTTCGAAATTTGAAAAGTCTTGACAAAAAGCCTAAAAATTGCAGAAAATTCCGGATAATTAACTTTTTAATCTTATTTTCAGTAATCATAAATTATCTTTTTAAAAAAATCCTCTAAAATAAAAAAATCCGGACAAACGAGAAGGCCGGACATAGTACGGACGGGGGGCTAAAAAGCCTGACATGTCCGGACAAATTCGGACGGATGGTAACCTTAAATGTGACGCACCCGTTGGGACGGGGTAGCTTGATAAAAATGTGGTTGCTATTTTAGTATATTTTGTACATTACGACTTATTAATATTTTTTTAGAAGGATTCCGTACCAAAATGGTAAAAAGGAACCCTTATGGTGCGACTCAGTCTGTCTGTCCGTCTGTCTATCACAGCTGGATATCTCAAGAACTACTAATGCTAGCTAACTCGAGACATATGACTTGGCAGTCCGACGGTCACACCACTATGCTATCACAGCGATAGAAGATTATGTTTATATTACAAACTGAAATTAATTTGTAAAATTATGTCTAACGCGGATTTTTTTAAACTGAGAATCACGCAAAATCTATCAAGCGTATTTTTCTGAAACCTTCACCATTTTAAAGATAATTTAATTATTGATCTTTTATTATACGTGTTTTATTAAAATACCTTTTGTTTTATGTATAATAAATTAATAATACGTCTAATTTGGGACAGCGCTCCTTGATAGGCGAGTCCTATTACTGGCTGGACGTACGACGCGTTGCGTGAGCTCAGCACAGAACACGCAAGCTAACCATTCAAGGTCACTGGCATATATCTGCGTCATAATTGTGGACACTAGAGTGCTGGGTTGTAAGTGGTCTGAGAATAAAAAAACACATTTTTTATTAACTAGTTGTTTTTTACACAGAGAGTGCGTACAACGAGCTACTCGCAGAATTGGTGCTATTCTACAAGGTTGCACAAGAACACGTGGAGAAGGATGCAGCGGAGATTTTGGAGGCAAGAATTTTAGCTAAAAAACATAAAATGTCCGTTGCTGCGGTCAGGGCTTTGCAGAAAAAAGGAATAAAACTATCCGAAGTGGGGATCGTCAGGAGGTCAATGCCAGCTGAGATAATACTGCCAGAACCTGTTGAAAAACTACTCGAGAAAAAAGGAGATAGAACAAGACAGCTCCTACTGGAAGACCCTATGGCTCCATTGATTAATACATGGACTCCAAAAAAGGACAATAACACGCAAGAAGAGGAATATAAGAAGCAGATGAGATACACAAAGTGGGCTGAGAAATGGGATGGTTTTGACGGGGACACTGAAGGGGTTCATATCGCGGATTCGATTGCTAAGCTCGGGCTTACTAACGATAGCAACTTCCTTCTAAAAGAATTAAAAGGTGCTGTATAACCACTCACTCTTAGCACCCTAATTGCGTAACACACTTTCAATCACAACCTGAATCGACGGTGGGAATTTCAAATGTAAGAGACATTGTATTCCCTGTCCCTTACGACATTTGAAATATCCATCGTCGGAACAATTTTGAAGGATATTCATGTCCAAAGCTTCATATGTCGAAATTTGTCTGCTCAGCAACGTAAATAACGCAATGAATGTTGTTGAACTGTCAATATGAAAGGCATTAGTGTGTTCAGCAATTACTCCGCTGGTGAAACCAAAAACGAGATAGTACTTTTTTATCCTATCCTGCTAATTCCTACACCATATTCCCAAGTAGCAATGTCATGTCTTAAAAAATATTTAACAAAAAAAAAACAACTGACTTAAGAAAAAACACTACAATGTGAAAGATAACTTTAATTTCGGAACTCTGTGTCTTTGGTTTTGAATTTTCGTTTTTTGCCACCGACTTCCAAAATTAAAGTTATTTCTCACTTTGTAGTTATGGTACTTACCCCACACAAATTCAAATACCTGCTGTAATTATTAGTAACAGGAAATTATCATATCATCCACATACGAAGTGGGAAATATACGTATTATGAAGTTAACTCAAAAATTATCCAAGCAAAGTTAATAAAATGTATGTGGTGGTCCCATATAAATTTTATTAAGAGCATACCCTTCCCATAATTAATATCCTCGAGAGCATACCCTTTCAAACAAAAAAAAAAAAACCAAAATCGATCCACAATTGACGGAAAAATCGGAGGACATACATAAAAGAAAAAACATATATATAACCTCCTCCTTTTTGGAAGTCGGTTAAAAAGATACCTATTGTAGATATCTTCGAGACAGTAACTAAATTCTTGACCTTGGTCTTGAACCATAATCCATATCGACCCACAAGATATCTTGAGGATATCCACCACAAGAGAGGGTATAATTTCGAACAACGCTGCCGTGTTACTACTGGTCTCCATACATTTTATATAGGTTTATATGAGATTACATTCACAAAATCAATGCTGCGCGACATTGCTGCGACGGCACTGCTGCGCGGCAGTGCCGCCCTGCCGCCGCGGCTGGTCAGTAGTGCGGCGTTCATCACAGCGACAACACGTGAACTGTTGAAATGTAAACCACGAACGGCAGTGCCGTGCAGCGGTGCTTGGAACCATACCTTTAAGTAAAAATGGGCACAGGTTTACAAAATAAGTAAAGAAATAATTCAAACTACTTTGGTTTATCTACAAAGTAGTTTGAAGTATTTCTTTACAGTAGGATTTAAAGCCGGCAATACATGTTGGTCATAAGCTCGCCGAGCGAAGGCTAGTACCAACGTACACTATTTCTATTTTCTTAATGTCCCTCGGGTACCATCGGATTTCCGAGTACAAACGAATGCTAATTTCCATGTCCATCAATTATTTGATTTATCGTGTATAATAATTTGAATTCAGAACTAAGTACTTTATTGTTGTTTTGTTTTGATTTCCGTATGAACTATATAGAGCTGTAAAACTATTTTCCTATCTGTCGTGCCTACTTCAGCGGCTTTCCTCCCAAAGAGTATTAACAACTTTATATACTTCCAAGTCGATTGAGAGCGTCCGGTCTGCACCAAGTGCAAAGGGCAACTGATAGAAATCCGACAACTGACGAAACACAAAGTTTGCCGAGGGACATTAAGAAAAAAGAAATGCAGTATAGTTAGCCCATTTGTCTAGCATCGCTATTCCTCGTCGATGCTTGCCTAGCTAGCCGAGTGCAGGCAAGCGCCAACGTGTATACGGTTCGTCGTGCCCTGCCACCACTCGAGATCGCTCGCTACGACTTGTCTCACTTCGGAACAGTGTCATTTTTTTTGCACAAATCAAAGGCGCTCGCCTGCACTCGGCAATTATGGCCAACATGTGGATAGTTCCACAAAAACTCTTGGACATTGGCAGTTGGCATTGGTCTCTTCCAAACTTGACCAACATGTTGACCGTACACCGTAGCACTCGCATTGTATCAATTTGCCTATGCTCGCATTGGCTGAGGTTTGGTCAACGTGTATTGCCAACTTTAAAGTTACATCTTTGATGTATTCTTCCTTTTTAATACGCCCACCTAAACAGAGTGAGGTGGTATTGCAGAACACTGCAGCTAGGGATGCCATCGGTCCGAATTTGTCCGGCTTTTTGGCCCCCATCGGACCTCGTTTGTCATTTTCACGACCAAAGCACCTGTCCCACCGAGAAGCGCGTCGAGTTAGCAACTAAAAATGAGTTGGCGAGCAACGAGCTGCGAGTCGATGGCGACGAGCGATTAGGTAATCTCTGGTATGCGTAGAGTTGCCATCCGGCCGCATAAAGCTGGACAGTGTTAGGCTTTTTGACCTCTTGTCCGGGCCAATTTGACTGCGACCCATCCGGCTTTTTATTTTCTTACTTCCATCGTTCTTTCTTTTGACGTAAGCCGAGAGAAACAAGAGGATATTGATTTTAAGCGACTGTTGGCCATAAAAATGGGTAGCTTTTTTCAAATCGCTGAGTAACATATATTGTGGCTCAGAGTTCCTCGCTCTTTGCAATACCGGGGCACAATGCCAACACTGAAAGAGTATTCTCTTTAATAGGCCAGCAATGAACGAAACAAAGAAACAGGTTAAAATCGGAAACTATTGCAAAAATGTTAATTGTGGAATTTAATTTTAAGACATGTTTTATAAGAAAATTATTAAGGAGGTTAACCTTTAAAAGCAGGTTTATACCAAAGAAAAATATGCAAATGAAAATGATAATACCGATTAAAACTTTCTTTAAAAAAATGTTTTATTCGAACTTTTAGTCAAAAATCCTTTTGTTTTTTTGGCGTCCGTCCGGCTGCTGGACCCTAAAGTCCGGCTTTTTTGCGGGTAAGTCCGGTTTTCTGATTTTTAGAGATGGCAAAGCTAGGTATGTGTATGTACCAGGCGCGGTCGCAGCCCAAAATTTTGGGGGGGTCACCATGGGTGCAGAAGAATATTTTTAGGGAGGTATATCTTGTTGGTGTAGTGGTCGCAAGCGCTACTGCCGGAGTGTTATTGGATTTCTCATCAAGAATGATATGTGCATATATCTCTAGCTCCATATTAATTATGCTATTCAGGGACGCATCTGTTGCGGTGCAACAGTGCAGTGCGGTACACATGCGGTGCGGGGGGGGGAGTAGTTGCGAGCAAATTAGTCGCAGTCGCAGCACTTTTTGATAGATACTAGGAACAGTAGATTATGAAAAGAGCGAGCAATGCTAGCTTGAAAATTTTAACAACCAGCCATGGATGCCCGAATATATTCTAACCTAGGATAGGTTAGGTTTTTTTTTAGATATTTTCAATTCTAAGAACTCTTTTGAACTGAATGCAGAATACAAAAGCGAGCGAAGCGAGCTGGAAAATTTTCACACACTCTGATAGGTTAGCTTTTGTTTTGATCATTCCAAAAGAACTAGGAATTAGTTGCTTTGTCGAAGAAAAGTCTTTTATATGAAGAAAAGCTCAAGAATTAAGAGAATGTAGAACGCAAGAGCGAGCGAAGCGAGCCTGAAAATGTTTGCACTACACCCTGAAAAGCTTCTGTTTTCTTTTGACCATTACACAGAAATAGAACTTACTGTTATGAGGAACAGCTTAAACTCAACAGTTTTACAGTAAGTAGTTTAGGTTTTGGAATCTGGCTTTCAAACCTTATGTACGAGTGGGGTGCCCAAATTTCCAAGTTTGCGTCGCTCGATTTGGATTCTGTTTATTATTTCTAAAAGCTTAGATATGAGTTATTTTATCGGATTAACTAACATTTTTATTAAAATTTGTCGACTATGAAAAAATAACGGAGGTCGACATTTTTTTCTAAAAAACATCAGTATTTATTTAAAAACACAAGTGTAAGTCCATAAAATCCCCTTAAAAAAAAAAAAAATCTCGTAAGTTTTTTTTTTCAATCGATAAATTTTAATAATAAATTTTCGATAATTTTACTTTTCGACTTAGATCACTTCGAATGGGGAATAAATAGTTAAAATGAA
This sequence comes from Omphaloscelis lunosa, assembly GCA_916610215.1. Classification (NCBI taxonomy): domain Eukaryota; kingdom Metazoa; phylum Arthropoda; class Insecta; order Lepidoptera; family Noctuidae; genus Omphaloscelis; species Omphaloscelis lunosa. Next base: position 5,750,512 of record OU744270.1, read on the forward strand.
TGTGCAACAAAAACGCTGCTTATGGGTGACTCAAATAAAATATTTAGTTGACACTACGTCAAACTTTGATGTCGACTTGTAGCAGGGTATCCAAAGAGTAAAAAAAAACACGCCAGACGTTAAAAGCTTTTAATATATGTACAATATATTATGAAGTCAAGTGTTACATCATCATAATTTTGGTCTTAGCTCGAGGCACAATTTTTTTATCAAAAATGGTACAGCAGTTTCGGAGAAAGCAAATCTTTCTAACATTTATGCTGTTCAACAAAATGGCGTACCAATTTTGATGAGATTATTAATTTTTCTTTCTCAAATTGAGCCTCGTGACACAAGTATTTAATATTTTCTTTTAAACAGTTTGTAGTATATATTTATACACATTTTTAATTTAATTATTATTATTAGAAAAAATCGAATACTTTTTTTTTAAATCCCAAAATCTATATTATATTATTTAAGAAAAATCCAATACATCAATCTGATGTATTGGAGAATATTTATCATTTCTCATACAGTTTACTCCAACAGGACCCATACACGCAAACGATAAGTCGCAGCGACAAAAAAACCGCTCGTGTGTATAAAGCCTTAAGTTTTTTTTTTTTAATTTTAATTAAACCACTTATCTCTACTATAAAAATTTCGAACGACCATTTCTGTACAATTCCTATTTACAATTTAACAAAATTATTGAAAAATCGTTTACAGTATTTTGACAATCATACATGTTTATTTTTTCTCTAATATTCTGTATTAAATACGAATTTTCATATCTCTATTGAATTTTACTTTTTCTCTTTGATAAATTGGCATGAATAACTTTTATTTAAATTATTATTTTAGGTTTATTATATATTTTTTAAATGTGCTAATTAAGCCCTTTCAACATAGCATCATTTTTTTTTTCTCTATAGGGCGACACGGCTCAAAGACGGCTCGAATCACATAGCTTATAACCAGTGGACGATAGACACTTCCAACGATACCTCGTTTTTCAAATTATGATTAGTAGTTTAGAAGTTATGAAGGAACAGATGAACATACATACATTCTATTTTGCTTCGCCGTAGTCGGGTAATAAATACTTTCATTATAGTTCTGATATCGTATTAGAAATAATTTACACAACATCGAAAAAATACCGTAAAGCTTCGTAGGGTCGACCGCACGTCAGTAAGAACACTTGGACTCTGAAAACCGTACGTACTGCTTACGACATAAAGGCGCCGTGAGTAGTAGCAAAACAAGTGTAGACTGGCCTGATATTGTAAGGAAATGTGGTTAGTGACTAACCTGGTGTCAGAGTTATAAAGCCGCCCATGGGACTTGGCTTCGCCTGCCGTCGAGACATATCTCTCAGGAATGCCGATCCTCACGATGTTTTCCATCACAGTTTTTGAAGCAAGTGATAATTATACAATACGCACATGAATCCGAAAAGTCAGAGGTGCGTGCCTTGGGTTCGAACTCGAGACTAGGCTTTCAGTGCTCTTGTCACCATGCTTGCTAACGCGGACACATTTAACGCGTTAGTTCGGCCTCCAGTTTAACTTCACCAAATAATTCAAATATAACACGGTTGACTTTGAAATTATGCCTGTCAATTAGAATAATCGACACAGCACCGGATCTAGGGGGCAAAGTGCGTCGGGCGCCAACTTCAGGGGGCGACAAATTCAATCGTAGCAGACAAGTGCACCACCCAGTACACCGCAACTTTGCAATAAATGAGACGCGCAGCACATATAATCTTTTTTTTTACAACAGATTTGGCGCCCCTGCTGGATTAGCGTATTATCGATCAATAACATTCGATTAATATGATGCTGGCAAAATTTTCATTTTGAGAAAATTTATATTTCGCGAGCAAATTTAGCGCATCCCCATAAAGGATTGGCGGAGGGCGGCAGATGACAGTTTTTGCCCCACCTCAAAAAAAAACTAGATCCGGGGTTGAACCAACATAGTCCAAACAATTGCCAAACTTAAGTGGCAATGGGCAGGTCACATTGCTCGCAGAACAGATGGCTGATGATGCCGAAAGGTTCTGGAGTGGCGACTGCGTACCGGAAGACGTAGCGTTGGAAGGCCTCCCACAAGATGGACCGATGACCTTGAGAAGTCCGCAGAAATCCGCTGGATGCGGGAAGCACAGAATCGGTCGAAGTGCTTGGGGAGGCCTGTGTCCAGCAGTAGACATCTTTCGGCTGAAATAATGATGATAATGAATTTGAATAAAGCATTAAAACTGAATTGTTTAAACATAAAAGTGAATCCCAACGTCGGACATACCTTTCATATCTCCACCCTTTTCCCAACTGTTGGGTTCGGCTTCTAGTCAAACCGGATCCAGCTGAATATCAGTATTTTACATGGAGCGACTGCCTATCTGACCTCCACAATCCAGTTGCTGGGTAACACGATACCCCTTGGTAAGTCTAGTTGTCAGACTTTTTGGGCTTCTGACTACCCGTATCGACTTTTGAATCTTAAGTGATTTTGGTATGATTTTGACTTACAAACGACGGATAATGAACATATCCTGGGTTTCCTGAATCGTTGACCTAAGTTCTGAGTTGAGCTCCACGAATACTGAAAAATGCGTGCACTGACTTGACAGGTCCACTCAAATCTGTTTTGACTCTTTCCTCAGAATACCATTTCAGACACCAATCTACATGGTCGTCATATGGCCTGACCAAGATTATGTCTGAGACTTAGCATTCAGAAAACATTGAACTCATCGAGTTTTAAAACGTAAGATATTATTGACGTGTAAAAGGGTTTTTTTTTTAGCAATTTACAAAAATAAAAATTATTTATCATCATTTGCAACCCCAGACTGCCAAGTCATAGGTCTCGAGTTCGAACCCAAGCACGCACCTCTCACTTTTCAGATTCATGTGCGTATTGTATAATTATCACTTGCTTAAAAAACGATGAAGGAAAACATCGTGAGGAAACCGGCAGGCTTGAGAGATATTTCTCGACGCATGTGAAGCCAAATCAGAGGCTCATGGGCGGCTTTAAGACTCTGACACCAGGTTAGTCAGTAACCACTCGAAAAGGAGAGATCATTTGCAAGTTACTTTACAAAAATGTTATAATATTATGATAGGAAATTCCGTCCTCCACATGGCTTGTACATGCTAACACCTCTTCCCTATGAGGGAAAAGTACCAAAGGATGCAACATGCTATATTCCATTGTCTCTGAATTTGTTTCGGCCTTTCTTCTCCTAATAGTCGAATAGGAAACGCCGATCTCATCTAGTTTTTAAAATATAATTGATGTGTAAAAGCGTTTATACAAACCTAATTACAGAAATAAAATCATTTATCATATTCTTAAATTTCTTCCCCCACATTCATACAATTTAATTTACATTACAATTTACACTTAGAAGAAAATTATTCATGCCAAATTTTTTGGAGGGTAATCAAAAATTCGTATTATACACATAAGTACTTGAATAGTCATTACAACTAAATATTTTAGTCGACTATAACAATTTTAAGATCAATATGTTGAAAACGATAATTTATTCTATACCAATCATACTTCGGAGGGTAGTAAGAGTTTTAAGAAGTTTTTACTAATTGAAATAAAAGTTTTATTGAGATTTTCGCCCAAAACTGTATAGGTAACTGATTGATGTGAAAGTGCCATTAAAAGGTAGCTGATTCCAGTAGGTTAATTCTCGTACCTAAAGACCTTCAATCAACAATAGCTCTAGATCAAGAATTAGGAGCAAAAACACATCGCTCAAGTGGCCGCAATTGCATATAACTTGATTATAAACCTTAACACTTAAACATAAAGTTAATAATCGTTTGCAATATATTGACTACTTCGATTGAAAAATATTTATGGAAAAATAAAACATAATTTTTTAAGCAATAAGGTTGAAAACACTATGTCGCAAAATAAAACCAGAACATAATTTGTAGTCTTTTTTCCGGCCGTTTTGGATGCACTCATCTGAAATCTAGTAGGTACCTATTATTGTTGATCGGAGCTAAAAACGGTCAAAATCTAATAGAAATCTCATCTCGACGTCATCAATTAAAAAAAAAACATTTATTATTGAAAAATATAAAAAATATTTAAGTATCTAATATTTTCAGTTCAAAACAACTATTCTAGGATAAAGTCAGGGAAATAAATTGTTTAGCAAAGTGGCTACCAACTTAAATTGCGAAGTCTCTTTTGGCCAGACGCAGTCTAACTTTCTCTCACCTACACACATTTAACAAGGTCTGCAAATCACTGGACATCAAAGAGTTGCTATCTGCTCGCCTTAGTCTGCCTGTCCACTGGAGCGAAGAAATGTGCCAATATTAACTAATAGGAGCGGAGCTCTGAAGCGGAGTTTAGATTCTATTGGCACATTTCTCCGCTCCGCTCCAGTGGACAGTTTAAACTGTAATAAAGAAATGGCTTCTGTTACTAACATACACCGCAAAAAAATCATTTCTCTTACGTTTATCGACAAGCCAAAGTACCAGCGAACAACATCCCTCCCACACTTTCCCCCTCACAAACACACTCACAATATAATTCACGCTGTAAACTAGAACTGTACACTGACATATTTCTTTCTGCTCATTCGCACTCCGACCCCCAAGTTACAAGCCCTACTTAGTCTGGGAGTCAACGGTCAAAACAAAACATTTTGAAGTACAAACTTCAACTGTGTCTTACATAGTCCACTGATCAGTGTATGTCATCAACCTTTCCTTAGCCAATAACACTTTTAATATTTTTTATTTTGTATTAAAATCAAAACTGTTTTCTTATAACACGGCAAATTGGTGTAATGTGTCAATTTAATAAACAATTGTTTCCCGGACTGTGCACACTTCTAAAAATACCAGGTTTAGTCGTGAAGAAAACGTTCCAAAAATTATAATATGTTCTTGCTATGATTTTAGAAATCTACAAACTTTTTTAACGGTGTTTTCATATCCATCAGTAAGCTTTTGTATGCAAAATTCCCTGAAGCGCAAAATACCTTATGGACAAATATATGTGAAGAAACGTAGCTCTCATGCAGTTACAACAAGGCCGATGAATTATGGCCGGTTTGAACATACCCTCCAACAAGTCCTCTCACTCACCTCTCTTCATATAAACATTTGTTTCCTAAAAAAAAAATTGCGCAGCCTCCTGTGCAAAGTTCGGAACGGCCATGATTTATCGGCCATATTGCACTTCGGTGTTGGTCCTATTGACTCACACCAACTAGTCCTTTTACAATTATTTTACTTCTGACAGCAACCTTATTATAACGGGAATAAAGATCATTATAATTTTGATAAACTTGTCAATGGGAGCAACACAACAGCAACCTTAATACAAGGAAAATGAAGATCACTTTTAAGAGGTAAAATAACTGTGACAGCTATTCAAACGAGACACGATATGGAAACCCGGTAGAATGGGGGGGGGGGGGGTGACTACGGATATGACTACTAATAGAGAACTATGAAAGTATCTCTATATGAAGAACAGGGTGTAAAGTTCACTCATCCTCTATAGAAAAGGGAGGATCCTCCGACCAGACGGGTGATGTCAAGACGTTGTATATATACTAATTACTCTTCTTGCGCGATGTCGGTGTGATGTGTAGTTCGCATATGGCGATGTAGATGTCACCACAGAAGACAAGCTGCGTCGACCTCAAAAAAGAGGGTGTGTGCTGATGACCACACGAAAGAAGTGAAGACTTATGACTAGAGCCGAGTTTACGTGATTGTGCGTCACCGACCGACTGGAGCCGAGTATACCCGATTCAACATCACGGAGCCGAGGGCGACGGCTATGCAGTGTTCAGAAAGACCTGATGAAGTTTTCACTTCAATAAATTGGGGTAAAGGCAAGGGAATGATGACGACTCACACCAACTAACAGCTTTAGAATGAAACACTCAGTCTTTGCACGTCGGTTGTCAATGCTTGCACGTGATTGGTTGCGCCAGGGAGCCTAGTAGATGGTGATTCGATGATGTGCGGTAAACAGGTGCAGTCACCAGCTTATATACCTTACAGTGACGCAACATTTAAAAGCGTTTTTCTCGTGTAATTAGAACTTTATATAAAAGTATGGTTTCAAACACCATTTATGTATTTTTTTTCTCTACCAAATAAAATTAATCTAATTCTATTTTTTTTTCTACCTCATTATGGCGACTGTACACTCCTGTCCAAGTGCTCTCGTTAGGTCTCGCGAGAAAGGTTTGAGCGAGGGGCTTCAGCCCGAGGGTGGCCATGTACACTCGCCTAATTCAGTTGAAGTTTTGAATCCCGAGAGGATGGTCGCAGACATTGAACTAGATTCTCTGTCAATCGGCGTAAATAACACTGGAGTCACGACAGTGTACAGCGACTCACTCGCAACTGCCGCGAGATCCTTTAACTCGGGCACAAAAAGCCGACACGGGACATAGAGCGAGCGAGAAACACGAGAGTGTATAGCCGCCATTACAGTGCGGACGCTTATAATTATACTGTATACAAACATAATATTTTTGTGGCGTAAAATTTCTATAAATACTTTAGGACCAAATAGCTTTTGAATCTTGCGTAACTGTAAGGTATTTATGCTGGCGACTGCATCTGTAAACCGCGCCTCATCTAATCACCATCTACTCTCTCTCTCCTTGCCGCAACCAATCGCGTAAAAATGTAGGGTATTTACGCTCATGACTGTTCACATTTACGTTGGACCTTTTTTAGGCTTAAATTGCATTTCTTCACATATATTCATAGCTAATCTACAAGTTCAAATAAAATTAGCCAGCGAAACTGCACAGATGTGATAGTATTGATATCTAAACACGATAAAAACAAAAAATAATACAGATTGTCTAAACGGATACTTCAAGTAACTGAACTAAGACCCCAAAAAATGTCATCAATTTTTTTTTATGTCCTGTTTACATATCGATATTCATCCCATGTGTTGTTTTGCTAGCTAATTTAATTTGACCTTGTCATGACCTGTATATTCCAAAAAATCTCAAAACTCTACCTAACCCCCGCATTTCATTTAAAAAAAAATACATAATAATACTATTCAAGTACATAAATCGAAATTATATTACAAATCGAGTTACATCGATATTTTCTTTACATAATTTTTTTAAGTCATATTTTCTTTTTGAAGTACAAATATTTCGTGTAATTTTTTTCAGTCCTTGATAACATTGTCTCATTTAGGTTTTTAAGTTCGATTATTTCGGTCTGAAAAGTGTTGAATCTAACAAAAATATGCACTGCGAAAATCGTCCTTACAGCTAAGACATACAGGCGCTGTTAATATAAAATTGATACAACTGATGTCTGGTAACACTTTGACATTGGATGTGTTGACTGTACATTTCAATATTTCTCGAAGGGATAGACAGAGTTCACACACATTCCGCAAATTATAAAAAATGTTGATGGTATGATGAGTAAAACTAGTTACAAAAAAGTTTTTTACTGGCACATGATTCAAAAAACAAATATTGAAAAAAAAAATATAACAGTCAAGTAACCGAATGTCAAAAATATTACGAAATTCCAAAGATTTAAATCATTAGATTCAACTGACCGCGCGAAAAGATGATCACGTACCGTTGACAATGACATTTTAATAGTATTGGTACGCTCACTCATAAAAGTTGTATCTATCGTTCCATGCGAGATGCGAGTTCAGTTTGTGTCACAGTGAGGCCGTGAGGGCAAATCTAACAATTTAAATCTTTGACGAAAGCCGCATTGAGATGTATTTTTTTAAAATAAGCCTTATCGACTCTTCAAACATAATTTTTTAAGTTATTTACTAGATAGAACACTTCTTTTATCAATATACAAGGTTAAATTGAAATAAATAGCGAAACTTCACAAACATGATGGGTTTAGATATCTAATGACGACAAAACTAAAAAAAACAGACGAGAGGTGTCGTTGGACACCCGCTATCTAATTGCGTTGACACTTTCGGTAAACGATTACAACTAATCTGTTTCATTTTGACAGTTCAACAACATTCATTGCGTTATTTACGTTGTTGGGCAGATTTTTTTCGAACTTATGAAACAATGGATTACCAATCTCTTTCAAAATGATTCAGATTGTGTAAGTTTTGCTAGTTAATTTAATTGCACCTCGTAGGTGAAGCTATACATTGTCATTTGTATGAAAATAAATAATCAACAACAGAACTTGATCTTATCTACCATTTTCGGACCATGTTTAATAATTTAAACTACCCTTGAATTCAGAATATCTTAATCATCATGTTTCGGAAAAACGAACTCAATGTCATACGCAACAAAGTTCAAATTCCATTGCGAACAACAGGACCTTTTTATTACAGTGGTCACTTAAAAATCAATTTAGACGACATAACGATAGAGTGGATAGTTGAGTAACTAGAAAATACAAATAGACGTTAGTAACCTTTTCCGCTTAACTATTCCTAAAGAGCGGCGTGTCGTCACGCCGTGTACGGGTTTGCTACAAGTCAATCGTCATCCTGAGGATGCCTCGTTGAGAGGTGAAACATGTGTCGTTTTCTTAAAGGTTTTTTATGGCTCTTTAGGAATAGTTAAGCGGAACAGGTTACTAAATATATCAACGGCTATTGTATTTTTTATAATGGATTTCCGCAAGGTCACGCCTGAATCAACTGAGAAATAAAGGTTATTATTGCTTCTGAATTAAAGTATCAGTTTTGAATGGGGTTCAACATTTATCATAACCAGACATTTAAAAACATCAAATATTACTTGTCTTAGTCGTGCCAAAATGAGCCAACCCACAACCTCTCACAACATCACGCCGGTATTCCCCGAAGGGTTATGCAGAGGTGCACCTATAGTACACCCACATTTCGCCAGTTATGTTTAAGTTCCATGTAATAGGGGGCGAGCCTATTGCCATCAACCGGGCACAAATCCAGACTCCGGGCTGCTACTGAGAAATCTCTCATTAATATTACTATACAGCAAAATCAGTAGATACTGAATTAAAATGAATCGGCGTTAACTATCCCAAATCATTACTATTGGTGGTTCATGTATCTTTCGGCGCCTGAATAACATTGACAGGGGGGACGTCGTAAGTAAACATTTTGTGAAATTGTAACAGAAATAGGGTATTTTTTTTAAATTTTGAACTCTGTAGAATATAGTTCGCAAATAGTACAAACAAAATTATAAAAAAGTGTTAAAGCTTAAAAGATTGCAAAGTTATAAACGTTTCAAGTAACTGCTAGACAAGGACGGCACTATCACAGAAGTGACGTCATTACTATGTAACTTTATAGGTACTAGCGCCATACATCGTTCGTACTGCGACATAATTTTTAAAGCGTGTAGCTTGACCATATTTCCATCGATTTTACAGCTTTTTTTTTTCAATTACTTCATTTTATTATGCCTTCTTTGAAATTACATAAATTCGAATAATTCTGTTAGTTCCGGATACGGGCACGCGGCAAAAGCTCCTTGTAGCGTTGAACTTCGGAAACGTGAAACTATCATGTGGGTGGGATCATTTTGGCAGAACTAAGCTCACTTATTATTGCATTAAGTCCAACTCATCCCAACATTCATTATTAAGTGGCTACAGAGTAATTCGAATCTGTCATACATTCGTGACTTCTCTAAAAAGGGGTTAGTAGAGATGTTGGTCAAGATTAAATTATATTTCAAAATATTTAAGAGATGGTATCATGAGCCTGCACGAATGATCGTAATTTTAATAATTAATATGGGCCGAATATAACACTGTTTTTGAAACCAAGTTCCCTAATGCGGCTTGCGGTAGCAGTTAACTGGTACAAATCGTCACGTAAGGAAAAAGCGTTATGCTCCTCCATGCGACTCTGTCTCTCTCTCTCTCTTTTCTATTATTATACGAGTGTGTGTGCGTGCGAGGATCACGTAAAGAACTTCGTTCCGACCACAAACATTTCTAAATCGTTAGACGACTGTCATTTGTTCCCACTGGGTCATGATGACAGATAACATAATTATTTGGAATTTTATGCACAATGTTAGTTTTTTTTAAGGTTACCTCTGAGATCATGACTACTTAACCGGGCTTTCCTGTGGGTGCCTTAAGCTACTACACTTAAAACCTCCAGTCAGGGAGGCGTATGCCAATTAAAACTAGGTGAACGCTCGCTAAGGGCACCCCCTGTGGGGTACGAACCTCGGCTTAGGGCGTCAACCGGAGGGAGGACATCAAGGATGGGACGGGCTTTGTAACTGCTTTATAATCTTAATGTTGAGTGTCACTAGCACGTCATAAAAAGCATAAGCATAATCAGCATATAATGTGCCCACTGCTGGGACACAGGCTTCTCTGTGAGAGGCAGTGGGCCGTAATCCACCACGCGGGCCCAGTGCGGGTTGGTAGATTTCACATATCTTTGTGAAACTGTCTTTGTCTGTGACAGTTTCAAGATCAGTGAAGCTTCAATTTACTGGGAATTTTTACTGTCTTTGTTTTAGTATTTTTTTCTTTTTCGAGTTATCAATCAATTATGTTGCATCTGTCATGTATTGACTCTGCATCGCCCTGAGTTTGTCAGGTATAAAATGCCTCAGGCATTAAGTTCGCCTTTGGAGGGCTTTTTTTTACTAATACATTAAGTTTTAATAAATAGTTATTAAAAGTGGTAACGTAACTACGTGGTAGTATGTGAACAGCTGTATTTAAATATATTAGTTTTATGCCATGCCATGCCATGAAACTGAATTACTATAATTCTGTCATTACTTTGAGGGATCTTCATCATCTGCCTAGCCATTTCCCAACTATGTTGGAGTCAGCTTCCAGTCTAACCGGATGCCGCTGAATACCAGTAATTTACATGGAGCGACTGCCTATTTGACATCTACAACTTAGTTACTGGGTTACACGAATACCTCTTGGAAAGACTGGTTGTACGGACTTCCGGTTCTCAGGGGTCTTGTCATAAGAATTCTAATACACTCAGATAGTCTGAAACTTCTGAAAAGTCAGAAACCCTATAATCTTCAAAACTTAGCTATCTAACAACAACTAGGTCATCAAAGTATAGCCACGTAGACCAGTCGGTAAATTTAACCAATAACAATGGGTTATAGGAACCGCATTAAATTGAATGTACAAATAATTTACATGGTATCGATCCGTTAACACCCACTGCTATAAAAAAGGCCCAAACATAGATTATTACCATCAAAATCTACCTTCCGTATCCGTAGAAAATTTGTCCAATATCATCATTTCGATTAACTAATTTAAACTTGACTCACACCTCTACCCAAAAACAAGCAATGACTGACAACATAAGTCTTAATAATAAAAAATTCTCTATACATTACAAAAAAAAAAAAAACAATTTATTTCCACTCTCATACTTCTAACCTATCTCGCGGACTTACCAGGCCGATCACATTCTTCTGTACATCTACAATCTTCAGAGATGGAGTCTAATGACATCAAGCTTTCTTGGGACTGTCTAAGACAAGCCCTGCATCTTGAGTCGACAGAGTTCCCGCTCTCAGAAACGGACTCTAACGATCTCAGACTCTCAACAGACGTTAATTTGTAAGAACGTCTGAATTCTGCAATTTCTTCCTCACTCATATTTAAAGCAAGTAAAGAATCACGCGCCATTTTTCCTAAAGACGACACCTTTTTCTTCTTTTTACTCAATATAGATTCCATTTTGGCTAACGGACACGGTTTATTTAAACATTCAGGCAATGATTTCGGGCTCGATCCGCTTCGGGTGCGCAGTTTCGATCTGCGTTCAGGTATGTCCCTTGGTGTGGTACTTTCTGGTACTTTGAAAGCGATAGTTTTTGCTTTTGGACTTTTATCGTCTGATAGTTGAGATAAATCTTCTAAAGAATTCGATTTTTTAAGTTTCGCCCGCTCGGGAATGATCGGGGATGTCCGTAAGCCGACGATTTCTTTTGCTGTGAATACGTTGTCTTGAAGACTGTCGTCTACGACTAATTCTGGCGAAAGATCTAGAATTTCTTTGATTTCCGCTTCTTTTAATTCTTCGGCTAGAGAGCCTTGCTGGGCTGTAGGTTTAACTATGCTCTCTGCTCCTAATTCAAAGTCTCTATTTTCATAAATTAAGTATGATAATGCATCTTTGCCTAAATCTATATCTTGCGTTTTCAATTCCTTCTCTTCTTCTACATGAACTCTCGCCATATCTTCGAGTTTAACGTCATCTATAAACGCTAGCTGTAGAGGATTGTCTTCATCTAAGGTCTCCTCAATTGTGGCTATGGGTGCTAAATCGCTTTGGACTTTAACTTCTTCAATTTTAGGTTCATTTTTTACTGTGTCCCATACATTTACGGTAGGATTTTTCACTTGTCTTTCTAATTCTACTGCCAACGCTTTCGTGTTCGTCATGCTTGAGGTTAACGTGTTTTCTGGGCTAATATTTTCTTTGATACCTCTGATAACTTTGCTCGGAAGTTTGTCGACAGATTGCCCGTTATCCGGACTGTTTTGTTTATCTAAAGAGTTTTCAGAGCCCGAGCTTTTCAGAACTGCCGCGAAAGACCTCGGCCTGGCTAACTCTTTCTCTTTCTCTTCCTGTCCCTCTCTTACGAGATCATCACTTCTCCTATCTACATCTCTCTTTGTATTACTAATTACACTTAAGTCTAAATTTTGTACTATTATATCTTCGGTGGTTTTGGTAACTCTATCATCTGCTATCTCACTCTCCTGCGTCGGAAACGACTGGAATTCGCTAAGCGTGTTATCAGTGTCCGTAGAGGGAGTTTTAGAGTCTAACTTCCTTGAGAAAGACTCGTCTACGAATGAGACTTGGACTCTTTCGGAGAGAGTCGAGTCTGTGGCTTCTGAGCTATCTTCCTCTCTGTCTTTCTCTATGGTACTGCCCCAAGACCAGAAAGAGCTGGTGAGAGAAGAATCTTTACGTGGAGGAGTGTTTGATGCTGACTTTTTCTCATCATCACTAGTTAAACTCCTGGAGAATATGCTGCTTGGATGCTGAAATAGGCTTAGTAGCTTCTCTAGATGAGAAGGTTTGGTATCCTTTTCATCAGGTCTGGGTATATGGAAACTGGAAGACGGAGCCACCCAGGATATCTTCCTCATTCTATCCAGCCCTTTATTTTTTAAAGCGGGCACATCTAGCAAACTCGACGTCCTCTTCGGAGAAGTTGTCAAAGTATCAACTAGTTGGAAACTTTCAGGTTTCTTGACCGTTTCTTTAAAACTGGAGTTGTTGGTCAAAGTGCCTTCGTTTGAGGAATTATCTTCTCTGTTTTCTGAGGGGTGCTGTAAGGAGTATTCTATGCCGGAATCAGCTGACGTGACCATGATCCTATCCTGTTTAGCTGAATCCAGGGAGCTGACACTGGCTTCTAGACTCGATAAGGAATCATGTATAAGTTTTGTCTTTCCAAATATTGGGGAGACACTTTCATTTGAACTCAGAGAGAGATTTAAGAAATTCCCACTGTTCACTGGGTTTACTTCGCTCGTAGATTCCATACTACCTTCATTTGATAGAATAACACCGGATTTCCGTCGATCCAGCTCTTGAACGGTCTTGTTCTGTTCGTTGAGACTTTCCATAGAACTCCCAGAGATTTCTAAAGAAGAATTACTATCGAAAACACTCCTCTCTTCTCTTCTGTTCTCCATTAATCTTGAAACTTCTAAGTCGGGACTATCTAAGCTTGATTCACTCTTATTTTTTTTAAGTATAACACTATCAACAGGTACATTGTCATCTAAACTATTTTTATTTTTAACTAAAACCTTTATTTCTTTTATTATATTTCCTAAATCTTCTACGATGTTGTTCATAGCGTTTTCTGTCTTTTGGTCGGGTAACACTTTGGTGTTCTTTTTATCACTTTTAACCACTTCACTATAGCTTAAATCACTTGTCACTATTGTCGGTTTAATACTAAATTCTATCACATTTAAGTCACTTATAGTTTTTACGTTTTTGAGATTTGACGTGTCTGAGTTTATTTCAGTATCAGACAGAGGCACGATTTGTTGAGTACTCAATTCAGCACTTTTTTTAGGCATATTACCTAATTCAGTTAAGATTCCAGTTACGATTTTCGAGTCTGTGAACTCAATTTTCGAGTTGTCGAAAGTCTTTTTAGGGTCGCTACTCATTTTTAAGTCTAGAGTTGCATACTCAGTTATAGCATTGGATTTAGAAGTGGGATCACACTCAACATTCGATTTAGTCTTACTAGAATCACTTGTAGCGTTATCCGTAGAAAGTGGAGAAATACTCGACGCTGTTGAGTCACCGAGTTCAATGTCATCACATTCCGGAAATTCTTCTATAGTAGCTATTGAGGCTTTCGGTAAAATTGAATGAGATGGCGAGGTTTTTATCTTGCTTGAAATTTCAATTAAACCTCTAAGTTGAGTCGCCGAGTCTATATCTGTAGGTAAATTTGAACTGGAAGACTCAATTGATATTGGAAGCTCAGTTTTACCTTGAGTATCAGTTTTGACAATTTGTATTAGACTCACAGGCTCAGTTTGTAATCTATTTATGGAGACAACCGGAGCATCTTGCGATTGAGTCATTAATTCTGTTTTCATTGGAGTAACTGCGATATTCTTTGCTTGAATTACAGGCTCAATATTTATAGGTTTAGCTTGTTTGATACCAATATCGGCTAAACTTGTAGACTCAACCGGTGGTAACATTTTAGGTTGAATAGCCACGTTTGCTTCGGATTGACTTTCGCTATTCTTAAGTAGAATTGAAGGCTCAACAGTTGTTGATTTACTCTGTTTGTCATTAATATTCGTTTGACTCGAAGACTCAACCACGATATGCTTAACTTGTGGCTTCGGTTCCGTTGAGAATTGAGTAACTGTTTCTTTTCTTGCTTGAACTTCAGGCTCAACATTTTGGATAGGAGGCTCAACCGGTAATATTTTAAGTTGAATGGTTAATTCAGCGGTGGGTTGAGTTGTTCTATTATTTGTTTGAATTACAGACTCTACACTTGAAGGTTTTGACTGTTTGACATCTACATTCGACTCAACCTGTAATTTTCCAAGTTGAGCAACAGATTCCGTGCTGCATTGAATAATTTTATCCTTCTTTGCTTGAGTAAAAGGCACAAAATTTTGAATTGTAGACACAACCGGTAAATTTCTATGTTGAGTCGTCAAATCCATTTCTAGTTCAGTACCTAAGGTGATTTTATCTAGAATTATAGACTCAATACTTATATGTTTAGCATGTTGATTAACATTATCAGTTTGACTTGTGGCAGCAACATTAGGACTAACTTGGCTGCCTGCATTTTTAACTTGAAATTTCGGTTCAACTTTTACTAACGTCGGTATACTTTGTAGTTGAGTAGTAACCATATTTTTAATTGCTGTCAAAGTCTCATTACTAAGTTCAGTCGGCTCATTTTTCACTTGAGTTACAGGTACATTTTGTAATTCAGTTTCATTTTTAACTTGAAGTACAGGTTCATTTTTATGTTGCGTCGGTCCATGTGTTAGTTGAGTCGTAACAATATTTTTGATTGAGTCTGTAGATGTAAGTTGAGCGGTAGCTTCAATTTTAGGCTCTGATTTTGTTTCTATTATATCCACTGGTTTGATTTCAGTTTGAACTGTGAATTCGTTTTTGTCCTTTACTGTCGGTTCAGCCTGAACTTGAGGTAACGGTTCAATCTTTGAATATTTCATAGCTTCATTTCTTACTTGCGTTGTAATCACCTTTTTACCTACAGACTTTTTTTCTATTGGAACTACATTTTTAACTTGCGTATTTTCTGTAATAACCGGTTCACATTCAACAGCAGTAATTTCATTTTTAACTTGAGTGTGTACTTCGTTTTTCACCTGTGTCTCATTCTTAAGTTGAGTCTCAGCTTTTTCGTTGCCAATTTGAGCAATGGCTTCATTACTAACTGGGTCACATTTCACTGCCGTATCATGCCTGAGTTGAGTCACAACTTCATTTTTAGTTTGAGTTAAAACATCATTTTTGTTTAGACTCGCTTCGTGTTTGAGTTGAGTAACGACATCATTCTGTAGTTGAGTATATATCACGGGTTGAGCGGGACTGTTAGGCGGGGTGGGGTTTGGATTATACACTGAGTCATAGTTTCTTGTAACTGAGAATCTTGAAGGTGACTTCCTTGGCTGACTTGAAGCCGGATGCACCTGAATTTGAGGAGGTTCCATTACCTGAAAAACAAAATGGTATTGATTATTTTTTCTACTAATTTTATTAATATTATCTTACGATTTCTAAAAGCCAGAATAAATCAAAAATACACAAGTTCGGTTCATATTTGTTGAACTACAAACCCGACCCGAAGGAATTGCTACACATTTGGCTTTCATTCAACTCGTGCCGATCGGGCAAACTTCGCTAGGCATCTAACCTCGCTTAATCATGTTTGTGTGCTCGCAAGTTTTTCCATTTAGAATTTCTCATTAGCAGCCCGGAGTCTAGATATGTGCTCGGTTGTCCCCTATTACATGAGACTTGAACATAACTGGTGAAATGTGGGTGTACTATAGGTACAACTCTGCCAAACCCTTCGGGGATTACAGGCGTGATGTTATGTAATTTTATTCAACAACAGGAAGTGTATTGGCCATCTATGTTCTATGGACATCAGTAAGACGCACTGTAGGTAGACTTATTGATCAATACCAGTGTGTTTTAACCATTTTTATGACGCAACCCCCTTAGTATGAAAAAAAAACATACCCCGCCCCAGCTAACCCTCCGCTGTTTAAAAAATTCGCGACCCGCTACCCCTCCGCTGTTTAAAAAATTCACGAACCGCTGTTTATATATAATCTGTATTTTTTATAATACAAATAACAAATACGTAAAACATTATTTTTTTTATAATTCCTAGACAATGGATTTTATGTATTTGCATTAATTTTCTCTAAATACGGCGTTAATGCATATTTTATAATTTTATCCCAATCATACATATATTATTTCATTTACTAGCGGACTGCGGGAGGTATACACGGCTACACATCAAGCTATACATCAAGCTATACATTTCCAGTTTATGCTGATCTCACATTCTAAAGGTTTTCCGTACAATGCGAGGTCAGCTTATACTGGAAATGTATAGCTTGATGTGTAGCCGTGTGTACGAATAGGGAGTCTACACCAAATTTACAGGTCTATACCCCGCTTAAGCAGGTATCTCCAGAAATGTCGCCAAATGTTCTACTTTTTCTAACGACGTTATTGACGTAGAGAGGTCGTTTTCAGGATACAAATTAATAACATACATAGCATAGCATCACGCCTTGTTTCCCCGAAGGGTTGGGCAGAGGTGTCCCTGTAGCAGGCACACCCACATTTCGCCAGTTATGTTTAAGTCCCATGTAATAGGGGGCGAGCCTATTGCCATCAACCGGGCACAAATCCAGACTCCGAGCTGCTACTGAGAAATTTCAGATAGAAAAACCCAATAACATTTTGCTCGACCCGGGAATCGAACCCAGGACCTCATACTTAGCAGTAGCGCTTGCGACCACTAGACCAACGAAGCAGTCCGGCTAAATCGATTTTGATAAAATTTCGTGTGTACCTGCACGACTCTAAACCGCGAGGGGGGGCAGTACGCGAGCCTGGTCGGAGTGGATGACGACGATGACGTGGAGCCGCTGCTGTCTGTTGAAGAGTCGCGTTCCGGTGTCACTCGAGTCACCTGAAAATATAATAATTTAATTAAAACTCTACTTACTAAATAAAAACTTTTTATTTTGATTAGATTGAGAATCCCAAGCCCGGAATCCGGATTTGCGCCCGGTTGTTAACAGCAGGATTCATATCTTCTTAATGTCCCTCGGGTATCATCGGATTTCCGAATACAAATGAATGCTAATTTCCATGTCCATCAATTATTAGATTTATCGTGTATAATAATTTGAATTCAGAACGAAGTACTTTATTGTTGTTTTGTTTTGATTTCCGTGTGAACTGTATATAGTTGTAAAACTGTTTTCCTATATGTCGTGCCTGCGACTTTAGCAGCATTCCTCCCATTTTTAAAATAAATTACATTAAGTTAAAAGATTATTAACAACTCTATATACTTCCAAGTCGATTGAGAGCGTCCGGTCTGCACCAACTGCAAAGGGCAACTGATAGAAATCCGACAACTGACGAAACACGAAGTTTGCCGAGGGGCATTAAGAACATATTTGTAGGTACTGTAAAACGTTGTATGATACACGTGATACACGACTTATACACTCGTAGGAAAACACCTACTTTACGCACTTGTAGCATAAAATAACTATTCTCAACTCATACCTCAAGTAAAAACACTACCAGCGGTCGCTGACCCAAATAAAAACTTCAATTATTATTTTTTTTTCAACTTGAGATATATTAAAAAGATATATTCTTAGCGTAAAATGGTTTACATTTTGATACAGAGAAGGTATCAACAGTTAATTTATTTCTGTTCTAAATTTTCACGCATTATTCTATAAAATATTTTTAATTACATTTTGTTATAAAGCTGGGTCTGCAATAAATTATCTGTAGGTCACATGAATATTAGTTTCTCGGCAAAATCGTTTGATAAAAAAAAAACAGTAGCACTCTGGGAGTGCCGACAGAAGTGAAAACTAAAAAAAAATACTTCCAAAACCTTTAAAGTAAAAATACTTGCATAGAACATTGATCCGTAACGTAATATAAATAAAGAGCACAATCGCGTTTATAAAAATGAGGTGTCGGTAACGGTGTCGCGAGTTCAATTGTTTTGCCCATCTCAAAAAAGCCCAACGCGTCTAAAGAAGTTTTCAATTTTAAAAAAATCGTGCTATGTTCGATTTTTTCAACCCTCGTTACAGAGCACCGGGTCTCCGGACAGCTGTGGAGCCAGCTTAAAAGTGCACGGTCCAGCTCACCATAAACCTGGAGCTGGCATGCGGCGCGGGCACGGGCGAGCCGGCCGGCGACGGCGCGGGCGACGGCGCGGGCGAGCGCAGGCGCGCGCGCCGCTCCTCCTCGCCGGGGCCCAGGCCTTGCTGCACAAGTAACATCAATATGCACTGCTAGATAAACATCCTAACGAAACTGAGGATTTCTCCTTTATTTAGCACCTACTCCAAAGATTAGACATTTAAATAAACCTTTTTTACAGTCCATTCAACCGATTTTAATTTTCTTCTACTGCGTTGGTGCCATGACAAATGCCATGACGGCACGGTTTGCGCAGTGGTTAAGCGATTACCTTTTTTTTAAGTAGAAGGAAAGAAAGAAAGAAAGAACGTTTATTTGCGGTAAACATGACGCAGAAAAAAAAAGTTTAAAATACATAAATGAGAAAAGGTTGGGGAAGCATGCGTCACATCCACGCAAATCGGCTATCGCTCAGCATTATGCTACGACCCTATGCAAGACAGAGCCCCAGCGCTGGTTTTCAGCGACAGCCGGCGCCGACGTAATGACGTCGACCGGTGCAGCAAACAAATATTTAGACGGTGTACCAGTACAGCGTACTTAAAGAAAAATAATGTATTAAAATTAAAATGTGATTCAATATATTAAATAGATATAAAAAACAAAAAGAAATAGACATACATTATTTTAAGTTACGAGAATATCATCCTCAAAAAAGTTTTACGTTTCATATATTGGCAACATTTCGTCGCGTCTTATTGGGCGTGCAGCCAACATGTACTAAATTGTAATGTAAGAAATTACAAAATGGCCAATGATGTAATATGTTGTGTTATTATTATGCAAAAGTTATGTGTCAGTGTTTTCGTTAAATGGTAGGGCATCTCGTAGTTGACCTCTGAGATCATGACTACTTAACCGGGCATTCCTGTGGGTGCCTCAAGCTACTACACTTAAAACCTCCAGCCAGGGGTTATTCAACTATACTAATTAAAGCTAGGTGAACGCTCGCTAAGGGCACCCCCTGTGGGGTACGAACCTTGGCTTAGGGCGTCAACCGGAGGGAGGACATCAAGGATGAGACGGGCTGAAAAGCGATTGACTGTTGCGCAGCCCTGCTAAGCCCAAAGGCGGTATCTCTGAGATGCACCCTTTTAGTTTTTTTATACCATTCAATAGCTTTAACAATTTCGCATCTAATAGCATAAGCTAAATACAGCTATCTAATTTAAAACATTAAAAAAAACCACTAAGAAGTTTTTTATATCACAAGTAACTGATGTTACGTCGGGTGCAGACACGCGGACTACTTCTATTTAATTTTTTTAAAGTATTTCACACATCCATTTATTATTTTATTTTATTTAATATTCATTTCTGTATCTATCTATATGTGACATCACTGCGGGCCCTATCAGAATACCAGCACTGTGACATTTGTTTTTTAAATTTCGCAGCATCATGCTGAGATAGGAGCCTTTTGGCCTCGTACAGGACTTTCTGTTATTTTTTAAATTTGTTTTTAAATTTTTTTATTAATGTTTTAATGAGTGTGTTTTAGTTTAATTTGTGATTTCCTGTGCAAGTCTCAATAAATACTTTTTCTTTCTTTCTTTCTTTCATATCTCCATTTTTCCTTAATTTTCAATTTACAAAAAGTCAATTTTCTCAACACTTACTCCGGTTGAGATACCGCCTTTGTGCTTAGCAGGGCAGTGTGCTGTGTGTCGCGGATTCGATTCCCGCACGGAACAAATATTTGTATGACCTACAAGTAGTTGTTCCGGGTCTGGCTGTTTGTGTATGTGAGTTTAAATGTTTGTAAACGCACCCACAATACAGGAGAAATTCCTAGTTGACAGCTGCAGAAAACAGTTGGTATTGTAACCACCTTTTTTGCTTTTAATGCCATCCTTATGCCTACGGTATAGAAGTCAAAATCGGTTGAACGGACTGTAAAAAAGGTTTGTTTAAATGTCTAATCTTATTTCAAATGGAGCATAGCTGTGCCCCGCAATTCCATGCGAATATTAAGATAAAAATTATAATTTATCCTAACCCTGATAATATTGATATATTTATATTCATTTATTTGCATTTCACAAAATAAAACAAGATATTAACAAAAGGCTCAGGCTCAGTATCATGTTTCCACTCATTTGCTACATTTCATCCAAATCTGTTCAGCTTTTTTAGCATGAAAGCGTACAAAAAAAAATATACATGAAAAATTAAATATTTTCTTTTTATAATATTAGTTAAGATAATCAGCCTATAATGTTCCCACTGCTGGGCCACAGGCCTCCTCTCTGTGAGAGAGAGTGGGCTGTAATCCACATCGCGGGCCCAGTGCGGGATGGTAGATGTTACATGTCTTGGAATTTTTGGTTCTAGAACCTGCCGGTTTCCTCGCGCAGACGGTCTGCGCCTGCACTCAGCGCTTGGTGTGGCAACACCGTGTTCGAGTTCGCGACAAGTCAATCGTCATCCTGAGGATGCCTCGTTGAGAGGTGAAACACGTGTCGATTTCTTTCAGATTTTTTTTAAGACTAGAAATATCTAAGCGGAACAGTTTACTAAATATATCCACTTCTATTGTATTTTATAATGGATTTCCGCAAACTCACGCCTGAATCAACTAACTATTTCTGTTTAGTGATAATCCCGTCCTATATGGAGCACACAGATTCCCTCATATCGACATGTGCACGTTGTAAAGACTCGCACAGTATTGTTAGCTATTTCAATAACTCACTCTAAGCAGACAAGCGGTGTGGCACGTGAGACTAATCTTCCTGTGAACAGGATGTGCGCCCTCCTCGTCCTGTCTCACAGGCGGCTCATTCCGTCGACACATCGCGCGTATTTCTCTTGTCAGCCGACGTATGAGCGCTGTTTCAGAGTCTTCTGCTGTCAGGTTTGTAGAATCCTGGAAATGAGATCAAAAACTGAAAGCTCTAGCTAGATAAATATGTATGAGACTTGGAGTGTAGCACTATTAAAAGACGAGGTAAGGATAGGGGAAGCGTCTACCACTGGTAAAAAAGCAGCTTTAGTGGAAAAGTCAATAAATTATGAACATTTTTATTATTTAGATGTTATTTTGTGTTTATTAAGTTCGTTTTTTGTTAAAGACTGGAGGCGTACGGTAGAAATAACATGATCAAAGTTGAAAATCAACTCGGGTTTGGTCTTCCTCACTGACAAACTTCAGAGATAGCACTTCTAGCACTGATCTAATATGATAATATAAACACACATACTTTACTATAATTTACATAATATCACATCACAAGTGCCTGCATGTAATGTAAACAGACTTAGTTCTCTTGGGAGCATCACCTATAAACCACTTTCTCCCATAAAAGGCTTAAAGCATAGCACATCGTCTCGACGAAATATCGGATTCCAATTTTTTTCGGAGAGCTTTCTCCCACAGTTTTCTTCTTAAAACATCTTTGGCAAACACATGGGTCCCCGTATTTTTGCAGTAAACAGCTGCGCAACTGGGCTCAATAATTACTTATGCGTAAAAGAAGTCGCTTGTTTACAAAAAATGTATGGCTAGCTGTTAAATTATCAGACGCTGGAGATCAGCGCCATCTGAAGTGAGCAAGTGGCAGTTTTTATCCCCATTATAAAAAAATATATTTGGTACTAACAAAGAACAGTACAGAAGGTGCACTCCGCATTTTAGGTATGGAGCTACAAGTACGTGGCAGGCCCGTCTTGTCGGGCCAATTCAGTGAGCGTAACGTAGTCAGAAGGTATAAGAATTACGCGATAGAGAGAGAGGCAACTTCTAGGTGAATATAACTGTAGGTAATTAGCGCTGGAGCGAGAGGAAATGGGAGGCCGTCACCTCCTTCTGCGAAGCGGTAATGCTCGCGAAGGAGGAGGCGGAACGCGTGAGGGCGAGGCAAATTTCGCGCCCTCATGCCCCTAACCGCCGCAGGAGGAGACGCCCAGGGCGTCGGGAATCGCGAGGCGATTTCCGGCCACCGTAGGCGCGGGCTTGCGGACGGTGAGCAATGGGTAGCTCACCGTCCGATAAGGACCAGGCCCGGGTCGACGGCTCGTTGTGTTCCACGCGCGCCTCAAAGAGATGTCAGCAGATTCGAAGGGGTCCACTAGGGCCGATGCCTGCCGGGGTTGCGAAGAAAACCGAAAGGGAGATCGTGGCCCCCGGCAACAGGGCAACCGAAGGAACACGGGTGGGTTTTAGTCAGTAAGAGTCTGACACGCCCTCCCGCTCCGCCCAGAGCGGGAGAAGTTATTTGATGATTTCCCACCCTCAAAAAAAAAAAAAAAAAAGGTAATTAGCGCTGTGCGACCTGAATTGCACTTTATTGTGTCGTAGCAAGAGTCGCTTTTTATTTAAATGATTTTGCTGAGTGAACTATCTGTACTTCTTTCAGGGTCTTTTTAAGACTCTTTAGAAATAGCTAAGCGAAACAGGTTACTAAATATATCCATGTCAATTGCATTTTATAATGGATTTTTTCCGCAAGGTCACGCCTGAATCAATTAACTATCTGTACTAATCTGTATACAACTTCATATCACAGCTTTATAATGTGAATCAGTTGTTCGAAGGTCCACTGCTGGACATAGGCCTCCCCCAAGCACCGCCACTTCGACCGGTTCTGTGCTTCCCGCATCCAGCGGATTCCTGCGGCCTTCACAAGGTCATCGGTTCATCTTGTGGGAGGCCTTCCAACGCTAGGTCTTCCGGTACGCGGTGGCCACTCCAGAACTTATCGCCAGAAATGATGAATGACTTCATATGTTACTAACTTTTTCCCGCGGCTTAGCTCGCGTGCAAATCCCCCCTTTTCGTCCCCTTAAAGGTGAAATTTTCAAAAACCCCTTCTTAGTGCTCCCCTACATTATAAAAGAAAGCTGTGTTCAAAGTTTCACGTTCCTAGTCCCAGTAGTTGCGGCTCTGCGTTGATATGTCAGTCAGTCAGTCAGTCAGTCAGTCAGTTTCTCCTTTAAATATAGACTAGCGGACCCGACAGACGTTCTCCTGTCCGAACAGCGCCACCTACCGGATCCAATTGTATTTTCAAACCATCCAAGGATCCATTCAAACATACAAACAAAATTTCATCCAAATCGGTCAAGCAGTTTAGGAGGAGTTAGATGACAAACACATTTAAAGAAAAATTATAAAAAAATTATAACTTACGGGCGCAGGCACGTCGTCGAGGTCAATCTGTGTGAGAGTTGTGTTATCCTTCATAGCCGCTAATATCACTTGTAGCCCGGCGCTGCCTAGTCGGTTCTCGCGGAGATCTAGCCTCTGAAAATACAAACAACGTAATAAGTGACAGTACTGTATTTTATATTTTCTTAATGAACTTGACGAGCTTAGACAACGAGCTTGACGTACCATTCTACGGTACAACTATGTTCTTAATGTCCCTCGGCAAACTTCGTGTTTCGTCAGTCGTCGGATTTCTATCAGTTGCCCTTTGCACTTGGTGCAGACCGGACGCTCTCAATCGACTTGGAAGTATATAGAGTTGTTAATACTCTTTTAACTTAATGTAATTTATTTAAAAAATGGGAGGAAAGCCGCTAAAGTCGCAGGCACGACATATAGGAAAACAGTTTTACAGCTCTATATAGTTCACACGGAAATCAAAACAAAACAACAATAAAGTACTTAGTTCTGAATTCAAATTATTATACACGATAAATCTAATAATTGATGGACATGGAAATTTGCATTCGTTTGTATTCGGAAATCCGATGATACCCGAGGGACATTAAGAAATGAGAAATATTGTAAATAGTTTGTTACTGTCTCACTTATAAGGTTAGTGACTAACCTGGTGTCAGAGTTTTAAAGCCGCCCATGGGCCTCTGACATGGCTTCACATGCCGTCGAGAAATATCTCTCAGGCATGTTTCTTCACGATGTTTCCTTCATCGTTTTTGAAGCAAGTGATAATGTATACAATACGCACATGAATCCGAAAGGTCAGAGGTGCGTGCCTTGGGTTCGAACTCACACACCACTAGGCTATCACTGCTATGGGAGGGTATGCAATCCTACACGATCGGAGAGAGAGTATTTCACACATATATTTTATATTTTATTTAATATTTATTTCTGTATATCTATCTATCCGTGACATCACTGCGGGCCCTATCAGAATACCAGCGCTGCGACATTTTTTTTTTTAAATGTCGAAGCATATGCTGAGATAGGAGCCTCTTAGCCTCGGTCAGGACTTACTGTTATTATTATTTCATTATTTTTTTTATTTGTTTTTTTAATTTCTTAGAATGTTTTAATGTGTGTGTTTTAGTTTAATTTGTAATGTCCTGTGCGAGTCCCAATAAATACTTTTTCTTCTTTCTTTTCTTCTTAGATCTGGCGCAGGACCAACGGCTTAACGTGCGCACCGAGGCACGGAAGAGTCTCGGTATGTTAAGCTGGTAACCCATCTTAGGACTGGACGCGGCAAGCGCAGCTTAACCTGATCGATCGAAAGTTGCAATCGTTATTTAACGAGAAAAACACTTATGAATTTTACGCAAGTGTAAAATATAAATGCTCGTGATCGAGGCTCGGATACCGGTTAAATTTTCAAACCATTATTATGTACTTGACGCAAAAACCTTTACATTCGGTTTGGCTCGAAGAAACCGGTTGTTTTTTTACCTTTTTTGGAGGAGTTTTTACATAAAGGTTTTTTCGGGTTAAACGGTTTAGAGAAATATTAACCGGTTTTTGTACACAAGTAGTCACAAGTTGCAACGCGTTTACCGACATGCCGCTCATCGTATAAACCGGTTAATTTAAGTTAAAATAAAGTTCTTAAAACGTTCACGTTCTTAAGAAAAGTTCGAAGTAATCCCAAATAAACCGGTATTTTTTTCCAAGCCTTACTCGTGACATGGGGTCTCAACTCGAACAAATTATAATTAGTCTTGAAAAAAATTCATAGATGGCAGCATAGGAAGCAATTATGAAATCAACAATCACTAAAAACTGATAAACTGCAGAATTTGGCTGAAGTAAGATTAGTAAAAATTAAAACTTCCTTGTTTTATGTTGATTTATCCATTTAAACCCATAAATCACGTATTTCCAACAAAAATGATAAGTGAGACCTTTTACTTGAATTCGAACCCATAGAATGATAAAGTTAATCATGACCTCTTTGCAATAGATGGCGTTTTACTCAATTTGTCATCACATACTGTATAAACGTTTAGTAGGAAAATCAAACAACATATTTTTATAATCTAGTACCTACTTTACAAAGAAATAAAGGAATTGAAAGAAATCTATTAACTTGTTTTTGGCAAATACCTACCTTTTTAATTATATATTTTTTTCATTTTACCAATACCTTTCTAAAACTTACTATAAAAAACCGGCCAAGTGCGAGTCGGACTCTCGCACGAAGAGTTCCGTACCATTATTTATAAAAACGAGCAATAAAAATCACTTTGTTGTATGAGAGCCCCCTTAAATATTTATTTTATTCTGTATTTTTTTTTTTAGTATTTTTTGTCATAGCGGCAACAGAAATACATCATCTGTGTAAATTTAAACCATCTAATATCACGGTTCGGAATCCTAGTAATAGGGTCCCGTTTTACTCCTTGGGTATTGAACCCTAAAAATGATTGAACGAAACGTTTTAAAAGTAGATGGGTAGCTGGTAATGGTGCCGATTCTCTCACAAATGCCTGTAAAGTAGACTAAAAATCACCAAAATTTAATTTATTCCTGTCAAAACGACGATTTCCCATTCTGAAATACAAAACTATATTTTAGTTTGACAGTACTAAGATGGCACCGAGTTATTAATTTAGTGAAAATGGCAATTTTGCTATTCTGAATTTGACGTTTTTCACCTAAAATATTGATTGTCTAACTAAATTTGACTATTTTTAATCGCGATTTTTAATCACCTTTTTAGGTGTGGAATAAAATGTCATGAAGTAAAATTCACACCAACATCTCGACTTCAGGTGCAATTTTTTTTTTCTATTTTTTTGCTTATTATATCTCGAAAATGGTGTGTCCTATCGAAAAAATAATTTAAAAAAATTCGACACCCTTACTGAAATGCTTAAACCCATTAAACTCAACGTTTTGGTAATTAATTTTTCATATTTTTTTATACAAAAAGTGAAAAAAGAAACACGTCGAGGCCCTGCTTGCGCGCCTAATGCTCTAAAAAAAAAATTACAGGTTAGGACAAACAAGTACCACGTGGAATCGCGATTGTGTAATTCGATTTTGGTTGTGTCAAAATTATTTTTAAATTTAGAGATTTGTTACAGAATAGTTTAAGATTGTCATAGCCAAAAGCAAGGGATAAATTCATCCCAAGTACGAAACCCTTCATTTTGCGTGGTCCAACACGTACTTGGCCGGTTTTATTTGATATTTTTATAAACATTAAGCCGTCGTTCGCACGGACGTAATTAAATCGCGGCGGGATTTTATAGCGCACTGGATTTTCAACTCTCAATGTTAAGCCGAGCGTTGAGAATCCAACGCGCTGGGATACATTCTCGTCTCAGCGCGTTGACAAAACAAACTTGGATTTTCAACTCTCGGTGTATCGACAGAGTGTTGAAAATCAAGTGCACGAAAAATAATCGCCGAAAATTTTATTACAACCGTGCAAACGTGCGCTTACCGTCAAAATGAGTTCGGACGAAGAACGCGTGATTTCAGTTTTAAGGTTTTAGCAATAATAGATTTGTTAACGAGGAGATGAACATCTAGATTTAAGCATTGAAATACAAAAAAATACATAAAGAGGCATTCCCTGCCGCGTGAAAGTTCACGCACAAAAATGAAACTATTCCGCCAACTCGAGATATTTTTGTTGTATTGTTATTATATTTGTCCTTGGACGTACCGTGCGATGTGCGATGTAGAGAATCTATCTTTATGCAATGAGTATCTAAGTCGACTTCTAGATGGCGTTATAAAACTTCAGTCTCTGGCAATTTGTGAGTCGCTGATGCTGCCATCTGTTGAAAAAATGGAGGAAGAAAAATAGCCAGCTCAATAGCCAGACTTAGGGAGGTATCATATCTTTGTATGGGATTGGGTATCTGTACTAGTATATTATCTGTGCTCGTGATTGTACTTTAGAGTCAACAATACGTAGAGCAAGATCCCGAGGCCGTCAGATGTCACTTATTTATTGAATATTTTTTTTTTTAGTTAGGGCATCTCGTAGTTGACCTCTGAGATCATGACTACTTAACCGGACATTCCTGTGGGTGCCTTAAGCTACTACACTTAAAACCTCCAGCCAGGGGTTATTCAACTTGGGCACGCCACAATTGCGGCGATAAGACCCCTCTTTGAGGAGTGGCTAGAGAGGCGCCACGGCGTCCTCACCTTCCGCCTGACGCAGGTCCTCACCGGACACGGCTGTTTCGGGAGGTTCCTGCACAGGATAAGGCGGGAGGAAACGCCCGGGTGTCACCATTGTGTGGATCGCCCGGAGGACACGGTGGAGCATACGGTGGAGGTCTGCCCGGCTTGGGCGGAGCATCGCCGTGTCCTCGTGGAGGCGATCGGCGGCGGTGATCTCTCGCGTCCGGCCCTGGTTCAGGCCATGGTACGGAGCGAGAGGAAATGGGAGGCCGTCACCTCCTTCTGCGAAGCGGTAATGCTCGCAAAGGAGGAGGCGGAACGCGTGAGGGAGAGGCAAATTTCGCGCCCTCACGCCCCTAACCGCCGCAGGAGGAGACGCCCAGGGCGTCGGGAATCGCGGGGCGATTTCCGGCCACCGTAGGCGCGGGCTTGCGGGCGGTGAGCAATGGGTGGCTCACCGTCCGATAAGGACCAGGCCCGGGTCGACGGCGCGTTGTGTTCCACGCGCGCCTCAAAGAGATGTCAGCAGAATTGAAGGGGTCCACTAGGGCCGATGCCTGCCGGGGTTGCGAAGAAAACCGAAAGGGAGATCGTGGCCCCCGGCGACAGGGCAACCGAAGGAACACGGGTGGGTTTTAGTCAGTAAGAGTCTGACACGCCCTCCCGCTCCGCCCAGAGCGGGAGAAGTTATTTGATGATTTCCCACCCTCAAAAAAAAAAAAAAAAAAAGGGTTTATTCAACTATGCTAATTAAAACTAGGTGAACGCTCGCTAAGGGCACCCCCTGTGGGGTACGAACCTTGGCTTAGGGCGTCAACTGGGGGAGGACATCAAGGATGGGACGGGCTGGGCAGGTAGTCAGTGGTGTACCATTTACATATATAACAGGTACACAGATACATAAAGCATATACTTACCCATATAAATAGAATTAGAATTTTGAATTGTGAAGGGGTCGCCTTGACAATTCAAAAAGCCCTGTAAATGGTTCAACTGAAATAAATGCTTTAAATTTTAAAGCTTTCAAAAAATTACTGTTTCTCATTTACAGTTTCATTCGACATCTTTGACAAGACTGTTTAGTATACAGGGTGGGGGTTGCGAAGAAAACCGAAAGGGAGATCGTGGCCCCCGGCAACAGGGCAACCGAAGGAACACGGGTGGGTTTGAGTCAGTAAGTAAGAGTCTGACACGCCCTCCCGCTCCGCCCAGAGCGGGAGAAGTAATTTGATGATTTCCCACCCTCAAAAAAAAAAAAGGGTAACCTATTGCGATAGCGTACATATCTTAATGTTATTCTAACTTATAATTATAATTAAATTTCGTAACTTATTACAAATAATGCATTCTTTGTGAACTCACTCAGAGAACAACAGAATAGGTCCGAGTCATTAGCTATGGGGTTGAGAATGCGGAGTGCACGCGCCAGTGGCGCCTCACTTAAAAGATTGGTCCGAACTGTTACCATGTATTCAGTTCATGATAAAATGTTGCCAATATATAAAACGTAAAACTTTTTTGAGGATGATATTCTCGTAACTTAGAATATTGTATGTCTATTTCTTTTTGTTTTTTACATCTATTTAATATATTGAATCACATTTTAATTTTAATAAATTATTTTTCTTTAAGTACGCTGTACTGGTACACCGTCTAAATATTTGTTTGCTGCACCGGTCGACGTCATTACGTCGGCGCCGGCTGTCGCTGCAAACCAGCGCTGGGGCTCTGTCTTGCATAGGGTCGTAGCATAATGCTGAGCGATAGCCGATTTGCGTGGATGTGACGCATGCTTCCCCAACCTTTTCTCATTTATGTATTTCAAACTTTTTTTTTTGCGTCATGTTTACCGCAAATAAACGTTCTTTCTTTCTTTCTTTCTTTCTATTCGTTGAAAGTACTCGCCGATTATTTAACCGTGCCACACAAGGAGAATAAACCGTAGTTTTTCACGGCAAGAAAAACGTGTGTGCAAAGGGTCTAAGAGTTCTAAGAAGTATCGTTTACGCCTCACCTGTAACTTGGTATCGGCCCGGATGAGCTCTGCGAGTGCCGTGGCGTCGGGCCCGAGGCGCGAGGCCTGCAGGCCCAGCGACACGAGCGCCGAGCCGCGCGCGAGCGCGCGCACCGCGTCGTTACCGAGCGCGTTGCGACCGATGTTCAGCACGCAGAGAGAGTGGGATGAACGCTGGATGGAGAAAACATTTTTTTTTTTTTGCATATTTGTTACGAGATTACTCCACCAATTATGAATTGGTTTTAATGATTCTTTTTGTTTAGTAGGTCATACTTCAGAGGAAGTCTCATAATTTCGAAAGTCGGTGGCAAAAAACGAAAATTCAAAAACAAAGACACCGACTTTCAAAATTAAAGTAATTTTTCACTTCGTAGTGTTTTTTTTTTTTAAGAAGTCGGTTGTTCTTTTTTTAAGTTTTTCTTTCTTTATTTATTTACGGAATGTGTAAATGAAGGCTATGTTATGGGTCTTTTTACCATGT
The DNA here is from genome assembly GCA_916610215.1 of Omphaloscelis lunosa. Lineage (NCBI taxonomy): Eukaryota > Metazoa > Arthropoda > Insecta > Lepidoptera > Noctuidae > Omphaloscelis > Omphaloscelis lunosa. The sequence continues at coordinate 5,781,328 of OU744270.1, forward strand.
ATTTTTAATGCTCTATGTACTCACTAAATATGCCGTGAATACTCACTATTACTCGGTATTCGGCATTACCCGACATTTTTTTTCATTGGTCGAATACCGAATAATAGTGTCTATTATTCGTCATTATTATTATTATGATAAACATAAAAAGTTAACCAAAAATCAGTCATGGTGAAGTTAAATTAGGCTTTTTAATTAATAATTTAATATTTACATGGGACTTAAAACATAACTGGCGAAATGTGGGTGTGCCTGCTACAGGGACACCTCTACCCAACCCTTCGGGGAAACAAGGCGTGATGTTATGTTTATGTATGTTAATATTTAAAGTCCAAAAGGGGCGGATTGTGGTTGAGGGATCAAGTCGGTTGCGCTTTTTTTCATAAATCACACCTGTCTCAGAAAATAAATAAACTTTTTTATGGCGAGTATTCGACTATTCGGCATAGGGAATGGCGATTAATCGGTCGACTATTCGATAAAACAACTATTCGTGACATCTACTCACCAATGCTTTACTAAGATACGGCGCGCAGTTTCTCGTGAGTTGATTGTTCCATAACACTAGGAACGCCAGCCCCCGAGCTTCGTGACCACCCACTGAAAATATAAGGAAAATGTATTAGCGATATTCATCAATAATGCGGTTCAGTTTAAAATCACAACGGTTACAAGTTTTACTTTCACTAACAGAGGAGCTCGTGGCTAAGACTAACAGGTGGATCTATGATAGTTCAAAGATCCACGGATGACAGCCGGGACCAATGGTTTGACGTGCTTTCCGAGGCACGGAAGATTCTCGGTATGTAAAGATGGTCACCAATCCACGGACCAACGACGGCAAGCGTAGCTTAACCTGATGGATCGACCCGTGCGGCTGTTATCACTTAGCCACGAGCTCCTTTAATGTTGCTTATTACCAAGGTGAGATGTCAGATGTTACACAGCATATGCGACTACAGAAGGCTTTCTCGTTTCTCGTACTGTCCCACAACAAAGGGGCATTTTTCGTATTTTTAAAGGAGGTTATTATTATGTTGGTATGTATGTATTTTTTTAAAATGTATATTCATCGATATTTTCAAAAACTGAAGTGCGATTTTCAAAATCTTAAACAAAAAACAAAGAATTTTCAAAATCGGTTCTCAAAGCTTGCATTCAAATTTTACTTACGTTTTTTGCAATTTACAGAATAGTATCAGGTTGTATGTTGATTTAAATATGATTCGCGGCTGTATCAAATATTATTTTATAGAATTACAACCATAAATATCATCAATACAATTCTCTAAGTCCATATTATCCTATGGAATGACTCAAATTCAAATTATTTTATTTCACATAAACCTACATGGGCACGTATGAAACGTCAGAAGCTAGGTGCACGGTTCCAATTGGTCGCTTCCTATGGAGAAGAGCCGGCAAGAAACTCCACGGTTACTCTTTTAAAAATTACTATTTCATGAAACCATGACATTTTAAGATTATTCTAACTTAAGGAGTTTTATTGCTGGTTCTTAATAATTATAATTCTGCAGATATTTGTCGCGAATCATATTTCAATCAACATACAAGGTGACACTGACCTGCAAATTGCAAAAAAAAACGTAAGAAAATTTGAATCGCGCGGGCTACCTTAGCGCATCCCTCTTAAACTCGTAATTTGGGACCGTAAAAATTCAAAATTCATTTATTCAAACTAGGCTGAAAATCAGCCCTTTTCGAACGTCAAAATTACATAAGACAGTCCCCCAAAACGCCCACCCTTCACCACTTCCTAGTGCCTTTAGCTGGGAAGAAGAAGTGGCGCAACAAACTCCCCAGCAGCACAGCTGTCTGTTCAAGTTAGAAAAAAATTACTCTACACAATAGTATGCAAAAAAAAAAACCATATTACGTAGCGTGTATGACCATTATTCTGCCGTCATAAGGAGAAAAGACGCATCTGACATTTTTTTCGAAATAGAGTTATATACATATTCGGAATCGTCTTTTTTTGCTGATTCCGAATATGTATATAACTCTATTTCGAAAAAAAATGGCAGATACGTCTTTTCTCCTTATGGCGGCAGTATTAATTAGGTCCTTCGACGGCCAGGCTTGAGTATTATAAGTATTATGGAGTCCTACCTCACGCGTGGTAATGTATACCTTGACAGCGGTGCGGCGACAGCGGCGAGGCGGCGGCGGAGGGCGGCGACTGCGCCGCCTGCTCCGCCGCCAGCGCGTCCGCGATGTGCGCCGTGCCCGCGTCCTGAAATATTACAAATGTCAAAAAAACCACGACGTGCCCTCAGCGCCAAGCTAAAAATTCAACCTTAGATACCTACAAAACAGTAATGAGTTCCGAATGATATCGATAAAAACCGACTGTTCATTTTTTAACGATGTTTTTTTTTTTAATAAACTTTAAAATACCTCGAATATAATATACAGGAGTTTTATTTTGTCCCGCTGTGTCCCTCTATAATGATATGTGTCACAATTTCGACACCCTTTACCTTTTCAATCCACAATTAAAAACATCAATCGATAAAATCAAGTCAATACCATCACAGCACTATGTTCAATCATGAAGTACTTTTCTGTCATCCTATGATGACTGTGGCGTGGCCGGCATGGATTTTTTTAATTTGCTCGCCTCCGCACTAGAGGTGTGCAAGCGTTATTACTGCACTTATAAAATAGGAGATTTGGTGGTGAAGGAACAAGGTGACCAGTTCCTTCTTCATGAAACAAAGACATGGGATAGCTGATTTTTTTTATAGAATCATAAGATGGATTTAGACCTGGCCTTTCAACCGAGAGTGCCATCCTGTGCCTCAAGCAGACTGTGCAGTATTATACAGCCAGGAAAACGCCGGTCTATGCCTGTTACCTGGACTTGTCCAGAGCATTCGATTTGGTATCATATGATGTATTGTGGCAAAAGATGAAAAATGAAACAGATGTGCCAAGTGAAATTGTTTCAATGTTAAGATATTGGTACTCGAGTCAAAGGAATGTTGTGCGGTGGGCAGGTGCACACTCGGACGTGTATGGGTTGGAGTTCGGGGTGAGGCAGGGGGGGTTAACCTCTCCTCGTCTCTTTAACCTATATATGAACGAGCTGATCGGCGAGCTCAGCAGAACTGGCATCGGGTGCCATGTAGACGGTCAGTGCGTCAATAATATCAGTTACGCGGACGATATGGTGCTGCTGAGCCCATCGATCGGTGCCATGCGCAGGCTGCTAGATATTTGTGGAAAGTATGCAGGAACACATGGACTCAGATACAATGTGAAGAAGAGTGAGGTGATGGTGTTTAAGGCTGGTAATAAATCATTTGCTAATGTGCCTCCCTTGTATCTTCAAGGTGCCAGCTTAAACAGAGTGTGTAATTTTAAATATCTGGGTCACTGGGTCTCTGAGGATTTATGTGACAACATTGAGTTGGAGAGGGAGCGCAGGGCGCTGTCTGTGCGCTGTAACATGCTGGCCCGCAGGTTTGCACGGTGTACAGAGCAAGTTAAAGTGACATTATTTAAGGCTTTCTGTCAATCTTTCTACACCTGCAGCCTGTGGACTAAGTACACGCAGCGTACTTACAGTGCTCTGCGAGTACAATATAATAACGCATTCAGGGTACTGTTCGGACTGCCGCGCCACTGCAGCGCTTCGACAATGTTTGCTGTGAAAAGCGTGGATGGTTTTCATGCCATCATGCGGAAGCGCTGTGCATCCCTAATGAAGCGCATGCGGACCAGCTCGAACAGCCTTCTGAGCGTGTTCGTGGGCCGCTGGGACTCGCCGATGTGGCGGCACTGGATGCGACTACACACTGAAGGTGGTCGTGTCCAGGGTTTGGCATAAACTGGCACTCCTGTGCGGTGCCATTTTACGATTATTTTAATTTTAATTTTAATTTTAATTTTAATTTAATTCAATTTTATTTTATTTTATTTTTCTTTTTGTACTAACAATATCTTTATAAGGTTTGTGTTACTAGCAAAATATGGACTACACGTCTGAAATAAATGTCTTATTATTATTATTATTATTATTATAAGTTTATTTACATCATTTATTTATTTATCATTCATTCATTCATTCATTTATTTATGTATTATTTATTTATTTTATCAACTTACATTTACCATTACTGACTATATATCATATAATATATATAGACTGCCTCGTTGGTCTAGTGGTCGCAAGCGCTACTGCTAAGTATGAGGTCCTGGGTTCGATTCCCGGGTCGAGCAAAATGTTATTGGGTTTTTCTATCTGAAATTTCTCAGTAGCAGCTCGGAGTCTGGATTTGTGCCCGGTTGATGGCAATAGGCTCGCCCCCTATTACATGGGACTTAAACATAACTGGCGAAATGTGGGTGTGCCTGCTACAGGGACACCTCTGCCCAACCCTTCGGGGAAACAAGGCGTGATGTTATGTTTTGAATAACCAACACTTAAAACTCCCAGCCAGGGAGTTTTAAGTGTAGTAGCTTAAGGCACCCACAGGAAAGCCCGGTTAAGTAGTCATGATCTCAGAGGTCAACTACGAGATGCCCTACATATTAAAAAAAAAACTCATTAACAACTCTATACAGGGTGTAAGGGACAGCCCTCCGCAAACTAACAGGGTACATTCAGCTCCTTATTCTGAATCATATTCCACCGAAAATTTTCCCAGGAAAATGAAAATTTTCCCACGAAAATTTTCATTCTTTTTTTGCGTTTTTTCATTTACTATTTCTTTCTTTCAATGTAAAATTACATTCTCTGTACGCAATACTCCATTAATGTAAATAGAACAGGTAAAACTGAAAAAGCAGCAATGGATGTTGAACAAACGACGCGTGAAATCAGCTGTTAATTTCTCGCTGCGCTCCCGTTCGCTACCTACCTACGTGCGTTTTGCCACGGTAGCGATACATTGCGTGTAAGGTAATAAAACAAATCAGGTTAATTGGATTCCCATAACATTCCTGAAATAATTTCATGTACCGGTCATCTTAGTATGATATACTGACTTTGCCCTATCAGTCTGCCGAGAGCTGTCCCTTACACCCTGTATATTTCCAAGTCGATTGAGAGCGTCCGGTCTGCACCAAGCGCAAAGAGCAACTGAAAGAAATCCGACGACTGACGAAACACAAAGTTTGCCGAGGGACATTAAGAACATAGTTTTAGTGTAGTGGGATGAACGAATGGGAGGACCGCGGCCTTCCGCGATGGAACATATGGTCGATGAACTGAGAAGTCCATTGCAATAAATCGTGATAGATAAATGAGCTGTTATGTTATGAGCTGTTATGTTATGTTCTGATGATCCTGGCTCAAAAGCCGTTATGCCAAGACTTTGTAGGCAATACAACACGTTAGCTAAAACTACGAACTTGGACATCTGCGAGTCTCTGTCCAAATATAATAACTGTTTATTAGATCTAAAATGTTAAATGTTACATTAATTTTCTTCGTTTTTATGTCCTGTAAAAATTCATTTTATTTTCAAAATGTTATCTGTTATAAATGTTTTAACTTTGTTAACTTAGTTTTTAACTTTATTGTGCATGCTGTGGTCTCGAATAAGTGAAGGAGTCCACCTACTCAATACCCCATCTTGCCTTTAATTGTGTCATGTATTGTGTACATCCGCCGCCACTGCTAGTGGAACCGCGCGCTCGGACCAACCTTTTAAGAGCCCTTACTACCTCAGCTCAAATTAACTTTTTACCTCGCTCGCACCATAATGCTCGCGGACTGAGTGAGAACGAGACGGAGTGGGGTGCTAGCGGCTCTGAGGCGCCAAGAATTTAGGTAATTGCTTTTTGCGGCGATAATAAAGCTAATTTAAAAAAAAAATAAAAAACATAGTCGCTGCTTTATAGTTAGTCCAGTTATTATGCAAAGTTTCATGATCTAATTTGAATTACTTTTAGAATACCAGCGGTTTATTGTTCGGTTTGGAGGTAACTTTGGATTCAACTAAGTTGGGGTCGGCTTCCAGTCTAACAGCTTGCAGCTGAATACCAGTATTTTACATAGAGCGACTGCCTATCTGACCTCCACAATCCAGTAACTGGGTAATACGATACCCCTTGGTAGGACTGGTTGTCAGGCTTTCAGGCTTCTGACGACCCGTAACGACTCTCAAAGATCCACGAATGACAGCCGGGACCAATAGCTTAATGTGCTTTCCGAAGCACGGAGGAGTCTCGGTATGTCTAGATCCACAGACCAACCTCGGCAAGAGTAGCTTAACCTGATCGAACCGCGCGGCTGTTATTACTTAGCCACGAGCGTCTGAGTCCAAATAAACGTTTATTATTTTTTGAAGTGAAAACTTCTTTAGGCGCGTTGGGCATTTTTGAGATGAGAAAAAACAATTGATCTCGCTACACTGTTACCGTCACCGACACCTCATTAAAACCTCATTAAAAGTATTTCCTGCACAATAAAATTGTTCAAGTTTTCACTTCTGTCGGCACTCCCAGAGTGCCACAGTTTTTTTTTAGTGAGACCTTGAGGCGCGTTGGGAATTTTTGAAATGGGACTAAAACATTGATTTCGCGACACCGTGATGACACCAGCTTTTGACCATTCAAAAGACATCAACGCGTTGATTACCGCGGTGCGTGGAGTAAAAGACATCAACGCGTTGATTATCGGGATGCCGATTTTTTTTTCAAGTTTTCACTTCTGTCTGCACTCCCGGAGTGCCACTTTTTTTAACTTTCTTACCTGTATCATATTATTGGAGAGGTCCAGCAGCTGTAGCCGAGAGTTGTATCTCAGTAGCGAGGCGAGTTGTGCCGCGTCAGACACCGACAGTCTGTTATCACAGAGGCGCAGCTCGCGGATCGAGCTGTTTGATTTTAGAGCTATTACTGTAAAGAAGAAAAAAATATTGTATTAGAGTTAAATAAAAAAATTTCATTGTATTGGGGGTGAAGGGACAAAATTTTCCCCCCAATAGTGATAATAACAGGGTCAAAAAAAAATTGTTCGTCAGTCAAATAATAAAAAAAAAATTAGACACGTATTTTTTGCTTTATCATATTAATAAAAAAATACTTAGATAAAAATAGGTCGCTACGTCACAAGTAAGTGTAAAATCTACATACTCTTGACGTAATAGCAAATTTTAAAACTCAATGTATCGCCGTAATCTTTTGATAACGTAAAAAAAGAAAAAAACGTGTCCAATATTTTTATTAATAATCAAAAAGACGAACAGGAAAAAATTGTCGTCATCCCCATTAAGGTGGATACGTAGTGTGTCCACGCGCGGACACTATAGACGCAGGCGGGGTGCAGGAGACGCGCGGGACCAACGCGGACCGCGCGTCACTTCACTTCAAAATCTTGTGCGAACGGTCATCGCTTTTTTATGTTACCGATTGCATTTTCCAATATACCTAATTTATACAGTCCACTCCTAGTTTAATTAAAATTACCAAGAAGCAATTCAAACACAATGGTATCCCGAGAAATATTTCGTCGGTTATCAAAAAAAAAATCTGCTGTTTCATATAAAAGTGCAATACCTACGCGGTCAAAATGTATGGAAAAGCTGATTTTTTAAAAATAACCGAAAAAAAATTTTTAACGCAGGGTTATTCAGAATCACGTACTGAATCCATGGTAACAGTTTTCGCGTCGATGTCCCTGCCACCCTGGATAAATAATTAATCGTTATTTGTCACTAAAGTTTTGATTTTTTTATTGTAATTGTATAGAGTTGTTAATCGATAAAGTATAATTTAGCAATCACGGTAATATAAAATAAGCAAATATTTCAATGGTTGTAACAGCTCTGTATTAGATCTCATCGTCGCGCGCGTATTTCCGAAGATAGACGATGATTCCCGAAGAGCATACTTTTCTTGGGATCTCTGTATGTATCTTCATCTGTCGCCTTCTAAAGTACTCGTATGTTTCACTTACCTAGACATAATAAAGGCTCCCCGCAGAGGTTCACTCGCTGTAAACACAGCGCTCGAAGGGTACAGGTGTGCGCTCGCAGTGAGCGCGCTAAAACGGGCGCGTGCGAAGCTTCTAACGGTGCGTCCGACACTTCCAGTTCTGATAGGTCTGCACTCTGGAATTGTAGAGAGTAACATGTTGGCATAAAATTTGGCACTGATTAGTAGGAGGCACCGCCTGTTTGTAGGAGCCTTTATATTATACGTATTTTCAAGGCTTATTTATTGGTGACTCGCACGAATTAAAGGCTCTTTCAAACAGGCGCGACACACGACGCGACACAAAGGCACCGCTCGTCTCGCGACGAGCGGTGTCTTTGTGTCGCGTCGCGTGTCGCCCCTGTTTGTAGGAGCCTTAACTCTCGCGCGAATCCGGGCGAATCGACCATTTTAATAAATATTCGTTTTTCTTGAGGCGATTCGCACGAATTCAATTTGAATCTCCAGCAATACGTAGTAGTAAAGTACATTGGCGCTCAGAAGTGATAAGAGTAAAAATACAGGATGGCGATTTAGTCACCTGCATCCGTCAAGCGGGCCATTCTAAAATATTCACAACAAATATTAATTTAATATATTTTGTGAATATTTTATCACTAAAAAAAAAACCTTTTTTTATTTAAATATTTTTTTCGGTACGTATGGACACTATACTATTGCGGGTAAACGGGAACGCCCCCTGTTAGTTAACATACTCTATAAATTGTAAAAAAATCTTTAAGAGGCGCTTTAGACCATCGAACTGAATAACTTTTACCTTTTTGATCATCCTAGAGGCAGCTTGCCATCCTCTGATGCCGAACTGCCGCGGTCCAGCGATGGACAACACCGTAGCACTCTCATAGTACTCTATCATGTCGAATATCGCCTCCTGAAATACCAAGATATATAATAATTACTAGTAGATCTGCGAACAGTAGATCTCGCGAGAAAACTTTTTTGCAACAATTAATATACTATAAAAGTTATTTATAACGGGATATTTACCATTTTTTTTTTTGTTTTTAACTAACTTCAAAAAAAAAAGGAAGAGGTTCTCAGTTCGTCGGAATATTTTTTTTAAATGTATGTTTACTCGAAGACGACTGAACAGATTTGAATTTTTTTTTTTTTGTTTGAAAGTGTTTACTTCCAAGTTGGTCCCATTGTCATTTGGTCGCGATCTGATGATGGGATCTTGGAGAAATTGAAGGAACTCTTCAAATATTGTAGGCATACCTATAGCGATTTGGGTATTTTTTATAGTAACTCGTGCATTTGCGGTCGAAAAGCACCATTTGGTAAAGTTGAACTGATGAATTACAAAACAACCCACAAAAAAGTGAAAAAAAAAACACAGAGCACAAGCACAGAGCTGGTCGAAGTGGCAGTGCTTGGGGGAGGCCTATGTCCAGCTGCTGGACATAGGTTTTATCATCATCATTTCAGCCGAAACACGTCCACTGCTGCAGTGGACGTCTTTCGGCTGAAATGATGATGATAAATGTAACGACTGTCAAAGATCTACGAATGAAAGCAGGTGCTAACGAATTGACGTAGGTACTTTCCGAAGTACGAAGGTTTCTTAGCTTGAAATGGATGGCCACCCATCCACGGATTGACCTCGGCAAGAAGCATGCATTTTTGCTCAAGGGTTTCTTCAAGGTATAACGAAGGTGAGCACTTGAAAAAATATTTTTAACAAAAATACAACCGACCTCCAAACTACAAAGTGAAAAATAACTTTAATTTCGAAAGCCGGTGTGTTTGGATCAGTATTTAAGTTTTTTGCCACTGCTGCAGTGGACGTCTTTCGGCTGAAATGATGATGATAAAACCTATGTCCAGCAGCTGGACATAGGCCTCCCCCAAGCACCGCCACTTCGACCAGCTCTGTGCTTCTCGCTACATACAGAAGCTCAAAAGTCTGACAAGGCTAGACAGATGATGATGCTTTCATTAACGTACCCTCAGGTACTGAAAAGCTTCCTTTCTTCCTTCCGCATAAACACCCCCGCGCGAGTCGAACAATGCCGAAGATTCTATCAAAATTGTTTAGAACAATACCCGATTTTCGCCGAAGATTGCCGGAAACTACCGAAGACCAGTAATCCTCTACTCACCGCTCCTTCATCGTCTATAGTGGCATGTTCAATCTCGACTCTTCTGAACTGCACTTTCCGCATGACGGCTTCAAGTGCATCGGCAGGCGCGGGCCCCGATAGCAAGCATTCGGCGAGCGTGAGTCGGGGGGCTCGCGTGGCGCCGCCGATCGAACTGTCTGGTAGCTCCTGAAAACAAAGATGGATGACGTTAGTATAAAGCTATATGTAGAACAAGCAGAAAGTGACATAGGAGATATTCGGCGACTTTTTCCTTGTTTCAACATTACGAAGTGGTGAAGCTTAAGCGTTCTTTCGTTTGCATCGTATGATAGCAGATGGAAAGTCAACTTATTTTTTCCGGAACAGACCATCGCCATCTCAGTCCTGTGTCGTCCACTGCTGGTCCTGTGTCCAGCAATTGTTGCGCAATTATTGGGCCAGGGCCGTGGTTGTACCTATGCACAATCAAGGCCACAGGCCCAAGAATCGCCACAACGAGTTGTCCAACAACCGACTAGCTTCATAACGCATAAAATACAAATTTTCGTAATTTATTTGCAATTTCTAGCTGTAATTTAGCTGTATAAATAGTAATAAAAATTTTACGCGCCCTTTACAAATATGTATTTACTATTTACGGAATTATAATCATTAGAAACATCAATAAATTTTAATTTCGTGGGTCAGCTTGGCACTTTCGCCTTTATTAAGAATAAAGACTTGTTTTCTTACCCGTATCTGCTGCAGCACGGAGTCCATGCATGGCGTGTTATTTCTTCGGCAGGCCTCCAGGTATTCGGCCAACAATTGCGGCAAGGAGTCGCACATCTCCGAACCTTAATCAAGGTGTGATAAAGAGGATGATAAGAGATAAGTTGGTTACATACCCGTATCTGCTGCAGCACAGAATCGATGCATTGCGTGTTATGTCGTCTGCAGGCCTCCAGGTATTCGGCCGCAACTTGCGACTTCGTCGTCGACGGCACTGTGAACAAGCAGAGGAAAGTTGAATAAATATTTATAATTAATATTATTTATTTATTTTTAGGTCTCTGACATATCTCGGGACCCTGGGGTCACGGACCTTTGGAAGGCGTACGTGGGGCCGAAACCAACTCGTAGAGGCTTGTAACCAGAAAACGTTTTTAATTAGATGTTATTATTATTGTTGCTTTTAACTTTCATAATTTAGCATATAATACGATAGCGTTTTCCCAGAAAAAACACATAACAGAATGGCACGACCAACAACATCAATTCGAAGACATGTGACATTCACCAACCCACGCTGGGCCCGCGGGCCCCTCCCTCTCACAGAGAGGAAGCCTGTGTCCCAGCTATGGGAACATGTACCTACTCAATTTGGGTTAACACATTGTGATTAAGTTTATTTTTAAGTGACTTCAAAAAAAAGGAGGAAATTCTCAGATCGTCGGTTTTTTTTTAAAATGTATTTTCCCCGATTACTAGAAGACGGCTGGATCGATTTGAAAAAATATTTTTTTGTTAGAAAGGGTATACTGTCAAGTTGGTCCCATTGTCATTAAATTTAGTCACGATCTGATGATGGGATCTTGGAGAAATCGAGGGAACTCTTCAAATATTATAGGCACACCTATAGCAATTTGGGTATTTTTTATAGTAACTCGTGCATTTGCTCTCGGAAAGCACCATTTGGTGAAATGGAACTGATGATGAAGGACACAGATGGCCACCGGAACTACTCAATAATATGTATTTCACGGGTTGCGATTCGATTACTTTAATATGTTTGGTAAGCAATTGATGCTCATCACAATTCAGATGGTGCAGTGGAGCTGATGGTGAAGTACCTGGAGAACTTCTCTGCATCAGGAAAAGCAATATTTTGTAAAAAAGGTTATGAGCAGTTGACATTAGGCTATTGTAACTTAGATAAATTACAAACCAACCCACTAAAAAGTGAAAAAAAAAACTTTTTTACAAAAAATTGCAACCGACTTCCAAACTACAAAGTGAAAAATAACTTTAATTTCGGAAGTCGGTGGCAAAAAACTAAAATACTGATCCAAAGACTTTTTTTAGTTAATATTGCCTGCTAAATGTGAGGAAGCACAGGCCATACTACATTGTTTTTTGGACCGCATGAATGATGTAATTATAATTTATAAATATTTATTTTTAATGTGTAACATCTTTCCTCTCGCTTTCCTGAAATCTGGGAGAGTGATTTCGTGAAAAGGGACGGAAGTGTGTAACAGGAAGCCAGCGAAACGCGCGCTGCCGATGCCTGCCGGGGGTGCGAAGAGAGAGAGAGATCGTGGCCCCTGGCAACACAGGGCAACCGAAGGAATACGGGTTGGTTTTAGTCAGTAAGAGTCTCATACGCCCTCCCGCTCCGCCCATAGCGGGAGAAGTTATTTGATAATTACCCACCCAAAAAAAATAATAATAAGGCAGATGTGAGTGGAAACGCCGGGAGAGGACGCTTTACAAGGACATATGTGACCTTATTGGTGATGTTCTTAATAAAGGTCAAGTGCGTAGTACTCGCAACGGGCGTGCGTGTATGACCAAACGAAGCAAAAGGAGTATGTAAGGATCGTAGCAGGTGACGTTCTGTAGTTTCTTCCTACCCACCCCCTTGTTAGAAGATGTGAATTTATCTCATGTATTTATTAATATAATTAGTAAGTCGTCACAGGCGCCATCATACAGTACACATTTTCTGCTCACCACAAATAAGGTACTTATAGAGGTAAAGTTTGTATTTCCGTATTCATTCACACTATCGCTTTATATTACAATGGTAAGGCACTGTGAGTCGTGACGTCACCATTTTTTATGCTCAAGTGCTTGCTTTACTTCAGTGTATGTCAAAGTTTTTGATACTTCATGTAAAGTGGTCCATTTTATTGCAAGTAAATTTTGCATGTCCATACTATGTTCTTACTATAGTTTGTGGTTAAGTTATACAGCCGTACGAGTCGATCGATCAGGTTAAGCTACGCTTGCCGCGGTTGGTCCGTGGATGGGTGACCATCTTTACATACCGAGACCCCTCCGTGCCTCGGATAGCACGTTAAGCCGTTGGTTCCGGCTGTCATTTGCAGATCTTTGACAGTTGTTACAGGTCGTCTGAAGCCCGAAAGTCTGACAACCAGTTTTGCCCAGAGTTACGTGTTACCCAATAACTGGGTTGTGGAGGTCAGATAGGCAGTCGCTCCATGTAAAATACGGGTATTCAGCTGCATCCGGTTAGACTAGAAGCCGACCTCAACATAGTTGGGAAAAGGTTAGGCAAATGATAAATGTTCTTACAATAATCCATCTTTTTAGTAAGAACGAGCCGAGTGGCCGATGGTGTTACCCATCGCAAAAATGAAGAAGTACCATACAAATTTTCATCTCTTATTTAACTCATTTAAGAAATTTTTAACCGACTTCAAAAGGAGGAGGTTCTCAGTTCATCGGTTTTTTATTTATTTTTATTTATGTTCCCCGATTACTCGAAGACGGCTGAACCGATTTGAAAAATTATTATTTTGTTTGAAAGGGTAAAGTTGGTCCCGTTGTCATTTGGTCACGATCTGATGATGGGATTTTGGAGAAATCGAGGGATCTCTTCAAAATTATAGGCGCACCTATAGCTATGTATATACTGATGTATTTGCTCTCGAAAAGCACCATTTGGTAAAGTGAAATTAATGAATCAAAAACCAAACCACTAAAAAGTGAAAAAAAAAAAAATACAACCGACTTCCAAACTACAAAGTGAGAAATAACTTTAATTTCGGAAGTCGGTGGCAAAAAACTTAAATACCGATCCAAAGACACCGACTTCCGAAATTAAAGTTATTTTTCACTTTGTAGTTTGGAAGTCGGTTGTATTTTTGGTAAAACTATTTTTCAAGTGCTCACCTTCATTATACCTTGAAGAAACCCTTGAGCAAAAATGAATGCTTCTAGACCCAGCGGTTTTTTCCGCGCGTTGTCTATCAGCGAATGAATTAATTTAATTAAGTAGCTAGCTGGACGACCTACACAAGATCGCGAGGAAAACATGGATGAGACTCGCAACAGACCAGGGAAGCACGGCACAAAAAGGAGGAGGCGTTTACTCAGCAGTGGGGTAGAACAAGATCGTCAATGATGATGATCTTCTTTTCTTGTGGTTAGTGACTAACCTGGTGTCAGAATTTTAAAACCGCCCATGGGCCTCTGACTTAGCTTCACATGCCGCTGAGAAATATCTCTCAGACAAGCCAAATATATCCTAGCCATGCCATGTGGGATGATAGCCTAGTGATGTGACCGTCGGAATGCCAAGTCATAGGTGTCGAATTTGAACCCAAGACACGCACCTCTGACTTTCCGGATTCATCTGCGAATTGTATAATTATCACTTGCTTCAAAAACGGTGAAGGAAAACATCGTGAAAGATGATGTTGATGACAATTAAGTAGATAACATATTATGTAAAGCAAATCAAAAGAAACTATCCCCAAAGCACTTAAACAGAACTTCCCAAAAAATCTCCACAGCACTTATAAAACGGTGACGTAACGTTCGCTTCAAGATATCGTTAATTCAGACGTAAACCCGGGTATCTGTATAGAATTCACCAAGAGTGACGTCAGACCGCCCCCGTGATGCAATCTGAATGGGGATATAAACCCACTTGGTAAGTATGAGTCATTGGGAAGAGACAATAAATGGAATATAGGTCAGGTTTTATTTAAATTCATGTGAGAGTGTATATTTTATTGAAGGTTTGAGATACTCGTTGAGGGCTCGTGGCTAAATAATAACAGCCCCATGGGTTTATCTTCAAGGTCAAGCAACGCTTGCCGAGGTCGGTCCATGGATGGGTTACCATCTTTAGACACCGAGACTCCTCCGTGCCTCAAATAGCACTTTAAGCAGTTGGTCCCGGCTGGCATTCATAGATCTTTGACAGTTGTTAATTACGGGTAGTCAGAATCAGAACCCCCGAGTGTCTGATAACCAGTTTTGCCAAGGGGTATCGCGTTACCAAGAAATTGGGTTGTGGAGGTAAGATAGGCAGTCGCTCCCTGTACAATACTGATATTCAGCTGCAAGCTGTTAGACTGGAAGCCATCCCAACTTAGTTGGGAAAAGGCTAGGCAGATTGATGTTTAACCGACTTCCAAAAAGGAAGAAGTCAAATGTTCATCTGTATGATGTATGTCCATCGATATGTTTGTCAATAAATTGTGGACCGAGTTTTTGATCGGGGATCAAAATTGCGTCTATGTCGCTGTATCAAGCTTACAAAAAACAACTACAGCCTATTTACAGATGTCCAGAATCAAATGATGATTATTATTATTTTTTAAACTTTAAAAAATCTCGGGCCATGGTTCCTAGTCCTTTGGAAGGCGTACGAGGGGCCGAAGTCAACTCGCAGAGGCTTGTTAGACGTTTTTTTATAAAATGAGGCACCAACCGACGTTTATCCCTATATGTACTATGCGATTGCACCCAAGGACAACCCCCGGTTGGTGTAGGACTATTGCAGGACATGCAAACAAAGATATTGGACTGTGGGTTAAAGTGTACTGGTTACTTGGAACTATGAA
Source organism: Omphaloscelis lunosa (assembly GCA_916610215.1). Taxonomy (NCBI): domain Eukaryota; kingdom Metazoa; phylum Arthropoda; class Insecta; order Lepidoptera; family Noctuidae; genus Omphaloscelis; species Omphaloscelis lunosa. Next base: position 5,796,962 of record OU744270.1, read on the forward strand.
AGGACTATTGCCCCTGCTTGATCAATGTTTTGTATGTACACGGATAAAATGGCAGGGGGTGACTTGCACACTCAATAATGGGCCCCCAGAAACTGTTATTAGCACATAGTGACGAAGTGACAAGGGGGCAACATGTCCTGAGGTGCTTGAGGAGTGGAGAGGTATTCCACGGCTATCAGAACAATCCCAGAGCCCGGAAGATGGTCAAGATCCCTACGAGCACTTACTGGAATACTTCCTTCCTCCGAGCACGTTTGCTTTTGCGAATCTCCACTCAAGCCGGCCAATAAAGGCAAGAATGAAGTGCGAGCTCTGTTCCTCGTCAGTGTTCACTCCAGCCAGTCAATAAAAGCAGGCCACAGATGTTTTATTATTATTTGGTTTGATACACTAGCAGCTAATTAGCTGAAGCGCGTGTGTCAAATAACTTGGAGATATTTAATCTATCCAGTAGATTCTTGAAGCAGTTCAGTGAAGGAGCCATCACAACATTTTCCGGTAGTAGGGTTGCTGGGCCCAAAAATTAAATAGCCGACACAGACTCATATTTAGCCAGACATTTTGCCCTGAAAGCCTGACAAACTGGCATTAAAACGTGGTGGCACTCCGGGAGTGTCGACAGAAGTGAAAACTTGAACAAGAAGCCTTGGTAGAAGAAAAATACTTGTATAAAACATTGGTACGTAACCTTATTTAAATAAAGAGCACAATCGTGTTTACAAAAAAAAAACCGAAACCTTTAAAGTAAAAATACTTGCATAGAACATTGATCCGTAGCGTAATATAAAGAAAGAACACAATCGCGTTTACAAAAATGAGGTGTCGTCATGGTGTCGCAAAATCAATGGTTCAGTCCCATCTCAAAAATGCCCACCTAAAGAAGTTTTCACTTCAAAAAACTTTTATTTGTGTATTTATCACTGTTATTCAGTATGAATCACATTTTGTTCTTATTAAATTAATTTGTAACTTCTTGACATTGAAAGTGACTAAAACAATCAATAACCAGCCTTTTTCATTACATTTAAAGTAATTAAAACAATCAATAATCAGGCATCTTCTGACGGGGCGAGGTTGACCAAAAGCCTAATAAAAGCCGGACAGGCCGGACTCAGCCAGACACGATTGTAAAAAGCCGGACATCTGGCAACCCTATCCGGCACCCTAGTTGTGTAACTTATTATCGTAAACGATTATGACTAAGTTATTTCATTTTGACAGTTCAACAACATTTATTGCGTTATTTGCGTTGTTGAGCAGATTTTTTTTCCAACTTATGAAGCAATGGATTAGTGTAATGCAAGATCAATCGAAATCTGTTTCAAATAGAAACAAATTTCGATTGATCTTGCATTACACAATTAGGGTACGGGAGCCCTTCCATGCTGTTGCAACTTGGTTAGACAAGAATTGCTTCAAAGGCTTTTTCTTAGATGATTTTTTCCATAACTTTAGGTCCGCTAGCCGGGGTTGCGAAGAAAACCGAAAGGGAGATCGTGGCCCCCGGCAACAGGGCAACCGAAGGAACACGGGTGGGTTTTAGTCAGTAAGAGTCTGTCATGGGAGGGCATGTCAGACTCTTACTGACTAAAAGCTTCGCCAGAGGCTCCGCCCAGACCGGGAGAAGTTATTTGATAATTACCAACACAAAAAAAGGGATGGACATAGAAAAAAGTTTGAGAATCGCTGCATGGGAGTGTTTACAGCTAAGCATGGCATGGTATGACTCACGTTCAGAAATAAGTATACAAATAATAATAAAATGTAGGTCAATTGTTATTATTTTAGTAATATATTCATAATAGTGTCGTTGGAAACGATAATTTTGTGATTTGTGAGGTAACGCGTAGGATTCGAATCCGGTTCTTGGATTCCATTCTTTGCTTCTTCATCCTTTAAGATTTAGAAAGAAATGGGATGATCCGAAAGATATTTTGAAATGTTGAACTAGCTTTTTCCCTGGGTTTAACCCGTGAGAACGTACAAGGCATTATAAACTTTCAAACTCAAAGCATTTATTTCAATTAAACCATTTACAAGCACTTTGAATTGTCAAAGAGTCGATCAGTTAGTCAGAAAGTTGAAGCTAGTTGCCCATTCCAAAACGTAGATTTCTATGGAGAAGAACGGGCAAGAAACTCCAAGGACACTCTTTTAAATATAGATATTACAAAATCCTGGGTACATCATTCTTGTTGCTTCTATATGTGAGAACAATGTACAAAAAATAATCAAAAGCAATTGAAAATGTAAGATTAAAAATAAGCCCTTGCAGATAAGAGATGACCAGTTTCAACCCGTTCACGAACATGACGCGTGGATCAGCACCATCCAGCTCAACCATTTTGTAGGGAACGGAATGATCCAACACAGTCCCCACCATCAGCGAGACATTTAAGTGAGCATGACATACTCTCAACTGCCATGCTCTTTCAAGTCAACATACATCTTAATAACTTAATAAACGGCTCAATGGTCTCACGTTTACAAAAATAAAAATACTGCTAATTTATACAAAACTATAGTTTGCAATGTATCTAAGAATTTTAATAGAATTTAATAGAATTTTACCACCAAAAAGACACTATGTGCGATATCAAAAATATAGATAGACTCTGGCCACGCTAAGTCGGCCATAAGTAAAAAAACGGTGGAATTTGAAAATCTATAGACGGCAACACCATCCTGTTCTAAGAAAAAAGAATTTGATACTTTGTTTGTCTTTTTGTTTTTGATAGGTTATTTTGTTTATTTTCTGCTTCATTCCTGGTAAAGAATACTCCCTTTAGCACGATGTACTGGATTTGATACAGTTTTGTCATCGTATGGAGGTACAGCATAGGTACGACATAATCTATTACACATAATCTTTATGAAAAATATCAAAATCATTAGACAAACTTACAACCCCGAAACTGACATAAGTGACTGATGTAAAAGTATACCATATATAAAACTTTTTGGGGTGGCCCATTTATTCCATTGCAGACTTAGCTTGACCAGACTAAGCTTGATAAAATGGAAAGAGCCGCGTGAGGCCTCGCGGCGGCACGTGCAGTCTCGCGGCAGCGCGAGTCGACAGCAGCCCCTATTCTATCAAGTTATATGTATTTTTTTATATGGCACATTAAAACTGTTACTTAGTACTTACTGTTACTAAGTAGCACATAGTTACAATCCAGCTGACTCCACAAAAAGTGTAGCGTGATAACATACAATTGCAGATAATTAACAATTACACAAACTGAGTGGGAGATCTGTTATCAGCATAAATTGTCATGGTAAAGTTGGCTACATAGTGTAATGTAAAATACTATATTTTATTCAATGTTAGTGAAATGCGTTATTTTGCTGGAAATCGTAGATTTTTTCGTTATACAAGGGTCGAAAGGAATCAATTCCCATACGAGGTATTTAAACGCGAGCGCAGCGAGGAATTGATGACTCACCCGTGTTAAACACTCTACTTTTCATTTCGAATTTAAGGAAAGTATTATTTTTTTTTAGTTTTTCTAAAATATTTATTGATAATAATAACATGAGGATTCTAGTACCTACTAGTCTTTTTAATTATTTTATTGCTTATTGGGATTTTTTTTTATTCATACTGGCTGTTTATACACTAACAAGAATGCAGCATTTTTTAAGTGAAAACGTCTTTAGGCGCGTTGGGCATTTTTGAGATGGGACTAAACCATCGATTTCGCGACACTGTGACGACACCAGCTACTGGTCATCAAAAAGACATCAACGCGTTGATTACCGCGGTGCAATTTTTTTTCAAGTTTTCACTACTGTCGGCACTCCCGAAGTGTTTTTTTTAAATCTTATATTTTTAGTAAAATTTTTCGTATTCGACTACCTAACCAAATTTAGTTCTATTTTTAAAATTCATTCCCGCCCAAGGGTGGGGAGCAGTGTTTTCCACCCGCTACTCGGATCAAACAAACACTACTCTCCGAGTATGAGAAATGAAAAACTTATTTACCTACTAGCTTTCGCCCTGCGGCTGCGCCCGCGTGGGTGTCGGAAACCACAGGAACGTAATACCGGGATAAAAAATACCCTATATGTTCATCCAGGTTATAAACTATCTGTATGCCAAAATTCATCCAAATCCGTTTAGCCGTTATTGCGTGATTGAGTAACAAACAGAAACATATAAATTTTCACATTTATAATATTATTAGTAGTACAAGAAAGAAAGAAAAAGAAAAAGTATTTATTGAGATTCACAGGAAATAAAAAATTAAACTAAAACACACTCATTAAAAAAATAATAAAAAATAAATGATAAAATTACAGAAAGTCCTGTACGAGGCCAAAAGGCTCCTATCTCAGCATATGTTGCCAAGCAATATGCCCGTTGTGGGTTCAAATCCAGGCAAGTATCAATTTGACTTTTTCAATTTAAATTATTGTGTGACTCCAACTACTATCGAGGGATAATACTCTTGTTCCATAGTAAGAAAGTTTGGGATAAAGTAATCGACATAAATTGCGAGAGGAGAGTAAGATTACTCCGAACCAGCGGTTTGAGTTTATGCCCAGTACCCTAATTGCGTAATACAACACAATCACAATCTGTTTCGATTTGAAACAGATCCATTGCTTCATAAGTTGGAAAAAAAAATCTGCTCAACAACGTAAATAACGCAATGAATGTTGTTGAACTGTCAAAATGAAACAAATTAGGCAAAATTGTTTACGAAAATAAGTTACGCAATTAGGGTACGGTCGAGAAACAGTGGACGCCACTTTTGCATACCGGGATGAATGAGGCAATTGCATGCTGAGATGATTAAACTAAGAGGGATGTGTGTTACGCGAATGGACAGATTAATGAAATATAGAGGAAGTCTGAAAGTGACACCGGTGACTGAAAAGTTGTGTGGAAATCGGTTGTCATGGTATGGGTATGTGATACGGAGGAATGAGGAAAATGTCGTCAGGAAAGTTTTGAGTATGAGTGCGGATGGCTATTAGAGTAGGGGAAGACCAAAGAAACAATGGATGGACTGTGTGAAAGATGATATGGCTGACAGAGGGACTACAGAGATGGCTAATAGAGAAGTACATGTTGCGCCGAGCCTAAATAAATTGGAATAAGCTAAGTTTCTCTTAGACATTACTGACATCAAAGAAGGAAAACATTGTGAGGAAACCTGGAATATATAAGTCTAGCGTAGTCGCTGTATGAAGCTTCCGAAAAGCAACTAAATCGCTGATAATTGATGCTAAAATTATGCGGTGTTTTGAGCTCAGTCCCTGCATCGAGCAGCTGAAAATGTACTAAATAGATGCTAACTAAATAGGTGTGAGCGGAGCGAGCACCTCAGGAGAAATCTGTTTGATTCTCAAAATATGTTTGGAATTGGTACTTTAAATACTGTTTTTAGCTAATATTGGGTTTTGAGAACCAATGAAAGACAGTTATAATTTCTATCAATTATTTATATTTTTTATTTGGCAGGAGAGGTGTGTGTGCGCTCTCGCTTAGTCTAGACGGAACACTAGCGTCCATAGTATAATAAAGTCAATATACAATGTAAATACGTATGAAAGAGAAACACTCTCAAACTACTTAATTGGGACCGATATATTTTGTTATATTCCGACAGCTAAGCCTATGTCGGACGAGGCTAGAAGAACTTTGTTATACAATCACATAAACTAATTTAAAATTCAAAATTTGGCTATGATGGAGTGACATAATCAGTATTGTGACAAAGCTCCTTAATATAGAACAAAAACCCTTATACTACGTTTCAATAAACGATCCACTTAATTATTTTTAGAACAATGATAAAATCGAATGGCAACGTGAACGAGTTCTTACTAAAGCTATCAACGTGTGCTCAGTGTGACTTCATCGCGAGTCGCGACCTTGTGTGTCAGTGTCGAGGACGTTAAATGCAAGGGTGACTTATACTGTTATGTAAATCAAACATACAACCCGTTACCAGCTATTTTGATTACCCATGTAGTAGTGCAGTAAGATCACAGATTAACAATAGGCCTGTGTTCATTTTTTTTTATTCCGGAAGGTAGACCAATAAAAAATATTGGACACGTATTTTTGACGTAATCAAAAGATTATGACGATACATTGAGTTAAAATGTGGCATGACGTCACGCCTTGCTAGATTTTATACTGAGTTGTGATCTCCCAGTCCCCAACTTTAAATCGTGTTTTCTAAGTTATTTTTCATTAATATGATAAAGCAAAAAAAATCATCATCCCTTTTATGGCTACATCATCCCTTACGCGAAAACCACCCTATTCATCAAACGTGGGTGTAACGACGAAAACTAAACATCAAATAGTAAATAATAAACTTTCAAGGGCTTCCGCAACAGTGACCTCATCGAAGCGACCTTGGACAATGTCAAGTTCAATCGTATACTTGTGTAGGGGTGGATTATGCCACGATTAAAAAAACATCGACGGTGACACAAAACATATCACGCCTGTAATCTCCGAAGGGTTAAGCAGAGGTGTATGTACAGTACACCCACATTTCGCCAGAAGTCTCATATAATAATGTATAGTACCTGGGCGATAGCAAGGGATAGTTCATATCAATCCCAATATCTGGAAGACCGAGCTTTGCTCGGTTTTTATTTTCGAACGACGTTTTCTAAAAATAAAAAACTAGCTAGATCGATTTATCGCCCCGAAACCCCCTGCATACTAAATTTCATGAAAATCGTTGGAGCCGTTTCCGAGATTCAGATTATATATAAACATATATAAAAGAATTGCTCGTTCGAGAAGGCTTCCACTCAGCATGATGCTGTGCTATATGGTCACCCGAAAAAGACGTACGGAACCCAAGTCAGAATTAATATATTATACATAAATATATAACAAAATAAAATAAATAGTACTTATAATATCATGCTACTATACAACCAATTATATGAATAATTATATAATTATAAAAAATCCGCTGACATCACCGTGCAACAGTGACCTCATCGTAGCGACCTTGGGCGATGTCAAGTTCAGTAAATCAGTGTATACTTTTGTAGGGGTGGCTTGGGGCACGTGGAATAAAGCATCAATCATGACATTAGTAGGTATAATACGTAGTTGCCTAGGTTAAAAAAAAAAACAAATACTATTTAGTCCGTCTTTCAGATAACAAAAAAATATTAGACTCATATTTTTTGCTTTATCATATTAATAAAAAATAACTTAGAAAACACGCATTAAAGTTGGGGAGTGGGGGCTCGCTACGTCACAACTCGGTATAAAATCTAGCAAGGTGTGACGTCATGCCACATTTTAACTCAATGTATCGCCGTAATCTTTTGATTACGTCAAAAAAGAAAAAATACGTGTCCATTATTTTTTACTAACCTACCTTCCTGATTAAAAAAAATTGGACTTATTTGAGTGGATATATTTTTAAGTAGGTGGGGACAGTGGCTAAATAATAACAGCCACACGGGTTGATCAAAGGCTAGGTTTCGTTTGCCGCTGTCGGTTTGTGGACTGAGACCATCTATTACATGCCGAGACCCCTCCGTGCCTCGGAAAGCACGGGAAGCCCAAAAGCCACCCCATATCCACTGGTTGACAGACTTTCGGGCTTCTGACGACCCGTAACGACTGTGAAAGATCCACGAATGACAGCCGGGACCAACGGATTAACGTGCTTTCCGAGGCACGGAGAAGTCTCGGTATGTAGAAATGGTCACCTATACACGGACCAACTCCGGCAAGCGTAGCTTAACCTCATGAATCGACCCGTGCAGCTTAGCCACGAGCTCCTCTGATACATCAGAGGCATTGAATTGAAACAGGAAGTTTTTGAGATCTGCCAGTACTAGGTACATCAGACGTATTGGAACAGAAAAAAAGCTCAGGTTTCTGGGATTAGAAATACCCAGAAATATTAATTTAAGTTTGGCAACCCTAATATAAAGCCCTTTCAAATTACCAGATAATGACTGAAACCTTCTAACGGTTACTCCAAATAAATACCCCAAGGTTAAGGGCAATCGAGTCAACAAAGTAGTATTAGGTTCTTAGGGTATTCACCTAAAAAAATAACATGGTGACAACGACAAGACACAACAACTGTTGCTATGGAACTGTACGATGGTTTAGTGATCAATAGCTCACCTCTCGTCTTGCCCTATCACTTGCACACGTAAGGACCTAACGGCTGCGTCAGCAGACGGTATTCTCGTTGCTGAATTTAGAGCCAAATTTGAAGAGTATATATCTTTTCGGATTGTTTTTGCCAAACCAGGGGTGCATTAGAATAGCCTCCACAAGCCACAAACGGCGATACATGGACGCATCACGCTTAAGACACTCAACCCTGCTTCTACCTTGGTAATTGGTCAATATTTTGGCACGGCATGAGCTTTTCTCACATCCTTCTTTCCGAAGCGACAGAAGAGAAACTATGAAAATGTATTATGTTTCCAAAATTCCCTTTTACCTTCCCCGCTAACCAATCAACGATCCTGCCGAAGGAAAACTACTCAGTAATTCAACCTGCCTAGCCCAAGTAACCATCCTGCCAAATTCCATCAAGAACTACTCGGTAAATCAATATCAATCTACCTGCCTTTTCCAAGTATGTTGGGTTCGGCTTCCAGTCTAACCGGATGTAGCTGAATACCAGTATTTTACATGGAGCAACTGTCCATCTGACCTCCAAATTCAGTGACCTACTGAGTAACACTATACCCCTTGGTCCTCGGTAAAACCGGTTGTCAGACGTTTGGGTTTCTGACTAGGTACCCGTAACGACTGTCAAAGATCTACAAATAACAGCCGGGGCCAAGGGCTTAACGTGCTTTCCGAGGCACGGAGCGGTCTCGATATGTAATGGACGGTTACCCATCCACGAACCGACTGCGGCAAGCGTAGGTTACCCTTCGATCGACCCGTGCAGCTGTTATTAACGAACCCCATAAAACTACTCAGTAGTTTAGGCCATAAAGACGTACCAAACAGAAGAAACATTCACTACCGCTTTACACCATTTCTATGAAACTCCTATAAATGTAGACCTGATGACTTTGAGTCATCTCTTAACACTTCAAAGACTAGATTTCATACATCTGTTTGATAATGGAAGTGTTGATACCCTCATAACTCATCTTTTAGTACGAGACTTTTGGAGCATGTCCAAATACTCGGTTAGTGGCCCCTCGAGACTTAATAAATACATAAACTATGACCATTCAATAGCAGATTGGTACTTGCAAAGGTAAACGTTTGTGGCGACCTCTATACCACCACATTCGAACTACAACTGACGTGACACTTAACTGCCCTGTTGGTCTCGTCACAAGCGCGACTGCTTAGCATAGGGTTCTGGGTTTAATTTCCAAATCGGGCGAAGTGTTGTTGGGCTTTTCCATTAGGAATTTGGAAGTTGGCGGTGTGAAGTCGTGAAGGAGTTTCATAGAGCGTGCAGCGTGGAGTTTCTTGTCGGCTCTTCTCTCCGTAGGAGACGAAACGACCAATTAGAACCATGCACCTAGCGTCTGACGTTTCATAAGTGCCTATATGCGAAGTAAAATATTTTGATTATGAAAGTATAATTTTAATTATCACCACTAGACAAAATGGTTGGCAATCCCAGTTTCGTAGTTTTAATATTAGCAGACAGTAGGACGCTAGTGCTCATCTGGCATGAATCGTATTGACGCAAGCCCATTACCTGCCCACGCTCCATTCTTTGTCACATATTGAACGAAGTTTCACCAACAAATACATGCATAATCACGCATTTTCCCTTGTTGAAGCACGCCACGTGCTATCATACTCCTACTGCCATTTGATGGTAAGTGATCACCATGACCGCACATTCATTATTGTCCTGTCCTAATCCCAATTTATTTTCGGCACATTTTTTTTTTTTTTTTTGTGAAAAGTTTTGTTATCTGATTATTTTTCCCTTTTTGTATAAACGCGTTTCTGTGGCGGATAAATCTATTTTTCTTTCTTTCTTTCTTCTCTTTTTAGCACGCCTTTTATTTATTTTTTTGGGTGGGAAATCATCAAATAACTTCTCCCGCTCTGGGCGGAGCGGGAGACTTACCCACCCGTGTTCCATCAGTTGCCAGAGGCTACGGTAACCCTTTCGGACAACCCCGCAACCCCGGCAGGCATCGGTCCTTCGTAAGCACGTCTAATATCCGTGTTATAAATTCCTGTTTTTCATTTGACCTTTCATTCTTCCTTTCAACATAACAAATCTATCACAAAATGTTAATTTATGTTCAAGCAGGGAGAGTTTATGGGCTAAAAATGTACGTGTATTATCCAACCTTGACTTGCAATTTCCATAAGGGGTAGTAAACAAAACCTTGAAAAATATGGCATCGTAAAAAATTTCGTATCGCATGTAATGTCTTATTCGTACTTCCGGAATGAACACGCCTATGCATATATTATTATTTAGCCACGAGTTTGAACTCATTCATATTTTACCATTTTCTATGGCTTTTATTTGTAATTATACGGTATGACGTCAAATTTCAGTCGACGTCAGTGAACAATTACGTCAAGTTGACAATCGATACAAGAATCAACCGTCTTCCAAAAAAAAAAAAACACTACAAAGCAAAAAATAACTTTAATTTCGGAAGTCGTTGTCTTTGGTTTTGAATTTTCGTTTTTTGTCACAGAATTCCGAAATTGAAGTTATTTTTTGCTTTGTAGTGTTTTTTTTTTGGAAGACGGTTGATTTTTTTTTATTATTTTTTTTTTTCACTTTTTTGTGGTACCTACCCCACACAAATTCGAATACCACTACCTGCTATGTAAATAACAGTGACATGAACTTATCATATCATCCACATATTAAGTGGGAAAAAAATACGTATTATTGAAGCCAAATCAAAAACTATCCAAGCAAAATTAATAAAATTTATATGGGACCACCTTGAAAGCATACCCTTTCAAACAAAAAAAGAATTTTCGAAATCGGTCTATACGTGACGGAGAAATATGTGGGCATACATAAAAAAAAAACATATTCTAAGAGCATAATTATAATCTCCTCCTATTTGGAAGTCGATTATAAAGTCAATACTTCTGCGAGAAATGTCTAATAGCCTGTACGCTGGTAAGTTGTATGGTCTGTTCCGAGACTATCTTATAAAAATGTTAACAAATAAATCGTACCGGTGGATGCCAATTTTATGTGGTGCTTACGAATTGAGTGTTTTGATTTGATTAATTAGAATAATTTAAAATCACCTTATAGATGATTTTCATTTGACATTTGAGGATCTTTATAACCTCATTTTTCGGCGATGATTTTTAATCACAATTTAAATGTTTGGCATCATCATCAATCAGGCTACAGCAGTCCACTGCTGGACATAGGCCTCTCCTATTGCACGCCATTCAACGCCATTGTCGGCAAATCTCATCCAGCTGCTACCAGCCACCCTGCGAAGATCGTAGCTCCACCTAGCCTGAGGGCGTCCGACCTTACGTTTGCCGATACGCGGTCCCCACTCAAGAACTCGTCTACCCCAAGTCCCCAACATAATAATGTTATTCAAATAATAATTTTTAGAAAAAAAAAAATAAGTTTAATAAATAAACTATGACAAAACTACGGAAAAATAAAAATCATCTAAAAAGTACGAAATTAGCAAATATTTCACACAGAAACCTTGACCATTTTTGTACCTATGTCTTGATTTCTGTCTTATTTGCTTATTTCGTACTTTTTAGATGATTTTTATTTTTCCGTAGTTGGGTTACAGTTTTTTATTAAACTGAATTTTTTATTTAATACTTTTCCGTTTTTACGCTTGATAAACGTTACAACAACGTAAATATAATATAATAGGTCAGCAGTGCATAGTGCGTTGGACGAAACCATAGCGCGATTTATTTCGACGCCAAAACCAATTATCGAGCTTCGAAGAAATCCAAAGTATAAATATTTCGTTGTACTTGTTTTTCTTCGTAAGAGTGGAATTTATAAATCGTAGCTATTTGATTAACTGCCCGTTGGTGTCATCTTTTGCTTGTTTATAACAATTTAAACATATTTATTTACTTTGAAAATACAAAATAATATACAAATAATTATGTTGTGTTATATATTTTTATATTTTTATATAAGTATTTTTATTTTATCTTATTATTAATTATTTTTTTAATTATTATTTTCTATACATATAATTTAATATACTTTGTATATAACATATTTGTAATGTACTCGTCAAGATCTTTCTTTTGATAACAGACATGTCATGATCATCTAATTTAAATTTTTTTCGAGGTTAGAAATTTACGTGTAAAGTCCACCACATCAAATTTAGGAAAACATTATATAGCCTATGTCACCCGGACTATTATTACGAATCTCTTGATACCTCATTCATCAAAATCGGTTCAGTAGTTTAGGCGCTACGGTGAACAACACGTAAGAGCAAACATAAGTACATACATAGACTGCTAAAATCATAACCCTTTGTTGAAATCTTAAAAAAAAAATACATTTGAATATGTTAGTAATTCATTAATGAGTGATCACTATTCTTAAAACTCAGTTCATTAATAATTTTCTTCTTAATCCCAACCGTACCTAATCCCCTAGCTCACGTGACAGGTGGGTGTGAATGATGGCCACATATGCCAGTAATGTCAGTTCTGGCACGTAACATGGCACACGGCCATCTCAGGTGGCATCAGATGTTGCGTTGTGACTTGACTCATGCGTAAATATGTTTATCGCATGAGATTGGTAATGAATTAGGAGAAAATTCGACGATTAACCTTTGTACCTATGTCCAATACTTGGCGGATATGAATCTTTATAAATAAAAATACATACGATCGAACCAAGATAATATAAAGCTTGTTAAAATGAAAAGCTGTTCGTTGGTAAGCGTATCAACAGACCGGATTAGGTTTTTATGGAAAGAAAAATCTGAAAATTTTCGAAAATTATCAAATTCAGGAAAAGAAATAAAGAAAGAAAATGTATTTATTGAGACTCGCAGAGGAAATCACAAATTAAAATAAAACTCACTCACACTCATAGAAACATAAATAAAAAACAAAGTAAAATTAAAACAAAAGCAGAAAGTCCTGTACGAGGCCAAAAGGCTCCTATCTCAGCATGATGCTGGGACATTTAAAAATAAATGTCACAGCGCTGATAGGGCCCGCAGTGATGTCACGGATAGATAGATACAGAATAAATAATAATAAATAAAAACTAATAAAAAAATAGATGTGTGAAACATAAAAAATAAAATATATTATGTAAAATGATGATGTGGAAATATTTAGTAACCTGTTCCGCTTAGCTATTTCTAAAGAGTCTTGTCATCCTGAGGATGCCTCGTTGAGAGGTGAAACACGTGTCGATTTCTTCCAGGGTCTTTTCAAGACTCTTTAGAAATAGCTAAGCGGAACAGGTTACTAAATATTTCCACATCATCATTTTATAATGGATTTCCGCAAGGTCACGCCTGAATCAATTAACTATATATTATGTAGTCAGAGTGTCTGCACCCGATGTTACGTCAGTTACTTGGAAAATCTAAACAGCCTTTTTCTATGGGATTTTTTTACGATTTATTAAAAAATTTACAGTACAATGTCTGCCGGTGCCCGGTCAGCTAGTATATTAATATGAATCATAAGCAGTTTGCCCGATAGGGTTTTAAATCGCCAAAAATGACGAACTTCCATACAAATTTCATCCCCTATTTAACCTATTTAGGGGATGAGTGTTCAAATATTCTTCCTTAGTGCCCAACTTCGTCATTTAAGGAACTCTTGGGCAAAATTTCATGCTTCTTGTCCCAGTGGCTATGCGTTGTTGTTGCCTGTCAGCGAATTTAAGTTTTTAATAAGTCGCTTCTCGTATCTGTCTGTTGGACCGCTTATTTATAAACTACGCAATGAATTTTGATGTGTTTTTCACCATCTTTTAGAAAATTTATTCCGATATACACAGAAAACTCGATGTTTTTACAACATATCGCCAGTCCAGGGTTGGACAAAACAGCTTTTAAAATTTTATAAAGCAAACTGTTCAAAATGTTTTAAACATGTTTGTTTTTTCATTGAGCGATTGATCAAATGTATTATCAACAAAATCGATCAGGCCTAATATAATTCATTTCTACACAATTTTAAAATTCACCTGAGGATTTACAAAAAACCATCAGAAGAACATAATAATCACAACAACGTAATATTAGTTATAGTTAGTTAGTAGGTACTAACTAATAAACTACCTATCTAATCTGTGAACATACTTACTTTTCTTTTTTTGAATCAATCAAAGTAGGTATGTAACTCAGATACTGAACTACCTAATATACTTTTGTATGTTCAGAATTGCTAATTCCGATTTTCGTTCTCAGATGTACCTCCTTACCTAAAAGTATATTAAAATATGGGGAAGTCCCTAAAAATATTGCGGGGATTACCTCTTTCGACAAAAGACGAAGTATCGATACATAGGTAGGATGGACTATATTCATATACGGGGAATTCCCAAAATAGTTGCGGGGAATTACTTCAGTTCGACTGGCGAAGAAGTGTACAAACTAACGTTTTTAATTTCTTTTCGAGCTATTTCAAGTTCTAATAATTTATAACATTTCATTTATCTCCATTCATTTTCGATTTAAAACCATGTTTTTAGGATTCCGTACCTCAAAAGGAAAAAACGAAACCTTTATAGGATCACTCGTGTGTGTGTCTGTTTGTCTGTCCGTCTGTCTGTCACAGTCAATTTGCTCCGAATCTAATACACCGATTAAGTTGAAATTTGGTACACGTATGTATTTCCGTAACCCAAACACGGACGTGTAACGTAAATAAATGAATTTTGAATATTATTATGGGAGTCACTTTTGGGGGGCAAACAAGAAAAAAATAATTGCAAACTATACCGTGTCATAATATCTAATGAAAGGACTTGTTGCAAGGATCTCAAATATTTTTTTAATAATTTTAAAATAAATGCATTTCAAGATATTTAAGAAAAGAGATGAAAAATGACCATTCCCCCCTTATCTCCGAAATTACTGAGCCTAAAATGTTTTAAACACTGTTTAAATACGTATTATTGCTATTGGGTATTTTAAAACAACTTTTTTTTTTATGCCAACCCTGGTCGCCACATCAGAAGAGGTGCACCCGTAGTCAGTAGCCCGAAAATCTGACAACCAGTCTTATTTGGGGTTTCGACTATCATATTACGCAGTAACGGGGTTGTGAAGTTCATATAGGTAGTCGACTGCAAGCCGACACCAACCTTGTTGAGAAAAGGCTAGGCAGATGAATGATGAATGATGATGATGAGAGAAAATGTCCCATAATTCTAATATCTCACACAATGTCATATAACTCCATTGTAAGTATGTTGATATTATCATAGTTTCTAGCTCCGTCGTAGTGTGTGTAAACTAGTAAACTAATTTAGACCGTTACTCATAGTCCACAAATATTCTTAATAGCTGTGGGTACTAGTCCCAATGTCAATAATGCAAGGGCCAACGCACTTGACGATTGATTAGTATCGTATGGACTGCCATAACATCACGCCTGTATTCCCCGAAGGGTTATGCAGAGGTGTACCTATCTATAGTTCATCCACATTTGACCACGTAAGTATGTTTAAGTCCTATGTAATAGGGAGCGAGCCTATTGCCATCAACCGGGCATACATCTAGACTCCGGGCTGCTGCTGAGAAAAACCCAATAACATTGCACGACCCGGGAATCAAAAATCATGTAGTAACATAAGATAATTTAACCTTTACAACAATAATAACAGTGATAACAAAAAAAAACAACGAAGTTATTATTATTACTCACGCATAGGTCATAATACTTTTCAACAATAATTAATCTAAATTGAACTAAATAACAATTAATGGGAGCAATCATTCTTGTACCGACGTACATGATTATAGTACATAATAGCATGGCCGCATTGTTAGCAAAAAACTAACCTTAGCCACAGACGAATACAGATGGTTCACTCCGCAAAATCATTTAAATAAAAAGAAACTCTTGCTTTGACACAATAAAGTGCAATTCAGGTCGCACAGTGCTAATTACCTACAGTTATATTCACTTAGAAGTTGCTTCTCTTTCTATCGCGTAACTCATATCTTCTGACTACGTTACGCTCACTGAATTGGCCCGACAAGACGGGTTTGCCGCGTACTTGTAGCTTCATATCTAAAATGCGGAGTGAACTATCTGTATTCATCTGTGTCTTTGCCCGAGAATACGTTTAAATATCTTTCCTACCTTGATAAACTAGGCTGCTACAAAATGTGTACCCTGGAAGCTCGAAGGGAGCTCTTGGATTTGAGATTCGCATATAAACTGCTGAATAACGCCATTGACTGCCCACAATTGGTATGTAGGTTCAATTTCAGAGTACCCCGGAGACCACCTCGCAAACCTATAGCACCCTTAGCTCCACCTCCTCGCCGAACAGTGTTTAGGGCTAATTCGCTTATACCTCGCATGTGCAAACTTATAAACGAACGCAGCAACCTGGTTGACGTCCTCGCAGACTCTATATCAACGTTTGTCAGACGTAATTAGTATTAGTTTTTAATGTTACTATCTAGAATTTAAGTACATTAAGTCTTTAAAATTAAAGTTATAGGCACAAAGATTATGCATGCGGTGTTTGCCTGTAATTGGTTGTGCAGTTAGATTTAAGACACTATTACCCATATGTTCCTATCTGTTTATTATCTGTAACAACTGTTGGTGAACCTTAATTAAATAAATAAAATAAATACGCATGGGTGCAATGTACAAATGGGGTGACATTTCGAAACTCCACGATTGCAACTAGCTTTTGCCCGGCGCACAGTGGAACGAATGTATGGAAGCGGTTGGACGTAGACATGTCCGAAAAATAAGAGTAAAATTATGACAAACTAATGATGCCATCTTATTCGATTACTTAATGCCTTCATAAATTGTGGTGATGAATTTCTTCATAACTCCCATATTTCGGGAGTAATTTGAGAAAATGTGAAATTTTACTATGAAAATGAGTGTATTGAGCTCTCTCCCTCCTGATTCTGGGCTTGTTTCAAGTAGCGGTCTCTAATATCGTAATGCTATTACTAAGAGCTATATTTAATACTAAGACACATAGTGCGCCAAATGTGCACTTTCTGGGATAAAAGGAAATGAAAATTTAAAAAAAAAAACGTTTTTTCCCCATTTGTATTTACTTTAAACCGCAGACAGACTTATTAAGAGGTCTATAAATATATTATATATATACAGAAATATATATTAACAAAAATATTCACAAGAACTGATGAGAGTATGACTTTTAAGTAAGTTGATAATAAATTACCTAGTTTCATTAAAAGTACAATAAATAATTAAGACGTAAGCTCTAATTTACTAAGTTACACATTTTAAAACAATAACATCATTTAATTATCTTCGTCATCATCATCATCATCAATTAATTCAAATTCAGAATCGATGTCCGCTAAATCATTTATGTTAACAAATTCGATATCACTTTTCTCAGAATCCGTAAGCTCATAAAATTCCTTAAAAGAAGATTTTTTTACAAACTTATTTCCTTTTGGACGGATACTTGTAACAAGTGGATCAGAAGACAGTAAAAGATTGTGCATAATATCTTCATTGCATGAGATACTGCTATGCTTTCGAGAATGCCCCTCTCTATATTTTCTAAAATCTTTATTTCTAGCCTCAGATGCCTCTTCGGATAGAAAACCAATGGGCACAATTGACATGTTCTGAACTATGTCTGGCCCATGCATTAAAATTTTATGAAGTGAAGAAGGCATATAATACCATGGGTATAACTCCACGTAAAGCTTAGCAGTATCAAAGCAGAACTCTCGGAATTTAGTTACGTTGATCTTCTCTCCTGATGAAATACACTGCAAGATCACACAGATTTTTCTTAAAAGCATAGCATCTATTCCGGTCAGTTCAGCAGATTTAGTGTAGTTTTCAAAAAATCTCCTTGCCGAGTTGCCATTGTTGGTGGATCCACTGCCTTGTTTCACAACATCGAGAAGTAAGCCCGTTTCTCTTCTTACAGCCTCTTGAACTCTTTTCTTCCTGTCATCAACTTGCCTTTTTGCTATATCACCCCTTACTTGCCATGATTTTATGTCTAATTTGTAGGAAATGTGTAATAAGCATTCCATTGAGCGAATCCAAGCGTGAAGGGTGCTTAAGCTATATTTATACATGTCCTCGTTTGCGTGTTTATCTTTGATTAACTCTAAATTATTCATTTCTTTAGGACAAGCCTTGCATATGTCACACACTGAAGCTGCTGTATTGGATATAATGGAATGAATTTTACCATCAATCATTGTCAACAGCAGTTGGTGTTTGACACTAATTCCATCAGTGATGGTGGATGGAGTTAAGGCTTCAATCTCTGCTTCGATTTCAGCCATCTCTCTCTGCACATTTTCTTTGGTTTCCTTTATAAACTTAAACAATATTGGCCGGCAAAATGAAGTGGAAGATGGTCGCTCGTTTTCCCAAATTGTTACACCTTTTGAGACGAGCCGCAGTGGTACAAGACTAATCATAAAATTACTAGCAAGATCGATTTGCTCATCTTCACTCGTCCTTTGATGATAAATGCTTTGGCTAGATGATCCGTCAAAACCCCATTTGCTGGTCAATACGAGCTGTTGATTGGGATCAACAGGGGTTTCTAACGACCTAATAAGTCTTCTTGAGGTTAAATCCATCAAGGCTTGTAATTTGATTTTTGCAGAGCTCTCTGTAACTGTGAGATCTTCTTTGGCCGGATAGCACTTAATTTTTTCTTTAACCAACATGTAGTAACTCGGGTATTGAAGAGCTCCTTCTTGAGTGTTGAAATCCCGAAGAGTGTTATAGCGCCATTTCGATAAGTTCATCGATACATAAAGAGCCAATGCCTTCAAAGGGGATATTTCCCGTACCTGAATTGATTTACCTTCAATGAAGGCTTTGATTTTTGAGGCCTCTTCTGGATTCTCCGTCAAGTATTTCATAACATAAGCTGTATCGCTTTGTCCTGCCTTTTGAAGCGCCCTTTCGGCCGAAAACATAATTTCAGCGCTGCTACTGCTGCATGAAAGACTATCTTCAGTGGTGCGTCTTCTTTTTTGCCGGTTACTAAGGTCCTCAAAAGATTTACGAGGACAAGGATGTGTACAAGTTGAAGCATCAGATTTAGCAGGAGAAATTATGGGCTCGATGACGTCACTTATATTTTCTGTAGAAGGTTCCATATTTTCATTCTGTAATTCCGGCCATTGAATTGCAGCCTGTAGCCAAATCTCATGTTTCTTCCGAAACTTATCTGTGCTTCTTCCAGACTGTGTCCATTTTGCATAAATGCGGTAGCAAAATCGACGACACCAGTCTTTTAAACTTGTTTCAGCACTTTCACATAACTGAACACAACTGTTATCTTTTAAAACACTGAACAAATAGTTAAAGTCGCGTAAATCTTTATGTGCGCGTGCGCATAAAGCAACGTGAATATCAAGATTTGTATTAAAATTTGGAAAATACATTGCGAGATTAGCTTGGATACAACGAGGTGTAAATCAACACTGATTTTAAAGTTACTAATAGTGACCTATTTATATAAAATCCAGGTATCCCAGGTATCCTTTGTTAAATATTGCAAGGTAATTAGTTATTGTGATAATTAGTAAATGATGCATGCTAAATTAGTGTATTAAGAGCCATTTAGTAATTAAATAATAGCAATGTTCTTATCAGTAATCATTAGTGCATCAGTTTTATATGTAAACCTTAAGTCCCTAATTATATATCCTAATTAGCTTATATCTTCTCTAATTGGCTGATCAGAAATGTTATTGTAATAAGGTAAACCTTTAGAAAAACGGTTTTAATCAACAAAATAAACAAAAAATTAAAAAATTGTGTTATAAAATAAACATCACTCTTTATCCCAGAAAGTGCACATTTGGCGCACTATGTGTCTTAGTATTAAATATAGCTCTTAGTATTAGCATTATGATATTAGAGACCGCTACTTGAAACAAGCCCGGAATCAGGAGGGAGAGAGCTCGATACACTCATTTTCATAGTAAAATTTCACATTTTCTCAAATTACTCCCGAAATATGGGAGTTATGAAGAAATTCATCACCACAAGTTATGAAGGCATTAAGTAATCGAATAAGATGGCATCATTAGTTTGGCATAATTTTACTCTTTTTTTTCGGACATGTCTACGTCCAACCGCTCCCATACATTCGTTCCACTGTGCGGCGGCTTGATTAAAGGTCTTTGTGTTAATGCAGGTTATAAATAATTTGTTCTCCAGGGTTGAAAAAAAAAAATTTTTTTTTTAAATTTTATAAAACAAACAGTTCAAAATGTTTTAAAAATGAGATTTTTTTTTTTTCATTGAGCGATCAGTCTTAATATGATTAATTACTAGACAATTTTAAAATTTACTTCGAGGAAATATTAACAAAAAACGATCAGAATAACATAATAATCACAGCAATAGTTATAGTTAGTTAGTACTAACTAGTACATTATCTTATCTGTGAAAATGCTTTTTTTTTGTTTTTTATCAATCTAAGTAGATGTGTAACATAGATACTGAACCACCCAGTACACTCTGTACGTTCATAATTGTGAATTCCGATTTTCGTTCTTAGATGTACCTTAAATAAAAGTATATTTAAAATATGCAGAAGTCCCCAAAATTATTGCGGGGAATTACCTCCTTTTTTCAAGTGACGAAGTATATATGTAGGTACATAGGTAGGATGGACTCTACTCAAATACGGGTAATCCACAAAATAGTTGAGGGGAATTACTTCATTTCGACCGGCGACGAAGTGTATAAAACTATCTGACCTTTTTTATTTCTTTTCGAGCTATTATTTCATGTCCTAAAAATTTAATAACCTTAACATTTAAAACATTATTTTATACTGTGATTATAATAAACACTTAATAAAATCACTGTTTTAAATACATGTTTTAAAACAACTTGTTTGTTTTATGCCAACCCTGGTATTTTCATATACCTTTATTTGTGTATGTGCTTTAGGGTGCACGCCAGTAAAGCTTCCAGTCGGCATTACTTTTTCCGACATCTTCAACAATCATCCGTCATATTTCAGCAAATTTACACAAAACCTTAATGAATTATACACCTAAACCTTCCTTATGAATCACTCCGTCCATTGGTGAAACCGTATGAAAATTTCGTTCGGTAGCTTTTGAGTTTATCTAGTTCATACAGACAGACGCGGCGTGAGACTTTGTTTTATGGATGCAAGAAAGAAGGATGGATTTATTTGTCACTGATACAAAGACAAGAGTAGGTAAGCAGAAAACAAAAATAGGTATAACTTAGTACATATGCAAACATGAGTATAAAACCGAAATAGTCGGGAGCTGCACGTCATAACTGTGACAAGAAAGCTTCCACTCAGCATGATGCTGTGCTATGGGGGACCCAGAGCACAGCGCTGTTTTTTAGTAGTCACCCGGGGATAACAGGCATGGTTTTATGTGTATATTTACATGGAACGACTGCCTATCTGACCTCCACGACCCAGTTACTCGGTAACACAATACCCCTTGGCTTCTGATTACCCGTAACGACTGGTAAGATAGGGCCTGCGAGGAATTAGAAAAATAGCTATTTGAAGAAAGTATTGCCGTCGTCTTACCTCAAGTCTGCCCCTGTAGAGCAGCTGTCCCGATATCGCAATCGGGACAGCTGCAGCTCAGACCGATTATATCACAAAAATTTTGAAGAGATCGACGTTTCGTATTCCCCTTTTTCTCCTCGAAAACTGAGCCGATTCAATTATTTTTGAAGTGAAAACTTCTTTAGCGGCGTAGTGCACTTTTTGTAATGGGTAAAAAATGTTAAACTCGCGTCAGGACACGTGACCTGATCGAAAATTCGTAAGACGGTTAAAAAGACATCAACGCGTTGATTACCGCAGTGCCGATTTTTTTTCAAGTTTTCACTTCTGTCGGCACTCCCGAAGTGCCACTGTTTTTTTACATTAAAATTTTAAGAAAGAGTATGTGTAGGTTCCTATAATTTTCTTTTATGTTCAAAACTTTTCGAATTTGTCTGGTAGTCCTCTAATCACGACGATAAAAATGGGGGATTTTTGTAATTTTTGAAGGTTTATATTAACCAATTAGTTGCTAAAAAAAAAAGGAAATAACAGGGACGTGTCTCCAGCAGACCTTGATTTTATGAGAAAAAAAAAATTTTTGCTCTAAAGGCATAATTCAGGAAGAAAAAAGGAGAATACATTTGTATGGAGAACCGCAGGCCCTGTTCCCTCTTAAACATCTACGAATGACAGACAGGAACCAACGGCGTAAACTGCTGTCCGAAGTAATGGGGGGGCCTCAGTATGTAAAACCTTCGATCGACCCGTGCGGTAGTTATTAGTTAACGACGAATCCCTGATCTCGAAAAGCTATTCTTTGCACTGTATTGCATTGCATGTATTGTTACCCCGTCGGTCTCATGGTTGCAAGACCGACTGGCAGCTGCGATTCCCAAGTTGGGCAAAGTGCTACTGGGTTTTTCCATTACGAATTTCTTCGGAGTTTGGAATTTGGCGGTGTGATACCCCCGTACATTGGAAAGCACGTTAAGCCGTTGGTCCTGAGCCAGATCTCTCTCCGGTCTTGTCGGATTGCATACACTCCCATCGGACTATGAGAGTCAGGGAAGAGAGAGTGCAGGGACGTCTTTACCCGGGGGTGCAAGGGGTGCATAGCACCCGGGCGCAAGGTCTTAGAGGGCGCAAGCCGATTTTTGAAATCGAACGTAGATTTAAAAAAGACGACACAAATCATTAGAAATTTTGTCAGTTAAAAGCAAGAAAAATTGAATTTGATGTTTAAGAGCAAGTAATACTTACTTTAACTATGCCGAGGTAGGTGCCTTTTTGGCGTCGCACAGGTCGTTTATTATTATTTAATTGTTTTCGGTTATTCGAAAAAAAAATTGTTAGTTTTAGATGCTCCTTTTTAGTTGTTATTATTGTTTGTATTTCCTGTGCGTGTCCCAAATAAAAATAAATCTTTCTATCATTTTTCTTGCTTTAAAAAAAAATGGAACACAACGTTTTTATTTTTCGTTGGTCAGTGTGGCGCAGGCTGATTTTCGCACCCTGGCCCCCAATATGGTTAAGACGGCCCTGAGAGAGTGCACCGGCGTCGCGCACACACATGTTCACTATAACATCTCCCGCGCCAAAGGCTAGTCTCCGTTAAGATTACGCCATGGCCGAAATACGGTCTGGAGGACTATATCATATTACATGTAAGTTAATATCCAAAAACCACACTCGCAAGGTCGCGGTCAACAAGAGAACTATTAACATAATGACATGACATGAAAATAATACGCCTACAGACCATAGGCCTCTATTAAAAGACCTTGATAGTACTGACGAGGTCGTTACTCTCAAACGCTTGGCAGACTGTTTGGCGACTCGTAGTAGATGTTATCAGACACTGATGTGGCTCCTGTCTTTATACCTGACTTTAGGTATATCTTTAGATGATCAGAAACTCCATCTGTGTAATGAGTAGAATTTACTTGGAATAAAAAATAAAATATTGAAAACATTTTTTTATCAGCTTCTTTGACGTGGTAAGAGCGTTATCAAAGGAAAAGAAAGAAAAATTGTTTTTTTTTTCAAAGTCAAAGTCAAAGTATTTTATTTGTTGAACATAGGTAGTATGGTACATGGTATAAAATTTGCGTTGTATCACTATGTTTTGCGGTGCAAGGCGTACAAATTAGGCATAAAAAAAACTACAAACTAAATAAAACTGTTTCAAACAAGTATCGTCGTAAACAAGATAGAATAACAAGTGGATCGGACTTTTTTATTTTATGCTTCTATCCTCTAAAAACTCATTGATAGAGTAGTAAGCCTTTTCAACTAAGAATTTTTTGAGTTGCGATTTAAAATGGTTTATGTTGGTCATGCTTTTTAAAGTTTTTGGTAGTTTATTGAAGATTTTTGGACACGAAGATTTTTGGACACATGCCGAGACAACTCTTTGAGAAAAGTGCAGTATTGTGTTTTTTTTATTTTAGTGTGCTTTGGTGACGTTTATTCTGATAAAACTAAACGCACATTAAAAAAATCACACTTATTATAAATTACATACTTATATACACATGAAACACACACAAACACACACACACATCATTCACACACACACACACAACATTCACACACACACAATACACAAAAGAACAAACACACTAAAGATTTGCCAGCGTGTTTCCAACGAAGCGATTTGTATTCGTGCTAGCCGCGACCACACGACGTGTTTGCCGCATTTTTACAATATTGTACACTCGCTTATCACGCTCTCTTGTGAACTTAGGTCAATCGCTTTCGTTCTGCAAACGCGGCGAACTCTACGCACACTCAGCGAGCCCGTCAAATAATCGCCTCGCTGGAAACACGCTCGCAAATCGCCAATGTGATATGGCCCTAAAGGTTTAGTTGTTTAAAAGCTACAATATTGAGAAGAATCCAGAACTTTAATAGTCTGATTTCGCTAAAATACAGTAAGCAACTGTGGTGACAAATTCTCCTTCCGCCTATTCTTCTGTTACTTCTACGTGCAGAGATTTAACGACCTAGAAAAGTACAACAACGAGCTGTTACTTAATCACTAACCTCAGGAATAGTAACTAGGAAATGGTTAAAGAGTTCACTTTCCAATTGAGGAAATGTCTCTTCTACAGTACCCACCTGCTTATCTACTGGCTGATCAAAACACTTACTCAATACAGGATGGCAGGGACATCGACCATGGATTCAGTACTTAGTTTACATGATTTTGAAATTATTCGTCGGTTATTAAAAAAAAAA
This sequence comes from Omphaloscelis lunosa, assembly GCA_916610215.1. NCBI lineage: Eukaryota > Metazoa > Arthropoda > Insecta > Lepidoptera > Noctuidae > Omphaloscelis > Omphaloscelis lunosa. The sequence continues at coordinate 5,821,891 of OU744270.1, forward strand.
TCTGCTGTTTCATAGAAAAGTGCAATACCTACGCGGTCAAAATGTATGGATCAGCTGATTTTTTTTTAATAACCGACGAAAAATTTCAACGTAGGTTCAGAAACATGTAATGAATTCATGGTAACAGTTTTCGCGTCGATGTCCCCTGCCACCCTGTATATATTGAAAACTAAATCAATTTAAAAGTCATCCCTATGATGAGATTAAATTTAAAATTTCAGGCCAAGACAGGCGCGACGCGATTTTTAATCGACTTCCAAAAAGGAGGAGGTTATAATTATGTTAGTAGTGTGTTTGTTTTTTTTTTTATGTGTCCGCCGATATCTCTGTCAATTGTGGACCGATTTTGAAAATTGTTTGAAATGGTATGATGCTCTCGAGGTGGTCCCATATCAATTTTATTAAATTTGCTTGAATAGTTTTTGAGTTAGCTGCATACGTATTTTTTCCCACTTAGTATGTGGAAGATATGATAAGTTCTTGCCACTGGTAGCAGGTAGTGGTATTCGAATTTGTGTGGGGTAGGTAGGTACAACAAGTAAAAAATAAAAACGTTTACAAAAAAAAAAAAAAACCGACTTCCAAAATTAAAGTTATTTTTCACTTTGTAGTGTTTTTTTTAGAAGTCGGTTGTTTTTTTTTTTTTTTTTTTTGTTAAATGTTTTTTGGTGGAACAATTACCATGCTTAAAGTTTTCATAGAATATTTTCTACAAGACCCACGTTGGCCGCGTTGCACCTATCTGCGGGAGTCCTTAATCGTCCCCACAAAATTAATTTTAGTTCAGCAAAGTCCGGCTTTATGCCAAGTTCACAAAGCTGCAAAACCGAACACATTATTCAAGAACAATGATAAAAAAAAACTGTCGAAAAACTGTCAATGAACAGTCCTAATTAGTACCCATTAAACATAACCTTGTAATTGGTCACACCACCGCATATGGTCACACCAGCATCTGTCCGTGACTCAATAACGACAATTGCCATCACGTCTCTATATCTTAAAAAAGATTATCATAAAGATAAAGAGGAAAAATACTAAGAAAGATCATTTACAATGCCCTGACGCCGCGCTGTCTGTTCCGACGCACGCACACCAACAGTAGCCAATCAGAATGACGCACACTAATACAGTATTCAATCAGAAATCAGCCGCACACGCACACAGCAAGGGTAACGATATGGCAGAAGTACTGGTTTTTTTTTGTGGTAGGCAAGGCTCGGATACCGGCTAAATTTTCAAACCGTTATTATGTACTTGTCATAAAAACCTTTACATTCGGTTTTGCTCGTAGAAACCAGTTTAGTTTTACCGGTTTTGGAGGAGTCTTTACACAAAGGTTTCTTCGGATTAAACGGTTTAGAGCAATATTAACCGGTTTTTTGTTTAGTTTTTATTCAGCGCGGCATCCTCACAAATAGTCACAAGTTGCAACGCGTTTACCGACATGCTGCTCGTCGTATAAATCGGTTAATTTAGGTTAAAATAAAGTTCTTAAAACGTTCACGTTCTTAAGAAAAGTTCGGAGTAAAACCTAAATAAACACCAGTATTTTTTAAACCGGTTCCGAGCCTTGGTGGTATAAGAGTTCTTTTCATTATGAAAGAATTCATTCGGAGAAGGATAATCAGCCTACAATGTTCCTACTGTTGGGACATAGGCCATGTCTCTGTGTGAGGGAATGGGCCATAATACACCAGGCGGGCCTAATGCGGGTTTGTTGATGTCAGATGTCACTATTCTTCGATTTTTTTTCCAGGACATGCCGGTTTCCTCACGATGTTTTCCTTCACCGTTTTGAGAACTGCACTATCATATCATATTTGATTAATAATATTTATGTGGGTAGATGGCCTACAAGAGAGAGCAGGTAAGACCTGGATGTAGGGTTGCCTACTTTTTCTAGAAGAAGTAGAGTAAATATGATTTCAGAGAGGGTAAATAAAGAGTACAATTTTTTTTTTTTTTAAATCAATTGTAATTTTTTGAATTTTTTGCGGTACATAAATATTTTTCTTTTTTTTAAGAATTGCAAGACTACAAACATCCTAATTCTAAGTTAATATAGATCAGGAGCTCATTTTTAATCAATTTTAATGAAACCCTGTTCCTCTCTTCTCGCCACTTCACATTCATGGCCGAAGACTCTTGGTGAATGAAGTGGCGAGAACTGAGATAAATAGCATTTTGTTTTTAATAAACAATTTCTACGACATCTGAAATCTATTTCCAACAGACAGCTTGTCACAACGACATCTACTCAAAACAAAATAGGGCCCATCTCGAATCAGTCACTATTTTGGTCAAAATAAAGTTATCTAAGTAGTTGTTGACAAAGTTATGCATTGAACCGTCAAGCTGACATGTTTAGGAACCCTTATCAATGTTTATTTCGACAACATTCATATTGGTTTCAAGAGGGTAGCTAAAAAAGTGAAGTACTCGAAAAAATCGTCGAATGCACAAATTCTCAGTCACTTAAGTTTTCAGTCTACACTAAATAAACAGTGTTGTGGAATACTCACGTTTTTAACAATTTTGTTTGGTTCCTGTGTTAGTTGTGATCACTATGCCTGGTCCTCGCCGTCATATGGACATGGAAACCGCTGCAAGAGCAGTATCCTTGCTTCAAGAGGGACAGTCCCAGAGGTCTGTGGCTATCCACCTCGGTGTTTCGCGACGAGCAATCCGAAATGTTTGGGAACGGTATCAGGAGACCGGCAGTGTAGCTAGGAGACCTGGCACAGGAAGAGTTAGGGCTACGACTACCCAGGAAGACCGATATCTAAGGTTAACCGCACGACGGGAGCGTACTGTTACCGCTCGGACCTTACAAACTCGACTACGGCAACCTGTGGATTGCCGTAGTCGACGAGAGTCAGCGACCAAACCATTCGGAATCGGCTTCACGAAGATGGACAACGCTCCAGAGTACGCGCTATTCGACTGAAACTAACGAGGGCTCATCGTGCAGCACGATTAAGGTACGCCCGGGAACATTTGGAATGGACCATGGATAACTGGAGGAATGTGCTTTTTACGGACGAGTCTAAAGTGAAGTTTTACAGTGATGACAGACGGATACGCGTGTGGAGAAGAGAAGGGGGAACGTTTTTCTGAACCATGCGTCCATGGAACAGACCGATGGGCCCCCCCATCGGTCTGTTCCATGATCCCAGTGTTATGGTATGGGGTGGAATTAGCTTACACGGCAAAGCAGAGCTGGTAATTCTCAATGTAGGTACCGTAACCGCCGCCAGTTACATCGAGCGAGTAATCCGGCCACATGTCATCCCGTTTTCACAAAGAGTGGGCAATAATTTTGTCTTTATGCATGACAACGCTCGCGCACACACAGCCCGCACCACACAAAGAGCCCTTTCTGAAGCCAATATCACCGTTTTGCCATGGCCAGCCATGAGTCCCGACCTCGACCCAATAGAACATTTATGGGATCAACTCAAAAGAAACCTGAAAGAAAACTACAGTGATGTTAACAGCCAGCAGGAGCTCATTAGCGCCCTGAAAGTCTGTTGGGAACAAATACCGCATACAAACGTGACTCACTTGATTGAAAGTGTACCAGATAAGCTCAGAGAGTGCATACGGAGCAGAGGAGTACCCACTCGTTATTAAAAAATAACAAGCACCATAATTTTTTTCAGAAGACGTGTGCTTTACAAGATCATGTTGATCCTTTATTTTGTGTAATTTTTCCTAAAAACTGTTATTTGTGTTTTTATGAAAGGAAATAAACAAATGATTCCATTGGTTTATTTTTACACTATTCCTGAATGCCCACTTGACACTTGTACATTCATAAAAACTGAACAATTACGTTCAATTTTAAGTTAAGGCAAAAAAACATGGTGGGCCCTATTTAGTTTTGAGTAGTTTATATTGACGTGACTGATTGTGGCTGCGTTCAGAAACGCCCGAGTTTTATGGTTCAGTAAACAGAAAATCTTTTTTGTGTTGATTTCTAGCATCAGTAAACATTATGCCAAAAAGTCAGTTTATGTAAAAAGAGTATTTTAGCGTACTCTATTAGTGTTATAGATTATAGAGTACACCTACAAGAAAAAGAGTACACAATACTCTATTTTAGAGTACGGTTGGCAACCCTAACTGGATGGGACTTATGCATACCAGGGAAGCATGGCACAAAAAGGAAGAAGCTTATACACGAAGAAGCACACACACGTGTTAGGGCAGAAATCGAACAGATTACGTGTGACTCCGGATTTTTAATTGTCTATCTGTTTTTTTTTTTCTAGAGGGCGCCAAGGCCTATAACCAGCTGACGATCAAGACGCTTCCAACGATACGTCATTTGTCAAATAATAAACACATAAATCAATCAATTTATCTACCCTTTTCCCAACTATGTTGGGGTCGGGATCCAGTCTAACCGGATGCAGCTGAATACCAGTATTTTACATTGAGCGACTGCCTATCTGACCTCCACAACCCAGTAACTGGGTAATACGAACAAAAATAGATACAGGTCAAAATCATAACCAAGGAGGGTTATGATTTGCTTCGCCGTAGTCGGGCAAAAAGCTGGATGAATTCGGAAGTTTCCCCTGAGAGGAAACACCGAAATAAACTGAAAGGTCAGGGTCTATTTTGAACCTATTTCTAGGTCAACACATTTTAGCGGTCAAGCATAGCCGTCATGTCGACAGCCGAATGCTTTTCAACCTCCATATAGCAACGCATGATGTTGAGGGGCTCGTGGCTAAGTAATAACAGCCGCACGGGTCGATCTATCAGGTTAAGCCACACTTGCCGCGGATAGTCTGTGGATGGGTGACCATTTTAACATACCAAGACCCCTCCGTGCCTCTGAAAGCACGTTAAGCTATTGGTCCCGGGTGTCATTTGTAGATTTTTGACAGTTGTTACGGGTCGTCAGAAGCCCGAAAGTCTGACACACCCTCTCGCTCCACCCAGAGCGGGAGAAGTTATTGACAAGGTTTTTTTTACATGTTGTAAAACTTCTACTACACTTGTGTAATCTGACCTTATTTACACAAATATTTAATCTACAAGAATATTTGTTCAAAATATAGCTTCAACCTCTGTCGTCCGATCCACACACCATTCCTCATGTGTGCGTGCCATGATCATCAAAGGTGCGCACGCGACTCCAACGCTAAAGTACTAAGCGAATCGCTCATTGGCCGTTAACTCAACTGGCGAGCTTGCCAAACTAATTATATGTAGCAACGGTTCTGAGAAACAAGTGATTAAAAATTATATTGAAAAAAATACTCAATCCTTTGTGTTCTTTTCAGGAAAATTCTTGTGGTTTTTCTATAGAAGTCACTGTTTATAGAGCGCTCTGCTGATAGTATTGTAGATTTTCGTTCAATCAAACTTAGCCTGTCACAGTCCACTTGGTGCAATCTGCCTACTTAAGGCGGAGAACCGGGTGTTCTGACCGAACTTGAAGGAGGCCAAAAATCAATCAATCTGCCTAGCATTTTCCCAACTTATGTTGGGGTAAGCTTCCAGTGTAACCGGATGCAGCTGAATACCAGTATTTAACATTGAGCGACTGCCTATCTGATCTCCACAACCCAGTTACTGGGTAACACGATACCCCTTGATAAGACTGGTTGTTAGACTTTTTTTTTCTGACTACCCGTAGCGACTGTCAAAGATCTAAGAATGACAGCCGGGAACAACGGCATGACGTGCTCTTTCCAAGGCACGGAGGGATCTCGATGTGTCATGGATGGTCACCCATCCACGAATCGACCGCGGCAAGCGTAGCTTAACCTTCGATTGACCCGTGCGGCTGTTATTATTTAGCCACGAGCCCCTCAAAAAAAGGAAGACATTGCCCAGCAATTGACTACAAAAAGCCTAGTTGGTAGAACCCTCTATAAAGTATCCCGAAACCTACATAGCTAAACTTACAAACAAGTATTTAAAGTATATTTAAAAAAAAAACCGACTTCAAAAAAAAAAAAAAACACTACAAAATGAAAAATAACTATAATTTCGGTAGTTGGTGCCTGGTTTTGAATTTTCGTCGAGCTCTTCCGAAATTAAAGTTACTTTTTTTCTCGACTTTGTCAAGTCGGTTGTTTTTTTTTCTTAATTTTTAGTCGGTCAGTTTGTAATTTATCTAAGTTACAATAGCCTACTGTCAACTGCTCATCACCTTTTACAAAATATTGCTTTTCCCGATGCAGGGACGTTAATCGTTGAAGAGTTCTCCTGGGACATCAACATTAGCTCCACTTGTAAGCTCCACGTGGCAACCATATTAAAGTAATCGAATCGCAGTCCGTGAAATACTTATTATTATTGAGTAGTTCCGGTGGCCATCTGTAGTCCTCATCATCAGTTCCACTTCACCAAATGGTGCTTTCCGAGAGTAACTACACGAGTTACTATAAAATATATCCAAATCGCTATAGATTTGTCTATAATATTTGAAGATTTCCCTCAATTTCTCCAGGACCCTATCATCAGATCCTAACCTGATGACAGTGGGACCACCTCGAAAGTATAACCTATCAAAGAAATAAGAATTTTGCAAATCCGCGCAAGAAAAATCAGCTGTTCCCTACATTTATGTTCGCGTAACTCGTCAAAATTTAGGGAGCAGCAGATTTTTTTTTAGAGACTTCGTTTATGGTCCCATTGTAAAAGTTGTTCATAATGAATAATGATGAGGAAAGTCACGTGTTTAAGTTTGCGCACTGGTTATAAATTTTGCCTGTATAAGACCGAACATAGATATAAAAAAATAAAAACAGTGTCACTCCGGGAGTGCCGACAGAAGTGAAAACTTGAAAAAAAATCGGCACCGCGTTAATCAACGCGTTGATGTCTTTTTAACCGTCTTACGAATTTTCGATCAGGTCACGTGTCCTGACGCGAGTTTAACATTTTTTACCCATTACAAAAAAGTGCACAACGCCGCTAAAGAAGTTTTCACTTCAAAAACGAATTGAAGTCGGTTAAAAACAATATTTGAAAAGAATATCGAGCGTGGGAATTTAGAGCGTTTAAAATAAAGTATGTGTTCATCAGCTCAACCAAGCGATGTATATCTTAGATACACACTACACATATAGTACAATACTTAGCTAATCACTTACGATCAGGCCATTCAATTAATATAACGGCCCCCCTTCCACCATAAAGTCGACCGTCCACAGCTACGTAGGATGTGTACGGAGAGATTTGCCAGGTTAGCTGCGCGTTCCATTTGTTTGCAAGCCACGCATAAAGGGCTTGCTACACCGCTGCCAACCGCGTCCCAACAGAGGTGACCTTGCTGGTTTACATCCGTGTAGTTGGTGGTTTACAACCAAATTTTAAACAGTTTTGCCTGTGGCCAACCAAGGTCACCTTTGTCGGAGACGCGATTGGCAGCCGTGTAGCAAGCACAGACTAGCGCGAGCCCGGTAATTGTTCTACCGTTTCTTTAGAAATTGTTTTGTTAAGAGTCGCGTCGCGCTGTGGCATCGCGCCAGTCTACACGAAACTAACACAGACACATTATACTGTGTCGTGTTGTGTCGTGACGCGGGATTCACCAATCAAACGAATCTGTTCAGTACTACGTCAAATCACAACGAGGTTTTATTGGCTAACACTGCGTCAGAAGGCGTCACGACACGACACAAGACAGTAATAGAAATCCGGCTTAACCATAACCATAGACTAACGGCACGTCATACTTTTTGTAGGCCCTACAATCGGTCAGATATTTTAGGATTCCATACCCGAAAGGGTGCAAAACGGAAACGGAACCCTATTATCAAGCCTCCGTCTGCTAAGTCTGTCTGTCAGTCTGTCAGCGGGCTGTATCTCATAAACCCGGTAATTTTTCTACCGTGAAGGTTTCTTAGAAATTGTTTTGTTCGAGTCGCGTCGCGCCTGTCTGGCTTAATAGGTAGACATTTGAAATTTTCACATATTGTGTATTTCTATTGCCGCTAAAAGAAAAAAATATAAAAATTTAATCAAGTTAAAGTCCGGGCTGGATTTGTGCCCGGTTAATGGCAATAGGCTCGACCTCTATTACCTGGGACCTAAACATGATTGGCGAAATGTGGGTGTACTATAAGTACACCTCTGCTAACGCTTCGGGGATTACAGGCGTGATGTTATACACAATACTGTTTTAAGCTTTCTGTGTTTTTTGTTTTTTATTTGTGTGCCTTAACCTGGGTCAAATAAATTTATTTTCTTTCTTTCTTCTTATTTTCTTATGTAAATCAAGTTCATAATTAAAGGTGGTTCCATACAAGAAACGTGATAATCTAACAAAAAAAAAATGTAGTGGTAATTAATATTGTACGGTGGTACGGTACCCTTCGTGTGAGAGTCTGACTAGCACTTGGCCGGTTTTTTTTATACATAGCGAAGCTAAGTACGTGCATAGCTTAGCGGTGGGTTGCTGTGGAGTGACGTCATAATATCGTACGAGTACAAACTAATTAATAATGGGAATAGATGAGTTTCTCGGAAGATATCAACTGTTATGTTATTAGTGCCTTGTCGAATAGATGACACGGTATAAGGGGTAAGCAGGTATCGTAGTGAATGTGTAATGTACTTCTATATCTCCAGCCCGTCCCATCCTTGATGTCCTCCCTCCGGTTGACGTCCTAAGCCGAGGTTCGTACTCCACAGGGGGTGCCCTTAGCGAGCGTTCACCTAGTTTTAATTAGCATAGCTGAATAACTCCTGGCTGGAGGTTTTAAGTGTAGTAGCTTAAGGCACCCACAGGAAAGCCCGGTTAAGTAGTCATGATCTCAGAGGTCAACTACGAGATGCCCTACCTAAAAAAAAACTTCTACATCTACACATCGTGATAACTATATTACCTGACCCGGCGAACATCGTTCGCCTAACAGTCAATGAATGTTTAGGGTTTTAAAATTAATACAAAATACCTACCCTACCTACCTAACTACCTACCAACCTACATACCTAGCTATCTACCGAGATATCATCAAAATTCATGCAAGCCTAGCCTAAATATAAAAAAAATGTTTAGGGTGGACCACCCTTATCACTTAGGGGTATGAAAAATAGATTACGACCGATTCTTAGACCTACCGAATATACATATAAAATTTCATAAAAATCGATCAAGCCGTTTCAGAAGAGTATGGCAACTAACGTTGTGACACGAGAATTTTATATCTATAGATATTATAAGATAAGATATATCAGGAGCAGTGGTATCGGCCGCGACTTACGAGTTGTAGGTCATAGGTTCGAACCTTGACAGGCGCTTTACTTTGTGTAAATTATTTTATTACTACTGCTCTGAAAACGGTGAAGGAAAACATCGTGAGGAAACCGGCATGTCCCAGAAACAAAAACTCGAAGACATTTGAAATCTACCAACTTGCTCTTGGCCTGCGTGGTAGATTGCGACCCAGTCCTTCTCACAGAGAGGCCTGTGTCCCAGCAGTGGGAACATTATAGGCTGATCATGCTTTTGCTATATCTGAACTAATATTATAAAGAGAAAAGATTTGATTTTTTGTATCTTTGTTTGTAATGGATAAACTCAAAAACTAATAGACCGATTTAAAAAATTCGTTCACCAGTAAATTGCTGTATTATCATTGACTAACATAGGCTATAATTTATAAAGATATCACGCGGTAAAAGCCGTTGGCGGAAGCTAATATATACAGGGTGGCAGGGACATCAACGCGAAAACTGTTACCATGGATTCAGTACATGATTCTGAACCCCCCTGCGTTGATATTTTTTTAAATCCGCTGTTCCATACATTTTGACCGCGTTGATATTGCATTTTTCTATAAAACAACAGGTTTTTTTTATAAATCAATTATTATAAATGAAAGTCATTAAAAAATCATCGAGCTGTTGCCCACCTGACACGACACCCGTCTGGTCGAAGCATCCTCCCTTTTCTATAAAGGATGAGTGAACTTTACACCCTGTTCCTCATACCTCTAAAGTTATGAGCTATTGTCGTTCTTGTTGATAACACACACATCATGTACAAAATGTTCCGCTATTTACTACCTAATCTTACAAATCTCACGTGATACTCGATAACAGAGCTGTTAGTCCGTGTTACGTGCCTAATCTCAGGGTTGGCATAAAGCAAACAACTTGTTTTAAAAGACGCATTTTAAACAATGTTTTTCATTGTGTTTTAAATCACAGTATAAAACAAGTTTAAGAAAATGTTTTATTCGTTAAGAAAAAAAAAAACATGGTTTTAAATAGCGAATGAATGGAAATAAATGAAGAGTAGGACTTGAAATAGCTCGAAAAGAAATTAAAAAGGTTAGATAGTTTTATACACTTCGTCGCCGGTCGAAATGAAGTAATTTCCCGCAACTATTTTGGGGATTCCCCTTATTTGAATATAGTCCATCCTACTTATGTACCTAGTATCTATACTTTGTCATTTGTCGAAAAGAGGTAATTCCCCGCAATAATTTTGGGGCCTTCCCCATATTTAAACATACTTTTAGGTAAGGTGAGGCTAAGAAGGAAAATTGGAATTCACAATTCTGAACGTACAGAGTTTATTGGGTGGTTCAGTATGTGTTACATACCTATATATATATTGATTGCAAAAAAAAAGAAATATTTTCACAGATTAGATAGTTTATTAGTTAGTTAGTACTAACTATACGTTGTTGTGATCATTATGTTATTCTGATCGTTTTTTGTAAATGTTTCTTCAGGTAAATTACAAAATTGTCTAGAAATGAATTATATTAGACCTGTACCCTAATTGCGTAACTTTCTTGCGTAAACGATTTTGACAAATTTGTTTCATTTTGACAGTTCAACAACATTCATTGCGTTATTTACGTTGTTGAGCAGATTTTTTTCCAACTGATGAAGCAATGGATTAGCAATCTGTTTCAAATCGAAACAAATTGTGATTGATCGTGTATTACGCAATTAGGGTACTGATCGATTTGTGCTCAATGATAAAACAAAACTCTTGTTTAAAACATTATGAACTGTTTGTTTTAGAAAAAAAAAACGGTTTTTTTCCAACCCTGCCTAATCTACGAAATATATGTGTCAATGTCAACAGTGGCGATAAAAAGTGTTGATGGATATTACGGTACTATTATTAGCATAGCAACAATGATTTGCTGATTGGGTTTTGTACTGAAATTCAGCTGTAGCAGCTAACGGTTTATTTAGGGCCGATTTTTCAGTCCTCAGATAAAGACTCGAATAGCATTTATTCCATTCCATAGATAACATGATTCTGGAATTTTCAAAAGTCAGTATCTGACGATTAAAGCCTGTGAATCTGCCTAGCCTTTTCCCAACTATGTTGGAGACTACTTCCAATCTAACTGGATGCAGCTGAATACCAGTTTTTTACATGGAGCGACTGCCTATCTGACCGATACCCTTTGGTAAGACTGGTTGTCAGACTTTCGGGCTTCTGACGACCCGTAACGACTCTCAAAGAGCCACGAATGACAGCCGGCACCAACGGCTTAAGGTGCTTTCCGAGGCACGGAGGAGTCTTGGTATTTAAAGATTGTCACGCATCCACGGACCAACCCCAGCAAGCGTAGCTTAACCGGATGGGCCGACCCGTGCGGCTGTTATTGAAGTGAAAACTTCTTAGGCGCGTTGGGCTTTTTTGAGATGGAACTAAATCATTGATTTCGCGACACTGTGACGACACCAGCTTTTGACCATTAAAAAGATATCAACGCATTGATTACCGCGGTGCCAATTTTTTTCAAGTTATTACTTCAGTCGGCACTCCCGGAGTGCCACTGTTTATTATTTAGCCACAAGCTCCTTAAACTCCTCCTGTACGATTAAAGCCAGTAACTGAGTAATAAAATTAACTGTCCCTTCAAGCCTCAGTTAGTACCTTATTCTAAGGAATAAATGTTTTGACGTTTGTTTTGCATACGGTTTTAATTTGCTTTGCTTCTGCGTGTTTTCGTGCTCTTGTATTGTTGAAAACATAGACTTCATTGTGTTTTTTACATGTTGTAAAACTTCTACTACACTTGTGTAATCTGACCTTATTTACACAAATATTTAATTTACAATAATATTTGTTCAAAATATAACTTCTACTTCAACCTCTATCGTCCGATCCACACACCTTTCCTCATGTGTGCGTGCCATGATCATCAAAGGTGCGCACGCGACTCCAACGCTAAAGTACTAAGCGAATCGCTCATTGGCTGTTAACTCAACCGGCGAGCTTGCCAAACTAATTATATGTAGCAACGCAACGGTTCTGAGAAACAAGTGATTAAAAATTATATTGAAAAAAATACTCAATCCTTTGTGTTCTTTTCAGGAAAATTCTTGTGGTTTTTCTATAGAGGTCACTGTTTATAGAGCGCTCTGCTGATAGTATTGTAGATTTTCGTTCAATCTCGTTCAATCTACTTAGCCTGTCGCAGTCCACTTGGTGCAATCTGCCTACTTAAGGCGGAGAACCGGGTGTTCTGACCGAACTTGAAGGAGGCCAAAAATCAATCAATCTGCCTAGCATTTTTCCAACTTATGTTGGGGTAGGCTTCCAGTGTAACCGGATGCAGCTGAATACCAGTATTTAACATTGAGCGACTGCCTATCTGATCTCCACAACCCAGTTACTGGGTAACACGATACCCCTTGGTAAGACTGGTAGTAAGACTTTTGTTTTTTCTGACTACCCGTAGCGACTGTCAAAGATCTAAGAATGACAGCCGGGAACAACGGCATAACGTGCTTTCCAAGGCACGGAGGGATCTCGATGTGTAATGGATGGTCACCCATCCACGAATCGACCGCGGCAAGCGTAGCTTAACCTTCGATTGACCCGTGCGGCTGTTATTATTTAGCCACGAGCCCCTCAAAAAAAGGAAGACATTGCCCAGCAATTGACTACAAAAAGCCTAGTTGGTAGAACCCTCTATAAAGTATCCCGAAACCTACATAGCTAAACTTACAAACAAGTATTTAAAGTATATTTAAAAAAAAAAACCGACTTCCAAAAAAAAAAACACTACAAAATGAAAAATAACTATAATTTCGGTAGTTGGTGCCTGGTTTTGAATTTTCATTTTTGCCGCCGTCTTCCGAAATTAAAGTTACTTTTGTCTCGACTTTGTCAAGTCGGTTGTTTTTTTTTTCTTACTTTTTAGTCGGTCAGTTTGTAATTTATCTAAGTTACAATAGCCTACTGTCAACTGCTCATCACCTTCAACAAAATATTGCTTTTCCCGATGCAGGGACGTTAATCGTTGAAGAGTTCTCCTGGGACATCAACATTAGCTCCACTTGTAAGCTCCACGTGGCAACCATATTAAAGTAATCGAATCGCAGTCCGTGAAATACTTCTTATTATTGAGTAGTTCCGGTGGCCATCTGTAGTCCTCATCATCAGTTCCACTTCACCAAGTGGTACTTTCCGAGAGCAAATGCACGAGTTACTATAAAAAATGCCCAAATCACTATAGATTTGTCTATAATATTTGAAGATTTCCCTCAATTTCTCCAGGGTCCTATTATCAGATCCTGACCTGATGACAGGGGGACCACCTCGAAAGTATAACCTATCAAAGAAATAAGAATTTTGCAAATCCGCGCAAGAAAAATCAGCTGTTCCCTACATTTATGTTCGCGTAACTCGTCAAAATTTAGGGAACAGCAGATTTTTTTTTAGAGACTTCGTTTATGGTCCCATTGTAAAAGTTGTTCATAATGAATAATGATGAGGAAAGTCACGTGTTTAAGTTTGCGCACTGGTTATAAATTTTGCCTGTATAAGACCGAACATAGATATAAAAAAATAAAAACAGTGGCACTCCGGGAGTGCCGACAGAAGTGAAAACTTGAAAAAAAATCGGCACCGCGGTAATCAACGCGTTGATGTCTTTTTAACCGTCTTACGAATTTTCGATCAGGTCACGTGTCCTGACGCGAGTTTAACATTTTTTACCCATTACAAAAAAGTGCACAACGCCGCTAAAGAAGTTTTCACTTCAAAAACGAATTGAAGTCGGTTAAAAACAATATTTGAAAAGAATATCGAGCGTGGGACTTTAGAGCGTTTAAAATAAAGTATGTGTTCATCAGCTCAACCAAGCGATGTATATCTTAGATACACACTACACATATAGTACAATACTTAGCTAATCACTTACGATCAGGCCATTCAATTAATATAACGGCCCCCCTTCCACCATAAAGTCGACCGTCCACAGCTACGTAGGATGTGTACGGAGAGATTTACCAGGTTAGCTGCGCGTGCCATTTGTTTGCAAGCCACGCATAAAGGGCTTGCTACACCGCTGCCAACCGCGTCCCAACAGAGGTGACCTTGGTGGTTTACAACCAAATTTTAAACAGTTCTGCCTGTCGCCAACCAAGGTCACCTCTGTCGGTGACGCGGTTGGCAGCCGTATAGCTGGAACATTTAAAGCCACCGACATATTATACCATGTCGTGTTGTGTCGTGACGCGGGACACACCAATCAAACGTATTTGTTCAGGACTACGTCAAATCACAACGAGGTTTTATTGGCTAACACTGCGTCAGAAGGCGTCACGACACGACACAAGACAGTAATAGAAATCCGGCTTAACCATAACCACAGACTAACGGCACAGCACGTCATACTTTTTGTAGGCCCTACAATCGGTCAGATATTTTAGGATTCCATACCCGAAAGAGTGCAAAACGGAACCCTATTACTAAGCCTCCGTCTGCTCAGTCTGTCTGTCAATCTGTCAGCGGGCTGTATCTCATAAACCCGGTAATTTTTCTACTGTGAAGTTTTCTTAGAATTTTTTTTGTTCGAGTCGCGTCGCTCCTGTCTGGCTTAATAGGTAGACATTTGAAATTTTCACATATTGTGTATTTCTATTGCCGCTAAAAGAAAAAAATATAAAAATTTAATCAAGTTAAAGTCCGGGCTGGATTTGTGCCCGGTTAATGGCAATAGGCTCGACCTCTATTACCTGGGACCTAAACATGATTGGCGAAATGTGGGTGTACTATAAGTACACCTCTGCTAACGCTTCGGGGATTACAGGCGTGATGTTATACACAATACTGTTTTAAGCTTTCTGTGTTTTTTGTTTTTTATTTGTGTGCCTTAACCTGGGTCAAATAAATTTATTTTCTTTCTTTCTTCTTATTTTCTTATGTAAATCAAGTTCATAATTAAAGGTGGTTCCATACAAGAAACGTGATAATCTAACAAAAAAAAAATGTAGTGGTAATTAATATTGTACGGTGGTACGGTACCCTTCGTGTGAGAGTCTGACTAGCACTTGGCCGGTTTTTTTTATACATAGCGAAGCTAAGTACGTGCATAGCTTAGCGGTGGGTTGCTGTGGAGTGACGTCATAATATCGTACGAGTACAAACTAATTAATAATGGGAATAGATGAGTTTCTCGGAAGATATCAACTGTTATGTTATTAGTGCCTTGTCGAATAGATGACACGGTATAAGGGGTAAGCAGGTATCGTAGTGAACGTGTAATGTACTTCTATATCTCCAGCCCGTCCCATCCTTGATGTCCTCCCTCCGGTTGACGCTCTAAGCCGAGGTTCGTACCCCACAGAGGGTGCCCTTAGCGAGCGTTCACCTAGTTTTAATTAGCATTGTTGAATAACTCCTTGCTGGAGGTTTTAAGTGTAGTAGCTTAAGGCACCCACAGGAAAGCCCGGTTAAGTAGTCATGATCTCAGAGGTCAACTACGAGATGCCCTAGCTAAAAAAAAATACTTCTACGTCTACAAATCCTGATAACTATACTAGCTGACCCGGCGAACTTCGTTTCGCCTAATCACACGCGTTTGAATCACATTTTAATTTTAATAAATTATTTTTCTTTAAGTACGCTGTACTGGTACACCGTCTAAATATTTGTTTGCTGCACCGGTCGACGTCATTACGTCGGCGCCGGCTGTCGCTGAAAACCAGCGCTGGGACTCTGTCTTGCATAGGGTCGTAGCATAATACTGAGCGATATCCGATTTGCGTGGATGTGACGCATGCTTCCCCAACCTTTTCTCATTTATGTATTTTAAACTTTTTTTTGCGTCATGTTTACCGCAAATAAACGTTTTTTCTTTTTTCTTTCTTTTCTTTCTTTCAGTCAATGAATGTTTAGGATTTTAAAATTAATACAAAGTTCCTACCCTACCTAGCTACCAGCTACTGTGGTCTAGTGGTTAGACCACCTGTCTCAGACCCAGAGGTCCTGGGTTCGATTCCCAGTGGGGGCAAAATTTTCTGCTCGATTTGGTTGGTGGTAGGGCTTGTTCTAAGTCCGCCTGGCTAGTTACCACCATCTTATCTAAGTTTGTCGCCATAACAACGCGAGAACAAAATGGCGGCTGTACCTTAACTAATCAAATCATCCCATATCCAAAAAAAAATACCTAAAATGTAGACTAGGTTAAAAAAAAACTGTACCTACTTCAGCACTAAAGGGTTTTTCAAACAGGCGCGACACGCGACGCGACACAAAGACACCGCTCCTCGCGCGACGAGCGGTGTCTTTGCTAGCCTTAAATTGGCTAGCTACCTAGCTACCTACCAACCTACAGACCTAGCTATCTACCGAGATATCATCAAAATTCACGCAAGCCTAGCCTAAATTAAAAAAAAAATGTTTGGGGTGGGCCACCCTTATCACTTAGGGGTATGAAAAATAGATTACGACCGATTCTTAGACCTACCGAATATACATATAAAATTTCATAAAAATCGATCAAGCCGTTTCAGAAGAGTATGGCAACTAACGTTGTGACACGAGAATTTTATATCTATAGATATATAAGATAAGATATATCAGGAGCAGTGGTATCGGCCGCGACTTACGAGTTGTAGGTCATAGGTTCGAACCTCGACAGGCGCTTTACTTCGTGTAAATTATTTTATTACTACTGCTCTGAAAACGGTGAAGGAAAACATCGTGAGGAAACCGGCATGTCCCAGAAACAAAAATTCGAAGACATTTGAAATCTACCAACTTGCTCTGGGCCTGCGTGGTAGATTGCGACCCAGTCCTTCTCACAGAGAGGCCTGTGTCCCAGCAGTGGGAACATTATAGGCTGATCATGCTTTTGCTATATCTGAACTAATATTATAAAGAGAAAAGATTTGATTTTTTGTAACTTTGTTTGTAATGGATAAACTCAAAAACTAATAGACCGATTTAAAAAATTCGTTCACCAGTAAATTGCTGTATTATCATTGACTAACATAGGCTATAATTTATAAAGATATCACGCGGTAAAAGCCGCTGGCGGAAGCTAATATATACAGGGTGGCAGGGACATCAACGCGAAAACTGTTACCATGGATTCAGTACATGATTCTGAACCGCCCTGCGTTGATATTTTCCGTCGGTTATTTTAAAAAAATCCGCTGTTACATACATTTTGACCGCGTTGATATTGCATTTTTTCTATAAAACAACAAGTATTTTTTATAAATGAAAGTCATAAAAAAAATCATCGAGCTGTTGCCCACCTGACACGACACCCGTCTAGTCGGAGGATCCTCCCTTTTCTATAAAGGATGAGTGAACTTTACACCCTATTCCTCATACCTCTAAAGTTATGAGCTATTGTCGTTCTTGTTGATAACACACACATCATGTACAAAATGTTCCGCTATTTACTGCCTAATCTTACAAATCTCACGTGATACTCGATAAACAGAGCTGTTAGTCCGTGTTATGTGCCTAATCTCAGGGTTGGCATAAAACAAACAAGTTCTTTTAAAACAACAGTGTTTTTTAAACTTAATAAAAAAAACTTTAAATCACAGTATAAAACAAGTTTAAAATAATGTTTTAAACGTTAAGAAAATAAAAAAAAACAAGGATTTAAATCGCGAATGAATGGAAATAAATGAAGAGTTATAAATTTTTAGGACTTGAAATTAGGAGTGAGGCGTATTTATCGTAACAGATAAAAATAACCGATTTTTAAAAATAACAAATAACAATTGTTCCTAACAATATAATTTATCTGTTACTTAAAATAACAGGCCCTCACACACTCACACGAAGGAATATAGCAAGGTTTTACGAAATATGTTCACTTCTCACTCCTACTGAAGCGGCTAAACTATATCTAAACTCCGTAATTCTATAATTTCACATTACCTCGTCATTCCTAGTTAAAACTTCGGATACGATTTTCGACTTTAAAAGAAAAGAAATAAAGAAGATATTCAATTGAGATTTATATACGTATTTATCGTAAATACAAAAATAACAGGCTGTTATTTAATAACAGATATTTGGATCTGTTATTTTTGTGTAACAGTAACAGTGATAAGAGATATCGTGTTTAACCTGTTACAACCCATCTCTACTTGAAATAGCTCGAAAAGAAATTAAAAAGGTTAGATAGTTTTATACACTTCGTCGCCGTTCGAAATGAAGTAATTTCCCGCAACTATTTTGGGGATTCCCTTTATTTGAATATAGTCCATCTTACTTATGTACCTAGTATCTATACTTTGTCACTTGTCGAAAAGAGGTAATTCCCCTCAATAATTTTGGGGACTTCCCCATATTTTAACATACTTTTAGGTAAGGTACATCTAAGAAAGAAAATCGGAATTCACAATTCTGAACGTACAAAGTGTATTGGGTGGTTCAGTACGTTACATACCTATATTGATTGCAAAAAAAAGAAGTATTTTCACAAATCAGATAGTTTATTAGTTAGTTAGTACTAACTATACGTTGTTGTGATCATTATGTTATTCTGATCGTTTTTTGTAAATGTTTCTTCAGGTAAATTACAAAATTTTCTAGTAATTAATTATATTAGACCAGTACCCTAGTTGCGTAACTTATTTTCGTAAACGATTATGACAAATTTGTTTCATTTTGACAGTTCAACAACATTCATTGCGTTATTTACGTTGTTGAGCAGATTTTTTTCCAACTGATGAAGCAATGGATTAGCAATCTGTTTCAAATCAAAACAAATTGTGATTGATCGTGTATTACGCAATTAGGGTACTGATCGATTTGTGCTCAATGATAAAACAAAACTCTTGTTTAAAACATTATGAACTGTTTGTTTTAGAAAAAAAAACGGTTTTTTTCCAACCCTGCCTAATCTACGAAATATATGTGTCAATGTCAACAGTGGCGATAAAAAGTGTTGATGGATATTACGGTACTATTATTAGCATAGCAACAATGATTTGCTGATTGGGTTTTGTACTGAAATTCAGCTGTAGCAGCTAACGGTTTATTTAGGGCCGATTTTTCAGTCCTCAGATAAAGACTCGAATAGCATTTATTCCATTCCATAGATAACATGATTCTGGAATTTTCAAAAGTCAGTATCTGACGATTAAAGCCTGTGAATCTGCCTAGCCTTTTCCCAACTATGTTGGAGACTACTTCCAATCTAACTGGATGCAGCTGAATACCAGTATTTTACATGGAGCGACTGCCTATCTGACCGATACCCTTTGGTAAGACTGGTTGTCAGACTTTCGGGCTTCTGACGACCCGTAACGACTCTCAAAGAGCCACGAATGACAGCCGGCACCAACGGCTTAAGGTGCTTTCCGAGGCACGGAGGAGTCTTGGTATGTAAAGATTGTCACGCATCCACGGACCAACCCCAGCAAGCGTAGCTTAACCGGATGGGCCGACCCGTGCGGCTGTTATTGAAGTGAAAACTTCTTAGGCGCGTTGGGCTTTTTTGAGATGGAACTAAATCATTGATTTCGCGACACTGTGACGACACCAGCTTTTGACCATTAAAAAGATATCAACGCATTGATTACCGCGGTGCCAATTTTTTTCAAGTCATTACTTCAGTCGGCACTCCCGGAGTGCCACTGTTTATTATTTAGCCACAAGCTCCTTAAACTCCTCCTGTACGATTAAAGCCAGTAACTGAGTAATAAAATTAACTGTCCCTTCAAGCCTCAGTTAGTACCTTATTCTAAGGAATAAATGTTTTGACGTTTGTTTTGCTTACGGTTTTAATTTGCTTTGCTTCTGCGTGTTTTCGTGCTTTTGTATTGTTGAAAACATAGACTTCATTGTGAATAAGTACAATCAAGGCCCGAAACCAGTTTAAAAAATACCGGTTCATTTGGGTTTTACTCCGAACTTTTCTTAAGAACGTGAACGTTTTAAGAACCTTATTTTAACCTAAATTAATCGGTTTATACGACGAGCGGCATGTCGGTGAACGCGTTGCACCTTGTAACTACTTGTGAGGATGCAGCGCTGAATAAAAACTAAACAAAAATCCGGTTAATATTTCTCTAAATCGTTTAATCCAAAAAACCTTTATCTAAAGACTCCTCTAAAACCGGTTAGTAAAAACCAGTTTCTACGAACGAAACCGAATGGAAAGGTTTTTGCGTCAAGTAAATAATAACGGTTTGAAAATTTTACCGGTATCCCAGCCTTGAGTACAATTTTAAGACGTAGATATATGCCAGTGACCTTGAGTGGCTAGCTTGCGTGTTCTGTACTGAATTCACGCAACGCGTCGTACGTCCAGCCAGTAATAGGACTCGCCCATCAAGGAGCGCTGTCCCAAATGAGACGTATTATTAATTTATTATACATAAAACAAAAGGTATTTTAATTATTTTTAGTAAAACACGTATACTAAAAGATCAATAATTATCTTTAAAATGGTGAAGGTGTCAGAAAAATACGCTTGATAGATTTGCGTGCTTCTCAGTTTTTTATCTGCGTTAGACATAACTTTACAAATTAATTTCACTGTACATAATCCAAAATATAGCCATACTAAAATGTTAAGAAAATGCTCTAATATAACATATATTTTTTCCGAATCATTAACACCACTCGTTTAGACGTCATCTTCAGTATAAAATCATTAAAAGTCGGTTATCGTCTTCTTGACAGTTAAAGTTTTAAAAACCTTCGACACAAATATTTCCTAATTTCTCTTTCCTACTCCATCACTAGGCCCCGTTTACCATCTATCTATATAATATTGATTGAGACCATTCCAATGAGCCCAAACACGATACCTGTGCTGTAAGTTAGTAAGGGAGTCGGATATCCTGCAAATTCCAGGTGATGCTGCAGCATCAGTTCCAGGTTACTATGTTCTTCTTATATCATTGAAGTAACAGAATACCAAATTTCAAATCGATCAGACCTGTGGCAAATTCTCACATCCATTTATCCACTAGAAAAGAGCTGATTATATTCAAACGGCTGAACCGATTTTGATAAAACATGTCTTAGAACCATCGCTAGAAAACCTGTTATCAAATTTAAAAAACCATTCGAATCGGTTCACCCGTTTAAGAGTCACGATGCCACAGATAGACAAACATAGCAATCAAACTTATAACACTCCTCTTGTTGAGTCGGGGGTTAATAAAAAGGGATACTGCTATTTATCCCATATAGCTCCATCTATCTCTGACACTGAAACAGTTATGGCTTTAACACGTCATGGTACTGCCCCTGCAATCTACATATGTTAGCCCTTGTTTGGTTTTAAGCGGTATTTAATCGAAGCTCTAATAATTTAAAAAAAAATAACAAAAATAATAGCCAAGTAACTGCAACAAACTTGTACGTAGCACTCGACGGCCGCTGCCGCGGCAGCGCTTGCTTCGCTCGCTTGGCTCACGCGCGATTGGTCACCGTACTAAACTAACCTATTTGGTTGGGGTGACCTAGCTTAGTTACTGCGATCAATTCGGCTCACTCTTGGTTGTTATCAGTAATAATCTAACTTATAGAACCGTACTCTAATTGCGTAATACACGATCAATCACAATTTGTTTCGTTTTGAAACAGATTGCTAATCCATTGTTTCATAAGTTCGAAAAAAAAAATCTGCTCAACAACGTAAATTACGCAATGAATGTTGTTGAACTGTCAAAATGAAACAAATTAGTCATAATCGTTTACGAAAATAAGTTATGCAATTAGGTTACTGGTTTGGTCGGGGTATCCTAGGTTAGTAACTGCGACCAAATGTGAGAAAAGGCCAGTAATTTAAAAAGATTATCATTTATTTTAAAAAAGTGCATCTTTAGAAGATCAAGAAGTTTTTACAGGATTAGTTAAATATTTCCAATTTTAAACTGCGATTCTTCTTTGTGTAGCATTATTTAGCTGCATTAAGCCTCGTGCAGACTAGCGCGATGTCGCGCGACGCGACACCGGAAATTGTTCTACCGTTAAAATTTTCTTAGAAATTGTTGTTAGAATCGCGTCGCGCAAGCTTGCACGAGGCTTTACCCAGCAGGCTGTTGTGGCACAGCAACAAAAATAATTGGGGAAAATAGTGGATATCCTACTAATCCTAATAATAATATTATAAATGTGAAAGTTTGTGAGGATGGATGGATGTTTGTTACTCTTTCACGCAAAAACAACTGAACGGATTTGGATCAAATTTAGCAGACAGATAGTTTATAAACTGGATTGACACATAGGATATTTTTTACCCCAATATTCCCACGGGATCGAGATTTATGCGGGTGAAACCGCGGGAAGCCGCTAGTAAATAATAAAACACATAAACAGAACTATCAGCTATCAGCAACAGTGTTATCGATCCATAGTGGCCGTTAAGCTTCTCTGTTTTGCAATGATAAAGAATGGTAAACAAGTTGTATATATCATATTACCAGTTGCGCCCCGCGGTTTCACCCGAATAAGTCTTGATCCCGTTGGAATATCGGGATTAAAAGTTTCCTTTGTTCTAATCCAGGTTATGGTCAGGAAAATGATGATTAATTTTAATTAAGGTTTCCTCACGGTGTTTTCCTTTACGGATGTCAGTGATGTCCAAGAGAAACTAAATTAATATTGTTTTTTTGTAAAATTATCCGGATAGGAGTTGAGGATGATTTCCAACAAACGGCTCGCATCGCATCGGATCGGAAAGGATACGAACGGATGCGGCGGCAGCCGATCGCGTCCGGCAGGATATCGACGCATACGATCGGCTCCGAACCGTCGCCGTCGCTTGCGAACGTATCCGTTTCTGCGCCTAGTCAAATAATTCATTCCTACCGTGTTAACGTGTTAAATTTTTTGAAAATGGTTGAAGTTGACGTAGTATTAGAAGAAGAAGAAAATAATCATAAAAGATCCGAAAGCCAAAAGGATCCGATCGGATACGATGACAGGCGAACGGAGCCGATCGCGCGTCGTAGAAAACTTTAAGCTCGAACGGTCAAGCTGCTGCGCGGCTTGGTAATAAAGACTTTAAATACTGTGTACACGATTTAATATCGTTTAAAGATTGTAAAATTTGTACCGATCCGGTGCGATGCGAGGCGTTTGGTGGAAATCATCCTATAGTTATCACAAAAATTGTCATAGCTTACAGAGCTAATAAGCCAAAGTTGCAGTGGGCTGTTCATGTTCGTCGAAGGACCCATGGCCGTTGGTGCAAATGTGTCCAGAGACGGCAAGCGTAGTGTGAGGACGCCCCCAGCTTGGTAGACCGACGACCTTGAAAAGGTGGCAGGGACAGATTGGATGCGGAAGTCGGAGAACTGGGGTTGTGGTTTAATTTGGGAGAGTCTTATGCCCAGCAGAAGACAGCTCTAGGCTGAGTTTGATAGTGTGTAATTTGACGTCATCACGCCGGCTGTCGCGGAAAAACAACGCTGGGGCTCTGTCTTGGATGAAGTCGCAGCTTTATGCCGAGTGATGGCCGTTTTACGTGAATGTGACGCATAATTCCCCCAACTTGTTCATTCTTTGCGTCAAGTTTACCGCAAATAAACGTTTTTTTTTTTGTTTCTATTCGGAAGAGTGCCTTTAAATTATATTTTTATCTAACACCGACAAATTATCCATTGGGTGATTCGCTGTTACTTATTAAATACACTTTTATTCAAGATGGACCGAATGATTGATGGAATTAATGCTTTTCCTGATACAGTACAGTACTGGAACATGTAAATGACTAATTGGCATAGATTACAAAATGTTTACAGTGTAATTATAAGTAATGCTAGTCTATGCTATGACTCGCTGTACATCACTGATAAGGGATAGTAAACAAGTGTAGACGATCCGGTGACAAATAGGCATAGACTTGTCTATGTCAATAATTTTAAATTTTAAAATGCTTTAAATATTGTTTTTGAAGTGAAAACTTCTTTAGGGGCGTTGAGCATTTTTGAGATGGGACTAAACCATTGATTTCGCGACACCATGACGACACCTTATTTTTGTAAACGCGATTGTGCTCTTTATTTATATTACGTTACGGATCAATGTTTTATGCAAGTATTTTTTATTTAAAGGTTTTGTAAACGCGATTGTGCTCTTTATTTATATTACGTTACGGATCAATGTACTATATAACAAATATTTTTCTTCCACCAAGGCGATCTTATTCAAGTTTTCACTTCTGTCGGCACTCCCGGAGTGCCACCACTTTTTTTTACATTGTTCTTAGAGTGAGTGGTGGCCCAGGCAACGACCGCGACTTTCAAGCTGTAAGTCGTAGGTTCGGTTTGTGCAAATTATTTCATCACCATCACTGCTCTCAAAACGGTGAAGGAAAAGATCGCGAGGAAACCAGCATGTCCTAGAACCAAAAATTCGAAGACATGTTACATCACCAACCCGCTGGGCCCGTGTGATGGGTTACGGCCCGCTATGTTACGGATTTTTGATGTTACTGAATGTCAATCAAGCAAGCAGCCCGCCTGATAATAAGTGGTCATCGGCGCCATGGATATCTGTATTAACACAGTTCATCCGGGAAGTACTTCCAGTGTACCGATGATTTCCGTCAACCAGCGATGCTATGTTCCGGTTTAAAGGGTAAGGTTGCCGGTGTAATGCAACCGTCGCACAGTGGAACGAATGTATGGGAGCGGTTGGACGTAGACATGTCCGAAAAAAAAGAGTAAAATTATGCCAAACTAATGATGCCATCTTATTCGATTACTTAATGCCTTCATAACTTGTGGTGATGAATTTCTTCATAACTCCCATATTTCGGGAGTAATTTGAGAAAATGTGAAATTTTACTATGAAAATGAGTGTATCGAGCTCTCTCCCTCCTGATTCCGGGCTTGTTTCAAGTAGCGGTCTCTAATATCATAATGCTAATACTAAGAGCTATATTTAATACTAAGACACATAGTGCGCCAAATGTGCACTTTCTGGGATAAAGAGTGATGTTTATTTTATAACACAATTTTTTAATTTTTTGTTTATTTTGTTGATTAAAACCGTTTTTCTAAAGGTTTACCTTATTACAATAACATTTCTGATCAGCCAATTAGAGAAGATATAAGCTAATTAGGATATATAATTAGGGACTTAAGGTTTACATATAAAACTGATGCACTAATGATTACTGATAAGAACATTGCTATTATTTAATTACTAAATGGCTCTTAATACACTAATTTAGCATGCATCATTTACTAATTATCACAATAACTAATTACCTTGCAATATTTAACAAAGGATACCTGGGATACCTGGATTTTATATAAATAGGTCACTATTAGTAACTTTAAAATCAGTGTTGATTTACACCTCGTTGTATCCAAGCTAATCTCGCAATGTATTTTCCAAATTTTAATACAAATCTTGATATTCACGTTGCTTTATGCGCACGCGCACATAAAGATTTACGCGACTTTAACTATTTGTTCAGTGTTTTAAAAGATAACAGTTGTGTTCAGTTATGTGAAAGTGCTGAAACAAGTTTAAAAGACTGGTGTCGTCGATTTTGCTACCGCATTTATGCAAAATGGACACAGTCTGGAAGAAGCACAGATAAGTTTCGGAAGAAACATGAGATTTGGCTACAGGCTGCAATTCAATGGCCGGAATTACAGAATGAAAATATGGAACCTTCTACAGAAAATATAAGTGACGTCATCGAGCCCATAATTTCTCCTGCTAAATCTGATGCTTCAACTTGTACACATCCTAGTCCTCGTAAATCTTTTGAGGACCTTAGTAACCGGCAAAAAAGAAGACGCACCACTGAAGATAGTCTTTCATGCAGCAGTAGCAGCGCTGAAATTATGTTTTCGGCCGAAAGGGCGCTTCAAAAGGCAGGACAAAGCGATACAGCTTATGTTATGAAATACTTGACGGAGAATCCAGAAGAGGCCTCAAAAATCAAAGCCTTCATTGAAGGTAAATCAATTCAGGTACGGGAAATATCCCCTTTGAAGGCATTGGCTCTTTATGTATCGATGAACTTATCGAAATGGCGCTATAACACTCTTCGGGATTTCAACACTCAAGAAGGAGCTCTTCAATACCCGAGTTACTACATGTTGGTTAAAGAAAAAATTAAGTGCTATCCGGCCAAAGAAGATCTCACAGTTACAGAGAGCTCTGCAAAAATCAAATTACAAGCCTTGATGGATTTAACCTCAAGAAGACTTATTAGGTCGTTAGAAACCCCTGTTGATCCCAATCAACAGCTCGTATTGACCAGCAAATGGGGTTTTGACGGATCATCTAGCCAAAGCATTTATCATCAAAGGACGAGTGAAGATGAGCAAATCGATCTTGCTAGTAATTTTATGATTAGTCTTGTACCACTGCGGCTCGTCTCAAAAGGTGTAACAATTTGGGAAAACGAGCGACCATCTTCCACTTCATTTTGCCGGCCAATATTGTTTAAGTTTATAAAGGAAACCAAAGAAAATGTGCAGAGAGAGATGGCTGAAATCGAAGCAGAGATTGAAGCCTTAACTCCATCCACCATCACTGATGGAATTAGTGTCAAACACCAACTGCTGTTGACAATGATTGATGGTAAAATTCATTCCATTATATCCAATACAGCAGCTTCAGTGTGTGACATATGCAAGGCTTGTCCTAAAGAAATGAATAATTTAGAGTTAATCAAAGATAAACACGCAAACGAGGACATGTATAAATATAGCTTAAGCACCCTTCACGCTTGGATTCGCTCAATGGAATGCTTATTACACATTTCCTACAAATTAGACATAAAATCATGGCAAGTAAGGGGTGATATAGCAAAAAGGCAAGTTGATGACAGGAAGAAAAGAGTTCAAGAGGCTGTAAGAAGAGAAACGGGCTTACTTCTCGATGTTGTGAAACAAGGCAGTGGATCCACCAACAATGGCAACTCGGCAAGGAGATTTTTTGAAAACTACACTAAATCTGCTGAACTGACCGGAATAGATGCTATGCTTTTAAGAAAAATCTGTGTGATCTTGCAGTGTATTTCATCAGGAGAGAAGATCAACGTAACTAAATTCCGAGAGTTCTGCTTTGATACTGCTAAGCTTTACGTGGAGTTATACCCATGGTATTATATGCCTTCTTCACTTCATAAAATTTTAATGCATGGGCCAGACATAGTTCAGAACATGTCAATTGTGCCCATTGGTTTTCTATCCGAAGAGGCATCTGAGGCTAGAAATAAAGATTTTAGAAAATATAGAGAGGGGCATTCTCGAAAGCATAGCAGTATCTCATGCAATGAAGATATTATGCACAATCTTTTACTGTCTTCTGATCCACTTGTTACAAGTATCCGTCCAAAAGGAAATAAGTTTGTAAAAAAATCTTCTTTTAAGGAATTTTATGAGCTTACGGATTCTGAGAAAAGTGATATCGAATTTGTTAACATAAATGATTTAGCGGACATCGATTCTGAATTTGAATTAATTGATGATGATGATGATGACGAAGATAATTAAATGATGTTATTGTTTTAAAATGTGTAACTTAGTAAATTAGAGCTTACGTCTTAATTATTTATTGTACTTTTAATGAAACTAGGTAATTTATTATCAACTTACTTAAAAGTCATACTCTCATCAGTTCTTGTGAATATTTTTGTTAATATATATTTCTGTATATATATAATATATTTATAGACCTCTTAATAAGTCTGTCTGCGGTTTAAAGTAAATACAAATGGGGAAAAAACGTTTTTTTTTTTAAATTTTCATTTCCTTTTATCCCAGAAAGTGCACATTTGGCGCACTATGTGTCTTAGTATTAAATATAGCTCTTAGTAATAGCATTACGATATTAGAGACCGCTACTTGAAACAAGCCCGGAATCAGGAGGGAGAGAGCTCAATACACTCATTTTCATAGTAAAATTTCACATTTTCTCAAATTACTCCCGAAATATGGGAGTTATGAAGAAATTCATCACCACAATTTATGAAGGCATTAAGTAATCGAATAAGATGGCATCATTAGTTTGTCATAATTTTACTCTTATTTTTCGGACATGTCTACGTCCAACCGCTTCCATACATTCGTTCCACTGTGCGTCGCTCGAGCCCAGTCTCCACGCACGCTCTCTGAGCTCAACGCACTCTTGGATGAATGGAAAATCTTTTCAGCATTTCTTTATCTTACGTGTGGTTAGCGACTAACCTGGTGTCTCAGACCAATTAAAAAAACGAAAACAGCACTGCGACATTACAGTGAAGCATTCTAAAACTACACCTCCGCTCTTTGCATACACGCTCACACTCACACATTTACAAGCGTTTACAATCCAAATTACACCTCACTAAGTGCACATATGTTTACAAAACCAGCCTCACGTCGTTGTTGATAGCACTATTTTTTGGCTTTTAGGGTTCCGCACCCAAAGGGTAAAACGGGACCCTATTACTAAGACTCCGCTGTCCGTCCGCCTGTCTGTCCGTCTGTCACCAGGCTGTATCTCATGAACCGTGATAGTTAGACAGTTGAAATTTTCACAGACGATTTATTTCTGTTGCCGCTATAACAACAAATACAAAAAAAAAACAGAATAAAATAAATATTGATGTTTTGGTCGTTTTTATAGATAATGGTACGGAACCCTTCGTGCGCGAGTCCGACACGCACTTGGCCGGTTTTTTATTTGGTCTGAGCCTGGTGTCAGAGTTTTTATGCCGTCCGTGGGCCTCTGGCTTGGCTTCACATGCCGTCGATCGAGAAATATCTTGTCAGTATGTCTGGAGTATTTTGAGATGAGCGAATAAGTGTCGAGTGTATACCTGTGTTATTATACTTAACTAATGTGTTTGTGTCTTTAACTAATGTAATTGGCCTTGGCCGTTTTAAATTAAAATAAATAAAAATGGCTGGGATGGTAACGCATCTGTTACGGCATAATCTGTTATTACAGATGCCTATAGGCGTCTATGATCACGCCATGAAGTTGGTCGCCGGGTTTTTTGCCATATCTCAAATTCAAACTCAACTCAAACTCAAAGCATTTCAAATAAACCAATTACAGGCACTTTTGAATAGTCAAGAGGTCGGTCAGTCAGAAAGATGAAGCTAGTTGCCCATTCCAAAGCGTAGTAGGTACCTATGGAGAAGAACGGGTAAGAAACTCCATGGACACTCTTTTAAATAACAATATGGTTACATCATTCATGTTAAAGTTATAAATGTGAGAACGATGCAAAACAATATAAGGCTCTTTCAAACAGGCGCGACACGCGACGCGACACAAAGACACCGCTCGTGGCGCGACGAGCGGTGTCTTTGTGTCGCGTCGCGTGTCGCGCCTGTTTGAAAGTGCCTATAAGCGTCCGTAATAAATAAATAAAATATAATAAAACACTATTTGACACCAGTACCCTAATTGCGTAATACAACACAGTCACAATCTGTTTCAATTTGAAACAGATTACTAAACCATTGCTTAATAAGTTGGAAAAAAAAAATCTGTTCAACAACGTAAATAACGCAATGAATGTTGTTGAACTGTCAAAATGAAACAAATTAGACATAATTATTTACGAAAATAAGTTACGCAATTAGGGTACAGTTTTCTCTTCAGAGTCTTGATCATAATTTTTGTAGGCAATTTGGCCTATCGCCTGACGAGGCAATACCCAACGTCAACGAAGCAGGAACCACACGTTATCCACATTTAGATCGTGAATAACATATCTAATGTGTTATATATTTAGCTCACACAAACTCGGTATTTTCCTATGTTTCTCATCTACTCATGTTTTTGGCAACGGCTGCTGATTCCACAGTGATTATTTTGTCTAGTCCGCTCGTAGTAGATTGGCCGGTTACGAAAGAATAGGGACGACGCCTGGGTAAAAACAAAGAAATTCTATTTAGTCCGTCAGCCAGATAATAAAAAAAAAATTAGACACGTATTTTTTGCTTTATCATATTGATAAAAAATGACTACCAAAGGCATTAAAGTTGGGGAGTGGGGGGGTCGCTACGTCACAAGTAAGTATAAAATCTACATACTCGTAACGTCATGGCACATTTTAACTAATATTAGTAATATTTTGATCCCATAAAAAAAATAACATGTAAAAAAAATGCAAGTCTCGCAACGCAGTTCTTCTACCGCAAAAAAATGTGACATCTAATGTAAAATCAAGTCTTTTAATTTATTCAGTACCTATCTATTTATCAAGTCAAAGTCAAAGTCAAAGTCAAAACATTTATTTCAAATAGGCCCATGTACTTTTGAACGTCAAAATTTACAAAATAATATAATTGATTCTAGTCGTAGTTATCATCTTTATTTCTTCAATAAGTAAAATGACTTGGCCAACGCACGGCAACATAATCACATAAGAATAATCTACTATTTTAAATAGTCCTAATATTAGGTAGATTTTGTTATAAATGTAGAAGGTAGGTTCAAATCGAATGTACCTAATTATACTAAGCCCTCTTGGTCACTGAAAATTCAGGCCACAACGAAGTTACAGGGGGTGGAAAATGTTCTGAATGGCTTCGAGAAAAGATGGCACAAATGAAAAAACAAACACAAAGACACAGTCTTTGTGTTTGTTTTGCTCGACTTGGCAGGGATACTCAGTGCCCCCGGATTACGTAAAAAAAAACAGTGGCACTCCGGGAGTGCCGACAGAAATGAAAACTTGAAAAAAAAATCGGCACCGCGGTAATCAACGCGTTGATGTTTTTTACTCCACACACCGCGGTAATCATCGCGTTGATGTCTTTTTAATAGTCAAAAGCTGGTGTCATCACGGTGTCGCGAAATCAATGGTTTAGTACCATCTCAAAAATGCCCAACGCGCCTAAAGAAATTTTACTTCAAAAATAAAAAATACGTGTTCGATATTTTTAATAATCTACAAGACGGACAAAAAAAATGTAGTGCGGGGCAAAGACCTCTTCTTTCACAGTGAAGGAACGAGCAGGCGAGGTTTATAATAGTATCACAAATAAACAGAACATCACGCTTGTAGTCACCCAGGGGTTAGGCAGAGTTGTACCAATAGTTCACCCACATTCCAACTAGTACGCTTAACATGACCACAATAGAAACGGGTTTTGTCGACGGAAGAATAGACAAAATGACAGATAAACAATCACAATCTGACATTTTGTCTATTCTTCCGTCGACAAAACCCGTTTCTATAGTTGTCATGCTACGCGTGCTGACCAGACGGGTCGTGGCTAAATAATAACAGTCGAAGATTAAGTTACGGTTGCCACAGTCGGTTCGTGGATAGGTGACCATCCATTACATTTCGAGACCCCTCCGTCCCTCGGAAGCCAAAGCTAGATAGATGGATATAAGTGATAGCGGCCAGGCAATATATAAAGGCTATTTCATTTTTCATCGTTTTCATTAAAGCTTTATCTGATGCCGGAATGTCTGAAAGTCACACCCATGTGGTCGTTAGTAGTATTTTCATTCATAGCGCGATAATATGGCGATTAGCAAAGCCAGGAATATGAATTATCGGAGTTTTATCAGAGCACCGATAAATTGTACTGCCTACTCACTCAACATTTGAAATAATAATATTGCGCTCGTTTGCGAACATGGCGCAACTGCCTATTTGACCTCTACTTCCCAGTTACTGGGCAACACGATACCCCTTGGTAAGGCTTTCGGGCTTCAGCACGTTTAGCATGACCACAATAGAAACGGGTTTTGTCGACGGAAGAATAGACAAAATGACAGATTATGATTGTGACAGATTATGATTGTTTATCTGTCTATTTTTCCATAGACAAAACCTGTTTCTATGGTTCTCATGCTACGCATGCTGACTAGACTACCCGTGACGACTGTCAAATATTTTCGAATATAGTTGGGAAAAGGCTAGGCAGATGATGACGAGTTCGTCACTCGTAGAGACGATGTTAATACTTGTAATTGCATTCTATCAGATAATAATATATAATACCAGCCTATTATTGTCCTACTGCTGGGCAAAGGCCTCTTCTCATACAGAGAAGGCACGAGCATTGATCACCACGCTTGCTCAAGACGGGTTGGCGACTTCAGACTTATATTAACTATAAGTCCAGGTTTCTTCACGATGTTTTTCCTTCACTGATATCAGTAATATCCAAGATAAACCCAGAATATACAGAATTATGGATTGAAAAATCTCATTGATTCTTTGCCCGGATTTAAATCGAAAAAACTCGTGGATGAGAGCCTTATCCAGCGATCACGATAGCGACAGATAGTATATTGAAATATTTGAGATAAAAATGTAATAATAATATAAATATCTTTTTATATCACCCACGAACTGGTATTTTCCCGTTGTCCGCCGATAGTGTTTTTGGCAAGCGTTCTAATGTTGTTTTTATTATGGTTCGTGTTCGTAAATTGATCGTTCAAATGTTCGAGCCGATTTTTTTCTTCTTTTCGTGTATTGTTTTACAACGTAGAGTTTTCTATGTGATCACTGGCTATTAAAAAGATAGTAAGTCTTTTTGAAAGAGACTAGATAAGAGCTTTTTAAGGTTACAGGTGGTTGGGAGTTCTGAATACTACCTAAAATATCATCACGTCTGGAATCCCCGAAGGGTAAGGCAGAGGTGCATCTATAGTAGAACCACATTTCGCCAGCTATGTTTAAGTCCCATGTAATTGGAGGCGACCCTATTGCCATCAACCGGACACTCTTTAGCTAAATCCAATAAATAAATTCTACTGATGCTAAATTATTCAAATAAACGCATTAACTTGAATAATGTAGCATCGTCATGATGACCAATTCTCGCACACAATTATCTAAATAATAAATAATTTTGATGCATTACATCCTGTTAACAAAATCGTTGGCAAGCTGACATACAACATAACTATACTTAATACCAGTCTATTATTGTCCCACTACAGGACAAAGGCCTCTCTCTTCTCATACAGAGAAGGCACGAGCATTGATCAGCACGCTTGCTCAAGATGGGTTGGCAATTTCAAACTTATATTGACTATAAGTCCAAGTTTCCTCACGATGTTTTCGTTCACCGATGTCAATAATGTCCAAGATAAACTCAGAAAATACATAATTATGAATTGAAAAAGTTACATGTGCTTCCCTGGATTTGGACCCACAACCTAGTACATAAGAGACGAGACCTTATAAACTGGGCCATCACGACACAACATATATGTACGCAATATCAATAACATTCTCTTGCCCTTATGTCCCGGCCGCATCTGCGTCTATCGTATTCGTGACGAAGCAATGCGTGCCGAAGCTTCGTATATTTTGTTCGCTAAAAAGTTTTGGCGCTAATGCGGTGGTCACATTAGATGCTTCATAATTTTAACGAATTATTGTACAATATTGATGGCTCTCCATCATTTCGATAGAGCGCAGTCCGGAGACAACAGTCGAAATGAACAACGGTAATCCGACCACGCGCCATTCTAACTAGCGCGCTAAAACCCTTTGATGTACCCGGGCGTTAAGTGCTACGGAACCCGAACTATCGCGATGATAGCCGATAATGGTTGGGCACATCTGCGTGTATCATATTACTGTGCGAAACTACGTCACAATAGACGCAGATGCAGCCACAGTATTACGCCATATATCTTTCTTCTTTCACTATAAGCCGTCATCTCGATAGTCCTCCTTTCTAGCTATAATTATCATCTTTCACAAGGTCCATCCATCGTTTCTTTGGTCTTCACCTTCTCGTATAGCAATCCACATTCATACTCAAAACTTTCCTGACGACATTTTCCTCATTCCTCTGCATCACATGCCCATACCATGACAACCGACTTCCACACAATTTTTCAGTCACGGTGTCACTTTCAGACTTCCTCTTATATACCCATTTCTTATTCTAACCATTCGCGTAATACCACATATCTCTCTTAAAATTCTCATCTCAGCTGCATGCAGTTGCCTTTCATGAACGCAACATAGATGATGGGAACTATTTAAAAATTGCGCAGTGGCCAATCTCCGTCACACATAGTGTAAGTAATTAATTCTTGTAAGATGAAAATAATCGATCGTTGAAAGACGAGTGTGGCTCGATGTACTTATCACTCGTGGTACAGATCATTAATTTTATCACTTAATTAGGTGTTTGTTTGTTTAATTTGTTTATGGTCGGAGAGTGACTATGTAATACGGCGAAATGTGGGTGTAGATAATGCTCTGTCTACTCTTTTGCGGAATACTACACGCTTAGCATGACCTCAATAACAACGGGTTTTGTAGACAGAAGAATAGACAAAATGACAGATAAACAATCACAATGTCATTTTGTCTATTCTTCCGTCGACAAAACCCGTTTATATGGTTGTCGTTGTCATTCTACGCGTGCTGGCGTGATTTTATGTTATGGACACGTTTTCCTCAATCATTTAATTTGGTTTACTTAAATAGTTTTGTTTTTTTATTATTATTATATTATTTAGTTTTAGATCCTCTTCTATTTATCTTCTATCTCTTCTTTTAGAACGTTGTATGCCTTGTGGACTCATAGATGTTTCGATTTGTTGGCAATTCCCTATTTTGTTAAATACCTGGTACTGGTTGAGCAGTGTTATTTCGCGTGGTTAGACAAAGAATGAAGCGAGTCCTAGAACCAGATGGACAGATTGTGTGCACGGAGGTGACATCATGCCATGCAAATTTTCCGACACAGATGTCATTGATACCATGTTCCAACCATATGCTGGCGGCAATGTTTTTTTTTATGTTTTTTAATCGTAACCGACATTGCAGTTAAGAATAGCAATCAACTGTAAATATCTCAGTCCGCTGCTGGACACAGGCCTCTCCTAAGTTGCGCAGCAAGACCCGGATCGCCGCCTTCCACATCCTGTCAGTCCCAGCCACCATTTTAAGGTCGTCGGTCACAGAGTTCAGAGCCTATCGGTGCTTTTTCGGAAGCATTTCGTGATCGAATCAGAAATAAAGACACCCGTAGGAGAACCAAGGTAACCGGCATAGCCAGAAGAATTGTCAAACTTAAGGCTCAGTGGAAAGGGCACATTGCTCACAGAACAGATGGCCGATGGTGCCGAAAGGTTCTGGAGTGGCGACCGCGTACCGGAAGACGTAGCGTTGGATGGAAGGTCTCTCAAAAGGTGGACCGATGACCTTGTGAAGGGCGCAGGAATCCGCTGGATGCGTTGGAGCGCTGGCCTATGCCCAGCAGTGGAGGTCTTTGATATGATGATCATGATTTCAGAGAGGTCCGCATTTTACCGGCGAATGACGTCACTGAAATGTTACTTATGAAAGTAAGTTGGTGTTTTTTTTTTTTGGTGGGCAATTATCAAATAACTTCCCCCCTCTGGGCGGAGCGGGAGGGCGTGTCAAACTCTTACTGACTGAAACCCACCCGTGTTGTTTTGGTTGCCCTGTTGCCGAGGACCACGATCTCCCTTTCGGTTTTTCTTCGCACCCCCGGCAGTTGGTGTGTTTTCCTAGAGAGCGGTTTTGATACCGTAAAGTCTAACCACGGTGACATCATTATCAAGACAGCCGTCACTACGGCCGTTGTTTGTGCGGCCGCCGCTCAACTAGAAAACCGTTTTTTAGGAGCGGAACCCCTTGCCAGGGTCTTTTTTCGCAATTGCTGAATCTTAGGACTCTCCAATTCTTCTCTTCTGGTGTCCTGAAATACAGGCCTTACGTCTAGCTTAGGCACCAGACTCCCACAGTTTAATTAAAATTGAAAATGTACTTTATATTGTGGTGAGAAATAAAAAATAAAAAATCCTGATGGAAAAACACAATAACACTTTGCCTGAACTGGAAACAGTACCCAACACTTCATGTTCAGCAGTTCTGCTTGCGACCACTAGACCAACAAGACAGTAACTACATTATTCTGACTCATATCAAGCCCATTTTCAGCTGTAAACTTGCTAATTGATGCCTGAAAGTAAACTCGTAACCGTATCAAATTGATTTTGAGTAACAAATCTATTAACATATTGTGTGATTTTTGTTATCTAAAACGCGTGATGTAATTTCAGTGAAGTGATGACTAAAATTTATGTGTATTTTAGGATGCAGGAAATGATGAGTAATCTGAAGGAGTGAGATCATTAATAATATGTGACACCATGTTTTAAATAATGTGGTCATAAAGCATGGTGGAATCGTTAAAATTCAAAATTCAAATTCAAAATATTTTATTTCACATAAACCGCTTATGAAACGTCAGAAGCTAGGTGCTCGGTTCCAATTGGTAGTTGGAGAAGAGCCGGCATGGAACTCCACGGTTACTCTATTGGCTTTTACAATCAATCTGCCTAGCTTTTTCCCAACTATGTTGGGGTCGGCTTCCAGTCTAACCGGATACAGCTGAATACCAGTCTTTTACATGGAGCCACTGCCTATCTGACCTCCATAACCCAGTAACTGGGTAATATGATACCCCTAGGTAAGACTGGTTGTCAGACTTTTGGGCGTCTGACGACCCGTAACGACTGTCAAAGATCCACGAATGATAGCCGGCTTAACGTGCTTTCCGAGGCACGGAGGAGTCTCTGTATGTAAAGATGGTCACGCATCCACGGACCAACCCTGGCAAGCGTAGCTTAACCTGATGGATCCACCCGTGCAGCTGTTATTATTTAGCCACGAGCTCCTAAAAATAATTAATAAAAATAATTGGCTTTTACAATATTTTCAAATAACAGTGTTAATAGGTATGAGAGGACAGTGTAAGTCTTCGATAGGGTAAGCCGCAGATACTTTTTACCTGATAAAACAACTTCCGGTCTAACAGACACCCGATTCGCGTATCTCAGTCGGAATCAAAGGACCTTGGTTTGTTATTTGTCAATTCCTTACACTCTGCAAGCATAGCATGACAACCATAGAAATGGGTTTCGTCGACGGAAGAATAGACAAAATGACGGATTGTGATTGTTTATCTGTCATGTTGTCTATTCTTTCGTCGACAGAACCCGTTTCTATTGTGATCATGCAACGCGTGCTGTCTTAGTATTCTCTAGGATTACGGAATCGGTAAAGCGTAAGCATAATCAGCCTATTATGTTCCCACTGCTGGGACACAGGCCTCTCTGTGGGAGGGAGTGGGCCGTAATCTACCATGCGGGCCCAGTGCTGATAGGTAGATGTCACATGTCTTTGAATTCTTGGTTCTAGGACATGCCGGTTTCCTCACGATGTTTTCCTTCACCGTTTTGAGAACATTGGTGATGAAATAATTTACACAAAGTCAAGTCACCTTCCTGGGTTTGAACCTACGACCTGCATACAACTCGTTAGTCGCGGCCGTTACCCTATTACTCTCTCGGCGGTTTCTGTCATTTTAGTTTATGAACGGAAAAAGGAACTACAGAAAGCAAAAGACCTTGCGATATGTCGGGAGGCCTATATCCCGCAGTGGACAAGCTAAATCTCCTCCACGAAAAAAAAAAAGTGATTTAATCGTTAATTATCTAGAAAAATAAACCCATTAAAACCCTTCCTATCGGTTATTACGTTGGATTCTTGAGGTTCCTAGATTTTCATCTATTCCTAGATAATTATCTAAAAGTATTATCTCATAAAATGATGCTGTTTAAGTGGACACTGTCTGTCATCAACATCATATTCTTGCTAACATGATGGAATGCGGACGTCTCCACAAGGTTAATTGTTAAACAGGAAAAACTAAATTAACTGCATGGAAACATAATATATATTATCTAGAATACTATACTTCATAGGTTAAGGTAGTTAAATAAAGGTAAACAAACAAAACCACGTGACGAGACAGCTGTCAAGTAACCGACTAAACGTAATACCTGTCACTTCAGTTGTCATGCTACGTCACAGTTGTACTCTTCAATTTAGCAACGTTATAATTCGTTGACGTTTAGAGTTTGGGCTCTTTACAATAGACAGATTACAAAAATATATTATTATTATTAAAAATTTAACACAAAAAAATTGTGCTCAAGCAGTTAAATCTACGAAGAATAGTTTAAGAATAAATGATAAAGTTTAATACAGATTAATAAAAGAGGAAACTATTGAAAAAATTTATACTTAATAATAATAATCATATAAAGAGGTAAAATCTGTTTGTTTGTTTATAAGTTTGTATGTAGGGGGTAATCTCCGGAACTACCAGTCGGATTTGAGAACGAATTCTTGTCTCGAACTAAAAGATGAGTTATGAGGATATCAACACTTCCATTATCAAACAGATGTATGAAATCTAGTCTTTGAAGTGTTAAGAGATGACTCAAAGTCATCAGGTCTACATTTATAGGAGTTTCATAGAAATGGTGTAAAGCGGTAGTGAATGTTTCTTTGTGTTTGGTACGTCTTTATGGCCTGAACTACTGAGTAGTTTTATGGGGTTCGTTAATAACAGCCGCACGGGTCGATCAAAGGGTAAGTATGATAAATTTAATAATACGTCTCATTTGGGACAGCGCTCCTTGATGGGTGAGTCCTGTTACTGGTTGGATGTACGACGCGTTGCGTGACATAAGGACTCAAGTCTCCCCCAAAAGCGTCTGAGTTCTTCTGTGACAAATCTTAAAGTGAACTTGATATTATTCTACTTAAACTTTTTAGTAAGTATTACACTATCTAATGTACAATTGTCATGTAAGTACCTATAACGTTTTCAAGTTTTTTTTTCTATAAGATGTTTTGTTTATGTTACGAATTTTGCCGTCACGCTGCCCCGTTTGGTCACCATGTATATTCCTCGAGATATCAGAGGAGGCTTGTAAAATGTTGCGTGCTTTTTTAGTGTTTACTTTGCTAAAACCTACCCTTAGCGGAGTCAAGCCCCTTCTAAACAACAATTCTAGATCCGCCACTGGCCCTAAGGGACTAACCACACTTATTCAGCTCTGTTCAGCTTTTGTCCATAGAAAACAACAATATTGTATGAGATGCGTATGCATCCGTTCAGCTGCTGAAAGTTGAACAGATGCCATAAAAAAACCTTATTTTCTATGGACAAAAGCTGAATAGAGCTGAATAAGTGTGGTTAGTCCCTAACCCAGTACCCTAATCGCATAACTTATTTTCGTAACCGATTACGACTAATTTGTTTAATTTTGACAGTTCAACAACATTCATTGCGTTATTTACGTTGTTGAGCAGATTTTTTTTCCAACTTATGAAGCAATGGATAAGCAATCTGTTTCAAATTGAAATAGATTCTGATTAATCGTGCATTACGCAAATAGGGTACGGTCGTGGTCTACCTGTGTGCCAAATTTCATCAAAATCCATTCAGTCGTTAAAGGTGACAGACAGAACAGCAGAGTTACTTTTGCATATAACAATAAAATAACATCACGCCATGTTTCCCCGAAGGGTTCGGCAGAGGTGTTCCCGTGTACCGGTAGTAGGTATACCCACATTTCGCCAGTTATGTCTAAGTCCCATGTAATAGGGGGCGAGCCCATTGCCATCAACCGGGCACAAATCCAGACTCCGGGCTGCTGCTGAGAAGTTCCAGATAGAAAAACCTTATAACACTGCCTGACCCGGGAATCGAACCCAGGACCTCATGCTCAGCAGTAGCGCTTACGACTACCAGACCAACGAGGCAGTTTTGCATTTATTATATTAATTAATAGTAATATCAATAGTATCTATCAATCTGCTTGCCTTTTCCCAACTATCTTGGGGTCGGCTTCCAGTCTAACCGGATGCAGCTAAATACCAGTGTTTTACATGGAGCGACTGCCTATCTGACCTCCACAACCCAGTAACTGGGTAATACGATACTCCTTGGTAAAACTGGTTGTCAGACTTTCAAACTTCTGACGACCCGTAACGACTGTCAAAGACCTGCAAATGACAGCCGGGACCAACGGCTTAACCTACTTTCCGAGGAACAGAGGAATCTCGGTACGTAAAGATGGTCACCCATTCACGGACCAACCTGATGGATCGACCCGTGCGGCTGTTATTACTTAGCCAAGAGCTTCTCCTATTAATAATAGTATAACATGGAGTATATCCCATTCATGAATTAAATAAAGTATCTAGATACCTAAAAGGTATTATTAAAAGCGAAATTACAATGAAATAAGGAAAAATAATAGCCAAGTAAGTAAATATGTAAATGCATAACAAAGTCACGCGAAGCTGCTTTTTGAAGTACCTACTTATTATTTACATATGTCACTAGGTATTAAAGAACGCGTCAGATATCCTGCAATTTAGCACTTCTTGCAGAAAAATCGTAGAAGTTAAAGCAATGGCACGTAAAATTTTATCGGAGGCAACCGGAAGGCGATTGGTAATCTGGGTTTTGAAGTCATACCGAACCCCCCCGTACCGTTCGAATGGACCCCAAATGGACGGGGGCGGAGATATGGGTGGGGGGGCAAAAAAAAATTTTTGACGAGGCAACCGGATAGATAAGATTATATGCCCTATTTATATAATATAATAAAAAAT
The DNA here is from genome assembly GCA_916610215.1 of Omphaloscelis lunosa. Classification (NCBI taxonomy): domain Eukaryota; kingdom Metazoa; phylum Arthropoda; class Insecta; order Lepidoptera; family Noctuidae; genus Omphaloscelis; species Omphaloscelis lunosa. The sequence goes on from OU744270.1 coordinate 5,862,534, forward strand.
AATTGCCACCCCCCAACATCGTTATAATTAAAATAATGTCTTACACTGTATATAATTCTTGAAACTCCTTACCGATGATTTATCACTGAAAACGTGGGTGAATTTTATCAAAACCGGATGGCATTGATACACGCAAATTCCTTACACTTATTAGAGCTTAAATTTCGATTGCCATGTCAAAAATAATCAATAATAATAATTGTTGTTGTTAATTGTTGTAATTTTGTTCTGATACTGTATGTTTATATTTTAATTAGTAAATAGTATTTTGTTTTTATGTATTTTGTTATCTCTTCTACTCTTACACACGTTGTTTACAAATCTTTATCTACTTTCCTATCGCAGCATTCCCTTTGTACATATTTTTCTGTTCATTCTTTCTTGTCTGTGTATAAGTGTGCACAAACTATTAAATAAATAACAAAATATGTATTGCCCCAATTTTCAACTCCCCGTTTGGGGTCCATTCGGACGGTTTGGGGGGTTCGGTATCACTTCAAAACCCAGATTACCACTCGCCATCCGGTTGTCTCTCCGTCTGTCATTTTACATGCCATTGCCTTGAATATAGTACCTACCTAATTAGTCACCATTAAAAACAAAACAACATAACATCACGCCGTAATCCCCGAAGGGTTAGGCAGAGGTGTACCTATAATACACCAACATTTCGCCAGTAATGTCGCCTATTGCCATCAACTGAGCGACTCCGGCCTGCTACTGACAAATTCCTGATGGAAAAACTCAATATCACTTTTTCCGACGTGGGAATCGAACCCCCAAGCTCCATGCTCAGCAGAAGGTTCGATTCCCAGGTCAGGTAGTGTTATTGGGTTTTCGCGATATAATTTAACATTAATGGTGTATTGCTAGCTTTTGCCCGCGGGTTCGCCCGTGTGTAGGTCAGAAATTATACCACGGGAAGTATAACCGGGATAAAAAGTATCCTTTGTCCTAAATCAGGGCATTGTCTACCCAGGTGCCAAATTTCATCCAAATCCGTTTACCCGTTTTAGCGTGAAAGCGTAACAAACAAACTCAGTTTCGCATTTCCTTACTATAACAAAGTCCCCGCCGCGTCTGTCTGTCTGAACGTGATAAACTCAAAAACTACCGAACGGATTTTCAAACGGTTTTCATCAATGGACGGAGTGATTCATGCGGAAGGTTTTCGTGTATAATTCATTATGGTTTTGTGTAAATTGGCTGAAATTTGACGATTATTGTTGAAGATGTCGGAAAAAATCATGCCGACTGACTCTATGGGCGTGCGCCGCGGAAATCGTAAAAGTTACATACAATTTATGTTCTACAGGATTGTTCATCTTAAAAAATTCAACAAAAAGTCCGCGATGGCATATGTCTATCTTCTAAGGATGACCCACAGCACCCATTATTATATTTCAGAAATTGATAAAAATTTCATGTGTTATTTCCGAAGCTATTTTGACCAGTATTATATTTATCCCTTTTTGATAAAACAGGAATAGTCAGTAATTATTTAGAAGCATTTTAATTATACACTTGCCTACCAGATATGTATGAATGTCCATAAACGAAGCGAAAGAATCATGTAAGGATCGTAGCAGGTGGCATTCTGTAGTTTTTGTCTACCTCCGTAGAAAGAAGGCGTGAGACACCACAATTTGTAAACCAAAGAGATTTTATAGTTAATTTATCTATATATAGTAAAATAATAATAAAATTTGTGAGTTTGTTGTGTAACCTTCGGAACTACTGATCCAATTCATTTCTTTTTCACTAATGGCAAGCTACAGTATTGCTGAGTGTTATGGGATATATTTTTTGAGAAAACAAGTAATTACATGCAGACATAATCGCGAGCAGAAGCTAGTTAATCACAACTTTATCAGCATTTTCGTAACAGCACAAGACAATCAGACAAGAATTTCAAAAATGTATAAGAACTGATATGCAACTACTTAATAAATTGAACATTTGTGATAATCAAGATCATTTGTAATCATATTATGATAATCTTGATATGAACATGAATAAATTAACATTATGTTTTATCTATACTATCTTTTTTTTCATAGTCAACACTAATATTATAAAGAGACTTTCAGCACCCCACGGTTTCACCTGCATAAGACTCAATAAAAATAATAACGTAAAAAAAAAATCTAATCTATTCTCTTTAAAATATTATACTTAGTTTATAAGTTTAGATTTGTTCAAAAAAGATTTGTATTTTTGTTTGTAATGAATAAACTCAATAACTACTGGATCAATTTCAATAATTCTTTCATCAGTAAAATGCTATATAACAATAACAATGATAGGCTATAATTTATAAAGAAACCACGCACTAGCCGCTGGTGCAAGCTAGTACAGTGCGTGCCACTAAAGATGAGACTTGACACACCACGTGATTTGACTTGCGCAGTAGACGATTTATGGGTCTCTTTAGCGGTATGAAGTCTGCGCCGGGGCGTCATCGGGGCGGCGGAAGGAGCAGCGGGTGGAGCGGTCAAGTCTCATCTTTCGTGGCGCGTATTGTACTGTATAAAACAGTAGTTTTTCTGTATATTTACTTAGTACTTCTAGACTAGGTATTCGATAAATTTTGATGTGATCATCATATAGAGAGCTTTTTCCTGAATTTTAAGTTCTTATGTAGTGACCTTATTGGTGATGTTCTCCAGAATGGTCAGTTGGGTAGTAATTGCAACCGGCGTGCATTTATGACCAGATGTATGAACGTAAATGGAGCAAACGGAGTATGTAAGGATTGTAGCAGGTGGCGTTCTGTGGTTACTGCCTGGCTACAAGGGAAGAAGGTGCAAGTTTAAGTATGTATGTAATGATTTAGTGTACCAGAGGACCCATGTCCTCACATACCTATTGACACTGTAATGACAAAAATTGTATAAGTCAATTATTCTAAAAAGAGTAACCATGGAGTTTCTTGTCAGCTCTTCTCTATAGCATATTGATAAATTGGAACAGTGAACCTTGCACCTTGCTTCTGGCATTTCATAAGTGCCCATGAATATTTATGTAAAATGAATATTTTGAGTTTGAGAAATGATAATTTAACCTGTTCCCTTTACTTATGTTTCCTGACAACTATTTAATTAAATTGGTTTTAATTCTTGTGTACACTAACGGCTTTTGTAAAACGAATCACAACAGCTCACATGTAGTTGTGTTTTAATAATACTATATCAGCCAATAAATTGTTCCCTGTAGGGCAAATGTCCAAGTTGAAAATATTAAAATTGTATCAAGTAAACAGCTGACAGGTATAGTTAAACTGGCATTGTTATGCAAAGAAACTGAATTTTCACCAGGGATACCTAGACTTGAAGGCTTAGTTTGTATATTTTTTAAGATAAGTAGGTAATGTAGTATTCAATTGTGTTATTTCAAGTTTTAAAATTATCAGCTGTAGGCCCAAAAAGCATTTAAAATAACAAAATTTTGTGTTTAATCGCATTGGTTGTCGTGGTAAACACGTTTTGATGATCACTCAACGAATAAAACCCAAAATAAGAGTTGGAATTGACAAAAATATCTTTAAACGTTATTTTTCGGGAAGGTTGTGAAAAAAGAATTTCTCTTACCATCGTGCCAGGGGTTTGCAGGTTCGAAGTACTGTGTAACTATGAGATCCTCCTCAGGGAATCGCACTGAGCGAGGAATCTTCTTTTTTTCTTTGCACTCATCACTCACAGCACTGATAATGTCACCACACTCCTCTTGCTCCGTATTAACACTTTTATCACTCTCAATCGGGCATCCCGTAGCTTTATCAGGGTCGGTAGACATATCTAGCGTGTAATCTATCACATATTACTGCAAGCGAACACATTAGCGTTAGCGGACACAAATCCAAATACCAAAAAAATAATATTCAATTCATAAACACATCAGTTTCCACACAACTAACTTCGAGATCGATTATTTAATATTAACAACACGAAAACCACGTTAATTCACCGGCCATTGCGTATTTTTTTCACGTTTCGTTAGAGTTTTTTTTTTTTTCATACAATTTTTTATTGTTCGTTTCGAATCAAAACATTCCGCACCTTTCATACACCGTTTGCCGCCATATTGGATTGAACGAGACAAAAGGAGAGTTTTCTTTATTGACTGGTAGAGGGCGTAAGTTGATACCAGTGTTGCCATTATCATCAAGCTTTTGTTCTCAAACATATAAGCGCTGAGCAGACGATGGACAATTTGTCGGCGACGTTATAACTTAACTTAACCTGTGAAATAACGTACTCGCAGGACAAATAGACTGCCGGATATTTCTGTAATTTCTTTCAATAGTCCTCCTGCTCAGCGCTTAATTGTTTTAGCGCCATCTAGCGAGAAGTAGCAAAACTAAATAAATTATTTTTCTACAGCACGACGTATATTTTTATTTTTCATATTTTGTACTTGGTATACGTTTTAATACAAAGCTCATATTTTTGAATTTCCAGATAATACGATAACATAGCTAAAGTACGAGGATATGAACTTACTTACCCATTCTTGTGGAAGTGACCAATATGACAACTTTATTATTTTCGAAATTTGGCAAATTATAATCTATAGGACGTAGTAATATATCGCACCCTTAGTAATATAAGGGCACAACTCGAAATATTGAAGTTTTAAGTTTTTGTGTTAGATGGGCTCAATAACAACTGTTCTACCACTTGGATTTCACCGAAAGAGAAAAGACAATATTAAAGCGAATACTGTAATTGTGTCTCTTTCACACAACCCTCTCCGTGGTAGAACAGTTCATATTGAGCATATCTAACACAAAAACTGATACCGACCGACCGACCTCAATATTTAGTTGTGCCCTTATATTACTAAGGGTGCGATATTATCTGTGCTATAGGCCTGCCTGTTATATAGTTACTTATATTTGTTTTGTGTGGGAACCGAACTGGCGACATGTAGTGCACCAACCGATAGCTCAGCCGATGACGATGTCATCTCGCCGATTTCGGCTACCTACAGCTACTGCATTCGATGACTTTTCAGGGTTGATAGTAATCAAACCGTCGTTATTGTTAAAGAAGAAATCCATTGATATACAAAACATCAATTTATTTTTCGCTGGAGGTATACGTATATCGTCTAATAGCGGCTGCGTTTACTGACTGCTCTTTCTCTAATCAAATGGAATAAATTATTTCTTTGCAGTTGGTACATACATACACACATATACACGCTGTAGTCATCTCAGTTTTTTTTTTATTTTTATTTAATTGACCAATTTTTGAGCAAGCTTAAAGGTTTTAACAACACGCCACAGCCCTTAGGAACCAAACAAAACAAAAAACGTATGAAATAACGCTATGCGAAGTGCGGGCGCGGTGGGTCGAGGGTCGTGGGTGGCCATCCGACGAGAGCCGATTATTACCGAGAAGAGCCGAACTGTGCATGGCTATGTCAACGGGGTACCATCCCGGCGCGGCTCAGACGCTTTAGTAAATAATATAAGTATACATATTGTGGTATCTAACGACTTCCACCGTTCCACGCGAGGGAAGTCGCGGCCAGAAGCTGATACCTAAAGTCTGTTTTTTAATCTCGTAGACTAATTTGACAGGTGCAAATTTCAAACTCCAAATTGAAAAAACAAACAACAATCACTTGAAATGTCAAATAAGTCTACGAGATTAAAAAACAGACTTTAAATAAATATAAAATAAAACATCGCTTGGGTAACTAAAATTATTTATTCAAACTCAACATCACATAGTCATTTATACAGGCGACTTTCTCTTAAAACTATTCATATTTAAAATCTTCGTTTACAGAATATAACGTTTTATTTTAAATAGCGCAATATTTTACCAATACTATTAATGGCAACAGAGTCGCCCTCTATTACAGAAAGCGTCAAATTTTATGGCGGCTCTGAAGTGCTTACTGCGCAGCTACTTGCCTCATGTTCCAAACCGCTATAAAAAGATTGCATCAGACTGTTCAAGTAGTGCCATTAAAGTTGAGAAGACGCACCACGGGGTTGACTTGCGCAGTTGATGATTTATGGGTCCCTTTAGCGGTATGAAGTCTCCGCCGGAGCGTCATCGGAGCGGCGGGAAGAGAGGCGGGAGGCACGATCAAGTCTCAACTTTATAGGCACGACTTGTACATGGGACTAAACATAACTGGAGAAATGTAGGTTGACTATTACATTTCTGCGTATTCGTTCAAGGAATACACATGTGTGTGAGTTTACAATTATTTTAAAAGAGTTATAACAGCAGTCAGGTAGTTTATATTATGTACTTTATCTATCTATCTATACTAAGAATAATAATGTTATAAAGAGGTAAAATTTGTGAGTTCGTATGTAGGGGATAATCTTCGGAACTGCTGATCTGATTCCGAAAATTCTATCACTAATGGGAAAGCTACAGTATTGCCGAGTGTCATATAATATATGTTAAAAAAAAAACAATTATTTTGAAGTTACTATTTGTGTTGGAGATTATTTCCATAAATTATATTATTGTTAAGGAGGGTATGTAAAATATTGCGTTATAAAAATTGGACTTATACTATATATATAAACATTTGTCATGAGCATGAATTACACTTTTTGCATAACAATTTCTTGTTTTTTTTTTTTTTTGTAGCTAAAATATATTCTCAAATTGCACTCTGCAGTAACATACAATAGTAAATAATTTTTTTTTAATAATATGGGCCTTCCTTTAAGCTGCCAAAAAGGGAAATTACAATACGGCCGATGAATCATGGCCGGTCTGAACATAGGCTCTGCGAACTTTCGCTCATGTTCTCTCACTCATACTCGCCTCATGTCACCATTTGGTTCCTAAATTGCGAAGCCTTCTGCGCGAAGCTCGGACCGGCCATGATTCATCAGCTGTATTGTATGTTCAATGTTAAATAGAACTTTTGAAGAATTTGTATTATTTCTTTAACAAGTTGACATTTTAGCGACTCCAAATAATTAAATTATGTTTGAACGCTGTAATGAACCCAAATAAGTTTTTTATTTAATCTTGAATCAATTATAGACCTACGTGTTATTGTTTTCTTTCGTTTAACAATTTAAAATCGTAACGTATTTATATTTTACAGAAATTATAGGCATGGTCTAAAAACCTATTTGGTTTTCTTGGTTAGCTTTTGGAATTTATAATAATTAAAAAACCTAGGTATTGCACCACCTAGTCACGCAAATACGCGATCCGTTGCGAACATACGCCACTTTTTATTCAGAAAGCCGGAAAGCGCCCTCTGTCAGCGCGACCATGTTCAGGTTTACCGAACCAAAGATTCGAACGATCGTGTATTCGTGTGACGATCGTTTTTAAACAGGACATGGGGTTAGACGTGCTACACACTCATTCTGGTCATTCACAGTCGATTCAACAGAATTTGTTGAACAGCAAAGCCGATACGTAGCAATGAATACAGGGTAAATTTTTAACCAGTGGGCAAAATTAAAAACGTGACTTTACTCATCATTATGAACAACATTTACCAAACCTAAATTCGCCAAAAAAAAATCAGCTGTTCCCTACATTTATGTTCGCATAACTCGTCAAAATATACGGAACAGCTGATTTTTCTTTTCGCGATTTCAGGTTTTGTCCCATAGTAAAAGTTGTTCATAATGATGAGTAAAGTCACGTGTTTAAGTTTGCGTACTGGTTATAAAAAAAAAAAACCTGTTTCTCCTTCCCTTATCACAATTTATTTGGAGCCATTAATATACAGGATCAAATTAAATGGCGCAATAACATCTCATGTCACCATTTAACCAAATGGTGACATGAGGCGAGTGTGACTGAGAGAACATGCGCGAAAGTTCACAGTGTCTATGTTCAGAACTGCCAAATTATATCGGCTATATTGTAATTTAATTTGACCCTGTCTACAGGTATATATATGCCACTTTTGCCGCCTAGCTGTACCGGTTAATGCCCGAACAAGTTTGTAGCACGCCATAAATTACGATGGACCTGTTTCTTTAATTTAAAGGTTTTATTTTTATTTTATTATAGTGATTGTATCTTGTTTTGGGTATCAGGTTTTTTTTCTTTTTTCATTATAGCGAATAGAACAAAGTATTTTCATTGCACAGACATTTTTCTCACATATCAACATAGTATACAATTTTAAATAGATAAAAACATATGGTCCTTATTTCAAATTTTTTGTACCAATATTATATTTTTTTATAAAAAATATTCGAATTACTTTCCTCATAACATGTTGGACGAATTTATATTTATGTATCTAAATATTTTTTATACCTAACAAATAGAAGTTTTAATTTTTATGATCGTATTTTTTTTTTTTAACTTGGCTGACTATTTTCAACAATATTATGTACATACAGCTTGCAATAGGCATATATGTACGAGGGAACTTGAATTTGGTCGGTTCTCCAATGACTCAAAAGTTTCGTATTACTGGTTAAAAAAAAATTATATTGCTAATAATTATGTTCATAGCAACATTGTATAATTAGTATAGGTTTCGGAGTAAGATCGACCTTCACCCATCTGTTTACCGGAGGAAAATATTTTTTTAAATATATTGCAAATGAGTTGCCTAATTAAATATGTTCATCGCTATTTTTAATGAAAAATACTGTAAGTAATTTATTTTATTTTAATTATTTATCAAACGAATTAGATTTCAATAATAATTGAAAGTAAAGCATATAACATGTAAACAGTTAGGGTGCTTATCTTTTTGTTCCCTATTACACCTCCTGTTGATACCTGGCAACCCGTTAATAGAGATCAGAAAAAGGTGGGTGAAAGTCAATCTTAAGGCTGCCGGTCCACTGGAGCGGAGCGAGGCAGCGGAGCGGAGAAATGTGCCAATATTAATCAATTAAATCTAAACTCCGCCGCTATTGGTTAATATTGGCACATTTCTCCGCTCCGCTGCCTCACTCCGCTCTAGTGGACAGGCAGCCTTTTTCAGATCTTACACTAATTGTAGTGTACGTGTGTAACCTGTTGCAAGTAACATTGTCGCGCTGTTTACTATGAATCTTGAGCCTTTAATATTATTCTTCATTGGATTCTTTTAAAATTATATTATCGGTATTATTTCATTCTGGCTTGATAGTTTAATTTTTTTAAATTAAATACCTACCATGTTTTAAAATACAATCTATCAAAAATTTCAAAGATTTTGTCTAAAGTAAAGGCATATTTTCTTGTAAAATTGAATCACAAATTGGTATCAAAGTGCCACAAACTCCACAAATTTACCTGACCCGGTGAGTTTCAGTAGGACTAACGAAATCACTATGAAAAGTGGCAAGTTCTGTCATTTTTTAGGGTTCAGTCCGTACCCAAAGGTTGCCAACGGGGCTCAATTACTGAGACTCCGTTGTCCTCTGTGATCTTTTGAACCGTAAGGCCTCGCACATAAAGTTAGCGGGCGTGGCGTGGCGGCGGCAGCGGCGCTGGGAGCGGCGCGTTTGAATGCATAGATTTATATGGAACTGGTTTCATAGGCAGCGGCGCGGGAAGCGAGAACAGTTCCATATAAAATTATTCATTTGAACGCGCCGTTCTCGCACCGCCGCCCCGCGCCCGCTGACTTCGTGTCCGTAGCCTAAAAAGTAGGTACTTGAAATTTCCACAGAGTGTGTACTGTTATGGCCGCTATTACTACAAAAAATAAAATAAAGTATAAAATTAAAGGGCTTCCCCATACAAGAAACGAGTTATTTTTTACTTAAATATTTATAAAAATATGTAGTGTTAAATATTGTACGGTGGTACGGAACCCTTCGCCAAGTGCGAGTCAGACTAGCACTTAGCCGTTTTTTTTGTTTACCGACAGCGCTGCCGACACCGGATCAGATAGGCTAGTGGGACCTGTACCCTAGTAGTTATTGTTAGTGCAATTTTATGCAACTGTGGCGGAAAATCCGCGCTGTGCCCGCGTGGTGGATTACGGTCCACTCTCTCTCACAGAGAGGAGGTCTGTGTCCCAGCAGCGGGAACGTTATAGACTGATTATACTATGACAGAAATTGGAAGTAGTGTTGCATGTATATGCAATTTATAATCGTATATGTGACGCGTATTTTTCTATTTCATATTTACACAGTAGTATGCAGAGTGATTTTTTAAAATATTTTTGGATAGCCAAATAAGAAACTAATGAAATAGTGAGATTGTCTCTTTACACAATTCATTGTGATACCGATTGCTATACCTAATTTTCTTTTACTGATAAAAAGGCTATATAAAAAAAAATATATATATATAAATCTTTTTTTTTTATTGTTAATAAAGCAAAATTTTATTTTAGCTCTAATGAAAGATCGTTTAACTATTCATCTTGTCTCTATCTTTCATAGTTTCATTTATGTCTAAGCAATTCCATTTAAAAAATCTCCTTGCATATTTCCTAATAAAAATATTTTACTTACATATTACCGTTTACTTAGCTTATACCTAGGTCGTCATTTACAATAAAAATAAGCAAATTAGGTAACTGACTTTGATTTTCTATACTGTTCTCCGATACCCATTAGAAGTGTGCTCTCTGAAAGTGGGCAACGTCGCAAATAGATGTCAAATATATCGCTGTTTTGATTAATTTGGCAATAGAGTATGGCCACGCTAAGTCTGCATAAGTAAAAAAAACGGTGGAATTTGAAAACTATAGACGGCAACACCATCATGTCCTACGAAAAAAGAATTTGATACTTTGTTTGTCTTTTTGTTTTTGATAGGTTATTTTGTTTATATTCTGTTTTATTACTGGTAAAGAATAGTCGCTTTAGCAAGATGCAGTTTGGATTTGATACAGTTGTGTCACCGTATGGAGGTAGAGCATAGGTACGACATAGTCTATTACACATAATCTATTATGCAAAAATCAAAAGGCAAAATATCAAAATCATTAGATCTACTTACAACCCCGAAACTGACATAACGGACTGATGTAAAAGTATACCATATATAAAACTTTTTGGGGTGGCCCATTTATTTCATTGCAGACTTAGCGTGGCCAGACTCTATTAATGTATAAAAATATGAAATATGGAATAACTAACATCGTAACACCGAATATTTAAATGTAAAAAAAGTATTTGGAAACTTACCAAATGCCTTTTACACATAAAACGGTTCAAATTCAGTTTTATAATTGCAAAGGTCTGTTCATTACGTTTTTCTGTCAAAATCATCGTGCTTCTGGCTTACTCACACGACTGTGAGCATGCGGTTTAGCTCCCTGTGAACGAATTTGAGCCATCGACTAGCGCAATCTTAAAGGTCGGCTATAGAGATATCGTGTTTTAGGTTTTGGATGAGTTTATAAAGAAAACTTGAAGTAGTAGCCACGAAAAAAAAAAGTCTGGCTACCTGAAGAGATTCACCAGACAGTGACGAAATTGGATAAACCAAGGAGGATAAACCAAGTACATAAATGTAAAAAAAAAGTGGTGGCACACCGGTACATGCCGTCAGAAGTGAAAACTTGAACAAGATCGCCTTGGTGGAAGAAAAGTACTTGTATAGAACATTGGTCCGTAACGTAATATAAATAAAGAGCACAATCGCGTTTACAAAAAAAAAAAAACTTTCGAAACCTTTAAAGTAAAAATACTAGCATAGAACATTGATCCGTAACATTTCTCCAGAAGTCCAAAAGGAATGATATTGAATACAGAAGAATAGTAGGTTCCAAGTTCGTTGTTGTCTTTATTCAAGTATAATATTAATTGGGTGGCTTATTTTCGCCTAAGTTATCAAAATACGGCAGCTGTTTTTGCACGTTTTTAGTGATATTCGTTTTTTTTTTTCAAACAACCATAATTATATGATTTATTCACAATCCGATTTTTACTGACAACTGAAACTCTTCAGTCCACGCAGTACTAGTTGGCCGCGCCTTAGGTATGTGAGCGGTGGGACGGAGGGGCGGCTGTCATTACTCAGTACGGCTCCGTACAATGACACCGCCCCTCCGTCCCACCGCTCACATACCTAAGGTGCGGCTAACTAGTTCCACGCAGACTATAGCCAGACGTTTTTTTTCGTAGCCACTACTTAACGGTTTCTATATAAACTTACCAAAACCCATAACACGGTTTCCCGAAGCCGACCCTTAACGTAAATCCATATTTCCTCCATCTAGGCTATAATATTTTTAATTATGAAATTACCATCTTACTTACGCGTGGTTATAGTAAATGACGGCCTAGGGTACGTTTGGAGACTTACACATAATGTTCCCGAGATTAACAACTATATTTTTGGTCTGTATATAAGTGTATAATATATGAAACTTAACTATCATTTGTATGTTGGTTCGTGTCACTGATTTTCTTTTTTAATTTTAAGGTCGAGGACGCCATCTGAAAATGAGAAAGTGATCTTCTTATATAAAATTCTCGTGTCACAATGTTAGTTGCCACACTCCTCCGAAACGGCTTGATCGATTTTTAAGAAATTTTATATGTACATTCGGTAGGTCTGAGAATCGGTCGTAATCTATTTTTCATACCCCTAAGTGATAAGGGTGGTCCACCCCAAACATATTTTTTAATTTAGGCTAGGCTTGCACGAATTTTGATGATATCTCGATAGATAGGTAGGTATGTAGGAAGGTAGGTAGGGTAGGGTAGGTAGGTAGGTAGGTAGGGTAGGTAGGGTAGGTAGGGCAGGTAGGGTAGGAATTTTGTATTAATTTTATAATCCTAAACATGCACATTCATTGACTGTTAGGCGGAACGAAGTTCGCCGGGTCAGCTAGTAATATTATATGATTTAATAAAATATTAATAAAAGTGGTAGCCTAGTGGTGTGACCGTCGGCCTGCCAAGTCATACGTTTCAAGTTCGAACCCAAGGCACACACCTCTGACTTTTCGGATTCATGTGTGTATTGTATAATTATCACTTGCTTTAAAAACCTTGAAGGAAAACATTGTGAGGAAACCGGCATGCCGGAGATATTTCTCGACGGCATGTGAAGCCAAGTCAGAGGCCTATGGGCGGCATAAAAACTGTGACACAAGGACAGTCACAAATCAAAAGAAAAGAAGAACAAAAATAACGAAAAAAAATTTTTTTTTTGTTTAACCATTTCGTAAATGACAAGTCGTGTGCCTGATAGATTTGCCATCGGCAAAAATGACGAACTTCCATTATGATCTTTTGATGAAAATTCAATAATCCTTCCCATCCATCCGAACTACTCGTTAACCGGTCGCGAAAATGTCTAAAGGTGTCCATACTATGTTCCTAAGATGTATGGGAACCGCACTGTTCGTGCGCGTGCGCAGGTGTAGAGTACCTTCACGGACACCAACTAGAGTGAACAAGTTTTTGAAAAGACTGCCTTACTACGCACTGACACGACATAAGATGGTAGATTCTTAGCAGTCAAGGTCTACCTTTAAAAATTAATAGAATTGTGAATACTTACCATTATTATCAGTATACATATAAGCGATCCTCCGAGGCGCCAGCTGCTTCCTCCCATGACTTTTTCGCCTCCCCTCTTTCAACGACAAATTTAAAACACCATTATCGCTCTCTAAAATCTTCAGTCCGTCGTCCTCCGTCAAAACCATAGACTTAATATTCGAACTCAATTTATCATTCGAAATAAAGACTGTTTTCGCAAATACTTTTTTCTTCTCAGCGACTTCGTTTTTAAATATGTGATTGACACTTTGCTGTACAAGTTTGTCTATGCGACATTCGAATATGTTTTTGTCTATGGATTTTTCGAAACATTCTGGTAATAGAGGGGTTTTTGTCTCTGTTACGGTGACTTTTTTTACTGGGAGTTTGATTTGAGATTCTCTTTTGGTTTCTAAGTCTAACATTGGCACTTCTGAGGAGTCTGATCGCCCTTGGAGTATCTGAAACAAACAATAAGAAAATAAAAGAATTTGTATGATCATCTGTCTGTGGAAATGGTCATAGTCTATGACTGATAGACCGATGACTCATAGATGGCATTTATTAATTAATCATATTGGCAATAATTAATATCGTAACACCGAATATTTAGTTTTAGATGTAAAAAAATTATTTGGGAACTTTTCAAATGCCTTTTTTACACGTAAAACGGTTGCAACGTCAAATTCAGTGTTATAATTGCAATTAATTATTAATATAATATAATATTATATTATAAAGGGAGAAAGATGTTTTTTTTTGTGTTTGTTTGTTATGGATAAACACAAAAACTACTTAACCAATTTTATAAATTCTTTCACCCTTAGAAAGCTACATTATCAGCGAGTAACATGGGCTATATTTTATCGACTGAATGAAGTCGCGGGCAGAAGCTAGTTATTAATATTCTAGTAAACTAATTAGCAATATTTCATATTTCCATACAATAATATTGCCAAATTCATCAAAACAGGTAAATATTTGACAGCTATTTGCGACGTTGCCAACTTTTAAAATGAACGCTCTTAAAGCTATCTAAAACAGTGGTGGTCACCACATAGCGTCTGCAATTTACCGTCGGAGGCTTTTTTTTAATATAAATCGCATCTTGCAGGGCAACCTAGAAGGTTGTCGGCTGCTTAACCGGACTTTCCTGGGGCTGCCTCAATAAATTGAGGCCTCCAGCCAAGGCATAAAACTTAGAAACTAAGCGACTACACGCTAAGGGCACCCCCTGTGGAGTACGGACCTCGGCTTAGGATGTCGCTGATGGAGGACAGCAAGAGACAGGCTGGATTGGATTAAGTCGGATGGGTCGGTGGTCGGTCGGGGCCACTGAAACGTTATTTATAAATGAAAGTGAAAGTTGCAGTGGTCGCAAACCGCGGCTTGCGACCCGCATGAGGCTCATTGGCCTATACAGGGCAGCTCTGTAGAAATATTGAAGAGTGTAAACGTAGATACGCGCTGGGGCCGGGGTTTCGGTCATCAAGCAAGGCATCAAGTTTTATCCAAAATTCAAACTACGTATATTTCAAAGATTTATTTCAGAAGTATTTTCACCAAAAATTAACAGGACATCGATAATTAATCATCTACTGTACCTTTCAAAGTTTTCGAAGGTTATTTTTTTAACAAGTAAGATACCTTCATCATATTAAAAGCAGTCGATATGATGATGATCATGAAGGCATCCTACTTCTTAGCAAGTTAATTTTAGGAAGTGTTGAGGAGTGAAAGAGGATGGGAGTTTTAAGCATTAAGAAAAGTGTATTGAGACAGTTTGGACACACAGAAAGGATTGTCTCTCATAAGAATTCTTAGTCGTTATAGTATTGACATTTGGCTCTATTGACTTAAAAGTTTGCCGACCACTGCTCTAGTGTATTTTGACACCGTAAAGTCAAACCGCGGTGCCATAATTTTCATGACAGCCGTCACTGTGGCGGTGGCACGACTTTTCTAGGAAACCGTAGCTTAAGAAGAAGATTACCTACAAGAGTGCTTACCTGTACAATATACCTGTACAGTCTAAGGCAGCTGGCACGAACGCTGTCTCGCTGTGAAATTAGAGCCCTCCTCTCAGATAGGGCGTCGTCTCTACATTGTCGCACTGCTCGTAATTCTCGAGCTAAACGACGGAGGTGTTCCACACTGCGTCGTCTGCTATTTTGAGAGGCCAGCTGTAAGGAATGGTGATGTAAATTGAGAATTTGTAATAAATTAAGAGGAGGCTCCCTAAATTGTATGTTAATCTAAAACAGTCACGCATACAAGCAAAATGAAACTATAATATATGATTGATTGGATCTTTTTCTTTCCATGTACAAGACAGTTACCTAATTGTAACATTTTATTATTATCAGCCGATATGATGATGATGAAGGCATCCTACTTCTTAGCAAGCTAATTTTAAGAAAAGTGTATTGAGACAGTTTGGACACACAGAAACGATTGGCTCTCATAAGAAATTTTTGTCGTTATTGTATTTATATATGGCTTTATTGACTAATGAGTTTGCTGACCCCTGTTCTAGAAAAACATCGTAAGGAAACCGGCATGTACTAGAACCAAAAAAATTGAAGACATGTGACATCTACCACCACGCACTAGGCCTGGCCACGTGTGATGAATAACAGCTCGCTCCTTCTCAGTGAGGAGGCCTGTGTCCCAGCAATGGGAATTTTATAAGCTGAGTATATTATAATACAATAGCCTACTGCCGATTCAGTGAGTCAGCGAGTACAAACACAAGTAAAAGTCATCAATCCACATGGGAAATGTTCGTAATCAACCACAGAGCAGATCATATTACGTTAGGTCAACCACAGACAGCAGTAGTCTTGACTAGCTTGATTTACTATTGTTTTGTTCGCTCATTCGATTATCCCAGTTCCTATACCTATCTTTCGACGTCAAATTCAAGACTTTTTATTTAACTATTTCAAAACTTTTTGATGCAAGTGTAAATAAACATGCAACATAATTGCGTAACATACTTTCAATCTCTACCTGTACCCTAATTGCGTAACTTATTTACGTAAACAATTATGCCTAAGTTGTTTCATTTTGACAGTTCAATAACATTCATTGCATTATTTACGTTGTTGAGCAGATTTTTTTTCCAACTTATGAAGCAATTTAGCAATCTGTTTCAAATCGAAACAGATTGATATTGTGTTATATTACGCAATTAGGGTACTGTTTCTTTTTTAAGGATATTGGTAATCCATTGCTTAATATGTTCGAAAAATTTGTCTGCTCATCAACGTAAATAACAAAATGAATGTTGTTGAACTGTTAAAATTAAGCCCATTGCTACAGTATATGTTACGCAATAGGGATGATGCCTGGGTAAAAAAAAGGAATTCTATTCAATCCGTCAGTCAGATAATAGAAAAATATTGGACACGTATTTTTTGCTTTATCATATTAATAAAAAAGTGACTTAGATAAAACGCATTAAAGTTGTGGAGTGGGGGTCGCTACGTCACAAGTAAGTATAAATCTACATACTCGTGACGTCATGGCACATTTAAACTCAATGTATCGCCGTAATCTTTTGATTACGTAAAAAAAAGAAAAAATACATATCCAATATTTTTTAATAATCTAACTGACGGATAAAAAAAATTGTCACTATCCCTAATACCCCGCCGTTCAGGTTAGATTCTAAGACATCACTCACTAAGGCTGCCTGTCCACTGGAGCGGAGCGAGGCAGCGGAGCGGAGAAATGTGCCAATATTAACCAATAGGAGCGGAGTTTAGATTCTATTGGTTAATATTTTTAGATTTCTTCGCTCCGCTGCCTCGCTCCGTTCCATTGGACAGGCAGCCAAGGAGAATTAGAAACATATTCATATAAGGGTTCAACTTTATATCTCATCACTTTTGCCAACAATTATTGTTTGAATAACATTATTGAATTTCATCGACGAAAATTTCAATGTCGACGTTATTCAAATGCGAAGCTGGGTAGGGGTCGCTAGAAATTTTATAAATACTTAATGTGAACTGCTTTTGTCCTTCTTTTCCGCAGCAACGGAGCAAGGAATCGACGTGATTTTTGGCATACATAAACTCACACCTTCTTCCCATGGGGGTAGGCAGAAACTATAGAACGCCACCTGCTACACTCTTTATAATCCATACTCCTTTTGCTTTGTTTACATTCATACATCTGGTCATATACGCAAGCCCGCCGGTTGCGAGTACTACGCACCTGACCTTTCTGAAGAACATCAACAATTAGGTCACTATATGTCCTCCTAGGGCGTTCCTCCCGGCGATTCCAGTCACATCTGCCTTGCAAATACTTTTTTGATCATATATTCAAAAAGTGCTAGTTTATTCTTCGTAAACACGGACCAAAATAGCTTTAGAATCCCTAGGGACTAAAAGTGATTTGAATTTGGAATGCGGATATCGTAAGTAAAAGTTCCAATCACCAGAGAGATCAATCACGAACATTTAACAAACTGAATGATAAATAAAACAGCGCGCGAGCCAAATTAAAAAAAAGTTTGAAAAAAATTAAAAACGCAAGAAATGCATTCTGCCTTCATTCCATTCGTAATTGTTTACTCAAATTCCGATTTTACGTTTTATAAAAAAAAATGTGTATCTTCCTCAAGTAGTGAGAATGAACTAAATAAACGTAAGTACTATTCTTATTCATAAGTTGCACTTACTTATTTTCTCATAGAGGATGATAAAAAGTAGTGTCCACGTCGAGAGCAACACTATTTTAAGCTCGAGTGACGTACTATGTATCCCTCGCTGCACTCAGGATTCTACGTTAGAATCGCTCGTTACGCTCTGGATTCAAAGAAACACTCTCTACTGTAAAATTGTTGTTTGCTCCCTAGGCAAACAATCTACTATTGTTATTCTCCTTTCATTCATCCTCTCAACATGACCAAACCATCTAAGAATACTCTTTTCAATTTTTGTCACTACATTTTCTTTTAAACCGTACCGTTGTCGCTTATTTTTGGCATAAATATAGTTTATGGCCCGGAGGTTGACAGTTTTTCCAGAAAATAGAAAAAAAAAAAAATAGAAAATAGTAAAAAAAAAAAAAAAATGTGGAAGTGTGGAAATAGTCAATTGTATTTTTTTTTCTTCTTTGGTTTATGTTTTTGTTTTATCTTCTACGGTTACACACGTTGTCTACATCTCATTTTTTATAATTTCCTGTCGCAGGTATGCTGGAAGAGATTTCTTTAGAAATAAGCATTGCCTTTGTACGTATTTTTCTGTTCCTTTCTTCTTGTCTGTTTATATGTGTGTGCATAAATGGTTGAATAAGTAAATAAATAAATAAAATCTCCCACATGGGTGCAAAATCACGGGCAAACGCAAATAAAGAATAAGAAGTACTCACTCTATTCTTAATTCTTCTTCTCAGTCCCTTCAAGAAGGCCAAATCTTCCAAATTCAGCTTCAGTGACTGAACCCGCTCCGAGTACTTGCATGTTGACAGGCCCGCTACTTCTTCCACGGTCATACTGATTCCACGTGCTGAAATTAAAGACATCGACCATTTTAATGCTGGCGCAAATATTCGCGTAATTTCGTTAATACAAAATGTACTTAATTTCAATGAAGATAGGGTATATTTTTTATAACCCAAGTAATGCGGATATTTCGATAAATACGTCAAAGACAGCCAGCGTTACTGGGAGATGCTTTAGGAGGATATACACTGAGCTTATTGGTGATAACCTTCAAAATGAAGAAAATACATTTATTTAACAAGTGCTTACGTGGACGAAAGAAAAGACATGTAAGACATATTCAAAGAATGTGGCGTTTTTATTTTCTACCTTCCCCCAAGGGAAAAAAGTTATCAATAAAAAATAATTGTAAAAATAAGTTACAAAAAGATATGATTCCGGCCAGGATCGAACTGGCGGCCTTCTGCGTGTAAAGCAGATGTGATAACCACTACACCACGGAACCAATTGAACAATGTTCCGAAATTCACACTCATATTTTTATTTTCAGTACCCCATTGGTTGGAATGGATTCGAAAACGAACGTTAAAGCTGCCTGTATTTTTCGCAATAATGTTATTCAAACAATCATTGTTGGCAAAAGTGATTAGATATAAAGTTGAAACCTTCTATGAATATGTTACTAATTCCCCTTGGCTGCCTGTCCACTGGAGTGGAGCGAGGCAGCGGAGCGGAGAAATGTGCCAATATTAACCAACGATAGAATCAAAACTCCGCTTCAGAGCTCCACTCCCATTGATTAATATTGGCACATTTCTCCTGCCGCCTCGCTCCGCTCCAGTGGACAGGCAGCCTCAGGGTGGAGTTCTGAATGAATAAATGATCTCTTTGTTCCCTAAAACATAGGTTGGTACATAGTGGTGGTTCCTTTTAATAGAAAACTTCTTTAGGTACGTTGAACCTTATGGGTTCGCGTCATCGATATGCTAATATTAACAGTATAAGATGCTATGAATATGACGTTATACTGTGTATCGATGTGCTCGGAGTGCCGAGAGATTGAAAACCAGATTAATTTTAATTTAATTTGGACTGCCTTGTTGGTCTAGTGGTCGCAAGCGCTACCGCTGAGCATGAGGTCCTGGGTTCGATTCCCAGGTCGGGCAAAGTGTTATTGGGTTTTTCTATCTGAAATTTCTCAGTAGTAGCCTGGAGTTTGAATTTGTGCCCGGTTGATGGCAATAGTCTCGCCCCCTATTACATGAGATTTAAAACATAACTGGCGAAATGTGGGTGTACCTGTTACAGAGACACCTCTGCCCAACCCTTCGGGAAAACAAAGCGTGATGTTATGTTTTCATTCAAAAATTATAACATTTTAATTTTTTATACTACAATACATTTGATGTTCTCTTCTGTCAGCAGTCCCCATGATGACCAAAATTTTTTTGCTTTGTATTCCTGGGTGCATACTGTTATTAGGATCTTCCATTTGAAAATTCTCAGTAACAACTTGGAGTCTAGATTTGGGCCTGCCTCAACTTATTCCATGTAACTCTGCCTTCCATTTCAAGGAATACTGGTTCAATCTTATGTTGTTACAAACAGATCATTATACGAGAAGCTTGTCTACGTTAATATTACAAAGAGAAAAGGTTATTATTTTTGTTTGTAATTAATTAACTGAAAAACTACTGAACTAATTTAAATAATTCTATCACTCGTAGAATGCTATATTATCACTGGGTAAAACCCCCTGACCCTTGCTCTATAACATGGTGCCAGCAGTTGTTGCAGCTGAGCATGTAGCTTTAAATTCCCCGACTAATAATCATCATCAAAACTTTGATCCAGTCCATCCCATCCTTGATGTCCTCCCTCCGGTTGATGCCCTAAGCCAAGGTTCGTACCGCACAGGGGGTGCCCTTAGCAAGCGTTCACCTAGTTTTAATTAGTATAGTTCAATAACCCCTGGCTGAAGGTTTTAAGTGTAGTAGCTTAAGGCACCCACAGGAAAGCCTGGTTAAGTAGTCATGATCTTAGAGGTCAACTATGAGATGTCCAACCTAAAAAAATATAAAAAAAACAGGGTAACATAGGCATACGCAAATTCGCTGATGGAAGCTAGTAAGGAATAAGAAGAGGAATTTGTCTAATAGTGAGACATAAAATAGTCTTGGTCCTGGGTGAGAATCCCAGATTAATCAGTGTTTTCGGGTTTTTCCTGGGTTGGAAAAATCAAGTTTTTTTTTTTTATTGAAAAAATCATGATTTTTTAATTTTATCTAACAGTAACTATATTTCTGCGAAAATGGAATGCGTCCTTGGGTTTCAGAGAAAAGGGGAATCCCCGTGCAGTATTTTCTAAACTTTGCATGCAATTACCATAGAAAATTAAAAAACTGACAGAATTGAAAAGGCTGGAAAATTTGTTTTTTTGTTCAAGCATTATAATATGATATTGAGTTTTCAGATGTAAAAGACCCTAGTGTTTAACATATAATTTCTAAATCTGTTTTAAGTATATGGTGATTTTTGTGAAAGAAAGTAAAATTAATCACATTTGAATAAATCATTTTTATTGAAATAATCATTTGGTTTAAATCAAAATCATTTAATCCTGTCAACCCTGGGTTTTTCCATCAGGATTTTCTCATTAGCAGCACTTTGTCTCGATTTGTGCCCGGTTCATGGCATTGGCAATAGGCTCGCTCCCTATTACATGCGACTTAAACATAACTGACGAAATGTGGGTGTACTATAGAGAGATGTAGGTCATCTCTGCTTAATCCTTTGGGACTATAGCCCTGATGTAATGTTAGATGTATATCAGGATAACGATTTCATTTCACTTCATAAGTGGCAAAATGTAGGTGTACTGTTAAATCTCTATCTTCTTTCTTTAATAAAAACGTGTGATATTTTTTTTATATTATTTGATTTCTGCATTATACCTACATACTACAGAAATGTATTAAAACTCTGACCTTTTAAAATGTTGACGGCAATATGTTGAAATGAAATTATCTCATTTTCCTTCTTTACTTATTTCTTCCAATAATATTATGAAAGTGAAAATGACTATCAAGATTGATGTTCTATTTTCAAATCAGCAACTTATCCATTTAATCATGTCACTACGTTATAAATAGCATGAATCATACTTGTTGTGCACCAAAATGTTGTTAGTATTGTTTCCAAAACTTAATACAATTTTCTCTAATCCAATTAAATTACTTAAAAGTAATTTAATCTGTGTATTCTATTATGTTACTCATAGAGTAAGCAAAATAACGAATGCCACAATAAATAAGCCCATTGCATTGCAACAAAGATTGTTATTTTTTTTTAAATTCATAATTAAATATTCATGTTTTCTTTTTCGCACAGACCATTATGTAGTCAGTCCAATTGGTGTAGATTGTTCATTAAAATTCTTTATTAAAGTATTTTCGATATATATATTATGTATACAAAATGAAATATTTCTGCGTCATATTGTCATAACACATTAGACGTCTACCTGTTGATTTATCCGTCCGAGAATTACAACAAAAAATATATTATATACAACTTGCCATCCAATATTTCCTGGTCCAATTGGTACGAGGACGTGTGCTTCCCATTATCGTCCATTCTTCATATTTAATAGTTTGTTTTAATTATTTATTTTTAACAATATCTTTTACGTTATTAGAAAATAGTTCGGTAGGTTAGGATGTCGAGAGCTGTCAATGTCAAACTTGGTCAAACTCATTTCATTCATGCCAGTAGGTAGTGTTGGGACAATTAATTACGATTTTCCTGTCATGTGATAACCGAACAAAAAGACATTTTGGAACAATTAATGGTAGTTAAACGCTATTAATTTTATCGTCAAATTTGTTACAAAATTCTTAGAGGCACAAAACCAAGTAGATGGTTTGGAAAATTCAGAAACTGAAACTGAGAATGTTGAGAATTATTTTGCATTTACTACCTTCCCTGTACACACCTTGCCAGGCTTTTCCAGTACTAAATGATTTCGATCAATCTCTCCGCTAGTGATCGACTAGCGTTCATTGGTTGGAGCCAAGGCTGTAAATTTCCGGATCATTCGCTTGCTGAGCATTCGGGACGCTTACAGACAGCCAGACAGAGGCCCTACTTTAGGAGAATCCCCATGACCCCATGACAGAACGTGGTAGTGGGCAATGGGGCAAGAATGGACACAGTCTAAGCTTTACCTTAGCCCTGCGAACCTAACGCACAAGAAATGCCCGAAGTCCAAATTTGCTTCGCTCGTATTATTACACTGGGGATAAAAACTGCCACTTGCTTACTTCAGATGGCGCTGATATCCAGCATCTTATAATTTGACAGACATGCATTTTTTGTAAACACGCGACTTCTTTCACGCATAATTAATTACTGAGCCTAGTTGCACAGCTGTTTACTGTAAAAATACGGGGACCCATGTATTTGCCAAAGATGTTATGAGAAGAAAAGAGTGGTAGGACGCTCTCCGAAGTGTGGATCGCCCGGAGGACACAGTGGAGCATACGGTGGAGGTCTGCCCAGCTTGGGCGGAGCATCGCCATGTCCTCGTGGAGGCGATCGGCGGCGGTGATCTCTCGCGTCCGGCCCTGGTTCAGGCCATGGTACGGAGCGAGAGGAAATGGGAAGCCGTCACCTCCTTCTGCGAAGCGGTAATGCTCGCGAAGGAGGAGGCGGAACGCGTGAGGGAAAGGAAAATTTCGTGCCCTCACGCCCCTAACCGCCGCAGGAGGAGACGCCCAGGGCGTCGGGAATCGCGAGGCGATTTCCGGCCACCGTAGGCGCGGGCTTGCGGACGGTGAGCAATGGGTGGCTCACCGTCCGATAAGGACCAGGCCCGGGTCGACGGCGCGTTGTGTTCCACGCGCGCCTCAAAGAGATGTCAGCAGATTTGAAGGGGTCCACTAGGGCCGATGCCTGCCGGGGTTGCGAAGAAAACCGAAAGGGAGATCGTGGCCCCCGGCAACAGGGCAACCGAAGGAACACGGGTGGGTTTTAGTCAGTAAGAGTCTGACACGCCCTCCCGCTCCGCCCAGAGCGGGAGAAGTTATTTAATGATTTCCCACAGTCAAAAAAAAAAAAAAGGGCGCTCTCCGAAAAAAAATTGGAACCTGATATTTCGTCGAGACTATGTGTGTGACTCTGTGTGCTATCTTTTTTGAACCTGAAGACTTTTACGGAAGAAAGTCGTGTACAGGTGGTGCTCCCAAGAGAACTAAGTCTCTTTTTATTACATACAGGCCCTTGTGATGTGATATTATATAAATTATAGTAAAGTATGTTTGTTTATATTATCATATTAGATCAGTGTTAGAAGTGTTATCTCTGAAGATTTCAGTCAGAAAGATCATGCCCGAGTTGGTTTTCAACTCTGATCAGGTTATTTCTATCGTACGCCTTCAGTCTTTAACAAAACAAAAACAGTGGCTCTTCAGGAGTGCCGACAGAAGTGAAAACTTGAACATTTTTATTGTGCAGGAAATAATGTATCGCGCGTTGATGTCTTTTTAAAGCTGGTGTCGGTAACAGTGTCGCAAAATCAATGGTTTAGTCCCATCACAAAAATGCCCCATGCGCCTAACGAAGTTTTCAGTTAAACAACTAACTTAAAGTCAACAAACACAAAATAACCTATAAATTGTTTTCAGGTTTTTAAAATCTTGTATATTCCTTAATTTTTCGACCATGGGGTGGCTAAAGTACAGTTCTCAAGACTTAGGATTAGTAAACCCCGTAATACCCTCCGGGACCGCGTCTGACCAGAACTATCAGGTTTGCATTCTATTTTCAATCATGCTGATTTTTTCCGGTTCAGATTTTGGCAGATTGATCTGGCAGAATGTTGCGTGACGTTCTAAATTCAGGATATGAAAATTTTACATGGATAGGTACATCAATTTTCTTATTTTCAGAAAGGTGAGTGGCACGTATCTATTTTTCAGATTCTGAATTTCGGAAGTAATTCAGAAAAGCATTCCTGAATTCTAAAGGGGGCATTACATTATCATATATATGATCATAGATCTATGATCAAAGATATAATGAAATTGTAAAATAGACATATTATGGGTAATTTGTGAGCTTCGTAGATAGGTATATGATATAATATGATAGTGTAATATCCCCTAAGGGGGATATACCCATATTAAATGACTATTTTACAATTTCACTTTATTTTTGATCATAGATCTATAATCATATAAAAGATAGTGTAATACCCATCTACGAGAATCCTGGTACGATACCATTTGAATGAAAATCGACTATTCATTGTTTAACTTGTAGTTAGAGAATGCTGTCTACGGTTTGACTACTGACAAGTGATAATAGACTAAAGAGCTTTTACCATAAGCATTTTTCAGTACTTTGTTTTTAGCCGGCGTGGGGTTGTGTTTTCGATTTTACGGAAAATAAACGGTAAGTTATGGAATTGTTTTCGTAATAACTTCTTAAAATAAGCCATTTTATTGCAGTGTAACGTAATTTACGTCATTAAATGTAAAATGAAGATAAATTGGTGACAGACACGTTGTGTCCAACATTTTGTAACGTTTCTATTTTCAAAAACTTGTAAATGCGAAATTGATAATAGTACATTCTCAACTCTAAAACGAATAGTCTTATGCAGTGTTTAGCAGAGTAAGATTATTTAGTGAAATATATTTTGAAAGTTAGACCTAAAAAACCAGCTGGTAAATAGTCGCCCGACATACAATGTAATTTTTTTTTGTTTATCGCGGCCTGTTCTTGCCCTTTGAAAGGAAAAGGGACCTTGAGATTCCAGAGTCGACCGCACCCTCTGACCGTATTTTGTCTTGTATTGAAATAACGATTTATGTATTAAATCATTCAATTTATAAAATAAATGCTGCTACTGTAATACAGAGACCAAAATTATCTTATAAAAAAAAAACAAACGGTTTCAGGTAGTGTAAATAGCCAAGTATATGTATAAAGGGAACCACTGTACTTTAACACCTGGCGCTATTTTACTGTAGCAATTTTTTTTTTGTTTGTTAAAATTGACCCATCGAAAGTTTGGTTCTGGGACATGTCTCACACTTTTTTCCTTCACTATTTTGAGAGCAGTGTTGATGAAATTATTTACACAAAGTAAAGCGTCTGCCTGGGTTCGAACCTATGACCTACAACTCATAAGTTGGGGCCGTTACCATTGGGCCACCATGGCTCTCTGCTCTGTTTAATGTTAGCTCATAGTGATGTTTAAAAACGTATTAATGCTGTGCCCACCCCAAATAACTTGAGATTAGGGCAGGAAGCTGATAAATATAATTATTTTCCTTATTCTACTAAACTAATGCTCATTCAACTTCCAAACTATAGAATTTGTGGTCTGCATGAAATTACTTTTGTTGATAACACCACATATTAATTTACTTTTCCCTGTTTCTCCTGATAGTTTAGAATAAAACTACTCAATTATCCAACGGTCCAGGTTGCCCCGCAATCAATAGATAACCTTAAAATGTCTTATACAAGGTGTAATTTAATTTATATAAACCACCTCATAAAGGGTCATTGTACTCATCATTATGAACAACTAAAATGAATAATAAATCTGCTGTTCCCTACATTTATTTTCTCATAACTCGTTGAAATGTAGGTAACGGTTGTTTAATTTTTTTGCAGTTTTTACGTTTGGTCCTATAGTAAAAGTTGTTCAAAATCATGACTACAATGACCCTTAAAGAGGTTGTGGGTTATTTTTGTTCTTCTTTTTCTCGTGTGGTTAGCGACTATCCTGGTGTCAGAGTTTTAAAGCAGCCCATGGGCCTCTGCCTTGGGTTATTTATGTTACGTCTTGTTTACAAAAACAAATTTATTATGATTATTATGAGTCTGTTAGGAGGTCCCATTGCAGCGTAAAAACCTCCCTTATGGATTTCCACTTTTCTCTCTCTATTGATATTAGAACCTAATCCTTATAAAAACGAAAAATATGAAATTGCAATTAAGTATTTAATTTTTTATACTTAAATTTATGTCTGTCCAAAAAATTTTTGTTTTCTGTGTTGGAATACCTAGTAATACAGCCTGTCCATTAGCAGTTATTAACATAACATATTACAGCAACAAAAAAGGCTGAAATGCATATGGCTGTGGGGTACAAAACTCTAAAATAAAGTGGATAAAATGGCTAAGTGTCTAAATTCAAGGTTATCCATACTAGACGGCCTGTATAACAGCTTCTAGACTGGGAACCTATGAGTTTCATCTGTACCTTTATACAGTGTGTCTTTATAATGTGCATATCGTGGCCGGATCTTAGAATTGATAATTTCATGAAATGATCACAACCATTTCATGAAATGGTCGTGTTTCAGGAAATGGCCAGCTAAAATTGACCATATTGTTTATTGATTTGTCAGTCGATGTTAGGCCATATCATTAAGTAGGATATCCATGAAAATATTACTGCCATTCATTAACTTTTAGTAATCTGGTTCAATGGATAAATAAAATATTTTAAATAGCTTTCATTCCAAAAGAAAAATAAATAAATAAGATTTCAATATTCATGTACTAACCTGTGAAATATGTTCCAAACTCTATGGTTTATTAACGTTTCAGTCTTTTTTCGAGTGACTTTCATAAACGTCACGTAGCTTGGTATAATAATGATTTTCACTGCACTTTTATCTTCCATTTGCATATTTATAAAATTGCTTTTCCAATCGCATTATCGTCCGCCGCCATGATGCACAACAAAAACAAAGCGACATCAACGCCGCTACCGGTGGATAATCTAACAATTTTACGATATGATTACTAATGTTTAACCACATCATGAAGTTGTCGTGCATTAAACTGTGCATATCGTCAAACGTTGAGTATTCAATGATCTGGCCAGACCACATCATGATGTGGCCAACGGTCGAGGTTCTATTTTATGAAATGCAACCATTTCATGAAATGGTCGATCATTTCATGAAATGATTAATTCTAAGATCTGGCCACGACATGCACGTATCGAAATGAGGGAATCTATGCTTAATTTTATCGACTGAAAAATATTTAAAAATGTCTAAATATTTTTTTAAAGTGAAGACTTCTTTAGGCGCTTTGGGCATTTTTGAGATGGGAAAAAAAAATTGAACTCGCGACATCGTTACCGACGTCTCATTTTTGTAAACGCGATTGTGCTTTTTATTTATACTAGCTGCGCCCCGCGGTTTCACCCGCATAAGCCTCGATCCTGTGGGAATATCGGGATAAAAAGTATCCTATTTCCTTTTCCGGGTCAAGGTCTATCCATATCCCAAATTTCAGCCAAATCCGTTCTGCCGTTTTAGCGTGATGCCGTGACCAAGGGAAATAGGGATTCATTTTTATATATAAAGATTACGTTACGGATCAATGTTCTATGCAAGTATTTTTACTTTAAAGGTTTTGCAAGTATTTTTTTTATTTTTATTTTCACTTCTGTCCTGGAGTGCCATTTTATAATAAAATCTTTTATTTTACAATTAAGTGCAAGTATACATAAGAAATAAAAATATAGGAACAGCTCATTTGGCATCTTGCTGTAGGAATGGCCATAGTGTCCGAGGCCGTCAACTGCTTCACCGCGTATCCGATAAGGGTGAATGCCGAATGTAGGTTAATTTTAGAAAGTCTATCCGAAATGTTGTTGAAATGTTTAATTTTTTCATCATTGAAAGGTGAAAAATGGTATTCTAAAATTGGGGAACCTAGGAGGTGCAGTGAACTTTTTGATGTCTCTTACCAAAACTTTGATATCTGGGGCTATTGAATTGAATTTGCGTATAGTCGATTGTCTGTCGGTATTATCACAGTTACGTATTATAATAAATAAAGTTATTCTATTTTCGAGACAACTACGGTTGATTCACATATGTTCTGAACGCATATTGGTCGCCTCAACTATTTTTTTACTTACATAATTTTGATTAAACTAAAATTAATCGCAGTAACGAACGATTAATCTAATGATTTTTTAAGATATTGGATATTTCAACTACGTATGAAATAGGTACCTAATGGACGACTCGCCTAATTGATTTCTAAAGTGGTGGGTAGTTACAATTTCAATTTCAATTTTGTATGTCTATAGTATTTTATAATTTTGGTGGTAATATCGTAATAATATAACATTGAATGACATGACCCGTCGACTACGCTGGCTAAAATAAAAAAAAATAAACATAAATTAACAGTAGGTGAATCGTCCGTAATCAAACTAAGGTGAATTAATTGTAGTTGAATAAACCGTAGATGAATTTTGAAGGGTGGCTATAGCACTGCCACAGAAAACCATAAACCATATTATTTATCAAATAAAAAAAAATGGTGTAAATTTTAAACTAAATGATCTATCGCGACGAAACAAACTCCACAATGATTGGAAGAAACTACCCTCAATTGAAAATAAACATGTTTTTTTAGCAAAAAAACGTTTATTTTATTTCATCAATTTTTTAAATAATCGTAAAATTTCTCAAGCTTAAAAAAAAAGATTCTTTTCATTATTTATATTTTTCCGTCCATAAAATTAAATAGGTTTAGATTCCCTCATTCAATGTGCACATTATAAATAATCACACTGTATTGGCAAAATCCTACCATGACCTGACAATGGCCCCTTAACCATGAAAAAATAATTGGAAAATACTGGTTGCTGAAATCTTCCACCTCTTTACTATTGGGCAGAAACCCTCTCTTCATGATCTCCAGCAATATGGGTCCAGGGCTAAATTAATGTGGAACATAGTTTTACCCAAATATTTAAATATTGAAATGATTTGAGGAAACATGGCAAGTCCTAGAACCCAAAATTCGAAGACATATGACATCTACCAACCCGCAGAGGGTGGTGGTGGATTACAGCCCATTCCCTCTCGAAGAAAGGAAGCCTCGCTCCCAGCAGTGGGAACATTATAGGTTGATTATGCTAAATTTAAATTGTTATATTCTCTTGACCGGGACAAAAGATGGACACGTTTCTCTTTCAGTGACAAATACTTTGTCTCAATCACTCATACTGCAAATCGTATATATCGTTCCATACGTGATGTGAGATCTCAATGTTCTCAGTATGACCTAAATACCGTGAGAGCAAATCTATCGATTTAAATCTGATTTCGACAAATATATCCTGCTATCTTGCTCGAAATAGTGATTAAAAAAAAAAAAAGAAATAACAGTGTTCTTTTTTTAAATTTTCAAATTAATTGAAGTACTTTTCATAATTTGTAAATTAAAATTATTCTGATTTTCACATCTATCGGCACTCCGAGTATTGTTCGTCGGTTGTAAACGCCACACGTCATATTCGTAGCTACAGATAATATACTGTTAAGATTAGCATATCTGATGTCAGTGACTCAAACCCTTCAAGCTTCGGCCAAACCGAAACGACTACAACCGGGGACGCGGGAGCGAAGCGAGACACCTGCGCGACTACAGCGCGAACAGCGAACTTCATGTTGTTTAGTGAATAGTCACAGCCGCACGTCTATAGCTTAGTGTAGCACCTAAATTATTGTGTTAGGTCAGTCTCATATTCAACATCAGAGTCAGACTCTGATGAAGAAGACCTTTTATTGCTTGCCCTTGCGGAACGGACCGATTGAGTCCCATATTTTATCCTTTTTACGTATATTTTTATATCCAGGATTTTTCAGATCGTATAGAAGAGTATGTTCTCTTACTTTATCGAAAAACACCTCTTATATTATTATCGTCTGTCATCGTGGAGTTTAAATAATGAGACGTCCGTAATAATGTAATGATCTGTGCACGCGTTTGACCACAAGAAGCGTGCTTCCCGCCTACTACCGCCACAGATAATATAAGAAAGAAAGAAAAAGAAAGAAAAAAAAAGAAAATATTTTATTTGGGACACGCACAGGAAATACAAAACATAATAAAAAAAAAGGATATACATAAGAAAAAAGGAACAAACATTAACAAAAATAAAAGAAAAAAGAAGATTAACAAAAATAAAAGAGAAAAGAGCATTCTAGATTAACCGACCTGTGCGAGGCCAAAAAGGCTCCTATCTCAGCATGATGCTGCGATATTTAAAAAAAAAAAAAAACGCTATGCCGACGTACTATTCCCGCGTCGTGGTCGCGTAGGTGTGCAAGGCACCATATAATAACACTAGTAGCGGCCGCCGCACGTTAGACGCTCCCGCTTCGCTTCCCTCCTCCCGCGTTGTGGTCGCTCAGATTTGGCCGAAGCTTAAGATTGTCCGCTAACAAAAGTCGATCAACGCGCCTTAAGCGCAGGCTACACGGAACTAAGCTAAGTTCGTTCGCTCATCTAGCTACCGCAAGTTTGCATACTTCGGTTGACACCGCGTACTAAACCGAAGTAATGAAAAGACGCGGTCTCAGTGTGGCCAGCGCTTAAAGATGTTTTCACTTCAAAAATACTCATATGTCTATTTTTTCCTGTCCATAGCACCATGATGAGTAGGGGTCGTCACAGCCAGAGCAATGAGTGGGACTCGAGGGATGACTACAGCTCTGTTTATGACCCTCAATATGTTGACGATGACAATGGGTAAGTTATAGGAAGAAAAACAGAGAAAAGAAAGTTCTAAAATTTCACCTAAATTTCAACACTATGACATACTTTGGGGGACCAATAAATTTGCAAATATCATGACATTTGTGATTTAATTTATTAAGGCGAAAGCGTCAGGGTTGTCCGCAAAATCCAATTTTTCTTACGTTTTTTGCAATTTGCAGTAAGTACCCTAATTGCATAATACACGATCAATCACAATTTGTTTCGATTTGAAACAGATTGCTAATCCGTTGCTTCATCGGTTGGAAAAAAAATCTGCTCAACAACGTAAATAACGCAATGAATGTTGTTGAACTGTCAAAATGAAACAAAGTCATAATCGTTTACGAAAATAAGTTGTTGACGTACGTCAGCTTACGCAATTAGGGTACAGGTCAGTATCAGGTTGTATGTTGAACTAAATATGATTCGCGGCGGTATCAAATATTTATTTATTTATAATCATAAAAATCATTAATACAACTCTCTAAGTTCATATAATCCTATTTAATGACTATTTCAAGAAATTATGGTTTTTAGGATCATTCAAATATAAGGAGTTGTGTTGTTAATTATAATGATATTATAATTCTGTAAAGCCATATTTTTTACGGTCGCGAATCATATTTTAATCAAAGTACAACCTGATACTGACCTGCAAATTGCAAAAAAACTTAAGAAAATTTGAATTTCGCGGGGTATCTTAGTGCATTCCCCTTAACAATTATGTGGCAATGGTTTATTTAAGCTTTGTGTCTCCTTCCTAGCAAACTGTAAACATGTTTATCTACAGCTAGCTTCTCTCCGCGACTTAGTCTGCGTGAAATGTCTTGTTTGAACTCCTAATATATCCTATGACACTAGGCAATACTGTAGACCAGTACCCTAATTGCGTAAGACAACAGAATCACAATGTTTCGATTTAAAACAAATTGCTAATCCATTGCTTCATAAGTTGGAAACAAAAATCTGCTCAACAACGTAAATAACGTAATGAATGTTGTTGCGCTGTCAAAATGAAACAAATTAGGCAAAGTTGTTTACGAAAATAAGTTACGCAATTAGGGTATTGGTACCTTCCCATTACTGAAAGAATTTTTTTAATCGGATCAGTAGATGCGAAGATCACCCTCTGCATACAAAGTCACAAATTTACCTCTTTATAATATAAGTATAGATTATAAGATCATAGTTATTAATCAATATAATTATCTCATTATTTTTTTAAGCGTTGATCTCAACCTGGACCAATGTCGACTCTACATAAAGAATATACCAAAAGCATTGAACGAGGAGGGCCTTCGTGCGGCCTTTGCTAAGTTTGGGACACTCACTGAGGTGTTCCAGAGCAAGGACCCGCAGAAAAACTATGCATTGATCAGATATGAGACTCCAGGGTGAGTTAGGAGTGAATATGGAAACTTATTTCAATTACAGTTTTCATGAAAATTTACGCCACCAGTTGGCGACACTTTGACAAGAGATCTTCCATTTCGACAATGAAATTATGATGACGTTCATCGTTCATTTCATTCATTCGTTCATCATTCCGTCACGATCACGACTAAAGGTGAAATATAATAATACACGCTTAACCGGTACACTTGCATATCAACTTCTTGCACGTGCCAGCTACTTTCATGTTGTGGCGAACCAATTTCTTTGTTACTAATCATCTATGGTTGCCACTATTTTATAACTTGACAACACTAGAGTCTATGTGTGTCTATGACACACACTATTCTGCTCTCGAGAGACTTGTCGCGACCGGTCAATTCGATCCCGTCCCATAACACTGTTACTGCTCTGGGAATATATATCAAGTCCAACTAAGTGTGAAACTAGTTAATAGTGATCATGTATCTTGTACAAACTGTGTTCGCCCCATCAACGTGAAGTTCTGACGTCTAATCTGTATTACATCTCATACAACAACTGGACCCGAGTTTTACTGAGCAACCCTGGGCGCGATCCAGCGCCAAAATGTATAAAGGTTAACTGGCATGCCTGTTCCTGGCAAGCAAGTAGATTGTACAACAGTTAATTTACTGGCATGCAATGTGAGGGAGGGGACGCAGAACGGGCACGCGTGTGAACGTACGCGACAGATACAGGCATGCCAGTAGGTAACCAGTAAGTAAATAATCTAACTAAACGATGTGTGTGTACCTAGTCATGTAAATAAAAAGATGTGTGCATTATAAGTACCTATCTAATATTTTATTGTAGATAGATACCCCATAAAATAATATTCAATTATTGCAAAAAAATCATCAAATTTTTTCAAGAATCATCCTTAAATGGTTTCTGTAACCATCTGCATCTTCTTGTCGCATTTCTGAAACTAAATAACGACTGGCTCCAGAAATGTTCCAATCATTCGCCTAAATCTATTTTCTTCTTTCTCTCTCTCATTAATTTAGCCACAAAAACCACTGCTATATGACATTATTTAATTCACTTCGAATGCTTTCCATTGCAAAAACTACAACCAGTAATTTTAGCGTGGGACTGGCTCGTACTGTCTCGTGACCTGCTTTTGTATACTTCTTGCAAGTAACAGGCAAGCAAGTGGCATGTAAGTTTATTTGAAAACGTACCCACAGTGTGCCGTTTTACTTGTACATGACGTTAACTAGCATGCAAGCTACAGCTCCATTTTACAGGCATATGTATTTTCGCCCTTAAGAAAATATACACGCTTTGACACTTTAGACAGGTGCCCGGACCTGACGTCTCAGTGCTAACTTTTATGTTCAGTAACCTTCAAATAAATCAATCTGGGGCTTGATCAATCGAACTCATGCAGCATATTTCTATGATAGCTCATCATGGCTATCCTCCCAGAGCACAGACAAGCCTCAGCGGGCGCTGCGAGAGGCAGCATTGTCAACATTTTCCATAAAAACCCAGCGTGTCACCGTTTACTTGCAGTATAATCCGATCCAACCCGTCCCTTGCTGTCCCCCCAGCGACGCCCTAAGCCGAGGTCCGTACCCCAAAGGGGGTGCCCTTAGCGTGTAGTCGCTTAGGTTCTACATTTTATTGCCCTGGTTGGAAGTCTTAATTTATTGAGGCGGCCACAGGAAAGTCTGTTAAGCATTCAACAACCTCCTAAGTTGATCTGCAAGATGTTACAAAAAAAAAAGTTTACTTGCAGTGCGACACTAATGTCATGTCGAACAGAAACTGACATCACCTCTAGACGCTGCTAGCGCGGCTCACTCTATACCGACAAATAAATCTAGCGCGCGATCGATGAAGCTCCAACATACTAGTGCCAATCTATAGGAATTTAATAGTTATTTATGCAAATGTTGTATAATAAGGGGTACTAAAACACGAATGTGGGTTTATCACACGAGTGTTTTAATACCTAATTAGAAACAGTTGCATACAAGACTATCTACACCCATGATATGAATCCTCTATAAAAGGTTCTGAAACCATTGGGTAATTCAAGATCAAGAAATATAAAAAAAAAACCCACAAAACTCGGTACAAGAGCACGTATGAGTGTCGCCTGCGTTTTCCATTAAAAAAGTTGATGGAAACAAGGAGTTGCATACATGACAATGTTCTTTTTTCAAATTCGAGTTGCATAATGAAATTTAGTACAACATTATAACACTCGTTTGGATGATACGAGGACGAGGCATGCCTTTTAAGTATTGTCGTTTCAAGAAAAAAAAATTAAAAATTAAATTAGAACCTTATAGTACTTTTTATTGTTTTTCAAAGTATTCACAACTTAGTTAAATACACTTTTTCATTCGCTTAAACCAGTTTTAAAACATTTATACCACTTCAAAGTGGTGGTGTTCAAAATGGCAGATTTGAAAGCGGACTGGCCCTTTGACCACGAAGAGTTTTCTTGATTTTGGGAAATGTAAAGAAATCGCTAGGGCTTAGATCAGGACTGCATGGAAGATGATCAAGAATTTCTAAGTTTTCCTGCTTCAAATACTCAATCGTTTGACGAGCGCTATGAGCTTGCGTTGTCATGGTGTCGGAGAATGCGTCGCTTTGGGTAAGATTTCCAAAGTTCGTCGATGTCTTGTGGTAAACAAACTGTGGTATACCGCTCTGCATTAACCGTTCTAAGATCTACAAGAGCAATGGTCGCAACATGACCGCCGAACATAGCCACGTACGAAGCCACCATCTTCTTTGAAGTGCTTCGAGAGTGAACAACTTCAGTCAGCTTTGGCTCATCTTGGAAGACCCAGATTGTGGATTGCTCTTTGAAATCAGGATCGTAGGCATTGATCCAAGATTCGTCACCACTAATAATGTCGTAAAGATGATTTGACTCCTCGGTTGAACCTTTGAAGAGTTTCTTACACCATCTGACTCGGGCCGCCTAATGATCATCGAAAAGCAAACGCGAGATCCAACGGGAAACTAACTTTCTCACGAACTGCCTCATGCAAGATCTTCTGAATGGTTGTCCATGAGATGCCTAATAACGCCTCTGTCTCCCGATATGTTACGTGAGGATCTTCTAGGATTAGTTACAGCAACGATGTTATCTTCAGTGAAGGCGGATTTTGGACGTCCTTCACGAGATTTGTCA
Source organism: Omphaloscelis lunosa (assembly GCA_916610215.1). NCBI lineage: Eukaryota > Metazoa > Arthropoda > Insecta > Lepidoptera > Noctuidae > Omphaloscelis > Omphaloscelis lunosa. The sequence goes on from OU744270.1 coordinate 5,898,576, forward strand.
CTAAGACTGATATGTCCACGCTGGAATTCTAAATACCAGCGTTCGACAGTCCGCAGACATGGGGCTTCATCATGGAACACAGATGTTAGCTCTTCGAAACACTGAAGCCGTGTTAGACCTCTTCGGAAGTTATAGACAATTATTGCACGGACATTTTCCTTGGTAAGATTTATTTTCGGACGTGACCTGACAGATTCAAAACAACGCTGTGATTAAACGATTGCATTAATTGTTACATTCTTTTAATTTTTTTGATATTCTAAATTCCAACAAATTTGAATATTGAACAGTTCTTAAATTCAAAATTGGCGCTAAATACGTAAACGACAGAACTTAAAAGGCATGCCTCGTATTATGGTTACTATGTCACTGGCTGTTTTAATGTTGGCAATAAGCTAACTGTTTCAGAAACTTTTATAGAGATTTTATAGCATGGGTTTCGATAAAAGCTTTTTTATACATTACGCCACACACGAGAGCAACCTCTTACTCGACCCGTATGATGCCAACAGTGACGTCAGGAGTCACTAGCCTACTCTGAGTACCTAAATCTGTCGTGCATATCAGACGAGTAAAGAGGGTACAAAAAAAAATGGGCCTGCAAAGTTAATTGGTTTCGGTGTTTCTCCTATCTAAACTATATTTAAAAGCTAGTATCCAATTGATTTTATTTCCACATAAACAAATGTCAACTTTATTATGTAGTGTTAATTAAGGTGATTTCAGAATTGCAAGAACTACTGAAAAGTCATAAAAATGTTTAAAGTTGTAACGCAAACTGAACTTAATGTGTGGGAATTACCGTTATTTTTCCAAAAACAATCTCATCTAGATTATTTAGAAAATATATTATTTGACATGACAAACATAACATAACATCACGCCTGTATTCCCCGAAGGGTTAGCCAGAGGGGTACTTGTACACCCACATTTCGCCAGTTATGTTTGAGTTCGTCCTATGTAATAGAGGGCGAGCCTATTGCCATCAACCGGGCACAAATCCGGACTCCGGGTTGCTGCTGAGAAATTCCAGATTTGTTAAAACCAATTTATAGAAATAAATATCCAATAGAAAACTTGTAACAAAATCGAGCCTTGCCCAGCAACGAATTTTGCGAGAAGGAATTCCACATTCATTTTCAATCAATTTTGTCAATATTTATAATCCAATTTTTTTTTACAGAGAAGCCAAACTGGCTATGATGAAGATGAATCGCACGGAACCGTTGAAATTGCTAATTAATATTGCCAATAAAGTAAGTATTTATTTTGTTAGACCGAACATCATCAAATCCAAAGTAATTTCTAATTAGGCTGAGAATCATTACTTTTGAACGTCAAAATTACATAAGACAGCCCAAAAAATGCAATTGATGTGGATATATTTAGTAATCTGTTCCTCTTAGCTATTTCTAAAGAGTCTTAAAAAGACCCTGAAAGAAATCGACACTTGTTTCACCTCTCAACGAGGCATCCTCAGGATGAAGGATGATGAGCACTGAGCGCAGACATCGTCTGCGCTCAGCGCTTGGTGTGGCAACACGCCGTGTTCGAGTTCGCGACAAGTCAATCGTCATCCTGAGGATGCCTCGTTGAGAGGTGAAACACGTGTCGATTTCTTTCAGGGTCTTTTTAAGACTCTTTAGAAATAGCTAAGCGGAACAGGTTACTAAATATATCCACATCAATTGCATTTTATAATGGATTTCCGTAAGGTCACGCCTGAATCAATTAACTATAAGACAGCCCCTCAAAATGCTCGCCCTTCACCACTTCGTAGTGGTTTAGCTGAGAAGAAGTTGCGCAACAAACTCCCCAGCATCGTCATTATTCAGCCACTGTTGGGCATAGACCTCCCCTGAGCATCGCTTCAAGGGCTTTCATGTCAACCAGAGGAATAATTCTCGAGGAGGTTTACCTGATATCAGTAACAAACTGTAAAAAAAAAATATTACTACAAAAAAAAAAAAGTGGTGGCACTCCAGGAGTGCCGACAGAAGTGAAAACTTGAACAGGGTCACCTTGGTGGAAGAAAAATCTTGAAAAAGAAGAACATTGGCCCGTAACCTTTAAATAAAAAGTACAATAAAAAATTTAAAAAAAACTTCCGAAGCCTTTAAAGTAAAAATACTTACATAGAACATTGATCCGTAAAGTAATATAAATAAAGAGCACAAGTGTCGCGAGATCAATGGTTTAATCCCATCGCAAAAATGCACAACGCGCCTGAAGAAGTTTTTACTTCAAAAATCTTGAACAATTTTATTGTGCAGGAAATACTTTTAATGAGGTGTCGGTAACGGTAACAGTGTTGCGAGTTCATTTGTTTTTTCCCATCTCAGAAATGCCCAACGCGTCTAAAGAAGTTTTCACTTAAAAATATATATAAATACCTACATTTTCGACATGGATTGTCGTTGAGATGAGATTGCAGCCCTAATTTAACGGAATTACAAGTTGAATTAAAGAAATCATAAAAACTACCCATTTACTAGACTTATCCAGGCAATAAACAATCTAAAATTATCCTAATAAAATCATAATCATTTTTTTAAACCTTAGAAACCATTTTAAATCTTGGTCCTGCTCTTACTTCTTCGGGTCAGCATGATTCGGCAAAGCTGAGCGGCAAAATTGAATATGTATTTAGCCACCCGGCCATGCTGCATTTGGGTATAATCCATAACAGATTCTCACAATGATGAAATTATTTCTCAGAGTAAGGCCCAGAGCAACAGAACGAGCAGCAATTGGCAAGACAGGAACACTAATAGCGGGAGGGAGAGAAGTGATAGAAGCCATGGCACGAGTAACAGAGATAGAGAAGATAGTGGTAGTGTCAGCAGTCGCGGGAGGCATTCACGGTAAGCAAAAGGAACTAATGGCGTGCCCAAAATCGGAACTAACGCCGCCATCTTGTTTTTATTTTTATTTTTGACAATTTCACAAAATATTTTACAATGCCGGGCAAAAAAAAGGTATCACTTTTTTGACTAGTGCTTTTTACTTTTCTGTTTTTTTTTTAATTTTAATTTTTAAATCCGTCGTCAGCCCGACGCGACGCAGAGTTTTTATTATTTGAGAAAAGTTTTACAAATTAGATGATGATGTTGATGACGATGGCGTTAGTGGCGTTGACCATGACGATGATGTGTATGACACACGCGCGTAAGATGATTTCTGACTCGTAACGACCTATACACTCGCTCGTGAATAAAAATGCCACTCGTCGGAAATCACCTACTTTCCACACTTGTATCATAATATCATAAAGAACTATACCAACAACGCCCTGTTAATGTCATTTAGGCGCCAAACCATCCTTGCCTGCAGGGAGTCCGCGCATGCTGTTTAACGTCCGATTTATCGATTAATGAAAATGGGCCATAAAGAAATGAAATATCTGTAACACAATATCTTCACTAACAAAAGCTCTACCAGCAAACTTTTTGGAAAAAGCTTTTTGTACAAACGAATGTTTTAACCTTTTCACCGCCACGGACTTCAATAGAAGTTCCAGATTTTCGTGCCACCAGCGCCACGCCTTCATTAGAAGCTCTTCATTTTAACTATGTTATAATAATAAATTTACTGTATTTAACAGGTTTTTCTTCATGTTATTATTTAAAAGCACTGTCTAATACCCTGTTTATTTATTTTACCACACAAAAGAAGCCTTTAATTGTCTTAAAATTGGCAAAAACAAAAACTCCGAACATTTTTAATATCTCCAGAACGCCAAGGACTTTATATATAGTCGGCCAGTGATGTGACGCGAAAGTTAACACTGTTTGATTTCGCCCGTAGAAATATTTATAAATACTACTATCGAAAACAATTTAAGGTCAATAAAATATGAACTTAGTTAACTACTCTACAACAAAGGGAAAATTTACCAATTAAGATCTTCAGATGGGTGCCGATCCTGAATTAAATAATTCTTGTTATTGTTCACCAATCTTTGTCAATAAATTATATTCCCATCTCTACAAAAAAGTTAGTTGTCACTGCCCTGAGCGCCACGGACTACTATAGAAGTCGTTCTGTGACGTCATAAGCGTACGAGTGTCAAAGTCACTTTTGCATAGTGCAACAATGTAAACGGGAAAGCGCGCACGCCTCCTTCTTTCCCGCTTTGCTTGTGATAAGAACAAAATGATTTTACTTGTATTCTATTGTATGACTAATTAAAAAGTGCTGTTAAAGAATTGAACTCTATGAGTTACAAAAATTTTTGCAACGTGTGGAATCGAACTCGAAGTGGAGGATATTGACACAGATGATTCTGATGTACTTAACTCCATCTAGGTAATAATCATAGTCTTTCCATAGTTTAAGATAACAGTTCATTTTAGTCACCCAAACCCATAATCTTTATTTCCATATCCTGCAATGGTCCTACCTACACCAACCGAAGTTTGTCCTTATGATAATCGTAAGTTGGTGATTCATTTAATTAATTAATTAAAAATGGCCTCTTGCATGCCTTCCAAAGGACCGGGACCCCAGGGTTCCCAGAAATGTCAGGAGACGTAAAAATAATAATAACGGTTATTCATCAAAAAGTAAGAAAAAACACGGGATAGACAAAAATGAGAGAAAGGAAGACCATAGACATCCTTAATCAGAATTGAATGTAACGTGCTCTGAGCGCCAAGGACTTGAAATGAAGACAATGGATGACGTCATGAACCTAATAGAGATGTACCACATTTCTTATAGTTCTAATTGAGTTATGCATTTTTTCTTAGTCTTATTATTTATACTGATTTTTCTTACTAAAGATACTGTGAAATAAAACAAATATGGAAATATTGAGTCAGTTTTTATTTATATTCGTAAATTTATAAATAAAGCTTAACGTAGGCGTATACATCTCATTTATCGATAGGACGATACCCTCATCACTACTTTTTACTGTACATTTAGTTATACATTTATAGCTTGGCGCTGGGCGAGGCATCGCGTTCTGTGTACGTTGGCGGTGAAAAGGTTAACTGTGTTTTTGCACTGGCGAAACATCACAACAAAATATTTTGAAATCTCTAGTTCCTGTCAAAAATTGTATGGGGGGTATTACACTATCAGATATATAGGATCATACATAGGATCCTATCTCGTATCCTACATATACAACCCCTAGAATCGTAGGTGGGTATTACACTATAACATATCTAAGATTACAGATCTATGAGTCATATTTATATGATAATGTAATACAAACATATGAATCAAATAGTCTTTTATCAAAGATTTTTGACATTTGTTGTTAGATAGAATCATAGAAACACACACATACATTATCATATTTATATGGCTCATAGATCTGTGATCCTAGATACCTATGGAAAATTGACGGAAAATAGAGATTCCAACATGTTTTGTTGTGAATGTTTCGTTAGTGCAAATGCACAGTAATACATGTATTAGGTAGATGCTAACAATTTAAAGAAATTAGTTTATTTGAAAGTAAACTGAATGAGTGCTTGACCATTGCCTCAATATATTTACCCTTCGAAAACTATACAGCGACCAATAAAATGTCTTCTCTTCAAACGAAATCCTCATTGGTTTATTTTGAAGTATATCCTCCAATCATGATTCAGTAAAATACAAGTCCTCTACTCTCTGATTGGCTCGTATGCTATTTTTCATAATGGAGGCAAAACGAAGTTTTCGTTCGAACAGTCGTGTGAACTTGTGTGCTTTCAAACATATTTGTAACGTTCTTTACATGCATATATCAGAAAATAGTGTTTTATCTGTGAAGTAGATCGTAATTTGGAAATTTGTAAGTTTTTGTGAACCATTTATCGCTTTACGCGTAGTAAATGTTACATTAGTGATTAGCGCCGCCATCGCCATGTTATTAAGAAAATATTTTTCGTCGATTCAGCATCAGCAAGACGAAGTGTATGAGTAAGTCGATACTTACAATGTTAAAGACTAAACAATGCTGCTACTAACCGGGACGCTTACATTTCTTGTCTGTATGTATATATTTTTTCGGTGATCGCTTGCGATGGAGGTACAACATACCTACTTTCTGCGAAAAGAAGTTTCCGTTGATAGAAGTTGTCTTTGTTTTATTACAAGGAACCTTTTGTCGGCTTAATCTTAGCTTAAATTACACATTATAGGTATATGTTCGCACAACAATTCATTGTTGAATCCTCGCATTCTCTAGAAAGTTTGATTGATAACCTACCCACTTGTTTGGTTACAATGAATAGGTAAATGACAGTTGCTTGAATAAATTCTTTCTTGTTTGCTATGTTCTCGGCTCAATGTATTACTAAATTTATTGTAAAAACTATAGTATTACCAGATGAGTACGTAAAAACATTGTCTTGAGAGGGTGAAGGAAGTTCGATAGGAAAAAAAAAAAAAAAATAAACAAGATTTTTTCTATCAGTCAGAAATACGATAACTTCTAAAAGTAGCAGTACCTACTTTTCGAGAATCCTACAAATAGTGCTCATTAATTGTGTTTTACTTTAGTTTCCGAAAGTCGATAGTCATAAGTAATTGTGCCTTCAGATTTCATGCTAGATCTAGTTTGGTACCGTACCATGAACTAACTCGTAGAGAGCTTCCCCCACTCAATTCCAACTAGAGTTTTAGTAACCATTATAATAATTAACAACTGCTCAACTGTCAGTTTGCCTTCAGAAGGCGATAACAATAGAAATTCTATTGTGTCTCGTTAGTGACAGTCAAACTCTAGGGTAAATTGTATGATTGCAACAAAAAGAGTTGAGGTGATCCGGCAGAGAGGTTGTTGACATTGCTCAGAGTAATAAACTGAATAGGCAATGGGCCGGCCATATTAGCCATACAACTGATGACCGTTGGGATAGATGTGTTCTATGTAATCTATGTTTTAGGATTTGGTTTCCGCACTTAGTCCTTCAAGTGGACCATGGTCATCCTTGGTTATTCCAACCAGTCCACCTCCCTCCAGAAGTAGATTAGATCTGCTGATCTGTTTAGAACATCTGCAAAAGATTTGCGTGACCTGAGGATTTCTGTTCTAATCTGGTTGAACACCTGTGCATTAAAAGAGCAGTCATGCTAGATGTGTTCTTGAGTGGAGACCACAAATCAACAAATGTAAGGTAGGATGCCCTCAGGCTAGGCGAAGCAACAATCTTTGCAGGGTGACTGGTAGCAGGTGGATGAGAGTTACTGAGAATTGAGTTGTAAAGTGTGTAATTTGAGAGGCCTATGTCCAGTAGTGGAATGCTGTAGCCTGATGATGAACAGAAAGAGTTAGGAATGTCTTAGCAAAGTTGTTTTTCAGTATTTGGGGCTTTGAAGGTCTATATGAAATAAGTGCAATAATGAAAATCTCTTAGCACTCACTCACGGATAGACTTAGATAATCTCTTGGAAACAATATTTAATGAAATAGTATGATTTAAATTTTTTTTTTTTTGTGTGGTTTGTGACTAATGTGGTGTCTGTTTTTTTTTTATGCTGCTCAGGGGCCTCTGACAAGGCCACATGCCATTGTGAAATATCTCTCAGGCATGCCAGTTTCTTCACGATGTTTCCCTTTTATTTTTGAAGCAAGTTATAATTATACAATATGCACATGAATCCAAAAAATCAGAGGTGCATGCCTTGGGTTTCGAACTCAAGACCTTTGACTTCGTAGTCCCACAGTCTCACCACTCGGCTATCACTGTTTGGTTTAACTAAAAGACCTAAGTGTTGAGCGGTAGTCATTTATCTAAAGTGGAGTTCTTTAAGTGGTGTATGCAAAAATTATGATTATATGTTATTCATAGATATCAAATTATCTGTCAACATGGATAATAATACCAGCTTTTAATTGTCCCACTGCAGGTCAAAGGCCTCTTCTCATACACAGAAAGCACGAACATTGATCACAATGGGTTGGCTATTTCAGACATACCTATTATATATATTAAAGTCCAGGTTTGCTCACGATCTTTCCCTTCTGTCAATGTCAGAAATGTCTAAGATTCCATGGGTCATAGCAAAAACTTAAAACTGGTATAGGTACTTCTAATACATAGTAAATAATAATAATTGTAAGCTTGTTGTCTTTTTAAAGACCTGTAACTGTTAGTCTGATATCATGTTGTGGTTGATTTTTCTATAATTCAGAACATTTTGCAGTTTTTAGGGGTTCCGTACCTCAAAAGCAAAAAATAGAACCCTTGTAGGATCACTCATGTGTATGTCTGTCTATCCGTCTGTCACAGTCAATTTGCTCCTAATCGAATAGACCAATTAGATTGAAATTTGAAACACACCCATATTTCTGTGAACTAAACACGAATGTGTAACGTAAATAAATGAATTTTGAATATGGGGTCACTTTTGGGGGGCAAACAAGAAAATTATGAAAAAAGTTTTGCTAACTGTACCTTGTGACATATCAAATGAGAGGGCTTATTGCGAGGATCTCAAATTTTGATATAAATACTTTTAAAGATATTTAAGAAAATTTATGAAAATTGACCATGCCCCTTATCTCCGAAACTACTGAGCCTAAATTTCTGAAAAAAAAATGGTTCTTTACTCATAGATTACAGGAAAACCTATAAGAAGTCTATGGTCTTAAAATTACATGGTCTCTCAATATTGTGCGTACAAACTTACATTTGCAGTTGGAATGTATTTTGGGATAAATTCATCCTAACTGTGGAACCATTCATTGTGCGTGATCCGACATGCCCTTAAACGCCTTTTATTTCTCTTGATACTTTAATACAACGTCATGCGTGTGTAGCATAATAACGCGTTCAGGATGCTGGCGGGGCTGCCATGTTTTTGCAGCGCTTCGGGGATTTTTTCTAAGGCGAGGCGGGAATTGATGGCTGGGTATTGACAAACTCGCAGGAGGAGACGCCCAGGGCGTCGGGAATCGCAGGCCGATTTCCGGCCATCGTAGGCGCGAGCTTGCGGACGGTGAGCAATGGGTAGGTCACCGTCCGATAAGGACCAGCCCCGGGTCGACGGCGCGTTGTGTTCCACGCGCGCCTCAAAGAAATGTCAACAAAATTGACGGGGTCCGCTAGGGCCGATGCCTGCCGGGGTTGCGAAGAAAACCGAAAGGGAGATCGTGGCCCCCGGCAACAGGGCAACCGGAGGAACACGGGTGGGTTTAGTCAGTAAGAGTCTGACACGCCCTCCCGCACCGCCCGGAGCGGGAGAAGTTATTTGATAATTTCCCACCCAAAAAAAAGGGTATTGACAAACTGAATAAAATTCTTTGTTACTATCTGATTATATGAATATATTTACATGATTGTGTTTGTTGCAGGGTGCAGGAGCCCATTCCTAACGGTGACAACAATATGGACGATTTACTAATGGAAGATGACTATGTAAGTGACTCTGTTTTTAGGAATATTCAATGTAAAAATTGTTTGCTACACTAACACACACTAACATCTGTTTGTAAATTATTGCTGCTGGTCCTGGGGCCGATCTGCGGGCTGGCATTAGAAAAATCTCCCTTGCAGATTAACCCAAGGTGTGCTCCATTTATACAAGCATTGTCTGAATTGCATAGATAAGAGATATGTTGACATTACAGTCCGCGACGCGGATATAAATAACGGTTGTAAAATGACGCTTAACGAAATCAAAATCAGATGTCATTTATTCAAATTAGGCTGACAATCAGCACTTTTTGGGCTTCAAAATTACATAAGACAGTAATGACTTAAAACTTAACCCCAAACGCCCTTAGTGCTTTAGCTAGCTGGGAAAAAGTGGCGCAACTAACTCCCCAACAGCAAAGCTGTCTGTCAAGTTAGAGGAAGCCTGATGCTGATAGTCACTTGTTCTTCCTGTCAATGTGATTAATTTTTTTACTGGACCATGCAATGCGGTCGTTGTAACTTCGCAGTTCCGAACTTCGCGCAGAGGGCTGCGCAGTAACACTTTTTAGGAACCAAATGGTGACATGAGGCGAGTATGACTGAGAGAACATGCGCGAAAGTTCGTAGTGCCTGTGTTCAGAACTGCCAAGTTACAACGGCCGTATTGTACCTTCTCCATATGCATATTAAAGGTTAAAGTTAGAACTTCTGAAGTTTTTTTACGAAAACAAATTATAACTTAACAATAAATAGGTACCCCAACGACACCTGTACTGCTGATGCATGCCTAGCATATTTTGCGTGCATCACATTGAGTGCTACCGATACCGTAATGAGCTATTTATTTATTTTTTGCAATTGGGTCTTCGGGATTTTTTCAACTTTGTTGAGTGTTATCTCATTTATACTTGTGTGCTAGGTAGTTTCCTTCTAATACTTGTATGGTGCCATATTAAGGTGAAAGCGTCATCACGGTGTTCCGCGAAATTCAAATTTTCATACGTTTTTTTTTTTTGCAATTTTTATGTCAGTGTCAGGTTGTGTTCTAATATGATCTAATATGTGTTCTATTGATCTAAATATGATTCGCAGCCGTATCAAATATTAATTTAAAGAATTACAATCATAAAAATCATCAATACAGCTCTCTAAGTTCATATTATCCTATTGAATGACTATTTCATGAAACCATGACATTGGAGGGAGTTTTATTGCTGGTTCTAATAATTATGATTCTGTAAAGCTGTATGTTCCGGTCGCGAATCATATTTTAATCAACATACAAACTGATACTGACCTACAAATTGCATTAACGTAAGAAAATTTGAATTTTGATTCTAACTCCTTCAGGAAGATTACTATAAGATGTTAAATTGTAACACGATCTGTTCCAGGGATTCTCTGACATCCTCGACCCGAATCTCCACTTGGAGCTGGAGAATTTGAAGCTGGAACAACTGAAGGTGCGCGAAGAGCAACTCCAGTGTAAGCAGAGGGTCATACTGCTGAAACAGGCTGAGAGGAAACCAGTGAGTTCTGTAACATCACAGCCAGGAGCAGTGGTGGCCTAGCAGTAATGGCCGTGACTTAAGTGTTCGAAAACATAGCCTAGGCGACTTGAAATAATACTTAGGTTACTATTGGAGCTGCTCCACACCCTGCGTACCATTAGGTCGTGGTTTCGAAACCAGACAGGCGCTTTACTTTGTGTACATTATTTCATCACCACTGCTTTAAAAATGGTGAAGGAAAACATCGCGGGGAAATCGGGCATGTCCTAGACTAAAAAATAAGAAAGAGTGACATCTACCAATCCATACTGGGTCCGCGTGGTGGATTACGGCCCACTTCCTCTCACAGAGAGGAGGCCTACGTTCCAGCTGTGGGAACATTATTACGCTGATTGTCCTACAGTCATTATACAAGGTGGCAGGGACATCGACTTGCGAACTGTAACCATGAATTCAGCACATGATTCTAGACCTCTTTTTTTTTTGGGTGGGAAATTATCAAATAACTTCTCCCGCTCTGGGTGGAGCCGGAGGGCGTGTCAGACTTACTGACTAAAACCCACCCGTGTTCAATAAAAAATCCATTCACTAATACTAAGTCCAGATTTGTGCCCGGTTGATGGCAATAGGCTCTTCCCCTATTAAATGCGATTTAAACATAACTGGCGAAATGTGGTTGTTCTATTATTAGGAGTACACCTCTGCCTGTTCCTTCAGGGATTACAGGCGTGATGTTATGTTATGTGTAATAAATACAAAGTAGCCAAAGAATTCGATTTAAAAAAAAAGTTAAATCTTTTCCAAAATTGTCAAGCTTCTTGTTTAATACGCCTGTATTTACACCACCGACACTCATAACACTTGGAACTGGAACACAGGAACGCTGCTAGGCGTCAGAAATAGGTGGTATGGTTGTGGTACAAGTGTGCAACCAAATGGCAGTTTTTTTTAAAAGTGACAACATTTTTTAGGCTCTAATCGATTTTTTGTAGGGGATAAACTTATGGATTCACGTAGTGCTGGGCTGTATAGGATATAGATGGCGCTAATACCAGTTTTAAGTTTTCACTTCTCTAATCAATCCGCTTTTTTTAAAAGTGAATACTTCTTTAGGCGCGTTGGGCATTTTTGAGATGGGAAAAACAATTGAGCTCGCGACACTGTTATCGTTACCTCATTAAAAGTATTTCCTACACAATAACATTGTTCAAGATTTCACCTCTGTCGGCACTCCCGGAGTGCCACTTTTTTATTTCTTTGCCTTTTCTGTAGCACTCCTGGGCAAAAGCCTCCCGCCACTCCTTCCATTTTTGGCAAGCGTGCGCGTCCTGCTTCCAATCTAATTAATTTTAAATATTTAATTGGTTACAGATGGCGCAAATGAGTAACCGGTGCATTCTGCCTGACGGCAAAATCGTTGTGCGCAATATCAATGAAAGGTCAGTTTCTATTATTCATAAGTTCAGCTTTAAAAAAAATCTTACTTAAAAAGAAAAACTAAAAATGAGTTACAAAAAGATATGATTCCGGCCAGGATCGAACTGGCGGCCTTCTGCGTGTAAAGCAGATGTGATAACCACTACACCACGGAACCAGTTACTATGGACGCTGAAATTCACATTTTGTTATTTTTTTGTATGAACAGCTGTTTATATTGGCTAAATTATTTTTAGCATTGAGACGGTAATAAGGCTGTGTTATTGTTGAACTCCCAAATTGGAATGTCTTTATAGAAATGATTAACTCATGCTATGGTTATAACCAGGGATGTTACGGAAGTTGTTTTACCGGAACCGGCACCGGAGTCGAAGGTGGAAGTAGAAGAAAGATGTGTTATGGGAAGGCTTAATGAAACAATTGAAATATAATTCAGTCTCTTTAATCATAGCGATAACATCCACAAACAAAACAATAAACTGAGCTTTCTAGCGTGTAAAATAAACTAAAATTACACTGGCGAAGATTAAACTTGTTTGTACGCGCTCTAATCACGTGCATCGCTGCGTTTCGAACTTCGGTATAAGTCCGTGACATCCCTGGTTGTAACTACAAGCCAGGTAGCAAACTTAGCAAGGTAGTAGTGGTGCTGACTGATTGCCCAGAGGAATACGCAATCTCGGCAGTCACCACTTCATGCGCTTTGACCGAGCGACCTTGAGCGTTCGGTCTTTCTCTGCGCACGCTGAATACATACAATTTTTGGAGTTATTTGAATAATAAAAAAATTAAACTATAAAAAGTCATCTAAAAAGGTATATAGAATATATATATAAATAAATAAACAAATTAAAAATACACATGTGTTAGGGGCATAAATCGAACAAATTACGTGACTCCGGATTTTTAATTTGTTTGTCTATGATGTCTTGTTTATAACTTTTTATTAGATTCCTTTTTTAGGAATCTGTACATCAAAAAGGAAAACGGAACCCTTATAGGATTACTCATGTGTCTGTCTGTCTGTCTGTCACAGCCAATTAACTCCGAATCTAATAGACCGATTGATTAAGTTGAAATTTGGAACACACATATGTATTGACCCAAACACAAACGATTAACGTAAATAAATTAATTTTGAATATGGGGGTCACTTTTGGGGGGAAAACAAGAAAAAAAGAGTTTTGCTTACAGTACCTTGTGACATATCAAATGAAAGGGCTTGTTGCGAGGATCTTAAACAAATTTTTTATATAATTTTAGAATAAATATTTTTTAAAGATATTTAAGAAATTTGATGAAAATTGTCCATTGCCCCCCTTATCTCCGTAACGACTGGACCTAAAATGTTGAAAAAAGTACATAGTATGGCTCTTTACTCATAGATTACAGGAAAATATAGAAGAAGTCTATGGTCTTAAAATAACATGGTAAACTCTCAATATTGTGCGTACAAACTTACATTTGCAGTTGGAATGTGTGGGTATTTCAACTACAATGTTAAGTTTATATTTGGGATAAATTTATCTCAACTGCGAAACCCTTCATTGTGCGTGGTCCGACACGCACTTGTCCGGTTTTTTGTTGCAGTTGGGTTTTAATTTTAAAACTTTTATTTTTATTTAAATTATTTTGGGATTACAAGTTTACAACATATAATTATATTTGAAATGTGCAAATTAAGCCCTTTCATTTGATACCCAAAATGGCATCATAAAAAAAAATAAGGTAGTTCATAACTTTATGTCCTCTAGAGGACGCCATTTTTAATTTAATGTGACAACACATATCCTTTAACCAGCGGACAATCAAGAAGCTTCCAACGATACCTCATTTGTCAAATTATGATGAGTACTTGAGTAGTTTAGAAGTTATGAGGTAACAGATGAACATACATACCGGTCAAAATCATAACCTTTTGCTTCACCGTAGTCTGGTAATTATATGGACTTATTATACAAACAGGACTGAGCTCTCGTAGCAAAAACACGAGCCGAGAGAGATAATGTATACCGAAGCTGTTTATCTCTTTCTAATAGGGTGACCAAACATTCATAAAACAAACGGGAAAGTTCGTTTTGAAATAATTTTTGTCCAGTTGACACTAAATGATTTGAAATTATTATTATATTACAAAAATATTGAAATAAAGTTACTTATAATGGTGAACTTAAAATGCGCTAAGCGTCCCCACAAAACAACAGAATGCCATGACACCATTGATGTCAGATTTCAGTGCTACCAGAGTAATTTTATGGTGCCTACCAAGCTATCATATTATTTTGATTAAATAAAATTTATTTACTGATTGTAAAACTATAAATAAAATTGTCTTAAACTAAAATCAAAAAATATTTATATGTTACAAATTTTACTTGTAGTTGGTGAAATATTTTCTACCCATGTTTCTACCATCTTTAACATTTTTATCTTTGGCAATTGAGAAAAAGGGACAAACGCCTCGGCTCGGCTATCTCTCTCGGCACGTTTTGTCGCGGCTAAGATAGCATACAAAAAGTAAACTTAAGGACGAACATTTATGGTTAATTTTTGTATGGTATGATTTTTGGAGAGTTAAGTCCTGTTTGTTTATTAAGTCCATCAGAAGTACATTACTCACATAAATTAAATCACAATCCTCTTTAAATTAATTAAAATAAATAAATAAAAATCTTTTCATCAAATACTGTTCTTTTCGACATGCTACTGTACACAATGCCACAATATTATGCATTCGCAGTTAGCTTCAATTGCGTATTTAATCCACTTTGTGTATTTTAATGATAATTAATATACCTCCAGTCACTGCAATTTATATACCAAGTAGTTGCATACGGATTTGTGTGGGAACCTACCCCAACAAAAAATTTCATAAGGAATTTCTCAGTAGCTTCTTGTTTGGTCAGCAGGGAACGAAACCGGTATGATCAATACGGGTATTTCTTAAAGGTGACCTTAATTCTTAAATTGAACACAACTAGTATTAATACCGGTTACCGAAATAAAAATTACCTTTAAGTGTGAAATTACAGTGGGAGCGGCGCGGGTAGCGGAATCCGCTGGCGTGTAAGACAAGCACATACTTGTGTACCAAGGTGCACCAAGTACGGGCGGGGCGGGCGAGCGGGTATCGCGGCGGGAGAAGCGTGTGTCGCGGGCGGGGCGGGTGGACGCAAGTCAGTTTGCGTTTTCCGCTCGGTTTGTTCAGACGTCATGCCGTTGTCGACAGAAGATTTAATAAGTGCCGTATTGGCTCGGCCACCTTTGTGGAATAGTAGCGATTCAAATCATTCGAATCGTCAAATAATTAAAAAACTATGGGAAGAAATACAAGTAATAAGCGGAGATTCTGATGGTAAATAAAATTTATTGGTTATCTTGATGGTAATTATTAAAGTAATCTTTAAAGTCATTTCGTATTGCTCTAGCTCTCACCGTGGAACTATTGTTTTGTCTTGTACTTGATTCTAAGTTTTGTGAAGCTATTTGATTGATTAAATGCAAATGGCGATCGGCGTAAACATCTTTGGCCATAGTAATGTTATGAAGCAAACAAGCAGTTTTTATTATTAAACGTGCATGTTTGACATTTGTTTCTATAGATTTATTAAGTATTCGCCATTTAGCACATAGAATTCCGAATGCACATTCAATGCACTTTCTGGCCCTTGACAGCCTCTTGTTAAATGTGTCTT
The DNA here is from genome assembly GCA_916610215.1 of Omphaloscelis lunosa. NCBI lineage: Eukaryota > Metazoa > Arthropoda > Insecta > Lepidoptera > Noctuidae > Omphaloscelis > Omphaloscelis lunosa. The sequence goes on from OU744270.1 coordinate 5,914,581, forward strand.
TGTTCTGGTCAATATTTCGTTGGGGATATGGGCGCATGAGATATTCTTTTAATGGGTAAGCTTCATCGCCAATTAAGACCATGGGTAGCTGCTTGTCGGTGCTTGGAAGCACTTGGGGAGGTGGCATATTGAACGTTTTGTTTTCTAGTTGTCTATTTAATCTCGAGTAGTGAAACGTGCCACCATCACTTTGTTTGCCTCGACCACCAACTTCAATAACGATGAATTTTTTATCAGCATCAGCAACTGCTTGAAGCACTAAAGAAAAAAACTTTCGGTAAAGTACCCGTCACGAGAAGCTATAAATTATGTAAACAAACATCTTTTACTAAGTAAACATTTTATACTGCGAGATAATAATAAATTGACCATATTCAATCGACATGAAATATAGACGGGTTATATGAAAGTAACAACCTATTTAATTTAGTCGGATCATATTTTAACGACGCAAAGCGCTATCGTTTGTGTTTCTTGGTACCGGAACGCGTCCGTCGCAGGGATTGTAAACTATCGGGACGCCATCGCCATTTTGAAATAAACGCGTCATCGGCGTCATTCGAGTTTCGAATGCGTACGAGTTTGGAATGGAAGAAGATAATTTTTATTCCAAAATCGATGAGACGATTGATAAAACTGTAGACAGCTTCGTGATACATGTCACTGATTCTGTCACAGAAATGGAAACATCTGAATCTGACGAATAATTATTCTTAAATAATATATGTTAATTAATATTTGTTACTTAATAATTTATTCAATCTTAAACAAATTCATTTTTTTTGTTGGTCCAAATGTTGTGAACTCCTGAACACTTGTTTACAAAATTTATAGCTTCTCATGACGGTTACTTTAGTTAAAGTATTCAGATCCTGAATGTTTAGGTTTCTTTATACGACAGTGCTTCCCGTCAATTGACCCAATGCAGTTAGGAAATTGCCATTTTTCATAATAGTCATTTGCAATTTTCTTCAAATGTTCCATTGTAGGTTGAGGCATGTGTATATGTACTAACTGATCCCAGATTGCTTCACATGTAGTATATATAATATTTCCAACAGTAGTAGCTCCTAGTCGGAAGGAAAAAGCTAGTGATTTGAATGACATCCCTGTAGACAAGTACCTGCAAATAAAACGTACAGTTAGTTACAGACTAAATCATATTCACTTTACCATTTTTTTTACAGTTAATGTGTTGAAGAGTAAATGGAAGAACATTAAGGACCACTACAGAAAGGAACTAAAAAAAATTCCACCAACTCGATCTGGGGATGCAGCTACTGATTGTGTATCTACTTGGAAACATTTCCGCCAAATGTCTTTTATGAAAGATCAAATACAGCCTAGCCGAAGTGAATCTAATATCACTACTCATCTAACTAGTGACAGTGACGAAAATGACGACACGCAAGACTCCATTATAAGTGATATAAATGTGGCATCGCCTTTATCGAGCATATCAGTATCTTCACCAACACCATCAACATCGGCTCCATCAACATCCAGTCGAGGAAAAAAGAGGAAATCAGCTAACGAACTGCGCTCTGAATTCTTGGAAATAGAAAAAAAACGACTTTTACTACTTCAGAACAAAGAAAGGACGCCTGCACAAGAACCTCCAAAATCAGATGATTATCATTATTTGATGAGTTTACTCCCACAAATGGAACAGTTCAAAGGAATCCAAAAGATGCGAGTGCGAAACAAAATAAATTCAATTATAATGGCCGAGATGCAAGCAGGAAGTATTTCAGATCCATATATTATGACACAATATGGTTATCACAGTGCACCTCCAGATAATATAGATAATTATTGATTACTTTTTATGTCTGGCATTGTTGATTAATAATAAAAATTCATTGATGATTATTATAGTTTTTATTTCTTACCTCAGAGTCAACAAAAGTTTCTGCGCAGGAGATATTGTTAAGGCAATGAAGTTAGTTTCGGGTTTCGATAACTGTGTTTGTACAGCATTTAATATGTAGTCAAAAGTTGTTACGGTCATTCGAGTGTATTCATAAAATTTATCTTCATGGTTTCGTAGCCTTTCGTATAAAGTATGAAATTCACCATGTCTATACCGATCACTATTAATATCGTGACGATTGCTTTTAGAAAAAAAAAGGTCCCACTTTATATAGGCGCTAGCTTCCAAATAATCGGACATTTTAATTTAAGCAAATATTAATTGCACACGAAACATAGAGAAACGTCCAAGCCGCTCAAACGCTCCGTTGCTACTGTGTTCATCTATTGAAATGAGCGTTTTCCGCTCGACGCGTCACCCGCTCATCCGCCCCGCCCGCTGCCACTGTAATTTCACACTAACTTACATGTGCCGGCGGCATTAGTCAAAGGGCGCGCATCGCCTGTGTGTGTGTCAAAGAGCCGAGTCTATCCGCGCACCGGCGAACGCCGACCAATAACGGCGTACTGTTTAAACAAATTGTTGGCATTGCGATACTCTGTTTCTTTCTCGTAACCTAGGTCACTTTTGACGTTCAATGTTCAGTGCCGTACATGGGCCTATTTGAAATAAATGATTTGACTTTGGTCATTTTAGGTAACCGGTATTAAAACGGTAACCTAAATAGAGGTAACTCTTTTCTTCTTGGTAAGTAGAAGTAACCAAAATTCTTCCATATCTGTGTCGTAATTTATAAAGGTTTTCGGTTCCTGATCGCTGGTTAGTGTCAATAGGCCCGCCCCCTATTACGGCGTTGTGTTTTATTTTCTATACTAACATGTTTTATTATTTCTTACGCAAGACTATCGTCTCTAAACGGAAAGGGAGTTGTACGATTTAGGTGAGTCATTGCAAATGATAAGTCTTTGTTTTTTTGGCTTGCGTTCTATGAAATCTATACTCATAATCAGGGTTGGCACGATTAAATCAATTTGATTTAAATCAAATGTGATTAATTTTACTTTCTTTCGCAGAAATCAAAATAAAAAAATCAGATTTAGAAGAAATCATTAAAAATAATCAGTGAAAAAAATAAATATGAAAGGTGTCATGTGACACCCAGTTGTGACGAAGTTCTGTTTCTGCTCTGTTTGTTTCGTTATAGGGCTTGTTCTAAGTCCGCCTGGCTAGGCTTCCAGAAAAAATATCGATATATCGATAAGTTTTGGCACATCTTGCATCCCTACGTTTAAAAAATATCGATATTTTTTTCCGATTTATCGAAATCGATAATGATTTTTTTTTTAAATATAGGTACTTTTTCGCACTTACATTCCTACGCTTGGCTAGCTATCACCATCTTATCTAAATATGTCGCCATAACAACAATGTTAACAGCATTGTTTTGTTTCTGCAGTTACAAGTAAGATATAGCCAGTTCCTCTGTGTTTGAGGATTCACGATGGTGATTCTATCGAAGTATTACAGTTCTTTGCGAAAAGAAAATATAAAGATTTTTACATATGATAAGCTTTACTTTTTTGGAACGAATAAGTTTTTGTAGCTACATATGCAGTTACGTCATTAACGTAATAATCACACAAATAAACTTCTTTTCATACTTTATTCAGCTTTAAGGCTCTTTCAAACAGGAGCGACACGCGACGCGACACAAAGACACCGCTCGTCGCGCTACGAGCGGTGTCTTTGTGTCGCGTCGCGTGTCGCGCCTGTTTGAAAGAGCCTTTAGGACTGTCTGCATCGAAAATGTAAGTAACTACTTACAAAATAACGTTTATACAGTTTGACTCGAAACTAGCTATTCGGCTACATGCTTCGTAGCCAGTTATTGTAACTAGTGACGAGAAATAACGCCCATACGTAACACATATACTAAAGATAATGTGTCGTGACGGTTAAAACGTTTTCGGTTTAGCTCTCATTCGCCAAGTGTGCAGAGTATTACGTTTGACAAGGAACTTTGTTCTAAATAGCATATCTATTCCCGATACATGCGGGAAGCACAGAACCGGTCAAAGTAGCAATGATTGGGGGAGGGCTATGTCCAGCAGTGGACGTCACGCTGTATATATAACTTGGAATGTGGCACAGAAATCTCAATATTTTGACACACACACCACATTACATTGCACCCGTGCGAAGCTTTGTCTTATAATTTATTATGACACTGAAACTTGAATCTGTATAATATTGTAACAGAGAATCCCGCGATGCCGACGTGTGCTACAGCGCCGCAGCAGGCGATTCGGTAAGTCTTATCAAGTTATCACTTATTATTGCATGCTCATACTTACTAACCCTTTGTCTCCATACGTTTGGCTACACTTAATAGGCAGATAGGCTCGTAGGTATAGTTGTAGCATTTCACTTAAGCGCGTCAAACAGCAATTTAAACCTTATGTCAATGCTATAAAACTCACTTGACTTGCTTGTGAATTGCAACGACTATAACACCGCGGTAAGTCCTACATTAAACGTCTTCTGCAATTTAGAGGAACATCACCCTAATTGCATATCACACTTCCATTGCATCATATGTTTGAAAAAATTGTCTGTTCATCAAAGTAAATAACGCAATGAATGTTGTTGACCTGTCCAAATGAAAGCCATTGCTACTGTGTGTTAAGCAATTAACCCCGCAGCTGCCTATAAAAATAAAAAAGCAGTTGGTATCATTTTCTTTAATGATTTTACCACATTTTGCCTAGCATTTATTGCCAATGGTACAGTACAAGGATCTTCTGGCGCCTGAATGACGTCGCCATTGAGGCGCTGTTGGTAAACATTTGTGCAATTATTTCGCAAAATGTGTTGAAAAACAAGATGGCGGCGTTATAGTTTGACCGTGACCGCTGTACCGGTTCTGCGCCTTTGGAATGCGCGGTGAAGCGGGGGGCGGCGTTGACGAATTAGGGCGGGACGCCGTAAGCCTTAACGAATGAGCGGCCTGCACTGCCCCCCGTCTCGCCGCGCACATACCTAAGGCGCGGTATAGCGGTCTCGGTCAAACTATAGTCCCGATTTCGTCCACGCGTCAAAAGGTCCTTGTACATCTATGTAGATACTTGATTTCGTGATATTGTCAATGGGATCAATTTGCACGAAAAACTCTATAATAGGTCTCATTTTGCTAGGTCAATATTAATAGTTTAAATGGTAATCGGTCTTCCAAAGTGACGTTCTTGCAGGCAATGCCCTTTTTCATATCATATCGAGGTAGCAAGATTAATAAAAATTAATAAAAAATGCTCAGTAACCAGAATTCTCGCAACGATTCTTAGGAGCTGCACTCGCCATATCCGGTGCGGTGCGGCTTATCAAATCGAACCTACGGTCATGGTCACGAATCAAATAGTACACAAACCGCACCACTCTTGCTGAGTGGGAGCTCCTTAAGGTGGATCCGCAAAGATAACCCGCGAACTTAAAATTTTCTTACGTGTTTTACAATTTGCAGGTCAGTATCAGGTTGTATGTTGATTAAAAAATTATTCGCGACCTGAACACATATATGTATTTGTCGCAGTAAGATGGTTATAGCCGTGAAGTAGTTATATCCCTTTTTTTTTTGAGGGTGGGAAATCATCAAATACACTTCTCCCGCTCTGGGCAGAGCGGGAGGGCGTGTCAGACTCTTACTGACTAAAACCCACCCGTGTTCCTTCGGTTGCCCTGTCGCCGGGGGCCACGATTTCCCTTTCGGTTTTCTTCGCAACCCCGGCAGGCATCGGCCCTAGTGGACCCCTTCAATTCTGCTGACATCTCTTTGAGGCGCGCGTGGAACACAACGCGCCGTCGACCCGGGCCTGGTCCTTATCGGACGGTGAGCCACCCATTGCTCACCGCCCGCAAGCCCGCGCCTACGGTGGCCGGAAATCGCCTCGCGCTTCCCGACGCCCTGGGCGTCTCCTCCTGCGGCGGTTAGGGGCGTGAGGGCGCGAAATTTGCCTCTCCCTCACGCGTTCCGCCTCCTCCTTCGCGAGCATTACCGCTTCGCAGAAGGAGGTGACGGCCTCCCATTTCCTCTCGCTCCGTACCATGGCCTGAACCAGGGCCGGACGCGAGAGATCACCGCCGAAGTAGTTATATCCCTAGGGATATAATAGCTTTACAGGGTGGCAGGGACATCGACGCGAAAACGGTTACCATGGATTTCGTCGATTATTTAAAAAAAAATCCGCTGTTTCATAGAAAGTGCAATACCTACGCGGTCAAAATGTATGGAACAGCTGATTTTCTTTTCAACAACCAACGAAAAATTTTAACGCAGGATGTTCAGAATTATGTACTGAATCCATGGTAACAGTTTTCGTGTCGATGTCCCTGCCACCCTGTATATACCGTAATATAGTTATATGAAAGCGGTTCATAACTGACTAGGAATATAACTATGATACAAGCACCATCTAAAAATGTAACTATTAGGGCACTCCGACCAAATAGGTTAGGTTAGAACTGTGGCCAACTACGCGCGAGCCGCGCTACGTCGAAATTGGTTGCAGTAACAAAATTAGGGCACTCCGACAGTTGTGAACCGCTTTCAGATATCTATATTACGGTATATAGCTATATCCCTAGGGATATAACTATATCACGGCTATAACCATCTTACTGCGACATATTTATAGAATAATAATTATTAAAATCATCAATACAACTTTCTAAGTTTAGTTTAACCTATTGAATTACTTTTTCATGAAATCATGAGATGATATTTGAGACCAATTCTAACTTAGAGAGATGTATTGATGATTCGTAGGGTCATAATTATGTAAATACATATTTTTTACGGTCGCGAATTGTACTTAGATCAACATACAACATGACACTGACCTACGAATTGCAAAAAACTTAAGATTAGTATTTCTCGGGCCACCTTTACGCATCCACCTTAAGAGCGTTTGTACTGAAAGTGGGCAACGTCGCAAATAACTGTCAAATATTTCGCTTTTTTTTTTTATCAATTTGGCAATATTACTGTATGGAAATAAGAAAAATGGCTAACTAGTGAACTAAAATATTTCTAACTTTTTTTAAAAATCTAAAACTAAATATTCGGTGACAATATGAATTATTGCATTTCATAATCAATATTTTAGTTCACTAGTTAGCCATTTTTCTTATTTCCATACAGTAATTTTGCCAAATTAATCAAAAGAGCGAAATATTTGACAGCTATTTGCGACGTTGCCCACTTTCAGTATAAACGCTCTTAAGGATTTTCGGAACAACATTCTGACGGCTGTTGGTATTTTAGGAACTGAACTCATTAATTAGGTATTCAGGAATAGCAAGATCACCTATGCAGATTTTTAGATAATGTACAAACTAAAATTGTTATTTAAAATAATGTGCCGTCAACTTGCTCGCAACGTCCTTTTTACCCGACTGTTCTAATGGCTTGCGTCTACACGAATTTTGCGGAAATATAACTGCGTACTACAAAAGGTATTTGCGGGTTGATGGGAGGGAACGCCTAAGAAGGACGTATAGTTACCTTATTGGTGATGTTCTTCAGAAAGGGCAGGTGCGTAGTACTCGAAACCGGTGTACGTCTATGACCAGATGGATGAACGTAAACAAAGCAAAAGGAGTATGTAAGGGTCGTGGCGTTCTGTAGTTTTTGTCTACTCCCATGGAAAGAAGGCATGAGTTTTTGTTGTATTCATGTATACAAATTGAGGACGGGCGATACGATCTTTTAAATATACTCTATTGTGCCACAACACCGAGGCTAATGTGTTTCGCTGGTTCCTAAATTTCAGGCTCCAAATTTGCGTTTATTACGGTTTGTGGAAATTATAAAATTGCAGTATGCGTTTACGCTTTAGGTAGGGACTTTACGCTTCATGCATTTTCATCTAAAGCGAGAAATGAACACTGTGTTGCCAGATACATCATGTCCAAATTGAGGGAAAAACGACGTTTCCAAACTGATTTCGATAACCCGAGCATGACAAACGGGAAACGAGACATCTGGCAACACAACAGTAGTGTAGCACTCAGCACGACACATATCGATATCGAGAGTTTTGCTTCAGAACGACACCACCATCTGTTCCTGCAAAGTCAAGAACAAGCGTTCCTGGGAAATCCCGCCCACTGATGGTAGCTCCTCCCCTTCAACATGCGTTCTTTGCTCCGAAGACCAAAGCGAGAACAAACGCTACCGAGATAAGTCCGTAACAACTAAAAATTCCGAAAATAATACCGGGTTCTTAATTAAAAACGTCGATAGTAAAACAACTGATGTTTCGTCCCCTAGTAAGAAGACCAAAAAGTCTGACTTTAGTAAGATTACCGACACTTATAGTAAAAGATCTGACGCGACGAGTAAGTTGAAAAGATGCGGTAGATGTAGGAGCGAAATTACTTGCGACTTGAAATACAGTGACTTTTATTCCGACAGTGATGACGAGGATGAGACTAATAGACTTATACAACTACGAAACGCTGACTATATGGACATTGTAGAAGAAGATTTGAAACTAGTAATCGCTTTAGCAGGCTATCCTAAGTCCAAGATGAAACTAAGACAGATGGAGCAGTTCCAACGTAGCCTAACAGACGTTATAGACATGCAGCTAAAAGGTGGACTCCTAAAACGTGTCCCGTCCTTCTTAGATTATTACTTGAATAGGGGAGCGTTAGTGTGTATTTGTAAAGATTCAGATACTAGAGATTGGATGGTCAGAGTATCCCCTGGGTTACAAGAAAGGATGTGTACCAATCTAGTTCTGCTAAAGGCAAGAGTTAAGAGGCTCTGCCTAGCAGTATTAAAAATCCCGAGGTCTTGTTGGCCGGCAACCGCTCCTGACGCCTTCAAACTTCTACAATACTTCAATCCTACACTAAAAACGAGTTTATGGAAAATCTACGCCCAAAAAACAGTAGACGATATTGAATTTACGTCTTTTTTAATCGATAGAGTATCTGGGGAATTAATTCGCGGCCCCGCTTTTAAAAATGTGATAGATTATGGACAGATGGAGTTTGAACTGACTGGCTATACTGAGATTTATTACGAATGCCTTCTTTCCAACATGGAGGAGGATTTAAGAAGCGTTGCTTCGAGAGCTAAACTCTTAGATGAGGTAAGATCTGTTGAAAGTACGCCTAAGAATGCTTCTGATGTTAGCGTTAAAGCAATTGCAGGTGCGAAAACAGAAGAATATATAATTAAAAAGGATGTTCCACTTGAAACTGAGCCAGAGGACAGGGATGACGTTTTGTTAGAACTAGAAAATAGTTCGCAGAAGGACGTACTAAAAAAACTCAAAGATGTCAAATACATCAGCGAAAAAGACGAAGTACTAGTCTGGTCAGACGAAACGAATACCTTTAGTAACGAAATCGAAAAATCCGATGTGAAGGAAAAAGAACATCTCGAAAGCAATGTCGCTTCCACATCAGGCGTAGCCGTGTCCGATAAAACGGAATCTTTTATCGAAAGTACAGATAATTTAATCTCTAGAAGTAGCACTCTTAATATTGATAGTAACAGAGGTATTGCTTACCATCGCAGAACGAACTATTTGCATGTCGAACAGGAACTAAAAGTTGCTATAACGTTAGACGGGTATCCACAGAACAAACTAGAGGGCACACATATTCGTAGGCTAAAACATTTGTTCAAAGAATATTTGCATAAGGACATGAAAATGCAACGTTTTGCCAACTTAATAATTCCCAAATTCCAAGACATTTATTTATCCAATGGAGCTGTTATTTACATCTGTGATAGTCTAGAGACTAAAGACTACTTGACAGAAGTTTTACCAAAGTTCATTAATTCTACAGGATTGAAATTAACTTTTAGAGATATCAAAAGCTTGGTCAGGTATACAAGAATAGTGATGAGATTGCCGAAAGAACATGCGCATGTGGAATCAGTAGAATTATTATTGAAGCTACAGGCTGTTTATCCAGGATTGAAGCCAGACTGCTGGAAATACTACTCAGATGTTGCTGGTAAGCAGAAAAGACAGTTCGGAGTAGACCCTGAATCTTTAGAAGTCATTAAAAGACCAGATTTCGATCCTCATTATGAAGGAGATAAGCTTACAATAAGGATTATTGATAGACAAAAACGTGATATCAGCTTAGACGAAAATAGCAAAGAAATCGGTGACGTAGACACTAAGAAGCATAAAGATGAGGTTCTTAAAAAAATGTATATGCCCATAGATCTTGAAATTATGGCTGCCCCACTAACCAGAATTCGTACGAATCACTACACTGACCTCATCGCTGATGACCAGAAACTGTATGTGGGTCCTCTAAACTACCCGGAGTCGAGAATAGATGAAGCTTTATTCCATTCAATTAAGAGAACATTCGAGAATATTGTTGTAGATTCTGTGGACCAATGTGAGATAACCGAAGATAATATACCAAAATTACACGATATGTACCTCTTTGATGGTGTCATCTTCATCATTTGCCATTCTATGCTGTCCAGAAACTGGATAGAAAAGGCGATTCCTGTAGTCAACTCTAAGTTATACATACATCTTAAGGCAACCGAGTTTAGAGGAGCAGTAGGTATTGTGAGCATGGTTTGCAAAACTGAGAAAGAGACTGACGAAGTTATCGCGATATTACAAGAACAAAATCCGAGGTTACGGACCAAATATTGGAGGAAAATAAGCACAGTAAGAACCAAATCAAAATTAGACGTTGTCTTACAAATAGACAAGCTTTCAGCTCAAGTGATAACTGCACACAATTTTAATAAATTCGTTGGAGGTAGCCCTGTCCAATTTAAGTTAGGACATCTGCAATCTTTACTCAAACCTAAAGCTAGTTTAGAAGAGGTAACCAAGCTACACGCAAAGAGATTAAGTAAGAAACTAAGTGAAATGGAAGCTCTCGACAAGTGTAAAGGCAAAGTCTCCATGGAAGTGAAAGGAAAGAGTTTTCATGATCTGAAAAGCCAGCTCAAAAAAGAATTTGCCCACTTAAAACACGACCAGTTGAGAGTCCTCTCTCAGCACGACAAAATTGTACACAATGTATGTAACCTAGCAATCGATGAAGACTCGGATAAAATTATTAAAAATGAAAACTTAGAATTAAACGCGAGGGACCAGAAAATATACTTTTATACTGGAGAAAACAAGACTGATTCAGAAGACCCTCTGGTAATCGAGCCCGTGTCTCCAAAAAGCACTGAATATGTCGTACCTGAAAATCACGGATACCACAAGGTCATAATTAAAATCCCCGTGAATATTCTACCAGAAAATAAAGACGACTTAAATATCATCTTCGATCTACTTGAAGACAAAAACCCGGGACTCAATACCGAACTATGGCAGGTTTTTACTGAAAATGTGTACCCTAGCAACGGTAAGTTCACCGTTTATATCGATAAGCAATCGGTTTCCGTGATAAAAGGGAAAAATTTCGATTCTTCTATCGGAGGAGAGAAACTCAAATTCCTTTTCAAAGTATGATTCACTGATATTAAATTCAGTCAGGTGCAAGCCTTTTATTTATTATGATAAATTCAGTATTGTTAATTTAGTATTTATATTTCGGTTAGCTTTTTACACTAAGTTTTATACTGCTTGTATTAAGTAGCTTTTCACTGCCATGTAGACCACCAAATATTGCAATAAGAGTCATCCGAAACTCATATGCGAGATGTTGAGCTATGATTTAATTTCTAACAGTTGTTATTTTCCACTACCTCCAGAATCTTGATGTTTTACCGTTATAGAAATGTCACAACTTTTTTTTTTTGCTCAATTACCGGCTTTCCTCGAAAAAACACGAGGGACAGAAAAAACCCATTCTGAATATCTTCGCACGTTGCCGTAGTTCGTAATACTTCCTTCATCTAAGCGTGACGAATTGTGTTGAGCTGTTTTCTCAGCCTTTGCACGTTTCTATGCCTTTTGCTATGTACCCTCATAGCATAAAAATATATGACAGCTTTTTAGCAGTTTGAGTCTATCATGCTCACTCAAAAGTCGGGTCTTTGAGCTCTTTGCAACATGGTTGAGCTAAGGGCATTGATGCATGCGTTATACTCGTGAACGGGTGCCGTCTGTTGGGACTGGTTAGCTCAGAACTGCCATTAAGTTAATATTAACTACGTGCTATATCATTTGCGTAGGGCTCAGTAAATGTCCAACAGTTAATAAAAAAAAATTACATTATTTTTATTTCGGAAAGGAAATTTTGGATGTTAAAACTTTTCATTTACCCACCGTATTAATGTTTTAAATTGAAAACTACCCACCAAATAAGTTTAATTTTAAGGTAGTCTTATTAATTTTAAAAGTGATGATTATAATTTAACTTGACATTCCTACCGTTGATTTATCTGTTGACGAATAGAATTATTATTGTAGAATTAATTATTGACCATGTTTTTTTATCGTTTATTAATAAATACAAGCTATTCTAGTGTTTTTAAAAATATTCCCTCCGAGTTGAAATTCGGGTATTTGAGAGATATGCATATCAAAGTCAATCTTTACTGTGATTTTATGTGTACGACACTTAAAATAGCTGGATCGGTGTATGGTACTTGTGATACCAAAACGGATTCAGCTAGTTCCAAACCTTTTGTATTAGTGCAAAATGAAGTTTAACGGTAGTTTTAAGAGTATTATACGGCCTGCATTTCTGCGTCTGTAAAACTCAACTTTTAAATATTGTGACACGGTAAAATATACCTTATAACATCTCTATTTACTGCATTTAGTTTGAAACAAAAAGCTTGTGTTCTTTGTAATATCTGTAATTGGACGGATCACCCCTTATATACAGGGTGAAATGTAATTCATGGGCATCCTCTTAAGGGATCATTGCACTCATGATTATGGACAACTTTCATTATAGGGCCAAGACTGAATCGCGAAAAAAAAAATCTGCTGTTAAAAAATCCCTACATTTATGATAGTTAATTGATTCAGGCGTGACCTTGCGGAAATCCATAATGAAATGATGATGTGGATATATTTAGTAACCTTTTCCGCTTAGCTATTTCTAAAGAGTAAGAGACTCTTTAGAAATAGCTAAGCGGAAAAGGTTACTAAATATATCCACATCATCATTCCCTACATTTATGTTTACATAGCTCGTCAAAATGTACGGAACATCTGATTGTTCTTTTGCGATTTTAGCGTCGGTCCCACAGTGAAAGTTGTTTATAATGATGAGTACACTGACCCTAAAGAGGATGCCCATGAATTCAATTTCACCCTGTATATACAGGGCTGCCAGTTATCATATCACACGGGATTTCAGATTTCAGCTCCTTTCCGAAACACCTTGCATTTAATACTTTCTTAAGTTGACGCTACAAGAACTGTCCTTATCTGGCAACCCTGAGAATAATTCCACGCCATTTTGACATGTTTTCTACTGCTTACAAGGACGAACATATTATTTTTAGTGACAATTTTAGTTTGTACTAATTTACATAAGTTTTAGGGTAAGTATTTTTATTATTGTAATGTTAGCGTAATGAAATGGCTGCGCGAGGAAATCAATGTGACGCGCGTCCTATTTCATCTGACTAATAAAATGGTTAGTTGAAAAAAAAAAAAAACCTATATATACTACAAGTAGACTTGCCTATTTCAATACAATCATGTATGAAAAGTTATTATTTTAAAAGAATCTGATATGAGTTACATAGCGAAAGTTGATTATTTTGACGGATAGAATTACCCCCTCGCCGGATACAGGTGACTAAATCGCGACCCTGTATCTCGAGCAATATGGTGCATATTCTTGTAAACGTTTTCGATAGTTATTTGGAAATATTATTATGTCAATGCACCACGTTGCATTGTTACGACATTTTGCGCATCTTAAAAGTCACTTGGTGCATAGCTGGTTTCGACTGATCCCTTCGCGCCGCTATTTGTACCAACGCTTAGTTTTATCTCTCTTCACCTAAAGTTCTGTACATAGTCGTCCGTACTGTGGAGGACTTTCGGTGAAGTTTTTAACTTAAATTATTTTTATTTTACCTGTTTAGTTTATCATGTGATCTGTTGTTTAGCTTCTTTTCGTTTGTAATTAAAGTTATTTTAATTAAAAAATAATGTTGTTTTTCTGAGAGTTTATAACACAGAAATTCTGATTAAATTATAATCTGGTACGGAACGGAAGCTGAAAAGCTAGCATTCTGAAATCTTTTCATGTGTTATTGTGTTTTTGATTTTCTAAGTCACATTAATGATACAATCACTATAAGCTATAGCATAATAAACCTATAATGTTCTCACTGCTGAGACATAGGCCTCCTCTTTGTGAGTGGGAGTGGGCCGCCATCCACCACGCGGGCCCAGTGAGAGATGGTGCATGTCTCATGTCTTCCAATTTTTGGCGTGGGAATTTATCAAATAACTTCTCCCGAGGGCGTGTCAGACTCCTACTGACGCACCCGTGTTCCTTCTGTTGCCTGTATGTTGCCAGGGGCCACGGTAACTTTCGGACAAACCCGCAACCCCGGCAAGCATCGGCCCTAGCGAGCCCCTTCAGTTGTGCTGACATCTCTTTGAGGTGCGCGTGGAACACAACGCGCCGTTGACCCGGGCCTGGTCCTTATCGGACGGCGAGCCACCAAGTAAAGCTCGCAAGTCCGCGCCTACCGTGGCCGGGAATCCGCTTGCGATTCCCGACGCCTAGGGCGTCTCCTGCGGCGGTTAGGGGCGTGAGGGCGCGAAATTTGCGTCTCCCTCACGCGTTCCTCCTCCTCCTTCGCGAGCATTACTGCTTCGCAGCGGGTGACTCAACTCTTACGAAATGAAAAATTGGAAAAGTTTGCGGGAAAATTGGTGCATTTTCTATGGAAGTTTTGTATGAATTATTGAAACTTGGGCAGTACGCCTCTCGGGTCAGCTAGTTATTAATGAAAGCTTGTAAATATCCCTTCTTATTTCCTCCGTGTATGTCTTGACACTTCGGATTCTGATTCACGGGTAATTTGTAAGTAATTTTTTTGTTTATTTTATTTTCTATGTTCCATTGCGTAATTGTCATTTCCTTTTCCAAAGCTACGGACATAAATCAAATTCATCTTCAAAGTCGCGAATCAATTTCAAAATACAACTTGATACGCCTGTAAATTGCAAAACCCGTAAGAAAAATTTAATTTCGCCCATCTCCGGCACTTTACAGACCGTTCACCTGGGGAACGGCTTCAAACAACCCATTCCTATCGGCTTTCCTTCGGAACAACGACTCTACTTGAGTTAATTTTCGGTTATTCCGTTTATCCACCCTAAAACCGCCACCCTAGGATGGATACTCTAAAACGCGTGTTCATCTATCTACCCTAGATGGGGTGGATAATCAGAATTCACTTTAGATTGTTCTTCCGACTTTTTACCCCAAGTACAGTCATTATCAACAATACAACAGTAAATTCGTACATTAATAAATTATTAATTAGTAGATTGTTTGCCGAGGGAGCAAACAACCGTTTTAAAGGCGAGTGTTTTTTTTTTTTTTTAAATCCAGAGCGGAGCGAAGGATTCTAAGTACGTCACTCGAGCTTAAAATTGTGTTACTCCCGAGGTGGACACTACTTTTTATCCTCTATAAGAAAATAAATAAGTGCAACTTAAGAATAAGAAAGTACCTGTGTTTATTTATTTCATTGTCACTACTTGGAAAACATACTATAAAAATAATTAAAATCCGATTATGGGTAAACATTTCGCGCGTTTTTTATTTTTTCACCAACTTTTTTGATTTATTTGGCTCGCGACCGTTATACTTTATCATACAGCCTGTTACTTGTTCATACAATGTTCGGGATTGATCTCTTTGGTGATAGGAACTTTTACTAACAATACCCACATTCCAAATTCAAATCACCTTTAGTCCCTAGGGATTTAAAAGCTATTTTGTTCCCTGTTTACGAAGAATAAACTAGCTCTTTTTGAATAGATATGATTAAAAAAAAAAATATATATATATAAACAGTCGTTTCACAGTTTTTTACCTCTGACAGCAGCAACCCAACAGCAATCTTATTGTAACGAGAATAAAAATAACTGCAATTTTGACAGTGATTCAAAATCAGAGGAACATACAGATATAGTGTGTTAGGTTATTAATATTTATTAATTTATTATTTTTTGCTCATGTTGTCACACTTCAGGGCAAATTCCCTTTCTCGGACTTTCTCCTTTCTACTCTTTCTTGAGCTAATATGGACGAACCGAGGGACATACTTTCAAGGAGTGCCATTAAAGTATGTCTCTCGTTGTAAACTGACACCCAGTATATTACTAACAAGAATCATGCTTTCTTCATTGAATTGTTTTGTTTACGTTTGGTGGCAGATAGATAGTTCTTTATTTTATATTATACTGTATACACAAAGTTACAAATAACACCATAACACGAGGTAGCATATCCCTACAGTCAATATCGAGCATGCCTATTGAAGAATTGACAGAGCTCAGTCTGATATTGAGTACAATACAAACTATACCGAATGAATAATTGATGGCTTATGCACCAAGAGCAAGGCATGCTTAGCGGCCCTTTGCGACTGAGTTTTTTTTTTTTACCGACTTCTAAAAAGATAGGTTTTGCATTCGGCGAAATTTTTACAACAATTTTTGGTATTTTTCTGTAAATTGGTTTGAAAAAATTGAAATAATAATAATAATTTGAAACTACATTTGTGTGTTTCCTAAACGACTACTCTGAGATGAAACACCGAAACATGATTTACTAATAAATAAAACCTTGTGCAAATGAAAATTAGCACAGTTTTGTAACTATAACGAAAACACATTAAACACTCCACACGATAATTGGGCGCAGCTAAAACTTCCTGGACTGCAGCGAGTTGCTGCGCGGCAATGCGTCGTGTGCGGCAGCGGTTCTGACGCTTACTGCGCCGGCTGTGGCATTACGCCCTACTGCTCTGAGCGCTGCCAGCGCCGCGACTGGCATGACAGGCATAGTGCCGTGTGCCATAACCTAGCTAGGTGAGTACCAATCTTGACACGAGATTGCATTCCCTAGTAGCGAATATGTAATCATACCATCCTTTTTACGGTATGGCGTGCTAACCGCGCCGTAGAAAAATCGTGGAGTTTGTATATGCCCTACAGCGACGGCGCCGTGTCTGTCAACAAGCCTCCATAGTGATCCATACAATTGATGACGTGCCTAGACACGGCGAATCAACTGTAGTTTTTCACTGTCAGAAGGGCCTTTTTTTTTTTTTTTTTTTTTTTTGAGGGTGGGAAATCATCAAATAACTTCTCCCGCTCTGGGCGGAGCGGGAGGGCGTGTCAGACTCTTACTGACTAAAACCCACCCGTGTTCCTTCGGTTGCCCTGTCGCCGGGGGCCACGATCTCCCTTTCGGTTTTCTTCGCAACCCCGGCAGGCATCGGTCCTAGTGGACCCCTTCAATTATGCTGACATCTCTTTGAGGCGCGCGTGGAACACAACGCGCCGTCGACCCGGGCCTGGTCCTTATCGGACGGTGAGCCACCCATTGCTCACCGCCCGCAAGCCCGCGCCTACGGTGGCCGGAAATCGCCCCGCGATTCCCGACGCCCTGGGCGTCTCCTCCTGGCTGGGCGTCTCCTCCTGACTGTCAGAAGGGCCTAATTCTGTGATTGTAACAGTAAAGGCGATGCCAGTTTTACGTCTGAGAATAATACTGTATCTCTATGCCAATTTTGATCGGCGTGTTTTTCGTCTGCTTGTGATTCGCTCGCTTATACTCTGTTTCTGAATTGAGAACTTGTTAAACTCACTTTAGCATTACTTAAGATGATTCCTTCAATGGAGCCTGCGAAATTCATTTGCAAAGACATTCTAATTTCGCGGGTTTTTACCTTAAGTAATGCTAAAGTAGAGATTGACGAAGTGAAGTTCTCTACTTCAAATTCTCAATTCGGTAACCGGCACCCTAATTTTGTAACACACTTTAATCCGAGAGTTTTGAAAGATATTGCTAATCCATTGCTTTATAGTTTAAAAAAAAAAAAAACATTTGCTCAACAACGTAAATAACGAAATGAACATGGGTGAACTGTCAATATGAAACACATTGTGATTAATTGTCTATTTATGTACGTTACGCATTTACCCCGCTGTTATTAGACTCATGATTAACAAACTCTGCAGTTATTGGTTACAGACCAAGATCAGAGGGGCAATTTCCGTATTTTTAAGAACGTTTGCGTTCGCATCTCATTCGCAATCTATCAAAAATACAATCAATTTACCAACATTTTTGACAAGTTTGACAGATTGCTACTTGAATGTGAACGTTTTTTAAGTACGAGAATGATCTGCTGAGGGTCCGTTCAAGTATTACGTAAGCACTATATGGGGGCAGGGGGTCTATGGTTTGCTTATTTTTTATGACATGGGGGGGGGGTCTAGATGGTGATTACGTCAGTAGTAATTTTTTTTTTTTTTACACATATGGCAACCCACACATTGTCTATGCTTGAAAACGAACGAACATATTTCTAAAATTATAACTGCTGATCATGAATCAATAATAAAAAAAACAATACCTAAAAGATCAATGCATATATCAATGTTTACGTAAGCATGGGAGGGGGTACGAGCTTTGCTTACTTTTGCTTGCAAAGGGGGGGGGGGGGTAAATAATTGTAATAAATCTGCTTACGTAATACTTGAACGGTCCCTGAAGGCCAATCATTATTTTATTTAGGTAAATAAATTGATTGTATTTTTGACAGACTGCAAATGAGATGCGAATGTTCTTAAAAATACGGGAATTAGCCCTCAGGATTAAGATTGGAATTAAGATACATTATTAATTGCGGGCATTCGTCTCATACATCTGTTTTCTACTGAATGTTTTGCTTGAATAAAACTATGTTTTTTCACAGAATGAACAACGAAAATGCAAGAGTAGCCGTGCCACAGCAGCCAACCCATGATTTTGCTGACAATGAGCCTAAGTAAACTATTTTTTGTTTTACAAAGCTTCTAGTAAAGAATTTTTTGATAACATTCAATAATCAAATTTAGTGTTAGTGTTTTCAAGTGTAAACAAGCTGGCATGATAGCACAACTTTGCACTTTGTCACTTAAATTAGGCATTCATAGGCCAAAAAAAATCCTCAGTGCAAACTAAAATACTTTTTTATTTACTTTTAGAGCGCAACCAGCCATGCCGCTCCGTCGTCCTCATGCAAATATGCCAAATAACAAACGCGAACAAAAGCGAGAAGATTCTGCTGAAACGAGAAACTCAAATGGCGGTTATACATCTAAGGTACGTCATTCGTATACCAAATGCCCTTTATTTTCGTATGTTTTTTCATTAGCGATTTCTCAGCAGCAGCCCAGAGTCTAGATTTGTGCCCGGTTGATGGCAATAGGCTCGCCCTCTATTATATGGAACTTAAACATAATTGGGGAAATTTGGGTGTATTATAACTTTATAAGTACACCTCTGCCTACCCCTACAGGTATCACAGGCGTGATATTATCTTGCCGGGGTCGCACAGTGGAACGAATGTATGGAAGCGGTTGGACGTAGACATGTCCGAAAAATAAGAGTAAAATTATGACAAACTAATGATGCCATCTTATTCGATTACTTAATGCCTTCATAAATTGTGGTGATGAATTTCTTCATAACTCCCATATTTCGGGAGTAATTTGAGAAAATGTGAAATTTTACTATGAAAATGAGTGTATTGAGCTCTCTCCCTCCTGATTCCGGGCTTGTTTCAAGTAGCGGTCTCTAATATCGTAATGCTATTACTAAGAGCTATATTTAATACTAAGACACATAGTGCGCCAAATGTGCACTTTCTGGGATAAAAGGAAATGAAAATTTAAAAAAAAAAACGTTTTTTCCCCATTTGTATTTACTTTAAACCGCAGACAGACTTATTAAGAGGTCTATAAATATATTATATATATACAGAAATATATATTAACAAAAATATTCACAAGAACTGATGAGAGTATGACTTTTAAGTAAGTTGATAATAAATTACCTAGTTTCATTAAAAGTACAATAAATAATTAAGACGTAAGCTCTAATTTACTAAGTTACACATTTTAAAACAATAACATCATTTAATTATCTTCGTCATCATCATCATCATCAATTAATTCAAATTCAGAATCGATGTCCGCTAAATCATTTATGTTAACAAATTCGATATCACTTTTCTCAGAATCCGTAAGCTCATAAAATTCCTTAAAAGAAGATTTTTTTACAAACTTATTTCCTTTTGGACGGATACTTGTAACAAGTGGATCAGAAGACAGTAAAAGATTGTGCATAATATCTTCATTGCATGAGATACTGCTATGCTTTCGAGAATGCCCCTCTCTATATTTTCTAAAATCTTTATTTCTAGCCTCAGATGCCTCTTCGGATAGAAAACCAATGGGCACAATTGACATGTTCTGAACTATGTCTGGCCCATGCATTAAAATTTTATGAAGTGAAGAAGGCATATAATACCATGGGTATAACTCCACGTAAAGCTTAGCAGTATCAAAGCAGAACTCTCGGAATTTAGTTACGTTGATCTTCTCTCCTGATGAAATACACTGCAAGATCACACAGATTTTTCTTAAAAGCATAGCATCTATTCCGGTCAGTTCAGCAGATTTAGTGTAGTTTTCAAAAAATCTCCTTGCCGAGTTGCCATTGTTGGTGGATCCACTGCCTTGTTTCACAACATCGAGAAGTAAGCCCGTTTCTCTTCTTACAGCCTCTTGAACTCTTTTCTTCCTGTCATCAACTTGCCTTTTTGCTATATCACCCCTTACTTGCCATGATTTTATGTCTAATTTGTAGGAAATGTGTAATAAGCATTCCATTGAGCGAATCCAAGCGTGAAGGGTGCTTAAGCTATATTTATACATGTCCTCGTTTGCGTGTTTATCTTTGATTAACTCTAAATTATTCATTTCTTTAGGACAAGCCTTGCATATGTCACACACTGAAGCTGCTGTATTGGATATAATGGAATGAATTTTACCATCAATCATTGTCAACAGCAGTTGGTGTTTGACACTAATTCCATCAGTGATGGTGGATGGAGTTAAGGCTTCAATCTCTGCTTCGATTTCAGCCATCTCTCTCTGCACATTTTCTTTGGTTTCCTTTATAAACTTAAACAATATTGGCCGGCAAAATGAAGTGGAAGATGGTCGCTCGTTTTCCCAAATTGTTACACCTTTTGAGACGAGCCGCAGTGGTACAAGACTAATCATAAAATTACTAGCAAGATCGATTTGCTCATCTTCACTCGTCCTTTGATGATAAATGCTTTGGCTAGATGATCCGTCAAAACCCCATTTGCTGGTCAATACGAGCTGTTGATTGGGATCAACAGGGGTTTCTAACGACCTAATAAGTCTTCTTGAGGTTAAATCCATCAAGGCTTGTAATTTGATTTTTGCAGAGCTCTCTGTAACTGTGAGATCTTCTTTGGCCGGATAGCACTTAATTTTTTCTTTAACCAACATGTAGTAACTCGGGTATTGAAGAGCTCCTTCTTGAGTGTTGAAATCCCGAAGAGTGTTATAGCGCCATTTCGATAAGTTCATCGATACATAAAGAGCCAATGCCTTCAAAGGGGATATTTCCCGTACCTGAATTGATTTACCTTCAATGAAGGCTTTGATTTTTGAGGCCTCTTCTGGATTCTCCGTCAAGTATTTCATAACATAAGCTGTATCGCTTTGTCCTGCCTTTTGAAGCGCCCTTTCGGCCGAAAACATAATTTCAGCGCTGCTACTGCTGCATGAAAGACTATCTTCAGTGGTGCGTCTTCTTTTTTGCCGGTTACTAAGGTCCTCAAAAGATTTACGAGGACTAGGATGTGTACAAGTTGAAGCATCAGATTTAGCAGGAGAAATTATGGGCTCGATGACGTCACTTATATTTTCTGTAGAAGGTTCCATATTTTCATTCTGTAATTCCGGCCATTGAATTGCAGCCTGTAGCCAAATCTCATGTTTCTTCCGAAACTTATCTGTGCTTCTTCCAGACTGTGTCCATTTTGCATAAATGCGGTAGCAAAATCGACGACACCAGTCTTTTAAACTTGTTTCAGCACTTTCACATAACTGAACACAACTGTTATCTTTTAAAACACTGAACAAATAGTTAAAGTCGCGTAAATCTTTATGTGCGCGTGCGCATAAAGCAACGTGAATATCAAGATTTGTATTAAAATTTGGAAAATACATTGCGAGATTAGCTTGGATACAACGAGGTGTAAATCAACACTGATTTTAAAGTTACTAATAGTGACCTATTTATATAAAATCCAGGTATCCCAGGTATCCTTTGTTAAATATTGCAAGGTAATTAGTTATTGTGATAATTAGTAAATGATGCATGCTAAATTAGTGTATTAAGAGCCATTTAGTAATTAAATAATAGCAATGTTCTTATCAGTAATCATTAGTGCATCAGTTTTATATGTAAACCTTAAGTCCCTAATTATATATCCTAATTAGCTTATATCTTCTCTAATTGGCTGATCAGAAATGTTATTGTAATAAGGTAAACCTTTAGAAAAACGGTTTTAATCAACAAAATAAACAAAAAATTAAAAAATTGTGTTATAAAATAAACATCACTCTTTATCCCAGAAAGTGCACATTTGGCGCACTATATGTCTTAGTATTAAATATAGCTCTTAGTATTAGCATTATGATATTAGAGACCGCTACTTGAAACAAGCCCGGAATCAGGAGGGAGAGAGCTCGATACACTCATTTTCATAGTAAAATTTCACATTTTCTCAAATTACTCCCGAAATATGGGAGTTATGAAGAAATTCATCACCACAAGTTATGAAGGCATTAAGTAATCGAATAAGATGGCATCATTAGTTTGGCATAATTTTACTCTTTTTTTTCGGACATGTCTACGTCCAACCGCTCCCATACATTCGTTCCACTGTGGGTCGCGAGGAAGTCCGAAAGGGACATGGCAACTGAATGAACACGGGTGGGTTTTAGTCAGTAAGAATCTGACACGCCCTCCCGCTCCGCCCAGAGCCGGAGAAGTTATTTTATAATTACCCACATAAAAAAAGGCGTGACATTATATAATGTTAAGAGCGTTAATACAGAAAGTAAGCAACGTAGCAAATAGCTGTTAAATATTTCGCTATTTTGATTAATTTAGAAATATTACTGTATGGAACGAGATATAGCTAACTAGTGAACTAGAATATTAATAATGAATTGCAATTATAACACTGAATTTGATGTTGTAACCGTTTTAGGTGTAAAAACCGGTCAATAGCGAGTCGGACTCGTGCACCGAGGCATGGGGTCTCAACTCGAACAAATTATAATTAGTGTTGAAAAAATAATCATAGATGGCAGCATAGGGAACAATTATAAATTAACAATCACTAAAAACGAATAAACGGCAGAATTTGGCTGAAGTAAGATTAGTAAAAATCAAAACTTCCTTGTTTAATGCTGATTTATCCATTTAAACTCGTAAATTACGTATTTACAACAAAAACGATAAGTGAAACCTTTTACTTGAATTCGAACCCATAGAATGATAAAGTTCTGAGTTGATGAGCTCTTTGCAATAGATGGCATTTTACTCAATTTGTCATGACATACTGTATAAGCGTTTGGTAGGAAAATCAAACAACATAATTTTTATAATCTAATACCTACTTTATAAAGAAATAAAGGAATTGAAAGAAAAGTTTCAACATGTTTTTGGCAAATACCTACCGACTTAATTTTTTTTTCATTTTACCAATACCTTTCTAAAAATTCTATAAAAAACTGGCCAAGCACTCGCGCACTAAGGGTTCCGTACCATTATTATCTATAAAAACGAGCAAAAAAAATCACTTTGTTCTATGGGAGCTCCTATAAATATTTATTTTATTCTGTTTTTTAGTATTTGTTGTTATAGCGGCAACAGAAATACATCATCTGTGAAAATTTAAACTGTCTAACTATCACGGTTCATGAGATAGAGTCTGGTGACAGACGGACAGACAGACGGACAGTGGAATCTTAGTAATACGGTCCCGGTTTACCCTTTGGGTACGGAACCCTAAAAAGGATTTGTACGAAACGTTTTAAAAGTACATAGGTGATGTGAATGGTGACGATTTTTATTAGAGTCCAGTGTCCTCCCCCACCCTGCCAGCTAAATGGTTGGTTTATGTGAAAAAAGATCACAGGAAGAGTATTTATAACGAAATTAAAAGGAAAACTATCACAGCTAAGTAGGATCTATAAGTTAACGAGTAATAAATCAACCAACTTAAAGCGGTTGCAAAAACATGTTCATCCGTATGTTCTCCCGTATACATTCCGTATGGGAGAACATGTTTTTCAACTACAAAGTTAAGTTTGTTCTTGGGATAAATTCATCCTAACTACGGAACCCTTCATTATGCGTGGTCCAACACGTACTTGGCCGGTTTTATTTGATATTTTTAAAAACATTAAGCCGTCCTTCGCACGGATGTAATTAAATCGCGTCGGGATTTTATCGCGCACTGGATTTTCAACTCTCGATGTTAAGCCGAGCGTTGAGAATCCAACGCGCTGGTACGTACTCTCGTCCCAGCGCGTTGAAAAAACACCCTTGAATTTTCAACTCTCGACGCTAAGCAGAGCGTTGAAAATCAAGTGCACGAAAAAGTCGCAATTGTTTTACATCCGTGCGATCTTGGGCTTATTGTCAAAATTAGTTTGGATGAAGAACGCGTGATTTCAGTTTTAGGGTTTTAGCAATAGTAGATTTGGTAACGAGGAGATGAAAATCTAGATTTAAGCATTGAAATACAAAAAAATACATAAAGAGGCATTCGCTGCCGCGTGAAAATTGCTAGCTCACTCACAAAAATGAAACTATTCCGTCAACTCGAGATATTTTTGTTGTATTGTTAATATACTTGTCCTTGAACGTACCGTGCGATGTGCGATGTAAAGAATCTATCTTAATGCCATAAGTATCTAAGTCGACTTCTAGATGGCGTTATAAAACTACAGTCTCTGGCAATTTGTGAGTCGCTGATGCTGCCATCTGTTGAAACAATGGAGGAAGGAAAATAGCCAGCTCAATAGCCAGACTTAGGGAGGTATCATTTCTTTGTATGGGATTGGGTATCTGTACTAGTATATTATCTGTGACCGAGGGTTCCGTACCAATTTAAATTTTCATCGGCGAGGCCTTTATTCGTCAGAGAATCTTAACACTGCACACTGCCGTGTAGAATATTGCAGTTTTAGGTCAGCGCCATCTCTTGACCGATAGCACTAGATAGAAACGAATGTAATTAAGTTGATGATTTCTGAAAAAGTGTGCTATTTAGAGATATCGTTTTATTTTTCCTGTAATCTTAACATAAACTTCTATCACAGAATAATTTCAGATATTTCTCTATCAAACTTCGGAGATAAGAGGGGACGGTATTTTTTAACATTTTTCATCTAAAGTCGAAAACTATGCGGCCTAAAAAAAATATTGAGAATGTGTGTGCAAATAGCCCAAAAAAAATAAAAATTTCTTTCTTTATTGCAAAATAGTTGGCCAAATGTCATCTAAAACTATTCCAAATTTCAAGTTGATAGCGTTAGTAGTTCTTGAGATATCCAGCTGTGACAGACAGACAGACAGACTGAGTCGCACCATAAGGGTTCCTTTTTATCATTTTGGTACTGAACCCTAAATAGGCATTTGGAAAGTTTCCAAGTACTTTTTTACATCTAAAACTAAATATTTGGTGTTACAATATTAGTTATTGCATCCATAATCAATATTTTAGTACACTAGATATTTTTTATTTCCATACAGTTTACAGCTATTTGCAACGTTACCCACTTTCTGTATAAACGCTCTTAATCCTTTGTCCACTTGGATGCATGGCGGAGAAATAGTTAAGTCGTAATGATGTTTCCCTAATCAGTTTTCTTTGAACAGGCGAACGCAAAAACTACCGGATCGAATAGCAAAGAAGATCGATTCAACAAATCCCAGGAGAAGCCAAAACATCCGTTCCATCATAGGAATGCAAATCAGGAGGACAACGAACCTGAGCAGGGTGAGTTTTATATCATCATCATATTTTTTTGCATGTATTATTTATGTAATCATCAAAATATACCAGTTTTATATAACACATTGACGTTGTTGATAATTATAACAAAATGGCATGATTACTTAAATAATTTAGATTATTGTGAATGTGAGGACATTTTATGTGGATATTTTTTTGGTCTTTCTCATTCAGTTTTAATGATGGTCTGGCAGTTTGAGTAGCTTATGCGGTCTACCCAAATATACTTTCTTTGGTATTGTTCGTCGAGTTGAGCTCTTTAAGTTCTGAGTTGAACTCCCTGTTTACTGGCAAAGGACATCAACCACTTTGTATGGCGTTTGGGCTTGAACATGAACATAAAAATATTGCACTATTTCTGATTTTATTGAGTGGCTTACAGTACATAGAAAACATATATGTAGGAAGTTTTGTATCAAATTGTTTAATATCCTAATAAAAAATAAAACTTCAACACTTTAAAATAAATCAATTTATTTGTAAAATTATTCATTTTCGTAAGTTAATAAAACGTGGTCTAAAAACTGGGCCGGTGGAGTTATATTTTCATACCTGGCCCAGCTTAAATACCATATCACAGACATGATGTGAGCGCAGCAACCTACAGTCCTTCGGCCGACTATGCAATTGCAGCAATAATGCTTAATAGCTTGTATGCCTTGATTATTATCTTCATATAATATATATACAAAATATATTTTACGGCCTATATGTCGGCTTTGTATTTTCCCTCGCAATAATGTGCAATTCTCGACCGAAGGAAATCCTTGTAAAAGCTCACTGGCTCTATCGATGCACACTTCAATAGTATAGGAACCATCATTTCTTATGTGCTCCCCATAATAAGACTGCCTGTCTAATCTGATATGTTCCACATGCTAATAACACAAGTTCATCAAATGTTAATCTAGGAAATTCAACAATTTCAATAGTAGCGTTTAAGTTGGAGAATTGTGTCCGTCTTCGATTTAAATTATTTCCAATTACATAATCAGCTAATATATTATTTGTGTGCAATTTTTCATTTACCAGATTTACAATTTGTCCTGCATCTGGTCTATCTGATACCCTTTGGTGGAACATGTTTATCAATGCGGCAGCTATTTTAAAATCCGTCATAGCATGAGCGGATGCAGTATTGAAAAATTCACTCCTAAATATTTTATAGGACATTTTAAAAATCCCATTTACTGCTTCGACAATCCACCTGCACATTGTGACCGTTCTTGACTTATTAGCTGCCGCTGTTGATAATTGAGTTTCACCTTGTTGTAGGGATAAAGGAAAGTGAACAGTATAGTTGCACTGTTGTAGTAAAGGGACACAATTCCTGAAACCCCTATCCGGCAAAAAAACATCCCCAGGTCGAAAATACCTTCGTAAAGTATTGTTTTCATTATTAAATTCATTAATCATGATATCTGCATCCGATGTTGTTGCTGGATAGGGACCAAGTACATCTATAATATAACCATCAGAACATACCATCATAAAAGGTTTCATGAGGTTCCTATACTTGTGCAAAGAATAAGTATCTTTATGGTATAAATAATTTGAACTTTTTTGTACATATAAATAGGTGCCATCCAGAATAATTATTGGGTTCCTATTTGCTCCACCGAACAGCTCATTAGGTATCATGAGATTTCTTGAAGCAATTTGAGCTCGTGTGATATGATTGATCCCTAAGTTTTGTGGAACAAAATCATCAGAAAGTATTTGCCGGACCTTTTTTAATAATCTTACTAAAGTGGTAGGGGGTGTATTTAATAGCGTTGATATCCGCTCGTTGCTGTCGCCAGTTCTTATTTTCATAAGATACGCAGCAAGAGCTAATGTGCCATTTCGCATATTATTTATTTGTTGCACATTCGTTTTTAATTCAAAAAACTGGTGCTTGGTTAAACCAGTCCAATAATGCACTGAGTCATCAGACATTTGTTGAATATTCGAAAAGTCTAATATTACTCTTTCTTTTATGAATGAAGCAAAGTCTTCTATGTGATTAGCATTAAAATATTGTATTGAATGCAAGTCATTACTCAAAATGTCAAAATTATTATTTCTTAAATGGAATTCACAAATCCTACATTGCTGTGGTACATAGTAATTGTACTCACTAAAAATAAAGACTCTAAGCCACAAAGGAATCCTTACTCTTTCTTCGGCAGTGCAACCAGGTAAGAAACAATGTGCTTGTGTATCTGGAGCTCTTCTCATGTGAGGTAAAAATATCGAACCAACTGGTGCTTCAACTCCCTGTTGTATTTCTGCATTATCACCCTGCTGTACATCATCATGTCAGCTCTTTGCCAACAAGGATGGCAGATTCTATCAGATGCCGTCAACTAAAACAAAAAAGAACATTATTATAATATGAAGAATGAATAACCTTATCATCATCAGCATCAACTGCCTATAATCATTAAACCCTGTTTTGCATACAGTCAGGTAAGGGATTGCTATTGTTGATCATTAGTAAATGCCCTATTCCCTGACATTTATAGGTATCTTTAAGTCTGCTTACACGTCACTTACAAGGAAAAAATAAAAAAACCTTAAAGATCTCTGCAATTACAATAGTTGTACTATATGGTAAGACCACACAAAGCTGTTATTTTGGAACCTACATCATATTAAAAAAAAAAAACAATTACCTCACGTGGCTGAATCCATTGCAAAATCACACTTCTGATATGCCCCTTCGTTCTGTGTTATTGCTTATCCCATGAGATCGAATCCTTAACAGTGAACACCTGCAGTTCACACATAACTGTCTGTGATGACCTGGATCTGAGCTCGTTGAAGCATCAGATGATGAACCTGCCACGCTGGCAGATGCATTCAATGGTATAATCCAACAAGGATGGCATACAAAGCTGTTTTGTCCAATCTGTAAAAAAAATATTTATGACATAAATAAATAAAAAAAACCAGCAAATACAACAGATTGTTTTTTTAATTAAAGTATTAATTGAATTCTAAGTAGTAATTCAAATAATGGCCAACACCATGTCTTAAAAAATCTTTTTGTTGCAGACAGACAATAAAACATCATACCTCATCTCTTATGATTTAGGCTATTCGTATAGCAATCATCCTTGTAAAAATGATTTTTTTTTAATGTGCAATAAAGACTTTAAAATAATGATCGTCCAAAACCTTTCACTAGTGCGAGCCAACCAACTATTCAATTGCAATTATGTACTTAATCATCTCAGAAGTTGGAACTTACCATTTGTGGTGCGATCCATTGTAGTATAACTCGCTGCACTTCCACAAGATTAATAATGTGTCTTCTCCTGTGAGTGATTTCAAGACCACAATTTATACAATGCATAGATTCGTTTAAAGCGGGTTCTGAGTCCAAGAGTGAGCCGGGGTCGTTAGGTAAAAAATCATCAGAATCCATTTTGAAAAGCGTAAGTCGTCAAAAATATCCAAAGTCGAAATAATATTCACAATAATATACGAACAAGAGCACGAACACAGAGCGAATGACATTGACAATCGATCACCAATCGATTCTGGATCGGGGTTGCCAGTTCTCTGCACTAGGAATCAGTCGAACTATACGATTTGAAATCGATTCCTGGAATCGGTTTCAAATTATATTATGATTATATTATATTATGCTGAGCTGTTTTGCTTTGCGTAATTATTTTGGTTATGGCCCATGCTGCATTCTAATTAGAATCTTCAAGAAAAGCACGCGTTAATAATACTCGCTACCATGACGGACAAAACTCAAATGAACGAAGACGACATACCAATTACGAACGCTTATTACAATTGTTACGTTTATTACATTTTTTTTTCTCGATAAAAACTTTCTTCGTTTGTTCTACGTTGCGTAGGCAAGCTGATGATTTTTAACACTTAAAAAAAAATGTTGTTCTACATAAACTATATTTTTTAATTTGTGTGAGGTTAAGATGATGATGATGCTAATGATGAATATTCCAACGGCTAGATAAAGCTCGGTCTTCCATCAAACATTTTAATGTCTTGAAGCTCTCGAATTGAAACATCGAATATCGATGTTATTTTTTTTGAGTTTTTATTTTGGCAACCCTAACTCAATGCATCCCGCATGTTGCACAGCAAAGCAACTGTCACCATACACAACCAATAATCAATTTAAAATCTTTTTTATTCGTTTTTAATATCATTTAGTTTGACACTCCCAAAAGAAACCAATGTTTACTAAATATTATTACTAAATTATTTATGAATTTCTTTTTTCCCAATACAGCTGTTCACCAGTTAGCCCATTTTGGTTGAAGTCCTTCTTGCACTGACTGGACAGGTCAGTGTTGGTCCGTGACCATAAAATTCTGAGCTTCCGTATGTCGCAGTCTTATTTGCTTTATTTTAAGGGAAAAAATACTAAGTTGCCGTATTTATAAAAAAAAAAAAACTATTCCTCATTTGTTTCTTCTCTATAAAGGTTTCTTATCGTTTCTATTACTTTAGATTCATGTTAAACTAAAACGCGCAACACCTTAAATTTGGTATAGTATCCTTGATTTTTTGCCTTGATTTTGAATTAGTTGTCATCGATTTTTTATGGTCATTTTTAGTTTTGACAATTCGTGATAGTTTCTCGGTTAGTGGTAACATTGACGGAAAATTTTCTTTACAGCTTCTTCAGGTGACAGATAATTGAGATTCATTATGCTAGTGAAAAAACGTTTCGTTTAACATATAGTCAATTGCCGTATTTTGTGGTACGGCAATGAGAGACCTGCTGTATGCCGACTTTCCGAAAAAAAATATCGTAGATTGCCGTATCAATAACAACACTGGGACAGGTCCACTCAAATCTGTGTGGTTGTTTCCTCAAAAGACCATTTCAGACACTAATCTACATGGTCCTCATATGGCCTGACCAAGATTATGTCTGGACTTTAAATGAGACTGCGAACTCTGAGTTTGTTTCGGCCTTTCTTTTCAGAGTAGTGAGATAGGAAACGCCGAACCCATCTAGCTTATTTTTAATGTTTTTTTTTAATATGACATGTAAAAGTGATTCCGATATCCTATTTACAAATCATTACAAATCACTGAACCTAACTTGATTTCCGTACATAATCTTTTTTTTTTCGGGTGACCACTGTAAATCAGCGCTGTGCTGTGGGTTCCCCATAGCACTGCATCATGCTGAGTGGAAGCCTTCGTGCCACAGTCATGTTTTGCAGCTGCCAACTGATTTCTGTTTTATGCTCGTGATTTATTTTGTACTTTTTGTTGTTTTCGTTTACTCTTGTCTTTTATGTATTCACGTGTCTCTGTGACACATAAACCAATTTTTCTTTCTTTCTTTCTATTTATAGAATAAACGACTTCATTTAATTTCAATGAAATTTTATTTTCTCCCGTTACAATTTAAGTTTTACGTACGAACGATCCTGTAATAACTAATAACACACTGGCGGCGCGGCCGCGGTCCTCTCCCTAGCAACAGTCTTCTCGAGTCGAGTAACAGATGTCGCTCCTAATCGTCTATCGATCGCAGATCCATAGAAAGCCGATAGATGGCGCTGCTTGACGCAACACTAAAAAATGGACGAAATATTTGCCTCGACTACATGCACTTGCTTACACCATTTACTAGTGACAATATTATATCATTACTTTCACAGTTACAAATAATGTGTCGCCTAAAAAGGCAGAACACGCCAACAGACAACGCAACATTTTCAACAAACCGCAGGCACCCGCTAAGAAGCCGGAAGTTGTAGAAGAGCCGAAGCGAGCCGAGCTTATAAGACCAGATGCTGCGCCAGCTAAAGAAAAGAACTTGGTGCCTAAAACGTAAGTAGAAATCAAGAGAAACGTGAGCCTAACAAAATAATGAGATGAAAATTAGGTAGGATTCGATAAAAAAGACAATATCATTAATTAAAAATTTGCTGAGAATCAGCACTTTTTGGACGTCAAAATTAAATACGACCCTAAAACGCCCGTCCTTCATCACTTCCTAGTCAGTTCTAGTGCTTTAGCTGGGAAGAAGTGGTGCAACAAACTGCCTAGCGACCAAACTTGAGTGAAGGTGGTTTTACACCAGCGAGGCGAGACTTTGATGGGATAGGCGAGAATTGAAATTTCTATGACCAAATTTCTATCCACGCCCTGCCCATCTTTGGTGTGAAAGGTCAGTACAATATTGAACTTTATAGCAATAAAGTTCAATATTGTACTGACAAATATTTATATATATATACTCTATTCATACAGCAGTATGAATAGAGTATTTATTTACTCTGTAAAACGGATATATAAATCTCGCACTGGCCATCGAGGAACCGCACGGTCTCTTTCCGTCAAGCGCTAACTCGCGATGTCTCGCGCTGGCACGCGCTGGAAAGCGCTGGCTCGTTCCGACCATCGCGAGACATCGCTGCATACTATACTCTCCAGCTCCTAGTGCTACGCGAGCCGGCACTAGGTAGCAATGGCCGGCGAAACGTATTTATTTCGCTACACTTACTTACTAAACGTAGTTTAGGGCCGTTGTCTTGTAATCTACTTAGGTACACTGGGTTTTGAAATTCAAAATGGAGTTAGTGCTTGTGATTCGATTATAGTTAATTGCACGTAGTTTTGGTTTCTGTTAGCATTTCTTTTGATTTTCGCCTACATTGCACTTTTTATTGTACCTTGTGGCACAGTATAATAATGTAACAGTATTCATCTCGCCAGTGACCTTAAAATAATTATCTACGGCCGCTCGGTAGATAAACTTTACGCTTCTGGTATATACTGAGATTTCGAAGCGCGTCGTATCGGCCGTTTTCTATGAAGACTTAATACTGTTATTTGTTTATACTGTACTTGTGGTATTCTAAAACGATGTTCAAGCATGAATGATTTTTTAATTAAAACTAGTTTTGAGTGCAGATTTTTTGGTTTTCATGACTAAACATTGTTCTGGAAGCGCATGAAAATGCACCGATAATTCTATTCTTTCTGCTTTGTTTTTACCTCACTTTTATTTTGCTTTCACTGTTTTATTTGCACGTTAGATCGATCCCCGACCCCCCCACCGTCAAGCCGGAAGCTGTCAAACCTCAGGAGGCTGCTTTCCCTCCCAAAGAGATCACTCCTGCAGTTAAACTTGCCAGTGTTAGTGATGTTACTCCTACCAGGAAAATGTTGCCTAAGAAGTGAGTTTGTCTTTGGAAAAAGATTGTAACATACAAACAGGGTTATTGTTTATGTCGGCGTTCCATTAAGGGGATGTAGGAGAGGTCATTACAACCAGATGACCCCTTTTGACTCATACTCATGTCAAAAAATTTCGAGTTCGAATTTTCAAATGACTCGAATTTTTTTTTCATTCATTTTAAAATCTAAAATGTCGCATTACTCGAAAATGGTTGACATTGGCATAGGGGTCATGAGGGGTCATTTGGTTGCAAATGACCTCTCCTACATCTCCTCAACGGATTGCAGTGGCGGTACCTTCATGGAAGCCAAAAAGCCCGGCTTGCCGTAATAAAATCTTAATTCACAAGAACAAACCTAAGCCTACAAATAAAATAAAAAAAAGACAATGAACTCGGAACTGAATCATACCTGCCATAGGAATAATCAAATTTCGAAATCCCTGCTTTTTCTGCCGCGCGCACTGAGCTAGGTTGCCAGATCTGCGCACTCTTTTTGAACATGTTTGATTTTATATTTTGCCAACTACAACATTCCATAACTTCTTTGACTGACGTAAACCCACTCTGAGCCCAAGTAGGCTTATGGTGACTTGGGTGGAAAAACAGGTTTCTTTATGTAAGTACGAAACAGGTTTCTTTATGGAAACCTGTTTCTTTAAAGTGAGCGCATAAGATAACGTAGGAATATTATATCTGCACCAATCGGTACCGACCCGCACAGACTCGCCTGTATCGGAAACCTGTTTCTTTATGTAAGCACTTAAAGTGGATTTACGTCAATACGAGAATTGGTTGTGGTAATTCTGTTTGGGTATTCACAGTTTAATTTGTATTGCTTGCCTGTTTACTTACATCTTTGACTAAAATGGTTTGAACTTTTTAATATGGAAGCTGGTATAGTGACCTCGTCGCCATTTTGATTTTTCTAAGTTGCGGCGCACGATGAAACCAGTAAAAGTGGGTAGAGAACACTTAAGGCGACGATAACCGACTTATAATAATTTTATACTGAAGAACACGTCTTAACGAGTAGTGTTAATGATTTGGAAAAAAATATATGTTAAATTAGAATATTTTCTTAACTTAATATAGGAATGTTTATATTACATAGTGAAATTAATTTGTAAAGTTATGTCTAACGCGGATAAAGAACTGAGAATCACGCAAAATCTATCAAGCGTATTTTTCTGAAACCTTCACCATTTTAAAGATAATTTAATTATTGATCTTTTCTAATTTGGGACAGCGCTCCTTGATGGGCGAGTCCTATTACTGACTGGACGTACGACGCGTTGCGTGAGCTCAGTACAGAACACGTAAGCTAACCACTCAAGGTCATTGGCATATATCTGCGTCTTAAATAAAAAATGTAAAGGGATGTAGTACCCTAAAAGTCCATCTCGGACACCAATCTGCATGGTCCTCATATAGCTTGACCGCATATCAAGATTTGAGACTGTGACCTCTGAGTTTGTTTCAATCTTCTCTGAGTAGTCAGTTTGAAAACACCAAATTGATCTGGTTTTAAAACAATTTATTTTTGTCGTGTGAATCAATTAAAAGAAACGAGTTTCAACTACCAAAGTATCACGTTGGCGAGATATTTTGAGGTAAAGTTCTCACACTTTTCCATTCGCCTCTTTATATATAAAATACTTTTCTCCACAGCTGCCTTCTCGACAAGATGTCTGTTGGTGACTCAGTAATAATGTCAGTGGACTCCAAAGCTGCTGACTGTCGCATCAGTCGCGGAGATTACGTGTGTCTCACTATGGCGGAGGCCTTCGAGGAGGACTACCACAGTCTGTGCGAGGACTTTGTGCTCGACTGTAACAAGGACGAGCGGCCAGCCAAGTGAGTAGCGTTATCTATTACACTTCAGTAACAATATCATCTGCCTAGCCTTTTCCCAACTATGTTGAAGTCGGCTTCCAGTCCAACTGGATGCAGAATACCAGTGTTTTACAACCAGTGACTGCCTATCTGACCTCCTCAAGAGATCCTGAACTTAACTTCTAAAATACGAGGCCATTGATATAGCACATCGAGACTGAGAAAAAAAAAAACGGGCGAGCTTTATAGTAGTTGCATAAGATGACATGTGTAACATCTGATATCTCACCTTGGTAATAAGCAACATTAAAGGGGCGGGGCGTCGTCAAAGTCGTTTCTGACGGCCAACTCTAGCACCGCGCGCGCTCATTGATCAGATCAAATAGTGTGTGCTTCCCCGGCTTCCCGTTACACACTTCCGTCCCTTTTCACGAAATCTCTCCTACAGATTGCAGGAAACCGAGAGGAAAGTGTTACACATCGAAAACGGCTTTGTAGAGCAGCGTCTCTTATCACTCATACCTTTGTAACGGTCTCTTACTACATTTTTGTAAGCTCGTTGTGCTATATCAACGCCTGGTTATCATTACTGTACTTTAGTCTTATCGATCAAAGAACTGTACGAGGTAGCCAGTTGCAATTTTGACAGAATACGTGTACAATACGCGCCACGAAAGATTAGATTAGATATCTTGCCTCCTGTGCTCTTCCCGCCGTCCCGATAGCTCCCGGTTCTGACCTCATACCAATAAAGAGACCCATAAATCGTCTACTGCGCATGTTAAACCACGTGGTGCGTCAAGTCTCATCTTTAGTGGCACGAACTGTACAAGCCTCATGTAAAATATGAAGTAGGTAACTATAATAGTTTAATAGTATCTCAACGATGCCTAGAGTACCACAGACACTAAAGGCATAGACAAGTAACTGATGTTACGTCGGGTGCAGACACGCGGACTACTTATATTTAATTTTTTAAAGTATTTCACACATCTATTTATTATTTTATTTGATTTTATTTTCATTTCTGTATCTATTTATCCGTGACATCGCTGCGAGCCCTATTAGAATACCAGCGCTGCGACATTTTTTTTTAAATGTCGCAGCATATGCTGAGATAGGAGCCTTTTGGCCTCGTACAGGACTTTTAGTTATTTTTTAATTTTTTATTAATGTTTTAATAAGTGTGATTTAGTTTAATTTGTGATTTCCTGTGCGAGTCTCAATAAATACTTTTTCTTTTTTCTTTCTTTTTTTTCTTTATTTATTTTTTCTATTCTTTCTTTATTTCTTTCTTTTTTTTCTTTCTTTCTTTCTTTATAGTACGACATCCTTAGTGAACGAGACCTAATCGCTCTTGCCTAATTTTGTTTAAACGGGTTTGTCCACACGAATGTGTAGCCCAAAATCAAGTTTTTTTCCTTCTAAATGAATAATTTATCTTCCACAGACTAACACCCGGCGAAACGATCTCTTACTTCAACCCTGAAGACTGCGGCTGGTACCGCGCCCGCTGCCTTAACCCGACCACGCTCGCTCTGTTAGACAGCGGCAGAATCGTCACCGTCACAGCGGCCGACAAGTGCCGGAAACTGCCGAGCAAGTACGAAGCTATACCCGAGTTCTGTGCTGTACTCTCTACCAAGGCTGTTGAGGTGAGGTCTTCTATAAATAAACGTCGCTCGCTCTCGTTAGAAAGCGGCAGGATCGTCACCGTCACAGTGGCCGATAAGTGCCGGAAACTGCCGAGTAAGTACGAAGCTATACCCGAGTTCTGTGCTGTACTCGCTACCAAGGCTGTTGAGGTGAGATCTTCTTCTATACATAAATGTCGCTCGCTCTTGGTTAACAGCAGCAAGATCGTCACCGTCACAGCGGCCGACAAGTGCCGGAAACTGCCGAGCAAGTACGAAGCTATGCCCGAGTTTTGTGGTGTACTCGCTGCTGTTGAGGTGAAATCTTCTATAAATAGGTAACCGTAACAGCAGTCGACAAGTTCCGAAAATACGAAGGTAATCCCGAATTATGTGCTGTACTCGCTACCAAGGCTGTTGAGGTGAGATATTCTATAAATAGATCTCGCTCGCTTTGTTAGACAGCGGTAGGATTGTCACGTCACAGCGCCCGACAAGTGCCGGAAACTGCCGAGCAAATACGAAGGTATACCCAGTTGTGTGCTGTACTCGCCAGCAATTCTGTTGAGGTAGGATTTGTTGTATTTTGTGTTCAATGAACCATGTAGGTTCCTTGCCAACGTTACAGCAAAGCAGGGCCAATCTCTTATGGCGTGAATCGACCGTCATGCCAGCCGGAGAGGAACTTTGGGGAATCATGACATCATTTGGTTTAAATATGTTTTTATTGTTATTATTTTATATATCTTTAATATTGGTTCTTTTATATTTTGTGAATGTGAGAATATACCGTAGATTTGTAGACAATTTTCTATTCTGTTAAGTATCTGGAACTTGTTGACAGCTCTACACTGTCCTCTCATACCTATTAACACTAATTTGAAAACATTGTAAAAGCCATTAATTTTTAAAAAGGTTACCGTGGAGTTTCTTGCCGGCTCTTCTCCATAGGAAACAACAAATTGGAACCGTGCACCTAGCTTCTGACTTTCAAAAGCGCCCATGTAGGTTTATCCTTACATATTATAAAACAAAGTCCCCTGCCGCGTCTTGTCTGTCTGTCTGTCTGTCTGAACGCGATAAACTCAAAAAGTTTTCACCATTGGACGGAGTGACGCATGCGGAAGGTTTTAGTGTATAATTCATTAAAGGTTTTGTGTAAATTGGCTGAAATATGACGATTATTGTTGAAGATTTCGGAAAAAATCATGCCGACTGGGAACTTAATTGGCGTGCGCCGCGGAAATGGTAAAAGTTACATAAAATGTATGTTCTACAGTATTGTTCATCTTAAAAAGTTCATCCTTTTTTGATGAACTTTTCGCGATGGCATAAGTCTCAAAGAAAGCATATGTGTGAAGATGTGTGAAACCATTTTTATCTTTTAGAATTTGGTGAAAATTTCATTGTTATTTCCGAAGCTATTTTGACCGGTATTATATTAATCCTTATCCAATAAACTATGTTACTTAAATTGAGCATTTAATTTAGATTGAAAAATGCCATGACATCATTTCATTTAAATTTATGGTTTAAAAGATTCAAAATTACGCATGACAAAATAATTATGGTTGAACGTAACGAGGGCGCAGCGGTAGGATTCAATGACCTTTTCCTCGGCTTATAGGTATGTAATCCCGGTATCGGTAGTACGTTCCCGTGGGATATTTTCCGATATCCACGCGGGCAAAAGCTAGTGTGAAATAAATGATTTTGCGATAGAAAGTAGTAGAAAAAGGCGTTCCCCGAAAAACCTAAGAAAATCATCAAAATGGTTAATGCATGCGGCGCATTCAAACTCGAAAGCATTTATTTCAATTAAACCATTTACAGGCACTTTTGAATTGTCAAGGGGTCGGTCATTCAGAAATATGAAGCTAGCTGCCCATTCCAAAGCGTAATAGGTTCATTGAAAGTTGGAGGTATTCCATAAGTCATTATTTTAATACACCCATGGGTAGAGAAAAAACGAAGTTATAAATATAATTATTATTTTCTTTTTTATAGATCGGAGCCAGTCTCAACTGCAAGATTCTATCTCAAATATCAAACGGTTTCAAGATCTCTATGACTGACGTAGAGACGGACGCTAATTTAGGCGAGGGAGAAGTGTTCAGATGGTTGCCCACCGTTGAATATCCAGCTGCTTGTAAGTTCTACGATTTTTTTATTATTTTTTCTACAGGTTACGTAATTTTCGACATGTGGGGAGTCATAGCGTCCGAGTACGTCGTAGTGTACATTTATAAGAATGAATAAGAAAAAAAGAAAGAATTATGCATTTATTGGCATTACGGCAAAGACAATACACCTTATAACTATAAAAAAACAAAACAATGATTGTAAATGCCAAAAGGGCCTCAGCTCAGCATATTGTCAGATGACAACACAAAGTGTACCGCCTGACGCTGATTTTCAGCTGCAACCCACGAGTGCCATACGCTAGAATAATAAATAGTAAAGTGTGTGTGCGGTTTAATAAATTAGGTATCAGAATAAATAATGTAATAAAATATAGGATAATATAAAGAATATACTGTAGTAATGTAGGAATGTAGCAACACACGTCGAAACTTACGCGACTTGGTTACGACCTGACGTGTTTTAGGTTATTCAAAGGTGCGTTCAGGCAGTGCGAGGCATGTGCTTCGAATGGCTTACCCACGAATGTGACGGCTATTTAAGGGTAAAAAAATTAAAAATATTACTTTTGCGGCTCATGCTTCGCACCGTCTGGACGCATCTAAAAAGCACACCGAATTTCCGTCGTGTAATTTTCGGCAGGTATGAGGATTTACGTACTTAAATTAACGTACTTAAATACTTCTTTAGTCGCGTTGGGCATTTTTGAGATGGGACTAAACCATTGTTTTCGCGACACTGTGACGACACCAGCTTTTGACCATTAAAAAGACATCAACGCGCGATACATTATTACCTGCACAATAAAATTGTTCAAGTTTTCACTTTCACTTCTGTCGGTACTCCAGGAGTGCCACTGTTTTTTTTGTTTTTTTTTTTTGCTAACCTATATTGTCCCACTGCTGGGCAAAGGTCTCCCCAAGCTTTCCAGTTTTCCTTATGTTGTGCCTTAATATTACCGCAGCTTAATACAGATGGTTCACTCCGCAATATCATTCAAAATTAATAAAAAGCGAACCTTAGTACGACAAAATAAAGTGCAATTCAGGTCGCACAGCGCTAATTACTTACAGTTATATTCACCTAGAAGTTGCCTCTCTCCCTATCGCGTAATTCTTATATCTTCTGACTACGTTACGCCCACTGAATTGGCCCGAGAAGACGAGCCCGCCGCGTACTTCTAATTTCATACCTTAAATGCGGAGTGCGCCTTCTATACTATTCTGTGATATTACATACTAATCTTACGTTTTACAGCCATTGGAATTCCAGAAGTGACCCGTCCGCCACTGATCGACGGATCTAAAGTTCTTCTAGTACTAGCGGACACTCTCGACAAAGTGTTCGTGCGACCAGCCGATAGCGAGTCGCAGAGGAAATACAATGATGTGTTACAGCAAGTCTTGCTAAGCGCAATGAAAGGTAAGCCAACGAAAATTCAGAATTTTTCATTACCTTATTATTACTTCTGTCTACCGTTTTCCCAACTATGTTTAAATCAGCTTCCAGTCTAACCAGATGCAACTCCACAATATACTTACTGAGTAACACGATACCCATTGGTAAGACTGGTTGTCGGACTTTTGGGCTTCTGATTACACCCATAAACCTGTAATGACTGTTAAAGATCTACAAATGACAGCCGTGAGCAACGGCTTAACGTGCTTTCTGAGGCACGGAGGGGTCTCTAGGGAGGTGTATAGATATGCGTTTCTTCGATGGTACACCTCTGCCAAATCCTTCGGGGAAATAAGGCGTGATGTTATGTTGTGTCCTAAAAAACTAATATTACTTTCTGTCTCAGCTAAACCATTAACAGAGCCGCCTACACCCGGACAGACAGTGATCGGCAAGTTCACCGATGACTGTCATTACCGCGCGATAGTGCGACGTGTCAACGTGAAGCTGAACAAATACCAGATCGAGTACGCTGAGTATGGTAAGTTAATCGCATTAGGAGCACTAGGGTAATCCGTGT
This sequence comes from Omphaloscelis lunosa, assembly GCA_916610215.1. Classification (NCBI taxonomy): domain Eukaryota; kingdom Metazoa; phylum Arthropoda; class Insecta; order Lepidoptera; family Noctuidae; genus Omphaloscelis; species Omphaloscelis lunosa. The sequence continues at coordinate 5,955,346 of OU744270.1, forward strand.
AATTCAAATTCGGGTTCCGTACTCGAAGGGTGCCAAACGAAACCTTAGGGACCGTTCAAGTATTACGTAAGCACTATAGGGGGGCAGAGGGGTCCATGCTTTGCTTATTTTTGATGACATAAGGGGTGGGCGGGTCTAGATGGTGATTACGTCAGCAGTAATTATTTACTTTTTGGCAACCCACACATTGTCTATGCTTGAAACGAAACGAATATATTTTTAGAATTATAACTGCAGCTCATGAATCAATAAAAAAAACAGAGTACTTACATTAAATGAAAAATGCATAATCTAATGTTTACGTAAGCATGGGCGGGGGGTAAGAGCTTTGATTACTCTTGTTGACAAGGGGGAGGGGGGGAGGGGGGGTAAATAATTGTAATAAATCTGCTTACGTAATACTTGAACGGCCCCTTACTGCTAAGCCTCCGTCTCTCAGCGAGCTGTATCTCATGAACCGTAATAGGTAGACAGTTGAAATTGTCACAGATTGTGTAATTCTATTGCCGCTCTAACAAGAAATAATAAAAATTTAATAAAATTAAAGTTTCGATGAACTCTGAGTCTAGGTGAACTTTGTAATTCATAATATCATTATGAAATAAAAATTTATCTATGCGATTTTTTAAATTTAACATGAAAAATAATGACTTTCATCGTTTAGTATTTTTCATTTATTTGCTAAATAATGTTTCCTAACCTTGCGTGTACGAGTCCGGCTCGTACTTTGTCAGGTTTTTTGTAATTTGCAGACCAATGTTAGCTTTTATGATGATCGAAATATGAATCGTGATCGTAACAAATATATATTCACACTTGAAGGTCACTTGGAAGGTCATAATTCAACTGTGCCAAACGGAACCCTATTACTAAGCCTCCGTTGTCCGTCCGTCCGTCTGTCTGTCAGCGAGCTGAATCTCATGGACCGTAATGGGTAGTTTTAGTAATTTTTTTTTGCGTTTTTTGGTCCACCTTAATACGGTACGGAAACCTTCGTGTGTGAGTTTTTAAATCTTCTAACTTACAGTTTCATAGTTAATTGATTCAGGCGTGACCTTGCGGAAATCCATTATAAAATACAATAGCCGTTGATATATTTAGTAACCTGTTCCGCTTAATTATTCCTAAAGAGCCATAAAAAACCCTGAAAGAAATTGACACGTGCTTCACCTCTCAACGAGGCATCTTCAGGATGACGATAGACTTGCCGCGAACCGAACACGACGTATTGCCACACCGGATACGAGTCTCTGCGTACAGCGCTCGGTGTGGCTACACGCCGTGTTACTAAATATACCAACTCACACAACAAGTTACTAAATATATCAACGTCTATTGTATTTTACATTTTCATCTTATTCCGTCCAACAGGTAATGTCGAGGTCTCAACTCTAGAGAACCTCTACCCTTGTCCAGCTGACTTTGACCTGTCAAATGTCGCAACGCAAGTGTCAATGTTGAAGCTCGCGGCGCCAACTGAACTGTCAACCGCCGCCAAAGAGTTCATTAAGGAGCTTATGCAGGACGAAGAACTTGTGCTGGTAAGTTATCCATACTTTCAGGCCGGGGCCACGACATAGGGCGATGCGTTTTGCGGCGCGGGGCGGCGCTCAAATGTCCCCGAGTCGCTCTCCTGTACGCAAGTCGCACCGCGGTGACTCATTGCACGCTCTTAATAACTTCTAACATTTATTCTCGCCGCAGTCGTAGTCATAAGATGAAGGTCGTGCGAGCGGTGATGTCGTGATCAAGGGCTAAGAGGTATAAAAACGTAGACATACATCTCCGAGACAAACCTGAAACAGGAGGGTCAAATACTCTAATTACATCATTTTTTTTTTTTTCAATCAATCAATCAAAATTTTATTGTGGATCATAGGTATGTATAGTACAGTTCTTAAATATTTGAAAATTTTGATCAGCTATGTCCCGCCCGTAGGGCATACAATAATAATAATTACATTTAAACAGGCTACTAATTAAATTAACATTGTTACAAAATATATTTTTTAAATCTAGCACAATAATTAAAAAATAGGAAACATATTGATGGAAATGTCAAATTCAAATTATTATATAGAAAATAAAATTATTTGCATTTAAGTTTCAAAAATATAAAAAGAATAAAGTCAAACATAACAAATTAAAATAGGTAGGATGTCAAATTATACACATAAAATTCAAAAAATAAAATTAATCACAACAAACCAAAATGAGAAATTCCAAAATTATTATATAAAATAAAAATAGATTATAGTGTATAATATCAAGGTCATTGAACACATCACGACTGAGTGGGATTATATTTTAGTAAAGATTTGTCGGACAGAAATTCTTTTACAGAGTAATAACTTTTGTTTACTAGCAGATCATGGAGAGTCCTTTTAAAATTCTCATTTTTCATAATTACTCTGATAGGCCCCGGTATATTATTAAAGATGCGAGAAGCTGAACAAAAGATGATCTCATGCATTAGGTGAGTTTTACTGGCTGGTGTGCGTAGTTTATCCTTACGCCGTATACGCGAGTAGTAGTTAAACATGTGGATATTGTTTTTAACAAATACTGCTGCCTCAAGTATATAGATGCATGGTAGTGTTAATAATTTATTGCTTTTAAAAAATGGCTTACAGGAGTCAGTTTTACATAAATTGAATATAGCCCTGATGCAGCGTTTTTGAGCAATGAAAGCGCGCTCTTTTTCCGTACTGTTGCCCCAAAAAATTACACCATATCGGAGAATAGAGCCAACGTGACCATGGTAAGCTGCTAGCAAAGTATTCCGATTTGCTATTTTCCCTAATCTATATAATGCATATGAAAAAGTAGAGAAAACATTATGTATAATGTTTTCTCTACTATGTTGGGGTCGGCTTCAAGTCTAACTGGATGCAGCAGAATACCAGTCTCACGATTTTACATTGTTTTTTTTTTTTTTTTTACAAAAACTCTTAAAATTGTCCGTCAAACGAAACGTGCTTTTGTTTTGAGACAGTTATTTGGGGCCATCGCATCGTCAGCAAAAGTGGAAAAAGCTTTTTCCGTCTTTGGATTCGTAAATTCTAAAATTAGAAACAGATTAGGAACAGAAAAAGCAGAAAAGTTGGTGTTTTTAAATATTAGAATTCTAACACAAAGTGATTTTTAACATACATTTTTATGTATCTACAAGTTATCTAAAATTAAGAAATTTTAATATTGTTAAAAATAAGAAAGAAAGAATAAAATTTGATTTAATCAATGATTTTTATTGAAAAAATCACTTGATTTAAATTGTGATTTAAATCAAAGTGATTTAATCATGCCAACCCTGACCAAAATAAAGTCGGGTTATTTACACCATTTATTTACATCAACTCAAGAACGGATGATCTTTGATTTGTCTCCGCCCCGATTTGCTGAATAATGATTAAAACATCGGAAAAAAATACGAAAAAAAAATATATGAAGGAAATTCACATTCTCATGCATTTTGCGTGGATCGGTTTTTTGATGATATCTATGGTAGGTAGGTACGTGCGCCATAGATAAGTCCTTGATGCTACGCGTGCGAAGCCGGGCCGGGTACAGCTAGTAATATTATAAACGAGAAAGTTTGTGAGGATGGATGGATGGATGAATGTTTGTTACTCTTTCACACAAAAACTACTGAACGAATTTTGATGAAATTTGGCAAACAGATAGTTTATAACTTGGATTATTTATATATTTTATTTTTCTATATTATTACACAGGATCGAGACTTATGCGGGTGAAACTGCGGGGCGCTGCTAGTATTTTATATAGAGCGACTGACTGCCTATCTGATCTCCGCAACCCAGCTCAATAACTGGGTTGTGAGGTCAGATAAGCAGGTTTGAGATTCAAAATTTCTATACAAACATGTATGCAAAAAGCAGTGGAAGGGCGTGCCATTTGAAATGAAACAATTTCTAACACGATACCCCTTGATAAGAGTGGTTGTCAGACTTTCTGGTTTCTGACTACCCGTAACGACTTTCACAGACTGAATGACAGCCGGGACCGATGGCTTTTACATGCATTCCGAGGAGTCTCGGTACCGGATGATCTACTATTGTTCAATGGCAAAAATGCTTTGTTTTTTTATTCAAAATAGACAAAAAATCTATTACATTGTTGTTAGAAAAATTTAAAGTTACGGGAAATAATGATCTAAAACTGTTTCGTTACTTCTATTCTAATTCGTATGCTGCTCTAGGATCTTAATTTACACTTATATTTTGTAACAATTTTCTATTTAAAAGAGTGTCCGTGGAGTTTCTTGCCTGTTCTTCTCCATTCAATTCAATTCAAAATATTTTATTTTACATTAACCTACAAGGGCACTTATGAAGTGTCAGAAGCTAGGTGCACGTAGGTATCTTTTACGATTTGGAATGGGCAACTAGCTTCATATTTCTGACTGACCGATTCCTTGACATTTCAAAAGTGCCTGTAAATGGTTTAATTGAAATAAATGCTTTGAGTTTGACACTAAAAAGAATATTCATATTAATGTTAAAACGTCAAAATTATACAACACAGTCTCCCGAAATGCCCACCCTTCACCACTTACTAGTATTTTGGCTGGGAAGAAGTGGCGCAACAAACTCCTCAGCAACACGTCTGTCTGTTAAGTTAGCAATATAATACTATGCAAAAGAGAAGTATGTAAGAAAAAGACATGTTGAGTGGGCCCTAAATAAAGTCCTATTAAAAAAAAATACAATAGATGTGGTTATATTTAGTAACCTGTTCCGCTTAGCTATTTCTAAAGAGCCATAAAACACCTTGAAAGAAATCGATACGGGTTTCTCCGTTAATTGATTCAGGCGTGACCTTGCGGAAATCCATTATAAAATACAATAGACGTGGATATAGTTAGTGACCTTTACCGCTTAACTATTTCTAAAGAGCCATAAAAAAAACCCTGAAAGAAATCGACATGTGTTTCACCTCTTAACGAGGCATCCTCAGGATGACGATTGACTTGTCGCGAATTCGAACACAGCGTGTTGCCACACCGAGCCCAGAGCACAATGCAGAGTGACCCACTCTGCTCGAGTTCGTTCTTATATCCCTTTTTCGGGTGGGAAATTATCAAATAACTTCTCCCGCTCTGGGCGGAGCTGACTAAAACCCACCCGTTTTCCTTCAGTTGCCATCTTGCCGGGGGCCACGATCTCCCTTTCGGACTTTTTCGCAACCCCGACATCGCTTATATCCCTAATATTACAAATATCTTTCCTAGACTATTCCTGACGGCCGTAAGTCAGTACCGAGTGGCAGTGAAGCATCCCTCAACATGGCTCGCAACAAAGTGAGTGTCGGCGCGAGGATTACAGAGATGTGCACGCCGGACTGGAAGAAGATCGAGCAGAGAGGCGGCGACGTCGTCGGTAAGAAAGATATACAGAAAGTAAAAAACAATTCACAAAAAAAAAAAAAAAACGACGTCCAAAAAAAAAGTGAAAAATTCTCGTCGGTTTTTGCTTACTTTGTAGTGTTTTCGTATTTGGAAGACAGTTGTTTTTTTTTTTGTAACAAGTTATTATTTTTCACTTTTTAATTGTGGTACAGTCAGCTGCAGAGAAATCTCACCACCTAGCTATGTATTTTTACATTACTAGGGGGTGAGATTTATCTGCAGCTACCCCACAAAAAATCTCATAACACTACCTGCTGTAAATAACAGTGACAAGAACTTATTATAACATCGTCCGTGTAGACTAAGTGGGAAAAATAAGTACTATTGAAGCTAACTTAAAAACTACCAAAGAAAAGTTAGTACAATTTATATAGGACCACCGCGCAAGCTTCCTCTACCAAATGGAAAAAGAATTTTCAAAATCGGTTCACGATTGACGAAAATATCGAAAAAAAAAAAACAAACGCCACGAACATAGAATCTCTTCTTTTTTGGAAGTCAGTTAAAAATACCCATCACATAGTCGTTTTCTACTTATTTTGTTCATACTATGTAACATTGCAAATTACTAGGCCTACTGGACTTAAAAGCCACCTCGACCCCTCAGTTTGATTCAAACCTCTCAAAAACTGACAACTGTGTTTAAAAATCCCAAGTAACTCACTAAATAATTTCATTAAATTTCTACATGGACTGCTTGCTATGTCACCTTAGAAAAGCATTATTTGTGACTTGCTATAGAATTTTATTATTGTCAACAGAAACGGAACACATAATGTTTCAAGACATAGAGTACACGGCGCTACCCAAAGACGGTTGTACCATCGAGGTGCTGGACATTACCGTGTTGAAGGGCGGCGCCATCTGTGGGTACGACCGCACCGACACGCACGCTGATATGGTGTTCACCCAGCTGACGGCGAAGGTAAGCTTCCATTATACGATTTTTCATATGAAAAGTGATGAAAATACCGGAGTTTATTTATAAATGTTGCGTTAATATTAAGAAATAAAAATTGGTTTATTTCTCACAGAAACACGTGCATACAAAAAAGAACAAGAGTAATCAGAAAACAACAAATAAAATACATAATAAATGAGTATGAAAGAGAAATAGTCGGTAGCTGCTAGACTTGAGTAACTCCGGAGCGATTCGTTCCGATGAACTACTCAAACACAGTGAACGAACTGAACTCGTTCAGTACTGTGCGGAATTATCGTTCCATAGTTCACCGGCTCATTATAATCCCGCGTCTCTAGTCTAGTGACGTATCTTATTGTTATAGTTCACAGTTTATGAACGAATAGCTAAACAAGTTCCAAATCCGGACTCTGTCGAAAACATGTCTATGCCACAGTTCATTTCGCTCTCTGAATCAGTAGTACTGTACTACCAAGTCAAGGAGCGAAATGAACTGTGGAACGAGTTTGCGGAACGAGTTCACTTCACGGAACGAGATTTGATGAACTAGATCCATTAAGTGAACGACAATGCCCAAGGCTAGTAGCTGCACGACATGACTGTGACAAGAAGGCTTCCACTCAGCATGATGCAGTGCTATCGGGAACCCACAGCACAGCGCTGTTTAGAAGAGACATTTTAACTAGTGACCGACCGAAGCTTCGTTTTCGGCCAAAAAAAAACATGATTCGGCCTTATTTTCGTTTTCGGCCATAAACCATTTTCAGCTTCGGTCAAGCCGAAAATCAGCAGTTCGTGAATTGTCGCAAACAATACAACAAGTACCACAAACACTAGAAATGTTGTATCCTCTAATGGAATTATCGTGTTTTATTTCTTTTACAGTCTCTCCCTAAGTGTAAAATAAACAAACAAGATTTCAATGTACAGTGGAAATATTAATAATTTTTTAAATGTCGAAATCATTTCCGTTTTCGGCCAAAAATAAGACTAAAGCCAAAGCTACGTTTTCGTTTTCGTTTTCGGTCAGACAATGGTTTTAACGTCAATACGAATATGGTTAGACGTTAATCATTAATTAACTTTAAGGAACGTTTGTAAATAGACCCTACCATCTCTAACAGCAGCCATTGAGGCGTCTCCGTGCTATTTTTAGGGTTCCGTACCTCAAAAGGAAAAAACGGAACCCTTATAGGATCACTCGTGTGTGTGTCTGTCTGTCTGTCTGTCTGTCCGTCCGTCCGTCCGTCCGTCCGTCCGTCTGTCTGTCACAGCCAATTTGCTCCGAATCTAACGGACCGATTAAGTTGAAATTTGGTACACATATGTATTTCTGTGACCCAAACACGAACGTGTAACGTAAATAAATGAGTTTTGAATATGGGGGTCACTTTTGGGGGGCAAACAAGAAAAAAAAAAGTATTGCTAACAGTACCGTGTGACATATCAAATGAAAAGGCTTGTTGCGAGGATCTTAAAAATATTTTTGATATAATTTTAGAATAAATACTTTTCAAGGTATCTATACTCTTAAGAAATTCAATGAAAATTGACCATTCCTCCCCCTTATCTCCGAAACTACTGGACCTAAAATTTTGAAAAAAATACGTAGTATGTCTCTTTACTCATGGATTACAGGAAAACCTATAATAAGTCTATGGTCTCAAAATAACATGGTAAATCTCTCAATATTGTGCGTACAAACTTACATTTGCAGTTGGAATGTATGGGAGAACATGTTTTTCAACTACAATGTTAAGTTTGTATTTGGGATAAATTCATCCCAACTACGGAACCTTTCATTGTACGTAAGTCCGACACGCACCAAACAAAAATTAGCTGTTTCATACATTTTGTCGAGGTAAAACCTACTGTTTTTTTCGCGATTTCCGTTTTTTTTTTTTTAATCTCTTATTAGGCGTACCGCTAACTGAGACGTTTCCTGAGGTAGCTGCGCGGTGCGGGAGGGGTGACAGTTGACGAATCACTGAGCTCTCGCATCACGTCACCACACCTCACCCGCACCATGCATATCTACCTCAGGAAACGTTGCTGACTGACTCCAGGACAAGCTGGACGTTTAACTAATAACCCCTACTCATTGCAATTTGTTTTCGAACGTTTGTTACAGATGGCTGACTACTGCAACAGTGAGTTGGGCAGGGAGCCGTACTTACCGAAACCCGAAGAGCTTTGCATTGCACAGTTACCCCCATGTAAGTTTTAAATGCCATTCCTCTTAATTTTTCCCTAAACATCTGGTTCTACATAGCGTAACTACAATGTATTTAGGTTAGCTTTCCTAAAACGTAAAATAATGCACATATTGGTCAAGGTTGTAAAATAATGACCTTGGTAATGATAGATGTAGTAATAAGAAAATACTGTGTTACAACCGACTTCCGAAATTACAAATTAGAGGATTATAGCCAAGATAATAGTGCTTGGAAACATGCTGGTCCTGCTCCATAGGACAATTTAGAATGAAGACAAAATCAAACAGGTTGCTAATATAGTTGTAAAATTTATTATTTTGTGTTTAATGACATTGATTTTACATTCTGTGATTACTTCCTCACACACTGACTAAATAATAATAAATTTTAGGAAAATCATCTACTTTTACATTGTTTGTAAATATGTGAGCACGATGTATCTATCACATAATTCTTTTTACCGATTATTTAATTATTTTATTCTAGGTGCATCGTCCACATATATAATCGTCCACATATATAATTATCTAACTAATTTTGACGTTCAAAAGTGCCATACATGGGCCTATTTGAAACAAATGATTTGACTTTGACTTTGAATTAAAGTAATATTTAAACGTTAAAAAAAAAGGAGGTTATTCAGTTTGCAATGTTTTTTTTGTGTTAGTTGTTTTTTTTCTCTTTTTGTTTTGGTGCCTACTGCATACCAATTCGTATACTACTACATAGACTAAGTGGGAAAAGTACGTATTATTGAAGCTAACCCAAAAACTACCCAAGCAAAGTTAATAAAAATTTTATGGGACCACCGTGCAAGCTTCCTTTACAGAAATGAAACCATAATTTTCAAAATCGGTCCACAATTAACGAAAATATCGATGAACGTACATCGAAGTAGTAAATACATTCTTCTTTTTGTGTGCTTAATGACTAACCTGATGTCAGAGTTTTGGGGTCGCCCATGGGCCTCTGACTTGGCTTCAGATGCCGTCGAGAAACATCTCCCAGGCATGCAGGTTTTCTCACGATGTTTTCCTTCACTGGTTTTGAAGCAAATGATAATTATACAATACGCACATGAATACGAGAAGTCAGAGGTGCGTGCCTTGGGTTCGAACACGAAATCTATGACTTGGCAGTATCACTGCCAAGTCATAGATCTCGTGTAATCTTTGATTTGACTGTTCAGGTTTATAATCATGTTATATGCCAAGGGTGGCCAACTTATTAAGACCCAAGATCTACTGTTTACTGACGACACCCTGTGCGATCTACCAATTACATACTTTTTGATTTTTTTTATGAAACAGTGTACTTATACCTATGTACTATTATGATACAAGATGATGCGTGCAGCAGTTGGTGATTACATTGCGTGGTCTATTCTATATAATATTTTTAGGTATATTAATTTTTTTTTTTGCCACGATCGACTGGACTAATAGCCGCGATCGATCAGTCGATCGCGATCGACCGGTTGGCCACCCCTGTTATATGCTATCGGGGCTATTTGAGCTATGTTTTTATGTTCCCAATCCTTAATGAAGTGCTATTGTTGATCAAAGGTCACTAGTGAAACTTGTAGGAACCATGTCCACGAAATAATTGCCATTTTGCGCCTTTAAGAGCGGCCAACCCGTCATACTTTTCATACAAATGCTCGTATGTGATTATGGCGTAATAACACATCTTTCTTAATTTTTTTATACTAAAAGGTATTTCGTGCACTATATCTAGGTTTATATGAAAGCAAAAAATAAAAATTTGGAGAAACTAATTCAGTATAAGCCTTCTAAAGTCTGCATTTTTGCACAAATTTTACCTGAACTTTGACCGTTCATAATATACTCATAAATTGTAAAAGTTAAAAAAAAAACCATATTTTTAGAAACCTTTCACATGTAATGAAGATTCTAAATGACAAACATTTATTTCACAAATTTGTAAGCCGCATTCAGAAACACGTATTTCCTGAAGCAAGTTATTTTTCGTACAATGTTATCGCGTTCTCACTTGCTTGTTAGCAGTTCTCACTTGCACTGGATGAAACGACAAGCTTCTCGACAATGCTCGCGTTGACGATAGACGGACCGGGAAGGGCCCTCTTAACACTCTCCCTGCCGACAATATATGAAACTTTTTAAGTTCAGGAGGCCATGGAGGTCGCCGGCGGGTCCCAACGTTTCTGCTTGTGAACGCCGTGAGTCAAAAGTCAAAAATATTACAAGAAGCCGTGGGATACGCCGGCGGGCCCTTAAAAAAATCTTATAGGACGCCGTGGGATCCGCCCTGACCTCCCGAATTCAAATAGTTTTTACAACTACTGGCATGCTGTTATGGAAAATGTGATACTTGTCTTGCGTATGTGCTTTGGCCTGCTGAACAAAATTTTTTGGGGGTCGCCGGCGATTCCCATGGCAGGGAGAGTGTTAATATTAGTCTATTGCCACTAATTAAGTATATTTTGGCGCTTATGACAAAAAGCATTTTCATCTCCCAACAGACCCTCAATGGTTCCGCGCCGTATTCCTAGACCTGGTCTCTGGTCCCGGCAGCAGTGAAGGCAAGATATGCTACCTGGACTACGGAAATATTGCCAACGTGCCCGTCACTTTACTGCGGAAGATGATGCCTGAATTTATCACTGGGTTACCTGTCATGGGGCTGTATTTGGAGATCAGAGGTAAGATATAACATAATATACCATCTTGTCTGTTACCCTGAAGGCTTATCCCTTGTCATCTCTCACGCGAAACACTCGAGCGACCGCGGCCGGCGAGGAGCGGCGAGGCGTGCGATGTAGACAAGAGCGCACTTTTGATAAAGACATTCTGAATACGTCCGATGCGGTCACAGTCTCTGCCGCCACTTGTGGTTTGCGACATGGCGACAGGACGCCATGCTCAAGACGCACTGCCCTACGTTTGACATCCCCGATGCTGGTCGTGCTCTGCCGGGCCTCCCCCAGGAAACTGGGGGTCTCATCTGGTAGAGACAGATTGCCGGGATGTCGTGAAGAAAGCGACGCTACTACAAGCGTCGCGGTACTCCTACGGCTTTATTCATAGCAATCTTACACACGAGTGCGACTTAAATCCTGCACTCACTACCATAGCCGCATAAGGCGATCAAAATGAGGGACCCGCATTAGCGGGTCACAATATATAGCCTCCGCAGGCGAGGGGCGAAGCCCTGATCCTGCTCGCCACGCCCTTGCTCAGTTACTCAATTAAATTTAGAAGAATGCGATACTTCGTTGTGATAAAAAATATCGCTTAAATTATATTTTTGTTAGAACATTAAAGTTGATAATAATCTGAAGTTCGTGATATATATATTTTTTATCACACCTGCTCTGAAAATACATACTAATTATACCAATTAGAGGGAAGAAACGCCTTTATCCCACCCTTCAAATCCTTTCATCCCAAGGTATGGAAGTTTGTATGAAAATCCTTCCGACCCAAGGGTGGGAAGTATGTATGAAATTCCATTACATACCCGGTTTTTCTTTTTTTTTTAATTTGTCAGCAGTCATACTGCCAAGAGACTCTGTCTACTAATTAAATTTCAAGTAAATTGTTACTGGCCACATACAGTTTTTTTTTTTTTTTACCAGTTACCAACCTCCTTGGTGCATACAGAAAATTAAAAACGAAATTATTTTTGTATATAAAACGCGCGGAATCACGGAAGAAGTGGCTTCTTCAAGCCTTCAACTAACTCAAGATGTAAACATGTCTCAAAATATCAAGATACCCGGACAAAATGTAACATCTTATAATAGCTGCACTTTTAATAATTGTACTTTTAACTAAATATAAACATTTCTATGCATTTATGTCCATAATTTTCCTCGTAGGTGTAATAAAAAGCACTATACATCCCTCAGGATAAAGTACAGTTCCATACCTCAAATGGTTTGCGCCCCTCGCAAGCTCGTGGCGCAAATGCCATAATCTCGGTATGGAACTGTCACTTTCTTCCCTCTGAAGTAATGTACTATTGTTTAAATTAAGAATTTGAATGTACAGTACTAAGGTCTATTTATAACCTTGTTTATTTCCACTTAAACATCATCTCTATGAAAGTGTAAATAAAGTTGGTTTTAGAGTGACTAGTACTGTTAAAAAGTCATAAACAATATGAAGTTGTAGTGCAATCTGAACCTTATGTGTAGGCATTACAGTTGTTTTTCCCAAAACTGTGTTTGTAAACAAGATTGGCAAAAAAATTTGAACGCAGTAATGAGTTTTTGTTCTGCGATTGTGATACTGTATTTGATCGAATACGCTGTACACTGCTACAAGGATCTTTTAGTGCCTGATTGACAGGGGGTAATTGTATTGATAAAATAAGATTGCGGTGCTGGTTCCGATTTTGGCCACGCGCCATATGAACCTTGTAGCATTGTGTATTTCTTTGACAGACCATCATTATTCTCTCCCACAGACTTCCCACAAGAAGCTTCAGACGAGATGCTGGCCCGAGCCGTGTTACACATGAACATTGACGACGAAGGCAGGGGCACTTTGAAAGTCAGCAACTGTGAGAAGCAGGGCGACGGTATCTACCTAGTGGATGCACCCGAGTTACTGAGAGCTATGAAGGGGTAAGCAGATGGATACATACGGATAGAAGATTTTTTTTTATCTAGATAATACTTTGAATATTACTGGATAAGGAAATGATTAATTAATTGTGAATTAAATGCGAGTCGTATCGTGTTACTCAGTAACTGGACTGTGGAGGTCAGAGTTCCTGTATTTTTTAAGAATTTCCGCATTCTACTCTCAGTCTCTGTCTAAAATAGCTCTGATTTTTTAAATACATTTTTTTTTTGACAATATTTTGACATATAATATAGCTGAGATGGCGATTATATTTCGAACGTTTTCGATTACGGGAATTCACCTTCTTCTGTTGAGATCAGTTCCCAATCGAACCAGATGCAGCTCAGTACCAGTATTTACATGGAGGCACCTCAACAACCCAGTTACTGGGTAATACAATACCCAGCAAAACGAATGACAATTGTGTAAGATGATTAATCAATCAGATAAAAAATTACAATAAAAAATGTTGACAAAAAAAGTTATTCAAAAGAATCTTGTTATTTTCATTTTTTTATTTCTTAGTTTTAGTTAGAATAAGTGGACTATTTGTAACCAATTTCTTTTTTTTTTCGTACTACGTATAAGATTTTTTTTTAAGTTCAACGAAAGACATTTTCTGTTTGACAAATAAAATTGTAAATAGTTTTAAGGAAAAACTGGAATGCAATCAATTTGTACCAAACTTTACAATAACGGATTATTAAGTTAAGCGCACATTACAGCCGCTGTGTTGGCTGTAGCGCATTACATTTCAATACAAGTAAAGTGCTGTGCGGCCCGGCAATGCGGTGCGGGCCGCGTTAACGCCACATAATGTCGCCCTAGATTTTACAAATTGTAATTTAATAGCTCAAAAAAGGTCGAACTAATCATTATGAAACAAGTTTTACTGTGGTACCAACGACGAAATCGCGAAAAATAAAATCAGCTGTTCCATATATATGTTCTCGAGTTTTGTAAACATAAATTTATGGAACAGCAGATTTTTTTCGCGATTTTACGTCTCCTCCTAAGATAAGGGATAGCGTCCTTCGAATTCATGAAATCTTGTTTAGATACAACCCGCTGTAAAACATCTCTTGTGTCGGGATTTCGTATCCACGATATTTTAAGTGTAAGGGCCCGAACACACGTACGACAAACACCACAACACAGCGACAAAATGTGAGCAAGCAGGGGTGGGTTACGTGTGAATAGTCTCGCTGCAGCTTCTTGCAGATGCGTTGTGGTAATTACAAAATTTCGAATCATTCCACTTTGACCCACCAGGCCGCCCCACTGGTGGGGCAAAGTGGAATGCCTAAAATTTTTCAGTGCAACAATGTTTGCGTAAGAAGCACTAATTAATATTCATCAGTTCTGTTAATAAAATACTCTCGATATTGTTACGGTGAAGTATAACTTAATGTCACACTATGTACGCCAATGTGATGCAACTTGAGTCCAACAGTTTGCCCTATGAAATAAATAGTATAGGACTATTAAAAGTAACTCATATTTTCAGTTTTCTTATATACGCGTTATAGATTAGGGCGCATAACTCGAGACGGATGTACTTTAGAGCTGAGCTGCCATAGGAACTTTTGGTTGTATGGAAGTGCTTTACACATCCAACAAGGTGGCGTTAGTGTGCTACAAAAAAGGCACCAGTTGCCCATACATTTCAGGCAAAGACATAAACCTTTGACATAAACTTTCATTTCTGTTGCACAACCAGCTAGAAAAAAGCAACAAAAAAAAAAAAAACAGGAATTATAATAATTTTCTTTATTTAAAATCTGTAAAGCTTCTTTGAAGTTTCCTGGTAATCACTAAATGATGTCCTTGGAAAATTTCTATTGCAGATCATTTTATGTTGGGTATGAAGTTTATGCTGGAATTCTAGTGACCAGTATTCTTTATCAGGAAAGCAGTACTTTGCCCATAATTCACAGCTGAAACTAAATAACAAACTGACTGGGATGGTTGATAGTGAACCAGAATAACCCTAAATAATAAAAAAGACTGGGTCAGTGGGTTACTGTTTGTTTGCATCGGCGAAACATTCACATAAAAACGTGAGGAAATCTCTATTTTCTGTCAAACATTGTATCGAACATTGACAGAAAATAGAATAGGACTGTTATGTATTTGGCATAGAAGTATTACTGAATCTATTAAAATTTGTGTCGTAGACTGTAAGGAAAGATGGACTCTTCTATGTCCGTATAACGGAATGTTTCTCAAGTACATTTGAAATTGGGTGCGGAATAAGCACGATGTGGAAGCCTTCATAAGCTGCAGTTCAGTAGCTTTGTTGTAGTAACAAACATCGAGATAAGATCACTTGTTCGAAGCCCTGGTATAATTTATACAATATTGAATATCTAATCATAAATTATATAAATACATACCGTAATGTGTTAGTTTTTTCGGGTTTAGACAAGCGAAACAATGTAGTCAGCCAGTCCTCAGCCGGTGAACGTCCTCAACATCGTCGTTGAATGTCCGCGTTTATTACCGACGACATAGTCACGTTTCAAGAGTCACTTTCTTATATATTTCTCGAAATTAGTTCAGAAACAAGATTCACTTTCTCAAAAAACAGAAACCGGAGTCAATATCTCAAAAATACAGTTTTGTTTCGACTCAGGGCGATTCATATATTTTCACATAGTGACTCTGAATGTGTGTTTCGAGATATTGACTCCATTTATGCTTTTTGAGTACTATCTCAAAACGCATAAACTGAGTCATTATCTCGAAACACATTCAGAGTCACCAGTGCGATCCAAATATTTTGATGTAGTGACTCTGAATGTGTTTCTAACTGACTCTAAATTGTATTGACTAAGCTTTGCGTTTTGAGAAAACGAAAAAAAAACGCAATTTTTTTAACAACAAAACAGCACGTAACAAACAACTCCTCCATCTTGCTTGGTCTTCAGTGACAATAATGGTATGTCAAACGTAATTTTTTAGCCTGGTATTAGATTCCGTTTTTTTTTTACTCTAGAGCCCATGAGGTATGTTGTTGATTCGACGTATAGAGTCGACCGTTGTGTGTTGGTAGTGCACAGTGCATATGGTAGATTATTATGATTACCCAGTACATATGACCGAAAGGGTACTTTACAAAACATATTCGAATATACACTGGTGAAAAACCTTACAAATATATGTCGGCGAAGTTTTAATTATACACGTAATTTAATTAAGCATTTTCGTATACACACTGGTGAAAAACCTTACGAATGTCAGCACAGTTTTAATTTAAAGCCTGTTATAACAAAACCTATTCGAATACACACTGGTGAAAAACCTTACAACTGTATGTCGGCGCAGTTTTAATTAAACAAGTAATTTGATTAACCATTTTCGTATACACACTGGTGAAAAACCTTACGAATGTCAGCGCAGTTTTAATTAAACAAGTAATTTGATTAACCATTTTTGTATACACACTGGTGAAAAACCTTACGAATGTCAGCACAGTTTTAATTTAAAGCCTGTTATAACAAAACATATTCGAATACACACTGGTGAAAAACCTTACAAATGTATGTTAGCGTAGTTTTAATCATACAAGTTATTCAAATTGAGATTTGAAAGCAATTTGTTTATCAGTAGAATTTCCCCAATACATCGCTTTTTGTTCTTTCTTGAAAGGTGATAAACCTGTTTTTCCAAGTTTATATTTAACTTTTTCATATGGAACCAGTTTATTATGCAATGGATGGAATTATTTATGTAATTTAACTAAGCATATTCGTATACACACTGGTAAAAACCTTACGAATGTATGTCAACGCAGTTTAAATCATACAAATAATTTGATTAAGCATATTCGTATACACACTGGTGAAAAACCTTACGAATGTATGTCAGCGCAGTTTTAATCATACGAATAATTTGATTAAGCATATTCGTATACACACTGGTGATAAACCATACGAATGTATGTCAGCGCAGTTTTAATCATACTAATAATTTGATTAAGCATATTCGTATACACACTGGTGAAAAACCTTCCGAATGTATGTCAGCGCAGTTTTAATCATACGAATAATTTGATTAAGCATATTCGTATACACACTGGTGACAAACCTTCTGAATGTATTTCAGCGCAGTTTTAATCATACGAATCATTTGATTAAGCATATTCGTATACACACTGGTGAAAAACCTTACGAATGTGATGTTTGTCAGCACAGTTTTTGGAGTGAGTTTCTGTAATCTATTAAGATATGGAAAACTCTATAGCATTTATTGTCGTCATTGATATTTTCAAACTCTCATATGGCTTATTATAATAAGCCAAAATTTCCATTTTTCCTGTTCAGGATTTAGGAGATTTATTTCTCCTATATATTTTCACTTATAATGACAGCCAGATCGTGAAGAGTTTTTCTGGGTGAGCATTTGCTAGCCTTTAACGACAACAGTAAATATAACATCTATTTACTTACGCCGGTTAGAAGAAAAAAAAAATCTTCCGGTTCACTTGGTGTCCACCGTACGCCCACCATTTTTGGAGCGTGCTTTTGTAGTCTGTTCAGATATGGGCTAATGGCCTTTTCCCTCAGACAAAGGAAGCAGACTCAATTTTACCATTATATTGGTAATCATTTTCCTGGAGGAAGGAAACTCCATTTCATATACTCCCATCATTGAGATTTTCATGATTTTAAATGACTTTTTATATCCAAGATTTCCATTTTTCTTGTTCAGGATTTCGGAGATTTATGTAACCTATATATTTCCACTTATTATGATAGCCAGATCGTGCTCATCGGTACGAAGAAATAAATTTCGTCCCGTCTACTTGGTATCCTTAGGACGCCCACCATTTTTTGAGCGTGCTTCTGTAGTCTGTTTAGATTTGGGCTAATGGCTTTTTCCCTCAGACAAAGAAGCAGACTCAATTGCTCTCATCATTGAGATTTTCTAGCTTTTAATTTGCTTTTCTAGCGTGTTTCTATGATCTGTTTAGCAATTGGCTAATGGTTCATTGTAACATGTAAAACATTGTAACATGAAAGTTATTACTTTTTTAACGTCACGTTTACAACGGACGGCCGCAAACATTTTGATGTTCTCTTTTTTATTCAATAAACAAGGTAAATATCTTTTCTTATTCTCGGTCGCTTCGGAGATAAGCGATTCGTCGAGCTTAGCCAGAAAAAGCTGCTTGCAAGCATTTGCGCTTTTTGCCTTTGTTTCGGCTGATTCCGTTGCTGCTTCTTTCACGCTCTAGTGAACGATGTTTCTTAGCGATAGAACGAGAAAGAGTAGCGGCGGGTAATTCGGGCAGATAGGTTTAGTGGTTTTATTTTCAACCCTTTTGTGTTCACATAAGTTCAATAGTCCAACATTACCAGATCTGTAATAAACATTGGTCCTTCGGGCCGGATCAGGCCCAGAACAGTCCGAAGTTTTTGATGGTTGCGGTGCCAGCTTTGGACCGCACTGCAGTGCGACAGGAGTTCCGGGCATCCCGCAGAGGGAGCAACTGCTTCATCCAGCAAGGTGGCTCAGTTGCTAGTATAATTTTGCTGAGTGCAGTAGCTTTTTCTAATTTCTTATTACACATTTCATATTATTGCATTTTTTTGCATTCGTAGGTAGTTACAAAAGCATACAGTGCTTAACATGGATGATGTAATTCAATTTTTAACACTTCCTCATAATATTGTGCTACCGTTTCCACAATAAATGCACGGCATTCTCAAATATGCCTTATCGGCGAGAAAATCGCTGAAATCCAGTCGTTGTTGAACTGTGTCTCGTTCTGTACTTTGTTCTCGAAATAGATTATTTTCTCCCTTGGGCACTTGTGTTCTCTTCGTTTTCTTTAGGATCAATTCCCAGCGAATGGGAAATGCACATTGCCATCTTTTTTCACGTTCGGTGAGAATTGTACGATCATCTCCGGTAGTAATACACTCCAGTAGGCACTGAATACATGCAATTTGAGAAGGTTGTGTTTCCCCCATTGAGCAACCCGTCGTCGTTCCGGAGTTTGCTCATTCTGTTCCATAATTTTTTGATGTTTCGCTTCCTGTTTTTGTTTCTTGCTCGGTGCTCGTCGTAGTTGAAGTGGTCGTTTCTTCGATGCTTTCGTCTCTGGAGTTGGCGGTGCTCGGTCCGGTGATGGGTTCCGTGGTGTATCCTCGTCCTCGTTGTTCTTTACTGATTCCATCGGGTGATTCATTCATTCTTCCAGTAGTTCCAGTTCCTCACCGTGGGTGATTATTTCGTCTCCTTGCTGACTCATCTTTTGGTATTATTTGTAGTTCGACGTATACTGAAGTGATGATGTGGTATGCTCAGCACATCGTAACTGACTTGTCGTTTGTTCTGTCCCCGGTTTTTTAAGCAGCAGCTTTTTCAAATTTCTTATCATACATTTCATATTCGTGCAATTTTTTACATTCATAGGTGTAACCCTATAAGCCTGCCTGTCCACTGGAGCGGATATGAGAGGAGGAGCGAAGCTGTGCCTGTATTAACCAATAGAATCGAACTCCGCTCCAGAGTTTAGATTCTATTGTTTAAAATTTACTGACTAAAACCGGGTTCCTTCAATTGCCCTGTTGCCGGGGCCACGATCTCCCTTTCGGTTTTCTTCGCAACCCGGGCAGGTCAGGCAGCCTAAGGGTACAACTTTTAACAATATGAGCCTCTATTTCCTCCCTGAGCGCGCGATCTAGGTCGATTTATAAGGGTTATTCCACTAATCCCTATTGGCAATCCCCATCGGATTAAAAAAAAAAAAACAAATAACATATTTTATAAGAATCACGGAGGCAAGACTCATTAATTATTTTTATAATCAAACAAAACGTAATGGCTAAATTATAAGTCTCAAATATTTCTGTCATGTCATATTCAACGTCACGGTAAAAAAAACGGTGCTACTAGATTTAGGTAAAGACTCAACTAAACCCAGCCCGTCCCATCCTTGATGTCCTCCCTCCGGTCGACGCCCTAAGCCAAGGTTCGTACCCCAAAGGGGGTGCCCTTAGCGAGCGTTCACCTAGTTTTAATTAGCATAGTTGAATAACCCCTGGCTGGAGGTTTTAAGTGTAGTAGCTTAAGGCATCCACAGGAAAGCCCGGTTAAGTAGTCATGATCTCAGAGGTCAACTACGTAAAAAAAACAGTTCTAAAATAATTGATCACAAAGTAACCGTAAAGTAATTTAAAAGTTGATCTCTAAAAGAATATATTTTGTAGTAAAGTTTAGAATATACATTATATACCTAAATGCACATATGACATGACAGAAATATTTTACACGTATGCCCGTTTTCACCGAGAACTAAGTGACACTTAAATGAATCCCTAAACAAAAGTGCACTGTTCGATTTTGAACTCTCGGCGCTGAAAATCCAACAGTGCACTTTTATTTAGGGATATATTTAAGGGTCACTTATTGAAGGTGAAAACGGACATTAGGTTTTTAATTTAGCCATTACTTTAATTTGTTTGATTATAAAAAGAATCTACGAGTCCTTACCTCCGTAGGATATAAAATCTTCGTGATTCTTGTATAATATGTTGTTTGTATTTTATTTTTAAATCGATGGGGATTTGTGAACTTTTTGTACTGAAATTCCCATTGATGGGAATTAGTGGAATAACCCATTTATCGCACTCTTGAGGCGTCTCGTTTCTAATCCGTGAATGCAGGCGTGCTCTGAGCAGAAATGCTGGGAGCCGAAAGATGGTGAACTATGCCTGGTCAGGTCGAAGTAAGGGGAAACTTTGGTGGAAGACAATTGCGATTCTGACGTGCAAATTGATCATCGGATCTGGGTATAGGGTCGAATGACTGATCGAACCATATTAGCTGGTTCCATACAGAGTTTCCGTCACGATAGCTGGCGTCGATTTGAACAGTCATCTGGTAAATCCATTGCTTGATTTGTTCACAAAAAAAATCTGCTCAACAACGTAAAGAACGCATGAATGTTGTTAAACTGTCAAAATGATAGCCATTGTTACTGTGTTTTACGCAGTTACCACGCGGATTTTGTTGAAATATTAATTATTTTAATTAATCGGTCAATCTGCATTTCTCATGCGTAATTTCCACATTTCAAAAGATTTCCAACGCTGTACTTAAGCCTGAAGAGGTTGAAATGCCTTAAAAGCAATCTCTTAGGCTTCTGCCTCGAATTTTGCGGGCAGTGGGGCGGCGGCGGCAGCGGCGCGTTCAAATGCATAGATTTATATGCAACTGGCCTCGAAAGCAGCGGCGCGGGGAGCAAGTGGTTCCATATAAAACTATGCGTTGCCGCGCCGCCGCCGCCGCCGCCCCGCTGTCCGCTGAGTTCGAGTCCGCGGCCTTAGCAGTTTTAACCTTTTTTCTGGTAAAATTCTCAGTTTTACATTCAATTCTAAATCAATCGTTTATTCGTGAATTCTCATGAATCCGATTGAGAATCCGTAGTATGTAACGGATTAGATTACTTGCCTCTTTATATGCTTCCAATATCGTGTACAACTCCGGATTTACTGCTCTCAACAACATCATACATGGGTGTTGTTTAGAAGTTTTTTCGTAAATTTTGCAGTCTTTCTCTATGCACCTTTTGAAACTCAAAAGCTATTAAAGACAGTGTTTTGCCAGTTTCCTAGTGTTTTGGCTGGGATGAAGAAGTGGTGTACGCGTTGTGTCCCACACCACATTGCCACGGTAATATTATAATACAGTACTCCAACTTCATACAAACAGACGAAACGCGAGCCATACCTACGCACCTCGATCTCGCGGTGCGCTCGGGGCGCAGACAGTCACGGCTGTACCGCAGTGTCGAACGGACGGTGTGTTGTTTTTTTTAACGATAACCGCGCGATTTTTTCTCTAAAAATCAGTTAATATGACGAGTAGGAAATATTGTGCTGTTTTTGGTTGTATGAATTCGTCAATAACGCATTCAGACATAAGTTTTTTTAAATTACCTGGAAACTCTGAAAGGTAAGACTATAAAATAATTTTACTTACTAGTAGGTAGGTACATAATGTGTCTTTATGGATAAGTATTTCCTTTTATCTCACGAAAATAAAGTTGTTTGGATGAATAAATAAAGCGAATAGAGTAACGGAAAGTTATTGAGACGAGTGAAATAGGTAGTTATATGCGGTTCTGAATGAATCATGATACGGTAGGTACCTACCTACTTACGCTTGTGTTAAAACCGAGCATGTGTGTTTTGTTAGTTTGCATAATTCAAAGTAAAGACGTATTTTATTATTAATAATATTTGTTTATTCAAAGTCAAAGTCAAAGTCAAAGTCAAAGTATCTTTATTGTGGGCATATGTAAATTACAGGTCTTAAAAATATATTAAAGTAACAATATGTCCTGCCTTATAGGCATACAATAATTATGTAGGTAGGAAATAGCATTAAAATTTAGATTTATTATAAATGGTAAGTCATTATAAAATTTCAGTGAAACTATCTCATGGTCAGTACTAATGCATGTCAAATACAGTGAAACTAATACATGGTCAATACTAATACATGTCAAAATACAGTGGAACTAATAAAAGGTCAACAATTCAGGAAATCTAGGATCGTGTAGTACGCTTTATCAATTAAAAATGTTCGTAATTTATTTTTAAATACTGGAAGTTCCTTAGTTTCTAGAATGCCATTAGGTATTTTGTTGTATATTTTTGATGCAATGCCGAAGAAGCTTTTGTTAAATAGAGCCGTTTTATGTGGCTCATTAGAAATTTTTAACATATGCCTTTTCGATTTGAGTTTACCAAATAGATTTTCATTTGTTTTTATGAATACAGCTACTTCATAAATGTAAATTGCAGGGAAGGTCAATATTTTTAGTTCTTTGAAATATGGTTTACATGAATCTGGAACACGGATACCAACCATCGCACGTACACATCTTTTTTGCGCTTTGAACACTAAATCCCTGTTAGTTGCATTGCCCCAATAAATGACTGCATATCTCAGTGTCGCCGAGACATAAGCATGGTATGCGGTCAAAAGAACTGATTGATCAACTATTTTTGATAATTTATATAAAGCATATGAGTACTGGTTAATTTTATTGCATATTGTGTCTATGTGCGTTTGCCAAGACAGATCCTTATCAATCGAAAGCCCTAGAAATTTAACGCAGTTGACATGTTCAATTTTCGTCCCATTATGATTAATATTGATGTTGTTATTTTTAGTATTATTATCGTCTGTATTATTATAGTATTAGTATTATTATTATCTGTGTGTATGAATAATACTATACTATGTTTCCCAAAACAATTTTTAATTAAGCTTTATATAAGAATGCGGATTTATTATACTTTAAAATTTAACAATAAAGCATTTTGTACGACTCAGTCGAGGCGCAAATATTTTTCGGTCGCAAATTTATAAGCCCGATTTGTTTTTCAAACAAAAACAAGTTTTTTTAATTAAATCTACCAATCAAAAAACAACACGCATTTTTACTATTCAATATACAAAGTATTTCATTTATTTCTATAAAAAGGATATTTACAATCACAAAACTAAATAGAAGCAGAAAGTAGGCAAATGTAATTAAAATGCTGGAGACGGGCATCTCTAACGCGTGTTTACGTACCTCGCGGCTGTAGGCATTTATTTCTATCATGCGGCCGAGTTACACTACTGTAATATAATATTACCGTGACATTGCGTTATTGAAACAATATTTTATTGTCTGGTATAAGTTTAAGACTTAAGTTACAACTTACAATCGCTTTTAGAGCAGCTACGTATATTTTTTAAATTGTTGCAAGTTTAAAAATTATTGCTCTTAGAAGTTTTTATTCGCTGTTTCTGGCAAATTTCTCAATTTTTCACATTCATTTCACGATTACAATTACTCTCAAACGTTGTAAAATTTTTCGTTAAAGTTAAGTACTAGAATTAAGTATTTTTGTATGTAAAATCTAGCATTTAAGAATGTTATTGTTTGTCGTATTTCACCCTAAGTTGTATTGATCAATTTAAAAACAACTGTTTTGTTTTCAACTGAGGCTTTCATGGAGGTACAAGCCTACCGTTTGATTGAAGATGGCGGCTGATGTAGCTGCGCGGTGTGGGAGGGGTGTTGACGCTTGTTAGCAGGCAAATGATAGCTCTCGCGACACGTCATCACACCCTCACTGCGCAACTACCTCAGGCACCTTCTCAGATAAGCGATAAGCCTGTAGTTCTTTTTTGAATTGTTTCTAATATTTTCATGATACCGATTTTAGTTAAGTAGTAAACATAAAATAAAAGTTGATTATCAAGTATAAGGTAATTTTATTTAATCACCCAGTTACATGACACACACAAGACGCAAACCATTTTAATCCAAAACACACGGAAATGTCAAAAAAAATATTCAAATACCCACAATTTAGGCCTCATTTACGGAGACGCGGGGCGTCGCGCGTTGCGTTGAGCGGCGCGGCCCGCACTGAATTCAAATATATGGCGTTGTATGAGTGCGTTTACGGAGAAGCGATTTTAGACGCGTTTGTTTGAATTAGGGCGTTTTTTGCGACCGAGCCCGCAGATGGCACCGACGCGTCCCACGCGGCGTTTATCGCGGCGGCGCACGCAGCGGCAATTCTCGATGAAGCTATATCCGAGGCGGAATCTTCTGTCAGTCTTATTTAGAAATCGCGCAACACAGACGTAGTCGCCGTCGCAATGGAGTATGATATGATCGACTTTTTTTTAGAAGAAAATTCAATGTTAAAAAGTGAATTATTAAAACTAGTCGATTTGATCGAGGCGAGCGTGCGCCGCCGCGATGCCCGCCGCGTTCTTCGCTACACGCTAGAGGATTCGCCGCGGGCGCCGCGGCGGGCACCGCCACGCTTCCCGTCTCGCTTCTCTATGAACATGGTCGTATATTGCTATAAGTTTGTGTTTACGCGTGCGATGATGCGTGCCGCTTCACGCGCCGCCCCACCGTAAACAGAAAAAACGTCCGACGCGCCGCGAGACGCCACGCCACACGCGACGCGAGACGCCCCGCGTCTCCGTAAATGAGGCCACAATCACGAGCGTTCACATTACCAAATACACGTATCACTAAAAGTTCACAACACAGTCTGAGAAGTAATCAAATCGATTAGTATTAGTTCTAAGAAATAACACATACGACTAATTTATCACATCACATTTTTTAAACTTCAAATAACGTTACAGCACCTCGAGAATCTTTTACAAGTTACAATAGATTGAGATTTTCTATTTTTCTTGATTAAATCAAAATTTTCATGCAGAAAGCAACTTAAAAAAATACTCGTAAGAATCGATGACGATACCAAAATTTACATAAAAAAGTCCGCTGAAGTTTGGGACTGCTCTGAGGCGTTGCCATCTTAAGCCGCGGCATGCATAAGGTAAAACGCGTAATACGAGCAAAAATGTTATGGAGTTCAAGAAAATCACAACCACTTAACCCGGGGTCAGTACATAAAACTTGCTATTTCTTTTTGCTAACTCTGTCTGTTTGTCTTATTTTTATTCTGCCAGCATATTTTTCATCGGCAAAGTTTTCGTAAAACAACTCTGGTGACATTGGCCGTTCCTCTAGAGCTTTTTGGAAACACCGCAACAAATCTACTTGCTTCGCGTATAACAAATTGTCTTTCTTCGAATTTTTCGAAATCGCTGCTAAAGTTGTGTCGACCCAAGCTTCGTAGTAAGGTTTTGTTTGGGCGTCAATCGACGCCGGCGCCCATCTTGCGACCTCCGTCGGTGGGCAAATAGATTCCTTTATCGAATACGCGGGCGATGGCAGATGCCGAAATTTTCTGTCCCGCTTTCGCTCCGGTTTCGGTTTTGGTTTCTTTCGTACCGGGTCCATTTTTTCTTGCTTAATACTTTCTTTACTAACTATGATTTTAGGTTTGAATGTCAACGGACTTGTTTCAGTGAATTTTGAAACTTTTTGCTGTTTCTTTATAACGGATCCGGGGATTTTTATTTCCAAAGGCGTAGAGTTTCTCTGATCTACGAAGGTAACCGCTTTGAAGACTCTCACGGAACCAGTTTTTGACATAATCGTTTTAATCATCGGTTTCCTTTTCTTTGCCGAGGTCTTTTCTACTTTCAAGCCAAGTTTGGTTATCATTTTATCCGGTTTCATAGGATTTTTCTCCGGTTTCTTGTCAGGAGTTAAATCTGGTTTCTTGTCAAGATTATAAAGATCGGTTTTGATTGATGTGTTGGACGTGCAATTTAGTTTTTCATTTGTCTGTGTTGTTTCTTCGGACAGCTGTTTTGTGGGACATTCAACTGTGAAGAAAAATGCTTGCATTAAAACAGTAGGTATTTAATTTTCTTTACGTTGTTAGTTGGCAATTTAGGCTTTTAGCTTATCGGTCAACACATTTGAGGCTCGTGGCAAAGTCAAATAATTTATTTTAAGTAGGCCATTAAAAGGCACTTTTGAGCGTCAAAATATACAAAAAAAATTAGTTTAGGTGCTCTTTCCAAAATTCAGTTTTTTATGGAGAAGAACGGGCAAGAAACTCCATGAATACTCTTTTAAAATGTTTTGGCTTTAGCCAAACCGCACCTGTCAATCAAAGGTTAAGTTATGCTTGCCGAGGTCGATCCGTGGATACTATCCATTACATACTGAGACCCTTCTGTGCCTCGAAAAGTAAGTAAAGAGATCTCGCGCACTAGACGGCCAGTCTTGGCCGGGTATTGTATGGTCTGCGGCTAGTTGGCCGTTGCGACCAAGTGCGCGATTCGTATCGGTTTCCGCAGTTTACCTGGTCGCTGCGACCACTGGCCGTAGTCATGGCCGTCTAGTGTGCGAGATCCCTAAGATGTTAGCCCCAGCTCTCATTATGTAGGTAGATTTCTAACAGTCGTTACGGGTAGTCGGAATCCCGAAAGTCAGACAGTTTTACCAATAGGTATCGTGTTACCCAGTAACTGGGTTGTGGAGGGAGATAGCCAGTTACTCCATGTAAAATACTGGTATTTAGCTGCAGCCTATTAAGACTGGACTACTAGAGGCTGACCCGAACATGGGAACAGGCCTCACTGATAAGTTGGTCAACAATTAGTGTTAGGAAACCTTATAATAGTAAGCTTATATAAGTAATAATTTTTACCATGAAACAAATAATTTTATTATATATGAGCATAAAAAAATTAAAAAATTGGTACCCGCGACTTCGTCCGCGTGTTTTTTGTTTTTACATACTTTCAGAATTCTGATGATTCCATATTTAAGTTGATTATATCACTCACTGGCTCACAACCGCACCAAGCCGCTCGTTCAGGCAGGGCTACTCTATCTACTTCGCTTTCAACGTTTTGCCGCCATTTGTAATGACTGACAGTTGACATTAGTGACAGTAGTAACCTCACTACTTGTGCGAATGAGTTCTTTTTCCCCAGATCTGCTTGTGGCGCTGATGACCTTCAGTCGTCACAATAACATAAAGTTATAAATAATTCTGTCTTTGTGGGTGTGGTATGCGTATATTTTATGTTTTAACAATTATAATATATATTTATTTATATTTTTTGTTTGTTTCAGTCCCGTACTAACCCAACAAGATCTACATTGAGTTCAACTGCATCAATCGAAGAATTTTATTTGTTTTAAATTTTTCTTTTTTTTTTCCTTTTTTTTTAAATCATGCACACTTGCTTTATACAACTCACTTTCGACATTGACAGTATATTCGGAATCGGTTTTGCTTGCCATTTATTAAAAATAGAATAGAATAGAGACAGTGTTTGCATATATGTATATTTTTGTGGATTCGCAAAGGTATTAAGGATTATATAATTTATATAACGAAAAATCATTGACTTCTGATCAAGCAATTCATAATTATGTAAGAAACTATTCAAAGATATTTAAAAGAGTCTGCGCACAAGCTAAATCTAAATTAATAAGTAACAAAATTAATATTTCTAACAATAAAATAAAAGCTGTGAGGCAGGTAATTAACAAAGAAACTGGAAACACAAAACAGCGAGATCAGAATGAATTGTCTTTAAAAATTGATAATGAAACCATTTCAGATAAATTAAAAGTTGCTGAGACACTAGAAAAATTCTTTACCAACATCCCAATAGAGGTTACGAAATCTCTCCCCTCATCATCTATACTAGCTGAATCTCTTCTAAAAGAACACTTCAGTAAGAACATTCCAAGTTTTGATTTCAAGCCCATTTCTATTTTCACAATTAAAAAAGCATTCAAAAGTCTTAATTTCCGTTAAGGTTCTTGAAGATATCATTGACACAATTGCGCCTGTCCTAACTGGCATATTTAATCAATGTTTAGATAGCGGTACGTTTCCTGATTTAATGAAACATAGTAAAGTGGTACCAATTTTCAAATCGGGTAGTAAGAGTGATCCCTCAAATTATAGACCAATATCTGTGCTACCAGCATTGAGTAAAATATATGAAAAAATCATGCTAGACCAGATGTTGTCACATTTTAATTCAAATGGGATTTTACATAGTCACCAGTTTGGTTTCACGAAAAGTAGGTCGACGACTGACGCAGGAATAAAACTCATCACTCACATTTTGGAATCCTGGGAAAAGTCCCAGGATGCAATTGGCATTTTCTGTGACCTCTCAAAAGCGTTTGACTGCGTTGACCACAATACACTGTAAATTACACCACTACGGAATTCGTGGACAAGCTGCTGATCTTGTTCTTTCCTATCTATCCAACAGGGAGCAAAAAGTAAACGTTAATGGGGCGACGTCTACGGGGTCTCTAGTTAAAATGGGCGTGCCTCAAGGTTCAATTCTCGGCCCTTTCTTATTTCTAGTTTATATAAATGATCTTCCTTACATGATGACTAACTTATCGGATATAATTCTATTTGCTGACGATACTTCTCTTATTTTTAAAATAGACAGAAAAGTTACAGATGTCTTACATGTCAATGATAGTCTGGCTGTTCTTTCAAAATGGTTCGCAGCTAATAATCTTTTACTTAATGCGAACAAAACTAAATGTATTAGGTTTTCATTACCAAATGTACCTCAAGTAGGTCTAAATTTAAAACTTGATGGCAAAAAACTATATTCTTAGGCATTACTTTAGATTCAAAATTGCAATGGGGCGCCACATTAGAACTATTTCAGGTAGATTAAGTTCAGCTGCATATGCAGTTAGAAAAATAAGGCAGTTGACTGATATAGCCACAGCTAGGTTAGTATACTTTGCTTATTTCCACAGTATTATTTCTTATGGCGTTCTGCTGTGGGGATCGGCAGCTGACGTAGTTTCAATTTTCATTCTACAAAAGAGGGCAATCCGCGCGATCTATAAAATGGGTCCTCGCGAGTCCCTTAGAGACAAATTTAAAGAAACTGATATACTGACTCTGCCTTCTCTTTATATCTTAGAAAGTATTTTGTATGTTCGCAAAAACTTAGGACTTTTCAAAATAAGAAGCGATTTCCATAATATAAATACACGTAGTAGACATGAAATTGTTATACCTAGATTTAGATTAACTAAAACAAGCAAGTCATTTCTTATAAACAGTATCCGCTTTTATAACAAGTTGCCAAAGTCTGTTACAGAACTTAGCGATGGGAAGTTCAAAACCCATATCAAACGTGTTCTTATCAAGAAAGCATATTACAAAATTAAAGACTATGTTGAAGATAGGGAAATTTGGCAATAATTCCTTCTGCACATGTGGCTCCCTGGTATCTCATTAACGGCATAATTATGTAAGAGTCTATTAACTGCTCCCAAATTACCATATTTATTTTTATCTTATTTTTTTTTCATTTACATTCGTCCTTGACATATTCATTCAATTATTTGACATTTAATTAAACCTACGAGTTAATTTCATCTCTTTATTAGTGGCTTTTTTGCACATGATAATTATTCAGATTTATTACAGTTGTAATAGCAATAATGTAATTGCGTTTAATTAAAAGAGGTTCTTATTTTTATTAATTTATATATCTTTTGTATAGATTTTTTTCTATTGTGAATGTGAGAACACTAGGCTTAGTGGACTGTAGATTTGTTGACCATTTTCTATTTTCTTAAGTACCTGGTACTTATTGAAATACCTACACTGTCCTCCCATACCTAGTCATACTGTTATTTGAAAAAAAATGTAAAAGTCAATTATTTTTAAAAGAGTAACCGTGGAGTTTCTTGCCGGCTCTTCTCCATAGGAAACGACCAATTGGAACCGTGCACCTAGCTTCTGACGTTTCATAAGTGCCCATGTAGGTCTATGTGAAATAAAAATATTTTGATTTTGTAGCCCGCGAAATTCAAATTTTCTTAATAATCATAATTTTCGTAATATTTTATTTTTATTTTTTGATAACGATTCATATTTAGGTAGGTCAATATACAACCTATTGAATCTTGATCTAAATATGAAACGTGAGCAAAAAAAATATATTTACAGAATTACAATCATACATCCCTCTAAGTTAGATTTGTTCCATTGAATGATTTTTTCATGAAATCATGACATTTGAGAACAAAGCTATCCTAAGCCCGCTTTCAAGTTCTATCACCAGACTATATTCACCATCTCGACCAATTGAATGAACACACACAATAATTTCTGCTGTAAGCTTTTGAAGATTTGTTATTCCGCAGAGTTTCTTGGCTGCAAGGTTACCATATAAGTAATTGCACTGTTAACAAAATACCTGCACGCGTAGCATGACCACCGTAGAAACGGGTTTTGTCGACGGAAGAATAGAGAAAATGACATATAAACAATCACAATCTGTCAGTTTGTCTATTCTTCCGTCGACAAAACCCGTTACTATGGTGGTCATGCTACGCGTGCTGTAGTAAGTATACCAAATTGAAATAAATTACCATTGTGTGGCTGAGATCCCTAAACCAATCCAAAATAATCTGATTATCGTCAGTATTGGTGAACAGATTTTCATGACACAATGCTATGTACCACCCCGATCAAAACAAACTTCAAATTAAAAAAAAAACCGTGTTGAAATCTGACTTCCCGTTTAGGAGCTACGATGCCACAGACAAACACAGTCACACAGAACGAAAGAACTGTCAAACTTATATTACCACACTGTCGGCTTCCAGTCTAACTGGATGCAGCCGAATACCATTATTTTAAATGGAGCGACTGCCTATCAGCGGGTCTAAAACAGCCACATTAAGCAATTCGTCTAAAAGCAATTCATTTTCTGAATTCCCAGCAATTTCTCTATGGTGACACATATTTTAGGTGAATCATATTCAATTCAATTCATATCAGAATCATATTTGGTGTAAATATGAAACATGAAAAAATGAAACATGTAAACATGAAAAAATGAAGACCGTAATTTAACCGGATATGTTTTTAACAGTTTTTAATCAAATGAGATTTTTATTTTTATTTCTACAGTTTTTAAATGGTATTTCATTATAATACAAAATTGTAAAACAGATTTACAGATGAATTATCAGTTTTTGACAGTTTGTGTGATTCATATTATTATCATATTATGATTCTGCCAAAGCGGCCGTTTTAGGTCCCCCACAACCCAGTTACTGGGTAGCACGATAGCTGTCAAACTTATAACACCCCTCTATATGTCGAGGTTTAAAAATACATACCAGGGTCAGATGGTTGTCGTAGTGGTGAAGCAAGTTTATTGGCATCAGTCTTGAAGGGAACTTTGCTACCATCATCTTTTTTACTCGTATACAAACTCAAATTATCACTTTTATTCGCAGAGCTGTTTAATTTTATAGTATATCTATCCCGAATTCTTTTTCTTAATTCCGAATGAGATTTGGCAAATACATCTGAGTCATAATTTTTTTTGTTTGGAAATTCTTTCTTGGCGGTGCCATGGGTTAAATATTTTGATTTCGACTCCTCATTGGTTGATTTCTTCAAAACTTTTTCTGCTTTTTGATTGTCTGATATCTTACGTGCTCCCGAGTCTCCTCTTTCAGGGTAGAATACTTTTATATTCATCTGCGTGTTTCCTTCACTTTTTTTTTGTGTTTTATCGTTGACTTTTTTCAAATCACCTCTGTCTTTCACCTTGTAGTCGGTTTTTTTATCAGTTGCCTCAATACTCTTGTTCCTTTTGTCCATTTTCGCTTGAGAATTTAGAATTTAAAATATGTTTAATTTTGTATTTGATTAAAATTATATCATGTCAATCGAGATGCCAGCTGGATTAGGACCAATGAAATCGAATTCCTTTGACCATGACATATGTCCATGGTCATGACATAACCTACATGACTGAGACATTGTCTTTGGATTAGGTAATAATTTATAAAAAATAAACCGCCCAAGTGAAGGGTTCACGCACAATGAAGCCTTTCCGTAGTTGGGATGAATTTATCCCAAAAACACACTTAACATTGTAGTTGAAAAACATGTTCAACGATACATCGATATACGTCACTGTCAATTCTCCAACTGCAAATGTAAGTTTGTAATCGCATTAAATATTTTTTTATGGGATAAAACTACAAATTAACGATTTTCGGGGATTTTCCTTTACTTGCGCTGTGAGACTTGTGCTCTTGCCAAATGTCATGATTCTAGGTCAACGGGAAGTAGTTACCCTAAACGTTTTGATTTATTTGAGAGTATCAAAATATGTTGCATAAATGTCCGTATTTTAATATTGCATTGACACTTAGAGGTCCAAGGGATCTTGGTACGTAATTGATATTAATTTCAACTTTATACCTCCACGCGTTCCTGAGAAAAAGGGTCTTGACAGACGGACAGACAGAAAGACGGACAACGAACGAAGTGATCTTATAAGGGTGCCGTTTTTTCCTTATGTGATACGGAATCCTAAAAACAAAAATGTTAGGGTTTAAGGCCGTTTATCTACGTTTCAGGCCTACTTGGACCACAAAGCACTAAATGCATTTGGCGCTAAACGAATCTAAAACATTTTTCTATTTCTGTCAATAGTTTGAAGATAGCAGAGACAGAATGTTTTTAATACGTTTAGCGTATTGTATAACCTCATTACGTTTAGCTTAACGCGAGTCGTCCACCGCGAGCTAAACTTAGGTTGCAGTTAGTTTAGTTAAGCTTGCCAGTTTTTCGTAGGTACATGTGGGTGGACGCACATGTATGAACAAGGCAAGTTAAATAAAAGCTTGTAAAAACGGGTGAACTAAACTAAGTGCAAACTAAGTTAGTTTAGTTAGTTTGACGGAAAGCGTCAGGGTGGCCCACGAAATTCAAATTTTCTTAAGTTTTTTGCAATTTGCAGGTCAGTATCAGGTTGGGTATGTTGTTCTAAATATGATTTGCGCGGCTGTATGAAATATTTATTAATAGAATTATAATCAAAAAAATCATTAATACAACTCTCTTAGTTCATATTACTCAATTGAATTACTATTTCAAGAAATTATGACATCTGAGGGAGTTTTATTGCTGGATGAATAATACATTTTTTGTAAAATCATATTAGTTACGGTCGTGAATCATATTTGAATCAACAAACAACTTGACAACTGACCTGCAAATTGCATAAAACGTAAGTAAATTTTAATTTCGCGGGATACGTTAGCGTATCCCCCTTTTTTTTGGGTGGGAAATTATTAAATAACTTCTCCCGCTCTAACTACCGACTAAAACCCACCCGTGTTCCTTCAGTTGCCTGTCTGATGCCAGGGACCACGGTAACCCCTTTCGGACAAACCCGCAACCCCGGCAGGCATTGGCCCTATCGGACCCCTTCAATTGTACTGACATCTCTTTGAGGCGCGCGTCGAACACAACGCGCCGTCGACCCGGGCCTGGCCCTTATCGGACGGCGAGCTACCCATTTCTCACCGTCCGCAAGCCTGCGCCTACGTTGGCCGGGAATCGACCTGCGATTCCCGACACCTACGGCGTCTCCTGAAGCGTTTAGGGGCGTGAGGGCGCGAAATTTGCCTCTCCCTCAAATGCATTTAGTGATTTGTAGTGCAAGTGGGCCTTAATGTGGGTAGGCGATGTACGGAAAATTATTTGAAGATGTAGCTAGATTATAAGTAGATGTGTGATTTACACCGCTTTGGCATAGCAGAATTTATCATCATTGTAATGTATCTATTTATTAGTTATGTACACAATACCTTTATCATGCATGTCAGCAGTGACGTCGCTGTCATAAATGTCAACTGTCAGTTCACCACAAACGGCGGGAAACTGTTGAAAGTAAGGCGGTACCTGCCAGGACGCTTGATGTGGTGATGAGCCAGTGCAGTGATATAATGAACTTAAATACGGGATCAACAGGATACTACAATCATCATCAGCCCTTAGCAGTTGACTACTGGACATTATGTTGGCCTGTCCAATCACACGCTATTCAACTCGTTCCTCGTCAATTCTCATTCAGCGTCCTACGTTACGTTTGCTGATTCGCGGACTTACCATGTCTAGATCCTAATCTCAACGGTCATCGATTTTACAGCTACTATAATATGGCTGGCCCATTGCCATTTGAGCTTTATTATTATCTCCTTAAACAGCAACATTACATATGTTCCTTAGGGCCCTTGTTTCATGTTTTTTAATGGATATTTAATTATACAGGGTTATTGGTTATATGTCGGCAATCCGTTAAGGGGATGTAGGAGAGGTCATTGGCGACCAAATTACCCCTGATGACCACTATGCCAATGTCAACCATTTTCAAGTGATTTGATATTTGAAAATGTATGAAATAAAAATATAAAATGTCAAATGACTCTAATTTTTTTGACATTTGCATAGGAGTCAAAAGGCGTCATTTGGTTGTAGGGGGGGTATTGGGTATATTTTATATTTTTACTTCAACATAAAAAAGTCAAATTACTTGAAAATGGTTGACATTAGCATAGGGGTCATCAGGGGTAATTTGGTTGCAAATGACCTCTCCTACATCCCCTTTTAACGGATGGCCGACGTATAATCAATAATATCGTATAGATAAGTATATGCTTTATGTATGTATTTATTGTATGTGTAAATGGTACACCACTGACCTGCAGTCCCTCCTCCCTTTGATTCATCCAAAAGTTGTCTGTAAAAGATCGCTTTTAGCCATAAGACCGCCCATTGTGACACCCATATAAAATTTATATATTTATATCTGTAATTTTTATGTTGTGCATTATAAATACTTAGTTTTCTATTCTGTGATCTATCTCTAAAATCCTAGTCCTAGGATGGTTCTGGGCATTTGCTTGGAAAACAATCCGTGGATTTTTCTATCCAAATAGTGTCATTGAACCTTACCTATTTTTACCGTGCAAGGTACAACCTCGACATCCTTAAAAAAAAACCATCAACAAAAAAACCATTAGAAAAATATATATAAACGCCAACGTGTTTACATAATTCGAAACAATGCAACAAAAATAAATATGTCTCATCCAAAAATTTTCAACCATTATTAGAAAACATGATCAAACAGTATTTTTAAACATGGACAAGCCAAAAACTAAAATTGTGAAATCGAAATCTTCAAACAGCACGTCTGACACAAAAAAAAATACTCAGAAAAATAATAAAAAGAGCCGTAGTAACGCCGAGTTTCAGCCGAATGCCACAATATATACCCAGGGCATTCAGCCTCTGCTTAAGAAAAGAGGTGTCTATGTAGAGAAGAAAGCCACAACCACAAAAATACCTATAAATAATAGATCTCGAAGTCCCGACGGTAAGTAACAACGTTTATCTACGGCCACAGATGAATACAGATGGTTCACTCCGAATTTTAGGTATGAAGCTACAATTCCGCGGCAGGCTCGTCTTGTCGGGCTAATTCAAGGGGCTCAAGCCCCCCCGCCCCAAAAGCATCGGAGTTCTTACGTGACAAATCTTAATGTGAACTGGATATTATTCCAATTTAACTTTTCAGCAAGCGTTACTCTACCTAAGGTACAATTATCATGAATTATCTCTTTATGATGTTTTGTTTACGTGACGAATTTTGAATCCGCGCCCACTCATTCTGCCACTTACGCTACCCGGTTTGGCCGCCATGTTTATTCACCACCAAGATATCTCTGGTAGTCTACAACCTAACGAAGTCATAGAGAAATTAGCGAAAAGTAATCCGAATTGTTATGTGTTAAGCAAATTAAAATAAAGTGTGATTTTTTTTGAGTTTACTTTGCTAAAACTTACCCTCAGCGGGGCCAAGCCCCCCCCCCCAAACGACAATCGGCCGCCACTGGAGTGTAGCGGAATCAGAAGATAAAAGAGTTACGTGATAGAAAGGCAAGGCAACTTCTAGGTGAATTATAACTAGGTATTTAGCGCTGTGTGACCTGAATTGCACTTTATTGTGTCGGAGCAAGAGTTGCTTTTTATTTAAATGATTTTGCAAAGTGAACCATCTTTATTCATCTGTGCTACGGCAGACCTCACAGAGCACCGAATGGCGGTAGCGTCTAGAGACGGCAGTGCTAATAATTCGTGGCGCCGAAAGTGCGTTGAGTCTTTGTCATGGCCCGTTTTCAAAGCCATAAGTTTCTTTACTAATGTCGTGTCACAGTGCGAGTAAACGGTGACACGCTTGCTTTGTGTCGAAAGTGTTGAGAATGCCGTCGCTGAGGCCTCTCAGTGCTCTGTTGGTAGGCCTACTTATAGCAGTTGAAAATAGGAACATTGAACGACTAAAGCTGATACCGCCTTCTAGCAGTGCAGGCCCAGTGGTTGTAGGTTGTGGTCTCGAAACTTCGAAACCTAAGATAGCTATGCACTTTGTGCTATTTATTTTATCGACAGTCACCACTGTTACCGCTGAAGGAAAGCATCATGAGGAAACCGCTGTCCTAGAATTAAAAACTTAAGATATGTGACATCCACCAATCCACACTGGCCTGGCGTGGTTGTGTACAGCCCACTCTTTCTTACAGAGAGGGGCCTGTGTCTCAGTAGGGGGAGCCTAAAGGCTGATTATGCGGTCTAACTGTTTCCGCAACATCTTTATACTCCCCGTAGAATGATTATCAGGAGTTGAGTTGCCACAACCAAATCCATTCTTTGAATCTCTACTCCCTATTTCCCAAATGTTAAGCCTTTAAAGTGAAAGCGCCGACCCTGCCCGCGAAATTCAAATTTTCTTACGTTTTTTGTATTTTTCAGGTCAGTCTCAGATCTCATGTTAATGATTGATTGATTTGCGGTCGTAAAAATAATAAATATATATTTACAGAATGTTAATAATTAAAATCGTAAATACAATTCTCAGTGATGGTGTATAATGTCATAAATTCACGAAATTGACATTCTTAGCAGCAAATAATTTGATATGTTATTTAGGTAACCGTGAGATGTGGAAGAAATGGAGGGAGGCCATCTTTTATGACCGCCAATCAATCATTAACATGAGATCTGAGACTGACCTACAAAATGAAAAAAACATAAGAAAATTTGAATTTCGCGGGCATGGCGAAGGTTCCACCTTAATGTGCTATTTTTTATTTACTTACTTTTCTTTTTATTCAGTGCTAATAAATAAACAGCAAGTAATTCCTTCTCGCCCCATCCCCCGTCCTGGTAGAAAACGGTTCTTGGCATCCGTACTGACCATTCTATCCAAATCTACCACTGGAACCCAATGTCCAGACGGCACTGACGGACTCAGGAAAACAGACAAAACAAAGAATAAACTAAAGAAGATAAGAGACGAAGCAGTTATCCAAGAAGTGTCGGTCACAACACCAAATATTTCGAAAAGGAAACCAAGATACAGATCCAGAGTTCTAAATAACTATGCCGCCGATAGTGAAGTAGAGCCAGTCGTAGTCTTACAATCAACTAAAGTTATTGCACAAACTCCTTCGACTAACTCTGAAAGTGTTCATGATAAAAATACTGTCAGCACTTACATCGACCCTGAAAGTCTAAGATGGGCAGAAAGCTTGCCACCACTATACCAGCAGAATCTAGATACCACTGCGCTCATACCAACGAGTAGTAAAAAAGTCATTGATAATGTACCGACAACGATGATCGAAGATGTTCCAAAAACCGTTGATAAAAAGTTTTATAATTTCTTTGTGGACGTTCTTAAAACTAGTTTTAGTGTTTATAATGTGAATACAAAATTCAATCAAGAATTACCACCCAGCGCAAACTCTTCTAAAGTCGCTCTAGAGATAAACGAATCTGTCGCCGGAAAACTTAATAGTATGCAAAAAATCAAAGAGATAGAATTCAAAGAGACATCTGAAGTATCGCGGAAACCTTCGTCGAAGTATTTCTACGGAATTCAGCCAGATGAAAGTCAACAGTGGGACGACAGGCAGCTGTTGGAACATTTCCAGTCAGACTTTAACAAGCAATACACCGTGGAGTCGCCAAAAAGAGGGCGAAATTTTAAATCTGATTCGTTTAACCATAAGAAGGCAAAACCGTTACCCAATACCATCAGCTTATCAATGCCAAACAGGAGACAAACTCAAAAAAACAACCGAAAAAAAGCATTCATCAATTCATTAAAAGAGCAGTTACAAACGAATGCAGACACATATAAAGAGCCACAGAACTTTTACCAAGCTCTGAAACTTATAGCGAAAAATAAGAGACGCTGTCAACAAGACGTGGATTTTGGACCAACGAAAAGGCCCAGCGAGGGCGACGTCCACGTTTGTCAATTCAAGCGACGAAGAGTGTTATCAGCTAAACCAAGCGGAAAGCAATCTAATAACTACCGCGAAACTCGTTTGGATCCCTTCACCTTCAATCCTTACATTAAGACGAGATACAAGAAGCGTGAGATCATTGTGGAGAGAGAAAACGAAATAGATGAATCAACACATTCCTTGGAAGTCGTCGGATACGAATATGAAACTAAAAAGTCAAAGGTACATAAGCAGAGCATTTATGAGACGCGCCCTTCGACACCATTGAGTCTATTCTCAGATCTCGGTGCACTGGCTTTCAGTGAAAGCGGGACAAGTACGACGCTGGTTCAATCTGCTAAAGGTAAAACATATCTTTAACAACTTCGCGTTTTTTAATGGGCCTATTAACGTAAAAATAATAAAAATTGTACTTCTGACATTTCACTTTTATTTTTTTATTCATTCCTTGCCAGCTATAGTAACTTATGGTGTGTGTCAAAAGTATCTGATGACAATAAATGAAATGGATCAGAAAAAAGCATTCATCAATTCACTAAAAGAGCAATTACAAACGAATGCAGACACATATAAAGAGCCACAGAACTTTTACCAAGCTCTGAAACTTACCTTACTTGTGAATGCCAATTTGTAGTGCCAGTTTTGAATTTGTATTCAGTGATTTGATGTGACTATGAAGCGAGCTTTCGAAACTGCGCTACAGTCACATTTCAGAAAAGAACTTTAACTTTTAAAGCTGTCATTAAATACTAATCTTCCATTTAGACCAGGCACTTCAAAGACAATTTCTACGCAAACTCCGCCCCCATGCACCCTACCACTCCATTATGTGCTAAACGCTAACTCATCAGTAATAAAGTTGAATATCGCGTGCGCTCTTTGGTCGTGTTCGAGCACGGAACTAAATGGCGTAAGTCTCAATTCTTATTTCGTTTATAACTAAAGTAATAATTGATCTAGAGACAAAAATATATTTAATCTGGATAGTTAACTAATATATTTTCTTACTGTCAATAATTATTTTAGACATAAAAGCCGAGTAATCTTGTTTTTATTTCAAACTAGCTGCGCCCCGCGGTTTCACCCGCATTAGTCCCCTTTGAGAATATCGGGATAAAAAGTATCCTATGTCCTTCTCCGGATCATGGTTTACCCATACGCCAAATTTCATCCAAATCCGTTCAGCTGTTTTAGCGTGATGCCGTGACCAAGGGAAATAGGGATTCATTTTTATATACATAGATAATCTTTAAAAAGACATGATTTTCGAATAAAAAATGAATCGAGCGAAAATGTTCCAATTACTTAACTGTCTTATATTTGCAAGGAAAAAGATCCAATAAATCATAAATACTAAAGTTCCATTTTGATTGTATGCGTGACTTTCAGAATATTAATGAAAAGGAGGTGGGTAAAGATCAGCTCATTTTTCGCCTATGATAGTCATGAAAATTCAAAGTATTTAATGAAGCCATGTTATTATACCTATGTGAAGTTTAGGTATTGACCTTTACATATATTATATTCTAAATAAGTAAGAAAAAACATAGCCAATCATATAAAAAAAAATCATTAAACTTAGCAAATACGTTGAAATTTTGTTATTTTAAGCACTTGTTTTAACTTTGATTAGAAAAAAAACTGTGAAGCGCTTTATGTACCACAATGTTTTTTAGGCTACCCAATTCTGCTTTAAATAGTCTGTTAAACTAGCATTCATTTGTTTTGGTGCATCGAGCGCCTTGATGTTATACAAAACAAAATAGCTTATCCGCGAATCAGTCAAACTCATACTTCACCTGCGTGTTCAAACGTGTCTTTATCTCACGCGTGTCATATTGTAATAAAAATATTTCTTTTGTATTATTTCCATTATTTTACGTAGCTTTGTATGCGTTTTGTGTATTTTATTAAAAAAATAAGCCTGGAAATCAGTGCGATTCTTGTAAAAAGTGGTTCAAATACCATATATTGGAGATTATGTTAGAATCCTGTGTGCAATTCTTAATGATTTTCACCCAGCAAGGCTTAAAAATGTTGAGAACGACAATGTAATAGCCCAACGAATGCTAGATTTAGTGAAGAAGCCTAATTACTTACAATAAACAGTTGATGAAAAGGGCTGGGCACGAAAAAGGGCGATATGGCTTTTGTTAAGTGACTCTGATCTGATCTACTGGCGCCATAATCTAACTCAGACAAAAACACCAAGTCTTGGGTATGCTGATACACTTCATGACGCTGCTACTGGATGGTCCAGTGAAGATTCAGACAGTAAAAGCCAAAAGGAAATATAATCAAAGACGTTTGTTACAAATAGTTTAGTATAGTTCTTAAATAGACAAAACACAGAAAAAAAAACTATACTAAACTATTTGTAACAAACGTCTTTGATTATATTTCCTTTTGGCAGTCGAAATGAAATTTCTAGGTTTTTTCAAAAAAATAATAAAATACAGTATTTAAAAAAAATACCCATAATATAAATTTACCGATGGGCGAAAAAAGCCCGATCTTTACCCACCTCCTTTACATACAATTTAGGGAGCCTCCTCTTAATTTGTTTTAACTTGTTGCAGAGAGCAACATTAGACTCAATTTTAACGGTTCTTTGATGAAATTAATGAAATCATTAGCGTAATGGATTAACGCTAATGAAATCATTAGCGTTAATCCATTACGTAATGGGGCGTTAATGTTTTTCTTTGTGCAACTGGGTGATAGGGAGATAAATTAAAAAAAAATAACAATATTGGTTTCCATTATTTAATTAGGTATTTAACTAGTCTATTACAGCCCGAATTATGCATGAAGGCTCTTTCAAACAGGCGCGACACGCGACGCGACACAAAGACACCGCTCGTCGCGCGACGAGCGGTGTCTTTGTGTCGCGTCGCGTGTCGCGCCTGTTTGAAAGACCCTTTAGCGTATTTAAACTATTCAATAAATAATTTCATGTCGATTTTCATTAAAGCAATTTAATACTAAAATAAACAAACTAAAATTGCGACATCTTTTCTCAAAATCCTGTAAGGTAAGTAATACACGTGCTTGTATATAAAGGTGGAGACGACAATGATTTCAACTGCGTGTATTTTACCATTCCCAGTCTGTAACAGGGATAATATGATTATGTTATACAGCACGGGTGGCCAACCGGTCGATCGCGATCGACCAATCGATCGCGGCTATAAGTCCAGTCGATCGTGGCAAAACAAAAAAAAAAGTTAATATACCTAAAAATATTATATAGAATCATAGCTGGGCAGTAACTCGTTAATCCGTTAATCGTTAATTAACGAAGTTAACATTTTGATTAACGGATTAACTTTCAAGTTAACTTTTAAAAATGTTAACGGACATGTTAACTTCCGTTAATATGCAGAAGTCCGTTAATCGTTAATCCTATGCCTAATATTTACCGCACGGCACCGCAGCGCGGCGCGAAAAACAGGTTCAGACTAGTATGATGTTGATATGGCTGGAAACGCATGACAGCAGTAGAGTGGATGCAGTAAAAAAGTGCATGGAAAAAAGGTAGAAGATGCCTTACGACAAGAAGCAGCGGAAAATTCAAAGGAAAGAGATAGTTTAAGTGGCGGAGGGAGCAATGCGAGTAACAACTGTCACGTAGTCTATAGAAAAACCAAAAAAGGGCTTCAACTCTTTAAAGAGTAAAGCGCAAAGTCTCGTTAAAATGTGCCTGGACATGAAATCAAAAGACTCGTTCAACGATGCTGCATTCCTCGGGGAACAGATATTCATAAATCTATTCATTAAATACAATACTGCTATACCCTCAAGTGCTGCAGTTGAACGTCTGTTTTCCACGGGTAAAGACATTTTAACACCAAAACGAGCCTCGCTTTCAGACGAGAACTTCAACATGTTAATGTTCATGAAGGGGAATATGCACGTTATGCGCGACAGTTAAATTACACATTTGAATTATACAAGTATTTTGTTTTGTTCCTAACCTGTTAACTTCCAGAACCTAAACCAACAGGTTTTATAAGTTCACTAACGCAACGATATAAAAATGCAATTTTACACATATTAACGGATTAACGTTAACTTGCGTTAATTCTTCCGAAATGTAACGCTTTAACGTTTAACGAAGCTAATTTTTTTTGTAGCGGAATAACGATTAACGAAGTTAACTATTTGATTAACGGTGCCCAGCTGTGTATAGAATAGACCACGCAACGTAATCACCAACTGCTGCACGCACCATCTTGTATCATTTTCCAGTTGCCGTTCCATCACGCTATTTATCTCTCTTCCAGGCAGTAGCTCAGATGCAACACTCACACTACTATAAATAAGTAGTTGCTAAGAATAATTTTCAATTTTATGATCTCTTAATAAAATAAATAATAGTACGTAGGTAATTTAATTGTACACTGTTTCATAAAAAAAATCAAGAAGTATGTAATTGGTAGATCGCACAGGGTGTCGTCAGTAAACAGTAGATCTTGGATCTAACCAAGTTGGCCACCCCTGTTATACAGGGTAATTTTTTTTCTAACCGGTTTGCGCAAATTCCAAGTGCTGTGTAATAAAAATCGCACTTTGAGAAAAGACCTCTCATAATAGTATGGTTTTAATAATACTGTGTTCATAACACCATAAAATATATCTATTAATACTTTAGGAGAAAATCAGTTTTGAATCTTGCGTAAGTCTTGCTTTTAATTCGACAACATTGAACTTTCAATTATTCCCCGTGGTTTCACTCGCATAACTCTCGGTCCCGTGGGAATATCGGAATAAAAAGTATCCTGTCCTAGTCCTAACCCAGTCATGGTCTACCCGTGTGCCAAATTTCATTTCATGTCAGTTTTTGTTCGGAAAACGCCCTCTGTCGCCGCGACCATGCGTTCAGTACCCTAATTGCGTAGGTAATACACGATCAATCGCAATTTGTTTCGATTTGATACTTGCTAATCCATTGCTTCATAAGTTGGAATAAAAATCTGCTCAACAATGTAAATGTCACAATGGATGTTGTTGAACTGTCAAAATGAAACAAAGTCATAATCAATAAGTTACGCAATTAGGGTATTGGTTCACCGAACAAATAGTGACACATGAACACGACGATCGCTTTTAGACCGCTTTCACATTTAGGCGACTTTAGCAGCGTGACAACGCGTGACAGACGCGCGTCCGTCGCGTAGTCAGAATTTCATATCATAAACAGAAGCGCGGCGGCAGCGCGCGGCCACAGTTTTCGCTCAATCGGCGATGAGCCAGTGTTGCAAGTGTCGGAATAAAACTCAATTTGATTTGATTGTCTATGCGACTATTGTCTATTGACATTGTCGATGTTCTTTTTATTGATACTTATCAATTTTAGTTAATTAATTTAAACATGTCTGTTTTTTTTTCCCGTCGTCAATAAATTATTTGTTTAGAGATTCGGAGCGAGAGCCTGGTGATCCGTGACACAGGGTTTCCTAGTATGGACGCCTGCTTGTCGCAAAGGATCATATTTTACGCATTCTTGTCTAAACGCTGTATTTCTTGTCTCTATTCATAATAACTATATCAACCTTTGTGAACAGAGAAATAAAG
Organism: Omphaloscelis lunosa; assembly: GCA_916610215.1. Lineage (NCBI taxonomy): Eukaryota > Metazoa > Arthropoda > Insecta > Lepidoptera > Noctuidae > Omphaloscelis > Omphaloscelis lunosa. Next base: position 5,999,708 of record OU744270.1, read on the forward strand.
ATTATTACTATAAATTGAAGGAAAAAAATGAATGTTGAAATATAACTATACAAGTAAACCAAGTTATTATTATTACCTGCCCCAACAGCAAGCGCACCTGATTAGGTAAAGTCCATTTTTTAAATGAAGTGTGCCACACTGATCTAAACTGCGGCGCGGCCTCCGCGCTGCTGTCGCGCGGCTGTTCTTATAATGTGAAGGCATCTGCTAATGCCGCGCTACTATCACGCTGGTAACGTCCTAATATGAAAGCGGCCTAAAATAGGACGCGGAGTTAATTAATATGTAAAATTTATAACAAAATAAAAAGTTATTTCTGCAAAAGTTTATTTTTAAAATAATGAGTGTAAGTGCACGTATTTAACTTGCATACTTCATTTGCAAGTAGCAACAATGTGAAATCGCAAGTAACTTGCCGAGTTGCAGGTATGCGCGTTTTACAGTAATTAAAATTATAAGTAATTTTAGCAAGAAAATAATAGAATAGTACCTAGATGTTTTGAAACTAAGCAAGCTGTTTGTAGATTGCACATTATTTGTATTCAAGCTAATTTAAATGATAATATGTTTGACGTACACTTGACCGCACGACCTGTCTGACGCCTCGGTGGGGTGAGCGAAATTAGATATGGCTAAGCCCTTTTAAACACATTCCACACCACAGATTTAGAACTAAATCTGTGTTGCACATAGTTATAAGCCCGTTGAGCGCACGCAAAATTTGAAATTTTCGAGAAAACGCGCGTTAGCACAACGGTTGAACTATTGCTCCTTCAAACTTTGCTCATATTCATAATTATGTTACCAATAATAATTATGTTGATGGTAAATTGGCACAATGCTTAGAGTTCCGGAGATTTGTTATTTTGGCTTTGATCTTTTTCAGAGCTATTTCTTCCTGCTTTATAATATTTCTTACTAGCTGTTGCCTACGACTTCGTCTGTGATCCACGAAAAGCCTATATCCTTCTCCGAGTCATGGTCTACCCATGTGCCACATTTCATCCAAATCCGTTTAGCCGTTTTAGCGTGAAACCATAACAAACAAACAAACTGATTTTCGCATTTATAATATTAGTTAGGATGGCATTTTCGAATCACTTGCAGTAATGTGACAATATTGTAACATAAACTCACGCTTTTTTCCCACGGGGGTAGGCAGACACTAGAGAATGCCACCTAATGCTTCGTTTATGTTCATTCATCAGTAGGTACCCTAATTGCGTAATACACGATCAATCACAATTTGTTTCGATTTGAAACAGATTGCTAATCCAATACTTCATAAATTGGAAAAATAAATTAGCTCAGTAACGTAAATAACGCAATGAATGTTGTTGAACTGTCAAAATGAAACAAATTAGTCATTTATAATCGTTTACGAAAATAATTTGCGAGTACCTGACCTTTCTGGAGAATATCACCAATAAGGTCACTTATGTCCTCCTAGGGCCTAGGGCGTCCCCTCCCGGCGGCGTTTCCACTAACATCTACCTTTTGTTAGTCGTCTTTCATTCATCCTCTCAACGTGTCCAATCCATCTAAAAATACTCTTTTAGATTTTTGACACAATTTTTGTGTCACTATTGGTGATCACCAACTTTGTGAAGTACTTAGCTAGTAAACAAATTTAGGAATCAAATGATTGCTTGCTTGGTTTCAAATGAACACATATTTTAAAAATTACAATAATATCATTTGGAGTCGTCTAGAAGTCTAGTTAATAAAATTAATGAGATGCATACCTACATTTTTTAAAGTTAAAGTTTAGGTACATTATTTAACAATTGTATCTTTTTGTAGTACAAATAATAATACACTATTTAGAAATATTGTCTGTTTGATTGATTGCATAGGAATCCTTACAATGCGAGGTCAGCTTATACTGGAAATGTATAGCTTGATGTGAAGCCGTGTATACATAACCGTGATGTTATTCTGTTTTCCTTTGGTAGAGGAAGCTCGCGAACTGTTCCCATATAATTTAATTGGGTAGTTTTGGGTAACTTAAATATTAGATATTTTTTTCATATTGTGTAGCTACATTAATGACGTTTTTTTTTCACTTTGTAGTGTTTTTTTTTAAAGTCAGTTGTTTTTAAAGATTAAAAGTGCATTATTTCTTTCTGCTGTACTACCCTATAATGAATGTTAGCCATACACACATTATTTGCATATTTAGCAAGTATACTTCCGCAGGTCCGAATGAACTGCAAGATCTCTACTAACAAGACATCGTCTTGCACAATAAAAATTTAACTTGTTGGTCTTGTGCAAGGTATTTCCACAAATCCTGCAAGTATGATTGCACAAGGTAGTTTGCTGCAAGTTTGAAATTATGTAGTACTTAATAAATAACACTTTAACTGCTAAAACAATTTGTAAAAGTTGGCAGATTAGCTACTGGTTCTAATTAAATTAATTCAAGTAAATATAAAACAATTGTTTATTTAAATTAGTTTAATTTCCTATATAGTATCAGTTTTTTTTTATAGAAATATCATTCAATTTTAAGCATAATGATTTTTTAAATTTAACACAGTTTACATTTCAGTTATATATAATATTATGTATTATATTTAATAATAAAATCAGGAACTTTTTAATGCAGATTAAGAAAGTTTTACCATAGAGATTTTTTTCTCTATGGTAAAACTTGATCAAAATGACTGAAAAACAGCAGTTCAATATTTTTATAAGCAGTTAAAGTGTTATTGAAAATTATTTACATTTATTTATCTTCAGGCACTTAACTTTTTGGATTTCACTGTACGGCAGCATTGCAAGCGAAGCTGTCCGTTTGAAGGTGTGAGTGAAATTCAGCACCGCTATCTTCTTTGGCATTGCCACAAGTACTGTGTGACCATCTTCCACTTCAAACACATCCACTTGCAATATGGGGCACATAGAAAGTACAGGACAGTCCGACCGTTCCATAAAATTGTACTGTCTGACTGGCTGCGTGTCGAAAATATTAAATTCTCCTGCTGAGTATGGAGCGTAGTAGATGCGTAACACTCCCCAGTTCGATCCAACGAAGTACACGTCACCGTATGGTCGTATGATGATTATATCTCGTAACGGTCCATCAGGAATGGCATGGTTTAGCACGTACATCCATTGAAAATAAACTCGCCAATCTAATTGTTCTAGAAAGTTGAATTTCTGTAGTTGGTGAAGTAAGTTGGAGTCGGGACCAAGAGAACTCTTGTATACGAGATCATTGTCAACAATGGTATAAATGTCACGTTGGAAAGTCAGGATGTTGAGGTGTCCATCACTGTACCCCACAGACATAATACCATCTCCAGAATGCTTCAAAAATACAGCTCGTAGTTTTTTATCATCAAAACTGCATACAAATATTTCATCGTCCAAGTTAACGAAGTACAGTGCGTCTTCTGTCAATGAGTAGAGTTTAACGTTATCAAATGTGACATTACTCTCTTCTTCATACTTATCAAATAGAGCTTTCCGTATCAAAAAGCAGTGCAGATGGTAACTCAGAATAACAATCACACTATCATTCTCTGTATACCTTGAGTAGTCGCCGGAAATAGCACCGCGTTTAGATTCCTGTAAGGTGTCAATGTCATAATATACGATGGAAGCTTTCTTGTGTACGCCTAAAACGCCATTGCCTAGTATTTCAAAGCTCCGAATCTCCTCGTCCAAGCAGGAAGCTGAAGAAAACTCGTCAGTATCTTCTCTAGACACGGCTATTCTCTGCCAGAGAGCCAAAGAACGATATAAATTGTACCACAGCAGTCCAGGCTTCGCCTTTTTACGCGCGACTGTGTAAATATTGCTGAAATCTTCTTTACAGTATTTAGACCACAAGTCATCGCTTCTAGCCAAGCCGTCGATGATTAAACCCCATCGTATACACACCTCACGGCATTTCGTTAAATCTTTAGCCGGTAAACAAATGAAAATGTTCAATAAAATTTCTGTAGGTAAAGAATACATATGGCAAGTTATTTCGCTGTCGTCTGACATTTTTATTGTCTTTTGGAGCTTTGGTTATGGGTTAGTGGACGTGATATTCATTTATTATGTTATTTTCATGGTGACATGTTTTTATTTCTTTTGCGCAGAAATTCGGTGAAGATCAAACTTGTAAACAAACGTTTTGACACAAACATATATTTTCTTTTTTTTCTGACGGCTTGCTGTCATTGATTGCACAGATTATAAAAATTTCTCCTAAAAAGATTACCACAAACAGACTCATCGAATAATGATATTCTTCGAAATACCTACATAATTCCTAGGCAGCCGTGTAGCAGGCTCTTTACTTTGAGTAATTGAGTTCCAGAAATACTCTTGAAAAAATTCAACCATCTCTGGTTGAATTTTTACCATAGACAATTAGAGATAAATCAAAAACAAATAAATTGACAATTTGAAAAGTTGAAAACGGCTATCGTATTGTGTACCTATTATGATTTTTTAACAAAAAGACTTTTATTATAACTTAAAATGGTAATGAACGCATTTAAACAATTAAAAGATGTTAGTAACAACTTCGAGCAACAATTGCGGAGCTTATCCACGGAGCTAAACTCAGCAAAAATCGGAGATTCCTTCGAAGATGTGTTATCGAAAAGGTTGCAGGATTTAACCTTTCTCACGTCTAAATTAAGACTTTTGAAAGCAAAACCTCTATCTGGTAAGTGTTGAACATGTTTCACCTATGTTTTGCTGTCATTTTAAAACTTCTGCACGGCAGTTGCAGTAACTACGACTTTACGAATTAGACTCTCAGCAGGAGCAGTTTTGTTTATGCCCTAATGGAAACAAGCTCATTCCTTATTTTAAGAATCTTGAATATAACTTAGAAATTCGTGAAATGGGGTTTTACTGGGAAGGGGGCAGTGGGGGTGTAATAAGTAAGCAGAGTCCCCAAAGGAGCAAGCACCTCTACTTACTCCTTTGGTGATCACGGGCGTGATATTAAGCATGAAAGATATAAAGAAAAATAGGTTTATTTGTCACAAAAACACATGCATACAAATAAAAACAAAGAGATCTATAATCAGGAGCACAAAACAGAAATATACCTAAAAAAGAAATAAACTTTCACTGGTTGGGCTTGTTGGAATGACAAAGTAATGTGTAGTGGTGAAGGACTATGTGCGGAAACCAAACCCTCTAACATAGTACATTGAAGAAACCTTCACCTTCTTTTGAGCATGTAGCTTGTAAATTCCCCGACTAATAATCATGATCAAAACTTTGATCCAGCTCGTCCCATCCTTGATGTCCTCCTTCAATTGACACCCTAAGTCAAAGTTCGTACCCCACAGAGGGTGCCCTTAGCGAGTGTTCACCTAGTTTTAATTAGCATAGTTGAATAACCCCTGGCTGGAGGTTTTAAGTGTAGTAGCTTAAGTTACCCACAGGAAAGCCTGGTTAAGTAGTCATGATCTCAGAGGTCAACTATGAAATGACCTACATAGAAAAAAAAAAACACCTTTGCGTAGCATGTGGCACTCTGTAGTTTTCTGCCTACCTTGGTGGAAAAAAGTGTGAGTTTATGTGTGCTTTCAACCCATAGAGCATCAAAAGTTTGATTCAAACTTCCTATTTAGCACTACCACAAATCACTGCTCAGCCTAAATCGGAAGACTCAATCAAGGAGTATGGAGAACTGGCTCAATGGAGGGTGCTAGAACAATGTAATGTAAAGTCACTGACACAGGCTCACGTGGTGAAAGCTCTGGTGACCACACCTGACCAGAGTTTGGACCCTGAGATGATGCAACGGAAAGAGTAAGTAACTTTCTTTTATACGTTCACCTCCATTTACCTACTCATTCACCAGCATTTACCTACACATTCACCAGCATTCACCTACACATTCACCACAATTCACCTACACATTCCCCACACGCTTTGATTGCTTCTGTTGTTACTTTTATTTTTCTGTTTTAGTTTTAATTGTTTAGTAGAAATACATATTACCTGCCTGTTAATTTGTATGAGGCATCTTGTTCTTTTCGTGTGGTTAGTAACTAACTTGGTGTCAGAGTTTTAAAAGCCGCCCCTGAGCCTCTGACTTGGCTTCACATGCGGTTGAGAAATAACGCTCAGGCATTTTGTGTTTTCACCCACATGTATGAAAAATTGGCAAGCTAAACTATATTAGTTAACCTGGCAGTGGATGGTTCACTTTATGCCAAGTTTGGAACGCTTCATGGCTCTCTGTGCAACTCCCATCCTGTACACAGCCTCCTGTGTGAGCTGTGTTGTGGACATTAGGAACAAGCTGCCAATAGTCAGGGCTCTAAAGAGGAACTTCTGAATTAAGCCCTTGACCCAGCCGCACAATGAGAGCTTGAGTCGGTGTTATTATTATTTCGTATTTTTGTTCTTAAAATTATGTTATTTCAGACAAATAGTCAAAAGTCTTCAAGAGTTTCGCCGCCAAGAGCAAAAAATCCGTCACTTGCATGCGGTCGAGGCTGAGAAGGAAGCTGAATTAGCGGCAGTACGCATGCAATGGCATAGAGAACTCAGTGAGCTACGGGACATGAGAGAAGAAGGCCACCAGTTCGAAGAATATGATGTTTCAGGGCCACTTTATAAGTGAGTATATTACTATGAAGTATAATAGTATCCTTACATATTATAAAACAAAGTCCCCCGTCGCGTCTGTCTGTCTGTCTGAATGCGATAAACTCAAAAACTACCTAACGGATTTTCAAACGGTTTTCACCAATGGACGGAGTGATTCATGCGGAAGGTTTTAGTGTATAATTCATTTAGGTTTTGTTTAAATTGGCTGAAATTTGACGATTATTGTTGAAGATGTCGGAAAAAATCATGCTGACTGGGAACTTTATTGGCAAGCGTCGCGGAAATCGTAAAAATTACATAAAATGTAAGTTCTACAGTATTGTTCATCTTAAAAAGTTCAACAAAAAAGTCCGCGATGGCATATAGATAGCATATGGCATATAAGATAAAAGTGGTTACTGTGGGTCATCCTTAGAAGATAGACATATGCCATCGCGAACTTTTTTTGTTGAAATTCTCTTTTTTATTAAAAAAAAGAAGTTCTTAGGATGTACAATCCTGTAGAACATTAATTTTATGTATTTCTTACTGTTTACGCGGCGCACGCCTGTAAATAATATGTATGTATTAGGATTTAGTGTTTGTATTAAATAATATGTATGTATTAGGTTTTTGTAAGTCCTGCATCTATACTGCAGTTGCCCGGATTTGGCCCCAGAAAATCGTGCATGAGAGGCGAGGCCTTAACCACTGGACCATCACGACAATTTTTTAAATATTCTTATTGTGGTGGCACCTACATCGCCACATGCAAACTACGCATCAAAGACCTGACGTCACACAAAATCCTGACGTCACACAAATCCTGCATCGCGCAGTTAGAGTTTACCGCGCGAACGACACTTATAAGACTATCCGACATCAATCTTTGAGCAGTTGCCCGCCAGACACGACACCCGTCTGGTCGGAGCCTGCTCCGACACCTGCTCTGAAAATACATACTAATTATACCAATTAGAGGGAAGAAACGCCTTTATCCCGCCCTTCAAATCCTTTCATCCCAAGGTATGGAAGTTTGTATGAAAATCCTTCCAACCCAAGGGTGGGAAGTATGTATGAAATTCCATTACATACCCGGTTTTTCTTTTTTTTTTAATTTGTCAGCAGTCATACTGCCAAGAGACTTTAACTGTCTACTAATTAAATTTCAAGTAAATTGTTACTGGCCACATACAGTTTTTTTTTTTACCAGTTACCAACCTCCTTGGTGCATACAGAAAATTAAAAACGAAATTATTTTTGTATATAAAACGCGCGGAATCACGGAAGAAGTGGCTGCATGACCTTATGATCTTAGCCTACTCCAGAAACGGGCGAATAAAAAATGGAAAAGCCCGCGCATTTTCGCAAAAACACATTTATCTTTGTGTTTTTTGTAAAATATGGATACTTCGAGCGACAGTGATGATGTTATCCCTAACACACCGCCGGAACTATTAGAGACGGCCCAAGAAGTTGTTGATTAGCTGCGCTTTTAATAATTGTACTTTTAACAAAATATAAACATTTCTATGCATTTATGTCCATAATTTTCCTCGTAGGTGTAATAAAAAGCACTATACATCCCTCAGGATAAAGTACAGTTCCATACCTCAAATGGTTTGCCATAATCTCGGTATGGAACTGTCACTTTCTTCCCTCTGAAGTAATGTACTATTATATCTTTTTTTTATTTTGCAGAAAACTTCGAACAGTAGTTGACAAGCTGGAGTTGATGCGCTGGTTGATAGGACAGCTCATCACATCCCGGGGTTCCCGCGATTGGCTCGCGTACCCAGACCGGACTGCACATCTCCTAAGATTATCTTCCAAACCTAACACGGTTGAAACATTCTTAGAAAATTAATTATACTGTACTGTGGAAAGAAATACCTAAATAAATAAATTTTAAACTGTAACATGTATTTTTTTTCAACCTATTACCAAAGTCAAATACTTAATTTATTTCAATTAGGCACATAAACGACACTTTGAAAATCAAAATTTACAAAAAACAGAATTGATTCTAGTCTCCCCTTCCAAAAGGTAGTTTTCGTATGGAGAAGAATGTGCAAGAAACTGTACCGTTGACTCTTAAAATGTTTTACAATATTTTGCATACATTAATCATATATGTGAAGACGATGCACCTGGAATAAAATTACTATACCACAACAGGTAAAAATGAAGCAATGACAGAGAAAATAATTATGTAATAGATACATGGTGTTCACATATTTCCAAGCATTGTAAAAGTACATACTTTATGATATTTAAAAAAAAATGACAAGCAATACTAATAATGCCGCTAATACCGTTTTGAAGATACAGCCCTCTGACAGACAGATATACAGAGGGCTTCTCAAGTAATAGGGTTCTGCTGGCATCCTATTAGCGTACCGTACTTAACAAGAAGCGAAACTGTTCGGATAGAACACCTCTTAATCAATTTACCTAGCCTTTTCCCATGTCGGGGTCGGTTTCCAGTCTAACCGGATGCAGATGGATAACAGTATTTTACATGGAGCTACTGCCTATCTGACCTCCACAACCCAGTTACTGGGTATAGCTTGTCCAGTTTGAAATGACGCTCCCCACAACGGCATTACCTATAGAAAACCGCATTACCATGTGCTTAAAGCTAGTGGGACGCGTCATTTCAGAGTGGACAAGGTAGGTACCCCTGGTTGTCAGACGTTCGGACTTCTGACTACCCGCAATGACTGTCAAAGATCTACGAATGACAGCCGAGACCAACCAGGAGCGTTTCATGGCATCTTTGGATCTAAAACGGCCACACTAAGCAATTCATTTTCTGAATTCCCAGCAATTCCTCTATGGTGACACATTTTTAACTGAATCATATTCAATTCAATTCATATCAGAATCATATTTGGTGTAAATATTGCCGCATGAAAAAATTAAGACCGTAATTTTACCGGAAAATTTTTCTTTGCAGTTTTTATTAATCAAATGAGATTTTTATTTTTTATTTGTACAGTTTAAATGTAATTCCATTAAAATACAAAAGTGTCAAACAGATTAATTGCGTAATATGAATTTATTATGTTTTAGGCCCCCTGGTTTATGATAACTTGACTAAGAACTTTGACAGAATCTCTGGAAAATTTCACTGATTTTTTATAAACTTGTGTTCTATTTTATTTTTGTTGGGGTGTAATGCCCAACAGCGAAAATGTTATGTAAGTACACACGGCTACTCATCAAGTTATACATTTTTTTGGAAATGCATACATAAGTCCGGACCATAGATAATACTCGGACTCCACTAAAGCGGAGATGTACGAAGCGGAGACGAGAAGAGGTGTTTTTCAGCTAGGGTGTATCCACCGAAGCTGTGCGGAGATGCGTACTGGCTAGACTGGAGCGGAGATCTGTGCTGGCTAGAGCGGAACTGAGCTGCGTGCGGCGAGCGTTGGATGTTGACAGCTTACTACACGCCGCTCACATCTCTTCTCGTCTTCGCTGCGGGCCGTCGTCAGCTTGCGAGGGACAGCTCACATCTCCGCTTGGTAACGCCGCCCACTTCAATCTCGGCGAGGCACAGCTCACATCTCCGTTTCGATCGCGCCATACAAATATGATACATCTCCGCTCAGTGGTATCCACTGAAGCTGAGAGGAGACGAGATGTGTGAATAACGAAATTCTATTGGTTGTTTAAAACACATCTCCTCTCCACACGTTTGGTCTCCGCTGTGGTGGAGTCCAGGCTTAAGTCATTTATTAATTTATTGGTATGTTATTGTTGAGTTGTGCAGAGTATTTTGAAACCGTCAATAAATTAGGTACCTATATAATAAATCCAAACACTGGATTTAAAAAAAAACAGTGGCCCTCCGGGAGTGCCGACAGAAGTGAAAACTTGAAAAAAAATCGGCATCGCGGTATCAACGCGTTGATATCCTTTACTCCATGAACCGCGGTAATCAACGCGTTGATGTTTTTTTAATGGCTGGGGTCATCACAGTGTCGCGAAATCAATGGTTTAGTCCGAATCTCAAGAATGCCCAACGCACCTAAAGAAGTTTTCACTTCAAAAATTATCTTTTTGAGATTCCGATCTCACTTAGAGAGATTCGTTAGGAATAAATGACTCAACAGAATTAGAAAAAAAAAAAAATAAAAAAAAAATAATTGCCAGCATTTTTAATGATTTTTTTACATCTTACAAAACAATGTCCATCCATACATTAATTATCATTTAAGAATATTTGTTATAGCCGCCTCCTCCGTAAGACTGTGAGAATCCTGGTGAAGGTCTGGTGTTGCCAGCACAAACTGTTCCCGATACCAAGTCTTGTACTTTTGCTCTGAAATAACAAAAAAAAACATAACATAACATCACGCCTGTATTTCCCGAAGGGTTGGGCAGAGGTGTACCTATATAGTACACCCACATTTCGCCAGGTATGTTTAAGACTTCAGTACTTGGGCGACCATGTTCTTATCTGTGAGTACAGATAGAAATTCGCATTACCGTGTGCGTAAAGCTAGTGGGACGCGTCATTTCAGAGAGGACAAGGTACCCCTGGTTGTCAGACATTCGGACTTCTGACAACCCGTAATGACTGTCAAAGATCTACGAATGACAGCCGGGATTAACAACGAGCATTCAACGGCATTGGCATCCTAATTGCATAACTTAATTTCACAAACGATTATGACAAATTTGTTCCATTTTGACAGTTCAACAACATTCATTGCGTTATTTACGATGTTGAGCAGATTTTTTTTCCAACTTATGAAGCAATGGATTAGCAATCTGTTTCAAATCGAATCGTGATTGATCGTGTATTATGCAATTAGGGTACGGGTGAAAATCCCATACTTACTATTAAATGAGCAATATCTGTACGAGTATACACCGCGACATTTTAGTCGTAGAATCATGTACTGAATCCATGGTAACAGTTTTCGCGTCGATGTCCCTGCCACCCTGTATGTTTGTAATCACGTTGTCGAAAACGGCTCTAACGATTTCGATGAAAGTTGCAATATAGGGGTTAACAGGGGCGAAAAATCGGTCTAGCTACGTCTGTCAGACCAGACCAATACCTGGGAAAATTAGTTTTCTGTATTTTCACAGCCTCGGTAACGTGTATGTATGGTAACCTACAACGTTGGTATACCTGGACGATATGTTTATCCATTTTCACCCGACCTGAGCTCGGTCAATCAGGTATTTCCTATACAAATATTGCTTATTTAATAATATAGGATATAACATATAACAAACATTGATTGCTCAGTATGTGAACCATACAGCAATGGGTCAGGTATGACAGTTGAATCTATGCGCGAATGCAGCTGAAGCTAGTCCGAACCCTGAGCACCAGGTATGTGCATCGTTTTCGCATAGTAGAATAGAAACAGTCTACAGTATTTCTATTTTCTTAATGTCTCTCGGGAATCATCGCATTTCCGCGAAATTATTTGAGATTCAAAGATTTAAATTCAAATTTCAGATTCAAAAGTCATTTATTCAAACTAGGCCGAAAATCAGCACTTTTCTAACGTCAAAATTACATTAAACAACGTCAAAATTAGATTTATCGTGTTTAATAATTTGAATTCAGAACTAAGTATTTTATTGTTGTTTTGTTTTTATTTTCTTGTGAACTATATAGAGCTGTAAAACTATTTTCCTGTATGTCGTGCAGCTTTCCTACCATTTTTAAAATAAATTACGTACATTAAGTTAAAAGAGTATTAACAACTCTATATACTTCCAAATCAATTGAGAGCGTCTGGTCTACACCAAGTGCAACTGAAAGAAATACGACGACTGACGAAACACGAGGTTTGCCGAATGGACATTAAGAACATATTTGTACTGTATTTGCGACTCGGCGAACATTTCTGATGCGCTACAGAATCGGGGTAGCCTTAACAACATCCTGTACGCATCATTATACTTATTGCACCCGCAAGCATTTGTACGTAAGCTTGTAGAAAAAACATCGATGTATCGATATTTTTTGTTCGATAAATCGATATTTTATGAATGTACATCAGAAATGATGTTCCTTGTTTCGTATTTATATTAATAAAACATAAACACAATAGAATTTCAGAAAAGGATTTTTTTTCACCGAAATATCAATATATCAATGTTTTCGATATCGATGTATCGATGGTTTCGATATCGATGCATTGATTTTTAAATATCGATACGATAAACATCGATACTTTTTGCCACTCTTGCTTACTTTTAGTACAGTCAGCTACAGAGAAATCTCCCTAGCGATGTATTTTTACATTGCTAAGGGGTGAGATTTCTCTTTGAGAGTTTTACTGACTGCGCGTGTATGAGAACGACAGTCTGTAGTGTAAAAGATTTACAACGTACGTGCATAAGAAACAAAAAAAAAAAAACAAAAACCAAGTTATAAAAATAAAAAATCAAAAAAAAGGTTAGTAATTATTAAGCGCGAAACCGGTACTGTCAATTCCATCATCTTCTGCCGAAGGCTATTCGAATTTACATTACGTTATTCTTTCAACATGTAATTTAAAAACTTCCTGAGTGTTACCTGTATATGAAAAAGTTATATTCATTTGTATCAAGCCTTGAGTATATAAATCGAGGTAAGGTATTCGCCGTCACCCACACTTCATCGTCAGTTACATGAAGATCTGCAATAGAAAAAAAACATTGTAAAAGTGACTTTGTGTTTTACGTATTTTTTTTTAATATCATACGCTAAGAGGGCGCCCAGTGGTCCACTAGCGCCACTCCTTTAAAAAAATATTATTTCGTGACTGAGAAGGAATTATGAAAAATGGCTAGTAAGGACCCTCGGTAAGTGTGTCTAGAATTTTCTAATACCTTTTATCAAGTTTCATATAGAGACACGAAGCAAGAAAATACGATCTAGAGGAATGTGGCCGCTTTTTTTTAGATCGATTTTTTTTCTTCGTGTCTCAATATGAAACTTTATTGAGGGTATTAGAAAATTCTAGACACACTAACCGAGGGTCCTTACTAGCCGTTATTCATAATTCCTTCTCAGTGACGAGATCATATTTTTTTAAAGTAGTGGCGCTAGTGGACCATTGGGCGCCCCCTTAAGGATGTGTGGTATTCGGGAACGGATATAATAAGAAATTATTATTATTGCGAAAGTGAGATTGTCTGTCACACTTTCACGCTAAAACGGCTGAACGGATTTGAATGAAATTTGGCACATGGGTAGACTATGACCTGGATCGGGACATAAAATACTTTTTATCCCGATATTCCCACGGGATCGAAACTTATGCGGGTGAAACCACGGGGCGCAGCTAGTGAGTCTATAAAAGGAATTTTAAGGCAGAAAGAAAAGAAAGAAAGAAAAAAAAAATTTGACCCAGGTCAGGGAGGGGCGGGGGGGGCGTTTTGGTTAGGTCAGAGTTTTGGTAGGATTATGCTACAAACAAAAATTATTCTACAAAAAATAACGAGAAGTTAGTTTTAGTTGCCTGATAACCTTTTAACCGCAAACCTGCGAAAAGTAAGTCACAAACTTAAAAAAGGAATTTGGATTTTTTTTTTTTCATACCCAGACTCTTTATTAAGTACCAGTAACATAAGTTTGGTTAAAACCTCTTTAGGACTAAACGATTACCTAACAATAATGTAGAAAAAGCAAAATCGCCCGTTTTTTTTTTTGTAATTGAGTATATTTGTAATCACGTTCTCGAAATCGGCTCTAACGATTTCGATGAAAGTTACAACAGAGGGGTTTACGGGGTCGAAAAATCGATCTCGCTAGGTCTCATATCTGGGAAAATTAGTTTTCTCTAATTTCACATCCTCACGAATGTGATAGAACGTTGGTATACCTGGATGATATATTTATCTATTCATCCGAGCAAAGCTCGGTCGATCAGGAACTAAAAGTTATAAAAAGTAAACCCCAACTGCGACAAAAAAATCAACTAATAAAAAGGCACAAACAAGACAACAAACACAGATAAATAAAAAATCCGGTCACCCGTGACACGTTCAGTGCCGGGAGCCCTCCTGGAGGGTTGAATCAAGTCGCAAATGGGATGCCGGGAGCCTTCGCGGAGGGCTCAATTTAAATGTAGGAATTCGAAAATAAAATCAGTTTTTTATTTTAACAAGATTTCAAACCTAATGCCGGTGACAGAGGTGCCTCGAGGGTTAACTTTAGCGCAAACGTAATGCCGATGACCCTCCTGGAGTCAATTTTCAATATGTACGGTAGCATGGCGTATGAGCTCTATGAAAACTGGGTGGAGTCGAAAGTGTAAAGGCATAAATCGAACAGGTTACGTGTGACGTCACGTAACCTATAACCAGCGGATGATTAAGTCGTTTCCAACAATACTTCATTTGCTAAATTATAATGAGGAGTTTAGAAGTTATGAGGTAACAGATGAACATACCCGTCAAAATCATAACCCTCCTTTTTGCTTCGCCGTAGTCGCGAAAAACTGATCTATCACTATTTCCTAAGAAATGAGGACTGTCTTACCTGATGGATAGCTGAGTCTCTGAGTGTCCTGAGCCAGCATCTCCATGTTATCAGGACTTAGAGGTCTTTCCGTGTTCCAACATGAGACAGCATCTCGACCCACTTCGGCAAAGAACATCACATTTGTAGCGGTGTGAAGATCATGACTGGTACACTGGCTGTTGGGACCGCGGTCTCCTATAACCTGAAATTAATTATATTATGTAGGTATGTATTTGTTAAAAAATTAACCACAAGTAAAAAAAAAACAAACCGACTTCCAAAAAAAAAACAAAAAATTGAAAAAAATATTTAACTTCGGAAGTCGGTGGTTATGGTTTACAAATTTCGTTTTTTTAACTACATCGAATGAAACCTGTTAAGTAAATAACAGTACAGATATTCTATTTCACGAAGTCCGTTCGGCTTTGATTGTAGTAGTGACGTATCCCGACAAGCGCGCTTGTGTGTGTAAAAGTAGGTAACGTTAGCAAAAAAAACTGATATATATTCAAGTCAAGATTTAATAATCTAAATAAAATTTTGGTTTTAAAAGTATATACATTTTGTAAATAAATTAGATTAGGTTGCAATAAATACAAAAATATTAAGAATATGTAGGCATTTAATTAAGCATTGGTGTTACAGAATGGAAACGAAACAAGTAGGACTATTCAGTATTTTCAATCACTATCAGATAAATTTCCGATTCCGTTTTGCTGTCGTCAGAATCATCTTGTACATTGATTATAAATTCAAAATCGAGATCAAAATATTTCAAGTAGTCTTTTTCAGTTTTTTCAACATGAGCACAAGTTTTTTGCCACGTTTCACTGCTAACTTGGCCCAAACTTTCATTGATCAGTCTTTCCGTATTCGTCATGTTTTGCTCGATATTTTTAGATGCGACATAATTTTTAACGATCCCCCAAATATTTTCAATCGCATTTAATTCTGGGTGATAAGGGGGAAGGCGTAAGACATCAAAACCCTTGCTTTTTATAAAATCGACAATCTTGTAGATTACGTGTTGGGCTTTGTACTTCTTTATTGTATCGTACAATTCCAATTTAAGAAGAGATTCATCAAATGCTATACCCTTATCACTGAGCCATTGCTGCATATCGGCTTTCTTTGTAGATTGCGTCGGTACTCGTTCAGCCCGTGTGTTGTGATAAGATGCATTGTCTAAGACAATGACAGAGCGCGGAAGTAAATTGGGTAGCAACTTTTCATTTAGCCATTTTACATAGTTATCATAGCTCATATTTGAATGATAATCACCAGCTGTTGAGTTGGCCTTATAAACCAAGGAAGCATTTCAATAAAACCATCCTTGGTTCCCGCGTGCACTAAAATAAAGCGAGTGCCTGTGCTAATTTTTTTTAAAAACGGAGTTCTTTCCTTTTTTTTTGCCCAGGTGTTGTTTCGCACGAGTGTCGAAAGGACGTAGCTCTCATCGGTGTAGACAATGGGCCGACTTTGAGAGCGGTACTCTGTTATTTTTTTAAAATATTTTAAACGCCACATTTGTATATCATGACGCTCCGTCAAGACTTTACGGTTGTTCTCTGTTTTGCGCCACTTGTAACCTAATTTCAACAGTAACTTGCGAACAGTTTCTAAACAACCTTCGAATCCGATTTTTTCATTCAATGCTGTTCTTAACTTAGCTAATGTTGGAATTTCTTTATGGACAATACGGAAATCTTGTAAAGTACTGCGAACCACATCGGCTGTAAAATTATCTATATCCACTTTATTATCTCGCTTTCTCCTTTTCTTCATAGGTGAAGTGAATTTTGATGAAGTGGATGGCAATTCCTTCTCTTCTTTTAATATTCTTTGAACTGTTTTTTGGCTCACACCCGTAGCTTCAGCTGTACGGCGTGCAATGTCTCGTAAATGAGACAAATCACAGTTGAGTTCCATTAATGATTTTTTAAATTCATATTCTTCTCGCAGAAAATGATAAACACTAGCTATCATGTTTCGACCCTAAAACAAAATGTAATCAAAATAATTAAGTAATATAAACATTTTATAACACAAAAAACATTCATTTTATAAATACTTCTATTGCTATATCAAGTATCTTTGTATAACATTTTAATTGAAAACGTATAAATAAATATTACCTCACTATGGACAACTCTTCTTCGTTTTGTTGCCATGCTGACCTTACTCCGTGAAACAATTTGGCGCGAACTAAAAACCACTACTGATCCGGACCGTGTCCCGATCGACACTGAGCGCTCTCGAGGTTACGCACACAAAAACAATGTGCATGTGCACGCTTGACAACATTCATAGCCAAACGGACTTCGTGACATAGAACATCTGTAACAGGAACTGGGGGCCTACCACCAGCTCATAAAGCCGTATTATTTTAATATTATTTCAGTGTGGGTAAGAGATGAAGCTCTACAGGACATATAGCTCCATCTCTTTGTTCCACGTAGACTTATCTATCATCCACGAAGTATTTTGTATGGTCGCATAAACTTAGGACTTTTCAAAATAAGAAGCGATTTCCATAATATAAATACACGTAGTAAACATGAAATTGTGATACCCTTTAGATTAACTAAAACTAGTAATTATCATTGCATATAAACAGTATCCGCTTTTATAACAAGTTGCCAAAGTCGGTTACAGAACTAAGCGATGGAAAGTTCAAAACCCACATCAAACGTGTCCTTATCAAAAAAGCATATTATAAGATTAAAGACTACGTTGAAGACAAGGAAGTTTGGCAATAATTCCTTCTGTACATGTGGCTTCCCTGGTACCTCATTAACAGCATAAGAATGTAAATGTCTATTAACTGCTCCCAAATTACGATGATTATTAAAAAAAAAAGAAACATAGCATGCAAAATTAAAAAGTTAAGTGAAGAAGGCATCAACCATGAACATTTTTAAAAACATCAACAATTTTTTTATCAAAAAAATCTTTTAAACTATAAAAACTGCATTCCAGTAATCATTTATAAAACTAAATTTGAAAAAATCTTGTATTTAATGTTTTTATGTGCCTTGGTATTTAACGGCTCAACGGATTTTGATGGGTAGAAGGATAAACCATAACCTGTACCCTAATTGCGTAAATTATTTTCGTAAAGAATTTTGTCTAATATGTTTCAATTTGACAGTTTTATAACATTCATTGCGTCATTTACGTTGTTGAGCAGACTTTTTTTTCCAACTAATGGAGCAATGGATTAGCAATCTGTTTCAAATCGAAACAGATTGTGATTGATCGTGTATTACGCAATTATGGTACTTGATTAAGACATCGGATCAGTGTTGTTATCGTAAAAATCTGATCTGCCGTATGTCAGTCTGGTTTGCCGTATTTTAAGGGAAATAATACTAAATTGCCGTATAAATAAAATAATAAATTCTATTCAACATTTGTTTCTTCCCCATAAAGGTTTCTTATCGTTTCTATTACTTTAGATTCATGTTTATCTAATGTGTACTTATCCTTACTTCTCGCACATGTACAGTATCCTTGATTTTTACCTTGATTTTGAATCAGTTGTCATCTACTATATAAAAATAAGTCGGGTTTTCCTTCCTGACGCTATAACTCCAGAACGCACGAACCGATTTCCACGGTTTTGCATTCGTTGGAAAGGTCTCGGGCTTCGTGAGGTTTATGTAGGGTAAGTA
Source organism: Omphaloscelis lunosa (assembly GCA_916610215.1). Classification (NCBI taxonomy): domain Eukaryota; kingdom Metazoa; phylum Arthropoda; class Insecta; order Lepidoptera; family Noctuidae; genus Omphaloscelis; species Omphaloscelis lunosa. The sequence goes on from OU744270.1 coordinate 6,018,431, forward strand.
GGGTAGGTAGGGTAGGTAGTTAGGTGCGCCGTAAATAAGTTCTTAATGCTACCCGTGTGAAGCCGGGCCGGGCAGCTAGTCATAAATAAAAAATAAAAACAAAAAAAATTTTTTTTGAAGGTTATTTTCAGTTTTGACAATTCGTGGTAGTTTCTTTGTTTGTGGTAGCATAGACGAAAAATTTTCTTTACTAGAGTCTGGCAAACGAAAGTAGACTGAAAAAGCACGAAATTCTCTATTGTGGCGCACACAGCCTCTCCAGGTGACAGATATTTGAGTTTAATTTTCGTTCGATTCAATAAGCCAGTGAAAAACGTTTCGTTAAACCTATAGTTAATTGCCTTATTTTGTGATACAGCAATGAGAGGTCTGCCGTATGCCGTATTTTCCGAAAAAAATAATAATCGTGGAATGCCGTATAATACGGCAATTGCCGTATCAATAACAACGCTAGATTGGATACTTTTTTATCCCTGTATTAAGTGGGCGCGGGCGAAACTGCGCACAAAAGTTAATAACAAATATTCCTCTTTACAATATCTGGTATACTCACACTGTAAGCGGTCTGGTTGGCCTCCCGACTCTCCAGCTCACAGGAGGACACTGAGAACTCCTGACTGCTGACCATAGGATGGAAGTACGTGGGTCTGCAGCCATCGGGTCCTTCCTGACCCACAGCGACGCTGAAGACTCCGTCGTTCCAGGTGAAAGATTGACCTGGAATTGAACGAAGTAGAAATTAATAGCAGTGATGGCCTAGTGGTGTGACCGTCGGACTGCCAAGTCATAAGGTCTTGAGTTCGAAGCCAAGGCACGCACCTCAGACTTTTCACCGTCAAAAAACCCTGCCTGAGCAATATTTCTCGATGCATGTATGCAAGCCAAGTTAGAGGCCCATGGGCGGCTTTAAAATTCTAACACCAGGTTAGTCACTAACCATACCAAAACAAGTAGAAATTAATAGGGGGCGAGCGTATTGCCATCAAACGGGCTTAAATCCAGTCTCCGGACTGCTACTGAGAAATTCCAGATGAAAAACCCAATAACACTATGCCCGACCAGGGAATCGAACCCAGGATCTCATCAGCGATTTGCAGAAAATTGTTCGGGAAAACCAACTTGGCTTAGCTCGAAGAGTGCCTAGCCGATCCGAACATGATTCAGCGAGGGTAGATGCCAAACGGAGTTTGACGATCGACACGAGCCCAATGAAAGCCAAATCATTATTATCTGCCAGCCTTTTCCCAACTATGTTGGGGTCGGCTTCCAGTCTAACCGGATGCAGCTGAATACCTGTATTTTACTTGGAGCGACTGCCTATCTCAACCCAGTTATGGTCTGGCTTTCGGGCCCCAGACTGTCAAAGATCTACGAATGACAGTCAGGACCAGCATGTTTAAAGGCACGGAGGATGACCAACCGCCACGGTTCGACCCGTGCATCTTACAGTCCAAGGTATGAGTCGTGAGCACAAACTGACACTGCGCAGGTTAATTTTTCAGTCTGTTTGGTGGAATGAAGAAGCCGGGGGGCGTCGAGCTGCACGTGATTGGTTCGTCAGTCAATGCTAGTCGCCTATTGGACCTCTCGCGTATCATTCGGCTACTGTCATTAGCCGAAATTGTAACATGCGCACAAAACTACTAGTATCAAGCCCTTTTGTGATGATGTAGACCACAAGGATAATTAATCCACTCTCCATACTTAATATATTGTTATTTGAAGTTGCTTACCTTCTAAAGCACATTATGCCGTTGGTTCCGGCTGTCATTCGTGGATACTTGACAGTCGTTACGGGTCGTCAGAAGCCCGAAAGTCTGACAACCAGTCTTACCAAGGGGTATTTATTGTATTACCTACTTACTGGGTTCTGGAGCTCAGATAGGCAGTCACTCCATGTAAAATACTGGTATTCAGCTGCATGCGGTTAGACTGGAAGCCGACCTTAACATAGTTGGGAAAAGGCTAGGTGGATTGAATAAATCCACAACCTATATTTAATTATTTATTATAATGTGAAAGTAATTTGGGCTGTCTGTCTGTCTCTTTTAGATAGGTACACGCCTAAACGGCTAAACGGATTTGTATGAAAGGCAGACGGATAAACGATGTCTCGTACCCTAATTGCGTAATTCACGAGCAATCACAATCTGTTTCAATTTGAAACAGATTTCTAATCCATTGCTTCCTAAATTGGGAAAAAAAATCTGCTCAACAACGTAAATAACGCAATGAATGTTGTTGAACTGTCAAAATGAAACAAATTAGTCATAATCGTTTACGAAAATAAGTTACGCAATTAGGGTACTGGGTTAGAAGATAGGATACATTTTTATTCCAGTAGTATGTTCCCGTGGGATAATTTTTCCGCGGGCAAAAGCTAGTACAGTATAAACTTACCTGCAACCCTCAAGTTCCCAGATGTAGGATTGAAATGAAAGTAATTATGTTGCTGTCTCCAGCTGTCTCGCTGTTTGAGAGAGAACACGATGATCCCGTACGATACAACGTCGGAGATGTACGCGTAGGCGTCACTGCAGTCACCGTTCTTGATCGCCACTGCTATGGAAGCAAGGCCTGTGGAAAGCGGGAGATATTTTAATAAGGGGTCTTTCTGTTTAAGCGTTTGATACGTTGTACTGCTTTCGCATGGCAGAAGGAAGGCCTCGGATTGCGCTCATAATCCAAGGCTAGGAAACGATATTTAAAAGAACGTTTTTAAAACGTTTCTAACAGTTCTCGTTCTTCTTTCTACAACATTTTGTTTGGAACGAAAACGAAATGAGAACGTTTTCAAAAACCGTTTTTTTCGCAGGACGCAAGCATGACAAGCATGAATTTGTTTAGTTAAATTGTACCTTATCTTCGTTTCATTACATCATTGATTTCAATGCGCTTGCCGCTTACGTATTCATTAGGGTTGTGTTGCGATATTTCTATCGATCAAACGAAAAAAGAAAAAAAAAGAAAAACGGTTAAAAACGTTTTATTAAACGAGAACGATTAAAATTTTGTTCTTCATAAACGTTTTTATAACGATTTGTTCGAACGTAACTGAAAAAAATCGTTTTTTAGGCTTTTAAGATATAAAAAAAATATACCGTTATCCGAGCCGGAGCCCTGTCATAATCAGCTATATTGTTCCCACTGCAGGCCTCCTCTTTATAAGAAGGAGTGGATTAATCCAACACGCGGGCCCAGTGTGGGATGGTGGATGTCTCATGTCTTCCAATTGTTGGTTCTAGACCTCAATCCAAGAAGCAACAATATCCTAAAACCACACACACGGTTTCTTCACGATGTTTTCCTTGACCGTTCTGAGGGCAGTGTTGATGAAATAATTTACACAAAGTAATGTGCCTGCTTGGGTTGGAACCTAGGACCTACAACAAGTAACTCGCGGCTTTTTCCACTGGGCCACCACTGCCCGTGAAAGAACGTGAAGATCACCATAATGATGCTACATAATTAGTACTTCGTGTTTATAGGGCTTCATAATCAAAGTGTGCCAACAAAACCTTATCACTTAAGCCTTCGCCGTCTGTCTGTATCGGCAAGACAGTCCCATTTAAGGCGACGATAACCGATTTTTAATGATTTTATACTGAAGATCACGTCTAAACGAGTAGTTTTAATGATTTGGAAAAAAATTATGTTAAATTAGAGCATTGTTTTAATAACTTAACATGGAAATATTTTAGATTATGTTTGTAATACATAGTGAAATTAATTTGTAAAGTTATATCTAACGCGAAAAAAAAACTGAGAATCACGCAAAATTTATCAAGCGTGTTTTTTTAAACGTTTACCATTTTCAAGATAATTTAATTATTCATCTTTTAGTATACGTGTTTTATGCAAATACTTTGTTTTTTTTTTTAATATAATAAATTAATATTCTAATGCGTCTAATTTGGGACAGTGGTCCTTGATGGGCGAGTCCTATTACTGGCTGGACGCGTTCGTCAGTACAGAACACGTCGTCATATCTGCGTCTTACAAACTTTTAAATAGGACGCGGCTATATAAGTTAGTTAACCCAATCGCCGTGAGCGAATTTCATCCCGCGCGGGATTCCGTTCAGCTCGATCAGAACTTATAATGGACCTGCACTAACTGCTGGAGGCATCTAAAGATTAAAAAAACATGGCCGCGACTTACGAGTTATCGGTCGTAGATTCGACCCCAGACAGGCGTTTTACTTTGTGTAAATTATTTCATCAGCATTTCTCAAAACGGTGAAAGAAAACATCGTGAGGAAACCGGCATGTCCTAGAACCGAAAATTCGAAGCCATGTGACATCTGCCAACCCGCACTGGGCCCGCTTGGTGGATTACGGCCCACTCCCTCTCACAGAGAGACGGCCTGTGTCCCAGCAGTGGGAACATTATAGGCTGATTATGGTTATGGTATGGGCTTACCAGTGGGGGTATTATTGGCAGGCAGGTCCGAGCTCTTGAGCTGGTAGCGCAGGATCTGTTGATCAGTATTCAAGTCGAAGACCACGATGGATGGCGATTGCACGTAGCGAGGGTTGTCTGCGAAAAAAGATCTTGTTCAATAAAATCACATAAGTAAGTAACATCACGAGTCTACCCCGAAGGATTAGGCAGAGGCGTACCTAGTAAACCCAAATTTCGCCAGTCATGTTTGAATAAAATAGTAGGTAATAAATAATATTCCCCATATAGAATTAGATTAGGGATGATGATATTTTTTTTGTCCATCAGGTAGATTATTAAAAAATATTGGACACGTATTTTTAATTTTTTTACGTAATCAAAATATTACGCCGATGCATTGAGTTAAAATATGCCATGACGTCACGAGAATGTAGATTTTATACTTACTTGTGACGTAGCGACCCCCACTGGAACTTTGATGCGTTTTATCGAAGTCATTTTTTACTAATATGATAAAGCAAAAAATACGTGTCTAATATTTTTTTATTATCTAACTAACGGACTAAATATATTTTTTTTTTTTTAACCAGACATCGTCCCTAATACTACTGAATGGCGCGATACTGTAGCGTTTCTGTATGTTTTGTAAAGTCAGTTCGCAGTCACAGAATAGTACAGAAGGCGCACTCCGCATTTTAGGTATGAAGCTACAAGTACGCGGCGCGCCTTGGGCTCGTCTTGTCGGGTCAATTCAGTGAGTGTAACGTAGTCAGAAGATATAACAGTTACGCGATAGAAAGAGAGGCAATTTCTAGGTGAATATAACTGTAGATGATTAGCGCTGTGCGACCTGAATTGCACTTTATTGTGTCGTAGCAAGAGTAGCTATTTATTTAATTGTGGAGTAAATCTTCTGTACCTGTACTATTACGTATTCTGTGCCACAGCTGAGCAACAGGTGCACCACAGATGCATACAAAAATAACTTTAAAAAACTCACTAGGTATCTCAATAGTCCCCGTATCAACGGTCCACAGCCTTCCACACTCATCAGCCCTGGTCCTGTACACCGATATCAGAGACCTGGATCTGGCCATGTCTGGGTACGGGGTGAGAGGTGGGGAGCGGGTGTTTCCATGGAGGGAGAGGTCTATGTAGTTCAGTGTTGCTGGGATACCTGAAAAAAAAATTAATGTACCGAACATAACATATGCTTGATTCCCCGAAGGGTTAAGTAGAGTCGTACCTATAGTACACTAAATTTTCGCCAGTTATGTAGAAGTCCCATGTAATAGGAGGTGACCCTATTGCCATCAACAGAGCACAGATACAGGTTCCGGGCTGCTACTGAGAAATTCTAGAAGGAAAAACCCAATAACACCGCTTGACCCGGGAATCGAACCCAGGACCGTTCAGCAGCTGCCTCGTCACGGACGAGGCAGTCAATAACAGAGATAAATTAAAGACATTTTTAAAATAATAATAAAAGTTAATTTGGAACAGTTTAGGTTTTACAATGCATTACGTACTAGCACAGTATAAGGCCAGGACTTCACCAAAGCGGAGTTGTGCGGTGATGTCCGAAGTGGGAAGAGAAGAGATGTTTTTCAGCTGAGATGCGTACTGGCTAGACTGGAGGGGAGATGTGTGCTGGCTAGAGCGAAAATGAGATACGTGCAGCGAGCGGTAGGAATTTAGGATGTTGACCGCTCACTGCCTGCTGCTCACATCTCTTCTCGTCTCAGGTCCGCGCCGTCGCCAGCTTGTGAGGCCCAGCTCAATCTCGGCGACTACAGCTCACATCTCCGCTTTGATCGCGCCATACAAACATGATTCATCTCCGCTCAGTGGTATCCGCTGAAGCTGAGTGGAGACGAGATGTGTGAATATCGAAATTCTATTGGATGTTTAAAACACATCTCCTCTCCTCTCGTCTCTTCTCTGTTTTGGTAGAATCCGGGCCTTAATATGGACAGTACAGAAACTACATAGTAAACGCCATGTGGTAAACGGAAACTCTCACAGACGCGCACATTGACGAGACCCCAAGCGATTGTCACCAGCTGTCAGTGCCGTGTCGAGACGAGTGGTCACCGCGATCTTTTTAAAAATGGAGCGTAGGTAATTATTTCAACAAATAGGCCTAGTTTCCATACTGTCCATATTTGTAATGTGGTATGCTTTAGCTATTATTCTGTGGTCTCACCGAATCTTCTCCTAGGTATAGTGACAAACAGTCTGTTGCCAACCTTCTCGGCGCCCATCGGAACATTGTTGTACTGAATGAAGAACCTGCCAATTTCATCTGGAAAGTATAATATATAATAGTTATCATTCACTCTCTTTTTAACCGAATTCAAAAAAGGATGAGCTTCTATGTTCGTCTGCATGTATTTTTTTGTTTTGTGTATATTCATCGATATTTTCGTCGATTGTGGGTCGATTTTGAAAAAAAAAAATTGAGTTAGCTTCAATAATAGGTATTTTTCCCATTTAGTCCATGTAGATGATGTCATAATAACTTCCTGTCACTGTTATTTACATAGCAGGTAGTGGTATTCGAATTTGTGTGGGGTACCTACCCCACACAAATTCGAAAAAAGTGAAATGTGAAATATATATAATATATAAAAATATATAAAAAGTGAAATAAAAAAATACCACTAAAATAATAAATAATTTAATTTGCCAGTAATTTTTCACTTTGTGGTGTTTTTTTTTTAGAAGACGGTTGTCCTTGGAAAAAGTTTTTATTTATCACCTTTTAGTCATGGTACCTACCCCACACAAATTCGAATACTAAGTGGCAGTACTACCTGCTATGTAAATAAAAGTGAAAAATTACTTTTATTTCGGAAATCTGTGGCAAAATAAAAAACCAAAGAATTCCCGACTTCCGAAATTAAAGTTATTTTTTTCTTTGTAGTATTTTTTTACCGACTTCCAAAAAGAAGGAGGTTCTATGTTCGTTTGAGATTTTTTTTTTTGTTTTTTATGTATGTCGACATTTTCGTCAATTCGGTCAGTGTCAGCTTGTCAAAATATGATTCGCGACCAACAGAGTTACATTATAATCATTAATACATCTCTCTAAGTTAGATTTGTTTCATTGAATGACTTTTTCGTGAAATCATGACATTTGAGGTTTTATCTTGATCAAGTACCTGACACTGACCTGCAAATTGCAAACGACGTAAGAAAATTTGAATTTCGCGGTCTCCAACTGCGGATCCACCTTAATAGGCCTGTGTCCAAAAAATTTTTTTTTTTGTTCGGAAGGTAGATTAATAAAAAATATTGGACACGTATTTTTTCTTTTTTGACGTAATCAAAAGATTACGGCGATACATTGAGTTAAAATGCGGCATGACGTCACGCCTTGCTAGATTTTATACTGCGTTGTGACGTATCGAGCCCCCACTCCCCAACTTTAATGCGTGTTTTCTAAGTTATTTTTGATTAATATGATAAAACAAAAAATACGTGTCTAATATTTTTTTATTATCTGAAAGACGGACTAAATAGAATTTCTTTTTTTTACTTAGGTAACTGCCGTATTGCCAGCAGTAGAACAGATGCCCAACGACCAGTATTAGTACTCTAATGTATTAGCTTACCATTTGGATCAACAGCTGCAAGACTCGGAGTGTCAATGGGATTACCATTAATATGACCTGGAGGCCCTGAAAGTAATAACAAAGGGATTTAGTTACTAAAATACTTAGTTGGTTCATCGCGTGGTGTGCAGAGAAGATAAGAAACGAAAAACTGTTTTAAAAAAAACAGCCAAGTGCGAGTTGGATTCGCACATGAAGGGTTCCGTAGATTCCGTATCGGTACCTTATTGTGATAGAGCAAAAAACGCCTAAAAACACACTTTTCTTGTGTTTTTTTATCACTTGTTATTATAGTAGTTATAGAACTACACAATCTGTGACAATTTCAACCGTCTATCTATTACGGTTCATGAGATACAGCCCGCTGACAGACGGACGGACGAACATCGAACGTGCACAGCCTATCACAGAACTGGAATGTCGTCTACATTATAATTTCCTAGTTAAGTCATTTCGGAGAAACGTTTTCTCGGAGTACAGTAGGGTATAATTTTAGCTCAGTAAATATTACATACTAAAGAACTCACAAATATAAAGATTTGCCTTCAAATTCATCATTCCTCAAAACCTTCTATGCTAATGTAAGAAATATTCGCACTCCAGGAAAACTTGAAGAACTAAAATGCATCCTCAAAGCAATTTCTTCTACAGTAGAGATAAACTACGATAACTTGGCGCGCCCCTCCAAAATTCTACACGGTTGAAAGTATTTGTGAAATGTATTTACAAAGCGCCACAAGACTCACAACGCATTGTGTGCGTACTGAGACGACCATCAAACAAAAATAAATCCGAGGATTTATTTATTCGTGAGTCTAGTCACTAGACCCATTGAAACAGTAAACTAGAGGGGCGCGTCATGTTATCGTAGTTTATCTCTACATGTCTTAATTCTAACTGAGATTCGGATAACATCAGAACAAGATGCAAAATTATACGATCTACCTAACTACAAACATATTTACTATTATAAACATGATACTAAGGGAGGGGGCGTATCTATCTACATTTATGAAGGCATTCCCTTTGAAGTAACAGAGGACACCTACAGGGATAGCATAAATTAAAAAAAAAAAAACAGTGGCACTCCGGGAGTGCCGACAGAAGTGAAAACTTGAAAAATAATCGGCACCGCGGTAATCAACGCGTTGATGTCTTTTTAACCGTCTTACGAATTTTCGATCAGGTCACGTGTCCTGACGCGAGTTTAACATTTTTTACCCATTACAAAAAAAGTGCACAACGCCGCTAAAGAAGTTTTCACTTAAAAAAATAATTAACTTACTAAAGGACGACTGGATTAACACAGAGGTTATTAAGATGATCGATAACAGAAATGCCTTGTGACTGAAGGTAAAAAAAGTTCTTTAGATAACACTACACAAACCAAGATTAAACTTACAAAAAAGGCACACACATAACTTGAAAAATAGAAACGAAGTAGTTCTGAGATTTCCTAGAACAGTAAAATATCGAAAAAATAACTTTTTATATGAAGGGGTCCAATTATATACTAATTTGCCAAATGAACTCAAAGAGTACAAGTATTAACATTTACAAAAGAAGGTTAAAAATTCCATTATGGACCATTGATTTATGGGCGGGTGAGGGTGGAGGGGGAGGGTGGGGTTAGGGGGCTGCCCCCCTGCACCATCCCCACATCTCGGAGCCCCATGGTTATGGAGATATCCATGCTTGAAGTTTTTAGGTTAGAATGAATTTTGAAGTCATGTTTTCCGGGCTTTCGTAATGTTTTGGACATTATAAACCGGATATATTGAAGGAAAGAGTCGGGGGGAGCCAGGTCGACGGAGCCCCGCTGCGCGGGGCTCCTACTTCTGGGTGGTTTATAAAAAAATAACCACGAAGGGGATGGCGGGGTGTATTCGCTCGCTTCGCTCGCTCACACGACCCCGTCATCCCCTTCTAACCTAACCTGTCCGAGTCGGGGTGCCCCAAGTCCCGAGCTCGCTTCGCTCGCTCTTGCACTCAATAAAACACCAAAGTATTAACGTTTTAGTATTAACCTCTATATTATTATACTCTTTGGTATTAACGAACGAAACGCGTCGCTACACGTTTCGTTCCACGTAATGTAAACACAAAAATTCGTTAATTTGTGTGTAAAAAAGTTAATGTAAATGCATAATACAACAATTATTGTGCACACTTATTACACACCAAATTAGTATATCGTATACAAAATTATATTTAAGTAAAACGTGACATAAATTGAATATAATACACCTCGAAGTCGTCAACGGAACGTGAAATGTCAACTTTGACATCTACCATGACAAAAATGGAGTGCTATTTTCCAATTTGTATGGAAACTTTAAACAAATTAATCTCGTAAACTGTGAACGTCCGAAACTTGAAAATTTGTAAAAAGCTTTCTATTTACGAGTACTATCTACAAAAAAAATATGAACTTCGAAATCAATGGTCTATAATGGAAAGTTTATCCCAAAAGAAAACTAAAGGATCATAATTATGCAAAAAGTAACTTCTACATATTTTTTTTTTTTTTGGGTGTGAATTTATCAAACAACTTCTCCCGCTCTGGGCGGAGCGGGAGGGCTGTAAGAGTCTTACCTACTAAAACCCACCCGTGTTCCTTCAGTTGCCATGTTGCCGGGGGCCACGATCTCCCTTTCGGACTTCTTTGCAGACAACACAATATAAAATATGAAAATACCTACATAACAATACGAAATAAGAGAACAAAGCCAGAACACACACGTAATAATCTAAATTATAAATAACCAGCGGTTTCCGAGACTATACTTGTCGCACACAAGCAAACAAACACGTACACGCACTATACTTTGCTCACTACGCTTCTTAATCGTTATTTGTGTTCTTCACAAAACGAGAACTATACTTATGAAGGTACCTTGGTGTCAAATTGGCCAGCTGCATTAACTTGTTTTGTATCTACCTACACTTTTGGTTTATTTGCTATTGATCTCGTACATTGTTGTTATGGTTTTAGTTATTATACATCTGCATTCTTCGTCATTAGACGACGATTAAATTTATGTTAAATCTCATATATGTGAACTGGATCATGTTCTTATGAGAAATTAAGATTCTTTAAACCTATTTCGAACTAAAGTATTGTCGAAATAAAGAAGTGTCGAAGCAGAAGGCAGAATCTTCAGAACGCCATCTGCTACGATCCTTACATACTCCTTTTGCCTCATTTACGTTCATACATCTGGTCATACACGCACACCGGTTGCGAGTACTACGCACCTGGCCTTTCTGAAGAACATCACCAATAAGGTTATCCACTATATGTTGGTTGCGTTTCGACTCACATCTGCCTAGGCGAAAAACATGATGAAAATGTTCCTAGATATTATGATAAGTACTCACTGTAATTCCAATCTTTTTCATCTTCAGAATCGGCATCATCGTTGAAATGGATTTCGTCTGCCGATCTCTTGTCTCGTCCAGCTAAGTCATCTTCAGAGAATCGGTCTTCTAAGACTGCAAGTAAAAAATAAATAAATTTTACATCACTATTAACACGCAGGGAACCCTCCTGGAGGGTTCACCTAGTGGCATATGGGATGATGGGAGCCCTCGCGGAGGGCTAGTTTTAAATGTATGTTTTTCTTAGCGAATACAGAATTATAAACCGTGAAAATAAAATCTGATGTATATTTTAACAAGATTTATTAGTATATGCTTTGGTTTTAAAATCAAAGCATTTTCATATTTTTGTTCACGCTTACAAAATATTCACAAAAAATTTAAAAGGTTGGAAACTACGTACAGCAAAAAGATCCCTTGAAAACACTATTTTACTTCGGTTTACATTGTTGTTTTAACACGGCTTTAAACCTAATGCCGTTGACCGTCCGCGATGGTTAACTTAAGCGCAAACGGTAACCCTCCCGGAGGTTTCACTTCCAATATGTATAGTGGCATGGCGTATGAGTTCTATGAAAAGTGGGTGGAGTCGAAAGTGTTAACAGACGGCCAAAACTTCCGTCATGGTATGGGCATGTGTTGCGGAGGAATGAGGAAAATGTCGTGAGGAAAGTTTTGAGGATGAATTTCATCATGTTTAGGTATCGGTACTCACCACGTTTGGGAAGTTTCGCTAGCTAATTTAATTTGAACCAGTATAATTACGAGCACAAAGTGCGAAGTTATGACTTCAAAACTAGCGAAGTTTAAGAGTTTGATAGTGTATGCTAGACAAAGACATCACTAATGCACAGATTAATACAGATGGTTCACTCCGCAAAGTCATTTAAATAAAAAGCGACGCTTGCTACGACACAATAAAATGCAATTCAGGTCGCACAGCGCTAATTAGCTACAGTTATATTCACCTAAAAGTTGCCTCTCTTTCTATCGCGTGACTCTTATATGAATAAAACACTCTTTTCTTGCTAAGACATAAGAGCCTACCCGCCTTTTATGTCTAAAATCTTGTTTTGTTTCAAATAATCTTTATATAAGACATGATTTTCGAATAAAAAATGGATTGAGCGAAAATGTTCCAATTACGTAACTGTCTTATATATGGAAAGAAAAAGATCCATTTCTTAAATCATGAAGTTTCATTTTGATTGTATGAGTGATTTTTTCCCTCCACTTAGGACTTAAGTGGAGGATCCCTAAACTGTATGTTAATTTTGCAACATGGGACTCATGCAATGGGGGCGAGCCTATTGCCATCAACGGGCACAAATCGTGACTCTGGGCTGCTACTGAGAAATTCCAGATGGAAAAACCCAATAACACTTTACCCGACCCTGGAATCGAACCCAGGACCTCATGCTGAGCAGTGACGCTTGCAACCACTAGACCAATGAGGTAGGTATGATTAATAATCCTTTTCCTCCTCTTATCCTACCTATCTTTCCTCCTCATTAACTGAACATGATTTTAAAACCTTTTGATATGAAGGTATTTAATATTTTTTTACCAATCGACCTCTGTCAGCAATCATAATAAAAAGCGGTCAAGTGCGAGTCGGACTCGCACACGAAGGGTTCCGTACCACCTCGTACAATTTTTAACAAAAGATATATATTTAAAAAAAAAAAAACTTTAGTATAAAAAACGCCATTCTTTTATGTGTATTCGCCTTTAATATTTATCTTTATTTAATTTTTATTATTTGTTGTTATAGCAGCCATAGTAGGTAAAACATAGATACTCTGCGAAAATTTCAAGTGATTGACACTTGAAATTCACTGTTACCATTCAAAAGAAAAGCCCTGTGACATACGGACGCCGGACAGCGGAGCGTTAAGGGCTTGCTGCAGGGCAGTCAACCGCGTTCCAACAGAGGTGATCTTGGTGGTTTACAACCGTGGAGTTTTAAGACCAAATTTCAAACAGCTCTGCCTGTCGCCAACCAAGGTCACCTATGCTGGGGATGCGGTTGACTGCCGTGTAGCAAGCCCTTTAGGCGCACGACGAGACGGCCACGAGCACGACCAGATGAAATTCTCAGTTGTCATCAAAGTTCGGTATACAACTGAAGCCAGTTAGTCACTGGCAATGAAAAAGACAGCCCTGCAGGTCAACTATAGAAACCGATACTATCGCGCACTTGATCGCAACGATCAACTAGCCGCAGACTGGGCCATGGCCCACGGATCACAAGCTCAAACTCAAAGCATTTATTTCAAATAAACCAATTACAGGCACTTTTGAATTGTCAAAGGATTGGTCAGTCAGAAAGATGAAGCTAGTTGCCCATTCCAAAGCGTAGTAGGTGCCTATAGTGAAGAACGGGCAAGAAACTCCACGGACACTCTTTTGAATCACAATATGGTTACAAAATATTGGTTACATCATTCAATGTCAAAATGTTAAAGTTATAAATGTGAGAACGATGCAGAACGATAAAAGCGTCCATAATAAAAAATAAAACAATTCAAAAATCAAATTAAAATAAGCTATGGCAGCTAGAAGATGGCCAGTCCCTACTGACAGCACCCGTTCACAAACATGACGCATGGATTAGCACCATTTAGCTCAACCATTTTGAAGGGAGCTAAATGATCCAACAGACACGCCACCGTCAGCGAGAGATTAGAGTGAGCATGACATATTCTCAGCCGCAAGGGCACATTCAAGTCAATGAAAGAAGTACCTAGTAAATGGTAGCTTTATAGTAGGTACATAGTGCTCACACGTGTTATGTAATTATACACAACTGGCCGGAGTCGTGGCCATCTAGTGCGCGAGATCCCTTAGTAATAAGGTTTCGTTGGCACACTTTGGGTAAGGAACCCTAATAATGAGCTTAGCGATCAATTTTGACGTGTCATCACGGATATGGGTCTTGGGGATGTCCCAAATCCCAAATTTATCACAACATAAACCTTGAAACACTAAATTGTTTCGTATCTTCGAAACAAGGAAATAATAATCAAAAAACGTTTAAGAACGATATTAACGCGTTTTTTATACGAATGTTATAAGTAATTGCGTTTACAACAAAAAAAGAACTAGTCAGATGTGTTTGCGGTGACGCCATCTTCTAAACTTTAATACAATACCTGGTCAACCGAAAATATGTAGAGAAAACGAATTTTAAAGCCTAGCTAGATCGATTTTTCGCTACCGTAAACCCTTATATTGCTACTTTCATCAAAAACGTTAGAGTCGTTTTCGAGAATGTGATTACTTATAATATACAAGGTGGCAGGGACATCGACGCGAAAATTATTACCATGGATTCAATACATGATTCTGAACCCCGCGTTGAAAATTTTAGTCGGTTACAAAAAAAAAATCTGCTGTTCCATACATTCTGACCGTGTATGTATTGCACTTTTCTATGAAACAGCAGATTTTTTTTTATGATTACCTGGTCGACCGAGCTCTGCTCGGGTGAAACTAGATAAACATATCATCCAGGTATACAAACGTTGTATCACATTCCCGAGGCTGTGAAAATAGAGAAAACGAATTTTTCCAGATAAGACACTTAGTTAGATCAATTTTTCGCCCCGGTAGAGCCGTTTTTGAGAATGTGAGTACAAATCACAAGCATATAGGTGCTTAGACCATCGAACTGCCTGAAGCAGCTGTGCATGAAGTAGCTTTAAATTCCCCGATTAATATAAGACTTTGATCCAGCCCGTCCCATCTTTGATGTCCTCCCTCCGGTGACGCCCTAAGCCGAGGCACATACCCCAGAGGGGGTGTCCTTAACGAGCATTCACCTAGCTTTTTAGATTAGTTTGTATGCCCCTGGCTGGAGGCTTTGAGTGTAGCAGCTTAAGGCAACCACAGGATTGACCGGTTAAATAGTCATGACCTCAGAGGTCAGCTATGAGATGCCCTACAGAAAAAAAAGAACTGTCTGAAAAAAAAAAACAACTGTCCCATACAGTTTAGAACAGTAGATATTAAAGTTTACTACGGAACAGCAAATAATTTTATTCGCAATTTCAAAGTTGGTTCCATAATAAAAGTTATTCAATCCGATGGTACAGCACCTCTTAGAAGTTTGTAAAGTAAATTTTTTAACACCTTAGATAGGTATATACAAATATTGCTCATTTAATAGTATTGGATGACGCCTGTACTCCCCCGTTGAGGTACTAAGTAGGTGAATGGCACCTTTTTTTTTTTGGGTGGGATTTTGTCAAATAACTTCTCCCGCTCTGGGTGATCATCGCCTCTGCGATGTTGGGGCTAACCCGTACCCTGTGCAGCAAGGATGCGGCGTGCTTATGAGCTGAACCTATCGCAATCGACAGCAAAACTCACGTAACAGTTGCCCTGATGACGATTGCACCTAGGAATGCTGAAACGACGTCTTCCACCACTCTTCTCCTCTTCTTTCTCCTGGCTATTAAGATGCAGATATATGCCAGTGACCTTGAGGGGTTAGCTTGCGTATTCTGTACTGAGCTCACGCAACACGTCGTACGTCCAGCCAGTAATAGGACTCGCCCATCAAAGAGTGCTGTCCCAAATGAGACGTATTATTAATTTATGATACATGAAAAAAATGTATTTTAATAAAACACGTATACTAAAAGATCAATAACTAAATTATTTTTAAAATGGTGAATGTTTCAGAAAAATACGCTTGATAGATTCTGCATGATTCTCAGTTTTTTATCCGCGTTAGACATAACTTTACAAATTAATTTCACTATGTAATAATAAAGATAATCCAAAATATGGTTTGTATTAAAATATTAAGCCAATAAATTAAGCTCTAATTTAGCATATATTTTTTCCAAATCATTAACACTACTCGTTTAGACGTGATCTTCAGTATAAAATCATTAAAAGTCGGTTATCGTCGCCATAACCCAATTTATTTTGTAGTACTCCTAGTACTTCTTGCGCCACACTGGTGGGTTATCTCTTTTGTTGTGTTGCTTGGTATCATATCGTTTTTTATTATTCGTAACCAAGTTGTTAGTGGTCGTCCACGGCCGCTCTTTCCGTCTTCTATATTCAAGACTCTTTTAGTCATATGGCCGTCTCATTACATGTCTGTACCAGCGCAAGCGGTTTCCACTAAGTTTCTAGTTCTTAGTGACTTTAAAAGTACCACGGATATATATTATTTAATTATTTAACCACTATAAGTTGTACAAGAATCTCTTGCGGTCTTCTTCATCTGCCTAGTCTATTCCTATGTTGGGGTCAGGTTCCAGACTAACCGGATGTGGTTGAATGACAGTAGGTATTTTACATGGAGCGACTACCTATTTAACCTCCACAATCCAGTTACTGGGTACTTAAAATCATTCAGAGTAAAGAATACTAACTAATTAAAAGATTTTTACAACATTTTGTCTTGACTCCTCAAATTCTTATATGAATAAAAAAGTAATTTGTTTATGGCTTACAAAGGCTTGCTATGGGCTGGGAATGATTGTCGAAGGACCGATGGCTGGTGGAGCAGACGAGTCCTGGAGTGGAGAGCGCGTATCGGCACGCTTAGCATGACCACAATAGAAACGGGTTTTGTCGACAGAAGAATAGATAAAATGACAGATAAAAAATCACAATCTGTCATTTTGTCTATTCTTCCGTCGACAAAACCCATAGAAAACCCGTTTTTATGGTTGTCATGCTACGTGTGCAGGTAGATGGATCGACAATCTTAAAATCCTAGCTGGGACAGACTGGATGCGGAAGGCGGAGGATAGTGTTGTTGAAGATAGAGTGTGGCGTAGCCTGGGAGAGGCCTTTATCCAGCGGTAGACTGCGATAGGCTGAGTTGATTGATTTACAACGGATTCAAGCTACTGGCACGGTGCAATTCTCAAGGTCTTGCATTTAGTAAAAACACACCGAAAATCTAACCTGACTGAGACAGGATGCTCAGTTTTGAGCCCGTTCTTGCATTCTCTTAGGAAGATCACAATGGCAGCTTAACTTTCTGAACCAGAATGCTATTATTTATTTTGTTAAAAAGTAATTTTAATCAAATAGAAGCCTTTAGAACTAATCGGGTAAAAATAGGCGCCAAATTTTTTATACATGGCGCCTTTAGTTTTGGCCACGCCGCTGCCTATAACTTCACATCTATGACATCACAATATTGTGCCTCGCGAAGGAAATATAATTGATATTCAAACGTGAAATTGTAGGTTGTCTATACCTGTTTATTAATATACAAAAAAAACTGTCTATTATTGGAAGTTTTCCATACTTTGCACAGTCATTAGCATTTTAAGATACTTCTTTAATTTTTTAATTTAACATGGATGAGACAAAGGTCATGTCAAATGCCCGCCATGCCAGCCAAGATCGGAAATGCTATGTACACTTCAAGTTATGGACGAGTATGTTTACCTAACAAACTGTCCAGTTTGGTAGGTCCAACTTCGAGAAAGGGGTCAATCGGCGAATCCGGCTTGGCTGGGCAGCGTTCGGGAACCTACGCAATATCTTCTCGTCTCATATATCGCCAGTGTTTCAAGACGAAAGTCTTTGACCAGGGCGTGTTGCCAGTAATGATGGCATTAAAACGTGGTCGCTCACAATGGGCCTTATTAGAAGGCTAAAAAAAGTCATCCGAAGGGCAACGGAGAGGGCTAAGCTTGGAGTTTCTTTAAGAAGAGAAATCATTAATTGCAAAAAGCTAGTTTCGAGATAACCGTGTTTAAAAGTTTTTTGTTTTTATAATTAGTATAATTACAAAAAAGCTTTTCATGAACAAAATATTGATATGTTTACCCTGCACTCTAATGTTCAATAAATTAAGAGAAATATAATAAGAGTAAGACAGTTAATTTTGTCATACACAAAAAAAGTGGTGGCACTCCGGGAGTGCCGACAGACGTGAAAACTTGAACAAGATTTCCTTGGTGGAAAAAAATACTTGTATAGAACATTGGTCCGTAACCATATCTAAATAAGGAGCACAATCGCGATTACAAAAAAAAAAAAAAAACTTCCGAAACCTTTAAAGTAAAAATACTAGAATAGAACATTGATCCGTAACTTAATATAAATAAAGAGTACAATCGCGTTTACAAAAATGAGGTGTCGTCATGGTGTCGCGAAATCAATGGTTTAGACCCATCTCAAAAATGCCCAACGCGCCTGAAGAAGATTTTCACTTCAAAAATATTTTATGCCCGATACAAGTCATCAACAACGCTTAGTTACTTGTAACATACAATATATTCGACGAGAACCACTGATATTGTCTCTTAGTTATTTCTTGCAGACGAAAGCTTTACATGAAATGAAATAAATATAATTATTGTATGCGAAAATTAACTAAATAACTTTAATGAGCAGTGTAGCCCCAGTAATTGAGAAAACGTTAGTAAAAACATTGTCATAAATTACTCAAGTAGGTACCGTTAGTTAATTTTCATAGACTGTTTTTTTGCCTGTACTTCTGACATTCTCGTATTATCTAAAATTCAAACAAAGATCAGCTCTTTTACCTTTTTATAAGGTAGATAATGGGTTTAAAAGTACTGTGACAACATTAACTCGTTTTAGCTTAATTATCACTTAGTGACTTCTCGCACTACAGCGACAAAATACCAAAACAGATCATGGAACTGACACTAAACTATCAGTGACCTTGAGTGGATAACTTGCGTGTTCTGTGCAGAACTCACGCAACGCGTCGTGCATCCAGCCAAAATCAAATTAAATTAAATCAAAATAAATAACTTCGTTTAAACAATAAAATCAATAACTTCTCTCCGATACTGGTCCAGCAACATGCCTTCATCGCCAGTACGATGTTGGGGCTAACCCGTACCCTGTGCAGCAAGGACGCGGCGCGCTTATGAGGCGAGCCTGTTGCTATCGACAGCAGAACTCACGTAACAGTTGCCCTGATGACTATGGCTTTATTCCCTCTATATTACTATACTTGAGTTATGTTTATGTTCCATGTAATGGACGAGCCTATAGCTATTAATCGAGCACACAAAACCAGAATCCGGGCTGTTTTTAAGAAATTCCTGACGGAAAACCCAATACTAAATCTAAACAGGTACACACGGCTACACATGAAGCTATACATCTCCAGTTTATGCTGATCTCGCATTGTATAGGATTTCCGTACAATGCGAGGTCAGCTTATACTGGATTTGTATAGCTTGATGTGTAGCCGTTTGTACTTACAGCAATATTCAGGAAAAGAGTTTAATAGTAGGTATTCGACTGCACAATAATACTTCGGGGAAACCTATTGACATCTTAGAAGGTCGAGGTCAAATAAAATTATAATTAAAATTTCTTTATTTTGCATAAAAAAAAAATAATATGTCTCATTTGGGACAGCGCTCCTTGATGGGCGAGTCCTATTACTGGCTGGACGCACGACGCGTTGCGTGAGCTCAGTACAGAACACGCAAGCTAACCGCTCAAGGTCACTGTGAGTCACCCATAAGGCTTAAGCAGAGGTATTTAGTACATTCACATATCGTCAGGTAAGTTGAAGTCCCGTGTAATAGGGCGGACCCTTTTGCTATTAAAGGACTTGTCACACTGGAAGCGTTCTCTGCGGCCTACGGTCCGGTCAATTCGAATGCTGCCTGCAACCTATGTGAACTTAATCATGGTCAGGGCAACCGCCAGAGAACCGGGCTTGTCAGCGATCCGGGCACGGCAACCGGTCAGGTGCGGGCAGCGTTCGAGTTGACCGGACCGTTACAAAAACGTACACGTTACGTACAAAAAAAAAAAACAACCGACTGCCAAAAAAAAAACTACAAAGTAAAAATAACTTTAATTTCGGAGGTCGGTGGCAAAAAATGGAAATTCAAACCAAAGACATCGACTTCCGAAATTAAAGTTATTTTTCACTATGTAGGTGTTTTTTTGGAAGTCGGTTGTTTTTTTTTTTGTAAAAAGTTTTTATTTTTCACTTTTTAGTTGTGGTCTGTGGCCTGCTATGTAAATAACAGTGACAGTAACTTATCATATCATCCACATAATAAATGGGAAAAAATACGTATTATTGAAGTTAACTCAAAAACCATTCAAGCAAAGTTAATAAAATTAATATGGGACCTCTTCGAAAGCATGCCCTTTCAAACAAAAAAAGAATTTTCAAAATCGGTTCACAGTTGACGGAGAAAACGGTAGAAATACATAAAAGAAACAGTGGCACTCCGGGAGTGCTGACAGAAGTGAAAACTTGAAAAAAAATCGGCACCGCGGTAATCAACGCGTTGAAGTCTTTACTCCACGCACCGCGGTAATCAACGCGTTGATGTCTTTTTAATGGTCAAAAGCTGGTGTCGTCACAGTGTCGCAAAAGCAATGGTTTAGTCCCATCTCAAAAATACTCAACGCGCCTAAAGAAGTTTTCAGTTCAAAAATTTAAAAAAAACCGCATCGCTGGTATTCAGATAGGGCCCGCCGTGAGACCTTGTGCATACTGGCGCGACGCGACACCGTTTATTTGTTCTAACATGAAGTTTTCTTAGAAATTGTTTTATTAGAGACACGTCGTGTCTGCACGAGGCTTGATGCTACGGACACACCTACGGACATAAAATAAATCGCACTAAAGGAAAAAAAAAAAACAATAATAAATAGTTAACGATGAGTCTTAGTAACCGGAAAAACATGAATGATTATAAGGTAAACTGGTATTATTTGTATTTATTTATGGCTCGCAAACCACAGACAATGATGTAATCAACAAATTAACAGCTAGTGTTATATCTGAGTACAAGGTAATATATGAAGAGCTCGTGTCTAAGTAATAACAGCCGCACGATTCGATCCATCAGGTTAAGCTGCGAAATGAAATGAAATTGTTTATTCTGTAAATAAGATATCGGAATCACTTTTACACGTCATCATATTAAAAAAATAAAAATAAGCTAGT
Organism: Omphaloscelis lunosa; assembly: GCA_916610215.1. Classification (NCBI taxonomy): domain Eukaryota; kingdom Metazoa; phylum Arthropoda; class Insecta; order Lepidoptera; family Noctuidae; genus Omphaloscelis; species Omphaloscelis lunosa. The sequence goes on from OU744270.1 coordinate 6,039,776, forward strand.
TGAGTTCGGCGTTTCCTATCTGACTACTCTGAGAAGAAAGGCCGAAACAAACTCAGAGGTCACAGTCTCTTTTAAAGTCCAGATATAATCCAGGTCAGGCCATATGAGGACCATGTAGATTAGTGTCTGAAATGGTCTTTTGAGGAAAGAACCACACAAATTTGAGTGGAGCTGTCCAGTCAGTGCAAGCATTTGTAAGTAATCGTAGAGTTCAACTCAGAACTTAAGGAGCTCAACTCGACGAACAATACCAAAGAAAGGACATTTGGGTAGGCCGCATAAACTACTCAAACTGCCAGACCATCATTAAAACTAGCTGAGAAATAAAAATAATAATGATACCATAGTCCTCACATTCACAATAATTAAAATAATATAATACTTTACAAAGAAATCATGTAATTTTGAATATAATTTTCAACAATGTCAATGTGTATACAAAACTGGTATATTTTGATGATTTTACATAATAATTACAATATCAAGTTTTATAGTTTTATCACAAGGCTTAGCTGAGCGAGCAGCTCAATCCCAAGCTTGTTTTATCTTCTAAATAAACCGAAATTTTATAGTACCCTTTTTTACAAAGTTTGGTTTTAATATAAATTTTAAATCTATTAATGGGTAAGTTTCGAATGTCAATGGGAAGTTTGTTGTAAAAGCGTATACATTGGCCCATGAACGAGTTGCCTACTTTGTGGAGACGTGTGCGATGTACAGCAAGGTTGTGTTTATTCCTGGTATTTATACTATGAATATCGGACATTTTCTTAAAATTTGATATATTTTTGTGAACATATAATAGGTTTTCAAAAATATATTGTGAGGCTACAGTCAGAATATTTATTTCTTTGAATTTTTCTCTAAGGGAATCTCTTGGACCTAGGTTGTAAATGGCTCGAACAGCCCTTTTCTGTAGAACAAAGATAGTATTAATGTCCGCACAGGTTCCCTAGAGAAGAATCCCATATGACATAAGACTATAAAAATAACTAAAATAAACAATTCTGGCTGTATCTACGTCAGTTATCTGTCTAATTTTTTTAACAGCATAGGCGGCCGAACTTAGCCTTCCTGACAATTTTTTTCTGTGTGTGTTAAACCGTCAACTTAACAGGGTCCAACTCTATTCCATTAACTTGAACATTGGTAGATAGCTGCCTGACATTTGGCATTGAAAATTTATTGAGTTTAGTCTTTTTTTCGTTCAGGAGAAGATTATTTACATTAAAACAATACACAACTATAGAGAGTGTATCTTTAACTTGTTCAAAGACTAATTGACGTTTGATTTTAAAAATGAGGGAAGTGTCATCTGCGAATAATACTATTTATCTATGTGATAAGGTTAATCATTAACATAAACGCTTACGCTTGCAGAATTTGTGGATCGATGACCATCTTAACATACCGAGACTCTTCCTTGCCTCGCAAAAAAGTCGTTGGTCCCGGCTGTCATTCGTGGATTTTTGACAGTCGTTACGGGTCGTCATCCCGAAAGTCTGACAACCAGTCTTAGCAAGGGGTATCGTATTACCCAGTTACTGGGTTGTGGAGGTCAGATAGGCAGTCGCTCCATGTAAAATACGGTATTCGGTTAGACTGGAAGCCGAACCCAATATAGTTGGAAAAGGTTAGGTAGATTGATAGTAATATATGAGTACAAAATAATATATTCAGTAATTTGTACAGTAATCAAAATCTGCTATCCATGTTATCACCAGTGATCGGATTAGATTGATTTTATGTACTCGCATCATCAATAGTCATAAAAATCATAACATGGATAAGCCTTTTTTCCGGGATTTCATTTTGGTACTTACGGCATTGAATCAAATATTGTAAAAGTAAGGATTTTTAAACGAATACATTAGAAATTTATAGAATGTGATAGATAAACATTTAAAATTGTTTTTTTCTTATTTATCAAGTAATACAGTGAATCTTACTGTTCTGCGTCCATTCGAAACTTACATAATATGACTAATTTAGTAGTTATTTCTTGTAAGTATATTGTCTGTTGCTTGTAATTGTTACTATTCTTGAATAAATAAATATTTTTGTTCTTCTTAATATTTTTTCGCATTCAATGCAATAACAGCAAAAAGGTTAAACATTTCTAATTCATATTGATGTATTCTTTATTCTACACATTACAATATTTGAAAATCCTTAAAAAAATCTTAATAATTTAAAAATCCCGGAATCTCGGAGGCATATCCATACTAATATATATGAAGGCGCGTCCCTGGCGCCATCTAGTAGTACAGATTGAAAACCCTATTTTGACATTGATTGTATGATTTATCGAATGAACATTGTGCGGACGAGAGTGACAGCACAGTTGTCACTCTGGCGGAACGTCGAAAACGTCAAACAACCACCGTACTCGTGCAGTTTTGTATCGAACGATAGCGTGGACTAGACGGTTACGACGGATCGCTTACGTCCTAAATCTAAATCCATTTTCATCTGTGTTAACTTGAGTGATTATTGTAATTTAAATTGAGAACCGTGATTATAAGGCTGCTGTTCGAAGACGTGTCTACTTATTTCCAAAATACCTCGTGCGATTACCCACTTTAAGATGAATGATTCTGATATAGGTACCCATGTGCCTTTATATACGTGCCAGTTCATTAGCCCCAAATCAATCTACCTACTCTGATCACAGGTGGTATAACACACTCCTGCCTCATTGGTCTAGTGGTCGCAAGCGCTGTTTCTGAGCCCGAGGTCTTGTTTCCATTCCTAAGTCGGGCAAAGTATTAATTGGTTTTCCATTTGGAATTTCTCAGTAGCAGCCCGGAGTCTGGATTTGTGCCCGGTTGATGGCAATAGGCTCGCCCCCTATTACATAACTGGCGAGATGAGAGTACTATAGGTACACCTCTGCCCTACCCTTCTGGGAATACAGCCATGATGTTATGTTATAAAAAATGTGAGTCAGACTCGCGTACTTAACTTTCTGTACTATTAAAACTTTTATAGTTTAAGCTTTTTCCCGCGGCTTCGCTCGCTTTTGGCTCGGTAAACGTAGAACTATGTTGCCAAATTTATGAAGATGTATGCCAAATTTTAGTGTGAAAAGATTAGTAGACAGGGAAACATGACGTAACGTGAAAATATCGTGCACTGGATTTTCAACTCTCGGTGTTGAGCCGAGCATTGAGGATCCAACAGTGCATCCCAGCGCGTTGAATAACACACTGTTGGATTTTCAATTTCGGTTGTAAGCAAAGCGCTGAAAATCCAATGCGCAAAAACAAAACGATCCGAGAAAAATCGCTCCTAGGCTAACTTTCGTATGTACAGGGTTAAATTAAATTAGCTAGTGAAACTCCACAGACATAATGGGTATCGATATTATGTTAACGTGATAAGCAACACATAATTTATTTTAGGTTCAACCGCAGTGTAGTTGAAATATCCGTTAAAAATCATTTTTTCTTTGTATAAACTTCACCGACGTGATGGGTATCTAACTAACACGATAATACAAAAAAAAAACAGTGGCACTCCGGGAGTGCCGACAGAAGTGAAAACTTGAAAAAAATCTGCACCGCGGTAATCAACGCGTTGATGTCTTTTTAATGGTCAAAAGGTGATGTCATCACGGTGTCGCGAAATCAATGGTTAAGTCCATCTTAAAAATGCCCAACGCGCCTAAAGAAGTTTTCACTTTAAAAAAAAAACAGTTCTCTCAAGACTCTCCTCTTCAAGTAAAAACACTAACAGCGGTCGTTGACCCAAAAACAAGAAACATAAAATCTTTTTTATGTTTGTTTTATCGTGTTTAGAAGATATTCGATACCCATCACGTCGGCGGAGTTTTTCTAGCTAATTTAATTCGACACTGCATAATATTAATTATGGAAATGGATGGATTATGAATAATGGATGAATGGATATTAGTATATGGACGTAATTTAAAAAAAAAGAACATGATTATGTATAAATTCTTCTCACGCAAGTATGTATTTAACCACTTAACATTTCTCAGTAAACTTTAATGCAATGTTTACAAGAGACTCGACATTATCCTCATTTGATTTGCTGATTGGTAATTTTGCGGGACAAAAATAGAATTTCAAGATCCGAGATTTTTTATCTTGCGATAGTTGAAGTGAAGGACCTCTTCAAATTTTAGGGTTCCGTATGTGCGAATGAAAAAGATTAACCCTAATAGGATCACTCGTGTGTCTGTCTGTGTGTCCGTTTGTCACAGCCATAGATAATATGGTCACAGCCAATTTGCTCAGAATCTAATGGACCGATTAAGTGTACGCAGAAATATAGCTAATATATGATAAAAAGGAAAAATCGTGATTAATTAGGTTTTTGGCACACATATCAATTTCTGTGACCCAAACACGGATGTATTACGCAAATATATGAATTTACAATATGGGGTCAGTTTTGGGAAAGAAAATAAAAAGGGAGCATTCATGACTAACAAAAAAAAAAAATACGACCTGTGCGAGGCCAAAAAGGCTCCTATAAACGTATATGTGTTAGAAAAAGGTGTCGAAAGAGTTGTAGTTACCATAATTGCAATCGGCAACATGACGATTTATCTAAATAATAAATACAAGGGGGTTAGAAAAAGGGTGTCGAGTGAAGTGTTATCATGTCCTGTCATTCGCTACTGTGAACCGAGGCCTGATATGCAATACTCCCTACAGTTATGGTGACCCATTGGTAACATCGTAAGGAAACCGGCATGTCGTAGGACCAAAAATTCTAAAACATGGGAAATCTGGCCCCCTGTTGGATAACAGCCCACTCCCTCTCGCAGAGGAGGCCTGTGTCCCATTAGTGGGAACATTATAGGCTGATTATTATGCCATGCGATCCCCAAGCATCCTTTTTGGATCTAATTTATCTTACACAAGCTGTTCACCATATGGGATGGACGTCCCATCAGCAAAATGTCGTACTTTCATCCCCTATTCATCCCCTTTACGCGTTTTTTTTTAAATCTTTCCTTAGTGCTGACTTTCGTTTCAATGAGACCAAATGTTTCGAACATATGAAGCAATGGATAAGCAATATCCTTCAAAATCATTCAGATTATTATTGAAAGTGTGTTGCGCAATTAGGGTGTAGACTTAGGGTGCAGATTTCTTCCATTCGGCCAATGTCTAAAGTGATTTGGAAAAGCAAGTGTGTATATAAAAAAAATAAAGTTTATTTTAATTAGACTGTAGGGAGATTTAAATCAGCACTTAATGAACGTCAAACTTCATATCCCAAGTTCCATGATGATGCATTCATACTATATTTTTAGTAGTATATACTATACTAGCGACCCGCCCCGGCTTCGCACGGGTGGACATTTATTTTGTAAGCTCTCTGAAAAAAAAAATTGTTTTGTATGTATGTTTTTATAGGTTTTTTATTCGTGTTACATTTCTTTGTTTCGTACCTGCTTAACTCTTTTATTATTATTTTTTCTCTTTACCTTAATGCTTCACTATACACTATGTTCGCAGTAGTATTTGTAGATGGCATTAAAACATATTGGTTTTCAGGAGATCCTACTCGAGAAAGTGCAACATATAATTGGCCATGAGAAAAGCACTCTTTTCTAAGATCGATGCCTACCATTGAGAAAGTTTGACCCTAGGATTTATTTATTGTAAGGGCAAACGATACCTTGACGGGAAACTGTAATCTTTTAAAGGAAATAGGCAAATCTGTCGGTATCATCGGGATCCGCGGAATGTGAGCGAGCTGTCCAGCCGCCGCCGCCGGGCCGGTGATGATGGTCGCTACAATCACATTGGCTCGCAATTCTTTTATCAAAAGTCTTGTCCCATTGCACATATTAGGAGGGCTTAAATTTCTTAATAGCATAATGGGCGTACCTACTTTTAATTTCAGTTCGTGGGGTGGCAAGCCGGCAGGATTGAGTGAGATTTAAGAATATATTTAAGATTTAAGAATATATTTAAGAAATATTGAATGAAATTATTTATAAGTATTTTTGAAAAGAACTTTTGATAATGAGTATCTAAATAGTTCCGAAATCAATTTTAATAAGTGCATTAATTCAGTAAATTTACTCGATTTGGCCGCGTCCGCTGCGTAGCAACCTGCTTCATAGATGTGCACCCCACTCCCCTGCGGTTTCGCCGTGCGAGTCGTGCGACACCATCATTCATTTTAATACCAATTACAATTTTAAATTCGTAATATCTTTTGAATGGATTGTCCGATTGGAATAAAATAAAAAGTAATTTATAGCTATTGAAACAATCTTGGTCAATAAATAGTTTATTTGGATAAGGATTAGTATTTGACGATAATATGATCAATAAACATAGGCTAATAATTTTAATTACTTTTATTCTATGGAAAAGTGGTTATAATGGCTAAAATATAAATGTTTGGTTTATACTATCGCGGACTTTTTTTTAGGCATTATTGAGTTCTACAACTTTTCCATAGAAGTCAACCATACATCTCTAACCATTTAGGCAGCGTTCGCGAGAATCGTTAACGTACGGCAGTTTTTTCGACGCCTTACTCCACAATTTTCACTACCACGAAAAATCCTTTCATTCCTTCCAATCTATTTTCCGGGATAAAATATAGCCTATACGGATTCGGAAGAATCCCTCTAAGTAATAGTAAAAGAAATTTTGAAATCGGTCCAGTAGTTTTTGAGCCTATTCAATACAAACATACAAAAATACAAAGGTTTCCTCTTTATAATATTAGTATAGATAGGTATATGTACTATTATCGACTATTATCGATACGAATACTACCGATTACCGATTATCCTTAAAAGTTAAAGTTCGTGAGCACATACGCAAGAAGTTGGCAATATCATCACAACGTTAATGTTTTCCCATTGTTTGTCTTATTTGATTTAGTATATACATGTATTTATGTATATTTATTTGTGCTTATTTTTATATTGTATTTATAGTATATGTGTATTTTCATATTTGTTTTTTTCTTTATTTTTTTTTCTCAATTGCACCTACTACTGTTTGTCCCTGCATCACCCAAAGGTTGACTGGTAGAAAATGCCTATGGCATTAAGTCCGCCTCTGTGCTCTCTCATTTCTGTGCTTGAAGTATTAAATAAATAAATAATAATAATAATTACTAAAGGTACAATTCCGTAGCGGACTGCAGACAGCAGCAGCAGGCGACGTGTCGTCGCGACACTGTTGGTTTTTATGTATTTCTATGATACACGACGTAAGGAACTTCCTGCCCAAATCAAAATTTGTGAAGAGAAAAAAAAATGCCATTGTGCCCCAAACTAGACAGTTAGGGCCTGCCATTGGCGGACGGCAGGGAAGAGCATCGAGGGGGATTCCTCTATACACCAGTGTTCACTGAGAAGAAAAATCTTCTGCAAATACCGCGGGCGTTCTCCAGCTTACCCGAGCAACTGGTGGTATGCCGTGGCATGCGCCGTTATGCTCCATGGTGGATCACTGAGCATTGAAATATATACCTTATTTCAATTGGATAACACCTGGCAGACTTCAGCGCATACCGGCGTATGCGCTGGAGTCTGCCAGGTACCGGCGCATACCACCGCTTACCGCCGCCTCCCGCCGCGGTATTCTCCAGCATGCTCTTCGATGTTCCAGGGAAAACTGCGCTGCGATGCTCCAAGGTCGATCACCAAGCATTGAAACATATTCAACCTTATTTTGATTGGATAAGTATTCAATTCAATTGAGAAATTTAAAATCCTCTGGCGTCCCGTCCGCCAGTGTGCACAGGGCAAACTCCGCTTCAGAGCTCCGCTCCTATTGGTTTTAATATTGGTACATTTCTCCGCTCCGCAGCCTCGCTCCGCTCCAGTGGATAGGCAGGTTAAGAAAGGCTTAGCCTGTATCTTAGGGCTCGTATTGTTGTAAATAATGCTCACTTACCCATTATACCATTGATGTCATAAGTAATTTGTTTCCAGGAGAAAACTTCATTGAATTTGCCGACGGTACGTCTGTTCTGACATCCTGAAGGTACGGTCAGCAGCGCCAACCATACGACGGTCAGGAAAAACTGCTTCATTTTGATCTGTTAAACAAAAATATCGTATTAGACCGTGTATGGCTCGTCGCTAAGTAATAACAGCAGCACGGGTCGATCGGTCAACGTTAAGCTACGTTAGCCGCGGTCTTTCCGTGGATGGGTCACCACTTACCAGTGACCACTCCACATAGGGGTCGTCTATTAATCACGTGATGTTTTTTTAGCAACTTTTGACCACTCCCCACTGGTGATACGTGGTGAGGTTTTAGACTAACTCGCTCCAACCAATCCAAATCTTTAAACCTACCCAATATTACGTGTATTTTCAATGTGAAACATCTATAGCGGCAGGTCAGACCGACGCCAACAGTGCCAATGCCAAACCATCGCTAAACTATCCTTTTATGTATATTTTTTGGCACAACTAAAAGTATCATACAATTTTTTAGAACATTTTGTTTTTAAATACAGGTATAATCGTAGCCTGGTCACGGCGAGTCAAGGTCACGCGCCGCTTTTCGGTTTAGAAATCGCGTGTTCAACGAAAAAACAAATACACGTGATATCTCACTTCCTTGTGATATTTCGTGATTTTTTCCGAACCCCTCCTTTCGAGCCTCACGTGATTAATGGGCGATCCCATATCGACACCCCTCCTGGCCTCGGAAAGCACCAAAGCCCTTAGTCCCGGCTGTCATTCGTAGATCTTTGACAGTCGTTACGGGTTGTCAGAAGCCTGGGATCAGAAAACCAGTACTAAGGGGTATTATGTTACCCAGTAACTGGGTTGTGTTGGGCAGATAAGCAGTCGCTTCATGTAAAATACTGGTATTCAGTTGCGTTCGGTTAGACTGGAAGCTGAACCCAACAAGGAAAAGTTTGGGAAGATGATGATTGATGATGAAGTTGATACGTTTATAAACCTTCTCCAATAATACAGGGTATCAATTTCGTCACCTGCCTGTTTTTAGCCCATTCTTCTCCATAGGAACGTACCACGTTTTAGAATGGGCAACTAGCTTCTTCTTTCTGACTGACCGTCTCCTTAAACACAGTATAAATAAGTAACAGTATTATATATTCATGGAAAACGGTCGAAACTATGTGCTTCGAAATCTCAGTGTATATCAATACGTAACAGTATCGTGGCCGTTACACACGGACGTGCAATGTTTATCAACGGAGCGGCTGTAGGTAAATATTTCAAGATCACTGCCAGGATATAATACTGTTAGTTTATTATACTGTGTGTTGACAATGCAAAAGTGTGTGTATGTATGTGTAAGATGTCTATTTAAACTTTTTGCCATCGATACGCTAAGTACAATTATAAGTGATTTTAAACTACGGAAAACCAGTTTTTCGCTTTGTTTTATTTCATTAGGTTTTGCAAGAGTCTGATTGTTGTTGTCACCTTGACTTAGCTTGATATATGATGTAATACACACTCACACACGCTCACACATACACGCACATGGATACACACACACCCTCACACATACACCTCAAGCAGGTATTGCATATTAAAAAAAAATACCAATAATACTTAAAAAAAAAAAAATGAAAAATAACTTTAATTTCGGAAGTCGGTATCTTTGGATCAATAAGTATTTAAGTTTTTTGCCACCGACTTCCGAAATTAAAGTAAATTTTCACTTTGTAGTTTGGAAGTCGGTTGTATTTTCGGTATTTTTTTTTTCACTTTTTAGTGCGTTGGTTTGTAATTCATCAGTTCCACTTTCCCAAATGGTGCTTTTCGAGAGCAAATGCACGAGTTACTATAAAAAAATACCCAAATCGCCATTGGTGTGCCTACAATATTTGAAGAGTTCCCTCTATTTCTCCAAGATTCCATCATCAGGTCGTGACCGAATAACAACAAAACCAACTTGGAAGTATACACTTTCAAACAAAAAAATAATTTTTCAAATCGGTCCAGCCGTCTTCGAGTAATCGGAGAACAAACAAGAAAAAATAACCCGACGAACTGAGAACCTCCTTCTTTTTTTTTGAAGTCGATTAAAAATTGTTTGAATCTTATTGCTTATTACATAACATAACATCACGCCTTGTTTCCCCGAAGGGTTGGGCAGAGGTGTCCCTGTAGCAGGCACACCCACATTTCGCCAGTTATGTTTAAGTCCCATGTAATAGGGGGCGAGCCTATTGCCATCAACCGGGCACAAATCCAGACTCCGAGCTGCTACTGAGAAATTTTCAGATAGAAAAACCCAATAACACTTACTTACACTTATTGCTTATTATCTGTGTAAAACTACTGGGAAAAAGACACTGATTCCTGTTACCTAGCGCAGGACTCAGGGTTTCCATATAAGTACACTTCGCAGGGCATCGACGCGAAAACTGTTACCATGGATTCAGTACATGATTCTGAACCCCCCTGCGTTGAAATTTTTTGTCGGTTATTATTAATATTATTTTCACTTTTTCATTTTGTTATTTATATTTTGTGTTCCACAAACTGTGTCCAAATAAATGTTTTTTATTTATTTCTAATATTCCCTTCTTATAACATTTATATATTTTTATAAATATTATATAATATTTTTGATTTACGCACCATTTAAGTAGTTATGTTTTTCTAAATAATTCTCACATAGGTATTAAGTAACGTGTTTATGTTAAGTAGTAATTACTTACGAAGTTAAGAATACGTAGGTATTTTAATTTCGTTTTTAATATTTGAAAAAGATGAGAGTAGAAGATTTTTTGTTAAGTTCCAACTTCAAAAAAGGAGGAGGTTCTATGTTCGTATGTATGTATATGTCACGGCTAAAACCCGAAGTGCAGGTACACCTAGTTTTAGCCGGCTACAACTAGGTGCGGCCGGTAGCAGTTGGTTAAATTTAGTTGTAGCAAATGAAAATGGCTGAAAGGTAGGTTAGGTTAGGTTAGAACTGTGACCACATAACACACCGCACGAGCCGAGCGAGCGAAGCGAGCGGTGCCGCGGCAGCGGCCGGCGAGTGCCAGGGTCCATTTAGGCAAGTTTAACTAATTGCTACGGGCCGCACCTAGTTTTAGCCGGCTAAAACTAGGTGTAGCCGCATTTCGGGTATTAGCCGTAACATATATACAGCCGTAACATATATACAGATTAATGTATGTTCATCGATATTTTCGTCAATTGTGGACCGATTTTGAAAATACCAGCTCCAGCTTCAGCGGAAAATTCCATGAAAGTTTAAAGTTGTTTCATTACGGTGTTAAGTGTTTCTGTGGTTTTCCTAAATAATTTTCCCTTACAAGGTCAAATTTTTATTTTAATAAGTACTAAGTGACAAAGTTATACTTACTTATTTTAATTTGGATTTTAATATTTTGAAAAATCATGAGACTTGACTGCCTCGTTGGTCTAGTGTTCGCAAGCGCCATTGCTGAGCATGAGGTCATGGGTCGAGCAAAGTGTCATTGCGTTTTCCATCTGGAATTTCTCAGTAACAGCCAGGAGTCTGGATTTGTGCCCGTTAATGCCAATAGGCTCGCCCCCTCTTACATGAGACTTTAACATAACTGGCGAAATGTGGGTGTACTATAGGTACACCTCTGCCTAACCCTTCGGGGATTACAGGCGTGATGTTATGTTATGTGTTATGTAAAAATCATGATGGTGCAAAGTATTTTTATTAACCTATTTTACGTGTTTCTGCGCTGTTATCTTTAATATAATTCTTCTGTAAATGTGTTTGTCACCTAACTCCTCCTAAACGGCTGGACCGATTTGGATGAAATTTTGTGCGTATATTTGAGTGCCCCTGGATGGTTTGAAAATACAATTGGACCTGGTAGGTGGAACTGTTCGCACCGGACAACGTCTGTCGGGTCCGCTAGTCTTTTTTTTTATGTAGTGCATCTCTGAGATCATGACTACTTAACCGGGCTTTCCTGTGGGTGTCTTAAGCTACTACACTTAAAATCTCCAGCCAGGAGTTATTCAACTATGCTAATTAAAACTAGGTGAACGCTCGCTAAGGGCACCCCCTGTGGGGTACGAACCTCGGCTTAGGGCGTCAACCGGAGGGAGGACATCAAGGATGGGACGGGCTGGATCAAAGTTTTGATCATGATTATTAGTCGGGGAATTTAAAGCTACGTGCTCAGCTGCAATAACAGCTGGCACCTCGTTATCGAGCAAGGGTCGGGGGGAGGGAGTATCATTTACTCGGGGACGCGGTCGCGATCGCAAAGGACCTCGGCGACGAGGTCGGAATGACGGGTCCGCTAGTCTTTATTATCTCTTCTGTACGTGTATTTGTCACCTAACTCCTCCTAAACAGCTGGACTGATTTGGATGAAATTTTGTGCGTATATTTGAGTGCCCCTGGATGGTTTGAAAATACAATTGGACCCGGTAGGTGGCGCTGTTCGGACAGGACAACGTCTGTCGGGTCCGTTAGTAATAAATATATATTTTAGTATTTACTTACAAACTTATATTTTAATATTTGGTTATTAATATTTTAAAAGATGAGGGTATAAAGTATTTTTGAAGTGAAAACTTTTCTAGGCTCGTTGGGCATTTTTGAGATGGGACTAAATCATTGATTTCGCGACACTGTGACGACACCTCATTTTTGTAAACCCGATTGTGTTCTTTATTTATATTACGTTACAGATCAATGTTCTATGCAAGTATTTTTACTTTAAAGGTTTTGTAAACGCGATTGTGCTCTTTATTTAGATAAGGTTATACGGGCCAATGTTCTATACAAGTATTTTTCTTCTACAAGGCGATCTTGGTCAAGTTTCGACTTCTGTCGGCCCTCCCGGAGTGCCACTGCTTTTTTTTTAAAGCCAGTTGTTTACACGTTGCGTTTGATAAAAAAAGTTGAAATAAAGAATAGGTATCAAAATGTATGGAATGTGGTAAAAACCGCTTTTCTTAGATTAATTTTTTTATGACAAAAAAAATTAAAATTTTATAGTTTGAATACCATCTAAGTAGGTATACTAATATTTTAAACAGAGAGGGCGAATTTTGTGAGTTTCAGTATATGTGGAGGGTAATCTCCGGAATCAAAGCTCCTATTAAAAAAAAATCTTTGACCATTTAAAAGGCACTTTCTTCCAGATAGACATAGGCTATATTTTATGTAAATATATACAAAAAGAAGTACCTGCTTAATAATATTAATGAAATACTATCTAGAATTCATGCAAGCCTAATACTTTTTGTTGGGTGTCTGCTCAGAACTTGTGCTCAACGTGTCATGAAGAGAATACCGTCTTCAAATGTAAATGGCACCCGAGCGAAGCCGGGGCGGTTGCTAGTATAGGATTTAAACACGAAATCACTTACCAATCTTTAAAATTTATTTCAAAAATTAAAAAATAACAAAATCACTTTTCCACATCACTGTTTAACAAACCTATATTTTTGAAATGTTATTATTTCAAATTAACTATTATTATTACTATATTATTATTAATAAGAAGCACGTCTGTCTAGGACGAGCGTGTTCTACTGTATGATGTGTCATTCTAATGTTTTTGTATCGATGACCCCTGATGCTGCACTAGTGACGTTCGCTGTCGATAATTTTCTGTATCTTATCTTATTATTGTATAATAAATAATATTTATTTTTGTAAATTGGTTTAAACAAAAACTTTTTATTATCATCTGTCTAGCTTTTTGAGAGCAGTGGTGGCCAAGTGATAACGGCTGCGATTTACGAGTTATAAATCGTAGGTTCGAACCCTGATAGGCGCTTTACTTACTGTAAATTATTTCATCACCACTGTTCGCAAAACGGTGAAGGAAAACATCGTGAGGAAACCGGCATGTCCTAGAACCAAAAATTCGAAAACATGTACCATCTACCAACCCGCAATGGCCCGCGTGGTGGATTACGGCCCACTTCCTCTCACTGAGAGGAGGTCTGTGTCCCAGCAGTGGGAACATTATAAGTTGATTGTGAGCTTTTTCCCAACTTTGTTGGGGTTGGCTTCCAGTCTAACCAGATGCAGCTGAATACCTGTATTTTACATGGAGCGACTGCCTTACAGGGGGTGACTATTTAAAAGAAGGATTACCAATAATACAATGTTTTACAATCATAAAATCATCGTTCTCCATCAGCCTAATTCCAATTAATTTGGGGTTAGCGCAGAATGGGAACCACTGTACCTACTTTAACTCCCGGCGCTTTGTTATAGGAGTCTGTGTTTTGGGTACCTAATAGACCCTTTTTAGTGTATTTTTGAAAACCCAAAAGTACGCAAAACAATATGTTCCGAGAAAAAAATCCTCCTCTTTCTGTATGGTTAATAAAAAATCCACGTAGGAGAAGCGGGATCTTTGTTCGCTCGCTTCGCTCACTCACTAAAATCCAAAAAAAGACGAAATTTTTTATTTCAAGTATCATAAGTGCCCTTGTAGGTTTACAAGGACACTTATGAAACGTCAGAAGCTAGGTGCACGGTTCCAATTGGTCGCTTCCTATGCAGAAGAGCCGGCAAGAAACTTCACGGTTACTCTGTAAAAAATAAATGGTTTCTACAATGTTTTCAAATTACGTTATGTTTTTCATTCCTAGATCCAGAACAGCTCTATTGCGTAAAAGTATAATAGGTATGGCACCAATCCTTTATAATACGTTAACAAAATATTGGAGGGAATATCCAACGGAAAAAATTAAGAAGTAGGTTGAAAAGCCTTCTGTTAGAGAAAGCCTATTACAGCACTAACGAATTTCTGAATGATAAATTAATCTAATTCTTGGAATTGTGTATTTCTAATTACTTTGACATTAAATTGACTAATCTTATTATAGTATTAAGAGTTGTTGACATTATTCTGTAGTACATTTTATTTTTAGTTTCTAATTTGGACTGTAAATAATAATGGATACATTTATAATTATTTGATAAAAGGTAATAACCTACCTACTTATATTTGTACGCCGTTAAGGCAAAACATGACTGTGATATCATGTAATTTAATTGTTTTGGACAAATAAATGATCTTTATCTTTTATCTTTATAGTATTAATAGGTATGACTAGTCTCCGCTATCCTCTTGGAACCTAACCTATCTGAGGCAGGATGCCCCCAGTTGCGAGAAAATTTGGCATATGGGTAGAACATAGGATTCTTTTGAAGTGAAAACTTCTTTAGGCGCGTTGGGCATTTTTGAGATGGGACTAAACCATTGATTTCGCCACCTGTTACCGACACTGTGGAGTAAAAGACATCAACGCGTTGATTACGACGGTGCCGATTTTTTTTTCAAGTTTTCACTTTTTGCCGGCACTCCCGGAGTACCACTGTTTATTATCCCGATATTTCTACGGAATCGTGCGGGTAAAATCGCGGGACGCAGCTAGTTGAGGTAATTAAATTAACCTCAATTTTCAAATGAAAAATATTTGATTAAATTAATACCTATTAGTACCTGGTGATTTAAAGTTAGTACCTATTCAAATAATTAAATCAAATTATCGAAGCATACAATTTGTAAGCACATTGGCATTTCTGATCCATTTTAAATATATACTTTTGGAACAGAGCATGGAATGTTACCGCGTATCTTCCGTATAAACCTGTTAGCCTTGACTTACGCAGTGCAAACAGCATCGTCGGTCAAGTTCGTGAGATGCAGTAAGATTCCGTATTGCCGTTGATGCCAGGAGGATAATAATAACTTTAGCCATCCAAAACTATAATCCAATATCTTTGTTTCCTTATCCTGCAATAGTTCTACATCAACCGGGGGTTGTCCTTGGGTGCCCTTGCATAGTGCGAACAGGGATAATCGTCGGTACTCAGTTTGGGCCTCATTTAATTTAAATTTGTCGAAGGGGCCTCTGCGAGTTGGCTCAGCCCCTTGTACGGCTTCCAACGGACCGGGATTCATGGTCCCGAAATTTATGTCAATGACATAAATAATAATTAAAAAAAAAGACTCTTTTATCCTAAACAAAAACACAACGTACTAAGTTTTAAATACAATTTACAATGTAACACTAAAAAATATATATTATGTACAAGAAAAAAAAGAAAAAAAAAAAGGAATTTTAAGAGAATGTAGAAAAACGGCCTGGGTGGGTTCGGTTTTCTTTTGATTTTATTTGTCAAACAAGTAAATGTTTAAACGTTTACGGGTCTCGATAGCTTCAATGATTTTGAGTTTTGGGGGGGGCTCACCACCTTTTTTTTTTTTTTTGTGTGGGAAATCATCAAATAACTTCTCCCGCTCTGGGCGGAGCGGGAGGGTGTGTCAGACTCTTACTGACTAAAACCCACCCGTGTTCCTTCGGTTGCCCTGTTGCCGGGGGCCACGATCTCCCTTTCGGTTTTCTTCGCAACCCCGGCAGGCATCGGCCCTAGCGGACCCCGTCAATTCGGCTGACATCTCTTTGAGGCGCGCGTGGAACACAACGCGCCGTCGACCCGGGCCTGGTCCTTATCGGACGGTGAGCTACCCATTGCTCACAGTCCGCAAGCCCACGCCTACGGTGGTGGAAATCGGCTTGCGACTCCCGACGCCCTGGGCGTCTCCTCCTGCGGCGGTTAGGGGCGTGAGGGCGCGAAATTTGCCTCTCCCTCACGCGTTCCGCCTCCTCCTTCGCGAGCATTACCGCTTTGCAGAAGGAGGTGACGGCCTCCCATTTCCTCTCGCTCCGTACCATGGCCTGAACCAGGGACGGACGCGAGAGATCACCGCCGCCGATCGCCTCCACGAGGACACGGCGATGCTCCGCCCAAGCTGGGCAGACCTCCACCGTATGCTCTACCGTGTCCTCCGGGCGATCCACACAATGGTGACACCCGGGCGTTTCCTCCCGCCTTATCCTGTGCAGGAACCTCCCGAAACAGCCGTGTCCGGTGAACACCTGCGTCAGGCGGAAAGTGAGGACGCCGTAGCGCCTCTCTAGCCACTCCTCAAAGAGGGGTCTTATCGCCGCAATTGTGGCGTGCCCAGCGCTGGGTTGCGACAATCGCATTCTCCATAACGCCATGAGATCCCGCCGGAGCTCTGTCCGCTGTGCCGTGATTTCTCGCGGCGGCGGAGTTAAGCCCCGGCGTTTCGCCTCCTCGCGCAGGGGGGGGGCTCACCCCTTGGACCGCGACTAGCGTTTTTTTTTTTTCCTGTAATGCCCATAAATATATGTTCTTTTTTTTCTTTCTAGTAAGTAGTTCACTGCGAGACAAAGAACTCTCCCCATTAAAATAGCACATTAAAAATAAATAAGGAGTGGGCCTGCTCTTGACCCCGATCTCGCCATTTATCTCAATCATCGGCATTTACCTTACTCCTCGACATTTATCTCAATCCTCGGTATTTACCTTACTCCTCGGCATTTACCTCAATCCTCAGCTACACTCATCCAGCTGCTACCAGCAACCCTGCATAGATCGTAACCGGGTCAAGCCAGAACCCGTCCTACCTTACATGTCTTTGTTTAAATATAACTCATACATCAGCTGTCTTTATCGATATAATAGATTTATCGAAAAAAACAACATTGTCACATCACTATTGTCCTTAGCGATGGTTTATAAGGTTATCGTAATAAGTACCTATATCTATTTTTATTTATGTTTATTATTATCTGTAGGTACGATAACTATTCTCAATGGAATTTCACTAAACGCCTTTCGACTTTTTTGCATTCGTAAACCGCATATGAACGCAGATTTATGCAAGACACTATGGCTATTTAATTATTTTTTTAAGTACAGGTCGTGCCATTAAAGATGAGATTTGACCGCGCCTCCCGCCGCTCTTTCCCCCGCCCCGATGACGCCCCAGCGGGGACCTCATACCGCTAAAGAGACCCATAAATCGTCTACTGCGCAAGTCAAACCACGTGGTGCGTCAAGTCTCATCTTTAATGGCAGGACCTGTACGGTAGGTAACATACAAAAGATTAAGGAACTGCTTAATTGAATCTTTTTTTGACGAATAAGGTGTTTAACACACGGCGTCGCGCAACGCCGCGGTAGGCGGTAAAGTCTCATGTCGCATTGGCCTCTAATAAATCCGTTGATGCCTAACACTCGTACGCCGCCAGACCGCGCGGTCAAGCGGTGCTCTCACCTCTTACCTCCGCGGCGGTGCGCGGTGCATTGTGTTAATCGCCTAATTACACACAATGGGAATAAAAACTGACACTGGCTCACTTCAGATGGCTGAACGTTTCCCCTGTAGTAAAAATAAAAAAAAAAACAAATGAACTTATAAGTTGTGACTTGGGTTTTTCAAACATAAAACTCTCAGTAAACAGGAGTCTTAACCGTTGTAGCTACAGGAAAACAGTCATATGAGACGTCCTTAAAATATTTTTTTTTACAATAAACGGTAGAAAAAAAACCTGACTGCAACTAAAAAGTTCAACCAAGTGCCCTTTTCAAGCATTATTTATGACGCATTTGGTGGCAGTTATGTCCACATGTTTTTCAACTACAAGTTTGTAATTGAGATAAATTCATCCCAACTACGGGACCTGTCGGTTCAAAAAAATAAATAAATACTTACTTAAGGACATAGAAGTTTGGTTCCTTTGATTTGCATTTAACTGTGAGTATATGAATGTTGGTATTTGATTAACTCGGACCCACACGTCGTCACAATCTGAAAAGAAAAACGTAGCGTAACGGGTCATCAGAAGTCGTCGTCTTACCAAGGGGTATCGTATTACCCAGTTACTGGGTTGTGGAGGTCAGATAGGCAGTTGCTCGATGTAAAATACGGTATTGAGCTGCATCCGATAAGATAAATACGCAGAATCAAAGGTTCCGTAGTTGGGAGCAAATTTTTTGTTACACGCACACACACACTAATGCATATTGACTCTAATTGGGTGAAACCAGGGGTGTGGTAGCTGCGCTGCCGCAGAAATATTTTCTAAACTGAGCATGTCTGTTTGTGGTCACCGTCATCGCTGCTTATGGTTTCTTAAAAGAGCGGTGGGGTTGGCCGCCGGCCGCCACGTAACGTCCGCCACGTAACGGCCGCCACGTAACGGTCGCCACATAACTGCCGCCACATAACGGCCGCCAAATATCGGCCGTTATCTAGCGGCCGTTATTTGGCGGCCGTTATCTAGCAGCCGTTAAGTGGCGGCCATTATTTGGCGGCCGTTATTTGACGGCCGTTATCTAGCGGCCGTTATTTGGCGACCATAGATAGCGGCCGTCAAAAAACGGCCGCTAGATAGCGGCCGCCAAATAAAGGCCGCTAGATAGCGGCCGCCAAATAACGGCCGCTAGATAGCGGCCGCCAAATAACGGCCGCTACATAGCGGCCGCCTAATAACGGCCGTCAAATAACGGCCGCTAGATAGCGGCCGTCAAATAACGGCCGCTAGATAGCGGCCGTCAAATAACGGCCGATAGATAGCGGCCGCCAAATAACGGCCGCTAGATAGCGGCCGCCAATTGATAGCGGCCGCCAAATAACGGCCGTCAAATAACGGCCGCTAGATAGCGGCCATCAAATAACGGCCGCTAGATAGCGGCCGCCAAATAACGGCCGCTAGATAGCGGCCGCCAAATAACGGCCGCCTAATAACGGCCGTCATATAACGGCCGCTAAACAGCGGCCGTCAAATAACGGCCGCTAGATAGCGGCCGTCAAATAACGGCCGCTAGATAGCGGCCGCCAAATAACGGCCGCTAGATAGCGGCCGCCAAATAACGGCCGCTAGATAGCGGCCGCCAAATAACGGCCGTCAAATAACGGCCGCTTGATAGCGGCCGCCAAATAACTGCCGTCAAATAACGGCCGTCATATAATGGCCGCTAGATAGCGGCCGCCAAATAACGGCCGTCAAATAACGGCCGTCAAATAACGGCCGTCAAATAACGGCCGTCATATAACGGCCGCTAGATAGCGGCCGCCAAATAACGGCCGTCAAATAACGGCCGTCAAATAACGGCCGCTAAGTAACTGCCGTCAAATAACGGCCGCTAAATAACGGCCGCTAAATAACGGCCGCCAGATAACGGCCGCTAGATAAGGGCCCCTAGATAACGGCCGCCAAATAACGGCTACCAAGTAACGGCCGCCAAATAACGGCTGCCAAATAACGGCCGCTAAATAACACCCGCCACATAACGGCCGCAACATAGCGGCCGCCATTTAACGGCCGCCATTTAACGGCCGCCACATAATGGCCGCCAAATAACGGCCGCAGAGACGGTTGTCATAAACCCGGTAAAGTGCGAGTCGGACTCGCACACCTTCATTTTATTATTTTTTTTAAATATGATATACAGTCCGCTGACAGACGGACAGTGGAGGCTAAAGTGCCTGCTACACGCCTCGCCAACCTCGTCCCGACAGAGGTAGCGTTGGTGGCTTACGACCAAATTTCAAACAGCTCGTCGGGACGTGGTTGACGTGGTTGACGACCGTGTTGCAGGCACTTTAGTAATTAGGTTCCGTTTGGCACCCTTCTGGTACGGAACCCTAAAAATGCTCTGCCTAAAAGAATTGAAACCTTCAAGGATTTAATTCAGGGAATTGCTAACATTCTCAACACTTATAAAGATACTGCATTCGCAGATTTCTTCGACATACTAGATTAAGAAATCAGAAAATATCATCATAGAGGCTGCAAATTTTACGAATTTACTGAGAATTATGAATTTAGGAATCTACTGGCCGAGAAATTAGATTTGATTAAAAGGAAATCAGTTCCCCTTTTGAAAGCAGAAATCAATGAAGTGGTGGACATGATTAAACATGAAAAATACAACAAACACGTAAAAGGATTGCTGGAATATATCAGTTCTTTGTACAGAGAGGATGCCAGAGAAAAGTTTGGAAAAGTCTTGACAAATCTTAAGGTTTATGACAACTCAAAATCTGAAAGGCCTAAAAATTATTTAGTTCAGATAATTAGAGGGGGCGTCCGGGCTAATATTTTTGATCATTACACAGATCTTAATATTAATGTTAGACGAGAATTGAAAAATGAAATAGCACCATTAAAAAAAAAAAAAACAGTTGCTCCATCGTCAAGTTTAAAAAATAATTTATTTCCCTATAAACCTGCAGTCATAGAATCAGAGAATACTGTCAAGATCCATGAATATAATATCGGTATTGAAGATGAGAAGCCCGAACTATTTTTAAAAATAGATCCAAAATCAACTGCCGACAGCAACAATATCTTTATATTAAAGGAAAGTTACGAAAAACATCAAGAAGAAGCAACAAAACTTGAAACTTCTAAAAAAGAGAGTAACAGTCAACTACAAATAACTATTTAAGTACAGACCAATCATCAGATGTAACAGTAGAAGGAAACTCTACAGAGTTATCTTTGGAGTGACAGCGTACATTTAGATCACAGCCAAATGCAGCTCTATACATGAAAAACATATCTTACAAGAATTCGGAGAAACCAGAAATCATTTATTAGTCTGCGATCAGGAGCAAGCTAGTGTAGAGGATTTTGCTAGAGGAGTCTACAGGCAGGCTATCAACAGTACAACCAACCACCACGAACAGGCTAAGGTACGCATGACACATCAAACTATACTGTTCTAGTATAAGCTGGCATTTCACTGTAAGCAAAGCCGATACGATGCCAGGTCAGCTTATACTGCTAATATATAACTTGATTAATCGTCAACATTAAACATAACATTCTTTGACATTCAAAGATCACTTAAAAATAATTTTAATCATTAAATTTATTTCAGATTGATGAGCGACGAGGACCTCAGGAGGAGTATACTCCCATACCTGACGAAGAGCTTTCTATTGATGTATTTGACAGAGATGAAAGAAAAAGACAAAAGTCACTAGCAAATAGTAACAGAATTACTACTGTGGAACATGGGATGAAGGTTTACATTAAAAGAATGAGGAATCTCCAAAATAAAGTAAACCAATTAAAAAAATTGATGAATATAATCAAAATAGTAGGATGAACGTGAACAGAGATAAAATAAAGAAAAAACAGAGCGAAAAACAAGAAAGAAAAAGAATAAAAAGGCTAAGGATGACAAACATAAAGACAAAAATAAAAGGAAAAAAAAAGCAAAAAGATTAAAAAGGCAAAAGATGAGAAACATAAAGATAGAAATAAGAGGAAAGAAAGAAAGAAGATTAAAAAATAAACATGTCACTGAAAGAGAATATTATGAAGATGAAGCAACAGCTGAGACAGAGAAAGGTAAACAAAAAGTGGGTGAAAGTAAGGTTAAAAAAACGAATTCTGTGAATGAAGATGTACAAGATTTAGAAAGTATTAAGGAAATAGTACGTTTGCACGGACGTAAAAATATTGCGGCGGGATTTTATCGCGCACTGAATTTTCAACTCTCGGTGTTAAGCCAAGCGTTGAGAATCCAACAAAGAGCAGCCCAGCGCATCGAAAAAACAGAATGTTGGATTTTCAACTCTCGGCGCTAAAATGTAGGTTGAAAATACAAAAAATCACTCGTGCCTTGGGCTTATGAAGCACTGGATCAATGTGATAAATGATTTTTTCTTCATAGCAAAAATCCTTCAAAATTTTTCGGATTGTGATTGAAAGTGTGTACGCAAATAGGGTACTGGTAGGGATAAATAAACAAAACTATGTTTTATTAAGTTTTAATAATAATTATTTAGGTACTCCTTAAAAAAATAACATAAAATTAATTCTTCTTCTCGCATACGGTCCCCTTGATAAGATCTTGAACGTTTCCCCTGTAATAAAAAATAAAAAAAACAAATGACCTTATAAGTTGTGATTTGGGTTTTACCAAAATTAAATTCTCAGTTAACAGGAGTCTTAACTGTTGTAGCTACAGGAAAACGGTCTTAATGCTGGGGCCACACAAATGGGAAACGCCGTTGATTATCGCGATGATGGACTTTATTCTTACGGGTTAACGTCCATCATCGCGATAATCAACGGCGTTTCCCGTTGGTGTGGCCCCAGCATGAGAGATAGTCCATACAAATTGAAAATTTTACAATAAGCGGTAGAAAATAAAATCCCGACTGCAACTAAAAGTTCAAAACAACCTTTCTTTTCAAGCATTATTTATGACGCATTTGGTGGCAGTTATATTAGTTCAATTTCAGATTTGCAGTCGGGTATTTCATTTTTAAGGGGTTCCGTACCTCAAAAGGAAAAAACGCAAGCCTTTTAAGATCACTTGTGTGTCTGACTGTTCGTCTGTCACAGCCAATTTGCTCCGAATAATGGATTAAGTTGAAATTTGGTACACATTATGTATATCTGTGACCCAAACACGGAGGTAATGTAATCAAATGAGTTTTGAATATGGGGGGTAATTTAGAAAATTAAAAAAAAAAATTGCATCTTGTACCGTGTGACATATCAAATGAAAGGGATTGTTGCGAGGATCGCAATATAAAAATAACTACTTTTAAAGATATTTAAGAAAAAAAAAATGAAAATCCCCCTTATCTCCGAAACTACCAAACCTAATATTTAGAAAAAAAAAAAATACTTAGAATGGTTCTTTACTCATAGATTACAGGAAAACCTATAAGAAGTCTATGGTTTTAAAATAACATGGTAAATCTATCAATATTGTGCGTACAAATTTGCAGTTGGAATGTATGGGAGAACATGTTTTTTAACTAGAACGTTAAGTTTGTAACTGGGATAAATTCATCCCAACTACGGAATCTTTGATTGTGCGTGGTTCGACCGACACGCTCTTGGCCAGTGAAAAAAATAAAATACTTAAGGACATAGAAGTTTGGTTCTTTTATATATAACTGTGAGTATATGAATGTAGGTATTTGATTTACTAGAACCCACACGTCGTCACCTATGATCTTCAAATCTGAAAAGAAAAACGTAGTAAATAGAGTCTGGCCACGCTATGTCTGCATAAGTAAAAATACGGTAAAATTTGAAAATCTATAGATGGCAACACCATCTATCCTACGAAAAAAGAATTTGATACTTTGTTTGTCTTTTTGATAGGTTATTTTGTTTATATTCTGATTTATTCAGGTAAAGAATAGTCAATTTAGCACGACGCAGTGTGGATTTGATACAGTTTTGTCATCTTATGGAGGTAGAGCACAGGTACGACAAAGTCTATTACACAATCTATTATGCAATAATCAAAAGGCAAAATATCAAAATCATTAGATCTACTTACAACCCTGAAACTGACATAACTGACTGATGTAAAAGTATACCACATATAAAACTTTTTGGGGTTGCCCATTTATTCCATTGCAGACTTAGTGTGGCTGGACTCTATGTATCTTTTTATCCTCCTGCCCTCTCATGTTACGTCTTCTTTCAGTCGTCATCTCAGTAGCCCCCCTTTTAAGCCATACTATCTTTCACGCAGTCCATCCATCGTTTCTCCGGTTTTCCCCTACTCTTAAAATACATTAGCATTTTAAAACTTTCTCACAACATGTTCCTCATTTTCCCGCATCACATGCCCATAACTTAATGTTACTAGAATCACACCGGAACGTCAACTTCATGGTGTTCGTCGTGCGTGTATCGAACTTTTATCTGCCCGAAGACATGGAAGAAGACTTTTGGCCGCAGGACGTGGTGTTCCGTCGGTTCCGCGGACAAGTTCCACAGCACAGCACAAAGTCGAGTTAGTGCAATGTGAAGTGCTACTAACTTAGTCTAAGCCTTAAGATTTTCAAACGGTTTTCACCAATGATGGACAGAGTGATTCATGGGAAAGGTTTTAGTGTATAATTCATTAAGTTTTTGCGTAAATTGGCTGAAATTTGACGATTATTGTTGAAGATGTCGGAAAAAATCATGCCGACTGGAAGCGTTATTGGCGTGCTCCGCGGAAATCGTAAAAGTTACATAAAATTTATGTTCTACAGTATTATTCATCTTAAAAATTCAACAAAAATGCCCACCATGGCATATGTCTGTCTTCTAAGGATGACTCACAATAACCATTTTTATCTTTCAGAATTTGATAAAAATTTAATTGTTATTTCCGAAGCTATTTTGACCGGCTTTTTATTAATCGTTACCTAATAGTATGTAACTTAAATTGAACATTTAATTTAGATTAAAATAGGCCTTAGACATAATTTCATTTAAATAAATGGTTGAACAGATATCACAGATTCAAAATTACGCGTAACAAAATAATTATGGTTGGAGCAATAGGAATCAATAACTCTTTCCTAGACTATTAGGTATGTAATCCCGGTACTGCCCGGTAGTAGGTTCCCGTGAGATATTTTCCGACATCTACGCGGATGAAGCCGCGGGCAAAAGCTAGTAATATATAAGTTTAGGTTAAGGTATTTTTCTAAGGGCCTTCGTCGCCTGAAATAAATGATATTATTATTATTATATTATAACATGACAACTAATTTCCACACAACTTCTCTATCACCGGTCGACCACCGTGCGAACCGGTGAACGGCCACACAATAAAGCCTTGTGCAGACTGGCGCTAACATACCCGGACTCCTTCGTGCCTCGGACAGAACGTTAAGACATTGGTCCCGGCTGTCATTTGTGAATCTTTGACAGTCGTAACAGGTCGTCAGAAGCCCGAAAGTCTGACAACCAGTCTTACCAAGGGGTATCGTATCACCCAGTTACTGGGTTGTGGAGGTCAGATAGGCAGTTGCTCGATGTAAAATACGGTATTGAGCTGCATCCGATAAGATAAATACACACAATCAAAGGTTCCGTAGTTGGTAGCAAATTTTTTGTTACACGCAAAAACACACACTAATGCATATTGACTCTAATTGGGCGAAACCAGGGGTGTGGTAGCTGCGCTGCCGCAGTTTGTGGTCACCGTCATCGCTGCTTATGGTTTCTAAAAAGAGCGGTGGGGTTGGCCGCCGGCCGCCACGTAACTGCCGCCACGTAACGGTCGCCACATAACAGCCACCTTATAACAGCCGCCACATAACGGTCGCTACATAATCGCCACCACATAACGACCGCCAAATAACGGCCGCTAGATAATGACCGTCAAATATCGGCCGCAACATAACGGCCGTCAAATAACGGCCACCACATAACAGCCGCTAAATAACGGCCACCACATAACGGCCACCAAATAACGGCCGCCACATAACGGTCGTCAAATAACGGCCGCTACATAACGCCGTCAAATTACGGCCGCCACATAACGGCCGCCTAATTACGGCCA
Source organism: Omphaloscelis lunosa (assembly GCA_916610215.1). Taxonomy (NCBI): domain Eukaryota; kingdom Metazoa; phylum Arthropoda; class Insecta; order Lepidoptera; family Noctuidae; genus Omphaloscelis; species Omphaloscelis lunosa. The sequence continues at coordinate 6,065,902 of OU744270.1, forward strand.
CCACATAACGGCCGCCACATACCGGCTGTTAAATAACGGCCGTCACATAACGGCCACCAAATAACGGCCGCCACATAACGGCCGCCAAATAACGCCCGCTAGATAACAACCGTCAAATAACGGCCGCAACATAATGGCCGCCAAATAATGGCTGCCAATTAACAGCCGCCATTTAACGGCCGCCACATTACGGCCGCCACATAACGGCCACAATATAGCGGCTGCCATTAAACGGCCGCCATTTAACGGCCGCCACATAACGGCCGCAACATAGTGGCCGCCACTTAACGGCCGTCACATAACGGCCGACACATAATGGCCGACACATAATGGCCGCCAAACTACGGCCGCAGAGACGGTTGTTATAAACCCGGAAAAGTGTGAGTCAGACTCATACACCGTGATTGTACTGTGTTTTTTTCGACGTTTGCTAAAAAAACACGTTTCCTTTATGGCTTTATTTTATTTATTTTTTTAAATATGATATACAGTCGACGCTAAAGTGCCTGCTACACGGTCGCCAACCGCGTCCCGACAGAGGTAACGTTGGTGGTTTGCGACCAAATTTCAAACAGCTCGTCGGAACGCGGTTGACGACCGTGTAGCGGGCACTTTAGTAATAAGGTTCCATTTGGTACCTTTATGGTAAAATTAACATGAAAAATACAACAAAAACGTTAAAGGATTGCTGGAATATATCAATTCTTTGTACAGAGGGGATGCCAAAGAAAAGTTTGGAAAAGTCTTAACAAATTTTAAGGTTTCTGACAACTCAAAATCTGAAAGGCCTAATCATTATTTAGTTAAGATAATTAGAGGGGGCGTCTGGGCTCTATTATTGATCATTATATAGGTCTTAATATTAATGTTAGCCGAGAATTGAAAAATGAAATATCAACATTAAAAAAAAAAAAAAAATCAGAGCTGCTCGATTGTTAAGTTTAAAAAATAATTTATTTCCCTATAAACCTGCAGTCATAAAATCAGAGAATACTGTCAAGATCCATGAATATAATATCGGTATTGAAGATGAAAAGCCAGAATTATTTTTAAAAATAGATCCAAAATCAACTGCCGATAGCAACAATATCTTCATATTAAAGGAAAATTACGAAAAACATCAAGAAGAAGCAATAAAACTTGAAACTTCTAAAGAAGTGAGTAACAGTCAACAACTACAAATAACATATTTAAGTACAGACCAATCATCAGATTATCAGTAGAAGGAAACTCTACTGAGTTATCTTTGGAGCGACAGCGTAAATTTAAATCACAACCATATGCAGCTCTATACATGAAAAACACATCTTACAAGAATACGGAGAAACCAGAAATAATTTAAAAGTCTGCGATGAGCAGCAAGCTAGTGCAGAGGATGTTGCTAGAGGAGTCTACAGGCAGGCTATCAACAGTACAACCAACCACCATGAACAGGCTAAGGTACGCATGACACATCAAACTATACTGTTCTAGTATAACCTGGCATTTCACTGTAAGCAAAGCCTATATGATGCCAGGTCAGCTTATACTGCTAATATATAACTTGATTAATCGTCAACATTAAACATAACATTCTTTGACATTCAGAGATCACTTAAAAATAATTTTAATCATTAACTTTATTTCAGATTGATGAGCGACGGGGACCTCAGGAGGAGTATACTTGGGACGAAAGTCACTAGCAAAGAGTAACAGAATTAATACTGTGGAACATGGGATGAAGGTTTACATTAAAAGAACGAGGAATCTCCAAAATAAAGTAAACCAATTAAAGAAAATTGATGAATATAATCAGAATAGTAGGATGAACGTGAAGGGAGATAAAATAATGAAAAAACAAAAGCGAAAAACAAGAAAGAAAAAGAATAAAAAGGCTAAGGATGAGAAACAAAGATAAAAATAAAAGGAAAAATCAAAAGATGAGAAACATAAATATAAAAAAAAGGAAAGAAAGAAAGAAGATTAAAAATAAACATGTCACTGAAAGAGAATATTATGACGATGAAGCAACAGCTGAGACAGAGAAAAGTAAACATAAAGTGGGTGAAAATAAAGTTAAGAAAACGAATTCTGTGAATGAAGATGTACAAGATTTAGAAAATTTTAAAAAAATAGTATATTTGCACGGACGTAAAAATATTGCGGAGGGATTTAATCGCGCACTAGATTTTCAACTCTCGGTGTTAAGCGGAGCGTTGAGAATCCAACAGAGAGCAGCTCAGCGCGTCGAAAAACACACTGTTGGATTTTCAACTCTCGACGCTAAAATGTAGGTTGAAAATCCAAAAAATCGCTCGTGCCTTGGGCTTATGAAGCATTGGATTACTGTGACAAATTATTTTATTCCTGTAAATAGGTTTTACACGTCAATCATTCTTCATAGCAAAAAGCCTTCAAAATTTTTCGGATTGTGATTGAAAGTGTGTACGCAAATAGGGTACTGGTAGGGATAATATAAATAAACAAAACTATGTTTTTTTTAAGTTTTAATAATAATTATTTAGGTACTCCTTAGAAAAATAACATAAAATTAATTCTTCTTCTCGCATACGGTCCCCTTGATAAGATCTTGAACGTTTCCCCTGTAGTAAAAAAAAAAACAAATGACCTTATAAGTTGTGACATGGGTTTTACCAACATTAAATAAATTCTCTCAGTAAACAGGAGTCTTAACTGTTGTAGCTACAGAAAAACGGTTAAGACCGTTTCCCGTTAGTGTGGCCTCAGCATTAAGATGCTGAGGCCACACTAACGGGAAACGCCGTTGATTATAGCGATGATGGACTTTATTCCAACAAGTTAACGTCCATCATTGCCATAATCAACGGCGTTTCCCGTTGGTGTGGCCCCAGCATGAGAGACAGTCCATAAAAAATTGAAAATTTTACAATAAGCGGTAGAAAAAAAATCCCGACTGCAACTAAAAAGTTCAAAATAACCTTCCTTTTCAAGCATTATTTATGACGCATTTGGTGGCAGTTATATTAGTTCAGTCTCAGATTTGCAGTCGGGTATTTAATTTTTAGGGTTCCGTACCTCAAAAAGAAATAACGGAACCCTTTTAAGATCACTCGTGTGTCTGTCTGTCCGTCTGTCACAACCAATTTGCTCCGAATCTAAAATAATAATGGACTCAGTTGAAATTTGGTACACATTATGTATATCTGTGACCCAAACACGGAGGCAACGTAAATAAATGAGTTTTGAATATGGCGGTCACTTATGGGGGCCGATAGAGAAAATTAAAAAAAAAAGTTTTGCATTTTGTACCGTGTGACATATCAAATGAAAGGGATTGTTGCGAGAATCACAATATTAAAATAACTACATTTAAAAAAAATAGATGAAAATCCCCTTTATCTCCGAAACTACTGAACCTAACATTTAGAAAAAATACAAAGAATGGTTCTTTACTCAAAGATTACAGGAAAACCTATAAGAAGTTTATGGTCTTAAAATAACATGATAAATCTATCAATATTGTGCGTACAAATTTCCAGTTGGTATGTATTGGAGAACATGTTTTTCAACTACAATGTTAAGTTTGTAATTGGGATAAATTCATCCCAACTACGGAACCTTTGATTGCGCGTGGTCCGACCGACACGCTCTTGGGCGGTTCAAAAAAATTAAATAAATACTTACTTAAGGACATAGAAGTTTTGTTCCTCTGTATTTAACTGTGAGTATATGAATGTAGGTATTTGATTAACTAGGACCCACACGTCATCACCTTTGATCTTCAAATCTGAAAAGAAAAACGTAGTAAATAGAGTCTGGCCACGCTTGGGTTCCGTACCAAATGACAAAAGGAATCCCTTATGGTTCAATTCAGTCTGTCTGTCCGTCCATTTGTCACAGCTGGATATCTCAAGAACTACTAATGCTATAAACTTGAAATTTGGAATAGTTTTAGATGACGTTGCCCAACTATTTTGCAAAGAAATAAAAACCTTTTTTTTCTACTGGGATTGAACGGGGGTCTTAAAAATTCGAAGTGGGGCTACTAGGACATGTGTGGTATTATATGAAAGAGCGCTATTTGTACATGCTCAAACATTTTTTTATGCGAATTATTTTCGACATTTGACGAAAAATGTAAAAAAAAATACCATTCCAACCGATTTTTCACCGGGGTTATCACCGAAGTTTGCATAGAGACAAATCTGAAATTATTCTGTGATAGAAGTTTATGTAAAGATTACAGGAAAAATAAAACGATGTCTCTAGTTAGCACGCTTTTTCAAAAATCATCAGTCTCCAGTATTTTCGTTTTACATTTTTATAAAAACACACTTTTTCAAAAATCATCAACAAAAATTACATTAGTTCCACTATCGGTCAAGAGATGGCGCTGACCTAAAACTGCAATATTCTGCACTGCAGTAAGCAGTGTTAAAATTTTCTGACGAATAAAGGCCTCGCCGATGAAAATTTAAATTGGTACGGAACCCTCGGTACCTACGCGAGTCCGACCGAGGTTTTTCTACATTCAAGCCTCTTTTACCACACATCTATACCTGATATATAAACCAGTTTGGTATGACTCTGAGCCACTACAGCCGCCATCTTGCTCGTCAGAGGTACTTCAGTGTTCCAGCACATTATGCCGTCCTGGGCTACGTTGGCATACAGCAGCGTTTGGGTGCCGCTGTGGAAGTCGTGGGAACCACTCTGAGAAAACGCTCCTCTGACACCTTCGAGCTGGAAAGAAGCAAGTTAAGAATGACATAAGCTAATACGTATAGTTTTCCATTCCCCTGTATTCTCCGAAGTAGGGAGACACCCACTTAATTGTGCTAGTTAAGTGTCATGTAATAGGGGCGAGTCTTATTTTTATTTTGTTTATTCAGGGACAATAAACAGTTACAAATGTGTTGGAACAGAGAAAATATAATACTAAATATTAACTATATTGCAATCCTCTAGATTATCCGCATATTAACAAAAGAAAATATGTTAATGAGTGCCACTAGATAGGTAATAAATAATTACATCACATTTAATAATAATTAATGACATCATGCAAAATAGAAGTTCTAATTGATTGCTTGGCAACAGAGAAATAATTTATCACTAAAAACAAATAAATAAAAAAACAGTGGCCCTCCGGGAATGCCGACAGAAATAAAAATTTGAAAAAACATCAGCACCGCGGTAATCAACGCGTTGATGTCTTTTTAATGGTCAAAAGCTGGTGTCGTCTCGGTGTCGCGAAATCAATGGTTTAGTCCCATATCAAAAATGTCCAACGCGCCTAAAGAAGTTTTCACTTTAATAAAATATAGACTAGCTTACATTCTTAATAACATTTTTGGTGAATAACAATTTTTTTTATCGCTATCAACCGGGAACCGGGATCAAATCCTGGCTCTAGTGCTCATTAGAGCCAGAATTTATTGCGGCATTGCTGAGAAACTAAAGTAATACCCTGTAAAGTTTTGGTTTTCCAGGAAAGCGGTTCCGTCATATTATAACGGCCGACATAAATATCTGTCATTTTCACCAGCATTTGACAAATAAGATGTCAAAAACCATTCTGTAAAATTATTAACGGCTGACTGCATGTAATAGAAGGTGAGCTAAGTTACTGGGTTCGATCCCCAGATGGAGCAGTGGCAAGGTTTGGTTTCTTAAGAAAGCGGTGAACGGCCACACAATAAAGCCTCGTGCAGACAGGCGGTAACATACCGAGACTTCTTCGTGCCTCGGACAGAATGTTAAGCCGTTGGTCCCGGCTGTCATTCGTGAATCTTTGACAGTCGTAACGGGTCGTCAGAAGCCCGAAAGTCTAACAACCAGTCTTACCAAGGGGTATCGTATTACCCAGTTACTGGATTGTGGGGGTCATAGGCAGTCGCTCAATGTAAAATACGGTATTGAGCTGCATCCGATAAGACTGGAAACTGACTCGAACGTAGTTGGAAAAAAGCTAGGCAGATTTTTGATTAAATACATTCCATATTGTGGTACCTTAAAATTGGCTTCTAAATCAGCAGTCCTGTTTTTTAAAACCTCGTTGGATACAGAGAACTCTTGTGTAGATATAAGAGGATGATAGTAAGCAGTCCTTTTGCCATCACTATTAGGATCTGACAGAGCGATGCTGAAGAGACCGTCATGCCAGTTGATTGTCTGATCTGAAATTCAATTCAATATACATAAACTCACGATTTCTTCCCATGGGCGTAGCCAGAAACGATGTACAGAGCGCCACCTGCCACGATCCTTACAAATTCCTTTTGATTCCTGTAGGACAGTGGTCAGCAAACTCTTTAGTCAATACTATAACGACTAAGATTTCTTACGAGAGCCAATCCTTTTTGTGTGTCCAAACTGTTTCGATACACTTTTCAATATATGATGAAGGCATCTTACTTTTTAACAATAAAACCTTGGAAAACTTTGAAAGGTACCCACAGTAAATGATAAATTTTTGATGACCTCTTTTGGTGGTGGACCCCACGAGTATCTAGAGCCGCACTCTATTGGCCAAAGACCCGCATGCGGCTCGCGATCCGCGGTTTGCCGACCACTGGTCTAAGGAAAATGGAAACGATTCAAATTCCAAAGCATCATAGGACATCATATTTATGTTGTTCTTTTTTTTTTGGGGTCAACGACTGCTGGTTTTTTAGTTCCTTGAAGTATGAGTTAAGATAATCATTTTTAGGGTTTCGTACCCGAAGGGTGCCAAATGGAACCTGATTACTTAGCCTCCGCTGTCCGCCTATCTGTCAGTGAGCATCTTATGAACCGACAGTTGAAAATTTTACAGATTATGTATTAAGATAGTTAATTGATTCAGGCGTGACCTTGCGGAAACCCATTATAAAATACAATAGAAGTGGATATATTTAGTAACCTGTTCCGCTTAGCTATTTCTAAAGAGTCTTAAAAAAACCCTGAAAGAAATCGACACGTGTTTTACCCCTCAACGAAGCATCCTCAGGATGACGAATGACTTGTCGCGAACTCGAACACGGCGCGTTGCCACACCAAGTGCGCTCAGCGCTTTTTTTTAAGACTCTTTAGAAATAGCTAGCGGAACAGGTTAGGTACTAAATATATCCACTTCTATTGTATTTTAAATTATGTATTTCTCTTGCCACTATAACAACAAATAATTATAATTAAAGGGAATTATAGAGAGGAATATTTGGAACAGAATAGAGGACAAAAGGACTTACGTGCGACCATGAAGTCGGTAGCTCCGACATCGTAATTAAAGGAAGAATGGCTGAACCTCCAGGTGGATAGCTGCTTCAGAGAGAACACTATCAGACCATTCCTTGCTAGATCGTTAATGTATGCATAAGCATCGTCACAAGTTGAAGCTGTAACATCTACTGTTATAGAAGTAAGACCTGGAATAGATAAAACAGTATTATTGATCAGAAATCTGAGAGAGGAGTATGCATTTAAATGGAACTGTTCTCGCTCCCCGCCCCGCTGCCATCGAGAACAGTTCCATATAAAACTATGCATTTGATAGCCCCGCTCTCGTGCCATGTTACATGGGGCCGGCATATAGATAGGCGGGTACTGTGGCGACATCTACATCGCCACATGCGAACTACACATCAAAGACACAAAATCCTGACGTCACACGAATCCTGCAACGCACACATAGAGTTTACCGCGCGAACACCATATTAATAACTTCCCCGACATCAATCGTTAGGTATTTTTTACTTGCCCGCTAGACACGACACCCGTCTGGTCGGAGGATCCTCCCTTTTCTATAGAGGATGAGTGAACTTTACACCCTGTTCCTCATACATTTTTATTTTTGTAAATGTGAGACCATGGAACCGTTTATTAAGTTATTAAGATGTATGTTGACTTGAAATAGCATGGCAGTTGAGAATATGTCATGCTCACTTAAATGTCTCGCTGATGGTGGCGAGTGTGTTGGATCATTCGGTTCCCTACAAAATGGTTGAGCTGGATGGTGCTGATCCACACCTCATGTTCGTGAACGGGCGCCGTCAGTTGAAACTGGTCATCTCTTATCTGCCAGGGCTTATTTTTAATCTTATATTTTCAATTGCTTTTGATTATTTTTTGTACATTGTTCTCACATATAGAAGCAACAAGAATGATGTACCCAGGATTTTGTAATATCTATATTTAAAAGAGTGTCCTTGGAGTTTCTTGCCCGTTCTTCTCCATAGAGATCTATGTTTTGGAAAGGGCAATTAGCTTCTACTTTCTGACTAACTGACCGACTCTTTGACAGTTCAAAAGTGCCTGTAAATGGTTTAATTGAAATAAATGCTTTGAGTTTGAGTTTGATACCTCTAAAGTACTTTTGATGATAATTTTAGTTACCTGAAGTGGTTCCATTTACTAAAACATCAGATGGAATCTCGTATCTCAGTATTTCCTTGTCGGTCTGCAAATCGTAGACTATGATTTGAGGCGGCCTTTTTTGTACAAAGTTGTCTGTAACATACAAAGAAAAATATATTTTAGTAGTAGTTATTTTTTTACGGAATTCAAAAAAGGAGGAGGTTATTATGTTCGTCAATTGTGGACCGATTTTGAAAATTCTTATGTTTGAAAGGGTAACTTCCTAAGGGGTCCAATAATTTTTTTATTAATTTTACTTGAGTACTTTTTGAGTTAGCTTCAATAATACGTAATTTTCCTACTAAGTTTATGTGGATGCTGTTATAAAAAAACTGTGGCACTCCGGGAGTGCCGACAGAAGTGAAAACTTGAACAATTTTACTGTGCAGGAAATACTTTTAATAAAGGTGTCGGTAACGGTACAATGTCGCAAGTTCAATTATTATTTCCCATATTAAAAATGCCCAACGCGCCTAAAGAAGTTTTCACTTCAAAAACTTTCTGTCACTGTAATTTACATTGCAGGTAGTGGTATTCGATTTTCTGTGGGGTAGGTTACGTACCACAACTAAAAAGGGAAAAATTAAAATATTAAAAAAAAACAACCGTCTTCCATAATAAAAACAATGCAAAGCATTGATATATAAAAACCCAAGATGCACACTCAACGTCTAAAAAACGTCCCCAACAAATGAGCGCAACATTCTAAATTGTGCGCTCATTTCAAATAGTCTCGCGTCGCTCGCGTCTGGAAGCAGTCGTTAAAAATGCCGAAGTGTTCTGTGAGAAATTGTAAAAATATTACGTCAAGAAGGTTAAAAAAGGATGGGATATCGTATTTTCGGTAAGTAAAAAACTTATTGACTAGTTTTTGCTGTTTTTATGACCGATTATAACAAGCAATGTGTGATTTTGATTTATTTTTTCTAAAAACTTCATTCAACGCTCAAAGTAAAATACGGCTAACTTCAATGGCTGCTTGGTCAGTGTTAGAACAACGCATTACAGTCTCCTTTTTATTTTAGTCGCATTATAAAAATGACCCTGTTCTAATAAGTGGAGTCGATTTTTTTTTGTGTTTCTTTTTATTAATAAATTTATGTACTTTTGAACCTTTTTTGTATGTAGTTTTTGAAAAATATATATATTTACGTTACATAACGTGTAGGTCAGGAGGTAGCCAATTTAACATTTTTATAATGTTCGTAAATATTATGATGTATAACGATTCATTTATGGGCCAACTTATGAGTTCGCGACATGCGGCATGCTAAGGATAGACTGAAGTGTCGCGTAGTCTGTAGTCTGTAAGTGTCACATTAGAAACTTCATGGAAACTTCTAATTTTTATATTTTAGTTTTCCTCGTGACCCAATACGATGTGGAGAATGGATATCAACCGTCAGCCAACAAAGGCGAGAAGATTTTTTTAAGTCGAATAATTCAAGCGTCGTTTGTTCCGGGCATTTTTGGATGAAGATATGTATGTCACTTTAAAAGGCATAAAACGTCTTCGTAAAACGGCTGTTCTTTATATTTGAATAAACAATTTTAACAGTTATTATTTGTTTTTTGATATACCCATAGGCTACCCAAAAACATATTTATGCAGAAATAAAAGTATATTTATGTGTTTAAAACACAATTTTACAAACTCTTAAAATACTAACTAATAACGTAAGATGAAAAAAAAAAAGTCATGTTCGACTCCACTCAATACCTTGTCCTACCGACCACAGTCGGTCGTAAAATTTTATTGCTTTAAGTACCTGCGTTAAAATAACAACTTTAAATAATTGGCGTAAGGTTGAACTTGCAATAATATATGCTTGTAGCTTATAGAAAGAGACAGAAATAGAGTTTCGGGACACTTTCGAGCGTTACTTTTATTCGAGACTGTGCATCTTGGGTTTTTATATATCAATGATGCAAAGTGAAAAATCACTTGATTCCGACTGTCATTCGTGGATCTTTGACAGTCGTTACGGGTCGTCATAAGCTCGAAATTGTGACAACCAGTCTTACAAAGGGGTATCGTATTACGTAGTTACTGGGTTGTGGAGGTCAGATAGGCAGTCGCTCCATGTAAAATACTGGTATACAGCTGCATGCTGTTAGACTGGAAGCCGACCCCAACATAGTTGGGAAAAAACTAGGCAGATTAGATTGATAAGTTTTTATTTGCCTTAAATCCTTCCTAGTATATCCTAATACTATGAACTATATACTGTATGACTGTCTCGTTCGTCTAGTGGTAAGCGCTACTGCTGAGCATGAGGTCCTGGCTCCGATTCCCGGGTCGGGCAAAGTGTTATTAGGTTTTTCTATCTGAACTTTCTCAGTAGCAGCCCGGAGTCTGGATTTGTGCCCGGTTGATGGCAATAGGCTCGCCCCCTATTACATGGGACTTAAAACATATCTGGCGAAATGTGGGTGAACCTGCTACAGGGACACCCCTGCCCAACCCTTCGGGGAAACAAGGCGTGATCTTATGTTATGTGTATATCCTACTAAAGAAGAAGGGAGACTAAAAAAGAAGAAGAAGACTATTTCTTCTAAGAAAGTTTGTGAGGATGGATGGATGTTTGTTACTCTTTCACACAAAAACTACTAAACGGATTTGGATGAAATTTGGCACACAGATAGTTTATAATCTGGATTAACACATAGAATATTTTTTATCCCGGCGGCAGTACATTCCCGTGGGATAATTTCTGACTTCTACGCGGGTGAAGGTTAAGGGAGTCGGGTTTAGATATAATGTCCACATATTTAGCTATACAGAATATTGTATCTATTGCATGCAAAATAATTGACTGATTCTGTTTTTTAAGGAACACTGAATGCACTCACTAGGCACTTCCAACAGTCCTGTATCGACCATCCACAGCCGGTCACACGAATCCACTCTTGGTCGATAAATCGATACAAAGTTCCCGATGCTCGCAGTATCTGGATACGGCTTGAGGAATGGAGAACCAGGCTCGGAAGACTTGTGATCCACTACGTAGTTCAGTGTCGACGGTATTCCTGGGAAAAACAAGGATTTATAAAGAAACAAAGAAAAAAGTAATTTAAAAACGAAAAGAGAATAAAAACAAGCATTATAATCTTAGAATTTTGGTATTGCAGGAAAGTCCGAAAGGGTTACCGTGGCCCCTGGCAATATACAGGCAACCGAAGGAACATGGGTCGGTTTTAGTCATTAAGAGTCTGACACGCCCTAGCTCCACCCAGAGCGGGAGAAGTTATTTGAAAATTTCCCACCCAAAAAAAGAAGTCTACAAACCAATGACCGGAATATAATACAGTACAGATGCAGTACATGATTCTGAACCCCTCTGCGTCATGACCTGAATCCATGAATGGAATAGAATAGAATAGAATAGAATAGAATTTTATTTTGCAAATATGGGTAATACATAATAGTTCTTAAGATTACATTTAGCTCAGCCACATTTTACCAATCGGCATGCAAACATTTGAAATTATTTATATCACTATTATTACAATGATCAATTTATAAATTACCATTATAAAATTCTTAAATCATCAACTTAATTCAAAATATATGTTTGTATTAAAAGAAAAATATAAATTAGTATCATAAGATTAAATATCATGTCATTACTATTACAAATATAATACCATTGTCATTACATCATTTAACATGTCATTACTATTACCAATATCATTATTATTACAATTCCAAAATCAAAATGTCAGAAATCAAAATGTCAAAGATCAAAATGTCAAAAATCAAAAATGTCAAAAATATTTTTTTTATTTTTTTTTATATCAAGATTTCACTAATTAACAGATATTTTTCTCCGATAGGAACTCAGTTACACTGTAGTACGTTTTGTCTACCAAAAATTTCCGCAATCTACTCTTAAATTGTACTGTATTTAAAGCTTTCCAACTACTCGGTAATTTATTGTAGATAATGGGGGCCATGCAAGAAACGCTCTTACGCATCAAAGTGGTTCGACATGATACTTGACATAATTTGCTGTTGTCACACCTATTCCTTGGGAATACAACAGCCAGGCGCTCAAAACGAGATGGATTTAGCTTGACAAACATAGCTACTTCAAAAATATAGATACACGGAAGTGTCAAGATTTTATGTAACTTAAAATAAGGCTCGCAACTGTCTGTCGATTTAAGTTTTAACAATGATCGGAGACATCTTTTCTGGGCCTTAAAAGCTATATCTCGATCAGTTGAGTTCCCCCAGAAAATGATACCGTAGCGTAAGTGCGATTCAACTATTCCGTAGTAAGCCGTTAGAAGTGTTTTGACATCTACTATGGAGGATAACCTATATAACACATATGCGGAGGAACTCAATTTTTAACAGATTTCGCGTCGATGTACCTGCCATTCTGTATAATAATATGGTGTAAATTTTGGCCGCATGCGATACCAAAATTCTATAGATTATCATGCTTGTAATCACCTTTCAAAAGCCTTTATTTTGATACCGTACTTTGATAGGGCAGGAAGTTTTTTTTTTTTTGGAAACATAAATATTGGCGCCAAAAATCCGCCATTTTGTTTTTTTTTTTAATTTTAATATACACAGTGACACTCGCACAATAAAGACGAAACTAATCAAACATATCAATCATCAGTTACGGGGGAACATAGAGACGGACACACATAAATACATACACACAGGTCAAACAAGTTACCTTCCTTTGTTGGCTTCGCCGCAGTCGGGTAAATATAAAGAAAAATTGTTTATTTTGCATAATAATAAAACACAGATTACAAAAAAAAATACACACATACACAGTCGCCAAAAGCCTCGCATTCAAGCAAAGTTTTAGTTTGACAATTTTGTCCATTGCTTGATTCAATGCCAGGAACCAAAGACAATTTACAAACTGGACCATTTAGACGGGGCCAATCCAAAGTCAAAGTTAAAGTCAAATAATGCACTAAGGCACTTGTGAACGTCAAAATTTACAAAAAAATAATTAATTCTAGTCGCCCCTTAAAATGGTATTTTACATGTTCATATGTAGGAGAATGGGCAAGAAACTCTTTTAAAATGTTTTACAATATTTTGTATTACATCCCTGACACAATATTCGGCCACATTGTACTTCTCGGAGGGACCACGGGTAAAAAAAATACCCGTGGTATCTTCAGGGACTACGCCAGCAACCACGGGCAAAGAACGAATCCACTAACCCAATCCATTAAGCTAGTCCAATGCAAAATTCGCGTGGTTCAGTTACATATACGGCAGCCGAGTAAGCTCGTTCAGTCAGATTCGGACAACTTAACAAAATCAAAAACACGGGCGTCCGGTTACAGGCTAACTAGCTCGGACGGAGACACGCGTTCACACGAAGCCAATCCATTGCGAGAGTGGTGGGGGAACCTATCGGCGCCAGCAAATATGAAATCGTTCTATTACCATGGACTGGCTTTATCAATGGCTTGAGCACAATCCAATGCTACTGTCTCTTTTTACACGATGCTAATATTGGATGGGCTTAGTGGATTGTCTTGGGGATTGGCCCCGTCTAAATGGTCCATAGCGTATCATCATGCCTATTTTCTCCAAATGGTTAGATAGATGGGTACCTATTAGTTCTTTTTTACATCCCATGTAATAGGGGGCGAGCCTTTTGCCATCAACCGGACAAATTCAGACTCCGGGCTGCTACTGAGAAATTCTTGATGGAAAAATCCAATAACTTTTTAATAGTTTCTACAAAAATCAACTTTATTTACACAAGTGCTAAGTTGATATTATTTTATTTGGTTTTTCAATGATTATTTTTTACTTTACGATTAGTCATTTTAAAATTAACTTTATTTACACAAGTGTATCCTTAGTTTATATTTGTTCCCGTGTTAATAACATATTTGGAATCGAGGATTCAACAGACAAGGAAGGAAATAAGCAACTGTGCTCTATTTAAATTGTTAAGGTAATTGTGAACGTGTCCCTTTTATTTAGAAACGATTATTATTATTCGAATAAATTTTATGTGGCCATCGAAGAATTTAAGCATGATTTATGTGTATAGCTAAAGTTTCCTAGTAAGAGCGGTGGCCGCCATATAGCGTCAATTTACCGGCAAATGACGCCACTGAAATGTTATTTACGAAAGTAAGTTGGTGTGTTTTCCTAGAGCGTTTTTTGACACTGGAAAGTCAAATCTTATTGTGATCATGTTCATGATAGAGACATCACGGCCGTTACTTGGTAGCCACCGCTCTTTTACGATACCGTAACCTAACTTGAACTCACCGTATCGTCTCCTAGGAACGGTGATAAACACTTTTTCCTGGTACACTTCGAATCCTATTGGTATGTTGTTGTATTGTGTAAAGAATATGTCTTCTTCTTTTGGCTCTTCTCGAAAGAAGATACCTCCTACTATCTTCTGGAGTGGCTCATCTTTGACATCTGAAATTGACAGTACAATGGTTTAAGAAAACAATAATAGTGTAGCATTGTGTACAGCGTATTGTTTTGTGATATTTTTTTTATTTTTTTTCACAACTATGTTGGGATTGGCTTCCAGGCTAAAGTGATGCAGCTGAATACCGTCAGTTCCATGGAACGACTGCGTATCTGACCTCCACAACCCAGTTACTGGGTAATACGATACCCCTTGGTAAGACTGGTTGTCAGACTTTCAGGCTTCTGACGACCCGTAACGACTGTCAAAGATCCACGAATGACAGCCGGGACCAACAGCTTAATCGTGCTTTCCGAGGCGCGGAGGAGTCTTAAATATGGCGAGGGGGCTAATGGCTGATCTTTGCGTTATGCTCGTAAACGGGTGCTGCTTGTGGTGACTGATCGTCTTGCTGATCATGGTTTTGTTATTGTTACTAGTAATTGACTGTTTATTTATTTTACCTCGATGGTCCTAGTTTATCATTTATAACTTCCAATTACTTTGCTTTATCTAGCTTTATGTAAGCGGGCACGCCCTTTATGCCTGGAGGCTTTATTTAGATACTTAGTTCTGTTTACGTTTAGTGTTTATTTTTTTATTTCTGCTTGAGTAAAGTTCTCGATATTTTTGGTTGGTATATTGGCGTGTGCTAGCTGACATATGGTCAATAAGTTGTCATTTAAATTATGTTTTGTGTTGCATAATGTAAAGTATTTTGCATACTATTGCATAGAATCATTTTTTTTTCTAACTTGAACAGACAGTTGTGCTGCTGGGGAGTTTGTTGCGCCACTTCTTCTTCCCAGCTAAAGGCACTAGGAAGTGGTGAAGGGTGGCGTTTTGGGGGACTGTCTTAAAGTAATTTTGACGTTTGAATAGTGCTGATTCGTCAGCCTAGTTTCAATTTTTAATTTTTAATTTCTCGGTATGTTAAGATGGTCACCCATCCACAGCACAAACCCGGCAAGCATAGCTTAATCTGATGGATCGAACAAGCACACCCTGTTATTACTTAGCCACGAGCTCTTCCTATTATATTGTTAAGACGCAGATCTATGCCAGTGACCTTGAGTGGTTAGCTTGCGTGTTCTGTACTGAGCTCGCGCAACGCGTCGTACGTCCAGCCAGTAATAGGACTCGCCCATCAAGGAGCGCAGTCCTAAACTAAACGCATTATTAATTTACTATACATAAAACAAAAGGTATTTAAATAAAACTCGTATACTAAACGATCAATAATTAAATTATCTTTAAAATGGTGAAGGTTTCAGAAAAATACGCTTGATAGATTTTGCGCGATTCTCAGTTTTTTATCCGCGTTAGACCTAATTTTACAAATTCATTTCACTATGTAATATAAAAATAATCCAAAATATGTCTACATTAAAATATTCAAAAAATACTCAAATTTAACATATATTTTTTCCAAATCATTAACACTACTAGTTTAGACGTCATCTTCAGTAAAAAATCATTAAAAGTCTGTTATCGTCGCCTTAATATTAGTTGAATGGAAATTATAAAGACATCAGTCTGCCTCGTTGGTCTAGTGGTCGCAAAGCACTACTGCTGAGTATGAGGTCCTGGGTTCGATTCCCGGGTCGGGCAAGGTGTTATTGGGTTTTTCCATCTGGAATTTCTCAGTAGCAGCCCGGAGTCTGGATTTGTGCCCGGTTGATGGCAATAGGCTCGCCCCCTATTACACGGGACTTAAACATAACTGGCGAAATGTGGGTGTACTATAGGTACACCTCTGCCTAACCCTTCGGGGAATACAGGCGTGATGTTATGTTATCAGTCTTATGGAAATAAAGACAGTAAGAAAGGATACATGTTTTTAAGGGGTCCGTATTCGAAGGGTACCAAACGGAACCCTAAACTAAGCCTCTGCTGTCCACCCGTCCACCTGTCTGTCAGTGGGCTGTATATTATAAACCGTACTATGTCAGTTGAAATTTGTGTTTTTATATTGCCGCTGTTACAAAAAATTAAATAAAGTTAATAATTAAATAAAGGGGGTTCCCATACAAGAAACGTATTTTTTTTTGCGTTCTTTGCTCGGTCTTAATACGTTATGGAACCCTTTTTTTGCGTTTTTTGATCTAGCACAGAAAGTTATATGTTTTATCATGTCGCCATTGCAGCCGTACGAAGTAGGGGCAGTCCGTTAATTGTTCAATACTAGTGACTCGCCCCTACTTCGCAAAGATTATACGACCGGCCAAAATGAGAGATTTGTGAATTTAGAGGCTTGAGGAACAGGGTGTAAACTTCACTCATCCTCTATAGAAAAGGGCGGATCCTCCGACTAGACAGGTGTCGTATCTAGCGGGCAACTGCCCAACTGTCTTATATATGTTGTTCGCGCGGTAAACTCTAATTGCGCAATGCAGGATTTGTGTGACGTCATGTCTTTTTGATGCGTAGTTCGTATGTGGCGATGTAACCGCTGCATACTTAATATTAATAAATTATTATACACATAAACCTACCGGAATAAATTCTCTAAATGATAAAGAAAGTCACATCAAAATCGGTTGCGTAGTTTAGAAGAACAACGCGGTCAAACAGACAGACACGAAAAGCGACTTTGTTTTTATAATATGTATAAGATATATAAGTCAATCAATCTGCCTGCCTTATCCCAATTATGCTGGGGTTGGCTTCCAGCCTAACTGGATGCAGTTAACTACCAGTATTTTACACGGAGCGACTGCATATCTGACCTCCACCACCCAGTAGCTGGTAGGTAGATATATAAGTATGATTTTTAAGTTTCAAACTGAAGTGTAACAATATATTTTGTATGCTCCTTTAGTAAGTAGGTAAACTTCTATACAACGTGTAATGTTAAATGCGCAAAACCTCAGACACCCCAACTGATTTTTAATTCAATTGAGGTAGAATTTCGAGGGAGAAAAAAAAAACATTAAAAAACATTTAATGGTTTTATGTGCTGTTTTAGTTCGTAAGATTCGTATTTACATTGAAATAAAAGCTATTTATATCTCGCGTATGAGAAAATTTAAATTCGTCGACAACAATTTGTGTTTGTTTACCTATTTTGGCGGGTTTGCGCATGTGATGGCTTGATCTATTAATAAGTAGACACGGCAACGTTTTTAATAAAGATTTTTTGAAAAAAGTAACCTATATTAAAAAGTGGTTCATTGATTCTGCTCGTTATTCTGATCAAACTATTTTCAGGTTTTGCGCATTTAACGTTACACGTTGTATAACTGATGTAGGCTGAGTTTGCACTATACCTTATATGCGTTTGTTCTATAATTATTCATGCAATCAAAAAATATTACGTTTATCAGATGTGGTTGTTTAGGAACCCCAACATTACAAACCTTTAAACACTAAAAGTAATAATCATTTATTATAATATAAAATAATAAATATGTGGCGGCATTTACATCGCTATATGTGAACTACGCAGACGTGACGTCACACAAAATCCTGCATCGCGCAATTAGAGTTTACCGCGCGAGCGACATAAACTTTCCGATTTCAACCGTTGGGCAGTTGCACACCAGACACGATACCGGTCTGGTCGGACGATTCTCCCTTTTCTATAGAGGATGAGTGAACTTTACACCCTGTTCCGTCTAAAAATATATATAAATCCACCAACACCTCGGGAGGCTCTCATTGCGCGGCTGGGTCAAGGGCTTGGATTCGGAAAGCAGTACTCCTGGACACGGCACGCATAGTGAGGAGGTTTCTCTCTTTAGAGCCCTGACCAGCGGCAACTTGGCTCCTGTTACTGATGCTGATGGGCCACTATGTATGGCCAAAATATTTAAAAATAAAATAAATATGTATGTAAATGTAATAAAGGATATATAATTATAATAATAATAACCCCACCGCCGTATCTCTACGTTGACGTCGTGGTGGGGCTTGCGCGCTACGAACTCTAGGTCTGTGTCGGTAGAGTTTACTTTGCCGGAACAGGTCTGGGATGAGGAGTCAGACCAAGAGAGATACAGAAACCCGCAGGGCAGCATGTGGCGAGCTGCTGGCACTAGCGAACCCACGGACCCTATCTCCCGGGAGAAGTGTTGTTCCTCACCTCTGGCTTGCCTTTATTGGCCGGCTGGAGTGAACACTGACGAGGAACATAGCTCCCACTCATTCTTGCCTTTATTGACCGGCTTGAGTGGAGATTCGCAAGAGCAAACGTGCTCGGA
This sequence comes from Omphaloscelis lunosa, assembly GCA_916610215.1. Classification (NCBI taxonomy): domain Eukaryota; kingdom Metazoa; phylum Arthropoda; class Insecta; order Lepidoptera; family Noctuidae; genus Omphaloscelis; species Omphaloscelis lunosa. The sequence goes on from OU744270.1 coordinate 6,084,887, forward strand.
CGAAGGAAGTATTCCAGTAAGATGCTGGTAGGGATCTTGACCGTACTTTCGGGATTGTCCTGATAGCCATGGAATACCTCTTCACTCCTCATAAGCACCTCAGGACGTGTTGCCCCCTTTCCATAGTCCTAGAGAACCAGTTCACTTTAGCCATCCAAACCTATAAACCAATATCTTTGTTTTCATATCCTGCAATAGTCCTATATCAACCGGGGGTTGTCCTTGGATTCACTTACATTGTGCGGACAGGGCTTATCGTCGGTTGGTGCCTCATTTCATCAAAAACTTCTAAAGGGCCTCTGCGAGTTGGCTTTGGCCCCTCGTACGCCTCTCAAAGGTCCGGGACCCCAGGGTCCCGAGAAATGTCAAGAGACGTAAAAATAATAATAATAAAAGTTACAATCATAAATCCAATACCTTGTCGTTTAAATCTATTTATGAAATGACGTTAATTGTCAATAATGTAAAAAAAGTTGCTTAAACGTTTGATCTTTTAAAAATAATTTTTATTTTTCAAGCAGTTTTCCTCCTTCTAATTATTCGAACGTCATTTGTTCAATGACTTCTAAATAATAAGCGATTTGACCGATGGAATTTCCCATCGGGAAAATGACGAACTCTTATACAAACTGTTATCATTTAACCCCTGTATGGAAATGAATTTTCAAAAACCCTTAGGCTCACCGTCGTTTTTAGAGCTCCGTAGTGAAATGAAATTGTTTATTCTGCAAATAGGTTATCGGAATCACTATTACACCATAAATCTATACTTAATTATTATTTTACTAATACGAGGAGTTTGTGGCTAAGTAATAACAGCCGCAAGGGTCGATCCATCAGGTTAAGCTACGCTTGCCGGGGTTGGTCCGTGGACGAGTGACCATCTTTACATATCGAGACTCCTTGCATGAAGCCGTTGGTCCCGGCTGTCTTTCGTGAATCTTTGACAGTCGTTACGGGTCGTCAGAAGCTCGAAAGTCTGACAACCAGTTTTACCAAGGGGTATCGTATTACCCAGTTACTGGGTTGTGGAGGTCAGATAGGCAGTTGCTCCATGTAAAATATTATTATTCAGCTGCATGCAGTTAGACGGAAACCGGCCTCATTATAGTTGGGAAAAGGCTAGGCAGATTAGATAGATAAGTTTTATTTGCCTTATATTCATCCCACTATGTTCTACTTTCGTTCCTTATATGTATTAATTAATATAATATAATATATATAATAATATTACAAATGTGAAAGTTTATGAGGATGGATGGATGTTTGTTACTCTTTCACGCAAAAACTACTGAACGGGCTTAGATCCGTCAGTTTGCTTATCCGTGGCTTAGCTCAGAGACTCTTAGTGTTAGAAAGCTGAAATTTGGTATGCGTATACATATTAATCACGCCGTAAAAGTGGTAAAATAATATCTTGAATTAGGGTTCTTTTTTAGGGTAAATCCTCTACCTACACGTAAAGTGGGGACGATTTTTTTCTCGTCTATTCCAAGGTGCCGATGGATAAACTGCTCAAACATATTGTGGGTGTGTGATAACCACTTTTCAATTTATGGATCCGTTTGCAAATTTTTGTTACAGTCAAGAAGTGTTCCCCCTATATGAAAAATTTCACGCCATTAGTGTGTAACGAAGGCAAAAGGAAAACTGTAGCAGCTAAGTAGTTACACGAGCAATCTATGGGTCAACTACACCAAGGGATCGCTGGATACCCTGCGCGTGCAATATTATAATGCTTTCAGGATGTTATTGTGACTGCCCCGGTTCTGCAGGTCCTCGGAAATGTTCGCTAAGACCCACACAGATGGCTTTCAAGCCATAATTTGTAAAAAGAAGCGTCATGAGTGCGGGGTAGTCGCAACTATTTCCTGAGAGCTGTGGCGGAGAGCTATATGAGACATTTTATTCGGGGGCTGCTCGGGTAGGAAACATTTTTTCTTCTCTGGTCGTCCTCTGCATGGAATGTTTACTATTTCAAGTATTTTAAATCAATTCTTCTAACACTATAATATAAGTTATTTGTAATACTAACACAATATTAACTACTGTTGTCCAAAATAAATGAATTTTTATTTAATTTAAGTAGGCTTTACAAGTTAACGAATAATAGTGTGACTAGTCACTAGTCATGACCAACTGACAGACGTCAGGAAGGCATTCTCTCAGCGGCTGTTATTAAATTTGGCCTTGTTTCTGGAACTCTTGTGCAAAATTACGAGACTCTCCGCGGTTCAGGCTTTTTTTTAGGTATTAATTCTGTCAGTAAATTTAAGATTTTAATGAAGTACAAAAAGAATGTGTCTTTAAAAATAATAAAACCCGGTTTAAATGTCAAACTATCCCTAAAATGCATTTAATTTAAGAAAAGGTGAGTAGCTCGTCATCATTATTTCTGCTAAACTGGTATCCTGTAACCGAGTAACTGGGTGGTGGAGGTCAGATAGGCAGTTGCTCCTTGTAAAATACTAGTATTCCGCTGCATCTGGTTAGACTGGAAGCTGAACCTAACATAGTTGGGAAGGTATAGGCAGATGTTGTATTTTATTAAATGAAACGAAATGATTTTAATTTCCGTAAATAGGTTTGTACAAGCACTTTTACACCAAGGTCGACGTTTCCTATCTGATTACTCCGAGAAGAAATGCCGAAACAAATGAATGCACCCCTTGATAAAGAAAAAAAATAAAACAAAAGACTACTTACATTTTACGCCATCAAAATTATAACCAAGCTGCTTCCATGAAAACACCTCTTTCATTTCACTAAAATGATTGTTTCCTATAAAATATTGGGCACTGCAATAACTAAATGAAACTAAAATTAATAAAGTTTTAGTAAACATTTTTATGAAGTTTATTTATGTTTGTGAACTGTTCTGTAGCCAGTATGGGTATGAACTGGTTTCCTATGTTTTGTATTTAATATTGTGTTGTAAAGTTGTGTTCATATAACACGTAGGATATTTGCGACACAGCCACTTGCATCACAGATCACTAAAGTTAGTTTTTTTTTTAATCCCAGAGACTAATTTTACGTTTCAAATGATTGTTGTGTGTTTTTTAAATTCGGAATTTGACATTTGCACCTGTTAATTTAGTCTCTGGGATTATAGAACGAACTGTAAATGCATTTAGCGGTAAACGAATATAAAACGTCATTATATCTCTGGCAACTTCAAACAATTGACACGATGTTTTTTTTTTATATTATGTGACTTGTGGTGTAAGTGACTTTTTGGCTTTAAATACTGAGCAAGATTGGCGGTTGAATTATTTGTTTGAATTTTCGAAAACTGATTATGGATTTCGTTAAGCATATTTTATTATTCAATAAATGGGATAAGGACCAGGGTAGTGCCTACGTACTATGCTACGTCACAGTACGCTCTGCACTACGTCGTAGTACGCACTATGCTACGCCGTAGTACGCTCTGCAAGCCTGTACTAAGGCCACGGACTCAAAGCGTCGCGGCGGCGACAACGGCGCGAGAGCGGCGCGTTCAATTGCCTAGATTTATATGTAACTGGCCTCGAAGACAGCGGCGCGGGGAGCGAGTGGGTCCATATAAAACAATGCGCTGCCGCGCCGCCGGCCCGCCGCCCGCTGACTTTGGGACCAAGGCATAAGTCGCGTCGTACCACTGCGTACGACGCGACGCCGTAACAATCAGGCTTTGCTACGGTGTAGTACGCACTGCACTTAGTCGTCGTATGCGCTGTGTTACGCCGTAGCACTTAGTCTTTACTACAGCATAGTACGCACTGTGCTACGCCGTAGCACTCAGTCTTTACTACAGCGTAGTACGCACTGCGCTACGCCGTAGTACGCTATGCACTTAGTCGTCGTGTGCGCTGTGCTACGCCGTAGCACTCAGTCTTTGCTACAGCGTAGTATACGCATTATGCTACGCTGTTCTATGATCGCGTAGTCTTTATTCTTTCGCTTGTTATGATTGACCGACGTCAATCTTTTATTAGTACTATAAATATGGTGATAATTTCACTTACGTCAAAAACTAAGAAATATACTAACATCAAGCTTGCCCCAAAGGGATAAGAAGAGGTGTACCGATGGTACACCCACATTACGCCAGTTATGTTTAAGTCCCATGTAATAGGGGACGAGTCTATTGCCATCAACTGGGCTCAAATCCACAAATTTAATTTAGAGAAGAAGACGAAGAATGTTATGAAATCTATTTGTCTCGTCGTCATCGGCGCCTGTAACGAAACAAAAGTTCAATGGAATGGTACGCGCACCGAGGGTTCTGCACCATCATATAAACCGTGAAATGTTTTTACATTTTCATCGGCGAGGCCTATATTCGTCAGAGAATTTTAACACTGCGGTGTAGAATATTCGAGTTTTAGGTCAGCGCCATCTCTTAGCCGATAGTGAAACTAATGTAATTTTTGTTGATGATTTCTGAAAAAGTGTGGTATTTAGAGGCAGCATTTCATTTTTTCTGTTATCTTTACATAAACTTCTATCACATAGAATAATTTCAGATTTTTCTCTATGCAAACTTCGGTGATAACCCCTCCTTATCTTATATATAACGGTATTTATTTTTACATTTTACGTCAAATGTCGAAAACTATAAGCCTAAAAAAAATTGAAAAAATGTTTAAGAATGTGCAAATAGCGCTCTTTCATATGATAGGACATGCCCTAGTACCATTCGTATCCACTTCGAATTATTAAGAACCCCGTTCCGAACCCTAGACTCTGTTGAAAAAAAAAACTATATTATTTGCAAAATAGTTGGACAAACGTCATCTAAAACGATTCCAAATTTCAAGTTGATAGCATTAGTATCTAGTTCTTGAGATATCCAGCTGTGACAGACAGATGGTTTGTCCGTCGGAACCCTCAAAACCTTTTCTACTACAGTCAAAACCGTTTATAACGACTTCCTAACAAAATTTTGAGGTCCCAGCATTTCTGTTTACGTAACATAGTTTTTAGGGTTCCGTACCTCAAAAGGAAAAAACAGAACCCTTATAGGATCACTCGTGTGTCTGTCTGTCTGTCTGTCCGTCTATTACAGCCAATTTGCTCCAAATCTAAAGGACTGATTTAGTTGAAATTTAGTACACACATAAATTGATTTTGAACAGGGGTTCACTTTTCGGAGGTTAATTGAAAAAGTAAAAACTAAAGTTTTGCAAGCTGTACCGTGTGACATATCAAATGAAAGAAAGGGCTTGTTGTGGGGATGTCAAGTATATTTTATTCATAATTTTAAAATAAATACTTTTAAAGATATTTAAGATAAGAAAATTGATGAAAATTGACCATTCTATTGTTATCTTCGAAACCACTGAGCCTAAAATTTTGAAAAAGAAAAAGACAAAATAGTTCTATACTTATAGCTTACAGAAAAACCTATAAGAAGTCTATGTTCTTAAAATAACATGGTGAATCTCCCAATATTGTGCGTACAAATTTACATTTACAGTTGGAATGTATGAGAGAACATGTTTTTCAAATACAATGTTGAGTTCGTATTTGGGATAAATTTATCTCAACTACGGAACCCTTCATTGTGCGTGGTCCGTCAAGCACTTGGCCGGTTTTTGGTTATAACGACTATCGGCTATAACAACCGTAATCCGAAGTCGTTATAAGTTTTGACTGTATTTCGAGAGACACACTGGTGCCGATTCCCTAGTTCACAAACTAAACTAAATTTAACTTCAGTGCATCTTTTTCTTTCTATTTCATTAAGAAAAGGACAGAAGATAAATTTTAGTTAAGTCCTGTCAAATTAATCAGCGCTTAACGTAAACTGGCGTAATTTTAGTAGGCAAGTTTTTAATCACGTCTAAACTTGTATGGAGTAGTGACAGGCGCTGATTAATTTGACAGGACTAAATTAAAATGTATCTTCTGTCCTCTTCTTAATGAAATACAAAGAAAAAGGTGCACTGAACTTAAATTTAGTCCACCACTGTCGTCTTAAAAGTCGATTAAAATTAAAACTCTATCGTGAACAGGACTTTACAAAAACAAGTTTATCAACATCATTATAAGTATGTAAACTTTGAATTCTAAGTGTTAAATTATTGCCCGCATCTGCTATTTAAGGAAAACTACAATTACCTTATTAATTAATTGTTTGTGGTATAACATGTTTTGTGTATGCTGTTATTCACAGATTCTTGACAGTAATTACCGTTAGTCAGAAGCCCGAAAGCCTGATAACTTATCAAGGTGTATCGTGTTATTTAGTAACTGGGTTGTGGAGGTCAGATAGGCGGTCGCTCCATGTTGAATACTGGTATTCAGCTGCAACTCGTTAGACTGGAAGCCGACCCGAACATAGTTGCTCTTTTAGAATGTCTTAAAATATCTTGTATACATTAATTATAAGCAAAGACGATGCAGAATAAAATTAATATACACTATAGATAAAAATAATTAAAAATGAAGCAACGAAAAATAATTATGCGATAGATACATGGTGCTGACTAGGAGTGAGGCGTATTTATCGTAACAGATAGAAATAACAGGTATTTAAAAATAACAAATAACAATTGTTCCTTACAATATAACTTAATAATAAAGATTCGCGATATAAATAAATAATAACTTATCTGTTACTTAAAAATAACAGATTCTCAAAGACTGTTACCACGGCTGTTACTGTTACACACTCACATAAAGGAAGGAATATTGCAAGGTTATCACAACCAGTAGTGGCCCAGTGGTAACGCCGCGACTTACGAGTTGAAGGTCGTGGGTTCGAACCAAAGCAGGCACCACTTTGTATGAATTCATCACCACTGCTCGCAAAACGGTGAAGGAAAACATCGTGAAGAAACCGGCATGTCCTAGAACCAAAAATTCGAAGACATGTGACATCTACAAACCCGCACTGGGCCCGCGTGGTGGATGACGGCCCACTGCCTCTCACAGAGAGGAGGCCTGTGTCCCAGCAGTGGGAAAATTATAGGCTGATTATACTTATGCTTCTTAACAGCCTTTTTTTAATAAACGGAAGTCTAAGTACTAATTTGGAAATTATATATTAGGTTAGGTTTTTCAAGAAATAAGTTAGCGCCCTTGTTTTCTATATTTTTTATTTTTATTAATCAAAGTAATTACCCATGCAATCAATGCATTTTTGCCAACGTAGTATCGTAGTGGTAGCTTATTGATGCCCTTTTTGAAAACGTCTGCTGGACAACAAATTCTTCAAAGGCATTTTGAACTACCTCTCGGTTATTAAATTATTTCCTCGCCAAGAAGTAATCCAAATTCTGGAAAAAGTAGAAGTCTGTAGGGGCAAGGTCTGGTGAGTACGGTGGATGACGGAGAACTTCCAACCCCAGCTCTTGTAACTTGGAGACCGTCTGCTGTGCAGTATGAGGTCGCGCGTTGTCGTGCAGGAGCAACGGAGCCGAAAGATTGACCAAAGCTGGTTGGAGATGTGCAAGGTTCTCCATTATTATGTTCAGTTCTTCACAGTACACATCTGCAGTAATGCTCATCCCGTTTGGTAAGAAGCTGTGATGAATGACAACGGCGCTAGACCAACAAACAGTGACCATCACTTTTTTAGGGGTCTGTTTTCGTTTGGGGCATTGTTTAGATGCTGAACCAGGATCTAACCAACTTGCTGAGCACTTGCGATTGTCGAACAGAATCAATTTTTCGTCGCAAGTAACAATGCGATTCAATATGCCTTCGTTTGTGTGCCTGTTGAGCAGTGCAAGGTTCGACGCGTGCTTCGCGCTGGCGATCATTCAATTCGTGGGGCACCCATTTGTCAAGATTTTTTACCTTGCCACTTCGACACAAATGGACTAATATTGTTTTGATGCTAACATCGAAAGCTGTTGCTAATTCAGCTGTAGATTGAGAATCAACAGCTTCCACAATCGCATTTAATTCGACATTGTCGACTAAAGTTTTCCGTCGACCACGGGGTTCATTTCTTAGGTCGAAATTTCCAGAACGGAAGCGGGCAAACCAATAACGGGTGGTGCGATCGTGAGTAGTGCTCGCTCCGTATACGTCGTTGATGTTGCGTGCCGCTTCTGCCGCTTTGCTGCCACGACGGTACTCATACTCCATAATCACTCTAATTTTTTACGTATCAATGATGACGAAAAACGTACAATTGCGATGAAAACAGAACGCTAACCATTAAACAAATGACTAATTTTCAAAAAATAATTCCATATTTTAAAAATAAAAATAATTTGAACTTAGAATTCTAAGCGTAAAAAGAAAAAAATGGACTTGAAATAGCCAGTACAGCAGAACAGCAATTTCATAGGTAAAGACCAACATAAACGATATTCCATACAAAATTTTATCCTCTATTTGATCCCTTTAGGGAATATGTTTTAACACTTTCGACTCCACCCACTTTACGTAGAACTCATACGCCATGCTCTCTCCGGGAGGGTTACCGGCATTTCGTTTGCGCTAAATTTAACCATCGCCGACGGTCAACGGAATTAGGTTTAAAACCGTGTCATAAAACACTGTGTTTTTCAAAGATAAAGCTTTATCCTCACAGTGGCATCGCAATTCATCTTCGCCAACATCTTATATATTAGGCAAAATATATACTTATACACAAAAAACAGTGAATTACACAATGTTAGCACTAGAAATAAGGACAAACTACGAGCTCCCTTTCACCGGCTTCATAAGGTTCATAACTCATTTGTTGCGCTTGGTATAACCTTTTATAACAAGCTACCCTCTTCTTTGCTAGATCTGCCTTTTAATGCGTTTAAAAATAAAGTAAAATCCAACTTTTCAACGACTACTTAAATGATAAGAATAGTTGCTCTGATTAACCTCAAGACAATGTTTATGTTCTTTCTTCAGAATTAGCTTACCTACTGACAGGTTATATGAGTTTATATCATTGTTTATTTTATTTGAATTTATAAGTCAATTTTTTTAAATGTTTCAATTCGTTTTTATTTTATTTTATTGTTGACATAATCTACTCATTACAATGTTTTTGTTATGAGTTGTATTGCAATTTGACAGTTGATCATATAATTTTTTTCCTGAGCAACCGGCAGCAAGTTCATCATGCTTCCTTAGATGTCACTGCTTGCGGTAGCGTCCGGGGTCGGGTTCCCTCCTTCCCTCAAATATGGCGAGGGGGGTAATGGCTGATCTTTGCGTTATGCTCGTGAACGGGTGCTGCTTGTGGTGACTGGTCGTCTTGCTGATCATGGTTTTGTTATTGTTACTAGTAATTAACTGTTTATTTATTTTACCTCGATGGTCCTAGTTTATTATTTATAACTTCCAATAACTTTTCTTTATATAGCTTTATGTAAGCGGGCACGCCTTTTACGCCTGGAGGCTTTATTTAGATATTTAGTTCTGTTTACGTTTCGTTTTTATTTTTTTATTTCTGCTTGAGCATAGTTCTCGGTGTTTATGGTTGGTATATTGGCGTATGTTAGCTGACATATGGCTAATAATTTATCATTTAAATTATTTTTTGTGTTACATAATGTATTATTTTGCATACCTACTATTGTATAGAATCATTTTTTTTTTCTAACTTGAACAGACTGCTGGGGAGTTTGTTGCGCCACTTCTTCTTCCCAGCTAAAGGCACTAGGAAGTGGTGAAGGGTGGGCGTTTTGGGGGACTGTCTTATGTAATTTGGACTTACGAAAATGGCTGATTCTCAGCTTAGTTTGAATAAATGACTTGTGAATCGTAACAAAAAAAATATATATATGCTTGGATTTTAAAACCAACGCATACAATAAATCTTGTTAAAATATACTTTAGATTTTATTTTCACGGTTTATAATGTTGTATTTGCTAAGAAAAACGTAAATTTAAAAGGAGCCCTCTGCGAGGGCTCCCGGCATCCCATATACGACTAGATGAACCCTCCAGGAGGGCTCCCGGCACTGACCGTATTAGTATAACACGTTCTCACGTTCACGTCCTTGGTAACAAAAGGAACTCGTGTGCAAAATTTCAAGTTTTTAGACCCAGCGGTTAAGGCTATGTAGCGTAGTCGGTCAGTAAATGAGTTAATGTAAGATTTTTATTAAGAGCGTTCATTCTAAAAGTTGGGAACGTCGCAAATAGGTGTCAAATATTTACCTGTTTCGATTAATTTGGCAATATTAGGTACTGTATGAAAAAACGAAATATCGCTAACTAGTAAACTAAAATATTAATAATGAATTGCTATTGTATCACTGAATTTGATGTTGTAATCGTTTTAGGTGTAAAAAAAGTATTTGGATAGTTTCTAAATTATTTTTTTACATCTAAAACTAAATATTCGTTGTTACGATATTAATTATTGCATTTCATAATCAATATTTTAGCTCACTAGTTAGCCATATTTCTTATTTCCATACAGTAATATTACCAGATTAATTAAAACAGCGAAATATTTGTCATCTATTTGCGACGTTACCAACTTTCAGAATGCACCATAAATTGTTTGTTTCTAGTAGACATGTCCCAGGTAAATTGTATAATTCGTCATTATACAAACGGCGCCGTCGTGGCAATGTGGATAAAAACTGCCACTTGCTCAATTCAGATGGCGCTGATCTCCAGCGTCTAATTTGACAGCTACCCATACAGTTTTTGTAAACAAGCGACTTATTTTATGCATAATTAATTATTGAGCCCAGTTGCGCAGCTGTTTACTGCAAAAATACGGGGACCCATGTATTTGCCAAAGATGTTATAAGAAGAAAACTGTGGAACCCGATATTTCGTCGAGATGATGTGCTATCCTTTAAGCCTTTTATGGGAGAAAGTGGTATAAAGGTGATTTTTCCAAGATAACTAAGTCTGTTTTCGTCATGAGATCATGCCCGAGTTGGTTTTCAACTCTGAACAGATTATTTCTATCGTACGCCTCCAGTCTTTAACAAAAAACGAACTTAAAGTCAACAAACACACAATTTATTGAGTTACGTTCACAATTTATTGACTTTTCCACTAAAGCTGCTTTTTACCAGTGGTAGACGCTTCCCCTGTGCTTATCTAGTCCTTAAATAGTGCTACACTCCAAGTCTCATACATATTTATCTAGTTTTCGTATAATTTGTGATCGACACAAAAGTAAACATACAACACAACAGTGGCGGTATAAAGACGTATAACTGTGCTGCCACCTGTTATGAGCTGTCAGTTTGTAACCTCATTCATTCAATTGTTATATTTGTTATTGTAGGGTGACAATCATCCGGAGGAGGAGACGCCTAGGGCGTCGGGAATCGCAGACTGATTTCCGGCCACCGTAGGCGTGGGCTTGCGTACGGTGAGCAATGGGTAGCTCGCCGTCCGATAAGGACCAGGCTCGGGTTAAATTATTTGATAATTTCCCACCCAAAAAAAAGGGTGACAATCATAAAACACAGGTTGGGCAAATCAGACTTTATTCCAGCAATCAGGTACCTATAAAATAAGAGTAATTATAGTTAATAATTAGAGAGGGTCCCCCTCTTTAATTATTATTAGTTATAGCGGCAACGGAATTACACAATCTGTGAAGCTGTCTACCTATTACAATTTATGAGATACGGCCCGCTGACAGACAGACGGACGGACAGCGAAAGCTTAGTAATAGGGTCCCGTTTGGCACTCTTCGGGTACCGAACCATTAAAATAAAACACGAGCATATTACAAAATAATATTTATTTATAGTTTTTATATAAAATTATAAGCAAAAATAAAGTTCTCACTATGGTGGCACCTATTTATTTTTGGTAAGTGCGCCGACCCTAATTAAATTGGCATAATGGCAGGCCAGGAGAATAATGAATGGTGATAACGATTTATACAATTCTTGTGTGGGACATGCCAACATCCCTCCAAGTAAAGAAGTACTGCTTGAAGACAGCAGGCTCGGTTCCTTGAGGAATCGTAACAATGCGCACCTGAGGAAGTACAAAAAGATTATAACATTATCGCAGGTCTCGACTAGTACTCACAACCAGGCCCGCAATAAAAACCCAGGGCCCCTAGGCACTTCGACATTTTAGACTCCCTGAATCAATTTTTTTTCTCAATTTCTTTTATATAAAAAAAACCGGTTTGACAAGGAATGGGTTATTGGGCCTGAAGAGATACCAAATGACCTATCTTATCGGCCAATTCATTTTGGCAAACGATGCACCAAACACCCTGTATACCTAAAATTTAATTTCAACTATTTATTAGTGGCTTTTGTGGACATGATAAATTATTCAGATTTGTTACAGTGTAAAACAATCATGTAATTGCGTTTAATAAAAAAAAAAAATATTTGTATTAATTAATTTAACTTTTGTATAGATTCGTTTCTATTTTGTGAATGTGAGAACGCTGTAGGCTTAGTGGACTGTAGATTTTTTGACCATTTTCTATTATGTTATGTACCTGGTACTTGTTGAAAGACCTATACTGACTTCTCAAATCTCATACCTACAATCACTGTTATTTGAAAATATTGTAAAAGCCAATTATTTTTAAAAGAGTAACCGTGGAGTTTCTTGCCGGCTCTTCTCCATAGGAAACGACTAATTGCAACCACAATTGTTTCATAAGTGCCCATGTAGTATTATGTGAAATAAAATATTTTGAATTTGAATTTTGAATTTCAATGAAGATTTAAGAAGTTGGTCGCAAAAAAGAAAAAAATAACGAATTTAAAGTAATACATTGAGGAGGTTCTTTTCTGAATTAGACTACACCACTTTTTAAATTTTTCCAGATTAGAGAAAATAGTTTTTAGGAATGCAGCTATTTATTTAGTCCTTTGTTTTGTTGAATTATTATATACAACCAGAATAGCCATTGTTTTGATCAGGTTTAAAAAAATCTAGTAATAATCAATTTTGAATAAATTAAAATTTGAAATGGAATAATCTAGTTTTGTTATGTGCTCAAGAGGAATAATTTCAAGCCACGCCATTTTTTTTTTTCAAGCCACGCCATTCTAAGCCATTTCAAACACAATTTCAAGGCACGTCATAAGAATAATAAACTTTGCAGTGAAGAAATGTACCTAACAAGTTTGAAACTAAACTCATAGAAAAATATAAGGAAAAAACATGTTTTGCTGCAATTTCTATGGTAAGAGCAAATTAGTTCTGGATTAATCATGTTTTGTTCCAAAACTGTATTTTTACGAAGTGGATTTAACTATTTTTGTTGAAATGAAATCATGCGTTTTATTTTTTTTTCTGCTGGTTCAGTCACATTTTGACAAACTTTTGTTTTCGTTGCATGTAAATTTCAATGTTATCAACTAAAAAAACTAAAAAATTGTGTTCTGTCGAAAGTGGAATAGTCAAGTTTTGCAAAGGACCTCCTCAATTGTTAGTAATAGTCAAGTTTTGAAAAGAACCTCCTCAATTGTTAATAATAGTCAAATTTTGAAAATGACCTCCTCAATTGTTAATAATAGTCAAGTTTTGAAAAGAACCTCCTCAATTTTTTATGTTCTTTTTTTTTTCGAAAAAATGTTTTATATGTTTACTACTCACCCACGAAGGATAGTTCTTGGCACTCAGCAGCGCCTGTGCTTTCGTCTGAGCTTCAGTCTTTTCCTAAACAAAAAAAAACGTATACGTATAAATGAACAATTGAATTGAGTTGTGGAGGTCAGATAGGCAGTCGCTCTATGTGAAATACCAGTATTTGGACTGGAAGCCGACCCGACCCAACGTAGAATGGAAAAAACTAGGCAGGTGAAAATGAAGCATTTTCTATGTATATCTTTTAATTAAAGTCACTTTGTGTGACACTCTGTGTGACCGCGTTGTTCTTCTAAACTAGAGTCTGGCCACGATAACTCTGCAATGGAATAAATGGACAACCCCAAAAAGTTTTATTTATGGTATACTTTTACACCAGTCAGTTTCGGGGTAGTTGAGCTGTCAGATTGCTTACGCTGTAAGTTGTTTTCACAAAATAAAGTAGAAAAATGGTTAAATCTATTAAAAGTAGATTGCGGGAGTTATTATATAATTTATAATGTGTAAATTCCAAGATGTGAAGGAACAGCACAATGTCGTCCTTAGCCAAAAATGACAATGTTTACAAGATATCGTAAAGTTGACGTGTAAACAGATCTAATGATTTTGATAGTTTGCCTTTTGATTTTTGCATAATAGATTATGTGGTACCTATGCTCTGCCTCCATACGATGACAAAACTGTATCAAATCCACATCGGATCGTGCTAAAGTGACTATTCTTTAGAAAAGAATCAGAATATAAACAAAATAACCTATCAAAAACAAAAAGACAACAAAGTATCAAATTCTTTTTTCTTAGTACAGACGGTGTTGCCGTCTATAGATTTTCAAATTCCACCATTTTTTTTACTTATGCAGAGTTAGCGTGGCCAGAGTCTATGCGGATTTCAATTTCGATATTTTGTCAAGTCATTAAAGCCATGCAAAGCAGGGATGGGGCACTAGTAAATAGTATAATTAATTTATTAATTGGCAATTTTTTTTTTTAAATAATTTTGTAAATAATAATAAAATGTTGATAAACATACCCTCTGGGTAGCTTGCTTGCCGTTCCATACATAGATACTGCCGCTGACCGTGTCCAGGATGTAACTTTCCTGCAAAAAGAGAACGAAAAAAATAATTTCATAACATAACATTTCCCGCAGGGACAAACAGAGGTGAAATAAGAATTTAAAATTACGAAATTTAGTTCCGTGCTCGAAAGAGACCAAAGAGCGCACGCGATATTCAACTTTATTACTGATGTGTTAGCGTTTAGCACATAGTGTAGTGGTGGGGTGCATGGGGGCGGAGTTTGCGTGGAAATTGTCTTTGGAGTGAATCGTCTTAAATGGTTGATCTTTCTTTATTTCTTTCTTTTCTTACCTGTTGTTTGAGCTGTTCCTGTCTGAACGGTTTGGCGAGCGCTGTCACCTTCACTTCGCCTGAACTATCAGATACCTCTGATAGAATAACAGATTGTTCTTCATTGCGCTCGAAGGTCTGAAAGCAGTGTTGATTGGTTAGAAATATTTAAGGGCGCTATATCAGATACAAAACTACGTTTTAGAAGGGGCAACTCGAAACTATTATTAAAATATTTTTATGTAAATTATGACTTGCAAAAGTACCATTTAATTAAGTGCCAATTTGAAGTAAATTATTTGACTTTGACTTGACTTTTGACTTTGACTTTTGACTTTGACTTTTGACTTTGACTTTTGCCTTTGACTTTGACTGTGGGAAAAATCCATAGTTACCTGATCATCACCACCAGCGCTCTGTTCGGGCACCAGGTCCTTTGCGCCAGATCCTAGAGCAGTGAAGAACTTCTGTATGTCGACATCGTTGGAGTACTGGTCTGTCAACAAAGTGTTAAATATTAATGTCTTGCTTTCGTTCGCATGGATATCGATAATTATCCCACAGGATCATAAATAGTACAAGGATACAAAGTATCTTTTGTCTTAACCCAAGTCATGGTATATCTGTGTGTCAAATTACATCGAAATCTGTTCAGCCGTTAATAGGTACCTAGCAGATAAACAGACCTACTCTGGCTTTTATAACATATGTAACAAGCATTTCGCCTGCGATTTATTATTTGAATTTCGACAACAGCGCCACCAAAACTCTCTCTATATGACGCGATATTCAACTTTATTACTGATGTGTTAGCGTTTAGCACATAATGGAGTGGTGGGGTGCATGGGGGCGGAGTTTGCGTGGAAATTGTCTTTAGAGTGCCTGGTTTTAATGATTTTATACTGAAGATCACGTCTAAACGAGTACCTAGTGTTAGTGATTTGGAAAAATAAAAAGGTTAAAATAGAGCATTTTCTTAATAACTTATAAATATAGGAATATTACAGACTAAGTTTATATTATATAGTGAAATTCATTTGTAAAGGTATGTCTAACGCGGATAAAAAAACTGAGAATCACGCAATATCTACCAAGCGTATTTTTCCGAAACTTTCACCATTTTAAAGATAATTTAATTATTGATCTTTTAGTATACGTGTTTTTATAAAAACACCTTTTGTTTTATGGATAATAAATTAATAATGCGTCTAATTTGGGACAGCGCTCCTTGATGGGCGAGTTCTATTACTGGCTGGACGCACGACGCGTTGCGTGAGCTCACTCAAGGTCACTGGCATATATCTGCGTCTTAAGGTTCCGAAGTTGTAACATGACATGTTTAGACATGGCACAAAAATAATAATCTCAGTTCTCACTCACCGACAATCTCAATTCTCGCTCTGCCATTGTGATCTTGGTCTCTGATCTGGTTAGCGACGGAGACAGCCTTAAGTTGTTCGACACGTCTCGAGTTTTCGCCGTGGTACACATACACGTCGTTACCAACGTCTAGGATGAAGCAGTCCCCTTTGTTCATTGAGGAGATTAGAGGGTCCACCTAGAAATAAAGAGAGGAAATAAATATATGGCATTGTTTATTATTCTGGCAATACGAGTTTAGAAGGCCTAGTGCGAGTTTTTAAAGACAATTTCCATGCAAACTCCGCCCCCATGCACTCCACCACACCACTATGTGCTAAACGCTAACACATCAGTAATAAAGTTGAATATCGCGTGCGCTCTTTGGTCGTGTTTGAGCAATAACTAAATGTCGTAACTCAATTCTTATTTTGTTTATATCTAAAGTAATAATTGATCTAGAGAAAAAATATCTTATATTGGATAATAAACTGTATTTTCTTACTGTCAATAATTATTTTAGACATAAAAGCCGAGTAATCTTGTTTTTGTTTCAAATAATGTTTTAAAAAGACATGATTTTCATATAAAAAATGGATCGAGCGAAAATGTTCCAACTGTCTTATGTATGGAAAGAAAAAATCCAATTACTCATATACTAAAGTTCCATTTTGATTGTATGCGTGACGTTTTCAGAATATTAATGCAAATTAACATACAATTTAGGGAGCCTCCTTTTAACGTAAACTCGAAACTGGTTAAGCGCCACCTGGTGACTTTGGTGGGAAACGCAAGTATAACCTACAAATTGACCTTAGTGAACATTAACGTTATGCGATCGAAGAACAACTCGCACTAGGTCCTTAGTAAGCAGGGACATAGGTTAAACAGGATGAGACAACAACAGTAGCTTTTTAAATATTATGTAAGACTAACGCACCGTAAATTATCGTGCGTTAGTCTTGCAAAACTATTTTTAAGTGAAAACTTCTTTAGGCGCGTTGGCCATTTTTGAGATGGGAAAAAACAATTAAACTTGCGACACTGTTACCGTTACCGACACCTCATTAAAAGGATTTCCTGCACAATAAAATTGTTCAAGTTTTCATTTCTGTCGGCACTCCAGCAGTGCCAGTTTTTTTTTTGTTCTCCGCAACGGGGTGGTTTTTTTTTTAAATTTATTTTCGAAAATCTGACCTAAAACTACCATTACAGATCTGCCTTATATGCTAAATCCTTAATCTACATCCTATAAAATTACATACTATATCCTAAATCTTAACCTATATCTAAATAACATATTATATATAATGTAACATTTGCAACATTTTTATACAAAAAGAAAATTACGAAAAACCCAAAGGAATAGTAAAAAAATCGAAATTTTGTATGGGAATTACCCACGTCGTCGTACGAAGTTCACCAGTCATCTAGTAATCCTGTACTATTAAACGAGCAATATTTATATATTTGCTTGTTTATATGTATATATTTGTATCCACGTTCTCGAAATCGGCTCTAACGATTTCGATGAAAGTTGCAATATAGGGGTTTACGGGGGCGAAATATCGATCTAGCTAGGTCTCATATCTGGGAAAATTAGTTTTCCCGAGCAGAGCTCGGTCGCCCAAAGTTTAGAACAAGATTATGAAATATGACGTGACATTATTGACAGTAGAATAATGACATGGCACATGGAATTAGTAAGTATCTACTATCATGGCAGTATGGAATTGGTAAATACTATCCTATACTATTAAATGAGCATTTTCTATTTTCACCAGAGCAGAGCTCGGTCGCCCAGGTACTAAAATTAATTCACATAATTAATTTTACAACCAGAAACTTACTTGTCTGGTTCGAATATTCTTTTTTCCTTTAATCTGAATGAATCGTTTTTCAGCTCCCGCATTTGTGACGACATGGTTGAATCCCGAAGCATGGCCCCCGCTCAGGTATTGGAGGGCTGCGAATGAAGATATTGCATTGTAAAAAGAAGAACAAGAAGAGGCTTTTATAAAAGATACACCATAAGCGCCCACAAATAAATAATTAAAAAAAAAAGTACGTAATATCTGTTTCAAAAGTATCTGACGAAAATGTAAACATATTGCTCCGTTCAGGTTAAATTCTTATGCAATCACTCTCTAATGGGAATTAGTGACACATTCATCTGTGTCAAGAAGATTTCAACTTTATATCTCATCACTTCTTCAAAAAAAAAAAAAAACAATGAATATCGTTTTAATAACATTATTAAATACTGGTAAAGGTAACAGGCTCGCCCCCTATTACATGGGACTCAAACATAACTGGCGAAATGTGGGTTTAGGTAGGTACTTAGGTACACCTCTGCCGAACCCTTCGGGAAATACAGGCGTGATTTTATGTTATATGTGTGTAATTGAAAAATTATCGACGAAAATTGAGGTTATAAATTTAACCTCAATTTTATTGTCAAATGAAAACATCTTTGAGGTGATTTAAAATTAAAAGTCAATAAAAGCACACCATTTCTAAGTGGCCCTACAAATTGGCATCCACACGTACGTTTTCTGATCTATTTGTTTACATATTAATCAGATAGTTTTCGAACAGACTAAAGACGCAACATTTTACTGCGAAATACGTTTACGCAATTAGGTCGTAGATCCGAATGGCAGCAATTATTCTGTTGTTTTAATTGAATCTCAATGGATGATTGAAGTTCAATTAGAAGTAATTAATGGCTTGAATTAGAACAAGGAAGTAGTTGTTATGATGTTAACTGTTGTACGTCATGTTTTGTTTCAAAATAGATCTCTTCGTTTAATGGAGATAATTGAGTTAAGGATTGTATTACTGATAAATGTTCTTTTTTATTGTTTGTATTTCCTGTGCGAGTCTCAAATAATATATTTTTCTTTCTTTTAAAGGTAATAGAGACAGATACTACTGGAAAAAGGTACTTGCACTAATATAAAACAAACGAGGAGTTCACTACTATCTCGATTTTTTGAGGTTTACACAAATTTTAATTGATTCATACACAAACACAATATTTTTTTCCAACAAAATAACAACAAACAAAATTATTGCCATCTATCGGCGAGTAGCAGAATTTTTTAACCACCAAAATGTCCACGTAACTCCAACAGATGTCGCTACTAACCTGAGGAGAAGTATCCTTTGAACAGCTGGCTCTCTTGGCCCAAAGTTTCTCTGTACTGAACGGCGGCACCATTGAATTTGTCGTCAAGACCAACTGTTAAAATGGCGGCAGCTCCAGACTCGTCCTGTGTGGACTCGCTGCCGATCCAATAGTGGATGTTCCAGGAAAGGTTGTTCCGTTTGTCTGCGATTGTCTGGTGGAACCAAAAAATACGTTTAAAAAGAAAGAGCACATGCAAATTAATAAACCACGTTGATGCACAAGAGACTATATACATTTTTATCTTTAATCTTATATTTTTAATTGTTTTAAGTATATTGTTTTCTTTAACATTGTTCTCACATATGGAAGCAACAAGAAAAATGTACCCAGCACAAATCTAGACTCCGGGCTGCTACTGAGAAATCCCTGATGAAAAATCTCAATAATACATTACCCGACCCGGTAATCGAACCGACGACCTCATGGTCAGCAATAGCGCTTGCGACCTAGACCAACTAGGCACTGAAGTCTCCACAGATTTAGATCTGTAGAAGTCCCTTTAACGCGACGCTAATGTCTATGCCACTGCATCACATAGCATAAAAAAAATGTAGTTCCACAATTTTCCGCGGGCGTTCTTTCGATGCGTGCACTCTTGGAGCCCGGAGTCTGAATTTGTGCCCGGTTGATGGCAATAGGCTCGCCTCCTATTACATGGAACTTGAACATAACTGGCGAAATGTGGATGTTCTATAGGTACAGCTCTGTCCAACCCTTCAAGAATTACAGGCGTTATGTTATATGTTACGTATATACGATACATCGAGTAGAAATTAATTGGTTCTTACCTTCAGCACAATATAGGAATCTCCTTTGTAGAATTTACCTAAGTCGCCTGCAGCTACTGGGGTAGGCTCAAAGTCCTGAAAACATACGTTTGAATAGCTTTATTTACATATCAACTAATAAGACTTATTAGTTAGAGTATTTTTGATCATAACTTAGTTATGATCATAAATACTTTATTAAAAAATTAATGAAACACGGATTTCATCGAAACTAGTTCGTCTAGTCATCAAGAGATCATACAGTTTTTAATTCTTTATAGTATTTTAATTCCCCGCTAGATGGCCCTGTATTAAATTTCGAATTATAAATTAGTTCCACCACTCATTAAGAGATGTCGCTACTCACTTGAATTCTCCATGCTTCAACGCCAGCCACGCGACCAGCGTTGGCGAAAGCGGGATGCGCTCTCGCTTTACTTCTTGCATCCTGTAAGAAGAAATAAATACGTTTTCAAATACCATGTCCATAAAAAGGATGTAAATTATATTTTACTCTGAAATCTATTTGAAAAAAGACACCTGAAACCTGCTCGTAATGCTGTTATTAGCCACAAGCCCTTTTTTAGCCACGAGGGTATAAAAGTACGTCATTCTTGCCGATAGGAAATCTCCTCAGGCACACAGCTTGTACCTGCATAATTCACTAGCTTTTATGTTAAAATTCTATTATAAGAATTGATTTAAATTTTCCCGTATTTAGTAAATTTGTTTGTATATTTAGATTTGTGGTGTCGATGAGGCTAACTAGCTTAACTGTACCCAATTTCAACTTTGATTTTAATTTTATCAAAAAATGATTTACAAAAAAAAAAAATAACTGTTTTCCAAAAAAGACAATAGAAAGTAAAAAATAACTTTACTTTAATTTTGGAAGTCAGTGTCTTTGATTTTGTATTTTCACTTTTTGCCACTGACTTTAAAGTTATTTTTGACTTTGTACTGGTTTTTTTGGAAGTCAGTTGTTTTTTTTAATTCTTTTTAGTTGTGGTACACACAAACTTAAATACCACTACCTACTATGTAAATAGCAGTGACACGAACTTTTATAACATCATTACATCATCTATATAAACTAAGTGGGAAAAATACGTATTATTGAAGCTAACTCAAAAACCAACCAAGCAAAGTTACTAAAATTTATATGGGACCACCTCTGAAGTATGACCTACCAAACAAAAAAAAATCATCAAAATCAATTCATAATTGGCGGAGTAATCGCGTAACAAAGAAACAAAAAAAAAAAACATTCACTCGAATTGAGAACGTCCTCCATTTTGAAGTCGGTTTAAAATTGTCAAAATGTTGTACATATTTATTAGTGCCCACGATACAGGCTTTGCCCAGTTTGGAACCAATACCTCCAAATTGTAATTTTAAAAGTCAAAATAAACGATTTTTACTTTACTTTTTTATACTACCTATACTAATGACCTTTATTCTCAGAAAATCCATTACAGAATTGAATCAATAAAGTCAGTCATGGCATGACCTTTCAGTTGGCTAGGTGGCACCGCACCCCACGGTGACGTAAGCTTTGATAAATGGCTGTCCAATTCCCATAGGTTGATAAGAATTTTAGGGGAACGGCGAAAAATATAAGGAAATGTTGCTTATTTTGGGTGTTAAAATCATAAACAATACCAAGGGATATCATATTAGGGTGCTTGCATGAAGAACCGGGTTCTCGGTCCGTCAAGAAATTTTTAGTTGCAGCCCGGAGCCGCTGCTACTGAGAAAGTCCTGACGGAAAAACTTAATAATATCTACATTATCTGACCAGGGAATCGAACTCAGGACCTCATGCTCAGCAGTAGCGCTTGATACAGCAGACGATGACTGGCCACTTTTTTACCTTAATCAAAGTGACTACGAAAATCAGATCATTTGCGCATAGCAACTAAATTGGCATGGTTATCGCCTCTCAAAGTCAAGTGGGTCATATTTACAGACATACGGAGCGATAAAATGAGAATGTAATAGTAGGTATTATTAGTACATGATTTATTAAATAATTAAACTTTATTAACAAGGCAGTGCGCACTCTGAGGCAAGACTGTAAAAAAAAAATGTTAGCTTAGCACGCACTGTTTGGACTTTCCTTGGGATAGCCTTTCAAAGTCTTCAAACAACTTAACTTAAAATGTTTGAATTTATGACTGGTAGCGGCAAATGGCTGTATGAAAATAATGACACCATGTCCTAATATGTAGCGACTGTCGTGCGAATACGCAATCGTCGCGATAATTTTGACAGAGGGCGCCTTCCGCCGCGTCCTAGCCAAAAGCGATCGTCGCGCGATTGCTCACGTGAACGTTGCGCTCATTAATCTCAATATGATATAGTCGCGCGATCAATCAAGTCGCGATTGTACTTCAACATTCATGCAAACCCGTGCGACGATCGCTTTTATTTAGAACGCGGGTTCCGATTTCCCGATCAAATGAGTGACAAACGATCGCATATTCACGCGACCGGTGGTCACTTAAACTTAGGACACGGCCTTATGTCGAGCAAACATCCAACAAATCAGCAGTTTCAAAGCTAATAGTGTTTTGACAATATAAAACTGTTGTGTCTATGATAACGCACAGCGTTTGCACTGGCAATACATGCACTTAGAAACATGTTGAAATCTCTATTTCCTGTCAAACATTGTATGAAACATGGACAGAAAATAGAGATTTCAACATGTTTCTAAGTGAATGTTTCGCCAGTGTAAACGCACAGTTATACTAAACTGTTGTGTTTTAGTGCACGCTGTGCCTAACCGAACATGTGTTTTATATTAACGCAATAAAAAACGATTAATCTAGACGTTTTTATTTAGTTGCAACGAGAATAATTATATCTAGAGCGTTCATTCTAAAAGTTGGCAACGTCGCAAATAACTGTCAAATATTAACCTGTTTTGATTAATTTGGCAATATTACTGTATGGAAATATGAAATAGGTATGGCTAATATTAACTAAAATATTGATTATGGAATGCAATAATTAATATCGTAACACCGAATATTAAAAGTAAGTATTTGGAAACTTACAAAATGCCTTTTTTACACGTAAAACCGTTAAAACTTGATGTTGTAACCGTTTTATTTTTTTATTCTGTGTTTTATTTGTAATTTATTATTAATATTCTAGTTAAGAGTCCTATTACATTTTTTTACGGAAATTCGTAATTTTTGACGTTGTAATTTTCATTAACATTATGATATTTTAATTATTTAATTACAATAACAATAGTGCCATTCTCTTTCTTATAAGTTGGAGTTACACATTATTTTCAAGTGATTTGCTGAATTGACGCGGAATATATAGTACTTTAATTTTATTTATGGTAATTTTTTCTTATTATATTGAGAAACGAAAACTAATGAAACGTATTCATTGTAGATAGAAGTTTTATACCTTATTAGTTTATTTGATAAAATTTTGTTTATTTGGAATATAATGGACGCTGAATACTACTACTACTACTACTACTACTACTACTATTGCTTTACTTTATGATTTTTTCTGTGAAAACTCAAGAAATTTAAAGAAATTCTAGAACTCCAATAAACAAGTAAAACATTCAACTTATCTTTTAGTAATTTTGGCTTTAATTTGAATTGAATCGAACAAAGTGAATTTAAGCGTCAAAGTTCCATCGCCAACGGATTTTCTTGTAAGCTGAGTTCGTAAAATATTTATAGTAAATTACACGAAAAGAAAAATTAAAATGTGTAACTCCAACTTACAAGAAAGAGAATAGCACTATCGTTATTCATAATCAAATAATTAAAATATATTACTGTTGCTGAAAATTACAACGTCGAAAATCATGAATTTGCGTAAAAAGTGTAATAGGACTCTTAACAAATTCTTAACAAACATAAAAATGAAATTTTGCATTGCGTGAGCCTTGTAATGTTGATGCGTCATAAAACTAGAACCAGATGGCATACTTAGTCGATCTAAATAGTAATTTCATCAAAGACATATCGCAGACTTGTTTACTAACATCTTAGACAGTTATATTAGCTAGTTTAAACATGTGGATTCCGACTGGAAGCTATTTTAGTATTAAAAAAAAACAGTGGCACTCCGGGAGTGCGGACAGAAGTGAAAACTTGAAAAAATCGGCACCGCGGTAATCAATGCGTTGATGTCTTTTACTCCACGCACCGCGGTAATCAATGCGTTGATGTCTTTTTAATGGTCAAAAGCTGGTGTCGTCACAGTGTCACGAAATCAATGGTTTAGTCCCATCTCAAAAATGCCCAACGCGTCACGCGTCACGCGTCACAGAACACTCGTATTTCGCTAGTTATTTTTTGTCCCGTGTAATCGGGGGCGAGCCTATTGCCATCAACCGGGCACAAATCCACAAACTCCGGTCTACTACTGAGACATTCCTGATGGAAAAACTCAATAACATCTTGCCCGACCTGAGAATCGAATCCAGGACCTCATACTCAGCAGTAGCGCTTTGCAACCACTAGACCAACGAGGCAGTCCACTTTCTTCTTACTTTCATACTTATTTATAATTTCACAGTTATTTGTAAAACGAAAATATAAATGATTATTGATTACCTACGTAATATGTTACACATAAATAGCTTTATGTTTTTGGAATGAATAAGTTTTTGTAGCTACATATGCAGATACATTATTAACGGAAGAAAATCAAATGAATTTTTGTCGAAGTATGCAATAATGTTTTGAGGTTGACTGTATACAATGTCCCCAATTGCCCACTCGCATTTTTCTGAATATAAATGAAAAAATCATCGAAAAATAACTTTAAAAGGGAGGGCGGGTGCGGGTAGCTTGACATTTTTTTTCATATTTTTAATTTTTTTATTATGTTTTTACAAAATCCCCTATATTTTATGAACGTACACGTGTTCATTAAAAAAAAAATTGCTTTAAAAAAAAAGAATGTTTTAACTTCAGTTTTTTTGCATAGTCGACAAATTTTAATAAAAAAGTTAAGTTAATACGATAAAATAACTCAAGCTTTTAGAAATAATAAACAGAATCCAAATCGAGCCAATAACATCGGAGATATTGCAAACGCTACTCAAAACATAAAAAATTGAATAACATGAAAAATATAAAAGACAGACCCCCCTTTTAAAGTTATTTTTTGAAAAAAAAAAAAAATCATGAATATTCAGAAAAATAACAGCGAGCACATGCCGATGGGCGACATTGTTTATGGAAATCTCCTGTTTACTTGCAAAAACGCCAGACGCTTAAACCATTGGCGAACTTTCAAACTGGTATTGATTAACTACCTACAATCGTCGCTGCACAGCAATAAAATCAATTGATACTTTTTTGGGGATCCTCCTCATATAATTTGTTTGGATATCATTATTTTTGTTCAAATCATTGGGCCTGGCACGAAGGCACAAGGTCGAACAATGTTAAAATTAAAAATACTGGTTTCCCACTATAATATGTAGGTTCTTTGTTTATGGTTTCTGTTAAAATTATTATGTTTTTGCCTTGAAGAAGTAAGAGGAGTAGAAGATAGTTTGTCAGGACAGTCAGGAGGAGGCTTTTGGCTGCCAATATCAGGAGTTACCGCCCAGCTCGGGGCCCTAAATTACTCCGTGAGCACCGTGTTGCTCGACTTCAGTTTGCTCGGAACTGTGCTTCATGGACTCTGGAGGACTGGAATAAAGTATTGTTTTCTGATGAAGCTTGAATCTCTTTGTGTGGAAAGGATCGACGCCGGCGAGTGCTGCGAAGACCACGGGAACGCTATGCGGAAGTGTTTTTCGAAGAAATCACTCCTTATGGCGGAGGCTCCGTTATGTTTTGGGCAGCAATGAATTCGACGGAGCGTACGGAGTTAGTTTTCATAGAAAATGGAACATTAAATGCACACCGGTACATAATGGAAGTCCTAATTCCTTATGCACAACCCACATTGACTGCACTTGGGGAAGATTCCATTTTTATGGACGACAATGCTCGCCCGCACCGTTCTGGCGACGTGGAAGCGTACATGCAAGAAGTTGGGATCCGTCGTTTAGATTGGCCAGCTCGAAGTCCTGACCTCAATCCAATTGAGCATGTCTGGGATGTTCTAAAGAGACGGGTAAGATCAGTGCAACCTGCTCCACAAAACATCAGGGAGCTAAAAAGGGTCATTGCAGAAGAGTGGGAACGTATTCCTCAAAACGTTATTAAAAACATCGTGGAAAGCATGCCCAGAAGGATTCAAGCTGTGATTTTGGCAAGAGGGGGTCACACTCGTTATTAGGTTTCTTCATTTATAACTTTATTTAATTAAAAAAAGTAAAAAAAAAAATCTTGTTTTTATTGCCGACCATTTCTTATTGTTTGGGCATGTACATCGGTTTTAAAGAATCTATCGGTTTTTTTTCTTTTAATTGCCCCAATTCACTTCACGCGCATTAATTTACACGATTATAAGTATACATAGACTACGTCAAAGAAATAAATTTCATTTAATTAACTCAAATCGACCTTAGAACGTAAATTTCCTTAGGTGCCCGTTTTTTTTTGCAAAAGAGTGTATGTGTGCCAAAAGTCATTCAAATCCGTTCAGCCCTTTTTCGCGTGATTGAGTAACTAACATCCAAAAATCTTAACGTTTACATTTATACCATATTATTATTTTAAGGAACTTTGTCATTTCTCGGGACCCTGGAGTCCCGGACCTTTGGAAGGCGTACGAGGGGCCGAAGCCAGCTCGCAGAGGCCCCTTAGACAATTTTATATGGAATGAGGCACCAACCGACGATTATCCCTGTATGGACTATGCAAGTGCACCAAGGACAACCCCCGGTTGGTGCAGGACTATTGCAGGATATGGAAACAAAGATATTGGACTATGGGTTTAGGTGGCTAAAGTGGACTGGTGACCTGGAACTATGGTAGGACTATAGCCCCTGCCTGATCAATGTTTTATATTTACACGGATAAAATGGCAGGGGGTGACTGGCTCACTCAATAATGGGCTCCTGGAAACGGTCGCTAGCACATAGTGACGTAACGACAAGGGGGCAACATGTCCTGAGGTGCTTGAGGAGTGGAGAGGTATTCCACGGCTTTCAGAACAATCCCTGAGCCCGGAAGATGGTCAAGATCCCTTAATGGAATATATTTTGTCGTTAATTTATTTTCTTCCATATATAATTACATTTTTAAATATTTCTTACACTCAAAAAATATTAAAACAAAACATTTATTATAAATTATTATAAACATTATATTATATTTTATTATATTGTTATAGCAAGATAATGATCTCAATTTTGTACGGAACCCTAGGCCAACCGAGATGAACTCGGACATGACCTTATTTTTTAATCATTGCCGTACCTATTACGTCATTATCTTGTAACACGTTACGTTTTACGAGGTGATCTCAATGTGAACGACCATGACTTGGCCAAGGACAAGACGAAAATAAAAGTCGGTAGGTTAGCCGAGATCACGGGCGAATTTCTTAACGCGACGATTTTTTATGGTGCACTGGATTTTCAACTCTCGGTATTGAGGCTAGCATTGAGAATCAAACAGAGTGAATCCCAGCGCGTCAATAAAACTCACTTGGATTTTCAACTCTCGGTGCTAAGCAGTGCGTTGAAAATCCGGTGCGCGATAAAATATCGCCTGTGGGTACGAGAGCCTACCGACTATTCACCCGAATGAGGGCAATGTTTTTAATATCACTGGCCGTTTTTATGGCAACTGATAGGCTACGAAAATTAGATTAGATCTTAGAAACACATATTAGAAGTTAAAAACCGGCCAAGTGTACGTCGTACCACGCACAATGAAGGGTTCCATAGTTGGGCTTGGGATGAATTTATCTCAAGAACAAACTTGACATTATAGTTGAAAAACACGTTCTCTGAT
Organism: Omphaloscelis lunosa; assembly: GCA_916610215.1. Classification (NCBI taxonomy): domain Eukaryota; kingdom Metazoa; phylum Arthropoda; class Insecta; order Lepidoptera; family Noctuidae; genus Omphaloscelis; species Omphaloscelis lunosa. The sequence continues at coordinate 6,112,953 of OU744270.1, forward strand.
ACATTCCAAATGCAAATGTAAGCACGCACAATATGGAGAGATTTGCCTTGTTAATTAAAAAAATAGACTTCTTATAGGTTTTCCTGTAATCTATGATTATAGAACTATTAACTATATTTTTTCAAATTTTAGGCTCTGTGGTTTCAGAGATAAGGTTGAGGGAATGGTCAATTTTCATATATTTTTTTAAATAACTTTCAATATATATATTTAAAAATTATAAAAAAATCTACTTGAGAACCTCACAGTGAGTCCTTTTGTTTGATATGTCATCGTCACACGGTACAGAGTGCAAAACTTTTTTTAAATTTCCTATTCTATTACGTGAGACACGTACGAGTGATTCTAGTTCCGTTGTTTCAATCGGATATAGGAACCCTGAAGGTACAAGTCGCCACGACGCTACTGTTTTTTATGTATTTCTATAAAGGCGAAGAGTCACTAGCTACGAAATGTCTTTCATAGTAATTCACAGAAACCAGTCGTGTCGCAGCGAGACGTCGCCTGCAGTTGCCGCCTGCGGTCGTCTATGGAATGGTACTTTCGGGGTACGAGGAACAGGGTGTAAAGTTCACTCATCCACCATAGAAAAGGGAGGATCCTCCGACCAGATAGATGGGTATCGTGTCTGGCGGGCAACTGCCCTACGATTGATGTTATTTATTTAAGGTAGGGCTTCTCGTAGCTGACCTCGGAGGTTATGACTACTTAACTGGGCTATCATCAACGATTGTCAAGATGTTGCGATGCCCCCGTAAGGGAGCGAGGCGAGCGGGGTCAGGGCTTTGCCCTTCGCCCGCGCAGGGTATACGCCCATAAATATGGGCCACTCGTCGTGTTGGCCTAATTCGGCCTATGGAATTGACGCAGGTTTAGTTGCGTCTGTGTGAATAGTTGCTATGAATATTTCTGTAGGCGCGCCACGACACTAAATCCTATAGCGCCGCTTTCTTCACAGCATCTCGGCGGTCTATTCCCGCCACATGAGAAGACTCCCAGTTACCTGGGGAAGGCCCAACGTGAACGACCAGCGACAGAGATGCGACAGTGACGCTCCTACAGGTAGATATGTTGTTTTCCCTTGCCCTGCTCACAAATCTAGCCATTTACGGATTGAGGGATAAACAGTTGTGTATGTGTGAGCGGCTTGTGTTGTAGTATCATCAACCATTGATGTCGGATAGTCGTATATATTTCGTTCGCGCGGTAAACTTTAATTGTGCGATGCAGGATTTGTGTGACGTCAGGTCTTTGATGCGTAATTAGCGTGTGGAGATGTAGATATGCCACAGTACCTTAAAAATAGTTACAACTACAGCTGTATTATGACAGTTATACTAACCTTGTCAGTAAGAGAGGTGATATGTGCGGAGACCGGCTGCGGTCTCGTGGCACTGCGGGGGCTGGCGTGTACCGCTGCAGCAATGAGAAGTAGGATGGCTAGGACCCTCATGCTGAAACAATTAAGAAGGATTGGATTATTGGGTTATTATCAGAGATAGGAATAGGTAGAGTATTGTTTTTTATTTATTTTTTAATACTCAAACATTACTTATTTTACAATGTACATCTATGTGCGAGCATAAAACAAATACCCTTAATATTAGTGACAAATGGTAAAATTTAAAAAATGAATGTTAGTGAAATGAAATCACTAAACATTTTTAGCGAGAAAACGTAATTAACTAAAATTTTCGACATTTACATCTAACAATAAAATATATAAATTATACACAAGTATACAGAGGAAAAAAAAGGCACTCCGGGAGTGATGACAGAAGTGAAAACTTGAACAAGATCGCTTTGATGGAAGAAAAATACTTGTATAGAACATTGGTCAGTAACCTTATCTAAATAAAGAGCACAATCGCGTTTACAAAACCTTTAAAGTAAAAATACTTGCATAGAACATTGATCCGTAACAAAATATAAATAAAGAGCACAATCGCATTTACAAAAATGAGGTGTCGTCATGGTGTCGCGAAATCAATGGTTTAGTCCCATCTAAAAAATGCCCAAGGTGCTTAAAAAGTTTTCACTTCAAAAAATAAAGGAACAGCTCATTGGGCATCAAGAAATAAAATTCATTCGAATCGCTGTCAGTCGGAAAAGTGCCCAAATGGCTGGCAACATTGCCACGTTGTATCAACGAGCATGTATTAACTTTGCTTGGGTAGTTTTCCAGTTAGCTTCAATAATACGTATTTAATCCTCTTGGGGTATGTAGATGATATATTACTTCCTGACACTGTTGTTTTGATAGCAATCAGTAAGTCAGTGTAAGCTACGCTGAGCATGAGGGTTTGACTTCGATTCTCAGGTCGGGAAAAGTTATTGGGTTTTTCCATCTGGAATTTCTCAGTAGCAGCAGCGGTGTCTGGATTTGTGTCCGGTTGATGACAATAAGCTCGCCCCTGTTACATGTGACTGACGTAACTGGCGAAATGTGTATCTGTCTTTAGGTAAACCCATAGAAATATAAGAGGTTTACTAATAAATATGGGTTCCAGCCCGTCCCATCTTTAATGTCCTCTCTCCGGTGACGACCTAGGCCGAGGCTCGTACCCCACAGGGGGTGCCCTTAGCGAGCGTTCACCTAGCTTTTTAGCTTAGTTTGTATGCCCCTGGCTGGTGGCTTTGAGTTTAGCAGCTTAAGGCAACCACAGGATTGACCGGTTAAATAGTCATGACCTCAGAGGTCAGATATGAGATGCCCTACAGAAAAAAAAATATAAAAAAAATATGGGTAAACCTCTGCTTAACCCTTCGGGAATAGGGACGATAACAAAAAAAAATGTCCTTCAATTAGATAAACATATTGGGCACTTATTACGTAAGCAAAAGATTACGGCGATACATCGAGTTAAAATGAGCCATGACGTCACGAGTATGTAGATTTTATGCTTACTTGTGACGTAGTGACCCCCACTCCCCAACTTTAATGCGTTTTATCTAAGTAATTTTTTATTAATATGATGAAGCAAAAAATACGTGTCTAATATTTTTTTTATTATCTAACTGACGGACTAAATAGTTTTTTTTTTTTTACCTAGTTATCATCAGTTACGGTTGTAATGTTATGTAGTAACTACACGAATTTGTGTCAGGTTGGTACCATTACTAAAAAGTTTAGTAAAAGGAAAGAAAAGGGATGTTATTGACTTCCCAACATAAAGTTATTTTTTCACTATGTACCTAGTGTTTTTTTTTTTTTTGAAGACAGTTGTTCTGTTTGCGAAAATAAGTTTTCCCTTTCATTCTCCCCTGTCTGCCATCAATGGATAACATGATACCCCCTGGTAAGACTGGCCTGTACGACCTGTACCCTAATTGCGTAATACACGATCAATCACAATTTGTTTCGATTTGAAATAGATTGCTAATCCATTGCTTCATAAGTTGGAAAAAAAAATCTGCTCAACAACGTAAATAACGTAATGAATGTTGTTGAACTGTCAAAACGAAACAAATTTGTCACAATCGTTTACGAAAATAATGCCCGTTTTCACCATAACAGTGCAGTTTGATTTTCAACGCTAAGCTGAGCGGTGAGAGTTGAAAATCCAACAAAGCACTTTTATTTAGGGATTAATTTAAGTGTCATTTAGTTGTCGGTGGAAACAGACATAAGTTACGATTTTTTTTTTTAGAAAAACGAATACAATTAGGGTACTGGGCTTTTTACTAACCGCAACAACTGCCTAAAATCTCGTGGTCGTGTCAAATAGATACCTACATGTACCCTTACCAAACGTTACTTTATTAGTAGACCAGCTGCGCCCCGCGGTTTCACTCGCATAAGTCTCGATCCTTTAAGAATATTGCGATAAAATCCTATCCTATGTCCTAACCCAGGTCATGGTCTACCCATGTGCCAAATTTCATCCAAATCCGTTGAGCCGTTTTAGTGTGAAAGCGTAATAAACACAGAAAAAACAAACTCACTTTTGCATTTTGATTTAATAATTAAGTTAAGAAGTTAGGATGTCATCATCAGTTAAGTAGTGTGGGAGTTCTTTTCATTGTTGCTACATGAAAACTAGTTCATTTTATATTATTAAGAAATACAGTGCGAGTCTTTATAATGTGCACATATCGAAATGAAGGAACCTATGCTTAATTTTATCGACAGAAAAAATATTTATAAATATCTCAATATATTTTATATTGTGCTACGGGTTTTCGACCCAAAATCTATAGGGTACTTGCGGTTGACCTAGAAATGTGAATTTTGGTTAAAAGCAAGGTCTTATAGCACAGGTAAAGGGAAAATTCCAAAAAATTAAGGTAAATTTTGGTACTTACAAGTTTTCGCGAAAATCTTAATTTGCCCATATCTTTTTATCGTGTTGACTCAGGACCTTGATTTTTATACATTTAATAGAGACTATAGACCTCGGTATCTGGTATAAATTTCAACTTGCTAGGTCCACCCGTTCCTGAGAAAATCGTTGGTGACACACGGACAGACGGGCAAGAGAGTGATCTTATAAGGGTTCCTATTTACCTTTTGAGGTACGGAAACCTAAAACCAGCGAGCCTTACAGTAGTAGCATATGACGTGTAACATCTGCCATCTTGGCTGACAAATATATGATATAAACAATATTCATCATCGTGATCGTCATCATCATCATCATGTTTACAACCTCTCGGAAAATGGGTTGGAACCATCTGACGGCCAACTCTAGCACTGCGCGCGCTCATTGCTCAAATCAAATAGCGCGCGCTTCCTCGGCTTCCTCTTACACACTTCCGTCCCTTTTCACGAAATCACTCCCAATATGCAGGAAAGCGAGAGAAAAGATGTTGCACATCAAAAATTAACACATGTAGTAGTTCTCTCCCGACGGATTTTGGTCACGGTGGCCAGTCTCAACGGAGATTACCAAGGCAGGCGATTATAGTGCATAATTGTACAAGTGTATGCGCAAAGCCGCAAACACAGGTGCACTGCAGTCTCTGTTTTCTTACTCTCATAGTCCTGATCTCTCCGTCGTGTTGAATTTCCGTCCCGATCGGGGACAGATCGGCGCAGGACTAACAGCTTTTCGAGGCACGGGGGTATCAAACTAATCAATCTGCCAGCCTTTTCCCAACTATGTTAGGGTCGGCTTCCAGTCTAACCGGATGCAGCTGAATACCAGTATTTTATTTTTAAAACCCAGTAACTGGATAATACGATACCCCTTGGTAAGACTGGTTGTCAGACTTTCGGGCTTCTGACGACCCGTAACTACTGTCAAAGATCCATGTATGACAGTCGGGACCAACGGCTTAACGTGCTTTCCTAGGCACGGAGGAGTCTCGGTATTTAAAGATGGTCTCCCATCCACGGAGCAACCCCGGCAAGCCTAGCTTAACTTGAGGGATCAATCCGTGCGGCTGCTATTAGTTAGCCACGAGTTCCTCCACGACAGCTGGTTGTTAATTCGTCTGCGGGCTGTACTGAGAAATTTCTAGTGAAAAACCGGCCAAGTGCGTGTCGGACCACGCATAATGAAGGATGACGTAGTTGTAATTAATTTATCCCAAATACAAACTTAACTTGTTGAAATACATGTTCTCCCATACATTCCAACTGCGAATGTAAGTTTGTACGCACAATACTGAGAGATTTACCATGTTATTTTAAGACCATAGACTTCTTATAGGTTTTCCTGTAATCTATGAGGGAAGAACCATTCTCCGTATTTTTTTTTTTAATTTTGTGCTCAGTAGTTTCGGTTATAAGGGGGGGGGGGTATAATTTCATCAATTTTCTTAAATATCTTTAAATGTATTTATTTTAAAATAATGACATAACATAAAATCACGCCTGTAATCCTCGAAGGGTTAGGTAGAGGTATACCCATAGGACACCCACATTTCGCCAATTATGTTTAAGTCCCATGTAATAATGTATATTTAAAATTATAAATAAAATATATTTGAGATCCTCGCAATAAGCCCTTTTATTTGATATGTCACGCGGTTTAGTTAGTTAGCAAAACTTTTTTTTGCCCCCCAAAAATGACCCACATATTCAAAATTCATTTATTAATGTTACACATCCGTGTTTGGGACACAGAAATACATAATTGTATCCATTAGATTCGGAGCAAATTGGCTGTGACAGACGGACAGACAGGCACACGAGTGATCCTATAAAGGTTCCATTTTTCCTTTTGAGGTACGGAACCCAAAAAACCCACTAACACTTTGGCCGCTCTGGGAATCGAGCCCAAGACTCTATGTTCAGCGGTCGCGCTTGCGACCACGAGTCTAACATGGCAGTCTTACGCATGTAGTAACATTATAAACAAGGATTTCTCACAAAGTTTGTACCCATGACTAACGTTCGCTCGACGGCTAACCTTGGTAGTTCGTTGACTAATAAGGAAGAGGTTATGAATGGCTAAGGGTGAGTACAGAATTGGCGGTTTATTTGCCGCTGTTTTCGTTCGTGCGGTTATTAAGAATTTAGAATTTCTTTATTTTGCATAAAATACGTTTCATAAAAGGTCTTAAATATAAGAAGTTCCGAAAATTTCTTTACTTACATATTTTAGCATGCAAAAAATACCTTATAATAAAATAATAAGTATAAAAAAACACTTCAATTGTTACCATTGAGATCATGAGGCAAAAAATAAAAGTCTTTAAAATTACGTTATTTAATTATACAGGCTGGCAGGGACATTGACGCGAAAACGTTTACCTTGGATTCAGTACATCATTTTGTTGAAATTCTTAGTCGGTTATTCAAAAAAAAAAAAAAAAACAACTGTTTCATAGAAAAGTGTCAAAATGTATGGAACAGCAGATTTTTTTAAAAAATAACTGACAAAAAATTTCAATGCAGGAAGTGTTCAGAATCATGTACAGTGACAGATTGTGATTATTTATCTGTCATTTTGTCTACTCTTCCGTCGACAAAACCCGTTTCTACGGTGGTCATGTTACGCGTGCTGAATCCATGGTAACAGTTTTCGCGTTGATGTTCCTGCTACCCTTTTAGTAAGATCATATTTCGAATTTTGTTTTATAATTTAAGGACTCAAATAAAGGTGATAGTGAACGTTTTTTAAGAATTATACTCATACATTTTAGAAATTTCATTTTAGGTGTAGGTTCTTATTGTAGGTGTAGGATTTAATGAGGATAAGTGCAAAAGTCTTAACGATCATCTATCATTGGCAGTTCGCAACCCTTGCCGGTTCATTCGGCAGACCTGCTTTGGTAATTCTTGATATAATATAATAGGTGCCTACTTGCAAGATGTCATTTGTGGTTGGATATTGTCAAAATTTGTTAGAAACCGTTCTTTAACCAAGGCTTTTTGAAGTGAAAACTTCTTTAGGTGCGTTGGGCATTTTTGAAATGAGAAAACAATTCAACTCGCGACACCATGACGACACCTCATTTTTGTAAACGCGATTGTGCTCTTTATTTATATTAAGTTACGGATCAATGTTCTATGCAAGTATTTTTTGTTTAAAGCATTTAGACGTATTTTTTTTTAGTTTTCTCTGTTTTTTTTTTCTACAATCGTGTAGCTCTTGCCCTGCATCTCACTTGATGGTAAGTGATGGTCAGGGCGAAGGTGGAAGCGAGCTTCACCCGGAATCATCAACCCCAGAGGAACTGGCTATCTAACCTCAAACTGCCGAAAAACAATGCTGTTAGCATTGTTGTTATGGCGACAGACTTAGACAAGATGGTGGTAGCTAGCCAGGCGGACTTAGAAAAAAACCCTACCACCAACCAAACCGAGCAGAAAATTTTGCTCCAACCGGGAATCGAACTTGGGACTTCTGGGTCTGAGACAGCTGGTCTAACTAATAGAACACAGAGGTGGTTAAAAGTTTTATAAAACGGTGCCTTCATTATGAACACAATCTAGACCCATATTAAAAAAATAAATAATTCTGATGCTTTTACGCAACTGTCAACTCGAAAAGCTATGAATTATTAAATGTTTACAATGTACAATTGACTTATTTAAAATGTTCTACTCATGTTGCATATTACAAACGCGTCTTGTAAAATCGGTTTGAAAAAACGCCAAGTCGGTAACCGCCCTTACAGACGGACAGTTTATATGTAGCAATTATATCATTTTACGTGGTTAAGATAACTGAATGATTATTTTCCTTAATAAGAGCATAAAAGTGTATGTATCCATAAGTAGTTATCGTTTACAATTGTTAGTTGTACCGATATTTTACTGTTATAAAATTATTTTGTAACCGACTTAAAAAAAACCAAGGAGGTTCTCAGTTCTTCAGAATCTTTTTTTAATGTATGAATGTTCCCCGATTACTCGAAGACGGCTGGACCGATTAGGAAAATACTTTTTTGTTTGAAAGGGAAAAGTGTATTTCTTAGGTGGTCCCATATAAAGGACAACGGGCGGAAGTTGGTCCAAATAGCCCCGCCTATGAACTACTAAATGGACTAGATTTAATCATCTGACGCCAATTGGACGAAGGTCCATACTAAAATGCTCGATCTCCAATGCGATGCTCCAATAGAACGTTATATTGCTGTACTAAGAAATCCCTGTTGGATAAACTGGAATAGAGGACCAGCAGTCTAAGAGCCATACCTCAACGGGACGCCATGGCGGCACAGCCAGGTCACGTAGACAACAAAATGTATGGTTAGCTGCGTAACCAAGCGGACGCCAGGTGAATCACCCACCATATAGCTAGAGCCCGGCCGTCGCACACTGGTCCCGAATGATAAAAAAGTGGACATTAAGAAATTTTTGACAGAAGGTCAACGGATTCGGCTGATTTTTTTTTTGTAGACAGCTGATGCAATTACAAAGCACTTTTATAGATTGAGTTTTTGCCAAATAAGCCGTATTTTCAGAGAAAAAAAATATTGAAATATTTTTTGTATGAAAGAAATCCTAATTTTGTCTTTATCTTCCAAGATTCAAACGTATTCAAAATAAAACTTAGCGCAGCTTGTAGAGGTGCTAATTGCTCACCACTTTGTCATAGACACTCTTCTGCGATTTTGTGCTCCTTTTGAGTTACAGGCACTTTAAATATTTTTTGTATGAAAGAAATCCTAATTTTGTCTTTATCTTCCAAGATTCAAACGTATTCAAAATAAAACTTAGCGCAGCTTGTAGAAGAGCTAATTGCTCACCACTTTGTCATAGACACTCTTCTGCGATTTTGTGCTCCTTTTGAGTTACATGCACTTTAAATATTTTTTGTATGAAAAAATCCTAATTTTGTCTTTATCTTCCAAGATTCAAACGTATTCAAAATAAAACTTAAAGCAGCTTGTAGAGATGCTAATTGCTCACTACTTTGTCATAGACACTCTTCTGCGATTTTGTGCTCCTTTTGAGTTACAGGCACTTTAAATATTTTTTGTATAAAAAAATTCTAATTTTGTCTTTATCTTCCAAGATTCAAACGTATTCAAAATAAAACTTAGCGCAGCTTGTAGAGTAACTCTTACAAATATATGAAATTATCAGTATCAAATAAACAAACAAGGAAATCTCAAAACGTGTTCAGACATGTTTATGTACAGGTAAGTTATTGTGTGACTCGTATGTAAATTTTTTTTTGTATAGAGTCATTGCTTAATTACCCTATAAGTGACGATTTCGGCTCTATTTGGTCATCTAGTCGAACGCGTCGAAAACGCTGAATGATGAATAGGTATATAAATTGCAATTAAAAATTCCCTTTGTAGTTTTGCGGTATTTATGTAGGAGCACATCTTAGTATGTTTTATTTTCTCGTGACTCATCCAAATTGCAAGAATATTTGGCTCATTATCTAACTACCCCATTAAGTAATGAGGTAGTTAGGTAATGAGCCATTATCTAACTACCCCATTAAGTAACGGGATAGTTGGGTAATGAGTCATATATCAATAGTATAAGGGCAAGCGGAACCCGTTTTTGTTCATTACGCGTCTTGTGCTCGTAAAAACAACACAATTTTTTATCAACTATCACCACATTGTAACTTTTATTTATTTGCCTGTAACATTTTTGTATCAAAATGACTACATTTGTGACTAATTTAGACATTTTTTCTTTTTTGAGTAATAGTGGGTGCCTTAAAAATAGTGATTTACTGTGTCAAACCATTATAAATCGTATTTCAAGTGAAATTCCAAACGAAGAGCTCAGTATTATCAAAAAGTTTTACCAAAATTATACGTCAAACCTAGCTAGAAGATGGGACAATTCAGGTAGAAACGAAAGATTTGGTGTTAAAAACAAGGAGTGGTTGGAGTCTAAAATTTTGTGGCCAACTTTAACTTCTGTGAATTTTCCTATGTTGTTTGATCCAGAATATACCATAGAGGACATTTCAGTAGACGTAGAAGAGCATAATTTATCGTACGAAGAGGAAGCGGGTGCATCTACATCAGAAGCTACCACAAATACTCCCAGAACTAGAAATAAACGACCATTTGAAGATTTAACAAATAAGCAGAAGAAAAGACGTTCTTTGTCTCTTTTGGAGCATTCCGAAGAAGAGCTGTTCTATGCTCTTATTGCTAAACTTAATGAAAACGGGCGCACTGTTTGTTCTAAAGTTATTAAGTGCCTCTCAAATAAGCCAGAAAAGGTGCAAGAAGTAAGTGACTTTTTATATAAAGCTTCTGATAAATCGATTTCCGAGGAAGACACCTTAGCTCTTGCCACAGCATTGAGTTTATCAAAATGGCAATATCTAACTTTGAGGTCCATTTTAAGTACAAATGGCACAGCGGCTTTTCCATCTTACCAGAAGTTACTGTTGAAGAAGAAAGAATGCTATCCAGCAAAAGAAGATATTGTGATATCGGAGTCAGGAGCTAAAATTAAGTTACAGGCAGTTCTAGATTTAACTGCCGAGAAGATTTTGAAAGTGACTGGTTCAAATATTAATGGTGGTGTTTTGAAGCTAGTTAGTAAATGGGGCTGTGACGGAGCTTCTTCACAAAGTTGTTACAAACAAAAACCAACTGGTGACATATTTTCAGAATCTTCTGTATTTATGGTTAGTTTTGTACCACTTCGCCTTATGAGTGACAACGATGTGATAGTATGGGAAAATCCGCGCCCTTCTTCAACAAACTATTGCAGACCAATTATGTTCGAATTCAAACAAGAAACAAAAGAATATATTCAGCAAGTAGAAGCAACATTACAAGAAGAAATTCAGAACCTTCTACCAACAAAGTTATTTGATGGCGAATTTGAAGTATTTCATGAATTGCATATGACGATGATCGACGGCAAAGTATGCACGGCACTTTCACAGACACAGTCTGCAGCCAATTGCAACATTTGCTTAACAAATCCGAAAGATATGAACAACTTGAACCTCGTTTTTAACAAACCAGAAAACCATGATATGTACAAATATGGTTTATCTTCACTTCACATGTGGTTGCGATGCATGGAATGTATTTTGCACATATCTTACAACTTAGATTTCAAAAAATGGGCGGCTCGGGGTGAGGACAAACTGCTCCGAAAATCAAGAAAAGAGTTAACGCAGCATGAGTTTTTTGTTGTAACTGGCTTAATGATTGATATCGTCAAACAAGGCTTTGGGACAACAAACGATGGCAATACAGCTCGACGGTTTTTCAATGATTACGAAAGGTCAGCTGAGATAACAGGAGTTAATGCTAATTTGATTAAGAGATTTGCTGTAATTTTGCAGGCAATATCTTCTGGGAGAAATGTAGATATTGAAAAATTTAGAATTTATTGCAGAGAAACAGCAGAACTTTATGTCAGCGAGTACTCGTGGTATTACATGCCTTCGAGTGTACATAAACTTTTAGTGCATGGTGCAGATATTTGCCAGCATTTTTCTTTTATTCCAATTGGTATGATGTCCGAAGAAGCCTCAGAAGCAAGAAACAAAGATTTTCGTTCAATCAGAGAAAAGCATACTAGAAAGATAGGCAGAATGCAAACAAATGAAGATATTTTACACCAGTTACTTATCAGCTCCGATCCGTACATTACGAACATAAGACCGAAGTTCACCAAAATTCAAAAGCAGCAGAGGTTTGAAGAAGCCGAAAATCTTCTAAAGGATGACGTTTCACCCAATGAACTCGATTTAGAAGATGCTGATGAGGAAGAAGTATACGTCGACATTGAGAATAATCCCCCACAAGATCCGCTAGCATAATTCACATTGTAACATACGCACGTTCATGTTAGTTTATTTAAGTTTGTAAGTTTGTAATCTAGTTTATTTAAGTTATTAAGTTTATAGGTACTGAGAAAAAATGCGCTTAAAATTAATTTATGTTCTAGTTTATTTAAATTTGTAAAATAATAGTTTACTTTAGTTATTAAGTTTACAGGTACTGAAAAAAAATGCGCTTTGTTTTATTTTTTGTGTTTGTTTTATTTATTTATTTATTCATTCATATTATGTTGACGACAGCCCTAGCAAAGTATTACATTTGTAAACAAAGACTACCCACTGTTGGGGTAGTCAAATAAAAAGTTGTATTTTACATTTCATATGACTTATTAGGAAAAAATATTTAAAGTGCATGTAACTCAAAAGGAGCACAAAATCGCAGTTGAGTGTCTATGACAAAGTAGTGAGAAATTAGCCCCTCTACAAGCTGCGCTAAGTTTTATTTTGAATACGTTTGAATCTTGGAAGATAAAGAGAAAATTAGGATTTTTTCATACAAAAAATATTTAAAGTGCCTGTAACTCAAAAGGAGCACAAAATCGCAGAAGAGTGTCTATGACAAAGTAGTGAGCAATTAGCATCTCTACAAGCTGCTTTAAGTTTTATTTTGAATACGTTTGAATCTTGGAAGATAAAGACAAAATTAGGATTTCTTTCATACAAAAAATATTTGAATATTTTTTTTCTCTGAAAATACGGCTTTTTTGGCAAAAACTCAATGTACAAAAGTGATTTGTAATTGCATCAGCTGTCTACAAAAAAAAAAATAAGCTGAATCGGTTGACCTTTTGTCAAAAATTTCTTAATGTCCCCTTTTTTATCATTTGGGACCAGTGTGCGTCGCGTCGAGAGAATGCGTTCTTGACACCTATCAGTTTCCTATCATGTGTTTTGCGAATCCATAGGGTTACTAGAAATTGTCCAACTGACAGGTGTTAGGAACGCATTCTCTCGACGGCTGGACCTTTAACACTTTCGATTCCACCCAGTTTTCATAGAACTCATACGCCATGCCGCCATACATATTGGAAGTGAACCCTCCGGGAGGGTTACCGGCATTACGTTTGCGCTAAATTTAACCATGGTCAACGGCATTAAGTTTAAAACCGTGTTATAAAACACTGTACAATGATGTAAAATTGTGTTTACAGGGTGTCTTGTTGTTATTAGTAGTTTCCAACCTTCTAAATTTTTTGTGAATATTTGTAAACGTGCAAAAAAAATGAAATGCTTTGATTTTAAAACCAACGCATATACTAATAAATCTTGTTAAAATATACATCAGATTTTATTTTCAAGGTTTATAATGCTGTATTTGCTAAGAAAAACCTACATTTAAAATGAGCCCTCCGTGAGGGCTCCCGGCTTCTCAGATGCGACTAAGTGAACCCTCCAGGAGGACTCCCGGCACTGACGTCACCAGGTCGCGCTGTCAACTAAATGTTTATAGTTGACAGCGCGACCTGGCGACGTCACCATGGCGATCCAACTAATTGCGTAATACACGATCAATCACAATTTGTTTCGATTTGAAACAGATTGCTAATCCAATGCTTCATAAGTTGGAAAAAAAATCTGCTCAACAACGTAAATAACGCAATGAATGTTGTTTAACTGTCAAAATGAAACAAATTAGTCATAATCCTTAACGAAAATAAGATACGCAATTAGGGTACCTACTGGTAAAATAGGGGCTCTCAGTTCTACTAGACCGAGGCCCTCGACTACGGGTGCGAAACTTGAACATTCAAAAAACTATGAAAATAAGTGATAAGTACTCATGTTACCTACTCGCCCAGTTACTGGGCTGTGGAGGTCAAATAGCCATCCAGTTTGACTAGAACCTCCGACCTCAACTTAGTTGGGAATAGAGTTGCCATCCGTCCGTATAAAGCCGGACAGTGTAGGCTTTTTGACCTCTTGTCCGGGCCAATTTGACTGCGTCCGGCCCGTCCGGCTTTTGTTAGGCTTTTTATTCTCTAGTAATGGACGAAACAAAGATACAGGATAAAATTGGAAACTATTGCAGAAATGTTAATTGTGGAATTTAATTTAAGACATGTAACTTGCAAAATGTTTTATAATAAAATTGTTATGGATTGTTGGAGCTTTTAAAGCAAGATTTTACCAAAGAAAAATATGCAAATGAAAATGATAATACCGATTAAAACTTTCTTATAAAAATAGGTACCGTATGAGTTTTATTTGAACTTTTAGTCAAAAATCCTTTTTTGGCGTCCGTCCGGTCGTGGGACTAGGGTTACCATTTCAAAATTTGAAAAATCCTGACATTAGCAAAAAAGTCCGGACATTTAACTTTTTAATTTTATTTTTTCAGTAATAATTTATCTTTTTCAAAGAAAATCCCCTTACATCGAAAAGTCCGGACAAATACGAAGGCCGAACATGGTGCGGACGGGGGTCCAAAGAGCCGGATATATCCGGACAAATCCGGACGGATGGCAAACCTACATGGGACCCAAAAGTCCGGCTTTTTTTGCGGGTAAGTCCGGTTTTCAGATTTTTAGAGATGGCAACCACAGATTTAATCTGTGATGGAAATTTCAATAAACAAAATGGTACGTTATGGAATTAATAGTACTAGGTAAACGTTTATCTAATATATCATGTCAGGGGTCATTGAGGATAGTAAGTAAAACATCGATATTTTATCAGCTTCCATACTTAAATATAAACAAAATGATAATTCAGCGATTACTTCATGTTTTAGTCATAATTTTAAAGATTATAATATAAATATATGGACACGTCCACTCAAATATGGGCGGCAAAGATATTATAAATATCTAGATAGACAATCAAAGGTGTAAACTCGTCGAAAAAATAGCGTCCAACTGTTGGCCGCTAAAATGCACGCCCACTAGAAAAGCGCAATGACAGTACGATGACGTGGCGCGAGTGTAAGATGTAGCTGTCATGACACCAGCATAACAAAGTTGGCTTGTTTTTTTTAGTTATTTTGCAACGTGACACTTTATCTAGATATATCATTAATATAATCAAAGATGTGTGGTTCTTTCCCCAAAATACCATTTCAGACACCAATGTGCATGGTTCTCACATGATCTGACCAAGATTATGTCTGGACTTTAAATGAGACTGCGACTTCTGAGTTTGTTTCGGCCTTTCTTCTCAGAGTAGTCAGATAGGAAACGCCGATCTCATCTAGTTTTTATTAAATATGATTGACGTATAAAAGTGTTTGTACAAACCTAATTACCAGAAATAAAATCATTTATCAGCCTGTTCTTGTCCCGCGGAAGGTTTAAGATATTCATCATTTATTTATAATTATATTTATTTATTTATTAATTAAAATTTAAAGTTCAAAAATACTGTATATGTAGGTACAGTTTTTTTATTTTATTTTTCATTGGAATTAATATCTGAGGCATTTTCTATCTTTATATACAACAAGGTCAAATTAGATTACTTGGCAAAACTACACGAACATGATGGCTAGCTGATCAACCGCCGCGGGTAGTGTCATTACTTGGAATTATGAAATCAGAAACCGAAACGTAAGTTAATTTTATGCACTTTTTTTTTTGTCTGGTCCATAAATTCAAGGTCGGCGAGCTATGGAACGGGCTATGCTTGAAGTCTCTCTGAGGGATCGAATCCGGAACTAGGTGATCCGGCAGAGAACCAAAGCTATCGACATAACTCACATAATAAGCAAGCTGAAGTGGCAGTGGACCGGCCATAATAGCCGTAGAACCGATGACCATTGGGGTATACGTGTTCTTCACTAGAGACCGCGAATCAGCAAACGTAAGGTAGGACACCCTCGGGCTAGGTGGAGCGATGCTCTTTGCAGGATGGCTGGTAGCAGCTGGATGAGAGTTGCCGAGAATCAAGCTGAATGGAGTGCAATTGGAGAGGCCTATGTCCAGCAGTGGACTGCTGTAGGCTGATGATGTTGATGAGATTAGAAAAATGACTTGGAAAGGTAGTCAGCATGCATAATCAGCATATGTTCCCATTGCTGGGAAACAGGCATTCTCTCTGTGAAAGGGAGTCACCGTAATCCACGACGCGGGTCTTGGTCTAGTGCGGGTTGTTAGATGTGACATGCCTTTTAAGTTTTTGGTTCTCGGACAATCCGGTTTCCTCACGATGTTTTCCTTCACCGTTTTGAGAGCAGTGGTGATGAAATAATTTACACAAAATAAAACGTCCGTCAGGGTTCGAACCTACGACCTATAACTGATTGCGACTGGGCCACCACTGCTCTTATTATAATACGATCCGCGATAAACTATGTATCAAATCAAATAAATAAATATTTTATTTCACATAAACCTACATGGGCACTTATGAAATGTCAGAAGCTAGGTGCACGGTTCCAATTGGTCGTTTCCTATGGAGAAGAGCCGGCAAGATACTCTATGGTTCTTTTAAAAGAAATTGGCTATTACAATGTTTATAAATTAGTGTTAATAGGTATGGGAGAACAGTGTAGGACCGTCAACAAGTACCAGGTACCTACTAAAAAACAAAATTCATAATGGCCAACAAACCGAAACGTATCTGAATCTATGATCGATTTGACAGTTAGTGAAACTATAGAACTTGAAATGAAAACCTGTTTTAGTTATAAACATGTTTAAGTATAACCAATATGCTCGAAAGTTAATCTAGTGTTCGTGGATTCTGATCACCAGAACCAAAGGTACACACGGCTACACATCAAGCACATTTCCAGTATAAGCTGACCTCGCATTGTACGGAAATCCTATGCAATGCGAGATCAGCATAAACTAGATATGTAGCTTGATGTGTAGCCGTGTGTACGTAGGTAAGTATTTCAAAAGTCGGGATCTCCACTTTTGCTTACAAGCCGGTTAATCAATTATTTTTGAAATGGTATTGTAAATGATTTTATTTCTTTACACACAATTTTACACTCAATCATATTTTAAAAACTAAATGATGTCGGTGGCCTATGCGGTTACTCTGAGTAGAACGGCCGAAACAAACTCAGAGGTCAGATTCTCTTTAAAGTCCAGACATAATCTTGGTCAGATCATATGAGGACCATGTTTAATAGTGTCTTAAATGGTCATTTGAGGAAAGAATCACACAGTTATGGGTGGACCTGTCTGTGGTAGTTACTATCCGGTTTATCAATGGAACGATGGAAATTGTTTTAATAATACTAACGTAAGACATAGGTGAACATAACAACACACATGGTTTATTATATAACCTTGTATAAAAAGAGTTTAATCCGTTACTATTCTACGATTCAATAGAAAAATCAACAATAGATGATCTACTTCTAAACTTAACATTCCTAAAACGAACACCCCCAAATAAAAAAATAAAAAAACAAGAAACAATCCCTATAGAATTCATTTTCATAAACAGAACGCGCCCCACACTTAATTCAAAATTGAAACAAAAAAGGATTTACTCACGTTTTAAAAAATATAACTATTGTCGTCACTACTGTATTCACGCATGCGCTGTTTGACTGCGCGATGACAACTGACAGTTTGACCTAAGATGGCTGCCTGTACTACTGGTTTTATAGACCTACGTGCTTTGATAGCATAACAAAGAAGCGTGGGATTGCTTGTTGTTAAGTTTAATTTTCCTTCTATGACTATTAGGGACAACAGTTTGTATATTTTATAAACTGTTGTGCCTAATAGTCATTTAGTCATTAGTCGTTTAGAATGGATATTTGCGGGTTTTGCTTAGTTGAATCTGAGGATTTTTTTATTAAGTTATGTGTATATTGTAGAGTGACCTAGCCAGTTTTTTCGTTATTTTACTTTCACCTTTACTACAATGGAGGTTTCTTTTAAATTTCAAATCACAGCCCAAAGGCCGTTTATCGACCGCACCGTGAACGGGACGTCAATTTCAGTATCAACCCGTGGTCTGGATTTGTGCCCGGTTGATGACAATAGGCTCGCCCCCTATTATATGGGACTTGAACATAACTGGCGAAATGTGGGTGTGCTTTAGATACACCTCTGCCCTACCCTTCGGGGCGTGATGTTATATATATATTTTAATTTTTATGAATATTTTACACTTCATTTTTCATCGACAAACATACAGAGAAATTATAATAACACACATTATTAATATAAATGTATTATTATCATAACAGTACTTGGAATTATTATTATTTTACACTGCGGTTTAAAGTGAACTAATTTATAATTGTTGACAAATACAATCATTTGGTTTAACCATCTGTTCCTTCTTTACTAGTTAATTGTCCCGAGTTTGCTTGCTTATTTAATAATTAATAGTAGTACCTGGGCGAACGAGCTCCGCTCTGGTAAAAATAGAGAATGCTCATTTAATATTAAAGGATAGTTCATACTAATTCCATTTATAGCACGTATTAATTCCATGCTGCCATGATAGTAGGTACTTACTTATTCGATGCTGCCATGTCATTATTCTAAGGTAGCCATCTTGTTCTAAAATTTGGGCGACCGAGCTCTGCTCGGGTGAAAATACGGAGCAAACGAATTTTTCTAGATATGATACTTAGCTAGATCGATTTTTCGCCTCCGTAAACCCCTATATTGCAACTTTCATCGAAATCGTTAGAGTCGTTTTCGAGAACGTGAGTGCAAATATGCAGTGTGAAATTTAATTCGTTTTAATCCGCTTAAGGGGTTATTTTACTAATCATTATGAACAACTTTTTGTATGGGACCAACCCTGAAACAGAAAAAAAATCAGCTGTCCCTACATTTTGACGAGCTATGCGAACATAAATGTGGGGAACAGCTGATTTTTTTCGCAATTTCGGGTTTGGTCCTTTAGTGAAAGTTGTTCATAATGATTAGTAAAATGACACTTTAAGCGGATTAAAACGAATTAAATTTAACATTGTATACAGGGTGGCAGGGACATCGACGCGAAAATTGTTATCATGGATTCAGTACATGATTCTGAACCGCCCTGCGTTGAAATTATTCGTCGGGTATTTAAAAAAAATCTGCTGTTTCATAGAAAAGTGCAATACCTATGCGGTCAAAATGTATAGAACAGATGATTAAAAAAAAATAACCGACGAAAAATAAAACCTCTGAAGTAAACCCTACCAAACACGGAGTAATCGCGTAACAAACACACAAAAAAAAGATCGAATTGAGAACCTCTTCCTTTTTGTCGTTTAAAAATACGTGGATAGGTTCCTACCCAACATTCGATCTACAAAAACGGCACAATGTCACACTGTTAGATGACATGTAGAAGTAGAACATGTAATCTTAATATTTATTTTCAATTGCTTTTGATTATTTTTTGTACATTGTTCTCACATGTAGAAGCAACAAGAATGATGTACCCAGGATTTTGTAATATCTTTATTTAAAAGAGTGTCCTTGGAGTTTCTTGCCCGTTCTTCTCCATAGAGATCTACGTTTTGGAATGGGCAATTAGCTTCAACTTTCTGACTAACTGACCGATTCTTTTGCAATTCAAAAGTGCCTGTAAATGGTTTAATTGGAATAAATGCTTTGAGTTTGAGTCGTAATTATCGGGGGCGAAATAGATACAAGACGAAGAAAACTTTGCTAAGTAGCCAAGTTTTAACGTGCCACTTGCGAAGCGTGTATGTATAATCTATATAATATATCTCTTTTTAATTAACAAAGAAAAGGAGAAAAAAAAACTGGCACTCCGGAAATACCGCCAGAAGTGAAAAATCAACGCGTTGTTGTCTTTTCATTGGTCAAAAGCTGGTGTCATCACGGTGTCGCGAAATCAATGGTTTAATCCCATCTCAAAAATGCCCAACGCGCCTAAAGAAGTTTTCACTTCAAAAAAAAAAGAAGGGGGTTCCATGTTCGTGTGTATCAATTTTTTTAAACTTATTTTATCGTTGCCTACCGCCATAAGATTATTTTTTAAATAATTAGTTATTTAACGAATGTGCAGACAAACATTCTATTATTTACTAACATTATTACGATTTAGTGATTACTGCTAAAAGGTCAAAAGTGCATCAGTTAAACCACGGATGGATGTGTCATTCTGCAATATTTGTGACTAATTTCAATAAATTTAATTAGGTAAATACCAAAATGAGTTTGCCTTTTATTGTTTCCTCGGTTTGAGGGAAAAGTGGTCATCTTCCAGAATGGACAAACAATAGGAAAATTAATTTATACCTATTCAGAATGTTATGCTTGTACTGTCACGTAAATAAGCTGTGGATTTTCTTGCCCGTTCTTTTCCATAGGTAGGTATTTGAGTTTGAGTTTGACATGGCACGTTGAGCCCTTGTTCCCGGCTATATTCCTCGCGCTCGCACCTACGGCAATTTTTCATCGAATTTCTTAAGTGTCTTTATAGTATTTATTTTAAAATTATATAAAAAGTATGTTTAAGATCTTCGCAACGAGCCCTTTCATTTGGTGTCACACTGTTAGCAAAACTTTTTTTAAATTTTCTTGTTTGCCCCCAAAAGTGACCCCTATATTCAAAATTCATTTATTTACATTACACGTTCGTATTTGGGTCATAGAAATACATATGTGTACCAAATTTCAACTTAATCGGTCCATTAGATTCGGAGCGGACAAACAGACAGACACACGAGTGATTCTATGAGGGTTCCGTTTTTTTTCCTTTTGAGGTACGGAACCCTTTTTTTTGGTTGGGAAATCATCAAATAACTTCTCCCGCTCTGGGCTGAGCGGGAGGGCGTGTCAGACTCTTACTGACTAAAACCCACCCGTATTCCTTCGGTTGCCCTGTTGCCGGGGGCCACGATCTCCCTTTCGGTTTTCTTCGCAACCCCGGCAGGCATCCGTCCTAGCGGACCCCGTCAAATTCTGCTGACATCTCTTTGAGACTTCTTTTTGCAGGTACGGAACCCTAAAAAGGAAAAAGAAGTCATAAGCCAGTTGAATCTTTGACATGGTCTCATTGATACTCTAGAGTCTAGAGTATTAATTTGACGATGTCAAAGATTCAACTCTAAAAGTCTACAGTCTAGACTTCTAAAGTTGTGGGAAATCAAAAGGAACACCTGTTATAGGCAATGTCTTTAGAATGCCAACTCACCTCTAATGCTTATGATTAAGCACCTAAGTTTTCACGGAGAGATTTTTACAGACTGGCAGATGTCCTCTAGTGCCGGTGACCAATATCATCAGCACCTGCACGCGTAGCATGACCACCGTAGAAACGGGATTTTGTCGACGGAAGAATAGACAAACTGACAGATTGTGATTGTTTATCTGTCATTTTATCTATTCTTCCGTCGACAAAACCCGTTTCTACGGTGGTCACGCTACGCGTGCAGGTGGGCGACGAAATAACGTCAAGCAGCAGTAGCATTAAGTTTTTTCGGTTAAAAATCTCCCAGGAACCTAAGGCTAGCTCAGCTTAACATAATCAGCCTATAATGTTGCCACTGCTGGGACACAGGCCTCCTCTCTGTGAGAGGGAGTGGGCCGTAATCCACCACGCGGGCCCAGTGCGGGTTGGTAGATGTCACATGACTTCGAATTTTTGGTTTTAGGACATGCCGGTTTCCTCACGATATTTTCCTACACCGTTTTGAGAGCTGTGGTGATGAAATTATTTACACAAAGTAGTTTTTTTAATCATGCTCACAATTTTGTAATAGGTAAACTTTTTTATTTATATATTTTATTAGCTAAACATTCCATTTTGAATTTTTAAATTTTGTTGAAATCCGAGGTTTTCATGTCTTTAACGCTCCAGGCGCTCCACTAAGTCGGGAATCGCGGGGCGATTTCCGGCCACCGTAGGCGCGGGCTTGCGGGCGGTGAGCAATGGGTGGCTCACCGTCCGGTAAGGACCAGGCCCGGGTCGACGGCGCGTTGTGTTCCACGCGCGCCTCAAAGAGATGTCAGCAGAATTGAAGGGGTCCACTAGGGCCGATGCCTGCCGGGGCTGCGAAGAAAACCGAAAGGGAGATCGTGGCCCCCGGCAACAGGGCAACCGAAGGAACACGGGTGGGTTTTAGTCAGTAAGAGTCTGACACGCCCTCCCGCTCCGCCCAGAGCGGGAGAAGTTATTTGATGATTTCCCACCCTCAAAAAAAAAAAAAAAAAAAGGCGCTCCACTAAAGCGCCTGTTTGGGTTCGAAACTACGACCTACAATTTGAAAGTCACGGCGCCATTACCACTGGGCCGCTACTGCTCGTATTCCATATACTTAATAAGGTAGGTACCCGAGAAAGAAAAAGCACATTTTTTTTTTTTCAATATAATGGCGATGATGCCTGGGTCAAAAAAAAAGAAATTATATTTAGTCCACCAGATAATAAAAAATATTAGACACGTATTTCTTGCTTTATAATATTAATAAAAAATGATTTAGATAAAACGCATTAACGTTGGGGAGTGGGGCTCGCTACGTCATAAGTAAGTATAAATACTACATACTCGTGACGTCATGGCACATTAACTCAATGTATCGCTGTAGTGTTTTTATTTATAACGTAAAAAAATAAAAAAATACCAGTTTAATATTTTTGGAACGAAGTTCTTTAACGCAGCTTGTAAACTTTCAGAAAACGTCATGTTAAAAAGTGTTAATACTCGCGACTGTCTTCTTCTAATTCATAGAGAAAAAAAGAGAGAGAGAGAGAGAAAACGCCGGCAGAAAAAAACAAGAGTAAAGTGATTACAGTGTCATGGTATAAAATTGTACACATCGGCCCGAGTACACTGCATGCCGGAGAGAGAGAGAGAGTGAATTTAGTCAAATTGAAAATCCAAGATGGCGGCTGCAAAAAAATTCATTTTGTTTTAAATCATACGTGAGAAGGAACTTCGTTTCTGACGGGGTCCCACGACCACAAACGATTTAAAAAAAAATCTACTTGACAAAAACAATTTTTAGTCATCATCCCTATTATCACCTTAGGCTATAATAGAGTATACACGCATACTTACATAAACTCACGCCTCCTTCACATGGGGGTAGGCAGAAACAACAGAACGCCACCTGCTACGACCCTTATAATATTCTCTATTTGCTTTGATTAAATTATTTATGAGAAAATAAAGAACTTTGCATAAAAGTAAAAATGAGAAAAAAAAATTGAATAACCCTTGTAATGTCTTCCAGAGAGAGATAATCTATTTCAAGTGTAAAGGCTCTTTCAAACACGCGCGACACGCGACGCCACACAAAGACACCGCTCGTCGCGCGTCGAGCGGTGTCTTTGTGTTGCGTCGCGTGTCGCGCCTGTTTGAAAGAGCCTTAATTTGATTAAAACATTTGTCGATAAAAACAATTCATAGAAATTAGTTATAAAACTGATAATTTTTTGTTATTCGTTAGACCTCTGTGTTGTGTTCAAGTCGATAAGAATAACAGAGGTCTTATTAAAAAACTTTTAAATCCCAGGAAAAAGATAGGCGAAGTAAACTAAAACGAAAATAGGTACAGCTGATCTATTCTGTAAAAGTTTAAGGCCATGTCCTATTTAAAAACCGGCCAAGTGCGTATCGAACCACCCACAATGAATTTATCCCTATAACAAACTTAACATTGTAGTTGAAAAACATGTTCTCCCATAAGGAATGTATGGGAGAACATGTTTTTGCAACTGCAAATGTTAATTGGTCGATTATAACTCGTTAACCTGTAAAGCCTACTTAGCTGTGACAGTTTTCCTTTTAAAGGGTCTTTCAAACAGGCGCGACACGCGACGCGACACAAAGACACCGCTCGTCGAAGAGCCTTTACTGTGTTAAGGCTCTTTCAAACAGGCGCGACACGCGACGCGACACAAAGACACCGCCCGTCGCGCGACGAGCGGTGTCTTTGTGTCGCGTCGCGTGTCGCGCCTGTTTGAAAGACCCTTTAATGCTCACATATCCAAAAACAACCATTTAGCATTTTGGGGACGACACTTGACTCTAACAAAAATTAGCACTTTAAAGCTTAATATTTCGCAAACGGATTCCTGAATCCAAAACTGGTTTTCACTCACCCAAAATATTTTTGAACGACCTTTCCAATAACACCCCACACTATTGCAAAGACGAGAAAAAAAAATACAGTGGCACTCCGGGAGTGCCGACAGAAGTGAAAACTAAGAAAAAACTTCCAATAAGTACCTTTAAAGTAAAAATACTTGCATAGAACATTGATCCGTAATGTAATATAATTAAAGAACACAATCGCGTTTATAAAAATGAGGTGTCCGTAACAGTGTCGCGGGTTTAATTGTTTTAGCCATCTCAAAAATTCCCAACGCGGCTAAAGAATTTTTCACTTCAAAAGAACTTGGTTTTATTCACTTGACTTTGTCGGCGTGATCAATTAATATGTATACCTACGCATGCCAAATTACAGCTTTTTAGTAATAAAAGTCTCTGAGCTAAGCCGCGTACAGACAAACAGACATGGCGAAACTATAAAGGTTCCTTGTTTACTACGGAGCCCTAAAAAGCGATCGTAACGCAAATACGCGATTGGTCGCGTGCATTATGTCACTTTGTTCGGAAAACCGGAAAGCGCCCTCTGTCGGCGCGACCACTAGTTCAGGTTCACCGAACAGATAGTTCGAACGATCGCGTATTCGCGCGACAATCGCTTTTAAATAAGACGCGGGGTCACCGAGAAAACTTAGGTGAAGTGAACTGTCATTCCACCTAATGCTAGGGTTTGACATTTCTACACAATAGACCGGCAGACACGTACTTCTACGTGTGTAGGATTATTTACAGAATATTGGTAAAGGTAGGTTTATTTATCCTAGACTGCCTCATTGGCATAGTAGTTACCTGATTAATTGAACTGCGCGGGGCGATTTGTAGAAAAAGCAACGCACGTCAACTTCTTTTTTTTTTTGGGTGGGAAATTATCAAATAACTTCTGCCGCTCTGGGCGGCAGAAGACTCTTACTGACTAAAACCCACTCGTGTTCCTTCAGTTAATTCCTACCTAGTGTTAAGGAATAGTAAATTGTTAGTAGTTGCGCCTGTATTTGTCCACGTTCTCATACAACTGGCGAATTCCTCATATCGCAGTTGTTGTGAAGGACGAGTTCCTCTGGCGCAGTAGTTTCACCATGAAAACCACCACGCAGCGTTGCTGTGTTTAGGAGACATTTTAGCTTTGTTTCTGGTGTGGCAATACATCAGTGATGCTTCTGGAATTGCGGATATTCATGCACCAAGGAAACCCACGAAATTCAAATTTTCTTACGTCTTTTGCGACCACAAATTAAATGTATTTACAAAATTATAACCATTAAAGTCATAATTATACAGCTGTCTAATAAGTTCAAATGTATTGAATGACTATTTCATGAAACAACGAAATTATAGGCCAATTCTATTGCAAAAAAACGTAAGAAAATTTGAATTTCACGGGGTTCCTTTAGCACATCCCCCATAACATCATGTGGGCCGTCGTCGGTCGGCTTGCTCGCCAGCAATAATATTCACGGTCAATCGACACGTATTTATTTGAGGAGAGAGAAAACGCATGTGACTAAATGAGTGATGAATATAAATGTTGATGGATGGGGAGAGAGAGGAAGGCCGAAGAAAAGATGAACGGATAGTGTGAGGAAAGATATGAAAGAGAAGGGAGTGAATGATAGTGTGACGGTTTACAGAGGAGAATGGGTGAAGAAAACGTGTGCGCCAACCCCACGTAACATTGGGCAAGGGGTAGATGATGTTTCGAGGTGTATTTTTGTGCTAGTACTTTGAAATGTTTCTATTATTTATTATTAACACTCACATTTGTTTTTACAGATTCAACCCAATACAGCACTGTAGTACTCGTAGCAATGTCCACTGTGTGACGCAAGTCATGTAGAGGACAATATGTTAAGTGTCACCCTCTGGAATTCCGCCAATGAGCATGTACAAATATCCACTTGCAGAGAGACACTGTTGAGTATCTTTATTGCCCGCCCCACACTTTAACAGGTTTGTACGGGCCACCGGGACTTTAAACAGCCTCTCGGCCCTTGCCGCAGCCTACTGTTTGGAACGAGCAATCCCAAAGATTCTAGTATTTGAGGATTATTCAGCATACCTACCACGAAAAACCATAAAAACATATTTAACCAGTGCGAAATTGTGTCTCCCTCCCACTTATAGAAACCAACCATCCCTATTACAAAGAGGGTTAGATACATAAGTGGATAGAGAATGGGTAGACGCCAAATTGCTTCATAAAAAGGAACCGGGTAAATTTATTTTGCATTTTTTTTACCATAAGACATTACTTCGTTTCAGATGAATTCCTAATGATAGCCTTCGTTTTCAGGTTACTTCTTACTAAGCATTATAAAGTGATTTCACAGCTGTTGTGTTAGTAAACTCCCGGGTTTCACGCATTACAAATCCAAGATTTTTCAGGATTTGTATATATTTGAGGTGTATCTATTATAGTATTTTGTATACTTATTATTTGCACCAACGACAACTCCATTTTATGTCCGGGCAAATCACTGTCCTTTCCAAGATTGCCTGGAAGAGATCGCGGAAAGCGATAAGGCCGCCCATTTGTATATTTTGCAGTTTAATTTATTTTTTGTTATGTATTTTTGTGGTGTAAGTACAGTAAAGTTTATGTAAATAAATAAATAATTGTTCTCCTCGATTTATCATTGAATACACAGCAACGACATACTGCGATCACCTATTCGTAGGCGATACAAAAATTTTGTATTTTCTTTTCTAAGAATCAACGCTTTTAGAACTTCAAGATTTACAAAATGCAGCTCTTACGAACAGAAATGACGAGGTACCTTAATCATGCCTAGTCAATTACTTTGAACAAAAACAAAAGACTCGCAGTTTTACAGGCAGGCATTCGCAATATTATATCTGTTTATCTTAAAACATTATTTTAGTCCAAATAAGAGCGTAAGGTGCCTATAAAAAGTAATAGGTCTTTACCTATGAAATTGCCGTTTTTTGAAATAAGTTAACGCCCTTGTTTGTCTATATTTTTTTTATTTTTTTATTAATCAAAGTATGCATGCAATTAATGCATTTTTGCCAACGTAATGGTAGCTTATCGATGTCCTTTTTGAAAAAGTCTGCTGGACGGGAGGCAAAAAATTCTTCAAAGGTATTTTGAACTGCTTCTCGGTTATTGATTTTTTTCCCCGCCAAGGAGTTATACAAATTCTAGAAAAAGTAAAAGTCTGTAGGGGCAAGGACTGGTGAGTACGGTGGATGACGGAGAACTTCCAACCCCAGCTCTTGTAACTTGGAGACCGTCTGCTGTGCAATATGAGGTCGCGCGTTGTCGTGCAGGAGCAGCGGAGCCGAACGATTGACCAAAGCTGGTTGGAAATGTGCGAGCTTCTCCATCATTATGTTCAGTTCTTCACAGTACACATCTGCAGTAATGCTTATCCCGTTTGGTAAGAAGCTGTGATGAATGACACCGGCGCTAGACCACCAAACAGTAACCATCACTTTTTTAGGGGTCAGTTTTCGTTTGGGGCATTGTTTGGGTGCTGAAGCAGGATCTAACCAACTTGCTCCGTTAGAAATCTTTTATGATATATTAGATATCATAAAAGATTTCTAATGGAGTGCGACAAGGTCATATTTTTGGACCGATTATGTTTATGTTTATATGAATGGGTCAAATACGAGATATATCACTCCATTATTGGGTAGTCGTGTTACAAGAATTTACCTTGACCTTAAGACCACCTGGGGTTATCAGAGAATAAAAAATTACAGACCTTGTCACTCTTCATAGCCAGTAAGTTTTTTGCACTAATAGTTATTTTTTAAGGAGTCCGCCTCGTTGGCCAAGTGGTTTGTGTTCGATTTCCGGGTCGGGCAAAGTGTTATTGGGTTTTTCGTCAGGATATTCTCAGTAGCAGCTCAGAGTCTGGATTCGTGCCCACCCGTCCCGTTACATGGGACTTAAAATGTAACTGGCAAAATGTGGGTGTACTATAAGGACACCTCTGCCTGACCCATCGGGATATATACGCGTTACGTTATGGTACTTTAAAAAAAAAATTCTATAGTATCCTCCGCCTCTCTGACGCTATTGAAGAGCACAACCTAATAAGAAGGAGCATTCAAAAGATTGTAAAAGAGAGAAAAAAAAAACAATTTTAATTATAATTATTTTTATTTATAAATTATTAGAAAATAATACAAAAAATGTTAAATAAACATAAACTTATTCGATGATATAATAATTAGAAGAATACTAGCAATGCGTAGAACATATATTTTTTATTTGTTAGTCTAGCGTTGACTACTATGTCTCCTGATGCGGGAAACCATGATGTGCGCGTTGGTCTAGAAGTAACCTATTCATTCGAGATTTTTAAGACTCACAGCCTAGGTAGTATTTTCTTTCTTCCTCGAATCATCATCTATCTTACTTTTCCCAACTATGTTGGGGTCGCTAACCGGATGCAGTTAAAGACCAGTATTTTACCAGGTCGTTACTCAGTAACTGGGTAAAACTATACCTTGGTAAGAGTGATTAATAGACTGGTATGATTTTCTTACTTTCTACACATTACTAGTATTTCTGTCAACCCAACTTAAGTTTTACTTAGCTGGGGAGCAACGATAGTGCAACAGGATTTAAGTAAATGAGTATAAAGATTCAGAGGGCAATCTGTCAAAGTCCTTCATGATAAATAAAAAGCGCTGTACTGGTCAAATACATGAAAGCTTGGAACGCTCTCAATCAATTTACATTTCATTTCCTTTTGACATGTGGTTAATGCTAGTTCATTCATGTTATTTATTGATTATTGTTGAGTGACATCTCTGTGTGTATCACCACATTACATCATCGCTGTCGTACTTAACTCCGTTGTACTATCGTTGCTTAAAATCAGTGGGACAAAGAATTATTTTATAATTTAGTTCCATTCTGTGAAATTCTGTTTGAACGCCGTTGGCTCGACGCCTTCGGGCACTTTAGTCACGTGCACCTGTAAGAAATACTATAGTTTAGTAATTTATATTAAATCTACAGATCCCTAAACTTAAGTCGAAACGGTCTAGAGTAAGTAGATAAGTTAAATTGAGTGAAATAAATCCCAGTTAAGATTTATCTATCTGGGATTATTTACATATAAATAGGCAGTAGAAATACTTCGTTCAATACGATCTTTTGTGTGAAAAAATTAAGTTCTTTTGCATTTGCAGTTAATAATATTTGAAAAACTTTGTTTTTTTTTTAATTTGTGTAACAAATTTATAACAAATTTATTCCTTATTAAATTCAGCACAAAAAATACACATTTTTTTTTGCAATGTACTTTTCTCTCTATTTCTAATGACTGAATTGAATTGAACTCTTCACTAGGATTTTTTTCGTAGAAAATATATTTAATTTTCCTGGTCTACTAGAGACAAAAATAAAGAAATTAATTGTAGAAGGACATTGAAGACACAATAGAAGTTTTATTGTTATTACTTCTGGGGCTGTTTAGTGTTCCATAAATTGTTAATTTTATTCATTTGAACTGAATAAATTTTTCTAACATTTTGTTTCCAATCACGTAAATCTCAGTCGAAAGCCACATGAAGTTTTAGAAAAAAAGTCCAAAATAAGTGGGAAAATAGTCGACGAAAATTTAAGTTATAAATTAACCTGTTTTTTTTAAGGTGATTTAAAATTTGTAATTAGGTTATGGAAACAATCAAATCACTCCATTTGTAAGTGGCACTACAATTTGCTATCCACAGGGTAGTTTTTTTCACCCAGATGTTTACATTTTTATTAAATTGTTTTGGAGCAGAGCATAGAATCATAAATATTATTACGTCATCCACTTTCCCTAAGTGGGGTATCTATATTTATTTTTATAATTCAAGGGCGTTGTTTTCAGACAGAATCGATATAGCGGCGCCAAAACAAATGAAGGTTAGACCACTAGCGCATAGTTCATTGCTCTAATTCAGGGATAGTGAACCTTTTTATAAATACGTATCATTTAGATATGCTTTTAAAAAAAATTTGAAGCCTGGTTGTGCCACCGATGTTTGAGAAAAGATAGGTAAAATAAAAACAAAAATGACTTTAGTATCTAAAAATCAATAAAATGACTTTAGTATTTAAGGAAGATTTCTGATGAAATTAGATTCAGAAAAAAAATACAAAGTTAGATCTGAATGATTAAATCATTCAATCCCGAAAATATAGAGATCTAGAAAGTAATAGAACTGCGGGTTAATCGTGTAACACAATTACAATGGCAATGCTTTTTATTTTGACAGTTCAACAACATTCATTGCGTTATTTACGTTGTTGAACAAACGAATTTTTGAAACATATGAAACAATAGATTAGCAGTTTCCTTAAATATCTTTGGGATTGTAATTGAAAGTGTGTTACGCAATTAGGGTGTGGAGTAGGGACTTACCCAGTCTGGGTAGTCATGCCATTTGAGGTACTGTTCAGCCTTCTTCATTGCTTCAGCCTTTTCCTAGAAAAATAAAAATATTACCGGTTGAAGATTCTAAATCGTTGGGGGTCTAGGATTTGAAATGGAATTTTGAAATGAAATTAAAGTATGGAATGAAATGAAATAATAAAATAAAATCATGATATGAAATATGATGATGTGATAAAATGAGATGATGGTATGAAATGAAATATAGAAATGAAATGATGAAATAAAATGATGAAATGAAATGAAATGATGGACAGGTCCACTAAAATCTGTGTGGTTCTTTCCTCAAAAGACCATTTCAGACACCCTCATATGAGGACCATCTACATGGTTCTCATATGGCGTGACCAAGATTATGTCTGGACTTTAAAATAGACTGCGACCTCTAAGTTTTTTTCGGCCTTTCTTCTCCGAGTAGTCAGATAGGAAACGCCGAACTCATCTAGCTTATTTTTAATATTTTTTTTAATATGACGTGTAAACGTGATTCCGTTATCCTATTTACAAAATATATTTTTTTATTTCATTTAATTTCATGATGGAACGAAATGATGAAATGAAATGAAATGATGAAATAGGAAATGTTGAAATTAAAAGATAAAATGAAATGTATACCTTCTCATTAGATTCTCTTCCAACCCAAACATAGATACCGCTGTAACTTCCAGTGTCCAAGATGTAGCATTCCTGAAAATATCAACATATTGTAATTCAAATTCAATACAGTACCTACAATGGCTGACTCAAAACCGACACTTTTGAATTGTCAAGAAGTCGGTCAGTTACAAACATGAAGCTAGTTGCCTTGTAGTTTTCTTTGAAGAAGTACGAGCAATAAACTGCCAGGAAAAAAACTAGAGGAAAAGAAACTGCCCTTCTGATTCTAACGGTGTCCATTCACATCGAGCAAAATTAGTGTTACATTGAAATGATATAATTATTATACAAGATGTTCCTTTTGGTATCCCATAACTCTAGGACAGTGGTCGGAAAAACGCGGCTCGCGAGCTGCATGCGGCTCTAGTTTATAGAGTGTGGCTCTGCACAAATATCGATAAGTGCGAGCGTAGATATTATACGCGCGGGGGTCGGGGTTTCGGTCAATGCATTTATTTCCGAAGTATTTACTACATACCTAATAGCCGAGGAAAAAGTCACTGACTTCTACCTCTGTGCCGATAACCATAATTATATTGTTACGCGTATTTTTGTATCTGTGATATCTTTTAAACTATTTATTTAAATGATATAATGTCAAGGCATATTTTAATCTAAATTAATGCCTAATTTAAATAACATATTTTATTTGATAAGGATTAATATGATACTGGTCAAAATAGCTTCGGAAATAACAATTTTTTTTTTTCATAAAATTCTGAAAGATAATAATGGTTACTGTGAGTTATCTTTCTAAGATAGAAATAAATCGTCGTAGACTTTTTATTGAACTTTTTAAAATGTACAAAACTGTAGAACATAAATTTTATGTATCTCTAACGGTTTACGCAGCGCACGCCAGTAAAGCTCCCAGTCGGCATGATTTTTTCCGACTTCTTCAACAATAATAATAAAAAAAAACTACACATCAAAACCTTCCTCATAAATCACTCTTTCCATTGGTGAAAACCGTTAGAAAATCAGTTCGGTAGTTTTTGAGTTTATCGCGGGGACTTTGTTTTATAATATGTGTTAGGATAAAATACCTAGTATCTTGTATACATTATTATCTAGACGAAGATAACGATATTTATTGACCAACACAGTCGAGTGTTTATATTGAAGTGGACAGCATGGGTAAAGCTTTTTGACGTATACTTGATGAGGGAGATAAGATAACATCCAATAGTTACATATACATACATATATAACAGGGAGTAAAGTTCACTCATCCTCCATAGAATAGGGAGGATCCTTCGACCAGACGGGTATCGTTTCTGGCGGGCAACTTCCCAATGATAAATTTTGGGAAGTTGTATATATTAAACTCGTCACGCGGTTAACTTTGCTTGCGCGATGCAGGATTTTGCGTGACGCACCCAAAGATTTGAATTCTTACCTTAGTATTAAGCAAGTCTTGTGTCAGGGGAGGAGGTAGTTTGGTGATCTTGAGGGAGCCGGAGCTGTCTGAGATCTCGCTCAGAGACACCTCCACGTTGGCTCCGCGTTCGAATTCCTGCTGGACATAATATTGAGTTAGATCCAATTTAATAATTAAATGGTTTCCCTTTTCGTCCTGAGTTACATTCTTAAGAAAAAAGAGGAGCAGATTATTTTCTTGTTCGTGCCAGCACCTTAATTGTGAACACACACTTTTATTCACAATCCGGGGGTTTTGAAGGAAATTTATAATTCATTGCTTCACAGGTTTGAACAAATCGGCTGGTCAACAACGTAAATAATGCAATGAACGTAGCTGAACTGATGTTAAAATGAAAGACATTGCGATTTATTGTCATTTTATATAATATGTGTAACGCAAATAACCCACTATTTTACGTAAAATTACAGTTTTAATTTCCAAATAAAGACACAATATAGCTCTTTTTACTGCTGATAGCAAAACAGCGTTACAATTTCTGTCTTGTCACAGTCGATTTTTTATATCATGATGTTTAGAGGTTTCCAGCATAGTTTGAACGTAAATTGGTAAGTTCACCTGTTGTACACTGATATCACCAATCCAAAATTTTTCGTTTTTTTTTTTTGCAGATAATTATTTAGTATCTAATTGTATTTATTTGAAAAATTTATTCATAATACAGCAATCTTAAATATAACTATACAGTTTTTAACATAGCTATTTACACTAGGTACTAAATTAAAAAACTAACTACCTATCTGTAAATATAAAAATAGAAAGACACTTAGGCGTCGAAATATTCGTCCGCATCGCTGTCATCCGGAAACGTGCCCAAAAGACTGGCAGCATTGCCACGTTGAATGGCAATGCTAATTCTTTGGCCAAAGAACGAGCCAGCCCTCTGACACGTGAAGTGTCGACTAGACAATTATTATAATTGATCCTCAAAAATTTGTTTCGGTAAGTGAGAATCAGACTAACTGCCAATAGACCCTAATTGCGTAACTTATTTTCGTAAACCATTATGACAAATTTGTTTCGTTTTGACAGTTCAACAACATTTTTTTCCAACAGATTTTGTTAGATCGTGTATTACGCCATTAGGTTACTGTTAATATATTCCACCACCAAATGTAAGGCCCTGGCACGAACGCGCGAAGTAAACGTTACGTAAACCCATTAGGCCATTAACCCATTTTTTATTAATGGATTCATCAAAATTAACCCATTAAAAGCTAAACGTACAAAAATGCAAGTCTCGCAACGCAGTTTTTCTACCAAAAAAAGTTGTAAGATCTAGTTTAAATCAAGTTGGTTAATTTATTCAGTACCTATTAATCCAACAACTTTGTCATAAATTGTTATGTAATTCGTTAATTAACAATATTTTATAGTGTCAGTATGAATATTAGACAACTTTATTTGACTTGATAATCGTACACGGCAATAGAATCGAAAATGTCGGGTCTATTGAGGCTCGACACACAGGCGCGACACGCAACGCGACACAAAGACACCGCTCTTCACGCGACGCGACGTACCTTTGTGTCACGTCGCGTATCGCGCCTGTTTGTAGGAAAATAAAGGGTCGAAAATATCATAAATGGCTTCGAGAAAAGGAAGGTACGGCTACGGCTGTGCCTTTGTTTGTTTGTTTTTGCTTGATTTGGCGGGGGAATAATGTGCCCCCAGATGCGCGGAGCACAATTATTAGTATCACCAAAAGTTATGAATTGTATATGCTAAGTAAAGTACCTAAATAAATATGATGTGCGAAACGACTATTTTCAAATTTAAAATCATTTGAATTATCTTTAGGTTTACTCCGCGTGTTCGTTAGGCCTTCTGGTTAGTATTACTATACTGACCTCATCGTCGCCTCCCTCAGCAGCCTCGGCGACTGAGTCTTTGTCACCAGATCCTAATGTTGCGAAGAACTTCTCAAAATCACTCTCGTTTGAATCGGCATCTATACGACAACATTCACAATTATTAATATAAGTTAGCTACTAGTTTTGTATCTAGCAATAGAAACAGGAATTTCCGTGAAGGAAACTAGACGATATGTGGCCGTTCCATTTATACAGTATGTATCAGAAAGGTGTGGGTGGTACAGACCATCAAACTTAACAACTTTCTTCATAGGAAGTCGGTTGATTATTTTTTTCGTGGTTACGATAACCAGGAAAAAAATAATCGACCGACTTTCAAAAAAAAAAAACACTACGTATACAAAGCAAAAAATAACTTTAATTTCGGAAGTCGGTGTCTTTGGTTTTGACTTTTTGTTTTTTGCCACCGACTTCCGAAATTAAAGTTATTTTTTGGTTTGTAGTGTTTTTTTTTTTGGAAGTTGGTTGATTTTTTTTTTGTGAAAAGTTTTTATTTTTCACTTTTTAACCTATAATTCCAGTATAAGTTGACCTCGCATTATACGGAAATCCTACACAATGCGAGATCAGCATAATCTGGATGTATAGCTTGCTGTGTAGCCGTGTGTACCTACCCCACACAAATTCGAATACCACTACCTGACATGAACGTATCATATCATCCACATACTAAGTGGGGAAAAAATACGTATTATTGAAGCCAACTCAAAAAACATCGAAGCAAAGTTAAAAAAAAAATATATATGGGACCAGCTTGAGAGCATACACTTTCAAACAAAAAAAGAATATACAAAATCATTCTATAATTGACGGAGAAATCGGTGGATATACAAAAAAAAAACATACGTTACGAACATATAACCTCCTCTTTTTTGGAAGTCGGTTAAAAAATAATCAGCTGTTCCCGTTTAGTACGAGAAGGTATTGAAGTTTTGTATGGGTGAATTGATAATTTATTCGTGATTTCTATGTTGGTGTCATTGAGAAAGTTGTCGAGTTTGATGGTCTGTACCACTCCTTTCTGATACATATTGTATACTTTATTGTGTCCTATATTATTAAACGAGCAATATTTGTATATATATATATTTGTAATTACGTTCTCAAAAACGACTCTAACGATTTCGATGAAAGTTGCATTATAGGGGTTTACGGGGGCGAAAAATGAATCTAGCTAGGGAACTTCGCTTTCTCCGTATTTTCACCCGAGTAAAGATCGGTCGCCCAAAGTTTAAAACAAGATTAATGACATAGAATAATGACATGGTGGCATGGAATTAGTATGTACTATCCTACACTATTAAATGAGCATTCTCTATTCTCAACAGAGCGGAGTTCGGTCGATCAGGTACTGTAATATTATGCAATGTTGTATTTTTGTATAAACTGACCTCTCCTTTTACACTGACTAATATTTTGATCAAGACGTCTATTTTAGTATAATTCATGTCAATAAGAGAGAAAAGGAAACTCACCAATGATCTCAATGCTGGCCCTTCCATTATGATCCTGATCTCTGATCTGGTTAGCCACTTGTATAGCCTTCAGTCTCTCCACACTCTTGGCATTTTCGCCGACATAAAGGTATATCTGGTGGTCGTAATCCAAGACGAAGCAGTCTCCTTTGTTCAGGGAGTCAAAGCTGATGGCCACCTAGTGACAGAAAATGTTAATATTATACTGTGTTCGCGATTTAGTTTCCGGACATGTAAACAAAAATGGCAGTGTTGCTTTACGGCAGAAATACATATTTATGGTGTGGTGGCAGTTTTTGTAAGATAAGGGGGGAATGGTCAATTTTCTTCGAATTTTTTAAATATCTTTAAAAGTATTCATTTCAAAATTATATAAAAAATATTTTTAATATCCTTTTATCTTTAAAAATATCTTTTTTTTTTGAAAATCCTTTTTTCTTAATTTTCTTATTTGCCCCCAAAAGTGACCTCCATATTTAAATTCATTTATTTACTTTACATGTCCGTGTTTGGGTCACAGAAATACATGTGTACAAACTTTCAACTTAATCAGTCCATTCGATTCGGAGCAAATTGGACAAACAGACAGACAGACACACGAGGGATCCTATATCCTAGAGGTACCTACAGAAATTTGAAAAACAAAAAAAAAAAAAATGAACGTGTCGTTGTTTCAACCGCTCTTTTCCATTATTTAAAAACAAGCTATACCTATTTATTGCATACATATTCTGTAATGCCACACATTACTAATTAGTGTTAAATTTTATTATAAACATCACAAAAAAATATTGGCAAGACAGGATTTAGAAATATCGCCCTATCAAATATAGTTAAGAAATATTGTTTGATCCAATTTAATGGTTCGATCGTTAAGCCTGTGTTTTGAAAACTGCCTACGTCATGTTGACAGAAATAGCATAGATTTTGATTCTAGTTGATCAATTATCGACGAAGTAAACATAGCCGATTTGTTTGTGAGAACATTTATGGGAAAACTGTGGTGGAGGCGTATTGGGTTACAGAGTAATTGGGTTATGGAGGTCAGAGAGACAGGAAAAATACTGGTGTTCAACTCCTTGCTCGACAACGAGGTGCCAATAGTTGTTGCAGCTGAGCACGTAGCTTTAAATTCCCCGACTAATAATCATGATCAAAACTTTGATCCAGCCCGTCCCATCCTTGATGTGCTCCCTGTGGTTGACGCCCTAAGCTGAGGTTCGTACCCCACAGGGGTGTTAGCGAGCGTTCACCTAGTTTTAATTAGCACAGTTGAATAACCTCTGGCTGGAGGTTTTAAGTGTAGTAGCTTAAGGCACCCACAGGAATGCCCGGTTAAGTAGTCATGATCTCAGAGGTCAACTACGAGATGACCTACCTAAAAAAAAAAAAAAAAATGGTGTTCAACTGCAGCTGGTTATACTGGAAGCCGACACCAAGGCAGGAAAGGCAATGATGAGCAGTGAGACGCTACCGGTAATTAGATTACTTGTGAAGTTTTTGAGCTAAATGACTTATCAGTTATTGAAATTGCTAGAAATACGTACGTCAATGTACAAAATATAGGCTGGAGACAAACCTAAGTTCAATTTCAAATGTCATTTATTCAAACTAGGCTGAGTCCCCCAAAAACGCCACCCTTCACCACTTCCTAGTGCTTTAGCTGGGAAGAAGTGGCGCAACAAACTGTCCAGCAACACAGCTGTCTGACGAAGAGATGCCTATTTGAAATAAATGATACGAGGCTAATTATCGCGTCACTTCGATCAGCAAGTTGAGCAAAAGTGTCAATTCGATGATAAAAATGTGCATCTGTGACGTGGCGGAATCTCGAAGAGATTATCTCTAGCCTTAAAAACCGCTCTCAAGTGCTTGTCGGACTACGCACAATGAAGGGTTCCGTAGTTGGGATGAATTTATCCCAAATACTAATATACATATTATATATTAATATTGTAGCTGGCGAAATGTGGGTGTGCCTGTGCTACAGGGACACCTCTGCCCAACCCTTCGGGGAAACAAGGCGTGATGTTATGTGTTATTGTAGTTGAAATACATGTTCTCCCATACATTCCAACAGCAAATATAAGTTTGTACGCACAGTATTGAGAGATTTACCATGTTATTTTAAGACCATAGACTTCTTATAGGTTTTTCTGTAATTTATGAGTGAAAAACTATTCTCTGAATTTTTTTTTCAAAATTTTAGGCTCAACAGTTTCGGAGATAAGGGAATGGTCAATTTTCATCTATTTTCTTAAATATCTTTATTTTAAAATGATTAAGAAAAATATTTGAGATCCTCGTAACAAGCCCTTTCATTTGATATGCCACATGATACAGTTTGAAAAACTTGTTTTTTAATTTTATTCTTTGCCCCCCAAAAGTGACCCCCCTTTTTAAAATTCATTTATTTACGTTACACGTCCGTGTTTGGGTCACAGAAATACATATTTGCACCAAATTTCAACTTAATCGGTCCATTAAATTCGGAACAAATTGGTTGTGACTGACGGACAGACAGACACACGAGTGATCTTATAAGGGTTCCGTTTTTTCCTTTTGAGGTACGGTACCCTAAAAAGTAAGTGTTCAGGGATATGTTTCCATCCCGGGTACTGTCCTAGTGTTTATCTTAATGATATATAACAGTTTTGTACCAGAGACCCACCACACCATAACGGAGCTATCGGCATGAAATAAGTAGGGCACAACGATATGCCGATGGATATCTGATGCAGGGGTAAAAGACCAATCACATAATCACCTGCACTGTGCATTACACTAAGAAGATGTCGTTTATTTTTCGTGTGCATAATATCTGTTTACGGGAGCGCTCAATGTAGCGTACGAAAACATTGTGCTTATAAAAAAAAACACAAACACACATTTTTTTGTACCAAAATTTTGTAATGTGCGTTTTGTTTATACAGAATAAACCATTTTTCTCTCTTTTCTTTCTTCCCATGTAAGGTCCGGTACAAAAAAAAAAAAAAACAATGATAGGAAAAACAATTCAATCTCGGTTACGTTCAGCGTCTTTTTACAGCTGATAAAATAGATTTCGACTACAGACCTGCTTCACGCGGACATTCCTCTTCCCCTTAATCTGGAACAGGCGCTTTTCGGCTCCTGCGTTAATTGTGATGTGGTTGAAGCCAGAAGCGTGGCCTCCGTCCAAGTATCTGATAGCTAAGGAAGAAAGAAAACGAGTTTTATTTTGGAAATGGAGAAAACAACCCCAATGCATTGTTACCATTGTAAAACAAACTTAAAATGAATAGAAATAAATAAGATATTCAATTGATATTTAAATACGTATTTATCGTCCGTACAAAAATAACAGGCTGTTATTTAATAACAGATATTTGGAACTGTTATTTTTGTGTAACAGTAACAGTGAAAATAGATATCGTGTTTAATCTATTACGACCCATCTCTATATTGTACGCTCATATTTCGATAGTTATAAGTCCCATGATAGGCTTGTAGGAAAAATATCGATGTATCGATATACCGATTTTTTTGGTTCGATATATCGATATGTTTGCCGATATATATTATTTCGATATGACGATATAAAATAGAAAAAAATCGTATTTGATACATTTTCGGGACTTGATCCCGAATATATTAATTTAGAGTCTGATATTTTAATCTTAGTAATAACGGTATCATTGTGGAGTGTATTTGAATACTAACATAATTCTTAAGTATATTAACAAAAATATGGATCTATGTGTCTGATTTTTTCAAATTAAATTATTATTAAAAAACAACATGTATACGCTTTTACAACAAACTTCCCATTGACATTCGAAACTTACCCATTAATAGATTTAAAATCTGTATTAAAACCAAACTTTATAAAAAAGAGTACTATAAAATTTTAGATTATTTAGGAGATAAAATCGCTTGGGATTGAGCTGCTCGCTCTGCTAAGCCTTGTGATAAAACCATAAAACTTGACACTTTAATTATTATGTAAAATCATCAAAATATACCAGTTTTATATACACATCGACATGGTTGAAAATTATATTCAAAATGACATGATTACTTTGTAAAGTATTATATTACTTTAATTCATTATTGTGAATGTGAGGAATTTCTCAGCTAGTTTTAATGATGGTCTGGTTGTTTGATTCCTTTTTGCGGCCTACCCAAATGTCCTTTTTTTGGTATTGTTCGTCGAGTTGAGCTCCTTAAGTTCTGAGTTGAGCTCCACAATTACTGACAAATGCTTGCACTGCCTGGACAGGTCCACTCAAATCTGTGTGGTTCTTTCCTCA
This sequence comes from Omphaloscelis lunosa, assembly GCA_916610215.1. Taxonomy (NCBI): domain Eukaryota; kingdom Metazoa; phylum Arthropoda; class Insecta; order Lepidoptera; family Noctuidae; genus Omphaloscelis; species Omphaloscelis lunosa. The sequence continues at coordinate 6,153,281 of OU744270.1, forward strand.
AGAGACCATTTCAGACACTAATCTACATGGTCCTCATATGGCCTGACCAAGATTATGTCTGGACTTTAAAAGAGACTGCGACCTCTGAGTTTGTTTCGGCCTTTCTTCTCAGAGTAGTCAGATAGGAAACGCCGAACTCAACTAGCTTATTTTTAATATTATTTTAATATGACGTGTAAAAGTGATTTCGAAATCCTATTTAAATAATAAACAATTTCATTTCAATTTCATTTCATTTCAAACACAATAGAATTTTATAAAGTACATTTTTTTTAATTACACCAACGGGGCAGTTGTAATGTCAATTAATGCGATTTCGCTTAATTTTCATTAGCATGCTAATGCTATTAGTAAGCTATTTGCTAATATGACGTTAATTGATAATAATGAAGTATGTGAATTTCGGTAATATGTGAATTAAAAAGCGCGTTCGCCATAAGACGTCTCCTAGCGTGTGTTAAGTTTACTCGCCGATAACGTTTTATTTCTGCTAGTACACTTGCATATTTAATTTGATTAAAATTGATCACATAATTAAATATATTAAAGTAAAGTATATAAGGTACGAAGCGATAAATTCACTTCGCACTTCACAGAATTTCGCAACTACATTTCATTAGCTAAATGCTAAATGAGCATTCGCATGCTAAAATTGAATGCGAATGCTAATTAATCCATCACTACGTGTCAGCCTACTCTATCTTCATACTTATTTAGGTAGCTTCTAAAAAATAAGCTTATAAATACGATGAGGTAGTCTGACCACATCGTTTAACGCTTCGGTAGGGGATACGGGAACATATAAACACATCATAACATTTCAAAAAGAAAATAAAAAGTATGTTTGATCACCAGAAGCGAATGGATTTCACACATGAAAGAGTAACATCAAAATGGCGCCTGTGGCTGCACGAAATTAGTTGCAAACCTGTTTATAGTTAGCCCGATATGAATCGCGCATAAATTGGTAACAGAGAGGGGTGCTACACACACATATTCCATTCGGCAGTATTTGAATCAATTTACTCATGTATTATCCGGATTTGTTCAGCTGTTTTGGCATGAAGAGGTAACAAGCAAACAAACAAACACATAAATACCTAATTAACAAATACACTTTCGAATTTATATCTAATATTAGGCAGGATATTAAAGGATAGTTTAACTAAATATGCAAATTACAACTCACACACTACACACTCTCACTTTCACACTCTCACACATACTCACACATAATCACACGTAAACGCGCGACTTGGCCCTTTTCTATGCATAACACTCACTCATTTACAAATCATTCGCTCTTTCATTTTTGTTTAATTTTAAGTTACCCATTTATTTTATTTTTCTGCATGTTTACTATTGCATAAGTTAATGATAAGTGGAAGCGCGGAGTCTCCTAACACAAGCAATTCCTTGCTTAAAAGGTGATCTTCAATAACATTGTATCTAAATGCCTTTTGTAATTGAAATAAATATTTTTATATTTATTTATATTTGCTTATTCATAGCGGAAGCAGTAAGATTTGAACTATCTACAAGTTCGAAGTCGGGGATGCAGGTATGCTGGAGCTCGCCGTCCGATAAGGACCAGCCCCGGGTCGACGGCGTTGTGTTCCACGCGCGCCTCAAAGAAATGTCAACAGAATTGACGGGGTCCGCTAGGGCCGATGCCTGCCGGGGTTGCGAAGAAAACCGAAAGGGAGATCGTGGCCCCCGGCAACAGGGCAACCGAAGGAACACGGGTGGGTTTTAGTCAGTAAGAGTCTGACACGCCCTCCCGCTCCGCCCAGAGCGGGTGAAGTTATTTGATAATTTCCCACCCAAAATTAGAAATAAGCTTTACTTTTGTACGTATTTTTCTGTTCCATTCTTCTTGTCGTGTTTTGTTTGAGTGTGCATAAAAGATTAAATAAAGCTTTGCTTACCAGGTTGGAAGTAATCCAGGAACTGCTTCGACTCGTAACCTTGAGCCTCTCGATGTTGGATAGCAGAACCATGAAACTGCTCATCATCCAAGTTGACTGTGAGGACTGCTGCGGAACCAGCTTCATCCTGGGACGTCTTAGTGCCGATCCAGAAGTGGATGTCCCAGGAAAAGCGGGATTCATCGCCCGTAGTCTAGAAAGAACAACGGCAATTTTGGACTAGGAAAAAACTGGATTTGTTATTACCAAAATACATGATGAGTACATGATCTGCATTACCTGACCCCTTTTCCTCTCTACTTCTTTAGAAGAGGGGTCAGGTAATGATGACCACTGACTGTACCTTCATCGGGACCCTGGGGTCCCGAATCTTTGGAAGGTGTACGAGGGCCCAAGCCAACTCCCAGAGGCCCGTTAAACATGTTTAATGAAATGAGGCACCAAGCGACGAGTATCCTTTTTCGCATTATGTTGGTGTAAGACTATTGCAGCGTGGGATCGAGACTTATGGCACACATATCTACTCGGAAAGGGATCGTCACCGTATCGCCTTTCGCCTCGCCGTCAAACAGGCGTCAACCTAACGAAAACACGTAAAGCGGATCAGCAGCTCCGATACGTCGACTTGGCTACGGCTAGGCGACGCCGTGCTGCAGGCAAGTCGTGGGAGTGGTGAGAGGGGTAAGAGTAGACGAAGAGACGTAAGCTCGGGTATGGCGTAAGTGCGGAGACGACGAGCCGTAAGCGCGGAAACTACAAGTTGACCAGCACCGCACCGCGGTTCGTGAGCTTGTCCCGAGGCGAGACGATTACGTTATGATTCCGATTAGTGTGTGTTGCAGTAGGGTTTCATACAAAGAATAGCGAACCGCTCGAGTTGACACGGTGACGATCCCTTTCCGAGTTGATATTTGTGTGCTATGGCTCATTGGAATGGTCTCAATGAATAGGTTATAGATGGTGAACAGGGTCTGGTGATGGAGTAGGAACGAGAAATGAGGAAATATTTGTGTCGGGGATTTTTTAAAATTTTAACTGATAAAATTGTACCTGTTCTTGTTGGTTCGTTGTATGAACTTTTGTACAGGACAACGTCTGTCAGATTTATAATAATTAATTAGAATGGATTATTATACTTACTTTTAGAACAATGTAGGAGTCGCCAGAGTAGAAATTTCCGTGATGAGAAGCAGGTACTGGGACGGGTTCAAAGTTCTGAAACAATAGAAAAATCGGTAAATATTTATTTATCCTTCAAAAGTAAGTTTATCTTACTAATTTACTATGCCTTTGCACCAGAAAACATTAAACATGTACTTTTTTTTTGGGTGGGATATTATCAAATAACTTCTCCCGCTCTGGGCGGAGCGGGAGGGCGTGTCAGACTTTTACTGACTAAAACCCACCCGTGTTCCTTTAGTTGCCATGTTGCCGGGGGCCACGATCTCCCTTTCGGACTTCTTCGCAACCCCGGCAGGCATCGGCCCTAGCGGACCCCGTCAATTCTGCTGACATCTCTTTGAGGCGCGCGTGGAACACAACGCGCCGTCGACCCGGTCCAGCGGTGCTATTCTGTTAAAATCTCACCGTGAAAGCTTAGGTGAAGTGCGCTGTCATTCCACCATATGCTAGAGATTGACACTATTGACAGCTCACTTCACCTAAGCGTTCACGGTGAGATTTTAACAGAATAGCACCGCTGGTCCTTACTGGACGGCGAGCTACCCATTGCTCACCGTCTGCAATTGAAATAAGATTAGACATTTCAATAAACGCTTTTTACAGTCCGTTTAACCGATTTTGACTTCTATTGTGTTGGAGGCATGACAAATGGCAGCTGCAGTAAACAGTTGGCATTGTAACCACTTTTATGCTTTTAATGCCATCCTTATATATACGGTATAAAAGTCAAAATCGATTGAACGGTGTGTAAAAAAAGGTTTGTTTAAGTGTCTAATCTTATTTCAAATGGAGTATAGATGTTTTGAAACTTATTACATGAAAAAATCACATAACTTGTTGAATTTGCATTCGAACTGCACGTAACATTCAATAATGGTACGAATGAAATAAATCTTTTTGGTTTGCAGTCGTTACGGGTAGTCAGAAGCCCGAAAGTCTGACAATGTACAGTCTAACTATTTTCAATGTCCCTCGGGTATCATCGGATTTTCGAATACAAACGAATGCTGATTTTCATGTCAATCAATTATTAGATTTAAGGCTCTTACAAACAGGCGCGACACGCGACGCGACACAAAGGTACGCCGCGTCGCGCGACGAGCGGTGTCTTTGTGTAGCGTCGCGTGTAGCGCCTGTTTGAAGGAGCCTTTATTGTGTATAATAATTTGAATTCAGATCTAAGTACTTCATTGTTGTTTTGTTTTGATTTCCGTGTGAACTATATAGAGCTGTAAAACTATTTTCCTATCTGTCGTGCCTGCGACTTTAGCAGCTTTCCTCCCATTTTTTAAATAAATTACAGTGCGTAGGTACTACTAAAGATGAGACTTGACACACCACGTGGTTTGACTTGCGCAGTAGATGATTTATGGGTCTCTTTATCGGTATGAAGTCCGCGCCGGGGTGTCATCGGGGCGGCGGAAGGAGCGCCGGGAGGCGCGGTCAAGTCTCATCTTTCTTGGCGCATATTGTACATTAAGTTAAAAGAGTATTAACAACTCTATATACTTCCAAGTCGATTGAGAGCGAGGGACATTAAGACCGTAGTTTGTCTGTATAATACAACTATGCTCTTAATGTCCCTCGGCAAACCTCGTGTTTCGTCAGTCGTCGGATTTCTATCAGTTGCTCTTTGCACTTCGTGCAGACCGGACGCTCTCAATCACATTGGAAGTATTTAGAGTTGTTAATACTCTTTAACTTAATGTAATTTATTTTAAAAAATGGGAGGACAGCCGCTAAAATTGCAGGCACGACAGATAGGAACACAGTTTTACAGCTCTATATATTTCACACAGAAATTAAAACAAAACCACTATAAAGCACTTGGTTCTGAATTCAAATTATTATACACGATAAATCTAATAATTGATGGACACGGAAATTTACATTCGTTTGTATTCGGAAATCCGATGATACCCGAGGGACATAAAAAAAAAACTGTACATAGTTGGTAAAGGCTAAGCAGATGATGATGATACTTAAGTAGTTGGTAGTTACTAGTTACTTCAAATCATGGTGGAAATATTGAACGTAAGCTGGATAGCAGGGCAAACTGCATAAATAATAGATACTCAGCTGCGCCCTGCGTCTGCCCCCGCATAAGTTTCGATCCCGTTGAAATAACGGGATTAAAAGTCCTATGCCCTAATCCAGGTCATATTCTATCAATGTGCCAAATTTCATTCAAATCCGTTCAGCCGTTTTAGCGTGAAAGTGTAATAAACAAACAAAACTAACTTTTTAGGATCGTTGCCAGCAAAATTTAATAAATAATTTATTTAATTTTCCCCGTTATTTCTCTAATAGTTTTCCTAATTAGCAACGCTATCGCATCATTATTTTAAAATAACAAAATATTAATTAAAATTAAATGTTGATTATAAACATTGATATTGATAATGCAATCTGTAGGTACCTACTGGGAACCAAAATTGATAACGAATAAGTTTTCATGTATTTATGTAAATTATTTGTGTTATTTTCATGTTGTTTTCCCTTAAATGTTTAGGGACATTAATGTCTATCCTATACCCATTATTTCCAATTGACGGATTTTGAAAAACCAATTAGTAATGTTCCTTGTGGTTTATTTATCTCAAAATATGAATATTTCAGCGAAATATTAACATAGAAATACACAACAGAACTAATTTTTCATTTTTGTAACGTAGGTAATTTAATTTGACAATAAAAAATTAAAAAAAAAACAGGGCATTCAGCTGTCATGGCGGCTCAAGTGAATATAAAACATTTTTTTTTTAAGTGAAATCTTCTTTAGGCGCGTTGGTAATTTTTAAGATACCTAGAATTAAATCATTGATTTCGCGACACCATGACTACACCTCATGTTTGTAAACGTAATTGTGCTCTTTATTTATAGCACGTTACGGATCACTGTTCTATGTAAGTATTTTTACATTAAAAAAAAATTCAAATCATTTAATTCGAGTAACATAGACTCATATTATTATTAGAATAGGCATACACATTTACAAATAAAATTCAAATAGAATTGAAATAAAATAATAAAAAATAAGATTAAAATCAAAATTAAAAATACAATCAAAATAAAAAAGGTATTGTTAACGCGATTATGCTCTTTATTTATATTACGTGATGGATCAATGTTCTATGCAAGTGTTTTCTTGTTCAAGTCTTCACTTCTGTCGGCACTCCAGCACGTGAACCATAGAAACGGAAACAATGACAGATTGTGATTGTTTATCTGTCATTTTGTCTTTTCTTCCGTCGACAAAATCCGTTTCTATTATGGTCATACTAAGCGTGCTGGAGTGACACCAATTTATTTTTTTCAAGTTTTTAGCTCATAACGATTCTACAAAGTAAAATTCATAAGGTATTTTTCTCTCTATCAACCAGCCTTTTGCAGAATCAGCCCATAATATTCCAACTACTGGGACTCAGGCCTCCTCTCTTCGAGAGGGAATGGGCTAGAATCCACCACGCGGGCCCAGTGCGGGTTGGTAGATGTCACATGACTTCGAATATTTGGTTCTAGGACATGCCGGTTTCCTCACGATGTTTTCCTACACCGTCTTTGAGAGCTGGCTTTTGCATAATCAGATATTTCTAATATTGTTTTCCAATACTATAAATCAAACAATTTTTTTTAAATTGCGTTTTTTATATGTAAGTACATTTCTCTGTTGAAGACGGTTGTCTAAATTTAACATAACAGTACCAGTACCCTAATTGCGTAACTTATTTTCGTAAACAATTATGCCTAATTTGTTTCATTTTGACAGTTCAACAACATTCATTGCGTTATTTACGTTGTTGAACAGATTTTTTTTTCCAACTTATGAAGCAATGGATTAGCAATCTGTTTCAAATCGAAACAAATTGTAATTGATCGTGTATTACGCAATTAGGGTACCTGGTCGACCGAGATTTGCTTGGGTGAAAATAGGTAAACATATCGTCCAGGTATACCAACGTTTTATCATATTCCCAAGTTTGTGAAAATAGAGAATACTCATTTTCCCAGATTTGAGACCTAGCTAGATCGATTTTTCGCCCCCTATATTGCAGCTTTCATCGAAATCGTTAGAGCCGTTTTCGAGAACAAGAACAAATAAATAACTACTATTAAATATTGCTCATTTAATAGTATAGGATAACTATTAAATGTATAAACATCACGCGTGTATTTCCCAAGGAAATAGGCAGAGGTGTACCTCTGTAGTACACTCACATTTCGCCAGTTATGTTTAAGTCCCATGTAATAGGGGGCGAACCTATTGCCATCAACCGGGCACAAATCCAGACTCCGGACTGCTACTGAAAAATTCAAGATGGAAAAAACCAATAACACTATGCTCGACCCGGGAATCGAACTCAGGACCTCATGCTCAGCAGTACCGCTTGTGACCATAACGACAATGAGGCAGACATGTCATGTCTGAATTTGTGCCCAGTTCTTTCTTTTCGTTTGGTTAGTGACTACCTGGTATCAGAGTTTTTATGCCGTTCATGGGCCTCTGACTTGGCTTCACATGCCGTCGAGAAATATCTCTCAGACATGCCGGTTTCCTCACGCTGTTTTTCTTCACCGTTTTTGAAGCAAGTGATAGTTATAATATAATACACACTTATCAAAACTACTCCATATTTGAGTCAGGAATGGAAGATGTTCTAGCAAAACTTGCATCGGGAAAAAAATCACTAATTATCTGTGGTGACTTCAATATTAATATCTTAGAAAATAGTTCAAATAGTAGTCGATTATTAAGTCTCTTTAAATCATTCAATTTATCAAATGTGTTTTCAGAACCAACCCGCATAACTACAAATACTGCTACATGTATTGATAATGTTTATTGTTGCTGTGACTACTTACATAAAGCCATTGTAAATTATCTCCCTTCTGATCATAGTGGTCAAACAGTTACTTTCAAGTCCAATACAGCATTACAAAGAATTCAGATACAATCTAGACAAATAACAACCAGCAATCGTAAGTAGATTTTATACTAACTTAATTAGTAAACCCGGTCATATTATAAAAAATGTAAATGAATTATATGAGGAATTCTTTTCGGTAGTGCGCACCGAGTTCAATAATACTTTAAAAAAGAAAACTAAAACTATTTGCCCAAATTTTTTGTTCAGTTATTGGGCAACAAAGGGTATTAAGAAAAGTAGGGAAAATTTGTTTGAGCTGTATGGCCTTAAGCCTTATATTAACTCTGAAACTTTTAATAAATATGTTGCTACTTACTCTAAAACTTTTAAAAATACCTGCAAGGTAGCTAAAGCCTTGTACATTAGCAACAAGATCAAATCAGCCGATAATAAAATAAAGATTGTTTTGAAAATTATCAATGACGAGACTAACAGGAATAAAAGACATAATAATTTCACACTAGAAACTTCAAGTGGTCTCATAAGCTCTAACAAAGAAGTTGCTTAAGAATTTTTAAATTTCTTTACCAATATTCCACTTATAACTACTGAAACCTTAAATTCCTCGCCCTCGCTTTCTATTGATTTATTAAGAGCAAACGTTTCATCCTGTCCGATTGAATTTAAATTCAAACATATAAACCCCATAACAGTGATAAAAGCTTTCAAGCAAATAAAGATCAAATTAACCGAAGATCTGTGGGGAGTGGGGAATGTCTATCAAAGTTTGTACTTCCATTATTGAGACTATAGCGCCGTACTTAGCCTTAATATTACATTTGTGTGTGGATCAAGGAGTCTTCCCTGATCTAATGAAATATAGTAAGGTAATACCGCTTTTTAAATCCGGGGACAGTAAAGACACCAATAATTATAGACCCGTATCCGTATTGCCGGTTTTCAGCAAGTTGTTTGAAAAAGTAATGCTTAATCAAATGCTCAATCATTTTAACACTAATAAAATCTTACATGATCAACAGTATGGTTTCGCCAAGGGGCGTTGTACGACCCTTGTTACCGATCTCTTATTAAAGTACATACAGTAGGGACGGACTGCAGACATCGAGTCTATTTTTATTCTGCAGAAAAGAGCCATCAGAGCCATATCTAGCCTCCGCAGGCGCGACTCTCTAAGGGAACTGTTTAAAGATGTTAATATCTTTATCATGACGGTGCCTTGTCAATATATTTATGAAAACATATGTACGTAAGGAAAAATCTTCATCTTTTTAGTAAAAGAAGTGCAAGACACAATTATATCACTAGAAATAGGGACCAATTAGTTCAACCAGGTTTCCGATTGGCTAAAGTGGACTCATTTTTCATGGGGTACTGTTTAAAATGTTACAATAAAATACCTCCCCACATACTTCAACTGAATGAAACGAAATTTAAATCTTATATAAAACGCACACTATACAGCCAAGCATATTATAAGTTGGGGGATTACATCGCTGATATAAATGCTTGTCCAAACGCTGGTCCTGCTCCACAAGGGCGCATAAACTAATTGATTAGCATTTGAAAATACTGTTGGAGTTGCTGAAGATTTAAAAAACTACTCATCTTTGCATTGTATAAATTCAATCCCTTAGCATTGTATAATTCCATAACACGTATTAATTTATTTTTTTGTCCGGAAGGTTGATTTATAAAAAATTGGACACGCATTTTTTCTTTTTTGACGTAATCAAAAGATTACGGCGATACATTGAGTTAAAATGTGGCATGACGTCACGCCTTGCTAAATTTTATACTGAGTTGTGACGTAGCGACCCCCCACTCCCCAACTTTAATGCGTGTTTTCTAAGTTATATTTTATTAATATGAAAAAGCAAAAAATACGTGTCTAATATTTTTTATTATCTGAAAGACGGACTAAATTGAATTTCTTTTTTTTACCTAGGCAACTACCGTATTATCAGCCATCATTATTGATTTTATTTTCTCGAAATTGACTCGATTAATAAAAAGTTACTGTTTTCAATACAGGGGAATTTAATAGGCATTAAAAAAGTAAATATGCGTAATCAACCAAGCAGCAATGTAGCCATTAGTAACAATACGCCTAAAAAGGGAACGATCCCTTTTTATTTTAATAAACAATATTGTAATAAAAATAAACAACCAGTAAACCCAGTCGTATCTATCGGGAATGTAAGCAGAGGTACAATACCTTTTTACTTCCCTGTATTAAGAAATAAAGACGATTTTTTTCGTGCCTAAAGCCCATATATTCAATATTCTGCATCAAAATATTGCTAGTATTCTATCAAAACGGGAACTGTTAGAAATAACAATCCAGGAGTTACAAGTAGCACAAAAAGAGCCTAACGTAATTTGCTTGTCAGAAACTTTTATAAAGAAAGGCTATGAGAGCTATATCAAAATATGGAACTATCAGTTAGCTTCAAGTTTTTGTAGAGAAAAACAAAGAGGAGGAACCTGTATCTTAGTAAAAAAAGGCATTCCTTTCAAAGATTTATCTTATATACAAAATTATGCTACCCAAAACACATTTGAAGCTTGTGGCATAGAGCTTGAGTGTTATAAGTTGCTTGTTATTTGCGTCTATAGAACTCCAAACTCAGATCCTACTCAGTTCTTATGTAAATTAAATAATCTTTTGAACTACCTAACTAATAAATACAAGTCCAAATTTCGTCTAGTAATAACCGGTGACTTGAATATAAATACGTTGAAAAAAGGTAACGTTACTAATCACCTACGAGACATATCCTACAACCATAACTTGAAAATTCACATTGATGTGCCTACGCGCAAGTCATCTTGCATAGACCATATTCTAAGTAATATTCCAAATGCTTCCGCTTCAGTTTTGCCTCTCTATCTCTCTGACCATGACACAGCCCAAATGTTGAGTTTTCCTATAAATGAAAAGATTCAAAAATGCTCATCTTATCATATACATAAAAGAGATTACAGTTCGGACAATGTTCGTAAGTTCAAGGAATGTTTAAATAATTTAACTTGGTCACACATATACATCTCAAATGATGCAAATATATTTAGTGAGTTTCATGAACTGCTATACTTATTCTACATGCTTTGCTTCCCAAAAGTAAAAGTAAAAATAAATAACAATAATTCAAATAAAAAAAATTGGATAAGTAAAGGCTTAAAGAAATCTTGTAAAAAAAAACGTGTACTAAGATATAAATACTATAAAAATAAAAATGCAAATAACAGAATTAATTATATGACATATTCCAATATTCTAAAAAAATGTATAATTAATTCGAAAAAAAGTGCAAATATTAAATATATAAACAAGAGTGAAAACAAATGTAGGGCCACGTGGGCAGTAATAAAAAATGAAATGCACGATACAAATTGCATAGGAAATATGGAAAAAATTACAGTTAACAATACAACACTAACAAATCCTATTGAAATTGCCACCGCCTTTAATAATAATTTAATAATAATTATATTAATTTATCACATACGAGCAGTCAGGAAAACATAAAACCTCGTATTAGTGCATCCGTTAACTCGATGTTTTTAAAACCAATGGAGGAAAGTGAGGTTAGACGAGAAATACTGTCATTATCTAATTCCAATTCTGTGGGCTACGATGAAATCAACACTAAAATTATTAAAGAGTGTACCAATCAACTAACTGCTGTTCTGACATATTTAATTAATTTATCGTTTGCATCGGGAACTTTTCCTGATGCCCTGAAATACTCGATAGTCAAGCCTTTATATAAAAAAGGAGAAAAATCTGATATTAATAACTATCGTCCTATAACGTTAATACCCATATTGTCCAAAATATATGAAAAGTGCATGTATGGAAGAATAATTGACTATTGTGATAAATTTCATATAATTAGCAAAGAACAATATGGCTTTCAGAAAAACAAGTCCACTACTTTGGCAATATTCTCCCTGGTAAAGGCTGTAGTTACTAATATCAATAATAAAAATCTGACCACTGGGCTATTTTTTGATGTCTCAAAAGCCTTCGATTTAGTTTCTCACAATCTGTTGCTCAAAAAACTTGAACTTGTAGGTATCAGGGGTCCTACACTTCAGTGGATAAAATCATATCTCAGTAACCGACAACAACGAGTCATTATTGATAAAATTGATGAAAATCAAGTTACACTATTTGCGCTGTAGCATGGTGCGGGTGACAGTTGCCCGTATGACGTTGACATTTGTCAGTACCACGTAGGGATGTGAGGTTATGCAATTCATTTTTATCGCTAACGATACTCGCAGCGTGAATCTAGTTCTCTTTAATATTGTTATGAAAATTAGTGTATTATTCAGTTGTGCAGTGTAACTACGTGTGTGCTACGTGTATAAACTTGTCAATATAAATGTTTTATGGCTACATAATTATCTTTGTACTTATATAAAATAATCAAAATCGGGTTTATGTTTTTTTTTTCGTGACAACATTTTTGCTCTATGGTGCATCGGCGCGGCGGCCATGTTGTTTACCCGTGCGATGCTGTGAGTGCGAGTACGAGTGCAAGCGCGTTATATTGTGACTTAATGTGACACGTATTACGATTTCATTGTTTGTTTTCATTTTTGTTAAATTGTTATTTGTTATAAGTTTGTTGAGTTTGTTGTTATTACCATGCCTAAGCATACAAAAAAAACTGTTTTGGGTAGTCAGGCCAGGGAGCTTGTTGTTCGCCTCCGAGACTACTTTGAAAGAGAACAACAAAATAATGGACCGTTGTTACCATTGAATCATATTGTAGAACGAGTAGCCGAAGCTCTTGATATTGGCCGCAATACTGTTTCGCGTATAACACGTGAGAAAATTGGCCAAGATGGGATGTTTGAAAATAAATTATCGACACCCAACAAAAAGCGGACCAAGGTGAAGCCAATCACAGATTTGGATGATTTTGCTAAGGTTGCTATTAGAAATCATATTTATGATTATTATAGAAGAATGGAGCTACCCACATTGCTCAAGCTTCTAAAATCATTAAAAGAAGCTGACTTGTTCAAAGGAGGTATTACTTCGCTACGGCAAGTTATAAAAGATATTGGCTTTGTTTACAAAAAAGTTAACAAAAGAAAGATTATTATGGATAGGACTGACATTGCCCTAGCAAGATGTAGATTTTTAAGGAAGGCCAAAAACATAAGTGATTGGAGCAAAGTTGTCTTTTTGGATGAAACGTGGCTAAACGCCAACCACACAGTGGGTAAAAGTTGGACCGACGATACGGCACAATCGTGTACCAAAGTGCCGGAAGGCAAAGGCGAACGCCTTATTATTTAGCCAGCGTAAAGTTATAGATATACAGGTAAGCTCCCGTAGCTCAACTATTGAAATAAGAAACCTGTTACCTGCTGAGAAAAATTCACCGCCACTGCCTTCTCTTATTGTCAACACATGCAAGGCTCTGGATATAGATGTTCTTCCTTCCGACGTTCGTGATGTCTACAGCATTCCCAATAAGGAAGGCGACAAAAGGTCTGTCGTGGCTGAATTTCAGACTGTCACTCTCAAAAATAATGTCCTCGCAGCAGTCCGGAAATTTAATAAAAACCGAGCTAACTCTGAAAAATTGAATACTGAGCACATCGGTCTCTCTGGAACTCGTACACCGATCTACATCTCGGATCGATTGTCGGGCACCACAAGAAAACTCTTTTTTGAATCCCGTACATTTGCTAATGCAAATGGTTACAAGTATTGTTGGACGGCTAATGGTAAAGTCCTACTACGCAAAGAAGAGGGCCAAAAATCCATCACCGTACAATCCAAGCACTGCTTAGAAAAACTTAGTGTTCAAAAGTGACTATCCAATAGAAACGATTATCTAGTCATAAGTAACCATTCAATCTCGTATTCCTCTAATCAGTATTTTATCGTTCTAATTACTTTTCCTTTAAATAACTTAGCTCTTATTATTACTCCAGTACTTAAAATTTATACACACTCCCATACACTCTTTACCCTTAAAAATATCCCCTATACAACTTACACTGCAACAATAAATACACTTCACAATTACATAATCACACGAGTTCCTTTTCAGTATACAGTTTTTGCATTAACAGGCAAAAATCCTTCCTGGTTCTTTGGACTCCAGTTGCATACTCATACCATTACTAAGCAATCAGGTCATGTCTTTGGATCTTATGATGTTTTCAAATGGCTTTAATAAATAATATTAACTCAGAACTAGACTCAATAAACGTGGGCATTTCACTGACTTGTAACCCGGAAGACTGTCTTAAGTTTGTTAAGAATTCCGATGACACTATGAAAATCTTACACTTAAATATACGAAGTATTAACAAAAACTTTGAACAATTACGGGTACTATTGCACCAAACAAGTATTAGCTTCGATATCATTGTTTTGACCGAATGCTGGCTAAGCAAGGCCATTAATTTACCTATATTAAAGGGCTTCCAATCATATCGTACAGACATAAACTCGAACCAGAACGATGGAATTGTTATATATGCGAAACAGAGTCTGCTAGTCTCAGTGTGGGAGCCTACGTTTATGGGTGGAAACTGCCTCGTTTGCCAACGGGATGACAATAAAATTGCTGTTGTGGCAGTCTATCGGTCCCCATCGCTCAGTTCTAGGGAAAGTTTTGATATCTTCCTAGATAGTTTAAATAATATTTACACTAAACTTTCTACATGGCAGAACATTGCTCTTATTGGTGACTTGAATATTGATATTAGCATGAGCAGTAGAAATGATCGAAGTCTAGATTACCTCATACTTAATTCATCGCATGGCCTGTTACCATCGCACCTTCTACCTACTAGGCTTGAAAATTGTCTTGACCACGCGTTCATAAAATCTAGCTTGCCTACCACCACACTAGTTCTTGAATCACACATCACAGACCATAAACCTCTTGTCCTCACCATCTCCAGCTCAAGTCCCACTCGTAAAACTTGTCAATATTCTACTTCCATAAATTATGAGTCAATTAAGTTAGAGCTAGAAAACCTTGATTTTGCAGAAATTTATAAATTGGACGACCCCAACACAATGATGGATACTTTTATAACTATGTTAACATCGGTCATTGCTAAACACACAAAGTATGTCAAAATTCCAAGTAAAAAAAGGACCATCAAACCCTGGATAACCCCAGGACTTTTGAGGTGTATCCGAAATCGAGACAAAATGCATATTCGATCAAGTAAAGAACCAGATAATTTAATTCTAAAAAAAACTTATACACGCTACCGCAACTTTTGCAATGACCTGCTTCGAAAACTAAAAATTGCCCACGAAAGGAATGAATTTGAGAAAACAAAAAATAACCCCAAAGCCCTATGGAATACTATTAAAACTATTACAAATACAGCTAAAATAAAAACCAGCCCTGTGGAACTACTGAAAATATGTGACAGTCCTAAAGCATCCATAAATGAAGTTGGTAAATTCTTCAGTAACGTCGGGAAAACATTAGCGGATAAAATTCTATCACAGAGCCAGTGCCCCGCTGATATGAGCAGTCAGGTTCTTAGTAACGATGATAACAACCCACTATCTCCCGCTAACTCTCTCGTGTTGCTTGATACAGACGAATCTGAGGTGGAGTCTCTTGTTTCGCAGCTACGTAATGACTGTGCACTGGGTTGGGATGGTATATCACCCTTAGTGCTAAAAATGGGCCGTCAGACACTAATAAAACCATTGACGTACATCTTTAATAGCTGTCTCCGCGAGGGTGTTTTTCCGGACGCACTTAAAAAAGCAATTGTGCACCCGATCCATAAGGGTGGGAGCAGAAGCTGTATCATCAACTATAGACCCATTTCGGTTTTGACTGCTCTTTCCAAGGTTTTGGAAAGGATTCTTAGCAACCGGCTTAAGAACTTTTTGGAAAGATACAAGATCATAGCAGATAATCAATATGGTTTCCGTTCCGGTGTCTCGACTGAAGATGCAGTACTTAAATTGACGCAGTTGGTTGCTGGGAATCTTGACAGGAAAACCAAATGTCTAGGAATATTCCTAGATCTTTCGAAGGCATTCGACACAATTTCTGTTCCCATACTTATTGCCAAATTAGAGCAACTCGGTGTAAGAGGTATAGCACTGCAAATATTCAAAGATTACCTGAACAACCGTACTCAAAGAACGAAAATTGATAATCACTTCAGTGATGATTATACTTTATCCTACGGAGTGCCCCAAGGTAGCATTTTAGGACCTATTTTATTTCAAATATATGTGAATGACTTATGCAGAATGTCCCTCCCCAACTCGACGATCTTTGTATATGCCGATGACACCGTGATTGTAGTTGACGGATCAACATGGGTTTGTGTTAAAAGTAACGCGGAATTGGCACTACGTAAAATAATAAACTGGCTCAACCTAAACCTGCTTACCCTAAACTGTAACAAGACTTCATATATTCCTTTTGCCATCCGTCAGAACACCGCACCGGACCACACCTTTTCAGTAATAGCGCACACTTGCTTAGAACAGTCATCTTCATGCCAATGTCCAACACTCACGCGTACCGATCACGTCAAATACCTGGGTGTTCAAATTGATGCCGGTTTACGCTGGAATAAACACATTGATGCCCTAACCACGAGAACGCTGAGACTGATACACATCTTTAAGTCACTAAGAGCTTCCGCAAATCCTGATACTCTAAAAATGGTGTTCTATGCTCTGTGTCAGTCAGTTCTTGGGTATTGCATCAATGTATGGGGTGGTGCGGCTAAAACTACTTTTCTTAGAGTGGAGAGAGCTCAGAGAGCAATATTGAAAGTGATGCTACGAAAACCTTATCGTTATCCAACAACTCAACTCTACTCAGATTGTGAGGTACTAACAGTTCGACAGCTCTTCGTGTTGCAATCCATTCTTAGAAGACACTCCAGTGTCCCACCTTCTGATCCCACCAAACGAACCAACATTCCCCCAGTTACACAACATAAAACTGCTTTTGCCAAAAACCAATACTTCACCTTAAGTTCGCTGATCTACAAGACAATTCATAAAGAATTAAATATACTGGATTGCAATAAGTTTGGTTTGAAAGCTAAGCTGATGGAATGGCTACTTAAACAGGACTACACACAAACTGAATCTCTGCTAAAATGTATTGCCTAATATTGCCTTATTTTTGTTTTTACTCCCTCATATATAACACCTCACACTCACTACTCCCATACAAAAACTCTCCACACATAGATACATAAATCATACAGACATACTCCCACACATTCACCTACTCACATACATAAGTTTTAATTAAAAATTTTTTTTTTTTTTTTTTTCTTTGTTTTTTACATTATTTTTCTTTTTCCTTAGTTATAATGTTTCTGTTAAAAGTAAAGTTAAAAGTAATAAGATTGTTAAGTTGTTAATAAGTACCTTACAAGTTGGCACAGTCCGCAGTTGTTTGATCCCTATTTTTAAATAACCTCACAGCTGAACACTGTCTCTTAAAATACAGGTTATCCTAGTTTGAGAGACAGGGCTCACAATATCTGTATACAAACTACTGCAGCGTTAATTAGCTTCATGTTTAACAGTGTATACCAATGTATATTTATTTGTGTCAATAAACTATTTTATTATTATTATTATTATTATTTGTCACGCAGGTACAGCAAGTGGATTCGTCCCTGATTGTTTGCTGGCTTTTAAGTCAAAAAAAACTACGGAGTATCATGAGGAGATGAATTACGAAAAATTTAAAGATTGGTTCATAGGTCTATTAAACAATTTAAAAGAGCCTATGACCATAATAATGGACAACGCACCCTACCATTCGGTGCAAGTTAATAAACCCCCAAACCAATCCAACCGCAAAAGCGAGTTGGTGAAGTGGCTGAGTGAAAACGGAGTTACAGCAGATATAAAAATGTTAAAGACGGAGCTTATTGCCTTAGTCCGACGCCATAAGCCACCAACTCCTACCTATGCTCTGGACGAGATGGCAAAAGAAAAAGGCCACCAGGTCCTTCGACTACCACCCTACCATTGCCAGTATAACGCTATTGAGCTGATTTGGGCCCAAATAAAAGGTATGCTTTTAATTTCAATTCCCATTTTGAAGCTTTATAAAAAAATCAGCTTTCCGATCGTAGCATGTACCTAGTTTAAAAACATTACCAGATACTAGATTAGGCTGATTGATGATTATTTGAATACTTTTTTTTATAAGTTCGTTTATTTTTAGGTTACGCCGCAAGAAATAATACTTCGCCGCCATTTACGGCAAATAAGATGTTGGCCCTATTACAAGAGGCCATCAACAATGTTCAACCTGAAGACTGGTCGAAGGTCGTGAATAAAACAAAAAGGGACATTATGTCTGATTGGGATCGTGACATACATATTGACAACATAATTGAGTCATCGTTAATAATATCCGTCACAGATTCAGATGATGAATTGAGTGACAATTCAGATGTTCCTGACTCTGATATGAGTTTAGACGAATAACATGTATTTTTTTTTAGCAACCTTTTAAGCAACCTTACCCTATAAATGTTCTGTTGTATAATTAGACCTTTTAAAAATAAAAATTGACCTACGCACAATATACGTTTTTTATTATAAAAAATATCGACTATCCATCGTAGCAGTACATCCCATCACTAAATACGTCTATGGCGTTACGTTATACGCATAACACTTTGCTTAATTTTTCATTCAATTTGATTTTATTTCTTGATTAGAACATTCTGGTTGGGTTTAATTTAATTTACTACAGTTATTAATTATTTAATATATTACGAATGTGGTACAACTGAAATATTAAGTCATAAATTGTAAATCGCGGCAACTTTCAAGAGTGAAACGAAATGTTACTGAAACTGTCACCCGCACCATGCTACAGCGCAAATAGTGTAAGGTGCCTTTTTCATCAGAATACAAGCACAATACATGTGGTGTACCACAAGGGAGTGTACTGGGGCCTGTCCTGTTCTTGCTGTACATAAATGATATTATTAATATAACTGACCACCGATGCATATTATTTGCTGATGACATAGCTATTATTATAGCGACAAAAAAATGTAACAATTTTAGAAATAATCACGAGACTGACATTAATAATACTATAGATAAATTAATACAATGGCTTGACATAAATAATTTAAAAATAAATCTTAATAAATCTGTTTATATTAATTTCAATAAATGTAATAATCCTAAATATAATATTAAACTAAACGTATCAAAAATTAAAGAAGTAGCACAAACGAAGTTTCTAGGCGTAATTATTGATGAGAATTTGAATTGGAAAGAGCATGTGGATAACGCTGCAAAGAGAATAAATAAATTTGTATATGCTCTTAAACAAATCAAAAATATTACAAACTTAAAAACAGCTCTCATGACCTATCATGCATATGTAGAATCGGTACTACGTTACGGGCTTATAATATGGGGAAATAGTACCGATATAAACCGAGCATTTGTTGCTCAAAAAAAGTGCATTAGGGCAATTTACGGGATGCACTCGGAGGAATCTTGTAAACCCATATTTAAGAAACTAGGTTTGTTACCGCTGCCGTCGCTTTATATATTGGAAATATGTATGTTCGTTAATAAACATAAAGACCTGTTTATATCAGCCAATGATATTAATCCAAGGAGCCGGCGTGATCCACAGAGACTCGTTCTGCATGATCTTCCCAAGCTTGCTAAATATAATAAAAATTGCTTATATAATTGTGTTAGTATATATAATAACATACCAAGTAGCATAAAAAACTTAAACTCCAGATTATTTAAGGGAAAATTGTTTGACTGGTTAAACTTGAATAATTTCTATAGTCTTAAAGAATTTATGGATAACAAATTCTCATGTTAGTATTAAGTGAACATATGCATGCTAAGTACCATTCTGGCAAAACATGTAAGATCTTTATTGTAAATTATTGTAACACCATGTATACCATGTTTTATGCAAATAAATACTTACTTACTTACTTAAAAAAAATGTTTATAATTATTACGATTTTTTAAAATATATTTTTTCCTATTTTTTTGTCGATGAATAATGATCTAATTTCACCCATTTTCGATTGTGCACTTTTTCCGGGGACATACTGTATAACTGGCGAAATGTGGGTGTAGGATTTATAAACAGCTCTGCATTATACTGAAAGCTGACCACAACATACTCAACAAGTCTGTTTGAGAAAATTGACGAATATTTTCGAAATTCAAAATGCAGTCAACAACAAAGAATGTGTGTTCATATTTTTTTTTTTCTTGATCTAGGAAGAGATGATAAAAATAGTGTTATAAACTTCACTATAGTCAGTGCCAAGAAGCTGTGCATAAAAGATTATTCTTATTTTTATGAGCTGTTTAGATTGATGTCGATGATAAAAGAGGTTTTTCTAAAGATTTTATTTATGCCAACAATATTTTTCTTGCACTTTCAGCATGACTTCACTTTCAATTGAAAGCTGTGTGAAGGCGTTTTGCGTTATGTCAATGTTTCAATTTGGAACTGGGCGCCATGTTGTATTCCAGAACGTTATCAAAGCTCCGGTCATCATAAATCTCGGTTTCATGATCTTAAATCTTTTTTTGTGTATGTCCACAGATTTCTCCGTCAATTATCGACCGATTTTGAAAATTCTTTTTTTGTTTGAAAGGGTATGCTCTCAAGTTGGTCCTATATAAATTTTATTAACTTTGCTTGGATAGTTTTAGAGTAGGCTTTAATAATAAGCATTTTTTTGCCACTTCGTATGTAGATATGTTAAGTTCCTGTCACAGTTTTTACATAGCAGGTGGTATTCGAGCTTTAGGTACCACAACTAAAAAGTGAAAAATAAAAACTTTACAAAAAAATAATCAACCGACTTCCAAAAAAAGCACTACAAAGAAAGAAAAAGAAAGAAAGAAAGAAAATATTTTATTTGGGACACGCACAGGAAATACAAAACATAATAAAAAAGGATAGACATAAGAAAAAAGGAACAAACATTAACAAAAATAGAAAGGAGCATTAGATTTAAAAAAAATACGACCTGTGCGAGGCCAAAAAGGCCCCTATCTCAGCATGATGCTGCGATATTTAAAAATAAATAAATACCGCAGCGAGAGATAACTTTAATTTCGGAAGTCGGTGGCAAAAAACGAAAATTCAAAACCATAGACACCGACGAGGCGACTTCAGCGAGGTGAAAGGCGATACGGTGACGATCGCTTTCCGAGTTGATATATTGTGTGCTTTCAACCTTTAGACTATGCGTTGACTGTCAATGTGTGAATGGATCCAAGATTTTATTACATTAGTCTAGTGGTCGCAAGCGCTAATTACTGCTGAGGATAAGGTCCTAGGTTTGATTTACAGGTCGGGCAAAGTGTTATTAGTTTTTTCATCAGGAGTTTCTCAATAGCAGCTCGATGTATGCATTTGCGCCCGGTTGATGGCAATAGGCTCGCCCCCTATTACATGAGACTTAAACATAACTGGTTAAATGTGGGTGTATCTACTGTAATGCCCAACCCTTTGGAAACAAGGTATCATGTTGTTTATAACTATGAGTTATGTTTATCGTAATTGGGATGAGCATCGCCCAATTTATATCTCCAAACCTCTGGGGAAGACGAAAATAAAACTAATAAATTGTATCTTGTCACGGCCAATTTTACTTGCATCTAGCAGTATTTTATTATATTTTTTGTCAGTAAAGACAAAAATAGAAGATGTAAGGCGCCTGAAAATAAGTTTTATTAATGTTTCGTCCCGTCAGTTCGTCCGGTACACAGATAAGTACAGATGGTTCAGCCCGCAAAATTATTTAAATAAAAAGCGACTCTTGTTTCGACTTCATAAAGTGCAAATCAGGTCGCACAGCGCCAATTACCAAGTTGCCTCTATTTCTATTGTGTAACTCTTATATCTTCTGACTACGTTACGCTCCCTCCATTCGACAAGTCGAGCCCCCCGCGTACAATACGCGCCACGAAAGATGAGACTTGACCGCGCCTCCCGCCGCTCCTTCCGCCGCCCCGATGACGCCTCGGCGCGGACTTCGAAGAGACCCATAAATCGTCTACTGCGCAAGTCAAACCACGTGGTGTGTCAAGTCTCATCTTTAGTGGCACGCACTGTACCTACCTGCAGCGTCATTCCTAAAATGCGGCGTGTCCCATCTGTATTCATCTGTGCCAGGGATAAAAATATGTCTTGTTACCTATGGTTTCTAGTTACAGAGGCCCGTGTGGGCAATGAAAATAGCTGCTGCTGTGTCATTGTCTCTGGTCTTTCGCATTTATAAAATATTATTTAGATGAAAGTGAGTTCGCTTGTTTCTCTGTTTGTTACGCTTTCACGCTAAAACGACTGGACGGATTTGGATGGAATTTGGCACATGGGTAGGGGTGTGTAATATTATGGCATAATAACAGATAGTGTAATGTCACTTGAAATAACGTTCACATGATATAATTTTCATATGCAAAAACAAAAAAAACTTCATGTGAACAAATGGTATATTTCATAAAACCTTTTTTTAGTCTAATAACATTTAGTATAACGTTCATTTATTATAATTTTCAATTTGTATAATGCTCTTTTTTTATAACGTTAAGTTGACCTCATTTTCATTTTCATATTTACATGAGTAAATATGCAAATGAAAATGAGGTCAACAGCCAGAATTCTGTAATGAATAAGAAATTATCATAAAACATCATACTGTTTATAACCTCACGACGCGACGCACAGTGGAACGAATGTATGGAAGCGGTTGGACGTAGACATGTCCGAAAAATAAGAGTAAAATTATGACAAACTAATGATGCCATCTTATTCGATTACTTAATGCCTTCATAAATTGTGGTGATGAATTTCTTCATAACTCCCATATTTCGGGAGTAATTTGAGAAAATGTGAAATTTTACTATGAAAATGAGTGTATTGAGCTCTCTCCCTCCTGATTCCGGGCTTGTTTCAAGTAGCGGTCTCTAATATCGTAATGCTATTACTAAGAGCTATATTTAATACTAAGACACATAGTGCGCCAAATGTGCACTTTCTGGGATAAAAGGAAATGAAGATTTAAAAAAAAAAACGTTTTTTCCCCATTTGTATTTACTTTAAACCGCAGACAGACTTATTAAGAGGTCTATAAATATATTATATATATACAGAAATATATATTAACAAAAATATTCACAAGAACTGATGAGAGTATGACTTTTAAGTAAGTTGATAATAAATTACCTAGTTTCATTAAAAGTACAATAAATAATTAAGACGTAAGCTCTAATTTACTAAGTTACACATTTTAAAACAATAACATCATTTAATTATCTTCGTCATCATCATCATCATCAATTAATTCAAATTCAGAATCGATGTCCGCTAAATCATTTATGTTAACAAATTCGATATCACTTTTCTCAGAATCCGTAAGCTCATAAAATTCCTTAAAAGAAGATTTTTTTACAAACTTATTTCCTTTTGGACGGATACTTGTAACAAGTGGATCAGAAGACAGTAAAAGATTGTGCATAATATCTTCATTGCATGAGATACTGCTATGCTTTCGAGAATGCCCCTCTCTATATTTTCTAAAATCTTTATTTCTAGCCTCAGATGCCTCTTCGGATAGAAAACCAATGGGCACAATTGACATGTTCTGAACTATGTCTGGCCCATGCATTAAAATTTTATGAAGTGAAGAAGGCATATAATACCATGGGTATAACTCCACGTAAAGCTTAGCAGTATCAAAGCAGAACTCTCGGAATTTAGTTACGTTGATCTTCTCTCCTGATGAAATACACTGCAAGATCACACAGATTTTTCTTAAAAGCATAGCATCTATTCCGGTCAGTTCAGCAGATTTAGTGTAGTTTTCAAAAAATCTCCTTGCCGAGTTGCCATTGTTGGTGGATCCACTGCCTTGTTTCACAACATCGAGAAGTAAGCCCGTTTCTCTTCTTACAGCCTCTTGAACTCTTTTCTTCCTGTCATCAACTTGCCTTTTTGCTATATCACCCCTTACTTGCCATGATTTTATGTCTAATTTGTAGGAAATGTGTAATAAGCATTCCATTGAGCGAATCCAAGCGTGAAGGGTGCTTAAGCTATATTTATACATGTCCTCGTTTGCGTGTTTATCTTTGATTAACTCTAAATTATTCATTTCTTTAGGACAAGCCTTGCATATGTCACACACTGAAGCTGCTGTATTGGATATAATGGAATGAATTTTACCATCAATCATTGTCAACAGCAGTTGGTGTTTGACACTAATTCCATCAGTGATGGTGGATGGAGTTAAGGCTTCAATCTCTGCTTCGATTTCAGCCATCTCTCTCTGCACATTTTCTTTGGTTTCCTTTATAAACTTAAACAATATTGGCCGGCAAAATGAAGTGGAAGATGGTCGCTCGTTTTCCCAAATTGTTACACCTTTTGAGACGAGCCGCAGTGGTACAAGACTAATCATAAAATTACTAGCAAGATCGATTTGCTCATCTTCACTCGTCCTTTGATGATAAATGCTTTGGCTAGATGATCCGTCAAAACCCCATTTGCTGGTCAATACGAGCTGTTGATTGGGATCAACAGGGGTTTCTAACGACCTAATAAGTCTTCTTGAGGTTAAATCCATCAAGGCTTGTAATTTGATTTTTGCAGAGCTCTCTGTAACTGTGAGATCTTCTTTGGCCGGATAGCACTTAATTTTTTCTTTAACCAACATGTAGTAACTCGGGTATTGAAGAGCTCCTTCTTGAGTGTTGAAATCCCGAAGAGTGTTATAGCGCCATTTCGATAAGTTCATCGATACATAAAGAGCCAATGCCTTCAAAGGGGATATTTCCCGTACCTGAATTGATTTACCTTCAATGAAGGCTTTGATTTTTGAGGCCTCTTCTGGATTCTCCGTCAAGTATTTCATAACATAAGCTGTATCGCTTTGTCCTGCCTTTTGAAGCGCCCTTTCGGCCGAAAACATAATTTCAGCGCTGCTACTGCTGCATGAAAGACTATCTTCAGTGGTGCGTCTTCTTTTTTGCCGGTTACTAAGGTCCTCAAAAGATTTACGAGGACTAGGATGTGTACAAGTTGAAGCATCAGATTTAGCAGGAGAAATTATGGGCTCGATGACGTCACTTATATTTTCTGTAGAAGGTTCCATATTTTCATTCTGTAATTCCGGCCATTGAATTGCAGCCTGTAGCCAAATCTCATGTTTCTTCCGAAACTTATCTGTGCTTCTTCCAGACTGTGTCCATTTTGCATAAATGCGGTAGCAAAATCGACGACACCAGTCTTTTAAACTTGTTTCAGCACTTTCACATAACTGAACACAACTGTTATCTTTTAAAACACTGAACAAATAGTTAAAGTCGCGTAAATCTTTATGTGCGCGTGCGCATAAAGCAACGTGAATATCAAGATTTGTATTAAAATTTGGAAAATACATTGCGAGATTAGCTTGGATACAACGAGGTGTAAATCAACACTGATTTTAAAGTTACTAATAGTGACCTATTTATATAAAATCCAGGTATCCCAGGTATCCTTTGTTAAATATTGCAAGGTAATTAGTTATTGTGATAATTAGTAAATGATGCATGCTAAATTAGTGTATTAAGAGCCATTTAGTAATTAAATAATAGCAATGTTCTTATCAGTAATCATTAGTGCATCAGTTTTATATGTAAACCTTAAGTCCCTAATTATATATCCTAATTAGCTTATATCTTCTCTAATTGGCTGATCAGAAATGTTATTGTAATAAGGTAAACCTTTAGAAAAACGGTTTTAATCAACAAAATAAACAAAAAATTAAAAAATTGTGTTATAAAATAAACATCACTCTTTATCCCAGAAAGTGCACATTTGGCGCACTATGTGTCTTAGTATTAAATATAGCTCTTAGTATTAGCATTATGATATTAGAGACCGCTACTTGAAACAAGCCCGGAATCAGGAGGGAGAGAGCTCGATACACTCATTTTCATAGTAAAATTTCACATTTTCTCAAATTACTCCCGAAATATGGGAGTTATGAAGAAATTCATCACCACAAGTTATGAAGGCATTAAGTAATCGAATAAGATGGCATCATTAGTTTGGCATAATTTTACTCTTTTTTTTCGGACATGTCTACGTCCAACCGCTCCCATACATTCGTTCCACTGTGCGACGTTTCAAAATTATATTAAACGTAACTTATAGATTTTGAATGTTATAGTAACTGAATATTATATTAATTGAATATTAATTCAAATGTGCATTATAGATTATGTTCAATATACCATATAAAATTAGGTAAAATGTAATTATATCAATAATTCATTTTACAATTTCATTGTTATATTAAAAAATATATATTACATGAAATTAGGTCATATGATGATTAGAACTTTTGTTATTATTTCAAACGTTATACACCCTATGGGTAGACCATGACCTGGGTTAGGACAGAATACTTTTTATCCCGATATTCCCACGGGATCGAGACTTATGTAGGTGAAACCGCGGGGCACAGCTAGTTAATCCATATTTAGTTCCCTTATGCGGTCACAGTCACACTTGACCTGTACCCTAATTGCGTAATACACGATCAATCACAATTTGTTTCGATTTGAAACAGATTGCTAATCCACAGCTTCATATAAAAAAAAAATTCTGCCCAACAACGTAAATAACGCAATGAAAGTTGTTGAACTGTCAAAATGAAACAAATTTGTCATAATCGTTTACGAAAAAAAAGTGACGCAATTAAGGTACAGATTTTCCTTTCAATTACTAATCTCCAGTTTCTGATAACCGGTGTTCCATTATGACAACCATTACCATCATCTGCCTAGCCTTTTCCCAACTATGTTGGAGTCGAATTCTAGTCTAACCGCATGCAGCTGAATACCATTATTTTACATGGAGCGACTGCCTATCTGACTTCAGCAACCCAGTAGGTGCCACGATACCCCTTGGTAAGATTGGTTGTCAGACTTTCGGACTTCTCTATCCACCTGTAACAACTGTCACAGATCTAGGTACAAATGACAGCTAGGACCAACGGTTTTACGTCAAACATATCAACATAATTGTTTATTATTTCTCTCAAACAAGTACAGCGGCAAACATGAGCAGATAGCAGATCGCATGACCTACGCTAGGGCTCTGTCTCGCATAGGGTCGCAGCGTTATGCTGAGCGATGTTCGTTTTGCGTGGATGTAACGCATATTTTCCCCCAACTTATGTTTTATTTTGTGTTCTTTCTTCGCGTCATGTTAACCGCAAATAAACGTATTTTCTTTCTTTTCTTCTAGATTTATTTACTTGATCAGTCTTTCAGAAATATTGAGATTCAATGTAAATTAGAAAAGACACCCCGAACAAAAAATGTGTCCCTTTATTGTCAAGTGTGATAACTGTGCGGTGCGTACCTACTGCACACCATAAACGGCAAGTAGTAACTGACAAGTTACGACAAGTAGGGATGGCGATCTGAGATCGATTAATCAAAGAATCGATTTTTTAGGCCCAAGAGATCGATTTTTTAATTCGATATGCAGTACTGAATCGAAAATATTTACTCTAGGAAGCATATCCGGTACGGTTTGCAAATCCTTCCATATTCTAAGGGCACGTCTTACCATCCATTACCGCGCCCCTCGATCCATTCCTTGATATGCAATGGCCTCGGTAGCCCCATGAAGCATGAGGCTCTAGGAGCTAGTGCAAATCTTGGGGTTCATTCGATTTATCGAGTCTAGTTAAACCACGCTGGGGTCGGTGCAGTTCAATCATTCATTCAATCATTCATACACGTTGTGAACTTGTGGTCTATGGAAAGAAAGAAAGAAAGAAATCATTTATTTGCTGATAATGTAGGTATAGATACATAGAGGTTGGAATATTTATTAAGTGTCCCGATACATTTTACCTTACGGCCATAATAACCATAATGGACCATAATATGTAGGGCAATTTTTTTTAACGTTGTCTTTTCTAGTTGTCATTGAACCTCAGTGTTCAGAAACCCGTCACAATTTTTGTTTTTACAACGGTTGCCTAGCAACGAAATAACTACAAACTTTCATTGTCTTCTCCGAACTATTCAGTATTTCAGACCATCTTGCATCTGTTTCAAACATTTTACGACAGAAGCTCTTGTGATATTTTGAAGATGCAAATAAATAACATGACGACCATAATAAAACCTATTTGTGAGTCAAAATTAAACCGAGTCGACGGCAAAATATACTGCTTCTTTGATTTATGACTTTAAAAATAGTTTGAAAGCATTCTACAACTTTCATTCGTTCGCTGACAGACGGATACGTCGATGAATGAAATGTTTTGACACCGAAATCTTTCAACGATGTAGAATGGTCACACATTAACGACTGGCCAAATACAGAGCAGTGGTGGCCCAGTGGTAATGGCCGCTTGACAGGCGCTTTACTTTGTGTGAATAATTTCATCACCACTGCTCTCAAAACGGTGAAGGAAAATATCGTGAGGAAACCAGCATATCCTAGAACCAAAAATTCGAAGACATGTGACATTTACCAACCCGCACTGGGCCCGCGTGGTGGATTACGACCCACTCCCACCTGTTCCCATCAGTGGGAACATTATAGGCTGATTAAGCAAAAACAAAGTGTTTTTTTTTTTTTTTTCTTGTCGTTCGTTATAATGTCGACGGAAGAATAGACAAAATGACAGATACACAATTAGTAACTGTCATTGTGTCTATTCTTCCGTCGACAAAATAATCCCGTTTCTACGGTGATCATGCTACACGTGCTGAATACCAGTATTTTTTATTTACGTTTTCTAGGAAAACGGTTCCGTTTTTCCGTTCCGTGTTCATACCTACCACGCGTGCAGCTGCATCTGGTGTGACTGGAAGCCGACCCCAACATAGTTGAGAAAAGTCTAGGCAGGTGATGACTGGCCTGTTCCTGACACTTGTTCAGTTAGCTCTACTACAATCTGCTGACTGGCTAATAAATTTAACCACGGCCACAGATGAATACCTAAGGTTCGATTAGAGTAAGCTTAGCGTACGCGGCGTTCTGGTCTTGTCGGGCCAATTCTGTGAGCGTAACGTAGTCAGAAGATATAAAAACGCACGTAAGGCCTTTAGTCTCGGCTGTCATTCCTGAATCTTTGACAGTTACGGGTTGTCGGAAGCCCGAAAGTCTGACAACCAGTCTTAACTAGGGGTATCGTATTGCCCAGTAACTGGGTTGTGGAGGTCAGATAGGCAGTCGCTCCATGTAAAATACTGATATTCAGCTGCATTCCAAGTACGCGGCGGGCTCGTCTTGTCGGGCCAATTCAGTGAGCGTAACGTAGTCAGAAGAAATAAGAGTTAGGCAACTTCTAAGTGAATATAACTGTAGATAATTAGTGCTGTGCGACCTTTTTTTTTTTTGAGGGTGGGAAATCATCAAATAACTTCTCCCGCTCTGGGCGGAGCGGGAGGGCGTGTCAGACTCTTACTGACTAAAACCCACCCGTGTTCCTTCGGTTGCCCTGTTGCCGGGGGCCACGATCTCCCTTTCTGTTTTCTTCGCAACCCCGGCAGGCATCGGCCCTAGTGGACCCCTTCAAATCTGCTGACATCTCTTTGAGGCGCGCGTGGAACACAACGCGCCGTCGACCCGGGCTTGGTCCTTATCGGACGGTGAGCCACCCATTGCTCACCGTCCGCAAGCCCGCGCCTACGGTGGCCGGAAATCGCCTCGCGATTCCCGATGCCCTGGGCGTCTCCTCCTGCGCGGTTAGGGGCGTGAGGGCGCGAAATTTGCCTCTCCCTCACGCGTTCCGCCTCCTCCTTCGCGAGCATTACCGCTTCGCAGAAGGAGGTGACGGCCTCCCATTTCCTCTCGCTCCGTACCATGGCCTGAACCAGGGCCGGACGCGAGAGATCACCGCCGCCGATCGCCTCCACGAGGACACGGCGATGCTCCGCCCAAGTTGGGCAGACCTCCACCGTATGCTCCACCGTGTCCTCCGGGCGATCCACACAATGGTGACACCCGGGCGTTTCCTCCCGCCTTATCCTGTGCGACCTGAATTGCACTTTATTGTGTCGTATCAAGAGTCGCTTTTTATTTACATGGTTTTGCTGATCAAACCATCTGTATTCATCTGTGCCACGGCATGAGCTAATCTCATATAGTTCATAGAAAAATCCCCCCCCAACCTGCCTGCCTTTTCTGAACTATGTCGGGGTCGGCTTCCAGTCTAACCGGATGCAGTTGAATACCATACTATACATGGAATCAATAACTCGGTGATTGGGTAACACGACATCCCTTGATAAGATTGGTTGTCAGACTCTTGACGACTGGCAAAGTTCTACGAAAGACAGTCGGGATGTGCTTTCCGAGGCACGGAGGGGTGTCAATATGTAATGGACGGTCAGGTCACCCATCCGCGAACCGACCGCGGCAAGCGTAGCTTAACTTTTGATCGACCCGTGCGGCTGTTATAATTTAGCCACGAGCCCCTCAATACAAGATAAGAAGAAAAGAAGAGTATAAAGAAAGAAAGAAAGAAAAATATTTGGGACACGCACAGGAAATACAAACAGAACGAAAATAAAAAAGGAGCATTTTTTGTTTAATACATACCTCTATCCTCCATACTTCTAAACCTGCTCTCTTTCCAGAGTTGGCGAACGCTGGGTGTACTTCAGGCATCTGTTGAATAAAGAGAATTTCATCAATATCAGAGCGACAGTTTAAAGGATGGAGCATTTCCACCAGACGGCTAGCAGCGCGTCGGATCGGAACGAATTTTACAATCTTTAAACGATAAAAAATCGTGTACACAGTATTCAAAGTCAATATTACCAAGCCACGCACAGCAACACGCTCAGCATGACCACAATAGAAACGGGTTTTGTCGACGGAAGAATAGACAAAATAACAGATAAAAAATCATAATCTGTCATTTTGTCTATTCTTCCGTCGACAAAACCCGTTTCTATGGTTGTCATGCTACGCGTGCTGCTAGACCGCGGGCGTCTTCCGCGACACGCGATTGTTGCCGAAAGTATACTGCAACGCGCAATCGACGAAACTACTATACAGGGTAGCAGGGAAATCGACGCGAAAACTGTTACCATGGATTCAGTACTTATATGATTCTGAACTATATTTATTTATATGATTTTATTTTAAATAACCGGTTCATAATCATCGTATGAATCCATGGTAACAGTTTTCGCGTCGATGTCCCTGCCAGCCTGTATATTAGTTTAGATAATAAACGTATGGGTTTTATATTAATAGCTGCCTCATTGATTTGAATTAATTTGATACAATTTGATTTGATTTTAATTGATTTTATTTTATTTGATATTATTTTATTTTATTCGACATTATTTTATTTTATTTTATTTGACATTATTTTATTTTATTTTATTTGTAAAATTTGTATCAAATTATGTTTGGCAATGGGTGTAATTTACCTGAAATAAATAAATTAATATTTATTATTGGTCTAGTCGTCGCAAGCGCTACTGCTGAGTAATGGTTTAGTCCTATCTCAAAAATGCCCAACGCGCCTAAATTAGTATTCACTTAAAAAAAAAATGAAATGCTGTTCGTTGGTAAGTGCATCACTAGAGAAAGGTTGGACCGATTTGCCTATGTTTAGTTTTAATATGTTCGTAATGAATTAGGTTTTAATTTAATTAAAAAAAAATTGAACAGTTTCCCAGAAAATGCTCAAATTCGGGAACACCTGAACGTCCTTTTTTCTATGGGATTTTTGTAAGAATTATTATTGTTTGTATAGAACAACGTCTATGTCGGGTCGGCTAGTATTGTATAAATAACCATTTTAATGTATATGAAATGAATACTAATAAGTACCATTTTTATGTTATTTAATAATATTTATTCTTATATTTCTCACTGTTTATTTTATTTTATTTCGCTACCTACCTATTAAATAAACAAATCATTGAACCTGACTTGATTTCCGTACATCATCTTTTTTTCGCGCGCTGTGCTGTGGGTTCCCCATAGCACAGCATCATACTGAGTGAAAGCCTTCTTGTCACAGTCATGTCGTGCAGCCGCCGACTAATTTCTGTTTTACGCTCGTGATTTATTATGTACTCTTTGTTGTTTTCGTTTACTCTTGTCTTTTATGTATGCACGTGTCTCTGTGACAAATAAACCTATTTTTCTTTCTTTTATTTTTTTACCATCGGGGTAACACATATCTAACCAATTTGAAAACAAAATCCCGTGCCCACGACCCTTTTTTTTTCTATCATCCTTGCATAGCATAATCAGCCTACAATGATCCCACTGCTGGGACACAGGCCAACGAATTAAAAATACAGTGGTCGCATACAATATCTGAGATCTCACCTTGGTATATTTAGGCAAATCTCTCAGGAAACTATTTAAAAGGATTAATATTATGACGGTACCTTGCCAATTAATTTATGAAAATATTATGTACGTAAGGAAAAATCCACATCTTTTTAATAAAATAAGTGATAGACATAATTTTAATACTAGAAATAAAGATAAACTAGATCAACCATTTTTCAGATTATCTAAAGTACATACATCTTTTATGGGGTACTGTGTTAAATGTTACAACAAAATACCTTGTGACATATTGCAATTAAATGAAAGAAAATTTAAAACTCATATTAAAAGTACACTTTGTAAACAAGCATGTTACAAATGAGAGGATTATATCCAAGATAAGAGTGCTTGGAAACATGCTGGTCCTGCTCCATAGGACAATTTAGAATCAAGACAAAATCAAACAGGTTGCTAATTTAATTGTAAAATTTATAATTTTGTGTTATATGACATTGGTTTTACATTCTGTGATTAGGTACTTCCTCACACACTGACTTATTCATTTTAAAAACATTAGGAAAATCGTCTACTTTTACAATGTTTGTAAATATATGAGCACCCATGTATCTATCACATAATTAAATTATCTGTCGTTGCTTCATGTTTAATTCTTTTTACCTATTGTGGTATAGTAATTTTATTCTAGGTGCATCGTCTTCACATATAATTATTTAACTAATGTACGTACTTATGCAAACTATTGTAAAACATTTTAAAAGAGTAACGGTGGAGTTTCTTGCCCATTCTTCTCCATACGAAAACTACCTTTTGGAAGGGGCGATTAGAATCAATTATATTATTCTGTAAATTTTGACGTTCAAAAGTGCCATACATGAGCCTATTTGAAATAAATGATTTGACTTTGACTTTGCAACATTAAAAGGTAATAAAGCAACATGCGGCCAACTCTAGCACCGCGCGCGCATATTTTTGTCAAATAAAAAGGCACGCGCTTCCCCGGCGTCCTGTTACACACTTCCGTCCCTTTTCATGAAATCACTCCCACAGATTGCAGGAAAGCGAGGGGAAAGGGAAAGATGAAAATATGTTATAAATAAAAATAAAAAGTGGTGGCACTCCGGGAGTGCCGACAAAAGTGAAAACTTAAACAAGATCGCCTTGGTGGAAGAAAAATACTTGTATAGAACATTGGTCCGTAACCTTATCTAAATACAGAGCACAATCGCGTCTAACGAAAAAAAAAAAACTTCCGAAACCTTTAAACTAAAAATACTTACATAGAACATTGATCCGTAACGTAATATAAATAAAGAGCACAATCGCGTTTACAAAAATGAGGTGTCGTCATGGTGTCGCGAAATCAATAGTTTAGTCCCATCTCAAAAATGCCCGACGCGCCTAAAGAAGTTTCCACTTCAAAAAACAAACAGAACACATTTTAGCCATTGCATGGCAACTAAAATCTTATCTGTATACATTAATATTAATAAACTTGCTACATATATCTACAACATTTGTACAAAACCTGATTCATTCTATTAAAAAGAGACGAAAAAACACAGCGAGTAAAAGAGACAGCAACATAATTCGCAGACGAGTGAGCGAGGCAGAAACAGCAATTGTTAACTGGACGTCCTTGGATGGCAGTCGTATTTTGATTTAGAGGAAAAAAAAAACCAATGCAGCTCTGATTTCTATCGAGTTATTATTTAGTGTTTGTCTGTGAGCTAGACTTGCGCTTTCTGTGGTCTATTTTTACGGATGGGCGACCATCCTACTAATATTATAAATGTGAAAGTTTGTGAGGATGGATGTATGTTTGTTACTCTTTCACGCAAAAACGACTGAACGGATTTGGATGAAATTTGGCACACAGATAGTTTATAACCTGGATTAACACATAGGATACTTTTTATCCCGATATTCCCACGAAATCGAGACTTATGCGGGTGAAACCGCGGGGCGCTACTAATTTTTAATACATTGATAACCTTATGTGCCTTCTGGAATATACAGCATGTACTAAAATGGAGTGTCAAACTTTTGAGGGGGTGGCCAGACCAACAAACTGTACAATTTTCTCGCAAAAAAAATATCAGCTGTCCCATATAGGGTTGCCAGGCCAAAAAATAGAAAAGCCGGACACAGATTCATATTTAGCCGGAAATTTTGCCCTGAAAGCCTGAGACACTAGTTTGTAAAAGAAAGAGAAAAATATGATAATAATATGTGGACACAGTTCCTAACCTTTTTTTTTTTTTGGTTTTTTTTTTTTTTGTTCCGGGGTGGAAAATCCTCATGGATGTCCTTCGCCCTGGGGCGGGCGAAGAGGTCTGTCAGACTCCTACTGACTAAAAACCACCCCGGTGTTCCCTTCCCACACTTGGACCGGGGATCATGGGTTCTAGTGCGCCTTCCATGATCCCCGACTGGTGCCGGCCCGCTTTTGCGGACCACTTCATGCCCGCGGGTGGAGTGAGGTGTTACACTCCCCCCGCGACGTCAAATAGGGGCGCGCGTGGAACACTACGCGCCGCCACCTCGGGTCCTGCTGGATGGGGGGTGGCGGACGTCCCCGAGTCCGCCATCCCTCCGGATTCGTTTACGGGGGCTGGAAGAGGGCATTGTCTGCCCTCCGCCGACGCACAGTTCCTAACCTAACCTAACCTACCTTTCAGCCATTTCCATTTGCTACAACTAAATTTAACCAACTGCTACCGGCCGCACTCAGTTGTAGCCGGTGTAGCCGCACTTCGGGTTTTTTTTTTTTTAACATGGCAACTCGCAGTTTTGACCACTAAGGTCTTGGCTGCTTAACCGGACTTTCCTGTGGGTGCCTTGAGCTGCTACACTTAGAGCCTCCAGCCAGGAGCAAAAAACTATACTAAATTAAAGCTAGGCGAACGCTCGCTAAGGGCACCATCTGTGGGGTACGAACCTCGGCTTAGGGCGTCGCTGAGGGGAGGACAGCAAGAAGGGACAGGCTGGATCAAAATTTGGTTTATATCATGATTATTAGGCGGGGTATTTTAAAGCTACGTGCTCAGCTGCAACAACTTGCTGGCACCTCGTTTTCGAGCAAGGGTCGGGGAGGAGTATCATTTACTCGGGGACACGGTCGCGATCGCAAAGGACCTCGGCGGCGAGGTCGGAATGACGGGAGGCGTCTGTGTTTGTGTATTGTCCTGGTGGCCCTATTCTTCTCCTGGAGGAGTGTAATGGGATCATCAGGGTCGGAAAGAACATGCCTCGGACGGCGGATCTCACTTAGCACTTCGGGTTTCAACCGTGACATATAAATTAAGGCTCGTGAAAACTGGCGCGATATCGCGGGCGCTACAGGCAGCGCGACCCTTGTAGCGCCTTAGTCCCATACAAAACTTCAATACCTACTCGACCCAAATGTATGGGAGGATTGATTATTTTTTCGCGACTACGATGTTGGTCCCATGACTTCCAAAGAGAACGTTGTTAAGTTTGATGGTATGTACCATCGAAAAAATGCATATCTACAGACCGTAAGGACTATTTCGGCTTGCAGCGCTCGGCCGCTATAGTAACGGTTACCTACGAAAAAAAAGGGTAGTGTGCACGGGATTTTGTTTTCAAACTGCTTTTATATCGTTTCTTCGATATTACCATACCATTAAATATAACCACAAAACAAACAATGGGGCACTTAATATCGTGTCCAGCGTGTCCTCTTGCCTGCACGATGCAGGAGCTGAACTAAGCTGACACTACTAGGGTTACCAACCCTAGTGGGGTTGGTAACGTAGAGGAGAGTAACTAAATGTGGACTAGTGCTTTAATATGGGCCAGTAACAATTCTCAAAAACCTGCAATCGAAAGACGCAACAAACGACGGTCGTCTATCGCATCCATTCGTTCTAACATCGCACTTACTCATTTTCGTCAGTCGCGCGCGAGCTGTCGTCAGTGTCGGCCATACTCGTGTTGCTGCCGTCAAAAAATTTTATGCGGTACGTATCAATGTGTTATTTAATTAATGAAAATTAGGTCTAAATACTGTAACTATGTGTTTTATTGCAGAATATAAGTTTAATTTTATAATTTTCGGTCGATTTTTTGCTTGCTATATATGATTTGTACAGTACCTACACGATCAAGTTGATTTTGGTAAAGAATTTCGAATATGGGCTATGACTATAGTCCTGAATATGGGCTAGCCCATATTTAGGTATTAGTATTTTAGGTGGTTCTAAAGGTAACTACTTTTATTTTTTTCAGAATGGCGCCAACACAATAAAAAGAACCAAGGAAAACTTGGGATAAAGAATAAATGATAAAAGCCATAAAAATGGTTCGCGAGAAGAAAATGGGCACTTTAAAATCAACGAAATTTTTTAAAGTACCAAGAACGACATTGCAACGCTTATGCCTGAAAACGGAACTAATCCTGAAGTAGCGGCTGGTATGACATTAGGTAGAAAAACAACGTTGGGGACACAATTAGAAAACGTTTTAGTAGAACATATTTTGACGGTCTAGGTCTGAGACTCAAACAAAAGAATCTACTTCTGGAACTGGACATGAACCAACATATGACTGTCAACCTTCGTCTTCCGGAATTGATCGTAGCAGTCTAGGTCTAGTATCTCCTTATGACATAATTCCCGTGCCAAAAAAGTCAGAAAGACATCTAATAGAGGTAGAAAAGCTCTTGTGGCCTCGGTTATAACTTCGTCTCCACATAAAAATGACCTTATTGAAACAAATAAGAAGAAAATCGAAAAAGAAAAGAAGTATAAGAAATAAGAAAGCCAAGACCAGGGACGAAAGTGAAGGTGAAGAAGATATTCAGTTTGATTCAGATAGTGAACCAGATGCCCTTATAGGAAGAGAGACTCCTGACACTGTCGATGCAGCGTGTATGTTTTGTCAAGAACTTTTTTCTTAAAACGCAGCAGGAGAACTGGAGAACTGTGGGTCAGATGTTTAATGTGTAAGCTCTGGGGACATAATGACTGTGCTGGGCCAGAGTTTGACACCTGGATATGTGATTTTTGTAAGTAAATTATGTGATTTCTTCCATCTACCAAAGTAATTTGATCTCTTATAAGATAAATATTTATAATTGTTATTTTCGTACAAGATATTATAAGTTTCTACTTGTAGCCCATATTTGAGTACCTGTTTCATATTTAGCGTCTATTTTGATATTTTGTTTAATGCTCAATTTAATCATATATTATAATATTAAGAACATAAGATTGTTACTTAGCTCTTTAAAAATGTATGTGTGATTATTTTGACTGTAAAAAATACAATAAATGGTATTTTTTTTAATAGTTTTTTATTTTTGAGGCAAAAACAAAATGGTAGCCCATATTTGGTTACTCTCCTCTAATATCCTGCTACATTAGAGACCTAGACACTATATTTCTTATGAAAATATATAGTAAGCGAAACTATTATATTTTTATTTCCATGCAAAATGGCGAAAAGATTGCAATAGGG
This sequence comes from Omphaloscelis lunosa, assembly GCA_916610215.1. Taxonomy (NCBI): domain Eukaryota; kingdom Metazoa; phylum Arthropoda; class Insecta; order Lepidoptera; family Noctuidae; genus Omphaloscelis; species Omphaloscelis lunosa. The sequence continues at coordinate 6,191,124 of OU744270.1, forward strand.
CCAGTATTAATCTCATTAAAGCTGAATTAATAGTATTTTGTAACCTTAGTTTAGAGTAGGTACCTATAAAAATATATATGAGAGATATTAAAAAAAAAACTGTTTATAGGAATGCAAATGTAAAGAATTAAAAAAAATGTATTTGAAAAATAGGTATCTACTATTTTTTAATTCGCCATCTATTATATTTTGCAAGCAATGGCTTCGATAATACTTTATTTGATATAAAAATTGGCAACTCTAGACGCTACTGAAGGTGCCAAACTCGTAGTCAAATTCAGGCTGAATAAATAAATTGTCATTGAAACGCTAAGAAGAGAAGACAATATGACCACGCCTTCCTCATACATGCTGTATAAGACAATCATTACGCGTAGTTACGGGTAATTACGGGTAGTAAAAGCCCAAAAGATTGAAAACTAGAATATTGGCCCAGTAAGTAGGCAATTTAATTACGTATGTTACGGTTACGGAAACGGGTACTTCAAATGGTACCTAGTCACTCCACGTCATCTCTCTAGCCTTTTCCCAACTGTGTTAGGGACGGCTTCCAGTTTAAGCGGATATAGCTGAATACCAGTATTTTACATGGAGCGACTGCCCATCTGACCTCCGCAACCCGGTTCTGGGTAACCCGATAAATGCCCCTTGATAAGAGGTCCCTTGGAATATCAATATTTTACATAGAACGACTATTCCATATAAAAAATTGATATTCAGCTGCATCTGGTTAAACTGGAAGCCGACCACAACAAAGTTGAAAATGTTTTTAAAAACGTATAGTCTCGAATATTCCTAATGAAAGAGAGGGAGACATTCAAAAAAAGAATTCTTAATTTTGTAGTTGGCAAATAATCAAACAGGCGTTTTCTAACTACGTGTGAAAAAAAGATACAGTGTTACAGAAAACAGACACGCTTCAATGATTGTGCACTAGCGTGTGACTCTGTGCCTAATTGAAAACAGATTCTGTATTTGAAATTGAAAAGACTCCTTTACATACGGGAAGATTGTATCGATGCGTGTTCTATTTTCAAATAGGTATTGATGGCGCGAAATTGAATGTAGGTTTATTTATCCTACCTTTATTACCGAAATGGATGGGAGTGCCGACAAAAGTGAAAACTTGAACAAGATCGCCTTGGTGGTAGAAAAATACTTGTACATTGGTCCGTAACCTTATCTAAATAAAGTGCACGGTAGCGTTCACAAAAAAATAAACAGTCTCCCGAAACCTTTAAAGTAAAAATACTTGCATAGAATATTGATCCGTAACTAAATTTAAATAAAGAGCCCAATCGCATTTACAAAAATGAGGTGTCGTCATAGTGTCGCGAAATCAATGGTTTAGTCCCATCTCAAAAATGCCCAACGCGCCTAAGGACGTTTTCACTTCAAAAAACCTTCGAATCACTACTAGTCTAAGATCCGGCTGCGAGATTACCAAGTCCATAAAGTTTTTAATCAAAATCTAATTTTTACATATATTTATGAATGGGGGAATATATTTTTGCAGGGGTTTTTTTTAGTTTTATAAAGTCATTCCTGCAGTCCTGCTACTGTGTGCGCCGTTGGTTGAGAGCACTAGCTGTCAACGCGTGCGCAATGGAAACTGGTAAAGCTGGCAATCGCCTTCCTCGTCTAACGAGCGATGTTGCGCGCGAACTCCCTTTCATTCTAATTTATCTTTATCAGTTGGCAACCGGTATTTGCGACCACTTGTACATAGGCAAACTTATTCCATCATACAGAGAAAAAAAATAGCTGTCATTTGATATCTTTTTTTTTTTTGGGTGGGAAATTATCAAATAACTTCTCCCGCTCTGGGGGGAGCGGGAGAGCGTGTCAGACTCTCACTGACTAAAACAGTGCGCACTGGCACCCATAGCTTTTCAAGTTCTTTACATGTTTTGTTGTGACGAGGATTAAATTTTATTTAAAACAAGTGAATTATTTTTTTTCCCAAAAATCAATTAATATTATTTTAATTTAAAATACTTGAAGCCACAATTTGATAGGCACCCCGGCAAAAATATATTCCCCCGTTCATAAATATACAGGGTGTCAGGGGGGACATCGGCGCAAAAACTGAAACCATAGATTCAGTATTATGATTCTGAATCCCCTGCGTTGAAATTTTTTGTCGGTTATTTTTAAAAACATCAGTAGTTCCATACGTTTTGACCGCGTAGGTATTGCACTTTTCTATGAAACCGCAGATTTTTTTTTTTATAACCGACGAAAAGTTTCAACGCAGGGGGGTTCAGAATCCTGCCGGGGGGCTGCGAAGAAAACCGAAAGGGAGATCGTGGCCCCCGGCAACAGGGTAACCGAAGGAACACGGGTGGGTTTTAGTCAGTAAGAGTCTGACACGCCCTCCTGCTCCGCAGAGAGCGGGAGAAGTTATTTGATAATTTCCCACCCAAAAAAAAAGGGGGTTTCAGAATCAGATTAGATTTTGATTAAAAACTCAACGTAGTAATCTCGCAGCCGGATCTCGTACTATACGATTTCCATTTTACCTATTTCATTCTAAGCACTGTTTATTTTATTTTATTTTACTACCTGCCTATGTGATAAATAAATCACTGTACCTGACTTGATTTCCGTACGTCTTGTCTTTTTTTTTTCGGGTGACCACTGAAAATCAGCCCTGTGCTGTGGGTTCCCCATAGCACTGCATCATGCTGAGTGGAAGCCTTCTTGGTACAGTCATGTCGTGCAGCTGCTGACTAATTTCTGTTTTACGCTCGTGATTTATTATGTACTTTTTGTTGTTTTCGTTTACTCTTGTCTTTTATGTATGCACGTGTCTCTGTGACAAATAAACCTATTTTTCTTTCTTTTTTTTCTTTTATTTTAATTACATAGGCATACTTATGCGGGTAACTAGGCATCATTATTGATGTTTTCAAACGGTAATTTAGTTCAGTTAGTAGGCAGTTAAAATAATTCGCTTTCTAATTTGACAGTGTAGGTAGGTACTCAAAATCTATTTTTGGCAAATTAGTCTTAAAAGATCATACCTATATTATAAATTTAAAAGTTTGTGAGGATGGATGGATGTTTGTTACTCTTTCACACAAAAACTACTGAACGGATTTCAATGAAATTTGGCACACAGATAGTTTAACCAGTACCTTAATTGCGTAACTTATTTTCGTAAACAATTTTGCCTAATTTGTTTAATTTTGACAGTTCAACAACATTCATTGCGTTATTTACGTTGTTGAGCAGATTTTGTTTTCCAACTTATGAAGCAATGATTAGCAATCAGTTTCTAATCGGTTCAGAATCATGTACTGAATCCATGGTAACAGTTTTCGCGTCGATGTCCCTGCCACCCTGTATTCATTACTGTTTGGGAGAGGAAGGTCAAAGAAAAGATGGAGGAAAGATATGAAAGAGAAGGGAGTGAATGATAGCGTGATTATCAAAGACTCTAACTTCCAAGAAGTTTCTAAAGAAATTGTTCTGGTAGAGTTGCGTGGCACCTAGGCTTGTAAAATTAGGTAATTTTACTGAAAACGCTGGTAAAATACGGGTATTTTACGGTTATTTATGTAAATTACGGTAAAATTACCGGCGACTTATGAAGTTTTAAATGTTAATTTGTGCTGTTCTCTGTTCTGCCTCTGCACATAGATGTTGTTTTTATAATCCATGATATGGTGTGATTCATATCTTGAATTCTTGACTTGAGAATTAAGTTTTAGGGATTTTTAGTACGCATGAGTCGCACGAGCCCAGTTTTTTGTTTTTTTTTTAAGATAAATATTTCAAGTTCCAATACTGCTTATATCTCTGGCAAATTTCATTCAAATCCATTTATCCGTTAATAGTGAAGTAGTACACACAAACATACTAATTTCCGTTTGTAGTATTTTAGTGGGTATGACGATATGAGTTCATTTAATACCTTTTTGTTTTACCGAAAATTACCATATTATACCGTAAATTACGTAAAATAATATTTTTTACCGTATTGTACACACGGCTACACATCAAGCTATACACTTCCAGTATAAGCTGACCTCGCATTGTACGGAAATCCTTTATAATGCGAGATCAGTATAAACTGGAATGTATAGCTTGACGCGTGGCCGTGTGTACCAGGGTAATTTTACCGTTTTACATCTCTAATCACACCTGCCTGCTGTCTTGATCATTTGGTAATAAACAAGCTTCTGCCGGCAACTTCATCCGCGTGAAGTTTTTTATTTTAACATAAAGTGTGTCCCCAAGCTTACCGCATCGCGTCGTATCGCCCGCACTATTACTTCGTTTTTGCTTAGCGTTCCTTCTGACTATTTTTCTTTTTATTCGGGTCTATATAACCTTCGTTAAGATATAGGCTAACAAATGCAAAAATAAATCTTCAAATCCTACTGGTACCTAGTTCCAGAGATACCAATCAATTTTTTTAGATTTTTTATTAGTAGTATATAATATATGGTTTGTATTTATTATAATTATTTAACTTTCACAGAAAAAGGTGTAGTATATAAATCTACTGTAACAATGAAGAATCCAAGTGTCATCATTCTAAGAAAATATTCAGAGCATGTCGCATGACGCTACGATGACGGACGCCATGATTGTTTGTCACGGTTGCTAGGCAACGTACAAAGAACAACAAGAAAAGGTCTGTTTGTTTACACTGATCAGAATACAGGATGTATTTTAGTAATTCGTGATGAAAATTGATAGAATTTTAAAAAAAGTCGATAAATATGAGCTAATGTATACGATTCTTAACAAATGGAGAAATCATAATTTTTTAGCCTTCATATCATGATTGATTTGACACATGGTAAATACTATTTATTATAGATCGACCCGCACTGGGTTCGCGTGGTGAATTTCTGCCTACACTCTCTCACAGAGAGGAGGCCTGTGTCCCAACGTCATAGACTGATTACGCAAACTGCTTATTTTAGGGCTGTGGCTAATACCATTAAATAAAAAGAAGGAATTAAATCGGTCAAGTGTGATTCGAGGTAGCCTGGAGAAGGTTATAAGCTTCTTTTTACCCTGTATCGCAGACAAAGTGGGCTTGCCTTGTGTTTTTTTTTTTTTTGGTATTTAAGTGTAAGTAGGTACTTAGTTGTTTGATTTTCCGTCATCATCGTATTTTTTTTATCAATAAGTTAAGCGTCAACTATTGAAATACGAATCGGCAATCGCTGTTTGCAAAATAATAACTTTACAATAAGCTGTCATATTTTTTAATGTCTCATAATTATAATCGCCGTAATCAGTGAGTCTGAAGTTAAGTTTTTATTTTTACTAACAATGAAAAAAATAATGAAAAACAAAAATACAGGAAGGAAAAATACTCAACATAATTTTATAGACTTTCCTGTTCCACAATACAGGGTGGTAGGGACATCGACGCGAAAACTGTTACCATGGACTGTTACATGATTCTGAAAAATCTGCTGTTCCATACATTTTGATCGCGTAGGTGTTGCACTTTTCTATGATTCAGTAGTTTTTTTTTTAAATAACCGACGAAAAATTTCAACGCGTTGAGAATCATGTACTGAATCCATGGTAACAGTTTTCTCGTCGATGTCCCTGTCACCGTGTATATTATACGCAAAGGGTGACCAGTTTTTGTGGTATCATAATCATTTAATCTAGGTACCTATATAAATTTAAAATAATAAATACTGGCAACAATTACAGGAAAATCCGCTCTGACTTCCGCAAACTTATTACTAGGTTTTCCGTATTTTTTTGTTCGTTTTTATGACTCAAGAAAATCCCACGCCAAAAGTGAGTTATGAGTTAGCCCAGGTTCGTACGGACGATTTTTCCCGCGGCGTTTTTTTTTCACACACTGGATTTTCAACGCTCTACTTAGCGCCATAAGTTGAAAATTCAACAGTGTTTACGACGCGCTGAGTTGCACTCTGTTGGATTTTCAATGCTCGGCTCAACACCGAGAGTTGAAAATCCAGTGCGCGATTAAATCCCGCCGTGACTTACGTCCGTGCGAAGGTGCTTATAGTCCCCGCGTTGAGAGAATGCGTTCCTGACGTGTCAATTTAATAATTTCTAGTAGTAATAAGGATCAAATTCGGAAAACACATATTCATTAGAATTAAACTGACAGGTGTCAAAAACGCATTCCCTCGACGGCCGGACTATAATCGGGACGCGTGTTAAGATTTTTCCATACAAACTTTAACAACCCCTAAAATTTATTTGAGGGACAGTTTTGAAAAACTAATAATGATTAACTTAAATATTTATATACAAGAATGTATTCGTTTAAGTTTCAAGTCTAACTAAAAGAATAAGATTTTTTATACAAACGAAATCCGCCATTTTCACCCCGCCCCACATGAAAGTAGTGGTGGCTTAGTGGTAACACCCACGACTTACGAGATGTACCTTTACAGGCGCTTTACTTTGTGTAAATAATTTCATTACCACTGCTCTCAAAACCGTAAAGGAAAACATTGTAAGGAAACCGGCGTTTCCTAGAACCAAAAATTTGAAGACATGTGACATCTACCAACCCGCACTGGGCCCGCGTAGTGGATGGATTACAGCCCACTCCCTTTCACAGATAGGATGCCTGTGTCCCAGCAGTGGGAACATTATAGGCTGATTAATTGATTATGCTAAAGGTCGATTTTCCAAAAATTTCTTCTTTAGTGCTCGCCACCATTACAATAGCATTGTGCAAAATTTCATGTCCCTAGTCCCATTACTTTCAACTATGCGCTGATATGTTAGACAGTCAGTCCCAGTAGTTTCGGCTGTGCGCTGATATGTCAGTCAGTCAGTCCGTTTCTCATTTTATACATACAGGATCTGAGGTAAATTTGCTAGCGAAATCCCGCAGACGCGGATATCCATATCTCAACAACATGATCAAATAATAAAACCGGCCAAGTGCGAGTCGGACCACGTACATTGAAGGGTTTCGTAGTTGGGATGAATTTATCCCAAAAACAAACTTGACATTGTAGTTAAAAAACATGTTCTCCCATACATTCCGCATAGGAACATGTTTATGCAACTGCAAATTTAAGTTGGTCGCTTGTTACTCGTTGCCTACTTAGCTGCGATAGTTTTCCTTTTAATTTCGTTATATAAACAACTGCCGTGATTTTTTTCACATATCTAAAACCAACAATTTATTAGCTGGCAAAAAACATTAGCATTTTCACGCTTATTATTTCTCAAACGGATTCCTGAATACAAAAATGGTTTCGACACACTCACAATGTTTCAGAAAGACCTTTCCAACGATATTCAATGTAATATTTTTTTTTCTTGTCCATCCCATGGCGTGCATGGGATAGACGAGAAAAAAAAACATTTTACCTTTACGTGTACGGGAGGTACACCACTTTGTAGGCGTGATTAATATGTATACTCATACCAAATTACAGCTTTCTAGTACTAACAGTCTCTGAGCTAAACCGTGGACAGACAGGCAGACGGACATGGCAAAATTATAAGAGTTTTTTGTTAACTATGGAACCCTAAAAAAGAAATTCATTTGATGAATTTTAGTTTTCGAGGTCATCAACTTCAGGTAGTGTAGTCACCTGAAATATCAGTATTCTTTGTGTAAATTTCACAAACGTGATGGGGATCGATATCGAAAAATGACAAAACAAAAAAAAAAATGTTGTTCTTAACTCTTACTTTAATTAACAACAGCGGTTGAACACACAAAAAACAAATACATTTTTTTTTGTCGTTTTTATACGACATGTAAAAAAACCCTGTCCGATCTATGAGAGTGTTCAAATCAAAATCAAAAATCAAATCATTTATTTGCAATGAATGTAGGTTACATTAAAATACAGGTGGAATAGACAGGAGTGAGCCTTGTACATTCTGCCTGAAAATAGGCACGCAAAATTTATTTAAAAAAAAATTAAAATAATTAAGCATCTAAAAATAGTTATTAATTAAGATGTCACAGTTAGAATTATTGTTATTATTGTTGTTATTGTTGTTATTATTGTTATTATTGTTATTGTTGTTGTTTGTAATTATTGTTATTATTATTATTTTATTATATTGTGTTGTTAAGTATCTTACGTACTAAGACTCTATTTATGTGGAAATTTTAAGGATAAGAGGACAAAAATAAAATCATCACTTTTTTTTTCAATTGGCAATTTTAGCGGGTATTTATCATGGAGGTCTGTTGTTTAGCGGGTATCTACAAGTCATAACTTATTAAATTAAATTAAATCTTTTATTTAAGAACCATAAATAGTCCATTTGGTTAGTATACACACATATACACTTACAGCACACTTACAGCACACTTACAGCATAGCATATAAGCATATACACTTATGACCCCTGTTGAAAATTTGCATTTTTTTTTTTATGGATTTGGATAATTTTGGTACTATAAATGTGAATTTTAAATAGCAATAACTTTTTATTTTCAATAATAATAAGTTTTTTCATCACTTTTTGGTAATGTTTTTGCAGTATCTATGTGCCTCTTTTAGATCGGACAGGGTTTTTTTTTATATCGATACCATCACGATTTTAAATAAATCGTAATAAAAATCGGAATAAAAAATGTTATTTTTAAAACTAACTAAATAGTAGTGACTATGGGTTTTGCCAATCTTTGACTAGATTTAGTGACTAAACTATTGGATATATTTGAATTAATTTTTGTATGCAGACTAGGAACGTTACATGAAATTTTATTTATTAATAAATTTATCTTCTTTTTTTTTTCTTTTTCTTTAGTGGCATATTGTCGTCTCCACTTTTTTTAAACAACGTGTTTGTTTTGATGTCCCATAACTCTAAGGCTAAAATAAAAAAAAACCAAAAAGTTCTAGAACACGTGTTTTAAAAAATACATAGTTACGAAGATACCATAACTCTTGACTTTCGATGTGTATCTAAGTGCGAGTTCATTTTCATTCAAACCTCATTTCTAATTAAAGCGAAAAAAATGTGACGACGTCATATTTTATTTTTTATGGACAAAAACAGCCAGAATTAAATGTTTTTTTTTTATTTATTTTATTTTTTATATTTCACGTAAGTGTTTTACATAAATAATCGTGACTTATGTCGAATTATTTTGAATAAAAAATTAAAACGGAAAAAGATACTTAATTGGAAAAATAATACATATGCCAGTCGATTCTTTGACATGGTCTCATTAATACCCTAGAGTTATGGGATATCATAGATGAGGTTGTAGATGGAGATTGTTGAGTTGTAAAAATAAAAAGGAATTTTAATTGAAGTGTGGCAATTAGGGTGCATAGCTCATATACAGGAGGTTGGTAAAATCATTGCGAATAAATTACCTCTATACCTAGTTGTGACGTTATTTTTCTAATCACTCTGTATAATGTATTACTCACATAATTGCTGACCACTTATGTGCATAATTGTCTGTAATGTCATTATAATTGTCTGTTCCGTTTTTTATAAGTGAAGAGACACTGACATTTAGCTGTTCGCACAGACGTAAAAATATCGCGCCGGGATTTTTTCGTGCATTTTCAATGCTCTGCTTAGCGCCGAGAGTTGAAAATCCAACAGTGTGTTTTTTCAACGCGCTGAGACGAGAGTGCGTCCCAGCGCGTTGGAATCTCAACGCTTGACTTAACACCGAGGCCGAGGGTTGAAAATCCAGTGCGCGATAAAATCCCGCCCCGATTTTAGTACGTGCAGACTAGCGCGAATTGTCGCGACACCGGTAATTTTTATACCGTAAAGTTTTCTTAGAAAATATTTTGTTTATGGGACTCAGGTCTGTGTCCCAGCCTCAAAGAGATCCTGCCGGGGGTGCAAAGAAAACTGAAAGGGATATCGTGGCCCCCGGCAACAGGGCAACCGAAGGAACACGGGTGGGTTTTAGTCAGTAAGAGTCTGACACTCCCTCCAGCGAAGTTGTTTTATAATTTCCCACCCAAAAAAAAAAGGCCATATCATAGCTGACCTCTGAGGTCATCACTATTTAACCGGTCAATCCTGTGGTTGCCTTAAGCTGCTAAACTCAAAGCCTCTAGCCAGGGGCATACAAACTAAGCTAAAAAGCTAGGTGAACGCTCGCTAAGGGCACCCCCTGTGGGGTACGAGCCTCGGCTTAGGGCGTCACCGAAGGGAGGACATCACAGATGGGACGGGCTGGAGTGTCCCAGCAGTGGGAACTTATAGGTTGATTAGCTTACGCTACACAGCACTACACTGACAAATATTTTATATATAAACTATGTATAAACTTGAAACATAAGATAGGAATGAAGTTTCTCTGATTCTTAATATTCTTCTAAGATTCTAAGATTATCGGACGCAAAGCCCCCTTTGCGCTACAATGAAAAACAATAGGCTCATTCATAATAATACTCATTCCATTTAAAATTGTCTAAGGGGCCCCTGCGAGTTGGCTTCGGCCCCTCGTACCTACGCTTTTCAAAGGACCGGGATCACGAGACTTATGAAAGTTGACATACAAACAAAAATATTTTGGTCCCTCATATAAAATCGCGGAACACACACGGGGGTGATTCGGTTACCCCACGATACGAGGGACCGTTTCTTTTTTTACATAAATTTTCCGGACAGCCTGTATATATTTTTTTTAAATATTCCCTTTTTTACTTAACTGCTAATTATTTTTTTTAAATTTATAACAATGCACACGACTTGCTTTCCAATTCACTTTTTAGACATTGGCAGAATGATCGACATTAGCTTTGCTTGCCATTGGATAATAAAAAAAATAGAATAGAACAGAATAACTGACAACTTGACATTGACATTTATTTTTGTAAAGAAACGAGGATGAGGTATAGAGTAGAGGATCAGAATTAACGAAACTCAACCGCTAAGAGGGCGGAGGAATAAATTCTTACACGAAAGAAAACGCGGGAAAAGCTTACATACAATCTGTTTTAGCCACTTATATTACTATTCTGTGCTAATTTATGCTGTGATAATTACTAACTAGCTGATCCGTCAGACGCGGTCCTGTCAAAATTTCAATACCTATGGTTTTGAGTTCTTTCAAAAATTCCAGAGAAAAAAAGACGTTCGGTATTTCCCGAATTGGAACTTTTCAATTTTTTTTTTCTGTAATAACCTGATTCAGACTATTACGAACATTTAAAAAATAATAAATAGCCAAATAGGTCCAACCGTTTTCAAGTTATGCGCTTACCAACGAACATCATTTCATTTTTAAAACAGTTGATTAAAACTAACTGCAATAAGGTAAATTAAACTGTATTCTATTTTATTATGATCTGCAATCCTGACCACACTAGCACGAAACATACTTGTTATTGATAACGTATGTCCTTATGTAAATACACTACATAATAACTCCATATATATATATTTAAAAAAATACTCCTAACAAAAAACTAACAATAGTTTTCAAAATAATAACACGCGAGAGAAAATTAAAACCTCCAAAATTTTCTTAACGAAACCGACAACAAAATAATGTTATTAAATCAAAAATATTAAAATAACATAACAAAATCACTAACATTTACACTTCACTGTGTAAACAATAAAAATAAATTTAAAAAACCACTCACGATTTTTTATTCAGACAAGCGTGTAATCACCGTGAAGTCAGAATGTGTACTGAATTCACGAATCATTCGTTCAGTGAATCTAAAAAGACCGAATGACAGATGCTGTGGAGTGGACTGTTTGCTGTAGATAAGAACGCTTTATGTGACAATTAGATTGAAGGTCGCTTTTAGTTTATTTTGTCGGTTGATTGAACTGTTTTTTTGTTGTTGCATAATAGTAAGTAGGTAAGAATGATTTACGCTTTGCATTAGTGAGAATTATTCAATATGCTTGTCTGTTTAGACAGACAAGTGACAGTTTAGCGAAAAGTGTTGAAGAAACACAATAAAAATGTGTTCAATATGTGTGTATTAAATTATAATACCCTATCAGAGGCATTTAAAGTGCTGTAGGGTAATGTTTTTAAATCAAAATTGTCAGAGTGGTTACATAAAAAATGTTTCGAACTACAGCATAAAATAATTTTTAGAACTAACTTAAAAATATTTGTTGAGTATTAGTTAGTATTTTTTTTGTAGATTAAAGGACATTTGTATGTAATAAAAATGTGATAATAATGTAATGATAATGTAATAATAATGTACTATTAATAGAATCTACATAATAATTGTGGTATTTTAATATTAATAATTTGCACGCTTGTTCACAGGCAGAATACAAAAACTTTAAGTCTGTAAGATCTTCCCTTGTAAACCGTGTATTTTCTTGCAAATAAACAATTTGAATTTTAAATTAAAAAAAAAAAAAATCTTTTCTGTCAAGGTTGGCAACGATGACAAATTATGGACAGCTGTCAACTGTGACAATTACTGGTAACCACAACTACATACTATTTGCCAATAGGTTATTGCCCGCGCTAGCGGTCAACTGAATAAATATTGTTTATTTATTTAAGAGTTTATGTAAAAATATAAACAAACCAGAAGAAAGGTACAGAACTTATTAAAATACGTACGAAGGTGCTCAGACACTAAAGTGTTGCTTTTTCTAAAGAAATCTCTTCCAACATATCTGCGATAGGAGAATAGATAAAAAGAAACATAGCCACCATGTGTAGAGAGAAGAGGAAATCAATCAATCAGTTTCACTTTGCGTTTAATCACGGTTCACTTACATATAGACATGTATAAACAATATTACATACACTATACTTATTTCTGTTCTGTGTTCGTGAGTATAGAGGAGTTCGTGGCTCCTCCGAAACTCCTCCGTAAAGCCCGTTAGCCGTTGGTCCTGGGTGTCATTCGTGGATCTTTGACAGTCGTTACGGGTCGTCAGAAGTCCGAATATCTGACAACCAGTCTTAGCAAGGGATATCGTATTACCCAGTTACTGTGTTGTGGAGGTCAGATAGGCAGTTGCTCCATGTAAAATACTGGTATTCAGCTGCATCCGGTTAGACTGGAAGCCGACTTCAATATAGTTGGGAAAAGGCTAGGCAACTTAATTTTTCTATTAATCGAGTTAACTTATCTTTGTATGCACGTTTTCATACATGTCTTTTTCTTTTAGTAAACTAATAATATTAATTTACTTCGCCTACAACTTAGGTACCTACTCTCTAAGTCCATTGTTCATAGCATTCACAGCGTCCAAGGTCGTGAGTTAGATTTCCTAGTAAGACAAAAACTATGTCCAATAAAGAGCACAACGCTCTTCGTTAAAATTCCAACCCAATTTTTCTTTGGGTATTCTTTGATTTTAATATTACGCACTTTAATATTAAGAGACTAGAAGCTGACCCCAACATAGTTGGGAAAAGGCAGGTAGATTGATTTATTTAGTAGATGTAACATAACTAAAATAACTGGTGTTTCTAAGAAGAAAACACTATGAATTCCATACTATTTCCTAATACCAAAACTTACTTAAAGTACATGTACTATCGAAGAAACGCATATCTATACACTGTAAGGACTATTTCTGCTTGCAGCGCTCAGCCGCTATTAGTAACGTTTACCTACGAAAAAAAAGGGTCGTGTGCACGGGATTTTGTTTTCAAACTGCTTAGATATGCGTTTCTTCGATAGTTTATAAACATACTCACGCCTTCTTCTCATGGATATAGGCAGAAATTACAGGACGCCACCTGCTACGATCCTTACAAATTTGTTTTCCTTCGTTTACGTTCATACATCTGGTCATACACGCACGCTGGTTGCGAGTACTACGCACCTGACCTTTCTGAAGAACATCACCAATAAGGTCACATATGACCTTCACTATGTGTCCCCTCCCGACGTTTCCACTCACATCTGCCTTGTAAATTACCTTTTGTTAGTTGCCCTTCATTCATCCTTTCAAAATGACCAAACAATAACCAGTAGTAGTATTAAATGCAGCTAGTAGATTCTGTATGTATTGTAATTGCAAGCTACAAGCCAGTCACAAATAATTATAATGTTTTTCTTACAGGTCAACAAATCCCGAGGATAATTTTCTGCTTAGTATTTTGAAATGACAATTTATCTAAAACCACCCAATCAATCTGCCTAGCCTTTCCCCAACTATGTTGCGGTCGGCTTCTAGTCTAACCGGATGTAGCAGAATACCAGTAAAATATCAGTATTTTGCATCGACCGACCCAGTTACAGTTTTTTTTTTTGATTTTTGCTCTCCCTTCTGTCAATTTTATGCTACATACCGGGTTCTATCTATCAGCAACAACCCACACTAATCTGATTTCCGTTGAGGAAATAACGAGTTTATCTACAATAAAACTCGTTTTACAACATAGTTACTGAGGGTGATAATAACCAGACACTTTCTTCCCGTGTGTTATTCCAGTGTCACTTAGAACCGCCCTCAAGTGAACGCACACAATTCGAAAGCGAACTCATTTGTTTTTTGAAGTTTCGCGGATTCACGACACGTTTCGAATTTCGAAGTGTTGTTTTGTGAACGGTCACATTTAAGACGCAGATATATTCAAAATTCAAAAATTCAATAGTACATTACTTCAGAGGGAAGAAAGTGACAGTTCCATACCGAGATTATGGCATTTGCGCCACGAGCTTGCGAGGGGCGCAAACCATTTGAGGTATGGAACTGTACTTTATCCTGAGGGATGTATAGTGCTTTTTATTACACCTACGAGGAAAATTATGGACATAAATGCATAGAAATGTTTATATTTAGTTAAAAGTACAATTATTAAAAGTGCAGCTATTATAAGATGTTACATTTTGTCCGGGTATCTTGATATTTTGAGACATGTTTACATCTTGAGTTAGTTGAAGGCTTGAAGAAGCCACTTCTTCCGTGATTCCGCGCGTTTTATATACAAAAATAATTTCGTTTTTAATTTTCTGTATGCACCAAGGAGGTTGGTAACTGGTAAAAAAAAAAACTGTATGTGGCCAGTAACAATTTACTTGAAATTTATTTAGTAGACAGTTAAAGTCTCTTGGCAGTATGACAGCTGACAAATTAAAAAAAAAAAGAAAAACCGGGTATGTAATGGAATTTCATACATACTTCCCACCCTTGGGTCGGAAGGATTTTCATACAAACTTCCATACCTTGGGATGAAAGGATTTGAAGGGCGGGATAAAGGCGTTTCTTCCCTCTAATTGGTATAATTAGTATGTATTTTCAGAGCAGGTGTGATAAAAAATATTTTTATTTCACATAAACCTACATGGGCACTTATGAAACGTCAGAAGCTAGGTGCACGGTTCCAATTGGTCGTTTCCTATGGAAAAGAGCCGGCAAGAAACTCCATATGACAGTGCCTTGAGTGGTTAGTGTGCGTGTTCTGTACTGAGCTCACGCAACGCGTCGTACGTCCAGCCAGTAATAGGACTCGCCCATCAAGGAGCGCTGTCCCAAATTAAACGCATTATTAATTTATTATACATAAAACAAAAGGTATTTTAATAAAAACTCATATACTAAAAGATCAATCATTAAATTATCTTTAAAATGGTGAAGGTTTAAGAAAAATACGCTTGATAGATTTCGCGCGGTTTTCAGTTTTTTATCCGCGTTAGACATAACTTTACAAATTAATTTCATTATGCAATATAAACATAATCAAAAATATGCCTTTAAACCGACGACAATAACCGACTTTTAATGATTTTATACTGAAGATGACGTCTAAACGAGTAGTGTTAATGATTTGGAAAAAAATATATGTTAAATTAGAGCACTTTCTTAATATTTTAATATAGGCATATTTTGGATTATTTGGCATATATCTGCGTCTTAAATGTATTATTAATAAAAAAAATATCAATTATAATTTGGTGAAACATGTCAATGGTAAATTATATTAAAGGTCTAGTAATGTCATATTTCATCATATTGTAAATAATGTCAATTAAATGTATTATTATTTAATTAATCAATTATAATTTATTTTTACATGCATGTCAATTTATTAAATGGCTGGTAATATCATATTTTATCATTTAAAATTCTTCGATAGACTAATACCTACGCATTATCTGTTAGAAATAAATATAATTTACTTTTGCATTTTTGCATTATCTTCACTCTTTATACATTTTGATAAATTATGGTAGACCTTTGAAACCATTACAAAAATACTGTTTCTGTATAGTGCAGTACTAGACTCTGACTGTTTGTAACCGATCACAACGGCGCCGTCAGAAGCACTTACGTCTGACGACCAGTCTTACCAGGGGGTGTAGTGTTACCGAGTAATTGGGTTTTGGAGGTCAGATAGGCAGTCGCTCCATGTTAAATACTGCTAGACAGCTGCATCCAGTGAGACTGGAAGCCGATCTTATAGGTACTTTTACAATGCTTGCAAATATGTGAATACCATGTTTCCATCACATAATTAATTTTTCTGTCATTGCTTCATTTTTAACTTTTCTTTTTACCTATTCTGGTATAGTAATCTTATTCCAGATGCATCGTCTTCACAAATAATTATTGTATACAAAATATTGTAAATCATTTTATAAGAGTAACGGTGGAGTTTCTTGCCCATTCTTCTAACTTCCAATTACAGCTATATTTAGCTTTATGCCTGGAGGCTTTATTTAGATATTTAGTTCTGTTTACGTTTAGTTTTTTTTTTTTTGCTTGAGTAAAGTTGTCGATGTTTTTGGTTGGTATATTGGCGTGTGCTAGCTGACATATGGCAAATAATTTATCATTTAAATTATTTTCTGAGCTCCTTAATGTAAATTATTTTGCATACTATTATGAATCTTTTTTTTTCTAACTTGAACAGGCAGCTGTGCTGCTGGGGAGTTTGTTGCGCCACTTCTTCTTCCCAGCTAAAGGCACTAGGAAGTGGTGACGGATGGGCGTTTTGGGGGACTGTATTATGTAATTTTGACGTTCGAAAAGTGCTGATTCTCGTCCTAGTTTGAATAAATGACTTTTGAATTTGGATTTTGAATTTTCTCCATACGAAAATTACTTTTTGGAAGGGGCGACTAGAATCAATTCTATTTTTTGGATATAATATTTTGACGTTCCAAAGTGCCTTTTATGTGCCTAATATATATGCCCAAAGTCAAATAATTTATTTCAATTAGTGAAATAAATTATTTGACTTTGCCCCTAACATAGTTGCGAATTAAAAAAAAAAAAAATTGTTTTGTTTACATTGAACGAGTGATGATAACACGTTTTTGTGAAATAATAATATTGAACCTTCCATTCTTCAAGAGCACATGAGTAAACTTTTTGAATTACTATAGGTACCTACTTCAAGAAGGCTACTTGAGATAATAAACTGATAAGTGATAAGGTGCTACTGATAAAAAAGTGGTGGCACTGGAGGTGGCACGGGAGTGTCGACAGAAATGAAAACTTGAACAAGGTCCCCTTGGTGGAAGAAAAATACTTATATAGAACATTGGTCCGTAACCTTATCTAAATATACAGCACAATCGTTATAGTTTATAAAAATGAGGTGTCATCACAGTGTCACAAAATCAATAGTTTAGTCTCATCTCAAAAATGCCCAACGCGCCTAAAGAAGTTTGTTTTCACTTCAAAAATGGCTCATTTTTCCCCGACTGTGGCAAAGAAGGGTTACGTGTTTGACCTGTATGTATGTATGTGTGTCTGTCTTTATGTTCTCTCGTAACTAATAAACGGCCGAACCGATTTTGATTAATGATATGTCGCTAGATTCGTCTTTATTGCGTAAGTTTCACTGGGTATATTAAAGTTAAAAAAATTCAAATGGCGGATTTTGTAGCGCCAAAATGTATGTTAAAAACAAAAATCTCCATAAACGTAATTTGCAATTGAGTAATGAATTAAAACTAAAAATAAAAAAGTAATTAAAAAAACCAAAAAAAACCTGACTGCTAGAACACAACTGAAAAGAGAATAAAAACAAGCATTATCTATATATATAAAATTCTCGTGTCACAACGTTAGTTGCCACACTCCTCCGAAACGGCTTGATCGATTTTTATGAAATTTTATATTTATATTCGGTAGGTCTGAGAATCGGTCGTAATCTATTTTTCATACCCGTAAGTGATAAATGTGGTCCACCCCAAACATTTATATGACAAAACAACGTTTGCTGATATGCCAAAATTCTATAGATTACCATTATCAATTATTAATTTTGGGATCACAGCTGACGTTCACAAACAAAAGTTACACCATATTTCAGGTTATTCGCCTGCGATGCCAAAATTCAACAAATTATAATTTTAATACTTGTTTTTATTCTCTTTTTTTATATTTTTTTTCTTTAAAGGGATAATAATAAACAACTACAACATATATAATACTAAGGGTTAACAGAACTCTTAGTAACAATGTTGCAGTCCACTGCATTATCCACAAGTAAAACATATTAAACGTTCAGTCGTTCAGTGGTTGCCACTAGACGAGCATTAGAAAGAAAGCTCTTGAAAGAGCTCAGAGAGCGATTTTAAAGGTAGCAAACTTCCATCCCTTTTTCTTTCCCACATATCTGCTATATAAATCCTGCAACGTGCTGACTGTTTGCCAACTTTTCATTATGCACTTAGTATTAAAACAGCACACCATGCTTACCTACACTGCTGACAATACTAACAAGAGACGGAATTATATAGTATGCACATCTAATGCAACCTCAAAACATGTCTTTGTAGAAAGATTTTTTTTACATTTTTAGGCCCATTTCTGTACAATAGATTAAATAAAAAACTTAGTATTTACAAATTAAATTACTTTAGCTGTAAAAAATTATACTTGTATATTTACTAAACATAGATTATGCACAGACAGAAGATCTACTTGTTGTCTGCAAATAGAACCGCTGAAATGCTATTTTACATTTATTTATTTAATTTTAATTTAGTTTATGCTTTATACTCTTACTTAATTTATTACATTAAGTATTTATGCACTTCGTAGCCTGAAACACAGGTTCAACCTAGTTCAGGCAATAAAGCAACTGTGCTCTATTTTAATTATTTAGTTACTTATTGTAAATGTGCACATTTTATAAATAAAAGATTTATTATTTATTCGTATTTTCTTTATTTCATTTAAATACATATAAATTATATTTTTAAATATTAGAATATATAAAATATAAAAACATTTAAAAATATAAGAAAATATTATTATTAGCAAAATCAACAAATATTTTGAAATAAATAAGTTACATAAAGCTAGCTATAGCTAAAAAGCCAAATCAGATAAGAAACAATTTCATTTACTTAATTTTGCAATAAATAAATAATAATAATAAGATTCAATTAAGATAAAAATGTTATAATATTAGATTTAAATTTAATTTTCTGTGTACGTTTTATGTGGACGTAGAGGCTCGTGTCCCAGCATTGGGAATATTATAAGCTGATTATGCATATAGATAGACAAGGAGCAACCCTAGTCTAGGATAATGTTAGGTAAATGATTAGTGCACCTAGTTGACGGTCAATTTCTGACACCCCGCCTCGCATAGGTTCGTTTGACTTTTAACTATTCATACTGAAATAGGAAAATTTATTCTGTCGGAGCATTGGTGGGCCTGTGTTAACGGTCCTGACTTACGAGTTATATATAGGTCGTAAGTTCGAACCCAGGCAGGCGTTTTGTGTAATTTATTTCATCACCACTGCTCTCAAAACGGTGAAGGAAAACATCGTGAGGAAACCGGCATGTCCTAGAACCAAAAATTCGAAGACATGTGACATCTACCAACCCGCACTGGGCCCGCGTGGTGGATTACAGCCAACTTTTTCTTGAAGAGAGGAGGCCTGTGTCCCAGCAGTGGGAACAATATAGGCTGATTATGCTTATAGACAAGGAGTAACCTTAATCTAGGATAAGGCTAGGTAAATGATTAGTGCACCTAGGTGGAACTAACCTTAATCTATGATTCTATTCCGGTGACGCTAAATGGTTTGTTGATTATCTGATAAACATAATTCTATTGTCTATTGTCGATGTGTCATGCACTTGGAAGTATTGTCTGTTCCAAAAGTATGTGACGAAAATATA
Source organism: Omphaloscelis lunosa (assembly GCA_916610215.1). Lineage (NCBI taxonomy): Eukaryota > Metazoa > Arthropoda > Insecta > Lepidoptera > Noctuidae > Omphaloscelis > Omphaloscelis lunosa. The sequence continues at coordinate 6,211,140 of OU744270.1, forward strand.
ATCAAATGAATCCTCCACATGAATCCACATGTAGATGCCAATTTGTAGTGCCACTTTCGAATTGAGTGTTTTGATTTGATTATTTGAAAACTTAAACAGAAAATTCAAATGTTTAAATCTCTATAGATGTTTTCCATTTGACAATTGAGATTAATTTTATAACCTCAAGTTTCGATGATGATTTTTCAATAACAATTTAATAAAATGAAGGAAGAAAATATGTTCATTTGCGGTAAACATGACGCATAAAAAGAATACGTACACGAAAATAACAAGTTGGGGGAAAAGATGCGTCACATCCACGCAAAACGGATAATGTTATCTATACTAATATTAATAATATTATAAAGAGGAAAACTTTGTTTGTTTATATGTAGGGGGGGAGGTAATCTCCGGAACTAACAGGCGGATTTGTAAAATTCTTTTTTGCACTGGATAGCCCAATTCTTGAGGAAGATTATGTAACATCTGGCTATGACCCTTAAGAACCGAGCAAAAGATCGTCAGACGGACAAAGCCGCTGGCAGAAGCTAGTTTAAACAATAAATGGTTTATTCATAAACGTTGCTTAAAGTTAAGTGCCTTTCAAAAATCAAAAATGTATGGTTAAACAGTCGCTCATCATTCCTTTACTTTAAGCAACGTTTAGGCTTGAATTCCTCTTAAGGTGGATCCAGACTTGGCGAGGCATGCGCTCCGCACGGCGCACAACGCATGCCTACGTGCATTATGTACTACAGATACTCCATTTGAAATAAGATTTGACATTTAAACAAACGTTTTTAAAGTCCGTTCAACCGATTTTGACTTCGTAGCTCATGCCTCGCCACGAATATAAAGGTACACACCTTGCGAGGCATGCGTTGTGCGCCGTGCGGAGCGCATGCCTCGCCAAGTCTGGATCCACTTTTACGCTGATGGCGGTCGCGTACGTCGCGTACTCACGTACGTAAGAGGAATTCAGGCCTTATAAATAAACCCCTAATTGTTAGAAAAGTAAAATACAGATAAATGTGTTACTAATTCCTTTTAGTGAGAGATTGCGTAAGAATTTAACGTGAACAGGGTTTGTTTACACTTTCATATGTTAGTTTTGTAACAAACTATAATACGAAGGTATTACCATATTATACCTATTTGATTATTATGATCTGCGATAATGCATCCTATCGACATAGCGACACTGATAGATGTTTTTGTTTTGACATTATATATACAATATGCGATATGAGGAGCTCGTGGCTAAGCAATAACAGCCACACGAGTCGATCCATCAGGTTAAGTTACGCTTGCCGGGGTTGGTCCGTGGATGGGTGACCATCTTTATATGTAGTGATATTCAGTCTGCATTCAGCGTTCGGTGTGGCAACACGCCGTGTTTGAGTTCGCGACAAGTCAATCGTCATCCTGAGGGTGCCTCGTTGAGAGGTGAAAAACGTGTCGATTTCTTTCAGGATCTTTTATCTCTCTTTAGAAATAGCTAAGCGGAACAGGTTACTAAATATATCCACGTCTATTGTATTTTTTATGTAGTGGATATTCTCATTTAATTATAATAAATGTTACAATTATGGATTATTTTTTATGTTATTTAATCATATAATTCGATGTGTAGTTGTAATTATATTCTAAGTACTGTTTATTTTATTTTGTTACCTATTTATTATGTACAAATCACTGAACCTGACTTGATTTCCGTACGTATTTTTCGGGTGACCACTGAAAATCAGCACACAGTATCATCAAGAGTGGATCCAGGGGCATGGGGGTCATGACCCCCCCTGGGCTGACTCTAGGTCAACCACAGATAATTTATTTTTCTAATAAAATTTCATTTCACATTCATTGACAAATTAAATCAAACGAATACTTTGTATGATGTATGCATTTGCCACTCATGCGCGAACGACACGCATAATAAGACTATGTACTGTTATTATGATTATCTGATGAAGAACCGTGGAGTTTCTTGCCGGTTCTTTTCCATAGGAAACGATGGACCTTGCTCTTAACTTCTGACGTTTCATAAGTGGTAGGTTTATGTGAAGCTAGCAACTAGACGTAGAAATTAAATATCCCAGAATAGTTTGTCTTGAGACTATTCGGTTCTGGAGCCCCCCAAATCTTAAGTAGTACTTTTTGATGATATCCCAAACATGGTCAAAATATATTCAGTAAGCAGCAATTTAGAGTCGGAATCCCTGTACGTATGCAAATACATATAAATGTAGGGTGCAATAATTTTCGAGCTCGCTTTGCTCGCTACAATCTACATTCTGAAACTTTCTGCATAAGTCGACAAAAGAAGCCCTATTTCTGTAAGACTCAAAAAAGAAACTCTTACCTACACAAGGCGGTATGCAACAATTTTCGAGCTCGCTTCGCTCGCTCTTGCATTCTATATTCGTCTAACTCTGAAACTTTTCCTATTTCCGTAAGAATGCTCTATAGAAACCTTATCGAGAATTCCGAGACGAGGTGCAAACAATTTCGAGCTCGCCTTGTTCGCTCCTTCATCCAACATTATTGGTTTTCGTAAAATATAGCCTATTGAGATAAAAATACATCTCTCTGAAAAAAAAATCATAATCACTTAGATCTATTTTGTTTTCTGATTACTCTTGTCTTTTTGTGTGCACGTGTTTCTGTGACAAATAAAGGGCGCTACAAGGGTCGCACTGCCTGTAGCGCCCGTTATATCGCGCTGGTCTGCATAAGCCTTAACCCTTTTAAGGGTTCCATACCTCAAAAGGAAAAAATGGAACCCTTATAGGATCACTCGTGTGTCTGTCTGTCCGTCTGTCACAGCCACTTTGCTTCGAATCTAATGGGCCGATTAAGTTGAAATTTGGTACACATATGTATTTCTGTGACTCAAACATGAACGTGTAACATAAATAAATGAATTTTGAATATAGGGGTTACTTTTGGGGGGCTACAAGAAAATTAAAAAAAAAAAGTTTTGCAAGCAGTACCGTGTGATATATTAAATGAAAAGGCTTATTGTGAGGATCTTAAATATATTTTTTATATCGTTTAAAAATAAATTATTTTAAAGATATTTAAGAAATTCGATGAAAATTGACCATTCGGCATCCTTATCTCCGAAACTACTAGACCAAAATTTTGAAAAAAAAAAAGCATAGTATGGCTCTTTACTCATAGATTACAGGAAAACCTATAAGAAGTCTATGTTCTTAAAGTTACATGCTAAATCTCTCAATATTGTGCGTGCAAATTCACATTTGCAGTTGGAATGTGTAGGAGAACATGTATTTCAACTACAATGTTAAGTTTGTATTTGGGATAAATTCATCCCAACTACGGATCCCTTCATTGTGCGTAGTCCGACACGCATTTGGCCGGTTTTTTTCTTTCTTTCTACATACCAAGACTCCTCTGTGCTTCAAAAAGCACGAGCCGTTGGTCCTGGCTGTCATTCGTGGATCTTTGACAGTCGTTACTGGACGCCAGAAGCCCGAAAGTCTGAGAACCCAGTCTTGCCTAGAGGCATTTCGTTACCCAGTAACTGGGCTGTGGTAGTCAGATAGGCAGTCGCTCCATGTAAAATACTGATATTCAGCTGCATTCGGTTAGACTAGCAGCTGACCCAAACATAGTTGGAAAAAGGCTAGGCAGATAATGATGGTACCTACGTAATAATAGGACCTTCAGTATGAAATTGAATGAATGGACAGATTAACATGAGTATAAATGGATACTATTATCAACGACAAATCTATGGACAGGAAATTGACTCACCACAGATTATATTGAATACGAAAAAAACTAACACATGTATGTACATATTTATTTAGATTCAATACTAAACCAACACGTGACAAATAAAAATAGATAAAAATGGTAAGATATCAGCCACCGTCCCCTTTTCTGTTTAAGTTTTAAGTTTATATTTAATTCAGCGGAGTAATCTATACATTTAATTAAATCGTAGTGAAGTCAAAACTGTACACTGAATATTTTTGAAAAAAAAGTAATTGCTACGAGGTCTGGGATCGATTCTAATGCCGAAAATATAGTTTTTATAATTTTCGTCTTTTTGTCTGTATGTATGTTCCAGCATGACGCAAATTCTGCTAGATAGATTCTGTTAAAATTTTGCATAGATATTCCTTCAAGTTACAGGGTATAAATTATCACACTATTTGCTATAGGGGATGAGTAATATTACATTATGTCTCTGTCACTGTCCTCTCATACCTATTAACACTGTAATTTGAAAACGTTGTAGAAACCATTTATTTTTAAAAGAGTAACCGTGGAGTTTCTTGCCGGCTCTTCTCCATAGGAAGCGACCAATTGGAACCGTGCACCTAGCTGCTGACGTTTCATAAGTGCCCATGTAGGTTTATGTGAAATATTTTGTAAAATATTTTGAATTTTTGTGTTTGTATTCTTCGTTCCAGCATCACGCAAATTCTACCTGATAGATTCTGTTCAAATTTTGTAAAAATATTCCCAATAAGTCTAGTCAATTTATAGGGTATAAATTATCACGCTATTTGCTTTAGGGATAAGCAATATTACATTGTGTTCATATTTTTGGAATATACGCACCAAACGATTAGGATATTGTAAATGGTTACCGATTTAACTTTTTAAATGATCACTAGTGATCGGATAATCGGATGCATATTTACCTAAAGTACATTTTTGGTTAGGAAATTATAGAAGCGGCTTTTTAAAACATATTTTTTTAAATATAAATCCCGGGATTCCAGAAAAATTCCGAGAATGCGAAACTATTCTGTAACATGGTGAAGAAACATCGTCTTTAGAATGTGGCATTTATTAAAAAAAAAAACAGGGTTTTCAATCCGAAATCTCGGGATTTTTTCGACACAAAAGTGCATTCCATAATATTATCTAACACCTTAAACTAAGTAAATATACACCCGATTTGATTCTATAGTAAAAAAACTAAATTTGTCGATTCCGAATTCCCGGATTTTTTCGATACAAAGCGCATTCCATAATATATACTTTTGGTAAAATGCATCCGATTATCCGATCACTGATGATCACACAGGCCGACAAATTTTTTAACCAGAAACCAGACTATATATTTCCGAAGGTTTTCGATGCGCTGAATCCAAATCTGGACTCAGAATTGCTCTAACACGTCAGGTTTCTGAGATATCCTAACCTAAAAGTGCAAAAAGTACCGTTTTTACCTGATTTTGAGGTTATGTAGACTCACGAATTATTTTTCAAAAAAAAAAAAAAAATTTCTATATTAAAGAACAAGTCTTTCTCTTTCAAATGCGGTTGAGTTTGCTCAAACATTTTTTTTTTCGCTGAGATATCGTGTTTTGTAGTTCTCATCTTTTATCACGTCTATGATCTCAATTGATTTTCAGGTGTACGAAAATATGAGAACTTCAAAACACGATACCTCAGCGAAAAAAGAAATAACGGCATTTCGAGCCTACAAAAACGAAAAGTCTTTATTCTTATGTAAAACCAGCTTTTTCTACCGCATACCGGGATAAAAAGTTTCCTTAAAAATTCAGATTGAACAAATTGTATATATTTTAAAATAAAATAAACTATTTAATATTGTATAGGATTATTTTATTTTCTCGCAATCGTAGTGAAATGTAGACTTTAACACACGGCGCTAAAACCCATTATAACTCGGTTTCTATTTAATCCCTCGCTAAAACCCGGGAGTAAAACTACCTCGTTATAATAGGTCATTTTAGCCCCTTGTATAACAATCTACTATTATGTTTTCACACTACAATGAGGTTCACAATGTCAGTATCGAAATAGCTAAGCCTATGTGTAAAGCTATGGTTCCCTAGAAGATCGGTGGCCGCTACACAGCGGTCGCAGTGACAGCTGTCATGATAAGATGACAGCGGGGTTTGACATTACGGTATCAAGAAACGCTTTATTGGAAAAATAAATAACGTTTTAATAACGTCAGCATCATCATCATAATTACAGCCGGAGGAGGTCCGCGGCTGGACATAGGCTTCCCCCAAATCACCACCATTACGACCGGTTCTGCGCTCGGCATCCAGCGGATTCTTGCAGCCTTCACATGATCATCGATCCAGCTTGTGGGAGGCCTTCCAATGCTTCGTATTCCGGTACGCAGTCGTCACTCCATAGCCTTTCGGCCCCATCGGCTATCTGTTCTGTGAGCCCTGCCCATTGCCACTTAAGTTTAGCAATTCTTCGGGCTATGTCGGTTACCATGGTTCTCTTGCGGATCTCTTCATTTCTGATTCGATCACGTAGGGAATCTCCAAGCATAGCCCTCTCCCTTACCCTTTGGGTGAATTTCAACCTTCTAATAAGGCCCATTGTGCGCGACCTCGTTTTTGTGACATAGGTCATCACTGGCAACACCCAATGTTCAGTCGTCTTTCGTCTTTCGTCTTGATACGCTGCGGTATGTGGGACAAGAAGATATTGCGTCATTAACGTCATTCGATTCGACCACACTGTCCATTGTCGCGGGACGAGGCAGCGGAGCAGAGCGAGGGAGTAATGCGAAGCGGAGTTCACCTGTACAAAGATAGATAAATACCTGAAAAAGATAAAAAAATAACCCTGACTTTGTTGTCGCACACTCGGCTAAACAGTACTTATTAGAACTCGCACAGGAAGATAACAAATTAATGACACAAAAACTGAAAATCATAACCCTGTCTTTGTTCGCGCATTCGGGAAAAAATAGTGGTAAGGTGAAAAACTGTTTTGTTCGTAGAACTAAAAGCTGCTAGTAATTAATTAATGACTCTGATACTAAGAAACCAACGATATCATTTGCCAAACAAACTCGACAAACACACACAACACTTACTGAGTCACTTATTTGTTCAACCACATACCTACGTCATTTTCTATAGAAAATGAGTCTGGTAGTAATTTCTTCAACCCACGAAAATACACGCCAATAGATTGAGTAAATTCTCTATGCAATGCCAATAAAGAAAATGATACAGTTGGCACATATTTAGAATCTATACACACGAACAACGTACATAGGTATACATACCGTGTCTGTTTGTAATGTCAAAATAACAGCTTTTTACTAAATGCATATAAGAAAGAAAGCTTTTTACCTATTGTGGTATAGTAATTTTATTGTAGGTGCATCGTCTTCACATATAATTATTTAACTACGTATTATACAAACGATTGTAAAACATTTTAAAAGAGTAACGGTGGAGTTTCTTGGCCATTCTTCTCTATACGAAAACTACCTTTTGGAAGGGGCGACTAGAATCAATTCTGTTATTTTATAAATTTTGACGTTCTAAAGTGCCATACATGGGCCTATTTGAAATAAATGATTTGACTTTGACTTTGACTTTGAAAGAATCTATGATCCTTACTTATAAAAAAATAAAAATAAAACACAACTGCTTTGCCATAAAAACTATTTAAAAAGTAATAAACAAGTTGTATTAGTTAATCTGTGTATACAAAGCGAAAGGTCACTCATTTACTCGCTGACTGAACAGATAAATAAAATTGTCATTGTAGAGGTCCCCCCTCTTACATTAAAAAGTGTTCCACACAACGACACAATGGTCCCCCGACAACAATGACAATTTTATTTATCTGTTTATTCACCAAAAGAAATGTATCAGAATATTGATGAACATAAGACAACGAGAGAGTTGTAGGCCACACTTGATTAAACAACAAATTCTCACACTACCAGCAACATATATACTGCAAAGTTGTATAATCGTAAGGAAAAATAGGCACCTCTTCAAATCTAATATCGAGCTAAATGGAAACTATAACCGACGGAACAAAAAGAGATTAGGACTATTCATCACAAACTTAAAAGTTATCGGAAAAAGCCCACATTTAAGACTAGCTAATTTATTTAATAAGCTACCAGAAAGTTTAAAATCCCTACCAAATGACTCAATTTCCTTGAAGCAGTTGAAATTTTTATTAATAAAGAAAGGTTACTATACCGTTGAGAAATTTAAAGCTGATAAATTGTGAATCGATTGACCTTGTAATAATAAGCTTGACATAAATTTGAAAATAATAATAAATTACTTTATATAATTATATACTAATATATTATGCTTACCTACACTAAAATGAATGAACGAATTAAAAATAATAATTTATTTGAAATAAAATGTAATAATTAATTAATTAATGATTATTAAAATGTAATGAATTTTTATAATTAGAATCAATATTATATTATGTAATTTAATAATTTGGTATGTAAACATTTGCAGTGCCCTTATAGGGTGCATGTCTTAATAATGTGACATGAAATTTTAATGCATGCCTACTAACCATTGTTGTACATGTTAGCAAATATATAAATAAATAATATAAGGACTATTAGTCACACAATCGGATACAGTAAAAATGAACAAATAATAGAGAGTATTCGTGTCGTGATCATGACACGAATCCTCTCAAATGAAACAAAATACGCCTGCGACGTCACTACCACATGCACCGCATTGAGACAGTTCGTGTTTTGCCGAACATTCGGCCGCTGGCGCTTCGGCCGAGAGCGTGGCCGAATATTCGGTAAGTATTCGGTATTCGGCAAAATCATTTTACGAGGCGACTCTAACGTCTTTTTGCTTCGTATCCAAACCCAAAACAATATAAAATATCGTGTTATTAAATCAACTCAGCATATCGTAGTCCACTTTTGGACATAGACCACTCCCAGGCTGTACCACAATACTCTTTCCTCCGCCTTCCGTATCCAGTCTGTCCCAGCCAACTTTTTAACTTCGTCGGTGGGGCGTTCAGAGGCGGCTTAACCTATGGACGCACTGCAGGGTGTGCAGCGCACACGGGCGCAGGGTCTTATGGGGTGCCGAGCGCGAAAACTTGTTAATCAAATCCCAAACAAGACCAAAACATGTTCAGTAAAAAGGCAGTATGTAGCTGGTACGCTAAATATAAACGTAGGGTCTTACAATTTCGAGCTCGCTTCGCTCGCTCTTGCACCCTCAACTTTCCCTTTTTTCTTTGAGTTCTCTGCGTAATTCAACGATGTAATTTCTATTTATGTATGAATGGTCTAAAGAAAACCTAAACTCTACGATCCTATAGTCTTCTGATCTCATATTTTTCTGTTGTCGTCAAAGTATTCCCTATTTCTGTATCAGTGGTCAAAAGAAAACCTAACCTTTTCGAGGCAGTGAGCTAAATATTTCAACGTTCATTCCTAGGCGGGGGCGACAGGCTTAGTCTGCCACTGAGAGGGTCATCGCCAGGGTATTGAATGTACACGAGCGCTACATGGGCTAGAGCCGCCTCTGGGGGCGTCCCATACTACGCTCAATTCGAGATCGTTAGGGGTGCACTATGGAGCGGGCTATGCTAGCAGTTTCTTTGAAGGATAAAATCTAAAATGAAGTTAAGGCTCGTGCAGACTGGCGTGACTTATCGCGCGACACCGATAAGTTTTCTTTTAAACTGTTTTATTTGAGTCTCGTCGCGGCTGTTTGTATGATCTTTATACGGAAAACAGTCGGTGTTAGCGACACAACTTGCAGAGAGAGCATGCTGAAGTGGCAGTAGACTGGCAAGTGGCCATGTTTGTCGAAGAACCAATGGCCGGTGGAGCAGACGAGTCCGGAGTGGAGACCGCATGTAGGGAAAACCCAATACAATTCTGAAAGCATAATCAGCCTATAATGTTCCCACTGCTGGGACACAGGCCTCCTCTCGGTGACAGGGAGTGGGCCGTTATCCACCACGCGGGCCCAATGCGGGTTAAATTGGTAGATATCACATGTCTTTGAATTTGGTTCAAGGACATACCGGTTTCCTCATGATATTTTCCTTCACCGGTTTGAGAGCAATGGTGATGAAATAATTTACAAGCGCCTGTCAGGGGTCGAACTTTCGACCTATCGCTCGTAAGTCGCCGCCATTGCCACTGGGTGACCACTGCTCTAGAATTCTGATAAAAACAACGTTCAGTGTATAAGACACCTCGCACACCCAAACATTTGGGTTCGCGCCAAAAATGTATTATTCAGAACATTCTCTAGAATTTGCAATGACTGCATATACGCTCGATTTGTAATAACAAATTTGAATCATTTTGATTTCACAATTTGACATCAGTTTACAGTTGCTTAAAAATTTTCTTTAAACATTTTTACTATTACCCGTTAATATTGAGAAGAGCAGTGGTATCAGCCCCGACTTATGAGCTGTAAGGTCGAGTTCGAAGATAAGCAGGCGCTTTACTTTTTGTAAATAATTTCATCACCGCTGCTCTCAAAACGGTGAAGGAAAACATCGTAAGGAAACCGGCGTGTCCTAGAACCAAAAATGCGAAGACACGTGACATCTACCAACCCGCACTGGGCCCGCGTGGTGGATTACAGCCCACTCCTTCTCGAAGAAAAGAAGCCTGTGTCCCAGCAGTGGGAACATTATAAGCTAATTATACTTATGCTTATGCTAGCTGTTGTCTTCTACAAGTTACACCCACACCACTGACCAAATAAAAAACCAAGAGTCGGGCCCGGACTCCACCAAAGCGCAGATGTGCGGAGATGTCCGAAGCGGAGACGAGAAGAGATTTTTTCAGCTAGGGTGTATCCACCGAAGCTGTGTGGAGTAGCGTACTGGCGAGACTGGAGTGGAGATGTGCGCTGGCTAGAACGGAACTGAGTTGCGTGCGGCGATCATTGTTGAGCTCATTGCCCGCTGTTCACATCTCTTCTCGTCTCCTCTGCGCGCCGTCGCCAGCTTTCGAGGCCCAGCTCAATCTCGGCGACTACAGCTCACATCTCCGCTTTGATCGCGCCATACAAATATACATCTCCGCTCAGTGGTATCCACTGAAGCTGAGTGGAGAAGAGATGTGTGAATAACGAAATTCTATTGGTTGTTTAAAACACATCTCCTCTCCTCTCGCCTCGTCTCAGCTTCGGTGGAGTCTAGGCCAAAGCGCTGTCAGCAGTGACGTGGTCCGTTTTCGTAAATATGATATACACTTAGTGTGATGTAGTTTGATTGTAAATATGTGCGCGTGAGCCGAGGGCGTCGAAAAGTATGATTTGTAAGTACAGTCAAAAGTCAAGAGCTAATGAAGCTTTAAGCGCAGGCCAGACAGAAGAAACATAAGACGCAGACGGGGCGAGGACATTTGTCTCTACCGCGTCCCTTTCATACAAAATGTATAGAAGCGTCGCGACGCAAAACATACAAAAGAGACGGGGCGCGGGCGCAACGTTTTTACGTCTGCGCCTTTTGTTCAAAACATACAGGAGAGACAGGGCACGGACGGGGCGGGGGCGACGACGGGGCGCGGGGTGGCAATGGCATGCGGGTCTCGCTCGCTCGCACAGTTACGTGTACCGTCTTGAGGTTGAATGGTTGCGTCATGTTTTGAGTTGTTATAATTTTTTTCTTAAAAATGCGTGACGACCTAGCATTTAATATTCAGTTTTGTGAATTAATTGAGAATCATTCTGTTATTTATGATTACAATAGGTCTGACTATTGTAACAGAAACGTTCAAGACCAAGCAACTTATCCTCATGCGTACAGCTGTTCTTACGTAGTACATTAGAATAATAAAAAAAACTGTACTCTTTGTTTTTAATGGTAAAACAGAAATATTTTAACAGCGTCTTAGATTGGGTTATAGGACTATGGCATACAATAAAAACGTCAAATATCATCTGTCATTGTTTTTAAAATGGCGTTAGTAGACGTCGTCTACTAGACGAACATGTGAGTTTGAGCCCGCGCAAAGACACTTAAGGTGAATCCGCAGTTGCAGCCGCGAAATTCAAATTTTCTTACGTTTTTTCTAATTTGCAGGTCAGTCTCACGTTGTATCTTGATCAAAATATGATTCGCGACTATAACAGGTACGTATTTACAGAATTATAATCATTAGAATCATTAATACATTATTCTAAGTTATATTTGTTACATGTGAACTTTTCCACAAGAAATTTGTTCTTATGGAACAAATCTGACTTAGAAAGATGTATCAATGATTCCAATGATTATAATTCTGTAAATACATATCTTTTATAGCCGCGAATCATATTTTGATGAAGATACAACCTGACACTGACCTGCAAATTGGAAAAAACGTAAGATGTAAATAATTGTTTTGCAATTAGGTATTTTTCATGGTAAAGAACAAGTTACTAGTATAAACTAATAGATTAATGTAATATTTTCTTAATCTCTCTATGCGTGTTGTGTGTGTGTGGGGGTGTGTGTATGCGTGAGTGTTTGAGTGTGCGAGGGTGCGCATTTCGTGCGTGCGTGTGTGTGTGTGTTTATACATTGTGTCTATTTTGATACGGAATAGGTGCCCGATTTACAAAATAGTCGGTGAGGTATTCCCTGATACCGTCTGCAGTTTCTCTGTATATTGAATCAATTCTTGTTCCAACCAACGTATTTTGGATGTATGGCTCTGTAAATTTTCCATCGCATCTTCGAATAACATTGTGCAATATACACATTGCTTGTATAATTACATCAGCTTTAGCAGGTTCACAGCACATGGGCATGCTCAGTCCTTGAAATTTAGTTCTTGCCATTCCAAAGGCACATTCTACTGATTTCCGTCCTCTGCTTAGTCTGTTATTGAATATTCTTCTATCATTTGTTAATTGATTCCGCGAGTAAGGTTTCATCATGTTTTTTTTCAGAGAGAAAGCTTCATCTGCCACAAAATAATATGGCATAGGTTATACTTCTCCGGGCAATGGAGTGTGGTCCGGTAAATTAAGGTCTTCACGCTGCATTGCTTGTCCGAGAGCACTGGCTTGAAATGCACGCCCGTCACTATTTCTTCCGTATTCCCCAACATCTATCGTTACAAATAACCCGTCAGCGTCTACCAATGCTAATAACACAATCGAAAAGTATCCTTTGTAATTTATGTACGCTGATCCCGTGTTAGATGGAGCTTTTATTCTAATATGTTTGCCATCCAGACTTCCCACACAATTCGGTAAATTCCAAAGAGTATTGAAACGCGCAGCTATCTCTAGCCATTTTTCTACATTGGGTGTAGGCATATATTCGGGTTGTAATGTTTGCCATAGAACTTGGCAGGTATTATGTACTATTTCTCGAATTGTAGATTTTCCTCGTAGAAAGTAAACTGACAATGATTTAAATGAACACCCATCTGCGAAATACCTGTAAATAAATATACGAATATAAATTAGGTATATTACAATACTGTGCGCCGTGATTTTTTGTTCGCGAAGGCTATTGAGCCAGCAAGTAACATTCTTAATTCTATACATAAGTACTCGTAATAGTGATATAGGCTCAATGATTTCAGCGAATAAAAACTCACAGTAAGTAATTCACTTCATCACATTTATTTGATGATTTGATTGTTTCAGTACAAGCTTGCAAAGACCGTTGGAAAAACATAAGAAACAGATATGCAAAATACAAAAAACTTCTATCACTTCCATCTGGCTCTGCAGCCAAGAAGGTAAAAGAATATTACCTTGCCCAGCACTTGAATTTTTTGGATAGATATTTGAAATCAAGACCTTCCAAATCTAATCTACAACCGCAATGCAGGTCAGATACTCATACGGACGAAAGTGACCTTGATGAGGAGGATTCAATGTCGCCGTTTCGGCCTCCGTCCCATTCACCCCCTCCAAAGGCTCAAAATCATCCTTCGCCGTTATCATCGGACTCGAGTAAAAAAAGTAAAATGCCTACTTTGAAAGACGTCAATCAATCTGCTTTTGATTATTTTAACAACAGAAAACGACAAAATAGCGAGAAACAAATGCAACCTCTTGATACAGATCTTGCCTTCCTTCAAAGCATGTTGTCTGATACGAAGGCCATGAATCTTGTTCAAAAACGAAGGTTTAAGATGGGAGTAGTGCAGTTGGCGGCGGAAATCTTAGATGGAAACGAGGCAACATCGACATCAGAATCAGCATATTCTACCCGCATTTCTCAAAACAACATAGCCACAGTATCTTCAATACAACAGCCGTTTCATAATGTTGCACCTCCATCGACAATAGAGCAAAATCATAATGTTGCAACTCTATCGACAATAGAGCAAAATCAAAAAGTTGCATCTCCATCAATATCTGGGCAAGATGAGAATACCCCAACGTTCTTCACTTTATCACCCTATTCAACAATTAGTTCAGTTTCGGCTGCACACGTCACCAATCCATCTGTTTTGTATGAAGAATCACCTCTGAACTACACTTATAGTTTTTCTTCACCAAAGTAATCGGATGTTTGAGCGTGCACATTTTTCAAAAGTTAAACCTTATTATGTAACACAATTTTCAGTTAATATTAAAGTAATTAATAAAGATAATGTTTTTCACTTACCTTAACGTTATAAGTAATCTTTCTTCGGCACTAATAGATGCTCTCCAATTTGTGTGCTTTCTCTGTAAAGCATTTCTCACTTTGGACATGATAATATTAAAACACTGTGGAGTCATTTTATACACTGTGACAAAACGATCTGGGTAATTGTGTAGGTCCTCCATTATTTTAAAAAATCGATTGTCTTCATTGCTTAGCCATACCGGATGTACCCAGTAACGTCTAACCCTCTGTATATTAGCGAGATGCACCAATGCTAGTACATCTTCATCATCAGAAGAAGACATGTCGTCGTGTCAAAATCAGACTGTTGAATGCCGAAAATAGTACTGACTGCGCGACTGCGTCGCGTCCGCGCCCCGTCTCTTCTATATAATTTCAAAAGTCGCGTCCGTGGCTCGTCTCCGCCCTGTCCGCGACGCGTCCTCGTCTTGCGTCTCTTCTGTCTGGCCTGCGCCTTACACTTGTAGTGCGAGCATTATTACGTCTACGGCGCATAATGGCACTAAAATCGACGCTGGTGGACATTTGATTTTTGACAAATCAGTTTCAACTCGGTAGTCCCGATACGAACTGAGAAAAATAATAATTTCCATATTCAATGTATGAATTGGAAACGTCGTTTTTCCGAAAACTATTCAGAGCTGAAACATAATAGGTATTATGGCTGGGCCTAACACCAGCATATAGGTACGAATGTTTCGTCCCCTGACCCCGGATTAGACCCCGTTTTGGAGATATGGAACTTCAAAAAACCAAATAAAAGTCGACCAAATAAATAAAATTGGCTGCATAGATAAGTATGTAGTTTCTTTACAATAAAATGCCTTGTTTTTACTTAATTTTTGAATCTCTAGGAGGGGGCAGCTGCCCGCTTTGCCCCTACTTGGCGACGCCCTTGTTGTGAGCGTGTATGCACAGAGCGGAGGTGTAATTTTGGCATGCCAACTACACAGTGAACTGTGTAGTTGGCAGCGCCGTCTTAGTTTTTTATTTGTCCTGAGCGTATTACTTTCATATTATTATGTTCCCGACTCCAGTCCATGCTATGTTAATTTAATGACGCAAATGCAGAATGATTTTACAATGTCAATAGCTAACAACCTTTAGAGCTTTCAAGTTCAAATTCAAAATCATTGATTTGCAAATATACATTTGCATATATATTTTACATTTCGGCATGCTAAGTACATAAAAAGAAAACACAAAAAAAATGAAAAAATATCAGAATAACCTATGAATCAATTTAGTTTAAATATCCTTACATCCTTATTATCCTCACATTATATTACATATAATTAGGTCTTTACCTATGAAATTGCCGTTTTTCATGAAATAAGTTAACGCCCTTGTTTCTCTATATTTTTTATTTTTATTAATCAAAGTAATAACCCATGCAATCAATGCATTTTTGTCAACGCAGTGGTAGCTTATTGATGCCCTTTTTGAAAAAGTCTGCTGGACGGGAGGCAACAAATTCTTCAAAGGCATTTTGAACTGCCTATCGATTATTGAACTTTTTCCCCACCAAGAAGTTATCCAAATTCTAAAGAAAAGTAAACAAAGTAAACGTTTTTACTCAATATCAAAATTATCTATAGTTATTACTTATCACTAAATATAATAAAACAAAGTCCCCCGCCACGTCTGTCTGTCCGAAGTGAGCGAAGGCGATAAACTCAAAAACTACTGAACGGATTTTCATACGGTTTTTGTTATAAAAATACAATGAGAGCAGTGATAGCCTAGTGGTGTGACCGTCGGACTGCCAAGTCGTAGGTCTCGAGTTCGAAGCCAAGGCATGCATCTCCGACTTTTTGGATTCATGTGCGTATTGTACAATTATCACTTGCTTCAAAAACGATGAAGAAAAACATCGGCATGTCTGAGAGATATTACTCGACGGCATGTGAAGCTAATTCAGAGGCCCATGGGCGGCTGTAAAACTCTGACACCAGTACCCTAATTGCGTGACTAATTTTCGTAAACGATTATGACAAATTCATTGCATTATTTACGTTAGTAAGCAGATTTTTTTCTAACTTATGAAGCAATGGATTAGCAATCTGTTTCAAATCGAAACAAATTGTGATTGATCGTGTATTACGCAATTAGGGTACCTACTGGTCACTAACCACGAGAAAAGAAGAAATTATAAATAGATTCGTAAGCTAATTTCACCTGTGATAGCTACTTCCATATGGGAGGGTCTACTACGCAAAGCTATGAGGTCTTTGCTTCATTATTGGTAAAGATAAAAGAGTCTTTATTTTAACCAATAAACAGTCCGTAAGTTATAGGGAATCGGCCATTGCTGGTGCACGTAAAAGAAAAAAAAGCAATACCTAATAAAACATAAAAATAGATTTAAATATCGAATATCGAACGTGAAAATCATAGGAAAACACCAAAACTTTATTTGCGGCTTCGAAATTTGAATCCTCATAGATGTTCCACTACATTTTGATACAAACTATCACAAAATAACCGATTATGTAACTCTTTTCTTTCTCTAATTCTTTCTTGCACCAATGGTCAACAAATGTGAAATATTAAACTAAACAATTGTATTTGTAATACGAATGCTCAACTTGACAGTCACGTATTTTTTTTTTTTCAAATTAAAAAAAAAACCTCTCCTTTTTATCCTGTGTACACCTAGTTATACTTTATAGAATCCTCGTTCTTGACAGTCATGTAGTTTTTTTTTTTTTTAAAGAACTCTCCTTTTTTATCCTGTGTACACCTAGTTATACATATATGCATGCTATGATCTCCTGGAATTGAAGGAGCACATGTAAAATAATCCTTTTTTTATTGTGATTTATATTTAAATTATGTGTATCCTTTCTTGGAGATCATTATTATATAAACAGTAGCAAATGCAATTTGTAAATTCATAATATGAATGCAAATTTCGCGCCCTCACTATAAATATGGCCGCCCTCAGCCGCAAGTCAGTGCTGCCAGGCAGAACTAGCCGTTCCCGCCACCGGTGTAGCCACTCTAAAAAAATCTTAGGTAAAAAAAAAAAAACGTTGATTGCACGATTTTTGATAACCGTCTTCTTAGTAGCGGTTTACAAAATTTTAATAACACCGTTACATTTAAAAAAGTTAAGAAGTACGGTGAAAATAAAACTGTGGTTTTGAAAGATGCTCCGGGTCGAACACATTTGCCTATAATAGGTAATTTACACCTGTAAGGCAAGCACGAATCGCCATTCCAGTCTTTCAATGACTTGGCAAAAGGATATGGGGATATATTCAGTCTAAAAATGGGAACTATAAATGTTTGGTTGTAAATAATCTGGATTTAATTCGCAAGTTTTTAAATCAGAACGGTAAATTCTTCGGTGGTCGTCCTGACTTCATACGCTTTCATCAGCTGTTTGGCGGGAACAGGAACAACTAAGTAAGTACCTGAGCTTCTCAATTTTTGAAGTGAAAACTACTTTAGGCGCGTTTAGCATTTTTGAGATGGGACTAAACCATTGATTTCGCGACACTGTAATGCAATTTTCCGACACCATGGCGTAAAAGACATCAACGCGTTGATTACCGCGGTGCCGATTTTTTTTCAAGTTTTCACTTCTCTCGGCACTCGCATAGTCTTTTTTGTGCTGGAAACTTATCTGACGTTTAAAAGGATTTACCCCGATTTTTATAACTATGCGCCTGTCAACGTCAAAATTTTACAGTATATGTGATAATAACAATAATAACGAACAATAAGACAAAACTGTGGAGACGACGAGGCGTCGGAGCACTCAGGAGGTAGGTAACCGAGCGAGTGAATTCAATACTAACGACCTACGATTTTGACAGCTCCAAGCGCCCAGTTAGAAAAATCGAGTTATCATCTGCCTAGCTTTTTTCCTGACCGAGGTTTTAATTCATTTTCTCAGTTATTAATTAGATAACAATTATTTGTATCAAATAGGTTGATATTAATTCGATTTGGATAATTTTTTTAAACTGATCGGTCATTTTGGCCAGTCGTTCTGATGTTCACCTATGAGGATCAGCTTCCAGTCTAACCGGTTTCAGCTGAATATCACTGTTTATGTATATATCTTAGATGTTTGGGTGTAAAATAGTGCATTACTAAAGTGGATTAAAAAACAGTTGATCTGCTGCTGTCAAATTATTTTCCAAGATTTAATTTTAAAAGCTAAAAAAAAAAGTATTAGAGTGTTGAGTGAAGTAGTAGTATTTTTAAAGTCTTTTTTTTAAATAACTGTGTTATATAATTTTTGAATCTATTCTTCTGGAAATAAAATTGAAATGTGTGTTTATAATGTCAAAATAACAGGTTTTTACTAAATACATATGAAATTATGTACTATCGAAGAAACGCAGCTTGCTTGCAGCGCTCGGCCGCTATAGTATCGCTTACTTACGAAAAAAAGAGACATGTGCATTAGATTTTGTTTCCAAATTGCTTAGATATGCGTTACCCCGATGGTACGGTACTTGTTTAAAAAAAAAACAGGAGTTCTATTATTAAAATTTCTGTCTGTCTGGTTGCTCCGGCTAATCTCTGAAACGGCTGGACTGATTTTGACGGGACTTTCACAGGCTGATATTATTTGGAGTAATAAGGCTTAGGCTACTTTTAATTTAGAAAAATAATTTGGCTTAACGCGGCGACGCCGCCGGCAACAGCTAGTTTCATATAAGATTCATGTTTGTTTTCAAAAACTTAAAACCTTATTTACTAGCAACCAACGTGCGTGTGCAGCAGGTGGCGTTCTGTAGTTTCTGCCTACCCCCATGGGAATTATACGTGAATTTATGTATGTATTAGGTTCATTTTAGGTTTCCTTGATAGGTAATATGCCACCGCCACGTCTCTTCTGCATAAACCGCGCCTTATATTCAAAGGGAATTTAGAAGGTGACACTTTTTGACAAAGTGCCTCGTTCGTCTAGTACTCTAGTGGTCGAAAGTCGCTACTCCTCAGCAAGAGGTCCTGGGTTCAATTTCCGGGTTAGGCAAAATTTTATTGGGTTTTGCCATCTGAAATTTCTCAGAAGCGGCCCTGAGTCTAGTTGACGTCAATAGGCCCTATTATACATGGGACTTAAACATAGTATTGGTAAAATGTGGGTGTACATAGGTACACCTCTGCCTAACCGAGGAGGACAGCTGCTAAAATCGCAGGCACGACATATAGGAAAATAGTTTTACAGCTCTACATAGTTCACACGGAAATCAAAACAAAAAAACAATAAAATGCTTAGTACTGAGCTCAAATTATTATACACGATAAATCTAATAATTTATGAACATGGAATTCGGAAATGCGATGATTCCCGAAGAAAATTAAAAAAAAGATATACTGTACGCTCTCCCTTTGCCTAGCCTTCTCCCAACTATGTTGGGGTCAGCTTCCAGTCTAACCGGATGCAGCTGAATACCGTATTTTACATGGAGAGACTGCTTATATGACCTCCACAATCCGGTAACTGGGTAGTACGATACCCCTTGGTAAGACTGGTTGTCAGACTTTCGGGCTTCTGACGACCCGTAACGACTGTCAAAGATCCACGAATGACAGCCGGGACCAACGGCTTAACGTACTTTAAGGAGTCTCGGTATGTTATGATGGTCACCCATCCACAAACCAACCCCGACAAGCGTAGCTTAACCTGATGGATCGAACTGTGCGGCTGTTATACTTAGCCACGATCTCCTCGTACAAACGTGTACGCTCTATTTCATTAATTATGTAGACACCTAATATAGAATCTATTGTACATTTTAACAGCGAATCAATTTTCACGCCTCCCCCTCTAAGAGCGCTTATTCTGAAAGTGGAAAACTTCGCAAATAGCTGTCAAATATTTCGCTGTTTTGAATAATTAGCGCTATTAATTTATGAAAATATGAAATATGGCTAATTAGTGAACTAAAATATTGATTCAAATTATATATAATTTGAACAAATACAACTTGTTTTAAAAACTCAAAGCATTTATTTCAAATAAACCAATTATAGGCACTTTTGAATTGTCAAGGGGTCGGTCAGTCAGAAAGATGAAGCTAGTTGCCCATTCCAAAACGTAGTAGGTACCTATGGAGAAGAACGGGCAAGAAACTCCACGGACACTCTATTAAATAAAAATATGATTTCCGGACAGATGGACATGACTAAATATAAGGGCGTTTGCCCACTTAATCCATATTAGGTTCATATTCGATTCGTGCTCGATATTCGTGAAAACGACGACGGGTAATTCACGTCCTAGCGTTTGCGCACTTATCCGTATAATTGATTCGTTTTGTTTGATATACTGGTTTTAATCCATCAAAAAACTACTCGAAGTGAGAATTTAAGAATCGAATACGAACTGTACTCATAAACGCATGAGTGTACAAACGTCCATAGAATTACTAGGATGACCAAACCGGATCAGAAACGAACACAAATCAAATACGAACCGGATAGGTAAATGGACAAACGCCCTCAGGGTTCCGTTTTTGCCATTTGGCTACGGAACCTTAAAAAAAACATACAATTTCTGCTTTGTCTTGTGTGGATCGGCGTTTAGGCACAATCAAGGATGTCCTAGTGAATGGAGTCAAAACTGTCTAAATACAAATGTCACCATCATCTGCCTGAGACTGGACTTTTCCCAGCTATGTTGGGGTCAGTTTCCAGTCTAACCGAATGCAACTGAATTAAATTAACATGAAGCGAGTGCATAACTGATCTCCACAACCCAATTACTGGGTAACGCGATACCTCCTGGTAAGACTGTTTGTCAGACTGGGCTTCTGACTATCCGTAACGACCCTCAAAAACCCTTTAGAAATAATAAAATTATTTTATACATTGGTGTTTTATACACAATATCTAAATAGTAAGTATCTAAGATTAAACATTATTGTTGCAAAATGTTTTATGAAACAGGAATCGTCTGGATTCACTTATAAATGCGCATTTATTTAGCAACTGATCTACCACAACATTTCGTGAAAAGGTTATTCAAAGGACAAGAGTCGACAAGACGTTAGGTTAGGATTAATAATTCATGATAAGGACCGTCTATTTTATTGAATAATACATTATCTGTATGTTAATAATGTCATGTTTGTATTTCTTGTTGATTTTTGCGGTTATTTTTAGTATTATATATTTTTAGTGTTATGAAGTTTTGAGGTGACTTCGACAAGGTGGTAAACGAAATTGTTAATCACGCCATCTATTTTCGTGAACAGCAAACAATTTGGACAAAGTTCCGCTACTCGATACTAGATGGCGCTAGTACTAAACTTCATGTAATTCTTTACAATGATGTTAATGATTGCTTTCATTGTCTTGATCCTTGAAAACTGTAATATCTTATGCTAAACAATAGTTTGTGAGTTAATTGAAATCAAATATCAAACTGTATCCCTAGCCCACTGACTATCTGCAGTAGCTAACTACATACTTATTTAAATATAATTATCTTTTTTTTTAAATATCTATACCATAAATAAAAATAAATGTACACTTAACACCTTACAATACTTAACACCGTACAATTCCTGGACAGTATTAATTTAAGATAGTTAATTGATTCAGGCGTGACCTTGCGGGAATCCATAATAAAAGAGATAAAAGAGTGATAAAAGAGTCTTGAGAAGACCCTGGAAGAAATCTAGATTCCTTCCAGGGTCTTCTCAAGACTCTTTAGAAATAGCTAAGCGGAAAAGGTTACTAAATATATCCACATCATCATAGTATTAATTTAAATGGTATCAAATCCCATGGTGAAGAATTTTTTAGTTAGTTAAATCATTTTTTTTTTTGCAGAGCAAACTACCTAATATTATCAATATATTTGACTGAAGGTACGTCTGTACCTATGTACTAAAACAATATAGTGCGGTATATCTGGTTTAAGTATACCATTCCTAAACCATCGGCACTGTATGAGCCTGTGACAGCTGACAAATTATAAAAGCAGATGCTAGGTTTTGCTAACAGTTTCACCCACGTTGTGGTCGGAAATTACCCCACGAAAACGGAATCAAAAGTATCATTAGGTACTTATTAGTCTAGATCTACCCGTGCGCCAAGTTTTATCCAAATCCGGTCAGCCGGTAAGGCGTGAAAAGGTAACAGACAGACAGAGTCACTTTCGCATTTATAAAATTAGAATTGGATTATCAAATCGATATTACAGTTCCGGCGGTACACAGGGAAATTTTTTAACCAGTGCGCAAACTTAAACACATGACTTTACTCATCATTATGAACAACATTTGCCAAACCTGAAATCACGAAAAAATATCAGCTGTTCCCTACATTTCTGTTCGCATAACTTGTCAAAATGCAGGAACAGCTGATTTGTTTTACGCGATTTCAGGTTTGGTTTGCGCACCGTTTGTTTTTTCCTGTATATGTAAAGATGGCCGTCCACGAAGACGCGCCCTACTCCGCCCCGCTCCGTAATGTAAAAGCACAGCTTACAGAACAGTAATCGCGGAGTGGGGCGCGTCTTCGTGGATGGCACAATCTGTGGGTATATATTTTTACTGCCCTTATCTACGTTGCAATTAGGGTTGCCAACTTTTTTTTATATTACTACGAAAGATATCATTAGTTAAGCGCACTCCGTCAAAGACTGTTCTCCAGAGTGATAATGTAAACAAAAATAGGAACAACAAACGTCCACGTGAGAATAAATCGCCCCAAAGCCAGGCTCGGTTGACCTCAGAAAACAAGAAAAGCTAGCTGCCTGGAAAACGGAACAAGACAACAATTTATCCAAATTTTTGGCAGAGCAGACTTCTATTATGTCCAAATTGGCTTCCGATATTGGTGAAATTAAGGCTCAAAATGTCCACATTCAGTCTTCTAATGCGGAATTTCGGAAATCAAATAAAGAAATGATCTAGTCTATCGTCTTCATGAATAAGGAATTTGAAGATATGAAGGAAGAGGTGGAAGACTTAAGAAAAGAACGCCAGGAACAACATATATATTTAAAGTTTGGAACAAAAGATTTCAGATCTTCAGCGAATGTCTCGAGGGTCGGGCATTGAACTTCAAAATATACCGCTGGAAAGCTCGGAACATATAGATAGTCTGACCAAAACCGTTTGCTCCATCGGCGAACTTGTTGGATTACATAGCGGGATCTGATTTCCGCAAAATCAACCACCTCAAACACCCATATTAGCTGAATTCACCACAGTAAAAACAAAGCAAGCACTTATATCAGCTGTTCGCTTGCATAACAAAGGAAAAGGGAAAGAAAACAAGCTAAAAATGAAACTTCTTGGAATGTCAGGAGATCGAAAACCAGTATACATCGAAGAACAACTTTCCGTCAGTACCAGGAAACTATTCTATCAGGCTCGAGAATTTGCTAACCAAAACTCTTACAAATACTGCTGGACTTCACATGGCAACATTTTCTTACTTTACGTAAGAAAATGTTGCCATGTGAAGTCCAGCTGTATTTGTGAAGCTGAAGGTGACAAACAACAATTAATAAAATCCGAAAAATGTCTCCAGGTACCCGACACTAATAATCTGTGACTAATCATGCTTAATAACCCTACATCTTTTTCCGATTTGTGTAATTATTCAACAACAACTAAAATCACTCGCGTTACTCAACACACGCACAAAAATCCAACATACTGAAAAAAAAAAAACATAGCTCTTACTACTTAATGGCACCTTACTCTCTCATAAATATTCAGTCTCCTTATGTACAACTACAACTAAAATTAATGCCTAACATCACTAACATAAATAATGACCTCGACCAACTCTGCGTAGGAGATGCGATTATCTGCAGCCCTGAAAATTGCAAAAAATATATAAAACATTTTGACAAAAACAATATTAATATACGCAGTATAAATAAAAACTTTGATTCGCTACAAGTACTATTGGGCCGAACTGATATAAATCATGATACCATAATATTGACCGAAAGCTGGCTCATTAAAACAAATAATTTACCTAAACTGGATGGTTTTCAATCGTACTGTACAAAAACAAATCCTAATCAAAATGATGGCGTAGTTTTTTTTTATATAAAAGAGGGCCTTTATTTTGTGGATAGCAAATCATCAAATAACTTCTCCCGCTCTGGGCGGAGCGGGAGGGCGTGTCAGACTCTTACTGACTAAAACCCACCCGTGTTCCTTCGGTTGCCCTGTTGCCGGGGGCCACGATCTCCCTTTCGGTTTTCTTCGCAACCCCGGCAGGCATCGGCCCTAGTGGACCCCTTCAAATTTGCTGACATCTCTTTGAGGCGCATGTGGAACACAACGCGCCGTTGACCCGGGCCTGGTCCTTATCGGACGGTGAGCCACCCATTGCTCACCGTCCGCAAGCCCGCGCCTACGGTGGCCGGAAATCGCCTCGCGATTCCCGACGCCCTGGGCGTCTCCTCCTGCGGCGGTTAGGGGCGTGAGGGCGCGAAATTTGCCTCTCCCTCACGCGTTCCGCCTCCTCCTTCGCGGGCATTACAGCTTCGCAGAAGGAGGTGACGGCCTCCCATTTTCTCTCGCTCCGTACCATGGCCTGAACCAGGGCCGGACGCAAGAGATCACCGCCGCCAATCGCCTCCACGAGGACACGGCGATGCTCCACCCAAGCTGGGCAGGCCTCCACCGTATGCTCCACCGTGTCCTCCGGGCGATCCACACAATGGTGACACCCGGGCGTTTCCTCCCGCCTTATCCTGTGCAGGAACCTCCCGAAACAGCCGTGTCCGGTGAGGACCTGCGTCAGGCGGAAGGTGAGGACGCCGTGGCGCCTCTCTAGCCACTCCTCAAAGAGGGGTCTTATCGCCGCAATTTTGGCGTGCCCAGCGCTGAGTTGCGACAATCGCACCCTCCATGACGCCATGAGATCCCGCCGGAGCTCTGTCCGCTGTGCAGTTAGGTTAAGGCAGCGGAGTTAAGCCCCGGCTTTTCGCCTCCTCGCGCCACTCCCAAATGTGCGCGAGGACCTTTGCCTCCAGATCCCATGGCGGTAATCCGGCAAGGAGGCTCGCCGCCTCACAAGAGACCGTGTGGTATCCTCGGGCCAGCCGGATGGCCATGACCCTCTGGGACGCGTTCAACCGGCGGGCTGGCCGCAGCCTTAGTGAACGATAAAAGAGGGCCTAAAACCTACAGTGTGGGAACCGGACTTTGAGTGTAGAAATTGCCATGTCTATTGGACAATAAACTGGCAGTGGTGGCAATCAACCGCTCGCCATCATACAATTCAAAAGAAAATTATGATGATTTTCTAGGAAGTCTAAATAACGTCTACAACAAAATGCCCTCGTTTCCTAACATCGCTCTTGTTAGGGATCTTAACATAGATATAAGTCAAGATAACAAAAACTAGCGAAAGCTGGGTTATTTATTGCTTAATGCCTCTCATGGGCTTCTCCCTACCCACTTATTTCCTACCCGGCTAGACAGACTCACTTTTTTATCTATCGCTGACCCCAAACTTTTGCCAAAAGCTACGCCACACTGCCACCCGTATAAAAATCATGACGCTATTGTTCTGAATCTACAAAACACGGACTTTTCTGTTATTTTCGAAACCACCAATCCAAATCTATCCATGAATGAATTCATCACTATTATAACATCTATAATATCTAATAACTCAGTACAAATCAAAATGTCTAGACGCAAACAACTATAAAACCGTGGTCTTCTGAAATGCATGAAAACCTACAATCGCTATAGAAACTTTTGCAATTCCTTACTTCGAAAGTTAAAAATTTCCTACGAAAAAAGTGAACTGGAGAGAACGAGACATAACCCTAGAGAGTTATGGAAAACCATTAAAAATATTACAAACATATCTAAAACTCGATCTATACCCAAAGAGCTACTAAGTTTATGCGATAATCCTTATTCTTCTGTAAACAAGGTATGCCATTTCTTCGCTAACGTTGGCAAAAATCTGGCGGCAAATATACGTAATAGATATACAATAATTATGTCAAAATGCAGTATAAAAAATTTCTTAGGTATCACTTATAAAGGAAATCATACAAAATAACAATTAGGTGTGTGGTGACAGATTTGCACTAGGCACTAATTTAAAAAAAAAATCTTGGATCGTATAGTAAGCCTTATCAATTAAAAACTTACGGAATCTATAAATATAAATTCTGTAATTTTATATGAATAGAAATAAATAAAAAATAAGTAGAAGCAGCAGAAAATGAGACTTAAAAAAAAAACAAAATAAATGTTTATATAAAATTGGATCCCCCCTTCCTCCAGCTGGATCAAAAAAAGATGAATTTAAATTTCCATCTGTTAATAATATAGTAATAGATCCAGCTAAAACAGGTAAAGATAATAATAATAAAAATGCAGTAATTCCTACAACTCAAATAAATAGGGGTATTTGATTAATCGTATATTAATCATTGTAGTAATAAAATGAATAGCTCCTAGAATAGAGGAGATTCCTGCTAAATATATATATTTCTGTCTTGGCTGATAAATGTGATGTGGAGCAGTAAATGAGTAGAAGTTTTTTTTATATATTATTCCAACTGATACTAGAAATTGATAGTTTACTTCAAGTTGACTCCACCTAAATTTTCACGGTGAGTTTTTTACAGCGGTTTATTACAAAAATTCTGTCGTTATGGGTAGTCAGAAGCCCAAAATTCTGACAACTAGTCTTACCACGAGGTATCGTATTACTCAGTAACTGGATTGTGAAGGTCAGATAGGCAATCGCTCTTTAAAAAATACTGGTATTCAGCTGCATTCGGTTATACGTAAAGCCGACCCAAACATAGTAGGGAAAATTCTAAGCAGACTGATATTATACCTACAATAAATACGTTCTCTAAAGACATGTCCTTCCATCCAATTTCTAATCCCAACAAAAGAAAAAGTCGGATTCAATATCAATAATACATTTTGTTGGACCTTTAGTAAATGGTAATGCTTGACGCAAACTGTACGATGCCAATATGAAATTCAAATGTTGGGGGAGAATAACAACCGCCGTGTTGTTTTCATGACTATCGTGGTTTTAAACGTGATGAGCAGCGGTTGAGGATGAACACTGAATAGTCAATGCGGGTCGGTAAGCATAGTGTGGGACGTCCCTCACGTCAGCTAGATAGACCGACGACCTTAACAAGGTGGCTGGGATAGACTGGATGCAGAAGGCGGAGAGACCTAAGCTATGATAGATCCAAAAAAAAACCTTCTTTTGGTCGGTCAGGCAATCATTTTTTTTATTTCATTGCAAGTGCATGAGATGCAAATCCGAGAATTGACAGTCCGAAGGGTGCGTAATAAATCCGAATTTAGAATATTTTGCTAAAACGGTAATTTTTAGGAATTGGATCGGATTCAGATCAAATGCTGGGCGCAAACACTCAAGACAAGGAATCTTAGAGTGTATGCACACGACATATACACACATTTTTACATTCGATATTCAATATAAATACCTATGACTGACATAATTAGCAGGTAATTAGACGAGAGTGACTCAGTGCTAACGCGCACCATTGACGTCATCAACCAGTGGGGTAATAATTGCGAAACACACAATGCCAATTAATCAAATGGGTTATCAAAGCACGCAATCGCGCATAATATTTGAGCAAATGAACTAGATACTTACTGATCGATTAAAAATATATTTTGACAATTGCTGTTTGCTATTTTTTTTAAACTAATTTAATTATCTTATTCAAAAGATTGCTACACGGACCCCTTGATGAAACCTCGCATGAGACGCGTACCACTAATTTGGAAACACTAACATAGAACATTACGTAGAGTTAGTGAAACACAAGTTGTTAACGTAGCCAATGTGGCACTGACAGACACTACTTACATATTCTACAATGCGAAAGCAACATCAGTCAAGAAAGCTGAATAGATACAGAATAACACAGATGTCCATATTGATAGTCGGGCTGGGGCTCACCAGGCAATACACAGGGTATCTGGGTATCCCCTTCTAATTGCATAACATAACATCACGCCGATATTCCTCGAATACCATCAAAAAGGATGACTTCCATGGGCAGGGCATGTCGCAAGAATGGACGAGACCAGAGCACCCAAACGTTTGCTAGCTAATAAACCGGATGACCGGAGAAGTCGAGGCCGGCCCAAGCTCAGTTGGTTGGATGGCGTAGACTAAGATTTAAGAACTGTTGGAGTGAGAAATTGGTAAGAAAAAGCCAGAAATAGATCACGTTGGAGAAATATACTTGTCCAGGCTAAGGTCTACCCGCGGCTGTAAAGCCTAAGATGATGGTGATGTTTTCCTCGAAGGGCGAAGGGCGTACATATATATTGGTTTATCTATTTACTCCATTGACCGTTCTCCCAGCTAGAAAAATTGGCCTTGCGTCTAACCTTTGTAAGATCTAAAGCATTTTATAAGACTTTTCTATGTCCTGACTTTGACGAAACCCGCAATAATGTATATCAATAATATTAATTAATAATATTATAGTAATACCATTTCATGAAAAACGTCTAAAGGGCCTCTGCAAGTTCACTTCGGCCCTTCGTACGCCTTCCAAAGGTCCGGGACCCTAGGGTCCCGAGAAAAGCAAAGACGTAGTTGTAATTATAATAAGTTACACAGACATGCCTTTTGCTTTTTGAGACATTGAGACATTTTGAGTCGAAAGTATTCGCACTTATTTCAGACGTCTATAGGAAACCCTTACAAAAATGTATAAGAAGAAACGCTACAAAATAATATTGATAGCTACCGGTTTCATTTGTATGAGAAGTTCAGACTACTTCAGACTGCAGTACCATTTATCATCAGCATACTTATTTCAGCCGAAAGACGTCTACTGCTGGATATAGGCTAAAACCCGTCACATCGACTATAGTTTGACCGAAACCGCTGTACCGCACTTAGGTATGTGCGAGGCGAGACGATGGGGAAGTGCAGGCCGCTTGTTCGTCAACGCTGCCCCCTGCCTCGCTGCACATTCCTAAGGCGCGGTACCTACAGCGGTCTCGGTCAAACTATAGTCCCACTTAGAACAGAGTCCACTTTAAACACTAACTTATTGTTTGGTAGCAAGTTGTGTTCACGGATGAATAGAAGACGATCATTTGTCAGTATGTCTGGAGTTCTGTGAGATGAGTTTATGAATATTTTTGTCTGATAGGTCATCTTTAGCTAATATATTGGCAGATTCCCTTTTTATTACAGATTAGTACAGATGGGACACTGCTTTAATCATTTAAATAAAAAGCGACTCTTGCTACGACATAATAAAGTGCAATTCAGGTCGCACAGCGCTAATTACCAACTTTTACATTAACTTAGCAGTTGCCTCTCTTTTTCTATCGTGTAACTCTTATATCTTCTGACTACGTTACGCCCACTAAATTTGACAAGTCGAGCCCGCCGCGTACTTGTAGCTTCATTCCTAAACTGCGGAGTGTCCGATGTGTATTCATGTGTGGTTTTAAGGTAAATATAAAAAATACTGCTTTGTTAGTCTAGTGATCGTAAGCGCTACTGCTGAGCAAAAGATCCTGGCCTCCTGGGTTTCCTCCTGGATTCCCAGGTCGGACTAAGTGATATTGGGTTTTTCCAGCTGGAATTCCTCAGTAGCAGCTCGGAGTCTGGATTTGTGCCCCTTTGATGGCAATATGCTCGCCCCTGTTACAAACTGGCGAAATGTGGGTGTATCTACCTACTATGGGTACACGTAGGTATTTGAGGGTTTCTGTGTTAAAGATAATAATAAAATAAAAAACGTCAAATCATTTGCAAGTGCTAACTATAATTTCATTTCTAATTCGTCTATTGATCACAATTTTTATCTAAGAACTACATCGATTATCAAGTCAGGCATTTTTGTTTTTTTTTTCGTATTATAATCGAAAATATTCATTTCATTCACTCATATTCATTTCAAATACATTAATTTTAATTTATCTGCCACTAATTTTAATAAGATTACAATGATTGTTCAAGATTTCAAATCTAATATAAAAACAAGATGGCGGCTTTTGGTTCAACAAAAGCATAAATTATTACTTTTGAAATTGAATCTTATAATTATTATGAATTTAAACTAAATACGATACATTTCTTTGGAAACCCGCCATAGCTTTGGATACAATAAAAACATCATTGAAACTAAATATTTTTAAGAAGAATCTAGTTATTTTAATTATTTAAATATGTTCTACTTGATTATAAGAGTTTTTTACAATATTTCCCCTATTAAGTCTATCTTTTATTACTATTTCCAATCTTTTACCAGTTCTAAAAGTAAAAATCAGATCAAACACACTTGAATCACAAAAACATAACCGAAGAAAAGTAAATTATAATTAATTTTAACAGTTTAATCTACTCGCTACTAGATGTCGCTAAACTAAATTTAAATTTAGAGGCATTTCGAATTTAATTAAGTAAAAATAAAAAAATACAATTCTTCGGTCAAATTAAGTATAAACAGCCGATTTTGACGAGAATATAAAACAAGAAAAGGAACTAATAACAGATGATCGATTCACTACTTTATAATGAAAACTAAAATACTACATGTTATAAGCTAAAATACTACGTGTGAAGCGTAAACATATAAATTCGTGACTATGGTGCAAATTAAAAAAAATAATGACTTTAATTTTTTCTATTTGCAAAATAATTTTGAGAAAAAAGTCACGGAAAATATATATTTTTCTCGACTACAAAAGCGATAATCCACCAGGCATAATACAGTCGTTTTTTTTAGTTTCTGAGCTCAATTATCTATGTTAAATACATTTTAACGTAAATACCTACTTTAATATTTTTAAACTTTGCAATAATGATAACATGATGTTCTAAAATATCAAATCTACAAGTTTACGTAAATAATATATTTAAACATTAAAAATTGTGAACAGCAAACCTTATTTTATCAGTAAGACATCCATTTCCATAGACTAACAAAAACGTTTTATTATGTGCCATGTTTTTTAGTTTGAATTTAAAAATCAGTAAGTTACCAAAAATATTTAAAAAAAATAACTTAAACAATCAATTATTTCGAGAAATAAATAGGTTTGAGCGAGTATTTCTTGGTTTTTCTATGTTCTTTAAGAAGAGGTGTCACAGTGTAGGTAATAATACCAGCCTATTAATGTCCCACTGCATCGCAGGCCTCTTCTCATACAGAGAAGGCACGAGCATTGATCACCACGCTTGCTCAAGACGGGTTGGTGATTTTAGACTTGTATTAAGTAGGTATAAGTCCAGGTTTCCTCACGATGTTTTATCAGTGTAGGTAAAAGATTTTAATTACTGGGCAGAAATACAATGCCAAAATAGCCTATTACTGGCCCCCTGCATGGCGAAGGCCTATTCTTATACAGGGAAGACAAGAGCATAAACAAAAAAAAAAAAACGTGCTGTTCCAAAAGAAACAAAAAAGAAATATTATGTTTGGAAAATCTAGTAAATGAAGTACTTTACAAAATCTGCGAAACGAAAAAAAAATGAGTTTTAGCGAATCGAAAATATATAACAAAATACCCATATATCTAGTTGTCTAATTTTTTTACTATTTATTTAGTGTAAAAAAAATATCCAATATTTTTTGTAGATGTTCTCTAAACTACGTAACTACCTACATTCCTTTTCTTTTTCCATCTATGAGCTATTTTTTTTCTAAACACTAAAAAAAATCGAGAGAAAAAATTAATGATAACTGGGTACCTCTATTGACCTCCTATTTTTTTTTACTTCAAATACTATCATTTACAAATTTAAAAAAAGAAAGAACACCTACTGTCAATAAACCTGACTTATCTGACATTTCACAAAAACAAAAAGGGCCATTAAATCAAAAAAAGAATTACGCTTTCAAAATGAGCTATATAATTGTTTAACTGCTGTGATTGGTTGCATAAATTATATCAACAGCCAATTGGATTACCCTAACTTACGTTTATATTGCAACGTTGGAACAATTTTCGTTCCAGATACCGGCGGGCTAATTGTGTAACACATTTACAATTGCAATGTCTTTCATATTGACAATTCGACAACATTCATTGCGTTATTTACGTTGTCGATTAGAAGATTTTTTCAAAATATTGAAACAATGGATTAGGAATTTCTTTCAAAATCCTTCAGATTGGAAAAAGTTAAAGTTACTGCCTACACCTCTAGCAAAGAACACATCAAAATCAAGCTCAAATAATTTACATTAGAACTTAATGTTTCCTCGGCATCAAATACAAGTTATAGGTATCTTTAGGCAGAGCCACACACGCTGGTTTCTGCCTTAAGTCCTCCAAATTCTCTGCCCCTATTTCAAATTCCTGCATGATACTCGCAAACATTACGAAACTCATCGTAGTGACTAAAGTCTGGCCGATGCAAGTCCTCTTCCCTATGCTAAAAGGTAGAAAATGAGGTATATTCCTCCTTACTGACCAGACCTCTTTTTCGGTATCAGCATGCTTTGTCGCCGTCGGTCTTTCGCCGTCTGATTCCATTCCTGAGTCACAGAGAGAATTTCTTCGCACTCTGATTTTAGTTTTTTCTAGGAAACGTGTGGGGTCGAATTTTTCTGGTTCATTCCAGTATTCGTCTGAAGTGTTTAACTCATAATTGTTGATGAAGACTATTGTGCCTTTTTCTACTCCATATCCTGAGATAGCTGCGTTTTCTGTCGCGACGTGGGGAACGATTGGTGATGACGCATATCTGAGGCATTCTAAGACTGTTGCTTCAGTGTAAGGTAAGCTCTGTCTATCTAGGAGTGTTACTGGCCGCTTACCTTTCGTCAAAGTGTCCAGTTCTGCCCTTATCTTCCTGCCCACTTCTGGATCTCTAGCCACAGCTGTCAGACACAGCATGACCAGATTACCAACAGAAGAATGACCGCCTAAGAAGTCTTCTAACATGAAAATGATGGTATTCCTGTCGACAGTCGGGTCTTCATAAAGAACTTTGAGTAGACCATCTAGGAAGTCCTTTTCTGGGCCTTCCACGTCTAAATTCAGCTCTCTCTGCTCGACAATTCTTGATAGAATGAATGACCTGATATCCGCGGACCAATTCGACAGCTTATCCAAATGTTTCTTGTAGAATGGAGACAGCCAAGGCAAGAAATCAAGAGCATAACCTTGGTTAATCTCCCAGAAAATTTCGTCAAAGTGATCAACGATTCTTTTGAAGTCCTGGTCAGTATCTGCGTCGAATCTGACATTACACATGTAATGGCAAAACATGTTCATTGCTGTAGTCATTAGGATTGGTTTTAGATTGATGCTGGCATCTGAGGTCCTGGTAATACCTTTTAAAGTCTGCATTAGTTCTATGGACTCGAATGTGGCAACGTCTCCGATTCTTGCGAAGTTATCTGTGTGTTGCTTCGGGCCGCAGTGACGACGCGCTAAGTTCCTTCTGCGTAGTTGCAAGTTTGACCAATCACAGAGCGCCAATGCTGTAACAAGGAAAAGAAAATAATATTATAATTGATATTATAAGGTGATCGGTCAGAGATATCTCCTCAGAGAGCCTGAAATGAAAAATTAAAGTTAAAGGAAGGTTGATGGTAAAGTTTAAGAAAAACGCTTCAAAAAAACAAAAAAGTTGATCACGTAAAAGTCATAAATTCATATCTAACATTATAATACTTTTATGAATCATATCTAAGATTGTAATCCTATACTAATAAATGAGCAATATTTTTATTTATATATTTGTACCCACGTTGTCGAAAACGGCTCTAACGATTTCGATGAAAGTTGTAATATAGGGGTGGGAGCGAAAAATCAATCTAGCTATGTCTCATATCTGAGAAAATTTGTTTTCTCCGTATTTTCACCCGAGCAGAGCTCATTCGCCCAAAGTTTAGAACAAGATGGCTACCTTAGAAGAATGACATGGCAGCATGGAATTAGTAATATTAACTATTATTCTTTAGTATAAAAAAATAGCGTTCTCTATTTTCACCAGAGCAGAGCTCGGTCGCCCAGCTACTTTTAATATAATTTACCAATTTTAATTACGAACAAATATTTTTTTATTGTTAAACCCTGAATTCTCAAACGGCACTTTTACAAAGTATCTTTCATCATCTTCCTATTTAGACTTTTCCTAACTATATTAGTGTCGGCTTCCAGTCTAACCAGATGCAGCTGAATACCAGCATTTTTACATAGAGCGACTGCTTATCTGACCTCCACAACCCAGTTACGAGGTAACACGATCAAACTTGGTAAGACTGTTTGTCAAATTTTCGGGCTTCTGACCCTGAATGATTGTCAAAAATCTGTCGCTTAAAAGTTGAAGGCAAGTAATTAAACACAGATCCATCTACTTTATACTAAACAAAATCAAAATCAAAAGTCATTTATTTAAATTAGGCTGAGAATCAGCACTTTTCGAACGTCAAAATTACATAAGACAGTTCCCCAAAACGCCCACCTTCACCACTTCCTAGTGCTTTAGCTGGGAAGAAGTGGCGCAACAAACTCCCCAGCAGCACAACTGTCTGTTCAGTTAGAAATACTTGATTCCATACAATAGTATGCAAAAAAAAAATACAATTACAGATTAAATAGGTAACTTAAGTTGTAAATGAAGCTTGCTAAGCATAATTTAAGCTAACGTTAACTTAAATAGTTACCAGTGGAGAGGTGTTACTTTTTATAAGGAGGAAGCCGAATCGAAGCCGGTTTTAACTTACGTATCAATAAACACATTTCGGACTTTTTCGTTGTTGTAATTCAAAGCAAAAAATTGTCGTTTTTGTTGTTTGAATATTATGGTGATTTAAATACCCGTAGTGTAACTAGATTTTTTGGCAATAGTGGACACTATACACTGTGCCATTTTTCAATAGCGCTACAGTTGCTGTTGTGAACCTCGGAAGGGAAGTCGGTAGTAATCGTGTTGTATGGTGCTTTTCCCACTGATAATTACTTATTCACACAACACGCTCTGATTCTTTTCAACTTTTTCTAAGCTAGTTCAAATCAATTATGAGAATTAATGAGTCGTAAACTTGTAAATAAAAATTCCAGTACTGCATTAACTGCACGTATAAACAGTTCCGTGGCCGATCGACAGGCAACGCAGACAAAAAATAATCCTATTGTAACATAACATAAAATCACAACTATAAACCCCGAAGTGGGACAGAGCAGTACCTGTTACACCCACATTTCGGTCCCATGTAATAGGGGGCGAGCCTATTGCCATCAACCGGGCACAAATCTAGACTCCGGGCTGCTACTGAGAAATTCCTGATGGAAAAACCCAATAACACTTTGCCCGACCTCGGAATCGAACCCGGGACCTCATGCTCAGCTAGTAGTGCTTGCGACTACTAGACCAACGAGACAGTTGGTCATAATTATCAGTAACTTATAATGTCCCCTTTTCAGGTTCAACACCATTTAAATTACACCATGTTAACATTTCGTAATGGCCCAGTGGTTAAAGCCTGTCATGCGAGGTTATGGGCTCAAATCCGGGCAAGTACACACGGCTACGCATCAAGCTATACATTTCCAGTTTATGGTGATCTCGTATTCTAAAGGATTTCCGAACAATGCGAGGTCAGCTTATACTGGAAATGTATAGCTTGATGTGTAGCCGTGTGCACCAATGTGCCTTTTTAATTCATATACATTTTCTGAGTTTGAGGAGCTTGTGGCTAAGTAATAACAGCCGCACGGATCGATCCATCAAGTTAAGCTACGCTTGCCAAGGTTGGTCCGTGGATGGGGGAACATTTTTTACATACCAAGACTCCTCCGTGTCTCGGAAAGCACGTTAAGCCGTTGGTCCCGGCTGTCATTTGTAGATCTTTGACAGTCGTTACGGGTCGTCAGAAGCCCGAAAGTCTGACAACCAGTCTTACCAAAGGGGTATCGTATTACCTAGTTACCGGGTTGTGGAGGTCAGATAGGTCGTAGTCGCCTCATATAAAATACTAGTATTCAGCTACATCCAGTTAGACAGAAAGCCGACCCCAACATAGTTGAGAAAAGGCTAGGCAGATATATGTACTTTCTGAGTTTATCTTGGACATTACTAACATTGGTGAAGGAAAACATCGTGAGGAAACCTGGACTTATAGTTAATATAAGTCTCAAATCGCCAACCCGTCTTGAGCGCGCGTGGTGATCAATGCTCGTGCCTTCTCTGTATGAGAAGAGGTGTTTGTCCTTTAGTGGGACAGTAGTAGATTGGTATTATTTCCTTTATTTCATTATTTACATATAAATTATATTTTTAAATATTAGAATAAAATGATATAAAAATATTTTAAAAATAGTAGCTCTCACAACAGGGTCCAAGCTACCGGCGATCAGGGCTCCAGAGAGAGGAACCTCCTAACAATGCGAGCCGTGTCCAGGAGTACTGCTTTCTGAATCAAGCCCTTGATCCAACTGCCCAACGAGAGCCTCCTTAGGTGTCGGTCTAGGCTATTGGCGATTAAGCCATTAGCCGTCACGACTATCGGCACAATGATCGCTGAGTCCACATCCCACATGTCGACAACCTCGCGAGCCAAGTCCAGATACTTGATTTGTTTATCTTTCTGGGCTTTCACGAGGTACCCGTCATGCGGGACCGTTATGTCAATAATCATTGTGCGCCGCTCTCCTCGATCCACCACCACTATATCAGGCTTATTGGCAGCAATAGTTCTGTCAGTGATGATGGATCGATCCCAGTACAATGTGATATTTCCATTTTCGAGAACTGGGTCGGGCACATACCTGTAGTACGGCACTTCCGATTCCACAAGGCTGTATTTCAGAGCAAGTTGCTGATGGATAATCCTGGCTACAAGGTTGTGTCTACGCATCTCTTCGTTAGCTAGACGAGATTGGTATAATTATTACAATTCTGCCTACCTTTTGGGCAAAACAGGCGTAATAGTATCTAAAGATATCTATTCTACAAACTACGTCTTAAAGTTAAAACATGAATTATTATTTATTGAGAATGAAGCATTTCATCAAATGTGTGTCAAATTAAATACCATTCGGAACGCAGGATTCATATTTCGCACAGAACGCTAATAAAAGTAGGAAGTGTACCATAAACAATGTGCGTCTTGAATTACACCTTTTTTGGCACTGACATTCATAGCAACAGCTTAGTTTTAAATGTCGAATGCGAAAAAATATTATAATAACGCCTGTTTTTCCTGATGAGGTCAGTAGAGGTGTTCAGGACACAAACATTTCGTCACTGAGTTTATTGTCTACTACTGGTTTTTGACCGCGACTTTGCCCACGTAGAGTTCGGAAATTACCCCATGAGAAGGTCCTACTGAGATAAAAAGTATCCTGTCTTCTAACCCAGGTCATGTTTTATCTGTGCCAAATTTCATTCAAATCGGCCGTTTAAAGTTAACAGCCGTCTGTTTGTTAGCTTTAAACGGCTGAACAGAGACTTTTATTTGAAAAAAAAATGTGGCTCATTATTTTTTTTGTTTTTTCCTTAAAATTTCTACATAAATTTATACTCTCTGTATGATACCTAATAACACCCTCACGTATCGGACAGGGTTTTTTACATGTTGTATACAGGGTCGCAGGGACATCGACGCGAAAACTGTTACCATGGATTCAGTACATGATTCTGAACTCCCTTGCGTTGAAATATTTCGTCGGTTATTTTTTTTTTAAATCTGCTGTTTCATAGAAAAGTGCAATACCTACGCGGTCAAAATGTATGGAACAACAGAATTTTTTTTTAAAATAACCGACGAAATATTTCAACGCAAGGGGGTTCAGAATCATGTACTGAATCCATGGTAACAGTTTTCGCGTCGATGTCCCTGCCACCCTGTATAATATTAAATAGGTGTATTTATAATTATAAAAAAAGAGTAAACGTTTGTCACATCAATTGTTTACATTATTGTGTCAAAAAAATAACACAACATTACGCATGTATTCTCTAAAGGGTTAGGCAGAGGTGTACCTTATAAGTACACCCACATTTCGCCAGTTATGTTTAAGTCCCACGTAATAGGGGGCGAGCTCATTGCCATCAACCGGGCACAAATCCAGACTCCGGGCTGCTACTGAGAAATTCCAGATGGAAAAACCCAATAACACTTTGCCCGAGAACCCAGAACATCTTGCTCAGCAGTAATGACTTCCGACCACGAGAATACTAGAACAACGAAGAGACAGTTTTTCAGATGTTTTAAATTCTCTTTGAATGTAAGAGAAAAGTGGCAACGATATAAAATAAACCTACACATAGTAACAGGTATGACCCATTTATCCTGCTGACCTAAAAATCTCAAATGGCGCTTCGGTGATAAGATGCCAACTATTAGTAAAATAGTAAAAACACAGTATTTTAATAATACTATTAAGGGGCCGTGCACGAAGTCGACTGATTTTGATCAATTTTGTTCATTAGTTGCGAGAAAGGGAAACAGAATTTAAACAAAATTATTTGTGATTTGAAAAGTCGAATTCTTTTTATTGTACATAGCGGAAAGGAATTTTTCAAATAAATTAAGGATTCGTGGCAAATCACTAAAATTCGCAACATGTTTTCCAGAAATTGACGCGAGACTGAAGTTTGATCGTTTCGTTTGAAGAAACTACGTTTGATTTTGACAATTAAAAAATATCATCAACAACTTTATATGGTCTACTTGTATATAAGGAACCACTTATTTCAACTTCCATACAAAATATATTAGAAAAAAAATGTTGAACAACCTTGTTTTTACACCCTGTCAGTAATGTATTTTTTCCTATTATTTGGCAAACAATTTTATTTATTTTATGATTGTACCATATCTTCATTAAGTAAATCGAAGGCGAAATAAACCATATTTTCGAGAGCGCAAAAGTGATGCAACTATTAACAGGTGCTGTGACATATCATTGGCTGTGACTGACACGAATGGTTTAGCACCACGAAAACTAATTTATACTTACACAGACTTAATGTTTCAATTATTTCAAGCTTTCTTACAATACAAAAAGTTATTGACGGAAAAGGTTTTTATTTTTGTGCAGCGATTTAGTAAATTGAGGAAACGGTTCCAAGGACGGGCAGCCTAAAGTTCCTGCTACCGTGTTGATGGTGGTTTACGACCAAATTTCAAACAGCACTGCTTGTCGCCAACCAAAGTCACCTCGGTCGGGGACGCGGTTGGCAGCCGTGTAGCAGGTACTTAAAGTATGAACGGCGGCGATTTGAGGAATGGCGGTTTTGTTTAGAAATCAGTAAATTGGGTAAGCAAGAGTTTCGGTCATAAATAACGAACACAAATATGAATTAATAAAAGCTTATAAACCATGGCGGTTTTGTTTAGAAAAAGATCGAAAAATTACAGCCGGGACCAACGGCTTAACGTGCTTTCCAAGGCACGGAGGGACTCTTTATGTAATGAATGGTCACCCATCTACGAAACGTCCGTGACAAGCGTAGCTTAACCTTAGATCGAATCGTGCGACTGTTATCATTTAACCACGAGCCCCTCTTACCTCATTTAAATAATATTAATATAATAAATGCGAAAGTGAGTTTGTTTGTTACGCTTTCACGCTAAAACAGCTGAACGGATTTAGATGAAATTTGTCACATGGATAGACCATGACATGGGTAAGGATATAGGCTACTTTTTATCCCGATATTCCCACGGATTCGAGACGTATGCGGGGGAAACCGCGGGGCGCTGCTAGTATTTCATAAATGGCACATCAAATTGCGCGGGAAATTCTGACATTATCGACCGCATAGGCATAAAATGCATTACATTTTTTTTTATGAATGAAACGCGACGTGTATTTTGCTAAATATACAGTATTAGGTAAATGGCTGAGTCTAATTTATTTCTGTATTATGTTAATTAACGTATTTTGTAACTGGATACATGTGACATAAATGTAACGTCTGGTCTGATAATAGATGCCTATGTAATTGGTGTCAAAGCATATAATTACGCTTAATGTCTCCGTGCGGTTAAGCAGAGGTGTATTTACCGTAAGAGAAATTAATGGTTAAAAAAAATAACACCCTCCGTCAATTTGCCGTGTTTATAGCCATACTGTCAAATATAAGAGTCACTTTGAAAATTTTTAATATTAATATTACACCTTCATTTCCTCAGTGGGCCTCCTTAGAAGGATAAAAGTCACCCAAAGGGCAATGGAGAGGGCTATGCTTGGAGTTTCTCTGTGTGATCGAATCAGAAATTATGAGATCCGTAGGAGAACTAAGGTAACCGATGTAGCCCGAAGAATTGCCAAAGTTAAGTAGCAGTGGATAGGGCACTTTGCTCGCAGAACAGATGGCCAATGGGGCCGAAAGGTTCTGGATTGGCGACCGCGTTCCGGAAGACGTAGCGTCAGAACGCCTAACAAGGTGGAGCAATGACCTTGAGAAAGCTGCAGAAATCCGTTGGATGCGAGAAGCACAGAACCGATCGAAGTGGCGGTGCTTAGGAGAGGCCTTTGTACAGCAGTGGACGTCTTAGGCTGAAATGATGATAATGATATTTTCCCAGTTACCTATGTTATTAAGACCTCCCTTGTAATAGAGGGCGAGCCCTTTTAAAAATCTATCTCAATGAATAAAAATGTAATGCTGAGGAGCTCGTGGCTTAGATGGGTGACCATCTTTACATACCGATACTCCTCCGTGCCTCGGAAAGCACGTTAAGCCGTTGGTCCCGGCTGTCATTCGTGGATATTTGACAGTCATTACGGGTCGTCAGAAGCCCGAAAGTCTGACAACCGTTTTACCAAGGAGTATCGTATTACCCAGTTACTGGGTTGTGGAGGTCAGGTAGGCAGTCGCTCCATGTAAAATACTGGTATTCAGCTGCATCCTGTTAGACTGGAAACCGAGCCCAACATAGTTGGGAAAAGGCCTGGCAGATTTATTGAAAAATTTTATGCTGTTGGTTGGTAAGCGTATCACTTGAGAATGGATGTACCGATTGGTCTATTTTTAGTTTTAAATCTAGTAACCCGGCTCGTATTCGCATGGGAAGCAAAGCATTATATGCCTATATTTTTTTTCTATTTTAGTGTCGTATCAGCCAGTTGCGTTGAGCATGTGGGTTAGATTCAAATGTAACTGATGTTCATCCTATTTGGTGTATTTTACATCGTCTTATTTCAGCATGAGAGCATGAGCATGAGGTCCTGGATTCGATTCCCAGGTCGGGCGAAGTGTTATTGGGTTTTTCTATCTGAAATTTCTCAGTAGCAGGCCGGAGTCTGGATTTGTGCCTGGTTGATGGCAATAGGCTCGCCCCCTATTACATGGGACTTAAAACATAACTGGCGAAATATGGGGAACGTGCTATAAGGACACCTCTGCCCAACCCTTCGGGGAAACAAGGCGTGGTGTTGTTGTGTTATGTTTTGTTATTTCAGTCGATTTACACAAAACCTTAATGAATTGTACACTTAAACCTTCCTCTTGAATCATTCCGTCCATTGGTGAAAAGCATATGGAAGAAGTCACTCTGGTTATGAGGTGTTTTGAGCTTATCGCGATCAGACAGACAGACGCGGCGAAGGGACTTTGTTTGTAATGATGTTCGTAATAGTCCGAATTAGGTTTAAGTGGAAAAAAAAGTGGTGGCATTCCGGGCCTCCGGGTGAGTGCCGACAGAAGTGAAAATTTGAACAAGATCGCCTTGGTGGAAGAAAAATACTTGCATCGAACATTGGTCCGTAACCTCATTTAAATAAAGAGCAAAATCGCGTTTACAAAAAAAAAAACTTCCGAAACCTTTAAAGTAAATACTTGCATAGAACATTGATCCGTAACGAAATATAAATAAAAAACACAATCGCGTTTATAAGAATGAGGTGTCGTCATGGTGTCGCGAAATCAATGGGGTAGTCCCATCTCAAAAAATGCCCAACGCGCCCAAAGATGTTTTCACTTATATGAAATGTGTGTTTTCACAATATTGAAATGGTTTCCGGAAATTTTTCAAGTTCGGGAAAATCTAAACGCTCTTTTTTGTATGGATTTTTTGTTTGAATGATTGTCAGAACAACGTCTGTCGGGTCTGATATTTAGAAATAAAAATAAACGTAGGTTTTCCTCAATAGAAGCTGAACCGGAAAATGAAATGAAATTTAAAAAAAAACTTGTTCATTTTGAAAATATGATATCAGAATCACTTCGTATTCAAAAAACTGCCTCGTTGGTGTAGTGGACACAAGTGTTATTACTGAGCATGAGCTCCAGGGTTCGAATCCCAAGTCGGGCAAAATGTTATTGGGTTTTTCTAATAGGGGGCGAACTTATTGCCATGAAACGGCCAGAAATCCATACTCCGTGTCACTAATTTCGCATTGTAAATTTGACTTCAGGCTTAAGACCTTCGTCATTCGAATTTAAAAGCCCTAATTGCCGAGCTTTTGGTCAGTTAAGGTTTTATCGTGTTTAGAAGTGTAACTAAAAAACTTCTAAGCAGAATTTTTACATTAATAGAACGATGCTAAAACATTAATCTTATTTGAAACTAGATTCTTAAATTAAATATTACAGTTATGAATTAAAAGCTTTTAAAATTAAATCTTTGAAACTAATTTGGCAGCTTTTATCAGTTGCTTCAAAAACGGTGAAGGAAAACATCGTGAGGAAACCGGCATGCCTGAGAGTTTCTCGACGGCATGTGAAGCCGAGTCAGAGGCCCAAGGGCGGCATAGAAACTCTGACACCACAATAACCACAAAAAAAAGAAAGAAAGCTGCACTTCAATTGTTTTTTTTAAAAATCCAAGTTTAAAGAATAGGTACGCTATGTTACACTCAAACATCTAAAGCTGAATCCGGTTAGACTAGAAGCCGACCCCAACATAGTTGGGAAAAGGCTAAGCAGTTAATGATGAAATTCTAAGAAAAAATCTGTAAAACTCCTTAATGCCCTCCTGCACGCTTAGCATGACTACAATAGAAACGGGTTATGTCGACGAAAGAATAGAAAAAATTACAGATTGTGATTGTTG
The DNA here is from genome assembly GCA_916610215.1 of Omphaloscelis lunosa. Lineage (NCBI taxonomy): Eukaryota > Metazoa > Arthropoda > Insecta > Lepidoptera > Noctuidae > Omphaloscelis > Omphaloscelis lunosa. Next base: position 6,254,467 of record OU744270.1, read on the forward strand.
ATCTGTCATTTTGTCTATTCTGCCGTCGACAAAACCCGTAGAAAACCGTCAAATGAGGTTCCAAGAAAAAAAAAAATAGAAAAGAGATACTTACAGTTGTTCCTGTCTCCTGCAAACAGCTGATGGAAGCGTATGAAGTCAGGACGACCACCGAAGAATTTACCGTTCTGATTTAAAACCTCGCGAATTAAATCCAGATTATTTACCACCAAACATTTAGTAGTTCCCATTTTTAGACTGAATATATCCCCATATTCTTTTGCCAAGTCTGTGAAAGACTGGAATGGCGATTCGTGCTTGCCTAACAGGTGTAAATTACCTATTATAGGCAAAGGTGTAGGACCCGGAGCCTCTTTCAAAACCACAGTTTTATTTTCACCGTACTTCGTAACTTTTTTATATGTAACGGTGTTATTAAAATAAATTTTGTAGACCGCTACTAAGAAGACGGTTATCAAAAAGAGTGCACTCAACATCTTGATTTTTTAAGAAAAAGATTTTTTAGAGTGGCTACACCGGTGGCGGGAACGGCTAGTCCGGCAGCACTGACTTGTGTTTGTGAGGGCGGCCATATTTATAGTGAGCGCGCGAAATTTGCATTCGTATTTTGAATTTACAAATTGCATTTGCTGCTGTTTGTGTCAAAATGTAATGGAACATCTATGGGGATTTAAGTTTGGGGAACGCAAATTAAGTTTTATTTTATTTGCACGTTCGATTTTATTGTTTTGATTTATTTTATCTTTTTTGTTTTTAAAGTCCGCATGAACCAATAAAGCTACGGTTTTCTATGAAAGCGGTTCCATCATATTATAACGGCCGTCATGAAAATCTTTAACTTTCTTTGACATTAAGTTGTCAAAAAACAGCCGTTATTTTGTGACCGTACACCGCTTTCTTAGGAAATCAAATCTTAATCACTAAATACGTTTAGCGCTAGACTAATTTAAAATTAATCGGCCTGTCTCTGCCAACTTCAAAAGATTGTCAGAAACAGAACAATGTTTCAATTAAGTACAACATAATAATTTTATATAATTTTTATTGGACGGTTGGCGCAGTGCTCAAGCGATTGACTGCTGCGTTGCGTGTCACGGGTTCGAATCCCGCACGGAACAAATATTTGTATGACCTACAACTAGTTGTTCCGGGTCTGGTTGTTTGTGTATGTGAGTTTAAATGTTTGTAAACGCACCCACAATAGAAAAGAATTGTCTAGTGTGGGGCAAAGTTTAAAAAAGAAAAAAAAAACATCGTCCGATCTGAAAGGGGTACATAGGTACACACAATTAGTTTTTTTTTTTTTAATTATGATTAATAAAAAAGTTATAGCTTTTTAAAATTCACATTTTTCGTACCAAAATTACCCCTAATCTATTAAAAATTTTCTTCAACAGGGGTCATAAGTTATGACTTGTACAGACACCCGCTAAACGACGGCCGCCCGCGCCCCATGTAATAAACCCGGTAAAATCCCCATTGAAAGAATATGTGTCCATTTTTTTTCCTTTTTTCTTATAAATTACCACATAAATAGACTCTCAGTACGATACCTAACAACCCTCAATCCAACCCCCTAATCACCCTCACGGATCGGACAGGGTTTTTTTTACTTGTTATATAATTAGCGCTAAATGTATCTAATGATTTGTGGTGCAAGCGAGCCCAAATTTACGTTGTTTTGATGCAATTATCCTTACAATGAAAGGACGACTAGCGAAACTTTTGGAAGACGACGTCAAAAGAGTAGCTGGTCCAGAGTGGATTCAGAGAGCAAGAGACAGAAAGAGATGGAAATCTTTAGAGGAAAACAAAGAAAAGAAAGAAAGAAGGAAAGAAAGAAAGAAGGAAAGAAAGAAAGAAAATAAATTTATTTGACCCAGGATAAGACACACAAATCAAAGACAAAAATAACAGAGAAAGCTTAAAAGTATTGTATGCCTCACGGCTGCGACAAATAGAGGAGGCGGCCTTTATTGCGGGACAAGCTGTTTAGGAAAAAAGGTTACCGAACGTCGATATTTAAGAATATTTTTGTAGGTATAATACAAAATTATCAATTTAGATAATTATTGTGGAACCAGCTATTTTTTAATTTTATTTTTTATTAATTACAATATATTGTAAGATATGCCACCTGTATTCTTATTTTTCTACCAAGCCCTTTCCCAACTATATTGGGATCGGCTGCTAGTCTAACCGGATGCAGCTGAATTCCAGTATTTAACATATCTGACCTCCACAACCTACATCCGGTTAGACTGGAAGCCGACCCAAATATAGTCAGTAAAAAGCTAAACAGATGACGACGATACTAAGGTTTCCTAGGAAAGCGGTTCCGTCATTACTCTACCGGGCGTCATGAAAATCTATCATTTTCCGCAGCATTTGACATTATATGGCTTTTTTTTCTGTAGTGCATCTCATAGCTGACCTCTGAGGTCATGACTATTTAACCGGTCAATCCTGTGGTTGCCTTAAGCTGCTACACTCAAAGCCTCCAGCCAGGGGCATACAAAACTAAGCTAAAAAGCTAGGTGAACGCTCGCTAAGGGCACCCCCTGTGGGGTACGAGCCTCGACTTAGGGCGTCACCGGAGGGAGACATTATTTATGGTGTCAAAGAACGCTTTATATTTTGACAGTCGATAGTGTGTGACAGTTCAACCCACGCAGCGATTTTTACCCGCACCCGCCGCGGTGGCGGGACCACAAACACTCGTACGAACACGTAGTACAAGGAAAAGTAGATAGTAAATTTCACGACGCGGTTTATGCCCGTGGCTTGCGCGATTGTTTGCGGCTCCCACTGCACCCACAACCACCGCGGGCGCGGCTGAAAACCGCTCCGTGAGTTTTTAGCCTTAAGAAGCTTTAAAGCTCAAGTTTTCAAAAAGTTTTATATTTAGAATGCTAATGCTTCCTCCTCTCTCCTAATTGACCTATGCTGTGCCCGACAGGGTCCATAATTGTGACTAATATAATTACTTCCCTACCAACTACGCAATAAAGAATTTGAGATTTGAGATTTGAGATTTGCTCTGCCTAAATAATAAAAAAATAATGGAAAATTTCGAACACAATACTCTAAATAATATATTTGTGTATGAATAACTATGTAAATATTTAAATTGTCAATAAAAACGTTTGAATAAAAAGACGTTTATCCGAAGGTGTTGCCAGGTAATAAATATTTTGTAAATGAAAATGTATAAGGTAGTTGGTCTTCAAGCTTCTGTCAGCAATGTTTGATTTAAAGATTCTGATTTAAAAACTTTTTCTCAGGTTCCTTTACAACCAATAAAAGTTCGTACAAAATAACTTATCATAACATCACGCCTCTAAATCCCGAAGGGTTAGGCAGATGTGTACTAGTAGTATCTACACCCACATTTCGCCAGTTATGTTTAAGTCCCATGTAATAGACAATAGAACAAATCCAGACTCCGGGCTTCTACTGAGAAATTTCATGGAAAAACCGAATAACATTTTGCTCGACCAGGGAATCGAAGCCAGGATGCTCAGCAGAGTAGCGCTTGCGACTAATAGACCAACGAGACAGTCAAAAAAACCTTTAGTACTATTTAGTTTTAGTATAGCATTATCAGCCTATAATGTTCCCACTGCTGGGACACAGGCCTCCTCTCTGTGAGAGGGAGTGGGCTGTAATCCACCACGCCAGTCCCAGTGCGGGTTGGTAGATGTCACATGTTTTCGAATTTTTGGTTCTAGGACATGCCGGTTTCCTCACGATGTTTTCCTTCACCGTTTTGAGAGCGGTGGTGATGAAATAATTAACACAAAGTAAAACGCCTGTCAGGGTTCGAACCTACGACCCTTCTGAGAATACCTATACAGACGTAACCTTTTTTTTTGTGTGTGTAATTATCAAATAAGACTTACTGACTAAAACCCACCCGTATTCCTTCAGTTACCATGTTGCCGGGGGTCACGATCTTGCTAAATTTTGATTGAGTAGATTTTACTTAAAATTGTATAATTACATTTAGTCTTTCTTGCAGCATTACCAAGATAGAAACGGGTTGTGTCGACGGAAGAATAGACAAAATGACAGATAAACAATCACAATCTGTCATTTTGTCTATTCTTCCGTCGACAAAACTAGTAGAAAACCCGTTTCTATGGTTCTCATACTACGCGTGCTGGTTCGGCTTAAATATCTTACGGCGACGAAAACCGACTTTTAATGATTTTATACTGAAGATTACGTCTAAACGAGTACCTAGTGTTAATTATTTGGATAAAATATATGCTAAATTAGAGCAATAATAACTTAATATTTGAATATTTTAGATTATGTTTATATTACATAGTGAAATTAATTTGTGTCTAACGTGGATAAAAAACTGAGAATCACGCAAAATCTATCAAGCGTATTTTTCTAAAACCTTCACCATTTTAGACATAATTTAACTATTGATCTTTTAGAGTACGTGTTTTATTAAAATACCTTTTATTTTATGTACAATAAATTAATAATGTGTTTAATTTGGGACAGCGCTCCTTGATGGGCGAGTCCTATTACTGGCTGAACGTACGACGCGTTGCGTGAGGTCAGTACAGAACACGCAAGCACCACTCAAGGTCACTGGCATATATCTGCCTCTTAATACCAGCCTAATATTGTCCTACTACAGAGTAAACGCCTCTTCTCATACGGAACAGCACGAGCATTAACCACCACGCTTGCTCCAGACGGGTTAGCGAATACAGACTTTAATTACTATGTCTATAAGTCTATGATTCCATGTCTTTCCATCTTTGTATGTCAGTGATATCTCAGATAAAGCCACATTGGTAATTGGCCTTTTTGGAACCCACAACCTCGTGCACGAATGGCGGCGACAAATGGGCCATCATCACTTAAATAAAGTATTATATTTAGATACGTTTTTGAGGATGATATTCTCGTAACTTGATATAATGTATGTCTATTTCTTTTATATGTTTTTTATATCTATTTAATATATTGAATCATATTTTAATTTTAATAAATTATTTTTCTTTAAGTACGCTGTACTGGTAGAGCGTCTAAATATTTGTTTGCTGCACCGGTCGACGTCATTACGTTGGCGCCGGCTGTCACTGAAAACCAGCGCTGGGGCTCTGTCTTGCATAGGGTCGTAGCATAATGCTGAGCGATAGCCGATTTGCGTGGATGTGACGCATGCTTCCCACAACCTTTTCTCATTTTTGTATTTTAAACTTTTATTTTGCGTCATGTTTACCGCAAATGAACGTTTTTTTATTTCTTTATTTCAGATAAAAAGTCTTAACTTGACTTTTCTTAGGTTTAAATATATTTTCTAACAGAAATGAAGAGATCCGCAGGAGAACCAAGATAACCGACATCCTATCTGCCTAGCCTTTTCTCAACTATGTTGAGATCAGCTTCCAGTCTAACCGCAGCTGAATACCAGTATTTTACATGGAGCAACTGCCCATCAGACCTCCACAACCCAGTATTTGGGTAATACGATACCCCTTGGTAAGACTGGTTGTCAGACTTTCGGGCTTTTGACTATCCGTAACGACTGTCAAAGATCCACGTATGACAGCCGGGACCAACGGCTTAACGTGTTTTCCGAGGCACGGAGGAGTCTCGGTATGTAAAGATGGTCACCCATCCACAGGCCAAACTCGGCAAGCGTAACTTTACCTGATGAATCGAGCCGGGCGGCTGTTATTACTTAGCCACGAGCTCCTCAACCAAGTTAACCGATATAGCCCGAAAAATTGCCAAACTTAAGTGGTAGTGAGCAGGGCACATTGCTCGCAGAACAGATGGCCGATGGGGCCGAAAAGTTCTGGAGTGGCGACCGCGTACCGGAAAACGTAGCGTTGGCATGCCGGCGAGATGGACCGATAACCTTGTGAAGGCCGCAGGAATCCACTGGATGCGGGAAACACAGAACCGGTCTAAGTGGCGGTTCTTGGGGGAGGCCTATGTCCAGCAGTGGACGTCTTTCGGCTGTAATGATGAAGTATGTTCAAGACAAGCCATAAATAATGTATTACTTACAAGTTCCCAACTCCAGTCCATATTATGTTAATCTAATGACGTAAATGCAAAATGGTTTCAATATGTCAATAGATAAGAACCGTTAGAACTTTACCAATGTTAAAGGGGGTAAAGGGGCTGAGAGACCAAATGTAAGCAGGGACTCCCTTTATGCCTGGAGGCTTTTGTTTTGGTACTAATTTAGTTTTGTTTACATTTTTAGTTTTTAACCTAACATCACGCCTGTACGTATATTCCCCGAAGGGTTAGGCAGAGGTGTACCTATAGTACACCCACATTTCGCCAGTTATGTTTAAGTTCCATGTAATAGGGGGCGAGCCTATTGCCATCAACCGGGTACAAATCCAGACTCCGGGCTGCTACTGCGAAATTCCAGATTGAAAAACCCAATAACACCTTGCCCGACCCGGGAATCAAACCCAGGACCTCATACTCAGCAGTAGCGCTTTTGCGACCACTAGACCAACGAGGCAGCTTTAGTCTTTGTTGTGTAATATCTTTCTTCTCGCTTTCCTGCATTCAAAATTTAAATCAAAATCTAAAGAAATCTAAATAATAAAATCTGTGGCAGTGATTTCGTGAAAAGGGACGGAAGTGTGTAACAGGAAGCCGGGGAAGCGCACGCTATTTGATTTGACCAATTTCCGCGCGCGCTGTTAAGGTAATTGCGTAATACACGATCAATCACAATTTGTTTCGATTTGAAACAGATTGCTAATCCATTGCTTCATAAGTTGGAAAAACATCTGCTTACCAACGTTAATAACGAAATTAATGCTGTTGAACTGTCAAAATGAAACAAATTTGTTATAATCGTTTACGAAAATAAGTTACGCAATTTAGGGTACTGGACGAGGCCCCACCCCTTTAATGTTGCTTATTACCAAGGTGAGATGTCAGATGTTACACATCATATGCGACTACTGGAAAGATCGCTCGTTTTTTTTTTTTCAGTGAAAACTTCTTTAGGCGCGTTGGGCATTTTTGAGATGGGACTAAACCATTGATTTCGCGACACTGTAACGCAATTTTCCGACATCGTGGCGTAAAAGACATCAACGCGTTGATTGCCACGGTGTACATGGAGTAAAAGACATCAACGCGTTGATTACCGCTGTGCCGATTTTTTTCAAGTTTTCACTTCTGTCTTCGTATATTGTATATTGGCGTGTCCTAGCTGACATACGGCAAATAATTCAATTTTCTGTTTCGTTTAATGTTCATTTCTTGCCTAAGTACCTACTTTTGCAAAGAATCAAGTTTTTCTAACTGAACAGACAGCTGTGCTGCTGGGAAGTTTGTTGCGCCACTTATTCTTCCCAGCTAAAGGCACTAGGGAGTGGTGAAAGGTGGGCGTTTTGGGGACTGCCTTATGTAATTTTAACGTTCGAAAAGTGCTGATTCTCAACCTAGTTTGAATAAATGACTTTTGATTTTGATAAGAAAAGGTGAAACTTATAACACAAATAAGCCGTCCTAATTTATGCAATGTAATACAACTAAGGTCTATTTAAATACTTGTTTCCAATTGATGTTATTTCCACATAAACAAACATCAACTTTATGTCAGTGTAAATAAAGTTGATTTAGACCGACTAGTACTGTAAAAAAGTCATTAAAAAATATGAAAATTGTAGCGGAAACTGAACCTTATATGTAGGTTTTACAGTTGTTTTTCCTAAAACTCGTGTTTGTTTACATGTTTGGCTACTTAATTGCGAACGCAGATTAGGTGTGTTTATTTTATGTTTTATTTCACCAATCTGTAACCAGTACCAAATGACTTAAAATAAAAACAGTGGCACTCCCGGAGTGCCGACGACAGACGTGAAAACTTGAAAAAAAATCGGCACCGCGGTAATCAACGCGTTGATGTCTTTTACTCCACGCACCGCAGTAATAACGCGTCGATGTCTTTTTAATGGTCAGAAGCTGGTGACGTCACAGTGTCGCGAAATCAATGGTTTAGTCCTATCTCAAAAATGCCCAACGCGCCTAAAGAAGTTTTCACTTCAGAAACTACTACCTACGTTGTACAACACTTTGCCTGATCTGGAAATTAAACCTAGTACCTCACGCCTAACAGCCGCGCTTGCGACCAATAAACCACCGAGGCAGTAAAATTTTTGTGAAGTGTAACATCTTTCCTCTTGTTTTTTTCTGCAATCTGTAAGAGTGATTCGTGAAAAGGGACGGAAGTGTGTAAAAGGATGCCGAGGAAACGCGCGCTATTTGATTTGACCTTTTTTTTTAAGTGCTAAGGTTGGCCGTCAGAAACGACCTTGACGCGACCCCCTTTTCAGAATCATCATCATTATAATTTCAGCCGAAAGACGTCCACTGCTGGACATAGACCTCCCCCAAGTACTGCCACTTCGACCGACTCTGTGCTAACCGCATCCAGCGGATTCAAAATACTTACGTTTACACCCCGATTTCTCGGTATTTTACTATGAACCCCACAAAAAACTGATAACCTATTTCGTAATCTGTATAATATTTCCAAATTGAACAAAAAAAGAACGGCCTTCAATAAAAAAAAAATGCAATACTCCTAGACACTCCTAGTGTTAATAAAATGAAATACAATTTTCATTAAAAATTATTATTCTTCGATAGGAAAAAGTTTTTGATATAACACGTCCTGAATCTTTTTTTTTTAGGATATAACGTAAATGTTGCTTATTACAAAGGTGAGATGTCAGATGTTACATATCATATGCGTTATGCGGTTTTTGGTCTAATTTACAAAGTTAATAAATAACATACGGTTTCAAAATTAAGAATTTGAAGTTGAGAGAACTTGTTAAACTTTAGCATTTCTTAAGTTAGAATTTCGCGGGCCACATTGAAGTAGTAACCTTAAGTAACGCTATGAATTCCACCTCAAGGGCTCCCAATTAATGATCCCATATTTATATCCTCACTCGTGCCGAACACAGATAAAAGTAGAAATAATAAACTTTCCTACCACCTCGCTTTGTGGGTATAATGTAGGCTGCGACCTCGTTGTTACCTGACTTAGAATTAGGGCAGCATCCACATGCCGTGTGTCACGTCTGCAGGTTTAATCACAACTGGGACAATGGGAGATAATTTAAGCAGGGAGTGTTAGTACCAGCCTATTACAGCGGTTACGCACTACGTACGTCTGATCCCAATCCGAGAAATGTCGGTCCGAAGCAGCCGTAGTATTATTTGCATGAGGGGTTGCGCACTAAATCCGAACTCTGTCCGTCAAAATTTAGAACATTCCCGATTTGGATTGAATTCGGAACTTGAATTCGAATTCCGATCTTACGTAGTACGTAAACAGTCTCACTGCTGCAATAGGTTTCTTCCGAAGTCATCAAGTTGTCCTTGCAGAGATGCGACGCACGGCTCAATATTAATTTGTTTGTTACAAAAATAGGTAATTGTATACTTTACAATCGGTATTTTGTTTGTGTTTTGTTGTCTGTTTGCTGTCAATCGCCGGTGTCGTAACACAGATAATCGTTGTATTACGCAATGTAAATTGTCTTTGGCCATTGGTCCAGACATCAAGCAATAGACAAAATTGACAGATTATTTGCTATTATTAATGATGGTCTGGTAGTTTGAGTCATTTATGCGGCCTACCCGAATGTCCTTTCTTTGGTATTGTTCGTCGAGTTGAGCTCCTTAAGCTGAGTTGAGCTCCACGATTACTGACAAATGCTTGCACTGACTGGACAGGTCCACTCAAATCTGTGTGGTTGTTTCCTCAAAAGACCATTTCAGACACTAATCTACATGGTCCTCATATGGCCTGACCAAGATAATGCTGGACTTTAAAAGAGACTGCGACCTCTGAGTTTGTTTCGGCCTTTCTTCTCAGAGTAGTCAGGTAGGAAACGCCGAACTCATAGCTTATTTTTAGCTTATTTTTAATCTTTTTTTAATATGACGTGTAAAAGTGATTCCGATATCCTATCTACAGAATAAACTATTTCATTTCATTTCATATTGCTTGAATATGAGGCTTTTGGCTACTATAAAAGTGTGCATTATTGTCATTTTCTTTTGTAATGTGCGTTTTGTTTGTCCAGAATAAACCATTTTTATTTATTTCTTTCTTTTCTAGAAGGCACGAGCATTGATCACCACGCTTGCTCAAGACGGGTTGGCGATTTCAGACTTATATTAACTATGAGTGCAGGTTTCCTCACGATGTTTTCCATCACCAATGTTAGTAATGTCCAAGATAAACTCGGAAAATACATATGAATTTAATTGAAAAAGTCACATTGGTACTTGGATTTGAATCCAAAACCTATCGTCTGTATCTCAGGGAGCGCTAATTAAAAAAAAGTTTAAATCTATAAAAAAATGAGAGAGCCTTACAAAAGTCGCATATGATGTGTAACATCTAACATCTTGGCTGACAGTATCAATCATCTTCATCGTCATCGTCATCATCAAAATGGGTTGGTATCATCTGGCGGCCAACTCTAGCACCGCGCGCGCTCATTGGTCAAATCAAATAGCGCGTGCTCCCCCGGCTTCCTGTTACACACTTCCGTCCCTTTTCACAAAAGATCCATGATTGCAGGATCCCATGGTTTGGAGATTGCAGGAAAGCGAGAAAAAGATCTCACACATCAAAAAGACACCACAGGCAGACAAATTAAAAATAACATCGTTTTACGTAAAAAATACAATAGACGTTGATATATTTAGTAACCTGTTTCGCTTAACTATTCCTAAAAAGCCATAAAATACCCTGTAAAAAATCGACAAGTGTTTCACCTTTCAACCTCATGATGACGATTGACTTGACGTGAACCCGAACACGGCGTGTTGCCACTCGGAGCACTGGACGCGCTTGGTGTGGCAACACGCCGTGTTCGTCACGGCTGAATCAATTAACTATCGTTTTTCGTGTACATTTAAAATCTAAAGTCAGCTAAGAAAGAAGAAAGCTAGAAAATACGATCATTTGCGGTATATACGACGCAAAAAAAGAACACAAACAAAAAATTGGGGGAAAATATGCGTCACATCCAAGCAAAACGGCATAATGCTGAGACCTATTCAAACTAGGCTGAGAATCAACACTTTTCGCGTCAAAATTTCACAAGCCGGTACCCAAAAGGTCCGCCCTTCAAGGAGTCCTTTGGGTCTTCCAGTTCTATAACCGCAGTCCTTCTCTATTACAAAGAGCTTTCATCACCCACCAAGAGTTTTTCAACTATTGCGGTTCACCTATTAGTAAGTGATCACCAAAGGGTATAGTGTTACCTAGTAACTGGGTTGTGGATAGATAGGTAGTCGCTCCATGTAAAATACAGATATTCAGTTGCATTCGGTTAGACTGGAAGCCGACCCCAACATAGTTGGGAAAAGGCTGGGCAATTTTGATGATTAGAATGGTGCTATTGCCCATTATCGTCCAATCCCTACCCGCGTGAAAATTGCTCGACTTTTCAATACGTGCACTAGTGCCCCATTCCCAAAATGACTCATCTGTCGGAACGTGCTAGACTGCACGATGTGAATTCGATACACATGCCTGTCAGTCCTGAATTAAAGCTGTCACGTTTTTTACCATGCTGCTTTGTAAGCGCTTTCAAATCTGGCCCAATTTGGAAGAAAGAGCGCAAGGATTTTTGGTCTCAGTTTTAAGTATGTAAACAAAGAATTTTGCGGTGTAAAGGCACAATTCCATAGTCGACCTCAGGCAGCAACTGCAGATGACGTGTCGCCGCGATTCGACTAGTGTCTATGAATTCCTATGAAACTCCTTCCGTAGCTAAAATTCCGAAAATATTTAGTAAAAATAATAATTATTAAAATACTTAAATAATAGAAGAAGAAGAAAAAGTAGTAATAAAATAAAAATACAATTACTAGAAGATATACTTAAATAATATAAACGCTTTTCAGATAAGCTCTTTTCCTCCTCTCTCCTACTACGCTGTGCCCGACAGGGTCCATAATTGTTTCAATAACTTTAAGCCAACTGTTTTTTAATTGAGAATTGAGAATAGCTAGCGACACGTCGCCTTTATACAGGGTAAGTTTTAAATCAATGCGTAAATTTAAACAAGTGACTTTACTCATCATTATGAACAACTTTTACCACGATAACAAAGCCGAAATCGTGAAAAAAAATCAGCTGTATTCAACAGTAGATTTGTAAGCCTGTATGTTCTGTAAATCCTGATCAAATTGTAACTAATAAATTGCGTCTCGCTCTGTGGAGCAATGCAACATCTTTCAAAACCTTTTTGAGGTCAGTCTTCTCGTTTCCAAATCTGAAGTCACTCCAACTCTGTTAAAACTTATAGCATAACAACCTACTAATAATCAATTCAATTGCAAGTTCCTACATTTATGTTCGCATAACTCGTCAAAATGTATGGATCAGCTGATTTTTTTTCGCAATTTCAGGATTGGTCCCAAAGTAAAAGTTGTTTATAATGTTGAGTAAACTAACGTATTTAAGTTTGCGCACTGCTTAAAAACTTACCCTGTAGAAATACGTAGAATCCAGTCGTATCGCGGCGACACGTCGCCTGCAGTTGCCGCCTGCAGTTGGCTACGAAATTGTACCTTAACAAAGTAAGTATATGATAGAAAAATCACAGTACGAAAAAAATAAATAACATAACATGACGCTTGTATTCCTTGAAGAGATAAGCAGAGGTGTATCTATAGTACACCCACATTTCGCCAGTTATGTTTAAATCCCATGTAATAGTGGGCGAGCCTATTGCCATCAACCGGGCACATATCCATACTCCGCCAACTGAGAAGTTTCGGATGGAGAAACCCAATAACACTTCGCCCGACCTGGTAGTCAAACCCAGTCGGACCTCACCTCGTGACCTCGAAAACAATAAACAAAAAAATATTACGTGGGACTTAAACCTATCTGGCGAAATGAGGGTGTACTATAGATTACATCTCTGCCCAACCCTTCGGAGAATATAGGAACGTTGTTTTGTTAATGTTAACAAAAATACATACAAACCCAAAGCAATACGAAAATAAAAAGAAAAATGGGTGGTGTGCCACAATGTCACGCTAGTTAGGTTCAAATTAGCATAATCACCACTTCTCTCAAAACGGTGAAGGAAAACATCGTGAGGAAACCGGCATGTCCTAGAACTAAAAATTCGAAGTCATGTGACACATCTACCATCCCGCACTGGGCCCACTCCCCCACCCCCTTTTTTCACGTCTAATCAAAATAAAGAAATCGAAATCGTCTAAGAATGGATTTGGATACCCACACACACAGATAGACCATGACCTGCACCCTAATCACGGGCGTAGCCGCGCGCAAATGCTAGTCAAACCAGGTGGCAGAGACACTAACCTAATTAATTAATTATGGCTAATTTTAGTGGAGGCTAGTTAGAATCCGGACAGGGAGTCTGACAATCGGTATTATAAACATTGTGGTACCAATCTATGGTCAGAAAACGCGCTCACTTTTTTTGACAAACCCCGGAATTTCACCCACGAATTCGCATTCAGAATCCCACCTTGCAACCGCAGCACCTACGTGGCATGTTCTTTGTTCCCAAAATAGGCCAATTTTCGAGACAAAGGAGATAAAACAAGTGTTTACAACTAACGGAGTTTTGACCTATTCTCCGAACAGTCTAGAAAATATTTCAATGACGAGATTTCATCACCCACCTTTTATTCCATTCATCATTTGAGATCTTGCATCTCTTCTTAACCCCCTAAACTTCGTATCTCCATCCCTTTCATGCGCAAGAGTTAGGAAATTGGACTGGATTTAGAAATTCACTCTTTCCGAATGCATAATTGATGTGGTTTATTTCTGTAGGACGTAAACAGTTTTTGGAAATGTCGAGGGAAATGCTAGTGGGGTAAAAAATAAGGAAAGATTGATGTTTCCCTGTATTTTGGCGTCTTTTCATGTAGTTTTATGGATGCTTCGACGAATTAAGGCGATGATAACCGACTTTTAATAATTTTATACTAAAGATGACGTCTAAACGAGTAGTGTTAATGATTTGAAAAAAAAATATGTACAATTAGAGTATTTTTTTTAATAACTTCGCATTTGAATATTTTAGATTATGTTCATATTAATTCTTTCTTTCTTTTCATTTTTTGAAAACGTTGCCCCACACTAGGAATTTCTTCTGTATTGTAGGTGCGTTTACAAACATTTAAACTCACATACACAAACAGCCAGAATCGGAACAACTACTTGTAGGTCATACAAATATTTGTTCCGTGCGGGAATCGAACCCGCGACACGCAGCGTAGCAGTCAATCGCTAATCGCAGTTACACAGTGAAATTAATTTGTAAAGTTATGTCTAACGCGGATAAAAAACTGAGAATCACGCAAAACCTATCAAGCGTATTTTTCTGAAACCATCACCATTTTAAAGATAATTTAATGATTGATCTTTTAGTGTCTGTGTTTTATTTAAAAAAAAAAACTTTTTTTTAAAAACTGCAACAGACTTCCAAGCTACAAAGTGAAAAATAACTTTAATTTCGGAAGTCGGTGTCTTATGGTCAATATTTTAGTTATTTGCCACCGACTTCCGAAATTAAAGTTATTTTTCACTTTGTAGTTTTTACAAAGTATTGCTTTTCTCGATGCAGAGACTTTAATTGTTGAGGAGTTCTCCAGGTACTTCACCATCAGCTCCACTGCACCACATGAATTGTGACGAGCGTCAATTGCTTACCAACCACATTAAAGTAATCGAATCGCAACCCTTGAAATACATATTATTGAGTAGTTCCGGTGGCCATCTGTGTCCTTCATCATCTGTTCCACTTTACCAAATGTTGTTTTCCGAGAGCAAATGCACGAGTTACTATAAAAAATACCCAAATCGCTATAGGTGTGCCTATAATATTTGAAGAGTTCCCTCGATTTCTCCAAGATACCATCATCAGATCGTGACATCAAATGACAATGGGACCAACTTGAAACTATACCCTTTCAAACAAAAAAATTTTTTTTCAAGTCGGTCCAGCCGTCTTTGAGTAATCGGGAACATCATAAAAAAAAAATATTCCGACGAACTGAGAACCTCCTCCTTTTTTTAGGTCTGTTAAAATATCTTTCGTTTTATGTATAATAAATTAGTAATGCTAGATGCATTACTAATTTGGGACAGCGGTCCTTGATGGGCGAGTCCTATTACTGACTGGACGTACACTCAAGCAAGGACGTAAACTCAAGCTAACCACTCAAGGTCACTGGCATATATCTGCGTCTTAAGGATGATTTATTACAGACCACCTCTGTGCGCTAGTGGTTAGACCACCAGTTTCAGACCCAGAGGTCCCGGGTTAGATTCCCAGTGGCGGCAAAATTTTCTGCTCGCTCTTGTTGGTGGAAGGGCTTATTCTAAGTCCGCCTGGCTAGCTATCACCATCTAATCTATATATAGGTAAGATAGCCAGTTCCTCTGTGGTTGAGGATTCCGGGTGAAGCTCGGTTTCACCTTCGGCCTGATCATCACTGACCATCAGGTGAGAGGCAGGTCAAGAGCATCCCCGTAATCGTAAAAAAAAGACCGGGCCTGACGCGAGCTGTGCAATGTACGAGGCGCGGGCGACGCACTGATCCAAAACTCCACGAGCATTTTATATGAAGTAGTTCATGCTACACCGTGAAGCGTCCATTACCCGTCCGAGTCTTAGTCCCGTGAAACGTACGTGTCCCGTCCGAGTCTTGGTCCCTACAAATTGGGTAGACACGGACGCGGGTCGCGCCCGTGACCGTATAGCATCCATTGTTACCATGACCCCAAGGACGAAGAAATTGCTTTGCATTGCTTACGTGGATATATGTGTCATTACATTCCAGATAATACATTACATCACTTGGGGGGCTTGTGGCTAAGTAAAAACAGCCGTACGAGCCGATCAGGTTAATCTACGCTTGCCGCGATTGGTCTGTAGATGGGTGACCAACTTTACATACCGTAAAAGCCGTTGGTCCCGTCAATCATTTGTATATCTTTAGGAGTTACTGTTGTTACGAGGTGTCAGAATCCCAAAAGTCTGACAACCAGTCTTACTAAGGGGTATCGTGCTACCCAGTTACTAGGTTGTGGAGGTCAGATAGGCAGTCGCTCCATATAAAATACTGGTATCAGCTGCATCCGAGTAGACTGGAAGCTGACCCCAACGTAGTTGGGAAAAGGCTAGGCAGATGATAATATAACACAACATCACGACTGTTGTCCCCGAAGGACTAGGCAGAGGTGTACCTATATTACACCCATATTTTTACCCGACTACAGCGAAGCAAAAAGGAGTGTTACGATTTTGACCGGTATGTATGTGTGTATGTTTATCTGTTCCCTCATAACTTCTAAACCAGTTATCATAATTTGACAAATAAGGTATCGTTGGAAGCGTCTTGGTCGTCCGCTGGCTATGGGACGTTACGCTAAATTTAATATGGCGCTCTCAAAAAAAAAAAAAAAACACAAATTTTTAATGGTTCCATGTTCGGTACCAAGTTAAAAGGCTTAATTGGCATATTTCAAATATATAAAAATATGAACAAGACATCACAGACAGATTATAAATAAAAAATCCGGGGTCAAACGTAATCTGTTCGGTAATTATTATTTTTTTGTCTTGTTTTTTTTCGTAGTTGAGTTTTAGTTTTTATAACTTTTATTTTTTTCCAGTTACGTTTAGGTTTCATTTCCATGTAATAGGGGGCGAGCCTATTGCCATCAACTGAGCACAAATCCAGACTCCGGAAAAATCCCAATAACACTGTGCCCTTATCTAGCACTTTTGCAACCACTAGAGTAACGCCGCATTAGAGATTTCTGTCTGTGAAAATCAACTATAGCTCTGCCAACAATCCACTGCTGGGCATACGCTTCTCCCACGCTGCACTACATCGCCCAGTTCTCTACCTCTGGATCCAGTTTTGTGGCGACATCTACATCGCCACATGTGAACTACGCAACAAAGACATGACGTCACACAAATCCTGCATCGCGCAATTAGAGTTTACCACGCGAACGACATATTTATCCGACTTCAACCATTGGGCAGTTGCCCGCCAGACACTACACCCGTCTGGGCGGAGAATCCTCCCTTTTCTATAGAGGCTGAGTAGACTTTACACCCCGTTCCTCATACCTCTAAAGTCTTTTAATGATTCTGGTGCGCCACTTGAAAGTCGACGTTCCATCTAGCTTGGAGTGTGTCACAATTCAGCTTTGTCTCTATGATGGCAACGCCCCTACGATGCGTCTGGTATTGGTGCTGTCCATAGGTAGCCTTAACCACTCACCATCAAAACCACCTCCAGATTTTCTAACCTTATTGGTTGCTAAGCAAAAGGTTATTCTTTCTTCTATACATATTGAGCAATTTATGCGGCCTACCAAAATGTGCTTTCTTTGGTATTGTTCGCCGAATCGTTGAGCTCATTAAGTTCTGAGTTAAGCTGCACAATTACTGACAAATGCGTGCACTGACTATAGACAAATCCACTTTACCTGTGTGATTCTATCCTCAAAAGACCATTTCAGACACCAATCTACATGGTCTTTACATGATCTGACCAAGATTATGTCTGGACTTTAAAAGAGACTGTGACTTCTGAGTTTGTTTCGGCCTTTCTTCTCAGAGTAGTCGGATATTCGGTTCAGATATCATGAGGTAACCGGCACGTCATAGAACCAAAAATTGGGGTCGCGTCGTGGATTACGGCCACAGAGTGAAGGCCCAGCAATGGGAAAAATACAGACTGATTGTAACGACCGTCGTCTGCATTGAAGGACTTTTGAAAGAAATTAGAAAGTTAAAATCTAAAACTCATAATGCTTGTAACCTTTAACTGTTTTCATAACCTACTCCACTAACCTATAAATGGGAGTACACGTGTAAACAGCCGCGTGTACGTGCATTACGCAAGAAAAACAAGGGACATTACTTATGGTGATGCAATGGTGACTCCAGTTTAAAGAGCATGCTGTTTATGATAGAGAATGAGGTGACTGCTGGGTGCTGCATCCTAATTGCATTCACATACAATAAATCCCAATCTGAATAATTTTGAAGGATGTTGCTAATCCATTGCTTAATATATTCGAAAAATTTGTCTGCTCAACAATGTAAATAACGCAATGAGTATTGTTGATCTGTCAAAATTAAACAGATTGTGATTGATCGATTGTTAGGCGATTATATTAGATGCAAGAGAGATAATCCACTTCTGGAGGGAGGTGGGCTGGTTGGAATAACCACCGACGCCTGCCGAGGTTCTCGCACAATGGTCCACCTGCAAGCGTGGCATGACAACCATAGAAACGGGCTTTCTACGGGTTTTGTCGACGGAAGAATAGACAAAATGACAGATTGTGTTTGTTTATCTGTCATTTTGTCTACTCTTCCGTCGACAAAAACCGTTTCTATTATGGTCGTGCTAAGCGTACTGAAGGACTAAGTGTGGAAACCAAACCCTCTAACATAGGACATATCGTCCCCGTAGTTGGAAAATTAAATAAGTCCGATTTTGGCGATATTGACTTTTCCCTATTTTCAAAACACCTAAAACATGCCGCATATTTGAGCCTTACAGGCGTTTTCGTATCTTATTCCATTCCAAAAATATAGCCATTTTTGTCGCACAGATGGAATAATAAATATCTTCAGACAAACACTATTTTTTTAAAGGAAAAATAAATAACTCAGTAAATAAATCAATAACTGTGGTCAATGATAAGTTGAATGTCAAATAAATTAAATAACATGAGTTGTTGAATTTTTCCTCAACTTCAAAATTCTTTCACAAAACTAACTAAGTTCTAGGAAAACTAAATAACTCTATTTATTTAATTCTGCTATTCAGAATTCTGATATAACGTACTTAATTTATAAATACTTGCTGTTATCTATTTCTTCTACAACTAGATAATGATTAATTATAGCATACTAGGCAAATAAAATTAAATAAATTAAGTTGTTTATAATTGCCATGAAACAAAATGCACCTGAGGAAAGTTATCATTAAATTTTTAAGAGAATTTGGCGCAAAATATTCTGATCGGGAACGACGACGAGAGCGCGGGGGTGAGCAGGTGCGGTTTGATGCATCGCTCGCGTGTCGTGCGTTTTAGTCTAATACGTGACCTTCAATTGCGTTGACGACAGAGTGACCAATAATGGATTCGCGAGGTAGATTTATGGTGAAAATGTGTCAAAAGGAAGAAGATTCATCTGAGGTATGTACCTACGATAATTTAGAACATTTTTTTTTGCAAATTAAATTAAGAAATTAGAAATAATACGATTAAGTACGTCTTTCTTAACCGTAAGAACGTTTGAACAACATTAATTAATAATTATGTAATAACTATGTACTGATATTTATTTTTTCCTCCCTTATGCGAGTTTACAGGTTACTGATGTTCCTAAGCTTCCTGAGCATGACGGATTTAAGATAATTACATGCGAATCGGCTCCAGCATCAATAATGGCTAGCGAAATGATTACTAATAACATTAACCCACCCCAATCAGCACCTATGCCTGTAAATGTCAGTCCCATGTCTTTGTGTAGCAGTAAAATTAATTTAAATGAAGATGACAACATAATATTATACAACTATAAAGATCTCAGTTCGCCTATCAGAGGGTCAAGTCCAATTTCGGGTATCGAACCAATGCCACCTTCGACAGATGAAGAACCTTTTTCTGATTCTGGATCTTCATGGATTCCGGACACAGAAGAAGAAAATAAAATAAAAAGGAAAAATAGTTCTTTAATAAACATCAATATTTCAGTGGCTAAGAAGAAAAAAAGAGTTAAGAGATTTGACCGAATAAACCCCATTTTGTCGAGTGACTCTGAAGATGAAACAGGTAATATTATAACAACTCGCGCTATTATTGAAACTCCTATTGACCAAGTCTCACCAGTTAACAGTGATAGAAGGATCATGGAACACAATATTACAATCGCTGAGACAACAGATTCAGAAAAAGGAACAGGAAATAAGGAAAAAGAAATCTACAGATGGAAAAATACTAATCAAACTAACTGGAAAAGAAATAAAGAGTTGGAGAAGAAACGAAAATGTTTGCCATATAAGATAAAACTGGAAAGTTTCTTGCAGCTAAACTACCTAAAAGTCCTAAATGCAGCCAAAATTGTCGCCAGAAATGCACAGAAAAGTTTACACAAAACGAGCGTGAGAAACTTTGCAAATCCTATTGGTCTATACAAGATTTTAAGCTGCAAAAAGAGTTTTTGCTTAAGCGCATCATCATTAAGCCAGTGCAGACTACAAGAAAATCTGTACCGATCGAAAAACAAAGAAGTTCTGGCAGAGAATACGGTTTCTATAAAAATAAGACTGTACTTGAACGAGTATGCAAGAACTATTTTATGTCCACTCTTTGCATTTCTACTGGTCCAATCGAAACTGCAGTAAAACATGTGGATGATCATGGTGTATTTACAAAAATGGATAATCGTGGCAGACAAGCGCCTGCAAACAAAACTCCTGGAGAACAGATACAAGAAGTAAAAAATCACATTGAAAGTTTTCCTGTAATTGATTCCCATTACTGTAGAAAAAAAACAACCAGGAAATACTTAGAACCTACCTTGTCAATATCAAAAATGTATGATTTGTATGTGCAGAAAATGAAAGAAAGCAATAAAGTGCCAGTAAAATTAAACATTTATAAGAAAGTGTTTGGTACAGAATACAATTTAGCGTTCTATCACCCCAAGAAGGATCAATGTAGCATTTGTAACAATTACAAAAAAGATAAAACTAATATAAATATTCAAAATGAGTATACTCAACATATAGAGCGAAAAGAGGCATCTTATAGATTTAAAGAGCTGTATAAAAAGAAGTCGGGAGAAGATGCTGATAGATGACTGCTGATAGTCTAATGTATTATTCCAGAAAATTAAATTTATATAATTTATCTATTTATGAGTTTAAACCTCCACAGAACGACGCTCACTGTATGATCTGGACGGAAATAAACGGCAAAAGAGGCAGTGTTGAAATAGCATCTGCTATTCATTTATGGATTAAGAATCTCCCCGAGGTTTTAACGCACGTCACCATTTATTCCGACACGTGCTCGGGACAAAATCGAAATCAGTACATAGCAGCATTTTTATTGTACTTAGTACATACGCATAAGACAATCAAAGTATTAGAACAGAAGTATCTAGAAAGTGGTCATAGTTTTATGGAAGTAGATTCGATGCATAGTGCCATAGAAAAAGAAAAAAGGTACACAGACACGTATTCTATAATAGATTGGAAGGGAATTATGCTACGGGCAAGATCAAAAAGACAAAATAAAAATGTAACTCCATATAATGTAACTGAATTATCATATCAAGACATGATTGATGTAAAAGCACTTGCTTCGAAAATAATTAAAAACAAAACTATAGCGGAGAATGGGGAGAAAGTGTGCTGGTTGAAAATAAAATGTCTTAGATTTGAAAAAGAATTACCTGGTTTTATTAAATACAGATACGATTATGAAGGGCCATATAACTTACTAAATACTCTTTGTAAACCAGGGAGACCGACTAGGAGAACTCCAAACTCTGAAATGCCAACTATAAATACTGAAGATCTTCCCCGGGCATATAAACAATGTCTTCCTATAACAAAACAAAAAAAGAAAGACCTTTTACAGCTCTGTAAGAAAAATATAATTCCTAAAGAGCTTCACGGCTGGTACGAAAGTTTACCATGTTCAAACGAAGACCAGGGTCCATCACACTCCACTGATTCAACTGAAGTCGATGAGTAAGCTTATTTTGGCCCCTTGCTCTACATATTGCTGAAAACTAAACCTGTGATGTGTTTGCTCTTGACTCTAGTCTTGGTCAGAGATGACAGAGACAAAGTCTACGATGGAGCGAGCTTACCCAGAAGGAGCCTGTTCACTCTAACTTTGAAGGAATTTACGCTGTGTTTGAATGAATGGGTACCTATGTTTATGTCTTTTTTATAAGTTTACATTTAAGTATTGATTAGGTACAGCCATTTCAATTGTTTTGAATTTAAATTATGTTTTATTTTGTTATGAAAGTATTTTTAGTTCTAAGTAAAATGATATTAGAATAAGTTGTTGATTGGTGTACTCAATGTACCTGATTAGTGTCATATTATTTTTTGAGTTTTATTTAAGTTGTGTTTTACTTACCTTATTACGAAATATTTTTAGTTGAATTGAGTCGTTTGAAAGTTTTATAATGATTGCTGTACCTTTGTTTTGGTGTTCATTTTTTAGTTGAGTACTGACCTATGGCTTAGGTGCAAACAATTTTAATTTTTTGAGTTTTAACACAGAATAGGATTATAGTACTGTTTTAATTATGTTTTGATTTGATACAAACTTATGTTTTTTAGTTCTAATTGATACCTATTTTAAGTTTTTCATAGTTTTTTTTACTTACTACTTAAGTACGTCTTTTATAATTAGGTCTGATTTTAGAGCCATAATGTTATTTTTTGGGTTCAAATTATTTTCTGTTTTGATTTGAAAGAATACTTTAAGTTAATTTTTTTCCACTTGTTATAATTGGTGTAATTCTGTTTATTGTTTTAAGTTTGTGGTAAGATAAGTATCTGATTACAATACACTTTTTCTAAATTTTATTGTACTTTTCTATTTCTTCCTGAATATAACTTTATTAATATCATAAAACAACTTTTATTTTATATGAGACCAATAATAGTTAAAAAAATATCGAAGTAATAATAACGTACAAAGCCACTAAATTTTACATTTCAAAATATTTCGAGTTTGATAAATTCAATAACTGCATTTATTTCACCAAATTTTACTCTACCAAATGTATTTAGGTTGCAGGAAAACTAAATAAATAGCCGAAATAAGTAGATAATTGTAGTACGTTATAAATAACAGTTGTGGCAAAATTAAACAACTTGATTTTTTATGTGTTATTTAGTTATAGTTAAAGATTGAGTTCAGTTTGTTAAAGCATAATGTAAAAGGTAATCAGGTCCACAAAATATCAAATTACCGACAGTAAAATTGTCTCACATTTTTTAACAAATGTACATTAACTGAAAAAAAAACACTAAATCGCGTTTATCTCAGAACTACAAAATCAGAGTTATTTAATTTTCCAACTACGGGGACGATATATGATACGGAATTTAGCAAGAAGTTTATGAATATTGAAGGAGCTTCAATACAAAATTGAAATATTTCATGTACCTGTCCTAATTTTATCTTTCAAAGAGACTTTGAACATAGCCCACTCCATAGCGCGCTGAGCAACCTTGAATTTGTGGACCAGGTCAACTGTCAGTATCTACTTTTCCCATACCATGTCATGACGGGGAGAAAGCACTAGTTGAAGACGTTAGAAAATATGAAATTATCCGAAAAAGAACCAGAGTTACCGACATAGCTTGCAGAGTAAGCAAACTGAAGTGACAGTGGGCATGTCATATTTGTCATAGTATCGATGGCCGGTGGAGCAGATGTTGTCCTGGAGTGGGGATAGCGTGTCGGCAAGCGTAGTGTGAGACGCCCCCCAGGTAGATGGACTAATAACCTTAAGACGGTTGCTAGATGTGGCAGACGGAGGACAGGGTATTGTAGCGGATGATAGATTATTGTGGCGCAGCCTGGGAGAAGCCTGTCTCCCAGTTGGCCTATGGTATTTTCTCGAGCCACGAGTTGGACGAGTGATGATGGGGCGAAAGTTGGGACCAAAATATGGAGCCAGCGTTATGCTTATGTTACCATGCCAGGTTCCTAATTATAACTTGTCCACTCTGAAACTCAATAAAATAACTTGTGTGCTTAGGCCAAACTGGCAGGCTGAACACACAGCGGATATAAAAAGGATATTTCTATTTGTAATTTAAATCGGTAGTAAAGTAATCACGGACTGACCATGGCTCTCAAACGCTCTTCCAAGCGTTACTTCGATACTGCCGCCAAACATCGCAACCCACTGGTTGTCGAGGCCGCTAGTTACACTCCCTCTAGTATCAATCGAACTCGCCGCCCTAAGCGAATCCTTACCGACCCTGACGATCCTATTACCCTCCTCCAGGAGAGCAGTAGGGAAACCAGCACAGTGTACAAAAACAGACGCCTTCCGTCATTCCGACCTCGCCGCCGAGGTCCGCCGCGATCGCGATCGCGTCCCCAAGTAAATAATACTCCCTCCCGACCCTTGCTCGATAACGAGGTGCCAACAGTTGTTGCAGCTGAGCACGTAGCTTTAAATTCCCCGACTTATAATCATGATGAAAACTTTGATCCAGCCTGTCTCATCCTTGATGTCCTCCCTCCGGTTGACGCCCTAAGCCAAGGTTCGTACCCCACAGGGGGTGCCCTTAGCGAGCGTTCACCTAGTTTTAATTAGCATAGTTGAATAACCCCTGGCTGGAGGTTTTAAGTGTAGTAGCTTAAGGCACCCAAAGGAAAGCCCGGTTAAGTAGTCATGATCTCAGAGGTCAACTAGGAGATGCACTAACTAAAAAAAAAAAACTGACCATGGCAAGCGCAGCTGGAGTCCTTCAAGGATCTTTTGGCGTTGTTGGTAAACATTTGTGAAATTGTCACAACACTTTTATCGATAAAGCAAGATAGCGGTATTAATTCCGATTTTGGACACGCACCAAAAAAACTCCTCTCTTTTCTGCTGTAAAACATGTTAAGTGTTCTTATTATTGAACTATAGTTTGACCGAGACCGCGACTTCGCGCCTTAGATATGTGCGCGGCCAGACAGGGGAGCAGTGCAGGCCGCTCAATCGTCAACTCTCAAAGCGCGGCGTCCTGCCCACGGCTGATTCTTCAACGCTGTCCTCCGCCTACCCACGCATTCCTAAGGCGCGGAACAGCGGTCTCGTTCAAACTATAGCTGCCGCCTGCGATTACGCCCGCGTGGACCCTAATTTTCCTAAAATAAAAGTAGCCTTAGCTACTCCTTATAACATCAGCTATCTGCTAGTGAATGTCCCATCAAAATATGTACAGCCGTGTCGGAGATTAGCGGGAACAAACAGACTGCAGACAGACAGACGGCAGACAAAAAAATTCTGCTCAGGAAAACCTGGAATTATAGTTATTACAACATAATACATACATAAACTCATGCTTTCTCCCCACGGGGGTAGGCAGAAACTACAGAACGTCACCTGCTACGATCCGATTTTACGTTTACGTTCATACATATGTGAGCAAGCGCGGTGATCAATGCTCGTGCCTTCTCTGTATGACAAGGGGCCTTTGCCCAGCAGTGGGACAATAATAGACTGGTATCCTATACTATTAAATGAGCAATATTTGTGTTTATATATATAAATATATATATATACATATATATATGTATATATTTGTACTCACGATCTCGAAAACGGCTCTAACGATTTCGATGAAAGTTGCAATATAGGGGTTTACGGAGGCAAAAAATCGATCTAGCTAGGTCTCATATCTGGGAAAATTAGTTTTTTCCGTAGAACAAGATGGCTACCTACCTTAGTATCAAAGAGTACTTAATGACATGGCAGCATGGAATTAGTAATTACCTACTATCATGGCAGCATGGAATTAGTATGTACTATACATGGAATTAGTATGTACTATAAATGGAATTAGTATGAACTATCCTATCATATCCTATTAAATAAGCATTCTTTATTTTTTCTTTATCTAATCAGATGTCACGTTTACGATAATTTTTGTTGATATTTTTATCAATGAATCAACAACTACTGAACATGAGAACTGACTAAAACTGAACTGACTGTCTAATAAAATTGGATAGGGGTTTAGAAATCGGTAAGCTCGTGGTTTATTTAGCCATGATAAGATGATGGAGGAGCTCATGCCTAAATAATAACAGCTGCACGGCTTGATTGAAGGTTAAGCTACACTTGCCGCGGTCATTCCATGGATGGGTGACCATCTTAACATACCGAGACCCCTCCGTACCTCGGACAGCACGTTAATCCGTTGGTTCCGGCTGTCATTCGTAGAGCTTTGACAGTCGTAACGGGTATTCAGGAGCCCAAAAGTGTGAGAACCGGTCTTACCAAAGGATATCGTGTTAGCCAGTTTCTGGGTTGTAGAGGTCAGATAGGGAGTCGCTCCATGTAAAATACTGGTATTCAGCTGCATCCGGTTAGATTGGAAGTCGACCTCAACATAGTTGGGAAAAGACTAAGCAAATTGTTTTTTTTTTGTTTTCTCGGTAGGACTGCGCAGTCAACAATCAAAGTTAAGGTATCATTCCGTAGCTGACCGCAGGCGGCAACTGCAGGCGACGTCGCACCAGGACACGACTGGTTTCTATGAAATTATATAAAATACCTTCCGTAGCTAGGGACATGTCGCCTTCATAGCAATACATAAGAATATATGGAATCCAGTCGTATCGCGGCAACACGTCGCCTGCAGTTGCCGCCTGCAGTCGGCTACGGAATTGTACCTTTACAATGGGGATAAAAACTGCCACTTACTCACTTCAGATGGCGCTGATCTCCGGCGTCTCATAAATTTGACAGCAAGCCATACATTTTTTGTAAACAAGCGACATCTTTTACGCATAATTAATTATTGAGCCCAGTTGCGCAGCTGTTTACTGCAAAAATACGGGACCCATGTATTTGTCAAAGATGTTAAGAAGAAAACTGTGGGAGAAACCTCTCCGAAAAAAATTAGAATCCGATATTTCGTCGAGACGATGTGCTATCATTTAAGCCTTTTATGGGAGAAAGTGGTTTATAGGTGATGCTCCTAAGAGAACTAAGTCTGTTTTCATTAGATACAGGCACTTGTGATGTGATATTATGTAAATTATAGTACAGTATGTGTGTGTTTATATTATCATATTAGATCAGTGCTAGAAGTGCTATCCCTGAGGTTTTTCAGTTGGTTTTCAACTCTGATCAGGTTATATCTATCGCACGCCTTAAAAAAAAAACGAACATAAAGTCAAAAAACACAACATAACCTATAAAATATAAAATGTTCATAATTTATTCACTTTTCCATTATAGCTGCTTTTTACCAGTGGTAGACGCTTCCCCTGTTCTTAGCTCGTCTTTTAATAGTGCTACACTCAAGTCTCAAGTGTAATACATATGTATCTAGTTTTCGTATAATTTGTGATCCACACAAAAGTAAACATAAACACAACAATGGCAGTTTAAATACTTACAACTGTGCTGCCACCTGTTATGAGCTTTCAGTTTTTAACCTCATTTTATTACACGGCGTAGACAGAGTATAGAAACAGACAAGTCACTAATAATGAGTCAAGGACACTAGTAAAAGAAAGAAAAAAAGAAGAATAGGTTTATTTGTCACAGAAATACGTGCATACATAACAGACAAGAGTAATAAGAAAACAACAAAAAAGTACATAATAAATCACGAGCATAAAACAGAAATTAGTCGGCAGCTGTACGACATGACTGTGACAAGAAGGCTTCCACTCAGCATGATGCAGTGCTATGGGGTACTCACAGCACAGCGCTGATTTTCAGTGGTCACCCGAAAAAGAAGTACGGAAATCAAGTCAGGTTCAGTGATTTTTAGGTTGTAGACGACACAGAAATATATCTCCTATATCTTCTTCTTTTTTTTTTTGGAAGCTCTTGGCCTGCATCTCACCTGATGGTAAGCGATGATCAGGCCGAAGGTGAAAGCAAGCTTCACCCGGAATCCACAACCACAGAGGAACTGTATCACTTACCTCGAACTGCCAAAACACAAGAAAACAATGGCGTCAGACTTAGATAAGATGATGGTAGCTAGCCAGACTTAGAACAAGCCCTACCACCAACAAAACCGATTAGAAAATTTCCCCACCACTGCACATCGAAACCGAGTCCTCTAGGTCTGAGATAGGTAGTACCACAGAGGCGGTTCTTCGTAGCGTATGCAAAATTTTGTCTGACCCTAATTACTACTGGGGCCCTAAAAAGCGGCTGTCATGGTACGATTTCTTTGGCAAGTATCTAAAGCTTGCGCACGTTTGGGCGGGCCGCGCCGCAACCCAACGCATTGCAAAAATCCTCGTGCATCACTTTTGTAAATTTTGTAAGAACCATCGTTCACTTTATGCGGGTCGCATCGCAACGCAAAATAGTAGCCACAAACTCAAACTCAAACTCAAAGCATTTATTTCAATTAAACCATTTACAGGCACTTTTGAATTGTCAAAGAGTCGGTCAGTTAGTCAGAAAGTTGAAGCTAATTGCCCATTCCAAAACGTAGATCTCTATGGAGAAGAACGGGCAAGAAACTCCAAGGACACTCTTTTAAATATAGATATTACAAAATCCTGGGTACATCATTCTTGTTGCTTCTATATGTGAGAACAATGTACAAAAAATAATCAAAAGCAATTGGAAATATAAGATTAAAAATAAGCCCTGGCAGATAAGAGATGACCAGTTTCAACTGACGGCGCCCGTTCACGAACATGACGCGTGGATTAGCACCATCCAGCTCAACCATTTTGTAGGGAACCGAATGATCCAACACACTCGCCACCATCAGCGAGACATTTAAGTGAGCATGACATATTCTCAACTGCCATGCTATTTCAAGTCAACATACATCTTAATAATATCAAGTTAATAAACGGCTCCATGGTCTCACATTTACAAAAATAAAAATGCTTCTAAATTATACAAAACTATAGTTTGCAATGTATCTAAAAAAATAAAAGAATTTAACCACCAAAAAGGAAGAAAATCATTACTTAATTGGAGCATTCAACAATTAAGTTGGTAAAACAAAAATGAACATTAAGTTCCTAATGTCAAAATATATTTTTTTTTTAAAAGGGGACAATAATACGCCTGCCGAGTGATCCGCCAGTGCCTTGCGCTGCTGCCCGGTGCGTCCCGCATACAGAATATCGTCAGCGTGGGTGGAGAACTAAATAACTGCGATTTTGGTCAAATTGACTTTTCACCATTTTCGTAACACCCAAATCATGCCGCTTATATAAATCGTAATTTTCTCCAAACAAGAAAATTTCAGTTATTTCGTTCTTCACCTACGCCAACGATATATGAAAGTGGTCTAGCAGGATTTTTACAATGCGTTGCGTTGCGCGGCCCACTGGAGTGGAAATATTTCAAATTCAAATTCGAAATTTGAAACTGTCAAAATCAATTACTGCGCTGCCACAGTTCCTAATATGGTTTGGCGCATTTTTGCAATGCAGCGCCCCGCCGCGGCTATAATGAGCGCTTAGCTTTGCCCAGAGGTGGACTAGCAGTCTCGGCAGCCCTAGGCCGTTTAGTAGTAGACGTTAGTAGTTTATACTTGTATTATATGGGCGCTGGCAGGTTTATTTCTCAGGGATACATCTTCAGCTCCTCGAAGGGAGCTCGATAAGTTTTGTACATCACCTCGTATATGTAAAGTTTTTGTTTGTACATTCATACAAGAAATAGCTTTGTCAACTTATGCAGACAAGCTAATAACCTAATGTAAATAAACTAGAATGCAGGAGTAACCGAAACGACCTCGAAAATGTTACTTTATTTGTTGGCTATTGACTACAAGGCAGCGTGGCTGCCCTGCCTTAGCCATCATAGCTCTATTATTTACTGAGCTGAGATATTGCCAGCCGCAAGCGCAGGTTGGCCGCCCCTTATATCTGGCCGCCCTAGGCCCAGGCCTCTTTGGCCTTAAAATCTTAAAATCCGCCACTAGCTTTACTCGAGAACATTAGATATAGTACTGAACTGTCAAAGACAATCGCTATCTTAGCTATAAACTCACATCTAATCTACACAATTCTCTATCTGTGCTACGTGGTTTTTTTGACAGCCCGACAAATTGCCGAAATCAATTTTAGAACAAAACATTGATATGTTATCAGAAACGAGACGCAGTATTTTGAAATACCGGATGTAAATGTAATATTTTTTTTTTTTCTCCAGCCATACTGTTGACCCAATTTATTCAGTTCGGTCGAATATGGGGGAAAAATCGCCGGAATATTTTGTTTGACCGTTTTGACTTTGAATAAGTGGGTTCTGTAGGCCATTTAATTTCATTGTAAGTGATTGAAGGGGTCGACTATGAAGATAGGCACTTAGAGACATTGGCCTGTAGATATTGTTAGACCAACGTAATTTATATCTTCTATTTCTATATCTCCCCAAAACATAGGATACCTTTTATCCCGATATTCCCACGGAATCTCGACGTATGCGGGTAAAACCGTGAGATGCAGCTAGTGTACTAAGACGACGATAGCCGACTTTTAATGATTTTATACTGAAGATGACGTCTAAACGAGTAGTGTTAATTATTTGGAAAAAATATATGTTAAATGAGAGCATTTTTTAAATATTTTAATATAGGCATATTTTGGATTATATTACATAGTGATATTAATTTGTTAAGGTATGTCTAACGCGAATAAAAAACTGAGAATCACACAAAATCTTTCACGCGTATTTTTCTGAAACCTTTACTATTTTAAACGTAATTTAACTATTATTTTTTTAGTATACGTAGTTTGTTAAAATACCTTTTGTTTTATGTATAATAAATTAATAATACGTCTCATTTGGGACAGCGTTCCTTGATGGGCGAGTCCTGGCTAGACGTACGACGCGTTGCGTGAGCTCAGTACAGAACACACAACCTAACCACTCAAGGTCACTGTCATATATCTGCGTCTTAAAGTGGTAACTGCCACCTATGGACAACTACGATGTCTCTATGGCCGATGCGTTGCCATCCCAGAGACAAAGCTGACATATCTCATGTACCCGTAACACACTGGCACACATACCCTTCAAACTGGAACACAGTAACGCTGCTTGACGGTAGATGTTATAATAATGGGAGTACGTAAAGGTACAATTCCGTAGCCGGCTGCAGGCAGCAGCGGCAGGCGACGTGTCGCCGCGACACTACTGGGGGCATTTAAACTGTAGAAATAAAAAATAAAAATCTCATTTGATTAATATAAACTGAAAAGAAAAATTATCTGGTAAAATTACGGTCTTAATTTTTTTCATGCGGCAATTTTTACACCAAATTTGATTCCGATATTAATTGAATTTGATTTAGCTAAAATATGTGTTACCATAGAAGAATTGCTGGGAATTGAGAAAATGAATTGCTTTTAGAAGAATTGCTTAATGTGGCCGTTTTAGGCTGGTTTTTTATGTATTTTTATTATTTATATATCAATGATTTTTATGAAATCGACGTGTCGCTAGCTACGGAAGGTATTTCATAGAAATATAAACAAACCAGTACCCTAATTGCGTAATACACAATCAATCAAAACCTGAATCGTTTTGAAACAGATTGCTAATCCATTGTATCATAATATTGGAAAAAAAAATCTCCTCAACAACGTAAATAACGCAATGAATGTTGTTGAACTGTCAAAATGAAACAGATTAGTTTTAATCGTTTACGAAAATGTGTTACGTAATTAGATAGCTGTAATGAATAGAACTCCTATTAATATTTTCACGGTATTTTATTTTTGCCAGACAGGATGCTGCCTCTGCTCATTCTATCTGAGTTACTTAAGGATCTCCAAAAATCGAAATTTTACGCGGAAACCATGTTCAAAAATACATGAATATGCTAACAGCAGCCGACCTTCCCGGCAAGACGGAACGCGCCAAATAGTCCCGAAAAAAAACACAAAAAAATTGTTTATGCAACCATGTTTTTTAAGGAAGCCTGCGTGTTGCCAGGTTTTTTTGACAGTTTTTATTTGGTAATTTATTTATTATAGGTTTAGAATATTGTGTTTATTGCCTATCGAACTTGTTGCTATAGCAAAAGATTGTAGGTTCTTTTTTCTTCCATGAATTGAATAGATTTTGAACTGCGTCTTTATCACTCGAATATAATTTTATACACTTTTGAAAAAAATTGATTATTCTCTGTCATTCCCCATTTTTACAACGTTGGGTCTGTCAAAACTTATCCCAACTATTTTGTCGTGATGGGGTCCAGTGGTTAAGACCTCGCCTCTCATGCCCGAAGTTGTGGGTTCAAATCCGGGCAAGCACCAATATGACTTTTTCGATTCGTGTATGTATTTTTAGGGTTCCGTACCTCAAAAGAAAAAAACAAACCCATAGGATCACTCGTGTGTCCGTCTGTCCGTCTGTCACAGCCAATTTTCTCCGAATTTAATGGAACGATTAAGTTGAAATTTGGTACACATATCAATTTCTGTGACCCAAACACGGACGGGTAATGAAAATAACTGAATTTTGAATATAGGGGTCACTTTTTTAAAGATATTTAAGAAAATTTACGAAAATGTACTTTATCTCCGAAACAACTGAGCCTACAATTTTGAAAAAAATACAGGAAATTTTTCTACAGTTATAGATTACAGAAAAGCATATCAAGTTTATGGTATTAAAAAAACATGGTAAATCTCCCAATATTGTGCGTACAACGTTATATTTGCAGTTGGAATGTACGGGAGAACATGTTTTTCAACTACAATGTTAACTTGGTCGTTGGGATGAATTCATCTCAACTACGGAACCCTTCATTGTGCGTGATCCGACACGCCCTTGGCCGGTCCTTTTTTAGTTTATCTTGGACATTACTGACATCGGTAAAGGAAAAACGTCGTGTGGAAATTTGCTGCGTAATTGCGTAACACACAGTAGCAATGGCTTTCAGTTTGAAAGGTCAACAACATTCATTGCGTTATTTACGTTGCTGAGCAGACAAATTTTTCGACCATATGAAGCAATGGATTAACAATATCCTTCTTGTGATTGAAAATATCGTACAAAATTCAAACTTAATTCAATTAAACCATTTACAGGCACTTTTGAATTGTCAAGTGGTCGGTCAGTCAGAAAGATGAAGCTAGTTGCCCATTTCAAGCTTAGTAGGTACTTATGGAGAAGAACGGGCAACAAACTCCACGGACAGTCTTTAAAAAAAAAAAAATAAATATTAAGTACAAAAAATTGGTTAGATCATTATTGTTGAAATTATACATGTGAGAACAATGTTTAAAAACGTGCACGTTAAAGGCATCCGTAATAAAAAGATAAAAAACAAGAAACAATCAAAGATTAAAATAAAATAAAATAAGCCATGGCAGCTAAGAGATGACCAGTCCCTACTGACGGCGCCTATTCACGAACATGACGCATGGATCAGCACCGTTCAGCTCAACCATTTTGAAGGGAGCTAAATGACCCAACACACACGCCACCATCAGTGAGACATCTTAGTGAGCATGACATACTCACAGCCGCCAGGGCACATTCAAGTCAATGAAAGACGTATTACCCGGTACATGGTAGGTCTAGATAGTACATAGTACTCACACCTGTGCTATCCAATGCCGTAAACCAATTGGTAGATCACGTCACGCTAAAAATAGATCAAAAACAGAAATGCGTCGGCATATTTCTCGATCTGGCCAAAGCTTTCGACACCGCCAAGATTTCTCACCTTGTGGACAAGTTAGATAAGATTGGTATTCGCGGAAATGCTCTAAACATTTTTAAGGATTTTCTCTGTGACCATACGCAAAGAGTTAAAATAAAAGTATACGTTAGCTCTGATGCTGAGGTTACCTATGGCGTCCCACAAGGCAGTATACTTGGCCCAGGTCTCTTCTTGATTTACATAAATGACCTGTGTCAGTTGCCACTTGTAAACGGCAAGATCGTTACCTACGCTGACGATACGGCATTAATATTCCACGGAGAGACCTGGGACGAAGTTCGACGAAGCGCCGAACTGGGACTGTATAGGGTAAGCCATTGGCTGAGATCTAACCGACTCACTTTGAACCTTTCTTAATCCACTTTTATCCAATTCTCTTTTTCTAAAACTAAACCTGCCAATTTTGATATTAGATTACATGACTGCAACTTGGCTTCTTCAACGTCATGTTCATGCTCTACTATCACTAAGTCTACACATGTAAAATACCTTGGTGTATTCTGGATGAAAAACTTGGCTGGCGACAGCACATAGACCTCACCACAACGCGTATCAGAAAACTGATTTGGGCATTTAAAAAACTTAGACACGTAGCAGACTTCGAACTACTTCGCACTGTGTACTATGCGCTCGTGCAGTCGTGGGATATTGTGTTACTGTATGGGGTGGTGAATGCAAGACTTTTATGATTCACCTGGAACGGGCTCAAAGATCTCTGCTTAAAGTCATGACTTTCAGACCGTTTAGATTTCCCACCAAAATCTTATACGAGAAGTGTGAAGTACTCACAGTAAGACAGAATTATATTCTGCAAGTGGTTTTTAAGCAGCACAGTATTACCGCACTATAAAAAACGTTTGCTTACCTTTACGCTGTCACACGGCGTCCGCTAGGCGACAGCGGGTATATCTTGCCGCTTTTCTTTATAATAAATTAAATAAAATCCTGAACATAAATCCCCTTACGACTCGTGAAACAAAAAATAAGGTAAAAATGTGGCTACTGACACAAGACTACAACGCTACTGAAAATTTACTGCAATCAACATAAATATTTAAGAACACAATTAATTGGTATTCACACACATACACATACACATACACATACACACTCCCACTTACACCCAGGCCCACATGCACACTGACATATCTGCACCCTTATTTCTAATATTATTTTGTTTCATCCTAGCTGAATTGCAATTTATTCTAAACTTATTACAAACTTTTATTTTTTTTACTACAATCATTATTTTTTTAAATTATTGTTTTTAATTCAATTATTAATCTAAATTTGTAATCCTAATTTTTATTCAAATTCTAATTTTAGTGCATAAGTAATTACCTGAATGTAAAATGATAACTATTGAACTTAATTTTAAGTAGGTAATTACATTTTGTCACCTTTTGCTGCATAAAACTTGCCCAATTGTAACTTAAATGGAAGAAGTCACTGGCTCCTGAAATACAGGTATTCTAACCTAGCTCTGGAGCCAGGGTCTCACATTTTTCTGTAACCTGTTTTTATGCCAATAACTAATTATTATTATTATTATATACTTGTGCTTACATATCTCGGAACCATGCGGTCCCGGTCCTTTGAAAGGCGTACGAGGGGCCGAAGCCAACTCGCAGAGACCCCTTGGATAATCTTAAATGGAATGAGGCACCGACCGACGATTATCCCTGTATGCACTATGCAAGTGCACCCAAGGACAACCCCCGGTTGATGCAGGGCTATTGCAGAACATGGAAACAAAACATATTGGACTATGGGTTTGGAGGGCTGTAGTGGATTGGTTACTTAGAACTATGGAAGGCCTATGTCCCCTGCCTGATCAATGTTATGGTATACACGGATAAAATGGCAGGGGGTGACTTGCACACTCAATAATGGGCCCCCGAAAACTGTCGCTAGCACATAGTGACGCAGCGACAAGGGGGCAACATGTCCTGAGGTGCTTGAGGAGTGGAGAGGTATTCCACGGCTTTCAGAACAATCCCAGAGCCCGGAAGATGGTCAAGATCCCTACGAGTACTTACTGGAATACTTCCTTCCTCCGAGCACGTTTGCTCTAGCGAATCTCCACTCAAGCCGGCCAATTAAGGCAAGAATGAGGTGGGAGCTCCGTTCCTCGTCAGTGTTCACACTAGCCGGCCAATAAAGGCAAGCCAGAGGTGAGGAACAAGACTTCTCCCGGGAGATAGGGTCCGTGGGGTCGCTACTGCCCAACAGCTCGCCACATGCTGCCCTGTGGGTTTTTGTATCTCTCTTGGTCTGGCTCCTCATCCCAGAAACGTTCCGGCAAAGTAAACTCTACCGGCACAGGCCTAGAGTTCGGAGCGCGCAAGCCCCACCACGACGTCAACGTAGAGATACGGCGGTGGGGTTATTATTATTATTATTATCCAATTATACAATAGGTAGATTAGGGTGCGGGAATTGCAGTCAATATAAGAAATCGCCAACCCTTTTTTTCGTTCATAATGCACACGACATACTCGCGCGATCAATCAAGTCGAGTATGTACGTCATTATTCCCCCGCGTCCTAACCAAAAAGATAGTTCGCGCGAATAAACTATATAGTCGCGTTCCTATGTCACTCAGATCGGAAAACCGAAAGGCACCCCCTGCCACGAGATCGGGTTCGCCGAAAAAAATGAACGCAACGATAGCATACTCGCGCGACGATCGCGTTGGCTAGGACGCGGCCTAAACATGGCTAAGCGACCATAGACAATTTTCTAATACAGCAAAAGCAAATGATTAAAAAAGAATTATAAATAAACGTGGCGTATATGATGGTCACGTTTTGAGTTAGTATCTTATGCACATAATATATTATTTATGGGCTTAACTTAGTTAGCATCTATTTTGGAGATTTTTTTACCTGCATAAGTAGGGTTGGCTGGCTAAACCAGTTGCTAGGTTATCAAATCAGCTTTTCGCAGTCTACTGGATATAGGCCTCTTCCAGGCTGCGCCAAAACACCCTATCCTCCGCCTTCGGCATCATGTCTATCCCAGCCACCTTTTTAAGGTCGTCGGTCTATCAAGCTGGAGGGCGTCCCACACTACGCTTTCAGAAACGCGATCTCCACTCCAGTTCTCGTCTACTCCACCGGCCATCGGTCCTTCGCCAACATGGCCAGCCCACTGTCACTTCAGCTTGCTTACTCTGCAAGCTATGTCGGTAACTCCTAGGGTTACCAACCGTACTCAAATTTAGAGTATTCTACTCTTTTTCACGATAAGAGGAAAAGATAAGTGGAGCAAAATTGTGACACAGTGGTATCCTAGAGAAAGTAAAGGGAAAACAAGTAGACCACAAAAAAGATGGGAGGACGACTTAAGACAAGTGTCAGAAGTCACAAGGAACAGAGTGGCTCAAGAAAGGCATGAGTAGAAAAGGTTGGAGGAGGCCTTTGTCGACTGGCAAACAGATCTACAGAAAATAAGTAAAACTCAAATAAGATACTAGATTAAGGTTTACATTAAACTTAAGTTTTCTATGTATTTTGTCATTTAATTGTGATATGAATCTGAATAAAAGGCTACATTATTATTATTTATTTTTATATGTTTATAAATCTCGGGACCTCAGGATCCCGGTATTTTGGAAGGCGTACGAGGAGCCGAAGCCAACTCCAGAGGAGATTATATCTGTATGGACTATACAAGTGCACCCAAGGACAACCCCCGGTTGGTGCAGGACTATTGCAGAACATGAAAATAAAACATATTGAGCAATGGGTTTGGGTGGCTATAGTGGATTTGTTTCCTTGAACTATGGAATAACTATGTCCCCTGCCTGACCAATGTAATATACTATACAAGGATGAAATGGCAGGGGGTGACTTGCACACTCAATAATGGGCCCCGGAAATTGTCGCTAGCACATAGTGACGTAGTGACAAAGTCCACTCTAGCCAGCCAATTAAGGCAAGAAAGAGGTGGGAGCTCTGTTCCTCGTCAGTGTTCACTCCAGCCGGCCAATAAAGGCAAGCCAGAGGTGAGGAATAAGACTTCTCTCGGGAGATAGGGTCTGTTGGGTCGCTACTGCCCAACAGCTCGCCACATGCTGCCCTGCAGGTTTTTGTATCTCTCTTGGTCTGGCTCCTCATCCTAGACCCGTTTCGGCAAAGTAAACTCTACCAACACAAACCTAAAGTTCAGAGCGCGCAAGCCCCACCACGTCGTCAACGTAGAGATACGGCGGTGAGGTTATTATTATTATTATTCTCTTTTTCACGTAGGCGTACTTTATAATCTGCAAAAGCAATAGAGTACGCTAAAATACTCTATTTATATTGACTCTCAATATGAATTGAACTAATTCAGCATTCACTAAGAGAGTCGTTTCCATTGGCCACTGGACAAGTGCCCCAAGGCCCCGTGATCCTTGCCCCCCTCCCCTAGGGCCCCCTTGTTCCTGCCAGCGTCGTTACTAGAGGCTGCCAAAAAAAAACCTAACCTATTCGAGGTTGATGGCGATAGGTTTAAACGGCCCTGTTTTCGGTCAAGATTGCAGTGGCGAGCAGACAGAAACAAAACTACAGTACCTCATCAATTTGAATTAAGAATTAGTAGTAGACTCTAGACTTCTAAAGTCGTACAATTTAAATATAAAACACAAAATTTGGTGTTATTTCCCGCAAAAAATAAAAAGTACAGACATAAAAGAAAGAGTATTACACTCTTTTTTATAAGTCTGTACTTTTTAATTACCCTCTCTGAAATCAGAAATACTTTTTTTCTTCTAAATAAAGTTGGCAACCCTAGTTACACCTGTTTTTTTTTTTTTTTCGGATAACCTCTTTTCTGATGTTTTCCTTTAAAGAAACTTCGAGCACTGAGTGACCTTTAATTTATGGACCAGCCTGACTGTCAGCCGTCCATGTTTTGGCACCATATGTCATGCTAAATTAGCTTGTAGGTAGATACGCGCTCCGTTTGGGTTCAATTCTTGGCGCCCATTTGGGACCAAAATAGGGTAAAACAACGCAACGTCGCAAATAGCTAAGATTTACTTGTTTCGTTTAATTTACTGTATGGAATTAAGAAATGTGGCTAACTAGGGAACTAAAATATTGATTGTGATTTGCAGTAATTAATATCGTAATACCGAATATTTAGTTTTAGATGTAAAAAAGTATTAGGAAACTTTCAGATGCCTTTTTTACACCTAAAACGGTTACAACACCAAATTGAGAGTTATAATTGCAATTCATTATTAATATTCTAGTTCGAAAAAAAAAAACAAAACAACAAAAAAAAACTACTGTGCCATAAATTTTGATCGCGTAAGTATTGCACGTTTCTATGAAACGGCAGTTTTTTTTTTTATAAACGACGAAAAATTTCAACACAGGGATCATGTACTAAATCCACTGTAACAGTTTTCGCGACGATGTCCCTGCCACCATGTATTATTTTAATTCCCCAAATACTTATTAAACCTATATTATGAAACTATAAATATTTTTAACTTTAAAATCGTCCAAATTTACGTAACGTTTACTCCGCGCGTTCATGCCAGGCTCACTTAAGTTTCAAGAAAAATAAACATGACAACTCAAATCAATCTGCCTAGCCTTTTCCCAACTATGTCGGGGTCGGCTTCCAGTCTAATCGGATGCAGCTGAATACCAGTATTTTACATGGAGCGACTGCCTATCTGACCTCCACAACCCAGTTAACACTGGTCAGACTTTTGGGCCTCTAATTATCCGTAACGACTGTCTAAGATCTACAAATGACAGCCGGGACCAACGGCTTAACGTGCTTTCGTGAGGCACGGAGGCGTCACGATATGTTATGTATGGTCACCTATTCACGAAGCAGCTGCAGCAAGCGTAGCAAACTCAAAGCATTTATTTCAAATAAACTAATTACAGGTACTTTTGAATTGTAAAGAAACTCCACGGACATTCTTTTAAATAAAAATATTGTTACAAAATATTAGTTACATTATTTATGTTGAAATTATGTGAGAACAATGTAGAAAGACGTGCACGTTAAAAGCGTCCGTAATAAAAATATAAAAACAAAAACAATTCAAAAATTAAAATAAACTGTGGCAGCTAAGGGATGACCAGTCCCTACTGACGGTTATAGTTTTCCTTTTTATTTCGTTATATATACTACTCCTGTGAATTGTTCCACATATCCAGAACCAACCATTTAGTTGGCAGAGGGGGGGTTGCCAGTGGTGCGAAGAAAACCGAAAGGGAGATCGTGGCCCCCCGCAACAGGACAACCGAAGGAAAACGGGTGGGTTTTAGTCAGTAAGAGTCTGACACGCCCTCTCACTCCACCCAGAGCGGAAGAAGTTATTTGATAATTTCCCACCCAAAAAAAAGAAAGGGGGGGGACAAAAATTTGCACTTTAAAGCTTAATATTGTATTTATCAAACGGATACCTACCTGAATCCAAAAATGGTTCTGAGAAACTCACAATTTTTTTTAATGACCTTTCCAACGATATCCCACACAATAGGCTAGATGAGAAAAAAAACACCCCCCCCCCCACTTTACAGGTAGGGGAGGAACCCAAAAAAAACATGGTTTTATTTTACCACTTTGTCGGCGTGATTGATATGTGCACCCATGCCAAATTACAGCTTTCTAGTACTAATAGTTTCTGAGCTAAGCCGCGGACAGACAGACGGACATGGCGAATCTGTAAGGGTTCCTTGTTAACTAAGGAACCCTAAAAACATAACCAGAATTTAATACCTAAATAAAGCCTCCAGGCATAAAGGGCGTGCCCGCTTAAAGACTGTGATGTGAAAAATAATCTTCCCTTCTTTTGAGCGTTTCGATGGCAATTTATGAGTTAGCCCAGAATTTGGGTCTGTGTTTGGCACCTTCAGTAGCGTCCCTCAGCGCCTGCATCGTGCAGGCAGCAGGACACGCGGGACACGATATTAAGTGCCCCATTTTTTATGGGACAGCACCACATTTAGGATGCCTGACTATTGACGCGGTGCGAGGGAGTACGGAGCAGAGTTGCGGACTGTGTTTGTCCATTGATGCGGAGCGAAGTAGTACGGAGCAGAGTTGCGGACTGTGCGGAGCTAGGCCGAGTTCACGCGATGAGTAATTTGAGCGGGCTGCAATAACCCACGGCCGGTTCTTTTTCGTTTCTCCGCTCCACTTCCCCGATCCGCTGCCCCGCTCCGCTGCCCCACTCCGCTTCCTCGCACCACATCCCGGTTTTGTATGAATTTTTAAACTAGTTCGCAAATCCCTATCTATTTTATGCAATTCCATTGGTTAACATTGACACAGCCTTTAACTCCAGTGCGGAGTTATTAAAAAACAATGCCAAAAGCCCTTTTTAATGCAAATAAAAATGTAGTGACTATTTATGCGAAAAATTACCACTAAACTTATCTAAAAATGAATCATTTTTGTTTTATCTAATTGATCTCAATCATGTCGAGACTCATACCTATTCGAACAAGTGTGTAGCACGCCGTCACAAAACAAAACATCACAACATTTCCCTAAACTATAGTCTCTGAGGTCAAAATGTACCGTTTTATCTAAAATGCCTGCAACATGTTCTTAATTTAAAATATTCTACATTATGTGCCTGCAACATGTTCTTAATTTAAAATATTCTACATTATGTTAAAAAAAACCTTGTCCAATCCGAAAGGGGCACTTATTTACTGCAATAACATTATCAATAACCTTTTTTTAATAAATTTATTTAAAAAAAAAATATTGCAATTTAAAATTCTAATTTTTTTGTACCAAATTACCCCAAATCCATAAAAAAATTGAAAATTTTCAACAGGGGTCATAAGTTATGACTTGTAGACACCCGCTAAACGAAGACGGCCGCCCGCGCCCCATGTAATAATAATGACCCGGTAATATTCCCATTAAAAAAAAAAAAATGATTTGATTTATTTTTCGATTTTCCCCTAACGATACTTAATAACACCCTCACGGATCGGAAAGGATTTTTTTTACATGTTGTACAAGTACAGTTCTTTTTAAAATGTCTGCCGATTTACATTTTGAATTTCTTATTTAGTATTACGGTTTTTCGTGTCCGATTTTATCTTATTAGCATAATATAACGGGCTGCCATAACAGGATAAGTAGAATTAGGTTACACGGTGTCCAAATTTTCTGATGTAAGCAAATAGATTTTCCTGAAAGTTGTTCGAATTTTTTAAAGAGGTTACAACGCAAATACAGGTTGTCAAACTAATTTTTTTTCACTAACTGTTCAATTTACGAATGTCAACTTACACCTAATTTATTAATAAACATAACTGTACAGAAAGAAAGAAAAATAGGTTTATTTGTCACAGAGACAGGGTGTCAGGGTGGGGTGGGGTGGGGTTTGTCAGGGTGTCTCAAACGTAGTGGTCCAAAGACAAATGGGGTAAAACGGAGGAGGCCCACCTATCATTTGAAAACTTCAGCGAAACTTCTCAAATCCAGATTTAAAAAAAGTACTACCGCTAAAATGTAAAATCGGCTTATAACACTCTGCATAGTGCCCAGAGTGATGGCCACAGCACGTTGCCAGGAACCAGCTTCCAACATTCCCATGGCTCTGATCATTTCTTCTCGTCTCAAAAGACGTCTTCTCTCCATGATATCGTTCTTTTATATAGATTCCCCTCAGGAGTAGATTCCGCGCCACCACTGAAGTCCGGTGACGCGGACGCGGCGCTATTGTCAATGTCATTGCATCATATTGCATAAAAAAATGTTGTTCCTCAATTTTCCACCAGCCTTCTTTCGTGGCGCGCACTCTATGGCAGTTTGACTGATTTGGGCCTCTTACCCGTTGCAGGATTATATAGGTATACGATTTGCCTGTTTTGATCGAAATTCAAAAACGATTCCCTTTTCAAATTATGAAATTTATTTAAAAAAGTATCAAAAGAGTTACAAAAGTTTTATAACTATCAAAAACGTACTGGATCCCTAGACACTTTTGGTGTGTGTATTACCAAACTAAAATATGGGGCGTCGAAAAATTCATCCGCATCACTGTCGACTAGTAATGTAAGTCGACATACGCTCGGAAGTAATAACATCGCGGCGATTTTTTTTCGTGCACTTTATTTTCAACGCTCTGCCTCACGCCGAGAGTTGAAAATCCGACGGTGCGTTTTTTCAACGCGCTTGGACGAGAGTGCGTCCCAGCGCGTTGGATTCTCAGCCTCGGCTTAACACCGAGAGTTGAATATCCAGTGCGCGATAAATTCCCGCCGCGATTTTATTACGTCCGTGAGTACTAATATTTGGTGGTACTAATACTTGGCTAATTGTATTCATGTCAGCACGTGTCAGCAAATCACATATCTTTCTATAACTGCATGATAATCTGTAAAAAAAAACTGCCTGTCGTTTGACGCGGAGCGAGTCAACGGAGTGGAGCGAGGGAATAATGTGGAGCGGAGTTGCGGACTGTGTCTGTCCATAATTGAGGAGCGAGGTAGTGCAGAGCGGACTTGCGGACTGTGTAGATCTAGGCAAATTTGAGCGGGCTGCAATACCCCGCGGCCGAATTTTTTCCGCTTCCCCGCTCCGCTTCTTCGCTCCGCTTCTTCGCTCCGTTTCCCGGATTTGTATGAAATTTCAAATTAGTTCGAAAATCCCTGTCCACTGAAGAGGACCGGAGATTTTATGCAATTCCATTGGTTAATATTGGCACAGCTCCGCTCCGCTCCTCTCCTCCCCAATCCAGTGGACAGTTAGCCTAATGCTAAAAGCTGGATATTTTCAGTCAGCTAGACTTGTGTCTAGAAGCCTTTACGACATTCTTGAGATGTTCTAGATTACAAAATCTAGAACATCTCAAGAATGTCGTGTTCCTGAAATCTTAGACCCATGTTTTAACCTAGCCATAATATATTCAAGACTAACCCAATCAATCAATCTGCCTCGCATTTTCTAAACTATGTTGGGGTCGGCTTCCAGTCTAACCGGATGCAGCTGCATACCAGTATTTTACATGGAGCGACTGCCTATCTGACCTCCAAAACCACAACCCAGCAATTGGGTCTCACGATAGCCCTTGGTAAGACTGGTTATTAGAGTTTTGTGATGACAGCCGGGACCAACGGCATTACGTGCTTTCCGAGGCACGGAGCAGTCTCGGTATGTAATGATGGTCACCCATCCACGGCCCGACCGCGGCAAGCGTAGCTTAACCTTCGATAGATATCATTTAGCCACGTCCACGAATAACTCAAGAAAGTCCTAAAAACGCATAACACAAACAACGAAAAAAAAAAAGAAAACAGGTAATAATTCACGGTCAAAAAATATTGGCTGTGAACTAACGTCAGTCCGCGTTCTAAATTCAAAAACACAGAATAGACTATTCATTACGGTTGACAGTGACGCACGAATGTCATCCATATTGTAATATGATGTTTTTCGTTCGGATATTCGTATGAGTGGTGTTTTAATAAAATATGTTTGTAGGTACCTAGTTACTTTTTAGGGTTCCATACCTAAATAGGAAAAACTAAACCCTTATTGAATCTTTTCGTTGTTCGTTTGTCTATCTGTTCGTCTGTCTGTCTGTCAGTCTATCAAGAACCTTTTTCTCAGGAACACGTATCAAGTTGAAATTAATATCAAATACATATGTAGGTCCCTTGGAGCTTTAAAAAAAAAGCTTTAAAGTCAATGCAATAAAAAATACGGCCATTTATGCGACATATTTTGATGCTCGCAAATAAATCAAAACCAATAGGGTACTTTCCGTTGATCTAGATTCATGAAATTTGGCAAGACTTAGGAAAAGAATGAGGTCTCACAGCGCAAGTAAAGGAAAAAGTTTGAAAAAAGTTAGTTTGAAGTTGAATCAGATTTAAAAAAAATGTGATTATGAACTTATGTTGG
Organism: Omphaloscelis lunosa; assembly: GCA_916610215.1. Classification (NCBI taxonomy): domain Eukaryota; kingdom Metazoa; phylum Arthropoda; class Insecta; order Lepidoptera; family Noctuidae; genus Omphaloscelis; species Omphaloscelis lunosa. Next base: position 6,298,873 of record OU744270.1, read on the forward strand.
CAGTTGCGAATTGACCGTGACGTATATCGATATCCAGAACATATTTTTCAACAATGTCAAGTTTGTTTTTAGGATAAATTCATCCCAACTACGAAACACTTTATTGTTCATGGTCCAACACGCACTTGGCTGGATTTTATAAGCTAGATTTTCAAGAGGTTTTTTTTTTCTTTTTGCGACAGAGTTCCTATTTGCTTGTAGAACTTAAAACGTCAATAACACTTTTGTTTATTTAGGTTCTATTTTCTATGTAAAGTCAGACTCACAACTTATCATAACATTAAGCTTGTATTCCCAGCGTCTACCTGACGGCAGAGGTGAACCTTTAGCACACACGCAAATTTCACCGGTTATGTTTCAAAATCAAAATCAAAAGTTATTTATTCAAACTAGGCTGTCAATCAGCACTTTTTGAACGTCAAAATGACATAAAAGTTTGTTTTTTTAATCCTAGAGACTAATTTGACATTTCAAGTCATTGTTGTTTGTTTTTTCAATTTGAAGTTTGACATTTGTACCTGTCAAATTAGTCTCTGGGATTAAAAAACGAACTGTAAGACAGTCCCCCAAAACGCCCGCCCTTCACCACTTCCTAGTCTTACGTAATATGACGCTAGCCTTTTGCCTGTACCTACAAACATAATAGGAAGCGAGCCTATTACCAATAGGGAGTGAGCCTAATAGGTATTTTCAGTCCATTTTGTCCCATTCCTGCAACTTCTGCACGCGTAGCATGACCACCGTAGAAACGGGTTTTGTCGACGGAAGAATAGACAAAGTGACAGATGAACAATCACAATCTGTCATTTTGTCTATTCTTCCGTCGTCATGCTACGCGGGCTGAGCATAAATGTGTTCAATAACACAGAATAGAGTATTCAGTGGTAGATAGGTCAGTGTTATTAGGTTTTTCCATTATGGAAATGTGTTAAAAAATTTCTTCAGATTTTTGACTAAGATCTATAATATAAAAAAGTAAAAGATCGCTTTAAATTACCGTCAAGTTTACCACAGTAAACTTGACGGTATTTTAAAGCGATCTTTTCCTCTTCATAGTAAACCACACCGTACCTAAAATCCTTGCATAAAACAAAAGTAACACGGCATGGAAAATATCTTACTTAATTTCAAATTCAAAGTAAGAAAAACAATATTTAAAATTCTTACGTCTAGCCGAACGCATTCGAAAATCCAACATGGCGTCCTAACGGTAGCGTTCAAAACAGTGTCAGCCAATTTAATTTTACAATACTGCGATAAATGTATGCATTTATTCGGAACGTACGAACTGACTGAAGTTACAGTTACTGAATTAATACATAAGTTTAGTTTTACCAATTTGATGCAATCTTATGAGGCCTTTTCTGAATTAATTTTCAGTTACTGGCAATCTAGAACATTGGTCGTGCATGAATTTCAATTTAGAGACTACTAGACTACTAAAATAGAACAGAACTGAAAGATATCTGAGCTACTTAAGTAGGTGGGTATACAGGGCGTCCCACGGATATGCCTCATAGAGTGAAAGTACCTTGAATATTGTAGATGGAACATTTTACTGAAAGAAGACATTATTTGAATTTAAAAAACAAATTAAACTGTATTCATAGATATTTAAATAATTACATGGTTGAACCGGGAATCGAACCCGTTACACGATAAAAATAATCACCGATTGAAAGGCTTCATCATATGGATTATTTTTTGCTTAATAACATAGTGTCAAAAATAAAAGGAAGACCATGAATTTTAACATTTTTAATACAAAATTAATCAATTTATCAAATACTCAAAATGAGTCCCTTCCTGTTGAACACAAAGTCGCACTCTTTTGATTATTTCGCTCCCTGTCGATTTTTTGATCTTGTTGTGGTGGATATTTAGAATAATACGTCTAAGTTCTGCTTGTAGCTCGTGGACATACTGGTTCTTGTAAACTACATTTTTTACATAACCCCATAAAAAAAATCTAACGGGGTTAGATCTGGGGATCTCGGCGGCCATCTTGTTTGTCCATTTGTCTCGATCCAGGGATGAAAGTGTTCATTGAGATAGTCCCGTGTTCTGTGACTGTTATGAGCCGGAGCTCCTGCTGAAAAGAAAGGTTTTGTCGTTCCGCAACCGGAAGATTATTTATCTCATTTCTCAAAATCTCCAGTACTTATTTTGAAAGAAAGAAAGAAAGAAAGAAAATACATTTATTTAGCACAGACTAAGAGACACACAATACACCAGATAGTTGGGTAATTATAGTCGTACATCAGGAAAAAAAATAAGATAAAAATAAAAAGTGCAAAGTCCGATGTAAGAAATTAGCAGGAGAGTGTGCCTCACGGCTGCGCCAAAAAGGCCCAGTTCAGCAAAAATGCCAGACAACTGGTGCCTGACGCTGGTTTTCAACTGGACCTGGTGTGTGAGGTGACGAATGTAAATCAGTTTTATACTGCATCGTGATGTGTGTAATGTGTATGCATAATTGTATAAATAAATTAAAATAAATTAGTGTCACATAAAAACAGTAACGAGTAGGTACCTATGTATAAAAAGCGTGATATTGAGTAACATTGCAAAACTAAACAAAAAATAAATAAATACTGATAAATAGATAAGTGACATGACCGCATGATTAGACCTTCTTATGCAAATAAAGAAATTCTCCGAAATGAGTCAGAACAGAAACCTGCTTTAATTTAAACGATGCCTGACTTGCCATGCTCCGACACATTGTTATAATAATTTATTAATCCGTGCACTGTAATGTCATCGCACAATACGCTGCAAGCAGCCGAGCGCGGCGGACTATTTTCGGACAGTTTGCATCTTGTGTGTGCTTTGAACTTGTCTTAGCTGTTGTTTGCATTTGGATTAACCAAATACGAAGGATATGACGTCTTTAAATAAGTCAGCTAAAACACTATTTGCGAAAGTGGAAAAGAAATTAAAAAACAAACAAACAAAAATATTTCTAAATACCTTTCCGTATTCATATGCCCTTCGTAAAAATGTACTAAGAGGACTCGGTTTTTTACAATCCCACACCAACAGTTGAACGAAAAACGCACTTGACTATTAGTCTCGCGGATACGTAAGGGATTCTCCCTGGACCAAATGCGATTATTGTGTCGGTTGTACATACCATTATTGCTGAAGTTTGTCTCGTCTGACCAGATAATATTATCTAGAAAATACTGATCCTGTAGGATGAGCCTCTCGATTTCATGGCAGAAAATAAGTCGTCTTTCAGCATCACCGGGCAGTATTTTTTGTACTAGTCGCCATTCAATGTAACTTTTGAATTTGTATTTTTTTGGTACACGGTGTATTTTGCTTTTCGAAATTCCGATTACTTCTTCACCTTCCCTCACTGAACTTTTAGGATTTTCCTCAAAGTATATCAAAATGTCGAGTTCAACGTCAGTGTTTATCATTTGGTGCCGCGGTTGTGGTAAGCGATGATCGAAACGTCCCAAATTTTGCAGATTGTCCACCAACCGTTTCATAATAAATCGAGATGGTGTATTTCTATCAGGATACCGCGGTGCCATTGTAAGGCTAATGTTATGTTTTTGTGGTTCAAAAAGTATGCTTCCATTAAATCAGTAAATATCAATTTGGGGGAAAATATGCGTCACAACCACGCAAAACGGCCATCGCGCAGCATAATGCTGCGACCACATGCAAGACAGAGCCCCAGCGCTGGTTTTCAGCGACAGCCGGCGTTGACGTCATGACGTCAACCGGATAAAGATATTTTAATTTAATTAAACGTTATTATTGATTTATTTACAATTTTCTAAGATGGCATCTTAGAGCAACCTGTAGCGCAGAGGTCATTTACCGGGGTGACGAATCATAAAATCAATGAAATTATTACGAATAATGTGCAAAGAGTAGGCGAATTGAAGGAAAGAGAGAGCTTTATTATTTAGTTTGTTTGAATTTTATATCTTAATGAAAACTAGCGACCCGTCCCTGCTTCGCAAGGTTTTTACGACTTGAAAAATCATCGAGATTTCTTAATTATCTATAAGTTTATTATTAATTTTAATATTATACACATAAACTTTCCGGAATACATTCTCTAAATTATGTTGAAAACCTTATCAAAATCCGTTGAGTATTTTAAAAGAATAACGCGGACATACAGACAAACGCGAAAAGCATTTTTTTTTAAATAATTATGTAAGATGAGAAATTAATCTGCCTAGCCTTTTCCCAACTATGTTGGGGTAGGCTTCCAGTCTAACCGGATACAGCTGAATACCAGTATTTTACATGGAGCGACTGCCTATCTGACTTCCACAACTCAGTAACTGAGTAATACGATACTCCTTGGTTAAACTGGTTTCGGGCTTCTGACGACCAGTAACGACTGTCAAAGATCTACGAATGTCAACCGGGAACAACGGCTTAACGTGCTTTCCGAGGCACGGAGGAGTCTCGGTATGTAAACATGGTCACCTATCCACGGACCAACCCCGGCAAGTATAACTTAACAGATCGACTCGTGCGGCTGTTATTACTTAGCCACGAGCTCCTCAAGATATTTTATATCTTATTATAATTTCATAATAATGTTTTAAATTAAGAGTGTCCATGGAGTTTCTTGCCCGTTCTTCTCCATAGGTACCTACTACGCTTTGGAATCGGCAACTAGCTTCATCTTTCTGACTGACCGACCCTTTGACAATTCAAAAGTGCCTTTAATTGGTTTATTTGAGATAAATTCTTTGAGTTTGAGTTTGAAAACAGTTTAAAACTGATATAAGTCTTCACTGACGCAAAATTAAACAGTTTGTTTTTTTTTTTCATCTTTTAAAAATTTGTAGTTTACGAAACTGTTAGGTACTGAATAATGACAAATTAACTACTTTATCTACTCTAATACATTGGGATTGAACCTACTAAATAAAAGAGCAAAGTTAAATGGGAAAGAAATAGTTTATTGCATAAAATGCAAGAATTAAAAAAATCCCACGAAATTTAGTACAACATTACAAAACCCAGCCATGGCGCCAAAACCCAGCACACCACCGCGCATCTTAGAGTATATAGCACTGGAAACGCCTTCCCCCTCTGTAAAAGCACATGAACAAATGTTCTAGCACGGTCATAAAAACTACTTTCAAATCAATTCTAACGCACGTCGTTTATCGTTTTTGAGACACGCGGTTCTCATTCAGTGCTCCGTGAAAATGCCTGGTTGTGCTGTTAAAAAGCGTTCAAATACATCAAACTTAAATAAAGATTGAATAATCTTCAATATATGTAAGTGACTGCCTCGTTGGTCTAGTGGTCGCAATCGTTACTGCTGAGCATGAGGTTCTGGGTTCGATTCCCGGGTCAGGTAAAGTATTATTGGGTTTTTCCATCTGGAATTTCTCAGTAGCAGCCTGAGTCTGGATTTGTGGCCGGTTGATGGCAATAGGCTCGCCTTCTATTACATGGGACTTAAACATAACTTGCGAAATGTGGGTGTACTATAGGTACACCTCTGCCTAACCCTTCAGGGATTACAGGCGTGATGTTATGTTTTATATGTAAGTATTTTTAAAACATGTTTTCATTTAAATTCAAAAACCTAACCTTATAAAACGTTTTGACTTTTCATTCGATTCAACCATGATTGAGCATGATTGGCATGAATCGATATTTTTCTCGGTTTTACGTTGTTTTATGGCTTTGATTTTCATAGAATTTCGTTTCACATCATTTTTTCTTATATTATCATTTCATAGAATAATCTATATGCAGAATACTTACCTACTTTGATTAAATTTTAATCATTGATTTTTGTTACAAATAAAATTTTATGTTTCGATATTCATATCATAGAATAACAAATCCAATATTCTTTGTCCTCATATTGTTTAGTTAATATAAAACTTATTACCAAGAAAAACACTTTATCGAGTAACAGTTTCTAAACATTTCAATTCTTACCTTTGACTTTTCATTCAATAACCTATTCTCTAACCAGTCCGAGTCGGGGTGTCCCAAGTCCCGAGCTCGCTTCGCTCGCTCTTTCAGCCTAAGTTCTCATTCAACTTTAATTCGACACTTAATTTTCGACGTTCAAATATGTACCCTTATAAAATTATGGAAAGCATAACGTCTATTTTTTTTTTAAATAAAATACAATGGAAAAATACACAGAACAAACAATATTCGTTAATAGAAAATAATTCTACTGTTTGATAAGTTTATTAAATAAAAAATGTGATTATAAAATTCATTGAATTGTGTTTCTGTGAAATATGTTTCATTCAAGTAAATATGCACTAAAACAATAATATTTGAAAGACCACATATTATATGAAACATTTTCTGCGAAACGAAATTCTATTAATTTTCTGTCTGCGAAATAAGGGGACACCATTTTTCTCGCATTGCTTTTGGGCGTCACTATGCTCGCTACACCTCGTTTTTATGTTCATAAGGTTCAACAAAAATTTCTTGCATTACAAAAATGTACGTCAAATCAGCAAAATTGACATGCACTTGACATGCGATTATATCTTATAGCAAAAATGATAGCGATACTACCGTAGGGCTGGGGTCATGTATTCATAAAATTGACTTGTCGATAATTTCTGAAGACGAATTAGTTTTTTTTTTATAAAAAAATATTTTTGCAACGAAATTTTGCGGCTTGCGGTAGGATTAAACTGGCAGAAATCGTCACACGAAAAAGCATTCATACTTGCGACTGTCTTCTTCTAATTCGATAGAGGGAAAGAAAGTGTGAATTTGGTCAAAATGTAAATCCAAAATAGCAACTACGTACATTACAAAAAAGGAAACCTCAAAAATGTATACGCCATATTTACTCAAAATTGATTAATTAAAAAATCAGTAGGTGACATAACACCTACTGATTTTTAAATACTTACATAAATTGTTGCTATAATAACATAATTTTATTTTTACTTTTCTTTATTAGTTTTTAATATTGAACTTTAAGTTTTCTATGCATCCGCTGTTTTATTTCTGGGTTCAAGCAAAATTCCGAATGATTATCGATATCAATAAAAAAATATCGATGGTACGGACTTCTCTTTCCGGGCTTGAAAAAAACAATAGCTATTGTTCTTTTTCGTAGAAGCTACCGCGTCCCCCACCATAAGCGACAGACTTTTTTGTTCGAAATATTGCGCTTATGGCTTTTCCAGTGTTATATACTCTAAGCCGCGCATGCGCTAAAGTGGGCGCTGCCACAGACAAGTAAAACTTGGAATCAAAACTTTTTTGTAAAACTATAAAAATGGCGTTTCCCGCGTTCCATTACAAAAAAAAAATGATGGAAACTCCTTAGTGATAATAACTTCTTGGATATGCTTTGTATCGTATTGGTAAAAAAAAAAAAGTTTTATTTAACCATTCATTATTTTGTCAGAAAAAAGTGTTTATAATTTTATTTTTAAACTAGCTGTTACCCGCGATTTCGTCCGCGTGGAATTCAATACATCAAATTAATTTATTTGTATAGTGGCTAGTGAAAGTCCTGTCAAAATCGGTCTAGCCATTTCAGAGATTAGCTGGAAAAAACAGACAGACCGACGGACAATTTTTTTTAAATTGTGTTTTTTTTTAATGTACCATATATACTTCCATTAAACATTTAATAAAAAGCTGTTATTTTGACATTACAAACGTGTGTTACAAATGTATAGATGCAGATTTCATGGGTTTTAATCTTTATGCACGGAACTCTAATTCTGTAATCTTTTTGTGTGTCATGTTCGTGAACGGGCGCCATCAGTAGGTAACTCTTAGCTGCCACGGTTTATTTTAATTTTTGTTTTTTTTTTCAATCTTTTTATTACGGACACTTACGTCCACGTCTTTCTATTGTTCTCACATGTATAATGTCAACACGAATGATGCAACTAATATTTTGTAACAATATCATGATTTAAAAGAGTGTCCGTGGAGTCTCTGCCCGTTCTTCTCCATAGGAACCTACCTACTACGCTTTGGAATGGGCAACTAGCTTCATCTTTCTGACTGACCGACCCCTTGACAATTCAAAAGTGCCTGTAATTGATTTATTTGAAATAAATGCTTTGAGTTTGAGTTCAGTTTTCCTATACCGTTTTGAGAGCAGAATAGAAAGAATAATAAAGACAATTTCCACGCAAACTCCGCCCCCATGCACCCCACCACTCCACTATGTGCTAAACGCTAACACATCAGTAATAAAGTTGAATATCGCGTGCCTCTTTGGTCGTGTTTGAGCACGGAACCAAATGTCATACATCTCAATTCTTATTTCGTTTATAACTAAAGTAATATTTGATCTAGAGACAAAAATATCTTATATTTAGATAATAAACTATATTTTCTTACTGTTAATAATTATTTTAAACATAAAAGCCGAGTAATCTTGTTTTTGTTTCAAATAATCTTTAGAAAAGACATGATTTTCGTATAAAAAATGGATCGAGCGAAAATCTTTCAATTATGTAACTGTCTGTATGTATATTAGTAAGTACAGATTTCGGTATTGCGTTAAGAAATAATTATGGCATTAGAAACTCATTTTGAAGTTTATCATTCGAATTTTACGATATGAGAGTAGATAAAAAAAATGACCTAAGTGTATTAAAACTCGGTTTGTTTTTGAAAACATGTTAGATAGGTACTTGAGTTTGAAGCAGGGACTTGAAACGTTACTCAAAATAACGTTATGCAAAGTTATGGTAACGATAATTTGTACCGTTTCACCAGGATCGCAACAAAATTAATTTCGTTGGCTATAACGATACTAACAAACGGAACGAAATCATAAACTGTTTAATAACAATAATAACTATATATCGTTATTTATATATCGATATAACAAAATAATAACGTTATTCATTTCGATACGCAACATTACCAAAAAATATTGTGAAGATGACACTATCACATGAATATAAAAGTAGGTAGGTAACCACAACTATTCATTCACAACACTGTCTGTAAAAGATGCGCATCTCGAACGAACTTAATATTTGAATACGGCGGCGGCGGTGGCTTACCACCAGCCGGTTGCCGGCCGCCGTAACGAAGGTGGCCGGTGGTGGTGGTGGTGGTGGTGGGCGATGACGGAGCGGTGGTCAGCGGGAAAATTTCTTAAGGGCCTATACTACCCAAAATGGACTAGCATGATCCTCCGTTATATCGAAAACACTGAAGCATTAATTTTGAAATAAATATATGTTAAAGTTAAGGATTAATGTTAAGTACTATGTTAGACGAAAACACGATTCCATAAAATTTTCTCTATAGAAAAAAAATCCAAAGTTACCTCCAAACCGAACAATAAACCGCTGGTATTCTAAAAATAATTCAAATTAGATCATGAAACTTTGCATAATAACTGAACTAACTATAAAGCAGCGACTATGTTTTTTATTCCTTTTAAATTAGCATTATTATCGCCGTAAAAAGGAATTACCTAAATTCTTGGCGCCTCAGAGCCGCTAGCACCCCACTCCGTCTCGTTCTCACTCAGTCCGCGAGCAGTATGGTGCGAGCGAGGTAAGAAGTGAATTTGAGCTGAAGTAGTCAGGGCTCTTAAGAATAACGTTACACAAATGAATCTGTAACGTCATTACAAGCGGACATAAACATAATGCTACCTTTAACGCTACTTAAAATGTTAGTCTACAAAAATGATATCCTACAACGTTTTTTTTTTTGTAACTTTATTGATATTTTTTGGTTTTAGTATCGTTACAAACTTTGGAGCGTTATACGATAACATTTAGTGTAACGGAACGAAATTAATTTCGTTTTCAAGTCTCTGGTTTGCTCGCTAATGTCAAATTATATGTCATGCAAACCTAACCTAAAACAAGTCATCATCTAAATGTACTAAATTGCATTAAGACCCGCTGGTAAAGAACGTCAACTAACTAAGTCGTATATGTTTTTTTACTATTTGTGATGATCTGTGGCGAATGGCGGCTTGTCATCGCAACAACTGATCGGTTACTGTGGCGCGTACACCCCGCCACAGTATACTAAAATACCGTTCTGGCCCCCCTGCGTCAGAATATTGGATTTGGGCGTCATAATTTAATATATTATTTACAGTGTTTTCAATGAAATTGCAAGAGCTGAATATAAAATAGAGTATGAAACTACACATTACTAGGTATTCCCCGATTATTTAACAGTTTCATGAACTACTAATCTGAGAATCAAATTGGTTTTTATTACTTCGCAGTATGTGCGAAAAGAAGTATTTTCATCGGGGATAAAGATGTCTTCGTCTCAGGCGAGCTTGAATCCCTCAATCAGGAGTTAGTAACTCACAGCTCCCTCGCTGCACTCAGGAGCCCTAGAACCCTTCGTTGCGTTCGGGATACAAAATATCGCCCGCGACATTAAAACACTGCTTTATCCCCTTAGTGAATAATCTACTATTATTAAGTAGGTATGAAACTTATTTATCAAGCTTTATGTGTCTATAAATTAACTTAGATATCTATAATAATAAAAAATAGTTTGTTTTGGAAAGACGTTAAATCCTACTTGACTTTGATGATCGTGGATAAAATGCAAAAAAAAAACTAGTTTATTATGTACCTAACTAGTGTGACTAACTACTGTGACAAGAAGGGTTCCACTCAGCATCATGCAGTGCTATGGGGAACCCACAGCACAGCGTTAATTTTCAATGGTCACCCGAAAAAAAAAAGAAGAAAAGACGTACGGAAATCAAGTCAGGTACAGTTCTGGTATGAGTTCCGAGAGACCGAGCTGTGGCGGTATAACCACTCACCAGCTTAGGCAACCAGGCGGAAGAGGTGCCAGCAGCCTTGGGGCCTAAATAACTCCAAAAACGATTGATGCAGAAGGCAAGGGAGCCACTGCATTATCTTCCCAAGACAGTCAGAATGAAAAGTAGCGCTGAATAGATAACAATTGCTATGCGAACCGCTTATCAACCGGCGCCGTGCTGTGTCCGGGGCGCACGGTGTGAAGTTGGCTACCGGCCTTGGAGTAGTAGGAGACCAGGCTCTCCATGGAAATTCAACTACTGGAATCTCCATCAAGTTGCGACAAACCCAGGCAATAGGAACATGGAATGTTCGCGGCCTACTTAGTCCCGGAAAAATTACCATCCTGGAAAGAGAACTTGACAGATGCGGTATTAATAATTTCTGTGGGCTCAGTGAGACACACCGGTAAAACAACGGGCACTTCGTAACTGACGACCACGCCATCTATTTTTAAGGCAATGAAAACATCAGCCAGAACGGTGTAGTTTTTTTAATCCCCATGCACCAAAGGAACTGTGTGATGGGTTACGAGCCAGTAAGCGACCGGATAATCAGCATAAAGCTGAAAGCATCGTCAGTGAATTTAAACCTCATACAGATTTACGCCCCTACGAGCACTACAAGTGACGAGGTTATAGAGAGGTTCTACTCTGAACTGAAAACCACCATAGCGAAAATGCCAAATAGAGAGCTTCTTGTCGTTCTGAGCGACTTTAACGCCAAGATTGGTGTAAATAACCAGCAGCTTAGCAAATGCGTCAGAAAGTTTGTACTTGGAACTTGGAACGACAGAGGTGACCGCCTTACACAATTTGCGTCCGAAAATGACCTAGTCATTGCAAATAGCTTCTACCAACACCACCCTCGAAGGCTATACACGTGAACATCAGCCGATGGAAAGTACCGCAACCAGATAGACTGCATCCTGGTTCGATCACGATGGAGGACATCTGTAACAAATGCTCCTACTACCTGGAGCTGATTGCGGATCAGACCACCGACTTTTGGTCTCAAAATACAAGCTCAAATTGACAGCAGCCAGAACCCTCGAAAAACAAAGAAGACTGGACGTGAAGGATGTACCGAAATTCAAGTCGCTAGTGGAACTAAACTGGACAAATTGGAAAGATGCAGTTATGAACAACGAACCACCTGAAACACTTTGGAACAGGGCGAAGTCTCTTATAGAGCTCGCAGTCACAGGATACAAACCACCAGCGGTAATTCATAAGAGGAAAAACTAGATGATGGCTTGTTGAGGAACGGCGCAGGATCAAAACAGCCGGTGCAAATATTAAAGATCTGAAAGAAAGAAAGAAAAAACGTTTATTTGCGGTAAACATGACGCAAAAAAAAAAAAAAATTAAAAATGAGAAAAGGTTGTGGGAAGCATGCGTCACATCCACGCAAATCGGCTATCGCTCAGCATTATGCTACCCTATGCAAGACAGAGCCCCTAATCAATCAAAGCTATAGGGTACTTCCCGTTGACCTAGAATTAAGAAATTTGGCAGGAAACAAGGTCTTACAGCACATGTAAAAGAAAAAGTCTGAAAATCGTTAATTTGTAGTTAAAAACAAAAAAAAACAAAAAAAAAATTTTTTTGCGATTACAAACTTACATTTGCATTTGGAGAATTGACCGTGACGTATATCGATGTATGGGAGAACATGTTTTTCAACTACAATGTTAAGTTTGTTTTTGAGATAAACTCATTCACTTCGTACTTCGTAAGTTGGTGCAGTCGCACTTGGCCGATATTTTCATTATCAAACCAAGGAATGTACTTCCAGGATAACATATCTATACAAGTGATATTATAAAAGCCGATGGCCGTGAAATTATTGATTATCTTACCAAATATTTACACCGATACTGATAGTCAAAGATAAAGGGAATTAGGAAGAAGTGGACTGGGTTATCTAACGCAACGATATTATTCATTTATTTATTCAAGTAACAATGATTCATAAATGAAATAAAATACATTACACATACATAAACATTACGTCATAATATCAGACGTGTATTTCCCAACGGGTTCGGCAGAGGTATACCTTAGTAAACTCACATTTCGCCAGTTATGTCTAGCATAATCAGCCTATAATGTTCACACTGCTGAGACACAGGCCTCCTCTCTGTCAGAAAGAGTTGGCCGTCACGCGGGCCCAGTGCAGGTTGATATATGTCACACGTCTTCGAATTTTTCAATCTAGGACATGCCGGTTTCCTCACGATGTTTTCCTTCTCTTTTTTGAGAGCAGTGGTCGCCCAGTAGAAACGGCCGGGATTTACTAGTTGTAGGTCGTAGGTTCGGACACAGACACGCACTTTACTTTCTACCTTGCCGGCCCGTCTCATCCTTGATGTCCTCCCTCCGGTTGACGCCCTAAGCCAAGGTTCGTACCCCACAGGGGGTGCCCTTAGCGAGCATTCACCTAGTTTTAATTAGCATAGTTGAATAACCCCTGGCTGGAGGTTTTAAGTGTAGTAGCTTAAGGCACCCACAGGAAAGCCCGGTTTAGTAGTCATGATCTCAGAGGTCAACTACGAGATGCTCTACATAAAAAAAAAAAAAAACTGTACCTTACCAATGAAATGTTAAAATGACAGATTAATGAGGATAAAATCAGATTCAATTCGTTTTTAATAATTTGGTGTTTAAAGATAAGCTAACATAATGTAGAATAGATAAACCATGTTTGGTTTTCAAATATTTAAAGGAAAATATTATCCTACTTTTCGTTTTGGAGCTAAAAAGTATTTAATATGAATCCGAAATGGCGTCAAACCTAATCAATTGGGGACAAAACATTGGGAGGAAAATTAAAATATCCATTTTTAATTTTCCGCGTACATATATACTTCCTCCAAAAAACCTGGCCACGTGCCGGTAGGATTCGCATACTATAGATTCTGCACAATATTGTAGAGCAAGCTCAGCATGACCACAATAGAAACGGGTTTTGTTGACAGAAGAATAGACAAAATGACAGATAAACAATCACAATCAGTCATTTTGTCTATTCTTCCGTTCAACAAAACCCGAAGAAAACCCGTTTCTATGGTTTTCATACTACGTTACGTATGCAAGAACACAACATAACATCACGCGGGTATTCCCCGAAGGGTTAGGCAGAGCTGTACCATTATAGCACACCCACATTTTTTTTTAGTTATGATTAATATCTACAATAGATATGAAAAAAAAACCTGTCTGATGCGAAAGGTGTGCATATACACTGCAATAAAAATACATAAAAAATCTAATTATTATTGAAAATAAAAAACTTATACCTTTTTTTTTAACTTTGCCCCACACTAGGAATTTCTTCTGTATTGTGGGTGCGTTTACAAACATTTAAACTCACATACACAAACAGCCAGACCCGGAACAACTACTTGTAGGTCATACAAATATTTGTTCCGTGCGGGAATCGAACTCGCGATATGCAGCGCAGCAGTTAATCGCTTAACCACTACGCAAATCGTGCAATTTAAAAAAAAAATGTACAAAAATGACCCCAAATTAATAAAAAATGTGCAAATTTTCAACAGGGGTCATAAGTTATGACTTGTAGACACCCGCTAAACGACGGCCGCCCGCGGTCCATGTAATAACTCAAAAAAAAAATACCCCATTGAAAAAGTAAACTGTGACGATTTTTTTTTCGATAATCCTGACAATTTTGTCATAAATAGACTCTCAGTACGATGCCTAACAACACCCTCACGGATCCGACAGGGTTTTATTACGTACATAGTTAGGATTAGGATTAAGATTTCACATAAGTACATTAGGTGCGGACGGGGGGTTCTAATAACAGCCGCACGGTACGATCAAGGTAAGAAATGCTTGCGTCGTCGATCGTCGATAGGTCGTCGATCCGTGCATGGATAACCAATCATTTCATACTGAGTCGCCTACGTGCCTCGAAAAGCACGTTAAGCTGCTGTCATTCGTAGATCTTTGACAGTCTGTATGGGCAGACAGAAGCCCGAAAGTCTGACACCAGTTATTGGGTAAACGATACCCCCTGGTAAGACCAGGGGGTATCGGTTACCCAATAACTGGATTGCGAAGATCAGATTCCAATACTGGTTTTCAGTTGCATTTGGTTAGACTGGAAGCCGACCCCAACATTTTAGGGAAAATGCTAAGCAAATGATGATGATGCGGACGCTACAATTGTTGCACTTGTTACCCCTATTCCATTAATGTGTTCTAAATCATGCGTAAGTTACCCTAATTTACGTATCAGGCACTAAAAAAAAACTGCCAACTTGAAACTACTTAGGCCTGAACCAAGGAACTCAAAAACCCATGAACAGGAAACCAAACTCCTTGCTTCGAAACTAAACCTGTAAAAAACCTATCGAATATATATCAGAGCATTCATTCAAGGATGTTTACAGTACGCCGCGAGCCTTGGTTGAACGCGCACGCACGCCTGTGCCCTATATTTTTTTTTTAATTGACGTTATCTGTGTTTCCGCGCGCTTTTCCGATAAAGATGGCGTATTGACAGGTATGTTTCTTTAACTTTTTTTTAAATTTACATTTTAGGATTTTGATTTGTTTTGTGTGCATGCAAAGCATCACCTCTGTACTTCTTGAAGGGGTTTGCAGAGGAACTTCACTTTTCTTGGATCAATAAATGCCTTAAGGTCTGGGAATTCTTCTTTTATGAGCGTGCATTCTGAAAGTGGGCAACGTCGCAAATAGATGTCAAATATTGAATGGCAATATGAAATATGGCTAACTAAAATATTGATTAGGAAATACAATAATGAACATCGTAACAGCGAATATTTAGGTTTGGATGTAAAAAAAAGTATTTGCAAACTTTCCAAAATCCTTTCTACGATTAAAACGGTTACAACATCAAATTCAGTGGGTTACAACATCAAATTCAGTGTTATAATTGCAATTCATGATTAATATTCTAGTTTACTAGATAGCGATATTTCATAATTACATACATTTATATTGCCAAACTAATCAAAACATTAAATTTGACAGCTATTTCTGACGTTGTCAACTTTTAGAATGAACGCTCTTTTAAATTGAACGCGATTTTGGAGTCGTTCCTATAGCAAAACTTATATACCTATCGGTATCTAATGAGTATATAGGTCTAGTATATTAAGGCTATCATCGTTTCAAATATTTAATAATTTTTTTGCCATTATTCACTATTAGATGATGTAATTTTTTCGAAAGAAATTTCAAAACAACACGCACTCCTTTTTTGATAAATAATTATTACCTATACTTAATATTTATTTTTAATTAACTATCATTTAGATAATTTAAAAATACGACGTCGATAAAAATACTATAAATGTGATAAAAAAAAACTTAAAGATAAATGTACTAAAAAGTAGGTATCATTTTTAATCAATTCTGCTTCTTAATTGCGTAAAACACGATCAATATTAATCTGAATAAATTTGAAGTATATGGCTAATCCATTGCTTCATATGTTCGAAAAATGTGTCTGCTCAACAACATAAATAACGCAATGAATATTGTTGAACTGTCAAAATGAAACAGATTGTGATTGATAGTGTGTTACGCGATTAGGGTGCTGTAATGTTTAGTTCTCCGACTTCAAATCAACACCAGTGATAACTTAGGGGTATGGCCGTCGGTCTGCCAAGTCATCGGTCTCGAGTTCAAATCCAAGGCGCACATATTCACAGCGTGTGTGTTTGTACACTTGGTTACCACAAGTAAAGCGCGCGTCGCTTCGTGAGATAAAAATACCGTATGTTTATTATACAAAATGTAAGAAAAGCTGTGTCCTATCCGAAAAGGTACTGCAATAACATTAACAAAAATATATATTTTTTAATATTAATTGAAAATAAAAAGTTATTGCTATTTATAATAGAAATTTTTCAAATGGGGTCATAAGTTATGACTTGTAGACACCTGCTAAACGACGGCCGCCCGCGCCCCATGTAATAAACCGGGTAAAACTCTCCATTGAAAAACAATGTGGGGATTTTTTTTTTTCTTTTTTCTTGAAATTTTTTATTTAAATAAACTCTCAGTACGATACGTGAAAACATCACTGATAGACAAAAGGAAATCGTTTTATTACTTAAGTTCTTATTTGTTATCGACTAGCTTTTACCCACAGCAATAGCTAGTTTAAGTCATAAACTATCTGTGTGCCAAATTTGATCCAAATCCGTTCAGCTGTTTTTGCGTAACAAACATACAAACTTTCACATTTATAATAATTATTAGTTCGATTTAAGTACTTATGTACCTGTACCTACTGGTATAGAAATAGGTATATGTGTTTGTATGTTATCAGTTATCATCTATCGATTTCAATGTGTCATCTTGTCACGAATTTCGGCGCGTTTCGATAAGGAAAAAAGTAATCAATTATTCACCTGCGATATTGATAACACAGTGCGATGCGATGTGACGTCAGTTATTATGATTCAGCACTATAAAATAATACATTTTCGCCTAAATTGATAGTAGGGTGTTATCAAAAAGATCAATAGGTTTTTTACAGTTAAGAAAACCTTCAGAGCTAAGCCCTAAGACTCACTCATCCGATCACGAAAAATCAACGGTTCCGTAAAGAACTTCCATTCTTACACGACCCAAATGTATGGGACGCACAGCGTTCCTTCTGACTTTTTTTCTTTTTGCTCGGGTCCTAAGAGTCCTAGCGTGATGTTATAGCCTATACGTATATATAGCCTTCCGCAACAATTGGGCTATCAAATACAATTTATTTTTTTTGAGAAAAAAATATTTAAAAATAAGTCTGCAGCTTTATTATTAGTATACGTATATCTTTTCATATTATAGATATGTCGCAGTGAGAAGGTTGTAGCCGTGATATAGTTATATCCCTAGGAATATAACTTAATAGATATAAGGTTACATAATATGTAACCTTATTGGTATATCCTTAAGCCTGTATCCTTGTATCCTGAAGGACATAATAGATATACCAATAAGGTTACATAATATGTAACCTTATTAGTATATCTAGTCCTTAGTATATCTTAGTATATCTAGTATCTAGTCCTTCTAGGGTATCTGTATTGTAAATACGACGAGTCTACATCATACAAATTACAAACACCACTTCTTAGAAAGATTGTCTCGTCGGTCAGCCACAAGCGCTACTGGCGAGCATGAGGTCCTGGTTACAATTCCCAGGGGGCCTAAAATGGCCGCTTTAGCAAAATCATAATATGATAACATTATGAATCACACAAACTGACAATTCATAATATTATCTGCGTTCAATTCATATTACGCAATTCATCTGTTTGACAGTTTTGTATTATAATTAAATAACATTTAAACTGTAGAAATAAAAAATAAAAATCTCATTTGATTAATAAAAACTGTAAAGAAAAAAAATCCGATAAAATTACGGTCTTCATTTTTTTCCTTGCGGCAATATTTATACCAAATATGATTCTGATATGAATTTAATATGATTCAGCTAAAATATGTGTCAACATAGAGGAATTGCTGCAAATTCAGAAAATGAATTGCTTTTATAGGAATCACCCGACCTGGGGGGTCTTATACGGCCATATTAAGTGGCCCTTTAAGACCCCCCAGGTCGGGCAAAGTGTCATTAAGTTTTTCCATCAGGAATTTCTCAGTAGTAGTCCGGAGTCCGGATTGTGCCCGGTTGCTGGCGAAAGCCCCATTTACATGAAACTTAAACATAACTGGCGAGATGTGGGTGCACTGGTACACCTCTGCCTAACTCTTCGGGGATAGCAGGCACGATGTTATGTTACATTTAAGAAAGCTTCAAGCAATTCGCAGTAAAGCGTTTGCAAATGTCTCGCTTGAGTGAAGGCTACACATAAACAAGTGAATATTAATTGTTACGCTCACGGATCACTAACCAAAGCTGACTGACCTTGACCCATATTGATCGGTTGATCAGCTAAAGCATAACAGCAGAGCAGGTTGTGGAAGTAGAGCTGGGCGCTCCAATCCTGCCCTCTGTATCCCAAAAAATACAGCAAATATCAAAATCGAAAGTCATTTATTCAAACTAGGCTGAAAATCAGCACTCTTCGAAATATAAAATTACATAAAACAGTCCTGCAAAACGCCCACCCTTCACCACTTCCTAGTGCTTTAGCTGGGAAGAAGAAGTGGCGCAGCAAACTCCCCAGCAGCACAACTGGCTGTTCCGTCAGAAAAAAACTTGATTCTACAATACAACAGTATACGTTACTGTTGTATTGTAGAATCACAAAACATTACATTAAATTATTTTCCATAATATGTCAGCTAGCACACGTCAATATAGCCAACAGCCTCTGCGCTACCACCGATGATACTGTGGAGCTGGTGAAGTTATGGGCCAAGAAAAATTTATACACTGTCGTCTATCACACCTATGTTCCCCGAGGGGATGCAGAAGTGCACTTACATTTTGCCAGACCCAAGAAAATCTTTTTCCACACTGCTATTATTTTATTTGTTTGAACGAAGTTCTTTAACGCGGCTTGCGGTGGGAGTTAAACTGGTAGAAAAGGGTTTTGCCCCTTCAGGCGATTTTCTCTCAGTAGAAATAAAAATCCAAGATAGCGGCTGCGATAATTTTCATTTTTTTTTTTTTATCATACGCGTTGTTTTTATGGTTTTTGAGGGTGTTAAAGCCGATAGTGACATTAAAATGTAAGTCCTAGATGGCGGCAGCGAAAATTTTATTTTTGTTTTAAATCATACGTGAGAAGGAACTTCGTTCCTGCCGGGATTCCCCCAAATCCCCTGCTTTTTTTTTTAATTTACAGCATGTATCAAAAAAGTGTGGTCAAATTAAAAATAATCAGCCGGCCCCTTATTTAATTGGCTAAAGTAGGTATAATAGTATAAATTTTGTATAGGATAGTTGATATTTTTTTCACAATTACTATGTTGGTCCCATGGATAAAGTTGTTCAGTTTAATGGCAGACCGCACCCTTACAATTGACAACAACTTTCTGATAAAAGCTTACCAACTAAATAAATACATACTCAGTAATAACGCACAGTCTTTGACACAATTATAGATCTCGCATGTATCAAAATTACATTAAAGCTCGACACTATTATAATTATAATATAATATATAATTTTTATTAATTGACACCAAAAATATTAACACTTATATATAGTGTTAATATTTTTGGTGAACAAACATAATACGTAAAAAGAAATTTGTAGGCTATAATGAAAATAATACAACATGGGAGCATCTGCAGCCGAACTAGGTGAAAAACCTGTTTCTCGGCCGGCATACATCGCCAAACCTCTCTGATAAATAATATTAATAAATTCATTTATTTCAGGTAAATAACACCCATTACCAAACATAAATTAATATAAATTTTACAAATAAAATAAAATAATGTCAAATAAAATAAAATAAAATCAAATTACTTCAAATCAAATATAATTATTAATAACTGACTAATGTCGACTGGAAAATTTTCAGCCAACATTTACAATTTTGTTAAATCTTACAAAATATTTATTCCTATAAAGTATTTTTATTAATAGCAACATTTTGCCCCTGAAAGAAAACAAATATTTTGATTTCAGCTGGAGCTTGACCTTCTGTGAGATTACCTCTTGAATTTACGAAATTGCAGTGTGATTCTACCCTCAATGTTCGTGTATTGCTTACACGTCGAATACGATTACGGGTAGGAGCCGTAAACGCGTGTTTTGTCATCGGTTTATCGTAATTTTGGTACCTACGTCTTGGACTTCCGTAATGAGCAGTGTAAAGATAAAATAATATTACATTATAATAATATTAATTCCTCGTTGGTCTAGTGGTCGCAAGCGCTACTGCTAAGTATGAGGTCCTGGGTTCGATTCCCGGGTCGAGCAAAATGTTATTGGGTTTTTCTATCTGAAATTTCTCAGTAGCAGCTCGGAGTCTGGATTTGTGCCCGGTTGATGGCAATAGGCTCGCCCCCTATTACATGGGACTTAAACATAACTGGCGAAATGTGGGTGTGCCTGCTACAGGGACACCTCTGCCCAACCCTTCGGGGAAACAAGGCGTGATGTTATGTTATGTTAATAATATTAATTATTAGTCAAGTAACCGAGGCAAGTCAAAACTTATTTTTTTTCTATATTTAAAAGTGATATTTAAATATCAGTTGAAATCCTCCAGTACGTACGCAACTGTTCGCTTTCAATAGGACAGACTCGCTTTCTTTAGGTAAACCCAAAGTTTTTGAATTTCAAAAAAGAAAGCCCGTAAAATCAAGTCCAGCTGGACTTGATCTTACGGGCTGCAGCACGATATGATTCGAATTGCGTGTCAGCTGCTTGATGAAGCGCGCCGGCTGCACAGTCGACACCTGTCGCCTGTGCATTCGGCTGGTCGTCGTCTGCTTAACCTACCAGTGTCAGCTGCTAAGCTGACGAATGTCAGCTGCGACACCAACCCCCGACTGCTGCAAAAAATATAACCGAGTCATTAACCGTTGCTAGCTTAATGTAAAGCTTTGAAAGAATGGGTACCTAATACGCTTAGACAAGTATGTGGTCGTTTCAGATCATGTAGCGTGAAACTAGCCTTATAGGAACCAACTAGAAGATGATAATATGGAATATTTTCAAAGATTTGGTAGGTTAAGCAGACGACGACTAGCCGGCTGCACAGCCGACGGGCGTCAGCTGTGCAGCTGGCGCACTTAATCATTCGGCATACACGCAATTCGAGTCATATTGCGCTGGGGACCGTAGAATCCAGTCCAGCTAATTCAAAAATTGGGGCTTAACCAAAGAAAAGCCAGTCTGTTGTAATTAAATTAAATCTTTTATTTCAAACCCATATACAGTCCATTTGGTTAGTATACACACAACTACATAAATAATGAGAGTGAACAGTCGCGTATGTACCGGAAGATTTCAAATAATATTTACTTAACTTTTTTAAATCCTTGACGAAAATAAGTTTTCAATTACCTCGGTTACATACATAACATCACGCCTTGTTTCCCCGAAGGGTTGGGCAGAGGTGTCCCTGTAGCAGGTTCGCCCACATTTCACCAGTTATGTTTTAAGTTCAATGTAATAGGGGGCGAGCCTATTGCCATCAACCGGGCACAATCAAGGTTCCAGGCTGCTACTGAGAAATTTCAGATAGAAAAACCCAATAACACTTTGCCCGACCTGGGAATCGAACCCAGGACCTCATGCTCAGCAGTAGCGCTTGCGACCACTAGACCAACGAGGCAGTCAAACAGTACCTCGGTTACTTGACCAGTAATTAATATTATTGTAATGAAATATTATTTTGTTTTCACACTGCTCACTACGAAAATCCAAGACGTACTGAAATCACGATAAGCCGATGACAGCACATGCGTTTGAGGGTCTTATAATACCCACGATTGCGATTCCTAGCTACTATCGTATTCGACATTCAAGAAATATCCCGAATATTGAGAATAGAGTTATGAGTCATATTAAAAGTACACTTTGTAAACAAGCATATTACAAATTAGAGGATGATATCCAAGATAAGAGTGCTTGGAAACATGCTGGTCCTGCTCCATAGGACAATCTAGAATCAAGACAAAATCAAACAGGTTGCTAATTTAATTGTAAAATTTTATAATTTTGTGTTATATGACATTGATTTTACATTCTGTATTACTTCCTCATACACTGACTTATTAATTTAAAAAAAAAATAGGAAAATCGTCTACTTTTACAATATTTGTAAATATGTGAGCACCATGTATCTATCACATAATTAAGTTATCTGTCGTTGCTTCATTTTTAATTCTTTTTACCTATTGTGGTATAGTAATTTTATTCTAGGTGCATCGTCTTCACATATAATTATTTAACTAATGTACGTACTTATACAAACTATTGTAAAACATTTTAAAAGAGTAACGTTGGAGTTTCTTGCCCATTCTTCTTCATACGAAAACTATCTTTTGCATGGGGAGACTAGAATCAATTCTATCATTTTGTAAATTTTGACGTTCAGAAGTGCCATACATGGGCCTATTTGAAATAAATGATTTGAGTTTGACTTTGACTCTACCCTCAATATTCGTGATATTTCTTGTACGTAAGTAGCTGTAGTGTGCTATAACAGCTACCTACGTAAATTCAAGAGGTAAGTAATCTCACTGTGAGTCAAGCGAAAGCTCAAACTCCTAAATATGCATACTTATACATTGTACAAAATAAAGTAATTGTCAATAATTTTATGTAAAATGATGAGCAAAATAGTTTCTTTTGTATTATAGTAGTTTGTCTAGTGGCCGCAAGCGCTACTGCTGAGCATGAGGTCCTGGGTTCGATTCCCAAATCGGTCAAAGTGTTATTGGGATTTTCCATTAGCAATTACTCGGTAGCAGCCCGGAGTCTGGATTTGTGCCCGGTTGATGGCAATAGGCTCGCCCCCTATTACATGGAACTTAAACATAACTGGCGAAATGTGAGTGTACTATAGGTACACCTCTGCCTAACTCTTTGGGGATTACAGGCGTGATGTTATGTTATGTTATGTTATGTATTAATCGTTCGGTGTTTTTTTTTGTGTATCTGATCAATGTTTCATTGCACCGACTTGTATCGTTATTGCATGTTATGATATTGATGTCAAACGCAAAATGATTACGTATAATTTTACGTAGATTCAAAAATCAATGAACTTGCCTAGCTTTTTCCCAACTATGTTAGGGTCGGCTTCCAGTCTAACCGAATGCAGTTGAATACCAGTATTTTACATGGAGCGACTGCCTACCTGACCTCCACAACACAACGATACCCCTTGGTAAGACTGGTTGTCAGTCTTTCGAGCTTCTGACTACCCGTAACGACTGTCAAAGATCTACGAATGTCAAAGAACTACTTTCCGAAGCACAGAGGGGTCTCGATATGTAATAGATGATCACTCATCCATGAATCGACCGCGGCAAGAGTGGCATGACCTTTGATCGATCCGTGTGGGTGTTATTATTTAGGCACGAGTCCTTCCATTATCATATCGTATCATTATCACTACAGTTACGATATCGAAAATAAAATTACATGATTGCGTATCATTTTACGTAGATACAAAACCAGCGATAATAATACAAGGCCTCGCAACGGAGATCTGATAGATACACCAAAATGATACAAGCGACAATCAGTCAACTCAGCATGTCGCAGTCCACTGACCACTAGGCCTCTCCTAGGTCACAAAACCGTGTCCTCCGCCTTCCGCATCTAGTCTGTGCCAGCCACCTTCTTAATGTCGTCGGTCATTCTAGCAGGGGGGAGGGCCACACTACGCAATGTGATAATAATTCTCCAGACCGAATTTAGAATTTCGGCCATGACGACCATTCTCAACGGTGACCAGCGCGGGAGATATTATAGTGCAGGCGTGTGTGCGCAGACACAGCTGCTCTCTCTCTTCCCTCACTCTCATAGTCCGATAGGAAGGCAATCCGACACGAACGGAGAGAGATCAGGCGCAGGACCAATGGCTCAACGTGCTTTCCAATGCAGGGGGGTATCACACCGCCAACTTCCAAACTCTGGGCTGTTACTAAGAAATTCCTAATGGAAAAACCCAATAGCACTTTGCCCGACCCGGAAATCGTACCTAGGACCAGCTCAGCGGTCGCGCTTGCACGCAATGTGATACAAGTTTATACAAGGCCAATAGGGGGTGAGCCTATTCCCATTGACCAGATACTACCCTAGACTCCGGGAGGACTTGGGCAAAGTGAAATTCTCATAGCGTTAGAAATAAGATGGAAAACTCAAAAATGTATTGAATTGACCATGGGCGCCGACAGGTTTTTTTCCTAGGGGGTGCATCTTCAGCTCCACAAAGCGAGCTCGATCATTTTTGCAGTTCACCTCGGATATGTTAGGTTATCATTTGTCAATTCATACAATGAGTAACTTTGTCGAATTATGCAGAAAAGCTTAACAAATAAGAGAATGTTGGATTCAAGAGCAAGCGAAGCGAGCTCGATAATTTTTGCATCCCGCCTTGAATAGGACAGGTTTTATTTTGTCCATTCGTACAGAAAGAGTACCAAGGCACCCCTATCAACCCCTCGCCCAGCGCCCATGAGATTGCCATAGCTTTCGTCAACCCTATTAAAAGTCATCATCTCTCCGCTTTATCCCAAAGACGCTGGGGTCGGCTTCCAGTCTAACCGGATGCAACTGAACTCCGAAGCGATTGCCTATCTGGCCTACACGATCCAGCTACAACGTAAAAAGATACCCCTTGGTAAAACTGGTTATCAGACTTTCGGGCTTCTGGCGACCCATAACGACACTATCAAAGATCCACGAATGACAGCCGGGACCAATACCTGCTTAACGCGCTTTCCAAGGCATGGTGGGGTCTCGATATGTAAAGGTCGTCGCCCATCCAATGACCAATCGCGACAAGCGTAGCTTAACCTGATCGATCGACCCGTGGGGCTGTTATTACGTAGTCACGGGCCCGTCCAGACTACGAAAAACAAGCTTTTTTTTCACTAGCAATAAAAACAGAACTATGCAAAGTCATACGTTTTGAAATTCAAATATTATTAAAAATTGAAACAACACATCCGTTGTTTTGTACAAATCAAACACAAAACAAAAGATTTTATAGCATAATACTTATCATCACGCATTTATCTCCCGAAGGATTAGGCAGAGGTGTACTACCTATAGTACACCCACATTTCGCCAGTTATGTTTAAGTCCCATGTAATAGGGGGCGAGCCTATTGCCATCAACCGGGCACAAGCCCGGAGTCCGGGCTGCTACTGAAGAATTTCAGATGGGAAAAAGGCCCCATAATATTTTGCCCGACCCGGGAATCGAGTATCGGTTTTATATAGGTAGGTAGATATTATGTTTTTGTTTATTTAAAATATTATATAAGTACCTACTTTAAATAAACAAACGCTATCTGTTATGAATAACATTGTCGATTTTACGGCTGGTTTCACAGCTGTCCGGGAGACCCGCACGGGCCGTCCGCCCACGGGACACCCGTACGGGTAACGCCCGCAGTGCTCTGAAATGAGGGAGTTAGTACGATAGGGTTGCTAGCGTTGACGAGATCTACCCGGAGCGGGTCGCGTACGAACCAATCCGCGTCGCTATGAAACAATGTTCTAGCGCTCACGTATGTCTCCATTCCGGGAGTCCGTACGGGCGGCCCCCATGGTTGAGTGTGTTTTAGTTTAATTTGTAATGTCCTGTACGAGTCCCAATAAATACTATTTCTTTCTTTTCTTTTCTTTTTCTCCCGGACAGCTGTGAAACCAGCATTATTAGGTAGTAACCTATACGGGGTGGCAGACACATCAACGCGCTAACTGTTACCATGAAATCAGTACATAATTCTTGGCCCCTTAGCTTAGAAAATTTTCGTCGATTATTTAAAAAAATATTGCTGTTCCATACATTATGACCGCGTAGGGACCACTTTTCTATAATTCTGCAGTTTTTTTTTAAAGCATCTGATGGCAATAGGCTTGCCCTCTATTACGTGGAAGTTAACACTTTCGGCTCCACCCACTTTTCATAGAACTCATACGCCATACCGCCATACATATTGGAAGTGAACCCTCCGGGAGGGTTCCCGGCATTACGTTTGCGCTAAAATTAAACATCACGGACGGTCAACGGCATTAGGTTTAAAACTGTGTTATAAAACACTGTAAAACGAAGTAAAATTGTGTTTTAAGGGGGTCTTATCGCCATAAATAGTTTCTAACCTTTTAATTTTTTTGTGAATATTTGTAACTGTAAACCAAAAAAATTTAAATGCTTGGATTTAAAAACCAACGCATATGCTAATAAATCTTTTTTAAAAATACATCAGATTTTATTTTCAAGGCTTAAGGCTCGTGCAAACTGGCGCGATATCGCGGGCGCTACAGGCAGTGTGACCCTTGTAGCGCCCGCGATATCGCGCTGGTCCGCACGAGCCTTTATTGTGTTGTAATCGCTAAGAAAAACCTACATTTAAAATGAGCCCTCTGCGATGGCTCCCGGCATCCCATATGTGACAAGATGAACCCTCCAGGAGGGCTCAAGGGCTCCCGGCACTGAACGTATTAAACATATCTGGCGAGATGTGGGTGTAATAAAGGGGTGATATTATGTAATATTATTTACAGAAATAAATATCATTCGTCATCAAGATATATGAGTGCGCAAGTACATGACCTATATACCTATACATAATATGCAATTTAGCAATGTGTGCAAGGTCGCCATGTTACCTATAATTCAGCTGCTTACATTAGTTTTGATACTTGATACTTACACGAGTTTTGTGGAAAAGTGTCAACACAGCCACTTACACTTCCTTTAATAAACTATACGTCATTTTAGGCCATTTGGATACCCAGAACAAACAAAATTTAATGTTTTGAGCTGGGAGGCCATCCATACAAAATCACACTTTAAAGGAGAGAGAACAAAGTGCGACATCGTCTGACAAGAGGGGAGACGAGACTTAAGCTTCGTGACGTTGACGACACATGTATTTAAAGTATTAAAACTCTAACGATAAACTTAAAAATATTACCGACTCTATCAATGTTCTACGATCAAAAAAAAAGATGTAAAATCCGAGTATTCATAATTTATTACGAATTTTATAAAATCGAAAATGTCTCATCATTATGATTTAACATCTGTACGGATTTAGGTAACGTTGATTCTACGATAAGGATTGAGATTCTAAGTACTTGTACACACGGCTACGCGTCAAGCTATACACGTCCAGTATAAGCTGATCTCGCATTGTATAGGATTTTCGTACAATGCGAGATTAGCTTAAACTCGAAATGTATAGCTTGATGTGTAGTCGTGTGTACCTACCTACTCTACGGCTTAGAAAATTTCCCCATTTTTTAAAGGTTTAATTTAAAATTGCAAAAATAAATATGTGACGTCATATCAAAAGACACAACTATGACCACCTGTGACAGGGGGTCACACAAATATGGCCACCTGTGACAGGTACGCGGGGGAGGGGGGGCTCCAAAAATCATTAAATTAATTCCCTAATGCCCGTTTTCATCGACAACTAAGTGACACTTTAAATAAAAGTACATTATTGGAATTTCAACTTTCAGAGCTAAGCCTAGCGTTGAAAATCCAACAGTGCACTTTTATTTAGGGATTCTTATAAATGTCACTTAATGAAGGTGAAAACTGGCATTAGTTTTTTTTTTAAATCAGATGTTTTTTGGCTATGTCACTTACTGCCTCGTAGGTCTTTTCGTCGCAAGTGCAGCTTCTGAGCGTGGAGTTCTGGATTCTATCCCCGACCAGGCAAAGCTTAGTTATTGCTTTTTTTCGATGAGGCACAATCTGGACTCGGGTGGCCGTAGTTTGTTGGTAACACTAGGACTTCGCCCTCAAAACATTTAAATGGGACTTAAACAAAAGTTCCTGAAGGAATTCAGCTATTTTATACACCAGAGCGATTGCGGCGTTTCCCCACAGAGGCTCACCTTCCATCTTGCGCCGCATGAATTTTGGGCCCAACATGTTTTATGAACTTGTTGCCATCGATACGCTAAGGAGGAGATACACCATTGTATTACTACCTAACATAAAAAGCAGTTCTATACAAAAAAAAACATACTTGAAAAACCCAATAAGATGTCGCTCACAGCGCAGCGGGACGCGGGAAGCGGAGCCAGATGCCCCGCGCCGGAACGTGTTTTAATTGATTTTGTGTGTAAAAATTTAAAAAATAACGCACCAGGGCAAATGTGCCACGTCCCAGGGCAGTGTGAATAATTCCTTAAGCCGGGTCTCCTGCGCGTTTTTTTTTTTTTCGAAACATTACAGAAATCATCGCAACAAAGAGGTGTGGCCATACACATTATTTGTGTATGCAAACACGATGTTCTGTATTAAAACAAATGTTTATGTGTAAGGTTTTTTGTAATAATAATAATAATATTCTTTATTTTGCAGACAACAATGATCCATAGTGTTAGTAAAAAAAAAAAAAACAATAAAATTACTTATTCCTAGTGTTAGTAACTAATATATTATATGGAAGACAGAGTAGGTAAATAGTATTGTGAAAAGGACCTCCCCAAACTAATGTTCAGTGATTATCCTTCTCACAAAACTTTTAATTATCGGAGAGTCGACACTCTCCACCACAGTTTTTAGAATGCTGTTGTCACTCGCCCGCAACCGTGACAGCAGCGACGCGGTTTTCTTCCGAATAACGGCATGGAATCCGTCAGTTCGGTTTTGCGCAAACATAGCAGAAGCGCTGCACCAACGCGGCAGTCCCAACAGCATCCTAAAAATATTATTATACTGTATGCGTAGGTCATCCAGCGTTCTTTTGGTATAGTTGACCCAAAGATTCCCCGCGTAAAAGCACTGGCAATATGCCTTAAGATAAGATAAGATAAGATAAGATAAGATAAGATATATTTATTTGCTCAAACATGTGTACACATACAATAATATAAATGCATGCAGGATAACATAAAAAGGAAAGGATCAGTCATGTTTGCCACCTAATATGGCGTGCAAATATTATGAATGATTAATTTGAAGTCAAAAACATTATTAGTAAACAACAAAATAAATTATAAACATCAATATTAGAAAAAAAGATAATGTTGCATCAAAGTTCATGTCAATATAAATTCTTCTGTCAGAAATTCGTTAATATTGTAGTAAGCTTTGTCCATTAGATATGTCTTAAACAGTGTTATCTTCACTAAGGTGCTACACCGGGCGAATCTTCGGGCCAACATGTTACCTCGGACCGCCAGAGCCCTACGCTCCCTTTCAATATCAACACTGTCCTTAAGGTCGTCGGTGAGAATATGCCCTAGATATTTAAATGTTGTCACTCTTTTGACGTTCAAGCCATTTAGGGTAATGTCAGGTATAGTATCTGGACATTTACCGCCGGCCTTAAAGACAATGTATTCGCATTTCTTTACATTATACACAAGTCCGTGCGAGGCAGCATATGTCTGACAAACCCGCAGCATTTCATTTACCGCACCAGCCGTCGGCGCCAGCAACGCCATGTCATCCGCGTAACTGATAGTGTTTATTTTAACCCCATGGACGCTACATCCCACCCGCATATTGCTGAGGTTCACGATTAGGTCATTTATATAAGCACTAAAAAGCCTTGGAGATGTCAGACCACCCTGCCTCACACCGCATTCCAATTTAATTTCCATGTAATGTTTCGAAAAAATACGTGCAAGAGACCCAGCTTTACACAGCCTGAGCGGGGGAAAACCAATGACACATTCTCGAACATTGTTGTTGTATGCTTGAATTTAGCCATAAATTAAAGAAGATAGGTACAGCACACAAATTTACAGCTTTTTTATTTACTAAATATTAACAGACCCGACAGACGTCCTGTCCTTCAATTTTGTTCGAAAATGTAATTTCAGTTTTACCGAATTTTCCAATTTTCCCGGAAAAGTTTCAAATTTTTCTTGCCCTAAAAATTTGAATCAGACAATAACGAAAAAAGAAATAAAACCTGGCCAAGTGTGTGTCGGACCACACACAATGAAGGGTTCCGTAGATGGGATGCATTTATCCCAAGAACAAACCTAACAATGTAAATTGGTCGATTATTACTCGTTTACTTGTACAGCCTACTTAGCTGTGATAGTTTTCCTTTTAATTTCGTTATATATACTTCTGATGTGAATTTTTCCACATATCCAAACCCTTAAAATTTCGCAAATAGATCCTTGAATGCCAATTACAGGCACAGATGAAGAGTAGGTCGGTAAGAAACATGAAGCTAGTTGCCCATCCCAAAGCGTAGTAGGTACTTAACTAAAAGAACGGGTCAAGAAACTCTACGGACACCCTTTTGAAATAAAAACATTTACCAAAAAAAAAAAAAAATAACTGACTTCTAAAAAAAACACTACAAACTGAAAATTTACTTTAATTTTGGAAGTCGGTGTCTTTGGTTTTGAATTGTCGTATTTTTTTTTTTTTTGTAAAAAGTTTTTTTTTTTTCACTTTTTAGTTGTGGTACACACAGCATCAGTATGTTTTTTTTATTAATTTTTCCCACTTAGTCTATAGTGGGGAAAAATACGTATTATTGAAGCTTACTCAGAAGTACCCAAGCAAAGTTAGTAAAATTTATACGGGACCACCTCTGAAGTATGACCTACCAAACAAAAAAAAAACATGAATATCAATTCATAATTGCCGGAATTATCGCGTAACTAACATACAGTCGAATTGGGAACCTACTCCTTTTTCAAGTCGGTTAAAAATATTGTTCGTCATCCATGTTGAAATGATACATATAGATAAGTAAATAATTATGAGAACGATTTAGAAAAACTTATCATAATAAATCATCGCGCCTAAATTCAAAGGCTAGGCAGATGTGTACCTATAGTACACCCACATTTCGCCAGTTATGAAGAATTACAGATGAAAAAAGTCCCCATAATATTTTGCCCGACCCGGGAATCGAGTATCGGTTTTATATAATTAGGTACTCGTAGATATAATGTTTTTGTTTATTTAAAATATTAAAATAATAAATACCTACTTTAAATAAACAAACGCTATCTATTATGAATAAAAAAATTAAAATAAAAGGAAATAAAACGGATATAACAGATGGATATACGAATAAAACGGATGGAAAAACCCAATAACACTTTGCCCGATCCGGGAATCGAACCCAGGACCTCATGCGCTTGCGACCGCTGGATCAACGAGGCAGTTAGAAAACCATTTTAAAAAAAGAAAGCCGTGGCAGCTAAGAGATGGCCAATAATCCCACCTCCCACCTCACATGATCCTTCCCGCCTTGCGGCGTACGGACTCAATTTGGAGATACACTGGCTCTTATGTCACAACGTTTGCAGCTTACTACCAGAGTGTGCTATCCATTACTAGTGTATTATCTGTGTCCATACCAAGGCTCGGAACCGGTTTAAAAAATACCGGTCAAAACCAGTTTATTTGGGTTTTACTCCTTACTAACTTTTCTTAAGAACGTGAACGTTTTAAGAACTTTATTTTAACCTAAATTAACCGGTTTATACGACGAGCGGCATGTCGGTAAACGCGTTGCAACTTGTGACTACTTGTGAGGACGCCGCGCTGAATAAATGCTAAACAAAAACCGGTTAATATTGCGCGAAACCGTTTAATCCGAAAAAACCTTTATGTAAAGACTCCTCAAAAACCGGTTAATAAAATCCGGTTTCTACGAGTGAAACAGTAGTAAAGGTTTTTGCGTCAAGTACATAATAACGATTTGAAAATTAACCGGTATCCGAGCCTTGATCCATAATACCTTCCATATTTTCTCTGTCCCTTCTGTTTCCGCTTCTCCCCATTCTGTGACGCGCTACGAACACATTCGACGTGACTTCACACCCGATTAGTCCCATTAATATTCAACAGTTGATTTACACATTTATGTTATACAATATCCTTACATTCAATTTATCATTAAACTATTATTATTATTACTACTTAATTATTGGTTACCTCAAGTAAAGCGCGCGCCGTAAACTCGACTAAGTAAATATAGGTATTACCTACATTGCATGGGACTGTGTACCTGTGGACCTAATTTATCTACTATGTATTAGATATTAATAGATTTTCTGTCCTCTTTTCAGATACAAAGAATTCTTCAGTACACCATCTTAAAAACACAAATTCAAAATGGCCGACTACTGTGACACCGCTGACGGTTTTTTGAAAAAGGAACTTACATTTTCCGAATGTCAAAGTGCTATGCAAAATAAACAATTTAAAAAAGATTTTCTCTTATTCTATGTGAACTTAATATTTATAGTTTTAAAAAGTATTTTTGACTTTATTTGTGAACATAGTGTTTTTATAGTTTGCGCTGTGGTTCTATATTTTTTATTTGTAGTAATTTATAAGAGTTTTATCAATCCTGTGTTTTATAAAAAAGTGAGTATATTAAAGAACTTTTTATATTTGATGTAGTACCTATTTGGTGCAGTATTTGTAAGTGTAGCTGCCAATAGAACTGTTTCAAAAAAAATTGTTTTTAGTCCCGAAGGTAGATTAATGAAAAATATAGGACACGTATTTTTTATTTTTTGACGTAATCAAAAGATTACGGCGATACATTGAGTTAAAATGTGGCATGACGTCACAGCTTGCTAGATTTTATACTGATTTGTGGCGTAGCGAGCCCCCACTCCCCAACGTTAATGCGTGTTTTCTAAGTTATTTTTGATTAATATGATAAAGCAAAAATTACGTGTCTAATATTTTTTTATTATCTGAAAGACGGACTAAATAGAATTTTTTTTTTACTTAGGAAACTACGGTATTGTGTGGTCTGAGTTCGATTCCTCAGTATTAGTAAACAAAGTGTAACTGGTTATCGGAAAGTGAGGTCCTGAGTCCGATTCCCAGGCAAATGAAAGTGGCATTCATCAGTGGCAAAAAAGTAGTTTCCAAAAGTTTGGCTACAGAAATAAATAGGTACAGTGCAAGACTGACCGAGATCTAATGTTACTTATCATGTACTTTGACTTGAGATATGTTCCCGGCTCTATCTTGCACTCACTTGTAGACTGTCAGTTGTGCTAGTGACGGGAATAACACTTAGCTTAAGTAGGTATGTGCTAAGTAAAAGATATATGGATCTCGACTTTATACAAACAATGTTTGACTGATGCCTACACGATTGTGGGTTCGAGTCCAACGCCACCCTCTAATGGAGTGCAAATTAAAAAAAAAAACTTGCTTATCCAGTATGTTTATAGGTACTTTTGACAAACAAACGTGTTTTATTCACAGGAACTAACAGAAATCGGTTTCGAACACATCGCATCTGGTCCAGACCGTGACAGACGGATATCTAGAGCGCAGGCTACAAGACGGATGGGTAGCAAGATACCTCCTCCTTATCCTAATGGATGGTTTGCAGTGGCAGAAAGCAGGGCACTGAAAGTAGGCGGAGTTAGTGCTGTTGATGCATTAGGTGGGTAGCGCCATCTGTTGTTTAATAGCGGAAGCTTTTTGTAATAACTTTTGTTAGACTAAACTAAGGGAATATCTATGTAATTTAGTGGACGAAAAATGCAAATAAATCAACTAGGTCATTATTTTATGATAAACGCAATACAACCTTCTGGTACTGAACCTTGTTGCGCTATAAAATTTGTGATGTGTTTTAGCAGTATTAGCGCCATCTATTATTGACTAGCAGAAATTAAAAACAAAATATGTTCGCTACGTTTTCGCCTTTTAAAAAAATCTTTTTAAATACTTACGCATCGCTTCAATTTAACAACTCTTTCCTTCATGAATCCCTCTAGTAGAGCAGTAGGCGTTCATTTCAGAAGTAGTTCTACAGATTTCTTTTTTGTGTTTTATAGGCCAAAACCTCTGTGTCTACCGCGGAGAAGATGGTATCGCCCGCGTTGTGGACGCCTACTGTCCCCATTTGGGCGCCAATCTAGCAGTCGGTGGCAGTGTCTGCGGGAACTGCATCGAGTGTCCCTTCCATAAGTGGAGATTTGGAGAAGATGGCGCGTGTGTTAGCGTGCCGGGGGTCGAACATGGTTAGTATAACGCTACAAGGTTATTACGGTTTTAACAGTCGAGCCAATAGGCCTGTGTCCAAATTTTTATTTTTTTAATCCGTCGTTCAGATAATAAAAAAAAATATTGGCCACGATTTTTTTCTTTTTTTGACATAATCAAAAGATTACGGCAATACATTGAGTTAAAATGTGGCATGACGTCACGCCTTGCTAGATTTTATACCGAGTTGTGGCGTAGCGAGCCCCCGTTCCCCAACGTTAATGCGTGTTTTCTAAGTTATTTTTGATTAATAAGATAAAGCAAAAAATACGTGTCTAATATTGTTTTATTATCTGAAAGACGGACTAAATAGAAATTCTTTTTTTTACCTACCCTATTTTGTATTTCGAACTCTATAGTTCTAAACTACAACGCTACGGTTACAAGGTGCTTTTGACGTGTAGCCAAAATTGGAACAAATGCCGCCATCTTCTTTTCTGTGACAATTTCACAAATTATGTTTACCTGTGTTTACCTACAACGCTGTCAATGTCGTTCAGATGCCAAAGCATTAATACTTTAATTAAAAATAGAACTAATCGGTCATGATACAAAAGAAGGTTACTCTGTAGGTAGGTCCTTAAAAAAATAAATAAATTGGTGGATCTCCTAGAGAAAGATTTCGGCCGTTGTAGTACTAATGTTGCTGCAATAGCACCTCAGTTTTGTTGTGGTTCAATTCAAAGGGTGGGAAGGTGCCGTATGAAATGTGTTTATAAATATAATAAGGCAAACACCTGGTGGCTACAAAAAAAGGGAGTGGTTTACCAGACACACATTCGTGCCGATTCTCTTGTCACAAATGCCTCTAAACTATACTAACAATCACCAAAATTTGGTTTATTCCTGTCAAACGACGATTTCCCATTCTGAAATAGACTAAAGTGACACAACTTAACCATATTTTAGTTTGACAGCACTAAGATGGCACTGAGATATTAATTTAGTGAAAATGGCAATTTCGCTATTCTGAATTTGCCGTTTTTCACCTAAAATTTTGATGGTCTAACTAAATCTGACTATTCCTAATCGCGATTAAAAACGTGTGGAATAAAATTGGTTGTCATAAACTTTAAATTCACACCAACACCTCGACTTTAGGTGCAAAAGCAGTACTGAATCTTTATTTCTTTTGCTTTTATCTCGAAAATGGTGTGTCCTAACGCAAAAATAATGAAAATTTCGACCCTCTTTATTAAATTCAATTTTCAATTTCAAAAATAGTCTGAATTAAATTTTCTATGCAAAAAGTGAAACATTCCATAAAAAAGCACATCGAGGCTGCACCCCCTGCACGCGTAGCATAATCACCGTAGAAACGGGTTTTGTCGACGGAAGAACAGACAAAATGACAGATTGTGATTGTTTATCTGTCATTTTGTCTATTCTTCCGTCAACAAAACCCGTTTTTACGATGGTCATACTACGGGTGCAGCGCGCCTCCGGCTCTAAAAAAATTCACGGGTTAGGGCAAACAAGTACCTACTTACCTCGTGGAGTCATGATTGTCAAATTCGATTTAGTTGAGTCATTTTTTTTTTTAATTTAGAGAATTTATTTAGCTTAAAGATCCTCATAGCCAAAAGTAAGGAATTTTAGAAGTAGTTTAGTTCGTTACATTTATTTTTTTCGGTCGTAAAAAACAACTGGTGTAACTCAGTCGTTCGTCTTCATCATCAATAATTTCGACTTAATGGAATGGGAAATGCTTTTTTAACTCTTAATTTTGATGAAGTGCTGCCGCCACCAAAAGTATCTACCTCGGAAACGTTGATATCGATGTAGCACATAATACGAAATTGACTTCGGTCTTCCCTTTAAGGCCGCGGGCTAACCAAAAACGATTGTCGAGCGAATACGCGATCGCCCGGTCGCTGCGTGATTCATGTGTAATTTTTCTTCGGTGAACCAGAACGCGTGCTCGTGCTAACAGAGGGCGCTTTCCGGAAATCGCGCGACGGACGCAGGCGAATAGTGTTGTTTCCCTCCATGACTAAAACTACTCTTCTCCCACACACAGCTCCAAAAGGTGTGTCAATAAAACAATGGACGACAGTGGAGATGGACGGCGCCATCTGGATCTGGTACGACGCAGAGAACCGGGACCCGCTGTGGAAAATGACCGAGGTGCCAGAACTGAAGCACTGGGGGTACAGGGGGAGTAATGAGTTCACTGTTAGTGCTCATATTCAGGTGAGTCATGAGGTTGTTAATGCCTTATACCGAATAAATAAATAAATAAAGATAAAATAAAATCTTTATTGAACTAAGCCTAAAATAACTATTACAATGATATAGTAGAAGTACACACATTGAGAGGCTTATGCTAGGTGGTAATACATTGAAACCCTGACCTCTTAACTAGGTAGAAATCAAGAACGTCTCAAGAATGTCGTGTTCCTGAAATCTTAGACCCATGTTTTAACCTAGCCATAATATATTCAAGACTAACCCAATCAATCAATCTGCCTCGCATTTTCTAAACTATGTTGGGCTCCGCTTACAGTCTAACCAAATGCAGCTAAATACAAACTGAGCGACTGCCTGTCTGATCTCCACAACCTGCTTACAACACGATACCTCTTTACTTACCAATTAAGACTGGTTGTCAGACTTTACAATACTAGGTTTAGGAGGAAATACATTATTCAATGTAACCTGATAAGTGATGTCTCAAGGAAGCTAGGATTATTACCCACCACTACACAAATTATTATTTCAAGATTATTCCCCTACATTTTGTCACTTCTTCATTTTTTATTTTATTTTACTCGAAATAGACGTACGCACGGACGTTATAAAATCGCGGCGATTTTTTTTCGTGCACCGTATTTTCAACGCTCTGTTTAGCGCCGAGACTTGAAAATCCAACAGTGTGTTTTTTCAACGACCTGGGTCGAGAGTGCGTCCCAGCGTGTTGGATTGTCAACGCTTTTGAAAACCCAGTGCGCGATAGAATCCCGCCGTGATTTTATTACGTCCGTGCGAACATCGACTGAGTCTTTAATAAAAAAAGATGTTTATAGAGGTCAAGCGAAATTATGTGCTATAAGTTCAGTGTCGCCTATAACAGGGGAAGGTGCTGACGTCTGAAATACAGGTTTTTTTTATATATCTGGTTCAGACACAGATGTTCAAAATCTTTTCATAAAAACAAGTGTCATAAAGTGTATCACTATAATAATTAAATTGATGTATATTTTTGAACAAATAAATTATAGTTAATTGATTCAGGCGTGACCTTGTGGAAATCCATTATAAAATGCAATAGATGTGGATATATTTAGTAACCTGTTCCGCTTAGCTATTTCTAAAGAGTCTTAAAAAGACCCTGAAAGAAATCGACACGTGTTTCACCTCTCAACGACGCAACCTCAAGATGACGATTGACTTGTCGCGAACTCGAACACGGCGTGTTGCGACACCAAGCACTGAGTGCTTGGTGTCTTTCAGGGTCTTTTTAAGACTCTTTAGAAATAGCTAAGCGGAACAGGTTACTAAATATATCCACATCTATTGCATTTGAAATAAATTATACTTACTTATACTTATCTCGACATGACATGACGTCGTGTATCTGTACTGACTATTAATATTTGTAATTCCAGGAGATACCGGAAAATGGCGCCGATGTAGCTCACTTGAATGCGGTTCATTCGCCATCTTTATTGTCAAATTTAGGAGAAAAATATCCGTTGTTGTATGATTTAATAGGTAAGTAATCTTCTACACATAATATATAGGTACCATCGGGGTAACGCATATCTAAGCATTTTGAAAACAAAATCGCGTGCCCACGACCGTTTATTTTTGTAGGTAAGCGATAGTACAGCGGCCGAGCGCTGCAAGCAAGAATAGTCCTTACAGTGTACAAATATGGGTTTCTTCGATAGAACATGATACACATACTATTCTCACGCCTTTTTGATGTGTAACATCTTTCCTCTCGCTTCACTGGAATCTGTGGGAGTGATTTCGTGAAAAAGGACGGAAGTGTGTAACAGGAAGCCGGGTAAGCGCGCGCTATTTGATTTGACAGAAAAAACCTTGACGAGCCCCTTTAATGTTGCTTATTACCAAGGTTAGATGTCAGATGTTACACATATGCGACTACTGTAAGACTCGCTTGATTTTTCCTATAGGGGTAGGCCGCGTCCTATTTAAAAGCGATCGTCATGCAAATACGCGATCGGTCGCTTGCATATATCACTTTTTGTTCAGAAAACCAGAAAGCGCTCTCTGTCGGCGTGAGTACGCGTTCAGGTTCACCGAACATATGTCACTTTTTGTTCAGAAAAACGGAAAGCGCCCTCTGTCGGCGCGACCACGCGTTCAGATTCACCAAAAAAAAGTTCAGGCGGTCGTGTATTTGCGGGACGATTGCTTTTAAATATACCTACAGAAACTACTGAAAACCAATTAGATGCCTTAGTTCTAATAGTACCTAAGTCCATTTTTATCGATATTGTGTTTACCAGTTCAAAAAAAATCTTATCTCAAAACAAAGAAAATGGATTTAGTGACTTTTAGAACTAAGGCATCCAATTGTACTTGCTTCATCCACTATTTAACACAGTCGTGAACAGTGAAAGTATCTGTGATCGATAGCATCCCAGTTTTCATCCAAAGGGGTTGGCAGACATGTCTCACCTTACCCCTTGAAATTACCCACATTTCACCTCGTAGATCCTATTTGATACAAGGCCATGCCAAGTGCCAAAAACTGGGCACAAATGCAAACTCTGGGCTGGTAGGCGAGCTTCCTAATAATTATGAAAAATCACGCTCGGGTATCGAACCTTCGGGGAAACTTGAATTTATGTGTTTCAACTTTTTCCGTAAAGCCTAGGTTTAGCAAATCTGTGTTATTATTATTGTTAATTATTTATTTCAATTTTAATTAATTCATTTTCAATTTTTTATTTAATTTTTTATTCATTTTCAATTATTTATTTTAATTTTAATTCGTTTTCAATTATTTATTTTAATTCATTTTCAATTTCATTTTTTCTTTTTCATCTTTGTTTTTCAATTATATTTTAATATATTTTCAAATATTTATTTCGAGTTTATGTTACCTAAATGTATTAAATTGATCTCGTCATTACTTACATAGTTTCAAGATAATGTAATTGGTACTAACAAAATATGGACAAAAATAGCCTGAATTAAATAAATTTTATTTTCATTTATTTATATATTATTCCAGGTTGTCACGTATGGTCAGCAAATTGGTCTAGAAATGAAGACCACACAGCGAACATGAGTTTGACTCACGACTACAGAATAATGAAGTATGACCTGGGCCATGTTGATGTCAAAGTCACGCAGGTATGCAGCACCAACCTTTGAGTTTAATCACAGATGAGTACAGATAGGTCACTCCGCAAAAGGTAGTGTGGCGAGCGGGGCCCCTCTATTGGTTGCCTGAGCGGCAGTGGAAGTGAGTGCGGGGCTTAGGTCGCACTGGTGTGGTTGGTTGCATTGAGTAGGTTCCATAGGAGTGCCACGACGCTCACAGTGTCGTCGCTTTCTTCACGACAGACACCCCGGCGGTCTATCCCTGCCGAGTAAGACCCCCAGTTTCCTGGGGGAGGCCCAGCAGCCCGACGGTTGAAGTCGGAATCTTGTACATATGTCGTTCGCGCGGTAAACTCTAATTGC
The DNA here is from genome assembly GCA_916610215.1 of Omphaloscelis lunosa. NCBI lineage: Eukaryota > Metazoa > Arthropoda > Insecta > Lepidoptera > Noctuidae > Omphaloscelis > Omphaloscelis lunosa. The sequence goes on from OU744270.1 coordinate 6,338,946, forward strand.
GCGATGCAGGATTTGTGTGACGTCATGTCTTTGATGCGTAGTTCGCATGTGGCGGTGTAACCGTTACAATAATCAGCATGGGTGACCATCCATTACATATAATATTATTACATTACAAATAAATAAATAAATTTATAAATTTATTTTCTTTCTTCTTTCTAAATTTATTTTCTTTCTTTCTTTTCTATATTGAGACCCCTCCGTGCCTGAAAACACGTTCGAATTTTGTTTTTGATGAGTAGCATCTTTCCTCTCGCTTTCCTGCAATCCGTGAGAGTGATTTCATGAAAAGGGACGAAAGTGTGTAACAGGAAGCCGGGGAAGCGCGCGTCATTTGATTTGACCAATGAGCGCGCGCGGTGCTAGAGTTGGCCGTCAGATGGTACCAACCTATTTTCCGAGAGGTTGTAAACATGATAATGATGATGATGACGATCACGATGATGAATATTATTTAAATGTCAGCCAAGATGTCAGATGTTACACGTCGTAATACCGTCGTTGTAGTGCGAGAAATCATTAATTGCAAAAAACTAGTTTCGAGATAACCGTGTTTAAAAGTTTTTTGCTCTTATAATTGGTGTAACACATCAACGCTTATAGTTACAAAAATGCTTTTTATGAACAAAATATTGATATTTTTACCCTGCACTTTATTTCATATTCAGTAAATTATGCAAGTAAATATTTTTACCGGAACTGAGAAATACAATAAAAAGTAATATAGTTAATGTTAGCATACTCAAAAAATATTTTATGTCCGATAGAAGTCATCAACAACGCTTAGTTACTTTTCGCATACAATATATTCGACGACAACCACTGATATTGTCTCTTAGTTATTTCTTGCAGACGAAAGCTTTAAATGAAATGAAATTAATATATTGTATGCGAAAAGTAACTAAGTAACATTAATGAGCAGTGTAGCCCCAGTAACTGAAAAAACGTTAGTAAAAACATTGTCATAAATTACTCAAGTACCGTTAGTTAATTTTCATAGACTATTTTTTTGCCTTTACAAGTAGTTAAGTACTTTTGACATTCACGTATTATCTAAAATTCAAACAAAAATCAGCTCTTTTACCTTTTCGTAAGGTAAATGATGGGTTTAAATATACTTTGACATCATTAACTCATTTTGACTAAAAAAGCTGGATTTATATTAAGTACTGTGTTGTGTCGTGTCGCGACGCCTTCTAACGCAGTGTTAGCCAATCAAAACTCGTTGTGTTTGACGTAGTCGTGAACAGATTGGTTTGATTGGGGTATCCCGCGTCACGACACAACACGACACAGCAATGTGTCAGGGGCTTTAGGCTCGCTGGTTTTTTTTAATTTTTTTTTCCTTTCCACAGATAGGTCCCGGCCACGTCCGCCTCCTACTAGATACTCCAGTAGGCCCGATCCTAGTGTCCCAATCAGTGACGCCACTCGGCCCGTTGCTACAGAGGGTCATACATCGAATGTTCTCGCCAGCTTACAACGCGCCCTTTGCAGCAATGTCGGTCAAATCAGAGGGGGATATGGTGAGTTTTGAGTTTCTATAAATTTTTACTAGATCTTAACATTCTTCCTGATCTGTTGACCCTCTTATGTTGAGGTTTTAAAAGAGTAACGGTGGATTTTCTTGCCCATTGTTCTCCATACCAAAAACTATCTTTTGGAAGAGGCAACTAGAATCAATTCTATTTTTGTGCCTATTTGAAATTTATTATTTGATTTTGACTTTCTCCCAAATGCGTGCAACACTCATACATCTTTCAAATCTCCTTCGTTCGTACTTACTTTATTTTCTTACTAGTCTCTGTCCGCGACTTCTTTCACGTGGATCTCGATAAAATATAGCCCATATCACTCGCTGATAATGTAGCTTTCTACAGGTGAAAGAATTTTTTAAATTGGAAGCCAACCGCTTCCAATTCAATACTTCATTGGAAATAAGATTAGATATTTAAATAAACCTTTTTTACAGTCCGTTCAACCGATTTTAATTTCTATTGCGTTGGTGCCATGACAAATGGCAGCTGCAGTAAACAGTTGCTATTGTAACAAACCTTTTTGCTTTTAATACCACCAATATGCCTACGGTTTAGAAATCAGAATCGGTTGAACGGATAGTAAAAAAGGTTTGTTTAAATGTCTTATTTCAAATGGAGTATAGATTGAGTGGACACATAAACTCTCGCATACTTCCCATGGGGGTAGCCAGAAACTACAGAACGCCACCTGCTACGATCCTTACATGCTCCTTATGCCTCGTTTACGTTCATACATCTGTACTCTAAATGCGTAACTTATTTTCGTAAAATTTTTTGCCTAATTTGTTTCATTTTGACAGTTCAACAACATTCATTGCGTTATTTTTTTAGCAGTTTTTTTTTCAACTTATGAAACAGATTGCAGACAACACAATATGCAATTAGGGTATTAGGGGGCAATTAGGGTGTTGTATTATGCAATTAGGGTACTGATGGTCATACACGCACGTTGCGAGTACTACGCACCTGACCTTTCTGGAGAACATTAAACTTATGGTCACTTTAGATGTCTTCCTATACAGGCTGGCAGGGACATCGACGCGAAAACTGTTACCATGGATTCAGTACTTACATGATTTTGAACCCCACTGCATTTAAATTTTCGTCGGTTATTTTTTTTTAATCTGCTGTTTCATAGAAAAGTGCAAGACCTACGCGTTCAAAATGTATTGATTTTTTTTTAATAACAGTCGAAAAATTTTAACGCAGGGGCATTCAGAATCATGTACTGAATCCATGGTACCAGTTTTCACATCGATGTCCCTGCCATGTATATTGCGCGTCACTTTGTGAGATAAAAATACTGTACAGATTATGCATCTATCAGCCCAACACTCTTTTATACGAAAAGATTAACTTTAAAACTAACTTTCTCTTTCACAGTTCGAACGCGACATCTTAATTTGGAACAGCAAGCGTTTCGTCTCAGCTCCTGCTTACGTTCGGACGGATAAGACGATTCGTGCGTTCAGGAGTTGGTTCTCACAGTTCTATAGCCCGAATAGTGTACCGTTTAGGGAGGCCAATCAGAATACTCTTGATTGGTGATAGAGTTGAGAAGGACTTGACAAATGTATTATGACTAAGAGGCAGTTTCTCGAACGAACGAATGAAATTATCGCAAAATAACAACCAATGGCGGCAGTTTATGCGCGCTTTACTTGTCACTTTAATTTTGCGATAATTTTTGTTCTAGAAACTGACCCTATTTCGAGGAATATGTTACTGAATGAAGGCCATTATCACGGAGAGTTTTTCGCCTATCGACATGCAAGTATATCGTAGTAGCTGAAGACCCGGTTTCTGAATGGAGAATTTGAAGGTGAACACTTATCAAAATTTACGTAATTCAAAACTTCTTACGTTATTCGAAAAAAAAAAAGAATATCGCGGGCTTTCACCTTATAGTCCAGCCGTCGAACGCGTTCCGTTCTTGACACCTGTCAGTTTCATACCAACGAGTGTTTTACGAATTTGATTCTTATTAGTACTAGAAATTGTCCAACTGACAGGTATCAGGAACGCATTCTCTCGACGATCGGGCTGTAAGTAACGCTGAAGAAAACTTTGACAAGTGTTCAAGTTCTACATCAAAAGTGACATAAGTAAACACTTGTCACGTTCTTAATTACGTTCCACGTTTCTTTCGATAATCCTACTTTCGAAGCAAGAAACGTTCGTTTTTTAATTCCAATGACTAATTTGACAGGTGCCAATGTCAAACTCCAAATTGAAAAACAAACAACAATCACTTGAAATGTCAAATTAGTCTCTGGGATTAAACTAACTTTTATGTGTAAATGAGTCAGTTTAATTTATACATATTGTTTTAAATTTAATGAAATGAATGTAGTATAGTAATTAAGTAGATGTGTGATTATTTAGTTAGAATTTGTGATCTAAATATTTATGTAAAACGTATTTTGACTGTTGTTTTAACCAATGCGATCGTAGTGCGAGCATACGATCGTCGCGTTCATTTTGTTCAGGAAATACGAACGCATGGTCGCGTCGACAGAGGGCGCCTTCCTGTTTTCCGAACAAATGAATGACAGAATATGACGATCTTGTGTTCGCGCGAACGTTCTTTTTATTAGTTAGGACGCGAGCTAAAACGTAATTTTTGAATATTTTGCTATAAGCCTAAATGTGAGTTGATGCCAAATTGTACAATTAAACTAAGTTCATAAATTGTATTTTACATAAAATGTGTTTCATTGTGATCAAACCCAACTAAAGCTACCTAAAGTCACTGGCTCACTCCCATTAATATGGCCAGCTGTCCCGTCGGTCTCATGGTCGCAAGCGTGGCATCTAAGCTTGGGATCCTGAGTTGGATTCGATCGGGAGGATATTACTCTTAAGTAAGTCAGTCTGCCTAGCCTATGTTGGGGTCAGCTTCCAGTCTAACCAGATGCAACTGAATACCATAGAGCGACTGCCTATCTGACCTCCACAAACCAGTAACTGGGTAATACGATACCCCTTGGTAAGACTGGTTGTCAGACTTTCGGGCTTATGACTACCCGTACCTAACGAGTGTCAAAGATTCACGAATGACAGCCGGGACGGGTCTGGTACAGATGATGATCCATCCACGGCTCAACCCCGGCAAGCGTATGTAGCTTAACCTGATGGATCGACCCGTGCGGCTGTTATTACTTAGCCACGAGGTCTTCTCGAATATTATTCGTAAATAATACTAAAACAAGTATTTAAATTAATATCATTTATTACTTAGAAAAAGCAAGAGAGATTTAAGTCAGTTTTAGGGTGCCCTAGTCAACAAGGAACCTTTGTAGTTTCGCCATATCCGTCTGTCTGTCTATCTATCCGTCTGCCTGTCTGACTCAAGCTGTAATTTGGCATGGGTATTCATATTATTCACACCGACAAAATGATAAAATAAAAACATATATTTTTTTTATGTACGTAAAGTGGAGATATTGTTTTTTTTTTCTCGTCTATTCCATGGTATGCCGATAGAAAGGGCAAAATTTCAGAAATATTGTGAGTGTGTGAAAGTCATTTTTGGATTCAGGAATCCGTTTGCGAAATATTAAAGTGTCATAACTGTGCCCTAATTTTGTTAGTGAGTGCCCTAATTTTATTACTGCGACCAATTTCAACTTAGCTCTCGCCAGCCGCTACCGTCGCTCGCTCGGCTCGCGCGTATTTGGTCACAGTTCTATCCTAACCTATTTAGCCGGAGTTCTCTAATAGTTATATTACTAGATCGTGGTCATGTCATAGTTATCAAGACAGTTATGAACCGCTTTCATATAACTATATTACGATATATAGCAATATTCCTAGGGATATAACTATATCACGGCTATAACCATCTCACTGCGACAAATATCTACAAACATGTCTATCCAAAGTGACTTTTATAAGAAATTGTTAGACTGGAAGCCGACCATTAGGAAAAGGCTAGGCAACTATCACTGCGTCATTGTGTGACAGATATGTTAGAACGAAACAGAAACGCGACTATATTTTGACGCGACGGGCGGTAGGGCGAATCTAACAATATAAATCTTTGCCGCTGTCATCATGGTATTGCACGTGGGTATAAAATAAAAAACTGCACAGTATTTACACCTTAACATTTATTAGAAAGAGAGATTTTAGTCAGTTTTTAGTTAGATACCTAAATATTATGGTACCACATTAACGTCAGTAGCAGCTCTAAACTCAGCGTACTCTATAAACCCATCGTTATTTTTGTCAGTCTGTTTCAACGCTCCTTCAACCATTTCCTCCAAGTCGGAATCTTTGTAAGTTATGCCATTGTCTTTGTCAGCTTCTGAAAAAAAAACAAACCATAGAGCAGACTTTTTTCATTTTAAAATTACCAATATAAAAAATCACTAGAAAACGATAAAGCGTGCCGCTTAGTAAAGCTACGGTTTCCTAGAAAAGCCGTGACCGCTCACATAGCGTCCGTATTTACTGGCGAAAGACGTCACTGAAACGTCGATTATGAAAGTAGGTGTTTTCCTCTAGCGTTTTTGACAACGAAAAGCAAACCCCACCCCCAAAGATTTAAATATCTAGATTTGCCCTCACCGTACTCAGTCACAGAAAAAACCGTCCCTACTGAGAAGAGCGAGCTCGCACATTATTATATAGCGTTTCCATCACAAACAAGTGTAGTCACTGCATCTTTGTGTGAGGTGTCAAAACAAAACAGAAACGCGACTATATTTTGACGCGGCGGTAGGGCGAATCTAACGATTAAAATCTTTGCCGCTGTCATCATTTTCATGACAGCTGTCACTGCGGCCGTTAAGTGCAGCCACCGCTCTTCTAGGAAACCGTAGCTTTAGTATAAAAGTTGGTTCCCTATCCATTTGCATAAAATTATAAGACATAATATAACATAGCATACAATTGTTTACCCTAATTATATTTACACATAACATTATTAACGCATAAAAGATTACGCATAATTTTAAAGCATAATTTCACTTATCTTAATAATGTTCAAGCATAACATTCTAAAGCATAAATTTATTTACCTACGCATAATGATATTAAAAAATATTTTTTATAGGCATAACAAATACGCATAATAATGAACTCCTACAATGTTATACACAAATACACATTTTTAAATAATATTGCTCTAATGAAATACCTGTATATGTAAAACATATTGGCGGCTTGGGGTGGTGGGGGTGGCTGAAGGGATCCACTAGGGCCAATGCTTGCCGAAGTTGCGGAAAAGTCCGAAAGGGATACCGTGGCCGATCCCTGGCAACATGGCAATTGAAGGAACACGGATGGGTTTTAGTCAGTAAGAGCCCCCACGGCCTCCCGCTCCGCCAAGAGCGGAAGAAGGTATTTAATAATTTCCCATTTAAAAAAAAGGGTGGCCAAAGGGTCACCTCCGCCGCACCTTAACCTATTGATACACTACATTACACAAATAATATTGGTTATACTTACTTCTTTTTATTTTTCAGATTCAAATAACCGTCAATGGAATAAAAAATGATGCAATATTATTTAACTTAAAAAATGTTTCCATTATTCCTATTAATTTTTATGCCTTAACACTATTATGCTAATAGTCATTAGATACGCCTAGTAACATTATGCGAATTAAATAATACTTATACCAAAACAAATTAGCCTACAATATAATTATCTCAACATAAACTTTATGCCAAAAACAATTATGGCAAAGTATTATTATACCAAAGAAAAAATTACCAAAATAATTATGCCAAAGTATATTAGGAAAACAATCAATATGCGAAAAGAAGGGATCCCGTTTAGGTCGACCGTCCTCTGCTACGTAGGTTGAGCACGTGCACGGAGATTTGCCGCGTTAGCCGACGTTCGCACGGACGTAACAAAATCGCGGCGATGTTTTTTCGTGCTCTGGATTTTCAACGCTCTGCTTAGCGCCAAGAATTCAAAATCCAACAATGTGCTTTTTCAACGCGCTGGGACGAGTGCGTCCCAGCGCGTTAGATTCTCAACGTTCGGCTAAACACCGAGAGTTGAAAGTCCAGTGCGCGATAAAATCCCGCCGTAATTTTATTACGTCCGTGCGAACGTCGGCTTATAGTTTCGTCATATTTATTTTATATTAGGTACTTGCATGAGGCTGGCTGACGAACGTCGCAGATACAAAAGAAATTATATTGCGAAAGTTTATAGTTTAGATATAAAATGCTCACAAAGAATCATAAGGCACAATTATTTTAACCTGTAATGTAAGTGACTGAATTGTAAGTAGGTATATTAAAAAAAAAACAATGAATAGAAATAATAATATATTTATTTTAAATATTATAAAAAAGCCTCGTTCAGACTGGCGCGACGCGACGTCGTGATGCGATACCGGTAATTGTTCTTGCGTAAAGTTTTCTTAGAAATAGTTTTGTTACAGTCGCGCCAGTCTGCACGAGGCTTAAAACAGTTGCAGAGTACTTATAAAAAAAATCAACAAAATTGAAGGGGTACACGATATATCTAAGGGACACATATCGTCGCGCAAACTTACCCTGAATATGATTCACTTATAAGCACAATGATTCTAAACTCTCAAGCGTTAAATTTAATATTTCGATTATAAATAAAAAAGCTGTTTCATACAAAAGCGCAAGTTGGTGGGTCTAGAATCATGTAGGTACACACGGCTACACATCAAGCACATCAAGTTATACATTTCCAGTATAAGCTGACCTCGCATTGTACGGAAATTCTATACCTATCTAACTCAATGTCTCATGTTTATGTACATAGATACTCTATTTTATGAGGTAGTCGTTCGAGCGGGGTTTGTTCAGTGTTACCAGGCATATTTTTTTGCCAAGTCGGGATTCTAAAACTTTTTGAGTGAAAAAAGCGGGATTATTTCGTCGAAAGCGGGACAAAGTAAACAAAAAACGTATATAATCAGAAGTTTTTTTAATATTTATCTTTTTATTTTAAGTTACGTTTACGTGACAATAGATAGCAATAATAGCCATAGAAAATGTATAATAATAAAAATATGATATTTTAAATCAGATTTACCCTATCGTTAGGTAGTTGAGTCTTCTTAATCTTCTGAATAAAAAAATAAAAAAATAAGGGGGGAAAAAGCAGGACTGAGCCTGTCCCGCGCGGGACATTTAATTTTGATTTAAAAATCGGGACGTCTGGCAACGCTGGGTTTGGTGCGGGATCAAAGCGTGAGTGTGGGATTCTTGTAGCGTCAGATGGATCGGTGCGAAATGGAAGTGTGGGGGAGCCCCCATTCTTAGGATTGTGAAAGAAAATGTTTTACGCATTTTGGGGGGGGGGGGGGGGGGGTAGTCTTAGTGTCAAATTGTATTGTAATGAAAAAGCCTGCTGCGCTTTTTTGCTGTGTATAATTTTAATTAATTTAAACAAAACGCTCCACGCTTTTTGATTTAATCATTGGATAGAAAAGATTTTAATTATTTTATAGCAGGGGTGGCCAACCGGTCGATCGCGATCGACCGATCGATCGCTGCTATTAGTCCAGTCGATCGTGAAAAAAACAAAAAAAAAATATAATTTAATATTTTTTAAGTAAAATTAGGTAGAACAGACCACGCAACGTAATTACCAACTACTGCGCACATCATCGTGTACAATTTTTCAATCGCCGTTCCCTCACCGTTACTTATCCTCTCTTCCACGCAGTAGCTCAGATGCAATACTCACACTACTATAAATAAGTAGTTACTAAGAACAATTTTCAATTTTATGATATTTTAATAAAATAAATACAACGACGTAGGTAATTGTACACTGTTTCATTAAAATTTTCAAGAAGTATGTAGGTAATTGGTAGATCGCATAGGGTTTCGTCGGTAAAAAGTAGATCTTGGGTCTAATCAAGTTGACCACCCCTGTTTTATAACTTTCAGCGCGTATAAAAAGCGTTTTTTTAAACTACATTTTTTTTATTTTTTTGTCAAGTATATTCTTCATTTAATAAGTCTAAAGTAAAACGAAATTATGGCTTGACCAGTTTACTAGTAGCCACTGAAGAGTTCCACTATCCACCTCCCGGCTCCATCATCAGTTCAGTAGCCAAGATTATGAAATTATTGTATTGTCATCGGTCCTTGATACGTGTACACATTTTCAAGTTAATCGGACGTCTTAAAGTTGGTAAAAATTACGTTGAAAGATTCCGTTACATAGATAGATAGATATAGGTCAAATTAATAAAGGCGTATTAAACAGCGAGGGCTTCTTATCTAGCCCCAGCCAACTCCTTCTCTTTCACGGCCTTTTTAGCCTTGTAATCACTGATCCGGTACTCCAAATAGTCCACGTATCCATCCTCGTTAATGTCTGTATGTTTGAACACATGTTCAAGAAGTTGTTCCAGCTGTTCGTCTGTATAGGTCTGATGGTTTTTGTCCACTTGTCCTGAAATGATGAAATAAAAATATTGACGACCGAGAAATGATTTAAAAAAAAATACCTACCAATATGATGGTTGAAAATTTTTCAAACTTATTGCTAAAAATATATGGGTGAAAAGAGATCAACCGTCATTGTCTGCGGTTGTACGTATTTAAATTTTACTTGAAATTCTGTTAAATATTATATACTCTGTGGTCAAAAATATGGCACACAGAGTTTTAGATACTAACTGTATCTAAAACTCGATGTGCCATGTTTGTAGACGACTGTGGTCGAATGCTCTCTTTCTAAATACACAAATAAGAACGAGACAGTAATATGTGTTTTCTTTATCCTATGATTGTATTTAGAAAGAGAGTTTCCGACCGCAGTCGTCTTCACTTAAGTATGTAGTGTTGCCTCCATTTTATCTATAAGCTTCTTGGATACCCTTCGCCTTTTTATAGCGTCATCTCCATCAGTCATACAGTATTTATATCTCAAGAAGGGACGCGCGCTTTACTTGTGGTTACCAAGTGTACAAAAACTGTGAATGAGCCTGTAAGCGCAGAAGCTCTCGGTACCGTCGGAGAAACGGGTGAAGCCGGAAGTGTGTGTGTGTGTCTATTATGTGCGGACACTACTCGTCTTCACTCACACATTCACAGCGTGTTTGTACACTTGGTTACCACAAGTACACCGCGCGTCGCTTTGTGAGTTAAAAATACTGTACTAGTGTGACAGTGTCATTCTAAGGCGATTAACACACGGCACCGCGCACCGCCGCGGAGAGGTGAGAGCATGTGTTAGGCATCAACGGATTTATTAGAGGCCAAAACGACGTGAGATCCGCTTCACCGCCTAACGCAGCGATGCGCGGTGCCGTGTGATAATCGCCTAAAGATCCATGTGTTATAAATTACTGTATAGTCCCACTAACCAGTAACCCATTTTGCCCCGCAGCGGCAGCGATATCGATAAAAAAGAAAAACAGACCTTGGGTCAGTTTCTCGAACGAAAATTATCGCAAAATTCATCCTGCCCTTATCTTATCCTAATTTATTTCTGGTCGGTGCAATATGTCTTTTTCATCCCTAGACTTCTCCATTCGTCATCATCTCGGTAGTCGCTCCGTTTCTAACCATAAAATTATCGCAAAATTAATGTGACAGATTTTCAAACTTGAGTATACTGCTGCGATTGGCTGTGATAAATCATTCAGCTGTTTTGTCACATTAATTTTGAGATTACTTTCGTTCGAGAAAATGGCCCTTGTCACTTCTAGGCTCCGCGCAAACGGGCCACTGACCACAGCCACCGGTGGCTGGCGAAGGGTGGGCGTTTTGGGGGACTGTCTTATGTAATTTTGACGTTCGAAAAGTGCTGATTCTCAGCCTAGTTTGAATAAATGACTTTTGAACTACTTGTGGCGGCCACCAAGCACTCGTAGTAGCCACCGACCACCTTCGTTTTTGCGCGGTACCAAAGGACGTGGCGCGCGACAGCCACCAGTAGCGGTGGTCGGTGGCCCGTTTGTGCGGAGCCACAAGGCGCCATCTACACTACACGGGCGAGATTATCGCGGCAATGGTCACATCGTGGCATCAAATTCAATAGAAACTGTATGAAGCAATCTCCACACGGCGATATTATCATTGCGATTCTCGCGCTCATGGAGATGGCGTCTAACAGTGATTTCATTAGTTCCACTTTTAGCCACCGGGTCAGATAAATATGGCACTGTAAATACTTAATACTTAGTACCTACTTACGCGTTGTGAACCATTCCCTTTATTGTACTTAATGTAAAACTTACAAAATATTATATGATGATGACATTACTTACCCCAGTTTCAAGTAGGGTTTTTTTTTCATGCACATTGAACACACATTCACAAAACATTTTCTGTCTCATGTTATAATCATGGTTTGGCAGATTTATGGCCCGTCCTTACACTAAATGGCTCAATGATAGATACACGTTTACGATTTTTTTTTAATCTTAATTGGATTTATTATCTTTCGTAGATATGTTCTAAGCCGACGAAGATGATTTAACGATGCTGGACAGTTTGTTGCGCCACTTCTTCCCAGCTAAAGCACTACAAATTGATGAAGGGCGGGCGTTTTGGGGGACTGTCCGTCATATGTAATTTTGATGTTCATAAACTGCTGATTCTCAGCATAATGACTATATGACTTTTGATTTGATTTGTTTAGACATCGGCCAGGCTGGGCTCTACGTTCACTTAGTACACACTTATTTTTCGAAACACGTTGATTTGTGTTGTCGCGTTTGAGCACTCCATTTACATGCTACTCTTTGACAAGAAAAGTGTAGACAATAGAGTCTGGCCACGTTAAGTCTGCAATGAAATAAATGGGCAACCCCAAAAAGTTTTATATACTTATGGTATACTTTTACATCAGTCATCTAAGTCAGTTTCGGGGTAGGTACTCAACTATCAGATTGCTTACGCTGGAAGTTATTTTCACAAAATAAAGTAGAAAAATGGTTAAAGCTACTTTTAATAAAGTAGAGTGCGGGAGTTATTATATAATTTATGATATGTAAATTCCAAGATGTGAAGGAACAGCTCGATGTCGCCCTTAACCAAAAACGACAATGTTTACAAGATATTGAAAAGTTGCCTTGTAAGCAGGTCTAATGATTTTGATATTTTGCCTTTTGATTTTTGCATAATAGATTATGTGTAATAAATAGACTATGTCGTACCTATTATACTGTACCTCAATACGATGAAAAAACTATATCAAATCCACACTGCATCGTGCTAAAGTGACTATTCTTTACCAGGAATAAATCAGAATATAAACAAAATAACCTATCAAAAACAAAAAGACAAACAAAGTATCAAATTCTTTTTTCGTACGACAGGATGGTGTTGCCGTCTATAGATTTTCAAATTCCACCGTTTTTTTAAGTTATGCAGAGTTAGCGTGGCCAGACTCTATGAGTCAGTTCGTACTATTAAATCATCTGTTGATAATATTTCGCTGTTTTTATGGTTTAGAATATATTTTTTGGTAAGTTCAAATATATTGTTGTAAAAAAACTTACTCTTTACTAGAGATTAAATAGGACGCTCACAATAAAAGCTTATTATTTATAACATAACTGTGAATTACAAAGCGACAAAAACAAAACATATTTTTACACACATATTGACGGCTTTGACATGTACAGCCAGCCGCACATCGGTTGTGAGACTTTGACCATGACCTCGAGCATAATACGGAGTTTCAATAAAGCTACATATGGTTTCCTAGAAAAGCGGTGGCCGCACATAACGGCCGCAGTGACGGCTGTCATGAAAATGATGGCAGCGACAAAGATTGAAAGCGTTAAGATTAGCCCTACCGCGTCAAAAGATAGTCGCGTTTCTATTTCGTTTTGACACCTCTGACACACAATGACGCAGTGACTTGACTTGACTGAGCTTGAGCTCACTCTTCTCAATACATACACTTCGTGTTTCTTTCGCGTGACTAAATACGGAAAGGGCAAATCTAGCGATTTAAATCTTTGGGAAGCAGGGTTTGACATTACGGTGTCAAAAACGCTCTCTTAACACACAAACAACATTTCAGTGACGTCATTCATCCGTATTGCGGATGCTACGTGGCTGGTCACTGCTGTTCTAGGAATAAGGGGTCAGCTTAAACTGGCTTAGTTACCACTGACATGCCGCCTACTTTACCATAGACAAAAATATGCTTACATTTAGCGCTGTCCAAAACCACGAACCAGTGTGATGTTCCATTCCCAGTATTCCTTTCCTAGCAATGGTATTATTCATAGGAATAATTTTGTATGCTCATTTTTTTGGAATGAAGTTCCATAACGCGGTTTGCGGTAGGAGTTGACTGGTAGAAATCGTCACGTAAGGAAAACGCGTTATGCGCCTTTCTCTCTCTCTCTCTGTCTGTCTCTTTGTATCATATACGAGTGTGTGTATGTGTGCTTCACTACGTTCCTGACGGTTTTAACCCGACCACGTTTTTTTTTTTTTTCTGGTTTGCTCATGGGATTTGCTGTTTTTTTCGCAAATTTGGTGTTTTTTTTTCTGGGTATGTAACTTTTTTTCGGAAAATTGTGCAAATAATTACTAGGTATACTTTTATATTTTTAATTTTATAAAAATAACTCAACCTATATAGAATAATGTAAGTACTTATTTTTAACTTAAAGAGCGTGCATTCTTAAAGATGCAAAGTCGCAAATAGCTGTCAAATATGTACATGTTTATTATTGCATTTCCTAATCGATATTTTAGTGCACTATACAGGCTGGCAGGGAAATCGACGCGAAAACTGCTACCATAGAATTAGTACATGAATCAGAAATCTAGAAATTCATCATTGCTGCTTCATAGAAAAGTGCAATACCTACGCGGTTAAAATGTATGGAACAGCTGTTTTTTTATATAACCGACGAAAAATTTCAACGCATGGTTCAGAATCATGTACTGAATCCATGGAACGGTTTTCGCGTCGATGTCTCTAAGCTGCCACGCTGTATAGCGATATTTCATATTTATATGCAGTAACATTGACAAGTTAATCAAAACACGCAAGTATTTGACAGCTATTTGCGTCTTTGACAGCTTTCAGAATACCTTAGATTTAAAAAAATTAAAAAATCTTTTTTTTTTTGTTCAGTGCTTATTATTCCCAGGTACTTTTTCGCGTTCATCAACATTTTTCTTATATTCTCCCCACGATATGTACCCGTCATCGTTTAGATCCATGTTCTTCATCGTGCTATCTGCCACGGCTTCCAAATCCTTATCTTTTAATGCAATCGTATCTTTGTTTACATCGACTGAAATTGGGTAAAAAATATGGTAGATCGTGTTTCTTTAACGGTTTGAGATGCCTCGATTTTTTTTGTTTTTTTTTTGGGAAAATTTATTTAAAATAAATATATTAATATTATAATTTAGAGTAGCCCCGAAAATTATTTTTGTTAGTACAGCCAAAGGGTTAGTACAGCCAATGTGTTATAGAAACCCTGTCATATCCGAAAAGGGCACTGTAAAAACATTACTAAAAAGTAATAAAACAACTTATTATTACTGAAAATGATAAGTTATTTATTAGCAATTTAAAATTTACGTTTTTAGCAACAAAATTATTCCAATTCCAAAAAAAATTGGTATACTTTCAACAAGGGTCATAAGTTATGACTTGTGGACACCCGCTAAACGACGGTCGCCCGCGCTCCATGTAAATAACCCGGTAAAATACTCCATTGAAAAAAAAAAAAAATGAGACGATTTTTTTTTTTTTTTTTCAATAATTGACTACATAAATAGACTCTCAATATGATTCTTAACAACACCCTCACGGATCGGACAGGGTTTTTGTTAGACGCAGTATTTTATTCGAATAAATAGATATTATTCAGGGTGAAATTGAATTCATGGGCAACCTCTTAAGGTCATTGTACTCATCATTATGAACAACTTTCACTATAGGAGCAACCCTTTTTTTTGGGTGGGAAATCATCAAATATTTTCTCCCGCTCTGGGCGGAGCGGGAGGGCGTGTCAGACTCTTACTGACTAAAACCCACCCGTGTTCCTTCGGTTGCCCTGTTGCTGTGGGCCACGATCTCCCTCTCGGTTTTCTTCGCAACCCCGGCAGGCATCGGCCCTAGCGGACCCCGTCAATTCTGCTGACGTCTCTTTGAGGCGCGCGAGGAACACAACGCGCCGTCGACCCGGGCCTGGTCCTTATCGGACGGTGAGCTACCCATTGCTCACCGTCCGCAAGCCCAGTTTTTTTTTTCGCGATAGGAGCAGCCCTGAAATTACGAAAAAAAAATCTGCTGCTCCCTACATTTATTTTAGCATAGCTTCGTCAAAACGTAGGAAGCAGCAGTTTTTTTTTTCGCTAATTCAGGATTTGTCCCATAGTAAAAGTTGTTCATAATGATGAGTTTATTGACCCCTTACGAGAATGCCACGAATTCAATTTCTCAAACTGAAACAGTGGCTTGAAAAACAATAAATCAAAGTACATACTTACTTGTTATTAAGTGTAAGCAAATCTATCGACAGAAGAAAAGAAAAAACAATGAAATCAATACAAATTTTATTGATATTGACACAGTCTTACACTATTACTTACATTTACACAACCAATAAAAAGGAGAGTAAGAAAACAAAAAAAAAACATTACACTTTTATCACACAAAGTCGGGAAACTAAAAGTGAAGATCGAAGGAAGGCCATTATTCTAAAAAAAAAATAGTTTTAGGCTTTTCACACCCAGAATTTATTATAAAAAGTTGATAGAAAAATATTTAATAATGTAATTTCATATTATGGAAGACTACTTTATACATATTTTACACATTCACAATGGCTAGAACAAATTAGTGTCCGACCGAAACTTCGGTTTCGGTTTCGGTCGAGTTTCGGCAAAAAAAACGAGTTTTGGTTTAGTTTCGGTTTTGGCGGCAAACCTGCCGAAACTACGAGCGAAACTGAAACTGCATTCGGGAGTTCGCGCGCTGTGATCGGTCATGTTCGGCGCATTAAATTCCATCCAAGCGAGTAGGCGACGAAGACATTTTGCCGCGTCTACGTCCCTTATCATGTCGTGACTGGCTTATGTTTGCAGTACGTTTTGTTTGTTGTGAGTTTTCGTGTGATTTTAGTGATTTATTAAAAAAATTAATAAAGACTGACTGATTCTAATAACGTTTTCTTTATTTTTCCCTCAAAACATGATCCTTTGAAGGAAGTTTCGGTATCGGTTTCGGCCGAAACTGAGACTGTTGCCGAAATTCGGTTTCGGTCGTAAAAACCAGTTTCGGTCGGACACTAGAACAAATCATAAGAAAAAAATCGAGTTTAAAATCAACAAAAATATGTTTTGAGACTTTATTAAACACATTATATGTGTAAAAAAATAACTTTACACATTATAGTAACAAAATAAAATAAGAAAAAATTAAGTAAAAGTAATAACTACACATAGTGGAGAGAAGGTACGTTTAAAAATAAAATTAAAACTTTGTATTACCTATTTTTAATGTAAAATTACAGAAAAATAAACAAAATATTCAACAATCACAAGAGAAACAGATCTATTAATTCGATATTTTTTATTTAAAAGAGAACTTAGTATTTGTGAATAAAATGAATATTAAACTGACCGAATTTAATATAATAAATTCGATTAGTTTTTTATTATATTTTTTTTTTCCATTAGAACTCCATGTATTGACTACTCTGTGGTTTTGACAGATCGTTACACTATAGGGATGATGACTAACATTAGAAATTATCGAAAAATGTAATTTCAAAGGCATAGAAAAATGAGATAATCAACAAAATCTTTAAAATCGATGGAAACATGGAGAAGCTACGCGCTTTAAAAGTTTTTGGAAGGGACGATTCCCGTCCTTGTCGCGGAGATTGCGTTTCCTGACACCTGTCAGTTGGACAGTTTTTAGAAGTAATAAGGATCAAATTTGCAAAACACATTCGTTAGTATGAAACTGACAGCTGTCAAAAACGCAGTATCTCGACGGCCGGACTGTAACGGGTAGGAATGAAGTTACACAGTCGTGTCGACACTTCTGTGATAGTGCTTTGTCTATCAGTTATTTTAAAACTTTTATAACTTAGATGTTTAATTAAGGTTTTACACTTTTTTTGATTTTGTTTAAGAATTTTTAGTGTTTGAAATTAATAAAAATGTCACCATCCCTTTATATGCACATATTGGACTATCTTATTATCATTGTATATTTATTATGGTATTTATAAGGCCGAAATAACAATAAATAAATTGGAAGATCATTTTTGAGCAGGATTTACAGACAAAATATACAAATAATTTAGAAAACATTGTATATTTTTTTTTTTTTTTTTTAATGTCTTGATCTTGTTTGGTTCCATTATCATGAATAATGTACCTTTTAGTTACCTAGTAATTACAAATGTTTAAAATCAGATTAGTTAGCCATGGCAGTTTTTCTTTTTTTTTGAAACATTCTGCAGTTACAATTTTTACGTGTGGGATAAAGACAGATATAATTATTTCTTGTCTCGTCTAAGATTATTTACAGCTAACTGTCAAAGTCAGTTTAAGTTTGTCACGCGGAGTATAACTACAGTCCTTTCACAGTAATTTTACCTCTGACCACAGATGAATACAGATGGTTCACTCCGCAAAACCGTTTAAATAAAAAACGACTCTTGCTACGACACAATAAAGTGCAATTCAGGTCGCACAGCGCTATATTCACCTAGAAGTTGCCTCTCTTTATATCGCGTAACTCTTATGTCTTCTGACTACGTTACGCTCATTGCATTGGACCGACAAGACGAGCCCGCCGCGTATTTGAAGCTTCGTACTTAAAATGCGGAGTGAACTATCTGTATTCATCTGTGCTCTATCAACATCCTTATTTTGAACCTTATACCAATGAGGATTCAGATCATTGTGATGCAAAATAAAATAACTGTGAAAGGTCGTATGCCTCATATTATTATGAAGACGTCGAGTATCACTTAAATGCCAGTCTACAAAAATATTTATTTTCATAATGTGAAAACAAGAAAATTAGGTAGGGGCGCACAACATCGACAAAAATGTCGCCAGTGTCAATCGTGAATAAGTCTTATAATTCATGTTCTCATTCTTATATCAAAAACTATTATTCATTTAAAAACTGCATCAAAAAAGTATTTTATACAAATCTCAAACGTGTTCAGTTCATTTTTTCTCCGGAATGTGGCAGTATAGTTGGGACTAGACAGCATTGCACAAATAAAAAATTTGGAAAGAACTAGAGCTTTAAGCTAAATCTTTTTTCTTTATAATATTATTAAGATAAAAACAACGATTTTTCAAAGTCAAATAACACCAGTGACCAGTGGCCCTACAGCTTTGGTGCCATAATAAAAAAATGCTTAGACAGGTAAATTCTAGCCGAATATACTAAATTTGTTTTGGTTACTTCCACTTTTACACCAAAACGGATGATGTCGGGAAGAGCAGTGGTGGCCTAGTGGTAACGGCTCTGACTTACGTATTGTATGTCGAGGGTTCGAATCCAGGCAGGCGTTTTACTTTTTGTAAATAATTTCATCACCACTGCTCTCAAAATGGTGAAGGAAAACATCGTCAGGAAACCGGCATGTCTAAAAATTCGAAGACATCTAACAACCCGCACTGGGTCCGCGTGGTAGATTACAGCCCACTGCCTCTCGAAGAGTGTAGGCCTGTGTCCCAACAGTGGGAACATTAAAGTCAGAATATGCTATGCTTATAGATGATGTGCTTTGATCAAATTAATTATGTCAATCAATGACGCTGAACAGATTCAGATATTTGGCACTCAGATAGCCCATATCATGTATTAACACTTAGAATATTTGTCTTTCGGGTTTATATAGTAGATCAAGTACCTTAAAATACGTGTTAAACAGCCAGTATTCAAATGAACTTCTACACTTGCCCTGCTTTGGTTTCCGAAGAAGACGGTGAACGGAACAGAATTACGGCTGTCCAAATACAGATCGATTTTGGCATCTTAATCTCAAATAATAGTAAATTACAGATTTTCATGACGGTCGTTATAATATGACTGAACTGTTTTTTCTAGGAAACCACAGCTTTAAATGCTCTCTAGCCTCCCTAAAATGCTACCTAGCCCCACTACACAAGATTTTTTAAACTTATTTTCCGCCCTCCTTTTGCTGACTTTTTTGCTGCGCTCTCACGAATTCTGGATAGTCTATGTATCCATCCCTGTTATGGTCATCCATATTTAAAATAGGGTCTATTAAGTTAACTAATTCGTCATCTCCGAAGATTTTTTCGCCAACGGGTGGCGTACCGGTCTGTGGAGCCTGTTTGTGGCCTTGTTCTGAGTTTTAAAAAGGTGAAATGTCAAAGTGACAGGTCGGAAGGCGGGAATTTCAATTTTTTTAAATGTCAAAGTGACAGATCGTTAGCGAGAATTTTGTTTTTGGTTTGTGTTTATGTTCAAGATTGCACGTTGTTATTTTTTTGGGATTAATGGGTTATTGTTTATTTTATGTCAATTTTTTTTTGTTGTTAATGTAATAGCGTAAAATAAGACACACAATTTGACATATTACAATATTGTTACAAAAACATAAATGGTCATTATTTTAGACCGAAATAATATAAGAATAAAGGTATAAATAATTAAAAATACCGATATTGTTTACCGAAACGAAGATGGCGACCAAATGATGATACGATCCCAAGCGGCAGCGACGACACACATAGAAAAGGAGACAAACACACAATGAGTTTTTATACTATGTACCATCGGGGTAACGCATATATATCTAACCAATTTGAAAACAGAATCGCGTGCACACGACCCTTTTATTTCGTAGGTAAGCTATACTATAGCAGCCGAACGCTGCAATCAAGAATAGTCCTTACAGTGTATAGATATGCGTTTCTTCGATAGTACTTAAGGGGGATGCGCTAAGGTAGTCCGAGAAATTCAAATTTTCTTACGTTTTTTGTAATTTTTTAGGTTAGTGTCAGATTGTATCCTCACATACTTTAAAACAAGGTCCCCCACCGCGCCTGTCTGTCTATCTGTCTACCAAAGACTACCGAACGGGATTTTCAAACGGTTTTCACCCATAGACGGAGTGATTCATGAGGAAGGTTTTGGTACCTATATAATTTATTAAGGTTTTGTGTAAATTGGTCTAAATATGACGATTATTGTTGAAGAAGTCAGTCATTTCATTATTATTTCCGAAGCTATTTTGACCGGTATTATATTAAGCCTTATCCAATAAAATATGTTATTTAAATTGGTCATTTAATTTAGATTAAAATATGCCTTGACATCATATCATTTAAATGAATAGTTTAAAAGACATCACATATACATAATTACGCGTAACTACATAATTATGGTTGACGGCAACGCGGGCGCAGCGGTATTAGTCAATGAACTTTCCTCAGCTATTAGGTATGTAATCCCTAATCAAAAATTGAATTTCGACGGCCCTGACGCTTTCGCCTTAAACAATAATGTTTTTTTTATTTTTCCCATTTTTACAAGAAGAAGGATTTTTTCATTAGAAAAATGTTTTTGAGTGTATAAAAATGGCAAAAATAATCAATAATTTCCAATTAAGGAGAGTATTTTTTTTTCCTTAGTTTTAATTAGTACCCTAATTGCGTAATACAAACCAATCACAATCTGTTTCGATTTGAAACAGATTGTGAACTGTCAAAGTGAAACAAATTAGACGTAATTGTTTACGAAAATAAGTTACGCAATTAGGGTACTGGTACCCTTAAAGCATATATGTACATGTAACCATTATTTTGCCCGTACAATTACCATAGCCCAACATTAATAAATTACTAAACGGTAAACAAAAAAAAAACAACTAAAAGACGGCTAAAAATTGAAAACATAGATAACAACATGAAGATATAAAATTAAAGTAGTAGAAAAAAAAAGGTCACGAAATAAATATTTTTGCTTTTTTACGAAATATTTCCGACTGTAATTGACATACTTTCATAGATATTTACGGAGCTTTTTTTTTATAAAAACATAATATCACGCCTTGTTTCCCCGAAGGGTTGGGCAGAGGTGTCCCTGTAGCAGGTTCACCCACATTTCGCCAGTTATGTTTAAGTTCCATGTAATAGGGGGCGAGCCTATTGCCATCAACCGGGCACAAATCCAGATTCCAGGCTGCTACTGAGAAATTTCAGATAGAAAAGCCCAATAACACTTTGCCCGACCTGGGAATCGAACCCAGGACCAACGAGGCAGTCAACACACAACAGAACTTTTTTTATGTGGCTATATTACGCGCGTAACACGTTGGTTATATTACGCGCGTAACGCAACAAAGAGCCCCGATTATCGACAGAATGCATTGGCCTGGTATCTCAACTCTGCTCGATTCTTTACGCGCGTAAAACGTTTACATAACCTTGATACGTTCTGAAAGTAAACTGTCAAATATAGATGGTTTGTCTGACATTTCTCGCAGAACTTTCGTTGCTTATCAAAGAGCAATAGACCGACACACTACTCAACAAAAAAAAAAAAATTGGCGACGGTCAAAAAGGAATTATTTTTAAGGTTACAGGCGACGCAGCTTATAGATAGAAATTTGAAATGAAAACTCTTTGGCAATTTTTTTTTTTTATTTTTCTTTTTCCGGCTAGTCTTAATAAATATTAATTAGGTAATTTTAAACATCACTCACCGTGCCAATGGATAAGAGACTTGATAAGCTCGCATCCGTCCAGTTTGTTGTTATTATCAGCGTCGTGCATCTTGAAGTAATGGAACTGTAGCTCTTGTTCCGACATCTTGGACGTGTCAATGGGTACCTCCATGTGTTCTTGGATGTGGCTGTGAACGGAATAATTTATTATTAATTATTGTTTAAGATAAGTCAAGAGCCTCGACCATAAGTACCCAAGAGCTTTTACCATAATGTCCGGTTCACATTATTCCAATTCAACGATCGAAACCAGCGCTGGAATGCCACTGGAATAATGTGAAGTGACACTAGAATGCACTGGAATTTACCCATTCCGGTGAATAATCCAGTTCAGTGACTGGACTGACAGTCTACTTTTTGATTCCAACCCGCCCATTCCAGCACCACTGGTATAGTATAGACGGCCAATCCAGTGCTGGATTAAACGTATAATAGTGAACACGCGTTGTCGTTTTTTGTCTGAATGATTGGCTGAAATAATGTTAACGATATGATTCAGTTTAGTGGATTGACTCGCTAGAATACTGGATTGGAATAATGTGAACCAGGCATTAGTATTTTAGACCTTTGACTAATAGTTGCCAAGAGCTTCAACTATAAGTTAAGAGCCACGACCAAGTTTAGCCAAGAGCTTTGACTATCTACTCGTAGCACTGTGAGTGCACCGGTGCCCGGATTCTACATAGCTCGCTAAGAACAGGTTTTTGCTGGGACAGTTTTTGTTGTTTCGTATGTTTTTTGTTATTGTACTATGTTTGATTACGTGCTTATTTATTTATTTAGTTTTATTTTTTTATTATACAAATTATGTATTAGGTATGTTGAAACTGTTTGTACTCCCCGTCACTTGTCCTTATGGGTTCATTAGAAAACCAGCGTCAGACAGCATCTGTCTGGCATTAATGCTGAAATGAACCTTTTTGGGGCAGCCGTGAGGCACACACTATCGTTTTTAAACATTATTATTTATTTTATCTTTGTTATTTGTGTTTTGTGTTTCACGAACTGTGTTCAAATAAATGTTTTTCTTTCTTTCTTTCATTATCAGTAGCTTAGAGCTTTAACCATTAATTGCCATAACTTTCAACCACGAGGGGCGTTTTTTTTTTTTTTTTTATCTAAGGCATCTCGCAGTTGACCACTAAGGTCATGGCTACTTAACCGGGCTTTCCTGTGGCTGCCTTAAGCTTCTACACTCAAAGCCTCCAGGGCCAAACTATTCTAAATTAAAACAAGGCGAGCGCTCGCTAAAGGCACCCCCAGTGCGGTACTAACCTCGGCTTAGGGCATCGCTGGGGGGAGGACAGCAAGAAGGGACAGGCTGGATCAAACTTAGATTTTCATCTTGATTATTATACGGGGTATTTAAAGCTACGTGCTCAGCTGCAACAACTACTGGCACCTCGTTTTCGAGCAAGGGTCGGGGGAGTATCATTTACTCGGGGACGCGATCGTGAAGGACCTCGGCGGCGGGGTTTGAATGACGGATGTCGTCTGTATTTGTGTACTGTACTGGTGGCCCTATTCTTCTCCTGGACGCTTAGCATGACCACAAACAATAGAAACGGGTTTTGTCGACGGGAAAATAGACAAAATGACAGATAAACAATCACAATCAGTCATTTTGTCTATTCTTCCGTCGACAAAACCCGTTTCTATTGAAGTCATGCTACGCGTGCTGGAGGAGTGTTATGGGATCATCTGGGTCGGAAAGGACCATGAGTGGCTTAGAGCTTAGACTATAAATAGCCAAAGGCTTCGGATCTTTTGTAACCTAAAGCATCGACTGTTAATAGCTTAGAGCCTCGGCTATCAGCAATAAAGGTAATTTTTGGAGCCCTGACCGTCCTGTTGAACACATTGATGTTAAAAAAAAGTTTTTTTTACGAAAAAACATTGTATAATTTTATCAATACTTACTCTCTTTCCTGATTAATGTTAGCGGGGTTCAACAGCTGGGGATCTGGAATTAGAGAAAACAATACTTTAGTATGATTTCATTTAAAAATAGTCTCCGAAAACTAGCAATACGAAATTGTACATCCGGCGGGATCTGGACCATTACCGACTTACCACCACAAATCACAGAGACATAAAGAGTCTGACGTAATGACATTTGGAACTAAATATTTTACTTAATGCGGACCCTAATTACGTACCGGTAAACTGCCCTAAATTTGCTTGGCGTCCTAAGTTTGCCTATGATGAAAAAGCTGTAATATCTTTTTCATTTTACTTGTATGACAATCGAAACTTAAAGCTCTCTATGAAAACTCAAAGTCATCATAGGCAAACTTAGGACGCCAGGCGAAGTTAGGGCAGTTGACGGTAACTTATTTTCGTAAACAATTATGCCTAATTTGTTTCATTTTGACAATTCAACAACATTAATTGCGTTATTTACGTTGTTGAGCAGATTTTTTTTCCAACTTATGAAGCAATGGATTAGCAATATGTTTCAAATCGAAACAGATTGTAATTGTGTTGTATTACGCAATTAGCGTACAGTATGATGACGGGCACTACTTTGCCGACAAGTGCTAGTAGGTTTTGATTTGAGTCACCCATTTCCCATTGGAAGTGACCTAAGTGCGATAGTGACGACCTCATATTTTCTAAACTCTTTTTTGCCAAGCGGTACAAACCTAGCGTGTCACCGACCATTTACTCGCACTTCGATACTTCGATACTTCTATGTTATAGGGTTTGGTTTCCGCACTTAGTCCGTAAGGTGGACCATTGTGCGTGGGCCATGGCGGCCGTTTGATGGTTATTCCAACCAGCCCACCTCCCTCCAGAAGCTAATTAAGTCTCCTGGTCTGTTCAGGACATCTGTGTAGAATCTAGGTGATCCGAGTGTTGCTGTTCTAATCTGGGTGACGCCTGTGCATTCAAAGAGCATTTGCGGCGGTTTCCTCAGCCTCCATGCACGCTCTGCACAGAGGACTGTCCGTTATGCCTATCGTGTGGAAGTGTTTGTTTAGCGAGCAGTGTCCCGTGATGGTCCCCGTCACCAGGCGCAGGCCGTTCCTGTCCAGGCGCAATAAACGCCTGGTTAGCCTGCTATCCAAGGATGGCATAGCTTCCTTGGATTGCCTGCAGCCCGGTGTCGAAGTCCACCAGTTCCCCGCTTGTGTGTGGGTGAACTCCTGTAGCCACCGTGCGTATTTGGTTGAAGGGGATGGGTACGATAGGCTCGGGTCCACATACTGCCGTGACTTTGACACTTATGACGAACAGTCACTGGATTTCGATAACTTTTAGCAAACAGGAGACTAGACAATGGTCAGCAAACTCATTAGTCAATAGAGCCAAATGTCAATACTATAACGACTAAGATTTCTTATCAGAGCCAATCCTTTCTGTGTGTCCAAACTGTCTCAGTACACTTTTCTTAATCCTTAAAACTCCCATCCTCTTTCACTCCTCAACGCTTCCTAAAATTAACTTGCTAAGAAGGATGCCTTCATCATCATCATCATATCGGCTGTTAATAATATGATGCAGACATCTTACTTATTAACAAGTCTTGGAAAACTTTGAAAGATGGATACAGTAATACTAATTTTCAGTTCCTGTTAATTTTTGGTGAGAATACTACGGAAATAAATCTTTGAAATACAGTTTGAATTGTGAATAAAAACTGCCTTCTTGCTTAATAACCAGTGATCGGAGTAGGTAGATTGATTTTACGTACTCGCATCATGAATAGTCATAGAAATCATAACATGTTTAAGCCTTTTTTCTGGGATTTCATTTTGGTACTTACGGGATTGAATCAAATATTGTAAAAGTAAGGATTTTTAAACTATTACTTTAGAAATTTATAGAATGCGATAGATAAACATTTAAAATTGTTTTTTTCTGATTTATCAAGTAATAAAGTGAATCTAACTGTTGTGCGTCCATTCGAAACTTACATAATATGACTAATTTAGTAGTTATTTCTTGTAAGTATATTATCTGGTGCTTGCAGTTATTACTATTCTTGAAAAAATAATATCGCATTCAATGCAATAACAACAAAAGGGTTAAACATTTCTTATTCGTATTGATGTATTCTTTATTCTACACATTACAACATTTGAAATTCCTTAAAAAAATCTTAATAATTTCAAAATCCCGGAATCCCGGAGGCATATCCATACTAATATATACGTGCCAGTTCATTGTCCCAAATCAATCTACCTACTCCGATCACTTAATGACAGAAACTCTGACCCCTGTGTGTATCTACCGTCGCACTCATCGACATTTGTACAGAACTACAGAGCCGCTCTCTATAGGCCAAAGACCGCATGCGGCTCCCGAGCCGCGGTTTGCCGACCACTGGACTAGACCATAACCTACTAACTTAGGACATAGAATACTTTTTTTAATGTTAGTACGTTCCCGTGTGATAATTTCTAACATCCTCGCGAACGAAGCCACGGGCAAAAGCTAGTAACAAATTTATAAAAACAACCCAACCCAAGTGAAAAATAACTAACTTCGGAAGTCGGTGTCTTTGGTTTTGAATTTTCGTTTTTTGGCACCGACTTCCGAAATTAAAGTTATTTTTCACTTTGTAGTGTTTTTTTTTTTTGGAAGTCAGTCGTTTTTTTTTTTGTATCTTTTTTTAAATTTTTTGTCGTGGTACCTACCCCACACATCATCGAATACCACTACTTGCTATGAAATTATCAGTGCCAGGAAATTATCATAAAATATCATCCACATACGAAGTGGGAAAAAAATACGCATTATTGAAACTAACTCAAAAACTGTCAAAGCAAAGTTAAAATTTATATGGGATCACCTCGAGAGCATACCCTTACAAACAAAAAAATAATTTTTAAATTGGTCCATAATTGACGGAGAGATCGGTGGACCCTCTTATTTTTGGAAGTCGGTTAAAAAATAGTATTCATTACCTCCATGATGAGCATGTCCATGTTGTTGTTGTTGCTGCGGCTGCTGTGGTTGTTGGAACTGTTGCTGAGGCGGCTGCTGTTGTTGTTGTTGTTGTTGGAACTGTTGTTGTTGCTGCTGCGGGGGAGGAGCCTGGTACTGTTGCTGTGGAGGGGGAGGAGGGGGAGGCTGCTGGTATTGTTGTTGCTGTTGATATTGTTGCTGGAAGAGTTTAAATAATAATAGTTAGTTGACGTGATGAAGTAGTGAGGGATTAAATGTTTCGAATACTTTATTTTCTGCGAGAAGTTTAAATAAATAAACAAGCACTTTTAAGGCGACGATAACCGACTTTTAATGATTTTATACTGAAGATCACGTCTAAACCAGTAATGTTAATGATTTGGAAAAAATATATGTTAAATTAGAGCATTTTCTTAATATTTGAATATATAGGCATATTTTGGATTATGTTTTTATTACATAGTGAAATTAATTTGTCAAGTTATGTCTAACGCGGATTAAAAACTGAGAATCACGCGAAATCTATCAAGCGTTTTTTTTTTCTGAAACCTTCACCATTTTAAAGAAAATTTAATTATTTATCTTTTAGTATACGTGTTTTTATAAAATACCTTTTGTTTTATGTATAATAAATTAATAATGCGTCTAATTTAGGACAGCGCTCCGTGATAGTCCGAGTCCTATTACTGGCTGGACTTAGGACGCGTTGCGTGAGCTTAGTACAGAAAACGCAAGCTAACCACTTAAGTCACTGTCATAAATCTGCGTCTTAAAAGATAAAAAAAAATTAAGGAACGTGTATTGCCCACTCTAAAACGTAGTTTCACATGAATTTCAAACAGAATTGCGTTTGAGGATTTAGGGCGAATTTCAAAATACGTTTTAGCGCTGTCAGTGTCATTGTTTTCTTTGGAATATTGAGCACTGACAGTTCTTGAACGCAGTTAAGACGCAGGTTTATGACAGTGACCTTGAGTGGTTATCTTGCGTGTTCTGTACTGAGCTCACGCAACGCGTCGTACGTCCACCCAGTAATAGGACTCGCCCATCAAGGAGCGCTGTCCTAAACTAAACGCATTATTAATTTACTATACATAAAACAAAAGGTATTTAAATAAAACTCGTATACTAAACGATCAATAATTAAATTATCTTTAAAATGGTGAAAGTTTCAGAAAAATACGTTTGATAGATTTTGCGCGATTATCAGTTTTTTATCCGCGTTACTATTCCCATTGACCAGATACTACCCTAGACTCCGGTAGGACTTGGGCAAAGTGAAATTCTCATAGCGTAAGAACTAAGATGGAAAACTTAAAAATGTATTAAATTGACCATAGGCACCGGCAGGTTTTTTTCTTCAGCTCCACAAAGCGAGCTCGATCATTTTTGCAGTTCACCTCGGATATGTTAGGTTATCGTTTGTCAATTCATACAATCAGTAACTTTGTCGAATTATGCAGAAAAGCTTAACAAATAAGAGAATGTTGGATTCAAGAGCAAGCGAAGCGACCTCGATAATTTTTGCATCCCGCCTTGAATAGGACAGGTTTTATTTTGTCCATTCGTACAGAAAGAGGACTGTTTCGATTTATACAAAGAAACTAGAATTAAGATAGAGTAGGATGCAAGAGCGAGCGAAGCAAAGTCAATAATGTTAGCATCCCGCCTAGGGCCGATTACATTTTCGGAAAAAGGAGTTCGGTAAATTGTGAGGTTCTTTTTTTAGTTCTGAATGTTTTTGCACATATTTTATTTTGAAGTCAGGGGAGTACCAAGGCACCCCTCTCAACCCCGCGCCCAGCGCCCATGGGATTGCCATAGCTTTCGTCAACCCTGTTAACTCTCCGCTTTATCCCAATGACGTTGGGGTCGGCTTCCAGTCTAACTGGATGCAGCTGAATTCCATTACTTTACACGAAGCGATTACCTATCTGGCCTACACAATCCAGCTACTATATAATAAGATACCCCTTGATAAAACTGGTTGTCAGACTTTCGGGCTTCTGACGACCCGTAACGACACTGTCAAAGATCCACGAATGACAGCCGGGACCAATTACCTGCTTAACGCGGTTTCCAAGGCACGGTGGGGTCTCGATATGTAAAGATGGTCCCGGCCCACCCATCCACGGACCAATCGCGACAAGCGTAGCTTAACCTGATCGATCGACCCGTGGGGCTGTTATTACTTAGTCACGGGCCCGTCCAGACTACGAAAAACAAGCTTTTTTTTTTCACTAGCAATAAAAACAGAACTATGCAAAGTCATACGTTTTGAAATTCAAATATTATTAAAAATTGAAACAACACATCCGTTGTTTTGTACAAATCAAACACAAAACAAAAGATTTTATAGCATAATACTTATCATCACGCATTTATCTCCCGAAGGATTAGGCAGAGGTGTACTACCTATAGTACACCCACATTTTGCCAGTTATGTTTAAGTCCCATGTAATAGGGGGCGAGCCTATTGCCATCAACCGGGCACAAGCCCGGAGTCCGGGCTGCTACTGAAGAATTTCAGATGGGAAAAAGGCCCCATAATATTTTGCCCGATCCGGGAATCGAGTATCGGTTTTATATAGGTAGGTAGATATTATGTTTTTGTTTATTTAAAATATTATATAAGTACCTACTTTAAATAAACAAACGCTATCTGTTATGAATAACATTGTCGATTTTACGGCTGGTTTCACAGCTGTCCGGGAGACCCGCACGGGCCGTCCGCCCACGGGACACCCGTACGGGTAACGCCCGCAGTGCTCTGAAATGAGGGAGTTAGTACGATAGGGTTGCTAGCGTTGACGAGATCTACCCGGAGCGGGTCGTACAAACCAATCCGCTTCGCTATGAAACAATGTTCTAGCGCTCACGTATGTCTCCATTCCGGGAGTCCGTACGGGCGGCTCCCATGGTTGAGTGTGTTTTAGTTTAATTTGTAATGTCCTGTACGAGTCCCAATAAATACTATTTCTTTCTTTTCTTTTCTTTTTAGAATAGAATAGAATAGAATAGAATAAAATTTATTTGCATAAAAACATGGTATAGAAGACCCACCAAGACCGAGACCGAGATCTACCCGGACAGCTGTGAAACCAGCATTATTAGGTAGTAACCTATACGGGGTGGCAGACACATCAACGCGCTGTTACCATGAAATCAGTACATAATTCTTGGCCCCTTAGCTTAGAAAATTTTCGTCGATTATTTAAAAAAATATTGCTGTTCCATACATTTTGACCGCGTAGGAACTACTTTTCTGTAATTCTGCAGTTTTTTTTTTTAAGCATCTGATGACAATAGGCTCGCCTCCTATTACGTGGAACTTAATACTTACGACTCCACCCACTTTTCATAAAACTCATACGCCATGCCGCCATACATATTGGAAGTGAACCCTCTGGGAGGGATCCCGGCATTATTATTGCGCTAAAATTAACCATCGCGGACGGTCAACGGCATTAGGTTTAAAACTGTGTTATAAAACACTCTAAAACGAAGTAAAATTGTGTTTTCAGGAGGTCTTGTGCCATAAGTAGTTTCCAAGCTTTTAATTTTTTTGTGAATATTTGTAAATGTTAACAAAAAAATGAAAATGCTTGCTTTTAAAACCAACGCATATACTAATCAATCTTGTTAAAAAGTACATCAGATTTTATTTTCACGGTTGTAATCGCTAAGAAATACCTGCATTTAAAATGAACCCTCCGCGAGGGCTTCCGGCAGGCATCCCATATGCGACAAGATGAACCCTCCAGGAGGGCTCCCGGCACTGAACGTATTAAACATATCTGGCGAGATGTGGGTGTAATAAAGGGGTGATATTATGTAATGTTATTTACAGAAATAAATATCATTCGTCATCAAGATATATGAGTGCGCAAGTACATGACCTATATACCTATACATAAAATGCAATTTAGCAGTGTGTGCAAGGTCGCCATGTTACCTATAATTCAGCTGCTTACATTAGTTTTGATACTTGATACTTACACGAGTTTTGTGGAAAAGTGTCAACACAGCCACTTACACTTCCTTTAATAAACTATACGTCATTTTAGGCCATTTGGATACCCAGAACAAACAAAATTTAATGTTTTGAGCTGGGAGGCCATCCATACAAAATCACACTTTAAAGGAGAGAGAACAAAGTGCGACATCGTCTGACAAGAGGGGAGACGAGACTTAAGCTTCGTGACGTTGACGACACATGTATATAAAACTCGAACGATAAACTTTAAAAATTAAATATTACCGACTCTATCAATGTTCTATGATCAAAAATGATGTAAAATCCGGGTATTCATAATTTATTACGAATTTTATAAAATTGAAAATGTCTCATCATTATGATTTAACATCTGTACGGAATTAGGTAACGTTGATTCTACGATAAGGATTGAGATTCTAAGTACTTGTACACACGGCTACGCATCAAGCTATACACGTCCAGTATAAGCTGATCTCGCATTGTATAGGATTTTCGTACAATGCGAGATTAGCTTAAACTCGAAATGTATAGCTTGATGTGTAGTCGTGTGTACCTACCTACTCTACGGCTTAGAAAATTTCCCCATTTTTTAAAGGTTTAATTTAAAATTGCAAAAATAAATATGTGACGTCATATCAAAAGACACAACTATGACCACCTGTGACAGGGGGTCACACAAATATGGCCATCTGTGACAGGTACGGGGGGAGGGGTTCCAAAATTAATTAAAAGAATTCCCTAATGCCCGTTTTCACCGACAACTAAGTGACACTTAAGGAATCCCAAAATAAAAGTACATTATTGGATTTTCAACTTTCAGAGCTGAGCCTAGCGTTGAAAATCCAACTTTTATTTAGGGATTCATATAAGTCTCAGTTAGTGAAGGTGAAAACGGGCATTATTTTTTTAAGGTCAGATGTTTTAAGCTATGTCACTTACTGCCTCGTAGGTCTTTTCGTCGCAAGTGCAGCTTCTGAGCGTGGAGTTCTGGGTTTGATCCCCGACCAGGTAAAGCTTACCTATTGCTTTTTTTCGATGAGGCACAATCTGGACTCGGGTGGCCGTAGTTTGTTGGTAACACTAGGACTTCGCCCTCAAAACATTTAAATGGGACTTAAACAAAAGTTCCTGAAGGAATTCAGCTATTTTATACACCAGAGCGATTGCGGCGTTTCCCCACAGAGGCTCACCTTCCATCTTGCGCCGCATGAATTTTGGGCCCAACATGTTTTATGAACTTGTTGCCATCGATACGCTAAGGAGGAGATACACCATTGTATTACTACCTAACATAAAAAGCAGTTCTATAAAAAAAAAACATACTTGAAAAACCCAATAAGATGTCGCTCACAGCGCAGCGGGACGCGGGAAGCGGAGCCAGATGCCCCGCGCCGGAACGTGTTTTAATTGATTTTGTGTGTAAAAATTTAAAAAATAACGCACCAGGGCAAATGTGCCACGTCCCAGGGCAGTGTGAATAATTCCTTAAGCCGGGTCTCCTGCGCGTTTTTTTTTTTTTTTCGAAACATTACAGAAATCATCGCAACAAAGAGGCGTGGCCATACACATTATTTGTGTATGCAAACACGATGTTCTGTATTAAAACAAATGTTTATGTGTAAGGTTGTTTATAATAATAATAATAATATTCTTTATTTTGCAGACAACAATGATCCATAGTGTTAGTAAAAAAAAAAAACAATAAAATTACTTATTCCTAGTGTTAGTAACTAATATATTATATGGAAGACAGAGTAGGTAAATAGTATTGTGAAAAGGACCTCCCCAAACTAATGTTCAGTAATTATCCTTCTCACAAAACTTTTAATTATCGGAGAGTCGACACTCTCCACCACAGTTTTTAGAATGCTGTTGTCACTCGCCCGCAACCGTGACAGCAGCGACGCGGTTTTCTTCCGAATAACGGCATGGAATCCGTCAGTTCGGTTTTGCGCAAACATAGCAGAAGCGCTGCACCAACGCGGCAGTCCCAACAGCATCCTAAAAATATTATTATACTGTATGCGTAGGTCATCCAGCGTTCTTTTGGTATAGTTGACCCAAAGATTCCCCGCGTAAAAGCACTGCCTTAAACAGTGTTATCTTCACTAAGGTGCTACACCGGGCGAATCTTCGGGCCAACATGTTACCTCGGACCGCCAGAGCCCTACGCTCCCTTTCAATATCAACACTGTCCTTAAGGTCGTCGGTGAGAATATGCCCTAGATATTTAAATGTTGTCACTCTTTTGACGTTCAAGCCATTTAGGGTAATGTCAGGTATAGTATCTGGACATTTACCGCCGGCCTTAAAGACAATGTATTCGCATTTCTTTACATTATACACAAGTCCGTGCGAGGCAGCATATGTCTGACAAACCCGCAGCATTTCATTTACCGCACCAGCCGTCGGCGCCAGCAACGCCATGTCATCCGCGTAACTGATAGTGTTTATTTTAACCCCATGGACGCTACATCCCACCCGCATATTGCTGAGGTTCACGATTAGGTCATTTATATAAGCACTAAAAAGCCTTGGAGATGTCAGACCACCCTGCCTCACACCGCATTCCAATTTAATTTCCATGTAATGTTTCGAAAAAATACGTGCAAGAGACCCAGCTTTACACAGCCTGAGCGGGGGAAAACCAATGACACATTCTCGAACATTGTTGTTGTATGCTTGAATTTAGCCATAAATTAAAGAAGATAGGTACAGCACACAAATTTACAGCTTTTTTATTTACTAAATATTAACAGACCCGACAGACGTCCTGTCCTTCAATTTTGTTCGAAAATGTAATTTCAGTTTTACCGAATTTTCCAATTTTCCCGGAAAAGTTTCAAATTTTTCTTGCCCTAAAAATTTGAATCAGACAATAACGAAAAAAGAAATAAAACCTGGCCAAGTGTGTGTCGGACCACACACAATGAAGGGTTCCGTAGATGGGATGCATTTATCCCAAGAACAAACCTAACAATGTAAATTGGTCGATTATTACTCGTTTACTTGTACAGCCTACTTAGCTGTGATAGTTTTCCTTTTAATTTCGTTATATATACTTCTGATGTGAATTTTTCCACATATCCAAACCCTTAAAATTTCGCAAATAGATCCTTGAATGCAAAAAGTTTTAGCAAACTTTTACCATACACTTATAAAGGCGTGTCAATGATAAATTGCCGTAAACAGAATTAATTTGATAATAAAAATAATGTTATCGAAGAAATTATATCTTTATTGTTGTAGTACCTACTTATGCCTCATATATTGATTATAATAATATACTGCTGATAAAAACGAATAGTAAATAATATTAAATAATTATGATGCAGATCCTATAAAGAACGGACCGTTATCAGCAAATATTAATTTTGGAATAGTTAAGCCAACCCGCGGACTGTCGATGAAACTCAAACTCAAAACATTTATTTCAATTAGGTATACCAATTACAGGCACAGATGAAGAGTAGGTCAGTAAGAAACATGAAGCTAGTTGCCCATCCCGAAGCGTAGTAGGTACTTAACTAAAAGAACGGGTCAAGAAACTCTACGGACACCCTTTTGAAATAAAAACATTTACCAAAAAAAAAAAAAAATAACTGACTTCTAAAAAAAACACTACAAACTGAAAATTTACTTTAATTTTGGAAGTCGGTGTCTTTGGTTTTGAATTGTCGTATTTTTTTTTTTTTTTTTTTGTTAAAATTTTTTTTTTTTTTTTCACTTTTTAGTTGTGGTACACACAGCATCAGTATGTTTTTTTTATTAATTTTTCCCACTTAGTCTATAGTGGGGAAAAATACGTATTATTGAAGCTTACTCAAAAGTACCCAAGCAAAGTTAGTAAAATTTATACGGGACCACCTCTGAAGTATGACCTACCAAACAAAAAAGAATTATGAAAATCAATTCATAATAGGCTTGTTTCATAAAAAAATTTTTTTAGTCCGGAAGGTATATTAATAAAAAATATAGAACACGTATTTTTTATATTTTAATGTAATCAAAAGATTACGGCGATACATTGAGTTAAAATGTGGCATGACGTCACGCCTTGCTAGATTTTATACTGATTTGTGACGTAGCCAGCCCCCACTCCCCAACTTTAATGCGTGTTTTCTAACTTATTATTTATTAATATGATTAAACAAAAAATACGTGTCTAATATTTTATTATTATCTGAAAGACGGACTAAATAGAATTTCTTTTTTTTACCTAGTTAACTACCGTATTGGCGGAGTTATCGCGTAACAAACATACAAAACCATACAGTCGAATTGAGAACCTACTCCTTTTTCAAGTCGGTTAAAAATATTGTTCGTCATCCATGTTGAAATTATACATATAGATAAGTAAATAATTATGAGAACGATTTAGAAAAACTTATCATAATAAATCATCGCGCCTAAATTCAAAGGCTAGGCAGATGTGTACCTATAGTACACCCACATTTCGCCAGTTATGAAGAATTACAGATGAAAAAAGTCCCCATAATATTTTGCCCGACCCGGGAATCGAGTATCGGTTTTATATAATTAGGTAGATATAATGTTTTTGTTTATTTAAAATATTAAAATAATAAATACCTACTTTAAATAAACAAACGCTATCTATTATGAATAAAAAAAATTAAAATAAAAGGAAATAAAACGGATATAACGGATGGATATACGAATAAAACGGATGGAAAAACCCAATAACACTTTGCCCGATCCGGGAATCGAACCCAGGACCTCATGCGCTTGCGACCGCTGGATCAACGAGGCGGTTAGAAAACCATTTTAAAAAAAGAAAGCCGTGGCAGCTAAGAGATGACCAATAATCCCACCTCCCACCTCACATGATCCTTCCCGCCTTGCGGCGTACGGACTCAATTTGGAGATACACTGGCTCTTATGTCACAACGTTTGCAGCTTACTACCAGAGTGTGCTTTGTAGATATCCATTACTAGTGTATTATCTGTGTCCATACCAAGGCTCGGAACCGGTTTAAAAAATACCGGTCAAAACCAGTTTATTTGGGTTTTACTCCGAACTTTTCTTAAGAACGTGAACGTTTTAAGAACTTTATTTTAACCTAAATTAACCGGTTTATACGACGAGCG
This sequence comes from Omphaloscelis lunosa, assembly GCA_916610215.1. Lineage (NCBI taxonomy): Eukaryota > Metazoa > Arthropoda > Insecta > Lepidoptera > Noctuidae > Omphaloscelis > Omphaloscelis lunosa. The sequence continues at coordinate 6,375,184 of OU744270.1, forward strand.
GCATGTCGGTAAACGCGTTTAACTTATGACTACTTGTGAGGACGCCGCGCTGAATAAAAGCTAAACAAAAAATCGGTTAATATTGCGCGAAACCGTTTAATCAGAAAAAACCTTTATGTAAAGACTCCTCCAAAACCGGTTAATAAAATCCGGTTTCTACGAGTGAAACAGTAGTAAAGGTTTTTGCGTCAAGTACATAATAACGATTTGAAAATTAACCGGTATCCGAGCCTTGATCCATAATACCTTCCATATTTTCTCTGTCCCTTCTGTTTCCGCTTCTCCCCATTCTGTGACGCGCTACGAACACATTCGACGTGACTTCACACCCGATTAGTCCCATTAATATTCAACAGTTGATTTACACATTTATGTTATACAATATCCTTACATTCAATTTATCATTAAACTATTATTATTATTACTACTTAATTATTGGTTACCTCAAGTAAAGCGCGCGCCGTAAACTCGACTAAGTAAATATAGGTATTACCTACATTGCATGGGACTGTGTACCTGTGGACCTAATTTATCTACTATGTATTAGATATTAATAGATTTTCTGTCCTCTTTTCAGATACAAAGAATTCTTCAGTACACCATCTTAAAAACACAAATTCAAAATGGCCGACTACTGTGACACCGCTGACGGTTTTTTGAAAAAGGAACTTACATTTTCCGAATGTCAAAGTGCTATGCAAAATAAACAATTTAAAAAAGATTTTCTCTTATTCTATGTGAACTTAATATTTATAGTTTTAAAAAGTATTTTTGACTTTATTTGTGAACATAGTGTTTTTATAGTTTGCGCTGTGGTTCTATATTTTTTATTTGTAGTAATTTATAAGAGTTTTATCAATCCTGTGTTTTATAAAAAAGTGAGTATATTAAAGAACTTTTTATATTTGATGTAGTACCTATTTGGTGCAGTATTTGTAAGTGTAGCTGCCAATAGAACTGTTTCAAAAAAAATTGTTTTTAGTCCCGAAGGTAGATTAATGAAAAATATAGGACACGTATTTTTTATTTTTTGACGTAATCAAAAGATTACGGCGATACATTGAGTTAAAATGTGGCATGACGTCACAGCTTGCTAGATTTTATACTGATTTGTGGCGTAGCGAGCCCCCACTCCCCAACGTTAATGCGTGTTTTCTAAGTTATTTTTGATTAATATGATAAAGCAAAAATTACGTGTCTAATATTTTTTTATTATCTGAAAGACGGACTAAATAGAATTTTTTTTTTACTTAGGAAACTACGGTATTGTGTGGTCTGAGTTCGATTCCTCAGTATTAGTAAACAAAGTGTAACTGGTTATCGGAAAGTGAGGTCCTGAGTCCGATTCCCAGGCAAATGAAAGTGGCATTCATCAGTGGCAAAAAAGTAGTTTCCAAAAGTTTGGCTACAGAAATAAATAGGTACAGTGCAAGACTGACCGAGATCTAATGTTACTTATCATGTACTTTGACTTGAGATATGTTCCCGGCTCTATCTTGCACTCACTTGTAGACTGTCAGTTGTGCTAGTGACGGGAATAACACTTAGCTTAAGTAGGTATGTGCTAAGTAAAAGATATATGGATCTCGACTTTATACAAACAATGTTTGACTGATGCCTACACGATTGTGGGTTCGAGTTCTAATGGAGTGCAAATTTAAAAAAAAAACTTGCTTATCCAGTATGTTTATAGGTACTTTTGACAAACAAACGTGTTTTATTCACAGGAACTAACAGAAATCGGTTTCGAACACATCGCATCTGGTCCAGACCGTGACAGACGGATATCTAGAGCGCAGGCTACAAGACGGATGGGTAGCAAGATACCTCCTCCTTATCCTAATGGATGGTTTGCAGTGGCAGAAAGCAGGGCACTGAAAGTAGGCGGAGTTAGTGCTGTTGATGCATTAGGTGAGTAGCGCCATCTGTTGTTTAATAGCGGAAGCTTTTTGTAATAACTTTTGTTAGACTAAACTAAGGGAATATCTATGTAATTTAGTGGACGAAAAATGCAAATAAATCAACTAGGTCATTATTTTATGATAAACGCAATACAACCTTCTGGTACTGAACCTTGTTGCGCTATAAAATTTGTGATGTGTTTTAGCGGTATTAGCGCCATCTATTATTGACTAGCAGAAATTAAAAACAAAATATGTTCGCTACTTTTTCGCCTTTTAAAAAAATCTTTTTAAATACTTACGCATCGCTTCAATTTAACAACTCTTTCCTTCATGAATCCCTCTAGTAGAGCAGTAGGCGTTCATTTCAGAAGTAGTTCTACAGATTTCTTTTTTGTGTTTTATAGGCCAAAACCTCTGTGTCTACCGCGGAGAAGATGGTATCGCCCGCGTTGTGGACGCCTACTGTCCCCATTTGGGCGCCAATCTAGCAGTCGGTGGCAGTGTCTGCGGGAACTGCATCGAGTGTCCCTTCCATAAGTGGAGATTTGGAGAAGATGGCGCGTGTGTTAGCGTGCCGGGGGTCGAACATGGTTAGTATAACGCTACAAGGTTATTACGGTTTTAACAGTCGAGCCAATAGGCCTGTGTCCAAATTTTTATTTTTTTAATCCGTCGTTCAGATAATAAAAAAAAATATTGGCCACGATTTTTTTCTTTTTTTGACATAATCAAAAGATTACGGCAATACATTGAGTTAAAATGTGGCATGACGTCACGCCTTGGTAGATTTTATACAGCGTTGTGACGTAGCGAGCCCCCACTCCCCAACGTTAATGCGTGTTTTCTAAGTTATTTTTTATTAATAAGATAAAGCAAAAAATACGTGTCTAATATTGTTTTATTATCTGAAAGACGGACTAATTAGAATTTATATTTTTTACCTAGGCAACTACCGTATTTTGTAATTCGAACTCTATACGGTAGGTAGTTCTAAACTACAACCGCGCTACCAAGGTGCTTTTGACGCGTGCCCAAAATTGGAACAAACGCCGCCATCTTCTTTTCTGTGACAATTTCACAAATTAGGTATACCTTGTGTTTACCTGTGTTTACCAACAAACGCTGTCAAAGTCGTTCAGACGCCAAAGCATTATTACTTTAATTAAAAATAGAAGTAATCGGTCATGATACAAAAGAAGGTTACTCTGTAGGTAGTTCCTTAAAAAAATTGGTGGAGCTCCTAGAGAAAGATTTCGACCGTTGTAGTACTCATGTTGCTGCAATAGCACCTCTCAGTTTTGTTGTGGTTTAATTCAAAGGGTGGGAAGGTGCCGTATGAAATGTGTTTATAAATATAATAAGGCAAACACCTGGTGGCTACAAAAAAAAGGAGTGGTTACCCAGACACACATTGGTGCCGATTCTCTTGTCACAAATCTAAATCTACCTAAACTAGACTAAAAATCACCAAAATTTAGTTTATTCCTGTCAAACGACGATTTTCCATTGTGAAATAGACTAAAGTGACACAACTTAACCATATTTTAGTTTGACAGCACTAAGATGGCACTGAGATATTAATTTAGTGAAAATGGCAATTTCGCTATTCTATATTTGACGATTTCACCTAAAATTTTGACCGTCTTACGAAATCTGACTATTGCTAATCGCGATTAAAAACGCGTGGAATAAAATTGGTCGTCATGAACTTTAAATTCACACCAACACATATACGCTTATATCTCGAAAATGGTGTGTCCTATCGCAAAAATAATGAAAATTTCGACCCCCTTTATAGAACCCATACACCCCTAAATCTCAACATTTAGGTAATTTTTTTTTCATATTTTCTATACAAAAAGTGAAACATTCCATAAAAAGCCCGTCGAGGCTGCACCCCCTGCACGCGTAGCATAATCACCGTAGAAACGGGTTTTGTCGACGGAGGAATAGACAAAATGACAGATTGTGATTGTTTATCTGTCATTTTGTCTATTCTTCCGTCAACAAAACCCGTTTTTACGATGATCATACTACGGGTGCAGCGCGCCTCGGCTCTAAAAAAATTCACGGGTTAGGGCAAACAAGTACCTACTTACCTCGTGGAGTCATGATTGTCAAATTCGATTTAGTTGAGACATTTTTTTTTTTAATTTAGAGAATTTGTTTAGCTGAAAGATCCTCATAGCCAAAAGTAAGGAATTTTAGAAGTAGTTTAGTTAGTTTAGTTCGTTACATTTATTTTTTTCGGTCGTAAAAAACAACTGGTGTAACTCAGTCGTTCGTCTTCATCATCAATAATTTCGACTTAATGGAATTGGAAAGGCTTTTTTAACTCTTAATTTTGATGAAGTGCTGCCGCCCCCAAAAGTATCTACCTCGGAGACGTTGACTATCGATGTAGCACATAATACGAACTTGACTTCGGTCTTCCCTTTAAGAGCGCGGGCTAACCAAAAACGATTGTCGAGCGAATACGCGATCGCCCGGTCGCCGCGTGATTCATATGTAATTTTTCTTCGGTGAACCAGAACGCGTGCTCGTGCCGACAGAGGGCGCTTTCCGGAATTCGCGCGACGGACGCTGGCGAATAGTGCTGTTTCCCTCCATGACTAAAACTACTCTTCTCCCACACACAGCTCCAAAAGGTGTGTCAATAAAACAATGGACGACAGTGGAGATGGACGGCGCCATCTGGATCTGGTACGACGCAGAGAACCGGGACCCGCTGTGGAAAATGACCGAGGTGCCAGAACTGAAGCACTGGGGGTACAGGGGGAGTAATGAGTTCACTGTTAGTGCTCATATTCAGGTGAGTCATGAGGTTGTTAATGCCTTATACCGAATAAATAAATAAATAAAGATAAGTTAAAATCTTTATTGAACTAAGCCTAAAATAACTATTACAATGATATAGTAGAAGTACACACATTGAGAGGCTTATGCTAGGTGGTAATACATTGAAACCCTGACCTCTAAACTAGGTAGAAATCAAGAACGTCTCAAGAATGTCGTGTTCCTGAAATCTTAGACCCATGTTTTAACCTAGCCATAATATATTCAAGACTAACCCAATCAATCAATCTGCCTCGCATTTTCTAAACTATGTTGGGCTCCGCTTACAGTCTAACCAAATGCAGCTAAATACAAACTGAGCGACTGCCTGTCTGATCTACACAACCTGCTTACAACACGATACCTCTTTACTTACCAAATAAGACTGGTTGTCAGACTTTACAATACTAGGTTTAGAAGGAAATACATTATTCAATGTAAGCTGATAAGTGATGTCTCAAGGAAGCTAGGATTATTACCCACCACTACACAAATTATTATTTCAAGATTATTCCCCTACATTTTGTCACTTCTTCATTTTTTATTTTATTTTACTCGAAATAGACGTACGCACGGACGTTATAAAATCGCGGCGATTTTTTTTCGTGCACCGTATTTTTAACGCTCTGTTTAGCGCCGAGACTTGAAAATCCAACAGTGTGTTTTTTCAACGACCTGGGTCGAGAGTGCGTCCCAGCGTGTTGGATTGTCAACGCTTTTGAAAACCCAGTGCGCGATAGAATCCCGCCGTGATTTTATTACGTCCGTGCGAACATCGACTGAGTCTTTAATAAAAAAAGATGTTTATAGAGGTCAAGCGAAATTATTTGCTATAAGTTCAGTGTCGCCTATAACAGGGGAAGGTGCTGACGTCTGAAATACAGGTTTTTTTATATATCTGGTTCAGACACAGATGTTCAAAATCTTTTCATAAAAACAAGTGTCATAAAGTGTATCACTATAATAATTAAATTGATGTATATTTTTGAACAAATAAATTATAGTTAATTGATTCAGGCGTGACCTTGCGGAAATCCATTATAAAATGCAATAGATTTGGATATATTTAGTAACCTGTTCCGCTTAGCTATTTCTAAAGAGTCTTAAACAGACCCTGAAAGAAATCGACACGTGTTTCACCTCTCAACGAGGCATCCTCAGGATGACGATTGACTTGTCGCGAACTCGAACACGGCGTGTTGCAACACCAAGCACTGTGTGCTTGGTGTCTTTCAGGGTATTTTTAAGACTCTTTAGAAATAGCTAAGCGGGACAGGTTACTAAATATATCCACATCTATTGCATTTCAAATAAATTATACTTACTTATACTTATTTCGACATGACATGACGTCGTGCATCTGTACTGACTATTAATATTTGTAATTCCAGGAAATACCGGAAAATGGCGCCGATGTAGCTCACTTGAATGCGGTTCATTCGCCATCTTTACTGTCAAATTTAGGAGAAAAATATCCGTTGTTGTATGATTTAATAGGTAAGTAATCTTCTACACATAATATATAGGCACCATCGGGATAACGCATATCTAAGCATTTTGAAAACAAAATCGCGTGCTCACGACCCTTTATTTTCGTAGGTAAGCGATAGTATAGCGGCCGAGCGCTGCAAGCAAGAATAGTCCTTACAGTGTACAGATATGGGTTTCTTCGATAGAACATGATACACATACTATTCTCACGCCTTTTTGATGTGTAACATCTTTCCTCTCGCTTCACTGGAATCTGTGGGAGTGATTTCGTGAAAAAGGACGGAAGTGTGTAACAGGAAGCCGGGTAAGCGCGCGCTATTTGATTTGACAGAAAAAACCTTGACGAGCCCCTTTAATGTTGCTTATTACCAAGGTTAGATGTCAGATGTTACACATATGCGACTACTGTAAGACTCGCTTGATTTTTCCTATAGGGGTAGGCCGCGTCCTATTTAAAAGCGATCGTCATGCAAATACGCGATCGGTCGCTTGCATATATCACTTTTTGTTCAGAAAACCAGAAAGCGCTCTCTGTCGGCGTGAGTACGCGTTCAGGTTCACCGAACATATGTCACTTTTTGTTCAGAAAAACGGAAAGCGCCCTCTGTCGGCGCGACCACGCGTTCAGATTCACCAAAAAAAAGTTCAGGCGGTCGTGTATTTGCGGGACGATTGCTTTTAAATATACCTACAGAAACTACTGAAAACCAATTAGATGCCTTAGTTCTAATAGTACCTAAGTCCATTTTTATCGATATTGTGTTTACCAGTTCAAAAAAAATCTTATCTCAAAACAAAGAAAATGGATTTAGTGACTTTTAGAACTAAGGCATCCAATTGTACTTGCTTCATCCACTATTTAACACAGTCGTGAACAGTGAAAGTATCTGTGATCGATAGCATCCCAGTTTTCATCCAAAGGGGTTGGCAGACATGTCTCACCTTACCCCTTGAAATTACCCACATTTCACCTCGTAGATCCTATTTGATACAAGGCCATGCCAAGTGCCAAAAACTGGGCACAAATGCAAACTCTGGGCTGGTAGGCGAGCTTCCTAATAATTATGAAAAATCACGCTCGGGTATCGAACCTTCGGGGAAACTTGAATTTATGTGTTTCAACTTTTTCCGTAAAGCCTAGGTTTAGCAAATCTGTGTTATTATTATTGTTAATTATTTATTTCAATTTTAATTAATTCATTTTCAATTTTTTATTTAATTTTTTATTCATTTTCAATTATTTATTTTAATTTTAATTCGTTTTCAATTATTTATTTTAATTCATTTTCAATTTCATTTTTTCTTTTTCATCTTTGTTTTTCAATTATATTTTAATATATTTTCAAATATTTATTTCGAGTTTATGTTACCTAAATGTATTAAATTGATCTCGTCATTACTTACATAGTTTCAAGATAATGTAATTGGTACTAACAAAATATGGACAAAAATAGCCTGAATTAAATAAATTTTATTTTCATTTATTTATATATTATTCCAGGTTGTCACGTATGGTCAGCAAATTGGTCTAGAAATGAAGACCACACAGCGAACATGAGTTTGACTCACGACTACAGAATAATGAAGTATGACCTGGGCCATGTTGATGTCAAAGTCACGCAGGTATGCAGCACCAACCTTTGAGTTTAATCACAGATGAGTACAGATAGGTCACTCCGCAAAAGGTAGTGTGGCGAGCGGGGCCCCTCTATTGGTTGCCTGAGCGGCAGTGGAAGTGAGTGCGGGGCTTAGGTCGCACTGGTGTGGTTGGTTGCATTGAGTAGGTTCCATAGGAGTGCCACGACGCTCACAGTGTCGTCGCTTTCTTCACGACAGACACCCCGGCGGTCTATCCCTGCCGAGTAAGACCCCCAGTTTCCTGGGGGAGGCCCAGCAGCCCGACGGTTGAAGTCGGAATCTTGTACATATGTCGTTCGCGCGGTAAACTCTAATTGCGCGATGCAGGATTTGTGTGACGTCATGTCTTTGATGCGTAGTTCGCATGTGGCGGTGTAACCGTTACAATAATCAGCATGGGTGACCATCCATTACATATAATATTATTACATTACAAATAAATAAATAAATTTATAAATTTATTTTCTTTCTTCTTTCTAAATTTATTTTCTTTCTTTCTTTTCTATATTGAGACCCCTCCGTGCCTGAAAACACGTTCGAATTTTGTTTTTGATGAGTAGCATCTTTCCTCTCGCTTTCCTGCAATCCGTGAGAGTGATTTCATGAAAAGGGACGAAAGTGTGTAACAGGAAGCCGGGGAAGCGCGCGTCATTTGATTTGACCAATGAGCGCGCGCGGTGCTAGAGTTGGCCGTCAGATGGTACCAACCTATTTTCCGAGAGGTTGTAAACATGATAATGATGATGATGACGATCACGATGATGAATATTATTTAAATGTCAGCCAAGATGTCAGATGTTACACGTCGTAATACCGTCGTTGTAGTGCGAGAAATCATTAATTGCAAAAAACTAGTTTCGAGATAACCGTGTTTAAAAGTTTTTTGCTCTTATAATTGGTGTAACACATCAACGCTTATAGTTACAAAAATGCTTTTTATGAACAAAATATTGATATTTTTACCCTGCACTTTATTTCATATTCAGTAAATTATGCAAGTAAATATTTTTACCGGAACTGAGAAATACAATAAAAAGTAATATAGTTAATGTTAGCATACTCAAAAAATATTTTATGTCCGATAGAAGTCATCAACAACGCTTAGTTACTTTTCGCATACAATATATTCGACGACAACCACTGATATTGTCTCTTAGTTATTTCTTGCAGACGAAAGCTTTAAATGAAATGAAATTAATATATTGTATGCGAAAAGTAACTAAGTAACATTAATGAGCAGTGTAGCCCCAGTAACTGAAAAAACGTTAGTAAAAACATTGTCATAAATTACTCAAGTACCGTTAGTTAATTTTCATAGACTATTTTTTTGCCTTTACAAGTAGTTAAGTACTTTTGACATTCACGTATTATCTAAAATTCAAACAAAAATCAGCTCTTTTACCTTTTCGTAAGGTAAATGATGGGTTTAAATATACTTTGACATCATTAACTCATTTTGACTAAAAAAGCTGGATTTATATTAAGTACTGTGTTGTGTCGTGTCGCGACGCCTTCTAACGCAGTGTTAGCCAATCAAAACTCGTTGTGTTTGACGTAGTCGTGAACAGATTGGTTTGATTGGGGTATCCCGCGTCACGACACAACACGACACAGCAATGTGTCAGGGGCTTTAGGCTCGCTGGTTTTTTTTAATTTTTTTTTCCTTTCCACAGATAGGTCCCGGCCACGTCCGCCTCCTACTAGATACTCCAGTAGGCCCGATCCTAGTGTCCCAATCAGTGACGCCACTCGGCCCGTTGCTACAGAGGGTCATACATCGAATGTTCTCGCCAGCTTACAACGCGCCCTTTGCAGCAATGTCGGTCAAATCAGAGGGGGATATGGTGAGTTTTGAGTTTCTATAAATTTTTACTAGATCTTAACATTCTTCCTGATCTGTTGACCCTCTTATGTTGAGGTTTTAAAAGAGTAACGGTGGATTTTCTTGCCCATTGTTCTCCATACCAAAAACTATCTTTTGGAAGAGGCAACTAGAATCAATTCTATTTTTGTGCCTATTTGAAATTTATTATTTGATTTTGACTTTCTCCCAAATGCGTGCAACACTCATACATCTTTCAAATCTCCTTCGTTCGTACTTACTTTATTTTCTTACTAGTCTCTGTCCGCGACTTCTTTCACGTGGATCTCGATAAAATATAGCCCATATCACTCGCTGATAATGTAGCTTTCTACAGGTGAAAGAATTTTTTAAATTGGAAGCCAACCGCTTCCAATTCAATACTTCATTGGAAATAAGATTAGATATTTAAATAAACCTTTTTTACAGTCCGTTCAACCGATTTTAATTTCTATTGCGTTGGTGCCATGACAAATGGCAGCTGCAGTAAACAGTTGCTATTGTAACAAACCTTTTTGCTTTTAATACCACCAATATGCCTACGGTTTAGAAATCAGAATCGGTTGAACGGATAGTAAAAAAGGTTTGTTTAAATGTCTTATTTCAAATGGAGTATAGATTGAGTGGACACATAAACTCTCGCATACTTCCCATGGGGGTAGCCAGAAACTACAGAACGCCACCTGCTACGATCCTTACATGCTCCTTATGCCTCGTTTACGTTCATACATCTGTACTCTAAATGCGTAACTTATTTTCGTAAAATTTTTTGCCTAATTTGTTTCATTTTGACAGTTCAACAACATTCATTGCGTTATTTTTTTAGCAGTTTTTTTTTCAACTTATGAAACAGATTGCAGACAACACAATATGCAATTAGGGTATTAGGGGGCAATTAGGGTGTTGTATTATGCAATTAGGGTACTGATGGTCATACACGCACGTTGCGAGTACTACGCACCTGACCTTTCTGGAGAACATTAAACTTATGGTCACTTTAGATGTCTTCCTATACAGGCTGGCAGGGACATCGACGCGAAAACTGTTACCATGGATTCAGTACTTACATGATTTTGAACCCCACTGCATTTAAATTTTCGTCGGTTATTTTTTTTTAATCTGCTGTTTCATAGAAAAGTGCAAGACCTACGCGTTCAAAATGTATTGATTTTTTTTTAATAACAGTCGAAAAATTTTAACGCAGGGGCATTCAGAATCATGTACTGAATCCATGGTACCAGTTTTCACATCGATGTCCCTGCCATGTATATTGCGCGTCACTTTGTGAGATAAAAATACTGTACAGATTATGCATCTATCAGCCCAACACTCTTTTATACGAAAAGATTAACTTTAAAACTAACTTTCTCTTTCACAGTTCGAACGCGACATCTTAATTTGGAACAGCAAGCGTTTCGTCTCAGCTCCTGCTTACGTTCGGACGGATAAGACGATTCGTGCGTTCAGGAGTTGGTTCTCACAGTTCTATAGCCCGAATAGTGTACCGTTTAGGGAGGCCAATCAGAATACTCTTGATTGGTGATAGAGTTGAGAAGGACTTGACAAATGTATTATGACTAAGAGGCAGTTTCTCGAACGAACGAATGAAATTATCGCAAAATAACAACCAATGGCGGCAGTTTATGCGCGCTTTACTTGTCACTTTAATTTTGCGATAATTTTTGTTCTAGAAACTGACCCTATTTCGAGGAATATGTTACTGAATGAAGGCCATTATCACGGAGAGTTTTTCGCCTATCGACATGCAAGTATATCGTAGTAGCTGAAGACCCGGTTTCTGAATGGAGAATTTGAAGGTGAACACTTATCAAAATTTACGTAATTCAAAACTTCTTACGTTATTCGAAAAAAAAAAAGAATATCGCGGGCTTTCACCTTATAGTCCAGCCGTCGAACGCGTTCCGTTCTTGACACCTGTCAGTTTCATACCAACGAGTGTTTTACGAATTTGATTCTTATTAGTACTAGAAATTGTCCAACTGACAGGTATCAGGAACGCATTCTCTCGACGATCGGGCTGTAAGTAACGCTGAAGAAAACTTTGACAAGTGTTCAAGTTCTACATCAAAAGTGACATAAGTAAACACTTGTCACGTTCTTAATTACGTTCCACGTTTCTTTCGATAATCCTACTTTCGAAGCAAGAAACGTTCGTTTTTTAATTCCAATGACTAATTTGACAGGTGCCAATGTCAAACTCCAAATTGAAAAACAAACAACAATCACTTGAAATGTCAAATTAGTCTCTGGGATTAAACTAACTTTTATGTGTAAATGAGTCAGTTTAATTTATACATATTGTTTTAAATTTAATGAAATGAATGTAGTATAGTAATTAAGTAGATGTGTGATTATTTAGTTAGAATTTGTGATCTAAATATTTATGTAAAACGTATTTTGACTGTTGTTTTAACCAATGCGATCGTAGTGCGAGCATACGATCGTCGCGTTCATTTTGTTCAGGAAATACGAACGCATGGTCGCGTCGACAGAGGGCGCCTTCCTGTTTTCCGAACAAATGAATGACAGAATATGACGATCTTGTGTTCGCGCGAACGTTCTTTTTATTAGTTAGGACGCGAGCTAAAACGTAATTTTTGAATATTTTGCTATAAGCCTAAATGTGAGTTGATGCCAAATTGTACAATTAAACTAAGTTCATAAATTGTATTTTACATAAAATGTGTTTCATTGTGATCAAACCCAACTAAAGCTACCTAAAGTCACTGGCTCACTCCCATTAATATGGCCAGCTGTCCCGTCGGTCTCATGGTCGCAAGCGTGGCATCTAAGCTTGGGATCCTGAGTTGGATTCGATCGGGAGGATATTACTCTTAAGTAAGTCAGTCTGCCTAGCCTATGTTGGGGTCAGCTTCCAGTCTAACCAGATGCAACTGAATACCATAGAGCGACTGCCTATCTGACCTCCACAAACCAGTAACTGGGTAATACGATACCCCTTGGTAAGACTGGTTGTCAGACTTTCGGGCTTATGACTACCCGTACCTAACGAGTGTCAAAGATTCACGAATGACAGCCGGGACGGGTCTGGTACAGATGATGATCCATCCACGGCTCAACCCCGGCAAGCGTATGTAGCTTAACCTGATGGATCGACCCGTGCGGCTGTTATTACTTAGCCACGAGGTCTTCTCGAATATTATTCGTAAATAATACTAAAACAAGTATTTAAATTAATATCATTTATTACTTAGAAAAAGCAAGAGAGATTTAAGTCAGTTTTAGGGTGCCCTAGTCAACAAGGAACCTTTGTAGTTTCGCCATATCCGTCTGTCTGTCTATCTATCCGTCTGCCTGTCTGACTCAAGCTGTAATTTGGCATGGGTATTCATATTATTCACACCGACAAAATGATAAAATAAAAACATATATTTTTTTTATGTACGTAAAGTGGAGATATTGTTTTTTTTTTCTCGTCTATTCCATGGTATGCCGATAGAAAGGGCAAAATTTCAGAAATATTGTGAGTGTGTGAAAGTCATTTTTGGATTCAGGAATCCGTTTGCGAAATATTAAAGTGTCATAACTGTGCCCTAATTTTGTTAGTGAGTGCCCTAATTTTATTACTGCGACCAATTTCAACTTAGCTCTCGCCAGCCGCTACCGTCGCTCGCTCGGCTCGCGCGTATTTGGTCACAGTTCTATCCTAACCTATTTAGCCGGAGTTCTCTAATAGTTATATTACTAGATCGTGGTCATGTCATAGTTATCAAGACAGTTATGAACCGCTTTCATATAACTATATTACGATATATAGCAATATTCCTAGGGATATAACTATATCACGGCTATAACCATCTCACTGCGACAAATATCTACAAACATGTCTATCCAAAGTGACTTTTATAAGAAATTGTTAGACTGGAAGCCGACCATTAGGAAAAGGCTAGGCAACTATCACTGCGTCATTGTGTGACAGATATGTTAGAACGAAACAGAAACGCGACTATATTTTGACGCGACGGGCGGTAGGGCGAATCTAACAATATAAATCTTTGCCGCTGTCATCATGGTATTGCACGTGGGTATAAAATAAAAAACTGCACAGTATTTACACCTTAACATTTATTAGAAAGAGAGATTTTAGTCAGTTTTTAGTTAGATACCTAAATATTATGGTACCACATTAACGTCAGTAGCAGCTCTAAACTCAGCGTACTCTATAAACCCATCGTTATTTTTGTCAGTCTGTTTCAACGCTCCTTCAACCATTTCCTCCAAGTCGGAATCTTTGTAAGTTATGCCATTGTCTTTGTCAGCTTCTGAAAAAAAAACAAACCATAGAGCAGACTTTTTTCATTTTAAAATTACCAATATAAAAAATCACTAGAAAACGATAAAGCGTGCCGCTTAGTAAAGCTACGGTTTCCTAGAAAAGCCGTGACCGCTCACATAGCGTCCGTATTTACTGGCGAAAGACGTCACTGAAACGTCGATTATGAAAGTAGGTGTTTTCCTCTAGCGTTTTTGACAACGAAAAGCAAACCCCACCCCCAAAGATTTAAATATCTAGATTTGCCCTCACCGTACTCAGTCACAGAAAAAACCGTCCCTACTGAGAAGAGCGAGCTCGCACATTATTATATAGCGTTTCCATCACAAACAAGTGTAGTCACTGCATCTTTGTGTGAGGTGTCAAAACAAAACAGAAACGCGACTATATTTTGACGCGGCGGTAGGGCGAATCTAACGATTTAAATCTTTGCCGCTGTCATCATTTTCATGACAGCTGTCACTGCGGCCGTTAAGTGCAGCCACCGCTCTTCTAGGAAACCGTAGCTTTAGTATAAAAGTTGGTTCCCTATCCATTTGCATAAAATTATAAGACATAATATAACATAGCATACAATTGTTTACCCTAATTATATTTACACATAACATTATTAACGCATAAAAGATTACGCATAATTTTAAAGCATAATTTCACTTATCTTAATAATGTTCAAGCATAACATTCTAAAGCATAAATTTATTTACCTACGCATAATGATATTAAAAAATATTTTTTATAGGCATAACAAATACGCATAATAATGAACTCCTACAATGTTATACACAAATACACATTTTTAAATAATATTGCTCTAATGAAATACCTGTATATGTAAAACATATTGGCGGCTTGGGGTGGTGGGGGTGGCTGAAGGGATCCACTAGGGCCAATGCTTGCCGAAGTTGCGGAAAAGTCCGAAAGGGATACCGTGGCCGATCCCTGGCAACATGGCAATTGAAGGAACACGGATGGGTTTTAGTCAGTAAGAGCCCCCACGGCCTCCCGCTCCGCCAAGAGCGGAAGAAGGTATTTAATAATTTCCCATTTAAAAAAAAGGGTGGCCAAAGGGTCACCTCCGCCGCACCTTAACCTATTGATACACTACATTACACAAATAATATTGGTTATACTTACTTCTTTTTATTTTTCAGATTCAAATAACCGTCAATGGAATAAAAAATGATGCAATATTATTTAACTTAAAAAATGTTTCCATTATTCCTATTAATTTTTATGCCTTAACACTATTATGCTAATAGTCATTAGATACGCCTAGTAACATTATGCGAATTAAATAATACTTATACCAAAACAAATTAGCCTACAATATAATTATCTCAACATAAACTTTATGCCAAAAACAATTATGGCAAAGTATTATTATACCAAAGAAAAAATTACCAAAATAATTATGCCAAAGTATATTAGGAAAACAATCAATATGCGAAAAGAAGGGATCCCGTTTAGGTCGACCGTCCTCTGCTACGTAGGTTGAGCACGTGCACGGAGATTTGCCGCGTTAGCCGACGTTCGCACGGACGTAACAAAATCGCGGCGATGTTTTTTCGTGCTCTGGATTTTCAACGCTCTGCTTAGCGCCAAGAATTCAAAATCCAACAATGTGCTTTTTCAACGCGCTGGGACGAGTGCGTCCCAGCGCGTTAGATTCTCAACGTTCGGCTAAACACCGAGAGTTGAAAGTCCAGTGCGCGATAAAATCCCGCCGTAATTTTATTACGTCCGTGCGAACGTCGGCTTATAGTTTCGTCATATTTATTTTATATTAGGTACTTGCATGAGGCTGGCTGACGAACGTCGCAGATACAAAAGAAATTATATTGCGAAAGTTTATAGTTTAGATATAAAATGCTCACAAAGAATCATAAGGCACAATTATTTTAACCTGTAATGTAAGTGACTGAATTGTAAGTAGGTATATTAAAAAAAAAACAATGAATAGAAATAATAATATATTTATTTTAAATATTATAAAAAAGCCTCGTTCAGACTGGCGCGACGCGACGTCGTGATGCGATACCGGTAATTGTTCTTGCGTAAAGTTTTCTTAGAAATAGTTTTGTTACAGTCGCGCCAGTCTGCACGAGGCTTAAAACAGTTGCAGAGTACTTATAAAAAAAATCAACAAAATTGAAGGGGTACACGATATATCTAAGGGACACATATCGTCGCGCAAACTTACCCTGAATATGATTCACTTATAAGCACAATGATTCTAAACTCTCAAGCGTTAAATTTAATATTTCGATTATAAATAAAAAAGCTGTTTCATACAAAAGCGCAAGTTGGTGGGTCTAGAATCATGTAGGTACACACGGCTACACATCAAGCACATCAAGTTATACATTTCCAGTATAAGCTGACCTCGCATTGTACGGAAATTCTATACCTATCTAACTCAATGTCTCATGTTTATGTACATAGATACTCTATTTTATGAGGTAGTCGTTCGAGCGGGGTTTGTTCAGTGTTACCAGGCATATTTTTTTGCCAAGTCGGGATTCTAAAACTTTTTGAGTGAAAAAAGCGGGATTATTTCGTCGAAAGCGGGACAAAGTAAACAAAAAACGTATATAATCAGAAGTTTTTTTAATATTTATCTTTTTATTTTAAGTTACGTTTACGTGACAATAGATAGCAATAATAGCCATAGAAAATGTATAATAATAAAAATATGATATTTTAAATCAGATTTACCCTATCGTTAGGTAGTTGAGTCTTCTTAATCTTCTGAATAAAAAAATAAAAAAATAAGGGGGGAAAAAGCAGGACTGAGCCTGTCCCGCGCGGGACATTTAATTTTGATTTAAAAATCGGGACGTCTGGCAACGCTGGGTTTGGTGCGGGATCAAAGCGTGAGTGTGGGATTCTTGTAGCGTCAGATGGATCGGTGCGAAATGGAAGTGTGGGGGAGCCCCCATTCTTAGGATTGTGAAAGAAAATGTTTTACGCATTTTGGGGGGGGGGGGGGGGGTAGTCTTAGTGTCAAATTGTATTGTAATGAAAAAGCCTGCTGCGCTTTTTTGCTGTGTATAATTTTAATTAATTTAAACAAAACGCTCCACGCTTTTTGATTTAATCATTGGATAGAAAAGATTTTAATTATTTTATAGCAGGGGTGGCCAACCGGTCGATCGCGATCGACCGATCGATCGCTGCTATTAGTCCAGTCGATCGTGAAAAAAACAAAAAAAAAATATAATTTAATATTTTTTAAGTAAAATTAGGTAGAACAGACCACGCAACGTAATTACCAACTACTGCGCACATCATCGTGTACAATTTTTCAATCGCCGTTCCCTCACCGTTACTTATCCTCTCTTCCACGCAGTAGCTCAGATGCAATACTCACACTACTATAAATAAGTAGTTACTAAGAACAATTTTCAATTTTATGATATTTTAATAAAATAAATACAACGACGTAGGTAATTGTACACTGTTTCATTAAAATTTTCAAGAAGTATGTAGGTAATTGGTAGATCGCATAGGGTTTCGTCGGTAAAAAGTAGATCTTGGGTCTAATCAAGTTGACCACCCCTGTTTTATAACTTTCAGCGCGTATAAAAAGCGTTTTTTTAAACTACATTTTTTTTATTTTTTTGTCAAGTATATTCTTCATTTAATAAGTCTAAAGTAAAACGAAATTATGGCTTGACCAGTTTACTAGTAGCCACTGAAGAGTTCCACTATCCACCTCCCGGCTCCATCATCAGTTCAGTAGCCAAGATTATGAAATTATTGTATTGTCATCGGTCCTTGATACGTGTACACATTTTCAAGTTAATCGGACGTCTTAAAGTTGGTAAAAATTACGTTGAAAGATTCCGTTACATAGATAGATAGATATAGGTCAAATTAATAAAGGCGTATTAAACAGCGAGGGCTTCTTATCTAGCCCCAGCCAACTCCTTCTCTTTCACGGCCTTTTTAGCCTTGTAATCACTGATCCGGTACTCCAAATAGTCCACGTATCCATCCTCGTTAATGTCTGTATGTTTGAACACATGTTCAAGAAGTTGTTCCAGCTGTTCGTCTGTATAGGTCTGATGGTTTTTGTCCACTTGTCCTGAAATGATGAAATAAAAATATTGACGACCGAGAAATGATTTAAAAAAAAATACCTACCAATATGATGGTTGAAAATTTTTCAAACTTATTGCTAAAAATATATGGGTGAAAAGAGATCAACCGTCATTGTCTGCGGTTGTACGTATTTAAATTTTACTTGAAATTCTGTTAAATATTATATACTCTGTGGTCAAAAATATGGCACACAGAGTTTTAGATACTAACTGTATCTAAAACTCGATGTGCCATGTTTGTAGACGACTGTGGTCGAATGCTCTCTTTCTAAATACACAAATAAGAACGAGACAGTAATATGTGTTTTCTTTATCCTATGATTGTATTTAGAAAGAGAGTTTCCGACCGCAGTCGTCTTCACTTAAGTATGTAGTGTTGCCTCCATTTTATCTATAAGCTTCTTGGATACCCTTCGCCTTTTTATAGCGTCATCTCCATCAGTCATACAGTATTTATATCTCAAGAAGGGACGCGCGCTTTACTTGTGGTTACCAAGTGTACAAAAACTGTGAATGAGCCTGTAAGCGCAGAAGCTCTCGGTACCGTCGGAGAAACGGGTGAAGCCGGAAGTGTGTGTGTGTGTCTATTATGTGCGGACACTACTCGTCTTCACTCACACATTCACAGCGTGTTTGTACACTTGGTTACCACAAGTACACCGCGCGTCGCTTTGTGAGTTAAAAATACTGTACTAGTGTGACAGTGTCATTCTAAGGCGATTAACACACGGCACCGCGCACCGCCGCGGAGAGGTGAGAGCATGTGTTAGGCATCAACGGATTTATTAGAGGCCAAAACGACGTGAGATCCGCTTCACCGCCTAACGCAGCGATGCGCGGTGCCGTGTGATAATCGCCTAAAGATCCATGTGTTATAAATTACTGTATAGTCCCACTAACCAGTAACCCATTTTGCCCCGCAGCGGCAGCGATATCGATAAAAAAGAAAAACAGACCTTGGGTCAGTTTCTCGAACGAAAATTATCGCAAAATTCATCCTGCCCTTATCTTATCCTAATTTATTTCTGGTCGGTGCAATATGTCTTTTTCATCCCTAGACTTCTCCATTCGTCATCATCTCGGTAGTCGCTCCGTTTCTAACCATAAAATTATCGCAAAATTAATGTGACAGATTTTCAAACTTGAGTATACTGCTGCGATTGGCTGTGATAAATCATTCAGCTGTTTTGTCACATTAATTTTGAGATTACTTTCGTTCGAGAAAATGGCCCTTGTCACTTCTAGGCTCCGCGCAAACGGGCCACTGACCACAGCCACCGGTGGCTGGCGAAGGGTGGGCGTTTTGGGGGACTGTCTTATGTAATTTTGACGTTCGAAAAGTGCTGATTCTCAGCCTAGTTTGAATAAATGACTTTTGAACTACTTGTGGCGGCCACCAAGCACTCGTAGTAGCCACCGACCACCTTCGTTTTTGCGCGGTACCAAAGGACGTGGCGCGCGACAGCCACCAGTAGCGGTGGTCGGTGGCCCGTTTGTGCGGAGCCACAAGGCGCCATCTACACTACACGGGCGAGATTATCGCGGCAATGGTCACATCGTGGCATCAAATTCAATAGAAACTGTATGAAGCAATCTCCACACGGCGATATTATCATTGCGATTCTCGCGCTCATGGAGATGGCGTCTAACAGTGATTTCATTAGTTCCACTTTTAGCCACCTGGGGGCTTACTCTTCAAACTAATTCCGATTCCAATGTAAGGCCAATAAGATTCCAATGTTAATTTTGCAGTCACGTGAGTCGGTACTCTTGAAACCTATACTGTCAATATTGCATTAACATTGGGATTGCCCCGCGATTATTTTGTTCCACGTGAAGTTAGCTATGTTTCGCCCCGGAATAGAGTTGTTCAACTCATTACGATAAACCGGTAATAGGGTTTTAAAATGCTATATCCTTTAAATAACAAGGTTAAAAAAAAAGAAAATGATATAAATAGTTGTTTAATTGATCTTGTAACATATTAAATTCATTTGGGAGTAAGAACATGATTAAAATCATAAAATTAAACATGACGTTGGCTGTATGCGGCAGGTTCGTTGCCTATACTACAAAAAAAAAGTCAAGGTAAAAGTTCTCCAATTTCAAAAATAAAGTCAAGTCAAGTAGTTTTAGAGATTAGAAGTGAAACGAAATGCAAGTTTGTTTAGAACATTAACTCAAAGATATTGTTCGCGTGTGGTTCCTTTTCAGTAACAATTTATTGTCCGTTAATATAACAAAGTTTTATACAAGTGGTAAGTAAATATACAATCATACTTAAATATACAATTAAATCGTTTTTTTTGTCAATGTATTTATTTTCTTGGTAGTTTTATGTAATTGTAATTAATTTATATTCATATTCATATATTTATTTGCATTCCATAATATAGGTATAAAGGTGTTACAATGGCTTAAAGCTAAGGTACAATTACGGACCCTATAGGGCACAGCAAAAACGATAAAATTAATTCTTAAATAAAAATTAAATAAAATTAAAAAAAAACAAATTAAGTACCTAACAATCAAACAATTTTTAAATAATTAGGAACTCAGTTATAATAATAAATAGATAAGTTCAATTTAACATTATATTATATTATAATATTTATCTATATATGTATGAATGTACCTATATGACTGTGTGTGGTGTCTGTTTGTGTTTAATCAATTTTTATGTATATTTATGTTGTAAGTACTTAATAAAAGTTTCTAATTTCAGTTACAATGACAAATCGTCTTAGTTGCGCCCAATTTGAAGGTTTGGTGGAATTCTTAGAGCAAAACCCAGGTATTGCTAAGGGTTTGCTTAAGACCACTCAAGGCAAATTGGAAACGAAGAGGAAATGGGAAAATTTGGCAAGTACTCTAAATTCTCTCGGAGGAGCAAATAAAAATGGTCAAGGCTGGGCTAAGGTACCTAATTCAAAATAATGAAGTAGGTATTAAGAATCATTATGTACAGCAATTTGATTAAAATTAATGCATATTTTTAGTATTGGGCTGAGAAGAAATCGGCTCTAAAGAAACAGTGCGCCATACTCTCAGCTTCAATGAGGCGCACTGGTGGTGGAACAGCAGACAACTTGCCAGTAATGTCTGCTTTAGAGAATAGATTGGTGGCAGTAATGGGTGGACAAGAGTTTGCGACTGGAGATTCATGGGCAGTCAATCCATTTCCTCAATCGGTAATATATTTTAATTTTTCAATTTTATCATACCTATAATATTCAATACAAAATATTTTAATAATAATAATTTCATTGGTTTAGACTAGACCTACCGAGTCACCTGTTGTACTTGTGACAGAGGATTCACACATAGTACCAGTACAAGAAGACACAGAAATGCATTCTTTGCATAACATCCAAACATCCCCTATTCCTGACACGTCACACAATGACGCAATAGCAGCATCATCCACAAGTAAGTCTTTGTTTAGGAATGTTTAAACATTTTAAATAAGCCGTCCATCAGTAACACAACCCAACATAAGTGTGTAACATTGAAGTGTTTTGGGACTAATCACATTTTGAGCTATAGCAAAAAAAAAAACCGACCGAGCATGTCGGACCTCGCACAATGAAGAGTTCCGCAGTTGGGATGGATTTATCCCAAAAACAAATTTAACATTTTAGTTAAAAAACATGTTCTCATATACATACATTGATATAGTCACGGACAATTCTCCAACCGAGTTTGTAATCGTTAAAAAATGTTTTTTTATGTGATAAAACTATAAATTAACGATTCGGACTTTTTCCTATATATGTGCTGTGAGACCTTGCTTCTTGCCAAATTTTATGATTCTCAACAGGAGTTCCTTTAGGTTTTGTTTTATTTGAGGGTATTAACATATCTCGCATAAATGACTGTATTCTTTTAATTTTTCATTGACCGTAGACATACTCCACGCGTTCCGGAGAAAAAGGGTCTTTACAGACTGAATGACAGACAGACAGACGGACAACGAAGTGATCCTATAAGGGTTCCGTTTTTTC
Source organism: Omphaloscelis lunosa (assembly GCA_916610215.1). Classification (NCBI taxonomy): domain Eukaryota; kingdom Metazoa; phylum Arthropoda; class Insecta; order Lepidoptera; family Noctuidae; genus Omphaloscelis; species Omphaloscelis lunosa. The sequence goes on from OU744270.1 coordinate 6,397,335, forward strand.
CTTTTGAGGTACGGAACCCTAAAAATACTTCAGTATTATTTATTGTCTTGTTTTTTTGTAACAACTCAGAAGTTCGAAACTTGTTTGGTTCCAAATGCCGATTTTACATTTTATTTTTTTATTTCAGTACCTGCACCTTCCACGCCACTTCAGAGTACCATACCATCACGGACCCGCCGACGCCGCTCTTTAATTCCAAGGCCGGATGCGAATATGGAACAATTCGCAAGTATCGAAGCACGGCGGGTTGAAGCGGAATTAATTACCGCGCAAGCATTTGCTCAATTTTCCGAACACATTGGCAATATCACAAGTGCTTTGACGTCTATTGCTAATGCAATTTCGGATGTAGCTAGAAAAATGCCAAATCCATGACAAATTTTCAATTTTTTTGCTACATAATTTTTAGTATTCAAAATGCATTAGCGATTAATTTCAAAGCTTTATTTATTGCTAATGTTTTCGGATATTGATTAAATGCTTGCGTTGCGTATCAATTTTTATTCATTATTTGATTTTATAAGTATTTTATTGTTAACTTTTATCATAGTTTTATTAGTAAGTTAATAAAAGTACATTTAAGTAAAAAATAAACTGGTTATTCAGATCTTCATTTTTCAAGGAATATGTAGGTCTTTAATCCTTAATGTTACCTATATTGTTTCCTATTACACTTAGGAAACAATATAACATTTAGGAATGTATAATTTATAAACATAAACTGTAGAAATACAATGTCACAAATAACATGAAATACATCTAAAAAATCCTATCTAAATCTCACCTATATTATACCTTTTACCTACCTTCTACTCGCCCACAACTGCTGAACTAAAACATTTCGCTTTTCAATGCCTTGTCTTAGTTCAGCAGCTGTACTGCTAGTTGATTCTTGGGAAGTGACAGCTGGGTAATCATTTCGATACTCTGTTGTATTCTCCACAAGATCTATACCTACTCTATTGATACACATATTGTGTAAGACACAACATGCATTAATTATTTTGGCTGCTACATCAGGATGATAATGTAGCACCCTATGCCCGAGTAAGCACCGCCATCTATTTTTGAGTACACCAATGGCACGTTCCACTGTATTTCGTGCAGAGCAGTGCAACTTGGTGTAATACTGTTCTGGGGAGCCTTCAGGAGCATCTACTATAGGTGTCATCATATACTCCCTCTGAGCATATCCAGAATCACCTGAAAAGTAAAACTAATTAAAATATATTCACAATCAGAAAAACTAACATATTTTATCCAACTACTTGTTTACTTGCCTAGTAAAAACACATTTTCTCCATTATTGTTCAAACCAATTAAATGTTGTTTTACAGGATGCTGATTCCAAACAAAACTGTCATGTGATGCTCCTCCAAATGAAGCATCTACTGACAAAATTCTTAAATCGTCATCACTTATCTGAAAATATAATATATAAAACAAGGTTAATTGTTAAATCACTTTATAACAAATTAGTTGTTTATAATTTATAAACAAATAATTTGTTATGAAGTGAATTACAATTAAATATTAATCAAAAGTATTGCCTCACAATCAGAACATTTCTTGAATGGAAATGTTTGCGATTAAAAATCTCTCTTCGTTTTCTATTGGCCTTATTATGGCTATATGAGTGCCATCAATACATCCTATAACAGATGGTATGTTAAATTTTTCAAAAAACCTGGAACATAAGGCACAGTTTATGGTTACTATAGGCACTATAAAAACAAGGCATTTTATATAGAATAATTTCATATAAACTATCTAGCTTCAATAAATAAAATTAGGTATTTTTCATTAGCATTACCTCCTTTTTAAAGCATTTCTTTCCTGAAGAGTTTGAAGAAACTTAATCCATTTACTTTGTACTATTGGATGGTTAAGAGCTGCCGTTACATCTCTAATAGTACGAGAAACAGATTGCTGCGACATTAGGGTCCCATATGTGCCTCCAACTAGTTATTGGTAACTCCCAGTCGCATAAAAGGACAATGCCACTAAAACCTTCAAGAAATAAACAAGTATTAAGCTATTGATCTTCCAAACAAGTCATGATATAGGTAATTAATAAGAGTCATATATCAAAGACAACATAGGTACCTTGTATTTTGGTGATATATCACTTCTTCTCTTTGGAGTTGGCATAAAGGGCTTAATGTTTTCGTAAATTTCCTCAAACAAATCCTTGCTCACTCTATAATTTGCTATAAATTCGTCTTCATTCATAGAAAACGCTTTGTCCGTATATCGCATTATCCGACGCTCATCTCGTCTTTGTTTTAATTGTTTTTTATGGGAATTAGGTAAAATACTGTATATAACTGCTAAACGTGCCATATTATACACTTATTACGTACTAAAAACCACTTAAAACACAAAACAATTTCAAAAAAGTTACATTTTTGCTATTGGAAAAATCACAATCAACAACTAATTCCAACGCAATACTGGCGCAATACACAGCTGTCAAATATAGTCAAGAGTAGCGTTAAGAGCACGCCAAGCCCGATCCCGACTCCATTTAGTTCCCAAAATGGACACTCAATTTAATTACAATTTGGCGCTAGTGTCGAACTCAAGAGTACGAAACGTCACAATTCCAATGTCGATAGATCGCAATTGGAATCAAGAGTAAGCCCCCAGGTCAGATAAATATGGCACTGTAAATACTTAATACTTAGTACCTACTTACGCGTTGTGAACCATTCCCTTTATTGTACTTAATGTAAAACTTACAAAATATTATATGATGATGACATTACTTACCCCAGTTTCAAGTAGGGTTTTTTTTTCATGCACATTGAACACACATTCACAAAACATTTTCTGTCTCATGTTATAATCATGGTTTGGCAGATTTATGGCCCGTCCTTACACTAAATGGCTCAATGATAGATACACGTTTACGATTTTTTTTTAATCTTAATTGGATTTATTATCTTTCGTAGATATGTTCTAAGCCGACGAAGATGATTTAACGATGCTGGACAGTTTGTTGCGCCACTTCTTCCCAGCTAAAGCACTACAAATTGATGAAGGGCGGGCGTTTTGGGGGACTGTCCGTCATATGTAATTTTGATGTTCATAAACTGCTGATTCTCAGCATAATGACTATATGACTTTTGATTTGATTTGTTTAGACATCGGCCAGGCTGGGCTCTACGTTCACTTAGTACACACTTATTTTTCGAAACACGTTGATTTGTGTTGTCGCGTTTGAGCACTCCATTTACATGCTACTCTTTGACAAGAAAAGTGTAGACAATAGAGTCTGGCCACGTTAAGTCTGCAATGAAATAAATGGGCAACCCCAAAAAGTTTTATATACTTATGGTATACTTTTACATCAGTCATCTAAGTCAGTTTCGGGGTAGGTACTCAACTATCAGATTGCTTACGCTGGAAGTTATTTTCACAAAATAAAGTAGAAAAATGGTTAAAGCTACTTTTAATAAAGTAGAGTGCGGGAGTTATTATATAATTTATGATATGTAAATTCCAAGATGTGAAGGAACAGCTCGATGTCGCCCTTAACCAAAAACGACAATGTTTACAAGATATTGAAAAGTTGCCTTGTAAGCAGGTCTAATGATTTTGATATTTTGCCTTTTGATTTTTGCATAATAGATTATGTGTAATAAATAGACTATGTCGTACCTATTATACTGTACCTCAATACGATGAAAAAACTATATCAAATCCACACTGCATCGTGCTAAAGTGACTATTCTTTACCAGGAATAAATCAGAATATAAACAAAATAACCTATCAAAAACAAAAAGACAAACAAAGTATCAAATTCTTTTTTCGTACGACAGGATGGTGTTGCCGTCTATAGATTTTCAAATTCCACCGTTTTTTTAAGTTATGCAGAGTTAGCGTGGCCAGACTCTATGAGTCAGTTCGTACTATTAAATCATCTGTTGATAATATTTCGCTGTTTTTATGGTTTAGAATATATTTTTTGGTAAGTTCAAATATATTGTTGTAAAAAAACTTACTCTTTACTAGAGATTAAATAGGACGCTCACAATAAAAGCTTATTATTTATAACATAACTGTGAATTACAAAGCGACAAAAACAAAACATATTTTTACACACATATTGACGGCTTTGACATGTACAGCCAGCCGCACATCGGTTGTGAGACTTTGACCATGACCTCGAGCATAATACGGAGTTTCAATAAAGCTACATATGGTTTCCTAGAAAAGCGGTGGCCGCACATAACGGCCGCAGTGACGGCTGTCATGAAAATGATGGCAGCGACAAAGATTGAAAGCGTTAAGATTAGCCCTACCGCGTCAAAAGATAGTCGCGTTTCTATTTCGTTTTGACACCTCTGACACACAATGACGCAGTGACTTGACTTGACTGAGCTTGAGCTCACTCTTCTCAATACATACACTTCGTGTTTCTTTCGCGTGACTAAATACGGAAAGGGCAAATCTAGCGATTTAAATCTTTGGGAAGCAGGGTTTGACATTACGGTGTCAAAAACGCTCTCTTAACACACAAACAACATTTCAGTGACGTCATTCATCCGTATTGCGGATGCTACGTGGCTGGTCACTGCTGTTCTAGGAATAAGGGGTCAGCTTAAACTGGCTTAGTTACCACTGACATGCCGCCTACTTTACCATAGACAAAAATATGCTTACATTTAGCGCTGTCCAAAACCACGAACCAGTGTGATGTTCCATTCCCAGTATTCCTTTCCTAGCAATGGTATTATTCATAGGAATAATTTTGTATGCTCATTTTTTTGGAATGAAGTTCCATAACGCGGTTTGCGGTAGGAGTTGACTGGTAGAAATCGTCACGTAAGGAAAACGCGTTATGCGCCTTTCTCTCTCTCTCTCTGTCTGTCTCTTTGTATCATATACGAGTGTGTGTATGTGTGCTTCACTACGTTCCTGACGGTTTTAACCCGACCACGTTTTTTTTTTTTTTCTGGTTTGCTCATGGGATTTGCTGTTTTTTTCGCAAATTTGGTGTTTTTTTTTCTGGGTATGTAACTTTTTTTCGGAAAATTGTGCAAATAATTACTAGGTATACTTTTATATTTTTAATTTTATAAAAATAACTCAACCTATATAGAATAATGTAAGTACTTATTTTTAACTTAAAGAGCGTGCATTCTTAAAGATGCAAAGTCGCAAATAGCTGTCAAATATGTACATGTTTATTATTGCATTTCCTAATCGATATTTTAGTGCACTATACAGGCTGGCAGGGAAATCGACGCGAAAACTGCTACCATAGAATTAGTACATGAATCAGAAATCTAGAAATTCATCATTGCTGCTTCATAGAAAAGTGCAATACCTACGCGGTTAAAATGTATGGAACAGCTGTTTTTTTATATAACCGACGAAAAATTTCAACGCATGGTTCAGAATCATGTACTGAATCCATGGAACGGTTTTCGCGTCGATGTCTCTAAGCTGCCACGCTGTATAGCGATATTTCATATTTATATGCAGTAACATTGACAAGTTAATCAAAACACGCAAGTATTTGACAGCTATTTGCGTCTTTGACAGCTTTCAGAATACCTTAGATTTAAAAAAATTAAAAAATCTTTTTTTTTTTGTTCAGTGCTTATTATTCCCAGGTACTTTTTCGCGTTCATCAACATTTTTCTTATATTCTCCCCACGATATGTACCCGTCATCGTTTAGATCCATGTTCTTCATCGTGCTATCTGCCACGGCTTCCAAATCCTTATCTTTTAATGCAATCGTATCTTTGTTTACATCGACTGAAATTGGGTAAAAAATATGGTAGATCGTGTTTCTTTAACGGTTTGAGATGCCTCGATTTTTTTTGTTTTTTTTTTGGGAAAATTTATTTAAAATAAATATATTAATATTATAATTTAGAGTAGCCCCGAAAATTATTTTTGTTAGTACAGCCAAAGGGTTAGTACAGCCAATGTGTTATAGAAACCCTGTCATATCCGAAAAGGGCACTGTAAAAACATTACTAAAAAGTAATAAAACAACTTATTATTACTGAAAATGATAAGTTATTTATTAGCAATTTAAAATTTACGTTTTTAGCAACAAAATTATTCCAATTCCAAAAAAAATTGGTATACTTTCAACAAGGGTCATAAGTTATGACTTGTGGACACCCGCTAAACGACGGTCGCCCGCGCTCCATGTAAATAACCCGGTAAAATACTCCATTGAAAAAAAAAAAAAATGAGACGATTTTTTTTTTTTTTTTTCAATAATTGACTACATAAATAGACTCTCAATATGATTCTTAACAACACCCTCACGGATCGGACAGGGTTTTTGTTAGACGCAGTATTTTATTCGAATAAATAGATATTATTCAGGGTGAAATTGAATTCATGGGCAACCTCTTAAGGTCATTGTACTCATCATTATGAACAACTTTCACTATAGGAGCAACCCTTTTTTTTGGGTGGGAAATCATCAAATATTTTCTCCCGCTCTGGGCGGAGCGGGAGGGCGTGTCAGACTCTTACTGACTAAAACCCACCCGTGTTCCTTCGGTTGCCCTGTTGCTGTGGGCCACGATCTCCCTCTCGGTTTTCTTCGCAACCCCGGCAGGCATCGGCCCTAGCGGACCCCGTCAATTCTGCTGACGTCTCTTTGAGGCGCGCGAGGAACACAACGCGCCGTCGACCCGGGCCTGGTCCTTATCGGACGGTGAGCTACCCATTGCTCACCGTCCGCAAGCCCAGTTTTTTTTTTCGCGATAGGAGCAGCCCTGAAATTACGAAAAAAAAATCTGCTGCTCCCTACATTTATTTTAGCATAGCTTCGTCAAAACGTAGGAAGCAGCAGTTTTTTTTTTCGCTAATTCAGGATTTGTCCCATAGTAAAAGTTGTTCATAATGATGAGTTTATTGACCCCTTACGAGAATGCCACGAATTCAATTTCTCAAACTGAAACAGTGGCTTGAAAAACAATAAATCAAAGTACATACTTACTTGTTATTAAGTGTAAGCAAATCTATCGACAGAAGAAAAGAAAAAACAATGAAATCAATACAAATTTTATTGATATTGACACAGTCTTACACTATTACTTACATTTACACAACCAATAAAAAGGAGAGTAAGAAAACAAAAAAAAAACATTACACTTTTATCACACAAAGTCGGGAAACTAAAAGTGAAGATCGAAGGAAGGCCATTATTCTAAAAAAAAAATAGTTTTAGGCTTTTCACACCCAGAATTTATTATAAAAAGTTGATAGAAAAATATTTAATAATGTAATTTCATATTATGGAAGACTACTTTATACATATTTTACACATTCACAATGGCTAGAACAAATTAGTGTCCGACCGAAACTTCGGTTTCGGTTTCGGTCGAGTTTCGGCAAAAAAAACGAGTTTTGGTTTAGTTTCGGTTTTGGCGGCAAACCTGCCGAAACTACGAGCGAAACTGAAACTGCATTCGGGAGTTCGCGCGCTGTGATCGGTCATGTTCGGCGCATTAAATTCCATCCAAGCGAGTAGGCGACGAAGACATTTTGCCGCGTCTACGTCCCTTATCATGTCGTGACTGGCTTATGTTTGCAGTACGTTTTGTTTGTTGTGAGTTTTCGTGTGATTTTAGTGATTTATTAAAAAAATTAATAAAGACTGACTGATTCTAATAACGTTTTCTTTATTTTTCCCTCAAAACATGATCCTTTGAAGGAAGTTTCGGTATCGGTTTCGGCCGAAACTGAGACTGTTGCCGAAATTCGGTTTCGGTCGTAAAAACCAGTTTCGGTCGGACACTAGAACAAATCATAAGAAAAAAATCGAGTTTAAAATCAACAAAAATATGTTTTGAGACTTTATTAAACACATTATATGTGTAAAAAAATAACTTTACACATTATAGTAACAAAATAAAATAAGAAAAAATTAAGTAAAAGTAATAACTACACATAGTGGAGAGAAGGTACGTTTAAAAATAAAATTAAAACTTTGTATTACCTATTTTTAATGTAAAATTACAGAAAAATAAACAAAATATTCAACAATCACAAGAGAAACAGATCTATTAATTCGATATTTTTTATTTAAAAGAGAACTTAGTATTTGTGAATAAAATGAATATTAAACTGACCGAATTTAATATAATAAATTCGATTAGTTTTTTATTATATTTTTTTTTTCCATTAGAACTCCATGTATTGACTACTCTGTGGTTTTGACAGATCGTTACACTATAGGGATGATGACTAACATTAGAAATTATCGAAAAATGTAATTTCAAAGGCATAGAAAAATGAGATAATCAACAAAATCTTTAAAATCGATGGAAACATGGAGAAGCTACGCGCTTTAAAAGTTTTTGGAAGGGACGATTCCCGTCCTTGTCGCGGAGATTGCGTTTCCTGACACCTGTCAGTTGGACAGTTTTTAGAAGTAATAAGGATCAAATTTGCAAAACACATTCGTTAGTATGAAACTGACAGCTGTCAAAAACGCAGTATCTCGACGGCCGGACTGTAACGGGTAGGAATGAAGTTACACAGTCGTGTCGACACTTCTGTGATAGTGCTTTGTCTATCAGTTATTTTAAAACTTTTATAACTTAGATGTTTAATTAAGGTTTTACACTTTTTTTGATTTTGTTTAAGAATTTTTAGTGTTTGAAATTAATAAAAATGTCACCATCCCTTTATATGCACATATTGGACTATCTTATTATCATTGTATATTTATTATGGTATTTATAAGGCCGAAATAACAATAAATAAATTGGAAGATCATTTTTGAGCAGGATTTACAGACAAAATATACAAATAATTTAGAAAACATTGTATATTTTTTTTTTTTTTTTTTAATGTCTTGATCTTGTTTGGTTCCATTATCATGAATAATGTACCTTTTAGTTACCTAGTAATTACAAATGTTTAAAATCAGATTAGTTAGCCATGGCAGTTTTTCTTTTTTTTTGAAACATTCTGCAGTTACAATTTTTACGTGTGGGATAAAGACAGATATAATTATTTCTTGTCTCGTCTAAGATTATTTACAGCTAACTGTCAAAGTCAGTTTAAGTTTGTCACGCGGAGTATAACTACAGTCCTTTCACAGTAATTTTACCTCTGACCACAGATGAATACAGATGGTTCACTCCGCAAAACCGTTTAAATAAAAAACGACTCTTGCTACGACACAATAAAGTGCAATTCAGGTCGCACAGCGCTATATTCACCTAGAAGTTGCCTCTCTTTATATCGCGTAACTCTTATGTCTTCTGACTACGTTACGCTCATTGCATTGGACCGACAAGACGAGCCCGCCGCGTATTTGAAGCTTCGTACTTAAAATGCGGAGTGAACTATCTGTATTCATCTGTGCTCTATCAACATCCTTATTTTGAACCTTATACCAATGAGGATTCAGATCATTGTGATGCAAAATAAAATAACTGTGAAAGGTCGTATGCCTCATATTATTATGAAGACGTCGAGTATCACTTAAATGCCAGTCTACAAAAATATTTATTTTCATAATGTGAAAACAAGAAAATTAGGTAGGGGCGCACAACATCGACAAAAATGTCGCCAGTGTCAATCGTGAATAAGTCTTATAATTCATGTTCTCATTCTTATATCAAAAACTATTATTCATTTAAAAACTGCATCAAAAAAGTATTTTATACAAATCTCAAACGTGTTCAGTTCATTTTTTCTCCGGAATGTGGCAGTATAGTTGGGACTAGACAGCATTGCACAAATAAAAAATTTGGAAAGAACTAGAGCTTTAAGCTAAATCTTTTTTCTTTATAATATTATTAAGATAAAAACAACGATTTTTCAAAGTCAAATAACACCAGTGACCAGTGGCCCTACAGCTTTGGTGCCATAATAAAAAAATGCTTAGACAGGTAAATTCTAGCCGAATATACTAAATTTGTTTTGGTTACTTCCACTTTTACACCAAAACGGATGATGTCGGGAAGAGCAGTGGTGGCCTAGTGGTAACGGCTCTGACTTACGTATTGTATGTCGAGGGTTCGAATCCAGGCAGGCGTTTTACTTTTTGTAAATAATTTCATCACCACTGCTCTCAAAATGGTGAAGGAAAACATCGTCAGGAAACCGGCATGTCTAAAAATTCGAAGACATCTAACAACCCGCACTGGGTCCGCGTGGTAGATTACAGCCCACTGCCTCTCGAAGAGTGTAGGCCTGTGTCCCAACAGTGGGAACATTAAAGTCAGAATATGCTATGCTTATAGATGATGTGCTTTGATCAAATTAATTATGTCAATCAATGACGCTGAACAGATTCAGATATTTGGCACTCAGATAGCCCATATCATGTATTAACACTTAGAATATTTGTCTTTCGGGTTTATATAGTAGATCAAGTACCTTAAAATACGTGTTAAACAGCCAGTATTCAAATGAACTTCTACACTTGCCCTGCTTTGGTTTCCGAAGAAGACGGTGAACGGAACAGAATTACGGCTGTCCAAATACAGATCGATTTTGGCATCTTAATCTCAAATAATAGTAAATTACAGATTTTCATGACGGTCGTTATAATATGACTGAACTGTTTTTTCTAGGAAACCACAGCTTTAAATGCTCTCTAGCCTCCCTAAAATGCTACCTAGCCCCACTACACAAGATTTTTTAAACTTATTTTCCGCCCTCCTTTTGCTGACTTTTTTGCTGCGCTCTCACGAATTCTGGATAGTCTATGTATCCATCCCTGTTATGGTCATCCATATTTAAAATAGGGTCTATTAAGTTAACTAATTCGTCATCTCCGAAGATTTTTTCGCCAACGGGTGGCGTACCGGTCTGTGGAGCCTGTTTGTGGCCTTGTTCTGAGTTTTAAAAAGGTGAAATGTCAAAGTGACAGGTCGGAAGGCGGGAATTTCAATTTTTTTAAATGTCAAAGTGACAGATCGTTAGCGAGAATTTTGTTTTTGGTTTGTGTTTATGTTCAAGATTGCACGTTGTTATTTTTTTGGGATTAATGGGTTATTGTTTATTTTATGTCAATTTTTTTTTGTTGTTAATGTAATAGCGTAAAATAAGACACACAATTTGACATATTACAATATTGTTACAAAAACATAAATGGTCATTATTTTAGACCGAAATAATATAAGAATAAAGGTATAAATAATTAAAAATACCGATATTGTTTACCGAAACGAAGATGGCGACCAAATGATGATACGATCCCAAGCGGCAGCGACGACACACATAGAAAAGGAGACAAACACACAATGAGTTTTTATACTATGTACCATCGGGGTAACGCATATATATCTAACCAATTTGAAAACAGAATCGCGTGCACACGACCCTTTTATTTCGTAGGTAAGCTATACTATAGCAGCCGAACGCTGCAATCAAGAATAGTCCTTACAGTGTATAGATATGCGTTTCTTCGATAGTACTTAAGGGGGATGCGCTAAGGTAGTCCGAGAAATTCAAATTTTCTTACGTTTTTTGTAATTTTTTAGGTTAGTGTCAGATTGTATCCTCACATACTTTAAAACAAGGTCCCCCACCGCGCCTGTCTGTCTATCTGTCTACCAAAGACTACCGAACGGGATTTTCAAACGGTTTTCACCCATAGACGGAGTGATTCATGAGGAAGGTTTTGGTACCTATATAATTTATTAAGGTTTTGTGTAAATTGGTCTAAATATGACGATTATTGTTGAAGAAGTCAGTCATTTCATTATTATTTCCGAAGCTATTTTGACCGGTATTATATTAAGCCTTATCCAATAAAATATGTTATTTAAATTGGTCATTTAATTTAGATTAAAATATGCCTTGACATCATATCATTTAAATGAATAGTTTAAAAGACATCACATATACATAATTACGCGTAACTACATAATTATGGTTGACGGCAACGCGGGCGCAGCGGTATTAGTCAATGAACTTTCCTCAGCTATTAGGTATGTAATCCCTAATCAAAAATTGAATTTCGACGGCCCTGACGCTTTCGCCTTAAACAATAATGTTTTTTTTATTTTTCCCATTTTTACAAGAAGAAGGATTTTTTCATTAGAAAAATGTTTTTGAGTGTATAAAAATGGCAAAAATAATCAATAATTTCCAATTAAGGAGAGTATTTTTTTTTCCTTAGTTTTAATTAGTACCCTAATTGCGTAATACAAACCAATCACAATCTGTTTCGATTTGAAACAGATTGTGAACTGTCAAAGTGAAACAAATTAGACGTAATTGTTTACGAAAATAAGTTACGCAATTAGGGTACTGGTACCCTTAAAGCATATATGTACATGTAACCATTATTTTGCCCGTACAATTACCATAGCCCAACATTAATAAATTACTAAACGGTAAACAAAAAAAAAACAACTAAAAGACGGCTAAAAATTGAAAACATAGATAACAACATGAAGATATAAAATTAAAGTAGTAGAAAAAAAAAGGTCACGAAATAAATATTTTTGCTTTTTTACGAAATATTTCCGACTGTAATTGACATACTTTCATAGATATTTACGGAGCTTTTTTTTTATAAAAACATAATATCACGCCTTGTTTCCCCGAAGGGTTGGGCAGAGGTGTCCCTGTAGCAGGTTCACCCACATTTCGCCAGTTATGTTTAAGTTCCATGTAATAGGGGGCGAGCCTATTGCCATCAACCGGGCACAAATCCAGATTCCAGGCTGCTACTGAGAAATTTCAGATAGAAAAGCCCAATAACACTTTGCCCGACCTGGGAATCGAACCCAGGACCAACGAGGCAGTCAACACACAACAGAACTTTTTTTATGTGGCTATATTACGCGCGTAACACGTTGGTTATATTACGCGCGTAACGCAACAAAGAGCCCCGATTATCGACAGAATGCATTGGCCTGGTATCTCAACTCTGCTCGATTCTTTACGCGCGTAAAACGTTTACATAACCTTGATACGTTCTGAAAGTAAACTGTCAAATATAGATGGTTTGTCTGACATTTCTCGCAGAACTTTCGTTGCTTATCAAAGAGCAATAGACCGACACACTACTCAACAAAAAAAAAAAAATTGGCGACGGTCAAAAAGGAATTATTTTTAAGGTTACAGGCGACGCAGCTTATAGATAGAAATTTGAAATGAAAACTCTTTGGCAATTTTTTTTTTTTATTTTTCTTTTTTCGGCTAGTCTTAATAAATATTAATTAGGTAATTTTAAACATCACTCACCGTGCCAATGGATAAGAGACTTGATAAGCTCGCATCCGTCCAGTTTGTTGTTATTATCAGCGTCGTGCATCTTGAAGTAATGGAACTGTAGCTCTTGTTCCGACATCTTGGACGTGTCAATGGGTACCTCCATGTGTTCTTGGATGTGGCTGTGAACGGAATAATTTATTATTAATTATTGTTTAAGATAAGTCAAGAGCCTCGACCATAAGTACCCAAGAGCTTTTACCATAATGTCCGGTTCACATTATTCCAATTCAACGATCGAAACCAGCGCTGGAATGCCACTGGAATAATGTGAAGTGACACTAGAATGCACTGGAATTTACCCATTCCGGTGAATAATCCAGTTCAGTGACTGGACTGACAGTCTACTTTTTGATTCCAACCCGCCCATTCCAGCACCACTGGTATAGTATAGACGGCCAATCCAGTGCTGGATTAAACGTATAATAGTGAACACGCGTTGTCGTTTTTTGTCTGAATGATTGGCTGAAATAATGTTAACGATATGATTCAGTTTAGTGGATTGACTCGCTAGAATACTGGATTGGAATAATGTGAACCAGGCATTAGTATTTTAGACCTTTGACTAATAGTTGCCAAGAGCTTCAACTATAAGTTAAGAGCCACGACCAAGTTTAGCCAAGAGCTTTGACTATCTACTCGTAGCACTGTGAGTGCACCGGTGCCCGGATTCTACATAGCTCGCTAAGAACAGGTTTTTGCTGGGACAGTTTTTGTTGTTTCGTATGTTTTTTGTTATTGTACTATGTTTGATTACGTGCTTATTTATTTATTTAGTTTTATTTTTTTATTATACAAATTATGTATTAGGTATGTTGAAACTGTTTGTACTCCCCGTCACTTGTCCTTATGGGTTCATTAGAAAACCAGCGTCAGACAGCATCTGTCTGGCATTAATGCTGAAATGAACCTTTTTGGGGCAGCCGTGAGGCACACACTATCGTTTTTAAACATTATTATTTATTTTATCTTTGTTATTTGTGTTTTGTGTTTCACGAACTGTGTTCAAATAAATGTTTTTCTTTCTTTCTTTCATTATCAGTAGCTTAGAGCTTTAACCATTAATTGCCATAACTTTCAACCACGAGGGGCGTTTTTTTTTTTTTTTTTATCTAAGGCATCTCGCAGTTGACCACTAAGGTCATGGCTACTTAACCGGGCTTTCCTGTGGCTGCCTTAAGCTTCTACACTCAAAGCCTCCAGGGCCAAACTATTCTAAATTAAAACAAGGCGAGCGCTCGCTAAAGGCACCCCCAGTGCGGTACTAACCTCGGCTTAGGGCATCGCTGGGGGGAGGACAGCAAGAAGGGACAGGCTGGATCAAACTTAGATTTTCATCTTGATTATTATACGGGGTATTTAAAGCTACGTGCTCAGCTGCAACAACTACTGGCACCTCGTTTTCGAGCAAGGGTCGGGGGAGTATCATTTACTCGGGGACGCGATCGTGAAGGACCTCGGCGGCGGGGTTTGAATGACGGATGTCGTCTGTATTTGTGTACTGTACTGGTGGCCCTATTCTTCTCCTGGACGCTTAGCATGACCACAAACAATAGAAACGGGTTTTGTCGACGGGAAAATAGACAAAATGACAGATAAACAATCACAATCAGTCATTTTGTCTATTCTTCCGTCGACAAAACCCGTTTCTATTGAAGTCATGCTACGCGTGCTGGAGGAGTGTTATGGGATCATCTGGGTCGGAAAGGACCATGAGTGGCTTAGAGCTTAGACTATAAATAGCCAAAGGCTTCGGATCTTTTGTAACCTAAAGCATCGACTGTTAATAGCTTAGAGCCTCGGCTATCAGCAATAAAGGTAATTTTTGGAGCCCTGACCGTCCTGTTGAACACATTGATGTTAAAAAAAAGTTTTTTTTACGAAAAAACATTGTATAATTTTATCAATACTTACTCTCTTTCCTGATTAATGTTAGCGGGGTTCAACAGCTGGGGATCTGGAATTAGAGAAAACAATACTTTAGTATGATTTCATTTAAAAATAGTCTCCGAAAACTAGCAATACGAAATTGTACATCCGGCGGGATCTGGACCATTACCGACTTACCACCACAAATCACAGAGACATAAAGAGTCTGACGTAATGACATTTGGAACTAAATATTTTACTTAATGCGGACCCTAATTACGTACCGGTAAACTGCCCTAAATTTGCTTGGCGTCCTAAGTTTGCCTATGATGAAAAAGCTGTAATATCTTTTTCATTTTACTTGTATGACAATCGAAACTTAAAGCTCTCTATGAAAACTCAAAGTCATCATAGGCAAACTTAGGACGCCAGGCGAAGTTAGGGCAGTTGACGGTAACTTATTTTCGTAAACAATTATGCCTAATTTGTTTCATTTTGACAATTCAACAACATTAATTGCGTTATTTACGTTGTTGAGCAGATTTTTTTTCCAACTTATGAAGCAATGGATTAGCAATATGTTTCAAATCGAAACAGATTGTAATTGTGTTGTATTACGCAATTAGCGTACAGTATGATGACGGGCACTACTTTGCCGACAAGTGCTAGTAGGTTTTGATTTGAGTCACCCATTTCCCATTGGAAGTGACCTAAGTGCGATAGTGACGACCTCATATTTTCTAAACTCTTTTTTGCCAAGCGGTACAAACCTAGCGTGTCACCGACCATTTACTCGCACTTCGATACTTCGATACTTCTATGTTATAGGGTTTGGTTTCCGCACTTAGTCCGTAAGGTGGACCATTGTGCGTGGGCCATGGCGGCCGTTTGATGGTTATTCCAACCAGCCCACCTCCCTCCAGAAGCTAATTAAGTCTCCTGGTCTGTTCAGGACATCTGTGTAGAATCTAGGTGATCCGAGTGTTGCTGTTCTAATCTGGGTGACGCCTGTGCATTCAAAGAGCATTTGCGGCGGTTTCCTCAGCCTCCATGCACGCTCTGCACAGAGGACTGTCCGTTATGCCTATCGTGTGGAAGTGTTTGTTTAGCGAGCAGTGTCCCGTGATGGTCCCCGTCACCAGGCGCAGGCCGTTCCTGTCCAGGCGCAATAAACGCCTGGTTAGCCTGCTATCCAAGGATGGCATAGCTTCCTTGGATTGCCTGCAGCCCGGTGTCGAAGTCCACCAGTTCCCCGCTTGTGTGTGGGTGAACTCCTGTAGCCACCGTGCGTATTTGGTTGAAGGGGATGGGTACGATAGGCTCGGGTCCACATACTGCCGTGACTTTGACACTTATGACGAACAGTCACTGGATTTCGATAACTTTTAGCAAACAGGAGACTAGACAATGGTCAGCAAACTCATTAGTCAATAGAGCCAAATGTCAATACTATAACGACTAAGATTTCTTATCAGAGCCAATCCTTTCTGTGTGTCCAAACTGTCTCAGTACACTTTTCTTAATCCTTAAAACTCCCATCCTCTTTCACTCCTCAACGCTTCCTAAAATTAACTTGCTAAGAAGGATGCCTTCATCATCATCATCATATCGGCTGTTAATAATATGATGCAGACATCTTACTTATTAACAAGTCTTGGAAAACTTTGAAAGATGGATACAGTAATACTAATTTTCAGTTCCTGTTAATTTTTGGTGAGAATACTACGGAAATAAATCTTTGAAATACAGTTTGAATTGTGAATAAAAACTGCCTTCTTGCTTAATAACCAGTGATCGGAGTAGGTAGATTGATTTTACGTACTCGCATCATGAATAGTCATAGAAATCATAACATGTTTAAGCCTTTTTTCTGGGATTTCATTTTGGTACTTACGGGATTGAATCAAATATTGTAAAAGTAAGGATTTTTAAACTATTACTTTAGAAATTTATAGAATGCGATAGATAAACATTTAAAATTGTTTTTTTCTGATTTATCAAGTAATAAAGTGAATCTAACTGTTGTGCGTCCATTCGAAACTTACATAATATGACTAATTTAGTAGTTATTTCTTGTAAGTATATTATCTGGTGCTTGCAGTTATTACTATTCTTGAAAAAATAATATCGCATTCAATGCAATAACAACAAAAGGGTTAAACATTTCTTATTCGTATTGATGTATTCTTTATTCTACACATTACAACATTTGAAATTCCTTAAAAAAATCTTAATAATTTCAAAATCCCGGAATCCCGGAGGCATATCCATACTAATATATACGTGCCAGTTCATTGTCCCAAATCAATCTACCTACTCCGATCACTTAATGACAGAAACTCTGACCCCTGTGTGTATCTACCGTCGCACTCATCGACATTTGTACAGAACTACAGAGCCGCTCTCTATAGGCCAAAGACCGCATGCGGCTCCCGAGCCGCGGTTTGCCGACCACTGGACTAGACCATAACCTACTAACTTAGGACATAGAATACTTTTTTTAATGTTAGTACGTTCCCGTGTGATAATTTCTAACATCCTCGCGAACGAAGCCACGGGCAAAAGCTAGTAACAAATTTATAAAAACAACCCAACCCAAGTGAAAAATAACTAACTTCGGAAGTCGGTGTCTTTGGTTTTGAATTTTCGTTTTTTGGCACCGACTTCCGAAATTAAAGTTATTTTTCACTTTGTAGTGTTTTTTTTTTTTGGAAGTCAGTCGTTTTTTTTTTTTGTATCTTTTTTTAAATTTTTTGTCGTGGTACCTACCCCACACATCATCGAATACCACTACTTGCTATGAAATTATCAGTGCCAGGAAATTATCATAAAATATCATCCACATACGAAGTGGGAAAAAAATACGCATTATTGAAACTAACTCAAAAACTGTCAAAGCAAAGTTAAAATTTATATGGGATCACCTCGAGAGCATACCCTTACAAACAAAAAAATAATTTTTAAATTGGTCCATAATTGACGGAGAGATCGGTGGACCCTCTTATTTTTGGAAGTCGGTTAAAAAATAGTATTCATTACCTCCATGATGAGCATGTCCATGTTGTTGTTGTTGCTGCGGCTGCTGTGGTTGTTGGAACTGTTGCTGAGGCGGCTGCTGTTGTTGTTGTTGTTGTTGGAACTGTTGTTGTTGCTGCTGCGGGGGAGGAGCCTGGTACTGTTGCTGTGGAGGGGGAGGAGGGGGAGGCTGCTGGTATTGTTGTTGCTGTTGATATTGTTGCTGGAAGAGTTTAAATAATAATAGTTAGTTGACGTGATGAAGTAGTGAGGGATTAAATGTTTCGAATACTTTATTTTCTGCGAGAAGTTTAAATAAATAAACAAGCACTTTTAAGGCGACGATAACCGACTTTTAATGATTTTATACTGAAGATCACGTCTAAACCAGTAATGTTAATGATTTGGAAAAAATATATGTTAAATTAGAGCATTTTCTTAATATTTGAATATATAGGCATATTTTGGATTATGTTTTTATTACATAGTGAAATTAATTTGTCAAGTTATGTCTAACGCGGATTAAAAACTGAGAATCACGCGAAATCTATCAAGCGTTTTTTTTTTCTGAATCCTTCACCATTTTAAAGAAAATTTAATTATTTATCTTTTAGTATACGTGTTTTTATAAAATACCTTTTGTTTTATGTATAATAAATTAATAATGCGTCTAATTTAGGACAGCGCTCCGTGATAGTCCGAGTCCTATTACTGGCTGGACTTAGGACGCGTTGCGTGAGCTTAGTACAGAAAACGCAAGCTAACCACTTAAGTCACTGTCATAAATCTGCGTCTTAAAAGATAAAAAAAAATTAAGGAACGTGTATTGCCCACTCTAAAACGTAGTTTCACATGAATTTCAAACAGAATTGCGTTTGAGGATTTAGGGCGAATTTCAAAATACGTTTTAGCGCTGTCAGTGTCATTGTTTTCTTTGGAATATTGAGCACTGACAGTTCTTGAACGCAGTTAAGACGCAGGTTTATGACAGTGACCTTGAGTGGTTATCTTGCGTGTTCTGTACTGAGCTCACGCAACGCGTCGTACGTCCACCCAGTAATAGGACTCGCCCATCAAGGAGCGCTGTCCTAAACTAAACGCATTATTAATTTACTATACATAAAACAAAAGGTATTTAAATAAAACTCGTATACTAAACGATCAATAATTAAATTATCTTTAAAATGGTGAAAGTTTCAGAAAAATACGTTTGATAGATTTTGCGCGATTATCAGTTTTTTATCCGCGTTACTATTCCCATTGACCAGATACTACCCTAGACTCCGGTAGGACTTGGGCAAAGTGAAATTCTCATAGCGTAAGAACTAAGATGGAAAACTTAAAAATGTATTAAATTGACCATAGGCACCGGCAGGTTTTTTTCTTCAGCTCCACAAAGCGAGCTCGATCATTTTTGCAGTTCACCTCGGATATGTTAGGTTATCGTTTGTCAATTCATACAATCAGTAACTTTGTCGAATTATGCAGAAAAGCTTAACAAATAAGAGAATGTTGGATTCAAGAGCAAGCGAAGCGACCTCGATAATTTTTGCATCCCGCCTTGAATAGGACAGGTTTTATTTTGTCCATTCGTACAGAAAGAGGACTGTTTCGATTTATACAAAGAAACTAGAATTAAGATAGAGTAGGATGCAAGAGCGAGCGAAGCAAAGTCAATAATGTTAGCATCCCGCCTAGGGCCGATTACATTTTCGGAAAAAGGAGTTCGGTAAATTGTGAGGTTCTTTTTTTAGTTCTGAATGTTTTTGCACATATTTTATTTTGAAGTCAGGGGAGTACCAAGGCACCCCTCTCAACCCCGCGCCCAGCGCCCATGGGATTGCCATAGCTTTCGTCAACCCTGTTAACTCTCCGCTTTATCCCAATGACGTTGGGGTCGGCTTCCAGTCTAACTGGATGCAGCTGAATTCCATTACTTTACACGAAGCGATTACCTATCTGGCCTACACAATCCAGCTACTATATAATAAGATACCCCTTGATAAAACTGGTTGTCAGACTTTCGGGCTTCTGACGACCCGTAACGACACTGTCAAAGATCCACGAATGACAGCCGGGACCAATTACCTGCTTAACGCGGTTTCCAAGGCACGGTGGGGTCTCGATATGTAAAGATGGTCCCGGCCCACCCATCCACGGACCAATCGCGACAAGCGTAGCTTAACCTGATCGATCGACCCGTGGGGCTGTTATTACTTAGTCACGGGCCCGTCCAGACTACGAAAAACAAGCTTTTTTTTTTCACTAGCAATAAAAACAGAACTATGCAAAGTCATACGTTTTGAAATTCAAATATTATTAAAAATTGAAACAACACATCCGTTGTTTTGTACAAATCAAACACAAAACAAAAGATTTTATAGCATAATACTTATCATCACGCATTTATCTCCCGAAGGATTAGGCAGAGGTGTACTACCTATAGTACACCCACATTTTGCCAGTTATGTTTAAGTCCCATGTAATAGGGGGCGAGCCTATTGCCATCAACCGGGCACAAGCCCGGAGTCCGGGCTGCTACTGAAGAATTTCAGATGGGAAAAAGGCCCCATAATATTTTGCCCGATCCGGGAATCGAGTATCGGTTTTATATAGGTAGGTAGATATTATGTTTTTGTTTATTTAAAATATTATATAAGTACCTACTTTAAATAAACAAACGCTATCTGTTATGAATAACATTGTCGATTTTACGGCTGGTTTCACAGCTGTCCGGGAGACCCGCACGGGCCGTCCGCCCACGGGACACCCGTACGGGTAACGCCCGCAGTGCTCTGAAATGAGGGAGTTAGTACGATAGGGTTGCTAGCGTTGACGAGATCTACCCGGAGCGGGTCGTACAAACCAATCCGCTTCGCTATGAAACAATGTTCTAGCGCTCACGTATGTCTCCATTCCGGGAGTCCGTACGGGCGGCTCCCATGGTTGAGTGTGTTTTAGTTTAATTTGTAATGTCCTGTACGAGTCCCAATAAATACTATTTCTTTCTTTTCTTTTCTTTTTAGAATAGAATAGAATAGAATAGAATAAAATTTATTTGCATAAAAACATGGTATAGAAGACCCACCAAGACCGAGACCGAGATCTACCCGGACAGCTGTGAAACCAGCATTATTAGGTAGTAACCTATACGGGGTGGCAGACACATCAACGCGCTGTTACCATGAAATCAGTACATAATTCTTGGCCCCTTAGCTTAGAAAATTTTCGTCGATTATTTAAAAAAATATTGCTGTTCCATACATTTTGACCGCGTAGGAACTACTTTTCTGTAATTCTGCAGTTTTTTTTTTTAAGCATCTGATGACAATAGGCTCGCCTCCTATTACGTGGAACTTAATACTTACGACTCCACCCACTTTTCATAAAACTCATACGCCATGCCGCCATACATATTGGAAGTGAACCCTCTGGGAGGGATCCCGGCATTATTATTGCGCTAAAATTAACCATCGCGGACGGTCAACGGCATTAGGTTTAAAACTGTGTTATAAAACACTCTAAAACGAAGTAAAATTGTGTTTTCAGGAGGTCTTGTGCCATAAGTAGTTTCCAAGCTTTTAATTTTTTTGTGAATATTTGTAAATGTTAACAAAAAAATGAAAATGCTTGCTTTTAAAACCAACGCATATACTAATCAATCTTGTTAAAAAGTACATCAGATTTTATTTTCACGGTTGTAATCGCTAAGAAATACCTGCATTTAAAATGAACCCTCCGCGAGGGCTTCCGGCAGGCATCCCATATGCGACAAGATGAACCCTCCAGGAGGGCTCCCGGCACTGAACGTATTAAACATATCTGGCGAGATGTGGGTGTAATAAAGGGGTGATATTATGTAATGTTATTTACAGAAATAAATATCATTCGTCATCAAGATATATGAGTGCGCAAGTACATGACCTATATACCTATACATAAAATGCAATTTAGCAGTGTGTGCAAGGTCGCCATGTTACCTATAATTCAGCTGCTTACATTAGTTTTGATACTTGATACTTACACGAGTTTTGTGGAAAAGTGTCAACACAGCCACTTACACTTCCTTTAATAAACTATACGTCATTTTAGGCCATTTGGATACCCAGAACAAACAAAATTTAATGTTTTGAGCTGGGAGGCCATCCATACAAAATCACACTTTAAAGGAGAGAGAACAAAGTGCGACATCGTCTGACAAGAGGGGAGACGAGACTTAAGCTTCGTGACGTTGACGACACATGTATATAAAACTCGAACGATAAACTTTAAAAATTAAATATTACCGACTCTATCAATGTTCTATGATCAAAAATGATGTAAAATCCGGGTATTCATAATTTATTACGAATTTTATAAAATTGAAAATGTCTCATCATTATGATTTAACATCTGTACGGAATTAGGTAACGTTGATTCTACGATAAGGATTGAGATTCTAAGTACTTGTACACACGGCTACGCATCAAGCTATACACGTCCAGTATAAGCTGATCTCGCATTGTATAGGATTTTCGTACAATGCGAGATTAGCTTAAACTCGAAATGTATAGCTTGATGTGTAGTCGTGTGTACCTACCTACTCTACGGCTTAGAAAATTTCCCCATTTTTTAAAGGTTTAATTTAAAATTGCAAAAATAAATATGTGACGTCATATCAAAAGACACAACTATGACCACCTGTGACAGGGGGTCACACAAATATGGCCATCTGTGACAGGTACGGGGGGAGGGGTTCCAAAATTAATTAAAAGAATTCCCTAATGCCCGTTTTCACCGACAACTAAGTGACACTTAAGGAATCCCAAAATAAAAGTACATTATTGGATTTTCAACTTTCAGAGCTGAGCCTAGCGTTGAAAATCCAACTTTTATTTAGGGATTCATATAAGTCTCAGTTAGTGAAGGTGAAAACGGGCATTATTTTTTTAAGGTCAGATGTTTTAAGCTATGTCACTTACTGCCTCGTAGGTCTTTTCGTCGCAAGTGCAGCTTCTGAGCGTGGAGTTCTGGGTTTGATCCCCGACCAGGTAAAGCTTACCTATTGCTTTTTTTCGATGAGGCACAATCTGGACTCGGGTGGCCGTAGTTTGTTGGTAACACTAGGACTTCGCCCTCAAAACATTTAAATGGGACTTAAACAAAAGTTCCTGAAGGAATTCAGCTATTTTATACACCAGAGCGATTGCGGCGTTTCCCCACAGAGGCTCACCTTCCATCTTGCGCCGCATGAATTTTGGGCCCAACATGTTTTATGAACTTGTTGCCATCGATACGCTAAGGAGGAGATACACCATTGTATTACTACCTAACATAAAAAGCAGTTCTATAAAAAAAAAACATACTTGAAAAACCCAATAAGATGTCGCTCACAGCGCAGCGGGACGCGGGAAGCGGAGCCAGATGCCCCGCGCCGGAACGTGTTTTAATTGATTTTGTGTGTAAAAATTTAAAAAATAACGCACCAGGGCAAATGTGCCACGTCCCAGGGCAGTGTGAATAATTCCTTAAGCCGGGTCTCCTGCGCGTTTTTTTTTTTTTTTCGAAACATTACAGAAATCATCGCAACAAAGAGGCGTGGCCATACACATTATTTGTGTATGCAAACACGATGTTCTGTATTAAAACAAATGTTTATGTGTAAGGTTGTTTATAATAATAATAATAATATTCTTTATTTTGCAGACAACAATGATCCATAGTGTTAGTAAAAAAAAAAAACAATAAAATTACTTATTCCTAGTGTTAGTAACTAATATATTATATGGAAGACAGAGTAGGTAAATAGTATTGTGAAAAGGACCTCCCCAAACTAATGTTCAGTAATTATCCTTCTCACAAAACTTTTAATTATCGGAGAGTCGACACTCTCCACCACAGTTTTTAGAATGCTGTTGTCACTCGCCCGCAACCGTGACAGCAGCGACGCGGTTTTCTTCCGAATAACGGCATGGAATCCGTCAGTTCGGTTTTGCGCAAACATAGCAGAAGCGCTGCACCAACGCGGCAGTCCCAACAGCATCCTAAAAATATTATTATACTGTATGCGTAGGTCATCCAGCGTTCTTTTGGTATAGTTGACCCAAAGATTCCCCGCGTAAAAGCACTGCCTTAAACAGTGTTATCTTCACTAAGGTGCTACACCGGGCGAATCTTCGGGCCAACATGTTACCTCGGACCGCCAGAGCCCTACGCTCCCTTTCAATATCAACACTGTCCTTAAGGTCGTCGGTGAGAATATGCCCTAGATATTTAAATGTTGTCACTCTTTTGACGTTCAAGCCATTTAGGGTAATGTCAGGTATAGTATCTGGACATTTACCGCCGGCCTTAAAGACAATGTATTCGCATTTCTTTACATTATACACAAGTCCGTGCGAGGCAGCATATGTCTGACAAACCCGCAGCATTTCATTTACCGCACCAGCCGTCGGCGCCAGCAACGCCATGTCATCCGCGTAACTGATAGTGTTTATTTTAACCCCATGGACGCTACATCCCACCCGCATATTGCTGAGGTTCACGATTAGGTCATTTATATAAGCACTAAAAAGCCTTGGAGATGTCAGACCACCCTGCCTCACACCGCATTCCAATTTAATTTCCATGTAATGTTTCGAAAAAATACGTGCAAGAGACCCAGCTTTACACAGCCTGAGCGGGGGAAAACCAATGACACATTCTCGAACATTGTTGTTGTATGCTTGAATTTAGCCATAAATTAAAGAAGATAGGTACAGCACACAAATTTACAGCTTTTTTATTTACTAAATATTAACAGACCCGACAGACGTCCTGTCCTTCAATTTTGTTCGAAAATGTAATTTCAGTTTTACCGAATTTTCCAATTTTCCCGGAAAAGTTTCAAATTTTTCTTGCCCTAAAAATTTGAATCAGACAATAACGAAAAAAGAAATAAAACCTGGCCAAGTGTGTGTCGGACCACACACAATGAAGGGTTCCGTAGATGGGATGCATTTATCCCAAGAACAAACCTAACAATGTAAATTGGTCGATTATTACTCGTTTACTTGTACAGCCTACTTAGCTGTGATAGTTTTCCTTTTAATTTCGTTATATATACTTCTGATGTGAATTTTTCCACATATCCAAACCCTTAAAATTTCGCAAATAGATCCTTGAATGCAAAAAGTTTTAGCAAACTTTTACCATACACTTATAAAGGCGTGTCAATGATAAATTGCCGTAAACAGAATTAATTTGATAATAAAAATAATGTTATCGAAGAAATTATATCTTTATTGTTGTAGTACCTACTTATGCCTCATATATTGATTATAATAATATACTGCTGATAAAAACGAATAGTAAATAATATTAAATAATTATGATGCAGATCCTATAAAGAACGGACCGTTATCAGCAAATATTAATTTTGGAATAGTTAAGCCAACCCGCGGACTGTCGATGAAACTCAAACTCAAAACATTTATTTCAATTAGGTATACCAATTACAGGCACAGATGAAGAGTAGGTCAGTAAGAAACATGAAGCTAGTTGCCCATCCCGAAGCGTAGTAGGTACTTAACTAAAAGAACGGGTCAAGAAACTCTACGGACACCCTTTTGAAATAAAAACATTTACCAAAAAAAAAAAAAAATAACTGACTTCTAAAAAAAACACTACAAACTGAAAATTTACTTTAATTTTGGAAGTCGGTGTCTTTGGTTTTGAATTGTCGTATTTTTTTTTTTTTTTTTTTTGTAAAAAGTTTTTTTTTTTTTTTCACTTTTTAGTTGTGGTACACACAGCATCAGTATGTTTTTTTTATTAATTTTTCCCACTTAGTCTATAGTGGGGAAAAATACGTATTATTGAAGCTTACTCAAAAGTACCCAAGCAAAGTTAGTAAAATTTATACGGGACCACCTCTGAAGTATGACCTACCAAACAAAAAAGAATTATGAAAATCAATTCATAATAGGCTTGTTTCATAAAAAAATTTTTTTAGTCCGGAAGGTATATTAATAAAAAATATAGAACACGTATTTTTTATATTTTAATGTAATCAAAAGATTACGGCGATACATTGAGTTAAAATGTGGCATGACGTCACGCCTTGCTAGATTTTATACTGATTTGTGACGTAGCCAGCCCCCACTCCCCAACTTTAATGCGTGTTTTCTAACTTATTATTTATTAATATGATTAAACAAAAAATACGTGTCTAATATTTTATTATTATCTGAAAGACGGACTAAATAGAATTTCTTTTTTTTACCTAGTTAACTACCGTATTGGCGGAGTTATCGCGTAACAAACATACAAAACCATACAGTCGAATTGAGAACCTACTCCTTTTTCAAGTCGGTTAAAAATATTGTTCGTCATCCATGTTGAAATTATACATATAGATAAGTAAATAATTATGAGAACGATTTAGAAAAACTTATCATAATAAATCATCGCGCCTAAATTCAAAGGCTAGGCAGATGTGTACCTATAGTACACCCACATTTCGCCAGTTATGAAGAATTACAGATGAAAAAAGTCCCCATAATATTTTGCCCGACCCGGGAATCGAGTATCGGTTTTATATAATTAGGTAGATATAATGTTTTTGTTTATTTAAAATATTAAAATAATAAATACCTACTTTAAATAAACAAACGCTATCTATTATGAATAAAAAAAATTAAAATAAAAGGAAATAAAACGGATATAACGGATGGATATACGAATAAAACGGATGGAAAAACCCAATAACACTTTGCCCGATCCGGGAATCGAACCCAGGACCTCATGCGCTTGCGACCGCTGGATCAACGAGGCGGTTAGAAAACCATTTTAAAAAAAGAAAGCCGTGGCAGCTAAGAGATGACCAATAATCCCACCTCCCACCTCACATGATCCTTCCCGCCTTGCGGCGTACGGACTCAATTTGGAGATACACTGGCTCTTATGTCACAACGTTTGCAGCTTACTACCAGAGTGTGCTTTGTAGATATCCATTACTAGTGTATTATCTGTGTCCATACCAAGGCTCGGAACCGGTTTAAAAAATACCGGTCAAAACCAGTTTATTTGGGTTTTACTCCGAACTTTTCTTAAGAACGTGAACGTTTTAAGAACTTTATTTTAACCTAAATTAACCGGTTTATACGACGAGCGGCATGTCGGTAAACGCGTTTAACTTATGACTACTTGTGAGGACGCCGCGCTGAATAAAAGCTAAACAAAAAATCGGTTAATATTGCGCGAAACCGTTTAATCAGAAAAAACCTTTATGTAAAGACTCCTCCAAAACCGGTTAATAAAATCCGGTTTCTACGAGTGAAACAGTAGTAAAGGTTTTTGCGTCAAGTACATAATAACGATTTGAAAATTAACCGGTATCCGAGCCTTGATCCATAATACCTTCCATATTTTCTCTGTCCCTTCTGTTTCCGCTTCTCCCCATTCTGTGACGCGCTACGAACACATTCGACGTGACTTCACACCCGATTAGTCCCATTAATATTCAACAGTTGATTTACACATTTATGTTATACAATATCCTTACATTCAATTTATCATTAAACTATTATTATTATTACTACTTAATTATTGGTTACCTCAAGTAAAGCGCGCGCCGTAAACTCGACTAAGTAAATATAGGTATTACCTACATTGCATGGGACTGTGTACCTGTGGACCTAATTTATCTACTATGTATTAGATATTAATAGATTTTCTGTCCTCTTTTCAGATACAAAGAATTCTTCAGTACACCATCTTAAAAACACAAATTCAAAATGGCCGACTACTGTGACACCGCTGACGGTTTTTTGAAAAAGGAACTTACATTTTCCGAATGTCAAAGTGCTATGCAAAATAAACAATTTAAAAAAGATTTTCTCTTATTCTATGTGAACTTAATATTTATAGTTTTAAAAAGTATTTTTGACTTTATTTGTGAACATAGTGTTTTTATAGTTTGCGCTGTGGTTCTATATTTTTTATTTGTAGTAATTTATAAGAGTTTTATCAATCCTGTGTTTTATAAAAAAGTGAGTATATTAAAGAACTTTTTATATTTGATGTAGTACCTATTTGGTGCAGTATTTGTAAGTGTAGCTGCCAATAGAACTGTTTCAAAAAAAATTGTTTTTAGTCCCGAAGGTAGATTAATGAAAAATATAGGACACGTATTTTTTATTTTTTGACGTAATCAAAAGATTACGGCGATACATTGAGTTAAAATGTGGCATGACGTCACAGCTTGCTAGATTTTATACTGATTTGTGGCGTAGCGAGCCCCCACTCCCCAACGTTAATGCGTGTTTTCTAAGTTATTTTTGATTAATATGATAAAGCAAAAATTACGTGTCTAATATTTTTTTATTATCTGAAAGACGGACTAAATAGAATTTTTTTTTTACTTAGGAAACTACGGTATTGTGTGGTCTGAGTTCGATTCCTCAGTATTAGTAAACAAAGTGTAACTGGTTATCGGAAAGTGAGGTCCTGAGTCCGATTCCCAGGCAAATGAAAGTGGCATTCATCAGTGGCAAAAAAGTAGTTTCCAAAAGTTTGGCTACAGAAATAAATAGGTACAGTGCAAGACTGACCGAGATCTAATGTTACTTATCATGTACTTTGACTTGAGATATGTTCCCGGCTCTATCTTGCACTCACTTGTAGACTGTCAGTTGTGCTAGTGACGGGAATAACACTTAGCTTAAGTAGGTATGTGCTAAGTAAAAGATATATGGATCTCGACTTTATACAAACAATGTTTGACTGATGCCTACACGATTGTGGGTTCGAGTTCTAATGGAGTGCAAATTTAAAAAAAAAACTTGCTTATCCAGTATGTTTATAGGTACTTTTGACAAACAAACGTGTTTTATTCACAGGAACTAACAGAAATCGGTTTCGAACACATCGCATCTGGTCCAGACCGTGACAGACGGATATCTAGAGCGCAGGCTACAAGACGGATGGGTAGCAAGATACCTCCTCCTTATCCTAATGGATGGTTTGCAGTGGCAGAAAGCAGGGCACTGAAAGTAGGCGGAGTTAGTGCTGTTGATGCATTAGGTGAGTAGCGCCATCTGTTGTTTAATAGCGGAAGCTTTTTGTAATAACTTTTGTTAGACTAAACTAAGGGAATATCTATGTAATTTAGTGGACGAAAAATGCAAATAAATCAACTAGGTCATTATTTTATGATAAACGCAATACAACCTTCTGGTACTGAACCTTGTTGCGCTATAAAATTTGTGATGTGTTTTAGCGGTATTAGCGCCATCTATTATTGACTAGCAGAAATTAAAAACAAAATATGTTCGCTACTTTTTCGCCTTTTAAAAAAATCTTTTTAAATACTTACGCATCGCTTCAATTTAACAACTCTTTCCTTCATGAATCCCTCTAGTAGAGCAGTAGGCGTTCATTTCAGAAGTAGTTCTACAGATTTCTTTTTTGTGTTTTATAGGCCAAAACCTCTGTGTCTACCGCGGAGAAGATGGTATCGCCCGCGTTGTGGACGCCTACTGTCCCCATTTGGGCGCCAATCTAGCAGTCGGTGGCAGTGTCTGCGGGAACTGCATCGAGTGTCCCTTCCATAAGTGGAGATTTGGAGAAGATGGCGCGTGTGTTAGCGTGCCGGGGGTCGAAC
This sequence comes from Omphaloscelis lunosa, assembly GCA_916610215.1. Taxonomy (NCBI): domain Eukaryota; kingdom Metazoa; phylum Arthropoda; class Insecta; order Lepidoptera; family Noctuidae; genus Omphaloscelis; species Omphaloscelis lunosa. Next base: position 6,427,069 of record OU744270.1, read on the forward strand.
ATGGTTAGTATAACGCTACAAGGTTATTACGGTTTTAACAGTCGAGCCAATAGGCCTGTGTCCAAATTTTTATTTTTTTAATCCGTCGTTCAGATAATAAAAAAAAATATTGGCCACGATTTTTTTCTTTTTTTGACATAATCAAAAGATTACGGCAATACATTGAGTTAAAATGTGGCATGACGTCACGCCTTGGTAGATTTTATACAGCGTTGTGACGTAGCGAGCCCCCACTCCCCAACGTTAATGCGTGTTTTCTAAGTTATTTTTTATTAATAAGATAAAGCAAAAAATACGTGTCTAATATTGTTTTATTATCTGAAAGACGGACTAATTAGAATTTATATTTTTTACCTAGGCAACTACCGTATTTTGTAATTCGAACTCTATACGGTAGGTAGTTCTAAACTACAACCGCGCTACCAAGGTGCTTTTGACGCGTGCCCAAAATTGGAACAAACGCCGCCATCTTCTTTTCTGTGACAATTTCACAAATTAGGTATACCTTGTGTTTACCTGTGTTTACCAACAAACGCTGTCAAAGTCGTTCAGACGCCAAAGCATTATTACTTTAATTAAAAATAGAAGTAATCGGTCATGATACAAAAGAAGGTTACTCTGTAGGTAGTTCCTTAAAAAAATTGGTGGAGCTCCTAGAGAAAGATTTCGACCGTTGTAGTACTCATGTTGCTGCAATAGCACCTCTCAGTTTTGTTGTGGTTTAATTCAAAGGGTGGGAAGGTGCCGTATGAAATGTGTTTATAAATATAATAAGGCAAACACCTGGTGGCTACAAAAAAAAGGAGTGGTTACCCAGACACACATTGGTGCCGATTCTCTTGTCACAAATCTAAATCTACCTAAACTAGACTAAAAATCACCAAAATTTAGTTTATTCCTGTCAAACGACGATTTTCCATTGTGAAATAGACTAAAGTGACACAACTTAACCATATTTTAGTTTGACAGCACTAAGATGGCACTGAGATATTAATTTAGTGAAAATGGCAATTTCGCTATTCTATATTTGACGATTTCACCTAAAATTTTGACCGTCTTACGAAATCTGACTATTGCTAATCGCGATTAAAAACGCGTGGAATAAAATTGGTCGTCATGAACTTTAAATTCACACCAACACATATACGCTTATATCTCGAAAATGGTGTGTCCTATCGCAAAAATAATGAAAATTTCGACCCCCTTTATAGAACCCATACACCCCTAAATCTCAACATTTAGGTAATTTTTTTTTCATATTTTCTATACAAAAAGTGAAACATTCCATAAAAAGCCCGTCGAGGCTGCACCCCCTGCACGCGTAGCATAATCACCGTAGAAACGGGTTTTGTCGACGGAGGAATAGACAAAATGACAGATTGTGATTGTTTATCTGTCATTTTGTCTATTCTTCCGTCAACAAAACCCGTTTTTACGATGATCATACTACGGGTGCAGCGCGCCTCGGCTCTAAAAAAATTCACGGGTTAGGGCAAACAAGTACCTACTTACCTCGTGGAGTCATGATTGTCAAATTCGATTTAGTTGAGACATTTTTTTTTTTAATTTAGAGAATTTGTTTAGCTGAAAGATCCTCATAGCCAAAAGTAAGGAATTTTAGAAGTAGTTTAGTTAGTTTAGTTCGTTACATTTATTTTTTTCGGTCGTAAAAAACAACTGGTGTAACTCAGTCGTTCGTCTTCATCATCAATAATTTCGACTTAATGGAATTGGAAAGGCTTTTTTAACTCTTAATTTTGATGAAGTGCTGCCGCCCCCAAAAGTATCTACCTCGGAGACGTTGACTATCGATGTAGCACATAATACGAACTTGACTTCGGTCTTCCCTTTAAGAGCGCGGGCTAACCAAAAACGATTGTCGAGCGAATACGCGATCGCCCGGTCGCCGCGTGATTCATATGTAATTTTTCTTCGGTGAACCAGAACGCGTGCTCGTGCCGACAGAGGGCGCTTTCCGGAATTCGCGCGACGGACGCTGGCGAATAGTGCTGTTTCCCTCCATGACTAAAACTACTCTTCTCCCACACACAGCTCCAAAAGGTGTGTCAATAAAACAATGGACGACAGTGGAGATGGACGGCGCCATCTGGATCTGGTACGACGCAGAGAACCGGGACCCGCTGTGGAAAATGACCGAGGTGCCAGAACTGAAGCACTGGGGGTACAGGGGGAGTAATGAGTTCACTGTTAGTGCTCATATTCAGGTGAGTCATGAGGTTGTTAATGCCTTATACCGAATAAATAAATAAATAAAGATAAGTTAAAATCTTTATTGAACTAAGCCTAAAATAACTATTACAATGATATAGTAGAAGTACACACATTGAGAGGCTTATGCTAGGTGGTAATACATTGAAACCCTGACCTCTAAACTAGGTAGAAATCAAGAACGTCTCAAGAATGTCGTGTTCCTGAAATCTTAGACCCATGTTTTAACCTAGCCATAATATATTCAAGACTAACCCAATCAATCAATCTGCCTCGCATTTTCTAAACTATGTTGGGCTCCGCTTACAGTCTAACCAAATGCAGCTAAATACAAACTGAGCGACTGCCTGTCTGATCTACACAACCTGCTTACAACACGATACCTCTTTACTTACCAAATAAGACTGGTTGTCAGACTTTACAATACTAGGTTTAGAAGGAAATACATTATTCAATGTAAGCTGATAAGTGATGTCTCAAGGAAGCTAGGATTATTACCCACCACTACACAAATTATTATTTCAAGATTATTCCCCTACATTTTGTCACTTCTTCATTTTTTATTTTATTTTACTCGAAATAGACGTACGCACGGACGTTATAAAATCGCGGCGATTTTTTTTCGTGCACCGTATTTTTAACGCTCTGTTTAGCGCCGAGACTTGAAAATCCAACAGTGTGTTTTTTCAACGACCTGGGTCGAGAGTGCGTCCCAGCGTGTTGGATTGTCAACGCTTTTGAAAACCCAGTGCGCGATAGAATCCCGATGATTTTATTACGTCCGTGCGAACATCGACTGAGTCTTTAATAAAAAAAGATGTTTATAGAGGTCAAGCGAAATTATTTGCTATAAGTTCAGTGTCGCCTATAACAGGGGAAGGTGCTGACGTCTGAAATACAGGTTTTTTTATATATCTGGTTCAGACACAGATGTTCAAAATCTTTTCATAAAAACAAGTGTCATAAAGTGTATCACTATAATAATTAAATTGATGTATATTTTTGAACAAATAAATTATAGTTAATTGATTCAGGCGTGACCTTGCGGAAATCCATTATAAAATGCAATAGATTTGGATATATTTAGTAACCTGTTCCGCTTAGCTATTTCTAAAGAGTCTTAAACAGACCCTGAAAGAAATCGACACGTGTTTCACCTCTCAACGAGGCATCCTCAGGATGACGATTGACTTGTCGCGAACTCGAACACGGCGTGTTGCAACACCAAGCACTGTGTGCTTGGTGTCTTTCAGGGTATTTTTAAGACTCTTTAGAAATAGCTAAGCGGGACAGGTTACTAAATATATCCACATCTATTGCATTTCAAATAAATTATACTTACTTATACTTATTTCGACATGACATGACGTCGTGCATCTGTACTGACTATTAATATTTGTAATTCCAGGAAATACCGGAAAATGGCGCCGATGTAGCTCACTTGAATGCGGTTCATTCGCCATCTTTACTGTCAAATTTAGGAGAAAAATATCCGTTGTTGTATGATTTAATAGGTAAGTAATCTTCTACACATAATATATAGGCACCATCGGGATAACGCATATCTAAGCATTTTGAAAACAAAATCGCGTGCTCACGACCCTTTATTTTCGTAGGTAAGCGATAGTATAGCGGCCGAGCGCTGCAAGCAAGAATAGTCCTTACAGTGTACAGATATGGGTTTCTTCGATAGAACATGATACACATACTATTCTCACACCTTTTTGATGTGTAATATCTTTCCTCTCGCTTCACTGGAATCTGTGGGAGTGATTTCGTGAAAAGGGACGGAAGTGTGTAACAGGAAGCCGGGGAAGCGCGCGCTATTTGATTTGACAGAAACAACCTTGACGAGCCCCTTTAATGTTGCTTATTACCAAGGTTAGATGTCAGATGTTACACATATGCGACTACTGTAAGACTCGCTTGATTTTTCCTATAGGGGTAGGCCGCGTCCTATTTAAAAGCGATCGTCATGCAAATACGCGATCGGTCGCTTGCATATATCACTTTTTGTTCAGAAAACCAGAAAGCGCTCTCTGTCGGCGTGAGTACGCGTTCAGGTTCACCGAACATATGTCACTTTTTGTTCAGAAAAACGGAAAGCGCCCTCTGTCGGCGCGACCACGCGTTCAGATTCACCAAAAAAAAGTTCAGGCGGTCGTGTATTTGCGGGACGATTGCTTTTAAATATACCTACAGAAACTACTGAAAACCAATTAGATGCCTTAGTTCTAATAGTACCTAAGTCCATTTTTATCGATATTGTGTTTACCAGTTCAAAAAAAATCTTATCTCAAAACAAAGAAAATGGATTTAGTGACTTTTAGAACTAAGGCATCCAATTGTACTTGCTTCATCCACTATTTAACACAGTCGTGAACAGTGAAAGTATCTGTGATCGATAGCATCCCAGTTTTCATCCAAAGGGGTTGGCAGACATGTCTCACCTTACCCCTTGAAATTACCCACATTTCACCTCGTAGATCCTATTTGATACAAGGCCATGCCAAGTGCCAAAAACTGGGCACAAATGCAAACTCTGGGCTGGTAGGCGAGCTTCCTAATAATTATGAAAAATCACGCTCGGGTATCGAACCTTCGGGGAAACTTGAATTTATGTGTTTCAACTTTTTCCGTAAAGCCTAGGTTTAGCAAATCTGTGTTATTATTATTGTTAATTATTTATTTCAATTTTAATTAATTCATTTTCAATTTTTTATTTAATTTTTTATTCATTTTCAATTATTTATTTTAATTTTAATTCGTTTTCAATTATTTATTTTAATTCATTTTCAATTTCATTTTTTCTTTTTCATCTTTGTTTTTCAATTATATTTTAATATATTTTCAAATATTTATTTCGAGTTTATGTTACCTAAATGTATTAAATTGATCTCGTCATTACTTACATAGTTTCAAGATAATGTAATTGGTACTAACAAAATATGGACAAAAATAGCCTGAATTAAATAAATTTTATTTTCATTTATTTATATATTATTCCAGGTTGTCACGTATGGTCAGCAAATTGGTCTAGAAATGAAGACCACACAGCGAACATGAGTTTGACTCACGACTACAGAATAATGAAGTATGACCTGGGCCATGTTGATGTCAAAGTCACGCAGGTATGCAGCACCAACCTTTGAGTTTAATCACAGATGAGTACAGATAGGTCACTCCGCAAAAGGTAGTGTGGCGAGCGGGGCCCCTCTATTGGTTGCCTGAGCGGCAGTGGAAGTGAGTGCGGGGCTTAGGTCGCACTGGTGTGGTTGGTTGCATTGAGTAGGTTCCATAGGAGTGCCACGACGCTCACAGTGTCGTCGCTTTCTTCACGACAGACACCCCGGCGGTCTATCCCTGCCGAGTAAGACCCCCAGTTTCCTGGGGGAGGCCCAGCAGCCCGACGGTTGAAGTCGGAATCTTGTACATATGTCGTTCGCGCGGTAAACTCTAATTGCGCGATGCAGGATTTGTGTGACGTCATGTCTTTGATGCGTAGTTCGCATGTGGCGGTGTAACCGTTACAATAATCAGCATGGGTGACCATCCATTACATATAATATTATTACATTACAAATAAATAAATAAATTTATAAATTTATTTTCTTTCTTCTTTCTAAATTTATTTTCTTTCTTTCTTTTCTATATTGAGACCCCTCCGTGCCTGAAAACACGTTCGAATTTTGTTTTTGATGAGTAGCATCTTTCCTCTCGCTTTCCTGCAATCCGTGAGAGTGATTTCATGAAAAGGGACGAAAGTGTGTAACAGGAAGCCGGGGAAGCGCGCGTCATTTGATTTGACCAATGAGCGCGCGCGGTGCTAGAGTTGGCCGTCAGATGGTACCAACCTATTTTCCGAGAGGTTGTAAACATGATAATGATGATGATGACGATCACGATGATGAATATTATTTAAATGTCAGCCAAGATGTCAGATGTTACACGTCGTAATACCGTCGTTGTAGTGCGAGAAATCATTAATTGCAAAAAACTAGTTTCGAGATAACCGTGTTTAAAAGTTTTTTGCTCTTATAATTGGTGTAACACATCAACGCTTATAGTTACAAAAATGCTTTTTATGAACAAAATATTGATATTTTTACCCTGCACTTTATTTCATATTCAGTAAATTATGCAAGTAAATATTTTTACCGGAACTGAGAAATACAATAAAAAGTAATATAGTTAATGTTAGCATACTCAAAAAATATTTTATGTCCGATAGAAGTCATCAACAACGCTTAGTTACTTTTCGCATACAATATATTCGACGACAACCACTGATATTGTCTCTTAGTTATTTCTTGCAGACGAAAGCTTTAAATGAAATGAAATTAATATATTGTATGCGAAAAGTAACTAAGTAACATTAATGAGCAGTGTAGCCCCAGTAACTGAAAAAACGTTAGTAAAAACATTGTCATAAATTACTCAAGTACCGTTAGTTAATTTTCATAGACTATTTTTTTGCCTTTACAAGTAGTTAAGTACTTTTGACATTCACGTATTATCTAAAATTCAAACAAAAATCAGCTCTTTTACCTTTTCGTAAGGTAAATGATGGGTTTAAATATACTTTGACATCATTAACTCATTTTGACTAAAAAAGCTGGATTTATATTAAGTACTGTGTTGTGTCGTGTCGCGACGCCTTCTAACGCAGTGTTAGCCAATCAAAACTCGTTGTGTTTGACGTAGTCGTGAACAGATTGGTTTGATTGGGGTATCCCGCGTCACGACACAACACGACACAGCAATGTGTCAGGGGCTTTAGGCTCGCTGGTTTTTTTTAATTTTTTTTTCCTTTCCACAGATAGGTCCCGGCCACGTCCGCCTCCTACTAGATACTCCAGTAGGCCCGATCCTAGTGTCCCAATCAGTGACGCCACTCGGCCCGTTGCTACAGAGGGTCATACATCGAATGTTCTCGCCAGCTTACAACGCGCCCTTTGCAGCAATGTCGGTCAAATCAGAGGGGGATATGGTGAGTTTTGAGTTTCTATAAATTTTTACTAGATCTTAACATTCTTCCTGATCTGTTGACCCTCTTATGTTGAGGTTTTAAAAGAGTAACGGTGGATTTTCTTGCCCATTGTTCTCCATACCAAAAACTATCTTTTGGAAGAGGCAACTAGAATCAATTCTATTTTTGTGCCTATTTGAAATTTATTATTTGATTTTGACTTTCTCCCAAATGCGTGCAACACTCATACATCTTTCAAATCTCCTTCGTTCGTACTTACTTTATTTTCTTACTAGTCTCTGTCCGCGACTTCTTTCACGTGGATCTCGATAAAATATAGCCCATATCACTCGCTGATAATGTAGCTTTCTACAGGTGAAAGAATTTTTTAAATTGGAAGCCAACCGCTTCCAATTCAATACTTCATTGGAAATAAGATTAGATATTTAAATAAACCTTTTTTACAGTCCGTTCAACCGATTTTAATTTCTATTGCGTTGGTGCCATGACAAATGGCAGCTGCAGTAAACAGTTGCTATTGTAACAAACCTTTTTGCTTTTAATACCACCAATATGCCTACGGTTTAGAAATCAGAATCGGTTGAACGGATAGTAAAAAAGGTTTGTTTAAATGTCTTATTTCAAATGGAGTATAGATTGAGTGGACACATAAACTCTCGCATACTTCCCATGGGGGTAGCCAGAAACTACAGAACGCCACCTGCTACGATCCTTACATGCTCCTTATGCCTCGTTTACGTTCATACATCTGTACTCTAAATGCGTAACTTATTTTCGTAAAATTTTTTGCCTAATTTGTTTCATTTTGACAGTTCAACAACATTCATTGCGTTATTTTTTTAGCAGTTTTTTTTTCAACTTATGAAACAGATTGCAGACAACACAATATGCAATTAGGGTATTAGGGGGCAATTAGGGTGTTGTATTATGCAATTAGGGTACTGATGGTCATACACGCACGTTGCGAGTACTACGCACCTGACCTTTCTGGAGAACATTAAACTTATGGTCACTTTAGATGTCTTCCTATACAGGCTGGCAGGGACATCGACGCGAAAACTGTTACCATGGATTCAGTACTTACATGATTTTGAACCCCACTGCATTTAAATTTTCGTCGGTTATTTTTTTTTAATCTGCTGTTTCATAGAAAAGTGCAAGACCTACGCGTTCAAAATGTATTGATTTTTTTTTAATAACAGTCGAAAAATTTTAACGCAGGGGCATTCAGAATCATGTACTGAATCCATGGTACCAGTTTTCACATCGATGTCCCTGCCATGTATATTGCGCGTCACTTTGTGAGATAAAAATACTGTACAGATTATGCATCTATCAGCCCAACACTCTTTTATACGAAAAGATTAACTTTAAAACTAACTTTCTCTTTCACAGTTCGAACGCGACATCTTAATTTGGAACAGCAAGCGTTTCGTCTCAGCTCCTGCTTACGTTCGGACGGATAAGACGATTCGTGCGTTCAGGAGTTGGTTCTCACAGTTCTATAGCCCGAATAGTGTACCGTTTAGGGAGGCCAATCAGAATACTCTTGATTGGTGATAGAGTTGAGAAGGACTTGACAAATGTATTATGACTAAGAGGCAGTTTCTCGAACGAACGAATGAAATTATCGCAAAATAACAACCAATGGCGGCAGTTTATGCGCGCTTTACTTGTCACTTTAATTTTGCGATAATTTTTGTTCTAGAAACTGACCCTATTTCGAGGAATATGTTACTGAATGAAGGCCATTATCACGGAGAGTTTTTCGCCTATCGACATGCAAGTATATCGTAGTAGCTGAAGACCCGGTTTCTGAATGGAGAATTTGAAGGTGAACACTTATCAAAATTTACGTAATTCAAAACTTCTTACGTTATTCGAAAAAAAAAAAGAATATCGCGGGCTTTCACCTTATAGTCCAGCCGTCGAACGCGTTCCGTTCTTGACACCTGTCAGTTTCATACCAACGAGTGTTTTACGAATTTGATTCTTATTAGTACTAGAAATTGTCCAACTGACAGGTATCAGGAACGCATTCTCTCGACGATCGGGCTGTAAGTAACGCTGAAGAAAACTTTGACAAGTGTTCAAGTTCTACATCAAAAGTGACATAAGTAAACACTTGTCACGTTCTTAATTACGTTCCACGTTTCTTTCGATAATCCTACTTTCGAAGCAAGAAACGTTCGTTTTTTAATTCCAATGACTAATTTGACAGGTGCCAATGTCAAACTCCAAATTGAAAAACAAACAACAATCACTTGAAATGTCAAATTAGTCTCTGGGATTAAACTAACTTTTATGTGTAAATGAGTCAGTTTAATTTATACATATTGTTTTAAATTTAATGAAATGAATGTAGTATAGTAATTAAGTAGATGTGTGATTATTTAGTTAGAATTTGTGATCTAAATATTTATGTAAAACGTATTTTGACTGTTGTTTTAACCAATGCGATCGTAGTGCGAGCATACGATCGTCGCGTTCATTTTGTTCAGGAAATACGAACGCATGGTCGCGTCGACAGAGGGCGCCTTCCTGTTTTCCGAACAAATGAATGACAGAATATGACGATCTTGTGTTCGCGCGAACGTTCTTTTTATTAGTTAGGACGCGAGCTAAAACGTAATTTTTGAATATTTTGCTATAAGCCTAAATGTGAGTTGATGCCAAATTGTACAATTAAACTAAGTTCATAAATTGTATTTTACATAAAATGTGTTTCATTGTGATCAAACCCAACTAAAGCTACCTAAAGTCACTGGCTCACTCCCATTAATATGGCCAGCTGTCCCGTCGGTCTCATGGTCGCAAGCGTGGCATCTAAGCTTGGGATCCTGAGTTGGATTCGATCGGGAGGATATTACTCTTAAGTAAGTCAGTCTGCCTAGCCTATGTTGGGGTCAGCTTCCAGTCTAACCAGATGCAACTGAATACCATAGAGCGACTGCCTATCTGACCTCCACAAACCAGTAACTGGGTAATACGATACCCCTTGGTAAGACTGGTTGTCAGACTTTCGGGCTTATGACTACCCGTACCTAACGAGTGTCAAAGATTCACGAATGACAGCCGGGACGGGTCTGGTACAGATGATGATCCATCCACGGCTCAACCCCGGCAAGCGTATGTAGCTTAACCTGATGGATCGACCCGTGCGGCTGTTATTACTTAGCCACGAGGTCTTCTCGAATATTATTCGTAAATAATACTAAAACAAGTATTTAAATTAATATCATTTATTACTTAGAAAAAGCAAGAGAGATTTAAGTCAGTTTTAGGGTGCCCTAGTCAACAAGGAACCTTTGTAGTTTCGCCATATCCGTCTGTCTGTCTATCTATCCGTCTGCCTGTCTGACTCAAGCTGTAATTTGGCATGGGTATTCATATTATTCACACCGACAAAATGATAAAATAAAAACATATATTTTTTTTATGTACGTAAAGTGGAGATATTGTTTTTTTTTTCTCGTCTATTCCATGGTATGCCGATAGAAAGGGCAAAATTTCAGAAATATTGTGAGTGTGTGAAAGTCATTTTTGGATTCAGGAATCCGTTTGCGAAATATTAAAGTGTCATAACTGTGCCCTAATTTTGTTAGTGAGTGCCCTAATTTTATTACTGCGACCAATTTCAACTTAGCTCTCGCCAGCCGCTACCGTCGCTCGCTCGGCTCGCGCGTATTTGGTCACAGTTCTATCCTAACCTATTTAGCCGGAGTTCTCTAATAGTTATATTACTAGATCGTGGTCATGTCATAGTTATCAAGACAGTTATGAACCGCTTTCATATAACTATATTACGATATATAGCAATATTCCTAGGGATATAACTATATCACGGCTATAACCATCTCACTGCGACAAATATCTACAAACATGTCTATCCAAAGTGACTTTTATAAGAAATTGTTAGACTGGAAGCCGACCATTAGGAAAAGGCTAGGCAACTATCACTGCGTCATTGTGTGACAGATATGTTAGAACGAAACAGAAACGCGACTATATTTTGACGCGACGGGCGGTAGGGCGAATCTAACAATATAAATCTTTGCCGCTGTCATCATGGTATTGCACGTGGGTATAAAATAAAAAACTGCACAGTATTTACACCTTAACATTTATTAGAAAGAGAGATTTTAGTCAGTTTTTAGTTAGATACCTAAATATTATGGTACCACATTAACGTCAGTAGCAGCTCTAAACTCAGCGTACTCTATAAACCCATCGTTATTTTTGTCAGTCTGTTTCAACGCTCCTTCAACCATTTCCTCCAAGTCGGAATCTTTGTAAGTTATGCCATTGTCTTTGTCAGCTTCTGAAAAAAAAACAAACCATAGAGCAGACTTTTTTCATTTTAAAATTACCAATATAAAAAATCACTAGAAAACGATAAAGCGTGCCGCTTAGTAAAGCTACGGTTTCCTAGAAAAGCCGTGACCGCTCACATAGCGTCCGTATTTACTGGCGAAAGACGTCACTGAAACGTCGATTATGAAAGTAGGTGTTTTCCTCTAGCGTTTTTGACAACGAAAAGCAAACCCCACCCCCAAAGATTTAAATATCTAGATTTGCCCTCACCGTACTCAGTCACAGAAAAAACCGTCCCTACTGAGAAGAGCGAGCTCGCACATTATTATATAGCGTTTCCATCACAAACAAGTGTAGTCACTGCATCTTTGTGTGAGGTGTCAAAACAAAACAGAAACGCGACTATATTTTGACGCGGCGGTAGGGCGAATCTAACGATTTAAATCTTTGCCGCTGTCATCATTTTCATGACAGCTGTCACTGCGGCCGTTAAGTGCAGCCACCGCTCTTCTAGGAAACCGTAGCTTTAGTATAAAAGTTGGTTCCCTATCCATTTGCATAAAATTATAAGACATAATATAACATAGCATACAATTGTTTACCCTAATTATATTTACACATAACATTATTAACGCATAAAAGATTACGCATAATTTTAAAGCATAATTTCACTTATCTTAATAATGTTCAAGCATAACATTCTAAAGCATAAATTTATTTACCTACGCATAATGATATTAAAAAATATTTTTTATAGGCATAACAAATACGCATAATAATGAACTCCTACAATGTTATACACAAATACACATTTTTAAATAATATTGCTCTAATGAAATACCTGTATATGTAAAACATATTGGCGGCTTGGGGTGGTGGGGGTGGCTGAAGGGATCCACTAGGGCCAATGCTTGCCGAAGTTGCGGAAAAGTCCGAAAGGGATACCGTGGCCGATCCCTGGCAACATGGCAATTGAAGGAACACGGATGGGTTTTAGTCAGTAAGAGCCCCCACGGCCTCCCGCTCCGCCGAGAGCGGAAGAAGGTATTTAATAATTTCCCATTTAAAAAAAAGGGTGGCCAAAGGGTCACCTCCGCCGCACCTTAACCTATTGATACACTACATTACACAAATAATATTGGTTATACTTACTTCTTTTTATTTTTCAGATTCAAATAACCGTCAATGGAATAAAAAATGATGCAATATTATTTAACTTAAAAAATGTTTCCATTATTCCTATTAATTTTTATGCCTTAACACTATTATGCTAATAGTCATTAGATACGCCTAGTAACATTATGCGAATTAAATAATACTTATACCAAAACAAATTAGCCTACAATATAATTATCTCAACATAAACTTTATGCCAAAAACAATTATGGCAAAGTATTATTATACCAAAGAAAAAATTACCAAAATAATTATGCCAAAGTATATTAGGAAAACAATCAATATGCGAAAAGAAGGGATCCCGTTTAGGTCGACCGTCCTCTGCTACGTAGGTTGAGCACGTGCACGGAGATTTGCCGCGTTAGCCGACGTTCGCACGGACGTAACAAAATCGCGGCGATGTTTTTTCGTGCTCTGGATTTTCAACGCTCTGCTTAGCGCCAAGAATTCAAAATCCAACAATGTGCTTTTTCAACGCGCTGGGACGAGTGCGTCCCAGCGCGTTAGATTCTCAACGTTCGGCTAAACACCGAGAGTTGAAAGTCCAGTGCGCGATAAAATCCCGCCGTAATTTTATTACGTCCGTGCGAACGTCGGCTTATAGTTTCGTCATATTTATTTTATATTAGGTACTTGCATGAGGCTGGCTGACGAACGTCGCAGATACAAAAGAAATTATATTGCGAAAGTTTATAGTTTAGATATAAAATGCTCACAAAGAATCATAAGGCACAATTATTTTAACCTGTAATGTAAGTGACTGAATTGTAAGTAGGTATATTAAAAAAAAAACAATGAATAGAAATAATAATATATTTATTTTAAATATTATAAAAAAGCCTCGTTCAGACTGGCGCGACGCGACGTCGTGATGCGATACCGGTAATTGTTCTTGCGTAAAGTTTTCTTAGAAATAGTTTTGTTACAGTCGCGCCAGTCTGCACGAGGCTTAAAACAGTTGCAGAGTACTTATAAAAAAAATCAACAAAATTGAAGGGGTACACGATATATCTAAGGGACACATATCGTCGCGCAAACTTACCCTGAATATGATTCACTTATAAGCACAATGATTCTAAACTCTCAAGCGTTAAATTTAATATTTCGATTATAAATAAAAAAGCTGTTTCATACAAAAGCGCAAGTTGGTGGGTCTAGAATCATGTAGGTACACACGGCTACACATCAAGCACATCAAGTTATACATTTCCAGTATAAGCTGACCTCGCATTGTACGGAAATTCTATACCTATCTAACTCAATGTCTCATGTTTATGTACATAGATACTCTATTTTATGAGGTAGTCGTTCGAGCGGGGTTTGTTCAGTGTTACCAGGCATATTTTTTTGCCAAGTCGGGATTCTAAAACTTTTTGAGTGAAAAAAGCGGGATTATTTCGTCGAAAGCGGGACAAAGTAAACAAAAAACGTATATAATCAGAAGTTTTTTTAATATTTATCTTTTTATTTTAAGTTACGTTTACGTGACAATAGATAGCAATAATAGCCATAGAAAATGTATAATAATAAAAATATGATATTTTAAATCAGATTTACCCTATCGTTAGGTAGTTGAGTCTTCTTAATCTTCTGAATAAAAAAATAAAAAAATAAGGGGGGAAAAAGCAGGACTGAGCCTGTCCCGCGCGGGACATTTAATTTTGATTTAAAAATCGGGACGTCTGGCAACGCTGGGTTTGGTGCGGGATCAAAGCGTGAGTGTGGGATTCTTGTAGCGTCAGATGGATCGGTGCGAAATGGAAGTGTGGGGGAGCCCCCATTCTTAGGATTGTGAAAGAAAATGTTTTACGCATTTTGGGGGGGGGGGGGGGGGGGTAGTCTTAGTGTCAAATTGTATTGTAATGAAAAAGCCTGCTGCGCTTTTTTGCTGTGTATAATTTTAATTAATTTAAACAAAACGCTCCACGCTTTTTGATTTAATCATTGGATAGAAAAGATTTTAATTATTTTATAGCAGGGGTGGCCAACCGGTCGATCGCGATCGACCGATCGATCGCTGCTATTAGTCCAGTCGATCGTGAAAAAAACAAAAAAAAAATATAATTTAATATTTTTTAAGTAAAATTAGGTAGAACAGACCACGCAACGTAATTACCAACTACTGCGCACATCATCGTGTACAATTTTTCAATCGCCGTTCCCTCACCGTTACTTATCCTCTCTTCCACGCAGTAGCTCAGATGCAATACTCACACTACTATAAATAAGTAGTTACTAAGAACAATTTTCAATTTTATGATATTTTAATAAAATAAATACAACGACGTAGGTAATTGTACACTGTTTCATTAAAATTTTCAAGAAGTATGTAGGTAATTGGTAGATCGCATAGGGTTTCGTCGGTAAAAAGTAGATCTTGGGTCTAATCAAGTTGACCACCCCTGTTTTATAACTTTCAGCGCGTATAAAAAGCGTTTTTTTAAACTACATTTTTTTTATTTTTTTGTCAAGTATATTCTTCATTTAATAAGTCTAAAGTAAAACGAAATTATGGCTTGACCAGTTTACTAGTAGCCACTGAAGAGTTCCACTATCCACCTCCCGGCTCCATCATCAGTTCAGTAGCCAAGATTATGAAATTATTGTATTGTCATCGGTCCTTGATACGTGTACACATTTTCAAGTTAATCGGACGTCTTAAAGTTGGTAAAAATTACGTTGAAAGATTCCGTTACATAGATAGATAGATATAGGTCAAATTAATAAAGGCGTATTAAACAGCGAGGGCTTCTTATCTAGCCCCAGCCAACTCCTTCTCTTTCACGGCCTTTTTAGCCTTGTAATCACTGATCCGGTACTCCAAATAGTCCACGTATCCATCCTCGTTAATGTCTGTATGTTTGAACACATGTTCAAGAAGTTGTTCCAGCTGTTCGTCTGTATAGGTCTGATGGTTTTTGTCCACTTGTCCTGAAATGATGAAATAAAAATATTGACGACCGAGAAATGATTTAAAAAAAAATACCTACCAATATGATGGTTGAAAATTTTTCAAACTTATTGCTAAAAATATATGGGTGAAAAGAGATCAACCGTCATTGTCTGCGGTTGTACGTATTTAAATTTTACTTGAAATTCTGTTAAATATTATATACTCTGTGGTCAAAAATATGGCACACAGAGTTTTAGATACTAACTGTATCTAAAACTCGATGTGCCATGTTTGTAGACGACTGTGGTCGAATGCTCTCTTTCTAAATACACAAATAAGAACGAGACAGTAATATGTGTTTTCTTTATCCTATGATTGTATTTAGAAAGAGAGTTTCCGACCGCAGTCGTCTTCACTTAAGTATGTAGTGTTGCCTCCATTTTATCTATAAGCTTCTTGGATACCCTTCGCCTTTTTATAGCGTCATCTCCATCAGTCATACAGTATTTATATCTCAAGAAGGGACGCGCGCTTTACTTGTGGTTACCAAGTGTACAAAAACTGTGAATGAGCCTGTAAGCGCAGAAGCTCTCGGTACCGTCGGAGAAACGGGTGAAGCCGGAAGTGTGTGTGTGTGTCTATTATGTGCGGACACTACTCGTCTTCACTCACACATTCACAGCGTGTTTGTACACTTGGTTACCACAAGTACACCGCGCGTCGCTTTGTGAGTTAAAAATACTGTACTAGTGTGACAGTGTCATTCTAAGGCGATTAACACACGGCACCGCGCACCGCCGCGGAGAGGTGAGAGCATGTGTTAGGCATCAACGGATTTATTTGAGGCCAAAACGACGTGAGATCCGCTTCACCGCCTAACGCAGCGATGCGCGGTGCCGTGTGATAATCGCCTAAAGATCCATGTGTTATAAATTACTGTATAGTCCCACTAACCAGTAACCCATTTTGCCCCGCAGCGGCAGCGATATCGATAAAAAAGAAAAACAGACCTTGGGTCAGTTTCTCGAACGAAAATTATCGCAAAATTCATCCTGCCCTTATCTTATCCTAATTTATTTCTGGTCGGTGCAATATGTCTTTTTCATCCCTAGACTTCTCCATTCGTCATCATCTCGGTAGTCGCTCCGTTTCTAACCATAAAATTATCGCAAAATTAATGTGACAGATTTTCAAACTTGAGTATACTGCTGCGATTGGCTGTGATAAATCATTCAGCTGTTTTGTCACATTAATTTTGAGATTACTTTCGTTCGAGAAAATGGCCCTTGTCACTTCTAGGCTCCGCGCAAACGGGCCACTGACCACAGCCACCGGTGGCTGGCGAAGGGTGGGCGTTTTGGGGGACTGTCTTATGTAATTTTGACGTTCGAAAAGTGCTGATTCTCAGCCTAGTTTGAATAAATGACTTTTGAACTACTTGTGGCGGCCACCAAGCACTCGTAGTAGCCACCGACCACCTTCGTTTTTGCGCGGTACCAAAGGACGTGGCGCGCGACAGCCACCAGTAGCGGTGGTCGGTGGCCCGTTTGTGCGGAGCCACAAGGCGCCATCTACACTACACGGGCGAGATTATCGCGGCAATGGTCACATCGTGGCATCAAATTCAATAGAAACTGTATGAAGCAATCTCCACACGGCGATATTATCATTGCGATTCTCGCGCTCATGGAGATGGCGTCTAACAGTGATTTCATTAGTTCCACTTTTAGCCACCGGGTCAGATAAATATGGCACTGTAAATACTTAATACTTAGTACCTACTTACGCGTTGTGAACCATTCCCTTTATTGTACTTAATGTAAAACTTACAAAATATTATATGATGATGACATTACTTACCCCAGTTTCAAGTAGGGTTTTTTTTTCATGCACATTGAACACACATTCACAAAACATTTTCTGTCTCATGTTATAATCATGGTTTGGCAGATTTATGGCCCGTCCTTACACTAAATGGCTCAATGATAGATACACGTTTACGATTTTTTTTTAATCTTAATTGGATTTATTATCTTTCGTAGATATGTTCTAAGCCGACGAAGATGATTTAACGATGCTGGACAGTTTGTTGCGCCACTTCTTCCCAGCTAAAGCACTACAAATTGATGAAGGGCGGGCGTTTTGGGGGACTGTCCGTCATATGTAATTTTGATGTTCATAAACTGCTGATTCTCAGCATAATGACTATATGACTTTTGATTTGATTTGTTTAGACATCGGCCAGGCTGGGCTCTACGTTCACTTAGTACACACTTATTTTTCGAAACACGTTGATTTGTGTTGTCGCGTTTGAGCACTCCATTTACATGCTACTCTTTGACAAGAAAAGTGTAGACAATAGAGTCTGGCCACGTTAAGTCTGCAATGAAATAAATGGGCAACCCCAAAAAGTTTTATATACTTATGGTATACTTTTACATCAGTCATCTAAGTCAGTTTCGGGGTAGGTACTCAACTATCAGATTGCTTACGCTGGAAGTTATTTTCACAAAATAAAGTAGAAAAATGGTTAAAGCTACTTTTAATAAAGTAGAGTGCGGGAGTTATTATATAATTTATGATATGTAAATTCCAAGATGTGAAGGAACAGCTCGATGTCGCCCTTAACCAAAAACGACAATGTTTACAAGATATTGAAAAGTTGCCTTGTAAGCAGGTCTAATGATTTTGATATTTTGCCTTTTGATTTTTGCATAATAGATTATGTGTAATAAATAGACTATGTCGTACCTATTATACTGTACCTCAATACGATGAAAAAACTATATCAAATCCACACTGCATCGTGCTAAAGTGACTATTCTTTACCAGGAATAAATCAGAATATAAACAAAATAACCTATCAAAAACAAAAAGACAAACAAAGTATCAAATTCTTTTTTCGTACGACAGGATGGTGTTGCCGTCTATAGATTTTCAAATTCCACCGTTTTTTTAAGTTATGCAGAGTTAGCGTGGCCAGACTCTATGAGTCAGTTCGTACTATTAAATCATCTGTTGATAATATTTCGCTGTTTTTATGGTTTAGAATATATTTTTTGGTAAGTTCAAATATATTGTTGTAAAAAAACTTACTCTTTACTAGAGATTAAATAGGACGCTCACAATAAAAGCTTATTATTTATAACATAACTGTGAATTACAAAGCGACAAAAACAAAACATATTTTTACACACATATTGACGGCTTTGACATGTACTGCCAGCCGCAGCGACAAAGATTGAAAGCGTTAAGATTAGCCCTACCGCGTCAAAAGATAGTCGCGTTTCTATTTCGTTTTGACACCTCTGACACACAATGACGCAGTGACTTGACTTGACTGAGCTTGAGCTCACTCTTCTCAATACATACACTTCGTGTTTCTTTCGCGTGACTAAATACGGAAAGGGCAAATCTAGCGATTTAAATCTTTGGGAAGCAGGGTTTGACATTACGGTGTCAAAAACGCTCTCTTAACACACAAACAACATTTCAGTGACGTCATTCATCCGTATTGCGGATGCTACGTGGCTGGTCACTGCTGTTCTAGGAATAAGGGGTCAGCTTAAACTGGCTTAGTTACCACTGACATGCCGCCTACTTTACCATAGACAAAAATATGCTTACATTTAGCGCTGTCCAAAACCACGAACCAGTGTGATGTTCCATTCCCAGTATTCCTTTCCTAGCAATGGTATTATTCATAGGAATAATTTTGTATGCTCATTTTTTTGGAATGAAGTTCCATAACGCGGTTTGCGGTAGGAGTTGACTGGTAGAAATCGTCACGTAAGGAAAACGCGTTATGCGCCTTTCTCTCTCTCTCTCTGTCTGTCTCTTTGTATCATATACGAGTGTGTGTATGTGTGCTTCACTACGTTCCTGACGGTTTTAACCCGACCACGTTTTTTTTTTTTTTCTGGTTTGCTCATGGGATTTGCTGTTTTTTTCGCAAATTTGGTGTTTTTTTTTCTGGGTATGTAACTTTTTTTCGGAAAATTGTGCAAATAATTACTAGGTATACTTTTATATTTTTAATTTTATAAAAATAACTCAACCTATATAGAATAATGTAAGTACTTATTTTTAACTTAAAGAGCGTGCATTCTTAAAGATGCAAAGTCGCAAATAGCTGTCAAATATGTACATGTTTATTATTGCATTTCCTAATCGATATTTTAGTGCACTATACAGGCTGGCAGGGAAATCGACGCGAAAACTGCTACCATAGAATTAGTACATGAATCAGAAATCTAGAAATTCATCATTGCTGCTTCATAGAAAAGTGCAATACCTACGCGGTTAAAATGTATGGAACAGCTGTTTTTTTATATAACCGACGAAAAATTTCAACGCATGGTTCAGAATCATGTACTGAATCCATGGAACGGTTTTCGCGTCGATGTCTCTAAGCTGCCACGCTGTATAGCGATATTTCATATTTATATGCAGTAACATTGACAAGTTAATCAAAACACGCAAGTATTTGACAGCTATTTGCGTCTTTGACAGCTTTCAGAATACCTTAGATTTAAAAAAATTAAAAAATCTTTTTTTTTTTGTTCAGTGCTTATTATTCCCAGGTACTTTTTCGCGTTCATCAACATTTTTCTTATATTCTCCCCACGATATGTACCCGTCATCGTTTAGATCCATGTTCTTCATCGTGCTATCTGCCACGGCTTCCAAATCCTTATCTTTTAATGCAATCGTATCTTTGTTTACATCGACTGAAATTGGGTAAAAAATATGGTAGATCGTGTTTCTTTAACGGTTTGAGATGCCTCGATTTTTTTTGTTTTTTTTTTGGGAAAATTTATTTAAAATAAATATATTAATATTATAATTTAGAGTAGCCCCGAAAATTATTTTTGTTAGTACAGCCAAAGGGTTAGTACAGCCAATGTGTTATAGAAACCCTGTCATATCCGAAAAGGGCACTGTAAAAACATTACTAAAAAGTAATAAAACAACTTATTATTACTGAAAATGATAAGTTATTTATTAGCAATTTAAAATTTACGTTTTTAGCAACAAAATTATTCCAATTCCAAAAAAAAATTGGTATACTTTCAACAAGGGTCATAAGTTATGACTTGTGGACACCCGCTAAACGACGGTCGCCCGCGCTCCATGTAAATAACCCGGTAAAATACTCCATTGAAAAAAAAAAAAAATGAGACGATTTTTTTTTTTTTTTTTTTCAATAATTGACCACATAAATAGACTCTCAATATGATTCTTAACAACACCCTCACGGATCGGACAGGGTTTTTGTTAGACGCAGTATTTTATTCGAATAAATAGATATTATTCAGGGTGAAATTGAATTCATGGGCAACCTCTTAAGGTCATTGTACTCATCATTATGAACAACTTTCACTATAGGAGCAACCCTTTTTTTTGGGTGGGAAATCATCAAATATTTTCTCCCGCTCTGGGCGGAGCGGGAGGGCGTGTCAGACTCTTACTGACTAAAACCCACCCGTGTTCCTTCGGTTGCCCTGTTGCTGTGGGCCACGATCTCCCTCTCGGTTTTCTTCGCAACCCCGGCAGGCATCGGCCCTAGCGGACCCCGTCAATTCTGCTGACGTCTCTTTGAGGCGCGCGAGGAACACAACGCGCCGTCGACCCGGGCCTGGTCCTTATCGGACGGTGAGCTACCCATTGCTCACCGTCCGCAAGCCCAGTTTTTTTTTTCGCGATAGGAGCAGCCCTGAAATTACGAAAAAAAAATCTGCTGCTCCCTACATTTATTTTAGCATAGCTTCGTCAAAACGTAGGAAGCAGCAGTTTTTTTTTTCGCTAATTCAGGATTTGTCCCATAGTAAAAGTTGTTCATAATGATGAGTTTATTGACCCCTTACGAGAATGCCACGAATTCAATTTCTCAAACTGAAACAGTGGCTTGAAAAACAATAAATCAAAGTACATACTTACTTGTTATTAAGTGTAAGCAAATCTATCGACAGAAGAAAAGAAAAAACAATGAAATCAATACAAATTTTATTGATATTGACACAGTCTTACACTATTACTTACATTTACACAACCAATAAAAAGGAGAGTAAGAAAACAAAAAAAAAACATTACACTTTTATCACACAAAGTCGGGAAACTAAAAGTGAAGATCGAAGGAAGGCCATTATTCTAAAAAAAAAATAGTTTTAGGCTTTTCACACCCAGAATTTATTATAAAAAGTTGATAGAAAAATATTTAATAATGTAATTTCATATTATGGAAGACTACTTTATACATATTTTACACATTCACAATGGCTAGAACAAATTAGTGTCCGACCGAAACTTCGGTTTCGGTTTCGGTCGAGTTTCGGCAAAAAAAACGAGTTTTGGTTTAGTTTCGGTTTTGGCGGCAAACCTGCCGAAACTACGAGCGAAACTGAAACTGCATTCGGGAGTTCGCGCGCTGTGATCGGTCATGTTCGGCGCATTAAATTCCATCCAAGCGAGTAGGCGACGAAGACATTTTGCCGCGTCTACGTCCCTTATCATGTCGTGACTGGCTTATGTTTGCAGTACGTTTTGTTTGTTGTGAGTTTTCGTGTGATTTTAGTGATTTATTAAAAAAATTAATAAAGACTGACTGATTCTAATAACGTTTTCTTTATTTTTCCCTCAAAACATGATCCTTTGAAGGAAGTTTCGGTATCGGTTTCGGCCGAAACTGAGACTGTTGCCGAAATTCGGTTTCGGTCGTAAAAACCAGTTTCGGTCGGACACTAGAACAAATCATAAGAAAAAAATCGAGTTTAAAATCAACAAAAATATGTTTTGAGACTTTATTAAACACATTATATGTGTAAAAAAATAACTTTACACATTATAGTAACAAAATAAAATAAGAAAAAAT
The DNA here is from genome assembly GCA_916610215.1 of Omphaloscelis lunosa. NCBI lineage: Eukaryota > Metazoa > Arthropoda > Insecta > Lepidoptera > Noctuidae > Omphaloscelis > Omphaloscelis lunosa. Next base: position 6,449,542 of record OU744270.1, read on the forward strand.
TAAGTAAAAGTAATAACTACACATAGTGGAGAGAAGGTACGTTTAAAAATAAAATTAAAACTTTGTATTACCTATTTTTAATGTAAAATTACAGAAAAATAAACAAAATATTCAACAATCACAAGAGAAACAGATCTATTAATTCGATATTTTTTATTTAAAAGAGAACTTAGTATTTGTGAATAAAATGAATATTAAACTGACCGAATTTAATATAATAAATTCGATTAGTTTTTTATTATATTTTTTTTTTCCATTAGAACTCCATGTATTGACTACTCTGTGGTTTTGACAGATCGTTACACTATAGGGATGATGACTAACATTAGAAATTATCGAAAAATGTAATTTCAAAGGCATAGAAAAATGAGATAATCAACAAAATCTTTAAAATCGATGGAAACATGGAGAAGCTACGCGCTTTAAAAGTTTTTGGAAGGGACGATTCCCGTCCTTGTCGCGGAGATTGCGTTTCCTGACACCTGTCAGTTGGACAGTTTTTAGAAGTAATAAGGATCAAATTTGCAAAACACATTCGTTAGTATGAAACTGACAGCTGTCAAAAACGCAGTATCTCGACGGCCGGACTGTAACGGGTAGGAATGAAGTTACACAGTCGTGTCGACACTTCTGTGATAGTGCTTTGTCTATCAGTTATTTTAAAACTTTTATAACTTAGATGTTTAATTAAGGTTTTACACTTTTTTTGATTTTGTTTAAGAATTTTTAGTGTTTGAAATTAATAAAAATGTCACCATCCCTTTATATGCACATATTGGACTATCTTATTATCATTGTATATTTATTATGGTATTTATAAGGCCGAAATAACAATAAATAAATTGGAAGATCATTTTTGAGCAGGATTTACAGACAAAATATACAAATAATTTAGAAAACATTGTATATTTTTTTTTTTTTTTTTTAATGTCTTGATCTTGTTTGGTTCCATTATCATGAATAATGTACCTTTTAGTTACCTAGTAATTACAAATGTTTAAAATCAGATTAGTTAGCCATGGCAGTTTTTCTTTTTTTTTGAAACATTCTGCAGTTACAATTTTTACGTGTGGGATAAAGACAGATATAATTATTTCTTGTCTCGTCTAAGATTATTTACAGCTAACTGTCAAAGTCAGTTTAAGTTTGTCACGCGGAGTATAACTACAGTCCTTTCACAGTAATTTTACCTCTGACCACAGATGAATACAGATGGTTCACTCCGCAAAACCGTTTAAATAAAAAACGACTCTTGCTACGACACAATAAAGTGCAATTCAGGTCGCACAGCGCTATATTCACCTAGAAGTTGCCTCTCTTTATATCGCGTAACTCTTATGTCTTCTGACTACGTTACGCTCATTGCATTGGACCGACAAGACGAGCCCGCCGCGTATTTGAAGCTTCGTACTTAAAATGCGGAGTGAACTATCTGTATTCATCTGTGCTCTATCAACATCCTTATTTTGAACCTTATACCAATGAGGATTCAGATCATTGTGATGCAAAATAAAATAACTGTGAAAGGTCGTATGCCTCATATTATTATGAAGACGTCGAGTATCACTTAAATGCCAGTCTACAAAAATATTTATTTTCATAATGTGAAAACAAGAAAATTAGGTAGGGGCGCACAACATCGACAAAAATGTCGCCAGTGTCAATCGTGAATAAGTCTTATAATTCATGTTCTCATTCTTATATCAAAAACTATTATTCATTTAAAAACTGCATCAAAAAAGTATTTTATACAAATCTCAAACGTGTTCAGTTCATTTTTTCTCCGGAATGTGGCAGTATAGTTGGGACTAGACAGCATTGCACAAATAAAAAATTTGGAAAGAACTAGAGCTTTAAGCTAAATCTTTTTTCTTTATAATATTATTAAGATAAAAACAACGATTTTTCAAAGTCAAATAACACCAGTGACCAGTGGCCCTACAGCTTTGGTGCCATAATAAAAAAATGCTTAGACAGGTAAATTCTAGCCGAATATACTAAATTTGTTTTGGTTACTTCCACTTTTACACCAAAACGGATGATGTCGGGAAGAGCAGTGGTGGCCTAGTGGTAACGGCTCTGACTTACGTATTGTATGTCGAGGGTTCGAATCCAGGCAGGCGTTTTACTTTTTGTAAATAATTTCATCACCACTGCTCTCAAAATGGTGAAGGAAAACATCGTCAGGAAACCGGCATGTCTAAAAATTCGAAGACATCTAACAACCCGCACTGGGTCCGCGTGGTAGATTACAGCCCACTGCCTCTCGAAGAGTGTAGGCCTGTGTCCCAACAGTGGGAACATTAAAGTCAGAATATGCTATGCTTATAGATGATGTGCTTTGATCAAATTAATTATGTCAATCAATGACGCTGAACAGATTCAGATATTTGGCACTCAGATAGCCCATATCATGTATTAACACTTAGAATATTTGTCTTTCGGGTTTATATAGTAGATCAAGTACCTTAAAATACGTGTTAAACAGCCAGTATTCAAATGAACTTCTACACTTGCCCTGCTTTGGTTTCCGAAGAAGACGGTGAACGGAACAGAATTACGGCTGTCCAAATACAGATCGATTTTGGCATCTTAATCTCAAATAATAGTAAATTACAGATTTTCATGACGGTCGTTATAATATGACTGAACTGTTTTTTCTAGGAAACCACAGCTTTAAATGCTCTCTAGCCTCCCTAAAATGCTACCTAGCCCCACTACACAAGATTTTTTAAACTTATTTTCCGCCCTCCTTTTGCTGACTTTTTTGCTGCGCTCTCACGAATTCTGGATAGTCTATGTATCCATCCCTGTTATGGTCATCCATATTTAAAATAGGGTCTATTAAGTTAACTAATTCGTCATCTCCGAAGATTTTTTCGCCAACGGGTGGCGTACCGGTCTGTGGAGCCTGTTTGTGGCCTTGTTCTGAGTTTTAAAAAGGTGAAATGTCAAAGTGACAGGTCGGAAGGCGGGAATTTCAATTTTTTTAAATGTCAAAGTGACAGATCGTTAGCGAGAATTTTGTTTTTGGTTTGTGTTTATGTTCAAGATTGCACGTTGTTATTTTTTTGGGATTAATGGGTTATTGTTTATTTTATGTCAATTTTTTTTTGTTGTTAATGTAATAGCGTAAAATAAGACACACAATTTGACATATTACAATATTGTTACAAAAACATAAATGGTCATTATTTTAGACCGAAATAATATAAGAATAAAGGTATAAATAATTAAAAATACCGATATTGTTTACCGAAACGAAGATGGCGACCAAATGATGATACGATCCCAAGCGGCAGCGACGACACACATAGAAAAGGAGACAAACACACAATGAGTTTTTATACTATGTACCATCGGGGTAACGCATATATATCTAACCAATTTGAAAACAGAATCGCGTGCACACGACCCTTTTATTTCGTAGGTAAGCTATACTATAGCAGCCGAACGCTGCAATCAAGAATAGTCCTTACAGTGTATAGATATGCGTTTCTTCGATAGTACTTAAGGGGGATGCGCTAAGGTAGTCCGAGAAATTCAAATTTTCTTACGTTTTTTGTAATTTTTTAGGTTAGTGTCAGATTGTATCCTCACATACTTTAAAACAAGGTCCCCCACCGCGCCTGTCTGTCTATCTGTCTACCAAAGACTACCGAACGGGATTTTCAAACGGTTTTCACCCATAGACGGAGTGATTCATGAGGAAGGTTTTGGTACCTATATAATTTATTAAGGTTTTGTGTAAATTGGTCTAAATATGACGATTATTGTTGAAGAAGTCAGTCATTTCATTATTATTTCCGAAGCTATTTTGACCGGTATTATATTAAGCCTTATCCAATAAAATATGTTATTTAAATTGGTCATTTAATTTAGATTAAAATATGCCTTGACATCATATCATTTAAATGAATAGTTTAAAAGACATCACATATACATAATTACGCGTAACTACATAATTATGGTTGACGGCAACGCGGGCGCAGCGGTATTAGTCAATGAACTTTCCTCAGCTATTAGGTATGTAATCCCTAATCAAAAATTGAATTTCGACGGCCCTGACGCTTTCGCCTTAAACAATAATGTTTTTTTTATTTTTCCCATTTTTACAAGAAGAAGGATTTTTTCATTAGAAAAATGTTTTTGAGTGTATAAAAATGGCAAAAATAATCAATAATTTCCAATTAAGGAGAGTATTTTTTTTTCCTTAGTTTTAATTAGTACCCTAATTGCGTAATACAAACCAATCACAATCTGTTTCGATTTGAAACAGATTGTGAACTGTCAAAGTGAAACAAATTAGACGTAATTGTTTACGAAAATAAGTTACGCAATTAGGGTACTGGTACCCTTAAAGCATATATGTACATGTAACCATTATTTTGCCCGTACAATTACCATAGCCCAACATTAATAAATTACTAAACGGTAAACAAAAAAAAAACAACTAAAAGACGGCTAAAAATTGAAAACATAGATAACAACATGAAGATATAAAATTAAAGTAGTAGAAAAAAAAAGGTCACGAAATAAATATTTTTGCTTTTTTACGAAATATTTCCGACTGTAATTGACATACTTTCATAGATATTTACGGAGCTTTTTTTTTATAAAAACATAATATCACGCCTTGTTTCCCCGAAGGGTTGGGCAGAGGTGTCCCTGTAGCAGGTTCACCCACATTTCGCCAGTTATGTTTAAGTTCCATGTAATAGGGGGCGAGCCTATTGCCATCAACCGGGCACAAATCCAGATTCCAGGCTGCTACTGAGAAATTTCAGATAGAAAAGCCCAATAACACTTTGCCCGACCTGGGAATCGAACCCAGGACCAACGAGGCAGTCAACACACAACAGAACTTTTTTTATGTGGCTATATTACGCGCGTAACACGTTGGTTATATTACGCGCGTAACGCAACAAAGAGCCCCGATTATCGACAGAATGCATTGGCCTGGTATCTCAACTCTGCTCGATTCTTTACGCGCGTAAAACGTTTACATAACCTTGATACGTTCTGAAAGTAAACTGTCAAATATAGATGGTTTGTCTGACATTTCTCGCAGAACTTTCGTTGCTTATCAAAGAGCAATAGACCGACACACTACTCAACAAAAAAAAAAAAATTGGCGACGGTCAAAAAGGAATTATTTTTAAGGTTACAGGCGACGCAGCTTATAGATAGAAATTTGAAATGAAAACTCTTTGGCAATTTTTTTTTTTTATTTTTCTTTTTTCGGCTAGTCTTAATAAATATTAATTAGGTAATTTTAAACATCACTCACCGTGCCAATGGATAAGAGACTTGATAAGCTCGCATCCGTCCAGTTTGTTGTTATTATCAGCGTCGTGCATCTTGAAGTAATGGAACTGTAGCTCTTGTTCCGACATCTTGGACGTGTCAATGGGTACCTCCATGTGTTCTTGGATGTGGCTGTGAACGGAATAATTTATTATTAATTATTGTTTAAGATAAGTCAAGAGCCTCGACCATAAGTACCCAAGAGCTTTTACCATAATGTCCGGTTCACATTATTCCAATTCAACGATCGAAACCAGCGCTGGAATGCCACTGGAATAATGTGAAGTGACACTAGAATGCACTGGAATTTACCCATTCCGGTGAATAATCCAGTTCAGTGACTGGACTGACAGTCTACTTTTTGATTCCAACCCGCCCATTCCAGCACCACTGGTATAGTATAGACGGCCAATCCAGTGCTGGATTAAACGTATAATAGTGAACACGCGTTGTCGTTTTTTGTCTGAATGATTGGCTGAAATAATGTTAACGATATGATTCAGTTTAGTGGATTGACTCGCTAGAATACTGGATTGGAATAATGTGAACCAGGCATTAGTATTTTAGACCTTTGACTAATAGTTGCCAAGAGCTTCAACTATAAGTTAAGAGCCACGACCAAGTTTAGCCAAGAGCTTTGACTATCTACTCGTAGCACTGTGAGTGCACCGGTGCCCGGATTCTACATAGCTCGCTAAGAACAGGTTTTTGCTGGGACAGTTTTTGTTGTTTCGTATGTTTTTTGTTATTGTACTATGTTTGATTACGTGCTTATTTATTTATTTAGTTTTATTTTTTTATTATACAAATTATGTATTAGGTATGTTGAAACTGTTTGTACTCCCCGTCACTTGTCCTTATGGGTTCATTAGAAAACCAGCGTCAGACAGCATCTGTCTGGCATTAATGCTGAAATGAACCTTTTTGGGGCAGCCGTGAGGCACACACTATCGTTTTTAAACATTATTATTTATTTTATCTTTGTTATTTGTGTTTTGTGTTTCACGAACTGTGTTCAAATAAATGTTTTTCTTTCTTTCTTTCATTATCAGTAGCTTAGAGCTTTAACCATTAATTGCCATAACTTTCAACCACGAGGGGCGTTTTTTTTTTTTTTTTTATCTAAGGCATCTCGCAGTTGACCACTAAGGTCATGGCTACTTAACCGGGCTTTCCTGTGGCTGCCTTAAGCTTCTACACTCAAAGCCTCCAGGGCCAAACTATTCTAAATTAAAACAAGGCGAGCGCTCGCTAAAGGCACCCCCAGTGCGGTACTAACCTCGGCTTAGGGCATCGCTGGGGGGAGGACAGCAAGAAGGGACAGGCTGGATCAAACTTAGATTTTCATCTTGATTATTATACGGGGTATTTAAAGCTACGTGCTCAGCTGCAACAACTACTGGCACCTCGTTTTCGAGCAAGGGTCGGGGGAGTATCATTTACTCGGGGACGCGATCGTGAAGGACCTCGGCGGCGGGGTTTGAATGACGGATGTCGTCTGTATTTGTGTACTGTACTGGTGGCCCTATTCTTCTCCTGGACGCTTAGCATGACCACAAACAATAGAAACGGGTTTTGTCGACGGGAAAATAGACAAAATGACAGATAAACAATCACAATCAGTCATTTTGTCTATTCTTCCGTCGACAAAACCCGTTTCTATTGAAGTCATGCTACGCGTGCTGGAGGAGTGTTATGGGATCATCTGGGTCGGAAAGGACCATGAGTGGCTTAGAGCTTAGACTATAAATAGCCAAAGGCTTCGGATCTTTTGTAACCTAAAGCATCGACTGTTAATAGCTTAGAGCCTCGGCTATCAGCAATAAAGGTAATTTTTGGAGCCCTGACCGTCCTGTTGAACACATTGATGTTAAAAAAAAGTTTTTTTTACGAAAAAACATTGTATAATTTTATCAATACTTACTCTCTTTCCTGATTAATGTTAGCGGGGTTCAACAGCTGGGGATCTGGAATTAGAGAAAACAATACTTTAGTATGATTTCATTTAAAAATAGTCTCCGAAAACTAGCAATACGAAATTGTACATCCGGCGGGATCTGGACCATTACCGACTTACCACCACAAATCACAGAGACATAAAGAGTCTGACGTAATGACATTTGGAACTAAATATTTTACTTAATGCGGACCCTAATTACGTACCGGTAAACTGCCCTAAATTTGCTTGGCGTCCTAAGTTTGCCTATGATGAAAAAGCTGTAATATCTTTTTCATTTTACTTGTATGACAATCGAAACTTAAAGCTCTCTATGAAAACTCAAAGTCATCATAGGCAAACTTAGGACGCCAGGCGAAGTTAGGGCAGTTGACGGTAACTTATTTTCGTAAACAATTATGCCTAATTTGTTTCATTTTGACAATTCAACAACATTAATTGCGTTATTTACGTTGTTGAGCAGATTTTTTTTCCAACTTATGAAGCAATGGATTAGCAATATGTTTCAAATCGAAACAGATTGTAATTGTGTTGTATTACGCAATTAGCGTACAGTATGATGACGGGCACTACTTTGCCGACAAGTGCTAGTAGGTTTTGATTTGAGTCACCCATTTCCCATTGGAAGTGACCTAAGTGCGATAGTGACGACCTCATATTTTCTAAACTCTTTTTTGCCAAGCGGTACAAACCTAGCGTGTCACCGACCATTTACTCGCACTTCGATACTTCGATACTTCTATGTTATAGGGTTTGGTTTCCGCACTTAGTCCGTAAGGTGGACCATTGTGCGTGGGCCATGGCGGCCGTTTGATGGTTATTCCAACCAGCCCACCTCCCTCCAGAAGCTAATTAAGTCTCCTGGTCTGTTCAGGACATCTGTGTAGAATCTAGGTGATCCGAGTGTTGCTGTTCTAATCTGGGTGACGCCTGTGCATTCAAAGAGCATTTGCGGCGGTTTCCTCAGCCTCCATGCACGCTCTGCACAGAGGACTGTCCGTTATGCCTATCGTGTGGAAGTGTTTGTTTAGCGAGCAGTGTCCCGTGATGGTCCCCGTCACCAGGCGCAGGCCGTTCCTGTCCAGGCGCAATAAACGCCTGGTTAGCCTGCTATCCAAGGATGGCATAGCTTCCTTGGATTGCCTGCAGCCCGGTGTCGAAGTCCACCAGTTCCCCGCTTGTGTGTGGGTGAACTCCTGTAGCCACCGTGCGTATTTGGTTGAAGGGGATGGGTACGATAGGCTCGGGTCCACATACTGCCGTGACTTTGACACTTATGACGAACAGTCACTGGATTTCGATAACTTTTAGCAAACAGGAGACTAGACAATGGTCAGCAAACTCATTAGTCAATAGAGCCAAATGTCAATACTATAACGACTAAGATTTCTTATCAGAGCCAATCCTTTCTGTGTGTCCAAACTGTCTCAGTACACTTTTCTTAATCCTTAAAACTCCCATCCTCTTTCACTCCTCAACGCTTCCTAAAATTAACTTGCTAAGAAGGATGCCTTCATCATCATCATCATATCGGCTGTTAATAATATGATGCAGACATCTTACTTATTAACAAGTCTTGGAAAACTTTGAAAGATGGATACAGTAATACTAATTTTCAGTTCCTGTTAATTTTTGGTGAGAATACTACGGAAATAAATCTTTGAAATACAGTTTGAATTGTGAATAAAAACTGCCTTCTTGCTTAATAACCAGTGATCGGAGTAGGTAGATTGATTTTACGTACTCGCATCATGAATAGTCATAGAAATCATAACATGTTTAAGCCTTTTTTCTGGGATTTCATTTTGGTACTTACGGGATTGAATCAAATATTGTAAAAGTAAGGATTTTTAAACTATTACTTTAGAAATTTATAGAATGCGATAGATAAACATTTAAAATTGTTTTTTTCTGATTTATCAAGTAATAAAGTGAATCTAACTGTTGTGCGTCCATTCGAAACTTACATAATATGACTAATTTAGTAGTTATTTCTTGTAAGTATATTATCTGGTGCTTGCAGTTATTACTATTCTTGAAAAAATAATATCGCATTCAATGCAATAACAACAAAAGGGTTAAACATTTCTTATTCGTATTGATGTATTCTTTATTCTACACATTACAACATTTGAAATTCCTTAAAAAAATCTTAATAATTTCAAAATCCCGGAATCCCGGAGGCATATCCATACTAATATATACGTGCCAGTTCATTGTCCCAAATCAATCTACCTACTCCGATCACTTAATGACAGAAACTCTGACCCCTGTGTGTATCTACCGTCGCACTCATCGACATTTGTACAGAACTACAGAGCCGCTCTCTATAGGCCAAAGACCGCATGCGGCTCCCGAGCCGCGGTTTGCCGACCACTGGACTAGACCATAACCTACTAACTTAGGACATAGAATACTTTTTTTAATGTTAGTACGTTCCCGTGTGATAATTTCTAACATCCTCGCGAACGAAGCCACGGGCAAAAGCTAGTAACAAATTTATAAAAACAACCCAACCCAAGTGAAAAATAACTAACTTCGGAAGTCGGTGTCTTTGGTTTTGAATTTTCGTTTTTTGGCACCGACTTCCGAAATTAAAGTTATTTTTCACTTTGTAGTGTTTTTTTTTTTTGGAAGTCAGTCGTTTTTTTTTTTGTATCTTTTTTTAAATTTTTTGTCGTGGTACCTACCCCACACATCATCGAATACCACTACTTGCTATGAAATTATCAGTGCCAGGAAATTATCATAAAATATCATCCACATACGAAGTGGGAAAAAAATACGCATTATTGAAACTAACTCAAAAACTGTCAAAGCAAAGTTAAAATTTATATGGGATCACCTCGAGAGCATACCCTTACAAACAAAAAAATAATTTTTAAATTGGTCCATAATTGACGGAGAGATCGGTGGACCCTCTTATTTTTGGAAGTCGGTTAAAAAATAGTATTCATTACCTCCATGATGAGCATGTCCATGTTGTTGTTGTTGCTGCGGCTGCTGTGGTTGTTGGAACTGTTGCTGAGGCGGCTGCTGTTGTTGTTGTTGTTGTTGGAACTGTTGTTGTTGCTGCTGCGGGGGAGGAGCCTGGTACTGTTGCTGTGGAGGGGGAGGAGGGGGAGGCTGCTGGTATTGTTGTTGCTGTTGATATTGTTGCTGGAAGAGTTTAAATAATAATAGTTAGTTGACGTGATGAAGTAGTGAGGGATTAAATGTTTCGAATACTTTATTTTCTGCGAGAAGTTTAAATAAATAAACAAGCACTTTTAAGGCGACGATAACCGACTTTTAATGATTTTATACTGAAGATCACGTCTAAACCAGTAATGTTAATGATTTGGAAAAAATATATGTTAAATTAGAGCATTTTCTTAATATTTGAATATATAGGCATATTTTGGATTATGTTTTTATTACATAGTGAAATTAATTTGTCAAGTTATGTCTAACGCGGATTAAAAACTGAGAATCACGCGAAATCTATCAAGCGTTTTTTTTTTCTGAAACCTTCACCATTTTAAAGAAAATTTAATTATTTATCTTTTAGTATACGTGTTTTTATAAAATACCTTTTGTTTTATGTATAATAAATTAATAATGCGTCTAATTTAGGACAGCGCTCCGTGATAGTCCGAGTCCTATTACTGGCTGGACTTAGGACGCGTTGCGTGAGCTTAGTACAGAAAACGCAAGCTAACCACTTAAGTCACTGTCATAAATCTGCGTCTTAAAAGATAAAAAAAAATTAAGGAACGTGTATTGCCCACTCTAAAACGTAGTTTCACATGAATTTCAAACAGAATTGCGTTTGAGGATTTAGGGCGAATTTCAAAATACGTTTTAGCGCTGTCAGTGTCATTGTTTTCTTTGGAATATTGAGCACTGACAGTTCTTGAACGCAGTTAAGACGCAGGTTTATGACAGTGACCTTGAGTGGTTATCTTGCGTGTTCTGTACTGAGCTCACGCAACGCGTCGTACGTCCACCCAGTAATAGGACTCGCCCATCAAGGAGCGCTGTCCTAAACTAAACGCATTATTAATTTACTATACATAAAACAAAAGGTATTTAAATAAAACTCGTATACTAAACGATCAATAATTAAATTATCTTTAAAATGGTGAAAGTTTCAGAAAAATACGTTTGATAGATTTTGCGCGATTATCAGTTTTTTATCCGCGTTACTATTCCCATTGACCAGATACTACCCTAGACTCCGGTAGGACTTGGGCAAAGTGAAATTCTCATAGCGTAAGAACTAAGATGGAAAACTTAAAAATGTATTAAATTGACCATAGGCACCGGCAGGTTTTTTTCTTCAGCTCCACAAAGCGAGCTCGATCATTTTTGCAGTTCACCTCGGATATGTTAGGTTATCGTTTGTCAATTCATACAATCAGTAACTTTGTCGAATTATGCAGAAAAGCTTAACAAATAAGAGAATGTTGGATTCAAGAGCAAGCGAAGCGACCTCGATAATTTTTGCATCCCGCCTTGAATAGGACAGGTTTTATTTTGTCCATTCGTACAGAAAGAGGACTGTTTCGATTTATACAAAGAAACTAGAATTAAGATAGAGTAGGATGCAAGAGCGAGCGAAGCAAAGTCAATAATGTTAGCATCCCGCCTAGGGCCGATTACATTTTCGGAAAAAGGAGTTCGGTAAATTGTGAGGTTCTTTTTTTAGTTCTGAATGTTTTTGCACATATTTTATTTTGAAGTCAGGGGAGTACCAAGGCACCCCTCTCAACCCCGCGCCCAGCGCCCATGGGATTGCCATAGCTTTCGTCAACCCTGTTAACTCTCCGCTTTATCCCAATGACGTTGGGGTCGGCTTCCAGTCTAACTGGATGCAGCTGAATTCCATTACTTTACACGAAGCGATTACCTATCTGGCCTACACAATCCAGCTACTATATAATAAGATACCCCTTGATAAAACTGGTTGTCAGACTTTCGGGCTTCTGACGACCCGTAACGACACTGTCAAAGATCCACGAATGACAGCCGGGACCAATTACCTGCTTAACGCGGTTTCCAAGGCACGGTGGGGTCTCGATATGTAAAGATGGTCCCGGCCCACCCATCCACGGACCAATCGCGACAAGCGTAGCTTAACCTGATCGATCGACCCGTGGGGCTGTTATTACTTAGTCACGGGCCCGTCCAGACTACGAAAAACAAGCTTTTTTTTTTCACTAGCAATAAAAACAGAACTATGCAAAGTCATACGTTTTGAAATTCAAATATTATTAAAAATTGAAACAACACATCCGTTGTTTTGTACAAATCAAACACAAAACAAAAGATTTTATAGCATAATACTTATCATCACGCATTTATCTCCCGAAGGATTAGGCAGAGGTGTACTACCTATAGTACACCCACATTTTGCCAGTTATGTTTAAGTCCCATGTAATAGGGGGCGAGCCTATTGCCATCAACCGGGCACAAGCCCGGAGTCCGGGCTGCTACTGAAGAATTTCAGATGGGAAAAAGGCCCCATAATATTTTGCCCGATCCGGGAATCGAGTATCGGTTTTATATAGGTAGGTAGATATTATGTTTTTGTTTATTTAAAATATTATATAAGTACCTACTTTAAATAAACAAACGCTATCTGTTATGAATAACATTGTCGATTTTACGGCTGGTTTCACAGCTGTCCGGGAGACCCGCACGGGCCGTCCGCCCACGGGACACCCGTACGGGTAACGCCCGCAGTGCTCTGAAATGAGGGAGTTAGTACGATAGGGTTGCTAGCGTTGACGAGATCTACCCGGAGCGGGTCGTACAAACCAATCCGCTTCGCTATGAAACAATGTTCTAGCGCTCACGTATGTCTCCATTCCGGGAGTCCGTACGGGCGGCTCCCATGGTTGAGTGTGTTTTAGTTTAATTTGTAATGTCCTGTACGAGTCCCAATAAATACTATTTCTTTCTTTTCTTTTCTTTTTAGAATAGAATAGAATAGAATAGAATAAAATTTATTTGCATAAAAACATGGTATAGAAGACCCACCAAGACCGAGACCGAGATCTACCCGGACAGCTGTGAAACCAGCATTATTAGGTAGTAACCTATACGGGGTGGCAGACACATCAACGCGCTGTTACCATGAAATCAGTACATAATTCTTGGCCCCTTAGCTTAGAAAATTTTCGTCGATTATTTAAAAAAATATTGCTGTTCCATACATTTTGACCGCGTAGGAACTACTTTTCTGTAATTCTGCAGTTTTTTTTTTTAAGCATCTGATGACAATAGGCTCGCCTCCTATTACGTGGAACTTAATACTTACGACTCCACCCACTTTTCATAAAACTCATACGCCATGCCGCCATACATATTGGAAGTGAACCCTCTGGGAGGGATCCCGGCATTATTATTGCGCTAAAATTAACCATCGCGGACGGTCAACGGCATTAGGTTTAAAACTGTGTTATAAAACACTCTAAAACGAAGTAAAATTGTGTTTTCAGGAGGTCTTGTGCCATAAGTAGTTTCCAAGCTTTTAATTTTTTTGTGAATATTTGTAAATGTTAACAAAAAAATGAAAATGCTTGCTTTTAAAACCAACGCATATACTAATCAATCTTGTTAAAAAGTACATCAGATTTTATTTTCACGGTTGTAATCGCTAAGAAATACCTGCATTTAAAATGAACCCTCCGCGAGGGCTTCCGGCAGGCATCCCATATGCGACAAGATGAACCCTCCAGGAGGGCTCCCGGCACTGAACGTATTAAACATATCTGGCGAGATGTGGGTGTAATAAAGGGGTGATATTATGTAATGTTATTTACAGAAATAAATATCATTCGTCATCAAGATATATGAGTGCGCAAGTACATGACCTATATACCTATACATAAAATGCAATTTAGCAGTGTGTGCAAGGTCGCCATGTTACCTATAATTCAGCTGCTTACATTAGTTTTGATACTTGATACTTACACGAGTTTTGTGGAAAAGTGTCAACACAGCCACTTACACTTCCTTTAATAAACTATACGTCATTTTAGGCCATTTGGATACCCAGAACAAACAAAATTTAATGTTTTGAGCTGGGAGGCCATCCATACAAAATCACACTTTAAAGGAGAGAGAACAAAGTGCGACATCGTCTGACAAGAGGGGAGACGAGACTTAAGCTTCGTGACGTTGACGACACATGTATATAAAACTCGAACGATAAACTTTAAAAATTAAATATTACCGACTCTATCAATGTTCTATGATCAAAAATGATGTAAAATCCGGGTATTCATAATTTATTACGAATTTTATAAAATTGAAAATGTCTCATCATTATGATTTAACATCTGTACGGAATTAGGTAACGTTGATTCTACGATAAGGATTGAGATTCTAAGTACTTGTACACACGGCTACGCATCAAGCTATACACGTCCAGTATAAGCTGATCTCGCATTGTATAGGATTTTCGTACAATGCGAGATTAGCTTAAACTCGAAATGTATAGCTTGATGTGTAGTCGTGTGTACCTACCTACTCTACGGCTTAGAAAATTTCCCCATTTTTTAAAGGTTTAATTTAAAATTGCAAAAATAAATATGTGACGTCATATCAAAAGACACAACTATGACCACCTGTGACAGGGGGTCACACAAATATGGCCATCTGTGACAGGTACGGGGGGAGGGGTTCCAAAATTAATTAAAAGAATTCCCTAATGCCCGTTTTCACCGACAACTAAGTGACACTTAAGGAATCCCAAAATAAAAGTACATTATTGGATTTTCAACTTTCAGAGCTGAGCCTAGCGTTGAAAATCCAACTTTTATTTAGGGATTCATATAAGTCTCAGTTAGTGAAGGTGAAAACGGGCATTATTTTTTTAAGGTCAGATGTTTTAAGCTATGTCACTTACTGCCTCGTAGGTCTTTTCGTCGCAAGTGCAGCTTCTGAGCGTGGAGTTCTGGGTTTGATCCCCGACCAGGTAAAGCTTACCTATTGCTTTTTTTCGATGAGGCACAATCTGGACTCGGGTGGCCGTAGTTTGTTGGTAACACTAGGACTTCGCCCTCAAAACATTTAAATGGGACTTAAACAAAAGTTCCTGAAGGAATTCAGCTATTTTATACACCAGAGCGATTGCGGCGTTTCCCCACAGAGGCTCACCTTCCATCTTGCGCCGCATGAATTTTGGGCCCAACATGTTTTATGAACTTGTTGCCATCGATACGCTAAGGAGGAGATACACCATTGTATTACTACCTAACATAAAAAGCAGTTCTATAAAAAAAAAACATACTTGAAAAACCCAATAAGATGTCGCTCACAGCGCAGCGGGACGCGGGAAGCGGAGCCAGATGCCCCGCGCCGGAACGTGTTTTAATTGATTTTGTGTGTAAAAATTTAAAAAATAACGCACCAGGGCAAATGTGCCACGTCCCAGGGCAGTGTGAATAATTCCTTAAGCCGGGTCTCCTGCGCGTTTTTTTTTTTTTTTCGAAACATTACAGAAATCATCGCAACAAAGAGGCGTGGCCATACACATTATTTGTGTATGCAAACACGATGTTCTGTATTAAAACAAATGTTTATGTGTAAGGTTGTTTATAATAATAATAATAATATTCTTTATTTTGCAGACAACAATGATCCATAGTGTTAGTAAAAAAAAAAAACAATAAAATTACTTATTCCTAGTGTTAGTAACTAATATATTATATGGAAGACAGAGTAGGTAAATAGTATTGTGAAAAGGACCTCCCCAAACTAATGTTCAGTAATTATCCTTCTCACAAAACTTTTAATTATCGGAGAGTCGACACTCTCCACCACAGTTTTTAGAATGCTGTTGTCACTCGCCCGCAACCGTGACAGCAGCGACGCGGTTTTCTTCCGAATAACGGCATGGAATCCGTCAGTTCGGTTTTGCGCAAACATAGCAGAAGCGCTGCACCAACGCGGCAGTCCCAACAGCATCCTAAAAATATTATTATACTGTATGCGTAGGTCATCCAGCGTTCTTTTGGTATAGTTGACCCAAAGATTCCCCGCGTAAAAGCACTGCCTTAAACAGTGTTATCTTCACTAAGGTGCTACACCGGGCGAATCTTCGGGCCAACATGTTACCTCGGACCGCCAGAGCCCTACGCTCCCTTTCAATATCAACACTGTCCTTAAGGTCGTCGGTGAGAATATGCCCTAGATATTTAAATGTTGTCACTCTTTTGACGTTCAAGCCATTTAGGGTAATGTCAGGTATAGTATCTGGACATTTACCGCCGGCCTTAAAGACAATGTATTCGCATTTCTTTACATTATACACAAGTCCGTGCGAGGCAGCATATGTCTGACAAACCCGCAGCATTTCATTTACCGCACCAGCCGTCGGCGCCAGCAACGCCATGTCATCCGCGTAACTGATAGTGTTTATTTTAACCCCATGGACGCTACATCCCACCCGCATATTGCTGAGGTTCACGATTAGGTCATTTATATAAGCACTAAAAAGCCTTGGAGATGTCAGACCACCCTGCCTCACACCGCATTCCAATTTAATTTCCATGTAATGTTTCGAAAAAATACGTGCAAGAGACCCAGCTTTACACAGCCTGAGCGGGGGAAAACCAATGACACATTCTCGAACATTGTTGTTGTATGCTTGAATTTAGCCATAAATTAAAGAAGATAGGTACAGCACACAAATTTACAGCTTTTTTATTTACTAAATATTAACAGACCCGACAGACGTCCTGTCCTTCAATTTTGTTCGAAAATGTAATTTCAGTTTTACCGAATTTTCCAATTTTCCCGGAAAAGTTTCAAATTTTTCTTGCCCTAAAAATTTGAATCAGACAATAACGAAAAAAGAAATAAAACCTGGCCAAGTGTGTGTCGGACCACACACAATGAAGGGTTCCGTAGATGGGATGCATTTATCCCAAGAACAAACCTAACAATGTAAATTGGTCGATTATTACTCGTTTACTTGTACAGCCTACTTAGCTGTGATAGTTTTCCTTTTAATTTCGTTATATATACTTCTGATGTGAATTTTTCCACATATCCAAACCCTTAAAATTTCGCAAATAGATCCTTGAATGCAAAAAGTTTTAGCAAACTTTTACCATACACTTATAAAGGCGTGTCAATGATAAATTGCCGTAAACAGAATTAATTTGATAATAAAAATAATGTTATCGAAGAAATTATATCTTTATTGTTGTAGTACCTACTTATGCCTCATATATTGATTATAATAATATACTGCTGATAAAAACGAATAGTAAATAATATTAAATAATTATGATGCAGATCCTATAAAGAACGGACCGTTATCAGCAAATATTAATTTTGGAATAGTTAAGCCAACCCGCGGACTGTCGATGAAACTCAAACTCAAAACATTTATTTCAATTAGGTATACCAATTACAGGCACAGATGAAGAGTAGGTCAGTAAGAAACATGAAGCTAGTTGCCCATCCCGAAGCGTAGTAGGTACTTAACTAAAAGAACGGGTCAAGAAACTCTACGGACACCCTTTTGAAATAAAAACATTTACCAAAAAAAAAAAAAAATAACTGACTTCTAAAAAAAACACTACAAACTGAAAATTTACTTTAATTTTGGAAGTCGGTGTCTTTGGTTTTGAATTGTCGTATTTTTTTTTTTTTTTTTTTTTAAAAAGTTTTTTTTTTTTTTTCACTTTTTAGTTGTGGTACACACAGCATCAGTATGTTTTTTTTATTAATTTTTCCCACTTAGTCTATAGTGGGGAAAAATACGTATTATTGAAGCTTACTCAAAAGTACCCAAGCAAAGTTAGTAAAATTTATACGGGACCACCTCTGAAGTATGACCTACCAAACAAAAAAGAATTATGAAAATCAATTCATAATAGGCTTGTTTCATAAAAAAATTTTTTTAGTCCGGAAGGTATATTAATAAAAAATATAGAACACGTATTTTTTATATTTTAATGTAATCAAAAGATTACGGCGATACATTGAGTTAAAATGTGGCATGACGTCACGCCTTGCTAGATTTTATACTGATTTGTGACGTAGCCAGCCCCCACTCCCCAACTTTAATGCGTGTTTTCTAACTTATTATTTATTAATATGATTAAACAAAAAATACGTGTCTAATATTTTATTATTATCTGAAAGACGGACTAAATAGAATTTCTTTTTTTTACCTAGTTAACTACCGTATTGGCGGAGTTATCGCGTAACAAACATACAAAACCATACAGTCGAATTGAGAACCTACTCCTTTTTCAAGTCGGTTAAAAATATTGTTCGTCATCCATGTTGAAATTATACATATAGATAAGTAAATAATTATGAGAACGATTTAGAAAAACTTATCATAATAAATCATCGCGCCTAAATTCAAAGGCTAGGCAGATGTGTACCTATAGTACACCCACATTTCGCCAGTTATGAAGAATTACAGATGAAAAAAGTCCCCATAATATTTTGCCCGACCCGGGAATCGAGTATCGGTTTTATATAATTAGGTAGATATAATGTTTTTGTTTATTTAAAATATTAAAATAATAAATACCTACTTTAAATAAACAAACGCTATCTATTATGAATAAAAAAAATTAAAATAAAAGGAAATAAAACGGATATAACGGATGGATATACGAATAAAACGGATGGAAAAACCCAATAACACTTTGCCCGATCCGGGAATCGAACCCAGGACCTCATGCGCTTGCGACCGCTGGATCAACGAGGCGGTTAGAAAACCATTTTAAAAAAAGAAAGCCGTGGCAGCTAAGAGATGACCAATAATCCCACCTCCCACCTCACATGATCCTTCCCGCCTTGCGGCGTACGGACTCAATTTGGAGATACACTGGCTCTTATGTCACAACGTTTGCAGCTTACTACCAGAGTGTGCTTTGTAGATATCCATTACTAGTGTATTATCTGTGTCCATACCAAGGCTCGGAACCGGTTTAAAAAATACCGGTCAAAACCAGTTTATTTGGGTTTTACTCCGAACTTTTCTTAAGAACGTGAACGTTTTAAGAACTTTATTTTAACCTAAATTAACCGGTTTATACGACGAGCGGCATGTCGGTAAACGCGTTTAACTTATGACTACTTGTGAGGACGCCGCGCTGAATAAAAGCTAAACAAAAAATCGGTTAATATTGCGCGAAACCGTTTAATCAGAAAAAACCTTTATGTAAAGACTCCTCCAAAACCGGTTAATAAAATCCGGTTTCTACGAGTGAAACCGTAGTAAAGGTTTTTGCGTCAAGTACATAATAACGATTTGAAAATTAACCGGTATCCGAGCCTTGATCCATAATACCTTCCATATTTTCTCTGTCCCTTCTGTTTCCGCTTCTCCCCATTCTGTGACGCGCTACGAACACATTCGACGTGACTTCACACCCGATTAGTCCCATTAATATTCAACAGTTGATTTACACATTTATGTTATACAATATCCTTACATTCAATTTATCATTAAACTATTATTATTATTACTACTTAATTATTGGTTACCTCAAGTAAAGCGCGCGCCGTAAACTCGACTAAGTAAATATAGGTATTACCTACATTGCATGGGACTGTGTACCTGTGGACCTAATTTATCTACTATGTATTAGATATTAATAGATTTTCTGTCCTCTTTTCAGATACAAAGAATTCTTCAGTACACCATCTTAAAAACACAAATTCAAAATGGCCGACTACTGTGACACCGCTGACGGTTTTTTGAAAAAGGAACTTACATTTTCCGAATGTCAAAGTGCTATGCAAAATAAACAATTTAAAAAAGATTTTCTCTTATTCTATGTGAACTTAATATTTATAGTTTTAAAAAGTATTTTTGACTTTATTTGTGAACATAGTGTTTTTATAGTTTGCGCTGTGGTTCTATATTTTTTATTTGTAGTAATTTATAAGAGTTTTATCAATCCTGTGTTTTATAAAAAAGTGAGTATATTAAAGAACTTTTTATATTTGATGTAGTACCTATTTGGTGCAGTATTTGTAAGTGTAGCTGCCAATAGAACTGTTTCAAAAAAAATTGTTTTTAGTCCCGAAGGTAGATTAATGAAAAATATAGGACACGTATTTTTTATTTTTTGACGTAATCAAAAGATTACGGCGATACATTGAGTTAAAATGTGGCATGACGTCACAGCTTGCTAGATTTTATACTGATTTGTGGCGTAGCGAGCCCCCACTCCCCAACGTTAATGCGTGTTTTCTAAGTTATTTTTGATTAATATGATAAAGCAAAAATTACGTGTCTAATATTTTTTTATTATCTGAAAGACGGACTAAATAGAATTTTTTTTTTACTTAGGAAACTACGGTATTGTGTGGTCTGAGTTCGATTCCTCAGTATTAGTAAACAAAGTGTAACTGGTTATCGGAAAGTGAGGTCCTGAGTCCGATTCCCAGGCAAATGAAAGTGGCATTCATCAGTGGCAAAAAAGTAGTTTCCAAAAGTTTGGCTACAGAAATAAATAGGTACAGTGCAAGACTGACCGAGATCTAATGTTACTTATCATGTACTTTGACTTGAGATATGTTCCCGGCTCTATCTTGCACTCACTTGTAGACTGTCAGTTGTGCTAGT
Organism: Omphaloscelis lunosa; assembly: GCA_916610215.1. NCBI lineage: Eukaryota > Metazoa > Arthropoda > Insecta > Lepidoptera > Noctuidae > Omphaloscelis > Omphaloscelis lunosa. The sequence continues at coordinate 6,470,403 of OU744270.1, forward strand.
GACGGGAATAACACTTAGCTTAAGTAGGTATGTGCTAAGTAAAAGATATATGGATCTCGACTTTATACAAACAATGTTTGACTGATGCCTACACGATTGTGGGTTCGAGTTCTAATGGAGTGCAAATTTAAAAAAAAAACTTGCTTATCCAGTATGTTTATAGGTACTTTTGACAAACAAACGTGTTTTATTCACAGGAACTAACAGAAATCGGTTTCGAACACATCGCATCTGGTCCAGACCGTGACAGACGGATATCTAGAGCGCAGGCTACAAGACGGATGGGTAGCAAGATACCTCCTCCTTATCCTAATGGATGGTTTGCAGTGGCAGAAAGCAGGGCACTGAAAGTAGGCGGAGTTAGTGCTGTTGATGCATTAGGTGAGTAGCGCCATCTGTTGTTTAATAGCGGAAGCTTTTTGTAATAACTTTTGTTAGACTAAACTAAGGGAATATCTATGTAATTTAGTGGACGAAAAATGCAAATAAATCAACTAGGTCATTATTTTATGATAAACGCAATACAACCTTCTGGTACTGAACCTTGTTGCGCTATAAAATTTGTGATGTGTTTTAGCGGTATTAGCGCCATCTATTATTGACTAGCAGAAATTAAAAACAAAATATGTTCGCTACTTTTTCGCCTTTTAAAAAAATCTTTTTAAATACTTACGCATCGCTTCAATTTAACAACTCTTTCCTTCATGAATCCCTCTAGTAGAGCAGTAGGCGTTCATTTCAGAAGTAGTTCTACAGATTTCTTTTTTGTGTTTTATAGGCCAAAACCTCTGTGTCTACCGCGGAGAAGATGGTATCGCCCGCGTTGTGGACGCCTACTGTCCCCATTTGGGCGCCAATCTAGCAGTCGGTGGCAGTGTCTGCGGGAACTGCATCGAGTGTCCCTTCCATAAGTGGAGATTTGGAGAAGATGGCGCGTGTGTTAGCGTGCCGGGGGTCGAACATGGTTAGTATAACGCTACAAGGTTATTACGGTTTTAACAGTCGAGCCAATAGGCCTGTGTCCAAATTTTTATTTTTTTAATCCGTCGTTCAGATAATAAAAAAAAATATTGGCCACGATTTTTTTCTTTTTTTGACATAATCAAAAGATTACGGCAATACATTGAGTTAAAATGTGGCATGACGTCACGCCTTGGTAGATTTTATACAGCGTTGTGACGTAGCGAGCCCCCACTCCCCAACGTTAATGCGTGTTTTCTAAGTTATTTTTTATTAATAAGATAAAGCAAAAAATACGTGTCTAATATTGTTTTATTATCTGAAAGACGGACTAATTAGAATTTATATTTTTTACCTAGGCAACTACCGTATTTTGTAATTCGAACTCTATACGGTAGGTAGTTCTAAACTACAACCGCGCTACCAAGGTGCTTTTGACGCGTGCCCAAAATTGGAACAAACGCCGCCATCTTCTTTTCTGTGACAATTTCACAAATTAGGTATACCTTGTGTTTACCTGTGTTTACCAACAAACGCTGTCAAAGTCGTTCAGACGCCAAAGCATTATTACTTTAATTAAAAATAGAAGTAATCGGTCATGATACAAAAGAAGGTTACTCTGTAGGTAGTTCCTTAAAAAAATTGGTGGAGCTCCTAGAGAAAGATTCCGACCGTTGTAGTACTCATGTTGCTGCAATAGCACCTCTCAGTTTTGTTGTGGTTTAATTCAAAGGGTGGGAAGGTGCCGTATGAAATGTGTTTATAAATATAATAAGGCAAACACCTGGTGGCTACAAAAAAAAGGAGTGGTTACCCAGACACACATTGGTGCCGATTCTCTTGTCACAAATCTAAATCTACCTAAACTAGACTAAAAATCACCAAAATTTAGTTTATTCCTGTCAAACGACGATTTTCCATTGTGAAATAGACTAAAGTGACACAACTTAACCATATTTTAGTTTGACAGCACTAAGATGGCACTGAGATATTAATTTAGTGAAAATGGCAATTTCGCTATTCTATATTTGACGATTTCACCTAAAATTTTGACCGTCTTACGAAATCTGACTATTGCTAATCGCGATTAAAAACGCGTGGAATAAAATTGGTCGTCATGAACTTTAAATTCACACCAACACATATACGCTTATATCTCGAAAATGGTGTGTCCTATCGCAAAAATAATGAAAATTTCGACCCCCTTTATAGAACCCATACACCCCTAAATCTCAACATTTAGGTAATTTTTTTTTCATATTTTCTATACAAAAAGTGAAACATTCCATAAAAAGCCCGTCGAGGCTGCACCCCCTGCACGCGTAGCATAATCACCGTAGAAACGGGTTTTGTCGACGGAGGAATAGACAAAATGACAGATTGTGATTGTTTATCTGTCATTTTGTCTATTCTTCCGTCAACAAAACCCGTTTTTACGATGATCATACTACGGGTGCAGCGCGCCTCGGCTCTAAAAAAATTCACGGGTTAGGGCAAACAAGTACCTACTTACCTCGTGGAGTCATGATTGTCAAATTCGATTTAGTTGAGACATTTTTTTTTTTAATTTAGAGAATTTGTTTAGCTGAAAGATCCTCATAGCCAAAAGTAAGGAATTTTAGAAGTAGTTTAGTTAGTTTAGTTCGTTACATTTATTTTTTTCGGTCGTAAAAAACAACTGGTGTAACTCAGTCGTTCGTCTTCATCATCAATAATTTCGACTTAATGGAATTGGAAAGGCTTTTTTAACTCTTAATTTTGATGAAGTGCTGCCGCCCCCAAAAGTATCTACCTCGGAGACGTTGACTATCGATGTAGCACATAATACGAACTTGACTTCGGTCTTCCCTTTAAGAGCGCGGGCTAACCAAAAACGATTGTCGAGCGAATACGCGATCGCCCGGTCGCCGCGTGATTCATATGTAATTTTTCTTCGGTGAACCAGAACGCGTGCTCGTGCCGACAGAGGGCGCTTTCCGGAATTCGCGCGACGGACGCTGGCGAATAGTGCTGTTTCCCTCCATGACTAAAACTACTCTTCTCCCACACACAGCTCCAAAAGGTGTGTCAATAAAACAATGGACGACAGTGGAGATGGACGGCGCCATCTGGATCTGGTACGACGCAGAGAACCGGGACCCGCTGTGGAAAATGACCGAGGTGCCAGAACTGAAGCACTGGGGGTACAGGGGGAGTAATGAGTTCACTGTTAGTGCTCATATTCAGGTGAGTCATGAGGTTGTTAATGCCTTATACCGAATAAATAAATAAATAAAGATAAGTTAAAATCTTTATTGAACTAAGCCTAAAATAACTATTACAATGATATAGTAGAAGTACACACATTGAGAGGCTTATGCTAGGTGGTAATACATTGAAACCCTGACCTCTAAACTAGGTAGAAATCAAGAACGTCTCAAGAATGTCGTGTTCCTGAAATCTTAGACCCATGTTTTAACCTAGCCATAATATATTCAAGACTAACCCAATCAATCAATCTGCCTCGCATTTTCTAAACTATGTTGGGCTCCGCTTACAGTCTAACCAAATGCAGCTAAATACAAACTGAGCGACTGCCTGTCTGATCTACACAACCTGCTTACAACACGATACCTCTTTACTTACCAAATAAGACTGGTTGTCAGACTTTACAATACTAGGTTTAGAAGGAAATACATTATTCAATGTAAGCTGATAAGTGATGTCTCAAGGAAGCTAGGATTATTACCCACCACTACACAAATTATTATTTCAAGATTATTCCCCTACATTTTGTCACTTCTTCATTTTTTATTTTATTTTACTCGAAATAGACGTACGCACGGACGTTATAAAATCGCGGCGATTTTTTTTCGTGCACCGTATTTTTAACGCTCTGTTTAGCGCCGAGACTTGAAAATCCAACAGTGTGTTTTTTCAACGACCTGGGTCGAGAGTGCGTCCCAGCGTGTTGGATTGTCAACGCTTTTGAAAACCCAGTGCGCGATAGAATCCCGCCGTGATTTTATTACGTCCGTGCGAACATCGACTGAGTCTTTAATAAAAAAAGATGTTTATAGAGGTCAAGCGAAATTATTTGCTATAAGTTCAGTGTCGCCTATAACAGGGGAAGGTGCTGACGTCTGAAATACAGGTTTTTTTATATATCTGGTTCAGACACAGATGTTCAAAATCTTTTCATAAAAACAAGTGTCATAAAGTGTATCACTATAATAATTAAATTGATGTATATTTTTGAACAAATAAATTATAGTTAATTGATTCAGGCGTGACCTTGCGGAAATCCATTATAAAATGCAATAGATTTGGATATATTTAGTAACCTGTTCCGCTTAGCTATTTCTAAAGAGTCTTAAACAGACCCTGAAAGAAATCGACACGTGTTTCACCTCTCAACGAGGCATCCTCAGGATGACGATTGACTTGTCGCGAACTCGAACACGGCGTGTTGCAACACCAAGCACTGTGTGCTTGGTGTCTTTCAGGGTATTTTTAAGACTCTTTAGAAATAGCTAAGCGGGACAGGTTACTAAATATATCCACATCTATTGCATTTCAAATAAATTATACTTACTTATACTTATTTCGACATGACATGACGTCGTGCATCTGTACTGACTATTAATATTTGTAATTCCAGGAAATACCGGAAAATGGCGCCGATGTAGCTCACTTGAATGCGGTTCATTCGCCATCTTTACTGTCAAATTTAGGAGAAAAATATCCGTTGTTGTATGATTTAATAGGTAAGTAATCTTCTACACATAATATATAGGCACCATCGGGATAACGCATATCTAAGCATTTTGAAAACAAAATCGCGTGCTCACGACCCTTTATTTTCGTAGGTAAGCGATAGTATAGCGGCCGAGCGCTGCAAGCAAGAATAGTCCTTACAGTGTACAGATATGGGTTTCTTCGATAGAACATGATACACATACTATTCTCACACCTTTTTGATGTGTAATATCTTTCCTCTCGCTTCACTGGAATCTGTGGGAGTGATTTCGTGAAAAGGGACGGAAGTGTGTAACAGGAAGCCGGGGAAGCGCGCGCTATTTGATTTGACAGAAACAACCTTGACGAGCCCCTTTAATGTTGCTTATTACCAAAGTGAGATGTCAGATGTTACACATCATATGCGAGTACAGTGAGGCTCGCTCGTTTTTTCCTATAGGGGTAGGCCGCGTCCTATTTAAAAGCGATCGTCGTGCAAATACGCGATCGGTCACGTGCCTATATCACTTTTGTTCGGAAAAGCGCCCTCTTTCGGTGCGACCACGCGCTCAGATTCACCGAACAAAAAGTTCGAACGATCGTGTATATGCGCGACAATCGCTTTTAGATAGAACGCGGCCTATTTAAAAGAGATCGTCCTACAGAAACTAGTGAACACCAATTGGATGCCTTAGTTCTAAAAGTCACAAAGTCCTTTTTTATCGATATTGTGTTTACCAGTTCAAAAAAAAATCTTTTTTTTTTTTGTTATGGGTTGGTCTCATCCTTTTAAAAAAAATTAAATGTCAGTAAGTCGTTATTAAATCCTCTGAACTGAATTCAAAAGTTACTAAATCCATCCAATTTAAGCAAAAAAATACCCAAATTTAAGAGATAAGGCACTAAACCCATGCATTTTTAAACTATATCCTGGTCTCACAGGCGGTCGTTTATTTTAATTGTTTTGAATGTAAACTAATTAGAAGATTAGAAGTAAGTTTTAATATTATGCTAAAATGAACAGCTAATGATGAAAATAAGTTTATAATTTTGTTATTGTTTGGTTGTTCGTTCTTTATTAAGGTCATTAATTAAGATAATATGTCCCTAACTCCACAAATTTTGCGATAAGTATTTAATACTGATCATTATAATAATAATATTATTTTTTTAAGAATTTTATATTAAAGCCTACCCACTAAACTAATGATTCATTTTTCCAAATTTGTTTATACGGCCATTTTCTTAAACATTTTTTTTTGCATTTTAAATGATCTTATCTCAAAATAAAGAAAATGGATTTAGTGACTTTTAGAACTAAGGCATCCAATTGCACTTGCTTCATCCATTATTTAACACACTCGCGAATATTGAAAGTATGTATCTGTGATCGACAGCATCCCAGTTTTCATCCAAAGGGGTTGGCAGACATGTCTCACCTTATTATACCTCTTGAAATTACCCACATTTCACCTCGTAGATCCTATTTGATACAAGGCCATGCCTAGCCATGCCTAGCCATGCCAGCAAGGCTATGCCAAAAACCGGGCACAAATCCAAACTCCGGGCTGGTAGGCGAGCTTCCTAATATGACAAATCACGCTCGGGTATCGAACCTTCGGGGAAACTTGAATAGACTTGAATTTATGTGTTTCAACTTTTTTCCGTAAAGCCTAGGTTTAGCAAATCTGTGTTATTATTATTGTTAATTATTTATTTCAATTTTAATTAATTCATTTTCAATTTTTTATTTTATTTTTTATTCATTTTCAATTATTTATTTTAATTTTAATTCATTTTCAATTATTTATTTTAATTCATTTTCAGTTTCATTTTTTCTTTTTGATTTTTTTTTCTATTATATTTTAAGTAATATATTTTCAAATATTTATTTCGAGTTTATGTTACCTAAATGTATTAAATTGATCTCGTCATTACTTACATAGTTTCAAGATAATGTAATTGTTACTAACAAAGTATGGACAAAAATAGTCTGAATTAAATAAATTTTATTTTAATTTATTTATATATTATTCCAGGTTGTCACGTATGGTCAGCAAATTGGTCTAGAAATGAAGACCACACAGCGAACATGAGTTTGACTCACGACTACAGAATAATGAAGTATGACCTGGGTCATGTTGATGTCAAAGTCACGCAGGTATGCAGCACCAACCTTTGAGTTTAATCACAGATAATTTAATAAAAAGCGACTCTTGCTACGACAGAATAAAGTGCAATTCAGGTCGCACAGCGCTTATTACATATAGTTATATTCACCTAGAAGTTGCCTCTCTTTCTATCGCGTAACTCTTATATATTCTGACTACGTTACGCTCACTCCATTCGACAAGTCGAGCCCGCCGCGTACCTACTTGTAACTTCATACCTAAAATGCTGAGTGTCCCATCTGTATTCATCTGTGGATCGTAGGTAACATAACATAATTTAGTGGTATGAGGAACAGGGTGTAAAGTTCACTCATCGACCATAGAAAAGGGAGGATCCTCCGACCAGACGGGTGTTGTGTCTGGCGGGCAACTGCCCAACGGTTTTTTTTTTTTTTTGATGGGCATCTCGCAGTTTTGACCACTAAGGTCTTGGCTGCTTAACTGGACTTTCCTGTGGGTGCCTTAAGCTGCTACACTCAAAGCCTCCAGCCAGGGGCAAAAAACTAAACTAAATTAAAACTAGGCGAACGCTCGCTAAGGGCACCCCCTGTGGGGTACGAACCTCGGCTTAGGGCGTCGCTGAGGGGAGGACAGCAAGAAGGGACAGGCTGGATCAAAATTTGTTTATATCATGATTGTTATGCGGGGTAGTTTAAAGCTACGTGCTCAGCGGCAACAACTTGCTGGCACCTCGTTTTCGAGCAAGGGTCGGGGAGGAGTATCATTTACTCAGGGACACGGTCGCGATCGCAAAGGAACTGCCCGACGGTTGAAGTCGGAATCTTATATACATGTCGATCGTGCGGTAAACTCTAACTGCGCGATGCAGAATTTGTGTGACGTCATGTCTTTGATGCGTAGTTCGTATGTGGCGGTGTAACCGCTACAATAATCAGCCTATCACGTGGATGGGTGACCATCCATTACATATCGAGACCCCTCCGTGCCTGAAAACACGTTCGAATTTTGTTTTTGATGTGTAGCATCTTTTCTCTCGATTCCCTGCAATCTGTGGGAGGGACGAGGGAGTGATTTCGTAAAATAGGACGGAAGTGTGTAATAGGAAGCCGGGGAAGCGCGTTTCTTTCTTTCTTTCTTTCTATGACGATCACGATGATGAATATTGTTTATGTCATATATATGTCAGCCAAGATGTCGGATGTTACACGTCATAATATCGTTGTTGTAGTTCGAGAAATCATTAATTGCAAAAAGCTAGTTTCGAGATAACCGTGTTTAAAAGTTTTTCTGTTCTTATAATTGGTGTAACACATCAACGCTTGTACTTACAAAAATGCTTTTTATGAACAAAATATTGATATTTTTACCCTGCACTCTAATATTCAGTAAATTATGGAAGTAAATATTTTTACCGTAAATGTGTAATATAATAAAAAGTAATATAGTTTGTTAGCATACTCAAAAAATATTTTATGTCCGACAGAAGTCATCGACAACGCTTAGTTACTTTTCGCATACAATATATTCGACGAGAACCACTGATATTGTCTCTTAGTTATTTCTTGCAGACGAAAGCTTTACATGAAATGAAATTAATATATTGTGTGCGAAAAGTAACTAAGTAACATTAATGAGCAGTGTAGCCCCAGTAATTGAGAAAACGTTAGTAAAAACATTGTCATAAATTACTCAAGTACAGTTAATTTTCATAGACTATTTTTTTGCCTTTACAAGTAGTTAAGTACTTTTGACATTCACGTATTATCTAAAATTCAAACAAAAATCAGCTCTTTTACCTTTTCGTAAGGTAAATGATGGGTTTAAATACCCTTGGACATCATTAACTCATTTTGACTAAAAAAGCTGGATTTATATTACTGTGTTGTGTCCTGTCGTGACGCCTTCCGACGCAGTGTTAGCCAATCAAAACTCGTTGTGTTTGACGTAGTCCTGAATAGATTGGTTTGATTGGTGTTTCCCGCGTCACGACACAACACGACACAGTAATGTGTCAGTGGCTTTAGGCTGGCTTGTTTTTTTTTTTTTTTTTTTTTTTTTTCCTTTCTACAGATAGGTCCCGGCCACGTCCGCCTCCTACTAGATACTCCAGTAGGCCCGATCCTAGTGTCCCAATCAGTGACACCACTCGGCCCGTTGCTACAGAGGGTCATACATCGAATGTTCTCGCCAGCTTACAACGCGCCCTTTGCAGCAATGTCGGTCAAATCAGAGGGGGATATGGTGAGTTTTGAGTTTCTATCAATTTTTACTAGATCTTAACATTCTTCCTGTTCTGTTGATCCTCTTATGTTGAGGTTTCAAAAGAGTTACGGTGGATTTTCTTGCCCATTTTTCTCCATACGAAAACTACCTTCTGGAAGGGGCGACTAGAATCAATTATATTATTTGTAAATTTTGACGTTCAAAAGTGCCTTTTATGTGCCTAATTGAAATGAATTATTTGACTCTGACTTTCTTCCGAATGCGTGCAACACTCATACATCTTTCAAATCTCCTTCGTTCGTTCTTACTTTATTTTCTTACTAGTCTCTGCCCGCGTCTTCTTTCACGTGGATCTCGATAAAATATAGCCCATATCACTCGCTGATAATGTAGCTTTCTACAAGTGAAAGACTTTTTAAAATTGGAAGCCAATCGCTTCCAATTCAATACTCCATTTGAAATAAGATTAGATATTTAAATAAACCTTTTTCGCAGTCCGTTCAGCCGATTTTGACTTCTATTGCGTTAGTGCCATGACAAATGGTAGCTGAAGTAAACAGTTGCTATTGTAACAACCTTTTTGCTTTTAATACCATCCTTATGCCTAACGTTTAGAAGTCAGAATCAGTTGAGCGGACTGTAAAAAGGTTTGTTTAAATATCTAATCTTATTTCAAATGGAGTATAGATTGAGTGGATACATGCATAAACTCTCGCATACTTCCCACGGGGGTAGGCAGAAACTACAGAAAGCCACCTGCTACGATCCTTACATACTGCAGCATACAATATCTGTATACAAACTACTGCAGCGTTTATTAGCTTCATGTTAAACAGTGTATACTAATGTATATTTCTTTGTGTCAATAAACTATTTTATTATTATTATAATCCTTTTGCCTCGTTTACGTTCATGCATCTGTACTCTAAATGCGTAACTTATTTTCGTAAACAATTTTGCCTAATTTGTTTCATTTTGACACTTCAACAACATTCATTGCGTTATTTTTTGAGCAGTTTTTTTCCAACTTATGAAACAGATTGCTAATGTGTTTCAAATCGAAACAGATTGTGTTGTATTACGCAATTAGGGTCATACACGCACACCGGTTGCGCGTCCTACGCACCTGACCTTTCTGGAGAACATTGCAATTATGGTCACTTTAGATGTCCTCCTATACAGGGTGGCAGGGACATCGACGCGAAAACTGTTACCATGGATTCAGTAAATGATTTTGAACCCCACTGCATTGAAATTTATCGTCGGTTATTTAAAAAAAAATCTGCTGTTTCATAGAAAAGTGCAAGACCTACGCGTTCAAAATGTATTGATTTTTTTTTAATAACAGTCGAAAAATTTTAACGCAGGGGCATTCAGAATCATGTACTGAATCCATGGTACCAGTTTTCACATCGATGTCCCTGCCTTGTATATTGCGCGTCACTTTGTGAGATAAAAATACTGTACAGATTATGCATCTATCAGCCCAACACTCTTTTATACGAAAAGATTAACTTTAAAACTAACTTTTTCTTCCATAGTTCGAACGCGACATCTTAATTTGGAACAGCAAGCGTTTCGTCTCAGCTCCTGCTTACGTTCGGACGGATAAGACGATTCGTGCGTTCAGGAGTTGGTTCTCACAGTTCTATAGCCCGAATAGTGTACCGTTTAGGGAGGCCAATCAGAATACTCTTGATTGGTGATAGAGTTGAGGTGGACTTGACAAATATATTGTGATTAAGAGGCGGTTTCTCGAACGAACGAATGAAATTATCGCAAAATAACAACCAATGGCAGCAGTTTATGCGCGCTGTACTTGTCACTTTGTTTTGCGATAATTTTCGTTCTAGAAACTGACCCTATTTCGATGAATATGTTACTGAATGAAGGCCATTTTCACGGAGTTTTTCGCCTATCGACATCGAGTTTCTGAATGGAAAATTTAAAGTTGAACACTTATCAAAATTTACGTAATGGCGATTCCTTCAATATAGCCCGCGAAATTCAAAACGTCTTACGTTATTCGAAAAAAAAAAAAAAGAATATCGCGGGCTTTCACCTTATAGTCCAGCTGTCGAACGCGTTCCGTTCTTGACACCTGTCAGTTTCATACCAACGAGTGTTTTACGAATTTGATTCTTATTAGTACTAGAAATTGTCCAACTGACAGGTATCAGGAACGCATTCTCTCGACGATCGGGCTGTAAGTAACGCTGAAGAAAACTTTGACAAGTGTTCAAGTTCTACATCAAAAGTGACATAAGTAAACACTTGTCACTTTTTGAATTACGTTCCAAGTTTCTTTCGATAATCCTACTTTCGAAGCGAGAAACGTTCGTTTTTTAATTCCAATGACTAATTTGACAGGTGCCAATGTCAAACTCCAAATTGAAAAACAAACAACAATCACTTGAAATGTCAAATTAGTCTCTGGGATTAAAAAAACAACTTTTAAGTGTAAATGATAAATGAGTCAGTTTAATTTATACATATTGTTTTAAATATAATGAAATAAATGTAGTATAGTAATTAAGTAGATGTGTGATTATTTAGTTAGAATTTGTGATCTAAATATTTATGTAAAACGTATTTTGACTGTTGTTCTAACCAATGCGATCGTAGTGCGAGCATACGATCGTCGCGTTCATTTTGTTCAGGAAATACGAACGCATGGTCGCGTCGACAGAGGGCGCCTTCCTGTTTTCCGAACAAATGAATGACAGAATGTGACGATCTTGTGTTCGCGCGAACGTTCTTTTTATTAGTTAGGACGCGAGCTAAAACGTAATTTTTGAATATTTTGCTATAAGCCTAATTGTGAGTTGATGCCAAATTGTACAATTAAACTAAGTACATAAATTGTATTTTACATAAAATGTGTTTCATTGTGATCAAACCCAACTAAAGCTACCTAAAGTCACTGACTCACTCCCATTAATATGGCCAGCTGTCCCGTCGGTCTCAAGGTCGCAAGCGTGGCATCTAAGCTTGGGATCCTGAGTTGGATTCGATCGGGAGGATATTACTCTTAAGTAAGTCAGTCTGTCTAGCCTATGTTGGGGTCAGCTTCCAGTCTAACCAGATGCAACTGAATACCATGGAGCGACTGCCTATCTGACCTCCACAACCCAGTAACTGGGTAATACGATACCCCTTGGTAAGACTGGTTGTCAGACTTTCGGACATCTGACTACCCGTAACGAGTGTCAAAGATCCACGAATGACAGCTGAGACGGGTCTGGTACAGATAATGACCCATCCACGGCTCAACCCCGGCAAGCGTAGCTTAACCTGATGGATCAACCCGTGCGGCTATTATTACTTAGCCACGAGGCCTCTCGAATATTATTCGTAAAAAAAAACCAAAACAAGTATTTAAATTAATACCATTTGTTATTTAGAAAAAGAAAAGAGTTTTAAGTCAGTTTTTAGGGTTCCGTAGTCAACAAGGAATCTTTATAGTTTCGCCATATCCGTCTGCCTGTCTGCGGCTTAGCTCAGGAAATCAAACTGTAATTTGGCATGGGTATTCATATTAATCACACCGACAAAGTGGTAAAATAAAAACATTTTTTTTTTAAGTGTAAAGTTTGTAAAGTTTTGTAAAGTGGGGATATAGTTTTTTTCTCGTCTATTCTATGGTATGCCTTTAGAAAGGGCAAAATTTCAGAAATATTGTGAGGGTGTGAGTCATTTTTGGATTCAGGGATCCGTTTGCGAAATATTAAGCTTTGAAGTGAAATTTGAAGCTTTGAAGTGTCATAACTGCCGGAGTGCCCTAATTTTGTTACTGCGACCAATTTCGACTTAGCTCTCGCCGGCCGGAACCGCTCCGACAGCACCGCTTGCTTCGCCCGCTCGGCTCGCGCGTATTTGTTTACAGTTCTAACCTAACCTATTTAGTCGGAGTTATCTAATAGTTATATTACTAGATCATGGTCTTATCATAGTTATTAAGACAGTTATGAACCGCTTTCATATAACTATATTACGGTATATAGCTATATCCCTAGGGATATAACTATATCATCTAAAACCATCTTACTGCGACAAATATCTACAAAAAATGTCTTTCCAAAGTGACTTTTAAAACGAAATTGTTAGACTGGAAGCCAACCATTAGGAAAAGGCTAGGCAACTATCACTGCGTCATTGTGTGACAGATATGTCAGAACGAAACAGAAACGCGACTATATTTTGACGCGACGGGCGGTAGGGCGAATCTAACAATATAAATCTTTGCCGCTGTCATCATGGTATTGCACGTGGGTATAAAATAAAAAACTGCACAGTATTTACACCTTAACATTTATTAGAAAGAGAGATTTTAGTCAGTTTTTAGTTAAGTACCTAAATATTATGGTACCACATTAACGTCAGTAGCAGCTCTAAACTCAGCGTACTCTATAAACCCATCATTATTTTTGTCAGTCTGTTTCAACGCTCCTTCAACCATTTCCTCCAAGTCAGAATCTTTGTAAGTTATGCCATTGTCTTTGTCAGCTTCTGAAAAAAAAACAAACAATAGAGCAGACTTTTTTCATTTTAAAATTACCAATATAAAAAATCACTAGAAAACGATAAAGCGTGCCGCTCAGTAAAGCTACGGTTTCCTAGAAAAGCCGTGACCGCTCACGTAGCGTCCGTATTTACTGGCGAAAGACGTCACTGAAACGTTGATTATGAAAGTAAGTGTTTTCCTCTAGAGAGCGTTTTTGACAACGTAAAGCAAACCCCGCCCCCCAAAGATTTAAATCGCCAAATTTGCCCTCACCGTACTCAGTCACAGGAAAAACCGTCCATACTGAGAAGAGCGAGCTCACAGATTATTATATAGGGTTTCCATCACAAACAAGTGTAGTCACTGCATCTTTGTGTGAGGTGTCAAAACAAAACAGAAACGCGACTATATTTTGACGCGGCGGTAGGGCGAATCTAACGATTTAAATCTTTGCCGCTGTCATCATTTTCATGACAGCTGTCACTGCGGCCGTTAAGTGCAGCCACCGCTCTTCTAGGAAACCGTAGCTTTAGTATAAAAGTTGGTTCCCTATCCATTTCCATAAAATTATAAGACCTAATATAACATAGCATACAATTGTTTACCCTAATTATATTTACACATAACATTATTAACGCATAAAAGATTACGCATAATTTTAAAGCATAATTTCACTTATCTTAATAATGTTCAAGCATAACATTCTAAAGCATAAATTTATTTACCTACGCATAATGATATTAAAAAATATTTTTTATAGGCATAACAAATACGCATAATAATGAACTCCTACAATGTTATACACAAATACACATTTTTAAATAATATTGCTCTAATGAAATACCTGTATATGTAAAACATATTGGCGGCTTGGGGTGGTGGGGGTGGCTGAAGGGATCCACTAGGGCCAATGCTTGCCGAAGTTGCGGAAAAATCCGAAAGGGATACCGTGGCCGATCCCTGGCAACATGGCAATTGAAGGAACACGGATGGGTTTTAGTCAGTAAGAGCCCCCACGGCCTCCCGCTCCGCCAAGAGCGGAAGAAGGTATTTAATAATTTCCCATTTTAAAAAAAGGGTGGCCAAAGGGTCACCTCCGCCGCACCTTAACCTATTGATACACTACATTACACAAATAATATTGGTTATACTTACTTCTTTTTATTTTTCAGATTCAAATAACCGTCAATGGAATAAAAAATGATGCAATATTATTTAACTTAAAAAATGAGTCATATAGATGCAAAGGTAGCAACATCCAGTTTTACCAAAATGGCAGGAAACAATATTTTTGTTTTAAAGCAGTAATATAACTATTATGGTGCTATTTTTTACATAAAAATTTAGAGAATCATGTGATTAATACAAGAAAAATTTAGGATATTACAGTAATATCATATTTCTTCTAAAAACTAGACGTTTGGTTTGGATCTTTCTGTTTCTGCGCCCAACTCGTGGATATTGCTACCTTTGCAGCCAAACCTCTGGGATGTTGCTGCATTTGCAACCACAGATTTTAAATCATAATTTGACTGAATAATCTTGATACTTTTGGTACAAAGTACATACAACAGGTGTCTACGTCAGGAGTTTACTGTATCTAAGGGACACCATACCGATAAATGAAGTTATGAACTTAAACCATTATTCTGAATAAAAAATCTGTGGATTTCTCATTGGGTAGGAAATAAAATCGCTATTAGATACATATTGGCACAGTAAAGTAGATTTATAATAATAACTTCTTTCTGGGTTTCCAACTAATACTTAGAATAATAGACGGAATTCATGACTACTCACATACATTGAGAAGAGGTAAGGAATAAAATAAAACTACTTTAATTATAAATTGTTTCTTTATTTATCATACCATTGTAACCTATAGCCACCTATAATTAAATTTATTAAAATTATGTTATTAAACATGCAAATCATCTACTTCCTGATATTCTTCACACTCTAAATCACATTCTCTGTCTTCATTTTCGTCATCTTCATCTTGGTTGTTACTTTCTAGTAACGCTACAAAGAATGACAAGTCTCCGTTTTGCTGCCAATCGTCTCCCCAATGGCTTCTAAGCAATGTTAATAAATCTTTTTCTTACTATCCGTTATGTTATTGGAAGCATTAATCTTTCTTGGATTTATCATGGATGTTGTTTTATTCCTTTGACAGACGTTTTTCAAAACTCCATCATCTGTTTTGTAGTGTAGATGTCCCTCAATCATAACGTTTCCAGGCCTTTTAGAACGCTTTAAAATGTAACGTTTGCAATCCTTGAATCTAAAATGCCAGCTACTGACAGGTTTAAAGACTTTCTGTGAAGCGGTCTTCCAATCGAATACTTCAAAGTCAGTTCCTAAGGCGTTAACGGTACTAAATTTCGAAATTATTTCGATATATTTTTGAGGACCGCTAATCACTTCATGTTTTCTCACTTCTTTTTCAATTTGGGCAAAGACCCTGTCAGGCGGTATATACGAATGTCCGACAACAGGAAAAACAAGCTCAACTTTCTTGACGTTTTGCGGAGCTTCAGACAACCATTTCGACAACATTCCTAACATGATACTATTTTTATTTTGACCTGCGCATCCATCTGCAACAAGTCTTACTGTTTCTATGGATGACAGGTCTGAATTTGTCAGCCTGTGGTAAAGAGCTGATGCAATTTCATTTGCAGCTTTGGGGTACAAATTTTCGGCCCAACAGTAAGCGAACACATTTTCGGGAAGCAATTTACTTTTTGAAGATCCCTCTACTATCGTAAAATTGTATAAATACACATTTCTTAGGTAATACGCCACCTGATCGGGCACTTTTAGCAGGTTAAGGTTTTTTTGACAGTCATACGAGAAGGTTTTTAGCGTTTCTTTTTCTTCTTTAACTTTTTCGAAAAAAGCTTTCGCTCTTAATTTATGTAGCCTTTGGGCTATCATTAAATCAGTTTTTTTACTAGTGTCTTTCTCAGTTTTCATTTGTTCGTTGAATTTTATACAAGTTGCACAAACGTCGGTACGCGGAGTACCAAACGAAAGGTTATATTTTGTATTGAATACATGCCTGAAATAAGACTTCTTCACTTTCAGATCATCCTCAACTTTCGAATTATATTCTTTGTGTAACTTATTTATTGATAATTCTGACGGCAAATACAACCTTCTAGTGTTTCCTCTACAATAATGTGGTTCTTGGCATGGTATAGTGTTGATAAAATTCATGATAGCTTCTCTTTGCGCCGCATATTTCATTGAAGTACGATCACCTCCTCTTTTTTCAGCTAATAGCTTTCCAGTTTTATAGTATTCTTTCATTACAGATTGAACTCTGTACTTTGTGATTTGTAATACTGTTAAAAAATATCGTTGACACACTTTCACTTTTTTCTTTAGTACTTTGCTGTAAATGTAAAATTTTGTTTGAAAATTCCTATGTGCATATTTTGATGTAGTAGGACGGCGACGCGATACCGTGCAAGGTGTACAATGTTTTAAAATATACGCATCCTGTTTTTGTTTATCTGGATCTGCATAAAAATTATCAAAAAATCGCTTCAAGTCAGACATAGTTAGTACCATACAGCCAAAACCTTTCTTGTGCCGACATAGCAACCTTTTTGGAAGAGTCTTCGCAGAATACCTAAAACAATTAAATTAAATAACATAAATAAAATTCTACAATATCGACTTCAATTCCATTTGTAGTACCTACATCATATTCCTCCAATCAAATTAGATTCACAGAGCGCACCTTAATTACAAAAAATATTAGGTATCTACAATAATCAAAAACTACAACAACATTGCAAATGACTTCAATAATTGCAAGAACCAAATTTGCTTATTTTTGGTTTTTGATGATTTTGCTAAAAAAAATACTGAAGCGATTTAGGTATTTAAAAGAAGGCCACCCAGGGGAATTTTTACACTGATTTCAAATATTGATTTACTAAATACAATTACGTTTTTATTTTATTTTAAAATCATCAGCAAAGACATCACAATAACATTACATTCAAAAACACAATCGAATTAAAAAGCTCTTCCTTTTTGTGTCATTTAAAAAATATTTAAAGGATCTAAAACGTTGAATCACACTATAACTTACCGCAATTTTTTAGCCTCATTTCTCTTCCATTTATCGGGGTCAGCTTGCTTTTTTCTACTAGACTTTTCGTTACATGGGGTAGGAAAACACTCCATCGTATTGTTTTTCACCTTTTACTGGGTAAAATATACCTAATTCTGTTTAATTTTACAAAAAGAAAAATCTCACCAAAGAACAACAAAACGGTAATCGCCATACTAAATAAAGTGTCATGGTGGCCAAATACAGACACCTGATTGGTCGAATCGGATGTTGCTGTCTTTGGCTTTACTCAAATGGATAATGCTGTTTTTGCTACAAACCTAAGATTTTAACGGTCATTTTATACGGGATATTGCTTCTTTTGCTAAAAACTACATATATCAACCAATTAAGCTGATTTTACACTGACAGACTGCATTCAAAGTTGCTATCATTAAAAAATTGGATTTTGCTGCCTTTGCATCTATATGACTCAAATGTTTCCATTATTCCTATTAATTTTTATGCCTTAACACTATTATGCTAATAGTCATTAGATACGCCTAGTAACATTATGCGAATTAAATAATACTTATACCAAAACAAATTAGCCTACAATATAATTATCTCAACATAAACTTTATGCCAAAAACAATTATGGCAAAGTATTATTATACCAAAGAAAAAATTACCAAAATAATTATGCCAAAGTATATTAGGAAAACAATCAATATGCGAAAAGAAGGGATCCCGTTTAGGTCGACCGTCCTCTGCTACGTAGGTTGAGCACGTGCACGGAGATTTGCCGCGTTAGCCGACGTTCGCACGGACGTAACAAAATCGCGGCGATGTTTTTTCGTGCTCTGGATTTTCAACGCTCTGCTTAGCGCCAAGAATTCAAAATCCAACAATGTGCTTTTTCAACGCGCTGGGACGAGTGCGTCCCAGCGCGTTAGATTCTCAACGTTCGGCTAAACACCGAGAGTTGAAAGTCCAGTGCGCGATAAAATCCCGCCGTAATTTTATTACGTCCGTGCGAACGTCGGCTTATAGTTTCGTCATATTTATTTTATATTAGGTACTTGCATGAGGCTGGCTGACGAACGTCGCAGATACAAAAGAAATTATATTGCGAAAGTTTATAGTTTAGATATAAAATGCTCACAAAGAATCATAAGGCACAATTATTTTAACCTGTAATGTAAGTGACTGAATTGTAAGTAGGTATATTAAAAAAAAAACAATGAATAGAAATAATAATATATTTATTTTAAATATTATAAAAAAGCCTCGTTCAGACTGGCGCGACGCGACGTCGTGATGCGATACCGGTAATTGTTCTTGCGTAAAGTTTTCTTAGAAATAGTTTTGTTACAGTCGCGCCAGTCTGCACGAGGCTTAAAACAGTTGCAGAGTACTTATAAAAAAAATCAACAAAATTGAAGGGGTACACGATATATCTAAGGGACACATATCGTCGCGCAAACTTACCCTGAATATGATTCACTTATAAGCACAATGATTCTAAACTCTCAAGCGTTAAATTTAATATTTCGATTATAAATAAAAAAGCTGTTTCATACAAAAGCGCAAGTTGGTGGGTCTAGAATCATGTAGGTACACACGGCTACACATCAAGCACATCAAGTTATACATTTCCAGTATAAGCTGACCTCGCATTGTACGGAAATTCTATACCTATCTAACTCAATGTCTCATGTTTATGTACATAGATACTCTATTTTATGAGGTAGTCGTTCGAGCGGGGTTTGTTCAGTGTTACCAGGCATATTTTTTTGCCAAGTCGGGATTCTAAAACTTTTTGAGTGAAAAAAGCGGGATTATTTCGTCGAAAGCGGGACAAAGTAAACAAAAAACGTATATAATCAGAAGTTTTTTTAATATTTATCTTTTTATTTTAAGTTACGTTTACGTGACAATAGATAGCAATAATAGCCATAGAAAATGTATAATAATAAAAATATGATATTTTAAATCAGATTTACCCTATCGTTAGGTAGTTGAGTCTTCTTAATCTTCTGAATAAAAAAATAAAAAAATAAGGGGGGAAAAAGCAGGACTGAGCCTGTCCCGCGCGGGACATTTAATTTTGATTTAAAAATCGGGACGTCTGGCAACGCTGGGTTTGGTGCGGGATCAAAGCGTGAGTGTGGGATTCTTGTAGCGTCAGATGGATCGGTGCGAAATGGAAGTGTGGGGGAGCCCCCATTCTTAGGATTGTGAAAGAAAATGTTTTACGCAATTTGGGGGGGGGGGGGTAGTCTTAGTGTCAAATTGTATTGTAATGAAAAAGCCTGCTGCGCTTTTTTGCTGTGTATAATTTTAATTAATTTAAACAAAACGCTCCACGCTTTTTGATTTAATCATTGGATAGAAAAGATTTTAATTATTTTATAGCAGGGGTGGCCAACCGGTCGATCGCGATCGACCGATCGATCGCTGCTATTAGTCCAGTCGATCGTGAAAAAAACAAAAAAAAAAATATAATTTAATATTTTTTAAGTAAAATTAGGTAGAACAGACCACGCAACGTAATTACCAACTACTGCGCACATCATCGTGTACAATTTTTCAATCGCCGTTCCCTCACCGTTACTTATCCTCTCTTCCACGCAGTAGCTCAGATGCAATACTCACACTACTATAAATAAGTAGTTACTAAGAACAATTTTCAATTTTATGATATTTTAATAAAATAAATACAACGACGTAGGTAATTGTACACTGTTTCATTAAAATTTTCAAGAAGTATGTAGGTAATTGGTAGATCGCATAGGGTTTCGTCGGTAAAAAGTAGATCTTGGGTCTAATCAAGTTGACCACCCCTGTTTTATAACTTTCAGCGCGTATAAAAAGCGTTTTTTTAAACTACATTTTTTTTATTTTTTTGTCAAGTATATTCTTCATTTAATAAGTCTAAAGTAAAACGAAATTATGGCTTGACCAGTTTACTAGTAGCCACTGAAGAGTTCCACTATCCACCTCCCGGCTCCATCATCAGTTCAGTAGCCAAGATTATGAAATTATTGTATTGTCATCGGTCCTTGATACGTGTACACATTTTCAAGTTAATCGGACGTCTTAAAGTTGGTAAAAATTACGTTGAAAGATTCCGTTACATAGATAGATAGATATAGGTCAAATTAATAAAGGCGTATTAAACAGCGAGGGCTTCTTATCTAGCCCCAGCCAACTCCTTCTCTTTCACGGCCTTTTTAGCCTTGTAATCACTGATCCGGTACTCCAAATAGTCCACGTATCCATCCTCGTTAATGTCTGTATGTTTGAACACATGTTCAAGAAGTTGTTCCAGCTGTTCGTCTGTATAGGTCTGATGGTTTTTGTCCACTTGTCCTGAAATTATGAAATAAAAATATTGACGACCGAGAAATGATTAAAAAAAAATACCTACCAATATGATGGTTGAACAATTTTCAAACTTATTGCTAAAGCATATGGTTGAAAAGAGATCAACCGCCGTTGTCTGCGGTTGTACGTATTTAAATTTTACTTGAAATTCTGTTAAATATTATATACTCTGTGGTCAAAAATATGGCACATAGAGTTGTATGCCATGTTTGTAGACGACTTTGGTCGAATGCTCTCTTTCTAAATATACAAATAAGAACGAGACAGTGATATGTGTTTTCTTTATCCTATGTATGTATTTAGAAAGAGAGTGTCCGACCGCAGTCGTCTTCACTTAAGTATGTAGAGTGTTGCCTCCACTTTTATCTATAAGTTTCTTGGATACACTTCGCCTTTTTATAGCGTCATCTCCTGATGGAGATGACGCTATAAAAAGGCGAAGTAAAGTAAAGAAAGTTTTAAGTAAGAAAAATACTGTATGACTGATGTCATACAGTATTTTTATCTCACGAAGGGACGCGCGCTTTACTTGTGGTTACCAAGTGTACAAAACCTGTGATTTCATTAGTTCCACTTTTAGCCACCGGGTCAGATAAATATGGCACTGTAAATACTTAATACTTAGTACCTACTTACGCGTTGTGAACCATTCCCTTTATTGTACTTAATGTAAAACTTACAAAATATTATATGATGATGACATTACTTACCCCAGTTTCAAGTAGGGTTTTTTTTTTTCATGCACATTGAACACACATTCACAAAACATTTTCTGTCTCATGTTATAATCATGGTTTGGCAGATTTATGGCCCGTCCTTACACTAAATGGCTCAATGATAGATACACGTTTACGATTTTTTTTTAATCTTAATTGGATTTATTATCTTTCGTAGATATGTTCTAAGCCGACGAAGATGATTTAACGATGCTGGACAGTTTGTTGCGCCACTTCTTCCCAGCTAAAGCACTACAAATTGATGAAGGGCGGGCGTTTTGGGGGACTGTCCGTCATATGTAATTTTGATGTTCATAAACTGCTGATTCTCAGCATAATGACTATATGACTTTTGATTTGATTTGTTTAGACATCGGCCAGGCTGGGCTCTACGTTCACTTAGTACACACTTATTTTTCGAAACACGTTGATTTGTGTTGTCGCGTTTGAGCACTCCATTTACATGCTACTCTTTGACAAGAAAAGTGTAGACAATAGTCTGGCCACGTTAAGTCTGCAATGAAATAAATGGGCAACCCCAAAAAGTTTTATATACTTATGGTATACTTTTACATCAGTCATCTAAGTCAGTTTCGGGGTAGGTACTCAACTATCAGATTGCTTACGCTGTAAGTTATTTTCACAAAATAAAGTAGAAAAATGGTTAAAGCTACTTTTAATAAAGTAGAGTGCGGGAGTTATTATATAATTTATGATATGTAAATTCCAAGATGTGAAGGAACAGCTCGATGTCGCCCTTAACCAAAAACGACAATGTTTACAAGATATTGAAAAGTTGCCTTGTAAGCAGGTCTAATGATTTTGATATTTTGCCTTTTGATTTTTGCCTAAAAGATTATGTTGTACCTATGCTCTACCTCCATGCGATGACAAAACTGTATCAAATCCACACTTCAGCATGCTAAAGTGACTATTTTTTACCAGGAATGAATCAAATATAAACAAAATAACCTATCAAAAACAAAAAGACAAACCAAGTATCAAATTTTTTCTTTCGTACAACAGGATGGTGTTGCCGTCTATAGATATTCAAATTCCACCGTTTTTTTTACTTATGCAGACTTAGCGTGGCCAGACTCTATGAGCCAGTTCATAATATTAAATTATCTGTTGATAATATGTCACTGTTTTTATGGTGTTTAGAATATATTTTTTGGTAAGTTCAAATAAATTGTTGTAAAAAAACTTAGTCTTTACTAGAGATGGACGCTCACAATAAAAGCTTATTACTTATAACATAACTATTAATTACAAAGCGACAAAAACAAAACATATTTTTACACACATATTGACGTATGTCTGGCTTTGACATGTACAGCCAGCCGCACATCGGTGGTAAGACTTCGACCATGAGCTCGAGCATAATACGGAGTTTCAATAAAGCTACATACGGTTTCCTAGAAAAGCGGTGGCCGCACATAACGGCCGCAGCGACGGCTGTCATGAAAATGATGCCAGCGACAAAGATTGAAAGCGTTAAGATTAGCCCTACCGCGTCAAAAGATAGTCGCGTTTCTATTTCGTTTTGACACCTCTGACACACAATGACGCAGTGACTTGACTTGACTGTGCTTGAGCTCACTCTTCTCAATACATACACTTCGTGTTTCTTTCGCGTGACTAAATACGGAAAGGGCAAATCTAGCGATTTAAATCTTTGGGAAGCAGGGTTTGACATTACGGTGTCAAAAACGCTCTCTTAACACACAAACAACATTTCAGTGACGTCATTCATCCGTATTGCGGATGCTACGTGGCTGGTCACTGCTGTTCTAGGAATAAGGGGTCAGCTTAAACTGGCTTAGTTACCACTGACATGCCGCCTACTTTACCATAGACAAAAATATGCTTACATTTAGCGCTGTCCAAAACCACGAACCAGTGTGATGTTCCATTCCCAGTGTTCCTTTCCTAGCAATGGTATTATTCATAGGAATAATTTTGTATGCTCATTTTTTTGGAATGAAGTTCCTTAACGCGGCTTGCGGTAGGAGTTGACTGGTAGAAATCGTCACGTAAGGAAAACGCGTTATACGCCTTTCTCTCTCTCTCTCTCTGTCTGTCTCTTTGTATCATATACGAGTGTGTGTATGTGTGCTTCACTACGTTCCTGACGGTTTTACCCCGACCACGTCTTTTTTTTTTTCTGGTTTGCTCATGGGATTTGCTGTTTTTTCGCAACTAGGTATACAGGTGTTTTTTTTTTCTGGGTATGTAACTTTTTTTCGGAAAATTGTGCAAATAATTACTAGGTATACTTTTATATTTTTAATTTTATAAAAATAACTCAACCTATATAGAATAATGTAAGTACTTATTTTTAACTTAAAGAGCGTGCATTCTTAAAGATGCAAAGTCGCAAATAGCTGTCAAATATGTACATGTTTATTATTGCATTTCCTAATCGATATTTTAGTGCACTATACAGGCTGGCAGGGAAATCGACGCGAAAACTGCTACCATAGAATTAGTACATGAATCAGAAATCTAGAAATTCATCATTGCTGCTTCATAGAAAAGTGCAATACCTACGCGGTTAAAATGTATGGAACAGCTGTTTTTTTTTTAATAACCGACGAAAAATTTCAACGCAGGGTTCAGAATCATGTACTGAATCCATGGAACGGTTTTCGCGTCGATGTCTCTAAGCTGCCACGCTGTATAGCGATATTTCATATTTATATGCAGTAACATTGACAAGTTAATCAAAACACGCAAGTATTTGACAGCTATTTGCGTCTTTGACAGCTTTCAGAATACCTTAGATTTAAAAAAATTAAAAAATCTTTTTTTTTTTTGTTCAGTGCTTATTATTCCCAGGTACTTTTTCGCGTTCATCAACATTTTTCTTATATTCTCCCCACGATATGTACCCGTCATCGTTTAGATCCATGTTCTTCATCGTGCTATCTGCCACGGCTTCCAATTCCTTATCTTTTAATGCAATCGTATCTTTGTTTACATCGACTGAAATTGGGTAAAAGAATATGGTAGATCGTGTTTCTTTAACAGTTTGAGATGCCTCGATTTTTGTTTTTTTTTTTTTTTGGTAAAATTTATTTAAAATAAATATATTAATATTATAATTTAGAGTAGCCCCGAAAATTATTTTTGTTAGTACAGCCAATGTGTTACAGAAACCCTGTCATATCCGAAAAGGGCACTGTAAAAACATTACTAAAAAGTAATAAAACAACTTATTATTACTGAAAATGATAAGTTATTTATTAGCAATTTAAAATTTACGTTTTTAGCAACAAAATTATTCCAATTCCAAAAAAAATTGGTATACTTTCAACAAGGGTCATAAGTTATGACTTGTGGACACCCGCTAAACGACGGTCGCCCGCGCTCCATGTAAATAAGCCGGTAAAATACTCCATTAAAAAAAAAAATGAGACGAATTTTTTTTTTTTTTTTCAATAATTGACCACATAAATAGACTCTCAATATGATTCTTAACAACACCCTCACGGATCGGACAGGGTTTTTGTTAGACGCAGTATTTTATTCGAATAAATAGATATTATTCAGGGTGAAATTGAATTCATGGGCAACCTCTTAAGGGGTCATTGTACTCATCATTATGAACAACTTTCACTATAGGAGCAACCCTTTTTTTTGGGTGGGAAATCATCAAATATTTTCTCCCGCTCTGGGCGGAGCGGGAGGGCGTGTCAGACTCTTACTGACTAAAACCCACCCGTGTTCCTTCGGTTGCCCTGTTGCTGTGGGCCACGATCTCCCTCTCGGTTTTCTTCGCAACCCCGACAGGCATCGGCCCTAGCGGACCCCGTCAATTCTGCTGACGTCTCTTTGAGGCGCGAGAGGAACACAACGCGCCGTCGACCCGGGCCTGGTCCTTATCGGACGGTGAGCTACCCATTGCTCACCGTCCGCAAGCCCAGTTTTTTTTTTCGCGTTATGAGCAACCCTGAAATTACGAAAAAAAAATCTGCTGCTCCCTACATTTATTTTAGCATAGCTTCGTCAAAATGTAGGAAACAGCAGATGTTTTTTCGCGATTTCAGGATTTGTCCCATAGTAAAAGTTGTTCATAATGATGAGTTTATTGACCCCTTACGAGAATGCCCATGAATTCAATTTCGCAAACTGAAACAGTGGCTTGAAAAACAATAAATCAAAGTACATACTTACTTGTTATTAAGTGTAAGCAAATCTATCGACAGAAGAAAAGAAAAAACAATGAAATCAATACAAATTTTATTGATATTGACACAGTCTTACACTATTTCTTACATTTACACAACCAATAAAAAGGAGAGTAAGAAAACAAAAAAAAAACATTACACTTTTATCACACAAAGTCGGGAAACTAAAAGTGAAGATCGAAGGAAGGCCATTTTTCTAAAAAAAAAAATTGTTTTAGGCTTTTCACACCCAGAATTTATTATAAAAAGTTGATAGAAAAATATTTAATAATGTAATTTCATATTATGGAAGACTACTTAATACATATTTTACACATTCACAATGGCTAGAACAAATTAGTGTCCGACCGAAACTTCGGTTTCGGTTTCGGTCGAGTTTCGGCAAAAAAAAGCGAGTTTTGGTTTAGTTTCGGTTTTGGCGGCAAACCTGCCGAAACTACGACCGAAACCGAAACTGCATTCGGGAGTTCGCGCGCTGTGATCGGTCATGTTTGGCGCATTAAATTCCATCCAAGCGAGTAAGCGACTAACACATCTTACCGCGTCTACGTCCCTTATCATGTCGTGACTGGCTTGTGTTTGCAGTTCGTTTTGTTTGTTGTGAGTATTCGTGTGATTTTAGTGATTTATTAAAAAAATAAATAAAGACTGACTGATTATAATAACGTTTTCTTTGTATTTCCCTCAAAAGATGATCCTTTTAAGGAAGTTTCGGTTTTGGCCGAAACTGCGACTGTTGCCGAAATTCGGTTTCGGTCATAAAAACCAGTTTCGGTCGGACACTAGAACAAATCATAAGAAAAAAATCGAGGTTTAAAATCAACAAAAACATGTTTTGAGACTTTATTAAACACATTATATGTGCAAAAAATAACTTTACACATTATATTAACAAAATTAAATAAGAAAAAAATAAGTAAAAGTAATAACTACACATAGTGGAGAGAAGGTACGTTTAAAAATAAAATTAAAACTTTGTATTACCTATTTTTAATGTAAAATTACAGAAAAATAAACAAAATATTCAACAATCACAAGAGAAACAGATCTATTAATTCGATATTTTTTATTTAAAAGAGAACTTAGTATTTGTGAATAAAATGAATATTAAACTGACCGAATTTAATATAATAAATTCGATTAGTTTTTTATTATATTTTTTTTCCATTAGAACTCCATGTATTGACTACTCTGTGGTTTTGACAGATCGTTACACTATAGGGATGATGACTAACATTAGAAATTATCGAAAAATGTAATCTCAAAGGCATAGTAAAATGAGATAATCAACAAAATCTTTAAAATCGATGGAAACATGGAGAAGCTACGCGCTTTAAAAGTTTTTGGAAGGGACGATTCCCGTCCTTGTCGCGGAGGTTACGTTTCCTGACACCAGTCAGTTGGACAGTTTCTAAAAGTAATAAGGATCAAATTTGCAAAACACATTCGTTAGTATGAAACTGACAGCTGTCAAAAACGCAGTATCTCGACGGCCGGACTGTAACGGGTAGGAATGAAGTTACACAGTCGTGTCGACACTTCTGTGATAGTGCTTTGTCTATCAGTTATTTTAAAACTTTTATAACTTAGATGTTTAAGGTTTTACACTTTTTTGATTTTGTTGAAGTATTTTTTAGTGTTTGAAATAAATAAAAAATGTCACCATCCCTTTATGCACATATTGGACTATCTTATTATCATTGTATATTTATTATGGTATGTATATAGCCGAAATAACAATAAATAAATTGGAAGATCATTTTTGAGCAGGATTTAGAGACAAAATATACAAATAATTTAGAAAACATTGTATATATATATTTTTTTTTAATGTCTTGATCTTGTTTGGTTCCATTATCATGAATAATGTACCTTTTAGTTACCTAGTAATTACAAATGTTTAAAATCAGATTAGTTAGCCATGGCAGTTTTTCTTTTTTTTGTAACATTCTGCAGTTACAATTTTTACGTGTGGGATAAAGACAGATATAATTATTTCTTGTCTCGTCTAAGATTATTTACAGCTAACTGTCAAAGTCAGTTTAAGTTTGTCACGGAGTATAACTACAGTCCTTTCACAGTCATTTTACCTCTGACCACAGATGAATACAGATTGTTCACTCCGCAAAACCGTTTAAATAAAAAACGACTCTTGCTACGACACAATAAAGTGCAATTCAGGTCGCACAGCGCTATATTCACCTAGAAGTTGCCTCTCTTTATATCGCGTAACTCTTATGTCTTCTGACTACGTTACGCTCATTGAATTGGACCGACAAGACGAGCCCGCCGCGTATTTGAAGCTTCGTACTTAAAATGCGGAGTGAATCATCTGTATTCATCTGTGCTTTGTCGGCATCCTTATTTTGAACCTTATACCAATGAGGATTCAGATCATTGTGATGCAAAATAAAATAACTGTGAAAGGTCGTATGCCTCATATTATTATGAAGACGTCGAGTATCACTTAAATGCCAGTCTACAAAAATATTTATTTTCATAATGTGAAAACAAGAAAATTAGGTAGGGGCGCACAACATCGACAAAAATGTCGCCAGGGTCAATCGTGAATAAGTCTTATAATTCATGTTCTCATTCTTATATCAAAAACTATTATTCATTTAAAAACTGCATCAAAAAAGTATTTTATACAAATCTCAAACGTGTTCAGTTCATTTTTTCTCCGGAATGTGGCAATATAGTTGGGACTAGACAGCATTGCACAAATAAAAAATTTGGAAAGAACTAGAGCTTTAAGCTAAATCTTTTTCCTTTATAATATTATTAAGATTAAAACAACGATTTTTCAAAGTCAAATAACACCAGTGACCAGTGGCCCTACAGCTTTGGTGCCATAATAAAAAAATGCTTAGACAGGTAAATTCTAGCCGAATATACTAAATTTGTTTTGGTTACTTCCACTTTGACACCAAAACGGATGATGTCGGGAAGAGCAGTGGTGGCCTAGTGGTAACGGCTCTGACTTACGTATTGTATGTCGAGGGTTCGAATCCAGGCAGGCGTTTTACTTTTTGTAAATAATTTCATCACCACTGCTCTCAAAATGGTGAAGGAAAACATCGTCAGGAAACCGGCATGTCTAAAAATTCGAAGACATCTAACAACCCGCACTGGGTCCGCGTGGTAGATTACAGCCCACTGCCTCTCGAAGAGTGTAGGCCTGTGTCCCAACAGTGGGAACATTAAAGTCAGAATATGCTATGCTTATAGATGATGTGCTTTGATCAAATTAAGTATGTCATCAATGACGCTGAACAGCTGAACAGATTCAGATAATATCTGGCACTCAGACAGTCAGGGTACCTTAAAATGCGTGTTAAACAGCCAGTATTCAAATGAACTTCTACACTTGCCCTGCTTTGGTTTCCGAAGAAGACTGTGAACGGATCAGAATTACGGCTGACAGAGGGATTTTGGCATCTTAATCTCAAATAATAGTAAATTACAGATTTTCATGACGGTCGTTATAATATGATTGAACTGTTTTTTCTAGGAAACCACAGCTTTAAATGCTCTCTAGCCTCCCTAAAATGCTACCTAGCCCCACTACACAAGATTTTTTAAACTTATTTTCCGCCCTCCTTTTGCTGACTTTTTTGCTGCGCTCTCACGAATTCTGGATAGTCTATGTATCCATCCCTGTTATGGTCATCCATATTTAAAATAGGGTCTATTAAGTTAACTAATTCGTCATCTCCGAAGATTTTTTCGCCAACGGGCGGCGTACCGGCCTGTGGAGCCTGTTTGTGGCCTTGCTCTGGGTTTTAAAAAGGTGAAATGTCAAAGTGATAGGTCGGAAGGCGGGAATTTCGATTTTTTTTTATGTCAAATTTGACAGTGACAGATCGTTAGCGAGAATTTTGTTTTTGGTTTGTGTTTATGTTCAAGATGGCACGTTGTTATTTTTTTGGGATTAATAGGTTATTGTTTATTTTTTGTCATTATTTTTTTTGTTGTTAAAATAAGACACACAATTTGGCATATTACAATATTGTTACAAAAACATAAATGGTCATTGAACCGAAATAATATAATAATAAAGGTATAAATAATTAAAAATACCGATATTGTTTACCGAAACGAAGATGGCGACCGAATGATGATACGATCCCAAGCGGCAGCGACGACACACATAGAAAAGGAGACAAACACACAATGAGTTTTTATACTATGTACCATCGGGGTAACGCATATCTAACCAATTTGAAAACAAAATCGCGTCCACACGACCCTTTTATTTCGTAGGTAAGCGATACTATAGCAGCCGAACGCTACAAGCAAGAATAGTCCTTACAGTGTATAGATATGCGTTTCTTCTATAGTACTTAAGGGGGATGCGATAAAGTAGCCCGCGAAATTCAAATTTTCTTACGTTTTTTTGCAATTTACAGGTCAGTGTCAGGTTGTATCCTCACATATGCTAAAACAAAGTCCCCCGCCGCATCTGTCTGTCTTTCTGTCTACCAAAAACTACCGGACGGATTTTCAAACGGTTT
Source organism: Omphaloscelis lunosa (assembly GCA_916610215.1). Classification (NCBI taxonomy): domain Eukaryota; kingdom Metazoa; phylum Arthropoda; class Insecta; order Lepidoptera; family Noctuidae; genus Omphaloscelis; species Omphaloscelis lunosa. Next base: position 6,500,824 of record OU744270.1, read on the forward strand.
TCACCCATAGACGGAGTGATTCATGAGGAAAGTTTTGGTATATAATTTATTAAGGTTTTGTGTAAATTGGTCTAAATATGACGATTATTGTTGAAGAAGTCGGAAACAATCATCCCGATTGGGAGCTTTAATGGCGTGCGCCGCGTAAACCGAGCAACAAAAAAGTCCGCAATGACATACCTATGTCTATCTTTTAAGGATGACCCACAGTAACCATCTTTCAGAAGTTAATAAAAATTTCATCGTTATTTCCAAACCTATTTTGACCGGTATTTTATTAAGCCTTATCCAATAAAATATATTATTTAAATTGGGCATTTAATTTAGATTAAAATATGCCGTGACATCATATCATTTAAATGTATTGTTTAAAAGATATGACAGATTCAAAATTACGCGTAACTACATAATTATGGTTGACGGCAACGCGGGCACAGCGGTATTAGTCAATGACCTTTCCTCGGCTATTAGGTATGTAATCCCATAGGATATTTATCGACATCCACGTGGGCAAAGCCGCGGGCCAAAGCTAGTCTTGATTAAAATATGATTCGCGTCCGTAAAAAAAAATGACTTTACATAATTAGAATCAGCGACACAACTCCTTATGTTAGAATAATCTTAAAACGTCATGATTTCATGAAATAGTCATTCAATAGGATTATATGAACTTAGAGAGTTGTATTGATGATTTTATGATTCTAATTCTATAAATAAATATGTGATATGGCCGCAAATCATATTTATTTCGACATACAACCTGATACTGACTTGCAAATTGCAAAAAAACGTAAGAAAATTTGAATTTCGAGGGCTACCCTGACGTTTTCGCCTTAGACAATAATGATTTTTTATTCTTGCCATTTTTTACAGAAGAAGGAATTTTTGAGTGTATAAAAATGGCAAAAATAATCATTAATCAATTAAGGAGAGTTATTTTTTTTTCCTTACTTTTAATCAGTGCCCTAATTGCGTAACACAACACAATCACAATCTGTTTCGATATGAAACAGATTGCTAATCCATTGCTTTATAGGTTGGAAAAAAAAAATCTGCTCAACAACGTAAATAACGCAATGATTGTTGTTGAACTGTCAAAGTGAAACAAATTAGGCATAATTGTTTACGAAAATAAGTTACGCAATTAGGGTACTGGTACCCTTAAAGCATATATATATATATGAACATGTAACCATTATTTTGCCCGTACAATTACCATAGCCCAACATTAATAAATTACTAAACGGTAAACAAAAAAAAAACAACTAAAAGACGGCTAAAAGTTAAAAACATAGATAACAACATGAAGATATAAAATTAAAGTAGTAGAAAAAAAAAGGTTACGAAATAAATATTTTTGCTTTTTTACGAAATATTTCCGACTGTAATTGACATACTTTCATAGATATTTACGGAGCTTTTTTTTTATAAAAACATAATATCACGCCTTGTTTCCCCGAAGGGTTGGGCAGAGGTGTCCCAGTAGCAGGTTCACCCACATTTCGCCAGTTATGTTTAAGTCCCATATAATAGGGGGCGAGCCTATTGCCATCAACCGGGCACAAATCCAGATTCCAGGCTGCTACTGAGAAATTTCAGATAGAAAAACCCAATAACACTTTGCCCGACCTGAGAATCGAACCCAGGACCAACGAGGCAGTCAACACACAACAGAACTTTTTTTTATGTGCGTATATTACGCGCGTAACACGTTGGTTATATTACGCGCGTAACGCAACAAAGAGCCCCGATTATCGACAGAATGCATTGGCCTGGTATCTCAACTCTAGTCGATTTTTTACGCGCGTAAAACGTTTACATAACCTTGATACGTTCTGAGAGTAAACTGTCAAATATAGATGGTTTGTGTGACATTTCTCGCAGAACTTTCGTTGCTTATCAAAGAGCAATAGACCGACACACTACTCAACAAAAAAAAAAAATTAGGCGACGGTCAAAAAGGAATTATTTTTAAGGTTACAGGCGACGCAGCTTATAGATAGAAATTTGAAATGAAAACTCTTTTGGCAATAATTTTTTTTTTCATTTTCTTTTTTCGGCTAGTCTTAATAAATATTAATTAGGTAATTTTAAACATCACTCACCGTGCCAATGGATAAGAGACTTGATAAGCTCACATCCGTCCAGTTTGTTGTTATTATCAGCGTCGTGCATCTTGAAGTAATGGAACTGTAGCTCTTGTTCCGACATCTTGGACGTGTCTATGGGTACCTCCATGTGTTCTTGGATGTGGCTGTGAACGGAATAATTTATTATTAATTATTGTTTAAGATAAGTCAAGAGCCTCGACCATAAGTACCCAAGAGCTTTTACCATAATGTCCGGTTCACATTATTCCAATTCAACGATCGAAACCAGCGCTGGAATGCCACTGGAATAATGTGAAGTGGCACTAGAATGCACTGGAATTTACCCATTCCGGTGAATAATCCAGTCCAGTGACTGGACTGACAGTCTACTTTTTGATTCCAACCCGCCCATTCCAGCACCACTGGTATAGTATAGACGGCCAATCCAGTGCTGGATTAAACGTATAATAGTGAACACGCGTTGTCGTTTTTTGTCTGAATGATTGGCTGAAATAATGTTAACGATATGATTCAGTTTAGTGGATTGACTCGCTAGAATACTGGATTGGAATAATGTGAACCGGGCATTAGTATTTTAGACCTTTGACTAATAGTTGCCAAGAGCTTCAACTATAAGTTAAGAGCCACGACCAAGTTTAGCCAAGAGCTTTGACTATCAGTAGCTTAGAGCTTTAACCATTAATTGCTATAACTTTCAACCACGAGGGGCGTTTTTTTTTTTTTTTTTTTGATCTGAGGCATTTGAAAGAAAGAAAGAAAGAAAAAACGTTTATTTGCGATAAACATCTCGCAGTTGACCACTAAGGTCATGGCTGCTTAACCGGGCTTTCTTGTGGCTGCCTTAAGCTTCTACACTCAAAGCCTTCAGCCAGGGGCAAAAACTATTCTAAATTAAAACTAGGCGACCGCTCGCTAAAAGCACCCCCTGTGGGGTACTAACCTCGGCTTAGGGCGTCGCTGGGGGGAGGACAGCAAGAAGGGACAGGCTGGATCAAAATTAGATTTTCATCTTGATTATTAAACGGGGTATTTAAAGCTACGTGCTCAGCTGCAACAACTGCTGGCACCTCCTTTTCGAGCAAGGGTCGGGGGAGTATCATTTACTCGGGGACGCGATCGTGAAGGACCTCGGCGGCGGGGTTTGAATGACGGATGTCGTCTATATTTGTGTACTGTACTGGTGGCCCTATTCTTCTCCTGGATGCTTAGCATGACCACAAACAATAGAAACGGGTTTTGTCGACGGAAAAATAGACAAAATGACAGATAAACAATCACAATCAGTCATTTTGTCTATTCTTCCGTCGACAAAACCCGTTTCTATTGAGGTCATGCTACGCGTGCTGGAGGAGTGTTATGGGATCATCTGGGTCGGAAAGGACCATGAGTGGCTTAGAGCTTAGACTATAAATAGCCAAAGGCTTCGGATCTTTTGTAACCTAAAGCATCGACTGTATTATTAGCTTAGAGCCTCGGCTATCAGCAATAAAGGTAATTTTTGGAGCCCTGACCGTCCTGTTGAACACATTGATGTTGAAAAAAAGTTTTTTTTACGAAAAAACATTGTATAATTTTATCAATACTTACTCTCTTTCCTGATTAATGTTAGCGGGGTTCAACAGCTGGGGATCTAGAATTAGAGAAATACTTTAGTATGATTTCATTTAAAAATAGTCTCCGAAAACTAGCAATACGAAATTGTACATCCGGCGGGATCTGGACCATTACCGACTTACCACCACAAATCACGGAGACATAAAGAGTCTGACGTAATGACATTTGGAACTAAATATTTAACTTAATGCGGACCCTAATTACTTACCGGTAAACTGCCCTAAATTTGCTTGGCGTCCTAAGTTTGCCTATGATGAAAAAGCTGTAATATCTTTTTCATTTTTCTTGTATGACAATCGAAACTTAAAGCTCTCTATGAAAACTCAAAGTCATCATAGGCAAACTTAGGACGCCAGGCGAAGTTAGGGCAGTTGACGGTAACTTATTTTCGTAAACAATTATGCCTAATTTGTTTCATTTTGACAATTCAACAACATTGCGTTATTTACGTTGTTGAGCAGATTTTTTTTCCAACTCATGAAGCAATGGATTAGCAATCTGTTTCAAATCGAAACAGATTGTAATTGTGTTGTATTACGCAATTAGCGTACAGTATGATGACGGGCACTACTTTGCCGACAAGTGCTAGTAGGTTTTGATTTGAGTCACCCATTTCCCATTGGAAGTGACCTAAGTGCGATAGTGACGACCTCATTTTTTCCAAACTCATTTTTGCCAAGCGGTACAAACCTAGCGTGTCACCGACCATTTACTCGCACTTCGATACTTCTATGTTCTATATTATAGGGTTTGGTTTCCCCACTTAGTCCGTAAGGTGGACCATTGTGCGTGGGCCATGGCGGCCGTTTGATGGTTATTCCAACCAGCCCACCTCCCTCCAGAAGCTAATTAAGTCTCCTGGTCTGTTCAGGACATCTGTGTAGGATCTGGGTGACCCGAGGGTTTCTGTTCTAATCTGGGTGACGCCCGTGCATTCAAAGAGCATTTGCGGCGGTTTCCTCAGCCTCCATGCACGCTTTGCACAGAGGACTGTCCGTTATGCCTATTGTGTGGAAGTGTTTGTTTAGCGAGCAGTGGCCCGTGATGGTCCCCGTCACCAGGCGCAGGCCGTTCCTGTCCAGGCGCAATAAACGCCTGGTTAGCCTGCAATCCAAGGATGGCATAGCTTCCTTGGATTGCCTGCAGCCCGGTGTCGAAGTCCACCAGTTCCCCGCTTGTGTGTGGGTGAACTCCTGTAGCCGCCGTGCGTATTTGGTTGAAGGGGATGGGTACGATAGGCTCGGGCCTACATACTGCCGTGACTTTGACACTTATGACGAACAGTCACTGGATTTCGATAACTTTTAGCAAACAGGAGACTAGACAATGGTCAGCAAACTCATTAGTCAATAGAGCCAAATGTCAATACTATAACGACTAAGATTTCTTATCAGAGCCAATCCTTTCTGTGTGTCCAAACTGTCTCAATACACTTTTCTTAATGCTTAAAACTCCCATCCTCTTTCACTCCTCAACGCTTCCTAAAATTACCTTGCTAAGAAGGATGCCTTCATCATCATCATCATATCGGCTGTTAATAATATGATGCAGACATCTTACTTATTAACAAGTCTTGGAAAACTTTGAAAGATGGATACAGTAATATTAATTTTCAGTTTCCTGTTAATTTTTGGTGAGAATACAACGGAAATAAATTATTGAAATATAGTTTTAATTTTGAATAAAAAATGCCTTCTTGCATAATGACCAGTGATCGGAGTAGGTAGATTGATTTTACGTACTCGCATCATGAATAGTCATAGAAATCATAACATGTTTAAGCCTTTTTTCCGGGATTTCATTTTGGTACTTACGGGATTAAATCAAATATTGTTATTGTAAAATTAAGGATATTTAAACTACTACATTAGAAATTTATAGAATGCAATAGATAAACATTTAAAATTGTTTTTTTCTGATTTATCAAGTAATCAAATGAATCTTACTGTTGTGCGTCCATACGAACCTTACATAATATGACAAATTTAGTAGTTATTTCTTGTAAGTATATTATCTGCTGCTTGTAATTGTTATTATTCTTGAATAAATAAATAAAAATATATGTTTATACTTCTTAATATTTTTTCGCATTCTAATGCAATAACAACAAAAGGGTTAAACATTTCTTATTCATATTGATGAATTCTTTATTCTACACATTATAACGTTTGAAATTCCTTAAAAAAAAAAAAATGAAATAAAATGAAATTGTTTATTCTGTAAATAGGATATCGGAATCACTTTTACACGTCATTAAAATAAGCTAGTTGAGTTCGGCGTTTCCTATCTGACTACTCCGAGAAGAAAGGCCGAAACAAACTCAGAGGACGCAGTCTCTTTTAAAGTCCAGACATAATCTTGGTCAGGCCATATGAGGACCATGTAGATTAGTGTCTGAAATGGTCTTTTGAGGAAAGAACCACACAGATTTGAGTGGACCTGTCCAGTCAGTGCAAGCATTTGTCAGTAATCGTGGAGCTCAACTCAGAACTTAAGGAGCTAGAATAATTTCAAAATCCCGGAATCCCGGAGGCATATCCATACTAATATATACGTGCCAGTTCATTGTTCCAAATCAATCTACCTACTCCGATCACTGTTAATGACAGAAACTCTGACCCCTGTGTGTATCTACCGTCGCACTCATCGACATTTGTACAGAACTACAGAGCCGCTCTCTATAGGCCAAAGACCGCATGCGGCTCCCGAGCCGCGGTTTGCCGACCACTAGACTAGACCATAACCTACTAACTTAGGACATAGAATACTTTTTTTAATGTTAGTACGTTCCCGTGTGATAATTTCTGACATCCTCGCGAACGAAGCCACGGGCAAAAGCTAGTAACAAATTTATAAAAACAACCCACCTGAAAAAAACACTACAAAGTGAAAAATAACTTTAATTTCGGAAGTCGGTGCCAAAAAACGAAAATTCAAAACCAAAGACACCGACTTCCGAAGTTAGTTATTTTTCACTTAGTAGTGTTTTTTTGCAAGTGGGTTGTTTTTATAAATTTGTTACTAGCTTTTACCCGTGGCTTCGTTCGCGAGGATGTCAGTTACTAGCTTGTGCCAAAATACGAAAATTCAAAACCAAAGACACCGACTTCCGAAATTAAAGTTATTTTTCACTTTGTAGTGTTTTTTATTTTTTTGGAAGTCGGTAGTTTTTTTTTTCACTTTTATGCTGTGGTAACCTACCCCACACAAATTCAAATACCACTACCTACTGTGTAATTATCAGTGCCAGGAAATTATCATATCATCCACATACGAAGTGGGAAAAAAATCGCATTATTGAAGCTAACTCAAAAGCAAAAGCAAAGTTAATAAAATTTATATGGGACCACCTCGAGAGCATACCCTTTCAAACAAAAAAATAATTTTCAAAATCGGTCCATAATTGACGTTCTTTTTGGAAGTCGGTTAAAAAATAGTATTCATTACCTCCATGATGAGCATGTCCATGTTGTTGTTGTTGCTGCGGCTGCTGTGGTTGTTGGAACTGTTGTTGAGGCGGCTGCTGTTGTTGTTGTTGTTGGAACTGTTGTTGTTGCTGCTGCGGGGGAGGAGCCTGGTACTGTTGCTGTGGAGGGGGAGGAGGGGGAGGCTGCTGGTATTGTTGTTGCTGTTGATATTGTTGCTGGAAGAGTTTAAATAATAATAGTTAGTTGACGTGATGAAGTAGTGAGGGATTAAATGTTTCGAATACTTTATTTTCTGCGAGAAGTTTAAATAAATAAACAAGCACTTTTAAGGCGACGATAACCGACTTTTAATGATTTTATACTGAAGATCACGTCTAAACCAGTAATGTTAATGATTTGGAAAAAATATATGTTAAATTAGAGCATTTTCTTAATATTTGAATATATAGGCATATTTTGGATTATGTTTTTATTACATAGTGAAATTAATTTGTAAAGTTATGTCTAACGCGGATTAAAAACTGAGAATCACGCGAAATCTATCAAGCGTTTTTTTTTTCTGAAACCTTCACCATTTTAAAGAAAATTTAATTATTTATCTTTTAGTATACGTGTTTTTATAAAATACCTTTTGTTTTATGTATAATAAATTAATAATGCGTCTAATTTAGGACAGCGCTCCGTGATAGGCGAGTCCTATTACTGGCTGGACTTAGGACGCGTTGCGTGAGCTTAGTACAGAAAACGCAAGCTAACCACTTAAGTCACTGTCATAAATCTGCGTCTTAAAAGATAAAAAAAAAATTAAGGAACGTGTATTGCCCACTCTAAAACGTAGTTTCACATGAATTATTGAATTACGCGTCTATGGCTAAGTGCGAATTTCAAACAGAATTGCGTTTGAGGATTTAGGGCGAATTTCAAAATACGTTTTAGCGCTGTCAGTGTCATTGTTTTCTTTGGAATATTGAGCACTGACAGTTCTTGAACGCAGTTAAGACGCAGGTTTATGACAGTGACCTTGAGTGGTTATCTTGCGTGTTCTGTACTGAGCTCACACAACGCGTCGTACGTCCACCCAGTAATAGGACTCGCCCATCAAGGCGCGCTGTCCCAAATTAAACGCATTATTAATTTATTATACATAAAACAAAAGGTATTTTAATAAAACTCGTATACTAAAATATCAATAATTAAATTATCTTGAAGGTTTCAGAAAAATATGCTTGATAGATTTTGCGCGATTTTCAGTTTTTTATCCGCGTTAGACCTAACTTTACAAATTAATTTCACTATGTAATATAAACATAATCCAAACTATGCCTTTATTAAAATATTAATAATACTCTAATTTAACATATATTTTTTCCAAATCATTAACACTACTCGTTTAGACGTCATCTTCAGTATAAAATCATTAAAAGTCTGTTATCGTCGTCTATATTTTAATATCGTCGTCTATATCTAATATTTTTATTTAATGTCAAAAATGCTATTTTATAAAAATGGCAACATGCTTAATAAAATTATTCCAAATAAAATTCTTCCATTGTAAATTCGGACATATAAACAAACATTCGGCCAAACAATAATTATACTAAATGATTTTATGCCATAAAAATATTCGTTTATACAAGATTATGCCAAGTGTGTTAAGCCATATAAGTTTCGGTGTGTTAAGATTCTGACAAATAGAGATTTTTTTAGTACTCTAAAAAAATCTCTATTTGTCAGAATCTTAACACACCGAAACTAGATTTTTTTTTAACGTTGCCCCGTACTAGAAATTTCTCCTGTATTGTGTTTTTTTCAATTAATAAACCACAGACCAAATAAGAGTGGTGGTGGCCCAGCGCTAACGGCCGCGAATTACGAGTTGTATGTCGTAGGTTAGAACCTTGACAGCCTCTTTACTTTGTGTAAATTATTTCATCACCACTGCTCTCTAAACGGTGAAGGAAAACATCGTGAGGAAACCGGCATGTCCTAGAACCAAAAATTCGAAGACATGTGACATCCACCAACCCGTACTGGGCCCGCGTGGTGGATTACGGCTCACTCCCTCTCACAGAGAGGAGGCCTGTGTCCCAGCAGTGGGAACATTATAAGCTGATTATGAGACAAAATAATGTTAGAATTAAAAACTTACTTGTTGCGGGGGCGGTGGCGGCGCCTGTTGATAATTCTGAAAAATACAAATAGATACACATTTATATCTGGCGAATAGACATTAGTGGCTACATAAGCGTCAAAAAGATAATACTTTTTTTTTATTGTCTATGCTATTAATTCAATTATGTTTGCAGTTTATGAGACCATTAACGGAACCATTAAATTGACATAAATCATAGAACTAATTGATGAATTACTTACAAATTTTATGTTATCTTTTTTTTTGTAGATGGTAATTATTATTAATTCTGTTAAAAATAACTTTTATATTTTTAATAAAGGCTCCATATTCAAACTTATAGTACCGATATCATCATGTAGGTCTATCTGTCTGTCTGTTAGTCCGTCTATCTGTCCAAGCATAATCAACGAAACATCTGAAAAGCAATTTTCGGTGGACTTAAAAATTAATTTTGCATTTCATAGTCTCAATTTCAAATACTAAAATTAATATTGTGGTCATGAAAATAGACATTGTAAACTACTATACTCCATTTTATTATAAGTAGAAATGTAATAATTATTTAAGTGCAGTAATTTCGAAAATATTACAAAACAACTGTCATTATTAAGCCTTTATTTTTCTAATGCCATATTAAATTGAGAATCGTTCATGCTAACATAACATTTGGTTGTATCTTTTTTTCTTTTTAGGCTTCCGCACCCAAAGGGTAAAAACGGAACCCTGTTGCTAAGACTCCGCTGTCCGTCCATCTGTCTATCTGTCCGTCTGTCACCAGGCTGTATCTCATGAACCGTGATAGGTAGACAGTTGACATTTTCACAGATAATGTATTTCTGTTGCCGCTATATCAACAAATACAAAAAAAAAACAGAATTAAATAAATATTTCCATACAACAAACGTGATTTTTTTGGCGTTTTTATAGTACGGAAACCTTCGTGCGCAAGTCCGACTTGCACTTGGCCGGTTTTAAACTAACCTTGAGATCAAACGTGACATTATCGAAATATCATAATTAACATCACATTCTTCAGAGACTGCTGTGTTTGTAGATTTTATGAAAAGCATGAATAAGTAATTCTATGACGAGATTTCATTAGCATATTGTTACATAAATTATGGCGTCAACCTCATTCGGTGACTTAGTAATTATGCAAAATACATAATATTAATACATAATGTATATCTAGCTGACCCCACGGACGTAGTCCTGCCTGTCCAAATTTCAATCATTATCATCTGCCTAGTCTTTTCCCAACATGTTGGGGTCGGCTTCCAGTCTAACCGGATACCAGTATTTTTTTTTAGTTAGGGCATCTCGTAGTTGACCTCTGAAATCATGACTACTTAACCGGGCGTTCCTGTGGGTGCCTTAAGCTACTACACTTAAAACCTCCAGCCAGGGGTTATTCAACTATACTAAATAAAACTAGGTGAACGCTCGCTAAGGGCACCCCCTGTGGGGTACGAACCTCGGCTTAGGGCGTCAACCGGAGGGAGGACATCAAGGATGGGACCGGCCTGATCAAAGTTTTGATCATGATTATTAGTCGGGGAATTTAAAGCTACGTGCTCAGCTGCAACAACTGCTGGCACCTCGTTATCGAGCAAGGGTCGGGGGGAGTATCGCGATCGCAAAGGACCTCGGCGGCGAGGTCGGAATGAACCCGTATTTAACATGTAGCGACTGCCTGCATGTAGTAACTGGGTTGCCATTTACTGAATAACACGATACCTCTTACAGGGTAGTCAGAAGCACAAAAGTCTTCTGTGCTTCTGACTACCCGTTACCGACTGTCAAAGATCTACGAATAACAGCCGGAAGCAATGGCATGCTTTCCGAGAACGATCCACGAACCGACAGCAGCAAACGTAGTTTAAGAGACCTATTAATTTTTTTACGGAAATTCATGTTTTTTGACATTTTAATTTTCAGCGACAGTAAGATATTTGAATTATTTGATTATAATAACGATACTGCCATATTCTTTTTTGTAAGATTGAGTTACACATTCTTTTCGCGTAATACGGTAGTTGCTTAGGTAAAAAAAAAATCTATTTAGTTCGTATTTCAGATAATAGAAAAATATTAGACACGTATTTTTCGCTTTATCATATTATTTAAAAATAACTTAGAAAACACGCATTAAAGTTGGGGAGTGGGGTCTCGCTACGTCACAACTCGGTATAAAATCTAGCAAGGCGTGACGTCATGCCACATTTTAACTCGATGTATCGCCGTAATCTTTTGATTACGTCAAAAAAGAAAAAATACGTGTCCAATATTTTTTTATTAATCCACATTCCAGACAAAAAAAAAAATTTTTTTGGACACAGGCCTATTTGCTGAATTGACGCGTAATACTATATATTAACTTTAATTTTATTTATTATAATTTTGTCTTATTATGTTGAGAAACGAAAACCAATTAAATGTATTCATTGTAGACAGAAGTTTTATATCATATTAGTTTATTTAATAAAATCGTGTTTATTTGGAATATAATGGACGATAAATCAAGTCATTTATTGCTTTTCTTTACGATTTTTTTCCGCGAAAACTCAAGGAATTTAAAGAAATTCTAGAACCCCGATAAACAAGTAAATCATTCAACTTATCTTTTAGTAATTTTAGCTTTTATTAGAATTGAATGAAACAATGTGAATTTGAGCGTCAAAGTTCCATCGCCGAAGGTTTTTCTTGTAAACTGAGTTCGTAAAATATTTATAAAAACTCAAACTCAAAGCATTTATTTCAATTAAACCATTTACAGGCACTTTTGAATTGTCAAAGAGTCGGTCAGTTAGTCAGAAAGTTGAAGCCATTCCAAAACGTAGATCTCTATGGAGAAGAACGGGCAAGAAACTCCAAGGACACTCTTTTAAATATAGATATTACAAAATCCTGGGTACATCATTCTTGTTGCTTCTATATGTGAGAACAATGTACAAAAAATGATCAAAAGCAATTGAAAATATAAGATAAAAAATAAGCCCTGGCAGATAAGAGATGACCAGTTTCGACCGACGGCGCCCGTTCACGAACATGACGCGTGGATCAGCACCATCCAGCTCAACCATTTTGTAGGGTATAGTAAACACGAAAAGAAAAAATTAAATGTGTAACTCCAACTTACAAGAAATAGAATGGCACTATCATCATTCATATTCATAGAATTCAAATAATTATGTTGCTGAAAATTTCAATGTCAAAAATCATGAATTTGCGTAAAATATGTAATAAGACTCATTAACCTTCAATCGACAGGTGCCATGCGGATGTTATATTAAGAGTCATTCGTGAGAAATCAATAGTACATTAGTGCCTATGCTTTCATATTTTTTATCAGTTGGAACAAATTGTAACATAAGCTAAAGGGGTTACAATTTTCAAATAGATTATTTTTAATCTCTAATTAAAAAATCGGTCAAATGCGTGTCGGACCACATATAATGAAGGGTTCCGTAGTTGGGATGAATTTATCCCAAAAAGACACTTAAGATTGAAGTTGAATAACATGTTCTCCCATACATCAATATATGTAACGGTCAATTCTACAATTGTAAATGTAAGTTTGTAATAGCAAAAAAAAAATATTTGTGATAAAACTACAAATTAACGGTTTTCGGACTTTTTCCTTTACTTGTGCTGTGAGACTTTGATTCTTGGCAAATTCATGATTCTAGGTCAACGGGAAGTTGGGCACGCCACAATTGCGGCGATAAGTCCCCTCTTTGAGGAGTGGCTAGAGAGGCGCCACGGCGTCCTCACCTTCCGCCTGACACAGGTCCTCACCGGACATGGCTGTTTCGGGAGGTTCCTGTTCAGGATAAGGCGGGAGGAAACGCCCGGGTGTCACCATTGTGTGGATCGCCCGGAGGACACGGTGGAGCATACGGTGGAGGTCTGCCCGGCTTGGGCGGAGCATCGCCGTGTCCTCGTGGAGGCGATCGGCGGCGGTGATCTCTCGCGTCCGGCCCTGATTAGGGCCATGGTAGGGAGCGAGAGGAAATGGGAGGCCGTCACCTCCTTCTGCGAAGCAGTAATGCTCGCGAAGGAGGAGGCGGAACGCGTGAGGGAGAGGCAAATTGCGCGCCCTCACGCCCCTAACCCTAACCGCCGCAGGAGGAGACGCCCAGGGCGTCGGGAATCGCAGGCCGATTTCCGGCCATCGTAGGCGCGGGCTTGCGGGCGGTGAGCAATGGGTAGCTCGCCGTCCGATAAGGACCAGGCCCGGGTCGACGGCGCGTTGTGTTCCACGCGCGCCTCAAAGAAATGTCAGCAGAATTGACGGGGTCCGTTAGGGCCGATGCCTGCCGGGGGTGCGAAGAAAACCGAAAGGGAGATCGTGGCCCCCGGCAACAGGGCAACCGAAGGAACACGGGTGGGTTTTAGTCAGTAAGAGTCTGACACGCCCTCCCGCTCCGCCCAGAGCGGGAGAAGTTATTTGATGATTTCCCAACCAAAAAAAAAAAAAAAAAAAGGTCAACGGGAAGTACCGGAAGTTTTGATTTATTTGCGAGTATCAAAATATGTTGCATAAATGGCCATATTTTTGTATATGATACTAGCTGTCCGGCCCGGCTTCGCACGGGTAGCATTAAGACTCATTTACGGCGTACCTAACTACCTACCCTACCTACCTACCCTACCTACCTACCCTACTTACCCTACCTACCCTACCTATCCTACCTACCTACCCTACCTACCTACCCTACTTACCCTACCTACCCTACCCTGAATTTTCTTTGCTATAAACCTCACGGAGCCCAAGACCTTTCCAACGAATGCAAAACCGTGGAAATCGGTTTGTGCGTTCTGGAATTATAGCGTCAGGAAGGAAAACCCGACTTATTTTTATATAGTAGATAAATTTCAAGTTGACATGAGACAGATGACAGACAGACACAGATGGATAATGAAGTGATCCTATAAGGGTTAATTTTTTTTCCTTTTGAGGTATGGAACCTGAATAAAAAAAAATGGGTTTATGAACTATTACTAACATAACATCACACCTGTATTCGCCAAAGGGTTAGGGCAGAGGCATACCTATAGTACAGCCATATTTCGATAGTTAAGTCCTATGTAACATGTTTATGAACTATTATTTCGTAATTTTATTACTACCTGTTACACCAAGAGATTTGCAGATTTTTTACCTACATTTGAGACCCAATCTGTCTGTTGTATGATCAGACAATTAATTACTTTTAATATTCTTTTAAATTTACTTCTGTTCCAATTTTAAGTAAATATTTAGCTCATTAATTAAGATTTAAATAAATTTAGTGTTAATCGAATTTTATTGCTGACTTTACCTTTTAATTTTGATTTAAAAAAAAACAATACTGAGTTTCTAATAAAAAAATACAAATATTCAAACATGGAATAACTATAATCATGAGTCAAAAGATGTACCAACATACATAATGTAAAGAGGAAAATTATAATAAGTACTATACATGAAGTTCTTAGGATAATGAGAGATTTAACACTTCATTTAGATACTTTTAAACAAAATAAGCCTAGGATTAAAGTACATAATTATGTTCATTCATAAGTTAAGAATCTTCGTACATTTTACATTTTTACCTACCTACCATCAAGCCCACTTTCACTTTTTTTCAATTTTAGATTTAGAACCACAAGACTTTTGAACATTCTGCCCATACTAAAGGTAATTTAGACATAGAAACTTTTTTAGACTAACCTGATAATTCTGTGGAGGTACTCCTGGGGCTACTTTCTGCTGATATTGCTGAGATATGGTGCACTGCAGCAGTGCAGCCAAGAATAAAAATCTCAACATTTTATTATCTGAAAACCAAATACCACATGAGCTCACAGTTAAAAGAACTTATCAAACAACTTTTTTGAGTTAACATTTACCGCGACAGGCAAAGGCAAGTAGTAGTAATAAAATTATGTATTCTTTTTTTTTTGAACTTTTAATTCGGTGTGAAAGAAATGTATGGAAAATTAATTTTACCTGTGTATGTAAACTTCTGACGTGGAATATGGGTGATAATATCCTTATCGAATCGATGTATTGATAATCTAATAAACTATTTTCACCGTATGTCGATGTGTTTCACATACGTTTTCAAAAGATATTAGATACCTTTACCTTGGGATTCCTACACGTCACGTCATTTACTTTTTGACATTGACGTAAGACGTTTGTGTTCCTTTTCACGTAGTTTCACGTTTCGCTGCTTTCACAAAATAAAAACTATCGCGTTATATTATTTCATATATTATTAAACTATTAAAATCCATTTCCCTGCTGCATCACCACTGCAATTAAAAAGGATCTTAAAAAAATATTTTCACACTTGAATGACATTGACAAGAATGACAGGAAAGCATTGTAAAACATTTTTCGTAACTATGCGTCACGGGCAAAAATATCTTTGTACAACCTTATTGGCACCATTTACCTTTTTTTTTTTTTTTTTTTTTTTTTTTTTTTCTGTAGGGCATCTCGTAGCTGACCTCTGAGGTCATGACTACTTAACCGGTCAATCCTGTGGTTGCCTTAAGCTGCTACACTCAAAGCCTCCAGCCAGGGGCATACAAAACTAAGTTAAAAAGCTAGGTGAACGCTCGCTAAGGGCACCCCCTGTGGGGTACGAGCCTCGGCTTAGGGCGTCACCGGAGGGAGGACATCAAAGATGGGACGGGCTGGGCACCATTTTCCGTTTGGGACCTCGGCTTTTGAGAAGTATAAAGGAACCAACAAATTAATAAATTACGTGTAAAAGTAGCAAGCAGTCATAAACCAGGCAGTTTAAGATATAAAATAAGAACACAACTCAATAATCACATTAAACATATTTATTGGTATTCTTGAGCGTGAGGACTAGTTTAGCTTAAATTTTGGACATACATAACGGAAAGACTTGAAAAATAATAAGTTACTTTTAAATATTAATGGTAATACTTATACGAGGTTTATATAACGAAACTAATAAAAACTGTATTATGTACTGATCCTGCCCCTTTATCTAGCTTGTGAGAAAGATACACAAACAAACATGGTTTATATTTTACTTAATATTTTTACTCGCACAGTTGTACGTTATGGCCTATATTTTGAATTTATATTCAGTCGAAATGGTGATATCCACCATCAACTCCGCGCTGTTAAATTGCATTTTCAATTAAGGTACAAACTATATTTGAAAATACAGTAGAATCCGTTTATTATGACTCCGCCTATATTGACCAACCGATTATTATGACGTAATTACACTACGAAGTTTGGTTTTCATATAAAATTCTTTATAAAAATTTCAGATATAATGACTCCCCTTACAGTGACATGTCGTTTATTATGACCCATTTTTTAACCCACCGATGAAAATATTGAACAGAACATTAATGCTAAAGAACAACTTGAAAGTGATGGGGAAGAGGAAGTCGACGAATAACCATTACCTATCGCAGAAGAGGCATTAAAAGCTACAGAATTATTATCACGATTTGTTCATAGCAATATTGAAAATGATAATTTGACCATCACAATAGTATTAGATACTGTTTTTACAATAAAATTAAAAAAACAAAAGCAGACAAAAATTACAGACTACTTCATTAAAAAATACACTTGTATGTGTATAATGTACTGATTACGTGCAATTTTTATTTTGATTTAATATGTATGTATACACATGTAGTTACTGTGTTTCTCTATTAAAATACTTAAGTACATACATATTTACATAAAAAAGGTTTTTTTTTTCACAAAACGCTTTGTATGACGTCCGCTTATTATGACGTGTTTGTTATTTCCTTTCGATGTCATTATAAACGGATTCAACTGTACATTATAACAGCGGTATCAATAAAATCAGTGTAGATCCTACATACGTTTGAGCTCTCGCCGCTTACCGCAAGCGCGGCTATAAGGGCTGGAGCATACCTGCCCAAGAACACTTAAACGGTGTTCCATCATCTTCCTGCCCTTGTCACATATACTTGGGCGGTTTTCCGTAACAAACAAATATCAACATTGCGTCTTTTAAAATGAAATCGAAAACAATGCGATTCGTGTTCTCTTAGACTGAAGTTTATTTATTTTCAACTTTGTTTCAGTCTTAGCAAGGTTGATATTTGTTTGCCAATAAAAACAGCGCTGCGTTGCGCGTCGCCAGATCTATGTCCGTTGACATAAACGTCACTATGTTTTATTTAATCATAATTAGAGGCAGCGCTGTACCGGTGTTCCAAGTTCCTTACTACAAAAATCACTCTATGACATGAAAAAAACAAACTACAGGTCGACATAAAAGAGTCTGACGTGGTGACATTTGGAACTAAATATTCTGTAGTAATGCAGTCCTGTGATGATAGCACTACTTTGCCGACAAGTGCTAGTAGGTTTTGAGTCACCCAGAAGCAGCGTTTTTAACAATTTGTTTATTATTTTACTCATTTCCCATTCAAAGTGCCCTCACTTTTTCCAAACTCTTTTTTGCCAAGCTGTAATTAAGTACAGTCGGCCGCACGGTGCTGGTAACACTTTGACCTTGACCAGCTTATCGTAGAACGGAGTTACAATAAATAGAGGTTATGTTACCACTGAAGTGCGACCATCTGTACTACGAACTAAATAAACAGACTACATAATTTATATCAATTTGTATTTGTGAAGCATTTCCACAGGAAAGTCATTATTCATTTTTTGGCATCTGGCGATCATTTCAGGGAATCTGTTATGTTTAAAATAGAAGATGGCCAGCTTAATGTCGGATTGTAGTTTTAAATCTTCAAATTCGCTGCGGGTTCTGTTGTTGGTCGTCAAGACAAGTTCGCGGTCGCGTTGGTCAATAAACATTTCCATAGTGGTCGCGTTATATTTATCGTCTAATGCGTTTCCCTGTATTGTGATGCTGTTAACGATTTTCTTCCAAGTATCCTCGTTTCCCGAAGCCATCGTGGGACCTGTAAAGAACATTTCTGTTTTAATTCTCAAATTACGTCATGTTCCTGTAAGACGCCAAAAAAATCTGACGCAACGACTCAACACGCCGTGTTCGAGTTCACGATAAGTCAATCGTCATCCTGAGGATGCCTCGTTGAGAGGTGAAACACGTGTCGATTTCTTTCAAGGTCTTTTTAAAACTCTTTAGAAATAGCTAAGCGGAACAGGTTACTAAATATATCCACTTCAATTGCATTTTGCAATGAATGTTGTTGAACTGTCAAAATAAAAGCCATTGCTACTGTAAATGTCATTCGGCCGGGGATTTGTTATTCTCGTTTGAATTTTTCTGTTTTCTCGTGGAGGTCGGAATAACCCTACCTGTGTGTCAAATTCATCGAAATAAAGGTAATAGACAGAGTTCCTTTCGCTCTTACATTATTAGAAGATGGATATATTAATAACTAGCAGTTGCCTGTGACTTCGTCAGTGATCCATGATGAAAAATTGCCTTATGTTCTTATTGTCCTTTTCAACGTCCTAGGCTACCTATCTGTCAAATTTCTTATCAATTGGTTCAGTGGTTATGGCGTACAAAGTTACTTTCGAATAATATTAATAATAAAGTATTAGTTAATGAATTTGTATAATTAATGGTTTAACGATAGTACTTACGTAGATACCTACGTTCTTTTTTATTAATATGTAGGTATACAAAGGTACTACAAATTCATAATAGTTATATAGTTAAATGTCAGTCTATTATTCAAACAAGTTACCGATTATCTTTTCACGTAGTAATAGGTCGTTCGATAATACCAAAATCACGCGCGCTAAGAACCAAAACACCGGAATACTCAACTGCACGGTAGTTATGCTGCGCATCGCATACTTTTAACACAATCAGCATTAATGTCCCTTTCACTGGGGCCCAAGTCCCCAGTCAATGAGGGATTGGGTCGTAAACTACCACGCAGGCCCAGTTCGACTTGCGCATCGCATGCTCAACCCTAATGTTGGTCAAAAGACGCACAACGATTACGCAGGCACCAACGTATATAAAGCAAGGAAATATCGCCGCGCTTCCTTGTAGTGTTCGAAACCGCAGTATAGTGGCACTCGTTCTGCGCGGCTTTTGTTAAAATTGTATCACGAAAATTACTCAAAACATATTTACCAAATGTCGTTTTCCCGGTGGCTCGTCACTAAGATGTCTTTTTTACAATATTTAACACAGTTTTTATGTTTTCGAGTATCTTTAAATTATAAAATGAGTGCAGTGAGATGACTCTCGTGGCCTTCGGAAACTGTTGGTCGGAGTGTGCGGAGGGCGCATGCGTGAAAAGTGAATCAATAACCACGACCTCGGGTAAATAAAAACATATATTTTTAAATAAAAAATGTTGATGACACCTGTTTTGATTTTGGTTTGGTAAGTTACTTTACGTTTTTTAAATTATAGAATGATTTTTTTTGCGGGCCAACGTGTTTCATAAAAGCTATGTGATACGTTTGCAATAAATAAATTTGAAACGAAATAAAGTCCAGCCTAGCGAAATAAAACAAAACTCCAAATACTTATTTATAACTTACTAGTTTTTATGCGTCCGAAGACAAAATTTCAAAGTCTGAAGATTGATTTGAATTTAATAATTACTTGTGAAATTGCACTGGTGCACTGTCTGGAAGCAGCGGCCACTGACGGAAAGGACTCGGTCAATGAAGAACGATTTCGATACCTTGCATCTATTGAACTATCGAATACGCATTCGATTAAAGTTTTGAATATTCAATCATGTTGACGCACAATATGATTTTATGAGGTTTCGACTCATTTCGACTAGACTTTTCAATCATCAAACACCTATTGTCATTTCGGGAATCTGATGTTCTTGTTTATCGTTTATGTACTTATCACCTAACTGATAAACATAAGTCAGCAACTACTAAGTTACAGGCCCTTCTAAAAAGAATAGTAAAATAAACTTTTAAAATATTTGATTCAAGATTCGCGACTCGCGTGTCAGGCGCTTACCTTTGCCAAAGTTGATCCAAACGTATAAGACAGAATGCCAGATTTCGGAGGACACGGTGGAGCATACGGTGGAGGTCTGCCCAGCTTGGGCGGAGCATCGCCGTGTCCTCGTGGAGGCGATCGGCGGCGGTGATCTCTTTCGTCCGGCCCTGGTTCAGGCCATGGTACGGAGCGAGAGGAAGTGGGAGGCCGTCACCTCCTTCTGCGAAGCAGTAATGCTCGCGAAGGAGGAGGCGGAACGCGTGAGGGAGAGGCAAATTTCGCGCCCTCACGCCCCTAACCCCCGCAGGAGGAGACGCCCAGGGCGTCGGGAATCACGGGGCGATTTCCGGCCACCGTAGGCGCGGGCTTGCGGGCGGTGAGCAATGGGTGGCTCACCGTCCGATAAGGACCAGGCCCGGGTCGACGGCGCGTTGTGTTCCACGCGCGCCTCAAAGAGATGTCAGCAGAATTGAAGGGGTCCACTAGGGCCGATGCCTGCCGGGGCTGCGAAGAAAACCGAAAGGGAGATCGTGGCCCCCGGCAACAGGGCAACCGAAGGCACACGGGTGGGTTTTAGTCAGTAAGAGTCTGACACGCCCTCCCGCTCCGCCCAGAGCGGGAGAAGTTATTTGATGATTTACCACCCACAAAAAAAAAAAAAAAAAAAAAGAATGCCAGATTTATGAATCAAGGTCGTTACAAAGTTTTAAAAATTACTCTGTCTGTCAAAGTCAAAATCGTGAGGCGAAAACGCCAGAGTAGTGAGGGTAGCCCGCGAAATTAAAATTTTCTTACGCTGGTCAGTATCTGGTTCTATGTTAATCAAAAACATATTTCGCGACCGTAACAAAGATATTTACAGAATCATATCAAATATAATCATCAATATTACTCTTTATGTTAGAATTTTATTGACCTCAAATATCAATACAATGTGTACAAATGACAATACAATGGATTAACAAGCGCACCTTTACTATTTCTCAACCTTTATGTTATTTCTTGCAATAATTATTAGTCAGATAAACGAATTTTCAACTCACACAAAATAACTAACACGGTGTGTACTGGAAGATGTCAACAGCACCCCAAATTGCGTACCTAACTTACTTTCTTTCCACAAGGAAATTCTTAATCAACTGCTTTATATGTTTGAAAAATGTATTTTCTCGACAACGCAAATAACACAAAGAATGGTATTGAATTGTCAAAATGAAAGGCATTACAGTTGTGTGGTCCCCATCGACGTATGACGTTGTATGACGTCGTGTGTTACGTCGGCCTGTAGTCTTTTTATTTTATTGCTTCCTTTAAAAATATAACCACGCAACGGTAGCCGTGTGTAATCATGTAAGTTTTTACTAAACTGTATACAAATTATCATTGAAACAAATTACCTCGACTCACAAAATTCTTGTTGGCATCACTAAAACAATGTCAAATCAAATGTCAATGTCAAGTCAAATGTCAAAATAGACATACAACCGGGCTGTCGCTGAGTTTGTGTTTTGTACAAGCCGGTATTTTGCAATTTGAAGAATTTGAAAGAATTTACAGAATCTAGTTCTTCAGTAGCTTCAAAGATGGATGATGAAGAACCCGTACGTTTGTCTGAAGGGATAAATATCAGGTACGACGTAGGACACTCATTCACTAGTATACTTTTTATAAATCCCATTTCAGCACGTTGCAGCTTACAAAAGTAATAAGTTATACATAATGTGGTAATTTAATTGCAAAGCTCGGCACAATCATCGACCACATTATCTCTTTAGCTAGAACAAACCGATAAAGACGAGTCACTGACCGATATTTCTAGTTCAATACGTCGTAATTCGAACTCCAATGCTACTTCCTTATTAATTTAAAATAAGAACTACATTTTTGTAATCAATGTTATTATGGGTTCTCGCGCACTACGCAGCGACGACCACAACTTGTAGCACGACGAGTCGGCCAGTATGGCCGCAGAACATCCGACCAAGTATAAAGTTTAGCCATAGGACTGTTCAACCGACCAGCTTTGTTTAATATTGCGGCCGGTCGTGCAACAAGTCGTGGTCGTCTGCGAGTTCCCCAAGACTTCATCGTCGTGACTTCATCTCGGTAAACTACGGCATGCAAGCAGCTTGCGGCTCTTTTAATACACAATTTTGGGAGTCCCATACATCTTTATCACATCAAAGTCGAGAGATGAGTCTTTAATTTAGCTAAAGTTGTTACTACCTTTAAAGTTGGTTCACCCAGACATCCTGCCCTAAGTTTGGAGTTTCTTGCCTGTTCTTCTCCATAGGAATCTACTACGCTTTGGAAAAGGCAACTAGCTTCAACTTTGTGACTGACCAACCCCTTGACAATTTTAAAGTGCCTGTAATTGGTTTATCCTAAATAATATTATAAATGCAAAAGTGAGTTTGTTTGTTTGTTACACTTTCATGCTAAAACTGCTGAACGGATTTGGATGAAATTTGGCATACGGGTAGACCGTGATCTGGGAAAGGACATAGAATACAATTCATCCCGATATTCGCAAGGGATCGAGACTTATGCGGGTAAAACTGCGAGGCGCAGCTAGTTTGAAATAAATGCTTTGAGTTTAAGTTTTATAGATTTGCAGTCTCCGTGCAAAAACATGTCTACTCAAATTAACCACAGCTTTAAGATTTTTAAATCACCCTTTTTCTAAACACAATTTTATACAAAGAATTTTTCTTCAATACTTTAAATAAAATCTTATTAAGGAATTGGCATGTGATATGGAGGAATGAGGAAAACGTTGCAAGGAAAGTTTTGAGTATGAATGTAGGTGGTTATAAGAGAAGGGGAAGTCCAAAGAAACGATGGATGGACTATGTCAAAGATGATATGGATAGAAAGCAGGTGACTCCAGCATGCGTAGCCTAACAACCTTAGAAACTGGTTTTGTCGACGGAAGAATAGACAAAATGACAGATTGTGATTGTTTATCTGTCATTTTGTCTATTTTTCCATCAACAAAACCCGTTTCTTACGCTAAGCATGCAAAGATGACAGGTAATAAGAAGTATAGAAGCAAAATACATGCTGTGGCAACCACAATTAAATGTAGGAAAAAACAAGGACATGAGAATGATGGTGACTTTTATTTGTTTTAGACACCTGATGGAGGGGAAACCTGCCGAGTTCTCTATAGATCTGGATTTCAAAAAGAAAAAAGGAATTTCGTTAAATTTTGATGATGATGATGATGAGGATTTCAGGTGAATATACTTGTTTTAACTTCTTTCCTTAGAAATAAAATAAATTTTCTTTCCTTTCTTTGCTTGGAGGAGCTCGTGACTTAGTACTAATAGCTGGCGGTACTAAAAGTTTGCTGGGGTTGTTCCGTGGATGAGCATTTTTACTTACCAAGACTCCGTGTCCGGAAAACACGTTAAGCTGTCATTCATGGATCCTTGACAGTCGTTACAGGTCATCAGAAGCCTGAAAGTCTGACAACCAGTCTTACCAAAGGGTATTGTATTACCTAGTTACTGGGTTGTGGAGGTCAGATAGGCAGTCGCTCCATGCAAAATACTGGTATCTGGTTAGACTGGAAGCTGACGCCAACATAGTTGGGAAAAGGCTAGGCAAATTGATTGAACTTCTTTCCTTTGTACTTTCTGAGTTTATCTTGGACATTGACAAGGAAAAAATCATTGAGGAAACCTGTACTTATTTTTAATATATATCTGAAATTGACAACCCATCTTGAGCAAGCGTGGTGATCAATGCTCGTACCTTCTCTGTATGAGAAGAGGTCTTCGCCCTGCAGTGGGACAATAATAGACTGGTATTATTATTTATACAATTTCTTTCCTTTATTTATTTCTCAGTGGACACCCGGATTTGTGCCCCGTTGATGGTAATAAGCTCGCCCACTATTACATGGACTTTAACTTAACTGGTGAAATGTGGGTGTACTATTGTAGGTACACCTCTGCCGAACCCTTTGGGCAGGTTACAGGCATGATGTTTTGTTTCCTTTATAACCAATAACAGCACAGAGGTGTATATTAATATTGAAAAAACGCATATCTGTACACTGTAAGGACTATTCTTGCTTGCAGCGCTCGGCCGCTATAGTATCGCTCACCTACGAAAAAAAAGAGTCGTGTGCACGGGATTTTGTTTTCAAAATGCCTAGATATGCGTTACCCCGATGGTACCTCCACAATATTGTCAGTTACAGATCTCCAACAAAATGTATGCGTTTCGGAAATCATTACAAGTCATCATCAGAAGTATAAAGACGCGATGATGAGTTAATACATGGTGGCAGGGATATTGACGCACAACCTGTTACCATGGATAGTTTATTGATTCAGGCGTGACCTTGCGGAAATCCAGTAGAAAATATAATAGACATTGATATATTTAGTAACCTGTTCCGCTTAACTATTCCTAAAGAGCCATAAAAACCCTTGTAAGAAATCGACACGGATTTCACCTCCACGAGGCATCCTCAGGATGACGATTGACTTGTCGCGAACCCGATAACGGCGTGTTGCCACACCGAGCGCTGGACGCAGAGTCTGTTACCATGGATTCAGTACATGATTCTGGCCACTGCTGAAAACTGTTTCAATCAATGTAATTGCGTAACACACTTTCAAACACAATCCGGGGGTTTTGAAAAAAATTCGTTATCCATTGCCTCATTCTCATTCGTAGGTTTGAAAAATACCTTTGCGTAACCGTTAATACGCAATGCACTGGCAAAATGAAAGATTGCAATCAATTGTCATGTTATGTGTTATGGAAAGGTTAAAGGAGGAGGTTCTCAATTCGAATGTTTTTTTTTTTTTTTGTATTTTTGTTCCGCGATTCCTCCTTCAATTATAAATTGATTTTGATGATTCTTTTTTTGTTTGGTAGGTCATAGGTGGTCCCATAAAAAAATTATTAACTGTGCTTATGTAGTTTTTGAGTTAGCTTCAATAATACGTATTTGTGTCCACGTAGGATGTGGATGATATGATAAGTTCCTGTCACTGTTATTTACATAGCAGTTAGTGGTATTCGACTTTCACGTGAGTTACCACAACTAAAAAGTGAAAACCAAAAAAACTTTTTACAAAAAACACAAAAACAACCGACTTCCAAAAAAAAACACTACATAGTCAAAAATAACTTTAATTTCGAAACTCGGTTACAAAAAACGAAAATTCAAAACCAAAGACACTGATTTCCGAAATTAAAGTTATTTTCCACTTTGTAATGCGTTTTTTGGACGTCGATTGTTTTTTTTTTTTGTTTAATTTTTTTTCTAAACCTACATACATCAGGCACTAGCTCTGACCGAATTCATATCGTTCAAAACTTGTAAGTGCTACAAAACCATTGTGAGAGACAATATATCACCGAAAAACTTTTTAAAATTCAGCTTTATTCCGTTAGACTGGGAGCCGAGCCCAACATAGTTGGTTACGAAATTACATTGATTAAAGGGAATGTGAGTGCATAACGTAATCATTCAAAATCAAGTCATTTATACAAATAAGCCTGAGAATCAGCACTTTTTCAACGTCAAAATGATATAAGTCAGTCCCCCAAAACTCCCACCCTTCACCACTGCTTAGTGATTTAGCTGGGAAGTGGCGCTACAATTTCCCCAGCAGCACAGCTGTCTGTTAATTAGGTTGCTAGATGGTAATGAACCTATTTGCTTTAATTTTCAGTGAAAGAGACGATACTATGAAGGTAATAGAACAGTCGGCAGACAAGATGATGTTGTCCTCTCCAGAATACCACTCATTTGAACAGCTAGCTTCTAAGATGATCGACTGTGATCCCAACGGCGATGTGAAGCTACTGATTATTGAAGAAGGTAAAAATGACTATTACTGTTAGCCTATCATCACACTATTGGGCAAAGGCTTTTTTCTTTCTCCCTATGATTTGTGATCCAGTGCTAATGTGGACCACAGCACGCGTAGCATGAAAACCATAGAAACGGGTTTTGTCGTCGGAAGAATAGACAAAATGATTGATTGTGATTGTTTACCTGTCATTTTGTCTATTCTTCCGTCGACAAAACCCGTTTCTATTGTGGTCATGCATGTCTAAGCATGCTGGTCGTTGATATTAGTACAGTATTTTTAGCTCACGAAGCGACGCGCGCTTTACTTGTGGTAACCAAGTGTACAAACAGGTTGTGAATGTGTGCGTGAAGACAGAGTAGCGTCAGCACATAACACACACACTTCCGATTTCGCCATTGTCTCGGACGGTACCGAGAGGTCCTCCGCTTACACACACATTCACAGCGTGTTTGTACATTTGGTGACTACTTAGGGGTATGAGAAACAGGGTGTAAAGTTCACTCGTCCACCATAGAAAAGGGAGGATCCTCCGACCAGATGGGTGTCGTGTCTAGTTGGTTGAAGTTGGGATCTTGTATATATTTCAATCGCGCGGTAAACTCTAATTGTATTCGCGGTTTACTTGTAATTGTCGCCACAATCACAAGTAAACCGCGCATCGCTTCGTTGGATAAAAATACTGTAGTACATTAACGAGTAGCGAGTTGAGCTAGGAATTAAGCGAGTTAGCGAGTACGCGACGGCGATGAGCTGGTATGTGTTTGTAAAGTGTAAGTTTCTAAGCGAGTATTCTGCCCTTCAAGCGATCGTCGCTGAGCGCACTCTTTTTGATATAACTCTGTAGCTGCGACAAGCGAGTACTCGCCGGCGATGTGAACCGTTAGCGGTCAACAATGAATACTTATAATGTATTTCTTTTATTTACAAGGGACCTACAATCTTTTGAACGTTTCTTGAGCGAGAAATTCGTTGATCGCTAGTCGCTTCCTCGTCGGCGCTGGGACAGGTGCTTAATGAGAGTAAAAGTTGATACTAACAAGTTTTCGACGTCTGTTCGTCGCCAGAGTAGTGTCGAAGGGAGTTTTTCAACCACATAGGGCAAAGGCTCATACTTTGAAAATACTATATTTTTTAACAGCTATTGCTGAGCATGCGGTCCTAGGTTTGATTCGCAGGTTGGGCAAAGTCTTATTGGGTTTTTCCATCAGGAATTTCTCAGTAGCAGCTCGGGGTCTGAATTTGTGCCCGGTTGATGGCAATAGGCTCGCCCCCTATCACATGGAACTTAAACATAACTGGCGAAATGTGGGTGTACAGGTACACCTCTGCCCAACCCTTTGGAAGATACAAGCGTGATGTTATATTAAGCCCAGTTTTTTTTTACAGGAGATGGTCCCTTGGTACCTTCAAATGCGGAAGTAATAATCCACCATGCAGCTTATTACGAAAGATCGGACATTCCTTTTGATACTACGCTGACGACGAACAGGGGACAGCCACTTGTGAGTATCCACTTTTACTCTTATTAAGTATTCGTCCTATCGCCGACGGAAAGCGACTAGCTATCAACGATTTTCTCGTAACTCCTTCCCTATCCCAAGGGCACGTCTTCCTTACCATTACCGCCCCCCCTGGTCTACTCCTTGATATGCAATAGCCTCTGTAGTCCCATGAAACATGAGACTTCAAGGGCTAGTGCAAATCTTGGGGTTCATTCGATTTATTGAGTCTGGTTATACCACGCTGCGATCGGTGCATTTCATTCATTCAGAACAGCGTTTTCGAAGACTCCACTTCTTAGTCCACACACAGCAAGTATTAAAATTTGCTGCATGTATACTTTTCTCTTTTGCTGATGACATCGAGTTCACAACCGACCCTTAGCCCTCGTACCCGCGGGCGATTTTTAACGCGCACTGGATTTTCGACGCACTACTTAGCGCGCAGAGTTGAAAATCCTACAGTGTTTTCTTTTGACGCGTTGGGATGGACTCTGTTGGATTCTCAACGGTCGGCTCAACACCGAGAGTTGAAAATCCAGTGCGCGTTAAAAAATCAACCGTGCAAATCTGGATCTGTAGTGGTAGAACGCGAAATTCAAATCTTCTTACGTTTTCTTTTTGGAATTTGCAGGACAATGTCCGGTTGTATGTTGATCAAAATATGATTCGCTACCGTAATTAAAATGTATTTACACAATTATAATCATTTGTTCTTCTGGAACAAATCTAACTTAGAGAGATGTATTAAGAGCGGCCAACCCGTCATACTTTTCATACAAACGGTCGTTAGTGATTATGGCCTAGTAACACATCTTTCTTCAATTTTTAGGATTCCGTACCTCGAAAGGAAAAAACGGAACCCTTATAGGATCACTTTGTTGGCCGTCCGTCTGCCTGTACGTCAAGAGCCTTTTTCTCAGGAACGCGTGGAGGTATCAGCTGGAATTTATATCAAATACTCAGGTCTACTGTCCCTTGGAGCTGTGAAAAAATCAAATTAAGCTACTACTACTACGCTACTACTATACTATGCTACGACTAAGCCAACGCAGTCAAAAGATACAGCCGTTTATGCCGCAAATTTTCACAAATTTTCGACACTCACAAGGGAATCAAAACCTACAGGGTACTTCCCGTGAACTCAGAATCTTGAAATTTGGTACAAAGCAACGTCTTATAGTACATATAAAGGAAAAATTGCGAAAACCGTCAATTTTTAGTTACATCATATAATAAAAATATTTTTAATAATTTTAAACTTACTACCCCTTTCATTATGCAATAAAAATACCATAACTATGACTCGATCGTCGTGATGGCTGAACTTTTACTTATATACCTACAGGTTTGTACGGAACCCTCGGTGCGCGAGTCCGACTCGCACGTGGCCGGTTTTTTTTTATACTAATAGATATTTTTTGCACTATATCTAGGTTTATATGAAAGCAAAAAATAAAAATTTGGAGAAACTAATTTAGTATAAGCCTTCTAAAATCTGCATTTTTGCACAAATTTTACCTGAACTTTGACCGTTCATAATATACTCATAAATTGTAAAACTTAAAAAAAAAACATTTTTATAGAAACCTCGCACATGTAATGAAGATTCTAAATGACAGACATTTATTTCACAAACTTGTAAGGCGTATTGAAAAACACGTATTTCGTGAAGCAAGTTATTTTTCGTACAATGTTATCGCGTTCTCACTTGCTTGTTAGCAGTTTTCACTTGCGCTGGATGAGACAACAAGCTTTTCGTACATGCTCGCGTTGACGATAGACGGACCGAGAAGGTCCATATTTATTATGGTCGGGAATTTCGCGAAACGTACGCAAGATTTTTGGTAACCTGTTAGTAATAGAGAGAAAGGCCGCCTGTCTACTGGAGCAGAGCGAGGCAGCGGAGCGGAGAAATGTGCCAATATTAACTAATAGGAGTGGAGCTCTGAAGCGGAGTTTAGATTCTATTGGTTAAGGCTGCATGTCCTCTGGAGCGGAGCGGAGAAATATGCCAATATCAGGTCCCTCCAGCGGACAGGCAACCTAATCAACTATCAATAGATGGCACGGACATCGACGCGCAACCTGTTACCATAGATTCAGGACATGATTTTTGGTCCCAGTGCTGGGCAAAGGCCTCCCCTTTTTATTTACAAACCATGTCTTCTGCGATCTCTGACCATGTTGGCCCTGCAAACATTATCAGTTCGTCACACCACCTTTTCCGTGGTGTACCTCGACGGCGATTTCCTCAGGTGTCCAGCTAAATAATTAAATTTGATAAATTGACCATAATTTTCTCGTCTTTTCAGCGTATCCGTATGGGCGTCGGCAAGATGCTCCCCG
The DNA here is from genome assembly GCA_916610215.1 of Omphaloscelis lunosa. NCBI lineage: Eukaryota > Metazoa > Arthropoda > Insecta > Lepidoptera > Noctuidae > Omphaloscelis > Omphaloscelis lunosa. The sequence goes on from OU744270.1 coordinate 6,530,751, forward strand.
GCATAGAAATCGGACTGACCCATGTCAAGGGCCCCAAGGCTCGCTTCCATCTGCTCTTGCAGCCAGCTGCGGCCTGGGGCCCACGGGGCGTGCTGCCACTGATACAGCGGAAACCGGTGCTGTTAACGATCTCGCTGTACGATGTCCGCTGCGTTGATGCTGGGTCTAGGTGAGAAAATTTAAAAGTATTCGAGTTGAAAGAATGTCTCGTTGAAGGTGGCGTGTTCAAAAATATTCAAAATGCATGAATAGGGTCGTAGCATAATGCTGAGCAATAGCCGATTTGCGTGGATGTGACGCATGCTTCCCCCAACCTTTTCTCATTTTTGTATTTTAAACTTCTTTTTTTTGCGTTATGTTTACCGCAAATAAACGTTTTTTCTTTCTTTCAAAAATATTTTATTTCACATATGACCTACATGGGCACTTATGAAACGTCAGAAGTTAGGTGCACGGTTCCAATTGGTCGTTTCCTGAAAAATAATTATCAGCTGGGACAGCTGCTACATTTGCCTCGAGTTGGTATTTAAAGTTTTGTATGGGACGTTTGATAATTTTTTCGTTATTACGTTATACGATGTTGGTCCCATAGAGAAAGTTGTTCAGATTAATGGTCTGTAACCACACCCTTAAATTTGACTACACCTTTCTGATACACCCTACAAATTAATAAAAAGCTAGTTAAAGAGTCCTATTACACTTTTTACGCAAATTCATGATTTTTGACGTTATAATATTCAGCAACAGTAATATATTTTAATTATTTGATTATGAATAACGATAGTGCTATTCTCTTTCTTGTAAGTTGGAGTTACACATTTAAATTTTTCTTTTCGTGTAATTTACTATAAATATTTTACGAACTCAGTTTACAAGAAAATCCGTTGGCGATGGAACTTTGACGCTTAAATTCACTTTGTTCCATTCAATTCAAATAAAAGCTAAAATTACTAAAAGATAAGTTGAATGTATTACTTGTTTATTGGAGTTCTAGAATTTCTTTAAATTTCTTGAGTTTTCACAGAAAAAATCATAAAGAAAAGCAATAAATGTCTTGATTCAGCGTCCATTATATTCCAAATAAACAAAATTTTATCAAAGAAACTAATAAGGTATAAAACTACTATCTACAATGACTTCGTTTTATTCGTTTTCGTTTCTCAATATAATAAGAAAAAATTACCATAAATAAAATTAAAGTACTATATATTCCGCGTCAATTCAGCAAATCACTTGAAAATAATGTGTAACTCCAACTTATAAGAAAGAGAATGGCACTATCGTTATTGTAATTAAATAATTAAAATATCATAATGTTAATGAAAATTACAACGTCAAAAATTACGAATTTCTGTAAAAAAATGTAATAGGACTCTTAAGTTCTGATGTATAGGCGATACATTACAACAAAGAAAGAAAGAAAGAAAGAAAAAACGTTTATTTGCGGTAAACATGACGCAAAAAAAAAGTTTAAAATACATAAAAAAGTTAAAAAAGTTGGGGAAGCATGCGTCACATCCACGCAAATCGGCTATCGCTCAGCATTATGCTACGACCCTATGCGAGACAGAGCCCCAGCGCTGGTTTTCAGCGACAGCCGGCGCCGACGAAATGACGTCGACCGGTGCAGCAAACAAATATTTAGACGCTCTACCAGTACAGCGTACTTAAAGAAAAATAATTTATTAAAATTAAAATGTGATTGAATATATTAAATAGATGTAAAAAACAAAAAGAAATAGACATACATTATTTTAAGTTACGAGAATATCATCCTCAAAAAAGTTTTACGTTTTAACAATGTAGTGCGTTGGCCTATATTAAATATCTTCAATCTTAAGCAATGTATGACGTAGCTCCTAAGTTAATTCTAAGTCCTCTCAACCTTTGTATACAACGTCAGTTGTTCAGTAAACTTTCAACTGTGAACACGCTCTTTCAACTGCCGAACCTTCACACACCAACCACCTTAACGGCAAATTACCATAATCTAAAATTATAATTTATAGATTTTAAACTCATAACATTCTCTCCACAGATTCAACGACTTACCAAAGGCGGAACAAGCAAAATTCGAAACGACTATTAAAACTATTAAAGACATACGCGCTGAAGCCAAAGACCTCTTCACCAGACACAAGTACTTGCAGGCCATAAAGAGCTACCAACAAGCTCTGTCTGTACTCTCACTCTCTCGCCCCGAAAATGAGAAAGAGGAAGCTGAAATAAAAGATCTGAAAGTCACTATATATGTAAACTTGGCCATCTGTTACTATAAAATAAAAAAACCCAAATATATCATAGGTATGTGCAAACATATCGACAGATGTATCGATATCAATAAACACTGTAAAGGCATCTTTTATTATGGAAGAGCTTACGAATTGTTAGGCAAGACCGATGAAGCAATATCTTGCTACAAAAAAGCGCTGAAACTTGAACCAAAAAACAACGAAATCGGCCAATGTTTGGCGGAATTAGACGAGAAAACAAAAAAGTCGGCGGTAAATGAGAAAGTTATGTGGCGTAAGGCTCTAAGTAATGCGCCTGAGGTTGAAAAAAAAGTAGTCTACACTGTCGATGACGACTTTAAAAATGGCGTCGCTGACATGTGTCAAGATTTGGCGGCAAGAAGTGACTTTGCGAAATTCGATTTGCCAATGGGTTTGAGTAGAGACGAAATCATTTGTATTAAAGATTTGACGAGCCAGTTTAAATGTTTACAAGTTCTTGAAGACGGGGATGGGAAACGAAAAAAGGTGTCTGTTATTAAAAAGGTGTAAATACCAAATACAAGGCGAGAGACAATACGACAGTAAGAGCGCTAACACACTGGGACGCCATGGCGACGTCGCTGACTACGTAGCGATGGCTACCTACCGTAGCCAAATAAGGTTGCCAAATAAATAACCAGTAACACGGGGGCGTCCTTCCTGGCAATCAGTTGGCCACTGAGTGTGAAAGGCGTAACTTACTTGTATACAAAATACTGGCAACTTGGTTATGCGTCGCCAGGTCGCCAGAGTATTCAGTCTCCACGTAGGGGCCGATCGGTCGTGGCTACGCTTCCAAATTGGCGACATCGCCAGACCGTGGCCAAGTGAGTTAACTGTCATACATTTCAATAGGAATAGGTTTGGATACGTAGCCAGCGACGTCGCCATTGCGTCCCAGTGTGTTAGCGCCCTAAATAAAACTTCGTTTATCTAATGACGTAGTTAATTGATTCAGACCTTCCGAAAATTCATGATAAAATACAATAGACGTTGTTATATTTAGTAACCTGTTCCGCTTAAGTATTCCTAAAGAGCCATAAAAACCTTGTAAGAAATCGACACATGTTGCACCTCTCAACGAGGCATCCTCAGGATGACGATTGACTTGTCGCGAATCCGAACATGGCGTGTTGCCACACCGAGCGCTGGTCGCAGAGTCCAGACAGATTAGAGTGGTGGAGGATGCCTCGTTGAGAGGAAACACATGTCGATATATTTTTTGATTACAAGGTTTTTTATGAATTTAGTAAATAAGTTACAGAAATATTCTGATAGAATTTTATTTATTGTAAGTTTTTTTTTTCCTTTTAATACATTTAATTGTAAGTATTACTTTGTTACGTACCCTATTTTAAACCAATAAGGTTAACTATTTGAATATTTTGTGTGTGTTAACCGACAACTGTAAAAATCTAGAACTCAGTACAGCCATATCTCTTTTATGTAATTGAAATAATTTCGTAAAATGTGTTATTGTAAGTAACTTTTTAAAGTGTCTAAATAAAAACCGGCCAAGAGCGTGTGGGACCACGCTCAATGAAGGGTTCCATAGTTGGGGTGAATTTATGCCAAGGACAAACTTAACGTTGTAGTTGAAAAACATGTTATCTAGGTTTAAATAAACTTTATTCTCAATAAAAACATAACATGTCACTTACTTGAGAACAATAAATATTACTTAATTAAATACTAATATTAGGTTCGACAACATCCGTCACAGACTATATAAAACTACTCGAAACTCGACCCACCCAACGCATTCATTTTTCAAATAATGTCCGGTTAGCGGTTAGATACAGAATAAGCTGGTTTTTGAATGCATTGAATGAGTGTAGGTTTCTTATGCGGGAGGGTACCTTATTGTATAGCTGTGCTCCTTCAAATGTAAGCATTTTTTTGCCGTAGTTGGTCCTGGTTTTTGGTAGAACTAATAAACTTGCTCGTCGTGAGCTTCGTTGACTAACTTGTCAATGTTGGGTAAGTGTGATATTTGTGTGAATGTTTTTGTTAAGAACTTTTCTGATAAATATACATGTGTTATAAATATATAGTTGTTTTATGTTCATTATTTTTGTGTCTCTGTATATTTTTATTGTTGATGTTAAGCGCGGATAGTTAAAGAGCTTTTTTAATAGTTTATTTTGGGAAATTTGTAGTTGTCTCTATCTCATACATTTCAACTGCAAATGTAAGTTTTTACGCACAATATTGGGAGATTTACCATGTTATTTTAAGACCACAGAGTTCTTATAGGTTTTCCTGTAATCTAGAAGTATAGAACTACTTTCTGTATTTTTTTTTAATTTTAGGCGCAGAAGTTTCGGAGATTAGGGGGAGACTGGTCAATTTTCTTAAATATCTTTAAAAGTATTTAACTTAAAAAACAATTTTTTTAATAATTGAGGTCCTCACAACAAGCCCTTTCATTTGATATGTCACACGGTACAGTTTACAAAACTTTTTATTTTTATTTAGCAATTTACTCTCAAAAAGTGACCCCCATATTCAGAATTAATTTGTTTTCGTTATACGTCCGTATTTGGGTCACAGAAAGTGATATGTGTACCAAATTTCAACTTAATCGGTCCATTAGATTCGGAGCAAATTGGCTGTGACAGACGGACAGACAGACACACGAGTGATCCTATTAGGGTTCCGTTTTCGTTTTGAAGTACGGAACCCTAAAAATTAAATGCAGTTCGTTGGTGAGTGCATCATTTGAGAAAAGCTGGACCGATTTGGCTATTGCACGCCTCATAACGCGAAACGTTTGAGGCGTGCAATAGCCAAGTTTTTTTAATGTTTGTAATTTAGTCCGAATTAGGTTTTTATGGAAGCAAAAATGTTAAAATATTGATAGTTCTGTTTTCTATGGGATTTTTATATGAACTCAAGACCGTATTGAAAGGGTCTAGCGGGATAAGCACATGAAAACTGCACTCGCGTCTGATAAAGGGTTTTTACCTTATTTTTATTGGTTTTCATCTAAAATAGCCATACACTTAATCTCACACTCCTAACCCCTATGGTAAGGAAATAATGAGGGTGGCAACCCTTAACGAAAACATTTTTTTTCTCAGTATCTATTCAAAATATCTTCATGAAATTGAAACCATATATATGACAATTAATAAACTAATTATAATATATTTTTTTTAGAATTTTTGCAATATTAGAAACTGTAAAAAACGAGTAGTATATTTTTTGGGGGTGGTTTTTTATATTAACCCCTAAAATGACACCAAACAAAAAAATATATCTTATTTGTTAATTAGTTAGCTATTACATATAAAAGTTACAAAAGGGTTGAATTGGTGGAACATAACTTAAAAAAATAAAAATCAATTACGGATACGTGCATGCATATATATCAATTTTTACCAAACTACGTAAACACCTGTGCACTATATCTTTATATCTATCATTATAAATACGTTCTCATAACTTTTTAATGTCAACAAATATGTATACCTACAAATAAACGATGACAATCAACGTTGCGTAACAAAGAACATGTAATGACCTGTTCATTTTCATGCAAGTTTTGTCAAGTTATAAGAAGTGAACTAGCGAGTCAAAACATAATTGGCAGGCGACATATATGTGGTTCAGTTTTTCACTATAACAATTGCGATCAGAAATAATGGAGAAAACAAATGAACGTAATAAAGATGATTAAAAAGTTATGAGAAATATTTTTATAATTATAGTTATAAAGATAGTGCACAGGTGTTTACGTAGTTTGGTAAAAATTGATATATATATGCATGCACGTATCCGTAATTGATTTTTATTTTTTTAAGCTATGTTCCACCAATTCAATCCTTTTGTAATTTTAATATGTAATAGCTAACTAATTAACAAATAAGATATATTTTTTTGTTTGGTGTCATTTTAGGGGTTAATATAAAAAACCACCCCCAAAAAATATACTACTCGTTTTTTACAGTTTCTTTCTAATATTGCAAAAATTCTAAAAAAATATATTATAATTAGTTTATTAATTGTCATATATGGTTTCAATTTCATGAAGATATTTTGAATAGATACTGAGAAAAAAAAAATGTTTTCGTAGAGGGTTGCCACCCTCATTATTTCCTTACCATAGGGGTTAGGGGTGTGAGATTAAGTGTATGGCTATTTTAGATGAAAAACAATAAAATAAAGGTAAAAACTCTTCATCAGACGCGAGTGCAGTTTTCATGTGCTTATACCGCTAGACCCTTTGGACAGGACACGTCTGTCTGGTCCGCTAGAGTTTGACCAGGACCGCTGTTCAATGCCTTAGGAAAGCGCGGCGAGACGGGGGATAGCATTGACGAATGAGCGGCGGGCTGTCGCGCGCCGTGAGTATTGATGAATGAGCGGCCTGCACTGCTCCCCCGTCTCGCCGCGCACATACCTAAGCCACGGTTCCGGTCAAACTATAGTTCTTAATGAATATGACTATGATTATCTTTGCAATAGCAAAGATAAAAGAAGAGCTGGCTGTAATGAGTTTGAGATTTTTTAAGTAACTACCTCTCAGCGCCTACTGTGTAGCAGAATGCAAATGACGTTATTTTTGCTGTCAAGTTTTGAGTAAAAACCATACCTGAAAATACACCACAAGTCTTGCAAACTATTTTCGACTCTAATTCAAATCTGATTTAGTTCATTATCAGTTACTGTACTGTCCTGTTCGTTACTAACCACACGAAAAAGAAAGAATCAGTTACTGTTTATCAATTTAAAAAACTGCTCGAGCATTTTTCTGTAAGTGCTGATCCTAAAAAGTAAGCTGAGCTTAAAGTTGAACATAAATAAAACTATAGACTAATAGTTATCATTAAATTTCATTGATCTCTACCCACGAACAGAAAAAATATATGAAACCATATACATATATATTCATATATGAATTACTAATAGAAAAATACCGTTGTTTTTTAGACTAAAAGTAGATTGTTAAGATTATATTTGTACTTTTTAAGTTTTATATATTTTTTTTAAATAAATATTTTGACCTGGATAAAAATAAAAATTGTTTATTTGCACCTTCAAGTAATAAAAAACATGGTTTACAATGAAAATAGGCCTTATTTTATTTATTTGGCTCACCTACAATTGAATACACCGATACAAAGATATGAGATACATGCAATAAACTTAATTATAGACTAGTGTACCAATTTCTTACTGGTAAGAACATCAAGCATTACTTATTTGTTGTTTAGTGCCTACTTCAAATAAGATGAGTTCTTATACTCACCGAACATAATAATTTTTCGACAAAATTTCAATTTAAAATCTATAATTGAATTTAAAACAAAAATTAAAATCACATAAAATTAAAATCAATACTTAAATTAAAATCTAAATTAAATTAAAATCTAAATCAAAACTAAAAATTAAAATTAAAATCGAAATTTCCACACTGAAATGATTTTATAAATTTCACAAATTCTTGCATATAATGCTTCGGAACTTACCAAGTGAGTCAAAGTGCACATCAATAAGCAGCCCCGGATCTAGGGGGGGGGCAAACCGGGGCACATGCCCCGGGCGCCAATTTCAGGGGGCGACAAATTCAAATGTAGCAGACAAGTGCACATCGCAACTTTGCAAAAAATGAGACGCGCGACACATTTAACCTTTCAATTTTTTTCTTTTTTACAACCATTATGGCGCCCCTGTTGGACTGTTGGACCATTATCGATCGATAAAATTTTATTAATATGTTGCTGGCAAAATTTTCATTTTGAGAAAATTTGAATTTCACGGGCTAACTTAGCGCATCCCAATAAAAGATTGGCGGGGGGCGACAGATGGCAGTTTTTGCCCCGCCTCAAAAAAAATCTAGATCCGGGGCTGTCAATAAGATCACTGCAGCTATTTGATAATTTACCCGGATTTTGATCCTGCTCAATAATTGGGGACAGTCAATTCTTCTATTCAAAATTTTAAATAAAAACAACAAATCCAGTAAATCTCTCCTCTTCTCTAGGGATATCATCTTGAAATGCAAGAGTCTATCTTTATATGATCACTTCTTTTTAGCTATCCCGGAAGAGTATGCTAAATGCCGCAAAAATCATTTTTGAACCCTCTCCAATCTTAGTGTGTGGGCTGCACAGTGAGGTCTCCATACAGTGCTGCAATATTCCAATGAGCTACGGACCAAACAATTATAAAGCAGAATTTTTGTCTTATTGCGACGGAAACAGGTTACATTTCTAATGACAAACCCAAGCATTCTAGAAGCTTTTTTAACTATATTTTCAATGTGGGGTACTAATGTTAACTGCCTATCAAACAAAACTCCCAAGTCTCTTATCTGTTCCACTTCCTGAATTAAGTTGCCACTAATATAATAAGCAGATCGTGTTAATTTAGTTTTCCTGGTGAATTTCAGGTGGTAGCACTTGCTGATATGGTAAGGTAAGTAAGGTTGTACCTAAGCTAACTTAATATCTTGTAATTATAGTTATCAGCGCCCACCCTCATTATAGGCGATGTTTTTGTGCCTACCATAAGGAATAATTTAAAACAAATACATTTAATATTTTAATTACTGGGGCCTACCACCAGCTCATAGAGCAGTATTATTTTAATGTTACTTCAGTGGGAGAAAGAGATGGAGATATACGTCCTGTATAGCTTCATCTCTTTCCCACACTAGGAATAAGTTTGATTTAATCTAGATGAGTTTAAAGTTAAGTTTTAAATTGTTTTATACTAAGCACAGGAATTAGGAACTGTATTAGGTGAGAGACTAGAATTAAAATTAACAAAGAAACTAAAAATAAAACAGATAAACGGTGTTGTGCTGGTGAGTATGGGTGAGTGCGAGTGTGAGCATTTGTGGGTGTTTTTATGTATGAATGTGTGTGTGTGCGTGTGTGGGGGGTGTGTGTGTGCAAATGTGTTTGTGGGTTTTTGTGTGTCAAAAGGAAAACTTAGGATATAAAATTTAATAAGTACAATAACGTACTACAATTGCATTATATTAGTATATGTCGTCTATTTATTTTGTCAATCTAAACAAAAATGAATAATAAATAAACGTTTTTAGTATTTTCTTTTCATAATACAAAGACATTATAAAAGTTCGCTAAAAAAGTTTTCAGTTTCGTCATAGGTTAGTGATAGCAAGCCAAGTGATCACATTCAGTTTGCACTCAGTTTTTTGTCATGGAGAAGATTTTCAACGGTTTATTTGCAATGTTGAATGGTCTTGGGCCCAGGAACATGTAAAATTTTTGAGCAAAAGATGTTCTGTAGGGTACAGACCTTAATAGATCGAAACGACTTCTATCTGCTATTCCTTTATCAGTCCGGTCACTTAGCTTGACACAGGAATGCTGTTTCATAATGAAGCCTAGCACAAAGAGTTTACGTACAGTTATGCCCTTTTCACCTTCACTAAGTGCCACTTAAATGAACCCCTAAATAAAAGTGCATTGTTAGGTTTTCAACTGTCAGCGCTGAGCCTAGCGTTGAAAATTCAACAGTGCACTTTTATTTAGGGATTCTTTTAAGTGTCACTACATAATCGTCGGGCCTAAGTACCTCACATTCCCTGTAAAACTCAGTGGTAGAATAATACCTGGGCTTAAAGTAACTAACCTTTAATAAGGCTCGTTGAGCTCTTCCAGCGATTCAATTATGCGTTTTAGCAGCACCGCCCCAACAAGTAATACAATAGGTTATAACCGCTTGTCATAAATAATAATACATCATTTTCATAATATTAGCATTGGCCGAGTGTCTTATTTGTTTAAATACATAATATATAAGTTTTCGTATTTTATTTGAAAGATTTATTATATTTAAATTAAGATTTTTGTCAAATATGAGTCCTAAATGTTTAATAGAATCAACGGCAGAAAGGGAGGGACAAGAACAATGAATAGATTCATCATGGCTGCAGGTGTGAGGCTAACGATGTGTTGATTTTAGCGATTCACCAGGGTTGCGAATTTAGAATGAGATGTATTTGGTTTTATCGATATTAAGAGAAAGGTAATTTTGAGCAAGCCATTTGTGACCATGTTAAAACCAACTTGTGCTTTTTGGAAAGTTTCTCTCTAAGTGTTACCATGGAATGACAGGGTAGTATCATCTGCATATGATATTATTCGTATATTTATTTGCATAATAATTTGCATAGTATACGTATAAAGGTGTTACAATGGCTTAAAGCTAAGGTACAATTACGGACCCTGCACAGCAAAAACAATAAAATTAATTCTTAAAATAAAAAAATTAAAAAAACAAATTAAGTACCTAACAATCAAACAATTTTAAAATAATTATGAGATCAGTTATAATAATAATAAGTTCAATTTAACATAATATTATAATATTTATCTATATAAGTATGAATTTACTACGACTGTGTGTGGTGTCTGTTTGTGTTTAATTTTTTTTTTTGTCATGTATGTATTAGTTTATTAGGTAGTATGCTTTTTAATTAATATTTGCTTGATCTTATTTATAAATGTCGTATCGCTGGTTTCATCTTTTATTGCATCTGGTAGTTTATTAAATATTTTTATTGACATTACGTAGGGGCTATTGGAATGTAGTTTCATACGCGAAGAGGGTAACATTAACGTATTTTTATATCTGACAGATCCTTCTTTATGTTTATCCATCCATTTTGATGTTTTATTTAATATTGTGCTCAGTTGTTCGTTGATATTGCTATTAGTTTGACATGTGGTAAGCAGAGATATATCGTCTGCGAATAGCACACATGGTTCTTTCATGATTTTGGGAAGATCATTAACGTAGATGATGAACAGGAGACATCCAATAACACTACCCTGGGGAATTGATGCATTTATAATCTTCTCAAGTAGGTAGTGTAAGATCATTAATATATACTAGGAACAACGTTGGACCTAAGATACTACCCTGTGGCATTCAATGGGTGACAGGTAGGCCACTACTTGCATAATTGCCAATTTTCACTCTTCGTGTTCTTCCAGATAAATAATCGGACAATGTAATGTTGGATAATGTTTTGATTTCCTTTTAGAACTAATAATTATAATTATTAACCTTTAACAATAATAAAGGCTTGGAACTTTTCTGCGAGAGAGAACAATAAAGGCCTAGAATTAAGAAAGGAATACAGAACTAACTTTTTTGAAGTCGGTTATAATGAGAGAGGAGAGATAAGATGATGATGAGATCATTGTTGGTAAGATTTTAAGATTTAAGATTTTTTAATGAGGCTGACAAAAAATGACATGGATATGTTGCAGATGGATTGTAGAAGCAACTGTTTTACAAAACCGCTAGTTGTTTTACATAACAGCTCCGTTTTCTAAAACAGCTGAACCATTCAGCTGGACTGTCATTCCGCTACGTTTTACAAAACTGCTACCCATGAAGCCGTAATGCAGAATGGTTTATCTGCAGTCACAATAAGCGATTGGTGTGGGGCGACCATGATGAAATAAAAAATGAATAAATAATTCCTGTTACAAACAAATATATTGAACTATTAATAAGATTTTACCTATGTAAATCATCGTTACGAAATTACAATGAAAATGAATGAGTTATTAGCTATTGACTTAATATACCACTTGAGTTTGGATAACTTTTAATCATATCTTTTATTTATTTTGAGGAACGACGAGCTTTATTTATTAATTTTGAGGAACGAAAAGCTGCCCCCCCCCTAGAGTTTTTTTTTTAATACAATGCATTTGAAACAACATCTCCATAAAGCCAATTTTGTTTATTTGCTCGAATTATATTTGGTTTTTAAAGTTCCATATCTCCTAAACGGGGTCTTATCCGAAGTCCTGGGACGTAATATTCTTTTCTATGTGCTGGTGGTAGGCCCAGTAATAATACCTACACTATTTGCGCTGTAGCATGGTGCGGGTGACAGTTCCCCGTATGACGTTGACATTTGTCAGTACCACGTAGGGATGTGAGGTTATGCAATTCATTTTTATCGCTAACGATACTCGCAGCGTGAATCTAGTTCTCTTTAATATTGTTATGAAAATTAGTGTATTATTCAGTTGTGCAGTGTAACTACGTGTGTGCTACGTGTATAAACTTGTCAATATAAATGTTTTATGGCTACATAATTATCTTTGTACTTATATAAAATAATCAAAATCGGGTTTATGTTTTTTTTTTCGTGACAACATTTTTGCTCTATGGTGCATCGGCGCGGCGGCCATGTTGTTTACCCGTGCGATGCTGTGAGTGCGAGTACGAGTGCAAGCGCGTTATATTGTGACTTAATGTGACACGTATTACGATTTCATTGTTTGTTTTCATTTTTGTTAAATTGTTATTTGTTATAAGTTTGTTGAGTTTGTTGTTATTACCATGCCTAAGCATACAAAAAAAACTGTTTTGGGTAGTCAGGCCAGGGAGCTTGTTGTTCGCCTCCGAGACTACTTTGAAAGAGAACAACAAAATAATGGACCGTTGTTACCATTGAATCATATTGTAGAACGAGTAGCCGAAGCTCTTGATATTGGCCGCAATACTGTTTCGCGTATAACACGTGAGAAAATTGGCCAAGATGGGATGTTTGAAAATAAATTATCGACACCCAACAAAAAGCGGACCAAGGTGAAGCCAATCACAGATTTGGATGATTTTGCTAAGGTTGCTATTAGAAATCATATTTATGATTATTATAGAAGAATGGAGCTACCCACATTGCTCAAGCTTCTAAAATCATTAAAAGAAGCTGACTTGTTCAAAGGAGGTATTACTTCGCTACGGCAAGTTATAAAAGATATTGGCTTTGTTTACAAAAAAGTTAACAAAAGAAAGATTATTATGGATAGGACTGACATTGCCCTAGCAAGATGTAGATTTTTAAGGAAGGCCAAAAACATAAGTGATTGGAGCAAAGTTGTCTTTTTGGATGAAACGTGGCTAAACGCCAACCACACAGTGGGTAAAAGTTGGACCGACGATACGGCACAATCGTGTACCAAAGTGCCGGAAGGCAAAGGCGAACGCCTTATTATTTGTCACGCAGGTACAGCAAGTGGATTCGTCCCTGATTGTTTGCTGGCTTTTAAGTCAAAAAAAACTACGGAGTATCATGAGGAGATGAATTACGAAAAATTTAAAGATTGGTTCATAGGTCTATTAAACAATTTAAAAGAGCCTATGACCATAATAATGGACAACGCACCCTACCATTCGGTGCAAGTTAATAAACCCCCAAACCAATCCAACCGCAAAAGCGAGTTGGTGAAGTGGCTGAGTGAAAACGGAGTTACAGCAGATATAAAAATGTTAAAGACGGAGCTTATTGCCTTAGTCCGACGCCATAAGCCACCAACTCCTACCTATGCTCTGGACGAGATGGCAAAAGAAAAAGGCCACCAGGTCCTTCGACTACCACCCTACCATTGCCAGTATAACGCTATTGAGCTGATTTGGGCCCAAATAAAAGGTATGCTTTTAATTTCAATTCCCATTTTGAAGCTTTATAAAAAAATCAGCTTTCCGATCGTAGCATGTACCTAGTTTAAAAACATTACCAGATACTAGATTAGGCTGATTGATGATTATTTGAATACTTTTTTTTATAAGTTCGTTTATTTTTAGGTTACGCCGCAAGAAATAATACTTCGCCGCCATTTACGGCAAATAAGATGTTGGCCCTATTACAAGAGGCCATCAACAATGTTCAACCTGAAGACTGGTCGAAGGTCGTGAATAAAACAAAAAGGGACATTATGTCTGATTGGGATCGTGACATACATATTGACAACATAATTGAGTCATCGTTAATAATATCCGTCACAGATTCAGATGATGAATTGAGTGACAATTCAGATGTTCCTGACTCTGATATGAGTTTAGACGAATAACATGTATTTTTTTTTAGCAACCTTTTAAGCAACCTTACCCTATAAATGTTCTGTTGTATAATTAGACCTTTTAAAAATAAAAATTGACCTACGCACAATATACGTTTTTTATTATAAAAAATATCGACTATCCATCGTAGCAGTACATCCCATCACTAAATACGTCTATGGCGTTACGTTATACGCATAACACTTTGCTTAATTTTTCATTCAATTTGATTTTATTTCTTGATTAGAACATTCTGGTTGGGTTTAATTTAATTTACTACAGTTATTAATTATTTAATATATTACGAATGTGGTACAACTGAAATATTAAGTCATAAATTGTAAATCGCGGCAACTTTCAAGAGTGAAACGAAATGTTACTGAAACTGTCACCCGCACCATGCTACAGCGCAAATAGTGTACCTATTAGGTTTCAGCCGTGTTCTGAATAGTTCTCGGTGAATGAATGGTGATCATAGAGTATAGTAATAGATTGATGCATAGACAATGGATTGATGGTGATTTTGATGTCATGTTTTTAAAGTAGTTTAGTCTCTTGTCTTTTAAGCCAACTTTGACATTAAATCATTCAACATTGATTAAAAAAACGAGCGGCCTCGACATCTGACATCTCCCCTTGGTAATTAGCAACAATAAAGGGGTGGGGCCTCGTCAAGGTTGTTTCTTAGGGCTAAGTCTAGCATCGCGCGCGCTCATTGGTTAAATCAAATAGCGCGCTTCCTCGGCCTCCTTTTTTTTTTTTTTTGGGAAATCATCAAATTACTTCTCCCGCTCTGGGCGGAGCGGGAGGGCGTGTCAGACTCTTACTGACTAAAACCCACCCGTGTTCCTTCGGTTGCCCTGTCGCCGGGGGCCACGATCTCCCTTTCGGTTTTCTTCGCAACCCCGGCAGGCATCGGCCCTAATGGACCTCTTCAATTCTGCTGACATCTCTTTGAGGCGCGCGTGGAACACAACGCGCCGTCGACCCGGGCCTTGTCCTTATCGGACGGTGAGCTAGCCATTGCTTACCGTCCGCAAGCCCGCGCCTACGGTGGCCGAAAATCACCTTACGATTCCCGACGCCCTGGGCTTCTCCTCCTGCGTCGGTTAGGGGCGTGAGGACGCGAAATTTGCCTCTCCCTGACGTGTTCCGCCTCCTCCTTCGCGAGCATTACTGCTTCGCAGGAGGTGACGGCCTCCCATTTCCTCTCACTCCGTACCATGGCCTGAACCAGGGCCGGACGCGAGAGATTACCGCCGCCGATCGCCTCCACGAGGACACGGCGATGCTCCGCCCAAGCTGGGCAGACCTCCACCGTATGCTCCACCGTGTCCTCCGGGCGATCCACACAATGGTGACACCCGGGCGATTCCTCCCGCCTTATCCTGTGCAGAAACCTCCCGAAACAGCCGTGTCCGGTGAAGGTCAGGCAGAAGGTGAGGACGCCGTGGCGCTTCTCTAGCCACTTCTCAAAGAGTTCCCCAGCCTCCTGTGACACAGTTTCTGTCCCTTTTCACGAAATCACTCCCACAGATTCGATTATTTAGACTTATTTAGATTTTGATTGCATGAAGGCGAAAGGAATGATGTTACACATAAAAACCTTTTGAATACATGTTTTTTGTTTAGTCAGTACAGAATGTATATTTTTGATTAATTGTATAATATGTATAGGTAGGTAGATAGGTAAGTAACTAGGTAGGTAGATGCGCCATAGATAAGTACTTAGTGCTACCCATGCGAAACCGGGCCGGGTAAAGTAGAATCCGGTGTCTGTTTGTTTGTTCGCGCACATCTCCGGAACTACTGAACGGATTTTCATGTGTTGTGAACAGAATACCGTCAAGATAACTTTTTTTGCAACATCCGATTTTAATGAGATAAAGCATAAATTCTGCTCCAAATTAATATCTGTCTACGTTATACAATTAATCAAAAATATACATTCCGTATTTTCATTACACCGCTCCCCTTACAGATGCCTTAAAATATGATTATGGAAAGAAATATTAGTAAACGAGCGTCATGTCGAGAGAGATGTACAGAAGAAAAAGATTTATTTTCAGTACCTGGCCGTACATCTTTGCAAAAATGAGGGCGCCACTATCGCACTTACGTCACTTCGAATGAGAAATTAGTAAAATAAATTTTAAAAAATGTTAACAACGCTGCTTGTGGGTTAATCAAAACCTACTAACACTTGTCGGCAAAGTAGTGCCATCATCATTATTTAAGTGAAATAATTATTTTGTTCCAAATGTCACCAAGTCAGACGCTTTTATGTCGACCTATAAATATGGCACATTGGTTTTTTTTTAACCTATATAGGCGTCATCTCTGTCACTCATCACTATGTGATAGTCGTACTATAAGCTCGATATATTTAAGCTATGCTTGTGCACCGCAACTTACGGAGCAGATTTTTTTGCGCGAAATCCACGTAGGCGTTCGGTATTGCACTACAAGGCGAAAAAAAAGGCGCAATCGCACTCCAAGATTTCAACATGGGTAGGATCATGATAATAAATATTTTGTGCTAAGAGCGAGCGAAGTGAACCCGATAATTTCAGGACCCGCCTCGGATAGGTTGAGTTTTGTTTTTTCTATTCATACAGAAAGAGAGTGAAACGAGCACGAAAATAAACGGACCCCTTCTGGGATGGGTTAGATTTTCTTTTGAACATTTAACCAGAAATGGGAAATACTTGGTCTAATTATGCAAAAAAGCTCAAAAATTATCAGAATACAGAATGCAAGAGAGAGTTCGAAATTTTTTGCACCCTCTTGGATAGGTTAGATTTTTATTTCATTCTTCAAACAAAAACGGGAGTTACTTTGTCAATTTATGTAGTTAACCTGAACAATAAATTAAGAGAATGAGGAATGCAAGAAAATTTAGCACTCGTCCTCGGATAGGTAAGATTTTCTTTTGACTATTCATAGAGAAATGAGAGTAAAATAAGAACCTAACCTTAGTCCGCCGTATTTCAAGTTTCATTTATTTAACCATTTATGTACACACATTGTAGTATTATATTATCTGTGACACATTATGTACTGACAAGACAAAAGGAACAGAAAAATACGTACAAAGGTGATGCTTATCGACATCTCTTCCAGCATACCTGCGATAGGACAGAGGATAAAAAGAGATGTAGACAATGTGTGTAAGAGTAGAGTGAAAGTAAAATACATAAAATCAAAACAATTCACTTAATAAAATAAAACAAATAATATGAGAATATACTTACACACATAAATACATACGATCATACATACTTCTAAAATAAATAACTCTAAGATATTATTAATTATAACGTAACAAAAATACATACAGATATATTTATATAAAATACAAAATAAATACCCACGCAACTATGACGAAGTGGACGGATAGTGTTCTTTCACTCTTAAATACTGCAATAGTTTGGTAGTCCCTTTGCTTCTATTATTATATTTTAAAACTCAATAAAGATTACGCAAGAACATAAGCAAATAGATTTACTTTAAAAAAATAAAGACGATGGAGTGGTTACGTGGTTACTAATATCTTCCTTAGTTTCTTTAACGTAAAAGTGAACTATCATCAATCATCCAATTCATTCACACACTTTCCTATTTTTACCGATTTGTTTATAGTTAAGTCAACGAGAATAATTTGACTTTGATAACACCTTTGTTGCGTCGGTCGCTTTTCGTAGTTCAATATTGCTAGTATAATGTACTCTGTGATTGCTACTGACGCAGATCTCCCTATACATATAAAATGTACTCTGTGTACTGACGTACGGTTGAATGAAACCACCAATCGTATCCAGCATAGAGTACTTAGTAATTTAATTAAAGTATTCAGGTATTTCTGACAGTACAAGGAGTGACAAAAATATTTTAAAAACAGAGAGTTTAAATTTTTAGACTGCTAATGGCCTAAAAGCCCTTTAATCTAGTCAATAAATAATAGTCTAATTCTTCCACCATCATCAAATCAATCATTTACTTCACTCCACAGAGTACATTATTATTTTATAATATGCTTCATTGAGATAGTAAAAACATATTATGTCTATGATATGCTTCACTCGATCATTAAAGAAATAACTTGTCAAAAATGTCAAATGTCAAATTCAAATGTCAAGTGAAAGTGAGTGCGATTGAAGAGCGGTGCATTTATTTTTCGACAAAACGAATCACATTTATTTAAATTCTTTCTCTCAAACACTGTATTAGAACATGTAAGTTTAAAACAATATATTTAAATATTTAAACCATATTTTACTAGAAATTTAAAGGACAAAAAAGATTGCTTGGCATAATAACGCTTTGGTGGGTAGAAAATGTTCGAAGCACAGCGAAAATTATTGAATTAAGTTTACCAGTACGATTTAATTCATTTGGGCATCGTAACCATGAAATTTAAGGTGACATCCATTGTTTTAACATCAAAAATAAGAACCTCAGACAATTCCTTAAATCAGCAATTTCTTCACGCTCACACCAGCATCTGAAAGTAAAGAAAAGTTTTGATGTTAGCTAAGAATTTGTTACGAAAAACCGGGAATAAAAATGCAGTGGTGTTACCAGTCTCGGTGCTAATCCGTCACACTGGCGCGCGCCGATTTTCCACCCGTATATACCCACCCTCGTTAGGACCTGCGTCGTATTCACTGCGAGATTTTTTTTTCTGCAAAATTTCGCGATTTTATACCTTAATCACGTATATGTTTTAAGTTTACATATTTTTCTAAAGTATGCTGAAAAAACACTTCAAATTATGGATGGGAAACTTTGGTTCAATAAAAATTTTAGCATTACCTACCATAGTTTGGCAAAGGAATCACTGTAGCTGATGCCTTAAATGATGAGTCTTCATCTGTCAAATACATTAGTTTTGGTTAACCTTATTTTGATTAACCTTTTTAGAAACAGTGAATTAATAACAACATAAAAATTCTCGAATCACCAATACATCTGCTAAGTCCGGTGATTATGAGCATTCCTTAAATAAACCCTTCGTAGTATTGTAACACAAATTGTTGGTGACATGTTGGTGTTTACATTGATAAATTGACAGCTTTATCACATAGGTAGTGAGCAACATTGAAATGTTGAAAAACAGTCTGGGCTAAGTTGTATCTTGAAACATTTCACTAGAATGCAGAAATATTAAGGTGGGTTTAGATTTAAAGAAAACAAATATAGATCTAGATTTAGAACAAGAGCAGAGAGCATCATTGTTTGTTGCAATTATGGTGTAAATGTCAATTCATTTTCATCATTCCTAAAGAATACCAATAAGCAAGAATGACAACAAACAAGAACTGGAATTCTTGTACTGGACATTTGTAGATCAGGGAACGAGTACTCATTGATTATTCGTCAAGTGTCTCTGGCCAGTTGTAGACTAGGTACACTATGTATGACGCTGAGAGTAATATTGTAAGTTCTGCATTTATCATTCTGTCTCAATTACTAAAAAAAGAAAAGAAGGAAGAGTTTGGGTGACAAATTTAATTGCAAGAAGGAGATTGGATGCTGTGGGTGTTACAACAATTGACATGGAAATACAATAAACTTCTAACCTAGTAGACATTTTTCTTGAGGCCAATCCATGATTAAATAAGATAATTATTGATCAAGTTGCTAGAACACTTTAAAGAGAGCGCTTCGAGGAGCGAGCATGTCTGAACACTAAAGAACGTTTGAGGCAACTGTTTTGTGCTGGTGCACCATTTACATCTAGCGAGAGATCATTCTTAGAATATTCCATAGAATCTCTGCAAACAAGATATAATAACAAAAGAAAGAAAGAAAGGAAAATAATGAAAGAAAAGAATGCTCAGTCTCTGTATCTACCAAAGGATTTGGTGGAGTGGGGATAGAATGAGCATCCGCTCGTTAGGTCTAAACCCACCTTAAAATGATGAAGATAAATAATTTTATTTCTGTAATTAGGTTTGTTCAAACACTTTTACATGTCAATCATAATTTAAAAACTAAATGAGTTCTGTGTTTCCTATCTGATTACTCGGAGTAGAAAGGCCAAAACAAACTCAGAGGTCACAGTCTCTTTTAAAGTCCAGACATAATCTTTATCAGACCATGTACATTTGTGTCTGAAATGGTCTTTTGAGGAAAGAACCACAAGATTTGCCTAAACATGTACTTTTGAAAACTGGAGTTATTCTACAAACTGCCGACACATTGCTTTGCAGTTTGTGTAAGATGTTGTATTAAAATATTGTTTCCTCTGTAACATTATGAAAAAATATTCTGCTATTTCTATTCTGATAACATGAATTCATGATCCATACAAAAAGAAAGAATTAAAAAATTGCAAAAATGTATAAAATTGAAATTAAGGTTATATTATGGCTAACAAAGGACCTCCAATGTAAGGGATCGTTCATTAATCACGTGATGCTCGAAAGGGGGCGACAAATTCAAGCATAGCAGACCAGTGCACCACCCAGCACACTGCAATTTTGCAATAAATGAGACGCGCAGCACATTTATAATCTTTCTATTATTTATTTTTTTCATTTTTACAACAGTTTTGGCGCCCCTGTTGGACTGGCACATTATCGATCGATACAATTTGATTAATTTTCGTTTCTAGAAAATTTTAATTTCTCGGGCTAATTTAGCGCATCCCCATAAAAGATTGCCGGGGGGCAGCAGACGGCAGTTTTTGCCCCGCCTCAAAAAAGTTCTAGATCCAGGGCTGCAGTGAATTAGTGATTTTTATTCCTAACAAAGATCTGGAAACTTTTGATACTGCATTTATAAAGCCACAGTTTTTGTACTTCCTGCCTGCCTAGGTCTAGTGGTCGCTAGCTCTACTAAGGATGAGGTCCTGGATTCGATCTCCAGTACCCTAATTGCGTAACTTATTTTCGTAAACGATTATGGCTAATTTGTTTCATTTTGACAGTTCAACAACATTATTTGCATTTTTTTTTAAATTCCAACTTATGTAGCAATGGATTAGCAATCTGTTTCAAATCGAAACAAATTCTGATTGATCGCATATTACGCAATTAGGGTACAGGTAAATTATAGGAACCGATAAGAAACGCGCACTTGGTCGGCTAGTTGGTCGTTACGACCAAGTGCGCGATTCGTATCGGTTTCCATAGTTTGTCCGGTCGGTGCTACCACTGCACACGTAGAATGTCAATCATAGAAACGGGTTTTCTACGGGTTTTGTCGACAGAAGAATATACAAAATGACAGATTGTGATTGTTTATCTTTCTGTTTTTCATTTTGTCTATTATTCCGTCGACAAAATCCGTTTTTATTGTGGTCATGCTGAGCGTACTGAAGGACTAAGTTCATACTCCTTTTGGTTCCTTTATGTTCATACATCTAGCCATACATGCACCTTGTTGCGGGTCCAATCTGAAAAATGACGCGCCCCACTACCGCACTTTACAGACACGACAACGGCGCGGCGCCGCAGCTTGTATATTGTTATATATTGTTGCGTTTTAAGATCTTGTTTTTATTTTGAACTAGCTGACCCGGCCCTGCTTCGCACGGGTAGCATTAAGGACTTATCTCGGCGCACCTACCCTACCTACCCTACTACACACCACATACCCTACCTATCTACCTACCCTACCTTACCTACCTACCCTACCTTCCCTAACTACCCTACCTACCCTCATCAAAATTCATGCAAGCCTAGTACTTTTTGTAAGGATTTATGGCATATATACCGGGATATCATAAATGCAAAATTTATAAAAACATTTTTCATCATATCTTTTTTTTTTTCGTGAATTTTTCCAATGTTTTCATTTTTATTATCCTATTCCGGACGAAGACAAATCCAAAAACCCAAAAAGCATAAAAATTGGTCCCGCCGTTCTTGAGTTATAAGTGGTGTAACTAACACGACTTTATTTTATATATATAGATTAGTGACATTGATAGTTTTTATATATCAATGACTAGCTTCTGCCCGCGACTTCGTACGCGGATCCTGTTGCTTATGCCAGCGACAACGGGGTCGTCAAAATCGAAGATCTGAAACGTCTGATGTAGAATTCTAAGGCCCGGGGACGGGAAAACAACGGGATGAGCAAGACGATTGGAGTCGTTCCAGATCTTTCATTTTTGTATGTCAACAGGAAATGCCCATCAGACTAAACAACTTTTGCTAAGACGTCATTCCTTAATATGTTATAGTGTTGCTGGGCTTTGTAGTTCCACAACAGGTGTTCCAGATCTTCAAATTTTTTCTCACAGCAGAAAATGCTCTTCACGTGGAATATTTTTTGCTATGGCACCATTTTTATATCTCTTATATCTGTTCATTTTCCAAAATAAATTACGTATAGCCTAAGGCGATCAGAATTCAAACGTTCGTTGCGCTCTTCTTCTGTCTCTTTATGCCGTACTCCAGCAATTCTTTCTCTCTCACTTTCTAACTGATTATGAATATTTTGTTGTGTGCGTGTTCGGGACAATGTATGATAATCTCGATCAGCAATTAGTCGCGCATCACGTTCATCACTCGTTTCAAAAGACCTGTTAGTAGATGTGCGAATTCGCTGAGAACTCAAGCGTGATTCTGTATCGGTAAACGTCTCCGACTCGCGAGACAATGCGTGACGTTCACGATCAGCGGACAGTCGCGCATCATGTTCTGCACTTGTCTCTAGAGACCTAGCAGCAGATGCGTAGATACGCTGAGAACTCAAGCGCAAGTCTCTATCCGTAAACGTCTCCGACTCGCGAGACAATGCATGACGTTCACGGTCAGCGGACAGTCGCGCATCATATTCTTCACTGGTCTCTAGAGACCTGGATGTAGATGCATAAATACACTGAGAACGCAAGCGAGCTTCGCGATCCGAAGAGGTTTCTACGGAGCGAGTTGCAGCCTGATGTTCTCGAGCAGCATCAAGTCTATCCTGACGCTCTTCGGTAGATTCTTGGGATCTTATGATCCTCAAACTTTTAGCTCCTTTGGAACGCTGGGAAAGATTTGACCTCTTTCTAGTCATGGTTATAGTTTTATTCTGAAGATACTTGATCAATTAAAATTTAAGTGACTGCTCCCCTGCGTTACCGGGTAGGCTACCGTGTCACGAAGATAAATGGAAAAGGAAATAAAACACTCAAATAACATAAGCCCGAAGGCATATTTACTCGATAAAATAAAATAATAAATGGGAGTTTTAGCCAGTAGAGTCAAATTTTCAATGATTCATAGAATTTCCATCGAAAATCAGTCCTAAACTGTTACCGCTTTCACCGCGTGGAGGTACTCCCAGCTTATGTTATTTTATAATTATACAGTGAAATTAGTGATAGCTTTGATTTCCACATCAGGGGTTCCAGATCTACAATCTTTATACGTCAACAGAGAGTGCTCATCAAGCCGAACAACTCTTGCTAAGACGTCATTCCTATATATGTTATAGTGTAGCTGGGCTCTTGAAGTTCCACATCAGCTGTTCCAGATCTTCAAATTTTATACGACAACAGAAAGTGCTCATCAGGCTGAACAGTTCTTGCTAAGACGGCATTCCTATATATGTTATAGTGTAGCTGGGCTGTTGGAGTTCCACATCAGCTGTTCCAGATCTTCAAATTTTATACGCCAACAGAGAGTGCTCATCAGGCTGAACAACTCTTGTTAAGACGTCATTCCTATATATGTTATAGTGTAGCTGGGCTGTTGGAGTTCCACATCAGCTGTTCCAGATCTTCAAATTTTATACGACAACAGAGAGTGCTCATCAGGTTGAACAACTCTTGCTAAGACGTCATTCCTATATATGTTATAGTGTAGCTGGGCTGTTGGAGTTCCACATCAGCTGTTCCAGATCTTCAAATTTTATACGACAACAGAGAGTGCTCATCAGGCTGAACAACTCTTGTTAAGACGTCATTCCTATATATGTTATAGTGTAGCTGGGCTCTTGGAGTTCCACATCAGCTGTTCCAGATCTTCAAATTTTATACGCCAACAGAGAGTGCTCATCAGGCTGAACAACTCTTGTTAAGACGTCATTCCTATATATGTTATAGTGTAGCTGGGCTCTTGGAGTTCCACATCAGCTGTTCCAGATCTTCAAATTTTAAACGACAACAGAGAGTGCTCATCAGGCTGAACAACTTTTGCTAAGACGTCATTCCTATATATGTTATAGTGTAGCTGGGCTGTTGGAGTTCCACATCAGCTGTTCCAGATCTTCAAATTTTATACGACAACAGAGAGTGCTCATCAGGTTGAATAACTCTTGCTAAGACGTCATTCCTATATATGTTATAGTATAGCTGGGCCCGTACGCAAAATACGCGCTTTGACGTGGAGTTGCGGATACCAGCCCGTATTACCTATTACCTAGTATAGCTGGGCTCTTGGAGTTCCACATCAGCTGTTCCAGATCTTCAAATTTTATACGACAACAGAGAGTGCTCATCAGGTTGAACAACTCTTGCTAAGACGTCATTCCTATATTTGTTATAGTGTAGCTGGGCTCTTGGAGTTCCACATCAGCTGTTTCAGATCTTCAAATTTATTCTCTTAGCAGAAAATGCTCATCACGTGAAACTATTTTTGCTATGGTACCATTTTTGTATTTCTTATAGTTTAGCTGGTCTGTTGCGGTCCTGCATCAGGTGTTCAAGTTTCCAAGATAAATTATAGCCTATATGTTGCCCAGACTTAATACCTATACAACAAAAAGAAAATCATTCAAATCCGTCCAGTAGTTCCGAAGATTAGCGTGTACAAACAAACAGACAAACAGACACACAGACAAACAGACAGATTTTTTTTTTTTGGTTTCGTGCTCTATTACTGTTTCTAAACCCCCCTCAATTATTTTTTTTTTAATATATTCAATGTACAGACACAGTTTTTTTACTGTTTTATTATATGTATAGATTAGTGATAGATTTTTATTTTGTGGCCTAATTGCGTAATACACGATCAATCACAATCTGTTACGATTTGAAACAGATTGCTAATCAATTGCTTTCTAAGGTGGAAAAAAAATTTGCTCAACAACGTAAATATCGCAATGAATGTTGTTGAACTGTCAAAATGAAACGGATTAGTCTTAATCATTTGCCGAAAATGTTTACGCAATTAGATAGCTGGACGGCCAGGCTCACTGTTTCCCGTCTTTTTCTATGGTCTCAAAATTAGTGTGTTTTTTTAATTGTTTTTTTTTTGCCACAGTGACAATGGAGCCCCAGCCGCATGACATGATCTCCTGCCCCTACAATATGGCGCATCAGGTGGAGCACTATCGGATGCACATTCACTTACAAAAGTGCCGCAAACAGCATCCGAACAGCGGGAAAGTTAACTGCCCGTTTGATGCCACACATGTGGTCAATGAAGTAGAATTAGATGTGAGTTTTCATTTTATAATTTGGTTTCCAAGTGCTTTTATTAAATTGTCATTTTCAAGAGCATTTTGCTTTTTCTGTCTGCTTAGCATACTTGCCAACCTCCGGTGACTGTTTTAAAATAGATTTGCACAATATAATTGCCTCGTCTCGTTGGTCGGGAAAACGTTGGTTACAAAATAACGATTACAGTAACCGGTGGTTACCCATGCGCACTGGTTAACGTCATTTTATTCTTAAACATCTGGACATTATGCACGCTATTTTTAGGGTTCCGTACCTCATAAGGTAAAAAAAGGATCCCTTATAAGATCACTCTCTTGTCCGTCTGTCCGTGTGTCACCGCCGATTTTCTCAGGAACGGGTGGGCCTAGCAAGTTGAAATTTATACCAGATACTGAGGCCTATTAGGTGTATAAAAATCAAGGTCCTGAGTCAACACGATAAAAAGATATGCAAATTAGGCAAATATATGCAAATTTATATTTTTGACTGTCTCGTTGGTCAAGTGGTCGCAAGCGCTACTGCTGAGCATGAGGTCCTGGGTTCGATTCCCAGGTCGGGCAAAGTGTTATTGGGTTTTTCTATCTGAAATTTCTCAGTAGCAGCCTGGAGTCTGGATTTGTGCCCGGTTGATGGCAATAGGCTCGCCCCCTATTACATGGGACTTAAAACATAACTGGCGAAATGTGGGTGAACCTGCTACAGGGACATCTCGAACCTGCTACAGGGACATCTCTGCCTAACCCTTCGGGGAAACAAAGCGTGATGTTATGTTGTATATTTTCGCGAAAACTTGTAAATACCAAAATTTACCTTAATTTTCAACATTTTTATTTTTTGGAATTTTCCCTTTACTTGTGCCGTGTAAGTAAGACCTTGTTTTTAACAAAAATTGACAATTCTAGGTCAACCGGAAGTATAGGTTTTGGGTTGAAAACCTGTGTATGTATAAAATGATGATGTTGATATATTTAGTAACCTTTTCCGCTTAGCTATTTCTAAAGAGTCTTGAAAAGACCCTGGAAGAAATCGACACGTGTTTCACCTCTCAACGAGGCATCCTTGAGGATGCCTCGTTGAGAGGTGGAAAAGGTTACTAAATATATCCACATCATCATTTTATTATGGATTTCCGCAAGGTCACGCCTGAATCAATTAACTATCTGTGTATGTATAACCATGGTACTTCCCGTTGGCCTAGAATCACGAAATTTGGCAAATACATTCCAACTGCAAATGTAAGTTTGTACGCACAATATTTAGAGATTTATCATGGTATTTTAAAACCACAGACTTTTTATAGGTTTTCCTGTGATCTGTGAGTAAAGAGCCATACCATGATTTTTTTTCAAAATGTTCAAAAAAAGGTCCAGTAGTTTTGGAGATAAGGCCTTAATGGTTAATTTTCATCGAATTTTTTAAATATCTTTATTTAAAAAAAAAAATTAAGATCCTCACAACAAGCACTTTCATTTGTAGACACACGGTACTGTTAGCAAAACGTTTTTTTTTTTTAATTTTCTTGTTCGCCCCCAAAAGTGACCCCTATATTCAAAATTCATTTATTTACATTAGTAGTTCGCATTAGATTCAGAGCAAATTGGCTGTGACAGACGGACAGACAGACACACGAGTGATCCTATAAGGGTTCCGTTTTTTCCTTTTGAGTTACGGAACCCTTAAAAGTATTTATAACTCGTGGTAATAACTTAAATCTATCGGAAGAGCAGGAATTTATTGAAAGATACCGTGTTTCAAACGAAGTAGCTCTATTCCTATTGAAAATGCGATTATGCGACGTTGTCAATTTTTTTTTTTGCCAAAAGTAATTTGAATTAAGTTCTTTGAAGCTAGTATATTATCTGTGTTTGAAGTGAAAACTTTTTTAGGCGCGTTGGGCATTTGTGGGATGGGAAAAACAATTGAACTCGCGACACCGTTACCGACACCTCATTGTTGTAAACGCGATTGTGCTCTTTATTTATATTACGTTACGGATCAATGTTCTATGCAAGTATTTTCTTGTTCAAGTTTTCACCTGTGTCAGCACTCCCGGAGTGCCATTGTTTTTGTTTTGTTTTTTTTTTAAATTTCACTTTACGGTGTTTTACAAAAATAATTGTGACTTTGTTGAATTATATTGTACGAAAAAAAAAAAAAAAACATTGAAGTTGACTTACAAAATTAGCAGTTGCAACTGACTTTTATATATATATATATATATATATATATTATTTTTTATACTTATCTATATTTCCGAAAGTGTTTGGTGCAGTTGATTGTACTCTTGTCAAATTTAGTTGTCACTTGAAAATTTGACGTGACCGGCGAAATCTTGCCTTAATATAAAAATCTCCAGTATTACTTTTTACTGGCAGCCCGAATAACTTTTACAATCGGTTTTTTATGCAGCGAAACAACGCTTTGTATTTAAAGAACGTTAAACAGCTTACGTAACCGTTATTATTTGACTTACGTATGTAACGTTAACCATTCGTTTGAAAAAACCGGGCATTTTTTCTTTCTTGTTGCATACATAACTCAAATGTTTGTAAGTACAGAAATTTTAGTGGACAGGCGTGCAGTTTCATATAAGACGATTTCGAATAAAAAAACATATTTGCAGCAAGCTACTATTTTTTATTGAAACTGCGTTCATAGACATGTTAAAAACCCTATCCGATCCGCGAGGGTGTTGTTAGCTATCGTACTGAGCACAGGACAGATTATCTGTTCTGTGGTATTGAGAATCTATGTGGTAATTTTCAGCACGCGTAGTATGACCACCGTAGAAACGGTTTTGTCGACGGAAGAATAGAAAAAATCATAGATAAACAATCATAATCTGTCATTTTGTCTATTCTTCCGTCGACAAAACCCGTTTCTACGGTGGTCATGCTACTAGTGCAGGAAAACATTTTTAAAAAAATTGTCCCTTTTTTCCAATGGGTGGTTTTACCGGGTTCTTTACCTACATGGGGCGCGGGCTGTCATTGAGCGGGTGTCTACAAGTCATACTCATAATTACTTATGACTGCTGTTGAAAATGTTCTAATTTTTAATGGATTTGGGATAATTTTGGTACTAAAAATGTGAATTTTAAATAGCAATAAGTTTTTTTATTTGAAATACTTAATAATAAAATAAAAAAACTGTGGCACTCCGGGAGTGCCGACAGATGTGAAAACTAGAAAAAAAACATCGGCACAGCAGTACTCAACGCGTTGATGTCTTTTACTCTACGCACCGCGGCAATCAACGCGTTGATGTCTTTTTAATGGTCAAAAGCTGGTGTCATCACGGTGTCGCAAAATCAATGGTTTAGTCCCATCTCAAAAATGCCCAACGCGCCTAAAGAAGCTTTCATTTTAAAAAACTTTTTAGTAATGTTATTGGGGTACCTATGTGCCCCTTTCGGATTGGACAGGGTTTTTTTTTACACGTATGTATTGATTTTATAAACATTCAGATTCAAAATCAATCTGACTAGCCTTTTCCAACTATGTTGGGGTCAAAGTCAAATCATTTATTTCAAATAGGCCCATGTATGGCACTTTTGAACGTCAAAATTTACAGACTAATATAATTGATTCTAGTCGCCCCTTCCAAAAGGTAGTTTTCGTATGGAGAAGAATGGGCAAGAAACTCCACCGTTACTCTTTTAAAATGTTTTACAATAGTTTGTATTAGTACGTACATTAGTTAAATAATTATATGTGAAGACGTTGCACCTAGAATAAAATTACTATACCACAATAGGTAAAAAGAATTAAAAATGAAGCAACGACAGATAATTTAATTATGTGATAGATACATGGTGCTCACATATTTACAAACATTGTAAAAGTAGACGATTTTCCTAATGTTTTTAAAATTAATAAGTCAGTGTGTGAGGAAGTAATCACAGAATTTAAAATCAATGTCATATAACACAATATTATAAATGTTACAATTAATTTAGCAACCTGTTTGATTTTGTCTTGATTCTAAATTGTCCTATGGAGCAGGACCAGCATGTTTCCAAGCACTCTTATCTTGGATATAATCCTCTAATTTGTAATATGCTTGTTTACAAAGTGTACTTTTAATATGAGTTTTAAATTTTCTTTCATTTAATTGCAATATGTCACAAGGTATTTTGTTGTAACATTTAACACAGTACCCCATAAAAGATGTATGTACTTTAGATAATCTGAAAAATGGTTGATCTAGTTTATCTTTATTTCTAGTATTAAAATTATGTCTATCACTTATTTTATTAAACAGATGTGGATTTTTCCTTACGTACATAATATTTTCATAAATGAATTGGCAAGGTACCGTCATAATATTAATCCTTTTAAATAGTTTTCTGAGAGATTCGCGGCGACGTAGATTATAAATGGCTCTGACAGCTCGGAAAAGCTCTGAAAGGTCGGCTTCCCCAAATGAATTGGGATAAGGGCAGACAGGAGAACGATGACGATGATGTTAGGATCGGCTTCCAGTCTAACCGGATGCAGCTGAATACCAGTATTTTACAAGGAGCGACTGCCTATCTGAACTCCACAACCCAGTTACTGGGTACCACTTAATAAGACTTGTTGTCAAACTTTAGGGCTTCTGACTACGACTGTCAAAGTCAAAGATCTACGAATGATAGCCGGGACCAACCGCTTAACGTGCTTTCAGAGTCTCGATATTTAATCGATGGTCACCCATCCACGAACCGACCGCTACAAGCGTAGCTTAACCTTCGATCGACCCGTGCGGCTGTTATTATTAAGTCGTGACTGTACCCAACTAGTCAATTGTTTAAGGATAATACAACAGTAACAAAATACTAATTTTCCTTAATGGTCACTGTGCAGCTGTGGTTTTAAAAATGGTGTTTAAGGATACTTTAATTGTTATTCATTGTAACAGTTAGTTATTGGCCGATTGGAGGACAAAGCCCTCTTATAATATACAGAAAAATTAAGTATTTAACGCCACGTCACTCTTCCTCAATACATTTTGACGGTTTAGAGTTTAATTAATTTATTTTTTATTTCACGAGATTATTCCCATATTAAGTACTACAAACCACATACAAAAAAAAAAACTAGCACTCCGGGAGTGCCGACAGAAGTGAAAACTTGCACCGCGTTAATCAACGCGTTGATGTCTTTTACTCTACGGTGTCGGTAAATTCCGTTAGTGTCGTGAAATCAATGGTTTAGTCCCATCTCAAAAATGCCCAACGCGCCTAAAGAAGTTTTCACTTCAATTATACATTAAAACATTGCACTGCATTAAATATAACTTTAAGTTAATCTATATATATAAAAATGAATCCCTATTTCCCTTGGTCACGACATCACGCTAAAACGGCTGAACGGATTTGGATGAAATTTGGGATATGGATAGACCTTGACCCGGAGAAGGACATAGGATACTTTTTATCCCGATATTTTTACGGGATCGAGACTTATGCGGGTGAAACCGCGGGGCGCAGCTAGTTTATAATAATTATAGTTATTAGATTAAACTTCGTTTGATTACATTTAATTATAATGATAAAACAATATTCAGCTAATAAATGGTGACGAACTGACATGCAGGTGCATCCACCGCACCAACACTCCCGTTTCACACCGTCGTTCGGACCACAGAACAGATAAGGCAATACGCTCTGGTTACTGCAGCGTTACCAGATTGGGTATTTTTTTTCGCAATTTTGGGTAAAAATTTGACCCCTGGATAAATTTTGGAGAAATTAAATATTTGAAGGGAAAAAAAAAATCATGGAGAATTTTGGGGTTTTTATTTTTATATGTTCCCCGAACTCACCCCATAAAAGAGTACGCTCACAGATCTCGAAATCTTTGAGTACGCTTGTTTTTTAGTTCGTACCTTTTAAAAGTCTATGGTTTGGTTCATTCTACTTCCACAATATTCTACATAATCTGCATATTGTTCATTCGTTTCATTCACTCATGATTGTTGTGTTGTTATTGTTTCGCACTTTCGCAGAGATAAGATTTATTTCGATCTATCATAATTATCTTTAATGTCTTTCTGTTGGGTTAGGGTTACATTCTATTTATTAAATCATGTCAAAAAGTTAGACGATACAGACCAGCTTGCAAAGCTGAACCGCAGTTTTCTGATAATTTATGTTTTAAATTTACTTCATTTGCCAAACTAATTTGTTTTTTATTATTAGTTACAATTTCTTGATAGTGCTAACTTTTGCCTTTGGGTAAAACTTAGAAAAATGATATCGTTTTGGAGAAAAATTATTTCAAATTTGGGGAGAAATTTAAAATCACATCTGGCAACCCTTTTTTTTTTTTGGGGTGGGAAATTATTGAATAACTTCTCCCGCTCTGGACGGAGCGAGAGGATGTGTCAGACTCTTACTGACTAAAACTCACCCGTGTTCCTTCGGTTGCCCTGTTGCCCGGAGCCACGATTCCCTGTCGGTTTTCTTCACAACCCCGGCAGCAACCCTGGGATACTGTTAGTGCTGCGTCGTAAGCAAAGTTGCTTTAGCGCCTCGCTACTAAGTAGTAGCGAGGCGCTCCGCTTCCTAATAATAGCATAAAAGTCATCAGTTTAGATTTAGCCCATTACAAGTCATCACCAGTACTCTAATTGTGCTCACACTTTCAATCACAATCGGAATGATTTTGAAGGATATTGCCAATCCATTGCTTCATATGTTCGAAAAAATTGTCTGCTCAACAATGTTAATAACGCGATGAATGTTGTTGAACTGTCAAACGTTCGTCAGGAAAAGTCGTCACCCTTCCTTAAGACGCAGATATATGCCAGTGACCTTGAGTGGTTAGCTTACGTGTTCTGTACTGTGCGCAATGCGTCGTATGTCCAGCCAGTAATAGGATTCGCCCATCAAGGAGCGTTGTCCTAAATTAGACGCATTATTAACTTATTATATACTAACTTTTACCTGCGGCTTCGCCCGCGTGGATGTCGGAAAATATCCCACAGGAACGTACTACCGATACCGGGATGACATACCTAAAAGCCGAGGAAAAGGTCATTGACTCCTACCTCTGCGCCCGCGTTACGGTCAACCATAATTATATTGTTACTCGTAATTTTGAATCTGTGATATCTCTTAAACTATTAATTTAAATGAAATGATGTCAAAGCATATTTTAATCTAAATTAAATGCTCAATTTAAGTAACATAGTTTATAGGATAAGGATTAATATTGTTATATTAATCGAAATAGCTTCGGAAATAACAATGAAATTTTCATCAAATTCTGAAAGATAAAAATGGTGGGTGAAAAAATCTTAAAGATTATTGTGGGTCATCATTAGAAGATAGACATATGCCATCGCGAACTTTTTTGTTGATTTTTTTAAGATGAACAATACGAACGCCGCGGTAAAAGTTACATTTTAAGTTACTTTTACCGCGGCGCACGCCAATAAAGTTCCCAGTCGGCTTGATTTTTTCCGACATCTTCAACAATAATCGTCAAATTTCAGCCAATTTACACAAAACCTTAATGAATTATACACTTAAACCTTCCGTATGAATCATTCCGTCAAATACGTGTCCAATATTTTTTTATCATCTGAAAGACGGACTAAAAATATTTTTTTGGACACAGGTCTATTAGCGGAGTAATCGCGTAACAAACATACTAGAAAAGCCATAAATTGTAAACTTCCCATATCCTTAGTGCCCCGTGTCAAAAATCCGTTAAATAATGTTTTTTTTTTCCCTTGCCCACAGTATCATGTATCAACCTGCCCCAAACGACACATGCTGGACACCCAGCTATACGTAATGGATGACGACCGCCGCCCTGTCGTGCCCGTGGTACACTCTAATCAAAACGACTGTGCAGCAGATGACTGGGACAATGTAAGTACTATATTAGTACTAAAAAAACAGTGTGTCTCACAGTGGCGAAGGCTGGTTTTATGGGGTAGGTAAGCCGGAGCAGCCAAAAAAAAACCTTCGGCCTTTCATCATGGACGCGAAAAATGACTTCTGGTTTACCTACCAAAATAACGTACCTACATATAAAAACCATTTATATGTGACAAAAAAAACACTACAAAGTGAAAAATAACTTTAATTTCGGAAGTCGGTGGCAAAAATCGAAAATTCAAAACCAAACACACCAACTTCCGAAATTAAAGTTATTTTTCACTTTGTAGTGTATGTTTTTTTTTTTGGTAAATGAAATAAAATAAAAAAGCCTTTATTATTCCTTAATTACTTAATTAACTAGTTAAGGACTCCTCGACGGGTATTGGCCTCCTCTAGTTTTTTCTGATTTTTGCTTTCTCAAACCATGATTTGCCTATCAGTTCAACTAACTCTTCTTGCGCTCTGCTGGTTTGCCTCTTCTTCTCTTTCCGTTTGGGCCTTTCCAGGTGGTTGTTCTAAGGGTCCACATGTTGTCTTCTGATCGCGCTAGATGGCCCGACCATCTCCTCTTCAGTGCTTTTTTAAATACTATAGGCTTATATCTATCTAATCTAAAATAATTTTTGCTTATAGGAGCCACACCACACTACATACAAGCCAGATTTTTCGAAAAAGGGGGCTCACGTGATCCAGAAAATCAAGGGGGCTACCCCTTCAGAGCGTCGCAAGGCGCGCATGGAAGGGATCAAAAACTACAAGCCCATGGAATAAATTTATTTCTGAAATAAAGCTCTTTAAGGCGGATACGCTAAGGTTAAAGTGCCCCGCGAAATTCAAATTTTCTTACGTTTTTTTTTTCAATTTTCAAATCCGCAATAAAATAAAATAATAATAAATTTATTCAAGTATAAAGTAAAATTATGATTTACATCGATTACAATCCAGGAAAATTTTATTCTGTAATGTAGACCTGCCTGATCTAGATTTATGAAAATCTGTGTTTCAGACCATCAATTTACATCAAACATTTATAAAGAAGACAACAATACATTTATTAGAAGCTAAATTTTTTCTTTCACAAACGTAAACAGTAACTATTTGTATATTATTTTAAGACTAGATTATGTAAGATATTAAATAAATTAACGAATAATATTAAAATAGATAATGTATTATTAATTTGGTAAAGGAAGAGACTTATATTAGAGTAGGTAGATAGAAATTTTATTTTAAAATTTCTTGTAGTTTTTCCGTGTCTGCATAATTGAGTTTTGCCAAGTGTGGTTAAAATATGATTCGCGACTGCAACTTATATAGCTTTACATAATTATTATCATTAGAACCAGCAATACTCCTTAAGTTAGAATTGGCCTTAAACGTCATGATTTCATGAAATAGTCATTGAATAGGGTAATATGATTTATGATTATATTTCTATATATAAATAAATGTTTGATACGGCCGCGAATCATATTTAGATCGACATACTACCTGATACTGAATTGCAAATTGCAAAAAAACGTAAGAAAATTTGCATTTCGCGGAATACCTTGACCCTTTTTGCTTGTCTTGGTGTCCAAGAGCGGTTCCACTATACTATAACGGCAGTAATGAAAATCTGTAATATTTACTAGCATTTGATATTAAGATGTTAAAAAATGCTCTCTGGACAGACGTTATTGTGATTTTGACAATCGTTTGTAGATGAAAGAGTGATGTTCTAAATACTTTTACGAATTAGTTGTGGCGCCATCTATATCGCCACATGCGAAGTACGCATCAAACTGACGTCACGCATCCTGCATCACGCAAGCAAAGTTATCCACACGATTAACATTATATACAACGTCCTTACTTCAATCGTCGGGCAGTAGCCCACCAGAAAACATCCAGCTGGTCAGAGGATCCTCGCTTTTCAATGGGGGACGAGGAATTTTAAACCTGTGTAGCTAATCTGTGCCCTGTGGTGTGTGCTAGCACATCAAATTCAAAAGAGTGAGTGACTCGTTTGATCTAATTGAGTTGCTACAACTGTGCTAGCACATGTGCTGAGATACCCAACACTATGCGCCACGCCAGCGCGTCATTACTCCTATAAATGAAACGAGCGGCGCCACGCCCGCGTCCTTAGCCATTTGTGGATGTCCCGCGCCTTAGTTGACAAAATTTACTTCAGTTTGACCAGAGCTTTATTCTTTGTGACCAAAAAATACAATAGACGTGGATATATTTAAGTAACCTGTTCTGCTATTTCTAAACAGCCATAAAAAAACTCTGAACTCTGAAACTCTGTCTTTGATTTATTTCACACTTAATTGATTCAGGCGTGACCTTGCGGAAATCCATTATAAAATGCAATTGAAGTGGATATATTTAGTAACTTGTTCCGCTTAGCTATTTCTAAAGAGCCACACCGAGCACCGAGCGCAGACTGAAAGTCTCAGTCTGCGCTCGGTGCTCGGTGTGGCAACACGCCGTGTTCGAGTTCACGACAAGTCAATCGTCATCTTGAGGATGCCTCGTTGAGAGGTGAAACACGTGTCGATTTCTTTCAGGGTTTTTTTATGGCTCTTTAGAAATGGCTAAGTGGAACAGGTTACTAAATATATCCACGTCTATTGTATTTTATAATGGATTTCCGCAAGGTCACGCCTGTATGAATTAACTATCTTTGTGACCAGTTGAGTTAGTTGGTGCGGCCCAAACGTAAAAAAGTTATAATTTAAAATTACTTACATTTTCAATGTTTTCTACAGAATATCTTTTTATGTCTAAAATCTAAATTGATATCTTTTTTCAATGATTATAATATTGTAATACAATTAATTTCCGAATGTAAATAGTTTTTTTTTTTGTCCACACTATATACATAGTAGTTGTAAGTACCGTGAAGATCGAAAGTGCAAATATGTGTTAATATATCTTAATTCTCTAGTTAAAAGCACGGACCGAAACCGGTAAGAGCAAAACGAGTATTTTTTTGGTCAAATTTAAAAAAATTACAGGTATTTTTAAAGGTTACCTGAAATTGAATAGAACCGTTATTAATACCGGTTACCGAAAAAAAAAATACTTTATCTTACACGTGCTTAGTCGTAGAAGTAACCGAAATTCTTCGATACTTGTCGTAATTTATAAAGGTTTTCGGTCCCTGGTTAAAAAAGCTATCAATGTACAGTTGCACAAACTATTTGGTATCGAGGCAAAAAAAAACAGTGGCACTCCGGGAGTACCGACAGAAGTGAAATCTTGAAAAAAAAATTGGCATTGCGGTAATCAACGCCTTGACGTCTTTTACTCCACGCACCGCGGTAATCAACGCGTTGATGTCTTTTTAATGGTCAAAAGCTGGTGTTGTCACAGTGTTGCGAAATCAATGGTTTAGTCCAATCTCAAAAATGCCCAACGCGCCTAAAGGAAATATGATTATTTTAAAGTGAAAACTTACTTCAAAATAATCATATTTCCTCTACACAGCCAGCACACATTTTTAAAGTGAGCGATTTTTCATCGCGGTAAATCGTCCCAGAATGCCACGTTCTATTTATAAGTTATCGTCGCTCGAATACACGATCGTTCGAACTTTTTGAGGACGCTTTCTAGTTTTCTGAACAGAAAGTGACATATGCACGCGACCGATCGCATACCTGGGTTCGCGTCACCGACATGCTAATGTTAATAGTATATCTATCTGTAGTTATGAATATGACGTCTTACGCTTGGCCAGCAGTGAGAGCACAAAGTTTACTTTTGTTGGCAGTTCCTGACTACCTAAGTTTTTCAAGCTTACGGAATACTTAATAGAGCGATGTAAAATAATTGAGTACTCGGCAAACTCACAACATTGTTTAAAATAAAAGTACACACGGCTACACATTAAGCTATACATTTCCAAATTATGCTGATATCGCATTGTATAGGATTTCCGTACAATGCGAGGTCAGCTAAACTGGAAGTGTATAGCTTGATGTGTAGCCGTGTGTACCTAGTTGCAATTTAAGCCGTGTGTAATGTAATGCGAATAGTGTGGCCGGACAACCGTACACACGGCTACACATCAAGCTATACATTTCCATTATAAGCTGACCTCGCATTGTACGGAAATCCCAATACGAGATCAGCAGAAACTGGAAATGTATACCTTGATGTGTAGCCGTGTGTACAAACACCACGCGAATCTTGTGTGTCCGATTGCGAGAATTTGCTCACGCTAAACACTAACAGCCGATGGATCAGCGCGAGCGTTACTTGTAATGCTCGTAGTGCCGTCCACTCGCAGAATTTGCGTTACATAACACGTCTGGCCCGACTTTAGATGTCTGTTTTTGATACTCAAAATAAGTACTTTGTGTGCCTGAAAGTTTTTAAGAAAAGTGTTTTAGGCCTATACTTCAAATGTGCTAAGATATTTTTCATATAAGTTACATATTATAAAATTAAGTACCTTAACTTACATGACATGTGTTCAAACGCATAAAATATGTATAATATTTAAATATTAAATAATAATATGTACTTGTAATTATTTCTTTGGTGTAGCAGAAATTGTCCTTTACGTTATTAAAAAAAAAAAAAAACTCATAACAGAATCAAGCCTGTATTCTCCAAAGGGCAGAGATACCTAAATCTTTGGTTCTCCAGGAAACCGGTTCCGTCATATTATAACGGTCGTCATGAAAATCTGACGTTTTCACTACTCCATTTGGACAGCCGTTATTGTGTGACCGCTCACCGCTTTCTTAGGAAACCCAAAGCTTCAGGGTGCGTTTCCACTGGAGAGGAGACGCACAGGAATCGTCCAATCACAGACAAGACGAGAGACGCGATGAGATTCAACCATTGTGATTTGTCGATTCCTGCTGGCCTCCGCTCAGCTCCACTTGAGTGGAAACGCACTCTTACGTTTTGCCATTTTGAAGTCCCGTATCATATGGGCCTTAAGAGCCTATTGCTACAGCCAGCGACTGTCAAAAGTCGGTGACTGAAACACACGACGGTGTGAGACAATTTTTAAATTCTAATTATTGAGCTAAATAATTAAAATCGAAACAAAGTAAAGTTGTAAACACAATGAATTAATTCTATTAAATGTTCTGTTATTGCAACAAAATTATGAATGACTTGAGTAGTAGAAAACACGCGTCGCACATAAATCTGTGCCGGCACTACAGCGCGACAGAGCAGGACAGACATGTGTCTGCGTCGCACGTGCCGGCAACATACGCAGCTGTCAGTACGTTCATGCAATACAAAATCTGTTCTGCCCTGCGCTGCATGGACCTGTATCATTTTTGCTCAAAACTTAATTATATCACATAAATAAATGTTTTGATTTGATATTTAATAATGTAAGACCATTTTTGTTCTGTTCCGACTGCTAGACAGTCTTATAATTTTTGTGACTACTATAAGATGTCTATGTAGTGATATTTCAATCAGAAGTTACCATATTATAAAATAAATATCTTTAATATAATCATTTAGTTTGATTTAAACTTTCTTAACTACCCTTTGTAAGGTAGGACGCCCTCAGACTAGGTGGGGCGATGATCTTCGCAGGGTGGCTGGGAGAGTTGCCGAGAATCGCCTGTAAAATAGCGAGCAGTTGGAGAGGCCTCAGTGTGGTGATGAATGATGAACCACCTTTCTTGCCTTTGCTATGATCAAATTAAATAAGGGCTTGGTCCTCTACTGACTATGAGGCTAGTCCTAGTATTTTATAGTGCTCTGGTCTTACACGCATACATAGACTCGCCTTCTTCCTATGGGGTATACAGAATCAATCCAATTCAGAACGTTCGCAATCTAATCTCATTCGCAATCTGTCAAAAATACAATCAATTTACCAACATTTTTGACAAGTTTGACAGATTGCGACTTGAATGTGAACGTTTTTTATGTAAGTATCAAATGTTTATTTGCCAGAAATACCTGTTTTTGGTACAGGTGAGATCTTACAAACTAAGTGTCATTGTATTCTGCCTGCAAGAAAGTGTGCATTTTTTTTAAAATTGAAAACTTAGGCGCGTTGGGCTTTTTTGAGATGGGACTAAACCATTCATTTCGCAACACTAACGCAATTTACCGACACCGTGGAGTAAAAGTCATCAACACGTTGATTACCGCTGTGCCGTTTTTTTTCAAGTTTTCACTTCTGTCGGCACTCCCGGATTGCCAGTTTTTTTTTTGCCAGAATTGGCCTTCTGGTCATACACGTACGCCGCATTATGGTTCGTCTAGAACATGCTAGCTGGACAAATCTATTTTCTGCGATTTTTGGTTCCTAATGGCTTTCTTATAACATGTTATGACTACCTAATTTTGTTTTGGTGTAAAGGGAGCCATTTTGGGGAGAGCGGGAGCGGTGGTTATAGACTATGTAAAAAAAATCATTTTCATACTTAAAAAAAAAAACATGATAACAAACAACCAAGTAATTTTTAACAGCTAACAGCTATTAGTCAAGCACAGCAGGTAGTCACAAAAAAGGTCTAGCTGGTAGAATTTAGCGATAACTCTCAATTTTCTTAAATTAATCTTATTTGTACTTAGTGTTGTATGTTAATAATTATATAATTATACTCTCTAAATATCGTTATCACTTATTTCTTCCTCTTCTAATGAATTAGCAGCAGTATAGTCCTGCAGCTGCATGTTAACATTGGGTCTAGGGATTTGAACAGGATTTAAAGTAGGGGGCTATTATTAAATTTAATACTGTAGAAGGCAGGCGACCTGTTTTTTTTTTTTTGAAAACCTCTTGGGCTGTTTATTAAAGGGTCAGATGTGATCAACAGTCTTACTTAGCAGATCGTCAACTCTTCTCCTTGTCATTTTATCACTGGACTGTCAAACTTTTTACTTTGACGTCCACCAGTTGAACGTGCAGTGGAAGGAGATGGCTGTGCATGATGAAGGACCACCTGAAACTCGAAATCTTTTGACATCCATTCTTAATTTTTTGCCAAAAAAACATGGCGGCTCTTTTTGTGAGAGCACCATTTTTTTTCTAAATTTGCGCTAATTGCGCTAATTGACTTCTTCAGAGCCCTGGAAGAATCTTTAGTGATACCGGATAGGTCGTATTTTGAAGATAGTAGACCAAATAGTCCGCTATTCCGGTTTTGTTTGCCCTGTTTAAGCCATTCCTAAAAAAGTTCTAATCTTGAGATTTCGAAAAGGTCTAGAAAAAAAAAATGGTTAAAAATTCCATTATGGACAATTGATTTATGGGAGGGTGAGGTTGAGGGGGGAGGGTGGGGGGTGGGGGCTGCCCCTGCACCATCCCCACATCTCGGAGCCCCATGGTTATGGAGATATCCATGCTTGAAGTTTTTAGGTTAGAATGAATTTTGAGGTTATGTTTTCCGGGCTTTCGCAATGTTTTGGACATTATAAACCTGATTTATTGAAGGAAAGAGTCGGGGGGAGCCAGGTCCTACTTCTGGGTGGTTTATAAAAAAATAACCACGAAGGGGATGGCGGGGTCTATTCGCTCGCTTCGCTCGCACACACGACCCAAGTCCCGAGCTCGCTTCGCTCGCTCTTGCACTCAATAAAACGCCAAAGTATTAACGTTTTAGTATTAACGAACGAAACGCGTCGCTACACGTTTCGTTCCACCTAATGTAAACACAAAAAGTCGTTAATTTGTGTGTAAAAAAGTTAATGTAATTGCATAATACAACAATTATTGTACACACTTATTACACACCAAATTAATATATCGTATATAAAATTATATTTAAGTAAAACGTGACATAAATTGAATATAATACACCTCGAAGTCGTCAACGGAACGTGAAATGTCAACTTTGACCATCTACCACATTGAGACTTATTAAATGTCTATGATCTACCATGACAAAAATGGAGTGCTATTTTCCAATTTGTATGGAAACTTTAAACAAATTAATCTCGTAAACTGTGAACGTCCGAAACTTGAAAATTTGTAAAAAGCTTTCTATTTACGAGTACTATCTACAAAAAAAATATGAACTTCGAAATCAGTGGTCCATAATGGAAAGTTTATCCAATTGTAAATTGGAATTTGATTTCAAATACCTATAATATATACGGTACCATAATTAAAAAAAAAATGATTTTTAACTTCAATAATCATCACTACATTAAACCAAAACCGCTTTTAAAATCGCTTTTATAAGTACCTACCTATTTGCATCGAATTCCTAAAAATAGTCAGTTTACTTGCGACCCTTAATAAGCGCAACCCCAGGTGCATTATAATTCTTGGAATTGGAGGTTTGTAGGTATAAGGTATAAGTTTATGATACTAGAAAAGAATTTTCGGCATATTTGATATCGAATTTTGTCCAACTAGCATGTTCTAAACGAACCATAGAGCACCGGTTAAGAGTACTAAGCACCTAACTTTTCTGAAGAACATCACCAATGAGGTCACTATGTGTGTCCTTTGAGGCGGTTAGTACTGAAAATGAGCTTAAATATTATATTAATTTGTCAAATGAGAAACCAAAATTATAAATTAATATTTTTATTATTTATCTCCTATATAATCTTCGTCCATCCTTTGAAACTTTTCCTTCATATCATCCGGAACTTCTATGACTGACAAATCTTCTGCGCCAACCTCTTCCTCCTTTTGTATTAAAATATCAACTACGTTCTCACAAGACAGTTTTACTTTTGGATCTTTTTCCCATTTGTGATATTCTCGTAGAATATAATACACTCCATTGTCCCTTAGAATCTCTCTACCTTTGCGTCTCATGCATAGCTTGTTTAGTGTTTCCAAAATCATTTTGCGGATATCTATATCGCTATCTCTCTGCTTCTCTTTTGGCAGATATTGTAGTGAAATTGGTAGCGTGTCCATTTCCTCATCGTCATATTCTTCACCACCCATTATTGGGTTTAATAAGTATGTTAATAATTCCATGTCATTGCTTAATAAAAAGTCATGAAATTGTGGGTCAA
This sequence comes from Omphaloscelis lunosa, assembly GCA_916610215.1. Lineage (NCBI taxonomy): Eukaryota > Metazoa > Arthropoda > Insecta > Lepidoptera > Noctuidae > Omphaloscelis > Omphaloscelis lunosa. The sequence goes on from OU744270.1 coordinate 6,573,088, forward strand.
AAGACAAGTTTCTTAGCGTCCCCATTGCACCGCCTCTCCTTACGTTTGAAAGCTCATAGCTACAAAATGGCAGCAGTTTTATTAATGGAATGTGCGGGTTTTCTTCTGTCAACCATTTGCGTATGCGATGGCAGCATGACAGATTTGAAATCATTGGTCCAATGAAATTTAAATTTGATCCTTTTTTGTTGAAGTTTATGTTTACGTAGGCATTTAAAATGTCGTTTAAATGGGGTATAAATGTGTCTAGTATCGCATCTAGTTCTGTTTCTACCCGAGTAATGTTTGATAAGATCATAGCTGCGGCATCAGCATCTTTTTTTTCTGGATTCAAAACATAACCTATAAACAATTTTACGATGTTTCTATTCTCGTCTGATTTAAATTTGAGCAGCTCTATAACTCCTTTGGCACTCGCTGTAATATTTACTAGTATTAGTAGCGCGTTTTTAGCTATTTCTTCTACTCTATCGTCGGTTAAAGTAAGAATACTTTGTATTATTTTTTCGTGTGATAGTAATGTGTTGATCCCATCTTCACTGCCTGATAGTCCCACTAAATGGTCTACCGCTATGTGTTTTAGGTCTATCCGTGATTCAGGCGTTAAGAATTGGAGTAATTCGTCCAGTGGATCTGCTGCCATGATTATATTTTGTCAAAAAATTGGAAAATCTAACCTTTTTACAACAACACGTTTATGTCAATGTGACGTGACTTGTCGTTTGATAACATGATCAACGTTTCGTTACTCAAGATTTCTAGCGGGAAAAGTTTTCTCAAACAATATTTATTGTTTCAAATAAAATAACTTACTATCTTCAATACATGACAATTTTATAATAATTGCAAGAAATAGTGAACTGCCATTAAGAATGTCAAATGGAATCATTTTTATCGCCATCTAGTATCGAGTAGCTAAAACTAACAAGATTAGGAGATTATGACAAAAAGATCTACTAGATGGCGGGAGTAGTTAAATACCACGGTGACTGAAAAGGTACTTCATTGCCGAGAAACGCAATAGCCTTATTGGTATACGTACTTTAATTTATTTACTGCGTGTTAGTAATATTGAACCATGTATCATACCTATTTTATTCTATTTATGTGTATAAAACGCTGACTAGTCAGAAGCCCGCGACAGTACGGCAAGCAAAAGCAAGCTTTTTTAACGCACGCTTCAAAAATATTAATTACATTGTGATTGTGAATGCACAGCGCCTTATTCACGATCCATCCCAGTTGTACGTACGCTCAAGGCCGCAATGCTGGACATGAGAATAATGAATTAATGACATTAGAATAATGACATGGCAGCATGGAATAAGTAGGTACTATGCATGGATTAGTATTAACTTTACTATGTGCAAGTTAAATTTTGCGCAAGTATACGTAACGTGTGTGACCCGCATTAAGGCTCCCGCAGACAGCCACGACGCGACGGTGCGACGCGATTCTGGTGGATCAATTTCTATGAAAACTTCACGGGAGCCTTTGAGCTAGGCACAAACGAGCCACCGGCCACAACCACCGGTGGCTATCGCCTCTTGCTGCGATGTTGAGTACTGCTGAAGCGGGTGACCGCTAACGGCCACAAGTATGCGACGAATCCATACAAAACGTATGAGAAAGCAAGTGAACTGCTTGTCACTCGGCTACCGGTGGCTATGGCTGGTGGCTCTTTTGCACCTAGCCTTAACATACACATAACATCACGCTAAAATTCGGGAGCCCATACTCGATTCACTCGCCCCATAACTAATTCAAGTAAATTAAAAAAAAAACAAAAGCTTGCGTGTTCTGCCCTTTCTTATTTCACGATAAATCTGAAACCTTTACTTGTAAACGATTATCTTGATCGATTGAGCTTTACTCCGCGGTTCTCGTGATTACATCAGGGTTAAACTGTACCTACCTACAGGGCAAATATCACGCTTAGCTATTGGAGGGTTCAGCAGGCGCTTAGAAAAATAAACTATGTATATTTCGTAGGTAGGTACTAGTTACTATTTATAAGCTAACTTAAGCGGCAGTGGGCAGGGCACATTGCTCGCAGTACAGATGGCCGATGTGGTCGAAAAGTTCTGGAGTGGCGACCGCGTATCGGAAAACGTAGCGTCGGAAGGCCTCCCACAAGGTGGACCAAGGGCCCTTTTGAAGGCCGCAAGAATCCACTGGAAGCACAGAATCGGTCGAAGTGGCGGTGCTTGGGGTCGGCCTATGTCCAGCAGTGGACGTCTTTCGGCTGAAATGATGATGATGATGACTTACATACTATAGTGGATGGCAGGAACAGGAACTGTTACCATGGGTTCAGTACATGATTCTGAATCCCCTGCGATATTAGAAAAAAAATCTGTTGTCCCGTACTTTTTAACCTCGTAGGTATTGCACTTTTCTAAGAAACGGCAGATTTAAAAAAGTAACCGACGAAAAATTTCAACTGCCGAGGTCGTGGGAAAGTCCGAAAGGGAGATCGTGGCCCCCGGCAACATGGCAACTGCGGGAACACGGGTGGGTTTTAGTCAGTAAGAGTCTGACACGCCCTCCCGCTCCGCCCAGAGCGGGAGAAGTTATTTGATAATTTGCCACCAAAAAAAAAAAGAAAAATAGGGGGGGGGGGGGGCTCAAAATCATGTACAACAGTTTTCGCGTCGATGTCCCTAGCACCCTGTAGAGCCTTTAGCCTGCTTGATGAATATTTTGTAAGTTGACGGCATAATATTGTGAGAAAAATACTATTTAGAAGATTAGAAAATAATAGAAGCTCAGCTTGAAGAGCGAACACTAGCGTTATCAATAAAATTATTTTAATAATTATTCTTCAATACTATATATGCTCGGTTTGTTTGGTGGTAGGGCTTGGTCTAAGTCCGCCTGGCTAGCTACCACCTTATCTGGTAAGGCCAGGAGTACACAAGGCGTTGTAAAAAAAAAATAACTCCGGGAACGCCGACAGAAGTGAAAACTTGAACAAGAGAAATACTTGCATAGAACATTGATCCGTAACGTAATATAAATAAAGAGCACATATTAATAAAGAGCACACCCTTTCACGAAATCACTCCCACAGATTGCGGGGAAGCGAGAGGAAAGATGTTACACATCAATAAAATAAAATAAGTTTAACAAACTTCTGCACAGAACGCACTTCAATATCCCGTATTTTCGCTACAGTTTCGATTTACGTAGATTCTTATGCGAAACTTTTAATAATTCAGGATTTTGGTGCGAAAAATGCTTTAACTCTGTAACTTTCTTATTCCATAGTTTATAGATATTATTTCTAAGTTAGGTAATCTTCACTGGCTGCACCTACCTCATCAGCTGCGTACCCTATTCCTAACTATATTGGGGTCGGCTTCCATTCTAATTGGATGCAGCTGAATGCTGCTGCTGGGGAGATTGTTGCGCCACTTCTCCTTCCCACCTAAAGGCACTAGTAAGTGGTGAAGGGTGGGCGCTTTGGGGGACTGTCTTATGTAATTTTGACGTTCGAAAAGTGCTGATTTTCAGCCTAGTTTGAATAAATGACTTTTGAATTTGAATATCAGTATTTTACACTAGATTCTGCCCGCGACTTCGTCTGCGAGCCTATAACCTTCCTCAAGAATTGGGCTATCAAATGCAAACAGCATTTTCCAAATCCGACTGGTAATTCCGGCGATTACCCCTACATGCAAACGGACAAACAAAAAATTTTTTACCTCTATAGATAGATAGAGCGACTACTTATCTGACCTCCATAGACCAATTACTGGGTCAAATAAAAATTCAAAATATTTTATCTCACATAAACCTACATGGGCACTTATGAAACGTCAGAAGCTAGGTGCACGGTTCCAATTGGTCGTTTCCTATGGAGAAGAGCCGGCAACAAACTCCACGGTTACTCTTTTAAAAATAATTAATTGGCTTTTATAATATTTTTAAATAACAGTGTTAATAGGTATGAGAGGACAATGTAGGCCTATCAACAAGTACTAGGTACTTTAGATAGTTAATCTATTCAGGCGTGACCTTGCGGAAATCCATTATAAAATGCAATTGAAGTGAATATATTTAGTAACCTGTTCTGCTTAGCTAATTCTAAAGAGTCTTAAAAAGACCCTGAAAGAAATCTACACGTGTTACACCTCTCAACGAGGCCTCCTCAGGATGACGATTGACTTGTCGAGTCTGCGCTCGGTGCTTAGTGTGGCAACACGCCGTGTTCGAGTTCGCGACAAGTCAATCATCATCCTGAGGATGCCTCGTTGAGAGGTGTAACACGTGTAGATTTCTTTCAGGGTCTTTTTAAGACTCTTTAGAATTAGCAAAGCAGAACAGGTTACTAAATATATCCACTTCAATTGCATTTTAATAGGTACTTTGCAAAATAGAAAATGGTTCACAAGTCAGCCTACAACGTTCTAACATTGACAAAAGATAAATAAAATAATATAAAAAGGACATATTTAAACCAAATGACATGGTTGCCACTACAGCTGTAACAAATATAAATTGATAATGTGGGTAACACGGTAACCCTTGGTAAGACTGGTTGTCAGACTTTTGAGCTTCTAGTGTAGTAGATTCATACCTACCTAATCAATGATTACTAGAGGCCTTTGCCCTTTACTTGGAAGGTAACTGGCTAATATTATTTATTACCTTGGTCTACCGAAATCGGAAATGAATTACTTAACTTAAGCCCTACTGAATGGCTGAAAATTACATACCTTGACAGCTAACATGATCCATCATATCCGCCATACCGTTATTATTTTAGATCTAAATGAAAATAACCCAAGGTGCCTCTAACCTTTGGCAGTAAAAATAACACGTCATTTTGCTGCATACGTAAGAGTTATTACGTCACACTACGTCATTATTTAAGAGCTCTTGGCTAAATAATAACACTAGCCGCACGGGTCGATCGAAGGTTAAGCTACGCTTGCCGCGGTCGGTTCGTGGATGGGTGACCATCCATTACATATCGAGACTCCTTGGAAAACAGAGGAAAAAAGAGCCTTGGAAAACACGTTAAACTGTTGTCCCGGTTATCATTCGTAGACTTTTGAAAGTCGTTACGGGAAGCCCAAAAGTCTAACAACTAGTCTTAACAAGGGGTGTCGTGTTGCTCGATAACTGGGTTGTGGAGGTCCGATGGGCAGTCGCTCCATGTAAAATACTGGTATTCAGCTGCATCCGGTTAGACTGGAAGCCGATCCCGACATAGTTGGAAAACGGCTAGGCAGATTGAGTGTTGGCAAACCAATAACCCAGTTACCAAAGATTTGCTGATTTCTGTAAATTTGCTTTAAACGCACTTATACACGGCAAAAAAAAAAGATTCAATAATAATAATCGTTTTATTATCAGGCAACTAAGTCCCATAAATAGAATACACAAAATAATCTTATACAATTCAAAATTCAGAAGTCATTTATTCAAACTAGGCTGAAAATCAGCACTTTTCGAACGTCAAAATTACATAAGACAGTCCCCCAAAACGCTCACGCTTCACCACTTACTAGTGCCTTTAGCTGGGAAGAAGAAGTGGCGCAACAAACTCCCCAGCAGCACAACTGTCTGTTCAAGTTATAAAAAAAAATGATTCTATACAATAGCATGTAAAAAAAAAATTACATTATGCAGCACAAAAAATAATTTAAATGATAAATTACTGGCCATATGTCAGCTAGCACACGCCAATATACCAACCAAGAACATCGTGAACTTTGCTTAAGCAAAAAAAATAAAATAAAAACTAAACGTAAACAGAACTAAATATCTAAATAAAGCCTCCAGGCATAAAGGACGTGCCTGCTTACATAAAGCTATATAAAGCTGTAATTGGAAGTTATAAATGATAAACTAGTACCGGTAAACTGCCCTAACTTCGCCTGGCGTCCTAAGTTTGCCTATGATGAAAAAGCTGTAATATCTTTTTCATTTTACTTGTATGACAATCGAAACTTAAAGCTCTCTATGAAAACTCAAAGTTTCGATTGCCATACAAGTAAAATGAAAAAGATATAACAGCTTTTTCATCATAGGCGAACTTAGGACGCCAGGCGAAGTTAGGGCAGTTTACGGTACTATAATAAACTAATACATATAAAAAACCTTATATAACTATGACTATACACGTAATGTTCCTGAAACTAAATATCTAAATAAAGCCTCCAGGCATAAAGGGCGTAGGGGATCCAAACGCCTCCTGCCGGAGGCTCTACGCGGGGGTCGTGCGGTCCATGGCCCTTTACGGGGCGCCGGTGTGGGCGCGTTCAATAAGGCTGCGGCCAGCCCGCCGGTTGAACGCGTCCCAGAGGGTCATGGCCATCCGGCTGGCCCGAGGATACCGCACGGTCTCCTGCGAGGCGGCGAGCCTCCTTGCCGGATTACCGCCATGGGATCTGGAGGCAAAGGTCCTCGCGCACATTTGGGAGTGGCGCGAGGAGGCGAAACGCCGGGGCTTAACTCCGCTGCCGCGAGAAATCGCGGCACAGCGGACAGAGCTCCGGCGGGATCTCATGGCGTCATGGAGAGTGCGATTGTCGCAACCCAGCGCTGGGCACGCCACAATTGCGGCGATAAGACCCCTCTTTGAGGAGTGGCTAGAGAGGCGCCACGGCGTCCTCACCTTCCGCCTGACGCAGGTCCTCACCGGACACGGCTGTTTCGGGAGGTTCCTGCACAGGATAAGGCGGGAGGAAACGCCCGGGTGTCACCATTGTGTGGATCGCCCGGAGGACACGGTGGAGCATACGGTGGAGGTCTGCCCAGCTTGGGCGGAGCATCGCCGTGTCCTCGTGGAGGCGATTGGCGGCGGTGATCTCTCGCGTCCGGCCCTGGTTCGGGCCATGGTACGGAGCGAGAGGAAATGGGAGGCCATCACCTCCTTCTGCGAAGCTGTTATGCTCGCGAAGGAGGAGGCGGAACGCGTGAGGGAGAGGCAAATTTCGCGCCCTCACGCCCCTAACCCTAACCGCCGCAGGAGGAGACGCCCAGGGCGTCGGGAATCGCGAGGCGATTTCCGGCCACCGTAGGCGCGGGCTTGCGGACGGTGAGCAATGGGTGGCTCACCGTCCGATAAGGACCAGGCCCGGGTCGACGGCGCGTTGTGTTCCACGCGCGCCTCAAAGAGATGTCAGCAGATTTGAAGGGGTCCACTAGGGCCGATGCCTGCCGGGGTTGCGAAGAAAACCGAAAGGGACATCGTGGCCCCCGGCGACAGGGCAACCGAAGGAACATGGGTGGGTTTTAGTCAGTAAGAGTCTGACACGCCCTCCCGCTCCGCCCAGAGCGGGAGAAGTTATTTGATGATTTCCCACACTCAAAAAAAAAAAAAAGGCATAAAGGGCGTGCCCGCTTGCATAAAGCTATATAAAGCTGTAATTGGAAGTTATAAAAGATAAACTAGTACCGGTAAACTGCCCTAACTTTGCCTGGCGTCCTAAGTTTGCCTATGATGAAAAAGCTGTAATATCTTTTTCATTTTACTTGTATGACAATCGAAACTTAAAGCTCTCTATGAAAACTCAAAGTTTCGATTGCCATACAAGTAAAATGAAAAAGATATAACAGCTTTTTCATCATAGGCGAACTTAGGACGCCAGGCGAAGTTAGGGCAGTTTACGGTACTATAATAAACTAATACATATAAAAAACCTTATATAACTATGACTATACACGTAATGTTGACGGCGTCGTGTATCGCTGCGTGGTGTCGCGTAACCGTCCTCGGAAACGTCGATATACGACACCTTTCGGCCAAAAGTCCTCTTTCAGGCAAGTCTGTAGATGGCGGGTTGGAACTCGTAACACGAATGACTTAAAGTTGATGTTGTGGTGCGATTACAACCTTTCAACAATCAGAGTTCAGTTGGTCTTCACTAACTAGTTGGGGTCAGTGGCCAAGTGCTTCCCATCTGAACAGAAACACCGAAAAACTCGGAGGTCCCAGTCTCTTTTAAAGTCTAGACATTAGCTTTGTCAGGTCATATGAGGACTATATAGATGAGTGTCTTAGAAGGAGATGGTCTTTTGGTAAATGAACCACTAGATTTCAGTAGACCTGTCCAGCCAGTGCTGCATAATCCGAACTTGAGTTTGTTTGTCTATTTGTATGTTTTTTTGTTACGCTTTAACGCTAAAACAGCTGAGCAGATTTGGATGAAATTTGGCACATGAGTAGACCATGATCTGGGTTATGACATCAAATACTTTTTATCGCGATATACCTATAGGATCGAGACTTATATGGGTGAAACCGCGGGGCACAGCTAGTAGGCCTAACGTTCTCACTGCTCGGACAGGCCTCCTCTCTGTGAGAGGGTAGTGGGCTGTAATCTACCACGCGGGCCCAGCGCGGGTTGGTAGATGTCACATATCTTCGAATTTTTTGTTCTAGGGCATGTCGGTTTCCTCACGATATTTTTCCTTCACCGTTTTGAGAGCAGTGCTGATGAAATTATTATCACAAAGTAAAGTTCCTGTCTGGGCCACCACTGCTCTTAGTATTGACTGGAACCCTTCAAACTGGAACACAGCAATGCTGCTTGGCGGCAGAAATATGTATGGTGGTAGTACTTACCTGGAGGAGCACCTTCACAAGGAGCTCTAACACTGTGGGAAGTTGAAATTAGACAGAGCTATTATAATTCAATCAATCACATAAAAAGGATATCTCCAAAAAACTTCGCAAAGCGAGGACACCACGCGAGCGTGGCTGTGCGTGCTTTAGGGCGCTAGGAATTTTATTTTTTGTAGCTCGTAACTTTCTTTATTTAGTCGATCGAATTTATGTTACGTTAACTTCCTGCGTTCGTGCTAGGGATGTGCTGAGACCTCAGTTTTTAACTTTACCTAATATTGACAAAAATCGTCAGATAATAATGCTTATTCGGTACCACATTGCTGAGCAGCACTTTTGCCTGCGTACATTTTCAGAAATGCGTGTATCGTAACTATTACTAGTCAGTACATGTTCGACAACTAATTGCGTAACTCAAATCAAACCTAATCAATTCATCTTTTAATGCTAATTAAGCTTAGAATTACATAACATCACGCCTTGTTTCCTCGAAGGGTTGGGCAGAGGTGTCCCTGTAGCAGGCACACCCACATTTCGCCAGTTATGTTTAAGTCCTATGTAATAGGGGGCGAGCCTATTGCCATCAACCGGGCACAAATCCAGACTCCGAGCTGTTACTGAGAAATTTCAGATAGAAAAACCCAATAACATTTTGCTCGACCCGGGAATCGAACCCAGGACCTCATACTTAGCAGTAGCGCTTGCGACCACTAGACCAACGAGGCAGTCACTGCCTCGTTGGTCTTAGAATTACTATTTGATAATTATAATTCAATGTAGCCTTTAAACCTTATTATTTCGTATCATTCAACCAGTGTTCGGAAACCAACTGCCAAACCATAACCATTCTCATATCATAATATACAGTATGTTAACTAACGAAGGGCGTTCCCTTTGACCCGCAATCTGTGCACAGAACATAATTATGTACCCTAAAAATCTGTGGGAGTGATTTTGTGAAAAGGGACGGAAGTGTGTAACAGGAAGCCGGAAAGCGGGCGGCGGTTATATGATTTGACCAATGAGCGTGCGCGGTGCTAAAGTTGGCCGTCAGAAACGACCTTGACGAAGCCCCGTTCCTTTAATGTTCCTTATTACCAAGGTGAGATGTCAGATGTTACACATCATATGCGACTACTGTGAGGCTCGCTCATTTTATTTTTAAATAATAAAGTATTCACAAAAAATATTAAATGTTTATTGTCTTTCCACGTTGAAAGACAACTTCGTGTGTACGGAGTTTTACTTTCTAACAGTACTTTATTTTCATGGTAAGTATTTGATATTTTTCTTAGCGTGTATGGAGGCTATACTTTTGCGGGTTAGCGGGAACGCCCTTCGTTAGCTAATATGTACACTGAATCAGCCAAATATCAACCAACCCAGAGGGGTAATTGCGTAATACACATAAAATGACAATTGATCGCAATGGGTTTCATTTTGACAGTTCACCCATGTTCATTGCGTTATTTACGACAGTTATTGACGCGGCAAAACTCAAGTCAAGTGATGCGATAGGCTATTGGCAATCCAGTCTACCAATAACAGTGCCCTAAATTTAGGGAAGCCCCGGCAACTAAATTGTATCTAGATTTAAGATAATAAACACACTTTTTTTTTTTTCTACTTGCGTAATACACGTACAATGACAATTAAACGCAATGGTTTTCATTTTGACAGTTCACTACTGTTTTTTCTAACTTATGAAGCAATGGAATAGCAATCTGTTTCAAATCGAAATAGATTGTGATTGATCGTGTATTACGCAATTAGGGCACTGTTATTGGTTGACTCGATTGCCAACAGCCAATCGCAACACTTGACTTGAGTTTTGACGCGTCGATAATTGTCGTTCCCGGTTCCAGAAACCGGCGCCGGCGGTATAAGTACTACCACCTCGTATCCATGTTAATTACGCAATTACGGTTCTGAAGAAAGTGCCATACCACGTAGGTACTAAATTCTACAATTCTATGTAACATGTAAAAAAACCCTGTCCAATCCGTGAGGGTGTTGTTAAGTATCGTACTGAGAGTCTATTTATGTGGTAATTTTTAGGAAAAAATAAAAATAAAAATTCACCACATTTTTTTTTTCAATGGGGAAATTTACCGAGTTATGACATGGGGCGCGGGCGGCTGTCTTTGAGCGGGTGTCTACAAGTCATAACTTATGACCCCTGTTGAAAATTTGCTAATTTTCAATGGATTTGGGGTAATTTTGGTACTAAAAATGTGAATTTTAAATAGCAATAACTTTTTTATTTTCAATAATAATAAGAAATTTTATTACTTTTTAAACGACTTCAATAAAAAAGAGGAGGTTCTCAGTTCGTCGGAATATATATTTTTTTTTCTTTATGTTCCCCGATTACTCGACGACGGCTGAACCGATTTGAAAAAGCCTTTGTTTATTTGAAAGACTATACTTCATTATCGGGTATTTTTTATAGCAACTCATGCATTTGCTCTCGAAAAGCACCATTTGGTAAAGTGAAACGGATGAATTACAACCCAACCCACTAAAAAACTAAAAAAAAAAAAAAATACCAAAAATACAACTGACTTTCAAACTATAAAGTGAAAAATAACTTTAATTTCGGTAGTCGGTGGAAACAAATTAAATATTGACCAAAGGACACCAAATTCCGAAATTAAAGTTATTTTTCTCTTTGTAGTTTGGAAGTCGGTTGTATTTTCGGTAAAAAAAAAAATTGCAGTACCTATGTGCCCCATTCGGATCGGACTGGGGTTTTTACATATTATATGTACCATATTATTACTATGTCCTACTTATATGGGCCTACACATTACAATGACGCAAAGCAGTTAATGACGTCAGTAGTGCGTGTCAAACCCATTTTAAATAATGATTTCGCGCGCTATTTTTAGTTTCACGCTATTTTTGATTCATAGACAAAAGAGGGTGAACTCGCGTTAAAAGGTTAATTTATGGAAGAAAACGTGTTATTATTGGGGAAAAGGATTTAGTTTATGACTGTATTCTGTATTTCGTTTTTTATAGCATGTCTGGTAGTCAAAATAATAATGCCCTGACAATTTATATAAGGTGTAATTATAATCACTCAAAAACTGAACAGAGTTCACGAAACTCCTCAATAAGAACCAATTTTACTACTGAACCAACCGTGGAATTGGAAACAACAGCTGTTTTATATATTTTGTCGAGTTATGTGAACATAAATGTATGGAACAGCTGTTTTTAGTGTTCCGTAGTAAACAAGGAACCCTTATAGTTTCGCCATGTCTGTCCGTCTGTCTGTCTGTCTGTCCGCGGTCTAGCTCCAAGACTCTTAGTAGTAGAAAGCTGTAATTTGGGGTATACATATTAATCATGCCGACAAAGTTTTTATTTTTTTCTATCCCATGGTGTGGGGTATCGTTGGAAAGTTTCTTCAAAAACATTGTGAGTGTGTGAAAACCATTTTTGGATTCAGGGATCCGTTTGCGAAATATTAAGCTTTAAAGTGCTCTTTTTTTAGAGTCAAGTGTCCCCCCCTGCAAGCTAAATGGTTGGTTTTGGATGTGCGGGGAATACAGGCGTGATATTATTTATTTTTGGTGTGTAACACCTTTCCTCTCGCTTTCCTGCAATCTGTGGGAGTGATTTCGTGAAAAGGGACGGAAGTGTGTAACAGGAAGCCGGGGAAGCGCGCGCTATTTAAATAGAACAATGAGCGCGCGCGGTGCTAGAGTTTGCCGGTAGAAACGACCTTGACGAGGCCCCGCCCCTTTAATGTTGCTTATTACCAAGGTGAGATGGCAGATGTTACACATATGCATGCGACTACTGTAAGACTCGCTCGTTTTTTTAATTTATATATAAGGATTGCCAATAATGGTAAATACATGATTGAAAAAAAAACCGGCCAAGTGCGTGTCACAACATGCACAATTAAGGGTTCCAGATGAATTTATCCCAAGACCAAACTTAACAGTGTAGTTGAAAAACATGTTCTCCCATACGGAATGTATGGAATAAATGTTTTTTCAACTACAAGTATAAGTTGGTCGATTATTACTCGTTAACTTGTAGAGCCTACTTAGCTGTGATAGTTTTCTTTTTAATTACGTTATATATACTATTGCCATGAATTGTTCCACATATCGAGAACCAACCATTTAGCTGGCAGAGGGACACTTGACTCTGAAAAAAATTAGCACTTTAGAGCTTAATATTTCGCAAACGGATTCCTGAATCCAAAAATGATTTTCACAAACTCAATATATTTTTGAACGACTTTTCTAACGACACCCTAGTGCATGGGAAGGGCGAGAAAAAAACCCCCACTTAACGTATAGGGGAGGTACCCTAAAAAAAAAATATTTTCATGAATTTTATTTTACCACTTTGTCGGCGTAATTAATATGTATACTCATGCCAAATTACAGCTTTCTAGTACTAACAGTCTCTGAGCTAAGCCACGGACAGACAGACAGACGGACATGGCGAAATTATAAGGGTTCCTTGTTGACTACGGAACCCAAAAAACGAGAGCCTTACAGTAGTCGCATATGATGACAACATTTGACATCTTGGCTGACAGTACCAACCTCTCGGAAAATGTGTTGGTACCATCTGACGGCCAACTCTAGCAACGCGCGCGCTCAGCTTCCTGTTGCACACGATTGGCAACAGCTTACTTTTTTCTGTTATGTTCGAAGTTGTGGCCATGAGAATAGGTATTGGAAAATGTTATCTACTATAGACAAACAGGCCGACAATCCACCTGGTGATAACAGCTTATTGAATGGACACCTGCAACAAAGGGATTTGGTGATGAGTTGACAAAAGTTTTAATACCCTATTGTTTTTCATGTAGAATTTCTCAGGTAGTCAGTAACCTGGAAATCAGACAGTTAAGTGCTACTGTTATACGGTCGCCAACCGCGTCCCGATAGAGGTGACCTTGGTGCTTTACAGCCGTGTAGATGGTGGTTTACGACCAATTTTTAAATAGCTCTGCCGGTCGAAAACCAGGGTCACCTCTATCGGGGACTCAGTTGGCAACCGTGTAGCAGGCACTTTAGGGATCTCGCGCACAAAACGGTCATGACCACGAACGCGACCAGGTAAACTATAGACACCGATACGAATCGCGCACTTGGTCGCAACGGCCAACTAGCCACACAATATACAATACTACTAGACGGCCACGACTAGCCTGAGTCGTAGCCGTCTAGTGCCCAAGATCCCATATAGTCTCTTATAAGGAAGTATCGTAAACTCAAACTCATCTATTGTTTCAATCTCTCAATTTGTTTCTATTAAACCAATTTTCAGGCACTTTTGAAGTGTGAAGGAGTCGGTCAATCAGAAAGATGAAGCTAGTTGACCATTCCAAAACGTAGCAGGTACCTATGGAGAAGAACGGGCAAGAAACTCCATGAATGGACACACTTTTCCTTTTCTCGGTAATGAGGAGATCAGATAGGCAGTCGCAACATGTTTAATACTGGTATTCAGCTGCTAGCCATACAAAATCGGGGAGCAAAACAAACGTCCTTCAACAATTACAATTTTAACAGTTAAAATTTAAAAAGCCCCGCCACAAATATTACCTCATTTCTCTTTCCTACTCTATCACCAGACCCTGTTCACCATCTATCAATGGTATCAATAAATAGGTTATACACCTATTTATTGAGACCATTCAAAGTTGGTAAGGGAGTTGGGTATCCTACAAATTCCAGGTGATGCGGCAGCATCAGTTCAAGGTTACTATGTTCTTCTAATATCATTGAAGTAACAGAATACCAAATTTCAAATCGATCAGACCTGTGGAAGACACTCACATCCATTCATTTACTAGAAAAGAGCTGATAATTTTCAAACAGCTGAACCGATTTTGATGAAACATGTCTAAGAACCATCGCTAGAAAACCTATGAAAAAACCGCATTCAAATAAGTTCACCTGTTTAAGAGCTACTTCTTTATAGGGATCAAACTTATAACACCCCTCTTTTTGCGTCCCCGTTTTAAACCCCCAATTTTTTTTTTTTAATTAATGCAAAGCCTAACCGTGTTTCATTCACAACGGAATCACACTAAGTTAATAATCTACAGTATGCGTGAGTTTGATACATTGTATCGCTGATAAGGTGTTATCATACAGCTGTGAAACAAATGGTGAAGATTATCGATATATTTGGTAATCTGGAACACCTGCATAATTGCCTGATAGTGCGTAGACTAGGGATTTTATAGACAGGGGCTTTTAGTTACGAAAATGGCTGTTGGATATTCCGGTGCCATGCTATGGTTCATAATTTTAGCCTAAAGATGTCCACTGCTGGACTTAGGCCTCTCCAAGCACCGACACTTTAAACAGTTCTGTGCATCTCGCATCCAGTGGATTCCTACGACCTTCATAAGGTCATCGGTCCTTCTTGGAGGCCTTCCTACGTCTACGCGGTCGTCACTCCAGAACCTTTCGGCTAGCTGTTCTACGAACAATGTGCCCTGCCCACTGCCACTTAGGAATTCTTGGGGCTTTGTCGGTTACCTTGGTTCTCCTGCGGATTTCTTCATTTCTGATTCGATCACGATCGATTTCATGCCATGATTTATTGCTAGTTATGGAATCTTACTTTCGCCAAAATTCTCAAACAACAAAAATTCGTTGCTACAACTCACATTGACAGCTTGAGATATAGAGGTGACAAAACTGACAAAATTTTTGGCGGTCGAATGTGATGCGGAGAAATGAGAAAGATGTCGTGATAAAAGTCTTGAGTATAAATGTCGATGACTATAAGAGTAGGGGAAGACCAAAGAAATGATGCGATGGACTGTGTGAAAGATGACTACCGAGATAACGACTGATAGCAAAATACATATGTAAGAGACATTTTGCACAGACCACAAATAAATTGGTATAAGGGTTGGAGAATTATGAATGACAGTAGGGCGCTGTTGGTAAACATTTATTTGTGCAATATTTTGTATAATTTAGGTATTAAAAAAAAAACAAAATGGCCGCGTTAGTTGCAATTTTGGCCATGCGCCAGAAGATCGAACTTGTTTAAAAGCGTTTATTCTGAAAATGGGCAACGTCGCAAATAGATGTCAAATATTTCGCTGTTTTGGTTAATTTCGCAATATTAGGTACTGTATGAAAATAAGAAATGCTAAGGCTAACTAGCGAACTAGAATATTAATAATGAATTGCAATACTAACACTTTATTTGATGTTGTAACCGTTTTAAGTGTAAAAATGGCATTTGGAAAGTTTTCAAATACTTTTTTTACATCTAAAACTAAATTGTGGCATTTCATAATCAATATTTTAGTTCCCTAATTAGCCACTTTTCTTAATTCCATAAGTACAGTAATATTGCCAAATTAATCAAAACAGGTATTTGACAGCTATTTACGACGTTGCCAACTTTTAGAATAAACCCTCTTAACTGTGCGCCTGTCAACGTCAAAATATTACAATGTATGTGGTTTAAATCATAACAATAACAAATTAACGAATAATAAGACAGAATTGTGGATACAACACGAGTTGTGTAGACCGTAATATGAGGCATCGGGACACTGAGGAGGTAGCCGTGCGAGTGAATATGCTAACAACCTACGATTTTGACAGCTCTAAGCGCACAGTTATAAAAATCGAGCTATAGGGGTTGCGGAGTGAGCCGTAATCTACCACGGCCCAGTGCGGGTTGGCAAATGTCACATGTCTTCGAATTTTTGGTTCTAGGACATGCAGGTTTCCTCACAATATTTCTTGTTGTAATAACAAATATTTTTATAACAATATGATTTGAAAAAGTGTTCATGGAGTTTCTTGCCCGTTCTTCTCCATAGGTACCTATTACGCTTTGGAGTAGGCAACTAGCTTCATCTTTTTGACTGACCGACTCCTTGACAATTCAAAAGTGCCTGTAAATAGTTTAATTGAAATAAATACGATACTCCCTTATAAGACCATATTATGGGATCTCTGGCACTAGGCGGCCACGACTCAGGCTAGTCGTGGCCGTCTAGTAGTATTGTATGTTATGTGGTTAGTTGGCCGTTGCGACCAAGTGCGCGATTTGTATAGGTGTCTATAGTTTCCTGGTCGCGGTCGTGGTCATGGCCATCTTGTTCTTCGGGGACGCAGTTGCTACACGGTTGCCAACTGCGGTTGTTTCTGACTGACCGACATCTTGACAATTCAAAAGTGCCTGAATTGAATTTTCCTATACCGTTTTGAGAGCAGAGATGATGAGATAATTTACATAAAGTAAAGAGCCTGTTTGAGGTTTAACTCACGACCTAAGTTGGGGCCGTTACCACTGGGTTACTGCTTATTAGTCTCCCGGGATTACTGTCCTGGAAAATCATATTTTCGAATTCGAATTTTAATACAGCTGGTAGGTACACTTTATGTTGCCGTCTCATTACCACGGCTGCGTCTTCTTTTTTTCGTGTGGTTAGTGACTAACCTGGTGTCAGAGTTTGAAAGCCGCCCATGGGCCTTAGATTCATATGCCGTCGAGAAATATCTCTCAGGCATGCCGCTAATTATGCAATACGCACATGAATCCGAAAAGTCAGAGGTGTGTGCCTTGGTTTCGAACTCGAGACCTATGACTTGGTAGTCTGATGGACATACCACTAGCCTATCACTGCTCTCAAAACGGCGGTGTGCAAAATCTATTATAAACTAATATTATAAAGCTGAGGAGTATGTTATTTATTTTTTTGTTTGTTTGAACGCTCTAATCTCTGGAACTGCCAGTCGGAATTGTAAAAAAAAAATTTGAATTCGCCAGCCCAATTCTTGAGGAAGGCTATTTAATATCACGCTAGTATTATGTAAAAACTATTTAACAATATACATCTAACAGTAAGATATATAAATTATGTACAAGTATACAAAGGAGAAAATATTAAATGAAGGACATGAAAAAAATCGTCCGCGTCGCTGTCAGTGGGAAAAGTATTCAAAATACTGGCAGCATGGAGGACCTACAACGTTGTAGGGCAATGCTAATTCTTTGACCTAAAAATTGGCCAACCCTCTGGTCACGTGAAGAGTCGATCAAGCTCTAGGCGATGTCCCGAAAATTACTACAAATTAATAATTTACAAATTTTTAAATTTGTGTCTTTTATGTCGACTTCCGATAAGAAAAAAGACCGAGATATTTTAAATCGAAGCCCAGTCTAAAACTTTCGATATCTCTGGCGACCTACAGGATTATCTCCTTAAATATTAATATTATCAATATAATGATAAATTTTTATTCGGCTTATTATTAGAACGTGTTCAGCCTCAAGGCGTAGTGTTAAGAGTATATTTATGTAATTAGTTTAATTAATAGTTAATAATTAACTTATAAAAATGTGGTCCGAAAAAGTATTTTTAATATTAGGTGAGTCCTACTTATAATATTTATTAATATTATAAATGTGAAAGTTTGTGAGGATGGATGGATGTTTGTTACTCTTTCACGCAAAAACTACTAAACGGATTTGAATGAAATTTGGCAATTTTTAAAAGTATTGGATTAACACATAGAATACTTTTATCTCGATATTACCACGGGATTTAGATTTATGCGGGTGAAATCGCGGGGCGCTGCTAGTTCTTTATAATTATTTGACTTCAGAGTACGTAATCGCCGCGTGCGCCGGTAGTACTAATAAAATTTTTGGCACTAAACGAACGTTCAGCGCACAATTTCTGTCACGGACCGCCTTCAAAGCCATGGGATTCTATAGGTCATTTGTGTCGTAGTCCTAGTAAATGATGGCGCACTCGGTTTGTATGGAAAGTGTTGATGCTGCCGCCTCTAGCAGCGGCCGTCGAAGCGTCTCCGTGTTCTGTGTATTAGACGAAATGACTGTTGTTTTGATAAAAAATTGTCGTAGATATATTTAGTAACCCGTTCCGCTTAAATATTCATAGAGTTATAAAAAAAACGTGTAAGAAATCGACACGTATTTCACCTCTCAACGAGGCATCCTCAGGATGACGATTGACTTTATAATTGCCACGCCGAGCGCCAGACGCAGAGACGATTTCTTACAGGGTTTTTTTATGACTCTTTAGGAATAGTTACCCGGAATAACGATCGCTCTAGGCGCCAGATGGCAAGAGGCGCCAAAAAGCCAAATGCGAAATACAATTTCCACCGCCAAATAAAATTTTGATGGCGCTTATTGAGAGGCGAACTCTTTATTATTTAGTGACTGATTAAAATTAACACCAAATTGTTGCACATAGTTGTTTACGCTAACTAACAACAGTCTAAAACGTCATTTTTGGATGTGTCACGGATATGTCATCATGAATCACCAGGAACTGAACAAGCTTATTGTATAAAAATTTTAATGTGTGTTTAGGAGAGGCCCGTTTCCTGTAGTAGACTGTAAAAGTAAAATAAATATTAGTTCAGCATGCTTAGCAGTCCGGGTATCACCATTGTGTGCATCGCACGGAGGACATGGTAGAGCATACGGTGGAGGTTTGCCCGGCTTGGGCGGAGCACCGCCGTGTCTTCGTGGAAGTGATTCGCGGCGGTGATCTCTCGCGTTCGGCCCTGGTCTAGGCCATAGTACGGAGCGAGAGGGCATGGCAAGCCGTCACCTCCTTCTATTAAGCAGTAACGCTCGCGAAGGGGGACGCGGAATGCGTGAGGGAGAGGCAAATTTTGTAACCTCACGCCCCTAGCCGCCGCAGAAGACGCCCTGGGTATGGGAAATCCCAGGCCGATTCTCCAGGCCATCAAAGGCGCGGGCTTGCGGACGGTGAGCAGTGGGTAGCTCGCCGTCCGATAAGGACCAGGCCCGGGTTAGCGCCGCGTTGTATTCCACGCGCGCCTCAAAGAGATGTCAGCACAACTGACGGGGTCCGCTAGGGCCGATGCCTGCCGGAGTCACGGGAAAGTCCGAAAGGGATACCGTGGCAGCTGACAACATACAGGCAACTGAAGGAACACGGGTGGGTTTTAGTCAGTAAGAGTCTGACGCGCCCTTGCGCTCCGCCCAGAGCGGGAGAAACTATTTGATAATTTCCCACCCAAAAAAAAGCATTTTTAGCAGTAGTGCTTGTGACCACTAAACCAACCAGGCAACGTACAACATCTTCTTCCTTTCGTGTGGTTAGTGACTAACCTGATGTCAGAGTTTTAAAGCCACCCATGGGCATCTGACATAGCTTCACATACCGTCGATATATATCTCTCAGGCATGCCGGTTTCGTCACGATGTTTTCCTACGTAAACATGAAACCCTTAACCAGAAAAATGCAACGGATTTACTGCATCTCTCTCTTGCACTGAACAATTACAGCTTCTACATATCACAATACATCATCAAAAATGATATTATTATAATTTGGGTTAACCCTTTCCTTTTCTGCACAGCCTGCATCCTGCACAGTCACTCGGTCCTCTCAATCTGGTCATGTTCCGAGGACGCTGACTGCTTGTCACCTGTGGCTGGCTCTGTCTGTCAGTCCGGGATGTGCGTCTGTCCGAGTGGTCAACAGTTGGTGCTGGGCGGAACTGCGTGTGCTAGTCGTAAGTAGATATTCTTTTGATTTGACCGACTGGTCTGATTTTATTAACGCCAGATATTTATTTAACCATTTAAATAATATCTAATTTAATAATAATATAATAATAATAATATCTAATTTTATATTTAATTTTAATAATAATATCTTAAATTAAATAATAATTTTGAATTACACACAAAAATTCTTAGACGACAATTTAATTTAATTTTATGGTATGATATATCTATCTTACGTTCGAAAAACCTAAAACAAAAAATATATTATTTGTCTTTTTCGTGTGGTTGTAAATAACCTGGTGTCAGTTTTTAAAGCCGCTCATGGGCCTTTGACTTGGTTTCACATGCCGCCTATTCGATCTATTATCAAAAAACGTTTTATTCGACTGTTTTTGAAGTGTAAACTTCTTTAGGCGCGTTGGGCATTTTTGAGGTGGGAAAAAACAATTGAACTCGCGACACCGTTACCGACACCTCATTTTTGTAAAGGCGATTGTGCTCTTTATTTATATTACATTACGGATTAATGATGCAAGTATTTTCTTGTTCAAGTTTTCACTTCTGTCGGCACTCCCGGAGTGCCACTGTTTTTTTTTTTCTTTGTTATGTCAACACGACTGTCTTCTCCAAGGAGGTTAAACAAAACGAATTAGTCATTAGTTCAGGCTGAACTTTTCATCAGTTAATGTTATTTAATAGTCCCACTTTATGAAGAACGAGTCAAATACAGACACTTATTCCTACTACATTAAAATTTGTCTGTAATTTTATGTTATACTAGCTTTCGCCAGCGGCTTCGCCCGCGTCTATCTAAATTATAGCATATGTTACTCAGTGATAATATAGCATTCTATTGGAGAAAGATTTTTTAAAATCAGTCCAGAGGGCCTAAAAAGGGCGCTTTGGCAGAATCATTATGATAATATTATGAATCACACAAACTGTCAATTAATAATATTATCTGCGTTCAATTTATATTACGCAATTCATCTGTTAGATAGTTTTGTATTATAATGAAATAACATTTAAACTTTAGAAATAAAAAATAAAAATCTCATTTGATTAATAAAAACTGTAAACAAAAATTTTCCGGTAAAATTACGGTCTTAATTTTTTTCATGCGGCAATATTTACACTAAATATGATTCTGATATGAATTGAATTGAATATGGTTCAGTTAAAATATGTGTCACCATAGAGGAATTGCTGGGAAATCAGAAAATGAATTGCTTTTAGAGGAATTGCTTAATGTGGCCGTTTTAGACCCGCTGTAGTTTTTGTGTTTATTAATTACAAACAAACGTACAAAAACAGGAATCGTTAAAATCGGACTAGTTAGTAAAAAAATGTGCGTGGTCGTACATATAAAAAAAAAACAGTGGCACTCCGGGAGTGCCGACAGAAGTGAAAACTTGACCAAGATCGCCATGATAGAAGAAAAATACTTGTATAGAATATTGGTCCATAACCTTATCTAAATAAAGAGCATAATCGCGTTTACAAAACCTTTAAAGTAAAAATACTTGCATAGAACATTGTTCCGTAACGTAATATAAATAAAGAGGACAGTCGCTTTTACAAAAATGAGGTGTCGTCATAGTGTCGCGAAATCAATGGTTTAGTCCCATCTCAAAAATGCCCAACGCGCCTAAAGAAGTTTTCACTTCAAAAATTATAAAAATACGCGTCGACTTGAGAACCTCCTCCTTTTTTACTCGGTAAAAAAATCAAATCAGCTCTATTATTTATTGAGCTGAGTTTTAGCCAACCGCAAGCGCAGGTTGGCCGCCCTAGGCCCGGGCCTCTTTGGCGTTAGAGAAAATCCGCCACTGACAGTACCTACCACTATTCTTTTTGACGTGCACCCAGACGCACGGAGGCACTTAATACGAAACTATTATTAAATACTGGTTATTATTTGGTACTGTTGTTCCTACCTATTTTATTTCTAATGATATATTTTTTATTTGTTCCTCTCAAACATAGCACCTGTCATCTAATCTTTTCACCACCCTTGGTTGACTGGTAGAGAATGCCTTAGGCATTAAATCTGCCTTTGCACCTTTTTGAGTGTGAAAAGTTTAAATAAATAAATAAATATTTTCTTCCAACAGCGGCACCTTACTTAACATCACCATGTATGGATGACCTGCAGTGCACGAATCTACTCACCAGCTTCCAATGTCGTCGGGATGAAAATGCAACTAATGCAGAAGGTTAGTCTAAGAATTACATTCATCATTCATTCTCCTGCCCATATCTCAATTTATTCGTGGTTCTCTTGCATTTTTTTCTGTTTGTCGTCATCTCGGTAGTCGCTCCCTTTCAAACCATATCATCTTTCACACAGTCTATCCATTGTTTCTTTGGTCTTCCCCTACTCTTATAGCCACCCATGTGCTGATATCTCCTTCATACCATGACAACAGATAAATACCAAACATACTTAGTTTAAGAGTAACATTATCATAGGTTCTTCTATTATCGGCTTTAAGTTGATCTGACTAAAACAGAATTTCCGTTAATCATCATCAACCTAGCCTTTTTCCAACTATGTTGGTCGGCTTCCAGTCTAACCAGGTGCAGCCGAATATCAGTATTTTACAAGGATATAGACTTTCGGGCTTCTGACTACCCGTAACGACTGTCAAAGATCTATGAATAACAGCCAGGACTAGTGCTTTCCGACGCACGGAGGAGTCTCGGTAAGAAATGGATTACCCATCCACTACGGGTAGACCCCGGCGAGCGCTGCTTAATGGTAGCCACACATGTTACGACATACTTGCGTAAAATTGGACTTGCACAAGTATACATTAATGTGTGTGGGATGAATCCGAGCCATTCGGTTTCACACAGACTTGTGCAAGTCTAAACGTTTTGCGCAAGTATATCGTTACGTGTGTGGTCCGCGTAACTTTGATCGATACCTCTTGCATGCCAAAATATGGCAAAATTTGTTACAACGCACATGATTATTACCTCTGTTTGTATTACCGCATTTAGAGCAAGATTAGCTTAGACCTATCGATCGACCCATGCGGCTTTAGCCATGATTCATTCCTATCAAGCACAACATAAACAAATATATAAACATCAAAATCATCTTCTCCTTTTCAGAAGGTCAATGCGCCTGTAAACCAGGCTTCCACTACTTCATAGGCCGCTGTTGGAGGTCAGTTGAATTAGGAGGTGCCTGTGATAGGCATGAGGAGTGCTTTGGAGTTCTCAGGGATCCCTACAACATGGCCTGTGAGGAGGGCATATGTGCCTGTTCGAGCGGGTACTACGAAAGGCAAAGGGGGGAGTGCAGGAAAATTGGCCACGGTGAGTGTACGAAATCTGTGGTTAAGGTTTTGCCATTGAGATACTGTACTTGTGTGAACGAGAAACAGGATGGTGTGTTAAGCGAAGTACGGAAAATAAAATGGCGACGAACCGGACGTGTGTAAATATACAAAAATTTACTTAGAGACTTTTCGACTCCCTCAAAACCCATTTTCTATTAGTCCTACATGTTTACGGTTTTGGGCGTGTGTATCTTTAGATCTTGTCGATTGTCTAGAATTCCTATTCACATAATTTGATCGTAGGAACGTAAGTTTGTAGGCACGAATTACTCTGGTTATGTTACTTCACACCAATTTATATATCCATTGATTTTCCTGGCCAAAGTCCTCAATCTTACATAATAAATATCTTAGTAGATTTAAACTGCTCTCGTTGATCTAGTGGTCGCAAGCGCTACTGCTAAGTATGAGGTCCTGGGTTCGATTCCCGGGTCGAGCAAAATGTTATTCGGTTTTTCTATCTGAAATTTCTCAGTAGCAGCTCGGAGTCTGGATTTGTGCCCGGTTGATGGCAATAGGCTCGCCCCCTATTACATGGGTCTTAAACATAACTGGCGAAATGTGGGTGTGCCTGCTACAGGGACACCTCTGCCCAACCCTTCGGGGAAACAAGGCGTGATGTTTTATTTATGTAGATTTAAACTATATCTAACTTGTATTTCTATTGGCAGCTGTCGGTGAAGGTTGTATCTTGAATGAAGACTGTCAGTTCACCAACGGCGCCTGTGACCCATTGAACTTCATATGTATTGACAGTACCAGTCGTAAGTACCTACAATTATTTTTTACCTACCTTGATAGTTCGGTAACAACCGGTTTCTTGAAGATAAAATCCCTCATCGGGAGGCAGATAAGCAGAGTCCACCAACTCAATTTTGAATGTTGCTTCTGATTGGTCATTAAACTCCCATAGTAGCCATTGTCTTCAAAATCCACCAATTGAGTTTGAAACAACCTTTGATTGGTTGCTCCGCTTCATCCTCTGTTTGGAAGTAGCGCTCGCTCAGCTCGCACGCGGTTGGGCACAGTTCTAACCTAACCTAACCTATTTCACCCAGTTCAAAATTACGAATCAAACAATCTGCCGCAGAAATATTTTCACCATTGTCGAATTATCTAGTCGAAGATTGTAGATTCGTCATTTTTAACTGTGTGAAATAGGTTAGGTTAGGTTAGAACTGTGACCAACCGCGAGCGAGCCGAGTGAGCGAAGCGAGCGGTGCCGCGGCAGCGGTCGGCGACCGCTACTTCCAAGTTGCTCGCAAAAATGTTTTCACCTTTGTCTAATTATCCGTGTTTTCGCAATATCCCAGATGGATTTTGGAGACAAAGGCTACCTACCATGGGAATTTAACGACCAATTGGAAGTCACATTCAAAACTCAGTTGGTGGACTCTGCTTTTAAGCCACCGGGAGCATTCCCCTGTTAATTATTGTATTTATCAGCTTTTCAAAAACTGGGTGTTAGTTAGATATAAGCCAAAACAGAACAGTCAAGATACTGTTTCACGACATTTTCATAATGTAAACCCCGTCTTAAAGACAATTTCGATTTAATCTGTTGTCAATGCCAAATAAAACTCTGGCCACACTGGGAAAAATCCCGCGCGGGGTACGACACGCGAATGCGCGTCTCGATTGGGCTCAGGTATATCTCAGATGGTCGCGCGTCCCTTGAACTTTTTTTGAAGTCGGTTAAGACGCAGATATATACCAGTAACCTTGAGTGGTAGAGCTCACGCAACGCGTCGTACGTCCAGCTAGTAATAGGACTCGCTCATCAAGGAGCGCTGTCCCAAATTAGACGTATT
Organism: Omphaloscelis lunosa; assembly: GCA_916610215.1. Taxonomy (NCBI): domain Eukaryota; kingdom Metazoa; phylum Arthropoda; class Insecta; order Lepidoptera; family Noctuidae; genus Omphaloscelis; species Omphaloscelis lunosa. The sequence goes on from OU744270.1 coordinate 6,598,368, forward strand.
ATTAATTTATTATACATAAAACAAAAGGTATTTTAATAAAACACGTATACAAAAAAATCAATAATTAAATTATCTTTAAAATAGTGAAGGTTTCCGAAAAATACGCTTGATAGATTTTGCGTCATTCTCAGTTTTTTATCCGCGTTAGACATAACTTTACAAATTAATTTCACTATGTAATATAAACATAATCTAAAATATTCATATATTAAGTTATTAAGGAAATGCTCTAATTTAGTATAAGTATTTTTCAAATCATTAACACTACTCGTTTAGACGTGAGCTTCAGTATAAAAACATTGAAAGTCGGTTATCGTCGCTTTAACGAGTTCGCTTTCGAATTGTCTTGTGTTCGATCACCTGTGTGAGGTTCTAAGTGAACTTCTGAGCAGTACTACTGTAATTCAATAGACGTTTAATGAAGATTTTTATAATGAGTTCACTGACCAAACATAATCAGCTGTCGTTGTGTGAGATAGTAATTAACATGTGATCGATATGAAATCGAGTAGGTTCAGAAACGGATATAGGTGAATAAGTCGTGATATCTAATGATCAAGCGGACTTCTAATCGGTAATATACTTAGTTGATAACATGAATGATTATCTATAGTTGGTCACTATTATCACGTTGAGTAGGTTGACTTGTGGCGGCATCTGCATCGCGACATGCGAACTACGCATCAAAGACCTGACGTCACACAAATCCTGCATCGCGCAATTAGAGTTTACCGCGCGAACGACATCTATATCACTAGCCGACATCAATCGTTGGGCATCTAGAATCAGTAAGATTCGCCGTCCGAGGCATGTACTTTCCGACCCAGATGACCCCATAACACTCCTCCAGGAGAAGAATAGGGCCATCAGTACTTAGTTAATTGATTCAGGCGTGACCTTGCGGAAATCCATTATAAAATGATGATGTGGATATATTTAGTAACATGTTCCGCTTAGCGCAGACGCACTCACGCGCGCTTCTGCGCTCGGTACTCGGTGTGGCAACACGCCGTGTTCGAGTTCGCGACAAGTTAATCGTCATCCTGAGGATGCCTCGTTGAGAGGTGAAACACGTGTCGATTTCTTCCAGGGTCTTTTTAAGACTCTTTAGAAATAGCTAAGCGGAACAGGTTACTAAATATATCCACATCATCATTTTTTCCACCAGTACTTTACACAAACACAGACGACACCCGTCTTTCCGACCCCGCCGCCAAGGTCCTTTGCGATCGCGACCACGTCCCCGAGTAAAGGGAACTCCCCCCCGACTCTTGCTCGATAACGAGGTGCCAGCAGTTGTTGCAGCTGAGCACGTAGCTTTAAATACCCAGCACAATAATCAAGATGAAAATTTAAGTTTGATCCAGCCAGTCCCTTCTTGCTGTCCTCCCCTCAGTGACGCCCTAAGCCGAGGTCCGTACCCCACAGGGGGTGTCCTTAGCGAGCGTTCACCTAGTTTTAATTTAGAATAAGTTTTGCCCCTGGCTGGAGGCTTTAAGTTTAAAAGCTTAAGGCAGCCACAGGAAAGTCCGGTTAAGCAGCCATGACCTCATAGGTCAACCGCGAGACGCCATATTAAAAAAAAAATCGTTGTGCAGTTGCCCGCCAGATACGACACCCGTCTGGTCGGAGGAGCCTCCCTTTTCTATAGAGGATGAGTAAACTTTACACCCTGTTCCTCATACCTCTAAAGGCTGTTGTTCAGAGTATGGTGTTATTTAATTAAGATTATGAGATCCAAGCAGACTATAATTTCAATCATGTCGAAAAACCACGAAAAAATTTTAAAAACATTATTGTCTATTTTTACCGACTTCAAAAAAAGGAAGGTTATATCAAAGCCTGTCCATTTCAGTAACAAGTAGATATAGTATAAACAATTATTCGCAATTTATTTGCCAAACATGTAAACAAACACGAGTTTTAGGAAAAACAACTGGACGTCTATTGTATTTTATAATGGATTTCCGCAAGGTCACGCCTGAATCAATTAACTATACTCACTAATCTTAAAACTCAGTTTGTATTATTGTTTTCCAAAATACTAATCATCCTTTTCCCTTTCAGCTACCACATTCTCACACGTAGGAAGAACCAACATCACCTCTAGAACTCTATCTAGCTCACTCTCTAGAAGCCACGGTAACACCTGTGACGCCACCAACGAATGTCCGGAACCCTTCCTGTGTTCTGCGTTCGGGTTCTGTGTCTGTCCCAGAGGATACTACCCTAATGCTGCTGGCACTACGTGTTTTGCTGGTAAGATAAAGTTTTTATTTAAATTTACTTTTAAAGGCTAAATGTTGGAGAAAAGCCAGGCTGAAGTGGACTCGTAACGTCGCCACGAATGCACCCGGAGAGATGGGAAAAGATTGTCACTCACTGGGCGCCTGAGGGAGGACCTCACCGTCGAGGTAGACTGTAGCAAAGAAGCGGGGCCAATATGGCTAGAGACCGCGCAAGACGGAGAGGTTTGGAGGACAAAGAGGAAGGAGACCTTTACCCGGCAGTGGGGCGCGATGGAGGAAACCGATTCACGTAACCTTTATTCACGTATACTTTTTTCCCCCTCTCCCTTGGTGATACGTCGTGCGATTTTACGCTAGCCCCCTCCTGCTCTTCTCCTCTTCCCAGCAATACGTGTATTTTTAATTATAGAAACGATCCGATATTTTTAGAGTCTGTTTTAATAAAATATGTCATACATTGGATTCAGAAAAATATTAATAAAATTGAGAATTTCGTTGGTATTGATGACTTAAACATAACTGGCGAAATGTGGGCGTACTTACACCTCTGCTTAACCCTTCTGGGAATACAGGGGTAATGTTATACTATTTTTATCATTATCATTTTTGGTAAAAATATTTTACACGTCATACAGTAAAATTAAATTTTTTCGTGTCACGATAAAATACACATGATTGTCAAATTATCCCCCCCATTATCATGTTTTTTTTACCCCTTCCCTCCAGTTCGAACCTCACGTAATTAAACGACGACCTCCTAATAAGAAATTGATCATAAGAAGGTTCCGGTCTATGGTATATATGGTCATACTTTTGCCTACTATAGATTTACCATTTCCTCGCAAAAATTTAATGTTTTCATCTATCTTCCCAGAGCTCGGCACCACGTCTACCGACGAGCAATGCGCTGGTTTCCTGGCTCAAGTAACAGATGGCGTGTGTGGCTGCCCCGCTAATGTTTACTTTGATGAAAATATGAGGGATTGTGTTAAAGGTAAAAACAGAACCAGTTTTTAATTCATTATCTGAAGTAAATTATTGCATGCGATGACTTCAACATTGTGCGGTTCTTATATTATTTATTGTACACAGAATTACGAAAACAATTCTTGTTTTTTTTTTGTTTTTATTAATGAGAAGATTTTTTATAATGCGTGTTAATAATGCAGTCAGTGATTTATGACATTTGATCCTTGTTATCTTACTTCTGCAAAAGTGAAAATCTTTTTGCTTTGTTTTTTCTACATTTTCCACATACATTTGCCCCATACTCGCACACCTAATTGCACTTTTGACAACAAATTTGAGCACCCTAATAGGGATGCCTGGGTAAAAAAAAGAAATTTTATTTCGTCCGTCAGACAGATAATACAAAAATATTAAACACGTATTTTTTGCTTTATCATATTAATAAAAAATAACTTAGATAAAACGCATTAGCCGAGGTTCGCACGGACGTAATAAAATCACGGCGAGATTTAATCGCTCACTAAATTTTGAACTCTTGGTCTCTAGCCGGGCGTTGAGAATCCAACGCACTGATACGCACTCTCGTCCCAGTGCGTTGAAAAAACACATAGTTGGATTTTCAACTCTCGGCGCAAAGCAGAGCGTTGTAAATCAAGTGCACGAAAAAAAATCGCCGCGGTTTTATTACGTCCGTGCGAACGTGGGCTAAAAGTTGGGAAGCGGGGGTCGCTACGTCACAAGTAAGTATAAAATCTACATACTCGTGACGTCATGGCACATTTTAACTCAATATATCGTCGTAATATTTTCGCCGTAATATTTTGCTTAAAAAATAAAAAATACGTGTCCAGTATTTTTTAATAATCTACATGACGAACAATTTCTTTTTTATCGTCATCATTCCTGTTACGTAACACACTTTGAATCAGAATCACTTTATCTCTTATCGTATAATAGTTTAATTTGAAAGCATTTTCGTTTAACCATCTCTTTCCCAGCAACTCGGCGCATCACAGATGCGTGCGTGAACGATCAGATGTGTCATACTTTCGGAGCCGCCACGCGCTGTGGCGTAGCACACGAAACACTATTCTTCCGCAACTGTGAATGTATCCCAGAGCAGGCAGTGTGGGATGCTGACAGAAATATGTGCCGATTATTTGCTGGTAAGTGTCAAGTCCACAGCAGCCGACGGTAAGCTACACACGTAAACTTACATCCTTTAACAATTATTGATGTGTAATATCTTTCTTCTCGCTTTCCTGAAACCAAAATCGAAATAATCAAATCTGTGGGAGTGATTTCGTGAAAAGGGACGGAAATGTGTAACAGGAAGGCGGGGAAGCGCGCGCTATTTGATTTGACTAATGAGCGCGCGCGGTGCTAGAGTTGGCTGTCAGAAACGACCTTGATGAAGCCCCGTTCCTTTAATGTTCCTTATTACCAAGGTGAGATGTCAGATGTTACACATCATATGCGACTGCTGTAAAGTTCGCTCGTTTTTTTAATTACCAATCAATCCAACAGCAACCTTATTGCAACGAGAACAAAGTCAAAATCAAATAATTTGTTTCAAATAGGCCCATGTATGGCACTTTTGAACGTCAAAAATTACAAAATAATAAAATTGATTCTAGTCGCCCCTTCCAAAAGGTAGTTTTCGTATGGAGAAGAATGAGCAAGAAACTCCACCGTTACTCTTTTAAAATGTTTTACAATCGTTTGTATAAGTACGTACATTAGTTACATAATTATATGTGAAGACGATGCACCTAGAATAAAATTACTATACCACAATAGTTAATAACTATAAAAAATGAAGCAACAAAAGATAATTTAACTATGTGATAAATGCATGGTGCTCACATATTTATAAACATATTAAAAATATATGATTTTCCAACAAAAAAACATCACCACTTAACGTGTAGGGGAGATACCCAAAAAAAATTTTTTTTCGTAATTTTATTTACCACTTAGTCGATGAGATTAATATGTATATGTATACCAATGCCAAATTACAGCTTTCTAAAGAATGAAAGAAAGAAAAATATTTTATTTGGGACACGCACAGGAAATACAAAACAGTCATAAACAAATATTAACAAAAATAAAAAAAGGAGTGCGAGGTCAAAAAGGCTCCTATTTCAGCATGAGAGACTAAGAGTCTCGGAGCTAGATCGCGGACAGACAGATAGACGAACATGGCGAAACTATAAGGGTTCCTTTGTTTACTACGGAACACTAAAAATAACAAGTTGAAGGAAAATATGTGCAACATCCACGCAAAACGGCCATCGCTCAGCACAATGCTGCGACCCTATGCGAGACAGACACAGCGCTGGTTTTCGTCGACAGCCGGCGTTGACATTATGATGTCGACCAGTGCAGCAAACAATGAGATATACATAAGAAATTAAAAAAAAAGAATACAATAATTCTACATGCTTTTATATCAAATATAATATTTAAAATGGTAACATTCCGTTCAGCCGGCATCGACTCGCGCGCCGCTGGCTACGCGCACGCACGTAGCACATATAAATGTGTATGTTATCTTTCCCAGGAATCGGTGAAATCTGTGAAGAAGATAGTGACTGCTTAGCAGGTAACTTGGAGATCCTCTGCATCGCAAACGACGAGGGTCAGGGCATATGTACCTGTCCCGAAGGTACCTCTAACATCGATGGATTATGTCTTACGACTGGATTATGTGAGTATACATGTCCCGGAATTAGCGAACATCACCAAACACCTCAAATAGAATAATATGTTATAATCATATTATAATATACACTTGTAATGGCGTTTTAATAATAGTGAAAAAACGATACTTGTGGCACGAAAGACGTTTTATAATTACATAAACCTTGATACAAGGGACCTTGGCAACAGTATAGCACAATATTTACGTAACTTACAGCAATTAATCACACATTTCTCGAACACGGCGTGTTGCCACACCAAGCGCTGAGGGAGGCATCAGCAGGATGACGATTGACTTGTCGAGTCTGCGCTCGGTGGTTGGTGTGGCAACACGCCGTGATCGAGTTCGCGACAAGTTAAATATATCCACTTCTATTGTATTTTTTATTTTTATTTTAGTTCATTGAATAGATTTTTATTTACTTTAACAAATATTGTAACTTCATAGATGTACATATGCTGATGGATTTGTCAAAAAGGTTCGCATGATTCAGGAACAAAGATGCGCGCATTGCGCGAACGCATCTTTTTTGCGCTTTAAACACTGATTTTTTATCTGTGGCGTTGCCCCAGAATATAATAGCGTATTTTAGAAATTTACGGCTTTTAGGGTTTTAGGGTTGACTGTACATTGTTAGTGTGACCGTAGTTTACGTATTTTGAATTATTCTTGGAATAAAAACTTACAGAAATCGATTCAGTAAACCATTCTGAACAAGCTACTTTCATAATATGCATTAATTCAGTTACACATTGTAAATTGTAATTTTATGGACATACTAGCTTTTGCCCGCATCTTTGTCTACGTCGAAGTCGGAAATAGGCCTGTGTCTATTTTTTTTTTGTCCTGAAGTTAGATTAATAAAAAATATTGGACACGTATTTTATCTTTTTTGACGTAATCAAAAGATTACGGCGATACATTGAGTTAAAATGTGGCATGACGTCACAGCTTGCTAGATTTTATACTGCGTTGTGACGTAGCGAGCCCCCACTCCCCAACTTTAATGCGTGTTTTCTAAGTTATTTTTGATTAATATGATAAAGCAAAAAATACGTGTCTAATATTTTTTTATTATCTGAAAGACGGACTAATTCGTTTTTTTTTTTTATCTATACAACTACCGTATTATATCACGGTAACGCGCTATCGAGATAAAAAAAAAATCCTATGTCATAGGCCCTAATAAGGTCATGGTTTATCTGTGTGCTAAATCTCATTGAAATCCGTTCAGCCGGCGAGATAAGGTAACAGACAGACGGCTGACTTACAGAAAAAAGATTTTTCGCATTTATAATATTCAACTTATGGTTCCAGAGATTAGCGCGTTCAAACAAACGAACTCTTCAGCTTTATTATATTATTATTAGGTATAAATTGCAGCACATCAGGCCGAAAATTACGCATTTTAAATTACCTAAATTATATTAGGCCGAAATTACGTCGCGTAATTTGCAAAACACAAAACACGTCCCCGTCGCGTAAGCGTAGCACCTTCGTAGACCCTCTCGTAGCACACGTAGCCAATTTGCTACGAAGGGTTACGACAGTCGCCATTTTGTTTTACTTCAATTGTTTTGTATTTTCCAGCGCTTGGTGAAGAGTGCCAGGCGACTCAGGAATGTACGGAGACTGAAAACACTGTGTGTGACGCAGGACGTTGTTCCTGTGACGTTGGATATCAAGAGAATGGCGATATCTGTGCTCCTAGTAAGTAACACAACATTTGATTGGTTTAAACATTTAAGAGCAAGAAATTAATAGTTTATTTATTGTCATTTGACCGTCATCTCATGACCTGACATTGAATCGATCACCATTTTACAAAACTTATTTATAACCGACTTCCAAAAAGGAGGAGGTTCAATGTTCGTCTGAATATTAAAAAAAAAAAATGATGTCCGTTATATTTTCATATATTGTGGACCGATTTAGAAAATTATTTTTTCATTCTGTAGAGGAAGCTTGTGTGGTGGTATTGATTTTATTACCTTTTGTTTGGTAGTTTCTGAGTTGGCTTCAATAATACGTATTTTTCGCTCTTAGTCTAAATGGATGATATTGTAATAAGTTCCTGTCACTGTTATTTACATAGCAGGTAGTGTTATTAGAATTTATGTGAGGTAGATACCACAACTAAAAAGTTAAAAAAAACATTTTCCAAAAAAAAAGCAACCGAATTCCAAATGTTTTTTTTTTTAAGTGAAAACTTCTTAAGGTGCGTTAGTCATTTTTGAGACTAAACCATTGATTTCGCGACACTGTGACGACACCAGCCTTTGACCATTAAAAAGACATCAACGCGTTGATTACCGCGGTACGTGGAGTAAAAGACATCAACGCGTTCATTACCGCGGTGCCAATTTTGTTTTCAAGTTTTCACTTCTGTCGGCACTCCCGGAGTGCCCTTTTGAATTGTCAAAGAGTCTGTCAGTTAGTCAGAAAGTTGAAGCTAATTGCCCATTCCAAAACGTAGATCTCTATGGAGAAGAACGGGCAAGAAACTCCAAGGACACTCTTTTAAATATAAATATTACAAAACACTGGGTACATCATTCTTGTTGCTTCTATATGTGAGAACAATGTACAAAAAATAATCAAAAACAATAGAAAATATAAGATTAAAAATAAGCCCTGGCAGATAAGAGATGACCAGTTTCAACTGACGGCGCCTGTTCACGAACATGACGCGTGGATCAGCACCATCCAGCTCAACCATTTTGTAGGGATGTATTATTTTAGGGTACATATATTTTCTCCCGATTTGACAACTCATTTTTTAAACTTTAGTAGGTATTTGTAGTAAGATATAAGTGCAGATGACAGAATAGACATATACAGGGTGGCAGGGACATCGACGCGAAAACTGTTACCTTGGATTCAGTACATAATTCTTAAAAATTTCAACGCAGGGAGAAATTTTTCATCGGTTATTTTTTTTAAATCAGCTGTTTCATAGAAAAGTGCAATACCTAGGCGGTCAAAATGTATGAAACAGCAGATTTTTTTATTAAATAACCAACGAAAAATTTTAGGAGGGGCGTTCAGTATCATGTACTGAAGCCATGGTAACAGTTTTCGCGTCGATGTCCCTGTCACCTGTATAGGTTCAAACATTTGACCATATTAATGTCGACGAGTTTTAAAGCAAAGTGTATTGTGTTCACTTTGCACAGGTGCTATTTCTGTGCCCCCATTGAGGTTTTGTTGTTGAGTCTTTGTTGTTCTAGCTTTGTAGGTATTTGCGTACCAGGGTCACATCAACGATAGTTTTACGTCGAGATTCACGTTTGAACAAGTGAGCATCGCACTAACATCTTTATTTAATCCGCAGCTATCGGCAGCCCATGCCTGCTGGATACAGACTGTGCCATAGAGCACACAGTCTGCTTCAACAACTCAAATGTGCTGACCTGTCAATGTGATGGAAGCTTTTTGAAATACAACGATACATGTTGGCCTGGTAAGTTCACATAATACTTGTTTTCTGTTTTTGATGTGTAACATCTTTTCTCTCGCTTTCTTGCAATCTGTGGGAGTGAGTGAGAACAAAGAGCCGGGGTAGCGCGCGCTATTTGATTTGACCAATGAGCACGCGCGGCGCTAGAGTTGGCCGTCAGATGGTACCAACCCATTTGCCGAGAGGTTGGCACTGCTTGCCAAGATTTCAGATGTTACACATCATATGCACAATGTAAGACTCCCTCGTTTTTTTTAAGTGAAACTTCTTAGATGGCGATTCGATAATTACGCGAGAATTCAGTGTAAAATTTGAAGGACGCGCCACGTTTAGTCACATTTTGTAACATGAGAGAGAAGAAAGATATTACTCTCTCCGTCTCTCACACTTAAACTCACTTATTTTTCTAATGACGTAGTGTCAAAGCACCTTAAAGATGTTTTATTTTTTCCATTTGACAATTGAGGTTAAGTTTATAACCTCAATATTTTTGTCAATGACTTTTCAATTAAAATGTGCTATACAAACAATAATTGTTGGAAAAACTGCTGAGATCTAAAATTAAAAAAAAAAACCTTATAAATATATGTGTAGATGAATGTGTTACTAATTAGCTTTGAATGATTGCGTAATAATTCAACCTCAACAGGGTTTGTTTACACTTTTATCAAATAAAATCAAATCAAATTATTTATTTGCTTAATTCAGGTGTTACAAATAAATATAAAGTACGTTGTATCATTACCTATTTTGCTGTGCAAATATTTACATTATTATTAATCTAATCAAAAAAATATTAAAAATTTTAAACACAAAAAAAAATGCTACAACACATGTCAAAGGTTTAGAAATAAAAATAATTATTGTCAGATGAATTAAAATACATGTCATAGAAATTAAATAAAAATATTGATCCAAATTAAAATAAATTAAAATTTTACAGATGTCAAATAAAATTATTATAGCATGTCACAATGTTTGTATTGTCTCGTAATTTATGTATATATGTGTATTTTTATCCTATAAATACTCCTTGATATTTACTTACTAGAAATTTGTGCAGCTTCCACTTGAATTTTTTTACATCATCAGGCAACTTGTTGTAAATCAATGATATCAAATACTTTTTGAACAGACCGTAATCACTTTTCTCTATTTATTTTTTTTTATTTACGTTTATCTTCCTTTGTTTTCAGCATTAGACGATTACACAGAGGACTGCGAGGTGACCCTACAATGTACCGAGCTGTTGGGTACTGGTAGCAACTGCACCAATAACTCTTGTCTATGTGGTGACGACTACCACTTCAGAGATGGACGGTGCTGGCCTAGGACTGGTAAGTCTATTTATTGTAATGATATACAACGTTTGCCTGATAAAAGAAGTGCGGTCAAAGATAGTGCATTATGCATAATCAGCCTATGATGTTCTCAATGCTGGGACACAGGCCTCCTCTCTTCGAGAGAGAGTGGGCTGTAAGCCATCACGCGGGCCTGGTACGGGTTGGTAGATGTCACATGTCTTCGAATTTTTGTTTCTAGGACATGGCGGTTTCCTCACAATGTTTTCCTTCACCGTTTTGAGAGCAGTGGTGATGAAATAATTTATACAAAGTAAAACGCCTGTCAGGGTGACCCACGACCTATTCGTAAGTCGGGGCCGATACCACTGGGCCACCACTGCTCTCGAAGATAGAGCGCGCTACCCTAATTACTTTTAACTTTTAACTTTAGTTATGAAAATTCAACTATACACAAAAAGGCTCCTCCCTGTTTGTTGAATATTTGGGGAATGATCAAGAAAAAATAAATAGAATATTTTGCTAGTTCCAGCTCTTGCAATTTCTTCATAAAAAACTACAATGTAAACTACAAGCTCCTGTAGCTTATAACCACATTTTCGAGCTCACTTCGCTCGCTCTTCAATGAAAACTTAACGTATCTGAATGCTCCAACCTAGCTCGCTTCGCCCACTCTTGCATTCTCTTGATGAGGTCACAATGACAGCTTAACCTGACAACGATACTAATTTATATTTGAACGGATAATAATTTATATTTATTTATTATCGTAGGTACCGTTCTTTTGAGCTTCGCCGCTGTCAGGTAAAAAGGCCCCCGACATATTTAGGTACCTTTTATTTGGGTGGTAATTTAGATTTGTGTCAGACTGTTTCTGACTAAAACCCATCCATTTTCCTTTAATTGCTTGTGTGTTATCAGGGGCCACGGTAACCTTTGCGGACTTTCCCGCGACGCTGTCAGGCATCGGCCCTAGCGAACCTCGTCAGTTGTGCTAACATCTCTTTGAGGCGCGCGTGGAACACAACGCATCGTCGATCCGGGCCTGGTCCTTATCGAATGCAAGCCCGCGCTTACGATGGCAGGGAATCGGCCTGGCATTCCCAACGCCCAGAGCGTCTCCTGCGGCGACTAGGGATATTTTGATACCATGAGGGCCTACTTTTTCGGATTAGCCACACCACTCTATGTATTCCTGTATCATTGCAAAGTAGTACTAATATTTCTACCATTTGTTCCCAGGTCTATTTGAAACGTGTTCCAGAAGTAGCGAATGCTACTTGGGTGATCTAACCAGCCGAGTTCAATGCAGGAACAGTATTTGCCAATGTTCCTTCGACTTTCCTTACTCAGAGGAGCTTCACACTTGTAGTAAGTATCTTTGAAATTGTTTATTTCATCTACTGAGGTGACTACTGAGCTGACGGCTAATAGAGATGTAGGTACGTTAATTACTAGCAGACGTTCCCGTTAACTCACAATAGAATAGCGTCCACACATGATAAACAAAATATTAATAAAGAAAAAACTGGCACTCTGGGAGTACCGACAGAAGTGATAACTTGAAAAATTTTACTGTGTGCAGGAAATAATGTATTGCGCGTTGATGTCTTTTTAAAGCTGGTATCGGTAACAGTCTCGCGAAATCAATGGTTTAGTCCCATCTCAAAAATGCCCAACGCACCTAAAGAAGATTTCCCTTCAAAAAATCTTACAGGTTATTCGAACTCACGTCGTATCCCGTCTCATTTTTGTTCGATAATAATATTGCAAAATTTTATTACATTGTTGTTTACAAAAATGAGTGACACAAGCTTTGATAACACGCCACCAGATATTTCTAATGCAGCAAAGGACATTTCTAATCAATTATTACCAGAAAAGTCGAGAAAATAATATTGTTTGTTTACATAGTATTGTTTAATTATGGCGCTGTGGTAGTGAAACGCGCGTGCACGACAATGTTGTTTTTTGAAATTCGAGTTGCATAATGAAATTTAGTACAACATTATAACACGCATTTGGATGATATTATGGTTACTATGACACTGGCTGTTTTAATGTTGGCAATAAGCTAACTGTTTCGGAAACTTTTATAAAGGTTTTATAGCATGGGTGTAGATAAATATATTTTTAAGGTGCCTTTGTGGAAGAGAAATATTTATTCTTTTCTTTTGTTACAGCCGGAGTTGGTGGTTATGGGTCCAGTCCCGGTGATTCGTCAGCATCTGTCGCAGTTAGCAGTATATTCACGATAGTCTCAGGCCTATTCTACATAATGTTACATTAAAATAGAGCCTTAAATATTGCTGGTAGTAAGGGACGTCAAAGTTACATTCAAATAAAGCCTCTAACCTTGGTACTTAGAGTTCAAAATGTTGTCTAAAATCATTAACGTTGGTTGACTAGCATATCTTAGCATAAATATGTCAACGAAATTGAAATGTTCTCAATCAACCGATCAACCAATATATATATATACAGAGTGGCAGGGACATCGACGCGAAAACGGTTACCATGGATTCAATACATGGTTCTGAACACCCCTGCGTCAAAATTTTTCGTCGGTTATTTAAAAAAAAAATGATATCTTTACGCGTTTCTGAGAAAAAGGATCTTGACGGACAACAAAGTGAACCTATAAGAGATTTTTCCTTTTGAGGTACGGAACCCTAAAAAAAGAAAGAAATATTAATATTATTTATTTTTGCAATGAAACAAAACAAGATACATAAAAGACTAAAGAATACGAAAAGAAATGGAGATGTATTGTAAGATTAATTTAATTTGTAAATATACTCAATTTTTTTAATATTTATATTTTTGTGTTTTATTTCGTCAAGAATGTCGGTTTTAATTAAAGGTATGCACATGAAGGAATATCAAAAAAATTACGGATGGATTGTGCGAAAAACGATGTGGCGGCATGACGGTGACGGCACACGATGTAGGTATGACGAACAGGGTGTAAAGTTCACTCATCCTCTATAGAAAAGGGAGGATCCTCCGACCAGACGGGTGTCGTATCTGGCGGGCAACTGCTCGACGACTGATCTCGGAAAGTTAAAAATTCGCATGCTAACAATGAATGCGAATGCTAATTTATCCATCACTACTCAGTAGGTCTCTTTTTAGCGCTGGCGGTGCGATGCTGTTGCTTGTTCACGGTTGAACAAGACCAATGTCAATTTTCATTTCCCTAGCCTTTTCCCAACTATGTTGAGGTTGGCTTCCACTCTAACCGGATGCAGCTGAATACCAGTATTTTACATGGAGCGACTGCCTTTCGGAACTCCATAACCCAGTAACTGGGTAATACGTGCCTAAGACTGGTTGTCAGACTTTCGGACCTCTACAACCCAGTTACTGAGTAATACGATGTTTTTTTTTTTGTTTTGGATGGGAAGTTATCAAATAACTTATCCCGCTCCGGGCGGAGCGGGAGGGCGTGTCAGACTCTTACTGACTAAAACCCACCCGTGTTTCTTCGGTTGCCCAGTTGCCGGGGTCCACGATCTCCCTTTCGGTTTTCTTCGCACTCCCGCCAGGCATCAGCCCTAACGGACCCCGTCAATTCTGCTGACATCTCTTTGAGGCGAGCGTGGAACACAACGCGCCGTCGACCCGGGCCTGGTCCTTACCGGACGGCGAGCTACCCATAGCTCACCGTCTGCAAGCCCGGGTAATACGATGCCTAAGGTTGTCAGACTTTCGGGCTTCTGACTACCCGTAACGACTGTCAAAGATCTATAAAAGACTTCTTAGCATGTCGATGGTATAGATATGGAGTCACCAGCCCAGAATTTGGTGAGCTCCGTTTATATACAAAATGTACAAATGATACCTGGGACTAATGGCTAACGTGCGAGGCATGGAGGGGCTCGGAGTCCCGGTATGTAATTGATGGTCACCCATTTACGGAGCGACCTCGGCAAGCGTTGCTTAACCTTCAAGATTGACGCGGGCTGTTATTTAGCCACGAACCTAGTAATATCCAATGTTCTCTAAAAAATCCTTATAAGCAATTGCCATTTCTTCATACAAATTTTAAAATTAATGTAGTTAGTTGAAACACCATCTTTCACATTCTTATCATTTTAAAGAATCATCTAATACATTTTTAATATACTTTTTGTTCTGTAATTAATTATAGTGAAACATAATTTGACATTTTCGTGCATAAATATGATTAAATATCAATTAGAGGTACATAAAAGACTCGTTTTTATTAATTATACCTTTATGGCTGTTGCCAACGATTACGTTCATGAGGTTACAAACTTTATTTCCATTCGCTTGGAGAATTTCGATAAATAATCCTTTAAATGTCGTGATGGCTCAGTGGTAGGCCTCGCCTCTGATGCTCGGCGTTGTGGGCTGAAATCCGGGCAAGTACTAATCAATCTGCCTAGCCTTTCCCAAATATGTTTGGGTGTGCTTTCAGTCTAACTGGATGCACCTGAATACCAGTATTTTATATGGAGCGACTGCCTATCTGACCTCCACAACCCAGTAACTAGGCAACACGATACCCCTTGGTGAGACTGGTTGTCAGTCTTTCAGGCTTCTGAGTACCCGTAACGACTGTCAAAGATCCACGAATGACAGCCGGGACCAACGGCTTAACGTTGCTTTCCGAGGCACGGAGGAGTCTCAGTATGTAGAAATGTTCGCCCATCCACGGACCCCGGCTAACGTAGCTTAATCTGATGGATTGACCCGTACTTGGCTACGAGTTCGACTGGGACCACTAATGTGAATTCATATGTACTTTCTGCCTTTATCTTGGATATTACTGACATTGGTGACGGAAAACATCGTGAGGAAACCTGGACTTATAGTTAATATAAGTTTCAAATCGCCAACCCGTCTTGAGCAAGCGTGGTGATCAATGCTCGTGCCTTCTCTGTATGAGAAGAAGCCATTGACCTGCAGCGAGCTTGTATTAATATGTGACAATCCGCGGCTAAAGGTACCTTTTGGTCGATATGGAGTTATGCATACGCTAGTAATCTGCGATTAATACGCTGTAGATATCAAAAAAGATCAACCTCCTACGATGTTTTGTTACGGAGATATAATTTTTTTTAAATTATATTCGAAATTGTGCAATTTCGAGAAACAGACATTTTAAGTTCAGTCACCTCGAACACTATGTTGCCGTTGTAAGTTACATAGTGGCACATAACAGGGAAATAAATTTCAGATTAAGATCTGAAATTTGCGAAAAAGCAATAAAAAAAATCTATATTTCTTGCAAAATTTACAAAACATTCAATATCTTCGAAACTATAAACGTCAATAAGGTACCTTTAGCCGCGGATTGTCACTTATAATCCTTTAGAAAGAAAGAAAGAAAGAAAAAGTATTTATTGGGACTCGCACAGGACATCACGAATTAAACTAAAACACACTCATTAAAACATTAATAACAAATTAAAAAAAATAACAGAAAGTCCTGTACGAGGCCAAAAGGCTCCTATCTCAGCATATGCTGCGACATTTAAAAAAAAATAATGTCGCAGCACTGGTATTCTGATAAGGCCCGCAGTGATGTCACGGATAGATAGATACAGAAATAAATATTAAATAAAATAAAATATAAAATAGATGTGTGAAATACTTTTAAAAATTAAATAGAAGTAGTCCGCGTGTCTGCACCCGACGTAACATCAGTTACTTGTCTATGCCTTTAGTGTCTGTGGTACTCTAGGCATCGTTGAGACAAGTAAAGAGACGCAGACGCCGACACCGGCAAAAATTGTTATAAAAACATTATGGCTGTATAATGCGGCTTTAAATGATACCATGATTGAACACAAAACAGATTCCATTATTGTATAATTATCACTTGCTTCAAAAACGGTGAAGGAAAACATCATCATAATAAACCAAAATTTAAAGAAACAACTTTTCAAGGCCAGGCATTTTGATAATAATTATGGTTTGATTCCATTTAAATAAATGGAATTTTCCATTTAAATAATTTAAATAAATGGCACCAATTTCGCATTATATATCGTAAGAAATACGGTTTTCACTGACATTTTTATGTATTATTATATTTTATTGTTTATTTCATTTAGTTTTTTTAGTTTTTTTTTTTTACTCCTCTATTGAGATTTCATTTTGTGTCCGTAAGTGTGTCCGTGGTATCAAAGCGGAATACCAGCGCTGCGGTATTTGTTTTTTCAAATATTATGCTGAGATAGGAGCATTTTTGGCCTGCACTGGTCTTCTCTTTGATTGCAGTTTTTTTTTATTTTTTTTTTTAATTTAAATATTTGTCTGGAATTGTTATTGTTTGTATAATTTTCTTAGTTTTAATGTTGTATTTCCTGTGCGTGTCCCAAATAAAAATATTTTCTTTCTTTCATTCATTACTTAAGATTTTCGATTTTCTAGAAGAGCGGTGGCCGCCAGATAGGGTCTGAAATTTACCGGCGAATGACGTGACTGAATTTTTTTTTTTAAAAGTAAGTACGTAAGTGTTTTTCTAGAGAACATTTTTTGACACCGTGAAGTCAAACTCAAACTTTCCACTTTGAAATGACGCGCTCCCTACCTACCGCATTTAACGCACACGGTAATGTGGGAAACGGCAGTGGGGCCCGTCATTTCGGAGTGGACCCTGGCATGATTCTTTACGTTCCAAATTTAAAATTTGAAATTAATAAAAGAAAAATAATGATTATTATGGATTATTCTAAAATTGCTTTACTAATGGCGCGAATTGCTGAAACGATTTTTAACTGATTACGATATTTTAAAACTTTTGGATATTTTCTGCAAATTAAACAATTTAATCTTTCTTTTTACATTTTTGATATGAGTGATAAAGCGATAAGGGCCGGTAAAATTATAGCCCTACTTGAAGAAGGTTGTTCGCAAACTTACGTGTCTCAGTGGCTAAATGTGAGTCGTTCAACTGTCCAGAGGACTTGGCAACGGTATCAAGAGACCGGTTCGGTCAAAAGAAGACCCGGTTCGGGAAGAAAACGATGCACAGAACCAAGAGATGACCGCTTTTTGGTGAGTCAGGCGTTGCGAAATCGTAAGGCGTCAAGTGTGGAGCTGAAGAAGAGCCTTGAAGAAGTAAGAGGAGTAGAAGTTAGCTTGTGGACGGTCAGGAGGAGGCTTTTGGCTGCCAATATCAGGAGTTACCGCCCAGCTCGGGGCCCTAAATTACTCCGTGAGCACCGTGTTGCTCGACTTCAGTTTGCTCGGAACTGTGCTTCATGGACTCTAGAGGACTGGAATAAAGTATTGTTTTTTGATGAAGCTAGAATCTCTTTGTGTGGAGAGGACCGACGCCGGCGAGTGCCGCGAAGACCACGGGAACGCTATGCGGAAGTGTGTTTCGAAGAAATCACTCCTTATGGCGGAGGCTCCGTTATGTTTTGGGCAGCAATTAATTCGACGGAGCGTACGGATTTAGTTTTCATAGAAAATGGAAGATTAAATGCACACCGGTACATAATGGAAGTCCTAATTCCATATGCATAACCCACATTGACTGCACTTGGGGAAGATTTCATTTTTATGGACGACAATGCTCGCCCGCACCCTTCTGGCGACGTGGAAGCGTACATGCAAGAAGTTGGGATCCGTCGTTTAGATTGGCCAGCTCGAAGTCCTGACCTCAATCCAATTAAGCATGTGTGGGATGTTCTAAAGAGACGGGTAAGATCAGTGCAATCTGCTCCACAAAACATCAGGGAGCTAAAAAGAGTCATTGCAGAAGAGTGGGAACGTATTCCTCAAAACGTTATTAAAAACATCGTGAAAAGCATGCCCAGAAGGATTCAAGCTGTGATTTTGGCAAGAGGAGGTCACACTCGTTATTAGGTTTTTACATTTGTAACTTTATTTAATAAAAAAAAGTAAAAAAAAACCTTGTCTTTATTGCCGACCACTTCTTATTGTTTGGGCATGTACATCGGTTTTAAAGAATCCATCGTTTTTTTCTTTTAATTGTCCCAATTCACTTCACGCGCATTAATTGACACGATTATAAGTATACATAGACTACGTCAAAGAAATAAATTTCATTTAATTAACTCAAATCAACCTTAGAACGTAAATTTCCTTAGGTGCCCGTTTTTTTTGCAAAAGAGTGTACATTTATTTATTGCAATGAGATAGATAGTAAATAGCGTCTATCGAACTTTAGTGGTGGCGCGGACTCTCATACGTTTAGGTACGTCGCGCATTCCCGCTAGGAATACATTTCTCAATCTGCAATTTCGAAATATAAAATAGAGTCTGGCCACGCTAACTCTGCAAAAGTAAAAAAAAACGGTGGAATTTGAAAATCTATAGACGGCAACACCATCCTGTCTTACGAAAAAAGAATTTGATACTTTGTTTGACTTTTTGTTTTTGATAGATTATTTTGTTTATATTCTGATTTATTCCTGGTAAAGAATAGTCACTTTAGCTCGATGCAGTGTGGATTTGATACAGTTTTGTCATCGTATGGAGGTACAGCATAGGTACGACATAGTCTATTACACATAATCTATTATGCAAAAATCGAAAGACAAAATATCAAAATCATTAGATCTACTTACAACCCCGAAACTGACATATCTGACTGAAATGAAATGAAATTGTTTATTCTGTAAATAGGATATCGGAATCACTTTTACACGTCATATTAAAAAAAAAAAAAAAAATAAGGTAGATGAGTTCGGAGTTCCCTATCTGACTACTTTGAGAAGAAAGGCCGAAACAAACTCAGAGGTGGCAGTCTCTTTTAAAGTCCAGACATAATCTTGGTCAGGCCATATGAGGACCATGTAGTTTAGTGTCTGAAATGGTCTTATGAGGAAAGAACCACACAGATTTGAGTGGACCTGTCCGTGCAAGCATTTGTCAGTAATCGTGGAGCTCAACAACAACGAACAGTACCAAAAAAAGGACATTTGGGTAGGCCGCATAAACTACTCAAACTACCAGACCATCATTAAAACTAGCTGAGAAATAAAAATAATAATAATATCCACATAGTCCTGACATTCACAATAATTAAAATAATATAATACATTACAAAGTAATAATTTCATTTTGAATATAATTTTCAACAATGTAAAACTGGTATATTTTTGATGATTTTACATGGTAATACTTAATCAAAATATCAAGTTTTATCACTATAGCACTGATGTAAAAGTATACCATTTATAAAACTTTTTGGTGTTGCCTATTTATTTCATTACAGACTTAGAGTGCCCAGACTCTAAGAGGTTATGTTAAATCCCTCTACCGAGCTCCTAAGATCCTAGGATGAAGACTCAAAGCTCCTGAACTCCTGACCTTTTCGGTAACATGAGCAGCTTGCGTGCCAAGCTAATCTGAGTCTGATCGACCGGAAGTTTGTAGGGACCGCCTGTGGTAGCTTATCAACAAACTGGGCCTTTGGGAACGTTTAACAGTGATGTAAATGGAAGGTAATCGGGTGGTAAGGGGGTACCAACCTTAGGAAGTTGAGAAGCGAAGTGCACGCAATTAAAAGTGACTTGCTACTTTGGTACTTGGTAATTCGAAGGAAATTGTGAGCCGAAATCAAAAGTATCAGATGAAATTCTAGGTAACTAGATTCGGCGTCAGCTGTATTGTTGTTTTGAGTTTATCTATTAATAACTTCTGCCCGCGTGGAATATCGATAAAAAACCAGGATCCTTGCCCAGGGTTCAAAGTGTCCCCATAGCAAATTTCATCTAAATCGGTGCAGCCGTTTAGCCATGCAAGCGTAACAAACAAACAAACTCACATTCGCATTTATAATATTAGTTTGGATTATTTTGGGCGATATGAAAAAGAAAAAGAATTTACTGAGCACCGGAGTAACTGCATAAAATCATCCCGGGCCTATAATATCGATCCTGCCCTCTGTGCCCCGAAATTTGCAGCCAAAGTGACCTCTGCGCTGCCACCAATAAATAACGCAATAGAACTGGCAAAGTTTTGTGCCAACAAACTTTTAATAACTGTCGTATCAGCGACACGTAGAAGAAATAGATTGAAATCTAAAAACAATTCCAACTACCCTTTCTAAATATTCAAAACATTGATGAGGCAGCTTCGCCTAAAAAACAAACAATCTCCACCTTAGTTATACATTCCAACCAACTCAATAAAGTTGTCAAAGAAAGTCCCCCAATCTGTAGGTACACAGCAAAATTCGAATCTCAAATTGTATTTCTTTATTTCTTTTGATATTTACTCCATTCCTGACATTACTCCTAGTAACTTAGCACTATAATACGAGTCGAAAATTCCTAATTACCTACTAACTAACTAAAGGGCAATCACGCACGCCGTGGCACGAAAGAAGGTTACTTTAAGTAGGAAAAACCTTCTTTGTACCCGCGAAAATAAGCTCTGTGTTACCTGTGGTAAGTTTGACAGTTGCGCGTGGAACGTTGGTAGTGTTTTATTTTTTTAAATCAGTGGCAGTGCAAAGCATGTGTCGTGTTATGCCAAAGGTCAGATCGTTAGGCATATTATGCCCTTTCTTTAGTTAAGGGGAATGAATTTTTAACGGTTGAATCGTTTACTTGATTTTAATTGGAAAACCGTTGTTCCTGGTTACGGAAAGAAATACTTTTCGAAACATTTTTGAAGTGAAACTTCTTAAGCGGCGATTCAATAATTGGACAAGACTTGAGAGTGAAATTTCAAGGACGCGTTAAGTTTTGGCACGTTTCGTTACATGAGAGAGAAGACAGATATAATTATCTCTCACACAAAATCTCTCTTAGAGCGCTAACATACTAGGACGCCATGGCGACAGGATATAGATACGTAGCCATACGTAGCCAGCGACCTCTTGCCTATCTACCGTAGTCAAATGACGTTGCCAAATAAGTAGCCAGTAACACGCGGGCGTCTGTCCTGGCGATCAGTTGGACACTGAGTGTTTTTTTTTTTTTTGTGTGGCCTCTCGTAGCTGACCTTTGAGGTCATGACTACATAACCGGGCTATCCTGTGACTGTCTAAGCTGATACACTTAAAGCCTCCAGCTAGGGGCATAAGCTAAACTTATATACTAGGCGACAGCAAGATGGGACAGGCTGGATGAAATATGAATCATTATTATCAATCAAGGAATTTAAAGCTTCAGGCTCAGTTTCGACGTGGGCTGGCGCATCGTTGTCGAACAAGGGTCGGGGGGAGTATTATTTACACGGGGTTGCGGTCGCGGAGGACCTCGTCGACAAGGTCGGAATATCGGGTATCTGTGTTTGTGCACTGTACTGGTGGCCCTACTGCTCTCCTGAGAGTTATGGGGTCATCTGGGTCGGTGAGAGACACTGAGTGAGGGAGGCGTAAGTTACTTGTATACAAAAATACTGGCGACTTGGCTACGCGTCACCAGGTCGCCAGAGCATCCAGTCTTCACGTAGTCCTCACATACGAGTGCTTGGAAACATGCTGGTCCTGCTCCAAATACAATTTAGAATCAAGCCAAAATCAAACAGGTTGTTAATTTAATTGTAAAATTGATAATTTTGTGTTATATGACATTGATTTTACATTCTGTGATTACTTCCTCACACACTCTATTAATTTAAGAAAAAAATGGAAAATCGTCTACTTTTACAATATTTGTAAAAATGTGAGCACCATGTATCTATCACATAGTTAAATTATCTGTCGTTGCTTCATTTTTAATTATTTTAGTAATTTTATTCTAGGTGCATCGTCTTCATATATGTATAATTATTTAACTAATGTACGTACTTATACAAATTATTGTAAAACATTTTAAAAGAGTAACGGTGGAGTTTCTTGCCCATTGCCCATTCTTCTCCATACGAAAACTACCTTCTGGAAGGGGCGACTAGAATCAATTATATTATTTTAAAAATTTTGACGTTCAAAAGTGCCATACATGGGTCTATTTGAAATA
Organism: Omphaloscelis lunosa; assembly: GCA_916610215.1. NCBI lineage: Eukaryota > Metazoa > Arthropoda > Insecta > Lepidoptera > Noctuidae > Omphaloscelis > Omphaloscelis lunosa. The sequence continues at coordinate 6,620,972 of OU744270.1, forward strand.
AATGATTTGACTTTGACTTTGGGGCCGGTCGGTCGTGGCTACGAAACACAGAAAAAAAAACTGAATAAATAAATAAGGACGTAATCAAACATAATACAAAAACAAAAAACATACGAAACAACAAAAACTGTCCCAGCAAAAAACCTGTTCTAATAATAATAATTCGTCAGCCTGTATGGATTAAACGGGGAATATTCCAGGGCGACAGTTTAAGTCCACTTTGGTTTTGCTTAGCTCTGAATCCTCTAAGCACACTGCTAGAGGATTCAGGTCTGGGCTATAGGCTGAGGAGAGGTGGTCAGGTCATATCTCACCTCCTCTACATGGATGACTTGAAACTCTTTGCCCCCAACAAGTTGCGACTGATGGAGCTACTGAAAGTAACTGAAACATTCAGTGGCGCCATCAGGATGGAATTTGGTGTGGACAAATGTGCAGTCATGCATGTAAAGCGAGGGGAGATTATGGAATCCGAGGGAATCCAACTCTCGGACTCCATACACCTTAGATCCCTCTCCTCAGCCGAAAACTATAGGTATTTGGGTAAGTCGGAATCGTTAGGCATCAACGTTGCTGACATGAAGCAATCGTTGAAGGAGCGCTTCTTTGGTCGCCTGAAGAAGGTATTAATTAATTTTCTTTCAGGCGGAAACAAGGTGCGCGCCTTCAACGGTTGGGTCATGCCGGTCTTGATGTACTCTTTCGGCATACTCAAATGGACTCCGACCAACTTGACGCCCTGGACAAGAGGGTACATACACTCCTGACCGCAAACCGGATGCATCACCCACGTTCATCAGTGTTGAGACTGTACATCCCGCGGAAATGCGGAGGTCGAGGGTTTTTAAATGCAAAGACTCTCCACAACCGCGAGGTGTGCAACCTCAGGGAATATTTTTTTAAAGCCGATGTGGTTATGCACCGTGATGTGGTCGCAGTGGACAATGGGCTCACCCCGCTCTCCATGGCTAAAGAGAACTGGCGCAAACCTGTAGTACTTACTACAGATGACCGCAAGGAGGTATGGCAAAGCAAGGCGCTTCACGGGCGCTTCTATCGGGCTCTTCACGAGCCCGGTGTAGATTTCTTAGCGTCCGTATCCTGGCTACGATTCGGTGACTTTTTCGAGGAAACCGAAGGTTTCATCTGTGCAATTATGAACGAAGTTATCTTGACGAATAACTACCGGAGACATATTATGAAGGACGGTACGGTTAACGTGTGTCGGGCATGCCATCGTCCGGGTGAGTCCATCAGACATATTATCTCTGGTTGTTCGCGTCTAGCTAACGGCGAGTACTTGCACAGACATAACCAAGTGGCCAGGATTATTCACTAGCAACTTGCTTTGAAACAATAAACTTGTAGACTCTAAGGTACCGTATTACAAGTATGTGCCCGACCCAGTTCTCGAAAATGACCATGCCACGTTGTACTGGGATCGGTCTATCATTACTGACGGGACTATTGTTGCCAATAAGCCTGATATAGTGGTGATAGACCAATTAGCGCGCCACGCAATGATAGTCGATGTTACCATTCCACATGACGAGAACCTCGTGAAAGCTGAGAAAGAGAAACAAATAAAATATCTCGACTTAGCCCACGAGGTTGTTGACATGTGGAATGTGAGCTCAGCTATGATTGTGCCGATTGTCGTAACAGCTAATGGCCTGATGGCCAAAAGCCTCGATCAACATCTCTCGAGGCTCTCGTTAGGCGGTTGGATCAAACGCCTGATTCAGAAAGCAGTACTCCTCGACACGGCCCGCATTGTGAGGAGGTTCCTGTCTCTGCAGCCCTAACCACCGGTAGCTTGGACCCTGCTCCCGACACCGGCGGAACTCTATTTTTTATATTTTTAAATGTTTTTTTTAATACTTTTTATTTTAAGAAATATTTAAAAATGTAAATAAATAAGATATGAAATGAATAAACAAAATAATAATAAAAATAAAACAAAAAATTACACACAACATATCTGACCTCCACAACTAGGCAGTAACTAGGTAGTACGATACCCCTTTGTGAGACTGGTTGTCAGACTTTCGGGCTCCTGACGACCCGTATCGACGATCAAAGATCCACGAATGACAGCCGGGACCAACGGCTTAACGTACTTTCTGAGGCACGAAGGAGTCTCGGTATGTAAAGATGGTCACCCATCTACGGATCAACCTATGCAAGCGTAGCTTAACCTGATGGATCGACCCGTGCGGCCACGAGCTCCTCGAGAGTTGTATTGATGATTTTTATGACTATAATTCTTTAAATAAATATTTGATATGGCCACGAATCATATTTAGATCGACATATAACCTGATACTGACCTGAGAATTGCAAAAAACGTAAGAAAATTTGACTATCGCGGACTAACCTGAAAAATTCAAATTTAAATTCAAAAGTCTTTTATTCAAACTAGGCTGACAATCAGCACTTTTCGAACGTCAAAATTACATAAGACAGTCCCCCAAAACGTCCACCCTTCACCACTTCCTAGTGCCTTTAGCTGGGAAGAAGAAGTGGCGCAACAAACTCCCCAGCAGCACAGCTGTCTTTTCAAGTTAGAAAATAAATGATTCTATACAATAGTATGCAAAAAAAAATTACATTATGCAGACACTTTCCCCTTAAGGCGAAAGCGCCAGGGTAGCCCGCGAAATTCAATTTTTTTTAGGTTTTTTGCAATTTGCTGGTCAGTATTAAGTTGTACGTTGATTAATATACGATTCGAGGCCGTAACAAATATGTATTTACAGAATTATAATCATTAAAGTCATCAACACAACTCTCTAAGACCACGTAAGTCCAAAGAATAAACTGTTTCATGAAATCATCATTCTTTGGACTTACGTGGTCTTGGAGAGTTGTGTTGATGACTTTAATGATTATAATTCTGTAAATACATATTTGTTACGGCCGCGAATCATATTTTGATCGATGTACAACTTAATACTGACCAGCAAATTGCAAAAAACGTAAGAAAATTTGAATTTCGCGGGCTACCTTAGCGTTTCCCCTTAAGGATAAAGAGTATCATCGATTTTGAAAGCTCCTATTAGTTAGCTACCTACCAACTTAACAACGATTACTTTTAGGCTATTAACCTTTACTACTTACTTAATTCAAACGATGTCTATGACATAAACAATCGACATTGCCAATGTCCTATACTGCCTTGGCAGAATAAAAGGTCAAAGACATTACATTCAATTTGAAAAAACATGATGTTAATACGTTGAGGTTTCGTGGGGTTCCTCATTCACTTAAAAGGTTATCTTTAGTATTAAAAATATACTAGCTGTTCGTGCCTTGCGTCGCCCGAGTGTATTTCCGACTTATCCGGTGGATTTTCCATAATTTTCTTTCATGCGAACCTTGTCTAGACAATTATGAATACAAAAAAAAAAAAACAGTGGCACTCCGGGAGTGCCGACAGAAGTGAAAACTTCAACATGATCGCCTTGGTGGAAGAAAAATACTTGTATAGAACATTAGTCCGTAACCTTTTTTTAATAAAGAGGACAATCGTGTGTACAAAAATGACTTCAAAAAAAGGAGGAGTTTTCTCAATTCGACCATATTAATATATATATATTTTTTTATGTATGTTTCCAGATTACTCGAAGACAGCTGAACCGAATTAAAAACATCTTTTTTTGTTTGAAAGGGTATACTTTAAAGTTGGTCTCATTGCCATTTGGTCACGATCCGATAATGGAATCTTGGAGAAAACGAGAGAACTCTTCGAATATTATGTGCACATCTATAGCGATTCGGGTATTTTTGATGAGCAATTGACATTAAGCTATTGTAACTTAGATAATTTACAAACCAACCCAATAAAAATTGAAAAAAAAACCTTTTTATAAAAAATACAACCGACTTCCAAACTACAAAGTGAAAAATAACTTTAATTTCGGAAGTCGGAAAATAACTTTAATTTTTCACTTTCAAAAAACTAAAATACTGATCCAAGGACACCGACTTCATTTTTCTTTGATTTGACAATATAACAAAATAGATTTTTCTTTTACAAGCTTGCAGAAAAGAGACAGGTATGGGCCGCACTTGTCACTTTATAGAGTGTTGTCACTTTCGTGTTGCTTTTTTTTGGTTGGGAAATTATCAAATAACTTCTCCCGCTCTGGGTGGAGCGGGAGGGCGTGTCAGACTCTTACTGACTAAAACGCACCCGTGTTCCTTCAGATTCCATGTTGCCAGGGGCCATGGTGTCCCTTTCAGATTTTCCCGCAATCCCGGCAGACTTTTGTGAGGCTAACACTCAGTCCATTCTTTATACAGTCTATAATCGCTATCATCAGGTGGAATGGCAGCTCACATCATCTAACGAATAGGAATAGAGCGGCTGGATTTGGATTAATATTGGGACAAAGGTACACTGTGAGCTGGATAAACGTGTGGGTCGTGTATATTTTTTATCACGGTACATACATAGCACAGCATGCATGCATGCATGTATATCAGTGATAGCCTAATGGTGTGATCGTCGGACTGCCAAGTCATAAGTTTCGAGTTCGAACCCAAGGCACACCTCTGACTTTTCGGATTAATTTGCGTATTATACCTATAATTATCATTTGCTTAAAAAATGGTGAGGAAACCGGCACGCAGAGAGATATTTGTCGACGGCCATGCGAAGCCAAACCAGAGGCTCATGGGTTGCTTTAAAATTCTGACACTAACTGCATAACTTATTTTTTTTTAAACGATCATGATTAATTTGTTTCATTTTGACAGTTCAACAACATTCATTGCGTTATTTACGTTGTTGAGCAGATTTTTTTTTTCAACTTATGAAGCAATGGATTAGCAATCTGTTTTAAATTGAAATTGATCGTGTATTACGTAATTAGAGTACTGGTTAGTCTCTAACCACACGAAAAGAAGAAGATCACGGTACATGTGCCTACGTATCGTTCCCCTATCCTCTGGTTTCCCATCTTTGACGTTACTGGTAATCAGAAGACCGAAAATCTGACAACCCATCTTATCAAGGTGAATCATGTTACCCAATAATTGTGTTGTCGAGGTCAGATAGGCAGACGTCTCATATAAAATACCGGTATTCAGCTGTATTCGGTTAGACTGGAAGCTGACCATATAACTGTTTAGACAGGCAAATGTTGAAGTAAATCATTACGGATTCAATTCAGGCTAGGCAGATGATGACAAGTACCTTGTCTATGATGCGAGTAAAACCGTGGGCAATAGCCAGTACTGAATAAATGATTATTGTATAGTCTATAGTACTTTTCCCGCCAACTTGGATTCGCAAACATGGCCGCTAGCTGTCAAGATTCCCGCGCTCCGACATGTTTGACTAAGAAGGTTGTAGAGCAATTATTTTAAGTGGTATGTAACGGTGTTGAAATATTCTTGATCTATTTTTGGCCGATAGAAGAAGGGCATTTTATAAATGCGATACTTATTTTCGTGTTTTTTGATGGATCGCCTTAAGATCCGGAATCTTGGACTCCAGTTTGGGAATAACGGAAAATATTACTTGATTTTTTATGTTATAAGTCGCATGTAAAAGAGAGCTTATGTATATTAACCGGGCACAAATTCCAACTGCCATCTTGCCATTGGAAAAGCTGATTAACACTTTGACCCGGGGATTAAACACAGGATTTGACACTGAGCAGTCGAACCTCTGATAACATTAGCTGTGCGTCGAACAACAGGGCAGTCAATTTCATCTGTGACACCTTTGAGTGGTAATGAAATAAAGGAATTAGATCTGAATCTAAAACTTCAGATTTTATTAAGATTTTATAGAGATAAAGAAAAGAAAGTAAGAAAAACATTTATTTGGACACAGTTCGTGAAACACAAATAACAAAGATAAAATAAAAAATAATGTTTAAAAACAACAGCGTGATACTCACGGCTGCGCCAAAAAGGTTCATTTCAGCATTAATGCCAGACAGATGCTGTCTGACGCTGGTTTTCCAATGAACCCATAAGGACAAGGACAAGTGACGGGGAGTACAAACAGTTTCAACATACATAATTTGTATAATAAAAAAAAATAAACTAAATAAATAAATAAGCACGTAATCAAACATAATACAATAACAAAAAAACATACGAAACAACAAAAACTGTCCCAGCAAAAACCTGTTCTTAGCGAGCTATGTAGAATCCGTGCACCGGTGCACTCTCAAAGAGCTAGAACAACATGACTAAGGATAGAGAGCAGTGGTGGCCTAGCGATAACGACCTCAACGTACGCTTTGTAGGGCATAGGATCGAACCCTTTTAACGTAGTATTATATTATCTGTGCCTTTTTTTTTGGTGGGAAATTATCAAATAACTTTTCCCGCTCTGGGCTCTGGACGTGTCAGACTCTTACTGACTAAAACCCACTCGTGTTCCTTCAGTTGCCTGTATGTTGCCAGGGGCCACGGTAACCCTTTCGGACAAACCTGCAATAGTTTCGAACCCTGACAGGCGCTTTACTTTGTGTAATTCATCACCACTGCTCTCAAAACGGTGAAGAAAAACATCTTGAGGAAACCGGCATGTCGTAGAAACATTAATTCGAAGACATGTGACATCTACCAACCCGCACGGGGCCCGCGTGGTGGATTACGGCCCACTCCCTCTCACTGACAGGAGGCTGTGTCCCTCCAGTGGGAACATTATAGGCTGATTGTGTATGTGTGTAAGTAAGGATATTTTCACATGTGTGTTATAGATTTTTGTCCACATCATGACGTAACACTAACCTAAAGTTATTACCCGCATGCAATACACTCATGTACTAACACTTTGCAAGCGTGTTCTGACTGTAATTGTTTAGTGAAGTTTTCTTTATGTAGAATAAAGCAAACAATAAGGCGAATTGCAGAATAATTGCTCGCTCGTACAATCCAAGCGTTTTCTAGAAGTTTCCATTCTATGTAGTAAGTATGTCTTGATAAAAAAAGTTTGAAATACGTAAAATTTATGCTAGTCAGCACCTCACTCAAGTGAGTGCATACAATTCGAAAGCGAACTAATTTGTTTTTACCCGACAGCCCCAGAAGGAGGGTAAGTTCGAGAGTATGTCCAATATGTATGTTTATTTATTTGGTACGCTCTGTAGCCAAAACGGCTTGATGGATTTTAACATATAAGGTGTCGTTAGATTCGTCTTAATTGTGGGAGTGATATAGGCTATTTAATATTTATATATTGCATCTGCAAATACAAAAAAGGAGGTAAGATTTTTAAAAATAAATTACAATAATATTCGTATCAAATAAAAGCTAGTAATGAGTCAATTCCAAATATATATTAATAAAACTAAAAAGCTTGAAATAAAGGAAATTATTTAAAAAATAATATTTAAAAAAATATAAATAAAAATAATATCGCAGGCCGGACAAATAAAAGTTACACCATATTTCTGGTTATTAATATGTGCCCCGCCTGCGATACCAAAATTCTATAGATAATAATGCTTGTTTTTCTCTTTTCAGTTATGTATTTTTGCAGTCGGGTTTTTGTTTTTTAAATAATTTTCTTTTTAAAGTAAATCATCGCGGATTCATAACGAGAAACAACACTAACTGTCAAGTTAACACAACCGTCTAATCGGCAAAACTGACGAACCAGTGAAACTGACTAATTAATGAAATATGTCATGCTCACTTAAATGTCTCGCTGATGGTGGCGAGTGTGTTGGATCATTCGGTTCCCTACAAAATGGTTGAGCTGGATGGTGCTGATCCACGCATCATGTTCGTGAACGGGCGCCGTCAGTTGAAACTGATCATCTCTTATCTGCCAGGGCTTATTTTTAATCTTATATTTTCAATTGTTTTTGATTATTTTATTTGTTATTATCATTATTGGCTATGTTTATACTATGTAAAACCATAAATGGTGCAAGTTGTGTTAGCCTGTAAGTAATTGTTGCACTTATAAACGTACTATTAAGAAATTTATTTTAAATATATTATGTAAAAATTGTTGGCTAACCTAAATAAATAAATGTCTTTTTTTCTCAATCCGCGAAATTTCGCAGGTTAACGCTAGTAGAAATATTAGTTCCTAGATTTTGCTCGCAGCTTCGCCTGAATGGTGGTCGGAAATTATCGCATGGGAACGTACTACCGGGACCAGGGTTAAACTATTACATTTATCCTAACTTCCTAACTATTTTATATACCCACAACGTAACCACATCGCAACTGCTAGCAACAACGCAACCACAATGCAACCGCAAGAAGTTGCAGCGCCACTATTCACTTACACACGTAACCACATCGCAACTACTAGCGATAACTCAACCACAATGCAACTGCAAGAAGTTGCAGCGGCACTATTCACCTTCACACGTAACCACATCGCAACTACTAGCAATAACTCAACCACAATGCAACTGCAAGAAGTTGCAGCGGCACTATTCACCTTCACACGTAACCACATCGCAACTACTAGCAATAACTCAACCACAATGCAACTGCAAGAAGTTGCAGCGGCACTATTCACCTTCACACGTAACCACATCGCAACTACTAGCAATAACTCAACCACAATGCAACTGCAAGAAGTTGCAGCGGCACTATTCACCTTCACACGTAACCACATCGCAACTACTAGCGACAACGCAACCACATTGCAACTGCAAGAAGTTGCAGCGGCACTATTCACTTTCACACGTAGCCACATCGCAACTGCTAGCAAAAACGCAACCACAATGCAACTGCAAGAAGTTGCAGCGCCACTATTCACCTTCACACGTAACCACATCGCAACTACTAGCAACAAGAAGTTGCAGCGACACTATTCATTTTCACACGTAACCACTGCTTGCCCACATTTTGTCGCTGCGTGCGCTGTGGTTGTGGTAAATGAGAACGGGCCCTTAGGTGAAATGAGCCGTCAGTCCACCTGATGCTAGGGATTGACATTATGACAGTTCACATCACCTAAGTTTCCACGAAGAGATCGGCTGATAGTCACCCCTGGAGGCCTGTTTAATTTACGGTATAGTATACAATTATTTTTATTTTCTTAATGTCCCTCGGGAATCATCGCATTTCCGAATACAAACGAATGCTAATTTCCATGTCCATCAATTATTAGATTTATCGTTTATAATAATTTGAATTCAGAACTAAGTACTTTATTGTTGTTTTGTTTTGATTTTCGTGTGAACTACCTATATAGAGATGTAAAACTATTTTCCTATCTGTCGTGTCTGCGACTTTAGCAACTTTCCTACCATTTTAAAAACAAATTACATTAAGTTAAAAGAGTATTAACAACTCTATATACTTCCAAGTCAAAGTAAAGGAAAGGGCAACTGATAGAAATCCGACGACTGACGAAACACGAAGTTTGCCGAGGGACATTAAGAACATAGTTATACCATAGCTTATTAGTCTGCCAGCTACAAGAATGTTACTTCTTGGATACAAATTAAACACGAAACATTATTAGTATGTACTTCAATACCTTGCATGGCGTTAATTAGTTAGTCAGTCTACCAGCTACTACCTAAAGTGTGGTCGCAGTCTTAGCGAAGCGAAAAACGTAAGCGGTTTTGAAGGAAAGCTGTCGAGCTGATAAAATTGATAATGGTGTTACGGTGTGATGTAAATTATCTGTTAGGGGAAGAAAGTTGACAAATTAGTCGCGTAAATAGCGCTAAGTATTTGTTCTTTTCATTCATCTGCTAATGGATTGAGCGTTGCAACAAATTATTAAAAATAAAAAACAAAAAGCCCGACTGCAAAAAAAAACATAACTGAAAAGACAAAAACAAGCATTATGTTATAATCTATGAAATTTTGGTATTGCAGGCGGGGGACGAACAAATAACCTGAAATTATGGTGTAATTTTTATTTGTCCTGCTATACCAAAATTCCGGGTACGGAACCCTAAAAATTTCGGGCACTTTACGATGAGCACAACTCTGCGACCTGCCAGTTTATACAGTAAAAAATCCACCGTGAAAACTTAAGACGCAGATATATGACAGTGACCTTGAGTGGTTAGCTTGCGTGTTCTGTACTGAGCTCGCGCAACGCGTCGTACGTCTAGTCAGTAATAGGACTCGCCCATCAAGGAGCGCTGACCCAAATGAGACGTATTATTAATTTATTATACATAAAATAAAAGGTATTTTAATAAAAACACGTATACTAAAAAATCTATAATTAAACTGTCTTTAAAATGGTGAAGGTTTCAGAAAAATACGCTTGATAGATTTTCCGTGAGTCTTAATTTTTTATCCGCGTTAGACATAACTTTACAAATTAATTTCACTATGTAACATAAATATAATCCAAAATATGGCTATATTCAAATATTAAAAAAATGCTTTCATTCAACATATATTTTTTCCAAATCATTAACACTACTCGTTTAGACGTGATATTCAGTACAAAATCATTAAAAGTCGGTTATCGTCGCCTTAAGTGAAGTGAAACTTAGTCAATAGTGTCAGTTAAAATGACAGCTGACTTCAAATTCACTTTGCATAAGATTTCATAATGACATTTTAACAGTAGGCTTTGAAAGGTAGATGTGGAAACCCTTAAAACTATGCCTAAAAGAATCCCTCTCACTGCGACCATGCCGTAACGACGTCATTTACATTATAAAGGTTTTTATTTCTACAATAATACTGTTTTCATGTTATTTATAGTGCATCGTGCTCCCAATATAGGCAGGCCTACACCTACATACATTTTATACGCTTCGAGAGGTCAAGATTAAGGTAATATCGAACGAACAGCGGTTTTTAAATATAGAATTTTTATGTCTTTTGGCTAAGTAATAACAGCCGCACGGGTCGATCTATCAGGTTAAGCTACGCTTGCCGGGGTTGGTCTGTGGATGGGTACCCATTTCTACATACCGAGACTCCTCCGTGCCTCGGAAAGCACGTTCAGCCGTTGGTCCCGGATGTTATTCGTGGATCTTTGATAGTCGTTACGGGTCGTCAGAAGCCCGAAAGTCTGACAACCAGTCTTACCAAGGGGTATCGTATTACCTAGTTACTGGGTTGTGGAGGTCTGATAGGCAGTCGCTCCATGTAAAATACTGGTATTCAGCTGCATCTGGTTCGACTGGAAGCCGACCCCAATATAGTTGGGAAAAGGCTGGCAGATTGATTGGTTTGTGTCGGACGAATTGTGAGCTTAAGTCCGAAATTATAGGCAATACGCCTTGTCTTACGACTGTCCCGTGATATACGACTGCTCTCGTCGTTTGGTCGTGGGTTCGAACCCAGGCAGGCACTTTACTTTGTGTAAATTATTTCATCACCACTGCTCTCAAAACGGTGAAGGAAAACATCGTGAGAAAACGGCATGTCCTAGAACAAAAAAATCGAAGACATGTGACGTCCACCAACACGGCCCATGTCGTGGATTACGGCACACTCCCTCTTACAAAGAGGAGGCCTATTTCCCAGCATTATAGGCTGATTTTACCTTTGCCTTGTTTCGATTTGTGCCCGGTTGATGGCAATAGGTTCGCACATCGCACTTAAACTTAACCGGCGATATGTGAGTGTATTTTTGTAGTCCATCGAGGAATGTGTTATGTTATGGTATGTCTCTGGGATACAATGTATTATATACCTACGAGTTAATTTCAACTCTTTATTAATGGCTTTTGTGCACATGATAATTATTCAGATTTATTACAGTTGTAATAGCAATAACGTAATTGCGTTTAATTAAAAGAGATTTTTATTAATTTATATATCTTTTGTATAGATTCTTTTCTATTTTGTGAATGTGAGAACACCGTAGGCTTAGTGGACTGTAGATTTGTTGACCATCTTCTATTTTCTTAAGTACCTGGTACTTATTGAAATACCTACACTGTCCTCCCATACCTAGTCACACTGTTATTTGAAAGAATTGTAAAAGCCAATTATTTTTAAAAGAGTAACCGTGGATTTTCTTGCCGGCTCTTCTCCATAGGAAACGATCAATTGGAACCGTGCACCTAGCTTCTGACGTTTCATAAGTGCCCATGTAGGTCTATGTGAAATAAAAATATTTTGAATTTGAATTTGAATGCCTAGGCTGCAGCGCCGGCCCTGGGGTAGAGTGAGAGGAGCGGTCGCTCAAGGCAACAGGCAAGGGGCGCCAAAAAACCAAATACGAAAAACAATTTTCCAACGCTGATTGGAATGAACCCCAAACACTAATCCTATACTATTAAACGAGCAATATTTGTTGACTCACGTGCTCGAAAACGGCTTTAACGATCTCGATGAAAGTTACAATATATAGAGGCGTTTACGGGGGCGAAAATCGATCTAGCTAGGTCTCATATCTGCGAAAATTCGTTTTCTCCGTATTTTCCCTCGAGCAGAGCTCGGTCGCCCAAAGTTTAGAACAAAATGGCTACCTTAGAATAATGACATGGAATTAGTAAGTACCTACTATCTACTATCATGGCAGCATGGAATTAGTATGAACTTTCCTATACTTACTATTAAATGAGCATTCTCTTTTTTCACCAGAGCGGAGCTCGATCACCCACGTACTTTAATTTTAAAGCATTAAAAACTTTCATAATGTTAAAGAAGCAGGAGTATACAAGTAGTGTTGATATTTGCAACAAAAGATGATTTTTAGGGTTCTGTACCTCAAAAGGAAAAAACGGAACCCTTATAGGATCACTCGCGTGTCTGTCTGTCGATCTGTCTGTCTGTCACAGCAAATTTGCTCCGAATCTAATGGACCGATTAAGTTGAAATTTGGTACACATACTCGTATGTATTTCTGTAACCCAAACACGAACGTGTAACGTAAATAAATGAATTTTGAATATAGGGGTCGTCACTTTTCGGGGACAAATAGGAAAATTTTAAAAATAAAGTTTCTCAAATATATTTTTTATATAATTTTATAATAAATACCTTTAATGATATTTAAGAAAATCGATGAAAATTCACCATTCCCCCTTATCTCCGAAACTATTGAGCCAAAAAAATTTAAAAAAAAATATAGAGAAAGGTTCTTTACTCATAGATTACAAGAAAACCTATAAAAAGTCTATGGTCTTAAAAAAACATGGTAAATCTCTCAATATTGTGCGTACAAACTTACATTTGCAGTTGGAATGTATGGGAGAACATGTATTTCAACTACAATATTAAGTTTGAATTCGGGATAAATTCGTCCCAACTACGGAATCCTTCATTGTGCGTAGTCCGACACGCACTTGGCGTGTTTTTATTGCTAAACTGGGCATATAAATAGATTCGTAAGCTAATTTTAACTGTGATAGCTATTTCCATATAAGAGGGGACTACTATAACCTGAATCGGATATTTACGAACATTTTGTAACAAAAAATTGCCATATCAATCCAGCCGTTCTCAAGTGAAGCGCTTACCAACGAATAGCATTTCATTTTTAAGCAAGAAAGTACACGGCAACTTAAAAAAACACACGGCACTTCCTTGCTACGCAGTAGGTTTGTAACAAAGAGGTACGATAACATAAGAATTATTTTTCCCCCTTTCCCCCCTTTTGACCCCGAAACGTGACGTTGGATATAATATACAGCAGTGGGGGCGACCCCTAATTTTATACCGTATACAGGTTGTTTGTTGGAAGAATTAGTAATTATAGTATTTTGTTTTGCAATCACGATTGTTTTCGTTGTGCGTTAATGTAAACGTATTTGAACGTGTAGAATGAAGTAAAACAAAAATCTGATTTTCGTCAAAAATGTCACATTCACGGTACTGGATGCCGAGCGATAATATGTGGTAGATATTCAGTGTCATTAAAATCCTTAGGTATAATTACTTCGGGAAATGGGAGAAATGTAGATGGTAGTGGGGTCTGCTTCAGCAGAACTAAGCTCATATTAGTTAATAGCTTCTGCCCGCGACTTCGTTTGCGTAAAACTTCTTGTTCCCCCGTCCCACCTCGTCGCATCGCATCGTTCGCTCGCGCTATTACATCGTTTTCGCTTAGCGTTTTTTCTGACTTTTTACTTTTTAAGGACCATAGCGTGATGTTAAATAACCTATAACCTTCCTCAAGAATTAAGCTATCAAATGCAGAAAGAATTTTTCAAATCCGACTGGTAGTTTCTGAGATTAACGCATTCAAACAAAAAATAAACTCGTTTTATTATTAGGTAGTAAAGATATCTTACAATGCAGTTGCGGTGATAGGAATGTCTGATTAATTAAAATTCAAACCATAATGTGGTATTTTTTTAAATTACCCTTAACTTTTTTCTGTCTGAAACCATCATAATTGTGTAAATGTCTTCTTGAGTGTAATGTTATAGGTACTTCGCTTTCATATGAGTACGTGATTTAAAAAAAAAACTGTTGTTTTTATTTATGGTGCGTTACAAGATTTTTAAGCGCTAATTTATTCTTTTTAAATATTCATATCGCATTGTAAAAAAAAACTTCTGAAAATAAATCTTTCAAACAACCTGTATACCAAGGAACCACAGCAACCTTGCGTTCTACCTTGGTCTTTAGTACCGCGGCAAGCATCGTGCAACTTAGACGCAAGAGCTAACTGTAACTATATCTAAACTCAGTCTCATTTTAGACACCACATAGTCTAAACGTGAATTAAAAGTAAACTAAAAAGGCCAAAACTAAACAGAGAAAGTTAAAAAAAGAAAAACGTTTGTCTATAAAATGGAATTCTAAAATTGAATGTTTTAAATCGTTGTTGATTAATGCGAACGCACGCTTTTGCACTTTTGTTTTTGGTTTCGTTCTTTTTTTGAGCGTACATGTTATCCTGTTTCACGAACGGAATATTAATTTATTTTTTGTGTGTACCTATATTATAATGTATGTTTTTTTCCAATTGTGTTTGTGTAAAGCTAAAACTCAAGAAACAGGGTTAAATAATTTGAATAACAAATATTATTACAACCTTTTTTATGTTTGTATACACTTATAATGTGTTTTAAAAAAATAAGCTGCTCCTTATAAATATCTTTAACACAGGAGTAAAGCAATATCTTTTTAACAGTTTCAAGAGATATTAAATTTCATAAAAAGCTTTTTATGTTAATCACCGCCGCTTCTTGCACTGATACCTAAATATATTTTTCTACCAATGTAAATAACTCAAACACAAATCGTTCTTATTTTTGGTTGATCAAAGAAAAAAAAATTAAAGCCTATGACCTTATTAATGATAACCTTATTAATGATATCCTTAGACCTTATTAATATTTTTTTTTTTTAAAGTACCCCCATACGCCATTTTCCTCTTTGGTAAATATTAACATGATTTCCATTATTATTAATTGATCAATCAAAGAAAATGTTAAACATTGTAGATATAAATAAACCGGCTATAATTTTATAAATTTCTAATTTTCTCTAATGGCTACACACATGTTTGATTTATGAAGTCATTATTTTAACCACAAGCTCTGTGATTTTAACCAAAGAAGTAAAGTGTGTTTGTTTTAAGTAAACACATATTAATCTATATATAGGGTATAATTCTTATTAACACATATTTGTGTCAACCGACAAACGATTACGTTTTAAAAGATACTGTCTTGTGACAGACGGACAGACGAATAAACAAACTGCTCAGGCTTTTGTAAAAGAGTCCCGTTTGTACTTTGAGCCAGTTTCCTGAACAATTCTTTTTTTTTGTCACATCTTTAACTAATCGCAGCGCAGTTTACGCGCGCTTGTCAATTTGCCACATTATTTTTGCGATAATTTTCGTTCAAGAGACTTGATTTATATGTACAAAATCTTTAAATTCTGCTTGCCTAAGTATTTTTGACTAAATCAATGTAGATTCAGTGGTAATGGCTGCGACTTACGAGTTGTAAGTCATAGGTTCGAAACCAAGCAGGCAGCATCAACTTTTTGTAAATTATTTCAACACCACTGCTCTCAAAACGGTGAAGGAAAACATCGTGAGGAAACCACCATGTCCTAGAATCAAAAATTCGAAGATATGTGAAATCCACCAATACGCATTGGGCCCGCGTGGTGGATTATGCCCCACTCCCTCTCACAGAAAGAGGAGGCCTGTGTCCCAGCAGTGGGAGCATTATAGGCTGAGTTTATAAGTGAATAATTATCTATTTCTATAAATCTTTTCAAGTTCTCAGAGATAGAATGTTGTTTTAAATATGTATCAGTAATTAGTTTGTACCCGCGACTTAGTCCGCGTGTTTTTTTGTTTTAACTTAAAATATACACTCGGCAATACTGTAGCTTCCCATTAGTAAAATAATTTTCGGAATCGGATCAGCAGTTCCAAAGATTACCCCGTACATACAAATTCATTTTTAGTATAGATAATGTCATCTAAATATACACTGATTAAAATCTGGAAAAATCTGAGTATTTCTGAGTCGTGAAGTTTTACGAGCCGACGCGTCGTGTTATACAACATATCCACGGTATTTACTTCGGATAGACAGTCATTAGATTTCTTAAGAGACGAGATATACTTTTGAAAAAAAAAAAAGTGGTAACTGGTAGAATCCTTTAAGTTATTCCAAACAAAATTCTGGAACCAAAACGATTTTCGGGGCCGTATAGGGAAGTTTGCCGAGCGTTGGGATGGCGCTGTACATCTTAAACAGCTCCATCTATTTTTGTAATTCAAATGAGTATTATTTTAATTAATATAATATTCAATTGCTAAGACAAACTGGCTAAACAAACACACTTTTCCTTTGTTCGATATTTAATTTATGACCATAGACAAAATATTTGGTTGATGTGTGTGTGGTCATTATTTTAATTATTTTTAACAAATACCTAATCTTTGAGGTTTGATCAATATTAATTTAAATTAATTTAAGTAGATGGTCTTTTCGATTACCACTAAAAAAGATTTCAGGATAGTTCTAAATTAGCAGGAATCTTCAATGTCTTCCCTTATAATGTTCGTGTGGAGACAAAATGAAATTAAGGGGGATGAAAAGGAGACAATTAATTTCATTTTCTAAACGTATTCTTGAATGCTTGCTTGTTTTTGTGATTGCAATAAAAATTGCTTTAAAACAAAATATAGTAGGTAAATAGATTTCCGGTTCAAGTTTCTTATAATTTTTTTTTTTTGTTCTACCTACTAGAGATTTGTAAATTATACTTTTGTGTCCCTATAATTTGCATTCACGAATTTTGCTCTGAAATATATTGATCAAACCTTTTAACAATTATTATAGCTGGACCATTTATGTATTCACTTAACTTAATAATTTTACTTCAGTTTTCAACGTTATCTAATAATATTTCAACCATACGTCGCAGAACATACGTATAACGAACCATTTTTGTGTTGTTTTAAAAAAAAATAGATCAGTTTATTCTGTAAAAATGTCAAAACTTGAGTGAAGTGACCTGTCAATATTGTCAATTGCTAGCATCAGATGGGATGATACTTCCCTTCAAGCTCACTTAACCTAAGTTTTAACAGTCATATTTTTACAGAGTAGTGCCAACTAAAGTTGAAATCTACTATTCCTACGATCTAAACCGCCAAAAAAGACTCATTTAACATATTTGGTCTAGCTAACAACCAAAACCTCTACAAAGATTTGTTCTTTATTTAAAATATATTAATATCACCATCGCCCACCATTTTTATATAACGTTCATTTATTATTCTGACAGCTAATATATTCAAAATGGTGGCTTATTGTTACGCGGGCTATTAGTAAAAAGGCCCATGAAAAGGTCCATTCTTTAAGCTGAAGGGCTTTTTCGTAATTGTAGGGCTTCAGGTTGACTTTCAAATTTCGAGTCATTGGCTAGTTTTGTTTTTTTAAATTACTTACTTGATCTATGAACGTAACTGTCAGAATAATTGATATCAGTTTCCACAATTATGATGTCATTATCGGGTAATATCGGTGTTTTATAAATTACTAATTCTAACAACAATTATGCGATATTGGCATGAAATGAGTAAAAAGCGCCAAATTACTCTTTTGTTACTCCTTAAATTTAAATTATTTTTTCTAAACAGACAATAAACATTTAGGTTTGAACACCAAAAACGTTCTTTGACGCATTTTCCGCATTACAAAAAAAAAAAAAAACAAAAAAAGAAATCAAATCGCAGTTCCAAATTCGAACCGCCATACCATAAACAAGGACATACAACGTAACCATCCGTCGCTCATCCGATTTTCGTGAACGTAAGCTGTTGCGTTTCAAAAAAAGGAAATGTTTGGAATTTTTGAGATGTGCCGGAAGCAAGTTGCCGCTCTGATTCTGCCACTCGTGTTGGCATCGCTGACGGGTTACTCCTCCGAAGCACTCAGCACTTTTGGTGTCTCCAACACGAAAGCTCCGTCGGCAGCCCCAACAGCACCACCCGGTAAATATATTTTTTTTATATAATGGGACATTTCACACTGCACATCCACCGATTGGACTAGAAAAAAAAAAAACACTGATCACTGTTTTAAAAAACGAGGTTATGAAAAAAAAAAAACACATTTTTTATTTACACTTTGTGTGTCATGTTTTTGAGCGTTAGAAGCACGAGTGGTTATTTTTAATACTTACAGGTACATACAGAGGATATTTTTGTCCCATTATATGAAAAAAAATGTTTGCCCAACATGCACAGGCAATTTGTATTCTTTAGGCGACCTTTGAAGTGAACAATGTAGGTTTACATTAATTTAAATAACCTACAAAACTTTATTTATTCACAAAAGAACTTAATAACGTTAAAAACACCAAACAATCTGTATATATTGTACATACATGACATTTTTACACAATTTTCTTGACACTTTTTTCCAAATTCAAAATTAACGGTTTTAATTTGCAGAATCGGTTTAGAAATTTAAAATGTGGTACAGGAAATGTGGTTCTTTGCTAGTTTTTGTGTTCTTATGGGTGATTGGACAATGTTTCGGAGCATTTAGTCCTGTTTTTGGCGTTATTAAAACTGATCCTCCTCTCAAAACTCCGGCGCCTACTCCGCCGTCGGGTAAGCTTTTTTTTATATAATGGGACCTTTTTTCTTTTATATTAAAATAAAAATCTAAATATATTGACTTGTACAAATTAAATAAACTTAAATATTAATAAATATTTCTATTATTTCATACATATTTTTGTAATTTTTGTCTGGCTTGTAAATATTTGCGTTTTAATTTTTTTTATTCTATCAGTAAGTGTTTATACAATGTTCAAAATTGTTAATATACTTTTCAAAACTTGAACTAATTTTATTACTTGCATAATAATCGTCTATTAGTCTCATTATATAAATTTAAACGGCGGCGTCACAAGGAAAAATTTAACAACACGGAAGACTCATCACACACCATCGATTTTTAAAACAAATTTATTCACTTTTACACTCTAGAACCTAGTTGACACACAAAATGCCTCTGATTACAATGTGAAAAAAGTTTTGTTGATTGAAGTATTGATTATTTTTAGCACAATTTGAAAATTAAATCATAGGGAACCGCGGTGCAAGCACGGATCTTTAACGAGTCACTAAAAAAAACAATCGAAATTCATCGAAGGTCGGTCAAAGATACATCTTTATATTTGTCTTTACCGTATTTATGTCATGCAAAATGTGTCAATTGATACATAAGATTTCCATGGCTGCATGTGACGTTTTATGTCTCAGAGATCGAAACAGAAATATCTTCTATCTACAGAGCCATCTTTTGACGCAATAGATCCAATTTAACAATATATGTTGCGTCGGTGGTTGGTGGTTTTATCCACATCTTGTAAAACCATATTGTTAAATCTGTTGATAAAAAGATCTGTGCTTGCACCACAACTTTGAACTCAAAGAAATAATCATATTTTAATTTGTGATTCAGAGGAATATGAAAACACAAAATAGACGCCTTTTTAATACAAAACAACATTTATCTTGATTTAGGCTGATACACTAAAACATTTTAGCCGTCTCGCTCAAGAAAAAACACTGCTTAGCATCACATTAGGTACTACGACAATTTGACAAACGAATTGGCGCCAAAAGTCAGCCATCTTTATTCCATAAACAACATAATATACATTTTTTCCATAGACAACTGTAACAAACCTTTTTATTATCAAAACGAATTAGAAAAACACAGGAAGGTATTACCAGTGTAAAAAAAAATGTGGTGCAAGAGGCAAATGTTCGCCTTATTGCCTATTATTATAGTCGGTTGGCTAAATATACAGTGCACAGATGGGTTTGGTATCTCGTCCTTTGGGAAGGCCAATACAGACCCACCAAAACCTGCGACAACTTCCGCCGCCCCGGGTAAGAATTTAAAACAATATATTTCATACAAAAAACAAGCTTTCATACATTTTAACATAATAATGCAATACACTCACATACACACACATACAACCGCTGTTTGACAAGCATGAGACAATGCTGTGAATAAAAAAAAAGCTTAGTTTTCGATGTTTTAGGATTATGTTAATTTTAAGGTGTATTATTTCCTAGGAACTCTTTAACAAAAAAAAGTTCTACAGCATTCGGGGACACTCCAAATATACTATAAACTATACAAAATTTTGACGTACAAAAACATACCAAAATATCAGAAGAGAAAACGATACAAGAATACTAACAAAAATGTCCTGCTATATAAATTACGTCACTTTTAAAATTACTGACATCACACCACATCTTAACAATTATGTATTATTAACCTAAATATGTAAATATTAAAAAATAACAGTAAAAATTATTTCAATAATTTGGATATGTGATTTGGTTGACTGATTTTGTAAGGCAACGCCCTGCTTCCTTTTTTTCCGAAATTCATATTACAAAATTGTCTAAACCAAACAATACTGGGAAGACAACTTAACCTTATTCAAGCACTATTCGTTAACCATCCTGAACTATTTGTAATTCTCTTTAAAATCAACTTAGATAGCTTTGCAAAATTCACTTGTAGCGAAATTCGACCTCATTGATGAGAAATTAATAAACAAAAAAACACTTAAAATAGACAATAAAATACCAAAAATCTTAATTAAAATGTTATCTGCCTTATTTTCAACCATAGACAAAAAGAATTACTTAAAAAAATTGTGAATCCAAAATTGAAAAGCGTAGTTTTTCACGCGTTGAGATGTGGTGTCAACGAAAGCCCGCGGTCATTTTACCGTTGCTTCTTATTGGCTGGATGACTGGCCAATCTGCTGCCCTTACTACTTTCGGGAAGAGTAATACTGCTGGACCAACAGTGCCACCGACATTGCCCCCTAGTAAGTATGTTAGAAGAGTTGCGTTAATTCGAACTATAAAATTGAAAATATTCGTAGGCAACTTAAAAAGGTACAATATGTGGGGTTTCTTGAACCTACTTGGGTTCTATTTCATATAAAAATGGCTAAGTTGGATCATAAAAAATAATCTTTGAAAGATATTCCCTACAATACCAAATATTTTGGCTCCCTGGGTCAGTTTCATTGGAGTTTTCCAATTGAGATTTCTCAATGGTAGTCCGAAATTAGTCGATCTATTTTGTAAAAATCTAACCGTGAGAGCTTATGTGAAGTGAGCTTGAAATGGAATGACAGCTCTCTTTGCTAACTACACCTAAGTCACAGTATAAATAAGTAAGTAATAAGTAGTTTATATCTTCAAAGAAAATGGCCGAAACGACGCGCTTCGAAATCTCAGTGTATATCAGTACGCAATAGTATCGAGTGCGCGGCCGTTACGCACGGACGCGGAATGTGTCAAATTAAAAAAAAATCAAAGTTCAAAGTCATTAATTCAATCTAGGCTGAGAATCAGCACATTTCGAACGTCAAAATTACATAAGACAGTCCCCCAAAAACGCCCGTCCTTCACCACTTCCTAGTGCTTTAGCTGGGAAGACGTGGCGCAACAAACTCCCGTCTATCTACCGAGTGGCCGTAGGTAATTATTTCAAAGTCACTGCCGAGATATAATACTGTTACTTATTTAGATTACACCTCTGCTTAGCCCTTTAAAGAATAAAGGCGTAGTGTTATATAAAGAAAAACTTTCGCTTAGACATGAATTCGAATTAAAGTAACTCTCCTTACCCTTATCTAAAGTTTGACAATGTGAATGCTTTTTCATTTATCACTTAGACATTAGTGCATATTTCAATTAAAGCACATTAACAGCAAGAGCACACAAGAAAATGGCAAATAATCTGCCTGAACATAGAGAATATTAACATTTTTTTTTTTCGTTTTATGTAAAAGACGAGGCGGGGTTTTGTATTTTTTTTTTCTGTCGAAAATCTATCTTTGACCCATAGGGCTATAGCTTGATAATCATTTAAAAAACACCTAATTGAAAGATAAATTATTTCCTATTGACCTTTTGTAAAACAGCAGCCATTTTTTATTCTACTCCAAAAAAAACATACATAGCATGTTGAATTATTGTATGAACTCTAATCTTAATGGCTACTTTTACAATAAAACTTTTGATTTCCTTTATTTCATTTAAATACTTATAAATTATATTTTTAAATATTAGAACATATAAAATATAAAAATATTTAAAAATATAAAATAAATAGTAGCCCACCGGTATCGGGAACAGGGTCCAAGCTACCGGCGGTCAGGGCTCCAGAGAGAGGAACCTCCTGACAATGCGAGCCGTGTCCAGGAGTACCGCTTTCTGAATCAAGCCCTTGATCCAGCTGCCCAACGAGAGCCTCCTTAGGTGTTGGTCGAGGCTCTTGGCGATTAAGCCATTGGCTGTCACGTCGGCACAATGATCGCCGAGTCCACATCCAACATGTCGACAACCTCGCAAGCCAAATCAAGATACTTGATTTGTTAGCTTTCTTTTATCTATCAATAAAACTTATTATTATCCATATCGTGCAATAGTTTAATTTAAATATGGCAAATTATGAGAAATGAAATAATAAGACAATACAAGATAATCTATTCATTGAGAACCGTAAAGTAATATAGTTAACCTTCTCACAAAATGAGCGAAAAAAGAAATTTGTTGAAATTCTCTATGGTCTAAAACATTATTGCACTATTATAGTCGTTCCTTTTTCAAATTATTTGTGTTTATTATTCCAGCCAGTGTAAGTAAAAATCTTGTTTTAATTAATTATTTAGTATGTAATGAATTTAGATGTGCAGTGTTTTGTTTTAGACTTCGGTTATAATTTATAAGTATTTAAATATGTATGAATACGTTGTTAATAAGGCAGTGGGTATTTTATAATGTAAGATCACGAAGTAAATGTACCTACAGAAGTAGATTTACTATTTAGATAAGATATTTCGTTGTAGACAAATTCGGTAGCGTAGATGCTCGTGATATTTAGATTATAATATTGTAGCCTTCACTATAAAAACTTCGTTTATCATTCAATAGGTTCCATACCTATTCGAATTTCAGGAAGTTTTAAAAACTTGTCAACTAGTAAACTTTCGAAGTTCCATACATCGCGATTATATATGAACATTCTCAATTAAGTAATTCGTCATAGCACACTTTCGAAGTTCCGTACATTGCGATTATGAAGATTCTCAATAAAGTAATTCGTCATAGCAAACTTTCGAAGTTCCGTACATTGCGATTATGAAGATTCTTAATTAAGTAATTCGTCATAGCACACTTTAGAAGTTCCGTACATTGCGATTATGAAGATTCTTAATTAAGTAATTCGTCATAGCACACTTTAGAAGTTCCGTACATCGCGATTATGGACATTCCCACTTAAGTAATTCGTCATAGCAAACTTTCGAAGTTCCGTACATCACAATCATGAACATTCTCAATAAAGTAATTCATCATAGCAAACTTTCGAAGTTCCGTACATTGCGATCATGAACATTGTCAATTAAGTAATTCGTCATATGCGTACATTCTAACTCGAGTAAATTGTTCTTTTAAACTTTATGAATACAATACATCGGTATTTTAAACATTAAAGTTCAGTAGTACAGTCGTGTTTGTTGACTCTTTGAACATCTTTATAAGCTGTAGCCTAAATAATACCCCCGTTTCTGTTTGGGTGGGAAATTATTAAATAACTTCTCCCGCTCTGGGCGGAGCGGGAGAGCGTGTCAGAATCTTACTGACTAAAACCCACCCATGTTCCTTCAGTTGGCATGATGCCGGCGGCCACGATCTCCCTTTCGGACTTCTTCGCAACCCCGGCAGGCATCGGCCCTAGCGGACCCCGTCAATTCTGCTGACATCTCTTTGAGGCGCGCGTGGAACACAACGCACCGTCGACCCGGGCCTGGTCCTTATCGGACAGCAAGCTACCCATTGCTCACCGTTCGCAAGCCCGCACCTACGGTGGCCGGAAATCGGTTCGCGATTCCCGACGCCCAGGGTGTCTCCTTCTGCAACGGTTAGGGGCGTGAGGGCACGAATTTTGCCTCTTCTTCACGCGTTTCGTCTCCTCCTTCGTGAGCATTACTGCTTCGCAGAAGGAGGTGACGACCTCCCATTTCCTCTCGCTCCGTACCATGGCCCGAATCAGGGCCGGACGCGAGAGATCACCGCTGCCGATCGCCTCCACGAGGACACGGCGATGCTTCGACCAAGCTGGGCCGAAATCCACCGTATACTCCACCGTTTCCTTCGGGCGATCCACACAATGGTAATACCCGGGCGTTTCCTCCCGCCTTATTCTGAACAGGAACCTCCCAAAAAAGCCGTGTCTGGTGAGGACCTGCGTCAGGCGGAAGGCGAGAACACCGTGGCGACTCTCCAGCCACTCCTCAAAGAGGGGACTTATCGCCGCAATTGTGGCGTGCCCGCCTAAATAATACCCTAACGTCTACTTTTCCCACACAGAGCCATGCTTAAAACTATCCAATCACAGTCGATAACATCATCTACCTATACTTTTCCCAAGTATGTTGTGGTCTCCGTCCAGTCTAAGTGGATGCAGCTGAATAGTTCTCGATTTTTATATCTGTGCGCTTGGAGCCGTCAAAGTAGTAGATTATTAGTATTGAATTCTCCCGCCCGGTTACCTCCTCAGTGCCCCGAAGCCTCATATTACGGTCTACACTAGTGATGGATTAATTAGCATTTGCATTCATTGTTAGCATGCGAATGCTCATTTAGCATTTAGCAAATGAAATGTAGTTGCGAAATTCTGTGAAGTGCGAAGTGAATTTATCGCTTCGTACTTTATATTCTTTACTTTAATATATTTAATTATGTGATCAATCTTAATCACGTTAAATATGCAAGTGTACTAGCACAAATAAAACGTTATCGGCGAGTAAACTAAACGCACGTTAGGAGAAGTCCTAAGACGAATGCGCTTTTTAATTCGCATATTAACAAAACTCACATAGTTCATTATTATCAATTATCGTCATATTAGCGAATAGCATAGCAATAGCAATTAGCATGCTATGACTTAAGAATTCACATGCTAATGAAATTAATGCGAAATCGTAATAATTGACATTACTAGTTTACACATCTCGTGTCGTCTCCACAGTTCTGTCATAGATATTATTCGTTAGGTTGATATTGTTATTATTTAAACCACTTAGACTGTAATATTTTTGACATTAAGATAAAATTCGGGTTATATGCCTGTATTTTACATGGAGCGACTGCCTATCTGACCTCAAAACCCAGTTACTGGATAACACGATACCCCTACCCCTTGGTATAACCGGTTGTCGGACGTTCTGGCTTTGACTAACCGTAGCGACTTTCAAAGATTTACAAATGACAGCCGGGACTAAATTTGTTGCATGGGTAGACTATGATTTGGAGAAGGACATAGGTTAGTTTTCAACCTGGATCGCAGACAAAGACGCGAGCAACAGCTAGTATAGAATATGTAAAAAAAAACCTGCCTGATCCGAAAGGGACTTATAAGTACTGCAATAACATTACCTAAAAGTAACAAAAAAAACGTATTATAAAAAAAGAGTTAACATAACATAACATCACGCCTGTATTCCCCGAAGGGTTAGGCAGAGCTGTACCTATAGTACACCCACATTTCGCCAGTTATGTTTAAGTCCCATGTAATAGGGGGCGAGCCTATTGCCATCAACCGGGCACAAATCCAGACTCCATGCTGTTACTGAGAAATACCAGATGGAACACCCAATAACACTTTTCCCGACCCGGGAATCGAACCCAAGACCTCATACTCAGCAGTAGCGCTTGCGACCACTAGACCAACGAGGCAGTAAAAAAAAAGTTAATGTTGTTTAAAATTCACACGTTTATAAATAACCCCAATTCCAATAAAAATGAGCAAATTTTCAACAGGGGTCATAAGTTATGACTTGTAGACACCCGCTAGACGACGGTCGCCCGCGCTCCATGTAATAAATAACCCGGTAAAATTCCCCATTAAAAAGCGCATTTCTTTTCTTTTTTATTGAAATTTACGACATAAATAGACTCAGTACGATTCTTCACAGCACCCTCACGGATCAGTTCAGCCCGTCCCATTCTCGATGTCCTCCCTCCGGTTGACGCCCTAAGCCGAGGTTCGTACCCCACAGCCCTTAGCGAACGTTCACCTAGTTTTAATTAGCATAGTTGACCCCAACAACCCCTGGCTGGAGGTTTTAAATGTAGTAGCTTAAGCAGGAAAGCCCGGTTAAGTAGTCATGATCTCAGAGGTCAACTACGAGATGCCCTACCTCAAAAAAAAAACTCACTGGTCGGATTTCTATGAATACATCATCAAAAGTAGGAACGGGTCGCTAATCAAACTATAAAATTCAAAACAATAATTTGTGTTCTAACAAAACTATCAGATTGACAAATGACCGTTTATAATAATACAGTCAATTGTTTCGCTACCAACCTTCAAATTATTACTAATAACGTCTCAAATGAAATATGATGCTCAAATTGTTATGTAGCCTGTTCACGAAATGACCTTTAGTTTCTGGGGTACCAACGGAAAGGAGGTCAATATCCTTCAAAATAATATTGTTAAAGTAGCTGTATCCATGGTTCGGCTCGTCGATTTTAATACAACAAAGGCGTGTAGGTATATACGAACGAACTACAACATGGTGAACACGAACATCGACCACTTTGTTCGCATGTGCGTACCACTACCACACATAAGGAATTACAGTACAAATATGTTCTTAATGTCCCTCGGCAAACTTCATGTTTTGTCAGTCGTCGGATTTCTATTCGCCCGCGTGGATGCCAAAAATATCCCACGGGAACGTACTACCGGGATTACATAATGATTAGCCGAGGAAAAGGTCATTGACTCCTACCGCTGTGCCGACAACCATAATTATTTTGTTACATGTAATTTTGAATCTGTGATATCTTTTAAACTATTCATTTAAATGATATGATATCAAGGCATATTTTAATCTAATTTAAATGCTTAATTCAATAACATATTTTATTGGATGAGGATTAATATGATACCGGTCAAAATATGAAAGATAATAATGGTTACTGTGGGTCATTCTTAGAAATTAGACATATATCGTCGCGGATTTTTTCTTGAACTTTTTTAAATGTACAAAATTGTAGAACATAAATTTTATGTATGTCTAACGGTTTACGCAGCGCACGCCAGTAAAGCTCCCAGTCGGCATGATTTTTTCCGACTTCTTCAACAATAATTGTCATATTTCAGACAATTTACACATTACCTTAAAGAACTATACATTAAAACCTTCCTCATGAATCACTCCGTCCATTTGTGAAAACCGTTAAAAAATTCGTTCGATAGTTTTTGAGTTTATCGCGTTCAGACAGACAGACGCGGTGGGGGACTTTGTTTTATAATATGTTACGATTATTATATTTTTGGATTGACTAGCCTTTTATACGGCACTAGCTTCTGCCCAAGACTTAGTCTGCGTGAAATTTCTTGTTTCCCCTTCCGACCGAGTCGCGTCGCATCGCCCGCGCTACTACCTACTTCGTTTCCGCGTAGTGTTTCTTTCTGACTTTTTCGTCTTCTTGCTCAGCTCCTATGTGTTGTAGCGTGATGTTGAATACCCCATAACCAGAAATGTAAAAAATAATTTTAAAAAGTATTTAAATACAAAATGAAAATATTTTTCTAATTTACCATTTCAAATGCAAAATAATTTTACTTTTTGTATTTTAAATACTGAATGCAAAATACATATTTTCAAAATACTTTATTCAAATAAAATACTTTTAGATGAAATTAGTGTTAACAATCCAACACTATCTTTTTGATAATAAACACTATTAACGGCGTCGAATTACAAAGACCGGTAACGGAAGTAAAACCAATCTCGTTAAGACGTAGCGGGTAGCGTCATGTTCCACAGATAACTTTCATTTTGTTTTGTCACTTTTTTGCTCACAGACTCGCAAGGTTGCAGCACTTGCAGCGCGTCTAGTGGCTATTTGTCGAATCGCTGACCCCTTTACATGAAAATTTGAGTGGTAGTGGTTTGAATACATTATTGTAGTGTATTTAAATACAAAATATAAAATACTTATTTTGCATTTTGTATTTGCATTTTAAATACAAGTATTTCGAATAAGTCGCAACTCTGAAATCACAATCCTCAAGAGCTGGGCTATCAAATACAAAAAAAAAAAAACCTACTGGTAGTTAGCTCCAGAGATGATTGTGTTCAAAGGAACAAAAAAAAAAACTCTTCAGCTTTAATATGTATATAGAATAAGCAAACATGAGACAGACTGATTACTGTAAATGTAATTAATATATTGTGAGTATGTATGAAGTACTCTAAGTTGAAATTTATTAGCAGACGGATAATGGTGGTCGCAAGCGCTACTGCTGAGCATGAGGTCCTGGGTTCGATTCCCAGGTCGGGCAAAATGTTATTGGTTTTTCCCATCTGAAATTTCTCAGTAGCAGCCCGGAGTTTGGATTTGTGCCCGGTTGATGGCAATAGGCTCGCCCCCTATTACATGGGACTTAAAACATAACTGGCGAAATGTGGGTGTGCCTGCTACAGGGACACCTCTGCACAACCCTTCGGGGAAACAAGGCGTTATTTTATGTATATGAAATAGTAGTCGTATGTGAACTAAAGCATGGATAGTCTAGTCTTTTATAGGACCTTATAACGTATTTAGTGACATGGCAATAAATTCGAGCATTAAACTGCTGTAAAATTCTAGCTGAGCTACGTAAAAAACTTATTGTGGCTGGTCCATCTATAGATCGATGTCTACCTGTACCTATTTATATCTTTGTCCAGTTTTAAAATTCTGGTGAAAAAGCACTTCCTCTCTCCTTTAAACATCATCATTACATACTCTTGTTTCATGTTTATAATTTTATATAAATCTGGTATTTATCTAATATATATTTAATATATTTATATACGATGATTCGTCACACTACGATGCTACACGTGCCTCAGCACTCGACTAATTACGCCAAAAATTGTGTATTGACCCGTATTGCTCGAATTTATAACACGGATTTCTCTCAAGTCGATATATTTAACTGTAATAAAACTACATTCAAAAAACAAATAATTAAAATCATAGACGAAGGCGAATGACAAACTATTAATAAATTAATTTTTAACTTTTTTTTTCTCTTTAAAACCTTAACTAAACTAATACCTAAAATTGCATAAAATGAATAAAAATATAGGTAAGTATATGCTTTATGTATCTGTTGTATATCATGTAAATGGTACACCTTTTCCATTTAAATCCATCCAAAGGTTGCCTGTAAAAGATCGCTTTTAGCGGTAACACCGCCCATTGTGTCACGCAATGTAACATTTCTAAATTTATGTCTGTAATTTTTATGGTGTACTTAATAAAGACTATTCTGTCTATGTATCTATAAAATAACATATGTAACATTTAACTACCAATAAAAATCTGGAATACCGACCAATACAAATATCATACACATTATCTACGCACTTGAATCTATATTCCAAGTGCGTACTTGAAACTAGACACTAAACCCTGTCGAAATACAAACGCGAACCATAAACATAGACGCTTTAGAGGTCAATTGTCTTTGCTAAGAATGTCTATGGTTTACCAAATGGTACAGAAAGCATAAAAAACTATATTGCATGCAGGCAAAATAATGGCTATCATTTTTTTATGGATAGCGATCACATAAATGTTTGATTTGACGTAGAAAAAAATACGCATTTATTTAGTCTATGAGTCACACAGTCTTATGATTTTCAGTCGGTAGCTTATCTGCGTAGCCTTTTCTCAACTATACGCAGCTAACTACCAGTACTTTACATGGACGGTAGCACGATACCCCTTGAGAAGACTGGTTACAAGTTTCACGCCAGTTTTTGGTATATAAAGTCGGAAATGAGTTTCAATTAACGCTATAGGTGTTTTTTTCATACATACATACATAAACTCACGCCTTCTTCCCATGGGGGTAGGCAGAACCTACAGAACGTCACCTACTACGATCCTTACATACTCCTTTTGCCTCATTGACGTTCATACATCTGGTCATACACGCACGCCGGTTGCGATTACTACGCACCTGGCCTTTCTAAGGAACATCACTAATAAGGTCAGTATATGTCCTTCTAGGACGTCCCCGACCGGCCTTTCCTATCACATCAGCCTTGTAAATACATTTTGTTAGTCGACTATCATTCATCCTCTCAACATGCCCAAACCATCTCAGCATACCCTTTTCAATTTTTGTCACTAAATCTTCTTTTAAATCACACCGCTGTTTTATCACATCATTCCTCAGCCTATCATTCATAGTCAAACCACACATGCTTCGCAAGGAACGCATTTTCACAGCATTTATTCTACTTTCATGCTTGTTTTGCCACACCCAACATTCACTTCCATACATAAGCGTGGGCACCAGCACACCATTGTGAACAGCCAGTCGAGCCTTTTCAGACATCGACTGTGTGTTTTTTTTTTCGTTTTTATATTTCGTGTTTATCAGTGGAAACTTGTAAATGGCCTACGATAGGCCTGTTAAAAAAAAAAATAGTCCGGAAGTTAGATTAATAAAAAATATTGGACACGTATTTTTTCTTTTTTGACGTGATCAAAAGATTACGGCGATACATTGAGTTAAAATGTGGCATGACGTCACGCCTTGCTAGATTTTATCCTGATTTGAGACGTAGCGAGCCCCCACTCCCCAACTTTAATGCGTGTTTTCTAAGTTATTTTTGATTAATATGATAAAGCAAAAAATACGTGTCTAATATTTTTTTATTATCTGAAAGACGGACTTAATGGAATTTCTTTTTTTTACTTAGGCAACTGCCGTATTGTTTAAGAACACTTTATAAGTTAGCTAAAAGTTTCCCAAATAAAATAAAAGTATTTTTTCCTGGTTGGCTTGACATGAAATTAATGATATTCAAACAAGCCATGCTTTTACCTTCCTTCAAATTATTCACGATGATTTGCCAAAACGGTCGCGTTACGAAAATATATTAACATAACAATGAACTCCGGGTACAGTCTAGCAATCGATAACAAATACCTACATTATGTCCTTCAAGGCGTACTTTATTTATATTATATGTCTGTACGATTCGAAAAGGGCACACAGGTACTGCAGTAACGTTACCTAAAAGTTATTAAAAAAATCTTATTATTTATTACTGACAATAAAAAAGTTATTGCTATTTCAAATTCATATTTTTAGTACCAAAATTACCTCAAATTCATTAAAAATTTGCAAATTTTTCAACAGGGTCATAAGTTACGACTTCTTCTTCAACTTCTTTAGGCGCGTTGGGCATTTTTGAGATCATCATTTTTGTAAACGCGGTTGTGCTCTTTATTTATATCACGTTACGGATCAATGTTCTATGCAAGTATTTTCTTGTTCAAGTTTTCACTTCTGTCGGCATTTTTTTTAAACATTTTCCTGAAATGTACCACATAAATAGACTCTCAGTACGATACTTAAGAACACCCTCACGGAGCGAAGAGAGTTATTTTACATGTTGTATGTATACTAGCTTTTGTCCGCGACTTCGTTCATGTCGAACTCGTAAGACACAATAATATACAGTTTTTCTATTTTCTTAATGTCCCTCGGGTATCATCGCATTTCCGAATACAAACGAATGCTAATTTCCGTGTCCATCAATCATTAGATTTATCGTGTATAATAATTTGAATTCAGAACTAAGTACTTTATTATTGTTTTGTTTTGAATTCCATGTGAACTATATAGAGCTGTAAAACTATTTTCCTATCTGTCGTGCCTGCGAGTTTAGCGGCTTTTTAAAAATAAATTACACTAAGTTAAAAGAGTATTAACAACTCTATATACTTCCAAGTCGATTGAGAGCGTCCGGTCTACAAGTGCAAAGGGCAACTGATAGAAATCCGACGACTGACGAAACACGAAGTTTGCCGAGGGACATTAAGAACATGATTTGTCTGTAATAAAATAACAACCACATTTCACGCCCACGCTATTACTTCGTTTTAGCTTAGCATTCTTTCTGACTTTTTCTCTTTTTGCTGGGCTCTAAGAGCAGAAGCGTGATGATAAAATAGCCTGTAACCTTCCTCAAGAATTGGCCTATCAGATGTAAAAAAATAATCGGTTTACGGTTCAAAAGATGGCTTACGGAATGTCTACACCGCGGCTAGGACACTGCTACACTATGCTACGACTGTACTACATCGCGGCTACGGCGTAGCTCGCTGTTACGCACTCCAGCACGCGTAGCATGACCACCATAGAAACGGGTTTTGTCGACGGAAGAATAGACAAAATGACAGATAAACAATCACAATCTGTCAGTTTGTCTATTCTTCCGTCGACAAAACCCGTTTACGCGTGCTGTAGAGAAAGTTTCCACATTGAAGTCCACACGCACCGCCCACTGCGTGCAGTTAATATCTACACCAATCAGTCTTTCGCTAAACTTTAGTTTTCGAAATAAGTGTTGTTCGGTAATAAATTATTTAGATTAAACGTACGACCATCCTTACCTCGATTATTTATTGGGGGATGCGGTAAGGTAGCCAGCGAAATTATTAAAATTTGCAGGTCAGTGTCAGGTTGATTAATATATGATTCGCATGATTTTTTTGGGTAGAATAGCTGCACGAACTAAAAATATGAGAATGGCTCATGTCCTGTTAAAATTATCAGCCGGTCAGTGTCAATGAATTAATTTTAATAGAATTGTAAGAAAGCTGTCTGCACGCGTAGCATGACCACGACGGAAGAATAGACAAAATTATAGATTGTGATTGTTTATCTGTCATTTTGTCTATTCTTCCGTCGACAAAACCCGTTTCTACGGTGATCATGCTACGCGTGCTGCGGGCACAGCTTGTTAGTGTTCCGTACTCGAAAGGTGCCAAACAGAACCCTATTTCTAAGCATCCGCTGTCCGTCTGTCAGCGGGCTAGATCTTATTAAATGTAATAGTTGAACCGTTGAAATTTTCACAGATTATGTATATCTATTGCCGCTATGACAAAAAATAATAATAAAAATAAATTAAAGTTGAAAATGAAAATCCCCATACAATTTAAGAAATGCGTTATTTTCGGCGTTTTTTGCTAAATATTGTACGGTGGTAGTGGTGGTACGGAACCCTTCGCGTGTGAGTCCGACTCGTATTTGGCTGTTTTTTTTTAAATACTAATTGGACATTTGTTATTACAAACAGCGCCGCCATGATAAAAATGTAAAATCAAATTAGGCTGAGAATCAGCACTTTTTGAACATCAGCCCCCTAAACGCCTGCCCTTCACCACTTCCCAGGTATGAAAATAAAATAACCCCAAGATATTTCATTTTAAAATAGTGCGCAAAAGTCCTTCTCCTTGAATTCAAAACTTAACAGCTGCAATTTTAAAACGAAACTCGACACTAAATCAGATAAAAAGGTGGTAATTTTCTTTTAAAACGCTCGAGTTCAAGTACAATTATGCAGATAAAATAACGACTTAAAATAACATAAAACTAGCTAGCTGTTGGAATTATACTGAATTGTGCCTGATTATCATGAATACAATAAAAGAAGTGGGTACTTTTATAAAAAAGAAAATTGTTTTATGGACAGTTAGCTGCGCCCCGCAATTTCACCCGCATAGTCTCAATCCCGTAAAAATATCGGGATAAAAGTATCCTATGTATTAATCCAGGTCATGGTCTACCCATGTGCCAAGTTTCATCTAAATCCGTTCAGCTGTTTTAGCGTGAATGCGTAACAAACAAACAATCTCGCTTTCCCATTTATAATTCTAGTTAGGATTATGATAGTGCTGACCAATTTTTGCGCTATATAAATTTAAATTAACGACCTAGTTTTAATATATTTTGTAGCACAGTACAACCTGTAGCATAATCAGCCTATAATATTCCCGCTGCTGGGACACAGGCCTGCTCTCTGTGAGAGTGAGCGGGCTGTAAACTACCACGCGGGCCCAGTGCGGGTTGGTATATGTCACATTTTTTCGAATTTTTGGTTCATAGGACATGTCGGTCGGTTTCCTCACGATGTTTTCCTACATCGTTTTTGAGAGCAGTGTCTAACTGGATTTGAGCCTTTACCACTGGGCCGTCACTACTCCTTTGTGCAGCTGTCAGATCATAATTCTAACTATACTAACTATGTTATTATATATATTTAGATAATCCTATCCTACTAATATTATAAAAGGTAAGGGTTGTGTTTGGATGTTTGTTACTCAATCACGCAAAAACGGGTGAACGGATTTGGATGAAATTTGGCACACAGATAGTTTATAACCTGGATTAATATATGGAATACTTTATATCCCGGTAGTACGTTCCCGAGGGATAATTTCCGACATCCATGCGGGCGAAAGCTACTAATATTATAAATGTGAAAGTGAGTTTGTTTGTTCACGTTAAAACGGCTGAACGGATTTGAATGAAATTTGGCACATGGGTAGACCATGACCTGGGTTAGGACATAAGAAACTTTTTATCCCGATATTCCCACGGGATCGAGACTTATGCAGGTGAAATTGCGGGGCGCAGCTAACTGTCCATAAAACAATTTTCTTTTATACATGTCGCAGCTAGTTAGATTAGAATTATACGTTTTGAAATTCATCGTATTATTTTTTAAGTAGCGTAGGTATTCTATCGGCATTCTGTTAATTTCTTGCCTACTAAATTACTTTTCAAATTCTTTCGTATTGTACGAAAATTCTTAATTAATAATATTGTTTTGCCCGAATGTGGATACAACATTCCTACATAATAGTTATATGCTTAATTACATGCTTCATTTAGACTCATAACTTGGCGAAATCAAAGAGTGTTTCGTTACCCGACTGCCCCTTTTTTTGGGTGGGAAATTATCAAATAAATTCTCTCGCTCTGGGCGGAACGGGAGGGCGTGTCAGACTCTTACTGACTAAAACCCACCCGTGTTCCTTCGGTTGCCCTGTTGCCGGGGGCCGCGATCTCCCTTTCGGTTTTCTTCGCAACCCCGGCAGGCATCGGCCCTTGCGGACCCCGTCAATTCTGCTGACATCTGTTTGAGGCGCGCGTGGAACACAACGCGCCGTAGACCCGGGCCTACCCGACTATCCCTGAAGGAGAGTAATATCTATTTCTTTGGCACGCTCTGTAGCCTAAACGGCTTGATGGATTTTAACATATGAGGTGTCTTTAAATTTGTCTTAATTGTGGGAGTGACATAGGATAAATCATATTTATATATGGCATCTGCAAATACAAAAAGGGAGGGGGGGGGGATTAAAAAAAAATTACAACAATATTGGCATCAAATAAAAGCTAGTAATGACTCAATTCCAAATAAATATATTTAAAAAAAAACTCGACTGCAAAAAGACATAGGTCAGTAACTAAAAAGAGAAAAACAGGCATTATGATCTGTAGAATTTTGGTACTGCAGGCCCGACAAACCAATAATCTGAAATATGGGCTAATTTTTATTTTTGCTTTACTGGGACAGTAGGGGAAAATTCGAATCTATGGGAAATACGGAAAAACCGTCGTAGGAAACATTCGCTCATTTTCATGGTAGCAATTTTGGCATAATTAGTTTTTTGGTCAATTGTGAGTTGTCCATAGAAATGTGTAAAAGAGCTTTTTCACTTCAGCTTTGTTTTATTTATGGATCACTAAATTTTCGCCCGCGGCTTCACTCGCTTGGAGGGCGAAAATTATCCCACGGGGACTAACTGCCAAGATAAAAAACTATTCTATGTCCTAATCCAGGTCATGGTCTACCCATGTGCCAAATTTCATTCAAATCCGTTCAGCCGTTTTAGCGTGAAAGCGTAACAAATAAATAAACTCACATTCGCATTTACAATATTAGTTAGGATTTCATTATATTGAATAAAAAAAACTGGCCTGAATTGAATTTCACGGGCTGCCGAAGCGAATTTCTCTCCTCTCTACTATACTATTACTATAAATGGAGATTATTACTATATATACTAATAATCTCCCTTTTTTATTTAGCGTACCTATCAATGTCAAAAACTTCAAACATGTTAGGTCCAAAACTCAACTATCTAACGAACAATATTCATGTCCAAATTGGGTGCAACTGAGCGCAAGCTAGCTGTCACAGGGCATTGTTAGACTGCCGGGGTTGCGGTTTCCGTCCAAAAGGGTTAACGTGGCCCCTGGTAATAGAGGCAACTGAAGGAACACGAGTGTGTTTTAGTCAGTAGGAGTCTGACACGCCGTCCCGCTCCGCCCATAGCGGGAGAAGTTATTTGATAATTACTCACCCAATAAAACAACGCGGCTTCGTTCGGACACACAGTTTTGGAACTGTGTAAGTATAAGAGGAAATGGTTGGATTTGCCCTGGGATCCTTCATAAGTCACGTGACCTAAAATACCAACCCTACGCAATTTTCCAACCACGCAACACCTCTATTTTTACTCCAATCCAACGAAAACGCCCTCCAAGTTAAATTATTCACCAACCTAGTTCCGCTACTCGGCAATAGATGGCGCTGTCCGATAGCTATCGGAAGCAGTTTAGATTTACACGTAGCAATCACTTATTTATCTTGATCTCTTGATGGACGTTGTTAAAAGGGATACGGAGGTCAGTTTAAAATGGTTTCATTGCCTGCAACCGGCCACTGTATCTGCTGATTTGAAATTTTAATCAGAATTTGAATAAAACAGCATTTTGTGCTAGAATAGACTCTATTTGTGGAGCAATAAGGCTCGTAATCGTTTGTTAACGGGTAATTGTATCGCTTTTGTTGTTTTAGTCAGTGTT
The DNA here is from genome assembly GCA_916610215.1 of Omphaloscelis lunosa. Taxonomy (NCBI): domain Eukaryota; kingdom Metazoa; phylum Arthropoda; class Insecta; order Lepidoptera; family Noctuidae; genus Omphaloscelis; species Omphaloscelis lunosa. The sequence goes on from OU744270.1 coordinate 6,658,135, forward strand.
GCTACAGCTCTTAATTATAATTTGCATCTAATAACAATTCATAAACTACAGTATTATAGGTCGCCCGTATTTTGTACGACATTGAGCTAATTAACCTAAAAATGTTATCTACTACAAGTCTCAATCAATCAAATTTCTTGAACCATTATGCCGTTGGTCCCGGCTGTCATTCGTGCGTCTTTAAAAGTCGCCTGAGCTGTGGAGATCAGATAGGCAGTCGCTCCATGTAAAATACTGGTAAGTTGCATCCGGTTAGACTGGAAGCTGACCCCAACATAGTTGGGAAAAGGCTAGGCAGATAAGTTACAGGCCGAAAATCAGAACACTGTTCTACACATGGACAGAATAAATGCGTGTTTTTTCTACCGAGGCATGTTTTCTACGTCAAATCAAAGATTTATGTGACAGCAATCTACAAAAATGACAGCCATAATTTTGCCTAAGCATGCAATATAGTTTTTTTTTATGCTTTCTGTACCATTTTGTACCATTTGGTAAACCATAGACATTCTTATCAAAGACAATTGACCTCTAAAAGGTCTATGTTTATGGTTCTCGTTTGTATTTCGAACAGAGTATCTACGCACTTGAAATTTTAAATTTAGATTCAAGAGCGTTGATACTGTAGACATGTAGTTGGGGCTAAGCCTATTGTTTGAGTCAAATGCAGTGCCGTGGCCCCGTGGGCACAGCTAGTCAAAGATATACGTAGGTTGGCTAGCGTACCTAAATTTTATGTAATAAATTGCTAACACTACTGGTAAACGCCTACATTAACTTGTACCGAGAAAAAAAAAATGCGCAGGTATTCTTAAAACGCCATTTTGTACAAGAATACCATGAGTTCGGGGTAATTTTCGGACATTTATTTTTTGCATGTTTTGCTACCTTGCATAACCAGCCTATAATGTTCCCACTGCTGGGACACAGGCCTCCTGTTTGCGAGAGGGAGTGGACTTTAATCCACCATGCAGGCCCAGTGCGGGTTGGTAGTTGTCACATGTCTTCGAATTTTGGGTCAAGGACTTGCTGGTTTCCTCACGATGTTTTCCTTGATCATTTTGAGCGCAAATCCTACCTTGCTGGATCCCAATTGCGTACTAATACAGTTTCTTCCAGAGTCCAAAGGATTTTTAAAGAAATTCCTAATAATCCATTTTCTGAGTCCATTTCATAAGTTTGAAAAAATCGTCTACTCGACAACTTAAATAATGCAATGAATGTTATCGAACTTTCACAATGCAAAACATTGCATTATTTAATGTGTTACGCAGTTACCCCACGGTCTTCCTTTTTAACCACCTTAAAAAAAAAGAAGGAGGTTCCCAGTTCGTCAGATTTTTTAAATTTATTTTGTCCCCTTCAAACCTTTTGATTTATGGGATTTCTAACAATGGCTATCTGTAATATCACAATCCAGCCTACCCAGTCCTTACGAGTACCTAGTTAGAAGCCCAAAAGTCTGACAACCAATCTTACTAAGGGGTATCGTGTTACCCAGTTACTGCTTTGTGGAGGTCAGATAGGCAGTCGCTTCATGTGCGAAGCGGATCCCAATTTAGTTTGGAAAAGGCAGGCAGGTTGATTTTTTGCTCATACCATATCTTTGTTTAATAAGTGCTGTACAGAAACATCATAATATTTCATTATACTTACATCGATTTAAAAGAATGGACCATCGTCGACACTCAAAATAATATTAGATGACAATAGAAAAAACAACAATATATTTTTGCCTTATCAACTCAAAATCGTGCTGCTCATCATATGTCCTATTTATTCACCAGGAGCCATACACCGTTACTTTATTAGCATTTTATATACTGCTACCTATTCTGCTACAACTTTAATGGCCCTAGCAACCCAGATTATTTTTACTCAAGGCCCGTACAACCTCGCTAACAAAAACCGATAAAAAACTGCGAGACAGTGTATGTTACTCAGCGTTTATGGTCTCCCTTCTAACCTTTAGAGTTCTATCATATATTATGTTATGCCTCTGTCATTTGCATATCTCGGCACGCGATGTTGGGTCTTGGCTGTTGTCGTTGGGGACAAATGTTTGTGCTAGGCACTTTACATAAATATACCTGACGTTATCTTGGCATTAATGGAGGAGGATCGGGTGTGTTCGTTGGTATGTGGTTTTAATACATATGTAGGTAGGATGTTACAGATATTCGCATCTGCATCCGCAATTGCGGAGCTTCCGCATTTATTTAAACCTCCGCATTAATCATTGCGCAGATCATGTACCAGTAAAAAAATAAAGAAAAATTGTTTACTCTACACAAACTAAACGCACATTCCAAAAAATATTACATAAAGTTCACTTTCAGAAATTAGCCAAAAGCCTCGTAGCCAAGTAGTAGAAGTATGTCAAGATTGTCTATTGCTTTAATGTCAGAGCCATAGACAATTTATATTGCGTAATATTACCGTCGAGTGTTACGACACTGGCCATTGACAACAAACAAACAAACAATAATATTATAATAACAAAACTCAAACAAAATACCGATTGCAAAGTAGAAATTTTCGTAACAAACAAATAATTATTGAGCCGTGCGTAAAGATGAACGCAATAATTAATAGCTCTTGTGATGAATTCAATTTCGTCACTCAGTAAGATTCAAGTGTAATATAATTCCGTCATGACAGAAAAGACTGCCTCGTTGGTCTAGTGGTCGCAAGCGCTATTGCTGAGTATGAGGTCCTGGGTTCGATTCCCGGGTCGGGCAAAGTGTTATTGGGTTTTTCCATCTGTAATTTCTCAGTAGCAGCCCGGAGTTTGGATTTGTGCACGGTTGATGGCAATAGTCCTATTACATGGGACTTAAAAAACATAACTGGCGAAATGTGGGAGTACTATAGGTACACCTCTGCCTAACCCTTCGGGGATTACAGGCGTGATGATGATGTTATGACAGAAAATTATCGCAGGCGCACACAAAAGTAATAACTATTAGAGTAGAGAAGTATTTATTTCATCAAGCGATAACGTTCAAACCAATCGTTCAACTAAATGCCGAATATCCTTACTTACACACATACACAATCACTCTATAATGTTCCCACTGCTGGGACACAGGCCTCCTCTCAGTGAGAGGGAGTGGGCCGTAATCAACTACGCGAGCCCAGTACGGGTTGGTAGATGTCACATGTCTTCAAATTTTTAGTTCTACAACAAGCCGGTTTCCTCACGATGTTTTCCTTCACCGTTTGAGAGCAGTGGTGATGAAATAATTTACACAAAGTAAAGGGTTCGAACCCACGACCTACAACTCGCAAGCCACAGCCTTTACCACCGTTACACCAAATATCACATTGTACTGGGATCGATCCATCATTACTGACTATTGTTGCCAATAAACCTGATATAGTGGTGGTAGATCGCGGCGCTCAATGATTATTGACATAACGGTGCCGCATGACGGGTACTTCGTGAAAGCCGAGAAAAATAAACAAATCAAGTATCTTGACTTGGCTCGCGAGGTTGTTGACGTGTGGGACTCAGCGATCATTGTGCCGATAGTAGTAGCAGCCAATGGCTTAATAGCCAAGATCCTCGACTAACATCTGAGGAGGCTGTCGTTGAGTAGCTGGATTCGGAAACCCGTACTTCTGGACACGGCTCGCATTGTTAGGAGGTTCCTCTCTTTGGAGCCCCGACCGTAACTCCGACCCTGTTCCCGATACCGATGGGCTACAATATTTTATATTTTTAAAAGTAAATATTCTAATATTTAAAACTTTAATTTATACAATTTGTAAAAAAAACCCTGTCCGATCCGAAAAGGGCACTTCAGTACTGCAATAACAGTACTAAAAAGTATCTTATTTTTTTTTAAAATAAATATTGAAAATAAAAAAGCTATTGCTATTAAAAATCCACATTTTTAGTACCAAATTTACCCTAAATCCATAAAAAATTAGTCATTTTTCAACAGGGGTCATAAGTTATAACTTATAGATACCCGTTAAACGACGGCACACGGTAAAAGTCCCCATTTAAAAAAAAATATGGCGAATTATTTTTTTCCTGAAAATGTACCACACAAATAGACTCTCAGTACGATACTTAACAACACCCTCACGGATTGGACAGGGTTTTTTGACATGTGATATGTAGTTACATTATGGAACTGCCGCTGTTGTGATAGCTCGAATAAATTACGTATTACGAGGACCCAAAAAGAAAAGAAAATATTTTATTACAGCCCATCCATTAGATTAGAATTAGAGTAAATACATAGGTAGAATTATGTAGCTAAATAGATTGTGTAGACGGTGATTTTAGATAGACCTGCAAAAAAGCTAGTAGGTACTTGCCCAAGTAGCAAAATCCAATTCCTCTAAGTATCCTAGGAGCATGTTTTTTTAGCTCTATAGAAATCATAAAAACGTTTAAAAAACCGTATTTGGGGGCAGTTTATAGGAATATTACGCCCTATAGTCGTTTTGTTACAGTCCGGTAAAATGCAGTTCGATTTTATAATTATCTTATAAGGTGCTTTTACTAGTGTAATTGATCCAACAGTTGTCAGCGTGATGCCATTTACTAGAGCATTTGTTCTTCATTCTTTTTGTAACGGTGACGTGCTGGTGTCTTAAGAAATATATTGTTTTCAAAGGAAAAGTAATCCACATTATAATATCTATTAGCATAACATAAAACTTTTGTGTTTTAACTGTTTTGTAAAGAATGCCTACTCAACATGCGAAATTCATTTTACTGATAAAGTGTTCGATGATAATAAACATATATTCATGCCCCTTCTAAACTAAACATATTTATTATTAGTTTATTCGATAATATCTTAACAAAAACTTAAGCCGCCATTGGATCTGGATCACATGCCCTAATATTGCATTTTCAAAACTTTTATAATACAATTTAGTCTAAGTTAAGTCTACTACAGGGCATATATACTTCGCCATATTTAAGTTTTAGGGTATCTATGCCGAATACTCTAGTAAAAGCAAATGTAGAACACGTATAAGTAGTATCTTACCTATAAAAATCGGAGGGCATGCTATTTTGGTGCTAACAATCCGTTAGAAGTCACGACTAAGACAAATCAATCCTATACTATCCTTGACCTATAGTAGCTATATCTAAGACTTTAATAGAAGTGCATGTCTTATAGAAGCATGAAATAAGACGTTAACAAGAGTAAACAATCTTATTAAATGCATTTATAGTATCAAAAGCGCAGATCGTCTTATAAAATGCTGTTGTAAGATCAGTGATCTTAGTCAAAGCGTCTATTAGATTAGTCGTTTAGTAAAGTTAAGACGTTTAGTCTTATAAATCGATGACTATAGGAGAATTTTGCTACTTAGGTAGGTACATAATTAAAGCCAGTATATTCTTAATGACTGAAGTCTATTCCAATTTGCTTATTCTTTGGTGTATTATGTTCCAGCCCGGCCATGCTCACGGCAGACGGAATGCGCCGGTATCAGCAGCACTTCATGCGTCCGCACGCATTACGACCCGATCACTCGCTGCCTCTGCGGGGACAACCAGCCACCTGTGAATGGACAATGCGACTCGCAGACTAAAGGTACTAGTTTTCTACCAGGACAGCTCGATATCAGCCACACGAGTCGATCCATCGGGTTAAGCTACACTTGCCGGGGTTGGTCCGCGAATGAGTCTTTACATACCGAGACTCCTCCGTGACTCGGAAAGCACGTTAAGCCGTTGGTCCCGGCTGTCATTCGTGGATCTTTGACAGTTGTTAGGGGTCGTCAGAAGCCCGAAAGTCTTACAACCAGTCTTACCAAGGGGCTGCCCTTGGTAAGACTGGTTCCCCAGGGGAAGCCAACTTAGTTGGGAAAAGGTTACGTAGCTTGATTTTTGACAGCTCCTTCAACCTGTTATATAGTGTCGTAACAATCCTACAGCTAAATAAATGGCCGACATAGTTGCTATCGCGAGAAAACCTCGATGACATTGTCACAGGAGTGTGGAGATTGACACAAGTTAAGAGATGTCCTATGCTCAGCAGTGTGTGTTGTAGTCCAGCTGTAGATTATACAGGGTGTCCCTGGAAGTATGTATCAAATCGAATAGGGGCGTGGGCAAGGTCCTTTTCAAACTTTTTAATCCTGAGACTGCCGGTGCAACTTTTTATGGTTAGTTAAGCTGAAACAAATGAAGTTTGGTTGTATTTTGATTAAAATATGATTCGCGACCATAACTAATATAGCTTTACAGAATTATAATCATTAGAATCAGCAATATAAACTCCTTAATTAATTGGCCTTAAATGTCATGATTTCATGAAAGAGTCATTCAATAGGGTAAGGAACTTAGAGAAACGAAAAAAAATCCATCAATACAACATTGATGATTTTTTATAATTATAATTCTATAAATTAGCATTTGATTTGACCGCGAATCATATTTAGAACAACTTACAACTTGATACTAACCTGGAAATTGCAAAAAAACGTAAGAAAATTTAAATTTCGCGGGCTACCCTGACGCTTTCGCCTTAATACTAGTCCCATTTACCTTAACACTGAAAAAAGACGTACTTAACCCTTATCATGCCCAACAATTTATTTAAATGCCTTTCAGAAACCCGCTCCAGCTACGTTTCGTGTCAGAAAATCATAATTGTAGTTACTTTCGGTTAAATTATAACTTAAATTAGAACTCTCTACTTATATTATGAAAGATAGGAATCTTTTATTTGTGTTTGACACGTAAGATTTTGAATGCTTACAATTGTACACGAACACTATACAGTTTTCTCTAATTTGATCCCGATAAAATTTCAGGGTCGGTTCGGCAATTTATTATAATAGTGTAATGTTATCATCATGGTTGGTATGGCTTCTCGTGATTTGGATCCTGGGTCGTAAGGAGTTAAATGGGGTGACGTGTGATCGGGGTTAAGATTAGTATGAGGCTTGAAGGTTGGCTGTTAAGGAACCGAAAAAAAATATAAGGGCCAGGGAAAAGTCCTAGCGAAGATCTGCCAGCATCTACATCGCCACATGCGAACTAGGTACGCATCTTGCATCGAGCAAGCAGAGTTTTACCGCGCGACTAAAGTCAAAGTCAAAGTCAAATCATTTATTTCAAATAGACCCAGGTATGGCACTTTTGAACGTCAAAATTTACAGAATAATATAATTGATTCTAGTCGCCCCTTCCAAAAGGTAGTTTTCGTATGGAGAAGAATGGGCAAGAAACTCCACCGTTACTCTTTTAAAATGTTTTACAATAGTTTTTATAAGTACGTACATTAATTAAATAATTATATGTGAAGACGATGCACCTAGAATAAAATTACTATACCACAATAGGCAAAAAGAATTAAAAATGAACCACCGACAGATAATTTAATAATGTGATATATACATGGTGCTCACATATTTACAAACATTGTAAAAGTAGACGATTTTCCTAATGTTTTTAAAATTAATAAGTCAGTGTGTGAGGAAGTAATCACAGAATGTAAAATCAATGTAATATAACACAAAATTATAAATTTTACAATTAAATTAGCAACCTGTTTGATTTTGTCTTGATTCTAAATTGTCCTATGGAGCAGGACCTTCAAGCACTCTTATCTTGGATATAATTCTCTAATTTGTAATATGCTTGTTTACAAAGTGTACTTTAAATATGAGTTTTAAATTTTCTTACATTTAATTGCAATATGTCACAAGGTATTTTGTTGTAACATTTAACACAGTACCCCATAAAAGATATTTATGTACTTTAGATAATCTGAAAAATAGTTGATCTAGTTTATCTTTATTTCTAGTATTAAAATGATGTCTATCTCTTATTTTATTAAACAGATGTGGATTTTTCCTTACGTACATATGATAATATTTTCATAAAATGAATTGGCAAGGTACCGTCATAATATTAATCCTTTAAATAGTTTCCTGAAAGATTCGCGGCGACGTAGATTATAAATGGCTCTGACAGCTCTCTTTTGTAAAATAAAGACTACCACATACACAACGTCTCGACATCAATTTTCGGGTAGTAGCCCACCAGTCATGATTCCCGTCTGTTCGGAGGGTCCTCCCTTTTCTACGGAGGGTGAGTAAACTTAACACCTTGTTCCTCATACTTATATGAAGGAATTGACATTTTCGTCACGTTCGCAAAAAAACGTATTGAAAAGGTTGAATAGTTGAACACAGCTGGGACACAGGTCTCCTCTCTTCGAGCGAGAGTCGGCTGTAATCCACCACACGGGCTAATGTGGGTTGGTAGATGTCATATCTCTTCGAATTTTTGTTTCTAGTACTTGCCGGTTTCCTCACGATGTTTTCCTTCACCGTTTTGAGAGCAGTGGTGATGAAATTAATTACACAAAATAAAACGCCTGTCTGGGTTCGAACCTACAACTCATAAGTCGCGGCCGTTACCACTGGGCCACCACTGCTCACAGTTTTTCCCATATTTCTAATTTTCCGGAAATCTTTTGCGTTTTTTTTTTAAAACCTTATTCAAACTACAATGAACATGAAAAGATATTAATAGCCAAATCGGTCCAGCCGTACTCAAATGATACGCTTACCAAAAAACAGTACTTAAAATGATGATGTGGATATATTTAGTAACCTTTTCCGCTTAGCTATTTCTAAAGAGTCTTGAAAAGACCCTGGAAGAAATCGATACGTGTTTCACCTCTCAACGAGGCATCCTCAAGATGATGATTAACTTCTCGTGAACTCGAACACGGCGTGTTGCCGCACCGAGCTGCAGTCTGCGCTAACTATCTTAAACAGTATTTAATTTTTATTTAGATAGATATACATCATAACATCAGCATTCGATGATATTCAAATTTTCTTACGTTTTTTTGCAATATACAGGTTGTAACGTAAGAAAATTTAAATTTCGCGGACTACCTTGGCACTTTCGCACACATATGGACTCGGAAACGGATCGTCACCGTATCAACTCGAGCCATTCAGTATTCGTGATGATTCCTTTCCGACTTGAAATGTGTGCTATGACATTAGCATTTAAGAAGGTGGTATATGTATAAATTATTCGAATTTTACATCTTTGATCATCACAATTTGCGCCAATCTACGTTGTTCTCACTGCAACTTGAACGGCATCACGGCATCACCAATCTTTTATGCCGAACCGGACCAGTAGCAAAGAGACTTCCAATCTTCCTTTTCTTCCCCACAGCCCTCTACCATGTCTGCGCCAACAGCGATGAATGTAACGACGGGCTGATCTGCGGCACTCCGAACATCACTGGTACTGCACCGCTGCATCTCAGAGTGCATGCGCCGTCAGAGAAGATCTGCCTCTGTGACGCCGAGACTGGATTCACTGAGAAGGAACACACTTGCAGTGGTAAGTGGCATTAATTCCCTTTTTGGGTGGTGAAAATGAGAAATATCTAGCTAGTACAAATGCCACACTGTCTGGGGAAATGTGGATATTTGTATCTCGCTCGCACTTGCTAGAAAAGTCGATGGTTCCATCCCTTTTCATGAAAGGCCACGAGAACTTAGCTTCACAGTCTGGCAACTAGTTTATTTCATCCCATATTTAAGAGTAGATTATAAGGTTTAAGGTTCCACTAGTCGACGGTTCGAACTCGTTGGTGGGCGTGGCTAATATGCATGCTATTTAGTAAAGTTATTAATTTATTTCGTATTATTTATCTAGTTTTTATTAATTACGCGACTGCCCCTATAGGAGTGTAATGTTTTCGGTTCTTGTATGTATTTATATGTATATGAGTTTCTTTGTGGCACCATAACTTTTAAATGCCTGGATAGATTTGGATGTATGGGGTGTCGTTAGAATTGTGGACCGTTGTGTCGATGTGTGGAATACTTTTTATTCTAAGAGATCTGACAATTTTATTTATCTGTTTAGTCAGCGAGTAAATGAGTGACCTTTCGCTTTGTATAAACAGATTAACTAATACAACTTGTTTATTACTTTTTAGTTCATTTTTTGCTGTTTTTTATATATATTAATTAGTGAAATAGACTATGATTTATAACGAAAACGAGCGCGTAAAATTTCATGAACATACCTTTGGGCGTATAGATATTATGAAAAAACTACTGGATACATTTACTCAAAATAAAATTATTTGACTTTTTCAATAAATTATCTATCCTTTTATGGTTTTTATTTTGCCATTTTCATACTACATAAGTTATCTAATTACGCTCAAAGATGAGTTAAAATTAGTGTTGAAATATGGAAGTTTCGACGCTCATACCTTCCAATTCTGCTTCCATACAGGGCTAGATAATGACAAGGCAAATTGATATAATTTATAGTTTTGAACGTACACCATCAAACAAACGAGTAATCACCATACTACGTTTGTATGGAAGAATGACCGACTAGTGTACCCTTAAGTGTGTCTACTTGCTGATCTAAATTAATGTAAAAATTGAAACATTTCACTGTCGTAGTTATATTGCCTGCTCATAAAAAATGCGTTAGTTTAGGTAAGCATAATTATTAGGAAAATCAACCTACAAAAAATAAGCAGTCAGCATAATAATATTCAAATTATTATAATTATATGCATTAAGAAAAATAATTTTATTTAAGAAAGAAAGAAAATACATTTATTTAGCGTGGACTGAAAAGCATACAATACGGGGTGGCGCAGCCGTAACACACTTTGCTGCTAATTTCTTACATACTTTTTATTTTAATTTGTGGTAGGGACATCGAAGCAAAAACTGTTACCATGGATTCAGTTCATGATTCTGAACCTCTGCGTTGAAATTTTTCGTCGAAAATCTACTGTTCCATACATTTTGACCGCGTAGGTATTGCACTTTTCTATGATACAGCTGTTATGTTTTTTAATAATCGACGAAAAAATTTCTTCGCAGCGGGGTTCAGAATCATGTACAGACTCCATGGTAACAGTTTTCGCGTCGATGTCCCTGCCACAAAATAAAATAAAAAGTAAGTAAGAAATTAGCAGCAAAGTGTGTTACGGCTGCGCCAAAAAGGCCCAGTGCAACGAAAATGCCAAACAACTATAAGTGCCTGACACTCGTTTTCAACTGGACCTGAAGTGTGAGATGAAGGATGTAAATGAGATTTATACAGCAACGTGTTTATGCATACTTAAATAAAATAAATTTGCCTTTTCTATTTCAGCTGCCGACATCCTGAAGACGTCCCTACTAGCCATCTTCCTAGTATCATGCATAAGAAAAATCTTAGCTAATTAATTTTATTAATATACAGATTTAATTTCATACCTTTTTGTGACCATCACGTTTTTAAAGCCATTGGAAAATCCGGAATATATCTAATTTAATTCCTAATATAAAATTAAAATATTACAGCCGCGACTTACGAGGAGTCGTGGTCGTGAGTTCGAAGTTCAAACCCAAGCAGGCACTTTAGCATAATTAGCCATAATGTTCCCATTGCTGGGACACATGCCTCCTCTTTGTGAGAAAACACCACTGCTCTCAAAACGGTGAAGGAAAACATCGTGAGGAAACCGACATGTCCTAGCACCAAAAATTCGATGAGTTGTGACTTCCAACAACCCGCACTGGGCCCGCGTGGTGAATTACAGCCCACTCCCTCTGATAGAGAGAGGAGTCCTGTTTCCCAGTAGTGGGAACATTACAGGCTGATTATGCAATCAGCAAAATTGAAAATTCAAACTTTTACAGGACAATCCATTAAAACTTTTTAATATTTAGGTACCGGATTTTATGGAAATGTAGAGTTATTTGTAGATTATAATTCACGAGTTTCTAGAGGTAATTAATAAAAAAAGATATATGTAAAATAAAATTTTACAATAAAAAAAGCCGTTAAAGCTAAAATATATTTGCGAATTTATTCATTTATTTCCACTTGAGAATTTAGTACAAATACACATAATAGCTTTTAAATAAAAATGAACTAAAATTGCTTAGACTAAATACATTAAATAATAAAATAAAAAAAATAATATACGTCCATTAATTGTAATTTGTAATATAAATAGTTTTAATATCAAAATTAATTTAAGATTCATTAATTTATTTTCCAGAATGAACAGATAAGTTTTTTTGTTTTTTTTTGTAAAAATAACCACTCGGTCATAATCCTGTTTCGTCTCATGAGACCAATTATATTGTAGTCAGTCTGTCCGTTTGAGAGTTACAATGGCACAGACAGACAAAGTTTTCAATTTTATAACATCACACTTCACGCAAAAGACAAACACTTTTTTTTTTAATTTACAACAAATAAAAACACAAAAAAATAAATAAACAAAAACAGTAAATCATTCAACTCAAAAAAATAGCTCATAAAAAAAGCGGTTGCACTCTCCCGGAGTGCAACTGCTTTTTGCCGACAAAAGTGAAATCTTGAACAAGATCGCCTTGGTGGAAGAAAAATACTTGTATAAAACAGTGGTCCGTAACCTTATCTAAATAAAGAGCACAATCGCGTTTCCAAAAATAAAAACTTCCGAAACCTTTAAAGTAAAAATACTTGCATAGAACATTGATCCGTAACGTAATATAAATAAAGAGCACAATCGCGTTTACAAAAAATGAGGTGTCGTCATGGTGTCGCGACATCAATAGTTTAGTCGCATTTCAAAAATGCCCAACGCACCTAAAGACGTTTTCACTTCAAAAATCTGTTTGCTCAAATTCGACGACAATGCTCAAGCTTCTGAGTAATCATTATCATTAGCGTATAGCAGAGATCAGCTGAAATTATATTTTTTTTAAATCTGAAATCTCTCCCTCTCTGAATCTCTCTCTCTTTCTCCTGCCTCGTTAGTCTAGTGGTTGCAAACGCAACTGCTAACCTTGAGGTCTTCGGTTCAATTCCCGGGGCGGGCAGCGTGTTATTGGGTTTTTCTATCTGGAATTTCTCAGTACCAGCGAGTCTTGTGCCCGGTTAATGGCAATAGGCTCGCCCCCTATTACATGGGACTTAAACATAACTGGCGAAATGTGGGTGTACCTCTGCCTAACCCTTCAGGATTACAGTTGTGATGTGATGTTATGTTATGTCATAACAGTCTACTGCTAGACTTGGCCTCTCCAATGGTACGTCATTTAGCTTCATACTCCGCTACTCTCATACAGTTGCTACCAGCAATCTTGGGAAGATGACCGCTCAACCTATCCCCTTAAGACGGACATATATGCGAATGACCTTGAGTGGTTAGCTTGCGTATTCCGTACTGAGCTCACGCAACGCGTCGTACGTCCAGCCAGTAATAGGACTCGTCCATCAAGGAACGCTGTCCCAAATTAGACGCATTATTAATGTATTATACAAAAAAGAAAAGGTATTTTAACAAAACTCGTATATTAAAAGATCAATAATTAAATTATCTTTATAATGGTGAAGGTTTCAGAAAAATACATACGCTTGATAGATTTTGCGTGATTCTCAGTATTTTATCCGCGTTAGACATAACTTTACAAATTAATTTCACTATGTAATATAAACATAATTTAATTCGCATATTTGTCGGCATAAGTGTGCTCAAGTTACCCAGCCAGTCTTACCTAGGGGTATCGTATTGCCCAGTAACTGGGTTGTGGAGGTCAGATTGGCAGTCGCTCCATGTAAAATACTGGTATTCAGCTGCATCCGGTTCGACTGGAAGCCGTACCCGACATAGTTGGGAAAAGGCTAGGCAGATGATGATGAGCTGTGCTCAAGTTTGTAATGAGCACAAAAAAAATGAAGTTAGCCATTAATCGAACATTATCTGTTCATTCTGTGAATAAAAGCTTAAAAGTAAAGCTTAATTACAATAGCCTGTGAAGTAATTATATATTATTATTATTAGACTTATGGTTAGAGTGAGCAAAAAGCATTTTTTATTTCATTATTTCTATAATAATAAAATTTAGGCTAAGGCAGAAGTTTAAGACAAGAGGCAGGAAGAATAAATAGCATCTCCATTTGACACAAAGCCGGACTTTTATTAATTTAATTCAAAATATTTGATTTGTTTATTCATTTGTGACGGGGAGATGCTCGTAGTTAAATAATAACATCCGCACGGGTCGATCGAAGGTTATGCTATGCTAGCCGAGGTCGCTTCGTTGATGGGTGACCATCTATTACTTATCGACATCCCGCCGTGCTGCAGAAAGCAGGTTAAGCCGTTGGTCCCGGCTGTCATTCGTAGATCTTTGACAGCCGTTACGGGCAAGGTAGTGAGAAGAATAAAAAGTCTGACAACCAGTCTTACCAAGGGTATTGTGTTACCCAGTAACTGGGTTGTGGAGGTTAGATAGACAGTCGCTCCGTGTAAAATACTGGTATGCAGCTGCATCCGGTTAGACTGGACGCCGACCCCAACATATTATGGAAAAGGCAGGCATATTGATTCATTTGTGATAATAAACGATTATCCAAATTCAATACGTACATAATTGGTGATCCTACCTGCCTCTCTAAAGCAGTAGGTAATTTATAATATTACCTTTTTTTTTTATTCACTACCTAACAGCTAACTAGATAATAAAATTGATTTTCGTAGAGCTATTTTTACAATAAATAGTATTATAAAAAATAAAAACTAAAGCTAAATATTTTAATTTAATAATATTATTATAAATTATAGCATTTTAGAACTTTATTGTACCTAAAGTTGTATGGAAACGTATCTCAGAACTTAATAATATTTAAAACTGTAGAACATTTTTTAGAAAATAATTATTATTATGTATAATGTTTGAGAATTAATAAAGAGTTTAAAATTTTGTGGTAGTTTTTCTTTTCTTTTTAAGGGCTAAAATAACCACCATTCAAAGTATGGCACTTTTGAACGTCAAAATTTACAAAATAATATAATTGATTCAAGTCGCCCCTTCCAAAAGGTAGTTTTCGTATGGAGAAGAATGGGCAAGAAACTCCACCGTTACTCTTTTAAAATGTTTTACAATAGTTTGTATAAGTACGTACATTAGTTAAATAATTATATGTGAAGACGATGCACCTAGAATAAAATTGCTATACCACAATAGGTAAAAAGTAATCAGGTGGGGTCAAATTTAAAAGTAAAATTATCGGCCGTCCCAAATATTTGGGTTGAGTAAGTATTGAAGTTTTGTATGGAACAGTCGATACTAAAACGAAAATAAATGAATTTTGAATATGCGGGTCACTTTTCGGGGGCAAATTGATAAATTGAAAAAGTTTTGCAAACTGTACTGTGTGACATATCAAATGAAGGGGCTTGTTGTGAGGATGTCAGATATATTTTTTTTTTAATAAAAAAAAAATACTTTAGAAATATTTAAGAAAATTGATGAAAATTGACCAGACCAACTCCTCCCTTATCTCCAAAAATACCGAGCCTAACATTTTGAAAAAATAAAAAAATACAGGAAATCGTTCTATATATTAGATTATAGGAAAACCTATAAGAAGTCTACGGTCTTAAAATAACATGGTAAATTACTCAATAGTGTGCGTACAAACTTATATTTGCAGTTGGAATGTATGGAAGAACATATTTTTCAACTACAAAGTTAAGTTTGTCTATGGAATAAATTCATCCCAACTACGGAACCATTCATTGTGCGTGGTCCGACACGATCTTGAACGGGTTTACCCAGATATGAGACCTAGCTAGATCGATTTTTCGTCGTCGTAAACCCCTACATCCCAAAATAACAACAATAAGCCCCTAAAGCCCAAACCCCGAAATCATTAGAGCCGATTCCGAGAACGTGAGTAGAAATATATATACAAACAAACAAACTAATATTGCTCGTTTAATAGTATAAGATTAATAGCAGGTATACTTTTTTAGTCTTGTGGTATAGGATATCATAGTTTAGGATTTTTAGTTATAGCAACGCCATCTAGTATTGAGTAGCTGTACGAATACAAACTTGATACCTGTTTAATACTATTGCTAATTTGTTACTAGATGTCGCTAAATTAAGTTTATACCAAAAATACATGAAAATGGGCAACGAATGAATACGCCTAATTGTCTTTCAATAATTGTTATAAAATTATAAGAAAAACGTGTAACAACAGTAACAGTCCAAACTGCTGTGAATATTTGTGGTCTTTAAAAAAAAACTCCTCGTATTAATTTTAAAAGACAAGGAGCAGAAAGTTAATTGGTATAATGTAATTTTTAGTTTCGTGGTTAACTTAACCTCGAAAGATTTTCAAAGATAAAGATTACGCAATAGTATCGAAAACCACGTTGAAGTCATCATTAATATTTTGTGACGTCATAATGACTATCCACAAATTATTTTAGATATTGATAATTAATTTCAACCGTGCCTTCATAGGGGTTCCGTGGTGTAGTGGTTATCACATCTGCTTTACACGCAGAAGGCCGCCAGTTCGATCCTGGCCGGAATCACACATCTTTTATTGATTCAGACATTATTTCGACTTTTTTTTTTATTTTTTTTTTTTAATAAGTTCATCTTACCTACATCTAGTTAAAAATCCATCGTATGAATTTTTTGTGCGTTTAAAGTTTTGAGAGAAAAATACAGGTACAAATTAAATTATCTAGAGAAACTCTGCAGACGGGTATCGTTATAGATATCCAAACACGACAAAATAAAAAAGGTTTGATGTTTTTTGGGGTCAATAATCGCTGGTAGTGTTATTACTTGAAGTGTGAGTTATTAAAATCTCCATACCTATCACGTCTGTCAAATTTACATAATATAATACAGATTTTTAAGCTGATATTTTAAGGACACACACGGACGGGGGTTAAAATTACCCAAAAAAAAAACTGTAGTTTGTTTTATTATGTTTAGATACCTACATACAGGGTGGCAGGGACATCGACGCGAAAACTGTTATGATGGTACATGATTCTCAGCCCCGGATCTAGGGGGGAGCAAACCGGGGCACGTGCCCCGGGCGCCAATTTCAGGGGGCAACAAATTCAAATGTAGCAGACAAGTGCACCACCCAGCACATCGCAACTTTGCAATAAATGAGACGCGCGGCACATTAACCTTTCTATTTTTTTCTTTTTTACAACCGTTATGGCGCCCCTGTTGGACTGTTGGATCATTATGGATCGTTACAATTTTATTAATATGTTGCTGGCAAAATATTCATTTTGAGAAAATTTGAATTTCACGGGCTTACTTAGCGCATCCCCATAAAAGATTGGCGGGGGCGGCAGACGGCAGTTTTTGCCCCGCCTTAAAAAAAATCTAGATCCGGGGCTGATGATTCTGAACCCCCTATATGGAAACTTTCGTCGGTTATTAAAAAAAAAAACAGCTGTTCCACACATTTTTACTGTAGTAGGTATTGCTCTTTTCTATGAAACAGCAGTTTTTTTTTAATAACCGACGAAAAATTTCAACCCAGCGGTGCGGTGTTCAGAATCATGTACTGAATCCATGGTTACAGTTTGCGCGTCGATGTCCCTGCCACCCTGTATGTTTAATTAGAGGATTTTTTTATTAATTTATCTGCGGAGTTTCGTTTGACCCTGTATTGCGATTCACCGGGTAAAAAATGATCTGAATCCCCCGCCTGTGGACATCTGCAATAGAGATACATATCAAATCACAGGTAGGTAGGTACACATGGCTACACATCAAGCTATACACTTCCAGTATTAGCTGACCTTGCATTGTACGGCAATCCTATACAATGCGAGATCAGCATAAACTGGAGATGTATAGCTTGATGTGTAGCCGTGTGTACGATGCTGCCAGAGACAAAGCTAAAATATCTCATGCGCCTGTTATATTTCTCAAACGATTCATTTTTCATATTTCTAACCTATTGTGAGGCAGGATACTCCTCCGACCAGCGTTTCCATCTGGAAGGACAAAGGATTTAGTTAAATAACTACGTATACATTGAGGTAGGTAGCTAAAATTACTGCATATGTAGCAAATACAGTATTAAACTATTAGACTGATTTGAAATCCAAGAGTTGATCCTCCATCTTGACGGGCACGCCCAATGACGTCCAATAACTTAACTAAGCTAACTTAACCGACTGATTATTCCAATGTTATATTTGTTCTTACGCTTGGCATCGCCGTGTGCCACTCTACGAATCGCCGCGCCGCGCTCCACGTTGAACACAAGTCCTGTATGCTGTACTTCGTTTGTTGCATTCATTCAACGCCCAACAACCCCAAACAAATTGGCATAAGGGCAAGGGAATGATGATGATAAGTGTATTGTCACATAAGTGTATTGTCACTTAAGAGTATTGTCACATAATTGTATTGTCACGAAATTGTGTTGTCACATAAGTGTATTGTTACAAAAGTGTATTGTCACAAAAGTGTATTGTCACAAAAGTGTATTGTCACAAAAGTGTATTGTCACAAAAGTGTATTGCCACAAAATTTTATTGTCACAAAAGTGTATTGTCACAAAAGTGTATTGTCACAAAAGTGTATTGTCACATAAGTGTATTGTCATATAAGTGTATTGTCACATGAGTGTAATAACACCCCTTAGTTAGTACCTATAACATCTTGACGTATAAATAAAACATTTTTTTAGTTCCATACCTCAAAAGGTAAAATAATAAAAAAGTTTTTCAAAATGTAACGTGTGACATATCAAATGAAAGGACTTGTTGCGAGGATCACAATTTTTTGTTTAATAATAATTTTAAAATAAATACATTTTTCTTTCTTAAATATCATTTATTTAAAACTTTTCAGGCTCTCATCACTGTCCTGGCCACACTACACTCTCGATCCAGTCTATGTAACTAGAGATCCTGGTGTACACAGCGGGTTTGTATCTGTGCGCGCAACTCTTGCCGACAGATGTGACACCCACGATGTAGAACAAACAGACATTATCACTGGAAACCACTTGGATAGGGCCGCCCGAGTCACCCTGGAAACATAAATTAATGGGTTATTTTTTTTTTGGGTTTTGCTCCTAAAACTTTTTTTTTAGGGTTCCATTCCCGAAGGGTGGCAAACCCTATTACTAAGCCTCCGCTGTCTATCCGTCTATTTGTCATCGGGCTGTATCTCATGTACCGTAATCGGTAGACAGTTGAAATTTTCACAGATTGTGTATTTCCATTGCCGCTATAACAAAGAATTATAACAATTAAATAAAGTTAAAGATTAAAGGTGGTATCCATACAAGAAGACTTTGATGTTGAAAAAAAAATTTTACCCTGGCATGTGGGGTGTTATTGTCTTGAACTCATCGAGTAGAGTACAAATAGTTTGTTGTTATTTTTATCTTCATATATGAAGAAATAGGAAACCGTAAACGTTGTCAGTTTTAGACCATTTTTGTACAAGGTCTATCGCAACAAAACAAGTTAGGTATTTGAAACTTCTGATATCATGTACCATAAATACTGTATTTAATTGTCAAATATTAAAAACACCGATTGATAAGGTATTTTATTTAAATATAGGCGATTTTCTGCAACTACAAAAAATTACTTGGTAATTCACAGTATCGTTATGAAATACAAGCTATTTTAAAATTTAATTTAGTATTTGTTTTTTTGACTGCCTCGTTGGTCTAGTGGTCGCAAGCGCTACTGCTGAGCATGAGGCTTGGGTTCGATTCCCGGGTCGGGCAAAGTGTTATTGGGTTTTTCTATCTGAAATTTCTGAGTAACAGCCCGGAGTCTGGATTTGTGCCCGGTTGATGGCAATAGGCTCGCCCCCTATTACATGGGACTTAAAACATAACTGGCGAAATGTTGGTGAACCTGCTACAGGGACACCTCTGCCCAACCCTTCGGGGAAACAAGGCGTGATGTTATGTTTATGTTGTTTTAAATCTTGTACGATACGTTACTCGCACACGAAGGGGAACCTGTTCGAGTCAGACTTGCACTTGGCCGGTTTTTTTTAAATTAACATAACGTTACACTTGTACTTCCAGAAGAGTTAGGCAGAGGTGGTGTTGTACGTCACATGTAATAAGAGACGTGTTGCCCTCTTCCACCACAAAATCAGACTCCGGGCTGCTTCTAAGGAATTCCTAATGGCAAAACTCAATTTTAATAACATTTAGCCCAACCTGGGAATAGAAACCCAGGGTCTAACAATCATTAATCGCGCTTGCACCTCTAAACAAATGATTAAAGTTTTTTTTTTATAAACATGTAATTTTTTCTACGTGTTATTAAGATGACATATTCAAAATGACATGATTACTTTGTAAAGTATTATATTATTTTAATTATTGTGAATGTGAGGACAATGTGGATATTATTATTATTTTTATTTCTCTGCTGGTTTTAATGATGGTCTGGTAGTTTGAGTAGTTTATGCGGTCTACCCAAATGTCCTTTCTTTGGTATTGTTCGTCGAGTTGAGCTCCTTAAGTTCTCAGTTGAGCTCCACGATTACTGACAAATGCTTGCACTGACTGGACAGGTCCACTCAAATCTGTGTGGTTCTTTCCTCAAAAGACCATTTCAGACACTAATCTACATGGTCCTCATATGGCCTGACCAAGATTATGTCTGGACTTAAAAGAGACTGTGACCTCTGAGTTTGTTTCAGCCTTTCTTCTCATAGTCAGATAGGAAACGCCGAACTCATCTAGCTTATTTGTAATATTTTTTTAATATGATCTGTAAAAGTGATTCCGATATCCTATTTACAGAATAAACAAAAGTTTAAATTTAATTTCATTTAAGTTTCAGAATGTCTTTAATTTTTTACCTATTTGTCTTGCCAAATTCCATTAAAAGTTTTTGATGACCAACATTTGTAAGCTAAAGTTATTAATTAATGTCTGAAGGAATTTAGTTTTTACTGCCGAATCTGAAAACCGAGCTGCGAGCGAAATAACCTCAAAAATTTTAGCACCCCGCTTAAAAAGGTTATAACACAACCAACGTAATTAAAGTATGTAGGTACTGTAGTTCTATTTTCTTAATGTCCCTCGGCAATCTTCGTGTTTCGGCTGTCGGATTTCTATCAGTTACCCTATGCACTTGATCTAGACCGGACGCTCTCAATCGACTTGTAAGTATACAGAGTAGTTAATACTCTTTTAACTTCAAGTAATTTATTTAAGAAATGAGAGGAAAGCTGCTAAAATTGCAGGCACGACAGATAGGAAAATAGTTGTACAGCTCTATATAGTTCACACGGAAATTAAAACAAAAAAACAATAAAGTACTTAGTTCTGAATTCAAATTATTATACACGATAAATCTAATAATTGATGGACGTGAAAATTAGCATTCGTTTGTATTCGTAAATCCGATGATACCCGAGGGACATTATTAAGAAAATAGAAATACTTTGAGTAATAGATGTCTTGTTCTGTGGTGGGTGAAGTAAAGAGAATTACCAATAAGTTTTGGTGTCTATGCTTATGGGCGGAGCACCCATTATTGACATCTCGTGGGCAGTCATGGGTTGCAGAGCCCCTAGCACCCACGGAGTTCGAGCCCCTGTCAGGTTTAAGGCGACGAGAACCGACTTTTAATGATTTTATACTGAAGATCACGTCTAAACGAGTAGTGTTAATGATTTAGAAAAAAAATTGTTAAATTAGAGCATTTTCTTAATAACTAGAGAGTTCTACTGAGTTTTTAGCTTATGTTTATATTACATAGTGAAATCAATTTGTAAAGTTATGTCTAACGAGGATAAAAAACTGAAAATCACGCAAAATCTTTTAAGCGTATTTTTTCTGTAATATTTACCATTTTAAAGATAATTGAATTATTGATATTTAAGGTTGCACTAGTCGACGGCTCGAACTCGTTGGTGGGCGTGGCTAATATGCATGCTATTTAGTAAAGTTATTTATTTTGTATTATTTATTTATCTAGTTTTTATTTATTTATTTATTTTGTGAAATAGACGATGATTTATAACGAAAACGAGCGCGTAAAATTTCATGAACAGACCTTTGGGCGCATAAATATTATGGAAAAACTACTAAATTTATCTACTCAATGTAAAATTATTTGAACTTTTAAATAAATTATCTATAGTCTGTACGGTTTCTATTTTTCCATTTTCATACTACATAAGTTATTTGATTACGCCCAAAAAAGAGTTAAAATTAGTGTTGAAATA
The DNA here is from genome assembly GCA_916610215.1 of Omphaloscelis lunosa. Taxonomy (NCBI): domain Eukaryota; kingdom Metazoa; phylum Arthropoda; class Insecta; order Lepidoptera; family Noctuidae; genus Omphaloscelis; species Omphaloscelis lunosa. The sequence continues at coordinate 6,680,170 of OU744270.1, forward strand.
TGGAAGTTTCGACGCTCATAACTTCCAAACCAATACTTTTATCCCAATTCTGCTTCCATACAAGGCTAGATAATGACAAGACAAATTGATGTAAATTTTAGTTTTGAATATACACCGTCAAAAAGACGAGTAATCACCATACTACGTTTGTATGGAAGAATGACCAACTAGCGTAACCTTAAGTATACGTCATCATTTACATAGCCAGCGGCTTCCACTTTAATCTTTTAGTATACGTGTTTTATTAAAATACCTTAAAATTAGACGCAATATTAATTTATCATACATTTGTTTTATGTATGATAAATTTATATTGCGTCTAATTTGGGACAGCACTCCTTGATGGGCGAGTCCTATTACTGGCAGGACGGACGACGTGTTGCGTGAGCTCTTCTCCTTACTTAACGTGTACGAGTCGACGTGCCGCAACTCCAAACATATACATACACACACACACACGCGTGCACACACACACACACACACACACACACACATACACACACACACACAAACACACACGCTATACTGCAACACCAAACACACACAACTTTTTCTCCTGCATTCTTGGTGCTCTTGGCAAAATCACTGCCGCATTAGAAATTTTTAACATTGTCAACTGTCAACATATTGTCTGTATACTGTGTCAACCTACCTGACAAGTGTCCTTCCCTCCCGCTAGATCACCAACACACATCTGTGAATCTATGAATCCGTTCACCCAGTTACGATAGTGCTTCAGTGTTTTATTACAAAAGCCGACGTCCAGAACTGACAGTAATACCTTCTGTAACTCGTTGGCAGTTTCCTGAGTACCTGTGATAAAAGAGGTTTTTATTAGCACTGACTATCATCTGCCTAGCCTTTTCCCAACTATTTTGGGGTTGGCTTCCATTCTAACCGGATGCAGCTGAATATTTTACATGGACAGGCTGCCCATCTGACCTTCACAACCTGATTGGGTAGCACCATACTCTTTTGATATGACTGATGGTAGTTACAGACTTTGGGGTTTCTGACTACAAGATCTACGAATGACAGCCGGAGCCAACGACTTTACGTGCTTTCAGAGGCACGCACTCGGTATGAAATGGATAGGTAGTCCAAATCCAACCCATTCTCGAACTGACCTCGGCAAACGTTGTTTAACTTAGCATAGTTTCTTGCACATTATTAACACACCATTATTAATTTTAGAATGCTTTCCTGACACCTGTTAATTTCAGGGTTATCTAGTATCTATCCGCAACCATAGAGCAACGACAATGAAGATCACTGTGATTAGGATTACCATTTTGAAATTTGAAACGTCCTGAACAGAGGCTGACATTTACAAAAAATTCCGGATATTTAACTTTTTAATCTCATTTTTTTCTTCTTCTTTTTAGTAATAACTTATCTTTTTAAAAAAAATCCCCTTAATTGAAAAGTGCGGACAAAAGAGATGGCCGGACATAGTCCGGACGGGGGGCCAGAAATCCGGACATGTCCGGACAAATCCAGAAGGATGATAACCCTAACTGTGATGCAAAATCAGAGGTAAAACTAACTGAAAGGATTGCAAGCGCTGAGTACAAAATAATACTTGTTTTACGCCTGGACAGGAACGGCCTGCGCCTGGTGACGGGGACCATCACGGGACACTGCTCGCTAAACAAACACTTCCACACAATAGGCATAACGGACAGTCCTCTGTGCAGAGCGTGCATGGAAGCTAAGGAAACCGTAGCGCACGTGCTCTTTGAATGCACAGGCGTCACCCAGATTAGAACAGGAACCCTCGGGTCACCCAGATCTTTCACAGACGTTCTGAACAGACCAGGAGATTTAATTAACTTCTGGAGGGAGGTGGGCTGGTTGGAACAACCACCAAATGGCCGCCATGGCCCACGCACAATGGTCCACCTGTGGGACTAAGTGCGGAAACCAAACCTTATTACATAGAACATACGTGTTTTACGAATTTATTTACAAGTGTAATCGTGAGCAACTGACAGAGTTGTCAGCAATGCATTCTCAAATTATATATGGTGTAGACTCAGACCAAATAAAAACCCAAGACATAGCGCTGTCAAGCTGTCAACTGTGAACCGGTTTCGTAAACATGTGTACACTTAGTGAGTTGTACAGTACTTTTATTTTCTTAATATCCCTCGGCTATAATCGTATATCCGAATACTAACGAATGTTAATTCCCATGTGCATAAATTATTAGATTTATCGTGTATAATAATTTGAATTCAGAACTAAGTACTTTATTGTTGTTTTCTTTTGATTTCCGTGTGAACTACATAGAGCTGTAAAACTGTTTTCCTATCTGTCGTGCCTGCGACTTTAGCGGCTTACCTCCTATTTTTTGAATAAATTACATTAAGTTGAAAGAGTATTAACAACTCTATATACTTCCAAGTCAATTAAATAATAAAAAATATGAAGCTTTCAATAAATAACTTACCTTAGGAATAACAAATATTAATTACGCAATAAATAAAAAAAAAATAAGTAAATGAAACAATAATGAATATTTTTAAAAATAAATGGTTATTATAATGTTACTAAATAAATAGACGTATATCATTTCTAAAACAATCATTATAAATCTTAAATTGAATTATGTATTAATAAATATATAACTTACTAACTACTTAACTTAATAAAATTTTTCACATTAAGCGACCAGTGCTCTTCCTCCTCTCTCCTACTTGATCTATGCTGTGCCCGACAGGGTCCATAAATTGTGACTAGTATAATTACTTCCCTACCAACTATATACATTATGGTACGCAATAAAGAATTTAAGATTTGATTGAGAGCGTACGGTCTGCACCAAGTGCAAAGGGCAATTGATAGAAATCCGACAACAGACGAAACACGAAGTTTGCCGAGGGACATTAAGAAAATAAAAATACAGTAGTTGCATTGTACTTGCATTGTAAATGGTTGTTGTATATGTGTGTGAGCGTGGACAGAGCAGAGGTGTATTTTTGGCACGCTTCACTGTATTGTTCGCCGCGCTCTGTCTTCATTTTTAATTTGGTCTGAGAGTATAGATACTTACTTAGTTTATTAACCACGTTAGAGTTTTTTTTGAAGTGAAAACTTCTTTCGCGGCGTTGTGCACTTTTTTTGTAATGGGTAAAAAATGTTAAACTCGCGTCAGGACACGTGACCTGATCGAAAATTCGTAAGACGGTTAAAAAGACATCAACGCGTTGACTACCGCGGTGCCGATTTTTTTCAAGTTTTCACTTCTGTCGGCACTCCCGGAGTGCCACTGTTTTTTTTTTATTTGATTTGTGCAGCATTTATTATTTAACACAATCGAGTCCACCCACTTTTCATAGAGCTGAGCCATGCCGGATACATATGTGCCATATACAGGGTGGCAGCATCGACACAAAAACTGTTACCATGGATTCAGTATATTATTCTGAACGTCCATGCGTTGAAATTTTTTGATGGGTTATTAAAAAAAAATCTGCTGTTTCATACATATTTACATACGCGATCAAAATATATGGAACAACAGATTTTTTTTTGATAACTAACGAAAAATTTCAACGCATGGACGTTCAGATTCAGAATCCAGGGTCGCGGGAAAGTCCAAAAGGGATACCGTGGCCCCTGGCAACATACAGGCACTGAAAGAACACGTGTGGGTTTTAGTCAGTAAGAGTCTGACACGCCCTCCCACTCCGCCCAGAGCGGGCGCAGTTATTTTATAATTTCCCACAAAAAAGGGGGGCTCAGAACCATGTACTCTATCCACGGTAACTAACAATTTTCGCGTCAATGTCCCTGCCACCTTTTATAGTGGACCCTCCAGGGAGGTCACCGGCATTACATTACATTCCCGGCACTGAACGTTTTATAATTTAAAAACTTACGCTGATTAATAACCCCCCATCCAGTCGCAATGACATGCTGGCCACCCAGGTCATTCCTGGTCCAAAGACAAGCGGGTCGGATGAACGACCCGAACTTGACGTCAGCCACTAACTCGAGAAGGGCTACGTCATTGTAGACCTTCGGGGAGTGGTAGTCCGGGTGTTGGTATATACGGTGGATTTTCACCTGTAATAGAAGTAATAAGCATGTTTTTAATAAGGATGATGCGTGGGCATAAAAAAAGAAATTCTATTTAGTCCGTCAGGAAGATAATTAAAAAACCGGCCAAGTGCGTGTCGGACTACGCACAATGAAGGGTTCCGTAGTTGGGATGATTTATCCCAAATGCAAACTTAACATTGTAGTTGAAATATATGTTCTCCCAACTGTAAATGTAAGTTTGTACGCACAAAATTGGGAGATTTACCATGTTTTTTTTTAAACCATAGATTTCTTATAGGTTTTCGAGTAATCTATGAGTAAAGAGCCATACTAAGTAGTTTTTTCAAAATTTTAGGTCCAGTAGTTTCCGATATAACGGGGGAATGGGAAATTTTTATCGAATTCTTAAATATCTTTAAAAGTGTTTATTTTAAAGGAGGATGGCGAGGTTGCATGTACAACGGGACCCACTGTTAGGAGTATCGTACAGTATGGAAACTTACAACTAGTTGTAGAACTACATAAAACTAGCAAAAAAGCAAATGGGCAGTAAGTCGTAGAGGTTGGGAGAAAAAAGATATGCAATGTAGAAAATTATAACTTAAAACGAATCTAACAGTCCTTGTTTAATAATATAAATATATATTTTTGTATAAAAATGTAAATGCATTTTTAATATTACTTTTGTATGGTTTTCTCATATTTTAAAAGTTTTGTTTAAAAAAAAATTGACAAGCGTAAACAAGTGTAAGAACGTAAATCATGTAGGTAATGAAAGCGTAAGTTGGAATGTAATATGAAACACGGTGCGTTTAGTAACTGCATGATGACTTATTTCTAAGTAAATAAAAATCTTTTCTAACTTTTAATTCCCATCACCTAGCGACTCAATATTTTTTATATAATCCTCTTACAAACTCTTAATTATAGTCAATATGAACTTGCAAGTGAATGACACTTAATTAATTTATAAATCATGTGGGTCCAAACTCGCCATCGTCCTTTATATAAAAAATATGTTTAAGATCCTCGCAACAAGCCCTGATATGACATGTCACACGGTACTGTTAGCAAATATATTTTCAAAATTCGCTTATTTACGTTACACGTTCGTGTTTGGGTCACAGAAATACATATGTGTACCAAATTTCTACTTAATCGGTCTATTACATTCGGAGCAAATTAGCTGTGAGTCACAGCTAATTGACAGACGGACAGACAGACAGACAGACACACGAGTGATTCTATAAGGGTTCCGTTTTTCCTTTTGAGGTACGGAACCCTAAAAAGATTAGCCATGTATTTTTTGCTTTATCATATGAATAAAAAAATTGCTAGATAAAACGCATTAAAATTGGGAAGTGGGGGTCGGTACGTCACTAGTAAGTATAAAATGTACATACTTGTGACGTCATGGCACATTTCAGCTCAAAGTATCACCGTTATCTTTTGATTACGTAAAAAAGGAAAAATACGTGTCCAATATTTTTTAATAATATAACTGACGGTTTTTTTTTTAATTATATATAACCTCAATTTATAATTCCCATTTCATTTTCCTAAAAAATATTATTTAACACTAATATAATGAGGGGCTTGTGGCTAAGTAATAACAGCCGCATGGGTCGATCGATCAGGTTAAGCTACGCTTGCCGCGATTGGTCCGTGGGTGACCATCTTTACATGCCAAGACCCCTCCGTGCCTCGGAAAGCACGTTAAGTTGTTTTTTTTTTTTTTTTTCACGTTAAGTTGTAGATTATGTCCAGACATAATCTTGGTCAGGCTATAAGAGGACCATAAGTGAAATGGTCTTTTGCGGAAAGAACTACACAGATTTAAGTGGAGTTGTCCAGCCAGTGCAAGCATTTATCAGTAAACGTGGAGCTGAACTAAAACTTAAAAGGAGCTCAACTCGACAAACAATACCAAAGAAAGGACATTTGGGTAGGCCGCATAAACTACTCAAACTGCCAGGCTATCATTTAAAATAGCTGAGAAATAAAAATAAAAAAATAATATCCACATAGTCCTCACATTCATAATAATTATAATATCTGGCCGCCCTAGGCCCGGGCCTCTTTAGCCTTAGGGAAAATCCGCCACTGTGTTAAGGCAAACGACGTTAGTTTTAAGCAAACGCGAACTTATAAAAAGTTTTAAAAAAAACGAGTAAAAATAAACTTACATCAACAGGATCAGCACCATCATCTACATTGTTATCAATATTCTGGTCTCCGAGCCTGACTATGACGGGTTCAATTTCGAAATGGTCCTTGCAACAATGTGCTGCTGTGACCACAAATCGTGAACTGATGAGTGTCCCACCACAGTTGAATTTGTAGCCACCGTTGATATCTGTCCAGCCGATTGCTGCCTGTAAGAAGAAGATGAGACTGAGTTATTAGGCCTCGGTCTCGAAGACAGCGTAGCGAGGGCGGTGGCGGCGCTGTCTCGAAAGCGGCGCGTTCAAAGAAACTGTTCTCGCTCCCCGCGCCGCTTCCTTCGAAGCCAATTAAATTGAAATCTATGCATTGAAACGCGCCACTCCGCGCACCGCCGCCGCCGCTGCCCCGCGTCCGCTAACTTCGTGTCCGTCAAGCAGTCGCTCCTTGTAAAATACTATTATTCATCTGCATAAGATTAAACAGGAAGCTGATACCAAAATACTTGGGAGGGAGTCAAAGGAGTCTTTAACGTTCTCACTGCTGGGAAATTCTTTTTTTTTTTTTCTCACTGGCACTGGCAGGTATCCACCACTCGGGCCCAGTGCGGGTTGGTTAAAGTCACACGTCTTCGAATTTTTGGTAAGTATCGTATATACTGGTTTCCTCACGATATTTTCCTTCACCGTTTTGAGAGAGGGTGGTGACGATGTTAAACTCACCATATGCGGAAACTCCCCAGGCTTAGCAGTCTCCCCTCCGATTATAAGTTCGACTCCCGTGTATTTACAATTTGCTTCGGATACGGAGAGTATCTCGGGGTCGGTTAGCAGCGATATGAAACGTATTTCTGTTACGACACTACGACTGTATTCTTCACATTCTGGAATGAAAAAATATTATTATTTAGATATTAAGTTAAGGGATTGATGAGGAACTTCTTGGGCGTGGGCGAAATCGGAACTCACGCCATCTTATTTTATAATACACTAGCTTTTGCCCACGGCTTCGCCCACGTGGATGTTGGAAAATATCCCACGGGAACGTACTACCGATACCGGGATTACATACCTAATAGCTGAGGAAAAGGCCATTGACTTTTACCGCTGCGCCCGCGTTACGGTCAACCATAATTATTATGTCACGCGTAATTTTGAATCTGTGATATCTTTTAAACTATTAATTTAAATGAAATGATGTCAAGGCATATTTTAATCTAAATTAGATGCTCAATTTAAGTAACATAGTTTATTGGATAAGGATTAATATAATAAAAGTCACAATAGCTTCGGAAATAATAATGAATTTTTTATCAAATTCTGAAAGATAAAAATTGTTATTGTCCCATCCTAAGAAGATAGACATATGCCATTGCAAATTTTTTATTGAACTTTTTAACATGAACAATTCTGTAGAACATAAATTTTATGTAACTTTCACTAGTTCCGCGGCGCACGCTAATAAAGCTCCCGGTCGGCATGATTTTTTCCTACATCTTGAACAATAATTGTCAAATTTCAGCCAATTTACACAAAACCTTAATAAATTATACACTTAAACCTTTCGCATGAATCACTCCGTCTATTGGTGAAAACCGTTTGAAAATCCGTTCGGTAGTTTTTGAGTTTATCGCGTTCAGACAGACAGACGCGGCGGGGACTTTGTTTTATAATATGTAAGGATTTCACAAAACAATGGGTAAGGTAGGTCAAAGCTAATTGTAGATGGCGTGATCATAGCTAGTCCCTAAGTTGCTGGTCCCTAGGTTGTTGGTGGTAGGTTGGGTGGTTTTGAATATTTTTACGACGTCACCGCCAATTGACTCAGGTCGATCTTCCCCGATGAATCTTTTGGCAGGTTTACGCTGCTTTCTCGGCTCTTTTCTATCTCACTGCTGTGTTGTTTTATATTTAGCTGCTTTCTGTGTCAGAGTCAGAATCACTGAGCCTAATGCCATTTCAGGTTTATTGTAAATCTCGCTGGCTGCCTTCTTTATCTTGTATCGGTCTTCAGCCTTGTCCATACAAAATTTGATTTCCTTGTCGAAGTACGCCATATCGTGTTTTAGGTTGTCGTTCCATGGTTGGTTCGAACCGTATATTACACACCCGTATAGGGGTATCCTTACCGACCCTGACGACCCCATTACCCTCCTCTAGGATAGCAGTAGGGATACCAGCACAGTGTACAAAAACAGACGCCTCCCATCATTCCGACCTCGCCGCTGAGGTCCTTTGCGATCGCGACCGCGTCCCCGAGTAAATGATACTCCTCCCCGACCCTTGCTCGATAACGAGGTGCCAGCAGTTGTTGCAGCTGATCACGTAGCTTTAAATTCCCCGACTTATAATCATGATCAAAACTTTGATCCAGCCCGTCCCATCCTTGATGTCCTCCCTCCGGTAGACGCCCTAAGCCGAGGTTCGTACCCCACAGGGGGTGCCCTTAGCGAGCGTTCACCTAGTTTTAATTAGCATAGTTGAATAACCCCTGGCAACTACACTTAAAACCTCCAGTTTTAAGTGTAGTAGCTTAAGGCACCCACAGGAAAGCCCGCTTAAGTAGTCATGATCTCAGAGGTGAGAGACGAGACGCCCTACAAAAAAAAAACTCCCGTATAGAACATTGAATTTCCTAACAGCACCTGCGTGGATTGGATCCTGGTAAAGGTACCATTCCGTACCCGACCGCAGGAGGCAACTACAGGCGTGACATGACTAGTTTCTATTAATTTCTATGAAATAACTTTCGTAGCTAGCGACACGTCGTTGGCAGCTACGGACGAGTGACAGGCAACACGTGCAGCCCGACCGCAGCGCGAGCGATAGTCATATTTTTCTATCTTCTATCTACCGACAGGAATACGGGCAGTTGCCGCTTGCGGTCAGGTTAGGAATCATGACTACAGCGATATGACGCCGCGACGTATTGCCTCGACATGACGCCGCAACACGTCGCCTGCAGTTGCCTCCTGCGGTCGGGTACGGAATGGTACCTTTGCTGGTAATAAGCATAGGTACCTCCTATTACAGAAGACTTTTTCTTCTGTGAAATCCTCTAGATACCTTCCGTCGGGGGGGAACGGAGAGTCATGTCGGACACCTACCGACTAAAGCCCCACGGTTCTTTAAAAATAACCACCGTAGTGTGGGTGTACTTACACCTCTGCTTAGCCCTAAGGGGTATTATAGGCGGGATGATATGATACACTAAAAAGTAAAAATGAAGAGGGTAAAATAAGGACACTCACTTCTTTCGCTGACTCGTCTGCGATCATTTAAATCACCCGCGTTGCCCCAAATAGGTCGGTCTCTGTGAAATAAAAAAAAAATATTTACCAAAGGATCTCGCGCACTGTACGGGCACGACCACGACCGCGACCAGTGGTCGCAGCGACCAGATAAACTATAGAAACCAATACGAATCGCGAACTTGAACGCAATGGCCAACTGGCCACCATACAATACCACTAGACGGCCACAACTGGCCGAAGTTGTGGCTGCCTAGTGCGCGAGATCCCTAAATATCTCCAACCCAAAGATTTGAATCGTTAGATTCGTCCTACCGCGTCAATAGATAGTCGTGTTTCGGTATCGTTTTGACAGCTCTGACCCCACGTCCTTTTTAAAAGCGATCATCGTTCGAAGTTTTGTTCGGTGAATCTGAACGCGCACTCGCGCCGGCAGAGGGCGCTTTCCGGCTATCCAAACAAAAAGTGACATATGACCTTGATAATCATGTATTCGCGCGACGATCGCTTTTATGAGGTGGCTAATTTGCATTAATATTACTGAATATTACAATCAAAATGGAACTTTTTAGTATACGATTTATTGGATCTGTTTCTTTCCAAATATAAGACAGTTACGTAATTGGAACATTTTCGCTCGATCCATTTTTTATTCGAAAATCATGTCTTTTTTTTAATTGTTTGAAACAAAAACAAGATTACTCGGCTTTTATGTCTAAAATAATTATTGACAGTAAGGAAATATGGTTTATGGTACCGTCTCACGTCTCGCTTGGGAAGCTTCGCACAGTCTTCTCGTCACATATTCCACAGAGTTTAAAGACTCAGGTCTTCAATCAGTGCATCCTGCCTGTTATGACTTACGGAGCCAAAAATAAATACAACGTCGCTCATCGAAATGCTTGGAGTTTCTCTGAAGGATCGGATCCGTAACGAGGAGATCCGGCAGAGAACTAAAGTTGTCGATATAGCTCACAGAAGCAAGCTGAAGTGGCAGTGGGCCGACCATATTAACCGTAGAACCGAGGACGGTTGGGGTAGGCGTGTTCTTGAGAGGAGACCGCGAATCGGCAAACGTAAGGTAGGACCCCTCAGGCTAGGTGGAGCGACGAACTTCGCAGGGTGGCTGGTAGCAGCTGGATGAGAATTGCCGAAAATCGAGTTGAATGGCGTGCAATAAGAGAGGCCTATGTCCAGCAGTGGACTGCCAGAGGCTGATGATGGTGATGATAACGTCTCATAATGATGTTTGGGTTGTGATACTCACTCTGTAGCTTTAGTTGGAGCTGCATTGTAGATGTCCGAGCCATCTCGACAACAAACTATAGTGTTTCCATTCGAGTTGTATGAGCAAAATGTTGGAGTGTGACTGGAAACAATGAAAACAACATGGTTATGTCAATTCTACCAATAGTAAACTGAAACTCAAAGCATTTATTTCAAATAAACCAATTACAGGTACTTTTGAATTGTCAAGGGGTCGGTCAGTCCGAAAGATGAAGCTAGTTGCCCATTCCTAAGCGTAGTAGGTACCTATGGAGAAGAACGGGCAAGAAACTCCATGTACACTCTTTTAAATCACAATATGGTTACAAAATATTGGTTACATCATTCATGTTAAAGTTATAAATGTGAGAACGATGCAGAACGATAAAAGCGTCTGTAATAAAAAATAAAACAATTCAAAAATCGAATTAAAATAAGCCATGGCAGCTAGAAGATGACCAGTCCCTACTGACAGCGCCCGTTCACGAACATGACGCATGGATTAGCACCATTCAGCTCAACCATTTTGAAAGGAGCTAAATGATCCAACACACACGCCACCGTCAGCGAGACATTAGAGTGAGAATGACATATTCTCAGCCGCAAGGGTAGTATAACTACTCCTTCTTACCTATAATATTTGATGGAGGTTTCTTTCAAATATTATGTTACAACTACAGTATGAGGAGCCTCCACACACTGTCATAGGCCTTCTCCAAGTCAACGAAAGCACAGTAGACTTTCTTGTGCTTTAACAGATATTTTTCTGCTATATATGCACCTTTGGGAGAAGATCTGATCCATACAGCCCATTCCCTCTCTAAATACTAGCTGCACAAACCATATTTTTGTAGAAGGAAGAACTGTGGTCGACACTATCCATTTACGGTGTGGATTGGCGCTTGGTATGGGCACTGAAATCTTTATACAAGGATTCCAGTGCTTGTGTTAGGATAAATGGGGCATGCACGATCTGGTTCTGCATCTCGAGGGGTGTTAGACAGGGTTGTGTAGCGTCACCGTGGCTGTTCAACTTGTACATGGATAGTTATCTGATTTCAAAGAAAATGAGGGTGGACTGAAGATAAATGAGTTACCCGTCAAATGCCTTCTCTACGTTGACGATGAAGTTCTACTTGAAAAGTCAGCAGAACAGTTGCAAGACGGTGACTGTGATGGATGGAACATATATGATGAAAGCGGTGAAAAGCTTGAAAGAGAAGAGAATGGATCGGTGTGTGATGTGAAAATAAATGATAAGAGTGTGGAACAAGTAAGTGAGTTTGTATATTTGGGAAGTCAGTTTACAAGGGATGGAGAGATTCATGAAGATGTGGAAAGGAGAGTAAATGCGGGAAATAAAGCGAATAGTGCTATATATGCGATTGTGACCAACCAGTTGATGCCCCAAAAGGCTCGACTGACTGTTCACAATGGTGTTCTGGTGCCCACGCTTATGTATGGCAGTGAATGTTAGGTGTGGCAAAAGAAGCATGAAAGTAGAATAAATGCTGTGTAAATGCGTTCTTTGCGAAGCATGTGTGGTCTGACTATGAATGATAGTCTAAAAAATGTTGTGATAAGGGAACGGGGCGGTTTAATACGGTGCGGAAACCTTCGTGCGCAAGTCCGACTCGCACATGGCGGGCATTTTGAAGTCTGTTAAAAAGCAGTCACGTTTACCTTACCTACTACTAATTTTAAAAATGTAAATGTCAAAGTCACAGACAAATCATTTATTTCAAACAGGCCCATGTATGGCACTTTTGAACTTCAAAATTTACAAAATAACAGAATTGATTCTAGTCGCCCCTTCCAAACGGTAGTTTTCGTATGGAGAAGAATGGGCAAGAAACTCCACCGTTAAGGCTCCTACAAATAGGCGCGACACGCGACGCGACACAAAGGTACGCCGCGTCGCGTCGCGTGTCGCGCCTGTTTGTAGGAGCCTTTACTCTTTTAAAATGTTTTACAATAGTTTGTATAAGTGGTTTGTACTTACATTACATTAGTTAAATAATTATATGTGAAGACGACGCACCTAAAATAAAATTAGTGTACCACAATAGGTAAAAAGAATTAAAAATGAAGCAACGACAGATAATGTAATTATGTGATAGACACATGGTGCTCACATATTTACAAACATTATAAAAGTAGACGATTTTCCTCATTTTTTATTTTTTATTAATAAGTCAGTATGTCAGGAAGTAATCATAGAATGTCAATGTCATATAAGACAAAATTATAAATTTTACAATTAAATTAGCAACCTTTTGACTTTGTCTTGATTGCAAATAGAGTCTGGCTACGCTAAGTCTCCAATGGAATAAATGGGCAACCCCAATTTTTTATATCAGTCAGCTATATCAGTTTCGGGATCGTAAGTAGATCTAATGATTTTGATATTTAGCCTTTTGATTTTTGCATAATAGATTATGTGTAACAGACTATGTCGTACCTATGCTCTACCTCTATACGATGACAAAACTGTATCAAATCCACACTGCATCGTGCTAAAGTGACTATTCTTTACCCGGAATAAATCAGAATATAAACAAAATAACCTATCAAAAACAAAACGAAAAAAAAGTATCAAATTCTTTTGGTGTTGCCGTCTATAGATTTTCAAATTCCACCGTTTTTTTACTTATGCAGGCTTAGCGAGGCCAGACTCTAGTTGGAAACCTTACTGTAAGTGTCTTTTTGCTGATTCACATTGATTCATCAGTTTGCATCTTCCAACTGTGTTTGTATAATCATCTACACACGACTGTCCCTCTGGAATCAAAGAAAAACAAATTTAATTTTTGAAGTGAAAACTTCTTTAGCGGCGTTGTGCAAATTTTTTGTAATGGGTAAAAAATGTCAAACTCGCGTCAGGACACGTGACCTGATCGAAAATTCGTAAGACGGTTAAAAAGACATCAACGCGTTGACTACCGCGGTGCCGATTTTTTTTCAAGTTTTCACTTCTTTCGGCACTCCCGGAGTGCCACTGTTTTTTTAAAATAAAGGATTGAAGGCAGGCTAGGCAAGATATCATATTACCAGTAACTGAGGTTGAAGAGGCAGCTGCACCATGTAAAATACTGGTATTCAGCTGTATCCAGTAAGACTGGAAGCTGACCCTAACATAGCTGGTAAAATGCTAGGCAGGTAATGATTGGCGGCAGATCTATCACAAAGCCCGTCCGCGACGGAGGCGACGCGAACGCGGTTTTCTACAAACTTCGACGGATGCTTAAGCATAATCAGCTTATAATGTTCCCAGTGCTGGGACACAGGCCCCCTCTCTGTGAGAAGGAGTGGGCCGTAATCCACCACGCGGGCCCTGTGCAGGTTGGTCTTCTAATTTTTCTTTCTAGGTTTCCTTAACAGTTTTGAAAGCATTGGTGATGAAATTATTTACACAAAGTAACAACCCCCGTTTTCAGGGGGTGAAAAACAGTTGAATAAATATAAAAATATACTCGCAGATGGCCCCACGGATCCGCCATTTTCGTATGTTCAACCGTCTGCTTAAAGACTCCTAAAACAGGCGCGACACGCGACGCGACACAAAGGTACGTCGCGTCGCGCGACGAGCGATGTCTTTGTGTCGCGTCGCGTGTCGCACCTGTTTGAAAGAGCCTTAACACCCTGTTTGCTGACATTTTATGCAAATAAATAATAAAATTAAACTTTAAGCAGAAGTTCAAGCCACAACATTTGGAAACCAGTTTTCATAGGAATGTTCTTAAAAAACCGGATGCAGCTAAATACGAGTATTTTACATGGAGTGCCTATCTGACCTCCACAACCCAGTACTGGGTAACACGATACCCCTTGGTAAGACTGGTTGTCAGACTTTCGGGCTTCTGACGACCCGTAACGACTGTCAAAGATCTACAAATGACAGCCGGGACCATATGGCATAACGTGCTATCCTAGGCACGGAGGGTCTCGATATGTAATGAGTGGTCACCCATCCACGGACTAATCTCGGCAAACGTTGCTTAACCTTGAAGATCGACTTGTGCGGCTGTTATTATTTAGCCACGATCCCAGCAAATGAATATCTATTAAGTAAAAAAAAAAAATGGACTAACCTCTCTGCCCTCTTGCAGATGACAAGAAAAAAATAAACAGGAAAAATATCCGCTGCATTTTGTTATTGTCTCTGATCTCGGATAGGTGTCGAATCCAAAAGGATCAGCACACCATTATATTTGCTCAGGATCTGCAATAAACCAATAAAAATGTTAATGATGGGTGCTTGACTAATTCATAAAGATCCAGATGCACAAAGACAATCATTAATGCCCCATTACGTAAAGGATCACTAAAAAATAAGAAAGAAAGAAAAATATTTTATTTGGGACACGCACAAACAAATGAAAAAAAAAACGAATATTAACAAAAATAAAAAAGGAGCATTATAAACTAACAAACAAAAATAATAACGATCTGTGCGAGGCCAAAAAGGCTCCTATCTCAGCATGAAACTGCGATATTTAAAAATATAAAAATACCTTTTTTTTTTAGGTAGTGGCATCTCGTAGTTGACCTCTGAGATCATGACTACTTAACCGGACTTTCCTGTGGGTGCCTTAAGCTACTACACTTTAAACCTCCAGCCAGGGGTTATTCAACTATGCTAATTAAAACTAGGTGAACGCTCGCTAAGGGCACCCCCTGTGGGGTACGAACCTCGGCTTAGGGCGTCAACCGGAGGGAGGACATCAAGGATGAGACGGGCTGGATCAAAGTTTTGATCATGATTATTAGTCGTGGAATTTAAAGCTACGTGCTCAGCTGCAACAACTGCTAAATAAATACCGCAGCGCTGGTATTCTTTATTGGCATTAACGTTAATGATTTCATTAATTTCATCAAAGCACCATTAAAATCGAGTCTAATGTTGCTCTCTTCAAGAAGTTAATGGAAGATTATTAATATTTAATGACAGCTTTAAAAGTTAAAATTCTTTTCTGTAACTGGTTGAAAGGCATTTATATAATCCATCCTAAAAAAAAATTCAACAATCTAATATAATGAATGCGCCACTTTTTGTGAACCTCTAATAATTCCTATTATAGGGAATATTCCCAAAAATATTAAATAACCAAGTAAGTAAACTTGGTTGTAAAGCTGAAAAAAAACGTGGTGGCACTCCGGGAGTGCCGACAGAAGTGAAAACTTGAACAAGATCGCCTTGGTGGAAGAAAAATACTTTTATAGAACATTGGTCCGTAACATTATCTAAATAAAGAGCACAATCGCGTTTACAAAAAAAAATCATACTTCGAAAACCTTTAAAGTAAAAATACTTGCATAGAACATTGATACGTAACACAATATAAATAAAGAGCACAATCGTGTTTACAAAAATGAGGTGTCGTTATTGTGTCGCGAAATCAATGATTTAGTCCCATCTCAAAAATGCCCAACGCGCCTAAAGAAGTTTTCACTTCAAAAACGCCATTTAAATAAATTATAATATTATGTGCCAATGATATCCACATTTATGATGTATATCTACAGAATGTTAGTTTCCATTGATTTCACGACACTGTGACGACACCAGCTTCTGACAATTAAAAAGACATTAACGCGTTGATTACCGCGGTGCGTGCAGTAAAAGACATCAACGCGTTGATTATCGCGCTGCAATTTTATTTTCAAGTTTTCACTTCTGTCGGCACTCCCGAAGTGCCACTTTTTTTTTTCATAATCTTTGACACTGGCTCAATACATTAAAAATGTCATACTTAATGACTAAATTCTTTTGCCAAAAAAAAAATAAAACGAAGTCAAAATAGGTATGACCATTAGCTAACAGAACAAAAGAAAAAAATTGAATTGAATAACTTTTACTATGGGACCAACTTGGAAATTGCTAAAAAAAAAAATCTGCTGTTCCATACTAAAGTTTAATACCTACTGTTCTAAACTGTATGGAATAGCTGTTTTTTTTATTCGCCTTTGCAAAATTGGTCCCATAGTAAAAGTTATTCAGTTCAATGATCTTAAGCACCTCTTAAAGTTTCTAACGTTAATTTAACACCTTATACAGGGTGACATACATCGACGCGAAAACCGTTACCATGGGATTCAGTACATGATTCTGAACCCCCCAGCGTTGATTATCTTTCGTCGGTTATTAAAAAAAAAACTGCTGTTTCATTAAAAAAGGGGTGTTCAGAATCATGTATAGAATCCATGGTAACAGTTTTCGCGTCGATGTGTATAAACATTAAAAATCAATAATGAAAATTAAAATTTAAAAAAAAACACTCACCTATTAAGTAAGAATATTTGTAAATACAAAAATAAATGTTTGCAATTTAAAACAGGTCTTTTGTGATAGAAGACTGACGCGGCACTATGTCGTTTATAAATTAAATATGCCAAACCAGATTCTCAAAGTAACATATTAATTATATTATCAATACATTTATTATAAAGAGAAACGATTTGATTTTTTGTATGTTTGTTTGTCTAAACTAATAATTTTATTTTATTTATTATAATGGAAAAACTCAAAAAATACTTAACCGATTTAAAAAAAAAAATCACCTAAGAAAGCTACATTATCAACAAATAATATGGGCGTATTTTATTTTTCAAAAATATTAGAGATCCCTGCGAATAATCGCATTAATTTAACCCAAGGTATCAAAAATTTGTCTATAAAAGTCATTATGTGGCGTGTGCTGCGAAAGCTATTGATGATACATAAAATAATGTGCTACATTTTTATAGTACTTATCATTATCCACAAAAAAGTCCGATTAGTATGTACCTACTACCTGTCGTAAATGTTCGTATGCAATTTCTACTTTATGTACCAAATTCAAATCACATTAATGACCAGCGGGTCATAATGAAATTCAGTACAATGTTAATGCCCTACGAGACCTCAGGTCTTAAATGACTTACTTTAGGTTTGGTTTGCATGACATATAATTTGACATTATCGAGCAGGTGGTGTGAAAAGTCTATTCAGATGACCATGATTCTTAAGCACACTGACGCTTCTTACATTATTTTCTCGGTACACAAGTTATTGCAACGGCCGCGGCGCTGGCTAAACGACTGGCCGCTAAACCAACAGAGCAGAATTATCTGTTCTGTGGCTAAACCTATTGCGCGGGGAACACTGCATTCTGCACCGCTAGCATTACGGACATAATAAAATCGTGGCGGGATTTTATCGCGCACTGGATTTTCAACTTTCGGTGTTGAGCCAATCGTTGAGAATCCAACGCACTGGGACGCACTCTCGTTCCAGCGCGTTGAAAAAACACACTGTTGAATTTTCAACTCTCGGCGCTAAGCAGAGCGTTGAAAAACCAGTGCACGAAAAAAAAATCATCGCGATTTTATTACATCCGTATGAACGTCGGCTAAGGGTGTTGTGTTGTAGTCCCTACACGAACACTAAGCGAAAAAAAAGGAAGTAACATCGCACGGTGATGCGAAGGAACAAAAAATTTCACGTAGACGAAGTCGCGGGCAGAAGCTACTGTATCAAATAAGGAGACTAGCTTTTTTGCCCGCGGCTTCAACCGCGTAGTCGAAAAATATCCCACGGGAAGGTACTACCGGGATTAAATATACCCTTTGTGTTAATCCAGGTAAACTATTTGTAGCGGTTACACCGCCACATTCGAACTACGTATCAAAAGACATGACGTCACAAAAATGCTGCATCGCGCAATTAAAGTTTACCGCGCGAACGACATTTATAAGAGTATCCGACACCAACCATCGGATCCCCGACCATTGCTCGATAACGAGGTGTCAGCAGTTGTTGCAGCTGAGCATGTAGCTTTATATTCCCCGACTAATAATCATGATCAAAACTTTGATCCAGCCCGTCCCATCCTTGATGTCCTCCCTCCGGTGACGCCCTAAGCCGAGGCTCGTACCCCACAGGGGGTGCCCTTAGCGAGCGTTCACCTAGCTTTAATTAGCATAGTTTATATAGTTTATTGCCCCTGACTGACTGGAGGCTTTAAGTGTAGTAACTTAAGGCACCCACAGGAAAGCCCGGTTAAGTAGTCATGATCTCAGAGGTCAACTACGAGATACCCTTCCTAAAAAAACCGTCAGGCAGTTGCCCGCCAGACACATCACCCGTCTGGTCAGAGGATCCTCCCTTTTCTATAGAGGATGAGTGACCTTTACACTCTGTCCCACGTGCCTCTAAATTATTATTATTTCCGTAATACATTGGTTTTCATATAACTCTATTGGTTTACAATTATGCCGACTGGGAGCTTTTTGAGCTGAAAGTTTTTTCTCAAGCATGCTTGGAAATTTGGCTTTTTCGAGATAAATCGAAATTGCTGTACTGGTCGAATACATGCGAGCGCCCGGCCGGCAATATTTGTATGAAAATCCATATATGTCGTGTTTAGCGGCCAAATAAATTAAATTACTATGAAAACTCATTATGTGTCGTGTTATTTAAAAATGGAACGAAGTTTTTACTTCAACAAATGGCAACCAAGGAGGTAACTTATCAAAGATTTTATTTAAAGGAGAATGCTCAAGCTCCATAAAAAAAAACCCAGCTCCGGGAAAAAGAGTTGTATCTCAAATCATTAAAAATAATAATTAATAAAATCATAACTAGTTATGGTCGTGATCTTCACTGGCATATATATAAAAACCGGCCAAGTGCGAGTCGGACTCGCGCACAAAGGGTTCCGTACCATCTATAAAAACGAGCAAAAACCTCACGTTTTTGAATGGCCCCATAAATATATATTTTATTCTGTTTTTTAAGCATTTGTTGTTATAGCGGCAACAAAAATACATCACCTGTGAAAATTTAAACTGTCTAACTATCACGGTTCATGAGATACAGCCTGGTGACAGATGGACAGCGGAGTCTTAGTAATATGGTAAAGCGGGACCCCGTTTTACCGTTTGGGTACGGAACCCCGTAAAGTTGCCAGTTTTATTATTCAGGCGCCGATTTAAAAAAAAATGTTTATTTAATATTTTTAAATTACTTTATTCTAAAATATGATGTTAAAATGCGAGCTTGGCTCATTTATTTTCTTTTTTTGTCAGGTATTCGTATACTGGGGCGTTTATGCCCACTGAATTCGACAAGTCGAACCCGCCGCATACCTACTTGTAACTTCATACCTAAAATGCGGAGTGTCCATCTGTATTAATCTGTGACGGTACTGAGCAAAGGATATATGTCTACCCTCACCTAAAAATATTTAAAATAAACGCTTTTTTTAGTTTTTGTTTTTGTAGGGCTTTTTACTTTCAGTGCGCAAACGCAACGTCTTAAATGATACAGAACGACACAACTTAGATGTAGCATCGACAAAATTCGTAAAGCCGATCATCATCCGAACTAAGTGCACCTTAAAAATTACCAATCTATATTACTGCTTTACGCGAAAATGATCTTTACGCAAACGCAATAACTTGTAAATTCATATAACCAAATACATTCATAAAATCGAAAAGAAAGAATGCAAATTTTCAAATTTATGCTACATCTAAAGGGGTCCAGACACTGTCAGAAATAATTACATTAATATTACTGTAATTCCTTCCAATATTTACGTAAAACTATTGGCGGTCCAGACACTATCAGTAATAATGACATTACATTCAAGCAATGTCATTACTACTGACAGTCGTTGGCATGATGATGTGATCTAATTATTTTAATAGTTGTACGTCAATATTGGAAGGAATGATAGTAATATTAATGTCAATATTACTGATAGTGTCTAATCTCCTTATCTTATATCATACTGTACTACATAAGCATGCGCATAAGCACTACTTATGCAAGAGTGCCAAACGGAACCCTATTTACCAAGCCTCCGCTGTCCGTCTGTCTGTCAGCTTTTTTTTTTAGGGAGGGCATCTCGTAGTTGACCTCTGAGATCATGAATACTTAACCGGGTTTTCCTGTGGGTGCCTTAAGCTACTACACTTAAAACCTCCAGCCAGGGGTTATTCAACTGTGATAATTAAAACTAGGTGAACGCTCGCTAAGGGCACCCCCTGTGGGGTACGAACCTCGGCTTAGGGCGTCAACCGGAGGGAAGACATCAAGGATGGAACGGGCTGGAGTGTCGGTCAGCGAGCTGTATTTCATGATAATAGAAATACATAATCTGTGAATTTCTCTAGCCTCTATAACAACAAATAATAAAAAAATATAAAGTTAAAAATTAAAGGAGATATCCATACAATAAACTTTTGGTTTTGAAAAACAAAAATTCCAACCCTGACATGTGGGCCAGTATCATTGTCTAGAGCTCATTAAGTAAAGAACAAATACGTCTTTTTATCTTAAAAAAATGAAGAAATTGGGGGCCGTAAAAGTTGTCACTTTTAGACCATTTTTGTACGAGCTCTATCCCAACAACTAAATATGTTAGGAATTTGAAACTTCTGTATATCATGTACCATGTACTGTATACAGGGTGACTTGTAACTTGACGTATTCCTTCCAATACGTGATAGTGTGACCCATTTGCAACAATTAAGCACCCCATAAAGCCTAGGCGAAAATACATGGGATTCGAGAAAATATAAATTTTACGAATTATTTCTATGAAAATTTCCTGGAATTTATTACTAAATAACTCCAGACTCTCAAATTTAATGGCCTTCACTGTTATTTCATTGGATACATAATACTTTAACAAACCTTTCGATGTAATCAAATTTTACAAACATCAAATACTTAAATTCATAAAATGTCTATTGTCTCGAATCCCATGTATTTTCGCCTTTGACTGCTTTATAGGGTGCTTAATTTTTGCAAATAGGTCACACTTTCACGTCCTGTAAAGAATACGTCAAATTACAAGTCACTCTGTATAATCAACAAATACTAAAAACGCCGATTCATAAGGTATTTTATTTAAATATGGGTGATTTTCTGCAACTGCATAAAACTCATAGTAAGTATCATTCATATTATTATGAAATACAAATTAATCGTTGCGATTTTTTTTTATTTTAAATAATAATATTCTTCGTTTAGTATTTTAATTTTTTTGCTAAATATTGAACGGTGGTACGGAACCCTTCGTGTGCGAGTCCGACTCGCACTTAGCCGGTTTTGTTCACATGTCGTTGATCTAGCTACTATATATTATATGTATAATATTTATAATACGATAGGAAAACCACTAGTCCTAATGAAGATGATGATTATATGCATAATTTATTTGTAAGGAATAATCCACACTGTAGGGGCAACAAAGTATCAAAAGTGGGAAATGAAATGAAATTGTAAACAATTTCATTTCATTCCATTTCTGTATTTTTATATATATATAAGTTTTTCTTTTAATTACACATACGTATTTACATGATTTTTAAAACTAAGACTTAATAATAATAATATGTACAAGTATATAAAAAGGGGGGGAAATAATCATAGAGCATCAAAAAATTCGTCCGCATCGCTATCAATAGGAAAAGTGCCCAAAAACCTGGCAGCATTGCCACGTTGTATGGCAATTCTGTAAATAGGATATCGGAATCACTTTTACACGTCACATTAAAAATATATTAAAAATAACCTAGTTGAGTTCGGCGTTTCCTATCTGACTACTCTGAGAAGAAAGGCCGAAACAAACTCAGAGGTCGCAGTCTCTTTTAATGTCCAGACATAATCTTGGTCATGCCATATGAGGACCATGTAGATTAGTGTCTGAAATGGTCTTTTGAGGAAAGAACCACAGAGATTTGAGTGGACCTGTCCAGTCAGTGCAAGCATTTGTCAGTAATCGTGGAGCTCGACTCAGAACTTAAGGAGCTTCACTCGAGGGAGGGGCAGGCATTACAGAAAAATATACTAGGTAAGTTGTAAAATCATTACAAATATTCTTCTGCAAGATTTGATCCTTACTATCGATCGCTGGATAAAATAACTGCCCATTTAATATAACGACTAGATCGCTTTTAGCAAAAAAGATCAGGGTCAATTCTAAGGTAGAAGTTATTTAACTAAGTTCTTTTTTATTTTTCTCCCAAATTGAGCTTTGACCACTTTTCCCGTTAACCTGTACCCTAATTACGTAACTTATATGACTAATTTGTTTCATTTTGACAGTTCAACAACATTCATTGCGTTATAATACGTTGTCGAGCAGATTTTTTTTTTTCAATTTATGAAGCGATGGATTAGCAATCTGTTTCAAATCGAAACAGATTGTGAGTGATCGTGTATTATGTAATTAGGGTACTGGTTTCAATTTTCGCCGTCTCGTTTTTAAAGTAGTCTCGTTCTCAAAAATTATCTACTAGGTAAGTACACAAATCTGCCAACCCCTGCTTAAAAAACAACCGTAATGTAACATTATGTGGTAAAAAATACTTGAAAAACCTGCTTTACGATGATATCTACTCTGTATAATTTATTTCCTCAATGTACTCTTAGCTTTATTTAAGTAATATGATTATGGTGCTTTGTAAATCCGGTTTTATTTTTTTTAAACTAGTACCGCGTCAGGCTTTTGACATTTCAGACGTGTTTCAAGTTCGAATAGTTATTGTTTTAAATTAAATTCTTGTAATAGGTGAGTGATTCTGTTATTATTTTTTTCTTTGATTATTAAATTAGTTATCTAGATAACATAGCATCTATGATGACAGGAAAATATGGAATTTGCTCAGGTAAAGTAGAAGCTGTGTTTTGAAATTAGAATTAACTTTTTTTTTCTATTTTTATGATAGGTAAAGGTCATTGCATTCCCATTTTGACTTCTTTTTATATCTTTTTTTTGGCAAAAGAATTTAGACTTTCCTCTAATTCATTGAGCCAGTATCGAAGACTATGAAAAGAAATGCCATCTAAATAAATTATAATATTTTTAATACAATTGTCGTAATAGGTGAGTGATTTTGTTATTTTAATTGTTGATTATTAAATTAGATATAAGAATCGGATATTAGCAGAAAAAAACTACAATTTACGCGGGTAAAGTAGGAGTTGTGTTTTGAACTCTAAATTTCAATTTTTAAATAATTATTTCTACTATTCTGTTAAGATATGACAAGATAAGATAATCTTAAAATTTATTTGTTCAAACATGAGTACAGTTCACACAACAAAATTGTCAGCATGCAAGAGATATTATAAGTAGAGATAAAAATTGATCATCACGTTTGCCTGAAGCAATGGCATGCAAATATTGATAAAATAGAGCATGTCAATCTGAGTCCAATTATTTAAAAATGTCATGATGAACAGATCACTAAAATAATAAATTAATAAAACAAGATCGAAAGCTCTCATCTAAAAACTCATTTAAATTATAATAAGCCTTAGCTTATTAACTTACAAAATGTAAATGACCTATATTTTGACTGTCTTCTTTTAAGATAGTTAATTGATTCAGGCGTGACCTTGGGGAAATCCATTATAAAATGATGATGTGGATATATTTAGTAACCTGTTCCGCTTAGCTATTTCTAAAGAGTCTTAAAAATACTCTGGAAGAAATCGACACGTGTTTCACCTCTCAACGAGGCATCCTCAGGATGACGATTAACCACCGCGCACCGAGCGCTGTCTGCGCTCGGTGCTTGGTGTGGCAACACGCCGTGTTCGAGTTCGCGACAAGTTAATCCCTTTGCACGTTACTCGTTTTATTTTCATTGATGCGATCAATGAAAATAAAACGAGTAACGTGCAAAGTGAAGGCGAATTGAAGGAAAGAGAGAGCCCTATGTCGGCGAGCGTTTGAAAAGTTTAATTTTTCAACTAACGAATAATTTTTTCTTATTATATTTTTGTGATTACTAGCCACTAGCCCTACCCGTGTGTTAAATTAATGTCGCCATTGTAGCGGCACGTTGTATATATGAAAGGGTTGGTCTTTTTTTTTTTTTTTTTTAATCTTTATTAACGAAGGTTTGATCACATAGTGAACATGCCACCCTCATAGGAACTTTTATTACATGCAAAACTTAGCCTCTACGCTTAATTCCTAAATTAACTAATTTATATAATATTTTTGCGGCTTTGGATGCTGGAAAAGCTAAAATAATATTACATTCTCCTAATTGACTAATGTTCAAATTAGATTGGTCTCTAATCAAATACCTTTCCGCTCCGTTCCGGACACACTCCACCATAATATGAAAAGCGTCTTCAACCACGTTGCATTCCGTGCAGTTTGGAGATGAAACTTTGCCCATCAATGTAGCAAAACTATTCAATGGGATGTGTCCGGAACGAAGTCTCAAACTTGTCACGATTTCTTGTCTACTCATATCGGCATTATCAAACCAAGGATAATTCTGAATGGTTGGCTGCATCGTGCGGTACCAAATACCTTTTGTCAATGATTTCTCGTCGAAGTATTCTTTCCAAATTTCGTAACATTTTAATCTAACTAGAAATAAAATATCTGTCCAGAAAGGTTTATACGTCACAGGAATACCCTCCAAACACGCTTCTTTAGCTAAATGATCGACTTCTTCGTTTTCCTCAATGCCGATATGAGAAGGCACCCATTGTAAAACAATATTTTTATTTTTATCTTTTAATCTATTAATAGAATTTATTATTTTGTATGCTACAGGATAACCACGAAAATTTCCTATACACTTTGTCAAATGTTGGAGTGCGCTTTTACAATCAGAATAGATTACAGAATCTTGAAAATCCACCGATTCAAGGTATGAAATTGCCTCGCAGATCGCGATTAACTCGGAATACATGACAGAAATGTTTGAATTTAACTTGAACTTACAGGAGGTATTACTTTGAGGGTCAAAGAACGCAGCTCCAACATTATCTCCAACTTTAGATCCATCTGTATAAATCCTGTAATATCCAGAATAGTTCCTGCTAAAATTACTACTACATATAGTTCGAAGTTGATAGTGATCGTACGATTTCTTAGCTTCGGTAACCTCTTTAATTTGTGGTTTAATCGTACAAGACAAATTCACACTGCTTATCCACGTATTAAGCGAAAATAATCCTAATTCATCGCTGGAGTATACGCATATGTGATTTAATGATTCAGAAATATTAGCTAGTAGTGGTTTTTTTTTACGTCTCCAATAATTACCTTGGCAACAAATATTAAGTTTGTTAACAATTTCACACGTGTCCCCATTTACAAAAGACTTAAGTTTCAAAAAGAATTTACCAGCTAAGTAATATCTACGAATATGTAACGGCTGTAGATGTAGTTCGCATTCCATCACATGAATGGCTGTACTTTTAATAAATCCACCAATGACCCTCAAACATTGGTTTTGAATTTTAGTTAATTTATTTAAATGGGTTTGACAGCTATTATCAAATAGAAAGCTAGCATAATCAATTCTGCTGCGTATGATAGCAATGTATAAACGACGTAAATGAGTGGGGTGTATGCCCCAGCCTGGACCAGTTAGTATTTTGAACACATTCAGAAATTTGGACGATTTGTCTCTTAACTCATTAATATGTTTAAACCATCTTAGAGATTGATCTAACCATAGTCCTAAATATTTATAGTTGTCAATTACTTGGAGGGATCTTTTATTTATTTTAATATCAATAATATCTTTTCTAAACCCATTTTTGAATATACAAATTTTACTTTTACTAGATGAAATATTTAAACCAATATCTTGAACTAACTTATTAAATAAATCTAAAGCTGTTTGCAATTTATGTGTCGCCTCCAAAATCTTGTTGGTAATAAAATATAATACAAAGTCATCTGCAAACTGTGAAATGTATATATTATTTATCTTCCTACAGATATTGATAGTAGCTATATTAAACAACAATGGTGATAATGGATCACCTTGTGCCAAGCCACGAGAAGTAGTTCTACATAGTGAATCATTATCAAGCTGAATTTTTAAATTTCTTGCTTGTAAAAAGTTCCACAGATAGGTACAAAGTTTTTGTCCCACACCTAACTCATCCATTATACGTAATAAACTATGTACATCCACATTGTTGTAAGCATTATCCAGATCAATAAAACAGCATATGGTCATTTTTTTTTCAGAAAATCCTGTTTGAATTCTAGAAACTAAACTAGTAAGATTATTTAATGATGATCGACATTTTCTAAATCCTGTGGTATTCTGGTCTAACAGACAGTTCTTTTCTATAAACCACTCTAGTCTATTGAGTAGAATGTTATGGAAAGTTTTGCATATACATGAGATCATAGATATGGGGCGAAGGGAAGAGGCTAAACAAGGATCACGTCCTGGTTTGGGAATTGGCACCACCACTATATCTCGCCATTGTTTAGGTACAAACGAATAACTGAAAAATGTATTAAATAACTTGAGTAGGACTTGCTTCCCGTTCTCAGGTAAGTATCTTATCATAGAATATGTGATCTTGTCGCTACCAGGGGCTGTATCTTTATTTTTTATGCATTTAGTTAGCTCTTGCATTGTAATAGGTACTTCAAGTTTTGGGTTATTCGATGTAGGTATAGGGTAGTCGCATGATACGAAATCGGGGGTTAAACTACAAAGTAATTCGCTTGCTATAGTGCTATCAATACGGGATTTTACTGCGTTATATCCCTTAATCCATCTCATCTTTCGCCACAATTCACTATGGGTCGTAGTTTGGTCAAGAGTAGAACATAAGTGCTGCCATGACTTGGTTCTAGCACACCGTATATATCTTTGAGCATCACTGATTTTACTTTGAAGGATTGTGAGGTTATGTGGTGATGGATTACGTCGAAATTGAGAAAGTGCTAAACGACGCTCCGCTACAGCTTTAGAGAGATTGGGACACCAATAAGGTTTTGGTGTGAAATTTTTTGTTGGGTTAGTATTAATTTTGATATATGGTATAAAAAAATCTGCCGCCATGTCTAAATAGCCTATAAAAGTGTCGTATCCTTTTTGTAAATCATTTGGGAACACGAATCCATTGAAAATATCGTTTAAAAGTTTTTGGTAACCTACCCAGTCAGCCTTTTTATAGTTTCGATGAGACATGTAAACGTTACTAGTTGTAAGGTACGTTGACATTTTAATAACACAATGATCGCTTCCTAGTGTCTCATTTAACACTCGCCAGTTTAAGCTTAAGCTTATATCGGATGACGCTAACGAAATATCGGGGGACGACTGTTGCAGTACATCATTGACTAACTTAATTCGCGTGTGATCGCCATTGTTTAATGAAATAAGGCTACTACCAATAAGTGCGTCAAAGATTTGATTACCTCTCCTGTTTACTTTATTGGACCAATTGGTATGGTGTCCATTGAAGTCACCTAAAAGTAACGTTTTATTGTTAACCTGTGAAAATAATTGATCCCAGTCTGACTGGCTAGTATTTACAGAAGGTGGACAGTAGATCGATATAATATTTTCAATTTGATTACAATTATACACTTTAACGTGTATACTTTCTATACCCGAGTTGATATTTTGTAAATCATGGCAAATCTGAGATTGAATTGACTTATGTGTGAGTATTGCTACACCTCCGTATGAATCGTCCCTGTCTTTGCGAAATACATTGTAATCTTTTACTTTAAAACAAATTTCTGGTTGTAGCCAGGTTTCGCTTAATACGGCAATGTGAATCTTGTCTTGTATTAACAAATTCTCAAACTCATTAACCTTTGGTCTAATACTTTGTGCGTTCCATTGTATAATATTTAATTTAACAATAGTTTCATAGTTATTCGCCATTTGAGAAATAGTCAAGAATTAATTTAAGGATAGGCCAGTCCGCTACATTGTCAATTACTACTAAAATTACCCACTCAATGCAAGTTTTAAGTACTCCTTTGAAAATCATTTGTATTGTGCTTCCTTTCATAAATATTATCTCTTGTAATCTCTTTAACAATTCCTTAAAATTGATATCTCTGTGCTTTTCTTCGGTTTCACTCGAGTTTTTTTTTTCAGCTTCTTTATA
This sequence comes from Omphaloscelis lunosa, assembly GCA_916610215.1. Classification (NCBI taxonomy): domain Eukaryota; kingdom Metazoa; phylum Arthropoda; class Insecta; order Lepidoptera; family Noctuidae; genus Omphaloscelis; species Omphaloscelis lunosa. The sequence continues at coordinate 6,708,801 of OU744270.1, forward strand.
TTCTTCTAATTCCGTTTTACTCCACTCCATAAACTCCAGATCTGACGAGTTCTCCTGCTTCTTCTGTTTCTCTTTAGAGTTTGACTTTTGTTTTCGTTTATGTACATGCGCCTTAGTTGTCATTTCAGCATAAGTTAGACTACTAGTGGTTTGAGTAGCAGCTGTGTCCATGATATGTTGTGATGAAAATTTTATATCAGTATCCTTTATTTCTGTGTTCATTTCCTTGTGTGTTGGTTCGTCTTTAGGGATATAGATAGTTAGGGCCTTTCTATAGGTGCAATTAAACTCAGACATAAGTTCCCTCAATCTTTTTTCTTTTAAAAAAATTGGACATGTCTTTGACAGGGATATATGTCTACCATTGCAGTTAACGCATATCATGTTAGTGGTATCGCAATTGTCATGATTTTTTCCGCATTTGGGACACACCACTTTAGCACTCGGGCATCTCTTGAGTACATGTCCGTATTTCCAGCAGCGCGAACATTGCGACACTGGAAATACATATGGTTCTACCTTTATCCTTAAACCATTTGTATAGACATAAGGTGGTAAGTACGACCCTTTAAAACAAAGACGAACCGCTTCACTGGGTGACCACCCATCTGCCTCAAAATTCTTACGATTCAAGCGATTTAAGGATAATAGTTTGGCTGGTTCGGGGCAACATATGTTCTCCAAAATGTTTTCGTCTGACATTTCTAAGTCAACATCTCGTATTACACCGTAGGACAAATTCCTTTCCATCGCTCGCTGAATATGCCATCCCTTCTCGATAAAGAATTGACATGTCTCCAACTTCTCAGCGCTGATTTCGCTAATCAATTCTATACGAACTCGATACGGATTGATAAATTTCACTCTGCTAATATCTTTTATATTCTGGTCTCTAAATAACTTAGCAAGACTAAATTGTTTAGGCAGTTTCTCTTTGCTAGATATATAAATTTCTACCTTTTCTGTATCCTTCAATATTTTTTCTTTCCGCTTAACTTCCATCCATTCTTCATCGCTGCTTTCTCTCATTCTTTTATTGGTCTTGTCTTCACTGTCTTCAATGTCTAACTCTTCATTTAGAATAGAAATCTCATTCATAGAATCATTATTTATTTCATTACTCGTCTCACAATTATCGCTCATTTTACTCGTAAACAAGTCGCATCTGCAGCAAGCGGCAGGTAGCCGGCCGCCCGGCCACGTGCCGCACCTTTCTAAGTTCGAATGTACTAAATAACACGCGCTCTGTTCAGTCGACGGAACGAAAACAACTGTGACACGACCCGCTCGCACGAGTGCCGCGACGAAACTTCCGGGGTTGGTCTTGTAGTAAAAATCGGATCATAATCGCATCCTTCTCACAGAGAGGAGGCTTGTGTCCCAGCAGTGGAAACAAAAAGTATTACTCAGAAAGCTAATAAACAGCTTTACCGGAAAATTTGTCAGACTAAATAATAATAGCCGCACGGGTCGATCTAAGGTTAAGCTGCGCTTACCGCGGTCGGTTCGTGGATGGGTGACCATCTATTACATATCGAGACCCTCCGTGCCTCGGAAAGCACGTTAAGCCTTTGCTGTCATTCGTAGATCCTTGACAGTCGTTACTGGTAGTTAGAAGCCCAAAACTCTGACCTCCAGTCTTACCATAGAGTGTTACCCAGTAACTGGGTTATGAAAAAACTGTTATTCAGCTGGTTAGCCTGGAAGCTGACCAGAAAGGCAAGGTAAATTGATTGATTTCTGCAAAAAAATCATCAAATTGTGTTTAGCAGTTTTGGAGAGAAAAACCAAAGAGAGAGACTAACTTTCACATTTCGTTTATTGAGTTGCGGTTTTTCCCCTTTTCTATCTACGTGAGTGTCAGATCAGAGGCAACCTACTTGGGAAGTACGCCAAGAGGATACAGATAGGTGGACAACTGTAACCTGCTTTCTAATACGCGTCTATACAGTTCAGTTTAAACTTATGGCAACGATAACCGACTTTTAATTATTTTATACTGAAGATCACGTCTAAACGAGTAGTGTTAATGATTTGGAAAAATTATACAGGGTGGCAGGGACATCGACGCGAAAACTGTTACCATGGATTCAGTACATGATTCTGAAACCCTGAACCCCACTGCGTTGAAATTTATCGTGGGTTTTTTTTTTTTTTAATTTGTTGTTCTTTACATTATGACCGCGTGCGTATTGCACTTTTGTATGAAACAGCTGTTATTTTTATTTTTTTTATAACCGACGAAAAATTTCGACGCAGGGGGTTCAGAATCATGTACTGAATCCATGGTAAAATTTTTTGCGTTAATTTTGGATGCCACCCTGTATGGTAAATTAAAGCATTTTTTTTTTAATAATTAAATATAGGAATAGTTTAGATTATGTTTATATTACATAGTGAAATTAATTTGTAAAGTTATGTCGAACGCGGATGAAAAACTGAGAATTACGCAACATTTATCTAGCGTAATTTTCAGAAACCTTCACCATTTTAAAGATTATTGAACTAATTGATCTTTTAGTATACGTGTTTTATTAAAATACCTTTTTTTAATATATAATAAAATTAATAATGCGTCTAATTTGGGACTCCTTGATGGGCGAGACCTATTACTGGCTGGACGTACGACGCGTTGCGTGAGCTCAGTACAGAACACGCAAGGTAACCACTCAAGGTCACTGTCATATATCTGCGTCTTAAGTGACCTTATATTCACCCGGCTTTTCCGAAAATAACCCATAGAATCTTTAACCGCGTCCGAACTATACATAATTACATAACCATTTGTCAAGTCACAGGTTGCATGCAGGTTACAGGTTCAAAACCTAGCAAATATCAGTGTATACTGCGTTCGCAATTTATTTGCCAAACATGTAAACAAACACGAGTTTTGGGAAAAACAACGGTAATGCCTACACATAAGGTTCACTTTGCGCTACAACTTCATTTTCTTTTTTACTTTTTCAACAGTACTAGTCAGTCTAAAATCAAATTTATTTACACTTGAATAAAGTTGATGTTTGTTTAAGTGGAAATAACATCAATTGGAAACAAGGTGGTTAAAAATAGACCCTAGCTAAAGTCATTAAATAATAGATAGGTGTACGTAGGAAGAAAACAATCATTTGAGTGAATATCAATGCTCGCCCATACATATACGTTTTATACTCACTCCTTCCTCCCGTGGGGGTAGCCAGAAACTACAGAACGCCACCTGCTACGATCCTTACGTACTCCTTTTGCTTCGTTTACGTTCATACATCTTGTCATACACGCACGCCGGTTGTGAGTACTACGTACTTACATGACTTTATTGAGCTCACTATATGCTCGCCCATATGAGTTTAAAAAAGAAAAATTTACTATAATCAGTCTATAATGATACCACTGTTGGGAAACAGGCCTCCTCTCTGTGAGAGGGAGTGGGGTAGTAACCAAATTCAAAAGTCATTTATTCAAACTAGGCTGAGAATCAGCACTTCGAACGTCAAAATGACATAAGACAGTCCCCCAAAACGCCCGCCTTCACCACTTCCTAGTGCCTTTAGCTGGGAAGAAGATGTAGAATACGCGGCCGAATAAGTAGAATTTAACCTACCGTGAAGCTAGATTGAAATTATTAACAAAATACTGGCATTTATAAATAATTTTATTAATATAGAGCCAAGCAAAAAGCTATGAAAACAAAACTCCAAAATGTTACCAGTAATAATACCGGTTCATTATTTTATAAAAAAAAGAAAACAAAATCTAAAAAATAAAACCTGCCTGTATCATTTCAAGGAAAATCTTGCAAAAAATGTAGCCCGTATATTATTAAAAAAATCATAATCCATTATAATGTGGGTCTGTATGAATGTAGGTTAAAATACCAAAGGTTTTATGCTAGAAAATGTTGCAAGAGGCATGTGGAATGATAAATGATATGAAGTAGTTTCTGTTGTACAGTTGCGCAAACACCTTTACACGTCAATCATATTTTTTAAACTAGATGAGGTCGGCGTTATCCGACTACTCTGAGAAGAACAGTCGAAACAAACTCTGAGCACAGTCTCTATTAAAGTCCACACATAATCTTGGTCAGATCATATGAAGCCCATGTAGATTAGTGTCTGAAATTGTCTTTTGAGGAAAGAACCACACAGATTGAGTGGACCTATCCAGTCAGTGCAAGCATTTGTCAGTAATCGTACAGCTCAACTCAGAACTTAAGAGTAGGTACACTATTCAGTCATTCTTCCATACAAACGTAGTATGGTGATTACTCGTCTGTTTGACAGTTTACGTTCAAAACTAAAAATTATATCAATTTGTCTTGTCATTATCTAGCCCTGTATGGAAGCAGAATTAGGAAAAAAGTATTCCTTTGGAAGTTATGAGCGTCGAAACTTCCATATTTCAACACTAATTTTAACTCATCTTTGGGCGTAAATAAATAACGTATTAGTATGAAAATGGCAAAATAAAAACTGTATCTACAGGGAGGGGTAGATAATAAATTTAAAAGTTCAAATAATATTATTTTGAGTAGATACATCGAGTAGTTTTTCCATAATATCTAGACGCCCAATGGTTCATGAAATTTTACGCGCTCGTTTTCGTAATAAATCATCGTCTATTTCACTAAATAAATTAATAAAAACTAGATAAATAAATAAATAACAATACTAAATAGCATGCATATTAGCCACGCCACCAACGAGTTCGAACCGTCGACGGAGCTCAACGATTCGACGAACAATACCAAAGAATGGACATTTGGGTAGGCCGTATAAATGACATCACACTCATTATGATAGATATAATACAGGGTGGCGAAAGTCTAACAACCTGTCTTACCAAGGGGTATCGTATTACCCAATTACTGCATTGTGGAGGTCAGATAGGCAGTCGCTCCATGTAATATACTGGTATTCAGCTACATCCTGTTAGACTGGAAGCCGACCCCAACATAGCTGGGAAAAAGCTAGGCAGATTTTATGAGCCGCACTGATTGCATTAAGGAAGAAAACTAGAAAAATTAATCATGATTTTATGCTGCTAAAAGTGCATCTGTAAACGTGCATTTGCATAAAATCCGGTCTTTATTCATAACCTTTCCTTCTAATTTTACCGTTTGTGTATTAAGGATAAAATATTTTTGATGATTATTTCCTGTTCCTTTCCTCTTTCCAAAATTGACAATGAAAAACCCAACGAAACATATGACAAGGAAAAATGTTAAGCCACAGTTCACAGACCTCAAAATGGTTGATTCCAAAAATAATGTTTTTTGTTTATTTAATTAAGCTGGGTTAAAATTAAATAAATTAATAACAACTTATACCTAATGCCTAATGAATAAATAGAAATAACAATATGAAATCCTAAATTAGCAAATTAAAATATGGCGTCGAAAAATCCGTATCGCTGTCAACTGGTAATGTACCCAAGAGACTTATAGCATTGCCAGTTTGCCACGTTGTAAGGCACTGGCAAATTAAGTCACGGGAAGTGTCAACCAGCGGTTTCCAAACGGCTCTTGCTGCTCTTGGCACTCGGACCCCGCGGGGTTTTAACCCCAATCGGCTCGAAAATAGGAAAGATAAGAGTGGTGAAAATATTCAGTGAGTGTTCCATATATCACTTGACAGTCAGCAATAAATCCTGGGGCATTACTGTGACGTGTTATAGCCATTATTGTTCCGCCGTGAAAATGGGACAGTGCTATTTAGGCTGTATAGCTCCATCTCCCTCTCACACTGGAACAATGATGGCTTTAACACGTAGTACGGCCTCTGAGCCTGTATGCTTTGTCTGTTTATTTTGGTCACTAGGTAATGCCATTAGTGTTCAAATCAAATCTTTGAAGCTATCACTGGCTTCAGCCCAAGGGCGGATCCAGGGGGGTCATGGGGTCATGACCCCCCTCCCCTGGGCTGTTTAGGTCGACCATTTTCTAAATCTCATTGATAAATGTAATCAAATAAATACTGGGTATGATGTTGCCACACGTGTGTTTGCCACATATGCGCTAACGACATGCATAATATACGTACTGTTATTATAATTATGTGATGGTGGACCGACGGAGTTTTTTTACCCGTTTTGCTCCATAGGAAACGACCAAATGGAACCGTGCACCTAGCTGCTGAAGTTTAATATTAATAAGTACAAGAGTATGACAAAACTAAAAAAATATAATATCCTAACCTAACTAAAACTATTAGACTAAAACTAAACTAAAATTAAACTAAAATATGGCGTCGAAAAATTCCTCCGCGTCGCTGTCGACTGGTAATGTACCCAAGAGACTGGCCGCATTGCCACGTTGTATGGCAATGCTTAGCCGCTGGCCAAGGTAAAAACCAGCCCTTGGGTCACGGGAAGTGTCAACCAGTCGTTTGGAGATTTCATATAGGTTTATGTGCAAAAAGATATTGATTTTGATGCACCAGTTTGTTCATTTCTAACACGTTCAGATCCGGGAGCCCTCCTGGAGAGTTCACCTAGTCGCATATGGGATGCCGGGAGCCCTCGCGGAGGGCTCATTTTAAATGTAGGTTTTTCTTATCGAATACAGCATTATAAACCGTGAAAATAAATTCTGATAAATATTTTATCAAGATCTATTAGATTATGCATTGGTTTTAAAATCCATGCATTTCTTTTTTGTTCACATTTTCAAAATTCACAAGAAATTTAAAAGGTTGGAAACTACTTATGGCGACAAGACCCCCTGAAAACACTATTTTACTTGGTTTTACAGTGCTTTGTAACACGGTTTTTAAGCTAATGCCGTTGATCGCCCGCGATTGTTAACTTTAGCGCAAACGTAATGCCGGTAACCCTCCCGGAGGGCTCACTTTTAATATGAATGGCGGCATGGCGTATGAGTTCCATGAAAAGTGGTTGAAATCGAAAGTCTTTTTTCTTTTCGTTTGGGTAGTGACTAACCTGGTGTCTAGAGTTTTAAAGCCACCCACGGGCCTCTGACTTGGCCGTAAGTGAAGTCTTTGGAAGTTGAAAGTTTTATTTTAATATTGTTCGCACGATTCCAAGTTTGAATTAGGCGTGCCGCGCCGCCCGCCGCGCCGCTCCATTAGTTCGCGGCCGCTTTTAATAATAAATATGTTTATTTATCATATGTTAATTTATCCGTAAGAATGTTCAATAGAAACCTAACGAGAATTTCGAGACGAGACGCAAAAATTTCGAGCTCGCTCTCGTATCTTGCTTTTCACAAATAGCCTATTGAGGAGATGAAAATGCACTTCCCTGAAAAAAAAGTGGTGGCACTCCAGGAGTGCCGACAGAAGTGAAAACTTGAACAAGATGGTATGGTGGTGTTGGTGGAAGGTACAAGATAGAAGTATTTTTCTGCCACCCGCCTTGGTGGCAGACAAATACTTCTATCTTGTACCTTATCTAAATAAAGAGCACAATCGCGTTTACAAAAATGAGGTGTCGTCATGGTGTCGCGATATCAAGGGTTTTTTTCACTTCAAAAATCCTGCCGGTTGCAAGGCCCATGGTGTAGGTACCTAGATTATAATTACGCATATTATAATATTTTTTTTTAAAGTGAAAACTTCTTTGGCGCGTTGGGCATTTTTGAGATGAAATTAAACCATTGATTTCGCGACAACATGACGACACCTCATTTTTGTAAACGCGATTGTGCTCTTTATTTATATTGCGTTACCGATATAGTATGTTCTATGCAAGTGTTTTTTCTTTAAAGGTTTTATAAACGCGATTGTGCTCTTTATTTAGATAAGGTTACGGACCAATGTTCTATACAAGTATTTTTCTTCCACCAAGGCGATCTTGTTCAAGTTTTCAGCTCTGTCAGCACTCCCGGAGTGCCACCCCTTTTTTTTTGCAATATGTTACTAGAAATACCTACATAAACTGAAAAGACCAAATGCTTGCCCCTGATAAGCTTAATCAGTCAATGATTGGAGCCTGACGGGACACCTACTATGTGACCCCCCCTGACTCGAAGCCTGGATCTGCATTTGCTTCGGTAGGAGCTGCTCCACAGCATTCCGCGGCTAAGCTAAGCACGTGTATGAAAATGTAGGCGGGATCGTCCACTGCTACCCATACCCACGGTACACCCGGCTACGTGGCAAACAAATGAACCGCGCAGCTAACGTGGCAAACCTCTCCGTGCACATCCTACGTAGTTGTGGAAGGTCAACTTAAGATTTAGATGCATGATATTCTTCGCTTTTTGCAATACCTAGGTTTTTTAGGACTTAGTACAACTGGTTGTGAGGAGGATATAGATTATTTATTTCCTTATTATAATAATCCTTTAAGTAGCTAGTTACGTAATACATGCCTAGAACATGCATAGTGCATGTACAGGTCGTGCTAAAGTTAAAACTTAACCGCGCCTCCCGCTGCCACTCTTTCCCCTGCCCTGGCGCCCCACATGACGCTCTGGCGGAGCCGGGGGGGGGGGCTATTTAGTCTGAACTGAGCCAAACCCAATCGTCTACGTTCCAAAGGACCAGTGATAAAAATTAGTAAACAATTTCAACGTCGCTCGTAGTAAACTATATCAAGTGTGCAAAAGTTACAAAATTTAATTTTTTTTTTTTTCTTTGTTTGAATGTTTACAGAAGTAAAATTTGGTAATTAAATAATTTTAAATAAAGATCACTCTTATTTTAAAGAAAAAAAATGAACAAAATATTAAAAAATTACAATTAAAGATTTAGTAAAAGTCTGTATTATTTTAAAGAAACAAATCAACAATAATATAAAATGTTTATAAAGGTTAAATTTGGTAGTAAAAACTCATAAACTATGGGACCATCACAATGTATGCGACTGTCCCTTTAAATTAATTTTGAAATCATTTTATCACCGGTCCTTGGTGGACGATTTTTGTTTACGATGGAATGGCCCGCGGTCCATTCGTTTTGGGTGGTTCACACTAATTACCTCTGGTGGGAGACCTTAATAAGGTCGACGATGACGGTCGACGGTTTATGGGTGACCTTATGAGGTATAAGAGACCCATAAATTGTCTACTGCGCAAGTCAAACCACGTGGTGTATCAAATCTCAACTTTAATGGCACGACTTGTACATAATAATATAGGTAGGTACTGCAACTATTCTTTGTTATTAGCTGTAAGTTTTCCAAATAAAAAGAAAACTTGTGCGGTCGGGGGCCTCCGTCAGGAACTAGGTTTTTTCTCACGTATGTATATTTTTTGCAGCCGCCGTCTTGCATTTACATTTCGACCCCACTGTCGGCTTTAACACCCTCGGAAACCATGAAAACGATACCCATGATGAAAATTTTTAAAATTTTCAGAGCCGCCATCTTGGATTTTCATTTTGACCAAATTCACACTTTCTCTCTCTCTCTCTCCGACATCCAGTGTACTCGAGTCGATGAGTACAATTTTTACCCACGATACTTTAATCACTTTACAAATTTTTTTTTCCGACTGCGCAGGCGTTCTCTCTCTCTCTCTCTCTTTCTTTCTTTCTCTTTGAATTAGAAGAAGACAGTCGCAAGTATTAACACTTTTTAGCGTGACGATTTCTGAAAGATTACAAGCCGCGTTAAAGAACTTCGTTCCAAAAATTACTTTAAAATCTAGAGCAGGAAATGCAATTTTTTCTTCTTGTAGCTAAGTAAAACATGCCGAGGTCAGTCCGTTGAAATAGATGTATACACATCCAACATCTATTTCATTTCGAATATACCTATAGAATATAATAATAGTTATTTTCATCCCCCCCATCTCGGAAAAAGTATTTTTGCTCTTCGATATCTGAGTGCAAAAGCCGTTTTTATCCGCTAGCTAGAGGATAAAGTAAATTGAATTTAGAACATCATGTGCACTAAGTTTGTGAATTCAAAACATCATTAAACCTATTTACTTCTCCCTTCATGGTGCCAAATTTATCATACAACCTTTTTTAATTTGTTAAAAACTCAGGCTGGGAACCTTGTTTGGGTACTCTTTTTTAAATTTGCTTTCCGCGCGCCATTTTCTTTTCACGTCATATAGTTAAAACCTTAGGTTAAAAAAAAGAAATTCGAAAACAAGTGAAAAACCTCAAATGAGTGGTTCTAACGACGAGGAAGTTTATTTGACGCCAACAGAATTGACTGAAACCTTTAATAATGCGCAAATGAGCTTTCTCCCTCAATCACGTGAGAAGTATTGAAACAGTACGATATGTTTAATACGTGGCGACTTGGTAAAGGAGCCAAAACTTTTTCAGAAAACGTTTTGCTGGCATATTTTATTGAATTATCCGAGACGAATAAATCAAGCACTCTATGGAGTACGTATTCAATGCTAAAAGCAACAATAAAGATGAAAAAAGATATACATATCGACACCTATCCCAAATTAGTGGCATTTTTAAAAACAGCCTCATCTGGTCATCAACAAAAAAAATCGAAGGTTTTCACAACATCCGAATTTGAAAAGTTTCTTAACGAAGCACCTGATTCCGTATATTTAGCGACAAAAGTAAGTCAGTTGCACATTCAGTATCTACTTAAGTATATTAATCAACTACTTAACATAATCTAATACGTACTTAGTACATGTTGATAGGCAAAATTATGCATGCATAACAATTCTATTAATGTATCTACTACAATACTCTTTACGTTACAGTTTGTTCTTATTATTGGTATAAACAGAGCATGTCGAACTAATGAACTAACACAATTTAATGTCAAAAACATTGAGAAACATTCAGATGACTTACTATTAATTAATTTACTTAATACAAAGACAAAAAGAGACCGCAACTTCGTCATTCGCAAGGAACACGTAACAATTGTTGAGAAATAACAATCCTCATGCCCGCCTAACACTCCAATCAATCGATTTTTTCTACAATATCGCAATGAAAAGTGTGTTAGACAGCCTATGGGTGCTAATAAAATTGGCAGTATCCCACGAGAAATAGCAACATTTCTTGAACTTCCAGAACCCCTGATGTACACGGGTCATTGTTTCCGACGAACTTCAGCCACAGTTTTGGCCGATTCAGGAGCTGGTCTCCTATCCCTTAAGCGCCATGGAGGCTGGAAGTCCAATGCGGTTGTAGAGGGATACATAGAGGATTCCATCCAAAATAAGTCTAAAATATGTAAAGGCATCGTAGGAGCCATTACATTCTCAGTCAGATCCTTGGACTGGCCCTTCTACAGCAAAAATGAGCCGTTACGAAACACCTTACCATCGCCAACATTTACGCCAAGAGAATCCTATGAATCAGTACAACTATTAAGTATGACAGATAGTTTACCAAAAAATAGTACACAAATCATTAACACCAACATTACAGTATCTTTTTTTTTTTTTTGGGTGGGAAATCATCAAATAACTTCTCCCGCTCTGGGCGGAGCGGGAGGGCGTGTCAGACTCTTACTGACTAAAACCCACCCGTGTTCCTTCGGTTGCCCTGTTGCCGGGGGCCACGATCTCCCTTTCGGTTTTCTTCGCAACCCCGGCAGGCATCGGCCCTAGCGGACCCCGTCAAAACATTACAGTACCTAACAAATGAACTTATGAAGCAACGTATTACGCAATTAGGGTACTGGTCGTGGATGTCAGATAGGCAGTTGCTCCATGTAAAATATTGGTATTCAACAGCATGCGATTAAACTGGAAGCTGACCCCAACATAGCTGTCATTGCACAATATTAAAATACTTCATTAATATTTTAGAAAGATGTAACTAACCGTCACTTATATAGAGGTTAGTTAACTTAATCCCTAACTAATAACTATGAGCAAAATGAACCAAATTGTGTTCTGGTTATTTTTTTTTTAAATTGAGAAACGTTTAAAACAACTTGGATAATATATAGCGTTTTTTCCGAACATTCCTTTGAAAACTGGTTTCCAAATGTCGTGTCTTGAACTTCCGCTTAAAGTTTCATTTTTATTAATTATTTGCATAAAACGGCATTATATATTTAAGTACCTAATTATTTTTATATTTATTTGACTGTTTTTGTTTTTCACCCTCAGAAAATGGGGAGTTGTTGTAAGCGAGAGAAGTCTTTTGCTCGTCTTAGTCAATACACTTTTATTTAGGAATTAATTTAAGTGTCACTTAATTGTCGGTGAAAACACGCATTAGTGCAACAAAAAAAATTACACTCTTATTGTATGTCATTATTCTATAGATATTGCCATAATTTATGTTTGAACGTGAAAAAGAAAAACAAGCGAAAATGAATTCTGCGCATTTACGATTCATGCCAAGTGACGTGCTGGCGACTCCGGAGAAGTAGGAGCCGTACAGGGTCAAATTAAAAATGACGCAGTACCTAAAATCATACTGCGTCATATTTTTGTTGTTATCACGCTAAGCCCAGGACTTCTCGTAAAATCCTTGGGTTTTTATTTAGATACTTATTACCTAAATGTATCTGTATTTCGTGCACTCCTACGTACTACAAGCAAATGGTCGCATTTCAACTTGTTTAAATTCAAAGCATGTATCTGCCATTTGTCCCTTTTGTAAACTACAGATCAGAATCTTTTAATAAGGTTTAAAATTTATGTTTATCTACACCTACGCTATGAAACCTCTATAAAAGTTTCTGAAACAATTAGTTTATTGCCAACATTAAAACAGCCAGTGTAACCATAATATCATCCAAATGAATGTTTCAATGTTGTACTAAATTTTATTATGCAACTCGAATTTCAAAAAAAGAACATTGTCGTGCACGCGCGATTCATTACTACAGCGCCGTTATTTAAAAAAAAAAAATCAAAAAACTTATAAGTAGGTTATTCGGATTCACGTCGTATCCCGCCATTTTTGTTCGATAATAGTAATTCAAAATTTGATTACTTTGTTGTTTACAAAAATGAGTTATATTTAATGCAGTAAAGGACATTTCTAACCAGTTATTACCAGAAAAGTCGAGAAAACAATATTCTAGAACACCCATTGGTTTCAGAATCTTGTATAGAGGATTCATATCATGGGTGTACATAAAGTCTTGTATGCAGCTGTACATAATTAGGTACTAAAACACTCATTATGTGATACTATTATCAATATAACTCACATTCGTGTTTTAATACCTCTTAATATACAACAGTTGCATAAATAACTAATATCGCTGTTTCTAAAGTATTATTATTCCCAGACTGCCTGGTTTGTCTAATGGTGGTAAGCGCAAATTCGCCTGAGCGTGGGGTCATGCGGGGTAATTGCTTAACACACATAAAATAACAATTGATAGCAATGGGTTTCATTTTGACAGTTCATCCACGTTCATTGCGTTGTTTACGTTGTTGAGCAGACGAATGTTTCAAATCTATGAAGCAATGGATTAGCAATATCCTTCAAAACTCTCGGATTGTTATTGAAAGTGTGTTTTTTATAAAATTAGGGATGAGCCTAGCCGTCTAGTGCTACGTATTCACAGAATACGTAGCATTATACAGCCGTAATGTTTTTATAACAATTTTATGCCGGTGTCGGTGTCAGCGCCTTTTTACTGGTCTCAACGATGCCTAGAGTACCACAGACACTAAAGGCATAGACAAGTAACTGATTTTACGTCAGGTGCAGACACGCGGACTGCTTATATTTTATTTTTTTAAGTATTTCACACATCTATTTTTTTTTATTTAATATTCATTTCTGTATCTATCTATCCGTGACATCACTGCGGGCCCTATCAGAATACCAGCGCTGAGACATTTTTTTTTAAATGTCGCATTATATGTTGAGATAGGAGCCTTTTGGCCTCGTACAGGACATTCTGCTATTATTTTAATTTTACTTTGTTTTTTAATTTATTATATTTTTAATGAGTGTGCTTTAGTTTAATTTGTGATTTCTTGTGCGAGTCTCAATTAATACTTTTTCTTTCTGTCTTTCTTTCTTTCCACAAGGAGTGCTATTTCAATGAGAAGAATGTACCTATTTGTTTTATTATAGCGTAAGCATCAACTTCAATTTTAGATACTTTTCATCGCCACAAGTTTGATACGTCCAATTGATTACTGTATTTAGTTTTAATATTAAACATAGCTGAAAATCACCCATTATTTGCTCGATACCCATAGTTTGGGAAGCGCTGCATTAGACTATTCAATAATATTTTTAGGACCGCAAAAAATAAATTATTTGAAGTTCGATTATGAATTAGTCAATCAACTTAAAAATACCCTGAATTAACATGTTTTATTGTTTTTTTGCAGATCCTCAGCAAATATTATGGTGTGCTAATCCTTTTGGAGTACCTATCAAAAATCAGAGACAACAATAAAATGCAGCGGATATTTTTCCTGTTTATTTTCCTCTTGACATCTGCAAGAGGGCAGAGAGGTTAGTTAATCTCTTTTTTTTACTTTATAAGTATTAATTGGATGTCTCCTGGCTAAATAATGACAGCCCCACGGGTTGATTTTCAAGGTTAAGCAACGCTTACCGAGGTCGGTCCGTGGATGGGTGACCATTCTTTACATATCAAGACTCTCCGTGCCTCGGATAGAATGTTAAGCCTCTTTCTCAGTCTTTGACAGTCTCTACGGGTAGTCAGAAGCCTAAAAGTCTGACAACCAGTCTTACCAAGAGGTATCGTGTTACCCAGTACTTGGTTGTGGAGGTCAGAGAGGCAGTTGCTCCATGTAAAATACTGGTATTCAGCTGCATCTGGTTAGACAGGAAGCCGACCTCAACATAGCTGGGAAAAGGCTAGGCAGGTGATGATGAGCTATTAATTTAATTTTTATTGGCTGGCAAGTAAGCAGGTGGCTCACCTGGTGTGTAGTGGTTACCACCGCCTATTTATCGACATTGAACAGTGGTGGCCAGTAACGGATCCGTGTAAATAATTTGCACACGGGCCCAGTGCGGTTTGCCAGATGTAACACAAGTCTTCGAATTTTTGGTTCTAGGACATGCCGGTTTCCTCACGATATTTTTCTTCATCGTTTTTGAGAGCAGTAGTGATGAAATAATTTATACAAAGTAAAGCGCCTGTCTGGGTTCGAACCTACGACCTAAAAGTTGCCGCCGTTTTGGCTCGGAACTCGGCTTGTATGCGACGTAACAATTTAATAAGTACCTAAGGAAAGTCTAGGCTTGAACTTTGGTCTTAGTATCGGCAAAGATGAATACAGATGGTTCACTCCGCAAAATCATTTAAATAAAAAGCTACTTTTGCTACGACACAATAAAGTGCAATTCAGGTCGCACAGCCCTAATTACCGACAGTTATATTCACCTAGAAATTGCCTCTCTTTCTATCGCGTAACTCTTATTTCTTCTGACTACGTTACGCCCACTAAATTCGACAAGTCGAGCCCGCCGCTTACCTACTTGTAGCTTCATACCTAAAATGCGGAGTGACTCATCTGTATTCATCTGTGGTATTTGCAAAAGGCACCCACTTTCCTACCCGTAGAGTATGCCCCTAAGTCCTAGGTGATCGTGACGTAGGTACATCTCAGTCATCTATAAAATAAACACGTCATGTCACCATAGAAGCATTTTCCCTGAACGCATATTTCTCCGAGGAAAGTCCGAAAGGGATACCATGGCCCCCTGGCAACATGGCAACTGCAGGAACACGGGTGGGTTTTAGTCAGTAAGAGGCTGATACTTCTCCCGATCCGCCCAGAGCGGGAGAAATTATTTGATAATTTCCCACCCAAAAACAAAGGCATCTTATACTGGGTGGCAGGGACATCGACGCGAAAACTGTTACCATGGATTCAGTACATGATTCTGAATCCCCCTGCGTTGAAAAAATTCGTCGGCTATTTTTAAAAAAATCTGCTGTTTTATAGAAAAGTGCAATATCTACGAAGTCAAAATGAACGGAACAGCTGACTTTTTTTAATGTGTAATGTGACTCCATGTAATTTAAATAACTCTGCATTATTTATTCACTTGTAAGTATTAAGGATTAGGTACCTCTAACTTATAATATAAACACAAATATTTGATTAAGAGTAAAGTACTTATAAAGTACCCTCCGTCCCCTCCGTGCCTCGGAAAGCACGTAATGCCGTTGATCTCGGCTGTCATTCGTGGATCTTTGACAGTCGTTACGGGTAGTCAGAAGCCCAAAAGTTTGACAACCAGTCTTACCAAGGGGTATCGTATTACCCAGTCACTAGAATGAGGAGGTCATATAGGCAGTCGCTCCGTGTAAAATACTGGTATTCAGCTGCATCCGATTAAAATGGAACGACTGCCTTCCCGACCTCCACAACCCAATCACTGGGTATCACGATATCAATGATAATAATTTTTGGCAGACTTTCAGGCTTCTCACTGCTCATAACGACTCAAAGATCTATGAACGACAGCCAGGACCAACAGCATAACGTGCTTTCCGAGGCACGGAGGGGTCTCAAAATGAAATGCATAGTCACACATCAACGGACTAACCGCAGCTAACGATCCAATCGTGCGGCTGTTCGCACACAAGTAAACCGCGCGTCGCATCGCGTCGTGAGATAAAATTACTTTACCCGGATTGTTGTCCTAATGTACTCTGAAATCACTAAAATCTTTATGGATTGCCGTGTCAGCTTGAATGATGAACAACTCGAGTCAAATAAGTTCAATTCTAAAGCTGGTGTATCATTATTGTGACGAATAAGGAAAATTAAAAACCAACTACCTACGGTAAAAAAATTTGTTCATTATTTAATTAAATTCCGCAATAATAATCCCTTGATTGGCATGCAATAAAGTGTTTAATGTCGACAGTTAAATCGCTTAGTAGGTTTTTGAAGTGAAAACTTCTTTAGCGGCGTTGTGCACTTTTTTTGTAATGGGTAAAAAATGTTAAACTCGCGTCAGGACACGTGACCTGATCGAAAATTCGTAAGACGGTTAAAAAGACATCAACGCGTTGATTACCGCGGTGCCGATTTTTTTTCAAATTTTCACTTCTGTCGGCACTCCCGAAGTGCCACTGGTTTTTTTATATTTTATTTGCTTAATTCGACCTCAGTTACTACAACAAGATACTTGCCTTCAATCCTATAATAGAAAAAAGTATCTAGTTTTTGATGTGTAACAACTTTCCTCTCGCTTTCCTGCAATCAAAATCTAAATAGTCAAATCTGTGGGAGTGATTTCGTGAAATGGACGGAAGTGTGTAACAGGAAGCCGGGGAAGTGCGCGCTATTTGATTTGATTAATAAGCGCGCGCGGTGCTAGAGTTGGCCGTCAGAAACGACCTTGACGAGGCCCCTTTAATGTTGCTTATTACCTTAATGTTGCTTATTACCAAGGTGAGATAATATTCATATGTGATGTTACAAGTCTCACGACTAATCTAAGGCTCGCTCATTGTATTTTCGTAGTTAGCTACACTCACAAAGTCTAGTTCGCACGTGCACAAAACCGTTCCAATATTAATTTTTTTGTAAAACGAGCGCGTAAAAATTAGTTTTTTTTTTACAAATTTATTATGTCTGTCCGTCTGTCACAGCCAATTTGCTCCGAATCTAATAGATCGATTAAGTTGAAATTTGGTACATATATTATTTATGTGACCCAAACACGAACGTGTAACGTAAATAAATGAATTTTGAATATAGGGGTCACTTTTGGGAGCAAACAAGAAAATTAAAAACAAAAGTTTTGCTAAAAGTACCGTGTGACATATTAAATGAAAGGGTTTGTTGAGAAGATCTTAAACATATTTTTTATATAATTTTAGAATAACTACTTTTAGAGATATCTATACTCTTAAGAAATTCGATGAAAATTGACCTTTCCCCCCTTATCTCCGAAACTAGCAAAAAAAAAAAAAAAACATAATATGGCTCTTTACTCATAGATTACAGGAACACCTACAAGAAGTCTATGGTTTTAAAATAACATGGTAAATCTATCAATATTGTGCGTACAAACTTATATTTGCAGTTGGAATGTATGGGAGAACGTGTATTTTAACTACAATGTTAAGTTTGTATTTGGGATAAATTCATCCCAACTACGGAACCCTTCATTGTACGTAGTCCGACACGCACTTGGCCGGTTTTTTTATTTTGTTTTAATTTGTTGCTATTAGTGGGTGCACTGAAGGGACACCTCTGCCCTACCCTTCGGAAAAACAAGGCGTGATGTTATGTTAATTTGTTTTTTTTTATTCTAGAGGGCGAGCCGTGTGTAGATGGCCATACAAACACAGTTGGAAGATGTACAGTGATCAACATTTGTGAATCAGCGAGAAAAAACTTTCTGTAAGGTTTCTATTTTCATTTACCTTTTTAAAATTTGTTGTAGGTAAGTTAAACGCGAATGCTATTTGACAGACTTCAAAGAGACTCGCACACGAAGGGTTCCGTACCGTATATTAAAAGATCGAGCAAAAAACGCCGCAATAACAAGTTTCTTGTATACGCCCTTTCATTTATTAACTTTATTTAAATTTTATTGTTTGTTGTTATAGCGGCAATAAAAATACACAATCAGTGAAAATTTCAACTGTCTACCTATTACGGTTCATGAGATACAGCCGGCTGATAGACAGACGGACGGACGAACGATTTTTTTAGGTAGGGCATCTCGTAGTTGACCTCTGAGATCATGACTACTTAACCGGGCTTTCCTGTGGGTGCCTTAAGCTACTACACTTAAGCCAGGGGTTATTCAACTATGCTAATTAAAACTAGGTGAACGCTCCCTAAGGGCATCCCCTGTGGGGTACGAACCTTGGTTTAGGGCGTCAACCAGAGGGAGGACATCAAGGATGAGACGGGCTGAGACAGTGGAGGCTTAGAGCGGTTTCGCACTACGGCTGACCTGAATCCGAGAAATGTCGGTCCGAAGTAGCCATAATACTATTTGCATGAGGGGCTGCGCACTAGATCCGAACTCTGTCCGTCAAAATTTAGAACATTCCCAATTCGGATTCTTTTAGTAATAGGGTTCCGCTTAGCACAACAGTTTTTTTTTTAAGACGTTGCCCCACACTAGGAATCTCTTCTGTATTGTGGGTGCGTTTTACAAACATTTAAACTCAAATATATAAATCTAATAATACACGAACAGCCAGACCCGGAACAACTACTTGTAGGTCATACAAAAATTTGTTCCGTGCGGGAATCCATCCCGCGCTGTCAATCGCTTAACCACTGCGCCAACCGTGCCGTCAAAAAATGTAGTTCTATAGTCCGCGCGGAACTAGTGGGCCGCACCTTAGGTATGTGAGCGGTGGAACGGAGGGGCGGTGTCATTGCACGGCGCCGTTCTGAGTAATGACACCGCCCCTCCGTCTCACCGCTCACATACCTAAGGCGCGGCCAACTAGTTCCGCGCGGACTATACACAAAGGTGTAGGTAATTGGGGAAGTAGCACTGCATGAACATTCTTCACCCTTCAAAAGATATGTTATTATTATTTTATTTATTTGTGTTATAATCCTAGTAAACATTATCGATCATTATCGCCTGCAAATAATATTAAATCCGTCCCCAGTTTTTAGGGTCAAATAAAATGAGCTAGCAGAACTTCACAGACGTGATGGGTATCGAATATCGATACATAAAAAAGATCAAAAAAAAAAATTGATGAGATTTTTTCGGGCTCGTCAACCGCAAGTAGTGAGGTCACTTGGTTCTCAGATATGTCGGTTTCCTCACGATGTTTTCCTTCATCGTTTTGAGAGCAGTGGTGATGAAATTATTTACTCAAAGTAAAACGCCTGTCTGGGTTCGAACCTACGATCTACAATGGCTACAACTAAAGTTGCGGCCGTTACTACTGGGGCACTACTGCTCACAAGTATTGAGTATTCAAAGTATTACAGTCCGGCCATTGACAGAATTCGTTCTTGACACCTGTCAGTTTAATTCTAACGAATATGTTTTGCGAATTTGATCCTTATAACTACTAGAAATTGTCCAACTGACAGGTGTCAGGAACGCATTCTCTCGACGGTCGGACTGTAATTACAACTCAATACGATCAGAAATAAAACAACGATAAAATGATGATGTGGTTATATTTAGTAACCTGTTCCGCTTAGTGTTGCCACACCAAGCACCGAGCGCAGATGCTTGGTCTTGGAGTCTGCGCTCGGTGCTTGGTGTGGCAACACGCCGTGTTCGAGTTCGCGACAAGTCAATCGTCATCCTGAGGATGCCTCGTTGAGAGGTGAATCACGTGTCGATTTCTTTCAGGGTCTTTTTAAGACTCTTTAGAAATAACTAAGCGGAACAAGTTACTAAATATATCCACATCATCATTTTATAATGGATTTCCGCAAGGTCACGCCTTAATCAATTAACTATCTAAAACAACGATGTTTTTTCGAGATTGTAAAGTTCATTCCATTGTAAAAGTTGTTTCATGAGTACGTACTTTCAGTCCTTCAAATAATATGTATATATTCCGGCAGCCAACCAAGAGAATGTGTTCCTGGCACCCGTCAGTTGAGTACAAAAGAATACGTGTTTTACGAATTTATACTTTATTTCTTCATAATCGTGTCCAACTGAGAGGTGTTAGGAACGCAGGCCGGAGTTTAAGACTGCCTGTCCACTGGAGCGAGGAAGTGAGAAGAGGAGCGGAGATGTGCCAATATTTACCAATAGAATCTAAACTCCGCTCCTCTTCCCGCTTATCTACTCCAGTGGACTGGTAGCCAAGTAGAAGTAGGTACTATTGTTAGAAATTGGTAGAATTTAGATAGTTAATTGATTCAGGCGGACCTTGCGGAAATCCATTATAAAAAAAAACTCTGCGCTCAGTGCTTGGTGTGGCAACACGCAGTGTTCGAGTTCGTGACAAGTCAATCGTCATCCTGAGGATGCCTCGTTGAAAGGTGACACACGGGTCTTTTTAAGACTCTTTAGAAATAGCGAAGCGGAACAGGTTACTAAATATATCCACTTCAATTGCATTTGGTAGAATTAACATAACCATTTTGTTTTCATTGTTTCCAGTCAAAACCGAATTCTTCCAACATTTTGCTCTTACAACACGTTTGGCGACAGAGTAGTCTGTTGTCGAGATGGTTTCAACATCCTCAATGCAGCTCCAGCCACAGTCACAGAGTGAGTATCACAAATTCACAATCGAAAAATCATTATATTATGAGATGTTATCATCACTATCGTCAGCTTTTGGCAAACTACTGCTGGATATGGGTAGGGTTGGCAACTTTTTTTGAGAAAAATAACGTATCAAGTTTTGTGAATAGGAAAAACATGAAGTATCTGGAAGAAAAAAAAAAGTATGTTTCAAATTTATGGTGTTATTCCCTTAAAAACATAATTTTTAACAAACGCTAACAATTTTTTGTTGTATTTGAAAGTTTCAAAGCTAGTTTTACAACCACTATTTAGATTTAAATGAATCTACTCTCTCTCTACTCTTTTTTTATTTATTTATTTCCTTTGGAAGACTTACCTGCAGCTAAACAAAGCAGACGATCTGTCTCTTATGGATGATCAGTTTCTCTTTTCTCGCCTCTTCAGATTCATTACCAAAAAACTCTCAGTAAAAGCTGAAGTGGCGGGAACAGAGTAAATAAATCAGATCCATTTCTAAGATTGCCATTTGTGAAAAGTATTTTTCACTAAAAATTCTATAACATAATTCTACCTAGTACTTAGATTTTCTTTTTTGACATTTAAGTTTTGTTTCAAATATAGTTCAGTAATTACTTATGGGTAACACTCTTAGTTAAGTACTTCGTTTTACGCAATACATAGAAACAACAGATTAGAAATAAAATAAAGTATTTTTGCATGCGTTATTTTCATGCAAAAGTATAAAGTATATTTATTGTAAATAACGTAAGATACGTTATTATAAAGTATGGTTGGCAACCCTAGATATAGGCCTCTCCTATTGCACGCCATTCAACTACTCACATTCAGCTGCTACCAGCCACCCTGCGAAGATCGTCGCTCCACCTGGCCTCAAGCGGTCCTACCTCACGTTTGCCGACTCGCGGTCTCTACTCAAGAACACGTGTACCCCAATGGTCATCGGTTTTACGGCTGATATGTCCGGCCCATTGCCACTTCAGCTTGCTTATTCTGTGAGCTATACCGCCATCTTTGGTTCATTGCCGGATCACCTCGTTGCGGATTCGACCCCTGAGAGAGACTCCAAGCATAGCCCGTTCCATATCTCGCTGAGCGACTTAGAATTTATTAATTTTGGACTTCGTAAGTCATAACTGACAGGACGCACTGATTAAAGACTTAGTCTTTAGGCTCTGTGGAATACGTGACGAGAAGACTAGATGAAGCTTCCCAAACGAGACGTGAAACGCTAGAGTCTGGCCACGCTAAGTCTCCATAAGTAAATAAAAGTAATACTTTTATTAAATTAAATCGACTTCAAAATGAAATTAACTCAAAATTATGAAATAATATTTTTATAAATACACGAAATTAACCAACAAAACGAAATCAAAAGTAGGTACGAAACAAATTAGGAGCCTACAATTTATTTGAGGTCGGTGCCAGCAAAAAAACCATCTAAAATAAAATTGGGAATCAAACGAGCTTACCTGTTAAGCGAAGTCTTGATTCTAATTTTACGAACGGCGATCTGAAATATAATTTGTTAAACAAAGTAGTAATTCTTATGCACAGCGTAGACATCGCGTTCGTTTAGATATAAAATATTATAAATTAATAGAATTATCGTCCTTGGTGGCAACACACGCAGGAATGTCACTAATTTTAGAGATCCTTATGATGGAGAACAAGCTCTGTTTTCTGTACAGAGTAGTTCCGCATACTTACATTCACTAGGTTTTCCTGGAAAAATAAGTGAATTAAGTAGACTAATTATTGCAGCTTTGGGGATATTAGGTAGTGGCGGGTGGGTAATTATATTTCAGATCGCCGTTCGTAAAATTAGAATCAAGACTTCGCTTAACAGGTAAGCTCGTTTGATTCCCAATTTTACTTCACGGCGATCTGAAATATAATTCGTTAAACAAAGTAGATGTTCAGAGTTGTCTGCAATAATTTAATTAGTTAATAAGTTACGGCATATTCTGATTTAT
The DNA here is from genome assembly GCA_916610215.1 of Omphaloscelis lunosa. NCBI lineage: Eukaryota > Metazoa > Arthropoda > Insecta > Lepidoptera > Noctuidae > Omphaloscelis > Omphaloscelis lunosa. The sequence goes on from OU744270.1 coordinate 6,731,812, forward strand.
TAGGTACTTTTATCATTCTTTCTGAATACAATATTTTAATTTTATGTAATTTAAGAAGGTTGCTTTGTTTTATGTGAATGTCATGTACATCTGTTATTGGTATGTATATAAGTCCATAACTGTTAACATTTAATATTTAATGTACAATATATATGTTTTTGGCGTATCCATTTTAAATAAATTCTTAATAACGTTGCTTAATTAATAGTGTTTAACTATTTTTCATCAGTAATGAGGTATAATCATCAACACAATGTTGGTTGGCACTGTGTCTATTTCAATTGATGCCAGCACTAAGTTGAGCTACTGTATGTTTTGTGCTGTGGGAGGTGAATTATTAGTATCACTCTCACTTCCTACCACATTTAACCCAGCTTGTGTTTATACAAATTTTATAAAGTTGTTCTGAATTAATATACCAGGAGTATATTATGATATGAATACTTTAAAAGTGTAAAACTGGGTGAACCTGCTACAGGGACACCTTGCCCAACCATTCGGGGAAACAAGGCGTAATGTTATGATGTTACTTTAAAAGTTTCCATGATTGAGAATAGCATTCTCAGATCTGTCTGTAAATAGTTAAATTATTTGGGATACTGTTGTGCTTAATGAGTGAGTATTGGGTTGCACATTACATCTTGCTGTCAAGGTAAGTTTCGAGCTCAGTGAGTCTAGAAGATGAATTGTAAAGATTATCATTATGGTATTTTAAAGAATGTCAGTTATCTAGTGATCTGAATAAGAGGCACCATGGCTGTGAAGTCCTTAGTAGTTAAACTTTCATAGGGTGTGAATAACCCTCGCTATAGTGGGGGTTAGTTACCGGGGGTTGAGATTAAAAAAAGGTATTCAATTTTTACTCAATACTTGTATATTCACAGATGTAGTTCTTACAACGTAGAATACAAGGTGGTTGTAGTGGTTAACAAGATTTCAAAAATTCTAAGACCCTATATTAACACTGGAAAATCTTAACACCGCGATTTACAAATCGATCGAAATCGTACAACGCCATCTAGTGACGCGTAAGTGAACAAATAATTAACATTTGACATTACGATCGCGGTTTTATCAAACATGGTCTCTGTGCGGCTAAACATTCCGCCCACCAAGGACATATTGTGCAACATTATGTCCTTCCAATGTTAAATTTTATATAATTTGAAAATAAAACAGTTTCAATTACCCTTACAATATGTCATACACGTAATCTTAAACATAAACAATTACTTACATTTCTAAACAATGCTTAAATTATCTCTTAAACTTTAACAACATTCTTAGGCAATAGGCAAGACACACAGTTTTGACGTTGGTCTTTTAAATATGGAACCATTACTGCGAATTGTGACCACTCGTGTAAGATTGTCTAACCCTGGATGTTTCTCAACCACCCTGCCAAGAAGCCACCGACAAGGAGGTAAGTTGTCCTCTTTAATTAATACTATATCCCCTACGTTTGGTTCAGGATTTTGTTTAGACCATTTATAACGATGGAGAAGTGTGGTCAAGTATTCGTTGGACCAGCGACGCCAGAAATGTTGTGTCATCTGTTGGACCAAATGCCACCTCTTCAAACTAGAAATATTCGCCTCTTCGTAATTATGGTCAGGCGCGTTTACAATTGGTTCGCCCACAAGAAAATGCCCTGGCGTTAAGGCGTCAAAAGTGTTCGAATCGGTCAGTCTACACAAGGGACGAGAGTTCAAGCATGCTTCTACTTGGCTTAATAAGGTGGACATCTCCTCAAAAGTTAAAGTAGAACTACCTATTACCCTATTTAAATGTTTCTTACATGACTTTATTCCGGCCTCCCATAATCCGCCAAAGTTTGGAGCATGTGGTGGAATAAAATGCCATGTGGTACCCTCAGTAGCTAATGCGGCAGCAATTTCCCTAGCTATACCGGAATTTTCTGAGCGAAGTAGTGTGTCTAATTCCTTAGAGGCACCCTGAAAATTTGTACCGTTATCGCTCCATATATCCTGACATTGACCGCGTCTTGCCACAAATCTTTTAAAGGCAGCAAGAAACCCCGTTGTCGTTAGGTCGCTTACGACCTCGATGTGGACCGCTTTAGTCGCCATGCAGACAAATAAACAAATGTATCCCTTATATGCATGGTGACCCCTGCCCTTTGATGCCCTTAACTGTATAGGACCAGCATAATCTACCCCACTGCTCCTAAACGGCCTATTTGGTGTAACCCGTGCAGGTGGTAATTGACCCATCAATTGAGGTTTTGTGGATGCTGCATAACGCAAACAAATTACACATTTTCGCACGTATGCAGTAACCAACCGCTTAGCTCCCTGAATAAAATACTTCGTGCTTAAGTAGTTAAGTATTAGTTGAGGACCGCCATGAAGATTCCTATGATGTGCGTCGGCGATTAGAAGATTGGTGAAAAAAGAATCACTTGGAATCAACATTGGATTTTTACGATTCAAGTCAAGATCGGAACGTTCCAATCTACCGCCCACCCTAAGGATTTTAGCGGAATCGAGGTAAAGATTTAAAGACTTAAACATCTTTCTTTTAGGCCTTTCCTTTTGCAGATCCAGAATTACCGCTTCAAACCTTTGACCTTGACATACCCTAATGCATGTCTCCAATGCTAATCTTAATTCTTCTGCAGTTATAAATTGTTGACTCTTTCTTTCAGCTTTCGGTTTTCTCAACTCTAAAGGACGTCTTAAATATGCTACCATTCTAACTAGTTGGGTAAGTGATGAATATTTATTCCATATAAAATTATCGTTTGTTACTACATGTACCCTTATTTCTTCTATATTAGTTGATGAAATCGCTTTGCGTTTGCCAAATACATTATTTTTATCCTTTAGAAACTCTGGGCCTTCTACCCACAACTTAAAATTTACAAATTCCGACGCATATAAACCACGTGATGCGCAATCAGCAGGATTGCTTTTCGATTGAACATGATTCCATTGCTGTGGTTCACTGATGCTCAAAATTTCAGAAACGCGGTTTGCTACGAATGTCTTCCATTTGTTGGGATGACTATTTAACCACGCTAACACGATCTCTGAATCGGTCCAATAGTACAAATTACCTTTACCGATTCCCATCACTTCGGAGACTTCAGAAAGCAGCTTTGCTAAGAGGACTGCTCCGCACAACTCTAACCGAGGCACTGACACCGTTTTTATTGGTGCGACATTAGTTTTCGCCGTGAGCAAAGTTACATGAACGCTACCGTTAGTATCAACTACCCGTGCATAAACTACCGCAGCGTATGCTGATTTTGACGCGTCGCAAAATCCATGCAAGTCAACCTGCCTGTCACCGGGTTTCATCTTTAACCATCTAGGAATAGAAAATTCCTTTAAACGTGACAACTCCTGCCGGTAAGTAAACCATTCCTTTTTTATTTCACATGGAATTTCCTCATCCCAGCCAATTCCAGAAATCCATAATTTTTGTATTGACATTTTTGCTAATACGATCACAGGAGCGACCCATCCCAAAGGGTCAAATAGTCTTGCTATATCTGATAACATTTTTCTTTTAGTTACAGGTTCCTGCAGCAGAGGCAACTGAACAGAATACTGAAAGGTGTCGCAGCTTCGGTTCCAGGTAAGTCCCAACGTTTTAAATATTTCATCCTGTTTTATGTTGATCTCCCTTTTTACCCCGTCCTGTCCCTTGTACGAGTGCCTTTCATCGATGATCTTCTCAAGTAATTCACTGCTGTTGCTTGACCATTTCTGTAAAGTGAATCCTGCTTTTTCTAATAACTCATACATTTGGCAGTAGATTTGTATGCCTTCTTCTATCGAATCACAACCAGTCATAAGATCATCCATGTAATAATCCTTAAGTACTCTTTCAGCTGCTAGTGGATACTTGACTCCTTCATCGTACGCTACTTGCTGCATCGATCGAACTGCTAAGTAGGGCGCTGAAGAAGTACCAAAGGTAACAGTGAGTAATTTATAATCCTTAATTGCAGATTGTTTGTTGTCTCTCCACACGATGCGTTGAAAATCTGTATGATGTTCGGCCACGCGAACCATTCGGTACATTTTAATAATGTCTGAAACTAGACAAATACGGTGAGTTCTCCAACGAATCAGTAAATGTCGCAGATCTGGTTGCAGCCCTGGACCAATCATTAGGTCATCGTTGAGCGATATTCCATTTTTCCCTTTGCAGGAAGCATCAAAGACAACCCGAACCTTGGTTGTGTCTTTATCATCCCGTATGACCGCATGATGAGGCAAGTATACTGCATGTTGATTTTGTTCTTCTGCTTTGGTTATTGGCCTCATGTGTCCCAGCTGTAAGTATTCGTTGATAACTTCCCCATATTTTGTTTTTAAATCTGTGTTCTTATTAAGTTTAGCTTCTAATGCGTAAAATCTGTTAATTGCTACCTTTCTTGCATCGCCATATTTACAGTTTGGATCTTGACTTCTAAATGGTAAGTTAACTACGTAACGACCGTCATTGTCTCTTACAGTTGTAGTTTTAAATATCTCTTCGCATCTTGTTTCTTCTTCGGTAAGTATTGGTTTCTTATTTTGTGGTTCCCTTTCTAATTCCCAGAACTTTTTCAGGACTTCATCATCACCAAGGTGAGTATGCATCACTGTAATATTTGATGTACTCTGAGCAGCGGAAGCTACCGTTCCTGATAAAATCCATCCTAATGAGGTACACTGAGCTACAGTGCTACCACCAGGAGCTTTTTTTAACCCGTTTTGTAAAATCTGACTATAAATTTCTGCTCCTAACAACATATCTACTTTATCCGGTGTGTTATATCTAGGATCCGCTAATTGTATATCTTTAACTTGTGCCCAGTCTAAATATACCGTTTCCCTACTAGGTAATAATGACGTTATCGATTTGAGAACGTATGCTTTGACTACAAGTTCAAACGATGGATCGACCCTAGACTGAATTTTAACCTCGACAACCGAATTTAAGCTTAATTTGTTATTAGCATCTATACCCGTTATTAAACCTTTAGCAGATTTTTTCTGTAACCCTAAACTCTGGACAGTATGTTCTGTAACAAAAGACGCTTGTGAGCCTTGGTCTAACAAGGCCCTGATTGTATACGTAGCCCCATTTTTCGATACGGCCCTCACGAGAGCCGTGGCTAATAGGACTTGGCTATTTGCTGTACCTTTCGAAAAACAAGTAACTACCTTGTTTTCAGCTTCTACTCCAACCGTGTGTGTATGTTCTTTAGTCTGCGAAAAACTATCGCTAGACAAATTTCCCTTCTCTCCCTTAGACTCCTGCTCACCTTTAGGGTGCAGCAGGGAGTGATGTCTCCGCTTACATACTTGACAAGAGGCTGTACACTTACAAAACCTGGCAGAGTGGTTGTGCCCCAAACAATTAAAACATAAGTTGTGATCTTGCACAAACTTACGCCGAGTATCCACATCCTGGCTAACAAATTGCTTGCAATTTCTCAATTTATGATCGTTTTTACAAAGCGGACAAACCGTGGCCGCATTATCATTGTTTGCTGTGTGAAAAACCTTTGCCTTACTAACAACATTAACATTATTTTTACTTGGCTTAGTTTCTAGGAATTCAAATGCCCTATAACGGCTTGTTAAAAATTCCTTAAACTGTTCGAATGTAGGCAGCTTATCTGAATCAGTGTTGCTAGTTACCTTTAGTTCCCAATCCTTTCTAGTGTCTGAATCTAGTTTTAATGTTATAATATGAATGATCAAAATATCCCATGAAGTTATATCAATATTTAAATTAGAAAGTGCATTTAGGCAGTCGGATGTTGTATCCATTAATTCCTTCAAAGCACTAGCTGACTCTTGTGCTATGTTCTTTTGACTGAGCAATCTTTTTAAAATACAGTGAGATAAATATTTCTTATTGTTATACCTGGTCTCTAATTGAGTCCAGCACCTGTCATAATTTGATTCCGATATTGGTATATGACGTAAGAGCTGCTCGGCTTCCCCAGTCAAATAACTTTTTAAATAGTGTAACTTTTGCACATTATCAATAGTGCTATTTTTATGTATTGCCGATACAAACAAATCTCGGAAAGTCGTCCATTCCGTATATTTCCCCGAAAATGTTGGGATAGTGATTCTAGGCAACTTTATGTATGTGCCTTTACTTTCGGAAACATTATTTGATGATGACCCCGCAACCGGAGAAACATCACTACCCTTGATATTGTTTAATGTTGTTTTCAACTCGCATTTTAAATCTAAATATAATTCTTCAGTATTAAAATAAACTTCTTTTACCGTGTAAGGTGAAGATATCAAATCCTTAGGCTCAAAATCCTTCACAATTTGTGTATGTGTTAAACCAAATTGCGCCCACAACTCTTCAACACTTTCTAACCTAGTTTCTATATATTGCTTGGTAATCCTATCCTTTGGCGACTTTTTAAAATTACTTTTAGCTCTTAACAACCGAGCGTAAATATCATCCTGTACTTTAACATGTGATTGCAAAGACATTTTAAAGTTAGCAATCCAAACAATTTACCAAAAAAATAGTTTCTAAAAAAATCTACAAGTCCAAAAAAGTATCGAAAATTTTACAAGTCGATGTAAACAAAGAAATTTTTCTAAGTCTTTTATAGTGAGTTTCAAAAAATTTTACAAGTCCAAAAAAGTATCGAAAATTTTACAAGTCGATGTAAACAAAGAAATTTTTCTAAGTCTTTGACACTAAAATCTACAAAAAACTCGGGCATAGGTTCCCCGTATGAACACAATTTGGCTTAAATCTAACTAAGTCTAAACATGCACACATAAATTATTCTAAGTTCCAAATTTTCTAGTCGAAAGTTAAAGTTAAAATCTTCTAGGCAATAAAGTTCACTTTTGCTTGGCACATAAGAAATCACAAGGTACTCACGATTTTCGGCACTATCACTCACTTCCTTACGACCTTAGTCGTCTGCAGCTTGCTTGCTGCTGATTGGTACTCCTCCTCCGTACCTCCCGCAACTGGATCCGGTATTGCTCTCTCCCTCTCACCATCCAAGATCACCCGCAGGAGCGTATGGGGTTGATGATTCTCCGTCCAGTAGGAGAACACACCTGATTTAGCTGGACTGGATCAGCCCTAGCCACATCCGGCTCGAAGGACCATGAATAACCCTCGCTATAGTGGGGGTTAGTTACCGGGGGTTGAGATTAAAAAAAGGTATTCAATTTTTACTCAATACTTGTATATTCACAGATGTAGTTCTTACAACGTAGAATACAAGGTGGTTGTAGTGGTTAACAAGATTTCAAAAATTCTAAGACCCTATATTAACACTGGAAAATCTTAACACCGCGATTTACAAATCGATCGAAATCGTACAACGCCATCTAGTGACGCGTAAGTGAACAAATAATTAACATTTGACATTACGATCGCGGTTTTATCAAACATGGTCTCTGTGCGGCTAAACAGGGTGTAACAGGATCTTTTAGCCCCTGAATGTTGTAAGCAGGGAGGTATTTTTGGTAAGCATTTGTGGAATTGTATTGTACCTAAATTGTACTGACAGGAACTTACTTTTTTTTTTTTTTTTTTGAAAAATGTAGTAGGATTTTTTGGTCAAATTCTTGTGATCAGTTGATGTTATTTCCGTTTAGGTAAGTATATACTTTATGATATGGTTTCATTTCATTTTTGGATGGACTAGTTTTCCATAACTTTAGTTATTAAAGGTATTTTGGAAACTGAATTTCAAATACGGAATAGGCTTTTAACTTGTAAGCACCAATTAATAAGGGCAGTATATTATGCCCTGGATAGGAGAGAGGTTTGGACAAATTTGAGGTGAAAGGGTCTATTTTAGATGCTTAGGGTTTTTCCTAAGCATTCCTAATTTCCATATGAGTTTCACATATTCTGCTAGCAGTAATTACTTGACGAGTTTAGAGCTAATCGAAACTAGATTCATTTTAGAAGTATAAAGATATGAACTCTTTTCCTTGACCTCATAATATGTCCAAAATTGGGATTGTGTAATGAGTTGCATTTTTAAGTGAGGGAGTTGTATAATTGAACTTGTTATGATGTGCACTTGGTGAGCAGATGGAGAGTTTTAGAGTAAAGCAATTTATAGATAATTCATTCATAGTACCTACATTTATTGTATTATACCTTATCTTGTTCATGTTCTACTCACAATCCATCAATACCTATGTTGTCCTCACAATGTTCTCCCCCCATCCATTTTTTTTTGTTTCCTTGATAATTTCACTTTAGTGCTGCAATTATCATTTAAATCTACTGTTAAATATGTAGACTAGTAGTTGGCAATCAAATGATTAATTAGGTATTTTGATTTTATAAGCTTTGAATAAGATCACCCATTTCTGCCCAGCCCTTCGGGAAGTCCGGGCGTAATGTTAAATAATGCGACTAAGTTTACTAGCACTTTTTTTTTTTTTTGTAATTGTGTTTCAAGGTTTGTTTAAAGTGAAAAAAAAAAAAACTTAATAATCAAGCCTAAAAAATAGCATTATTAGTTTTCAAGCCCAAACATTTAAACACACTTATAGTGGTATTTATTGGTATGTCTTATCGCAGTCTCAATATTTTACCAAATAAACAGTCAAGTTAGATTGTAAGAAAACCTTGTTTCTGTAAGTGGCACTCACTACTGGTAATTTAGTAGGTAAAACAGAGATAAGAGACTATTCAAGTATGAAAAGTATTAGTAAATGTGTATGTAATTAACCCTTTATTGGTTATTTGGTAGGTAATGTTATCTTCCAGATAGTCCTAAGTGATACCCCTGTACCTATAGGATGAAATCATAATATGATTTCATAAAGGTAATATGGTATATTATACCTATCTATTTTGATATGCTAAGCTATAATTGATTAGTGTACAAGTTGTCAGTTTGTAACATACTTGTAGTTATTACTGGGATTTTTATTTTCCTTCAGTATGATATTAGACAGTCTTGATGAATTTTTTTTTTTTTTTTTGTTCATAATGAAACTGAATTTTCTATTTTGTTTGGGACTGACTGAAATGTATTTTTCAGATAAATTCTTTGTAGATCTATCTATTGTATTGTTTGTAAATGCATCTCAATATTTAATAAGTTCTTTGATGGTATTGAGAGGATCATCATCTACCCGGCCTTCTCCCAACTATGTTGGGGTCAGCTTCCAGAGAATGGCTTTGAGAGGTTAAGATATTGAATTTGGTAGGTATCAAATATTTTCTTATCTATGTCCATAGCCAATAGCAGAATCAGAGGAATATAACTGCTTTGCCAGCATTTATTCCAGTATTGGTCTTCTTGAATTGTTATTTTGGAATATAAGCCGGGTTGTTGTTGAGGTCCACCATATATATTGATTTTTATTTTCAGTGACAAAAATAGTTCATTTATTTTTCAGACATAGTCCATTCCAACCGATTAGATTAAACCAAAACATCATAAGATATTGTGGTGGTGGTTTTCAATGGTGTGATTTCTGTTATTAACCCGGTAGAAGGATGTTTTATTTTGTTATTTACAAAAGTAAGTAAATCAACTAATGATGTGCTTGTTTTACATTTTCACCATAGAACTGGTAAGTTTCACTATTATCATGAGAATGTCTTGTGGTTTTAATATTTATTGAATAGTTGTTATTGTTTTTGTTTGTAGCTAAAACATTGTGTACTCAAGTTTGTGATTGTTTCAGTTTGTTTATCAAATAGGATGAATTAAAGTTAATGTCAATTAGAGATTATATAACTTTTGTTCTGGTTTTAGTTTGGTGGCAGTGGGCATTGCCAGCTGGTTTTGCTGCATCAGCCAAGTTAATCAACAATTTGTGTTTGTCTTATGTTCTCCATAAGCATAGGGTCAGTCACTGCTTTCCCTTTGATTGGGGTAATAACCAGTACGGCTTGTTTCTGGAATATCTCAATCCCTTGTTTCCTCAGTTTAGAGGAATCTAAATGGGGTGAATAAGTATGGGAGCATGGAATAATACTTTGTATTATTCCAATTATGGTTTAGTCCATTGCACTTGTATCTGAAATCAAGAGTTTCCAGAGGTAGCATTTGTCGTCAGCCATTGTATCACAGAATCAAGTTTACAAAGTATCTTGTGTATTTAACTGTATGCCTGTAAAAATTGCACAATTTTGCATTATTGTTTTAGTTTACAAAATAGATATCATTTATCAGTTTTTGGCAGGATAATTAAGCCACCTAGAGCTAGATAAGTCACTGAGTATCTCGTACACAGTGATATCTTTTAATTAGCTATATTTTGTTTGTTAAAAATGGCAATCCTCGATATGAAAGCTAGATCACATAGTATTGAGATAACATGCTATAAGCATCTCGCGCTAAGCATGTGCACACCATGTCAGATATGTGCCAGTTAGCAACATAGAATCAATGTTGTTGAGATTTTGTTTGTTAAAAATGGCAATCCTCGATATGAAAGCTAGATCACATAGTATTGAGATAACATGCTATAAGCATCTCGTGCTAAGCGTGTGCACACCATGTCAGATATGTGCCAGTTAGCAACATAGAATCAATGTTGTTGAGAGTACCTTGTACTCGTTGATAACAATCTAGTTAGCGAGGCAGAATGCCACACTCACTATAGGAAGTATAATGCTTTTGCAAGTTTATAACACACAGACAGTGTGCAGGGTTAAGTAAGGCTGTCTCGCAACCTTCATGTTTGTAAATTAAAAGTATATAGAACCACTTTTGACAATTCCTTAGCCAAGATCATAGAAATGTGACTTACCCCTGGTGACGAGTACATACCAGCGTTAGCTATGTAGAATAACATCGCTAAGTGCATCACATGCTACATTGGTAGTTTCATATTCAGCTGGTAACGTGGAATTAGCGTTACTGAGAGCATCTCGTGCTTACTGAAGGGGTAATGCTGACAAACGCGTACCAGCTAGCTATGTACAGTTACATCGCTAAGGGCATCACGTGCCTCTCTGGTAGCTTCTCATCCAGCTAGTAACGTGGAGATAACGTTACTAAAGACATCTCGTGTCCACTGGAGAGATAGGTAATGCTTTAACAAGTTGTGTTGTGTTAATGTCCACCATAGTGCTTGTAAAACACTGTCAGTATCACGTACAAAGTGGTCAGTTAAAGCCAGGCATTCTCGCACATTAGGATTGTGGGAGGCCTCCGGATCTAAGTACATCTAATATGGGTCAGGAACTCAAGACTAAAGCTGCTTCTAGTTAGTTCTGATGTAGGTAATTTATCAGCTTTCCTGTTAATATCGTTGATGGACGCCTTGTCCGTCTCAGGTTTTCACTAACGATGCACTTATTGCACTTTCTATCACTTAACATAATTAACATTTGTTATTCTAGTAAAAAGTTCCGTAAACTTATTTTAAATGAATAATTTTAAGAGAGCAAATTTTTTCGTGCGATGAAAAAACGCGCGCGAAAGAAAATTGACATTCCTTGTGTTGCCACCAAGGACGATAATTCTATTAATTTATAATATTTTATATCTAAACGAACGCGATGTCTACGCTGTGCATAAGAATTACTACTTTGTTTAACGAATTATATTTCAGATCGCCGTGAAGTAAAACTTAATCAAAATACAATCTTAATCGATATAAAACGGAACTAAAAGATATTTAGATTTAAAACATGTATAAATATCTATGGTACTCACCGTCAGCACAATGAACAAAAAAAAAGAGTGCGGTCGGGCGACCCCCTCCAGGAACGAAGTTTATGATTTAAACCAAAAACAATTTTTTTTGCAGCCGCCATCTTGGCTTTACATTTTGACCTCACTATCGGTTTAGCACCCTTGAAAACCATGAAAACGATACCCATGGCGAAAAATTTGATAATTTTCGCAGTCACCATCTTGGATTTACATTTCGGCCCCACTTTTGGGTTTAACACCCTAGAAAACCTTGAAAACGATAACCATGAAAAAAAATTGAAAATTTTCAGAGCCGCCATCTTGAATTTACATTTTGTCCTCACTATCGGCTTTAACACCCTCGATTATTTACATTGAGAGATTTATCAAATTGAATACCTATCAACAAATATCGATCCTAATATAATTCATTTCTAGACAATTTTAAAATTTACCTAAGGATTTACAAAAAACCATCAGTAGAACATAATAATCACAACAACGTATTACTAGTTATAGTTAGTTATTAGGTACTAACTAATAAACTATCTAATCTGTGAACAAACTTTTTGAAGTGAAAAGTTCTTCAGGCGCATTGGGCATTTTTGTGATGGGACTAAACCATTGAATCGCGACACCGTGATGACACCAGCTTTTGACCATTAAAAAGACATTAAGTGTCACTTGAGTCCAACTGTTTTTTTTTATCAATCAAAGTAGGTATGTAACTCAGATACTGAACCACCCAGTACACTCTGTATGTTCAGAATTGCGAATTCCGATTTTCGTTCTCAGATGTATTACCTAAAAGTATATTTAAATATGGGGAAGTCCCTAAAATTATTGCGGGGATTACCTCTTTTCGACAAAAGACTAAGTATAGATACATAGGTCGGATGGACTATATAAGGGGAACCCCCAAAATACTTGCGAGGAATTACTTAATTTCGACCGACGACGAAGTGTACAAAACTATCTAAGTAACCTTTTTAATTTCTTTTCGAGCTATTTCAAATCCTAATAATTTACAACTTTTCATTTATTTCCATTCATTTTCGATTTAAAACCATCGTTTTCTTTTTTCTTAATGTTTTAAACATTGTTTAAACATATATTATACTGTGTTTTCAAATACTTTATAAAAAACATTGTTTTATTTCAAATTGTTTTAAACACTGTTTAAAATACGTGTTTCAAAACAACTTGTTTGTTTTATGCCAATCCTGTATACGAGCATACCAAGAAATACTGCGTTTTAGCTCTACTCTCTCTCAACTCCATCTAGTTTGCCATTGAGTAATAATCTTACTATTCATTTTTAGTTCTCGCCGCGGATTTGTACCATGAGGCCAGTTTGGTTTCGGCCATTTTTCTTTCGGCTTTTTTTCTTTTTTACATCCACTAGAAGTTGACCAAGGCTTTGAGATGTTTTCCTTTGACACCACACCTGTAAGCTCGTATCAATTAGCGAGGCCGTGTCACTTACACGTATTAGTCCATATCTTGAAAACTACTTAACCGATTTTGATGAAACTTGCACTGTTCCCTAAGTTGAAGTAAATGTAAGCCAATTAAAAAATTCTCACAATTCGATAAATAGTTTTGGAGAAATGCGTGAACAAACATAGATATAAACATACATACACCTATAAAAAATTGTATATTTGTTTCGAAGCCTTAATAGATTATCATATGTGAATATATTGCAGTTCCAATAATATTACTTACATACGTGTCGAATTGATAACCTTCCTTTTTTTGACGTCGGTAAAAAAGGTGGAATTTGAAAATCTTTAGACGGCAGCACCATCCTGTCCTACGAAAAAAAATTGATGCTTTGTTTGTCTTTTTGTTTTTTATAGGTTTTTTTGTTTATATTCTGATTTATTCCTGGTAAAGAATAGTTACTTTAGCACGATGCAGTGTGGATTTGATACAATTTTGTCATCGTATGGAGGTAGAGCATAGGTACGACATAGTCTATTACAATTAATCTATGCAAAATATCAAAATCATTAATCTACTTACAACCCCGAAACTAACCCTAGCTGTCTGATGCAAAGTATATACCATTCAAAAAACTTTTTGGGGTTGCCGAATTTATTCCATTGCAAACTTAGCGTGGCTAGACTCTACCATCCTGGTAATATTATGGTGTCGTTCCACAGCAATCCCCAGCTAGATAAGCAACGCACGTGTGCTTATAGCTTCGTTTTGAATGAAAATGTAATCGGCAAGATAATTGCGTAACACACATAAATTGCCAATTGATAGCATATTAGTTATTAATAATAATAATAATAATCATTTATTACAAGTAACAAGACTCATTGTGTTAATAACAATAATACCGTGAAACCTGGCAAGTTTGCCACTTTACGGTGGGCAAAAAAGTTTGAAAAAGTTTTTCTTAAAAAATCTCTATGATGTTATAAAAAGCAATCAATGAGATATGTAGTAAATTTTATGCATTATTGAAACACAATCTTATATCTATTGTTTCCTCATTATTTAATTATGTTTTAGTCCAAAAACCTTTTATGGCAAAGTGAACTATCACTTGTGGTAAGACTGCCATCCCAAAATTTAGGAAAAATTTAAAAGAGTTGCCATAAAAAATCACAGTCATCATTGCCGCATGCTTGGTCACAGTAAAAATATGCTACAGTTGTATAATATTTTACACTGGCAATTAAATTTCCAAAATGTGGCAAATTCACCCGCCTTGTTTCGATTTTTTTCAAAATAAATAGAAATTGCTGTCAGGATTGCATCAGTAAAATTAGGGGTAGGTAGTAGGAAACAAAACTAAATAACAGGATTTTAGTTTCTTACTTGTGACAGCCCTAGCCTCTAAAAAAATATGGCAAAGTCGACGTTACTAAAACTTTGCATTGGGTTGGTATATTTGCCAACAGTGATTTCTGAGGTTTAATTGGTTAAAGAGACGTAATTATCATGATTTTATTCAAAGAATATTATTAAGAAAGTGGTATTAAAGTTCTTATTTTACACTTTTGTCCACTTATTTTCATTAGTTTCGGAGCATAAAGTCACTCCCAGTTAGCGCGGGAAAAAAGTAACCGCCAAAAAATTACAGTTCTATAAGAGCTGGGTTGTCATATACAATAAAATGTTGCCAATCAAATATTCAAATTTGATTTAAGAGTATTACAAACCTTAATAAAAATACAGTTTTGACGTAACAAATTATTTTGCATCGTAAGGCGGTACATGGCAAATTAAACAACCTTTGGCAAAGTTGCCAGGTCTCACGGTACTTATAAACTATGTTAGTAAAACAATCACAGAGACAAAAACCAGACATAAAAACATAAACAACGCAGATGATGACTACTGCAAGGTTACAGGCTCAGCCGAAACCTTGCAGCAGTGGTTTACAAAAACACAATCCAACCAGCCCCTTTGACGCAGCGCTAGTGTCTATGCCATTGCATAATATTAAAAAAAAAAATTAGTTCCACAATTTTCCGCGGGCCTTCTTTCGCGGCGTGCATTATACGTTGTTGACCAGATGATGATCTTTTAAACCTATGAATCAATGTATTAGCATTATCCTTCAAAATGATTCAGATTATAATTGATCGTATGTTACGCAATTAGATAAATATATTGTTTTTATTTCACAGTGACCGGCCTATATGGGGCAGTTCTGCTGATTCAAATGATCGCAGAAGAATCAGTGAAAGAAGTGAGTGTTACTTTTACCCTCTTTATTTTCTGCTTATTTTTTTAATATTTGGCACATAATATACAATGTTTTTGTGAAATGTATTAAAAAATAAGATGGCGGCATCAGTTCTGATTTTGGCCACGCGCCAAAAAGTCCTGGTACTTTTTTTTAACGAGGTGGAAATCCTCATGGATGTCCTCCGTCCTGGGGCGGACGGAGGGGTCTGTCAGACTTCTACTAACGAAAACCACCCCGTGTTCCCTCGCACACTTGCACCGGGGGCTGCAAGCGTAAAAAGTCCTCGTACCTACCTTAACTTTTTTACATAAATAGGTACCTAATAATCATTTTTTATTCCAGAATGTGAAGAATACAGCCGTAGTGTCGTAAAAAAAGTAGGTTACATACCGCTGATACCCGAACCAGAGGCGTTCTCCGTAACCGAAGCAAATTGTGAATACACGGGAGTCGAACTTATAGTTGGAGGGGAGAATGCTAAGCCCGGGGAGTTTCCGCATATGGTGAGTTTAACATCGTCATCTTCAGCCTATAGTTCTCACAATAGCGAAGGAGAATATCGTGAGGAAACCAGCATAACCGATACCAAAAATTCGAAAACATGTGACATTCACTAACCCGCACTGGACCCGTGTGGTGGATTACGGCCCACTCCCACTCGCAGAGAGGAGGCCTTGAATTGATTCCTTTCCAATACGAGGTATTTAGACCCCCGAGCGCATTGAGGACGACTATAGACTGAGGATTAAACACTCTTTTCATAATTATCGAATTTAAGGAAAGTTAAAAATTGTAGTTTTTCTAAAATATTTATTGATGATAATAATAACATAAGTATTATAGTACCTATAACTCTTTTTAAAATTTTAAATGTGGAACACGACGCATCACCGCCGCGGTTTGTCCCGCTTATTGGTTTTTTTTTAAATTCACACTGGCTCTTTATACACTGAGAAGATTGCAGCTTTCTTTTTTTATCGATACTTTTCTATAAGTGGGGTATTACACTATCAAATCTATGATAAAAGATATAATTAAATTGTAAATTAGAAATTATGGGTAATTTGTGAGCTTTTAAGGGGCATATACCTATTATGTCTATTTCATAATTTTATTATAATATATTTGATCATAGATCTATGATCATAGATATGATAGTGTAATACCCCCTTAGTAAAACTTTTCGCAGCCGACCACCTAACCAAATTGAGTTCTATTTTTAAAAGTCATTCCCGCCCTAGAGGGTAAGCAATTTTCTATGAGTATGTCCCGCCCAAGGACGGGAAGCAGCGTCTTCCACCCGCTACTCGGATCAAACAAACACTCTTTTCCAAGTATGAGAAATGAAAATAATTTACACAAAGTAAAGAGCCTGTCTGAGTTTGAACTTATGACCTCGTAAGTCGTGGCCATTACCACTGGGCCACCACTGCTCGCAACGACTACCTATCTGACAATTTGATTGCCATCCTGGAGTTTCTTGCCCGTTCTTCTCCATAGGAACCTACCATGGGCGTACCCAGCTTTTGGGCCCGGGGGGGGGGGGGGGGGGGGGGCGAATAAGAAATGTCTAAAGCCCCTTTACCCTACATGTAGTGTGTAGGGAAACACCTGCAAGAGATCCTAAGCTAGAGATACTAAAATGCATGATACAACAACATGACCGGCCGCGCAGTGCGATTTTTTCTAAAATTAATGCATAATTAATATTGTAATTGTAAAGTAAGTCTTAACGTGACTCTAATAAGTTTTATCGACAGTAATAAACACTTATGCATACAAAATCTAGGGGGGGCAACTGCCCTCCCTTGCCCCCCCCCCCTCCTCCTGTGCACGCCCGTGGTACCTACTTCACTTTGGAATGGGCAACTAGCTTCATCTTTCTGACTGACCGACCCCTTGACAATTCAAAAGTACCTGTAATTGGTTAATTTGAAATAAATGCTTTGAGTTTTGAGTTGGATTCAATAACTTTTATTTTCATTTTCTCTCTACAGGCAGCAATCGGCTGGGCAGATTTCAATGGTGGCTATAAATTCAGCTGTGGTGGGACACTCATTAGTCCGCGGTTTGTGGTAACAGCTGCACATTGTAGCAGGGACAATTCTGCTCAGACACCTGAACCCGTCATAGTCAGGCTAGGCGATCAGAATATTGATAACAATGTCAAAGATGGTGCTGATCCTGTTGATGTAAGATTTTACGATTTTTTTTTTACCTTTAATAGGTATGCTCGCGTTTGCTGCAATAATTGCTTAAGGTTGAACTAGTCGCGGGCTCGAACACACTGGTGGGCGTGGCCAAACAGCACGCTGTCTCACCTGGCATCGTGTCCGACCAGGGTTGGCATAAAACAAACAAGTTGTTTTAAAATATATTTCAAATAGTGTTTAAAACTATTTGAAATAAAGCAATGTTTTTTATAAAGTGTTTAAAAACACAGTATAAAACAAGTTTAAAATAATGATTTAAACATTAAAAATAAAAAAAACATGGTTTTAAATCGAGAATGAATGGAAATAAAATAAATGTGTTTAAAACTAGTTTGAAGAAAAAACAATGTTTTTATTAAGTGTTTCAAACCGTTCAAAATACGTGCTTTAAAACAACTTGTTTGTTTTATGCCAACCCTGATTAGGCCTGACTGATCTTTGTTGATGATTTGAAAAATTGATCAACGAAAAAAAAAAAACAAAAAAAAATCTAGTTTAAAACATTTTGAACTGTTTGATGTATAAAATTAAAAAAAAAACTGTTATTTTTTCCAACCCTGTGTCCGACAGTGATAGTATCAGTGATGAGCAGTTAGACGCTAGCTACACTCAACGTCTAGTTCACACGTGCACAAACACCAGTCCAAACAATTTGTTTGTAAAAAACGAGCGCGTAAAAAATTAGGTTTTTTTTTAAATAAAAAAATCTTAATAAATTAACTGGCGGAACTAAACAGACGTGACCAAAAACCGTCCAAGTGCGTGTCGGACTACGCATAATGAATGGTTCCGTAGTTGGGATTATTTATCCCAAATACAAACTTAACATTGTAAGTGAAATACATGTTCTCCCATACATTCCAACTGCAAATGTAAGTTTGTACACACAATATTGAGAGATTTACCATGTTATTTTGAGACCATAGACTTCTTATGGGTTTTCCTGTAATCTATGAGTAAAGAGCCATACCGTGCCGTGTTTTTTTTTTAAATTTATATAAAAAATATGTTTAAGATCCTCGCAACAAGCAAAGGGCTTGTTGGAAACCTATTGGAAAACCTATAAAAAGTCTATGGTCTTAAAATAACATGGTAAATCTCTCAATATTGTGCGTACAAACTTACATTTGCAGTTGGAATGTATTGGAGAACATGTATTTCAACTACAATGTTAAGTTTTTATTTGGAACGGAACCCTTCATTATGCGTAGTCCGATAAGCAGTTGGCCAGTTTTTTTCAACCCTGGTACAAACACGCTCTTGCTCATTTAATAAAATCTTGTTAATAATAATAATTATGTCCACTTTAGCCACCCAAACCCATAGTCCAATATCTTTGTTTCTACATCCTGCAATAGTCCTACACCAAACGGGGGTTGTCCTTGGGTGCACTTGCATAGTACATACAGGGATAACCGTCGGTTGGTGCCTCATATAATTAAAAATGTCTTACAGGCCTCCGCGAGTTGGCTTCGGCCCCTCGTTCGCCTTCCAAAGGTCAGGGAACCCAGGGTCCCGAGAAATGTCAAAGACCCTTTAAATAATAATGTTATTTTTTTATCACAGGTAGCAATCCGCCAGATACACACACACCCAGAGTACCACTCTCCCAAGGTCTACAATGACGTAGCCCTTCTGGAGTTAGTGGCTGACGTCAAATTCAGGTCAGCCATCCGACCCGCTTGTCTCTGGACCAGGGGTGACCTGGGCGGTCATAAGACGGTCATCGCAACTGGGTGGGGGGTTGTTAATCCTCGTAAGTTGAACGATGATAAAAGATGTACAAGAACACGGTGAACATGAACATCGAACACTTTTTTCGCTTGTGCGTACCACTAACGAACATCGAACACTGTGTTTGTCAAAAATGTTCGTGGCGCAGCCCCGGATCTAAGGGGGGGCAAACCGGGGCACTTGCCCCGGGCGGCAGTTTCATGGGGGCGCCAAATCCTTGAGACAAGAATTCGAAATATCGTACACGTGAAGCCCCTTTTCCTACAATCTCATAGGTTCTTATCAAGTAATCGAATCTTATATAAAGTTTGAAAAAAAAAAAACTTTGTATTTCCATACGCCCAGTATGTACATATATCACAAATGGTCACAAAAATGCTGCTCATTTCTCAGTTTTAACAGTTTTTCTCAAACACTGAAGGGACGCCACTATCAAGTTTTTGCCCCGGTTCGAAAAAATCGTAAATCCGGGGCTGTCGTGGCGATCCAATTTCGAATCCATGGCTTCTAAAGAGAAAGGGGTGGTTGAGCGCGAACACAAGTCGAACTGTGTTCGTATGGTGTTCGTGTTCGCTTTGCTAATTTACGTTCACACATACGTGTAAAATACTGGTAGTGCTGCATCCGGTTAGACTGGAAGCCGACCCCAATATAATTGAGAAAATGCTAGGAAGATGATGGACAAATCTTACAATAATCTTTTTAAAGTGAAAACTTTTTTAGACGTGTAGAGCGATTTTAAGTAGCGGGTAAACATATGGATTCGCGTCACCACGCGCCGTAGTGCTGTAACATAAAACATAGATGGCGCTAATACCAGTTTTAAATTTTTCCCTTCTGTTTTTCACAGATACTAGGCAGACTGCCACAGAGCTACAGAAAGTTTCACTGTCTGTTCTGGACGTCGACTTTTGTAATCAATCACTGAAGATGTTTCACAATCGTAACTGGGTGAACGGATTCATAGATTCACAGATGTGTGTCGGTGACTTAAGGGGAGGGAAGGACACTTGTCAGGTAGGTTGACGCAATCTCATTAATTTTGTAATTTTTTTTTTTGGTCGCCTGTGCTAGTTGCCAATAGTAGATTTTTCGCCTAGGGAGCAAACAACTATTTTAAAGGCGAGAATGTTTATTTGAATCCAAAGCAGAGCGAAGGATTCTAGAGTAGAATCCCGAGCACAGCGAGGGATTCTAAGATAGAATCCTGATCGCAGTGAGGGATTCAATGTTCATCACTCGAGCTTAAAATAGTGTTGCTCTAGAGGTGGACACTACTTTTTATCACCCTCTATGAAAAAAATAGTGAGTGCAACTTATGACTAAGAATAGTACCTACGTTTATTGTTATATTTTCTCACAAACTTTATCATCAGCCTATTGATTGTTCATACAATGTTCGTGATTCTCTCTTCGGTGATTGGAATTTTTACTAACAATATCCACATTCCAAATTCAAATCACTTTTAGTCCCCAGGGATTAAAGAGCTATTTTGGTGATGGGTATCGATATCTAAACACGACAAAATAAACATGATTTGATGGTTTTGTTTTGGGGTCACTTACCGCTCTAGCAGTATTGTTAAAGCTTGTCCCACCACCGCATTCACGCACACAAAAATGCGGATTTCTTTAGGTAATGTGGTAGTGGGGCACGTCATTTCAGAGTGGACAAGCTATTTAAAGTGTGAGTAATTGATAAAAAAAATCGAGAAAAGTTCGAGGTTTTTTTTTTTTTGGGGTCAACGAGCGCTGGTAGGTAGTTTTGTTACTTGAAGTATGAGTTAAGAAAAACTTTTTTTTATCGTGTTTAGATATCGGTAGGTACCTATCACATCTGCTGTGAAGTTTACACAAAAAATCTTCTTTTTAAACTCATTTCAAGTGACTACCTACTCTGTGGTTGATGACCTTAGGTGGTAAGTTTTACAAAAATATGATCCTGTCGAGCACAGACCAGCAATAAACCAAGCATTTTTATCATAGATAAAAATGCGGCTAAATGCTGGTCCTGCTCCACAACCACTTTGGCTCACTAGTTAAAATTTTAATATTTGGAAGAGTTGGTTCCTCCTTTTTTTTAAATTTTGTTTTTGACATTAGGAACTTAATGTTTATTTTTGTTTTATCAAGTAAATTGTTGAATGCTCCAAAAAGTAATGATTTTCTTTCTTTTTGGTGGTTAAATTGTATTAATTTCTTAAATACATTGCAAACTATAGTTTTGTATAATTTAGAAGTATTTTTATTTTTGTTAATGTGAGACCATGGAGCCGTTCATTAAGGGGGAAGCGCTAAGGTAGCCCGCGAAATTCAAATTTTCTTACGTTTTTTGCAATTTGCTGGTCAGTATTAAGTTGTACATCGATCAAAATATGATTCGCGGCCGTAACAAATATGTATTTACAGAATTATAATCATTAAAGTCATCAACACAACTCTCCAAGACCACGTAAGTCCAAAGAATGATGATTTCATGAAACAGTTATTCTTTGGACTTACGTGGTCTTAGAGAGTTGTGTTGATGACTTTAATGATTATAATTCTGTAAATACATATTTGTTACGGCCGCGAATCGTATATTAATCAACGTACAACTTAATACTGACCAGCAAATTGCAAAAAACCTAAAAAAAATTGAATTTCGCGGGCTACCCTGGCGCTTTCGCCTTAAGTTATTAAGATGTGTGTTGACTTGAAAGAGCATGGCAGTTGAGAATATGTCATGCTCACTTAAATGTCTCGCTGATGGTGGCGAGTGTGTTGGATCATTCGGTTCCCTACAAAATGGTTGAGCTGGATGGTGCTGATCCACGCGTCATGTTCGTGAACGGGCGCCGTCAGTTGAAACTGATCACCCTTATCTGCCAGGGCTTATTTTTAATCTTATATTTTCAATTACTTTTGATTATTTTTTGTACATTGTTTCGCCATATGCAACAAGAATGATGTACCCAGGATTTTGTAATATCTATATTTAAAAGAATGTCCTTGGAGTTTCTTTCCCGTTCTTCTCCATAGAGATCTATGTTTTGGAATGGGCAATTAGCTTCAACTTTCTGACTAACTGACCGACTCTTTGACAATTCAAAAGTCATTCAAAGTCAATTCAAAACTCAAAGCATTTATTTCAATTAAACCATTTACAGGCATGACTTAATTGAAATAAATGCTTTGAGTTTGAGTTTGAGACAGCAAAAGTAGCAGAGAGGCATGGGCGTACCCAGCATTTTTTTAGGCATGGGGCAGAAGTAAATAAACTCGATGAGTAGTAGGAAATTCTCTCGATAAAACTCGATAACTACGCATGCGGACTCAATTCGTCGACCCTACATTGTTTCGCGCGGTAATTTCGAATTATAACTAATGAATAATTAATTTTGTTAGTTAATAAACCTACATTTTTAACTTCGAGTGGGTACGCCCATGCAGAGAGGTACATAGCCTAGCCTTTTGATATTTTTTTGTTGGTATATGGGCGTGTGCTAGCTGACATATAGCAAATGATTTAATTTAATGTTTTGTGTGGCATAATGTAAATTATTTTGCATAAGTACCTATTATTGTATAAAATCAAGTTATTCTAACTGAACAGACAGCTGTGCTGCTGGACAGTTTGTTGCGCCACTTCTTCTTCCCAGCTAAAGCACTAGGAAGTGGTGAAGGGTGGGCGTTTTTGGGGGACTGTCTTAAGTAATTTTGACGTTCGAAAAATGCTGATTCTCAGCCTATGTTGAATAAATGAATTTTGATTTTTTCATAAGCAAAAGGCTATTCCTAAAAAAAATATCAACTCATTTTACTTCCCACTTTTCAGGGTGACTCGGGCGCTCCCATCCAAGTGGTTTCCAGAGAGAACTCCTGTATCTTCCACATCGTGGGTGTGACATCTTTCGGCAAAAAATGCGCAGAAATAGACAGACCTGCTGTGTACACCAGGATCTCAAGCTATATAGATTGGATCGAGAGTAAAGTGTGGCCTGACCAGTGATACGTAGTAAATAGGTTTTTAAGATTTAAATAAAAAGTATTTAAGAAAGAAAAAAGTTTTATTTCTACGTCAATATTTAAAAAATACAATAGACGTGGATATATTTAATAACCTGTTCCGCTTAGCTATTTCTAAAGAGCCATAAAAAACCCTGAAAGAAATCGACACGTGTTTCACCTCTCAACGAGGCAATCCTCAGGATGACGATTGTCTTGTCGTGAACTCGAACACTGCGTGTTGCAACACACCTACAATACTAAATATATCCACGTCTATTGTATTTTATAATGGATTTCCGCAAGGCCACGCCTGAATCAATTAACTATGTCAAGATGTTACTAACTCAATGGTGTTATCACACTCACGTGACAATACACTCGTCATCATCATTACCTGCCCTTATCACAGATTTCTTGCCGGTCGCCGGTCCGGAGACGACCCATTTCTCAGTGGGTTACCGACAACAGCGAGGCGCATACGTACGCATATATTTCGTGCGAAGCTAAATGGTTGGTTTGGATGTGTGAAAAAAATCACGGCAGTAGTTTATATAACGAAATTTAAAGGAAAACTATCACAGCTAAGTAAGCTCTACAAGTTAACGAGTAATAATCGAGCAACTTATATTTGCAGTTGCAAAAACATGTTTACCCATACATTCCGTATGGGAGAACATGTTTTTCAACGACAAAGTTAAGTTTGTTTTTGGGATAAATTCATCCCAACTACGGAACCCTTCATTGTGCGTGGTCCGAAAAGCACTTGGCCAGTTTTTTCAGTTGACATTTTGTTCTTTTAGTTTAAATTTTGTATGGAGTGATACATCTGGTAATCTGTGTAGTAGCAGCGTTAGGGTAGGGCGCGGTTGGGCGACCGTCCAGGGCGCCGGATATGAAGGGGCGTCGCGGGCGCCCCTTTATATCCCCTCACTCAGTGCCGGCGTTAGGTTAGGACGCGCATGGGCGCCAGACATGAAGGAGCGCCAAACGCGAACCACCGGCCATTTATTTCTGTTATTTAACTCTTTTTTTACCCGACTGCGGGACAGCAAAGACAGGGTAATGTTTTTCTCTAACTTTTCTGTACAAGTCGACAAAGTTTAGGTACTGTTTTTATATTAATGTACCAAAGAAAAGACGCAGCGGGGTGCTAAAAAATGTTGAGCTCGCTCTTGCGCCTGCGTTCTCTGAAGTCTGAATTCTCAAACTTTTCTACATAAAAGAAATCCTAAGTTTTCCGTGGCGGGGTGCTGAAATTTTAGAGCTCGCTTCGCTCGCTTTAGCATCCTGCATTTTTCTATTTCTCAAACTGGAAAAAAGCTAAAATTTTTGCCCGTCTTCTCTCCAAGAGTAGTAAGAGGCGCCACAGAAATCTCGCCTAGGGCGCCAGTATTGCTAAAACCGGCACTGTTAGTGCCCTTATCACAATTTGTTTGGGGCCATCCGTGTATTTTTCTTTCATACATCTCTATTAGTCGTCATCTCGGTAGGCGATACAAATACTCACCTTCATAGCTTCACTAGTCCCTCAAGAGACCACAGTCACCCACGTGATCACACACACTACTGAACACACTCACTCACATGACCACACTCGCTTACTTGACCTCACTCAATCACGTGACCACATACACTCGGTGTTAAACTACTTTTGGTACTGACTTCTGTACCTTATCATTTCTGTTAAAAGTGTAAAATAAAGTAATGCATCTTTAGTAAATTAGCAGTTTTTATTTAATTATGGAAGTAAACATTTTCACTGCGATTATTTTTATAACAATTTAATGTGGAAAAAAAGATTAAATTGACCTATAAAACTATTAGCAAGTAATTATTTTTAATAACTTTACATTATTATATACAAAAATATTACATTCTCTGCTCATATCCTTAAACTCAAGAGTTAGTAGAAAATGGAGTCCATGATGGTTATTTTTTAGAATTACCATTTCCAAATAGGTTTATAATAACCGTTTCCTACGGCCCGTTCAAATGGAACATAACATAACATAAATGCTCGAGTTGACTGGACTGCAGGACGCAGAACGCATCCAGTGTGACAAGTCCCTAAATTTTAACTCTAACTACAGGGTCGAATTAAATTATTACCCGTAATATGTTACCCCGGTTCTTTGTTCCAGGCTCAAAGGAAAAGTCTTCTAAACATCACAGTTTAGAAGAGTATCCTGGGTAAATTGCCTTGTGAATCTTATTTTATTTATTGGTTGTTTTGCGCACTCCGGTTACTACTTCTCGTTGAGTTTTAGGCCATAATCTGTACATATTACCTACATGTCCAATATCATTACATTACCTATACATAAATGCATGTAGCATGCTTTAAAATACAAAAAATAAAATATCT
This sequence comes from Omphaloscelis lunosa, assembly GCA_916610215.1. Classification (NCBI taxonomy): domain Eukaryota; kingdom Metazoa; phylum Arthropoda; class Insecta; order Lepidoptera; family Noctuidae; genus Omphaloscelis; species Omphaloscelis lunosa. Next base: position 6,757,467 of record OU744270.1, read on the forward strand.
ACTTAGTAATAAATAATAATTTGATATACTTCTACAATTTCATACCAATCTATTCACTAGAAAAATACAGTCAACAAAAGTTAAACATAATCAGCCTGTTCCCACTGCTGGGACACAGGCCTCCTCTCTGTGAAAGGGAGTGGGCTGTATTCCAACACACGGGCCTAGTGCGGGTTGGTAGATGTCACATGGCTTCGAATTTTCGGTTCTAGGACATGCCAGTTTCCTCACAATGTTTTCCTTCACTGTTTTGAGATTAGCCTTTATAATTTAAACCAAGTAAAATGCCCGTTTGGGTTCTGGGTACCACTGCTCTAAAAAGAAGGTATGCTGGCCGCTGACTACAAAAACTTATTGAACTACTGAGTATCCAATTTCAGTCTAGGTGAAAAAAAATTATATTGGCAAAGCCAAAACCCCATAGATACATACATGGAACGACTGCCTATCTGACCACCACAACCCAGTTACTGGGTAAAATGGTACCCCTTGGTAAGACTGGTTGTCGGACTACCGATTACAACTGTCAACTGGCAATTACTGAATTCAATATTGAATAAATATTTTTAAAAATCTAAATTATTTATAAAAAATTCCTATACAACCAGACTATAATCAACAACAAAGGTTTTAGTAAAACTACCCTTACACATATGGTATAAACAAGCTATTACATGTGGCAGCACTGCCAATAAAAAAAGATACAGATTCTTCTCTATGGGCGGAGAGCTACCAAAGGGGTAGAACCATAGACCTCTCCGATTCCCATCCCTAAGATGGTGACTACTGTAGGCGAGGATCAGCATGAAGGACAAAAGATATAGGTTTAACTTCTTTTCCAAATAGCTGTATAAAAGTATTATGAAAGTTATTAGCAGCCAGAAGGTGGTGCAGTGAAAGATTCCTCTACTTTTTAAGTTCGTCATATCCTGTAACAAAAGAGGAAATAATTGAAATGTTTGTATTAATAATTACGGCAAAGACTGCCTAGTGATCGCTATAACTAGGTGACTGCTGAGCGTGAGGTCCTGGGTTCAATTCTCAGGTCGGGCAGTGTTATTGGGTTTTGCTATGTGAAATTTCTCAGTAGCAGCCTGGAGTTTGGATGTGTGCCCCGTTGATGGCAACAGGCTTGCCCCCTATTACATGGGACTTAAAAAATAACTGGCGAAATGTGGGTGAACCTGCTACAGGGACACCTCTGCCCAACCCTTCGGGGAAACAAGGCGTTATGTTATGTGTTGATGGCAATAGGCTCACCCCCTATTATATGGGACTTAAACATAACTGGCGAAATGTAGGAGATCTATACATCATAAATGATTTTAAATGAGTTTAAAGTTACACTCCAAATGTGAAAGTAATTTGAAATTATGAATTATGAACTCACCTTTAAATAAATAGACCTAGCAACAAAAGCATGGTCGACATCAATAAGAGAAGACACGATTGTACAAAAGGTCACATTTAACGCACTGGCTTGTAAATTTAAATTGTTGTCATGAGTGAAAAATATTAGCGAAGATAAAAATCCAAGGCTTGCATGCACCAGACTGTCTGCAATAGCGCGAAATGATAAAGAATTCGAATATTTTGATCGAAATACTATATGATCTCCAATGTAAGCGGTAAAGATGATTGCCAAAGAGAGGATAACTTTTAAAAATTTCATGTTTTCGTTTTGTTCACCATTTTTGGGTTATATTGATCATTATATGGTTTTTATACGGGTGGTTTAGTTTGTGTTTGTAATGACTTTGCTAATTACATGGTTAAATTTGTGAATAACACTTTGTTTTTGTAAAATTATTGCTAGTTTGCGATGACAATAAACTTGACTGACATTACAATGTTTTGGTTGGCGTTCGAAATATGAGGTTCATTTAGCACCTCAGCGGGCGAAGTACAAGAATTAAAAAAATATGTATTACTAGTCCAACTTCAAAGAACACAAAAAATCACAAACAAGTCAAAACATTAAATTTAGTTTTTACTTGCTGTAAGTATGATTTCTAAAGCCTCTACACTGATTTTTATTTGTCTGTAAAACATTTGTACTCATTGTACTCAACTTGGTTTTCAAACGCACTACTAGTGATGTCAAAATGACATTAGATTGGCAGAGTTGTTAAGTTTCTTTTGATTATTTATGTTCCTTAGCCCTAGCACAGGTAATAACTTGAACAACCACATTTTAGTTTATTTAAACCTTTATACAAATGTAAAAGAAATCAACCTCCTATTTTCTCGCTTATGCTCGTAGAATGAGATTCATCCACGTAGAGTTGTTAGCCCCGAGAACCATAATTTTAAGGGAGTTGGTTTCGTCTGGCAAGTTCTAAGTTTTTGCACTCAATATGTGATATAATAGATTGATTCTGTTGTACGAAGCTTGATGGACTTAGCTATAACTAAATAACATCAACACTAAGGTTCCGCGCAAACAACCCACCGACCATAGCCACCGGTAGCCCAGTGACAAGCAGTTCACATGCTTTTTCATTTGTTTTGTATGGATTCGTCGCATACGTGTGGCCGGTGGCGGCCCCCCACTACTTCAGTACACAACACCGCAGCAAGAGGCGACAGCTACCGGTGGCTGTGGTGAACTGTGGTCGGTTCTACACGGTTGCCAACTGCGTTGTTTGAAATTTAGTCGTAAACCACCATCTACACGGTTGTAAACCACCAACGTCACCTCTGTCGGAATACGGTTGGCGACCGGGTAGCAGGCATTTAAGATAGACTATTCTACGGGACACGCCTACAACTTCAGCTCAGAAAACTATTCGTAGAGGGCCATTTTTTACATCAAAACCTCGCATGTCTCGCGGAGAAAAATGATGAGAAAGCAGTGACACTGCTATTGTCACAATACTGTTGTAGTATTGTAATTAGTAGTAAGGCAAACGAAAGCCGAAAAGCTTAACTTCTGGTTTCACTTTCATAAAATAAATAATGATATCATCCCGTGCCTGAATTGGATAAGATTTAAGCGTGAAAAATGCTACTGATGAAATAGTCTGGAGAAAAATCAATCACTATTTCCGCCGATATCGTTACGATCTCATGCGAAGGATTTGTGACCGAGTGACCGTGTCCTTAAGTCGGCAATACCCTGGCTATTATAGGTATCCAAATAATTTCCTTTCTTTAAGCAGAAAAATGCCTATCCACGTCCTATGACGGCCGTGTCCAGGACGTTACAGTCAGGACCGTGGCACACACAACACAAGGCAGGCACTGAAGCTCCGTCGCCCCGGATCTGGATTTGTTTGAACAACTTCAAAAAGTACAAACCGAAATTATTTTTGAGCCCCTGACGGAGCACAGTCCGTCCTCGTCCCGGGCACGGCCCTAATATTTGTGGATAGACCGTATAAAAGAAGAATATAAAATTCCTTCCTCCGGCCAATAACAGCCGAAAGGACGGCATTTCTAAACGACAAAGTTCCATATTTTAATCTCAGAAATACAAGGAAACAGTATCTATACAAAGCCACACCTTAAATTCCGATTGAATTATTGGACTCATTATAAAATAATAAACCTCTATTAGAACTTGAACTCTTCAAAGAAACATTTTATTTCAATGCGAAGACCTAAGACTTTGGTTATCTAAACTAGTATGCAATAAACTCTGTTTTCAAATATTTTATTTGCACGAAGGGGTCTAAGTCACTGGCCATGACTGTAATACCTGAAACCTTATCACTTATCATTTTATCAGTCACTGCATTAGTTATCAGCTTGGGTTACTAACTCTTAGATCCAAATCTACTCCCTAACTTTTTTTCCTATCTAACATACAAAAAATATAATACCTACTTTTTATTTCAAATTGGGCTCTCAGACCAAATAAAAAACTAAGACATAGCGCTGCGAACAATACAGTGAAGCATACTAAAACTACACCTCCGCCTTGTGCATATACGCTTTCACGGTCACGCACACATTTACAACTGTTTACAATCAATCAAACTACATTTCGCTAAGTGCACACAAGTATAAAAAATCGACCTCACGTCACTGTTGACAGCGCTATGTCTTGATTTTTTATTTGGTCTGAGATTGTGCTATATAAAAACGGCTTAAATAAACTCGTTTCTTATCGATATGTCTCATAAATAACTATTCAAAAATATGCATCGGATTGCTGATGGCGCTGGGCACTGGCATTGGCGAATATTAGAGCTATGCCCATCCACTTATAAAACATAAACCCTTGGGCCTTTGATTCGGCCCAGAACAAAAATCAATATTCAGTTACTGAAAACGAATAGATATAAAATATATAAGAATTCAAAACGATAAAACACCTTTTGAATGATAAAATCCCTCTTTTTCAGTATATTTAACACAAATCTACAAAATCTACACCTGTTAGTCGATTTTAAATCTTCTAACACTAAATATTACACCTAGTTACTAAATTAAATGTCTCCTGAAAACGGTGAACGTTTCTTACGCGGCAACACTCGACAATCAACACTCCTACGAACTGAGCGCTATGAGATAAAAAGTTTGGTAAATCACTTCATATTTGTACAACGTGCGGTTTCGAACCTATTATACCAAAAGGTTCATAAAACCGGATTAAAAGTTTATCAAAATGCGTGAAATAGTGCATGTACAGGCTGGACAATGTGGAAATCAGATCGGATCCAAGGTCAGTAGTTTTTTCCAGTTTATCTTATAATTTTTTCCGGTATACATTTTCTAAAGACATAGTGGTTAGCAGCGCAACTTGTCGTAGGAGACAAGAAATGCTTTTAATAACGGTTGAAATGCAATTTACATATAGAAAGTTAATGAATATTCGTGGAGACAAAATGACTGCGCCTAAAATGGACCATCGTGTGATGTGCTTGGCCCATAGCAAATCAGAATTTGTCATTAGAAATACCGTATTCTGCCTAACGACAATTTTTCAAAGGGCTTAATTTTGATATCAATAACGGGGCGTGGATGTAAATGTAATGTATCAAGGTCATTGTTATTAGAAGCTACCTACACAAATACTGATAATTACGAAATAATCCATGCCGGGTTCTCAGATAAACATGTACTTTTAAAGAAATTTTAGATGGCTATCCGCCGGAATGTAATGGAGGTGCAACGCACCCCAAATTATTGTGATTGTTTGACCCACTTTCCGAGAACTTGCTTGAATCGAAACGTGTTTTTGTCGCATTACGCCGCGTTGCAGTACAATTCAATTTAGCGCCATCTATTATCGAGTAGGTGAACTAACTTGCGTAACATCTAGAAGGTTGTGAAAAAAAATCTATTCTATTGATGTTATATTGTTTTGTTAATTAATAGTTAAAACCGTTTTCCTTATATACGTTTTATAAATGAAACAAAGTTAATATACTACTTTTCTGTCACTTCAATGAAATAAAATGAAAAGGACAAATAATAGCTTGATAAGGCAATAGGTATTTGCTTGAATAGAGAATAATAATTTTTATAAGTCTTATTCATAAAATATTATGTAATACCTACTAAGTCTGTGAGGTCTTCACAGTATAATTGTGTCAACCTCAGACCAATTAAAAAACAAAGACAGCGCTGCGAACAACACAGTGAAGCATGTCAAAACTACACCTCCGCTCTGCATACACGCTCACGCACACATTTACAATCAAACTACACCTCACTAAATGCACACATGTTTACAAAACCGGCTTCACATCACTGTTGACAGCGCTATGTCTTGGTTTTTTTTTATTTGATCTGAGGTATCAATTTATAATATAAAAAAATTACAATACTTAAACATCTTTTCAACAGTTTTGGGAGATAATTTCGGACGAACATGGAGTAGACCCTAACGGTTACTACATAGGGGAGAGCGATTTGCAGCTGGAACGCATAAGCGTGTACTACAATGAGGCATCCACAGGTGAGAAATTTATTTATGCTTTTAATTATTTGAATATAGAGGTCCCCGTTCTGCTGACTACACTAGGCTCACAATTTAGTTGCCAAACATATAAACAAATATGTGTGCTTGGAAAAATTACTTTTAAATTTAGTACTTACTTCCACAAAGGTTCACTCTGTGTAACGACTTAATTTTTCTAAGTTTTTCTCTAGTCATTATGAAACCAAAAAAATCAATCTAATCAATTACCTATTGTTTAAGAGTCACGAAAATAAATCAGATATTTGTGTGAGTGGATATAATATCAAAACGTAAAAAAAAAGTAAATACAGAATTTTTGCATGATCAAAATATCTGCGTTTGCGCGCCATATGTCACATGACAATTCACAACGCTCTGTTTATCCCGACAAAATTGTAAATTAGAACAAAAAGGTTATAAAAAAAACTACAAATGAACGATTTTCAGAGTTTTTCCTTGTGCTGTGAGGTCTTGCCAAATTTCATGATGCTAGGTCAACAGGAAGTGCCTTAAAAGTTGATTTATTTGCGAGTATCAAAGTATGTCGCTTAAATGGCCATATTTATTTTATTGCCTTGACTTAGAAGTTCGATTTTTTTACAGCTCAAAGGGACCGTAGACCTATGTATTTGATATTTATTTTAACTTGATACCTCCACGCGTTCATAAGAAAAAGGGTCTTAACTCAAAAATTACCCAAGCAAAGTTAATAAAATTTATCGGAGGCAGAGCCTCAAAATATGAGCGTAAATTTAATTATTTCGGAATATAATATTTACATAATATAATATATAATCTAACAGACTTAAAATAATAATATGTAGGTATATAAAAAAGAGGGAAAAGAATCATCGGGCATCAAACAATTCGCCCACATCACTGGCAACAGGAAAAGTGCCCAAAAGGCTGGCAGCATTGCCACGTTGTATGGTGATGCTGATTCTTTTGCCAAAAAAGCGGCCGGCCTCAAGCGATTATTTAAATATGGGCATAACAGCCGCACTGGTTCAACAACCCACAACCGTAAGCCGCGGTGGTCGCGGTCATAACATGAATGGGTGACCATATTTGAAACATTGAGGCCACGTCACACGTGTAACCAGCGAAAAGTTGGAAGATGAATAACTACTATGTCTCTGTCTTTTATATCTACGGTATGTCTCTGAATAAAGTGCACAAACGAAAATGGGTGAAACTAGACCATTTTTCATCGACAAAAAAAATGGAAATAACAAAAAAATACCATTTATAAAAATAAAAAAAAAACGAAGCGATTGAAAAAATCTGACATTAATTTCAAAATTTCTTCTAAGAAACGTGTTTTTAGTTCCGGGTTCATACCCAAAGGGTAAAACGGGACCCTATTACTAAGACCGCTGTCCGTCGGTCTGTCTGTCCGTCTGTCACCAGGCTATATCTCATGAACCGTGAGACAGTTGAAATTTTCACAGATGATGTATTTCTATTGCCGCTATAACAACAAATACTAAAAAACAGAATAAAATACATATTTAAGGGGGCTCCCATACAACAAACGTGATTTTTTTTACAGATAATAATAGTACGCAACCCTTCCTGCGCGAGTCCAACTCGAACTTGGCTGGTTTTTTTACTTGACTGTTTTTAGGGTTCCGTACATCAAAAGGAAAAACGGAACCCTTATATGATCACTCATGTGTCTGTCTGTCCGTCTGTCACAGCCAGAATCTATAAGAACTCTATGGTCTTAAAATATCATGGCAAATCTCTCAATATTGTGCGTACAAACTTTGCAGTTGGAATGTATGGGAGAACATGTTTTTCGACTACTGTGTTTTGTATTTGAGATAAATTCATCCCAACTACGGAACCCTTCATTGTGCGTGGTCCGACACGCACTTGTTCGTTTTTTTAAGGGTTTCTTTATATTTGCCATGTAACATCAATTATCATTATTGTTTTTATTTTAACGAAATTGACTCAATTAATAAAAAGTTATTATTTTTTCAATACAGGGGAATTTAATAATTATTACGATTCTTTTTCCATTTTTTTTTTTGTTGATGAATAATAGTCTAGTTTCACCCATTTTTGTTTGTGTACATTATCCAGAGACACACTATAATAATTCTATACTTACATATTATAAAAACTTTTTACTAAAAGGACCTTTACTTTTAGTAAAAAGTTTTAAGTCGGTTGTTTTTTTTTTTAATTTTTATTTGTAGTACCAACCCCACACAAATTCGAATACATATAACAAGAACAGGAAAAAACTATCCAAGCAAAGTTAATAAAAATTATATGGGACCACCTCGAGAGCATACCCTTTCAAACAAAAAAAGAATTTTCAAAATCGGTCCACAAATGACGGGAAAATCGGCGGACATACATTAAAAATGAATATTAAACATTAAAATATTTATTTATTTTGTAATACCATAGTGGGATTTATGTGTCCGTGGCATCACAGCGAGCCCTATCAGAATACCAACGCTGCGGTATTTATTTTTTAAATATCGCAGCCTTTTATTATTATTTTTTTCCTTTCGTTAATTCGAAAAATTTTGTTAGTTTTAGATGCTCCTTTTTAGTTGTTATTACTGTTTATATTTCCTGTGCGTGTCCCAAATAAAATATTTTTCTTCCATTCTTTCTTTCAAAAAAAAAAAAACCCTAGAACATTTATAACCTCCTCCTTTTTGGAAGTCTGTGAAAAACAAAGTCGCTAACCGTGTCTGTATGTGTGACCGCGCTGTAATAAATTACGCAACGAATTTGGTTGCGGTTTAAACTATCATTTAGAAAATTTATTCCAGAAGTTTTATTACCTTGACCTGCCCTACAAACAACCGACCAATGGGGCTGTAGTATTAAAAAAAACATTAGAATATCACCCACTACCCAGTAATTGGGCCATAGAGGTCATATTCCGGTCAACCTTGCTAGGAAAGCTAATTGGATGACCGATGACGACTACGGTGGATCAACCTTGGGCCTACTTAATACTGTTCGGTAGTGTAAATTGATAAATTGCTTCAGACCATGCCTCTATAAGGAAGGGACATTGTTAAAAGTTAAGGCGTTGACGATCAAATGAAAGAAAATACTTCATTGGATGCTATACTAGCTGTGTCCGTAATTTTGTCCGCTTGGACTTCTGAATTCCCCATACGACCTTCAACACACCATTTCAATGCGTTAAGGCGACGATAAACCGACTTTTAATGATTTTATACTGAAGATGACGTCTAAACGAGTAGTGTTAATGATTTAGAAAAAATTTTTTGTTAAATTTGAGGATTTTTTAAATATTTTAATATAGACATATTTTGGATTATGTTTTTATTACATAGTGAAATGAATTTGGAAAGTTATGTCTAACGCGGATTAAAAACTGGGAATCACGCAAAATCTATCAAGCGTATTTTTCTGAAACCTTCACCATTTTAAAGATAGTTTAATTATTGATCTTACTAATATAGTATACGCGTTTTATTAAAATACCTTTTGTATTATGCATAATAAATTAATAATGCGTCTAAGCTATAAAACTCTAAAGAAAGAATTAGCTGCCGCGGGACGCCTGGCAGATTTGAAACATCGAAATTGACTTCGACTTTGACCATTTTCATCCCAATCATCATCATCTAATTTGTAAAACTCAAATAATAAACAACATCGAAATTATTATGTACAGGTTATATGCTTAAAAGAATAGTTTACGACAGGAAATTAAATATGGCGACTGTTAGCGTGTTAGCTGTTGGCGCCAACAGTCGACGCGTCACCACGCCAACATTCGATCTGACCCGCCGCTATAGATGTTTCACATAAAAAAAAGAAAGCTTAAACTTAAACCCAACTACGACACGATAAACAAGACATTGATATCGATCCAAACTTCGGTTTTCGTAAAACTGGCGTCACACGCGGTTACTAACTCATGGAATGAAGGTTATAAATCGTACAGATTACGTGTTCGAGGGCTGTGGGGTGCCCTTTTTTGCACCTGTCCCTTAAATACTAAAGGAAAAAAAACCGGCCCCGCCAATGAACGCACAAAAACATCGTGACGAAACCGGCGTGTTCTAGAAAAAAAATATCTTAAGACATCCACCAACCCACACTGGGTACGCCCGCATTGTTTATTATGGCCCACGCCTTCACATAGAGAACGCCTGTGTCCTAGAAGTGGAACGTTGTACGCAGATTATGAAATGACGCATCGATATAAATAATAATGAACTGCTGTTCCTTGGTAAGCGCCTCACTTGAAGACGGTTTGACAGATTTGGCTATTTTATGTTTTAAAATATTCGTAATAGTCCAAATTAGGTTACAGAAAGAAAATTTTTAAAAGTTTACCGCCAATTTAAAAATTCGGGAAAACTGACCGTTCTTTTTTATATGAACTCGAGACCTTTGGACAGGACAACGGCTGTCCGGTCAGCTGGTTGTCTATAACTTTATAATTATCTCTGATAATAAATAATGTGTCATTGAATTGCGTTGTTAACTCGACTTACATAATATATGTGACAGCTCATGGAAATCTAACATAACATGACGTAACTGTTCTACCTATATAATTTTTATTTTGATCGGTGGTAAATTGGTGATTCATATTTCTTACATAGTGTAGCGTGAAACGTCTTTTTAGGGTTCCGTAACTCAAAAGGAAAAAACGGAACCCTTATAGGATCACTCGTGTGTCTGTCTGTCTGTCTGTCACAGCCAATTTGCTCCGAATCTAATGGACCGATTAAGTTGAAATTTGGTACACATATGTATTTCTGTGACCCAAACACGAACGTGTAACGTAAATAAATGAATTTTGAAAATAGGGGTCACTTTTGGGGGGTAAACAAGATTATTAAAAAAAGTTTTGTTAACAGTACCGTGTGAAATATCAAATGAGAGGGCCCGTTGCGAGGATCTTAATAAATATTTAAATTTAAAATAAACACTTTTAAAGATATTTAAGAAATTCGATGAAAATTGACCATTAGACCCTTGTCTCCGAAACTACTGGATCTAAAATTTTGAAAAAAATACATAGTATGGCTCTTTACTCATAAATTACAGGAAAACCTATAAGAAGTCTATGGTTTCAAAATAACATGGTAAATCTCTCAATATTGTGCGTACAAACTTACTTACATTTGCAGTTGGAATGTATGGGAGAACATGTATTTCAACTACAATGTTAAGTTAGCGTTTGGGATAAATCATCCCAACTACGGAACCCTTCATTGTGCGTAGTCCGACACGCACCTGGCCGTTTTTTTCAATGAGATCTTTAATTAGAATGGTAGATAGTAGTGGTGGCTCAGTGGTAACGACCCCGACTTATGAGTTGTAGGGCGTGGGTTCAAACCAAGGCTTTACTTTGTGTAAATTATTTCATCACCACTGCTCTCAAAACGGTGAAGGAAAACATCGTGAGGAAGCCGGCATGTTCTAGAACCAAAAAATCGTTAATTAGTAACGATTGTAGTCAAGTTACGTGATAACAAATTGAGTAAAACGCCATCTATTGCAAAGAGCTCTGAACAAAATGATTAACTTTATCATTCTATGGGTTCGAAAAGAAGTAAAAGGTTTAATTTATCTTTTTTGTTGAAAATACGTCATTTATGAGTCTAAATAGATAAATAAGTATTAAACAAGTTAGTTTTGATTTTTACTAATCTTACTTCAGCCATAATCTGCCGTTTATCGCTTTTTAGTGATTGTTAACTTCATAATTGTTACCTATGCTGCCATCTATGATTCTTTTCTAAGACTAATTATAATTTGTTCGAGTTGTGACCACATGCCCTGGTTTAGTGGATTGTCTCTGGGATTGGTCCCGTCTAAATGGTTCATTATGATCATTGTTCATACCATAGATATATTATTTCTAACTAGGATCCATAAAAGATTTCCCTGAAAGGTTCGATTCCCGGGTTGCGGAAGGAGAAATTCCAGATGGAAAAACCCAATAACACCTTATTGGGTTTTTCCATCTGGAATTTCTCAGTAGCAGCCCGGAGTCTGGATTTGTGCCCGGTTGATAGATGAAAATAGGCTCGCCCCCTATTACATGGGACTTAAAACATAACTGGCGAAATGTGGATGTACTATAAGTACACCTCTGCCTAACCCTTCGGGGAATACAGGCGTGATGATATGAAGATCCATAAAAGTTATGACACTGACTGATGACCTTTTTACACGTTCAGGGCTCTGATCGAGGACAAGAGCCGCACCGTTTCCGTTCCGTTTTTGACATTATAACGAACCGGTTTTTAAATCACCAAGTGTGTAGGTTTGTATGGGCCATCATACTATTTTTTTAAAACACCGTCCGTTGTCCGGTGGAAAAAACGGACGACTACAAGCGGCCTCAGGCTGCCGGTTAACCGGAACCGGGCCAGCGGTGTTACAACAATATGTATTTGTTGTGTTCAGCCGAATCATTTAGGCGAAGAAGTTTGTATGCGAACGAAACAGTAAATAGAATTAAGAATATCGCAAATACGACGGAAAGCATTATAAAAACATACCTTTTCTTAAAACTCGCACAAAAGCACTGGCTCAACATCACTGACCTGCACTGTTGCACTCCGCGTGGCATCATCTTGATGTAAACAAGTCGGTTGCTAGGCAACGCGATGATGTAATTATTATGGCGCTGACGCATAGTTTTTCTCCACGGTATGTTGCACATGAGTAACTAATACAAATACGTTCTTAATGTCCCTCGACAAACCTCTACGAACATAATAACATCCTCCTTTTTGGAAGTCGGTTTAAAATATACCTACTATATTTTTTTTCGTCTTCTACTACATTCTTACAGGCAAAGGCGTCGATAATAGGTATACTTTTATTGATATAAAAAAGTTGGCAACCCTAAAGTATGCTAACATAAATGTATGGAGCAACTGATATTTTATTTCGCGTTTTCTATGTTGATTTCATAGTGAAAGTTGTTCATAATGAAGAGTACATACCCTATTAAAGTTTTTCAGCTTTTTAAATTACACCTCGTAGAAGAAAAAAAATATGACATTATGTTGTTAATCACCTATGTTAGTGTAACTAAAACGTGATAAATACTCAAACTCAAAACATTAATTACAATTAAACCAATCACATGCACTTTTGAATTGTCAAGGGGTTGGTCAGTCAGTAAGATGAAGCTAGTTGCCCATTCCAAAGTGAAGTAGGTTCCTATGGAGAAGCACGGGCAAGAAAATCCGTCGAAGCTCGTTAAAATCAAAATATTTGTAAGCTAGGAAATACCGGTGCCATCTAGTTTTAATATATTCACCAAAAAACCTATAAAAATGTCTCTAATGCCCGATTCTTATAATTTACGGACCGATCATTGTGGGATAAAATTAACTCTTGTATCAATAACAGTACACTTTGTAAACAAGCATATTACAAATTAGAGGATTATATCCAAGATAATAGTGCTTGGAAACATGCTGGTCCTGCTCCATAGGACAATTTAGAATCAAGACAAAATCAAAAAGGTTGCTAATTTAATTGTAAAATTTATAATTTTGTGTTATATGACAGTGATTTTACGTTCTGTGATTACTTCCTCACACACTGACTTATTAATTTTAGAAAAATTAGAAAAATTGTCTACTTTTACAATGTTTGTAAATATGTGAGCACCCATGTATCTATCACATAATTAAATTATCTGTAGTTGCTTCATTTTTAATTATTTTTACCTATTGTGGTATAGCAATTTTATTCTAGGTGCATCGTCTTCACATATAATTATTTAACTAATGTACGTACTTATAGAAACTATCGTAAAACATTTTAAAAGAGTAACGGTGGAGTTTCTTGCCCATTCTTCTCCATACGAAAAACCTTTTGGAAGGGGCGACTAGAATCAATTATATTATTTTGTAAATTTTGACGTTCAAAAGTGCCGTACATGGGCCTGTTTGAAATAAATGATTTGACTTGAATAATGAAGCAAAGACCTTCATAGCTTTGCATAGTAGGCCCTCCCATATATGGAAGTAGCTAACACAGATAAAAATTTCTTACGAAGCCATTTCAATGCCCAGTTTGGCAGTAAAAAAGTAACCATTGGTATGAAGAAAATGATTCGTTTTTGTTTATAGGAACCAAGCATGATAAGATCTACTTACTCACAGAATTAAACATATCAATAAATTAAAACTCAAATGTATTTTTTCTTCTAGGCAGATACGTCCCTCGCGCAGTGTTGGTGGATCTGGAACCTGGTACCATGGACGCAGTCAGGGCGGGGCCATATGGACAGCTCTTTAGACCCGACAACTTCGTGTTCGGCCAGAGTGGAGCCGGTAAGTAACGCCATCTAGCGACGACTAGCTGAACTAATTTGTGTTGATGTGTCATTATGGAAGTGACTAAAAACTTGTTTGGAAATCGGTTGCCATGGTATGGGCATGTAATGCGGAGGAATGACGAAAGTTTTGAGATGAATGTGGGTGGCTATAAGAGTAGGGGAAGACCAAAGAAACGGTGGATAAACTGCGTGAAAGAAGATATGGCTAAAAAGGAGGTGACTACCGAGTAGACTACTTATAGAGATGTATGGAAGAAAACGAAAAGTTCCGCCGTCCTCAAATAAATTGTGACCACCATGAGAATGATGTCATCATGGCAATTTCCTATTCGGGCAGTGGCACCACGCCGTAACGCCATCTAGCGGCGAATCGCTGAACTAATTGGTGTAGATGTGTCATTGTGACTATTCTAATAATTCTGATGCAGTCATTTGTCGTGGTATCTTTGTAGGCTAGATTGCATTATGTTGGTGAATTATTTTAAGTGCTAAACTTATTAATTTAGAACACTTGCTCAAGGACTTAGATGATTTGAAACTGCACATTCGCAATGAAATTTGTTTGCGTAATTAATCATTCACTAAGTTTTAATTTCATAACTATTGAAGACTAGCTGAACCGACGGACGTTGATCTGTCCAAATTTCAATAATTAATAGAAAAACCCATATAGAAAACGATGATTCAGATTTTCCTGAAATTGAAAATTTTCTGGGAAAGTTTTACCCATTTTTCTTTCCCTAAAAACGGAATTCGGACTATTACGAACATATCAAATCAAACTTTATTTGTGAACAAAGGTAAATAAAAGGTCTTAAAAATATACATTTTAGCGTGATCTCATTTTTTATATAATTTTAATAACATGCAATGATAATAATCAAAAGAATTAATTAAGAAAAAATAAATTATGTCAAAACAAAATACTGCCAAATTGGTCCAGCCGTTCTCAAGTGATACGCTTACCAACGAACAGCATTTTATTTTATACCATCTGGCGTCGCTCACCCTGTATTTCCGACTTATCCAGTGGATTTCCCATAATTTTCTTCCATGTAAACCTCTCGACAATTACGAAACAACACAAAAACTGCCTAGTCTGTCGAGCCATTCTCTAGTGATCATCTTTCATACATGCGGCAATAGTTTTTTGTTTTTCCATTGGCTTGGCCTGGAGATAGATAGCATTTTTTTATCACATAACATCACGCTTTTATTCCCCGAAGGGTTAGGCAGAGGTGTACCTATAGTACACCCACATTTCGCCAGTTATATTTAAGTCCCATGTAATAGAGGGCGAGCCTATTGCCATCAACCGGGCACAAAATCCTGACTTCGGGCTGCTACTGAGAAATTCCAGATGGAAAAACCCAATAACACCTTGCCTGACCCGGGAATCGAACCCAGGACCTCATACTCGGCAGTAGCGCTTTGCGACCACTAGACCAACGAGGCAGTCGAGGCATTTTTTTTTATGTACTCAAAATAAACTAAACATGTATTCATGCAAGCCTAGTACTTTTTGTGAGTTAAAAAATATTTTACGGTATTCTGTTTACGACACGTGCACAATTTCTGAGAGTAAACTAACAAAAAGTACTAAGCTTGCATGAATTCAAGATAATATTTTAATCAGTAAGTAGTATTAGTCCACTAATAGGATTTTGATGAAAGGCACACAAATAGTTTATAACTAAAAAGAAAGAAAGAAAGAAAATACGTTTATTTGCGGTAAACATGACGCAAAGAAAGATAATACAAATGTTTAAATGACTCATGACTTACTTGTATCATACAACAATAATAAAATAAATTCTTTTGTGTCTTTAGAATTTATCCAAAGCTAGCCTACACATTAAGCATGATGAGGAAAGATCACATGTTATTTAAACTTCCTATTGTAATATCAATTAACATGGCAGCTCGCAGTTTTGACCACTAAGGTCTTGGCTGCTTAACCGGACTTTCCTGTGGGTGCCTTAAGCTGCTACACTTAGAGCCTCCAGGCAGGAGCAAGTAAACTATTCTAAATTAAAGCTAGGCGCACGCTCGCTAAGGGCACCCCCTGTGGGGTACGAACCTCGGCTTAGGGCGTCGCTGGGGGGAGGACAGCAAGAAGGGACAGGCTGGATCAAAATGTGGTTAATATCATGATTATTAGGCGGGGTATTTAAAGCTACGTCCTCAGCTGCAACAACTGCTGGCACCTCGTTTTCGAGCAAGGGTCGGGGAGGACTTAACTGGTGAAATGTGGGTGTACTATAGGCACACCTCTACCCAACCCTTCGGGGAATACTGGCGTGATGTTATGTTGATTGATTATTATTTGTTTCGATATAATGCGATCATATTATGCTTAGCACGGTATTTATTCAAAGCATCCGACTTATTTTTTAAATAATTGTTAGAACTTTACTGTCGTGGCCTGCAACTAGGGCATTGAAAGAATGAAAAATAATTTATTTGGGACACTAAAGTATAAACAGTATGTATTTAAGATAGTTAATTGATTCAGACGTGACCTTGCGGAAATCCATTATAAAATGATGCTGCGCTCGGTGCTTGTTGTGGCAACACGCCGTGTTCGAGTTCGCGACAAGTTAATCGACATCCTGAGGATGCCTCGTTGAGAGGTGAAACACGTGTCGATTTCTTCCAGGGTCTTTTTATGACTCTTTAGAAATAGCTAAGCGGAACAGGTTACTAAATAAATATATCCACATCATCATTTTAGTATGTATTTAAGTTTTGGGGGAAAAATCAATCTTTTTTTTTTAAATAAATCACTAAAATCACACGAAAACTCACAACAAACAAAACGTAACTGAATTATTATTTAAGGTATGACAAAACTAAAAAAATATAATATCTATAAGTTACATATTTTATTTGGGGCATTGAAGGACGATCGTGAAAAAGTGAAATACACATACGTGAGTCCATTAATGCCTGGTTGCGGCCTTGTAAAGTACTTTTCTCAAATAATGCGCGGAAATTCAAACTGAGTAAATTAATTATTAATTCCAGAATCAATGACGAACAACGATATGAAATGAAATGAAATTGTTTATTCTGTAAATAGGATATCGAAATCACTTTTACACGTCATAGAAAAAATAAAAAATAAAAATAAGCTAGTTGAGTTCGGCGTTTCCTATCTGACTACTCTGAGAAGAAAGGCCGAAACAAACTCAGAGGTCACAGTCTCTTTTAAAGTCCAGACATAATCTTGGTCAGGCTAATTTTCCACGCGCCAATATAACTCAAACTCAAAGCATTGATTTCAAATAAACTAATTACAGGCCCTTTTGAATTGTCAAGGAGTCGGTCAGTCAGAAAGATGAAGTTAGTTGCCCATTGCAAAGTGTAGTAGGTACCTATGGAGAAGAACGGGCAAGAAACTCCACGGACACTCTTTTAAATCACAATATGGTTACAAAATATATTCATTTGTTTCTTCTTTATTTTAAAACAGCTCTATTTGCAAGCCGAATCGAAGTTTAAATAAAATCTTTGATAAGTTACCTCCTTGGTTACCACGTATTGAAGAAAAAAAAAATCGATCCATTTTTATATAACATGACAGTTATGAGTTTTCATAGTAGAGTATTCGACCGCTAAACACGACAAATATGGATTTTCATACAAACATTGCCGGCCGGCCGGGCGCTCGCATGTATGCGACCAGTACCGCGATTTCAAGAACGTTGTTAAAATCATGTTCGAATTTCCAAGCATATTTGAGAAAATGCATTTTCCGTACCAATTTTATTATTTTTCGAAACTATAGTCTTGTCTTTTCTTCATCAGGTAACAACTGGGCTAAGGGTCACTACACAGAGGGCGCTGAGCTCGTGGACTCCGTCATGGACGTCATCAGGAAAGAGGCTGAGGGCTGCGACTGCTTACAAGGTAATAAACTAAACATATTTGTACTTTTGTTCGAATCTTAATTATTCCTAGATTAAATATTAGTTGTCAGTCAAGGCTCAGATTAGTCTACACATGGTTCACTCCGCAAAATCATTTAAATAAAAAGCTACTCTTGCTACGACACAATAAAGTGCAATTCAGGTAGCTCAACGCTATTAATACAGTTATATTCACCTAGAAGTTGCCTCTCCTTCTATCGCGTAACGCTTATATCTTCTGACTACGTTACGCTCACTCCATCCGACAAGCCGAGCCCGCCGCGTACCTACTTGTAGCTTCATACCTAAAATGCGGAGTGACCCATCTGTATTCATCTGTGGTCAAGGGTGTGAGTAACATGCCGACTGGGAGCTTTACTGGTGAGCGCGTTATGGTAGTACGTTTCCGAGGTATAATTTTCGACATTCACGCGGGCAAAGCCAAAAGCTAATATACACATAAATAATGGTCAACATCATTCTGTAAAAATCTCTTCATGAAAACTGTAGTGAAGTGAACTGTCATTCTAGATGCTTGAGATTGAGTTATTGACAGGTCACTTCACCGAAGTATTTACGGTGAGATTTGTACGGAATGGATCGGCTGGTAATAAGTAGAGGTGGTCTCACATGGGTCGATCAAAGGGAAAGCTACGCTTGCCGAGGTCGGCCTGTGTATGGGTCACCATTCCATACCACCATTAGTAACAATGGGAGTCCCACAGGGCTCAATTCTTGGTCCTTTCTTGTTTCTTATTTATATTAATGACTTGCCTTACCTCATAAAGGATAACCATGATATAGTGTTGTTTGCAGATGACACTTCACTTTTGTTTAAACTTAAACGTCAGCAGCTAGTTACTGACGATGTAAATACGGCAATCTCAAAAGTAGTTCACTGGTTCAATGTTAACAATTTACTTCTGAATGAAAAAAAAACTAAGTGCATTAAGTTTACCCTACCTCATGTTAGGCAGGTGAAAACTAAATTGTTGATAAAGGACGAAGAATTGAATCCTGAAGATAGCACAGTATTCTTGGGCTTAACTTTGGATGCTAAGCTTCAGTGGGGCCCACATATAGATAAATTGTCAAAAAAGCTAAGCTCCGCAGCATATGCTGTTAGAAAAATTCGTAATTTAACTAACATAGAGACAGCCCGTTTAGTGTACTTTAGTTATTTTCATAGTGTAATGTCGTACGGTATTCTGTTGTGGGGAAATGCCGCCGACATTCAAACTATCTTTGTTTTGCAGAAAAGAGCTGTTCGATCTATTTATAAATTAAGTCCTAGACACTCTCTCAGAGATAAATTTAAGGAGATAAATATAATGACTGTGCCTTCTCAGTATATTTTTGATAATCTTTTATATGCCCATAAAAACAAAAAATTGTATAAAAAATACAGTGATATCCATAACATAAATACTAGGAACAAACACAAATTTGTTGTACCTACAACAAGGCTCAAGAAAATAGGTAGCTCCTTTAGATGTCAATGTATACGCTTTTATAATAAACTTCCAAGCCACGTACAAGATCTAAGTCTTAATAAATTCAAATCATTTACTAAACGCAAGTTGTGCCAGAAGGCTTTTTATGCCGTTAAAGATTACATTGAGGACAAAAAGGCATGGGATTGAGCTGCTCCAATTTTATAATTTTTTGTGTTTTACTTTCGGAACTTTATTTTTTTTTTTTGCTAACTTTAAAATTATATACACAATGACATGAATATTTACTTTGTGAAGTATAATATTTTTTTATTATTTTTTATTATTGTGAATGTGAGGACTATGTGGGTCATATATATATATTTATTTTTCTCAGTTACTTTTAATGATCATCTGGCAGTTGTGAGTACTTTATGCGGCCTACCCAAATGTCCTTTCTTTGGTATTGTTCGTCGAATCATTGAGCTCCTTTTAAGTTCTGAGTTGAGCTACACGATTACTGACAAATGCGTGCGTGGAATGGACAGGTCCACTCACATCTGTATGGTTCTTTCCTCAAAAGACCATTTCAGACACAAATCTACATGGTCCTCAAATAAAATGCTCTGACCAAGATTATTTCCTGGTTTTTATATACACATTGACATTAATGAATTTTATATACTTTTAAAGTATTATATTATTTAAATTATTGTGAATGTGAAGACTATGTGGGTCATTCCTTTTTCTTTTTGATTTTAATTTTTTCTCACTTAGTTCTAATTATAGTCTGACAGTTTTGAGTAATTTATGCGGCCTACCCAAATGTCCTTTCTTTGGTATTGTTCGTCGAATCGTTGAGCTCCTTAATTCTGAGTTGAGCTGCACGATAACTGACAAATGCGTGCACTGACTGGACAGGCCCTCTCAATCTGTGTGATGCTTTCCTCAAAAGACCACTCCAGACACCAATCTACATGGTCTTCACATGATCTGACCAAGATTATGTCTGGACTTTAAAAGAGACTGTGACCTCTGAGTTTGTTTCGGCCTTTCTTCTCAGAGTAGTCAGTTAGGAAACGCCGACCTCATCTAGTTTTTAAAATATGATTGACGTGTAAAAGTGTTTGTACAAACCTATTTACAGAAATAAAATCATTTATCATTTATCATTTATCATTTATCATAAAATATCGAGACCTCTCCGTGCCCTCCGTGCCTCGGAAAGCATGTCAAACCGTTGATCCCGGCTGTCATTCGTAGATCTTTGACGGTCATGACGGGTCGTCAGAAGCCCGAAAGTCTGACAACCAGTCTTACCAAGGGGTATCGTATTACCCAGTAACTGCGTTGTGGAGGTCAGATAGGCAGTCACTCCATGTAAAGTACTGGTATCCAGTTGCATCCGGTTAGAGTGGAAGCAGACCCAACATAGTTGCAAAAAGGCTAAGCAGTTGATGATAACTCCTCCACTTATAAGAGACCACAGCATGCACAATAAAGTGCATGATATTTACATGACCTTAAAATGTTGACAGCTCTTTTGACTCGGGCGCCATATTAATTTCTACTAACCATATTCCTCGTCTACCTAGGATTCCAGCTGACTCACTCGCTCGGTGGCGGTACGGGCTCCGGCATGGGCACGCTGCTACTCAGCAAGATCCGTGAGGAGTTCCCAGACAGGATCATGAGCACGTTCAGTGTTGTACCTTCCCCTAAGGTGAGATATCAATTTTTTTAAAACTTACATTTTATAATAGGGATGATGACTAAAAATTGTTTTTCCGTCCGTTAAATAGCTTATTAAAAAATATTGGACACGTGTTTTTTCTTTTTTTACGCATTCAAAAGATTACGGCGATACATTGAGTTAAAATGTGCCATGACGTCACGAGTATGTAGATTTTATAGTTACTTGTGACGTACCGACCCCAACTCCCCGAACTTTAATGCGTGTTATCCAAGTAATTTTTTATTAATATGATAAAGCAAAAAATACGTGTCTAATATTTTTTTATTATCTGACAGACGGACTAAATAGAATTTCTTTTTTTTTTCCCAGGCATCATCCCTATTATACAGCAGCTGATATTTTTCGAAGGGTCCTCAGCCATTAATTTTCATACTGAGTTTAGTATTTTAGGATTGTGGCTAAGTAATTATAGCCCGCACGGGTCTATCGATTAGGTTAAGCTACGCTTGCCGTAGTTAGTCCGTGGATAGGTGACCATCTTACCATACCAAGACCCCTCCGTGCCTTGGAAAGCACGTTAAGCCGTTGGTCCATGTTGTCATTCGTGGATCTTTGACAGTCGTTACGGGTCGTCAGAAGCCCGAAAGTCTGGCAACTATCTTACCAAGGAGTATCGTATTACCCAGTAACTGTGTTGTGCAGGTCAGAGCTTATACTATTTGGACTGACTGACTTATATTTGTGACTGACTGTCCCCTTGAAAATTCGAAAGTGCCTGTAAATGGTTTAATTGAAATAAATGCTTTGAGTTTGAGTTGACTGGTAGGACACAGACCTTCTCTCTATGAGAGGGAGCTGGCTGCAATCCACCGCGCAGACTCATGCTGGGTTCCTATAAACTAAAACGAATCGTTCACTTACCAATGGTAGCATTTTTTATTGCCAAATTGGGCATATAAATAGATTCGTAAGCAAATTTTACTTGTGATAGCTACTTCCATACGGGAGGGTCTGCCATGCAAAGCTATGAGGTCTTTGCTTCATTATTGGTAAAGATACAAGAGTCTTAATTTTAACCAATAACGGTCCATAAATTATAGAAAGTGACCAAAGTCAAACTCAAACTATTTATTTCAATTAAACCATTTACAGGGACTTTTGAATTGTCAAGGAATCGGTCATTCAGAAATATGAAGCCAATTGCCCATTCCAAAGATTAGTAGGTAGGTAGGTACCTATGGAGAAGAACGGGCAAGAAACTCCACGGACACCCTTTTGAATAAAAAATTGTTACAAAATATTGATTACACCATATTGGACCATCAGTTGATGATTAAAAATAATTTGTTGAAATTAAAATATTTATTTAATTACTATAAGTTAATTGATTCACGCATGCCCTTGCGGAAATCCATTATAAAATACAAAAGAACCCGAACACGGCTGGTCGCTCGGTGTGGCAAGACGCCGAGTTCGCGAAATGTCAATCGTCATCCTGAGGATGCCTCGTTGAGGTATGAAACATGAGTGTCGATTTCTTACAGGGTATTTTTTATGGCTTTTTAGTATAGTGAATAGGTAAGCGGAACAAGTTACTAAATATAACAACGTCTAATGTATTTTTTTCATTATTATTAATCAATGAACTCTTCTTCTAGGTCAGCGAGGTCGTTCTAGAGCCGTACAACGCCACGCTATCAATGCACCAGCTGGTCGAGAACACCGACATGACATTCTGTATCGACAACGAAGCGCTCTACAACATCTGCTTCAGAACGCTGCGCCTCGCCAGCCCTAGCTACGGGGACTTGAACCATTTGATATCGGTGAGTTTATTCATTATACAATATGTTAATTAACGAAAGGCGTTCCCGTACAAAAAATGAAGTGAAAACTTCTTTAAGCGCGTTGGGCAGTTTTGAGATTGGAAAAAAACAATTAACTCGCGACACCGTTACCGACACCTCATTTTTGTAAACGCGATTGTGCTCTTTATTTATATTAAGTTACGGATCAATGTTCTATGCAAGTATTTTTCCGTAAAGTATTAAAAGTATTTTTTTTTAGGTTTCACCTATGTCGGCACTCCTGGAGTGCCACTGTTTTATTTTTAATAATATTCACAAAAAAATATTCAATTGATACTTAAAAGATGTGCACGCGCACTTGTCGCTCTTGTTTTTCTCCCGGTGACATCTGACCAAGATTATGTCTGGACTTTAAAAGATCCGAGTTTGTTTCGGCCTTTTTTTCTCAGAGTAGTCAGATAGGAAACGCCGACCTCATCTAGTTTTTAAAATATGATTGACGTGTAAAAGTGTTTATACAAACCTATTTACAGAAATAAAATCATTATCATTTATCATCGGGGTCAAGAGCAGGACCCGTGTAAATAAAAAATAAAAAAAACGTATGTATTATGATTATAACATAATATTATTATTCTAATTGGGGTCTTTGGTGGTGTGCGTTAATACCGGGACATGTTGCATATTCTGACACAAAACACAAGACTTACTTTGTGTAATGAAACATAACTGTAAAAACTTAAACTCACTCTCTGATTGCCCTTTATAACATGCTCAAACAGATACCCCTGCACAAACTGACACCTCTCCCCCCCCCCCCCCCCCACACACACACACAAACACACGCACACACACACACACACACACACACACACATACACACACTCCACCAGGGCCGCCTTAACCATATTGGCTGCCAGGGTGCGAATATCAGCCTGCGCCCCCCTTGCCAACGAAAAAAAAAAATATTTTTGTTTAAAAAAAAGGTAATAGTTAGTCCAAAATAAAATGAGGTTCATTTTCAAACAACAAATTCAAATTTTCTGGCTTTTAAGTTGACAAAATTTCTAATGATATCGTGTCGTCTGTTTTGAAATCTTTGTTCGATTTAAAAACAAATCGATCGAGTCAATCGGCTTGCGCCCCCTAAGATCCTGCGCCCCAGTGCTACGCACCCCTTGCACCCCACGCTCAAAACTACACAATCCTTCCGTACAGACAAACAATCTCACATAAAATTGCACAGTGGAAATATTGTTCAGTTTTAATTTTATTTTAAGATCTAACTTTTTATTTTTATTATTTTCAATTTCATTTGTTTTAGTTTTGCTTTCGGTCTCGGACTTTTTGGACACAATTTTATACTAATGTAGTTATTATTTAACACAGAGTTTCTGTAAATTGAGTTTTTTCGTTTCATTAAAGTTATTATTATTAAGAGGATTTATCCTAAAAGTTGGCAACGTCGTAAATAGTTGTCATATATAAACCTGTTTTGATTAATTTGGCAATATTACTGTATGGAAATAAGAAATGTGGCTAACTAGCGAACTAGAATATTTATTATGAAATGCAATAATTAATATCGTAACACCGAATATTTACAAAAAAGTATTTGGAAACTTTCCAAATGCCTTTTTTACACCTAAAACGGTTACAACATCAAATTCAGTGTTATAATTGCAGTTATTCTAGTTCCCTAGTTAGCCACATTTCTTATTTCCATACAGTAATATTGCCAAATTAATCAAAACAGCGAAATATTTCACATCTATTTGCGATTTATTTTGGGTATTAATTTCTCCCATATATCAATAGATATAAAATTATTTAAACCAAATGACATGATTTCCATTACAACTGCAACAAATCTGAATAAATATAATGTCTACAAAAGCCACTAATAAAGAGTGAACTAAGACCACTGTCATTATAAATAGTGTGTTCCATAACATACGCTGATGTTCTCAATAACTTCCAGCTCACAATGTCTGGCGTGACCACGTGTCTCCGTTTCCCGGGACAACTGAACGCCGACCTCAGGAAGTTAGCTGTCAACATGGTGCCATTCCCCAGGCTGCACTTCTTCATGCCAGGTTGGTTATTAAATTAAATTAATTGATTGACTTAGACAACAATGATCCATATGCTAGTTCGTTAGATACAAAAAATAAAACTTAAATGCTATGTTAGTGTGTTACAATTATAACTTAAGTACTAAATCACAGAAAAACAATATTTACAAACATTCACCGGATGTAATGAATCACTCCTGCCTAACCAACACCTGCATGAAGTGATTCGTATCGGCGAGTTAAATTTATCCACTAACATCTTATGTTCATGGGTCACACAACAATTTCTCTAAACCAAACAGCGGGTCTAAAACGACCACATTAAGTAATTCCTCTATTTTGACACATATTTTAGCTGAATCATATTCTATTCAATTCATATTAGAATCGTATTTGGTGTAAATATTGCCGCATGAAAAAATGAAGACCGTAATTTTACCGGATAATTTTTTCTTTACAGTTTTTATTACTAAAATGAAATTTTTATTTTTTATTTCTACATTTTAAATGTTATTTCATTATAATACAAAACTGTCAAACAGATGAATTGCGTAATATGAATTGAACGCAGATAATATTATGAATTGTCAGTTTGTGTGGTTCATAATATTATCATATTATGATTCTGCCTTTTTTTTGGGTGGGAAATTATCAAATAACTTCTCCCGCTCTGGGCGGAGCGGGAGGGCGTGTCAGACTCTTACTGACTAAAACCCACCCGTGTTCCTTCGGTTGCCCTGTTGCCGGGAGCCACGATCTCCCTTTCGGTTTTCTTCGCAACCCTGGCAGGGTTATGATTCTGCCTATGGTTTTAGGCCTCCTGTATTAACACAATTTTGTGAAGTATGTCACATCTATACTAACAACTGGCCGTCCGCGAGACTAATCCAATGCCAAAAGAATTTTACAAATGCGACTGGATCCGGAGATTACCCCTACATACAAACTTAAAAATTGTACCTCTTTATAATATTATTATTAGTATTGATAAAGCTGAAGATTTTTTTTTTTTGTTTGTTTGAACAATCTCTGGAACAGCCAGTCTTATTTGAAAAATCTTTTTGTATTTGATAGTCCAATTCTTGAGGAAGGCTGTGTAACATTACGCTAGCATCCTTAAGCGCGGGGCAAAAATAACTGAGATTGTTCATCATAACCGAAATTCGGTTCGGAGGACTATTAATAGCCAATGTCCTCTATTTTCTAAAGTAATCGTTTAATAACATGAATAATAAATTCCAGGATTCGCGCCACTAACAGCCAGGAACGCTCTCTTATTCCGCGCACACACTGTACCTGAACTGATGAGTCAAGTAAGTTAATTCACTTTTCATACTCCGTGCTCGACAGTGACAAAAAGTCACTTGGCTCAAACTAGTACCTTCCACTCAGTACTAGATGGCGCTAATCTCAAGTGTCCCTTCCTCCCTAGATGTTCAACCCCGGCAACATGATGACGGCCGCGGACCCGCGTCACGGCCGCTACCTGACGGTGGCGACCATCTTCAGAGGGAGGATGTCCATGAAGGAGGTGGACGAGCAGGTGCTGGCGGTTCAGAATAAGAATTCGAGGTGAGTGGAGGAATCAACTAAGTGATAATGGAAACTTAAGGTCCTCATGGTAATTTTATCCCGAATAAGCATTTTTATTTGAAACACAAACATAACATCACGTCTGTAATTCATGAAGGGTTAGGCATTTTTTTTTTTTTTTTTAGGTAGGGCATCGGGCTTTCCTGTGGGTGCCTTAAGCTACTACACTTAAAACCTCCAGCCAGGGGTTATTCAACTATGCTAATTAAAACTCGCCAAGGGCACCCCCTGTGGGGTACGAACCTTGGCTTAGGGCGTCAACCGGAGGGAGGACATCAAGGATGGGATGGGCTGGAGGGGTTAGGCAGATGTATACCTATTAGTACTCCCACATTTCGCCAGTTATGTTGGTTGCATTTTTATGTCTTCATAAATTATTTAGTGATTTCATTTGTCGTTTGCCATTCATATCTACAAAAATTTAAAAAAAACCTGACCGATCCGAAAAGGGCACATATGTACTGTAATAACATTACCAAAACTATTATTATTTACAATAATAAAGTTATTGTTATATAAAATTCACATTTTTCGCTCCAAAATTACCCAAATTCCATAAAAAAAAAAAACTGCAATGGTCCATAGGATGACTTGTATTTAAAAAAAAATGTATTAGAAAAATAAAATAAAATAAATATCAGTTCAAGTTGATCTACTGCATTGCTCTTTTCTGTGACCCAACTTAATACCTACGCGAGTTCGTGAACTCATGAGCGGTGCGCGTCGCCCGCGCATCGTAATTTGTTACGTATCGCTACTCGTTGCGGGGCTGGGGCAAGCGTTGAATGCCTACTGCGCTCGGGATAACCCCGCGGACACCCGCTAAACAACGGCCGCCCGCGTCCCATGTCATAACCCGGTAAAATTCCCCATTGGAAAAAAAAGATACTCGACAACACCCTCACAGATCGGACAGCGTTTTTTCTTACATGTTTTATATAATAAAAATGAAATGATGTTCGTTAGTAAGCGCATAACTTGAGAACGGCTGGACCGATTTGCCTATTAATAGTCCAAATCAGTTCTTACGGAAAGAAAAAATTGCATAGTTGCCGGGCCATTGATCCAGCCGCCCAATGAGAGCCTCCTGAGGTGTTCACACTGACCAATTATTATTACTAGCAAAAAAATTAAATATTTCTTCTCTCCCCACAGCTACTTCGTGGAATGGATCCCCAACAACCTGAAGGTAGCAGTGTGCGACATTCCACCTCGCGGCCTCAAGATGTCGGCCACGTTCATTGGGAATAGCACGGCTATACAGGAGATCTTCAAACGTATCTCTGAGCAGTTCACTGCTATGTTCAGGAGAAAGGTGAGCCATCAATCTACCTTTATCCTTATGAGGATTTTCTGAATGACGTTCACTAGGTGGCAGCACTGAGACGTCAGGTCCGGACGCCTGTCAAAGCGCCTATATTTTCTTTAGTCGTGATTGAATGAAACGAATGATGAGCGTGATCGATTATATTCATTGTCAAAATGGAAGACCTCTTGTCCAAGTAGCGCCAACTAGTGGCGCGGATTTTCAGGAAGACCCTCATTACCTTATTACCATATATATATATTTTATTACCTATTTTTTCTTTACTTATCTTTCTTCCTTTCTTTCTTTTCTTTCTTTCTTTTCTTTCATTCTAACTGTGTATTAATTACGTCACTGAAAGGGTGAGTCGTGCGTCCGATGGCATTTCCCATCGGCAGAAATGACGAACCAACACCACACAAACTATCATCCCCTATTTAATTCAGGAAATTAATTTTCTAGAAACCTTTTTTTATGCAATATCAAAACATCACACCTGTATCCCCCGAAGGGTTAGGCAGAGGTGTCCATACAGTACACCTACATTTCGCCAGTTATGTTTAAGAGCCATTTCACAAAATTTGAATGCTCGAGTTTAGGTAAAAGACGGCAGCATTATGTATGTGTGTGTAGCTATCCACACATACACAATAGAAACAGTGTAGCGCGAGTGTAGAGACGGACTAAACAATCTAGAGCCCGTATATGCACCATTTAGAGATTTATGAAAAAAGTTATTTTATTTTATAATAAAAAATAACAGGAAAACAATCATTTAATTGTCAAGTAATCATGACTATCACTTACGTTAAATGAATATTTGTCGTAAAGGCATTGATCTTGCGTTTCTAGGGTCTATAATTTCTGTCAATATGCAGAACCTTCATAAAACCGAGTTAATTTCGGAAGCATTTTTTCTGCCAAAAAACGTCATCTTTTACTACCCTTACTACTTTCAATGGAAAATCAGGACCAGTCCACACAGCAAATAAACATACGTTTTTTTTTTCGCAATGTGTAACTGACCATGTACCAGTCATGATTTTGGTTCATTTCGACTTGATATTGACTGTTCAATTTGAAACATTTCAGTTTGTTTGCTTGTACTGTGGTATCAGGATCGATTCCGAAAAGTGAGCTTTCACTTCCATTAATCCTTCACTGCACAATCCATCCGGTGTTGCACCTAAATAACTATGTTCCTTGTCTATAAGAGAACACATTTACTTATAATTATGTTTTCTTGCACACTGAGTTGTGCTAAAGCCTTTGGTTCATTGTCCCTCCTAAAGTGTGTGTCTCAGCGGTGTCTCTCCTAAAGTTACTATCCTTCCCTACTCGATTCACGCGATTTCTCATTCTAAATTAAAACAAAATAGTAATCATAATTATTATTAAAGTCATCAATATTTTTATAGAAGAGTAAGTGTATACAAATCCTTAATATTGGAATGGAATATTGAAACGTTCTATAGTCCATGTCGATATGTGCGTATGTGATCGATTTTGCAAATAAATATAAAGGTCTACCTCACTTCTGTTGCTTTTTTATGGTTGCAGAATTTTTATTTTTCCTTTTCTTTTGACACAGTGGTATACAGAACCCTTGCGCCCATTGCTAAAACTAATAAAACAAAAATATATATTTATTCTAGAAACTACTAAAATAATACTTAATTTGATAATGAACGAAACTTACATTATGCAAAAAAAAAAAATACAAAGAAATTCAAAATGTTGTAGTCGTAGTATAATAATGCGTGCAAGATATGTGCATTCGAAAATCGAGACGCGGGAAAAAGTGGCATAGACCCTTTTTCGACGGGCGCTCGCGCCGTACTAAACGGCGCTCGCTCATGCATCGTAATTTATTCTAATTTAGAGTGATTTAATAACGATATTATGTCTAAATAAATGAAGGGATTTTAATCAAACTTTAGAATTCGATATGCTAAAGAACATAGTTTATTTTAACATGATTTTTAAAATGTAATTACGCTTTATTCAAACCAAAAAATCGCGATATAATTTCGATATAAATCGTAAAAATTGTGCTAAGACTTTATTTTTTACTCATTAATGTTAATATTAATCGATATTATAGTACATGATGTGTCGACAAAATTACATGTCTGATGCTTTATGTATTTTTTTCATTAAAAAAAAACAATATTAATGATAGATAAAGGAGTCTGAAATTGACTCTGCAATAATTTTTCAGTAAACTAGTTGTGGGAGAGTAATTACTACAAAGAAAACAAATACATTTTTGTAAATGTGTTACATGAAGTATCAATACGAAAGATTGATCAATTTTTTACATGTATTCAACAATGTCAGAGTATTACCTAAGATGGTAAATTAGGCAACTAAAATCTTAAATATTCGCGCGAAAACGTGAAATGGCTCTTAAGTCCCATGTAATAGGGGGCGAGTCTATTGCCATCAACCAGGCACAAATCCAGACTTTGGACTGCTACTGAGAAATTCTAGATTAAAAAGCCCAATAACACTTTGCCCGACTCGGGAATCGAACCCAAGACCTCATGCTCAGCAGTAGTGCTTGTGACCACTAGACAAGCAAGACAGTTCTTTATGCTCATCTTTGTTAATAAGTGTGCAACATTTCATGTGTCTGTCTAGACACAACGGTTTAAGCTGTGACTTGACTGTCACTGAAGGATTTTTTTTTTTTACTGAGTAGACTGCAACTTTAGAATATACTAAATGAAGAAATTACCTCAATAAATATTATGAGATTACTCAAAATACAATAGATGTTGTAATATTTAGTAACCTGTTCCGCTTAACTAATTCTAAAGAGCCATAAAAAATCCTATAAGAAATCGACACATGTTTCACCTCTTAACGAGGCCTCCTCAGGATGACGATTGACTTGTCGCGAACCCGAACATGGCGTGAGATTACTTAAATTCAAGAGCTACTATTGTAGACTAATTGATTTAGCGATTTTACTACCTTGCCGGGCGAACATTTTGTTCAGAGCTAGAGTACTTATTGAAAGACCTACACTGTCCTCCCATACCTATTAACACTGTTATTTGAAAATATTGTAAAAGCCAATTATTTTTAAAAGAGTAACCGTGGAGATTCTTGTCGGCTCTTCTCAATAGGAAGCGACCATTTGGAACCGTGCACCTAACTTCTGAAGTTTCATAAGTGCCCATGTAGGTTTATGTAAAATAAAATAATTTGATTTGAGAGAAAATGTTTGCTGTTCTGCCGATATTCGCTCAAAACACACAACATCTGCTTTAATGACAACGAGAAAACGAACGATTGTTCGCTCGCCGTGACATCGTTTTCTCTGAAAGAATGAGAGAGCGAGCATTGGTTCGCAGATTCCAACTGATCATCATTGAACAAACATGTTCGCTCGATCAACTGTTTTCATTTCCCGAGCAAACAAACTCTTCATCGCTCAGAACTGTTCAGAGTGCTAAATGAAAACGCAGCTTTATTGTCTCCAACTTTAAGTTTATATTTTATTAACCAATATGTAATACATTGCAGGCTTTCCTCCATTGGTACACGGGCGAGGGTATGGACGAGATGGAGTTCACGGAGGCAGCCAGCAACATGGCTGATCTGATCTCCGAATACCAGCAGTATCAGGTACAGAGTCCTTTTCTTCAGCGTTTGGTGTGGCTTGTAATGCCGAATTAATTGGTCGCAGTTCCTAAACTAGGACACTTAAACAATATTGGTTTAGGTTTGAACGGAGGTACCTCCGTGCCCGTAATTATGGAAAAACCGCTAAATGTCGTTCAACTATTTTACATAACGGTGTGTGTTTTGTTAAACAGCGGATTCGACAATCCATCTGTGAAATATTACAATATATAGGGTATAAAAAAAAACCCTGTCCGAGTTATTGCTATTTAGAATTCACATTTTTAGAACCAAAATTACCTCAATTCCATTAAAAATTAACAAATTTTCAACAGGGGTCATAAGTTATGACTTGTAGACAGCCGCTAAACGGTAAAATTCCCCATTGAAAAAAAAAATGCGACGTATTTGTTTTTCTTTTATTCCTAAATATTACCAAATAAATAGACTCTCAGTCCTAACCTAACAACAGTCTCATGGATCCAGCCCGTCCCATCCTTGATGTCCTCCCTCCGGTTGACGCCCTAAGCCGAGGTTCGTACCCCACAGGGGGTGCCCTTAGCGAGCGTTCACCTAGCTTTAATTAGCATAGTTGAATAACCCCTGGCTGGAGGTTTTAAGTGTAGTAGCTTAAGGCACCCACAGGAAAGCCCGGTTAAGTAGTCATGATCTCAGAGGTCAACTACGAGATGAGATGCCCTACCTAAAAAAAAAAATCCACGGATCGGACAGGGTTTTTTACATATTCTATATATCATGTTTCTCTAATAATGCATACTTTGTAAGTCCCTCAAAAACTACATAATGGCTTCATGTATTTAAATAAATGATTGTATTCATTGCAGGAGGCTAATGTCGATGACGACGAGATTTTTGACGAGGAAGAAGAGGCACAAGATGAGTACGCTGGCGCAACAAACACGATGGAAATGATTTAATTTAAAAACAACAAACAACGTGTTTCATTAAAATATATATCTTTAATTATGTAATTATTATTATGTTATAATTTAAGATTTACAATTAAAATCGCATTGAAATTAAAAATCGATAATTTTGTGCACGGCTTTTAAAAGTTTTAAAACAGATCGTTAAAATTACTGGTCGTTTTTCGTAATTAGCTAATGGCCGATTCCTAAAATTTACCGACCGTTATTGGTTCAAATTAAGACTCTTGAATCTTTACCAATAATGAAGCAAAGACCTCATAGCTTTGCATGGTAGACCCTCCCATATGGAAAAATGTTACCATTGGTAACCGTAACGATTCGTTTTTGTTAATAGGAACCAAACATAACTATTGCATCTTCAATTATACTGAAGCGCAGTTTTCATAGCCCTTTGATCCTTTCAAAGGCTTATACAGTGAAACTGCTTTGGCCAACTTTTATAATAACGATTGGTAAGCACAACGATTCGTTATAAAACTTATAGGAACTGGGCAAATACATTAAAATCAATAATTTATCAGTGTGTTCATTATTTCCAGTTTTGTGTGCAGAATGAATGATTCTAAATGAAAAGTCGCTTTTAGATCACTTTGAGATAACTTAGGGCTTTTTGAATTAAAGGTTTGGTACGGGACAAGCTTTTGTAGTACGAAATATACGGGGTTAAATTAAATTAGCTAGCTA
Source organism: Omphaloscelis lunosa (assembly GCA_916610215.1). Taxonomy (NCBI): domain Eukaryota; kingdom Metazoa; phylum Arthropoda; class Insecta; order Lepidoptera; family Noctuidae; genus Omphaloscelis; species Omphaloscelis lunosa. The sequence goes on from OU744270.1 coordinate 6,790,796, forward strand.
AACTACGCAGGCGAGATGAGTCTCGATATCTAATAAAAAGAAATGAATTTGATTTTTTTTTTTGTGGTGTCATTGACCGTAATTATTGTAATCACTTGAAATATAAGTTTTAATAAAAGCTGTTTTTTTTTGTGTTAATTTCACATCGCGTCCGCGGAGTTTAGCTAGCTAATTAAAAACAACCCTGTAGGCGGTGTAATTGAAATAACTGAAAACATCGAAATGGGTCATTGTACATTATGACCAACTTACTATTGGACCAAATCTGATATCGTTAAAAAAAATTGCTTCATACATTATGATTCATAGATCTACAGAATGTAGAGAACAGCTGATTACTTTTCGCGATTTCGGTATTGGTCCCATAAGATAAAATCATTTATTTGTCAAAAACGTGGCACACATTGCATCCAAGATGTTAGCATAATCAGCCTATTACGTTCCCACTGCTGGGACATAGGCCGTCTCTCTGTGAGAGGGAGTGGACCATCTACCACGCGGGCCCAGTGCGGGTTGGTAGATGTCACATGTCTTCGAATTTTTGGTTCTAGGACATGCCAGTTTCCTCAAGATGTTTGCCTTCACCGTTTTGAGAGCAAAGGTGAGAATAATTAGTAAAGCAGCTGAATTCGAAGCCAAAGACTGACAACTCATAAGTCGGGACCGTTACCACTGCCATCACTGCTCTTGTCATGCAAGGTGTTATAAATTAAAAAGTCGTTTAATATTATGGTATGACCCCTTTAGAGGATTTTGAGTTATTTCAATTTAATTACACACATCTCATGCCGTAAAAATATTAGGCCAGCGTCAGCAAGTTTGGGAGCGGGCTAACCACCCAAAGTGCACTTGTCTCGATGTAACTGTTAACGCACTATTGTAGTGATTCCTAGCTCAAGCGCTTATTTCAACAACAGCTTTATTACGTTAAATAACGTTTTATTTTAAAAGATTCAGTCTTTTTTTGTTTAAAAAAAACCAGTCACCTTTTAAAATAAAACCCATTTTTTTAAACCATTTCATTTATTTTAGAAACCGTGTTTCTTTTTTATAAACCGTTTTTAGCCATTTTAAATTATAATCGTAATGTTAAGATATTGTTTGTTGAGCTGTGTTGAGCGTTTAGATGACGGCGAGTGTTGTCTTATTATTTTTTAAATAAATGAATAATTGTGTAGAACTGTTTTTTTTTTTATTATATACTAGTGATGCAACGAATACTACTTTTACGAATACCTGATTCGACTATATCTACACGCAATTATTATCCAAAAAAGGTGAAAGCAAATTAAAAAGTGTGTTTAATTTTGTAGGCAATATAAATATTTACATGGAATTTAATTATTAAAATTAACTAAAGAGATATAAAAAAAAAATTGTTGCGCTTTTTTTTTTGCTGCCAAACGATTCCTTTTTCTGTCAATTATACTCCAAAACTAAAAGGTCTCCACAATTGCAGACCATCTGTGGGTGTAAACAAAATATAAGAAAGTTTTAAGATTTCATAAATAATTAATCTTTGTATCTGTCAACTCGGTCACAACGTAATATCTTTAAGAGATTTCGAGGAAGTCGTTTACGAATACAAATGTTGTGAAAGTATTCGGCGAATATGAATAGTCGTATTCGTTGCATCACTATTACATACCTAATTTCCCTCTTACACCAACTATGTTAGAAATTCTAACAGTAAATTAAAAAAAATGAACACATACCGATTTTCGATGAATAGCAAATTCTATTGTCAATGTCCTAAAATACAAAATAGTACGCGCTAGCGCTCTGGAAAACGCCTGAGCACCCGTTAGATGTACTTCGGCTGCCCCATTTCAAAACCTAGTAAGGGACACTTTACAAAAATCGTTTTATTGCCTAATCTAGCTAATCTAATAAGTCTCAACCAAACACAAAAACACCAGCGTTGAAAACTTACTTATAAGCAGATATACAGGATGTTTGGTGCATCGTGTGCCAAATTGAAATGGTCGACTGGGGGGGTCACCTGCTATCCTTTCAGACCCCTAAACACTTCTCATGCCCTGTGGATTTTTTTTCATCGACTTTTTATTCTTTTATTAAAAAAATACCCAAATTTTACATTCAAGTACAAATAATAAAAAAAGTGTAAGTCGTAGACTCTGAATTTTAATTTAATTTAGATGTGTATTGTATCACAGTACTTTTAAATTCAAAATTAGTGACATTAGCCATGTAGTTTTTTTTTATTTACTCGCAAAGTTTCGGACTTCAATTAAAGCTGTCCATGTTACAGCTATTTACATGGCTATAAAAACAAAATACAAAAGCGACCGGGATCTCCCAACTCCCTCAGAAATTCTCTAGTCTATTCTCTTGCTAGTGATGTGCCACATGCCATAAAAATCTTTTTATAACGTAGTGAATTCGCTAGAATTGTGAATCGAGTCACAAAATACTAAATTCCAAATTATGATTTTAAAAAATATTTTTGCTTAAACGATACCTCAAAAACTCATTAAATCTGTTATCTAACTCTTATAAGGTAAAATCTGTCTCGTATCACTCTTTTTTTGTACTAGAAATAAAAAATAATTGCATTTTTAACATTTATTTAATAATTTTTACATATTCTGCTCAAACTGTTGGCCGCTATTGCGAATGCAGGCCCGACATCTATTTCGTATTTCCACAGTTGTTGTACGAAGTCGTATTTGCTCCTTTATTTTATTGAACGCCGTTTCAATGCGTTGAAGTAGTACCTCCCTAGTCGGAACCTCCGTGGCGTATACCAGCTCTTTGGCACGTCTCCAGACATAAAAGTCTAGCGGAGTTAGGTCTGGGGAACGTGCCGGCCATGCAATAGGGCTTTCGCGACCAATCCACGCATTGGGGAACACATCGTCGAGATATTCCCTCACAGTCAAACGCCAATGCGCCCGCGCAAAAAGACAGAAATCTTTTCAAAGGAGGTTTAGTGTAAACGTTTGGGCAGGAGTGACTGGGAATCAGGTAGTTGGACCGCATTACCTGCCCGATAAACTCAATGGCGATAACTATTTGGAGTTCCTTCAAAACGACCTGCCCGAATTAGTGTCCAAGGTGCCCGTATTTAATGAAAATGTGCCCAAAGTATTCCAGCATGACGGCTGTCCCGCGCATTGGCGTTTGACTGTGAGCGAATATCTCGACGATGTGTTCCCTAATGCGTGGATTGGTCGCGATGGCCCTATTGCATGGCCGGCACGTTCCCCAGACCTAACTCCGCTAGACTTTTATGTCTGGGGACGTGCCAAAGAGCTGGTATACGCCACGGAGGTGCCAACTAGGGAGGTACTACTTCAACGCATTGAAAAGGCGTTCAATAAAATAAAGGACGAAATACGACTTCATACAACAACTGTGGAAATACGAAATAGATGTCGGGCCTGCATTCGCAATAGCGGCCAACAGTTTGAGCAGAATATGTAAAAATTATTAAATAAATGTTAAAAATGCAATTATTTTTTATTTCTAGTACCCAAAAAAGAGTGATACGAGACAGATTTTACCTTATAAGAGTTAGATAACAGATTTAATGAGTTTTTGAGGTATCGTTTAAGCAAAAATATTTTTTAAAATCATAATTTGGAATTTAGTATTTTGTGACTCGATTCACAATTCTAGCGAATTCACTACGTTGTAAAAAGATTTTTATGGCATGTGGCACATCACTAGCAAGAGAATAGACTAGAGAATTTCTGAGGGAGTTGGGAGATCCCGGTCGCTTTTGTATTTTGTTTTTATAGCCATGTAAATAGCTGTAACATGGACAGCTTTAATTGAAGTCCGAAACTTTGCGAGTAAATAAAAAAAAACTACATGGCTAATGTCACTAATTTTGAATTTAAAAGTACTGTAATACAATACACATCTAAATTAAATTAAAATTCAGAGTCTACGACTTACACTTTTTTTATTATTTGTACTTGAATGTAAAATTTGGGTATTTTTTTCATAAAACAATAAAAAGTTGATGAAAAAAAATCCACAGGGCATGAGAAGTGTTTAGGGGTCTGAAAGGATAGCAGGTGACCCCCCAGTCGACCATTTCAATTTGGCACACGATGCACCAAACACCCTGTATATTTAACATACTTAGATTTTTGGTCTCGCTAGTCGGGTCCTGGGCATGTACAGAAGTCATCAATAGCTTAAAGCGACGACTCGGATGCGGGTTTTGGGCACTCGAACGAATTATTTTTCGACCCATATGCTGGGTGCTTGGCATTGAAAGTGCATCAAAACCTAAGGTCTGTTTTTTAATCTCGTAGACTAATTTGACAGGTGCAAATGTCAAACTCCAAATTGAAAAAACAAACAACAATCACTTGAAATGTCAAATTAGTCTTCGAGATTAAAAAACAGACTATAGTAAGTGCCCCATTGACTACCCCGTAGTCACTTTAAAACCTCGTAAGTTACTTTAACAATTTCAAAACCTGGACTTTTCAAATGCTGACACTATTTACGTGTTTGCGCTCTCCTGTAAGATTTCATTTTAAGTCCTTACTAGGTTATGAAATCGGGTAGCCGACTTATGACTCAATACTTCAATAACTTTGCACCTTATGACACTAAATATAAAGCTATTATTCTAAACTCAGTCTGCGCAAAACATAAATTTATTTTAATCAACTGGCGACCCGCCCCTGCAAGGGTGCAATGGCGACACGTCAAAAAAATCGAGATTTTTGTGCTGTAACTAAGTTACATATTAATGTATTATAATGTAAAATTTATGCACTTAAACCTTCAGCACATTAAGCATGATCACAATAGAAACGGTTTTGTCGACGGAAGAATAGACAAAATGACAGATAAACTATCACAATCTGTCAATTTGTCTATTCTTCCGTCGACAAAACCCGTTTTTATGGTTGTCATGCTATGCGTGCTAGAATAAAATCTTTAAATGATGGTGTTACAACCGCATCAAAATCCGTTGTGAAGTTAACAATGGTTATTCAGACACAAAAAGATATTTTAATTTATAATACACAATAATTTATAATACAGGGTCAAATTAAATTACCTAGCAAAACTAACGTGAACCCATCACATTGAATATTGATATCTAAACACGATAAAATAAAACGTTTTATAATTATTTTTGGTGTTTGTAGTTTTGTTACTTGAAGAATGAGTTAAGAAAAGCTGTTTATTTAGTTATATCGAGTTTAGATATCGATTGCTATCACGTCTGTCTGAAGTTTACAAAAAAAAAAAACAATTTTTAAGAGCGTGCATTCTGAAAGTTGGCAACATCGCAAATAGATGTCAAATGTTACGCTGTTTTGATTAATTTGGCAATATTCCTGTATGGAAATATGAAATATGGCATACTAGGGAACTAAAGTATTGATTATGAAATGCATTAAATAATATCGTACACGTAACATTGAATATTTAGTTTTAGATGTAAAAAAAGTATTTGAATGCTTTCCAAATGACTTTTTTACATCTAAAACGGTTACAAGATCAAATTCAGTGTTATACCTAATTACAATATTCTAGTTCACTAGTTAGCGATATTTCATAATTCCATACAGTAATATTGCCAAATTGATCAAAACAGGTAAATATTTAACAGCTATTTGCGACGTTGCCAACTTTAAGAATGAACGCTCATAAGATTATTTTTGAAGTAACCCAAACATTTACAATGAATCTTTTTTTTTTTTTTGTTTTCTCATATATTTATCGATACCATCGCGTCCACGTCGTTTAGCTAGCTAATTTTATTTGAACCTGTAACTATAGATTATTAGATAAAATACGTGTTTATTTCCCAAGGTCATCGTAGTAGGACCAGGCGATGTTCTGTCTATGGTTTTGTTTCGAATTTTGTTTGCCTGCATTCTCTTGCTGCGAATTCTTAACGAATAAATTCTGGAGAACTCTTAGCATCTCTGAAAGGAAGGCTTCTGCATCTTTCACCTGTAACATAGATGGAACATCACGCCCGTATTCCCCAAGGGTAAGCAGAGGGGTATAAGACACCCATATTTAGACAATTTAACACGTTCAGTGCCACGAACCCTCCTGGAGGGTGCACCTAGTCGCATATGGGATGCCGGGAGCCCTCGCGGAGGGCTCATTTTAAATGTAGGTTTTTCTTAGCGAATACAGCATTATAAACCGTGAAAATAAAATCTGTTGTGTATTTTAACAAAATTGATTAGTATATTGATAGTTTTAATATCCAAACATTTTTTTCTTTTTTGTTCACGGTTATTCACAAAAAAATTAAAAGGTTGGAATCTACTAAAAGCGACAAGACCCATGATAACACAATTTTACTTCGTTTTACAGTGTTTTATAACACGGTTTTAAACTTAATGCCGTTGACCACCCGCGATGGTAACTTTAGCGCCAACGTAATACCGAGAACCCTCCCGGAGGGTTCACTTCCAATATCTATGGCGGCATCGGCATGGCGTATGAGTTTTATGAAAAGTGGATAGAGTCAAAAGTGTTAAGACATGTCTGCCTCATTGGGCACTACTGCTGAGCACATTGTCCTGGGTTCAATTCTCAGGTCCATCAAGAATTTCTCAGTAGCAGCTCGAAATCTGGATTTGTTAGGTTGCTTGCCCCCTATTAGATACTGTAGTAACTGGCGAAATGTGGATGTAGGTAATGGCACACCTCTGCCTAACCCTTCGCTGAATTACACGCGTGATGTTTGCACCTATGTTCAAGACATATTTAAGTCCCATTTAGTAGGGGGGAGTCTATTATCAGTAACAGCACTGATGAGATTTTTTTTATAGAAAAGTCCAACAAACTGGGGTTCGAACGCAGCACCCTATCCTCTGCAGAAGTGCTTGAGGCCACTGAAAGGACAGTCAAATTAATTTGTAAAGGTTGATCGAAATAAAAGTATTATTTTCTAGTGACTGAGAAAAAGGCATAGAAAAAGGAAGCTCTCGCGTTTAGAATGCCCCGAAGCTATGGCATAGAGCGCCAATTTGAATGGTTCAAAATTATTACAAGGTGTACCTAGTTGAAATAACTGAAAACTGTGACCTTATTAGTGATGTTCTTCAGAAAGGTCAGGTGCGTAGTAGTCACAACCGGCGTGCGTGTATGACCAGTACCCTAATTACGTAACAAATTTTCGTAAACGATTAAGACTAATCCGTTTAATTTTGACTCTAAATTTGTGTGATCGTACGTTTACGATAATTATCGTACGTCCGGGGATGCTGTGTTACACATGAATATCAAAAAAGATGACTCGCACATGTAACTCGTATGATACGATCACACGGTGTTAGTAGGACTAACCGACTACCTTCTTTCTTATTTTTCCAATTTCTTCCCGTTTTGGGGTTGCCGTTTCAACTTCAGATATTATTGCTGCCTGTTAAAGATTACAAACAATCACACACATCGTAAACTATTAATTTGGAATTTATTGTGGTGTAAAAATGATTGCAATAGTAGATAGGTATGTTTTTTATTATGTATTATTTTAAACCAAAATATAAATAATAATAAACATGGTTAAAGCCATATTTATTCATATTAACAAAACCTATAAAAAAAAAAAACTGGCAATCCGGGTGCAAACAGAAATGAAAACTTGAAAAAAATATCGGCACCGCGGTAATCAACGCGTTGATGTCTTTTTAACCGTCTTACGAATTTTCGATCAGGTCACGTGTCCTGACGCGCGTTTATAATTTTTTACCCATTACAAAAAAAGTGCACAACGCCGCTAAAGAAGTTTTCACTTCAAAAACTGGCACTCCGGGTGCCGACAGAAGTGAAAACATGAAAAATATCGGCACTGCGGTAATAACGCGTTGATGTCTTTTTAATGATCAATAGCTGGTGTCGTCACAGTGTCGCGAAATCAATGATTTAGTCCCATCTCAAAAATGCCCAACGCGCCTAAAGAAGTTTTCACTTCCAAAAATCTTATTAGAAAGTACATGTAAGTGTATACAAAAAACATTAAACAGATAATTATCATTTCTACTGTTAGACATTATCACACGATCTCGTTCACCCGGTTCCTGGATCCAAAAAAATCGAAATAAAAAGTTGCTAACAAATTGACAAATGCGCATCTAGTCCTGTACCTTAATTGCGTAACTTATTTTCGTAAACGATATGACTAATTTGTTTCATTTTGACAGTTCAACAACATTCATAGTGTTGTTGAGCAGATTTTTTTTCCAACTTACAAAGCAATGGATTAGCAATCTGTTTCAAATCGAAATATATTGTGATTGATAGTGTATTACCCAATTAGGGCACTGTTATTGGTTGACTGGATTGCCAACAGCCAATCGCATCACTTGACTTGAGTTTTGACGCGTCGATAATTGTCATTCCCGGTTCCAGAAACCGGCGCCGGCGTTATAAGTAGGTACTACCACCTCGTGTAAGACTATAGATAATTTTTACACATCTACACATTATTAAATAAAAAAATTATAACTAAATACATAGGTAACATAAACAAGTTTATTTACTAACCATCAGGGTTTTCAAATATAGTTTCGAGTTTGTTGCGCCATTTCTTCTTAGGGATAGTCAAATAGGAAATGTCGACTCCATCTAGTTTTTTTTTTTTTAATATCACTTTTAAAAGAGATTCAGATAACCTATTTACAGAATAAACAATTTCATTTAATTTCTTTACATTCTGATTTTTTTAGAGTTCGATTCGTTATTGAAAAGTGGTTTTGGAAATCCATCTTAATTCTTCATGAGGTCATTTGTATTGTGTTACACCCGTATAATTTGAGAAAAACGAACATGCTTTCAATACCACTCAACTTTCTTTGAACTGTAATTCTATTATGAAAATTATTTTAAAAAATCCCACTGCAGGTCAAATTAGGTAAACTTAAAATAAATTATTTGTGCAAATAATGTAGGTAAAAAACATATATTCATGGTAAAAAGTGTTATTTATATACATGCTATTACTACTGAACATCAAGCGTCATTTACAACATAGGTACATAAACAGGGTGGTAGGGACATCGACGCGAAAACTGTTACCATGGATTCTGAACCCCGGGTCAGAATCCATGGTAACAGTTTTCGCGTCGATGTCCCTGCCACCCTGTATATATAACATGTGATTCATTTGGAGGTACTTTTTCAAACCGAAAAAAAAAATTGTCGAGTTATCTTTATTTTCATACAAAACAACCATTCTTTACATTTATTATTTAAAGATTATTTCTTTCAAATTTTGTCCGTAACTGCGGTTAACATGGTCCATTCTCCAGTTCCAATTTTCAACGACGCGTCCGAGCGTTTCAAGTATCATTTGGCGAATAATGCGAGTAATGTTGGCTTCCAGTTCCTCAATCGTACGCGGCTTATCCATATAGACTTTGGACTTTACACAGCCCCAAAGGAAAATGTCTAGGGGTGTGATGTCACAGGATCTAGGCGGCCAACTCACCGGTCCAAACGCGCGAAATCAACTGTTCAACAAATTGTTCTCGCAATAAAGCCATGGTTTCAAGGGCCGTGTGGCAAGTAGGTAGCGCTGTCTTGTTGGTACCAAATGTCCTGGAAATCACGGGCTTCAATTCAGGCAACAAATACTCAGTTATCATGATACGATAACGGTCGCCATTGGCAGTTACGTTCTGGCCGGTCTCGTTTTTGAAGAAATACGGACCGATGATTCCACCGACCCATAAACCACACCAAACCGTTGTTTTGTCTTGACGTAATGGCAGCTCTTGAACCTCTTCAGGTTGTTCTTCAGACCAAATACAGCAATTTTGTTTATTGACATATCCGTTAAGCCAGAAATATGGGCTATCACTAAACAAATTTTTTGTTGAAAACAATGCATTTTCTTCAAGGTTTTCAAGAGTCCAAAGACTGAATCGGTGACGATTCGGTAGGTCAGTCGGGTCGCACGAGTTGAATTTTGTATGCTTTTAAACTAAGATCCTTACGTAAAATACGCCAAGCTGTTGCATACGACAAGCCAAGCTGTTGCGAACGGCGCCAAATCGATTCTTCGCGGTCATTGCGTACACTCTCAGCTACCACCGCAATATTTTCTTCACTACGTGCTGGATGTGGTCTATTTGGTCATGTAGTATATCTAATAGTGTAAATGGGCTTTCCAACTTTTCGATCGTGCGTTCGGTAGGCCGATTATGTTGACCATAAGTTGCTCTAAGTGCACGAAACATTCCTCGTAGAGAGATTTTCGTAATACAGCTGAATAATTTGTAGACGCTGTGCCCATGCCGGCCTAAGTATTTCCATGATGAAATTTCAAACTATACTGACCAAAAATATCATGATAGAATAACACGACTCACATTTTATCTGTCAAAAAATTCATAGACAAAAAGTACCTCTAAATGAATCACCCATTATTATGACTATAATCTACATAATTATACGGACAGGCTGCGTTCTTAGGGCAGTGCATCCGTACCCCTGCAAAGTTACATCACCTTTGAAAACACCCTCTACTTGCCACTAGAGATGAAACGCATAGTTTGGTCAGATACCAGATAACTGGCCGAAAATGAATTAATTAAAGTCGTTCCACAAAAAAAATTGAAAATCCGGTACCCACCGGATATTGACCTACTATCCGATATCCGGACGGATATTCAAATTGGAACGGATACTGGATAATTGCTGAATATCCGCCTCATCTCTAATAATCACTAAAAATCACAAAAATTTACGTCTACTTCTCCAGCCCCTACGTTTACTAAACCCAATATGACTAAGAAAACTCAAGCTTGTCTTCAGCTTCCTATAAAACGAATAAACATTAAATATAGCGTCATACGTAGCGTTAAAATACCCGTGCAATTTGTTCAACCACAACATTTTTTCATCTACCTCTTTCTTAGTGTTCGAGAATAAAGTTAGTAATTTATCTTTGTCGTGATCGCCAACATTTTCCATCATCATATTCGTTCTGTCAGCGAGTTTCGCTGATATGTGTGGAAACATCTCCAAAGATTCGTAGGAAGCCGGTGTTTCTGTTAGAGACTTGTTAGGCCATACTTTAGTACGAGCCGTCAGTAGAATTGGAGTGTTTACTAACAGGCAGAAAGCATCTGAAAAGAATGGAGTAAATTGTTATCATCTTGCTGCCTTTGTCCCATGTTACTTGGCGTCGTCGGCGGAACACGTTTTCTCCTTCTATTCTCCCCTGTTAACCGTCACTCTATCATTCACTCCGTTCTCTTTCATATCGTTCCCCACACAATCCATCCATTTTTTTATAACGAATTCAAAAAAAGGAGGAGAAGGTTCTCAGTTCGTCGGTTTTTTTTTTTAATGTATGTTCCCCGATTACTCGAAGACGGCTGATCTGATTTGAAAAAAACTTTTTCATCACACCTGCTCTGAAAATACATACTAATTATACCAATTAGAGGGAAGAAACGCCTTTCTCCCGCCCTTCAAATCCTTTCATCCCAAGGTATGGAAGTTTGTATGAAAATCCTTCCGACCCAAGGGTGGGAAGTATGTATGAAATTCCATTACATACCCGGTTTTTCTTTTTTTTTAATTTGTCAGCAGTCATACTGCCAAGAGACTTTAACTGTCTACTAATTAAATTTCAAGTAAATTGTTACTGGCCACATACAGTTTTTTTTTTTTTACCAGTTACCAACCTCCTTGGTGCATACAGAAAATTAAAAACGAAATTATTTTTGTATATAAAACGCGCGGAATCACGGAAGAAGTGGCTGCATGACCTTAGCCTACTCCAGAAACGGGCGAATAAAAAATGGAATGGAGTCTTTTCAAAAATCTTTGAAAAAGTAATTTACAAGTCCTTATATAACTATCTCGAGAAGTCAAACATATTAGTAAAAGAACAAAAGGGATTTCGTAAGCAGAAGACCATCAATATGGCCATACATGACCTGCTTCTCCCTATTATGTCAAATGTAGATAAGAGAAATCCTGTATGTGCTATCTATATGGATCTAACTAAGGCTTTTGATTATGTAGATTACCCAATTCTATTACAAAAACTTGGAAAATATGGTATCAGGGGAAATGTACTTGATCTCATTCGATCTTACTTAACGGACAGAAAACAATTTGTAGAAATCACACAAATATGTTCAAAAACCAGCTATGAGAAAAAATATCGTTCTGAAAGCGAGATAATTAAATTTGGCGTTCCTCAGGGTAGCGTACTGGGACCCCCTCTTTTTTTACTGTACATAAATGACCTTCCGGGGCAAATAAATCACCCCATGGTGCTATTCGCCGATGACAGCACCGTAGTGATTGAATGTGACGATCCCAAAACTTATGAAAAGGAGATAAATATGACATTAAATAAAATTATATCGTGGTTTGACAGCAATAATCTAATTATAAACTTAGAAAAGACTAAAATTATGCATTTTTATCAAAGAACCCCGAATAAAAATCTTGACATTAGCTATTTAGGGACAAATATTGAATCAACTATTGCTACTAAATTTCTTGGTATCAATATAGATAATAACTTGACTTGGAGATCCCAGACAGATGTAATATGCAAGAAACTTAATACATTTACCTATGTTCTATATAAACTTTCAAAAATAGTCAGTCTAGAATCCGTACTTACAGCCTATCACGGTTATGTTGCGTCAACACTCAGATATGGCGTAATGTACTGGGGCAATTCAGTTGATAGAGAATTGGTCTTTAGAGCCCAAAAAAGATGTATCAGAGCTATGTGTGGCCTTAAAAGCACAGACAGTTGCCAACCGACTTTTATACGACATAAAATCCTTACCTTACCATCGTTGTACATATACGAAACAAATGTATTCGTCAAATCCAACATTTCATCATACAAAATAGCTGCTAAAAGTTCCTACAGAAAATTACGCGATAAAAATAAGTCAGAACTCGAAGTGACTTATGGCAAAACTGCACTTATGAATAAAAGCACATTCTGTATGGCCAAAAAAATATTTAATAAACTGCCCGAAAAAATTAAAATGTTAAATGTGGACAAATTCAAAAAAGAACTTTTTAGAATTTTGACTAATAAATGCTATTACTCAATAAAGGACTATTTCGACGACAATTCTATAATTACTGCCTTAGAACACCCTACCTGACCTGTTTTAATGACCTTGAATTTTGTTCGACATTATCATTATTAATTATGGCATGTAATTGAACCATATGACATTTATTTAGAAATTGATTGTATGTTTATTTTTTCTTTTGATATGCTATGCCTATTTAAACTGATTTTATTACTGACGTGAAAGTTGACGGAATTTCACCAATTTGTTATTTTTAAACTTAAAAAATTATATTTGTACGCCTCTGGGCAAAACATGGAGGATCTACCTATTTATAACACCTCACACTATGTGTAACTTGACCTGTGTTCACAAATAAAGCTTTCTGATTTCTGATTTCTGAAAAGCCCGCGCATTTTCGCAAAAACACATTTATCTTTGTGTTTTTTGTAAAATATGGATACTTCGAGCGACAGTGATGATGTTATCCCTAACACACCGCCAGAACTATTAGAGACGGCCCAAGAAGTTGTTGATAATCTGTTGCCGGAAAAATCTAAATGCAGATACAACAATACTTATGAAAATTTCATACGTTGGCAAAAGGATAAGAAAACGACTTCATTTTCTGAAAATGTATTGCTCTCGTATTTTAGTGAGAAAGCAAAACAATATAAGCCGAGCACGTTATGGGCTATATGGGCATTCTATGCTAAGAACCACGATTTTAACAAAAAATAACATCAACATAAAGGAGTACCCGAAACTGACCGCATTCCTTAAAAGGAAATCTGAAGGATTTCGCAGTAAAAAGTCAAGAGTGCTGACTGCAACAGAAATTGATAATTTCTTACAAAACGCCCCTGATGACCAATACTTGGGACTAAAGGTAAGTCCTGGCTTTTACCTGTTTATGATTACCTTTTGCATTCACGTAGTACATACATACTTACCTAATTCTTGTCTATAATTTTACAGGTCGTCTTGATTTTAGGCGTAAATGGTGCCTGTCGTTGCCAAGAACTGACCAACATATCTACAGATGACCTCGAAATTCATGGAAATGTTATGGTAGTGAAGATACCAGACACTAAAACAAAAATTCAGAGATCTTTTGTCATTGGTGACAATTTTTATACCATCGTAAGGAAATATAAAGAACTACGACCTGATAATTTGAGTACCAAGCGCTTTCTTTTGCAGTACAGAAATAACCAATGCGTAAGACAAGTTATGGGCAAAAATAAAATTAGTCAAATCCCGAAAATAATCGCTACGTTTTTAAATTTGCCTAAACCAGAAGAATACACCGGAAACTGCTTCCGCAGGACTTCTGCCACATTACTAGCTGACTCGGGAGCTGATTTAACCACGATCAAGCGGCACGGTGGATGGAAATCGAGCACAGTCGCCGAAAGCTATATAGAGAACTCAATAGGAAATAAAAAACGAATCAACGAACAAATAACAGAATCAATAGCTTTCACTAATAATCCAGCTTCATCATCGCTTCAGCCTCAGCTGAGTACAAGCGCGACACTAATGCCCTTACCAGTGGTTCCTCGTAGCTCATCACCGCAGCCTTCTTCAAGCCTTCAACTAACTCAAGATGTAAACATGTCTCAAAATATCAAGATACCCGGACAAAATGTAACATCTTATAATAGCTGCACTTTTAATAATTGTACTTTTAACTAAATATAAACATTTCTATGCATTTATGTCCATAATTTTCCTCGTAGGTGTAATAAAAAGCACTATACATCCCTCAGGATAAAGTACAGTTCCATACCTCAAATGGTTTGCGCCCCTCGCAAGCTCGTGGCGCAAATGCCATAATCTCGGTATGGAACTGTCACTTTCTTCCCTCTGAAGTAATGTACTATTTTTGTGTTTTTCTTTTTTGCTTCCAATTCACCAGTCCCATTGTCATTTGGTCACGATCTGATGATGAAATCTGGGAGAAATCGAGGGAACTCTTCAAATATTATAGGCACACCTATATCGATGTGGGTATTTTTTATAGTAACTCGTGCATTTGCCCTCGAAAAACACCATTTAGTAAAGTAGAACTGATGAATTCCAAACCAACACACAAAAAAGTAAATATTTTTTACCAAAAATACAACCGACTTCCAAACTACAAAGTGAAAAATAACTTTAATTTTGGAAGTCGGTGGCAAAAAACTTAAATACTGATTGATCCAAAACTTCCGAAATTAAAGTTATTTTTTACTTTGTAGTTTGGAAGTCGGTTGTATTTTTGGTAAAAATAAATTTTACATTCATTATCTGAATGGTGTAAGAAGCTGGCAGTCTCATCACAACGGTTATGTTTTCCCATTGTTTGTCTTATTTGTTTTAGTATTTTAAGTGTATTTATTTTTTATTTACCTATATATCATTGGGAGTATAAATTTATTTAAATTTAAAAAAATATGTATTCCTCAATTCAGCCTATTGCACCTACCACTGTTTGTCTCTGCATCACCCAAAGGTTGACTGGTAGAAAATGCCTTTGGTGTCAAGACCGCCTCTGTACATTTGTATGCTTGAAGTATTAAATAAATAAATGCATAAATGGTTCAGAACCATCGATTTTTGCAGTCCACAGTACAGTAACTTGAGCTGGCCTGGCGTTATACGGAGCTCAATAGAGCCTAGCTTGCAATGGTTTTAATACCAGTTACGTGCAGCCTAGGTACAGTTGGTACATAATGATTCGAGCCAGTTGCCATCAACCACCCAAGTAGCTAAATCTGTTCCTGTAAGTATCCTAGGGGCATGTATTTTTTAGTCCTATATAAATCATATAAATGTTTATAAAACCCTATTTGGGCGCAGTGTATTACATTACGCCCTATAGTCGTTTTGTAACAGCCCGGTAAAATGCAGTTCGATTTTATAATTATCTTATTAGATGCTTTTACTGGTGTAATTGATCCAAAAGTTGTCAGCGTGATGCCATTACTAGAGCATTCGTTCTTCATTCTTTTAGTAACGGTGACTTGCTGGTGTCTTAAGAAATATATTATTTTCAAAGGGAAAGTAATCCATATTATAATATCTATTAGCATATAACTTATACGCACATATAACTTTTCTGTTTTAACTGTTGTGTAAAGAATGTCTACTCAACATGCGAAATTAATTTTATTGATAAAGTGTTCGATGATAATAAACATATATTCATGCCCCTTCAAAACTAAACATATTTATTATTTGTTTCATCGATAATCTTAACAAAAACTTAAGCCGCCATTGGATCTGAATCATATATTGCATTATCAAAACTTTTATAATACAATTTAGACAAAGTTAAGACTACTACAGGACTTACCTGCTTCGCCATATTTAAGTTTTAGTGTTCTAGGCCGATTACTCTAGTAAAAGCAAATGTGAGACACGTATAAGTAGAATCTTACCTATAAAAATCGGTGGGCATGCTAGTTTGGTGCTAACAATCCGTTAGAAGTCACAACTAAGACAAATCAATCCTATACTATCCTTGACCTATAGCAGCTATATCTAAGACTTTTATAGAAGTGCATGTCTTATAGAAGAATGAAATAAGACGTTAACAAGAGTAAACACTCTTATTAAGCGCATTTATAGTATCAAAAGCGCAGATCGTCTTATAAAATGTTGTTGTAAGATCAGTGATCTTAGACAAAGCGTCTATTAGATTTCTATAAGAAGTTTAGTCTTATAAGTCGATGACTATAGGAGAATTTTGCTACTTGGATGGGACCAGCTTCCGGGCAACTACTGAGACATTATTAATAGAAAAAATTGGTAACGTTAATCTGATAATCTTTCACACATTCCATCCATCATTTCCTTTGGTCTACCTCAATCAATTCTTAAAGCTATTATTATATCTACTTTTTCTTCACAAAATGGTTCCTCCTCATCTAATACCACGATAACAACTCACATTTTTTTTAATAATTGAAATAATACTTACATAACAATAAATTGGCTGACATGTCGTTATATTTCACCAATATCACAAAAGGAAATAGCGAATATTTTCCTAACCGTATTTAAATTGATTTTAAAAGAACATATTCAATTTTTACGGTCAAGTATATTGAACTTATTGAACATGAAATAAATTAAAAATCGTTGCTAATTCTGCCTGCATTATTTCTTAATTGAAAGTCATTAATAATTTTAAGATAATAATTACATTAATTAGGGGCGCTACGCACGTGTTCGAGTCGGCACATTTAATTCCGCACTATTATTTTAATAACTAAGCTGACCCGAAGCAATTACTACACTTATTCGGCTTTCATACGGCTCTTGCAGATTGATAAACTTCGTCCGGCATCTACACTCGCTTAATCATGTTCAGTACTTTAATTGCATAACTTATTTTCGTAAACAATTTAGCCTAATTTATTTCATTTTGACAGTTCAACAACATTCATTGCGTTACTTACGTTGTTAAGCAGATTTTTTTTTCCAACTTATGAAGCAATGGATTAGCAATCTGTTTCAAATCGAAACAGATTGTGTTGTATTCCGCAATTAGGGTACGGGTCGGCACAATTTGAGCTAAGCCGAGCAGCTCTTTCCCTAACAAACATAGTTACCTACATTCGATTTTGGCGCCCAGCTGTGCCGAATCATACCGAGCTGAATATGCATGTGGCACCCCTTACGCTACAGGATAAAAGTACTGGCACGATGAAAAGTTTTTGGAAGTTATTATTATTTTGGCGACAAATAAAATAACATGGATATATTTAAAGATGGCCGATGGGGCCGAATGGTTCTGGAGTGGTGACCGCGTACCGGAAGACGTAACGTTGGAAGGCCTCCCACAAGATGGACCGATGACCTTGTGAAGGCCGCAGAAATCCGCTGGATGCAGGAAGCACAGAGCTGGTCGAAATGGCGGTGCTTGGGGGAGGCCTATGTCCAGCAGTGGACGTTTTTCGGCTGAAATGATTACGATAATCAAGTGCGAGTCGAATTCGCTTACTAAAGGTTCCGTGCCACCAAAACTACTAGACATAGTTTATTATGGTTCTAAAGACACAAACTCGCTGTCGTCCATTGGGTATGGAACTCTAAAAAAAGCTGGAGGAGCATAAATTCAGCGTAATTTACGCAGTTTAAATGAAGTTGCCGACCTTAAGCTGCATCCAGTTCGAAAAAAAAGCTCAGCCAGTGTTCTGCCCGAAGCGATTACTCTCTTTGATAGCCCTTTTCGCTGCGAAAAACGAGTACTCGCCAGCGGTGTGAACCGCCATTGGTCAACTATTAATACCTATATGCAAGGGCGTCGCCAAGGGGGGCAAAGAGGGCAGCTGCCTCCCCCTAGAGATTTAGTAAAAACAAGGCATTTTAATGTAAAGAAACTACATACTTATCTATACAGCCAATTTTGTTTATTTGGAAGACTTGTATTTGATTTTTTAAAGTTCCATATCTCCTAAACGGGGTCTAATCCGGGGTCCGGGGACGTAATATTCATAACTATGTGCTGGTGGTAGGCCCAGTCATAATACCTATTATGTTTCAGCTCTACAGTTCTGAATAGTTCTGGGAAAAACGACCCGAAAGGTCCGTTCCCAATTCATACATTGAATATGGAAATTATAATTTTTCTCAGTTCCTATCGGGACTACCGAGTTGAAACAGACTTGTCAAGAATCAAATGTCCACCAGCGTCGATTTTGGCCCTAAAGTGCGCCGTAGAGGTTATAAAACTCGCACTACAAGTGTAAAGCTTCATGTGCTATTGACTTTTGGCTGTACCTGCAAATCATACATTTCCCATCCTCTATATATCAACTTGCCCCCCCCCTGCGCCATTGGCTGGCGACGCCCTTACCTATATGTATCTCTTTTACTTACACGGGACCTACAACCCTTTGTACGTTTCTTTAGGGAGAAAATCGTTGATAAAGTCGCTTCCTCGTTGGCGGTAAGGGGACAGGTGCGTTTTAAGGGACTTTAACATAACTGGCGAAATGTAGGTGTACTTTAAGTACAGCTCTGCCTAACCCTTCGGGGATTACAGACGTACAACCAACTGATTATTCTTAATCACTGATTACATACTGTGACTGTTGTTTTAATTAAAATATTTTCCTAAATTCCATAATAACTACCTATTTGATTAGCTAATTCATATAATTAAGTCAAAGTTAAAGTAAAATAATTTATTTCAATTAGAAACATAAAAGGCACTTTTGAACGTAAAAATTTGCTAAAAATAGAATTGATTTTAGTCGCCCTTTCCAAAAGGTAGTTTTCGTATGGAGAAGAATGGGCAAGAAACTCCACCGTTACTCTTTTAAAATGTTTTACAATATTTTTTATACATTAAATATAAAATTATATGTGAAGACTATGCACCTGGAATAAGATTACTATACCACAATAGGTAAAAATAATTTAAAATGAAGCAACGACAGAAAAATTAATTGTGTGATGGATACATGGTGCTCACATATTTAGAAGCATTGTTAAAGTACCGATACGAATTTATACGATATTCCTAAAAATGTTACAAGTAATACTAAAAAGTCAGTGTGTGAGTTCAAGTAATCATTTCACAAAATGTAAAATCAATGTTCTAATAATTAATTATACAATTAAATTAGAAACCAGTTTGATTTAGTCTAGACTCTTAATTGTCCTATGAAGATAGACCAGCATGTTTCCAAGCACTCTTATCTTGGATATAATCCACTAATATGTAATAAGCTATTTAATAGTCGCACAATAAGGTTGAATGTCACTTGCACGTCCTTTTTTTTGGATGGGAAATTATCAAATAACTTCTCCCGCTCTGGGCGGAGCGGGAGGGCGTGTCAGACTCTTACTGACTAAAACCCACCCGTGTTCCTTCGGCACTTCCTAAAACGAGTTTTATTAATAATCAAATGATAACCAAATTAAAAAAAAAATAGAAGAAAAAGTTCTTCTATTTTTTTTTGGCTTAGAGGCTTTTAGCCTCAATGAATTTTGAGAAGTAAGATGCAAGAGCGAGCGCGGCGAGCTCGGTAATTCGCACCTGGCTTCTGAAAGTTAAGGTTTTCTCCTGACCATACATATAGAAATAGAGAGATACTTGTCGTTGTTGTAAACATTAATTTATTAACCTAAAATACTTATTGCCTACAGGGACCATGGAAGTGTGAAAGTCGTAATCTAAAAAGAGATGGCGCTATACAGTTCACATAGCTATATCTCTTTTTCATCGCACGATTCGCTTTACTAAAGATATCCGCGATGCAAAAATAACCATGAGGCGGCTTTTTGCGTGTTAATCCGTTAAATAAAACCAAAAAATCAGATTATATGCCTTTATTTAATAAATTATTCACTTGGATAGTAAAATATATTCTAGAAATGCATTATTTATTCACATTACGATTTATACACACATTTATTTACATTATTATCGACACATAGCAGCCATTTTAATTTTCACCACCAGCGCCTCTAGCGGCCGAAAGTGGAACTAACGAGAGTTGTCAAATTGACATTAAGCTAGGGAAACTACTATATGTAGGAAGGGAAATTTATTATTTAAAAAATTTAGACAGGGTCAAATTAAATTAACTAGCGAAACTGCCGACGTGATGCGTATCGAAATCTAATACCTTAAGCGAGCAATTCTTGTATATATCTATATATATATATATAATCTGAATCTCGGAAACGGCTCCAACGATTTTCATGAAATTTTGTATGCAGGGGTTTCGGGAGCCATAAATCGATCTAGGTAGGTTTCATTTTTAGAAAACTACCACAAAAAAAAAACGGTCAACCGGTCAGATATTCTCATCATGATCAAACAAAAAATAAATTAAATTGATGAGTTTTTTTTTTGGTTTATCAACCGCAAGTAGTGAAGTCACTCATCAGTTTAAAAAATCAACCAATTACAGGCACTTTTGAATTGTTAAGGGGTTGGTCAATCAAAAAAATGAAGCTAGTTGCCCATTCCAAAGCGTGGTAGGGACAGGGGAAGAATGGGCAAGACATACAACTGCCAAAGAATGACAGTTGTGATTATAATATGCGAACATTTTAATTTGGTAGTCAATTTAATAAACGAATGATTTCGCTGACTGAACATTTCATAATTTAACCTTGACACTACAAACGCTGATGTGAACGGCATAGCAGCTGATACGGAACTTCATTTATTAGTAAAAATATAAAACATATTTCTTTTTTTCTTATTTCATATAAACAATTAACACTTTTAATAGCTTCTGATAAAAAATATTATGGCCTCGATATTTGTAAAAAAAAACTTCTGAAATAAATTGACATAAATCGACACGAAATTGACGTTTTTACAATTAAAAAGAACAGTAAATCTTTCTACAGAAATAATTATTATTTATATTGAAAAATCACGTAGGAATAAAAATGTATTCCTCATTCATAATAAATTCTATTGTCCACACTTTTATATTATGCTGTAATTATTACGTCTAAAATTATTATTGTATAAATTACTTGTTTGTGATCCACCTTGTATTCATTAGAAGCGACTAAATAGTCAAGAAAATTGAAGAAAACCAGAAATTTGGAATCTGAATCCAAAGTAAACGACATAGCCAGAAGAATTGCCAAATTTAAGTGGTAGTGAGCAGAGCATATTGCTCGCAGAACAGATGGCCGATGGGGCCGAGAGGTTCTAGAGTGGTGACCGCGTACTAGAAGACGTAGCATTGGAAGACCTCCATGGACCAAGGACCTTGTTAAGACTGCAGGAATCCATTGGATGCGAAAAGCACTGAACCAGTCGTAGTGGCTAAACTTGGGGAGGCCTATGTCCAGCAGTGGACGTCTTTCGGCTGAAATGATTATGATAATCAAGTGCGAGTCGAATTCGATTACTAAACGTTCCGTACCACCAAAACTACTAGACATAGTTTATTACGGTTCTAAAGACACAAACTCGCTGTCAGCCATTGGGTATGGAACCCTAAAAAAAGCTGGAAGAGCATAAATTCAGTGCAATTTACGCAGTTTAAATGAAGTTGTCAACCTTAAGCTGCATCCAGTTCGAAAAAAAATGAAGTTTAAGAAAAATTTCGTCTTTGTCTACGCTATTATAATATAAAGAGGTAAATTTTGTAAATTTGGATATGTGAGGTAATAATCTCTGGAAGTTCCGATCCGATTTGGAAAATTCTTTCACTGACAGAAAGCTACACTATTGACAAGTGCCATAACCCTATGTTTTATGGCATAGTTTACTACAATGCGGGCGAAGTCGTGGGCAGGAGACTTACCAAAAACTTAAAGAGTTAGGGACATTTTAATCTCATGCCTAACAGAATCTTGAAGAGAGCTGGTTAAAAATGACTAAATATTTTTTCTAGCTTACTAAATATATTAGACTTACATACATACATAAATTCACGCCTCCTTCCCATGGGGGTAGGCAGGAACTACAGAATGTCAACTGCTACGATCCTTACATACTTCTTTTGCCTCGTTTACGTTCATACATCTGGTCATACACGCACGCCGGTTGCGAGTACTACGCACCTGACCTTTCTGAAGAACATCTCAAACTCAAACTCAAAGCATTTATTTCAATTAAACCATTTACAGGCACTTTTGAATTGTCAAAGAGTCGGTCAGTGAGTCAGAAAGTTGCAGCTAATTGCCCATTCCAAAACGTAGATCTCTATGGGGAAGAACGGGCAAGAAACTCCAAGGACACTCTTTTAAATATAGATATTACAAAATCCTGGGTACATCATTCTTGTTGCTTCTATATGTGAGAACAATGTACAAAAAATAATCAAAAGCAATTGGAAATATAAGATTAAAAATAAGCCCTGGCAGATAAGAGATGACCAGTTTCAACTGACGGCGCCCGTTCACGAACATGACGCGTGGATCAGCACCATCCAGCTCAATGATCCAACACACTCGCCACCATCAGCGAGACATTTAAGTGAGCATGACATATTCTCAACTGCCATGCTATTTCAAGTCAACATACATCTTAATAACTTAATAAACGGCTCCATGGTCTCACATTTACAAAAATAAAAATGCTTCTAAATTATACAAAACTATAGTTTGCAATGTATTTAAAAAAATAAAAGAATTTTACCAACAAAAAGAAAGAAAATCATTACTAATTGGAGCATTCAACAATTAACTTGGTAAAATAAAAATAAACATTAAGTTCCTAATGTCAAAAACATTTTTTGTTTTAAAGGGGAATCAACTCTTCCAAATATTAACATTTTAACTAGTGAGCCCAAGCGGCTATGGAGCAGGACCAGCATCACCAATAAGGTCACTATATGTCCGTGTCCTCCCGGCGTTTCCACTCACATCTGCCTTGTAAACCTTTTGTTAGTAGTCTTTCACTCATCCTCTCAACATTACCATCTAAGCATTAAATATTAGACTAATTATATTATGTACAATTGTTATTATGTCAGATGTCTTTTTCAGATACGGTACAAAACATAAATATCGTTTTCTATACTAATATTAAAAGAGGTAAAATTTGTGAGTTTATGTCGGGGCAATCTTCAGAACTACTGATCCAAATTCGAACATTTTTTCACCAATGGGAAGCTACAGTTACTGAGTGTCATAACACACCTCATGATATATTTACGTTATTTCACTAAAATATCTCAACTTACGTGATTTATAATTTCAATAAATATCCCATCTATAGTTTCACTGAAACACATATTTTAAATAATTTCACTCTCTGCTAAAGTCTCTCAGATCTTATAGTTAAATCTTCAAATTATAGTAAACGGGTTTGTCCTCAATCATGGGACCCATGTCTCCCATCTTGGGGTCGCAAGGTGGCCACATGGGTGTCTGCATGTCCATGTCGTGATCTTGAGGTATCTGGCCCTGAAAGACAATTTTTTTATCATCTCTGTTGTCTCTGTAATGGCCTAGCAATTAAGGCCTCGCCTCTTTTGTATATTTTTTTAGCTAGGGCATCTCGTAGTTGACCTCTGAGATCATGACTACTTAACCGGGCTTTCCTGTGGGTGCCTTAAGCTACTACACTTAAAACCTCCAGTCAGGGGTTATTCAACTATGCTAATTAAAACTAGGTGAACGCTCGCTAAGGGCACCCCCTGTGGGGTACGAACCTTGGCTTAGGGCGTCAACCGGAGGGAGGACATCAAGGATGGGACGGGCTGGTGGCCTCGTCTCTCATGCACTAGGGTGTGGGGTCAAATCCAATGTGTTATGTACTGACGCTACTCATCTTTACGCACACATTCCCAGCGTGTATATGTTTACACTTGGTTACCACAAGTAAACTGCGCGTCGCTTTGTGAGATCAAAATACTATCCACGTCTAACTTATCTCTTCAACACCCTTGGTTGACTAGTAGAGAATGCCTGAGACATAAGTCCACCTTTGTATAACTCGATTTTTCTAACTGTGCGTCTGTCAACGTCAAAATATTACAGTATAAGTAGGTTTAAATAATAACAATAACATTTTAAATAATACGACAGAAATGTAGAGACGACACGAGATGTGTAGACCGTAGTAAGAGACGTCCGCATCGGGGCACTGAGGAAGTAACCGAGCGGCTGAATTTAGTACTAACATCCAACGATTTTGACAGCAAAAAAATGATGTTGTGGATCTATTTAGTAACCTGTTCCGCTTAGCTATTTCTAAGGAGTCTTAAAAAGACCCTGAAAGAAATCGACACGTGTTTCACCTCTCAACGTGGCATCCTCAAGGTTGACGATTGACTTGTCGCGAACTCGAACACGGCGTGTTGCCACACCAAGCACTGAGCGCAGACTGACAGTCTGCGCTCAGTGCTTGGTGCTTGGATTTCCGCAAGGTCACGTCTGAATCAATTAACTATCGATTTTGACAGCTCCAAGCGCACAGTCAAAAAATCGAGTTATACCATATTGTGTGCGAGAAATTTAAATAAATAAATACATAACTTTATTCCTGCATAAATTAAGTTCATTTCAGGATGACTACAATTATTAAAAAGGTCGTAAAACCATAAAAAATGCAGCGGAAACAAAACTTAAGGCATTCATGTTACTTTTCCTCCATACCTGTCTTCGCTTCCCTCTGGCGCGCTTCGGCCACGGCTTCTTGAGATGTACGTATGTTATGTGAGCTCGTTTCTCACTCGCGTGCTTGAATCCTTTGCCACACATCTCGCATTTGAATGGTTTTAGACCGGTGTGGATCTATAACATAATATAAAAATTTGCATAAGCATAATGACCAGTGATCGGAGTAGGTAGATTGATTTTACGTACTCGCATCATGAATAGTCATAGAAATCATAACATGTTTAAGCCTTTTTTCTGGGATTTCATTTTGGTACTTACGGGATTGAATCAAATATTGTTAAAGTAAGGATTTTTAAACTACTACATTAGAAATTTATAGAATGGATAAACATTTAAAATAGTTATTTTCTTATTTATCAAGTAATAAAGTGAATCTTACTATTGTGCGTCCATTCGAAACCTACATAATATTTAATAACCTACATAAACCTACATAATACATAATAATATTTAATGTAGTAGTTATTTCTTGTAAGTATATTATCTGCTGCTTGTAATTGTTACTATTCTTGAATAAATAAATAAAAATATATTTTTATACTTCTTAATATTTTTTCGCATTCAATGCAATAACAGCAAAAGGGTTAAACATTTCTTATTCATATTGATGCGTTCTTTATTCTACACATTACAACATTTGAAATTCCTTAAAAAAACTTTATAATTTCCCAATCCCGGAATTCCGGAGGCATATCCATATTAATATATACGTGCCAGTTTATTGACGCCAAATCAATCTACCAACTCCTGATAATCAGCTTATAATGTTCAAACCTACTCAAGTAAAGTTGATATCTCGAACTTTAAAATCATCTGACAGCCGAAGATACTTTTTCTTTAGCAGTAAGTATTACTATTTTATAGCCATTTTGCAGGGCGGGCGTTTTGGGGACTATAGTTTGTAACTTTTGACGTTAAAAAAAACTTTTTACAAAAAAAAGCAACCGTCTTCCAAAAAAACTATGTAGTGTTTTTTTTTTTTTTTTTAAAGTCGGTTGTTTCTTTTTGTAAAAAAAAATTAATTTTCACTTTTTATTTGTGGTACCTACCCCACACAAATTCGAAAACTACTACCTGCTATGTAAAAAACAGTGATATTAACTTAACATATCATCCACATACTAAGTGGGAAAAAAATACGTATTATTGAAGCCAACTCAAAAACTATCCAAGCAAAGTTAATAAAATTTATATGGGACTTGGGAGCATACCCTTTCAAATAAAAAAGAATTTTCAAAATCGGTCCATAATTGATGGAGAAATCGGTGGACATTAAAAAAACGATACGCTACGAACATATAACCTCCTCCTTTTTGGAAGTCGGTTAAAAAGTACTGATTTGAATAAAGGACTATTGATTTCATATTTCTTTGTACTCACAAACATGTGCCTCTGTCGGTTACTGTGCGTAGAAAAGTGCTTCCCACACAGCGCACACACATAACTCGCGCGCACTTGACTGTGCACCCTCCTGTGTGCGACGAGGCGTTGTTTCATTCTGAAGGACTTGCCGCAGGAGTCGCATTTGAATGGACGTTCGCCGGTGTGGACCCAGGTATGGTCTTTTAGAAGGGCGTAACTCTGGAAAGAACAAAAACAAATAAAAAGTGTAAAGGGCGATGTAAGACATTAGCAAGGGAGTGCGCCTCACGGCTGCGCCATTGATGCCTGACACTGGTTTTCAACTGAACCTTATTTTACGAGTACGTCTTACGAATGTAAATCAGTTTTATAGTGTGCGTAAATATTTAAATAAAGAAATTATAGATGAGAGTAGCAATTAATAATAAAATCAACATGGTACAATTAAGTTTCAAAAATCATTAAAGATTTATACAGTTGTGTTTAACAAAATAATTAAAATGGTATGGTTGCACAGTAAACAAAGGACTGTCCGACAGTAAATAATAGATAACTTTATCATATATCAATGAAACATTAAGGTTGGTCATGTCTAACTTCATGTCATGCTTTTTGTCATGCTTAGCTATGTTTAGCTTTTGGTTTGCATTATATAATACAGACATAAAGGTAATGGGTACATCTATCGATCTGTGAAGCATCGCCAATTTATTTAATTGAAGGGACAGGGTGTATCCAAAAAACTCTCTAAAGCATAATCACACTAATATTATAAACGAGAAAACAATTTGCATGTTTATTTGCAATGAATAGCTGAAGAACTACTGGACTGATTTAAAAAAAATATTTTACCTTTAGGATGCTATATTGTGGTTATCACCAGTGATCGGAGTAGGTAGATTGATTTTACGTACTCGCATCACGAATAGTCATAGAAATCATAACATGAATAAGCCTTTTTTCCGGGACTTCATTTTGGTACTTACGGGATTGAATGAAATATTGTAAGAGTAAAGATTTTTAAACTACTACATTAGAAATTTATAGAATGCAATAGATAAATATTTAAAATTGTTTTTTTCTTATTCATCAAGTAATAAATTGAATCTTACTTGTTGTGCGTCCATTCCAAACTTATATAATATGACTAATTTAGTAGTTATTTCTTGTAAGTATATTATCTGCTGCTTGTAATTATTACTATTCTTGAATAAATAAAGAAAAATATATTTTTATGCTCCTTAATATTTTTTCGCATTCAATGCAATAACAGCAAAAGGGTTAAACATTTCTTATTCATATTGATGCGTTCTTTATTCTACACATTACAACATTTGAAATTCCTTAAAAGAATCTTAATAATTTCAGAATTCCGGAATCCCGGAGGCATATCCATACTAATATATACGTGCCAGTTCATTGGCCCCAAGTCAATCTACCTACTCCGATCACTGATTATCACTGAATAACATAGGCTATAATTTATAAAGATACCACGCGGGCGAAGCCGCTGGTGGAATCTAGTAGGTAATAAAAATAAATTGGAAGTATTCTCAATATGCAAAAAAAGTCAAGCAATATGTAATTCGGGTACTTTACTCGAACAGATCAGGCTATGTTCGGTCGGATATTCAGCGAGCCAAATTATAGGATGGCCGGATATTCAGCGAATTAGCTTATAGGATAGCCGGATATTCGATATATGCGGGATATCCGGTGTCCGGCCAAAGAACTATGCAGGGTGGCAGGGACATCGACGCGAAAACTGTTATCATGGATTCAGTACATGATTCTGAATTTAAAAAAAAACCCGACGAAATATTTCAACGCAGGTTGCGTTAAAATATTTCGTCGGTTATTTTTTTTTTATCTGCTGTTTCATAGAAAAGTGCAATACCTACGAGGCCAAAATGTATGGAATAGCAGATAAAAAAAATCAACGTAGAGGGGTTCAGAATCATGTACTGAATCCATGGTAACAGTTTTCGCGTCGATGTCTCAGCCACCCTGTATAATGTATCATCACTAACAATAACATTATGTATAAACAAGAACTTACTTGGAACATCCTGCCACAAACTTCACACATGCATGGTGACTTCATCGAGGGGTAGTTCGTTCGATTCTTGTCCGGGTGCATTCGTCTGAAGTGGCCGTGGTACGCACGAGAGTCCTCTAGTTGAAGGCCGCACTGAAACAAATAAATGGAGAACATTTATGATAATATTTATTTTCTTATTTATTATAGTACGTTTATTTTAGTATGAGGTCCTGGGTTCGATTCCCGGGTCGGGCAAGGTGGTATCGGGTTTTTCCATCTGGAATTTTTCAGTAGGAGCCCGGAGTCTGGATTTGTGCCCAGTTGATGGCAATAGGCTCGCCCTCTATTACATGGGACTTAAACATAACTGGCGAAATGTGGGTGTACTATAGGTACACCTCTGCCTAACCCTTCGGGGAATACAGGCGTGATGTTATGTTATGTTATCATATCATAAATAAGAAAATAAATATTAATTTGTTTTGTTTGGTATGAAAATGTTTCAAATATAATTTCTCAGAAACAGCCTGCGATACATAAGGAAACCTTAAAAAAAACCGGCCAATTGGGTGTCGAACCACGCACAATGAAGGGTAGTTGGAATGAATTTATCCCAAATACAAACTTAACATTGTAGTTGAAATACATGTTCTCCGATACATTCCAACTGCAAATGTAAGTTTGTACGCACATTATTGAGAGATTTACCATGTTATTTTAAGACCATGGACGGTTATATATATAGGTTTTCCTGTAATTTATGAGTAAAGAGCCAATACTATGTATTTTTTCAACATTTTAGGTCCAGTAGTTTCGGAGATAAGGGGAAATGGTCAATTTTCATCGAATTTCTTAAATATCTTTAAAAGTTTTTGTTCTAAAATTATATAAACAATATGTTTAAAATTCTCGCAACAAGCCCTTTCATTTGATATGTCGGAACGGTACTGTTAGCAAACCTTTTTTTTATTAATCTTGTTTGCCCCCCAAAAGTGACCCCCATATTCAAAATTCATTTATTTACGTTACACGATCGTTTTTGGGTCACAGAAATACACATGTGTACCAAATTTCAACTTAATCGTTTCATTAGATTTGGAGCAAATTGGCTGTAACAGACAGACAGACACACGAGTGATCCCATAAGGATTCCGTTTTTTCCTCGGAACCCTAACAACTTTTGAGCATAACTGGACTGTGAGACGTTTCACATCAAAATCAATTAATTTAATTAAGTCACTCTTATGTCGTTGTTAAACGAAAGAAAAATGCGTTTATAAAGCCGTTGGCCCCGGCTGTCATTCATAATCTTTGACAGTCGTTACAGGTAGTCAGAAGCACAAAAATCTGACAACCAGTCTTACCAAGGGATGTCGTGTTACCTAGTAACTGAGTTGTGCAGTTCAGATAGGCAATCGCTCTATATAAAATACTGGCATTCAGCTGCATCCGGTTAGACTGGAAGCCGACCCCAACATAGTTGGGAAAAAGCGAGGTAGATAATTGTCAATAAATGTATTGTTTGGTTTTAGCTGTTTGCTTTAATTTTTGAGTAAGAATACACAAAAACAGTGGCACTCCGGAGTGCCGACAGAGGTGAATACTTGAACAAGATCGCCTTGGTGGGAGAAAAATACTTGTATAGAACATTGGTCCGTAACCTTATCTAAATAAAGAGCACAATCGCGTTAGCAAAAAAAAAAACTTTTGAAACCTTTAAAGTAAAAATACTTGCACAGAACATTGATCCGTAACGTAATATAAATAAAGAGCACAATCGCGTTTACAAAAATTTGGTGTCGGTAACGGTGTCGCGAGTTCAATTTTTTTTTCCCATCTCAAAAATGGCCAACGCTCCTAAAGAAGTTTTCACTTAAAAAATCTTTACTTGTAATACTGCTTACCTGTTCACACGGTATCGGTCCTTCCGCCTTGCGCATCTGACTGGGATATATTCGTCTCTTTTCATCTGAATCTTTGTCCTTCTCTCGCGCCCTTCGTTCGAGCTCCTTGCATTCTTTCGATTTCCTGCCCTTCTTCGGTTTATTTGATTCTCTTGAATCTTTGTCTGTACCTATTAGAAAAATGTTTATTTAATTTCCCTTTATTGTATTTATATTCATTCTTCATTATTTATTATTGAAAGTAACGTTTCTCAGTCTATCGGTTACTGAGTTACAAGCCGAGACTTGTGTCTCGGGTTACTAACTCTAACTAAGACTGGTTATTAGACTTTCGGGCTCCTGTCGACCCGTAACGACTGTCAAAGATTCACGAATGACAGCCGGAACCAACGGCTTAACGTGCTTTCCGAGTTACGGAGGAGTCTCGGTATGTAAAGATTCACGGAAACCGTAGCTTAACCTGTTCGATTGATCCGTGTGGCTGTTATTACTTATCCACAAGCTCCTCAAGAGTATGAACATTAATATTATAAAAATAAAGTTTATATTCGTATGGAACGGTTACTCTAAGTGAAGTTAAATAGCGACCACCAGGCGTAGCATTACCACCGTAGAAACGGGTTTTGTCGACGAAAGAATAGACAAAATGATGTAGTAATGCTACGCGTGTAATCTTGCTCTGACTGGCGCTCGATAACGCCGAACTTTAATTACGACTAGTGTTGTCGACTGTAAGGTCTATTTAAATTATAGTGTTCGACCGAAACTGGTTTTTACGATCGAAACCGAAACCGAATTTCGGCAACAGTCTCGATTTCGGCCGAAATCGAAACTTCCTTACAAGGATCATGGTTTGAGAGAAAAATAAAGAAAACGTTATTATAATCAGTCAGTCTTTATTTTTTTTTTTATAAATCACTAAAATCACACGAAAACTGACAACAAACAAAACGAACTGCAAACTCAAGCCAGTCACGACATGATTAGGCGCGTGGACGCGGCAAAATGTCTTCGTCGCTTACTCGCTTGGATGGAATTTAACGCGCCGAACATGACCGATCACAGCGCGAGAACTCCCGAATTCAGTTTCGGTTTCGGTCGTAGTTTCAGGAGGTTTGCCGCCGAAACTGAAACTCGTATTTTGCCGAAATTCGACCGAAACCGAACTTTTGGTCGGACACTAGTAAATTAATTTGATTTAATCATGACTAGTACAATTGAAAACGTCATTAAAAATGATGAAGTTGTAGGGCAAATTGAACCTTATTAGGTGCCGTTTAGGTGTAAAAATTATTTTAAAAAAATCGTTTGCGTTTACATGTTTGAAAATTAAATTGTGAACGTAGAATTGTATTTAGTTTACCTGTATTATGTCTAGCAGACACACTAAGATGTCGTTTATGAGCCTCTGATGACACGAATCTAACGTTACACAGTTCGCATAACGGACCATCTTCTGGTATCTGAAAAAAATAATAAATATTATATTTTGCCGAAGTATCTCTGTACCATCGACAAATAAAATAAAGAAATTAATGATTTCCATATACCTAATGTAAAAAGTTCAAATAAAACTTACATATAATGAAAAAATCTCGATGTTCTGTGAAGTCGTATAAACCATGCGAAATAAGTAGGGGCGGGTAGCTTTTCTTAACTAATATTATACATGGAAAAGTGAGTTTGTTTGTTACGCTTTCACCCTAAAACGGCTGATCGGATTTAGATGAAATTTTGCACATGGGTAGACCATGACCTGGGTTAGGACATAAGATAATTTTTATCCCGATATTCCCACGGGATCGAGACTTATGCAGGTGAAACCGCGGGGCGCAGCTAGTTTTTTATAAACACAGTTTATTGAGATGTCACATACCTGTGCGTTCTCCAGTCGATGTTTAAGCTTCTTATGCAGCTCTATGCCCTTCGCACTGACGAAGGAGTACCCACACAGTTCACACACGAAGTCCGAGGGATGCTTGATACGAATATGGCCCATATAGGTGGTGAATTTACTGTAAATAATACGATGTTACTTAAGTGGTTTTACCGAAACCGGAACCGGTATCGGAGGTTTTAAATTCGATTAAACGGAACCGGAACTGGAACCGGAATCGAAGGTGGAAATAGAAGAAAGATGTGTTATGGAAAGGTTAATGAAACAATTGAAATTGTGGTATATTATAAATGCGGGTACTCGTGTGTAAAGGAATTGTGGGCAGTCATCGACCGGCCATTAAACGTGTACGAACACTCCTATTTTTATTTAAGTATAATCCAAAGATACTACAAATTGGCGACGAGGCGATCTTCACGTGAGCAAGAAAGTGATATTTTGACATAATTGGTGTTGAAAATAAAATGGCTCAAGAAAGAATGCTTTTTGGAGGACATATCACGTTTGACCACCGCGTGCAGGAATGGAATATCTTCAAAAGTCGTTTTACTCAGTTTTGTTTGGTGAACGATATCACAGACGACACCGACAAGGCGCAAGTAAAGCGGAGATCCCTGATATTGACGTGTTTGGTGGAAGAAACTTACCGCGTCGTGAAGGATTTAGTTTTCCCGGAAGAACTCGAGACGTTAGAATTCAAAAGTCTAATATCTAAGCTAGACAGTCACTTTGCGTCTAAAAAGTGTACGTTTGCGGAGCGGTACAAATTTTATAAAGCGGAGCAACGTCCAGGAGAAGATTTGTCCGAATGGGCGTCGCGTGTACGTCATATCGCGCAGTACTGCGGGTTTAAAACAGAACTCGAGTCAGCATTGCGTGATCGGTTTGTCCTCGGGTTAGAAAATATCAAGGAGAAAGAGAAGCTGTTCGCAGAAAGCATAGACACGCTGACATTTAATCGTGCATTGGAAATAGCGCAAAGTGTGAGATGTGCAAGGTTGGCGCTAAGGGAATCACACAGCAATGGCGCTGTCGCCGAGCCATCCGCGCTGCCAGCGGAGCCGGCGCATTCAGTGTTCGCGTTAAAACAGCGCGGCGCAGGCAGTGCGCAGCGGCCAGATGCCGCGGGCCGCGCCGCCGCCGCCGCGGAGATCTCGAAAGTCGGGAAGTGTTGCAGTGTGTGCGGATACAAGAACCATAGTACGGATCAGTGTCGATTTATAAACTATGCGTGTAAAAAGTGTAATCAAAAGGGCCATTTAAAGCGTATGTGTAGAATTAAGGTGAAAAGTAGCAAGTTCTTAACAGCGGATGACGATGACTCATTGGAAGGTATTTATGAATTGTTTAACATAAAATGTGTCAATGGCGAACCGATGCAACAATTAGTGTCGGTGGGTAGTACAATGCTTATGTGTGAAGTAGATAGCGGTAGCGCGGTCTCAGTTTTGCCAGCTGTTGTTTACAAATTGAATTTTAGGAATAAATACAATTTAAAGTCCAGTAATGCAGTGTTGAATTGCTATAATGATAGCAAAATTTCACCGTTAGGTTGCTTAACATTGCCTGTGGCTTATAAAGGTCGTACAGAAAATTTAAAGTTTTACGTTGTAGATACGGGGCAATGTAATAACAAACAACCATCGCTGTTGGGTCGCGATTTCATTTCTAAGTTTAGTTTACAGCTATGTAGTGTTCCGTGTAATCAAATAAAAAGTGTAGACCTAGGGACTTATTTGAAAGGAAAATACGCTCAATTGTTTACCGATGAGCTGGGTACGTTTAATAAGCACAAGGTTACGTTAAAAATAAAGCCAGACGCACAGTTGAAATTTTTTAAACCACGTCCGGTACCGTTAGCATTAAAACAAAAGGTAGAGAATGAATTGCATAGATTATTGGAATTAGGTATATTAGAGAAAGTCGAGCATTCGGAAGTAGCAACACCGATTGTACCAGTGTTACGACCTGACGGTAATATAAGGATATGTGGTGACTACTCAGTGACACTGAACAAGTGGTTATATACGGATAGTTATCCATTACCGCGTATTCAAGACCTATTCGCGAAACTTCATGGCGGAGTTCAATTTTCAAAACTAGATTTATCAAGGGCCTACAATCAGTTATTACTTGATGACACCAAAAAACTGACATGCATTAACACTCATAAAGGTTTATTTTGCTTTAATAGGTTGGTTTTCGGCTTGTCAACAGCTCCAAGCATATTCCAAAGAATATTAGAAGAAGTGCTTACGGGTATTGACGGAGTATGTATTTTCCTTGATGATATTTTAATAACGGCTGAAAATCAACAACGGCACCTTTTAAGGTTAGAAGAAGTGCTGAGTAGGCTTGAAAATTCAGGGTTTAGAGTTAAGGAAAACAAATGCGAATTATTAAAAGATTCCGTTGAGTACTTAGGATTTATTATTGATAAAAATGGATTACGTAAATCAAATTCGAAGGTAGAAGCTATATTGACTAGTGAATCTCCTAAAAATGTAAGCGAAATAAAGTCATTCTTGGGCATGGTTAATTATTATAGGTCATTTGTTCGTGGAGCATCTAGCCTCATGGCTCCCCTACATTTACTTTTAAAAAAGGGTATTAAATGGAACTGGGGTGAAGAACAGGCTCAAGTTTTTAATAAAATTAAACGCGAACTAGCTTCAGAACGCACCTTGGCACATTATAACCCCGAGCTGCCTACGATAGTGACGGCGGACGCGGGACCGCGCGGTCTCGGCGCAGTATTGTCGCACCGATACCCTGATGGCACAGAGCGCGTAGTCGCCTACGCTTCACGCTCTCTGACAAAAGCTGAATGTAATTATTCTCAGATACAGAAAGAGGCTGCGGCTATTGTGTTTTCTATAAAAAAATTTCATCACTACGTGTACGGTCGTGTTGTGCCTTTTACGTTGCGTACAGATCACAAACCGCTTCTAACTATATTTGGCAGCAAAAAGGGGGTACCAGAGATAGCGGCAAACCGTCTGCAACGCTATGCGTTATTCTTGTCGGCATATAACTTTAACTTAGAGTATGTTAAAAGTGAACAAAATGTTGCAGATTATTTATCTCGTTCGGTTGCCGAATACATTAAGCGTAATAATGAGGTGTTGGAAAATGACGATAAATCAATGTTTGTTAATCACATTACAGACAGCATATTAAAGCCGATTACACTTGAAGAGATTAAGCGGGAAACTGAACGGGATCAAACGTTACGCAAAATTATGGGGTTTGTTAAAAACGGTTGGCCAAAAAAGGTTGCTGATTTGCGAATAAAACCGTTTTACGCATGTCGGTGTGATTTAAGTTATGAAAATGGGTGTTTGCTTAGGGGTTACAAATTGGTGATACCATCTTTGTTTAGAGAACAGATTCTAGATATGCTACATATTCCTCATTTTGGAGTAGTAAAGACGAAAACGGAAGCAAGATCGCGTTTTTGGTGGCCAAATATTGATAAACATATAGAAGAAAAGGTGGGTGCCTGTACTAAATGTAATTCGCTACGCAGCAACCCGCCTCGCGCTCCGCTGACTGTGTGGCCATACCCTGCGCAACCTTGGGAACGGGTGCATTTAGATATGTTCACGCTGATCGGCAAACAGTTTTTAATAGCAGTAGATGCGCACTCAAAGTGGGTGGAATGTTTTCCAATGACAAATACAGATAGTGAAGCTATTATTTCGAAGTTGTCAGAAATGTTCAGTAGATTCGGAATAGTGCGTACCTTGGTCACAGACAATGGTAGAAATTTTTGTTCAAGTCAATTCGATAAATATTGTTTGACTAACGGCATTCAACATTTAACAACCGCTCCATATCATCCGGCATCAAATGGCCAGGCAGAAAATACAGTCAAAACCGTTAAACGGGGCTTAAAAATAATGTTAAATGAAAAATCAAATCCAAAACTAATACAACGCCAGCTTAATGAGTTTTTGTTTAATTATAGAAATTCAAAACATTGTACGACAGGATTTTCACCGGCACAGTTGTTGTTCGGTCGCTCATTACGCTGTAGGCTCGATTTGTTGCGAGTTTCGGATGCACATTCCAGAGGAATGAGTCATACTAATAACGCATCAGCTGTGTCGCTTGCATCCGCTGCTAAGAATAATGTCGTTCAAAAACAGACCTTACAGCATAAACAATACGGAGGCAGTCGCAAAAGTGAATGGTTTTGTAATGATGAGGTATTAATTAAACATTTTTATAAAAATGGGACAAAACATATATGGCTTCATGGTGTTGTAAGGCACAAAATCGGAAAGAGACTGTATGGTATATACGTGCCAGTGTTAAAAACTGTTATAAAAAAACATCTAGACCATATTGTAAGCTACAAAGGGACAAAGTCGCAACCACCCGAGTCAGAAGGCGTCGGCGACTTCATACAATTGGCATCAGTATTTGATCCCCCAGACACGCTCGCGGAACCGGACACCACGGCAAAGGTTGACTTAGAGGAAGAGGAGAGTGGCAGTTCATTCTGTTCTGTTCCCGAAACTCCGTCGTCGGTTCCGTTGAATGACGAACAGCAAACGGATCAGCCGTCAAATAAAAGTTCCGAAGAAGAAGACGAACTGGATGGCGAAAGGATCGATTCAATACCGTCGGAACTAGAACCGGAACCGGAACCTGTAAGCACGGGACCACAGATTACATACCAGCGACCGGTCAGAGCTGTTAGGAAAAAAATTGTAAATTATAAATGTTAAGATTTTTAGTTTTATACATATATGTTTTAAATTATTGGTGGAGGGATTGTGGTATATTATAAATGCGGGTACTCGTGTGTAAAGGAATTGTGGGCAGTCATCGACCGGCCATTAAACGTGTACGAACACTCCTTGTTTTATTTAAGTATAATCCAAAGATACTACAGAAATATAATTCAGTCTCTTTAATCAGTCAAATGAACACAAACAAAGACATATTGAATCGCATTGTTACTTGCGACGAAAAATGGATTCTGTTCGACAATCGCAAGCGCTCAGCAAGTTGGTTAGATCCTGGTTCAGCAACTAAACAATGCCCCAAACGAAAACTGACCCCTAAAAAAGTGATGGTCACTGTTTGGTGGTCTAGCGCCGGTGTCATTCATCACAGCTTCTTACCAAACGGGATGAGCATTATTGCAGATGTGTACTGTGAAGAACTGAAATCAGCTTTGGTCAATCGTTCGGCTCCGCTGCTCCTGCACGATAACGCGCGACCTCATGCACAGCAGACGGTGTCCAACTTACAAGAGCTGGAGTTGGAAGTTCTCCGTCATCCACCGTACTCACCAGACCTTGCCCCTACAGACTTCTACTTTTTCCAGAATTTGGATAACTTCTTGGCGGGGAAAAAAATCAATAACCGACAGGCAGTTCAAAATGCCTTTGAAGAATTTGTTCAGCAGACTTTTTAAAAAAGGGCATCAATAAGCTACCACTAGTTGGCAAAAATGAATTGATTGCATGGGTAATCACTTTGATTCATAAAATGAAAAATATAGAGAAACAAGGGCGGTAAACTTATTTAATGAAAAACGGCAATTTCATAGGTAAAGATCTATATGTCAAACTTTGATGCGTAGTTCGCATATGACAATGTAGATGTCGGCACAGGGCCAAAATTAATTATTTGGCGAAACTTCGCAGACTTGACGATACCCATCACGTCGGAAAAGTATGATTTCCAAAACTCATTATTTTTCATAGTTCGTGCATCTGACCTGCACACCTCACTAGTTACTGGGTAACTCGATACCCCTTGGTAAGCTTGGTTGAAGCTAGTAAATTAATAAAATTATCACTTACAAAACTCATCTTGGCATTGCGGATACTTAGTGCCCTTATGCCACCGTTCATGTAGCCTGGCCGTTTGTCTATGGGTCGTGACGTAGGTGCATTGTTTGCATCTGGACCTTATACAGATACTCCAAGAAAAGTATGCATTTCGGGAATCTATCTTCGGAAATACGAACGCGCGATGACGAGATCTAATACAGAGCTGTTAACAACCATGGAAGTACTTGCCTATTTTGTAGTAGCATGATTACAAAATTATAGATTAACAACTCTATGCAGTTCCAAAAAACTTTTCATTACTTTTTAGTGACATTGACGATCTGCGACCGGATTGGGTAACCCTACAGAGAGAAAACTTAGATAGATGCGCTACTACAAAGCGTGGCAATACATAATTTTGAATCATTGCTTCGTTTCGGGGGTTATTCTGTGACGCGGCGTTCGTGCTAATTCGGAAACACGAAGGTTACCGAAGCGCATACTTTTTCTGGTTTAACTGTAAGTACATAAAAGTTTAAATAAATAATAATTACTTACACGAACTCATCTTGACAATGCGGACACCTATACTTAGTGCCCTTATGCCACCGTTCGTGTAGCCTGGCCGTTTGTCTATGGGTAGTGACGTAGGTGCATTGTTTACAGCTGAACCTTTGTGTGTGGTGCGCTGTGATATGCTTTCGGAGCGCGTGCGGGTGTTTGAAATGTGTCTTACAGATCTCACATTCGTGTTCGCCGCATTGCTGTAAGAAAAAAAAAGTTTATTTTCTTTCTTTTTTGACCAACCAACAATTGTTTATACTACAAATAGTCAAAGTTAAATCTACCATAATCTAGGGTTAGTATAACAATTTATTACAGGTTAGCACCGCATGCCCCTTTAACTTACAAGCGCTAGACTAATATAAGACTTAAAATTAACAAGATATTAAAATTACGCGATGGAATGAATTTAAGGAAAAAAAAAAAGAAACTATATTATCAACAAAAATAAAAGAGGAAAGAAAGACAACAATCAGATATTACATATTATAAGGTACTGGTAACTATTCTATGAAAGCTGGCATAAGAGTCAAAATGCACGTCAACAAGATCACTGGAGCCATTTAATAATTTGCAAAGACGAGGAACGATAGAGTTAAAAAAAAACTCAAACTCAAAGCATTTATTTCAAATAAACCAATTACAGGCACTTTTGAATTGTCAAGGGGTCGGTCAGTCAGAAAGATGAAGCTAGTTGCCCATTCCAAAGCGTAGTTGGTACCTATGGAGAAGAACGGGCAAGAAACTCCATGGACACTCTTTTAAATCACAATATGTTTACAAAATATTGGTTACATCATTCATGTTAAAGTTATAAATGTGAGAACGATGCACAACGATAAAAGCGTCCGTAATAAAAAATAAAACAATTCAAAAATCAAATTAAAAAAGCCATGGCAGCTACAAGATGACCAGTCCCTACTGACAGCGCCCGTTCACGAACATGACGTATGGATTAGCACCATTCAGCTCAACCATTTTGAAGGGAGCTAAATGATCCAACACACACGCCACCGTCAGCGAGACATTAGAGTGAGCATGACATATTGTCAGCCGCAAGGGCACATTCAAGTCAATGAAAGACGTACCTAGTAAATGGTAGCTTTAAAGTAGGTACATAGTACTCACACATGTTATGAAATTATACAATTTGAAAGGGATTGAATTTATACAATGCAAAGATGAGTAGTTTCTAAATCTTCAGCAACTCCAACAGTATTTCCCAATGCTAATCAATTAGTTTATGCGCCCTTGTGGAGCAGGACCAGCGTTTAGCCAAGCATTTATATCAGCGATGTAATCCCCCAAATTATAATATGCTTGGCTGCATAGTGTGCGTTTTATATAAGATTTAAATTTCGTTTCATTCAGTTGAAGTATGTGGGGAGGTATTTTATTGTAACATTTTAAACAGTACCCCATGAAAGATGAGTCCACTTTAGCCAATCTGAAACCTGGTTGAACTAATTGGTCCCTATTTCTAGTGATATAATTGTGTCTTGCACCTCTTTTACTAAAAAGATGTAGAGTTTTCCTTACGTACATAATGTTTTCATATATATATTGACAAGGTACCGTCATGATGTTAATATCTTTAAACAGTTCCCTTAGAGTCGCGCCTGCGGAGGCCATATATGGCTCTGATGGCTCTTTTCTGCAGAATAAAAATAGACTCGATGTCTGCAGCCCGACCCCATAGTAAAATACCATACGACATAATACTATGAAAGTAACTGAAATAGACTAGCCTCGCGGTATCTACATCAGTAAATTGACGTATTTTTCTCACAGCATATGCTGCTGAACTTAGCCGTCCTGAAAGGGATGTTAAATGAGGACCCCATTGAAGCCTTGAGTCGAGCGTGATCCCCAGGAAAATAGTTTTATCGACAAATTCTAGTCTCTCTTGATTCAATACTATCTCACAATTACTACTTTTGACATTTGGTAAAGAAAATCTTATGCATTTAGTTTTTTTACCATTTAATACTAAATTATTAGCAGTGAACCAATTTTGGACTTGCAACTTTGGTGAGTTTGCACCAAGTACTGTTCTGCGGAGTGGAGGGTGTAAGGGAGTAATTGGAGCGCGAGGGATTCAAGCAGGGGCCCGAAACTGAAATTTGGATTGAATAAATGAATGAATAATAGGGGGCAATCAATCTTATCACATCACGCCAGTAATCCCAGAAGGGTTAGGCAGAAGTGTACCTATATTTTTTGACGCGCTAGCGTGTACTCTGTTGGATTCTCATTCCTCGGGTCAACACCGAGAGTTAATAATCCAATACGCGATAAAAAAATACTCGCTTTAGATCGCCCGTGCGCACCTGGGCTCACAAAGATCAAGACAATCATAGCTAAAGTTTGTGTATATACGAAAAACGCGATTTTCGTACTGTAACGAAAGATGTACGTCTTTCTTTCACACGGTGGTTTTTGAGACCGGGCAGTAAGGGCAAGAACTTTAACCGTTGTAGCTACGGGGTAGGGAGTTGTGGGGTTGTAGGGGGACTGTCCTTAAATTTTTGAGACATGTTGATCTGCATTCACAGATTTTGAGAAAAAAAAAATACAGACAGCAAGAAAATGGGCAGTTTTCATAAAATTTTTGATGCTAATAGATCATGTTTCTTTTATAAGGAGCAAAAAAACTCTATAGGAAGAACTGAGGTTTGAGTACTAGAAAAGTTTTCTTGTAGCAACAACGGTTATGGTCCCTGACCTTACTGCCCCGACTCAAAAATCCAACCTGAATATAAAAATCAATAGCCGTGCGTTAGTCTCGCAAAACTCAGAAAATGGCTCGA
Organism: Omphaloscelis lunosa; assembly: GCA_916610215.1. NCBI lineage: Eukaryota > Metazoa > Arthropoda > Insecta > Lepidoptera > Noctuidae > Omphaloscelis > Omphaloscelis lunosa. The sequence goes on from OU744270.1 coordinate 6,832,293, forward strand.
ACGTTTTGTATTTTTTTTTTCTCCTCTATACTTGGGTGGTATAGGAAAAAATATATTGGAAAAACCCAAAGGAATAGCCGAAAAACTGAAAATATCGAAATTTTCTCTAACATGGTACGAAGGTCACGGTTCATCTACTTTTAAATAATTATTAAATTGTACACTTACATCTGTATGCCGAGTCACATGGCTATTATAAGCATCTTCATCCAGAAAACCTTTAAAACACGCAGTACATTTAAAAACAGAATTCTTATAATTCGCACTATCCTGCCTTTTCACTATTTCAGCAATTTGCTCTTCAAATGTCAAATCAGTGATCGTAAACAGAGTTTCATTCAAATCGTCGTTCAAAAACGGTTTTCTCCGTCTATCTATCTTTGGTTCCGTCGGATCTTTTATCTTTTTAACCCTCTTAACGGTTTTAACCGGTTTTTTTTCTTTCTCCTTTCTTTTTCTCGTTTTCTTTGCCTTGCATTTTTCTAAGGGAAGACTGTCATCCGAAGAGTAGTTATCTTTTTCAGATAACACGTATTCTTTTTCAGAAATGTCCTCTTTATCGTTCAAAGCATCCGTAATTCCGTCGTCGTTAATTCCGTGATCGTTAAGTCCGTCATCGTTAAATCCGTGGTCGTTTTTATCTGTGATATCGTCGGTGAGAAAAATTTCGTTTTCTATTTTGATATCTACATTGCATGTTGGAGATTTATCTTGAATTGTTATTGGTTGGTCCTCGTGTTCTATGTAAGAATCGTAGTGGTTTACTTCGAAATGTTTCTGTGATAATGTTGATGTTAATTGGTTATTTAACCGGTTAATTGTTTTTATATTTTGTACGGTTAACTGAAACAAGAAAGATTAAATTAGGAAATACCAGACTTCTTCTGACTTCTCTTTTCTCAAGATACTTCGCAAAATATTTTTGAAATTCCCGCTTAGAGTTTAAAATCGCACGATTTACTTAGGGCAATAGCTCACTGGCGGTCTGGCTGTGTGGCCATAACGTGCGACCCGGTTGCTAGTACGCGCACCCTGGTGTTTATCTACAATTCAGTGATCTCAGTGGCTGCAGCGGCCAGCGACCGACCACAGGCCGCAATGATGCGATGAGATGCGTCGCTTCGATCTCGTTGGCCGCCGTATGTCGATGAGGCCGTGGCGATTTCATACAAATTTATCTATCTCGCTAGCGGCTGCGCGCGACCTGGCCCCTGGTACGCTATTGCCCTAAGGCTAAATTTACATTACTGCGGAATGATATTTTTTTTGGAACGAAATTGTGTAAGAAAGATCATAGTCCGATGAGACGGCAAACTGACACGACCGGAGAGAGATCAGGCGCAGGACCAACGGCCACGTGCGTACCGAGGCACGGGGGTATCACACCGCTAACTTCCAAACTTCGGGCTATAACTAAGAAATTCCTAGTAGAAAATCCCAATAACACTTTGCCCGACCCGGGAATCGAACCTAGGCCCCACGCTCAGCAGAAGCGCTTGCGACCACAAAACCCACTTCTTTAAGTACGGATTATTTTTTAAAGTGACAACTTCGTTAGGCGCGTTGGGCATTTTTGAGATGGGAAAAACCGCCACCTCATTTTTGTAAACACGATTGTGCTCTTTATTTATATTTCGTTACGGATCAATTTTTTATGCAAGTATTTTTACTTTAAAGGTTTTGGAAGTATTTTTGAAGTGAAAACTTCTTTAGGCGCATTTTTGAGATGGGACTAAACCATTGATTTCGCGACACCGTGATGACACCACGTTTTGACCATTAAAAAGACATCAACGCGTTAATCACCGCGGTGCATGGAAAAGACATCAACGCGTTGATTACCGCGGTGCGTGGAAAAGACATCAACGCGGAGCCGATTTTTTTTTTTCAAGTTTTCACTTCTGTCGGCACTCCCGGAGTGCCACTGTTGTTTTTTCCATGGCATAGGACCTTTTTTTCTACAATAAAGGAAGTAATTCATTTTTATACTTACACAATCCTGTTTCTTAATAACCTCTAGCATGAGGGAGTTGGCTCTTAAACTCTTGAGCCTAAATCGACTGCAGTTCATTAGCCTTTGTACACACTCCGAACATAGCTTCTGTGGCAATTTGTCTTCTTCACATAGCTGAAACAACACAACATCAACGCTGTATTCCTCAAATGGTTGGGCAGAGGTGTACCTATAGAACACCCCATTTCATCAGTTGTATAAGTCCCATGTAGTAGGGTGCGAGCCTATTATCATCAAATGGCTCAAATCCAGACTCCGGGCTGGTATTTAGAAATTCCAGATAGAAAAATCTAATAACACTTTGCCTGATCCAGAAGTTCAACTCAGGATCTCATGGTCACTTGCAACCAAAGAGGTTTAGTTTTATACCCATGTAAAAGGGCGATGATACAAACTAATTTTAGTTAAAAATTAATCTAAATAACTTTCAAGACTTACAGATATTCCTGTGAGATTTTCATAAGCTTGCTCCAGTTTATATATTCTTATTGAAATTAACTTAACATCCATTACTAAGCAAATTCTGCAAGCCTGAAACATAGTATAAACACCTTGTTTATTTTGTTTCTGAACTAATATAAAATAAAATAAAAACTATGAAAATGATGTACCTTCAAACTTGCAGGTTCTCCATAATCACAGTTTGAGGAATCCTGTAAATATAATATTGTATTCATGGATACAGTCAAATCAATTAATATTATACAGCGTGGCACTTTAAAGGTGACATTAATTTAACACATGTATACGGATTAGCATTTTCTTTTTATGAAGATATTATAATTTCATTAAATGTTATTATTTATTTATTTATTTATTTTAAATAGCATTTTGGTGCAATCACTACTTAACAACTGTAGCGCAAAGGTAATTATCGGTAAATTACCGGGATCACGGATCATAACATCGCATGAATGAAAATAAAACGAATAAAGTGCAAAGAGAAGGCGAATTGAAGGAAAGAGAGAGCCCTATGTCGGTGAGCGTTTGAAAATTTTAATTTTTCAATTAACTAATCATTTTTTTCTTATTATATTTTTATGATTACTGGTAACTAGCCCTAGCCATATTAAATTATGTCGCCATTGTAGCGGTACTTAGAATAAACAGGAACTTTTAAGTAAGAAAAGGAAATTGTCTCTTTTTTTTTTAAACAATTTCAATACACTCTCAATTTAAATAAATTGTGTCAAGTTTAATTTGTTAAATAGCAAGACTACTATTCATCTGCATCCGGTTAGGGAACTATTCCGTAGCCGATTGCAGCACCAGGCGACTTCATAGAAACTCGTATTGTAATGAGTTGCATTTTTAAGTGAGGGAGTTGTATAATTGAACTTGTTATGATGTGCACTTGGTGAGCAGATGGAGAGTTTTAGAGTAAAGCAATTTGTAGATAATTCATTCATAGTACCTAAATTTATTGTATTATACCTTATCTTGTTCATGTTCTACTCACAATCCATCAATACCTACTTTGTCCTCACAATGTTCTCCCCCCCCCCCCTCCTTTATTTGTTTCCTTGATAATTTCACTTTAGTGCTGCAATTATCATTCAAATCTACTGTTAAATATGTAGACTAGTAGTTGGCAATCAAATTATTAATTAGGTATTTTGATTTTATAAGCTTTGAGTAAGATCACCCATTTCTGCCCAGCCCTTCGGGAAGTCCGGGCGTAATGTTAAAAAATGCGACTAAGTTGACTACAACTTTTTTTTTTTTTTACTGTTATTTCAAGATTTGTTTAAAGTGAAAAAATAAAACTTAATAATCAAGCCTAAAAAATAGCATTGTTAGTTTTTAAGCCCAAACATTTAAACACAATTATAGTGGTATTTATTGGTATGTCTTATCGCAGTCTCGATATTTTACCAAATAAACAGTCAAGTTAGATTGTAAGAAAACCTTGTTTTCTGTAAGTGGCACTCACTACTGGTAATTTAGTAGGTAAAACAGAGATAAGAGGCTATTCAAGTATGAAAACTATTAGTACATGTATATGTAATTAACCCTTTATTGGTTATTTGGTAGGTAATGTTATTTTCCAGGTAGTCCTAAGTGATACCCCCCTGTACCTATAGGATGAAATCATTCATAAAGGTAATATGGTATATTATACCTATCTATTTTGATATGCTAAGCTATGATTGATTAGTGTACAAGGTGTCAGTTTGTAACATACTTGTAGTTATTACTGGGATTTTATTTTTATTTTCCTTCAGTATGATTGGGTTAGACAGTCTTGATGATTTTTTGTTCATAGTGAAACTGAATATTTTGTTTGGGACTGACTGAAATGTATTTTTCAGATAAATTCTTTGTAGATCTATCTTGTATTGTTTGTAAATGCATCTCAATATTTAATAAGTTCTTTGATGGTATTGAGAGGATCATCATCTGCCTGGCCTTTTCCCAACTATGTTGGGGTCAGCTTCCAGAGAATGGCTTTGAGAGGTTAAGATATTGAATTAGGTAGGTATCAAATATTTTCTTCTCTATCTATGTCCATAGCCAATAGCAGAATCAGAGGAATATAACTGCTTTGCCAGCATTTATTCCAGTATTGGTCTTCTTGAATTGTTATTTTGGAATATAAGCCGGGTTGTTGTTGAGGTCAACCATAGATATTGATTTTTATTTTCAGTGACAAAAATAGTTCATTTATTTTTCAGACATAGTCCATTCCAACCGATTAGATTAAACCAAGACATCATAAGATATTGTGGTGGTGGTTTTCAATGGTGTGATTCCTGTTATTAACCCGGTAGAAGGATGTTTTATTTTGCTATTTACAAAAGTAAGTAAATCAACTAAGGTTGTGCTTGTTTTACATTTTCGCCATAGAACTGGTAAGTTTCACTATTATCATGAGAATGTCTTGTGGTTTTAATATTTATTGAATAGTTGTTATTGTTTGAAGCTAAAACATTGTGTACTCAAGTTTGTGATTGTTTCAGTTTGTTTATCAAATAGGATGAATTGAAGTTAATGTCAATTAGAGATTATATAACTTTTGTTCTGGTTTTAGTTTGGTGGCAGTGGGCATTGCCAGCTGGTTTTGCTGCATCAGCCAAGTTAATCAACAATTTGTGTTTGTCTTATGTTCTTCATAAGCATAGGGTCAGTCACTGCTTTTCCTATGATAGGGGTAATAACCAGTATGGTTTGTTTCTGGAATATCTCAATCCCTTATTTCCTCAGTTTAGAGGAATCAAAATGGGATGAATAAGTATGGGAGCATGGAATAATACTTTGTATTAGGTTTAGTCCATTGCACTTGTATCTGAAATCAAGAGTTTCCAGAGGTAGCATTTGTCATCAGCCATTGTATCACAGAATCATGTTTACAAAGTATCTTGTGTATTTAAATGTATGCCTGTAAAAATTGCACAATTTTGCATTATTGTTTTAGTTTACAAAATAGATATCATTTATCAGTTTTTGGCAGGATAATTAAGCCACCTAGAGCTAGATAAGTCACTGAGTATCTCGTACACAGTGATATCTTTTAATTAGCTATATTTTGTTTGTTAAAAATGGCAATCCTCGATATGAAAGCTAGATCACGTAGTATTGAGATAACATGCTATAAGCATCTCGTGCTAAGCATGTGCACACCATGTCAGATATGTACCAGTTAGCAACATAGAATCAATGTTGTTGAGAGTACCTTGTACTCGTTGATAACAATCTAGTTAGCGAGGCAGAATTCCACACTCACTATAGGAAGTATAATGCTTTTGCAAGTTTATAACACACAGACAGTGTGCAGGGTTAAGTAAGGCTGTCTCGCAACCTTCATGCTTGTCAATTAAAAGTATATAGAACCACCTTTGACAATTCCTTAGCCAAGATCATAGAAATGTGACTTACCCCTGGTGACGAGTACATACCAGCGTTAGCTATGTAGAATAACATCGCTAAGTGCATCACGTGCTACATTGGTAGTTTCATATTCAGCTAGTAACGTAGAATTTGCGTTACTGAGAGCATCTCGTGCTTACTGGAGGGGTAATGCTGACAAGCGCGTACCAGCTAGCTATGTACAGTTACATCGCTAAGGGCATCACGTGCCTCTCTGGTAGCTTCTCATCCAGCTAGTAACGTGGAGATAACGTTACTAAAGACATCTCGTGTCCACTGGATAGATAGGTAATGCTTTAACGAGTTGTGTTGTGTTAATGTCCACCATAGTGCTTGTAAAACACTGTCAGTATCACGTGCAAAGTGATCAGTTAAAGCCAGGCATTCTCGCGCATTAGGATTGTGGGAGGCCTCCGGATCTAAGTACATCTAATGTGGGTCAGGAACTCAAGGCTAAAGCTGCTTCTAGTTAGTTCTGATGTAGGTAATTTATCAGCTTTCCTGTTAATATCATTGATGGACGCTTTGTCCGTCTCAGGTTTTCACTAACGATGCACTTATTGCACTTTCTATCACTTAACATAATTAACATTTGTTATTTTAGTAAAAAGTTCCGTAAACTTATTTTAAATGAATAATTTTAAGAGAGCAAATTTTTTCGTCGCGATGAAAAAACGCGCGCGAAAGAAAAGTGACATTCCTGTATGTGTTGCCACCAAGGACGATAATTCTATTTAAAAAAATTATATATCTAAACAAACGCGATGTCTACGCTGCGCATAAGAATTACTACTTTGTTAAATGAATTATATTTCAGATCGCCGTGAAGTAAAATGCAAGGGATTTGGTAATAAGTACTATTAACTTTTTTATTAAATTAATAAGTACACTCGAGAGCAATGAATCCGGGTCACTTAAAGAATGTTAAAAATCTCGGAAACTAAAAATGATAGGTTAATGCAATAAATTGTATTTAATAGACAATGTAATACTCCTTAAATGAAAGTAAAAAAAATATGAGTCACCATACATTTTATTAACACAAAATTACATAAAGAAAAAAACTGCTGATCTCTCCTTAAAACAAAAATAGGAAACATGAAATTTTTGAACTTTATTACGATTTTCTTGAATTTTAATACTTCGTATTGCCTCCTCGTGCTTCCATTACTGCGTTTACGCGGTTTGGCATGCTGTACACCAAGTTCCTTATACGATTTTGGGGAATATTCTCCCATTCCTCTGTGAGAGCAATTTTGAGCTCACGAAGCGTGATTGGGGGAGGGTTTCGTTGTTTTACGCATCTGCCTAGCTCGTCCCAAGCATGCTCGATCGGGTTGATATCCGGGCTGCGCGCTGGCCACTCCATACTAGTAATGTTCATCTCTTGAAGGTAGTCATTCACAATCCTACCTGTATGAGGTCGGGCATTGTCATGCATAAATATAGCATCCTCACCTAAATTGACCATAAATGGACCAACGTGATCATTGAGGATTTCTTCCACATATCTTACGCTAGTTAAAGAGCCGTTTTCTATGATCACCAGCTCTGTGCGACTTTCAGAAGAAATTCCGGCCCACACAAGTACAGACCCACCACCGTAGGCTACTTTTTCTTCGATGCATGCTTGCTTGAATCTTTCCCCTGGTCTTCGATACACTCTGTGTCTTCCATCGTGCTTGTAGAGCATAAATTTTGATTCGTCGGAGAACATAACTTTTAACCAATCTTCAATACTCCAATTTTGGAGTATTGAAGATTGGTTAAAAGTTATGTTCGTGGGTCGGGTACGTGGCTCTGGGCATATCTTAGTCTTGAAATACGATGCCCACGCTCCAGTTTAGGGCCGTTTGCAGGTCTAAGGGGTTTTAAGTTAGATTCAGCAAGCCGACGTCTTACTGTCCATGCACTTGGGTTACTTCCTCCGAGGCGTCGAAACTGATTTGTGAGTTCAGTTCCTGTGAGAAAGCGATTTCGAAGCATGGTGTTCACCAAGTATCGGTCTTCTCGTGCTGTGGTACACCTGGTTCTGCCCGTTCCTGGTCTGCGTAGGTTAGAACCAGTTTCTTCGTAACGTCGGAGAACTTTTTGTACTGTTGACAGCGACACACCGACAGTCCTGGCTGTATCGCGCTGACTCCGGCCGGTTTCCAGCATTGTAAGTATTCTGGTGCATTCTTCAGGCGTAAGCGACATAATTTCAGCTTGAATAATGAATATAGAGCACTATCAACATGGTTTATGTACCCACATAAATGACAGATTACAAACAAAAGCAAAACCAAATGCTGTAATTTCGTAGTTCCATCTTCGAAAGTGGCCCTTTTTCAAATTTGATTTTTTTATGATATAACTTTACAATAACTAAGAAGTTTTAATACCTTCATTTAAGGAGTATTACATTGTCTATTAAATACAATTTATTGCATTAACCTAGCATTTTTAGTTTCCGAGATTTTTAGGATTCTTTAAGTGACCCGGATTCATTGCTCTCGAGTGTATTATATAATTAATAAGAGACTTTATTGAAAGATAATATTTTGCAGTATTTTTTAGACCACTATTTTAATTCCACATACTCCATCCTGGCACAGAAGCTTGGGGATTGTCACGAAAAAAGAGAGGCTTATGCTCAGCCGTGGGCGAATTCAAACACTCAGAGTTTGAATTCGCCCACTGCTGAGCATATAACTGCATCCTTGTCTTCTGATTTTCTTTGAGTTTTGTTATTTTTTATTTTAATCATGACTCTGTAGGTAATATAAACTCCACAAGTTACAGACAAAAAGGGTATAAGTGCTATATACGTTTTTTTTTTTTTTTTCTGGTGAGCCATATCTTCTTTGTCATAAACTTGGTTTGCAAAATAAATGTAAGTATCTTTATTATGTAATGTTTGTTGTATCTTTGTTATTTTACCTGGACAATCAAAGGCACAGCCCCAGCCCTAACCTTCCGTAGCCCACTCTTAGTCTCATACAAGTCTTCACACAAAAAATGCTCGGAGCACACCGCACTCCTTTCCCTCGGTTCCCAAGATTCTTTACCGAGGGCCTTCAGCCAGGATTTACGGAGTGATGACTCATTGGGGAAGCTGGAAACAAGATACAATAGTCATTTAAGATGTAATAATGGCCTGGTTTTTTTTCTTTGTTTATTTATTTATTTAACCATTTCTGCACACACATATAAAAGGGAGCATAAAAGGGAGGAGGCCTGTACTCAGCAGTGACTGGAACAAGGTTGCCCATGATGATGATTATGTGAGGCCTATATCTAGTAGTAAACAGCGAAATTACTTGATAATAAAATATAATTGAGTAAAGTAAAATATTGATGTTTATTTTTTGTTTTACGGGTAGTGGGCTCTACAATAGCACGAAAAAACATTATTATAAACTGTAAGTACTTAATATCATCCACATATTTATATAAAACAGCAATTTATAAGATTAAAATGCGCGTAGGCGAAAAGCATTACCAATGAATTAAGTGTAAAAAAAAATCGCTGAGACTTACACATGGAACGTGATTCCCTGTGATTTGGATATGTGTCTCGAATCATTCTTGCAGGTCGGCACACAACACCTCATTTTCAATTTAAATTTATCACAATAAACACAATTGTTAGGTGACTGTAATCACAACAGAGGGATGCAATCGAAAACATAATTTTTTCGTTGTCAAACACATTTCTTTAAAAGTTTTTTGGAAGAACATTTGCACTTTGTAATCAAGAATCTCATTAAGCAATAGGTCTTTGTTTATTTCAAGACGATTAGATAATATTTAGCAAAAATTCGTAAAATAATTGGCTGTCATGGTTCAAGCCGACATATAGATAATTGACAAATCGAAATGTAAATGTCATTAGCATCATGACACTCATTGCACTCTTCCAACTTGATAAAACCTTGTCGTTGAAGAAAGTGAGAGCAAATATAAGTTGTCATTCACTCTTCTTCTGAATTTAGGTGTGTAACAATAACAATGTATGTAAACATAACTATACATCAATGTTTATACTCGCTCGCACATAAACTAGTTTAGGTCAGCTGGAAAGAGACAGACTACAAAGCTTTAGTAGCTTTATAGAGATGGCCTTGTAAAATAATACTAAACATCTGACCTTCAGAAAGATGTATCGAGCCCTAGTTCACATGTTAGTTGAGCACGCTACCTACATGCAATCAATATTGATACCGTAGTATACCCCTTTCAGGCCGGGAATACACGTCCAATTTTTTCATCAGATGGTTGGATCAGAACAATGCGAACTATCCGACTATAAGTGTGTTGAATATTCAAACAAAATAATGGGTTCAACGCCTTCCGATAGCCGGATCCGAATATCTGATAAAAAAATAAAGACGTGTATTCGCAGCCTTAACGTGCATGAACATGCGTAAATGCTAAATGCGCATTTGTAACTTTTTTAAGGAAAGTAGTAATAAGGCGTATGCTTCGAAAACGTGTGGGATATTTTTATTTTGTTATTTTGGCTAGAATCCATTGAGATTGACACTTCTCTATTGGACTGGAAATACCTACAAAAAAGATGCTCACAGATTTAGAGTAGTACAACTGTCTCATAAAATGGCTGCCATTCCTAGGGTTGTGTCAATGAAAGAACTAAAGTGACGAGTCTTACACTCTTACTAGAGTGCGTTTCATCAAATAGTTCCTTTGCCGTAATGTTGGCTCCACTGTTAAACTTTAAGAACGGACCAATTACGTAGCGCCGTAGCGTACTCGTGTTCGTCCTATAACAGTGCTGCCAACATTACGGCATAGGAACTATTTGATGAAACGCACTCTAGTCATCCCGTTTGGATCATATTTCTTAGTTAAACTTCGTTGTAGTGTTGTAACAGAAATATATGAGTAGGTTTACTTACCTTCTGTTATCTGAAAATAAAATTAATGTTAAGGGGAATGCCACAGACTCTAAATCCGTGGGGAATGCGCTAAGGTAGCCCTCGATATTCAAATTTTCTTACGATATTTTCAATTATTTGCAGGTCAGTGGCAGATTGAATTTTGAATAAAATATAATACGCGATCATAAGGAATATGGCTTTACAGAATTGAAATCAGCGATACAACTCCTTATGTTAGAATAATCCTAAATTTCATGATATAGTCATTCAACAGGATTATAATTATGAACTAACAGAGATGATTTTTATGCTTATATAGAATTATAAGCATAATTATCATCTCTGTAAGTTAAATAAATGTTTGATTTCGCGGGCTACCCTGTTTTTTTCTGTACAGAATTTAAAAAAAATGCTTTTCATTGCATTACGTTTACGTAACATTATCACACCAATAAGCAAAGGCAAAAAAGTAATTCTTATTTTATGCTCACTCCACCACCCATTACACATGATATGAACATTATCTTCTCCTTAGTGATACTTTGTTTTTATTTACACATACGTATTTGCATGATTTTTAAAACTAAGACTTAATAAAATAATATGTACAAGTTATAAAAAAGGGAGGGAGAGAATAATCATAGGGCATCAAAAAATTCGTCTGCATCGCTATCAATAGGAAAAGTGCCCAAAAGGCTGGCAGCATTGCCACGTTGTATGGCAATACTGATTCTTTGGCCAAAGAATAGACCAGCCTTCTGGTCACGTGAAGAGTCGACCAGTCGCTTGGCAATGTCTTGAAAAACTAGGTGGGCACTCGGACCCCATGGCCCTAATGTTTCAACCCCAAACGGCTCAAACATATAAGTCCCAATAAAGTATTTGCGCCGTTTGAGTGATTATCATGTTATTCATTACGTACGGTCCGCAAACCTAACAGAAGCTACTGCCCTCTGGCCTTCCAACCCACAGGTAAAATAAACGTAAGCATATTTTCTTGGTCATATCATCATATGGATCTATCTCTTCACGTTGTTTTCCTTCACTTTAATTAGAAATGCATTTGGCAAACAGAGTATTTATTGACTCATTAGGGGGAAAAGTAGATTTGTAATATTTAGAAAAATTGCTGGAACTTCAAGAAAAACAGGGCCTACATCTCGCAAACAAAATAAAAAAACCCCATGTATTCTATCACAAACAAACGATGAAAGTGAAGCTGGCGACACAATTGTTCAGTAGCTCAGTAGCAGATGCCCTGTACCCTAATTGCGTAATACAACACAATCACATCCATTGCTTCATAAGTTGGAAAAACCTGCTCAACAACGTAAATAACGCAATGAATATTGTTGAACTGTCAAAATGAAACAAATTAGGCGTAATTGTTTACAAAAATAAGTTACGCAATTAGGGTACTGGAGTATTGCCGTAGTACATTAAATTTAAAACAATTTGAGGAATGTAGTGGCACTGTCAATTTTATAAATATTATGAACGACGTGTTTGATGTGTTAAGCAGCCATTCTATCCGCTCGCCGGGATTTAAAAAAGTGATCTGTCCTGCATAAACTGGAATAACGTCAAGATAATGATGACTAGTAATCAGCGCCCTAATTGTGTAACACAATCTTTATCATTTTGAAAGATATTACTAATCCATTGCTTCATACGTACGAAAAATCTGCTCAACAACGTAAATAACGCAATTAATGTTGTTGAACTGTCAAAATGAAACAGATTGTCATTGATCGTTTGTTACACAATTAGGGTGCTGGTGCCTCAGTTACTGTGTTTGCACTGGCGAAACATTCACATAAACATATTGAAATCTCTATTTTCTGTCTATGTTCGATAAGTTTGACAGGAAATAGAGATTTCAACATGTTTCGTGCGTGAATGTTTCGCCAGTGGAACTGAGTTTGAAAAAGGCTAAGCAGAATGATTGATAGAGAAGATGAGTAACCAATTAAGACTGATCTTAAGAATGTAAGCATAAAGGCATTATAAAAGCACTGCTCCGACACGGCAAATAACTTGTCATTCAAGTTAAGATTTTAAATCAAATGTGTTAAACTCTATTTTACGATGGCCGAGGACGGCTCGCCGGCCGCTCACTACCCGCGAGCCGTCACACATAAAATAGACTTTAATGCATTTGATTTAAAATCCTAACTTGAATGACAAGTTATTTGCCGTGTCGGAGTGGTGCTGTCATAATGAACGATGTCCTTGAGACGTGTAGGATTGATAAAAAATGAAAAAAATAAACATATTTTTGTGAGTTTATTGATAAATAAATTACTTAATAATGTTACAATTATATTTTGATGTTACTCTACTGTTAGGTCTAGAACACACTTGGGTGCCACACGAACCGGGTACAGGCGACTTAATATTTGCAATACGGGCGATATAACTTGGCAGGTCTGAACATATGCTCACACTCGCCTCATGTCACCATTTGGTACAAAAAAAAAATTATTGCGCAGTCTTCTGCGCAAAGTTCGGAAATACCAAGTTAATAAAAAAAAAAAGTTATATTGGTCGTATTGTATAAGTGACATTTTTTTTTAATTTTGAGTGTATTGTGCTGGTCTTCACAAGTGTGTCCTGGCTATACTGAGATAATGGCTCTCGTTTCATTCAATAAAAAATAACTTAAACAAATAAAAATAAAAAAACATAAATAAAGTGTCTTATAAATAAAGTACTAATTAGGTACATAATCACTAAATATGTTAAAAATGCACATAAAATATTATGAATATTTTGTAAAGCATTTCTTTTATTTAAACAATAAATTAGTTTAATGCTAGAGATAAACTACGATAACATGGCGCGCCCCTCCAAAATTCTACACGGTTGAAAGTATTTGTGAAATGTATTTACAAAGCGCCACCAAGACTCACAACGCATTGTGTGCGTACTGAGACGACCATCAAACAAAAATAAATCCGAGGATTTATTTATTCGTGAGTCTAGTCACTAGACCCATTGAAACAGTAAAGTAGAGGGGCGCGCCATGTTATCGTAGTTTATCTCTACTAAGTATATAAGACTTAAAATCTTACAAAAACTTTTCGGAAATAAACCAAAATGTTGAAATTCAAAGTGGCCAACCAACATAGGTACCTATGTAGGTTGAGATGGGTTTTTCTATGAGGAATTTCTCAGTAGCGCTCGCCCCCTGTTACATGGGACTTAAACATAACTGGCGAAATGTGGGTACTATAGGTACACCTCTAACCTTTGACCATAATTATTTTTACTTAAATGGTAATTTTAAACATAATAATCTTAGGAATTAAATTGCGTAGCGTCTTTTATAGCTACATACAACTCGAAAATTACTTTTTAATTTTTATTAATTAATTAAATAATTTTAATTCTTTTATACATAATACTTAGTTAAAACTCGCGCCTTCATCTCATGGGGGTAGGCAGAAAATACAGAACGCCACCTGCTACGATCCTTACATACTCCTTTTGCTTCGTTTACGTTCATAAATCGTTCCCTTCACTCATTCATACACGCGTGCCGGTTGGCAGTTAAATTATTCATTAGCGCCCCTGCTTCGCACATGGCGACGTGACAAAACATCGAAATTTCTGTTCACACAGATTAGTACAGAAGGTGCACTCCGCATTTTAGGTATGAAGCTACAAGTACGCGGCGGGCCCGTCTTGTCGGGCCAATTCAGTGAGCGTAACGTAGTCAGAAGATATAAGAGTTACGCGATACAAAGAGAGGCAACTTCTAGGTGAATATAACTGTCGGTAATTAGCACTGTGCGACCTGAATTGCACTTTATTGTGTCGTAGCAAGAGTCGGTTTTTATTTAAATTAGTTTTGCAGAGTAAACTGTCTATTTTGCATTAATCTGTGCTGTCACTGAAATTGTATTGAATAAACAAAATGGCGGAGTTAGCTCCGATTTTGGGCAGGCATTAAAAGATTTGAATTCTTTTCTCTCAGTAATTGAACAAACATATCATCTTCACCACGCTCCTCAATACTCTACGCTGGTCAGTTCACACTTCTTCCCCTTCTGTCGCACTCGCTTGGGTCGCGGCTTCTTCAGATGAACGTGGTCAAATAGTAAAGTAAAAAGATGTAGATATGTTCTGCAATTGGCACGTCAAAACATCGTTAGTAAACCAATTTACATATCATCTACTCTCTTTTTTACTCCTGATAATAACGACATGCAGTCCTACTTCCACATGTCGTCTAATGGTGTGAGTGTGTGACTTTGTACATTTTTTGAAGATCGAATGTTGGGTAGGTAACCTATCTACCTGGTTTTACTTATAATATCATTGATTTTCGCCATTCGCCACACTCATCAATACTCTAGACTGGTCAGTTCACACTTCGTCACACTCATCAATACTCTAGACTGGTCACTTCACACTTCGTCACACTCCTCAATACTCTAAGCTGGTCAGTTCACACTTCTTCCCCTTCCGTCGAACTCGCTTGGGTCGCGGTTTCTTCAAATGAACGTAGTCAACATGAGAGCGCAGCTCGCCGGACGTACGGAACGTTTTCTCACAGGCGTCGCATTTGAACGGTCTTAGACCGGTGTGGACCTGCGGGGGAGAGAAACGATTGATACAGGATCAAATTTAACGGTCAAACTCAAATAATTATAGCTTATAAATTTTTTAAAAGATGGTGAAAACCGCATATTAATCCGTAAGAGCGGTTACGCACTACATACATCCGATCTGAATCAGAATTCATGATCCGAGTTCAATCCGAATTGGGAAATTCGGACGGACAGAGTTCGGTCTAGTGCGCAGCCCCTCATACAAATAGTACTATGGCTACTTTGCACCGACATTTCTTGGATCAATGATTGTTCCAGTCAATCATTGTATGGAACATTGACAGAAAATAGAGATTTCAAAAATTTTTGTTGTGAATGTTTCGTCATTGCAAACGCACAGTTACGCTGCTTTGAAGAACAACGCTGTCATACAGACACACGAAAAGCGACTTTAATTTATAATATCTGGATGATATGATTTTTTTTACCCGTTTTCTAAAAATTAAACTTTGCTAAATCGATGTATCGCCCCCGAAACCCCCTGCATTAGGAGTGAGGCGTATTTATCGTAACAGGTAGAAATAACAGATATTCAAAAATAACAAATAATAATTGTTCCTAACAATATAAATATCTGTTACTGAAAATAACATACCCTCAAAGACTGTTACCGCGGCTGTTACTGTTAATTCATTATAACAATCTCACACAGACTGTTACTTACTTACACACTCACACAAAGGAAGAAATATTGCAAGGTTAACAATTTATCTTTCTTCCGCATTAAGGAATGACTCTTGCTAAATAGAGGAACACCTATTATTTACTTCGAAATATGTTTACTTCTCACTCTTACTAAAGCGGTTAAACTACGCTAAAAAGAGAAGCACTTAGTATTTATTATCCCTAAAAATACAGTAGGTGGTTTTACAAGAACAAACACTTCGAAAAAGTGACTCCTAAATTAGGTCGTGTTACCTGTACCTGTTACTGACCAGTTACCATTGTAAAACTAACTTAAAACGAATAGAAATAAAGAATATATTCAATTGATAGTGTGTCGCTATGAACAAGATAACCTATCTACCTATTTAATCCTATCGCAGTTATGTTGGAAGAGATTTCTGTACTCTATAAATAAATTATCCAGTTTTGGAATGTGCTCATCAAGGCCTTCAATTGAATACCCATACTGTTAATTCTTTTATTATTTTTTACACATTTAAATATGGAGCCTTACTGCCGCCATATTGATTTATTTCCAAAAACAAAAAATCTAATGACACATCCAAATCTGTTCAGGCATTTAAAAATTATGGTGGAACAAAGAAACTAACATATACACAAATATGTGTAACCGTTTTGCGTTGATGTGACACATACTTTCCCCCAATTTGTTATTTATGTGTTTTTTTTTATCTCGCTTTTCGTCATATTTACCGCAAATAAACGTATTTTCTTTTCTTTCTTTCTTTATATACATGAACCCTGAAAACATTACACTCCTTTTTGGGCTGTCATGTAATAAGCATCACCTTTGTACTATAATTCTATTTTCTGTCCCTCGGCAAACTTCGTGTTTCGTCAGTCGTCGGATTTCTATCAGTTGCCCTTTGCACTTGGTGCAGACCGGACGCTCTCAATCGACTTGGAAGTATATAGAGTTGTTAATACTCTTTTAACTTAATGTAATTTATTTAAAAAATGGGTGTAAAGCCGCTAAAGTCGCAGGCACGACGGATAAGAAAATAGTTTTACAGCTCTATATAGTTCACACGGAAATCAAAACAAAAAAAAATAAAGTACTTAGTTCTGAATTCAAATTATTATACACGATAAATCTAATAATTGATGGACATGGAAATTTAGCATTCGGTTGTATTCGGAAATGCGATGATACCCGAGGGACATTAAGAAATTACGACGTATTCTTCTATTCCTTTGTCAGTTTATATAAAACTTAAATAAGATAAACTCACAAACAAATGCCTAGTAAGGTTATAGCTGAACGTGAAGTTCTTGCCGCACACGCCGCAGTCGTACGTGCGTCGCACGGGCTCGTGCTGGTGCATATGACCCGCGAGGTTCGCCTTCATACTGAACGATTTGTTGCAGTGGTCACATTGGAAACGCTTCTGACCTGTGTGGACCCACATGTGGCCGGCTAGGGTGGTTGTGTTCTGGGGAAAGAAAATATAAGTAAGTCATTATTAAAAGCCGGTCATAGGCGAGTCGGACTCGCGCGCCGAGGGTTCTATACCATTTTAAATTTTCATCGGCAAGGCTTTTATTCGTCAGAGAATTTTAACACTGCGGTGTAGAATATTGCAGTTGCCATCTCTTGACCGATAATGGAACTAATGTAATTTTTGTTGATGATTTCTGAATAAGTGTGCTATTTAGAGACATCGTTTTATTTTTCCTGTAATCTTTACATAAACTTCTATCACATAGTCGCTGTCTGTTCGTGCGAATATGATAGCCCGCAGATTTGCTCGGTGTTCGAGGGGCGTCAAAATAGCCCTATTTAGGGCATTTTGTACGTCCTTTTACACCGGCAGTCTGTGGATGGATTACACGCGGAAACAGTACGGCGCACTACGTGTCCAATACAATAACGCGTTCAGGGTACTTTTGGGGCTGCCTCGCTTCTGTAGCGCATCGGGGATGTTTGCCGAGGCGCATGTGGATTGTTTCTACACAGTCATGCGCAAGCGGTGCACATCCCTGGTGCGCAGGGTGCGGGCCAGCCGCAACAGTATCCTGAAGGCTTTTGCTGAACGCTTCGACTGTCAGTACATGAACCACTGTTGCATGGTTCATGTACTGACTAATGTGAAGATATTGTTTTGATTGTATTGTTGATCTGATTTAATTTTATAATAATTTTAATTTGTGTTGTTAATTTGATTTTAATTTTAAATTTTAATATGATTCTAATTTGATTTAATTTTATATAATAATTTTAATTTTTGTTTTTTTTTTTTTTTTTTTTAATTCAAATTTGTTTTAATTTTATTATAATTTTTAATTTTTGATCTTAATTTTAATTGTGATGTTGATTTTAATTGTGTTGTTGATTTCAAGTGTAAACTATGATCCTAAGTTGATTGAAATAAATAAATAATAATAATAGAATAATTTCAGATATTTCTCTATGCAAGCTTCGGAGATGAGGGGGAAAACTGTACTTTTTTTACATTTTTCGTCAAAAGTCGAAAACTTTTCGATCTAAAAAGAAAAAAAGAATGTACAAATAGCGCTCTTTCATATGATACCCCGCATGCCCTAGTAGACCCACTTCGAATTTTTCATCATCAATAATCATCATCTAAAACTATTCCAAATTTCAAGTTGATAGCATTAGTAGTTCTTGAGATATCTGTGACAGACAGACTGAGTCGCACCACAAGGGTTCCTTTTTACCATTTTAGTACGGAACCCTAAAAATGTGGGTTAAACAATTTATTTATTACGAACTAGCCTTTGCCCCCGGCCTGGCCCGCGTGGAGATCGGAAATTAACCCAGGAAAACATACTACCGGGATAAAAAGTATCCTATTATGGAACATCAGATACTTTTTGGTCAGGTCATGGTCTGAGCGTAGCATTGTCAATAAAAAAGCAGATTCTATCGTGCACTGAGCAGAGGAAAATAGTCCCATAAGAGCGTGCATTCTGAAAGCGTCGCAATTTGCTATCAAATGTTTATTATTAATGAATAGAAAATATCACTGAATGTTATGTTGTAACGGGTCAAGGTTTGAAAACCGGCCAAGGGCGTGTCGGACTACGCACAATGAAGGGTTCCGTAGTTGAGATGAATTTATTTATCCCAAGAACAAACTTAATATTGTAGTTGAAATACACGTTCTCCGATACATTCCAACTGCAAATATAAGTTTGTACGCACAATATTGAGAGATTCGCCATTTTATTTTAAGATCACAGACTTCTTATAGGTTTTCCTGTAATCTATGAGTAAAGAGCCATCCTCTGTAGTAAATTTTCATCTACTTTTATTAAATATCGTAATAAGTCTATGGTCTTAAAATACCATGGTAAATCTCTTAATAAATCAAATCTCTTAATATTGTGCGCACAAACTTACATTTGCAGTTGGAATGTATGGGAGAACATGTTTTCCAACTACAATGTTAAGGTTGTCCTTGGGATAAATTCATCTTAACTACGGAACCCTTCATTGTGCGTGGTCCGACACGCACTAGGCCGGTTGTTTTAATATGACGTGTAAAAGTGATTCCGATATCCTATTTACAGAATAAAAAATCATTTAATTTTATACAGGGTGGCAGGGACATCGACGCGAAAACTGTTACCATGGATTCAGTACATGATTCTGAACCCCCCTGCGATGAAATTGTTCGTCGGTTATTTTAAAAAATCTGCTGTTCCATACATTTTGACCGCGTAGGTATTGCACTTTTCTATGAAAGAGCAGAATTCTTTCAGACCGGCGAAAAATTTAAACTCAGGGGGGTTCAGAATCATGTACTGAATTCATGGTAACAGTTTTCGCGTCGATGTCCCTGCCACCCTGTATACTGGAACCATGATACATTGACCGTTCAGCTGGATATGCCGCTATAAGAGGTATGAGGAACAGGGTGTAAAGTTCACTCATCCTCTACAGAAAATGGAGTATCCTCCGACCAGACGGACGTTGTGTCTGGTGGGCTACTGCCCGACGATTGATATATGCTAATCGCGCGGTTAACTTTGCTTGCGTGATGCAGAATTTTGTGTGACGTCACTGTGACGCAAGTTCGCATGTGGCGATGTCGATGCTGCCACATCGTCGTGTATATTACAGTACTGGTACACCGTTTAAATATTTGTTTGCTGCACCGGTCGACGTCATTCTATCGCTGAAAACCAGCGCTGGGGCTTTGTCTTGCATAGGGTCGTAGCATAATGCTGAGCGATAGCCGATTTGCGTGAATCTAACGCATGCTTCCCCCAACATTTTCTCATTTTTGTATTTTAAACTTTGATTTTTTTGCGTCATGTTTACCGCAAATAAACGTTTCGTTTTTCTTTTTTCTACTTACCAGGAAAAACTTCCCGCAATGCTCACACATGTAAGGTGTCGTTGATACCGTGAATTGCGTACGGTTGATGCCCGGGTGAGCGTATCTGAAGTGGGCAGCGTATACCCGGAGACTTTCTAGCACTATGCCACACTGTAACACAGAAAAACATCGTTTTACGGGGGATGCGCAAAGGCAGTCCGCGAAATTCAAAGTCAAAGTCAAAGTCAAATATTCTTAAGTTTTTTGCAATTTGCAAGTCAGTGTCGCTACTGCTGAGTATGAGGTCCTGGGTTCGATTCCCGGGTCGGGCACGGTGTTATTGGGTTTTTCCATCTGGAATTTCTCAGTAGCAGCCCGGAGTCTGGATTTGTGCCCGGTTGATGGCAATAGGCTCGCCCCCTATTACATGGGACTTAAACATAACTGGCGAAATGTGGGTGTACTATAGGTACACCTCTGCCTAACCCTTTGGGGAATACAGGCGTGATTTTATGTTATGTTAAAATATGATTCGCGACCGTTACAAATATGGCTTTACATAATTATTATCATTAGAACCAACAATATAACTCCTTAAGTTAGAATTGGCCTCAAAGGTCATAATTTCATGAAATAATTGCGTAACTTATTTTCGTAAACAATTTTGCCTAATTTGTTTCATTTTGACAGTTCAACAACATGCATTGCGTTATTTACGTTGTTGAGTAGATTTTTTCAAATCGAAACAGATTGTGATTGCGTTGTATTACGCAATTAGGGTACTGATACTTATTGAAAGACCTACACTGTCCTCCCATACCTAGTCACACCGTTATTTGAAAATATTGTAAAAGCCAATTATTTTTAAAAGAGTAACCGTGGAGTTTCTTGCCGGCTCTTCTCCATAGGAAGCGACTAATTGGAACCGTGCACCTAGCTTCTGACGTTTCATAAGTGCCCTTGTAGGTTTATGTGAAATAAAATATTTAGAATTTGAATAGTCATTCAATAGGATAATATGAACTTAGAGATTAATAATTCTAATGATTATAATTCTGTGAAGCCATATTTGTTACGGTCGCAAATTATATTTTAACCAAGATAAAACCTGACACTAACCTGCATATTGCAAAAAAGGTAAGAAAATTTTAATTTCGCGGGTTACCTTGACACTTTTACCATAACCGATCACGTTATGAGCGCTGGTTGGCTGATATGGCACTGACGGATGCGCTGACTACATTCCCTGACTAAGCAAAATTAAGATCTTATAAACTCTTAGTGTTGAAACCTGCGTTTTTTGAGGATAATATTCTCGTAATTTAGAATAAAGTATGTCTGTTTTTTTTTTTTTCTTGTTGTTTTTTACATCTATTTAATATAGTTAATTAATTCAGGCGTGACCTTGCGGAAATGCATTATAAATTACAATAGAAGTGGATATATTTAGTAACCTGTTCCGCTTAGCTATCTCTAAAGAGTCTTAAAAAACCCTGAAAGAAATCGACACGTGTTTCACCTCTCAACGAGGCATCTTCACACCGAGCGCTGAGCGCAAACTGAGCCTTATCGCCCGTCGTTTTTTAAGACTCTTTAGAAATAGCTAAGCGGAACAGGTTACTAAATATATCCACTTCTATTGTATATCTATTTAATATATTGAATCACATTTTAATTTTAATAAATTATTTTTCTTTAAGTACGCTGTACTGGTAGAGCGTCTAAATATTTGTTTGCTGCACCGGTCGACGTCATTACGTCGGCGCCGGCTGTCGCTGACAACCAGCGCTGGGGCTCTGTCTTGCATAGGGTCGCACCATAATGCTGAGCGAGAGACGATTTGCGTGGATGTGACGCATGCTTCCCCCAACCTTTTCTCATTTTTGTATTTCAAACTTTTTTTTTGCGTCATGTTTACCGCAAATATTTTTTTTCTTTCTTATCATAATCCTAACACTGGCCTATTTTTAGAAATATATTTTTAAATTGTATTTTGACTTACTCTCTTGTCTATTGTTGTGTCAATACATGACTACATCTGGATTTACCTATTTTTCACTCCTAAAAACCTACCTACCTACTTCTGCGAATGTGTGGGCTTCTAAAAGCCCACTTAACTTAAGACTAACCTTAAGCTTGCTACACTAAACTTAAGCTTGCCGCGGTCGGTTCATGGATGGCTGACCATCTTTACATAACGAGTTCCCGCTGTGTCTCGGAAAGTACCTTAAGCCGTTGGTCCTAGCTGACATCCGTAGATCTTTGACGGTATTAGTATGTAATCTTTTGGGGGTATCGTGTTATCCAGTAACTGTGTTCAGCAAGGACCGCGGAAGTACTCCATGACAGGGGGCAAACTTCTTTGGTCAGCCCCTTCCAGAAACGATTTAATGTACAATTACATTTACTTTAAATTCCGTCAAAACAAAAAGTAAATCACGGTCTACACATTTTCTTTCTAAACCTTCTTCACCACGTAACAAAATTGGAGGGGCCGCAGCCCCTGTATGATTTTAGGGGGGGAATTTGGCCCCCTCTGCCCCCCACTTCCTGGTCTTTGTTGTGGAGGTCAGATAGACAGTCGCTCCATGTTGAAATACTGGTATTCAACTGCATCCGATTAGACTGGGAACCCCAACATAGTTGGCAAAAGATGATGATGTGGAAATGTCATACCTGTTCACAAGTAACGGGTCCATTAGGTGCTGGTACACTGTTCACGTCCTTACGATGTATGACCGGACGTCTGACGGCGTTCACCCAGGAAGAACCGAGTCGCCTCGACTTTATGGAGGGATCATTGCTCATGCGGTTCCTGGGGAAAAGAAATACAGCATAACAAGATTACACCTGGTGGTACCATCGTGGAAAGCCATAACTAACTACTTTGAATAGTTAATAAATTCAGGCGTGACCTTGCGGAAATCAATTATAAAATGCAATTGTAGTGGATATATTTAGTAACTTGTTCCGCTTAGCTATTTCTAAAGAGTCTTAAAAAGACCCTGAAAGAAATCGACACGTGTTTCACCTCTCAACGAGGCATCCTCAGGATGACGATTGACTTGTCGTGAACTCGAACACGGCGTGTTGCCACAGCGGAGCGGAGTCTGCGCTCGGTGAAACACGTGTCGATTTCTTTCAGGGTATTTTTAAGACTCTTTAGAAATAGCTGAGCGGAACAGGTTACTAAGTATATCCACTACAATTGCATTTTTTAACCACTTGGAATACAAAATCCCGTGCACACGATGACCACATCTGTTACCGCCGCGGTTCTATAGCGGTCGAGCGCTGCAAGCAAGAACAGTCCTTATGCTGGTTAGTAGCCTTCCGCGATGGTACCTATAGTACACCCACATTTCCCCAGTTTTATTTAGATTCCATGTAATAGGGATCCTATTGCCATCAACCAGGCACAAATCCGGAATCCTGGTCCGGGCTACCACTAAGAAATTCCTGATGAAAAATCCCCAAAAACACTCAAGACCTAATGCCCAGCAGTAGCGCTTGTGACGGGGCAGTCGATAATTAGAACAAAGTGCTCGTAATCTGCGTTCGCAATTTATTTGCCAAACATGTAAACAAACACGAGTTTTAGGAAAAAACAACTGTAATACCTACACAAGGTTCAGTTTGCGCTACAACTTCATATTTTTTTATGACTTTTCAAAAGTACACATAGCATAACATCACGCCTTGTTTCCCCGAAGGGTTGGGCAGAGGTGTCCCTGTAGCAGGTTCACCCACATTTCGCCAGTTATGTTTTAAGTCCCATGTAATAGGGGGCGAGCCTATTGCCATCAATCGGGCACAAATCCAGACTCCAGGCTGCTACTGAGAAATTTCAGACAGAAAAACCCAATAACACTTTGCCCGACCTGGGAATCGAACCCAGGACCTCATGCTCAGCAGTAGCGCTTGCGACCACTAGACCAATGAGGCAGTCACAGTACTAGCCAGACCAAAATCAGCGTTATTTACACTCGCATAAAGTTGATGTTTGTTTATGTGGAAATAGCAACAATTGGAAACTTAATAAAATGACCTTCGGTACTTACGGGTCATCTTCCTTGATATGATTGGAAGACAAGTGCAGATGTCTGTCGTACGCCTTCGTCGTCAAGAACTTGACTTCGCAAACATCGCAGTTTGGCCCCTTGAACACAGTCTGTAAAATATACACATTCGTTACTTACAATATGAAAATAAAACCTTGTGCGATCCGTAGGGTGTTATTCGGTATCGTGCTAAGGAGTTTCTTGCCGGCTCGTCTCCATAGGAAACGACCAATTGGAACCGTGCAACTAGCTTCTGACGTTTCATAAGTGCCCTTGTAGGTTTTATGTGATTTTTTCTGACAGGAAGTCTATTAATATAGTAATTTTCAAGAAAATCGAAAAAAAAATACGTCTCGTTTTTTGCAATGGCGAATTTTACCGGGGCCGTCCTTTAACTAATGACATGACATAAAACATTGAAAAAAAAAAGTGGAGTTTTTTTTTTAGCTGAAAATTTCCACATAAATAGACTCTCAGTAGTCAGTAAGATACTTAACAACACCCTTACGGATAGTACAGGGTTTTTTATTTCATGTTGTATGCAATAGGCGTTGTTCACATTCACGTTGCTCTGTTAGCTACATATTAACATCCACCGAGTGTTGTAATAAAAAAAAAAACTCACATCATTATCAAAAAACTTGTGTTTCAGTCTCTTATGGGCGACCACACCAGTTTTACTGACAAATGTGTAACCACATAGCTCGCACACACAAGCCGACATGTGCTTCAGACGCAGATGATTTAGTAACGTTGTGTTCTTCCTGTTGAAAACATATCACAATTTAAAGATTAAATTACATTAACTGACAAAGCTTTGCAGACATGATAGGTATTGATAGATAATGACGAGAAAACAAGAAAAAAAAACATTAATTATTATCCTGTCCTTTATCATCATCTGCTTGGAGACCGTTCAAGTATTACGTAAGCACTATAGGGGGGCGGGGGGTCTATGCTTTGCTTATTTTTGATGACATGGGGGGTGGGGGGTCTAGATGATGATTACGTCAGCAGTCATTATTTATTTTTTTATACACATGGCAACCCACACATTGTCTATGCTTGAAAACGAAATGAACATATTTCTAGAATTATAACTGCTGATCATGAATCAATAAAAAAAAAACAACAGAATACTTACATTAAAAGATAAATGCATATATCAATGTTTACGTAAGCAAGGGAGGGGGGGGGGGTACGAGCTTTGCTTACTTTTGTTTACAAGGGGGAAGGGGGGAGGGGGTAAATCTGCTTACGTAATATTTGAACGGTTTCTTAGCCTTTTCCCAACTATGTTGGGGTCAGCTTCCAGTCTGAAGCCAGCAAAATATCAGTACCAAATACCAATACCAGTATTTTACATGGAGCGAATATCAGGCATTTTACTTTGTGTATTTAATTTCATCACTACTGCTCTTAAAACGGTGAAGGAAAACGTCGTGAGGAAACCGTCTTAGAACCAAAAAAATCGAAGACATGTGACATCTACCAACCCGCACTGGGCCCGCGTGGTTGATTACGGCCTACTCCCTCTCACCGACAGGAGGCCTGTGTCCCAGCAGTGGGAACATTATAAGCTGATTATGATGATGATGGCTGTCTATCTGACTTCCACAACCTAGTTACTAGGTAACACAATACCCCTTGGTAAGACTCGTTGTCAGACTTTTGGGCTTCTGACTACCCGTAACGACTGTCAAAGATCTACAAATGACAGCCGGGACCAACGGATTAACGTGTTTTCCTTGGCACGAACCGACTACTCGTATATTACGAAATGGATACTTACTCGAACTCAAGGGAACATTGTGGACACTTATACTTGCTACCGGCATGATACTTCATGTGTCCTAATGCGACGTTTCTGAAAATATTAATAATAATTGGGTAGTATCTAAACGCAAATCAAATAATAGACTTTTTGTCCCCAAAATATACTGATTGCACAGCAAAATACTAACTCAAAATATAGCTAAATAAGCAACAATATAAATTTTAATCGTTTTTGGCACTCGCCGGTCGCTGCCGCGGCACCGCTCGCTTAGCTTGCTCGGTTCGTGCGTAGGGGGGTCACAGTTCTAACCTAACCATTTTGCGAGTAAAAAATATTTAACCTAATCTAACTAGTTCGGTTCCCGGTACTTAGTACTTGACGTTTTGAGATGCTTATTAGGATATATTCTGTTGTACGGATACTTATTTTGCTATGAGCGCGAGTATTATGTATGTACGCTCTGGTTAATTTGCTGTGCAGTCAGTATTTATGATATGATGGTCGTATTTTTGTACCTGATGTACGTAGTGTTGATGTATATTAAATAGTTAATTGAAGGGGATATAAACTCTTTTGCAAAAAAAAACGGGCACTTTAGATTTTTTTCTCTACTTCAATGAAGAAGAACAAGAAATAGGTTTTATTAATTTGACGATGTATTGGCATGTTATTGGAAGCATCCTGGCATGATTCTTTACGTTCCAAATTTGAAATTAATAAAAGAAAAATAATGCTTATTGTGGATTATTTTAAAATTGCTTTACTAATGGCGCGAATTGCTGAAACGATTTTTAACTGATTACGATATTTTAAAACTTTTTGGATATTTTCTGCAAATTAAACAATTTAATCTTTCTTTTTACATTAAATACCACTTTTTGATATGAGTGATAAAGCGATAAGGGCCGGTAAAATTATAGCCCTACTTGAAGAAGGTTGTTCGCAAACTTACGTGTCTCAGCGGCTTTTGAGTCGTTCAACTGTCCAGAGGACTTGGCAACGGTATCAAGAGACCGGTTAGATCAAAAGAAGACCCGGTTCGGGAAGAAAACGATGCACAGAACCAAGAGATGACCGCTTTTTGGTGAGTCAGGCGTTGCGGAATCGTAAGGCGTCAAGTGTGGACCTGAAGAAGAGCCTTGAAGAAGTAAGAGGAGTAGAAGTTAGCTTGTGGACGGTCAGGAGTAGACTTTTGGCTGCCAATATCAGGAGTTACCGCCCAGCTCGGGGCCCTAAATTACTCCGTGAGCACCGTGTTGCTCGACTTCAGTTTGCTCGGAACTGTGCTTCATGGACTCTGGAGAACTGGAATAAAGTATTGTTTTCTGATGAAGCTAGAATCTCTTTGTGTGGAGAGGACCGACGCCGGCGAGTGCTGCGAAGACCACGGGAACGCTATGCGGAAGTGTGTTTCGAAGAAATCACTCCTTATGGCGGAGGCTCCGTTATGTTATGGGCAGCAATTAATTCGACGGAGCGTACGGAGTTAGTTTTCATAGAAAATGGAACATTAAATGCACACCGGTACATAATGGAAGTCCTAATTCCATATGCACAACCCACATTGACTGCACTTGGGGAAGATTCCATTTTTATGGACGACAATGCTCGCCCGCACCGTTCTGGCGACGTGGAAGCGTACATGCAAGAAGTTGGGATCCTTCGTTTAGATTGGCCAGCTGGAAGTCCTGACCTCAATCCAATTGAGCATGTCTGGGATGTTCTAAAGAGACGGGTAAGATCAGTGCAACCTGCTCCACAAAACATCAGGGAGCTAAAAAGAGTCATTGCAGAAGAGTGGGAACGTATTCCTCAAAACGTTATTATAAAAATCGTGGAAAGCATGCCCAGAAGGATTCAAGCTGTGATTTTGGCAAGAGGAGGTCACACTCGTTATTAGGTTTTTACATTTGTAACCTTATTTAATTTAAAAAAGTAAAAAAAATCTTGTCTTTATTGCCGACCACTTCTTATTGTTTGGGCATGTACATCGGTTTTAAAGAATCCATCGTTTTTTTTTTCTTTTAATTGCCCCAATTCACTTCACGCGCATTAATTTACACGATTATTAGTATACATAGACTACGTCAAAGAAATAAATTTCATTTAATTAACTCAAATCGACCTTAGAACGTAAATTTCCTTAGGTGCCCGTTTTTTTGCAAAAGAGTGTATTTATTAACCTGTTCCGCTTAGCTATTTCTAAAGAGTCTTAAAAAGACCCTGAAAGAAATCGACACGTGTTTCACCTCTCAACGAGGCATCCTCAGGATGACGATTGACTTGTCGCGAACTCGAACACGGCGTGTTGCCACACCAAGCACCGAGCGTAGTCTGCGCTCGGTGCAAGCTCGAAATAGCTGAGGGCAACAGGTTACTAAATATATCCACTTCAATTGCATTTTGATGTATATTTTCAAATTATCTGCCTGTACTAGTTTTGTTAAACAATTAGTTTATTTGTAGTGAAATAATATATTTGGTGAGAAATAAATTGATGGGTGATTAATATCCCATAATAATTTCTCAGTACCAGCCCAGAGCCTTGATTTGTGGTCGGTTGATGGCCCGCTATTACATGGGACTTAAACATAACTGACGAAATGTGGGTGTACTATAGGTACACCTCTGCCTAACCCTTTCGGGGAATACAGGCGTGATGTTGTGTTATGTAATTAAGTTTGAACTTAAAACTGTGATCGTCAATTGTTTCGCCATTTATTTTCAGTAGTCAGATAGGAAATATCGACTCTATCTAGAATATTTTTAGGGTTCCGTACGTCCGAATGAAAAACGAAACCCTTATAGGATTAATCGTGTGTTTGGCTGGCTGTCTGTCACAGCCAATTTGCTCCGAATATACTGGACGAATTTAGTTGATATTTGGTTCACATATGAATTTCTGTGACTCAAACACGGACGTGTGACGTAGGTAAATGAATTTTGAATATGAGGGTCACTTTTCGGCGGCAAATTGGAAAATAAAAAATTAAAGTTGTCAAACTGTGCCGTGAGACGTATCAAATGAAAGGGCTTATTGTGAAGATCTTATTAAAAAAATATATTTATATATATATTTTTAAAGATATTTATGAAAATATTTGATAATTTACATTAAGTTAATAGAGTATTGACGACTTTATATACTTCTAAGTCGATTGAGAGCGTCCGGTCTGCACCAAGTGTAAGGGGCAACTGATAGAAATCCGACGACTGACGAACGACACGAAGTTTGCTGAGGGACAGTAAGAAAATAGTTTTACTGTAGTCTCATGAGAAACCTTACCTGTTCCTTGTCACCAACGGACACAGTTTGCATGTAAATTCCGTAGTGTGTTGTCCTTTCCAGTGCGCGCGCAAATGCCTGCCTTTCTTGACACGGACATAACATATGCTACACTTTATCGAACCGCTTTGCTGAAACCAAACAAATGAACGATTACAGAACCATACCCTAAATACGGCACATTGAGGTGGATCCTCAAAGTTATTCCGCGAAATTCAAATTTTCTTACGTGTTTTGCAATTTGAAGATCAGTGTCAGCTTGTATGTTGATTAAAATATGATTCGCTACCGTAACAAATATAGCTTAACAGAATTATAATGATGAGAATCAGTAAGACAACTCCCTTAAGTTAGAATTGTCTTCAAATGTCATGATTTCATTCAATAGGGATAAATGATTAATGATTTTATTTCTGTAAATAGGTTTGTATAAACACTTTTACACGTCACTCATATTTTAAAAACTAGATGAGGTCGGCGTTTCCTATCTGACTACTCTGAGAAGAAAGGCCGAAACAAACTCAGAAGTCACAGTCTCTTTTAAAGTCCAGACATAATCTTGTGAAGACCATGTAGATTGGTGTCTGAAGTGGTCTTTTGAGGAAAGCATCACACAGATTGAGAGGGCCTGTCCAGTCAGTGCACGTATTTGTCATAAAGGGGAATAAGGACTAAGAGAGTTGTTATGAGTATAATTATAAATAAATAGTTGATACGGCCGAGAATCATTTAGATTAGGAATCACCCATGTGTTAAATTTCATCGAAATCCGTTCAGCCGTTTTAGCGTGAAAGTGTAACAAACAAATTCACTTTCGCATTAATAATAATACTAGCTGCACCCCGCCATTTTACCCGCATAAGTCTTGATCCCGTAAGAATATCGGGATAAAAAGTAGCCTATGTCCTTCTCTGGGTCATGGTCTACCCCTGTGCCAAATTTCATCCAAATCCGTTCAGCCGTTTTCGCGTGAAAGCGTAACAAACAAACTCACTTTCGAATTAATAATATTAATTATGATTAAAATTGATTTACCTCGCTATGTTTGATCACATGTCTTTGTTGCTTGTCCTTGGTCGGGAAGCCTCTAAAACAGACATCACACTTGTAAGGCGCCTGCCTATATTTTTCACATTCCCGTCTGTCAAGTACTTCTCGCCTCAACTCATCGTGATTCAAAGGTTTTACGTTGAAAACGTTCTCGTCAATCGGTATCGTAGGCTTTACGTAAGGCTTTTTATTCTTCTTCGGTCTGGGAACGAAAATTGGGGAATAAAACTAGTGTTCCATATGCGCATAACGACACGAAACCAACTATTCTATACAGATATGTATTTTTGGAAAAATAACTTTAATACGCACCACATAAAGTTCAGTTTGCGGTACAACTTATATTTTTTACGTGTTTCGACATGTTCCCGATTCTATCTAATACTTGTAGTAAGACAGTTGTGTGACAGTGACAGGAAAACGCTATGCTAAGCCAAAGTAAGAGCGTAGTACAGTAACTTGTCCCTTGTTGTCATGTTGGCAGCATTGCTTGTCAAGCTTCATTTCAATATTAATACAGTTCAAAATGGCGACTGACAGAACAGTACTACCAATCACATGACTGCAAAATTCAGTGCTACCAATCGCGCCACGGGTAAAGTTATAATCAACGTACCGTAGTGCATAATGTCGTGGCCAGATGTTAGAATTGATCATTTCATGAAGTATTCGACCATTTCATGAAATGGCGAGGTAAAATTTACCATATTGTCGACGTTTGGCCATATCATTAATGTATGGTATTCATGGTTTAAGGTGTAGTAAAATTTGCCAAGTAACTGCGACGAACTTGGAAGTAGCGCTCGCCGGCCGCTGCCGTGGCACCGCTCGTTTCGCTCGCTCGGCTCGCGCGCGGTTAGTCACAGCTGGTCACACACAAAATTAGTTATAAAAAATTGTGGCACAAATTTTTACCGATCCGACCAAATGGGTTAGGTTAGAACGGAGACTAACCGCGCGCGAGCCGAACGAGCGTTACTAGGGGTGCCGCGGCAGCGGCCGGCGAGCGCTACTTCCAAGTTGGTCGCTTTCCATAATATCATATTTGGAAATCCAATAAAAGTTCATCGACTTTTTTTGCGTGGTCAACTGGTCACCCTACTTTGTTTGATTTGTTGTATGCCGCCGCCATGATGCACAGCAAAAACAAAGCGACATAAATGAAATGCATCCATTTCATGAAATGGTCGAACACTTCATGAAATGATCAATTCTAAGATCCTGGCCACGACATATAGATTTCGAAAATTCAAATTAATTTGTAATTACAACGGATCGGCAAACTATGTCGGGGTCGGCTTGCAGCGTAACCGGATACAGGTGAATACCAGTATTTTACATGGAGCGACTGCCAATCTGACCTCCACAACACAGTTATAGGTTGAGTAGATTGAGTACAATGACCTATTCCATCTTTTCAGTTATTTCATTTTTTTTTGAAGTGATAACTTCTTTAGGCGCGTTGGGCCTTTTTTCAGATGGGACTAAACCATTGATTTCGCGACACCATGACGACACCTCATTTTTATAAACGCTATTGTGCTCTTTATTTATATTTCGTTACGGATCAATGTTCTATGCAAGTTTTTTTTTTTTTAAACGCGATTGTGGTCTTAATTTAGATAAGGTTACGGACCAATATTCTATACAAGTACTTTTCTCCTACCAAGGCGATCTTGTTAATGTTTTCACTTCTCAAAAAAAAAAAGTGTCGGCACTTCCGAAGTGACACACTTCGGAAGTGCCGACACTTTTTTTTTTTTGGGTGGTTTACAGCGATCAATTCAGAAGTGACCGTGAGGTAATTGACGACAAGCCCTTTACAAGCCATATAGCCATAGTTAGGTAGTCCACTATTATACCATACTAGCATTCGCTAGCGGCTTCACCCGCGTGGTATCTTTATAAATTATAGCCTATGTTACTCAGTGATAATACAGCATTCTATTGGTGAAATTTTTGAAGTGAAAACTTCTTTAGGAGCGTTGGGCATTTTTGAGATTGGAAAAAACAATTGAACTCGCAACACTGTTACCGTTACCATTACCGACACCTCATTAAAAGTATTTCCTACACAGTAATTTTTTTTCAAGTTTTCACTTCTGTCGGCACTTTCGGAGTGCCACTGTTTTTTTTTTGTTTTTTAGTTTGTCCAATATTTTTTGAGTTATTCATTACAAACAAAAATTCAAATATTTTCTTTTTATAATATACTAGACTCTGCCCGCAACTTCGTTCGCGTGGAAGTCGATAAAATATAGCCCATGTTACTCGCTGATAATGTAGCTTGCTATAGGTGAAAGAATTTTATGAATTGGTTAAATAATTTTTGAGTTTATCCATTACAAAAAAAACAAAAAAAAAAACAAATCTTTTTATATAATACTAACTTTTGCCTGCGGCTTCGCCCACGTGGATGCCGGAAAATATCCCATGAGAACGTACTACCGATACCGGGATTACATACCTAATAACCGAGGAAAAGGTCATTGACTCCTACCGCTGCGCCCGCGTTGCCGTTAACCATAATTATTTGTTACGCGTAATTTTGAATCTGTGATATCTTTTAAACCATTCATTTAAATGAAATTATGTCAAGGTATTTTAATCTAAATTAAATGCTCAATTTAAGTAACATAGTGAAGGATTAATATAATACCGGTCAAAGTAGCTTCGGATATAACAATGAAAATTTTATTAAATTCTGAAAAATAAAAATGGTTATCGTGGGTCATCCTTAGAAGATAGACAAATGCCATTGCAGACTTTTTTGTTGAACTTTTTAAGATGAACAATACAGTAGAACGTAAATTTTATGTAACTTTTACGATTTCCACGGCTTACGCCAATAAAGTTCCCAGTCGGCATGATTTTTTTCGACATCTTCAACAATAATCGTCAAATTTCAGCCAATTTACACAATACCTTTAATGAATTATACACTAAAACCTTCCGCATGACCCACTCCGTCCATTGGTGAAAACCGGTTGAAAATCCGTTCGGTAGTTTTTGAGTTTATCGCATTCAGACTTTTGCCCGGGGGACTTTGTTTTATAATATCTAAGGATTAGTTTAGATAACTGTAGATATGTTTTCTTACCTTCCTTTCACCCAAATAATAACATCATCATCTTTCTTCGCCTTTCTTTTTACAACAGCTTTTTTCTTTTTAACTTCATTTGTTTTCTTTTCTATACACACAATTGCTTCATTGGCGACGTTTGTAATAATTTTATCATTTACATAAATTTCATCATCGTCATCCGAAACATCATCATTTAAAGCTACTTGGTCCTCATCGTCACTGTCTGTACTCTTAGAGAGATCCATTTCTTCATCATTCTCCTCAGTATCACCTATATGTTTAGAGAGATTCAACGTTTCAATTTCTTTCTCATTTTTAAGTAAAACAACATTATCAAAGCCTATTCTCGCATCGTTCACATAAATATTTTCTGTAACTACATCATCTTCATCGTCTTCAACATCGGTTTCCTTTTCACCGATCCCAATTTCGGTTATAGGTATCAGATCGATTTCGGTTTTCACATCAGCGTTATGATAAGTCTCTTCAATGATTTCGTTTTTTCGTTCATCTTTTATGGTAATTTTGTCTGAGACTAAGTTTTGTACTTCTATCTCTATTTCTTCGTTATGTGGTATCCCTATAACTTCTGTTTTGATTAAAGTGTTCGGAGCATGTTCCTCTATGTTGTGGCTATTAAATTTGAATACTTCTTGCACTGTCCATGTTGATTTTAGATTAGTATGTGTGCGATGTATGTTAATTATGTCGCTTATTTTAAGCTGCAAGTAACAATTTATACCTTATTACAATGTCATAAGAGTCACAAGATGCGCGTTCCCAACTTTTAACTGACCAGAAAAATACAGCCCGCGGCTCGTCCGCGTGGAACCATATTTTGTTCTAAAATAAATGTAGCCTACGTTAGTGCTTATAACATCAGCTATCTGCCCGTCAAAATCGGTCCAGCCGTTTCGGAGATTAGTCGGAACAGAAAAACAAAATTTAAAAAAATATGTACAGTATATACTTTCATAAGCATTTAGTAAAAAGCTGCTAGTTTGATAGCAGATAGACAGGCACTTCAATTTTATTTATTTTTATAGATGTATAGATTGGTACAATTGTGTCAGTAGCACACTAACTTTTTGTGATTATAAGCTGTTTATGTAAACTATGGAGATTTTCCCTAAATAAAATAAAATAATAATCGTCTTTTTACACCCGTTATTTTAGCTCTTGCGGACCACAAGTTGGGAACCAATTAAATATATCACGGTTTAGTATAAGTACTCACATCAGCATTGTTCTTCAAATGATCTTGCAGCAATGCATCGCTGAACAGCGCTTTAGATCTGAATGAAGCGGCTGACTGCAACCGTGCAGTGCACTCCCAACAGATACCCGTCGGTAGTCGGTTGTTTGTGTCCGTTCTCGGCTGGAATAATAATATATTATTTACTGATACAAGGTCAAATTTAATTTGAAACAAGTTTTTTTTCAGCCGGTCACGAAAATTGCCGCAAATGGTGCGCGGATAGTTCGCGTGATGTAAGATTAAGACCAGGCACTCCAAAGTCAATTTTCACGCAAACTCCGCCCCAATGCACCCCACCACTCCACTATGTACTAAACGCTAACGCATCAGTAATAAAGTTGAATATCGCGTGCACTCTTTGGTCGTGTTAGCACGGAACTAAATGTCGTAAGTCTCAATTCTTATTTCGTTTATAACTAAAGTAATAATTGCTCTAGAGAAAAAATATCTTATATTTGTATAATAAAATATATTTCCTTACTGTCAATACTTATTTCAGACATAAAAGCCGAGTAATCTTGTTTTTGTGTCAAATAATTTTAAAAGACATGATTTTCGAATAAAAAAATGGATCGAGCGAAAATGTTCCAATTACGTAACTGTCTTATATATGGAAAGAAATAGATCCATTAAATCATAAAAGTTCCGTTTTGATTCTAAAGTTCCATTTTGATTGTATGCGTGACTTTTTCAGAATATTCATGCAAATTAACATACAATTTAGGGAGCCTCCTCGTAAACGGTTTTTAATGGTTAAAAAAAATGAGACTATATTTCTTTTACATTTTATTATACTGAAGTGGGCTTGGGCGGGCCATGAATGTATGATGCATCCAGATGGGCCAGAGTCGTCACGCAGTGGGAGCCAGAAGACGGGCGTTGTCGCCGAGGGAGGCCGAGGAAAAAATGGCTCGAGGCACATAATTGAATAAGGAGCAGATTATAAGCTTAATACTAACGCCGCCGCGCGCCGCCGCCGAGTTGTGCGCCGGCCGGAACACTACTACACGCACAACTATGTGTGCGTGACCTCCTTACCCTCCTCATTGACAAGGCGCGCGGGGGCACAGATGAATAAGATGGGTCACTCCGCATTTTACCAAGCAAGGAAAATCTGTTGCGACCATATTGAATGACACCTCATTGGTTTACGGCGACTCTTGTCCAGGAAAAACCATGGTGTACAAGTGGCACAGTTTATTTAAACAAGGAAGGGAATCCCTTGAAGACGACCCGAGGGCGGGCAGGAGCATCGAGGTGACCACGCCAGAAATTATCCAAAAAGTCGAAAAAATTGTACTCGACGATGCTCGACTAAAGAAGAAACAACTCGCAGAAATGGTTGGAGTATCCGATACAACCATTTTTAAAATCCTGCACGATCATCTTGGCATGACTAAGGTCAGCGCAAGATGGGTGCCGAGAATGCTCACGCCGCCGCAAAAACAACAACGCGTAGAGTGTTCACGTGCATTTTTGGACCTCTGTAATGAAGACAAGGATGGTGTATTGAGTCGAATTGTTACTGGAGATGAAACTTGGGTTCATCATTATGAACCTGAGTCGAAACAAGACTCCATGCAGTGGTATAAAAAGGGCACAGCACCTCCCAAGAAGTTTAGGTGTCACAGTCAGCTGGGAAACTCATGGCAACGGTCTTTTGGGACTCGGAAGGAATATTATTGATCGATTATAAAGATAAAGGTGTTTCTATAACCGGAGAATACTACGCTTCAATATTAGAGCGACTAAAAGAAGCCATTAAAGATAAAAGACGGGGAAAATTGAGAAAGGTGTGCTGCTTTTGCACGACAACGCGCCCGTCCACAAGAGCCGCGTTGCGTTGGCTGCCCTGCATAAGGTGGGCTTCGATATTTTGAATCACCCACCCTACAGCCCAGACCTGGCCCCGAGTGATTATTACCTGTTTCCAAAAATGAAAAAAGAGCTGCGGGGTAAAAAATTTACCACCGATGATGAAGTCAAGGAGGCAGTTTCGGCGTATTTTGTAGATAAAGAGAAAACATTTTTTTTGAGGGTATAAATAAATTAATTGAAAGATCTGAAAAATGTCTCCGTCTTGCAGGTGAATATATTGAAAAGGAAAAATAATTTAGGTTTTTAATTTCCACCCCTTATCCTCCATTCCGCGAACATAAAAACGCTCCCTCGTAGGTATGAAGCTACAAGCAGATACGCACCGAGCTCGACTTGTCAAATTCAGTGAGCGTAACGTAGTCAGAAGATATAAGAGTTAGGCGATAGAAATAGAGGCAACTTGGTAATTGGCGCTGTGCGACCTGATTTGCACTTTATTGTGTCGTGTCAAGAGTCGCTTTTTATTTAAATGATTTTGCGGAGTGATCCGTCTGTACTAATCTGTGACGGGGGGTGCACAGTGAAAAAAAAAAGACTTTTTTGTTAAAAAATCTGCCTACACCACAATTTTTGACGTATCACTGCCATTTTTTTTTTATACACTCCTGAGATAACACACTTTTGTGTGTCACTGCCAGATTTCCTAAAAAGTCAATACCTCAAAAAATCGGAAAATGAAGCAAAAGCAATTTCTAGAAAAATATTTTAACAAAAATCAGTTTCCAGGGGTTTTCAGGTCCCTGGTCATGAATTTATTGTCTGTTTATATAAATTCTAAATGGCTGATACAAAATGGCGGCCTAAAAAAAATGCTTTATTTTACTTTTTTTGAAGTTATGGTATAGACTTTTAAGGAAAAGTGGCAGTGACACACCAAAGTGTGTTACAGACACCAGCTTTTGACAATTAAAAAGACATCAACGCGTTGATTACCGCGGTGCGTGGAGTAAAAGACGTCAACGCGTTGTTTCTGGGGTGCCGATATTTTTTCAAGTTTTCACTTCTGTCGGCACTCCCGGAGTGCCACTGTTTATTTTATTTATATATCTAACCGGATCTTGTCAAGTAATTATCTATCAATGTGGAAATCAATGGGAGCCAAGTTCAATATTAAGAATATGCGTGGTTGTAGACTTCACCAACAAAAGAATTCAGATCTAAATGGGTGCCTAGTTCTGTAGATAGTCCTGAAATGTATTTATAAGAACATACAACATTTTAAAATAAAAGGGGGGTGCGAAGAAAACTGAAAGGGAGATCGTGGTCCCCGGCAACAGGGCAACCGAAGGAACACGGGTGGGTTTTAGTCAGTAAAAGAGTCTGACACGCCCTCCCACTCCGCCCAAAGCGGGAGAAGTTATTTGATAATATCCCACCCAAAAAAAAAAGATGCGTTTACGGACACTGGACGGAAACAAAAAAAAGTGGAAACTTATGGGGGAGAACTTTGTCCAGCTGTTGCTGCCGCTGAAGGAAACTTGTGCATACTGTTTCGATTCGATGGTTTTTTGCTTGCATATTGGCGTGTGCTAGCTGACATATAGCAAATAATTTAATTTAATGTTTTGTGTTGCATAATGTAAATTATTTTGTATAAGTACTATTGTATAGAATCAAGTTCTTCTAACTGAACAGACAGCTGTGCTGCTGGGGAGTTTGTTACGCCACTTCTTCCCAGCTAAAGCACTAGGAAGTGGTGAAGGGTGGGCGTTTTGGGGGACTGTCTTATGTCATTTTGACGTTCGAAAAGTGCTGATTCTCAGCCTAGTTTGAATAAATGACTTTGAATTTTTACTTTTCATCTATTAACTTACCGCCATCCCCATAATATCTTGATACATTTTGTCCAAACCGTGGTCATTTAATCGATACATTTTTCCGTCCAATGAAAGGCATAGCTTGCATATCTAGAAAACAAACACATAACTTTAGGTCAGAAATATTTTTATCTCTCTCTTTTTTTAACTCTTTTTCTAAAATAAAAGTAGCCTAAATTACTCCATATAACATCAACTATCTCTACTATCTATTTTATACTATCTATTTGAGTTCCGCTGTCGGGCGCCTAAGTGAGTGGACGTGCGCATCTATTGCTAAATACTTTCGTTAAAATTTGACCGCAAATAATTATTATTGGTCTACAACCAATATTTAAATTCTCGTTTCTTCCTAAAGCGTTCTTATGAGTAGGCCACTCCCCGTGAAAGTGACATCAATATTACTCTCATTGTCCCTAATAAACAAAGTGTTGAAGGCCGCAACG
Organism: Omphaloscelis lunosa; assembly: GCA_916610215.1. Classification (NCBI taxonomy): domain Eukaryota; kingdom Metazoa; phylum Arthropoda; class Insecta; order Lepidoptera; family Noctuidae; genus Omphaloscelis; species Omphaloscelis lunosa. The sequence continues at coordinate 6,871,304 of OU744270.1, forward strand.
ATTGGAAGTTTGCGTCGGGTTTGAACCGCCCACCTCACACACGGGAGTCGGTAACGTACACCGCCACGCCAAGCTGCGCTGACGCATCGACGCAAAATATCGGATCCCTACTACCTGTGCTACGAAACCACCTGTGCTACGGGCAGAGCGGCGAGTGCTACGCGGCTGACAGCTACGAGTGCTACGTGTGCTACTAACACTTACCTCGCATCAAATCACTGCGCTACGTGCCTGTCGACTACGAGTGCTACGACGCGTCATTTGGTATTTTATAAACACTTAGCAGGAACAGTTTGACTACCATGCCTAAAACACTACGTTCCCCACCAAAAGAAAAAGAAATTCAACATTCGGCTTCCAACCCTGACATTACCAACACCTCTCAAGACACGGATTTTTTAAATATCACCTCTCGTGCAAAAAAACCACGCGTTGTGTTACCTTCCAGCGAGCTGCAAGACTTTAAGGATGAAATTATGGGAATGTTATCATCGTGGAAAAAAGATCAAGAACAATTTCTCCATAAGCTTAGTTCGGATGTAGCTGAAGTGAAGTTGCAAAATGAAAAAATCCACAATTGCTACATGGAAATGGAAAAATGTATCTCGTTTGTTAATGCAAAATACGAGGAAATTAAGTCCAGTGTCGAGAATCTTGGTAAGGAACGGATAAACCTACTAAATCATATCGAGGATCTGGAGCGTAAAGTTATAGATATACAGGTAAGTTCCCGTAGCTCAACTATTGAAATAAGAAACCTGTTACCTGCTGAGAAAAATTCACCGCCACTGCCTTCTCTTATTGTCAATACATGCAAGGCTCTGGATATAGATGTTCTTCCTTCCGACGTTCGTGATGTCTACAGCATTCCCAATAAGGAAGGCGACAAAAGGTCTGTCGTGGCTGAATTTCAGACTGTCACTCTCAAAAATAATGTCCTCGCAGCAGTCCGGAAATTTAATAAAAACCGAGCTAACTCTGAAAAATTGAATACTGAGCACATCGGTCTCTCTGGAACTCGTACACCGATCTACATCTCGGATCGACTGTCGGGCACCACAAGAAAACTCTTTTTTGAATCCCGTACATTTGCTAATGCAAATGGTTACAAGTATTGTTGGACGGCTAATGGTAAAGTCCTACTACGCAAAGAAGAGGGCCAAAAATCCATCACCGTACAATCCAAGCACTGCTTAGAAAAACTTAGTGTTCAAAAGTGACTATCCAATAGAAACGATTATCTAGTCATAAGTAACCATTCAATCTCGTATTCCTCTAATCAGTATTTTATCGTTCTAATTACTTTTCCTTTAAATAACTTAGCTCTTATTATTACTCCAGTACTTAAAATTTATACACACTCCCATACACTCTTTACCCTTAAAAATATCCCCTATACAACTTACACTGCAACAATAAATACACTTCACAATTACATAATCACACGAGTTCCTTTTCAGTATACAGTTTTTGCATTAACAGGCAAAAATCCTTCCTGGTTCTTTGGACTCCAGTTGCATACTCATACCATTACTAAGCAATCAGGTCATGTCTTTGGATCTTATGATGTTTTCAAATGGCTTTAATAAATAATATTAACTCAGAACTAGACTCAATAAACGTGGGCATTTCACTGACTTGTAACCCGGAAGACTGTCTTAAGTTTGTTAAGAATTCCGATGACACTATGAAAATCTTACACTTAAATATACGAAGTATTAACAAAAACTTTGAACAATTACGGGTACTATTGCACCAAACAAGTATTAGCTTCGATATCATTGTTTTGACCGAATGCTGGCTAAGCAAGGCCATTAATTTACCTATATGCGAAACAGAGTCTGCTAGTCTCAGTGTGGGAGCCTACGTTTATGGGTGGAAACTGCCTCGTTTGCCAACGGGATGACAATAAAATTGCTGTTGTGGCAGTCTATCGGTCCCCATCGCTCAGTTCTAGGGAAAGTTTTGATATCTTCCTAGATAGTTTAAATAATATTTACACTAAACTTTCTACATGGCAGAACATTGCTCTTATTGGTGACTTGAATATTGATATTAGCATGAGCAGTAGAAATGATCGAAGTCTAGATTACCTCATACTTAATTCATCGCATGGCCTGTTACCATCGCACCTTCTACCTACTAGGCTTGAAAATTGTCTTGACCACGCGTTCATAAAATCTAGCTTGCCTACCACCACACTAGTTCTTGAATCACACATCACAGACCATAAACCTCTTGTCCTCACCATCTCCAGCTCAAGTCCCACTCGTAAAACTTGTCAATATTCTACTTCCATAAATTATGAGTCAATTAAGTTAGAGCTAGAAAACCTTGATTTTGCAGAAATTTATAAATTGGACGACCCCAACACAATGATGGATACTTTTATAACTATGTTAACATCGGTCATTGCTAAACACACAAAGTATGTCAAAATTCCAAGTAAAAAAAGGACCATCAAACCCTGGATAACCCCAGGACTTTTGAGGTGTATCCGAAATCGAGACAAAATGCATATTCGATCAAGTAAAGAACCAGATAATTTAATTCTTAAAAAAACTTATACACGCTACCGCAACTTTTGCAATGACCTGCTTCGAAAACTAAAAATTGCCCACGAAAGGAATGAATTTGAGAAAACAAAAAATAACCCCAAAGCCCTATGGAATACTATTAAAACTATTACAAATACAGCTAAAATAAAAACCAGCCCTGTGGAACTACTGAAAATATGTGACAGTCCTAAAGCATCCATAAATGAAGTTGGTAAATTCTTCAGTAACGTCGGGAAAACATTAGCGGATAAAATTCTATCACAGAGCCAGTGCCCCGCTGATATGAGCAGTCAGGTTCTTAGTAACGATGATAACAACCCACTATCTCCCGCTAACTCTCTCGTGTTGCTTGATACAGACGAATCTGAGGTGGAGTCTCTTGTTTCGCAGCTACGTAATGACTGTGCACTGGGTTGGGATGGTATATCACCCTTAGTGCTAAAAATGGGCCGTCAGACACTAATAAAACCATTGACGTACATCTTTAATAGCTGTCTCCGCGAGGGTGTTTTTCCGGACGCACTTAAAAAAGCAATTGTGCACCCGATCCATAAGGGTGGGAGCAGAAGCTGTATCATCAACTATAGACCCATTTCGGTTTTGACTGCTCTTTCCAAGGTTTTGGAAAGGATTCTTAGCAACCGGCTTAAGAACTTTTTGGAAAGATACAAGATCATAGCAGATAATCAATATGGTTTCCGTTCCGGTGTCTCGACTGAAGATGCAGTACTTAAATTGACGCAGTTGGTTGCTGGGAATCTTGACAGGAAAACCAAATGTCTAGGAATATTCCTAGATCTTTCGAAGGCATTCGACACAATTTCTGTTCCCATACTTATTGCCAAATTAGAGCAACTCGGTGTAAGAGGTATAGCACTGCAAATATTCAAAGATTACCTGAACAACCGTACTCAAAGAACGAAAATTGATAATCACTTCAGTGATGATTATACTTTATCCTACGGAGTGCCCCAAGGTAGCATTTTAGGACCTATTTTATTTCAAATATATGTGAATGACTTATGCAGAATGTCCCTCCCCAACTCGACGATCTTTGTATATGCCGATGACACCGTGATTGTAGTTGACGGATCAACATGGGTTTGTGTTAAAAGTAACGCGGAATTGGCACTACGTAAAATAATAAACTGGCTCAACCTAAACCTGCTTACCCTAAACTGTAACAAGACTTCATATATTCCTTTTGCCATCCGTCAGAACACCGCACCGGACCACACCTTTTCAGTAATAGCGCACACTTGCTTAGAACAGTCATCTTCATGCCAATGTCCAACACTCACGCGTACCGATCACGTCAAATACCTGGGTGTTCAAATTGATGCCGGTTTACGCTGGAATAAACACATTGATGCCCTAACCACGAGAACGCTGAGACTGATACACATCTTTAAGTCACTAAGAGCTTCCGCAAATCCTGATACTCTAAAAATGGTGTTCTATGCTCTGTGTCAGTCAGTTCTTGGGTATTGCATCAATGTATGGGGTGGTGCGGCTAAAACTACTTTTCTTAGAGTGGAGAGAGCTCAGAGAGCAATATTGAAAGTGATGCTACGAAAACCTTATCGTTATCCAACAACTCAACTCTACTCAGATTGTGAGGTACTAACAGTTCGACAGCTCTTCGTGTTGCAATCCATTCTTAGAAGACACTCCAGTGTCCCACCTTCTGATCCCACCAAACGAACCAACATTCCCCCAGTTACACAACATAAAACTGCTTTTGCCAAAAACCAATACTTCACCTTAAGTTCGCTGATCTACAAGACAATTCATAAAGAATTAAATATACTGGATTGCAATAAGTTTGGTTTGAAAGCCAAGCTGATGGAATGGCTACTTAAACAGGACTACACACAAACTGAATCTCTGCTAAAATGTATTGCCTAATATTGCCTTATTTTTGTTTTTACTCCCTCATATATAACACCTCACACTCACTACTCCCATACAAAAACTCTCCACACATAGATACATAAATCATACAGACATACTCCCACACATTCACCTACTCACATACATAAGTTTTAATTAAAATTTTTTTTTTTTTTTTTTTCTTTGTTTTTTACATTATTTTTCTTTTTCCTTAGTTATAATGTTTCTGTTAAAAGTAAAGTTAAAAGTAATAAGATTGTTAAGTTGTTAATAAGTACCTTACAAGTTGGCACAGTCCGCAGTTGTTTGATCCCTATTTTTAAATAACCTCACAGCTGAACACTGTCTCTTAAAATACAGGTTATCCTAGTTTGAGAGACAGGGCTCACAATATCTGTATACAAACTACTGCAGCGTTAATTAGCTTCATGTTTAACAGTGTATACCAATGTATATTTATTTGTGTCAATAAACTATTTTATTATTTTATTATATTATTATATCTGTCAGTGAAAGTTCCGTCAGAATCGGTCCAACCGTTTCGGAGATTAGCCGGAACAAACAGACAGACAACATTTTTAATCATTGATTTTTTTATGTACCGTATACAGGGTGGCAGGGACATCGACGCGAAAGCTGTTTTCATGGATTCAGTACACATGATTCTGAACCCTCACGCGCGTTGAAATTTTTCGTCGGTTATTTTTTTTTTTTATCTGTTCAGAATCATGTACTGAATCCATGATAAGTCATTTTCTTGCTGGGGTAACGCACACGTCATTGGGTATGTTTCATAGTATAGTTGAATAGACTAGAACACAAGCGAAATCGCGGACAGAAGTTAGTTGTAAACAAAAATAAAATAAAACAAAGGAGTATTGTACATATTGATAGTAATATTATCTATTAGTACCTGGTCGACCAAACTCTACTCGGGTGAAAATAGAGAAAACAATTTTCCCAGAAGACATAGCTAGATCGATTTTTCGCCCCCGTAACACCGTATATTGCAACTTTAATCGAAATCGTTAGAGCGGTTTTCGAGAACACGATTACAAATAGATATATATACAGGGTGTTTGGAAGCTGGCTGCAAAGCCTTAAGGGGGTGATAGTTGACACCTTTTAGAGCATTTTGAGCTAAACATATGTTAGACGAAGTAGGTTTTTTACATTTGCTACAGATATTTTTACTTTTGGGTCCTGGGTTCGATTCCCAGATCGGGCTAAGTGTTATTGGGTTTTTCTATCTGAAATTTCTCAGTAGCAGCCTGGAGTCTGTTTTTGTGCCCAGTTGATGGCAATAGGCTCACCCCTATTACATGGGACTTAAAACATAACTGGCGAAATGTAGGTGAACCTGCTACAGGGACACCTCTGCCCAACCCTTCGTAGAAACAAGGCGTGATGTTATGTTATATTTAGTTTTTTTTTTTTAATAACACCGTTACTGACAGTTAATTGCCAACAGTGACCCTGATAAAGTTGGTATCTTATTTTTTTTTTTCTTTTATGTGGTTTGTCTGATGTAGACCTAATGTAATAAACCAAGGTCCAAAAATAAGCATTATTGAAAAAAAAAAAACTAGAAAAAGAAAAGTTTGCAGTTATAAATACATACTTTGTCCAAGATATGTAACGCTCAAATGCTCTAAATGTTGTCAACTATTACCCCCTTAAGGTTTTGCACCAAGCTTCCAAACACCTTGTATATATATACAAATATTGCTCATTTAATAGTATTATAGGTCCTATGATATAGGATAACTACTTTTTTTCTAATTCCATAAATTATTTTTAATAAATTTTCTTACCCTAAATGCAGCAGGGCCATAGCAGTCATCCTAAAAAAAAAACACATGACGTATATTAGTTACCATTCTTTGGATTTTTCGATAAAGGTTACCCATAGCAACCTGTACCCTAATTGCGTAATGCACAACAGATGTATGAACGTAAACGAAGCAAAAGGAGTATGTAAGGATCGTAACAGGTGGCGTTCTGTAATTTCTGCCTACCCCCATGGGGAGAAGGCATGACTTTATGTATGTGTATATCAGTGAAATCTTACTTCAATAGATGGTATGGCTCCATACTTAATTCTCCTGGTTCCTTGCTTAGTAAAATAAAAGTCGTCTTCCTTAAAATGATTTGAACATAAAACAGATCTGTTTGTGGGCACCCAATTAGGTATGGCAAGGGACTCCAGCCATGATACACGCTGCTTTGGATCTTTTGGGAACCTGAAATTAAATCAAGCGATGATCTTAAACAACATTGCTACAACAACAACTTAATGCTTTCGGAATGTGGTGTGCATACAGTTTACATTCTCTTGTGCCTAAACAGACCCTGGCAAAGATGAAAGAAATTAACATTAGCCTATCTTCAAAAATAAACTCAAGTTTAGCTATCTAAGCTTATTTCCACACCGCCACCACTAGCTGTAACGTATATTATATTTGAATGGCCTTAACCCAAACACGTTGGAGTCAGCTTCCAGTCTGATGAGAGAAAGAATTATTTTGTAATATTGTTACTATTAGTTACTTATTACTTTAGTTAAATCCACCCCTACGACGACCCACTGACCCTTTAGTTTGCTCAGTAGCAGTCCAGTAGATGGCAATAGGTTTTTTTGTTTTATGTAGGGCATCTGGTAATTGACCTCTGAGATCATTACTACTTAACCAGGCTTTCCTGTGGGTGCCTTAAGCTAATACACTTAAAACCTCCAGCCAGGAGTTATTCAACTATGCTAATTAAAACTAGGTGAACACTCGCTAAGGGCACCCCCAGTGGGGTACAAACCTTGGTTTAGGCATCAACCGGAGGGAGGACATCAAGGATGGGACGGGCTGGAATGGCAATAGGCTCGCCCCCTATTACATGGGACTTAAACATAACTGGCGAAATGTGGTTGTATTTATAGGTGCACCTCAGTCTAACCCTTCAGGGAATTCAGGCGTGATATTATGTATGTGTAGTTACTTACGAATGAAAAGTGATCCTCTCAGAAATGGAAGTACTTGACTGACTTATTTTCTTCACTTTGGCATTATTACCACAGTTTTGTATACAACACTTCATTTTCTGGATTCACGTATGTTAGAACACAAACAAAACTAACTATTCATATCATTTATACTCGAATAACTGCGAGAAAAGTAAAAGTACATACTTAAATAATTAAGTACGTACATAATATACAAAATTAAAACAAAGAACGGGATACTAAGTAGAATCATGTATGTAACTTAGATTCAAAAGTTGGAGCGGAACCCATGGAAGTATTTGATTGATGAGAAATACATCTTCAAGTATCAGTTTCGTGGCAATTTTGAGGAAGTCACCATTAATTAACAGAATTTAACACGCTAGCGAGCAATAATTTCACCGATTTTCTAAATATTTTTTCTCTACAATCAATGAAACTAAAATGTCAATGTCATTATGTCATTCATATAGTGTCAGTCAAAGGCAGGCCGTTTTCCGAATTAAAACCTAATCGTTCACAGCGCTGTGATATCAATAATTTGCGTTCCGATTTAGATTATGACAGCAGAGGGCTGTCAACAATGGGGTTAAAAATTGCCACTTGTTCACTTCAGATGGCGCTGATCTCCAGCGTCTACTAATTTGACAGCTAGCCATACATTTTTTGTAAACAAGGGACTTCTTTTACGCATTTATTATTGAGCCCAGTTGCGCAGATGTTTACTGCCAAAATACGGGGCCCCATGTATTTGCCAAAGATGTTATAAGAAGAAAATTGTGGGAGAAAGCTCTCCGAAAAAAATTGGAATCCGATATTTCGTCGAGACAATGTGCTATCCTTTAAGCCTTTTATAGGAAAAAGTGGTTTATAAGTGATGCTCTCAAGAGAACTAAGTCTGTTTTCATTACATATAGGCACTTGGGACGTGGTATTGTGTAAATTATAGTAAAGTATGTGTGTGTTTATATTATCATATTAGATCAGTGATAGAAGTGGAAGACCAAACCCGAGTTGGTTTTCAACTCTGATCAGGTTAGTTCTATCGTACGCTTAACAAAATACAAACTTAAAGTCAATAAACACAAAATAACCTATAAATTATAAAACGTTCATAATTTATAGACTTTTCCACTAAAGCTGCTTTTTAACAGTGGTAGACGCTTCCCCTGTCCTTACCTCGTCTATTAATAGTGCTATACTCCAAGTCTCATACATATTTATCAAATTTTCGTATAATTTGTGATCGACACAAAAGTAAACAAACACAACAATTGCGGTTTATAAAGACGTACAACTGTACTGCTATGAGCTTTCAGTTTTTAACCTCATTCGGAACGCTCACAGTGCTCGCTCAACGTCAAAACTTGTATAATTATATTTCTTTGTATAAATAACACAAATTTCTTCTTCTTTGGTTAGGTGGCGACGGTAGCCAGAAGCAAAATTTAGTTTATACATAAGATGCGACTCAAAACAAAACAGCACAATTGTCATTTTTATATATCTGTGGCGCTCACGATGTTGATTTAGGGCATGATGGGCGTTATACGGCTCACGTTAATTCGGTACGGGTGTAAGCACGCTCAAATTGATTACAGCCTATTTCGGAACGCAGCCAAAGTCAATTCTATTCTATTTTTATTTTAAGGTAAGCAAAGCTGGTGTTGACTATTCAGGCAAAGTTTAAGTGCATTGGTAAAACAAGTGTGCATGATTAGCATTTATGTGAACTACAGTTTATTTAAAAGTGGTGGCCGCACTTGACGGCTGCAGTAGCTGCTCCGCATGCAACATGATCTGGCGTTGCGGACGATTGTTGACGCTCCTCGTTTCGTGAGGAACGATGTTATCTACCGGGATCTTGGGATCGAGAGCCTGGATGAGGTTGTGAGGCAACTCGCAAAGGGGATGTTTGCGCGTGCTGAAGCATCTACCTGGCCCCATGTCAGCAGTAATTAGCGTTGACTGCCTCGTCAGTGTAATAGTCTCTAATAGTTATTAGCATTGACTGCCTCGTCGGTCTTAAAGTTATTGGAGTTGACTGCCTGGTCGGTCTATTAGGTACTAGCGTTGACTGCCGCGTTGGTCTAGTGATTATCAACTTTGACTGCCTCGTCGGTCTTAAAGTTATTGGCGTTGACTGACCAACCTTATTGACTTCGTCGGTCTACAAACCGCGTCACTTGAATAGCCTCACTCCCTGTTGTAAATCCAGTTCTATGAGAGCAATTACTTCACTAATTTTATAAATAAAGTATACTCGTTTACTGTTACAAGTTTACTGCATAAACTAGGGACGTAATAATAAATAATATAAATTGTACTCTGAAGTAACAAATTGGGTGTGTCACTTGAACAGCCTCAGTAATATGAAACTCAGAAAAAAATATTTAAATTTAATTTCAATATTTTTTATATTTTCCATTACTTTTAATAACGTCAAAAATTCGATTGGGAATAGAATCATATAACGAGCGAATGTAATTTTGATCCAAATTATTCCATGTTCTATAAATTTCTTCTATAAGATCTGCGTTGCTATTAAAATAGCGTCCATCCATCGGCAAATAACTGGCGAGATAGATAGCCCCAAACAATTTCGATGATATTCAAGTCCGGAGAGTTCGATGGCCAATCTAAAACTTGAACTTTATTTTGATTAAACCAATTTTTTGTTTCATGTGAAGTATGCGACGGGGCATTGTCTTGTTGAAAAATCCACTTTCTGTTTTTAGCAACATTACGAATCTCTTTAATTTTTTCTTCAAGAAGGTTTACACAGTACAGTTTAGAAGTTTGTTTACCTTTAATAATAGAAATACTGATGATACCGTGATAAGAAATTGCACCCCAGACCATTCCGGAACCACCTCCTGAATGACGACGTGATAAAATTTTCTCTTCTTTTCTCAAATCATGAAAATAATACGAATACCGGTAAACTGCCCTAACTTCGCCTGGCGGCCTAAGTTTGCCTATGATGAAAAAGCTGTAATATCTTTTTCATTTTACTTGTGTGGCAATCGAAACTTTGAGTTTTTATAGAGAGCTTTAAGTTTCGATTGCCTTATAAGTAAAATAAAAAAGATATTACAGCTTTTTCATCATAGGCAAACTTAGGACGCTAGGCGAAGTTAGGGCAGTTGACGGTACCCATCTGGACCATCTTAATTACTTTTTTTTTTTCGTCGTTAAAAACAACATCATACCACTGATCAGTCCAGGACATATGTATTCTAGCAAACGATAATCGGGCCTTTTCATGACTCTCGCGCAAACGGGGTTTCTTCTGCATTTTTTTCCGTTTGATGTATGATGAAGAGTTTATTATGCGTCGCACTGTAGATAATGAAGCACCTCCTCTGCTATTTGACGTACTGTCTTCGAAGAATTAGATGCTACATGTAAAATAAGTCGACGTTCACGTAACGAAGTAGCCAATTTTGTGCGACCTTTATAATTTTTTCCATAATTTTTCTTATCTTTCACGTAATTATTAATCACTTTAGCACTACGATCAATTTAATGCGTAATATCGCGATGAGACAATTGTTTATCCAAATAAAAATTATATTTTTCTATTTCAATATCCGTTAATTTTCGACCACGACCCACAATGATAATATTCCAAAAACTATATTAAATGAAATGAACACTTTAAGTACAATGAATTAGCATCGAAAATTAAAAACAAACAAACGTGAGGACACTTGGAAGTCAACTGAGGCTAATCATGTGGAACGGACAACTCAAGCGTCAACTTGCGTGCGGTGCGCCGCGCGCCGTGGACACGCTCGTACAAGTTCGTGCGTATTTTGTGATACACGATAGACGAATAATCAAAATATGACAAATAAGTACGTATTTTTATATTGTATAAATATAAATTGCTGAAATATGGGGTGAGGCTATTCAAGTGACGCGGTCTGTATTAGGTACTAGCGTTGACTGCCTCGTCCATTAGGTACTAGCGTCAGCTAGTGGTTACTAGCGTTGACTGCCTCGCCAGTCTTATAGTAACTAGCGTTGACTGCCTTGTCAGTGTAATAGTTACTGGCGTTGACTGCTTCGTTGGTCTAATAGTTATTAATGTTGACTGCCTCGCCAGTCTGATAGTTACTTGCGTTGACTGTCTCGTTGGTCTAATAGTTAATAATGTTGACTGCCTCGTTGGTCTAGCAGTAATTAGCGTTGACTGCCTCGCCGGTCTTATAGTTATTAATGTTGACTGCCTCGTTGGTCTAGTAGTAATTAGCGTTGACTGCCTCGTCGGTCTAATAGTTATAAGTGTTGACTGCTTCGTCGGTCTAATAGTAATAAAGGTTGACTGCCTCGCCGGTCTTATAGTTATTAGCGTTGACTGCCTCGTCAGTCTAATAGTTATTAGTGTTGACTGCCTCGTCTGAGTAATAGTCTCTAATAATTATAAATGTTGACTGCCTCATTGGTCTTATAGTAATAAGCGTTGACTGCCACGTCGGTCTTATAGTTATAAATGTTGACAGCCTCGTTGGTCTAGAAGTAATTAGCGTTGACTGCCTCGTTGGTCTAATAGTTATAAGCGTTGACTGCCTCGTCGAGTCTTAAAGTAATTGACGTTGACTGCCTCGTCGGTCTATTAGGTACAAGCGTTGACTGCCTGGTTGGTCTAGTGGTTACTAGCGTTGACTGCCTCGCCAGTCTTATAGTTACTAGCGTTGACTGCCTCGTCAGGGTAATAGTTACCAGCGTTGACTGCCTCGTTGGTCTAATAGTTATTAACGTTGACTGCATCGCCAGTCTAATAGTTAATATCGTTGACTGCCTCGTCAGTGTAATAGTTACAAGCGTTGACTGCCTCGCCGGTCTAATAGTGTCTAATAGTTGACTGCCTCGTTGGTCTAATAGTTATTAATGTTGACTGCCTCGCCAGTCTGATAGTTACTAGCGTTGACTGCCTCGTCAGTGTAATAGTTACAAGCGTTGACTGCCTCGCTGGTCTAATAGTGTCTAATAGTTAATAATGTTGACTGCCTCGTTGGTCTAGCAGTAATTAGCGTTGACTGCCTCGCCGCTCTTATAGTTATTAATGTTGACTGCCTCGTTGGTCTAGTAGTAATGAGCGTTGACTGCCTCGTTGGTCTAATAGTTATAAGCGTTAACTGCCTCGTCGGTCTTAAAGTAATTGGCGTTGACTGCCTCGTCGGTCTATTAGGTACTAGCGTTGACTATCTGGTTGGTCTAGTGGTAACTAGCGTTGACTGCCTCGCCAGTATTATAGTTACAAGCGTTGAATGCCTCATCATGGAAATCGTTACCAGCGTTGACTGCCTCGTTGGTCTAATAGTTATTAACGTTGACTGCCTCGCCAGTCTAATAGTTACTAGCGTTGACTGCCTCGTCAGTGTAATAGTTACCAGCGTTGACTGCCTCGTTGGTCTAGTAGTAATAAGCGTTGACTGCCTCGCCGGTCTTATAGTGTCTAATAGTTATTAATGTTGACTGCCTCACCGGTCGAATAGTACCAGCGTTGACTGCCTCGTTGGTCTAGTAGTAATAAGCGTTGACAGCCTCGTCGGTCCAATAGTTACCAGCGTTGACTGCCTCGTTGGTCTAATTGTTACTGGCATTGACTGCCTCGTTGGTCTTGTAGTTACCAGCGTTGACTGCCTCGTTGGCCTAGTAGTAATTAGCGTTGACTGCCTTGTCGGTCTAAGAGTGTCAAGTAGTTATTTATGTTGACTGCCTCGTTGGTCTAGTAGTTACTTGCATTGACTGCCTCGTGTGTCTTGTACTTACCAGCGTTGACTGCCTCGTCGGTCCAATAGTTACCAGCGTTGACTGCCTCGTTGCTCTAGTAGTTATAAGCGTTGACTGCCTCGTCGGTCTAGAAGTAATAAGCGTTGACTGCCTCGTCGGTCCAATAGTTATAAGCGTTGACTGCCTCGTCAGTCTAAGAGTGTCTAATAGTTATTAATGTTGACTGCCTCACCGGTCGAATAGTACCAGCGTTGACTGCCTCGTTGGTCTAGTAGTAATAAGCGTTGACAGCCTCGTTGGTCCAATAGTTACCAGCGTTGACTGCCTCGTTGGTCTAGTAGTTACTTGCATTGACTGCCTCGTGTGTCTTGTACTTACCAGCGTTGACTGCCTCGTCGGTCCAATAGTTACCAGCGTTGACTGCCTCGTTGCTCTAGTAGTTATAAGCGTTGACTGCCTCGTTGGCCTAGTAGTAATTAGCGTTGACTGCCTTGTCGGTCTAAGAGTGTCAAGTAGTTATTTATGTTGACTGCCTCGTTGGTCTAGTAGTTACTTGCATTGACTGCCTCGTGTGTCTTGTACTTACCAGCGTTGACTGCCTCGTCGGTCCAATAGTTACCAGCGTTGACTGCCTCGTTGCTCTAGTAGTTATAAGCGTTGACTGCCTCGTCGGTCTAGAAGTAATAAGCGTTGACTGCCTCGTCGGTCCAATAGTTACCAGCGTTGACTGCCTCGTTGGTCTAGTAGTTATAAGCGTTGATAGCCTCGTTGGTCTTGTACTAATAAGCGGTGACTGCCTCGCCGGTCTAAGAGTCTCTAATAGTTATTAAAGTTGACTGCCTCGTTGGTCTAGTAGTTTCTTGCATTGACTGCCTCGTTGGTCTTGTAGTTACCAACGTTGATTGCCTCGTTGGCCTAGTAGTAATAAGCGTTGACTGCCTCGTCGGTCCAATAGTTACCAGCGTTGACTGCCTCGTTGGTCTAGTAGTTATAAGCGTTGATAGCCTCGTTGGTCTTGTACTAATAAGCGGTGACTGCCTCGTCGGTCTAATAGTTATAAGCGTTGACTGCCTCGTCGGTCCAAAAGTTACCAGCGTTGACTGCCTCGTTGGTCTAGAAGTTATAAGCGTTAACAGCCTCGTTGGTCTTGTAGTTATAAGCGGTGACTGCCTCTTCGTTCTAAGAGTGTCTAAAAGTTATTAATGTTGACTGCCTCATCGGTCCAATAGTTACCAGCGGTGACTGCCTCGTTGGTCTTTTAGTTACCAGCGTGGACTGCCTCGTTGGTCTTGTAGTTACCAGCGTTGACTGCCTTGTTGGTCTAGTAGTTATGAGCGTTGACTGCCTCGTCGATCCAATAGTTACCAGCTTTGACTGCCTCGTTGGTCTAGTAGTTATAAGCGTTGACTGCCTCGCCGGTCTAAGAGTGTCTAATAGTTATTAATGTTGACTGCCTCGTCGGTCCAATAGTTACCAGCGTGGACTGCCTCGTTGGTCTTGTAGTCACCAACGTTGACTGCCTCGTTGGCCTAGTAGTAATAAGCGTTGACTGCCTCGTCGGTCTATTAGGTACTAGCGTTGACTGTCTGGTTGGTCTAGTGGTAACTAGCGTTGACTGCCTCGCCAGTATTATAGTTACAAGCGTTGAATGCCTCATCATGGAAATCGTTACCAGCGTTGACTGCCTCGTTGGTCTAATAGTTATTAACGTTGACTGCCTCGCCAGTCTAATAGTTACTAGCGTTGACTGCCTCGTCAGTGTAATAGTTACCAGCGTTGACTGCCTCGTTGGTCTAGTAGTAATAAGCGTTGACTGCCTCGCCGGTCTTATAGTATCTAATAGTTATTAATGTTGACTGCCTCACCGGTCGAATAGTACCAGCGTTGACTGCCTCGTTGGTCTAGTAGTAATAAGCGTTGACAGCCTCGTCGGTCCAATAGTTACCAGCGTTGACTGCCTCGTTGGTCTAATTGTTACTGGCATTGACTGCCTCGTTGGTCTTGTAGTTACCAGCGTTGACTGCCTCGTTGGCCTAGTAGTAATTAGCGTTGACTGCCTTGTCGGTCTAAGAGTGTCAAGTCGTTATTTAAGTTGACTGCCTCGTTGGTCTAGTAGTTACTTGCATTGACTGCCTCGTGTGTCTTGTACTTACCAGCGTTGACTGCCTCGTCGGTCCAATAGTTACCAGCTTTGACTGCCTCGTTGGTCTAGTAGTTATAAGCGTTGACTGCCTCGCCGGTCTAAGAGTGTCTAACAGTTATTAATGTTGACTGCCTCGTTGGCCTAGTAGTTTCTTGCATTGACTGCCTCGTTGGTCTTTTAGTTACCAGCGTTGACTGCCTCGTTGGTCTAGTAGTAATAAGCGTTGACTGCCTCGCCGGTCTTATAGTGTCTAATAGTTATTAATGTTGACTGCCTCACCGGTCCAATAGTACCAGCGTTGACTGCCTCGTTGGCCTAGTAGTAATAAGCGTTGACAGCCTCGTCGGTCCAATAGTTACCAGCGTTGACTGCCTCGTTGGTCTAATTGTTACTGGCATTGACTGCCTCGTTGGTCTTGTAGTTACCAGCGTTGACTGCCTCGTTGGCCTAGTAGTAATTAGCGTTGACTGCCTTGTCGGTCTAAGAGTGTCAAGTAGTTATTTATGTTGACTGCCTCGTTGGTCTAGTAGTTACTTGCATTGACTGCCTCGTGTGTCTTGTACTTACCAGCGTTGACTGCCTCGTCGGTCCAATAGTTACCAGCGTTGACTGCCTCGTTGCTCTAGTAGTTATAAGCGTTGACTGCCTCGTCGGTCTAGAAGTAATTAGCGTTGACTGCCTCGTCGGTCCAATAGTTATAAGCGTTGACTGCCTCGTCAGTCTAAGAGTGTCTAATAGTTATTGATGTTGACTGCCTCGTTGGTCTAGTAGTTACCAGCGTTGACTGCCTCGTCGGAAAAATAGTTACCAGCGTTGACGGCGTCGTTAGGTCTAGTAGTTATAAGCGTTGACTGCTTCGTCGGTTTCGGTTATAAACGTTGACTGCCTCGCCGGTCTAAGAGTGTCTAATAGTTACCAGCGTTGACGGCGTCGTTAGGTCTAGTAGTTATAAGCTTTGACTGCTTCGTCGGTTTCGGTTATAAACGTTGACTGCCTCGTCGGTCTAAGAGTGTCTAATAGTTATTAATGTTGACTGCCTCATCGGTCCAATAGTTACCAGCGTTGACTGCCTCGTTGGCCTAGTAGTAATAAGCGTTGACAGCCTCGTCGGTCCAATAGTTACCAGCGTGGACTGCCTCGTTGGTCTTGTAGTTACCAGCGTTGACTGCATCGTTGGCCTAGTAGTAATTAGCATTGACTGCCTCGTCGGTCCAATAGTTACCAACTTTGACTGCCTCGTTGGTCTATTAGTTATAAGCGTTGACTGCCTCGCCGGTCTAAGAGTGTCTAATAGTTATTAAAGTTGACTGCCTCGTTGGTCTAGTAGTTTCTTGCATTGACTGCCTCGTTGGTCTTGTAGTTACCAACGTTGATTGCCTCGTTGGCCTAGTAGTAATAAGCGTTGACTGCCTCGTCGGTCTATTAGGTACTAGCGTTGACTGTCTGGTTGGTCTAGTGGTAACTAGCGTTGACTGCCTCGCCAGTATTATAGTTACAAGCGTTGAATGCCTCATCATGGAAATCGTTACCAGCGTTGACTGCCTCGTTGGTCTAATAGTTATTAACGTTGACTGCCTCGCCAGTCTAATAGTTACTAGCGTTGACTGCCTCGTCAGTGTACTAGTTACCAGCGTTGACTGCCTCGTTGGTCTAGTAGTAATAAGCGTTGACTGCCTCGCCGGTCTTATAGTATCTAATAGTTATTAATGTTGACTGCCTCACCGGTCGAATAGTACCAGCGTTGACTGCCTCGTTGGTCTAGTAGTAATAAGCGTTGACAGCCTCGTCGGTCCAATAGTTACCAGCGTTGACTGCCTCGTTGGTCTAATTGTTACTGGCGTTGACTGCCTCGTTGGTCTTGTAGTTACCAGCGTTGACTGCCTCGTTGGCCTAGTAGTAATTCGCGTTGACTGCCTTGTCGGTCTAAGAGTGTCAAGTAGTTATTTATGTTGACTGCCTCGTTGGTCTAGTAGTAACTTGCATTGACTGCCTCGTGTGTCTTGTACTTACCAGCGTTGACTGCCTCGTCGGTCCAATAGTTACCAGCGTTGACTGCCTCGTTGCTCTAGTAGCTATAAGCGTTGACTGCCTCGTCGGTCTAGAAGTAATTAGCGTTGACTGCCTCGTCGGTCCAATAGTTATAAGCGTTGACTGCCTCGTCAGTCTAAGAGTGTCTAATAGTTATTGATGTTGACTGCCTCGTTGGTCTAGTAGTTACCAGCGTTGACTGCCTCGTCGGAAAAATAGTTACCAGCGTTGACGGCGTCGTTAGGTCTAGTAGTTAAAAGCGTTGACTGCTTCGTCGGTTTCGGTTATAAACGTTGACTGCCTCGCCGGTCTAAGAGTGTCTAATAGTTACCAGCGTTGACGGCGTCGTTGGGTCTAGTAGTTATAAGCGTTGACTGCTTCGTCGGTTTTGGTTATAAACGTTGACTGCCTCGTCGGTCTAAGAGTGTCTAATAGTTATTAATGTTGACTGCCTCATCGGTCCAATAGTTACCAGCGTTGACTGCCTCGTTGGCCTAGTAGTAATTAGTGTTGACAGCCTCGTCGGTCCAATAGTTACCAGCGTGGACTGCCTCGTTGGTCTTGTAGTTACCAGCGTTGGCTGCCTCGTTGGCCTAGTAGTAATAAGCATTGACTCTCTCGTCGGTCTAATAGTTACCAGCTTTGACTGCCTCGTTGGTCTAGTAGTTATAAGCGGTGACTGCCTCGCCGGTCTAAGAGTGTCTGATAGTTATTAATGTTGACTGCCTCGTCGGTCCAATAGTTACCAGCGTGGACTGCCTCGTTGGTCTTGTAGTTACCAGCGTTGACTGCATCGTTGGCCTAGTAGTAATTAGCATTGACTGCCTCGTCGGTCCAATAGTTACCAACTTTGACTGCCTCGTTGGTCTATTAGTTATAAGCGTTGACTGCCTCGCCGGTCTAAGAGTGTCTGATAGTTATTAATGTTGACTGCCTCGTCGGTCCAATAGTTACCAGCGTGGACTGCCTCGTTGGTCTTGTAGTTACCAGCGTTGACTGCATCGTTGGCCTAGTAGTAATTAGCATTGACTGCCTCGTCGGTCCAATAGTTACCAACTTTGACTGCCTCGTTGGTCTATTAGTTATAAGCTTGACTGCCTCGCCGGTCTAAGAGTGTCTTATAGTTATTAAAGTTGACTGCCTCGTTGGTCTAGTAGTTTCTTGCATTGACTGCCTCGTTGGTCTTTTAGTTACCAACGTTGATTGCCTCGTTGGCCTAGTAGTAATAAGCGTTGACTGTCTCGTCGGTCCAATAGTTACCAGCGTTGACTGCCTCGTTGGTCTAGTAGTTATAAGCGTTGATAGCCTCGTTGGTCTTGTACTAATAAGCGGTGACTGCCTCGTCGGTCTAATAGTTACCAGCGTGGACTGCCTCGTTGGTCTTGTAGTTACCAGCGTTGACTGCATCGTTGGCCTAGTAGTAATTAGCATTGACTGCCTCGTCGGTCCAATAGTTACCAACTTTGACTGCCTCGTTGGTCTATTAGTTATAAGCGTTGACTGCCTCGCCGGTCTAAGAGTGTCTTATAGTTATTAAAGTTGACTGCCTCGTTGGTCTAGTAGTTTCTTGCATTGACTGCCTCGTTGGTCTTTTAGTTACCAACGTTGATTGCCTCGTTGGCCTAGTAGTAATAAGCGTTGACTGTCTCGTCGGTCCAATAGTTACCAGCGTTGACTGCCTCGTTGGTCTAGTAGTTATAAGCGTTGATAGCCTCGTTGGTCTTGTACTAATAAGCGGTGACTGCCTCGTCGGTCTAATAGTTATAAGCGTTGACTGCCTCGTCGGTCCAAAAGTTACCAGCGTTGACTGCCTCGTTGGTCTAGAAGTTATAAGCGTTGACAGCCTCGTTGGTCTTGTAGTTATAAGCGGTGACTGCCTCTTCGTTCTAAGAGTGTCTAAAAGTTATTAATGTTGACTGCCTCTTCGGTCCAATAGTTACCAGCGGTGACTGCCTCGTTGGTCTTTTAGTTACCAGCGTGGACTGCCTCGTTGGTCTTGTAGTTACCAGCGTTGACTGCCTTGTTGGTCTAGTAGTTATTAGCGTTGACTGCCTCGTTGATCCAATAGTTACCAGCTTTGACTGCCTCGTTGGTCTAGTAGTTATAAGCGTTGACTGCCTCGCCGGTCTAAGAGTGTCGAATAGTTATTAATGTTGACTGCCTCGTCGGTCCAATAGTTACCAGCGTGGACTGCCTCGTTGGTCTTGTAGTCACCAACGTTGACTGCATCGTTGGCCTAGTAGTAATTAGCATTGACTGCCTCGTCGGTCCAATAGTTACCAACTTTGACTGCCTCGTTGGTCTATTAGTTATAAGCGTTGACTGCCTCGCCGGTCTAAGAGTGTCTTATAGTTATTAAAGTTGACTGCCTCGTTGGTCTAGTAGTTTCTTGCATTGACTGCCTCGTTGGTCTTTTAGTTACCAACGTTGATTGCCTCGTTGGCCTAGTAGTAATAAGCGTTGACTGTCTCGTCGGTTCAATAGTTACCAGCGTTGACTGCCTCGTTGGTCTAGTAGTTATAAGCGTTGATAGCCTGGTTGGTCTTGTACTAATAAGCGGTGACTGCCTCTTCGTTCTAAGAGTGTCTAAAAGTTATTAATGTTGACTGCCTCATCGGTCCAATAGTTACCAGCGGTGACTGCCTCGTTGGTCTTTTAGTTACCAGCGTGGACTGCCTCGTTGGTCTTGTAGTTACCAGCGTTGACTGCCTTGTTGGTCTAGTAGTTATGAGCGTTGACTGCCTCGTCGATCCAATAGTTACCAGCTTTGACTGCCTCGTTGGTCTAGTAGTTATAAGCGTTGACTGCCTCGCCGGTCTAAGAGTGTCTAATAGTTATTAATGTTGACTGCCTCGTTGGCCTAGTAGTTTCTTGCATTGACTGCCTCGTTGGTCTTTTAGTTACCAGCGTTGACTGCCTCGTTGGTCTAGTAGTAATAAGCGTTGACTGCCTCGCCGGTCTTATAGTGTCTAATAGTTATTAATGTTGACTGCCTCACCGGTCCAATAGTACCAGCGTTGACTGCCTCGTTGGCCTAGTAGTAATAAGCGTTGACAGCCTCGTCGGTCCAATAGTTACCAGCGTTGACTGCCTCGTTGGTCTAATTGTTACTGGCATTGACTGCCTCGTTGGTCTTGTAGTTACCAGCGTTGACTGCCTCGTTGGCCTAGTAGTAATTAGCGTTGACTGCCTTGTCGGTCTAAGAGTGTCAAGTAGTTATTTATGTTGACTGCCTCGTTGGTCTAGTAGTTACTTGCATTGACTGCCTCGTGTGTCTTGTACTTACCAGCGTTGACTGCCTCGTCGGTCCAATAGTTACCAGCGTTGACTGCCTCGTTGCTCTAGTAGTTATAAGCGTTGACTGCCTCGTCGGTCTAGAAGTTATTAGCGTTGACTGCCTCGTCGGTCCAAT
Source organism: Omphaloscelis lunosa (assembly GCA_916610215.1). NCBI lineage: Eukaryota > Metazoa > Arthropoda > Insecta > Lepidoptera > Noctuidae > Omphaloscelis > Omphaloscelis lunosa. The sequence continues at coordinate 6,892,075 of OU744270.1, forward strand.
AGTTATAAGCGTTGACTGCCTCGTCAGTCTAAGAGTGTCTAATAGTTATTGATGTTGACTGCCTCGTTGGTCTAGTAGTTACCAGCGTTGACTGCCTCGTCGGAAAAATAGTTACCAGCGTTGACGGCGTCGTTAGGTCTAGTAGTTATAAGCGTTGACTGCTTCGTCGGTTTCGGTTATAAACGTTGACTGCCTCGCCGGTCTAAGAGTGTCTAATAGTTACCAGCGTTGACGGCGTCGTTAGGTCTAGTAGTTATAAGCGTTGACTGCTTCGTCGGTTTCGGTTATAAACGTTGACTGCCTCGTCGGTCTAAGAGTGTCTTATAGTTATTAATGTTGACTGCCTCATCGGTCCAATAGTTACCAGCGTTGACTGCCTCGTTGGCCTAGTAGTAATAAGCGTTGACAGCCTCGTCGGTCCAATAGTTACCAGCGTGGACTGCCTCGTTGGTCTTGTAGTTACCAGCGTTGACTGCATCGTTGGCCTAGTAGTAATTAGCATTGACTGCCTCGTCGGTCCAATAGTTACCAACTTTGACTGCCTCGTTGGTCTATTAGTTATAAGCGTTGACTGCCTCGCCGGTCTAAGAGTGTCTAATAGTTATTAAAGTTGACTGCCTCGTTGGTCTAGTAGTTTCTTGCATTGACTGCCTCGTTGGTCTTGTAGTTACCAACGTTGATTGCCTCGTTGGCCCAGTAGTAATAAGCGTTGACTGCCTCGTCGGTCTATTAGGTACTAGCGTTGACTGTCTGGTTGGTCTAGTGGTAACTAGCGTTGACTGCCTCGCCAGTATTATAGTTACAAGCGTTGAATGCCTCATCATGGAAATCGTTACCAGCGTTGACTGCCTCGTTGGTCTAATAGTTATTAACGTTGACTGCCTCGCCAGTCTAATAGTTACTAGCGTTGACTGCCTCGTCAGTGTAATAGTTACCAGCGTTGACTGCCTCGTTGGTCTAGTAGTAATAAGCGTTGACTGCCTCGCCGGTCTTATAGTGTCTAATAGTTATTAATGTTGACTGCCTCACCGGTCGAATAGTACCAGCGTTGACTGCCTCGTTGGTCTAGTAGTAATAAGCGTTGACAGCCTCGTCGGTCCAATAGTTACCAGCGTTGACTGCCTCGTTGGTCTAATTGTTACTGGCGTTGACTGCCTCGTTGGTCTTGTAGTTACCAGCGTTGACTGCCTCGTTGGCCTAGTAGTAATTAGCGTTGACTGCCTTGTCGGTCTAAGAGTGTCAAGTAGTTATTTATGTTGACTGCCTCGTTGGTCTAGTAGTTACTTGCATTGACTGCCTCGTGTGTCTTGTACTTACCAGCGTTGACTGCCTCGTCGGTCCAATAGTTACCAGCGTTGACTGCCTCGTTGCTCTAGTAGTTATAAGCGTTGACTGCCTCGTCGGTCTAGAAGTAATTAGCGTTGACTGCCTCGTCGGTCCAATAGTTATAAGCGTTGACTGCCTCGTCAGTCTAAGAGTGTCTAATAGTTATTGATGTTGACTGCCTCGTTGGTCTAGTAGTTACCAGCGTTGACTGCCTCGTCGGAAAAATAGTTACCAGCGTTGACGGCGTCGTTAGGTCTAGTAGTTATAAGCGTTGACTGCTTCGTCGGTTTCGGTTATAAACGTTGACTGCCTCGCCGGTCTAAGAGTGTCTAATAGTTACCAGCGTTGACGGCGTCGTTGGGTCTAGTAGTTATAAGCGTTGACTGCTTCGTCGGTTTCGGTTATAAACGTTGACTGCCTCGTCGGTCTAAGAGTGTCTAATAGTTATTAATGTTGACTGCCTCATCGGTCCAATAGTTACCAGCGTTGACTGCCTCGTTGGCCTAGTAGTAATTAGTGTTGACAGCCTCGTCGGTCCAATAGTTACCAGCGTGGACTGCCTCGTTGGTCTTGTAGTTACCAGCGTTGGCTGCCTCGTTGGCCTAGTAGTAATAAGCATTGACTCTCTCGTCGGTCTAATAGTTACCAGCTTTGACTGCCTCGTTGGTCTAGTAGTTATAAGCGTTGACTGCCTCGCCGGTCTAAGAGTGTCTGATAGTTATTAATGTTGACTGCCTCGTCGGTCCAATAGTTACCAGCGTGGACTGCCTCGTTGGTCTTGTAGTTACCAGCGTTGACTGCATCGTTGGCCTAGTAGTAATTAGCATTGACTGCCTCGTCGGTCCAATAGTTACCAACTTTGACTGCCTCGTTGGTCTATTAGTTATAAGCGTTGACTGCCTCGCCGGTCTAAGAGTGTCTGATAGTTATTAATGTTGACTGCCTCGTCGGTCCAATAGTTACCAGCGTGGACTGCCTCGTTGGTCTTGTAGTTACCAGCGTTGACTGCATCGTTGGCCTAGTAGTAATTAGCATTGACTGCCTCGTCGGTCCAATAGTTACCAACTTTGACTGCCTCGTTGGTCTATTAGTTATAAGCGTTGATTGCTCGCCGGTCTAAGAGTGTCTTATAGTTATTAAAGTTGACTGCCTCGTTGGTCTAGTAGTTTCTTGCATTGACTGCCTCGTTGGTCTTTTAGTTACCAACGTTGATTGCCTCGTTGGCCTAGTAGTAATAAGCGTTGACTGTCTCGTCGGTCCAATAGTTACCAGCGTTGACTGCCTCGTTGGTCTAGTAGTTATAAGCGTTGATAGCCTCGTTGGTCTTGTACTAATAAGCGGTGACTGCCTCGTCGGTCTAATAGTTATAAGCGTTGACTGCCTCGTCGGTCCAAAAGTTACCAGCGTTGACTGCCTCGTTGGTCTAGAAGTTATAAGCGTTGACAGCCTCGTTGGTCTTGTAGTTATAAGCGGTGACTGCCTCTTCGTTCTAAGAGTGTCTAAAAGTTATTAATGTTGACTGCCTCATCGGTCCAATAGTTACCAGCGGTGACTGCCTCGTTGGTCTTTTAGTTACCAGCGTGGACTGCCTCGTTGGTCTTGTAGTTACCAGCGTTGACTGCCTTGTTGGTCTAGTAGTTATTAGCGTTGACTGCCTCGTTGATCCAATAGTTACCAGCTTTGACTGCCTCGTTGGTCTAGTAGTTATAAGCGTTGACTGCCTCGCCGGTCTAAGAGTGTCGAATAGTTATTAATGTTGACTGCCTCGTCGGTCCAATAGTTACCAGCGTGGACTGCCTCGTTGGTCTTGTAGTCACCAACGTTGACTGCATCGTTGGCCTAGTAGTAATTAGCATTGACTGCCTCGTCGGTCCAATAGTTACCAACTTTGACTGCCTCGTTGGTCTATTAGTTATAAGCGTTGACTGCCTCGCCGGTCTAAGAGTGTCTTATAGTTATTAAAGTTGACTGCCTCGTTGGTCTAGTAGTTTCTTGCATTGACTGCCTCGTTGGTCTTTTAGTTACCAACGTTGATTGCCTCGTTGGCCTAGTAGTAATAAGCGTTGACTGTCTCGTCGGTCCAATAGTTACCAGCGTTGACTGCCTCGTTGGTCTAGTAGTTATAAGCGTTGATAGCCTCGTTGGTCTTGTACTAATAAGCGGTGACTGCCTCGTCGGTCTAATAGTTATAAGCGTTGACTGCCTCGTCGGTCCAAAAGTTACCAGCGTTGACTGCCTCGTTGGTCTAGAAGTTATAAGCGTTAACAGCCTCGTTGGTCTTGTAGTTATAAGCGGTGATTGCCTCTTCGTTCTAAGAGTGTCTAAAAGTTATTAATGTTGACTGCCTCATCGGTCCAATAGTTACCAGCGGTGACTGCCTCGTTGGTCTTTTAGTTACCAGCGTGGACTGCCTCGTTGGTCTTGTAGTTACCAGCGTTGACTGCCTTGTTGGTCTAGTAGTTATGAGCGTTGACTGCCTCGTCGATCCAATAGTTACCAGCTTTGACTGCCTCGTTGGTCTAGTGGTTATAAGCGTTGACTGCCTCGCCGGTCTAAGAGTGTCTAATAGTTATTAATGTTGACTGCCTCGTCGGTCCACTAGTTACCAACTTTGACTGCCTCGTTGGTCTATTAGTTATAAGCGTTGACTGCCTCGCCGGTCTAAGAGTGTCTAATAGTTATTAAAGTTGACTGCCTCGTTGGTCTAGTAGTTTCTTGCATTGACTGCCTCGTTGGTCTTGTAGTTACCAACGTTGATTGCCTCGTTGGCCTAGTAGTAATAAGCGTTGACTGCCTCGTCGGTCTATTAGGTACTAGCGTTGACTGTCTGGTTGGTCTAGTGGTAACTAGCGTTGACTGCCTCGCCAGTATTATAGTTACAAGCGTTGAATGCCTCATCATGGAAATCGTTACCACCGTTGACTGCCTCGTTGGTCTAATAGTTATTAACGTTGACTGCCTCGCCAGTCTAATAGTTACTAGCGTTGACTGCCTCGTCAGTGTAATAGTTACCAGCGTTGACTGCCTCGTTGGTCTAGTAGTAATAAGCGTTGACTGCCTCGCCGGTCTTATAGTGTCTAATAGTTATTAATGTTGACTGCCTCACCGGTCGAATAGTACCAGCGTTGACTGCCTCGTTGGTCTAGTAGTAATAAGCGTTGACAGCCTCGTCGGTCCAATAGTTACCAGCGTTGACTGCCTCGTTGGTCTAATTGTTACTGGCGTTGACTGCCTCGTTGGTCTTGTAGTTACCAGCGTTTACTGCCTCGTTGGCCTAGTAGTAATTAGCGTTGACTGCCTTGTCGGTCTAAGAGTGTCAAGTAGTTATTTATGTTGACTGCCTCGTTGGTCTAGTAGTTACTTGCATTGACTGCCTCGTGTGTCTTGTACTTACCAGCGTTGACTGCCTCGTCGGTCCAATAGTTACCAGCGTTGACTGCCTCGTTGCTCTAGTAGTTATAAGCGTTGACTGCCTCGTCGGTCTAGAAGTAATTAGCGTTGACTGCCTCGTCGGTCCAATAGTTATAAGCGTTGACTGCCTCGTCAGTCTAAGAGTGTCTAATAGTTATTGATGTTGACTGCCTCGTTGGTCTAGTAGTTACCAGCGTTGACTGCCTCGTCGGAAAAATAGTTACCAGCGTTGACGGCGTCGTTAGCTCTAGTAGTTATAAGCGTTGACTGCTTCGTCGGTTTCGGTTATAAACGTTGACTGCCTCGCCGGTCTAAGAGTGTCTAATAGTTACCAGCGTTGACGGCGTCGTTGGATCTAGTAGTTATAAGCGTTGACTGCTTCGTCGGTTTCGGTTATAAACGTTGACTGCCTCGTCGGTCTAAGAGTGTCTAATAGTTATTAATGTTGACTGCTTCATCGGTCCAATAGTTACCAGCGTTGACTGCCTCGTTGGCCTAGTAGTAATTAGTGTTGACAGCCTCGTCGGTCCAATAGTTACCAGCGTTGACTGCCTCGTTGGTCTTGTAGTTACCAGCGTTGGCTGCCTCGTTGGCCTAGTAGTAATAAGCATTGACTCTCTCGTCGGTCTAATAGTTACCAGCTTTGACTGCCTCGTTGGTCTAGTAGTTATAAGCGTTGACTGCCTCGCCGGTCTAAGAGTGTCTGATAGTTATTAATGTTGACTGCCTCGTCGGTCCAATAGTTACCAGCGTGGACTGCCTCGTTGGTCTTGTAGTTACCAGCGTTGACTGCATCGTTGGCCTAGTAGTAATTAGCATTGACTGCCTCGTCGGTCCAATAGTTACCAACTTTGACTGCCTCGTTGGTCTATTAGTTATAAGCGTTGACTGCCTCGCCGGTCTAAGAGTGTCTGATAGTTATTAATGTTGACTGCCTCGTCGGTCCAATAGTTACCAGCGTGGACTGCCTCGTTGGTCTTGTAGTTACCAGCGTTGACTGCATCGTTGGCCTAGTAGTAATTAGCATTGACTGCCTCGTCGGTCCAATAGTTACCAACTTTGACTGCCTCGTTGGTCTATTAGTTATAAGCGTTGACTGCCTCGCCGGTCTAAGAGTGTCTTATAGTTATTAAAGTTGACTGCCTCGTTGGTCTAGTAGTTTCTTGCATTGACTGCCTCGTTGGTCTTTTAGTTACCAACGTTGATTGCCTCGTTGGCCTAGTAGTAATAAGCGTTGACTGTCTCGTCGGTCCAATAGTTACCAGCGTTGACTGCCTCGTTGGTCTAGTAGTTATAAGCGTTGATAGCCTCGTTGGTCTTGTATTAATAAGCGGTGACTGCCTCGTCGGTCTAATAGTTATAAGCGTTGACTGCCTCGTCGGTCCAAAAGTTACCAGCGTTGACTGCCTCGTTGGTCTAGAAGTTATAAGCGTTGACAGCCTCGTTGGTCTTGTAGTTATAAGCGGTGACTGCCTCTTCGTTCTAAGAGTGTCTAAAAGTTATTAATGTTGACTGCCTCATCGGTCCAATAGTTACCAGCGGTGACTGCTTCGTTGGTCTTTTAGTTACCAGCGTGGACTGCCTCGTTGGTCTTGTAGTTACCAGCGTTGACTGCCTTGTTGGTCTAGTAGTTATTAGCGTTGACTGCCTCGTTGATCCAATAGTTACCAGCTTTGACTGCCTCGTTGGTCTAGTAGTTATAAGCGTTGACTGCCTTGCCGGTCTAAGAGTGTCGAATAGTTATTAATGTTGACTGCCTCGTCGGTCCAATAGTTACCAGCGTGGACTGCCTCGTTGGTCTTGTAGTCACCAACGTTGACTGCATCGTTGGCCTAGTAGTAATTAGCATTGACTGCCTCGTCGGTCCAATAGTTACCAACTTTGACTGCCTCGTTGGTCTATTAGTTATAAGCGTTGACTGCCTCGCCGGTCTAAGAGTGTCTTATAGTTATTAAAGTTGACTGCCTCGTTGGTCTAGTTGTTTCTTGCATTGACTGCCTCGTTGGTCTTTTAGTTACCAACGTTGATTGCCTCGTTGGCCTAGTAGTAATAAGCGTTGACTGTCTCGTCGGTCCAATAGTTACCAGCGTTGACTGCCTCGTTGGTCTAGTAGTTATAAGCGTTGATAGCCTCGTTGGTCTTGTACTAATAAGCGGTGACTGCCTCGTCGGTCTAATAGTTATAAGCGTTGACTGCCTCGTCGGTCCAAAAGTTACCAGCGTTGACTGCCTCGTTGGTCTAGAAGTTATAAGCGTTGACAGCCTCGTTGGTCTTGTAGTTATAATCGGTGACTGCCTCTTCGTTCTAAGAGTGTCTAAAAGTTATTAATGTTGACTGCCTCATCGGTCCAATAGTTACCAGCGGTGACTGCCTCGTTGGTCTTTTAGTTACCAGCGTGGACTGCCTCGTTGGTCTTGTAGTTACCAGCGTTGACTGCCTTGTTGGTCTAGTAGTTATTAGCGTTGACTGCCTCGTTGGTCTAGTAGTTATAAGCGTTGGCTGCCTCGCCGGTCTAAGAGTGTCTAATAGTTATTAATGTTGACTGCCTCGTCGGTCCAATAGTTACCAGCGTGGACTGCCTCGTTGGTCTTGTAGTCACCAACGTTGACTGCCTCGTTGGCCTAGTAGTAATAAGCATTGACTGCCTCGTCGGTCCAATAGTTACCAGCTTTGACTGCCTCGTTGGTCTAGTAGTTATAAGCGTTGACTGCCTCGCCGGTCTAAGAGTGTCTAATAGTTATTAATGTTGACTGCCTCGTTGGCCTAGTAGTTTCTTGCATTGACTGCCTCGTTGGTCTTTTAGTTACCAGCGTTGACTGCCTCGTTGGCCTTGTAGTAATAAGCGTTTACTGCCTCGTTGGTCTAGTAGTTATAAGCGTTGATAGCCCCGTTGGTCTTGTACTAATAAGCGGTGACTGCCTCGTCGGTCTAGTAGTTACCAGCGTTTACTGCCTCGTTGGTCTAGTAGTTATAAGCGTTGACAGCCTCGTTGGTCTTGTAGTAATAAGCGGTGACTACCTCATCGGTCTTATAGTTATGAGCGTTGACTGCCTCGTCGGTCCAAAAGTTACCAGCGTTGATTGCCTTGTTGGTCTAGTAGTTATTAGCGTTGACTGCCTCGTCGGTCTTAGAGTGTCTAAAAGTTATTAATGTTGACTGCCTCTAGTAGTTTCTTGCATTGACTGCCTCGTTGGTCTTGTAGTTACCAACGTTGACTGCCTCGTTGGCCTAGTAGTAATTAGCGCTGACTGCCTCGTCGGTCCAATAGTTACCAGCGTTGACTGCCTCGTTGGTCTAGTAGTTATAAGCGTTGATAGCCTCGTTGGTCTTGTACTAATAAGCGGTGACTGCTTCGTCGGTCTAATAGTTATTTGACTGCCTCGTCGGTCCAAAAGTTACCAGCGTTGAGTGCCTCGTTGGTCTAGTAGTTATAAGCGTTGACAGCCTTGTTGGTCTTGTTGTAATAAGCGGTGACTGCCGCGTCGTTCTAATAGTTACCAGCGTTTACTGCCTCGTTGGTCTAGTAGTTACCAGCTTTGACTGCCTCGTTGGTCTAGTAGTTATAAGCGTTGACTGCATCGCCAGTTTAAGAGTGTCTAATAGTAATTAATGTTGACTGCCTTGTCGGTCCAATAGTTACCAGCTTAGACTGCCTCGTTGGTCTTGTAGTTATCAGCGTTGACTGCCTCGTTGGCCTAGTAGTAATAAGCATTGACTGCCTCGTCGGTCCAATAGTTACCAGCTTTGACTGCCTCGTTGGTCTAGTAGTTATAAGCGTTGACTGAATCGCCGGTCTAAGAGTGTCTTATAGTTATTTATGTTGACTGCTTCATCGGTCCAATAGTTACCAGCGTTGACTGCCTCGCTGGTCTTGTAGTTTCTTGCATTGACTGCCTCGTTGGTTTTGTAGTTACCAGCGTTTACTGCCTCGTCAGTCTAATAGTTATAAGCGTTGACTGCCTCGTCGGTCCAATAGTTACCAGCGTTGACTGCCTCGTTATTCTAGTAGTTATAAGCGTTGCCGTTGACTGCCTCGTCGGTCTAAGACTGTCTTATAGTTATTAATGTTGACTGCCTCGTCGGTCCAATAGTTACCAGCGTGGACTGCCTCGTTGGTCTTGTAGTTACCAGCGTTGACTGCCTCGTTGGCGTAGTAGTAATTAGCGTTGACTGCCTCGTCGGTCCAATTGTTACCAGCTTTGACTGCCTCGTCGGTCAAATAGTTACCAGCGTTGACTGCCTCGTCGGTCCAATAGTTATAAGCGTTGACTGCCTCGTCGGTCTAAGAGTGTCTTATAGTTATTAATGTTGACTGACTCGTTGGTTTAGTAGTTACTTGCATTGACTGCCTCGTCGGTCCAATTGTTACCAGCGTTGACTGCCTCGTTAGTCTAGTAGTTATAAGCGATGACTGCCTTTTCGTTCTAAGAGTGTCTTATAGTTATTAATGTTGACTGCCTCGTCGGTCTAAAAGTTATTAGCGTTGACTGCCTCGTCAGTGTTACAGTCTCTAATAGTTATTAATGTTGACTGTCTCGTAGGTCTAGTAGTTATTAGCGTTGACTGCCTCGTTGGTCTTGAATTAATAAGCGTTGACAGCGTCGTCGGTCCAATAGTTACCAGCGTGGACTGCCTCGTTGGTCTTGTAGTTACCAGCGTTGGCTGCCTCGTTGGCCTAGTAGTAATAAGCATTGACTCTCTCGTCGGTCCAATAGTTACCAGCTATGACTGCCTCGTTGGTCTAGTAGTTATAAGCGTTGACTGCCTCGCCGGTCTAAGAGTGTCTGATAGTTATTAATGTTGACTGCCTCGTCGGTCCAATAGTTACCAGCGTGGACTGCCTCGTTGGTCTTGTAGTTACCAGCGTTGACTGCATCGTTGGCCTAGTAGTAATTAGCATTGACTGCCTCGTCGGTCCAATAGTTACCAACTTTGACTGCCTCGTTGGTCTATTAGTTATAAGCGTTGACTGCCTCGCCGGTCTAAGAGTGTCTAATAGTTATTAAAGTTGACTGCCTCGTTGGTCTAGTAGTTTCTTGCATTGACTGCTTCGTTGGTCTTGTAGTTACCAACGTTGATTGCCTCGTTGGCCTAGTAGTAATAAGCGTTGACTGCCTCGTCGGTCTATTAGGTACTAGCGTTGACTGTCTGGTTGGTCTAGTGGTAACTAGCGTTGACTGCCTCGCCAGTATTATAGTTACAAGCGTTGAATGCCTCATCATGGAAATCGTTACCAGCGTTGACTGCCTCGTTGGTCTAATTGTTACTGGCATTGACTGCCTCGTGTGTCTTGTACTTACCAGCGTTGACTGCCTCGTCGGTCCAAATAGTTACCAGCGTTGACTGCCTCGTTGCTCTAGTAGTTATAAGCGTTGACTGCCTCGTTGGTCTAGAAGTAATTAGCGTTGACTGCCTCGTCGGTCCAATAGTTATAAGCGTTGACTGCCTCGTCAGTCTAAGAGTGTCTAATAGTTATTGATGTTGACTGCCTCGTTGGTCTAGTAGTTACCAGCGTTGACTGCCTCGTCGGAAAAATAGTTACCAGCGTTGACGGCGTCGTTAGGTCTAGTAGTTATAAGCGTTGACTGCTTCGTCGGTTTCGGTTATAAACGTTGACTGCCTCGCCGGTCTAAGAGTGTCTAATAGTTACCAGCGTTGACGGCGTCGTTAGGTCTAGTAGTTATAAGCGTTGATTGCTTCGTCGGTTTCGGTTATAAACGTTGACTGCCTCGTCGGTCTAAGAGTGTCTAATAGTTATTAATGTTGACTGCCTCATCGGTCCAATAGTTACCAGCGTTGACTGCCTCGTTGGCCTAGTAGTAATTAGCGTTGACAGCCTCGTCGGTCCAATAGTTACCAGCGTGGACTGCCTCGTTGGTCTTGTAGTTACCAGCGTTGGCTGCCTCGTTGGCCTAGTAGTAATAAGCATTGACTCTCTCGTCGGTCTAATAGTTACCAGCTTTGACTGCCTCGTTGGTCTAGTAGTTATAAGCGTTGACTGCCTCGCCGGTCTAAGAGTGTCTGATAGTTATTAATGTTGACTGCCTCGTCGGTCCAATAGTTACCAGCGTGGACTGCCTCGTTGGTCTTGTAGTTACCAGCGTTGACTGCATCGTTGGCCTAGTAGTAATTAGCATTGACTGCCTCGTCGGTCCAATAGTTACCAACTTTGACTGCCTCGTTGGTCTATTAGTTATAAGCGTTGACTGCCTCGCCGGTCTAAGAGTGTCTTATAGTTATTAAAGTTGACTGCCTCGTTGGTCTAGTAGTTTCTTGCATTGACTGCCTCGTTGGTCTTGTAGTTACCAACGTTGATTGCCTCGTTGGCCTAGTAGTAATAAGCGTTGACTGCCTCGTCAGTGTAATAGTCTCTAATAGTTATTAATGTTGACAGCCTCGTTGGCCTAGTAGTTACCAGCGTTGACTGCCTCTTTGGTCTAGTAAATATAAGCGTTGACTGCCTCGTCGGTCTTATAGTTACAAGCGTTGACTGCCTCGTCGGTATAATAGTTACCAGCGTTGACTGCCTCGTTGGTCTAGTAGTTATAAGCGTTGATAGCCTCGTTGGTCTTGTACTAATAAGCGGTGACTGCCTCGTCGGTCTAATAGTTATAAGCGTTGACTGCCTCGTCGGTCCAAAAGTTACCAGCGTTGACTGCCTCGTTGGTCTAGAAGTTATAAGCGTTGACTCTCTCGTTGGTCTTGTAGTTATAAGCGGTGACTGCCTCTTCGTTCTAAGAGTGTCTAAAAGTTATTAATGTTGACTGCCTCATCGGTCCAATAGTTACCAGCGGTGACTGCCTCGTTGGTCTTTTAGTTACCAGCGTGGACTGCCTCGTTGGTCTTGTAGTTACCAGCGTTGACTGCCTTGTTGGTCTAGTAGTTATTAGCGTTGACTGCCTCGTCGATCCAATAGTTACCAGCTTTGACTGCCTCGTTGGTCTAGTAGTTATAAGCGTTGAATGCCTCGCCGGTCTAAGAGTGTCTAATAGTTATTAATGTTGACTGCCTCGTCGGTCCAATAGTTACCAGCGTGGACTGCCTCGTTGGTCTTGTAGTTACCAACGTTGATTGCCTCGTTGGCCTAGTAGTAATAAGCGTTGACTGCCTCGTCGGTCTATTAGGTACTAGCGTTGACTGTCTGGTTGGTCTAGTGGTAACTAGCGTTGACTGCCTCGCCAGTATTATAGTTACAAGCGTTGAATGCCTCATCATGGAAATCGTTACCAGCGTTGACTGCCTCGTTGGTCTAATATTTATTAACGTTGACTGCCTCGCCAGTCTAATAGTTACTAGCGTTGACTGCCTCGTCAGTGTAATAGTTACCAGCGTTGACTGCCTCGTTGGTCTAGTAGTAATAAGCGTTGACTGCCTCGCCGGTCTTATAGTGTCTAATAGTTATTAATGTTGACTGCCTCAACGGTCGAATAGTACCAGCGTTGACTGCCTCGTCTGTCTAATAGTTATTAACGTTGACTGCCTCGTCAGTGTAATAGTCTCTAATAGTTATTTATGTTGACTGCCTCGTCGGTCTAATAGTTATAAGCGTTGACTACCTCGTCAGTGTAATAGTCTCTAATAGTTATTAATGTTGACTGCCTCGTTGGTCTAGTAGTTACTAGCGTTGACTGCCTCGTTGGTCTATTAGTCATTAGTGTTGACTGCCTCGCTGGTTTTGTAGTAATTAGCGTTTACTGACTCGTCGGTCTAATAGTTATTAGTGTTGACTGCCTCGTCGGTCTAACAGTAATAAACGTTGACTGCCTCGCCGGTCTTATAGTTATTAGCGTTGACTGCCTCGTCGGTCTTATAGTTATTAGCGTTGACTGCCTCGTCAGTGTTACAGTCTCTTATAGTTATTAATGTTGACTGTCTCGTAGGTCTAGTAGTTATAAGCGTCGACTCCCGCGTTGATCTAGTATTAATTAGTGTTGACTGACTCGTTGGTCTAAAAGTAATAAGCGGTGACTGTCTAATCGGTTTAACAATTACCAGCCTTGTCGGTCTAATAGTTATAAACGTTGACTGCCTCGCCGGTCTTAAAGTTATTAGCGTTGACTGCCTCGTCTGTCTAATAGTTATTAACGTTGACTGCCTCGTTGGTCTACTGGTTATTATTGTTGACTGCCTCGTCTGTGTAGTAGTCTCTAATAGTTATTTATGTTGACTGCCTCGTCGGTCTAATAGTTATAAGTGTTGACTGCCTCGTTGGTCTTATAGTTGCCAGCGTTGACTGCCTCGCTGGTCTAGTAGTGTCTAATAGTTTTAAATGTTGACTACCTCGTTGTTCTAGTAGTAATTTACGTTGACTGCCTCGTTGGTCTAGCAGTAATAAGCGTTGACTGCCTCGTTGGTCTTGTAGTAATAAGCGTTGACTGCCTCATCGGTCTAGTAGTTACTAGCGTTGACTACCTCGTTGGTCTAATAGTTGCCAGCGTTGACTGCCTCGTCTGTCTAATAGTTATTAACGTTGACTGCCTCGTCGGTCTACTAGTTATTATTGTTGACTGCCTCGTCTGTGTAATAGTCTCTAATAGTTATTTATGTTGACTGCCTCGTGGGTCTAACAGTTATAAGTGTTGACTGCCTCGTTGGTCTAATAGTTGCCAGCGTTGACTGCCTCGCTGGTCTAGTAGTGTCTAATAGTTTTAAATGTTGACTACCTCGTTGTTCTAGTAGTAACTTCAAAACATATACAATAACAAATTCGTCGTCGCGTTTCAAAATAAAAAGTACTCTGTGCACTCAAAAGCCGGGCTTTTCATTTCATACAAATCTGCGTATATGTACTTACCAATATATCAACTAATGTAAATGTTTCTATAGCAATTTGTAGGCGAAAACTGCGAGACAAAGAAAGGTACGGCAAGCCAGATAAGAAGCCCACGAGTGAGAGCGAGAAGGCGCAATTGAATGCATTGTATTGGCGCGCAACAAAGCGCGCGGAATTTAAATTTTATTCATATGATAACGAAATGAATGATTCGAGTTCAATGAGTGCGTAGATCTGGGAACCTAGCTTAGTGCGCGCGGCAGAAAAAACGGGGATTTCGAAATTTGGTTATTCCTATGACATGCATGATTGAGTTCGAGTTCATTGACTGTTTCTTTTTTTATTTCTTTTTATTGGTAGGCCTAGGTTTGTTCTTGAGAATTATGATTTTATTAGGGCAAGCCGGGCTTTTTGGCTTCTATGAAGGTACCGCCACTTCCTCGTTGGTGTAATAGTTATTGACGTTGACTGCCTCGATGGTCTAGTAGTTATAAACGTTGACTGCCTCGTTGGTCTAGTAGTAATAAGCGTTGGCTGCCTCGTCGGTCTAATAGTTATTAGCGTTGACTACCTCGTTGGTCTAGTAGTGTCTAATAGTTATTAATGTTGACTACCTCGTTGTTCTAGTAGTAACTAGCGTTGACTGCCTCGTGGGTCTAATAGTTATAAACGTTGACTGCCTCGCCGGTCTAATAGTTATTAGCGTTGACTGCCTCGTCGGTCTAATAGTTATTAACGTTGACTGCCTCGTCGGTCTACTAGTCATTAGTGTTGACTGCCTCGTCAGTGTAATAGTCTCTAATAGTTATTAATGTTGACTGCCTCGTCGGTCTAATAGTTATTAGCATTGACTGCCTCATCGGTCTAATAGTTATTAACGTTGACTGCCTCGTCGGTCTACTAGTCATTAGTGTTGACTGCCTCGTCAGTGTAATAGTCTCTAATAGTTATTAATGTTGACTGCCTCGTCGGTCTAATAGTTACCAGCGTTGACTGCCTCGTTGGTGTAAAAGTTATTGACGTTGACTGCCTCGTCGGTCTTATAGTGTCTAATAGTTATAAGCGTTGACTGCCTCGATGGTCTAGTAGTTATAAACGTTGACTGCCTCGTTGGTCTAGTAGTAATAAGCGTTGGCTGCCTCGTCGGTCTAATAGTTATTAGTGTTGACTGCCTCGTCGGTTTAATAGTTATTAGCGTTGACTACCTCGTTGGTCTAGTAGTTACCAGCGTTGACTGCCTCGTAGGTCTAGAAGTCTCCAGCGTTGACGGCCTCATCGGTCTTATAATGTTTAATAGTTATTAGAGCTGACTGCCTCGTCGGTCTAGTATTTATTTTCACTGACCGCCTTGTGGGTCTTATAAGGTCTAATAGTTATTAGTGTTGATTGCCTTGTAGGTTAAGTAGTTAAAAAAGTTGACTGCCTCGTCGGTCTAATAGTTATAAGCGTTGACTGCCTCTTTGGTCTAATAGTTACCCGCGTTGACTGCCTCGTTGGTCTTGTAGTAATTAGCGTTGACTGCCTGGTCGATCTAGTTGTTATAAGTGTTCACTGACTCGTCGGTCTAATAGTTACTACAGTTGACTGCCTCGTCGGTCTTATAGTTACTAGCGTTGACTGCCTCGTCAGTCTAATAGTGTCTAGTAGTTTTGGGCGTTGACTGCCTCGTCAATCTAGTAGTTACCAGCGTTGACTGCCTCGTAGGTCTAGTTGTTACCAGCGTTGACTGCCTCGTCGGTCTAGTAGTTACCAGCGTCGATTGCCTCGTCGTTCTAATAGTAACCAGCGTTAACTGCCTCGTTGAACTAAAGTTATTAACGTTGACTGCCTCGTCGGTCATTTAGTGTCTTATAGTTAATAGCGTTTACTGCCTCGTTGGTCTTATAACTTTATTTACGTTGACTGTCTTATAGTTATAAACGTTGACTGCCTCGCCGGTCTTACAGTCACTAGCGTTGAGTGCCTCGTCGGTCTTGTAGTAATTAGCGTTGACTGCCTCGTTGGTCTAATAGTTATTAACGTTGACTACCTCGTTGGTCTAGTAGTTATTAGCGTTGACTGCGTCGTTAGTCTAGTAGTAACTAGCGTTGACTGCCTCGTTGGTCTTGTAGTAATAAGCGGTGACTGCCTCGTTGGTCTAGTAGTTACCAGCGTTGACTGCCTCGTAGGTCTAGAAGTTACCAGCGTTGACTGCCTCATCGGTCTAATAGTTACCAGCGTTGACTGCCTCGTTGGTCTAGTAGTAATTAGCGTTGACTGCCTGGTCGGTCTAGTTGTTATAAGTGTTCACTAACTCGTCGGTCTAATAGTTACTAGAGTTGACTGCCTCGTCGGTCTAATAGTTACTAGCTTTGACTGCCTCGTCAGTCTAATAGTGTCTAGTAGTTTTGGGCGTTGACTGCTTCGTCAATCTAGTAGTTACCAGCGTTGACTGCCTCGTCGGTCTAATAGTAACCAGCGTTAACTGCCTCGTTGAACTAAAGTTATTAACGTTGACTGCCTCGTCGGTCATTTAGTGTCTTATAGTTAATAGCGTTTACTGCCTCTTTGGTCTTATAACTTTATTTACGTTGACTTTCTTATAGTTATTAACGTTGACTGCCTCGCCGGTCTTACAGTCACTAGCGTTTAGTGCCTCGTCGGTCTTGTAGTAATTAGCGTTGACTGCCTCGTTGGTCTAATAGTTATTAACGTTAACTACCTTGTTGGTCTAGTAGTTATTAGCGTTGACTGCCTCGTTAGTTAAGTAGTTACTAGCGTTGACTGCCTCGTCGGTCTTGTAGTGTCTAATAGTCATTAATGTTGAATGCCTCGTTAGTCTAGTAGTAACTAGCGTTGACTGCCTCGTAGGTCTAGAAGTTACCAGCGTTGACTGCCTCATCGGTCTAATAGTGTTTAATAGTTGTTATAGTTGACTGCCTCGTCGGTCTAGTATTTATTTTCATTAACTGCTCATCGGTCTTATAGTGTTTAATAATTATTATAGTTGAATGCCTCGTCGGTCTAGTATTTACTAGCGTTGACTGCCTCGTTGGTCTAGAAAATACCAGTGTTGACTACCTCGTTGGTCTAGTAGTTATTAACGTTACTGCCTCGTCGGTCTGATAGTGTTTAATAGTTATTAGAGTTGACTTCCTCGTCGGTCTAGTATTTATTTACATTGACTGCCTCGTCGGTCTAACAGTTACCAGCGCTGACTGCCTCGTCGGTCTAGTAGTAATTAGCATTAACTGCCTCGTTGGTCTAGTAGCTATTAGTGTTGACTGCCTTGTTGGTCTAGTAGTTAGAAAAGTTGACTGCCTCGTCGGTCTAATAGTGTTTAATAGTTATTAGAGTTGACTGCCTCGTCGGTCTAGTATTTATTTACATTGAATGCCTCGTGGGTCTTACAGTGTCTAATAGTTATTAGTGTTGACTGCCTTATTGGTCTAGAAGTAAGAAAAGTTGACTGCCTCGTCGGTCTAGTAGTTACTAGCGTTGACTGCCTCTTTGGCCTAATAGTTACCAGCGTTGATTGCCTCGTTGTTCTAGAAGTATTAAGCGTTGACTTCCTCGTCGGTCTCGTTGTTATAAGGGTTTACTGCCTCGTCGGTCTAAAAGTTACCAGCGTTGACTGCCTCGTCGGTCTAGTAGTTACTAGCGTTGACTGCCTCGTCGGTCTAGTAGTTACTAGCGTTGACTGCCTCGTTGGTCTAGAAATTACCAGTGTTGACTACCTCGTTGGTCTAGTACATATATGGGCAACAACCGGACCGCGGGCCGGATCCGGCCCGCTGTAAGATATTATGCGGCCTGCGAGATATTTTGAAAAAAACCCAATTTAAAAAATATTATATTAGGTACTTATACTGACGGGAGTGAGCCTCACTCTTTGGAATCGCTGCCACTCGGCTTGCTCGATCAAATTCTTTGAGGTTTGCCGCCTCACGGGCGACACATCAAAAGATTTATTGCTTCTCAATTATTCTAAACTAGTTTATTCCAGATTATTCCTTCATTTTGCCTATATAAGTGGGTGGATGGCCCGAACGTTAGTTCAGTTCTATTTGAGCTACCGAGGTGATAACTTGGACAAGCGATATCCTATCGAACTGCTCGAGCCGTCAACATGCTTTGTAACTTTGTGTGCATCTCGAGTGGTTACTAACTATAGTTTGTTATTAAGTTTATTGAACGAAAAGTAAACAAAAATGATTTCCGGTCGAAAGGAACGAAAAGTAGATACAGACGGTCGCCAGTTTCAAGAAAAATTGACTGAAGAATTCTTTTTTATTTTGCACTATGGTAAGCCTATTTGTTTGCTGTGTAATGAATCTATTTCAGTAATAAAAAAATTCAATATAAAGAGGCATTACTCAACTAAGCATGCTACGCTGCACTCACTGACAGGACAATTAAGAACAGACAAAATCCAGAAACTTACCGCAAATTTGGAAAAACAGCAACAAATGTTTCATAAACAAAGAACACAACTTGATAATGTTGTGAAAACTAGTTTTATAGTTAGCTCAAAATGGGCAAAGGCATTAAAACCATTTGCCGAAGGAGAATTTATCAAGGAGTGTATGTTAGAAGTTTGCAGTATTTTGTGTCCCGAAAAGAAAAATGAATTTGAAAAAAATAGTTTGTCAAGACGAACTATTCTTCAATATGATGGCTAATAAAAACAACATTGACTGACTGTATGGCTGGTTTTGAATCATTTGTCGGACACAGCTCAACTGGCTATATTTATTCGAGGTGTTGATAAGGAGTTCACTGTTACTGAGGAATTGCTTGTTTTACAGCCGCTTAAAGGAACCACTACAGGAGAGGATATTTTTATTGAAGTTCAAAAGGTATTCACAAGTTTTGGCTTGCCATGGTCAAAATTAATTGGAGTATGCACTGATGGTGCACCTTCTATGGTCGGCTTACGTAAAGGTTTCATCGGAATTTTGAATGAAAAAACAACAGAATTAAATGTGCAAAAAGATGATTTGATAGTCCTTCATTGCATTATCCACCAACAGAACTTGTGTTCTAAGTCCATTCGACTCCAGAATGTTATGAATGTGGTAGTAAAAACCATCAACTTTATTCGATCCCGAGGTCTTAACCATCGTCAGTTCAAGGCGTTTTTGGATGAAATATCAGCTGAATATAACGACGTAACATATTATTGTGAAGTCAGATGGCTGAGCAAAGGAAAAATGTTGAAACGGTTTTACGAGCTTAGAAATGAGATAGCAGACTTTATGAAAATAAAAGATAAACTCTGAATCTGAATTAAGTGACCCAAAATGGATATGTGACTTAGCATTTCTGGTCGATCTTACAGGCTATTTGAATGATTTAAATTTGAAACTTCAAAATCAAGGATGTTAGTAAATGATTTGTACAGCCATTTGAAAGCGTTTCAGATCAAACTACGCTTGTGGGAGTCACAGATGCTGTCTGGTAATAGTTACCATTTCAACACGCTCTCTGCGTATGAAAATATTGCTTATGCTCAATATGCTGAAGAACAAAAGTTATTGTCGGAACAATTTTCGAACAGATTTAGCGACTTCAAAAACATGGAAGACTGTTTCAGTTTTTTTGCTACTCCTACAAAATGTAATGTACAAAATGCTCCAATACACTTACAAATGGAGTTGATCGAGATTCAAGAAAACTCACTTCTAAAATCCAAATTTGAAGACGTTGTGCGATTTCTACAAAAAATACCTAGAAGAAGACAATTTTCCACAGCTTAGAAAATTCGCAAGAAGATTGATTTGTAAAAGAAAGAAAGAAAGAAAACATTTATTTGAACACAGTTCGTGAAACACAAAACACAAATAACAAATATAAAATAAATAATAATATTTAAAAGCAAAAGTGTGTGCCTCACGGCTGCGCCAAAAAGGTTCATTTCAGCATTAATGCCAGACAGATGCTGTCTGACGCTGGTTTTCTAATGAACCCATAAGAACAAGTGACGGGGAGTACAAACAGTTTCAACATACCTAATACATAATTTGTATAATAAAAAAATAAAAATAAATAAATAAATAAGCACGTAATCAAACATAATACAATAACAAAAAACATACGAAACAACAAAAACTGTCCCAGCAAAAACCTGTTTTTAGCGAGCTATGTAGAATCCGTGCACCGGTGCACTCACAAAGCGCTACGGGCCGCCGACCGCAGCGGACAGATACACCAACACTTTTACAATAATAAAAAATTACTGTGGGTTGTTTGGATAAAAATATAAATAGTTATTAATAATAATAAAAAATAAAACGATTTGTCATAAATAGTGCGGTGCGGTGTGTTGTGCGTTTGGCAGTACTTATAAATGCGAACATATCTTTTCATTGATGAAAGTTAATATAGCAACATGTCGTACAAGACTGACTGACGAACATTTGGAAAATTCTTTACGTCTTTGTATCAGTCAAATTAATCCAAATATCGATGGATTAGTTTCCCAAATTCAAGCTCAAGAGTCTCATTGATTTCGGTGTATTTAACTTTCGTAGTTTGTAACAATTGCATATTTAACGATTTAATTATAATGTACCATTTTTCTAAATTTCATTTTGTTATTTTAATAAATTATACTATAATAAAATTGTCGTATTATTTCATGTCTAACATCTATCGCAAAAATATGATCACTACTTAAAAATGCACTGAGTACTTACCTACTTTTAAACCCGGCCCGCGAACGTATTTGCACGCTAAAGTTTGGCCCTCAACATGTCAAAGGTTGCCCATACCTGGTCTAGTAGTTATTAACGTTGACTGCCTCGTTGGTCTAGAAGTTACCAGCGTTGACTGCCTCGTCGGTCTAATAGTGTATAATAGTTATTAGAGTTGACTGCCTCGCCGGTCTAGTATTTATTGACACTGACTGCCTCGTGGGTCTTATAGTGTCTAATAGTTATAAGTGTTGACTGCCTTGTTCGTCTGGTAGTTAGAAAAGTTGACTGCCTCGTGGCTCTTATAGTGTCTAATAGTTATAAGTGTTGACTGCCTTGTTGGTCTAGTGGTTAGAAAAGTTGACTGCTTCGTCGGTCTTGTAGTGTCTAAAAGTTATTAAGATTGAATGCCTCGTAAGTCTAGTAGTTACTAGCGTTGAGTGCCTCGTTGGTCTTGTAGTAATAAGCGGTGAGTGCCTCGTTGGTCAAGTAGTTACCAGCGTTAACTGCCTCGTCGGTCTTGTAGTTACCAGCGTTGACTGCCTCGTAGGTCTAGTAGTTACCAGCGTTGACTGCCTCGTAGGTCTAGTAGTTACCAGCGTCGACGGCCTCGTCAGTCTAATAATGTTTAATAGTTATTAGAGTTGACTGCTTCGACGGTCTAGTATTTATTTAATAAACTTCCAAGCCACGTACAAGATCTAAGCCTTAATAAATTCAAATCATTTACTAAACGCAAGTTGTGCCAGAAGGCTTTTTATGTCGTTAAAGATTACATCGAGGACAAAAAGGCATGGGATTGAGCTGCTCCAATTTTTTTTTTATGTTTTACTTTCGGAACTTTATTTATTTTGCTAACTTTAAAATTATATACACAATGACATGAATATTTACTTTTTGAAGTATAATATATATTTATTTTTTTATTGTGAATGTGAGGACTATGTAGGTCATGTATATATATATATATATTTATTTATTTATTTATTTATTTTTCTCAGTTACTTTTAATGATAATCTGGCAGTTGTGAGTACTTTATGTGACCTACCCAAATGTCCTTTCTTTCGTATTGTTCGTCGAATCATTGAGCTCCTTTTAAGTTCTGAGTTGAGCTACACGATTACTGACAAATGCGTGCATGGAATGAACAGGTCCACTCACATCTGTTCTCATCTCATTTTGTTTTTTTATTTATTACCTTTAATTTTATCGGTACAGTAATTTTCTTTGATCGAAACGCAAATCTCATTGCTATTGTTAGTATAATTGTATCATTTGATAGAATAATTCTGTTTACTGTGTTTGTTATGGAGTTGGATACTTTTATATTTTTTTACCTTACCACAGTCAGTATTTGAATTGTAGTTGTTTTATTTTTTTTCTTAAATGTTCAATGTAATTCATTTATTTTATTTTAGTCTAATTTATAATCTAATTTTAATATCAATTATCATTTAATTCGTATCTTGTTTACTCGTTTATAATATAATTTATTAATTTAATTTTCACACTTTTTTGAATCTGTCGTAATTTAGTAACTTAGTAATTAATGGTTTTACCACTGTTTTTTTGTGCTAGCGGTGTTAACCTATAATTAATTTTTGCACCCGTAATTGTATCCTATTATACGTAATACACTGCTAATGTACTGGCGTAAACAATTGTTGGTAGACCTAAATAAAATAAATAAATAAATCTGTATGGTTCTTTCCTCAAAAGACCATTTCAGACACAAATCTACATGGTCCTCAAATGAAATGCTCTGACCAAGATTATTTCCTGGTTTTTATATACATATTGACATTAATGAATTTTATATACTTTTAAGGTCTTACATTATATAAATTATTGTGAATGTGAAGACTATGTGGGTCATTCCTTTTTCTATTTGTTTTTAATTTTTTCTCACTTAGTTCTAATTATAGTCTGACAGTTTGAGTAATTTATGCGGCCTACCCAAATGTCCTTTCTTTGGTATTGTTCGTCGAATCGTTGAGCTCCTTAATTCTGAGTTGAGCTACACAATAACTGACAAATGCGTGCACTGACTGGACAGGCCCTCTCAATCTGTGTGATGCTTTCCTCAAAAGACCACTTCAGACACCAATCTACATGGTCTTCACATGATCTGACCAAGATTATGTCTGGACTTTAAAAGAGACTGTGACCTCTGAGTTCGTTTCGGCCTTTCTTCTCAGAGTAGTCAGATAGGAAACGCCGACAACATCTAGTTTTTAAAATATGATTGACGTGTAAAAGTGTTTGTACAAACCTATTTACAGAAATAAAATCATTTATCATTTAATAGTTACAAGCATTGGCTGCCTTGTTGGTCTAATAGTTACCAGCGTTGACTGCCTCGTTGGTCTAGTAGTTACAAGCATTGACTGCCTCGTTGGTCTAGTAGTACTTATTACTACTATTTGACTAACGAGGCAGTCAACATTAATAACTATTAGAGACTATTACACTGACGAGGCAGTCAACGTTTATTAACTTGAATTGGAGCTCGACCAGTTGAATAACTATTAGACACTATTAGACCGGCGAAGCAGTCAACGCTGGGTACTACTAGACCAACGAGGCAGTCAACGTTGACTGCCTCGTCGAACTAGTTGTTATAAGTGTTCACGGCCTCGTCAGTCTACTAGTTACCAGCGTTGACTGCCTCGTTGGTCTTGTAGTGTCTAATAGTTACTGGCGTTGACTGCCTCGTTGGTCTAGTAGTTATTAACGTTGACTGCGTCGTTGGTCAAATAGTTATCAGCGTTGACTGCCTCGTTGGTCTAGTAGTACTAAAAGTTGACTGCCTCGTCGGTCTAATAGTTATAAACGTTGACTGCCTTGCCGGTCTAATAGTCTCTAATAGTTATTAATGTTTACTGCCTCGTTGGTCAAATAGTTACCAGCGTTGACTGCCTCGTTGGTCTAGTAGTACTAAAAGTTGACTGCCTCGTCGGTCTAACAGTTATAAACGTTGACTGCCTCGCCGGTCTAATAGTGTCTAATAGTTATTAATGTTGACTGCCTCATTGGTCTAATAGTTACCAGCGTTGACCGCCTCGTCGGTCTAGTTAGTATAGGTGTTCACTGCCTCGTCGGTCTAATAGTTACCAGCGTTGACTGCCTCGTTGGTCTAGTAGTTATTAACGTTGACTGCGTCGTCGGTCTAATAGTTAGCGTTGACTGCCTCTTTGATCTAATAGTCACCAGCGTCTGATAGTTAAGGTTGACTGCCTCTTTGATCTAATAGTTACCAGCGTCGACTGCCTCGTTGGTCTTATAGTGTCTAATAGTTACCAGCGTTGAATGCCTCGTTGGTCTAGTAGTTATTAACGTTGACTGCGTCGTCGGTCTAATAGTTAGCGTTGACTGCCTCTTTGATCTAATAGTGACCAGCGTCTGATAGTTAAGGTTGACTGCCTCTTTGACCTAATAGTTACCAGCGTCGACTGCCTCGTTGGTCTTATAGTGTCTAATAGTTACTGGCGTTGACTGCCTCGTTGGTTTAGTAGTTATAAACGTTGACTGCATCGTCGGTCTAATAGTTAGCGTTGACTGCCTCTTTGATCTAATAGTTACCAGCGTCGACTGCCTCGTTGGTCTTATAGTGTCTAATAGTTACTGGCGTTGACTGCCTCGTTGTTTTAGTAGTAACCAGCTTTGAGTGCCTCGTCTGCGATTTAGTGTCTAAAAGTTATTAGCTTTTACGGCCTCGTTGGTCTTATAGTTATAAGCGTTGACTGCCTCGTCGGTCTAGTAGTTATTAGCGTTGACTACCTCGTTGGTCTAGTAGTTATCAGCGTTGACTGTCTCGTTGGTCTATTTGTTACTAGCGTCGACTGCCTCGTCGGTCTTATAGTTACCAGCGTTGAATGCCTCGTCGGTCTAGTAGTAACCAGCTTTGACTGCCTCGTCGGTGATTTAGTGTCTCAAAGTTATTAGTGTTTACGGCCTCGTTGGTCTTATAGTTATGAGCGTTGACTACCTCGTCGGTCTAGTAGTTACTACCGTTGACTGCCTCGTTGGTCTATTTGTTACTAGCGTCGACTGCCTCGTCAGTCTAATAGTTACCAGCGTTGACTGCTTCGTTGGTCTAGTAGTTATTAACGTTGACTGCGTCGTCGGTCTAATAGTAATTAGCGTTGACTGCCTCGCCGGTCTAATAGTGTCTTATAGTTATTAATGTTGACTGCCTCGTTGGTCTAATGGTTACAAGCGTTGACTGCCTCGTTGGTCTAGTAGTTATTAACGTTGACTGCGTCGTCGGTCTAATAGTAATTAGCGTTGACTGCCTCGCCGGTCTAATAGTGTCTTATACACACATCAAAAGTGTCTAGGGATCAAGCATTTTTATGCGGATTTCTTGAGATTGAGATGTGGCTTTGTAATAAATTTATGATTATATAAATTTATATGGATCCTTTTTGGTGCATTTCATAATTTGAAACAGGAACTGTTAATCAAATTCGAGTAAAAGATGAAAATCAGCTGTCAATATTTTCCCTATAAAAACATACAACGCATTGAAGACATTATTAGTGCTACTGTTTCCCTACTACTGATTAAAACCAACGTTATTATGGAGCGGCGACGTCATTTAAGCAGGGAAGAAATGCTCAGAGCCGTGGGAATGATAGAAGCTGGTTCCCGGCAACGTACTGTGGCTTTAGCTCTGAATATAAGTCAGAGTGTTATCAGTCGACTTTGGACACGTTACCGAAGCACTGGTACCGTGGCTGAGCGCCATGGAGGACGGTATCGCTGCACCACACGGAGACAAGACCGATACATTCAAATCTTAACTCGAAGAGCTCCAACAATAACCGCCATGATGTTAGCCGTGAGGCTTCATCACTCTTCAGGGAACTTAATTAGCGACCAAACAGTCAGAAACCGCTTGCATGAAGTGAACCTTCATTCCCGAAGACCGCTACGGGTACCACCTATAGCAATGCACAATCGTAGGATTCGATATCAATGGGCTCTTGAACACAGAAATTGGGCAGAAGAACAATGGCGTTTCGTGTGCTTTTCTGATGAGTCTCGTTTTGGTATGAGACCGGATACAAGACGTATACGACACTGGAGAACCCCTGGACGCCAACAGCGATTAAAATCCTGCCAGGAAGTCCATCCTTATAGTGGTGGAACCATCATGGTATGGGCGGGTATTTGGATCGGCGGAAGAACTGAGTTGATTTGGATCAGAGGCAACCTCAACGCTCAAATTTATGCTGAGACGATTGTATCTGACGTCATCGTTCCTCTACAAGTGCAAATCGGTCCCTTATTTCAGTTAATGCATGATAATGCACGACCGCACACCGCAAGAGTTGTAAGACAGACTCTCGCCGCAGCTAACATCAATGTCCTGCTCTGGCCTGCTCAGTCGCCAGACTTGAACCCGATTGAGCATGCATGGGATATGCTACAGAGAAGAGCTCTGCCGAATATGGAGGGTATCCAGTCGCAAGAAGACCTTTTTTTGTTGTTGCAACGAACATGGGCGGCCATTCCACAGCGTGATTTGGATGAACTCATTTTGAGTATGCCAAACCGATGTTCTTGTGTTGTTAGTGTTCGCGGTAGAAACACGGATTATTAATTGTTTAAGTTACCCAATAAAACTTTAAAGAAAACTGTTATTTCAGTCTTTTTTTCGAACTTTAATGTTAGTCGTTCAAATGTGAAAAATCCCTTTATTAGGAAAATGGCAAATTTCTTTATTAATGCAAAGGTGACTTGGTTTATCGTTACTGTGACAAACGAAAACACTTTATTTGATGAATCCTTAAAGAAAATTTTAATTAATATCAATCAGGAGAAAAGTTATTGCAAAAATATATGTTGATCCCTAGACACTTTTGATGTGTGTAGTTATTAATGTTGACTGCCTCGTTGGTCTAATAGTTACCAGTTCCAGTTCACTTCCCTCATTTTAAAATCAAACGTCAGTTAGTCAACTTTGTACAAGTTATCGATGCACTCTCTAAAGTAGTGCATTGGTTTAATTTAAATAATCTTCTACTGAACAAAAAAAAGACTAAACCCATTAAATTCTCAATGCCAAATGTCAGGCTCATGTCAAATGTCAGCTATCTACCAATGTTCAAGTTAATGGAACAGACTTGGACCCTGTTGAGTCGAGTTTTTCTTGGAATCACTATTGACAGTAAATTACAATGGGGCCCACACATAGAAAAATTGTCAGGAAGACTAAGATCGGCCGCCTATGCTGTTAAAAAAATTAGACACATAACTGATGTGGATACAGCCAGAATTGTTTATTTTAGTTATTTTTATAGTCTTATATCATATGGGACTCTTTTTTGGGGTACCTGTGCGGACATTGATACTATCTTTGTTCTACAGAAAAGGGCTGTTCGAGCCATTTACAACCTAGGTCCAAGAGATTCCCCTTAGAGAAAAATTCAAAGAAATAAATATTCTGACTGAAGCCTCACAATATATTTTTGAAAACCTATTGTATGTACACAAAAATATATCAAACTTTAAGAAAATGTCCGATATTCGTAGTTTAAATAACAGGAATAAACACAATCTTGCTGTACATCGCACACGTCTCCACAAAGTAGGCAACTCGTTCATGGGTCAATGTATACGCTTTTACAACAAACTTCCCATTGACGTTCGAAACTTAGCCATTAATAGATTTAAAATCAGTATTAAAACCAAACTTTGTAAAAAAGGGTATTATAAAATTTCAGATTATTTAGAAGATACAAAAGCATGGGATTTAACTGCTCGCTCTGCTAAGCCTTGTGATAAAACTTAACATTTTAATTATTTTGTAAAATCATCAAAATATACCTGTTTTATATACACATTGACATTGTTGAAAATTATATTCAAAATGACATGATTACTTTGGAAAGTATTATATTATTTTAATTAATTAT
This sequence comes from Omphaloscelis lunosa, assembly GCA_916610215.1. Taxonomy (NCBI): domain Eukaryota; kingdom Metazoa; phylum Arthropoda; class Insecta; order Lepidoptera; family Noctuidae; genus Omphaloscelis; species Omphaloscelis lunosa. The sequence continues at coordinate 6,919,183 of OU744270.1, forward strand.
TGTGAATGTGAAGACTATGTGGATATCATTATTATTTTCATTTTTCAGTTAGTTTTAATTATGGTCTATAATAATTTATTTCTCTCAAAAAGGTACAAATTTGGTACATGGTATTTATGTTACAGGCAGAATTCAGACCTTTGTGAGAGCTATACTGGGTTCGGGACCTGTATGACAGATCTCCAGGCTCACACACCCTTAAAATTACAACATTAATTTGCACTTACGTACTACAATACAAAATTGGAAAGCTCCAATTACTGAGAGGAAGGGAAATTAATATACAAAACAAAAGGAGATGTGCTATGAGTGTCTTTGGGGAGTGTTGTGTGTCCGGGAGTGCAATAGAAGTCCTCGAATCCAGCACCCACGAAGGGCACTGGGCGCGGGCACCTACATGCCCGAGAGTGTGTGTGTGTCTGTGTGTGGTTAACAAGATGAAACGCGATTAAATATTAATTTGAGTAGGTGCATATTCACGGTAGTCGAAATTATTTTAAAATATTTAGTAAATGTTCAGTCTCTGCATAATCCAAGTCAAGTAGCCATTGCGTAACAGTTTTTTTACATTTTGATCTGCACATAGGGTGTATATTTAAAATTTTATTAACCTTGTTATAGACGTAGCTACTAAGGAAAGGGAAACTACGTTGGGCCGAACGACAATTTGTGCGGATGGAGGGACAAACAGTATGTTTACGTCGTTGGGAGACAATTTTGCACGGAGCGTAGGTAGTTTGAGAGTGTGTAGTTAAAACAAGGTTAAGGATAAATAATTTTCGAACAGAGAGAACCGTACTTGTTTTGTAAAGATCGATGGTAGGAAAGCGGTAAGGTCATCCATCGCCATCCTACTTTCAGGAGCGCCCTTTGGGCACGTTCCAATTTAAGCAGGTGAGTTTTTGCTGATCCACCCCAAGTAATTATGCAATATTGTAAAAGTGATTGACAGAGGGTGAGATATACAAGTCGTAGCACCGCAGGGTCCGCAGCGTGACGCAGGGACTTAAAAATGTAAATCAACCTGCGCAGTCGTGGAGTAAGTGTGTTTATGTGTGTAGAGAATGACAGGCAATCATCAATTTGTACGCCGAGATATTTGACAAAACTGAGGCGAGAAAGGCAGGGGCAATTACAAACAGTGAGGTGAGGTGAAATACAAGAGTGGGCAATCAAGGAATAAGGAGAGGAAGGAGGTTTCCCAGCGGCAGAAAAAGAAAAGGTTAGGTAATTAGTTTTGTCAGCATTTAAAGTAAGCAAGTTTTGAGCCAACCAGACAGTGACAAGGTTGAGTCCGGATTGTGCATGCCGGAACACCAGCTCCCATGAGTTTCCGTGGAATAGTAGGGCAGTATCATCGGCATAGGTGAAGATGGATGCATTGGGAAGCATTAGCCGGCAGAGCTCATTTATATAAATGAGAAAAAGGGTTGGGCCGATAATACTGCCCTGAGGGACCCCGAATGATATGGGGAGCTCGTGGCTTGTCCAATCACCGATCCTGACGCACTGCCGCCTACCTGTGAGGTAACTCTCGAAGAGAGCAAGTTGAATGCCTCTAATGCCGATCGTTTCAAGTTAAGCAATTAGATTGGGGACAGATATTAGACCAACGAGGCAGTCAACGTTAGTAACTGTAAGACCGACGAGGCAGTCAACGCTTATAGCTACTAGACCAACGAGGCAGTCAATGCTAGTAACTATTAGACCAACGAGGCAGTCAACATTAGTAACAATAAGACCGACGAGGCAGTCGACTCTTATTGCTACTAGACCGACGAGGCAGTCAACACCAATGACTATTAGACCAACGAGGCAGTCAATGCTAGTTACTTTTTGACCAAAGAGGCAGTCAACGCTAGTAACTATAAGACCAACGAGGCAGTCAACTCTAATGACTATAAGAACGACAAGGCAGTCATCGTTAGTTACTATAAGACCGCCAAGGCAGTCAACGATAGTAACTATAAGACCGACGAGGCAGTCAACGCTAATAACTATAAGACCAACGAGGCAGTCAATACTAGTAATTATTAGACCAACGAGGCAGTCAACGTTAGAAACTATAAGACCGACAAGGCAGTCAAAGCTTATAGCTACTAGACCGACGAAGCAGTCAACACCAATGACTATAAGACCAACGATGCAGTCAATGCTAGTAACTATTAGACCAACGAGGCAGTCAACGCTAGTAACTATTAGACAAACGAGGCAGTCAACGTTAGTTACTATAAGACCGACGAGGCAGTCAACGCTAGTAGTTACTAGACCGAGGAGGCAGTCAACGCTTATAGTTACTAGACCGACAATGCAGTCAACGCTAAAAGCTACTAGACCGACGAGGCAGTCAACACCAATGACTATTAGACCAACGAGGCAGTTATCGCTAGTAACTATTAGAGCAACGAGGCAGTCAACGTTAGTAACTATAAGACCGACAAGGCAGTCAACGCTTATTGCTACTAGACCGACGGGGGAGTCAACACCAATGACTATTAGACGAACGAGGCAGTCAACGATAGTAACTATAAGACCAACGAGGCAGTCAACGTAAATAACAATAAGACCGACGAGGCAGTCAACGCTAATAACTATAAGACCGACGAGGCAGTCAATGCTAGTAACTATTAGACCAACGAGGCAGTCTACGCTAGTAACTATAAGACCAACGAGGCAGTCAATGCTAGTAATTATTAGACCAACGAGGCAGTCAACGTTAGTAACTGTAAGACCGACGAGGCAGTCAACGCTTATAGCTACTAGACCAACGAGGCAGTCAACGCTAGCAACTATTAGACCAACGAGGCAGTCAACGACAGTAACTATAAGACCGACGAGGCACCCAACGCTAATAACTATAAGACCAACGAGGCAGTCAACGTTAGTTACTTTAAGACCGACGAGGCAGTCAACTCTAATGATTATAAGACCGACAAGGCAGTCATCGTTAGTTACTATTAGACCGCCGAGGCAGTCAACGCTTATAACTATAAGACCAACGAGGCAGTCAATGCTAGTAACTATTAGACCAACGAGGCAGTCTACGCTAATAACTATAAGACCAACAAGGCAGTCAATGCTAGTAATTATTAGACCAACGAGGCAGTCAACGTTGGTAACTGTAAGACCGACGAGGCAGTCAACGCTTATAGCTACTAGACCAACGAGGCAGTCAACGCTAGTAACTATTAGACCAACGAGGCAGTCTACGCTAATAACTATAAGACCAACGAGGCAGTCAATGCTAGTAACTATAAGACCAACAAGGCAGTCAACGTTAGTTACTATAAGACCGACGAGGCAGTCAACGCTTATTGCTACTAGACCGACGAGGCAGTCAACACCAATGACTATTAGACCAACGAGGCAGTCAATGCTAGTAACTATTAGACCAACGAGGCAGTCAACGCTAATAACTATAAGACCAACGCAGCAGTCAATGCTAGTAATTATATGACCAACGAGGCAGTCAACGTTAGTAACTTTAGGACCGACGAGGCAGTCAACGCTTATAGCTACTAGACCAACGAGGTAGTCAACGCTAGTAACTATTAGACCAACGAGGCAGTCAACGTTAGTAACAATAAGACCGACGAGGCAGTCAACTCTAATGACTATAAGACCGACAAGGCAGTCATCGTTAGTAACTATTAGACCGCCGAGGCAGTCAACGACAGTAACTATAAGACCGACGAGGCACCCAACGCTAATAACTATAAGACCGACGAGGCAATCAACTCTAATGATTATAAGACCGACAAGGCAGTCATCGTTAGTTACTATTAGACCGCCGAGGCAGTCAACGATAGTAACTATAACACCGACGAGGCAGTCAACGCTAATAACTATTAGACCAACGAGGCAGTCATCGTTAGTTACTATTAGACCGCCGAGGCAGTCAACGATAGTAATTATTAGACCAACGAGGCAGTCAATGCTAGTAATTATTAGACCAACGAGGCAGTCAACGTTAGTAACTATTAAACCGACAAGGCAGTCAACGCTTATAGCTATTAGACCAACGAGGCAGTCAATGCTAGTAATTATAAGACCAACGAGGCAGTCAACGTTAGTAACTATAGGACCGACGAGGCAGTCAACGCTTATAGCTACTAGACCAATGAGGCAGTCAACGCTAGTAACTATTAGACCAACGAGGCAGTCAACGTTAGTAACAATAAGACCGACGAGGCAGTCAACGCTTATTGCTACTAGACCGACGAGGCAGTCAACACCAATGACTATTAGACCAACGAGGCAGTCAATGCTTGTTACTTTTAGACCAAAGAGGCAGTCAACGCTAATAACTATAAGACCAACGAGGCAGTCAATGCTAGTAATTATAAGACCAACGAGGTAGTCAACGTAAGTAACTGTAAGACCGACGAGGCAGTCAACGCTTATAGCTACTAGACCAACGAGGCAGTCAACGCTCGTGCCTCGTTGGTCTAGTAGTAACCAGCTTTGACTGCCTCGTCGGCGATTTAGTGTCTAATAGTTATTAGCGTTTACGGCCTCGTTGGTCTTATAGTTATGAGCGTTGACTGCCTCGTCGGTCTAGTAGTTATTAGCGTTGACTACCTTGTTGGTCTATTTGTTACCAGCGTCGACTGCCTCGTCGGTCTAATACTTACCAGCGTTGACTGCCTCGTTGGTCTAGTAGTTATTAGCGTTGACTGCCTCATAGGTCTAGTAGTAACCAGCGTTGATTGCCTCATCGGTCTAGTAGTTACCAGCGTTGACTGTCTCGTTGGTCTTATAGTTATTAATGTTGACTGCCTCGTTTGTCTAATCGTTACAAGCATTGACTGCTTCGTTGGTCTAATAGTTAGCGGCGTTGACTGCCTCGTTGGTCTTGCAGTAATTAGCGTTGACTGCCTCGTCGGTCTAATAGTAATAAGCGTTCACTGCCTCGTCAGTCTAATAGCGTTGACTGCCTCGTTGGTCTTGCAGTAATTAGCGTTGACTGCCTCGTCGGTCTTATAGTTATTGGCGTAGACTGCCTCGCCATTGTAATAGTCTCTAATAGATATTCATGTTGACTGCCTCGTTGGTCTAGTAGTTATTAACGTTGACTGCGTCGTCGGTCTAATAGTGTCTAATAGTTATTAATGTTGACTGCCTCGTTGGTCCAATAGTTACAAGCTTTGGCTGCCTCGTTGGTTTAATAGTTACCAGCGTTGACTGCCTCGTTGGTCTAGTAGTAATAAGTGTTCACTGCCTCGGCGGTCTAATAGTTACCAGCGTTGACTGCGTTGTCGGTCTAATAGTGTCTAATAGTTATTAATGTTGACTGCCTCGTTGGTCTAATCGTTACAAGCATTGACTGCCTCGTTGGTCTAATAGTTACCAGCGTTGACTGCCTCGTTGGTCTTGCGGTAATTAGCGTTGACTGCCTCGTTGGTCTAATAGTTATTAACGTTGACTGCCTCTTTGGTCTAATAGTTACCAGCGTTGACTGCCTCGTTGGTCTAGTAGTAATTAGCGTTGGATGCCTCGTTGGTTTAGTGGTACTAAAAGTTGACTGCCTCGTCGGTCTAATAATTATAAACGTTGACTGCCTCGCCGGTCTAATAGTGTCTTATAGTTATTAATGTTGACTGCCTCGCCGGTCTAATAGTGTCTTATAGTTATTAATGTTGACTGCCTCATTGGTCTAGTAGTTACAAGCATTGAATGCCTCTTCGGTCTTATAGTTATTGGCGTTGACTGCCTCGCCAGTGTAATAGTCTCTAATAGTTTTTAATATTGACTGCCTCGTTGGTCAAATAGTTATTTACGTTGACTGCCTCTTTGGTCTAATAGTTACCAGTCAGTCTAGTTGTTATAAGTGTTGACTGCCTCGTTGGTCTTGCAGTAATAAGCGTTGACTGCCTCGTTGGTCTTATAGTTATTAGCGTTGACTGCCTCGTTGGTCTAGTAGTAATTAGCGTTGACTGCCTCGTTGATCTAGTAGTAATTAGCGTTGACTGCCTCGTTGGTCTAGTTGTTATAAGTGTTCACTACCTCATCGGTCTAATAGTTACCAGCGTTGACTGCCTCGTTGGTCTAGTAGTTATTAACGTTGATTGCGCCGCCGGTCTAATAGTTAGCGTTGACTGCCTCTTTGATCTAATAGTTACCAGCGTCGACTGCCTCGTTGGTCTAGTAGTAATTAGCAGCGCTGACTGCCTCGTCGGACTAATAGTTATAAACTTTGACTGCCTCGTTGGTCTAGTAGTTACAAGCATTGACTGCCTCGTTGGTCTAGTAGTAACAAGCGTTGACTGCCTCGTCGGTCTAATAGTTATAAAAGTTGACTGCCTCGCCGGTGTAATAGTGTCTAATAGTTATTAATGTTGACTGCCTAGTTGGTCTAGTAGTCATTAGCGTTGACTGCCTCGTCAGTGTTATAGTCTCTAATAGTTATTAATGTTGACAACCTCGTCGGCCTTGTAGTTATTAGCGTTGACTGCCGCGTCAGTGTAATAGTCTCTTATAGTTATTAATGTTGACTGCCTCGTTGGTCTAATAGTTATCAGCGTTGACTGCGTCGTTGGTCTAGTAGTAATTAACGTTGACTGCCTCGTCGGTCTTATAGTTATTAGCGTTGACTGCCTCGTCAGTGTAATAGTCTCTAATAGTTATTAATGTTGACAGCCTCGTTGGTCTAGTAGTTACCAGCGTTGACTGCCTCTTTGGTCTAGTAAATATAAGCGTTGACTGCCTCGTCGGTCTTATAGTTACTAGCGTTGACTGCCTCGTAATAATTACGCTAATAATTATTAGACCGACGAGTCAGTCAAAGCTAATTACTGCTAGACCAACGAGGCAGTCAACATTAATAACTATTAGAGACTATTACACTGACGAGGCAGTCAACGCTAATGACTACTAGACCAACAAGGCAGTCAACATTAATAACTATTAGACACTATTAGACCGGCGAGGCAGTCAACGTTTATAACTATTAGACCGACGAGGCAGTCAACGCTTATTACTACTAGACCAACGAGGCAGTCAATGCTTGTAACTTCTAGACCAACGAGGCAGTCAAAATTTATAACTATTAGTCCGACGAGGCAGTCAGCGCTGCTAATTACTACTAGACCAACGAAGCAGTCGACGCTGGTAACTATTAGATCAAAGAGGCAGTCAACGCTAACTATTAGACCGGCGGCGCAATCAACGTTAATAACTACTAGACCAACGAGGCAGTCAACGCTGGTAACTATTAGACCGACGAGGTATTGAACACTTATAACAACTAGACCAACGAGGCAGTCAACGCTAATTACTACTAGATCAACGAGGCAGTCAACGCTAATTACTACTAGACCAACGAGGCAGTCAACGCTTATAACTATTAGACCAACGAGGCAGTCAACGCTTATTACTGCAAGACCAACGAGGCAGTCAACGCTGGTAACTATTAGACCGACGAGGCAGTGAACACTTATAACGACTAGACTGACTGGCAACTATTAGACCAACGAGACATTCAATGCTTGTAACTACTAGACCAATGAGGCAGTCAACATTAATAACTATAAGACACTATTCCACCGGCGAGGCAGTCAAAGTTTATAATTATTAGACCGACGCGGCAGTCAACGTTTAGTACTACTAAACCAACGAGGCAGTCAACGCTAAATACTACTAGACCAACGAGGCAGTCAACTCTGGTAACTACTAGACCAACGAGGCAGTCAACGCTGGTAACTATTAGACCAAAGAGGCAGTCAACGTTAATAACTATTAGACCAACGAGGCAGTCAATATTAATAACTATTAGAGACTATTACACGGGCGAGGCAGTCAACGCCAGTTACTATAAGACCGACGAGGCATTCAATGCTTGTAACTACTAGACCAATGAGGCAGTCAACATTAATAACTATAAGACACTATTAGACCGGCGAGGCAGTCAACGTTTATTATTATTAGACCGACGAGGCAGTCAACTTTTAGTACCACTAAACCAACGAGGCAGTCAACTCTTATTACTACTAGACCAACAAGGCAGTCAACGCTGGTAACTATTAGACCAAAGAGGCAGTCAACGTTAATATTTATTAGACCAACGAGGCAGTCAACGCTAATTACTGCAAGACCAACGAGGCAGTCAACGCTGTTGACTATTAGACCAACGAGGCAGTCAATGCTTGTAACGATTAGACCAACGAGGCAGTCAATATTTATAACTATTAGACACTATTAGACCGACAACGCAGTCAGCGCTGGTAACTATTAGACTGCCGAGGCAGTGAACACTTATTACTACTAGACCAACGAGGCAGTCAACGCTGGTAACTATTAAACCAACGAGGCAGCCAATGCTTGTAACTATTAGACCAACGAGGCAGTCAACATTAATAACTATTAGACACTATTAGACCGACGACGCAGTCAACGTTAATAACTTCTAGACCAACGAGGCAGTCAACATGAATAACTCTTTGAGAAAATTTCAATGGCGAGGCAGTCTACGCCAATAACTATAAGACCGACGAGGCAGTCAACGCTAACTACTGCAAGACCAATGAGGCAGTCAACACTGGTAACTATTAGACCGACGAGGCAGTGAACGCTTATTACTATTAGACCGACGAGCGACGAGCGACCGACGATTAATTTTGACTGCCTCGTTGGTCTAATAGTTACCAGCGTTGACTGCGTCGTTGGTCTAGTAGTAATTAGCGTTGACTGCCTCGTCGGTCTTATAGTTATTAGCGTTGACTGCCTCGTCAGTGTAATAGTCTCTCATAGTTATTAATGTTGACAGCCTCGTTGGCCTAGTAGTTACCAGCGTTGACTGCCTCATTGGTCTAGTAAATATAAGCGTTGACTGTCTCGTCGGTCTTATAGTTACTAGCGTTGACTGCCTCGTAATAATTACGCTAATAATTATTAGACCGACGAGTCAGTCAAAGCTAATTACTGCTAGACCAACGAGGCAGTCAACGCTGGTAACTATTAGACCGACGAGGCAGTCAACATTAATCATAATTAGAGACTATTGCACTGACGAGGCAGTCAACACTAATAACTATTAGACCGACGAGGCAGTCAACGCTTATTACTACAAGACCAACGAGGCAGTCAACGCTAATAACGATTAGACCAACGAGGTAGTCAACGCTAGTAAATATTAGACCGATGAGGCATTCAACATTTTCATAAACGACAACGAAACAACTGCCTATCTACCAGATCTACGAGACCAACGAGGCAGCTGTTTCATTTTGAAAGTTCAACAACATTCAATGCGTTATTTACGTTATTGAGCAGATTATTTTTTTCGATTAGCAAGTGATTGATCGTGTTTTACGGAATTAGGATAGGGAGAGAGAGAGAGATCAACCCTTGGTGTTAAGCTGAGTGTTGAGAATCCAACGCGCTGGGACGAGAGTGCGTAACAGCGCTTCTCAACTCTCCGACCAGTCGGGTGTCTCAGGTGGGCAACTATCCTATGATTGAAGTAGGGAGATTGTATGCTGGTCGCTTGGTAAACGCTGCTTGCGCGATGCCGAATTTTTGCGTGACTTTAGTGAGATGCGTAGTTCACATGTGGCGATGTAAATGCCGCCACAATTTAAAGCAGATCGTTTCTACTTTTGCCAAAGGCAAGAAAAATAAATCTTACCTAACCTGCTAAGCTAACATTTATATAATCAGCTTACAGCAAAAATGGAAGGATACACTCTCCATTATGTATAAAACTAGCTTCTGCCCGCGACTTCGTACGCGGATCCTGTTGCTTATGCCAGCGACAACGGGGTCGTCAAAATCGAAGATCTGAAACGTCTGATGTAGAATTCTAAGGCCCGGGGACGGGAAAACAACGGGATGAGCAAGACGATTGGAGTCGTTCCAGATCTTTCATTTTTGTATGTCAACAGGAAATGCCCATCAGACTAAACAACTTTTGCTAAGACGTCATTCCTTAATATGTTATAGTGTTGCTGGGCTTTGTAGTTCCACAACAGGTGTTCCAGATCTTCAAATTTTTTCTCACAGCAGAAAATGCTCTTCACGTGGAATATTTTTTGCTATGGCACCATTTTTATATCTCTTATATCTGTTCATTTTCCAAAATAAATTATGTATAGCCTAAGGCGATCAGAATTCAAACGTTCGTTGCGCTCTTCTTCTGTCTCTTTATGCCGTACTCCAGCAATTCTTTCTCTCTCACTTTCTAACTGATTATGAATATTTTGTTGTGTGCGTGTTCGGGACAATGTATGATAATCTCGATCAGCAATTAGTCGCGTATCACGTTCATCACTCGTTTCAAAAGACCTGTTAGTAGATGTGCGAATTCGCTGAGAACTCAAGAAGCGTGATTCTGTATCGGTAAACGTCTCCGACTCGCGAGACAATGCGTGACGTTCACGATCAGCGGACAGTCGCGCATCATGTTCTGCACTTGTCTCTAGAGACCTAGCAGCAGATGCGTAGATACGCTGAGAACTCAAGCGCAAGTCTCTATCCGTAAACGTCTCCGTCTCGCGAGACAATGCATGACGTTCACGGTCAGCGGACAGTCGCGCATCATATTCTTCACTGGTCTCTAGAGACCTGGATGTAGATGCATAAATACACTGAGAACGCAAGCGAGCTTCGCGATCCGAAGAGGTTTCTACGGAGCGAGTTGCAGCCTGATGTTCTCGAGCAGCATCAAGTCTATCCTGACGCTCTTCGGTAGATTCTTGGGATCTTATGATCCTCAAACTTTTAGCTCCTTTGGAACGCTGGGAAAGATTTGACCTCTTTCTAGTCATGGTTATAGTTTTATTCTGAAGATACCTGATCAATTAAAATTTAAGTGACTGCTCCCCTGCGTTACCGGGTAGGCTACCGTGTCACGAAGATAAATGGAAAAGGAAATTAAACACTCAAATAACATAAGCCCGAAGGCATATTTACTCGATAAAATAAAATAATAAATGGGAGTTTTAGCCAGTAGAGTCAAATTTTCAATGATTCATAGAATTTCCATCGAAAATGAGTCCTAAACTGTTACCGCTTTCACCGCGTGGAGGTACTCCCAGCTTATGTTATTTTATAATTATACAGTGAAATTAGTGATAGCTTTGATTTCCACATCAGGGGTTCCAGATCTACAATCTTTATACGTCAACAGAGAGTGCTCATCAAGCCGAACAACTCTTGCTAAGACGTCATTCCTATATATGTTATAGTGTAGCTGGGCTCTTGAAGTTCCACATCAGCTGTTCCAGATCTTCAAATTTTATACGACAACAGAAAGTGCTCATCAGGCTGAACAGTTCTTGCTAAGACGGCATTCCTATATATGTTATAGTGTAGCTGGGCTGTTGGAGTTCCACATCAGCTGTTCCAGATCTTCAAATTTTATACGCCAACAGAGAGTGCTCATCAGGCTGAACAACTCTTGTTAAGACGTCATTCCTATATATGTTATAGTGTAGCTGGGCTGTTGGAGTTCCACATCAGCTGTTCCAGATCTTCAAATTTTATACGACAACAGAGAGTGCTCATCAGGTTGAACAACTCTTGCTAAGACGTCATTCCTATATATGTTATAGTGTAGCTGGGCTGTTGGAGTTCCACATCAGCTGTTCCAGATCTTCAAATTTTATACGACAACAGAGAGTGCTCATCAGGCTGAACAACTCTTGTTAAGACGTCATTCCTATATATGTTATAGTGTAGCTGGGCTCTTGGAGTTCCACATCAGCTGTTCCAGATCTTCAAATTTTATACGCCAACAGAGAGTGCTCATCAGGCTGAACAACTCTTGTTAAGACGTCATTCCTATATATGTTATAGTGTAGCTGGGCTCTTGGAGTTCCACATCAGCTGTTCCAGATCTTCAAATTTTATACGACAACAGAGAGTGCTCATCAGGTTGAACAACTCTTGCTAAGACGTCATTCCTATATTTGTTATAGTGTAGCTGGGCTCTTGGAGTTCCACATCAGCTGTTCCAGATCTTCAAATTTTATACGACAACAGAGAGTGCTCATCAGGTTGAACAACTCTTGCTAAGACGTCATTCCTATATATGTTATAGTGTAGCTGGGCTGTTGGAGTTCCACATCAGCTGTTCCAGATCTTCAAATTTTATACGACAACAGAGAGTGCTCATCAGGCTGAACAACTCTTGTTAAGACGTCATTCCTATATATGTTATAGTGTAGCTGGGCTCTTGGAGTTCCACATCAGCTGTTCCAGATCTTCAAATTTTATACGCCAACAGAGAGTGCTCATCAGGCTGAACAACTCTTGTTAAGACGTCATTCCTATATATGTTATAGTGTAGCTGGGCTCTTGGAGTTCCACATCAGCTGTTCCAGATCTTCAAATTTTATACGACAACAGAGAGTGCTCATCAGGTTGAACAACTCTTGCTAAGACGTCATTCCTATATTTGTTATAGTGTAGCTGGGCTCTTGGAGTTCCACATCAGCTGTTCCAGATCTTCAAATTTTATACGACAACAGAGAGTGCTCATCAGGTTGAACAACTCTTGCTAAGACGTCATTCCTATATTTGTTATAGTGTAGCTGGGCTCTTGGAGTTCCACATCAGCTGTTTCAGATCTTCAAATTTATTCTCTTAGCAGAAAATGCTCATCACGTGAAACTATTTTTGCTATGGTACCATTTTTGTATTTCTTATAGTTTAGCTGGTCTGTTGCGGTCCTGCATCAGGTGTTCAAGTTTCCAAGATAAATTATAGCCTATATGTTGCCCAGACTTAATACCTATACAACAAAAAGAAAATCATTCAAATCCGTCCAGTAGTTCCGAAGATTAGCGTGTACAAACAAACAGACAAACAGACAGATTTTTTTTTTTTTGGTTTCGTGCTCTATTACTGTTTCTAAACCCCCCTCAATTATTTTTTTTTTAATATATTCAATGTACAGACACAGTTTTTTTACTGTTTTATTATATGTATATAGATAAGAACTCTAATGTTTTTGTAAAAAAATTACACACCTAAGTAATCTGTTTATCTACATTATTGTTTTAATATCTGGGTGACTCCTTTCCATATAAAACTATGATATGCGATTTAATGAAGATAAAAATCCCCTAAAAATTCATGAATTTTTCTCTAGTGAACGGCATATTTACTCAAAAAATAGCAAAAGACATTTCTTTCTTAAAATTTTGAGTAGAATACGGTTGTATTCTGTCCAATTAAAATCCGTCGATTTTTTTTTTTTACCTGACCGTGGATTCGCATTTAACGACCTCATGCACCAATGTACTTTTTTGACTATTTTTTTGTCATAGGGCGATCTTCGTTTGTATGAGACCAAAACATGCGATAAGAACTAGAAGAATAAGAAAAATTAGAAGCTAGAAGAATTTGAAAAATTCATGATTTTTTTCTCGCGACGGCAATTTTACTCAAAAAAAAGCACTACCCATTTCAGTCTTAGAATTTTGAGTAGAATACGGTAGTACTTTATAAAATAAAAATTCGTTGATTTTTTGTATTTTGGCCACCATCTTGGATCCATTTGGATCTTGGATCATTTTGAATTTCACTTTCTGGCACTCGAATTTAAAAAGCTTATGCTACAACAAAAAATTTGAGCCCGAAATGAATTTTCTACGTTGCGTCAAATTTTGGCGATTTAGGTGGCCCGGTTGACGCGTTTTGTCTCATATAAATATATTCAAGTCCCTATGACTGAATTAAACTCGAGTTCAATCCCAAGGCACGCTCCTCTGACTTTTCGGATTCATGTGGCCATTGTTTAATAATTATCAATTGCGTCAAACATGTTGAAGGAAAACATCGTGAAGAAACCGGCGTGCCTGAGATATATTTCTCGACTGAGACCCATGGGTGGCTTTAAAACTCTGACACCAGTACCCTAATTGCGTAACTTATTTTCGTAAACGATTATGACTAATTTGTTACATTTTGAAAGTTCAACAACATTCATTGCGTTATTTACGTTATTGAGCAGATTATTTTTTCCAATGTATTCCGATTAGCAATCTGTTTCAAATCGAAACAGATTGTGATTGATCGTGTATTACGGAATTAAGGTACAGGTTAGTCACTAATCACATGACAAAGAAAGAACATTGTTTAGTTATGTCACGAATTTTCATAAAAGGGCGCCGTTCCAACCTTTCGCCTAGGGCGCCAGGAATTCTCGGGCCGGCGCTGATTAGCCAACAGGTTCGCCGCTCCCGGAAGGATCTGTCGACATGCTGGATAGATTATAAGAAGGCCTATGACTCGGTACCACATATATGGTTCATGAGGGTGCTGGAGTTGTATAAAGTAGATACAACTCTGCGCACCTTCCTGATGTCGTGTATGGGGCAATGAAGGACGGTCCTTCGCTATCCAGGATGTCGAAATATCCAGAGGAATAGCGAGCCGATAAGGATAGAGCGAGGCACATTTCAGGCCGACAGTTTGAGTCCGCTCTGGTTCTGCTTAGCCCTGAATCTTCTAAGCACACTGCTGGAGGATTCAGGTCTTGGCTATCGGTTGAGGAGAGGTGGTCAGGTTACATCTCAACTCCTTTACATGGATGACTCTTTCCCCCAACAATTTGCAACTGATGGAGCTGCTGAAAGTAACTGAAACTTTCAGTAGTGCCATCAGGATGGAATTTAGTGTGGCCAAATGTGCGGTCTTGCAAAGCTTGAGCTTGTAAAGCGAGGGGAAATTGTGGAATCCGTGGGAACCCAACTCTCAGATTCCATAAACCGTAAAGCCCTCTCCGCATCTAAAACCTATAAGTATTTGGGTATGTCGGAAGCGTTGGGCATCAATGTTACGGACATGAAGCAATCGTTGAAGGAGCGCTTCTTTGGTCGCCTGAAGAAAGTATTTAATAGTCTTCTATCAGGCGGAAACAAGGTGCGCGCTTTCAAGGGTTGGGTCATGCCGGTTTTGATGTACTCTTTCGGCATATTTAAATGGACTCAGACCGAACTCAACGCCTTGGATAGGAGGGGTCGTCCGCTGCTGACTGCATATCGAATGCATCACCCACGATCATCGATAATGAGACTGTACGTATAAAGTGTGGTGGTCGAGGCTTTTTCAACGCCAAGACCCTCCACAATCGCGAGATATTAAGTCTCAGGGATTTTTTCCTAGAAGCCGACGTGGGGATGCATCGAGATGTGGTCGCGGTGGACAAGGACCTTACCCCGCTCTCTCTGGCTAAAGAAAACTGGCGCAAGGCTGTAGTGCTTGACACTAAGGATCGCATGGAGATATGGTAGAGTAAGGAGCTTCACGGACGCTACTTCCGGGCCCTATGTAGATTTAATAACGTCCGTAGCCTGGCTGCGTTTTGGTGACCTCTTTGGGGAAGCCGAAGGTTTTGTCAGTACAATTATAGACGAAGTTATGATGACGAACAATTACCGGAGATTCATTGTGAAGGACGGCACGGTTGACATCTGTCGGGCATGCCCCCGTCCGAGAGAATCAATCCGACATATTATATCCGGATGTTCTCGTCTAGCTAACGAAGAGTACTTGCATAGACACAACCTTGTAGCCAGGAATATCTATCAGCAACTTGCTCTGGAATACAGCCTTGTGGAATCGGAAGTGCCGTACTACAGGTATGTGCCTGACCCAGTTCTTGAAAATGGAAATATCATATTGTACTGGGATCGATCCATCACTGACAGGACTATTGTTTCCAGTAAGCCTAATATAGTGGTGGTGGATCGAGGAGAGCGGCGCGCAATGATTATTGACATAACGGTGCATGCATGACGAAAATCTCGTGAAAGCCGCAAAATAAACAAATCAAGTATCTGGACTTGCCTCGCGAGGTTGTCGACATGTGGGATGTGGACTCAGCGATCAATGTGCCGATAGTCGTGACGGCAATGGCTTAATTACCAAGAGCCTCGACCAACACCTAAGAAGGCTCTCGTTGGGCAGCTGGATGAAAAACGGCAATTTCCTAGGTAAAGACCTAATAATAATAATATACTTCACAAAGTTAATATTCATGTCATTGTATATATAATTTAAAGTTAGCAAAAAAAAAACAAAATTAAGAATGTAAAAAATAAAAAACAAATTGGAGCAGCTCAATACCAAGCCTTTTTGTCCCCCATGTAATCTTTAACGGTATAAAACGCTTTCTGGCACAACTTTTAATGAATGATTTTAATTGATTAAGGCTTAGGTAAGTGGCTTGGAAGTTTATTTAAAACCGTATAATACATTGACATCTGAATGATCCACCTATTTTCTTAAGCCTTGTTGTAGGTACAATTACAGTGTTTGTTCCATGTGCATCTAGACTAAGGGCCAATTTTTTTTTCTTGCCAATCAAGCTGAGACTTATAGGGAAAACAGTTAAAAATAGTAAAAACATAAACTTCTAAAACGTGAATTAAAACATTATGAACAAATAATTTGGGCTCTCAATCCAGACGCTTACATAAATCTCATAAAGTACTATCTCTGTGTTATTAATTTTTATATTAGAAATTAAGTTGTTTAAGATTTTCTTAAATCTTTTAAGACATATCCAACTAGCTAGAATATGACGTAACAGATTTATGGCGGTTTAACTACGTCTCTCAGTCGGTACTAAGGAATCTTCAAAACATGAGTTTATCTGTAGAAATACATAAATATGCCTTTTATATCTTATAGTTGAACATACTCTAAGGTTGAACATCTCTGTGAATTAGTTAAAAAGAAGTAATGGCTCAAAAGTTATTAGTTGAAATGTAAATGAAAGTCGAATTTTCGTAAAACGTTTGAACTGAGAGCCCAATACATATTTTCGGCTTTATTTACTAGGCTCAACCTCAGGTTAACCTTTTCACCGCCACGGACTTCAATAGAAGTTCCAGATTTTCGTGCCACCAGCGCCACGACTTCATTAGAAGCTCTTCATTTTAACTATGTTATAATAATAAATTTACTGTATTTAACAGGTTTTTTTTTCATTTTATTATTTAAAAGCACTGTTTAATACCCTGTTTTTTTTATTTTACCCCACAAAAGAAGCCTTTAATTGTCTTAAAATTGGTAAAAACAAAAACTCCGAATATTTTTAATATCTCCAGAACGCCAAGGACTTTATATATAGTCGGCCAGTGATGTGACGCGAAAGTTAACACTGTTTGATTTCGCCCGTAGAAATATTTATAAATACTACTATCGAAAACAATTTAAGGTCAATAAAATATGAACTTCGTTAACTACTATACAATAAAGGGAAAATTTACCAATTAAGACCTTCAGATGGGTGCCGATCCGGAATTAAATAATTCTTGTTATTGTTCACCAATCTTTGTCGATAAATTATATTCCCATCTCTACAAAAAAGTTAGTTGTCACTGCCCCGAGCGCATGTCCGTTTCAACCGCGCGGCCACCTCATAGTATTTGATGAAACTTTGCCAGGAATTAGTGTTAATTTGTTACTTTACATACTTCTTTTCGTGAATTTGTTACAAAAAAAACTAAGACGCTATGACAAAAAATAGTTGGCCGCTAGAACCGCCACTTGCCGTAATCATCGCCCGTGATTACACAGAAACTATATAATGCAGATAGACGAATGATGGATCAAAAGAAAGGCCATAATTTGTTCAATTTGTTACAAAAATAAAAAACGTCAAAACGTAAATAAACAAAAAGTTATGCAATATTTAGTTTTCAGGTTATGAGTAGGTAGTTATGTCACCATAAATATCAAATTAATAGAGGCTAATGTGTATGGACAATTAGTTACTAATTTGTTACAGCGAATAAACAGAAAAAATATATTAGAAAGTAGGTTCAATAATTTGTTAGAGTCGATTTTAGTTGGCCGCTCGGACGGCAATATGCCTAAAATACAATGGCGTTTATCTCGTTATTAAAAGTAGGTTTAAGCTTAGTTAAAGTACTAAGCGACGGGTAACGTAACCTAGTTTGGATAAATACGGCGAATATAACTGCAGCATTCATATTTTAAAAGATATTTACAAAAAACAGTAGTATGAAACCGTATGAGAGTAGGGTGACCATGATCACATTAGTACAAAGGCATGTTTTTAATGTTGTACTCTGTTTGAACGAATATGCGGTACGTTTTGCGGCCATATTGATGTCTATTGTTCTTAATTCTTTGAAGTATTTACTGATAAGATTTTCGTTTCATTGACTTTCCGCAGGTGTTTTATGATGGGAACGATTCCAGAAAAAGGATCTCTTTTGTTCCCAAACTATTGTTAAAAATATTTGTCGCACGGGGTTTAAAAAGCCATAATTTTTTGTTGTGAATATTGTCATTACTGTGCTGAATTTTGAAGTGTGTGCTCGTACGTATTTAATTCCCGTGATTTTCATACTACTAAGTTACTGAGACAATTAAAACTAAATTCAGAAGTGTCTAAAACTGCTTAGCTATGAGTTGTGCCCACTTATATATTGGATTTGTTAATGTAGAACTCACCACCAAAAAGTGTATTGCAGACTCAGAGGGATCGAAATCGACTGCGGTAAGTTTAATTTTTACAATTTTATGATGAGATCACGAAGAAGTCTTAAAAATATTCTTAGCTTAATAACTTACATTAATTTACCTGTATAATATAATTGTGGTAACCACACTCCTTTCGTTATTTAAAAAGTAATATTCGGCGCCAATTTCAAATCGGATAATATAGAACAGGATAAATCACGGCTTTTAAGTATTCTTTTTTTTAAACCAATGGCAGAGCTCTATTTAAAGGGCTCTTAAGTTCTGTCCAATCGCAAGCCTGCTTTTATATATGCGTTTCCCGCCAATTGTCTAGGTATAGTAAAAGAGTGACAATTCAGCCCACCCACGTTTCGTGTTTTCAAACAGTAAATACGTAAAATTTAAATTAACAAACTTATTAACTGCTATAGTGATTCCCTAGGGAAGAATTAACTGATAATTCACTTAACTGTGAACATTCTGTGTGAAAGTGCATCAACGTGCATCTTGAATCTTGAGACCTAGATCCAGGCAACCCCTAGTGACGAGCGTAATATCCAATGTAAGGATTTCTGTCTTAGGGACAGCTGTCTTAGGGACAGATTCTTAAGCGCTATAACTGGTCTCTACAATCCGGTGGCTGCTCCCAAATGAAAAAAATCTCCTTTTAAAAATTTTATTAATGTATTGTCGCTGTTAAATGACTATGGGGAATAAAAAAAAATGATATCGTTAATATTTACAAACATCAAAGAAATCTTTTTAAAATAACTCGCTGCATCAGTAACGTCGATTTTTCTTAATTATAGAAAGTTCTTGCCCTTAGTATGTACTTACATAGCAGTAATTGGTAGTACCTATGTATATTTTGTGTGTGATGCAGTCAACGGATGTTTGACCTTTGTATTCATATTATCAATTGTTTTATTGCAGCAAAAATGGGTAAAGCTGGACGAAAACCTATTGTTGAGAAATCAAAACAGAGAGAAGTTTTTATGAAATATGCCGACAAACTACTGGATGTTAAATTGAGAGACCCTATATTTGATACAATTGCAAGTGATTTGGATAATCTTATGACACCGGCAGCCCTTTACATGTCACTGAAAAGGAATTTCAGGGAGTTTCTAAACACTGAATGTAAGCAGCAAACTGTATGTCTGTCCTCGTCATCTTTATCATCATCCTCAAGCAATAGCCCGAGAACCTCATCCAAAATATCACATTCTCATGTCGAGTCCAACCAGCATCATAGTGAAAACGACACAAAGAACTTCAAGTTTGAATTAGATATCTATGACTGGAAAAAACTGCAACCATTAAATGTCTTGTATAAAAGAAATGACTTGAGAACATGTACTCCATTTAAAAAATATAAAATACTGCCTAAGTACAAATGGGTGGATATTTTAAGAGAAAAGATTTGGCTTATTTCTAGATTACCATGCACATGGAATTTCAAAAGTTACAAAGTGGAGTCTGAGCATCATATTTTAGTAAAAGGTCAATGCAGTCAATGTAGCGCTTTTACAAAAATAGCGTGTCAAAAAATAACAGATAATATTATTGAAGGACAATGCCAAATCACAGTCGGAGAAAAAAATAAAAAACATGATCCGAGAAAAAAATATAGAATGAATGCATTGGTCAGACGAAAATTAGCTAAAAAGCTCAAACACGATTCAGCTTCTTTGGTTCATAAACAACTGGCAGCAAAAATGTCTAAACAAGGAATTACAGATACAGCACCAGTAATCCCAACACTCAATGCATTGCGAA
The DNA here is from genome assembly GCA_916610215.1 of Omphaloscelis lunosa. Taxonomy (NCBI): domain Eukaryota; kingdom Metazoa; phylum Arthropoda; class Insecta; order Lepidoptera; family Noctuidae; genus Omphaloscelis; species Omphaloscelis lunosa. The sequence continues at coordinate 6,939,403 of OU744270.1, forward strand.
AAATTAAGTACGAAGAACGAAAAAGAATGTGGTTACACAATAACGTTATTCTGAGCATTCTTACGATGGCTGTGACCAAACCAATTTTTTTACGTGATATACACTTTTTTCCTCGAATTCACATTTATTACTGGACTGATGAACAACAACAATACTGCCGTGAATATCAATCTTGTTTTCAAAGATTAACATTGGATGCTACAGGTTCAATCTTTCAACCTCTTAAATTACCAAATGGTTATGAATTGAGTAAGAGACTTTTCTTATACGTAATAATATTAATAAATCAATTCGATGTGTGTGTACCTTTATGTCAGATGATAACCGATTCACATGACACTGCGTCTGTTTCTGCATGGTTATTACAGTGGTTGAAAAATGTTCGTTGTCATCCTGACGAAGTTATAACAGACGATTCTTCTGCGTTAGTAGCAGCAAATGTTAGAACATTCAGTGATTTTACATGTGTGAAAGACTATTTACTTCGTTGTTTTAGTATTTTGAATGGAAATAAAGAAGAACTACCAAAAACATTTATTAGATTAGATACCAGTCATTTTATAAAGACTCTGTATAATTTGAATTGCTTCGAAAATGTTGACACAAAAATTAAAATGTATTATATTCATTGTATCCGCTACATTAAAGAATGTCAAGACTTTGCACTTGTAAAGGAAATCATTACAAAAATGATAAAACTTTGCCTACATCAAAATGATTTTGAAAACGATGATTCAGGTTTGAAGGAGAGCAAGCAAAACCTTGACAATTTGTTAAACAGTCATAAGTATGCTGATTTTAAAAATGTGGATCAAAATGAAGAATTTGAATATGATCAAATTGTCATTGATGATGCCGGCGTTCGAGACATTGTCGCATGGTTCGATCTGTTGGTAGATAATGAAAAAAAAAGTAACCCTGCAAATTCCTATGTTGGTAAAAGTAGTTCATATTATTTACCACTTTTCATCCCTACTTTAAAAAGATTATTTATAAAACTTCCTTTGTGGAGCAACGTAATGTGCTCTTATTTCAAATCGGAAACCTTAAACGCATCGTCTTCATGTGTAGAAAGCTATTTTCGCACTTTAAAACAGTTAGTTTTTAAAACAAAAATAGCGAGACAACGAATTGACGAATATTTGCAGCATCATTACGATTATATCAAAGGAGAATTGCATTTAGCATTAAATCAATTAAAAAACTTAGGTTCCACTACTTTACTAAAATCTAAATCACGCCGAACTAGGCGTGCCATGACTAAAAATATTTATAAAAAAGAAAAGGTAAATCCTAAAAAACAAATCCAACAAAAACAAAAAGAATTATATTTTTCCAGTGATTCTATATTTAGTGATAGACCATCCTATTTGGAGAACTGGCGAGGAGAATCGAATACACATAATCGCCTGAAAAAAGATGATGAAATAGTAATTATAAGAAACGGGAATTTAGCTTTGAAGGAAAGCTCGGGTTATTTCAATACATGTGCCTTCGATTCGGCATTTTATTTAATAGGTCAAGCCTGTATTAGAAGTTCTGCTTTCAAAAGCTTTTTGAGTGAATTAAAAGGAGATTGTGTTATTAATTACATTTTTATGCTTTTGAACGGAGCACATGATATAGAGCAAATTTACAATTGTAGATCAGAAATAACAAAAACTTTTTTCCAAAATAAAGACTGCAGTTGCAATGTGGCTTACATATTTGAAAAAATATTTATAAAATATTTTACAAGTGCTCAATACTTGAAAACCTGTACAAATTGTAATTACATACAATTGAAAAGAGACCATGTATTTATTTTAATTAACCTTGATATTTTAAAGATATTTGGAATATCAAGTTTAGAAGAATCAATTTGTTTCGATGAAAAAATTAACACAATGTGTCAGAAATGTGACACACAGTTGAAAGGAGAACTTAAGTTAGGCGAGATCATAACATTTGATTTAAACGGAGCTGCAGACTCAGTCTTACTCACTGAGCTGCCGATTACTATTAACATTAAGGATAATTACTATTTCTTAGTTGGTACTATAGAATTTATACCAGGCACAAAAATAGGCCACTATAAATGTCATTTTTTAAATAACAATACATATTTTTGTTACGACGACAATTCTTTTAAAATCGACATAAGTACCTCTAAGAAAATTTGTCTACATTCTGTGTCATATATTCGAGTCAGTTAATTTATAAATATTATGTTAGTTTATAAAGTTTTTATATTTATCTTGTTGACTTTAATTACTTGATTGTTTTGCCTTTGTGTTGATTTTGAATAAAGAAATTTTAATCGATAACTGACTTTTACTTTTATGAAGTATGCTACAGGATGCCTTAACTTAAAATGTATTTATATAAGCACTAGCCCTAAAAAAATAAGATATAAATATCGAACATTACAACAGTCACTATTCAGTCTCACTTCATTGTGAAAATGCATGGTCACCCTACTCTCATACGGTTTCATACTACTGTTTTTTGTAAATATCTTTTAAAATATGAATGCTGCAGTTATATTCGCCGTATTTATCCAAACTAGGTTACGTTACCCGTCGCTTAGTACTTTAACTAAGCTTAAACCTACTTTTAATAACGAGATAAACGCCATTGTATTTTAGGCATATTGCCGTCCGAGCGGCCAACTAAAATCGACTCTAACAAATTATTGAACCTACTTTCTAATATATTTTTTCTGTTTATTCGCTGTAACAAATTAGTAACTAATTGTCCATACACATTAGCCTCTATTAATTTGATATTTATGGTGACATAACTACCTACTCATAACCTGAAAACTAAATATTGCATAACTTTTTGTTTATTTACGTTTTGACGTTTTTTATTTTTGTAACAAATTGAACAAATTATGGCCTTTCTTTTGATCCATCATTCGTCTATCTGCATTATATAGTTTCTGTGTAATCACGGGCGATGATTACGGCAAGTGGCGGTTCTAGCGGCCAACTATTTTTTGTCATAGCGTCTTAGTTTTTTTTGTAACAAATTCACGAAAAGAAGTGTGTAAAGTAACAAATTAACACTAATTCCTGGCAAAGTTTCATCAAATACTATGAGGTGGCCGCGCGGTTGAAACGGACATCCGAGCGCCACGGACTACTATAGAAGTCGTTCTGTGACGTCATAAGCGTACGATTGTCAAGGTCACTTTTGCATAGTGCAACAATGTAAACGGCAAAGCGCGCACGCCTCCTTCTTTCCCGCTTTGCTTGTGATAAGAACAAAATGATTTTAATTGTATTCTATTGTATGACTAATTAAAAAGTGCTGTTAAAGAATTGAACTCTATGAGTTACAAAAATTATTGCAACGTGTGGAATCGAACTCGAAGTGGAGGATATTGACACAGATGATTCTGATGTACTTAACTCCATCTAGGTAATAATCATAGTCTTTCCATAGTTTAAGATAACAGTTCATTTTAGTCACCAAAACCCATAATCCACTATCTTCATTTCCATATCCTGCAATGGTCCTACCTACACCAACCGAAGTTTGTCCTTATGATAATCGTAAGTTGGTGACTCATTTAATTAATTAATTAAAAATGGCCTCTTGCATGCCTTCCAAAGGTCCCCCAGGGTTCCCAGAAATATCAGGAGACGTAAAAATATTAATAACGGTTATTCATCAAAAAGTAAGAAAAAACACGGGATAGACAAAAATGAGAGAAAGCAAGACCATAGACATCCTTAATCAGAATTGAATGTAACGTGCTCTGAGCGCCAAGGACTTGAAATGAAGTCAATGGATGACGTCATGAACCTAATAGAGATGTACCACATTTCTTATAGTTCTAATTTAGTTAAAATTAACTAAAACGTCCTATAATCATTAAGTTCTCTGCTAGTGCTGTGCACTTCTATAAGTGACGAGTTCACAATACCTAAAACTGTATGTGATTTTTGTATGTGTATGTTTAAGTGAGTTAGTCGTTGAGGTGCCAAATAAATAAAATAAATAAATAATTGAGTTATGCATTTTTTCTTAAAGTCTTATTATTTATACTGATTTTTCTTACTAAAGATACTGTGAAATAAAACAAATATGGAAATATTGAGTCAGTTTTTATTTATATTCGTAAATTTATAAATAAAGCTTAAGAAAATTATGAACCTGTGCTTTAAGTTTTTACTATTTTTAACTAATTTCCCTATAAGTCTTCGCAAGAAAAAAAAAATATTGGCCCTCAGTCCAGATGCGCATAAGAATAGTCACTAGCACGATGCAGTGTGGATGTGACACAGTTTTGTCATCGTTTGAAAGTAGAGCATAGTTATGACAAACTATTATGCCAAAATCAAAAGACAAAATGTCAAAATCATTACACCTACTTACAAACTTTTTGGGGTTTCCCATTTATTCCACTGCAGACTTAGCGTGGCCGTTTTTAGTATACCTACTTCGTTCCATAGCCCGTAGGGAGTCCCGGACTCATAGACAAGAGACCATGTTTGCGCTCCGTAAGAGAGGGTGGGGAAAACGCACGTGTCCATGGGCTACCGTGTTAGTTAATTTTATATTTTTTATATAAATAATTTAATTATTTTTACCTTGTCGCTGTCGAATAATTGGGAGACTAATTCTGCCCTGCTAAGCACAAAGGCGGTAACACAACCGGAGTTAGTTTCGAGAAAATGGACATTTGTAAATTGAAATTTAAGGAATAATGGAGATATAAAAAACTTCTAAGTGGTTTTTTTTTATATTTTAAGTTAGATAGCGCTATTTCGCTTATACCATTACATGCTAAATTTTTAAAGCTATTGAATGGTTTTAAAAAAACTAAAAGGCTGGATCTCAGAGATACCGCCTTTTGCCTAGCAGAGCAGATTTGGTAATGTAAATAAATCTTGATATAATTAAAACCATTAACACACATCGTAAATAAAAATATAATTTATTTGAACATTTCAGTTTCATATTTACAATTTTATTTTTGAGCATTTCAGTAACATCAAATCGATAACTTCTTTACTTATTTATGTATTACAAATTGGCAAGTTTGATGGAACGTTTCGCAGATCGATCGTAGATCTCTATGGAGAAGAACGGACAAGAAACTGCAAGGACACTCTTTTATTTAATCAAGGTATTAAAAAATCCTGCGTAAATTACAGCTAGTACATATACTAGAACAATAATAGTAAGACATATTTGTGCAGTTTTCATCATATGTGTGGGTTCGCACTGGTGAAACATTCACTTAAAACATGTTGAAGTCTCAGTGTTTTCTGTCAATCGACTCGCATTCGCCTTGTCACTCGACAACTTGTTGACGTGAATTATGTTTGATGTTTCATATCACTTGACATACCTACATATTTTATAGACAACTTCGTTAACAAAATGTTTCTGTATGAATCTTGCAACATGATACGCAGCAGTTGTTTGTTGCACATATTTCACAATATCAACCAGAAGATTCAGCTCATTTTTAGGTGGATATTACACTATCGACATATCTAGGATCACAGATCTACGAGTCATATTTATATGATAATGTAATACAAACATATGATTCAAATCGCCTTTAATCACACATTTTTGACATTTTTTGTTAGATAAGATCATAGAAACAGGTCTTGCCATATTGAATATTATTTATTGAATTTTAATTTTTTTTTTTTTCATTATTACCTGCTCCAAAATCCGTCCATAAAATTATGTGATTTTGCAATTATTCTAAATTGATGATTTTATTGATGGATAAAAAGTAAGTACAACGAAATTTTGGCGTGAGTTCACAATATGCATAGTGAAATTCTAAAATTATTGTTGGCAACACTGCTGTGCTAAAAAATGCTAACTGCTGCCGAGCGGCCGGGCCAAATTGTTTTGGTTTCATTGGTGTTCTTTAAGGTGGATCCAGACTTGGCGAGGCATGCGCTCCGCACGGCGCGCAACGCATGCCTACGTGCATTATGTACTACAAATACTCCATTTAAAATAAGATTTGACATTTGAACAAATGTTTTTATAGTCCGTTCAACCGATTTTGACTTCGTAGCTCATGTCTCGCCACGAATATAAAGGTACACACCTTGCGACGCATGCGTTGTGCGCCGTGCGGAGCGCATGCCTCGCCAAGTCTGGATCCACCTTTAGAGTTCTAGATGTTATATTGTGTGCCGAATGGCTTCAGAATTTGGTTTTAATAGACAATTGCAACCACATATGACAAAAAATATGATCCTAGATATATCATAATGTAATACACAGATATGATCCTAGGGGTCATATAAGTAGGATAAGATATAGGATCCGATATATGATCCTATATATATGATAGTGTAATACCCCCCTTAAACCTGTCCTGGAGGTTTTTACCCAGTTTCTACCAACTCTTTATACCCATTTCCTTTCGCTTGACGTGCCTATGCGTACCTAGTACACGCCACGCAACTGATGCATGTTATCTGTAGAGTTCAGTTGTTTCAAGTAAGCCGCGTGTAAACTGGATGCAGCTTACTCGGGCGTCAATCCGGTGTTATGAGGTCTTTGTTCTTACCAATTCACGGGGTAAGGGACTCGCGTCAAAGGGGGCCAGCGCGCTTTATGCTTTACGTGGGGCCAAGCAGATGCGTCGGCACTCGCGAACATTCACGCCGCTAAGCGCCACGCAAAGTCATCTAGGCTCTCAATCTCGAGGTCCCTCTGGATGACGTCGTTCCTCACGATGCCAGAGGCGTCCACGATGTCGCTTGAGTCTGCAGCGTAAGGTTTTGCTGCGCTCGGAGAAGTATCCGTTCGTCTCGCTCGTAAAAGTGTACCATGCAGGGGCGTACGTCAAAATTGGGCGCACGTACAGTTTGTACACGTAGATGTAGAAATACCAGACTCCTGTGCAAGCGACGATGCACTGACAAACTCTTGTTGTCTCATTCTGTGCTCTATACTCTCGTCTATTTCTTCTATTGCTATCCTGTTCCTATCAACTTCTTAGTCAATGTTATGGGTTCCCAACCAGTGGGGCGTAAAGTGAACGATTATAAAAATTCAAGTTCTTCGAATTAGAAAAACTTTACTGGTGCCAACAACCATGACATAAGTGACCTATATTGATTTTATCATTGAGGGGCTCGTGGCTAAGTAATAACAGCCGCACGGGTCTTTAAAAGGTTAAGCTACTCTTGTCGCGATCAATACACGGATGGGTGAGCATCCATTACATACCGAGGCCCCTCCGTGCCTCGGAAAGCACGTCAAGCCGTTGGTCCCGGTTGCCATTCGAAGATCTTTGAGTTGTTACGGGTAGTCAGAAGCTTGAAAGTCTGACAGTTTTGCCAAGGGGTATCGTGTTACCCAGTAACTGGGTTGTGGAGGTTACATAGACAGTCGCTCCATGTAAAACACTGGCATTCAGCTGCATCCGTAGATTGGAAGCAGACCCTAAAATAATTGGGAAAAGGCTAGACAGATGACGACGTTATCACACACATTGGCCAAACGCACTAAGCTCCATGTTTTACCCGAAAGGTTGAAGTTGGGGGGCGTCGTTTGGAAAGAGGTTGGGAACCACTCGTCTATGGGGTCATTACACCATTCGACTTCTACGTTGGTCTAGTCGCGCCAAGTGACTGCTGCGACAACTTCTAAGCTGGGCTCGATTCCCAGGTCAGGCATGTGCAATAGGTTTGGTCAACTGGATTTTTCCTGTAGCAGCCCAGAGGGTGGCCTTGTGCCTGGCTGGCCAAGGAGCTCGCTCCCTATGACTTCCTGTGGGACTTCTACATAGCTGATATTTGTTACACCTCCACTCTTCAAACCAGACCACAGCATCGCTTGGAGGCAGAAATATGTATGGAGGTAGTACATCCCGGACGATCTCTCTCACAAACAGCTCCAGTACTGAAAAAGCTTGCCAGTTTAAAACTCAAAATTTTCCAAACTCAAATATTCCACATCTGTATATTCGTCATCTGTAGAAGTATTCGGCTTATCTTGAATACTCTTCATCAGTTTTTGATTTAAAGTCTTTTTACTACTACCGTAAACTTTCAAATTTTTATCTTTTAGTTTAGAGGCTCCTTTTAATATGTGATCAAAGTTTATTACTTCTTGCGCAATTTTTGAAATCGTGTCTTTCTTTGTCATTTTTACATTATTTTTTTTCATTTTTATGCCTAGCGGGGGACGGCTATACGCGGAGTTACTCGTATTCTCTCTTAAAGATATATTATTACTAAAGGGAGAATTTGTTTCCAGAACAATATTTCTATTTTTATCACCAGTATTGGGACGTATGTTATCATATTCTATCACAGTTTTGTTAGGAGCTTCAATCATTGATTCGTCTTCAACGTCCATTTGATCATTATATTCTTTGATTATAACTGGTTTTAGTTCTACCAAATGTTTTCGAACAGTATTATCTGTGTCATTGTTTTCCGATATAGGTGTAATCCCGTATTCGGCATCAATTTCTACAGTATGAAATACTTCTACAGTGCTCAAAGTTCCAGCTGATTTGAGGTAATCTTGGTTTTCTTTAATTAAAGTGACGTCGTTTTTTCGTATCTAAAACGTGAAATAAAAAACCCTTACAATAAGGCTCATATTTTCATCATTTATTAATTAATTACAATGCTGTACAAAACGGCCGATGAATCATGACCGGTCTGAACATAGGCACTATGAACTTTCGCGCATGTTCTCTCACTCACACTCGCCTCATGTCACCATTTGGTTTCTAAAAACTGATTTTCCGCACCCTTCTGCGCAAAGTTCGGACCGGCCATGATTCATCGACCGTACTGTAGCATAATCAGCCTATTGTTCCCACTGCTCGGACACAGGCCGTCTCTCGGGCCCAGTGCGAGTTGGTAGATATCACATGTCTTCGAATTTTTGGTTCTGGGAAATGCCGGTTTCCTCACAAAGTTTTCCTTCACCGTTTTGAGAGCAGTGGTGACTGACTGGTGATGAAATAATTTGCTCAAAGTAAGCTCGTTGGGTCGCGGCTGATACCACTGGGCCACCACAGCTCTTTGGGTAGAGGGTAGAGATAAGTGACATTTTTTTTCGTATACATTCTAATGTTTATTACTTTTCTTTTAAAACCAAAGCCATTGCCAACGGTCATGTACCTCTAACACACCGGCACACATAACGTTTGGTGGTAGTGCTTCCCCGGAGGAGCACCTTCACACAGAACTTTACTGCTACTGTTACTCACTTGTTCGCCAGTATTTGCTAAGCCCTGCAGCAAAGCATCGCTGAGCAACGCTTTGTTTCTGAACGCCGCAGCCGCTTTCAGTCTTCCAGCGCACTCCCAACATAGGCGCTCAAGCATGGAATGGTTATTTTCCGGAACCTGGTATGGGGAAGAAAGATGATGCTTAATATCCTTAAAACTTAAATGATGACGAAGGCAAGGTTACCCAGTAACTGTGTTATGGAGGTCAGATAGGCACTCGGTCCATGTAAAATACTGGTATTCAGCTGCATCTGGTTAGACTGGAAGCTGATCCCAACATAGTTGGGAACAGGCAGGCAACTGATGGTGGAGCTGTACGGTCAACCCGCTTGTCAATATTTATTGATTTATTTAATATTTCAAGCACACAACAGTACAGAGGCGGAATATTGCCAGAAGCATTTTCTACCAGTCAGTAGTAACTTAAGAACCACAAAACACCACTTTTTTAAGTGAAAACTTCTTTAAGCGCATTGGGCATTTTTGAGATGGGACTAAATCACTGATTTCGCGACACCATGACGACACCTCCTTTTTGTAAACGCGATTGTGCTCTTTATTTACCAAAGGCCCTGTCAAAGTTGTTAACTCTCAAACTCAAAGCATTTATTTCAAATAAACCAATTACAGGTACTTTTGAATTGTCAAGGGGTCGGTCAGTCAGAAAGATGAAGCTAGTTGCCCATTCCAAAGCGTAGTAGGTACCTATGGAGAAGAACGGGCAAGAAACTCCACGGACACGCTTTTAAATCAAAATATGGTTACAAAATATTGGTTACATTATTCGTGTTGAAGTACGCAGGGACATCGACGCGAAAACGGCTACTATGGATTCAGTACATGGTTCTGAAGCCCCATACGTTAAAAATTTTCGTCGGTTATAATAAAAAAATAGCTTTTTCATAGAAAAGTGCAATACCTACGCGGTCAAAATGTATGCAAGGGGATCAATATGCGCGGCGCGTCGAGAAATTGAAACATGTTTTTCTTACCCCTCCGCTCAAAAGTAGGACAGCTCTTGAAATATGGGTTTAATTTAAATGCATGTGGCATGAATTTTTAATTTACAGTATAGCCTTTAAAATGGTAGCATTTTCATAAATTTTTAACAGTTATTTAGTTTTAAAGATCGCTCGGAACAAGTAACAAGTGAGTGATTCTAAACTTCAGCTCTCGAGTGTATTAATAGGAACAGCTCTGCCTAACTCTTCCGTTATTACAAGCGTGTTGCTATGTAAAACAAATAAAAATGTAATCAGTGACTTACCACTATCCCAGTAATATTCTGGAACATTTCTCTCAATTCCATTTCCTTCAAATCGTACATTTTCACATCCAAAGCTAGGCATACTCTGCACACCTAAAAATAACAGGGTAGATTTTTAGATGAGGCAGTAAGAGCAGGTACACACGGCTACACATCAAGCTGTACATTTCCAGTATAAGCTGACCTCGCATTGTAAGGAAATCTTATACAATACGAGATCAGCTTCTACTGGAAATGTATTTAGCATACGTCTAATATTCAATTCTCTTAATGTCCCTCGGGTATCATCGCATTTCCGAATACAAACGAATGCTAATTTCCATGTCCATCAATTATTAGATTTATGGTGTATATTAATTTGAATTCAGAATTAAGTACTTTATTGTTGTTTTGTTTTGGTTTTCGTGTGATAAGTATATAATTCTAATAATCATAAATCTAATAATTGATGGACATAGAAATTAGCATTCGTTTGTATTCAGAAATGCGATGATTCCCGAGGGGCATTTAGAAAATAGAAATATTGTACTCTTCTAGACAAACTGAGATTAGAGTAGGTACTAGAAAAAACACAAATCCAAAAACTTTCCAAAGCATTAAATGATAAATGATTTTATTTCTGTAAATAGTTTTGTACAAACACTTTTACACGTCAATCATATTTTTAAAAACTAGATGAGGTCGGCGTTTCCTATCTGACTACTCTGAGATGCAAGGCCGAAACAAACTCAGAGGTCGCAGTCTCTTTTAAAGTCCAGACATAAACTTGGTCAGGCCATATGAGGAACATGTAGATTAGTTTCTGAAATGGTCTTTTAAGGAAAGAACCACACATATTTGAGTGGACCTGTCCAGTCAGTGCAAGCATTTGTCAGTAATCGTGGAGCTCAACTCACAACTTAAGGAGCTCAACTCGATGAACAAAACCAAAGAAAACACATTTGGGCAGGCCACATCAACTACTCAAACTGCCAGACCATCATTAGAACTAATTGAGAAAAAAATTAAAACAAAACAAAAAGGAATGACCCGCATAGTCTTCACATTCACAATTATTAAAATAATATAATACTTTAAAAGTCATAAAATTTAATTTAAAAATAAAATAAAACATTAATATGTCACATTGAGTTTGAGACTGTCAGTGCCGGAAACCCTACTGTTTTAAAGATAGATAGATCTATTGTTTTTTACATGGCATTTCTGTTGAAGTCCATATTTCTACTATATTTACTGGACTGTGGTGAAGCAAAAAGGAGTGTTATGATTTTGATAGATATTGTATGTATAAAGATAAAGAATTTTAATTATTTATTTACCATGACCGTTCAAGTATTACGTAAGCAGATTTAGTACAATTATTTACCCCCCCCCCTTGTCTGCAAAAGTAAGCAAAGCTCTTACCCCCCCCTCCCATGCTTACGTAAACATTGGTATATGCATTTTTCTTTTAATGTAAGTATTCTGTTTTTTTTTTTTAAATACAGTATTTATTATTTGTGGGAATCCCCGAATATGCGTTTTGTTCTCAAGCATAGACAATGTGTGGTTTGCCATATGTGTAAAAAAGTAAATTATTACAGCTGACGTAATCACCATCTAGACCCCGCATGTCATCAAAAATAATCAAAGCATAGACCCCCCAACCCCCCTATAGTGCTTACGTAATACTTGAACGGTCCCTGAACATTAAGCTTTGATCATACATAACATAACTTATATTGTAATTTATATTGTACACTAATTTATATTTATCATTTTATACATTAATTTACATGGTGTAGGTACAATTAATTGTTGACAATTAATCGCTACTCTCCTAGCTAGATCACTGAGTAATCTGTATTTAGGAGACAGTTTCGACTCCCAATTTGAGTGTCACAATATGTATGTATGTTCATCTATTTCCTCATAACTTCTAAACTACTCATCATAATTTGACAAATGAGGTATAACTGGTAAGCGTCTTGATCGTCCGCTGATTATAATTATAGACCATGTACCGTGATATTAAATTTAATATAGCGCCCTCTAGTGCACATAAATTTATGAACTATTTTTAATTTTTATTGATGCTAGTTGGGTATCAAATGATAGGGCTTAATTAGCACATTTCAAAAATATATATTACAGCCCCAAAATAATTTAAATACAAAATCTGGAGTCATATGTAATCTCTTCGATTTATGCCCTAACATGTATGTCTCCAGATTTTTAATGTCTCTCAGTGATGTCTTGTTTATACCTTTTATTTTTCGTACTTGCGATTTAATTAGGATTAGAAAATTTATTTGGCTCACATTTGATTCCACCAGTGTATCCGAATCATGATCGTCGTCATCACAAATATCAGTACTATCAACCTGAAAAAAAAAAAATAACCCATGTTAAGTACAGTGGCGATCGATACCAACAAAACCCGCCAAGTGCGTGTCAGACTAAGCACAGGATTCCGTAGTTGGGATGAATTAATCCCAAATACAGACAAACAAAACAATAAATATGAACAGATTTGTACTGCCCACTTGTTGGTTGAATAACTATTATGGTTGAAGATGTAGACGTTTTTTAGTTCAAAGTATTTTGAATAACCTTCCAGTCGATATAGACAGTTCTATAAAAAAAAACCTCTTTTAAAAATAAAATACATAAGTACCTCTTAAATGTTTTTTGTCAAAGCCTAAATGTAGTGAATATTTGGAAAGTAAAAATATGTGCTGAAAAGGAGCTACGTCTGCCAACAAACTGCACAGCAGTTTGTTGGCAGACGTAGGAGGTAGAGGAGGCATGTAAAAACAAGTATTGCTGTGTATAAACACATTTTCATTTTTTCAACATTGTAGTTGAAATACATGTTCAAAACTTGTTACATCAATTAAAACTTGTTTTCGTGAAAAAAAGGAAAATAACGTTGAACTTATTTCGTCAAGGTCAGGTTCCCAGTACCCTAATTGCGTAACTTATTTTCGTTAACAATTATGCCTAATTTGTTTCATTTTGTCAGTTCAACAACATTCATTGCGTTATTTACGTTGTTGAGCAGATTTTTTTTTCCAACTTATGAAGCAATGGATTAGCAATCTGTTTCAAGTATGTGTGTTGTATTACGCAATTAGGGTACTGGTGTGGTAAAGTGCAAAAGAATTATTACAATGACGAGAAGACGATGACGAGAAGTCACTCTCGGTTTCGATAAGTTTTTTTTTTTTTTAAACCCGTTATAAATTCTGAGTATGTAAGAGGAACTGACACCAGTGACTGAACGGTATGGAAATCGGTATGGACATTTGATGCGGAGGAATGAGGAAGATATCGTAGGTAACAGGTAACAGTTTTGTCGACTCACCGTCGTTTCCTCCACTGGTCCGGAATCACCAGCATCAGCTAAACCCTGAAAAAAAAAAGGTATTTTTTAACAGTTGTATGGAAATCGGTTGTTGTCAAGGTATGAAAAGTTGTATGGAAATCGGTTGTCAAGGTATGAAAAGTTGTATGGAAATCGGTTGTCATGGTATGGACACGTGATGCGGAGGACTGAGGAAAATATCGTAGGTAACAGGCAATAGTTTTGTCGTCTCACCGTCGGTTCCTCCTCTGGACAGGAAACACCAACATCAGCAAAACCCTGAAAAAAAAAAAGGCATTTTTTTAACAGTTGTATGAAAATCGGTTGTCAAGGTATGACTAGTTGTATGGAAATCTGTTGTCATGGTATGGACATGTGATGCGGAGGAATGAGGAAAATATCATAAATAACAGTTTTGTCGACTCACCGTCGTTTCCTCCACTGGACCGGAATCACCAGAATCAGCAACACCCTGAAAAAAAGGTCTTTTTTTAACAGCTGCAGTTAAGTACTTCATTGGCATGTCTTTATGCTTCTCAGCTGGCGAATTTGCGTGCCCAGTGTGGCACCGATCCGCTCACGCAAAGCAAGCCGACATTGCCTTGAACGACATGTGTCGAATTATATCAGGATCTCTTAAACCGGCCCCGCTTCACAAGCTCTACCCGTTAGTCGGTATCGCACCACCTATCTTTCGAAGTCGCATGCGCGCTTGAAAAACATAAGCAAGAAACTGATTCCCGGCACCCTCTCTACGAACACACAACGACGCCAGGTAAACTTAAGAACCGAAAGAGTTTCTACCGCTGTAAACAGGCTATCCAAGACCTGAGAGACTGCCTAAGGCGAGAGGAGACCTATGGGAAGCATCTACGACCCAGACGTGACCTGCAGTGGCCTATATGGAACGCAATAAATCGACTGCCGACCCTATTAGGCCGCTGCAAGCACAATCTAGCAGAATGGGGAATAACAGATCCCACCGATACCCAGTGCAAATGCGGTGCTCCTAACCATACCATGTCTCATAATTATGTTGGAGAGTCCAATCCAAAATGTCCTCACTCCTGCACTTCTGAGGACCTAAAAATGCCACTGATGCTGCGATTGGCGGAGCCACCTACTGGGCCCAACTCTTTTTAACATAATACATGTATTTCGTTTCGAGTCGATGGTGACAACTCGAAAAGAAGGAGATACATCATGGTTCTAGTAATAGGCTCTGCTAAATAAGGGACTATCCATAAATTTCGTCACACATAAGGGGGTAGGTCAACAAAGAGTGACATCGTATGTATGTTTTTTTTTTTTACCTTTTACGTTATTGGAGCGAGGCATTTGAAAAAAAACGATTCTCAGTAAATGAACTACTCATTTATTAAATTTTTTACATCTTAAATGTTCCAAATAGCCACCATTACCGGCTATGCACGCTCTGCCTCTGCAGCGTCGGATAATTAACTGTTTTATTCTTCGTGTTAATCCGTTTGCACTAATTTCTTCAGCTGCTGACCGAATTCTTTGTCTTAATTGGTAAACAGAAGTGGTCTCCTTTTTTGTCGGCGAGTTTGCAAGATGGAGTCCGTTTACAAAAGCAAAAATCGTCAGGAAGGTAATAATCATTAGAATCAACAATAGAACTCCTTAAGTTAGCATAAATCAACCTATAATGTTCCCACTGCTGGGACACAGGCCTCCTCTCTTCTAGAGGGAGTGGGCTGTAATCTACCGCAAGCCCAAAGAGAATAATTTTCAAGTGTCTCTACAAGGAAAGTGTATCTATAAGGAATAATTCCTCAAACAAGGTGGAAGCATAGATGCAAAATACTTCCAAGGAGAGCTCATGACATATTTACAATAAATTTGTTTTCTTTAGAGGAAATAAAAGATCCAAAACATTTTGTTTGTAGTTTTATTTGTTCCTTTGAAAATTAAGGTTATTCACTTTCTGCTTCAAATCAAGAGATATGAAGACACTGCCATCTATATTGATAATGTAAGTTGAGGAGTGAGCAAGCACTATTTGTCTTATACACGTGCAATAGTCTTGCATGAACTTTTGCACAAATATTAGTCGGATTAAAGCTCTGAACCAACAGACACCATGTCTATTGTTTTCCATACTGCAAATTTATAAATTAATTGTTAAATAAACAACATTAATTACCTCTTTGATGTCACCTGGAACCGCAAATCTGTGAAGCTTCTTTGAAGTTTCAGGGTAATCACTAAATGATGTCTTTGGAAAGTGTCTATTGCAGAGCATTTTATGTTGGGTATGAAGTTTATGCTGGAATTCTGGTGAGCAGTAGTCTTTATCGGGAAAGCAGTACTTTGCCCATAATTCACAGCTGAAACAAAATTATACCTTTCAAAATAACCAATGGACTAGGATGGTCGATTATGAACCGGAACCAACCTAAAAAAACTGGGTCAGTGAGTCGTCTTAGGCTCTACTAATATGTATTTGCTAATATGGAAGCCTTCATAGCTGTAGTTCAGTAGCAGTAGCAGATCCGGGGGGCACTAAGGGCCTCAAGCCCAACATAAGCATCTGAGTTCTCATGCGACAATTCTTAAAGCGAACATTACTCAACCTATGGTACAATTGTCATCTTTTTATGATGTTATGTTTATGTGACGAATTTTGAATCCGTGCACCACTCATTCTGCCACTCACACTGCCTGGTTTGACCTCCATGTACCTATATTCACCACCAAGATATCTTCGGTAGTCTACAACCTAACGAAGTCATTGAGGAATTTAGGAAAAGTAATCCAAATTGTTAGGTGTTAAGTTAAAATATTGTTTTTTTTTTTTACACAGCAACCTACCCTCAGCTAGGTCAAGGCCTCCCCCCCCCCAAACGACAATCCTGGGTCTGCCCACTTTTCAGTAGCTTTTTTGTTGACAAATCAAGACTTAGGAATCAATTTAAATCTATCAATTAAAATGAATCTTAGGAAGCCTTGGTATACATTATTTAATAGGTAATCCTCATCTGACTTTCGCATTTACAATAAGCAGTCACTCTAATACGGCTGAACGGATTTTAATGAAATTTGGCAAAGGGGTAGACCTTGACCTGGAGAAGGACATAGGCTACTTTTCATCCTGGATCGCAGACAAAATCGCGGACAACAGCTAGTTAATCATAAACTTTATAAATACATACCGTAATGTGTTCGTTTTTCCGGGTTTTGGAAAGCGAAACAATGTAATCAGCGAGTCCTCAGCCGGTGAACGTCCACACTTATAACATCGCCGAAGACTTTCCGCGTTTATCACCGACGACATACCTCGTCAAGTTTTAAGGTCACTTTCTCACAGATCACACGAGTCACTTTCTCGAAAAAGATTCAGAAACAGAGTCACATTCTCAAAAAACAACAGGAGTCAATATATATCTTAAAACACAAAAATCGCAGTCAATTTAAATATCAAACTTAAAGTCAATATCCCAAAAAGTCAAAACGGAAAAATTGAGTCAATATCTCGAAACACATTCAGAGTCACTATCTCAAAATATTTAGTTCGCACCACAGAGTACTTTTATTATATATGGGTTCGCACTGAGAACAAACAAACAAAACCTCAATTTATTTTTAACAACACAACAGGACGCTACGGCTTTTAATAAACAACTTCGGAGCCTTGCTTGGTTTTAGGCCGCATTCCGAATTAAAACATAATCGCTAATCGCACACAGCACTGACATCAATAATTTGCGTTCCGATTTAGATAACACGATTATGACAGCTGAGAGCGAGCTGTCAATAATTCGGAACACGCTCGTGGTTTGATTAAGTACGGTTTCCTAGAAGAGCGGTAACCGTAACGTTGAATAACGTCACTGGGAGTTGTCTATAGAAACAAGTGAAGGCCTTACGCTACGGTCACCCGCCACAGAGTACTTTTATATATAGGTAGTCACCGCTCTTCTAGAAAACCGTAGCTTTAGGAGGCACAATTTGTAAAATGACACTTTAGTAAAGATATGATGCGACTCAAAACAAAACAGCACAACAGTAATTTAATCATTTTTGACATCGCTCACGGTGATATTTATGGCATGGTCGGTGTTATCGCAAGATGGCGCATGTCAGTGATTACAGCGTAACTCAGAACGCAGCATAGACATTTAATAAGTATGGACTGGAAATACCTACAAAAAAAAGGTGCATACCTACAACTCAAAATGTCGCATAAAATGGCTGCCAATGCTAGAGTTGTGTCATTCAGGGAACATGGTGTTACTATTTCGAGTATCGATACTAGTACGTAATAGTATAACGAATCTTACTAGATATCACGGTTGAATCATATTTAAAAAAATATTAGCTAATAGTCCGTTGTAACAGAAAAAAACGAGTATTGACAATTTATCACTTCCCAAACAATTTTCCGCATAATTATAATTTCATTTATAGAATTATTACTTAGCAAATAAAGTTTTCACAAATAATTGTAACGCAAACCTAATGTTTGGGAAGTGAACGTTTAAACAAAGCCAATATTTAGTATCGACCGAGCATGCAAGTCTTATGCCTGTTTTCACCTTCACTAAGTGACACTTAAATGAATCCCTAATAAAAGTTCACTGTTGGATTTTCAACGGTAGACTCAGCGCTGAGAGTTGAAAATCCAACAGTGCAGTTTTATTTAGGTATTCATTTAAGTGTCACTTAGCTGTCGGTGAAACGGGAATTAGTGAATTAAATTTTTAACAATTTTATCATAAATGAACATTCGGAATAATACACATCCTTGCATATTATAAACCAAAGTCCACCGCCGCGTCTGTCTGTTTTTCTGTCTGTCTGAACGCGAAAAACTCAAAAACTACTAAATAGATTTTCAATCAATTTTCACTAATGGACGGAGTGATTCATGCGGAAGGTTTTAGTGTATAATTCATTAAGGTTTTGTGTAAATTGGCTGAAATTTGATGATTATTGTTGAAGATGTCGGTAAAAATCATGCGGACTGGGAACTTTATTAGCGTGCGCCGCGGAAATCATAAAAGTTACATAAAATGTATGTTCTACAGTATTGTTCATCTTAAAAACTTCAACAAAAAATCGTATACACATCATAAAACTCTGTGGACCGGTCTCTCGGTGCTATGAACCAAAGAGTACAGTTTGCTGTAAACCACGGGCCGGACCGAATATCATTTCAGCGCAGCGAAGGAACTAGTATCAGAAACTATTACGGCAACGGTACAACACTATTCCACCATGACATATCATTGTAAACAAACGAATGTAATTATGAAATAATAAAAAGGTCTGTTGGACGGAAATAAACCCATATAATTAAAATTTAAGCCGTATTTAATGATCGCCTAGCAATTTTTTCATCGAAAGTTTATCACTTTATGTACTATTGCATGAAAACCGGCTACTAACCTGTGCAAAGACAATTGAGGCTGATTTTCCTTCTTTCTTGCACCACACTTCACAATACAACACAATGGCATGTTGAATTGGTGTTTTCCAACGTATATATGTATTTTTAAAGGAAAACTCTTAGTAATTTTCTCACAAATCTCAATAAAACAAAAAGTAAACAACCACTTGACAGCAGAACTACCATGAACTTGTCGCATATTATGGCGGATATGGCACTTACCTACAAACTGTTACTACGTCACAACAAAATGTTGCCATTATGAGGAACAACTGAAATATTGTTGTCTCTTTTATCAAATACGATTACCACATTAGAAAGAGTGAAATAACACGATATTTCACATTCTAGTTCGTATTTCACCCATATTTGTATAAGCAAATTTATGTATAGAATATCGCGGCGCCTCCATGTTTTTTCTATCTCAATGGAACGCAGCCTTAATCAACCGGCACGTCAACGTCATCAGTGACATTAGCACTGTAGCACAGAACATTAATTATAATTTTATTATACTGGTCATTAAGGTGGAACCTTCGACCATGCCCGCGAAATTCAAATTTTCTTATGTTTTTTTCATTTTGTAGGTCAGTCTCAGATCTCATGTTAATGATTGATTGATTGGCGGTCATAAAAGATGTCCTCCCTCCATTTCTTCCACATCTCACGGTTACCTAAATAACATATCAAATTATTTGCTGCTAAGAATGTCAATTTCGTGAATTTATGACATACACCATCACTGAGAATTGTATTTACGATTTTAATTATTAACATTCTGTAAATATATATTTATTATTTTTACGACCGCAAATCAATCAATCATTAACATGAGATCTGAGACTGACCTAAAAAATACAAAAAACGTAAGAAAATTTGAATTTCGCGGGCAGGGTCGGCGCTTTCGCCTTAATGGTGTATTAAAACTTTTTTTTTGTCTGGTATTAGGTTCTAGTTTTTTTTTTTTACTCTATCTATTCTCGAAATAGGTCCTGAAGGTAAAAGTCGTGCCATTAAAGATGAGACTTGATGCACCACGTGGTTTGACTTGCGCAGTAGACGATTTATGGGTCTCTTTAGCGGTATGATGTCCCCGCTTGGGTGTCATCGGGGCGGCGGAAGGAGCGGCGGGAGGCGCGGTCAAGTCTCATCTTTAATGGCACGACCTGTACGTCGTTGATTCAACAGAGCAAAGAACATGGGTTACTATTATACTCAAAGAGGTATTTTAGTTACAAACTAGCCTATGTCCTTCTTCAAGCAAGCTCTCTGCCAAATTTAATACAAATTGATTCAATGAAGTTCAGAAAAGTTACAAAATGATGGACAGACTTACTTTCACATTTATAATATAAGAATGAATCAGTGGGATAAACTGGTTATAACATTTCCTTATTAATGACAACAACAACATCATTATTCTGCTGCAATATAATAGAACATTGAAAATAAAACAGATAGTTGTCTATCTCACTTAGTTTAATAGTGCTTTCTTGGGCAAAACATCAGGTGTAGAGAGATAAAGCAATTATGTGAATTAATAATATTGTTTGTGATAAATATAGAACATCAGTATTTCTCTACAATGTAAAGCAGGCATTTTAAATACACTTTTCAAGAGTTAATTGTACTAACCTTCAGGCATTGAACACCAGGTACAGCTGTTCTGAACAACTTGTTCTCATGAAAGCATGTGCGCATAAAATGTTTGCTGCACAGCATCTTATGTTTAGAATGCAGTCCATTCTGAAATTTCGATGAAAACCAGGCTTCGTTTGGGAAGCAACACTTTGCCCATAATTCACAACTGGAAATGAAAAAAAAAAACAAAATAACATCTTACCACAAAAATCATATTCCTAAATTAAGGTATTTATATAAAAATCGAAACTTTTTGTATTCACTTTGAAAGAGATGTAATAATAGGTGTAGGCAATAAGATGATTTTTGGCAACAAAAGTTGGGACAGTAAAGGGTACAATATACCATAAATATTTATACACACTTTGTTATGTTATTAACAATATTTTTGGTATTCTATGTTGTCTAAAACAAATAGCATGGAAAATATATAAGTAGTTACATACTTATGATGGCCAACTTTTTTGAGAAAAATAAAGTATCAAATTATTTTAATAGAAAAAAGTATTTGGAAGGAAAAAAAGTATTTTTCAAATTTATGTTTTGACTATCGGTGCCCTGTGGTTTCACCCGCAGACTCGATCCCATGGGAATATCAAGATAAAAGTATCCTATAACACATAGGATACTTTTATCTCCATCATCCAGGCTATAAACCATCTGTGTGCCAAATTTCATCCAGATCTGTTCAGAAGGTTTTGCGTGAAGGAGTAAAAAACATCAACGCATTTGTAATATTAAGTAGAAATGTATTTAATTTTATAGTAGAAATTAGTAGGAGGTAGGATAGGACTTCCCTAAAAACATTTTTAGAGGTGCTTTTAGCAAAAGCTAACAATTTTGGTTGTATTTAAAGTTTCAATGCTAATACACAATAAATTTTGATTTCGATAAATAAATACCACGTTTATTTTTTTAATTTATGAACGATAGTATTTTTTTTTTCTCGCCACTTCAAATTCATTACCGAAAAATACTCTCAGTGAAAGCCGAAGTTGTGGGAACTCAAAAAATTTTTTTTTTACATTTTTGTAGTTATCAGATGCATTTTTAAGTACATACATAGGTATTGCCATTTGTCAACAGTATTTTTCTCCGAAAATTCATTATAATTAAGTAGGTACATACTAGTTTTTTTGTTTACTTACAATTATCGATAAATAGTTCAGTAACTACCCATATGAGTGTATCGTTTAGTATATCACAATGTTAGAAATAAAGTATTTTGCATACTTACTTTATTTTTATGCAAAAGTATTAAGTATATTTATCGAAAATAAAGTAGGATACTTCATTATAAAGTATGGTTGGCAACCCTAACATACCGCAGAGCATTTTTTGGGCCAGGCTTTGGAAACCGATGCAAAGTGATGCTGCGATCTTTAGAAGGTGAAGATCCACACATGCAACAGATTCTAGAGTTTTCTTTGTGCGTACTCATCGCGAAATTAAAACACAAAATTAAACAAGAGTCACTGTCAACACCGAGTCTATAACTCACAAATACACACAACCACGGAGGAGAACGCTCGACTCAGCATTATCAAGGTAGAATTAAGTGGAACTAGTTATAGAGCTAGTTTATTTAATACAAATAAACATAAGTCCAAGATACAATGGTGCGCAAACGGTGGTAAATATTTTCTTGTGACATCAAAGACGTCAACGTCATAATAAATATGACGTACGGACGTTAGTGTTGCCACACATTATCCCTTATACTTACCAATATTTTTTTTATTTTGATCAATTAAATATGATAGATTTCTTAGTGAATATATATTTTTTGGAATCAGAATATTAGGAAAATGTATTTTCAAGGCCAATTTACTTTAAACATCAATTAATAAGCTCATTATTATAGAGAATACGAAATTGTAATTTTGGTGGCAACATATATATATATGTGTATTATATATTCTGTACTTAACTCTGATGTCGTTGTCTCTCTTGTTTTCAAGCACACCTACATACTGTTCATAGAATAGAGTTGTCAGACCTAGGTATAGAGTAGACAGTTCGACACCCCCTGCACACTGTCTAATGAGGTTAAAAACTGAAAGCTCATAACAGGTGGCAGCACAGTTGTACGTCTTTAAACCGCCATTGTTGTGTTTATGTTTACTTTTTTGTCGATCACAAATTATACGAAAACTAGATAAGTATGTATGACACTTGGAGTGTAGCACTATTAAAAGACGACCTAAGGACAGGGGAAGCGTATACCACTGGTAAAAAAGCAACTTTAGTGGAAAAATCAATAAATTATGAACTTTTTATAATTGAAAGGTTATTCTGTTTGTTGACTTTAAGTTCGTTATTTGTTAAAGACTGGAGGCGTACGATAGAAATAACCTGACCAAAATTGAAAACCAACTAGGGCATGATTTACCAGACTGAAAAAACCAGAGATAGCATTTCTAGCACTGATCTATTATGATAATATAAACACACACATACTTATAATTTACATAATATCACAACACAAGTGCCTGTATGTAATGAAAACAGACTTAGTTCTCTTGGGAGCATCACTTATGAACCACTTTCTCTCATAAAAGGCTTAAAGGATAGCACATATATAAAAAATATATATCGGATTCCAATGTTATTCGGAGAGCTTTCTCCTACAGTTTTCTTCTTATAACATCTTTAGCAAATACATGGGCCCCCGTATTTTTGCAGCAAACAGCTGCGCAACTGGGCTCAATAATTCATAAATTCATGGCTAACTGTCAAATGATCAGCGCCATCTGAAGTGAGCAAGTGGCAGTTTTTAACCCCATTTATTTTAGGCTTTGGTCTCCCTATTTCTATAGTAAGCATTGTGACGCGGCGTACGGCGGCGGCGTGATACTGTAAGCGGACGACGGCGTCTATAGGAGACCATAGCCTTAGCTCTCGCCCTATTAAATCACCATATTACCACAGATTAAGAAACGGACAGAGGGTAAGATTGTAAAGAGAGCGTGCAAAATTTATACCTATTCTTGTAGGGTTGGCACAGGAGAACAAGTACAATTTTAACAGTTAGAGTTTAAAAACCCCCGACACAAACAATTCCTCACTTCTCTTTGCTACTCCATCACCAGACTCTGTTCACTATCTATCTATAACCTATTTATTCATTGAAAACATTCCATTGAGCCCAAACACCTGAGCTATAAGTTGGGAATGGAGTTGGGTATCCTGCAAATTCCAGGTGATGCTGCAGCATCAGCTAAATGTTACTATGCTCTTTTAATATCATTGAAGTAACCAGAATAAAAAATTTCAAATCGATCAGACCTATGGAAGATTCTCACATCTATTCATCAACTAGAACAGAGCTGATAATCTCCAAACAGCAGAACCGATTTTAATAAAAACATTTCTAAGAACCATCGCTAGAAAACCTGCTTTCAAATAAAAATAAACTACATTCGAATCGGTTCACCCGTTTAAAAGCTACGGTGCCACAGACAGAGACACACACATAGCTGTCAAGCTTTCAATACCCCTCTTCTTGTGTCGGGGGTTAATAAAATAATTAAATTGACTTTTCGTTCAATCACATTTAATAGTGATTGTTAACCTATATAATGGTTGTATACCGAAATTAAGTAAATGGTAGCAGCAGCAATAAATTCCACATCCATCTTGTATGCTTGCCGGTCAACAAGTGACTACGGACGATGAACAACGAACATGTGGATGCTCGCACGATGATCGTGCCGATTACAGGCGATCACACGACTAACAATCATCGCCGATTGTGAAGAGCAGGCATTAATATTTAAACTCAACTCAAACTATTAATTTCAAATTAACCAATTACAGGTACTTTTGAATTGTCAAGGGGTCGGTCAGTCAGAAAGATGAAGCTAGTAGCCCATTTTAAAGCGTAGTAAGTATCTATGGAGAAGAACGGGAGCGAAACTCCACGGACAGTCTTTTAAATCAAAATATTGTTACAAAATATTGGTTACATCATTCATGTTGAAATTATACATGTGAGAACAATGTAGAAAGACGTACACGTTAAAAACGTCCGTAATAAAAAACGTAAAAACAAAAACAATTCAAAAATTAAAAAAACTGTGGCAGCTAAGAGATGACCGATGACCAGTCCCCACCACTTAGCTCCTCCATTTTGAAAGGGAACATAATGATTCAACACACACGCCACCACCAGCGAGACATTTGAGTGAGCATGACATACTCTCAGCCGCCAGAGCACATTCAAGTCAATGAAAGACGTACCCAATAAATGGTAGCTTTATAAAATGTACTTGGTCACAGTGCTCACACACACATGTGCTATGCAATGATACAATACAAAGAGATTGAATTTATATTTACAAAGCAAATATATTTTTTACAATCTTCAGCAGCTGCAACAATATTTTTGAATGGTAATCAATTAGTTTATGCTCCCTTGTGGTGCTGGACCAGCACTGAGCCAAGCATTTTTATCAGCGATGTAATCCCCCATCTTATAAAATGCTTGGCTGCGTAGTGTGCGTTTTATACAAGATTTAAATTCCGTTTCATTCAGTTGAATTCTGTGGGGAAATACTGGGCCACTGAAGTTTTCGTTTTGTAAAATGTGAGTACCCGAACAGAGAGATGGCGTTGCACTTTATCTCCCATTCGCTTGCGCTCACTAGCTAGCGCTTTTAGGAATTTTTGTTTCTAGTATTAAATCTTTTTAGCGGTAGTTGATTTAAATGCTGAAACCATAAACTTAATATGTATTTTTTTTTTCTAAATGTAAAGTATAGGCTTGACATGCATTTCCCTTTTCAAAATCATCATCATAATAGCCTTTTTTTCGTCCACTGCTGAGCATATGCCTTTTCTAAATGTAGAGAGAGGGAGTAGGCTGTAAACTACCATGCTAACCCACTGCTGGTTGATCATTACCCATTTCAGAAGATGATGTAGATGCTGAAAACTAAATATAAGTTAAAATATATTTTATAATGTATAACAAGCCACATCATGCATTTATTTCTTCATCATCAATCTTTGTTACATCCACTGAGGAACACATGCCTCCCCTATACATTTACACTTGCAAAGGCTTTGTACTGTTTACATCCAAATGTCATGTCCTCCTTATCAACTTTTAGAATGTTCCCACTGCAGCTGGGACACTAGGCTTCCTTACAAAGACAAAGCCACACTTCTCTTCTTAAGACTAGGCCATAAACCACATTGACCCACAGCAGATTGATCTAATTTCACATGACCTAGGACATTGAGTGTATGCTTAGCACATTATAATTTATCGGAATTCAAGCAAATTCTACATCACAGAGTAGTGATTAATAAAACATACTTCATTATGAATTGTGCAATTATGTAGGTATATTCAAACTAGCTTGTGTTAGTACGGTGCTGGTGTATTATGGTTCACAAAAGAAATCAATATAAAAAGTATTTACCAATATTCAATGTTAGAACAGCATTTTTCGTAAGACGACCACTTGCTGTTTGTTAATATTGTTCAAAATGGTGATCGCATATACGTATGTTGTTATATAATATGTAATTATCACCCAATTCTCGATCTATTTCGCTCAACACCATTTTCCATTGATAAAATTTTTCATTATTTGGGTATTCCTGTGATGGGAAGTCGTGAACTTCTAAAAGACAATATCAACTTATAAAACAGTTTTGTGCCAAAAAAACTTTTAAGTTGTTAATAATTATGAGAACCATACCTTTATAAGGAAAACATCCAAAATAGCATTTAAAGGTAGACTTTCTCGGCATTTTGTAATTTTCGGCGAATCCAAAGGAAAATCGAGATCCAGTACACACGTATCTTATCACAGTGTCCAAGGGAGAAGCAGGGTTAATCTATATATATAAAAATGAATCCCTATTTCCCTTGGTCACGGCATCACGCTAAAACGGCTGAACGGATTTGGATGAAATTTGGCAAATGAGTAAACCATGACCCGGAGAAGGACATAGGATACTTTTTATCCCGATATTCCCAAAGAATCGAGACTAGTGCAGGTGAAACCGCGGGGCGCAGCTAGTCGTTTATATTATAGCAGATATCAAATAAAAAAATTGTAAAAGACCACAAACATATCGTCGGCTTATTGCCAGAAGGTCATTATGTGACATATTCACTATTCTGAGATTTTATCGCGCCCAAAACCAAATTTCATGAATATCTTTGGAGCCGTTTCTGAGATACAGATTATAAATATACATATTGTAACGCGCGATTTTGACATTTCTTGCGACGCCGCGAATGAGAACCCCGCGGCATCGATTGGCAGCAATGGTAGGCGGAACGCAAGCCGCACGAGAACATTGCCGGCTCGACTGAGAGACTAATGGCGGTTGTACATGTCTTTTGTAAACTATGTAAACCATCTTTCTTTAGTCAGGTCAATGTAAAAGTTTTGGTATTTACTAACTTGCCTATTAAACTGTGGAAGTCTGTGTACAAGTGTTGTTTAGTTGATTGATAAACTATTACGAATTAAAATATAAGGTCCCATCAAAATAGATGGACAAATTTCTGGGTCGGGCACTTAATTAGTATTGAAGAAGTCACGAAGTCGTCTGCGATTCCTTCTGCGCTCCAAACGCTCTTCTCCGAGAGCATCTTCCACCTTAAACATACGTAATGCCATTTCGCTACAATTTTAAATAAGGCACATTCACGTTAAAACTTTAAACAATTATAAAACTCAAGATAATTGTAATAATTAATTAAATTCGATACTTACGATACTCAAATTTTGCTGTCGTGAATTTTGACATTGATTTCACGATGTAACTCTTGTCAAATTCAAATTATCGATCGGACTTTTCTCGTTCAGAATAGGGTTTACGAATGGACACTCGTATCGAAATAACGTGCCAACAGAGATGGCAAATACCGAGGCTGTTTGTCTCTTTCTAACAGGGTGACCAAACAATTTTTACACACAGGAGACTTCAAGGACTGACATTTTTTTTTTTTATCGTGGTAAAATCATCAAATGAGTCCTCCCACCCCTTACTGTCAGACTTGTACTGACTAAAATCCACGGTGTCCTTCAATAGCCCTTTATGTTCCGGGGTCACGGTAATGAGATAAGTCCCGCGACCCCGGCAGGCTTTGGCCCTCTAGAGGGGGGGCCCCGTCATCTTGCTGATGCTCTGTGAGGCGCGCGTGGAACACAACGCGCCGTCGACCCGGGCATTCAAGGACTGACATTCAATACATTTGAATTTTAATGCAATATGCGTGCTTTGTATCACACAGACATGTTAATAGTTTTCAGTTTAAGTACAATATTTCCAGCTAATATTATCGATTCATATTTCAGTTACGTGAACGATACTTATTTACCATGCCATCCCTACGGCCTTAATCAGTGCTAGGGCTAATGGTGTAGTATAAAATTCGCTTTTTTGATACCATATCGCTAGCTAAGTGTTCTAGCCAGCGACATGGTATAAAACGCGTCATATAGTATAAATACCTAGGTCATAATCATAAGAGTAGCACAAGCAACCTTATTGCGTTACAACCTCTGAATGAGAATCTCTTTCACTTGGTAATTACCTATCCGTGGTGCTTCGTAAAAAAAATGTCGTATTGACTCTATAGGTACATGGAGTACCTATAGAGTCAATACGACATTTTAAACAATTTTGACATATATTTTTAGTTAATAACAGTTTAAAAATAAAATGCAGCTGAAAACAAATTTAAATACAACAAAAACGATTACATGATCAATTAAACAATTTGTTTAAACAGTAGTTGTATTTAATTAATAAGCGTTTATGTAAAAAGACTTGTCAAGATTGTTTACCTTTAGTTAACTACCTACTCGGATGGAGTATAAGGTCTTAGCAACCAGGCCATAAAACTATTTCAGAAAAATGTCTTAACAATGAGTACCTACCTATGATCGATTAGATTGTCTGAGATCGGTGGGATCGGTAGGTAGCGCAATTATGGTGCGTGCAGGTGATACAGGGTTCTCTCCTTCCAGCGTTCACCCTTGAGAGCAGGTTTTAGGGTATTTAATTAGAGAATAAATGGAAATAAAACCAAGCCATATATATATTATATACATACATATTTAATAAAATCAAACATGGCTAAACAAAATTTTTTTATGGAGCTTCTGCCGTAGGCCGATCTTAGTGCCTAAGTTTCTCAAAGCATTACGTTTTGCATGATGGAACATTCTTAAACTTAAATATGAATTAGCCAATGCTTTAACTAGTTGCAATTCGTGTGGTTATTCATCTGTTATACATTGGTTTGGACGCGTCGGACTACATAGATGATTGAATCTTGTGTGAAACAATTGTTTTAAATGCATCAATATTTTATTTTTTGTTGTGTTTCGGAATGAACCTCGAGTCAAATCTGAAATAAACAGTTTTTCACAACACTTGATTACTTCAAATGCAAACATAGAAGCATATTTTAGTCCGCCCCTATCAATAAAAGTGGTAAACGACGAAAAATTTGTCACATAAACAAAATAAGCGTGGTCACAATGTTGTTTAGGTGTAATTAATATGTCGCGACAATACTGGCATGAAATTTTATTTAATAACTTATTTGTAAAATGTCCAGTAATATAATAAAGGATATTCATTTTGTAATCTGACATACTAACTCTATCAAGGTTATCAATAAGGGTATCTATTTGTTGTTCTTCATTGGGATCCGAACCTTGTTTTTCAAGAATTGCCCTTTCAGGGCTATGAAATTCTAAAATGGGGGAAAGTTAGAAATCATCATCCGTTCAATTTGCATTCATGCTTGGCCTAACGCTGTTATGGTAAAGAAGCTTACGCATAGTGTACCTAAATTGTAACGCGTTAGGATTATTGTTTCCCCCGCCTTGCGCACGAACACATGAAAAAAACATTTCTAATTGGTCTTGTGAAAATTTGTATGGCAAGAAATAATCCAAATTTCCAACTGGTTTCAGTAGGTCGACTGCAAAATTTTGAACACTATATGTATCAACAATTAAACATAAAGCTGCCGTTTTTCTCAAATATTCTCGAGTTTCTGTTAAAATGCCCATCCAAAAGACTTTGTTACTAAGCCGCAATGGGGACTTGTAACCAACATCTAGCGGTGATTTGGCATTTAATACATCGAAAACTCTATCTATCATTCTAATGAATTCGGTTGTTGCCTAGCTATTTTGGAATTTTTCGTTACCACTAGCCCTTAAGAAATCAATGGCATCAGCTACTGACGAACTTAATGTTTGGGCTGCTAATTTAACATTCATTTTTTTTGCCAAAGAAATTAACATGACACGCATTTAATTTATTTACCAGTCGTAACCCCTCTTCTTCTTGCTATAAATGTAATATAATGATAAAGCGAACTGTTTTACGTCCTCCGAATATCGTACACCTCTATTACTTTTATCGGTATTTAAATGGTTATGTATGTTGACAAAATTATTTTTCATCATATGTTCCACTTCATCATAATTATTATGCTTACGTTTTTTTAACATTGTCAAGATTGGCTCTAATTTTTTTAATTTAGATTCGCGTCTGTTTAGCCTTAGAGACAGTATTTTCACTTTACGCTTTAAATCATCTTCTGCGGGGCTGCTATGCCTGTACATTTCTGTTTGGACAGCTACATCCTTATTGCTTGAACAGATTTTTTTTGCTGGAGGTGGGTCCAAAGAACTTGTAGAAGGGCTCGGTGAAGATTTTTCCATACTACACTCTTGAGAAGTTGAAGGATTAGGATTAAAAATGTGTTGATATGGAAGTTTCACATCACTAAGTACATTACAAAAAATATATACAAAAAATACTCATACACAAATGTTATAAATTAGATCAATCAATAATTTTATTTTATTTTATTTTATTTTATTCAAAAGGAACAACTAACAGCTACAATATAAAACATAGGAACAAGAAATACATTTAAAAAAAAAAATACAGGCAATATTGTAGCCCACAACGCTGTTCACGGATTAGCTACAGGACAGTGACAGAGAAAATAATCGCTAGGGTTACAAATACATTTTTTTTTTTTATTAACTAACTTGTTTATAGTATATCTATATAACTTTTATGAAATGGTACACAAAAAAAAGAAGGAAAAAAAAGAAAGAAGGAAATATGTTCAAGAAAGCTCCTTGAGTATCTATTATACACAATAAGTGTCCATAAATACACAATCATTACGGCTGATTGTTGTGGTACCTACATTACTTAACAAGGTTTGTCATATCAACGCTCATGCTTGGTAAGCACAAATATTTATAAAAATACCCCGAGTTGGACAACAGATCACCATAGTCTAATAAATAGTAAGTTTAAGGTAAATAGTTATTATTATAAAAAGTGATAAATGTAACATGCTTACCACTGGAAAAATGGATGGTACTGCATTCGCTTTTAACAAATTTCGTGAGTTTCTTATATGAAAGTCTGCCGGACTAAAGTGAAGGCTGCACACAACTGAGTTTTTTGTAATTTTTTGTGACATGGGAATTGCATCAAACCATTTTTGAGTCATTTCATCAATCTTCGGAAAGCTAATAGAAACAAAAAAAAATAATGCTCTTTTAATCATACAATACATGGTAAAAAATATAATCATTATAAATATGTCACAGCCAACTAGTTTAATCTGCGAAATAAGACCCTATGTGACATGGCCGAGTCAATTGAACCAAAGATGTCACTTTGGCCGCTGAAAAATCAACACAGCTAAATGTAAAGGCTAGGCCATCAATTAAACGGTTAGTTAGCTGCAACATGCACGTAATATTAGTAGGTAATTATAGTATATAATCACAAATAAACAAAGCTATTAATTGTGGTCTTAAGTTAACAAAACGTCTGCAGCATGGTCACTCTAGTCATGTGAGTAAATAAAATCTTTATTATTGCTTACCTGTGAAACGATATGCCACATCCAATATAGGATTCACTTTTGCACGATTTTACGCAATTCTTTTTGACCATTTTGGCAAAAAAATGCTAAAATAACGTAGTATTATACTGCTCGCCTTCACAAAACAATATTCAACGTCAACATGAAAAGTCGCCATGACACATAACACTACCATAGTAGTTTTTACGAAACTTCTAAAGACGTCATTATAAAGAAGGTTTTTATTGACCGACCGATCAAATATTTTACATCTAAGTCGCGAAGGTAGCAATTAAGAAAATAATTACTTTATTAATACTCATTCTTAGTTACAAGGCTAGGAAACTCACTTATTTATTTTTTCTTTTTTCACCAATCTTAACATTTTTATCTCCTGGCAATTGAGAAAAAGGGACAAACGGCCTCGGTACCGGCTATCTCTCTCGCCACGTTTTGCCTCGACTACGACAATGTATATACCAATGGTATATACCATACACCATTATAAACCCAAAACTTAACTCTTTATGGTTCATTTTTAAGGACGCGATTTTTCTAGTGTTCAGTCCTGTTTGTATAATAAGTCCATGGGTTTACGACACAAAAAACGTCAGAATGAAGTTCGGTCGAATCCGCACCGACCGAACGATATAAAATGAAGTTCGTAGTAGGAAACGTCCGAACGTTCGGCCCGATACTTCGAAATTGTCACTTCGGAGTAGTTAGATATCCAAGCGAAAAAAAAAAACACTGATTAAAGTGATTTTATTTTGACCTATAATAATTAACCAACATTGTTTATAGTATTTTCGTTAGCTGATTTTTTTTCTTGTATCTGATGCGCTTTTCTTATTATTATTTTTTTACCACCAGTCCTTATTTTGGTGGTCTAAATGGTTCCTAAAAAATTGATCATCTATTTTAATGCGACCTTTTTTTTGTAAACAAGAATTGCTCGTTGAAAGGTATTAGATCAACACAAAGCTCAGATTTTTTATTTCGGAAGCTCAGACCACCCAAAAAGATTTATAAAACTTTTGGAGGACGCTCTAGAAACCATAGATGTATTATTAAAACTAGAAACGCAAAGCGTCAGTGACATCAGCTAAAAAACCACCCTACTTCTCGAGTTCTGTTTAATTAAAAGATTTGGAAGTTAACACCCTTATTGAAAAAAAGAAGACTGTACCCTAATCATGAACGCGCATTGCATCAGTGCGCCACCTGGCGCTACCTTCGTCAAGGCAAGTGACCAAGGAACATAATATTCACTATAGGGCACACACTACATGAGGTTAAAAACTGAAAACTCATAACAGTTGGCAGCACAGTTGTAGTTGTACTTTACTATCTCAATGTTGTACGCCTACCGCCACTGTTAAACATAAACACAACAATGGCGATTGTTGTGTTTATGTTTACTTTTGTGTCGATCACGAAAACTAGATAAATATGTATAAAACTTGGAGTGTGGCATTATTAAAAGACGAACTAAGGACAGGGGAAACGTCTACCACTGGTAAAAAAGCAGCTTTAGTGGAAAAGTCAATAAATTATGAACGTTTTATATTTTATAGGTTATTTTGTTTGTTGCCTTTAATTCGTTTTTTTTTAAAAGACCGGAAGCGTACGATACAAGTAACCAGACTCAAAACTGAATGAAAACAGACTTAGTTCTCTTGGGAGCATCACCCACTTTCTCCCATAAAATGCTTAAAGGATAGCACATCGTCTCGACAAAATATCGGATTCCAATGTTTTTCGGAGAGCTTTCTCCCACAGTTTTCTTGTCTTTGGCAAATACATTTTGCAGTAAACAGCTGCGCAACTGGGCTCAATGACCAATTACGCGTAAAATAAGTCACTCGTTTACAAAAAAGTATGACTAGCTGTCAAATTATTAGACGCTGGAGATCAGCGCCATCTGAAGTGAGCAAGTGACAACTTTTACCCTTATTTTATAAAGCTCTAGGGACAAGTTTTGACTGCCTCGTTGGTCTAGTGGTCGCAAGCGCTACTGCTGAGCATGAGGTACCGGGTTTGATTCCCAGGTCGGGAAAAGTGTTATTGGGTTTTTCTATCTAAAATTTCTCAGTAGCAGCCTGGAGTCTGAATTTGTGCCCGGTTAATTGCAATAGGCTCGCCCCCTATTACATAGTACTTAAAACATAACTGGCGAAATGTGGGTGAACCTGCTACAGGGACACCTCTGCCCAACCCTTTGGGGAAACAAGGCGTGATGTTATGTTATTACATAATACTAGCTTTTGCCCGAGGCTTCGCCTGCGTGATGTCGGAAAATGTCCCACGGGAACTTACTATCCATACCGGGATTACATACCTAAAAGATCATTACGAGAGGTCATTGAATCCTACCGCTGCACTCGTGTTATGGTCAACCATAATAATTATTTTGTCCTGCGTAATTTTGAATCTGTGATATCTTTTAAATTATTCATTTAAATGAAATGATGTCAAGGCATATTTTAATCTAAATTAAATGCTCAATTTAAGCAACAAAGTTTATTGGATAAGTATTAATATAATACTGGTCAAAATAACTTCGGAAATAACAATAAAATTTTTATCGAATTCTTCATCATCCTTAGAAGATAGACATATGCCATCGCGGACTTTTTTGTTAAACTTTTTAAGATGAACAATATTGTAGAACATACATTTTATGTAACTTTTACGATGTCCGTGGCGCACGCCAATAAAGTTCCCAGTCGGCATGATTTTTTTCCGACTTCTTCAACAATAATTGTCAAATTTTAGCCAATTTACACAAAACTTTAATGAATTATAAACTAAAACCTTCCGCATGAATCACTCCCTCCATTGGTAAAAACTGTTTGAAAATCCATTCAGTAGTTTTTGAGTTTAGTGTGGACAGACAGACAGATGCAGCGGGGGACTGTTTTATAATATGTAAGGATAATATTATAGTATGAAGTATAGATGTGTAAGAGATGGTCCACATCTGTTGGGTGTCCCGCAAGACCTCACGCCATTTTTACTTTTTTGGTTCTCATTGTTTAGCTTACCTTCATGTCTGGTGAAGCAAAACGTCTCAATTTCTTGGATGGGAAGTCCACAAATGCTGTTTCCTCAAAATGCCGATGACATAGCATTCTGTGTTCAGTGTGCAGTTTAGACTGAAAGTCAATGTTTGACCATGGTTTGTCCGGACAGCAATATTTTGCCCATAATTCACAACTGAAATAAATTGAATAAGAAAATTAAGTACATAAGTAATAAGTTACTTATTAAGATATTACAGATCACCAATCTAAACACAAATCTGGATGAATGGGGTATACCAAGATAAAAATAACAGGTATGGAAGGTCTATTAGGGAGCAAGCTTGCATCTATTGAATCATTAATACGGGAGCACTTACCGGAGAATATTTGTGGAACCAGGTTTAGGAAACCTAAATAATGTGGTTTCGGAGTCATCGACAGGCGACGAACCACACTTAAAACATTTCCTTCTGTTTTCCTTCATGTTTGACTTTGACACAATCTAGAGTCACTATTCCACTATTCTATCTCGTATCGTACACAACACTGAGGTATTTCGGCACACAATAGTCGGAGGAATATAAGCGGCTCCACTGTACATTAACACCCGCGCGTGCGAAGCTTCAAACTTTTTTGTGTATCGATGTCTTCGTGCAAAACGCTTTCGCAAAATTTCACATTGCGCATAAGCCTAGTTTTTGAGAAAAAAATCATTAAAAAAAATAAAACAACTTTTTACTCGTAGATATTATTCTCTGTCTACGTTTTTACTACTAGATTTGACGAAGTATATTATTATTATACCATGGATTTGACATTTTACCACACATAGGTCGTTCCGTTTTAAGTTCAAAGTGACAGCGGATTTAAATGGTTTTTAGAAAAAATATTGTGAGTTTTTAAACTTTAATTCATTTTGAAATAGCTGCTACCGCAATGAACTCAATTATGAATCAAATAATATCATTAATGAAATAAAAAATAATAAAGTTTTATTTGTACACCTTAAAGATCATTGGTAACGAAACGTAATCGAATGTTGTTGCTGCAGGGCCAGTGTTGCCAACCCGTACGATAATTATGACGGCGTATAATAATTTAGCCAAAGACCTTATACATAAACTAGACTGTGCACTATGGCGCAAAAACCGGTCCGCGCGAGAGAGCTCCCTTTCTAATGAGGTGACCATGACCAAACAGAACACGGGACAAAATGCTTGTAAAAACGATTGTGTAAGTATCCTGAAGTCCAATTCTACTAATTTAAAACGTTCAAAATCTAATCGCAATCTTATCTCGGCGACAAACAAATGTCAAAAACTTGCCAAAATGTATGGAAATTAGAGGTAATTTTGACAGATTGAGATAGATCAGACTGCGAACGTTCTTAAAATTAGTAAAATTTGCCCCTCTGTAAACATATTAGAAGTTAATGGAACACGGTAGACTGGATCAGAGTGGTGCAGATCACAGCTTCTACTAGCTATCATTGAGACGCACGTGATCTTAATACGCGTGCAAAATTTAATGGAAATCGGTTCAGTAGAATTATGTGAAAAAGGCGTCGCAATATTTGAATCCTCAAGGTTATTAAGTTAATGCACGCACGCACTCGGATGATTTATTTTTACCTTAGGAAATATTGACGGAACAGCATCAGGTTTCAACATTTTCCTAGAATAACCAGGAATAAAGTCGTCACATTTAAAATGCTCACTGCAAACAACAGACGACTTTGAGATTTTTCCAGGTACGGCATTTTCCCACTTCAATTTCTGGTTTTCATTCTTCGGAAATCTACAATACAATAAATATAATTAATAATAACTAACGTAATCGGTGCAGTCGAAGGACACGATAACATCAACAAAAAAATTGTAATCCTATAAAAAAATGTAAACTTCAGGTTTGGCCCCTTTTGTACACTGACGGTGACCAGTAAATCGCCAAGTTAAGACAGTCAGTACGGCGTATCTTCTGCCTACCTACTACAGGATTGAAAAAAAAATCTTTCATTAACAAAATTAATGGTTACCCTATAGGTTATGATTGTTGTTTTTACTTACCCGTGGAAAGAAAAGCGGCTACCGGGATAAGACTCATTTTTGCACCCTGTTACACAACAAGAATTCACCATATTTCATGAAAAACAATTTACACAATCGCAAATCGAAGCACAAGAATCAGAATCAACCAAACAACCAATGAGCAAACACTACTCTATATTATTATACTCTTTGGAGCAAACCACCATCTTGCATTTAGTGTACCAGGCCCAAACATTTAAGGACTGCTGTTAACTCAGTATTAATGTTCTTTTTTTTATAATACTTCAAACTGATTATTAATTATATGGACTTTAAAAATATTGATACCTATATTTTTTATTGTTTAAGAATTGTTCGTTTTGGTAAAACATAAAAAATAATAATATTTAATTTTCTACCACTTCTACCAAACCCTATGGTTAGTTGAGCTGGCAAGATGTCAGACAAGGACACACTACCGGGAGCCCTCACGCCCGGACCGCTTTTAGCTAGCTACCGCTTTTAAGAAAATAGCTACCCTATGGTCAAGGCAATAGATCTCATTTTAGCTAAACAAAAATTCTTGAATTTTTTGTCTTTGAATTTAGCCAATGGTACGATATACTATAATGAATGTCTGATGTACGATAATTTTACGATTGACTGAAAAAACAAGTTCCATTAATAAAACATATTTGTCAGACAAAATCAAACACAGGAAAAAGAACAAAAATATGTCAATGTCAATTCCCAAATATGTCAACACCAAGAAGTAAGCATTCTCTCTCTTTCCCGCCTTAGATTTTTATTTAATTTTAGAGTGAAAACACAAAAATATCAACTAAAATCTATGACAAAACATGTTTGCGGTTTGTGGTGCTAGCGCCATTAATGTGAAACTTGGCATATACATACTTCCCCTTTGACTCAAGTATGTAATTATTAATTTTCTTTTGATAGCAATTTGAATTAACGTTTTAGGTTTTTTTTTTCTTTTGGATTTTTGTTTTGTACGGTAATTTTTTCCAAAAAACGATGATTTCGGTACCGCCCAACTTTCCTGCGATTCTGGGGTCTGAAGTCCCAAAATGGACTGTGCCATTTCGAGGATCTTATCGTCCAGCATGATCTTGGTACATTTGGCGGTAACCATTATCGGGTCGTCATTTGGTGTTTTAAATTTTAGTTTGCCTGAGCGCTCCGTTTCCTTCTCGTGTAGGGCCACAAAACCGCTCTTCGCTCTGTAGGCTGCCCATCTTAAGTCATCAAAGGGGAAATGACAGGGTCGTACCCATCATTTTCCCTTTGATGACTTGAGATGTGACGTTGTCGTACACTGCTGCCTCTGCTTCCTCGAGTAGTACCCTTAGCAGTCCTTCTGTGTCTCTCTGGAAGGTCTGCAGGATCTTCCTGCATGTCATGAGATTAAACTCTCTGGTCGCTCTCACGACTGCTACGTGCTCGGGGAAAGCGCACTTCACGTGGTCCGTGGTGTCCGAATTCACTGCGAGGGTTGGCGAGCTGACTTGCCCTTTATCAGCTCTTGTTGGCGTAGGCTTCTGCATTGTAGGTTCTTTCGGCTCCTTTTTGAAGAACTTCTCCACTATTGTTTCCTGCTTGGTGCTTGGGAGCAGTGCGCGGAGGAAAGTGCCGAAGGCTTTCAGGCGACTCCTCGACTGAGCCCGGTCCTCCGGGCTTGTGATCTTGCTCTGCTCCTATGCAACTTCTTCGGTGACTACCTTCTGCTGGGCTCTGTCTGAACTGCTTTGAGTGGTCGGGGTAGTTGCGGGGCTCATCGGGGCTTTGAGGAAACTCAGAGTTTCCCCTCTATCCTCATAGACAATTACCTCGTTGTGTTCTGAGGCTTTTAAACAGACGAAACGGTCTACGACGTGTCCTCTCTCCCCTCCAAGCATCATCGCATCAACACTTATGATGCGTGCTGTCAGTGCCATATGTTTTCCTGCCTCCCTGATCTTTTGAAGCAGTGAGTTAACCTGAGCAAACGGGAGTCTCCTCTCCCCACTCAAATAGTGCGATCGTCTTTCCTTTGGACCGCAATAGACGGCATCGGTGAGTGAATACTTCCACTTGAGGCAGTGCAACACACTTGCTGCCCTTTATGCTCGTTTTAGTGGTGCTTCCGTTGATCAAGGCAGCAAGGCCTAGCGATATAGGTATGCGGGCTGCAGATCGACTCCAGCCTATTCAGAAGCTTACGGCTTTCTTTTTTCTTTCCCTGTTCATGAAGAGGGCGGTGCTTCGCAGTCTGACGCCTGTGACTCCGTCTCCTCCGCATGCCAGGAATTGGGTGATGGACATGGTGCTAGAGGCTGGTTACCACTGGTGCTACCGCCGGTACTGGCTGTTGGTTGGTGTACGTGTTGTGCTTTGGGTTGTTGTTGTTTGTGCGGTGATTATTGTGGTTGTCGATGTGGTCCTGGGTGGAATTCGCGAGGTTGCGTCCGTTTTGTTTGGTTCTGCTGTGATTATGGCAACTTTGCCCGCGCTCTGGTTTTCTGGTAGCCGATCTCTCCATGATGGTGTGGAGTGTGGACTGGCTTTTAATCTTTACTTCCAGCTCCATTCTGTCGTGACTGAACCTTGGGTATTCGAAGAGCAGGTGCCAGACTGTTTTTTCGCAACTGGGGTCAAAGACGTACGAGGTAGACATGGGTCGTACTTGCAAAATCGAGTACCAGGGCTTCCACGTACGTCTACCTTCAGAAACCAGGTCCTAAAACCAGGGCTCGGGATACTTTCAAGTATTTTCTGTCTGCATAGGAAATTGACCCGTAACTTCGTATAAGTAAGGAGCACAATCGCGTTTACAAATAAATACCTAGTTTTTACTTTTATTCCCATCCAAGCCCTGTTGGAATAAAAAATACTTGCATGGGAAATTGAACCGTGACTTCTTATTAATAAGAAGCAAAATTGCGTTTACAAATAAATACTTGCAAAGACACACCATTTAGAAATACTTGCATACGAAATTGTTCCGTAGATTCTTACAGATAAGGAGCATGATCGCATTTGCCAGCGAGACTCTATGACTCGGGCGAGCGTCGAGCCCCGACGGAGCGAGTCCGAGTAGCCGTATAAAATACTTTGAAGCCTTGCAAGTATTTCGGGGCGGTACCTGGTGTACGTACTTGGAAGCAAATACCTGGTGTAAAAACCTGATCGCGTAAATACGTACCTTCCCTAGTACGTGGGACTATCTTTGAGATGGAAGCGGTGGAGATACGCTGAGAATCCTCGTTCTGACAATGTTGGGCAGTTTCAATAGCTGGTCCCACTACTGCCGCAGTTAAAACCACAGTAGTTTTAAAGACATTACTTCTCCCTTTACTCGGGCCAAGGCGCATCAAAATCTGTCCCAGGGTTATTCAGTTCTGGCAATGTTAGGTTAGGTTAGGTCTTAATGGGGAGAGTTCACTACCGCCACAGTTAAAACCACTGTAGTTTTGAAGACATTACTTCTCTCTTTACTCAGGCCAAGGCGCATCAAAATCTGTCCCAGTGTTATTCAGTTCTGACAATGTTAAGTTAGGTTTGTTATTGTTAAATCGTTCGGTAAAAAACCAGCCAAGTCCATGTCGGACGACGCACAATGGAGGGTTCCGTAGTTTTAATTAAAATTTATCTCAAGAACTTCTCCCGTACTGGGTGGAGCGGGAGGGCGTGTCAGACTAATTGATTAAACCCACCCGTGTTCCTTCAGTTGCCTATATTGCCAGGGGCCACGGTAACCCTTTCGGACAAAACCGCAACCCCGGTAGCAGAGTCAATGAGCTGAGCTGCAGACAGAGAAAAAGACTTTAGATACACGTAGATCGGTTCCTTTCGGATATATTTTGATGGTATAATAAAAAAGATTCACTGTATTTGCTCTTTAAGTAATTCACTTTTCAGATCTTTGACGTCATCGCTCCGATGACTCCCACCCATTATTCAGCCATAAGCTCTTCCCATGTCCCCGACGTCCTAAACGTTAACCTAAAAACGTCAACCTTAGGTTAAATTCAATAGAAACGGTGAACGAGTTTGATTCTGACCACCGACCACTGAACGTAGTAGTCATTAGACTAGACCCCCGCATAGGTCTTCCTGACCCTAATCAAGCCCCTACTACCAAAAGGGTATCGGACTGGAAAAAAATAAGCACCCAGATAAAATTCAACAAGTCCCCCTAATTGGACTCAATCCCCGATCTGTTCGACTCTATCGCTGACATGACGGCCGCGATCGACTCACTCACTAATCACAAATAATCCGTCCAGAAGGGAGGTTCCAGTAACGATTGACCCTCTCTGGAGCTTGCCTAACGATGTGCGTGCATTACTGACTGAGAAGACGCGGTTATGCGTGCTTAAAGCAACTTCCCCTGTCCCGCAAACAAGGCCCATATGCGCTATTTAGATAAATCTGTAAAGATACGTAGCGGAGCTGCGTGATGCGGGATGGGACAAGATGCTCAGTGATCTAGAGCCTACCCATCTGGCCTTCTGGGAATATCAGAGGAAACTCAAGTCCCAGCAATCCTCTGCCATGCCCCTCCTGACCCGTCCGAATAAGACCATCGCTTTCGAGAACGTTGAAAAGGTCGAATGCCTAGCCGACAGGCTCAATGCTCACCCTGCTCCCTGCCAGTAGACGAAGCTCTCCTCTTAGAGGTTGACGTTGAAGTCTAACTTGGAGCTTCCCTCCCTACTGTTGATGACCCTGATAGTCCTCTTCCTCTCGTTACTCCAGACGAAGTGCACGACATCATCAAAGGTCTGAAAGCCCGTAATGCCCCCGGCTCAGATTGACTCACCAATAGGGTGATCCAACTTTTCCCTGCCCACTTGATATTGCTCCTGACTACCATCTTCAATAGTGTCTTACTTAGGCAATAATATCTTTCCCCAGTCGTGG
Organism: Omphaloscelis lunosa; assembly: GCA_916610215.1. Classification (NCBI taxonomy): domain Eukaryota; kingdom Metazoa; phylum Arthropoda; class Insecta; order Lepidoptera; family Noctuidae; genus Omphaloscelis; species Omphaloscelis lunosa. Next base: position 6,981,160 of record OU744270.1, read on the forward strand.
AAAGATGCCACCGTCATCGGTATCCCTAAGCCCGGCAAGCCCAAAACCGATCCCCCAAGTTACTGTCCCATTAGTCTGCTCAAGGTTCACCCAAAATTCTATGAGAAGCTTATTTATAAGCGACTCAGATTCTACGCCGAGACCAAGGGCCTTATCCCCAACGAACAGTTCAGCTTTCGAATTCAGCACCCTAGCGTGCATCAGGCTCACCGTATTGTCGAACACATAAGCGCTGGTTTTCAATGCGATTTGATGATGGGTGCAGCATTCTTCGATATAGCGAAAGAATCGCGACAAATTCTGGTACAACGGCATATTATATAAGCTTTACAAACTCGGTGTGCGGGATCGTCACGTGCTCATTTTACGAGACTATTTGTCTAGCCGCATCTTTCGATATCGCATCGAAGGCGCTTTATCCTTCCCCCGTCTTATTGGTGCAGGACCCCGTGGCGGGCCACGCGGCCCACGGGTCCCTCAGGGCTCCGTGCTCGCTCCTCTAATATTCACGATATTTACCAGCGATATCCCTAGAAATAGATAGGTGCAGTTGATTCTGTTCGCAGACGATACGGCCATCTACTATAAAGGTAACAGCTCTGACAACATAGCCCGCACTTTCCAAAAGGCAGTCAATAGCCTTGGCGCCTGGTCTCGGAAGTGGCGCATTGAAGTAAATCCTGACAAAAGTCAAGCGATTCTCTTTACGAAAGCGCGCATCAGACATAGAAATCCCCTCCCCCAACCAATCACCATGTTAGGCCCTTGGGGAAAGCGAGCCAAATATCTAGGTGTTGTTCTCGACCATCATCTCACTTTCGCAGAGCACATAAAGTAGGCCCGCTCGCGAGCCGCTTTCTCTCTCGGTAGACTCCATTCTTTCCTAAATGCAAGTAGCAAATTGTCACTTAAGTGCAAAATGCGGATGTATACAGCTTGCATTCGCCCAATCATGACCTATGCGGGTGCCGTCTTTGCTCATGCAAAACCCCATCATATCCATAGGATGCAAACCCTCAAAAACCGATTGCTCCGTAGGGCTACCGGTTCTCCCTGGTTCGTTAGGAACCAGAGCCACCATCTCGATCTCAAAATCCCTACTATTCATCAGTTCCTTAAACGCATGGCAAAGCGTTTCTTTGATTCCGCATCCAAACATCGCAACCCTCTGGTTGTGGAGGCCGCCAATAATGTCCCAAGTAGAATCAGTCAGATCCGCCGTCCGACGCATATTCTTATCGACCCAGGTGACCCCACTACCATTCATCAGGAATCTAGTAGGGAAACCAGTACAGTGCACAAACGCAGACACCCATATTCCGACCTCGCCGGTGAGGTCCTCCGCGACCACGACCGCGTAAATGAAACTCCTCGTCGATACTTGCTCGAAAACAAGGTGTCAGCAGTTGTTGCAGTTGAGCACCTAGCTTTAAATTTCCCGATTAATAATCATGATTAAAACATTGATCGAGCCCGTCCAGCGACGCCCTAAGCCGAGGTTCGTACCCCACAGGGGGTGCCCTTATCGAGCGCTCGCCTAGTTTTTATTAGTGTAGCTTATATTCTAAAAGGACTGACAAGAATAAAAATCCTTGCTAGCCGCTTCCATAAACAAAAAGTGTTGCCAGTTTTAACTATAGAAAATCCGAACAATATTGGCAAAATTATTTTTATGTAAAACCGCATATCTACATTTTAGTATTCAAATCTTTACATGACTCTAAACGTTACTATGATTCAAGTTTGTTTCAAGTTCCATTCTCTGTAGATTAACTATTAGTTTCCGTAGTTTTTAAAGCAAGGCCAACAAAAAGGAGATCTCCGAAAAAATCTGTAGATCTGGCAATGCTTTAGTTTTATGATTTGTGTCATCATTTTCATGTTTGTTTGACTTTGACAGCTTATGACAGCTGTTTAATTTTTACAAACAAAATATTGATTGAGTGATCGTGAAAACTTTTAATTTTAAATCATACCTTGTTATTATTATAGGTACGATTATCTTCTATAATAAATCTGTGCGCTATTCAAATAATATGTGAAACATCAAAGGTAAAACTATTGAATTTTATAAAAAATATGAGGTGCTGTGTTCAGAATTGCTATAATGATGACTTGAAGAAAACAAATAAAAGCAATGGAATTACATTTCATAAGTAAGTACCTAACCCTTAGTTCTAGTAATTACAATTTTAAACAGTAAGTAAGTTCGCTCCCAACAAGAACTGTTACACCATTAACTTGATGACCCCGACCTAGTCTTTAAGTAATATACTAATGTCTGAGCGCAAACCAAATAAAAAAAACAAGACCTACCGCTGCGAACAATACAGTGAATCATGCCAAAACTACACCTCCGCTTTGTGCACACATTTTTACGAAACTGGCCTCACGTCACTGTTGACAGCGCCTTGTCTATTTAGGTATTTTATTTGATCCGAGGATAAAAAACTATCAATTTCTAAGTGGCTGGCGTCAACTTAAGTATAGCTTGTTTTTATGGAAATTCTCTTTTGTAATTGTTTACCATTCAATTAATTAATGCTTGGTTCCTATAAACAAAAACGAATTGTTCTGCTTACTTAAATAGCAGCAAAATTTATTGCCAATTGGGCGTATAAATAGATTCATAAGCTGATGTTAAATACCTGTGTTAGCTACTTCCATACGGGAGTGTCTACTATGCAAAGCTATGAGGTCTTTGTTTCATTATTGGTAAAGATACACAAGTCATAATTTTAACTAATAAAATAAAATAAAGAAAGAAAAACATTTATGTGGACACAGTTCATGAAACACAAAACACAAATAACAATAATAATATTAAATTAAATTAAATGTTACCATAAAAGATATTTGGTAAAATTATTCTCCATCACAGCTTTCATACCATCTGATATATTTTATAAATGCAATAAAAGCATATATCAAAACAAGTTTTCTTAATAGTTTCGCCTTCTCTTGTATCACTTGTGCAGTAGTAAAGTACAGCCAGCCAGAAAAATCAAATTCAAAAGTCCTTTATTCAAACTAGGTTGAGGTTGTCTAGGTTTTCGACATCAAAATTACATAAGACAGTCCCTCAAAACGCCCACCCTTCACCACTCCCTAGTGCTTTAGCTGGGAAGAAGAAGTGGCGTGACAGACTCCCCAGCAGCACAGCTGTCTGTTCAGTTAAAAGAACTTGATTCTATACTTGTAAAATCATTGTCATTACGCAACAAACATTAAATTATTTGCCATATGTCAGCTAGCACACGTCTTTAGGATTAAACAAACTAGGTTTTTTGAGGAATAAAACTGTTGTATATTTAGTAAAATCTTTACATGAATATCGTTTGCACTGTCACACTGCCTACAATAATTTGTTTATGAGACGTTTCTATGCGGTTGTCGCTTGCGGAGTAGTCGGCGCGGAGCAAGCATTACTCGGGTGACACAACCCTTCGTCCCTTTCTTACCCCTCGCTCGCACTAGTACGGGGCGCGTACAACACGCCAATATATATGATGCACCTGCCAACAAAAGGTAGTATCTCAGTATATTTAATGTACTCTGTGGTAGTAATGGTCTGACTGCCCAGGGTACGCAAGATGTATATCAGGTATTGATACTTGTGGTACAGATTCTTGTGGACCACAAAAGGCAGTAGACACTATTTTAATGCATCTCAGATTCTATTTAATTTAATTTATACTCTTATTTCAGAGTGATAGTTGAAGTTCAAAATGCATTTAATATCAGTTCTGTCTCAGTGTGCCCTTTGGCTAAGGCCTCCTCCAATTCCAACCCCTTCCAATTCTTCCTGTTCCTTGCCCGTCCAGTCCATGTCTTTCCAGCCATCTTCACCAAGTCTTCCTAATCTTTTCCAGGGTACCATAGGGTCACCTCAGATACGACTTTGTCTGCGAGCCAGGATGAAAAGTATGGTTTTTTCGAGGTCATGGTCTACACATGTGCCAAATTTCACCCAAATCCATTCGGTCGTTTTGGTATTGAAAGCATAACAAACGAACTTAATGAACTCACTTTCACATTTATAATATTAGTTAGGATTGCTTTATTTTGTGGACATGATTATATTGTTGTAAATATAATAAAAACACTAAATGTGTGGATGGGATAGGCGAGAATTGAAATCACGCTTACCCTTTTACACCGAAAGATATCCATCGCTATACCGCGCCGTCTCGCGATGGCTAGCGCTACCTCGCGATGGCTGACGCGCCATCGCTATCTAGCGCCGCCCGGCCAGCGGTGTCTCGCGCGCCGGTCAGCCGAAAATACATATAGCATGCAGCGATTTCTCGCGATGGTCGGAGCGAGAGCGTAGAGGCGCGAGACATCGCGAGTCAGCGCTTCTTGACAGAGAGAGACCGTGCCGGGTCCTCGATGGCCGGTGCGAGATTTGTATATCCGTTTTACAATGTAAATAAATACTCTTTTCTTACAGCAATAATGTTCAATATTGTACTAACAAATAATTCGATTCTCGCCCATCCTATTCACGCCTCGTCTCGCCAGTATAAAACCACCTTAATTTATCTTAGGTTACCGAAGGATCCATACCACTGCTCTGTGTGGTTAAAAGTCTTAGCTAGAGCGGGTTGCAGACTGAGCAAGTGGCTCGTAGTGTGCTCTGATCATTTTCTACCTGAAGATTTTGACGACACACGGCCGAATCAGCGAAGAGTCAAAAGTGGAGCTGTACCCACCCTGGTAAGTACACATTAAATATTTATTCAAATATGTAAAAACATAATCGGGAAACTTGAGCATTCACTTGTAATGAGCTTTCTAGCGAATGTGACATTACAGAAAAAAAACTTTTTCCAAAATTTCGGAAGTCGTTGTATTTGGTTTTGAATTTTCGTTTTTTACCACCGACTTCCAAAATTTAAGTTATATTTAACTTAAAAAAAAACCGACTTCCAAAAAAACAATACGATTTTTTGGAAGTCGGTTTTTTTTTTTGGAACTTGATTTTATTTTGCACTTTTTAGTTGTGGTACCTACCCCACACAAATTCGAATACCACTACCTGCTATGTAAATAACAGTCACAGGAGCTTACTTATCATATCATCCACATACTAAGTGGGAAAAAAGACGTATTATTGAAGCTAACTCAAAAACTATCCAAGCAAAGTTAATAAAATTTATACGGGACCACCTTGAGAGCACACCCTTTCATACAAAAAATAATTTTCAAAATCGGTCCACAATTGACGGAGAAATCGGTGGACAAACATAAAAAAAAAAACAAACATACGCTACGAAAATATAACCTCCTCCTTTTTGGAAGTCGGTTGTTTTTTTATTTGTATAAAAGTTTTTATTTCTCGCTTTTTAGTGGGTAGTTTATAATTTACGTAAGTTACAACAGCCTAATCTCAACTGCTCATCACCTTTATCAAAATATTGCTTTTCTCGATACAGGGACGTTAATCGTTGAGGAGTTCTCCTGGTACTTAATCATCAGCTGCACTTCTCCATATGCATAATATGCATTGTGACGAGCATAGATTGCTTGGCAGGCATATTAAAGCCATGGAATCTAACCCGTGAAATACTAATTATTGAGTAAATCCGGTGGCCATATGTGGTTTTCCAAGAAAAATTGCATGAATATATTGCATGACTATAAAAATAGAATCATCGAAATCGGTTGGCGCGATATTGAGTTATTCGTCCATTTGTCGCGCACATACTTAATGAAAATTTAAGACTTATATGGTTTTCTCATGGATGCCATTATCAGAACTAGACCAAATAAAAAAACGGGACCACACGAGAAGTACCAGCTTTCAAATAAAAAAATAATCATCAAAATCAGTTCACCCAGTCGAAAGTTCTAAGGTAACAAACATTAAAAAAAAATACAGTCGAATTGAGAACGTCCTCCTTTTTAAAAAAAAAACCGGCCAAATGCGTCTCGGACCACGCACAATGAAGGGTTCCGTAGTTGGGATGAATTTATCCCAAAAACAAACTTAACATTGTTGTTGAAAAACATGTTCTCATACATCGATATACTACGTCACGGTCAATTCTCCAACTGCAAAATAAACGGACCAAAAAAAAAATGTGATAAAGGGACCGTAGACTTACGTATTTGATTTTTAATTTCAAATTGATACATCCACACGTTCCTGAAAAAAAGGGTCTTGACAGACAGACAGACCGACAACGAAGTGATTCTATAAGGGTTCCGTTTTTCATTTTGAGGTCCGAAACCCTACAAAAGGTTAAAATATAGGTGGTTAGGTTAGGGTTGTAATATATTAAGTATTGAGTAGCGACTGCCTCATTGGTCTAGTTATCACAAGTCTTACGTCTGAGCGTGAGTTCCTGGTTTTGATTCCTGGGTCGAGCAAATTGTTATTGGGTTTTTCCATCAGGAAATTCTCTGTGGCAGCCCGGAGTCTGGATTAATGTACCTAAAGTACACCCATATTTCGCCAGTTATGTTTTAAGTCCCATATAATAGAGGGCGAGCCTATTGCCATCAACCGGGCCCAAATCCAGACTCCGGGCTGCTATTGAGAAATTCCAGATAGAAAAATCCAATAAAACTTTACCCAACCTGATAATCGAATCTAGGATCTCGTGCTCAGCGGTAGCGCTTAAAAAATATCAAAATATTTTATTTCACCTAAACCTACAAGGGCACTTATGAAACGTCAGAACTAAGCTAGGTGCACGGTTCCAATTGGTCGTTTCCTATGGAGAAGAGCCGGCAAGAAACTCCACGGTTACTCTTTTAAAAATAAATAGTTTCTACAATGTTTTCAAATTACAGTGTTAATAGGTATGAGAGGACAGTGTAGGCCTATCAACAAGTACCAGGTACTTAGTAAAATAGAAAATGGTCCACAAGTCAGTCTACAGCCTACAACGTTCTCACATTCACAAAATCTAAAATAAAAGAATCTATATAAAGGATTAACAAAACAATAAAAATAAGGACCTATTTAAACCAAATGACATGATTGCCAATACAGCTGTAACAAATATAATTATTTATTTTTATTTATAATTATAATTTGATTTTGACCGACGAGGCAGTCATCACAGTAAATAAATATCAAAACATTTTTTCAGATGGCTTCAGATAACCAGGCTGAATTAAAGGTGAGCCATTTAAATAGTATCACAACTGAGTGTCGATCTTACCTATGAAACTGAACGCGTTGTACCACCGCGGAAAGCCAAAACTTACCACCGTAAGGACTATTCTTGCTTGCAGCACTCGGCCGCTATAGAACCGGGGCGGTAACAGATGTGGTCATCGTATGCACGGGACTTTGTTTTCAAACTGGTTAGTTATGGGCTTCCGCGATGGTACACTAGGCTGCGTTGCGAGTTACGCTGTAATCAATTTGAGCGTGCTAACACCTGTATCGAATTAGCGTGAGCGCGATAACGATGTCCCTTGAATTGTCATAGATGACGTCATGACATGCGCCATTTTGCGTTAATGCTGACCATGCTCTAAATTAATATCACCGCTAGAGCTGTCAAAAATGACTGCTGTGCTGTTTTGTTTTGTTTTGAATCTTTAAACTGACGTGGCATTTTCGAAATTGTGCTTCTGGCTCACGTCGCCACTTAACCAAAGAAGAAGAAATGTGTGGTTTATACACAAAGAAATATGTGCTATGCAAGTTTTGACGTTGAGCGAGCACTGTGAGCGCGTCCACGAGCGTTCCGAATTGTTGACAGCCCTCAGCTGTCATAATCGTGTTAACTAAATCGGAACGCAAATTATTGATGTCAGCGCTGTGTGTGAGCGATTAAGTTATAATTCGGAAAGAGGCCCTAAACTGCGTTCAACAATCATAATACTGACTGCTAATCGCGTTCAGTTTCATTGACTAAGATTAATTGGCAATATTATGTTTTGACTAATTTGGCAATATTACTGTATGGAAATAAGAAATATCGCTAGCTAGAGAACTAGAATATTAATAATGAATTGCAACAATAACAACGAATTTGATGTTGTAACCGTTTTCGGTGTAAAAAAGTTGGAAAGTTCGCAAATATATTTTTTACATCTAAAACTAAATATTCGATGTTACAATATTAATTATTGCATTTCATAATCAATATTTTAGTTCACTAGTTAGCCATAGTTCATATTTCCATACAGTAATATTGCCAAATTTATCAAAACAGCGAAATATTAGACATCTATTTCCGACGATGCCCAATTTCAGAATGCACGCTCTTAAATTCGCCCTCAACGTTTTCAGTTGATGCTTACATCACATAATTATGGCACACCGAGATTTAGAAATAGTTTAACACAAGTGTGGGTGACAGAGACAGTGCTCTACAAAGTCCTGTTCCTTTCACCACACACTTCTATACAGTTTTTTTACACTTTTATCACACAGCTGTTTGACATTCTCTCTAAAGATGGGTGTGTCGTGCGAGTCTATATAAAAGTGCTCTGTGGTTTAAAGTGACAATCGCTTTCAAAGCGTTTCGTATTTCGACAACGACTTTCAATGGGATTAGCTTTTCTGCTTATGTCAATAACAACGAGGAAAAGGCAAATATGTATGGGCCTGACATAGACTACAGAAAAGCTAATGTCAGTCCTATACATTTTTGACTTTTCACTATCGTTATCACTCACTCAGTGGCATTCTAGCCTAACGTAAACCATTTATTTTTTAGGTGTGCAGAGTGTGTTTAGCTCTAGATGTTAAAATGTATGATATGAAGGATTTCAAATTGAGTGAAATTTTCCAAAATGTCACGGGAATATCGGTGAGTCATTTTTGTAGAAATGTCCACTATTGGATTAGCTGTGATGACTGGATTATTCTTAAACACATCTTTAGAAAATCAAATAATAGATGCCTACAATACAGTACGGCTGATATAACTTGGCCGGTCCGAACTTCGCGCAGAAGGCTGCGCAATAACATTTTTTAGGAAACAAATGGTGACATGAGGCGAGAGTGAGGGAGAGAACATGCGCGAAAGTTTATAGTGCCTATGTTCAGACCAGCCAAGTTATTTCGGCCGTATTGTACTTTGAATAGAAGCAAAACCAAGGGGTAGTGAGATTTTTAATGCTTTCTCTAAATGTACACGTACTATCGAAGAAACGAGAAAGATTTTTAAGTAAACATTTACTTTAATGCTATCGAGTAAGAGCGGTTCTGCCCTGCATCTGATCCGATCTGATCTAGTACCTGGTCGACCGAGGTCTGCTCGGGTGAAAGAAATAAACATATCATCCAGGTATACCAACGTTGTATCACATTCCTATGTCTGTGAAAATAGAGGAAACGAATTTTCCTAGATATGAGACCTAGCTAGATCGATTTTTCGTCCCCGTAAACCCCTATATTGCAACTTTCATCGAAATCGTTAGAGCCGATGTCGAGGACGTGAGTACAATTAATATTGCCCGTTTAATAGTATAGGATAGGATATTCGATTTTAAACGAGTTAATGTTGGAAAATCTCGCAGAGTTTTGCTTCTATATTATGAAGTAGTTATTATTTATTTTCGTAAATATGCATCTGAATCTACTACTTTACGTAAATGCCATGACAATAGCCTTCATTCGCCAGGCTTGCGACAAAAAGGAGAGCATACTCGATCGTATTTGTTGGGAGTGCACTGCGCGGCTTACAGCGGCTGCAGCGTTCAGAGACAAAGCGCTGCTCAGCGATGCACTGCTGAAAGACCTAGTAAACATCAAACACAGCGACATCGCATTATTAAAACAAAATCACAGTTCTCTAAAATCACCTTTAACCGTTCAAACTGTATTCACTTCATCTGATATTGAATGCGAAGATACTATCTTTGAAAACAAAGAAATAGAAATATCACTCGACGATGGAACAAATATCAAAGAAAAGAAAACTGAATTAAGAATTATTGAAGAAGAAAAAGAGATAGAATTTGAGGAGTACGAGCCTTGGATAGATGTTCCCATGAAAACTGAAATAGAATCTGATCCCATAGCTGATAATAATATCAATGTTAAAGGTACAAAAAGCGATACATCTTTAAAACCAACCAATTTTAATGAGGTTTTTACATATAGGGAAGATAGTGAAGAAGATGAAAGTAGAAATACTGAAGTAAAAATTAATAATAACGATAAAATTTTAAGTGAAGATATCAAAGTTACTAATGTACCGATAGTAAATGATGGTGGAAACATAGTTTTAGTAGAGGATAAAGAGAAAAAAATGAAGTTTGATGTAATTGTTAATATTGTGGATGAGTCCTCAAGTGACGAAGATATACAGTATACAGCAAAAGACTTATCTGTCAAAAAGTCTAAGCGAAAGATGAGCAGTAAGGTTGGGGCTTCGCATAAAAGAGTAAGGTAAGAAAAATTTCTTCATTTCGGCAGGAACCATATAAAAAAAGCTCATGCAGTGGTAATTGTTTAGCCAGAAAAGTGGTAGCGACTTGATTGTAGTATGTTTCATGTATTTTTTAAATAAAAAATTTAGAGAAACGTCAGCGGCGTAGTACTCGCAACCGGTGTGCGTGTATGACCAGATGTATAAACGTAAACGAGGCAAAAGGAGTATGTAAGGAACTGGTTTTGTTGTTTCTGCCTACCCCTATGGGAAGAATGCCTGAGTTTATGTATGTACGTAAGATGACAGCAGTCTTATACATATTTAAAACTATGCCCCACAAAACCGGCCTGTCTGTACCGCCAGTCAGAAATTTTAATTTAATATCTAATTCATGTAAATTCATATCTAATAACATATATTATTTTGTTCACACAGGCTCAACGACAGAATCAAAGAAAAAATTATTGCGTCGAAGAAAAACGGACTCTCTGTCCGTGCAATAGCTAAGGAAACAGGATTGTCGGTTAGTATTCAAATACCTTTTCATTTGTAACGGCAGAAAAACTTAAGCGCTCGGTAGCGATATGGTCTGGTTTTTGTTAGTCACTTCAGACCACTATCGCTATCGAGCGCGACAGCGATATCGCTTAAATCTGAATAGTCCTTAAATGCGGGTGAAAAAGCCGATATTACGCGCTTTATTCGAGTGACTTGTTCACGCGAGTGAATGTTCATTATTGTTCGCAAGTTCACATGACACCGACAAAATTACATAGGAATGAACGTTCATCTGCACATTTTATTTTTCAATTGTTCGGTAAGCGAGTAAAAGATGCCCCAGACATAATGCAAGTTCACCGCTGGATCGGTTCACGAATTAATTAATTTTTCACTTTTAATTCACTTTGGGTTCATACGTTTCACTACGAGTGATAAATACAGAATGAGAGACAACAATTTAAAAAAAAATAAAGAGTCTCATAACATAACATAACATCACGCTTGTATTCCCCGAAGGGTTAGGCAGAGGTGTACCTATAGTACACCCACATTTCGCCAGTTATGTTTAAGTCCCATGTAATAGGGGGCGAGCCTATTGCCATTAACCGGGCACAAATCCAGACTCCGGGCTGTACGAGAAATTCCAGAGAAAGAGTCTCATATCTGCTTAAAATGCTTTAAAGTTCGCAAAATTACTAGGCTCAACATCGGGGGTACACGAAAGGTACGAGGTACCATGGAGAAACTTGTTTACTTTGATGGTCTGTAATAGGGATGGCGATTCTTTCCGAAAAAGATAGATATTTAAATCTATTCGAAACGTAAGCTGATGATGAATATTCACAAAAAATCGAGGTATAAAAGATCGATTTAAAAAAAAAATCGTTTTTTTTTGTTTATAATGTTCATATAAAATCCATTTTATGAAAAAAAAAAAACTATAATAAATGATCTCTTATCAGTAAAATCAGTTTTGTTTTAGTTCAATAATAACAATTATTTATATTACTTCTTTTTTTTCTTCGTCGTTCCCTCAATGCTGAGGATCGCGACCACATATGACGCGTCTCCAAGCTATGCGGTCTTCTGCAGTGTGGACCGCTCGGTAAACGCTGCCTCCAACAGCATATCGCGACTGACAATCACCGGTGCTCTGCCATGAGCGCGTTTCCCCTCCACCCGGCCTATTAACATAAGGCTTTCCAGACCATGCTTAGGTGAACGCATAATATGCATATACCTTCCTAGCATATTGTAAATATCCTCTTGGTGATGTTGAGTTCCTCCAGTATCATTTATTCTCATGGCGGTCCATGTTAAACGAACTAGCCTCCGCCAACACCACATCTCGCAAGCATCGATCTTACTTCCTTCACGGCTTTTAATGCACCACAATTCAGCAACATATACTGTCATTTGTGATACATGTTGTATTATACAATATGTAAAAAGACGTTGTCCTATCCGCAATGGTGTTGTTAAGGTGGAACTAGTTGATATTTTTTCCATACAAATATCAGGGGGGTTTTACTCCACTGTTTGACATGGTACATCCAAAGTTAAACATGATATCGTTTTGTTTCATTATTAATTTTGTCTGTGCGGAAACAGAATAGTAAAATAATGAGCCGTTAAAAAGTTAGGAGCCCACAAAGATTCCTTTTTCTTGTAAATTTTAACGCAACTTTGGGGGTAAATCTATCTTATATATATAAAAATGAATCCCTATTTCCCTTGGTCACGGCATCACGCTAAAACGGCTGAACGGATTTGGATGAGATTTGGGATATGGATAGACCTTGACCCGGAGAAGGACATAGGATACTTTTTATCCCGATATTTTTACGGGATCGAGACTTATGCGGGTGAAACCGCGGGGCGCAGCTAGTAAGCAATAAAAGAAATGTAAAATCTCCAAAACAAAGTCGGCACCGACAAAGCTTAATTATCGAAGAGTTCAATAAACTTTATTTGTAATTGATTTATGCAGTGGTTTTTTCATAAAACTCGATTTTCCAAAGGACTTTTCGTAATTTTTTACGCGCTCGTTTTACTAAAATAGTTCGGAACGGTGTTTCTCTGCGTGCGAACTAGACGTTGTGCATGTAGACCAGCGTCTAATTGCTCATCACTGACACTATCTCTGTCGGACACGATGCCAGGTGAGACAGTGTGCTTTTCGGCCATGCCCACTAGTGAGTTCGAGCCCGCGACTAGTTTAACCTTAAGTCTCCTTTTAAGTTCTGAGTTGAGTTACACGATTACTGACAAATGCGTGCACGAACTGGACAGGTCCACTCAAATCTGTATGGTTCTTTCCTCAAAAGACCATTTTAGACACAAATCTACATGGTCTTCACATGATCTGACCAAGATTATATCTGGACTTTAAAAGAGACTGTGACCTCTGAGTTTGTTTCGGCCTTTCTTCTCAGAGTCGTCAGATAGGAAACGCCGACCTCATCTAGTTTTTAAAATATGATTGACGTGTAAAAGTGTTTGTACAAACCTATTTACAGAAATAAAATCATTTATCATTTCTCGTACTGAGAGTCTATTTATGTGGTAATTATTAGAAAAAAAAGAAAAAAAAAAACGCATTTTTTTTTTCAATGGGCAATTTTACTGCGTTATTACACGGGGCGTGGGCGCTTGGGGCCGTCGTTTAGCGGGTGTCTACAAGTCATAACCCCTGTTGAAAATTGCAAATTTCTAATGAATTTGGGGTAACTTTGGTACTAAAAATATGAATTTTAAATAGCATTAACTAAAAAAAAAACTTTTAGGTAATGTTATTCCAGTACCTACCTATGTGCCCTTTTCGGATTGGACAGGATTTTTTTACATATTGTATATAATTGAAATAAATCTAATTTTGTTTTTAGATAGCATCTGTTGACCGTTGGTGGACCCGCTATCGCAAAAATGGTAACACATATCGTAGATCTACCACTGTGGAGACGGATGAAAGTGATACAAAACAGGATTATTCTTACAACGCTGCAGAACCTGGCAAAGAAATGGCGGCTTGTTCTGCAGTTGTGAGACAAAGATTGCATGAAGCTGGCTTTGAACACATATTGATGAAAAAGCCTGAACGAAATGTGAACATGGAACAGATAACTACTAGGTAACTAAGAGCGTTTGCGCACTGCATCCGAACCGAATGCAAAATTGAGACTATTGTTTGACACCGTTCGATTCGCTATTCGATTCGATTGTTAAGGTTCATTTAGAAGGAACGCTACAAAATAATACTACTTTTATGGTAGAAAATGTTTAAGTGGTAAAAAAAATATTTCTAAAAGGGAAAGGAGTAATTATCTAACAAAGGTTTACAAAGCAGTGACTTGCTTTGTAAACACTACATCGAAATAGTCCTCTAAACGCTATTCACAAATCGAAAAAAAATTACAGATCTGATCAGATTGATCTGAAGACGTAAATAATTCCGACAGCTATTTGCTGACGAGACCATAATAGTTAAAAAAATATTAAGGTTTCCCCGGAATTTCGGATCTAGTGTGCAATTCTTTGTACAAATAGTATCTACTACGCGTAGATCGGAAGAATTAGAGTGCTATAAAGATCTTTTCTAGCCCGTCCCATCCTTGATGTCCTTCCTCCGGTTGACGTCCTAAGCCGAGGTTCGTACCCCACACCTAGTTTTAATTAGCATAGTTGAATAACCCCTGGCTGGAGGTTTTAAGTGTAGTAGCTCAAGGCACCCACAGGAAAGTCCGGTTAAGTATTCATGGGAGGTCAACTACGAGATGCCCTAATAAAAAAAAACAAAGATCTTTTGGCTTCTGAGTGACATTGACAGGGGGACGTTGTTCGGCGGCGGTGATCTCTCGCGTCCGGCCCTGCTTCAGGCCATGGTACGGAGCGAGAGGAAATGGGAAGCCGTCACCTCCTTCTGCGAAGCGGTAATGCTCGCGAAGGAGGAGGCGGAACGCGTGAGGGAGAGGCAAATTTAGCGCCCTCACGCCCCTAACCGCCGCAGGAGGAGACGCCCAGGGCGTCGGGAATCGCGAGGCGATTTCCGGCCACCGTAGGCGCGGGCTTGCGGACGGTGAGCAATGGGTGGCTCACCGTCCGATAAGGACCAGGCCCGGGTCGACGGCGCGTTGTGTTCCACGCGCGCCTCAAAGAGATGTCAGCAGATTTGAAGGGGTCCACTAGGGCCGATGCCTGCCGGGGTTGCGAAGAAAACCGAAAGGGAGATCGTGGCCCCCGGCAACAGGGCAACCGAAGGAACACGGGTGGGTTTTAGTCAGTAAGAGTCTGACACGCCCTCCCGCTCCGCCCAGAGCGGGAGAAGTTATTTGATGATTTCCCACCCTCAAAAAAAAAAAAAAAAACAAAGGTGGACGTTGTTGGTAAACATTTGAGAATATGTCTCAAAAATTGTTGAAATCATTCTAAAAGTTAGCAACGTCGCAAATAGCTGTCAAAAATTTACCTTACAATATTACTGTATGGAACTATGAAATATCGTTATCTAGCGAACTAGAATATTAATACCTAACGAATTGCAATTACAACACTGAATTTGATGTTGTAACCGTTTTAGGTGCAAAAAAAAGGTATTTGGAAAGTTTTCAAATACTTTGTTTACATCTAAAACTCAATATTCGGTGTTACGATATTAATTATTATTTTATTTATTTTAAACATTTTTGCACACACATATAAACAGACAAGAAGAAAGGAACAGAAAAATACGTACAAAGGCAATGCTTATTTCTAAAGAAATCTCTTCCAGCATACCTGCGACAGGAAATTATAAAAAATGAGATGTTGACAACGTGTGTAACCGTAGAAGATAAAACCAAAACATAAATCAAAGAAGTTTATGTTTCAATATTTTTGTTCACTAGTTAGCCATGTTTCATATTTCCATACAGTAAATATTGCCAAATCAATCAAAACAGCGTAATATTTGACATCTATTTGTGACCTTGCCCAGTTTCAGAATGCACGCTTATAAAACTAATAAAAGCGTGTTAGGCCGTTGGTCCCAGCTGTCATTCGTAAATCTTTGACAGTCGTTACGGGTAGTTAGAAGCCCAAAAAGTCTGACAAATTCTTTCCAAAGGGTATAATGTTACACAGTAACTGGGTTCTGGAGGTCAGATAGGCAGTCGCTCCATGCAAAATACTGGTATTCAACTGCATCTGATTAGACTAGAAGCCGTCTCCTACATAGTTGGCTAGGCAGATTGATTGACAGTCATCCTCCTGCCGTTATCCCATTTTATTTTTTGGTCAGCACAGCGTGTCTTCTTCTATACATCTCTAGAGTCTGCCCACGCTAAGTCTGCAATGGAATAAATGGGCAACCCCAAAAAGTTTTATATATGGTATACTTTTACGTCAGTCAGTTATGTCAGTTTCAGGGTTGTAAGTAGATCTAATGATTTTGATAATTTGCCTTTTGATTTTTGCATAATAGATTATGTGTAATAGACTATGTCGTACCTATGCTCTACCTCCATACGATGACAAAACTGTATCAAATCCATACTGCATCGTGCTTACGTGACAATTCTTTACCAGGAATAAATCAGAATATAAACAAGATAACCTATCAAAAACAAAAAGACAAAGTATCAAACTCTTTTTTCGTAGGACAGGATGGTGTTGCCGTCTATAGATTTTCAAATTCCACCGTTTTTTTACTTATGCAGACTTAGCGTGTCCAGACTCTAGCAACCGTTATCTTAATGTAAACGGTACAAGGTCTTTTGACGCGTGGCCAAAATCGGAACTACCACCGCCATCTTGTTTTTTTTAAATGTTCTTTCTCAGGCACGGAAAGGTCTCAATTTGTAATGGATGATCACCCATCCACGAAGCGACCGCGGCAAGCGTTGCTTAACCTTCGATCGCTTTGTGCGGCTGTTATTATTTAGCCACGAGCAGACAGCAGGATGACTGTACTATGTCCTTTAATGATTATGTACTTTATTTCAGTAAGCATAAAGCGCTCCATGACGATTTAAAACAGCGAATAATAGCGCTGAAGCAAGAAGGAATGACTAACAGCCGGATAGCTTACCTGTTGGATACTTCGGTGAATATTAAATGAACAATACCACCTCCACTAGATGTAACCACGACTGATGCCAGCACCCCAATGAAGACTTTCTGAAATGAAGTTCACTAGGTGACAGCACTGAAACGTCAGGTCCGGGCACCTGTCAAAAGTGTCAAACCGCCTATATTTTCTTTAGTTGTGACTGAATGATGAACGAATGAATGAATGAAACGAATGATGAACGTCATAGTATATTTTATATTCTTTGTCGAAATGGAAGTCCTCTTTTAGAAGTGGCGCCAACTGGCGGCGTGAATTTTTATAAAAACCTCATTGCCTAACACAGATTCTTTCATAATCCGAAGGAATTTTAAGGAAATTCCTAATCCATTGCATCATATGTTCCAAAAGTTCGTCTGCTCCACAACGTAAGTAACGCAATGAATTTTGTTGAACTCTTAAGATAAAAGCCATTGCTACTGATACTGTGTTACGCAATAACACCGCGGATTTCTAAACTATTGTAATTTTTTATATATTAAAGGACGTCGCTCATTATAACAGCACCGCTCCGACACGGCAAATAATTTGTCATTTAAGTTAGGGTTTTAAATCAAACGCATTAAAGTCTATTTTATGTGTGACGGCTCGCGGGCGGAGAGCGGCCGGCGAGCCGTCCACTATTCTGTAAAGCCATCGTAAAATAGACTTTAATGCATTTGTTTTAAAATCCTAAATTAAATGACAAGTTATGTGAACGAGTTAGATGAACGAATGAATGAATGAAACGTCATAATATATTTTATATTCATTGTCGAAATGAAGTCCTCTTGTAGAAGTGGCGCCAACTGGCGGCGTGAATTTTTATAAAAACCTCATTGCCTAACACAGATTCTTTCTTAATCCGAAGGAATTTTAAGGAAATTCCTAATCCATTGCATCATATGTTCCAAAAGTTCGTCTGCTCCACAACGTAAGTAACGCAATGAATTTTGTTGAACTCTTAAGATAAAAGCCATTGCTACTGATACTGTGTTACGCAATAACACCGCGGATTTCTAAACTATTGTAATTTTTTATATATTAAAGGACGTCGCTCATTATAACAGCACCGCTCCGACACGGCAAATAATTTGTCATTTAAGTAAGGGTTTTAAATCAAACGCATTAAAGTCTATTTTATGTGTGACGGCTCGCGGGCGGAGAGCGGCCGGCGAGCCGTCCACTATTCTGTAAAGCCATCGTAAAATAGACTTTAATGCATTTGCTTTAAAATCCTAAATTACATGACAAGTTATTAGCCGTATCGGAGCGGTGCTGTTATAATGAACGATGTCCTATAATGTACACCACAATACTATTTCGAAAACTCTACGGTCGCGTCCTATTTAAAACCGATCGTCGCATTTTTTAGTCCCTTTTTTTTGGTGAATTTGACGCTTGGTCGCGCTGACAGAGGGCGCTTTCTTGTTTTCCGTAATAAAAGTGACATGGATGCGACGATCGCGGGATATTGAGGCAAAGTTCAGGTACTGTATTTACTAATTATATTTTTTTATTTTTAGCGAATCACAGTTCGTAAGTGGTGGAGTCGCTGGTGCAATGAAGGTCATATGCAAAACGGTAAACAAACTGGCAGGAAAAGAAAAACTACGCCTGAAGAAGACCAACTCTTAATAGAGCGGGTGACTCAAGAACAAACTGTCCATACGCCATCCCTAGCTCTGGAATTGGGCATTTCTCCAGAGTAATATTAATAATATATTTATTTTGTTTTTTATTTTCCATAGTAGAGAGCTCCTTTTGCTCGTTCTCACATATATTTACAAATTAAACATGAATTAATGTTTACATCATTTAAAAATGATGTAACCGCCACTGCTCTGGTGGTGGAGAGCAGTGGTAGCCCAGTGGTATCTGCCCCGACTTATGAGTTTGTAGGTAGTGAATTCGAACTCATGCAGGCACTTTGTGTATTTAATTTCATCACCACTGCTCTAAAAACTGAAGGAAAATATCGTGAGGAAACCGGCATGTCCTAGAACCAAAAATTCGAAGACGCACTGGGCCCGTGTGGTGGATTACGGCCCACTCCCTCCCACAGAGAGGAGGCCTGTGTCCCAGCAGTGGGAACGTTATATGCTGATTTTGATTATGCATGTCATGCATTATGAGTGTCTTGTATTATGATTGTCTTGTCCGTTCTTCTCCATAGGTACATACTACGCTTTGGACTGGGCAACTAGCTTCATCTTTCTGACTGACCGACCCCTTGACAATTCAAAAGTGTCTGTAATTAGTTTAATTGAAATAAGTGCTTTCAGTTTGAGTTTGATGGAGCTCGTATCTGGAGGTCTACACCCTTAGAACGATTTCCGTAGTTTCGGCCGAAGTTAATGCGTGTCACCTACGGACATAATTATGATTAGTTTGGGGGCAGACCTAAAAATGAACGACACCACGATTTGACAGGTGTCCCTATGTGTTTTTAGCTGTCCGAAAAAGATAATTAATCGGATGTAGGGTTCACTCCGAAGTTTTGAGTTACTTTCGGATGGGCCAGTATCTTCATTGACATTCTTGGAGAGTAGGCCCCCTGGTGGCTATGCTTTACACGCTATTATTTTCTGTATTTCTTTCCTTCCAGGTGTGTACGAAGACGACTAGCGGAGGCAGGGTTTAAACACAAAGAGAGGAAAGCCTACGTACCCTTAAAATCGGGCCGGAGTCATAAGTAATTCACTTATTAACAATTTACAAGACCCCGGCGTTTATACGACCCATCGAACAAGCTACGGTTTTCTAGAAGACGACTGTCATGAAAATTATGGCAGCGGCAAAGATTTAAATCGTTAAATTCGCCCTACCGTATCAAAAGATAGTCGCGTTTCTGACTCGTTTTGACACCTCATAATAAACAATGACGCAGTGACTTGACTTGATTATCATGGAAGCGTTATTTAATAATGCTTGGAAACATGCTGGTGCTGCTCCATAGGACAATTTAGAATCAAGACAAAATCAAACAGGTTGCTAATTTAATTGTTAAATTTATAATTTTGTATTATATGACATTGATTTTACATTCTGTGATTACTTCCTCACACACTGACTTATTAATTTTAAAAACATTAGGAAAATCGTCTACTTTTACTATGTTTGTAAATATGTGAGCACCATGTATCTATCATATAATTAAATTATCTGTCGTTGCTTCATTTTTAATTCTTTTTACCTATTGTGGTATAGTAATTTTATTCTAGGTGCATCGTCTTCACATATAATTATTTAAGTAATGTACGTACTAATACAAACTATTGTAAAACATTTTAAAAGAGTAACGGTGGAGTTTCTTGCCCATTCTTCTCCATACGAAAACTACCTTTTGGAAGGGGCGACTAGAATCAATTATATTATTTTGTAAATTTTGACGTTCAAAAGTGCCATACATGGGCCTATTTGAAATAAATGTTTTGACTTGACTTGAATGTGTGAGCTCGCTCTTCTCAGCACGGACACTTTTTTGCGTGACTTTTACGGTGAGTGAAATCTAGCGATTTAAATTTTTGAGCAGCGGAGTTTGACTTTACGGTGTCAAAAACGCTCTCTAGAATAACACACGAACTTAATTTCTTAAATAATTCAGTGACGTCATTCCTCGGTAAATTGCAAAGACGTTATGTGGCTATCGGCGCTATCCGACAAGCTTTACTTTGTGTAAATTATTTCATCACCGCTACTCCAAAGCGGTGAAGGAAAACATCGTGAGGAAACCGGCATGTCCTAGAACCAAAAATTCGAAGACATGTGACATCTACCAATCCGCACTGGGCCCGCGTGGATTACGGCCCACTCCCTCTCACAGGGAGGACGCCTGTGTCCCAGCAGTGGGAACATTATATGCTGATTATGGTTGAGCATGTGGCGGCCAATACTCTTCTAGCAAACTGTAGCTTGGAAAGAGACTGTCACACAAGTATGAGTGACAGAAACGAAATTATACATAGCTGAACTTTTTCTTATAGTCCGTACGCGACTGCTAGTCACCGCTTGAGGTGTGTGAGCGGTGAGACGGGGTAGGGTGCGTCTGACAAAATTGGCAGACTGAGTTAGCTTGGGCTTTGTCTACCCCGCCCGTCTCACCGCTTACATACCTCAGGCGGTGACGGTGACTACCAGTCGCGCGCAGACTATAGCCTCGATGTGTCACATTTACGGCCCATATGTATTGAAATATTATTTTATGAATGTACAGGGTCGATGAGGAAATCAAACAACAAATAATATCGATGAAACTAAACGGCGTTTCTGTCACCGACATTGCTAACCAATTTCGAGTGCCGGTGAGTACTGAATCCTAATATCAAGCGATGTATTCATAATTTATGAATGCAAAAGTGTTTTTGTTGCTTTGTTCTTCTTTCACGCAGCAACAGAGCAACGAATCGGCGTTATTTTTATCAGCTTAGTATTCTGTTTCCTAAGAAAGCGGTGAAGGTTCACACAAAAACACCGTAACGTCAAATACTGGTGAAAATGACAGATTTTCTTGACGGCCGTTATATTATGACGGAACCGTTTTCCTATGAAACAAAAGGGAGGAGAGGAGTGGACCGGAGCTGTGCCAATATTAACCAATGGAATTGTATAAAATCTCCGCCCCGCTTCAGTGGACAGGGATTTGCGAACTAGTTACAAAATTCATACAAAACCGGGAAGCGGAACGGTGAAGCGGAAAAAAAATGCCCGCGGATTATTGCAGCCCACTCAAATTACTCGTCGCGTGAACTCGGCCTAGCTTTAGCACAGTCCGCAACACCACTCCACACTACCTCGCTCCATATCAGTGGACAGGCGCAGTCCGCAACTCCGCTCCGCATTTCTCCCTCACTCCGCTCCGCTGCCTCGATCCGCGTCAATGGACAGGCAGCTTATACTGCTGCAAGGATCTTTCGGCGCTTGAATGACGTCAGGGGGGCGCTGTTGGTAAACATTGTGTATTTGTTTTGTGAAATGTATTGAAAAAAACACGATGGTGTCGTTAGTTCCGACTTTGGCCACGCGCCAATAGAACCTTTTAACGCTATACATTCAGATGACTGTCATCCGCGCATTGACTATTTGTAAACATTCGTTGCTAGAGTTTTTGTTATGCAACGAACATTTTTTCCCGAACCGAACAATCGTTCGCCAGCACAACTATTACGCTACAAGGTTATTTTAGCCATAAGTCGAGCAAACACACGGCAATGCTTTTTTGTTTAAAAAGAATATTATTTTCAGCGTACCACAATTTACCAATGGTGGCAAAGATGGTGTAAGGAAAATAACATAAAAATAACGAGTGATAATAACACAAATACCACGACTGAAAAAGACCAGAGTTTAGCAGAAAATACTAACGTCGAAAAGAGTTTGCAAACGCCATCAATAATATCGTCACAGAAGACTTTATGGCAGAAATTGCCCGATGTGGAATTAGTACCTTAAGCATTATGATGCACTTACACGAAACAGGAATTGTGCAATTTCAGTTGCCAGACAATTATTTAACTATGACGTCTCGCAAATAACGAGCAATTTGCGGCAATTTTAAGATTATTCAGAAATTGCCAAGAATTGCCCTGTAAATGAATATGTTACGGGCCCGGGGCGCATCGTACGTGATATTGAACGCGATTGAAGTAATAAAGGTAAAATTAAAAAAAAAAAATTGCGCGAGCAGCACCGTACACGTGATAGAATTGAAACTTCTTATAGAATAAAGATTATGAGAGATTTTGTGTGACACAGAGAGGTCTATCTTTCTTTTATCCCGTTTAACGAAATGAGCATCTCGTGTAAAATTACCAATAAACGATATTTTAAGTGTAAATTGATTATTATTTCCTTAAATCCACTTTCATCATATTGGTTTACATTTTGAAATATTGGTTAAGAAAAACAAATAACGGGTGTAAAAAAACGAAGTCGATAGTCACTTGTTCTTCCCGTTAATAAGATCATTTTTTTGTACTGGACCATACCTACCTACACCCTAATTGCGTAACTTATTTTCGTAAACGATTGACTAATTCGTTTCATTTTGACAGTTCAACAACATTCATTGCGTTACTTACGTTGTTGAGCAGATTTGTTTTTCTAACTTATGAAGGTATGGATTAGCAATCTGTTTCAAATCGAAACAAATTGATCGAAGTGATTGATCGTGTATGACGCAATCAGGGTACTGGTGACGGACATAAATAAAGGTCAAATGTACAAAATTGGAAAATGATGTTTTTTTTCTACGAAAACATGTCTAATGCCCTATCTTAATTTTAAATACTCCCAAGATCCCTGTACCGTTGCATGCACCCATAAGCACAATCAGGGCCGTAGCCGAGGGGGGGGGAGGTTGGGGGTTCAAACACCCCCGAAATATGAGAAACAAGAATCTCAATTCAGAGTTCGCCCCGCCCCCTAATTTACCTTCGTTCTCTAATACCGATAATTGTTAATTTATTTCGCATACGCGTACTTTATAATCTACAAAAGAGAGTATGTACGCTTACAATACAGGTATCTTTATCGACTCGCCTCAGGGTGAAAACAATTTCAAGCTCGCTTCGCTCGCACTTGCTCCCTATATTCTCCATAGCGGCCATTATGCTAAAGTGGCTTTAAAGTTTAAAAATATACCTGTTTTTGGTCATGATTGCAAAGTGATGGGAAGAGAGAAACAGGGCTTTATTGAAATTGATAATAACTAAGCTCTTCATCAATTTGAATTCTGACTTAGAATGTCTAAGATCGTAAAACCATTTTTTCTTAATGATTTTCCGCAAGATGAACAAAAAATGCTATTTGAAAAATAAATAACACCTACTCTTTTTTATAAAACTCTCTTTACCCTCTCTGAAATCAGAAATAGGTACTTTTTTTTACGTTAGCAACCATTTCCCCGACCAATTCCTGGCTACGGCCCTGAGAACAAAGTTTTGCGTGCGTTACGTTGCGCCCCATCATAAACAGCGAATTTACAGCCAAAAATAAGTGGTTTCCCAGTAATTATTTGTGCTCAAACTCACATAGATAAGTGTAAAGATATCAAATCTATCAATCAGGAAGCGTAGCTTACGGCTTCATGAAGGTAAATTTTATTTAACACCCTGTTTAGCAACACTACTTTCGAGAACAGGGTCATAAGCTTCCATACAACTATTATGACTATCCCGTACTTCTCCACTGCTGGGCCAAGGCCTCCCGCGATTCCGTTAATGTGTGGCAGTAAAATAAAAACAATGCTCATTATTTTCGACTTAAAAACAACACTGACTTACTAAGCAAAAAGACATTGTTCCAATAAAACAGCAGCGATTAAAAAGTAAAATCTTCATGCTCGCCGCTTCATGCATCATAGAGTAGGGAAGTGTTGCTAGTTTTATATTCCAAAATTCTGTACAGTTTTATCAAGCAAGTATCATATAGCCGTACAATACGGTATTACAGATTATTTTTTCGAAGTTTTTATGAACTATTAATTTGCTTATTAAGACAATATCAATAAAACACAAATTTGGTTAAAAAAAAATAGAAAACTTTAAACAATCTAAGCAAATTTAGTCTAAAATAGAAGGACTATCAATGGTTATCAAGGTTCTTAATTCTTTTATTTTAGGTTTAATGCCCTCACTGAAATCACGCAAGCCGTCCGTCGTCAGTGTGTGAATATCATTTTATTATAGTTTGTTAAGCGTTATGAAAATATCTTCATTTGTTATATTTACAGTCCATAAAAAAAATACAATAAAATATCCACATATATGTAAAGATTAGTTAATATCTTTACTATTTTTATAATTGAAATGCACTTCTGACTTCTTTACTTTTATTGGCTTCATAGCAAACTGTTTGATTTCACAATTTTTTGTAAGTTCCTGTTGTTACTACTGTTCCTGTTCCTGTACAATTTGATTTTAGTTCCGTACCGTATTTTCAATATTTTTGTTGCATGGATTGCCGAATACGCAGACCTACACAAAAATCGGTAGATCTGGCAATTGATGATTTGTGTCACTATTGATTGAATAATTTTGGTTTGACAGCTGTCTTTAACAAAAAAAAAAAAACAATATTTATTGTGAAAAAATTGATTTTTATTTAATACGCAATAAATACCTTCTAATCTTGTAATAAATCTGCGCCCTGTTTACATAATAAATGAAAAATCCGACTGTCCTAACAATACACAAGTTTACGGTATAAAAATTTAAATATCATTTAATATCGATTTATATTTCTATTTTTCAATGTATATCATAAAAACATGAGGTGCTGTGTAGAGAATTGCTTCAATGATGACTCGAAGAAAACAAATAAAAGCCATGGAATAACATTTCATAAGTAAGTAATTAAACATTAAAATTCTTAGATTGTAATTTCGCTCGCACCAAGGAACTGGTTGCCATTAGCACTATCTTATTTAAAGTTGAAAAAACTAAGCAGCTAGCTTGGGTTAGGGGTGGCTGCCCAAGGAACGTATTTATTTACATCTTTTTCTACGATAAAAGTAGCCTAAATTACTCCATATAACATCAGCTATTTGCCAGTTAAGGTACCGTCAAAATCGGTCCAGCCGTTTCGGAGATTTGACGGAACAAACTGTCAGACAGACAGACAAACATTTAAAATTTTTTGTTATGAATACCGTATATACTTTCACATGCATTTAGTAAAAAGCTGTTATTTTGACATTACAAACAGACATTTCAATTTTATTTATTTGTATAGTTAGTTAGGCCAACAATATAAATAAATTTATATGAATTAATAAAAGTTATAAGTTCCGATACATTCTTTTTTAAATTAGATAAAATTAAAAAACAAAACAAAACAGCTTTGACTCAATTTAGTCTAAAAAAAAAAAACAAAATCACTGACACAAATATTAACAACTAGCTGCGCCCCGCGGTTTCACCCGCGTAAGTCTCGATCCCGTAAAAATATTGGGATAAAAAGTATCCTATGTCCTTCTCCGGGTCAAGGTCTATCCATATCCCAAATTTCATCCAAATCCGTTCAGCCGTTTTAGCGTGATGTCGTGACCAAGGGAAATAGGGATTCATTTTTATTTATATAGATTTAAATGTCTATTTACCTTATTGGTGATGTCCTTCAGAAAGATCATGTGCATCATACTCGCAACCGGCGTGCGTGTATGATCAGATGTATGAACATAAGGATTGTAGCAGGTGGTGGTCTGTAGTTACTGCCTACCCCCTCTCGGGAAGAAGGCATGAGTTTATGTATGTATGGTTTTAAATGAGGTAAGTACACCAGTTAACAATAAGTATTGCCACTTGTGGACCACAAGATGGCTCTAGAGGCTGCTATTTTAATGCACCTCAGATTATTAATTGTCTACCAACAATACGGATGAAGCCTGGGTAAAAACAAAAAAAAAAACTATTTAGTTTGCCAAGCAGTTAATAAAAAGGGAGTGCCTCCGCTGCCAGCACCGGCTCCCGATTTCGCTGCCGGCGCTGAGTTTGGAAAAAAAAAGCGGAAAACAGGGCTGGCAATTTGGCATATTGGAGTAGATAGGCGGGGTAGGCATAATTAAAAAAAAACATGTAATTAAGCATTATTTTTTTCCAGTATTATATTTCCATAATCAATTATTTCCGAATTCCAGTAATCAAGTACTAAGTACCTGGAACCAAACTAGTTAGATTATGTTAAATATTTTTACTCGCAAAAAAAGGTTTGTTTAGAACTGTGATCCGCTACGTGTGATCCAAAAACGACTAGAATATATAGAAAAACCGAGCCGATGTTTTTGATCTCGGCTGCCGGCAGTAATGTCATGGCGGTTCCCAATAGCGTTATTTTTGCGAGCCGGCAGCGGAGACATGTATTTTTTGCTTTATCATAGTAACCTTTTCACCGCCAACGTACACAGGACGCGATGCCTCGCACAGCGCCAAGCTATAAATGTATAACTAAATGTACAGTAAAAAGTAGTGATGAGGGTATCGTCCTATCGATAAATGAGATTTATACGCCTACGTTAAGCTTTATTTATAAATTTACGAATATAAATAAAAACTGACTCAATATTTCCATATTTGTTTTATTTCACAGTATCTTTAGTAAGAAATATAAATCAGTATAAATAATAAGACTTTAAGAAAAAAATGCATAACTCAATTAGAACTATAAGAAATGTGGTACATCTCTATTAGGTTCATGACGTCATCCATTGACTTCATTTCAAGTCCTTAGCGCTCAGAGCACGTTACATTCAATTCTGATTAAGGGTGTCTATGGTCTTCCTTTCTCTCATTTTTGTCTATCCCGTGTTTTTTCTTACTTTTTGATGAATAACCGTTATTATTATTTTTACGTCTCCTGACATTTCTGGGAACCCTGGGGTCCCGGTCCTTTGGAAGGCATGCAAGAGGCCATTTTTAATTAATTAATTAAATGAGTCACCAACTTACGATCATCATAAGGACAAACTTCGGTTGGTGTAGGTAGGACCATTGCAGGATATGGAAATAAAGATAGTGGATTATGGGTTTGGGTGACTAAAATGAACTGTTATCTTAAACTATGGAAAGACTATGATTATTACCTAGATGGAGTTAAGTACATCATCATCTGTGTCAATATCCTCCACTTCGAGTTCGATTCCACACGTTGCAAAAATTTTTGTAACTCATAGAGTTCAATTCTTTAACAGCACTTTTTAATTAGTCATACAATAGAATACAAGTAAAATAATTTTGTTCTTATCACAAGCAAAGCGGGAAAGAAGGAGGCGTGCGCGCTTTGCCGTTTACATTGTTGCACTATGCAAAAATGACCTTGACACTCGTACGCTTATGACGTCACAGAACGACTTCTATAGTAGTCCGTGGCGCTCGGGGCAGTGACAACTAACTTTTTTGTAGAGATGGGAATATAATCTATCGACAAAGATTGGTGAACAATATCAAGAATTATTTAATTCCGGATCGGCACCCATCTGAAGGTCTTAATTGGTAAATTTTCCCTTTGTTGTAAAGTAGTTAACTAAGTTCATATTTTATTGACCTTAAATTGTTTTCGATAGTAGTATTTATAAATATTTCTACGGGCGAAATCAAACAGTGTTAACTTTCCCTATTTATACATAAAAACTATTTACAAAAAAAAAAAAAAAACAACGGACTTCCAAAAAAGAAAATACTACAAAGTGAAAAATAACTTTAATTTCGTTGTGTCGGTGATTTAGAATTTTCGTTATTGTCACCGAGTTTTTAGTTTTTATTTATTACTTTTTTGCTGTGGTAAATGAAAGTGACGCGACGGGAACCACATAGGTATTAAGTGGGAAAAAATACGTATTATTGAACCTAACTCAATAACTAAACATAATAACCCAAGCAAAGTTAATAAAATTTATATGGGATCATCTCTGAAGTATGACCTACGAAACAAAAAAAGAACGATCAAAACCAATTCAAAATCAAGCTGAGCGACCCGACCGAGCGTTGAGCGCTAAGCGCAGACAGCGCTCGGTGTGGCAACACGCCCTGTTCGAGTTCGCGACAAGTCAATCGTCATCCTGAGGATCCCTCGTTGAGAGGTGAAACACGTGTCGATTTCATTCAGGGTTTTGTTTAAGGTGGAACCTTCGACCATGCCCGCGAAATTCAAATTTTCTTATGTTTTTTTCATTTTGTAGGTCAGTCTCAGATCTCATGTTAATGATTGATTGATTGGCGGTCATAAAAGATGGCCTCCCTCCATTTCTTCCACATCTCACGGTTACCTAAATAACACATCAAATTATTTGCTGCTAAGAATGTCAATTTCGTGAATTTATGACTGAATGAATTTATGAATTTACACCATCACTGAGAATTGTATTTACGATTTTAATTATTAACATTCTGTAAATATATATTTATTATTTTTACGACCGCAAATCAATCAATCATTAACATGAGATCTGAGACTGACCTAAAAAATACAAAAAACGTAAGAAAATTTGAATTTCGCGGGCAGGGTCGGTGCTTTCGCCTTAAGATTTTAGAAATAGCTAAGCGGAACTGGTTACTAAATATAGTATACACTCACAATTTCTCGCCATAAAGACTTGATAAATATGGTATAATTTCAGGTTACCGAAGCATCCGGACCATTCTGCTGCATGGTTAGCTGCCGTAGCTAGACTGGGCTGCCGAATGAATAAGTGTCTTGTAGTATGCTCTGAACATTTTCTACCTGAAGACTTTGACGACACACGGCCGAATCAGCGAAGAGTCAAAAGTGGAGCTGTTCCTACTATAGTAAGTTATCAGAAATATTTGTTAACATGATTATCAATTAATTGAACGCCTAAAAATGTACCAAAAGAACCAGTAGTTCAAAGCATGTATTTCCATTGAAGTTGAGAGAGGATTATGACTACCTGTTTAAATATTTTTTGTAAGTCTACCACAATAAATTTCACAAATCCTGACTTAACATTATAAATGCAAAAGTGAGTTTTTTGTTACGCTTTCACGCTAAAACGGCTGAACGGATTTGGATGAAGTTTGGCACATGGGTAGACCATGACCTGCAAAAGGACATAGGAAACCTTTTATCCGGATATTCTCACGGGATCGAGACTTATGCGGGTGAAACCGCGGGGCGCAGCTAGTTTATTATACAGGGTTATTATGCAGCTTCCGCCAGCGACTTCGCCTGCGTGATATCTTTATAAATTATAGCCTATGTGGGTGTTCAACTCAACTCAACTCAAAGTATTTCTTTCAAATAAACCAATTACAGGCACTTTTTAACTGTCAAGGGGTCGCCCATTCCAAAGCGTAGTAGGTACCTATGGAGAAGAACGGGCAAGAAACTCCATGGACACTCTTTTAAATCACAATATGGTTACAAAATATTGGTTACATCATTCATGTTAAAGTTATAAATGTGAGAACGATGCAGAACGATAAAAGCGTCCGTAATAAAAAATAAAACAAACAAACCAATTCAAAAATCAAATTAAAATAAGCCGTGGCAGCTAGAAGATGACCAGTCCCTACTGACAGCGCCCGTTCACGAACATGACGTTCATACAGTTTCTTAGCAGATATCGTGTGACAGAATTCTATTGGTGTAAGAATTTATAAGATTGGTCCAGTAGTTTTTGAGTTTATTCATTACAAACAAACATAAAAAAAATCAAATGTTTTCTCTTTATAATATTAGTTTAGATATGTCGGCAATCCGTTAAGGAGATTTAGGAGAGGTCATTGAGCCCTTATGATCACTATACCAATGTCAACCATTTTCGAGTTATTTGACATTTTTTATTTTAAAATGAATGAAATAAAAGTATAAAATGTCAAATGACTCAAAAATTGTTGACATTTGTCGCGAATGCGAAGTAATATAATCTATAGGTACAGATAAAAACTAGGTGAAGGCTTGTGCAAACTGGCGCGATATCACGGGCGCTACAGGCAACGCGACCCTTGTAGCGCCCGCGATATCGCGCTGGTCTGCACAAGCCTTAAGACGTGATGCGAGGCTCAAGGTGGCTATAAGGGGAGGTTGGAGGCCACATTGGGAGGACACCCCTCAATATCATTGCGATGATAATTCAGATTCAATAGCTAACGGTTATTCAGTTGAAATCATTTTGTATAATTACAGCGGTCGTTAGATTGGTTCATTTAGGTTCAGATATTCGTGACTAAATGTATATGGCGACAACATTTGCATTGAAGTCAAAATGGGTCATTTGGTTGTAAATGACCTCTTCTACATTTCCTTAATGGATTGCCGACACATAACCATTTCTCAAAAAATTTAGTATTTTATTGAGAAACTGTAAAAGCTAAATAAAATAGCTTTCACTCTCGGAATATTCGGGGTGTATTTTTGAGACTGGGCACCTACCTTAACTATACAATGGTAAAGGTAGGTGCCCAGCCAGAAGTTAGCAAAATGATCAGGGGACCACTTAGATTAAAAAGTGTTCCACAGAATGGCCCCTAGACTATTAACAATTTAATTTATCTGTTTAGTCAGCGAGTAAATGAGTGACCTCTCGCTTTGTTTATACAGATTAATTAATACAATTTGTCTTTAGGGTTCCGTACCAGCGTGCGGGCCCTCACGACGGGGGATGCTGTGGCCCGGGGTGGGGTCGTCTTGGCGGTGTCTCTAGACATCGCCAATGCCTTCAACACCCTGCCCTGGAGTTGCATCAGGGAGGCACTCCGGTATCACCGGATGCCGACCTACCTCTGTCGTGTGGTCGAGGCCTATTTGACGGACAGGGCCGTCATCTACCCCGGTCACCAAGGAGAGTGGAACCGGCGAGAGATGTCGTGCGGTGTCCCACAGGGATCGGTCCTGGGGCCGCATCTGTGGGACATCGGATACGACTGGGTGCTGCGCGCCGACCTCCCTAGCGGCGTCAGCGTCGTTTGCTACGCTGACGACACGTTGGTCCTGGCACAGGGGGGGTCGTACCAGGCGGCGGCCGAACTAGCGACACGCGGGGTTGCGACAATCGTCGACAGGATTCGGCAGCTGGGACTCGAGGTGGCCCTGCACAAGTCCGAGGCCATGGGTTTTCATGGACCTCGGAATGCGCCACCGTCGGGTTCCCAGGTGATGGCGGGAGGGGTTCACATCGGCGTCGAGTCGACGATGAAGTATCTGGGACTTGTCCTCGACAGCCGGTGGAACTTCGTCGAACACTTCCGACGTTTGGCTCCCAGACTGGAGCGGGCCGGGGCTGCGTTGAAGCGGCTCCTGCCCAATCTAGGGGATCCAAACGCCTCCTGCCGGAGGCTCTACGCGGGGGTCGTGCGGTCCATGGCCCTTTACGGGGCACCGGTGTGGGCGCGTTCACTAAGGCTGCGGCCAGCCCGCCGGTTGAACGCGTCCCAGAGGGTCATGGCCATCCGGCTGGCCCGAGGATACCGCACGGTCTCCTGCGAGGCAGCGAGCCTCCTTGCCGGATTACCGCCATGTGATCTGGAGGCAAAGGTCCTCGCGCACATATGGGAGTGGCGCGAGGAGGCGAGGCGCCGGGGCTTAGCTCCGCTGCCGCGAGAAATCGCGGCTCAGCGGACAGAGCTCCGGCGGGATCTCATGGCGTCATGGAGAGTGCGATTGTCGCAACCCAGCGCTGGGCACGCCACAATTGCGGCGATAAGACCCCTCTTTGAGGAGTGGCTTGAGAGGCGCCACGGCGTCCTCACCTTCCGCCTGACGCAGGTCCTCACCGGACACGGCTGTTTCGGGAGGTTCCTGCACAGGATAAGGCGGGAGGAAACGCCCGGGTGTCACCATTGTGTGGATCGCCCGGAGGACACGGTGGAGCATACGGTGGAGGTCTGCCCAGCTTGGGCGGAGCATCGCCGTGTCCTCGTGGAGGCGATCGGCGGCGGTGATCTCTCGCGTCCGGCCCTGGTTCAGGCTATGGTACGGAGCGAGAGGAAATGGGAGGCCATCACCTCCTTCTGCGAAGCGGTAATGCTCGCGAAGGAGGAGGCGGAACGCGTGAGGGAGAGGCAAATTTCGCGCCCTCACGCCCCTAACCGCCGCAGGAGGAGACGCCCAGGGCGTCGGGAATCGCGGGGCGATTTCCGGCCACCGTAGGCGCGGGCTTGCGGGCGGTGAGCAATGGGTGGCTCACCGTCCGATAAGGACCAGGCCCGGGTCGACGGCGCGTTGTGTTCCACGCGCGCCTCAAAGAGATGTCAGCATAATTGAAGGGGTCCACTAGGACGGATGCCTGCCGGGGTTGCGAAGAAAACCGAAAGGGAGATCGTGGCCCCCGGCGACAGGGCAACCGAAGGAACACGGGTGGGTTTTAGTCAGTAAGAGTCTGACACGCCCTCCCGCTCCGCCCAGAGCGGGAGAAGTTATTTGATGATTTCCCACACTCAAAAAAAAAAAAAAAAAAAAGGGTTCCGTACCAAAATGGTAAAAAGGAACCCTTATGGTGAGACTCAGTCTGTCTGTCCGTCTGTCACAGCTGGATATCTCAAGAACTACTACTAATGCTATCAACTTGAAATTTGGAATAGTTTTAGATGACGTTTGCCCAACTATTTCGCAAATAAGAAAGATTTTTTTAAATTTTATTTTTGCAATAGGGTCTGAACGGGTTTCTTAAAAATTCGAAGTGGGGCTACTAGGGCATGGGAGTATCATACGAAAGAGCGATATTTGCACATTCTCAAGTTGTTTTTGCTTTTTGCCCTGATAAATTTTGGACTTTTGATGAAAAATGTAAAAATACCATTACCAAAAATACCATTCCCCCTTATCTCCGAAGTTTGCGTTGAGAAAAATCTGAAATTATTCTATGTGATAGAAGCTTATGTAAAGATTACAGGAAAAATAAAACGATGTCTCTAAATAGCACACTTTTTCGGAAATCATCAACAAAAATTACAATAGTTCCACTGTCGGTCAAGAGATGGCGCTGACCTAAAGCTGCAATATTCTACACCGCAGTGTTAAAAAAATTCTCTGACAAATCTAGGCCTCGCCGATGAAAATTTAAATTGGTACGGAACTCTCCGTGCGCGAGTTTGACACGCTTTTGACCGGTTTTTTACTTTTTATTTCGATTCGTGGCAGGGCAGCCGTGTTTTCAATTTGTTTAATTATTTATTAATATGATGCCAATCGATGCAGTTTTGGAGGATTAAAAAAGGTCTTCTGGACCAACGTCATAGACGGCAAAAAAACTGCCCCATCTCAAAATCAATCACGAATTGTAAAGTCTAATGCAAATAAAGAGGATTCTTAATAAAGAAATTACAATGCAAAGCCTTACTTACTCCACGTCTGCTCATAGTCGACTGACTGATTGTAGATCAAAATAGAGATGTTGGGGTTTTCTCGTCGTTGACGGATACCCCGGTAGTTGTTGTAGGTAGTTACTTAAGTTTAATAGTTTATTTATGGAAACTAAGTTATGTTTGTTTTCTTATCTAAGTCGCATATTACCGCGTGACGGAGTTTTAATTACGGCTAAATTAAGTGAATATTAGTTCGGTACGCATAAACGTACTTATGCTGTATGAAAAGAAAGAAGGAAAGAAAATACGTTTATTTAGAACAGACCATAAAGCACACAATATAATTAAACAGCAGATAAAAACATAAAAAACAAATAAAAAGTGTAAAGGGCGATGTAAAGGCAATTAGCATGGGAGTGTGCCTCACGGCTGCGCCAAAAAGGCCCAGTTCAGCAAAATTGCCAGACAACTAAGTGCTCAACGCTGGTTTTCAACTGAACCTGAGAGTGTAATGTGACGGATGTAAATCAGTTTTATGATGTAACGTATGTATGTATACTTATATAAAATAGATTTGTGTCACATAAAAAATATACCTAATGAATATGAATGAATATGAGCATTATTGGTTCGTACAAGAGAAAAAGAAAGTTGGAACAAGGCGATAAAAACAATCAATCGGAAAAAACAGCCTATCGCAAGCCAATGCTGACATAAACCATTAAAATGTAAATTAAATGAAAGTAACTTTTTTTCAGATGGCTCCTGTTATCCAGGATGAATTTAAGGTAAGCCAGTAATATTATATAAACACTAACTGCCCGGCCCGGCTTCGCACGGGTAGCATTAAGAACTTATTTACGGCGCACCTACCTACCTACCCTACCTACCCTACTTACCCTACCTACCCTACTTACCCTACCTACCCTACCTATCCTACCTACCTACCCTACCTACCAACCCTACTTACCTACCCTACTTACCTACCCTACCTACCCTACTTACCCTACCTACCCTACTTACCCTACCTACCCTACCTATCCTACCTACCTACCCTACCTACCAACCCTACTTACCTACCCTACCTACCTACCCTACCTACCTAGCCTACCTACCTACCCTACCTACCCTACCTACCTACCCTACCTACCTACCCTACCTACCCTACTTACCCTACCTATCCTACCTACCTACCCTACCTACCTACCCTACCTACCTACCCTACCTACCTACCCTACCTACCTACCCTACTTACCCTACCTACCCTACCTATCCTACCTACCTACCCTACCTAAAACCTCGAAGACCCCCGAGACCTTTCCAACGAATGCAAAACCGTGGAAATCGGTTCGTGCGTTCTGGAGTTATAGCGCCAGGAAGGAAAACCCGACTTATTTTTATATAGTAGATTACATCACGCCTGTATCCCCCAAAGGGTTAGGCAGAGGTGTACCTATAGTACACCCACATTTCGCCAGTTATGTTTAAGTCCCATGTAATAGGGGGCGAGTCTATTGCTATCAACCGGGCATAAATCTAGACTCTGGTCTGCTACTGAGAAATTCCTGAATTCTGTTATTGGGTTTTCCAGTAATATTTATATAGCCAAATAGTATAGTAATCATACGTATTTTCAGTACACAACCTTAGTTTTTAACATAACATAACATCAGGCCTTGTTTCCCCGAAGGGTTGGGCAGAGGTGTCCCTGTAGCAGGCACACCCACATTTCGCCAGTTATGTTTTAAGTCCCATGTAATAGGGGGCGAGCCTATTGCCATCAACCGGGCACAAATCCAGACTCCGAGCTGCTACTGAGAAATTTCAGATAGAAAAACCCAATAACATTTTGCTCGACCCGGGAATCGAACCCAGGACCTCATACTTAGCAGTAGCGCTTGCGACCACTAGACCAACGAGGCCTTAGTTTTTCACCGTTGGTCCCATAGTGAAAGTTGTTCATAATGATGACTACAATGATCCCTTAAGAGGTTTAGTGTAAACAAAAACTAAACTTGGATATGTTAGTTGATTTAGTAGATATAAGAAGTTGTTTCGCTAATAGCTGGTCTATACACTTCTCTATCTACGTTTGTGACAGCGACAGTCTCCTATCTAAAGTTCGGTGTGTCATTTTTACGGCCGGGTACTACATATACACCATTATATTTTTTAGATGTGCAGAGTTTGTCTGGCTTTAGATGTCAAAATGTACAATATGAAAGATTTTGGATTGGGTGAAAAGTTCCAAAATATCACAGGAATATCGGTAAGTCATCGTTGTGAAAAAACATTTGTTTAAGGGCATAGAACCGAAGTCACCACAACGCCATTTTGATTTTCTTCAAAGTTGCAGCGCACGATGAAATTGGCATGAATGGGGTAGAGGACACTAAGGTAGTTAAATACCGGCGAAGCGAGGCGTGGATGGGATGGGTGTGATTGAAATCATGCTTACCCTTTTCCACCAACAGATGTCCATCGCTATACCGCGCTGTTTCGCGATGGCCAGCGCTGCCTCGCGCTGTCTCGCGCTGACTCGCGCTATCACGCGCCTCCCGGCCAGCCGTGTCTCGCGCGCCGGCCCACCCAGAATATAGTATGCAGTGATGTCTCGCGGTGGTCAGAGCGAGCCAGCGCGGGACGTCGCGAGACATTGCGAGTCAGCGCTTGACGGAGAGAGACCGTGCGGGCCCTCGATGGCCGGTGCGAGATTTGTATATCCGTTTTACAAAGTAAATAAATACTCTATTCGTACAGAAATAAAGTTCAGTATTGTACTAACAAATATTTCAATCCTCGCCTCGCACATCCTCGCGCAACTAGATCTTTTACACCAAAGAAGGGCAGGGTGTGGATAGAAATTTTGCCATACAGATTTCAATTCTCACCAATCCCATCCACGCCTCTCCTCGCCGGTGTAAAACCACCTTAATACCCGGTTTCTGAATTGAGAACTGATCTTTAGGGGCATGAAAAACAGGGTGTAAACTTCACTCATCCACCATAGAAAAGGGAGGATCCCCTCCGATCAGACGGGTGTCGTGTCTGGTGGGCAGCTGCCCAACGATTGATGTCGAATAGTCTTATATATTTCGTTCGCGCGGTAAACTTTAATTGCGCGATGCAGGCTTTGTGTGACGTCAGGCCTTTGATGCGTAGTTCGCATGTGGCAATGTAGATGCCGCCACAGATCAAACTATAATTTAGCATGGTCCTTCAATATACTCCGCGAAATTCAAATTGTCTTAAATTTTGCAGTGTTTTGCTAATAAATCTTGGATCACGCTGGCTTTCACCTTAAGTAATGCTAGAGATTATCAAGTTCTCAATTTCAAATACTCTATTCAGCGTGTTAAAAAAAATGTCCAGAGATAAGGTGCTCTTAAGTTACACATTGCCGATTGTAATATATGTGGGTGCCGCCGCATAGAGAATTTTGTCAGAGAAATTATGCTCTAAAAGGTCACGTTACAGAGATTTTCGGAGGTAAATATCGCGATAATTTACAACAAATATCTCGGTAATAAGTTACTATATACCTACCCGGACATGTTTTATTTGTTTAAGTGTCCTTCACGTATACAATCCAGTTTTATCGTGTGACGCAACTTATGAAAAAAACAAAAGGCGATGGGGTGACTATGCTAGCTTCGATAGAAAAAGTTCAAACCAATGGCACAGACGCACATGCTCTAAGCTACTGTCACTCACTTTGTAGTTACACATCTGTGCATTAGAAATTGTATGTAATAATACGCTAAGATTACGATGAGTCTCGTGACAACAGTCTTTATTTGTCAGATAATCGACAAAAAAGACAGTATACTACAGCGGGTTTGTTGGGAGTGCGCTGCGCGCCTCACAGCGGCTGCAGCGTTCAGAGAAAAAGCGCTGCTCAGCGATGCATTGCTTAAAGACCAAGTACACATCAAAGAAAGTGACATTGCATTATTAAAACAAAACTACGGTTCTCTAAAATCACCTCTATCCGTTAAAATAAATTTTTCTTCATACGATATTGAATGCGAACATATCCCTGAAAACAAAGAAATAGTCAATGATAAAAAAGATGTAAATGACAGAAAACCTGAAATAAGAATTATTGAAGAAGAAAAAGAGATAGAATTTGAACAGTACGAGGCTTGGATAGATGTTCCTGTGAAAACTGAGATAGAATTAGATCCTATAGCTGATTATAATAATACGCAGTTTCAAGATGGAAAAAGCGATACATTTTTAGAACAAACACATTCTAAGGATAGTTTCGCGTATCCCAGAGAGGATAGTCAATATGGAGTAACAAATACTGAAGCAACTAATAATTATGATAAGAATATAAGAGAAGATACCCAAAAAAAAGTTCCGTACATAAATGATGCCGGTAACATCGTTTTAGTAGATAAAACATTGAAGCTTGATGTGATCGATAAGATTGTGGACGAGACCTCGAGTGACGAGGATATACAAAGTACAGCAATAGAAGTATCTGTCAATAAGTCGAAGCAAACGGTTAGCAGTGAAGTTGGGGCTTCGAATAAAAGAGGAAGGTAAGAAAAAGTTCTCTCGTATGAGCAGGAACCATTGGAGAAAAGATTATGCAGTGATAATGCAGGGGCGAATTAAATTAACTAGCGAAACTCCGCGGATATGATGGGTATCGATATCTAAACACGACAAAATAAATTCGAAGTATTTTTTTCTTTTTTGTAAGTAAATTACTTTTTTTTCATTTACCCCAAAAAAACTCAAAGCGTTTATTGTAATTAAACCATTTAAAGCCACTTTTGAATTGTCAAAGGAGTCGGACAGTCAGAA
This sequence comes from Omphaloscelis lunosa, assembly GCA_916610215.1. NCBI lineage: Eukaryota > Metazoa > Arthropoda > Insecta > Lepidoptera > Noctuidae > Omphaloscelis > Omphaloscelis lunosa. The sequence continues at coordinate 7,019,667 of OU744270.1, forward strand.
ATATGAAGCTAGTTGCCCATTCCAAAGCGTAGTAGGTACCTATGGAGAAGAACTGAAAAAAAATCCACGGACATTCTTTTAAATAAATTGTTACAAAATATCGGTTACATCATTTAAAAAAAAAAACATATTTTAAGTGACTTCACTGCCAGCGGTTGATGACCCCAAACAAAAACATCATCAAATTAATTTAATTTTGTTATTTCATGTTTGTAATTAGGAAGTGCCTCAGCTCCCGGCGCCGACTCCCGAATAGGCTGCCAGCGCCGGTTGCTAAATTATGTGCCGGCGCTGACTTTGGAAAAAATAGCGGAAAATGGAGTTGATAATTTGGCATATGGAGTAGATTCTGATAGGCGGGGCTAGGCATTTTTTTTCCATTAATATATATTTCCAAGATATCAAGTACTACCCGGAACCGAATTAGATTAGGTTAAATTTTTTTACTTGCAAAGAAAGGTTAAGTTAGAACTGTGACGACCTGCAAGCCAAAAACGACTAGAAAATATAGAAAAAAATACTTTAGTTAGTTGGGGTTCTGAATACTGAAAGGGTTTCCATAAAAGCTGCGCCAGCGGTGCCCATTATGGGAACCGGCGGCGCCTGCAACCGATGTTTTTGATCTCGGCTGCCGGATACCGGTTATTTTTGGATACCGGCGCCGGCAGCGAAGGCACTCTCTTATAATTATATCGATACCCATTATGTCTGCGGAGTTTAGCTAGCTAATTTAATTTGACCCTGTATATTGGCCGGCCAGAAAGGTGGTAGGGACTTGATTGTAGTGTAAAAGAATGAAATGATGAATGAATGAGTAATGAATGTGTGTGATGTGAAAACTGTATTTTAAAATTATTACTGTTATGCTGGGGCCGCATCTGCGTCTATCGTGACAAAGCAATGCGTGCAAGCTTCGTAGTTTTTCCTCGCTAAAAAGTTATCATGCTAATGCAGTGGTCACATTAGCGGCTTCATAATTTTCACATTTGCGTGTATCGTATCATTGTGCGAAGCTTCGTTACGATAGACGCAGATGCGGCCCCAGCATTACAGTGTCGTGTTAATTCGGAAATACGAATATTACCGAAGTGCATACATTGTCTGGTTTATAATAATCAGCCTATAATGTTCCCACTGCTGGGACACAGGCCTCCTCTGTGATAGGGAATGGGCCGTTATCCATGCGGGCCCATGGTAGATGTCACATGTCTTTGAATTTTTGGTTCTAGAACATGCCGGTTTTCTCACGATGTTTTCCTTCACCGAGTTGAGAGTCTGTGTGGGAAAGAGATGAAGCTCTACAGGACGTATAGCTCCATCTCTTTCTCCCACTGAAGTAATATTAAAATAATACTGTTTATGAGCTGGTGGTAGGCCCCCTCAGGTGTACACTACGATCTAAAACTCGTAAGTTGCAGCTGTTACAACTGGGCCACCCTGCTCTCTGTTACTGTGATCGCCGTCACCTATCAGTATCATAAATGCAAAATCAAATCCGCGCCGTTTCGACTGCCTCGGTGGTGCGGCGCGAGCGCCATGTTCTGTGCGGGCCGCGCGCCCGGCTGGCGCTGCTGAGGAGCCGGTCTGCCGCCGCACGCACCGCCATACATCGATCGGCCAAATTGTTTGGTGGCCGTGGTACGAGAATGGAACCAAAGCCTCTTAAATAAAGGAGGCAGTCCTGCCACGCCCCAGCCCGTCCCATCCTTGATGTCCTCCCCCCGGTTGACGCCCTAAGCCAAGGTTCGTACCCCACAAGGGGTGCCCTTAGCGAGCGTTCACCTAGTTTTAATTAGCATAGTTGAATAACCCCTGGCTGGAGGTTTTAAGTGTAGTAGCTTAAGGCACCCACAGGAACGCCCGGTTAAGTAGTCATGATCTCAGAGGTCAACTACGAGATGCCCTACCTAAGAAACAAAAACTTGCCACGCGTTCATTACTTAGACCAATATGTGTGTGCGTAATTTGAATCTGTTATATTTATGCTAATGAATATTTATTAAGTTATCAATGTGTGTATTTATTCTAACTTGTGTGTCGCAATAAAAGATTTAATTTCATTTCAAAACTGTATAATCTTTTTCATTTTCTTTGTTCAGGCGTTCTTATATGCTCAACGATAGGATTAAAGATAAAATAATTGCGTTAAAGAATAACGGTGTTCCTGTCTCCGCAATTGCTAAAGAAACTGGAATGTCGGTAAGTTACACCTATTAATTTTTAATGCCCGAAGGACGTATAAAGCCCTCTTCTATACACGTTGTGATCTAATAGGGATGATGCCTGGGTCAAAAAATAAATTCTATTTAGTCCGTCAATCAGATAATAAAATAAATATTAGACACGTATTTCTTGCTTTATCATATTAATAAAAAATGACTTAGATAAAACGCATTAATGTTGGGGAGTGCGGGTCGCTACGTCGCTAAGTATAAAATCTACATACTCGTGACGTCATGGCACCCAGCCCGTCCCATCTTTGATGTCCTCCCTCCGGTGACGCCCTAAGCCGAGGCTCGTACCCCACAGGGGGTGCCCTTAGCGAGCGCTCACCTAGCTTTTTAGCTTAGTTTTGTATGCCCCTGGCTGGAGGCTTTGAGTGTAGCAGGTTAACCTTTTGACCGCCACGTCAAAAAAACCACGACGTGCCCTCAGCGCCAAGCTAAAAATTCAACCTTAGATACCTACAAAACAGTAGTGAGTTCCGAATGATATCGATAATAACTGACTGCTCATTTTTTAACGATGTTTTTTTTTTTAATAAACTTTAAAATACCTCAAATATAATATACAGGAGTTTTATTTTGTCCCGCTGTGTCCCTCTATAATGATATGTGTCAAAATTTCGGCACCCTTTACCTTTTCAATCCACAATTTAAAACATCAATCGATAAAATCCCGTCAATACCATCACAGCACTATGTTCAATCATGATGTACTTTTCTGTCATCCTATGATGACTGTGGCGTGGCCGGCACGGATTTTTTTAATTTGTCGCCTCTGCACTAGAGGTGTGCAAGCGTTATTTATTATTAATATCGGTATAATAATAGAGCTTTTATTATTATGGTTTCGTATGATTTTATACCCACGACGCAACGGAGTAGTACTTAGTTTAAGTTTGAGGTGAGAGGTTGTTTGTTTTTAGTTTGTGTGGGCCTTTATCTTCACAACGGTTTGTCCAATTTAAATTTATGCGGTTTTCTGTAAAATATTTGGAGTTTGCAATGGGTTTTGGGTAGATAATAACAGCCCCGGATCGAGGGGGGGGAAAACCGGGGCACGTGCCCCGGGCGCCAATTTCGCCAAATTCAAATGTAGCAGACAAGTGCACCACCCAGCACATCGCAACTTTGCAATAAATGAGACGCGCGGCACATTTAACCTTTCTATTTTATTTTTTTTACAACCGTTATGGCGCCCCTGTTGGACTGTTGGACCATTGTCGATCGATAAAATTTATTTTTATCGAAATTTATTATTAATATGTTGCTGGCAAAATTTTCATTTTGAGAAAATTTGAATTTCACGAGCTAACTTAGCGCATCCCCATAAAAGATTAGCGGGGGCGGCAGACGGCAGTTTTTGCCCCGCCTCAAAAAAAATCTAGATCCGGGGCTGGATAATAATATGGTGATTACTCAATTAATTTAAACAGTGTAAAATTAAAAAGCTATATTAATTTTTGAGAAAAATGTCACGATGTATAAAATTCCGTCTGGGTTGCCATTGCTATTCGTATTTTTATTCCGAATATAAATCACATTTTAACAGTATATGTAAAAAGGAGGAAACGAAAGGGATAGTGATAATTATAAAACATTTACGAAAAATCAGTCTTTTATTTAAGTTTGTAGATAGATATTTTTTTATAATAAAAAATATAATGTAAACAATTTCAAAAAAATCTAATTATAATCTTTTCATACAAGTATAACAATCACTAAAAACTTTTATTCAACTAAATTAACTGTAACGTAGGTTTCCGTTCAGGTCGATATTCTTTTTATGTTGCCTGTTAGCTACATCACTACTTGTCATCCTATGGTGACACTGGCGTGGAGGGAACTATGTTTTTCGAACTTTAGAATTGGTTTAAGTTTTTGTCATCTTATGTAAATATAGATGAAATATAAAGAAAGGAGGTTTATTAATATAAATAAGAATGAGTCAAGGAACATAATTAGCAAAAGAAATAAAAAAAAAATGTTGTTTAATAGGATTTATTAACGTTTAAAAGTCTGTCATGTAGTCGTGACAGTGGCGTGCTGGGCACTTTTTGGCTTGTCATCTATACATGACTGTGGCGGTCAAAAGGTTAAGGCAATCACAGGATTGATCGGTTAAATAGTCATGACCTCAGAGGTCAGCTATGAGATGCCCCATCGAAAAAAAAAAAACTTCATGGCACATTTTAACTCAATGTATCGCCGTAATCTTTTAATAACATAAAAAAAAGAAAAAAAATACATGTCCAATGTTTCTTAATAATCTTCAAGACGGACAAAAATAAATGTTTAGTCATCATCCCTATTGCCTGTGGCATATAACATAAGAAGAAGAAAAGGTGTTAAGACAATGCAAGTCATATATTGCTTCAATTTTTACCCGACTACGGCGAAGCAAAAAGGAGGGTTATGATTTTGACCGGTATTTATGTTTATCTGTTCATAACTTCTAAACTTCTTATCATAACTTGACAAATGAGGTATCGTTAGAAGCGTCTTGATTTTCAGCTGGTTCAAAATAAAAACAGTGGCACTCCGGGAGTGCCAACAGAAGTGAACACTTGAAAAAAAATCCGCACAGTCTTTTACTCCACGCACCGCGGTATTCAACGCGTTGATGTCTTTTGAATGGTCAAAAGGTGGTTTCATCACAGTTTCGAGAAATCAATGGCTTAGTCCCATCTAAAAAATGCTCAAAAATTTTCATCAAATCATATTTGTTTTGTTCTATCATGTTAAGACACATCTGCTGAGTTTTGCTAAGTAATTCAATTCGACCCTGTTTTTTTTAGACCTCTTCTATTAGCTGCTGGTGGAGACGCTATCGGAAAAACGGTAACACATACCGTAGGTCACTTGTTCCCGGGAGAGGCCAAAGTGATACAAAACAGAATTATTGTTACAACCCGTCAGAACCTGGCAAAGAAATGGAGAGGTGTCCTACAATCGTGAGGCAGAGACTGCGTGAAGCTGGGCTTGAACACATACTCATGAAGAAGCCTGAAAGAACTGTGAACATTGGACTAAAAACTAGGTGATTTACACAGTGCATCCGATCCGAGTTTCATCGGAATTGCAGATGTTTTAAATCCGGACGGACGGAGTTCAGATCTATTTATTTAGCCATTTATGTACACACATACAATATTGTAAAAAAAAACCTGTCCGATCCGAAATGGGGTACAGGTACTGCAATAACATTTCCAATAAAAACTTTTTTTTTTTGTAAACAGTTCCAAGTTCCAAAAAAACACTACAATGTGAAAAATAACTTAAATTTCGGAAATCGGTGTCTTTGGTTTTGTATTTTAGTTATTTGCCACCGACTCTCGCTTTTCACTTTTTTTTTAACAGTCACAGTCCTCGTTCAGAGGTCGGTGTGGTAACACGCCGTGTTCAAGTTCGCGACAAGTCAATCGTCATCCTGAGGATGCCTCGTTGACGGGTGAAACACGTGTCGATTTCTTTCAGGATTTTTTATGGCTCTTTAGAAATAGCTAAGAGGAACAGGTTACTAAATATATCCATGTCTATTGTATTTTATAATGGATTTCCGCAAGGTCACGCATGAATCATTCACATTTTCGTAGCAAAATTACCCCAATTCCATTAAAAATGAGCAAATTTTCTACAGGGGGCTATGTCTTGTAGGCACTCGCTAAACGACGGCCGCACCCGCCCCATGTAATCACCCGGTAAAATTCCCCATTGAAAAAAAAAAAATGAGCCGTATTATTATTTTTTTCTCTTTTTTTTAATTACCACATAAATACTCTCACGGATCGGACAGTGTTTTTACATGTTGTATAAACAGACAAGAGGAAGAGAACAAAAATACGTATAAAGGTGTTGCTTATTTTTAAAGAAATCTTTTCCAGCATACCTGCGATAGGAAAGTAGATAAAGAGATGTAGATAACGTGTGTAAGAGTGGAAGAGAAAATAAAATACATGAAATAAAAAAAAAACTATTCACTAATTAAAAAACCGCACGCGAGCCGAACGAGCGAAGCGAGCGTTGCGGCTGGCGAGCGCTACTTCTAAGTTGGTCGTAGTTTTCCATATTAATAATATGGTCAAACGTCGACTGACATATTATTAAACGTTGGCGGTGCTGGCCATTTCATGAAATGGTCGAACACTTCATGAAATGGTCGAACACTTCATGAAATGATCAATTCTAAGATCTGGCCACGACATACATGCAGAATACACTGTACTTACATCTACAGGGTGAAATTGAATTCATGGGCAACCTCTTAAGGGGTCATTGTACTCATCATTATGAACAACTTTCACTATAGGAGCAACCCTGAAATCGAGAAAAAAAAATCTGCTGTTCCCTACATTTATTTTAGCATAGCTTCGTCAAAATGTAGGAAACAGAATGATGAGTTCAATGACCTCTTACGAGAATACCCATGAATTCAATTACACCCTGTAGTGTGCAACCGCTCTTGCTAACAGTACTACGCATACTTCCAAATTCCTCTGATACAGAGCGGGAACGCTTTATGCCATCCGGTTTTTATATTTTCGATAAGGGGGAACTGTGTGCCACGTTTAATATACTTATTCTGATATATGATTACTTTCTATTATATTTCAGTACGCGTAAAGCGTTACATGAAGATCTAAAACAACGAATAATAGCGTTGAAGCAAGAAGGGATGTCGAACAGCCGGATAGCTTACCTGTTAAATACTGCGGTGAGTATATTATTTTTATTTATTGGCATTTCGCAGGTCAGTTTAGGAGGTCGTCTTAATCGGGTTATCTATTCTAGTCAGCCTTGATAAATTAAGGCCTTCAGCCAGGGCATAAATCTTATAAACTAAGCGTCTACACGCTAAGAGCACCCCCTGTGGGGTACAGATCTGGGCGTAAGGCGTCACTGGGGGAGGGCAGCAATGCAAAGGCTGGATCGGATCAAGATTGCAGTGACTATGAACAAATTTACGGTTTAAGGCAGGGGTTCGGAAACCTTTTAACATACGCGAACCCCCTTTTTTTTTTTGGTTAGGAAATCATCAAATAACTTCTCCCGCTCTGGGCGGAGCGGGAGGGCGTGTCAGACTCTTACTGACTAAAACCCACCCGTGGTCCTTCGGTTGCCCTGTTGCCGGGGGCCATGATCTCCCTTTCGGTTTTCTTCGCAACCCCGGCAGGCATCGGCCCTAGTGGACCCCTTCAGTTCTGCTGACATCTCTTTGAGGCGCGCGTGGAACACAACGCGCCGTCGACATTGCTCACCGCCCGCAAGCCCGCGCCTACGGTGGCCGGAAATCGCCCCGCGATTCCCGACACCCTGGGCGTCTCCTCCTGCGGCGATTAGGGGCGTGAGGGCGCGAAATTTGCCTCTCCCTCACGCGTTCCGCCTCCTCCTTCGCGAGCATTACCGCTTCGCAGAAGGAGGTGACGACCTCCCATTACCTCTCGCTCCGTACCATGGCCTGAACCAGGGCCGGAAGCGAGAGATCACCGCCGCCGATCGCCTCCACGAGGACACGGCGATGCTCCGCCCAAGCTGGGCAGACCTCCACCGTATGCTCCACCGTGTCCTCATACGCGCAGTAAGAGAAAGTTATACGCGCCCCCCTAACTTTCTCTTAATATCATTACGCTCCTGAGTTTTAACCTCACCTAACCAACCTTTTTTTTTTGCGAGTAAAAATATTTAACCTAATCTAACTAGTTCGGTTCCGGGTACTTAGTACTTGATTACTGAAATATGGAAATCATTGTTTGGAAAAAAAGAAATGCTTTTACATGTTTTTTTAATTATGCCTACCCTGCCTATCTACTCCAACATGCCAAATTGCCAACCCCCGTTTTCCGCTTTTTTTCCAAACTCAGCGCCGGCAGCCAAATCAGCAACACGCCAAAAAAAAAACACTACAAAGTGTCAAATAACTTTGATTTTCGGAGTCCGTGGCAAAATCGAAAATTCAAAACCAAAGACACCGACTTCCGAAATTAAAGTTATTTTTCATTTGTAGTGTTTTTTTTTTTGGAAGTTGGTTATTTTTTGATATAATTATTTTATTGTACGTCAAAATTGTATAACACAGCTTTTATAATAGATCAATTTGTAACAATTTTTTTTGCTTATTTTTACCTGTTTTTCATTTTTGTACAGAAAAACGGTTTTTTTATGGCAATTTTGTATTTTTGTATTTGTACTATAGGTAACCTGCCTAACCCTGCGAGAAATTGGCTTTGTATTTTTGAATTTGTACTATAGGTAACCTGCCTAACCCTGCGAGAAATTGGCTTTGTATTTTTGTATTTGTACTATAGGTAACCTGCCTAACCCTGCGAGAAATTGGCTCCTGTAACACAGGTACTATACCTAGCGCAGGAGTCAGGGCCTCACTACTTTTGTTGAAAAATATTTGTGCCAATAAAGAATTATTATTAATATTATTATTATCCTTTATTTCACTTAAATACACATAATTTATATTTTTAAATATTAAAACATATAAATATAAAAACATTTAAAAATATAAAAAATAGTAGCCCACCGGTATCGGGAACAGGATCCAAGTTACCGGCGGTCAGGGCTCCAGGGAGAGGAACCTTCTGACAATGCGAGCCGTGTCCAGGAGTACCGCTCTTTGGATCAAGCCCTTGATCCAGCTGCCCAACGAGAGCCTCCTTAGGTGTTGGTCGAGGCTCTTGGCGATTAAGCCATTGGCTGTCACGACTATCGGCACAATGATTGCTGAATCTACATCCCACATGTCGACAACCTCGCGAGCCAAGTCAAGATACTTGATTTGTTTATCTTTCTCAGCTTTCACGAGGTTCTCGTCATGCGGGACCGTTATGTCAATAATCATTGTGCGCCGCTCTCCTCGATCCACCACCACTATATCAGGCTTATTGGCAACAATAGTCCTGTCAGTGATGATGGATCGATCCCAGTACAATGTGATATTTCCATTTTCGAGAACTGGGTCGGGCACTTCCGATTCCACAAGGCTGTACTTCAGAGCAAGTTGCTGGTGGATAATCCTGGCTACAAGGTTGTGTCTATGCAAGTACTCTTCATTAGCTAGACAAGAACACCCGGAGATAATATGTCGGATTGATTCTCCCGGACGGTGGCATGCCCGACAGATATCAACCGTGCCGTCCTTCACAATAAATCTCCGGTAATTGTTCGTCATCATAACTTCGTCCATAATTGCACAGACAAAACCTTCGGTTTCCCCAAAGAGGTCACCAAAACGCAGCCAGGTTACGGACGCTGGTAAATCTACATCGGGCCCATGCAGGGCCCGGAAGTAGCGTCCGTGAAGCGCCTTACTCTGCCATATCTCCATGCGATCTTTAGTGTCAAGCACTACAGGCTTGCGCCAGTTCTCTTTAGCCAAGGAGAGCGGGGTAAGGCCCTTGTCCACCACGACCACATCTCGATGCATCCCCACGTCGACTCCAAGGAAATATTCCCTGAGACTGCATATCTCGCGATTGTGGAGGGTCTTAGCGTTTAAAAAGCCTCGACCTCCACACTTTCGCGGGATATACAGTCTCATTACTGATGACCGTGGGTGATGCATTCGATATGCAGTCAGCAACGTACGGACCCTCCTATCCAAGGCGTCGAGTTCGGTCTGAGTCCATTTGAGTATGCCGAAAGAGTATATCAAAACCGGCATAACCCAACCGTTGAAGGCGCGCACCTTGTGTCCGCCTGATAGAAGACTATTTAATACTTTTTTCAGGCGGCCAAAGAAGCGCTCCTTCAACGATTGTTTCATGTCAGTAACATTGATGCCCAACGCTTCCGACATACCCAAATACTTATAGGTTTCGGATGCGGAGAGGGCTCTAAGGTTTATGGAATCCGAGAGTTGGGTTCCCACGGATTCCACAATCTCCCCTCGCTTTACATGCATGACCGCACATTTGTCCACACCAAATTCCATCCTGATGGCGTTACTGAAAGTTTCAGTTACTTTCAGTAGCTCCATCAGTTGCAAATTGTTGGGGGCAAAGAGTTTTAGGTCATCCATGTAGAGGAGGTGAGATATAACCTGACCACCTCTCCTCAACCGATAGCCAAGACCTGAAGCCTCCAGCAGTGTGCTTAGAGGATTCAGGGCTAAGCAGAACCAGAGCGGACTCAAACTGTCGCCTTGAAATATGCCTCGCTCGATCCTTATCGGCTCGCTATTCCTCTGGATATTTCTACATCCTGGATAGCGAAGGACCGTCCTCCATTGCCCCATACACGACATCAGGAAAGTGCGCAGAGTTGTATCTACTTTATACAACTCCAGCACCCTCATGAGCCATGTATGTGGCACCGAGTCATAGGCCTTCTTATAATCTATCCAGCATGTCGACAGATCCTTTCGGGAACGGCGAACCTGTTGGTTAATGGCCATATCAATGAGGAGTAGCTCCTTAGTACCGCGGGACCCGTTCCTACATCCATTTTGAGAGGCAGACATGATGGAGTTGGTGTCAATATGTTTGTTAATTTTAGCTCTCAAAATGGATGTAAGGACTTTATAGACTGTTGGTAAACACGTGATCGGTCTATAATTTTTGGGTTCCGCGGTGCTACCAGATTTATGGAGCAGGTGGGTAACTCCTGTCGTTAGGAACTGGGGTAGCGAACCAGACTCCAAAGCAGTCTGGTACTGAGCCGCCAAGCGAGCATGCGATCTTAAAAACCATTTTATCCAGAAATTGTGCAGCCCGTCCGGCCCTGGAGACTTCCAGTTAGGTAACGGACGGACTGCACGAGCTACATATTGGGGGCAGATAGTAATAGCCCCCATTTCTGGTATTGGATCGCAGGCTCGCTCGACTTCCCGAGTCCAATCACCTTCGGTGTGATTGACAGGTACCGACCAGATGCTGCGCCAAAAAGAGCACATGGCATCATCATCCGGCCGATGTGTGTCAGCCACACCTTGGTCTGGTCGCTCCCAAGCCCTATAAACCCACCTTTCATCGCTCTGGAAGGTGCGATTCTGGGTGTATCGTTCTACTCGCCGCTTATACCTACGAATACGGTTTGCCCATGCATACACTTTCTGCTTCAGGAAGTCGATGCGCTCTGTGACACGGGTCAAATAGTCCTGAGGGCTGATATCAGTCCCTAAGAACGCCCGCCTCACAAAGCGCATCACTCTAGGGCGAGTATTGCCCTCCCTGAAGCAGATTAGTTTGCCGATGAGCGTTCTGGCCCCACCAATACGGCGCTCAATTCTGCACTGCCAAGCTGGTGCGGCTGGTTTTGGTCGTGTAGCTCTAGAGTCATTAGCAAATTTGACGTGAGCTACACGACATGCCGCTACAGCCGCGCAGTACAGAATTGAATGTGTATCAGTGAGGTCTTCGCAGTCATCAAAATAGTTTGACAACTGCGAATCCAGAACCGCCACCAGCGCCTTATTTTTGTTATGCATGGGCAAACGAGGTAATCGTGGTCTAAGTTCGGGCGACATGAACCGATATTCCTGAATCGCACCCTCCAAAGCACTCCATATTATTATTATTATTATTAAATACAGGTGTGATGTAATGTGTTTTTTTTTAGCGAAACACAGTTCACAAGTGGTGGAACCGCTGGTGCAATGAAGGTCATATGCAAAACCACAAACAGCCTGGAAGGAAGAGAAAAACAACTCCTCAAGAAGACCAACTCCTAATAGAGCGGGTGACTCAAGAACAAACTGTCCATACGCCCTCCCTGGCTAAGGAGTTTGGCATTTCTTTGAAGTAATTATATTCAAATACAAGGTCAAATAAAGTTAAATAGCGAAACTTGATAGACGTCTTAGGTCAGAATCAGAATACACCTTGGTTCAAACTTAATGACGGCTCTGAACATGAGGAGAGTCGCTGCGCAGTTACAAAATCATGGGTCAGCGGGGGTGAGGGGTGCGGTACTGCGCAGCCAATAGCGCACTTCGCAGACGCCATTAAGTTTGAATCGTACTGTACCAGCGCTGTGATACTTATTTTTAAATATCGCAGCATCATGCTGAGATAAGAGCCTTTTAGCCTCGTACAGGACGTACTGTTTTTTTTTTTTTTTCTTTTTTTTTTGTGTGTTACACACACACAAAATAAAATAAAGAAAAATTTTAATTTTAATTTTTAATTTAAGTTTAATTTGTAATATCCTGTGCGAGTCCCAATAAATACATTTTTTTTCTTTCTTTCTTTTGGCATTGATATCTGATGTTAATAAAACAAAAATAATAAGCAGCTGCAGTTTTTTTTTAAATATTTTATTTCTTTTATAAATATCGATACTCATCGCGCCTGTAAAGTTTTTCCAGTTAATTTATTTGACCTTGTATTTTTATTTTATAACTTATTTTACATAGTAGAATTTATGAAGGACCTCGTCCGGGAAGTACTACCACCATACATATTTCTGCCGCCAAGTAACGTTGTTGTTTTTCCGTTTGAAAAGTATGTGTGCCGGTGTGTTAGAGACACCTGTGATGCCTATGGTATTGAAGATTCAAAGTGTCACGTCGGCGAGATATTTGAAGGTAAATTATCGTGACCCGAATATCTCGGCAACGTGATATTTAGGGCACCATATTTTCGAACATGTCTGTTTGGTTAAGTGTCCATTATTCAAATATTCCAACTAAATTGTGCGCCACTATTAAAAAACAAAATGGCGACCAGTGGCTATGCCACTATGGTTCTCTATCCCCGTTTTCACAGCATTCTGAAAGTCGGCAACGTCGTAATTTGTTGTAAATTATTTCGCTGTTTTGATTAATGAATCAATATTACTCTTTTCTTGGTCGCGTACGTCATTACTGAAGGTCGTGTCCCTGAAAGGCCTTTATGGCTTTGTGTACGATGTTTTTCCACTTCGTTGGGTTCTCCGCTTCTCTAAGGGCGGTCGCAACAGAAAGTCCAGTGAGGGCGGTTACTTGGTCAGACCAGCGGTTAGGTGACCGGTCGCGAGGTCTTTTCACATCCACCTTGCCCATCACCACTAACTTTTCAAGGTTATCCGGTTCCCGTCAGGCAATGTGACCAAAGTAACCGAGAAATACTAAATAACAATATTACTAAGCCTTTTTAACTTTCCGACCTAAAAGGAAAAACGAAACCTATACATGATCACTTTTTGTCCTTTGTCCTCCTGTCACAGAGGTAACTGTCAAATCAGCCAAATATTTGACAGCTATTTGCGAAGCCTTTTGCTTAATAAGCCCCACCATTTTATGGTCTCTCTTGGGCAAAAAATAACAAAAGTAAGTTAAAATAGCTTTTATGGTAAGGCGGTTTAGAGCGCGCGAGCCCGACTCCTCTGGCTTTTATTTCATAAACTCTTATTCGTAAATGAATATACTATCTTTCTTTCTTTTCAGGTGTTTAACAAATAGACTAAAGGAGGCTGGATTTAAGAACAAGACAAGGGAAGCCTATGTACCATTAAAAGCGGGCCGGAGTCATAAGTAATTCACTTATTTATTCACAGTACCCCGGCGTTTATAGCGCTCCAAGGTTCTATTGGCGCGTGGTCAAAATTAGAACTAACCGCGCCATCTTATTTTTTCAATACATTTCACAAAACAATTGTACATAATGTTTACCAACAGCGCCGCCCTGTCAACGTCATTCGAGCGCCAAAAGGATCTTGTAGCAGTGAATATGACATATCGAGCTTTAAAAGCTACAAAAACAAAGACTCTTAGTGGAAAGTATATTGAAGCTATCTCAAAGACTACCCAAGTAAAGTTAATAAAATTTATATGGGACCACTGCGCGAGCTTCCTCTCCCAAATGAAAAAGAATTTTCATCATCGGTCCACAATTGACAAAAATATCGATGAACAATACAGGCGAATTGAGAACCTCCTTTTTTTAAAAAATCGGTTAAAAAGAGAGACAGAGACGACACTATACAAGTCTGAACTTATTCTAAGACTCGATGTGTCATATGTACGGCCGCTTACCTACTGCATGCAAAATCACATCCAAAATATGTTCCGTCACCTTAACGGCTATTTTTGTCTTTTCATTTCACGATAGAATCTGTTTTGCCGACTCGGATACCGATACATATATGTTCCTTTTGATGATCCATAACTCGAACGTAAAAATAATACAAAAAGTCCTAGAGCAAGTGTTCAAAAAATACAAAGTTTCGTAGATAACATAACACTCTCGATGTGTGTATCTAAGTTTCATTGATATGTATGAGTAAATCATTTATCATTCAAACCAATAATTCATATTTAAAGCTAAGAAAATGTGCCGCTATCATATTTTTTTTTATGTAAAAATATTACCTGTTTTTTTTTTCACGTACAGTTGTTTTACATAAATAATCCTGACTGTCGAATTATTTCGTATGAAAAAAAAATGCATGTGCTAGGTGATTCTTTGACATGGTCTCGATTTATTGATATATTGATTACCCTAGATTTATGGGATATCAAAAGGAAAACCTTGTATATTGCGTCCGTGCGTCGTAATGTCAATACCGCAGAAAAACTTTCAGCCACCTTTATCTGTCAAACCGAATTTAAAATGACCATTTTTTTTTTAAATTTAAACAGATAATGGCCAAGCCATCAAAAAGGTTTTAGGTTGATGTCAACTGGACATTTTAGTCAAAGTTGTATGCTATTTTGATCTTTGTTAACAAGTAAATAAATATATTTTACTATGCACTAGTCTACTCAGTACCGTAGCTTCAAATGGTATTGTGTCCTTACTTGATAAAGGAAAGAATCTTAAAACTGCCGAAGATTAAAAGACTTGACTGTGCTAGCATAGTTTAACTAATATTATTTAATTTATGTGCAGAGTGGATGAAGAAATCAAACAACAAATAATATCGCTGAAACTGAACGGCGTTTCTGTCACCGACATTGCTAACCAATTTCGAGTGCCGGTGAGTACTGAATCCTAATATTAATATTACAAATACAAGCTACTAGGTTCTTTTGGCGCGTGGCCAAAATCGGAGCTAACACTGCCATCTTATTTACAATTTCACAAATGTTTACCAACAACGCTCCCCTGTCAATGTCATTCAGGCGCCAAAAGATCCTTGTAACACTGTACACTCCATCAAATATCTCTTTTCAAAAATCTTTCTAAAGCTACGGTTTCCTAGGAAAGCGTATTCGTTCCGTCTTATTATAACTTCCGTCATAAAAATGATTAATTTTTACCAGTACTTGCAGTAAGTCATCCCCGAGGCATAAAGATTTAAATCGCTAGATTTGACCTGACCGTACTAATACTTAGTTACAAGAAAAGTGTCCATACTGAGAAAGAGTGAGCTCACACATTATTAAATCACTTTTCCATGACAATCAAGTGAAGTCACAGCGTCATTGTGTGTCAGACGTGTCTAAACGAAACAGAAATGCAACTATCTTTTGACGCGATGCGGTAGCGAGAATCTAGCGATTTAAATCTTTGCAACTGCCATCATTTTCATGACAGCCGTCACTGCGGCCGTTAGTGGTGGCTACCGCTTTTCTAGGAAACCGTATATTAAGTCCAGCAAACACATTGACAATTTTCATAAAGCTCATAAGAATATTAGAGTTTTAAAATAATTTTGTTTTTTCAGCGTACCACAATTTACCAATGGTGGCAGCGATGGTGTAAGGAAAATAACATAAAAATAGCAAGTGATAATAACACAAGTACCACGACTGAACAAGAGCAGAGTGTACCAGAAAATACTAACGTCGAAACGATTGTGCAAACGCCGTCAATAGTGTCTTCACAAAAGTCTTTGTGGCAGAAATTGCCCGATGTGGAATTGAAACCTTAAGATGCGCTAACACTGATCAAGATTGCGCAATTTTAGTTTTCCGGCAATTGCTTAATGACATTTCAACAATTTTCGGCAATTTTTAACATGGTATAGAAAACATAGCAATTGCCAGAAGTTGCCCTGTAAATGATAATTTCTATACAATGTTGCATCAATGCCCGGGGCATACCTGTGAGCTGATCACGAAAAGATTCAAATTATTCAGTTACCTAATTTATAAAACCTATTTAAGAATAGTAGTAGTACTTACGATGTTAGGTAAATGCACTAAAAACCTGGAAAATAAGTACCTATTATAATAAATATTACTTTAAGTGCAAAAATATTATTGTTTCTTTTATTTCATTTTAGTCATATTATATATTTTTTCAAAATTTATTTGAAAAAAATCCTTTTATTCAAAAAGCTAAATATAATTTGTCAAAATTCAAAAGTCATTCAAACTAGGCTGAAAATCAGCACTTTTCGAACGTCAAAATTACATAAGACAGTCCCCCAAAACGCCCACCCTTTACCACTTTCTAGTGCCTTTAGCTGGGAAGAAGTGGCGCAACAAACTCCCCAGCAGCACAGCTGTCTGTTCAAGTTAGAAAATAAATGATTCTATACAATAGTATGCAAAAAAAAAATACATTATGTAAATATACAAACGTATATTATTAATACATCGCTAAGCATTATTTGAGACAGAGTGAACCTCTGTGTCTGTGCTAGTATAAACTGTGTTACAGACACAGGCGCCTTCCGTTTACAATTCATTGACAATTTGCTGCACTATTGTAAGCATAAACTTAGTTTAGGTTAGTACCAATCACTCTTTTTTTTATGTTAGCAAGGAATGGTTGTGTGTGGTATGGGTTTTAAAACCTCAGACTCCGGCTCTCATACCGGCGCCTCTGGGCGCGATTTCTGTGGCGCCCCTCACTACTCTTGGAGAGTAGAGAGGCGAAAATTGTAGCTTTTGTTCTAGTTTGAGGAATAGAAAAATACAGGAATACGCACAAAAATACGCTAGCGAACTTGGAAAACTTAGGATTTCTTTTATGCAGACAAGTTTGAGAATTCAGAGTTCAGAGAACGCAGGGTGCAAGAGCGAGAGCAATTTTTTTAGCACCCCGCTGCGTCTTTTCTTTGGCCCATTCATATAAAAATAGTACCTAAACTTTGTCGACTTGTACAGAAAATTTAGAGAAAAACATAACCCTGTCTTTGCTGTCCCGCAATCGGGTAAAAAAAGAGTTAAATAACAGAAAAGATAGAGAAATTAAAGGCCGGTGGTTCGCGTTGGGCGCTCCTTCATGTCTGGCGCCTTGGGCGGGTACCCATGCTTGCCTTACCCTAACGCCATCGCCAGTACTGAGTGAGGGGATATAAAAGGGCGCCCGTGGCGCCCGTTTATATCCGGCGGCCTGAGCGTTCGCTCAACCGCGCCCTACCCTAATGCCGCTACTCCCCGAAAATCAAATTTTCTAAAACGTCCTAGTCTGGAGGGACCGTAGGTAGTGTGATGATGCATACGGCCGATCCACTTGATGGATACGCGTACAGAAGTTTTGATCTCTGCGCTGGATGTGTGAGAGCAATGCGATTGCTGGTCGGCTGGAGAGCCATGGCGTTAGAGTGGAATATATGATTCTATTATTCAGTCATATCCAGAAATTAATATTGAAAGCCGACCGCGAAAATGCTTAAGGCAAAAAATATGAGGGTCACTGACAGAGTAAGCAAACAGACATTGTTCCATTATAATAATATAGCAGCAACTATCATAAAGTTAAAAACATGCAGGCCGCCCTCTATATAGTAGGAAAGTGTTGCTAGTCTTAGCTTCTAAAAATCTTTACAATTTTAGCAAGTACGAATCTTTAAGCCGTAGAATACGGAATTACAGATAAGTTTTGAATTTTAAAGCTTTTGTTACCCATATGTCTAACTAATATTAATAAGCTCAAATCTGGTAAATAAATTGAAAACTAAAATAATCCTAAGCGAATTAAGTCAAATAAAGAAGGACTAATGGTCTTTAATTTTCGCTCATGAAGTCACTCGCGACTTCATATCAGTCTCACTTTCAGTGATAAGTAATTTATTAATACAATAAAAAATAGATAGGTACGCACGCTGGACACTGGATAAACTTTTTATTCCTCGTTTATTGAAATAATTATTTGAAATACATTTCTGACTTCTTTATGTTTATCGAAATCAAGCTGTTTTGACATCATTGCCATTTTTATGTTCGGTACTTTCCGTAGGTATTTTTCAATCCATGTATGGCCAAATACGTAGAGCTAAATAAATCCGTAGGTCTGGCAATGGTACGTGTTTTGATTTGTGTCATATTTTTATTTGACAGTGACAGTAGTGTTTGTATCAAAGCAAAAGAAAAGAAACACAAACTATTTATTGTGAAAAATTGATTTTCCGTTCTTAAGTAATAAATATTTTCAATAATCTACCCTCTTATGACTTAACATATGAAAAATCCGAGTTCTTACCTGATACTAAGTTAACGTATTATAAACTTACATATTTTTCAATGTTTAGCAGTGTTTATAAAAAATATGAGGTGCTGTGTACAGAATTGCTTCAATGATGACTCGAAGAAAACAAATAAAAGCCATGGACTCACATTTCATAAGTAATTATGTAACCATTAAATTCTTAAATAGTAATTTCACGCAAAACAAGAAACCCTTTGTAGTCAATCAACCCGGCCTACCGCAGTTCCCTGTTGGACATAGGTTTGTCCCAGGCTGCACCAAAACACTCCGTCTTCCGCCTTCTGCAATGAGTCCGTCCCAGCCACCTTTTTAAGGTCGTTGGTCCATCTAGCTGGGGGGGCGTCCCACACTACGCTTGTCGATACGCGGTCTCCTCTCCAAGACTTTTCTCCTCCACCGGCCATACATCCACTGCTACTTCAGTTTGCTTACTCTGCAATTCCAGTTAGTTAACCAGTAACTGAGTTGTTGAGTTCTGATAGATGTTGTTTCATGTTATATACTGGTATTCAGCTTTATCTGGTTAGACCTAGTCTATCTCAACATAGTTGGGCTAGTAGATTCTAAGTTTAGCTTATTAAATTGCATTATTTCATAAATATACTTAACTTACCTACACTTACTTATATACTTACCTTGACTGCCTCGTTTGTCTAGTGGCCACAAGCGCTACTGCTGAGCATGAGGTCCTAGGTTCGATTCCCAGGTCGGGCAAAGTGTTATTGGGTTTTTTATCCGAAATTTCGCAGTAGCAGCCTGGAGTCTGGATTTGTGCCCGGTTGATGGCAATAGGCTCGCCCCCTATTACATGGGATTTAAACATAACTGGCAAAATGTGGGTGAACCTGCTACAGGGACACCTCTGCCCAATCGTTCCGGGAAACAAGGCGTGATGTTATGTTATACTTACCTACATTTTGTTTTTAGTATTACAGAAGTATATTGAAACTTGTTAAATATGGTATATTTCAGGTTACCGAAGCATCCGGACCATTCTGCTGCATGGTTAGCAGCCATAGCTAGACTGGGCTGCCGAATGAATAAGTCTCTTGTAGTTTGCTCTGAACATTTTCTACCTGAAGACTTTGATGACACTCGGCCAAACCAGCGAAGAGTCAAAAGTGGAGCTGTTCCTACTATAGTAAGTTATCAATAAATAATATTTATTAAAAATAAATTAATTAAATACTTAAAAGTATACCAAGTCTTAGGCATCCTGTACATGGCGCCGGAAACGCATCGGCGCTGGACCACAAGATGAAAATTTCACAACTTCTCAGAACTGACTGTAAAATCTCCCTGCGCCACTGGTGCAGTAGCGGTTGATGCCCGAGGGAGTTTTATTAAAATGTGATTGTTATTTTAGTATATTGTGTCTTTTACGACTTCCACGCGAGCAAAGTCGCGACCAGAAGCTAGTAGTAAATTTGCATCTAATCTCAGAAGAAACTGTTTAGATTAGTGTAGTGACGCTGGAAAATGTTGCCTCATTTGAATGACGTGTAAGTTGTATTGAGGACATTAAATAAATTAAAGTAACTTTTTTCAGATGGCTCCAGTTATCCAGGAAGAATTAAAGGTAGGCCTGTAGTGTCATGAATATTGTCAGTTAAGGTGCATCCGCAGTTGTAGCCCGCAAAATTCTAATTTTCTTATGTTTTTTGCAATTTGCAGGACAGTGTCAGGTAGTATCTTTATCAAAATATAATTTGCGACTATAACAGATATGTATTTACTGAATTATAATAATAATCATTAATACATCTTCGCTAAAATAGATTTGTTCCGTAACAATGGAACAAATCTAACTTAGAAAGATGTATTAATGACTACACCTACGGAGCGCGAACCCACCTTTAAATAGCATGTACATTTTAACACAATAGTTGGCTGTAAATATGGCATAGTCAGTTATAGAGAAAGTTCGAGATTAAACAATTACTTACTAATAATAAATCGTTTATTCTCTCGCCACAATATGACAAAAAACAGAGCAATCACAGTTGTATAAATTGCACAAGTATTTGTTATCTAATATTGTGGGAGACTGGTGCCTAAACTAGGCTCGATGTCTGTATTCCAGGACACCAGGATCTCCGCCATTTACAATTATTATAGATGGTATATCTGTCACACTCTTCCCTGTGACAGTCTTTTTCTAAAGTGAGCATTATTTATTACTTTTTTAGGTGTGCAGAGTATGCCTAGCTTTAGATGTCAAAATGTACGAAATGAAAGATTTTAAATTGAGTGAAATGTTCCAAAATATCACGGGAATATCGGTAAGTCAATGTAAAAAACCTATATAATTGGATTACCTCCTACTTAAGCAGTGACAGTTCAAAATTGATAAAATAAAATATAACAATTCACATATAGCATGTATGTAAGTGCTCAGCGAAACGACGCCGTCGCTGCGCCGCCACCGCGGCTCTAAGCTGTGTATATGCAAGATTGCCAGACCGCTGTAGCGTCGCCGCCGCGCTGCCACCGCACCACCACCGCACCACCACCGCGCCGCTACCACACCGCTAGTATTGATTAAACTGCTTTTTTTTTTAATTCCATCGCCGGACACTTGCAAAAATGTACGTGCTTTATGTGATATGGTAAGATCAAGCGGCGACGGAGAGGCGGCGGCGTCGTGTCCCTGAGCACTAAGTCTGTAAATGGCACCGGTGATTTAAAATTCGTGTGGAAACTGGTTGTCATGGTATATGGGTGTGTGATGCGGAGGAATAAGGAAAATGTTGTGAGGAAAGTTTTGAGTAAGAATGTCGATAGCAGTAAGAGTAGGGGAAGACCAAGGAAATTATGGATGGAAGGAAATGAAAGATGATATGGTTAGAAAGGGGGTGACTAAAGAGATGATGACTAATACGAGGAGTATGGGAGAAAGGAACTTATAGCGCCGACCCCGAATATATTGAAATTGAGGAGAATGATGAAAAAATTATCAGCTGTCCCATACAAAACTTCATACTTGACCCAAATGTATGGGACGGCTGGTAATTTTATCGCGATTACGATGTTGGTCCCATCGAGAAAGTTGTTCAGTCTGATGGTCTGTATCATACTTTTGAATATGACTTTCTGATATATGCTGTAGAACCGCACCGGGCGTACCTATCATACGCCTGCAGTATCTTATTGCGAGATTTTTACGCCTTTTCGTTTCTATACAGAGTATGATTTCTTTTACGTTACTGTACTTCTATTTTCATAATGTCCCTCGGGAATCTCGCATTTCCGAATACAAACGAATTCTAATTTCCTGGCTATCAATAGATTTATCTTGTATAATAATTTGAGTTCAGAACTAAGTACTTTATTGTTGTTTTGTTTTGATTTTCGTGTGAACTATGCCTGCGAGTTTAGCAACTTTCCTACCATTTTTAAAATAAATTACACTAAGTTAAAAGAGTATTAAGTAATATATAGGGAAGTCTGCACCAAGTGCAAAGGGCAACTGATAGAAATCCGACGACTGACGAAACACGAAGTTTGCCGAGGGACATTAAGAAACATAGTTGTACTATACTTTAGTATGTAGCTTCAAACAATTGGATAGAAAATATGTGTTTAAGTTTGCACACATGCTCAAAAACCTGTGTCACTTATCACGACGTTAGGTATTGTCTGTTCGAAAAGTATCTGATGAAAATGTAAATAAATCAATCAGTAAACATACCTGTGGATGCGAATTTGTAGTGCCACATACAATTAGTTGAGTGTTTTGAATGGATTATTTGAATTAAAAATAAAACTAGACATTCTAATTTTAAATCTTCTTAAAGATGTTTTTCATTTGACAGTGGAGGTTAATTATATGTATAACGTCAATTTTCGTATTTAATAATGTTACTCAAAGAATAATTGCTGGACTAAATCCCTTTAGTGAGTGATTGAGTAAGAATTTAACCTGAACGTGGTTTGTTTACACTTTCATCTGATACCATCTTTAGTCTTCATTTGTCAGGTTATCGAGAAAAAAGGCAGTATACTACAGCGGGTTTGTTGGGAGTGCGCTGCGCGGCTCACAGCGGCTGCAGCGTTCAGAGACAAAGCGCTGCTCAGCGATGCATTGTTGAAAGTCCATGTTCAGATAACCAAATATGACATCACTACATTAAAACAAAATCGGCCTTGGCTAAACTCACCTCTAACCGTTCAAACTGTATTTACTTCATCTGACATTGAATGCGAACCTACTATACCAGAAATCAAAGAAGTAGATAATGAAAAAGAGTTAGAATTTGAGGAGTACGAACCTTTGATAGATGTTCCTGTGAAAACTGAGGCAGAATCTGATCCTATAGCTGATAATCATACGCAATTTGAAGATCATAAAAGCGATACATTTTTTGAACAAACACATTACAATGATACGTTTCCCAGAGAAGATAATGAAGATGAAATAACAAATACTGAAGTACAAATGAATAATAATGAAACAATTTTAAGGGAAGATGCCCAAAATACGGACCCGATTATAAATTATGGCAATATCATTTTAGTAAAAGACAATGATAATGTAGAGATAAAACCAAAGCTTGATATAATCGGTAATATCATTGATGAGGTCTCAAGTGAAGAAGACACACAGACTGAAGCAGAAACGGTATCTGTCAGTAAGACGAAGAAAAACAATAGCAGTAAGGTTGGGACTATGAAGGAAAGAGCAACTATCAGGTAAGGAAAAGTTCTTCTTGCGTATTGGCACGAATTTATAAAATACTAGCTGCGCCCCGCGGTTTCACCCGCATAAGTCTCGATCCCGTAAAAATATCGGGATAAAAAGTATCCTATGTCCTTCTCCGGGTCAAGGTCTATCCATATCCCAAATTTCATCCAAATCCGTTCAGCCGTTTTAGCGTGATGTCGTGACCAAGGGAAATAGGGATTCATTTTTATATATATAGATTAGCGATCCACCCCTGCTTCGCACAGGTGCAATGTACCTACTGATGGGACGACATGGTGAAATAACACATATCACCACTGCACCCAGGCGCAGCAAGAGCGCGTAGTGTAAATTATTTGTCAACAGATTTTTTTTAAAATCATATATGCACGCAACTGACTCCCTAGCCTAGCGGTCGCAAGCACTACTGCTGAGCATGAGGTCCTGGGTTCGATTCCCGGATTGGGAAAAGTGTGATTGGGATTTTCCATTTAGAATTTCTCAGTAGAAGCCCGTAGTCTGGATTTGTGCCTGGTTGATGGCAATAGGCTCGCCCCCTATTACATGGGACTTAAACATAACTGGCGAAATGTGGGTGTACTATAGGTACACCTGTGTTCAACCCTTCAGGGAATGCATGCGTGATATTATGTAATTATGCATCATATTAACTAATATCATTGTAATTTTTTCTGCACAGAAACAACGAGGGTTTAAAAGGAAAAATAAATGCGTTGAAGAAAAAAGGTCTTTCAGTTCCTGAAATAGCTAAAGAAACTGGAGTGTCGGTTAGTAAGTTCTGATTTGAGCTCCACGATTACTGACAAATGCTTGCACTGACTGGACAGGTCCACTCAAATCTGTGTAGTTCGTTCCTCAAAAGACCAATTCAGACACTGGTACTCATATATAAAAAAAAAATGTTTATTTTTCTTCCACAAATAATACTTATTAACTAGAACTTAAAAACGAAAAAAAAAATATATGTTGGAGGACAATGTTCATTTGTAGGAGACTGGTGCCTAAACTAAGCCGGACTAAGATTGTCTGGACTTTAAAAGAGACCGCGACCGCTGAGTTTGTTTCGGCCTTTCTTCTCAGACTAGTCAGATAGGAAACGCCGAACTCATCTAGCTTATAAGAGCGGTGGCCGCTACATAACGGCCGCAGTGACGGCTGTCATGAAAATAATGGCAGCGGGGTTTGAGTTAACGGTGTCAAAAACGCTCTCTACGCACAGATGAGTACATATGGGACACTCCGCAAAATCATTTAAATATAAAGTGACTCTTGCTCCGACGCAATACAGTGCAATTCAGGTCGCACAGCGCTAATTACCTACAGTTATAATTCACCTAGAAGTTGCCTCTTTATAGCGTAGCTCTTATATCCTCTGACTACGTTACGCACACTGAATTAGCCAAGTCGAGCCCACCGCGTACGTACTTGTAGCTTCATACCTAAAATGCGGAGTGTCCCATCTGTATTCATCTGTGTTCTAGGAGAACACACCAACTTACTTTTATAAATAACGTTTCAGTGACGTCATTCGACGATAAATTGCGGGCGATATGTAGCGGACACCGCGGTTACAGGACACCCTAGAAAAAAAAATACAATAGACGTGGATATATTTAGTAACTTTTCCGCTTAGCTATTTCTAGAGAGCCATAAAAAAACCTGAAAGAAATCGACACGTGTTTCACCTCTCAACGAGGCATCATCAGGATGACGATTGACTTGTCACGAACTCGAACATGGCGTGTTGCCACACCGACCGCTGTCGGGTTTTTTATGGCTCTTTAGAAATAGGTAAGCGGAAAAATTACTAAAATATATCCGCGTCTATTGTATTTTATAAATCAATTAACTATCTAGGACACTCTAGCTTTAGGCCCATCGTCCACGCACGGCAAGTACTCTAGTACTTACCGTATTAAAAACTCAAATCACTAATGAGTAGCCAGAATGTCACAACATAAGTATTTCAATGGCGGTTCGTACATAGGGTTGCCACCCCACTATATAATATTGTAGGCTACTATATTAGAGGCCTAAATACTAAATTTCTAAAGAAAAAATATAGTAGGCGAAACTACTGTATTTTTATTTCAATACAAAATGGCGAGATTATCGCAATAGGGCCGCAATAAGCTGAATTAATGGTATTTAATAACCTTAATTTTGAGTGTAAAAAGTAAAAAAAAAAAACCTTTAAATAAAGGTTCATATTCATAGTAACAAAAAATTTGCATCTAAAGAACAAAAATGTTTTTGTAACATACCTACTAAGTAAATTTTTTCGCCGTTCGCCATCTACTATATTTTTACAAGCAATAGCTTCGAAAATACTATATTTATTATAAAAAAAGTTGGCAACCCTATTCCTTCACAACACGACTAAGCCCTCGTACCTCGCGTCGTATTTATAAGCGATTGTCGCGCATATATCTTTGATGTCCTCCCTCCGGTAACGCCCTAAGCCGAGGCTCGTACCCCACAGGGGGTGCCCTTAGCGAGCGTTCACCTAGCTTTTTAGCTTAGTTTTGTATGCCCCTGGCTGGAGGCTTTGAGTGTAGCAGCTTAAGGCAACCACAGGATTGACCAGTTAAGTAGTCATGACCTCAGAGGTCAGCTACATACGAGATGCCCAACAGAAAAAAAAAAAAAAAAAAAACAAAAAACGCGCATATCGTTTATATGCGCGTTTTCGTTCGACATTTTTGTTCGGTGAACTTGAACGCGTGGTCGCGCCGACAGAGGGCGCATTCCGGATTTCCGAACAAAAAGTGATATGCACGCGACCTATCGCGTATTCGCGCGGCGATCGCTAAGACGCGGCCGTACCCAGGAGCGATTTTTATCGTGCACTGGAGTTTCAAAGCACTGCTTAGCGCCGAGAGTTGAAAATCCAACAGTATATTTAATGACGCGCTTGGATGCACTCTGTTCGATTGTCAATGGTCGGCTCAATACCGAGAGTCCAAATCCAGGGTGTGATAATAAATCGTAGCGTTAAAAAATCGCTTGGCGTACATCAAGATTAACATCTACGGCCAAGATTGCAGCCACGAACGTTCGTGGTCGTGGCTGAGTTCAGTCAGCCTAAAAAACAAAAATACTTTGACAAGAATTTATTTGATTGTCTACAATCTTTGTTATATTACGAAGCGACGCGCGCTTAACTTGTGGTAACCAAGTCTACAAACACGCTGTGAATGTGTGCCTGAAGACGAGTAGCGTCAGCACAAAACACACACACTTCCGACTTCACCCGTGTCCCTGACGGTACCGAGAGCTCCTACGCTTACACACACATTCACAGCGTATTTGTACACTTGGTTACCATAAGTAAAGCGCGCGTCGCTTCGTGAGATAAAATACTGTACAGTGTTACAGTATTACTGTGTGTGTGTTCTGTGGTGTGTTACGGAACACAAATTGTAGACAGTCAAATGAATTCTTGGCAAAATATACATCTTTTAGACTAATACGTACGTTACGTATTTTCAATATAAACAACTTTTATGCTATTAAAATTCTGGAATATAAAAAAAATACTGTTATTTAAAGCAAAAATGCATTGTCTTGTCAATTTTTTTTTTCAGGTAACGTCTATCCGTGCATGGTTGCATCGGTATAACCGTAACGTCACAACATACCGGAGATCTAACAAACTAGCACGAGACCACACTGTAACAGAAAGTGATTCAGAACAGGATTGCTATTTTAACCCCGAAGCTGGTAAAGAAATGGGGGCGTGTTCTGCGACTGTCAGACGACGGATGCGTCAAGCTGGTCTTGAACACATACTCATGAAGAAGCCTGAAAGAACTGCGAATATGGAGCAGAAAATAAGGTGATTTTGTTTTTCTAAGCGCCTGCAAAATTCAATTTTTTTTTTTTTTGTAATTTGCAGATCAGCTTGCATGTTGCAAAAATTATGATTCGCGTTAACCGCCGTAACAAATATGTATTTACGGAATTACAATAATTAAAATCATCAATAAAACTCTCTTAGGGAGCGGGTCGTTAGAGTGCATCCAGATAATAATTATATATAATATAATACATTTTTTGGTTGGTATATTGGCGTGTGCTAGCTGACATGGCCAATAATTTATCATTTAAATTTTTGTGCTGCATAATGTTTTTTTTTTGCATACTATTGTATAGAATCATTTTTTTTTCTAACTTGAACAGACAGCTGTGCTGCTGGGGAGTTTGTTGCGCCACTTCTTCTTCCCAGCTAAAGGCACTAGGAAGTGGTGAAGGTGGGCGTTTTGGGGGACTGTCTTATGTAATTTTGACGTTCGAAAAGTGCTGATTTTTGAATAAATGACTTTTGAATTATGAATTTTTAACAAAAAAACTTTTGTTATAAAACACGTCCACATTATTTAACATTAGCTAACCTCTCTATAGAAACATTTGTTATATAACTATGTTTTATAACAGGTTATGTTATGTAGTGTGGACACACTTAAGTTCATAATATTAAATAAGATACCGTGTGGCACACAGCTTGAAAGTCTATTTTTAAATACTCTATTCTGAGGAGAGGCAATGTCTGGAAAAACCTAATGCCGTTTTCTTAAACATGCTTGGAAATTCGAACATTATTTTGACAACCTTCTTCGAGATAAATCGAAATTGCTGTACTGGTCAAAAACAAGCGAGCACCCGGCCGGCAATGTTACAATGAAAACTCATCTGTCGTTTTATTTAAAAATAGAACTAACTATTTATTTCAACACATGGCAACCAAGGAGGTAACTTATCGGAGATTTTATTTAAATTTCGAACTGGCTGAGCAAATAGAGCTGTTTAAAGTAAAGAAGAAACAAATTACCGTATTGGCGCGTGAAAATTTTCTTTGTTCTTCATTGATTCTGGAATTCATAATTAATTTACTTAATTTGAATTTCCGCGCATTGTTTGAGAAAAGTACTATACAAGCCTTGGCTGCAATCAGGCATTAATGGACTTATGTATGTGTGCCTCGGCGTCGTCCATCAATGCCCTAATAATTGCTGGCTGCGACAGTAATGAACTATATAAGATTATATTTTATTTCAGTAAGCATAAAGCGCTTCATGACGATTTAAAACAGCGAATAATAGCGCTGAAGCAAGAGGGATTGTCTAACAGGCGGATAGCTTACCTGTTAGAGACTACAGTGAGTATGAAAAAAATTACCATATTTAGGGTTTCGTGCTATCAAAACGCTGTACCTATTTATCCGTATAGAGTTTGGTCACGCTAACTCTGCAATGGAACATGGGCAACCCCAAAAAGTCTTATACAGGGTGGCAGGGACATCGACGCGAAAACCGTTACATTACCGTTACCGTTTCAGTACATGATTCTGAAACTGTGTTGAAATTTTTTGTCGGTTATTCAAAAAAAAATTCACCCGTTCCATAGAAAAGTGCAATAACTACGCGGTCAAATGTATTCGGATTGGTAAATAAAATAAAAAAAATAACCGACGGAAAATTTCAACGCAGGGAGGCTCAGAATCATGTACTGAATCCATGATAACAATTTTCGCGTCGATGATGCCACCCTGTATATGTTAAACTTTTACATCAGTCAGTTATGTCAGTTTCGGGGTACTTGAAATGTCAGATTGCTTACGATAAAAGTTGTTTTTACAAAATAAAGTAGAAAAATGGTTAAACCTATTAAAAGAAGAGTGTGGGAGTTATATAATTTATGATATGTAAATTCCAAGCTGTGAAGGAACAGCACGATATCATCCTTAACCAAAAACGACAATGTTCACAAGGTATTGAAAAGTTGACGTGTAAGTAGATCTAATGATTTCGATATTTTGCCTTTTGATTTTGCATAATAGATTATGTGAGTATGTCGTACCTATACTCTACCTCCATACGATGACAAAACTGTATCAAATCCACACTGCATCGTGCTAAAGTGACTATTCTTTACCGAATAAATCGGAATATAAACAAAATAACCTATCAAAAACAAAAAGACATACAACGTATCAAATTAGTTAATTGACTTAGTGTGGCCATACTCTAGTTGGCATGATTCGGCACAGCTGGGCGTCAAAATCAAATAAATGGCTCCAGTGATCTTGTTGACGTGCATTTTGACTCTTATGCCAGCTTTCATAGAATAGTTACCAGTACTTTATGTAATATCTGATTGTTGTTTTTCTTTCCTCTTTTATTTTTGTTGATCATATAGTTTCTTTTTTTTTTCCTTAAATTCATTCCATCGCGTAATTTTAATATCTTGTTAATTTTAAGTCTTATATTAGTCTAGCGCTTGTAAGTTAAAGGGGCATGCGGTGCTAACCTGTAATAAATTGTTATACTAACCCTAGATTATGGTAGATTTAACTTTGACTATTTGTAGTATAAACAATTGTTGGTTGGTCAATAAAGAAAAAAAAAAACCAGCATAAAATTGTTCGGGAATAACGCTCGGGTTATCACGAATTGTGCCGAGCCAATC
This sequence comes from Omphaloscelis lunosa, assembly GCA_916610215.1. Lineage (NCBI taxonomy): Eukaryota > Metazoa > Arthropoda > Insecta > Lepidoptera > Noctuidae > Omphaloscelis > Omphaloscelis lunosa. Next base: position 7,049,372 of record OU744270.1, read on the forward strand.
CGAACATGATTAAGCAAAGGTAGATGCCGAAAAAGTTTGCCGATCAACACGTACCAAATGAGAGCCGAATATATGTTTGTGCCGGATTTTGTTGTTCAACAAATACTGCTGAATCGAATGAACGACATCGCTCATTATAACAGCACTGCTCCGACACGGCAAATAACTTGTCATTCAAGTTAGGATTTTAAATCAAATGCATTAAAGTCTACGTGTGACGGCTCGCGGGCAGTGAGCGGCCGGCAAGCCGCCCTCCATTCTGTATAGCCATCGTAAAATAGACTTTAAAGTAATTGTTTTAAAATCCTAACTTGAATGACGAGTTATTTGCCGTGTCGAAACGGTGCTGTTATAATGAGTGATGACCTTAAGCCGACCCGAACATGTGTCTGTGTAGCATCCCTAATAGATAACCACTTGTAATTTTCACAGAAAACCCGTATAGTGTACCCGTGTATGTGTGTGTAGTTTTTTTCCATCACGAATTTCTCAGTAGCGGACCGGAGGCTGAATTTTGTTCTCGGTTGATGGCAATAGAACTTAAACATAACTGGCGTAATGCTGGTGTTCTATATGAACACCTCTGCGTAACCCTCCGCGAATTACAGGCGTGATCTCATGTTATATTGGTAAACTATAGCAGTTTTGGTGGTACGCAACTTAGTCTCAAGTCCGACTCGCGCTTGTTTGGTTTTTTATTAATGCGTAACATCTTTCCGCTTGGTTTCCTGCAAATTTTTCCTCTCGCTTTCCTGCAATCTGTGGAGTGGGAAATCTGTGGCAATGATTTCGTGAAAAGGGACGGAAGTGTGTGATAGGAAGCTGGGGAAGCGCGCGCTATTGATTTGACCAATGAGCGCGCGCGGTGCTTTAATCGCCAATGACGAGGCGGCCCCTCTAATGTTGCTTATTTTATTATCTTAATGTTAGTTATCTTACCAAGGTGAGATGTCAGATGTTACACATCATATGCGACTACTGCAAGGCTCGCTCGTTTTTGAAGTGAAAACTTCTTTAGGCGCATTGGGCATCTTTGAGATGGGACTAAACCGTTGATTTCGCGACACCATGACGACACCTCATTTTTGTAAACGCGATTGTGCTCTTTATTTATATTTCACTAGCTGCGCCCCGCGGTTTCACCCGCATAAGTCTCGATCCCGTAAAAATATCGGGATAAAAAGTATCCTATGTCCTTCTCCGGGTCAAGGTCTATCCATATCCCAAATTTCATCCAAATCCGTTCAGCCGTTTTAACGTGATGTCGTGACCAAGGGAAATAGGGATTCATTTTTATATACACACATCAAAAGTGTCTAGGGATCAACATATATTTTTGCAATAACTTTTCTCCTGATTGATATTAATTAAAATTTTCTTTAAGGATTCATCAAATAAAGTGTTTTCGTTTGTCACAGTAACGATAAACCAAGTCACCTTTGCATTAATAAAGAAATTTGCCACTTTCCTAATAAAGGGATTTTTGACATTTGAACCACTAACATTAAAGTTCGAAAAAAAGACTGAAATAACAGTTTTCTTTAAAATTTTATTGGGTAACTTAAACAATTAATAATCCGTGTTTCTACCGCGAACACTAACAACACAAGAACATCGGTTTGGCATACTCAAAATGAGTTCATCCAAATCACGCTGTGGAATGGCCGCCCATGTTCGTTGCAACAACAAAAAAAGGTCTTCTTGCGACTGGATACCCTCCATATTCGGCAGAGCTCTTCTCTGTAGCATATCCCATGCATGCTCAATCGGGTTCAAGTCTGGCGACTGAGCAGGCCAGAGCAGGACATTGATGTTAGCTGCGGCGAGAGTCTGTCTTACAACTCTTGCGGTGTGCGGTCGTGCATTATCATGCATTAACTGAAATAAGGGACCGATTTGCACTTGTAGAGGAACGATGACGTCAGATACAATCGTCTCAGCATAAATTTGAGCGTTGAGGTTGCCTCTGATCCAAATCAACTCAGTTCTTCCGCCGATCCAAATACCCGCCCATACCATGATGGTTCCACCACTATAAGGATGGACTTCCTGGCAGGATTTTAATCGCTGTTGGCATCCAGGGGTTCTCCAGTGTCGTATACGTCTTGTATCCGGTCTCATACCAAAACGAGACTCATCAGAAAAGCACACGAAACGCCATTGTTCTTCTGCCCAATTTCTGTGTTCAAGAGCCCATTGATATCGAATCCTACGATTGTGCATTGCTATAGGTGGTACCCGTAGCGGTCTTCGGGAATGAAGGTTCACTTCATGCAAGCGGTTTCTGACTGTTTGGTCGCTAATTAAGTTCCCTGAAGAGTGATGAAGCCTCACGGCTAACATCATGGCGGTTATTGTTGGAGCTCTTCGAGTTAAGATTTGAATGTATCGGTCTTGTCTCCGTGTGGTGCAGCGATACCGTCCTCCATGGCGCTCAGCCACGGTACCAGTGCTTCGGTAACGTGTCCAAAGTCGACTGATAACACTCTGACTTGTATTCAGAGCTAAAGCCACAGTACGTTGCCGGGAACCAGCTTCTATCATTCCCACGGCTCTGAGCATTTCTTCCCTGCTTAAATGACGTCGCCGCTCCATAATAACGTTGGTTTTAATCAGTAGTAGGGAAACAGTAGCACTAATAATGTCTTCAATGCGTTGTATGTTTTTATAGGGAAAATATTGACAGCTGATTTTCATCTTTTACTCGAATTTGATTAACAGTTCCTGTTTCAAATTATGAAATGCACCAAAAAGGATCCATATAAATTTATATAATCATAAATTTATTACAAAGCCACATCTCAATCTCAAGAAATCCGCATAAAAATGCTTGATCCCTAGACACTTTTGATGTGTGTATATAGATTACGGATCAATGTTCTATGCAAGCATTTTTACTTTAAAGGTTTCGTATGTATTTTTTTTTTGTAAACGCGGTTGTGCTCTTTATTTAGATAAGGTTACGGACCAATGTTCTATACAAGTATTTTTCTTCCACCAAGGCAATCTTGTTAAAGTTTTCACTTCTGTCGGCACTCCCGGAGTGCCAGATTTTTTATATTTTAATTAATAATCTCTTTTCTTTCTAGAGAGATACGGTTCGTAAGTGGTGGACTCGCTGGTGCAATGACGGACACATGAACAACCATAAAATCACTGGATGTAAAAGGAAAACAACGGCTCAAGAAGACCAACTCTTAGTAGCGCGGGTGGCTCAAGAACAAACTGTACATACGCCGTCACTGGCTAAGGAACTAGGAATTTCTGCAAAGTAATAATACGGGGTCAAATAAAATTAGTTAGCGAGACGTTTTTGTTTTATACTCTTAATTTTGAGCTGACGCTGCTGGTACACGGTGGTCTCGGCTACAACCCGAAGTGTGACCGGCTACACCTAGGTGCGGCCGGTAGCAGTTGTTAGCAGGTGTTAGCTTATTAATTCACGGCTAGAACTAGGTGAAACCGATTGCATTGTGCTAAAACTAGGTGTGGCCAATGGCTGAAAGATAGGTCAAGTTAGAACTGTGACCTCACAACGGTGCCGCAGCACGGCCGGCGAGTACCGGGGTCCGTTTCACTTCGGATTTTAGCCGTAATACATATACTTGAAATTCAATCTGCCTAGTCTTTTCTCCCCCAACTATTTTAAGGTCAGCTTCCAGTCTAACCGGATGCAGCTGAATACCAGTATTTTACATGGAGCAACTGCCTATCTGACCTCCATAACCCAGAAACTGGGTAATACGATACCCCTTGGTAAGACTGGTTGTAACCGTAACCACTGTCAAAGATCCAAGAATGGCAGCCGGGACAAACGACTTATTCTGTTTTCTGAAGCACAGAGGAATCTCGGTATGTTAAAATAGTCATCTACCATGGATCAACCTCGGCAAGCGTAGCTTAACCTGATGGATCGACCCGTGCGGCTGTTATTACTTAGCCACGAGCTCCTCTGTGTACTTGAAATTATGCGTTAAGAAAAATAAAAATCGTCATTTGATAACGATATACCCATCGGCCATCACGTCTGTGAAGTTTTCATCAGCTAATTTAATCTGACCCTCACATTAAATTAGCTAGCAAAACTTTATCCGGGATTTTTAATACATAAATGTTTCCTTCTTTCTAGGAGTGTAAGAAGCAGACTAAGGGAGGCAGGGTTTCAACTCCAGGAAAGAAAAGCCAGTGTACCCCTGAGATCGGGCCGGAGTCATAAGTAAGTCAGTTATTTATTTACAGTACCCCGACGGTAAGCCCTCGTCCCCAAAAAACTACCGGTGACTGGTAATGAATGGCCGATACTTCAAGACGTGACTTTACTTCAATATTATTAACAATTTTTACTATGGGAACCTGAAATCGCAAAAAAAAATATAAGTGGCACTTCGGGAGTGCCGACAGAAGTGAAAACTTGAACAAGATCGCCTTGGTGGAAGAAAAATACTTGTATAGAACATTGGTCCGTAACCTTATCTAAATAAAGAGCACAATCGCGTTTCAATCGCAACATATGCTGAGATAGGAGCCTTTTGGCCTCGTACAGGACTTTCTGTTATTTTTTATTTAATTTATTTTTCTTTTTAATTTGTTTTTTTTAATTTTTTATAATGTTTTAATGAGTGTGTTCCAGTTTATTTTGTAATGTCCTGTGCGAGTACCAATAAATACTTTTTCTTTCTTTCTTTCTTTACAAAAAAAAAAAAAAAAAAACCTTTAAAGTAAAAATACTTGCATAAAACATTAATCGGTAACGTAATATAAATAAAGAGCACAATCGCGTTTACCAAAAATGAGGTGTCGGTTACGGTGTCGCGAGTTCAATTGTTGTTCCCATCTCAAAAATGCCCAACGCGCCTAATGAAGTTTTCACTTCAAAAATCTGTTGTTCCCTACCTCTTGACGAGTTATGCGAACATGTATGGAACAGCAGAATTTTTTCGCGTTTCAGGTTTGGTCCCATATTAAAAGTTGTTCATAATGATGAGTAAACTTACGTGTTGAAGTATCGGCCACTAATTACCAGTCACCCTATATAATGGTGGACTCTCGGCGGCGCCGAGTCGGCGCTAAGCAGTGCGTTGAAAATCCAGTGCGCGATAAAAAATCCTGGGCGCGCCTGTATTAAGGGGAATGCGTTAAGGTAGTCCTAGGTTAGCGAAGTCCTAGGTTTGATTTCTAGGTCGTTCTACGTGTTATTGGGTTTTTCTATCTAGAATTTTTCAGCAGTAGCCCGGAGTCTGGATTTTGCCCGGGTGATGGCAATGGACCCCCTGTTACATGTCATATTAAATTTTTGTGTCATATCAGTGAACGGGCACTGTTCTTACATAACTATTATTGTTGAAATAGTATGTATGACTAAATATATGATTTAATTTTATAGGGTTGACGAGGTTACCAAACAACAAATAATATCGATGAAACATAATGGCGTTTCGGTCACCGAAATTGCCAACCAATTCCGAGTTACAGTAAGTTTTATTTAATCCTACTTCATTATAAAGAGGTAAAATTTGTGAGTTTGTATGTAGAGGATAATCTTCGAAACTCCTGAACCGATTCCAAAAATTCTATCACCAATGGGAAGCTACAGTATTGCCGAGTGTCATAAGATATATTTAATGTTAAGAGCGTTCGTCAAAAAAGCTAGCAGCGTCGCAAATAGCTGTCAAATATTTACCTGTTTTGATTAATTTGGCAATATTATTGTATGAAAGTGTGAAATATGGATAACTAGTGAACTAGAATATTAATTACCTGACTGCCTCAGAAGGAGGGTAACATTTTTCGAGTGTATGAATGTGTATCTATTTCTTTGGCACGCTCTGTAGCCTAAACGGCTTGATGGATTTTAAAAATACAAAAAAGGAGGGGTAGGTTTAAAAAAAAAACAACATTATTGGTATCAAATAAAAGATAGTAATTAATCAATTCCATATAATCTTAAAACTAAAAAGGTAGAAATAAAGAAAATTATTTAAAAAAAACAAAAAATTCGTCTGCAAAAACAATACCAAAATTTTATAGATTATAATGCTTGTTTTTCTCTTTTCAGTTATGTGTTTTTACAGTCGGGTTTTTTGTTTTTTTAATGAATTGCAATTATAACACTTAATTTAATGTTGTGACCATTGTAGGTGTAAAAAAGGCGTTTGGAAAGTATCCAAATACGCTTTTTTACAACTAAAACTAAATATTGGATGTTACGGTATTAATTATTGCATTACCATAATCAATATTTTGGTTCACTAGTTAGCCATGTTTGTTATTTCCATACAGTAATATTGCCAAATTAATAAAAACAGCGAAATATTTGACAGCTATTTGCGACGTTCCCCTTTTTCTGTATGAACGCTCTTAAAACAAGAAATTTCACATTGACGAAATCGCGGGTAGAAGCTAGTATATTGTTAATGCGTTAGTGTGTTCGTTTGTTTGTTCTTCTTTCCCGCAGCAACGGAGCAACGGATCGACCTGATTTTTTGCATAAAGTTAGTTCAAGGTCTGGAGTACGGTTTAAAAACTTGCATGTAAGCGGGGCTGCAGGCAAAAGCTAACGTTTCAACAAAGAAAAAGCAGTACCACAACTTCCAAATACTTTATGAAAAAAATTCTTAGGTTTCCGTACCTAATTAAGTAACCCTTATAGTTTATGTCCACCTTAATTTTAACCTTATCCCATAAAAATTTGCAATTTTATGGGCTTAAAGCTTAAAGCTGTCCCTAGAAGATAATGCGACATGACATGCAATTCTTCGAATTAGACTACGTTAATTACACTGGTAAGCAGTAGTTTTGTTTTATGAAGTTTCATACATGATTTTGTATGATTCTGCCACGCTGATTCCAAATCTGTTGTCAATTTGCTCTAGCTTTTTAAATATTAACGTATTACATTTTTTTGCAAAAAAGACTCGATCATGCGTGATGCATTTTTCATTGAATGATGAAAAATTGACAATCAACTGTCAGCACGTAGTTTGCATGTCATTCACATCATGGAATACAGCTAAACGGTCATGCATGCATGACTGCACGTAACGCATGTCGTGCCGCATGATCGTCTTAGGACCGCGAAAGGCGAAAGAGCCAGGGTAGCCCACGAAATTCAAAAAAAGAAAAGTAAATATAATTCGCGAGCTTTCTAAGCGCATTCTCCTTAAATAGTTTAAGTATATAAATATTAGAGTTTAAAAAAAAATGTTTATTTTTCAGCGTACCTCCGTTTACTTATGGTGGCGTCGATGGTGTAAGGAAAATAACATAAAAATAACAAGTAATAATAAAACAAGTACTTCAACTGAACAAGATCAGAGCTTAGCAGAACATACTAACGTGGAAAAAATTGTGCGAAAGCCCTCAATATTATCTTCAAAAAAATCATTATGGCAGAAATTGCCCGATGTAGAATTTATATCATAATAAGAGCTAACTAGGGCAACTGAATTGAGTACCTTAATTATAATTCTACTGGGTCGAATAAAGTTAGCTAGCGAAACTCCAGGGATGTCATGGGTCATGTGTGTGTTATTTCTAATAAAAAAAATATTAAAAAAACATAATTTCAAGTAACACTTTAGAGGTATGAGGAACTGGGTGTAAAGTTCACTCATCCTCTATAGAAAAGGGAGGATTCTCCTACCAGACGGGTGTCCTGTCTGAGGGGCAACTGCCCAACGATTGATGTCGGAAAGTTACATATATGTTGATCGTGCGGTAACTATGACTGCCTCGTTGGTCTAGTGGTCGCAAACCGCTACTGCTGAGTATGAGGTCCTGGGTTCGAATCCCGGGTCGGGCAAGGTGTTATTGGGTTTTTCCATCTGGAATTTCTCAGTAGCAGCCCGGAGTCTGGATTTGTGCCCGGTTGATGGCAATAGGCTCGCCCCCTATTACATGGGACTTAAACATAACTGGCGAAATGTGGGTGTACTATAGGTACACCTCTGCCTAACCCTTCGGGGATTACAGGCGCGATGTTATGATGTTTACCACGTCACCCATCACCCATCACGTCTGCGAAGTTTCGCTAGCTAATTTAATCTGAACATGTAAGATTTTCCAACTGCTGGGACACAAGCCTCCTTTCTGTGAGAGGAGGTGGGCTTCAATCAACCACGCGAGCCCTAAGCGAATTGAAACTCTTGGCTATCTCCTAATTAACGTCAACTCACAACATTTTATAGAAATTGCTAAGAATTGCTAATTTTAGTCGGGCAACTAAAATGCGCAATTTTTGTAAGCGTTCTTGCAGTGTACTGTAGAGTGCGCGCCACGAAAGAAAGCCCGCGGATAATTGTGGAACTACATTTTTTCAATGTAATGTGATGCAATGACATAGACACTAGCGCCACCGCCGCGTCAAGTGGACTTCATTGGTGGCGCGGTCTCTAGTAAAATGTTAACATTTAGTTAACACTCCCCTACCTATCCCTGCGGAGGAAACAGGAGTTATATTAAGTTATAATAAATGTTATTTTAAACTGAAAGTGGTTTTTATTCATTATCTTAAGAATATGAGCAGCAGCGACTATTATATCTCTAATAAATGATTTATGTAAATTGAGTAAAAAAACACCATACCGTATCATGATCGTACTATGAGCTTATCCGTACTCCGTTCCCGTTCTCCCAGTTTTCGCGTGAGGCAGATGCGTCAGGAAGAAAATTGTCCAGGAGGGAATTGGCAATGTTGGCCATTGTTTTAGACGAGAAAGAAAGAGAAAACAATAACATTAAACGATCACGACGTTACTGGGTTCAGGATGCTTAAAAAAAGTCTAGGGAGAATACATAGAGAAACGTCATATTTAACTGAAGTAATGCTTATTTCTTGAGAAATATTTTGTCAGAGATTCTTTGGCCAATATATCTATGAGATTTCTCACTTATTGTAAGCTTCTAAACACAATAAATATTTGTTTTTAGGAAAATAAGAATAAGGTGATGAACATGATGTTACTTCATACTTGATATTACGCAAAAAAGACTCAAAGGGTAATTATTTATGTATGATTGTTATTATGAGAGCGACTGACAGTGCTAAAAGATGAAGGTTCAAGAAAATGACAAAAATTAAAAAAATAACTAAACATGGTGGCCGCTTGATGTTTGACAGCTTATGTATTAAATAAAAATACAGAAATAATTTACATTAAACAGTAATACGATGATTGAAGACAAAAAATAGACATTGGTAATTAAAATGCAAATGCTTTGGTACTAATAAACCCGTACCCTATTCACATAATATACGAAAATTTGAAGCATGAAGACTACGCTATGTTTACATTTTTTAAACTAACATTTTATTAAATATTCATCAAAAAGCATGAGGTGCAGTGTTCACAATTGTTCTAATGACACGAGAACAAGTAACAAAAGCCATGGAATCACTTTTCATATGTAAGTTACCATGAAATTTATACATATTAAATTCGATCACAACAAACAAAATAAAACACTTTTCTTCATCTGCTTGTTAGTAATTATTCATGCTACTGCCGAGATTCACTCTCCTAACACTGATTACAGCATAACATACCGTATCCAACAACACGAATAGATAAAATGAAAAGATAGGGAGGCTTTCAAAATCCTAGTTCAAAGTTAAGATTTAAAGGTGTATAGGATTATAAAATTAGATAGATAAGAAGGCTTTTGGCCTCTGTTTGCTTTATTCCTAATTAGATGCAACTCTATCAGTTGCTGTGCTTCTAAATTATTTTAAATTCTAACAAGATTTATATACTTAACTGATACCATTATTTTGTGATGCCACCAGTCTTCACATCTATCTAACCCAGAACTATGATAAAAATAGTCTTCCAATTCGGAGACAATTTATTTTTGATTATTCAAAGTCCAAGTCAAATTATATATTTCAACTAGCTGCGCTCCGCGGTTTCACCCGCATAAGTCTCGATCCCGTAAAAATATCGGGATAAAAAGTATCCTATGTCCTTCTCCGGGTCAAGGTCTATCCATATCCCAAATTTCATCTAAATCCGTTCAGCCGTTTTAGCGTGATGTCGTGACCAAGGGAAATAGGGATTCATTTTTATATATATAGATTTATTAGACCAGTAAAAGGTTGAACCAAAGTTTGAAACATCACAAATTACAAGATAAAAGAATAATGGATTGCATTTGCCCACCAAAACTACCTAAAGATTGGTTTTCAATATGTTGTTTACATAAATTAAATAATCATGAAATATCACCTGCCTGCCTTCTCCCAACTAATTTGGGGTCGGCTTCCAGTCTAACCGGATGCAGCTGTGTACCAGTATTTTACATGGAATGACTGCCAATCTGACCTCTACAACCCAGTTACTGGGTAATACAATACCCCTTGGTAAGACTACTTGTTAGACTTTAGGGCTTCTGATTACTCGTAACGACTCTCAAAGATCCACGAATGACAGGCGGAACCAACAGCTTAACATGCTTTCCAAGGAACAGAGGGCTCTTGGTATGTTAAGGTGATCACCCAACCACGGACCAACCGCGGCTAGCATAGCTTGACACAAAGAGAGATAAAGTACCTAGAATAAAATTACGATACTACAACAGATATCAAGTGAGAATTTTTTGCCGTGAATCCAAAATAAAAAAGGCTGATTATTTTCGTATTTATTTTACAGGTTCCCGAAACAGCTGGACCTCCGCACTGCCTGGGTGGAGGCTCTCGGCATGTCTGACTGGGAGCCCAAAGACAGAAGCACCATATGCTCTGAGCACTTTCGGAGTGATGATATCTACGAGACCAAGGGTGGGTTGAGAAAGATAAAGTGCGGAGCAGTGCCTGTTGTCATGACAGTGAGTTTGATTTCACTAAATTTAATATTATCCTTGTGTATAGTTGAAGAAGAATGGGAATTTGAATTTCGCGGGTTACCTTAGGGCATCGCCCGTTATGAACAAGCACTATGAAAAGATATCTAAAAACTCATCCCCTACACTTAAATAGTGAATGAAAGTGGAAATTCTCATTGCGCACACAGATTGTAACCTTTAATAGTTGAAAACTAGGGACTAGAATAATTATATACTGGTAACTATTCAGTTTTAAACCTTTTGCCTTAAACTTTATGGTTCATTTTCCAGCACTCAGCAGATGACCTTGAAGCACCAGCCGCATTGAAGGTAAGAACAACTTTTTATACCATTTATAATATTTATATCTCGCTTCAAAATAATGGGTTAATAAAAATAAAAAAATTGTAACAACCCGACACTGATTTGCACGGTTTTTACGACTTGACAAACCATCGAGGTTTCTTATTATATGGAATTTTAATATTATTTTTTATTTATATAAACCTTCCCGATTAAGTTCTCTTAATGATGGTGAAAACAGAAACACAAAAAGCGCTTTTAATATACAATTCTTTTGTCCATACCACTCAACTATTAACCCTATCTCTATGACATCTAAGTTTATTTTTAAGTAACCATTTATAAGGTCCTTAATAAATTTTGTTTACAATGCAAATTGAACTTTTTCGTGTAAGGTATTGAGTTTCTACTTCCATAACTGATAAAAATCTAACATTCTGAATTTAAACAGTTTTCATAATATTGTCCAGGTGTGCCGAATATGCCTCGTGATGGACAGAAAGATGTATCACATAAGAGAATTGAAACTGGATCAAATGTATGAGCAGATCACTGGATTGATGGTAAGACTTCTTGGGTTCGCTTCCACGATCTACAAATTGTAAGCCGGGGTCGTTACCACTAGGCCAACACTGCTCACACTTTAGCTTCATGATTTGTACCTGTTTGATTCTCCATCTGATTTGTACCTGTCTTGTCTATAAGGCTAGTTCTGAAGAGCGTCTACCGCAGCGTGTGTGCTGGGAATGCGCCGCTCGTCTGAACTCGGCGTGTCGCTTCAGAAATAAAGCTCTACGCAGCGATGCCTTGTTACATGACATGCTGCAGTCCGGCACTTATGTAAGTAGATATACCAAGCCTTAGGCTTCCTGTAGCCGCACTCGGAGCTCGCAAAACTCCGCAGCTATGTTGGGTGAAGATTTTCAAATCCCAATGTTTCAAGTAGAGCTTGTCCACTCTGAAATGACGTGCCGCGGCGCCGTGTACGTAAAATGCGGTAGTGGAGCGCGCACCAGCGGCCGACATCCCCGTAGTTAGCTGTAGGTACTTGAAATTAAAGGTGCTGATAAACTTGAGTATTTACTTGTAATGATCATTCTAGTGAATGTTACATTACAGAAAAATAAACGGGACCATTTTAGCGAGCATTCTAGCGAGCATTCTAGCGAGCGTTCTAGCGAGTATTCTAGCGAGCATTGTAGCGAGCGTTCTAGCGAGCATTCTAGCGAAGAAACTGTACATTTTCTTCGAGCTTATTGCCGAGCCGAGCCATTCTGTCATTGTTGCACCCGCGACCGTCAAGTCTAACATCTTCGTGAAGAATATTTTTTTTGAGGAGCAATGACTAGAGCATTCGCTAGAATGATCGTGAAAATGTTCGTAGCGATGTTTGGCTCTATGCTTGGCTCTGTTCGTTGTTCAGTTCGACAAATTTAAAAACGGCGAATCCTCGATGTTTAGTGTTGTTACAAGTGAATGCTCAAGTTTATCAGCACCTTAATTCAAATTCAACTCATATTCGTAACATAGACTCATATTATTATTAGAATAGGCATACAAATTTACAAATAAAATAAAAATTAAATAATGAAAATTAAATATAAATAAGATTAAAATCAAAATTTAAACTCAAATTAAAACTTAAGAGTTAAAATTTTTTGTTTTATCGTCGTGAGTTTTGCTAACTAATTTAATTTGACCCTGTATATTTTGAAACTCTTCTTAATTTAATCATACCCATTTTTCTCGCAGATAAAAATCCGTGACATAAAATCGATTAACCGAAAACACAACCAGCTCACTTCTACATTGATACATCAAATATACGAGAATGATGACTTCGACTTACGCATCAAAGACCTCTCTATCAAAACAGAAGAATTACCGGACACTTCCGAAATTATACCGATTATTACCGAAGAGATTGACGTCAAAAGCCTAGCGACTATAAATGAAGTCGAAATAAAAGATGAAAGTAGTAACAATGAGATATTTTTTGAAGAATACGATCATTTTGATGATGAGGATGATAAGCTGTTAAGTGAAGTTTATGTGGAGAAGAAGGAGAAACCTAAAATTAAGAAAAAGAGAGAAAAAGTTGTTAAAAAAGTTAAGCCGAAGAAGGTTGAGGAAGAAGATGATCCTGACACTACTAGTGATAAGTATGTGTTATGAACTATACCCTGTTACAGATTAATACAAATGGTTCACTCCGCAAAATTATTTAAATAAAAAGCGGCTCTTGCTACAACACAATAAAGTGCAATTCAGGTCGCCCAGCGCTAATTACCTACAGTTATATTCACCTTGAAGTTGCTTCTCATTCTATCGCGTAACTCTTATATCTTCTGACTACGTTACGCCCACTGAATTGGCCCGACAAGACGGACCCGCCGCGTACTTGTAGCTTCATACCTAAAATGCGGAGTGAACCATCTGTATTCATCTTGTGACCCTGTTCGAAAACTTTTTTATGAAATTGTAAAGAAACTAGCGGGGTAATTGCATAATACACTTACCCCGCGTCTGATCGTAGTGTTCATATGTCTCTTTTTGTTCGGAAAAACGGAAGGCGCCCTCTGTCGGCGCGACCACGCGTTCCTGTTCACCGAACAACTTTTAGTTACAACGCGGCCTTACGATAGCCGTACTTTTCATTTTGAGAGTTCAACAACATTAATTGCGTGATTTACGTTGTTGAGCAGACGAATTAAAAAAAAAATATTTATTGTCCTTATTCATAATGAAATTAAATTAAATGATTTTATTTTCTGTAAATAGACAATTCGGTAGGCCGCATCAAGTACTTAAACTGTGGCGATTATCATTCAAACTAGCTGAAAAAAAACAATATATATGACCCACAGAGTCCTCACATACACACATAGTGTATGTTTCGAAAACTATAAGAACTTGAACCTAGTTTATTTATCCTACCCCTTATTAACTTACCTAAAAAAGCAAGTATTCTATCGAATAACTATATTTTTTGTTAAAAAATATTTTATTCAATTTTTAGGTACAAAAAAACCGACGTGAAACGCCGTCGAAATAACGAAGCTTTCGACGAATCGCTGTTCACAATCACTCCATTAACTTACGACCAACAGATAGAAGAGATACTTAAAAGACAAGAGAGTTACAATTATACCAGCGCTCCTTATAAATGTACGATATGTTATCGAGGGTTCCAGATCAGGGATCGGTTCACCGCTCATTCTGTGAGGCATACTGAGGTAAGAATTAGATTGTACCTCGGGAATCATCGCATTTTCGAATACAAACGAATGCTAATTTCCATGTCCATCAATTATTAGATTTATCGTGTAAAATACCGACGAAACATTTCAACGCAGGGGTTTTCAGAATCATGTACTGAATCCATGGTAACAGTTTTCGCGTCGATGTCCCTGCCACCCTGTATATTTCTTAAAAAAAAGAAATACTTCCAAAACCTTTAAAGTAAAAATACCTGCATAGAAAATTGATCCGTAACGTAATATAAATAAAGAGCACAATCGCGTTTACAAAAATAAGGTGTCGGTAACGGTGTCGCGAGTTCAATTGTTTTTTCACATCTCGAAAATGCCCACCGCGCCTAAAGCAATTTTCTCTTCAAAAATCGTCTACACGAAAAAAAACTCAACTATTTTATTGTCAAAGTCAAAGTCAAAGTCAAAACATTTATTTCAAATAGGCCCATGTATGGCACTTTTGAACGTCAAAATTTACAGAATAATATAATTGATTCTAGTCGCCCCTTCCAAAAGGTAGTTTTCGTATGGAGAAGAATGGGCAAGAAACTCCACCGTTACTCTTTTAAAATGTTTTACAATAGTTTGCATAAGTACGTACATTACTTAAATAATTATATGTGAAGACGATGCACCTAGAATAAAATTACTATACCACAATAGGTAAAAAGAATTAAAAATGAAGCAACGACAGATAATTTAATTATATGATAGATACATGGTGCTCACATATTTACAAACATAGTAAAAGTAGACGATTTTCCTAATGTTTTTAAAATTAATAAGTCGGTGTGTGAGGAAGTAATCACAGAATGTAAAATCAATGTCATATAATACAAAATTATAAATTTAACAATTAAATTAGCAACCTGTTTGATTTTGTTTTTTTTTTGTTTCAGCAATGCGGTGCCTACGAATGTTTTATCTGCAAAACTAGACTAAAAACTAGTCGCGCGCTACGAAAACATTTAACGGCCCAGCATACAGAACAATATAGTTGTAAGGGGTGTCCGTTTGTCACTAGAAATAGGTGAGTAACTACTAATATGTATGTGTGTATGTAACTTGACCCTCACATTTTTCACAAATTCAAAATATTTTATTTCACATAAACCTACAAGGGCACCTATGAAACGTCAAAAGCTAGGTGCACGGTTCCAATTGGTCGCTTCCTATGGAGAAGAGCCAGCAAGAAACTTCTACGGTTTCTACAATGTTTTCAAATTACAGTGTTAATAGGTATGAGAGGATAGTGTAGGCCTATCAACAAGTACCAGGTACTTAGTAAAATAGAAAATGGTCCACAAGTCAGTATACAGCCTACAACGTTCTCACATTCACAAAATCTAAAAGAAAACAATCTATATAAAAGATTAAGTAAATAATAAAAATAAGGACCTATTTAAACCAAATGACATGATTGCCACTACAGCTGTAACAAATCTAATTTGATTTTAAAAATATACAGAAAATTGTAGGTACATAATGTAAAAAAAGTAAAATTGACATAACATCCAGTTTTCTTTATTATAATATTATTTTAATATTACTGTACTAGCTTTTGTCCGCGGCTGCGCCCGCGTGGATGTCGCAAAATATCCCACGGGAAAGTACTACCGGGATTACATACCTAATAGCCGAGGAAAAGGTCATTGACTCCTACCGCTGCACTGTGCCGTCAACCATAATTATTTTGTCACGCGTAATTTTGAATCTGTGATATCTTTTAAACTATTCATTTAAATGATATGATGTCAGGGCATATTTTAATCTAAATGAAATGCCCAATTTAAATATATTTTACTGGATAAGGATTAATATGATACCAGTCAAAATAGCTTCGGAAACAACAATTCATTTTTTATCATTTCTGAAAGATAATAGTTACTGTGGGTCATCCTTAGAAGATAGACATATATCGTTTCGGATTTTTTTGTTGAACTTTTTAAAATGTACAATACTGTAGAACATAAATTTTATGTATGTCTAACGGTTTACGCACCGCACGCCAGTAAAGCTCCCAGTCGGTATGATTTTTTCTGACTTCTAAAAATGGTTATTGTGGGTCATCCTTAGAAGATAGACATGTGCCATTGCGGACTTTTTTGTTGAACTTTTTAAGATGAACAATACTGTAGAACATAAATTGTATGTAACTTTTACGATTTCCGCAGCCCACGCCAATAAAGCTCCCAGTCGGCATGATTTTTTCCAAAATCTTCAACAATAATCGTCAAATTTCAGCCAATTTACACAAAACCTTAATGAATTAGACACTAAAACCTTCCGCATGAATCACTTCGTCCACTGGTGAAAACTGTTTGAAAAGCCGCACGGTAGTTTTTGATTTTATCGCGTTCAGACAGACAGACAGACACTGCGGGGGACTTTGTTTTATAATATGTATGGATGCACATAAGTTTTCCAAAGTAAAATCTCTAAAAGTTGGTGAAACGCATCAAGATCCGTTGCGTAAGTTAGAAGAACAACGTGGTCACACAGAGAACACGGGTGGGTTTTAGTCAGTAAGAGTCTGACACGCCCTCCCGCTCCGCCCAGAGCGGGAGAAGTTATTTGATAATTTCCCACCCAAAAAAAGGGGTGTCCGTTTCTCGGGAAAGTCCGAAAGGGATACCGTGGCCCTAGGCAACATGGCAACTGAAGGAACACGGGTGGGTTTTAGTCAGTAAGAGTCTGACACGCCCGCCCGCTGCGCTCTGAGTGGGAGAAGTTACTTTATTATTTCCCACCAAAAAAAAAAGGGGTGTCCGTTTTTCACTAGAAATAGGTGAGCCACTACTAAATAAATATTTAGCACAGTATTCGGCCTTAAATATATGGTACATCCAATCCCGGTCCCAGAAATCCAATTTTCAAGCTTGCTTCGCTCTTCAACAAAGACTTAACGTACTTATCCATGTCAGGATGCTCCAATTTTCTAGCTCGCTCTGCTCTGTCTATTCTGTTTGTAAGATCATAATGACAAGAAAAAAAAAGAAAATTGCATATTTTTACATTCATAAGTGCACCTACTGTAATTATTTTTTTTCGTCGATACGTTTTCCGCTTTATTTTCATACAATATACTTCATAGTGTTAATAAAATTAATTACGGGATCCATTCGTTTCAGAGGTGTAGCGAGGGAACATGAGAAGTGGCATGCGGGGACTAAATACCAGTGTCCGCACTGTGCTAGTGAGTTTGAGTGAGTATTTTAACACTAAAAAGTATTTTAACTGATGATGACTTAATGAACTCTGCGAACTTCAAAATAAAGTCGAAAATAAATTAATCACGTGCCTGTGTCCGCTTAATCTGTTGTATGCTGGCGAGAACTAATATTTAAGTAATCTATTTTGGACTTTATTTCAATGTCTTCAAAGTTGATATTTCGTCAACAATATTCTTCAACAGTACTATTTGTTTTGTTTTCAGCAAAATAACAACCTATATGGGTCATATTCGTATAAAACATGTTTCGGATTTCGTATGTGAACTCTGTGGGTACACGTTTGTCAGTGAGAAGGGAATCGCTGTTCATAAGAAGAAGAAACATCGGATTGATAAAGCGGTCAGTATCTCACCACTTACACAGATCGTTCTTTTTTTTTAGGTATGGCATCTCGTAGTAGACCTCTGAGATCATGACTTCTTAACCGGGCTTTCCTGTGGGTGCCTTAAAACCTCCAGCCAGGGGTTATTCAACTATGCTAATTAAAACTAGGTGAACGCTCGCTAAGGGCACCCCCTGTGGGGTACGAACCTCGGCTTAGGGCGTCAACCGGAGGAAGCACATCAAGGATTCGGGCTGGATCAAAGTTTTGATCATGATTATTAGTCGGGTAATTTAAAGCTACGTGCTCAGCTGCAACAACTGCTGGCACCTCGTTATCGAGCAAGGGTCGGGGGAAGTATCATTTACTCGGGGACGCGGTCGCGATCGCAAAGGACCTCGGCGGCGAGGTCGGAATGACGGGAGGCGTCTGTTTTTGTACACTGTGATGGTTTACCTACTGCTCTCCTGGAGGAGGGTAATGGGGTCGTCAGGGTCGGTAAGGATTCGCTTAGGGCGGCGAGTTCGATTGATACTAGAGGGAGTGCAACTAGCCTAGCCTCGACAACCAGAGGGTTGCGATGTTTGGTGGCAGTATCGAAGTAACAGATGGTTCACTCCGCATTTTAGGTATGAAGCTACAAGTACGCGGCGGGTCCGTCTTGTCGGGCCAATTCAGTGGGCGTAACGTAGTCAAAAGATATAAGAGTTACGCGATAGAAAGAGAGGCAACTTCTAGGTGAATGATTGTTTACTCGGCACTAGCCGAATCAGTACTGAGCTATTGCATCACTGTCTTTTTTTTTTTGGATGGGAAATTATCAAATAACTTCTCCCTCTCTGGGCGGAGCGGGAGGGCGTGTCAGACCCTTACTGACTAAAACCCACCCGTGTTCTTTCGGTTGCCCTGTTGCCGGGGGCCACGATCTCTCTTTCGGTTTTCTTCGCAACCCCGACAGGCATCGGCCCTAGCGGACCCCGTCAATTCATTGCATCACTGCCTGGGGAGGAGTGGACTCCCTAGCGGACCCATTGCCCACCGTCCGCAAGCCCGCGCCTACGGTGGCCGGAAATCGACCTGCGATTCCCGACGCCCTGGGCATCTCCTGCGGCGGTTAGGGGCGTGAGGGCGCGAAATTTTCGTGTGCCCCCAAGTATTCCGCTGTTTTGATTACTTTATCAATATTTCTAAATGAAATTATGAAATTTAGTTCTGTAGTGAACTAAAATCTAGATTATTATGTTACAGTTAACGTTAGAAGGTCCTTACTGTGAGCTGTGTGACGTCAAGTTCGTGTCGGAAGAGGCTCATGACAGACATCTGAAGTTATCTTCTAAACATAGCAGTGATCATGACCCGTAAGTAAATCTTAAACTATTAAATATACATATATATTTGTACTCACGTCTGACGATTTCGACGAAAGTTGCAATATAGGGGTTTACGGGGCCAAAAAATCGATCTAGATAGGTCTCATATCTGGGAAAATTCGTTTTGTCCGTATTTTCGCCCGAGCAGAGCTCGGTCGCCCAAAGTTTAGAAAAAGATGGCTAGAATGGCTGCTAGATGGCTTAGAATAATGACATGGCAGCATGGAATTGGTATGGACCATCAATGCAGTGGGAATTAGTATGAACCATCAATGCAGCATGGAATTAGTATGTACCATCAATGCAGCATGGAATTAGTATGTACCGTCAATGCAGCATGGAATTAGTATGTACCATCAATGCAGCATGGAATTAGTATGTACCGTCAATGCAGCATGGAATTAGAATGTACCATCAATGCAGCATGGAATTAGTATGTACCATCAATGCAGCATGGTATTAGTATGTACTATACATGGATTAGTTTGAACTTTCCTATACTATTAAATGAGCATTCTCTATTTTCACCAGAGCAGAGCTCGGTCGCCCAGGTACTGTATTATAATACTAGCTGACGCGACAGACTTTGGCCTACCCAAATTTGAATAGTTCAAATGAATATCCCATCGAAAAAAGGACGTCCAGTTATTCCCGAATTTGAAAAAAAATCGGGAAATTTCTTTACATTTTAAAACATAATACAGCCAGTTCGATCTAGCCATACTCAAGTGACGCGCTCACCAACGAACAGCATTTCATTTTTATTTATATGACTTCATGTTTCGTAAACAAAGTGTAATTTAAATATATGAAAGCCCGTAAAGGGCTTCCTTTGAAATCGCGGACAAAGAAACAAAGAAACAGCTGTTCTATACACTTTGTCATGTGCACACAATTGTGTGTGTAGCTGATGTTTGTTAGCGATTTTATGTTAAAAATACCGGTCAATTGCTTGTTGGGCCACGTACAGTGGAGGGTTACGTAGTTAGGATAAATATTTACGCATGCATCCGATTGATTTTATCGACAGCAAAAATAAGTTTGTATTTCATAGTTACTCTCAAAGAAACTGTAATAAAAACAGTTAATTCTGCGATTGTCTCCGATAACATTCCATATCCCACAAACTAAAATTCACTTATAAACGTCATCATTTTTTTAATTATGGGATACAACAATACCCCACACGCTTATGTGCATTGATTTTTTTGTTTATCCCTCGGTAGGTTTGTGTTCTAGATTTATGTCTACTAGAAACACTTTTTAGTGTTCTCCTTTGTCTCAATTTTTCATACACCAATGTCATGCATACCCTTTTTTAACGGACTTTAAAAAAAGGAGGAGGTTCTCAGTTTGCATATTTTTTTTTATATGTATGTTCCCCGATTATTTGAAGACGACTGAACCGAATCGAAAAAATCTTTTTTTGTTTGAAAGGGTATACTTCCAAGTTGGTCCCATTGTCATTTGGTCACGATCTGATGATGGGATCTTGGAGAAATCGAGGGAACTCTTCAAATATTACAGGCACACCTATAGCGATTTGGGTATTTTTGATAGTAACTCGTGCAGTTGCTCTCGAAAAACACCCTTTGGTAAAGTGTAACTGATGAATTACAAACCAACACACTAAAAAGTGTTTTTTTTTTAAACAAAAATACAACCGACTTCCAAACTACAAAGTGAAAAATAACTTTAATTTCGGAAGTCGGTGGCAAAAAAATTAAATACTGATCCAAAGACGCCGACTTCCGTATTTAAAGTTATTTTTCGCTTTGTAGTTTGGAAGTCAGTTGTATTTTTGGGTTTTTTTTTTTTTTGTTTGATAAATTATCAAATAACTTCTCCCGCTCTGGGCGGAGCCGGAGGGCGTGTCAGACTCTTACCGACTAAATCCCATCCGTGTTCCTTCAGTTGCCCTGTTGCCTAGGGCCACGGTATCGCTTTCGGACTTTCCCGAGACTCCGACACACATCGGCCCTATCGAACCCCGTCAGTTCTGCTGACATGTCTTTAAGGCGCGCGTAAACACAAAGCGCCATCGACCCGGGCCTGGTCCTTATAGGACGGCGAGCTACGCATTGCTCACCGTCCGCAAGCCCGCACCTACGGTGGCCGGAAATCGGCCTGCGATTCCCGACGCCCAGAGCGTCTCCTGCGGCGGTTAGGGCCTGTTATTTGCACGGTTACTAAAATGCTAATTTCAGATGTTATTTAATTTGAATTGTAAGTGACTGTGCTGTTGGTATGCTTATTATAGATAAATAAAACGTATGAGGAGTGCCACCCCTAATTATTATTTTCTTAATTTCACTACATCATTATTTAGAGAGAATACACCTTTCAAATTTTCATTGATATAGAACCATTAGTATCTTAAAACACAGCCATTAGTATATTGTCTGTGTTTTAAAGAACAGTTTTTTCTGTATTTTTATAAACGATGATTGAATTAATAGATGTATAATTAATTCATCGTCCCCAGTAACCGGATCCGAAACGACTCGCAAAGCATGAACGCAGAACGCAACGGACGCGTTATGAGACGGATAGAGAGGAGGCCGGTCATTCACCCTCGCTTACCGAGCGACAGCGATCATGAACCGCACACACCCGTCAACTGCGAACAGGTGATGTTAATACAAGGTCAAAATAAATTAACTAGCGAAACTTCAAAACTCAAACTTCAAGTAACTACACTACTAACGGTCGACAAAAAAGTACATCCTGTTTTGTTTTGATTTATCGTGCTTAGACATCGATACTCCTCACGTCTCCGTAGTTTCGCTAGCTAATTTGTATTTGTACTAAGTAATGCGTCGCATAAAGAGGAGGCCAGTCATTCACCCTCGCTTACCGAGCGACAGCGATCATGAACCGCACACACCCGTTAACTGTGAACAGGTGATGTTAATTTAATAGTACTGAGTAATGTTACGTAGAGAGGATCGCCGGTCATATATTTGCGCTCACAGAACGACAACGATGATAAACCGCACACACCCGTTAACTGCGAACGGGTGATGTTAATACACGGTGGCTAGGATATCGACGCGCAAACTGTTACCATCAATTCAGTACATAATTCTGAACCTCCTGTGTTGAAATTTTTTGTCGAATAATAACAAAAAATCAGCTGTTCGATACATTTTGACCGCGTAGGTATTGCACTTTTCTATGAAACAGCAGATTTTTTTTTAAATAACCGACGAAAAATTTCAACGCAGTGGGATTCAGAATCATGCACTGAATCCATGGTAACAGTTTTCGCGTCGATGCTGCCACCCGGTGTATTCTAAAAACAACCTCAAAATGAAATTTACTTTTCTCCTACAGTGTGGCATACAACTTCGTGACCTGCGAGTGTACGCGCAACACTTTCGTCGAGCGCACCCGGACAAGAACCGAACCAAGTATCCCGCGATGAAGACACCGTGCATGTGTGAGCAGTGCGGGAAGATATTCCAGGTATGTACATATTTCTTCCTCGTCTAGTGGTTGCAAGCGCTACTGCTGAGTATGAGGTCCTGAGTCCGATTCCCTGGTCTGGCAGTGTTTATTGGGTTTTCCATCTGGAATTTCTCAGTAACAGGCAGGAGTCTGGATTTGTGCCCGTTTGATGGCAATAGGCTCGCCCCTGTTACATGGGACTTAAACACAACCGGCGATTGTGGGTGTACTATAGGTACACCTCTGCCTAACCCTTCGGGGAATACAGGCGTGATGTTATGTTATGCATGTATTTCATTATATTCTGCCTTGTTGTTATTTTTTTTTTAATCAGTCTTACGGGTTACCAGTCACTGGTTTATAGAGATCAAGCACATACCTCTGACTTTTAGGATTCATGAGAGTAATGGATAATTATACTTGCTTAAAAAAAGGGTGAAGGAAAACATCGTGAGGAATGCTTGAGAGATTTTTCTCGACGGCATGTGAAGCCAAGTCAGTCGCCCATGGGCGGATTTAACCACACAAAAAGAAGAAAAAGAGGTCAGATAGACAGTCGCTCAATGTAGAATGCTGGTACGGATTCAATCGGTGGGGAAATCTAAATTTCGTAAGGCGATGGCGATAACCCGCGAAATTTAAATATTCTTAAGATTTTTTGCAATTTGCAGTTTAGTGTCAGGTTGTATGTTGATCAAAATATGATTTTCGACCCAAATATGTATATGTTATGGCTAAAATCCGAAGTGCGGCTACACCTAGTTTTAGCCGGTTACAACTTGCCTAAATGGACCGTGGCACTCGCCAGACGCTGCCGCGGCACCGCTCGCATCGCTCGCTCGGTTCGTGCGGTGTGTTATGTGGTCACAGTTCTAACCTAACCTACCTTTCAGCCATTTTTATTTGCTACAACTAAATTTAACCAACTGCTACAGGCCGCACCTAGTTGTAGCCGGCTGAAACTAGGTGTAGCCGCACTTCGGGTTATAGCCGTGACATATTTACAGAATTATAATCTTTAGAATCATTCATACATCTCATTAAGTTAGATTAAATAATTTTGATTTGTCGACCGACGGAATTTGCTGCAGACATGCAATACCCACAATCAATGAAACAGCTTAAACACTTGACTGAGGTTATGATTTATTTTTATGTAGTCAAGTATTTTCATGTTTTTCGTTGTTATATATATAATTAACTAGCTTTTGTACGCGGCTACGACCGCGCGGATGTCGAAAAAGATCCCACGGGAATGTACCACCGGGATTATATACCTAATAGCTGAGGAAAGGTCATTGACTAATACCGCTGCGCCCGCGTTGCCGTCAACCATAATTATGTAGTTACGTGTAATTTTGAATCTGTGATATCTTTAAAACTATTCATTTAAATGGTGTGATGTCACGGCTTTTTTTAATCTAAATTAAATGCCCAATTTAAATAACATATTTTATTGGATAAGGATTAATATAATACCGGTCAAAATAACTTCGGAAATAATAATTAAATTTTTATCAAATTCTGAAAGACAGTAATGGTTACAGTGGGTCATCTTTAAAAGATAGACATATGTCATCGCGGAGTTTTTTGTTGAATTTTTTAAGATGTACAATACTGTAGAACATAAGTATTATGTATCTTTTGCGGTTTACGCGGCGCACGCTAGTAAAGCTCCCAGTCAGCGTGATTTTTTCCGACTTCTTCAAAAATAATCGTCATATTTAAGCAAATTTACACCAAAACCTTTCTCATGAATCACTCCGTCTATGCGTGAAAACCGTTTGAAAATCTGTTCAGCAGTTTTTGACTTTATCGCGTTCAGACAGACACAGAGACGCAGCGGGGGACTTTGTTTTATATACGTAATTTGTAAGGATAAGGATTAATTAATATCTTGACTTTTAACAAATATTTCTTGTTTTCAGAGCATGGCCCTCCTAAAAGACCATATGTGGGTCCACACCGGTGAAAAGCGTTTCAAATGTGACCGCTGTACCAAAAGCTTCACGCAAAAAACCAACCTCGTGTTTCATATGAGAGTCCACAGTGCCACCCGACCGAGCTATGAGTGTCCGTTGTGCGGGAAACACTTCGCATTCTTCAATAACAGAAGACGACATATGTTTGTAAGTAATACCATCACGCTTTTAGGTTTCAGGGTTAAGCAACACTTGGAGGTCGGTCCGTGGATTGGTGACCATCCATTATTCAAATTCAAAATATTTTTATTTCACATAGACCTACATGGGCACTAATGAAACGTCAGAAGCTAAGTGCACGGTTCCAATTGGTCGTTTCCTATGGAGAAGAGCCGGCAAGAAACTCCACGGTTACTCTTTTAAAAATGCTTTTTTTTTAAAATGGCTTTTACAATTCTTTCAAATAACAGTGTGACTAGGTATGGGAGGACAGTGTAGGTATTTCAATAAGTACCAGGTACTTAAGAAAATAGAAAATGGTCACCAAATCTACAGTCCACTAAGCCTACAGTGTTCTCACATTCACTATACATTCCGAGAGTCCTCTGTACCTCGGAAAGCACGTTAAACCTTTACTCCCGGCTGTCATTTTTAGATCCTTGACAGTCGTTTCAGGTAGTCAGAAGCCCGAAAGTCTGACAACCAGTCTTACCAAGACGTATCATGACACTTTATAACTGGGTTGTGAAGGTCAGATAGGCAGTCGCTCCATATAAAATGCTGGTATTCAGCTGCAGCCGGTTAGACTGGAAGCCAACCCCGATATAGTTGGAAAAGCAGATGATTAGAGCCAATACTAGTAGACGACATATGGACTCGCGAAGTTGAGCTAATACGAGTATAGAAGGTCACTTCGGTTCGGTTCGTGTAACTTCGGCTCGCCTCAGGCACCTTCCAATCGTTATCAGTTTTTGCGCCCGAGTCATAGGACTAGAAGCGTCCCGTAGTTCTTAGAATGAGTGTATATTCACGCACTTCTGACTTCGGTCAATTTCTGCCAGTACTTTGTCGAAGCAACTTTGCGAGTAGCGTATTGCAGGTTTAACAGTACCCCTGTATCGCCCGACGGGTTTGGCAAAGAGGTACTTTTTGGTACACACATATTTTGCTATTTTATTGAGGTTAGCAGATGTTTAAGTCCCATGTAATAGTCCCACAAATTCAAACTGCGGACTGCTTGCTGCTGTAATCAGTAATCACTTACCAAGTTGGTCTCCTGTTAGTTTAAAAAAAATTGCGAGCGTTACAGAAGTCGCATATGATGTGGAACATCTGACATCTTGGCTGACCGTACTAACCTCTCGGAAAATGTGTTATACCATCTGACGGCCAACTCTAGCACCGCGCGCGCTCATTGGTCAAATCAAATAGCAAGCGCTTCCAGGGCTTCCTGTTACACACTTCCGTCCCTTTTCACGAAATCACTCCCACAGATTGCAGGAAAACGAAAGAAAAGATGTTACACAAAAAAAAAATAGATTCTCATAATTAGTACTTCCTATTTAACCGATTTAATTAAAAGGAGGTTTTGTATTCGACCCATACATATTTCCGTTATGACAAAAACTAAAAACAACGTACCAATTTTCGCAAATTTTTCACTAAATTAATCTACATACTTTTAGGGATATTTTTAATATTTAATTTCTTTATTTCCAGATTCACACCGGCCTGAAACCCTTCAAATGTGACACGTGCGGCAAATGTTTCACTACAGCGGGTGAACACAGGGCGCATGTCGAACACGTGCATCTCAAGAAGCCGTGGCCCAAGAGGGCGAGGCAGAGGAACAGGGACTGGAAGTGCGATGACCCCAGTATTGAGGACTGAGTCTATTTGTGAAGCACATAATAAATACCATCATTTCAGCCGAAAGAGGTCCACTGCTGGACATAAACCTCTCCCAAGCACCGCCACTTCGACCGATTCTGTGCTTCCCGCATCCAGCGTATTCCTGCGTCCTTCACAAGATCATTGGTCCATCTTGTGGGAGGCCTTCCACCGCTACGTCTTCCGGTACGCGGTCGTCACTCCAGAACCTTTCGACACCATCAGCCATCCGTTCTGCGAGCAATGTGCCCTGCCCATTACCACTTACATTCGGCAATTCTTCGTACTAAGTCGGTTACCTTGGTTCTCCTGCGGATCTCTTGATTTCTGATTCGATCACGTAGGGAAACTCCAAGCATAGCACTCTCCATTGCCCTTTGGGTGACTTTGAGCTTTCTAATACAACTTCTACATAATAATATTAGCCCATTATTGATCCACTGCACGCCAGAAGCCTCTTCTCATACAGAGAAGACACGAGCATTGATCAAGCGATTTTAGACTTATACTAACTATTGCGGAACTTATTTTCGTAAACGATTGTGACCAATTTGTTTCATTTTGACAGTTCAAAAACATTCATTGCGTTATTTACGTTGTTGAGCAGATTTTTTTTCCAACTTATGAAGCAATGGATTTGCGATCTGTTTCAAATCGAAACAAATAATAGAGAACTTAACCTTTTCGAGGCGAGATCCTAAAATTTTCAAGCTCGCTTCGCTTGCTCTTGCATTCTACAATCTGAATTCTAAAGCTTCTGTGCATTAGTCAACAAAAACCGAACTCCTATTTCCGAAAATCGAATCGGTCCTAGGCGGGGTGCTGACATTATCGAGCTTGCTAAGCTCGCTCTTGCATCCTACTCTGTCTTAATTTGTATAAGTCGACACAGTTAGTCCTTTTCTGTATGAATGGACAAAATAAAACCTATCCCATTCGAGGCGAAATAGAAAATCCTCTTATTTTTTAAGGTTTTCGGCATAAGACGACAAAGTTATTGATAGTTAATTGATTCAGGCGTGACCTTGCGGAAATCCATTATAAATTACAATAGAAGTGGATATATTTAGTAACCTGTTCCGCTTAGCTATTTCTAAAGAGTCTCAAATAAAACGCTGAAAGAAATCGACACATGTTTCTCCTCTCAGCGAGACATCATCAGGATGACGATTGACTTGTCGCGAACTCGAACACGGCGTGTTGCCACTCCGAGCGCTGAACGCAGGGCTGAGCTCTGCGTTCAGCGCTCCTGAGGATGCCTCATTGAGACGTGAACGGAAAAAAACCTCGGTGAGGTTTAGAAATAGCTAAGCGGAACAGGTTACTAAATATATCCACTTCTATTGTAATTGACAAAGTTATTCTTTGTGTGAATGGACAAACGATAACCTAACATATCCGAGGTGAATGCAAAAAGATCGAGCTCGCTTCGTGGAGCTGTAGATGCACCCCCCTTGAAAATAAACCTGCCATCGCCAATGTACATAGAGGTCAGATAAGCAGTCGCTCCATGTAAAATACTGGTATTCAGCTGCATCTGGTTAGACTGGTAACCGACCCCGACATAGGAAATAGCTAGGCAGCCGACATAACGATCAATATGAAGTAACATACAGAGGTATTAAGCAAGAAGTACAATACATTTTTATGTCTGTATGAAGATTTGAACATTGAAAATTCTAGTTTCGAGATCGGACCTATTTTAAAACCAGGAGGGTAATTTATAGCAAAAACGGTCCCAATGCAGTATATTTTACAGTGTAACGCCTACCTGAGTTAAAAATTAAGTAATAAATAAATAAAGTAATTAATGGCTTCCTGAGACCTTTTTTTACGGTAAGCAGCTACATGAAATTAACTAGAAATTATAATAACTTAGGAGTGTATCGATTTGATCTCAATAATAAAAGGCCTGTAGAATATGATATATTTTATATACAAATTGGGTAGGCAGAAACTACAGAACGCCATCTACATACTCCTTCACAAGGCAGATGTGAGTGGAAACGCCGGGAGGATACGCCGTAGCAGACATGTAGTGACCTTTTTTTTTTTTTTGGGTGGGAAATTATCAAATGAAGAAGTTATTTGTTAATTTCCCACATTGGACGCGGTCGCGATCGCAAAGGACGGAATGACGGGAGGCGTCTGTTTTTGTACACTGTGCTGGTTTCCCTTCTGCTCTCCTGGAGGAGGGTAATGGGGTCGTCAGGGTCGGTAAGGATTCGCTTAGGGCGGCGAGTTCGATTGATACTAGAGGGAGTGTAACTAGCGGCCTCGACAACCAGTGGGTTGTGATGTTTGGTGGCAGTATCGAAGTAACACAGATGGTTCACTCCGCATTTTAGGTATGAAGCTACAAGTACGCGGCAGGCCCGTCTTGTCGGGCCAATTCAGTGAGCGTAACGTAGTCAAAAGATATTAGAGTTACGCGATAGAAAGAGAGCTAACTTCTAGGTGAATGATTGTTTACTCGGCACTAGCCGAATCAGTACTGAGCTATTGCATCACTGTCATTTTTTTTTTTTTGCTGGTAAGTTATCAAATGACTTCTCCCGCTCTGGGCGGAGCGGGAGGGCGTGTCAGACTCTTACTGACTAAAACCGACCCCTTTTTGCTTCGGTTACCCTGTTGCCGGGGGCCACGATCTCCCTTTCGGTTTTCTTCGCACCCCCGGCAGTCATATATTGGTGATGTTCTTCAGAAAGGTCATGTGCGTAGTACTCACAACCGGCGTGCGTGTATGACCAGATGTATGAACGTAAACGAGGCAAAAGGATATATTTTAATTTAGCCAATTTTTTTTCATACTGACCAGCATTAGGCGCTACGCAGATTTGAAATTTCAAATGTAAATAATGAAAAATAATTATGCCTACTCAAATAGTAGGCATTATGGCAGCATGTGTGATCATTTTGATCATTTATATTATTATTTTTTTGTGTGAAAGATTGTTCTTCCAAAAGGCTGCCTGTCCACTGGAGCGGAGCGAGGCAGCAGAGCGGAGAAATGTGCCAATATTAACCAATAGAATCTAAACTCCGCTTCAGAGCTCCGCTTTTATTGGTTAATATTGGCAAATTTCACCGCTCCGCTGCTTCGCTCCGCCCCAGTTGGACTTATGGTCCCATTTTTTATTTTGTAAAATATGCTATGTATGAAATTCTCATGTTATTTATTTACTCTTCATAGACGTTTTGTGAGCGAGGTCTCAAATGTAATCCGTTTATGTAATACGGGCTCTAGTTTTTATTTCAATTGTATAAAATATAGCGTGTGATATAGATTTTTTTACGAATATAGCTTAAGTATATCATAATCAGTCTATAATGTTCCCACTGCTGGGACACAGGCCTCCTCTCTGTGTGAGGGAGTGGGCCGTAATCCACCACGCGGGCACAGTGCGGGTTGGTAGATGTCACATATCTTCGAATGTTTGGTTCTAGGACATGCCGGTTTCCTCACGATATTGAGAGCAGTGGTGATGAAATAAAATTCTCAAAGTGCCTGCGTTTGTTCGATCCCACGACCTACGACATGTAAGTCGAGGCCGTTACCATTGCCCTATAGTTTGACCGACACCGCTGTTCCGCGCCATAGGTATGTGCGCGGTTTATGGGGGCAGTACAGGCCGCTCATTCGTTAATGCTCAAGGCGCGCAGCGTCCCGCCCGCCGCGCATTCCTAAGTCGCGGAACAGCCTCGGATATCGAATTAACACGAAAATACTCAAAAATAATATATGTACATTTTTATTTTATGTGATGTAATTAGAAATGTATTTTAGAATATTGTGAATAGTTGACAGCTAGAGAATTATTTTAATTAATTTAATTAAATTATAAGTAATGTATCTAAGAGGCTCTTAGATTATAGAAATGAGGAGGCGTGAAAATTGAGGCCTAGAAATGTTACGCATATTTTATAAAATATACTCGTAACGTAGACATGAGTTATAGAACGTGTGGAATCTTCCGGTGTGACAGTTGAGAAAATGGTTTTGAACTTTATTTGAATAGTATTAAGAATGTTAGTCAGTTTGAAAGAATACGTCACTTTGACAGTTTATTGTATTTTTTTGAACACATAATTGACTACAGGCCTCACAGTATTTATTCCGCTCGTCACTGAGTTTGTGAATTTTTTAACATATCCAGAGTGGACCTTTGAGAGGGGGCAGTACCTTTAACCGTTGTAGCTACAGGAAAACGTTCTTAGGAGACTGTCCTTAACTTTTGAGGAATTTCTAACTGCATTCACAGATTTAAATGTCAATGGTATCATCTCAAAAATTGACCCTGTGCTTATATGTTGAAAGTACAAAATACAATACAGTACCCGGCCGTAAATACAATATAGCACGTCGTGTCATGACAGAGCGTTGTCTCTATCACATCGAGATGCTCGAACCGCGATGTGTCAAATTTACCCAAATGACAAAAAAATTAGAAATAATATGAAGATGTCGAATGCAATAAATTCATTTAAAATTGTAAGCCCACTACATTGGAATTGGAACCTGGAAATTAATTATTTTGTGATGACCAATTAATAAGTTTCCTAGTTTCAATAAAAAATTAATAAGGGTGATACCTGGGTAAAAAAAAAAGAAATTCAGTCATATAATAATTTAAAAAATCAGACACGTATTTTTTGCTTTATCGTATTACAAAAAAAATACTTAGATAAAACGCATTAAAGTTGGGGAGTGGGTCGCTACGTTACAAGTAAGTATAAAATCTACATTCTCGTGACGTCATGGTACATTTTAACTCAATGTATCGCCGTAATCTTGTGATTACGTAAAAAAATAAAAAATACGTGTCCAATATTTTGTAATGATCAACCCATTGACGGACATAAAACACATTTTTAGTCATCATCCCTATTCAGTATGTTTAAAGGCAGTCGCCATTACTTGCACCACTTTTGATAATTTCCAGTAAAATGAAACTTCTCTAAGGTTGCAAAAATGTTGAAAATTATGTAAATGTCACATAGGCAAAAAAGCCGCAGTACATATACAAAAAAATAAATCATCTAAAAACTCTGAAAAAAATAAACACGTTTCTTGTATTCTATTATTTGTTGTTATATCGACCATGGTGGTACACATTGTGAAAATTTCAAGTATCTACCTATTACGTTTCAAAAATACAGCCCTTTAACAGACGGACGAACAGCAAAGCCTTAGTATACCCTTGTAGACCTTAATGTTTTATGACACAAGCGATATCAATCATAGGGTGTTAGCGCAGTTACGAGGTGAATTATACTATAAAGGCTTCTGGCTTGTTGTATATACTTATTATAGAGTGTGAGTTTGTGCGATTTATTTATTGGAAGAAATGTAATAAATGCGTAATTATTATATTTTGTTGTTTTATTCATACAACTTATTGGAAAAACCCAATTACACTGCCTTATCTGGGAATTCCATGCTTCAATCAAGTCAGGTTTTCACGGTCCTTTGTTGGACATAGGCCTCTCAGGCTACGCCACAACATCCTATCCTCCGCCTCCCGCACCCAGTTTGTCCTCGTCACTTTCTTAAGGTTGTCTGTCCATCTATCTGGGGGGCGACTACGCTTGCCGATACGCAGTCTCCACTGCAGGACTCGTCCGCTCCACCGGCCATCGGTCCTTCGATAAACATGGCCAACCCACTGCCGCTTCAGCTTGTTTACTCTGCAAGCTATGTCGGTAACTCCGGTTCTTTTCCGGATAACTTCATTTCTAATCTTATCCTTCAAAGAAACTCCGAGAAAAGTCCGCTTCACGCTTAACAGTGACTTAACATAATCAGCCTATAACGTTCCCACTGCTGAGACTCGGGGCCTGCTTTCTATGAGGGATTGGGCTGTAATCCAGTTCCAAGTTCGGTGTACGCGCGGTGCGACGTGGGACTGACACTGGCATGGTCACCATCAGGGATTTTAATATTGGGCCAAGCTGGGGATTAGAGATTCAATTGGGCCAAGCTGGGGAGATACTCCCCAGATCGTCCACCTTTAAAGCCTTATAACTTTTGAACCGGTGACCGACAAATTTCGACTAGTCAGCGACAATTTTTTTGTATTATCAACATTAAAATCCCTGATGGTGGTCGGCCCTTAAAAGTTTTAACTAACTTTTACGTCAATAAGTGTTCTTTATTTATTGATATGTCAATATATGTGTAATATAGGAGGAGCTCGTGGCTAACTAATAACAGCCGCACGGGTCGGTTCATCAAGTTAAACTACGCTTGCCGGGGTTGGTCCGTGGATGGGTGACCATCTTTAATACAGAGACTCCTCCGTGCCTCGGAAAGCACGTTAAGCCGTTGGTCCCGGCTGTCTTTCGTGGATCTTTGACAATCGTTATGGGTCGTTAGAAGCCCGAAAGTCTGACAACCAGTCTTATCAAGGGGTATCGTGTTACCCAGTTACTGTGTTATGGAGGTCAGATAGGCAGTCGCTCCATGTATAATACTGGTATTCAGCTGCATCCAGTTAGACTGGAAGCACTGGAGCTTTTTCCCAACTATGTTTGGGTCCCAATATAGTTGGGAAAAAGCTAGGCAGATTGATTTTTGTCAATAAGTGATCTATTAGGGATTTATTATATTGGTGTCTAACATGCTATCTGATGGATACTGACATCTGGTGGATAGTCGATACAGTCCAAACTGACAATGACATTAAGTCGAAGAAAAAAAAGGGGTGCTACAGTAGCACCCCTTTTTTTTCTGGGTGGGAAATTATCAAATAACTTCTCCCGCTCTGGGCGGAGTTGGAGGGCGTCACTCTTACTGACTAGAACCCACCCGTGCTCCTTCAGATGCTTGTATGTTGCCAGGGGCCACGGTAACCCTTTCGGACAAACCCGCAACCCCGGCAGGCATCGGCCCTAGCGGGCCCCTTCAGTTGTGCTGACATCTCTTTGAGGTGCGCGTGGAATACAACACGCCGTCGACCCGGGCCTGGTCCTTATCGGACGGTGAGCTACCCATTGCTCACCGTCCCCGCAAGCCCGCGCCTGCGTTGACCGGGAATCGGCCTACGATTCCCGACGCCTAGGGCGTCTCCTGCGGCAGTTAAGGGCGAAGTGTAGCACCCCTCATAGACCAACAAGGAATTCAGAAATAAAAAACATTTTCTTTTTAATTTTAATGTATTTTCATACTAAGTACATCAATACATGAAGCTCTAACTTAAATAGGTACATGATTATAATATGACTAGATGTGTATTACTAATTCAATTATCAATATATATAGATATTGTTATCCACGAAAACGCGCTCTATAATACGACCGATATAACTTGGCAGGTCTGAACATAGGCTTTGCGAACTTTCGCGCATGTTCTCTCACTCACACTCGCCTCATGTCGCCATTTAATTCCCAAAAAACGTTATTGCGCAGCCTTCTGCGCGAAGTTCGAACTGGCCAAGTTATATCGGCCGTATTGTAATCTTCATCCTAAACGCGATTACTCTACTATAAGCGATTAGAAACAGTGGGGTCGTCTTCGTGGATAGCATTATCTGTAGGTGCTTCTAGCACGAACATTTTCAAGTTAGCTTAAGGCTGCGCGCGTTTTGGACACGAATTTGTATCGTACTCGTAAACGTACGACATTGACTGCGCACACTGAATACGTTGTTCTCCGTCAAATACTTAGGTAGTCTTCCAGTGATATCGTATTGGACGCACGAAAAATCCTAACAAGTCCGGATGGTTTTCGGACGTCGAAACTATACGTGCTCGCTCCCTTTATACTTGGAAAGGTCGGGATCCTTCGTGCATGTTCGTATGGTATACGCACGAGTAAAATTCGTACGAAAACGCGTCCAAAGTGCGCACGGCCTTATGTTACATAACATTATTCGCCGGTATTCTCTAAGGTGTATAGTTTTTGCTATGTTTTGGGTCACAACCGCGGCACAACTTTCTTATTTTAAAACATGTAGTGAAAATCTTTAATATTGTTGTAGGTATATGCTTAAAGGTACCATGGATAATATAATGATAATGCAAACATTCACTTAGAGTAAACACCGTTTTTAAAACTACTCTACTATTCCTACTTTTTGCTCACTGTAAGCGGCGTAAATTACGCGAAATTAAATTTGCTCATCTACTTCCTTAGACATAATATGACTCGAGAATTTTGCTTGATTATGTTATGAATGACTGATCCTTACTTATTAAAAATCTTATTTTCTCACTTATATAATAAATGCATTAATAAAATATGTTAATAGATAGACATCAAAACCTTAGACCAAAGACAAAACCAAGACATAGCGCTGACAACAGTGACGTGAGGCCGATTTCGTAAACATCTGTGCACTTAGTGAGGTGTAAATGTGTGCGTGTGAGCACAGAGTGGAGGTGTAGTTTTAGCCTGTTTCACTGTATTGTTCGCAGCCCTATGTCTTGCGTTTTTTAATTGGTCTGAGATCGGAACATGAAAAATTACTACGGATAGATGACACACTTATATTTAATTAAGGTTATTATACAACCTTTAAAACTACATAGTTATTATAATAATGGTACAGAGCACGGAGAAGCGCGTATAGTAACTGACGGCTATGAATGGCGAATATGACATAAGTTGTGCGCTCAACGTAGGTAGAGTATTTCGATTTTTTTAATGTCCCTCGGCACACTTCGCGTTTCGTCAGTCATCGGATTTCTATCAGTTGCCCTTTGCACTTGATGCAGCCCGAACGCTCTCAATCGACTTGGAAGTATAAAGAACTGTTAATACTCTTTTAACTTCATGTAATTTATTTAAAAAATGGGAGGAGAGCCGGTAAAGTCACGACAAGATAGGAAAATAGTTTTACAGCTCTATATAGTTCACATGGAAATCAAAACAACAATAAAGAACTTAGTTCTGAATTCAAATTATTATACTTGATAAATCTAATAATTGATGGACATGGAAATTAGCATTCGTTTGTATTCGGAAAGGCGATGATTCCCGAGGAACATTAAGAAAATGGAAATACTGTACTCTCGGCGACATGAATTTTATTAGTACTGCCGTTTCTAGATGCTGCTTGCGCGACGATTCCGTGCTGTGTGTGTAAAGACATGTTGTAAAGGAAATACCAATCTTAGTATTCTGAAAACCTGATCAAGATAAGCCGATGTCAAATCTGATGCTAGCATAATCAGCGTATAATGTTCTCACCACCTTTCTATACTCCGTTGCTGGGACACATGCCTCCTCTCTGTGAGAGGGAGTGGGCCATATACCGGGTTATTGGTAATATGTCGGCAATCCATTAAGGGGATGTAGGAGAGGTCCAAATGACCCGTCACGACCCCTATGCAAATGTCAACAATTTTTGAATAATTAATTCAAAAATTGTTGAGATTTATATAAGAGCCATTTGGTTGTAAATGACCTATACTTCATCCCCTTATTGGATTGCCGACATATTATTAAGAACCTTGTATAACCAAGCAAGCTCAGTGCGGGTAGATGTCACATGTCTTCCAATTCTTGGTTCTAGGACATTCCGGTTTCGTTCTGTTGATAAGGCTCATATTCACGATATACAAAATGTTGGATAATATTGTTGGAGCAAAACGTTTATATGTTTCTGTCGACACAAAATGTTGCAGGGTAAAGCTAATCGCACATTACAGCCGTATCGGGTCACAGCTCAAAAGCACGGTATGGCCGCAGATTAGTACAGACGGTTCACTACGCAAAATTATTTAAATAAAAAGAGACTCTTGCTATGACACAATAAAGTGCAATTCAGGTCGTACATCGCTAATTACCTACATTTATATTCACCTAAAAGTTGCCTCTCTTTCTATCGCGTAACTCTTATATCTTCTGACTACGTTACGCCCAGACAAGTCGAGCCCGCCGCGTACCTACTTGTAGCTTCATACCTAAAATGCGGAGTGACCCAACTGTATTCATCTGTGGCCTGAAATATGCAATAATTCATATAAAATGTATGTGTGCGGTTCGCTCTAATCTGAGTCAGTCTTATAAGATGCGCTGCGACCTGATGCGGCTGTAATGTGCGGTTAGCTTTACTGGCAGCATAGACAAGATATATTCTCATAAACTTATTTATTAGCAACATTACGTTCACTGATTAGTTAAATTTGATAAGGGCCGACGGAGACTGGCGGACGTGACGGCAGAGGATTCGATCGACATGAAACTGCGCTGCTCCAAGCTCGATCACCGAGTGTTAAAATATACCTTATTTCGACAGGATAAGTATTAAATTCGCGCAGGCCATAATTGATTAGGTTTTCAGAAGGAAAGGTATTTAATTTAGTGTTGATTTTAGCGATAATTCACGTTCTGACGTTGCAAGTCAACTGAAATGTTCACGTAGAATTACATTTTAATATTATAATACATTGGCTTATTTTCTAATGGTATATCTATTAGCATGGGTTGAATGTCGGATACAGGCATCGATGTGGCTTGCGCTTGATTCTGTGAACAAACTAGACTATGTTATCAAAGAGCGAGGTTATATTTCCTAAGAAAATCGGAAGTCACTGATGTTCGTGTTATTTTTGTGAAGAATGTAATGAGCTTTTGTACTATAGGAAATTTTGTTATGGTGCGACTCAGTCACTCTGTCTGTCACAGGTGGATATCTCAAGAACTACTTATACTATCATTGTGACGAAAAATTAAAAAAAAACTCCGTGACCCCCTTATCTCCGAAGTTTGCATAGAGAAAAATCTGAAATTATTATACGTGATAGAAGTTTATGTAAAGATTACAGGAAAAATAAAACGATGTCTCTAAATAGCACACTTTTTCAGAAATAATCAACTTAAATTACATTAGTTCCACTATGGTTAAGTGATGGCGCTGTGAAAAAAAATTTATAGTAGTAGTGTGTGTGTGTAGTGTGTGTGTGTGTGTGTGTAGTGTGTGTGTGTAGTGTGTATGTGTGTGTGTGTAGTGTGTGTGTGTGTGTGTGTGTGTAATTGTAGTAGTGTTGTAGTTATTATTATTATTTTATGTTCGCGTAACTCGTCAAAATGTAGGGAGCAGCTGATTTTTTTAGTATCAGTCACTCTATACATTTTTAACTACCTATTTCTACACACCTACCTGGCTATCCTTCCTTTTCCCCCTAGCGCGCTTCGGCCACGGCTTCTTAAGATGCACGTACGTGACGTGAACACGTTTCTCACTCGCGTGCTTGAAGCATTTGCCACACATCTCACATTTGAACGGTTTTAGACCGGTGTGACTCTGTTGAAAGAAAATAAGAGTTATGCTAGTACTAGCATAATCACACTAATGTTCCCACTGCTGGGACACAGGCCTCCTCTCTGTGAGAGGGAGTGGGCTGTAATCCACCACGCGAGCCCAGTGCGGGTTGGTAGATGTCACACGTCTTCGAATTTTTGGTTCTAGGACATGCCGGTTTCCTCACAATGTTTTAAGAGCAGTGGTGATGAAATAAATTACACAAAGTAAAGCGCTTGCTTGGGTTCGAACCCACGACCAAGCTCGTAATGCGGAGCCGATACCACTGTTTCAGATTTAAAGTCAGCAATGTCCAGCCCATTATGGGGCAGTTACCTGCATCCAGAACTACACCGGAATTCCCTTTTTTTACATTGTTCGGTGGATTATGCCGGCCCAGTTAAGATAGCTAACCGTAAAGGTCGAGGCTGCCAACTAATAAAATCTTACTTGTCCATTTTTGTCTGTTTAGCTACAAAAGCCGTGCACCTAGAACTCGTCACAGATCTTACTAAAGAGGGATACATGGCAGCTCTAAATCGATTTGTGGCTCGTCGAGGGAAGCCTCAAAGTATAACCTCAGACAATGGGACTAACTTTGTAGGCACATGTAACGAGTTACATCGTTTTTTACAGGACTCAAGTTCCCAAATTAGTTCCGCAGTCGCCGCCCAAGAGGGCATAGACTTCCTCTTCATTCCGAGCTACACACCCCATTTCAATGGCATGACTGAATCTGCAGTCCGTTCCACTAAATATCATCTTCGTAGGCTTCTCCAACTTACGCATTTCACGTATGAAGAAATGCACACATGTCTGACTCAAGTGGAAGCCATTCTTAATTCACGTCCTATTACTGCCTTAAACTCTGATCCTACAGACTTCACACCTTTAACACCCGCTCACTTCCTAATAGGACGATCACTTGTGTCAGTTCCACATCCACAGCTGACAGAAAGAATAACAAGCCTTAGCGATACAAACGAATCGAGTTCGTTAAACAACATTTTTGGAAACGATTCGCCAACGAGTATGTCACCACTCTGCAGCAAAAGACGAAGTGGCCTACTGCATCAAGCGAACTCAAATTGGGTTCCTTAGTCCTTAAAAAGGACAAAGCGCATTCTCCCCTACGTTGGGCCCTGGGTCGCTGTGTGGCCGTTTTCCCAGGGGCTCAGGATCAAGTCGCTCGAGTCGCCGATATAAAGATCAAAGGAGGAACCATTATTCGAAGGGCGTTTAATAACATTAGTCCCCTTCCAGAACCTGATTGTTGAACCAGCAGCCTTCCTGCCTACTTCAACCCGGGGAGTATGTTGGAATCAAAACGTAGCACCGTTAGCCACTGCGACGACCGGAGGGCGCCAGCGGCTTGCGGGGAACGGGGACCGGAGCCGAGAGCCGTCGCCGCCGCTGCTAACATGCACCACTACCATTCACCTACTCAAACGACACGGACCACATAGGCGCGCGTTTTTATAATCCAATATACGAACCTACCTATATTTACAGTCCGCTATTTTATTTCTACCACCTCTGAGTATCATCAACAACCACTGGGCCCCCATCGTTCTCTCCGCCTAGTACTATTACTATATACCGGTTTGAAGAGTCTACCGGTATATTTACAGACACATTTGGGGCTCGCTAGGCGAGGTCACTCTGTAGATAGGTGACCCATTATTTACAAAGATCCTCCATGCCTCTGAAAGCACGTTAAACCGTTGGACCCAACAGTCATTCGTAGATTTTAACAGTCGTTATGTTAAGCCCGAAAGTCTAACAACCAGTCTTACCCAGTAACTGGGTTGTGGAGATCAGATAAGCAGTCGCTCCATGTAAAATACTGGTATTCAGCTGCATCCAGTTAGCTGAAAGCCGACCCCGGAAAAGATTAAGCAGTTGGTACGTACCACCATATGCCTCTGCATGTTACTTGCAGTAGTGAAGCTCTTCGAACAAACACTGCAGGTGTGATTGCCCCTTGTAGCTCCATGCACTCGCTGGTGAGCAATAAGTCTGTATTTCCGAACAAATTGCTTGTCGCAGGCCGAGCATTTAAATTGCTTGGAGTCTGTATGAGTCCAGCTGTGGTCTTGTAAGAGGGCCAAGCTCTGGATGACGAAAGATGGATTAAAAGTTTTTTTTTTTTTCCGAAAATGGTGAAGTTGAAGGGAGGGTTAATGCGTTTGTAAGCGTATTCATGTAATTTCAAAACATTGAATAAAAAATAAAAATCTCTTTATGAGCACGAATGGTTCCGATTCGAAAATGGACAACCTAAAAAAAAAAGTATACAAAAGTTGTCTTAAACAATGTTAATATTTGCACCTTGTTTGCAAAATCAATACAATGCGTGTCTTCTTTCAATGTGTTATTTCTGAATTATTTATAAATCTTGTTTGTTTCAAAAGATTTGTTATTTTTTATTAAGAATTTTTAAAGTATTTCATTATTTTACTTATTCTAATTACTTGAAACATCTTTCCGCAAACTTCACACATGCTCTTCGACTTCATAGAAGGGTAGTTGGTTCGATTCTTGTCCGGGTGCACTCTTCTAAAGTGTCTGTAGTAAGACAGGGGATCTGGTAGTTGTAGTTCACACTGAAATAATATTGAAATGTTAACTTTGTAAAGTAATATATTATTTTAATTAATTATTGTGAATGTGAGAACTATGTGGATTATTATTTTTATTTCTCAGCTAGTTTTAATGATGGTCTGGCAGTTTGAGTAGTTTATGCGGCCTACTCAAATGTCCTTTCTTTGGTATTGTTCGTCGAGTTGAGCTCCACGATTACTGACAAATGCTTGCACTGACTGGACAGGTCCACTCAAATCTCTGTGGTTCTTTCCTCACAAGACCATTTCAGACACTAATCTACATGGTCCTCATATGGCCTGACCAAGATTATGTCTGGACTTTAAAAGAGACTGTGACCTCTGAGTTTGTTTCGGTCTTTCTTCTCAGAGTAGTCAGATAGGAAACGCCGAACTCATCTAGCTTATTTTTAATGACGTGTAAAAGTGATTCCGATATCCTATTTACAGAATAAACAATTTCATTTCATTTCATTAAGGAGGCCGCGCACGAAATCGACTGATTTTTGATTAATTTTGTTCATTGGTTGTGAGAAAGGGAAAGTGAATTCAAACAAAACTATTTGTGATTTGAAAAGTCGAGTTCTTTGTTTTTCATGTCAGCCACATGCAAAACAAAGAACTCGACTTTTCAAATCTTTCTTCAAAGGGATTTTTCAATTAAATTAAGTATTCATGGAAAATCACTAATATTCGCCACAAGTTTTACGAAAAATGACAGCTTGGAAACCATCAGTGCGCGCTTCAGCAAACATCCCAGATGCACTGCATCACCACAGCAATCCCAACAACATCATGAACGCATTATTCTGAACCCACCTGCGTTGAAATTATTCGTCGATTATTTAAAAAAAAAAACGCTGTTTCATAGAAAAGTGCAATACCAACGTCAAAATGTATGGAACAGCAGATTTTTTTAAAAGTTAAAACTTCTTTAGGCGCGTTGGGTATTTTTGAGATGGGACTGAACCAGTGATTTCGCGACACCGTGATGACACCAGCTTTTGACCACTAAAAAGACATCAACGCGTTGATTACCGCTGTGCGTGGAGTAAAAGACACCAATGCGTTGATTACCGCGGTGCCGATTTTTTTTTCTGTCGGCACTCCCGGAGTGCCACTGTTTTTTTTAAATAACCGACGAAAAATTTCAACGCAGGGGGGTTCAGAATCATGTACTGAATCCATGGTAAAAATTTTCGTGTCGATGTCCCTGCCACCCTGAATAGGTACACCTCTGCCCAACCCTTCCGGGATTTCAGGCGTGCCGTGTGATGTTATCTATACTAATAAATAAAATTTGAAATGTCTGTTTGTAATTTCAAAATAACAGCTTTTTGCTAAATGCTTATGAAAGTATATACATACGCTGCCGTCTTTTAACTAGAAAAATAACTTTTAACCCCAAAAAGTTATTTCCGAGAAAATGGCAAAAAGCGAGGGAATCATTGTTCCTTAAAAACTAGTTTAATGATTGTTGGACACATCAATTGATAACCATGTAATTGTGTTTCATTAAAATAGGTTTTTATTTTTATTAATTTATATATCGGTATACCGGAAGCAAACAATCATAAGTCATATTAAGCTAATTATTCAGTGCACATGTTTTAAGTCTCAATTTGAACACTACTCATTTAAGTAACTTGACTACATAATTGTGTGAACTTGTTTGTAATTTTTTTTTTATTGGACTCAAAATAGTATACCACTAAGTAGATCTATAAATGTTTGTTTTAAGGACATTACAAAGTAAATGTCGAAAAAAATGGACTTAGGATAGTATACCTCCGGTATACAGATATCTTTTGTATACATTCTTTTCTATTTTGTGAATGTGAGAACGCTGTAGGCTTAGTGGACTGTAGATTTGTTGACCATTTTCTATTTTCTTAAGTACCTGGTACTTATTGAAAGACCTACACTGTCCTCCCATACCTAGTCACACTGTTATTTGAAAGAACTGTAAAAGCCATTTATTTTTAAAAGAGTAACCGTGGAGTTTCTTGCCGGCTCTTCTCCATAGGAAGCGACCAATTGGAACCGTGCTTCTGACGTTTCATAAGTGCCCATGTAGGTTTATGTGAAATAAAAATATTTTGAATTTGATATTCTTTTCTATTGTATTTATTCTAAAGAATCCTTTCAAGTGATGGAATCATCATAAATTGTGTTAATTAACAGCCTACAATTTTTTTCATATCTCTAGAACTATTTATATTGTAGAAAAAAATTTTCTTAGACAGAAAGATAGAGAATTTTGAACACTTTTAATTGATAAGTAAAAATTGGCCATTTGAGGGTTGCGGCTATCTAGTTAAAGGACGGCAGTACGGTACTTATATAAAAAAAAACATTGTCTGTCTGTTTGTTCCGGCTAATCTCCGAAACGGCTGAATCGATTTTGATGGACTTTCCCTGGCAGATAGCTGATGTTATAAGGAGTAACTTAGAGTAACTTTTATTTTAGCAAAAGAATTAGGGTCCACGCGGGCAGCAGCTAATGCTTTAATATTAATTTAGTTTACCTGTTCACAAGGTATAGGTCCTTTTGGCTTGTATGTGTTCCGTTTCTTCTTCCCTTCCGTATCGTCGTGAATCTTACCAGTGTCTTGATCTCTAAAGTTACGACGGGCATGCGGTTTGCTTGATTTTCTGTTAAAAAAAAAAAAAAATATTTTCGTCGAAATTTTTTCAATTAAATTACAATTTAAGAATGTGGTCCGAGCGCTTATCAAGTATTTAGGGACATCGCCAGGCGGTTGGTCGACTCTTTACGTGACCAGAGGGCTGGCCAATTATTAGGCCACTCAATGTAGCAACGCTGCCAGCCTTTCGGGCACTTTTCCCACTGTAAACGATGCGACGAATTTTTTTATACCCAATGATTGCCCTTTTTTATTTGTATTCTTTCTTATTCATGTATATTAGATAAATATTTTAGTGTTAGTTGTATTTTAGTATATGATCAAGTAAATAAATTATATTTAAGATTATTTTTCAAACAATAACTGTTGGATAAAGGTGTGAGATATAAAGTTGAAACCTTCTAAATACAGGGTTGAAAAAAAAAAGTTTTTTTTTTCAAATTTTATAAAACAAACAGTTCAAGATGTTTTAAACAAGAGTTTCTTTTTTCGTTGACCAAATTTATTATCAACAAAAATCGATCAGGCCTAATATGATTCATTTCTAGGCAATTTTAAAATTTACCTGAGGATTTACAAAAAAACATCAGAACATAATAATCACAACAACGTAATACTAATTATAGTTAGTTATTAGGTACTAACTAATAAACTATCTAATCTGTGAACATACTTAGTTTTTTTTTTTTTGTAATCAAAGTAGGTATGTAACTCAGATACTGAACTACCCAGTACACTCTGTATGTTCAGAACTGCGTATTCGAAGTATATTTAAATATGGGGAAGTCCCTAAAATGATTGCGGGGATTACCTATTTCGACAAAAGACGAAGTATAGATACATAAGTAGGATGAACTATATTCAAATAAGGGGAACCCCCAAAATAGTTGCGGGGAATTACTTCATTTCGACCGACGACGAAGAGTACAAAACTATCTAACCTTTTTAATTTCTTTTCGAGCTATTTCAAGTCCTAATATTTTATAACTTTTCATTTATTTCCATTCATTCTCGATTTAAAATCATGTTTTTTTTTAAAACATTATTTGAAAACTTGTTTTATTCTGTGTTTTTAAACACTTAAGAAAAAACGTTGTTTTAAACGCTGTTTGAAATACGTGATTTAAAACAACTTGTTTGTTTTATGCCAACACTGGCTACTTATAACTAATTCCCTACAGCGACTGTTTGTTTAAGAATTTAACCCGAACAGGGTTTGTTCACACTTTCATCTGATACTTTTGGAACAGACATTAGTTTGCTGTACTTACTTTTCATCGCTATGTTTTGCTGATAACTGCACGTGTCTTTGCAAAGCCTCCTTATTTATGAATTGTACGTCACATTTGGTGCACCACGGACCGTCTGTAGGGACCTGTACAAGAACGGAATATACAACGTGTTCCTTTTAATATTACATAACTCCAGGTATTAATGACAACGTGTCTAAGAATCCCCTGGTGAGAGTGAGAGCGAGAGTGAGCGGCGGGGAGAAGGCTCTAAGGCGCCAATAGTTAAGGTAATTTCTTTTCACGGCGAAATGGTTACTGCAAGTAGTAAAAAAACGTAGTATCTATTTTATAGTTAGTTTAGTTATTAAGCAAAGTTTCAAGATCTAATTTAAGTATTTTTTAATACCAGCGGTATATGTTTCGGTTTGGAGATAACTTTAGATTATTTTTTTAATTTTTAAGGAATCGTATTTTGGTCAAACATAGATTATACTTAAACATTAACCCTAAACTTTACCATATATTTAGTTTAAAATTAATCCTGCAGTATTTTCGATATGACAGAGGATCATGCTAAGCAATTTAAAGTATTACAGACTCTCAAACGATGTGTTGAGTATTACACTTACTTGGTGATCATCAAACCGGTGTTTTAGCTTCTTATGAAGGCCTAGGCCCT
Organism: Omphaloscelis lunosa; assembly: GCA_916610215.1. NCBI lineage: Eukaryota > Metazoa > Arthropoda > Insecta > Lepidoptera > Noctuidae > Omphaloscelis > Omphaloscelis lunosa. The sequence goes on from OU744270.1 coordinate 7,094,343, forward strand.
TGTCGCTAACAAAGGAGTAGCCACACAGCTGACAAACGATGTCTGAAGGGTGCTTGATACGGATGTGGCTCATGTATGTTGATAGTTTACTGTAAATCAACACTAAATTATTAACAAAAACATAACATCACGCCTTGTTTCCCCGAAGGGTTGGGCAGAGGTGTCCCTGTAGCAGGTTCACCCACATTTCGCCAGTTATGTTTTAAGTCCCATGTAATAGGGGGCGAGCCTATTGCCATCAACCGGGCACAAATCCAGACGCCAGGTTGCTACTGAGATATTTCAGATAGAAAAACGCAATAACACTTTGCTCGACCTGGGAATAGAACCCAGGACCTCATGCTCAGCAGTAGCGCTTACGACCACTAGACCAACGAGGCAGTCAAAATTATTAACAATACTTTAAAAAAACCGGCCAAGTGCGGACTCGATACGAAGATGAAAAATAGTTAAAAATGTATTTGTACTCTACTCGATGAGTTCTAGACAATGACAGCCTACATGCCAGGGTAATTTGTTTTTCAAAATCAATGGATTATTTTTTAGAGTTAATCATTTAATTTTTATTTGATGTTATAGCGGCAATAGAAACAAATAATCAGTGAAAACTTCAACTGTCTACCTATTACGGTTCGTGAGATACAGCCCGCGGACAGCGGTTGGGTACAGAACTTAAAAGATACTCGTATCTTAAAAAGGCTTTAAATCCTCTATAAAAGTTTCTGAAACAGCTTATTGGCAACATTAAAACAACCAGTGTCATAATAACCATAATATCATCTAAACGAGTGTTCTAAATAAACGTATTTTCTTTCTTTCTTTTCTTTCTTTATAATGTTTGTATCAGTTTATCCAGAGTTTTCGACTACTAACAGAATTTTTCAAACAACGTATAATTATCGGAAATGAACAAATTGTATATAAAATCATTAAGATTATGTGAAACTCAAACTGGTACGTTTTGATAAAGCATATTCGAATACATACTTGTGAAAAACCGAAATCGGTTCTCATGGTATGGGCATGTGATGCGGAGGAATGAGGAAAATGTCGTGAGGAAAGTTTTGAGTATGAATGTGAATGGCTATAAGAGTAGGGGGACGGATAGACTGTGTAAGAGATGATATGGCTAGAAAGGGGGTGACTACAGAGATGACGAGTGATAGAAAAGTATGGAAGAAATAAATATGTTACGCTGACCACAAATAAATTGGGATGGGGGGAGGAGAATGATAATAAATGAAGACTTACTCGAAATTCTCCATACAATGTGGGCAGACATATTTAGTGCCATTATGATAATCCTCATGAAGTTTAGCTGCATGCCTGAAAACCAACATTTAAACCCATTTCTACGGTGAGGTGCACGCGTAGCATGACCACAGTAGAAATGGGTTTTGTCGATGGAAAAATAGACAAAGTGACAGATTGTGATTTTAAGATAGTTGATTGATTCAGGCGTGACCTTGCGGAAATCCATTATAAAATGATGATGTGGATATATTTAGTAACCTTTTTCGCTTAGCTATTTCTGAAGAGTCTTGAAAAGACCCTGGAAGAAATCAGCAGTCTGCGCTCGGTGCTTGGTGTGGCAACACGCCATGTTCGAGTTCACGACAAGTTAATCGTCATCCTGAGGATGCCTCGTTGAGAGGTGAAACACGTGTCGATTTCTTCCAGGGTCTTTTCAAGACTTCAGAAATAGCTAAGCGGAAAAGGTTACTAAATATATCCACATCATCATTTTAGATTGTGATTGTTTATCTGTCATTTTGTCTATTCTTCCGTCGAGAAAACCCATTTCTACGGTAGTCATGCTACGCGTGCTGACAAGTTGGTTAAGAGTTGGCACAATCGTCGCGAGCGATTTTTGTCCCACATCGTATAGAAGTAATTCATAAGCTTGCTGTCTGTGGTTAAGGTGATTTAAAATTCGAATTTCATGTTTAAATAATCAAATTAAAGCACTCAATTTGTAAGCCAGGTACGTTTTCTGATGCATTTGTTTACATTTTCATCTGATACTTTTAGTACAGCCTATAGAGACAAAATTGGTACTTACATCCGTATGCCTAATCATATGTCCTGTATAAGCATCTTTATCTAAAAACCCTTTAAAACATTCATTACACTTAAATCCCGAATTCTTATAATTCATAGAAAACTGTCTTTTATTAATCTCATACATTTGTTCTTCCTGATTCAAGTCCTTAATATTAAAAATATCGTTATTCAACACTTCATTCGCTGGCTTGCAACGTTTATCTGTCTTCATTAAAGAATAGACAAAATGACAGATAAACAATCACAATCTAAAATGATGATGTGGATATATTTAGTAACCTTTTCCGCTTAGCTATTTCTGAAGTCTTGAAAAGACCCTGGAAGAAATCGACACGTGTTTCACCTCTCAACGAGGCATCCTCAGGATGACGATTAACTTGTCGTGAACTCGAACATGGCGTGTTGCCACACCAAGCACCGAGCGCAGACTGCTGATTTCTTCCAGGGTCTTTTCAAGACTCTTCAGAAATAGCTAAGCGAAAAAGGTTACTAAATATATCCACATCATCATTTTAGATTGTGATTGTTTATCTGTCATTTTGTCTATTCTTCCGTCGAGAAAACCCATTTCTACGGTAGTCATGCTACGCGTGCTGACAAGTTGGTTAAGAGTTGGCACAATCGTCGCGAGCGATTTTTGTCCCACATCGTATAGAAGTAATTCATAAGCTTGCTGTCTGCAATACTCGTAGTTTTAACCCAACTCACCTCCTAAAGGTAACATAGTTACATCTTTTACAGCTAAATTTCTGCATATGGCTGGTTGTATGGTTTCTGAGCGCTTGCACCTTTTTGAAGCGTATCTTGCATATAGCACAGCTGTATATTCCACATTGCTGAAAAAAATATGGAAAATTGTTTTTGGTTTCGTAAAAACTTGATTAGCGAAAAAGTAATATATAGTTTGTTCCGTAAGTATCTGAAGAAATTATAAACAAACCCTGTTCAAGTTAAATTCTTACGAAATAGCTCATTAAAGGAAACTAGTAATAATTTAAACTGTCATTTGTATTTAGAAGGTTTTAACTTTATATCTTGCCACTTTTTCCAACAGTTATGGATAACATTATTCAATTGTTATTGAAAAAGCCTCGACGAAAATTTAAGTTATAAAATTAACCTCCATTGTCAAATTAAGGTGATTTAAAATTCGAATTTCATGTTTAAATAATCAAATTAAAGCACTCAATTTGTAAGCCAGGTACGTTTTCTGATGCATTTGTTTACATTTTCATCTGATACTTTTAGTACAGCCTATAGAGACAAAATTGGTACTTACATCCGTATGCCTAATCATATGTCCTGTATAAGCATCTTTATCTAAAAACCCTTTAAAACATTCATTACACTTAAATCCCGAATTCTTATAATTCATAGAAAACTGTCTTTTATTAATCTCATACATTTGTTCTTCCTGATTCAAGTCCTTAATATTAAAAATATCGTTATTCAACACTTCATTCGCTGGCTTGCAACGTTTATCTGTCTTCATTACTTTTTTATCTCTCTTTTTCTTAACTTTTTTTGTATCTTTTCCTTTTTTTTGTTTATTATCGTCACTAGAATCTACGTAGTTAAATGTAAGTGTGTCATCGTCTTTAAAATCTAAGTAAGGTAAAGTAATTTGTTGAATTTCGTGTGTTTTTTTTTTATTCTTCTGGGTCCTGGGGTTCGAGCTGGTGTGGTGGTCGTTGCAGTACACAAAATGATAGTCTGCGTGATCGGCCTGGAATGTTCTCGTCCGCAGGGTTGTTGTAAGGTTGTGCGCGGCCAACGTAGTGTCGATGAGAGATACATCGAGGCGTTGCTGAAAACAAACACCCTCTTATTCTCCTGCTCTTTTTGACGTTGACATTACGCAACTTGTCTTTTTGACGTTGACATTACGTCTTTGTAGTGAGAGAAGTCACTAAGTGACATTTTTTTTTTATATATATGAATGTTCCCCGATTACTCGAAAACGGTTGGACCGATTTGAAAAATTCTTTTTTTTGTTCGAAAGGGTATACTTTCAAGTTGATTGTCATTTGGTCACGTTCTGTTGATAGGATCTTGGAGAAATCGAGGGAACTCTTCAAATATTACAGGCACACCTATAGCGATTTGGGTATTTTTGATGAGCAGTTGACATTAGGCTATTGTAACTTAGATACATTACAAACCAACCCACTAAAGTGAAAAAAAAAGTACCGAAAATACAACTGACTTCCAAACTACAAAGTGAAATATAACTTTAATTTCGGAAGTCGGTGTCAAAAAACTAAAATACTGATACAAAGACACCGACTTCCGAAATTAAAATTATGTGTCACTTTGTAGTTTGGAAGTCGGTTGTATTTTGTGTAAAAAAAATTTTTTTTAGTGAAAATGAGTAAATTATGTCAAAGTGTTTCCAAACCCATTATCTACCATATGAAAAAGTAAAAGAGTAGATTTTTGTTTGAATTTGAGATAATACGAGAATGTCTTACCTCGAATGTTCTACTTGTAAAGGCAAAAAAAACAGTCTATGAAAATTAACTAACGGTACTTGAGTAATTTATGACAATGTTTTTACTAAGGTTTTCTCAATTACTGGGGCTACACTGCTCATTAAAGTTACTTAGTTATTTTTCGCATACAATATTTTAATTTCATTTCCTGTAAACCTTTCGTCTGCAAGAAATAACTAAGAGAAAATATCAGTGGTTCTCGTCGAATATATTGTATGCGAAAAGTAACCAAGGGTAAAGTAAAGAACTAGAGTGTTCTATCTGACATAATAGTAGATTATTAACCAAGGGGATAAAGCAGTGTCTTCTGTCGCGGGTGACGATTTAAATCGCGAGCGTAACGAAGGACTCGAGGTTTACTCCCGAGCGTAGCGAGGGTTTTAATAACTTAAATCACGAGTGAAGCGAGGGATTTAAGACAAGTCCTGAGTGTAGCGAGGGATTTAAGTAACCAAGACTAAGACAGCTTTATCACCGAGGAAAATACTTTTCGTACCATTTGCGAAAAAAATAACACAATAATAATATGAGATTTAAGCATTTATTAAAAATAATGACAATTAAAAGTAAAAGTTAACATTCGAAACATTGGTCCAATTATTGATAGAGAGAGTTACATTTTTGTTTGGTACATTTATTGTTGATGAGTTGATTTGAGTATTTCTCTGTTCTTGCGTCTGAGGAACTTGCGTTTCATTGTAGATAGTATACGTCGGAGATAGTGGTGGTGGTGCATCGTGAGTTACGGACGAAGATAAGATGCCAGAAGTTGATGGTTGTGGCTCTGATGGATTAAGTTTTATATTTTTGTTAATTTGACTGCTTAATATGGCTTTATTCGCCATTGAGCTTTCGATATAACCCTCAGCTACTCCATCAGAGCTCCAACCACCGTGTCTTTTTATTGACGTAATATCCGCCCCTGAATCCGCCAAGAAAGTCGCCGAAGTTCTTCTAAAGCAGTGACCGGTGTAGAGTTCAACATCTTTAAGTTTTAAATATTTAGCAATTTCCTTTGGCATATTGCTAATTTTATTTTTGCCGATAGCTTGTCGAGTACATTTCCCATTCCGATAGTTTATAAAAAATATATTGTTTTCCATGTTGGTGGGACGTAATGCTTGGTATTTATGAATGATTTTAGTATATTGTCCTTGTACAATGAATGACCGATTTTTCTTTGTCTTAGTTTCCTTTACATTAATCAGCAGCAACTCATTGGAATGATTTTCAACGTCCTCCACCTTTAAGTTTACAAGTTCACATCCGCGGCAAGCACCATTGAGTCCAAAAATTAAGGTCACCTATAACAAAGATAAAAAAAAAACAGGTAAATATATAGAATAATTACCATTACTAAGATACGAAATATTCATAGTTAAATCATGTATACTTACTTTTGTGGCCAGAAAAATTTCGTCAGGAGCTTCATTAAGAAATTTTTCCACAGTTTGCGTGGTAAAAATTTTAGACTTCTTTGCGCAATGCCCTTCTGATTTTCTTTTTAAAAAAGCCAGTAATTTCGTGAATCTATTTATTTCAATGCTGTGTTTGATGCTTTCAGTTTTGAGTATATGCACCAAAGTGTATTCGGATTCTTTGTCTTGGATAAATAATCAAAATAGACAAGAAGTACTGATTCTGAAATTGATAGGCCTTTCGCACTTCTCCACATTGAAAATTCTTCATAAGTTTTAAAGTAATTTTCCTTGGATTTTGTTGGAAGCAAATTATTTATAATTGCGGCAGCATTTACACTGATGGAATCCGACAATTCACTGTCACTGTCGCTTTGATTTAACATCGTAACGTATTTTTATAACATTAACTTATTTATAAAAAATAAATTTAAAAAACTTAACGTTTATTTATGTACACTCTTTTGCAAAAAAAACGGGCACCTAAGGAAATTTACGTTCTAAGGTCGATTTGAGTTAATTAAATGAAATTTATTTCTTTGACGTAGTCTATGTATACTTATAATCGTGTAAATTAATGCGCGTGAAGTGAATTGGGGCAATTAAAAGAAAAAAAAAACGATGGATTCTTTAAAACCGATGTACATTCCCAAACAATAAGAAGTGGTCGGCAATAAAGACAAGATTTTTTTTTACTTTTTTAAATTAAATAAAGTTACAAATGTAAAACCTAATGACGAGTGTGACCTCCTCTTGCCAAAATCACAGCTTGAATCCTTCTGGGCATGCTTTCCACGATGTTTTTAATAACGTTTTGAGGAATACGTTCCCACTCTTCTGTAATTACTCTTTTTAGCTCCCTGATGTTTTGTGGAGCAGGTTGCACTGATCTTACCCGTCTCTTTAGAACATCCCAGACATGCTCAATTGGATTGAGGTCAGGACTTCGAGCTGGCCAATCTAAACGACGGATCCCAACTTCTTGCATGTACGCTTCCACGTCGCCAGAACGGTGCGGGCGAGCATTGTCGTCCATAAAAATGGAATCTTCCCCAAGTGCAGTCAATGTGGGTTGTGCATAATTATGGAATTAAGACTTCCATTATGTACCGGTGTGCATTTAATGTTCCATTTTCTATGAAAACTAACTCCGTACGCTCCGTCGAATTAATTGCTGCCCAAAACATGACGGAGCCTCCGCCATAAGGAGTGATTTCTTCGAAACACAATTCCGCATAGCGTTCCCGTGGTCTTCGCAGCACTCGCCGGCGTCGGTCCTCTCCACACAAAGAGATTCTAGCTTCATCAGAAAACAATACTTTACTCCAGTCCTCCAGAGTCCATGAAGCACAGTTCCGAGCAAACTGAAGTCGAGCAACACGGTGCTCACGGAGTAATTTAGGGCCCCGAGCTGGGCAGTAACTCCTGATATTGGCAGCCAAAAGCCTCCTCCTGACCGTCCACAAGCTAACTTCTACTCCTCTTACTTCTTCAAGGCTCTTCTTCAGGTCCACACTTGACGCCTTACGATTCCGCAACGCCTGACTCACCAAAAAGCGGTCATCTCTTGGTTCTGTGCATCGTTTTCTTCCCGAACCGGGTCTTCTTTTGACCGAACCGGTCTTTTGATACCGTTGCCAAGTCCTCTGGACAGTTGAACGACTCACATTTAGCCGCTGAGACACGTAAGTTTGCGAACAACCTTCTTCAAGTAGGGCTATAATTTTACCGGCCCTAATCGCTTTATCACTCATATCAAAAAGTGGTATTTAATGTAAAAAGAAAGATTAAATTGTTTAATTTGCAGAAAATATCCAAAAAGTTTAAAAATATCGTAATCAGTTAAAAATCGTTTCAGCAATTCGCGCCATTAGTAAAGCAATTTTAGAATAATCCACAATAATCATTATTTTTCTTTTATTAATTTCAAATTTGGAACGTAAAGAATCATGCCAGGATGCTTCAAATAACATGCCAATACATCGTCAAATTAATAAAACCTATTTCTTGTTCTTCTTCATTGAACTAGAGAAAAAAAATCTAAAGTGCCCGTTTTTTTTGCAAAAGAGTTTATTTGAAGAAAACAAAAACGCGGCAAATTCCTAGACTAATATTTTTTTGTCGGAAAAGCAAAGGCATCAAGCTCATACGGCCTCGTCGGTTTTCGTAATTTTATTTAATAATCATAACTGCATAATAAATGCGTATTCCTTTTTCAAAAACATGTATAATGCTTTATATACAAACTCAATGGTGTAAACACAGATGTAGTTCAGTATAAATTTCGGTAAGTATTCCAAATTTAAATCACATTATCCCCCTAGAGGATGAATGAAATTCAGTACAATTTTCTTTCCCTGTTTTTAACAGATTAAAAATGACTATTGTTATGTTCGCTTTTTGTGGCATAGAATGTCACTTTTTTGAGCAAGTGGTACGAAAAATATATTTTTCATTTCTCATACTCGGAAAGTAGTGTCTATTTGATCCGAGTAGCGGGTGGAAGACCCTGCTCCCCACTCTAGCGCGGGAAAGACTCATAGTAATTGCTTCCCTCTCTAGGGCGGGAATGAATTTTAAAAATAGATCAAAATTTGGTTAGGTGATCGGATACGAAATATTTTACTAAGGAGGGTTACACTATCATATCTATGATCATAGAGATCTATGATCAAAGATATAATGAAATTGTACAATAGACATTATTGTGGGTATTTTTACCTTAAGAGAGCATTACACTATCATATTATACCTATCTACGAAGCTCACAAATTACCCATAATATGTGTATTTTACTATTTAATTATATCTTTGACCATAGATATGATAGTGTAATACCCCCTTATAGAAAACAGTCGATTAAAAAAAAAATGCTGCAGTCTAATTAGTGTATAAACAGCCAGTGGGAATAAAAAAAAAAAACCTATAAGCGAGACTACCCGCGGCGGTGACGCGGTGTGTTCCATATTTAAAATTTAAAAAGACTAATAGGTACTAGAATACTCATGTTATTATTATTATCAATAAATATTTTAGAAAAACTAAAAAAAAATACTTTCCTTAAATTCGAAATGAAAAGTAGAGTGTTTAACATGGGTGAAAGTCATCGATTCCTTTCGACCCTTGTATAACAATCTACTATTTTTAAGTAAGGGTGCTAAAATTAACTATCTTACTTTTTATTATATTTCTGAGTTACGGTAAAAATATTAACATAATTTACTGAATATTTTATAAATACAGGGTAAAAATATCAATAAAAAGCATTTTGTAACTATAAACGTTAATGTGTTGTATCCACAGATATAGATAGACCTAGATAACGCAAGTCACAATCTGTATGAAAACCAAGCGTGCCGTTTTTAGACTACCTACTATGACGTCACAAGCACTAGGAAACGTTTCCTTTAATTTTTCTCCTCGCATTTGCAGTTTTTACAATTTTTTTTTTGGTTGTGCATCTCATAGTTGACCTCTGAGATCATGACTAATAACAATAATAACCGAGCTTTCCTGTGGGTGCCTTAAGCTACTACACTTAAAACCTCCAGCCAGGGGTTATTCCACTGCTACAACTACACAACAGCTGGCACCTCGTTATCGAGCAAGGGTCGGGACCCTTGCTCGATAACGAAGTGCCAGCAGTTTTTGCAGCTGAGCACGTAGCTTTAAATTCCCCGACTAATAATCATGATCAAAACTTTGATCCAGCCCGCCCCATCCTTGATGTCCTCCCTCCGGTTGACGCCCTAAGCCGAGGTTCGTACCCCACAGGGGGTGCCCTTAGCGAGCGTTCACCTACTTTTAATTAGCATAGTTGAATAACCCCTGGCTGGAGGTTTTAAGAGACGTAGCTTAAGGCACTCACAGGAAAGCCCGGTTAAGTAGTCATGATCTCAGAGGTAAACTACGAGATGCCCTATCTAACAAAAAAATTATACCCTCTAAAAACTTATTGTACTAATTATTTATATACGCTTTTTTAAGAGATGAAGCTCGTTTTAACTTTCTGGCCTGTTCTCAAATTATGTCGCAGTAACTCAGACAGGGCACCCTTTGGTTAGGTTAGAACTGCGGCCTTATTTATTACTGTAAATTGGTTAGACAAAAAAAAAAAAACACGTACACGTCAAAATTACTAGATGTGTTCGGTGTTTTTTAACCGACCACTCTTAGAAGAAAGATCGACACAAACTCGGAGATCACAGTCTCCTGCAAGCGCTACTTCCAAGTTGGTGAATCGGTTGTATAGATTTTTTTTTCCTACAAAATGGGAATACGGTAGTTGCCTAGGTAAAAAAAAGAAATTCTATTTAGTCCGTCTTTTCCGACACGTATTTTTTGCTTAATCATATTAATAAAAAATAACTTAGAAAACACGCATTAAAGTTGGGGAGTGGGGGCTGACTACGTCACAAATCAGCATAAAATCTAGCAAGGCGTGACGTCATGCCACATTTTAACTCAATGTATCGCCGTAATCTTTTGATTACGTTAAAATATAAAAAATACGTGTTCTATATTTTTTATTAATCTACCTTCCGGACTAAAAAAAATTTTTTATGAAACAAGCCTATTATTTTGGATTTTTTAATTCTTGATGTTTGTTTAGATATTCATCAAAAAGTTTTGGATTATAGGTACCGAGAACTCCGCTCCCCGACGGTATCGTCGACAGCTCACTCACATTGATGAACGGCCGAATGAGAGAGTAGAGCAATGTATTAGTTTGTATTGCTCTCGTCCTGAATGTAGTGAACGAAGTCATCCTCGCGTTACACTCCCAGCAAACTCGCGCAGGCAGTGATTCACCCTGGCCTTCTTCCTGTAGAAACAATATTTGTAAGCCTACATTCACACGGCGCGGTGTTGAACTGAAAAATAAAGAGATGGAGCTATACAAGACATATAACTCCATCTCTTTCACACACTGAAGTAAGATTCAAAATGTTAAAATAATATATTACTTTTACCTCACGAAGCGATGCGCGCTTTGCTTGTGGTAACCAAGTGTTAAAAAAAATAGATAGGAGCTATACAGGATATCCGTCCTGTATAGCTCCCATCTCTTTCACACACTGAAGTAAGATTAAATAAAATATATGGTATATTTAGACGAAGTGATGCGCGCTTAACTTGTGGTAACCAAGTGTACAAACACGCTGTGAATGTGTGCGTGAAGAACGAGTAGCGTCAGCATCACACTTCTGACCTCGCCCTTGTCTCGGACGGCACTGATAGCTCCTGCGTTTACACACACATAATGTGTGTGTAACGCATAATGTGTATGAGAATGTGTGACACATTCTCATACAGTAAAGTTCCTAGTCTGCATGATTTTTTCCGACAACTTCAACAATCATCGTCTTATTTCAGCGAATTTACACAAAACTTTAATGAATTATACACCAAAACCTTCCTCATGAATCACTCCGTCCATTGGGGAAAACCGTTTGAAAATCCTTTCGGTAGTTTTCAGTGAATCGCGTTCAGACAGACACGCAGCAGCAGGAGGACTTTATTTTAAAGTATGTATAGTTTGACTGAGACCGCTGTTCCGCGTTTTAGGAATGCGCGGTGAAGCGGGGGCAGCCTTGACGAATGAGCGGCTCTGCCCTCCGTCTAACCGCGCATATACCTGGAACAGCGGTCTCGGTCAAACTATAGTAATGTAGTGGTAAATAAACAATGCATAACATTGAAACTTACCCCATTGTGCCGGTTGAGTACTTCCTTGAAAGTCGTTCGATTTTGTGGTGGTATCATATACAGTTTTCTGTCACTGGAGAGACATAAACAGCACATCTGTGGGAAAAATTGTTTTGAAGTAATGTAATGTGTATGTTACGTAAGTTCCAATCCCGATTTCCACATTTTTTATTTGTTTCTATCTCAGTTCATTTTAATGATGGTCCGGCAGGTTGAGAGCTTTATGAAGCCTTGGGCCTACCCAAATAGGCTTTTGTTGTATTTGTTGGACGCCTTAAGTTCCGAGTTGAACTAAACAATTACTGACAAATGCTTGCACTGACTGGACAGGTTCACTTAAATCTGTGTGGTTTGTTCCTCAAAAAACTATTACAGACACTAATCTTTGACTCCTGAATTTTCTTGGCCAGGTCTTCTCATGGGTAGTTAGATAGGAAATGTCAACTCCATCTAGCTTATTATATATTTTTTAATATGACATGCAGTGATTCCAATATAATAATTACAGAATAAAAAAATATTTTCATTTTATTTTTTATAGAGGATAAATAACTAAATGCTATTTTTTTGTATGTTATGTCCGTTCGCAGTTTAGTATAAATATACTCTCCCAGAATGCTTAATCAAGCCACTGTGGATATCCATGTAGGTATGTAAAAGCCAAAAAATGAATATGATGAAGAGGCATAGAAAAAGTAATAGTTAATGCAGTTTTGAAGTCAAACACCATAATTTTGTGTCATAATTATTCCAAATTTGAATTCACGATCAATTAAAAAAGGTAATATCCCTGTGCTGAATCCCAAATAAAGTGAATTTATTGTTCTTACTGGTACCTAAAAATCCCAAAAATAATAGAGAATATTTTATTTTTATTTATGTCATAAATAGGTAAAGAATGAAATTTTAGAAATTTTAACTTGGTTATTTTACTAGGATTTTAAGATGATTATGATTTTATCACCAAAATATTTTAATTGTGCGAATGGCATTTTCTTAAAAATATACATAGATAAGTACTTACTTCTTCAGCAGTTTTTTCCTGACTCCCATTATCTTCATTATCACTCACTAATTCATCAGGTTCAGTAGGAAAGCTAACAGTGAATGCAGCTATATCAAAATTTACATTTTGTGGTACAGAACCACTGCTCTGACCACTATTTTCACTATTGTTGGCACTGCCACCATCCATCTTGTTGTCTTGCGTTTCCCTGTGATATCGATTCCTTAGATTTATTATCAAAGTAACTATATATTTTTTAATAATTATAACTTTTTAATTAAAGACGACTGATTTATTTTTCTGATTGGAATTTTGTATGATAAAGTATGTTGTACTCCATTGTATTAATCTAAGAGAAGCGACGTTAAAAATTAAATTTCTGGCCAATTTATTTTCGCTCGGTAGTTTAATAACAAAGAATAATTTCTTCAGAAAAAAATTGATAGTTCAATCAGATTCATTAATTATTAGATTTTACCTGAACGACACAATCACACAAAAGTTGACTTATCACTGTTAACTAATTTAGTGTTCTCCAAATGCAAAATGGACCTGCAGGTGCAGGTGTGCAACTAACTAGTTAAAATCGATCGATTAATTTCAGATTCAGAGAATCATCTGTCATTTGTTATTTATTTTTATTTTACAGTTTCCGCGTCCGTCAGCTACAATACACTGAAAAAAAAATAGTCTTCTTACATTGTTGTCTTTGGATACGGAGTCGTCAGGGATGGAAAATAAATAATGTTCTAGAGCACATTCAAGTTTATTACGCAAATTGAAGATTTCCAGTCTGCATAATAAATAAAAAGATAGCCCGCAAAATTCTAACTTTCTGAAGTTTTTTGCATTTTGCAGGTCTGTGTCAGGTTGTAATAGATGAAACTATAATTCGGGACCGTAACAAAAATTTATACAGAATTATAATAATAAGAATCCTCAATACTTCTTAGTTAGAATTGTCGAAAATAGTCATCATCAGATATGGTAAAGTGAAATAAGAAAGTTGAGTAAGGCTGAAAATGCAGGTATCCAATCTCAAAGTTGGACTCTATGGTTTTCCGTTTCATCACAGATGCGCGCCAATTTTTTGGAAAAATAGGCGGGAAAGCTCAGTTTTTCTCTTTTCGCACAATCAACACGTGACACGAGCCCAGTGAAAGGAAAAGGTAACTAATGGCTTATAAATTATTATTTGTTTATTGACTATTATTGAAAATTCAAAGTGAATAAGGATAGACAGGCTGGCAAGGTGAATTATGCTAGGACAGACTCATAGTATCGAAAGGCGAAGAAAGCTGTGTTGTGGCTCAACTTTGGAGAGGCCTTTAACCACTCGTCTCAGATCAAATAGACTGTGATAAAATAAGATGACTCTGAAATGAATTAGTCAAGAATTCAAGAATCATGAGTCAAAAATCCCGTCTGCTGGACAAAACTACTGAGCATTTGAGTAATTTTGAAAAAAATTGATGATGGTACTAGATCTGTACGTAATCTTTATTGCAGATGAGTCGTCGCAATTTGCGGCAGAAGCCGCGCATTAGTTATTATGAACCCGACGAGCCGAGCTTGGACGAATATATCTGTAAGTACATACATTACATTTGACTACGTTAGGCCTGGTATCTATGTTGGCATCGTTACGTAGTGTTCAAGCATGCATGGTGAACAATATGCTCTTTCCTTCTCTGAGTGACAAAACCCTTTTGCCCTACATTGGGTCAGTTATGAAAATAACGAAATTGATAGATTAATTGGACCGATTTAAGCAAAAATGTTCAAAACCACACATACATCATTTCGAGATAATTGACTTTAAAGTTTTTTGCTGTATTTCTCTGACTTTGTAATTCTTAACGTTGTGTTTTTAATTGTATGTAATTCTAAGTGTACTAAACTAATTTACATGCATGTATTTAGTGAATAAATTATAATAGTTTATTAGATATTCAAGAAACTTGCGCCTGGATCATTTTAACAAAATAAATTTTGTATAGGTTTAGCTGTGTAGGCTGCGGAAAGAAAAATGCAAAAATGTTTGAAAAATGATAAAAATGGAAACTCAAAAATGTTTATTATTCTTGTTTTATTAAAAAAAAATCCAGTGACCAGTGAAAAAAATCAAAGTCAGGTTCATTACAGTAAACATCTATATCATCTATTATTGCATCGTCTCCCTTCAGTTTTTTATATGCAATCATTCACTTCTTTTTGTTAATCCGTTTTCCTGACGGCCATAATTCTTTCAAATCTTCTTTTTACGACACCGAAGTCAATACCTGTTTTCTCTTTAAAATTCAGTTCTTTGTAGTCCTCATTGAAGGAAGTTCTCATGGACAAAGAATGTGGAGTCTTTTGTGTTTAATATTTCTTTTGTTTTGAGCCAGTTTACTTTGCTCTTCTCATTAAATATTTTTCTATTAACTATTTTATTTTCCAGAGATCCAACAAAATAACAATTTTCCAGTGTATGCACCTGTAAGGGGTTTTTGTTTTTATATTATTTCATAATGGCAACAAAATCTTCCACGGAGTATATATCCTTTCATATTGCTTGAGTCGAGTCTCAATTTTAGCAAAATCGTTGTCATTGGGCAGGAAAGTGTGCCCTGATTCTAGGTATATTTTCCATATTGTATAAAAGCATGATTGTTCAAAGTAGTTTGAATCATTATAGCAAAAAAAAAAAATGAACACACGTCAGGGCAATCAAGAAAATGAAAAATAATTCTAATAGCTTGAAACAGTTATTCATCTTTAAAAATGGTCTTCGGCATTTCGGCTGTGGGTTGGATCATACGGATTTTCATCAATTATTAACATAGAGTTATGAGTCTTTGATATGTTAAAATATACCTTATCTGGAGTACATTGGTCACAAAAACTCGAAATTATCGAGGTTGTGGGTTGGAACATTTTTGCTTAAATCGGTCCAATTTGAGAAGAGTACTTTTTTTTTAAATATTGTTGGAGGTTAGTTCGGTGCTACATCTTTTGGCGCTCAAATGACACCGTTGTCTGTTGGTAAACATTTCTGAATTGTATTGAAAATCAAGCTGGCAGCGTTTAGAACACATATCAACTCGGAAAGGGATCGTCACCGTATCAACTCGAGCCATTCAGTATTCTTTGTATGAAACTCCCTACTGCAACGCACACTAATCGGAATCGTAACGTAATCGGCTCGCCTCGGGACAAGCTCACGAACCGCGGTGATACGGTGACGATCCTTTTCCGAGTTGATAATTATGTGAGCTGTGTGACCTTTAGTTCCAATTCCGATATTGACCAGGCGCCAAAGCAAAAGATATTGCTTCTACATTTGTAGAAAGGTATTTGGTGTGGATGTCTATTTGTAGTTAATATTGACTACCTCTTTGGTCTAGTGGTTGCAAGCGCTACTGGTTGGGAAAAGTATTATTGGTTTTCCAACAGGAGGTTCTCAGTCCAGAATTGTGCTCAGTTGATGGCAAAAGGCTCGCCCCCTATAACATGGGAGTAAGCCGACGTCTGCACAGAGGTAATAAAATCGCGGCGGGATTTTATCGCGCACTGGATTTTCAACTCTCGGCGCTAAGCAGAGCGTTGAAAATTCAGTGCACGAAAAAAAATCGCCGTAATTTTATTACGTCCGTGCGTACGTGGGCTAAACATAACTGGCGAAATGTAGGTGTACTATATAGGTCACCTCTGCCTAACCCTTCGGGGAAAGGGGTGATGTTATGTGTAAATAAACATAATTTTGTTGTTGTCTTGTCAGTTTGCGATGAGTGCGCCGACTTTGTGTACGAGTATTGCGCCATACACGGGCCTTTACTTGTGATACCTGATGATAAGGTAAGAATACTCACCTTTTCTTAAAAACAATTTCAAAAGATTGATTTTTGTTTTGTACTTAGTGCATTTGTTTAGATGTTTTCGTCATTATTAAGTAAGTAAGTACTAGTTTAGCTAAAACAATAAGGGTGCGTTTCCATTGAAGCGGTGACGAGCGGAGTGGAGAAGTAACATGCGCGGAGCGGAATGAGATCTATGTGGATTTCAAACAATCTGGTTGGTCGATTCCTGAACAGGAGACGTTCAGGAATCGACCAACCAGATTTTTCAGTGGAAACGTACCCTTTGTGCAACTGCTAAACGTAGGTCGCGTACGTTTAATCCCACGGTTGAGACAAGTATAGTTAAGTTTTCCATTTGAGAAGCAGCCAGGATTTTGGACTTTAGCGGTTAACGGTCATAGTGTACTCAACTGTACTGTAACACCTTTGTGTAGGTTCCATCCAAAAGCCCGTTCCCTGCTTATGTCCCGCGCGCCGCCCTCACCATCCCGCACGTGTTCCTACACCTAGCTCCCTCCATCATACCAGGTACCTATGCTAACTATTTTGCCATAGCATAAAAAACACTGTATCGTAAATAAAATTAGCTGTTCCCTATATTTTGACAACTTAATGCGAACATAAAATGTATGGAGTTACAGTATTTTTTTTCGTGATTTCAGAGTCTATTCCATGGTATTTTTTGATAATCCTTATTCGTACATATTATAAAACAAAATCCCCCGCCGCGTCTGTCTGTTTGAGCGCGTTAAACTCAAAAAATACCGAACCCGACTACCATACACCCATAGAGGGAGTGATTCATGAGGAAGGTTTTGGTGTATAATTCATTCAGGTTTTTTGTAAATTGGCTTAAATATGCCGATTATTGTTGAAGAAATCGGAAAAATCACGCTGACTGGGAGCTTTACTGGCCTGCGCCGTGTAAACCGCAAAGGATACATAAAATTTATATTCTACACAAGATGAACAATTCATCTTAAAAAGTTCAACAAAATAGTCCGCGATAACATATGTCTATTTTCTAAGGATGACCCACAGTAACCATTATTATCTTTCCGAATTTGATAAAAATTTAATTATTATTTCCGAAGCTATTTTGACCGGTATTATATTAATCCTTAACCAATAAAATTATGCGTAACTACATAATTATGATTGACGGCAACGCGGGCGCAGCGGTATTAGTCAATGACCTTTCCTCGGTGTAGTAAATACTCAAAGTATGCATTAAATACTTGTTTGTATTTATTATTCTTAATAATCTAATTTCGTATTGACATTGTGTTTTTCTGATTGTCACTAAAATAAAAAACATGACGTTTACTACTTTGGCTCTTATTTAACTTAATTATTCAATATACAACATTCGTTATCAGCACGAAGTAAAAAAGTAGAAAAATGTCGTGTGGACCTGCTGGTATATCGATAAAACCGTTGTGCGAAAGAGCCGGCTATGGCATCTGGAAATTCAAAATGCGTATGTATTTGATGCATGAGGATTTATGGGAAACCATAGAAGGTTACTCAGGTGAGAAGCCCTCTGATGCAAATAAAAGGGATCAGAAAGCTTTAACCAAGATTTGTTTGACAATCGACGGAGGCGCAATCGCACATGTTCGGAGCGCTGAGACTGCCAGGCAAGCATGGGATGCTCTTAAAGATGCTTTTGAAGATAAGGGAATGGGCAGAAAATTGGCCCTGGAGCGAAGGCTGTATAGATATAACTTGTCAGACTTCGATAATGATGTTGAGCGTTATATTGGCGCAATCGTAGCTACTTCGCAAGATTTAGCAGACATCGGGAAGAAGATTGATGATGAAAGTTTGGCAGCGATTATGCTCGGAGGTTTAGGACCTCGCTACGATCCCTTAGTTATGGCTCTGGAAAACTCCAACTTAAAAATCACAAGTGAATTGGTGAAAAGTAAGCTATTGAATGAGTTCTCGAAAACCGTAGACGTTCAAGCTCCGGAGAACAAACCGACGACTTCCGCTCTGAAATCTTCTCAAGGTAAAATTTCTTCCAATAATAGTAAGAAGAAAAGAATTATCAAATGCTATGGATGCGGTGAACCAGGTCATAAAAGGCCCGATTGTCCTATAAGGAAGGACGAGAAGGACAAGCACGTAAAAAATGTTACTCTGAAGACAGCACTCAATGGTGTAGAAGGAGAGAGTACCACTTTTTTCATTGATACTGGAGCGACCAACCACATGTGCCATAATATTGATTACCTAGAGAACGTAAGGTTGAATAATGAAGCAGGTAGTAATGATACTGTAACGGTTGCAAATGGAGAGAAGATAAGTTGCAGAGGTATAGGTAATATTTCTTTTTCTACTAAAGATTGTGAAGGAACAATGACTGGTGTTGTTGCCGTGCCTGACCTGAATTGTAATTTACTCTCTGTTAGGAAAGCTTGTGAAAACGGTTTACATGTAGTTTTTGATAAAAATGGTTGTATTTTTTATGAAAATTTTTCTTGTACTGGAAAGGCTCTTTTACGTGGTTCTGTAAGTAGTGGGCTGTACACTTTAAATTGTACTGTAAATGTTCCTAAGAGAATTGCCTCTAATGCGCTCCTTGATACGTCAGATTGCAGACTTTGGCATAGGCGTTTAGGACACCTTTGCCGAATAGGTCTGGATAAACTTAGAAAAGGTGAGGCTATAGGTGTGTCTTATGATAAGGTGGACAATGAACCATGTATACATTGCTTGGAAGGCAAGCAGTCAAGAAAACCATTCAAAGCAATTCCATTTAAAAGAGGAACAGCTTTGTTGGAACTAATTCATGCGGACCTGTGTGGTCCGATGTCACACGATTCTTTTCAGGGAAACAAATATCTTTTGGTTTTTATTGATGATTTTTCGAGAGCGATTTTTCCTTTCTTTATCTCGTCGAAAACTCAAGTAAAAGATAAATTCTGTGAATTTCAGAATGCAGTTGAAAGGCAGAAGGAAGCAAAAATTAAAATTTTCAGAACAGATAACGGGACTGAGTTTGTGAACCAAGGTATGAGAGACTATTTGACTTCAAAAGGAATTAAGCATGAAACGACAGCTCCTTATAGCCCTCAATCTAATGGCGTAGCTGAACGTGTAAATCGCACACTGGTTGAAAAGGCGCGCTGTATGCTTACTGAAGGTAAACTTTCCAAAGTATATTGGCAAGATGCAGTTCAAACTGCTGCTTATTTGAAAAACAGGTCTCCTCATCGTGCACTCGAAAATAAAACTCCTTTTGAAATGTGGTATGGGAATAAACCAAACCTCTCACATTTAAGAGTTTTTGGCTGTCGAGCGATGGTTCATGTCCCCAATTGTCAAAGAAAGAAGCTTGATGTCAAATCTACGGAGCACATTTTTGTAGGATATGCTGATGATATCCACAGTTACTTCTTTCGTAGTTCTGAATGCCCACGTCGCTTAGTTAAAGCGAGGGACGCAGTATTTTTTGAAAATTCTTTTACAAGTTTAAAAGAAAATTCAGATTCTTCTAGAAGCCAAGAAGAAACAGTAGTTCCACTACGATTGAGCACTGATCCTTGCAATGCTGTTGAACAGATAGTTAATTTGGATGTTCCTACAGCAAGCACTTCCATGGATGTTCCGGACGTTTCCCCTGATCGTTTTCATGATGCTTCAGATGTAGAAGTAGAACAAAGCAACAGTGTTCTCGGTGAGTCAGTGGAAGAACGTCGCTATCCAATGAGAGAACGGAAGAAACCAGATTTCTTGTTATACAAGACCTGTACGGAAGAGGTAATAAATGAAGATCCATCTAGCTACTCAGAAGCCATGCACGCAGAAGATAAAGATAGTTGGATTGCTGCGATGCAAGACGAGTATGATTCCTTAATAGAAAGAAAAACTTGGATTTTAGTCAATAGACCTGAAAATAAGAAAGTTATTCCTTGTAAATGGGTCTACAAATTGAAACGAGATGCTTTAGGAAATTCTGTAAAGTATAAAGCAAGACTTGTAGCTAGAGGTTACAGTCAGGAGGCAGGAGTGGATTATTATGAAACATTCTCTCCTGTGGTGAGGAATTCATCCTTACGTATGCTGTTAGCTTTTGCCGTTGAGAACGAATATAAGCTAAAGCATTTGGACGTGGACACAGCATTTCTTAATGGCAATCTAGAGGAAGAAGTGTTCATGCTACAGCCTCCTGGATTTACACAAGAAGATGGAAAAGTTTGTCTTCTGAAGAAATCCATCTATGGGTTGAAGCAAGCTTCGCGAGCTTGGAATAAAAAGCTCGACGAAACTCTTAAAAGTTTGGGTTTCAGTAGGACCTCCTCAGAGTCATGTGTATATACGAAACTTTTTGGTTCGTCTGAACTAGTTATACTAGCTGTCTATGTCGATGACATTGTCTTGTTGCACAAAGATGACTTGACGTATGACAAAGTCAAACATGACTTGAGACAATTTTTCGGTATAAAAGATCTGGGAAATCTAAATTATTTCCTATCTCTAAATGTAAAATACGATAATGGGATAATTGAAATAAACCAAAAAACTTTTATACTCGATTTATTAAAACGTTTTAAAATGCAACAGTGTAAAACGTTTGATACACCTTTAGCGAGCAGTAAGTTGGAACCTGGAATTGGTGAGAAACCTGATTATCCTTATCAGAACTTGATTGGCTGCTTGATGTACCTCGCTGTTAATACTAGGCCAGATATAGCGTTTGCTACCAGTTATTTGAGTCAGTTTAATACGACTTATGACAAAACGCACTGGACAGCAGCGAAGCGTGTACTTCAGTATCTTAAGGGTACTATAGATTATTCCATTGTCTACAGGAAGACTGGTGAATATATCTCTGCATACGCTGATGCCGGCTAACTGCACAATTGACCGCCGTTCGTATACAGGCTATTTTGTGAAATTGGCTGGAGGACCAATTTCTTGGGAGTCAAAGAAACAGCCAACGGTTGCATTATCTTCAACCGAGGCTGAGTATATGTCACTGAGTGCCGTAACCAGAGAAGTTGTCTTTTTGCGCAGACTCTTGCAAGAAATTAGTGGCAAGGTAGGACAAGTTATTATTTATAACGACTGTCAAGGGGCGCAAAAGCTGGCGTCAAACCCTATTCACCATAATAGGACTAAGCACATAGATACAAAACATCATTATATTAGAGAGATTGTATCTAAGAATATTGTGGACTTACGGTACATTCAGACGCATGATATGAGCGCTGACATTTTGACAAAAGCCCTAGGACGTGTATCACATTTAAGATGTGTTAAGGGTATGGGATTTAGTTAATTATAGGCTTCTTTAAATCTTAATGTCTCGCTTATAGATCTTAGATTATTTCGATTAAGTGGGGGTATGTAGTAAATACTCAAAGTATGCATTAAATACTTGTTTGTATTTATTATTCTTAATAATCTAATTTCGTATTGACATTGTGTTTTTCTGATTGTCACTAAAATAAAAAACATGACGTTTACTACTTTGGCTCTTATTTAACTTAATTATTCAATATACAACACTCGGCTATTAGGTATGTAATCCCGGTAGTAAGTTCCCGTGGGATATTTGCCGCCATCCACGCGAGCGAAGCTGAGGGCAAAAGCTAGTGGTGAATATAATGACTTCTTAAGAAATGTTTGGATAATTCAATTACTCCTTGGATTGTGTCACTCAGGGGCAGGTCTGGGTGTATTCAGCACATTAACGCTCCCGCGCGGGGTACGCTTCGGTCCGTACTGCGGACTTCGCACGCAAGAAGTCGACTCCATGTATTGTTGGCAGGTACTGTAATACCTAAATATTTTATATATATATATATATATATATAATTCTTCTGTACGTGTGTTTGTCACATAACTCCTCCTAAACGGTTATATTTGAGTGGGTACCAGGATGGTTTAAAAATACAATTGGACCCGGTAGGTGGCGCTGTCCGGACAGGACAACGTCTGTCAGGTCTGCTAGTAGGCATATATATCGGTTTTTTTTTTAACCACTCTTCACTATGTACAACTTTTACTATGGATTCGGTTCCATAGTAAAAGTTGTTCATAATTATGAGTAAAGTCACGTGTTTAAGTTTGCGTACTGGATACAATTTTACCCTGTCTTACAATTTTATAATGTAGAGCTATTCGGATATAATTAAATTCCTCTGAAGCCACAATAAGGCCTTCGATATAATTTGCCTGTCACTAGATCTACTCTCGCTCCCACAAACGGTCGCACGTGGTTGACGCGGCGGACGGTGAACGTTCCAACTGGATGCGCTATGTTAACTGCGCGAGGAACTGGCGCGAACAGAACCTTCTTGCTTACCAGTATCAGGGACAGCTGTATTACAGGTATTTTTCCAGCCCGTCCCATCTTTGATGTCCTCCCTCCGGTGACGCCCTAAGCCGAGGCTCGACTACACGGAGGTGTAGTCGCTTAGTTTCTAAGTTTATGCCCTGGCTGGAGGCCTTAATTTATTGAGGCAGCCACAGGAAGCCCGGTTAAGCAGCCGACAACCTCCTAGGTTGACCTGCGAGATGCCATTTATAAAAAAATAAATATGTCCCGCGTGCGATACCAAAATTCTATAGTTATATAATCCTTGTTTTAGTTGCTTTTATTCTCTTTTCAGTTACGTGTTTTTGCAATCGGGTTTTTTTAATTTTTTAAGTTGCTTATTTTACCCACTTATTTTTTTGCTACGAAATGTTTTAGGACAATAAAAATAATTCCTCGCTTCACGGAGCTGATGGTGTTCTACGGCAGCGAGTTCGCGAACGCACTTCACATCAACCTCAGCAAGTACAACTCGCCGCCCGGATATGCGCAGAAATTCGGTAAAATATTGCTTGTAGTTATTGAACCCCTCGGATCAGATTTTTAATTGGTCTCTTACCTTACATGCGATTTCACTGGAGACCAGCGATTAATCCAGTACCCTAATTGCGTAATACACGATCAATCACAATCTGAATCGTTTTGAAACAGATTGCTAATACATTGCTTCATAAGTTAAAAAAAAAAATTCTGCAACGTAAACAAGTAATGAATGTTGTTGAACTGTCAAAATGAAACAAATTAGTCTAGTCTTAATCGTTTACGAAAATGTGTTACGTAACTAGATAGCTGGTTACACACTTTTCGGGTCGGCGTTAATTAATATGTAGGTAGTTATAACGGCTGCCAAACGCATCCCCAACAGAAGTGACCTTGGTTGGCGACAGGCAGAGCTGTTTGAAATTTGGTCGTAAACTACCATCTGCACGGTTGTAAACCACCAAAGTCACCTCTGTCGGGACGCGGTTGGCGACCGTGTAAGTGCCTGCATTTACGCCGGGCGGCACAAATCAACTGCAACATGCCAATTTAGTGAACATAGATACTGACTGGAGTTTACCGATTGGCACGAGCCCAAAGAAATGCGAATAAAATTAAGTAATTGCTTCGGGTCAGTTTTGTAGTACAATAAATACTAAACCGAACAAGTGTGTAGCTATGGCTCACAAAAATCAGAATGACAGTCAGCGGAAAAACATAAAAGGTGCTATTTATCTGCTCCGTTGGACCAGCCCGTCCCATCTTTAATGTCCTCCCTCCGGTGACGCCCTAAGCCGAGGCTCGTACCCCACAGGGGGTGCCCTTAGCGAGCGTTCACCTAGCTTTTTAGCTTAGTTTGCAAGCCCCTGGCTGGAGGCTTTGAGTGTAGCAGCTTAAGGCAACCACAGGATTGACCGGTTAAATAGTCATGACCTCAGAGGTCAGCTATGAGATGCTCTACAGAAAAAAAAAAGCTCCGTTGGATGTGCACGTTAGCTGCACGGTTGATTTGTTTGCCAGCCATGCATTCATTCGTAGCGTAGCCGTCTGGAGCATTGGAACTGCGCTTTTACTCTAGTATTGTTTTTTTATTAAACGCTAACTTTTCTTATTGAAGAGAATTGGTGAATTGGTGAAGGGTGGGCGTTTTGGGGGACTGTCTTATGTAACTTTGACGTTCGAAAAGTGCTGATTCTCAGCCTAGTTTGAATAAATGACTTTTGAATTTTGAACTTTTTGAATTGGTTCACGGTTACTTGGCAACTCAAATCTGAATCGAAACTAGAAAAGGTTACGCTAATCTGTAATAGACATACCTTCTTACCAATCTTTAATTGAAACTATACAGTTGATGTTATCTAGGCCTCACCTAGGCTGAGTATAAATGAAACTTACCCACATTTCGATGTAAATCTGCAATAGTCTGCAGATTTTTATAAAAATACTTTAGGGGTATGAGGAACAGGGTGTAAAGTTCACTCATCCTCTATTGAAAAGGGATGATCCTCCGACCAGACGGGTGTTGTGTCTGGTGGGCTACTGCTCAACGGTTGAAGTCGGGATCTTGTAAATATGTCATCTCTAATTGCGCGGTGCAAGATTTTTTGTGACGTCAGGTCTTTGATGCGTAGTTCACATGTGACGATGTAGATGTCGCAATACCTACGACGTAATAGTAATACCTACGAGATATTATTAATAATATCATTTTCATTTACAACAGGTGCACCCGCTGCAAAGAAACCGAAACTAGACCTGAAAGACGAAAAAAATACAATATCACCCAAGCCTAAGAAAAACAGTCAAACACATACAAAGAATACTGAAAATACTAAGAAAAGTACGTCTAAAACTTTATGTAAAACCACAAAAAGCATAACTAGTCCTAAAGTTACAAATAATAATATTTGTAATAAAGAAAATATTGTAAACACGAAAAGCAAAGAAAATACTACACCAGTGCAAAGTAATAATGTTGATAAAGACGAACTCAAATGTAAGATATGTAATTACAATGGTATAAACAGTAGTGATATAAAGAGACATAGCTTAAGACACAATAATGTATGTGCTAAAGATATACTGTACTGTAATATTTGTCAGAGAAGTTTTAATGAAAAGGGTAATTTGAGAACTCATATTCGTATACATACTGGGGAGAAACCTTATAAATGTGATATTCGTCAGAGTAGTTTTAATCAAATAGGTAATTTGAGAACTCCTATTCGTACACACACTGGTGAGAAACCTTATAAATGTGATGTTTGTCACAGAAGTTATAATCATATAAGTAGTTTGAAAACTCATATTCGTACACACACTGGTGAGAAACCTTATAAATGTGATGTTTGTCAGAGTAGTTTTAATCAAATAGGTCATTTGAGAACTCATATTCGTACACACACTGGTGAGAAACCTTATAAATGTGATATTCGTCAGAGTAGTTTTAATCAAATAGGTAATTTGAGAACTCCTATTCGTACACACACTGGTGAGAAACCTTATAAATGTGATGTTTGTCACAGAAGTTATAATCATATAAGTAGTTTGAAAACTCATATTCGTACACACACTGGTGAGAAACCTTATAAATGTGATGTTTGTCAGAGTAGTTTTAATCAAATAGGTCATTTGAGAACTCATATTCGTACACACACTGGTGAGAAACCTTATAAATGTGATGTTTGTCAGAGTAGTTTTAATCAAATAGGTCATTTGAGAACTCATATTCGTACACACACTGGTGAGAAACCTTATAAATGTGATGTTTGTCAGAGTAGTTTTAATCAAATAGGTAGTTTGAAAACTCATATTCGTACACACACTGGTGAGAAACCTTATAAATGTGATATTTGTCAGAGTAGTTTTAGTCGAATAGGTCATTTGAGAATTCATATACGTACACACACTGGTGAAAAACCTTACAAATGTGATAATTGTCCGAAAAATTATGCTCATAAAAAATCTTTGCAATATCATGTTTCCAAACATCATCAATGAACCACATTATTCACTCAGTAGCAGTAAATGTGACCCAAGCTCTAAACGCGAATTTATGAACAAACCAAACCTATTGTGTGAACCCGTTACAGGGACACCTCTGCCCAACCCTTCGGGGAAACAAGGCGTGATGTGAGAAGAGCCGGCAAGAAACTCCACGGTTACTCTTTTAAAATTAATTGGCTTTTACAATTCTTTCAAATAACAGACTAGGTATGGGAGGACAGTGTAGGTCTTTCAATAAGTACCAGGTACTTAACAAAATAGAAAATGGTCAACAAATCTACAGTCCACTAAGCCTACAGTGTTCACACATTCACAAAATAGAAAAGAATCTATAAAAAAGATATATAAATTAATAAAAATAAAAACCTCTTTTAATTAAACGCAATTACATTATTGCCATTACTCCTTTTTGCTTCACCGTAGTCGGGTACAAATTTGAACGTCTCACATAGCGCTGCGACGAACTCGGACGTGTCAGTTTCTCAATGTAGGTACTTCGTGAATCCCGAAGGTCCTTTTAGGGAAACTTAAAAAATAGCTCTGGGTTATTTTATAACTCGATTGCGCGTCAGCAAAGGCAGGGTTATGTTTTTCATACGTGTCTATGTAGATAGATATCTTTGTAAATGGGATTCCTTAAACCCTCAAAGCTTTTTTTTTACGTAGGTGATCTCATAGCTGGCCTAGGAGGTCATGACTATTTAACCGGTCAATCCTGTGGTTGCCTTAAGCTGCTACACTCAAAGCCAGCTAAAAAGCTAGGTGAACGCTCGCTACGGGCGCCCCCTGTGGCGTACGAGCCTCGGCTTAGGGCGTCACCGGAGGGAGGACAACAAAGATGGGACGGGCTTGATCAAAGTTTTGATCACGATTATTAATCGGGGAATTTAAAGCTACGTGCACAGCTGCAACAACTGCTGGCACCTCGTTTTCGAGCAAAGGTCGGGGAGGAGCCCTCGAAGCATGGCTGGATGGATTTTTATACTTGAGGTGTCTATTGCGCCATGGTTAAAGACTAGATTTTGAAGTTTTGTTTTTATAAAATTATAATGACAGATTTGGCAGTCTTAAAAAAACATATTTTGTGTTGACCATGTTGGGTGAGAAAAAAGGGCTAGAGGAGACGATTCCAAATAATACACTAAAAGGTTGAAAAATAAAATATTTTTTAAGTCGATTGCATGAGACTGCTTTAAAAGCGAGCTTGTTTTGAACTTTAACAGCCGGGTTTTCTTTTATACAATTAGTTTTTTTTTTTAAATTATCTTGTACTTATGTGTTATTCACTTTTAAAATTAACTAAATAAGCTATTTGGCATCTATTATCCCGTTATAGCTTTAGTGTGTTCACAAATTAGCGTTTAGGTATTGAGTAGGGCTGCCAACCATACTTTATAATAACATATCCAATTTTATTTTCGATATACTTAATACTTCTGCATAAAAATAACGTATGCAAAAATACTTGATTTCTATTCTTTGCTGTGATGCGTTAAACGAAACACTCACAGTGTTACCCATGGGTAATTACTGAACTATTTGTCGGTACCTATATGATAAAAAAAGAAAATCTATTATTATTGATAAAAAATTGACAGAGAAAAACACTTTTGACAAATGGCAATGTTAAAAATGGATCTGATTTATTTACTCTCTATTCCCGCAATTTCAGCTTTCACTGAGAGCTTTTTTAGTTAATGAATCTGAAGTAGCGAGAAGAGAGAGATGCACCATTAAAAAAAAAACGAGTTATTTATTAAATATTAATTTTGGTTGTAAAACTAGCTTTGAAACATTCAAAATACAACAAAAAATTGTTAGCGTTTGTTAAAAGCGTCCAAAAAAATGTTTTAAAGAGAATAAAAACTTACTTATGTTATTTTTCTAAAAAAAAGTTGGCAATCCTAGTCTTGAGGTATATTGACTGTCATTGAGTTAATGTTATTTTAATTGTTAGTATTGTAAGCACATGAGACTCCCTCTGCGATGGTAACGCGCGTTGTCTCTAGTAATATCTTAAGTTCATAGTATATAGCTTGGCCACTCAAAAATGACCGCTTTACCCATTGAAATCCGCATAACAATTTGCGTAAATGCGGTACTGGGGCGCGTCATTTCAGAATGGACAAGCTATATGATATATCAGTGGAATTTATAGTCGACCTCGTAATTGTTTTACCATTACAAAAATGCTTCGTTGGTCTAGTAGTCACAAGCGCTACGTCCTGGGTTTGATTCCAAAGTCGGGCAAAGTGTTATTGGGTTTTTTCCTTTTGTAATTTCTCAGTAGCAGTCCGGAGTCTGGATTTGTGCCCAGTTGATGGCAATAGGCTCGCCCCCTATTACATGGAACTTAAACTTAACTGGCGAGATGTGGGTGTCTATAGGTACACCTCTGCCCAACCCTTCGTGGAATTGAGGTGTGATTACATTAAGTATGAAACTAGCTGTCACAATCAATTTGCCTGCCTTTTCCTTATGGAATTAAGAAATGTGACTAACTAAGGAACTAAAATATGAATTATGAAATGCAATACAAACACCGAATATTTCTTTTTATATGTGAAAAAGTATTTGGAAACTTTCCAAATGCCCTTTTCACACCTAAAACGGTTACAAAATCAAATTCAGTGTTATAATTGCAGTTCATTAGTAATATTCTAATTCGCTAGTTAGCCACATTTCTTATTTCCATACAGTAATATTGCCAAATTAATCAAAACTGCGAAATATTTGATATCTGTTAGCGACGTTGTCCACTTTCAGAATAAATGCTCTTAATGTGAGCTAAACTAACTTATTTTGCCAGTTTTTCATACATGTGGGTGTACGCACATGTATGAAAAACTCGCGGTGGACGGTTCGCGTTAGAATAGTGAAGCATTATCGAGGTCGACTATACTTACTTACTGTGTTACCATTACAATAAAAAAGTGACGAGTTTGATACTCACGTAATATTTACTTTTATTCATATTAGTTCTTGTTATTGTGCTCTTGTGATTTTTTAAGCTTATAATTTTCAACATGGTGGATATGTGATTTAATTTATATTTTGTTTTGAACAAGTATTAATATTTTGTTATTTTTTTTATAGGAATAATATCTAGGATAGTAGGTATAATACGACATGTTAATACAATTTCATAGGTATTTAAACTTTTAAAATTATTTATTTGCAATAAGGTAGGTACTTATACCATTGCACGATTTTGTGACTTTCATTTCCCCTAAATTAGATAACAGTAAACATTTTCTATTTAATATTTTCACCTAGGTTATTAACTAATTAATGCTTTGATTTTTTATCCTTCTATATTTGTAATACTACTAAATAAAATTATTATTTATAATATTTTTTTTTTTTTTTTCCCAACAATACCAAAACATCTCGTAGTAAGTATAAGTTTTACTACCGAACTAATCTTGAAATCGTGGAAACAAGTCTTTGACCCCTGGCCATTTCTTCTCAGTGGCACAGATAATATAACACTACGTTCTTTAGGAATGGGTTACTAAATATATCAACGTCTATTGTATTTTATAATGGATTTCCGCAAGGTCACGCCTGAATCAATTAACTAGCAACCTTATTGTAATGAAAATAAAAATCACTGTGATTTTGGCAGTAATGCAATAGGAGGTAACATAACTGAAATCACTTTTCATTGAGCTGTATTAATTGGTAAGTATTGTGTTACGAGATCTCTCATCACGATACAGAACAACAGCTGTTACCAAAATGTCTCCCGCAATACGACAACACGTTGCACATTCCGGAATACGGACCCAACACACCTGTATTTCCAAAGGGGTTGGCAGATGTTTAAAGCCCATATTTCGCCATTTATATTAAAGTACCATGTAACAGGAGGCAAGCCTATTGTCATCGACCAGACATAATTCTAGACTCCGTGCTGCTATTGAGAAATTTTGAAAATAAAACACAAAAATCATTTTAAAAATGTATTTGCAGACTTTTAATAGCTAAGTCTATCACAATAATAAGATATGTGTATACCGTATATAACAATTATGTAAATATAAAAATCATAATGTAAACAAAATTTGGGCCCGGGTTGCACCATCAATCACTTAATACTTTTAGCGCTAAACGTATTTAAAACATTCTCCCCTTTATTTATAACCGTTGCTTAAGACTCTGACAACAGCTAAACCGCGGTCACTGTCGGACTACATAGAAAAGAAAGGGAAGCGCGATGACACAACGCTTGTAATTTATTGCAAAATATGAAACAATTGTCTAATTACTCAAAAATGAGTTGAGTAATCAAAAAAAAAAAAAAACAACCAAGTTCTGCATTCAAATAAGGCGTTCTCGTCATTAATTGAAATACAAACGTACGTTGATATTTAAAACAGATATTTTAGATTCGAACTCAAGGTAAACGGTTAGTTTACCATTTAATTTGTATCGAGATTGCTATTTTCAAAACGTGTTTTTAGTAATAACCAAGTTTTGCAAAATAAATTCAAAATTGACAATTTTTTTTCCGCTACCATAAACTATAGATTTGGCATTTTTTTTTTTTGTTAAGACATACTTACTTTTAACATTTGCCTGTTGTCAGCGCTTTAAAGTTTAGATACGTTTAAAAATAAAAAAATAAATGTGGGTAAACAGTCGCTAATTAACACTTAACTGTGAGTTAATAAAAAAAAGCCTCTGTCATCCTCAAGCTATTGACAGAAACGAAGCGATATTTAAAATTCGTCTAGCGTTAAACGTGTTTATTTGTGGTGCAAATTACAATTCTTCATACAAAAATGAGTAAATTTTACTATCATATATTTCGGCTGCTACAAAGGGAAAAAATATCAACTTTTAATCAAATTAATGAAGTTGATTTGAGATTTCAAATCTTCAAATCTAAAAAGTTGCCAATAAATAAACATGTGATATTAGATTCATTAGAGATCGAGTTAATAAAGTAGGTAAATAATTCAAGGACTTTTATATCTTAAAACTATATGGACTTTGTTTAATTTGACATGATAATTATTAATATTTCATTTCTAATTAGACAATGTAAATATTGATGAAAAATATCAATGAAATATACAGGGTTGTACACAAATTAAACCAAACGTGATAAAACAAAAAATAATTTCAAAATATTTTGTTCAGTGCCAACGATCACAGGTAGTTTAATGAAATAGGAGTTGAGAAAATATTTTTTGTTTTATCGGGTTTAGATTACGATACCATATGTCTATGAAGTTACAAAAAAAAAAACTGTTTTTTTTTTGCGCTACACTTCACAATTCGAATGGAACTTTGATCTAGAACTCGTAATGAATACAGAACATACAAATATATGTTTTGAATCAATTATTTTAGACATTGAGCCTTAAACACTATCAATCAGCACAGAAATGCTAAGACCCCTATAAAAGATTGTATAAAATCTTATATTAATAATATATACATATATCACAATAATGATTGCTTTATTTATAAATTTTCGCCTTTCCCTATTAAGATAGGCAGTCTTCGAATTTAATATATTACTTATAAACAATTTATTTATAATTAAAACAAAATTTCATAGGAAAAGGTTTGAAGAGAAATACTATGTAGAAAATTATGACTTCAATACAAAATATTTTATCAGCATTCTTATAATTAGACCCCATCATCTTGTCGCACTGAAGTAATTTTTTCGTAGGGATTGAATGTTTTAATTTATCGACTGTCTCTATACCAATGTTTGTAATTTATATTATGCAACAATGCGATTGATGCCGCCCTAAGCGAATCCTTACCGGCCCTGACGACCCCATTACCCTCCTCCAGGAGAGCAGTAGGGAAACCAGCACAGTGTACAAAAACAGACGCCTCCCGTCATTCCGACCTCGCCGCCGAGGTCTTTTGCGATCGCGACCGCGTCCCCGAGTAAATGATACTCCCCCCGACCCTTGCTCGATAACGAGGTGCCAGCAGTTGTTGTAGCTGAGCACGAAGCTTTAAATTCCCCGACTAATAATCATAATCAAAACTTTAATCCAGCCCGTCCCATCCTTGATGTCGTCCCTCCGGTTGACGCCCTAAGCCAAGGTTCGTACCCCACAGGGGGTGCCCTTAGCGAGCGTTCACCTATTTTTAATTAGCATAGTTGAATAAACCCTGGCTGGAGGTTTTAAGTGTAGTAGCTTAAGGCTCACAGGAACGCCCGGTTAAGTAGTCATGATCTCAAAGGTCAACTACAAGATGACCTACCTAAAAAAAAATGCGATTGAATTGGTGCCTTTCAAATCTCTACTCAATCTCAATATAGTGTAACGAACACCTGTGCCTTTTATCACATTTTAGATTTTTATCACATTTTTATCCGTCAGTAGTAAGTGTCTTTGACTCAATGTTACTATAACAGGGGCATATAATTCCTCCTTCTGCGAAGCAGAAATGCTCGCGAAGGAGGAGGCGGAACGCGTGAGGGAGAGGCAAATTTCGCACCCTCAGGCCCCTAACCGCCGCAGGAGACACCTTAGGTGTCGGGAATCGCAGGCCGATTCCCGGCCACCGCAGGCGCGGGCTTGCGGATGGTGAACAATGGGTAGCTCACCGTCCGATAAAAACCAGGCCCGGGTCGACGGCGTGTTGTGTTCCACGCGCGCCTCAAAGAGATGTCAGCACAATTGAAGGAGTCCGCTAGGGCCACTGCCTGCCGGGGTTGTGGGTTTGTCCGAAAGGGTTACCGTGGCAACATACAGGCAACTGAAGGAACACGGGTGGGTTTTAGTCAGTAAGAGTCTGACACGCCCTCCCGCTCCGCCCAGAGCGGGAAAAGTTGTTTGATAATTTACCACCCAAAAAAGGGACATATAACTCTTATGTACAATACCATCGACATTTCGATATTCGATATATTGAAACATTCAATCCCTTAAAAAAAAATGTGACTTTCAGTGCGACAAGCGGGGTCTACCTAGAATACTTTTCTCATACAAACAATCTTGGAAGTTTTTTTTTAACGTAAAATATTATTATTATCAAATTGTACCCCAAGATAGAATATACGCAAAAACAGTATAATTAAAATACATAAAAAATTGATAATTAAAAATAATGAAAACATTAAAAACTCGCACGAACCTTTCATGACTTACAAAGCAATATAGATAATAATAAAAATGTTCAGCGGATACTACGTGGTCACGTGATCGTTAGCGTTAATTCCATACAAACGCTTTCGTCCGTTTTGTCCCTGCTTAATGATATAGGGGTATGAGGAACAGGGTGTAAACTTCACTCATGCTCTATTGAAAGGGAGGATCCTACGACCAGACGGGTGTAATGTCTGGCGGGCAACTGCCCGACGATTGATGCCGGGACGTTGTATGTATCTAACTCGCGCAGGAAACCCTGTTTGCGCGTGCAGGATTTTGCGTGTTGCAGTGTGATGCGTAATTCTCATGTGGCGAGATGTAGATACCACCACAAAAATAGAGCATTTTTTATTATTATTGTAATTTATATCTACATTTTCCATGTCATTTGTCTTTTTTGGCGTAATTAAATACTTAAAAAAAAAGGAATGGAAAAATAAACCAAAGAATATGGCCGAGGTACAAATAGATTGTTTCATAATTTTTTTTTTGTTCTATTATCATTAGCAGTGATCGGAGTAGGTAGATTGATTTGGGGTCAATGAACTGGATATGCCTCCGGGATTCCGGGATTTTGAAATTATTAAAATTTTTTAAAGATATTTCAAATGTGGTAATGTGTAGAATAAAGAATAGATCAATATGAATAAGACATGTTTAAACCTTTTGCTGTTATTGCATTGAATGCGAAAAAATATTAAGAATTATAAAAATATATTTTAATTTATTTATTCAAGAATAGTAACAATTACAAGCAGCAGATACTATATTTACAAGAAATAACTGCTAAATTAGTCATATTATGTAAGTATCGAATGGACGCACAACAGTAAGATTCACTTTATTACTTGATAAATAAGAAAAAAACAATTTTAAATGTTTATCCATTCTATAAATGTTTAATGTAGTAGTTTAAAAATCCTTACTTTAACAATATTTGATTCAATCCCGTAAGTACCAAAATGAAATCCCGGAAAAAAGGCTTAACCATGTTATGATTTCTATGACTATTCATGATGCGAGTACGTAAAATCAATCTATCTACTCCGATCACTGGTAATCAGCACGTAGAAAACATAGGAATAGAATATTTGTACGGACTGAACGCCAGTGACCATGTATCCATATTTCTTCGTAACATGAAAAAGTTTTATCAAAATCTGTATAGCTTATTTTAAAGTGTAAAATGTAAATATTCTAAAAAACTGTGTGTTTTCGAGACAAATTCTACAAAACTAAATGTTTTTATTATTAATACAATAAAATTGTTCCCTTTAAATTGTCAATTAAAGAGATTAGTATGAAGCCAAGAAATTTTCATCTGGAGTTTGTTCCCTTGAATTTATAACCCGATATTATCGTGGACCCAATTATCATAAACATAACATAACATCACGCCTTGTTTCCCCGAAGGCATGGGCAGAGGTGTCCCTGTAGCAGGTTCACCCACATTTCGCCAGTTATGTTTTAAATCCCATGTAATAGGGGGCGAGTCTATTGCCATCAACCGGGCACAAAAACAGACTCCAGGCTGCAACTGAGAAATTTGAGATAGAAAAAGCCAATAACACTTTGCCCGACCTGGGAATCGAACCCAGGACCTCATGCTCAGCAGTAGCGCTTGCGACCGCTAGACCAACGAGGCAGTCAATTACCACTTTGGCAATTATCACTAGCTTCAAAAACAGTGAAGGAAAACATCGTGAGGAAACAGGCATGCCTGAGAGATATTTCTAGCCCACTTTCTAATGTGAAGTCAATTCAGAGGCCCATGGGAGGCTTTAAAACTCTGACACCATGTTAGTCACTAACACGAAAAGACCTCCACCGTCACGATAAAATAGAGAATTCAAATTAAATTTATGAAGACGCTTTTAAAGGGGATTGAAGATTTTTAATGGAGCCTGGCCGTACTTACTGTTCTGCCTTTTTTGTTTTTGAAGTGAAAACTTCTTTAGGTGCGTTGGGCATTTTTGAGATGGGACTATACCATTGAATTCGCGACACCATGACGACACCTCAATTTTGTAAACGCGATTGTACTCTTTATTTATATTTCGTTACGGATCAATGTTCTATGCAAGTATTTTTACTTTAAAGATTTGTAAACACGATTGTGCTCTTTATTTATATTAAGTTAGGGATCAATGTTCTATGCAAGTATTTTTACTTTAAAGATTTCGGAAGAAGTTTCTTTTTTTGTAAACGCGATTTTGCTCTTTATTTACATAAGTTTATGAACCAATGTTCTATACAAGTATTTATCTTTCACCAAGGCGATCTTGTTCAAGTTCTCATTTCTGTGTCTTTTTTTTTCAAAATGGCGGCCCCTCATGAAACCTTTAAAAATCGTTAGTTGACATCAATGTAAACAGAAAACATCTACTTTTATTTTTTATTTAATAACATAATAAGAACAAATCCTGTAAAATGTCGCGTTTCAGAGATATTAACGTTCAAAGTAGATATGGAGGTCAAGGGACAAAATTTGAAAAAAAAAAAAAATGGCGGAACCGTAGGTATGCCACCGATCTTCAAACCCCTTTCCGTCCACGATATCGTTATAACGGGTACGTACTTCCATACATTTCACAGACGTAGACGTGGACTTCCACGATAATATCGTTACATTAGAAATTTTAAAAGCGCACAATAGGTCACTTTTAGGCAGACGTGTACCATCGTCGACCCGTACCCTAATTGC
The DNA here is from genome assembly GCA_916610215.1 of Omphaloscelis lunosa. Taxonomy (NCBI): domain Eukaryota; kingdom Metazoa; phylum Arthropoda; class Insecta; order Lepidoptera; family Noctuidae; genus Omphaloscelis; species Omphaloscelis lunosa. Next base: position 7,130,525 of record OU744270.1, read on the forward strand.
GTAACTTATTTTCGTAAACAATTATGCCTCATTTGTTTCATTTTGACAGTTCAACAACATTCATTACGTTGTTGAACTGTTTTTTTTCCAACTTATGAAGCAATGGATTAGCAATCTGTTTCAAATCGAAACAGATTGTGATTGATCGTGTATTTCGTAATCATCGTTTACTATCAGATGAGATGGTCAAATCTTATTAATAAACCTAGCTTTTGTCCGCGGCTTCGTTCGTGTGGAGGTCGGAAATTATCCCACGGGAACATAAGACCGGTATAAAAAAGTATCCTATATTCTAATCCAGTACCCTAATTGCGTAATACAACACAATCACAATCTGTTTCGATTTGACACAGATTGCTAATCTATTGCTTCATAAGTTGGAAAAAAAAAATCTGCTCAAGAATGTAATGAATGTTGTTGAACTGTCAAAATAAAACAAATTAGGCGTAATTATCTACGAAAATAACTTACGCTATTAGGGTACATGTCATGGTCTACCCATGTGCCAAATTTCATTCTAATCTGTTCAGCCGTTTTAGCGTGAAAGCGTATACAAAACACCTTCGCATTTATAATATTAGTTAGGATTTCAGTAATTTTACATAGTTAGCTGCCTTACTTATCTCTTCAGTTGAAAATTAGGCCTTTTGCTTCAAAATTAGACAAAATTTACAGAACTACATAGACTACGATCCTCACATACATATTTAAAGAATATTTTTGTAAATACATTTTCGATTTTCATTGAAAAGCCTCTAAATTCCAGCTACCATTGTACCTCACTGCGTATAGCTTAGAAGGGGTTTTTAATTTAAATACAAAGTATTAGATATATGCCATATTATGATTTAGTACCTGGTCGACTGAGCTCTGCTCTGGTGAAACTAGAGAATGCTCATTTAATAAATAGTCTAGGATTCTCTTCTTCATTATTTGGTAGCTATCTTGGTCTTAACTTTGGGCGACCGAGCTCTGCTCCATTGAAAATACGGAGAAAACTAATTTTCCAAGATATGAGACCTAGCTAGATCGATTTTTCTCCCCCGTAACCCCTATATTGCAACTTTCATCGAAATCGTTAGAGCCGTTTTCGAGAAAGTGAGTACAAATAAATATGTACATATTTATCGTTTAATTATATAGGATATGATTTACCAAAGCCAGATTGGCGCTACCACTATTCCAGGGGGTAGGGTTCTTGACGGGGTCCGCTAGGGCCGATGCCTGCCGGGGTTGCGAAGAAAACCGAAAGGGAGATCGTGGCCCCCGGCAACAGGGCAACCGAAGGAACACGGGTGGGTTTTAGTCAGTAAGAGTCTGACACGCCCTCCCGCTCCGCCCAGAGCGGGAGAAGTTATTTGATAATTTTCCACAAAAGGGGGGTAGGGTTCCGTACCTTAAGGTAAACGGCACCATTAGATCACTCTTACGTCCATCAGATCTGTCTGTCATTAACAGACAAAAATCTCAAAAACTGCGCGCCGATTTCATTTTTGAAGTGAAAACTTTTTAGTTGCACTTTTCGCTCTTTCTGAACAGAGAACGAAACTGAACCGTCACGCTCGGGTCGGTGACGCTGAATCGGGTATACTCGGCTCCAGTCGGTCGGTGACATTAAATCGGGTATACTCGGGTCTAGTCGGTCGGAGACGCTGAATCGGGTATACTCGGCTCTAGTCGTAAGTTTAGCACTGTGGTTTTATATCGCGCAGACAAGAGTCAAATTTTTTAAATGTATTATTTTTTAAATATATTTCTAGCCCTGTATTTTAATTTTCTTAGAACACACGTCTACGGTAAATAACACTTTGACATTGAGGCTAGCGAAATACGCAGTTTACTGATATAATTACCACCGACGTACGACCTATCGTACCTACAACGCCAAAACATGACATAACTTCAAAATGCATACCATAATACAGCGTATATCCATACAACATTAATAAATAATAACGAGTCTTATCTCAAACCCAATAAGGTCTTGTTTCCTTTGAGTGAAGAGCGGAGTTTTTTCACGAACGCTGAAGGTTGTATCAGAATCGATACCTCTGTCCCATGCTTACTAATTCTGTTCATGTCATCTTCGCCTCCCTGTAAAGATAAATAAGAAATAATTAAATCAGATAAGAAATAATTAAATTAAATAAGAAATAATTAAATTAAATAAGAAATAAATAAATAATTAGTACTAGCTTTTGCTCGCGGTTTCGCTCGCGTGGAGGTCGGAATTTATCCGACGGAAACGTCAATGACATACATAAACTCACACCTTCTTCTAATGGGGGTAGGCAGAAACTACAGAACGCCACCTGCTACGATCCTTACATATTCCTTTTGCCTCGTTTACGTTCATACATCTGGTCATACACGCACGCCGGTTGCGAGTACTACGCACCTGATCTTTCTGAAGAACATCACCAATAAGGTCACTATATGTCCTTCTAGGGCGTCTCTCTTGCTAATTACGTAGATTTTACTTACAGCACTCAATATTACGAATTCGCAAGTAACCCTGTCTGTCTACTGTTTCCTTTTCACGCCTTCACAGCTGAACGGATCCATGAAATTTGGGACGTAGATAGATAATAACCTATACAATATTTCTATTTATTTAATGTCCCTCGGGAATCATCGCATTTCCGAATACAAACTGATGCTTATTTCCATATCCATCAATTATTAGATTTATCGTGTATATTAATTTGAATTCAGAACTAAGTACTTTATTGTTGTTTTGTTTTGATTTTAGTGTAATCTATATAGAGCTGTAAAACTACTTTCATATCATGTCATGTCATGTTCGTGAACGGGCGCTGCCAGTAGAGACTGGTCATCTTCTAGCTGCCATGGGTTATTTTAATTTGATTTTTGAATTGTTTTATTTTTTATTACGGACGCTTTTATCGTTCTGCATCGTTCTCACATTTATAACTTTAACATGAATGATGTAACCAATATTTTGTAAACATATTGTGATTTAAAAGAGTGTCCATTAAGTTTCTTGCCCGTTCTTCTCCATAGGAATCTACTACGCTTTGGAATGGGCAACTAGCTTCATCTTTCTGACTGACCGAACCCTTGACAATTCAAAAGTGCCTGTAATTGGTTTATTTGAAATAAATGCTTTGAGTTTGAGTTTTCTATGTGTCGTGCCTGCGACTTTAGTGGCTTTCCCCCCATATTTAATTAAGTTAAAAGAGTATTAACAACTTAACTTCCAAGTCGATTGAGAGCGTCCGGTCTGCACCAAGTGCAAACAGCAACTGATAGAAATCCGACGTCTGACGAAACACGAAACACGAAATTTGTTGAGGGACATTAAGAACATAGTTGTACTGTACCCTAATTGCGTAATGCACGAACAATCACAATCTGTTTCGATTTGAAACAGATTGCTTCATAAGTTGGAAAAAAAATCTGCTCAACAACGTAATTAACGCAATGAATGTTGTTGAACTGACAAAATGAAACAAATTTGTCATAATCGTTTACGAAAATAAGTTACGCAATTATGGTACTGAATTAGGACATACTTTTTATCCTGGACTTACGTACCCGTGGGATAAGCCGTGGGCAAAAGCTAGTATCAAACAAAAACATAACATCACGCCTTGTTTCCCCGAAGGGTTGGGCAGAGGTGTCCCTGTAGCAGGCACACCCACATTTCGCCAGTTATGTTTAAGTCCCATGTAATAGGGGGTGAGCCTATTGCCATCAACCGAGCTAGTATCCTAATTAATATTATAAATATTGAAGACAATAGTCAATAGGATCTCATCCCCGCTTCGGTCACTTCTTAGGTCAGTCATCTGTCTTACTTTGTCTGATACTGACCTTTATTTTTTAATATTTATGAATGATTTTTTTGTATTTGAATTGACATTAATTTTTAATGAATTTAAAGATTGTAAATTATTTAACATTTTAATGAATTTAAAGATGCAGTTAACTTATTAATTTATTTTACAATTTGCTTTTATGTTCCTATTTCTAAGTAGTTATTTATTTTAGTTATAGTAATTATTACTGTGGCATGTATTTTAATCTTAGTTTACTAATGTAATTTTTAAGTAGGTATACTAACATAAATGAACCAAAAAATAAATGCAAAAGTGAGTTTGTTACGCTTTCACGCCAAAATGACTGAACGGATTTGGATGTTACTTGGCATACGGGTGGACCATGACTTGGAGAAGCACATAGGCTAGTATTTTATCTCGGTAGTATGTTCCCGTGAGATAATTTTCGACCAACACGCGAGCAAAAGCTAGTATATTGAATAAATAAGAGACATTTACCTTCAGAAGGTTAATGGGTCTGTTATTGATCTCCGTGAGCGCCCAGCTGCCCGGCGGCGGAACACTTGCCCGGGCGCACGCGCTGTGAGGCGAAACACCCGTTATATTGCATTCATTGTCCAACTTCAGGCCTAGGGCTTCTTGATCTCTCTTGTTAATAACGTAGATTTTTCCTAAAGGCACTCTGTGGAATAGGACGTCAACCTGTGAAGTAATTTAAAAAAATGAAAATAATTAAACGTATGCTTGTTTATTTTTTTTATGATAACTGTCAAAATCAGACTGCTTTGATGGTCTAGTGGTCGCAAGCGTTACTGCCGAGCATGAGGTCCTGGGTTCGATTCCCAGGTCGGACAGTGTTATTGGGTTTTTCTATCAGGAATTTCTCAGTAATAGCTGGGAGTCTGGACTTTTGCCTGGTTGATGGCAATAGGCTCGCCCTTATTATATGGGACTTAAAATAATTAATATTCCAGTTGATAAAATACAATAGACGTGGATATATTTAGTAACTTTTCCGCTTAGCTATTTCTAAAGAGTCATAAAAATCCCTGAAAGAAATCGAAACGTGTTTCACCTCTCAACGAGGCATCCTCAAGCATCCCCGCCAAATGCTGGACGTTCGGTTTCCCGACAAGTCAATCGTCATCCTGAGGATGCTTCGTTGAGAGGTCAATCAGGTGTCAATTTCTTTCAAGGTTTTTTATGGCTCTTTAGAAATAGCTAAGCGGAACAGGTTACTAAATATATCCACGTCTATTGTATTTTATAATACAAGGTCACGCCTGAATCAATTAACAATGCCAGTTGATTATTCGACATGGTCTGATAATATTAGTAGAGTGAGATATCAAAAGGAACACGTTGTATAATAGATACCGTGTGTGAATGAGCAGTGTTGAGGAGCTGCCGCGCGTGCGCCGCGTCCCGGGGCGCGCGGCTGCCCAGCGCGGCCACGCGGTCGCCCGTGCGCCCGTTCATGCGGACACCACAAGGGCCCCACCACGCTATCCTGTACAAATTACACTTTGTTATCTACTATCTACGTGGTAACGGCCCCGAATTACGAGTTGTAGGTCGTGGGTTCGAATCTAGCCAGGCGCTTTACTTTGTGTATTTAATTTCATCACCACTGCTCTCAAAACGGTGAAGGAAAATATTGTGAGGAAACCGGCATGTCCTAGAACCAAAAAATTCGAAGACTAGTGACATCTACCAACCCGCACTGGGCCCGCGTGGAAAATTACGGCCCACTCACTCTCACAGAGAGGACGCCTGTGTCCCAGCAGTGGGAACATTATAAGCTGATTATGCTATCTACTACTATTATCTAATTATTCAACTTCTTTCTTTTGTGTAGTTAGGGACTTACCCAGTGTCAGAATTTTAAAGCCGCCCATGGGCCTCTGAATTAGCTTCACATGTCGTCGAGAAATATCTCTCAGGCATGCAGGTTTCTTTACGAGGTTCTCCTTCACCGTTTTTGAAGCAAGTGATAATTATACAATAAGCACATGAATCCGAAAAGTCAGAGGTGCGTGCCTTGGGTTCGAACTCGAGACCTATGATTTGGTAGTCTGACGATCACACATTAAACTATCACGGCTCGATGATTATCCCACTGCGCGAGACTCACTAAGGGGTATCGTGTTACCCAGTAACTGGGTTGTGGAGGTCAGGTAGGCAGTCGCTCCATGTAAAATAAACATTTAGCTGCTACGCTTAGCCCACGTTCCACGGACGTAAAAATAACGCGCACTGGATTTTCAACTCTCGGTGTTAAGCCGAGCGTTGAGAATTCAACAGAGTGCATCCCAGCGCGCCGAAAAAAAAAAACTGTTGGATTTTTCACCCTCGGCGATAAGCAGAGCGTTGAATATTCAGTGTGCGAAAGAATCCCGCCGCGATATTTGTACATCCGTGCGAACGTGGGCTTAGACTGGAAGCCGATCCCAACACAGTTAGGAAAAAAGTACCCAACGACCCTTTTCTACAGCTATAAGGACTTACCACACTTGATTGTGATAATCAGTGAAGATCGGCGCGTGTGTCGTGTTGATTGTCGCAGGTAGAGCTGCGCCCCTTCTCTGTTCGGCGCGCAGGGCGGAGGCCTGTCGTGCGCGGAGAGGTGTCAGGGCTCCCGGGGCTGATATAGGTGCGGGGGCGCACGTGTATAGGGAAGTATCTGTTGATAAGAGATGTAATAAGAAAATCCTGAAATATCATAGTTCGACCACGGTCAAAGGTTCCATCGTTTTAAGAGCCAAGAGCCAAGTTTGACGAATACATATTTACTATAGAGATCGAGCGAGAATCTAAATCGATTTCTATTAGTCGATTCGACAAATAAAACCCCGCCAAGTGCGTGTCGGACCACGCACAATGAAGGATTCCGTAGTTATCCCAAGAACAAACTTAATATTGTAGTTGAAAAGTGACCCCCATATTCAAAATTCATTTATTTACGTTATATATTCGTTAGCATTTGGGTCACAGAAACACATGTACCAAATTTTAACTTAATCTGTTCATTAGATTCGGAGCAAATTGGCTGTGACAGACAGACACACGAGTGATTCTATAAGGGTTTCGCTTTTTCCTTTTGAGGAACGGAACCCTAAAAATCGATTTATATTCTCGCTTAAGAGGGTGCGATACATCGCTGTCCCTGAAGAATAAAGTGTAACTGCGATAGTTTTAAGGTTATTGCAAATTCGATAATAAGTGGTCCGATTACTCGTAAATTTTTCGTTCATTTCCCACGGTTATTTCAGAAGTTACAAGATTTTAAGATGCATTGTAATTAATGTAAAAAAAAATCACTTTTGTTATATTTGAACAATTCCGCTATGTATATTAGTTAGTTAATAAGATCTTCACAAAAAACTGTTTTTTTTTATTTTTTTCTGTAAAATTTGTTTTTTTATGATTACCATTTTTTTTCGCCGGGTACAGCGACTTAATCATTGAATTTAGTCAAATTGATTAAATAACAAATAAGCCGAATATTTTACCGCTATCCAACTTCTAGAACGCACAGCGTCATGATTGGCTGACGGACTGATTCCGTCACTCTCTTATAGTACCAGGCATATTATATTCGACTAATTTTAGCACTTTTGAAGATAAACGATGTCAAACTATGACAACACCTAGGTTACACAATTTGTATGCCAGTGAGCCCCAAAACAAGACACTTTTTAGCTAACACGAACGCGTAACGTAAATTCGAACGATTTTTTTTTGCATTAAAATATGAATAAAGTTTTAAAACTAAATATATTATGTGCTTTGCGAGTATTTTCAATTTTAAAATCGTTCGAATTTACTCGGACATGCGCGTAACATGAAAGGCCAGTTTCTATTTTCTTAATGTCTTTCGGCAAACTTCGTGTTTCGTCAGTCGTCGGATTTCTATCAGTTGCCCTTTGCACTTGGTGCAGACTTCCCTATATATTACTATACTCTTTGGTGCAGACCGGACGGTCTCAATCGACTTGGAGTATATAGTTGTTAATACTCTTTTAACTTGCGATCGGCAGCGGTGATCTCTCGCGTCCGGCCCTGGTTCAGGCCATGGTACAGAGCGAGAGGAAATGGGAGGCCGTCACCTCCTTCTGCGAAGCGGTAATGCTCGCGAAGGAGGAGGCGGAACGCGTGAGGGAGAGGCAAATCTCGCGCCCTCACGCCCCTAACCGCCGCAGGTGGAGACGCCCAGGGCGTCGGGAATCGCGAGGCGATTTCCGGCCACCATAGGCGCGGGCTTGCGGGCGGTGAGCAACGGGTGGCTCACCGTCCGATAAGGACCAGGCCCGGGTCGACGGCGCGTTGTGTTCCACGCGCGCCTCAAAGAGATGTCAGCATAATTTAAGGGGTCCACTAGGACCGATGCCTGCCGGGGTTGCGAAGAAAACCGAAAGGGAGATCGTGGCCCCCGGCAACAGGGCAACCGAAGGAACACGGGTGGGTTTTAGTCAGTAAGAGTCTGACACGCCCTCCCGCTCCGCCCAGAGCGGGAGAAGTTATTTGATGATTTCCCACCCTCAAAAAAAAAAAAAAAAAAGGCTCGACAGACAGGAAAATAGTTTTACAGCTCTATAGAGTTCATACGGAAATCAAAACAAATCAACAATAAAGTACTTGGTTCTGAATGCAAATTATTATACACGATAAATCTAATAATTGATGGACATGGAAATTAGCATTCGTTTGTAATCGGAAATCCGATGATACCCGAGGGACATTAAGAAAATACAAATACAGTTTAAGTGTAGCTTGTCCTCTCTAAAATGACGCGTTCGACTACCGCAATACCCATTGAAATTCGCATTACCATGTGCGTAAATGCGGTAGTGGGGCGCGTCATTTCAGAATGGACAAGCTTTAAATGTCTTCAGTGACTTCAAACCTTACTTTCTAAGTCAGTTAGTCACCGAAATTAATTTTAAAAAAATCAAAATAATGTATTTCACATAAACCTACATGGGCACTTATGAAACGTCAGAAGCTCAGTGGCGGTACCTTCATATAAGCCCAAAAGCCGTTACTAAAATGCTCGATAGAGAATCAATATCAAACCCGAACTATTTAAAAGTTCGCGCACTTAATTTTTATCAAAATAACACAAAGTATCTACCTATGCTACACTACTACACATCGCGATTGTTCGCGCGCAGAGTTTCGCATTTGTAGCATCTACATATAACTATCTCGCTTACACGCACCGGCTTATACCGGGCTTTCAAATACTATATCTGTCACTTTCGCACTTATAGCGATGTGCCGTATAACGAGTTAGACCTTGTGCATAGAACAAATCGATCACTATGGCAGATTTAAGCCGGGCTTTTTCGGTATGAAGTTGCACGCGTATGCGTGACCTTGTCACCTTGCCAACTCTGCAGTGTTGCCGTTTTAGCCACGCCACAGTATATTTTTTGGCCAAAATTTCGGACATGTCTTTTTTATGTGATAACTTTGTTTGTTATGTTTTATAAAATTAATGAATAGAACTCACAAGCGCCTATTTCTCATTATGACCAAAAAAAACCACTTAATTATTTTTTATGATAAAATTGTAAATCACCATTAACTTTTGAAATATTTCACGAATTATCTTCTTGTTTTTCCTGATAAACAATAATCTTAAGACACATAATACTGATTGATTTATATATTTGTTAAACGAGTTTTCAGAGATTTATTTACAATTAATGTTTTTTTTATTTTATTTTTTTATGGTCGTATTTTTAATTATTTGGATTCTATTTTTCTATAGAATTGTTAGAAAAAAGTGAATGAATCCATGAAAAAAAATCAGATCCAAATATTGAAGGATATCGAACTTAGAAGCTTCTAAAGTTTTCTATGGTAATTATGATTTTAGGGTTGTCAATATTTCTAAATAGAATTTATTGTAAAAAGTTACCATAACTTTTTATTCGTAAATAATATATTAACTGGAGGTTGGGGCGTGTGCATCGGAACACTTTATTTACACAGAAAAATAGTTTTTAAATGAACAGAAAAACAAAAAAAAATTACTTTTTATTAAATTTTTGGATCGAGCTGTGGTTTAGCCCAGTTTTCCTAGACGTGCTTAGATAATAAAAAAAAACTATGAATTTCATTTGACATGCCAATCCTGCCATACTAATTTGGAATTTTTTGAACATAATTTACATAATTATTATATCTAATATTATAAAGAGGTAAAGTTTGTAGGAAACGATCTCTGTACTGAACCTATATTGAAATTTCTTTCACTAGTAGTAAATTACATTATGCCATTTTACTTAATTGTTTTCTGATGTACATTCTTCAGCTTGATCTGACGAAAGAATTTCTGTTACATTGTCGGTATGTCCTTCAATAATTTCAAAATTTTCGTCATTTTCTATTGCCACAAAATCGTCTTCTGCTGAGATTTCATACGGTTTTAGTAACCTAACTACGCTGGGTGGTAACGGTAAGGATTTTAGTTTTTTCAACCTATTCTGTAGCCTTATGTAGGAAATTTCTGGATCTGACGATTCCAGTGCTCTGTGAAACAAGTCTAACATGGTTTTTTCGCGGTCGGATTTTCGGCTATGGTGTTCTCTGTCGTAACGCCAGAACTTATTCCGCGCTTCACCGGCTTGCTCTGATAATAAGCCCACTGGAAGAGCTGAGTTATTAATAATATCTTGACCGTGAATGAGAATCTTATGTATTGTTACTGTCATTGGGTACCAACCATATTCTGCCACGTATTTAGATGCAACGCTTTTGCAAAAATCTCCAAATTTATTAGCATTTACAGGTAGACCACAAGATAAAGTAATCAGAATCGTGTGAAGATCGTCCAACAACCACAGACCAAGGCCTAATATTTCAGCAAAGACTGCACGATTTTTATCCGATAGAACTGTTCGGGCTGTGTTGCCGTCATTTGTTGTTCCAGCATTGGGTCTCACAACATCAACTAGCACTTTCAAATCTTTTCGCACTCTCTCTTGCACACGTTTTTTTGTTTCCTCAACAGTTTTTGATTCCATTGAATCTTTGCCTACCCTCCATTTCTTTACAGGAAGCTTGTAGCCCAAATGAAGTAAGAACTCTAACACGCGAATCCATGCATGCAAGGGACTTATTCCGTATTTGAAAACCGATATATCAATTGGCTGAGAATAAATTATGTCTAATTTGTTGAATTGCGTTGAAGTTGCTTTGCAAAATGGACATTTAAGTTGAGAAGAGGTTTCTGTTATTATATTTAGTACTTTGCCATCTATGCATGTCAAATAAAGTTGTGGTTTTGCCCTTATTTTCTTATTGTTAGATGTAGTTGCTTCTAAAGTAGTCAAATCCCTAATTTGGTTTTCTATCAATTTCTGTTCATTTAGTATTAAATCTTTTGTCTCTTTCCGATATTGAATATGAATCGGACGGCAAAATCTGTATGACTGTGGAGTTGGGTTTAACCAAAGTACAAAATCTTTTTTTGTTTTTATCCGTAATGGGATGAATGTAGTGGCAAATAAAGTGTTTTCAGGCTCTTGATTATCAGAAAAATTCTGTTTATAAAATGATTGACCCGAACTACCATCAAACCCCCAACTCCCCTCAAAAATACAATCTACCGTATCTAGACCTTTTTGTTCACAATATGCTGATATAATTTCGTCGCAGGAGTTTATTAATCTTTGAAGAGTGTGAGAAAGTAAACTAACAAATGGAACAAAGGTTTCTCTTTCTGTTACTTGAATCGCACTATCCGGATAACATTTTTGTTTTGCATCGAATTCAACTTACGTAAATGGTGGTGAGTTTGAGTGACTGCAGCGGCCAAGGGAAGACCTCCAATCCTCCATGAACTTAACTTCGCACTATTTTACAATACTCGCGTTTTAATAAATTGGCGTGCTGGCTGGCGGCGGGTGGCGCGGCTCACGGGAGCCTGGGACGGAACTAGGAAAAACACACCCGTCACGTGCAGACACGTGACGTTGACTAAAAAGGGAAAAAAAATTGCGCGCGCGCCACGCTGCCTAGCGCCCCACCCCCTAATCAAGATCTACGTTTAGCTAGGAGACGATCCAAATTGAAATTACGGAATTCACCGTTTTTTTTTTTTTTGTGAAGTTTTCCTACTATTTTTATTTAAAAATAGAATTTTCGAATGTCACCTAACACTCAAAATACAATTAGAATGTGATAAAAATGTCTTCTTGTATAATCTTACTAACATTAAAAAATAACTTCAAATATTAAGTTTAATAAATTTACGAGGTGATAACCCTAATCAAAAAAGTTTGAATTACAATAATTCCCATATCCTGCTATATTAGGATTCCTTTGTTTGTAAGGTCATAAGTGTAAATAAAAAGAACATTTCAGTCCTAGTTTCAAATCCTAATACGTAATAATATGGCGGTAAAAAAAAGAAATCAAAAATTTACAAAATCAGCTATAACTCTGTTATCTTGAACAAATAAAGCCTAATTTTTTTTACTATCGTAAAGTCTTTAAATCACTGTTCAATACCATAAGTAAAGTCTTAAAAAGATATCAAACTTTTGAGCTACAATTGTTTCTATGGTTTTTCTGGAAACCATAGAAATTTTTTTCAAGTACTAATTTTCTGTCTTTCATGACAAATAGGCAATCGGGTGTTCTCGTCTCGCATTTATAATTGCAAGTCCTAAGATATAAGATAATAAAAAAGCCATGTCCGAAATTTTGGGCAAAAAATATACTGTGCCACGTTGTGAGATCTTGGAGATTTTTAACGAGTTTGGAAACTTTTTTAACATTTAGCAACAATAAAAACTAGCGATTTTTTAAAATAACGAAATTAAATATTCAAGCAATATCTTAAAAATAAAATATTTGCGACATCTAGCTAGATTTTTCATATACCTGGCGACTTTTTTTGCCTAAATGACAACACTGAATAGTTCCCGACATCCGAGAGTGCAACTAACTTCAGTTTCATTTGCTTGAGTGGAAAAAGGTTATCGTGTTAAAGATTTTTGTGTGTTTTCTTAGATTTCCTCAGTGATACAATTGTTTTGGTGACTTACCTACAACAATGGAGGTAATTGTACCTTGTGAGGATTTAAAATGCGTTCAAGTTTTGATTGGCGAAGATAAGGTAAAATCTTTAAACTTTGCTCAGAAAAAACAGTTAATTTCTTCATTAAAACCGACGCCTAATCTGTGTATTTCTCAGACTAGTAAATCGCATAAACGAAAAGTTAATAGATCAGTGTATAAAACTAGTTGGATTGTTGGCTGTTCGCATACTAATAAGTTGTATTGCTGGGGCTGCATATTTTTTTCGAATGAAGATTCCGTTTGGAATACATCTGGTTATAATGATTTAAATAACATATCTGGCGCCATTAAAAGGCACGCAAATTCCCATAAACACCTGTGTGCAATGGTTTCTTTCGGTAATTTTGGTAAACAACGAATTGAGACATCTATATCACGCCAGTTATCTGAGGAAATTTCAAAATATAACACGCGCGTTGAAAACAACCGTAGTGTTTTTCAAAGATTAGTCGATATTGTTTGTCATTTAACAGAAGAGGAGGAAAGAAGAAGATGGATGGATGAATTCACTTTTAATTTATTGTACCTAACCAGTAGTTTATGAGAAAATTGCGATGATACATACGTAGGTACCTACATACTCAGTCGAAAACTGAACTTTCTTTTTTTGAAATCGGTTAAAATTTTATTGGGCTTGCGTTATTTTGAAACCCTAGGCACGCCACTGCAGAAGCTAGGTGCACGGTTCCAATTGGTCGCTTCCTATGGAGAAGAGCCGGCAAGAAACTCCACGGTTACTCTTTTAAAATAAATGGTTTCTACAATGTTTTCAAATTACAGTATTAATAGGTATGGGAGGACAGTGTAGGCCTATCAACAAGTACCAGGTACTCAATAAAATAGAAAATGGTCCACAAGTCTACAGCCTACAACATTCTCATATTCACAAAATCTAAAAGAAAAAATGTATACAAAAGATTATCAAAATAATAAAAATGAGGACCTATTTAAACCAATTTACATGATTGCCACTACAGCTGTAACAAATATAATTTGATAAAAAAATAAATTAAAAAAATTGTAGATAAATATTAAAAAAAAATATTAACACAAATCATTACCATTGCTCAAAGAACTACTTCTTCTTCTTGTCGAATCCACTCTTACTTCAGGCCTCGATCTGTGTACCACTTTGACTGGTGACGTAACAGCCGGACTTCTGCTAATAATATAAAAAAAATAAAATGAGTATTATTTGCAAATTTTATTGAACTAGCAAAATGGCAACTGCATATCCATTATCTGCCTGGACTTTTCCTAACAATGTTGGGGTCGGCTTCCAGTCTAACCGGATGCAGCTGAATACCAGTATTTTACATGAAGCGACTGCCTATCTGACCTCCACAACTCAGTAACTGGGTAATACGATACCCCTTGGTAAGACTGGTTGTCAGACTGTCGAGCTGCCAACTGCACATCCGTGGTCCAGTGGCGGCATAAAGAGGGGGGCGGTCCGGCCTGGGTGCCAAGCACCAAGAGGTGACAACGACAACTCACTCGTACATCTAAAGAATGCGCTTAAAATCTCCCCCTATAAAGACATATCAATAAAATATAACCACCTACCCTTGTACCTAGCTACTTACATACTAATATTATATTTTGAAACCCATCGAAACTATATTTCCGATAGCTAATTGATTAAGGCGTGACCTTGTGGAAATCCATTATAAAATGCAATTTATGTGGATATATTTAGTAACCTGTTCCGCTTAGCTATTTCTAAAGAGTCTTATAAAGACCCTGAAAGAAATCGACACGTGTTTCACCTCTCAACGAGGCATCCTCAGGATGACGATTGACTTGTCGCGAACTCGAACACGGCGTGTTGTCGCACTGAGCGCAGACTGAGTGCAGGCTTTTTTTTATCACTGAGGAGAGAAACTACAGAACGCCACCTGCTACGATCCTTACATACTCCTTTTTTTTTTCATCCACGTTCACACATATCATGTATACAGGGTGGCAGGGACATCGACGCGTAAACAATTACCATGGATTCAGTACATGATTCTGAAACCCCTGCGTCGAAATTTATCGTCGGTTATTTTAAAAAACAATTGCTGTTTCATAGTGCAATACCGACGTGGTCAAAATGTATGGAACAGCTGTTTTTTTTTTTAATCGTCGGTGTGACAACACGCCGTGTTCGAGTTCGCGACAAGTCAATCGTCATCCTGAGGATGCATCGGTGAGAGATGATACATGTGTCGATTTCTTTCAGGTTTTTTTTAATACTTTTTAGAAATAGCTAAGCGGAAAAGTTACTAAATATATCCACGTTTATTTTGAATCAATTAAATATCTCAAGTTTTTTTTTTTTTTTTTGCTTACCTATCTTGATTATCGTCTTCCCTGGTCGGACTTTCCTTTTTGGATTGTCCTATAGATCTTAGCCTCGTTAGCAAAGATAGTTCGGTCAGACCTCGCTTCCAAATCGGCTTGTTTTGAGTTTGACTTGGTTCTGTATTTTCTGGAAGGAAATATTACTTTTATTTCTTTATTTAACTTGACTGCCTCGTTGGTCTAGTGGTCGCAACCGCTGATGCTGAGTCTGAGGTTCTGGGTTCGATTCCCAGGTCGGGTAAAGTATTATTGGGTTTTTCCATCTGGAATTTCTCAGTAGAAACCCGGAGTCTGGATTTGTGCCCGGTTGGTGGTAATAGGGTCGCCCCCTATTACATGGGACTTAAAACATAACTGGCGAAATGTGGGTGTACTATAGGTACACCTCTGTCTAACCCTTCAGGGATTACAGGCGTGATGATGATGTTATGTGTTATTTATTTAAGTGTAAAAAGTGGTTTTAACATCATAATTCATAACCCATCTGTGTTTATCGTGACGAAGCAATGCGTGCCGAAGCTTCATATGTTTTGCTCGCTAAAAAGTTATCGCGCTAATGCGGTGGTCACATTAACGGCTTCATAATTTTAACGAATTATCGTACAATATGGATGGCCGTTGATTATTTCGACAGAGAGTCTGCGCACTCTGGAGACAACAGTCGAAATGAACAACGGTAGTCCGACCACGCGCCACGCTAATTAGCGCGCTAAAACCCTTTGATGTACGCGGGCGATAAGTGCTACGCAGCTAAAACTATAGCCGATAATGGTTGGTCACATCTGAGTGTATCGTATCACTGTGCGAAGCTTCGTCACGACAGATGCAGATGCGGCCACAGCATAATAGATAATCATGAAATTAACAAAGTATAGAAATATTATTACTAAAAATTGCTCGTAACATTACATATCTTCATGCCTGTGTTTTCCCGAAGGGTTCAGAGGTGTAGCAGTACACCCTCATTTCGCCAGTTATGTTAAGTCCCATGTAATAGGGGGCGAGCCCATTGCCATCAACCGGGCACAAATCTAGACTCCGAGCTGCTACTGAGGAATTCCACATAGAAAAACCCAATAACACTTTGCCCAACCTGGGAATCGAACCCAGGATTTCCAGGATCATGGGACTTAAACATAACTGACGAAATGTACGCTGTACTGTAGGTACACCTCTGCCTAACCCTTCGGGGAATACAGGCATGATGTTATGTGTGTAAAAAAAATAACAAAAGTAAAAATTTTTCACTTACCATTCTTTATCTCTCTCTTCGGACTATTATTCTGCGCTCTTCTAGCTATGCTCTCTCTCGCTCTCACAGCAGCATCATAAGCATTCTGACTCCTAGAGCGTTCTATCGACCTAAGCCTATTCAGGGAGTCATTATTTGACACTGGATTGACCTGCACCCTATTCGAGTCCCCGTTACAATTGACCTCAGGGGTCACGTTAATTGAACTAGTATTATTATTACTGAGAAAAAGGTATTCGTAAGTCGAATCTCCGACTTCTAAATTCGGAAGTGAAGACTTCCGACTTTTTTCAACACTTTTCAGCTTCTTCACTGGTAGCGGTGACGGTTTTGAGTTCGAAGTCGACGCCATGCATAGTCTTTCATATAACTCCTCATTTTGATTCGCAGTCGAAAACGTAGAAGTCGGAAAACTCGGAAAATCATCATTCGTTCCCGATAAGCTAACAGTAGTAGTCAAACTCAAGTGTCCATAATCCGAATCGTTTTTAGCGAACGTTGTTCCGTATTCGTTTTCTTCTGTATTTACTATGTTTACGAAGTTCGGGTTCGGTTGGTCGGTTATGGTCAGATTTTGTTTGAATTCGAAGTCAAAGACGTCCGTTTCCAGCCCCATAATGGGTATGGCTGTGTGTGGCGGTTCTTTATTTGAAACTTGGATCACTGTTATGTTCGTAGCTTGGTGGTTACTGAAAAAGTAATTATTAATTAATACCAGCCTATTATTGTCCCACTGCGGGGCAAAGGGCTCTTCTCACACAGAGAAGGCACGAGTATTGATCACCACGCTTGCTCAAGACGAGTTAGCGATTTCAAACTTAAGTCCAGGTTTCCTCACGATGTTTTCCTTCACCGATGTAAGAATTGTACAAGAAAAACTCGGAAAATACATATGAATTGAACCCACAACCTCGCCTTAACCACTGGGCATCAAAAAGAAATTAATTTGAAAAAAAGAGCTCTTACAACAGAGCATACCGCGGTGGCGGCGGCTAGAAACGGAAGCACTAATACAATTCGTGTTCTGTGGGTCTTTCACATTCTGAATAGGAACAGGTATTGATCATCATGCTTCCCGGTACAACGTATAAACTGCGCCCGTAAACAAGCTTTCGTATCAAAGTCAAATCATTTATTTCAAACAGGCCCATGTATGGCACTTTTGAACGTCAAATTTACAAAATAATATAATTGATTCTAGTCGCCCCTTCCAAAAGGTAGTTTTCGTATGGAGAAGAATGGGCAAGAAACTCCACCGTTACTCTTTTAAAATGTTTTACAATGGTTTGTACAAGTACGTACATTAGTTAAATAATTATATGTGAAGACGATGCACCTAGAATAAAATTACTATACCACAATAGGTAAAAAGAATAAAAAAAAATAAAAAATTGAAAAAAGAATTATTATGAAAAAATAGATACATTTAAAGATATTTAATAAAATAAATGAAAATTGAACATTATCTCAGATACTAACAAGACAATTATTTTTTTTAAATACAGAGAATGGTTCTTCCCTCATAAATTACAGGATTACAGGATCTCTCAATATTGTGCGTACATTTGCAGTTGGAATGTGTGGGAGAACATGTTTTTCAACTACAATGTTAAGTTTGTTCTTGTGATAAATTCATCCCAACTACGGAAACCTTCATTGTGCGTAGTCCGATACGCTCTTGACCGGGATTATTAATATGGGATAGTGGACAACACTGATGACAATGCCTGCACACGGCGAATAAACTTTAGGGGTCTTACTGTACTGCTGGGGGTGCGAAGAAAACCGAAAGGGAGATCGTGGCCCCCGGCAACAGGGCAACCGAAGGAACACGGATAGGTTTAAGTCAGTAAGAGTCTGACACGCCCTCCCGCTCCGCCCAGAGCGGGAGAAGTTATTTGATAATTTCCCACCCCAAAAAAAAGGGGTCTTACTATAAAAACTAAAGACATATTTTCAACGTGTGTCTGTCACTCTTACGTCAAAATCCATAAAAGATGTTTAGCATAAACAACTGATAAACACTGTTTTGTGGTAATAAGGTCGTTTTTCACGGCAAGAAAAACGTGAGTACAAAGGGCCTTACTGTTTGTGCAATTTCAGAGTTTTTAAGTCCAATTTGTCTTTGATAAGATTGAAGTACTTGAAAGGTTGTAGCTGCCCCCTTCTTCTTAAGAAATGGATCCCCAAAACGATGTTTTAAATTTCATCATCAAATAAACAATTTGATTGTTCAGATAATCCGTGGATGAAAGTTATCTGAGCATTTGAAAAACCCGCTAAGTGCGAGTCGGAGTCGCAAAAGAAGGATTCCATGCCGTATTAAGATCGAGGAAAAAATGGAAAAAAAAAACAGTGGCACTCCGGGAGTGCCGAAAGAAGTGAAAACTAAAAAACATGTGCCTATGTAGGTATCATAACATCACCTGCATCGGCACCGCGGTAATCAACGCGTTGATGTCTTTTACTCCACAGATCGTCTGTTGGCGAATAAACATACTTGCATAGAACAATGATCCGTAATAAAATATAAATAAAGAGCACAATCGCGTTTACTAAACTTTAAAAGTAAAAATATTTGCATAGAACATTGATCCGTAACGTAATTTATTTAAAAAGCACAATCGCGTTTAAAAAAATGAGGTGTCGGTAACGGTGTCGCGAGTTCAATTGTTTTTTCCCCATCTCAAAAATGCCCAAGGCATCTAAAGAAGTTTTCCCTTCAAAAATTTGAATTGGGACCCAATTTAATTATGAAACTCTCACCCACCTCAAACTCTCCATGCCATCTTTGTCTCCATTACTGACCACAACTCTCTGTTTATACTCTCCCTCAACTTCCTCGTCACACATTCTATCTATTTCAGCAAAGAACTCTTCATCGCTGTCGGTTGCACTCGTCCTTGAAAGAAAATAAATAAATAATTAGTATAGGTAAGGTTAGGGGAAAACTAAAGAAAGAAAGAAAGAAAGAAAGAAAGAAAGAAAGAAAGAACGAAAGAAAGAAAGAACGAAAGAAAGAAATGAATATTTATTAGTTAAACAGTAGGTACAATAATATTAAAAATAAATTCAGAATAATTATGAATTATTAAATTAAGTATTTACAAATTCAAAGTGCTTATTTTATATTAATTAAAATTTAATTAAATAAAAAAAATCACACAAAATACAACAAAAATACAACAAAATTACACACAGTCATTACTTAGTCAAATTATATTAATATTAGTGTCATTAAGAAATGCATCTACTGTGTAACGACATTTATGGATTAGAAACATTGATAATTTCTTCTTGAAGCTCGTAATCTTTAGTTGCTTCAAGGAGTCAGGTAACTTCTTATATATTCTGGGTGCTATTCCCAGTAAGCTTGTGCGCATCAAAGCTGTCTTATGACGATTGATATGGAAGAAAAAGATTCGTGCGTCGACCACAAATATATTGGGATAAGGGGAGGATTATGATGAACTCTAAATATGAATAAAATTAATATGAGACCACCGCGCAAGCTTCCTAAAAGAGTAACGGTGGAGTTTCTTGCCCATTCTTCTCCATACGAAAACTACCTTTCGGAAGGGGCGACTAGAATCAATTATATTATTTTGTAAATTTTGAGGTTCAAAAGTGCCTATTTGAAATAAATGGTTTGACTTTGAAAACAGACGAACATAGAACCTCCTCCTTTTATTGAAGTCGGTTAAAAACAATTTAACTTACCTTTGAAATATAGAATTATCTAAGCAGATGTTCTGCCCACATATCTTAGCCACACTCTTCCTAGGTTCAGTCTTACTTTGACTAGTACTAGGTAAGGACGTAAGAGAAGTATCCCAGTTGGATATATCAATATTTTCTTCTGTAGATGTCGTGGGTTCGACTTCGGGTTCGGTTCGGGTCGGTTCTGGTCGGGTCGGTTCTTGAGAGGTCGAGTTGGTTGGTCGGGTACTCGTTACTTCGATGCCGGGTACCCTGGAAAGTTAAATTTATAGAAGTTTGTCTTTACTTATTATATATGCAGAAAATGCGACCGCGTGGAAGAAAAAAACATCAACTGTCGGGCAGTTGCCCGCCAGACGACACGACACGACACCCGTCTGGTTGTAGGATCTCCCCTTTTCTATAGAGTATGAGTGAACTTTACACGCTGTTCCTCATCCAAAATTGGTAACTAATTTTATAAATGCGAATGTGACTTTGTTTGCTCTCCATCGCTCTCTCCCTCTCTATCTCTCTCTCTCTCGCCTCGGGCGGTAACTACCTCTATAATTCTGTGCTAATTGAAAATATCATTTCAATAACATTCTAAATTTTTATCCCCATAACAAATTTCATCAAAATCGGTTCAGCCGTTTAGCCGTGAAGGCGTAACAAACAAATTCACATTCGCATTTATAGATAGAGAGAGATAGAAATAGAGAGGGAGAGAGCGATGGAGAGTGCGAGAGAGAGGGAGAGGGAGAAGGAGACGGAGAGGTAGAGAGGGAGAAGGAGACGGAGAGGTAGAAAGAGAGATAGAGATAGAGAGGGAGAGAGAGAGGGAGAGGGTTTTTTGTTTTTACCCAACTGCCCCAGGAGGGATTTTGTATCAAATAAAGGTTTTAAAAATAAACATAATATTGGCTGTTACACTATTATTTGCGTATTGAACGAAATATCTATACAAATATATTAATACTAATATACAAATACTAATGTACTAATACTAACGTAATAATACTAATATAATAAAGAGGTAAAATTTGTTTGTTTGCAAGTTTGTATGTAGGGGGTAATCTTCGGAACTACCAGTCGGATTTGAAAATTCTTTTTGCATTAGATAGTCCAATTCTTGAGGAAGGTTATAGGCCCGCGGACGAAGTCACAGGCAGAAGCTTGTTTAACATGTTTTTACTTCTTTAGAGCTCGATCATTCTTCGCGGATAAATCTTCGCTCGCAAATTAGTTTCCGAACATGTAGGTAAACAATGTGTTTTTGGAAAAATAATAAATACCCATACATCAAGTTCATTTTGCGCTACAACAATTAATATAATTCTAGTTAATATTTGTTTTAGTGGAAATAACATCTATTGGAAACAAGAATTTTCATAGATTTAATACCTGTCAGGTGGGGTAGGAGGCGTCGGTGGTAACGGCGACGTGGGGTCCCTGGCTGCAGCCCGCGGGGGCGGAGGCGGGGGCGGGGGCGCCGGCCCCGCACAGTACACATTTTCACCGCGGCCCAGGATCTTCAGCTCGTGGAGTGTGTTGCGGAGAGTTGAAACCCAGTCTTGCATTGATTCCCTGGCACACATAAGGATATTGTAATGTTTTTTATTAAAATAATGACCAGTTATAGGGCTCGTGGTGAAAATTTAATACCACTTCGCCCGACCTCAGAATTGAACCCAGGACCTCATCCTCAACTGTAAAGTCTGCGAACACTAGCTCCAACACTGTCCTGGCGATGATTGCTCAGCGACTGGATTGCCATTTTGGGCGGGAAATCATCAAATAACTTCTCCCGCTCTGGGCGGAGCGGGAGGGTGTGTCAGACTCTTACTGACTAAAACCCACCCATGTTCCTTGGGTTGCCCTGTTGCCGGGGGCCACGACCTCCCTTTCGGTTTTCTTCGCAACCCCGGCAGGCATCGGCCCTAGCGGACCCCGTCAATTCTGCTGACATCTCTTTGAGGCGCGCGTGCAACACAACGCGCCGTCGACCCGGGCCTGGTCCTTATCGGACGGTGAGCTACCCATTGCTCACAGTCCGCAAGCCCGCGCCTACGGTGGCCGGAAATCGGCTTGCGACTCCCGACGCCCTGGGCGTCTCCTGCGGCGGTTAGGGGCGTGAGGGCGCGAGATTTGCCTCTCCCTCACGCGTTCCGCCTCCTCCTTCGCGAGCATTACCACTTCGCAGAAGGAGGTGACGGCCTCCCATTTCCTCTCGCTCCGTACCATGGCCTGAACCAGGGCCGGACGCGAGAGATCACCGCCGCCGATCGCCTCCACGAGGACACGGCGATGCTCCGCCCAAGCTGGGCAGACTTCCACCGTATGCTCTACCGTGTCCTCCGGGCGATCCACACAATGATGACACCCGGGCGTTTCCTCCCGCCTTATCCTGTGCAGGAACCTCCCGAAACAGCCGTGTCCGGTGAGGACCTGCGTCAGGCGGAAGGTGAGGACGCCGTAGCGCCTGTCTAGCCACTCCTCAAAGAGGGGTCTTATCGCCGCAATTGTGGCGTGCCCAACTTCGCCCGACCAGAGAATTGAAACCAGGACCTCATCCTCAGCTGTAAAGTCTGCGAACACTAGCTCCAACACTGTCCTGGCGATGATTGCTCAGCGACTGGATTGCCATGTTTTTTTTTTGGGTGGGAAATTATCAAATAACTTCTCCCGCTCTGAGTTTAGCGAGAGGGTGTGTCAGAATCTTACTGACTAAAACCCACCCGTGTGCCTTCAGGTGCCCTGTTGCCGGGGGCCACGATCTCCCTTTCGGTTTTCTTCGCAACCCCGGCAGGCATCGGCCCTAGCGGACCCCGTCAATTCTGCTGACATCTCTTTGAGGCGCGCGTGGAACACAACGCGCCGTCGACCCGGGCCTGGTCCTTATCGGACGGCGAGCTATCCATTGCTCACCGTCCGCGACTGGATTGCCCCTACGTTAGGCATTGTTGTAGCAAGCATATTACTGGTGCTTGATTTGTCATTTCATATAAATAAATAATGATGTAGATTATGGATATTATAATTTTAATTTTTGCTTCTGACATAATTTCATGTACTTAATTAAATTCATTGCCCTATTTAATAAATATTTATTTTGCTGTGTGCTTTTGACATTAATCTGTTCCTCTTATTTTTACGTCATTTATATTAACTTTGTTAACTTTATTTATTTACTAAGCGCTCAACTATTTTTCATTTATTTAATTGCACAAATAGTGACATTAAAAAAAGTGGTGGCACTCCGGGAGTGCCGACAAAAGTGAAAACTTGAACAAGATCGCCTTGGTGGAAGAAAAATACTTGTATAGAACATTGGTCCGTAACCTTATCTAAATAAAGAGCACAATCGTGTTTCCAAATAAAATACTTCCAAAACCTTTAAAGTAAAAATACTTGCATAGAACATTGATCCGTAACGTAATATAAATAAAGAGCACAATCGTGTTTACAAAAATGAGGTGCCATCACAGTGTCGCGAAATGAATGGTTTAGTCCCATCTCAAAAATGCCCAACACGCTTAAAGAAGTTTTCACTTAAAAAATTGACAAAATTGTGTATTGTTTTTGTATTCAATATGGATCAAGGACCTGAAATAAATTATATTTTTTTATTTATTACTTACCACCAACAACGAGGCCCAATTAGACCCAATCAGACCAACGAAGCAGTCGCCTGCTGTAAATAGACTTAGATAATTTTAAAGACATGTATGCTTACCAATCAGGCGCCAGCATCCTCACAGCACCACTATCAGTGTCCACCAAGAAGTCATACTGGTCTCCACAGTGTGGTTTGACACTGGCTGTCACATGCCTGGCAGCTCTGAGACACGCTCGCCATATCGGTTTGTGGGTGATAGTGGCAGTGCTGCTGGCTTCTGGGTACTGTTCCAAGTAGGGCGTCCTGCCGTTGTGCACGCATAGTTGTGTCCACATCGGTTTTAAAGGCACTTTCTGGAAAGGGACATAGAAAATTATGTGAATAAATTTCAGATCTGTTCGAAAAATTCTGGTGAAAACTTAAGGTGATTTTCTCTCGCAGGGTTTTGAGAAAGGCTGCTGTAACGTATACAGCTTTTGTATCAACAAGCTTCCATACTCATACATCAAAGCTGTATACTGTGTTTTTGAAAACTTCTTTAGGCGCGTTAGACATTTTTGAGATGGGACTAAACCATTGATTTCGCGACACCGTGATGACACCACCATTAAAACCATGAAAAAGACATCAACGCGTTGATTACCGCGGTGCGTGAAGTAAAAGACATCAACGCTTTGATTACCGCGGTGCAGATTTTTTTTTTCAAGTTTTCACTTCTGTCGGTACTCCCGGAGTGCCAGTTTATTAATTTTTTTGGCGAAGAAAGCGTTTGTTAACAAAAGGCGTAAGAAATTGAGTAATCAAAGAGTATCTGTATGAAAATATCGAGGCCTTTGCCCTTAATCAATCAACTCAGCCTATCGCAGTCCACTGTTGGAAATAGCCCTCTCCCAGATTGCGTCACAATACCCTGTCCTTCGCCTTCCGCATCTAGTCTGTCCCAGCGACCCTTTTCAGGTCGTCAGTCCATCTAGCTGAGGGGGGACCTACACTACGCTTGCCGATACGCGGATGCCACGATGCAGAGAGAGATGATACGGATACAGAGTTAAAAAGGTAATTTATACAAAAAAAGGCATATAACAGTTGATGAATGACTGAATAAATGATTTTATTCGTAGAAGTAGGTAAATACACGTCAAAAATAAAAGCTGTTTTTAAAACTAGGTATCTATAAATATGGCATATGTTTTAAAAAGTTCATAGGAGTCCGTCAGTAAGTGTCAATGCTAGAACTCGGTATGGAAAAATATAATTGCATCTTAACCTTATCAAAATCATAAAAGTTAATGAGAGTTAGTATGCATTATTGCTTTGCTTCTTGAAAACAATAGTTTGCATAGCTTCTAAACATAGAAATATATGCAATTTTTTTTGTGTTTAGCATTCCGCAAGTCAATCAAGGAGGTTGTCAGCTGCTTAACCGGACTATCTTAAAGAAAGAAAGAAAGAAAGAAAAAGTATTTATTGAGACTCGCACAGGAAATCACAAATTAAACTAAAACACACTCATTAACACATTAAAAAAAAAAAAAAAAATTAAAAAAAAAAACATTAAAATATAAATATATTAATATATAATAATATTTAATTAATATTTATTTTATTTTTAAATTTAACATTTAATTATTATCTTGTGGACGCCTTAATAAATTAAGACCCTGCTAGGGCATAAACTTATGAACTAAGCAACTACTCGCTATGGGCACCCCCTGTTGGGTACAACCCTGGCTTGGGTACAAACACGCACTTGGCCGGTTTTTAAAACTACTATAATTTTTTGTTAAAAATTCTATTAAATTTGTGTAACATTTTTTTTTAGTCCAGATCCAACATTTCTCATATTTATAATGTAACAAAAATTATGTTCATAGGCCCTATTTGTTAACACAAATTTTTATTTACTTCACATATATGAGCCATTTTAGCCTAAAATAAATGTTTGATTATTATTAAATTAAAGATTATGGGATAGTCCTTTTTAAACTTCTTACCGAATCATGGGCCTTTTCCTAATGTCATTTAAAATTTTCTTGGTACTCTCATATTATCTCATATTATAAGTGAAGGAGTGCACACCCTGTACACCTTAATACCGAATTTTGCCCGTTATTTATGTGTCATTGTGGCGGCATTTACATCGGCACATGCCAACGTATCTCACGGACGTCACGCTAAATGCTGCATCGCGCAAGCAAGGTTTACCGAGCGACCAGCATATACAAGGTGTCAGGGACATCGACGCGAAATCTGTTACCATGGATTCAGTACATGATTTCTGCGTTGAAATTTTTCGCCGGCTATTTAAAAAAAAATCTGCTGTTCCATACATTTTGAACGCGGAGGTATTGTACTTTTATATGAAACAGCTGATTTTTAAAAAAATAACCGACGAAAAATTTCAACGCAGGGGGTTCAGCATCATTTACTGAATTCATGGTAACAGTTTTCGCGTCGATGTCCCTGCCACCCTGTCTACAACGTCAAGACATAAATCGTCGGGCAGTTGCCCACCACACACAACACCCGTCTAGTTTGAGGATCCTCCCCTTTCTGTAGAGCATGAGTGAACTTTATTTACACCCCGTTCCTCATAACAGTATGTCATGTGTATTGTGTATATACAGTATGTTAAATAACAGAGGGCGTTCCCTTAAACACGTTAATCTATATCATTAATACATTGAAATAAAAATATCAGCATAGAAAAATAAGTATAAAAAAAATTGAATGAAAAAAATAAAATAAATGAAAATAAATTTGAAACGTCCTGTTTAAAATCAAAATAGTAGCACGGTAGTACCTAGCGTATTCGCGCTGCCCAAACCGGCAACGTCGCTATTTTTAGTTCCGAATAAAATAAGGTGGATATTGGGGGGCGAGG
The DNA here is from genome assembly GCA_916610215.1 of Omphaloscelis lunosa. Lineage (NCBI taxonomy): Eukaryota > Metazoa > Arthropoda > Insecta > Lepidoptera > Noctuidae > Omphaloscelis > Omphaloscelis lunosa. The sequence continues at coordinate 7,157,224 of OU744270.1, forward strand.
GCGGGGCTAGGCGCATCAATAAATCGCCGCACACGCGAGTCGTCATTCATAAGTTTGTTGCGACATTGCCATACTTCCACATTGAAATACAAATGCGCGTGTACAGAGTGTTTCTTTTACGTAAAAATTTAATATTTTTTGTGAATATTTTACTATAAAAAAATATAAAAACATTTTGCTTTTGAATGGTAATATTTACTTTAGCATGTATGGATGCCATACTGTTGCGGGTAAACGGGAACGCCTTTCGTTAATTAACATACTGTATATCTTTTTTTGGAGATCCAAAATAAATAAAAATATAGTAGAAAAACGGTGGCACTCAGGGAGTGCCGACAGAAGAAAAAACTTGAACAATTTTATTGTGCAGGACATACTTTTAATGAGGTGTCGGTAACGGTAACAGTGTCGCGAGTTCAATTGTTTTTTCCCATCTCAAAAATGCCCAACGCGCCTAAAGAAGTTTTCGCTTCAAAAAATCATCAAGCTCACCTTACTACTCCCCAAAGGCCTCAGTTTACTGCTGCCTACGTCATTGGGTATCCGTTTAAGATACGCATTCTTTTGTATCTCCCTGTAGTAGACAGGGCCTTCATCTCTGCTTGAAGCCATCTTGAATTAGCTGTCATTCAGCTGCTGGAAAGATAAATTAGAGACAGTAAGATTCATGATTATGACAAAATAGTAAATAAGCTGGTCTTCTTTGAGGTATTGTGTTATCCAGTAACTGGGTTGTGGAGGTTAGATAGGCAGTCGCTCCATATAAAACTGGTATTCAGCTTAGGGATGCAAGAAGTGCCAAAAAGTATCAATATCGGTAGTATATTAAAAAACATTAACAATATCGAAACTTCTTGCATTCCTACCTTAAAATCACCTTGAAAAGGGAAAATTTAAAAAATAAAAAATTACGGCTCTGTTTCTCAGCGGTTTTAGTGAGTGGCGACAACGATGTGGCTTTTGGAAATATATCGAATTTGATACATTTTCGATACTTGATATTTTATAATATCGATATATCGAAATAATAAATATCGCATAATAATATCGAACAAAAAATATCGATATATGGATTTTTTTCTGCATCTGGTTAGGCTGGAAACCGACCCCACCATAGATGGGAAAAGGCTGACAGGTGATGATCAGCTGGTCTTCTACTGTCATATTCACACAAACTTTATGAGAATAGTTTAGGCTGGCTTAACGACGAAAAATTTCAATGCAGAGGAGTTCAGAATCATGTACTGAATCCATGGTAACAGTTTTCGCGTCGATTAATAAAACTCAACCACACAAGGCGGGTGCGGGTCGGGCGCGGGTCGGGACGGCAGCAGCTGTACGGCGGGCTTGTATATACAATTGTTATTTCTTGTTCTTATTTATTACTTTCTTATACACGAAACGCGTGCACGGGTCGGGCGCGGAGCTGGTCGGGAGCGGGAGCCGCGCACGCTTTTCATGTGCTGACATCAAATAATACAAGGAATTACAATATACATATAGAAGCCCGCCGTACTGCCTTCCCGACACGCACCCGACTTGTGTGTGTGTTGAGCTTAAAGCTGAAGAGTTTGTTTTTTGTTTGTTGGAACTGCCAGTCGGATTTTCTAAAATTTGATAGCCCAATTCCTGAAGAAGGCAATAGGCAATTTAATATCACGGTAGGACCTGGAGCCGAGCAAAAAGAACTCTTAACGAAAACGAAGTAATAGCGCGGGAACGGGCGGGCGATGGGATGCGACGCGGTGGATCGAACAGAAGCTAGTAAATATAATAAAGCTAAAGAGTTTGTTTGTTTGAACATGCTAATCCCAAGAACAACAAATCGGATTTGATAAAATATTTTTGTTTTTGATATTCCAATTCTTGGCTAGGCTATTTAACATCACGCTAAGACCCTTAGGAGCTTAGCGAGGCGGGTCAAACCGCGAGGCACAGCTAGTTCAACACATAAAATAGCTACTGTATGTTGTTTAAATTCTTAAGATAAATACCTGGCTTTGTTGTATTAATTTAAAACTTCAACGAGGTGATTCATTTGATGATTATGTGAACTACAATGAGTAACTGACAGATATGTACCATTGCAGTAACGCATATCTAACCACTTTGAAAACAAAATCCCGTGCACACGACCCTGTTTTTCGTAGGTAATCATTACTATAGCAGCCGAGCGCTGCAAGCAAGAATAGTCCTTACAATGTACAGATATGAGTGTCTGCGATACTCCATAAATTACTACTTACTAGATTACTTAAGCAAAATTCCAATTAGTTACTAGTTTTATCACTTATTCACAGTTGGATGAGTAAACTGATAAATACTATGATTCCCTTTGATTATACCTATTCTTTGAAATAATATGCATCATCCCCCCTCACTATAGAACAGAATCTTTACCAACATTATAAAGAGAGAGCAAATTGTGAGTTTGCATATACATATACACAAACTCGAGGGTAATCTCCAGAAACACACCTCCTTTTTTAAAAATTCTGTCACCATTTAAATGGTACATTACTTCAGATGGACATAAGCTACATATTAAGTAAATATATACAAAAAGAACTACTTTATTATACTAATGAAATACTATCTTGTATTCATGCAAGCCTAGTACTTTTTGTTAGGTTACTGCTCAAACTTGTGCACAATGTGTCGTCAACAGAATACGGTCTTCCCATGTAAATTGCAACGGTTCCAAGCCAGGGCGGATTGCTAGTAGAATAGAATACTTTTTATTTTGTACACCATGCGAGTTACAGATATCAATCTGTCTAGCCTTTACCCAACTATGTTGGGATCGGCTTCTGGTCTAACCAGATGCAACTGAATACCAGTATTTTACATGGAGCAACTGTCTATATGATCTCCACAACCCAGTAACTGGGTAATACAATACCCTTGGTAAGACTGGTTGTCAAACTTTCGGGCTTCTGACTACCTGTAATGACTGTCAAAGATCCATGAACAACAGCCGGAAGCAATGGCTTAACCTGCTTTCCTAGCATGGAGGAGTCTCTGTATATAAAGATGGTCACTCATCCATGAACCAATCCCGGCAAGCGTAGTTTAACCTGATAGATTGATCCGTGCTGCATTACTTAGCCACAAGCTCCTACAGAGTTACATATATAAATGTAGTAATTTAACATACAGTGCCACAATGGGAGGTCTTAAAATTTTGTTGGGGTCAATATGTCTTCTAGTAGGGCCATTCGTCCCTATTAGCAATCATCTTGTTTGTAACTTGCCAGTTATTTTTCACACAAACCATTAATTTTTTCAATCATAATATCATAATTCTGACTTGTTTACCATATTAGTCAAGCTTAGCTATTGCAAACTGATTGAATATAATATAAGCATGTTACCTTGATCTCAAAAACGAAGAGAGCTAGTTAAAACAATACGTTAATTAAATACTCACAACGAACGTTACTACAATATTTGAACAATTAGGATGAGCAGCTTACACGATGTTTGGTTGTGTTTCTGAATGTAATATCTACAGCTACGATCTACAATTGACGCTCGTATTAATTACGGAGGGCATACGGGACAACACAGGCAGTGACTCAGAACAAAACTATGCACGTACATCCTTAAAAAGTCAAGTAACTGTTCAAAAGTTATCGTAAAAGGCATGCCGTGAAAACTTTCGATTTACACACAATCTACTAGAATAACCCGGATATCTACACATGTAAGACGTAGATAGGGTTGCGATGCACTCGTTAAATAACAATTGTGTCTACGAACGTAAAAGAAAGCGCAAAAAATGATTACCTTTTTTTCCTGAGTGTAATACTTGCACCTTTCTCTTCGGTTTAAAGTTAATTTTTAACATTTGACCTTCATGCTATAATATTATAGCGGTGGTTTACGTACTGATAGTATTATTGCGAAATAAATGGTTTTTGTTTTAAATCACAGTACAATTTTTTGACAGAAAACATGCACAATGAACACAAAGCAAAGACGCCATACTAAATATTTATGACATTTGCGTTCATATTATTGCCATTTTTCAAATAATTTATTGAATAAAAGATGAAAGCCAAGATCTTTTGATGTTCATTAATTTTATTTGATAAAAATATGGTTATTAATAATCGTGTGAATGCCTGTGAATTTATCATAAAATTTCAAATACGATACAAAAGTTATAAGAAAAACAAACACTACTATCAGCTTTTCTTTGTTTTCACCTTCCACTCTATACGCCATAGACAAGAACAGAAAATTACGAAAATGGGAAAAAAATGGCAACATTCTCCTCAATCATCACTGTCTATGAAACTTAGTTGACATTTCTTGTGGTGATAAAGTGTGGAAAACAAATAAGAAAACAACGGAAAATGTAAGTTAACATAATTTTATTGGATCAGTAAGAAACAGATCCTTCGATCTGCCTTTTAGAAACGTTTTGCTGAACCAAATATATTAATTTATTGCCTTGATTTTCAATTATCATCGTCGCTGTCAAAGTATTCCAACTTTTTAATTTTAGTACGTGTCATTGTCACCGCAGCGCTGCCGTCTATACTTATTTTGATCACGTGATCAATTCAACCGCCAAAATAATTGTCATTTTTTCGCCGACCCACTGAATTTTCTGTCGTTACAAGAAAACGGTTATTTTTCTCGTCTTTCTAGAGTTCTAACAGCTGAAAATACTCTAACACGCGTGCTAGTCGTTTGCCTTAAGTGAAAAAACATTAAAAACGCACAATCATGGCAAAAGTGCACATAACCAATGTTGTTGTGTTGGACAATCCTAGTCCGTTTCTAAACCCCTTTCAATTCGAGTTAACCTTCGAATGCATTGAGGAACTGAAAGAAGACCTAGAATGGAAGATGATATACGTTGGATCAGCTGAAACGGAGGAGCACGACCAGGTTTTAGACACAATTTACGTCGGACCTATACCTGAAGGAAGGCACATGTTTGTGTTCCAAGCGCCGCCACCTGATGTCACACGGATCCCTGAAAATGATGCTCTCGGCGTCACAGTGGTGCTTCTAACATGTTCTTACCGAGGACAGGAGTTCGTGAGAGTTGGTTATTTCATAAATAACGAATACTCAGAATCTGAGCCAGAATTACGTGAAAATCCTCCGGCGAAACCTCAGTTTGACAAAGTAGTGAGAAATATCCTCGCTTCTGAACCTCGTGTGACTAGATTTAAGATTAACTGGGCGGAACCTGACGCGGCGGCTGCTGCAGATTCGGGAGATGGAAACTTAGAAACTTCACATGCACCAAGTAATGACTCTTATGCCTTCAATGCTGACAGTCAGATCAGTGGGATTGAGTTCCAAGGCAGCTTAAGCGGTTATGGCGATAATTCTAATTCTATTGCTCCTATGGAGTGCTGAGGTAAGAAATCTTGTTATTATTTATGATTTTTTTATGTTTTGAGGCTTATTTGCAATAGATGTACCGACTAATGTGTAGGACTTTGTAATTACGAGGTCATACTGCTGATATATGCTGGTTAAAATGGTTGAACTGTTTTATATAGCATATAAAATATGCTAGCCCCCTATTACATATGAATTACATGTAACTGGGGAAATGTGGGTGTAGTACAGGTACCTACACCTTTGCCTAACACTACAGTGATGACAATTGTGATGTTGTAGTCCTTTACGAACCCTAAGTTCTTAGAAAGAAAAGCTAAATCCTTCGTCAGTAGGTTGTCTTAGGAGCAGATTTGATTCCTTTTGTAGCCATGATATTTAGTCATTTAAATCAACTTCAGTATAGAGAGAATACTGCAAATTAATCTCTACCACTGCCAGATTTATCTTTGTGACTTCTGTCCATCTTATGATTCTCTGGTAGATATTATTTATTTATAGCCACAGTCGTATTACAATAACGTTTTATCTAGTTCTGAGTCTTTGTGCAGCTCTTGGCAAAGGCCTCCTGCATCCCCTTCCTATTCTCTCTGTTCCTTGCCTGTCTAGTCCAAATCTTACCCTGCCATCCTCACCAAGTCACCCTGCCATCTTTTCAAAGGTTTCCCTTTCTCTTCCTTTCCCTAGGGTACCATAGGGTCCGTTCTCTGGTAGATATGGCTGTACTAATAAGAATATCACATAAACATATGCCTTCTTCCAATGGGGGTAGGCCAAAACGACAGAATGCCACCTGCTATGATCCTTACATACTGCTTTTGGTATGTTTATGTTCATATATTTGGTCATACACACACACACACCGGTTGCAAGTACTATGCACCTGACTTTTCTGAAGAACATCACCAATGAGGGCACTATATGTATTTATGCCCAAGGCCTTCCCCTCCCAGCATTTCAACTCACATCTGCCTTGTAATACATTTTATTAGTTGCCTTTCATTCATGCACTCAACATGACCAAACTGTAAGCCCATGTTCGCATGGACGTAACTTTGCACACTAGATTTTCAACATTCTGACTGTCGGCAAGAGTTGAAAATCCGACGGTGTATTTTTTTGACGCAGTGGGATGCACTCTGTTGAATACTCAACATTCGGCTTAACACCAAGATTTGAAAATCCAGTGCACGATAAAATCCCGCTGCTATATTTTTACACAACTGCTCAAAAAGGAGTGTAATGTTTTTACGTCCGTGTTTACATGAGCTAAGCTAAAATATGAAATAAAATATTCCTTACTCCTCTAGCACATGCTCAGTAACTATTGCAATTCGTGTAACAAGTAACAACATGTTTAAAAACTTGTTTACACATAAAATTTTACACTCACAGTGTGACTCATTTATATGACCTTTAAGATTTCAAAGGCCCATATTTATTTAGGTTCTAAAAATTCTTTTGAACATGATATGTACTGTAACCAGCAGTCTGCCTCAATGAGATGGATACATTAACAAGAATTGTCTACAATCTGTGTTCCGTAGCCACAAAACTGCCCACTTTTTTTAGTTGTAGGTACATATTGATTCAGTATTATGGAACACAAATTGTAGATTATATTAAATGAGTTCTTGTCAATGTATGGTAGCAGGGGCATTGACACAAAACATGATTCTGGACCCACTGCGTAGGAATTTTTCATCAGTTATTAAAAAAAATATATGCTTTTCCTATTTAAGTTCCTACGCAGTCAAAATGTACTGAACAGATTTTTTTTTTAACCACGTCTCCTTACACCTGACGTCTCTGACGTCCTCTTATACAGTGTGTCTGGTCACCAGTGTCCGACCTGTTAAGTTGACGCAATATGATCAATTTTATCCACCTTAAACATAATTTTTGTTTAATAATTGAGCTAAAAAAGAGGCATGTCTAGTTTTTTTTTTTTAAACATTTAAAAACCACCAAATTTTTTCAGACTTTTACGTTTCAAGTATTTTATTAAGGTTTTGAATGGAAGTTATTGCTAAAACTTTTAGTGTCAACTTATTGCCTACTTTTGTAGGGGTACAATGCCCTTATTATGGTGGATTTGTCGATAAAATTGATCATATTACTTCGCCTTGACAGTCAGACACCAGTTACCAGACGCTTTGTATGTGCTTTGCTTTGAAAACCCTACATTACCCCAGTTATTTGATTTCATTATTCATTGTTTATGGTTTTTATTTTCATCTAAACATTCTTTGTTTCAGATAACCAAATACTAGTTTAGCAGAATGAATATCCTGAGAACACGAAGTGGCTGAGCACTTCATGATGAGACTCATAATCTTGTATAGTGTACACATCAATAATGGACTGATAATTTTGACAGTCTGAAGTTACTATTTGATGAAAACTTGCTTGATTTTAGCTTAGGAATTTAATTGAAGTAGTTTTATTGTTGTACGGAATAGTTATATTTTTGTATATTAGTAGTAGATTCTCAATTTATTTAATAGTTTATTTAACAAAATTCTGTTTTCTGATAGTATATTTAGTGGGTTTGACAGTCTTGTTGCAAACTACATGATTAGCTTTTATTAATATTTTGTTCAACAAAAAGATTTCACAGCATATTTGCTGATCATGAACTTTACTCGTTTTCACTATAACTAAGCAAAACAAAAATTAATGCGTAAATAGAAGCGCGATGTTGGATTATCAACGCTCTGCTTACCACCGAAAGTTGGAAATCCAACATGGCGCTTTTATTTACGCATTCACTTATGTGTGAAAACCGGAATGGATCAGTCTTTCAGAACCCAGTGTTTAGTCTAATTTCTTGCTAACTGTAATTTTATACATTATAATATTTATTATTTTCTTCTAAGTATACAAAGTCTTTGTATTTAGAAATCCCTGAGAAGTTTCACTAGCTAATTTATAACAGTTTCTTTTTATGTCTAAAAGTTTTTATTAAATAGTAACATTGTTAACATGACTGACAAAACAACTGTATTTGTAATTAGCCTTTTTTTAAATATATTGTAATGTAATATTCTCTTCGACTCCTAAATCGAGCGACCTTGAACTTTTTGTATAGAAGTTTAAACTTTTTAAATGGCCGTGAATTCTAACTCTGAAGAATGATGGCCAGTATGTTGGCATCAAAATTGCATAAAAAAATTTTCATTGGCTCCTAATTATTTTCATGTTTTAAGCCTTTATTCCTCACATGGAATTGCATGGTGGCTCGATTTAGGATTCCCGGAGTGTACTTAGGTGTTCTTTCATAGCTGATATTACTCCCAGCAACATAACATTAACAAGAGGGTTATGGCAACTAAGGTACGGTTTGAATCATAAGCGGAGCGATTGGAGGGGCGGGAGATTCAAATAGAAAATATTTTCAATGAAGCCAAAACAAATGAGCTAGCGCTATAAATGTAATCTCGAATATTGCAGGTGTAAGTAGCTATTGAAAATCTTATCAAGCGCGCTCATTTGTTTTGGGCCACATGCAGAAGCGTCAAATGTAACGTAAACAGTGTAAACAGCACTTTAGAGTTCTTGTGCCTTTGCGGACAAGCATTATACAGGGTGGCTGGGGCATCGACGCGTAACCTTTTACTATGATTCTGGACCCTCCTGCGTTGAAATTATAAGCCGGTTATTTAAAAAAAAATGCTGTTTCGTTTAAAATGTATGGAACAGGTTTTAAAAAAAAAAATAACCGACAAAAAATTTAACTTTTTTAAAACGTAAAATTAAATGTTATGCAAATTAGACGTCCAAAATGCAATGCAACAAGAAATGTAACAAAAAAGCTGTGTTATATTTCATTAATCTGTACTCGACCAATGTCGTGTCGAGATGTGCGTTGTAATATGCAATATTTTAACACATCTGAACCCGACTTTAGCTTCAAATAACTCACCTCTCGCTCCGCTATCGCTTGAGCGCGGCTCGCAGCCTTACGAATGATTTATACTAAACAGTGCCAAGCCCAAGCCGATGACATATTAAATTACGTACATTTTATCTCCTCCATGAAGCCAACTACGCGTTGTAGGTACTTGTAACATGAACTCTACAATCTATATAAAATGTCCGTAACATTGCTTAGACTTTGCTTGCATAAATGAAGTTAAGATGTGCCTAGCATTGTTAGGGACGTTGCGTTGCATAGACGCTGCGGTGGCGCGGCATAGATGCCGCATAAATGCGACGTAGTTGTGACTGCGTAGACGCGAAATAGACGATGCGTTGACGCGAGATAGACGCTGCGCTGACGGTGCAAAGGTCGTCTTAGGGGCCACATAGATACTGTATTGTAACGCAGTATCTATGAAGCTTGAAACGCAGCATCTATGCGGCTTGAATCGCAGCGTCTATGCGGTTTGAATCGCAGCATCTATGCGGCTAGAATAGCAGGATCTATGCGGCTTGAAGCGCAGCATCTATGCGGCATGAAGCGCAGCATCTATGCGGCTTGAAGCGCAGCATCTATGCGGCTTGAATCGCATCATCTATGCGGCTTGGATCGCATCATCTATGCGGCTTGAATCGCATCATCTATGCGGCTTGAATCGCATCATCTATGCGGCTTGAAGCGCAGCATCTATGCGGCTTGAATCGCATCATCTATGCGGCTTGAATCGCATCATCTATGCGGCTTGAATCGCATCATCTATGCGGCTTGAATCGCATCATCTATGCGGCTTGAAGCGCAGCATCTATGCGGCTTGAGTCGCATCATCTATGCGGCTTGAATCGCATCATCTATGCGGCTTGAAGCGCAGCATCTATGCGGCTTGAATCGCATCATCTATGCGGCTTGAAGCGCAGCATCTATGCGGCTTGAATCGCATCATCTATGCGGCTTGAATCGCATCATCTATGCGGCTTGAATCGCATCATCTATGCGGCTTGAAGCGCAGCATCTATGCGGCTTGAATCGCATCATCTCTGCGGCTTGAAGCGCAGCATCTATGCGGCTTGAATCGCAGCATTTCTGCGGTTTGAAGCACAGCATTTATGCGGCTTCAATCGAAACGACTTTTGACGCTACGCGAGATGGGAAGGTTGACTTTAATTTTTACCGTGACACGGCAATAATGCATGAATATATTAATAATTATAATTAAGGAGTATTATTTACTACAAAAAAGTGATTATGATTACGAGAAATTGGAAAATATGAAATGGGGCATTACAGACACGGAGACATTTCAACTTAGTCTTTTCTAACTATTATAAAAAGATTATGAAATAATTTGTAAGGGGTCTACTGCATGCTTAGCACGACCACAATAGAAACGGATTTTGTCGACGGAAGAATAGACAAAATGACAGATTGTGATTGTTTATCTGTATTTTGTCTATTCTTTCGTCGACAAAACACGTTCTATTGTGGTCATGCTAAGCGTGTCGTATGCTAAGATATGGCACATGGAGTTCTAGAAAAAAAATCGGCATTGTAGAGCGCTTTCTCCGTCAGTCATACTGGTGGAACTCAGACCAAATAAAAAAAGCAAGACAGTGCTGTCAACAGTGCACTAACATGTGTGCACTTTACTGTGCGGTGAGGTGTAATTTTTTTGTAAATGTGTATGCACAGAACGAGGTGTAGTTTTGCATGCTTCACTGTATTGTTTTTTATGTGTAGTATCTTTCCTCTCGTTTCCTGCAATCTGTGGGAATGATATCGTGAAAAGGGACGGAAGTGTGTAACAGGAAGCCAGGGAAGCGCGCGCTATTTGATTTAACCAATGAGCGGGCGCAGTTCTGGAGTTGGCCCTCAGAAATGACCTTGATGAGGCCCCTTTAATGTCGCTCATTACCAAGGTGCGATGTCAGATGTTTGTTACACATCATATGTAAGGCTCGTTCGATTTTTTATTTGGTCTGAGGTGTGGGACTGTCTCTTATACTCCATCCATTATACCTACGCCGGAGATGGTACTACATCATCATCTGCCTAGCCAGTTCCCAACTATGTTGGGGTCGGCTTCCAGTCTAACCGGATGCAGCTGAATACCAGTATTTTACATGAAGCGACGGCCTGTCTGACCTCCACAATCCAGTTGCTGGGTAACCCTTGGCAAGACGGGTGGTACTGTACAAAGTTTCAAATTAGGTACCTCTCAACAATTTGTAAAAAAAAATATATGTTTTAGTTAACTTAATTTAAGTAAGTAGTAATAATAAATAGTTGTGATTGACAATTAACATGTTTTTAATTTGTATTATTTAGTAATTATTTATATGGAGCTGGATACATTGATTATATATAATGTATGTCTTTTAGTGAAAACTAAATTGTATTATAGTTTGACCGACACCGCTGTTCCGCGCTTTAGGTATGTGCGGGGCTCTGCAAAAGGCGCGCGGCGTCCCGCCCGCTCCTCATTCGTCAACGCTGCCCCCGCCTCGCCGCGGTCCCGGTCAAACTATAAACAAAAACTGAGAGGTGTCGTCCACTTGTTACGTAACAAAAGCGTCGTGACGGTCAAAATGTTACAATTTTTTCGGTCAAGCTCTCATTCGTGCAGAGTATGACGTGCGATAAGCAACTACGTTAAAAAAAAACCTACACAGTCATTACAAAAACAGATTTGATGTTGACATAGTATAGTATACACAAAAATGTTAATTTAATTATGAACTTCCTTAGGCCCTAATTGAACAATTGAGTTATTTAAGGGTCGTTGACAGTAGACTGAGTAACTGATTGACCCGTCGAGGGAGACCGGAAAAAATTGTGCCTGTTATTTACATACATAATATAGGTACAGCGCAAGGAACTTCGACCGGGTGTCCCAAGACAACTTTTTGTTTGGTACGAAATGGGAGGAGACCCGCTTTAGATGTCTAGTGATAATATCACAAATTTAGAAATCTGTGGTTAATATTCAAAACAATTACATAATTTTCATTACAAAACCAAAATATTTTTTCGGGAAAAATTTACATATACAATGTAAAAATACTGAGCAAACTACTTTCAAGTCTTGCATTTATCCTGTTACACCTTGTATAAATGTCACCGCATTATTATGAACTTCGTAAGTTCATAATCTATCGGTATTATATCCATTAGAATATAAACTGTCGTGGCAGCACAGTTGTACGTCTTTGAACCGCCATTGTTGTGTTTATGTTTACTTTTTGTCGATCACAAATTATACGAACACTACACTATTTGCGCTGTAGCATGGTGCGGGTGACAGTTTCAGTAACATTTCGTTTCACTCTTGAAAGTTGCCGCGATTTACAATTTATGACTTAATATTTCAGTTGTACCACATTCGTAATATATTAAATAATTAATAACTGTAGTAAATTAAATTAAACCCAACCAGAATGTTCTAATCAAGAAATAAAATCAAATTGAATGAAAAATTAAGCAAAGTGTTATGCGTATAACGTAACGCCATAGACGTATTTAGTGATGGGATGTACTGCTACGATGGATAGTCGATATTTTTTATAATAAAAAACGTATATTGTGCGTAGGTCAATTTTTATTTTTAAAAGGTCTAATTATACAACAGAACATTTATAGGGTAAGGTTGCTTAAAAGGTTGCTAAAAAAAAATACATGTTATTCGTCTAAACTCATATCAGAGTCAGGAACATCTGAATTGTCACTCAATTCATCATCTGAATCTGTGACGGATATTATTAACGATGACTCAATTATGTTGTCAATATGTATGTCACGATCCCAATCAGACATAATGTCCCTTTTTGTTTTATTCACGACCTTCGACCAGTCTTCAGGTTGAACATTGTTGATGGCCTCTTGTAATAGGGCCAACATCTTATTTGCCGTAAATGGCGGCGAAGTATTATTTCTTGCGGCGTAACCTAAAAATAAACGAACTTATAAAAAAAAGTATTCAAATAATCATCAATCAGCCTAATCTAGTATCTGGTAATGTTTTTAAACTAGGTACATGCTACGATCGGAAAGCTGATTTTTTTATAAAGCTTCAAAATGGGAATTGAAATTAAAAGCATACCTTTTATTTGGGCCCAAATCAGCTCAATAGCGTTATACTGGCAATGGTAGGGTGGTAGTCGAAGGACCTGGTGGCCTTTTTCTTTTGCCATCTCGTCCAGAGCATAGGTAGGAGTTGGTGGCTTATGGCGTCGGACTAAGGCAATAAGCTCCGTCTTTAACATTTTTATATCTGCTGTAACTCCGTTTTCACTCAGCCACTTCACCAACTCGCTTTTGCGGTTGGATTGGTTTGGGGGTTTATTAACTTGCACCGAATGGTAGGGTGCGTTGTCCATTATTATGGTCATAGGCTCTTTTAAATTGTTTAATAGACCTATGAACCAATCTTTAAATTTTTCGTAATTCATCTCCTCATGATACTCCGTAGTTTTTTTTTACTTAAAAGCCAGCAAACAATCAGGGACGAATCCACTTGCTGTACCTGCGTGACAAATAATAAGGCGTTCGCCTTTGCCTTCCGGCACTTTGGTACACGATTGTGCCGTATCGTCGGTCCAACTTTTACCCACTGTGTGGTTGGCGTTTAGCCACGTTTCATCCAAAAAGACAACTTTGCTCCAATCACTTATGTTTTTGGCCTTCCTTAAAAATCTACATCTTGCTAGGGCAATGTCAGTCCTATCCATAATAATCTTTCTTTTGTTAACTTTTTTGTAAACAAAGCCAATATCTTTTATAACTTGCCGTAGCGAAGTAATACCTCCTTTGAACAAGTCAGCTTCTTTTAATGATTTTAGAAGCTTGAGCAATGTGGGTAGCTCCATTCTTCTATAATAATCATAAATATGATTTCTAATAGCAACCTTAGCAAAATCATCCAAATCTGTGATTGGCTTCACCTTGGTCCGCTTTTTGTTGGGTGTCGATAATTTATTTTCAAACATCCCGTCTTGGCCAATTTTCTCACGTGTTATACGCGAAACAGTATTGCGGCCAATATCAAGAGCTTCGGCTACTCGTTCTACAATATGATTCAATGGTAACAACGGTCCATTATTTTGTTGTTCTCTTTCAAAGTAGTCTCGGAGGCGAACAACAAGCTCCCTGGCCTGACTACCCAAAACAGTTTTTTTTGTATGCTTAGGCATGGTAATAACAACAAACTCAACAAACTTATAACAAATAACAATTTAACAAAAATGAAAACAAACAATGAAATCGTAATACGTGTCACATTAAGTCACAATATAACGCGCTTGCACTCGTACTCGCACTCACAGCATCGCACGGGTAAACAACATGGCCGCCGCGCCGATGCACCATAGAGCAAAAATGTTGTCACGAAAAAAAAAAACATAAACCCGATTTTGATTATTTTATATAAGTACAAAGATAATTATGTAGCCATAAAACATTTATATTGACAAGTTTATACACGTAGCACACACGTAGTTACACTGCACAACTGAATAATACACTAATTTTCATAACAATATTAAAGAGAACTAGATTCACGCTGCGAGTATCGTTAGCGATAAAAATGAATTGCATAACCTCACATCCCTACGTGGTACTGGCAAATGTCAACGTCATACGGGCAACTGTCACCCGCACCATGCTACAGCGCAAATAGTGTAGATAACTATGCATGAGACTTGGAGTGTAGCACTATTAAAAGACGAACTAAGAACAGGGGAAGCGTCTACCACTGGTAAAAAGCAGCTTTAGTGGAAAAGTCAATAAATTATGAAAGTTTTATATATTATTGGTTATTTTGTGTTGTTGACTTAGTTCATTTTTTTGTTAAAGACTGGAGGCGTACGATAGAAATAACCTGATCAGAGTTGAAAATCAACTCGGGCATGATCATCCTGACTGAAAAACCTCAGAGATAACACTTCTAGCACTGATCTAATATGATAATTTAAACACACAGACTTTACTATAATTTACATAATATCATATCACAAGTGCCTGTATGTCATGTAATGAAAACGGAATAGTTCTCATGGAATATCGGATTCCAATTTTTTTCTCTTTAGAGCGTTCTCCAATAGTTTTTTTATAACATCTTTGGCAAATACATGGGTCCCCGTGTTTTTGCAGTAAATAGCAGCGCAACTGGACCCGATAATTAATTATGCGTAAATGAAGTCGCTTGTTTACAAAAATTATTAGACGCTGGAGATCAGCGCCATCTGAAGGGAGCAAATGGCAGTTTTTATCCCCATTGGTGACATCAAATCTGAGATTGAACTAAATTACTGCCACCAACTGCACTAGACTGCTTGAAAAGTGAGTAATAAGTAAGTTTCGAACGTTTTAGCTGCAGTCGGGTTTTTTTTTTTTTACTTTTTACAATGAGGCTAGGCAAATCCATTAGAATGCCGCGTGCCTCCTTGCACACTCTTTTCATTCCGATTTTAGAAATTTTACGATATAATTTTGTTTGACGTCCGCAAATGGAAACGTTCTTTACCACTATATCATACACCTAACAATAATTGCTGGCTATATCAAATTGTAAATTGTTGTAAATAATTTTTACTCTCATGTAATAAGTGTAAATTACGTTTAGAAATTACTTTAATTCTTAATACATAGTTTAATAACACGATTTTGTTTTACTTTTTACAATCACCTACTAGCCCTACTCAATAGGCCGTCTTCCATTAGCACCCGGGTAGGGTTACCATTACAAAATTTGAAAAGTCCTGACAAAAAGCCTGACATTTGCAAACAAGTCCGGATATTAAAAATTTTAATCTTATTATTTCAGTAATCATTATTCATTTTTAAAGAAAATCCGCTTAGATCGAAAAGTCCGGACAAATGAGAAGACCGGACATAGTCTGAACGGGGGCCGTAAAGCCGGAAAAATCCGGGCGGATGGTAACCCTACACTCAGGGCCTCGCGATTCATGGGGCCATAGGTCCTTCCAGCGTCGTAGGTAGAGACCCAAAAGAAAACCTAACTTATCTCGGGCGAGGAGCAAAAATTTTCCTCCTGCATTCTAGGGCCCATTACGAACGGCCCAGGGTCTCTAGTATTATTACTGTACTCTGTGGCCCAGGGCCTCCAATAGATAATAGACGGCCTTGCTTAGCCCTTCACTCGCATAGAGGATATATATCTACCTAGCCTTTTTCCAACCGTATGTTGGGGTCGGCTTCCGGTCTCACCGGATGCAGCTGTCGCCATATACCTTTAGTGACGAATATCTGAACCTAAATTTTTATATATCTAAAAAATAAGCCAAGGTACGATTTGATTGAGATCTAACGACCGCTGTGATTATACAAACTGATTTCAACTGAATAACCGTTAGGTACTGAATCTGAATTATCATCGCAATGATAATGGCGGTCCCCCCCAAAAGGGGCCTCTAACCTCCCCTTATAGTCACCCCGAGCCTCGCATCTGAATGCTGGTCTGATTTGGTATCATTTCTGAATCTGATCGCTGTTAAAACAATACACACACA
Organism: Omphaloscelis lunosa; assembly: GCA_916610215.1. Lineage (NCBI taxonomy): Eukaryota > Metazoa > Arthropoda > Insecta > Lepidoptera > Noctuidae > Omphaloscelis > Omphaloscelis lunosa. Next base: position 7,174,033 of record OU744270.1, read on the forward strand.
CGACAACAGTATGAAATCAATATTGAATGAATATCTGGTAAATCTGGAGACACATGCACTGAGAAATAACAAATTCGCTCACCAACATACTGCTAGCTCCGACCATCAGGCCCAAGTGATTCGGGTGCGCGCGCGCTGTCAATCCCTGCGCGCTACTCTCTCCCACCTCACGTCACGTCTTACCTAGTTATTATCTGTACCTATAGCATAATAGACTATATTACTTCGCATTCCCGACAGCAGCTGAATACCAGTATTTTACATGGAGCGACTGCCTATCTGACCTCCACAACCCAGAAACTGGGTAATACGATACCCTTGGTAAAACTGGTGAGTCTCGGTATGTTCTTCAAGAAAAATAGTGAACTGTTTAAAAAAGCTTCAGACCAACGCTATAAATCGACAAGACAAGAATATGGTCTCGAATTAGTTCTAAAGATTCTCAAAGACCGCCCTTATGCACAAAAGCATCCTCTGTATGGTTCTGAAAATATTCAATAAAATACCAAATGACATTAAAGATTTAAACTTGACACAATTTAAACGGAGACTAAATAATTTGTTAATTGAAAAATGCTACTATACCATTGACGAATAATTTCTTCTCGACAAAATATAATAAACTAAATGATTAATTATACAGGGTGTAAGGGACAGCCCTCCGCAGACTGATAGGGTGATAGTCTGGTGGGTGGGGGTATCATACTAAGATGACCGGTACATGAAATTATTTCAGGAATGTTATGGGAATCCAATTAACCTGATTTGTTTTATTACCTTACGCGCAATGTATCGCTACCGTGGCAAAACGCACGTAGGTAGGTAGCGAACGGCAGCGCAGCGAGAAATTGAACAGCTGATTTCACGCGTCATTTGTTCAACATCCATTGCTGTTTTTCTGTTTTACCTGTTCTATTTACATTAATGGACTGCGTACAGAGAATGTAATTTTACATTGAAAGAAAGAAATAGTAAATGAAAAAAGGCAAAAAAAAAAAAAAAACGAAAATTTTCCTGGGAAAATTTTCGGTGGAATATGATTCAGAATAAGGAGCTGAATGTACCCTGTTAGTTTGCGGAGGGTTGTCCCTTACACCCTGTATATTTATGTTTGAAAATTCAAAAACTTGACTTATTAATTGTGTTCTGAATATTTATTATAATAATTAATTGTATTCTAAATGTTTATTATAAAAATTGATTGTATTATTAATATTGATTTTTTTATTAATTTGTATTAAATATCGATTCTGACTTCTTATATTGTTAAATAGTGTATGCCCTAACGGATTATTTTTTGAGTTACCTACCTTAATCTAACTATAAAACCTAATTTAACACCAAAAATCACACTAATAAATACCTACTTAAAGATGGTCACCCATCCACGGACCAACCCCGGCAATCGTAGCTTAACCTGATGGATCGACCCGTGCGGCTGCTATTACTTAGTCGTTGGAAACGGCCGAAACTACAGATTTCGTGCTTAGTAGACCCCCGGCTTCCTAAAGATGTACCCAATATTCCTGTGGGTAAGATAATAATATTAAATTTAACCTTTTGTTCGACCCACGTTACGCCCACACGTTGTGTAGGAAAGGTCAGGGTCCTCTCAATATTAATTTTTCGCAATAATATTGTTGTATATATAAGATTAGAAAGGGTCCAGAAACGATTTCTATGGCACCTTGCTTTTTCCAAAGGGAAAAGCGAGCAATTGCCCTCTTATGTGTTTATGCTGATCTCGCATTGTACAGGATTTTCGTACAATGCGAGGTCAGCTTGTACTGGAAATGTATAGCTTGATGTGTAGCCGTGTGTACTATCGCGAACACGCATATCTGAACACCGTAAGGACTATTCTTGCTTGCAGCGCTCGGCCGCTTACCTACGAAAAAAAGGGTCGTGTGCACGGGATTTTGTTTTCCATGTGGTTAGATATGCGTACCTATTACTACCCGAAAAATAAAAATAAAGGACACTCGTCACTATCTGCAAATATTGGAAAAATTTAATATTTTGGGTAGGTAAGGCAAATATTTGCGAAGGACGGTAATATTGATGATGTATTTGTAATATTGATGGTGTATTTGTAAACTGTAGGTAAGTACTGCAACTGCCTCGGACCACGCACAATGCCTGGTTCGAGGCCGTTCCATAGAACTTATCCCAAAAACAAACATAACATTGTAGTTGTAAAACATGTTCTCCCGTACATCGATATAGGTACACACGGCTACACATCAAGCTATACATTCCAGTATAAGCTGGTCTCTCATTGTACGGAAATCCGATACAATGCGAGATCAGCTTATACTGGAAATGTATAGCTTGATGTGTAGCCGTGTGTACGTCACGGTCAATTCTCGAACTGCAAATGTAAGTAAATTTGTACAAATTATACACAAAAAAAAAGTAGTGCACTCCGGGAGTGCCGACACAAGTGAAAACTTGAACAAGACCGCCTTGGTGGAAGAAAAATACTTGTATAGAACATTGATCTGTAATCTTATCTAAATAAAGAGCAAAACGGCGTTTACAAAAAAAAAAAAAAACGTGCTTCCGAAACCTTTAAAGTAAAAATACTTGAACTTTGATCTGTAACGTAATATAAATAAAGAGCACAATCGCGTTTACAAAAATGAGGTGTCGGTAATAGTGTCGCGAATTCAATGATTTAGTCCCATCTCAAAAATACCCAACGGTCATAAAAAAATTTAATAAAACTACAAATTAACGATTTTCGGACTTTTTCTTGTTGTGAGACCTTGCTTTTTTCCAAATTTCATAATTCTAGATCAACGGGAAGGTTTTGATTTATTTGCGAGTATCAAAATATGTTGCAATACCGTATTTTTTTATTGCGTTCATTTAAAAACTTGATTTTTGTAAAGCTCCAAGGGACCGTAGACCTACGTATTTGATATTAATTGAAACTTGATACCTCCACAAGTCCCTGAGAAAAAGGGTCTTGACAGACTGACAGACAGACGGACGGACTACGAAGTGACCGCTTTTTCCTTTTGAGGTACAGAACTCTAAAAAAACAGGCCACATTTCACCGTTGAAGAAATCCCCGAAGAAATTTATAATTAGCGACCTAATTGCTTCCGATTCACAAGCTCGGTTCTCGATACGAAAGGCTAAATCGATATTTTGTATACCTAATGTTAATTATGGATGTGGGTGTGTGATAAATGATTAAAACCTACCTACCTACCTACCTATAGGCATACCTACACCACAGATTAATACAGATGGGACACTCCGCAGTTTAGGTATGAAGCTACAAGTACGCGGGCCCGTCTTGTCGGGCCAATTCAATGAGTGTAACGTACTCAGAAGGGGTATACCTTTTATGGTAGAACTTTTTATGTCATAATATTATTTTGCATAACAACGAATAGCATAATCTTCATTTCGCAAATTAGCACACATTCAAAACTCATTTGGCATAAATTTCATATCGATAATAATTAAAAAGCAGAATCAGCATTTTGCAGAAAGTTCATACAAACATGCAAACAAGCAAACAGCGAGACTAGATATGCTATCTGCTCCTCAGCTCGCGGGCCGCCTCGCCTCGCTTAAATTACACTCTAGGGGCCTACCTACCTCTAACCCATTCTAGGGGTCTGCCCTAGTAGACAAGACTACGTGGAGTCGATTTTGCAGCGATTATTCCAAATAAAATTCTGCCATCCGAAAAGTATGCCATTGTAAATTCGGACATATTATTATAAACATTCGGCCAAACAATAATTATACTAAATTACTTTTATCTCATAAAAATATTCGTCTAAAGACGATAAATGCCAAGTGTGTTATACCAAATAAGTTTTGGAGTATCATGATTCTGCCAAATACCCTCTATTTGGCAGAATCTTGATACTCCGAAACTGTAGTCAGAAGATCTAAGAGTCACGCGATAGAAAGAGAGGCAACATCTAGGTGAATATAATGTGTATCTGTATGTAATTAGCGCAGTGCGACCTGTATCCTACTTGCGATACAACACAATTCTCAAACTCTCAAACTCAAAGCATTTATTTCAATTAAGGCGAAAGCGCCGACCCTGTCCGCGAAATTCAAATTTTCTTACGTTTTTTGTATTTTTTAGGTCAGTCTTAGATCTCATGTTAATGATTGATTGATTTGCGGTCGTAAAAATAATAAATATATATTTACAGAATGTTAATAATTAAAATCGTAAATACAATTCTCAGTGATGGTGTATAATGTCATAAATTCACGAAATTGACATTCTTAGCAGCAAATAATGTTATTTAGGTAACCGTGAGATGTGGAAGAAATGGAGGGAGGCCATCTTTTATGACCGCCAATCAATCAATCATTAACATGAGATCTGAGACTGACCTAAAAAAGGAAAAAAAACATAAGAAAATTTGAATTTCGCGGGCATGGTCGAAGGTTCCACCTTAAACCATTTACAGGCACTTTTGAATTGTCAAAGAGTCTGACAGTTAGTCAGAAAGTTGAAGCTAATTGCCCATTCCAAAATGTAGATCTCTATGGAGAAGAACGGGCAAGAAACTCCAAGGACACTCTTTTAAATATAGATTTTTTTTTTCGATTTGAAACAGATTGCTAAACCATTGCTTTATAAGTTGGAAAAAAAATCTGCTCAACAATGTAAATAACGCAATGAATTTTGTTGAACTGTCAAAATGAAACAAATTAGGCATAATTGTTTACGAAAATAAGTTACAACTACGGTACTGAATTGCACTTTATTGCGTCGTAGCAAGAGTCGCTTTTTATTTAAATGTTTTTGCGGAGTGTCCCATCTGTATTAATCTATGCCTACACCTAATAAAAGCGTTGCCCCGACGTAGAATGTCAGAAGGCAGTTTTATGGATCAAGGGCTGAAATTATTACAAGGGTTCTTGCCGCTCTGCTTGCTCTCTGCTGTTGCTCTCTCATCTGGCTACGCCCTGGTCGTTTGTCCAGCGTTCCTAAGTACCTTTTGACACGTAGACGACGCGCTAAGTTCAGAAATGAATAAAAAAGTTACAGTAAACAGTGTGTTTTGCAGTGTCGCTAGCGTAGCGTCTACGCGGTGTCTGCGTCAACCAACACAATATGAGAAAGCACTCTAAACTTACATCAGGACGATAACTAACGTTGTTTATATTTTTAACCGACTTCCAAAAAGGAGAAAGGAGGTGATTCTATGTTCCACTTTATGTATTTTTGAAGTGAAAACTTCTTTAAGCGTGTTGGGCATTTTTGAGATGGGACTAAACCATTGATTTCGCGACACTGTGATGACACCTCATTTTTGTAAACGCGATTGTGCTTTTTATTTATATTACGTTACGGATCAAATCAAATCAAATCATTTATTTGCAATGAATGTAGGTTACATTAAAATACAGGTGGAATAGACAGGAGTGAGCCTTGTACATTCTGCCTGAAAATAGGCACGCAAAATTTATTTAAAAAAAAAAATTAAAATAATTAAGCATCTAAAAATAGTTATTAATTAAGATGTCACAGTTAGAATTATTGCAATTATACATTAATTAATATTGAAAATATCAAATTAAAATGTTAATATGAAAAAATTTAAATAAGAATAATGTGGTACCTAATATGTTCAAGATAATATTAATAATATTTAATTTTATTATACATATTGCTGATTAAAAAGTTTTGTCCATTAAAAATTCATCAATCGAATAATAACATTTTTCTGTTAGGAAGGCCACTAATTTCTTTTTAAAATTTTTAATTGTTTCATTTTTCATTACATCTGGCAATTTGTTGTATATAGTAGGGCCCATACAAACAACACTTTTCCTCATAAGTGCTGTGTTACAGGATTCGATGTGTAATAAATTTTTGTATTGACTTCTAACAGGTCGTTTTCTAGTTTCTGTCATCGTGGGAAAAAGGTTTTTATTGGTCTTTACAAACATGGCCATTTCCAGAATATACAATGACGGAAATGTGAGCACTTTTAGGGACTTAAACTTTGGTTCGCAACTGTCTGTGGTCTTCAAACCACACATCGCTCTAATGCAACGTTTTTGCGCTTTGAATATGTACTCCCTTGAGCTGCAATTGCCCCAGAAAATAATACCAAATCTTAAAATTGATGCAACCAGGCCATGATATGCTACCAAAGCAGTTTGGTTGTCAACTTTCCTGGACAACTTTGAAAGGACATATGCCGCTGAATTCAACCTTTTGCAAATTTCCTCTGCTTGTGGTTGCCAATTTAGTTGTCTGTCAATATTAATTCCTAAAAATTTTGCTACTTTAACTTGGTCAATTTTTTGTTTATTGTAGTCTAACGATACTTCTTTTGAAATTGTGCGTTGATGGAAGTGCATTATGTTAGTTTTTTGTAAGTTTATCACTAAGTTGTTTCTGTCAAGCCAATGTACGATATCTTCCAGGGTCTTATTTATGTCCTGTTCGTAGCTATCTGGATGTCTACATTTTACTACCGCGGTGCTGTCATCGGCAAATAACACCATTGAATTATCAACATGTCGTGGCAAATCGTTAATATAAGTTAAGAAAAGGGGTGGCCCAAGGACGCTGCCCTGTGGTACACCATATTTCAATGTTCTATGCAAGTATTTTTAGTTTAAAGGTTTTGTAAACGCGATTGTGCTCTTTATTTAGATAAGGTTACGGACCAATGTTCTATACAAGTATTTTTCTTCCACCAAGGCGATCTTGTTCAAGTTTTCACTTCTGTCGGCACTCCGGAGTGCCACCACTTTTTATATTTTTTATTTATTATCATCGATATTTTTGTCTGTTGAGGACCGATTTTGAAAATTATTTTTTCCTTTGGTAGAAGAAGCTTGCGCGGTGGTCCGATATTAATTTTATTAACTTTACTTGGGTAGTTTTTGAGTTAGCTTCAATAATACGTATTTTTCCGCCTTAGTTTTTATTGATGATAACTACGGATGATAAGTTAAAATAAGTTTGTGTCACTGTTATTTACATAGAGGGTAGTGGTATTAGAATTTGTGTGGGTTAGGTTAGTAGGTACCACAACTAAAAAGTGAAAAAATAAACAAATTTTACAAAAAAAAAAGGCGCAAAATAAATTAATAAAAACCAACAAACAGAGTACAAAATGAAAAATAACTTTAATTTCGGAAATCGATGGCAAAAAACGTAAATTAAAGAAACGTAATTCCGAAATTATTGTTAATTTTCTATTTATTGTGTTTTTTTGGAAGTCAGCTGTTTTTTTTTTTTTTTTTTTGTTTATATTTATGATTATTTGATCATTTATTCTTGTATTTTATATTTATTTTCTAGCTATCTATTCATATGTTTGACTGGTAGAAAATGCTTGAGGCATTAAGTCCTCTTTTACACTGTTTACTTGTTTACAACAAACTTCCCATTGACATTCGAAAGTCACCATTAATAGATATAAAATCTGTATTAAAAGCAAACTTTGTAAAAAAGGGTATTATAAAATTTCTGATTATTTAGAAGATAAAAAAGCTTGGGATTAAGGCCCTTTCAAACAGACGCGACACGCGACGCGACACAAAGACACCGCTCGTCGCGCGACGAGCGGTGTCTTTGTGTCGCGTCGCGTGTCGCGCCTGTTTGAAAGAGCCTTTAAGCTGCTCGCTCTACCTAAGCCTTGTGTTAAAACTTGACATTTTAATTATTATGTAAAATCATCAAAATATACCAGTTTTATATCACATTGACATTGTTGAAAGTTATATTCAAAATGACATGATTATTTTGTAAAGTAGGTATTATCTATATTATTTTAATTAATTATTGTGAATGTGAGGACTATGTGGATATCATTATTATTTTAATTTCTCAGTTAATTTTAATTATGGTCTGGCAGTTTGAGTAGTTTATGCGGCCTACCCAAATGTCCTTTCTTTGGTATTGTTCGTCGAGTTGAGCTCCACGATTACTGACAAATGCTTGCACTGACTGGACAGGTCCACTCAAATCTGTGTGGTTCTTTCCTCAAAAGACCATTTCAGACACTAATCTACATGGTCCTCATATGGCATGACCAAGATTATGTCTGGACTTTAAAATCAACCTCTGAGTTTGTTTCGGCCTTTCTTCTCAGAGTAGTCAGGTAGGAAACGCCGAACTCAACTAGCTTATTTTTATTTATTTTTTTAATATGACGAGTAATAGTGATTCCGATATCCTATTTACAGAATAAACAATTTCATTTCATTTCATTTCACTTCAAAAAGATTTAATAACAAAAATACTTAAATAAATAAACATAAAACTACATAGTACACAGCCTTAGAAATTAAAATGAAGATAAATGATGTTACCGGTTGTAAAATAAACAGTTTATTATCTAAAATAAATTTCGTGTAATCTTTCCATTATGACTTTGTAGCTTCAGTATTAATTTATCAGTGATTGTCTGCAATCGTGTTTCAGAGGTAAACAGTGTGTTCTGTGCAAAGTTTAAAACACATAATTTTATACCATAATCTTGCAAAGTATTCAAACAGCGGGGTAATTGCGTAAAACCATTGATATATAAAAACCCAAGATGCACAGTCTCGAATAAAAGTAACGCTCGAAAGTGTCCCGAAACTTTATTTCTCTCTCTTTCTATAAGCTACAAGCATATATTATTGCAAGTTCAACCTTACGCCAATTGCTTAAAGTTGTTATTACAACGCAGGTACTTAAAGCAATAAAATATTACGACCGACCGTGGTCGGTAGGACAAGGTATTGAGTGGAGTCGAACATGACTTTTTTTTTTCATCATACATTATTAGTTAGTATTTTAAGAGTTTGTTAAATTGTGTTTTAAACACATAAATATACTTTTATTTGTGCATAAATATGTTTTTGGGTAGCCTATGGGTATATCAAAAAAACAAATAATAACTGTTAAAATTGTTTATTCAAATATAAATAACAGCCGTTTTACGAAGACGTTTTATGCCTTTTAAAGTGACATACATATCTTCCTCCAAAAAATGCTCGGAACGAACGACGCTTGAATTATTCGGCTTAAAAAAATCTTCTCGCCTTTTTTGGCTGACGATTGATGTCCATTCTCCACATCGTATTGGGTCACGAGGAAAACTAAAATTAAAAAATAGGAAGTTTCCATTAAGTTTATAATGTGACACTTACAAACTACAGACTACGCGACACTTCAGTCTATCCTTAGCATGCCGCATGTCGCGAACTCATAAGTTGGCCCATAAATTAATCGTTATACATCATAATATTTATTTACGAACATTAGAAAAATGTTAAATTGGCTACATCCTGACCTACACGTTATGTAACGTAAATATTTATATTTGTCAAAAACTACATACAAAAAAGGTTCAAAAGTACAAAAATTTATTAATAAAAAGAAACACAAACAAAAAAAAATCGACTCCACTTATTAGAACAGGGTCATTTTTATAATGCGACTAAAATAAAAAGGAGACTGTAATGCGTTGTTCTAACACTGAACAAGCAGCCATTGAAGTTAGCCGTATTTTACTTTGAGCGTTGAATGAAGTTTTTAGAAAAAATAAATCAAAATCACACATTGCTTGTTATAATCGGTCATAAAAACAACAAAAACTAGTCAATAAGTTTTTTACTTACCGAAAATACGATATCCCATCCTTTTTTAACCTTCTTGACGTAATATTTTTACAATTTCTCACAGAACACTTCGGCATTTTTAACGACTGCTTCCAGACGCGAGCGACGCGAGACTATTTGAAATGAGCGCACAATTTAGAATGTTGCGCTCATTTTTTGCGGACGTTTTTTAGACGTTGAGTGTGCATCTTGGGTTTTTATATATCAATGCGTAAAACACATAAAATGACAATTGATCGCAATGGGTTTCATCTTGACAGTTTAGCCACGTTCATTGCTTTATTTACGTTGTTGAGCAGACGAATTTTTTAAACCTATGAACATGGGCGTACCCAACGTTTAGCTCAGAGGGGCAAATCCGAAAATTAATCCGGGTCCCCACACATACATGTTTTAAGGCTCTTGCAAACCAGCGCGATATCGCGGGTGCTACAAGGGTCGCGCTGCCTGTAGCGCCTGCGATATTGCGCCTTTACACTACAGGAAAAATGAGGTACCTATGTGTATGTAGTGTATGAGGGAAACACCCGAAGGAGATCCTGCTATTAGGTAGTAAAATTATTTATTAGAACTGTGTGCTAGCTTGCTGCGTTTGTGCATTTTGCTTGACACAACATGACAGGCCGCGTGGCGCGTTTTATTTTTCTAAATTGGATAATAATGTAATTGTAAAATAAGTCTTAACTTGACTCTAACATATACCTTTTATCGATACCAGTAGGTACTTAGGCATACAAAATCCAGGGGGAGCAGCTGCCCTCCCCTGTCCCCCCCCCCCCCCCGTAAGCCCATGCCTATGACGCAATAGATTAGCTATATGCTTCAAAATCATTCAGATTGTGTTACGTAATTAAATTGCTGATCACGGATAAAACAGTTTTTTTTTTCTTTTAGATGTTGTAAAAGCTATCTACCTACTTAGCTTGTCTATTGTCAATTTAAAAGCTTCTGCCCGTGACTTCGTTCGCATGCAGGGACCGCAGAAGTATACTCCATGATTGGGGGGGGCAAACTTCTTTGGTGACCCCCTTCCACATACACTTTAAATTCCGTCAAAACAAATCTTTTTCTTACGTACATGCGCTTTTTCATAGCTCTGTGAAGGATAGCACAAATAAACATTTTTTAACAAGTATTAAAATTGGAGGGGGCGCGGCCCTCCCCGTTTGATTTTAGAGGGGGTATATGGCCCCATCTGCCTCCCATTTCCGCGGTCCCTGTTCGTGTGGAAGTCTTAATAAGACTCCAAAATATTTATTTATAAGTACTAATAATAAAGTGTCTGAGCCGCGCGGAATGGTATCTCGTTGACATGGGCATGCACAGTTCGGCTCTTCTCGGTAATGCTCGATTCTAGTCGGGCGTCCGCCCTCGGCCTCCGACCCACCGCGTCGCATCGTATCGCCCGCCCGCGCTATTACTTCGTATTCGCCTAGCGTTATTTCTGACTTTTTTAATTTTCCTCGATTGCTAAGGGTCTTAGCTTGATGCACTGGCGGATTAAGGAAGGGTGGCAGGTGCGGTCCGCCCCGGGCCCCCAGGTCCCAAAGCTCGAAAAATACTTTTAATCAAATCCCATACAAGACCAAAATATGTTCAATAAGTTAAAAGCAGTTCGTAGTTGGGGGCCCCCTACATGCTAAATATAAACGTAGGGTGCTGAATTACCGTGCCTCTGGCAACATACAGGCAACTGAAGGAACACGGGTGGGTTTTAGTCAGTAATAGTCTGACACGCCCTCCCGCTCCGCCCAGAGCGGGAGAAGTTATTTGATAATTTCCCACCCAAAAAAATGGTGCTAAATTTTTCGAGCTAACTTCGTACGCTCTTCCATTTTACATTCTCTTTTTCTCCGATTTCTCTGCGTAAGTCAACAAGTACAAGTCGTGCCATTAAAGATGAGACTTGACGCACCACGTGGTTTGACTTGCGCAGTAGACGATTTATGGGTCTCTTTAGCGGTATGAGGTCCCCGCTGGGGCGTCATCGGGGCGGGGGAAAGAGCGGCGGGAGGCGCGGTCATTTCTCAACTTTAATGGCACGACCTGTAACTGCTATTTACGTATGAATAGTCAAAAGAAAACTTAATCTGTCCGGGGCGGAGTGCTAAAATTTTTCGAGCTCGCTTCGTTCGCTCTTGCATCCTACATTTTTTAACTTTTCTGTATAGGTTGACAGAGTAATTCCTATTTCTGTGTTTAATATTCAGAAGAAATTTTAAACTATGCGGGGTGCAAACATTTTCGAGCTCGCTTCGCTCACTCTACCATCCGTCGACAAGGTATCTGCTATTTCTGTATCAATTGTCAAAATAAAACCTAACCTTAAATATTACGTTCATTCCTGGGCGTGAGGGCCTCATTTAATTTTTCCGCCCTGGGCCCCCATCAGGCTTAGTCCGCCACTGGTTTGATATTAAATAAATTGCCTCTTCAAGAATTCCTCAAGAATTGGGCTGTCAAATGCAAAAAGAAGTTTTTAAATCCGACTGGTAGTACCAGACTTTAGCGCGTTCAAAAAAAAAACTCTTCAGCGTTATCATACTTATAATCCTTACATATTTATTATAAAACAAAGTCCCCCACCGCGTCTGTCTGTCTGTCTGAACGCGATAACCTCAAAAACTACTGAACGGATTTTCAAACAGTTTTCACCAATGGACGGAGTGATTCATGCGGAAGGTTTTAGTGTACGTATAATCATTAACGTTTTGTGTAAATTGACTGAAATTTGACGATTATTGTTGAAGATGTCGGAAAAAATCATACCGACTGGGAACTGGCGTGCGCTGCGGAAATGGTAAAAGTTACATAAAATGTATATTCTACAATATTGTTCATCTTAAAAAGTTCTACAAAAAAGTCCGCAATGGCATATGTCTATCTTCTAAGGATGACCCACAATAACCATTTTTATCATTCAGAATTTGATAAAAATTTCATTGTTATTTCCGAAGCTATTTTGACCGGTATTATATTAATCGTTATCCAATAAACTATGTTACTTTAATTGAGCATTTAGATTAAAAAATGCCTTGTCATCATTTCATTTAAATGAATAGTTCAAAAGATATCACAGATTCATAATTACGCGTGACAAAATAATTATGGTTGACCGACGCGGGCGCAGCGGTAGGAGTCAATGACCTTTTCCTCGGCTTTAAGGTATGTAATCCCGGTATCGGTAGTACGTTCCCGTGAGATACTGTCCGACATCTACGCGGGCGAAGCCGCGGGCAAAAGCTAGTCATACTTATAATTAATTATACATTTATTCATTACGTACGTATTAATGCAATATATCGAACGTCAAAAACCTTGTGTTTGATTTCTAATAGCATTCAATAAGTGTGTCGCGAAATAATTTGCTTTCATCGATTAATACAGACCCACAATACTTCCGAACCTCGCGCAGAAGGCTGCGCAATAACATTTTTCGGAACCAAATGGTGACATGAGGCGAGTGTGAGTGAGAGAACATGCGCGAAAGTTCGTAGTGCCTATGTTCAGACCTGCCAAGTTATATCGGCCGTATTTTACGAATTTACGACAGTGTTATTTTATTTTCAACTGTAATTTGTTGCGTATAGAGTTTCCAATTGATTGTAAATTGCTACTGTATTAGATCATTCTTCTGCAGCACAAAATAAAGACTCGACCACACCGTTCCAATAAATCTAAAAAAATATTTCAATTTAACCTTAACGCATTTAGTGTGGCCAACGCGGATGCGAGTTTTTCGGATGTTCACTATGTGCTTCCGACGCTAATGCGCGTCCATACAATTTACATAACTTTCTTCGAGTGCGGCGTGACGCACCTATGCGTTCCATTGTGCATCTCTATTGTTTCGAAAACATCCTAAAATAAGGGTGTCTACACACAAGTACGATATTCGGTTGTTACATATGTAATGTGTTACAGTGTCAGGGTGGAATAAAATTCGTTCGTGGTGTACCGACCACAACTCGCTTTCCGAGTATTGACATTGATTTGTGAGCGTGCAATAAAAAAATAAGCTTACCTACTCCCAAAAAAATAAGTATGGGTCTGATATTATTGCTCTAGTAGATAATTCATAAAATCGTATACCACTATATGGCAACACTAAGTATGTGTCGCAATTTGATTCATTCATTCACTCTATAAGTTTACGTACGAACAACAAACGTGAGTCCGTGAGGTTACATTACGGCCCAGTAACTTCACAAAAAATTGTTACAAAAACAACTGTCGTGTGAAACAACCTTTACTTAGAGCGTATAATTAATATTTAAATAAATAATTGTTTTATGACTGTCATAAAACTCAAAATTTTCAAACGCACAGAAGCGCCGTGCCGCACTTGGACAAATATTGAATGCCGCACTAATGCGTCCAGCCGCACTGGGTAGACTTTCTTCAACCGCGCATACGCGTTCATAGCACCACACGAAATATTTATTGAACGCGCAAGTGCGTTTGCCGCACAGGGTTAGTGAGCTAATTAATAAGCTTTTGCATAAAATTCGCTAATTAATCAGCAGGTAATGCGTTAAACAGGCACTTTTGAATTATCAAGGAGTCAGTCAGTTAAAAAGATGAAGCTAGTTAGTTGCCCATTCCAAAGCGAAGCAAGAAACTCCTCACTCTTTTAAATCAAAATATTAATTACATCACACATAATTTCCAGTATAAGCTGACCTCTCATTGTACAGAAATCCTATACAATGCGAGATCAGCTTTTACTGGAAATTTATAGCTTGATACCTTGATATGTAGCCATGTGTACATAATGAGAAAATTATATTAAAACTAGCTACGCCCCGCGGTTTCACCCGCATAAGTCTCAATCCAATGGGAATATTGGGATAAAAAGTTTCCTATTTCCTAACCCAGGTCATGGTCTACCCATGTGCCAAATTTCATCCAAATCCGTTCAACCCATTTATCGTGAAACCATAACAAACAAATAAACAAAAACTAACAAACTCACTTTCTCATTTATCATATTAGTTAGGATGAGGTGATAGTATAAGTGAGGGGGATATTTCTGCTAGAAAGAAAAGAGTACTATCGTGGGATTTTAGCTTGCAACGAAGACGTTCGTGAGCCGCCGCAGAAGTCTGAATACTAGTAATAAAGGAATCGGAATCATTAAAAAAAAAAAACATCAATTTGGCTTGGACTTGTTGTTGAAAAAAACAAGTTTATTCCTATAATAACAAAAAAAAAAAACCAAAGTTCGTTTTATTAATTTGACGGATGCAAATGCCAAACTCGCAATTGGAAAAACGAGCAACAAAGATTTGAAATAGATTATGTAAAAGGTCATTGTCAGTTTTTTTTTGTTGATATTGTATGCGCACCTTTATCGAAACTCAATTGTGCTATTCAGAAAGTCAATTTATCATCAGACGTGTGGCGTTTTCGAACGTACATAGTACATACTAATTCCATCGAACTACTCAAAAGTTGGCGGGAATCTTATTTGTGACAGTTTGTCAAATTGAAATATTAAATGGTGTCCTACTTTGAAAATAAATCGTGGTTTTGTAAGAAATTTTGTATGTGAATTTTATTTAGCTTTGCTGTTTTTAAGTTTTGATCTGAATTAATCATGTGGCGAAAATGTGTGATACTTTTTAGTATCACCAAGTGAGTAGTTTTCCTATTTTTTTTTATTTGTAATCGAAACCCCGGTAAAAACATCTCTGGGTTCCTCTCTAAGGTATAATTGTCTGGGTAGGCGTTATACCTTGTTCACCGCCGGAGATTAAGGACTAGCGCGCACTGCCGTGCTTTTTTTTACCGCAATATCTGTAAAGAATGTTATAGAGGTGTGCACATTGTGATGAAAAAAACGCATGCCGTTAAATCACAGTGGGCCTCCCGTCGCCAATCTGCGGTGAGTCCACCACACTTATTTTGTATCGCAAAGCGTTAAACGAAGTACCGCGCACTGCAATAAAAAAAAACGTACCGAAACACCGACCAAGCAGTAGATAATATCATTTTGTTTATTTAGATACGCCTGTAAATAGGCCTTAAAGTAGACCTTAAAATAGGCCTTAAATCCGTCGAGGGATGCATCCAAAACTGTTTGGAAACGAAAAACGTGCATTTTTTTAACGCCCGTGCACGCACACGTGACTGCGTTTTTATGTCGTACGGTGGAAATAACGTACCACTGTCTACCGCACCCATCGAAATATTAAAATTATTCTTTCTTATATCTATGACCGCACCACATACGCGCTAGCCCTAACGAGACGCGAGTAGTCCACCGCGGTGGACGCACAATCATATGTATGAAAAACTGGCTCAACTATGCGAGCTAACTAAGGGCTTGTTACACGGCAGTCAACCGCGTCCCCAACAGAGGTGACCTTGGTTGGCGACAGACAGAGCTGTTTGAAATTTGGTCGTAAAACACCCAACTCCACGGTTGTAAACCACCAAGGTCACCTCTGTTGGTACGCGGTTGACTGCCGTGTAGCAAGCCCTTGAGTTTACCTGGTGGTGGATTCGGTTTAATTTATGTATCTCTTTTAATTACACAGGACCTACCTACAATCTTTCTACGTTTCTTTTCTTGAGCGAGAAAATCGATGATAGCTTGTCGCTTCCTCAGTGAGGCCAGTGGCGAATTTTCGCTAAGGCCAAAGTGGCCCGGGCCTTGGGCGGCCAGCCTGCGCTTGCGGCTGGCAATATTTTAGCTCAGTAAATAATAGAGCTATGAAGGCTAAGGGCAGGCGGGCAAATGGCAGAGTGCCTGCGGCAGCCAGGCAGTCTTGTAGCCAATAGCCAACAAATAATGTAACATTTTTGAGGTCGCTTCGGTCGCTCTTGCATTCTAGTTTAATTAGAATAGGTTATTAGCTTGTCTGCATACGTTGACAAAGCTATTCCTTGTATTAATTTACAAACGAAAACGTAACATAAACGAGGTGAAGTAAAAAACTTATCGAGCTTGCTTCGTGGAGCTGAAGATGTATCTTCCCGAAAATAAACCTGCTGGCGCCCATATAGTATAAACTACTAACGTCTACTACTAAACGGGTTAGGGCGGCCTAGACTGCTAGTTCGCCTCTGAGTGGGACAGGTGCCTAATGGTAGCCACACGTAAGATTTTTGCGAAATTTCTTCCAACTCACTGCGCAAGCCTTTTGCGCAAGTAAATCGTTACGTGTGTGGCTTACTTAAAAAAGTAATGGTAAACGACTTTCAAAGATTTACAAATGTTGGCCGGGACCGTGCTTTCCGAGGCAAGGAAGGGTCTCAGTATGAAATGGTTGGTCACCCATCCACGGACCGACCTCGGTAAGCGTTGCTTAACATTGAAGATCGACCCGTGCGACTGTTGAAACCTAAAAAAAAAAAACTCAAAACTCAAACATTTATTTCAATTAAAACATTTACGGGCACTTTTGAATTGTCAAGGAATCGGTCGGTCAGAAATATGAAGCTAGTTGCCCATTCCAAAGCGTAGTAGGTAGGTACCTATGGAAAAGAACGGGCAAGAAACTCTACGGACACTCTTTTAAATAAAAAAATGTTACAAAATATTGGTGACATCATTCATGTTAAAATTATACATGTGAGAAAAATGTAGAAAGACGTGCACTTTAGAAGTGTCCGTAATAAAAAGATAAAACAAAATCCAATTCAAAAATAAAAATAAGTCATGGCAGCTAAGAGATGATCAGTCCCAACTGACGGCGCCCATTCGTGAACATGACCCATGGATTAGCATCATTCACCTCAACCATTTTGAAAGGAGTTAAATGATCCAACACACGCGTCACCGACATTATCAAAGGTCTTAAAGTCCGCAAAGCCCCCGGTTCAGATGGAATCACCAATAGGGTGATCCAACTCTTCCCAGCCCACTTAATAATGCTCTTGACCACCATCTTCAATGGTGCCCTGAGTAATAACATCTTCCCACAAGCATGGAAAGAAGCCACTGTCATCGGTATCCCTGAGCCCGGCAATCCCAAGTCCAAGCCTGAGAGTTACCGTCCCGTAAGTCTGCTCAAAGTCCTAAGCAAAGTCTATGCGAGGCTTGTTTAAAAGCGTCCCAGAGACTACGCCGGAACCAAGGGCCTCATTCCCAACGAACAGTTTGGGTTTCGTTCCCAGCACTCTAGCGTGCACCAGGCCCACCGGATCAGCGAAGACATAAGTGCTGGTTTCCAGCGCGGTTTATTGATCGGTGCTGTATTTTTTGACATAGCAAAAGCGTTTGACAAATTCTGGCACAACGGCTTAATATATAAGCTTTACAAACTCGGTGTACCCGACTGTCTCGTGCTCATCTTACGAGTCTTTTTGGCAAATCGCACCTTCCGCTATCGAATCGAAGGTGCTCTATCCTTCCCCCGTCCCATTCGCGCCGGAGTTCCTCAGGGATCCATAGTGACCCCCTCTCATTTTTATGCTATTCACCAACGATGTCCCCATAAGTAAAAAGACGCAGTTGGCTCTATTCGCAGACGATACGGCTATTTACTACAGAGGCTTCGGCCCCGACTCGATAGCCGCCATTCTCCAAACCGAAGTCGATAAACTAGGTGCCTGGTTTAGGAAATGGAGGATTGAAGTCAATCTCGCCAAAAGCCAAGCGGTTCTCTCTTCGAAGCCGTATAAAAAGATCCAACCCCAGCTCCCCCGACCCATCACCATGCTAGGCAAGCCTATCCCTTGGCAGAAACGAGCCAAGTACCTAGGTGTAGTCCTTGACCACCATCTTTCCTTCAAAGAGCACATAAGGCAAGCCCGCGCGCGAGCCGCTTGGACTCTAAGAAGGCTTCACTCAATTCTAAATGCACGTAGCAAATTGTCACTACGGTGCAAATTTCGTATTTACACAACGTGCATTTGCCCAGTCATGACCTATGCGGGTGCTGTCTTTGCACAAGCAAGACCCAGTCACATCCATAAGATGCAGACATTACAGAACCGTTGCCTTCGGAAGGCCTCGGGAGCCTCGAGAGATGAGAGATGAGATCCTCCATCTCGATCTAAAAATCCCCACCATCCACCAATTTCTCAAACGCTCTTCCAAGCGTTACTTCGATACTGCCGCCAAACATCGCAACCCTCTGGTTGTCGAGGCCGCTAGTTACACTCTCTCTAGTATCAATCGAACCCGTCGCCCTAAGCGAATCCTTACCGACCCAGACGACTCCATTATCCTCCTCCAAGAGAGCAGTAGGGAAACCAGCTTAGTGTACAAAAACAGACGCCTCCCGTTATTTCGACCTCGCGGCCGAGGTCCTTTGCGTCCCCGAGTAAATGATACTTCCCCCGACCCTTGCTCGATAACGAAGTGCCAGCAGTTGTTGCTACTGAGCACGTAGCTTTAAATTCCCCGACTAATAATCATGATCAAAACTTTGATCCAGCCCGTCCCATCCTTGATGTCCTCCCTCCGGTTGAGGCCTAAGCCGAGGTTCGTACCCCACAGGGGGTGCCCTTAGCGAGCGTTCACCAATTAGCATAGTTGAATAACCCTTGACTGGAGGGTTTAAGTGCTTAAGGCACCCACAGGAAAGCCCGGTTAAGTAGTCATGATCTCAGAGGTCAACTACGAGATGCCCTACCGTTAAAAAATAAAAAACACGCGCCACCATCAGCGAGTACATAGTGCTCACACCTGTGCTATGCAATTATACAATACAAAGGAGATTGAGTTTATACAATGCAAATAATTATGGTCTTACAATCTTCAGCAGCTCCAAAAATATTTGCAAATGTTAATCAATAAGTTGTGGTTGTGGAGCAGGACCAGCATTGAGTCAAGCATTTTTATCAGCGATGTAATCCCCCATCTTATAATATGCCTGCCTGCTGTTTTATTGTTATTTAGCCACGAGCTCCTTTGAATTTGAATATTATTTCGCTGATTTATCAAAGTATTGTGAGCGAAACGGTTATTTATGTAATTTTATTGTTGCCAACAGTTTGGCCGCGCAGTCACACTCAAGAACGCATGAAGATAACAGAAATTCTGCTGTAGATAAAGGTATTGTTTATAGGACGATAATGAAAGTTATACTGCGTTCGCGATTTAGTTTCCAAACATGTAAACAACTATTTGTTTTTGGTAAAACAACTTTAATTTTGACGCGTAAAGTTCAGTTTCCGCTAGAACTTCAAACTTTCTGATAACTTTTTCAATTCAAATTCAAAAGTAATTTATTCAAACTAGGCTGAGAATCAACACTTTTCGAACGTCAAAATTACATAAGACAGTCCCCCAAAAACGCCCACCCTTCACCACTACCTAGTTCTTTAGCTGGGAAGAAGTGGCGCAACAAACTCCCCAGCAGCACAGCTGTTTGTTCAGTTAGAAAAAATGGGTGAGTCATTCAGAAATCAACTTATTTCATACCGTTATAATGTTGATATTCGTTTAGATGGAAATAGCAGCAATTGGAAAAAAGGAATTTATTAGACTTTATGTATTTGGGGAAAATGGTTTCCACTACCAGCAAACGTAGCATGACAACCATAGAAACGGGGTTTCTAAGGGTTTTGTCGACGGAAGAATAGACAAAATGATAGATTGTGATTGTTTATCAGTCATTTTGTCTATTCTTCCGTCGACAAAACCCGTTCCTATTGTGTAAAACTATTTTCCTATCTGTCGAGATAGGAAAATAGTTTTACAGCTCTATATAGTTCACACGGAAATCAAAACACAACAACAATAAAGTACTTAGTTCTGAATTCAAATTATTATACACGATAAATCTAATAATTGATGGACATGGAAATTAACATTCGTTTGTATTCGGAAATGCGATGATTCCCGAGGGACATTAAGAAAATAGTCAAGCTGTACGTTATTTTTGCCGATGGGATGTACATGAATTGTGGTTTTATAAATAAATAAACTTTTTCTTTCAGCCTTTCACACGATGTCGCTTCAGCGGCTGACAACGCTTCGGGGGCTGATGGCTAACCAGCCGAAAGCGCTCGCTGCCTACATCGTGCCCACTGCAGACGCCCATAATGTAAATGAAACCACAGAATACATAATAGTACATACAAGTACAGAAGATTCACTCCGCAAAATCATTAAAATAAATAGCGACTCTTGCTACGACACAATAAAGTGCAATTCAGGTCGCACAGCGCTAATTACCTACAGTTATATTCACTTAGAAGTTGCCTCTCTTTCCATCGCGTGACTCTTATATCTTCTGACTACGTTACGCTCACTGAATTGGCCCAACAAGACGAGCCCGGCGCGTACTTGTAGCTTCATACCTAAAATGCGGAGTGCGGCTGGCCTGGTGAAACTGCAAAAAAAATTATCTATAAATTAAATTCATTAATAGGTCAAATGAAAACCTAACTTTTCCGAGGCGGGGTAATAAAAGTTTCGAGCTCGGTTTGCTCGCTCACTTTAGCCTAGCGGGGGCTCCCCTTAACCTGTCGGGGTGCCTCAAGCTCCCGAGCTCGTAAAGACAAACTAAGGCCAAATTCCCACTACGCCGGACAGGCAGATTTACCGGCATGTCAAAACTGCCGGAAGAGCTAGTAGCTTTATTTATAGGTCTGAAATAAAAGATTTAATTTAAATGAAGCTGTTCACAATGCCGGCTCGAGCAAAAACACCGAGCTCGGCATTTTAACAGGGCATTTTAATCTAGCGTTTTATCATTGCGAAGCGCTGGTAGAACATTCGAACCGGAGTAATGTGAAAGAGTTTGCGCCGGTATCAGATGCTGTGTGCGCACAGGTCCGAATTCAACTGAGTACTTGAATGTCCGGTTTTGTTGTGAGATCCGGTGTAACGTGAACACTATTGTCCGGGACCCGGTACCGGCAAATCCGCCGGTCCGGCACAGTAGGAACAAGCCCTAACCTTCCCAAGGCGGGGTACTACAATTTTCGAGCTCGCTTCGCTTGCTCATCCCACATTCTTCTGCTTCTTAAACTTTTCTGCCTACTAAAGCTGGCCTCTGAAGGCTGGCCTCTGGCTGTGAAGTTTTAATAACAGAATATTATGAATTTGACATTTTTTCTCGCAGTCCGAATACATAGCGCCTGTAGATGCTAGACGCGAATGGATCTCGGGATTCACTGGTTCCGCTGGCACGGCTGTGGTGACTTCATCATCAGCTTTAGTCTGGACCGACGGACGATACTACACGCAGTTTGAAAAGGAAGCCGACTTGAAGCTCTGGACTCTTATGAAGCAATGTAAGTTACTAACATAACATATGGTGACCTCATTGGTGATGTTCTTCAGAAAGGTCAGGTGCGTAGTACTCGCAACCGGCGGGCGTGTATGACCAGATGTATGAACGTAAACGAGGCAAAAGTAGTATGTAAGGTTCGTAGCAGTTGGCGTTCTGTAGTTTCAGCCTACCCCCATGGGAAGAAGGCGTGAGATTATGAATGTATATTTTTGGGTTCTGTACCTCAAAAGGAATAAATATATGGGGAATTTGGGTGAATTAAGATTAAGGTCAAGGGGAACGAAGGGTTACAACGGGGGTCACTTTTCGGGGCAAATTGGAAAATAAAAAGTTTTCCAAACTGTACTGTGTGACATATCAAATGAAAGGACTTGTTGCTAGGATCTCAAACTTTCTTTTTTAACCGACTTCCAAAAAGGAGGAAGTTATATGTTCGTAGCGTATGTATTTTGTTTTTTTGTGTGTATTCCCTCAATTGTGGACCGATTTTGAAAATTCTTTTTTTTTTTGAAAAGGTATGCTCTCGAGGTGGTCCCATATAAATTTTATTAACTTTGCTTGGATAGTTTTTGAGTTGGCTTCAATAATACGTATTTTTTCCCACTTAGTATGTGGATGATATGATAAGTAAGTTTCTGTGACTGTTATTTACATAGCAGGTAGTGGTATTCGAATTTGTGTGGGGTACCACAACAAAAAGTGAAAAATAAAAACTTTTTCCAAAAAAAACCGACTTCCAAAAAAACAGTACAAGGTGAAAAATTACTTTAATTTCGGAAGTCGGTGGCAAAAAACGAAAATTCAAAACCAAAGACACCGACTTCCGAAATTAAAGTTATTTTTCACTTTGTAGTGTTTTTTGGAAGTCTGTTTTTTTTTTTTTTGTTTCTACCGTAATATAGTTAAATTAAATCCATTCAACCATCTTACTGTGACTACGTATATACCTACACTGAGAACATCAATCATTGTAACCCGCTTTATAATTACTTGATGGTAGATTTTGATGACATCTTTGTCCACAGCACTAACGGACACACCAACTATAGAAAAATGGTTGACTCATCATCTCAATGAGGGCGCCGCCGTCGGCGTGGACCCTCACACCTTTACGAGGGACGAGTGGATCCCGCTACAGGTAACATTACTCTACTATACAACATGTAAAAAAATCCCCCATCGATCCGTGAGTGTTGTTAAGTATCTTACTGAGAGTCTATTTATGTGGAAATTTCAAGGAAAAAAAAAAAAAAATTACCATCACTTTTTTTTTTCATTGGTAATTTTACCGGGTTATTATTACCTGGGGCGCGGGCGGCCGTCGTTTAGCGGGTGTCATCAAGTCATAACTTACGACCCCTGTTGAAAATTTGCTATTTATTTAATGTATTTGGGGAAATTTTCGTACAAAAAAAAATACAATTTTTAAAAGCAATTATTTTTTATTTTCTATAATAAGTAGATTTTTTATTACTTTTTGGTAATGTTTTTGCAGTACCTTTGTGCCCCTTTCGGTAGGGGTTTTTTTTCCATTTCGTATTCTATTCACGATAAGTTGCTAATGTAATAAACTTTAAAATTAACTTTTTGTTTTCTGTAGGGCATTTCATAGCTGACCTCTGAGGTCATGACTATTTAACCGGTCAATTCTGTGGTTACCTTAAGCTGCTAAACTCAAAGCCTCCAGCCAGGGGCATACAAACTAAGCTAAAAAGCTAGGTGAACGCTCGCTAAGGGCACCCCCTGTGGGGTACGAGCCTCGGCTTAGGGCGTCACCGGAGGGAGGACATCAAGGATGGGACGGGCTGGTTTAAAATAAACTTCATCTTTAATTAAAATAAATTTCGTGCAATGTGTCATGCACAACATACCACACGTTGCACGAAGTGTGCAAAAATATAATTTAAAATACTTCGATGTGTTTTGGTAAACGGGTTGATCGTGGAAATTAGTTTTTATAACATTATCATTATTACTTTTTTAAAAAAGCTTTTTATAAGATTTCATGTTAATTGTATATCGTTAATGTCGTGCAAAATTTGCACGACATAAACTTGGCACTTGATGGATATGAATCCAAAGAGTGCCAACGGGACCCCATTACCTACTAAGGCTTCGCTGTCCGTCCGTCCGTCCGTCCATCTGTCTTTTGAACCGTAATGGGTAGACACTTGTAATTTACACAGAGTGTGTCCCTGTGTATCCATGCTCGATAACAAAAAATAATAAAAAATAAAATAAAGTTACAAAAAGCTAGTCCCCAATGTCCCCATATAAGAAACGTGGTTTTCGGCGTTTTTTGCTCGATCTTAATATTGATAATACGTACAAACGTCTAGTGTTAAATATAATACGGTGGTACACACAACCCTTCGTGCAAGACCGACTCGCACTTGGCCGCATTTTTAGGATTCCGTACATAAAAAGGAAAACACGGAACCCTTATAGGATCACTCGTGTGTCTGGCTGTCTGTCTGTCTGTCTCAGCCAATTTGCTCCGAATCTAATGAACCGATTAAGTTGAAATTTGGTACACGTATGTATTTCTGTGACTCAAACACGGACATGAAACGTAAATAAACGAATTTTGAATATGGGGGTCACTTTTGGGGGCAAATAATAAAATTAAAAAAAAATGTTTTGTAAACGGTACCGTGTGACATTATCAAATGAAAGGCCTTATTGCGAGGATCTCAAATACATTTTTTTTATAGTTATAAAATAAACAGTTTTAAAGATATAAAAAAAAAAATGAAATTTTACCATTGAAATGAATTGGTTAATTCTGTAAATAGGTTATCGGAATCACTTTTACATGTTATATTAAAAAAATATTAAAAATAAAGCTAGTTGAGTTCGGCGTCTCCTGAGAAGAAAGGCCGAAACAAACTCAGAGGTCGCGTTCTCTTTTAAAGTCCGGACATAATCTTGGTCAGGCCATATGAGGACCACGTAGATTAGTGTCTGAAATGGTTTTTTGGCAAAGTTTTGAAAAAAAAAATACATACAATAGTTCTATGCTCATAGATTACTGAATAACCTATAAGAAGTCTATGGTTTAAAAGCCGGTTTTTTATTTTATTTTTTTTCAACAGACAGCGCTAACAAAACACAACATGCAGCTTATCCCAGTGTCAAAGAATTTGGTTGACGCAGCGAGATACGAACTGGGTGACCCGCCACCAAAGAGACCTAGCAACACGATTATTCCTCTACCCGTAAAATATACCGGTAAGTACCTACACTAGTAGACCTTATTGGTGATGTTCTTCAGAAAGGTCAGGTGCGTAGTACTCGCAAACGGCGTGCGTGTATGACCAGATGTATAAACTAGTAATGTCAATTAATGCGATTTCGCATATATTTTATTAGCATGTGAATTCTTGAGTCTTAGCATGCTAATTGCTACTGCTATGCTATTTGCTAATATGATGACAATTGATAATAATGAAGTATGTGAATTTTGTTAATATGCGAATTAAAAAGCGCCTTTGCCTTAGGACGTCTCCTAATATGCGTTTAGTTTACTCGCCGATAACGTTTTATTTGTGCTAGTACACTTGCATATTTAATGTGATTAAGATTGATCACATAATTAAACATATTAAAGTATATAAAGTACGAAGCGATAAATTCACTTCGCCGTTTATAGAATTTCGCAACGACATTTCATTTGCTAAATGCTAAATGAGTATTCGCATGCTAACAATGAATGCGAATGCTAATTAATGCATCACTACTAAGAACGTAAACGAAGCAAAAGGAGTATGTAAGGATCGTACCTACAGATGGCGTCCACAGTTCAGAAATCATTTACATTTGAGTAATTCTTTTGCTGTTAAAGCACCTTCGGGCGCAATTGTTTTTAATTTTTTTCAACTTTCAGACGCAAAAAAAATACACCAATAACTTAAAATATTTTTATATATTTCTTTAGTTGATAAATATTCCTTTTTTATAGTTACAGAAAAAATAATAGTTGTCGCTAAAAATATTGAGCATTTCGAGACGAAAAAGTTTTTTCGTGGTCTTTCTTGGGATTTTTTTTTTCAAGCTGCGTAATAATATGTAGCAATACGGCTCACTGAGCGACGAAAAATTGGACGGTTTACGGTGTCCCTGCTTGGACAGCATTAATAACGGGTTGTCAAGTTGTTAGTTATTTTCTTTGTGTACTAGGTAAGACTGCTGGCCAGAAGGTAAATGAGCTTCGTCAGAAGATGGCCGAGAAGAAGGCATCCGCGCTCGTCATCACAGCTCTGGATGAAGTCGCTTGTGAGTTTTGATCTACTTTTTAAACGACTTCAAAAAAAAAAAAGTCGGTTTTTTAAAATGTATTTTCCCCGATTACTCGAAGACGGCTCAACCGATTTAAAAAATTATTTTTTGTTTGAAAGGGTATACTTCCAAGTTGGTCCCATTGTCATTTGGTGATGATCTGATGACAGAATCTTGGAGAAATCGAGGGAACTCTTCAAATATTATAGGCACACCTATAGCGATTTGGGTATTTTTTATAGTAACTCGTGCATTTGCTCTCGAAAAGCACCATTTGGTAAAGTGAAACTGATGAATTACAAATGGACGTACTAAAAAGTGGTATTTTTTTTACCAAAAATACAACCGACTCCCAAACTATAAAGTGAAAAATAACTTTAATTTCGGAAGTCGGTGGCAAAAAATTCATATACTGATTGATCCAAAGTCCGACTTCCGAAATTAAATTTATTTTTCACTTTGTAGTTTGGAAGTCGGTTGCATTTTTGGTAAAAATTTTCAAATTCCTATATCCGGCCGTAGAATATTTTCAGAATTTCCTCTGATACAGTGTCTTATTTGCCTTCGTAGGATAGTAGAGCAGAAGCTTAAACCCAGCTGGAGCCTAAATCCATCAATTGCCTAATTCCAGCATTACCATGAAACCAGCCTTTTCCAGCAGTGGTCATGTAGCATATCCGAGCGTAGCCATATAGCAATGGTTTTTATTCAAACTTTCCTAAATCCGGTCAAAACCTTATTCCAGCAATGTTTTAATTTCAGTAGAACACCAAATCCAGCACTTGCCAAAATATTACAGGGTCCTAAATCCAGCAATAGCCTAATTCCAGCATTTGTCTAATTCCGGCTTTTTCTCCGCTGATATCTTACCTCGGTTACAGTGACATTCAAAATAACCCAGTCATCATCCTCATCATCACGCCATCTTCTGTGATTCGGTACTGCCAGTGATCTAAGTCCAGCATTTTGGCGGGATTGAGACTAATCATAAAAAGCTAAGACTTACACTCTTTAGAACTGGCCTATATTCAGCATTGGCAGACGTAGCCTAATTCCAGCAGTAGCCCATATTCATCAGCGGTGCCCTATATCTAGCAGTGGTCCAATTCAAGGACTTGCCTAATTCCAGCAGGACCCTAATTTCGGCCGTACCCTAATTCCAGCATTCTCTCCGCAGACACCCTGAACCTCCGCGGCAGTGACATCCAGTACAACCCAGTCTTCTTCTCCTATCTCATCATCACTCCATCTTCTGTGCTTCTGTTCACTGCCACTGACCTAAGTCCGGCAGCTAGGGAGCATTTAGCTGATGAAGCCGTGGAAGTACAAGGGTTTCCGTTGGCAGATGTGGAGAAACATCTGCATGAGATGGCTGTAAGTATCACAATCGATTAATTAAAATCAATTATCTTATATCTTATACAGGGTGGCAGAGACATCGACGCGAAAACTGTTACCATGGATTCAGTACATGATTGAATCGTTGAAGATTTTCGTCTGTTATTTTTAAAAAAATCTGTTGTCTGCTCGCAAAGGATTAGTTTTACGTCAATTTATGGTACTACAAGTTTATTCCACGATAAATATCCTTTTTATTTGTTATCGTTGAATGTAGGGTTCCTTAAAATGAAAGGGATTTTTCGAGTGTTCCGTTTCAAAGTTTAGGAACCGCTGCTTATACAATGCCGCTCATGGGCGTGTGACCACCTATATTTTTCTGAATAATCATGAATTTTTTTCGAAAATTAACTTTAAAAAGGGGTCTTTCTTTAATTTTTTAAAGTGAAAACTTTTTTAGGCGCGTTGGGCATTTTTGAGATGGGACTAAACCATTGATTTCGCGACACTGTGACGACACCAGCTTTTGACCATTAAAAAGACATCAACACGTTGATTTTTATTTTCATGTTTTGACTTTTGTTGGCACTCCCGAAGTGCCACTGCTTTTTTTAATTATTTTTTTTTCTATACATCCCTATGATTTTTTATAATTACACTTGTGTTTTTAAAATAAATATAGATATTTTTTTTTTAATAGAATGTCGAACCTCCGTTTTTTTTCATAGTCGACAAATTTTAATATAAACTGTTAGTTAATCCGATAAAATGACTCATAAGCTTTTAGAAATAACTAGCTTTTGCCCGCGGCTTCTCCCGCGAGGATGTCGAAAAATATCTCACGGGAACGTACTACCGATACTGGGATTACATATATTATCTAAACCCGGGGAAAAGGTCATTGACTCCTACCGCTGCGCCCGCGTTACGGTCAACCATAATAATTTTGTCACGCGTAATTTTGTATCTGTGATATCTTTTAAACTGTTTATTTAAATAAAATGATGTCAAGGCATATTTTAATCTAAATTGAATGTTCAATTTAAGTGACATAGTTTATTGGATAAGGATTAATATAATACCGGTCAAAATAGCGTCGGAAATAACAATGAAATTAATGTAGAAATATGTCTATCTTCTAAGGCTGACCCACATCTTTCAGAATTTGATAAACAAAAAGTTAAAATTTTTATCACATTCTGAAAGATAAAAATGGTTACTGTGGGTCATCCTTAGAAGATAGACATATGCCATCGCGGACTTTTTTGTTGAACTTTTTAAGATGAACAATACTGTAGAACATACATTTTATGTAACTTTTACCATTTCCGCGGCGCACGCCAATAAAGTTCCCAGTCGGCATGATTTTTTCCACTCACATCTGCCTTGTTAATCGCCTCAACATGACCAAACCATCTAAGCATACTCTTTTCAATTTTAACATTAATTCATATTAATATAATTAAATATTTGATTGTTACAGAAAGAGCTTTCTCAGAAGGGTGACGGCAAGCATTCTGTCTGGCTCTCAAGTGACGCTAGCGAGGCGATACACAGAGCTGCGGCTGGGGTAAGTACTAATATTTTTAAATGGAACTTCAGAGGCTGTGTTGTGACCAGTGATCGGAGTAGGTAGATTGATTTGTATGGATATGACTCCGGGATTCCGGGATTGGGATTCCGGGATTTTTTTAAGGAATTTCAAATGTTGTAATGTGTAGAATAAAGAATACATCAATAAGAATAAGAAATGTTTAACCGTTTTGCTGTTATTGCATTGAATGCGAAAAAATATTAAGAAGTATAAAAAGATTTTATTATTTATTTATTCAAGAATAGTAACAATTGCAAGCAGCAGATATTATACTTACAACAAAATAACTACTACATTAGTCACATGATGTAAGTTTCGAATGGACGCACAACAGTAAGATTCACTTTATTACTCGATAAAGAAAAAAAAAAGAACAATTATAAATGTTTATCCATTCTATAAATGTCTAATGTAGTAGTTTAAAAATCCTTACTTTTACAATATTAGATTCAATCCCGTAAGTACCAGAATGAAATCCCGGAAAAAGGCTTATCCATGTTATGATTTCTATGACTATTAATGATGCGAGTACGTAAATCAATTTACCTACTCCGATCAGTGCTCGTGACGTTTTCAAACCGTGGTTGTTCCAGTGTGCGAGAGAGATGGAGCTGTGCAGGACGGATAGCGCCATCTCTTTTTTGCAGCAAATAATGATGATAATGACACTTCATAATACGGCTGAGATATGTACAATGATGTAAGGAAGCATGCGCTAAATTAGGAACGATTTTTTGAAGTGAAAACTTCTTTAGGCGCGTTGGGCATTTTTGAGATGGGAAAAAATAATTGAACTCGCGACACTGTTACCGACACCTCATTTTTGTAAACGCGATTGTGCTCTTTATTTTTATTACGTTACGGATCAATGTTCTATGCAAGTATTTTTACTTTAAAGGTTTCGGAAGAATTTTTTTTAGTTTTCACTTCTGTTGGCTTTTCCGGAGTGCCACTGCTTTTTTATTTTTTTTATTTTCTCCTACTTTGGAGTTGAAACCAGATCCACTACAAAAAATGTATATTTTTAGGCTAAGTTCACACGTAACGCGCGTCAACCCACGATCAAATTTAAAAAGAGTGTAAGTGAGGGTTGGTAGATGTCACATGTGTTCGAATATCGGTTCTAGGACATGTCGGTTTCCTCACGATGTTTTTCTACACCGTTTATTTAGCAAGTTAGTCACAAAACTCCTTTATTTTTTTGATTTAGCCAGTTAGTCACAAAACTCCTTTATTTTTTTTATTTAGCCAGTTAGTCACAAAACTACTTTATTTTTACAGATGGATGTGATACAAACTCCTTTGAACTTGATATCAGAAATATCTCCCGTTGCTTTGATGAAGCTTATCAAAAATGAGGTGGAATTAGAGGTAAGAATTCATTAATATTGTACCTAGGTACCAGAACGATCATGCAGCTTTATACCAGTATTTTACATGGAGCGACTGCCTATCTGACCTCCACAATCCAGTTACTGGGTAACACGATACCTCTGAGCAAGACTGGTTGTCAGACTTTCGGGCTTCTGACGATCCGTAACGACTGTCAAAGGTCTACGAATGACAGCCGGGACCAACGGCTTAACATGCTTTCCGTCAGGGGTCTCGTTATGTTAAGATGGTCACCCATCCACGGACCAACCGCGGCAGGCGTAGTTTAACCTGATCGATCGACCTGTGTAGCTGTTATTAAGATATTATATATATATATTATAATTCGGTTATGAGCAGGAGAATGAATTACGATTCCTATAAAAAAATATGAAATAAAAATACATACGAGGTAGCGGATAACAGCTACGAGTTAATTTCAACTCTTTATTAGTGGCTTTTGTGCACATGATTATTATTCAGATTTATTACAGTTGTAATAGCAATAATTTAATTGCGTTTAATTAAAAGAGGTTTTTATGTTTATTAATGTATATATCTTTTGTATAGATTCTTTTCTATTTTGTGAATGTGAGAACGCTGTAGGCTTAGTGGACTGTAGATTTGTTGACCATTTTCTATTTTCTTAAGTACCTGGTACTTATTGAAAGACCTACACTGTCCTCCCATACCTAGTCACACTTTTATTTGAAAGAATTGTAAAAGCCAATTAATTTTAAAAGAGTAACCGTGGAGTTTCTTGCCG
Organism: Omphaloscelis lunosa; assembly: GCA_916610215.1. Taxonomy (NCBI): domain Eukaryota; kingdom Metazoa; phylum Arthropoda; class Insecta; order Lepidoptera; family Noctuidae; genus Omphaloscelis; species Omphaloscelis lunosa. The sequence goes on from OU744270.1 coordinate 7,205,198, forward strand.
GCTCTTCTCCATAGGAAACGATCAATTGGAACCGTGCACCTAGCTTCTGACGTTTCATAAGTGCCCATGTAGGTTTATGTGAAATAAAAATGTTTTGAATTTGAGCTAGTAGTACCTAATATAACAACAGTTATACAGGGTAAAATTGAATTCATGGGCATCTTCTTTAAGGGGTCATTTTACTCATCATCATGAACAACTTTCACTATGGGACCAACGCTGAAATTGAGAAAAAAAAAAAATCAGATGTTCCCTACATTTTGACGAGCTATGCAAACATAAATGTAGGGAACAGCTGTTTTTTTAGTGCAATGATCCCTTAAGAGGATGCCCATGAATTAAATTTCACCGTGTATAACTGTTATAGTATTAGATACTACTAGCTGTTGTCCGCTATTACGTAAGTATTTTAATTTCATTTTTTTTTAAGTATTACTAAAAATAATAAAATTAAATTAAAATATTTTATTCTCAGGCATTAAAGCACATAGGGTGTTAGTATTACATCTTACTTAAAAACTATATTAGTAACATGCAGGAACACTAAAAGAAAGAAAATCATAATCATAGTAACTATGCATTGTGCAAGGAAATAAAAAAATAAAACGAGCGAGCTTCACAATAGTCACATATATTATGATGTGTAATATCTGCCATCGTCACCGCAAGCGCTGTCGTGTCAATCCGATACATTGTAACTCAAGTTACAGCGTATTGCCTTATTAGCGCTCATTCGATTATTTCGAGGCAATTACATATCCCTATTAATATTTATTTTATAGTATGTAGAAGGAGATATGAGTGCACACAAAACACTGTATTTTATTTATATGTATGGTTTAAAAAAGTTTTAAAAGCCCTGTAAAATTTATAATTTTGTGTTATATGACATTGATTTTACATTCTGTGATTACTTCTTCACACACTGATTTTTTTTTTTTTTTTAAATAGGAAAATCGTCTACTTTTACAATGTTTGTAAATATGTGAGCACCATGTATCTATCACATAATTAAATTATCTGTCGTTGCTTCATTTTTAATTCTTTTTACCTATTGTGGTATAGTAATTTTATTCTAGGTGCATCGTCTTCACATATAATTATTTAACTAATGTAAGTACTTATACAAACTATTGTAAAACATTTTAAAAGAGTACCGGTGAAGTTTCTGGCCCATTCTTCTCCATACGAAAACTACCTTTTGGTAGAATCTGGCGACTAGAATCAATTCTATTATTTTGTAAATTTTGACGTTCAAAAGTGCCATACATGGGCCTATTTGAAATAAATGATTTGACTTTGACCTTTTCACGAAATAGGTATTTCTGAGATACAGTGTTTTGGATTGACACGTCAGAGCGCTATCGCCATTTTCATCGTCATCGCCATCGTTATCGCCTTCGCCATCGTCATCGCTATCACCATCGCACTTTCGCGCACACCGTGGCACTTTCCGCACAGTTTGGCTGCTTGGAAAACGCTCTTTTCGAGTACATGCATTGTAAATATCTTTTATCAGGGTTTCCGTCAATGCCACATTCGGGATGGCATAGCAGTGAGTCGCCTCCTCAAATGGCTACACGACCAGATAGATGGCGGGAATACTATCACTGAAATACAGTCTGCTGATAAACTGCTGGAGTTTCGCAAGTAAGTTGAAAACATAACATAATGCCTGTATTGTCCTAAGGGGTTGGCAGAAACATCCCTGCCAACCCCTTCGGACATAATACGTTCATATTTCACCAATTTGGTTATAAGATTTCAATATAATTTAGTAATTATATTGAATTTAATTAGTAATTTTATAGTGACTCACAAACTCTATTTCTGAGCTTAGAATTCGTACAGTCTCGTTACTCACAAACACGATTTCTGAGTTTGGAGTCCAGTACCCTAATTGCGTAATTTATTTTCGTAAACAATTATGCCTGTTTCATTTTGACACTTCAACAACATTCATTGCGTTATTTACGTTGTTGAGCAGATTTTTTTTTTCCAACTTATACAGCAATGGATTAGCAATTTGTTTCAAATCGAAACAGATTGTGTTGTATTACGCAATTAGGGTACCGAAGTATTAATAATTTGACAGTCTCGTTATTCACAAACACAATTTCTGAGCTTGGAGTCCAGAGGTGAGGAGTCCAGATTTGACACTCTCGTTACTCACAATCACTAATTCTGAGTTTGGACTCCAGATTTATTAATAATCTGTCAGTCTCGTTACTCACAAACACCAATTCTGAATTTGGAGTCCAGAGGTTATTAATAATTTGACACTTTCATTACTCACAATCACTAATTCTGAGTTTGGACTCCAGATTTATTAATAATCTGTCAGTCTCGTTACTCACAAACACAATTTTTGAGCTTGTAGTCCAAAGGTATTAATAATTTAACACTCTCGTTACTCACAAACACAATTTCTGAGCTTGGTGTCCAGAAGTATTAATAATTTGACAGTATCATTACTTACAAACACTAATTCTTTGTTTGGAGTCCAGAGTTATTAATGATTTGACACTCTCGTTACTCACAAACACAATTCCTTAGCTTGGAATCCAGAGGTATGCACAGTTAAAGAATGCGATTTTTGTTTCATTAGTGTAATTTTATGAGTTTTTTTTCTATTTGTAGAGAGGAAGCCGGCTTCATGGGCCCCTCGTTTGAGACCATACCGGGCGCGGGAGCCAACGGCGCGATCATACACTACAGCCCCTCTAGGAACGGGGTGCAGAAGGTTATAGAGAACGACGATATGTTCCTACTTGACTCCGGTGGACAGTACAAGTGAGTTACCTATACCACAGATTAATACAGATGGTGAACTCCGCAAAATCATTTAAATAAAAAGCGACTCTTGCTACGACACAATAAAGTGCAATTCAGGTCGCGCACAGCGCTAATTACCTTCAGTTATATTCACCTAGAAGTTGCCTCTCTTTCTATCACGTAACTCTTATATCTTTTGACTATGTTACGCTCACTGAATTGAACAAGACGGGCCCGCCGCGTACTTGTAGCTACCTACCTATAAATTCAAAAGTCATTTATTCAAACTAGGCTGAAAATCAGCACTTTTCGAACGTCACAATTACATAAGACAGTCTCCCAAAACGCCCGCCCTTCACCACTTACTAGTACCTTTAGCTGGGAAGAAGAAGTGGCGCAACAAACTCCCCAGCAGCACAGCTGTCTGTTCAAGTTAGAAAAAAAAAATCTATACAATAGTATGCAAAAAAAAAATACATTGTGCAGCACAAAATAATTTAAATAATAAATTATTGGCCATATGTCAGCTAGCACACGCCAATATACCAACCAAAAACATCGAGAACTATACTCAAGCAGAAATAAAAACTAAAACCTAAAATGCGGAGTGCGCCTTCTGTACTATTCTGTGTATATTATACCTACACTAATATAATAAAGTTGAAGAATTTGTTTTGTTTGTTTCAACGCGCTAATCTCTGGAACTACCAGTATGATTTGGAAAAATATTTTTGTATTTAAGAGCCCATTAAAGACGATGCCTGGGTAAAAAAAAAAAACTATTTAGTCTGTCTGTCAGAAAAAAAAAAAAATATTAGACGTATTTTTTGCTTCATCATATTAATATTTTTTTTGGATAAAACGCATTAAAGTTGGTTAGTGGGGGTCGCTACGTCACAAGTAAGTATAAAATCTACATACTCGTGACGTCATGGCATATTTTAACTCAATGTATCGCCGTAATCTTTTGATTACGTAAAATGCGAAACAATACGTGTCCAATATTTTTGAATAGTCTACAAGACGCACAAAAAATAATGGTGGCACTCCGACAGTGCCGACAGAAGTGAAAACTTGAACAAGATCGCCTTGGTGGAAGAAAAATACTCGTATAGAACATTGATCCGTAACCTAATATAAATAAAAAGCATAATCGCGTTTAGGTTTTTTTTTTTTTTTTACAAAAATGGGGTGTCGTCATGGTGTCGCGAAATCAATGGTTTAGTCCCATCTCAAAAATGCCCAACGCGCTTAAAGAAGTTTTCACTTCGAAAATATTTTGTCGTTGTCCCTATTCTTGAGGAAGGTTGTGTCGTTGTGTGGAACACTTTTTAATCTAAGAGGTCCCCCGACTACAATGACAATTTCATTTATATGTTCACTCAACGAGTAAATGAGTGACCTTTCGCTTTGTATTTACAGATTAACTAATACAACTTATTTATTACTTTTCAGTTCGTTTTTTGACAGGGCAGTTGCGTTTTTTTTTTTATAACATATAAAAAGTATCAGCAATATTCAGTATACAGGAAGTTAGGTTAAGGGGGATAAAAGAGCTAAAGAAGCCCGAAAAGTTCAAATATTCTTACGTTTTTAGGGTTCCGTACCCGAGGGTGCCACATGGAACCCTATTACTAAGCTTCCGCTGTCCGTCCGTCTGTCTGTCAGCAGGCTGTATCTCCTGAACCGTAATAGGTAGACAGTTGAAATTTTTACAGGTTGTGTATTTCTATTGCCGCTATAACAACAAATAATTAAAAATAAAATAAAGTAAAAATTAAAGGGAATGAACTGTTTTTTTTTTACTTTTTATGCAGTATTAAACATTGTACGTAGGGTGGAGCGTCAAAGTACGAAAAAATAAATAAAAAAATTAATCGCAATGGAACTATTACCAAAAGTTGTGTCTATTCATAGGTTTCCTAAAACAAAAATATTTTTTAAATTGGACTATTAGAAATACTGCCCCAAGCCACTCGAAGTTTGAGTAATTTCGAAAAAACGAGTATTTTTCTACCTTTTTTATCTGCATGAGATTATCTTTTAATAAATTTAAAATAAATAAATTAACTTGCGTATAAGTCAGTCTTTCAATATTGTCACCGAGCACATCACTATTACCCCCCGCATTTCGAATACAAGGAATTTAAGCACGGATCAATTTTACCTTTTTGGCATTTGTAAAGCGATTGATTTGGGTCATTGCAGTCAAAGTTTATCCAAAAAGAATCCCGGAAAGATCGTCCATTCCAGATGGCTTACCATGGCAAACCGACTATTCAGACTGTATGTCTCGACGACGTCTCTATATTCTCTAGAACGGTTTATTAGCTATGTTGGCAGACGAAAGTAAAAAAAAACAGAGTTTTGGCACTGCAAAAAATCCTGAAGTCACGAGATTCAGCTATTAGAGGTGTGAGGGAGTTTAAACTTTCTAATTTAAATTTTAAGGCTGAGGACTATATTGACATCGTTATCTGGAATGATGTGGCAGTCACCGAGCCTCCAATTCTTAAAAACATAAGCACAAACATCATTCTGGAGTGCATTGATACACCAGAAAAAAATGTTGATTTTATAATACCACTTCTGAAAAAGTACCCTTGTCACACTCAAGCAACAGAAAGGTGCGTAAAAATAGTGACAGAAGCCTCTGCTGCAGTGTGTGGTCCGATTAGAAGAGATGGGTTCATAAGAACATGTCTTCGATCACGTAAAATAATGCCGGTTTTTGAGACAAAGAAAGGTTTTAAAATTCATTGACTCTCCATTTTTTTGCTATTTTTCTCTGTTTAACTAACACATCATTTGCTACAATTAGATAAATGGGGTTATTAATATTGTTATTCTGATAGTTTTTAAGTAAATAAACGTAATTTTAAAATAAATTTAGTGTTTTAATAAACTACAACGAACATCAGAAAATTGCCCAAAAATATGTATTTTTCGAAATTTTAGAGGCCTTGGGGCAGTATTTCCTTAAATATATTGTGAAACTTAATAATATAGTTTTGTCTCTTATTACAACTGACAACTTTTGGCAATAGTTCCATTTTGAAATTCGAAAGAAAATTTTTACGCTCTACGCTATAATGTACAGTGGTACGGAACCCTTTGTGTGGTAGTTCGACACGTACTTGGCCGGTATTTTTGCAATTTGCAGCACCCTAATCGAGTAACACACGATCAATCACAATTTGTTTAATTTTGACAGTTCAACAACATACATTGCGTTATTTACGTCGTTGAGCAGACAAATTTTTCGAATATAAGAAGCAATGGGTCGATCTTGTGTGCGATTAGGGTGCAGGTCAGTGGCGGTGGTTTTTTTTATGATTACTTAAATCTACACCCATGCTTTAAAAGTTTCTGAAACAGTTAGCTTATTGCCAACATTAAAACAGCCAGTGTCATAGTAACCATAATATCATCCAAATGAGTGTTATAATGTTGTACTAAATTTGATTATGCAACTCGAATTTCAAAAAAAGAACATTTTTTGTTTCACTACCACAGCGCCGTAATTTAAAAAAAAAAACTCATAGGTTATTCGAATTCACGTCATATCCCGCCATTTGAGTATTGCAAAACTGTATTACTTACTTTGTTGTTGTACACAAAAATGTGTGACACAAGCTTTGATAACACACCACTAGATATTTCTAATGCAGCAAAGGACATTTCTAACCAATTATTACCAGAAAAGACGAGAAAACAATATTGTACAACACCCTATGGTTTCAGAACCTTTTATGGAGGATTCATAATTATCATAGGCGCAGATAAAGTATTTTAAGCAACTGTACATAATGAGGTATTAAAACACGAATGTGATACTATTATCACATCCACATTTGTGCAACCATACCATTTTAATTATTTTGTTAAACACCTCTGTATAAATCTTTAATTATTTTTTTAAACTGAATTGTACCATGTTGATTTTATTATTAATTGCTACGCTCATCTATTATTATTTTTATTTAAATATTTACACACACTACAAAACTGATTTACATCCGTAAGACGTACTCGTAACATAAGGTTCAGTTGAAAACCAGCGTCAGGCACTAGTTGTCTGGCATTTATGCTGAACTGGACCTATTTGTCGTAGCCGTGAGGCACGCAATACTGTTTTAAGCTTTCTGTGTTTTTGATTTGTGTGCCTCAACCTGGGTCAAATAAATTTATTTTCTTTCTTTCTTTTCTTTAACATTCGTGTTTTAATACCCTTATTATACAACAGTTGCATAAATAACTATTACATGTTATTTTTTCTTTATCAATGTTTTCATCTATTCTCTAGAGACGGCACGACAGATATAACTCGTACCCGTCACATGGCCCGCGCTCCCACGCCGGAGGAGAAGTCTGCCTTTACAAGAGTATTGAAAGGACAAATGATGATCGGTAGCGCACTGTTCCCCAAGGGGGTTAAGGTAAGGATCTTGTATACTAAGTGTAACTGAATTGAAAACAAACATTATGAGTATAAAATACAATAGACGTAGATATCTTTAGTAACCTATTCTACTTAACTATTCCTAAAGAGTAATAAAAAACCATAAAAAAGAAATCGACACGTGTTCTGTGTACAGGACTTTCTGTTATTTTTTAACCCAAAAATGTATGGTCGGTGAAATGAAATGAAATGAAATTTTATATGCAAGAATTCTAGTACATACAGATGTTCGGGTTTTTTAACAAGTTCTAAAACAATTCGCTGAAACTAGCATGCAAAATTACATAGATTAAATAAGAAGCTAATAAAATTGGAACATACATCATAGTTATTTTAATAAGAATAAAAATGTCAAGAATAAAAATTGACAAATTATAATAGTAAAATAACATTACATAACATCACGCCTTGTTTCCCCGAAGGGTTGGGCAGAGGTGTCCCTGTAGCAGGTTCACCCACATTTCGCCAGTTATGTTTTAAGTCCCATGTAATAGGGGGCGAGCCTATTGCCATCAACCGGGCACAAATCCAGACTCCCGGCTGCTACTGAGAAATTTCAGATAGAAAAACCCAATAACACTTTGCCCGACCTGGGAATCGAACCCAAGACCTCATGCTCAGCAGTAGCGCTTGCGACCACTAGACCATCGAGGTAGTAAAATGTCAGTGTAAATCTTTAAAATTTAGGTACTCATTCACAGAATAGAAAGATTTTTCTATGAGCCATTTGAATAACCCTATATGATTTTGGTAATTTATTATATATCCTTATAACCATTGGAAAGCAACTTCTGTGATATAAGTGGCTTTTCATTGGAGCAATAATTAGCCTATCAGGATATCTTGTATTAAACGTAACAGTGTCTCCAAGACGTTGAAATAATTCCGAGTGCATTTTAACAAATTTACAGCATTCAAATATGTACATACCGGGAACAGTTAATATTTTTAAATCTTTAAATAGAGGCTTGGATTTTTCCTTTTTGAGGATTGAATGACCTCCTTTCCTCGCATCTTTTCAGGGTAACGTCCTCGACAGCTTCGCCCGCCACTCCCTGTGGCAGGTCGGGTTGGACTACGCGCACGGAACAGGACACGGTGTGGGACACTTCCTCAACGTGCACGAGGGTCCGTCTGGTATCTCCTGGAGACCATACCCTCACGACCCCGGCCTTAATGCTGGACAGATACTTAGCAATGGTGAGAGGAAATAAATTAACTGGTGATTTTAGCATAAGCATATTAAATAGCCTGTAATGTTCCCACTGCTGGGACACAGGCTTCCTCTCTGTGAGAGGGAGTGGGCCGTAATCCACCACGCGGGCCCAGTACGGGTTGATAGGTCACATGACTTCGAATTTTAGGTTCTAGGACATGTCGGTTTCCTCACGATGTTTTCCTTCATTTTGAGAACAGTGGTGATGAAGCGCCTGTCTGTCCGACAACTTACAACTTGTAAGTTGCGGCCAGCGCTGCTCTAGCACTGCAAACACTGACAAAAATAAAAATAAATGTCAAAACTAACAGTAATAATTGCGTTACTTATTTTCGTAAAATTATCAAATAATTATTACAAATATAGTATCTCAAACAGCTATTCTATGATATAAGTACTCAATTTGTAATGTTTTTTTAACCACTGCTAAGATGTTCATATGCGAACATAAGAATTGCTCTCCTGTAAAATTGGTGGAAATGTAATTAATACGAGTGTGAACTAGGGCATCGACATGGTGTTCACATATTTACAAGCATTGTAAAAGTACCTATACGATATTTTACAAGTAAAACTAATAAGTCAGTGTGTGAGTTCAAGTAATCACCAATGATCGAAATAGGTAGATCCCAGCCCGTCCCATCCTTGATGTCCTCCCTCCGGTTGACGCCCTAAGCCGAGGTTCGTACCCCACAGGGGGTGCCCTTAGCGAGCGTTCACCTAGTTTTAATTTGCATAGTTGAATAACCCCTGGCTGGAGGTTTTAAGTGTAGTAGCTTAAGGCACCCACAGGAAAGCCCGGTTAAGTAGTCATGATCTCAGAGGTCAACTACGAGATGCCCTACCTAAAAAAAATAAGGAGGTAGATTGATTGGAGTCAATGAAGTGGCACGTATATATTAGTATGGATATGACTCCGGGATTCCGGGATTTTGAAATTATTAAAAAAAAAAAAAGGAATTTCAAATGTTGTAATGTGTAGAATAAAGAATACATCAATATGAATAAAAAGTGTTTAATCCTTTTGCTGTTATTGCATTGAATGCGAAAAAATATTAAGAAGTGTAAAAATATTTTTTTTTTATTTATTCAAGAATAGTAACAATTACAAGCATCAGATAATATACTTACAAGAAATAACTACTAAATTAGTCATATTATGTAACTTTCAAATGGTTGCACAACAGTAAGATTCACTTTATTACTTGATAAATAAGAAAAAAAAAAAATTAAATGTTTATCCATTCTATAAATTTCTAAAGTAGTAGTTTAAAAATCCTTACTTTAAGTACCAAAAGGAAATCCCGGAAAAAAGGCTTATCCATGTTATGATTTCTATGACTATTCATGATGCGAGTAAAATCAATCTACCTACTCCGATCCCTGGTAATCACAGAATATAAAATCAATGTTATAATAATTAATTATGCAATTAAATTAGCAACCAGTTTGATTTTGCCTAGACTCTAAGTTGGCATTGCAGATGCTGCCACAGTCCTAATATGAATAGTTAAAATATTGTTCATGATGTTTTTAGAACCAGGATACTATAAAGTGGGGGCCTTCGGTATTCGTCACGAGGACTTAGTGGAAATCATCCAAGTTACGAAGGACACGAAACATCCCAAAGTAAGTAATTTCTGTTAAAATATGGCGTTGAAGAGCGACAGTTTTAGTTAGTCTAATAAGAATAATCGGCCAAATGCGTGTCGGATCACGCATAATGAAGGGTTCCGTAGTTGGGGTGAATGCGGTTCACCCTTGCTTGGTATAACAACTTTTGATGTAATATTACTAATCCGAACAACGTTTAAGAAAATAATCAATGTGTATAATATCGATTAACATAATTTTCATTTCATCGAATATTTATTTGCGATAATAACATTTGCGCTATTGATCAAATGGTATAATGTTCATTTCATATAATTTTCAATTTGTATAATGCAAAAAATGATGATGTGGATATATTTAGTAACCTGTTCCGCTTAGCTATTTCTAAAGAGTCTTGAAAAGACCCTGAAAGAAATCGAGAAGCACCGAGTGCAGACTGCTTGGTGTGGCAACAAGCCGTGTTCGAGTTCGCGACAAGTCAATCGTCATCCTGAGGATGCCTCGTTGAGAGGTGAAACACGTGTCGATTTCTTCCAGGGTCTTTTTAAGACTCTTTAAAAATAGCTAAGCGGAACAGGTTACTAAATATATCCACATCATCATTTTATAATGGATTTCCGCAAGGTCACGCCTGAATCAATTAACTATCTTGTATAATGCAGTTTTGTATAACGTTCAGTTGACCTAATTTTCATATTTACTAATTTTCTGCTAAAATTCTGTAATGAAAAACTTCATCTAACCCAAATGATTCACCAACAATAAAGGGGATCTGGCGCTCGGCGTCAATGGTCACTGTTCTCACCTAACCTAACCCAAATGATGACGTTTCTAAATTATATTAAACGTAACGACTAACGATATGATCTTTCGACTAAATCATTATTAGTCTAGCAAACATTAGTTTAAATAAAATTAGTGCATTTGAAAATTCGGTCAAATGACTTTATTTCAAAGAAATAAATATGCTAAATAAAAATCTACCAATTAATTATTCGGTCAAATGAATAATTATACGAAATGACTTTATTGTAACTAAAATTAGCAGTACTTTCGGATCTGACAGGGTCTGTGAACGAATAAATTTTAGATTTTAAGATTGTTAATTGATTCAGGCGTGACCTTGCGGAAATCCATTATAAAATGATGATGTGGATATATTTAGTAACCTGTCTTAGAGAGTCAAAGTCCCTGAAAGAAATCGACACGTGTTTCACCTCTCAACGAGGCATCCTCAGGATGACGATTGACTTGTCGCGAACTCGAACACGGCGCGTTGCCACACCAACATTTATTCGCATTTTTTTAGATTTTAATTAAGTAAGATTACCTGTATATTTCCAGGCTAGCGGCTTAGAAGACGACTACGACGGCCGCGGCGTGCTGGGATTCAACACGCTTACTCTGGTGCCTCATCAAAAGGAATGCATCGATGTTAAAATGCTCTTTGATTTTGAAGTAAGTACCTGTTAGGAGATAAGGTGATGGAAGGAAACGACCAGTTCAAGGCACTAAACGGCACTGGTTTTTTTTAGAAAAGCTACTTATAAAAATTCTTACAATGGAAAAATATAACAATTTGAATAAACCAATTACTGCACAGCACCTATTAGCCGACGTTCGCATGGACATAATAAAATCGCGGCGGGATTATATCGCGCACTGTATTTTCAACCTTCGGTGTTAAGCCGAGCGTTGAGAATCCAAGGTGCTGGAACGCACTCTCGTCCCAGCGCGTTGAAAAAACACACTGTTGGATTTTCAACTCTCGGCGCTTAGCAGAACGTTGTAAATCAAGTGCACGAAAAAAAAATCGCCGCGATTTTATTACGTCCGTGCGAACGTCGGCTTAGTCTGTAGTGCTCGAAACTCACGACGGAGGATTTTACCTCTTTATTATATATGCCACCGTAAGATTGTGAGAACCGTTAGTTTATAATCTATCGGTATTATTTCCGTTACATTATAATAAACTGTCGAAAATCGTGAACTGGTTGAAATGGGTTAGGTTAGAACTGTGACTAAATGTGCGCGAGCCGAGCGAGCGGTGCCGCGGCAGCGGCCGGCGAGCGCTACTTCCAAGTTGCTCGCAGCTAGGCAGGCTATTTAGTATTAGCGCAAGGTGCGTTACGTCGCAAGCAAGTTTGATATCAGTTCACAATTTGTCGGTTTCCCATGAATCCATCGAAAAATAATGCCCTAAATTGTAAATGGTTTGTTGCAGTTCACAATTTTTCGACAGTTTTATAATCTAACAGAAATAATACCGATAGATTATAAAGAAAGAAAAAGTATTTATTGAGACTCGCACAGGAAATCACAAATTAAACTAAAACACACTCATTAAAACATTAATAAAAAATAAAAAATAACAGAAAGTCCTGTACCGAAGCCAAAAGGCTCCTATCTCAGCATATGCTGCGACATTAAAAAAAAAATATCACTCATTAAAACATTAATAAAAAATTAAACAATAACAGAAAGTCCGAGTACGAGGCCAAAAGGCTCGTATCTCAGCAAATGCTGCGACATTAAAAAAAGAAATGTCGCAGCGCTGGTATTCTGATAGGGTCCGCTTCGATAAACTAACGAAGTTCATAATTATACAGTGACATACAAGCATGTTGGAAAAAAAAATCTTTTTGATGTGTAACATATTTCCTCTCGCTTTCCTGCAATCTGTGGGAGTGATTTCGTGAAAAGGGACGGATGTGTGATGGAATAACAGGAAGCCGAGGAAGCGCGCGATATTTCATTTGACCAATGAGCGCGCGCGGTGTTAAAGTTGGCCGTCAGATGGTACCATATTCAGAGAGGTTGGTACTGTCAGCCAAGATCTCAGATGTTACACATCATATTAATTGTAAGGCTTCCCCGTTTTTTTTCTTTAAATTATCTTCCTAAAATCTTACGAAGTTATTAATTTTAATACAATTTGTTACAGCTATCTTACATTAACGCTTACCACAAACGTGTATTGGACACTTTAGGACCCATTATGAAGCAGAGAGGACTCGATGAAGACGTGATCTGGCTTCAACAAGAATGTTCACCAATGAAGAGGACTTGAAACTGGTCAGTTGTATTCAAATACTAGCTGACACGGAAGAAATTCCTTCAAAAATTTAAAAAAAAAATACAATCTACTTAATCTGCGTTCACAATTTATTTGCCAAACATGTAAACAAACACGAGTTTTAGGAAAAACAACTGTAACGCCAACAATACAAGGTTCATTTTGCACTACAACTCATATTTTTTAATGGCTTTTTCATTATTACTAGTCAGTGTAAAATCAACTTTAGTTACACTGGTATAAAGTTGATGTTTGTTTAGTGGAAATAACATCAATTGGAAACAAGGTTATAAAAAATAGACCTTAGACTTTTCCCAACTATGTTAGGGTCAGCTTCCAGTCTAACCGGATGTAGATGAATACCAGTATTTTACATGGACTTCAATAAGTCATACAAAAATCATTTTTTTTCCATTTTTCGTTCCCTAAGAACCTTATTCGTACTATAACGGACATTTAAAAAAGAAAATTAACCAAATCGGTTCAGCCGTTCCCAAGTGATGCGCTTACCGACGAACAGCATTTATTTATGCAGATAGCCATTTAGTCACCAACTGCGGTACTGAAGGGCGAGTGCTCAGCCCTAATTATGGCATACAATACACGTAGATATATTTAGTAACCTGTTCCGCTTAGCTATTTCTAAAGAGTTATAAAAAACCCTGAAAGAAGAGAAAAAAAAAAGAATGCCGACAGAAGTGAAAACTTGAACAAGATCGCCTTGGAGGAAGAAAAATACTTGTATAGAACATTGGTCAGTAACCTTATCTAAATAAAGAGCACAATCGCGTTTACAAAACTTTTAAAGTAAAAATACTTGCATAAATCATTGATCCGTAATGTAATATAAATAAAGAGCACAATCGCGATTACAAAAATGAGGTGTCGTCATGTTGTCGCAAAATCAATGGTTTAGTCCCATCTCAAAAATGCCCAACGCGCCTAAAGAAGTTTTCATTTAAAAAAAGAAGCAAGAAGCCTTATCGATGCCAAACCCACTAATATACTGCTAGGTCCATATCGGACAGTAAGGTTCACTCTGCGTTCAGCGCTCGGTGTGGCAACTAGCCGTGTTCGGGTTTGCGACGAGTCAATCGTCATCCTGAGGATGCCTCGTTGAGAGGTGAAACACGTGTCGATTTCTTTCAGGGTTTTTTATGGCTCTTTAGAAATAGCTAAGCGGAACAGGTTACTAAATATATCCACATCTATTGTATTTTATAATGGATTTCCGCAAGGTCACGCCGGAATCAATTAACTATCTAATTATGGTATAATAGCCATCCACTTGAGATTCTGCAAACATTGCTGATGCACTGCAATAGCGAGGCAGCCCCAGGTAGTAATTAATATCATTAATAAAAAATATTTTTTGCTCCATTTTCAGATGCTGTTCCAAGATTTAAGTTACATTATGAAGCTATTTTTATGTATTTTGTATGCAGTACAATAAATAATAAATATGATGTTACATACTTTACGTTTTTTTATTTATTTTTCTGCTATTGACCTTGTGTACTTGCTTCACGCTGGTGCAATCTACCAATGTGGCAACATATCAAAACATCGACAAGCAAATGCCACTGCCACGGGCTAATACAGTTGGTTCACTCCGCAAAATATATTTTTTTTTTACCAAAAATACAACCGACTTCCAAACCACAAAGTGAAAAACAACTTTAATTTCGGAAGTCGGTGTCTTTTAGTATTTAAGTTTTTTGACACCGACTTCCGAAATTAGTTATTTTTCACTTTTAGTTTAGAAGTCGGTTGTATTTTTGGTTTTTTTTTTTCACTTTATAGTGTGTTGGTATGTAATTCATCAGTTCCACTTTACCAAATGGTGCTTTTCGAGAGCAAATGCAAGTTACTATAAAAAATACCCAAATCATTATAGCCTATAATATTTGAAGAGTTCCCTCGATTTCTCCAGGATCCGATCATCAGATTGTGACCCAATGAAAATGAGACCAACTTAGAAGAAATAAAAAAACCCTTCAGCCCCTCGAACCCTTTCAAATAAAAAAAAAAATTTTTCAAATCGGTTCAGCCGTCTTCGAGTAATCGGGGAACATACATAAAAAAATAATAAAAAAATCCGACGAATTGAGAACCTCTTCCTTTTTTTGAAATCGGTCAAAAAGCAATAAAGTGCAATTCAGGTCGCACAGCGCTACTGTGGAGGCCTGCCCGGCTTGGGCGGAGCGTCGCCGTGTCCTCGTGGAGGCGATCGGCGGCGGTGATCTCTCGCGTCCGGCCCTGGTTCAGGCCATGGTACGGAGCGAGAGGAAATGGGAGGCCGTCACCTCCTGCGAAGCTGTAATGCTCGCGAAGGAGGAGGCGGAACTCGTGAGGGAGAGGCAAATTTCGCGCCCTCACGACTCTAACCGCCGTAGGAGACGCCCTGGGCGTCGCGAGTCGCAGGCCAATTCCCTGCCACCGTAGCCGCGAGCTTGCGGACGGTGAGCAATGGGTAGCTATCCGTCCGATAAGGACCAGGCCCAGGTCGACGGCGAGTTGTGTTCCATGCGCGCTTCAAAGAGATGTCAGCAGAACTGATGGGGTCCGCTAGGGCCAATGCCTGCCGGGGTTGCGGAAGTCCGAAAGGGTTACCGTGGCCCCTGGCAACATACAGGCAACTGAAGGAACACGGGTGGGTTTTAGCAGTAAGAGTCTGACACTCTCAGTCTGAGTCTCCTGCTCCGTCCAGAGCGGAAAACGCTAACTACCTACAGTTATATTCACCTAGAAGTTGCCTCTCTTTCTATCGCGTAACTCTTGATATCTTCTGACTACGTTACGCTCACTGAATTGGCCCGACAAGACGGGCCCGCCGCGTACTTGTAGCTTCATACCTAAAATGCGGAGTGACCCATCTGTATTCATCATCTATGCTACTGCCTAGCATTGGGTTCGAGTCCCGGGTCGAACAAAGTGTTATCAGGTTTTTCAATCTGGAATTTCTCAGTAGCAGCCCGGAGTATGGATTTATAATAGATGCAGGTTCCGTATCAGTAAAAGAGATACATATTATATTAATAGTTGATCGCCGACTGTTACACACCCCCGCCGCCGGCGAGTACTGGTTTGTCACAGCGACAAGATCTATCAAACTTTTCGCTCACCAACGCTCGTTTTGCGGCAGAACACTCGGTCCGAGACTCGCTTGGTACATATATTATTAATTATACCACCAAGTGACTGGACAATGACGTCGCTATCCGGTGGCCCAGGGGAGGGTTGATATGGCAGTTGATATAATATGGAGATTGGAGGATGGGAAAAGTATTATTTGTAGGTACAGTCAAAAGTCACACGTGAAGCTGCGCACAATGCGACCAAAATCAACGCTGGTGGACATTTGATTTTTGACAACTCGGTTTCATCTCAGTAGTCCCAATAGAAACTAAGAAAAATTATAATTTCTATATTCAATGTATGAATTGGAAACGGACCTTTCGGGTCGTTTTTCCCAGAACTATTCAGAACTGTAGAGCTGAAACATAATAGGTATTATGACTGGCTCTACCACCAGCACATAGATATGAATATTACGTCCCCGGACCCCGGATTAGACCCCGTTTAGGAGATAAGGAACTTTAAAAAATCAAATAAAAGTCGTCCAAAAAATCAAAATTGGCTGTATGGATAATTATGTAATTTCTTTACATTAAAATGACTTGTATTTACTTTATTTTTTTTAGGCGGGCAGCTGCCCCCTTTGCCTTGCCCTTTGCTCTTGACGACGCCCTTGTAACTGGGCAGTATTCTACTCGTCGCAGTCGAGCACTCGCTCATAATCCAGTGTGACTATCATTTACTTTATATAAATAACAAACTATTATATTATTTTTAAAACCAGCCCACGGAAACATTAAACCTCAACTTTATGGTCTAACAGCTCGACACGTCACCCTAAATTACTAATAAAAAAGATCCTATTTCTTTAAAATTGTAAAAACCCATTTGTAGAAACCCATTCCACATATATAATATTTTATGGGAAGCGAGCTGGCACTTTCTACAAATTCTAAAAAACAATGGAAACCCAGCGCAACGGGCAATGCCGACGCCGCTATCTGGTAGCCATCAATTGGGCTTGGGCCCGGGGGTGAAGCTGAACGCGCGATTCTTTTCTGGAATTTAGGAGATTGCGGGAGGAATGAACACGAGGCAATTGGTTTTGAATCGCCAAAAGCTAAGGACGTCAGAGTACTGGCTAGTTAAGTTAGGAGAATTGGTGAATACCAAGAGGTCATGTCCGTGGGCTGTCGTAAGGAACCGAGCATTATTTATTAAGTTAATAGTGGGTTTAAGACAACGTTGGTAGCGGACGACGTAGTCTAAGCTAGATGAGTGAGTTTTGAGACGCGTCGGAAGACTGTCGTGATCATGTATTCTGTTGTGGGGAAATGCCGCCGACATTCAAACTATCTTTGTTTTGCAGAAAAGAGCTGTTCGATCTATTTATAAATTAAGTCCGAGACACTCTCTCAGAGATAAATTTAAGGAGATAAATGTAATGACTGTGCCTTCTCAGTATATTTTTGATAATCTTTTATATGCCCATAAAAACATAAAATTGTTTAAAAAATACAGTTATATCCATAACATAAATACTAGGAACAAACACAAATTTGTTGTACCTACAACAAGGCTCAAGAAAATAGGTAGCTCCTTTAGATGTCAATGTTTATAATAAACTTCCAAGCCACGTACAAGAATTTACTAAACGCAAGTTGTGCCAGAAGGCTTTTTATGCCGTTAAAGATTACATTGAGGACAAAAAGGCATGGGATTGAGCTGCTCCAATTTTATTATTTTTTTATGTTTTACTTTCGGAACTTTGTTTTTTTTTTTGCTAACTTTAAAATTATATACTTACACAATGACATGAATATTTACTTTGTGAAGTATAATATTTTTTTATTATTTTTTTATTATTATGAATGTGAGGACTATGTGGGTCATATATATATATATATATATTTATTTATTTTTCTCAGTTACTTTTAATGATCATCTGGCAGTTGTGAGAACTTTATGCGGCCTACCCAAATGTCCTTTCTTTGGTATTGTTCGTCGAATCATTGAGCTCCTTTTAAGTTCTGAGTTGATTATATACACATTGACATTAATAAATTTTATATACTTTTAAAGTATTATATTATTTAAATTATTGTGAATGTGAAGACTATGTGGGTCATTCCTTTTTCTTTTTGTTTTTAATTTTTTCTCACTTAGTTCTAATTATAGTCTGACAGTTTGAGTAATTTATGCGGCCTACCCAAATGTCCTTTCTTTGGTATTGTTCGTCGAATCGTTGAGCTCCTTAATTCTGAGTTGAGCTGCACGATAACTGACAAATGCGTGCACTGACTGGACAGGCCCTCCCAATCTGTGTGATGCTTTCCTCAAAAGACCACTTCAGACACCAATCTACATGGTCTTCACATGATCTGACCAAGATTATGTCTGGACTTTAAAAGAAACTGTGACCTCTGAGTTTGTTTCGGCCTTTCTTCTCAGAGTAGTCAGATAGGAAACGCCGACCTCATCTAGTTTTTAAAATATGATTGACGTGTAAAAGTGTTTGTACAAACCTATTTACAGAAATAAAATCATTTATCATTTATCATTTATCATGGAGCTGTGTCTGAGGCAAAACTGGTAATTCGTGCTGTATTTTGTAAGTGAATTGTAATCTAATTCTCCCAAAGGAATTTGGTAAGTGTCAACTTTAACACTTTCGACTCCAACAACGTTTCATAGAACTCATACGCCATGCCGCCATACATATTTTAAGTGAACCCTCCGGGATTACGTTTGCGCTAAAGTTAACCATCGCGGACTGTCAACGGCATTAAGTATAAAATTAATTGTAACAGAGAACAAAAAAAAAATTACATTGATTTTAAAACCCAACGCATATACTAAATCTTGTGAAAATATGCATCAGATTTTATTTTCACGTTTTATAATGCTGTATTCGCTAAGAAAAACCTACATTTACAGTGAGCCTTCCGCGAGGGTTCCCGGCATCCCAGATGCGACTAGGTGAACCTTCCAGGAGGGCTCCCAGCACTGAAAGTGTTAATTAACTTTTATCTTTAGTAGTAGTGTGAACATCGTAAATACGGACTTCTCTATTGTAATAAAATTGTTCTTGCATCGGGATTTGTATTGATATGATAAAGGTAAGAGTAAGGTGATATCGCTGATCAGCTGATTAGTGATCGTTTATCCCAGAATGGCGAAATAACACTTATTTGGTATCGTGTTTTATAATTAACACAATTTTCTCGTGTATTACGTGTCCATATCCTAAATCCGTACGTTGGCAGATAATTGTCACTTGCATTTGGCAATATGGAAATGGCGAAGGCCTTCCACCATACTTGACACAGCAATACCGCTTCTGACTTTTGACGACAGTTGACCTTCAGCTGATGCACCACATTTGGAAGGCAGACCTATAAATACTCACAGCTCATTTAAAATTGAACTAGGCTATAAAGCCAATCTGTAATTACCTATGAAATTGCCGTTCTGCCGTACTGGCTATCTCAAGTTCATTTTTTTCTTTTTTTTGCTACTAATTCTAAGTTCAAATTATTTTTATTGTTAAAATATGGAATTCTGTTTTGAAAATTAGTCATTTGTTTAATGGTTACCGTTCTGTTTTCATCGCATTTGTACGTTTTTCGTCATCATGCGTCAAAATTCGAGTGATTATGGAGTATGAGTAACGTCCTGGCAGCAAAGCGGCAGAAGCGGCACGCAACATCAACGACGTATACGGAGCGAACACTAATAACGATCGCACCAAAGCTTGACAAATAGGTGCCCAACGAATTGAAAGATCGCCATCGCGAAGCACGCGTCGAGTTGAGCCTTGCACTGCTCAACAGGCACACAAACGAAGGCATATTGAATCGCATTGATACTTGCGACGAAAAATGGATTCTGTTCGACAATCGCAAGCGTTCAGCAAGTTGGTTAGATCCTGGTTCAGCACCTAAACAATGCCCCAAAGGAAAACTGACCCCTAAAAAAGTGATGGCATCACAGGGGCCAAACGGGATGAGAATTACTGCAGATGTATACTGTGAAGAATTGAACATAATGATGGAGAAGCTCGCACATCTCCAACCAGCTTTGGTCAATCGTTCGGCTCCGCTGCTCCTTCACGACAACGCGCGACCTCATAATGCACAGCAGACGGTCTCCAAGTTATAAGAGCTGGGGAAGGAAGTTCTCCATTATCCACCGTACTCACCAGACCTTTTCCCCTACAGACTTATTGATTGCATGGTAATTTTGATTAATAAAAATAAAAAATATAGAGAAACAAGGGTGTTAACTTATTTAATGAAAAACGGCAATTTCATAAGTACAGACCTAATATTTGCGAAAAACTTACAGAGGGATTCCAAGTTATCCATTTCAGGACGCAACTTAGATTACACTTGTCTGAATTCATAGGTGACAAAATTCAATCAAGTGGTCGGTTTTGATGCCGTTTTTACCATGAAGGAAGGTCTATAAATATCAGCTGTCCCGTACATAACTTCATTACTTAAAAATAAACTACCGTCCCCATATATTTGGGGCGAGCAGGTATTGAAGTTTTGTATGGGACAGTTGATAATTTTTTTTTGGTCTGATGGGGAAAGATGTCCAGTTTGCTGGTCTGTACCACAGCCTTAAAGACCACAACTTTCCGATACTCCCTGTAGGCTGTATAATACAATAACTTATAGTTGAGACTGTACTGCGTTTTAGATACGCGGCGAGACAGAGGCGTCCCGCTCCCGAGCACGGAAATCTTGATGTTTTTTAACATGTCGCAACATCAGTAGATGGCACCCATACTAGCAGCATATGCAGGGACGGGTCCCTAGTCTAATACAGGGCAACAGGGACATAGACAAGCAAACTGTAACCATTTCGGTTATTAAAAAAAAACTGCTACTTCATAGAAAAGTGCCTACCTACGCGGTCAAAATGTGTGGCACAGCAATTTTTTATTTAAAGTGAATACTTCTTTGGGCAGTTGTCTCACTGCCGGCGAGGAAGCGACTAACTATCGGCTATTTTCACACTCAAGAAACGTACAACAGATATACATTGAAATGCACACAAAAGAAATGCATGTATTAATAGTTGATCGCTGATTGTTCACACCGCCCGCGCCAGCGAAGACTGGCTCCACTAGTTTGTCGCTGAGCGACAAGAGCTATCAAAGATACTTGCTCAGCGATGCTCGCCGAGAGACCAAACAGCGGTATTTTCGCCCCGAGCGAGTGGTGACAGTAATCGCCCGTAACACTCGGAGACCCGCTGATAGCACAGCGACAGAACTATCGAAATTACACACTCGCTGCTCGCCAACTCGTTTTCAGTTGCTAGCTAAACTCGCTACTCGTTAATCGCCGGCGGTGGGACAACTTCCTAGGCGCGTTGAGCAATTTTTGGTAGGGCGCAAACTTATGGATTCACGTAGTATATAGATGGCGCTAATACCCGTTTTAAGTTTTCCCTTATGTCAGCAGTCCCCATGACAGACATTTTTTTAATAACCCACCTAAAGTTCAGAATCATGTCCTGAATCCATGGTAACAGTTTTCGCGTCGATGCCACCCAGTATAATTACGTAGTTCGTGCAGTGCAGATATGAGAAGAAATGAAATATACAAATTAAAATAGTTGTAAACTTATATTTATTAATTATTTAACTTAACTATACATTTTTAGAATTTAATAAAAATCAACAATAATTTAATTATCTTCTCCGTTTTTTATAGAACCTGTGAACAAAATAAAAAAGATTTCAGTTTAAAGTTTCAGATAAATAAAAGTGTTTGAATAAATACTTTGACTATTATAAATGCCTACAATTTTCTCCTTTCGATCTGGTTTCTCTCCTTTAATACTGAATTTTGTTCCGCCATCAATTCGCATAGTTTCTGAAAAATTTATATTACAATTAAATATTACAAAAATATATACAAGGTTTAATTGAAATAACTTGAGCCGTCTTTTACGATGGAACTAGTCCTAAAATCGCGAAAAGATATCCCTACGTTTTGTCCACTTATGCGAACATAAAATGTATGGAGCAGCTTTTTTTATACAATGAGGTTTTCAGTTATTTCAATCACACTTTTTATACAAAAAAACCTGGGAGTCTTCATCTCTGCTTACCTGAGGGCTACTGAAAAAAGTAGCAAATACATTTTTTACGTAGGGTGGTATCGCATAATCGCATTGCATCTATGCGATATTCTGCGATGATGTGGTCAACGATGGCACACTTGCATAAGATAAACCTAGAGCCTGGCCACGCTAAGTCTGCAATAGAATAAATGGGCAACCCCTAAAAGTTTTAAATATGGTATACTTTAACATCAGTCAGTTATGTCAGTTTCGGGGTTGTAAGTAGATCAAATGATTTTGATATTTTGCCTTTTGATTTTTGCATAATAGATTATGTGGAATAGACTATGTCGTACCTATGCTCTACCTCCATCCGATGACTACTGTATCAAACTGTATCAAATCCACACTGCATCGTGCTAAAGTGACTATTCTTTACCAGTAATAAATCAGAATATAAACAAAATAACCTAACAAAGTATCAAATTCTTTTTTCGTAGGACAGATGGTGTTGCCGTCTATAGATTTTCAAATTCCACCGTTTTTTTACTTATGCGGACTTATCGTGGCAAGACTATTTACTCGAGACCGTCTTATTACACAATGTTCTTGTTAAGTTCAAGCCGAAATCTTCAAGCTCGTTACTGTATTACGTACAATGTCAAACTCCGGGCTGCTACTGAGAAATTTCAGATGGAAAAACCCAATAACACTTTGCCTGACCGAGGAATCGAACCAAGAACCTCATGCTCAACAGTAGCACTAGCGATCACTAACCATTACACAACAAGGGACGCTCGGATACTGTAATGTTATGTCTCACCTGTAGAAGTGTATTTGTTTGATTCTGTACTTGCAATAGGTCTCCTTTAGGTATAGATTCGGGAGCTAAGTAGTGTCGACGCCGACGCACAGCCAAATATTTGACCTGAAAATAATATTATCGATGTAAGTTTACTTTATCAAAAGAAAAAATCTGTGACAGCTAACAATGGACGAAAAAACGTAATGAGCCGACGTAATAGAATCGCGGCGGGATTTTATCGCGCACTGGATTTTCAACTCTTGGTGTTAAGCCGAGCGTTGAGAATCCAACGCGCTGGAACGCACTCTCGTCCCAGCTCGTGAAAAACACACTGTTGGATTTTCAACTCTTGGCGCTAATCAGAGGGTTGAAAACACAGTGCGCGAAAAAAAATCGCCGCAATTTTATTACGTCCGTGCGAACGTCGGCTTACATGGGACAAGGGCAGGCAGATAATGATATCAGGTTACTATAAGATCTATATACTTGACGAAATTGAAAAGCAATTTTTGAAGTGAAAACTTTTTTAGGCGCATTGGGCATTTTCGAGGTTCGACTAAATCATTGATTTCGCGACACCATGACGACACCTCATTTTTATAAACGCGATTGTGCTCTTTATTTATATTACGTTACGGACCAATGTTCTATACAAGTATTTTTCTTCCACCAAGGCGATCTTGTTCAAGTTTTCACTTCTATCAGCACTCCCGGAGTGCCACCACTTTTTTTTATTTATGACTTACTGGCGAAATTTCACAAATGATCTGATTATTTCTAAAATAATATACTAAAATAATATACGTCACAGTCGAGCACTTGCTCATAGTGTCCAGTGTGACTATCATTTACTTTATATAAATAACAAACTATGATATTATTTTTAAAACTAGCCGACGGAAACATTAAATCTCAACTTTATGGTCTAACAGCTCGACACGTCACCCTAAATTACTAATAAAAAATATCCTATTTCTTTAAAATTGTAAAAACCCATTTGTAGAAACCCATTCCACATATATAATATTTTATGGGAAGCGAGCTGGCACTTTCTACAAATTCTAAAAAACAATGGAAACCCAGCGCAACGGGCAATGCCGACGCCGCTATCTGGTAGACATCAATTGGGCTTGGGCCCGGGGGTGAAGCTGAACGCGCGATTTTTTTCTGGAATTTAGGAGATTGAGGGAGGAATGAACACGAGGCAGTTGGTTTTGAATCGCGAAAAGCTAAGGACGTCAGAGTACTGGCTAGTTAAGTTAGGAGACTTGGTGAATACCAAGAGGTCATGTCCGTGAGCTGTCGTAAGGGACCGAGCATTATTTATTAAGTTGATAGTGGGTTTAAGACCACGTTGGTAGCGGACAACGTAGTCTAAGCTAGATGAGTGAGTTTTGGGACGCATCGGAAGACGGTCGTGATCATGGAGCTGTGTCTGAGGCAAAACTAGTAATTGGCGCAGTATTTTTTGTAAGTGAATTGTAATCTAATTCTCCCAAAGGAATTATTTGGTAAGTGTCAAATTTAACTCTTTCGACTCCACCAACGTTTCATAGAATTCATACGCCATGCCGCCATACATATTGGAAGTGAACCCTCCGGGAGGGTTACCGGCATTACGTTTGCGCTAAAGTTAACCATCGCGGACTGCCAACGGCATTAGGTTTAAAATAATGTTAAAAACATTGTAGTGTATTCGTGAACAAAAAAAAAATTGCTTTGATTTTAAAACCAACGCATATACTAAATCTTGTGAAAATATGCATCAGATTTTATTTTCACGTTTTATAATGCAGTATTCGCTAAGAAAAACCTACATTTGTAATGAGCCCTCCACGAGGGTTCCCGGCATCCCAGATGCGACTAGGTGAACCCTCCAGGGCTCCCAGCACTGAAAGTGTTAATTAACTTTTATCTTTAGTAGTAGTGTGAACATCGTAAATACGGACTTCTCTATTATAATAAAATTGTTCTTGCATCGGGATTTGTATTGATATGATAAAGGTAAGAGTAAGGTGATATCGCTGACTATTAGTGATCGTTTATCCCAGAATGGCGGAATAACTCTTATTTGGTATCGTGTTTTATAAGTAACACAATTTTCTCGTGTATTACGTGTCCATATCCTAAATCGTACTTTGGCAGATAATTGTCACTTGCATTTGGCAATATGGAAATGGCGAAGGCCTTCCACCATACTTGTGTGTCAAGTATGGTGGAAGGCCTTCGCCAATGGTAATACCGCTTCTGACTTTTGACGACAGTTGACTTTCAGCTGATGCACCACATTTGGAAGGCAGACCTATAAATACTCACAGCTCATTTAAAATTGAACTAGGCTATAAAGCCAATCTGTAATTGCATTATAAAACAAATAAACATAAAAGATTATTTCTGTATCCAAAAAGGCCCCGCCACAGAACTCTTTGCGTGAGGCTTGTTGACGTATATTTCCAGGAGATGGGGTAGGCTGGAGCCTATCGATAGTTCGCTCTAAGGAACGCTAGAAATCGTGTCTCGTTGAGCCACAACCGGCTTTTGAGTCTCTCACAAATTACTAGCGAGACACGCCCAGATAGAAACGTCCCGTGTTAGATAAAGACGATCACACGGCTGGCGATTACATTGCAAGCAACCTCTAAATGGGGCAGATTAAGGAAGTGTGAAGAGACGAAATTCGTAATGAGTTCTGCTAGAGACAGTGGATTTGTGATAATTTTGTGTTAACATAGTAAAAAGCGGTCGCCGCAAGGGTGTCTTTCACTTTAGTACGCGATTAGAACTACTCAATACTTGACTTTTTCAATAACAGTTGGACTTCGCAGTACTGTCTTAGGATCTAGTAAGACATTTACATAGTGCTTAGGGCACGCGTTCCGTTAGAATCGTATTTAGTTCGTCAGAGGTTCTATGCGTTAGGTCTAGCAGAACACGTACAAAGGTCACCTTGTACCCCTCCTTGGCCCTTTGCTTTCTAAGTCGGCAAGGCAGTTTAGGTTATGGGAATTCATTTCTTATATCGGTGGGAGAGTGTCCAGTCCGGAGATAAGCTCTACAGGTCAGTACGGGGTGGAGTGCGGCTCTTACCCCTAAGGGGAACCGACCTAAGCACAAATGTTGACATAATTAGGAAAAATTTATCAACCTAGGGTAATATAGGTAATGTCACACCAGCGATTAAACTATGAAAACTACACACTCGCTGCTCGTTGCTCGATAGGGGTTCCTCCCTTGGGTTGTGTGAATGTTAACATAATTAATAAAAACAATAAATTTATCAGCCAAAGGTAATTTAGGTAGTCACACCAGCGACTAAACTATGAAAAGTACACACTCGCTGCTCGTTGCTCGACAACTTGTTTATGGTTGCTAGCTGATATTGAAAACCTTATCAGTAATCTCACCCAGTGGATAGAGACGGAGTACACACAATACAATAAAGTGATTTTTTTATTATTAAAAAAATCACTTAATTGTATTTCGTCTAAGCCATGCATGTTGCTCCATGTAACTGGAAGCACCTCGACCACTGTCACACAGGATATCCTAATTCAGGGGTCGAGCGAGACCTCGTTGATGTAACGTGTACTAAAGTTTAGAAAATAAATTACTTTTACTAGCTCGACTCGCTTCTCGCCTATCGTCAACGATGGGAGAGGTGCCTCATCTATACTATAATAGCAGCGTGCCATGGCGTGCGCATAGGAAAGCTAGTTTCAGAGCGAACAACTTAGGCTCTGGATACAAAAATGGCGAGTGGCGCGGGGGTTGCGCCGCCCGTTTCACATTCCATACAAAATGTATAGGAACGACGGCACGGTAATATTATAATAATATTACCGTGACGACGGCGCAACGCTTACGGCGTCCCGCCCCCCGCCTCGTCGCGCATTCCTAAATCAAATTATAATTGAGATATAGAGCACGGAAATCTCGATATTTTTTGAAATGTCGCCACATCAGTAGATGGCACCCCTACTGTAACCATTTCGGTTTTTTTTTTTTAAAAAAAAGCTACTTCATAGAAAAGTGCCTACCTAAGCGGTCAAAATGTATGGTACAGCAATTTTTTTTTTAAAGTGAAAACTTCTTTGAGCAGATGTTCCACTGCCGGCGAGGAAGCGACTAACTATCGACTATTTTCACACTCAAGAAACGTACAACAGATATACATTAAAATGCACACAAAAGAAATGCATATATTAATAGTTGATCGCTGATTGTTCACACCGCCCGCGCCGGCGAAGACTGGCTCCACTAGTTTGTCGCTGAGCGACAAGAGCTATCAAAGATACTTGCCCGGCAGCGGTGCTCGCCGAGAGACCAAACAGCGGTATTTTCGCCCCGAGCGAGTGGTGACAGTAATCGCCCGTAACACTCGGAGACCCGCTGATAGCCCAGCGACAGAACTATCGAAATTACACACTCGCTGCTCGCCAACTCGTTTTCAGTTGCTAGCTAAACTCGCTACTCGTTAATCGCCGGCGGTGGGACAACTTCCTAGGCGCGTTGAGCAATTTTTGGTAGGGCGCAAACTTATGGATTCACGTAGTATATAGATGGCGCTAATACCAGTTTTAAGTTTTCCCTTATGTCAGCAGTCCCCATGACAGACATTTTTTTAATAACCCACCTAAAGTTCAGAATCATGTCCTGAATCCATGGTAACAGTTTATGCGTCGATGCCATCCTCTATAATTACGTAGTTCGTGCAGTGCAGATATGAGAAGAAATGAAATATACAAATTGAAATAGTTGTAAACTTATATTTATTTATTATTTAACTTAACTATATATTTTTAGAATTTAATAAAAATCAACAATAATTTAATTATCTTCTCCGCTTTTTATAGAACCTGTGAACAAAATAAAAAAGATTTCAGTTTAAAGTTTCAGATAAATAAAAGTGTTTGAATAAATACTTTGACTATTATAAATGCCTACAATTTTCTCCTTTCGATCTGGTTTCTCTCCTTTAATACTGAATTTTGTTCCGCCATCAATTCACATAGTTTCTGAAAAATTATATTATAATTAAATATTACAAAAATATATACAAGGTTTAATTGAAATAACTTGAGCCGTCTTTTAAGATGGAACTAGTCCTAAAATCGCGAAAAGATATCCCTACGTTTTGTCCACTTATGCGAACATAAAATGTATGGAGCAGCTTTTTTTTATACAATGAGGTTTTCAGTTATTTCAATCACACTTTTTATACAAAAAAACCTGGGAGTCTTCATCTCTGCTTACCTGAGGGCTACTGAAAAAAGTAGCAAATACATTTTTTACGTAGGGTGGTATCGTATAATCGCATTGCATCTATGCGATATTCTGCGATGATGTGGTCACTTGCATAAGAGAAACTTAGAGCCTGGCCACGCTAAGTCTGCAATGGAATAAATGGGCAACCCCTAAAAGTTTTATATATGGTATACTTTTACATCAGTCAGTTATGTCAGTTTCGGGGTTGTAAGTAGATCAAATGATTTTGATATTTTGCCTTTTGATTTTTGCATAATAGATTATGTGTAATAGACTATGTCGTACCTATGCTCTACCTCCATACGATGACTACTGTATCAAACTGTATCAAATCCACACTGCATCGTGCTAAAGTGACTATTCTTTACCAGAAATAAATCAGAATATAAACAAAATAACAAAGTATCAAATTCTTTTTTCGTAGGACAGATGGTGTTGCCGTCTATAGATTTTCAAATTCCACCGTTTTTTTACTTATGCGGACTTATCGTGGCCAGACTATTTACTCGAGACCGTCTTATTACACAATGTTCTTGTTAAGTTCAAGCCGAAATCTTCAAGCTCGTTACTGTATTAGGTACAATGTCAAACTCCGGGCTGCTACTGAGAAATTTCAGATGGAAAAACCCAATAACACTTTGCCTGACCGAGGAATCGAACCAAGAACCTCATGCTCAACAGTAGCACTAGCGATCACTAACCATTACACAACAAGGGACGCTCGGATACTGTAATGTTATGTCTCACCTGTAGAAGTGTATTTGTTTGATTCTGTACTTGTAATAGGTCTCCTTTAGGTATAGATTCGGGAGCTAAGTAGTGTCGACGCCGACGCACAGCCAAATATTTGACCTGAAAATAATATTATCGATATAAGTTTACTTTATCAAAAGAAAAAATCTGTGACAGCTAACAATGGACGAAAAAACGTAATGAGCCGAACCAAAGTTCGCCGACGTCCGCACGGACGTAATAAAATCGCGGCGGGATTTTATCGCGCACTGGATTTTCAACTCTTGGTGTTAAGCCGAGCGTTGAGAATCCAACACGCTGGAACGCACTCTCGTCCCAGCTCGTGAAAAACACACTGTTGGATTTTCAACTCTTGGCGCTAACCAGAGGGTTGAAAACACAGTGCGCGAAAAAAAATCGCCGCAATTTTATTACGTCCGTGCGAACGTCGGCTTACATGGGACAAGGGCAGGAAGATAATGATATCAGGTTACTATAAGATCTATATACTTGACGAAATTGAAAAGCAATTTTTGAAGTGAAAACTTTTTTAGGCGCATTGGGCATTTTCGAGGTTCGCCTAAATCATTGATTTCGCGACACCATGACGACACCTCATTTTTATAAACGCGATTGTGCTCTTTATTTATATTACGTTACGGACCAATTTTCTATACAAGTATTTTTCTTCCACCAAGGCGATCTTGTTCAAGTTTTCACTTCTGTCGGCACTCCCGGAGTGCCACCACTTTTTTTTTATTTATGACTTTTACTGGCGAAATTTCACAAATGATCTGGTTATTTCTAAAATAATATACTAAACTCACAATTTCAAGTAACTACAGATGACTAAGGGTTGCTTGTAATGTATGCTTGTAATGTAATGTAAATCTTTCCTCTCGCTTTCCTGCAATCAAATCTGTGG
Organism: Omphaloscelis lunosa; assembly: GCA_916610215.1. Taxonomy (NCBI): domain Eukaryota; kingdom Metazoa; phylum Arthropoda; class Insecta; order Lepidoptera; family Noctuidae; genus Omphaloscelis; species Omphaloscelis lunosa. The sequence continues at coordinate 7,235,227 of OU744270.1, forward strand.
GAGTGATTTCATGAAAGCAACGGAAGTGTGTACCAGGAAGCTGGGGAAACGCTCGCTATTTGATTCGAGCAATGAGCGCGCGCAGTGCTAGAGTTGGCCATCAGAAACGACCTTGACGAGCCCCCACTCCTTAATGTTGTTTATTACCAAGGCGAGATGTCTGATGTTACATATCATATGCGACTACCGTAATGCTAGCTGGTTTTTTTTTTCCAATATCATATCTGGATCTTTCTTACTTAATTAGATCTTGTATAATTAATTACTTAAAATACATACTTCTCTCATAGGCTTTATCCTCACTTTGCACTCCGGCGGTATCTCCCGTCCTATTGCATCGAGCACCTTTATCGTTGACTCCGAAACTACAGGAGGGTTGTGATCCTTCTCCTGTTTCACAGATGTCTTGGCTGATATGTCTGCCTGTTCTTTACGTGCCTTCCTTTTTATGTCACGCCAAGTCTGGAAAAGCAAGCAAAAAGGCCATATAACAGACAACTGCTCTCCTGAAACAGTGACATGGGGCTGCCAATAAGGCGATAGTGAGACGGTGTTGGATGATTGGAAAGAGGTAGAGCAGAATCGTGACAAATGGAAGGAATGGAGGGATATCTTACACCAGCAATGGGTCAGCACTAAAACTGACATCATATTTCATGTTTTTAGCTAATCTAGATTGCAATTCATCAAATGGTGGACCGCAGTCCAGATCCGGACCGCTGAGCTATTTTGTGCAGATCTTAAGTAAACAGTTAATATTTAGTCAATAAATAAAACTGAAACTAAAAAGGTTGATTAATTTAATTTAGCCGGCACTTTGTTCACTTCAGACACGTTATATTTCTTCATTAATAATTTTAACCTTGGTTTTTAATAGACCCTCAAGGAAAGTTGATAATTGGTGATCTATGATCTAGATTATAGGTATCCTTTTCTCATAGTGCCACAAGAATTCACAAATAAAAAAAATACATGATTATAAGGTAGACCATGTAGAACAGCATTTATTTTGAGAAAATAACGAATAGATAATAATATGAATTAACCCATTAATGTTTTCAAAAAGTTTTAAAAGTTCTGTTTGTTGTTCTGTTATTTCAATATAAGCCATACCTTTACACTTAATTCATTTGACCCGTGTATAATATGATCTTTATTTAAATAATATGCTGTTACTTACCTGTTTCCACTGCTCTATGGATTTATCTGGTCCGTGTTGCTTTAGTAACCCTCGGAGATACGTCCATTCTTCATCTATACTTTTTACGCCGAGTTTAGCATCGAAAATAGCGTTAGCAAAGTTTTTATGAGTAGACATATAGTTTATAAGAAAGTTTATTTGAGCGCTTGTGCTCCTGAGGCTGTAATATAACAAATATTACCCTAAAATATGCAGATTTTGTTTTTGAAACAAAGTTATAAATATGCATGTACGCTCAACTCAAAAACAAAGTTGTTAAAAGTCGAATAAGTCGACGAATAGTTTCCGACGTACAATAACTTACAGTTTTTTTGGTTCCATTGTTGCTGTTGTTTTTAGGAACTTTGTTTATTTACTTTTTTCGATAAACTTACTTTTGACAACAGTATCACATTTTGGTATTTGACGTCTATCATCAGTCAAACCGATTAACGTCAAAAAGAGTAGGGGCGCGTTCAATTATTTTACTCGCTCACTTTGGGCGCTAACCAGCCGATCAGTGAGGTACTCTCGGACACATTCCTCGTAAACATGAATTGATGAACCCAACGTTCTGCGAAGAAGTCCATGTACTTCCGCACCCCTACAAATTGCCACTAACCACCCTAGTTTAAAGTACATGGGAAGACATTCGTCTTGCTCCCAGTTCAAACTGAGTTGTTCCCACTGCTGTAACATAGACACAGGCTTCCTCTCTGTGATTTTTGCAAGCATTGGCTATGAAATAAGTAAATTGCACAAAGTACACGCCTGCCTGGTTTTGAATTACCACTGAGAGTGGGATACAGTGCAACTATTGCAGTGGATTCAACTGCCTGGAATTTAAACCTCAAAGTAACGCGTTTCCACATTAACAGAAAGCTTCACAAAATCTTAGACGATCCGACAAACCCGAAAACCTCAAGGTACCACTGAACCCATAGTTTATGGCTTAACTCAGCCTAGACAATAATTACCTACACACACAAAAAAGAGGGCCGGTGCTCCAGTAGCAGTCATCATCTTCCGGCCCTTGCCCTATATTACACGGGGTCGGCGCAACGTTTTCTTCGTCCATTCTCCCTGTCAACCGTCATGCTATCATTCTTAACCGACTCCAAAAAAAGGTAAGAGGTTATCAGTTCGTCAGATTTTTTAATATTTTTTTATGTATGTTCCCCGATTTCTCGAAGACGGCTGAACCGATATGAAAAATTCTTTTTTCGTTGGAAAGGGTATACTTCCAAGTTGGTCCCATCGTCTTTTGGTCATGATCTGATGATGGGATCTTGGAGAAATTGAGGGAACTCTTCAAATATTATAAGCACACCTATAGCGATTTGGGTATTTTTAACTCGTGCATTTGCTTTCGAAAAGCACCATTTGGTAAAGTGGAACTGATGAATATAAACCAATCCACTAAAATGTGAAAAAAAATAAATATTTTTACCACATATACAACCGACTTCCAAACTACAAATTGAAAAATAACTTTAATTTCGGAAGTCGGAGGCAAAAAACTTAAATACTGATCCAAAGACACCGACTTCTGAAATTAACGTTATTTTTCTCTTTCTAGTTTGGAAGTCGGTTGTATTTTGGTAAAAATATTTTTTCTTTCAACACCATTTCAGCCAAAAGAGACGTCCACTGCTGGACATAGCCCCCCCAAGCACCGCCACATCGACCGGTTCTGAGCTTTCCGCATCCAGCGGATTCCTGCGGCTTTCAAAACCTTTCATTCATATCCTCACACAATCCATACATCATACATCCTTTTTTTTTTTGGTTTGGAAATTATCAAATAACTTCTCCCGCTCTGGGCGGAACAGGAGGGCATGTCAGACTCTTACTGACTAAAACCCACCCGTGTTCCTTCAGTTGCCATGGGAGGGAACCCTTTCGGACTTCGTCGCAACCCCATCCTTTCTTTGGCCTGTTGTACTTAGTTAATTTCGTTGCATGAAGTGCAAGCCGTCAATGCTTTAGCACTGAAGAGGACTTCGCCAATCCACCGTTGCGTAAATGGCGCAACTTCGTTTTGGAGTCTCAAACTCATTTATTTCAAGTAAACCAATAACACAGGCAATTTGGAATTGTCAAGGGGTCGGTCAGTCATAAAGATGAGTTGCCCAAAATGTCCAAAGTGACGTAGTTTCCTATGGAGAACGGGCAAGAAACTCCTTTTCAAAAGAGGTCGTCTTTTAACTTGCCCCATGAGATAGTAGGAAATTAAAGCAACGGGGTACTTGCGTAACACACTAACAGTAGCAATTGCTATCATTTTGACAATTCAACAACATTCATTGCGTTATTATCTTGTTGAGCAGACAATTTTTTTTGAACTTAAGAAGCAATGGATTAGCAATATCCTTCAAAATCATTTTGTTTGTGATTAAGTGTGTTACGCAATTAGGATGCAGGGATAAATAATAAACTCACATAGTACAAATTATATTATATTTATGAAATAACTACCTACGTTAAGAATAAGTAAGGCAAAATTGATTTTTTTCAACAATGGCACTGTCACTCTTCAATTGACATTACTGTAAGCGCTTTTATTTGATTCGTATCATATATGAACTTAGGACTAAAATTTTAAATACACTTCCAGACTCCTAAATCGAGCCGCCGTGTATTTCCATTTCCAGGCCTAAAACATGAAAACAATGATGAGTCAATGAAAAAGTTTTGAAGCCATCATTTTGGTGACATCATTGTTCCGAATTTGAATTGACAAACATCTAAAACGTTGCAGACCTTTACACAAATTAGTAAAAGGTAGCTCAATGAGGGTGTTCATGAAAATTCACGCCACCAGTTGGCGCCACTTTGACAAGAGGTCTTCCATTTCGAAAATGAATATAAAATACGCTTCATTCATTTATTATTCATTCTAGACTAAAGAAAACCTATGCGATTGGACACTTTTGACATGTGTCCGGGCCAGAAGCATCAGTGCTGCCATCTAGTGAACGTCTTTTCACAAAACCCTCATTTAAAAGTCTGGGAGTGTCAGGGAAGAATAATATATTTTGTAGAAAAATTCTTAATCTAAACCTAAAATTATAGAAATCATGAAACGATTTCTGTATCGATGCAAATTCGATGAGTGTTGCTTCAATACAAAAAAAAAAACATACAATAATGAATGATGGTAAAACATTTGTACAATATAATGCAAATGCAAATTAAATTTGTACTATACCTAAATGATTTATAATATTTAAAACTAAGTTTCGATATTGTTCAATCATTTGCATCGATACAAAAATCATTTCATGAATGATACAAAGAGTTTCAATTTCAGAATTCCCTGTAAATTGAAATCGGCAAACTTACTCCTGCCATCTTTCGATTTATGAATCGAATCGAATTTGATTCGAATAATCGTCAAATTAACATGAATCGATTCTATTTGATTCAAACTCCAGTGTGTTATAGCTACGGTTTCCTAGAAAAGAGGTTCCGTCATCGGTCTGTCATTTCCACCATTGTTACCTATTTCACATTATGTTGTCAAAAAATGTTCACAGATTTGGACAGCCGCTATTGTGACCGATCACCGCTTTCCTATGATTCCAAAGCTAAGCCAGGAGATAGGTAATTACCCGCTGTAAAAAAAGTTTAATATACATAGTTTAACAATTTGGTGTTCGAGTTCGCAATTCATACTATGTACAATTTTTATTAGCAAAATGAAATGATCAACATTTTCATTACATTTTTATTGCAATGCGGATTACATAATTCGCGAGCTACTTTAATGTACAAGAAATATAATTTCTCATATATATTTTTATTTCAACACATTTTTTTTTTGCATTCATTTATAAATGTAAGGCATAAATACTGCGAGTGCTTAAGCACGTTTAACGGGGCACTAAAAATTAAATATTAATATAACTTAAGTTATTAGTATAAAAACTATTTAATGAGGTCCTCAAATTCTATATATCACAACTAGATTAGATAACATCCGACCCTTACAAATATATTACTTAAATAAATAATTTTAAAATGTAGATATGTTGATAAAAATGGCTAAATTTCCAGGACTCTATATCGTGAACCCACATCCAGCACGGACGCTTTGGAATGCTGTCGTAAGAATATCGCCATACACAGATTACTGGTTTGCTAAGAAACACAAATAGCAATCGCCTAATAAAATTGAAATATTTAGTCAAATCATTCCCATGCATGACAAACCGAAATCACAATCAAGTTCATTAGACAGTGCAAGTGAATGTCCAAATCATTCATTCGTTTTGAACTGTCACTTGAAAGGAATTTTAAGTGTCAACGCAAGGATATCGCGCGTTGCATATTATTGGGCTGGGATATTATTTAAATAGTTGCACATATCCACATTTTAAAACTATGTCTCTTATAAAAATACGATTCAAATACAATTTTTTTGTTACAATTTGACACTAAGACGCTGACGCTGAGACGGTTGTGACAGACAAGGTCTTTAATTGTTCCCTAGATAAATTGATTGCTTTGCGAGGAAAGGCAGTAAAATTGATCGAATTACTGATAACAATTAACTGAGATGGGAGTAGATGATCACCAACAACCAGTGTTCATGTACCCTACCAACCTGCACCCTCATTACGTAACACAGTTTCAATCACAATTTGAACGAGTTTGAAGGATATTGCAAATCCATTGCTTCTGAAGTTCGAAAAATTTGTCAGCTCAACAATGTAAATAACGCAAATGAATATTGTTGAATTGCAAAATGAAAGCCATTGCTACTGTGTGTTACTTATTTACCCCGTTGGTTGGTTCTTAAAACACTTTGAGGGACATTAAAGGCCCCCAGACGTAACAACAATAACACTTCTATTATATCTCGTTCAGTGTTTTTCAAACAAATAATTAATATTGTGAATGAATGTATGGATGCCTGAAACTTGCAAGAATAAGATATAAACCCTCTATTTTAAGGGGGATGCGTGAGGGGTATCGTGTTACCCAGTAACTGGGTTGTGGAGGTTAGATAGGCAATCGCTCCATGTAAAATACTGGTATGCAACTGCATCCAGTTACACTGGAAGCCAACCCCAATGATGATGAGCGGTATCCAATTTATTGTTTACTGGCTAATGGATATCAGGCCATAGAAGTGGAGAATTAAAATATAAGCAACAAAAATCTAAAACGTTCATCGAAAAATTCTTTTATAGTTTGGAAGAGGCATTCAATTGTATGTCTGTCGAGAAAAAAAAAACTTATAATAAATAAAGTATGAAACTGAAGAGGTATACAATGAGACTCCTTAATTTTGATATCATGGTTTAAATAGTGTAAGTGGATTTTTGACAGTCGTTACGGGTCATCAGAAGCCCAAAATTCTGACAACCAATCTTACCAAGAGATATTGTGTTACCCAGTAACTGGGTGGAGGTTAGATAGGCGGTCGCTCCATAAAAAATACTGGTATTCAGCTGCATCTGGTTACACTGGAAGCTGATCCCAACATATTTGTAACAAGACAGGCAGAGATAATGGTTTCAAAAGTTTACACAAATTCCTTTATTTGTATTTTCATAAAAATTTAGTATGAAACCTTTAAAAGCTAAATAAGCCGCGAAAAAATATAAATAAATGAAAAATAAGGTAAAATAAGCTGTTTCATGATTAAAACTTAACGGAATATTGCTACTAAAATTATTGTACATGTATATTTTTCTAGTAAAAAATACGTTTGAGACTGCGACGGTTAACTGGGATATACAACGCGGTCGATGAATCATGGCTGGTTCGAACTTCGCGCAGAACGCTTCGCAATAACAATTTTTAGGAACCAAACGGTGACATGAGGCGAGTGTGAGTGAGAGAACATGCGCGAAAGTTCGGAGAACCTATGTTCAGACCGGCCATGATTCATGGGCCGTATTCTATAAAAAATTCAGGGGTCTTATAAATATATATTTAGTTAAAAAAATATTAAATAAATAATTTTTGTTCATTTCATAATGATTTTGCCAAATTATCACATTAGAGCTGTGGAATATCGTAAATTGAAAGTTAAGTAATCGATTATCGATTTTTTCTGGGATTAACAATTATCGATATCGATATATTATGGTTTGTGAATGTGAAATGCAAATCATCATAAATATACAGTATTTTAATGTCAAAATGAAAGCTATTGCGATTGCGAATGTGATACAGCTGTACTGATATTTAAAATAACAAATAAAAATATAAATTCTTTATTATTAAACTTGCTGCTGGCCGCGGCTTCGCCCGCATGGACCATAATTATTTCTCTAAAATAAAACCCCTATATCATCAGCTATCTGCCAGTGACATTTCCGTCAGTCGGTCCAGCCGTTTCGGAGATTAGCCGAAACATACAGACACACAAAAATTTTAAAAAATGTTTTTTTTTTTAAGTACCGTATACACTTTCATATGCATTTAATTTTATTTATTAGTATGTATGTTTGTACTGACAGAAGATAAATTGTTTTGTTTCATGATGCAATAGGCTCGCCCCCTATTACTTGTGACTAACATTACTGGTGAAATTTGGGAATACACAGCTTTTCTCTTCGGGGTGTATAGGGTTCTGATAAGATCTAACCTAAAAATTTAAAAAAAGATATTATTTAAATTTTTAGGTTAGATGGTTTGATCATAAAGAGAAGATGAATGAAAGGCGACTAACAAAAGGTTAACAAGGCAGATGTGAGTGGAAACGCTGAGAGGAGACGGACATACAGTGACCTTATTGGTGATGTTCTTCAGAAAGGTCAGGTGCGTCGTACTCGCAACCGGCGGGAGTGTATGACCAGATATATGAACGTAAACGAGGCAAAAGGAGTATGTAAGGATCGTAGCAGGTGGCGTTCTGTAGTTTCTGCCTACCCATGTTAAAAAATGTCAAGAATTTTAAAATTCGATTTAAATAATTTCGTTAAATGTTAAAATATATTCATATAATTTAAAATTCTGAATACTTTTTTTATTCATGATTTCACTGATTATAAATTCATTATTTTAAATATATATAAATTTATTATTAACTGGGTTGTGGAGGTGAATTAGGCAGTCGCTCCATGTAGAATACTGGTATTCAGCTGCATCCGGTTAGACTGGAGGCCGACCCCAATCTATAATTTCTTTATGCATCGACCAGTGTAGGTATCAATAATAATTTTTTTATATGACATAATACTGGGATTATGCTATAAAATACAATTTATAAAACTTATGTTTTAAAACATTGCTATAATGTATAATATGATTCCATAATTTTATGTGGATTTTGTAAATTATATTTACGAATTAACTTAAGACTCTATAACTGGTACATTTTATATAACATTCCCGATGATAGGATATCCCCTAGGTCGTAGGGAGGGGCTTATGTCCAGCAGAACGCTTATAGGAGAACCCTAAAGCCGGACACTCGTTTCGGATAATATAGTCGTTATAAGGGAACTTTGACTTAAAAATAATTATTTAAAACTATTTGGAAGTAACCAGCCATAATCTAATATTTTCTATAATTATAAAAATATACCAATAGTTAATAATTTTATTCTCAGTATACACGGGCGCTTGTTTGTATGTCCAACACATCTGTCCGATACATCTTAGTTGAGAGCCAAAAAATCAATTTAATTTATATATACAGAATTCAAAAATGTTTCGGTAATATTTTCAGAAGAACCGAGTCATTCGTTTTGGAGACGAAAATAAGGGTCGAATACAGAACCGCTTTTTTTGAAGTAGGTAAAAAATCTGCACCATCTTTTTTTTTGAAAGAAATAACGTACCTATTCAATTTTTGCCTTTAAGTTTTCGGCGAAGCGAAAATCTTCATTTGTATTTACCTATTTTTTTTTTTTGCAGATTGACGGTAGGACCTCCATTTTTCTTGCAAATACCGCTACTGTGAATTCGCTAAGACATATTGGACATTTTCAAACAGACGCTTATTTTAAAGTGACAGAATCGCCCTCTTGTGTTTGTATCAATAACTCTTTTAATAACACCTCCAATTGATTCTATCTTGCGCCATAACACACGTGTTTTTGTAAAAGCAACTTTAACACCCACCCATAAAGTTCAGTTTGCAGTACTTCAAACATTTTTATGACTTATTCAACTTTCTCACACTTAAATAAAATTGATATTTTTTTTTTAATGGAAATAACATCAAATTCGAAATATGTTTTTGAATATATTGAAGAGACCAAACAGAGTTTAAAAAAAGAATTACTGACGCAAAGACAACCTCGTTGTCTATTACGCTTTCACAACTGTATTATCCAACTTCTTTTGGGCCAATCTTCTCCTTCTATGTATAATGGGAACAAAACCCCACAACGCTGCTCCAAATATCAAAACAAAGCCTAAGGTCACAAACAAAGATTTATACGATTTTGTATGTTCGAACCAGAACCCACATATAGGGGGCCCAACTAACTGTAGAATACCATTCACGAATAAACTAATACCGTATGAAGACATCAGTCTCTCGGTACCTAACATTTCTGTCATAACTAGTGCTGTGACACCCACGTTGATACCAGAAGCGAGGCCGAAAATAGAACAGAACGCTGAAATCGCTGGATAGCTCGACACTAATGGTATCATTGAGAGACTAATCCCAGATAGCAAAAGACCAAAAATAAAGAAGTAACGTTTAGGTGTTATTACTACGTCTGATAGTGCGGAACCCCCGATTCTGCCGACTAAGTCTAAGGCGGAGATTATCGATAAAAGATAAGCTCCCAAGGACTTGTCAAAGCCACATTCCTTTGCGTATGAAGGGACTAGAATAATAAAATTTGTATAAGAGATCGCACAAGTACAGTTTGATATTAATATTACTAAATATATAGGATCTTTTAATAGATTTACGTCAAAGTATTTACTGGGTTCTTTTTTTGAGTCGTCTTCCTTCGCGCGTTTTTTGCACCCGCAACAATATGAAATAGGAGCTAAGCTGTCTGTTACAGATTTTAGACTGAATTGAGAAGCAAACTCACTTGGTTTCTCAAACGCTGAGAGCGTAGAACCATGGAAAGGAGTAGACATGTACTGAAAACTGGACGTTGACGGACTACGTTTAGGCGTCTTCGGCACCCCTAGTTTTTTACCGAACGCTTCCTGAGAGTTGACCCTACTGCTTCTGCCTTCAGGAACAGATTCTAACAACGAAAGATTACTAGGCAAATGATTTTTACTTGATATGTGTTGGAGACCATGTCGTGATGATACCGGAGTCGTTTTTCGGTTTCGGTCTCGGTCTCCATCTTTCGATGTGACTTGGACAGCACTAGCTGATCTTGCGAAGTCCTGCTTCGGGTTTTCATCGAGATTTACGTTGGATTGGTTTTTGAAGATAGGGGGTGAACCGTTGGGGTGTTTGTCTGGGGTCGGTGTTGGTTCTTCCGGGGTGAATATTAATTTGGGGTTGTCGGAATCCTCTAGTTCACCGTCCTCTTCTATGAAAGGTTCCAGCTGAAATGAAAAGGTTTTTTTTTGTTATTTTTCTCGGTTTATGGAGAACATTTTGGTGTTGGAAGTGTTTTTGGTATACTGCCAAGTTACGATAGAGTTCAGTAAAAATTAATAAATATTAAAATTTAGAAATAATGAATTAATAAATGATTTGTAGTAATTGTTGTGTCATTTTATGAAATTCTTGTCATAAACATAGATCAATCGAATGGGCCCTCGTACCAACGATTCTCTAATGCGACGATCTTTTATCGCGCACTGGATTTTCAACGCACTGCTTAGCGCCGAGAGTTGAAAATCCAACAATTTTTTTGTTTGACACGCTGGGATTCACTCTGTTGAATTCTCAATGCTCGGCTCAACACAAAGAGTTGAAAATCCAGTGCGCGTTAAGAAAAGTCGCGTTAAAAAGAGCGCTCGCGTGTACGTAGGCTTACTTAATAATAAATAACGTTTAGTGACGTCATTCGCCCGTAAATTGCGGACACCGGTCTTCTAAAAACCGTAGCTTACGATGAAGGAAGATCTAAACGGATTTTGTTACATCTAAAAATTAAATACGGTTTTACAAAAAAATACATAATTTATTTTAAAAATACATTTAGTTACTTACTAACTAATATTTGTCTACTTAATACAAAATTAACATTTAACAGTAAGTATAAAAACTAAGTTTATTGTAAGAAAATTCATTTATTTTTATTTGGAAATAATAATTAGAAAAATATGGGAATGAATATAATAAGAAGGAATGAAAATATTAAAATTAATTTAAGCAATTTCGAAATACTTAGGTTAGTAAACACTAATTAAATTTAGCTAAAAATTAGACATAAGAAAAGAAATAATAAAAATATTTGGCCAGAAGTTATGAATGGGAAGTATAATTTTCAAATTTTTTGCCATTTTTCTTTATTCAAAATATTATTCGAAGCCAAAAATATAGATCATTGAAATATACACTCCCGGACTACTAAATCGCCTCAAAATAACGATGATTCAAAGAAAACGTTTTTATGCAGTTTTGAAGCTGACATACTGGCCACCATTTTGGTGTCGTCGTTGTTCCGAATTTGAATTTACAACCATTTAAAAAGTGCAGGGTGACTCGATTTAGGTCCGGGCATGTATTTTAACGAATCTATGTAAAATAATAGTTCCGTAAGTACACATACAGTAATTTAAGAGTTTTTATTGGCTAAATTTTTTCGCTTCCTGCCGTTCAACTACTATGTATCGCGCCTCTCAAAAATTAGCTTGCCTTAAAAAATGGACAAACTTTTTAAAAAATAGACGCAACATAGCTTATTAGCATAATCAGCCTATACTGTTCCCACTACTGGGACACAGGCCTCCTCTCTGTGAGAGGGAGTGGGCCGTAATCTACCACGCGCGCCCAGTGCGGGTTGGTAGATGTCACATGTCTTCGAATTTTTTGATTCTAGGGCGTGCCGGTTTCCTCAAGATGTTTTCCTTCACCGTTTTGGGAAACTCAACATAATTCGGGTTCGTTATTATTTAGAAAAAAAAAGCCAAATTAAAATAAATACCTAGGTCTAAAATAAAAAATTAAAATAATAACTTTCAAAGCCTCTTAAGGTAACTTTTGTTCACTTTAACTAATAAATAATGATAAAAAACAACGTTATTTTAAATTAAAATAATAAAGAACTTAAGTTAATTTATAAAATATACAAGTCAATTAATTAGAGTGACTCATGAGTAAATAATAACAGCCGCACGGGTCGATTCAAGGTCAAGCAACGCTTGCCCAGGTCGATCTGTGGATGGGTGACCATTCATTACAAAACGGGGCCCTCTCCGTTCCTCGGAAAGCACGTTAAGCCGTTGTTTCTGGCTGTCATTTGTACATCTTTGACAGTCGTTACGGGTAGTCAGAAGCTCGAAAGCCTGACAACCAGTCTTATCAAGAGGTAACGTATTACCCAGTAACTGGGTTGTGGAGGTCTGATAGGCAGTCGCTCCATTTAAAATACTGCTATTTAGCTGCATCCGGTTAGACTGGCAGCCGACACTAACATAGTTGGAAAACTCAGGCAGATAACGACTGTCACAAAGGTATGAATTATGGAAACGACGCCCTTACAAGACAAACTTTTCTAAGACTCGATGTGCCGATGTTTTTCGCGCACTGAATTTTAAGCCCCCTCCTAAGCACCGAGAGTTGAAAATCCAAGTGTGTTTTTTTGACGCACTGTGAAGCTTTATGTTGGATTCTGAACGCTCGGCTCAACAGCGAGAGATGAAAATCCAGTGCGCAATTAAATCCGGCCGCGATATTTTTCCGCCCGTGGGAAAGGTTATGGACCTCGTCCACAATACATAATTATAAACGCCATCATTGGAACAGACATAGATAATCAGCATATAATGTTCCCACTGCTGGGACACAGGCCTCCTCTATAAGAGTGAGTGGGCCGTCATCGACCACGCGGGCCCAGTGCGGGTTGGTAGATGTCACATGTTTTCAAATTTATGGTTCTAGGACATGCCGAAGAAACATAGCATAGTTAAAAGTACCTACCATAGAATTAAAAATAATCTTTTATTTTGAAAATGCTTATAATTCGGACTAAAAATGTAAGTAAATTCGTTTGTAATTGTTAAATATTACAAATTCAATGTCAATGATTCCTAAATCGAGCCACCACAGTGCATATTTACATGTAGGTATAACGGTCTAAAACATCAAAATAATTATTGCAGTTTTGAAGCCGACATGTTGGCTATCATTTTTGTGTCATCTTGTTCCAAATCGACGTCGTGTAGTGAAAACCTTGTGATTACTATACATGTCATTTTAAAGGGGAAAACAAAAATTGTTCGTAAAATGGCCGTCAAGGTTCTCATTATCATCAAGAGAAGGCATTAGAAGCAACTTAGAGCTCTAGCTCTGCACGTTTGTCCTAAATCTGCATTACGTGGTTTTACCAACATAACAAATTAATAAAAAGAAAAACGAAACATTTTTCTTTACGAGGTTTTCATTGCACGCCGACGAAATGTGAATTAATGTATTCAAATTCTAATTTGGAACAACGTCTTAAAAGTTACCTCTATACAAAAAAAAAAAAAAATGCAGAGTCGCTCGATTCAGGTGTCTAGAAATGTACATTTCATGTAAAAATTTAAGAAGAAAATATGTATAAGTGTGATTTCTGCGTAGAACTAAATACATAGGCATTATTTATTACATTATTGTAATTCATACAAATTTCGACTCTAAAAACGATGTCATAATGTCGATTTTAGATTGACAAAACATTTTGTACTGTTGTACAAGCAACTATTATTTTAAACTAAAATTATACCAGCTTCACAGTTACTTTTGTGCATTTTTACGGAACCCTAAAGATATAGGCTGTAAAAAAAAATTCAATAGTTTTTTTTTACATCCTATATAATTTACATTATTTCTATAAATTCATAATATTTTCCTTCGTTTACATAATTGCAAAAAATCGCTACATTTTTAATATCATATTTAATAAAGTTTATTTTACTAAAATAAATTGTGTAGTATTCATTTTAAATATTGCTTTAATATCGAATAATTATGAACACAATAATTCGATCACAATTTCTTTTCGACAAACGTAGCCTTAATGGTTATTTGTCATAAAGAATACATACTCGCAGGGTAATTGCATAACACACTTACAGTAGCAATGGCTTTCATTTTGACAGTTCAACAACATTCATTGCGTTATTTAAGTTTCAAAATACAATTCCGCTTAGCTATTTCTAAAAGTGCCATAAAAAACCCTGAAAGAAATCGACGATCGTTTCACCATCCTCAGGATGACGATTGACTTGCCGCGAACACAAACACGGCGTGTTGCCACACCGAGCGCTGAATAGGTTACTAAATATATCCACGTCTATTGTATTTTATAATGAATTTTCGCAAGGTCACGCCTGAATCAAATATCTGTTATTTACGTTGTTGAGCAGACAAATTTTCTCGAATATATGAAGCAATGGATTAGCAATGTCCTTCAGAATCATTAAAATTGTGATTGAAAGGGTGTTACGCAATTATGGTGCAGGTTGATAAACGTTCCATAGCTCATGCTCTAGCTTAGAAACTTCCTCGTCTCTATCTTGCACTAGTAATTTTTACACTTGTGGCGACTGTGACAGGAATAACGCTCAGCCAAAGTACGCGTTAGGTACTGTTCATCAATCTCGGCCTTAATCTACCAAGATTTAAATAATAATTAAGACAATTTTCATTTAATTTAACACTAAAAAATTTGCATAAACTTATATCTACGAGCAAAGTAAAAAAATCGAGACGTCAAAATTTAAAAAAGGTAAATTTATTTTATAATGTATACATAATTGCTATGTACATAAAATTAACTTTTGTGCATTTCAAGATGCTAGCTGCACTTCCAAGCGTGTATGGTAAAGCTATGGTGGCCGTCACATAACGGCCGTAGTGACATCTGTCATGAGAATAATGGCAGCGGGGTATGACATTACTGTGTCAAAACGCTGTCTAGAAAAACACACAAACATACTTTTATAAATAACGTTTCAGTGACGTCATTCGCCGGTAAATTACGGACGCTATGTGGCGGCCACTGCTCTACTAAAAAATCATAGCTTAATGTGGATACGCTGGATAGTGGTAGACCACCATTTTTTTTTTACGTTTTTGCAATTTGCAGGTCAGTGTCATGTTGTATTTTAATCAAAATATGATTCGCTACCGTGATAAATATGTTTTTACAGAATAGGCATTATGGCTGAGTCAAAAAAAAAAACAAATTATATGTAGTCCGTCACTCAGATAATAACAAAAATATTAGACACGTATTTTTTGCTATTTCATATTAATAAAAAATGACTTAGATAAAACGCATTAAAGTTGAGGAGTGGAGGTCACTACGTCACAAGTAAGTATAAAATCTACATACTCGTGACGTCATGGCACATTTTAACTCAATGTATCGCCGTAATCTTTTGATAACGTGAAAAAAGAAAAAATACGTGTCCAATATTTTTTTACCATCTACAAGACGGACAAATAATTCTTTTTTGATCGTCGTCCCTATTATAATAATTAAAATCAGTAATTAATACATCTCTCCAAATTATATTTGTTCCATAAGAAAAATCTCTTAGGAAAAGTTCTTATAGAAAATCTAACTCATTGTGCGGGCTACCTTTGCGAAGCTACCGTTAAATTATTTAGCATCAGAAAATATTTTCAATGTACACACGGCTACACATCAAGCTGTACTCCTCCAGTATAAGCTGACCTCGCATTGTACGGATACCCTATACAATGCGAGATCAGCTTCTACTGGAACTGTATAGCTTGATGTGTAGCCGTGTGTACCCATCTATGGGGAAATCAAAAGCCATGATTTTAGTGTTCATTTCTCTTGGAGAACTCATTAAATCTCCGATTTAAAATTATTGTAACGAGTATAATATTTTCTGAGAAATTTCTTTGTCATAAATTCACTGTGTATTAATTATCGAAGCTTACGATGTTCCCACTGTCGGGACACAGGCCTTTTCAGTGAGAGGGAGTGGGCCGTAATTCACTACGCAGGCCCAGTGCGGGTTGGCGGATGTCTTTGAAAAGCTACGAAAATCATTGTGACTATTTTGTTAATGTCCCTCGGCAAACTTCGTGTTTCGTCAGTCGTCGGATTTCTATCAGTTGCCCTTTGCTATTGTGCAGACCGGACGCTCTCAATCGACTTGGAAGTATATAGAGTTGTTAATACTCTTTTAACTTAATGTAATTTATTTGAAAAATGGGAGGAAAGCTGCTAAAGTCGCAGGCACAAACTATTTAGTTCACATGGAAATCAAAACAAAACAACAATAAAATACTTAGTTCTGAATTCAAATTATTATACACGATATATCTAATAATTGATGGACATGGAAATTAGCATTCGTTTGTATTCGGAAATCCGATGATTCCCGAGATGACAGCCACTCTACAATGTGAACTCTTATTGGTCTTATTACAAACAAGATTTAATAAACAATCGAGCTGTTGTAATATGAACCTAATTGTGATCGAAATAAAGTTCTTTACACAAAACTGACAGCTTAATGTCAACCAATAACGGTCCGTAAATTATAGGAATCGGGCATTAGCCTGGTGGACTAAGTTGTAGTAGTTTTGTATTAAGGACTTTACGTTGTTCAGAATAAAGTCCAAAATACAAAAACTGGCTTAGCTCGTTTTGCAATAAGAGGCATTGACACGAACGCGCGAAGTAAACGTAATGTAAATTATTTAAACGATTTTTTTAAATAGAAACTATTCTATAGCATTTTGGATCAAATATATGCGGCAAGCACTTTTACATTGAGGTATGAGGATCAAGGTGTAAAGTTCACTCATCCTCTATAGAAAAGGGAGGATCCTCCGACCAGACAGGTGTCGTGTCTGGCGGGCAACTGCCCGACGATTGATGTCGGGATATTGTATATATATATCGGTCGCGCGGAAAACTCTGCTTGCGCGATGCAGGATTTGTGTGACGTCAGGACTGTTTTGATCCGTAGTTCGCATGTGGCGATGTAGATGCCGCTATAATTAATATCGCATCACCCAGCTTGAAACTAAATCAATATTATCTGCGAAACGAGTACCTATTTCTAAAATCTACACATACAATGCAAATAAAAAAAATTGCAATGTCAAAATAACAGCTTTTCACGAAATGTAACAAAATATCCATTTTTAATTTTTTTTTCTGTCTGTTTGTACCGGCTAATCTCCGAAATGGCTGTACCAATTTTAACCAAACTTTCACTGGCAGGTAACTGATATTATAAGTAGTAATGTAGGCAACTTTTATTTTAGAAAAAGAATTAGAGTGGTTTCGCACTACGTCCGATCCGAACACGAGAAATGTCGGTCCGAAGTAGTCATAGTACTATTTGTATGAGGGGCTGCGCACTAGATCCGAACTCCGTCCAAATTTAGAACATTCCCAATTCGTATTGAACTCGGAACTTGAATTCGGATCGGATGTAGTGCAGAACCGCTCTTAGTGTCCACGCAGACGAAGCCCCGAGCAGCTACTCAAAAATAATTGTATTTTACGTTACATTAACTTCGTGCGTTCGTGCGTGCTAAGCCCTAAGAACTCTTAATATGATTAAAAGTAATATTTTGGGCAAAATGTCTCTAATACTACCTCATATTAAGCACCATGGTTTTAATAACTTATTCTAAGCCGTCTTTGTAAACCTTCCTCTTTGCGTACATGCGAAAAAGGGACGGCGCTATACAGGTCGCATAGCTCCATCTCTTTCTTGCATGGAACAATTTTTGTTTTACACTATAACCAGCCATACAACCAACCTTATATAATAATACATTACATAACATCACGCCTTATAGTACACCCACATTTCGCCAGTTATGTTTAAGTCCCATGTAATAGGGGGCGAGCCTATTGCCATCAACCGGGCACAAATCCAGACTCCCATGTGAAAAAAACCCTGTCCGATCCGTGAGGGTGTTGTTAGGTATCGTACTGAGAGTCTTTTTATGTGGTAATTTTAAGGATAAAAAAACATTAGCACTCCGGGAGTGCCGACAGTAGTGAAAACTTGAAAAAAAATCGGCACCGCGGTAATCAACGCGTTGATGTCTTTTTAATGGTCAAAACCTGGTGTCGTCAGTGTCGCGAAATCAATGGTTTAGTCCCATCTCAAAAATAACCAACGCGCCTAAAGAAGCTGTAACTTAAAAAAAATCGTCACAATTTTTTTACATGGGGCGCGGGCGCCCGTCGTTTAACGGGTGTCTACAAACTTATGACCCCTGTTGAAAATTTGTAATTTTTGTAATTTTTTATGGATTCGGCGTAATTTTAGTCAGAAGAAAAAATGCGAATTTTTAATCGATATAACTGTTTATTTTCAAAAAAAAAAATTACTTCATGTTATTTCAGTACCTATGTGCCCTTCGGATCGAACAAGGTTTTTTTTTACTTAATATATAATAATCATACTAAAAACACCCCCAGAATAAGAACCTAATCTTTCCCTCAAGCCCCTTAAACTTTCTGATTTTTCTCCGCCTCCCTCTTAGCTTTTTCCCTCTTATGTTTATTTATAAAAGGCATTAGCAACCACAACGCCGCCCCAGCGATAAAAATCATCCCAAAAGTCACGAACATCTTCAAAAAGTTTTTATCTCTTTCGAACCATAGACCACAAATCGGTGGCCCTACTAACTGTAGCAGACCGTTCACGAACAAACTTATCCCATAAGTCGACATCAAGCGCTCAACTCCTAAAACTTCCGCCATTACTAGAGTAGTCACACTATTGTTAACTCCCGAGGCGAGCCCAAATAAAGCGCAAAAAACGCTAATAGTTACATACGATTCCAAAAACGGTATTATGGCGAGCGTTATCCCAGAAAATAGTAACCCACCCACGAAGTAAAAGCTCTTCGGAATTAGGTTCAAATCGCAAAGGGCGGAACCTCCAATACGTCCTACCAAGTCGAGAGCTGACACCGTACTCAGTAAGTAAGCACCTCTCGCTTTATCGAAGCCTATATTTTGTGCATGCGACGGTAGTAGAATAATAAAATTTGTGCAAGATATGGCGACAGTGCTACTCGAAATCAAAATAACTAAATAAGTTGGGTCTTTCAGCAAAGTTAAATCAAAGAATTTATTCCCTTCGATCTTTTTTGAAGATTTTTTCTTTTTGCAGCAGAAACAGCAATACGCTGCATCTGCTACACTCTCAGACATCGATCTGAGCGAAAATTGTGAAGCGAACTCGTTCGGCTGCTCGAAAGCGGAAAGAGTAGAGCCATGGAATGGCGTCGCAGAGACGTGAGCAAAACTGGAAGTGGAGTAATTCCTTTTAGGACCAGCATTTGCCGTACTTAATTTTCTCCCAAACCCTTCTTGGGAACCGAGTTTTTTTAAGACCCCGGAGTTAATAGATGAAGCACTGTAGGTCGATTTTGGTATCGGACGAGTATAAGACAGCTTCCGTTTCGACGGGTTGTGGCGTAGTTGCTGTGAAGACGTCATGCTCTGTATGTTGGTCTGAGACGGTTTTTTGTCCGGTGTGTGTCCGTTTTCGGTTTTCTCTGGCGTCGTGACGGTCATTTGGAACGATTCGATTGGTTCCTCCTCTTCAAATAGGATGTCATCCTGAAATGTTATTGGTCGTGGTAATTTTTTGTTTAATTGGTGAGAAAATTAAAGGCCAATTCCTGTATTTATTAAAACGCATTCTAATCTCAGTCTTATCTGTAAAAATACATGTAATTAATTTCCTTACATTTTTGTCAAGTTTTCGACGTTCAATGTCGCTGAGATGAGATGGCGAAAATGTTTTTCAACGTTTCAATTTACTGGAATTAGCCTACAAGAGTTAAGATTTTAAATAAATCAATATGAATACTGATAGATATAATTTCAAATAAAAAAAAAATCTCTGCAATTAATATGGAAGACAACTTGGAAAAAAGTTTTAGAAATTGGTCTTAAGAGTTACAAATTTAATGTTATGAACAATCATTATCATCTGCCGAGCCTTTTCCCAACTATGTTGGGGTTGGCTTCCAGTCTAACCGGATGCAGCTGAATACCAGTATTTACGTAGAGCGACTGCCTATCTGACCTCCACAACCAAGGGACCGTTCAAGTATTACGTAAGCACTATAGGGGGGCGGGGGGTCTTTGCTTTGTTTATTTTTGATGACAAGGGGAGTGGGGTATGATGTATCCAGGATTTTGAAATATCTATATTTAAAAGAGTGTCCTTGGAGTTTCTTGCCCGTTTTTCTCCATAGAGATCAACGTTTTGGAATGGGCAACTAGCTTCAACTTTCTGACTAACAGTCAAAAGTGCCTGTAAATGGTTTAGTTGACATAAATGCTTTGAGAATTGAGAGTTGGGGATCTAGATGGTGATTACGCCAGCAGTAATTATTAACTTTTTTACACATATGGCAACCCACACATTGTCTATGCTTGAAAACGAAACGCATATTCGTAATATTACTTAAGATTATATTTGTTTATTACTCTATGTTAATACCGTGTCAATGAAACTTATGTGCGTTAAATTCCTCTTTACTAAGCTTATTTTCTTATTTCTAGAATTATAACTGGTGCTCATAAATCAATAAAAAAAACAGAATACTCGCATTAAAAGAAAAATGCATATACCAATGTTTACGTAACCATGGGACGGCTGCTCACTTTTGCTGACAAGAGGGAGGGGGGCGGCGTAAATAATTATAATAAATCTGCTTACGGAATACTTGAACGGCCCCTTAATGGGTAACAACATGCCATAAAATTAATTGCATTGCGCGTCATATCAGTACACATATTTGATAAAAATAAAATATATATACAAATACTGTTAAATACACTATTCTAAATATTTTTGGGGTGAATATTTTTTTTTACTGTTGCAAGCTAAGTGTATAATTATTATTCATAAGTGAACAGTGTTGTCAGACTCAGTTGAAAAGCCTCAAAATTGTATTTTTTAAATGTTGACTATTGATATCTTTCAATTGCAGAAAAATAACGAGAACGAGACGGAAGGAAATTAGAGCTGAAACAAAACATGTATAAAGATTTAAACGACACTTCACAATATGTCATCTAAACAGATCATTAATTTGGGGAAATATTTTACTGATCCTCTAAAAAGATTTTTGCGCCTCTAATGATGCACACTTTTTTTTTTTTTTTCTTGGAATTTCTCCTGTATTGTGTTTACAAAAATTTAAACTCACATACACAAACAGCCAGACCCGAATTGCGTCTCTTCTACATTTTTTGGCCTTTTCTCACAGTTGGTCGCAGTAACTAAGGTAGGGTACCCCGAACAAATAGGTTAAGTTAGTTTGGAAATATGATCAACCGCGTGCTACATCCAAGTTGGTCGAAGTTACTTGGCTATTTAGTATTTTTACGACCCCAATATAGGAATTATATGAGGTTCACAAAAAGAGGCGCAATCATTATATTTGCGGTTCACAAAAAGACGAGCAATCATTATATTAGAGTGTTCAATAATATTATTCCGAGCGCACATGGGAATTATTAATATTTCCCATGTGCGCTCCAAAACAGTGTCTCTTTCTCGCTCTAGCTGATAGAAAAAGATATCAATATTTTTATCGCCATTATTTTAACCTAATCCCAAACTGTTATCACAGGCCCAAGACATATTAAAATCATGCGTTTTAAATAATTAATAACGAAAAAAATAAACTTTAACATAAAAATATTTTTCAGTTCTGGCAACACCATCAAAAACGTTATTGAATTTATAATCACTTTCGTTATAAACCAGTTAATTTGAAAGTTGTTACAGCGTTAGCACGTTAACAGTTATTTTATAATTAAAATGCGTATTTTTGAAAATGAAACAAAAACTCGAATGTACGTATGATATTATAGACTCCTGTACAAATTACTCATGACAACAATATTTCCACTTCAAAGCATACACCGTCTCTACAGGCCTTAGCAGAAGGAAAACCAATTACTCTGAAAACCCTAATTTCATAGAGGCTGTTATTAAGTAACTCGTATTCGCAAGGATTCTACTTCCCATACAAAATATTCTTAGCCATGAAACAAATAAACAATTAGTTGAAATAACGTTTGACAACAGGCAGGCAAGCATAATATAATGTTCCCACTGCTGGGACACAGGCCTCCTCTCTGTGTGAGTGGGCCGTAATCCACCACGCGGGCCCAGTGTGGGTCGGTAGATGTCACATATCTTCGAATTTTTGGTTCTAGGACATGCCGGTTTCCTCACGATGTTTTCCTTCACCGTTTCGAGAGCAGTGGTGATGAAATAATTTACACAAAGTAAAGCGCCTGCTTTTCGAACCCACGACCTACAATTCGTAAGGCCCGGCCTTTTCCACTGGGCCACAACTGCTCGCCGCAGGCAGGTTGAGGATCGAGAAGGTTGAGCAATTTATTACTTCCTTGCATTGCGTTCATATGTCACCTTTTTCAACTGCCATTTTCAATTCATTTACAATGTGAGTATGTTGTCGGTAATGGGCCCAAAAATCTTTCCATTCTGCAACAGTACTTTTGTATTGTAATATTTTTTTTAAACCAAATTCACCCTCTGTCTTGCTCATGAGTAAGGCCCCAAATACACTATCATATATTTATCATACAAATATGATTTCATATCTGTCAAGTTCTATGATCATAGTTAAATGCTGTTGTTTTTAATTTTTACATATTACACTTATGATCATATAAACGTCATACTCAATCAAGATGGATAACCATTTAGCCGTATTTGAGGTTGGACGGATTTGATCATTTTTGCTGTCAAATAGAATCCAATAACTATGATCATAGACAATATGAATCATATGTAATTATTATACCGCCAAAGGTTCTTCATATAAAAATGACTCAAGACATACATCTCTGATCATATTTCTAGGAAAGTCTAATATGGCATCTCTGATCATATTTCTAGGATAGTATAATATGGGATCTTTGATCACATTTCTATGATAGTCTAATAGGACATCTCTGATCACATTTCTATGATAGTCTATATGGCATCTCTGATTACATTTCTAGGATAGTCTAATATGGCATCTCTGATAATATTTTTAGGATAGTCTAATATGGCATCTCTGATCATATTTCTATGATGGTCTAAAATGGTCTTTCTGATCATATTTCTATGATAGTCTAATATGGCATCTCTGATCATATTTCTATGATAGTCAAATATGGCAAGGCAAACGTAATATTTTAAGTTTTACGAAGTCTGTGTCATTTTATCTGGAACATAAATATGGGTGACCGAATTTCCTTCTCTAATTACTCAGACGGTTGCTTTGCTAATATTCATTAAGAAAATCGATCATAAGTAATCATATAACACAGGAGACATAAGGAAAGTGATTATTTTTGAATTAATGAAAATGTTAGTGAGTTTAAAGCGAAGCAATGGAAGTAAAGGCGGCTTGAAATTAATGTGGCAACTACGGTATACCGTAAGCAGGTCGCTACTTATTTCATTTTTTAATGGCATAAAATAAAAGTTGTAATAATTGCAAAATAACCCAAGAGTCGAATACAATAACTAGTACCTCGAGAACAGAGATGACGATAAAAAAAAAATGAAGTGAAAACTTCTTTTTGAGATGGGAAAAAACAACTGAACTCGCGACACCGTTACCGACACCCCATTTGTGTAAACGCGATTGTGTTCTTTATTTATATTAAGTTACGGATCAATGTTCCATGCAAGTATTTTTACTTTAAAGGTTTTGGAAGTATTTTTTCATTAGTTTTCACTTCTATCGGCACTCCCGGAGTGCCACTGTTTTTTTTTTGACCGTTGGGTAGGTTATTAAAAAATATTGGACACATATTTTTTTCTTTTTTTACGTGATCAAAAGAATACGGCGATACATTGAGTTAAAATGTGCCATGACGTCACGAGTATGTAGATTTTATACTTACTTGTGACGTAGCGACCCCCACTCTCCAACTTTAATGCGTTTTATCTAAGTAATTATTTATTAATATGATAAAGCAAACAATACATCTCTAATTTTTTTTTAAATCTGACTGATTGACAAAATATAATTTCTTTTTTTTTTTGACACAGGTATATTGTAATACCCATAAATTAACTGTAGGAAAATCAAGTAGGCAACCATACTTCGCGAATAAATCCTTGTCGCCTTCTCGTCGACCTTCCTTGAAAAAGGATCTCAAAATTTGAAGTTCCTGTCAAGCGCTAGGTCAATTTAACATAAAGATGACGCTAGTAATACCCGAAGGGTTAGGCAGAGGTGTACCTATAGTACACCCACATTTCGCCAGTTATGTTTAAGTCCCATGTAATAGGGGGCGAGCCTATTGCCATCAACCGGGCACAACCGAGCTGCTATTGAGAAATCCCAGACGGAAAAGCCACTCAGTAGTAGCGCGAGGCAGACAAAACTCAAAAGTGTTAGGAATACATTGATGCTTAAGCTTTTTAATCCATCTCAAACTCACATTCACAAATTAAAAAACAACCCAACAGTACCCAAACAATCTTTCCTCTCACTCTCACGCAAGCGATGAAACGAGACAGCATTAGAGACATGAACACTAAGTTTGGTTAGTAAATCTGTCTAACTTCAAATACTAAGCGACTACAGACGGACAAACATAAAATACTACGAACAAATTATACAAGGTCATAGTTTCTCAAAGATTTTTTAAGAACCCCATAAGTTGACACAATGTGGACGTGTGCCGACAGAATTGAAAACTTTAACAATTTTACTGTGCAGAAAATAATGTATCGCGCGTTGATGTCTTTTTAATGGTCAAAAGCTGGTGTCGTCATGGTGTCGCGAAATCAATGGTTTAGTCCCAACGCGCCTAAAGAAGTTTTCACTTCCTAAATATAGATAGTCTTTCCTCGAATTTTATGTTTGCTAATTACTATCACTAGCTCTAGCGTATTTTTACATTCGGCAAAATAAAGAAAGTATTTTTTATTTAAATTTTAGGCATACTCCCAAAGCCTTTCAATCAATACTATTTACTATTTATGTTATAATCCATATACGAGAAATCCAAATATTGAGTCATTGAGTATCTCGTATGTGGATTAAACGAAAATGAACATTTAAAGTTGATTGATCGAATGAATATTGCTTACTATATTTATTCAGTAACTGTTTATCTTTACATGTATTATTTGACTTTATTTTTTAGTCTTCCCCGATTTTCGTTATCCCTAAAAAGCCTCTAATTAGAAAAAAGGGGGGGGGGGGGTGCGTGCTAATTAGTGACCACACGATAGAAGTGAAACTTACGACTAGAGAGCCGAGTATACGCGATTCAGCGTCTTCAACCGACTGTAGCCGAATATACCCGATTCAGCGTCTTTAACCGCCTGGAGCTGAGTATACCCGATTCAGTGTCACCGACCGACTGGAGCCGAGTATACCCGATTCAGTGTCACCGACCCACTGGAGCCGAGTATACCCGATTCAGTGTCACCGACCGACTGGAGCCGAGTATACCCGATTCAGCGTCACCGACCCACTGGAGCCGAGTATACCCGATTCACCACGTCAGCGACCCGATCGTGACGGTTTAGTTTCATTGACTGTTCATAAAAGTGCGCCTAAAGAAGTTTTTACATCAAAAACCATTAAGTACCGCCCTTGCTCATTGGGAAACTATGACCAAAATATACACATATAAATAAACATATAATAAAAATGAATAGCTTACTTTATGCTTGGATGCCACCATGAAGAGCTCAGTGAGAGCAAGTTTCATTTTCAAAAAGACACTTTGTTTTCATAAAAATATATTCGAAAAGTCGCGTTTTTCGGTTAAAATTAGGGTATTACGGACAAAAGCGGTATTTGGATGCTGGATTAGAAGCTAGTCTTACTCATATTTTTATATTTTTTAGACCAATCAGTACATTTTTTATGCCCATCTATTGCTGAGTTCCAAAATTTAAACAATAACGAATCGTTTAAATTACCAATGGTAGATTCCTAAGCTTATTTTACCTGTGATAGTTACTTCCACATGGGAGGGTCTACTATGCAAAGCTGGTATGAGGTCTTTGCTTCATTATTGGTAAAGATAAAAGAGTCTTAATATTAACCAATAACGGTCCGTGAATTATAGGAATCGGTCATAAAGGGTTTTCCAATTAATTCTGTCGTCAAATACCATTTAATGTTGGTAAATTTTGTTTTGGTCAACAAATGAGACAATAAACTTGATATTTGGAATTTAATTAACTCGATCAGAACATAATGTAACATTTAGCTTATTTTCCCAGAAGGGTTAAGCAAAGGTGTACTTGTATAGTACACCCACATTTCGCCAGTTATGTTCAAGTCCCATGTAATTGGGGGCGAGCCTATTGCAATTTAATTGTAAAATTTATAATTTTGTGTTATATGACATTGATTTTACATTCTGTGATTACTTCCTCACACACTTCCTTATTAATTAAAAAAAAAAAACATTAGGAAAATCGTCTACTTTTACAATATTTGTAAATATGTGAGCACCATGTATGTATCACATAATTAAATTATCTGTCGTTGTTTCATTTTTAATTCTTTTTACGTATTGTGGTATGGTAATTTTATTCTAGGTGCATCGTCTTCACGTATAATTATTTAACTAATGTACGTACTTATACAAACTATTGTAAAACATTTTAAAAGAGTAACGGTGGAGTTTCTTGCCCATTCTTCACCATACGAAAACTACCTTTTGGAAGGGGCGACTAGAATCAATTCTATTATTTTGTAAATTTTGACGTTCAAAAGTGCCATACATGGGCCTATTTGAAATAAATGATTTGACTTTCACTTTGACTTGGACACAAATTCAGACTCCGGGCTGCTACTGAGAAATTCGTGATGGGAAAACCCAATACGACAAATCGAACCTAAGCCTTGATGTAATTGGTTGAAGATTGAAATGTGTTAAATGCATTTTTGTGACATTTTGTCTTGTCAATCATAATTCGAAGTTCCTTTGACTATGGTGAATAAACTAGATTCAAGAACTTTGTTGTGTGGTAAGACTAGTTTCAATGCAGCACGCATTCGTAATAATCGCGAAAATATCAGTAATTCTTAACACAAATAAATTATGGTGTTAAAATGGGGGGCTGATAAAAAGTTTGACAGTCACTGTCTTTGGATTCAGCCCCCTAGGTAGAAAGAAAAAAATAAATAAAAGCCATACGATTTCAAAAGTATGGCTAAAATCATAAGAAAAGTTTAATAACCATAAAAAATTAAAATTAATCTCTGTGGAAAATTCACCCAGAGTGTTGGCAAAGTTGGAATCCTCTAAGTCAAACTTGCTCAAATATTGATAAATAAATTTCAACTTTTGATGAACTGGGACAATTGCATTGGGTTTTGGCGAATAATCACCAAAGAACGCGTCATTGGAAATCACCAAAACATATCACCCCAACGTTTGGAAGAAAACTGTTAAATTAGTTCCGCATAGATGGAGCTGAGTGTTGGTTACTTTCATTCAACTTCCAAAGGAGTTTCTTGGTGAAGACTTTACTTCAAGATGGCGTTAAGTGTATTGTCTTGTCGCCGACTGGTAGCTTTTCATTCAAGATCACTTTGACAAGAGACAAACACTCAGAGCTCTCTCACGGCAAAGCGTCCAGCAAACAACCCCAATAGAACTGGAAACTTCACCAAATCTGTTTCCAACTTCGCCAAAACTGTTTCCAACTTCGCCAAAACCTTCCAGCTTCGCCAAAACCATCACAATCAACTGACCTGTGGTCCGTCCTCATCTTCTTCAGGCTCCTTATACTTCCTCACCATATGTTCTTCTACGGGTTGGAAGAGAAGCGCGGCTGCCCATACGTTTAGCATTATACCGCCCAGTATTAGTACTGCGCCTCTGGAAAGAGAGAAATTCAAAATTCAACATTCAAAAGTCATTGATTCAAACTAGGATGAGAATCAGCACTTTTCGAACGTCAAAAATTACATAAGACAGTCCCCCAAAAATATCCACCTTTCACCTCTTCCTAGTGCTTTTAGCTCGGAAGAAGACAAACTGTCCAGCAGCACAGCTGTCTGTTCAGTTAGAAAAACTTGATTCTTTACTGAGAAGGGGAGTTAGAACTGTTCTATATCTGTCATAATATCGACGCGAACTATATGAGAATAATAAAACCATACTCCATAGGTTTAGGAATGGTGCCGCCCGTTCACGAATATGACGCATGGATTAATGCGTCATGTTCGTGAACGGGCGCTGTCAGTAGGGACTGGTCATCTTCTAGCTGCCATGGCTTATTTTAATTTGATTTTTAATTGCTTTATTTATTTAATTTTTTATTACGGACGCTTTTAACGTTCTGCATCGTTCTCACATTATTGTGATCTTTTCCCAGACGAGCTCCTTCAGCGCTCACAGTACAAATATGTTTTTAATGTCCCTCGGCAAACCTCGTGTTTCGTCAGTCGTCGTATTTCTATCAGTTGCCCTTTGCACTTGGTGCAGACCGGACGCTCTCAATCGACTTGGAAGTATATAGAGATAGAGTTGTTAATACTCTTTTAACTTAATGTAATTTATTTTTAAAAATGGGAGGAATGCTGCTAAAGTCGCAGTAACGACAGATAGGAATATAGTTTTACAGCTCTATATAGTTCACACGGAAATCAAAACAAAACAACAATAAAGTACTTAGTTATGAATTCAAATTATTATACACGATAAATCTTATAATTGATGAAAATGGAAATAAGCATTCGTATGTATTCGAAAATCCGATGATACCCGAGGGACATTAAGAAAATAGTTAGACTGTACTCACTAGTATCCATACTCCTCCAGCAGATACCTCAGCACGGGCTACTCGATATACATGTCATATATACCGATGTGTCATATTTACCAAAGAGCCACATTATTCAATGAGCCACATTTACCAAAGAGCCACATTATCCAATGAGCCACATTTACCAAAGAGCCACATTATCAAATGAGCCATATTTACCAATGTGCCATATTTACGGCCGGGTACTCACTTGTATCCATACTCCTCCAGCAGATACCTCAGCACGGGCGGCAGTATGATGCTGCC
This sequence comes from Omphaloscelis lunosa, assembly GCA_916610215.1. Taxonomy (NCBI): domain Eukaryota; kingdom Metazoa; phylum Arthropoda; class Insecta; order Lepidoptera; family Noctuidae; genus Omphaloscelis; species Omphaloscelis lunosa. The sequence continues at coordinate 7,264,577 of OU744270.1, forward strand.
GAACGCGCTGCCCGACATACAGATGCCGTTGGCGAGCCCACGTAGGCGCACAAAGTACGACGTCACTATATACACGGTGGGCGGGAAGGCGAGGCCCGCGCCTGTGCCTACCATCGCACCGAAACTGGAATGAGAAATAAAGATAATTAGTTTAAAGCGATTTTTGTGTTTTCAATTTTATCATTTGAAATTTGATGTTTTATACTACTAATGTCAAGTTGTTACCACTGTTTTGCGGTTGACTGCACAGTAGACCACTCGTCAGTGGTATCATAACCAGTTTAAGCTGGCCTCGCATTCTATAGAAACTGCGTACTACGCACGGCCAGCTCAAGGTCAAGATGATGTGCGGTTGACTGTGCAGTACTTCACTCTTCAGTGGTAACATAGCCAGTATGAGCTGGCCTCGCATTCTATAGAAACTGCGTACTACGCTCGGCCAGCTCAAGGTCAAGATGATGTGCGGTTGACTGTGCAGTACTTCACTCTTCAGTGGTAACATAGCCAGTATAAGCTGGCCTCGCATTCTATAGAAACTGCGTACTACGCTCGGCCAGCTCAAGGTCAAGATGATGTGCGGTTGACTGTGCAGTACTTCACTCTTCAGTGGTAACATAGCCAGTATGAGCTGGCCTCGCATTCTATAGAAACAGCGTACTACGCTCGGCCAGCTCAAGGTCAAGATGATGTGCGGTTGACTGTGCAGTACTTCACTCTTCAGTGGTAACATAGCCAGTATGAGCTGGCCTCGCATTCTATAGAAACTGCGTACTACGCTCGGCCAGCTCAAGGTCAAGATGATGTGCGGTTGACTGTGCAGTACTTCACTCTTCAGTGGTAACATAGCCAGTATGAGCTGGCCTCGCATTCTATAGAAACTGCTTCTATAGAAACTTATGTCAATGACATAAAACTCACATGACGCGCGATCGTGTTTTGCATTTTGCAACGACTATCCTATTGATAGGAGCTAAATAAACTTTAGAGGCATGAGGAACAGGGTGTAAAGTACACTCATCCTCTATGGAAAAGGAAAGACCCTCCGACCAAACGGGTGTTGTGATTGGCGGGCAACTGCCCAACGATTGATGTCCGGGAAGTTATATATATTCTGATCGCGTAGTAAAATCGCTCTGTTTGCACGATGCAGGTGTGTGACATCAGGATTTTGTGTGACGTCAGGATTTTGTGCGACGTCAGGATTTTGATCATTTTTAAATTATAAGAAGTAATATAACAGGCGAAACGTGGGCCTCTGCCTAACCCTTGAGGGTTTACAGACATAATGTTATGATGTGTGAAAGGTCGATTCAAAATCTGTGGTTCTTTCTTAAAAATACTATCTTGGAGACTAAACTGCATGGTTCTCACATGATCTGACCAAAATTATGTCTGGACTTTAAAAGAGACTGCGACCTCTGGATTTGTTTCTTCTCATCTAGTTTTACATTAAAATACTATTATTTCTTTAAAGTGTGTGTTTCCAATATCTCACAGAAATAAAATATCACTAATCATTTATGTCAAATTAATCTGCCGGCCTTTTCCCAACCATGTTGGGTTCGGCTTCCAGCTTGACCAGATGCAATTGAATACTAGTATTTTACATGGAGTGTCTGCCTATCTGACTTCCACAAGCCAGTAACTGAGTAATACGATACCCCTTGGTAAGGCTGCCTGTCCACTGCCAACCAATAGGAGCGGAGCTCTGAAGCGGAGTTTAGATTCCTAATATTGCCACATTTCTCCGCTCCACTGCCTCGCTCCGCTCCAGTAGACAGGCAGCCTTAGACTAGTTGTCAGACTTTCAGGCTTCTAAAATCTACGAAAGACAGCCGGGACCAACGGCTTAACGTGCTTTCCGAGGCACGGAGGAGTCTCGGTATGTAAAGATGGTCACCCATCGACGGACCAACCCCGGCAAGTGTAGCTTAACCTGATAGATCGACCCATGCGCTTGTTATTAATTAGCCATGAGCTCCTCCAATTTACAGATACAAATGGCTTCGTGCATACTCATCCCTAGTTCGAACTCGCCCGGTCCGTCGTACCCTTGCAGCTGCTAGGCATATAAAAAAATCGGGCGAGTTCGAACTAGGGATGAGTATGAACGAAGCCAATCAAAAAGCTTAGTTTATATAACTAACTAATCACTTATGCATGTTGATAAAACTCACCTAAAATACAGATAGGTGATAGAAAACGCACAACTGCTAAAGATCATGCCGAACGCCGCGAAACTGCCGCCTATAAGCGTCACCGTCCGATACGACCATTTTACTGACAGTATAGATGATAACGGACCTGGAATCATAAGGAATGTTAATTAGGTACAGGTAACAAAACATTTTTAAATTCTCATCATCATAATCTGTTCAGCCTTTTTAACCATGCAACTGTAGGGCATACAAATATTTACAGGTAACACCGTCGGAACAGGGTGTAAAGTTCACTCATTCTCTATAGAAAAGGGAGCATCCTCCGACCAGACGGGTGTCGTATCTGGCGGGCAACTGCCCAACGGTTGAAGTCGAGATTTTGTATATTTATGTCGATCGCGCGGTAAACTCTAATTGCGCGATGCAGGATTTGTGTGACGTCAGGTCTTTGATGCGTAGTTCGCATGTAGCGATATAGATGCCACCACAGAGCCATAACAAGAGGATGATTGTAAAATTTTGGTATCAGTCAATAGGGGAAGAGTTTTCTTCTCTTCATTATCTGCCAACCTTTTCCCAAATATGTTGGGGTCATATTAAAGAGCGCTATTTGCACATTCTCAAACTTTTTTTAGCCCGCATAGTTTTCGTAGAGAAATATCTGAAATTATACTACGTGATTGAAGTTTATTTAAAGATTTAGGAAAAATAAAACGATGTCTCTAAATAGCTCACTTTTTCAGAAATCATCAACTTAAATTACATTAGTTCAACTTTCGGTCAAGAGATGGCGCTGACCTAAAACTGCAAAATTCTACACGGCAGTGTAGTTTAAAATTCTCTGACAAATAAGGCCACCTCGCTGATGGAAATTTAAAATAGTATGTTACCCTCGGTGCGCGAGTCCCACCCGCTCTTGACCGGTTTTTATTGCATCAATTCACGTAAACAAATCTGCAGGAACAATGAATTAAATATCATCTTCATCTGCCTAGCCTTTTCTCAACTATGTTGGTGTCGGCTTCCAGTTTAACCGGATGCAGCTGGATAATAGTATTTCACATGGAGCGACGAATTTTTGTACATCTAGTTATTTTAAAAAAACAATAGAATAAAGTACTCACCCAAACTACTGTACAAGAAGTAACAAAGCGCCACGATCCCCGATGAAGCTGACGCACTCGACTGAAAGACATCGTTGAACTCAACCAGCAGGACTCCGAAGGACTTAATCGTTCCAGGGATTAAGATGTTCACGAGAGTTGCACCTGTGGATACGTGGCTCATGTATTAAAACAGTTTAACCCTGGGTGACTTAGATTTTAAAAGATTTGTTCGATATTTTGTAACCTTCATTAAATTATCTGTTCGCTAAACCAAGGTAGGCTTTAGTCTAAAAGTTAGCCATGCCAGTAATTAAGAGCGTGCGTTCTGAAGGTGGGCAACGTCACAGATTAGTACAGATGGGTCACTCCGTAAAATCATTTAATTAAAAAGCGACTTGCTACTGCACATTAAAGTGCAATTCAGGTCGTACAGCGCTAATTACCTACAGTTTTATTCACCTAGAAGTTGCCTCTCTATCTATCGCGTAACTCTTATATCTTCTGACTACGTTACGCCCACTAAATTCGACAAGACGAGCCCGCCGCGTATCTACTTGTAGCTTCATATCTAAAATGCGGAGTCATCCATCTGTATTCATCTGTGGCAACGACGTTGCAAACAGCTGTCAAATATTTCAGTTTTGATTGATTCCACATAAATATGTAAAATCGATCTATAGTTAACTAAAATATTGATTATGAAATGCAACAATTAATATCGTAACTCCGAATATTTAGATTTATATGTAAAAAAAAGTATTTGGAAACTTTCCAAAACCTCTTTTTACACCTAAAACGGTTACAGCATGAAATACAGTGCTATAATTGCAATTCAATATTAATATTTTAGTTCACTATAGAGCGATATTACATATTTTCATATTTTAATATTAATGAATAAATAAATACAGGTAAATATTTTACAGATTTTTGCGACGTTACTTTAAGAATGCACTCTTAACTCCATGTGACATGGTAGCGGAGAGAAGCCTCTCAAAAACATTACCACAATAATGGTTCAGAGATCCAAAGTTTTTATTGATATTCCACCTCATTTGGCTCGACGGTAAATAATACACCAAGAATCTTTGTTCCACTCAGCAATTTTTTATATTTTTTTTTCTGTACGGCATCTCATAGGTGACCTCTGAGGTCATGACTATTTAACCGGTCAATCCTGTGGTTGCCTTAAGCTGCTAAACTCAAAGCCTTCAGCCAGGGGATACAAACTAAGCTATAAAGCTAGGTGAACGCTCGCTAAGGGCACCCCCTGTGGGGTACGAGCCTCGGCTTAGGGCGTCACCGGAGGGAGGACATCAAGGATGGGACGGGCTGGACCACTCGACTAATCGCAATCCAATGCTGTCATAGGTCACTTTCAATTTGCGCCACGATATCTCATCCTCCATTTTCCACTTCAAGTCTACTACACCCGCTTCCACAAGAAGAACTATTTATTATTCTGTGCTATAAAGGTCATCGAGCAGACGGGCATGTTGCGGCATGGGGCGGGATGTTATGTTAGCAAATTCAGTCTTCATTAAGCATTTTTAGGGTTCCGTAACTCAAAAGGAAAAAACCGGAACCCTTATAGGATCATTTCGCTGTCCGTCCGTCAGTCTTTCAAGACCCGTTGTTTTAGGAACGCGTGGAGGTACAAGTTGAAATTTATATCAAATATGTATATCTATGGTGCCGTGGAGCTCTAAAAAATCAAGCTTCTAAGTGTACGCAATAAAAAAATACGGCCGTTTATGTGCAATATTTTGATAATGGCAATAAATCAAAACCCACAGGGTACTTCTCGTTGATATAGAATCATGAGATTTGCCAGGAAGCAAGGTCTCACAGCACAAGGAAAAGTTCGAAAATCGTTAATTTGTAGTTTTATCACATTTTTTTTTGCGTTTACTAGCTTACATTTGCAGTTGAGAATTGACCGTGACGTACATCGATGTATGGGAGAACATGTTTTTCAACTACGGATAGAGTCGTGGATCATCCCAACTACGGAAGCCTTCATTGTGCGTAGTTCGACACGCACTTGGCCGGTTTTTCAACATCAGGAACCTTCGGTTTTACCATAGTCTTAAGACTGACATGACCAGCTCCCTTCAGCTTGTTCACTTTGCCACTTGGCAACATATTTCGGCATAAAACTCGATAAAATAAGTCTCGTTGTGGATTGGTGGAACATTCGTTAACGCTCAGTACCTCGGACATTTGATATGTGTATATTTTTGTCAGTCTTTTGTACCACCACTTCCTACCCTCGTTAGTTCAAAGTTACAGGGGCCACGGGATTACCTACGAGAACGCATCAACCCCACTTTCCATCAGGCGGGACCATCTCCCAGTCCCGCTCCGGTGCCAGACCGATAGTAAACCGGTCCTATATCTTCATAGGCACCATCACTCGTTAGTCTAAGATTACAGGGGCCACGGGTGGCAGATTACCTACGAGAACGCACCAGCCCCACTTTCCATCAGGCGGGACCATCTCCCAGTCCCGCTCCGGTGCCGGACTGATAGTAAACCGGTCCTATATCTTCATAGGCACCATCACTCGTTAGTCTAAGATTACAGGGGCCACGGGTGGCAGATTACCTACGAGAACGCACCAGCCCCACTTTCCATCAGGCGGGACCATCTCCCAATCCCGCTCCGGTGCCGGACTGATAGTAAACCGGTCCTATATCTTCATAGGCACCATCACTCGTTAGTCTAAGATTACAGGGGCCACGGGTGGCAGATTACCTACGAGAACGCATCAGCCCCACTTTCCATCAGGCGGGACCATCTCCCAGTCCCGCTCCGGTGCCGGACCGATAGTAAACCGGTCCTATATCTTCATAGGCACCATCACTCGTTAGTCTAAGGTTACAGGGGCCACGGGTGGCAGATTACCTACGAGAACGCACCAGCCCCACTTTCCATCAGGCGGGACCATCTCCCAGTCCCGCTCTGGTGCTGGTCCGATCGTAAACCGGCCGCCGCATACCGCGTTCGAGTCTTCCGGTAACTTTACTGTGGACAAAGAGAGAGAATTGTTAGAAGCAGTTTCTTTAAACAACAAATTATGGGGCTAGTTTAATGGTCTTGTGTTCTATTAGAAACAATATTTCAATAGTCTTTTGAACAAACTCCGGACCCAGCTTGGCTGAAGGAAGGAAAGCCTGTTCAGATGGAGATTCAATTAGAGCTTTATATAGCTTTATGTACGTGGGGACGCCCTTTATGCCTTTTTTTTTTTGGGTGGGAAATCATCAAATAACTTCTCCCGCTCTGGGCGGAGCGGGAGGGCGTGTCAGACTCTTACTGACTAAAACCCACCCGTGTTCCTTCGATTGCCCTGTTGCCGGGGGCCACGATCTCCCTTTCGGTTTTCTTCGCAACCCCGGCAGGACGCCCTTTATGCCTGGAGGCTTTATTTAGATATTTAGTTCTGTTTACGTTTAGTTTTTTATTTCTGCTTGAGTAAAGTTCTCGATGTTTTTGGTTGGTATATCGGCGTGTGCTAGCTGACATATGGCCAATAATTTATCATTTAAATTATTTTTTATGCTGCATAATGTAAGTTTTTTTTGGCTTACTATTGTACTGAGTCATTTTTTTCTAACTTGAACAGACAGTTGTGCTGCTGGGGAGTTTGTTGCAACACTTTTTCTTCCCAGCTAAAGGCAGTAGGAAGTGGTGAAGGGTGGGCGTTTTTGGGGGACTGTAATTTTGACGTTCGAAAAGTGCTGATTATCAGCCTAGTTTGAATAAATGACTATTGAATTTTGAATTTGATTCATAGACGCCACCGCCTTGGAGTGTAAATGTGGTGCTGTTCCACATACGGTAGATTACTCAATATCATATCCTGCATGTCCTGTCGTCTGCACGTTACAAGAACTGATAGACGCTAGTCCTGAAGCCGAATTTGCGGCCGAGTCCATTTAGATTGCCATTGACACGCTTAGAAGAAGAATACTCTATTGCCCATTAAGGCGTAAAAATTCAGGCTTCGGGCTGTTACTGAGAATTTTTACTTATTAAATATGACTTGCGGAACATGGATCAAAAAGCAAGATCTGTACTAGAAACCGCAATTATCAACTGCTGCACCCCAATTGCCTTATTACACATTTTCTTTGAGAGAAAGAATTTCTAAACTATTGCTTTCAATCATGACATGATTCCAACTTATAACTTCAAAATCATAATGCGACCATTTTTTTTTAATCTGGGTGACTATTTATTTCTTGGCTATTCTTTGGCGTACTCAAAATTGATTTTCGTGAAGTTTGTGAGGATTGTGTGGTGCAGCACCTATTTGTTTATCTACCGAGCGGCCGTAGGTAATTATTTCAAGGTCACTTCTAAGATATACTACTGTTACTTGTTTATGCTGTGGCCTAACCTATCCATTCGGGCCATTAAAATGCAATCCACAGCAAATGTATTACAGTAAACCAATCCTTAAAAGGGAATATACAAGTCACTACATTTGGCAACTAGAGCAGCGACCGCTAAACTTATAGCTCTAGTATGAGTCAGTGCTAGTTCGAAATGACCAAGCGTCTTGCACATTACAGTAAATAGAACGCATTTATCATAAATTCATAATATATAATTATTATCTCTTATTATTATAAAACAAAGTCACTATTCGCCTTTTGTCAATATGTCCGCGTTGGTCTTCTAAAATACGTAACGGATTTTGATGAGGTTTTCAACATCATTTAGAGAATGTATTCCGGAAGGTTTATTTAAATAAATCTATTATATTAAACGTAAACGTAGTACTGAAACTTGACGTTTTGTCAAGCCGTGAAAAAGATACTTTTCTTGAGCGCTAACATGGCGTGCGCTGACTAAAAACTAAAGCTAAAATGGCTAAAATTTACGTTTTACTGGATTTTATATCTTAACTAACTCAACAGAAAAGTCACCCACAGTAACTATTTTTATCTTTCAGAATTCATAATTAAAATATTATTATTTCCGAAGCTATTTTGACCAGTATATTTATTAATCCTTATCCGATAAAATATGTTAGTAAAATTGGCCGTTTAATTATGATTTAAATATGCATGGACATTACATAATTTAGTGAGTACTATAAAAGATATATATATAGCAAAATAATTATGGCTGACGGCACGCGGCGTGGCGCCATGACTGACAGGGGTCAGTGACCTTTCCTCGGCTATTAAGGAACTTGGATTATAGAAATTAATTGACGAATTGAATTAATTAAGTCTGACGTCCAAACTCCTCAAATGGTGAAGAACGCACCATTTTTTTCATATATCCAGTTCAACGAAATAGTGAGACCATCCATAGACAATTCTGCCGGGGTAGCGGTTATTGTCCGAAAGGGTTACCGAGGCCCTGGCAATATAGGCAACTGAAGGAACATGGGTGGGTTTTATTCCGAGTCTGACACGCCCTCCCACTCCACCCAGAGCGGGAGAAGTTATTTGATAACTTCCCACCCAAAAAATAATTATTAAAAAACCCTTTTTTTATTGTAAGGCCTGTCTTTACGGCGATGATCAGAACGATATTTTGTTACCGTATAATTGGGGATCATTCGGCAGTTTCTTTGTAGGTTCATACTGCATTTTGTTTTTAACCGTATGAACATTGGAATGTTGACGTGTGCATCAGTACATTGCACCCGTGCGAAGCAGGGGCGTGTCGCTAGTGTATCCATAAAGACCAAATATCGTTACACCATTCATGAAACTACGGTAAACTTCTTGAGCATAATACATATAACAGAAATAAAAAATAAAATACATTTATTTCGCACAGATTAAAGGCGCACAATATAATATACAGAAAAAAAAATCTATTAAAAAGTGTAAAGTGCGATGTAAGAAATTGGCAGGGGAGTGTGCCTCACGGCTGCGGCTGCGCCAAAAGGCCATGGCTCGAAATTATAATCAAGCTTGTAAAAAAAAATACTCGAAAAATAAGAATCAAATGTAGCTATGAATAATCGCTGAACATATTATTTATGGGAGTGACGATAGCCTTTAGTAGATACGGTTCTAAATAAATAACACAACATAAATTCTCGGATCACCCTACTCACCTAGTACGATTTCCAGGAAAATGGCAGGCATTTTAATTCCGTGCTATTTGGCAATCACTTCAGACGCTAACCTATTGACCCGAATCTCAAATTAGGAAATCAATCTTCAACTTTTTTGGCACTAACTTTTCTAGGTCCATTCGACTATAGTCTGAATTTTAGGAGGACGCCCGCCTCCTTGGTCTAATCAATAGTGGTAGCAAGCGCTACTGCTGGTTTTGATACCCACGTCGGATAAAGTGTTATTGGGTTTTTCCATTAGATTATCTCAGTAGGTTTCCGAAGTCAGCCCGGTTGATGGAAATAGGTTCGCCCCCTATTACATAACATAAACATAACATCACGCCTTAAGGCTCTTTCAAACAGGCGCGACACGCGACGCGACACAAAGACGCCGCTCGTCGCGCGACGAGCGGTGTCTTTGTGTCGCGTCGCGTGTCGCCCCTGTTTGTAGGAGCCTTTATTTCCCCGAAGGGTTGGGCAGAGGTGTCCCTGTAGCAGGTTCACCCACATTTCGTCAGTTATGATTTAAGTCCCATGTAATAGGGGGCGAGCCTATTGCCATCAACCGGGCACAAATCCAGACTCCAGACTGCTACTAAATCGGACTTAACTTCCAAAATGTGTGTGTACTACTGTGGGTACCCCACTGCCTAACCCTTCGGGGAAAGATGGCGTGAAGTTAAGTTATGGTCAGGAGGGCATTGCTCGATGCAATAATCTCCCATAACTATTAGAAAGCACGCCATTTGTAAGCAAAGTTAAAAATATAATATTTATAGATGTTTGCACCCACGGCCTGGCGAGGAGCCAATTTTGGAACTGAAGGTGTGAAATATACGGCAGTGAAATTGAGCACCGACTCTAAAAAATGGTATTTGGTTGATAATGATATTGACGAAAGTTCCTGTTTCAGAGGTTCCAGTGTGTTTTTATTTCTCAGCTAGTTTTAATGATGGTCTGGCAGTTTGAGTTGTTTATGCGGCTTACCCAAATGTCCTTTCTTTGGTATTGTTCGTCGAGTTGAGCTCCACGATTACTGACAAATGCTTGCACTGACTGGACAGGTCCACTCAAATCTGTGTGGTTCTTTCCTCAAAAGACCATTTTAGATACTAATCTACATGGTCCTCATATGATCTGACCAAGATTATGTTTGGACTTTAAAAGAGACTGAGACCTCTGAGTTGGTTTCAGCTTTTCTTCTCAAAGTAGTCAAATAGGAAACGCCGAACTCATCTAGCTTATATATTTTTTTGGTATGTCGTGTAAAAGTGATTTCGAAATTCTATTTACACAATAAACAATTTCATTTTAATTGAAACTAGAAATACAAAGATGCTACACTACACATAATGTGCCATATTTGCCCCCTTTAAATCCAAGGCATATTTGCCCAGCTACATCAACTTCCCGCCCATGTTACGTGGGGTTGGCGCACCACGTTTTCTCTTACCATTCTCCCCTGTCAATCGTCACGCTACATTCACCCCTTCTCTTTCATATCATTAATCACACAATCCACCTATCTTTTCTTTGGCCTTTCCCTCTCCATCCATCAACATTTACTTTATTCATAACTATATTTTATCAGAGCAATAAGATGTAACTCATCTTCGTTCGTACTGTCATGGACACTTCAGACAACTAACCTTAGTTTGCGACTCCTTTTAAATCAATCAATAATTATTTGAACAACATACTTTTATCAGGCTTGTCTATCATTATCAACTGCATAGCCCAATTACGTTGGGGTGGGCTTCCAGTTTAGTCTCAATTAGGGTTGCCAACCATACTTTATAATAACTTATCCTACTTTATTTTTGATAACTATATACTTTTACATACAAATAAAGTATGCAAAAATACTTTATTTTCAACCTTTACTGTGATGCGTAAAACAAAATACTCATTATGGGTACTTAACGATTTACTATTGCTGATCGAACTATTTAAAACGGATAATGGAAACGATTTATAATTACTGAACGAAATGTCAGATGTCAGTTGTGACATTTGTCACTGATGTCACTACTGACGAAATTGTTCAAAACTGGTCCGTTGTTTTTGTTTATAAGTGAAGAATGCATTTTAAAATAAACATCAATAAATTTAATTAAAAATGAATTGTTTATTTATTTAAATTTACATGTTGATTGTCAAACAAGCTTTGTAACAATTAAAGGTAACAAAAAATTGTTAGCATGTGCTAAAAGCACACAAAAATACGTTTTTAAAACAATAAAAACATAAAAATTTAAAAATCCTTTTTTTTGTCCCTAATCCCGAACTCAACTAGCTTATTTTTATTTTTTATTTTTTTTAATATGACGTGGAAAAGTGAATCCGATATCCTATTTACAGAATAAACAGTTTCATTTCATTTCAATACTTTATTTTTTTCCTATCCAAACTAGTTAATACGTTTTTTTTTGTCAAAAAAAGTTGGCAACCCTAGTCTCAATACCAATATTTTACTTGCGAGCGACTGCCTCCCTGAGCTCCACATCCAAGTTGGTAATACTGTTTGTCAGTTTTGGGCTTCTGACTACCCGTAACGACTGTCAAACATCTACAAATGACAGCTGGGATCAACAGCTTAACGTGCTTTCCGAGGCACGGAGGGGTCTCAATATGTAATGAATGGTCACCCATCCACGAACCGATCTCAGTAAGAGTAGCTTAACCTTCGATCGACCCGTGACCTTAATTCATAGACCACATCAAAAACCTAACCTTAGTGTCCCCTTTTAAAACCCTCAGGCACTCAGACAAATCGTCCAGATCGTCTGCTCAGTGTTTCAATGGAGCGTATTTTAGTAGGTAACCCACTTTTATAACTGCCTCGCCTAGAAGAATAGCTAAATAGGAGTCATATTAAGTACTTTTACAGACGTAATCACAGCATATTGCCATTGGCATAGTTCCAATTTTAAGAACTGGAGTATTGAAGCCGATGGGAATGGAATCAATGGAACTATTCCACAATAATATTAAGAGGTCATACTACCTCAGCTCAAATTCACTTTTCATCTCGCTCGCACTCGTACTGCTCGCGGACTGAGTGAAAGCGAGATGGAGTGGGTTGCTTGCGGCTCCGTGGCGCCAATAATTTAGGTAGGTAATTGCTTTTTACGGCGAAAATAACGGTAATTTAAAAAAAAAAAAAAAAACATAGTCGCCTCTTTATATTAGTTCTGTTATTATGCAAAGTTTCATGATCAAATTTGTAGTATTTTCTTAAAACCAGCGGTTTATTGTTCGATTTGGAGGTAACTTAAGATTTTTTTTTCTATCGAGAAAATTTTATGGAATCGTGTTATCGTCTAACATAGTACTTAACATTAATTCTTAACTTTAACATATATTTATTTCATAATTAATGCTGCAGTATTTTCGATATAACGCAGGAGCATGCTAAGCCATTTGAGGTAGTATAGGGCCTTAAGACGCATATTATGCGAGTGACCTTGAGTGGTTAGCTTGCGTGTTCTGTACTGAGCTCACGCAACGCGTCGTACGTCCAGCCAGTAATAGGACTCGCCCATCAAGGAGCGCTGTCCCAAATTAGACGCATTATTAATTTATTTCAACATAAAACAAAAAGTATTTTAATAAAACACGTATACTAAAAGATCAATAATTAAAGTATCTTTAAAATGGTGAAGGTTTCAGAAAAATACGCTTGATAGGTGAATCTCGGTTTTTTTATCCGCGTTAGACATAACTTTACAAATTAATTTCACTATGTAATATAAACATAATCTTAAATATTCATATATTAAGTTATTAAGAAAATGCTCTAATTTAACATATATATTTTCCAAATCATTAACACTACTCGTTTAGACGTGATCTTCAGTATAAAATCATTAAAAGTCGGTTATCGTTGCCTTAAAATGTCTAGTGTGAAAACGTTTTTCTTTTGAAAGGTATCCTAAACCCTGGAGAAGAACAGACATCTAATTTTTCAAGATGTTGAAATGTAACTGTTATGCACGGTATATTTTATCACATAAAGGCTCCTACAAGCAGGGGCGACACGCGACACAAAGACACCGCTCGTCGCGCGACGAGCGGTGTCTTTGTGTCGCGTCGCGTGTCGCGCCTGTTTGAAAGAGCCTTAATAAGTACACGCTGTGTCTGTATGTAAAACTATATACATAAAAATGAATCGCCGAAATGCATACACGCGCATAACTTCCGAATGACTGCACTAAATTGGATAATTCTTTTTTTGTTGTGTTCATTATTCTCAGGACAAGGTTTGTAGGGAATGTACGTTAGGTAAGTAGGTAGGCTAGTACCTTTATAATAAACCAGTCTGCTTTGAATCTCGGTGTTTCATTGTCACAAACGTAACAGGAACGACTCATGACAAAGACACTAGAATTGCATGCGTCATCATTATCAGCGTATATGGTTTCCACTGCTGGGACACAGGCCTTCTCTCTGTGAGAGGGAGAGGGATGTAATCTACCACGCGGGCCCAGCGCGAGTAGGTAGAGATGTCACACGTCTTCGAATTTTTGGTTCAAGGACATGCCGGTTTCCTCACGATATTTTCCTTCACCGTTTTGAGAGCAGTGGTAATGACATAATTTATACTTTCCAGAAAGGAAACCGCTTGTCAGTGTTCGAAATTACGGCCTACAATTCGTAAGTCGGGGCCACTACTGCTCTCAAAGAATTGCGTGAGTATAAACAAGGAAGCCATGAGAGATAATTACAAAATTAAATCGTTCTTTATAAGTATTTACGTAGATTGAATGAAATCTATATGAATTGGTGCAAGCAGTCCATCCATCTTTCTTTGACTTACCACTTTTATAATAGACTCTTCGAATCTTTGAATTTTAGACATATTTAGATAAAACAGCAGAAAATACCATGAAAAAGTGAGAGAGTACTTGCCTAGGACTGGAACATCATAATATGCTGATTCAATAATCAATCTGCCTAGCCTTTTCCCAACTGTGTTGGGGGCGGCTTCGACTCTCAATACTTAATTCTTTATTGCATTCCACAATGTATGTGCTTAGGTGGTAAACATTTGCTTGTGATTCATTGTGGACCCTGTCAAGCACAGCAAAAGAAGGATAGTAGAGATGAGGACTTACCATTTATCTTATAATCCAACTTATTCTAAAAAAAAAACATTTTACCAAAAACACAACCGTCTTCCAAACTACAGGAAGTCGGTGGCAAAAAACTTAAATACTGATTGATCCAAAGACACCGACTTCCTGAATTAAAGTTATTTTTCACTTTATAGTTTGGAAGTCGGTTGTGTTTTATGTATTTTTTTTTGTTTTTTAGTTTTTAGTGTGTTGATTTGTAATTCATCAGTTCCACTTTACCAAATGGTGTTTTTCGAGAGCAAATGCACGAGTTACTATAAAAAATACCCAAATCGCTATAGGTGTGCATATAAATTTGAAGAGTTCCCTCAATTTCTCCAAGATCCCATCATGAGATCGTGACCAAATTACAATGGGACCAACTTGGAAGCATACCCTTTCAAACAAAAAAAGATTTTTTCAAATCGGTCCAGCCGTCTTCGAGTAATCGGGAAATATACAAAAAAACCTCCTCCTTTTTTTTGAAGTCGTTTAAAAAACATTTATTGTGTATTTTATATGAGTTTTAGGGATTTATCATTTAATAATAATAGATTTGATTGGCGAAATGTGGGTGTGCTATAGGTAAACCTCCGCCTAACCCTTCGGGGATTACAGGCGTGATGTTATGTAATGTAATAATAGATTTTTTAAATTTATTCGTGAATAGATGGAGTTTTATTTTTCTTTTCTAATTAATTGCGGTTATTTGTTATTTTTATTGACATAACCAGAGGACTTGTTGAATGTATTTCTAAGCGGACTCTTAACCGTATGCAGTTGAATACCAGTATTTCACATGGAGCGACTGCCTATCTGATAAATGACGTCCACAACTGAGTTACAGGTTAACACGATACCCCTCGGCAAGACTGGTTCCTGATACAATAATAAAAGTTGAAAAAAAAAACATATAGTACAGAGCACTATGTAAACGCTCTGCCCCAAAACTTCTTCAATATATCACACAATATCTTCAATCTGGCCTCAAACCATATTACACTTAGACACGAGACCGTGAACACTAACATTATGCACTTACATACATTTATACCTACTCTACTGATATTAGTAAAGATTATGCTTTATACCCGAGAAGCAACCTTCTAGTCTTCTACAAGGCAGTAAACTTTAAACTTTTCCTATTTCATTAAATGTCGACATTGATTTAATTGTTATCGTTCATTTTTATTAAGTGAGGAGCTCGTTGCTAAGTAATAATGACCGCACGGGTCGAGCCGACAGGTTAAGCTTTGCTTGCCGGGGTTGGTCCGTGGATGGGTGACCATCTTTACATACCGAGACTCCTTCGTGCCTCGGAAAGCACGTTAAGCCGTTGGTCCCGGCTGCCATTCGTGGATCTTTGACAGTCGTTACGGGTCGTCAGAAGACCGAAAGTCAGACAACCAGTCTTACCAAGGGGTATCGTATTACCCAGTTACCGGTTATGGAGGTCAGATAGGCAGTCGCTCCATGTATAATACAGGTTTTTTTTTAACATGGCAAATCGCAGTTTTTACCACTAAGGTCTTGGCTGCTTAACCGGACTTTCCTGTGGGTGCCTTAACTATACTTAGAGCCTCCAGCCAGGAGCAAATAAACTATACTAAATTAAAGCTAGGCGAACGCTCGCTAAGGGCACCCCCTGTGGGGTACGAACCTCGGCTTAGGGCGTCGCTGAGGGGACGACAGCAAGAAGGGACAGGCTGGATCAAAATTTGGTTAATATCATGATTATTAGGCGGGGTATTTAAAGCTACGTGCTCAGCTGCAACAACTTGCTGGCACCTCGTTTTCGAGCAAGGGACGGGGAGGAGTATCATTTACTCGGGGACACGGTCGTGATCGCAAGGACCTCGGCGGCGAGGTCGGAATGACAGGAGGCGTTTGTTTTTGTGTATTGTGCTGGTGGCCCGGCCCTATGCTTCACCTGGAGGAGTAAATAATACAGGTATTCAGCTGCATCCAGTTATACTAGAAGCGGACCCCAACATGGTTGGGAACAAGCTAGGCAGATTGTTCATTTTTATTAAGTTTACACATTGAAAGTAAGACATAAAGACTTCGGCTACAGTTTCCTGGTAGAGCAATGGCTAGTGTTGCCAACTTTTTCTAGAAGAAGTAGAGTATAAATCTGATTTCAGAGAGGGTAAATAAAGAGTACAGATTAATTAAAAAGTAAGTTCGAAAACTAAAACCCGACTACTCCAAAATCACGCTCTAAAAATTTCATTTCATTTCAGACAGAAATCAAGACATAGGTAAACCGGCCAAGTGCGTGTCGGACTACGCACAATGATGGCTTCCGTAGTTGGGATGAATTTATCCTAAGAACAAACATAGCATTGTAGTTGAAATACATGTTTTCCCATACATTCCAACTGCAAATGTAAGTTTGTACGCACAATATTGAGAGATTCACCATGTTATTTTAAGACCATAGACTTGTTATAGGTTTTCCTATAATTTATGAGTAAAGAAACATTTTATGTTCTTTTTTCTAAATTTTTGGCCCTGTATATTCGGAGATATGGTCAATTTTCATTGATTTTCTCGTACGGTACTATTTGCAAAACTTTTTTTTTAATTTTCTTATTTGCCCTCAAAAGTGACCCCATATTCAAAATTTATTTATTTACGTTACACGTCCGTGTTTGGGTCACAGAAATACACATGTGTACCAAATTTTAACGTAATCAGTCGGTCCATCGGATTCGGAGCAAATTGGCTGTGACAGACAAACTCACTCACGACTCACGAGTAATCCTATAAGGGTTCCGATTTTTTCCTTTTTGAGGTACGGAACCCTAAAAAGAGTACAATTTATTATATAATTTTTTTTAATGCATAATTAGCACTTTTTTTTTAACCGACTTCAAAAAAAAAGGAGGAAGTTCTCAGTTCGTCGGAATATGTTTTTTTTTTATGTATGTTCCCCGATCACTCGAAAACGGCTGAAGCGATTTGAAAAATATTTGTTTTTATTTGAAAGGGTATACTTCCAAGTTGGTCCCATTATTATTTGGTCACGATCTGATGATGGAATCTTGGAGAAATCGAGGGAACTCTTCAAATATAATAGGCATATTTGGGTATTTTTTATAGTAACTCGTGCATTTGCTCTCGAAGAGCACACCATTTGGTAAAGTGGAACTGATGAATTACACACCAACACACTAAAAAGTGAAAAAAAAAATGTTTTTTACCAAAAATACAAACGACTTTCTTTGTCTTTGTTTTAATCAGTATTTAATTTTTTTGCCACCGACTTAATTTTTAGTTAAGGTACATCTGAGAACGAAAATCGGAATTCGTAATTCTGAACATACAGAGTGTACTGGGTAGTTCAGTATCTGAGTTACATACCTACTTTGATTGATTACAACAAAAAAAAAAAAGTAAGTATGTTCAAAGACTAGATAGTTTATTAGTTAGTACCTAATAACTAACTATAATTATTATTACGTTGTTGTGATTATTATGTTCTGATGGTTTTTTGTAAATCCTCAGGTAAATTTTAAAATAGTCTAGAAATGAATTTTATTAGGCCTGATCGATTTTTGTTGATAATAATAATAATTTGATTAATAGCTCAGTGAAAAAAAAACACTTGTTTAAATAATGCAGAACTGTTTGTTTTAAAAAATTTGAAAAAAAAAAGAAATTTTCCAACCCTGGTATAATAAAATCATTAAAAAGTCGGTTATCGTCGCCTTAATTACATCCACTTAGACTGCAAGCCCACTACAATAGGAAAAAAGGAAGATGATGAGACAGCTAATTTTATTCAGAAAATTCCATACTATCGCTTCGAACTAGGTTAATACCAGTCCTATGACAAATAACCACGAGAATACTAAACAGTACCTACACGACACTAATACAAATCCAGTAATAAACAGTTTATGAGCAGTTACCACGGACAGAAAGTGAAGAGTTTTTTACGGCCCGTGGAACACGCGTTTAATTATTTCATCTTAAGTTTTATGGGCTCTGTCAAGGTCTTCTGTGACACATTCCACTGCTATGTATTTTTTTATGACTTAAGAGCTTGTTCACGTCACACAATACATAACACAAGTACAGAAAATTCACTCCGTAAAATCATTAAAATAAATTGCAACTTTTGCTATGACATAATAAAGTGCTATAATATTGCTGTGAACATAATTTAACTCTTCGGTCGGTTAACGAGAGATATGGGAGTAGGGGGGTGGTTTATCTCCCAAATTGTCATACTACAGATACTTATATGACTTACTTCTACAAAAATGTCAGAATATATGAACATTCTGACATTTCTTAATTTTCCTTTGTGCAAATCAGAAGGATATTCTTCCGATTCATAATGTTTGTAAATTAGTAGGCGTGTCCCCCAATACCCTAATTGCGTAATACACGATCAATCACAATCTGATTCGAGTTGAAACTGATTGCTAATCCATTGCTTCAAAAGTTGGAAAAAAAATCTGATCAACAACGTAGATAACGCAATGAATGTTGTTGAACTGTCAATATGAAACTAATTTGTCATAATCGATTTCGACAATAAGTTACGCAATTAGTGTACTGGTCGGGAAGGTGTTATTGGGCTTTTCAATAAGGAAATTCTCTGCAGCAACATCACTGGTACATACGCCTATCATTTCTAACTATTCGTTCAGGCGACTTTTAATGATTTTATACTGAAGATAACCTCTAAACGAGTAGTGTTAATGATTTGGAAAAAATATATATTAAATTAGAGCATTTTCTTAATATTTTACAACATATTTAATATATATTATAATATATATACATATTTTTAAGACATATTTTGTATTATGTTTATATTACATAGTGAAATTAATTAGTAAAGTTATGTCTAACGCGGATAAAAAACTGAGAATCACGCAAAATCTATCAAGCATATTTTTCTGAAACCTTCATCATTTTAAAGATAATTTAACTACTGATCTTTTAGTATACGTGTTTTATTAAAATATCTTTTGTTTTTGTCTAATTTGGGACAGCGCTCCTTGATGGGCGAGTCCTATTAATGGCTGGACGTGCGACGTGTTGTTGTGAGAGCTCGGTACAGAACACGCAGATTAACTACTCAAAGTCACTGTCATATATTAGCGTCTTCAGTTCTTGCAATGCACCCGCAGTTGGTATGAATTTTTGAACCGTCAAAAACGGTTGACGCTCTGTTCGACGTCTTACACTCCCGTATCTTTTCAAATATAAAATGACTATTATTTTTAGCCTTAAGTTAATTGACTGGATCGCCCCAGACCCTTTTGTGTTAACGTTTGAAATACCAAGCTCTTTGTAAACGGCATTCTTTGTTTACATCGTTGGTTTTCATCATAATGCGTTTTCTAGCCGTGAAATAGAGAAAAGAGTTATGATTTTAGAGGTTCGTGTTTATCTGAAATGGCGTTGGGAAAGCGAAAGTGCCATAGTTGCTATTTAGCAGAAACATATTAATTCTTGAAAATCAAATTTTATCAGAGTTCAGAGACTTAAGATCCGGACAAAAAGACTAGGATGATAATTCAACGAAGCTGTGGGACAGTCTTCTTCTTTTCGTGTGGTTAGTGACTAATCTGGTGTCAGAGATATAAAGCCGCCCATGGGCCTCTAACTTGGCTTCACATGCCGTCGAGAAATATCTCTCAGACATGCCGGTTTCCTCGTTTTTGAAGCAAGTGATAATTTTACAATACACGCATGAATTCGAAAAGTCAGAGGTGCGTGCTTTAGGTTCGAACTCGAGACCTATGATTTGACAGTCTGACGGTCACACCAGTAGGCTATCACTGTTATTGTGTGTGGGACAGTATAGGTATGAATAGTGTTCAAGCTACCACACCTTTTAACGGCACAGCCGAGGCTGACATTTAGTGTTTTTTTTAGGTAGAGCATCTCGTAGTTGACCTCTGAGATCATGACTACTTAACCGGGCTTTCCTGTGGGTGCCTTAAGCTACTACACTTAAAACCTCCAGCCAGGGGTTAAGGGGTTCTACTATGCTAATTAAAACTAGGTGAACGCTCGCTAAAGGCACCCCCTGTGGGGTACGAACCTTGGCTTAGGGCGTCAACCGGAATGAGGACATCAAGAATGGGACGGGCTGGAGCCGAGGCTGAGCGATTAGCCGTTGTCCTATGCTGTGTTTGCTGGTTTAATTCCTGCACGAAATAAAAATATTTGTATGGTCTATGGTCAATTAAAGAGAATAGTAGGTACCCTAATTGCGTAACTTATTTTCGTAAACAATTATGCCTAATTTGTTTCATTTTGACGGTTCAACAACATTCATTGCGTTATTTTGAATTACGTGCAGATTTTTTCTTCTAACTTTTGAAGCAATGGATTAGCAATCTGTTTCAAATCGAGACAGATTGTGTTGTATTACGCAATTAGGGTACAGGTTGTTTGCGTGTATAGACGCACCAGCTAGGAGAAATTACCAAGTAGAGCAACAAAACGAAAACTAATACAATCATTCAAACTAAGTAATTTTCAGAAACTCATATCATGTTAGATATCCAAATTTACCAGCTGAGCAACACAACTCCCGTGGCATAGATACGGAAGTGACAAAAAACAGATACAATGCAGAAAGACACGCCCCACTGTGTTATCAACAGCTGGTTATGCGTATGAGTCATACCACGTCAATGTACGCTTCCAGCGTTTTATTTGAGAGAGAGACGGAGAGATACAAGGTGAAACGGACTATAATTATAATTTAGGAGGCAAACAAACAAGAGGAAATGCTTGTGACTAAGAAAATGATCATGAATGGACCAAAGAAAAGATTAATGATTTTGTCAAATCCAAATTCAAATGTTTATTGCTCAACACAGTACCTAAGGCGACGATAAAAGACTTTTAATGATTTTATACTGAAGATCACGTCTAAACGAGTAGTGTTAATGATTTGGAAAAAATATATGTTAAATTAGAGCATTTTCTTAATATTTTAATATTAAGGATATTAATATTTTGGATTATGTTTATATAATATAAAGTTAGAGGTAAATATAAAGTTTACATAGTGAAATTAATTTGTAAAGTTAGGTCTAACGCGGATAAAAAACTGAGAATCGCGCAAAATCTGTCAAGCGTATTTTTCTGAAACCTTCACCATTTTAAAGATAATTTAATTATTGATCTTTTGGTATATGTGTTTTATTAAAATAACTTTTGTTTTATGTATAACAAATTAATAATGCGTCTTATTTGGGACAGCGCTCCTAAATGAGCGAGTCCTATTTACTGGCTGGACGTACAACGCGTTGCGTGAGCTCAGTACAGAACACGCAAGCACCACTCAAGGTCACTGGCATACATCTGCGTCTTAAAACTGGGTCAATGCGATATATTTAAAAGTCAATGTCAATAACTTTAAAAGTTACTTACTTTGTATTTCTGTATATGAGTGCCTCATTGGTCTTGTGGTCGCAAGTGGTACAGCTGAGTATGAGGTCCTGGGTTCGATTCCCAGGTCGGCCAGTGTTAATAGGTTTTTAGGGTTCCGAATGTACGAAATGCCTATAGCCTCGTTCAGACTGGCGCGACGAGACTCTAACAAAACAATTTCTAAGTAAACTTCATGGCACAAAAGTGTCGTGTCGCGCCAGTCTACACGAGGCTTAAACTGAGACCGAGTGAGCAGAAATTTGCTGACTGTAACTGACCCTTTTCTCATACAGAGAAAGAACGAAACTCATTGTGTACGTGCGATGAGTTGCATTAATTCATACCATACCGTAATGGCCAAATAGCCTGTTTACGGGAAATCCCCCATGCATGTAATCAAGATAGCCAACTATCCGGTTTAGATACTGTAGCCCTTTTTGTTTATTCACTTAGCGTAGTGCCCGTTACGAATACCATCACGCTTGTATATTTCAAGAAGGGGTAGGTAGAGGTGCGGCCTAGTAGCTGCTCACAAAAGCCAATTAAATTTTAGTCCCATGTAATAGTGGGTACCCAATAGCCTTCCCGTGTCATAAATCCAAAATCCAGACTGATTATGAAAAACACAAAAAAGGCAGACAGGCACGGCGCCACTCTAGTAGAACAATTTCAAAACTTCATGGAATTTGTTCTAGCAGAATCGCGTCGCCACGTCGCGTCGCTTCTGTCTGTAAGTGCCTTAACACTTTGCCCGATCTGGGGATCGAGCCCATAGGCCCCTCGCACAGCAGAGATAGACGAGGCAGTTAATCGAAATTAAAAAAAAAACCGGCCAAGAGCATGTCGGATCACGCACAATGAAGGGTTCCATAGTTGAGATGAACTTATCCCAAGGACAAACTTAACATTTTAGTTGAAAAACATGTTCTACAAACAATTCTCTCATACATTCCAACTGCAAATGTAAGTTTGTACGCACAATATTGGGAGATTCACCATGTTATTTTAAGACCATATTCCTGTAATCTATAAGTATAGAACTTTTCTGTTTTTTTTTTTAAGTTTAGTCTTTGTTCTTTTGGAGATGAGGGGGGAATGTATTTTTTATAAATATCTCTAAATTATTTATTTTAAAAAGGATTTTAAAAAATGAAATCATTTGATACGTCACACGGTACAGTTTGCAAAACATTTTTTTTTTAATTTTACTATTTGCCGTCGAAAAGTGACCCCCATATTCAAAATTCATTTATTTACGTTACACATCCGTGTATGGGTCACAAAAATTCATATGTGTACTAAATATCAATTAAATTGGTCCAGTAAATTCGGAGCTAATTGGCTGTGACACGTCCGTCACACAGACAGACACACGAGTGATCTTACAAGGGTTCCGTTTTTTCCTTTTGAGGTACGGAACCCTAAAAACATTAAATAATAAGGTGATTGTGATCTGCATATCACTGGCTGATAAACACGTTTGAAAACTGGTATATGTAGCTACTACTTCACCGGGCGCTATCAGAATACCCAGCGCTGCGACATTCATTTTTAAATGTCACACGCATCATGCTGAGATAGGAGCCTTTTGGCCTCGTATAGGACTTTCTGCTATAGTTTTATATTGTTTTCTTTTTTTATTTTTTTTTTTTATAAGTGCGAATCTCAACAAATACTTTCTTAAAAGACTTGCATTTTGTCGTAAATCAACCCTTTTTAACCGACTTTCAAAAAAAGGAGGAGGTTCTCAGTTCGTCGGTTTTTTTATAATGTATGTACCCCGATTACTCGAAGACGGCAGAACCGATTTGAAAAATTATTGTTTGTTCGAAAGGGTATACTTCCAAGATGGTCCCATTGTCATTTGGTCATGATCTGATGATGGGATCTTGGAGGAATCGAGGGAACTCTTCAAATATTATAGGCACACCTATAGCGATTTGGGATTTTTTTTATAATAACTCATGGATTTGCTCTCGAAAAGCACCATTTGATAAAGTGGAACTGATGAATTACAAACCAACCCACAAAAGAATTTTTTTACCAAAAAAACAACCGACTTTCAAACTACAAAGTGAAAAATAACTCTAATTTCGCAAATCGGTGGCACAAAAACTTAAATACTGATCAAAAGACACCGACTTCCGAAATTAAAGTTATTTTTCACTTTGTAGTTTGGAAGACGGTTGTATTTTTGGTATTTTTTTTTCGGGTGGGAAATTCTCAGATAACTTCTCCCGCTCTGGGCGGAGCGGGAGGGCGTGTCAGACTCTTGCTGACTAAAAAAACCCACCCGTGTTCCTTCAGTTGCCATGTTGCCGGGGGCCACGATCACCCTTTCGGACTTCTCCGCAACCCCGGCAGAGTCATAAATCAATCCTGAGTCCGGTTTATTTAATTGATAAATTAATTAAAATATTCCTTACATACCTTCTTTCTGACCACAATTACTCTGATCTTCACACATTGCACTAAACCGTACACAACTGAGCACATTCTGATGAAACCTACTGAAACTAGTCTCTTCTTAAACATTGCGTGCGCGCATACAATTTCGTATGGTATCCTTGCATGCTAGTGGTAAGGCCTGGCTCAGACGGCGTTAGTGGATACTACACGAAATGGTTGGTTTTTTCTCATCTCAAACTTATACAATGTCGCGCAGAATTGATATTTACATCATACATATCGTTGGCGTAGGTGTAGAACTAAATAACTAAAATTTTCTTGTTTGGAGAAAATTGCGATTTATTTAAACGGCATGATTTGGGTGTTACGAAAATGGTGAAAAGTCAAATTAACCAAAATCGCAGTTATTTAGTTCACCACCCACGCTGACGATATACACTCACAGTTATTGGTTATTTGTCGGCAATCCGTTAAGGAGATGTAGGAGAGGTCATTTATTTGCAACCAAATGACCTCTCATGACACCTATGCCAATGTCAACCATTTTCGAGTAATTTGACATTTTATGTTTTGGAATTAGTGAAATAAAATGTCAAATGACTAGAAAATTATTGACATTTGCAAAAGAGTCAAAAGGGGTCATTTGGTTTTACATCCCCTTAATGGATTGCCGATATAAATATATAACCAATAACCCTGTATAAACTCACGTCTTTATTCCATGGAGGTAGGCAGAAACTAACATTAACATGATGATCCTTTAAAAACTTATTGATCTTCTAATGGTGATCGCCTTATCTCATCCTTTTGTTTGATCCCATGCCGCATTAGTAGTTATGCGATTCGTATGTAAGATATTTAAGGACTCATATATAAGTTACTGTTAAAGACCGAACTGCGGTAAATTTTAGGATTTACCGGTAAATCCTAAGATTTAGCAAGTCTCACCGGTAAAACTCCGAATTGTTCTATAATAATCATCAATTTCTGACATTTACCGGAAATCAGTTTGTAAATCGTTGGTTTTACCACAGATATCGGTAAATGTTAGTTTTCAGTGTAAAACAATGCAATTAATAATCAGAAACTATTTATTAAACATTATGATGGGGGTTGGGGGATCATACACTACCCGCTAGCTGAGCGGGTGTCGAGCGAGACACGAGGTGACACGACTATTATTATATTCCAATCTTTGATTTCGGACATTTACCGGTGTCTGCGGTAACACCTAGGATTTACCGACTGAATAAAAAAAAGTCCGTAATTAAAGATTATTATAGAACAATTCGGACTTTTAGCGGTGAGGCTTGGTAAATTTTAGGATTTATCGGTAAATCCTAAGATTTACCGCAGTTCGGGCTTTTACAGTAACATATACATTATACACTTTAGAAACACGATAACTTATACTTTCATCTATAGAAAAAAAAAAACAGGATAATATCTAAAAAACAACATAAACCCGATGTCTTATGATACGGAGTAAATACTTCACGGAAGGTCGTCAGTTTTTTAATCATAATAACAAAACCACATATTTTCGATAACGTATACATTTTACATTTTCAAAATGTGTATTTGTTTTAATAATACGAGGAAAATAACTAGATTTGTGCGCGAACCGCCCATTCTTTATCCCGCTCTATTCCATTCATTAGCGGCAAAAGCAAAAGCGTGCGCCCTTAAGGCGACGATAACCGACTTTTAATGATTTTATTAATTATTTGGAAAAATATATGTTAAATTGGAGCATTTTCTGAACAACTTAATATAAGAATATTTTAGATTATGATTATATTACATAGTGAAATTAATTTGTAAAGTTATGTCTAACGCGAGTAAAAAACTGAGAATCACGCAAAATCTACCATGCATATTTTTCTGAAACCATCGCCATTTTAAAGATAATTTAATTATTGATCATTTAGTATACGTGTTTTATTAAAATACTTTTTGCTTTATGAATAATAAATTAATAATGCATCTAATTTGGGACAGCGCTCCTTGGTGGGCGAGTCCTATTACTGGCTGGACGTACGACGCGTTGCGTGAGCTCAGTACAGAACACGCAAGCTAACCACTCAAGGTCACTGGCATATATCTGCGTTTTAAGCAGATGTATATGCGTTATGTTCGTGAATGGGCGCCGTCAGTTGGGACTGGTCATCTCTTACCCACCATGGCAGACAGACGGACGGACGGACAGCGGACGCTTAGTAATAGTGTTGCGTTTGGCACTCTTCGGAGTCAGAATCTTAAAAAGTCTCGGGTAACAGCTAGTCTTATACAGTGCGAGTCTTTATAATGTGCACATATCGAAATGAGGCAATTTATGCTTAATTTTATCAACGGAAAAATATTTAAAAAATAACTTTTTTATAAATATATATATATATATTGAAAGGTACGTAGGACGCCTTATTACTTCCAATCATTTTGGAGTTTGTTTCATTGCCATAGATCATTCACTTTAAAAGTTACACCGTTTTGTTTACACTGGGGTCAAAGAAGTGTTTAAAAAAAAAACCGAAACAATATTTAGATTTTTCAAATATTATTTCTGTTTATGAAATTAAGCTTAGATTTCCTCATTTCGATATGTGTACATTATAAAGACGCACTGATAACTAGCAAAACGTGAACGTACTGTGAGAACAGTGAGCACACTTTTCAACCCAAACCTTCGCGAAATAAATACGGCCGATGAATCATGGCCGGTCTGAACTTTGCGCAGAAGGCTCCGCAATAACATTTTTAGGAACCAAATGGTGACATAAGGCGAGAGTGAGTGAGAGAACATGCTCGAAAGTTCGGAGAGCCTTTGTTCAGACCGGCCAAGATTCATCGGCCGTTCTGCACAGCCGTGTCGCTATTTATGTTATCTTCCAGTATCTACACCACACACGACATAGTTCATATTTACGTGCCCTAGATCTAAAATTAATGATATTATTGTATTTCAATTATTGTAACTTTCCTGTTTATGTTATTATTATTATTACATTTATTACCAACTGATAACTACGCAATTGAGTTGAATGGTGCCACCTTTTCTAATGAGCTTTGATTTTTAAATACATAAATACGTGGTTTTGGTATCACATGGAGTCACGACTGCGCCAAATAAATCCAGTTCTGCTAGTTAGCTTATCGAAATTTGAGAAATCCTGACAAAAAGCCGGTCATTTGCAAAATATTTAGGACATTTTACTTTTCAATGCTTATTTCTTTTTCAGAAATTATTTACTTAAGACGCAGATATATGCCAGTGACCTTGAGCGGTTAGCTTGCGTGTTCTGTACTGAGCTCACGCGACGCGTCGTACGTCCAGCCAGTAATAGGACTCGCCCATCAAGTAGCGCTGTCCTAAATTAGACGCATTATGAATTTATTATACATAAAACAAAAGGTATTTTAATGAAACACGTATACTAAAAGATCAATAATTAAATTATCTTTAAAATGGTGAAGGTTTCAGAAAAATACGCTTGATAGATTTTGCGGGATTCTCAGTTTTTTATCCGCGACATAACTTTACAAATTAATTTCACTATGTAATATAAACATAATCTAAGATATTCATATATTAAGTTATTAAGAAAATGCTCTAATTTAACATATATTTTTTCAAAATCATTAACACTACTCGTTTAGACGTGATCTTCAGTATAAAATCATTAAAAGTCGGTTATCGTCGCCTTAAGGCGACAGCGTCAAAGAAGCCCGCGAAATACAACACACCACATAACTACCTATACTTAAATAAACCACGCATTAAAAACATGACACTTCCAACCAGAAATCTAATGTTTACTATCACATTTTGTGTCTCATATAAAGTTAGCGAGTCACTAATAGAGTGTGAACAAGACATTATAAGCGGCGAGCGTTCTAGGTAGAACGCGTTGAGTGATCAGTTAGCGCCTCATTGGTTATTTACATGAATATTGTTATCACGTCTTAAGGCGTGTACGCACGAACGAATAAAACATGGTGAACATGAACATCGAATATTTTTTTCGCATGTGCGTACCGCTAACTAACATCAAACACTGTGTTCGTCAAAAACGATCGTGGCGAATCCATGGCTACTAAAGAGAGCGGGGCGGTTGAGCGCGAACACAAGTTGCACTGCGCGCGTGTTCGCTTTGCTTATTTACGAAAATTAACATTGTGAATACGAAACATTTGGTTCATACATGTGGACGTAAATTGCGAAAAAAAAACACCATTCGAACTCAGTTCGAATTGTGTTCACGCTCAACCGTACCGCTTTCTTTAGTAGCCTCCACGAAATATAGAAAAAGATTTATTTCTATACTCCGTGGTAGTCACGGATTCAATGTTGCATCAAATTTCTTCGAACACCGTCCACAGAAAACAACAAACACAGCGTTTGATGTTCATTAGCGGTACGCACATGCGAACAAAGAACAGTTCAATTGCTATTGCTATGCTATTCGCTAATATGGCGATAATTGATAATAATGAAGTAAGTGAATTTTGTTAATATGCGAATTAAAACATCTTAACAAGCTCCGACGTATGATAGTATAAAAAAAGTACGAAGCGACAAATTCACTTCGCACTTCACAGAAATTCGCAACTACATTTCATTTGCTAAATGCTAAATGAGCATTCGCATGCTAACGATGAATGCGAATGCTAATTAATCCATCACTACGCCCCAGGACGTTATTCTTAGCATAGCGCTTGCGACCACTACACCAACTAAACAAGTTAATAAATATTATGCTTATAAACTCAAGGCCAGTGCACTGGCGTTAGTTAATAACGTTAACGACACCTGACAAGTAACACCGATGGCTCTGAACAATTTGTTATCGATACTGTGATAAGTAAAGAGGTATGGTTTCAGCGGGAAATACCACCGCAACTCTTCACGCACGTGGATATCATATTTGGTGGTTGAAGGATTATGTAAATTTTCAATCAAGTCATCATCTGCCTAGCCTTTATACCAACTATATTGGGGTCGGCTTCCAGTCTAACCGGATGCAAATGAATACCAGTATTTTTTACATGGAGTGACTGTCTATGTAACCTCCGCAACCCAGTTACTGGACAACACGATACCCCCTGGTAAGACTGGTTGTCAGACCTTCGGGCTTCTGACTACCCGTAAAGACTGTCAAAGATCTACGAATGACAGCCGGGAGCAATAGCTAAACGTACTTTCCGAGGTACGGAGGAGTATCGATATGTAATGTCCCATCCACAAACCGACCGCGGCAAGCGTAGCTTAAGCTTCGATCGATTCGTACGGCTGTTATTAGCCACGGTTATATCATAACTAGGGCTAGTTATGATATAACCATTAGTAATGTCAATTAATGCGATTTCGCATAACTTTCATTAGCATGTGAATTCTTGAGTCTTAGCATGCTAATTGCTACTGCAATGCTGTTTGCTAATATGACGATAATTGATAATAATGAAGAATGTAAATTTTGTTAATATGCGAATTAAAAAGCGCGTTCGCCTTAAGACGTCTCCTTATTGTACTTGTAAACTTGGATAAAAGTACGAAGCGATAAATTCACTTCGCACTTCACAGAATTTTGCAACTACATTTCATTTGCTAAATGAGCTTTCGCATGCTAAAAATGAATGCGAATCCTAATTAATCCATCACTAATAACCATGGCTTAAATAATATTAATAACAGCCGTAATAAAATCAGGCCCTCTCTGTCTGAAAACTACACTAAACGCCCTTTGTTTCTTACCACCACTATAAATATCAACCGACTTCCAAAACAAACACAAAGCAAAAAAATAACTTCAATTTCGGAAGTCGGTGTCTTTGGTTTTAAATTTCGTTGTTTGCCACCGACTTCCGAATTTAAAGTTATTTTTTGCTTTAGTGTTTTTTTTGGAAGTCGGTTGATTTATTTTTTTGTATAAAGTTTTTTATTTGTCACTTTTCAGTTGTGGTACCTACCCCACACAAATTCGAATACCATTATCTGCTAGGTAAATAACAGTGACAGGAGCTTATCGTATCATCTACATATTAAGTGGACATAAAATACGTATTATTGAAGCCAACTCAAAAACTATCCAAGCTAAATTAATAAAATTTATATGGGACCGCCTTGAGAGCATACCCTTTCAAACAAAAAATAATTGTTAAAATCGGTCTATAATTGATGGAGAAATCGGTGGATATACATTTTTAAAAAAAACATACGCAACGAACAGATAACCTCCTCTTTTTTGCAAGTCGGTTTAAAATGAAAAAAACTCTCATAAATATTTTTTTATTTTACCATTTGTCTTTATTACTGTATGTTTATTAAATACTTATTTAAATATCTTGTTTTGACTATCTTGCCTAAAAATTTGAAACCTACTATTGAGAATCTCGAAAGTCTCGTTTTTCCCGGGAATTTCGAGACCGCATTGAGTCTCGTTTTTTTTTACGGGACTCAGAAATGCAGCGAGACTGAAAGCCCTAACAGGTAATTCGGATTCAGTTGCTCGGAGTTTCTTTGAAGGTTAAAATCAGCCATGGAGTTATCCGGAAAGGAACCGGAGTTACTGGCATAGTTTGCAGAAACAGCAAGCTGAAAATGGCAGTGGGCTGGCCATGTTTGTCGAAGGACCCATGGCCGGTGGAGCAGACGAATCCTAGAGTGGGGACCGCGTATTGGCAAGCGTAGTGTGTCCCCCTTCGCTAGATGGACCGACGACCTTAAGGCGACGATAACCGACTTTTAATGATTTTATACTGAAGATCACGGCTAAACGAGCAGTGTTAATGATTTGGAAAAAAATATGTGTTAAATTAGAGCATTTTCTTAATAACTTAATATAGGAATATTTTAGATTATGTTTATATTACATAGTGAAATTCATTTGTAAAGTTATGTCTAACGCGGATAAAAAAAAACTGAGAATGACGCAAAATCTATCAAGCGTATTTTTCTGAAACCTTCACCATTTTAAAGATAATTTAATTATTGATCTTTAAGTATACGTGTTTTATTAAAATACCTTTTGTTTTATGTAAAATAAATTAATAATGCGTCTCCACAGCGCTCCTTGATGGGCGAGTCCTATTACTAACTCGACGTACGACGCGTTGCGTGAGCTCAGTACAGAACACGCAAGCTAACCGCTCAAGGTCACTGGCATGTATCTGCGTCTTAAAAAGGTGGCTGGGCCTGGGGTAGATTGGATGCGGAAAGCGGACGAAAGGTTATTGCCTGGGAGAGGTTTATGTCCAGCAATGGATTGCGATTGAACAGGTAATTCAACGCTTTTTACTCAATTTTTTTTTTCTTTTATTCCGCAATCCTAGTTCTTGGCATAGATTATATTTCCTACTTTGTATGCTTTCCTTGAAACTGTGCCAGTATTACTTGACTTATCAAGTTTACACCTATCAAAAAGGCAAATCACTGACTACGTGCGAACCGCCGTAACAAGATGCAGTCATAACATAACCTTAGTAATTGATCATCGTTCATCAATTGGAATTTTTATGTGATTCTGTCTGTAATAAGGACATCGACGCGAGCGAAAACTGTTACCAATGGATCTGTACATGATTCTGAAACCCCTGTGTTAAAATTTATCGTCGGTCATAAAAAAAAAAACAGCTTTTTCATAGAAAAGTGCAATGCCTACGCGATCAAAATGTATGGAACAGCAGATTTAAAAACAACTGACGAACAATTTAAACGCAGATGGGTTCAGAATCATGTTACTGAATCCATGGTAACAGTTTCCGCGGCGATGTCCCAGACACCCTGTATTATATTATAATAAATTTTAAGATCAATAAATATCTTTATATTTTATATATTTTTTGAAGGTAGTTTAATTCCCCCCCCTAAATGCGACGACGTTTAGCGGCCGTCATGAAAATCTCCTTATCATCATCTCATTTTCTCCAGTATTAGAAATTAAGGTGTAACAAAATGCTCTGTCATTGGACAGCTGTTATTGTGTGACCTTTCACCGCTTTCGTAAGAAAAACAGACCTTAAGCTACTTTAATATAAGGTTTAATTTAAAATGGCAAAACATGGGTTTAAAACTTATTAAATTCGTGTGACGTATTTCATAGATGGCCCCTTATGTAAGTACTGTATTTCTATTTTCTTAATGTCCGTCGGCAAACTTCGTGTTCCGTCAGTTGTCGGATTGCTATCAGTTGCCCTTTGCACTTGGTGTAGACCGGACGCTCTCAATCGTCTTGGAAGTATATAGAGTTGTTAATACTCTTTTAACTTAATTAAATTTATTAAAAAAAATAGGAGGATAGCCGCTAAAATCGCAGGCACGACAGATAGGAAAATAGATTTATAGCTCTATATAGTTCACACGAAAATCAAAACAAAACAACAATAAAGTACTTAGTTCTGAATTCAAATTATTATACAAGATAAATCTAATAATTGATGGACATGGAAATTAGCGTTCGTTTGTATTCGGAAATCCGATGATACCCGAGGGACATTAAGAAAATTGAAATACTATACTATAAGTGAGTACATAGTCTTATATGTAAACAACCAACGTTGTGTAACGTTAAGGAAAGGATATCATTATGTATATAAGTAATCATATGAAATTATGTCATTTCGTACTCATCCATTGATTAGATTGGTAACAATTAATTACTTACAATATTAATATGTGCAATATTATTCTCGTGAGGAGCTCGTGGCTAAGTAATGATAGCCGCACGTATCGATCCATCAGGTTAAGCTACGCTTGCCGGGGTTGGTCCGTGGATGAGTGACCATCTTTACATACCGAGACTCCTCCGTGCCTCGGAAAGCACGTTAAGCCGTTGGTCCCGGCTGTCATTCGTAGATCTTTGATAGTCGTTATTGGTCGTCAGAAGGCCAAAAGTCTGACAACGAGTTTTACCAAGAGGTATCGTGTTACCCAGTTACTGGGTTGTGGAGGTCAGATAGGCAGTCGCTCCATGTAAAATACTGGTATTCAGCTGCATACGGTTAGACTGGAAGCCGACCCCAACATAGTTGGGAAAAGGCAGTAAGATTGAATATTCTTCGAAACAATTACATACCTACATAATAAACAGCGTGTATCAACCAGCGTTGCCAGTTTTTTCTTTTTGCCAAGTCGGGATTCGGAATATTTTTGAGTGAAAAAAGCGGGATTCTTTCTTCGAAAGCGGGACATAGTAAAAGTTAAATTATTAAATATTTGTCTTTTTATTTGAGTTTTAAGTTACGTTTACGTGACAATAGATAGCAAAAATAGCCATAGAAAATGTTTTTTTAATAAAAATATGATATTTTAAATCAGATTTACCCATCGTTAAGTAGTTAAGTCTTCTGAGTCTTCTGAATAAAAAATAATAAAAAAAGCAAAAATAAGGGGGGGAAAAAGCGGGACTATGCCTGTCCCGCGCGGGAAATTTAATTTTGATTTAAAAATCGGGACGTCTGGCAACGCTGGTATCAACCCACGCTGGGCCCACGTGGCAGATAACAAACAGCTAGGGTTGCCAAACCTACTATAAAATGTCCTGGTATGTTAGAGGCCTAGATAAAATATTATATGTGCAATATTTGTATATCACATCGACGCGAAAACTACTCCCATAGATAGATTTCAGTACATGATTCTGAACCCTCCGCGTTGAAATTTTTCGTCGGTTATTCAAAAAAAAAAGTCATATTATATTCCATACATTTTGACCGCGTAGGTATTGCAGTTTTCTATGAATCAGCCGTTTTTTTTTAAATATAATCGACGAAAAATTGCAACGCAAGGGGTTTCAGAATTATGTAATGGATCCATGGTAAAAGTTTTCGCGTCGATGTCCCTGCCACCCTGTATATTTGTAATCACGTTCTCGAAAACTGCTCTAACGATATCCATGAAAGTTACAATATAGGGCGAAAATCGATCTAGCTAGGTCTCATATCTGGCAAAAAATCGTTTTCTCCGAATTTGTCGCCCAAACTTCAGAACAAGATGGCTACCTTAGAATAATGACGTAGCAGCATGGAATTAGTAAGTACCTATAATGGCAGCGTTTATTTTAATACAGAAAACGCGTTTTAACTATTGACTGAAACTCGTACACAAAAGTAAACGGTAAACTATCTAATTGGATGCCTTAGTTCTAAAAGTCACTAAATCCATTTTCTTTGTTTTGAGATATGATCATCTTAAACGCAAAAAAAAATGTTTTAAGAAAAAGGCCGTATAAATAAATTTGGAAAAACTAAACAATAAATAGTACGATGTTCTTAAAAAATAATATTACTATTATAATGATCAGTATTAACTACTTAACATGCAGGACTTATCCCAAAATTAGTGAAGTTAGGGACATTTATCTTAACTAA
This sequence comes from Omphaloscelis lunosa, assembly GCA_916610215.1. Classification (NCBI taxonomy): domain Eukaryota; kingdom Metazoa; phylum Arthropoda; class Insecta; order Lepidoptera; family Noctuidae; genus Omphaloscelis; species Omphaloscelis lunosa. The sequence continues at coordinate 7,299,237 of OU744270.1, forward strand.
TCTAATACCTTTAAACGAGCAATTCTTGTACATATGTATATATATAATCTGAATCTCGGAAACGGCTCCAACGTTTTTCATGAATTCAGGGAGTCTAGCTAGGTTTCATTTTTAGAAAAAGCCATTAAAAAAAAAATCGTCAAGGTCATCCAGATCCAGACCTTAATAAAGAACAAACAATAACAAAACTATATACTTATTTTTATCATTACCTGTTCATTTTAACACAATATTAAACCTTACTTCTAATTAATTTAATGAATGTTGTTGAACAGTCAAAATGAAACATATTAGGGAAAATTGTTTACAAAAATATGTTACGCAATTAGGGTACTGGATATAGTTTAAAAATTCATGGATTTAGTGACTTGTCACATAAATTTCTGTATTTTTTGGTTTAAATTGGATGGATTTAGTGACTTTTGAATTTAGCTCGGAGGATTTAGTGATTTTAGGAATTGAAAAAAAAACGACTTACTGACATTTAATTAAAAAAAGGATGAGAAAAAAAAAATTGAGCTGGTTATCTCAATATCGATAAAAATGGACTTAGTGACATTTCGAACTAAGGCCTCCAATTATCTATGGAAGGTACTTAATGGCATGAAATGATGGTGAATTATGGTACGATAGCTAATCACCGGTCTACAGTAAGTAATTGTGCGTTTCCTTTACCCACATGTATATCTACCTAAGGAACATCTTTACAAAGATCATGTTTTATGCAAAGGTACAGGTAGGGTTTATGTATGTTTATAGGGACGGGGTCCGTTAGGGCCGACGCCTGCCGGGGGTACGAAGAAAACCGAAAGGGAGATCGCGGCCCCCGGCAACAGGGCAACCGAAGGAACACGGGTGGGTTTTAGTCAGTAAGAGTGACACGCCCTCCCGCTCCACCCAGAGCATGAGAAGTTATTTGATAGTTTCCCACCCAAAAAAAGGTTTATCTATACACAAAATGCTTGATTTTTCAGAAAAATGCCTGTCTTTTGTAATAGTTATTTATGCAACTGTTGTATAATAAGGGGTATTAACACACGAATGTGGGTTAACAGTATCACATGAGTGTTTTAATAACTAATTATGTACAGTTGCATAAAATAAGACTTTATCTACACCCATGATATGAAACCTCTTTAGAAGGTTCTGAAACCTAGGGTATTGTACAGTTTCAGAACCTTCAGTCTATCAGTATTCTACATAGAGCGACTGCCTACCTGACCTCCACAACCCAGTAACTGGGTAATACGATACCCCTTGGTAAGACTGTCACACTTTCAGATTTCCGACGACCCGTAACGACTGTCAAAACTTCACAAATTACAGCCGGGAGCAACGGCTTAACGCGCTTTCCGAGGCACGGAGGAGTCGCGGTATGTAAAGATTATCATCCACGGACCAACCTCGGCAAGCGTTGCTTAACGCTGATGGATTGATCCGTGTGGCTGGTATTATTTAGCCACAAATACCTATTGAAAATTGAAAATGTAGGTACATATTTAATGTATCTGTATCTATTAATATGTATCTACATATGAGTAATAGAAAAGATCGACACTTAGAAGACGCTTACGGCAGTATCTCATGGATGCGCAACGGAAGCTAGACATGACCAACCTTAATGTTTCATTGATATAAATTGTATTATGATAAAGTTATCTATTATTTATTGACGGACAGTCCTTTGTTTATTGTGCAACCATACCATTTTAATTATTTTGTTAAACACCTCTGTATAAATCTTTAATTATTTTTTTAAACTTAATTGTACTATGTTGATTTTATTATTAATTGCTACTCCTATAATTTTTTTTAAATATAATTATTTACACACACTATAAAACTGATTTACATCCGTAAGACGTACTCGTAACATAAGGTTCAGTTGAAAACCAGCGCCAGGCACTAGTTGTCTGGCATTTATGCTGAACTGGGCCTATTTGTCGCAGCCGTGAGGGACACAATACTGTTTTAAGCTTTCCGTGTTTTTTGTTTTTGATTTGTGTGCATTAACCTGAGTCAAATAAATTTATTTTCTTTCTTATTCGACCAAGGAATACAGATGGCATGGCAAGTCAGTTTTAATTCTCTACATCTACATGGTCCTCAAATGAAATGCTCTGACCAAGATTATTTCCTGGTTTTTATATACACATTGACATTAATGAATTTTATATACTTTTAAAGTATTATATTATTTAAATTATTGTGAATGTGAAGACTATGTGGGTCATTCCTTTTTCTTTTTGTTTTTAATTTTTTTCTCACTTAGTTCTAATTATAGTCTGACAGTTTTGAGTAATTTATGCGGCCTACCCAAATGTCCTTTCTTTGGTATTGTTCGTCGAATCGTTGAGCTCCTTAATTCTGAGTTGAGCTGCACGATAACTGACAAATGCGTGCACTGACTGGACAGGCCCTCTCAATCTGTGTGTTGCTTTCCTCAAAAGACCACTCCAGACACCAATCTACATGGTCTTCACATGATCTGACCAAGATTATGTCTGGACTTTAAAAGAGACTGTGACCTCTGAGTTTGTTTCGGCCTTTCTTCTCAGAGTAGTCAGATAGGAAACGCCGACCTCATCTAGTTTTTAAAATATGATTGACGTGTAAAAGTGTTTGTACAAACCTATTTACAGAAATAAAATCATTTATCATTTAATTCACATATGAATTCATAATTGAATATCGTCGCCCGGCATACAATACCGCGAATGCAACATTCATCAAATTTTACAGGAGACAAAAAAAACTTTACAAAATGTACTACATAAATTTCATTATTTTAAAAAACAGTGGCATTCCGGGAGTGCCGACAGAAGTGAAAACTTGAACAATTTTACTGTGCAGGAAATAATGTATCGCGCGTTGGTGTCTTTTTAAAGCTGGTGTCGTCACAGTGTCGCGAAATCAATGGTTTGGTCCCATCTCAAAAATGCCCAACGCGCCTAAAGAAATTAAAACACTGGATAACTTTATAACTTTCGGCCAATTTTTTTAATGGAGGATCACGTTTTGAGCGTTTGGAATGAAATAAAACATAAATCTGATTTTCGTCAAAAATTTCACATTCGCGGATGCCGAGCGACGATATATGAATGATGCAATAATTGTACCTGCAGTTATCAGTAGTTTTGAAGATTAATATTAGTAGCTAGGTATAGATTAAAGTCTAAATAAACGATGGATGGACTGTGTGAAAGATGGTAATGGTTATAAAGGGAGTGACTACAGAGATGACTAATAGAAATAAAAAAAGAAATATGGAGAAAATATGGATGAAAACAGAAATATTTCATAGAAATATGGAAGAAAAAAGACATGTAGCGCAGACCACGAATAAATTAGGATAATGTTAAGAAAAAGATGACTTATTTACATGAATGACACATTCTAATCCTACCTTTAAGTTTCTTATATCTGCCTTTAGCCATAATTTAGCACTGAACACAACACTTCACTGCGAACTATGAACTGAGTAGAAAATTTCTAGCAGAAAAAATAATGACTACGAAATAAAAAATTCGGTGTACCCACATTAGTTCGTTTTTTAAGGTTAAGTTTTTGTAATAGGGATATGAGTCTTTTAAGCAAAGACATTTAAATACATGGTCAAATTAAACAAGATAGCGAAAGTACGCAGACGACATGGGGATCAATATCTAAATATGATAAGACAAAAATTGTTGTTTTTTGAAGTGAAAACTTCTTTAGGCGCGTTGGGCATTTTTGAGATGGGACTGAACTATTGATTTCGCGACACTGTGACGACACCAGCTTTTGAACATTAAAAAGACATCAACGCGTTGATTAACTTGGTGCGTGTGTTTTTTCAAGTTTTGACTTCTGACTGTTTTTTTTTTTTGCGTCCACGGCCATAGTGACTGTATTTACTTGAAATATCTGTTAAGAAATCGGCCAAGTGCGTGTCGGACCACGCACAATGAAGGGTTCCGGAGTTGGGATGAATTTATTCCAAGAACAAGCATAACGTTATAGTTAAAAAACATGTTCTACCATACATTCCAACTGCAAATGTAAGTTTGTAAACACAGTATTGAGAGATTTACTGTTATCTTAAGACCATAGACTTCTTATAGGTTTTCCTATAATCTATAAGTATACAAATATTTTCTTGAAGATGTTGAACTAAGGAATTTCGGAGATAAGGGTAGTGGTAAATTTTCATAAAGTTTCTTAAATATCTTTAAAAGTATATGTATATAATTTATTTTTTTAATTTAAGAAATTCACAACAAGCCCTTTCGTTTGATATGTCACACAGAACAGTTGCAAAACTTTTTTTAAATATTTTCAATTTGCCCCCTAAAGTGACCCCATATTCAAAATTCATTTATTTTCGTTAGAAGACCGTGTTTGTGTCACAAAAATTTATATGTGTACCAAATTTCAACTAAATTGATTCAGTAGATTCGGAGCAAATTGGCTGTGACAGACGGACAGACCACCTAGCCGCCAGCCAACCAGCCAGATACACGATCAATGATCCTATAAGGGTTCCGTTTTTTTTTTCCTTTTAAGGTACAACTTTTACTATGGGACAAAACGTGAAATCGCGGAAAAATAATCTGCTGTTCCCTACATTTATGTTCGCATAACTCATCAATATGTGGGAAACAAACAGCTGATACATTTTTCGCGGTTTCAGGTTTGGTCCCGTGATAAAAGTTGTTCATACTGATAAGTAAAGTCACCTGAAGATTACGAGCTTCAAGAAGGAATTATCAATGTTCCTAATTCATGAATGTTATTACACAGTAGATGAATTTCTTAATGACAATAATATTAATATAATTTGACTAATTAATGAATGTGTAATTTTTTTTTTATTTCTGTGTTATTTTTTTTATTGAATTTAATTTTAATTAATATAAAATAAGCACTGTGAATTTGTAAATACTTATAATTATTCTGAATTTATTTTTAATATTAATTGTACCTACTAAGCTATAAATTTGTACGCCACTGGCAAAACATAAAGAGTCAACTGAATTTTTAATGAAGACCAAATGTATATATATACCTGTGTTTAACAAATAAATATACATTCATTCATTCATTCTGTTTAATAGGTCACTAATTACCAGTCAGCCTATACAGGGTAAGTTTTTAACCAGTGCGCAAACTAAACACGTGACTTTACTCATCATTATGAACAACATTTACTCTGGGACCACGCCTGAACCCGCGAAAAAAACATTAAATTTATGTTCGCCTAGCTCGTCAAAATGTATGGAACAGCTGATTATTTTTTTGCGATTTCAGGTTTGGGCCCGCAATAAAAGTTTTTCATACTGGTGAGTTAAGGTGGAACTAGTTGATATTTTTTTCCATACAAATTTCGGGGGGATTTTACGCCACTGTCTGACATTGTACATCCAAAATTAAACATTATATTGTTTTGTCTCATTATTGATTTTGTCTGTGCGGAAACAGAATAGTAAAATATAAAGCCATTAAAAAGTTATGAGCCAAAAAAGATTAGTTTTTATCGCTAGTTTTAACGCAACATTGAGCGTAAATAAGTAATAAAAGAAGCGTAAAATCTCCAAAACAAAGTCGGCACCGACAAAGCCCAATTATCGAAGAGTTCAATAAATTTTATTCGTAATTGATGTATGCTGTGGTTTTTTCATAAATCTCGATTTTCCAACAGACCTTTTGCAATTTATTACGCGCTGATTATACTAAAATAGCTCGGAATGGTGTTTGTGTGCATGCGAACTAGACGTGCGTATAGACTAGCGTCTAACTGCTCATCAGTGATACTATCTTTGTTGGACAGCCAGATGCCAGGTGACACAGCGTGCTTTTTGGCCAAGCCTACCAGTGAGTTCGAGCTCGCGACTAGTTCAATCTTAAGTCACGCGCTTAAGTATCGGTCACTAATTACCAGTCAGCTTATATAGTGTAGAATACTTTTTTAACAACATACATTGCGTTATTTATGTTGTTGAGCAGATTTTTTCCAACTTATGAAGCAATGGATATAAGAAATGTATTTCAAATCGAAACAAATTGTAATTGATCGTGTATTACGCAATTACGGTACAGGTTAGCTATCGATAAGTCTCCAAAGTACTTACAAAAGATTCTATTTTGATACAAGTATCGTCGTTTTCAAGTAGCAACTGCTATCTGTCTGTAACCTTTTGGACATAATCCTTGATACAGCCATCTGAGATGTTATCACGTAATTTCTATAATCAAACGAGCATTAGAAATCTGGTACTTAAGATTGTGGGGTATCAGCCTTAAGTCTTTCGTCCAATTTTTAGGTTTCCGTAGCTCAAAAGGAAAAACGGAACCCTTATAGGATCGCTCATGTCTAGGTGTCTATCAAATAACTTCTCCCGCTCTGGGCGGAGCGGGAGGGCGTGTCAGACTCTTACTGACTAAAACCCACCCGTGTTCCTTCGGTTGCCCTGTCGCCGGGGGCCACGATCTCCCTTTCGGTTTTCTTCGCAACCCCGGCAGGCATCGGCCCTAGTGGACCCCTTCAATTCTGCTGACATCTCTTTGAGGCGCGCGTGGAACACAACGCGCCGTCGACCCGGGCCTGGTCCTTATCGGACGGTGAGCCACCCATTGCTCACCGCCCGCAAGCCCGCGCCTACGGTGGCCGGAAATCGCCTCGCGATTCCCGACGCCCTGGGCGTCTCCTCCTGCGGCGGTTAGGGGCGTGAGGGCGCGAAATTTGCCTCTCCCTCACGCGTTCCGCCTCCTCCTTTGCGAGCATTACCGCTTCGCAGAAGGAGGTGACGGCCTCCCATTTCCTCTCGCTCCGTACCATGGCCTGAACCAGGGCCGGACGCGAGAGATCACCGCCGCCAATCGCCTCCACGAGGACACGGCGATGCTCCGCCCAAGCTGGGCAGACCTCCACCGTATGCTCCACCGTGTCCTCCTAGTGTAGAATACCTAAGTTTAGCATTTGACGTTTATGTTACAATGTTACTAGATATTTTTGAAGTAAATACATACCTAATTATTTGAGTCATAATACGTAATGCATATTTAGAACAAAGGGAAACTAAATTAGTATTCTTACTATTCTTAAATATGACTTCTCACGTAAATACCACCTCCTTTGTTTCGAAATAAAACAAAATTGAGTAATTATATGATTCACTTGTGGCTAACTAATTACAGCGCTTGCCGCGGGCGGTTCGTGGATGCGTGACCATCTATTACATATGGAAATCCCTCCGTGCCTTGGTCCCGGCTGTCATTTGCAGATCTTTAACAGTCGTTACGGGTAGTCAGAAGCCTGGAAATCTGACAAACCAATCTTACCAAGGGGTATCGTGTTACCCAGTAACTGGGTTGTGGAGGTCAGATTGGCAATCGCTTCATCTACAATACCGGCTTAGACTGGAAGCCGACCCCAATATAATAGGGAAAAGACTAGGTAGAAGGTTAGGCAGAGCAGTGATAGCCTAGTGGTGTGACCGTCAGACTCCCAATTCATAGGTCTCGAACCCGAGGTAGGCACCTCTGCCTTTTCAGATTCACGTGCGTTTTGTATAATTATCACTTGCTTCAAAAACCGTGAAGAAAAACATCACACACATGGGTTTCCCCACGATGTTTTCCTTCAATGTCATTGGGGCATGCCTTTCTGCTGACATCTCTTTGAGGCGCGCGCGGAACACAACGCGCCGTCGACCCGGGCCTGGTCCTTATCGGACGGCGAGCTACCCAGTCCTCATCGTCCGCAAGCCCGAGCCTACGGTGGCCGGGAATCGGCCGGCGATTACCGACGCCCTAGGCGAAATTTGCCTCTCCCTCACGCGTTCCGTCTCCTCCTTCGCGAGCATTACCGCTTCGTAGAAGGAGGTGACGGACAGCTCTAGAAACATCGTGAGGAAACCGGCATGCCTGAGAGATATTTCTCGACGGCATGTTAAGCCTTCAGAGAAGTTCTCCAGTTTTAAAGCCGCCCATAGGGGGCGGCTTTAAAACTGGCACCAGGTTAGTCACTAACCACACGAAAAGAAGAAGGCTAAGCAGTTGATGACAAACAATGTAAGTGCTGAATGTTTATGAAGTAAATAGGTACCTAATTAATGAGAAGAAAGAGAAACTAGATGTGTATTGTTACCGTAAATATGACTCCTCAATTAAATATAACCTTCTTTGTTTCGAAAAACAATAACATTTTCTACCACAAAATAATCATTATAGTATACTTTGCACCTACATTGTCGACTTTTCATATAATTACCTACCATGGTATTATCATTTGGATATATTAAATACCAGTGTTTCTCGGCTTACGCATTTGTTGGTGAACGGAACTTCTTTACGGAAAATTAATGTTTACCAAAATATGATTCTTAGTTTGTAATTTATCGTGTACTATTTATTTCCTAATTTATGTTTAATTATCAGTGGAAACTTGTAAATGGCCTTCAATTTTATATTGTTCAAGAACACTGTGTAAGTTAGCTGAAACTTTCCCAAATATAATAAAATAAATAAATAAAATTAAACGTATTATAATATCATCATCTGCTTAACCTTTTCTCAGCTATATTGGAGTTGGCTGCCAATCTAATCGGATGCACCTGAATACCAGTATTTTACAAGGAGCAACTGCCTATCTGACCACCGCAACCCAGTTACTGGGTAACATGATAACCCTTAGTTAGACCGTTTGTCAGACTTGGGCTTCTGACTAGCCGTAAAGATTGTCAAAGATCTACGAATTTTCGAAATTTTGCTCAGTAATTTCGGAGATAAGGGGTGAATGATCAATTATTAAAAAAAATGCGATTCTCAGAAAAAGCCCTTTCAATTGATATGTCACACGGATGGAACAGCATGCAAAACTTTTTTTTAATTTTCCAATTTGTCCCCGCAAATTGACGATTCAAAATTCATTTATTTTCGTTACACGTCCGTGTTTGGGTCACAGATATTCATGTGTACTAAATTTCAACTAAATTGGTCCAGTAGATTCGGAGCAAATTGGCTGTGACAGACGGGCAGACAGACACATGAGCTGTGATCCTAAAGGGTTCTCGTTTTTCACTCTGATGTACGGAACTTTACAAACTATTATTATTTAGGCACGATTTTTTTAATTGTTTTTCGTAACAAAGTTTCAAAAAACAATAAAATCTTGTTTACACCATTAATTATTATACTTTGCACCTAAATTGTACACTTTTCACATTATCACCTATGTGTTTATTGTAGTTACTTTGTAAATGCTAACTTTAAACAATGGGTAAGTTTTGTAAGTCATATGCTGTTTATTTGGTTAGCAGCACAACTGCACAGACCGTTTCATAGACGTGTGTCAATGAATAATTCATTTAAAAGTTTCTTTTTATGATCCATTTCATTACTTTCAGCATTTTAAAGTTGCTGAAAATATAATACAAATTAACATATTTTTTTATACAGAGTGGCACGGACATCCACGCGAAAACTGTTGCTTCAGTATATGATTCAGAACCCCTTGCGTTGAAATTTATCGTCGGTTATTTGAAAAAAAAACTGCAGGAACTCACCTTTTTTCGAAGACTTAACAGAAACGAGGCCTCCATCTGGATGTTGCACCGAAGACGGTACAATCAGCACCTGATTATCCTCCAGCAGCTTCTCATTCGCCTCGTCTCCCTCATTCTCTTCCTTTACCGATTTGACAGGTGAAGCCATCTTGTTTTCGTCGCGTTACACAAAATGTCGGCCAATTCTCATAATATTAGGTACTGATACATTGGAATGTTTAATATCTAAGTTATGTATACGTTGCTACATAGTTTTATGTAGATTCAGTCTTGTTTAATTGGCTGGCTTTGAATCTGCAACAAGAGAAAATGGCGGTTAGAAAAATTGTGTACAATCACGAGCATAAATATATTAACTGTGGGACAGCTCGGCAATAATATCGGATTTCATGACTCATCAATTAATATCTGCCATTTATATATTTGATCATTTGTGGAAGGCATAAACAAGTGGCAGCATAAATATGTGACATCGAAGGAGCGCCAAAAATATCTGACGTGCGCCAAAATATCTGAAGTGCCAAAGTTCCTATACTTTGGCACTTCAGATATTTTGGCGCACGTCAGCTGCTGCATCGTACATAAATTACCAAGCGTCCCATACATTTGGGTCGAGTAGGTATTGAAGTTTTGTATGGGACAGTTGATAATTTTTTCTCGATTACGATATTGGTCCCATAGGGAAACTTATTCAGTTTGATGGTCTGTACCACACCTTTCTGGTACACCCGTATAAAGACGACCTCTTCCCCAGAATCGCTTTAATAAACCCCGAGTTCCCACAATGAACACCCAAAAACCCAAAAAACTTCTACCTAAAACTAATCGCTAGTCATGAACACCGGTTGAAATACCGGTATTTTTGAGAACCGGTACCATTGGCCGTGGTGGTAATAAAATGGTACCATTATGAGACGTAGTACCTGTACTATTGGTATTTCTAATCAGTATCGGTACTGTACCGGTACCAAACAAATACTTCCACAAGTTAGAGTGAGAAAACAGATATAGTAAGTAAAAAGGACAGTTAATAGGCATCAGAAAAAAAAACATGGTTGCCAAGCGTACGAGGTTCCTCGTTCAAATATGAGATTTGTGGTACGTGCCGGGTATCTCAATTTGGTACCGGTACCGAAATGGCAAGAACCGACTACCGATACAGATCCTGTACTTTTGATACCGGTTCCAAGCTCTGGTGATGACTTAGCTTTTATAAACCAATATTATTCAAAAATCCGATCTTGTTAACAACCAAATCCGTATGGTAACCGCAGATTTTAATAAACAAAATGAACTAACGTGAAAAAAAATACCGGCCAAGTGCGTGTCGAACCACGCACAATGAAGGGCCCCGTAGTTGGAATAAATTTATCCCAAAAACAAACTTAACTTTGTAGTTGAAAAACATGTTCTCCCATACGGAATGTATAGGAAAACATGTTTTTGGAACTGCAAATATAAGTTGGTCGATTATAACTCGTTAACTTATAGAGCCTACTTAGCTGTGATAGTTTTCCTTTTAATTTTGTTATATAACCTACTGCCGTGATTTTTTCACACATCCAAATAGCTTGCGGAGGGGGGACACACACTTGACTCTAATAAAAATTAGCACTTTAAACCTTAATAATTCGCAAAAGGATCCCTAAATCCAAAAATGGTTTTCACACACTCACAATGTTTTCATTTTCTGACGGAAGGACCTTTTCAACGATACCCGACACCATGTGATAGAAAAAAAAAACATCAGAAAAAAAATGAAATCGTAATTTTATTTTACCACTTTGTCGGCGTGATTAATATGCATACCCATGCTAAATTACAGCTTGCTACTACTATGAGTCTTGGAGCTAGACCACGGACAGACAGACGGACATGGCGAAACTATAAGGGTTCCTTGTTTACTACGGAACCCTAAAAAACCATTAAAACAAATACCCGTGGACTCGAACTGTTGATAATCAGCAATTGATGTTTCACGGTACGCAGTCTTTTTTTGCTGGAAAATTTCAAATCAAGGACATGGTCGTGAAATGTAACTCCCTTCCATCTCAGGTGCAGAAGCGTCTTATTGTAAGCCAAGCCGGCCCCAACGGAATTTCTCAAACAAAAACATAACATCACGCCTGTAGTCCCCGAAGGGTTAGGCAGAGGTGTACTTATAGTACACCCACATTTCGCCAGTTATGTTTAAGTCCCATGTAATAGGGGGCGAGCCTATTGCCATCAACCGGGCACTATTCCAGACTTCGGGCTGCTACTGTGAAATTCCAGATGGAAAAACCCAATAACACCTTGCCCGACCGGAATCGAACCCCGCTTTGCGACCACTAGACCACTACCTTTTCTCATCGGTAAAAATTACGAACTTCCCTTCCCTATTTAACCCCTTTGGGGATACATTTTGCACGACTCTTATTGGGAAGTATTAGAGTGCTCTGCGATCGAAAAATTTATTTTACCTCCTTTTTACAACTGTTTTTATTGTTACATCACTCCTGCTAGTACACAGAACCAACTTAATTTATGTACCGTATAGATAATTAAAGATATTAATTCTATACTTTTCAAAAATTGATTTAATGCAGCAGAAACGAAAAAAAACAACATCAAAATAGTTTTAAAAAAGTTCCCGTCAATCAAGTGTGAAACCTGAAAACATTTTAGCTTGCGAGAAAATCAATTAATTGAAACATTTTTTTTATTTGAAATTGCTTCTTTAGTGCTCACCTTCCTTTTACAAGAAACTCCTGTGCAAAATTTCATACTTCTAGACCCAGAAGGTTTTATGTTGCCCATTATAATCAGCCTATAATGTTCCCACTGCTGGGACACAGGCCTCCTCTCTGTGAGAGTGCGTGGGCCGTAATGCACCACGCGGGCCCAGTGCGGGTTGGTAGATAACACATGTCTTCGAAATTTTTATTCTAAGATGTTGTCAGTTTTGAGAGCAATGGTGATGAAATAATTTACACAAAATAAAGCGCCCGCCTGGGTTCGAACCTACGACCTACAACCTACTAAAATTCGGGGCCGTTAGTGCCTGGAGTTAATCATGCCAGATTTGGATATGGCCCACTTTAGGCACTTCCAGATTACTCGTAACGTTTGACCTTGATCCGAGATAGCTATATCGCAACTCCACAAGCCCCTCACTTCCTTGTTTAGACTAATTGCTTTAATTAGCGACCATTTCCGATTGTTCGGGAGGTCTCAGAAGCAGGAAATCGTGAATGACGATTGAAAAAGGTTATCAACTAATAAGAAAGGATGTACAAAAACAAAGTCGCTAGGAGTATAAGATAATTGCGATAGAAATACCACGGGACTGCCTCGTTGGTATAGTGCAAGCGCTACTGCTGAACATGAGGTCCTGAATTCGACTCTCCGGTCCGGCAAAGCATTATTGAGCTTTTTAGGGTTCCATTTACAACACTTTTAAGAGCTATAATTATAGCTATTTTACACTGGAACACCCTGGTGGCGCAAAAGCGGACCATAGTCGCGCTGCCAGCAAAATGTACAGCTTTACGGTGAGTGACCAACCGTGTATTTTTAGCAGCACGACCATTGTTACTCCACGACGGTGTCCCTGTAAGACCCCAACTCCACGGACGAGAGAATTGCGGTGATAGTCACACTGTTCCTTCAAATGATCGCCGCGATGATATTGCTGTCAGTCATTGAGTTCTATTGAGTTTGATGGCACAGCGAGACTATTACCGCGATTTCTCACCCGTGCAGATGGTGCCTAATGCGGCCAACACATTTTTTTTTGCATGAGGCTAGCACAGGAGCCGCGGCGCGTAGTGTTCCACGCGCGCCTTTATTGCACATCGCGGGGTCTTACACCTCATTCCTCCCATGGGCATGAGGTGGCCCGCAAAAGTGGGCCCGGAATCAGTCGGGGATCATGGAAGGTGCACAAAATCTCATGATCTCCGGTCCAAGTGTGGGACGGGAACATTGGAGTGGTTTTTAGTCAGTAAGAGTCTGACAGATCCCTTCGCCCGCCCCAGGGCGATAGACATCCATGTAGGGTTGTCAGGTGTCCGGCTTTTTACAATCGTCTCCGGTTAAATATTTACAAGTGTATTCGGCTATTCACAAGTCCAGCCTGTCCGACTTTTGTTAGGATTTTGGTCAACCCCGCCCCGCCAAAAGATGGCTGATTATTGATTGTTTTAAGTACCGAGTTTCTTTCAATGTTAAAAAGTTACAAATTACTTTAGTAAGAACAAAACGTGATTCATAATTAAGAGTAGAGTAAGTCTCAAAATCATAACAGTAATAAATACATAAACAAATAAAAGAATACTATTTTTTTTCTTTTAAAATCTAGTGTGTCAGGGTTTCAGGGCAAAATGTCCGGCTAAATATGAATCAGTGTCCGGCTTTTTTATTTTTGGGCCTGACAACCTACATCCATGAGGATTCTCCACACCGGAACCAAAAAAATAAAAAAGCGTGGGGATTGCCAGATTGGCACAAGAACGGAGAGGCCTACACTTAGCAGTTGGTGAAGTCGGGCTGTGGATAAAGATGATGAATCACATTGGCAAGCGTTATGGAAGAAATAAAGCTTTTATCACGATATCAATGAGCGATCAAATTACTATGTAATCCGTATTGCCGACTGTCGGGCGAGCAATCTTTAGTTATTTGCCACTATACATAGATAAACATGATATCTACTTGCAATTAGCTTTACAAAAGTCCTTGTCTTTGAAAACAACAGATCGCTGATTTCGACAAGACAGCTTTATGTAGAGTTAATACTAACAGCATAATGAAACGGAGTGCCACGAGGGAGAAGTAGAAATGTTGTTTAACCACCAAGGATTTTACAATTTTCACGTTTTAGGTTGGCCTGTGGATGAGAGCGTGAAATCCTCATGGATGTTTTTTACTTTAGGCGAAATGGTTTGTCAGTCTTCCTGACTAAAACCACAAGGTATTTTTCTTTGGATGAGGAACCAGCAATTGCTCACGCTCTAGCTGTCACATCAGGGTCACATAATATCTTCTTCACACGTACAATCAACTTGAATAATATAAAATACAATAGAAGTGGATATATTTATTAACCTGCGGAACGCTTAGCTATTTCTAAAGTCTTAATAAAAAATCCTAAAAGAAATTGACACGTGTTTCACCTCTCCACGAGGCATCCTCAGGATGACGATTGACTTGTCGCGAACTCGAACACGGCGTGTTGCCACACCAAGCGCTGAGCGCAGACTGAGCCTTATCGCTTACATGGCAACTCGCAGTTTTGACCACTAAGGTCTTGGCTGCCTAAACCGGACCTGTCAAATCTACTTATATACTGCTCGCCCCACCTCGGCTCGGACCGTTATCAGCGCGATCTATTTACTATCTTGAATGATATAACCAATATTTTGATTTAGAAGAGTATCCGTAGAGTTTCTTGCCCGTTCTTTTTCATAGGTACCTACTACGCTTTGGAATGGGCAACTAGCTTCATCTTTCTGACTGACCGACCTCTTTTTTTTTTTTTGGTAAATCATCAAATAACTTCTCCCGCTCTGGGCGGAGCGGGAGGGCGTGTCAGACTCTTCCTGAATAAAACCCACCCGTGTTCCCTCGGTTGCCCTGTTGCCGGGGGCCACGATCTCCCTTTCGGTTTTCTTCGCAACCCCGGCAGGCATCGGCCCTAGCGGACCCCGTCGATTCTGCTGACATCTCTTTGAGGCGCGCGTGGAACACAACGCGCCGTCGACCCAGGCCTGGTCCTTATCGGACGGTGAGCTACCCATTGCTTACCGTCCGCAAGCCCGCGCCTACGGTGGCCGGAAATCAGGGCTTGAAATACCGTTAAAAATATGGTATCGTTACAGCCTTTTGATGCAGATATCGTTAACTAATAAATAACGTTATAATATTTAACGTTATATCTGGCACATTTTATCGTTAAACATACGTAACGTTAAAAACTACGCTATCGAAAATTTTATCGTTATGAGTTAGTTTCGTTACCGTCGCTCTCATCCAATCGCAAAAGAATGTCGGACTGCATCGACGCTAAGACTGTGCCATACACTATTTGCGTGTTTAATATTTTCTTTGCCATTCTGTTTTGTGCTTGTTCTTGTGAATATACTTGGTTGGTTTGTCCACCCGCACAGTGTGGTAAGATCCCGGTTTTTGTGTCATCGTGTTTGTATTGAATTAATCGATAGAATCTACAATTCTGAGGATTAGAGTAAAACTCAGGGTTCGCCAAGACTTGTACTTTAAAAAAAAAGTCAAAGTTTCGGAATATCCGACTTATGAAAAAAAAAAAAAATTAACGGAAGTACTTATGTACTTCCGTTAATTTTTTTTTTTTTTCCAGAATTTGTTTATTCTATCGAAAAAAGGTATAATAGCCGATCGTTCTACCAATTCCTGTTGCTTTAGTATGAAGGGGTCGTGAGAAATGATTTTTTTTTTCCTCATTTTTCGTTTTCATTTTTTTTATTCATCTAAACCGCCGTAGTAGGTGGTCATTCCTTCATCAAAAAAAAAATGCTGATACTTTCTATTATGTGTAGTATTATGTCCAAAACTCATTCATTGGTTTCCAGGAGTTATTAGAAATTTTAGTAATATCCGAAATATCCGCACTTAGGGCAGCCACTTCAACCAAAACATAATTTGTTTATTTTTATTAAGTTTTTGCTTTCTTATCACGACCATAACAAGATATCATTATTTTGTGGCTTAAAATGGCAAAGATTGAGTAATTTTATAAAGGAAATTAAAAAACAAATGGAGAAATTGGTATCATGTTGATTGATACACCTTTTTGGAAACCGTCTATAAATTCTAACCCAAAAGACTTAACTAATAGTAAATAAAAGAAAATCCTTTCCGATGTCTCATTAGTATATTAATCAACATTTAACATGAGTATTATATCAACATTTTGACAATTAAAAAAATATTTTTAGTCAAATTAGTTCTTTTCATTATTAATTTTACAATTCTTTTAAATCAATTTTATTATACTTTTTGTGTTATAACAATTTTTTAGAATAATGTATTTTGTATTTATTTATCTACATGAATTATATACCTATCTAATTATTTTAAATCAATTTTCATCATGTATTTACATCAATTGTATTGATTTTTGATAAAAAATACGATGAGAGTGCGCCCCTGCTTAAATTATTTACGTTAACTATTTATATTTATTATTATTTATATACAATATGTAACTATATTTACTAAAGTATAGTTTTTCCTATAAAGCAAAATCAATGGTTGTTCCATCTGGAGTTGGAACAATTTCAGGGGACTGAGCGCCAGTCAACCTTTATACCGTAACCGTACTCTCCACTTCAACAACCTCAGTAAGACGTGACTGAGGTACGTCGTGCAGAACTACGGCTGGGGGGCTTGCCTTAACTGGTCGGCCCGTGAGAAGGATCACTCTATAAAACCCGACAGCGAAGTCGTTTAAACCCTACGGATATCTGGCGACCTCCGTAGTATGTAGACTTACCCCCGGAATGGCGTCACCCGGGGGTAAACCTTCTATCGACCCTACGCGTGGGAACAACAATGGAAACTAATCAAAAACTAACAAATAAACCTGGAATTTCAACACAGACGACTAGATGTTTTCAACTAATCAACAGAGCCCTAACGATGCGTATCAACAGACAAATGACCGTGAAGGACATTCTTCTGGTACAAAAATACTAACTCGAATGGAAGCCTTTATGCTGTTTAAGGGTAAAGCAAAGCAGCTGCCGCTTTCCGAACGAGTGAGTATGGTTGTCAATTATTTTGGCTCTGAATATCAACTTTTACAGACTGACGAGGAGTTGAAACAAACACTTTCAGGACTTTTATCAAAGAGTCAAGATTACTTTAAGCGTTGTAAGTTGGATGATTGGCTTATTAGTACTCTTGTTAGTGGTCATTTGATACCAGTCCCTGTTAATGATGAAACTTTATCAGCAACAGTTTCTAATAATGAATCTCTATTTTGTCCGAAATAAGGAAAGGTTTATGGCTTTAAGCAGAAGCCAACAATATAAAGCCTTAGACAACGAACCAAATGTCCAGAAAATACAAGCGTTTGTACGATCTATTAAAATCGGAGGACAAAATCTGCCACATTCATCATCTAAAGATTTAGAGACACTATTATGTCTATATCTAGAACCTGAGACTGCTCCAACAGAAATTCTGAAAAAGGTTCAGACGTCTCCAGAACCATGCAAACCTGTCGAAGCTCTGGCTATGATAACTGACAGAAATATGTCCGTCGAAACATACAATGCAATTCGATTAGATCTTAAAAGACGCGGATTTGATGCATACCCCCCGTATTATACAATTCAAGAGGCTAAAAAAACCTGTTATCCTGACCAAGTTCAGGTGTCTGAAAGAGAAGCATCTATGCCTCTTCAAAGTTTAATAAACTACACTTTTATTCAGGTGATTAAATTATGTGATGATCAACTATTGCACCAAAAAAATCATTCAAGCAGTAGATTTCATTTTAAGGGGTAACTGGGGCTTTGATGGAAGCACTGGGCAATCTTTATATAAACAGTCATTCTCAGATGCAGAGGCGACGAAATAGTCTTTTTGCGACGACATTTACGCCATTGCAGGTTGTAAGTAAAGACAGCAATGATGTTATTTGGGTAAATCCTGCACCGTCATTATTTCGTTACTGTAGACCGTTACACTTGCAGTATAAAAAAGAAACGAAAGAATTAATTACTTTGGAGAAACAGTCTATTCAGGATCAAATGCAAAATCTTACCCCCATTATAACTGAAACCTCGAGAGCCCATACAATAAAAGTGGTTGAATATGAATTATACTGTGCAGCTGTTGATGGAAAAGTCCTGAATGCAATTCTTTGTACACCATCTCAGTTATGTTGCCCATATTGCGATTTGACCTCATCCCAATTCAACGATTTAAACTTAGCATTCTCCAAACCAGCAATAGAAGAACGTTTGGTGCATGGCATAAGACCACTTCATTCTTGGATAAGGGTCTTAGAATTTTTATTAAACCTGGGATATAAAGTAGAGGTTAAAAAATGGAGGATCCCTCAAAGGTCAGAAGAGAGCCGAATAGTCGAGGACCGTAAAAAAATAATTCAGGCTAAAATCAGTGAATGGGACTTTTGGTAGATGTTGTCCGTCCAACTTCAGGGACTACTAACGACGGAAACACTGTACGCAATGCTCTTTCTGATAGAAACCGAGGAACTTTTGCAAACATTCTGAACATTGACCAGTGGCTATTAGATGGATTATTTAGTATTTTAACAGTTTTGTCTAGCAACCTGCCTATTGAGCCTGAAAAATCGATTTTTTTTGCTAAGAGTTGGCATACAAATATGTTGCGACGTATGGATGGCATCCTATGACTGTCACGCTTCACAAAATTTTAGTATTTGGGTCGAAAATTATAGAAAAATCAAATTTACCTATTGGCATGCTCTTTGAACAAGCGGCTGAGTCACGCAACAAATTTTTGAGGTTTGACAGAGAGCACCATACTAGAAAAAAACTCGTGAAGCAACTATGTTTGACCTCTTTCACAGAGCTTTAGTCTCATCGGATCCAATTATCTCTGATTACAACCTCTTAGAGAGAAAAATAAGGCTAAAAAATCCAATTGCCACCGGCCGTATTGTCTTTGTTGAGATCTGTTAAAGAAGAAAATCCAGCCATCGATGATTATTCGCATATTGAATTAATTGTAACTAACAATGAAGATTAATTTTAGTTCGGTTAGCCCATATGATATTTTACAAATTCATATACATTTTTCTTTCGAATAGCCAACTCCATATTAGTTATTAGAAAGTATTTAAAAAACCTTTTTTTTTTTCAAAAAATATTTTTTTTTTTTGTTTTTTTTTTTCGGATACTTGAAAGTGACAACCCTAAAGAAAATTTTGAATTTCCAATAACTCCTGGAAACCAATGAGTTTGGTTTTGGAATTAATACTACACATAAAATAAAGTATCAGCAATTTTTTGATGTAGGAATGACCACTACTATCATCATCATAAATTAAAAAAAAAAAAAAAATCGATGTTTCGGAATATCCGACTTATGAAAAACGAAAAATAATCATCACTACTATAATAATCATGTATGATGATTTAATAATGATTTTTTTTTCGTTTTTCATAAGTCGGATATTCCGAAACTGTGAATTTTTTTTTTTAAACTTCGAGTCTTGGCAAACCCGGAGTTTTACTCTAATCCTCAGAATTGTAGACTCTATCGATTAAATCTAATAACACCATGATACAAAAACCGGGATCTTAGCACACTGTGACACAAGATGGTTACAGAATCCATGTCTGAGAAGACCTGTTCAGACTGTGTTATATTTAATAACTGTGTTGGTACTGATGGAAGAAATGAGATTTTTTCACGCCAACTACAAGAAGAATTACAATTTATCCAACCCTGCATGCGGACACGTGTTTAAACGAAAATTTTACATTTTGTAGACACTATCAGAAATTGTCACACTAGTGAAATAGATTTAACAGTATCAGAGAAAAATAATTAAACTTACAATAATTAGGATCGATTGCAAGGTATCGAATAAACTAAATCTATAAAAAGAAACCAACAAAAGTCAAGTCTTTATCAATAGAGTCACCTACTGTCTACACAACTCACGGTGATCAGCTGCCGTTATTTAAAATTATGAGAAAGTAGAAAATAACTTTGTTTTTTCTCGCCCCATTAAGTTAAGACTATCCAGAATTATATATATTACTATACAGAAGTCCTAAAAAGTATGATAAGCTGAAGCCCAAAGATAGAAGACCCCTAGATAATCCCGACTAACCCCTATTGTATGTTTGTTCTAACTTTTTTAAATTATTTGTTAACGATTTTCTGTATATGTACGATGTTACGTGTTCTGTAAGCGCGTGCGAATGCCGTGAGAGATAAGAAGACAACAAACGAAATGGCAACAGCGCCGACAGCGTGTGAGAAGGGCCGACGGCGGCCGCCTTAGAAAGACGGCAACGTCGCATAAAATAACCAAAATAATACCGATAATTGTTACCGCTATTTTTACAATAACATCAAAAATACCGTTAATTTTTAACACAATTTTTAACGTTCTTATTATGTTATGTTACTAAGTATCGATATCCAAATCGTATCGATATCTAGGTATCTCTATGAAAATACCGTTACGTAACGTTACTTTTAATGTGAATTGGTAACGTTTTCAAGCCCTGCCGGAAATCGCCTCGCGATTCCCGACGCGCGGGCCTGACTGACCGACCTCTTGACGATTCAAAAGTGGTTACAATTCGTTTTATTGAAATGAATGGTTCGAGTTTCTTGAAGATAATGGCTCCGCGGTCAGTATTCGCGTGAAGAGTGTAGATTAAAACGAGGATACAGCTTATGCGATATCACAAACAGCTGTTTTGTTTTGAAAAAATAAATAACAAACATAACATAGTGACATGTTTTCACAATGAATCTGCAAATATTTTCTCTACTATCATTGTTCAAAGAAGTTATTATTTACCTTGTAATCTTCTGATTATATGTATTTAAGAGTAGGCTTGGATGTGATAAGAATATAAGATCTAGTACAAGTAAGGAAAATACCAAGGTGATCTAATATACAGGGTTATTGGTTATACAGGTGACTGGTAATTTGACGTATTCCTTCCAGCACGCGTAGCATGACCATCGTAGAAACGGGTTTTGTCGACAGAAGAATAGACAAAATGACAGATTGTGATTGTTTATCTGTCATTTTGTCTATTGTTAATCTGGAGGGGTCTCGATATGTGATGGATGGTCACCCTTCCACGAACCGATCGCGGCAAGCGTAGCTTAACCTTCGATCGACCTGTGTGGCTGTTATTATTTAGTCACGAGCTTTGCTTGGCTCGTGGCTTTTCATCCTTATTAAGGGATGAAAAAAAGGTTAAAAAGGGTAAAAAAAAGAAATTCTATTTAGTCCGTCAGTCAGATACTAAAAAAAATATTAGACACGTATTTTCTGCTTTATCATATTTAAAAAAAATTACTTTGATAAAACGAATTAAATTTGGGGAGTGGAAGTCGCTACGTCACAAGTAAGTATAAAGTCTACATACTCGTGACGTCATGGCACATTTGATTACGTAAAAAAAGAAAAATACTGTCCAATATTTTTTTTATAATCTGTCGGACGTAGATATTTTTTTAATTTTTCGTCATCATCCCTATTGTTAATTAATTATTCTTTGAAAAAAAGTTGAATAACTTGAATCTCGGACAGCAAACTAAAAGTTTAATAAAAACCGTTGTCAACTCCAAAAAACATGCTCTTACTAAAAATAGGTTAAACACAACTCAAATATTGATATAAACATATTTATGAAGTGAACGTACTTGACATTTTTTTATCAGAAATTATCTGATGTTTGCCTGTTTGTAATGTAAACACAGTATCATCTGTTCACGTGCCTTATATACTTACTAAGAGGTGGTTGCACCCGCACCTAGGGTTGCCAGGTGTCCGGCTTTTTACAATCGTGTCCGGCCGAATATACACAAGCCCTATCCGGCTTTTGTTTGGCTTTTGGTCAACCCCAACCCGACAAAAGATGCCTGATTACCGATTGTTTTAATTACTTTTAATGTAATGAAAAAGGGCTGATTTAACTTTTTATGTAAGAAAGTTAAATGATTTTAGTAAGAACAAAATGTGATTCATAATTAAGAGTAGAGTAAGTCTCAAACGTATAACAGTAATAAACACATTAAAGTATACTATTATTATTTTATTTTTTATTTTAACAAATCTCGAGACCATGGATCCCGGTCTTTTGGAAGGCATACGAGGGGCCGAAGCCAACTCGCAGAGGCCCCTTAGACATTTTTAAGTGTTGAGGCACTAACCGACGATTATCCCTCTATGTACTATACAAGTGCACCCAAGGAAAACCCCCGGTTGGTGTAGGACTATTGCAGAACATGGAAACAAAACATATTGCGCTATGGATTTGAGTGGCTATAATGGATTGGTTACATGGAACTATGGAAAGACTATGGCCCCTGCCTGACCAATATTTTATATATAAAATACACAGGAAAATGGCAGAGGGTGACTTGCACACTCAATAATGGACCCCCAAAAACGGTCGCCAGCACAAAGTGTCGTAGCGACAAGGGGGTAACATGTCCTGAGGTGCTTATGAGGAGTGGAGAGGTATTCCACGGCTATTAGGACAATCCCGGAAGAACGGTCAAGATCCCTACCAGCATCTTACTGGAATACTTCGTTCCTCCGAGCATGTTGCTCTTGCGAATCTCCACTCAAGCCGGCCAATTAAGGCAAGAATGAGGTGGGAGCTCCGTTCCTCATCAGTGTTCACTCCAGCCGGCCAATAAAGGCAAGCCAGAGGTGAGGAACAAGACTTCTCCCGGGAGAAAGGTTCCGTGGGGTCGCTACTGCCCAACAGCTCGCCACATGCTGCCCTGCGAGTTTTTGTATCTCTCTTGCCAGAACGGGTCTGGGATGAGGAGCCATACCTCATCCCAGACCCGTTCTGGCAAAGTAAACTCTACCGGCGCAGCACAGGCCTAGAGTTCGGTGCGCACAAGCCCCACCACGACGTCAACGTAGAGATACGGCGGTGAGGTTATTATTCTATTATTATTTTATTTTTTTCATTTAAAAACCAGTGTCAGGCTTTCAGGGCAAAATGTCCGGCTAAATATGAATCTGTGTCCGGCTGTTCTATTATTGGGCCTGACAACCCTACCCGCACCGTAATTGCGTAACGCACTTTCAATCTGAATGATTTGGAAGGATATTGCTAATCCATTGCTCCATTATGTTCCATATGTTACGGGTCGCCAGAAGCCCGAAAGTCTGACAACCAGTCGTATTTAGGGGTATCGTATTACTTAGTTACTGGGTTGTGGAGGTCGCTCCATGTAAAATTCTGGTATTTGGCTGCATCCGGTTACACAAAAAATGGAAACGGACCCCAACATAGTTGGGAAAATGCTGGACAGATGATGATTAGTGTCCGTGGAGTTTCTTGCCCATTCTTCTCCACAGGAACCTACTACGCTGTGGAATGGGCAACTAGCTTCATCTTTCTGACTGACCGACCCCTTGACAATTTAAAAGTGCTTGAAATTTGAAATAATAGATTTCAAATAAACCAATTTTATTTTAAGTTTCATTTATAATATTAATATGGCTTACCATAAAACATCACAGGGAACTGTAATAAAATTATGTTAACATTCTGTTACTAACAGTATTTCATCAAATTAAGCGTTTGACGACCGGATAAATTCACGTAGGAGACGCGATCGTGTCCTGTCGACGTAATCATTTTGGAAAGGAATTGATTCAACCTTTATTTTTATGGCAAACAATTAAGTAGGTTTATGGCCTATTCCAAATAGTCGTAATACTGCTGAGCGATCTTTAAGGCTGGTTTCACAGCTGTTCGGGTATGAATGGACGTTATTTCACGTCACTAGTTACAACTAGCAGTTCTGCAAACAGAAGACCTCGCGAGCACTAACTTTTTACAACAATTCATATTCCACTAGAGTTATTTAAAACGGAATGTTTACCATGTTTTTATAGACGTGGATATCCAGTCTGCGTTCAGCGGTCGGTGTGGCAACACGCCGTGTTCGAGTTCGCGACAAGTCAATCGTCATCCTGAGGATGCCTCGTTGGGAGGTGCAACACGTGTCGATTTCTTTCAGGGATTTTTATGGCTCTTTAGAAATAGCTAAGCGTAAAATTTACTAAATATATCCACGTCTATTGTATTTGATAATGGATTTCCGCAAGGTCACGCCTGAATCAATTAACTACAAGATATTTTGTTAAAAAACATGATAAATATCCCGTTTTAAAGATTTTTAGTAGTGAAAATAACCATATCAGTTTAAAATCCTATAATTAATATACCTAAGAAACTTAAAAAAAAACCGACTGCAACTGTAGGTCACTAAAAAGCATGTGGTGGCAAGACGATAATAAAACAGAAATAAACTAACCCAAAACTAACCAACTACTATCCGTTAAATACGAGACTTCTTTTGAAGCTACTTTACACCTAACAAAACTCAGTCACACAAAATCTTCGACGGGAACTAACTATTAGGCAAGCGACAACGACAACGCGATCTTTTCGATGCAGACAGTCCTAAGCATGAATAAACTATGAAAGCAAGTTTATTTGTGTCATTATTTCGTTTATGATGTAACTTAACTACATATGTAACTACAAAAACTTATTCGTTCCAAACGTAAAGCTTGTTATATGTAACGTATTAGGTAGTTCATCAGTTATATTTTCGTTTCGCAAATAACTGTAATACTTCGATGGAATCACCATTTTGAATCACTGAATAGAAAAATTTGCTAGTTACCTACTAAAATCACGGGTTTTCAAAGCCTTCGAAATCACTAGTTACGTTACGTTTCGCGAAAATCACGTGACCACCCACCCCTAGGAACGGAGAGTAACGTGAGGCGCTAAAACGCTGTTTCACAGCGACGCGGATTGGTCCGTACGCGACCCGCTCCGGGTAGATACCCGTTCAACGCTAGCAACTGGCTGCAACCGTGTCGTACAACTCCCTCGTTTCAGAGCACTGCGGGCGCTACCCATACGACTCTCCCGGACAGCTGTGATACCAGCCTTATAGTGCTCTTAAAAATACGAGCTATGTATATTAATTAACCTGTACCCTTTTTTTTTTTTGGGTGGGAAATCATCAAATAACTTCTCCCGCTCTGGGCGGAGCGGGAGGGCGTGTCAGACTCTTACTGACTAAAACCCACCCGTGTTCCTTCGGTTGCCCTGTTGCCGGGGGCCACGAAATTAACCTATACCCTAATTGCGTAAGTTATTTTGTAAACGATTATAACAAATTTGTTTCATTTTCACGTTTTTGAGCAGATTATGAAGCAATGGATATTAGAAATCTGTTTCAAATCGAAAAAAATTGTGATTGATCGTGAATTACGCAATTAGGGTACAGGTTAGCTATCGATAAGTCTCCAAAGTACTTACAAAAGAGTCTATTTTGATACAAGTATCTTCGTTTTCAAGTAGCAACTGCTATCTGTCTGTAACCTCTTGGACATAATCCTTGATAACGCCATCAGAGATATTATCACGTAATTTCTATAATCAAATGAGCATTAGACATCTGGTACTTAAGATTGTGGGGTATCAACCTTAAGTCCTTCGTCCAATTTTTAGGTTTCCATACCTCAAAAAGAAAAAAACAGAACCCTTATAGGATCACTCATGTCTGGGTCTACCTCCATTAACCTTTTTTTTTTGGGTGGTAAATTATCAAATAACTTCTCCCGCTCTGAGCGGAGCGGGAGGGCGTGTCAGACTCTTACTGACTAAAACCCACCCGTGTTCCTTCGGTTGCCTATATTGCCAGGGGCCTCGGTAACCCTTTCGGACAATAACCGCAGCCCCCGCAGGATCTTCATTTACCTACAGGAACTTTGGAACTGTCAAGAAGTCGGTCAGTTAGCCTTGCTGTCTATCGGACCCCAGTTACTAGGTAACACGATACCCCAAAGAAATTGCAAGAAGAAAAACCGGCCAAGTGCGTGTCGGACTACGCACAATGAAGGGTTCAGTAGTTGGGATGAATTTATCCCAAGAACATACTTAACATTGTAGTTGAAAAACATGTTCTCTGTATGTAAGTTTGTGCATACAATATTCAGAAGTTTACCATGTTATTTTAAGACCATAGACTTCTTATATGTTTTCCTGTAATCTATGAGTAAAGAACAATCTTTATATATATATTTTTTTCTTCAAAATTTTAGGCTCAGTAATTTCGGAGTTGTGGGAGGAATGGTCGATTTTCATCGATTTTCTTAAATAATTTTAAAATTATTTATTATAAAAATATAGTTGAGATCCTCGCCCTTTCATTTCATAATATGTTTGCAAAACTTTTTATTTTATTTTCTTATTTTCCCGCCAAAAGTGACACCTATATTCAAAATTAACCTTTTAGACGCCCATCTATATAATACGCGATGTCTCCTCCAGCGCCACGCAACAAATGTATAACGTATCTATAGTAAAACGAAAAAAAAAAAAAAAAAAAAAAAAAAAAAAAAAAAAAAAAAAAAATAATAATAAATTTTCTATCGACAAATAATATTATAAGTTGAAATTAATGTTTATTCACCAATTTACGAAGCTAAATAAAAACTGATACCGTATTTTCATATTTTGTTTTATTTCATTAAAAAATCAATATGAAAACCTGGATATATTTCCCATAATAAAAGAAAAGAATTGTAAATTTATTAGACGTGTGTTCTAAAAGGTACATCCCTATTTGTCTCCAAATGTAATCCTTCTACTTCATATCAAGTGATTGGCGCTCGAGGCACGTCAAAATCCTTTCTGGCATAAGGATGTCTAGATGTCTATGGTATTTTTCATTTTTATATTCACTGTGGTCGAGTTACACGTGCATAACCTCAACTCAGTTTACAACAATAGAAGCTTGATACGTGGTTTTCGACGTTTTTTTTTTAATTAAAATGGAGGGTAAGTGACTGTTTTACGCAGATGTTACAGATCTTTTTTTAATGTTGTCGCAAAATACTAGCAATGAGTTTTCTTGTTTTTAGAAACTAATAGAAAAAGGAAGTACATTCCTGAAACAGAAATTGACGACGACCTATTTCGGAATTCTGATAGTTCACAAACTTTTTATGATGAATCTACTCAAAAAGAAACAAAATTCAAGGAAAGTGGTACATGCACAGAAGCAGTAGAAATGAAAAAGGATCCAGTACCCACTGTCACGGATGTCCATGGAAGCAATTATTTCGGACAGTTGGTATCGAATGAATTATTAAGGTTCGATGTTGATCAAAGATATGTAATCATGCAAAAAATTCTCGAGGTACTGAAAAATAAGGGAGAATAAAACTTGCAATATTTTAGCCAGGGCACATATTTTAAGATGATTAGCTAATTAGCTGCTAGTGTGTTATACCAGGTGTCCAAAAATATCATTTGTCTATATCACAAGTTGATTTTATCCTTTTATTTGTGATCGTCTTAGGGAATGCTGTGGCCTTCAGCATAGTACAATTAGAGCTCATACACACGAGCGGCATGTTCCCAACGGCAGAGGTAACTGCATCCGTCGACGCTAGTAGTATGAGTACTAGTAACTACTAGTATGAGCTCTTAGGGGTTTACAAAGGCCCCTACACACCACAACCGCTGGTTTTACCCGGTGGGTTTTGTAGCCAACTAAGCTAGTGAATATGACGCAAAACAAGCCCGGCGGCGTAACCCGCCGGGTAAAGCTGCCGGTGACAGCGATTGGTGTGTAGAGGCCTTTAGAATATAAAAAAGTAAAAGACTAGAAAAACATTTTTCATCATCGTCATTTCATCGTGTGTACTGACAAAGAAATGAATAAAACTAAGCTAAGGATTAAGTAAATCATTTTTATTTAGACTAGTGTAACTTTGTCTAGTCAAATTATAATAAATATAAAGTCGGATTATGTTAATTGAGGATACGAATAATAAGTACACAAATATCACATTGACAACTTTCGTGTTACACGTGCGCCAACGCAAGATGTAAACATTGCACTACACTAAAATGCACAAAGTCACTATGACCTTGAAACCCGTCCGCTTATGACGTCACAGATTTACTTCTATACAAGTACTTGGCGCTGTGCGCACTGAAAACTAGCCACTATGTAAGGATGGGTTTTTCAAACTGTGTTTCACTATCGACAATGATTAGAAAACCTATTTATTCTTGATTAAGGTGAATAAAACGTAGTTTATAGTGTACAATATTCATAAAATATTATTTATTCACGTCATTTTCTTGCAATAATAGTATTAATGATCGTTTCGACGAGATGAAATATAGCGAGGTCTTCATCGTGTCCCATCACTGGCTTACTTTATATCAAGTACTTGGCGTTGGGGGCATTAAAATATTTTCTGGTGTTTTTGTTTCTATTGAATATAAAACAAACAAGACCTTATTATGTGTAAAAAGGTAAAAAATATGGCTTATAACAGGGCAATTTTCCATAAAAATAAAACAAAAGGTCTTGTAAAAGTCGTAAATTTATTTTATACTATGATTACTTCTAATCAAGTAGTGGCGCTGAGGGCACGAAAATCTCGAACTTGTATACAAGTGATTGGCGGTCAAAGGGTTAATTTATTTACGTTACACGTCCGTATTTGGGTCACAGAAATACATACGTGTACAAAATTTCAACTTAATCGGTTAATTAGATTCGGAGTACATTGGCTGTGACAGACAGACAGACATATAGACACACGAGTGATCCTATAAGGGTTCTGTTTTTTTCCTTTTGAGGTAAGGAACCCTAAAAATAGAGGTAGGCACTTATCTCATATTACAACTATACTTAGCAACTTTAAATTAACATAACAACACATAATCTGTTATGTATTAAATCAAACGTGATTCCAATATCCAATGCGTTATTCTATGTGCTAAAAATAGCCGTGCGTAATACAAAAGAAAATAATAGTGTGATTTAATACAAAGTGTTTTTTTACGAGGAACTTAAGAGGGTTTATACTGGAAAGTGGGCAACGTCGCAAATAGCTGTCAAATATTTCGCTGTTTCAAATCTCAAATTCCTTATTGCCTACCATAATGTATATAGTTGGTAGGGAAGTAATTATATTAGTCACAATTATGGACCCTGTCGGGCACAGCATAGGTCTAGTAGGAGAGAGGAGGAAGAGCATTGGTCGGTTAATGTGACAAATTGTATCATTAGTTAAGTAGTTAGTAAGTTATATACACTCGAGAGCAATGAATCCGGGTCACTTAAAGAATCCTAAAAATCTCGGAAACTAAAAATGCTAGGTTAATGCAATAAATTGTATTTAATAGACAATGTAATACTCCTTAAATGAAGTTATTAAAACTTCTTAGTTATTGTAAAGTTATATCATAAAAAAATCAAATTTGAAAAAGGGCCACTTTCGAAGATGGAACTACGAAATTACAGCATTTGGTTTTGCTTTTGTTTGTAATCTGTCATTTATGTGGGTACATAAACCATGTTGATAGTGCTCTATATTCATTATTCAAGCTGAAATTATGTCGCTTACGCCTGAAGAATGCACCAGAATACTTACAATGCTGGAAACCGGCCGGAGTCAGCGCGATACAGCCAGGACTGTCGGTGTGTCGCTGTCAACAGTACAAAGAGTTCTCCGACGTTACGAAGAAACTGGTTCTAACCTACGCAGACCAGGAACGGGCAGAACCAGGTGTACCACAGCACGAGAAGACCGATACTTGGTGAACACCATGCTTCTAAATCGCTTTCTCACAGGAACTGAACTCACAAATCAGTTTCGACGCCTCGGAGGAAGTAACCCAAGTGCATGGACAGTAAGACGTCGGCTTGCTGAATCTAACTTAAAACCCCTTAGACCTGCAAACGGCCCTAAACTGGAGCGTGGGCATCGTATTTCAAGACTAAGATATGCCCAGAGCCACGTAAATTGGAGTATTGAAGATTGGTCAAAAGTTATGTTCTCCGACGAATCAAAATTTATGCTCTACAAGCACGATGGAAGACACAGAGTGTATCGAAGACCAGGGGAAAGATTCAAGCAAGCATGCATCGAAGAAAAAGTAGCCTACGGTGGTGGGTCTGTACTTGTGTGGGCCGGAATTTCTTCTGAAAGTCGCACAGAGCTGGTGATCATAGAAAACGGCTCTTTAACTAGCGTAAGATATGTGGAAGAAATCCTCAATGATCACGTTGGTCCATTTATGGTCAATTTAGGTGAGGATGCTATATTTATGCATGACAATGCCCGACCTCATACAGGTAGGATTGTGAATGACTACCTTCAAGAGATGAACATTACTAGTATGGAGTGGCCAGCGCGCAGCCCGGATATCAACCCGATCGAGCATGCTTGGGACGAGCTAGGCAGATGCGTAAAACAACGAAACCCTCCCCCAATCACGCTTCGTGAGCTCAAAATTGCTCTCACAGAGGAATGGGAGAATATTCCCCAAAATCGTATAAGGAACTTGGTGTACAGCATGCCAAACCGCGTAAACGCAGTAATGGAAGCACGAGGAGGCAATACGAAGTATTAAAATTCAAGAAAATCGTAATAAAGTTCAAAAATTTCATGTTTCCTATTTTTGTTTTAAGGAGAGATCAGCAGTTTTTTTCTTTATGTAATTTTGTGTTAATAAAATGTATGGTGACTCATATTTTTTTTACTTTCATTTAAGGAATATTACATTGTCTATTAAATACAATTTATTGCATTAACCTATCATTTTTAGTTTCCGAGATTTTTAACATTCTTTAAGTGACCCGGATTCATTGCTCTCGAGTGTATTTATTAATACAGAATTCAATTTAAGAATTATAATTATTGTTTTATAAATTATATACGTTTAATTATATATGTTTTTGATCAATTTGGCAATATTTCTGTATGGAAATAAGAAATATAGCTAACTGATGAACTAAAATATTGATTATGAAATGCAAAAAGTAATAAACACCGAATATTTCGTTTTTTATACTTTTTTTCATCTAAAGGCACTTTCAAACAGGCGCGACACGCGACGCGACACAAAGACACCGCTGGTCGCGCAACGAGCGGTGTCTTTGTGTCGCGTCGCGTGTCGCGCCTGTTTGAAAGTGCCTTAAAACGGTTACAACATCAAATTCAGTGTTATTATTGTACTTATCTTAAAAAAACAATGTATAATGTTTTTGTTTGTCTGTCTGTTTGTTCCGGCTAATGTCCGAAACGGCTGGAACGATTATGACGGGCCTTTCACTGGCAGATAGCTAATGTTATAAGGAAAAACTTAAGATACTTTTATTTTAGAAAAAAAAATTAGGCTACACACGGGTGAAGCCGTGGAGAGCAGCTAGAAAATAATAATAATAATATCATTTAAAAAAAATATCATAAATAAAGGGTCGTATCGCGCGATACCGCGGGCGCGACACGGGTCGCGCTGCATGTCGCACCCGCGATATCGCGCTGGTCTGTGCGAGCCTTAATAATAATTATATCATAAATAATAATGATTATATCATGTGGCGTACCAGACTGCTTTTACTATGTAACGTACTGATAACGCCGTATCTTGGCATATCACGCAGGAGTGCGAGATAAACAAATCGATATTTTGAGTTAATTATATTTCTACAATTTTCTTATAATCACATAATTTTACTCCGATACAAATAATGAGACCACACCCTTTAAATTTTAAAATTATGACGGCTACAAAATACCTACTGCCAAAAGCACTAAGTACGCAAAAATTTAACAAAAAAAAAAATTGCGTTATGACGCAAAAGAAAAGAATTGCGTGTGCACCACTCTACACGTGATAAAGTGAACATTCTGAAATTAGAAAAGAAATAGAATATAGTCATTGCTAAATTTGAAGTTAGTGAAAATGAGTATTATTTCCTTAACCCACAAGAAGTGTGCCTTATTGAAGTCAAAATTTAAGAAAAAGTGGTCTTTGCATGACAGCTCTGAACAGAGAGAGGTGGAAGGAGAGTAGACCTTAACCTATGGACAATACAAGCTTAAAAAAAACCGGCCAAGTGCGTGTTGGACACTACACCATTGTTTAGCGATGCACAGAGTGCACCTTCTTTCAAATTTTCATCGATATTGTGCTAATAATATCCGAGTAAAATAGCTGTGTCACATTCGGACAAACAGACAGACGAAATGTTAAGGGTCCCACGGAACCACGGAACCCAAAAAACGATTTAACTAAATCAGAAAAACATAAGCGAACTTCGCATCGTCGCCGTCGTCGTGGCTCGTCATACATTATTTGTTGAACTTGGCTAAAGTTTTCGATCGTTGAGCTTAAGGCGAAGATAACCGACTTTTAATGATTTTATACAGAAGATCACGTGTTAATGACCTGGAAAAAACATATATTAAATAAGAGCAGTTTCTTAGTAACTTAAAATAGTAATATTTTAGATTATGTTTATATTACACAGTGAAATTAATTTTTAAAGTTATGTCCAACGCGGATAAAAACTAGGAATCACGTAAACACTATCAAGCGTATTTTTCTGAAACCTTCACCATTTTAAATACAATTTAATTATTGATCTTTTAGTATACGTGTTTTATTAAAATACGTTTTATTTTATATAAGTATAATAAACTAGTAGTTCTTCGAACAGTACATCTCGCGAGCACAAACTTTTTTACAATAATTAATACAACAAAACGGGATTAACTAACATGTTTTTTGTTTAAAACGGGATATCTTGTTAAACAAAAAAAAAATCCCGTTTTAAAGAACTGTACGAGTCTTATTACTGGCTGGACGTACGACGCGTTGCGTAAGCTCAGCACAGAACACGCAAGCTCAAGGTCACTGGCATATATCTGCGTCTTAATATAAGTTATATCATTAATTCATTACCATTCATTTTGACTATTCTCCTTCAATGCTTATTACATTACATCTAACGCTTGTTTACACCGTAAATAAGACATCATTCATAATTATATAACTCCAATAACGTCTTATCTGAACGTTAAAGATCGAGTAGGTACCTAACTTACATCGTATGATAGATAAATGTGTTTATTGTCTAGTCGAAAAGTATATATAATGTCCGTGTAAACAAGCATACATTTAAAAGACCCCTGACATAATCATTTCAATTCTCTTTTCTACTCCATCACCAGACGCTGTTCACCATCTTCATTGAGACCATTCCAATGAGCGTAAACACGATACCTGTGCTGTAAGTTGGTCAGGGAGTTGGGTATCCAAATTCCAGGTGATGCAGCATCAAGGTTATTATGTTCTTCTAATATGATTGAAGTAACAGAATACCAAATTTCAAATCGATCACACCTGTGGAAGATGTTCAGATCCATTCATCAACTAGAAAAGAGTTGATAATCTTCAAACAGCTTTCCAATTTTCTTGAATTTTAGCTAAGAACACTCGATCAAGTCACCTTTCAAACAAAAACGCAATTGGTTCAGCCGTTTGGGAGCTACGATGGCGCAGACAGACACACAGATACACACGTTAAACTTATAACACCCCTCTTTTTCCGTCGGGGGTTAACAAACTCTGTTAAGGTTCTTTTCTTACGCTATCACTTTTCATTATCATCAGATACCTACATTATTCCACTGCTGGACATAGGTCTCTCCAATAGGGATGACGACAATTTTATTTTAGTTCGTAAGGTAAATTTTAAAAAAATATTTGGACTCGTATTTTTTTTTTTTTTTTGCGTAGTCAAAAGATTACGGCGATACATTAAGTTAAAATGTGCCATGAGGTTTTTTTTTTATATAAATGGCATCTTGCAGGTGAACATAGGAGGTTGTCGGCTGCTTAACCGGACTATCCTGTGGCTGCCTCAATAAATTAAGGCCTCCAGCCAGGGCATAAAACTTAGAATCTAAGTGACTACACGCTAAGGGCACCCTCTGTGGGGTACGGACCTCGGCTTAGGGCGTTGCTGGTGGAGGACAGCAAGGGACGGGCTGAATCGGATTAAGTGCCATGACGTCACGAGTATGTAGATTTTATACTTACTTGTGACGTAGCGACCCCCACTCCCCAAGTTTAATGCGTTTTATCTAAGGCATTTTTTATTAATATGGTAATGCAAAAAATACGTGTCTAATATTTTTTTTTATTATCTGACAGACGGACTAAATAGAATTTCTTTTTTTTACCCAGGCATTATCCCTATTGCACGCCATTCAGCTCGATTATCGGCAACTCTCATCCAGGTGCTATCAGTCACACTGCAAAGATCGTCGCGCCACATCATCAGTAACATAACATCACACTCTCAGGTCCAGTTGAAAACCTGCGTCAGGGACTTATAGTTGTCTGTCATTTTTGCTGAACTGGGCCTTTTTGGCGCAGCCGTGAGGCACACTCTCCTGCAAATTTCTTACATCGCACTAAACACTTCTTATTTGATTTTAATTTTTTATCTGCTGTTAATTTTACTGTGTGCTTTTGGTCTGTGCTAAATAAATGTATTTTCTTTTAGGAATGAGGCGTATTTATCGCAACAGGTAGAAATAACAGATAATTAAAAGTAACAAATAACAATTGTTCCTAACAATATAAATATCTGTTACTTAAAATAACAGACCCTCAAAGACTGTTACCGCGGCTGTTATTGTTAATTCACTATAGCAATCTCACACAGACTGTTACTACGGCTGTTACTTACATACACACCGACACAAGAAAGAGAAATTGTTAACCTTGCAATATTTCTTATTGCAAGGTTAACAATTTCTCTTTCTTCCTCATTAAGGAATGACCCTTGCTAAATAGGGAAACACCTATTATTTACTTCGAAATATGTTTACTTCTCACTCTTACAAAAGCGGGTAAACTACTACGCTAAAAAGAGAAGCACTTAATATTTATTATCTCTAAAAATACAGTAGGTGGTCTTAGAAGAACAAACACGTACGAAAAAGTGACTCCTAAATTAGGTCGTGTCACCTGTTACTGACCAGTTACCATTGTAAAACAAATTTAAAACGAATAGAAATAAAGAAGATATTCAATTGATATTTAAATACGTATTTATCGTCCGTACAAAAATAACAGGCTGTTATTTTTGTGTAACAGTAACAGTGATAACAGATATCGTGTTGAATCTGTTACAACATATCTCTATTTTCTTTCTCCACTAAATGCGTCCTAACCTACGTTTCTCGTTTTGCGGTCTCCACTCAAGGACACCAACTCTTAACAATGGGTATCATGTTACCGAGTAACTGAGTTCTGGAGGTCAGATGGGCAGTCGCTCCATGTAAAATACTGGTATTTAGCTACATCTGGTTAGACTGGAAGCCGACCACAACATAGTTGAGAAAAGTCTGGGCAGATGATAATGTATAGATAGATATGGGATAAATGTATTTCGTTAGAATGACAGTTTTGTTATAATATTCTTCGAAAAGTCAGATCTAGTAGTATAATTTGCGTCCATAAAAAAGAATAAGATTACCAGAACAAACTTGATTCTTAGACCAGTTAGAGAATTAGCATTCGCATTTTAGAACTGTTAAAATTCAAAAGTAAACGGTTAAAAGAATTCGAATGTTTAAAAACTACCGGTAGCTCCTCTCCAAGGAGCATAAACTTACAAACACACTTAATTTAGCTTATGATTGAAATCATCATTCCTTGCCCTTATTCCAATTTATCATTTATTCGTGGTCGGCTCAACATGTGAAAGAGACAAAGAAAGAAAGAAAACGTTTATTCTGCACAAACAAAACGCACATTTAAAAAAAAACTAGACAAAATACACACATTAAAAAAGTAGCGAAAAGCCTCGTATTCAATCCAAATAGTTTGTCAATAATGTTCATAGCATAATTATAAATAACATTGGTTGATGTCAAGGCCACGGACCAAAGACAATATTGCGTAATTACTGTTGCAACATTGACAAATGAAAACAAAAACATACTTAACAAAAACAAAATGCCGATTGCAGAATTAACTACTTGTATAACAAATAACAAGAAAAATTAAGCTTTGCGTCGCATCTTTGCAAGAACAGTACCGTAATAATTGCGAAAGACAACACATCTAATCCAATCCATTGCTTCGCAAGTTGGAAAAAATATCTGCTCAACAACATAAATAACGCAATGAATGTTGTTGAACTGTCAAAATGAAACAAATTAGGCAAAATTGTTTACGAAAATAAGTTACGCAATTAGGGTACACGTCATTGCTCAGCGAAAAGCTATGAATTCGGACGAACCTAACGTCAAAAACGCTGGTTTTCAGCAATTACCTAAGGAATGACGTGAGGTCTCCCTGTGTGACCTGTGGTAAGTATTCTTTTCCATTGAAATATGTGTGATTCAGCTGAACATAGTACGTAAATACTAAAAAAAAATTCAACTAAAATACAACTGACTTCCAAACTACAAAGTGAAAAATAACTATAATTTCGGAAGTCGGTGTCTTTGGATCAGTATTTAAGTTTTTTGCCACCGACTTCCGAAATTAAAGTTAGTTTTCACTTTGTGGTTTGGAAGTCGGTTGTATTTTTGGTAAAAAAATAATGTTTTTCACTTTTTAGTGTGTTGCTTTGAAATTTATCAGATCAACTTTACCAAATGGTAGTTTTCGAGAGCAAATGCACGAGTTAATATAAAAAATACCCAAATCGCCATAGGTGTGCCTATAACATTTGACGAGTTCCCTCGATTTCTCCAAGATCCCATCATCAGATTGTGACCAAATGACAATGGGACCAACTTGGAAGTATACCCTTTCAAACAAAAAATAATTTTTCAAATCGGTGCAGCCGTCTTCGAGTGATCAGGGAACATACATATAAAAAAAAATCCGACGAACTGAGAAACTCCTCCTTTTTTTTTTGAAGTCGATTAAAAAATAATAATAAATAAATATCTGTATTTCTGCGTAACATAAATTAAATATTTTAAAAATAAGTTCACTAATACAATGAATGTTTTTATAAAATACAAAGTAATTAATATATTATACATTGTGTACGGTGTGGTGTGTTTTCCTGTTTGTGCTGTTTTATTCATTTTAATAATTTCGATAATACACTAACAATCCATACTTAGGTCTACATTGATACACAGAGTTGGCATAAAACAAACAAGTTGTTTTAAAACACGTATTTTAAACAGTGTTTAAAACATTTTGAAATAAAACAATGTTTTTTATTAAGCGTTTAAAATCACAATATAAAACAAGTTTGAAATAATGTTTTAAACATTCAGAAAAAAACATGGTTTTAAATCGCGAATCAATGGAAATGGACTTGAAAGAGCTCGAAAGGAAATTAAAAAGGTTAGATAGTTTTATACACTTCGTCGCCAGTCGAAATGAAGTAATTCCTCACAACTATTTTGGGGATTCCCCTTATTTGAATATAGTCCGTCCTACCTATGTATATCTATCTATCCTTCGTCACTTGTCGAAAAGAGGTTATTCCCCGCAATTATTTTGGGGACTTCTCCATATTTAATTATACTTTTAGGTAAAGTAAGGTACATCTAAAAACGAAAATCAAAATTCGCAATTCTGA
Source organism: Omphaloscelis lunosa (assembly GCA_916610215.1). Taxonomy (NCBI): domain Eukaryota; kingdom Metazoa; phylum Arthropoda; class Insecta; order Lepidoptera; family Noctuidae; genus Omphaloscelis; species Omphaloscelis lunosa. The sequence goes on from OU744270.1 coordinate 7,336,988, forward strand.
ACGTACAGAGTGTACTGGGTTCAGTATCTGTGTTACATACGGTACCTACTTAAGGGATTACAGAAAAAAAACAAATGTTCGCAGATTAGATAAGTTTATTAGTTTGTACTGACTAACTAGAACTAGTATTACGTTTTAGTGATTATTATGTTATTCTGATCGGTTTTTTGTAAATGATTCCTCAGGTAAATTTTAAAATTGTCTAGGAATTAATTATATTAGACCTGATCGATTTGTGTTGATAATAAATTTGATAAATCGATCAATGAAAAATAAAAATAAATTTGTTTAAAACATTTTGAAATGTTTGTTTTATAAAATTAAAAAAAAAAAACAGTTTTGTTTCCAATCGTGTTGATACACCATCGTTTCTTAGATGCACCATGGGAATTGCGATTTGCGTTGCGTGTTGATGGCCTCGATGGTGTGGCGGCCATTTGCATTACGGTAGACATCGAGGCATGGGGTTGGCAAAAGACAACCATGCTTTTCTGGTCGAAGCGGTAAATAAGCTTAGTCTTTTGGGAGTGCCCCCGCTGCCGGCGGCGGCTCCCATAAACAACGCCATTGGGAACCGGTATGACATTACTACCGGGAGCCGAGATTAAAAACATTGGCTGCCGGCACATTATACATATACTCCGGCACCGCCGGCTTCAGTAATGGACAACGGCGGCGCGGCGTTTATGGAAACCCTTCCAGTATTCAGAACTCGAACTAACTAACCCATTTTTTTTCTATAGTAGTCGTTTTTGGCACTCGCCGGCCGCTGCCGCGGCACCGCTCGTTTCGCTCGCTCGGCTCGTGCGTAGGGGGTCACAGTTCTAACCTAACTTTTTGCAAGTAAAAACATTTAACCTAATCTAACTAGTTTGGTTCCGGGTACCTACTTAGTACTTGATTACTGGAATATGGAAATCATTCATTACGGGAATATAATAGTGAAAAAAAGAAATGCTAAATAAAAAAAAAATGTCTTTTTAATTATGCCTACCCCGTCTATCTGCTACAATATACTTACCAAATTGTCAACCCCGTTTCCCGTTTTTTTTTTTCCAAACTCAGCACCGGCAACCAATTCAGCAACCGTAGCCGGCAGCCAATTCGGAAGCCGGCGCCGGCAGCGGTGGCAGTCCCTAGTCTTTTCCTTCCATATTTCTCCATTAGTCGTAATCTCCGTAGTCACCCCTTTTCTAGCCATATCATCTTTCACACAGTCCATCCATCGTTTCTTTGGTCTTCCCCTACTCTTATAGCCATCGACATTCAAAGTCAAAACTTTCCTCACGACATTTTCCTCATTCCTCCGCGTCACATGCCCAAACCATGACAACTGAAAGTACAATTTAAAAGTAGTATTCCCTATTCTTATAGCACTCCACATTAACCTGATTCAAATGCCTCAAATAATTCCACATAGTGTAACAAGAGTGAGCATATGAAATGACGACTCAAGTTGCTTCAACGTCTAATTAATTTCCTCGCAGTTCACATCACAGCTCACGGAGACGCCTCGGCAGCCGCTGATAGAGGCGACATTATTAACACTTCCCATACAAACTAAGGCAACTGTCCCTTCGCATTTTCAAAATTAGTTAGGATTTTCGCAGCTGACTAACAAAGTTTCACAAAAACTAGTGAAAGAAGGTACTGAGATTTTTTGAGGTGAACACTTCTTTAGGCGCGTTGGGCTTTTTTGAGATGGGACTAAACCATTGATTTCGCGACACTGTAACGCAATTTACGCGACACCGTGGATTAAAAGACATCAACGCGTTGATTACTGCAGTGACGATTTTTTTTTCAAGTTTTTTTTAAAGAGTATGTTTAGATGGTTTGGTCATTTGAGAGGATGAGTGAAAGGTGACTAACAATAGGTATATTTACAAGGCAGATGTGAGTGGAAACGCCGGGAGGAGACGGCCTAGGAGGACATTTATAGTGACCTTATTGGTGATGTTCTTCAGAAAAGTCAGGTGCGTAGTACTCGCAATCGGAGTGCGTGTAAGACCAGATATATGAACGTAAACGAGGCAACAAGAATATGTAAGGATCGTAGCAGGTGGCGTTCTGTAGTTTCTGTCTACCCCCATGGGAAGAAGGCGTGAGTTTATTTATGTATGTATGCATGTGTGTATGTTTGTTTAATTCAACTCCTAAATAAATAAACTTCGCAAGAAATGTTATTATTTTCGCAGCTGACTAACTAACAAAGTTTCAAGAAAACTATACGTCTATTTTATTTACACAAGTTTAAAGAATAACACAACTGGTTTAAAAAAACTTGTATTTCTCAGAAGTCTGTAGAGAATCAATATTTGTTTTTCGAGCTCTGCCATAAAGAGGTACGCAGAATCTATAGATCATGGTGGTTCTTTCCTTGAAAGACCATTTCAGACACCATCTACAGGATCTGACTAAGATTATGTCTGGACTTCAGAGAGACTGTGACTCTGAGTTTGTTTCCGCCTTTTTTAGAGTAGTCAGATAGGAAACCGGGGGGGGGGGGGGGGGGGGCTATCACTTGCTTCAAAAACATCGTAAGGAAACTGTCTGAGAGATATTTCTCGACGGCATGTGAAGCCAAGTCAGTGGCCCATGGGCGGTTTTAAAACTCTGACACCAGTACCCTAATTGCGTATCATAATCTGTTTCGATTTGAAACAGATTGCTAATCCATTGCTTCATAAGTTGAAAAAAAATATCTGCTCAACAACGTAAATAACGCAATGAATGTTGTTGAACTGTCAAACTGAAACAAATTAAGCATGATTGTTTACGAAAATAAGTTACGCAAGTAGGTTACAGGTCATTGCTCAGCGAAAAGCTATGAATTCGGATGAAGCAAACGTCAACATCGCTGGTTTTCAGCAATTATCTAAGGAATGACGTGACGTCTCCCTGTGTGACCTATTATATCGGGTAAGTATTTCATTTACCACTGAAATACGTGTGATATAATAAAACATAAACATAAACCACACGAAAAGAAGAAGACCGGGGTGTAATGCTAGTATGTTTATAATCTATGGAGACAAGATTTCTTACAAATACATACGTCAATACAAACGTACATAGAACTAGTTTGTGTGATAACAACATTGAATCAGGTCACGTGGTCGCCCTCACCACCTGTTGTAAATGTAACGCGGTTGAGGATAACGTGATCGCAGAGTAACGTTATATTGTATCAATGACACGTACTAGAGGCGTGCGTAGGGATGTAAAACGGTAAAATTACCCTTGTGCAATACGGTAGAAAAAATGTTATTTCTCGTAATTTAAGGTATTTTACGGTAAAAAAAAATATTTTACGTAATTTACGGAATTTTACGATAAAAAATGTTATTTTACGTAATTTACGATAAATATGTTATTTTACGTTAAAATATTATTTTACGTAATTTACGGCATTAAACGGTAAAAAATGTTATCTTACGTAATTTACGGCATTTTACGGTAAAACATGTTATTTTACGTAATATACGGTATTTAACGGTAAAACATATTATTTTACGTAATTTACGGCATTTTACGGTAAAAAATGTTATCTTACGTAATTTACGGCATTTAACGGTAAAAAATGTTATTTTACGTATTTTACGGTAAAAACGTATTTAACGTACTCATATCCACCAAAACACTACACATACGGAAGTGAGTATGTTCGTGTGTATCATGTGTATGTCACTACTTCACTATTAATTTTGCCTCCCACAAGATCGACCGATGACCTAGTGAAGGCCGCAGGAATCCGCTGGATACGGGAAGCACAGAACTGGTTGAAATGGCGGTGCTTGGAGACGTCCACTGCAGGACATAGGCAAGACTGTCCAGCAGTGGGCGTATTTCTGCTGAAATGATGACGATGAAAGCAGCCGAATGTAGATCATTTTAGAAAACATGACAGCCTTATCTGAATTCCCAGTAAAATGTTACCAAGCGGAACAATAATTATCTGAACAAGTAAATATGAAACAAATAAACTTCATAGACATTTGCAAACATCATCTAATGTTTGTCGACCTAATTGTGTCTTGATAAGCGGTGGCGTCATTGCAATAAAAGTATACTATAGGTATCGCTTGAAAGGGGCCTTCATTGTGTGGATTATGTGTCTTGAAAAGACATGAGATGGATTTTTACTATAACTGGTATTTTTCCATAGCTCCATATATGGATGTCGGAAAATATCCCACGGGAACTTACTATTGGGCTTACATGACTAATAGCCGAGGAAAATGAATCATTTTGAAGGATATTGCTAACCAATGCTTCATATGTTCGAAAAATTTGTCTACTCAACAACGTAAATAACGTAATGAATGTTGTTAAACTGTCAAAATGAAACAGTAATGATTGATTGGTGTGTTACGCAATTAGGGTGCTGGACGCCATCAGCACAACATCTAAACCGCGTTCAAGATTTTGTTCAAAATTAGAGCTTAACGGTGTTGTATGGAAGCTAGGCATTTTGGCGATGGGGATATCCCATGGGGCATACGGCTGACGAAATGTCGTCGACACAGCTGACGAAGTGACGAAATAAATTACTGTTATGGCGCTAACAAGAGGCAAACGTCATAAAACGGTTTGTCTTTAAAAAAAACCCAATCTATAAAGTTTGTGGTAGCGAAAAAATATGCAGGATGGTCCAAATAGCGACATCATAAAAAATTGGTGGCACCCCGGGAGTGCCGACACAAGTGAAAACTTGAACAAGATCGCCTTGGTGGAAGAAAAATACTTGTATGGAACATTGGTCCGTTTCCTTATCTAAATAAAGAGCAAAATCGCGTTTACAAAAAAAAAAAAATACTTTCGTAATCTTTAAAGTAAAAATACTTGTACTGATCCGTAAAATAATAAAAATAAAGAGCACAATCGCGTTTACAAAACCTTTAAAGTAAAATACTTGCATAGAACATTGATCCGTCACATAATATAAATAAAGAGCACAATCGCGTTTATAAAAAGAGGTGCCGTCATATCTATGGTTTAGTCCCATCTCAAAAATGCCCAACGCGCCTAAAGAAGTTTTCACTTCAAAAAATAGATTGCTTATCCGAAAATACGCCATGTACCTTCCACGGTTGGTGAAAACCGCTTTAAAAAAAAATATTTTTACACGGCTTTTCACATTCTTTTTTTGCAATTTTTATTGTTATGGAATATTCTTTCAGACATGAAATAATCATCTTCCTATCATTAATTCAAGATACAAACATTTTGATCGAAAAGGAGGAATTTACATTCGTATGATACAGAGCCGTTTTTTGAAGTGAAAACTTCTATAGGCGCGTTGGGCATTTTTGAGATGGGACTAAACCTTTGATTTCGCGACACCATGACGACACCTCATTTTTGTAAACGCGATTGTACCCTTTATTTATATTACGTTACGGATCAATGTTCAATGCAAGTATTTTTACTTTAAAGGTTTCGAATATATTTTTTTTTGTAAACGCGATTGTGCTCTTTATTTAGATAAGGTTACGGACCAATGTTCTATAGAAGTATTTTTCTTGCACCAAGGCGATCATGTTCAAGTTTTCACTTCTGCCAGCACTCCCGGAATGCCACCACTTTTTTGCTATTGTCAGCGTCTTAAGTACGCTTAATTTAGCTACGGCGTATAGTACTTCCTCGAAACCAAATTCAAAGCCAATGAATACTGATAAAGTACCCAAAGGAAATTCCCATAGAATGATAAACAGGAAAACATTTGTGAATAACATCTTCGAGCCCGCGCCATGTTCAATATTGATATTCTAATTGCGATCATGAATATCTAGATAATAGATAGCTATTCAACGAATAGAAATTGTATGTTAATAACTAGCTGCTGGCCACGGCTTCCCCCGCAAGGACCCGAATTCTTTTAGGCTGGTTTCACAGCTGTCCGGGATACCCGTACGAGTAACGCCCGCAGTGCTCTGAGACGAGGGAGTTAGTACGATACGGTTGCTAACGTTGTACGGGCTACCCGGAGCGGGTCGTGTACGGACCAATCCGCGTCGCTGTGAAACAATGTTCTAGAACCACGTGTGTCTCTGTTCCGGAAGTCCGTACGGGCGACCCGCACGAGTCTTCCTGACGGACAGCTGTGAAACCAGCCTCACTAAAATAAAATTATTTTACTAAAGTGAAAGTCTAAGTTAATCCTTATAACATCAGCTATCTACCAATGAAAGTCCCGTAAGAATCGGTTCAGCCGTTTTGGAGATTAGCTGGAAAAAACAGACACACACCTAAAATAAAAGAAGTAGAAGAAGTTTACCTAGCTAATTTAATTTGACCCTATATGAGAATGCTCAGAGTTACCGACATAGCTGTGAAGTGACAGTGGGCTGGCCATGTTTGTCGAAGGACCGATGGCCGGTGGAGCAGACGAGTCCTGCAGTGGAGACAGCGTATATTTTTTTTTAACCCCGGACGCAAAAAGAGGGGTGTTATAAGTTTGACCGCTATGTGTGTCTGTCTGTGGCACCGCAGTTCTGAAACGGGTGAATTTGATTGCGGTTTTTTATTTGAAAAAAAAATTTCTTGCTATGGTTCTTAGACATGTTTTATCAAAATCGGTTCAGCCGTTTGAATATTATCAGCTCTTTTGATGTGAGTATTTTCCACAGGTCTAATCGATTTGAAATTTGGTATTCTGTTACTTCAATGATATTAGAAGAACATAGTAACCTTGAACTGATGCTGCAGCATCACCTGGAATTTGAATTTGCCGGACAACCAACTCCCTTACCAACTTACAGCACAGGAATCGTGTTTGAGCTCATTGGAATGATCTCAATGAATAGGTTATAGATAGATGGTGAACAGGGTCTGCTGATGAAGTAGGAAAGAGAAATGAGGTAATGTTTGTGTAGGGGGTTTTTAAATTTTAACTGTTAAAATTTTACTTGTTCACAAATTATTCTCAAATTAGGTATGCGAAAGCTGATTTCGCGAGTCCTGCTGTCTCGGATGAGACAGAACTCATTTGGAAACTATAAAGTACTGTTGCGCCAATCTTTTATAGGCATTTACTTAAGATTTTTAAACACACGAAATTTGAAATGTATCGGTGTGTCGGCAAATAAATATCGTCGATCGGAAAAATCAAAATATTACCGATTATATCGGTATTGGATGCACCACTGTAACATCCAAATAATCCTACTTCCTATTTTATAATTTATAATGTTAATAATTTATATTTTTTGAATAATATTATATTATATTAAAATACCTATGTATAATATTAATATAATAAATGAGAAAGTTTGTGAGGAATTGAGGATGGATGATGGATGGATGTTTTTTACTCTTTCACGCAAAACAGAACGGATTTTGATGTTTGCCACACAGATAGTATTTAACCTGGATTTACACATAGGATACTTTTTCTCTTAATTTTTTCTTTTTTTTTACTGCCTCGTTGGTCTAGTGGTGGCAAAGCGTACCACTGAGTATGAGGTCTTGGGTTCGATTCCCGGTTCGGGCAGTGTTATTGGGTTTTTCCATCTGGAATTTCTCAGTAGCAGCCCGGAGTCTAGATTTGTGCCCGGTTAATGGCAATAGGCTCGCCCCCTATTACATGGGACTTAAACATAACTGGCGAAATGTGGGTGTACTATAAGTACAGCTCTGCCTAACCCTTCGGGGATTACAGGCGTGATAATATGTAATACATTTTCGATATTCTCACAGGATCGACACTTATGCGGGGAGAAACCGCGGGCGAAATCAATCACTATGGAATTGTACAAGCTTCCTACCACCATGAAACGCTAGCAACAAGTCAATTGGGTAAAATTGCCTGATACGACGCTTATGGAGCCATGATTAACTTTAACTATCCTGACCCACTTCGTGTTTACTTGTAACTGTTTACGATGTCTTGTTTGTATCTAAGTAAGTTGTTGAGGAAGGAATAAAACCATTGGGGGTAGTAAAATGTTTGATGGTTCGAAAGTTTTAATGAGAGAGAGAATAAAAACAAATGTCTATATGTCGCAGTAAGATGGTTATAACCGTGATATAGTTATATCCCTAGGGATTTAGCTAAATACCGAAATATAGTTATATGAAAGCGGTTCACGACTGTCTCGGTGCATAACTGTCTCGGAGTGCCATAATTTTGTTACTGCGACCGATTTCGACGTAGTTGGTCATAGTTCTAACGGTCTAACCCAGTGGTCGGCAAACTGCAGCTCGCGAGCTGCATACGGCTTATAGAGTGCGGCTCTGCACAAATGTCGTTGAGTGCCATCATAGATATTATACACACGGGGGTCAGGGTTTTTTGCCCACTTCAAAACAAAAGGAGGAGGTTCTCAGTTCGTCGGGTTTTTTTTAAATGTATGTTCCGCGATTACTCGAAGACGGCTGGACCGATTTGAAAAAATCTTTTTTTTGTTTGAAAGGGTATACTTTCAAGTTGGTCCCATTGTCATTTGCTCACGATCTGATGGTGGGATCTTGGAGAAATCGAGGGAACTCTTCAAATATTATAAGCACACCTATAGCGATTTTGGTATTTTTTTATAGTAACTCGCTCTCGAAAAGCACCATTTGGTAAAGTGGAACTGATGATGAAGGACACAGATGGCCACCGGAACAATGAATAATATATTTCACGAGTTGCGATTCGATTACTTTAATATGGTTAGTAAGCAATTGGTGCTCGTCACAATTTATATGTGCAGTTGAGCTGATGGTGACTTCACCATGATGAGCAGATGGTGACTTCACCATCAGCTCCTGGAGAACTTCTCAACAATTAAAGTTCCTGTATCGCGAAAGGCAATATTTTGTAAAAGGTGATGAGCAGTTAACATTAAGCTATTATAATTTAAATAAATTACAAAACAACCCACTAAAAAGTGAAAAAAACCTTTTTTTTTACCAAAATTACAACCGACAAACTACAAAGTGAAAAATAACTTTAATTTCGGAAGTCGGTGACAAAGAATTTAAATACAGTCCAAAGACACCGACTTCCGAAATTAAAGTCATTTTTCACTTTGTAGTTTGGAAGTCGGATGAATTTTTGAAAAAAAAAAAAAATTGGTTAATGCAAGTTACCAAGTTTTTTTTCAAAATTCAAACTATAGTTTCTTTATTTCCGAAGTATTTTCACCAAAAAATAACAGGACATCGAAAATTAATCATTTCCTGTACCATTTTCAAGGTTAACTTGTTAATAAGTAAGATCCCTTCATCATGTTATTATCAGCCGACATTATGATGGTGATGAAGGCACCCTACTTCTTAGCAAGTTAATTTTAGGAAGCGTTTTGGAGTGGAAAAGGATGAGTGAAAGAGGAGAGGAGTTTTAAGGATTAAGAAAAGCGTATTGAGCCAGTTTGGACACACAGAACGGAATTGGCTCTAATGAGGAATCTTAGTCGTTAAAGTATTTATATTCTATTGACTAATGAGTTTGTCAATCACTCTCTAACCTGTCTTATTTGGTCAGGGTGACCTAATAGTTATACTAGATCGTGCCTGTATCATAGTTATATTCCTAGTAAGATAGTTAAGAACCTTTTTCATATAACTATATTAGTATATAACTATATCCCTAGGGATATAACTATGTCGGCACAGGACATTGGGGAGGGGTCGTGCTTCCATCCTGACATTGTTGTGGGCTGTTTGTGGATCTCGGAATGAACAACTGTTGTCCTAATTAATATTGTCCGTTAATAATAATAATAGAAATAAAATAACAAAGTTTTGGATGAATCAGTGTGCGCACGCGTCTCATGAACGTGTGACAGTTCCTAGAGCTGAAGGGTGTCGGCGTTCCTGTTATTTCCTGCGCCCTCGCCCTCCGGTCCTTAGGCGCGGTTAATACAGAAGAGACGTCGCGTAGCGTTTTTTCGGAGAGAGAATTGCGCCCGCGCTTCCAGGTGACTCAATTTTCTTTCCGTCAAAAACGACGCTATGCAACATAACGATTAAGTTCATTTTAGGTTTCTTTGATTACCGCGCCTTAGACTCGGTCACAGGCTCACAGCACACCGACTGTATGGACTGTATGGAGTACTTCAGTCGGCAACACTGTTTTTCATGCTTGAACTATATCACGGCTATAATAATCTTACTGCGACATAGACACAGCTTGAATTAGAAAAGTGTGGTCATAATTAAGAAAGTAGTGCAGACCATCAATCTGAACAACTTTTTCTATGGGACCGACATCGTAATGGTGAAAAACGTGTCCGGTCGGGGGACCCCCATCAGGAACTAACTTTCTCTAGTAAATACTTACTTTGAATCATACGTAGTAATAATAATCTAAAGCCTATTGAAACAATGGCTTCCAATTGACGTTTTTTTTCACTTAAACGAATATCAACATAATGAGAGTGTAAATTAAACTGATTTCAGAATGACTACTACTATTGATCGATAAGAATTTAAATTGATAATATGACATATTTGTACATCTTTTTTTTTTTTTTTTTTGAGGGTGGGAAATCATCAAATAACTTCTCCCGCTCTGGGCGGAGCGGGAGGGCGTGTCAGACTCTTACTGACTAAAACCCACCCGTGTTCCTTCGGTTGCCCTGTCGCCGGGGGCCATGATCTCCCTTTCGGTTTTCTTCGCAACCCCGGCAGGCATCGGTCCTAGTGGACCCCTTCAATTATGCTGACATCTCTTTGAGGCGCGCGTGGAACACAACGCGCCGTCGACCCGGGCCTGGTCCTTATCGGACGGTGAGCCACCCATTGCTCACCGCCCGCAAGCCCGCGCCTACGGTGGCCGGAAATCGCCCCGCGATTCCCGACGCCCTGGGCGTCTCCTCCTGCGGCGGTTAGGGGCGTGAGGGCGCGAAATTTGCCTCTCCCTCACGCGTTCCGCCTCCTCCTTCGCGAGCATTACCACTTCGCAGAAGGAGGTGACGGCCTCCCATTTCCTCTCGCTCCGTACCATAGCCTGAACCAGGGCCGGACGCGAGAGATCACCGCCGCCGATCGCCTCCACGAGGACACGGCGATGCTCCGCCCAAGCTGGGCAGACCTCCACCGTATGCTCCACCGTGTCCTCCGGATATTTGTACATCTGACTTGTACTTAATAATTTAAAACAACTGTATTGACCTCGAACTTGACGAATTTATAATCCCATTTTATTAAACTTGACATTATGTATTGTAATGCTTATTTCAAATTATTTACTGAATTTCATCTTGACATGGTAATTATTAGAGATGGGCCGAGTACCCGGTTGATACTCGGTACTCGGCGTACTCGGCGGGTTTTTTGATACTCGTACTCGGCCGAATAACTCGGTTTGAATGCCGAGTATACTTTGTTTAAGAAAAGTAATATATTTAGGTAGATATACTTAAAACAACAGTGTTAATCAAAAAGTATTTATTACTAATTTAGGAAATCTTTGACAATCTGAAATTAATAAAATCAAAATTATGCTAATGAATGAGTAGTAATGAGACAAAATTAAGAGAACAGTAATAAAAATAATCAATATTTAAAATTTAATAAAGGTAAGTTGTGATGCAGGAACACAAGGCTCTCTGCACGTTCGGTAACAGCCTAGTCCTCTTTTCTTCGTAGACGTTACCAGCCTCCGAAAACAATCGCTCGCTATACACGGTACTTGCAGGTGCACATAGAAACACTCTAGCTAAACATGCCAGCTCTGGATACCTTTGTTTGGTGCCCTGTCCACGACTCGAAAGGACTCTTGTTTTTTGCCAACAAATTTTCTTTTAAATAGCAATCTAATTCTAAAGCAATGGGGCTTTTAGGATCATCGCGCTGTAGTGGCTAGCTACTATGACGCGCAACGTGTTGTTTGCAAACTATCAAGCGACTGGTAGTTGAAATGCGCGGGCGGAGTGAGGGGTGGATCAACGCGAGCCGGCCTCTCGACCGGCGCGAACCTGTTTGTACTTATTTACGCGCGCGAAATGGGAATTTGATCGAACCGAGTTACTCGGCCGAGTACTCGGTTGAAAAAAAATTGAGCCGAGTAAAACTCGGTACTCGTTACTCGGCAAAAGTGTTACTCGGCGCATCTCTAGTAATTATTATTATAGCTTAAACTATTTGCATGCCTTAGAAAAGGTAATTACTATAAGGATAATTTTAAACTTAACATCTGTAACTTGTACCTACTTTCTGTGCAAATAAAATAAATAAATAATCATTTATTTCAGATTCATCTTACGATAACATCCATATTTGTAAAAAAAGTCTATTCTATTTTATTGAAAAACTCGTAAAAATAATTGAAGTGGCAGCGCAAACTGAACTTTATGTACGGGTACCAAAGTTGTTTTTCCAAAAACTCATATTTGTTTACATGTTTGGAAACGAAATCGCGAAATCAGTTTACCTACTTCATGGCATCTCTACAAATAAAGGCTCGTGCAGACCAGCGCGATTTGTCGCGCGACGTGTCGCGTGGCGATTCTGCGATATTATCGCCACGCAACACCTTTCACACTAACGCGATATCGCCGCGATTCGCAGCGCGACACCGACAAAGGACACCTAGAAAGTATAAATGGCGGTGCATTCCGAGCAGAGCTCAGTAGTAGACGGATCTTCGTCAGAAGACGAAGTCTAGTCCGTGCTTGTTTGTTCATTGTGGGGACCTAGGTTCGAGTCTCCGATCGGTCAACATAACCCAACCTAACATAAGTAGGTAGGTACCTCAGCGTAGGTAGTGTAGGTACCACACTACTACTAACTAACTAACCACACTACTAACTAACTGGCTAATTCGGTCTTTTTATACGAAGTATACCTATTTATTTAAAAATCGAGATTTTTAATTTAGTTTCCAATCTATGTGATTTCGAAAAATAACTTAATTTATACACAGGTATAAAGTTTACTTTCGGTTGCAGCCCGTTTTTATGGCCTGTTGTTTATGAGTAGGTAGAAACTTACGTAGGTACTTATCATTTTGAAATCATCTTAATTTAACCACCCGTTAAGTTGACAACATACGAGTAAGTATATTGGCACCGACTACTAGGTACCTACTTACTTTTAATTTACTTATCAAACTAATTCCGTATCTCCGTGAATTCTACTCTAATAAAATTATGCTCAATATGACAAGTAGGTATAATACCACAGATGAATAAATACGCATATAACTGGCAAAATGCGGCTGTACTATAAGTAGGTAGCTACACCTCTGCCTAATCTTCTGGGGATTACAGGCGTGATATTTAAGAAATACCTACTCCGATGTTCATAAATACTCGGATATTGGGATAAATAGTATCTTATGTCCTAATCCAGGTCATGATCTACCCATGTGCCAAATTTCATTCAAATTTATTCAGACTTTTAGCGTGAAAGCGTAACAAACAAACAAACTCACTTTCGCATTTATAGTATTAATTAGGATAGTAGGTACTTAAGGGTCCGTGCACGAAAAAACCCTCTTTTGTCAATTACTTATTTAATTGTGAGAAAGCTAGAAATAATTGAAAGATTAAGTATATCTGACTATAAAAGGACAGTTTTCGTGGTACTAAATCATTCGTGTCAGTCAGGTGTAGTTGCATCACTTTTGCGCTCTCGAAAATATGGTATATTTCGCCTTTGATTTACTTAATGAATATAAATATTGTTTAAATTTAAAAAAATAAATCAAATAAATAAATTTAAAAATTAGATTTTATTTCAAGGATAGCTGAAGGCCAAGGTCTGATTTTTAAGTTTCTTGATATGGTTTGCTAAATAATAGGAAAAAATACATGACCGACAGGATTTTAAAAAAATATAGATTTTTCGATATTATTTTTTTGCTATATTTTGTATGGAAGTTGATCAAAGTGGTTTAGCCATATGACCATATAATGATATTTTATAATTTTCAAAATCAAAAGAAGTTTCTTATAACTAAATGATCAAACGTCAGTCTGGCGTAATTTTTCAGAAAACTTGTTACGAATACCTATTAGTGATTTTCCATAAATACTTAATTTATTTGAAAAATCCCTTTCAGCCATAAGCAAAACAAAGAACTCGACTTTTAAAAGAATTTAAACAAAACTATCTATGATTTGATAAATAGTTTTGTTTAAATTCTTTTTCCCTTTCTCACAATCAATTAACAAAATTGATCAAAATCAGTAGATTTCGTGCACGGCCCCTTAACTACTAACAAACTGCCTCGTTGGTCTAGTGGTCGCAAGTAGCAACTGCGCGTGAGCTCCTGGGACTTGTAATGTAACACAGCCGTGCGCATTCAGACGATGTACTAGAACTGTTTCTCGCACAGCTGATATCACGCACTCGACTGCTAGCGGATCCCTACCCTGCCGCCCGCGCAACAGACCGCGTCCGCTAAAAAGTACCTACCTACGACAAATGCAGACCATTTCAACTCCCGTTGCCCGCCTATTTAGAGTTAAGTAGGTACCTATCAATAGTGATAAAATAAAATAAATTGTTTATAAACGAATTCTAGGACACTGAACGAGACACGATAGAAGTTTTATGTTAGAAACTTATGACGCCTATGGGCGTTTAGTGTCCCTGAAAGTGTTAAACATTTTATTAATTTCATCCAACAATATTTGCATTGAATAGATCATTTTGGTTTTAGATGTCTTAAGTAGGTACATACTTATGAGTTGCAGTTAGGGACACGAAAAAAGTATCGATACTCTGTGGTATCGAGTACATTTCCATTCGAAACCGATACTTTTAAACTCGATACTTTGCATTCGATACTTTTACACAATGAGTACTTTTTGGCAAGTATCGTATTGAATATGAAATTAAATTTTAATTGGGTCTAATCTTAGAAATTACCCATTTAAAACTTGCGACCTTACGGTTTTTATGGTTATGGCAACGCCATCTAGTTCACTCGTTCTGAATCTTCTAAAACATTACATCGATCTTTGCTCGAAATCGTTCCGTCCGTTCACAGTTAAATTCCTAACCTCTCCTTCATTCATTTACTACACTAATCAATCACTCATTAATTCAATCGTTCACCGTTGTCATTTAATTTATTTCGCGTATTTGTTTCGCGCTTTGTTTTTCTGCTATATTAATACGGTTGATCATTATTTTGCTTGGCTATTATTTGATTCTTCTATCGAAACAACACTGATTTCTTGAGTCACAATAAGAAGTACGAAAAAATAAAACAAAAACCAAGTTCTTCATCTTCATCACAGTCTGAAAATAAGGATGAATTAAGCTATTACTTATCTGCACAGATTTCACCACTTTCCTTAGATCCCTTGAAACAATGGGATAATATGAAAGTTGTATTCTCAAAATTATACAAATTGGCACGAGAATATCAATTCCTGTAACGTCAGTGCCTTCAGAACATTGATTTACGCAGTAATATATGTGTCAATGCTTCAGAACGATTATTTTCTAAAGCAGGAAGTACAATCACAAAAATCCGAAACGGCTTACCTCCAAAACGGCTCAATAAACTTCTATTGTTAAGTGATTGTATAGAGGAGGTATGGGAACTTTAAATGCCTAAAGTACTAAATAATTTAATTTTGTTTGAAGTTACAGTTGTCTTTTTCTATTATTGTATTAAGTTTGTGTACCAGTACCATTTGTTTTATCATGTCCTGCCCTACTGAAGTTAAACTGACGTTATTTACTGACTGATATTGACCTAAGCTCTATGCGCGTTAAGCCCTAAGAAAAGTACTCGATACCTTAAAGTATCGATACTTTTATGAGGACGATATTTTTTTTTCGATACTACTCATGAGTATAGTGTCGATACTTTCTATTCGATACCGTGTCCCTAGTTGCAGTCTGCAAAACATTAGTCAGCCAACTTGCAGGCAAGTTGGCTGACTAATGTTGAAAAGCCCAACTAAATTAGGTACTTCCTGCAGATTCGAATAAAAATGTTTGACAAAATATTTTGAAATGAAAACTTCTTTAGGTGCGTTGGGCATTTTTGAGATTTTTGTAAACGCGATTGTACTCTTTATTTATATTAAGTTACGGATCAATTTTCTATGCAAGTATTTTTACTTTAAAGGTTTCGGAAGTATTATTTTTTTGTAAACGCGATTGTGCTCTTTATTTGAATAATATTACGGACCAATATTCTATATAAGTATTTTTCTTCCACCAAGGCGATCTTTTTCAGGTTTTCAGTCCTGTCGGCACTCCCGGAGTGCCACCACTTTTTTTTTCAGCCAGTTTTCAGTTTGTAATTTATCTAAGTTAGCCTAATGTGAACTGCTCGTCACCTATTGCAAAATATTTATTTTCCCGATGCTGGGACGTTCATCGTTGAGGAGTTCTCCAGGTACTTTGTCATCAGCTCCACTTCTCCATAATGTATTGTGACGAGCATAAATTGCTTGGCAACCATAATATTAAAGCAATCTAATCACAATCCGTGAAATACTAACCGTCTGTGTTCTTCATCATCAGTTCTACTACTTCTACTTCCACCAAATGGTGCTTTTCGAGAGCAACTGCACCAGTTAGGCAGATACTTTAAAAATACCCAAATAGCTCTATAGCTATTTGGGTATTTTTAAAGTATGTGTATTTTTGTACTATGTGTGCCTGTAATATTTGAAGAGTTCCCTCGATTTCTCCAGGATCCCATCATCAGATCGTGACCATATTACAGTGGGACCACCTCGGAAATATACCCTTTTAAACAAAAATTATTTTGCTAATCCGTCTATATAATGAATGACGCAGAAAAGCCCAACCAAACAAAAAAAAAGATAAGTATAAACATCCGAATTGATAACCTACTCTTTTTAGAAGTCGGTTAAAAAATGCAAAAAAAACAGGCGCTGTTTTCGCGCGGACGCGGACCGCAAGACTAATAAAAAAAGCGCGGTCGTCGCGCGCATCTCTTTCACGTAGACGCGTAGCCACGCGGCACTGAGCGGTAGCTTCAAAATGTACCTAGTCCTTTGACCACGCCGCCGCCGCCGCCGCGCGGGCCGCCAATCCATTAGTACGTCAATGCAAAGTAATTCTTATGTGATTGCAATAAGGTATAAGTTAGAATGATTGATATTTGCGAGGACTTTTTTATTTGGAAATGGAGAAATGATTATTTTTTTGTAAAAATAGTCAAACATCCTAATTTATACCTTACAACAATGAGAAAAGAGTCACATTGCAATGACTAACTATTTTGCTTATGATTGTATTTCACTTTGGTAGTAGTCTGTCAGTCTGCCTAGATTTTTCCCAACTATTTTAATTGCGTAATTTATTTTCGTAAATAATTATGACAAATTTGTTTCATTTTGACACTTCAACAACATTCATTGCGTTGTTTACCTTGTTGAGCAGAATTTGTTTTCCAACTTATAAAGCAATGGATTAGCAATCTGTTTTAAATCGAAACAAATTATGATTGATCATATATTACGCAATTAGGGTACCTCCACTAGTTACCTAATACCTGGGTTATACGAGAACAGTCTTTCGGGCTTCTGACGACCCGTAACGATTGTCAAATATCTTCGAATGGCAGCTGGGACCACGAGGCACGGAAGAGTCTCGGTATGTAAAGATCGTCACTCACCCACCAACCTTTGGCAAGCGAAGTACAGTCAGAAGCCCTAGTATGAGTTTCTTTTTTAACCATCTCGACCTTACGCATCGACCGCGTTCGGCGGGCGCTCCGATTGGCCTTTCACCAGTGTAGGCCAGTGAAGGGCCAATCGGAGCGCCGCCGTACGCGGTCGATGCGTAAAGTCGACATTGTTAAAAGAAACTCACACTACGGGTCTACGGCCTCTGATTGATCGACCCGTGACGCTGTTATTACTTTTTGAAATAAAACGTTAAATAAAACTAAGCCTTTGGTTAGCAGGACAATTTTAGGTAAGTATCTACCTAGGTTAGGTTGGGTTTAAATGACGGACCGGGGAATCGAACTGCTTGCTGAGCGTGGGCTCCTCCCACGCTCAGCAAACGCGCACAGACCTGCCTTCGTCCTCTGACGAAGATCGTCTACTGAGCTCAGCTCGGTTTGCACCGCTATTTATACTCTCTTGGTGTGGCGTCGCGCTGCCAACGCGATATCGCGGCGATATCGCGGCGGCACCATACAAAATGTTCCTATTTCAGGTGTCGCGCTGCGAATCGCCTCCGCTACGCGATATCGCCGCTATTCGCAGCGCGACACCGACAAAGGACACCTAGAAAGTATAAATGGCGGTGCATTCCGAGCTGAGCTCAGTAGTAGACGATCTTCGTCAGAAGACGAAGTCTAGTCTGTGCTTGTTTGCTCATTGTAGCTACCTCTTATTATTTTTAAGACCTGTATAATTCTACACTCATGTTTTACAAAATAAATATCTTGTATCTTGTATCTCATTGTGGGGTCCTAGGTTCGAGTCTCCGATCGGTCAACATAACCCAACCTAACCTAAGTAGGTAGGTACCGCAGCGTAATGAAATGAAATTGTTTATTCTGTAAATAGGATATCGGAATCACTTTTACAAATCATATTAAAAAAATAAAAATAAGCTAGCTGAGTTCGGCGTTTCCTATCTGCCTACTCCGAGAAGAAAGGCCGAAACAAACTCAGAGGTCACAGTCTCTTTTAAAGTCCAGACATAATCTTGGTCAGGCCATATGAGGACCATGTAGATTAGTGTCTGAAATGGTATTTTGAGGAAAGAACCACACAGATTTGAGTGAACCTGTCCAGTCAGTGCAAGCATTTGTCAGTAATCGTGGAGCTCAACTCAGAACTTAAGGAGCTCAACTCGACGAACAATACCAAAGAAAGGACATTTGGGTAGGCCGCATAAACTACTCAAACTGCCAGACCATAATTAAAACTAACTGAAAAATGAAAATAATAATGATATCCACATAGTCCTCACATTCACAATAATTAATTAAGTAATTAAAATAATATAATACTTTACAAAGTAAGCGTAAGGAGTGTAGGTACCACACTACTATTAACTAACTAACCACACTACTAACTAACTGGCGAATTCGGTCTTTTTATACGAAGTATACTTTATTTAAAAATCGAGATTTTTAATTTAGTTTCCAATCTATGTGATTTCGTAAAAATAACTTAATTTATACATGGGTATAAAGTTTACTTTCGGTTGTAGCCCGTTTTTATGGCCTGTTTATGAGTAGGTAGAAACTTACGTAGGTACCTACTTATCATTTTGAAATCATCTTAATTTAACCACCCGTAAAGACATACGAGTAGGTATATTGGCACTAACCTAGGTACCTACTTACTTTTAATTTACTTATCAAACTAATTCCGTACCTATCTCCGTGAATTCTACTCTAATAAAATTGTGCTCAATATGACATGTAGGTATAATACCATAAATGAATAAATACGCACATAACTGGCAAAATGCGGCTGTACTATAAGTAGGTAGCTACACCTCTGCCTAATCTTTTGGGGATTACAGGCGTGATATTTAAGAAATACCTACTCCGATGTTCATAAATACTCGGATATTTGGATAAATAGTATCTTATGTCCTAATCCAGGTCACGATCTACCCATGTGCTAAATTTCATCCAAATTTGTTCAGCATTTTAGCGTGAAAGCGTGACAAACAAACAAACTCACTTTTGCATTTATAATATTAATTAGGATAGTAGGTACTTAAGAGTCCGTGCGCGAAAAAAATCCTCTTTTGTCAATTACTTATTTAATTGTGAGAAAGCTTGAAATAATTGAAAGATTATGTATATCTGTATATCATTCGTGTCAGTCAGGTGTAGTTGCATCACTTTTGCGCTCTCGAAAATATGATATATTTCGCCTTTGATTTACTTAATGAATAAAAATATTGTTTAAATTTAAAATAAAAATTACATTTTATTTCAAGGATAGCTGAAGGCCAAGGTCTGATTTTTAAATTTCTTGATATGGTTTGCTAAATAATAGGAAAAAATACGTGACCGACAGGATTTTAAAAAAATATAGGTTTTTCAATATTATTTTTTGCTATATTTTGTATGGAAGTTGATCAAAGTTGTTGAGCCATATGACCATATAATGATATTTTATAATTTCAAAATCAAAAGAAGTTTCTTACAACAAAATGATCAAAAGTCAGTCTCGCGTCATTTTTCGGAAAACTTGTTGCAAATACCTATCAGTGATTTTCCATGAATACTTAATTTATTTGAAAAATCCCTTTCAGCCACAAGCAAAACAAAGAACTCGGCTTTTAAAAGAATTTAAACAAAACTATTTATGATTTGATAAATAGTTCTGTTTAAATTCTTTTTCCCTTTCTCACAATCAATGAACAAAAAAGATCAAAATCAGTAGATTTCGTGCACGGCCCCTTAACTACTAACAAACTGTCTCGTTGGTCTAGTGGTCGCAAGTAGCAACTGCGCGTAAGCTCCTGGCACTTGTAATGTAACACAGCCGTGCGCATTCAGACGATGTACTCGAACTGTTTCTCGCACAGCTGATATCACGCACTCGACTGCTAGCGGATCCCTACCCTGCCGCCCGCGCAACAGACCGCGACCGCTAAAAAGTACCTACCTACGACAAATGCAGACCATTTCAACTCCCGTTGCCCGCCTATTTAGAGTTAAGTAGGTACCTACCTATCAATAGTGATAAAATAAAAAGAAATTGTTTATAAACGAATTCTAGGACACTGAACGAGACACGATAGAAGTTTTATGTTAGAAACTTATGACGCCTATGGGCGTTTAGTGTCCCTGAAAGTGTTAACCATTTTATTCATTTCATCCAACAATATTTGCATTGAATAGATCTTTTTGATTTTAGAGTCTTAAGTAGGTACATACTTATGAGTTGCAGGCAATTTGGCTGACTAAATGTTGAAAAGCCCAACTAAATTAGGTAAGTACTTCCTGCAGATTTTAATAAAAATGTTTGACAAAATACCTATTTTGAAATGAAAACTTCTTTAGGTGCGTCAGGCATTTTTGAGATTTTTGTAAACGCGATTGTGCTCTTTATTTATATTAAGTTACGTATCAATGGTCTATGCAAGTAAGTGTTTTTACTTTAAAGGTTTCGTAAGTATTATTTTTTTGTAAATGCGATTGTGCTCTTTATTTAAATAAGATTACGGACCAATATTCTATATAAGTATTTTTCTTCCACCAAGGCGATCTTGTTCAGGTTTTCAGTCCTGTCGGCACTCCCGGAGTGCCACCACTTTTTTTTTCAGTCAGTTTTCAGTTTGTAATTTATCTAAGTTAGCCTAATGTGAACTGCTCGTCACCTATTGCAAAATATTTATTTTCCCGATGCTGGGACGTTCATCGTTGAGGAGTTCTCCAGGTACTTTGTCATCAGCTCCACTTCTCCATAATGTATTGTGACGAGCATAAATTGCTTGGCAACCATAATATTAAAGCAATCGAATCACAATCCGTGAAATAGGTACTAACCGTTTGTGTTCTTCATCATCAGTTCTACTACTTCTACTTCCATCAAATGGTGCTTTCCAAGAGCAACTGCACCAGTTAGGCAGGTATTATAAAAAAAAACCAAATAGCTATAGGTGTGCCTGTAATATTTGAAGAGTTCCCTCGATTTCTCCAGGATCCCATCATCAGATCGTGACCATATTACAGTGGGACCACCTCGGAAATATACCCTTTCAAACAAAAATTATTTTGCTAATACGTCTATATAATAGAATAGAATAGAACGACGGAGATAAGCCCAACCAAACAAAAAAAAAGATATGTATAAACATCCGAATTCATAACCTACTCCTTTTAGAAGTCGGTTAAAAAATGCAAAAAAAAACAGGCGCTGTTTTCGCGCGGACGCGGACCACAAGACTAAAAAAAGCGCGGTCGTCGCGCGCCACATAGACGCGTAGCCACGCGGCGCAGGACTGAGCCACTACTGAGCGGCTGATTTGCGGTACCTAGCTTCAAAATGTACCTAGTCCTTTGACCACGCCGCCGCCGCCGCCGCGCGTGCCGCCAATCTATTAGTACGTCAATGCAAAGTAATTCTTATGTGATTGCAATAAGGTATAAGTTAGAATGATTGATATTTGCGAGGACTTTTTTATTCGTAAATGGAGAAATGATTATTTTTTAGTAAAAATAGTCAAAGATCCTAATTTATACCTTACAACAATGAGAAAAGAGTCACATTACAATGACTAACTATTTTGCTTATGATTTTATTTCACTTTGGTAGTAGTCTGTCAGTCTGCCTAGATTTTTCCCAACTATGTTGGGGTCAGCTTCCAGCCTTACCGGATGCAGCTGAATGAATACCAGTATTTTACATGGACCGACTACCTATCTGTACCCAAATTGCGTAATTTATTTTCGTAAATAATTATGACAAATTAGTTACATTTTGACACTTCAACAACATTCATTGCGTTATTTACCTTGTTGAGCACAATTTGTTTCCCAACTTATAAATAAAGCAATGGATTAGCAATCTGTTTTAAATCGAAACAAATTATGATTGATCGTGTATTACGCAATTAGGGTACTTCACTAGGTACCTAATACCTGGGTTATACGAGTACGATACGTCATGGTCAGACTGCTTGTCAGTCTTTCGGGCTTCTGACGACACGTAACGATTGTCAAATATCTTCGAATGGCAGCTGGGACCACGAGGCACGGAAGAGTCTCGGTATGTAAAGATCGTCACTCACCCACCAACCTTTGGCAAGCGAAGTACAGTCAGAAGCCCTAGTATGAGTTTCTTTTTTAACCATCTCGACCTTACGCATCGACCGCGTTCGGCGGGCGGTCCGATTGGCTTTTCACCAGTGTAGGCCAGTGAAGGGCCAATCGGAGCGCCGCCGTACGCGGTCGATGCGTAAAGTCGACATTGTTAAAAGAAACTCACACTACGGGTCTACGGCCTCTGATTGATCGACCCGTGACGCTGTTATTACTTTTTGAAATAAAACGTTAAATAAAACTAAGCCTTTGGTTAGCAGGACAATTTTAGGTAAGTATCTACCTAGGTTAGGTTGGGTTTAAATGACGGACCGGGGAATCGAACTGCTTGCTGAGCGTGGGCTCCTCCCACGCTCAGCAAACGCGCACAGACCTGCCTTCGTCCTCTGACGAAGATCGTCTACTGAGCTCAGCTCGGTTTGCACCGCTATTTATACTCTCTTGGTGTGGCGTCGCGCTGCCAACGCGATATCGCGGCGATATCGCGGCTACACCATACAAAATGTTCCTATTTCAGGTGTCGCGCTGCGAATCGCCTCCGCTACGCGATATCGCCGCGATTCGCAGCGCGATAATAACAAAGAAACATTCCTTTGTCGGTGCCGCGCTGCGATTCGCGTGTCGCAATGTTCTAGCATCACGTGACGCGATGTATCTGTGTCGCAGCGCGACAGGTCGCTCCTGTGTGAAGTGTCGCGCGCGTTTTCATAGAAATTGTTCTACGGATATAATATCGCAGAATCGCGTCGCGCGACAAGTCGCGCTGGTCTGCACGAGCCTTAACGTCATCGAGAACTGTGATTGATAACATCTAGAACACTGATGTGACTGGTAGTTCCAGCCATGATACCATTATCCGGCAGTACGCCACAAAATAATGAAAATAACGCGACACTTATCGTAATGCGTGCTCGACGCATATCAAGTATAATGTATTATAATAACATTCAGATTGTGGGTGTGTGCCTTCTCGTTGATAACACTCGCGTGACCGAATATGACTCATCGAAGGAGATCAGGTACGCGTACTCCGTTGTAAGTACAGTGCGTGCCACTAAAGATGAGACTTGACACACCACGTGGTTTGACTTGCGCAATAGACGATTTATGGGTCTCTTTAGCGGTATGAAGTCCGCGCCGGGGCGTCATCGGGGCGGCGGAAGGAGCTGCGGGAGGCGCGGTCAAGTCTCATCTTTCGTGGCGCGTATTGTAATTGTAAGTAACTTGCTTGACATACGGAAGAGGGAATTTAAAAAATGGCATTTGTAGACAGGACCCTCTAATTATTCTCATTCTGCGCTCCTAAAAATATTATTTAACACTTAATTTAATGATTGCGCCTCTTTTTGTGAACTTCAAATGTTTGTGGGGTAAGGTTAGAACTGTGACCAACGCGGTTGGTCACAGTTCTAATCTATCTAACTCATTTGATAGGGGTGACCTAGCTTAGTTACTGTGGCGACCAATTCGGCTCGCGCGTGGTTAGTCACAGTTCTAGTCACCTAACTCATTTGGTCGGGGTACTTTAGTTACTGCGACCAACTGTGAAAGAAGGCCAGAAAGTTAAAAACAGGTTCCATTTTTAGGGTTCCGTAGTAAACAAGGAACCCTTATAGTTTCGCCATGTCCGTTTGTCTGTCTGTGCACGGCTTACCTCAAAGACTCTTAGTACTGTAATTTGGTATGAGCATAGATATTAATCACGCCGACAAAATGGTGAAACAAAATCTTGAAAAAAATAATTTTTGTTACCTCCCCTACACGTAAAGGCTCTTTCAAACAGGCGCGACACGCGACGCGACACAAAGACACCGCTCGTCGCGCGACGAGCGGTGTCTTTGTGTCGCGTCGCGTGTCGCGCCTGTTTGAAAGAGCCTTAAAGTGGAGATGTTTTTTTCTTTTCTTTTCCTCATCAGTGTGGGGTGTCATTGGAAAGGCCGTTCAAAAATATTGTGAGTTTCTTAAAATCATTTTTGGAGTCAGGGATCCTTTTTCGAAATATTAAGCTTTAAAGTGCATTTATGCTGAGCGATGGCCGTTTTGCGTGGATGTGACGCATATTTCCCCGCAATTTGTTATTTACGTGTTTTTTTTTATTATTATCTTTCTTTGTGTCTTGTTTACCGCAAATAAACGTATTTTCTTTCTTTCTTTCTAATTTTTGTTAGAGTCAAGTGTCCCCCCCCCATGCCAGCTAAATGGTTGGTTTTAGGTGTGAAAAAATACACAGCAGAGTAGTACATATAACGAAATTAAAAGGAAAACTATCACAGCTAAGTAGGCTTTACAAGTTAACGAGTAATAAACTTACATTTGCGGTTGCAAAAACACATTCTCCCATACATTCCGTATGGGAGAACATGTTTTTCAACTACAAAGTTGTTTGTTCTTGGGATAAATTCATCCCAACTACGGAACCTTTCATTGTGCGTGATCCGACACGCACTTGGCCGGTTTTTGCTCCTCCTCAACGAGGGTTTTCATTAAAAAGAAAAAAAAAAAACAACCGACTTCCAAAAAAACACTACAAAGTGAAAAATAAATTTAATTTCGGAAATCGGTGGCAAAAACGAAAATTCAAAATCAAAGACACCGACTTCCGAAATTAAAGTTATTTTACACTTTGTATAGTTTTTGTTTGGAAGTACCTAGGTTGTTTTTCTTTTTTCATGATAGCCCTCGTTCCGCCGTGTCAATCCGATACACTGTAACTCGAGTTACAGTGTTTTTCCTTAATAGCACTCATTCGATTATTTCGAGACAGTTACATATCCCTATATTAATATATTTTATAGTATGTAGAAGGAGATATGAGTACACACAAAACACTGTATTTTAATTATATGTATGGTTTAAAAAAGTTTTAAAAGCCCTTTTCACGAAATAGGTATTTCTGAGATACAATGTTTTCGATTGACACGTCAGCGTTGAGTATCAGCATCTAATGCTTATAGCAACATTAAAACATGTAAATCACAATGAAGTGTGACTCGGGATAGGTCATGAATCACACTTACCAGTCAGTGATGTTACAAACCATTCAATTGTTGTGGAACAAACAATTGTCTCGTTTGTCACAATTTTATTGTACTCACTTGTAAGCAACAGTGGAGACGAAGGGTTACAAGCTCAGAGTTCGGCGTGGGAGAGGGACAAAAATTTAAAGTGTTCTTGTCTTTTTATATCTTCCTCGCTGGGCAAATGGTCTCAAGTTTTTTGGTTGGTATATTGGCGTGTGCTAGCTGACATATGGCCAATAATTTATCATTTAAATTATTTTTTGTGCTGCTTAATGTTTTTTTTTTTACATACTATTAGAATCATTTATTTTCTAACATGAACAGACAGCTGTGCTGCTGGAGAGTTTGTTGCAACACTTCTTCTTCCCAGCTAAAGGCACTAGAAAGTGGTGAAGGGTGGGCGTTTTGGGGGACTGTCTTATAGAATTTTGACGTTCGAAAAGTGCTGATTTTCAGCCTAGTTTGAATAAATTACTTTTGATTTTTTTTTTATTTCAATGAAGGTAGAGTTCGATTCGATCGCTGACTAGAGATATTTTCCATTTTGCCCTTACGCAACGTATCAGAAAATCCCTTGGTCTCCCAAGTTACCCGCTTTTTGCTAAGACACGGACACCTTGTCGTTCCAAGCAACGCGGGTGAACGCGCCTCTCTATAGACTATAGCCGAAATTACAACAAACATTTTTGAAGTGAAAACTTCTTTAGGCGCGTTGGGCATTTTTGAGATGGGACTAAACCATTGATTTCGCGACATCATGACGACACCAGCTTTTGACCATTAAAAAGACATCAACGCGTTGATACCGCGGTGCCGATTGTTTTTTCAAGGTTTCACTTCTGTCGGCACTCCCAAAATTTTTGGAAATATTTAGTGAATAGTCTGCATTAGCGTGTGTAATAATGTCTCTTTTTTATTGTTGTTTTCGTAATAACTATATCGGTACTATTTCTTTTATTTTAAAAGAGAAGTACATCCTCTTTTTTCCCTTCTTTTTGTAACTTGAATATTGTGTCTTCACCGTATCTTTACCCTAGATAATCTGTGGAAACATCGTGGTTTGTACATTAACCCACTTCAAATTATTTTGTAATCTTAGATGTAATATACAATTGTTTGTTTTCCTCAACAAAATTGGTTCCGTTTGGTAGTTTTAGAAGATCCACGCAGTCTCTTTGAGGAGTGGCTACAGAGGCGCCACGGCGTCCTCACCTTCCGCCTGACGCAGGTCCTCACCGGACACGGCTGTTTCGGGAGGTTCCTGTACAGGATAAGGTGGGAGGAAACACCCGGGTGTCACCATTGTGTGGATCGCCTGGAGGACACGGTGGAGCATACGGTGGAGGTCTGCCTGGCTTGGGCGGAGCATCACCGTGTCCTCGTGGAGGCGATCCGCGGCGGTGATCTCTCGCGTCCAGCCCTGGTTCAGGCCATGGTACGGAGCGAGAGGAAATGGGAGGCCGTTACCTCCTTTTGCGCGCAGCGGTAATGCTCGCGTAGGAGGAGGCGGAACGCGTGAGGGAGAGGCGAATTTCGCGCCCTCGCCCCTAACCGCCGCAGGAGGAGACCTACTTTCGTTCTATAAAAAGATGATAGATTTATAGTCTTAAAAAAAAAAACCCTGAAAGGAAAATCAAACACGGCGTGTGTGTTCGAGTTTCCTTTCAGGGTTTCTTTTTTCGAACACGGCACGGCCTGTTCGAGTTCGCGACAAGTCAATCGTCATCCTGAGGATGCCTCGTTGAGCGGTGAAGCACGTGTCGATTTTTTTAAGACTCTTTAGAAATAGGGAAGCGGAACAGGTTACTAAATATATCCAGTTCTATCAATTAACTAACAAAATTCCTACCCTACCTACTAACCTACATACCTACCTATCCTACCTATCCATCGAGATATCATCAAAATTCATGCAAGCCTAGCCTAAATAAAAATAAAAATGTTTTGAGTGGACCACCCTTGTCACTTAGGGGTATGAAAAATAGATTACGACCAATTCTCAGACCTACCAAATATACACATAACATTTCATAAAAATCGATCAAGCCGTTTTGGAGGAGTGTGGCGACTAACATTGTGACACGAGAATTAAATATATACATGTCACCAGTATAAAGGAATTCAACGAGGAACAGGATGAAAAGTTCTTCATCCTCTATAGAAAGGGAGCATCCTTCCACCAGATAGCCATCTATCTGATCGGAGACAAGACAAGACAACAATTTGGTCAATTGTGGTCTTATTTTTGTCATATTATTTTTTTTATCGCGCGGATAATTCAGCTTGCGCAATTTAGGATTTGCGTGACGTCAGATTTATTGCGTAATAATAATAATAATAATAATAATTGCAAAATAATACTGGCAACACCGTGTCAACAAAACTTCCAAATATCTCATAATTTTAACAATAATAAATTTTCACGTACTTTTACACTTTTACAATAGTTTTTCCGTATAAACCGAACCTGGATCCTGAATTTATCTAAAAACCAAGTAAAGAGTTCAAAATGCAATAGAATTATTCCAAAAACTGCCGAATCGGAGGTGACATGACAGATGTCACCTCCGATAAAACAATGAACGAGAAAATGAAGATTACAGAAGTGATGAAGATCTAATGTTGACACGATTAGCAGCTCGACGTGCACGCCTACCACCTCCGGACTCGCCGCTCAGCTCCGCCTCGTCGCCGCCGGTACGCAGCCCCACTGTGAACGCTGTGATGACACCGGCCGCGGCAGTTGCGTCGAGCTCGAGCGACGAGTATTTCTCCCCGCCCACGACGCCACCACCTGCTCGCCGACGGGGAAGACGCCGGCCGCCGGATGGCTTAGGACCTCGAGGCCCACCGGCCTCTGATAGGGTCCCAGCTCCCGGCGGAAGTGTGCAGCGCATGAGATGGACACG
The DNA here is from genome assembly GCA_916610215.1 of Omphaloscelis lunosa. Classification (NCBI taxonomy): domain Eukaryota; kingdom Metazoa; phylum Arthropoda; class Insecta; order Lepidoptera; family Noctuidae; genus Omphaloscelis; species Omphaloscelis lunosa. The sequence goes on from OU744270.1 coordinate 7,365,598, forward strand.
ATCCATTAACGAAAACGTCATGCGCTCATACTATGGGGCTACAGAGGGGGGAAACAATCTGACCGCGTACCGTGTTCGGATGCTCTCTCTTTTCCAGGTGCTTGAGCCAGCTGTCAACGTTTCGGCACAACGACTGTCGGATCAGGTGCGGGTCATCCAGCGTAATCATATGTTGGATGACACTGTACTTGATCGCCTGCGAAGTGAAATGCAAAGTAGCCATGTCATCGCTCCCCCATTGCGAAGTGTTATAATACCATCACAGATGTCAAGTGTCATCACAAGTCAAGCTGACGAGAGGATTGATGACAGGGCTACAAATGTAAGTACCCAGTGCAATGAAGACTTGAGGAGTGCTTTAGAGGGTGCGATTCAGGAATATCGATTCATGTCGCCCGAACTTAGACCACGTTTACCTCGTTTGCCCATGCATAACAAAAATAAGGCGCTGGTGGCGGTTCTGGATTCGCAGTTGTCAAACTATTTTGATGACTGCGAAGACCTCACTGATACACATTCAATTCTGTACTGCGCGGCTGTAGCGGTATGTCGTGTAGCTCACCTCAAATTCTCTAATGACTCTAGAGCTACACGACCAAAACCAGCCGCACCAGCTTGGCAGTGCAGAATTGAACGCCGAATTAGTGGGGCCAGAACGCTCATCGGCAAACTAATCTGCTTCAGGGAGGGCAATACTCGCCCTAGAGTGATGCGCTTTGTGAGGCGGGCGTTCTTAGGGACTGATATCAGCCCTCAGGACTATATGACCCGTGTCACAGAGCGCATCGACTTCCTGAAGCAGAAAGTGTATGCATGGGCAAACCGTATTCGTAGGTATAAGCGGCGAGTAGAACGATACACTCAGAATCGCACCTTCCAGAGCGATGAAAGGTGGGTTTATAGGGCTTGGGAGCGACCAGACCAAGGTGTGGCTGACACGCATCTGCCGGATGATGATGCCATGTGCTCTTTCTGGCGCAGCATCTGGTCGGTACCTGTCAGTCACACCGAAGGTGATTGGACTCGGGAAGTCGAGCGAGCCTGCGATCCAATACCAGAAATGGGGGCTATTACTATCTGCCCCCAAGATGTAGCTCGTGCAGTCCGTCCGTTGCCTAACTGGAAGTCTCCAGGGCCGGACGGGCTGCACAACTTCTGGATCAAATGGTTCGTAAGATCGCATGCTCGCTTGGCGGCTCAGTACCAGACTGCTTTGGAGTCTGGTTCGCTACCCCAGTTCCTAACGACAGGAGTTACCCACCTGCTCCATAAATCTGGTAGCACCGCGGAACCCAAAAATTATAGACCGATCACGTGTTTACCGACGGTCTATAAAGTTCTTACATCCATTTTGAGAGCTAAAATTAACAAACATATTGACACCAACTCCATTATGTCTGTCTCTCAAAATGGATGTAGGAACGGGTCCCGCGGTACTAAGGAGCTACTCCTCATTGATATGGCCATTAGCCAACAGGTTCGCCGTTCCCGAAAGGATCTGTCGACATGCTGGATAGATTATAAGAAGGCCTATGACTCGGTGCCACATACATGGCTCATGAGGGTGCTGGAGTTGTATAAAGTACATACAACTCTGCGCACTTTCCTGATGTCGTGTATGGGGCAATGGAGGACGGTCCTTCGCTATCCAGGATGTCGAAATATCCAGAGGAATAGCGAGCCGATAAGGATCGAGCGAGGCATATTTCAAGGCGACAGTTTGAGTCCGCTCTGGTTCTGCTTAGCTCTGAATCCTCTAAGCACACTGCTGGAGGATTCAGGTCTTGGCTATCGGTTGAGGAGAGGTGGTCAGGTTATATCTCACCTCCTCTACATGGACGACCTAAAACTCTTTGCCCCCAACAATTTGCAACTGATGGAGCTACTGAAAGTAACTGAAACTTTCAGTAGCGCCATCAGGATGGAATTTGGTGTGGACAAATGTGCGGTCATGCATGTAAAGCGAGGAGAGATTATGGAATCCGTGGGAACCCAACTCTCGGATTCCATAAACCTTAGAGCCCTCTCCGCATCCGAAACCTATAAGTATTTGGGTATGTCGGAAGCGTTGGGCATCAATGTTACTGACATGAAGCAATCGTTGAAGGAGCGCTTCTTTGGCCGCCTGAAAAAAGTATTAAATAGTCTTCTATCAGGCGGAAACAAGGTGCGCGCCTTCAACGGTTGGGTTATGCCGGTTTTGATGTACTCTTTCGGCATACTCAAATGGACTCAGACCGAACTCGACGCCTTGGATAGGAGGGTCCGTACGTTGCTGACTGCATATCGAATGCATCACCCACGGTCATCAGTAATGAGACTGTATATCCCGCGAAAGTGTGGAGGTCGAGGCTTTTTAAACGCTAAGACCCTCCACAATCGCGAGATATGCAGTCTCAGGGAATATTTCCTTGGAGTCGACGTGGGGATGCATCGAGATGTGGTCGTGGTGGACAAGGGCCTTACCCCGCTCTCCTTGGCTAAAGAGAACTGGCGCAAGCCTGTAGTGCTTGACACTAAAGATCGCATGGAGATATGGCAGAGTAAGGAGCTTCACGGACGCTACTTCCGGGCCCTGCATGGGCCCGATGTAGATTTACCAGCGTCCGTAACCTGGCTGCGTTTTGGTGACCTCTTTGGGGAAACCGAAGGTTTTGTCTGTGCAATTATGGACGAAGTTATGATGACGAACAATTACCGGAGATTCATTGTGAAGGACGGCACGGTTGACATCTGTCGGGCATGCCACCGTCCGGGAGAATCAATCCGACATATTATCTCCGGGTGTTCTCGTCTAGCTAATGAAGAGTACTTGCATAGACACAACCTTGTAGCCAGGATTATCCACCAGCAACTTGCTCTGAAATACAGCCTTGTGGAATCGGAAGTGCCGTACTACAGGTATGTGCCCGACCCAGTTCTCGAAAATGGAAATATCACATTGTACTGGGATCGATCCATCATCACTGACAGAACTATTGCTGCCAATAAGCCTGATATAGTGGTGGTGGATCGAGGAGAACGGCGCACAATGATTATTGACATAACGGTCCCGCATGACGAGAACCTCGTGAAAGCTGAGAAAGATAAACAAATCAAGTATCTTGACTTGGCTCGCGAGGTTGTCGACATGTGGGATGTAGATTCAGCAATCATTGTGCCGATAGTCGTGACAGCCAATGGCTTAATCGCCAAGAGCCTCGACCAACACCTAAGGAGGCTCTCGTTGGGCAGCTGGATCAAGGGCTTGATCCAGAGAGCGGTACTCCTAGACACGGCTCGCATTGTCAGAAGGTTCCTCTCCCTGGAGCCCTGACCGCCGGTAGCTTGGACCCTGTTCCCGATACCGGTGGGCTACTATTTTTTATATTTTTAAATGTTTTTATATTTTATATGTTTTAATATTTAAAAATATAAATTATATGTATTTAAATGAAATAAAGGAAATAATAATATTTATTGAGCAAAAACATTTGAGTACAAAATAACTTATATACTACAGCAATAGGTACATATACAACAGAGACATAGGCATGTTGGAGTGGAGAGCAGGGCAAGACCGAGTTCTGTGCTAGGAATTAACCTGTATTACAGGAACTAGGCAATGCTCCGTCCTCTCACCAAAAACAAGCTCATATGAACCATTACCGTAGCAAAAAGAAGAACTTGACTCACTGAGTTCCCTAATTAGGCATGCCTGTTGATAGGGAATCAGTATTTAAATAAGCAGGTACAAATTAAAAGACTATGAAGTATGGGTGTGCCACATTTATAGTGTTGTGTTTAAAGTGTGAGTATAATATGTTGTGTGTGTGGTTGTAGTGATGTGTTTATTGTGGTTGTAAGGACGTGAGTGCTTTGTGGGAGTTTGATTTAGGTTGGTGGTATTTGTAAGTTGTATAATTATTTATAATCGAGTAAACTAGTTTGATCCAATCTTATTAACTGGGAAATTTTTGATTTGCTTGAGATAAATTATAAAAATACGTAACTATTACTGATTTAATAGATTCTCAGTTTCTATGTAATTTAACTGTAAAAGCCAAGATATTATTTTGTTTTTAACTTCAGTTAGTTTAAGTGGGTATAAAATCAGTAGTTTGTTAATTCTATTGTATAGTAGTCCACTCATAACCAAGTAGTGCCGTTTGGCCATTACAGTCCTATGTCTAACTGAGGGGCAGACTATATCCGATCGACGTTTATTGTGATATAATAAGGGGTCAAATGTTAAGCTGGCGTGCTTCTTGGTTAAAATATGTTGTATAAATAGCTGTCTCACTGTCAGAACACCTATTTCAATATAGAGCTTAGAAGTTGGATATCGACGGATCTTTTTGGTCATAACCTTGAGCACTGCTCTTTGTGCTCTCTCAAGGGGTAAAAGTATGGTTTTGGCTGCTCCACCCCAAGCCGAGATGCAGTATGATATGATGGACTGACAAAGTGCTTGGTAGGTCATCCTGAGAGTTTCAAGGCTGGCGGCATTACGGAGCAACTTGAACACATAAATTAGCTTTCTGACACGTGAGGTTAAAGAATCAATGTGGGACTGCCATTTCAGAACTTGGTCAATTTTGATTCCTAGGTACTTAACAGTGTTTGCACGAGATATAGTTGGACAATCACAGTTGTTGGAAAGGTATGACAAACAAGTATGAGATTTGATGAAGAAAGAGTCCAAGGGCGGAACTCCAGAGACTTTCATTCCGAAGGTTATAAAATTTGTTTTGTTGATGTTTAGTGTCAGTAGGTTACAGGACAACCAGAACACAGCTTTTCGTAAGGCGATTTCTGCATAAGCTTTAACATCGTCCCAGGTAGGGCCGTGTATGAGGAGCACAGTGTCGTCCGCGTAAGTTAGTACCTGGCAGTTGGGAGATTTTAATTCACAAAGATCATTAATATAAATAGTAAACAAAAGGGGACCCAAAATACTGCCCTGGGGGACTCCAAAAACCAGTTTCGCGTCTTCACTTATGCATTCCCCTATTCTGACTGCTTGTGTTCTGTTCGCCAGGTAGTCCTGAAATATATCAAGAGCCAGACCCCTAACGCCAACCCTTTCCAATTTAGAGACAAGAAGCGGGATGGAGACGGTGTCAAACGCCGGTGCGTAGTTCGTAAATGGCGTGACAGATGCCGCCACACTTCTATAGCCGGAGACAACCACTTTTCATCAAATGGGTCGTTGTCCACTAAACCATTACATAGGCCACAATTGTAAAGCAACAACAACAAACACATGTATTACGTGACGTCTACGCCGTTAATTGGCTACAATTGTGCCTATATCCGGCCACAGCGGGTCGTTGAGCGGACTTATATTGAATTGTACCCGCAGCCACAGATTAATACAGATAGATGGTTCACTCAGCAAAATAATTTAAATCAAAAGCGACTCTTGTAACGACACAATAAAGTGCAACTCAGGTCGCATAGCGCTAATTACCTACAGTTATATTCGCCTAGAAGCTGCCTCTTTTTCTATCGCGTAACTCTTAGATCTTCTGAATACGTTACACTCACTGAATTGGCCCGACAATACGAGCCCGCCGCGTACTTGTAGCTTCATACCAAAAATGCGGAGTGAACCATCTGTATTCATCTGTGCACGGATATTTATTTAAGAGGAGGCTCCCTAAATTGTATGTTAATTATCCATTAATATTCTGAAAACGTCACGCATACAATCAAAATGGAGCTTTAGTGTAAGATCGAATGGATCTTTTTCTTTCCGTATATAAGACAGTTACGTAATTGGAACATTTTCACTTGATTCATTTTTTATTTGAATGTCTTGTCTTTTTTAAAGATTATTTGAAACAAAAACAAGATTACTCGGCTTTTACGTTTAAAATAATTATTCACAGTGAGAAAATATAGTTTATTATCCAGATACAAGATATTTTTTTCTCTTGATCAATTATTACTTTAGTTACAAACGAAATAAAAATTGAGACTTACGACATTTAGTTCCGTGCTTGAACACGACCAAAGAGCTCATGCGATATTCAACTTTATTACTGATGTGCTAGCGTTCAGCAGATAGTGGAGTGCCGGGGTGCATGGGGGCGGAGTTTGCGTTGGAAATTATGTTTGGAGTGTCTGGTCTTAAACTGGATAGTTATTGTGACGCCATTGACAAATCTATCTACTCCATCGTCTGCCTAGCCTATTCCCAACTATTTTGGGGTCAGCTTCCAGTCTTACCAGATGGCTGAATACCAGTATTTAATATCGAGTGACTGCTTATCTGACCTTCACAACCCAGTTACTGGGTAGGACGATACCCCTCGGTAAGACTACTTCTTCTACATTAAATAATATACATGCTTTTATTCCTAAAATGGAGTGGCAAAGGTGTATTTCGCTGTGTATACCAGTTATACGTCACGTATATAATAAGGAGCCTATCGCTACTTTTTTTTCCCTTTTCCATTATCCGGGCATAAAACCAAACTCCGGATTGCCATAAAAAATGTAATGAAAATGTTTTTTTTCCTAAATATCTCTAAGAGTATTTATTTCAAAATGATTTAAAAAAAATAGATTTTCACAACAAGCCCTTTCATTTGATATGTCACACGGTGCAGTTTGCAAAACTGTTTTTTTTTTTTAATCGTCCAATTTACCCCCGAAAAGTGACGCCCATATTCAAAATTAATTTATTTACGTTACACGTCCGTGTTTAGATAACAGAATTTCATTAGTGTACCAAATTTCAACTGAATTGGTCCAGTAGATTCGGAGCAAATTGGCTGTGACAGACGGACAGACAAGCAGCCAGACACGAGTGATCTTATAAGGGTTCCGTTTTTTTTCTTTTGAGGAACGGAACTCAAAACCTGGCGCTTTATCCATTGCGCTATTCTTCCCAAGTCTTACCAAGGGGTAGTTGCTCCATGTAAAATACTGGTATTCAGCTGCGTCTCGTTAAACTGGAAGCAGATCCGAACAAAGTTGGAAAAAGGCTAGGCAGAAGATGATGATATTGCAGTATAATTAGTAGTTCTTGGGCGACCGAGCTATAGAAAATGCTCATTTAATAGTATTAATTCATGTTTTATTTCATTCCATACTGCCATGAATAGTAGATACTTACTAATTCCATGCTGCCATGACCATTATTCTAATTTCATTATTGTCATGTCATTATTCATTATCTTGTTCTAAACTTTGGGCGACTGAGCTCTGCTCGGGTGAAAATACGGAGACAACTAATTGTCCCAGATATGAGACCTTGCTAGATCAATTTTTCGCCCCCGTAAACCCCTAAATTGCAACTTTCATCGAAATCGTTAGAGCCGATTTCGAGAACGTGAAAACAAAAACATACATACAAATATTGCTCGTTTAATAGTATAAGATTACTTACTAACAAAATGAATGATACCTACGCCTCTTTTGTTACAAAAAATCTGGTTCACTTTTTCCAGAACCATCTCATCAATATAACATAGTAATACTACTCTGCATACTCCTTTGTTCAACGAAAGGTAAATAAACTTTACTATAACACTCCACACATAACAAAATCAACCATATTCTGAACTACATTAGATTCAAAACTCACTGTCGTTAGTCTTTTACGACATGTCACAGTTACGGAGAATTTAACTCTATGAAGAAAAAATAAGGTAGATATTTGTGTGTTGAAATGTGAAGTATATAAAAACAACAGTTGACTTCCGAAGTGTGGTGATAGAGATCAGTATGGTTATCGATATGACGTCACTCATTAATTGGAACGGCCATGCAATGTTTACTGAATAAATAAAGGAAGTTTTGTTTTACTGAAGAGTGAGCATTTTGTATTGGCACGTGATGAGAAAGGAAATTAAATAAAAACGAAGGAATATTCGTTTCAAATTACGTAAGTTTCCCTTTAGTTATTTGGCGTTGATCATTCAAAAGGAGTGACAAATCTACTACAATGTGGGTCCCAGAAAATGACCGAGGAGAAGATGGCGGAGCGAATTTGGCGCCTACAGAGAAGATTGATCTACACTAGCTTAAGACAGAGAGCAGTGGAAAGGAGGAAGGGAGGCTTTTGCCCGGCAGGGGGCCAATAAGTAATGAAGTGTTTGAAGAAGTTTGTATTCTATGAAAATTTACCTAAACTTGTTACGCCATTATTTGACCCGATTTGAGGCAGGTCAGGAAATACTAAATTCTTATTTAGTGCTACAAAGAAAACTGTGGCGACACGCGATGTTTTCCAATCTGCCTAGCCTTTTCCTAATTATGTTGGGGTAGGGCTTCCAGTCTAACCGGATGCAGCTGAATATCAGTATTTTACATGGAGCGACTGCCTATCTGACCGCCACAACCCAGTAACTGGGTAATACGATAACCCTTGGTAAGACTGGTTGTCAGACTTTTGGGCTTCTGACGACCCGTACCGACTGTCAAAGATCCACGAATGACAGCCGGGACCAACGGCTTAACGTGCTCTCCGAGGCACGGAGGAGTCTCGGTATGTAAAGATGGTCACCCATCCCATCACTGATGGATCGGCCCGTGTGGCTGTTATTACTTAGCCACGAGCTCCTCACGACACGCGAAGTCTGTCGGAAAATATAGTAAAAAAATTGTCTTTGAAGTAATTTTCATTACAGAAACTTTATAAAAAAAAAAAGTATTTTATTCGGGACACGCACAAGAAATACAACTAAGAATTACCTCATAAAGATTCCAGAAAGACTAATGATTATTGTAAGAAATATTTTAATTATAATAGTTATTTGCACACGTGTTCATGTAGGATATGGTTTAAAGAACTTTCGTTATAAGTATTGGCCATATTCAAGCAAATAAATTATTTGAATTTGAGTTTGACTTATTAGAAAAACATTAATACGTAGTAAAAAATTCTATCGACATTTTTTAACACACAAGCACATCACTATTTTGCAAGTATCTCAATAAGCAAGCAAAAACTCGCCAAACAGGTTTCCACTGAAAACAGTTCAATCGGACAACGGCTTTAAAACTAATAGCTTAACACATATGGCCAATAGTTTTGTTTTTATTACTTAATGAAATAGCCCACTTTGATTTTTGTTTCTCTTTGCTAAAACTTTCCATGCATTATGACCGGATATGTATTAATTTTTAAGATACTACTTGTTTTTGAGCGGGTTAAAAGAACCTATTCACAAGCAGCTTGTAATGCTCCCACTGCTGGGACACAGGGCACCTCTGGATGAGTAGGCCATAATCCACCAAGCGGGCCCAGTGCGGATTGGTGGATGTCACATGTCTTTGAATTATTGCTTCTAGGACATGCCAGTTTTCTCATCATGTCGACTCACAATAGCATACCCATACTGAGGGGTAAAGCCAGATGCCCAGCAGTACGTGAAGTCGGGCTGTTGATAACAATGAGGGCTCAAAAAAATTGTCCCAGCAATAGGCTATGTTATAGGTTCATTACGCTATCACTTGCTTCAAAAATGTTGAAGGAAAATATTGTGAGGAAACTGGCATGCTCAAGAGATATTTCTCGACTGCATCTGAAGCCAAGTCGGAGGCCCATGGGTGGCTTTAAAACTCTGACACCAGGTTAGTCACTAACTAAGTAACTACACAAAGATGAATCCTACAAAAATCATTAGCAAAAGGTATAACAGAAAGTGTTTTAAAGTGAAAAAGAAAATAATCATTACTTCATTTGTACTGCTAATGAAGTCCAAGGCTTTAATGGCACACATACTTATTACTTTAGACAAATGAGGAATTAATTAGTTATTAGTACTAAGTCTCATTAGGAAATGTAAACATGATCAGACAATGGAATATTCTGACTACGTACTTCATTTAACATTATAATTATTGTTTCCCGCAATTCCACTAAATTACAGTTCCATTGTTGTTCTACATGTTCTTTATGTTTCTTTCAAATGTTGTGTGTTCATGATTTAAAAGTGGATTAAAGTTAAAATTACCATGAAGTTTTTAATGAGTTTATATGCTTTGAGCGCAGCTATTTTTACCTCATTTTGATTTTGACAAATAAAGATTTGATAGACTAGCAAATGCGCCAGTTTTAATAATAATTAGAACTGTGATACAATTAAAATAAGTTTACTTTTAAGTTCTAGGTAGTTAAAGTGCAATTGGTACAAAGGCACACATCTTTTTGGTTATAAACTTATTTCCTATCAATTTATACACTATTATGAATAGTTTTTAAGGTTCTGTACCTTAAAAGGAAAAAACGGAACTCTTATAAGATCACTTGTGTGCCTGTCTCTCCATCTGTCATAGCCAATTTGCTCTGAATCTAATGATCAACTAAGTCGAAATTTGGTACACATATGTATTTCTGTGACCCAAACACAGACCGTAAATACATAAATCAATTTTGGTCACTTTTGTGGGGCAAACAACAAAATTTAAAAAAAGTTTTGCAAACTGTACCATGTGAAAAATCAAATGAAAGGGCTTGTTGTGAGGAACTTATTTTTTTTTTTTTTAAATCAAAATAAATACATTTAAAGATATTTAGAAATTCAATGAAAATTGACCATTCCCCCTTATCTTTGAAACTACTGGAGCAAAGTTCTAAAAAAAAAAACCTAAAATGGCTCTTTACTCATAGATTATAAGAAGTAAATAAATCTGTCAATATTGTGTGTACAAACTTATATTTGCAGTTGGAATGTATGAAAGAACATGTTTTTCAACTACAATGTTAAGTTTGTATTTGGGACAAATCATCCCAACTACAGAACCCTTCACTGTGCGTGGACCGACACGCAATTGGCCGGTTTTTTTAAAGAAAAAAATATTGTCTATGAAGGCAGTCTATGTGTAGCATTAGCCATTTAATTAAGGTTTTGCTTGAATGCATTTTAAAATTAGAATGAGCATGATTACAAGTCACCTATTCCAATATTTCTATCTTCAGTTGTTAAAACAGAGACACATGGCAATGACCAACAAAAAGATCATGGAACCTTAATTTAAACTAAGTTATTTCACAACACAGCATATATATATTTGGAGTAAATTATACATAATTGTCATGTTATTCACCCATGTATATTTGCCATTTACAAAGGATTGGCTTTATGCCAGTTTCCTTTTAGTCACAAACAGCATGTGCCCCAGAAATGTGAACTCAAAAAAGTGTAACAAAGATAAAGAAGTTTTTATTCAGGCAGTATGTGTGTAGTGCTTGTGCCTTGTTCTTGTTGTTATATAAATTAAATATTACAAAGAATTGTTTGTTATTAAGTTGTTGTATTCAATTTTTTTTAACACCGTTGATTTGATCAATGCTCATTCATGTATTTTGTAACTCTTTGATACTTTTTAATGAATGAAACAATTAAAGTTGTTGAGTATTTCTCTTAGTACAATATTGTAGATCAAAACACTGTATTAATTACCATCCTAAAAAGTTACTCAGATTAAATAATAGGTGCTTACTGAGAAATAGAGTTAAATAAGTATAGTTAAAAGTATAAAAGTTGCACGCATACGACTTTGCCATGGTTAAAATCGAAAATTAATATTGCCTTGCATACCAAATCGATTAGGTATGCATTAAATTTAAAACTATAACTACAAACTATCACTTTGTCGTAAATTATGTGGACAAAGTTATCTTTCATGCATACGTTACGGAAATTGCACCCACTAACTTGACCAAGCCACTAAGTTGATACTTTTTTTAAATTCATAAACAATAACATTTTTTTCCAAGTCTTCAAAATGTGGCTGTGATCATCACATTATACGGGCGTGGTATTCATTATCATTATAAAGTACTGATTGTATAATTAGTTACAATAGATCATCTATTGTTTGTCCAACCAAATAGGTCTATGAATAATAGAACGCGAAACTAACTTTCGATTTCGAATCAAGAATATTAAATCTAACAAAGGGTCCCAACAAAAGTTATTTAAATAAAATACATACCAAATTACGTTGAGCAGCGAATACAGTGAAAAACGTTGTTCAAAATGAATAAAAACACACAAATCGAACACAGACACACACGCGAACTCACAGAGTCTTGTCACAAAATGTTTTCGTAACTAAAATAGTTGAACAAAATGGGTATTTTTGTGAAATTACGACAGACACCCGTCATCTCCCATCACTTTATGAGGAATGAAATGAACGAAAAAGAATGAATGAAACGTCCATCAACAATACTCGCGGAGTTTTTTTCGCCATTCATCATTGCGTTCCAACGACACGATCGTTACATATTTAACATTATTTGATTTTTTAATGGTCGTCTAGAGTACTTTATAATTCCATGCTGGCTGATCGCACTTGTTTGTTTGAGTTGTTTCTCGCCACAGCACAGACATTATTTTATCTGAGTTATTGAGTTATTATCCGTAAATTGAAAAATAAAATAACAAGCCTTTATAACATTTACAGTTTTTTAAGTAGGTATTTTTATTACTTATTGTAATTTAACAAAATTTGAGTTTCGCGGGCTACCTGTTAGCCGCCACGCGTGACCATGATATTTTCGAATGTTTGTTTCTAAAACATGTCGATTTCCTTCACCGTTGTTATTTAAGAGCACAGATGAAAGAAAAAGTGCATCCCTACCCGGGTTCAAACCACCAATGAGCCACTCCACTAATGCTCTTTTTAGGGTTGCGTAGAATAGAAAGATTAATCTTTCATAAGTAGTCCTTAAAAATTACAGATTGAATCCATTAGTATTAGTAGCAAAATTAAATAGGTACACACGGCTACACATCAAGCTATACATTTCCAGTTTATGCTGATCTCGCATTGTATAGGATTTCCGTACAATGCAAGGTCAGCCTATACTGGAAATGTATAGCTTGATGTGTAGCCGTTTATTATTAATGTTTTCTTTACCGAGGAGACGCATGTTATCAATTTTTATTTCTCATTTTTATGGTTTCGTTGGAAGGAGATTAATGAAATACATAGGCCTTAAAAAAATACATGTACTATTTTGGAATCAAGATTAAGTAGAAAAATGAATTTTATTAAATTGATACTTATTTCTTAAAAACTGCACAAAAAACCAGGGATTTAATAAAATTCATTTTTCTACTTAATCTTGATTGCAAAATAGTACATGTATTTTTTTTAAGGCCTATGTATATCATTAATTTCCTTCCAACGAAACCATAAAAATGAGAAATAAAAATTGATAACATGCGTCTCCTCGGTAAAGAAAACATTAATAATAAACGGCTACACATCAAGCTATAAATTTCCAGTACAAGCTAACCTCGCATTGTACGGAAATGCTATACAATGCGAGATCAGCATAAACTGGAAATTTATAGCTTGATGTTTAGCCGTGTGTACTTTTTTCTTTTTCTTTGTGTACCTACTCTGTGATCATACTCTTTTTATTCACAGAAACGCTTGGAATTCCAAATACTTATTTAGGTCTCCGGTCTTTTGGACATGTAAAAAAATCAAGCTTCTCATTCAACGCAAAAAAAATGGACATTTGGTCATTTAACACGGATATTTGATTCACGTCAGAAAATTGTTCTAAGAATGAAGGGCTTGCTACACGGCAGTTAACCGCATCCCCAACAGAGGTCACCTTGGTTGGCGAGTATCTAATTATAACAAAAGATACACCTAAGTTTTTGCGATTATACCTACTTTAAATCCTGTTCAAATCCCTAGACCCAATGTTAACATGCAGCTGCAGGACTATGCTGCTCATGATTCATCAGAAGAGGAAGAAATAAGTGATAACGATAATTAGAGAGTATAATTATTATTATGTATTAATTTACAACACTAAGTACAAATTAGATTAATTAAAAAAATTAGAGAATTATCGCTAAATTCCACCTGCTAGACCTTTTTTGTGACTACCTTTTTTTTTGTGACTTACTCATGGTTGTTTGTTTTCATATTTTATTTCCATTTTTTTTTTTTTAGTATGAAAAGCATTTTTTTTTGCATAGTCTATAACCACCACTCTCTCTTCCCCCCCAAAATGGCTCCCCTTACACCAAAACGTAATTAGGAAATCATAACAGGTTATAAGAAAGCCCTTGGGAAACAAAAATTGCAAGAAATAGATTTTTCCAGCTAGCATGTTCTAGACGAACCACAGTGCGCTCTATTAAAGTTCCTATTCAACAGCAAAGTAAAGTTTGTCTTTCAATCCGGAATTGGAAATTCGGGCAATCGAGCAAAGCTTTGAGACGGAAGACAGAACCCTCAGAGCACGAGTGCAATACTCGCATTTGTCCGGTTTTTTACATGTGGTCTCAGAAAGCGTGTTGAAAACAATCATTGTAAACCGTAGTTCAGTAGGTATGTTATATGGTGGTGAATGCACCTGATCGTTTATCAACAAATAAAAAAAAGCTGTCGTTAAAAGCGATAACAAAGGATACGTTTTTCTTTTATTTTCTAAAACTTCGCCATTCTAAACAGGAAGTCTTTGAAAGTAGTCGCATTTAATTTTAAATTAATGTTTTTAACGACACACATTCTTTTGTCCTCATCTCTTCTTTTCATAGTGATGGGCCGCCATTTGGATTTTCGGGAAAGATTTTTAGAGAGAAAAAGATTGAGGTCGTTAAAGGACCACAGAATAACGGCCTTAAATAATTATGTATTCAATAATACAGAGGTATTAGATGACATAGCGCATTATAGGAAAGTAAAGGGCCGTTCTTCGCCAACATGGAAGAAAATTCGGGCTTTAGAGAAAGATTTCCGACGTTTGCTGGCGATGAATGGAATGAAGTATAATTATAAAAGGGACTTGTTTTGGCGAACGTGGAGGAGTATACCGCCCGTGAATGGTGATACTAAGCAAATAGTTAGTTATAAGTGCAATAATCTAATACATGGTAACGCTAAGGGGTGTCAGAATTGCGGTATGTGGGTGAGTCTGATGTAAACTTTTTTAATGAACTAAGATTCTATTATTCGTGCGTTTGTGTGTATTTATCGCGCGTAGGCAAACTTGTTATTTCGAACAAAATAGAAGGATCATGATAAAAAAAAAATCTTGCATAGTCTAAGGGTAATTGGCAGAAGATTCAAATTCGGG
Source organism: Omphaloscelis lunosa (assembly GCA_916610215.1). Classification (NCBI taxonomy): domain Eukaryota; kingdom Metazoa; phylum Arthropoda; class Insecta; order Lepidoptera; family Noctuidae; genus Omphaloscelis; species Omphaloscelis lunosa. The sequence goes on from OU744270.1 coordinate 7,380,647, forward strand.
TTTCAACCTCCATATCATTTTGAGACTAGTGCTTTTTGTTACAGGAGTGTTTGGCCGGTTCGTTTAGCAATAAATGAAGAAATAAAATATAATGCTTTGCACATCTGTTAGGCCAACCGCACCATGTTTGCGGCTCTGCGATTATGTTCTTGCGACCGTGCCTGCTAACTCTGCGGTCTTCTTCATTAAAGTTGATGGCAAAAGTAAAAATATTTTACAATTTTAGATGAGTTAGGCCCACTCTCCGGTAAAAACCGTTTGTATTGCTGCCTAGGAGATTTTTACATCACTAATGCTTAGAGCTTTTTTCCAGTAGACGATCGAAGATCGAACTCCACCATGTCCCTTCGAATTCTTCTCAGTCCTATCCGACGAGAAACTCTGTGGAGCGAACTATACTCAATACAAAGATGTGTCCAATATCTGCGCTTCAGTGATCAAGTTCTCGGATCTGATATCGTCATGTGACAATCCTATCGAAACGCAGTGGAGGTTTACTAAGATGTACGGCGTGACCGAGAAATATGACGAAGTTATTTGTAAGAACAAGGATTTTTGCGAGATTTTTACGTCGTATGAGGTGAGTTTTGAAATAACATTAAAAAGTAATAACTATTTACTTAAAGCTTTGGCTTCGTAAGAAAGCGGTGAAGTCGCACAATGGCCGTTTTCACATTGGACGATAACGATAACGACACGATATCGTCGGACTGGTAGTTTCATACAATGACTACTAAGCGTTTTCACACTGTATCGTGGTAGTCAGCGGTATCGTCGCCGACATTGATTGTCGTGCCGATATTGGCGGACGACACAGTGCACTTGTTTACTGCTGCCATTATTACCTCTAATACAGTATTACACTTATGGAATCGTGAGGCTACATCGCCTCGCGATTCCATAAGTGTAATACTGTACAGCTTTTGCTGGCGCAACACGATTATTCGAAACTGCTATGGCATACCGCATGACAATTATGTTATATCGTGTTCCATACCGATATCGTCCGACGATATCGTTGTCGTTCGAGCTGACGATATGTCCGCGTCGTTATCGTCGCAGTGTGAAAACGGTCAATAACGGCTGTTCAAATACAGAGCGTTTTTTGACACTTTACATCAAATACTGGTGAAAATGACAGAGTTTAACGACGGCCGTTGTGATAGAACGGAACGCAACCGCTTTAATATGAAACCAAAGCTTTACTACGAGCTACGTAAAGAAGAGACAATAGAAAGAAAAAAGAAAAATATTTTATTTGGGACACGCACAAGAAATACAAACAGTAATAAAAATAAAATAAAATATAAAGTAAGGAGCATTTTAAACTAACAACGAAAATAATAACGACAGCAACTCGAGCCATTCATTAAAGTACATCATTAAAGTACTGATATTAAAAAAAAAAAAAACTTTGCCCCTCACTAGGAATTTCTCCTATATTGTGGGTGCGTTTACAAACATTTAAACTCACATACTACACAAATAGTACACAAACAGCATGATTCTGAAACGACACAGGGGCGTTGAAATATTACGTCGGTTATTTAAAAAAAAATGTGCTGTTTTATAGAAAACTGCAATACTTACGCGGTCAAAATGTATGGAACAGCAGATTATTTCAACTTTTTTCTAAAGGAGTGGCGCTAGTGATCCATTGGGCGCCCACTTAACCCGTTAGCTTTATTGATTGCCGATACTTTCAAACCATGGAGACGGGTGACATTTGTATCTTTTCTCGAAAGTACCGAAAAAAATGGGAGATGTTTTTGAAAATCCCGGTTCCTAAAACGACGCCCATTTCCCGGGATTTCCCAGTACCTACTTTCGGTTCCGGGATTTCTCGGGACTATTCAATAGTCAAGACTAACTTAGCTTTTGAATGATTGGTTTGAATGAAAATGATTTACTCGTACTTACCAATGAATCTTAGTTAAACGTTACACACATCGAGACTAGGGTTATGTCATTATAAAAAATAAACAAAAAAATATATGCCAGTTGATTTTTTGACATGGTCTCATGACCCTAGAAGTATGGGATATCAAAAAGAAGACCTTGTATATGTCTGTGGTCACGGTCTGTGTAAAGTTTTGCAGTTTTGATGTCGAATTATTCAGCAGTAGTACCTACTCAACTGTTTTGAAGCATTCACTCCTGGAAACTAATAACAATGTTTTATTCAATTCCCAGATAACACCAGAACACGTTTTATTCAGGATAATAAACTCTACAAACGACGTAATATACTCAAGAATAATGAAAGCAAAAAATAGAAACTACATATGTATCGAAGATTGTGGCCGTTTCAATCCAAACACAAGAAAAGTTACAAAAGCCGATAAACCTTTAAAACTGGACCTACTCACTGTGCATAAATCGAAAAGAAAAGACGTTCTGAATGAAATGAATGATAGCGTCACGAAAACAGATGTTCCAAATGAAATGAATAATATGCAAATGCATTTGCAAACGAAAATTACGAAAAGAGAAGATGTTTCGAATGAAATGAATGATAACGACCCGAAAAGAGAAGATGTCTTTAATGAAATGAATGATAGCTTGCATTTGCCAACGAACCTCACGAAAGGAGATGTTTCAAATGAAATGAATGATAGTATCTGGAAAAGAGGAGATGTCTTGAACGAAATGAATGATGGCTTTCATTTGCCAGCGAAACTCACGAAAGGAGATGTTTCGAATGAAATGAATGATAACGTCCGGAAAAGAGAAGAAGTCTTGAATGAAATAAATAAAGGCTTGCATATCACGAAAACAGAAGAAGTTTTGAATGACATTTTACTAACAATGGAAGAAAATATGTCACGGTCAAATTTTGGCGGAGATGAATATGTTCGTATTAGCATTGAAGATAATCGACCCCAAATAGATTGGGATAACAGAAAAAGAATGAGGAGCATTGAGAAAAAAAGGGAAGGGAAAGCAGCAAAGTAACATAAATACTGTAGTAGAAAAAAGGTTTTTAATCAAACCAACTATTACTCCTCATCACAAACTGAAAAGGGAAGCAGATCACGTATTGTATGAAGACGTAAACTTAAAAACTGATTAATACAAGGATTTGTTAAAAAAAAAAAAACATGATACAGTTTTATAATAGGAAATATTAATGAGGAAAAAGTATATTATTGGGAGAGTACAATACGGCCAATGAATCATGGTCAGTTGAAAATCCAGTGCGCGATAAAATCCCGCCGCGATATTTTTACGTCCGTGCGAACGTGGGCTAAGAGAACATGCGCGTAAGTTCAGAGATCGTTCCTATGTTCAGACCGACCATGATTCGTCGGCCGTATTGTTGAGTACCGACTTTCACCCACTAGCGTCACTAACAGCGCAAATAGTAAAAAAACAAATATTGCTATCTTATACCACAATAATATATTTTAAAACACAAATAAGCGCTCTTCCTCCTCTGTCCATGCTCTGCCCGACAGGGGTCCATAACTGTTTCATTAATTCTAAGCCTACCAACTGTTTTACCAACACTATAGAATGCAACAAAGAATTGAGTAGGTACGTCAATTAAATGCATTTTTCTCAATTATTTGTGGAAAAACCTAACATTATTGCAACAGTGCTGCGTGTTTTAGTCTTCAAATATAGCTTACTTACCATTAATTTCATCGTAATTAGAAACTGCGACCATCGGCGAGAGTATTTATATGCTCTGTGGTCGAGAGAACTCGTTCCTGACACCTGTCAGTTGGACAATTTCTATTAGTATAAGGATCAAATTCGCAAAACACATTCGTCAGTATGAAACTGACACTTTCAAGAACGCATTCTTTCGACAACGGCTGGACTGTAATTAACGTTCTGTTTACTGCTTCTGCTGATAGCGCCATCTATCGACCTCAATTCGCGCACAGTCGACGGCAATGATCGCAATCAACGCACATGGATTATGAAGCAATGGATTAGCAATCTGTTTCCATTCGAAACAGATTGCTAATCCATGTCTTCATAAGTTGTTAACTTCGTAAATAACGCAATGAATGTTGTTGAACTGTCAAAATGAAACAAATTAGGCATAATTGTTTACGAAAATAAGTTACGCAATTAGGGTACAGGCCCGGGTCGACGACGTATTGTGTTCCACGCGCGCCTCAGAAATGTCAGCACACTGACGGGGTCTGCTAAGGTCGATGGCTACCGGGGTCGCGGGAAAGTCCAAAAGAGATACCGTAGCACCTGGCATACATACATGCAACTGAAGGAACACGGGTGGGTTTTAGTCAGTAAGAGTCTGACACGACCTCCCGCTCCGCCCAGAGCGGGAGAAGTTATTTGGTAATTTCAACCACCCATTAAAAAAAAACCGGCCACGTGCGTGTCGGACTATGCATAATGAAGGGTTCTATGGTTGGGATGAATTTATCCCAAATACAAACTTAACAGTTGAAATACATGTTTTCCTATACATTCCAACTGCAAATATAAATTTGTACGCACAATATTGAGAGATTTACCATGTTATTTTAATACCATAGACTTCTTATAATCTATGAGTAGTTTTCCTGTAATCTATGAGTAAAGAGCCATATTATGTATTTTTTTCAAAATTTTTGGTCCCGTAGTTTCGGAGATAAGGTTTTTCATCGAATTTCACAAATATCCTCAAAAATATTTAATTTTTATTTATTTTATAATTATATATATATTTAAGATAATTATAAAATATACTTAAGATCCTCCCAAGAAGCCCTTTCATTTGATGTGTCACACGGTACTGTTAGCAAAACTTTGTTTTTAAATTTTCTAGTTTGCCCCCGAAAGTGACTACTATATTGAAAATTCATTTATTTACGTTACACGTTCGTGTTTGGGTCACAGAAATACATATGTGTACCAAATTTCAACTTAATCGGTCCATTAGATTCGGAAAAAATTGGCTGTGACAGACAGACAGACAGACAAATAGACACACGAGTGATCCTATAAGGGATCCGTTTCTTTCCTTTTGAGGTACGGAACCCTAAAAAAGGTAATATTTAGCAGAGACACTCAACCGCAGGTCCTTAGTAACAGGTGGATTGTGACTGCATTTATTTTGTAGCAGTACGGATGTGCGGTCAGTGACAAAAGTTTACACATCATCTAAATTGAAACAAAATAATTCGATACATTGTATTTCAGCATTACATTTATAATAGATACTATCAATTAACTTTTAATTTAACTTCTGCACCGATATTTAACTCGGTAATTAAGATTTAAAAAAAAAAACTGAAGTTATAGCGTGCGGCTGTATGTAAATGGTACGATGGCAACCCAGTGTAGTTACCCGGCTGCCCGTCTGAGAGCGCCTGCGCAAGCTCCAGTAAGTACGAATTGTAATCGTGAGTTAGTCAAATAAGCTACCTACAGCGAGCGAATGTGCGCGCGCTTTAACTCAAAACTTCTGTTAGATTTAAACTTATGTGATTCGTGTAATTATAGTGTCATTCTTAAGCACTTGCGTTTCTCTTACACCCGTTTAATCGACTTTTATAGCTGACTGTACATGGCATGGTAACAATTTGATTATGACATTGCATTTTATTTCGTAGTAGCAAGTGCCAATTTGACGAAAGAAACTAACTGCGTTCAAGAGCTGTCAGTATGCGACAGCAATGATGATACTGACAACTCTTGAACGAGGTTTGGATGGGCTGTTTGCGTTCAGTTACATGGGTAAATTAAAATCAGCTTCAAGTTACCGTGACTTCTGCGAATCGTATATGGATGACATATTCCGTGAGGGTGTTGTTAGGTGTCGTACTGAGGAGAGTCTATTTATGTGGTAATATTCAGGAAAACCGAAAAAAAATATCGTGTAATATTTTTTTGAATGGGTAATTTTACCGGGTTATTATTACATGGGGCGCGGGCGGCCGTCGTTTAGCAGGTGTCTACAAGTCATAACTTATGACCCCTGTTGAAAATTTGCAAATTTTTAATGCATTTGGGGTAATTTTTGTACTAAAAATGTGATTTTTAAATAGCAATAAGTTTTTTATTTTCAATAATAATTAGATTTTTTATCACTTTTTGGTAATGTCAACTTATTGCAGTACCTACGAGCCCCTCTCGGATCGGACTGGTTTTTGAATTGAAAACTTCTTTAGGCGCGTTGAGCATTTTATAGATGGGAAAAACAAACTCGTGACACCGTAACTGACACTTCATTTTTGTAAACGCGATTGTGCTCTTTATTTATATTACATTACGGATCAATGTTCTATGCAAGTATTTTTACTTTAAAGGTTTTGGAAGTATTTTTTTTTTTTTAGTTTTCACAAGACTTCTGTCGGCACTCCCGGTGTGTCACTATTTTTTTTTTTTTACATATTGTATACACCGTGACATTTTAGTCGTCTCACAAAGGGCCACTCAATGTACCCGACATAAAATACCTCTAGGAGCTAATAAAAAATTGTTACAATATATTTAAAAGAGATATGAATGTTTAGTAGTCATTGGATTCATGAAGAGGGCTGCTTTTTTAAGACGACTAAGATGTCACGGTGTATACTGGTCATTATAATAACTTTTCGATGTGTGTCACTTTCATCTCGCATTCCTGCAATCTGTGGGAGTGATTTCGTGAAAAGTGACGGAAATGTGTCACAGGAAGCCGGGGAAGCGCGCGCTATTTGATTTGACCAATGAGCGCGCGCGGTGCTAGAGTTTGCCGACACATGGTACCAACCATAGACATTTAATAAGTATGGACTGGAAATACCTACAAAAAAAAGGTGCATACCTACAACTCAAAATGTCTCTTAAAATGGCTGCCAATGCTAGGGTTGTGTCAATCAGGGAAACATAGTGTTACTATTTCGAGTATCGGTACTAGTACGTAATAGTATTACGAATCTTACTAGATATCACGGTTGAATCGTTTATTTATTTATTATTTGGCTCTTTAACAATGAGTACACTATTACTTTATAATTAGTACATTGCAAACTTAAGTCTAAGCGCCTCATTACTTACAGAAAAGCACAGCATGCACTACATTATGCGCAGATAATAACATAATTAATTAATTAAAATAAGTAATACATAGTTTAAATGAAAATTAATTATTAAAAGCTAAATTGATTACAAAAAATAAATTAAATTACATAGAATAAATTAGATTAGATTAGATTTTAAGTTTGATAATTTTTATATAAGATTAGGTTAAAATTAAATTTTATACTAGAGACACCCATTAAATAGCAAGTGACGCTTTTTTTAGAGCAGGTACTGATGAATGAAAAAGGTCAATGTCAACTTCGTGCTCTTTGTATGTAGCATACATTCTGGACAATGGACAATATTGCCTTAAGTTGGTATGACATCTTGGCATGCAGAAAAGCCTCCTATTAGAACTTCTTGGCAGATTACGTGGCACATGGAATAATACCCTACTGAGCAAATCTGGACAGTTAAGAGAGCCTGTTACCAGCTTCTTAAGGAAAACCAAGTCTAGCATTTTCCTGCGTTTCTCCAGCGACACCATCTTAAAATACTTCAGTCTATCTTGGTACGAGTTGAGTTTTTTTCCCATATTACTTTTATAGGCGAGATGCCATAAGAACCGTTTTTGCAGCCGTTCGATGCGCTCGATGTGGATCTTATACTCAGGTGACCAGACCACACTGCAATACTCGAGATGGCTTCTAACTAGCGAGTTGTACATGATTATTTTAATGCTAGGTTTTTTGAAGTTCTTACACTCTCTCATAACGAAGCCAAGCATCTTTGATGTTTTTAATATAGTTTTGTCGATATGTTCTACAAAACTTAGCTTTTTATCGAGCTGAACACCTAAGTCTCGAATAGTTTCGACTTCCTCAAGCCGCTTACCATTCAATTTATAGACTGACTTTATGTTATTCTTTTTTTTGTGAATTTGATATGATGGCATTTTTTTACATTCAAAGACATTTTGTTGTGCTCACACCACATAGTCAGCTTGTTTAAGTCGCTTTGAAATAGTACCGAGTCCGCAAGGTTTTTTATAATCTTTATGGCTTTGAGGTCATCAGCGAATAAGAATATATTCGAGTTCGAGAAGCATTTGTAAATGTCATTTATAAAAAGAATGAATAAATGTGGACCGTATTAAAAAAATATTAGCTAATAGTCCGTTGTAACAGAAAAAAACGAGTATTGACAATTTATCACTTCCCAAACAATTTTCCGCATAATTATAATTTCATTTATATAGAATTATTACTTAGCAAATAAAGTTTTCACAAATAATTGTAACGCAAACCTAATGTTTGGCAAGTGAACGTTTAAAAAAAGCCAAATATTTAGTATCGAGTGAGCATGCAAGTCTTATGCCTGTTTTCACCTTCACTAAGTGACACTTAAATGAATCGCTAATAAAAGTTCACTGTTGGTTTTTTAACGGTAGACTCGGCGCTGAGAGTTGAAAATCCAACAGTGCAGTTTTATTTAGGTATTCATTTAAGTGTCACTTAGCTGTCGGTGAAAACGGACATTAGTGAATTAAATTTTTAACAATTTTATCATAAATGAACATTCGGAATAATACACATCCTTACATATTATAAAACAAAGTCCACCGCCGCGTCTGTCTGTTTTTCTGTCTGTCTGAACGCGAAAAACTCAAAAACTCCTAAACGGATTTTCAATCAATTTTCACTAATGGACGGAGTGATTCATGCGGAAGGTTTTAGTGTATAATTCATTAAGGTTTTGTGTAAATTGGCTGAAATTTGACGATTATTGTTGAAGATGTCGGAAAAAATCATGCGGACTGGGAACTTTATTAGCGTGCGCCGCGGAAATCATAAAAGTATTGTTCATCTTAAAAACTTCAACAAAAAAATCGTATACACATCATAAAACTCTGTGGAACGGTCTCTCGGTGCTATGAACCAAAGAGTACAGTTTGCTGTAAACCACGGGCCGGACCTAGCAATATCATTTCAGCGCAGCGAAGGAACTAGTATCAGAAACTATTACGGCAACGGTACAACACTATTCCACCATGACATATCATTGTAAACAAACGAATGAAATTATGAAATAATAAAAAGGTCTGTTGGACGGAAATAAACCCATATAATTAAAATTTGAGCCGTATTTAATGATCACCTAGCAATTTTTTCATCGAAACTTTATCACTTTATGTAGTATTGCATGAAAACCGGCTACTAACCTGTGCAAAGACAATTGAGGTTGATTTTCCTTCTTTCTTGCACCACACTTCACAATACAACACACAGGCATGTTGAATTGGTGTTTTCCAACGTATATATGTAGTTTTAAAGGAAAACTCCTCGTAATTTTCTCACAAATCTCAATAAAACAAAAAGTAAACAGCCACTTGACAGCAGAACTACCATGAACTTGTCGCATATTATGGCGGATATGGCACTTACCTACAACTGTTACTACGTCTCAACAAAATGTTGCCATTATGAGGAACAACTGAAATATTGTTGTCTCTTTTATCAAATACGATTACCACATTAGAAAGAGTGAAATAACACGATATTTCACATTCTAGTTCGTATTTCACCCATATTTGTATAAGCAAATTTATGTATAGAATATCGCGGCGCCTCCATGTTTTTTCTATCTCAATGGTACCAACCCATTTTCCTTAAGATTGGTACTGTCAACCAAGATGTCAGATGTTACACATCGTATGCGACTTACCTACTGTAACGCTCGCTGGTTTTTTTTTTAAATATTTTTTTTAGTCTTGTCTTTGCCAACTTCGTTAAATAATTAAATACAATTTTAGTTATTTAAAGCACAATGTATTTACTAAGCGATTGGTCTATTTTAGCTACTTCCACAGCATTATGTCGTATGGCATTTTACTGTGGGGTCGGGCTGCTGACATTGAATCCATCTTTATTTTACAAAAGAGAGCTGTCAGAGCCATTTATAATCTACGTCGCCGCGAATCTCTCAGGAAACTATTTAAAAGGATTAATATTATGACGGTACCTTGCCAATTCATTTATGAAAATATTATGTATGTAAGGAAAAATCCACATCTTTTTAATAAAATAAGTGATAGACATAATTTTAATACTAGAAATAAAGATAAACTAGATCAACCATTTTTCAGATTATCTAAAGTACATACATCTTTTATGGGGTACTGTGTTAAATGTTACAACAAAATACCTTGTGACATATTGCAATTAAATGAAAGAAAATTTAAAACTCCGATTAAAAGTACACTTGGTAAACAAGCATATTACAAATTAGAGGATTATATCCAAGATAAGAGTGCTTGGAAACATGCTGGTCCTGCTCCATAGGACAATTTAGAATCAAGACAAAATCAAACAGGTTGCTAATTTAATTGTTAAATTTATAATTTTGTATTTTATGACATTGATTTTACATTCTGTGATTACTTCCTCACACACCGACTTATTAATTTTAAAAACATTAGGAAAATCGTCTACTTTTACTATGTTTGTAAATATGTGAGCACCATGTATCTATCATATAATTAAATTATCTGTCGTTGCTTCATTTTTAATTCTTTTTACCCATTGTGGTATAGTAATTTTATTCTAGGTGCATCGTCTTCACATATAATTATTTAAGTAATGTACGTACTAATACAAACTATTGTAAAACATTTTAAAAGAGTAACGGTGGAGTTTCTTGCCCATTCTTCTCCATACGAAAACTACCTTTTGGAAGGGGCGACTAGAATCAATTATATTATTCTGTAAATTTTGACGTTCAAAAGTGCCATACATGGGCCTATTTGAAATAAATGGTTTGACTTTGACTTTAAGGTAATTAATTAAGTAAAAAAGTATAAATATAACAAACATTTTTTGTAAACAAATATTATATTTCGAAGTAATCCTTAAGGCACTTTAAATTTTGACACAGTTTTTATAGATAATATATTTTTAACAAGTTTTGCTTACACACTAGGTAATTGGTAATTTCTATTAAATACTAGCGTACCCAATATACGCAGTCCTATCCAAATTTCAATCATTCATACAAATTTCCCATATATAGCTGCGGAACATTAATTAATTATTAGAAGGCATTATTTGCTTCAGTCTTAAATTGCAGTCTTAATATAAACCTTAACAACTCAAATACAAAGTTTATTATCGTTTGCAATATATTTACTACTTCGATTGAAAAGTACCTAAACGTATTTTAAAATAAGAACCAAAAATATTTATAGTAAAATAAAACATAATTTCTAAGCAATAAGGTTGAAAAAACTATGTTGCAAATAAAGATCACAATATTATTTGTGGTCTTATTTTTCCGGCCGTTTTTGATGCGCTCATCGAAAATCTAGTAGGTACAATGTTCAAATCTTTCCGCCCAGAGTGGGAGAAGCTATTTGATCATTTCCCACCCAAAAAAAAAGGGGGTGCCACACAAGTTCGGGTCGGCACATGCGACTTGAGAGTATTTGTTGTAAAAAATACTAGGTACACCTCGGCTTGTGCCGATGGGCAAACTCCTTTCACATCTACCCTCGGTGATGAACATGTTCGGGTCGGCTCAAGACAATACGAGATAAGCGAGCAGCTTTTCGGCTTTAAGGACGACCGCAGATTTCCAGTGATAAGATGGCCCGACTAAATCGCAGAGAATACCAATAGGTTTAGTGATTAGTGACATGTGCTAGCCCGCACATCTTATCCAACTTACAATTGTATGTCTGCGGGAGCTCTAAATAAACATTTATTCGATTTTGCTGCCCGGCTGTGCCGAATCATGCCGACCCGAAGAAGAGTATTTTTTTTTTGGGTAGGGCATCTCGTAGTTGACCTCTGAGATCATGACTACTTAACCGGGCTTTCCTGTGGGTGCCTTAAGCTACTACACTTAAAATATCCAGTCAGGGGTTATTCAACTATGCTAATTAAAACTAGGTGAACGCTCGCTAAGGGCACCCCCTGTGGGATACGAACCTCGGCTTAGGGCGTCAACCAGAGGGAGGACACCCGAAGAAGAGTGTAGTACCCTTTAAACGTAAGACTATTTTTTGCTCCCTATATAATCTACATAGTAATTCTTATACATGATAATCTAACATCATGCTATTTCCTCGAAGGGTTAGGCAGAAGTGTACCCATGGTACACCCAAATTTCGCCAGTTATGTTTAAGTCCCATGTAATAGGGGGCTAGCCTATCGCCACCATCGGACACAAAATCAAACAACGGGCTGCTACTGAGAAATTCAAAATGCCCAAAAGTCGACGTTCGCACGGACGTAATAAAATCGCGGCGATTTTTTTTCGTGCACTAGATTTTCAACGCTCTGCTTACCGCCGAGAGTTGAAAATTCAACAGTGTGGGTTGAAATTCAACGCGCTGGGACGAGAGTGCGTCCCAGCTTGTTGGATTCTCAACGCTCTGCTTAACACCGAGAGTTGAAAATCTAGTGCGCGATAAAATCCTGCCGCGATTTTATTACGTCCGTGCGAACGTCGGCTAAAACTTTGCTCGACCTGGGAACCGAACTCAGGACTAAGCACTAAGCCAGTCGAGGCGGGGGGGGGATAAATAATACAAGTGTAGGTACTCATACCAACAATTAGGTTGCCACGTATATAAATAAAGTTGGATTTTTAACAACATGCGTTTGTAAGAGGCTTAATTGGCGCCAAGAAGTAGGATGGCTCGAAATGGACCTCTTTCTATATTTTCTTCTCCTAAGAATCAGTCTCATGCATGATGACCACTGGGCGAAAGGCTCCACACTATGTGTTCCTGAAGATTGACGGCGCCGCCCGAGGCCGGCCCAGAAATAAGTGGCAAGATGACATAGTCTAGTAAGAGTGGGCTGTAACAGGTAAAATCACATATCTGTTCCGCCTGTTCCTGTTCCACGTAAATAACAGCTCCAAAAACCTGTTACAAAATAACAGCCTGTTATTTCATACAATGTGGGAACAGACTATTGTGTGTTCTCTGTATCATCATTATATCACAGATTTAAAGTATAATGTAACAACTGTTCTTAGGTGGTACATGTATTTATACGATTCATCGATGTCATCATGTCATAATTTTTTGTTTGTATTGTTTGTATATCACAGTTACAGTCTGTCATTTTATGATACCTGTTTTATTTAGCTGTTACGATAAATACGCCTCACTCCTAGAGTAGTCTAGGTCATCGCGCCACCTGTCTGGGCGCATACCGCGTGGGCTGGTTCAAGGTGGCGCGAGAAATGAGTTTGAGTGGCAAAGTGTACAGTACAGATTGTTACAAAATAATAAAATAAAATTGTATTCTAATTATAAGGCACTTATTACAACTAATTTTATATAACTGGAAGACATTATTATGCTTAGAAAGTTAATTAACAGATAGTGAACTTCTAATCTACAGGGTGAATTTTTGAGATGGGGCAGTAAGGGCAGTGTTGCGATCTCAATTTCCTATGAAATGTAAGCTTTTCAGGATTTCTGACTTTTCTAGTGCTCAAAACTCAGTTGATCTGAATCGTTTGGCATAAAAAAAAGTTTTTGTGAAAATTGCCCACTTTCTTGCTGACTGTCCATTTTATTCAAATTTGTGAATTCCAATCAAAATATTAAGGACAGCAAATAGTTAGGGTACCTGCCTTTACTGATCCATCACAAAAATCCAGCTTTTTTTAAAAAATAACTTTCATGCTTGGCATGTTTGTAGAAAAAACAATTTTACTTGAAACGTCATGGCATTAAAAACTCATGGTTATGGGCAAGGCTAGGAAACGGTTTAAAAAATACCGGTTTATTTCACTTTTCCTCCAAACTTTTCTTAAGAACGTGAACGTTTCAAGAACTTTATTCTAACCTAAATTAACCGGTTTATTCGATGAGCAGCATGTCGGTAAACACGTTGGAATTTGTGACTACTTGTGAGAATGCCGCGCTGAATAAAAACAAAACAAAAAACCGAATTAAAAATACCGATGAATACCGGTTAATTTCAGTTTTACTCCAAATTTTTCTAAAGAACGTGAACGTTTTAAAAACTTTATATTAACTTAAATTAAGCGGTTTATTCGACGAGCGGCATGTCAGTAAACGCGGTTGATTTTGTGATTATTTGTGAAGATGCCGCGCTGAATAAAAACTAAACAAAAAACCGGGTTAAAAATACCGGTTTATTTCAGTTTTCCTCCAAACTTTTCTAAAGAACGTGAACGTTTTAAGAACTTTATATTAACTTAAATTAAGCGGTTTATTCGGCGAGCGGCATGTCAGTAAATGCGTTGAATTTTGTGAATACTTGTGAGGATGTCGCGCTGAATAAAAACTTAACAAAAACCGATTAATATTACTCTAAGGCGTTTAATCCGAAAAACCTATATGAAGACTCCTCTAAAACAGGTTAAAAAGCCGGTTTACATTCAAACCAAAAGTAAAGGTTTTTGCTTCAAGTACATAATAACAGTTTGAAAATTTAACCGGTATCCGAGCCTTGTTTTTGGAAAAAGGTGAAAACTTTAAAATATACACATAACATGACGCCTATTGTTCCAGAAGGATGAGGCAGAGGTGTACTTTTAGTACACTAACATTTCGCCAGTTATGTTCAAGTCCCTATCCTTAAAATATAGAAAAACAATATTATACACTCATTAACATTTATAAACATACAGACACCTTGATTTAAAGCTACGGTTTCCAAGAGAAGTGGCCGCTACATATCGGCCGCAGCTATTTTTCTTGACAGCTGTCAAGAAAAATATGGCAGCGGGGTGTCAAAAAAAACGATGTCAAAAAACGCTCTCTAGGAAAACACACCAACTGACATTCATAAATTACGTTTCAGTGACGCCATTTTCCGGTAAATTGCGGACGCTATTTTACGGCCTCCACTGTTCTAGGAAACCATAGCTTAATGGACACTCTTCATCCATTTAAATACTTTTGATATGGTAACCCATATCAGATGGGCGTCTCTATTTATAACATAAATATATCCTAACATATTCGTCATCTTAATAAACGTAATATTCACATTAAGACGAATCCCGCGCGGGATGCGGGACACGACTGCGCGCGTCGATTCTTTTTAGGAAGTCGTGCGACTCTTCGCGCTAGTTTTAACACTTCCATAAATATTGCCCTCGTTTGCATATAGCATACGAATTTCGCGGCGTGATTTTTTCGCACACTGCATTATCACATTAGCACACTGGATTATCAACGTTCTGCTTAGTAAATAAGTTTGCAGCGCGTGAGTCGCCGACGGAACGAAATGTTGCCATTTTAAATATTATATTTGTATAAACATTTAGGACTAAGTATTATATTTTTTTGATTTGCTATTTCACTATATGCTGCACCGGTTGACGTCATCACGTCAGCGCCGGCTATCGCTGAAAACCAGCGCTGGGGCTCTGTCTCGCATGAAGACGCAGCATTATGCTGAGCGATGGCCGATTTGCGTGGATGTGACGCATATTATCTCCCAAATTGTTATTTACGTGTTTTTTTTAATCTTTCTTTGCATCGAATTTTCTTTCTTTCTTAGCAATGAGAGTTGAAAATCCAACAGTGGGTTTTTTCGACGCGCTGGGATGCACTCTGTTGAATTCTCAACGTTCGGCTTAATACCGAGAGTTGAAAATCAAGTGCGCGATAAAATCCCGCTTCGATATTTTTACGTTCGTGCGAACGTGGGCTTAGTTGACAATGACACAATCGGCGTGAGCGAATTTCGTCCCGCATCCCTCGCCGGTTTCGTCCCCGTTTGAGCAAATTCATTGAATGAATGAAAACATTCATTAATTTGATTCTTCTCTACAGCACGCGTAGTATGACTACCGTAGAAATGGGTTTTGTCGACGGAAGAATAGACAAAATGACAGATTGTGAAATCTGTTTTTCACATTTCACAATCTGTCATTTTGTCTATGCTTCCGTCGACAAAACCCATTTCTACGGTGGTCATGCTACGCGTGCAGGTAAAGGCAGTAAGGCACTCTTTCACACTATGCATGCGTTTATGCTTGGCAATTGCGGACAGTCAACATTTTTGAAAAATAACATATATATTATGTACCTAAATAGAATGACAAAATTGAGATTTCTTAAATACTGAAGGTATTACTATGATTTTTGCATGTTGACATAATACCTTGCTTATGTCAACATGCAAAAACCATAATGGATAACAAATGAACTAGATCACTGATGTTTTCCAATTCATGTGCGTATTGTATAATTATCACTTGCTTCAAAAACGTTGAAGGAAAACATCGTGAGGAAAGTGGCTGAGAGATATTTCTCGACTGCATATGAAGACAAGTCAGAGGCCCATGGGCGGCTTCAAAACTCTGACACCAGGTTGGTCACTAACCGCACGGAAAGAAGATAGTACATTTTAACAGAATTTGTAAACAAAATAGTGACACAGATTTTTATATATTTAGAAGATACTATACAAATAGAGACACATCTTGCTTTATATAACATAAGGCCTGTGTTCTCTGAAGGGTTAGGGAGAAGTTTACTTAGCATGCATATCTAACCAATTTGAAAACAAAATCCCGTGCACATAGCCCTTTTTTTTCGTAGGTAAGCAATACTATAGCGGCCGAGTGCTGCAAGCAAGAATAGTCCTTACAGTGTACCTGTACCTGCATCTACATTTCACAAGTAGTCCCATGTAATAGGGAGCAACGGCAGGGGGTTCCTTAAATGGTCAGAAACAATGTAAAAGATTACAGATACTAGCCATCATACTCTAGAATTTTGATAATCAATGTTTTATTAAAACCTCTTTAATCAAAATTCACAGACTGCACTGCTAAGTGTCTCATTGGAATATAAAATATATATTCCTAACAGTTTAATGTTCTTACTCATATGCAACATTTTTTCACATTTGCCGCTAGGAAAGATAAGCATCTCATTTGAATATGAACTATATTCCTGTTAGAATAATGTTCATATTAATATGCAACATTTGCTTAAATTTGCATAACAGATTATCAACATTAAAAACTTATTCATAAAGTTCATATTTGCATAAAACACTTGCTTGAAAAGTATATTCAAAGTGCGCTCTATGAATTTTGCCCTTGGCCTTAGAAGTTAAGATCATCTGCTAAAACAGTTCAATTAGTCTTACTTCCTGATCCTTGTTCTAAATTTACCACAAATGTGATTTACCAACTGGTAATGCCGACTAAAAGCTTGTTTACATTCTTCACACGAAAACTTCTTTAACCTTAAGTGTCTCTCTCTAATGTGAGGTAGCAAACTCTTTTTCAACATCTCCTTTTTGCAATAATCACACACAGCCTTGGAATACTGTGACTTGTCTTTGCTTGCAATCACCGAAGACATGTACTCTTTAAATCTTGATGTCTCTGGGTTGTCTTTGATTTTTACTTCTTTTGAACTCTTTTTAATGTTAATAGTATTGTTGTTTACTTTAGTCATTTCAACGCACACTTCAGATTCTAAAACGCGTTCGACCCAAGTTTCATTCAATTGCTTTTGCACGTAAGTAGGCTCTTTCTCTTGGAAATTAAAGTGTTTTTTCCTTATATGGTATTTTAGCAATCTCTCCTCACAGAAACTGACCCCACAGGCGATACATTTGTATTGTATTTGCTGTTCTGTGAAGAATTCGTCGTGAACTTTCAGATGGAGTCGTAAATTCCGTTTTTCGACGAAACCTCGATCGCAATGGTCACAAATAAACACTTTTTTGCCCCCAGTGTGTGCTCTAAGATGTCTCTCATAAACATCTTTCCTGAAGTACTCATTCGAGCAATATCCACATTGAAATCGAGGTTCCACAGCCCTATGCTTGTACAAATGAGCTTTGAACTTAAAAGAACTACCGATTATAATTTTGTTGCATATTTTACACTCGTTTTTCTTTTTGTATCTCACTGGTTTTGTATCAGTGTTCATTTTGAACTTAAATTAAATCAGAATAACTGAAAAATATGGTTTTGCAACTAAATAAAATAAGGCAAAACAAACGCAAACGAAAACAATGTGGTGTGACAGCGCTTTGCTGTCAAGACGGTCCGTCGAGTGTCAACGTCAGCTGTCAATCATCAAATCATAAAGCAGGATGGGAAACGACATACGGCTCAGGAGTAAAAAGGGTAGCGTATTGTACTAAAGCTTCAAAACCAACGCTGAGTGTCTAATTGGAACGCACTTCTAGACGTAACGTTTTATTTTTTATATTTGTCTTTCCTTTTTATTTTAGCTCTAATTTAAATATTTAGGTTTTTAATCTATTTGTTGAAAACAAAGTAAAACTGAGTATATCGTTCTTGTCCACTGTTGAATGAACAATAACACTGGGGGATGATGTAGGGGGTAGGATGTCCAAAGATGTCCTAATTATAAAATAACAAAATTAAATAGGCAATTATAACAACATATATTTTATTTAGGAACTTATACTTAATATAACAAATCATTTTAAAAACAACCCAATCTAAATTAATTCTATGAAACCCTATTATGAATAAATCAACAGCCTCACAAAATATAAAGAACTAGCTTCTGCCCGCGACTTCTTCCGCAAGCCTTTATCCTTGTAGGCCTGTGTCCAATTTTTTTTTTTTTCACCGGAATGTAGATTAATAAAACTTATAGAACACATATTTTTTCTTTTTTGACGTAATCAAAAGATTACGGCGATACATTGAGTTAAGATGTGGCATGACGCCTTGGTAGATTTTATACCGAGTTGTGATGTAGCGAGCCCCCACTCCCTAACTTGAATGTGTGTTTTCTAAGTTATTTTTGATTAATATGATAAAGCAAAAAATATATGTCTAATATTTTTGAAGTGAAAACTTATTTAGGCGCGTTGGGCATTTTTGAGATGGGACTAAACCATTGATTAAAACCATTGATTAAACTCAAAAAAAGCAGTTAGCCTAGTACAACTTGTTTTTTCTGTAAGTGATGTTTTTGTTCGCATAGCTCGTCCTGAAAAACGTTCCAAACGTTCAACAAAAAAATTAATACGTGTGATATCTCACTACGCCATCTTGTGATATTTCGTGATTTTTTCCGTACATGCTGCCCCCTCCCTTTTCGAGCCTCACATGGTTAATAAAAAAATAAGAAAACCATTTAAAACCAAATAAAAGTCTTCCAAATAAATAAAATTAGCTGTATGGTAGTTTCTTTACATTAAAATGCCTTGTATTTACAAAATTTTGGAACTCTAAGGGGCAGCTGCCCCCTTTGTCCCCTTGGCGCCGCCCTTGTACACCCCTTGCTCTCTACTTCCTATTCTTATAATGAAAATCCTCACACTCCCTCAACTTCTGTGCCGCCTGTTCAGGTGTCAAGTCTCGTTGTGACTGCGCCAACATTTCGTAGCCAACCATAAACTTTTTGACGGTCGCTGATCTTAGCAGAGGAGGGAGGTATAAAGCGTGGAGCAGCCAGTGGGGCGAGTCGCCGGCAGCCTTTGAGGGGCCTGTTGGGGCTCCTAGAAAGAAATTGTTTGATTTTTAGTAATTACGAGCATGTTTAACAAAGTGGTAGATTTTAGACACACTTTTATAATAATACCTACAGAATGAAAACACAGCAAATCTTTTATGGACAATACAGATGGTTCACTCCGCAAAATCATTTAAATAAAAAGCGACTGTTGCTTCGACACAATAAAGTGAAATTCAGGTCGCACACCGCTTATTACCTACAGTTATATTCACCTAAAAGTTGCCTCTCTTTCTATTGCGTAACTCTTATATCTTCTGACTACGTTACACTCACTGAATTGGCCCGACAAGACGGGCCCGCCGCGCACTTGTAGCTTCATACCTAAAATGCGGAGTGAACCATCTGTACCTATTCATCTGTTACCCTACGTCAAATTGCCGAGTTCGTCGGAAATAACAATGAAATTTTCATCAAATTCTGAAAGATAATAATGATTACTGTGGATCATCCTTAGAAGATAGAATTATGCCATTGCGGACTTTTTGTTGATTTTTTTAAAATGTACAATACTGTAGAACATAAATTTTATGTAACTTTTACGATTTCCGCGGCGCACGTAAATAAAGCTCCCAGTCTGCATAATTATTTCCGACATCTTCAACAATAATCATCAAATTTCAGCCAATTTACACTATACCGTAATGAATTATACACTAAAACCTTTCGCATGAATCACTCCGTCCATTGATGAAAACCGTTTGAAAATCCGTTCGGTAGTTTTTGAGTTTATAGCGTTCAGACAGACAGACGTGGTGGGGGACTTTGTTTTATATGTAAGGATGTTTTGATATCGATCGATGCTCTTAATTTCTGCGGAGTTTTTCTAACTAATAATAATATTCAACTCACCATGAAATCCCATACTATATGGAAAGCTGCATTTAAACAGATTATCGTACTTTATATTCAACTGTTTCATGATCTCTGCTAGCGCCCTCTTCTGGGCATCGTTCAAATCTGTCAGCCTCTGCGGTAGCCCGTTAATAGGTAGTAACATGGTCTCAAATGGCCATACTGCCCAGTACGGTACGATGGCTACCCATTCCGCGTTCTGGACTACTATGCGTTCCTGACAATAAGAAAATAATAAGCATGAGCATAATTAACCTTAATGTTCGACTGCTGGGACACAGGTCTCCTGTGTGAGAGGGAGTGGGCCGTAATCTAACACGCGGGCCCAGTGCAGGTTGATAGATGTCACATGTCTTTGATTTTTTTGGTTCTCTAGGACATGCCGGTTTCCTCACGATGTTTTCCTTCACCGTTTTGAGAGCAGTGGTGATAAAATAATTTATACAAAGTAAAGCGCCTGTCAGGGTCTGAACCTACGACATACAACTTGTTAAAGTCGGGGCCTGCTCGCGGTATTAAATCTTTGTAAACTTAAATATTAACAATTCTTTAAAACAACTTACTCAAGCCTAGAAAAAAAAAATTAAACAATTAATATTAAAGTTTCAAAATGCACATTTTTTTACCTTCTTGATTAATTCTTGCTTCACGTAATCACCAAGTAACGGGCGCTTGAATTTTATGTAATACTCCTTCTGAGTTCTGCAAATTGAGAAAACATAAAAATCTAAATATATGCTGCGGTCTTGTGAGTGTACAAACAGCCAGTGTGAATTTAAAAAACATATCTATTAAGCGGGTCGGTCTGCGGCGGTGACGCGGTGTGTTCCATATTTAAATTTAAAAAAAAACGATTCAAGTTGACTATATATTTTAGGGGGGTATTACACTATCATTTAAATTGTAAAACAGACAGTACGGGTAATTTGTGAGCTTCGTAGATAGGTAGGTAGGTATATGATTTTCATCTCTGCGACATTTTTTTTTTAAATGTCGCAGCGTATGCTGAGCTAGGAGCCTTTTGGCCTCGTACAGGACTTTCTGTTATTTTTTAAAATTTGTTTTTTAATTTTTTTATTAATGTTTTAATGACTGTGTTTTAGTTTAATTTGTGATGTCCTGTGCGAGTCCCAATAAATACTTTTTCTTTCTTTCTATTTAATATGATAGTGTTATCCCCTAAAGGGGATATACCCATATTAAATGTCTATTTTACAATTTCAATATATCTTTGATCATAGATCTATGAACATATATAATATAAAGCATACTACACAATAAACGAATACATACATGACAAAAAACTGATTAAACACAAACAGATACCACACACAGTTGCCTATACGACTGTGTGTGGTGTCTGTTTGTGTTTCATTCATACTTATATAGATAAATATTATAATATAATATAATGTTAAATTGAACGTATCTAATTATTATTATTATATAACTGATCTCATAATTATTTAAAAATTGATTGTTAGGTAGTTAATTTGTTTTTTAATTTTATTTTAAGAATTAATTTTATTGTTTTTGCTGTGCCCTACAGGGTCCGTAATTGTACCTTAGCTTTAAGCCATTGTAACACCTTTATGCCTATATTATGGAATGCAAATAAATATGAATATGAATATGAAGATAGTGTAATACCCACCTTAGAAAAACTAAAAATGTTTACTTTCCATATTCGAAATTAGGAATACGTTTGTAAGGACCTATTAATAGGATTGCCAACCCTCCGGGTTTGAATGATGTATCTCCGGGCTACGGGTTAGCAACGTATATCTCCGGGTTAGACGGGGTTTTGATTTTTATTTAGTTTGAAGATTTTTCAATATTACCGGTGGATTTAATGTGGGTTCCGGTTATTGAAGACAGCAAATCTTAAAATAATGTTCAAATACTGAGATGTTTATACAATAATAAAACTCCTTTGAAAAGTAAGTACTAACTTAATTATTTTTATTTATTGTTCATTAACGATACAAATATGTAGGTAGCATAACAAGTTATAACTAATTAATTAATACAATAAAATAAAAAATAAAACAGTGGCACTCCGGGAGTGCCGACAGAAGTGAAAACTTGAACAATTTTATTGTGCAGGAAATACTTTTAATGAGGTGTCGGTTACGGTAACAGTGTCGCGAGTTCAATTGTTTTTTCCCATCTCAAAAATGCCCAACGCGCCTAATGAAGTTTTCACTTCAAAAACTAAAAAACCCGATTGCAAAAATACGTAACTGAAAAGAGAAAAACAAGCATTACAGTCTTTAGAATGTTGGTAAGTATTGCAGGTCGGAGACACACAAAAGTTACGACATATATTTTCAGGTTATTGATTTGCCCCGCCGCCGCGCGCCGCCGCGCCGCTTCAGTGCCAAAATGCATGCAAGATTATAATGCTTGTTAATCTCTTTTCAGTTATATGTAAGTATTTTTGCAATCGAGTTTTTTTTTAATATTCTTTTTTTATTTTCGGCTTTTTTGTTGTTTATCATTTCTCATTCCAATATAACTTGTACCTATTTATTTTTGTAATCACCTTTTAAAACCTTTTATTTTGATACCCCACTCAATAGGTTTGCGAGTAGTTTTATTAATATTTTGATTTTTGTAATTTTAATATACACTCGAGAGCAATGAATCCGGGTCACTTAAAGAATCCTAAAAATCTCGGAAACTAAAAATGCTAGGTTAATGCAATAAATTGTATTTAATAGACAATGTAATACTCCTTAAATGAAAGTAAAAAAAATATGAGTCACCATACATTTTATTAACACAAAATTACATAAAGAAAAAAACAGCTGATCTCTCCTTAAAACAAAAATAGGAAACATGAAATTTTTGAACTTTATTACGATTTTCTTGAATTTTAATACTTCGTATTGCCTCCTCGTGCTTCCATTACTGCGTTTACGCGGTTTGGCATGCTGTACACCAAGTTCCTTATACGATTTTGGGGAATATTCTCCCATTCCTCTGTGAGAGCAATTTTGAGCTCACGAAGCGTGATTGGGGGAGGGTTTCGTTGTTTTACGCATCTGCCTAGCTCGTCCCAAGCATGCTCGATCGGGTTGATATCCGGGCTGCGCGCTGGCCACTCCATACTAGTAATGTTCATCTCTTGAAGGTAGTCATTCACAATCCTACCTGTATGAGGTCGGGCATTGTCATGCATAAATATAGCATCCTCACCTAAATTGACCATAAATGGACCAACGTGATCATTGAGGATTTCTTCCACATATCTTACGCTAGTTAAAGAGCCGTTTTCTATGATCACCAGCTCTGTGCGACTTTCAGAAGAAATTCCGGCCCACACAAGTACAGACCCACCACCGTAGGCTACTTTTTCTTCGATGCATGCTTGCTTGAATCTTTCCCCTGGTCTTCGATACACTCTGTGTCTTCCATCGTGCTTGTAGAGCATAAATTTTGATTCGTCGGAGAACATAACTTTTGACCAATCTTCAATACTCCAATTTACGTGGCTCTGGGCATATCTTAGTCTTGAAATACGATACCCACGCTCCAGTTTAGGGCCGTTTGCAGGTCTAAGGGGTTTTAAGTTAGATTCAGCAAGCCGACGTCTTACTGTCCATGCACTTGGGTTACTTCCTCCGAGGCGTCGAAACTGATTTGTGAGTTCAGTTCCTGTGAGAAAGCGATTTCGAAGCATGGTGTTCACCAAGTATCGGTCTTCTCGTGCTGTGGTACACCTGGTTCTGCCCGTTCCTGGTCTGCGTAGGTTAGAACCAGTTTCTTCGTAACGTCGGAGAACTCTTTGTACTGTTGACAGCGACACACCGACAGTCCTGGCTGTATCGCGCTGACTCCGGCCGGTTTCCAGCATTGTAAGTATTCTGGTGCATTCTTCAGGCGTAAGCAACATAATTTCAGCTTGAATAATGAATATAGAGCACTATCAACATGGTTTATGTACCCACATAAATGACAGATTACAAACAAAAGCAAAATCAAATGCTGTAATTTCGTAGTTCCATCTTCGAAAGTGGCCCTTTTTCAAATTTGATTTTTTTATGATATAACTTTACAATAACTAAGAAGTTTTAATACCTTCATTTAAGGAGTATTACATTGTCTATTAAATACAATTTATTGCATTAACCTAGCATTTTTAGTTTCCGAGATTTTTAGGATTCTTTAAGTGACCCGGATTCATTGCTCTCGAGTGTAGTCAGTGACACTCGCGCAATAAAGACGAATCTAAAGACGTATATTCATCAAAAACGGTTCAGCCGTTTCGTAGTTACGATGGAACATAGAGACGGACACTCAGATCAAACACCCACCTTTTTTGGCTTAGCTGCAGTCGGTTAATAACAAAATTAGTACTAACCGTTCCTTAACCCTAGGCTCGTTAGGCAGATAGCTGGATGCCCAGATCTGACAGTGCGGGTGAGGGTTGGAGCACCCCATGATAGCTCCCTTGTTCTCGAAGATCTGCACCCAGGTGTAACGACGACCTAGCTCTTGTAACTGGTTCACCCATCTGTGAGAGAAAGTATACGTTTAGATTAGTTGGAATCGCCAGATAGGTACCAACCCAAGCCAGTGGAGTGGAAAAAAGTGGGAAAAAAACATATTATTGAAGCTAACTCAAAAACTATCCAAGCAAAGTTAATTCAATTTATATGGGCCCACCTCGAGAGTATACCTTTTCAAACGAAAAAAGAATTCACAAAATTCGTCCACAATTGACGGAGAAATCGACGCACATATATAAAAAAAAAAAAAAACAAACATACGCGACAAACATATAACCTCCTCTTCTTTGGAAGTCGGTTAAAAAGTGCCTGTCAATCTGCCTAGGCTTCTAGGTCAGCTTCCAGTGTAACCGGATGCAACTGAATACCAGTATTTTATATGGAGCGACTGCCTATTTGACTTCCAGCCCAACCCAAGTAACTGGGTAATATGATACCCCTTGGTAACACTGGTTGTCAGACTTTCGGGCTTTTGATGACCCGTAACGACTGTCAAAAGTCCATGAATGACAGCCGGGACCAACGGCTTTCCGAGGCACGGTAGAGTTGTAAACCGTAAATTAGTATTAGTATCATTGTTCAGGTGAAGCTAACACTTGGCAAAGGATCGTCAAAAGCATGCTTACTTACTTAAAAACCAATTGACTTTTGTCGGAATCTACTAAAGCGGAGATGTGAGGAGATGTCTGAAGCGGAGACGAGATGTTTTCAGCTAGGGTGTATCCACCGAAGCTGTGCGGAGATGCGTTAGTACTGGCTAGACTGGGGCGGAGATTTGTGTGTTTTGACGAGGGGGGAAACTAGATGCTCCGCTCACTGCACGCTGCTCACAACTTTTCCCGTCTACGCAGTGCGCCGTCGCCAGCTTGCGAGGCAGTGCTCACATCTTGACGCTTTTATCGTTCTGCATCATTCTCACATTTATAACTTTAACATGAATGATGTAACCAATATTTTGTGAACAAATTGTGATTTAAAAGAGTGTCCATGGAGTTTCTTGCCCGTTCTTCTCCATAGGTACCTACTACGCTTTGGAATGGGCAACTACATCTTTCTGAATGACCGACCCCTTGACAATTCAAAAGTGCCTGTAATTGGTTTATTTGAAATAAATGCGCAAGTTTTTTTGAGTTTGCATCTCCGTTTTGTACCACCGCCAGATCTATCTCGGCGAGGCATAGATCACATCTCCGCTTAGATCGCGCCATACAAATATTGGTGGTATCAACTGAAGCTGCGTGGAGATGACATGTGTTAATAACTAAATTCTGTTGGTTGTTTAAAACACATCTGCTCTCCTATCGTCTCGTCTCCGCTTTAGTGGAGTCCGGGCATTTCTTGGCGCTTTATAAGACTCCCTTACGAATTACAAACATAGTACGTCATACTTACTCGTTGATAACAGCCATGATTTCGTCTATAGACATCAAAGGTATGGTCATCGTGGAGTTAGGATGGAAACACATCACCCTGAAATGTAGAAAAGATAAAATTAAGACACATTTATTTAAATTACCTGTAAGTAGTTTTTTAAAGTAAAAAAACGAGCGAGCGTTACAGTGGTCGCATACGATGTGTAACATCTGACATCTCACCTTGGTAACAAGCAACATTAAAGCAACGTTTCTGACGGCCAACTCTAGCACCGCGCATTCGCTCATAGGTCAAATCAAATGGCGCGCGCTTCCTGGGCTTCCTGTTACACACTTCCGTCCCTTTTCACGAAATCACTCCCACAGATTGCAGGAGAGCGAGAGGAAAGATGTTACACATCAAAAAGTTAGCCTGTTAAAAACCTACCCTTCACCACTTCTTAATTTTTATACAGGGAAGGTGAAGGCCTTAGCAACACTAACAATAATAAATTAATACCGAGTCCCATGTTCTCATTTTTGTTTCGGGTGTTTACCCGTTATTAAAATGGTCTGGGGCGGGCAGAGGCGGACTAGCAGAGTAAGCCCCCCTAGGCCGATTAGTACCAGCCGCCCCATAATTTCTACTAATTTAGCGGTGTAGAAATGTGAAATTAATTATCCATTGCATTCGGTATCTTTATATACAGGGTAGCAAGGACATCGACGCGAAAACTGTTACCATGGATTCAGTACATAATTCTGAACGCCCCTGCGTTGAAATATTTCGTCCGTTATTTAAAAAAAAAAAAAAAAATCAGTGGCACTCCGGGAGTGCCGACAGAAGTGAAAACTTGAAAAAAATCGGCACCGCGGTAACAACGCGTTGATGTCTTTTTAACAGTCTTACGAATTTTCGATCAGGTCACGTGTCCTGACGCGAGTTTAACATTTTTTACCCATTACAAAAAAAGTGCACAACGCCGCTAAAGAAGTTTTCACTTAAAAAAAAAATCTGCTGTGTCATAGAAAAATGCAATACCTACGCAGTCAAAATGTATGGACAGCTGTTTTTTTTTTGGAGCTGAGCGAATGAATGTGAATGAGCTGTGTGAATTGGTCGCCATTCTGTTGTAAATGAAAAAAATTAAGCCCTGTTTTCACGGAAAGATTATTTAAAGGTCTAAAATTGATGACATTAAGTCAAAAACTTATATCGGTCAAATGACCACCTTCTGAGTAGATGCAAATTTGTCCTCGTTTTACGGCATTTTGAATTAATCTGGCTCGAATTTGGTGATTTCTTGTTCAATGTTGGTTAAAGATTTGCAAGGTTTGTGCCTTACCTATGTTGATAAACGCGAGATTTCAAAAAACCCCAAAGGAAGAAGTCAGGCGCCGCCGCCGCCGCTGTTACAACCAGCGATCTGGCCGGCCAGTTCAAATCGCCAATACGAGTGATTATCCGGCCCAGAAATTGGTGTTTCAAGAGACAGTTTTTTTTTTAATTTTTTTTTTTTCATGAACGCGTCCACGTCGCCTTTACTTTGCATGGTGCAGAAACTTTCTCCTACTACTACATTACTGTCATCTATGGTCACTACAATATCTGAGAACGTACCAAAGAATAATACTACTCTGTTCTCACTGTTGTCGAGCACTTAATCGTGCAGATTTTGGAGTTTTTTGCCGGCTCTTCTCCATAGGAAACGACCAATTGGAATCGTGCACCTAGCTTCTGACGTTTTATAAGTGCCCACGTAGGTTTATGTGAAATAAAGTATTTTTAATTGATTGATTGGCCGCCTCTAATATTTGGCTGAACTAGGCTTGAGCCTAGTCGGCCTAAGGCTAATCCGCCACTGTTGGCACATTTCGCCAGTTATGTTTAAGTTTATTTACTATCCTCATAATACAAGGTTAAATTATATTAATTGTTCGATATCCGTAGAGTAAATATTATATGTACCTAAGTGATAATAATTATAAAATAAATAAATAATGATGATAAAACAAAAGATAATGATTTTCGCCAGTGCATTTCATTTGATCTTGCTGTTCATGCTGAGTTGCCGACAAGAGAATTCATTGAAGAGGATGAGTATGTACCTGCAAGTTCCCTTAGCAGCCGAGGACCGGAACAGCGGGTTTTCTGATGGCGGAGGTTCTGGCACACGCTCCAGTAGGGCAGGGAAGTCGTTAGGGAACACATAAGTGGAAGTGTAGGCAGGGTTGCGCTGGAAATAGTAAAAGTTAATGTAGGGGGATTTGTGTTTTTGGGGGTAAAAGAAGGCGTGAGCCCTCACCCTTTGGAACTGGACTGGCAACCCTGGGTCTTTCACGCCTTTCATACATTATACCTATGTACTACAGGTTGATTGCTATAGGTCAAAAACTGAGTACTTACGCTTGTGAGATAAAATTATTTAGGATATAATTTTAATTACATGATTAAAATTAATATAATTATAATAATAGTTAATTCACACATTAATACAATACACTTTAACACGTCCATTGTAGTCAATATTTTAAAACTAGATGGTACCGTCATTTCTTAACTGATTGATCCCTGAGACGAAATTCCGAAAAAACCCAGAGGTCATGGTCTCTTTTTAAGTCCATGAGTCTAACAATGTAGGGCCATATCTGGTAGATGCGTGTGGTGTAATAATTACCTGTCCGCTAGACCTAGTGGCTCCTGGCAGGAGAGGATTCTGAGGGTCTGGAGGCTGGTCTTCAGGCTCCGCCTCTGTCTGTCCGCTCCAGGGTCGAAGGCAACGGTGGGGAGAGACCAGCACCCATTCGTCTTTGAGGGGGTTGTAGCGAACATGCTGGTGCTCTTAGGAAAGAAGTGTCTGAGTTATTAGTTTCGGAAATATTAGATGTTTTTTTTCCATTTAGGTGACTAAAAGGGAGGAAGGCAAAGAAAAGATGGATGGATTGTGTGAGGAATGATATGAAAGAGAACGGAGTGAATGATAGCGTGACGGTTGACAGGGGAGAATGGAAAGAGAAAACGTGGTGCGCCAACCCCACGTAACATGGGACATGGACAGGAAGATGATGATGATTTAGGTTGCTTTTTTAGCCCCCGACGCAAAATGAGGGTTGCTATAAGTTTGACCGCTATGTGTATGTATGTGTGTCTGTCTTTGACACCGTAGCTCTTAAACGGGTGAACCGATTTGAATGCGGCTTGTTTTTAATAGAAAGCAAGTCTTCAAGCGCTGGTTCTTAAACATGTTTTATCAAAATCGGTTCAGCATGCTGCAGCATCAATCTGCAATTCGAATTCAAGTAAGAAGTAGGTACCCAGAAAAGACAAAACATTGAAGTTATTCGACACATTTCAAAGGCAAGGATATTCGAAAGTTAGTTAATAGGATATTTAATTTTAATTAATTAATTATTCACTTATATCAATTGCAATTAATGTCACAATGCAGTCAGGCGTACAAATGATATTTAATCATGCATGTTGTTTATTTTAGAATTATTTTAGTTTCTTCATATTTAAAGAGTTGGGTGCGGCAGGCACTCATCATCTGCCTAGCCTTTTCCCAACTTTGTTAGGGTCAGCTTCCAGTCTAACCGGATGCAGCTGAATACCAGTATTTTACATGGATCGACTGCCTATCAGACTTCCACAACCCAGTAACTGGGTACTTGGTGAGACTGGTTGTCAGACTTTTGAGCTTCTGACGTAACGACTGTCAAAAATCTACAAATGACAGCCGGGACCAACAGCTTTACGTGCTTTCCGAGGCACGGAGGGTTTTGGTATGCAAACATGGTCAGCCATCCACGGACTAACTGCGGCAAGCGTAACTTAACCTGATCGATCGACCCGTGCGGCTGTTATTACTTACTCCCAAAATGATTCTCTGATTCCCTGGTTTTAAAGTTTTTATTGTCGAATTTGCAGGATACCCAACTTACAGCACAGGTATCGTGTTTGGGCTCATTGGAATGGTCTCAATGAATAGGTTATAGATAGATGGTGAACAGGGTCTGGTGATGGAGTAGCAAAGAGAAATGAAGAAATGTTTGTGTCGGGGATTATTTAAATTGCACTTGTTTCTATCGTTTGTAATTAAAATCTTACCAACGAAGAAAAAAAAAATTAACAATCTAACATGTCATTGTAAGAGTTTTGCATTCCACAGAAGACACCTGCGAAATCTCATAATTTGGGGTCGGCTTCCAGTTTAACCGGATGCAGCTGAGTACCAGTATTTTATATGAGGCGACTACATATCTGACTTCCACAACCCAGTTACTCTGGGTAACGCGATACCCCTTAGTAAGACTGGTTGTCAGACTTGGGCTTCTAACTATCCGTAACGACTGTCAAAGAGCTAGAAATGAGAGCCGGGACCAACGGTTCAACGGCCTTTCCGAGGTATACACGGCTACACATCAAGCTATATACATTTCCAGTATAAGTTGACCTCGCATTGTACGGAATTCCTATACAATACGAGATCAGCATAAATGCGAGATCAGCATAAACTGGAAATGTATAGCTTGATGTGTAGCCGTGTGTTCAGAGGATTCTCGATATGTAATGAATGATCACCCATCCACGAACCAACCACGGCAAGAGTACCTTCGATCGATCCGTGCGACTGATATCATTTAGCCACGAGGCCCTCATGTTGCTCAACTAGTTAGGTAAATTGGTAGATCTACATACCTATAGATTTTACGTGGGTGTGACAGACGGACAAATAGACACTGTCTCACTGATAGGCTGTTTGTGGCGAAAGCGTCAAGCCCGCGAAATTCAAATTTTCTTACTTTTTTTTGTAATTTGCCGATCAGTATAGTAAGTAAGTAAGTAAGTAAGTAAGTATTTATTTGCATAAAACATGGTATACATGGTGTTACAATAATTTACAATAAAGATCTTACATGTTTTGCCAGAATTGTACTTAGCATGCATATGTTCACTTAATACTAACATGAGAATTTGTTATCCATAAATTCTTTAAGACTATAGAAATTTTTCAAGTTTAACCAGTCAAACAATGTTCCCTTAAATAATCTGGAGTTTATGTTTTTTATGCTACTCGGTATGTTATTATATATACTAACACAATTATATAAGCAACTTTTATTATATTTAGCAAGCTTGGGAAGATCATGCAGAACGAGTCTCTGTGGATCACGCCGGCTCCTTGGATTAATATCATTGGCTGATATAAACAGGTCTTTATGTTTATTAACGAACATACATATTTCCAATATATAAAGCGACGGCAGATCATGCAGAACGAGTCTCTGTGGATCACGCCGGCTCCTTGGATTAATATCATTGGCTGATATAGACAGGTCTTTATGTTTATTAACGAACATACATATTTCCAATATATAAAGCGACGGCAGCTAGTTTCTTAAATATGGGTTTACAAGATTCCTCCGAGTGCATCCTGTAAATTGCCCTAATGCACTTTTTTTGAGCAACAAATGCTCGGTTTATATCGGTACTATTTCCCCATATTATAAGCCCGTAACGTAGTACCGATTCTACATATGCATGATAGGTCATGAGAGCTGTTTTTAAGTTTGTAATATTTTTGATTTGTTTAAGAGCATATACAAATTTATTTATTCTCTTTGCAGCGTTATCCACATGCTCTTTCCAATTCAAATTCTCATCAATAATTACGCCTAGAAACTTCGTTTGTGCTACTTCTTTAATTTTTGATACGTTTAGTTTAATATTATATTTAGGATTATTACATTTATTGAAATTAATATAAACAGATTTATTTTTAAATTATTTATGTCAAGCCATTGTATTAATTTATCTATAGTATTATTAATGTCAGTCTCGTGATTATTTCTAAAATTGTTACATTTTTCTGTCGCTATAATAATAGCTATGTCATCAGCAAATAATATACATCGGTGGTCAGTTATATTAATAATATCATTTATGTACAGCAAGAACAGGACAGGCCCCAGTACACTTCCTTGTGGTACACCACATGTATTGTGTTTGTATTCTGATGAAAAAGGCACCTTAACTTGATTTTCATCAATTTTATCAATAATGACTCGTTGTTGTCGGTTACTGAGATATGATTTTATCCACTGAAGTGTAGGACCCCTGATACCTACAAGTTCAAGTTTTTTGAGCAACAGATTATGAGAAACTAAATCGAAGGCTTTTGAGACATCAAAAAATAGCCCAGTGGTCAGATTTTTATTATTGATATTAGTAACTACAGCCTTTACCAGGGAGAATATTGCCAAAGTAGTGGACTTGTTTTTCTGAAAGCCATATTGTTCTTTGCTAATTATATGAAATTTATCACAATAGTCAATTATTCTTCATACATGCACTTTTCATATATTTTGGACAATATGGGTATTAACGTTATAGGACGATAGTTATTAATATCAGATTTTTCTCCTTTTTTATATAAAGGCTTGACTATCGAGTATTTCAGGGCATCAGGAAAAGTTCCCGATGCAAACGATAAATTAATTAAATATGTCAGAACAGCAGCTAGTTGATTGGTACACTCTTTAATAATTTTAGTGTTGATTTCATCATAGCCTACAGAATTGGAATTAGATAATGACAGTATTTCTCGTCTAACCTCACTTTCCTCCATTGGTTTTAAAAACATCGAGTTAACGGATGCACTAATACGAGGTTTTATGTTTTCCTGACTGGTCGTATGTGATAAATTAATATAATTATTATTAAAGGCGGTGGCAATTTCAATAGGATTTGTTGTTGTTAACTGTAATTTTTTCCATATTTCCTATGCAATTTGTATCGTGCATTTCATTTTTTATTACTGCCCACGTGGCCCTACATTTGTTTTCACTCTTGTTTATATATTTAATATTTGCACTTTTTTTCGAATTAATTATACATTTTTTAGAATATTGGAATATGTCATATAATTAATTTTGTTTTTTGCATTTTTATTTTTATAGTATTTATATCTTAGTACACGTTTTTTTTTTACAAGATTTCTTTAAGCCTTTACTTATGCAATTTTTTTTATTTGAATTATTGTTATTTATTTTTACTTTTACTTTTGGGAAGCAAAGCATGTAGAATAAGTATAGCAGTTCATGAAACTCACTAAATATATTTGCATCATTTGAGATGTATATGTGTGACCAAGTTAAATTATTTAAACATTCCTTGAACTTACGAACATTGTCCGAACTGTAATCTCTTTTATGTATATGATAAGATGAGCATTTTTGAATCTTTTCATTTATAGGAAAACTCAACATTTGGGCTGTGTCATGCTCAGAGAGATAGAGAGGCAAAACTGAAGCGGAAGCATTTGGAATATTACTTAGAATATGGTCTATGCAAGATGACTTGCGCGTAGGCACATCAATGTGAATTTTCAAGTTATGGTTGTAGGATATGTCTCGTAGGTGATTAGTAACGTTACCTTTTTTCAACGTATTTATATTTAAGTCACCGGTTATTACTAGACGAAATTTGGACTTGTATTTATTAGTTAGGTAGTTCAAAAGATTATTTAATTTACATAAGAACTGAGTAGGATCTGAGTTTGGAGTTCTATAGACGCAAATAACAAGCAACTTATAACACTCAAGCTCTATGCCACAAGCTTCAAATGTGTTTTGGGTAGCATAATTTTGTATATAAGATAAATCTTTGCAAGGAATGCCTTTTTTTACTAAGATACAGGTTCCTCCTCTTTGTTTTTCTCTACAAAAACTTGAAGCTAACTGATAGTTCCATATTTTGATATAGCTCTCATAGCCTTTCTTTAGGTTGTATGTTGATCTAACTATGATTTGCCGCTTGCGATTTATTTATAAATAATCATAGTCTCTCTCTCTCTTAGTTTTATTACCCTATTGAATGACTATATTTCATGAAATTATGACATTTGAGGCCTTTTCTAACGAGTTGTATTGCCGATTCTTATGGTAATTCTGTTACGGACGCGAATTCTTTTTACCAACATACCTACAATCTGACACTGGCCTGCAAATTGCAAAAAAACGTATCAACGTTTTCAAGTTAAAAATGATCTTTTTTAAATTCAAAAATCATCTTTAATCAAAGCCTTCCGGGACTAGGTAGGTGCAGTAGGATCTCTAGCATGTCAGAAAACGCATGTTGACAGAATCGCATCGCGTCAGATTTGCACCACGTCAAACTTCAAAGACGCAGCTCGACAAACGCAACTTGACAGATGCGCGTCTCGACAGATACGCCACTCGACAATCATTATTTTGCTCCGACTGAAGCAAATTAGATAATGACGGAGACCTCTGATAAACTGTAAACAAACATAGCCCATTTAATTAAACAGGAAAATCATAAGTCCAAGGCTAACATCGTAATTGTATTTGGGATAAGCAGAATTTCTAGTCACGGTTAAGAGTTGGTAGGTAAGCTATACATTTCCAGTAGAAGCTGATCTCGCATTGTGTAGGATTTCCGTACATTTAGAGGTCAGCTTATACTGGAAATGTATAGCTTGATACGTTTAAGTTTCGGTAATTTTTCGCGAATTCGTTTATGCCGTTGCATCTCTTAAGTCATAATATAAAACCTCTCTGCCGTAGTCTACTGAAAAGGCCACTGTTGGCAACGGAAATCGAACCCGTGAACTACTTTTTTACCACTGCTCTCTATTTCATGAATCCTAAAGTTAATGAAGCACTAATTGCTGTGCATTACAGGACTAATGAGCAGTCAGTGCTTTAGTAAGTCAGTTTTTCAGTCTAATTATTCGTCCGTACACTATGATTACCTACCTACTATAGATATTCGTAAGGCAACCCAGAACGATAGCCGTTTTCGTGATGACACACTGAGTGTTAATTATGATCACTCATCCACAGAATAACCGTTGACAGAGCTGCTGGACCCTGTAGATGATAGCGCGTGGATAAATAGCCACTTGCCGAAAGCGCGAAATTGTAAACGAGTAAGGAAATAAAATAACGCACACGTACCTAATAAAAACAAACAAAAAACACTTTCACAGAATGATATAGGTATTATAATTATCTTTACACACACACAAAATAAAAGTAAAAAAGACATAAAGCCAATTTAACTCACCAGTAGGACTGAATTCTTGCATTTTTGCTGAATAAAACAACAAATATTATGCTACGATACGACTATTCGCCGTCGAGTCAAGGGCGCAACTAGTGTGTTCATGTGGATTATTAGTAAAGTGATAACAATAATGCTCGCTTTTGCGTCAGTGAGTTGGTAAACAGACATGTAGTTAGGTAGAATAATCAATTAATACACCGCAGATATTTCACGGTTATCATTATGTATGATAGGTTTTCCGCCTTTCAGTACCCTAATTGCGTAACTTGTTTTCATAAACAATTATGCCTAATTTGTTTCATTTTGACAGTTCAACAACATTCATTGCGTTATTTACGTTGTTGAGCAGATTTTTTTTCCAGCTTATGAAGCAATGGATTAGCAATCTGTGTCAAATCGAAACAGATTGTGATCGTGTTGTATAACGCAATTAGGGTACTGGTTTACATATCCAAGGGTGCCAAGCAAGAGTTACTCTAGTAAGAGCACAGTCTGTCACACGTAGGGCTGTTTCTTTGTAGTACCTAAGTATATATCGCCAATATAGTCTATGTGCGACTCGCGTACCTCAAGCGGTGACTAGCAGTCGCGCAAGGACTATAGTAGCCTATACATAGCCCGTTGAAATGTTCACAGAATAAATACATAGTGTTTCCTTTCTATGGCATCTATCATGGGAAAAAAAACGGCCAAGTGCGTGTCGGACCACTCAAAATGAAGGCGGAACCCTTGGTTTGTTGGGATGAATTTATCCCAAGAACAAACACAACATATAGTTGAAAAACATGTTCTCCCATACATTCCAACTGGAAATGTAAGTTTGTACGCACAATATTGAGACATTCACCATGTTATTTTAAAACCATAGCCTTCTTATAGGTTTTCCTGTAATCTGTAAGTATAGTACTATTTTCTGTACTTTTTTCAATTTTTTTATGCTCCCTGGTTTCAGAAATAAGGGGCGGGGGGATGGTCAATTTTCATGTATTTTTTTAAATATCTCTAAAAGTATTTATTTTAAAATGATTAAAAAAATATATTTGTGATCCTCACAAGTCCTTTCATTTGATACGTCATATGGTACAGTTTGCAAAACTTATTTTTAATTTTTTTAAGTTTGCCCCCGATAAGTGACCCCCATATTAAAAACAATCATTTATTTACCACAGAATTTCATATGTGTACTAAATTTCCATTAAATTGGTCCATTCGATTCGAAGCAAATTGGCTGTGTCAGACGGACAGACAGACACCCAGCCAGCCTACCAGACACATGAGTGATCCTATTAGGGTTCCGTTTTTCCTTTTGAGGTCCTTTTTATTTGAGTTTAATCAGGGTCAAATTAAATTAGCTAGAGAAGCTGCAGCGTGATGGGTAGGTATCGTCATTTAAACATGATAAAATAACGGCGATGGCGATGGCATAACGTAAGTGTACCATCGAAGAAATGCATATCTATACAACGTAAGGACTATTTTTGCTTGCAGCGCTCGGCGATATACGAACGCTTACCTAAGAAAAAAAGGGTCGTGTGCACGGGATTTTGTTTTCAAACTGCTTACATATGCGTTTCTTCGATATTACTTACTACTTAGATACACTTCTGCTTTATCCTTCGAGGGATTCAGATGTGATGTTGTTTGTTGATGTGTAACATCTTCCCGCTCGGTTTCCTGCAATTTAAATCTAAACTCAAAGTACCTATTTATTTCAATTAAACCATTTACATGTACAATCAAAATCTAAGTATAAAAAATTCGAATTAATCAAATCTGTGGGAGTAATTTCGTGAAAAGGGACGGAAGTGTGTTACAGCTTCCTGTAACACACTTCCGTCCCTTTTCCATCACCGGGGAAGCGCGCGCTATATGATTTGACCAATGAGCGCGCGCGGTGCTAGAGTTGGCCGTCAGAAACGACCTTGACGAGGCCCCGCCCCTTTAATGTTGCTTATTACCAAGGTGAGATGTCAGATGTTACACATCTTATGAGACTACTGTAAGGATTGCTCGTTTTTTTTTAAATATTAGACGTATCATCAAAGCGTCTTATCTACATTCATTCGTAATCTATGCATCTCATATTATCATCGGTTTATTAATTTAACAACATGTCATAAAACATATATGTATTATCTACTATAGTCGAACTATATTAGCTGATCAATAGGAATTTAGCGATTTTAGCTAAACGTCTTAGTAACATAACATTGCGCCAATATTCAGAGAAGGGGTGGTTGGATTACATTTTTGAGATGGGACCAATGCATTGATTTCGCGACACCATGACGACACCTCATTTTTGTAAACGCGATTATGCTCTTTATTTAGATACGGTTACGGATCAATCTATCTATATCTATACTAATATTATAAAGAGGAAAGATTTGTATTTTTGTGTGTAACGAATAAACTTAAAAACTATTGGACCGATTTATAAATTCTTTCAGCAATGTATAGCTACATTATCAGCGAGTAACATAGGCTATATTTTATCTCCGTACTCCCACGGGAACGGGAACTACGCGGGTCAAACCGCATGACGTCCGCTATTTACAAGTATTTTTCTTCCACCAAGGCGATCTTGTTCAAGTTTTCACTTCTGTCGGCACTCCCGCAGTGCCCCCACTTTTTTTTGTAAATTGGTTATGGTACAGATGTTTTATGTCACGAAGTCCGTTTGGCTATGAATGTTGTCAAGCGTGCACATGCACATTGTTTTTGTGTGCGTAACCTCGAGAGCGCTCAGTGTCGATCGGGACACGGTCCGGATCAGTAGTGGTTTTTAGTTCGCGCCAAATTGTTTCACGGAGTAAGGTCAGCATGGCAACAAAACGAAGAGGAGTTGTCCATAGTGAGGTAATATTTATTTATACGTTTTCAATTAAAATGTTATACAAAGATACTTAATATAGCAATAGAAGTATTTATAAAATGAATGTTTTTTTGTGTTATAAAATGTTTATATTACTTAATTATTTTGATTACATTTTGTTTTAGGGTCGAAACATGATAGCTAGTGTTTATCATTTTCTGCGAGAAGAATATGAATTTACAAAATCATTAATGGAACTCAACTGTGATTTGTCTCATTTACGAGACATTACACGCCGTACAGCTGAAGCTACGGGTGTGAGCCAAAAAACAGTTCAAAGAATATTAAAAGAAGAGAAGGAATTGCCATCCACTTCATCAAAATTCACTTCACCTATGAAGAAAAGGAGAAAGCGAGATAATAAAGTGGATATAGATAATTTTACAGCCGATGTGGTTCGTAGTACTGTACAAGATTTCCATATTGTCCATAAAGAAATTCCAACATTAGCTAAGTTAAGAACAGCATTGAATGAAAAAATCGGATTCGAAGGTTGTTTAGAAACTGTTCGCAAGTTACTGTTGAAATTAGGTTACAAGTGGCGCAAAACAGAGAACAACCGTATAGTCTTGACGGAGCGTCATGATATACAAATGTGGCGTTTAAAATATTTAAAAAAAATAACAGAGTACCGCTCTCAAAGTCGGTCCATTGTCTACACCGATGAGAGCTACGTCCTTTCGACACACGTGCGAAACAACACTTGGGCAAAAAAAAAGGGAAGAACTCCGTTTTTAAAAAAAATTAGCACAGGCACTCGCTTTATTTTAGTGCACGCGGGAACCAAGGATGGTTTTATTGAAAATGCTTCCTTGGTTTATAAGGCCAACTCAACAGCTGGTGATTATCATTCAAATATGAGCTATGATAACTATGTTAAATGGCTAAATGAAAAGTTGCTACCCAATTTACTTCCGCGCTCTGTCATTGTCTTAGACAATGCATCTTATCACAACACACGGGCTGAACGACTACCGACGCAATCTACAAAGAAAGCCGATATGCAGCAATGGCTCAGGGATAAGGCCATTTGATGAATCTCTTCTTAAATTGGAATTGTACGATACAATAAAGAAGTACAAAGCCCAACACGTAATCAACAAGATTGACGATTTTATAAAAAGCAAGGGTTTTGATGTCTTACGCCTTCCCCCTTATCACCCAGAATTAAATGCGATTGAAAATATTTGGGGGATCGTTAAAAATTATGTCGCATCTAAAAATATCGAGCAAAACATGACGAATACGGAAAGACTGATCAATGAAAGTTTGGGCCAAGTTAGTAGTGAAACGTGGCAAAAAATTTGTGCTCATGTTGAAAAAATTGAAAAAGACTACTTGAAATATTTTGATCTCGATTTTGAATTTATAATCAATGTACAAGATGATTCTGACGACAGCAAAACGGAATCGGAAATCGAAAATTTATCTGATAGTGATTGAAAATACTGAATAGTCCTACTTGTTTCGTTTCCATTCTGTAACACCAATGCTTAATTAAATGCCTACATATTCTTAATATTTTTGTATTTATTGCAACCTAATCTAATTTATTTACAAAATGTATATACTTTTAAAACCAAAATTTTATTTAGATTATTAATTCTCGACTTGAATATATATCAGATTTTTTTGCTAACGTTACCTACTTTTACACACACAAGCGCGCTTGTCGGGATACGTCACTACTACAATCAAAGCCGAACGGACTTCGTGAAATAGGAAATCTGTAATTGGATACATTACTGCCGAAACCTGTATTTTTTTTTAAATACGATCTTGGTAAATTACCTCCTTGGTTGTCACGTGTAGAAGTAAATAATAAAACAGTAGAATCCGGTGTCTGTCTGTCTGTTTGTTTGTTCGCGCACATCTCCGGAACTACTGAACGGATTTCCATGTAGTTTTCACAGGTAGACAGAGATTAATTTGGAGTAAAATATAGGCTTTTCAGTCAAATCGGATGTTGCAAAAAAAAGTTATCGTCATACAAGACGGTATTTTGTTCACGTCACGTTGTGCACAATTTTTGAGTGTAACCTAACAAGAAGTAGGTAGGTACTAGGCTTGCATGAATTCAAGATATTTATGTAGTATTACAATCATTCGTATCAGACTAATAGCAATTTGAATGAAAAGCAATAGTTTGTAAATTACAATAAGTACTAGGCTTGCATGAATTCAGGTTTAGTTTATTTTAGGTGCATAAAAAAAATGATATCCATAAAATAAAATATGAAATATACTGAAAGGACTAGAGAATGGCACGGCCGATTTGGAAGTTTTTAGGGTTCCGTACCTCAAAAGGAAAAAACGGAAACGTTATAGGACCACTCGTGTGTCTGTCTGTCTGTCTATCACAGTCAATTTGCTCCGAATCTAATGGACCGATTAAGTTGAAATTTGGTACACAAATGTATTTCTGTGACCCAAACACGGAAGTGTAACGTAAATAAATGAATTTTGAATACGAAAAAAATATGCAAACTATACCGCGTAACATATCAAATGAAAGGACTTGTTGCGAGGATTTCAAATATATTTTTTCCATAATTTTAAAATAAATGAATTTAAACATATTTAAGAAAATTGACCACCCCGCTTATATCCGAAACTACTGAGCCTAAAATTTTGAAAAAAAAATACAGAAAATGGTTCCTTGCCCATAGATTACAGGAAAACCTATAAAGTCTTAAAATAACATAAAATAAAATAACTTGAAATAACATCTTTTTGTTGTATTCGTAATATTCTAGACAAGGTTTACATGAAAGATCTTTTTTGGAATTCCACCGGAATTACACCCGGGCGACGCCGGGCATGAACAGCTAGTTTTAAAATAACACGGCAGTTATGAGTTTTTATAGTATTATAATTTATTCGGCCGCTAAACACGACAGATATGGATTTTCATAATAACATTCCCGGCCACCTGATCACATACTGATACAATTAGTAATGATTTTCTTTCTTTTTGGTGCTAAAATTCTTTTATTTTTTTAAATACATTGCAAACTATAGTTTTGTATAAATTAGAAGCATTTTTATTTTTGTAAATGTCAGGCCATGGAGCTGTTTATTAAGTTATTAAGATGTATGTTGACTTGAAATAGCATGGCAGTTGAGAATATGTCATGCTCACTTAAATGTCACGCTGATGGTGGCGAGTGTGTTGGATCATTCGGTTCGCTACAAAATGGTTGAGCTGGATGGTGCTGATCCACGCGTCATGTTCGTGAACGGGCGCCGTCAGTTGAAACTGGTCATCTCTTATCTGCGAGGGCTTATTTTTAATCTTATATTCTCAATTGCTTTTGATTATTTTTTGTACATTGTTCTCACATATAGAAGCAACAAGAATGATGTACCCAGGATTTTGTAATATCTATATTTAAAACAGTATCTTCGGAGTTTCTTGCCCGTTCTTCTCCATAGAGATCTACGTTTTGGAATGGGCAATTAGCTTCAACTTTTTGAATAACTCACCGACTCTTTGACAATTCAAAAGTGCCTGTAAATAGTTTAATTGAAATAAATGCTTTGAGTTTGAGTTTGAGTTCATATATTTGACCAGGACTTACAGCATTTTCGATTGATCTCGAAGGAGGTTGTCAAAATAATGCTGGAATTTCCAAGCACGTTTGAGAAAATCAGTTCTATTACGCGTCAAAATAAATAAAACTATTTTTAAATAAAATAAGATGTCGTCTGTCTTTCCTAATCGACTACTCTGAGAAGAACATATATTATCTATGGAGAAGGAACACCGACAAAAACTCATGAGGGCACAGTCTCTTTTAATGTCCAGACAGAAGCTTGGTCAGATCAGGAAGACCGTGCAGATTAGTCAGGCAGATCGGACTTTTGAGGAAAGAACCACGCAGATTTGAGTGGACCTGTCCAGTCAGTGCATGTAATCGTGCAGCTCAACTTACATCAACTGAAGTGTACACACTAAAATGTACTCTATGATACACACGTTTGTCGAGAGAATGCGTTCTTGACACCTGTCAGTTTCATACTAAAAAATATGAGTTTTGTAAATTTGATCCATATTAGTACTAGAAATTGTCCAACTGACAGGTGTCAGGAACGCATTCTCTCTACGCGGCTGGACTGTAGTTATGTTGTAAATTTAGACTGCTACTGACATTTTAGTAAGCTTTCCACCTGCCTTATAAATTGTGACTATGTTTTCCTAACTGCCTTGTACATTTCCTAAGTGCCTTATACATTTCCTAACTGCCTCATATTTTCCTAACTGCCTTATACATTTCCTAACTGCCTTATACTTTTCCTAACTGCCTCATATTTTCCTAACTGCCTTATACATTTCCTAACTGCCTTATACTTTTCCTAACTGCCTCATACTTTCTTAACTGCATTATACTTTTCCTAACTGCCTCATACTTTCCTAACTGCCTTATACATTTCCTAACTGCCTTATACATTTCCTAACTGTCTCATACTTTCCTAACTGCCTTATACATTTCCTAACTGTCTTATACTCTCACACGGATGGCGTATTTGGGTGGAGCTAGTGGAAGTCATAATAAAACGAAATGAGTTATTATTAAAAACTTTTAATTAATAAAGTTTCCACATTTTATTCACTGTAATATTTCGTTTCTTCAAATAATCTGTTGTATGTTTTTCAAGATCGGCCCGGTCCTGTCAACAAAAATAAATAATATTTACAAGTAGAAGGAAATATAGTGCCCTTATTGGTGATGTTTTGCGGAAAGGTCAGGTGCGTGGTACTCGCAACCAGCGTGCGTGTATAACCAGATGTATGAACGTAAACGAAGCAAAAGGAGTATGTAAGGATCGTAGTGGGTGGCGTTCTGTAGTTCCTGCCTACCCCCATGGTAAGAAAAGCGTGAGTTTATGTAGTTGTGTGTAAAGAAAATATTATCACAGGCAACTGAAGGAACAGAGTCTGATACGCCCTCCCGCTCCACCCAGAGCGGGAGAAGTTATTTGATAATTTCCCACAAAAAAAAAAATGAATTACATACTACATATTGCTAGCGGCTTCGCCCACGTGGAGGTCAGAAACTATCCCACGGGAACGTACTACAGGATAAAAAGTATCCTATGTAAACCAGGTCATGGTCTACCACTCGAAAACCGTTCAGTTGTCGAAGCGTGAAAGGTAACAGATACAGTAAGTTTTGCATTGATAATACCAATGCCTGTTTTCACGCACACGTAAGTGACACTTAAATGAATCCCTAAATAACCATTGTTGGATTTTCAACTCTCATCGCCGAGCTTAGCGTTGAAAATCCAACAGTGCACTTTTATTTAGGGATTCATTTAAGTGTCACTTAGTGAAGGTGAAAACGGGCAGTATGGATTAACTGCCTTATGCATGAGGTCCTGGGTTCGATTCTCAGGTCATGCAAAGTGTCATTGTGTTATTCCATCTGGAATTTCTCAGTAGCAGCCCGGAGTCTGGATTTGTGCCCGGTTGATGGCAATAGGCTTGCCCCCTATTACATGGGACTTAAACATACGTGATATTATGTATAACCTAATTTATTTTTTCACTGTGAGAGACAGACGGAAAAAATACGATAGACGTTGATATATATTTTATATATCGCTGGTGTGCTGGTCGACCAGCGCTCGGAGTAGCAACACGCCGTGTTCGGGTTTGCGTCAAGTCAATCGTCATCCTGAGGATGCCACGTTCTTACAGGATTTTTTTTTACTCTTTAGTAATAGTTAAGCGGAACAGGTTACTAAATATATCTACGTCTATTGTATTTTATAGTGGATTTCCGCAAGGTCACGCCTGAATCAATTAACTAGCTGAGAAAGACTACTTTTTGGCACCGGAACAATTATGGCTTTAACACTTCATAATATTACCCAACCAGCAGGGTGTTGTGAGCAGCAGTGGCCCAGTGGTAACAGCCCCGACTTACGAGTTGTACGTCGTGGGTTTAAAGTGTTCGAACCCAGGCGCTTTGCTTTGTGTAAATAATTTCACCACCACTGCTCTCAAAACCTTGAAGGAAAACATCGTGAGGAAACCGGCGTGTCCTAGAACCAAAAATTCGAAGACGTGCGACATCTAGCAAATCCGCACTGGGCCCGCGTGATGGATTGCAGCCTATTCCCTCTCGAAGACAGGAGGCCTGTGTTGAAGCCATCGGCCGACTATGAATATAACCCAACCCATAGATACTATATAAT
The DNA here is from genome assembly GCA_916610215.1 of Omphaloscelis lunosa. NCBI lineage: Eukaryota > Metazoa > Arthropoda > Insecta > Lepidoptera > Noctuidae > Omphaloscelis > Omphaloscelis lunosa. The sequence continues at coordinate 7,425,018 of OU744270.1, forward strand.
AAGAATGGAGTCTATTGCCATAAACCGGGCACAAATTCGGACTTTAACAACTACTTTTGTGTTACTTTGCAGACTCCGGGCTGCTACTAAAAAATTCCAGATGGAAAACCCCAATAACACTTTGCGCGACCCGTAACCTAATTGCGTAACTTATTTTCATAAACGATTATGACAAATTTGTTTCATTTTGACAGTTCAACAACATTCATTGCCTTATTTTCGTTGTTGAGCAGATTTTTTTCTAACTTATGAAACAATGGATTAGCAATCTGTTTCAAATCGAAACCGATTGTGATCGATCGTGTATTACGCAATTAGGGTACTGGTAATCGAACCCAGGACCTCATGTTCAGCAGGAACACTTGCTACCGTTAGACCAACGAGGCAGAACCCATAACCTCGTGCATGAGAAACGAGGTTCTTAACCACTAGGCCATTGCGATTTTATACTATAGAACAAAAAAGGCATAAAAAAAAAACAGAAAAAATTGTATTTTTACTCACTTTGATGTAACTTTAGCCTTCTTTGCTTTTGATACAGTTCTGAGTTTGGCTGTTTTTAGTCTCGCCTTCACACAGTTCCTGTTAACAGAATAAGCTATTACAATCGCACAAGTCCATAGAAGGGACATATCACAACGGATTCGGCGCACACACACAATGCCACATTCGCAAAATGACATATTGGAATTTTGCAAAATGTCATATTCTCAAATTGTCATATCCTGAAAACATCACATTGCAAAACGTCACATTAGCAAAATGTCATTTTCGCAAAATGTCAAAATCTCGAAATGTCACTTCGGAGACAGTATTTTTTTTTATTTGGACGTTGATATGTTTATATAAATAATGCCACCTATCTACTGCGTGGAGCTAAATACAACTCTCACCAGATACACCAGAAATGAAAAGGTTCTAAAACCTATTATGAAAATCAGAGGTATCCAAAATTACTTTCATCTGTTTTGAGCTGTGCAAAGACACAGATCAACAAATGCCCTTGAATGCAGGCATCACCGCATTAACAGACGTATTCCTAAAAAAACCTTCACTATAATATCTATTCGTACATAAATTGCGACAAGAAAGTAAATACTGGGACAATAAATATCAACAATCTTTATTACACAAGTTCCGAGAGAATCGGAAAGCAAAGACATTCATTTTGATGAACAACATTTTTTTTTAAGTTAAGGATTAACCGTTAAATTTCTGCATAAAGTTATTTTTCTACAATTATACAAATAGCCATTTTATAGGTTAAAGCATAGTTATTATATTAGAACAGCGAGCTGGGCGTCTGCAGCGCGATGGACTGCCGGACGCGATGAGCCCAATTACTAACCCCTTTGCATCTAAATTGTTACTGAATCATTAAAATTTGGAATGCAAATATAAAAACTTTAGCTTTTTCGAAAAAAGTTACAATAATTTATTATTAAGTGTATATGATTCTCAGTGGCATTCAACTTTTCAGTTTACATTTTTTATTTATTTTATGTTAAAATAAATGGAAATGATTAAATACTGAAATAATTAGATTAGTATTATTTTTTATACATAAATCAACGGCCTATTGCAAGAAGTTACTAAGTGCGTTTAACAATCTTTTAGTGTCATTAAATCGCACAATAAGTGATATGACTTTTTGAGAATGTGTCATTTTAATAGTGTGGCATTTTGAGAAAAGACATTTCGCGAATGTGTCATTTTGCGTCAATATGTCATTTTGCGTCAATATGTCATTTTGCGAATGTGTCATTTTGCGTCAATATGTAATTGTGCGAATGTGGCATTGTGCGCCGAATCTTTATCAGTTGCTTCAAAAACGGCGAAGGAAAACATCGTGGGGCAACCGGCATGTCTGTGAAATATTTCTTGACGGCATGTGAAGCCAAGTCAGAGGCCCATGGGCGGCTTTAAAACTCTGCCTCGGTTAGTCACTAACCACACGAAAAGAAGAAGTATTTTACATGGAGCGATTGTCTATCTGCCCTCCACAACCCAGTTACTGGGTAATACCATACCGCTTGGTTAGACTGGTTGTCAGACTTTCGGGCTTCTGGTGTTTTGCAGCTTTATTAAATTAGTATACATATATAGATTAACAGTGCATGTCGGACTACGCACAATGAAGGGTTCCGTAGTTGGGATGTATTTATCCCAAGAACAAACTCAACATTCTAGTTGAAAAACATGTTCCCCCATACATTCCAACGGCAAATGTAAGTTTGTACGCACAATATTGAGAGATTTACGATGTTATTTTAAAACCATAGACTCCTTATAGGTTTTCCAGTAATCTATAAGTATAGAATTATTTTCTGTATTTTTCTAAAAAAAATGGGCTCATTAGTTTCGGAGATAAGGTGGTATATTTTCATCTATTTTCTAAAATAACAAATTATTATAAAATTACTTTTAAAAAAAATTGCGGCCCTGACAGTTAGCCCTTTTATTTGATATGTCACAGGGTACAATGTGCAATTTTTTTTCTTAATATTTAAAATTTATTTATTTACGTTACACATCCGTGTTTGAGTTACAGAAATTCGTAAGTGTACCAAATTTAAACTTAATCGGTTCGTTAGATTCGGAGCAAATATTGGTTGTGTAAGGGTTCCGTTTTTATATTCTGACGTACGGAACCCTAAAACTGGGGAAACTTACCTCATATGAACCTTCAGCTTGATGCCCGTCGCGCATCCAAGCCTTACTCCACAAATCTTACACTTGGCGTATGCGTTCAAGTGCTTCGAGAAATAGGACTTTCGCCTGGAAATTTACAGAAATTAACTTCAACAAATTGTACTTAACACAACGTAAAATCACGCGTGTATTTGTAATTAATATGGGTCTAGGACCTGAAATAAATGATTATTTTTTTATTTTATTCCCCGAAGGGTTAGGCAGAGGTGTCGATATAGTACACCCACATTTCGCCAGTTATGTTTAAGTCCCATGTAATAGGGGGCGAGCCTATTGCCATCAACCGGGCACAAATCCAGACTCCGGCCTGCTACTGAGAAATTCCTGATGGAAAACCCTATAACACTGCCTGACCTGGTAATCGAGCCCAGGACCTCATGCAACGTTGTAGTCCTTGCAACTAAAGAAGCAGTTTAACACAAATATTATTGACTAGCTGCGCTCCGCGGTTTCGCCCGCATATCGGGATAAAAAAACATCCTATGTTCTAAGTGCACAAGCATATCGTTTTGAAGGAACTCCAAATAGTTATCGCCATTGAGGTTATCGGGCAGGTAATGCGGTCCAACTACCTGATTCCCAGTCACTCCTGCCCAAACGTTTACACTAAACCTCCTTTGAAAAGATTTCTGTCTTTTTGCGCGGGCGCATTGGCGTTTGACTGTGTAATACGAAATAGATGTCGGGCCTGCATTCGCAATAGCGGCCAACAGTTTGAGCAGAATATGTAAAAATTATGAAATAAATGTTATAAATGCAATTATTTTTTATTTTTAGTAAACCAAAAAGAGATAGATACGAGACAGATTTTACCTTATAAGAGTGAGATAACAGATTTAATGAGTTTTTGAGGTATCATTTAAGCAAAAATATTTTTTTCAATCATAATTTGGAATTTAGTATTTTGTGACTCGATTCACAATTCTAGCGAATTCACAAAGTTGTAAAAAGATTTTTATGGCATGTGGCACATCACTAGCAAGAGAATAGAGAATTTCTGAGGGAGTTGGAAGATCCCGGTCGCTTTTGTATTTTTTTTTATAGCCATGTAAATAGCTGTAACATGGACAGCTTTAATTGAAGTCCGAAACTTTGCGAGTAAATAAAAAAAAAAACTACGTGGCCAATGTCACTAATTTTGAAATTAAACGTACCTACTGTAATACAATACACATCTAAATTAAATTTAAATTCAGAGTCTAGGACTTACACTTTTTTTTTATTTGTACTTGAATGTAAAATATGGGTATTTTATTAATAAAACAATAAAAAGTCGATGAAAAAATATCTACAGGGCATGAGAAGTATTTAGGGGTCTGAAAGGATAGCAGGTGACCCCCCCAGTCGACCATTTCAATTTGGGACACGATGCACCAAACACCCTGTATTTTAATTAATGTTAAATAGTTGATAAGGTACTATGGGGTTGGCATATCCGTATGGACAAAAACCCCTGTTGTTAATAAAGAATAAAAAAAATAAAATAAAAATATTAAAAATACTGCATTCAACAGAGAACAAGAATGTCTTGAAAATTGTATGTTAATGTTTGTGTTATGGTCAATTTTTCACGGAATGGCTCTTCTGCGCGACGCGTGCAAGTCGTCACGTATTTTTTACCACTATTTCATAATTTTGTTGCAATGACAGAACATGACAACTCTCATGTGTAAGATGATTAATTTAATTAAAATTGAGTAAAATAAAATATATATATTTACATAAATTCCTAAAACCAACAAACTGACACTGACCTGCAAGTCGCAAAAAACCTAAGAAAATACGCTATACGCCAGCAAATTCATTTATGTATTGTTGGTTTGTCCGCAGATTTCAATAAGTTGAACGTACTCACACAGTAGTTAATTGATTTAGGCGTGACCTTGCGGAAATCCATCATAAAATGATGATGTGGTTATATTTAGTAACCTGTTCCGCTTAGCTATTTCTAAAGAGTCTTAAAAAGACCCTGAAAGAAATCTCAGTTTGATTTCTTTCAGGGTCTTTTTAAGACTCTTTTGAAATAGTATCATCATTCAGGCGGCAGAGCCAGGACTCGAATGTGTCTGTGTAGCTGCGTTGCAGCATACGCTCGCGGCCTATGTCTGCCTCGCCTGCCCTACCCTGCAAAAAATATGTACTGTGCTGTGCTGCTTCACCTGTGTCTCAGCATACGCTTAGCCTTAGTCTCGTTTCCACGGGAATATCGGGATAAATAGTACCCTAACTCCTAACCCAGGTCATGGTCTACCCATGTGCTAAATGTCATCAAAAACCGCTCAGCCGTTTTAGCGTGAAAGCGTGACAAACAACCATACATTTTTTGTATGTATACAAAAAATCAAATATTTTCTCTTTATAATATTATTATTTTTAAATGACTGATAATTCATTATAATAATAAAAGTGTAAATAAATAATATTATTTACTTACCCAGTCTTATACGGACAATGGGGACATTTAAATAATACGCTCGATCTAACTTTGGGATGATTTTTCCTATAATGTATGGCGGCTTTGTCGTATGAGGCGAACTTCTCGGCGCAGGCAACACATTCGAATCTGAAACAAAAAAATAAATATAAAAAAACACGACTCCAGTTAAAGATCGAGATTTCAATTAAAAAATATTTATTTATTATAAAAACAATGTTTACTCTTTAGATTATTCTACAAGACTAAATTACAATTAAAATATTTCTAATAGCTAGCTTATTGATAAATCTACAACTATGCACTTTACGCGATGACGCACTACATCATCCGATGTATATTCAGCAGTTACATGCATTAGGTGATTGCCTAACTCTCCAATGACAAATAAACTCTTTTGCAAAAAAAAACGGGCACTTTAGATTTTTTTCTCTACTTCAATGAAGAAGAACAAGAAATAGGTTTTATTAATTTGACGATGTATTGGCATGTTATTTGAAGCGTCATGGCATGATTCTTTACGTTCCAAATTTAAAATTTGAAACGAATAAAAGAAAAATAATGATTATTGTGGATTATTCTAAAATTGCTTTACTAATGGCGCGAATTGCTGAAACGATTTTTATTTGATTACGATATTTTAAAACTTTTTGGATATTTTCTGCAAATTAAACAATTTAATCTTTCTTTTTACATTAAATACCAGTTTTTGATATGAGTGATAAAGCGATAAGGGCCGGTAAAATTATAGCCCTACTTGAAGAAGGTTGTTCGCAAACTTACGTGTCTCAGCGGCTAAATGTGAGTCGTTCAACTGTCCAGAGGACTTGGCAACGGTATCAAGAGACCGGTTCGGTCAAAAGAAGAACCGGTTCGGGAAGAAAACGATGCACAGAACCAAGAGATGACCGCTTTTTGGTGAGTCAGGCGTTGCGGAATCGTAAGGCGTCAAGTGTGGACCTGAAGAAGAGCCTTGAAGAAGTAAGAGGAGTAGAAGTTAGCTTGTGGACAGTCAGGAGGAGGCTTTTGGCTGCCAATATCAGGAGTTGCCGCCCAGCTCGGGGCCCTAAATTACTCCGTGAGCACCGTGTTGCTCGACTTCAGTTTGCTCGGAACTGTGCTTCATGGACTCTGGAGGACTGGAATAAAGTATTGTTTTCTGATGAAGCTAGAGAGCTGTGTGGAGAGGACCGACGCCGGCGAGTGCTGCGAAGACCACGGGAACGCTATGCGGAAGTGTGTTTCGAAGAAATCACTCCTTATGGCGGAGGCTCCGTCATGTTTTGGGCAGCAATTAATTCGACGGAGCGTACGGAGTTAGTTTTCATAGAAAATGGAACATTAAATGCACACCGGTACATAATGGAAGTCCTAATTCCATATGCACAACCCACATTGACTGCACTTGGGGAAGATTCCATTTTTATGGACGACAATGCTCGCCCGCACCGTTCTGGCGACGTGGAAGCGTACATGCAAGAAGTTGGGATCCGTCGTTTAGATTGGCCAGCTCGAAGTCCTGAACTTCAATCCAATTGAGCATGTCTGGGATGTTCTAAAGAGATGGGTAAGATCAGTGCAACCTGCTCCACAAAACATCAGGGAGCTAAAAAGAGTCATTGCAGAAGAGTGGGAACGTATTCCTCAAAACGTTATTAAAAACATCGTGGAAAGCATGCCCAGAAGGATTCAAGCTGTGATTTTGGCAAGAGGAGGTCACACTCGTCATTAGGTTTTTACATTTGTAACTTTATTTAATTTAAAAAAGTTAAAAAAAATCTTGTCTTTATTGCCGACCACTTATTGTTTGGGCATGTACATCGGTTTTAAAGAATCCATCGTTTTTTTTCTTTTAATTGCCCCAATTCACTTCACGCGCATTAATTTACACGATTATAAGTATACATAGACTACGTCAAAGAAATAAATTTCATTTAATTAACTCAAATCGACCTTAGAACGTAAATTTCCTTAGGTGCCCGTTTTTTTTTGCAAAAGAGTTTATATTTTTTCAACTTGTTTCTTTTCTTAGTTCGTCTTTGGCAAAGCAGTCGTGTTTTTTAATTTCTTTAATTATAATTATATTTTTATTTTATACATTGTAGTGACAAGTTTTTTTTCTAAAACATGTATTTTTTTCACATTTGAATATGGAGCCATATTGCTGCCATATTTAATTAAACAGAAAAAAAATGCCTGTGTCACTCGGGATGATGTAAAGATTCTAACTATACATCCAAATAAGGTTTAGGCATTTAAAAGTTATGGTGGGCACTCCTTTTTCGGGGAGTACTTCCACTTTGCCCCACCAAGCCGCCTCACTGGTGGGGCAAAATGGAATGCTTAAAATTTTGCAGTGGAATCTGCCCCATTGCTTCGACTTGGTAGATCAGATTCCACTAGTTTAAAATCTTGTAGATTCTGCCCCACTAGGGTTGGCACCTTATAATTTATGTAGGTGATTGTATTTTATATTTGTTTGGAAAAGAAAGAAATATATATCTAAGTAAAAATGTAACTAAAATACAAGCACTTACATAAATTCTAAGGTGCCAACCCTAGTGGGGCAGAATCCATAAGATTTAAAACTAGTGGAATCTGCCCCACCAATACCGAACTAGTGGGGCAGATTCCACTGCAAAATTTTACGCATTCCATTTTGCCCCAACAGTGGGGCGGGTTGGTGGGGCAAAGTGGAAGTATCGTTTTTGGGCAGTAGTGTAAAAATCATACATAGTTTGTTTCTTGTAAGGTGTTCCTCTAAGGTTGGTTGGTTGATATGTTACCTGGTGTAATGCCAAAACATGTGTATGTGTCTGGCGCCACAGTCCACGTACTGAAGACACACATCGCATTCAACCGTCTGTCGTTTCTGAAACAGAACAGAAATCGTTATTATAATTTGACGGAGACCGCTGTTCCGCGCTTTAGGTATGTGCGCGGCGATGCGGACGGCAATGCGGACTGCTCATTCGTCAAAGCTGACCCTAGCCTCGCCGTGCACTCCTAAAGCGTGGAACAGTGGTCCCGGTCAAACTATAACATAAAATATTGTTGGTGATGTTCTTCAGAAAGGTCAGGTGCGTATTACTCGCAACCGGCGTGCGTGTATGACCAGGTGTAGGAACGTAAACGAAGCAAAAGTAGTATGTAAGGATTGTATGAATGTATTTTAGTTAAATTAAACTGATATTTATCGTACCTACATTAGACCTAAGAAACGATGGTTGGACTGTGTGAAAGATGATACTAGTAAGTCCACCTCTTCGAACAACAATAGCACTAGAATAAGGATTCAGAGGAAGCTCCCTAAATTGTATGATAATTTACATTAATATTCTGAAAAAGTCACGCATCAAAATGGAACATTAGAATATGATTTATTGGATATTCGTCTTTCCAAATTTAAGACAGTTACGTAATTGGAACATTTTCGCTCGATTCGTTTTTTATTCGAAAATCATGGTCTTTTTTAAAGATTATTTGAAACAAAAACAAGATTACTCGGCTTTTATCATTCTAAGCAATAAGGTTGAAAAATAAGACCACAATATTATTTGTGGTCTTAATTTTCCGGCTGTTCTTGTGCCGCTCACCGGAAAATCTAGTACTATTATTGATCGAAAGTCCACCTTATTGAGGAACCCACGCTGCGAAACATCTTTCATTTCCTTTACGACACAACTTAGATGTAGCATCGGCAAAATTCGTAAAACCGATCATATCCTAACTGAGTGCGCCTTCAAAATCACCAATCATTATTACTGTTTAGGTGAAAATGATCTTTACGCAAACGCAATAACTTGTAAAATCACATAACCAATTTCATTCATAAAATGTATGCGTAAAGAAATAAAATACGTTTATTTGCAGTAAAAATGACGCAAATAAAGATAAAAAATACGTACATAACGAATTGGGGGAAAATATACGTCACATCCACGCAAAACGGCCATCGGTTAGCATAATGCTGCGACTCCTTGCGAGACAAAGGCCCAGCGCTGGTTTTCAGTGACAGCCGGCGCTGTCGTGATGACTTCAACCGGTGCAGCATATAGTGACATAACAAATCAATAGACTTTGTTGATGCTACATTTAAGTTGTGTCGTACTGTACCTCTTTTCAGTCCAGTGGAAATCGGTTGTCATGGTATGGGCTTGTAATGCGGAGGAGTGAGGAAAATGACGTGAGGAAAGTTTTGAGTATGAATGTAAATGGCTATACTAGTATGGGAAGACCAAAGGAACGATGGATGGACTGTGTGAAAGGTGATATGGCTAGAAAGGGGGTGACTGCCAAGATGACGACTGATAGACAAGTATGGATTATAAAAACCAGCCCAGAGAGTGTCGGACTACGTACAATGAAGGGTTCCGTATTTGGGATGAATTCATCCCAAATACAAACTTAACATTGTAGTTGAAAAACGTGTTCTCCCAAACAAAATTTATGAGAAAACTAATTTTTTGCAACTGCAAATATAAGTTGGTCGATTATTACTCGTTAACTTGTACAACCTACTTCTCTATGATAGTTTTCCCTTTAACTTCGTTATATAAACTACTGCCGTGAATTTTTTGACACATCCAAAAACAACCATTTAGCTGTCAGGGTGGGGGATACTTGACTCTTAATAAAAATTAGCACTTTAAAGCTTAATATTTCGCAAACGGATCCCTGTATCCGAAAATGGTTTTTACACACTCACGATGTTGTTGAAGGACCTTTCCAACGATACCCCACACCATGGGATAGAAAAGAGAAAAAAATCCATCCCCACTTTACGTGTAGGGGAGGTACCCTAAAAAAATTTTTGTTCTTAATTTTTTTTACTACTTTATCGGCGTATTAATATATATATTCATGCCAAATACAGCTTTCTAATACTAAGGGCTATATTTCACCGGGACACCATGGCGGCGCAACCAGTTGCGCCACCATGGTGTCCGTAAGCTACCAAACTAGACACCATACAGACACCAGTCGCCACACCACACTGAGACAGTATCAAAATGGAACTTGAAGAGACAGCACTACTGCTGTATGTACGTAGGAAAAGAAAGTTCAAGAGAAAAAAGAAACAGTGGTGGCAAGAGAAAAAGAAGCAGTTAAAAAAAACAACAGTGCACACGTGCTGCATGCAATGAGGTGGGGGCGTCACTGGCGGTCGGACTGGCGACCGAGTGAGTGAGACACCATACAGCGCTATAGTAATTAGTGGAGGCGCGACCAGCGTGGCGGCGCAACCAATAACATTCTGTGCACGCGTCCGAGCTGGTCGCGCCGCCAAATTGGTTGCGCAACCAAACGGACACCAGGTGAGTAACTCTCTATAGAGCTGTATACATTTTGTTGGTAGCGGCGACTGGTTGCGCCGCCATGGTGTGCCGGTGAAATATAGCCCTTAGAGTCTCGGAGCCAGACCGCGGACAGACAGACAGACGGACACGACAAAACTATAAGGGTTCCTTGTTGACTACGGTATCCTAAAAAAGACATGTTGCCGGCCGACCACAAAATAATTGGGATAAAAGTAGGAGAATAATGATTCTCGTACCTATATTATACTTGTTTTTTTGACAACTCACCCCAGAAGTATGTTTCCTTTTAACGTGGTCTTCAAAATTCTCCTGAAACTGGAACCCGATGAGGCAAGACTCACAGCGATGTGGCGCTCGGAGATAAGACTGAGAGGTAGCGATCTTTTGTCTCTCTTCCATTAGTTGTTCTCTTGTCAAAGTCAGTTGTTTTATTTTTGAGCCGAGCGACGGTCTCTTACTTAGTCCTAAAAATGTAAATAAGTTGAAAAGTGGCTATATTTATCGATTTTTTTAATATTTTTGTTAACTCAAGAACAGCACGCTTATTCGCCCCGAACAGATGTTCAGTTATGTTTAAGCCTCATGTAACAGGGGGCGAGCCTATTGCCATCAACCGTGCACAAATCCAGACTCTGGGCTGCAATTGAGAAATTAAAGATGGAACAATTCATTAACATCTCATGCTCAGCATTAGTCCCCTGGCCACGATGGCCTCAGCATCGAGCACCTAGTTCACGCTGGCCCACATGTAAATAGGGTATTAGCAATGTTTTACACATTATGCGTGAGCCATTCATACCTACCACCTGATTTAATGAAAACCGTAGTAGTCCCGGTAGTGAAAAATAAAACGGGAGATATTGCCGACAAAAACAACTACAGGCCGATTTCTCTTGCAACGATTATTGCAAAAGTGTTTGACGGTTTGCTTAATACACAGTTAGACAAATACTTAGATCTGCACGATAATCAGTTTGGGTTTCGACCTCGACTGTCAACTGAGAGTGCAATATTGTGTCTTAAGCATACCGTCAGATATTACACAGATCGAAAGACTCCTGTGCACGCCTGCTTCCTCGACCTGTCCAAGGCTTTTGACCTGGTGTCATACGATATCCTGTGGGCTAAACTCGAGGGAATAAACCTACCACGTAAACTCATTAACGTTTTTAAATACTGGTACAGTCATCAGGTCAACAGCGTTAAGTGGGCGGGTGCAATGTCGGAGCCGTATCAGCTGCAGTGTGGGGTGAGGCAGGGGGGGTTGACTTCCCCCTCCCTCTTTAACCTGTACATGAATGCCTTGATCGTCGCGCTCAGTAACCAGCATGTCGGCTGCCATGTTGGTGGAATCTGTGTCAACAATCTCAGTTACGCAGACGACATGGTGCTGCTGAGCGCGTCGGTCTGTGGCCTCAGAAAGCTGTTGAGAACCTGTGAGGAGTATGCCCTTGGTCATGGGTTGAAGTACAATGTGACCAAAAGTCAATGCATGGTCTTTGAGGCCGGTACGAAACGTTTGCATAATTGTCCACCCGTTTTTCTAAACGGTGTTCCACTCGAAAGGGTGAATCAATTTAAGTACCTAGGGCACGTAGTTACGACCGACCTCAAGGACAATGCTGACATGGAGCGGGAACGGAGGGCCTTGCCGGTGAGGGCGAACATGCTCGCACGTAGGTTTGCGCGCTGCTCGTGGGAGGTGAGGATAACGCTCTTCAGGGCGTACTGCACGTCCCTTTACACGTGCAGTCTGTGGGCGAGGTACACGCGTCCATCATATGGGGCCCTCCGCGTCCAGTTCAACAACGCGCTCAGGGCAGTATTGGGGCTGCCTCGCTACTGCAGCGCCTCAGGTATGTTCGCTGAGGCACGCACGGATTGCTTTTATGCGACCATGCGCAAGCGTGGCGCGTCTCTGGTGCGTAGGGTGTGGGGCAGCCCCAATGCTGTCCTGGCGATGATCGCGGACCGGATGGACTGCCCATACATACGGCACTGCTGTGATAGGCATGTTGCCGTCAGCAGGGCCGGTTAGATGTTGTGTTTTTATTTTTATTTTATTTTATGTTTATTATCCCTGTGTGTTGTCTCTATTTGTGTGTACACCACCTATGAGCTTATGATGCTTGAAATAAATGTATTTTATTTATTTTATTTTATTAGCGCTTGCGGTCACCAACCCAACGAGGCAGTTGTTTATTTGACCCATTACAGATCTCGCAGCAAAAGTATGCATTTCGGCAATAATCGTCTATCTTCAGAACTACGAACGCGCGATAATGAGATCTAATGAAAAGCCTGAACAGGGGCCGGACACGAGAGATCACCGCCGCCGATCGCCTCCACGAGGACACGGCGATGCTCCGCCCAAGCCGGGCAGACCTCCACCGTATGCTCCACAGTATCCTCTTGGCGATCCACACAATGGTGAAACCCGGGTGTTTCCTCTCGCCTTATCCTGAACAAGAACCTCCCGGCCGATAGCCGTGTCCGGTGAGGACCGTAACACTATCTAAATAAAGAGCACAATCGCGTTTACAAAAAAAAAATTCCGACACCTTTGATGTAAAAATACTTGCATAGAACATTGATCCGTAATGTAATATAAATAAAGAGCACAATTGCGTTTAAAAAAATGAGGTGTCAATGGTCGAAATCAAAGGTTTAGTCCCATCTGAAAAATGCCTAACGCGCCTAAAGAAGTTTTCACTTCCAAAAATCAATCTGCCCTGCCTTTTCCAACTACGTTGTCGCGTGGGTCGGCTTCCAGTCTAACCGGATGCAACTGAATACCAGTATTTTATATGGAGCGACTGCCTATCTGACCTCCACAACCCAGTAACTACCTAATACGATACCCCTTGGTAAGACTGATTGTCGAGACTTTCGGGCTTCTGACGACCCGTAACGACTGTCAAAGATCCACGAATGGCAGCCGGGACCAACGGCTTACCGAGGCACGGAGAAGTCGTGATACGTAAAGATGGTCACCCATTTCCGGACCAACCCCGGCAAGCGTAGCTTAACCCGATGGATCGACCCGTGCGGCTGTAAGTCCTTAGCCACGAGCTCCTCCGAGGCCTCTGTCCTGCTGTGAGACAAAAACAGGTTGGCTGGTAATAATTAGGTAACTTACTATCAGTTTTCGTTGTTCCATCCGTCTCCATATTATTACTTTCATCAAATTCTATAGATTCGTTCTCTGTTACTGGTTGATTCAATTTCTCGTTAGCAACGTTTTCAAGCACATCAGCATGTTCACTTATCATTCTATTAATAGTTTCTTCATTGTCTTCTATAGTATTAAGATTTGTATTATTTGCAGTTTTTTCTGTAGAATTAGCTGTAGGAATGTTGTTAGTAGAAGGAGCTGTGTTAACGTTTATTATATTTTCGGTTGGATTTGTATCATTTTGGCTTCCTAATTCAAAATTAGTACATATGTCACTTAGTATGGAATGAGAGAGATTTTGCAAAGACGTAGCTAAAAAGCTAATACAATCACTATTTTGATTGTTATTAATTATTCTTATTGCTTCTTCAATGTTTTTCATGCTTTTGGTTTGTAAACTTTTTGGTGGTAGGAGACTCTTTTCTATATCATCAAACAATTCTTTCTTTTCTTTTATTATGTCATCTAAGTCTGTACTAGCGTCTTCTAGTATTGTCTGTGGATTCTCTATGGTATTCAAATCTGTCTGTGGAATTTCTATGGTAAATACTTGGCGTATTTTTAAATTATGTCTTTTATTGGATTTGGGAGTGTTTTCCTGAAAATGTAAGATATAATTATTTTATTCAATCAAATAATTTTATTTTCAGATCATACAATCCAATTTGTTAGTAATTACATACGCATCTTAAACACTAGTGTTAGTACATAATAATATTTGGCTAATTTTGGTCATAATTACTAGTAATGTCAAAACAATCAATAATAATGTCAAAATCATAACTGTAATGTCAAAACAATCAATAATAATGTCAAAATCACCATTAATAATGTCAAAATCATAACTATAATGTCAAAATCACCATTAACAATGTCAAAATCACTAATAAGACAACCAAATATGCAATTATTAAAAAAAAAATATTTCAAAGCACGATTTGACGATTTGAATTTATTAGTAATTCCGACCACCGATTAGTAATTCCTGTCTCCTGTCAGTTGGACACGATTAGCAGTATAGCATAATCAATCTATAATGTTCCCACTGCTGGGACACAGGCGTCCTCTCTGTGACAGGCAGTGAGCTGTAAATCCACCACGCGGGCCCAGTGCGGGTTGGTAGATGTCACATGTCTTCGAATTTTCAGTATTAGGAACTAACAAAGTTTAAATTCGTAAAATACGTATTCTTTTGTACTCAGCGTCTGTAATCCTTTCAGTTGTTTTACTTCTGATTTTCCATCACTGTGATCTTTAATGTCATTGCAATAAGGTTGCTGTTCGATGTAATATAATTGTGAAAAGACATGAAAAAAAAAAACGCTGTCCGATCCGTGAGGGTGTTGTTAGGTATCCTACTGAGAGTCTATTTATGTGGATATTTTAAAGAAATACGAGAAAAAATTTCCTCTTATTTTTTTTCAATAGGTAATTTTACCGGCTGGATACATGGGGCGCGGGCGGCCGTCCTTTAGGTAATACGGGCTGGTATCCGCAACTCCACGTCAAAGCGCGTATTTTGCGTACGGGTGGGAAAATCTGTTATTCGATCCACCCCAGCTCCTCAAAGAAGGCCAGCAACGCCTTGGTGTCACTGACAATCTCACGTAGGGTACCTGGGTTACCGAAGTACTTGGCCCTGTATGTGGCGACCACCGGGCAGTTTAACAGCACATGGGCTGCTGTCTCGTCGTCCTCCATGCAAGCTCTGCACAGCGGACTGTCTGTGACTCCTATGACAAAGAGGTGTTTATTAAATGACCCATGGCCAGTTAGGGCAGCTGTAACTGTGCGCAGCTGCTGTTTTGTTAATCGGAGAACCTGTTTCGTGAGGCGGCCGTCGATTGTAGGGAGAGCCTCCTTAGCCTGCCTGCACTCACCGTGGTCCACCCATATTTTGTGATGTTGTTCCCTGGTTCGTTTCCTTACCAGAGAGCGTAGGTACCCGAAGGGGAGTGGCGTGATGGGTTCAGGCCCCACTGGTGCCATGCTCGACCCCCTTCTGGCAAGTTCGTCGGCTGCGTCATTGCCCCGCGAACCGCTGTGTCCCTTGATCCATTGAATGGTTAATCAAGGGACACAGCGGCCGTCGTTTAGCGGGTGTCTACAAGTCATAACTTACGACCCCTGTTGAAAATGTGCTATTTTTTAATGAATTTGAGGTAATTTTGGTACTAAAAATGTAATTCTTGAATAGCAATAACTTTTTTATTTTCACTAATAATTAGATTTTTTGTTACTTTTACGTAACATTATTAGAGTAACTATGAGCCCCTTTCGGATCGGAGAGGTTTTTTTTGTACATATTGGATAGAAAAAATGTCAACTGTCCCATACAAAACTTCAATACTTACCCGACCCAAATGTATGGGACATCCTTAAACATGACCTCACCTTTCTGATACATACAGGCTGAAATTTAACCACGTATACTGGTGTGTACTTCTTCATTTAGGTCAACAATATCGAAGAAAAAAGAAAAAGATAATTAAACTAATTTAAAAAAAAAAAAAACCTTTAAAATAAAAATTTATTTTCAATTTTTCTGCCTGTATAACTGACAGGTGTCAGAAGCGCATTCTTTCATCGGAAGGCATGTAGTTTCAAATCTAAAAATCCTATGTCAACTTAAAATTGTTGTCATGTTGGTCAATCTATAACCAACAGCTGATACATGACATTTGACAACAGATTCATGGTTCAGAGAAGCTACTAAAGACTCAGGGTAAAAGAAGCGTTTCATACGAAAATGAACCTTATTAAACATAGCTTAAAATTCTAAGACTTGTGGTTAACTTACTATGCTACTATCCGATAACAGCTTGAAGCTCTCCTCAACTTGTAGCTTGAACAGCTTAATTTTCCTCAGCTTTTCATGACACTGATAACATATTACTTGGTTTTGTGGCTTTATCTGTAATGGGAATTTTAATCAAATCTATAAACTGAAATAAGCCTCGATGGTCCGGTGGTTGCAAATGCTACTTCTGACTATGAGGTCCTCGGTTCGATTCCCAGGTCGGGCAAAGTATTATTGGGTAGCTCTTTGGCTTATAGAGTGCGCCTCTGGCTCTATTGACTAATCAGTTTGCCAATCACTGCCTAACCCTTCGGAGAATACAGGCGTGATGTTATGTTTTTTCGCCTAATGACAATACAACAAATACAAACATATTTTTCCAAATGTATAATTTCATGTATATCAGCAACCGATGACGTAATCAGCTGAAGAGTTCGGCCGTCGGCGTCGAGAGAATGCATTCTTAACATCTATCAGTTTGATACTAACGAATATGTGTTTTGCGAATTTGATCCTTATTAGTACTAGAAAGCGACGCTGGCAGAATAGTCGACATCGACTCAGTTGCCTAAGAAGAAAAAAATAGTACTAGAAATTTTCCAACCGACAGGTGTCAGGAACGCATTCGCAACGCAGTTACTTGAAATGATAGGTGAAGAATTTAAATTTTTTTTCGTCATTAAATATGGATAACCATCACGTCAGTGAAGTTTCACCAGCCCAGGTGCCGCACGGACGATTTTTACCGCACACTGAATTTTCAACTCTCAGTGTTGAGCCGAGCGTTGAGAATGCAACAGAGTGCATCACAGCGCGTCAAAAAATACACTGTTGGATTTTCAACTCTCGGCGCTAACCAGTGCGTTGAAAATCCAGTGAGTATACGAGATTTAATTTAACAGCAATACATACCTCAGGCATTATGAAGCTGTTCAGGAAATCAGCATGTGAACATATCATCAAGCTAATCACCGGAACTTCTCTTTCCAGACAACAAATGCAGAATAATGTTGGAATCGGTGCCGTCTCCGTTATATCTTCACTTAGACCATAGTCTTCAGTATTCATAGGTGACGGTAAATTAGACATTGTCGACTGGTCTAGTGAAGCAACTGTCTCACTGTTCGACTGGAAATAAATAGAAATATCTTTATTAACATGATTGTGGCGACATCTACATCGCCACATACGAACTACGCATCAAAGACACACAAAATTCTGCATCGCGCAATTAGAGTTTACCGCGCGATCAACATATATTGTACATAACTTTCCGACATCATTCGTTGGGCAGTTGCCCGCCAGACATGACACCCGTCTGGTCGGTGGATCCTCCCTTTTCTACACGGAATGAGTGAAATTTACACTCAGTATCCTAATTCGTAAACAATTATGCCTAATTTGTTTCATTTTGACAGTTCAATAACATTCATTGCGTTATTTACGTTGTTGAGTAGATTTTGTTTTCCAACTTATGAAGCAATGGATTAGCAATCTGTTTCAAATCGAAACAGATTGTGTTGTATTACACAATTAGGCTACTGTTCCTCATACCTCTGAATTATAAAGTGAGAGAGAGGCTTTTCTCACAGTTGCTCGCAGTAACTAAGCTGCACCAATCAAATGGTTTTTTTAAAAATAATTGTTTGATGGCTTGAGATTTTATTTTTCAATTGTTCTCATTTCGATCAAACAGGTTAGGTAAGGTTGGCACTGTGAACAAAAGCGCGCGAGCCGAGCGAGCGAAGCGAGCAATGCCGCGTCACCGGCCGGCGAAAGCTACGTCCAAGTTCATAGCAGGTACTTGGCTTTTTTGCATTTTTAGGATCTCAAAACAGGAATTATTTGAGGTTCACAAAAAGAAGTGTATTTGAGTTTTCAATAATATTTTTGGAGCGCAAAATGGGAATTTTAGAGGTTTGACTAAATACATGCCCATGTCCAAAATAAATGAGAGGACTGTAGTATGGAAGAATTAGACATACTGTGCTGACCCCAAACTGAGGTTCATTAAGATCACTTGGTGTGGATATCCCTCTTTTAGTCTGGCAGTTAAATCTGCTTGGTGCGCAGTTTGGTTTCATTTGAATTTCTTTGACTGAACGCAGTTCCTTATATTGTTTGAAGTTTTCCATGTCATTCTCCAACTGAAACATGAAACAAAGGACATAACTTTAAAAACACATACAGGAGCTATAGTTTCATGCCCAATTAATGGCAATAAAGTTGTCCCTATTACATGGGACTTAAACCTAACTGGCAAAATGTGGGTGTCTAAAAGGTATACCACTGCCTAATCAAGCTTTACAAACTCGGTGTGCCCGACCATCTCGTGCTCATGTTATGAGACTTTTTGCCAAATCGTACCTTCCGCTATTGAATCAAAGGTGCTCTATCCTCCCCCCGTCCCATTCGCGCCGGAGTTCCTCAGGGATCCCTAGGGTTTCTCTCTCATTTTTTCACCAGTGATATCCCCATAAGGCAAAAGGCGCAGTTGGCTCTGTTCACAGACGATATGGCCATTTACTACATTACCCTCCGCCAGGAGAGCAGTAGGGAAACCAGCACAGTGTACAAAAACAGGCGCCTCCCGTCATTCCGACCTTGCCGCCGAGGTCCTTTGCGATCGCTATTCGCGATACTCCCCCCCAACCCTTGTTTGATAACAAAATGCCAGCAGTTGTTGCAGCTGAGCATGTAGCTTTAAATTCCCCGACTAATAATCATGGTCAAAACTTTGATTCGTCCCATCCTTGATGTCCCCCCCCCCGGTTGACACCCTAAGCTGAGGTTCGTACCCTTAAATTAGATGAACGCTCGCAAAGGGCACCCCCCTTAGCGAGTGTTCACCCCTGGCTGGAAGTTTTAAGTGTAGTAGCTTAAGGCACCCACAAGAAAGCCTGGTTAAGTAGTTATGATCTCAGACGTCAACTATGAGATGCCTTCAAAAAAAAAAAAAAAAAATCTGCCTAACCCTTTGCATTTACAGGCGTGATGTTATGTGTGTGAGTTGTTGTTAATGGACATTTCATTTGAATTCTGATTATAATTTTGTTTCATCTTTTATTAGTTCAAAAGTTTAGATTCATCATCATTTCAGCTGAAAGACGTCCATTGCTCCTAAGACGACCCACTGACCCGATATAGGCCTCCCCCAAGCACGGCCACTTCGACCGGTTCTGTGCTTCCCACAGCCAGAGGATTCCTACGGCCTTCACAAGGTCATCGGTCCACCTTGTGGGAGGAAGTGGAAAGTGAGAAGTTTAGATTAGATGGATAGAAATAAAGAATGCTTACATCGAAGTGATCTTCACAAAAATACACAAGACTTTTTGTTATCAGCAATAGTTTCGGGTCTCTTGACGCAAGTTTAAACCACGTTTTTCTCATATCTAAATCAGTTGGCACTCTAATCCATAACTTTTCTGGTGTTTTTACACTAGAATTCTTACATTCAGGAACAATACACCAACGATACGGGTTGTAACCAACTGATCTGGAATTGTTAATGTAACTCATTTTGGATAATTTACTCAATCACTTCAGCTCTTCATTAGTGACTTTTGTGGAAGAGGTACCACAATTTTGTCTATTTCACGTAGGTATACTATCATAGAGTGGTCATACACCATTCAATCTAACGCTGGAGATCAATGCTAAAAATTGATCCGTAAATTATTTTTTTTGTTTACTATTTACATAAGTGACAAGACGTCACGTCATTGTCACTGTCAACTACTGTCAAGTACGGTCAATTTGGAGATTTGGAGCCTGTTGCTTAAATGAACTTTGGTACTGGGATCAACATCTTCCAGAAAAAGAGTCAAAACCTAATTAATTGGAGACCAAAACAAAGGCAGCAAGCAGCTTGAGATATCGTTTTGAGGAAGAGAGAGAGATGTTTAGATTAGAAATTATAGAGAAATATGTAATTAATTTGCTGAAGAAATTATCGTTCAGATATTTTCTGTGCGTAAAGAATTGTACTAAAACTTTCCAGATATAACTAATTGTCGTTAAAGTGCCTGCTACAGGGCTACCAACCGCGTCCCCGACAGAGGTGACCTTGGTTGGCGACAGGCAGAGCTGTTTGAAATTTGGTCGTAAACCACCAAGGTCACCTCTGTCGGGAACCTTTGTTCTCATATTATTACATTCGCAAAATATTATATTCTCGAATTATGAAGCGGTTGGCGACCGTGTAACAGGCGCTTTAGAAGTGGTGGGTACTGTATTTTAACAGCCGTTTCTGTCAGTCAATGTCAAGCGGCAAGCGTATAATCTATGGACCTCTCTTTCCTCCTGCTACTTATTCGAAGACATTATAATTATGTTAGATCTCTTTGCAATCTACTGCACAGCAGAACATCTCTATTGTTCTTAAGTCATTATTTGAGTCGAGTTCGAATCGTTTCGGTGCCTGTTCATAATAAAGGGCTTGCTAAACGGCTGCCAACCACCTCCCGTCGTATTTGAAATTTCGTCGTAAACCACCAACTCCACGATTGTAACTTGTAAACCACCAAGGACACCTCTGTTCGGATGCGGTTGGCAGTCGTGTAGCAAGCCTTTTAGTCTACATGATGAACATGAAATAGCAATATTAATGCTTAAAATCCCAAAAGGAAGTTTTTTGGTGTCTCCATTCATTCATTCGTCAATACAAGCAAGCTTTCAAATGAATGAATGAAACGAAACGTCAAATCAGTAATTTTGGGATACTCATCGACGTTGTTGTATTTAGTAAAATTAATATTTTTCGCTAATTTCTACGGTACAAACTCAAAAGTACGATAACGAATTAGTGATTGCTCAATTTATTTAACGAAATACGGTGCTTTAAACCAAGAAACATGGTTTGATAGAACTATTGGATATTGTTGTGCACGATATGGTAACGGAGTAATTCACGTAGAGCGCAGTAAGTATTGTATTATAATTGGCCTGAAGGTTGTCTCCTGCTAATTCTGTCAGCCTGGTACTTGAAGTGACTAATCTTTGTCACATTTATGGAGATCTTTAAAGATTTATTGAAAATTTCAGTTTTTTTGGGCTTTGTTAGGAATATGCTTGTTTTCAAAACATGCAATCATTTTTCAGTTAAAAGTTTGTTTACATTTTTTTTGATTTTGGAATCTTCTTGGTTTATGGTGAATGCTTAAAAAGTGCTTATGAATAAAAAAAAAGTTGTAATAATGTATTGTCTTTACCCTGCAGTAGAAAAAAACCGAATGAAAACAAATACTTTACAGACAAAAGAAAGCCATTTATTTATTTTGTTTTCTTATGTATCTGTTTTTAATGCAATAATCAACTGTTTTCAAAATGATATCATAATAATTGAACATTAATGATAACACTCAATAACATTATTATGCATAGATTAGATTGCAGATTATGATTAAAATAAAAACCAATTTATTTTATCACTTGTTTTCATGCATAGGAGGTGGATGTAGTTTCCTTTTTTTTTTGCAAGTTCTAATATAAAAACATAGTACATAGTTTTATTGTTTTTCAACCACAGACTGCAAACAGAAAATATAAAATGTTTCTACAGATTTTACCAATTAGAATCTTGAATGATTTGTTTAAAGAGTTCAGAGTATTTTTTTGTAAACATAGGTTACAGATACACCGGTGTATGAGATGTTACATTTTTGTAAGTTCTCTACGCTTTGGCTTTGCCATTAGGCATTTCAATTATTTCATTAATCATTTCACAATATCAAATAAAATATATAGAAAGAGCTAGAGTGTTGGATAAATCAATATAATGTTCCCCTGATAATTAATTGAATTACAAATAAAAACTATAATGTCAAAACAAGTACCAAATTAATACAATATTTCAAAAATGTCAACAATAAAAATTTAAAATAAAACAGAAATGTCTAAAAATAGGATAATTTCAATAATTAATACAAGATATTCAAAATAAGTAATAAATCAATGAAATATTTTTAGAATGTCAACAATAAAATCTAAGAAAGTTCTAAAATAAATGTCAGAAAATAGATATGATAATTTAATGCTTGATATCTGAAGGAAGGGTTATAAAACTGTCATATAGACCTAATCAATCATGTAAAATACTGGTATTCAGCTGCAAACTCAAACTCAAAGCATTAATTTCAATTAAACCATTTACAGGCACGTTTAAATTGTCAAAGAAATGGTCAGTTAGTCAGAAAGCTGAAGCTTATTGCCCATGCCAAAACATAGATCTCAATGGAGAATCACGGGCAAGAAACTCCAAGGACACTCTTTTAAATCAAGATATTACAAAATCCTGGGTACTGGGTTATTCTTGCTGCTTCTATATGTGAGAATAATGTAAAAAAAATAAAAATAAATAAAGAAATAATTCAAAATATAAGATTAAAAATAAACCCTGGCAGTTAAAGAGATGCTGCATTTCGGTAGACTGAAAACCAACTCCAATATAGTTGGGACATGGCTAGGTAGATGATGATGCATTATTAGATAGCCTTATAAAAATATATATAGTTACCTAGCGGCTTTTCTTCATAGGAAAATACAATAGAAGTGAATATATTTAGTAACCTGTTCCGCTTGGCTATTTCTAAAGAGTCTTAAAAAAACCCTGAAAGAAAGCGACACGTGTTTCACCTCTTTGGTTACTAAATATATCCACTTCTATTGTATTTTGTAATAGATTTCCGCAAGATCACACCTGAATCAATTAACCATCTTTTCATAGGAAAAAATGAACCCTAGCTTCTGACGTTCCATAAGTGCCCATGTTGGTTTATATATCTATATTTATAAAAATCAATTGCCGTGCATTAATCTCGCAAAATCTCGAAAATGGCCCAATTGATTGTGATGAAACTTTGGTAAGGTTTTGTGTGCGCAAGAGAAGGTACATAACAAAAAAAAATATAGCCTTTATTCAGCGTTACAGTTGTATTACAAAAACGCTCTATCATAGATCTGAGTCTCTGTAAGCCTTTTGGCAAAGGCCTCCTCCATCCCCTTCCAATCCTCCCTGTTCCTTGTCTGTCTAGTCCATGTCTTTCCCACTGTCCTCACCACAAGTCATCCTGCCATCTTTTCAAAGGTTTCTCTTTCCCTTTTTGCCGGGTATTACCTAGTGGGACATAATACACACATCAAAAGTGTCTAGGGATCAAGCATTTTTATGCGGATTTCTTGAGATTGAGATGTGGCTTTGTAATAAATTTATGATTATATAAATTTATATGGATCCTTTTTGGTGCATTTCATAATTTGAAACAGGAACTGTTAATCAAATTCGAGTAAAAGATGAAAATCAGCTGTCAATATTTTCCCTATAAAAACATACAACGCATTGAAGACATTATTAGTGCTACTGTTTCCCTACTACTGATTAAAACCAACGTTATTATGGAGCGGCGAC
This sequence comes from Omphaloscelis lunosa, assembly GCA_916610215.1. Classification (NCBI taxonomy): domain Eukaryota; kingdom Metazoa; phylum Arthropoda; class Insecta; order Lepidoptera; family Noctuidae; genus Omphaloscelis; species Omphaloscelis lunosa. The sequence goes on from OU744270.1 coordinate 7,448,865, forward strand.
GTCATTTAAGCAGGGAAGAAATGCTCAGAGCCGTGGGAATGATAGAAGCTGGTTCCCGGCAACGTACTGTGGCTTTAGCTCTGAATACAAGTCAGAGTGTTATCAGTCGACTTTGGACACGTTACCGAAGCACTGGTACCGTGGCTGAGCGCCATGGAGGACGGTATCGCTGCACCACACGGAGACAAGACCGATACATTCAAATCTTAACTCGAAGAGCTCCAACAATAACCGCCATGATGTTAGCCGTGAGGCTTCATCACTCTTCAGGGAACTTAATTAGCGACCAAACAGTCAGAAACCGCTTGCATGAAGTGAACCTTCATTCCCGAAGACCGCTACGGGTACCACCTATAGCAATGCACAATCGTAGGATTCGATATCAATGGGCTCTTGAACACAGAAATTGGGCAGAAGAACAATGGCGTTTCGTGTGCTTTTCTGATGAGTCTCGTTTTGGTATGAGACCGGATACAAGACGTATACGACACTGGAGAACCCCTGGACGCCAACAGCGATTAAAATCCTGCCAGGAAGTCCATCCTTATAGTGGTGGAACCATCATGGTATGGGCGGGTATTTGGATCGGCGGAAGAACTGAGTTGATTTGGATCAGAGGCAACCTCAACGCTCAAATTTATGCTGAGACGATTGTATCTGACGTCATCGTTCCTCTACAAGTGCAAATCGGTCCCTTATTTCAGTTAATGCATGATAATGCACGACCGCACACCGCAAGAGTTGTAAGACAGACTCTCGCCGCAGCTAACATCAATGTCCTGCTCTGGCCTGCTCAGTCGCCAGACTTGAACCCGATTGAGCATGCATGGGATATGCTACAGAGAAGAGCTCTGCCGAATATGGAGGGTATCCAGTCGCAAGAAGACCTTTTTTTGTTGTTGCAACGAACATGGGCGGCCATTCCACAGCGTGATTTGGATGAACTCATTTTGAGTATGCCAAACCGATGTTCTTGTGTTGTTAGTGTTCGCGGTAGAAACACGGATTATGAATTGTTTAAGTTACCCAATAAAATTTTAAAGAAAACTGTTATTTCAGTCTTTTTTTCGAACTTTATTGTTAGTGGTTCAAATGTCAAAAATCCCTTTATTAGGAAAATGGCAAATTTCTTTATTAATGCAAAGGTGACTTGGTTTATCGTTACTGTGACAAACGAAAACACTTTATTTGATGAATCCTTAAAGAAAATTTTAATTAATATCAATCAGGAGAAAAGTTATTGCAAAAATATATGTTGATCCCTAGACACTTTTGATGTGTGTATATTTTGAATTAGTATTGAACATATTACAACATATGAGAAACTGTCTTAAATTCTGGCCAGTTAGGTTCATAAGCACATAAAATTTAAATGGAACTGCTTACATAGGAAATTCAAATATTTTTATGTTTGAAAAGATAAACTGTTAATACTTATATTATTACTAACTAGCTTTAGCCCGCGGCTTCGCCCGCGTGAATGTCGGAAAATATCCCACGGGAACGTACTACCGGGATTACATACCTAATAGCTGAGGAAAAGGTCATTGACTCCTACCGCTGCGCCTGCGTTATGGTCAACCATAATTATTTTGTCACGCGTAATTTTAATCTGTGATATCTTTTACAATATTCATTTAAATGATATGATGTCAAGGCTTATTTTAATCTAAATTAAATGCCCAATTTAATTGGATGGGGATTAATATAATAGTGGTCAAAATAGCTTCGGAAATAACAATGAAATTTTTATCAAATTCTGAAAGATAATAATGGTTACTGTGGGTCATCCTTAGAAGATATACATATGGCATATCGGACTTTTTTGTTGAACTTTTTAAGATGAACAATCCTGTAGAACATACATTTTACGTAACTTTTATGCTTTCCGCGGCGCATGCCAATAAAGCTCCTAGTCGGTATTATTTTTCCGACATCTACAATAATCGTCAAATTTCACTCAATTTAAACAAAACCTCAGCAAGAATCACTCCGTCTATTGGTGAAAACCGTTTGAGAATCCGTTCGGTAGTTTTTGAGTTTATCGCGTTCAGACAGACAGACACGCGGCGGGGGAGTTTGTTTTATAATATGTAAGGATATTATTTCATTTAAAAATATTTTTATAAAATCATAAACATATAAACAATATGTAGGTATTATAAATGAAATAACTATTGTTACTATAGGTTACTAGGTTTATTACTATTCTTATATTTATGATTCTCGTAAAACTTGTGACGTAATACATAAAGATAACAAAATAACTGTCTAACATCTAAATGTTGTATAAAAAGTTATTTTATTTTTTAGTACCTGCAACACAATGTTCATGGTCAATCTGCCAAGCCTTTTCCCAACTATGTTGTGGTCGGCGTTCAGTCAATCTGTATGCAGCTGAATAACAGTATTTTACATGGAGCAACTGCCTATCTGACCTCCACATACCTGTTACTGGATAACACAATAGTTCTTGGTAAGAAAGACTGGTTGTCAGTCTTTTGTGCTTCTGATTACCCGTAACGACTGTCAAAGATCTATGAAAGACAGCCGGAACCAACGGCTTTCCGAGGCACGGAGGTTTCTCGATATGTAATGAATGGTCACCCATCCACGAAACGGTCGTGGCAAGCGTAGCTTAACTTTCGATCGATCCGTGCGGCTGTTATCCACGAATCTATTTCGCCACGAAACATCTATTTAGCCACGAATACTGTATCCTTAAGACGCAGATATATGACAGTGACCTTGAGTGGTTAGCTTGCGTGTTCTGTACTGAGCTCACGCAACGAATCGTACGTCCAGCCAGTAATAGGACTTGCCCATCAAGGAGCGCTGTCCCAAATGAGGCGTATTATTAATTTATTATACATAAAACAAAAGGTATTTTATTTAAACACGTATACTAAAAGATCAATAATTAAACTATCTTTAATATGGTGAAGGTTTCTGAAAAATACGCTTGATAGATTTTGCGCGATTCTCAGTATTTTTTATCCGCGTCAGACATAACTTTACAAATTAATTTCACTATGTAATATAAACATATTCCAAAATATGGCTATATTAAAATATTCAAAAAATTCTCTAATTTAACATATATTTTTTTCCAAATCATGAACACTACTCGTTTAGACGTCATCTTCAGTATAAAATCATTAAAAGTCGGTTATCGTCGCCTTAAAATACAATAGACGTTGATATATTTAGTAACCTGTTCCGCTTAACTATTCCCAAAGAGCTATAAAAAACCCTGTAAGAAATCGACACGTGTTTCACCTCTCAACAAGGCATCCTCAGGATGACGATTGACTTGTCGCGAACCGAAATACAGTGAGTTGAGTGGAATTTAGGATTAGTTAAGCGAAACGTGTTACTAAATATATCAACGTCTATTGTATTTTGATAATGGATTTCCGCAAGGTCACGTCTGAATCAATTAACTACTGTGTCCTTAGTACGTTCAACCTATTGAAATCTGCGGACAAACCGGCAATACATATGAGTTTGCTGGCGTATGGCATATTTTCTTAGGTTTTTTGCAAGTTGCAGGTCAGTGTCAGTTTGTTGGTTTTAGGAATTTATGTAAATATATATTTTTTATTTTACTCAATTTTAATTAAATTAATCATCAAAGAAACATTAAAATCGAGTCTAAGGCTGCCTGTCCACTGAAGAGGAGCTCTGAAGCGGAGTTTAGATTCTATTGGTTAATATTGGCACATTTCTCCGCTCCGCTGACTCGCTCCGCTCCAGTGGACAGGCAGCCTCAATGTTACTTTTTGCAACAAGTTAATGGAAGATTAGTATTTAATGACAGCTTTAAAAGTTAAAGCACAGATTACGTTAAAGTTCGTTTTTGCAACTGGCTGTTACTACACGAAAATTAGAAAAAACTTGTTATTTCATAGTTTTAAGTTTTTACTTCTGTCGGCAGTTCCATGACTGCCTATAATTTGTTCTCTTTTGATATTTTTTTTTTTAAATTAACGTAGAATCCCCTAGTCTAGTGAGATAATGATGCCGATTCTCTTGTCACAAATGCCTCTAAACTAGACTAAAAATCACCAAAATTTAGTTTATTACTATCAAATGAAGATTTTCCATTCTGAAATAGACTAAAATGGCATAACTTAACCATATTTTAGTTTGATAGCACTAAGATGGCACTGAGATATTAATTTAGTGAAAATGGCAATTTTGCTATTCTGAATTTGACGTTTTTCACCTTTTTTTTTTTGGGTTCTTTTTTTTTGGGAACTTCTCCCGCTCTGGGCGGAGCGGGAGGGCGTATCAGACTCTTACTGACTAAAACCCACCCGTGTTCCTTCGGTTGCCTTGTTGCCGGAGGCCACCATCTCCCTTTCGGTTTTCTTCGCAACCCCGGCAGGCATCGGCCCTAGCGAACCCCGTCGATTATGCTAACATCTCTTTGAGGCGCGCGTGGAACACAACGCGCCGTCGACCCGGGCCTGGTCCTTGTCGGACGGTGAGCTACCCATTGCTCACCGTCCGCAAGCCCGCGCCTACGGTGGCCGGAAATCGCCCCGCGATTCCCGACGCCCTGGGCGTCTCCTCCTGCGGCGGTTAGGGGCGTGAGGGCGCGAAATTTGCCTCTCCCTCCCGCGTTCCGCCTCCTCCGTTTTTTTTTCTCCAATTCTAAAATAGACTAAAGTGACAAAACTTAATCATATTTTCGTTTGAGCACTGAGATGTTAATTTAGTGAAAATGGCAATTTTGCTATTCTGAATTTGACGTTTTTCACCTGAAATTTTGATTGTCAAACTAAATCTGACTATTTCTTATCGCGATTAAAAACGTGAGGAATAAAATTGGCTGTCATGAACTTTAAATTCACAGCAACACCTCGACTTTAGGTGCAAAAACAGTACTGAATTTTTCTTTTTCTTTTGCTTATATCTCGAAAATGGTGTGTGTTATCGCAAAAATAATGAAAATTTCGACCCCTTTATAGAACCCTCAAACCCCTAACTCTCAACATGTAGGTATTTTTTTTTACCCGTACAAAAAGTGAAAATATCCTTTAAAAAACAGGTCGAGGCTGCCCCCGCTGCGCGCCATCGGCTCTAAAAAAAAAACTCACGGTTAGGGCAAACAAGTATCTACCACGTGGAGTCGCGATTGTCAAATTCGATTTAGTTGTGTCAATATTATTTTTAAATTTAGAGAATTTATTTAGCAGAATAACTTTAAGATTCTCATAGCCGAAAGTAAGGAATTTTAGTGATATATTATTTAATTTAGTCCGGTTTACAAGAGAATCGGCAACAATATTTCCAAATCTTCTTTAAAAGCATCACAAAAACAAGTCTTACTATTTATATCAGTAGTTCATACCTTTGACATTCAATAATCTGTAACCGCATCATCTCTATCTATAATTATCATGTTATTGATATCTCAAGTTTAAACTAATGCATTATTAATGTATTTTATTAGATAATGCATCACGGATGAAACTGATAATAAATTTAAATATACAATTGTACAGTCAAAGGGATCTTGTGGCTAAATGATAAAACAGCCGCACGGGTCGATTGAAGGTTAAGAGGAGGCTCCCTAAATTGTATGTTAATTTGCATTAATATTCTGAAAAAGTCACGCACGCAATCAAAATGGAACTCTAGTGCATGATTTATTGGATCTTTTTCTTTCCATATATTTATAAGACAGTTACGTAATTGGAACATGTTCTCTCGATTCATTTTTAATTCGAAAATCATATCTGTTTTAAAGATTATTTGAAACAAAAACAAGATTACTCGGCTTTTATGTCTAAAATAATTATTGACAGTAAGGAAATATAGTTTATTATCCAGATATAAGATTGTTTTTTCTCTAGATCAATTATTACTTTAGTTATAAACGAAATAAGAATTGAGACTTACGACATTTAGTTCCGTGCTCGAACACGGCCGAAGAGCGCACGCAATATCCAACATTATGACCTGGTCTTAAGCTACGCTTGCTGCGGTCGGTTTGTGGATATCGAGACTCCTCCGTGCCTCGGAAAGCCGTTGGTCCCGGCTGTCATTCGTAGATCTTTGACATTCTTTACGGCCGGGTAGTTAGAAGCCCAAAAGTTTGATGACTACTCTTAGCAGGATCATGTTACAGATAGTATTGTGCCATCCACGCAGACACGCCCCAGTCTGCGATTACTGTACTGTAAGGCCCCGTACACACGGTGATGATGAGTACGATATTTGACTTTATAAGTTTGGGGTCACATGACAGTTTTATAATGCATTTGTTTTTAGCCGTATGATCAGTGGGATGCTGGCGTGTGATCCCAACTTGTTATCGTAATATCGATTTCCGGCCACCGTAGGCGCGGGCTTGCGGACGGTGAGCAATGGGCAACTCACCGTCCGATAAAGACAAGGCCTGGGTCGACGGCGCGTTGTGTTCCACGCGCGCCTCAAAGAGATGTCAGCAGAATTGACGGGGTCTGTTAGAGCCGATGCCTGCCGGGGGTGCGAAGAAAACCGAAAGGAAGATCGTGGCCCCCGGCAACAAGGCAACCAAAGGTACACGGGTGGGTTTTAGTAGAAATCCTCAGTAAGAATTTGACACGTCCTCCCGCTCCGCCCAGAGCGGGAGAAGTTATTTGATAATTTCGCAGCCAAAAAAGAAAAAAGAAAAAGGAAAATATCGTACAGGACAGCGCCGTGTTTATGGGGCCTAAGTTGTATTTTAGTACGCAGCGGAGCGGAGTGGGGCGCGTTTTCGTTGGCACTATCTATACCCGGTAACTGGTCAGAGTCAAATCATTTATTTCAAATAGGCCCATGTATGGCACTTTTGAACGTCAAAATTTACAAAATAATATAATTGATTCTAATCGCCCCTTCCAAAAGGTAGTTTTGCTATGGAGAAGAATGAGCAAGGAACTCCACCGTTACTCTTCTAAAATGTTTTACAGTAGTTTGTATAAGTACGTACATTAGTTAAATAATTATATGTGAAGACGATGCACCTAGAATAAAATTACTATACCCGATAGGTAACTGGGTCGTGGAGGTCGCTCCATGTACTGGTAATTCAGCTGCATCCGGTTAGACTGGAAGCCGACCCCAACACATTTAGGAAAAGGCAGGTCAGATTGAGGGTGCTAGGTGTGTATTTTGTGTGCATATTTGTACAGTTTTAAGCCATCGAGAAACATCTTATAATTAATTTTATTTTATGTACTTAATTTATGCAAATTATATATTTATTAATTTCTTACCAATTACTGTGCACATTACTACAGATTCACTCGCACTGACTTTCAAAAAGAAAGTAATTGTAAGTTTTTTTACTTTTTATGAATAGAATGTGGGTCATTCTCTTAATAAAAAAAGCAGTACATTTTTACAAGCCTAATTAGCGTATCGTGTGATTAGTAATTACATTATAGTATTCATATTTCGGCCGTGACTTACGAGTTGTAGGTCATGGCTTCGAACTCAGGCAGGCAGTTTGTATAAATTATTTCATCACCACTGCTCTCAAAATGGTTAAGGAAAACATCACGAGGAAACCGGCATGTCCTAGAACCAAAAATTCGAAAACATGTGAAATCTACCAACCCGCACTGAGCCCGCGTGGTGGATTACGGCCCACTCCCTCTCACAGAGAGGAGGCCGGTGTCCCAGCTGTGGGAACATTATAGGCTGATTATGCTTATGATATGTTAAGACTTTATGTTTGACCTTGTTTGGGTTCAACAAAGTCATGTTGACTACTCTAAATTTAAGGTCGATTTTATCAATAAAAAATCTACCTTAAACTTAGACTAGTTGGGTGGGTGGTTACAAACGCTGTACAAGTTTCGTTTAATTTCCTATAAAACATTACATTCCTTTTTGGTCAGTCGTGTAAAAAAGGGTTAGATTCCATATAATAGGGCGCGAGCCTATTGCCTTCAACCGGGCACAAATCTAGACTCCGGGCTGCTACTGAGAAATTCCGAATCGAAAAACCCAATAACACTTTGACCGACCAGCAGCTCAACAGTAGCACTTGCGACTACTAGACCAACGATGCATTGTTATGTCTTTGGGAGTGTTATGTTTAAGTAAAATAAATTGAAAAAACATTTATTTACAAAAATATTATTATGATCATCTCTTCTCAATAAGAGCATCTGCCATCTTATCTCATCACTACGCTTGGCAGTGATAGCCTAGTGGTGTAGTCGGACTGCCGAGTCATAGGTCTCGAGTTCGAACCCAAGGCACGCACCTCTGAGTTTACGGATTCATGTGCGTATTGTATAATTATCACTTGCTTCAAAAACGGTGAAGAAAAACATCGTGAGGAAAGCGGCATGCCTGAGAGATATTTCTCGACGGCATGTCGAGAAAGTCAGAGGCCCATGGGCGGCTTTAAAACTCTTGACACCAGTTTAGTCATATACTACACGAAAAGAAGAAGAACTGACCTTGGTTGACTGGTAGAGAATGGCTTAGGCATTAAGTCCACTTTTGTACCTTATTGTGTGCGAGAAGTTTAAATAATGAATAAAATAAAACAACAATTTTCTCTTTCCAGAAAACCACACAGTACAAAAATGGACATGGTACAAACTTCAAACCTTCATCGAGACGGTATGAACAATGAAGTCTCTTCAACATCCAGTGAAGACACGCATGAGCCAGTTAAACGATTCACTACAAAATTATACAAGAAACACTATGCTAATGAGACCACTATGTCTGACAACGAAATCGAGTCACGTCATAGAAACCCGCCTAGGAATCATTACAAAAGCATGGGGAACCTGAACGAAGGCTACAGGGATTTCCGAACAGTACAGAACAGCATAAGCAACATAGATTTAAGCCTACACAGAGATGATATTAAAAAATTCGAGTCCTTACAGATACCGATAGTGGGTTATGAAATTATGGAGGAACGCGCGAGATTTACAATCTACAAGTTGAAAGTAGAGGATGACAATAGTGATCAGTCTTGGCTAGTATTTCGCCGGTACACAGATTTTGTGAGACTTTATTCAAGAATAAAGGCTGAGCAGCCGAATATAAATCTCCCTCTACCGGGTAAAAGATGGTTCAGAGATAACTTTGAGCCAGCGTTTTTAGAAGATCGGGTGAGAGGACTCCAAATTTTCGTTAATGCAATTCTGAGTAAGTTACCCAACCATCCAGTGATTCGGGAGTTTTTCTGCCTCGATGAACCTCCTCAGGTGTTCAGCTATCAACCTGAAGTTCAAGCAGTGTATGGGGCTCTAGAAGACTCGATAACGACTTTAAAAATGCAGTTAAAACAAAAAGATGCAACTATTATGCATTTACAAAAGAGATTGGCGCAGTTGGAGACGCAGGTCAAAAGTTGTGAGAATTGTAGTTCAAAACTTTCAGTGTAAGAATTTGAGTAGTATTTTTGTACAAATATTAGTTTTTCAAGCTGGGGTTAATGTTTTAAAAGTGAGGTTTTTGTTACAACAATAATTTTGAGTTAAGTTTTTAAATAGGGTACTTGACAGATTTTTATTAGATTTTTCGATACCAAGAATAAAGATAAGCTACATTAAAAAATGGCGAATCTTTAAGCGTTTTAAAGTTTGTAGCGGTTACACCGCCACATACGAACTACGCAGCAAAAAGATATGACGTCACACAAATTCTGCATCGCGCAGAGTTTACCGCGCGAACGACATATATAAGACTATCCGACTTCAACTGTTGGGCATTAATCCGATCCAGCCTGTCCCTTGCTGTCCTCTACCAGCGACGCCCTAAGCCGAGGTCCGTACCCCACAGGGGGTGCCCTTAGCGTGTAGTCGTTTAGTTTCCAAGTTTTATGCCCTGGCTGGAGGCCTTAAGAGTCCTATTACACTTTATACGCAAATTCATGATTTTTGACGTTGTAATTTTCAGCAACAGTAATATATTTTAATTATTTGATTATGAATAACGACAGTGCTATTCTCTTTCTTGTAAGTTGGAGTTACACATTTTAATTTTTTTTTCGTGTAATTTACTATAAATATTTTACGAACTCAGTTTACAAGAAAATCCGTTGGCGTTGGAACTTTGACGTTTAAATTCACTTTATTCTATTCAATTCAAATAAAAGCTAAAATTACTAAAAGATAAGTTGAATATTTTACTTGTTTATTGGAGTTCTAGAATTTCTTTAAATTTCTTGAGTTTTCACAGAAAAAATCATAAAGAAAAGCAATAAATGTCTTGATTCAGCGTCCATTATATTCCAAATAAACAAAATTTTATCAAATAAACTAATAAGGTATAAAACTTCTATCTACAATGAATACGTTTCATTAGTTTTCGTTTCTCAATATAATAAGAAAAAATTACCATAAATAAAATTAAAGTACTATATATTCCGCGTCAATTCAGCAAATCACTTGAAAATAATGTGTAACTCCAACTTATAAGAAAGAGAATGGCACTATCGTTATTGTAATTAAAATATCATAATGTTAATGAAAATTACAACGTCAAAAATTACGAATTTCCGTAAAAAAATGTAATAGGACTCTTAATATAAATTAAGGTCTCCAGCCAGGGCATAAAACTTAGAAAACTCAATAATGAGGCAGCCACAGGAAAGTCCGGTTAAGCAGCCGACAACCTCCTAGGTTGACCTGCAAGATGCCATACAAAAAAAAAAACCGTTGGGCAGTTGTCCGCCAAACACAACACCCGTCTGGTCGGAGGATCCTCCCTTTTCTATGGATGAGTGAACTTTACACCTTGTTCCTCATGCCTCTAAAAGTCTATGCTAGACAGAGGATAAGCCACAATAAAAATTAAAAAATGCCGACGTTTTAAGCGTTTTAGGGACAGCACTACAGCTATCTCTGACGTCACAACTCAGAAACGCCATAGTAACTTTGCGCCAATACAATTACTGTTTTGCGTGACAAGTATGGAAGAATAATTTTTAAAACATATAACTTCTCCATTTTTCCATGTTTTTGAAAATAATGGTGTTTTTCTTGTAACATCTCTAAATTCATGTATATTTTTGACACCTGTCAAATACCCTTTTGTCACAGGATTGCCCGCGTATGTTAAAAATGCAGCTATACTCTATTCAATTCCTTCTGTCCAATGGGGAAGGCAACTGTCAAAATGGAGGCGTCCTAGCTAGTTCCCAAAACAAGGTAATAATACAAGGTGGTTTTATTTTATTTTTGCAACAATTACTGTGGTACTAAATACTCTGAAATTGGAGTCCCCATTTTCCGAAAGACCCTGACTGTGCAACTTACTTACTGTCAATGTTCCATACAATGTTTGACAAGAGCAAATTAGAAGGCTTTAATTGGCTTAAAGCTATTCGAAGAGATTCAAAAATAAATAAACAGAAATTGAAGTAATTTCGGTTTTTTTTTTAAGAAAGTGATTACGAGGAAGTGTGCAATATTTAATGTTTTAAATTCTGTCAGTTTCCATGTCAAATACTTAATTGATACCGATTTATTTCCCGCGGCATTAATATTCAAAACACCGAAAATAATGAATGAAAAGACGAAATGTCTGATTTATTGTAGGCCGTAGGGACCGAGCTATGGTCACGCCATCTACTATTAGCTTTGACCGACATTCCCCTTTGATGTAGTTTCTGCTGAAATATCAACTTAATGCCATTGTAAATTTAGTTGACTTTAGAATGACTGTTACTATTGTTTTTATTGCTTTTAATTTATTTTGTGAAACATATGTTTAACCCCAGCCTTCAATTTCACAAGTGGCCTAAACATAATTATAATTAAATGAATTTTAGTATAAAAACCAAAAAAATGTATTGACTTATATGTATTCTGGGATAGTTGTCACTTGGCAATAGCGGTCATTGACCCTCCTACATTTTCTGGCATTTTTTATTTTAAAAAAACTGAAATAAACTCCGGTAACGTCCTGAATCAATATCTATAGTGACCTTCAACATTTTCGAATTTCGAAAAACCATACATAGTTCGTTGTTTGATTTTCTTACGGAGAGATATTAGGGAAAGGACAATGACCGCTATTGCCACGCTAAAATGCGACGACTATAGTTAATATTTTTTTTTTTATAATACATTACATATTAAACATAGGTGCTGAGTGTGTCACTTTTGCATTTAAACAAGTAAGGTACAAAGATTTCGTGTTATTTTAGTTACAATTTCTATATGTATATTAGTAAGGATATTAATTTAATTTTAAGATTAGTCGTTAACCCTCGAACTGCTATTCAAACTAAAATTAAATATAAATGGCATGCTAAAAAGTATACTCAGAGTTGGTAAGATATTTAAGGCTGAGTTATTTCTGGCAGAAATAAATTTTATACTATTGTGAATTCGTGACGTTTTCAAACGACGTAAAAATTTGGACATCAATAGTTGTTTGCATTGTCAAGGGTCAAAAATAACATAAGCATAACATCACGCCTTGTTTCCCCGAAGGGTTGGGCAGAGGTGTCCCTGTACCAGGTTCACCCACATTTTGTGGAGATATTTGAATTATTTAGAAATATATATAGTCCTGTTTATACTGAGTAATCGCTCGGGTCTAACAATTTTTCTACTAAAATGTGGATTTGAATGGAACATGAAACTTATGAATTTACAATCAGTGCACGCATTTGTCAATTATCGTGTAGCTCAACTCAGGTCTTAAAGAGCCCAGGCTCTGCTGTGTTCTGATATGGAGAGCACATGTCACATTTCAGATTTATCTATAGGCGGCGTTGACCATATCTGCGAGGTAATTGAGATAAAATAACAATTGATCGCAATGGGTTACATTTTGACAGTTCATTGCGTTATTTACAGTATTTAAATTTTCATAATCTCCCTCGGGAATCATCGCATTTCCGAATACAAACGAATGCTAATGTCCATGTCCATCAATTATTAGATTTTTCTTGTATAATAATTTGAATTTAGAACTAAGTGCTTTATTGTTGTTTTGTTTTGATTTCCGTGTGAACTATATAGAGCTGTAAAACTATTTTCCTATCTGCCGTGCCTGCGACTTTAGCACCTTTCCTACTATTTTTTTAAATAAATTATATCAAGTTAAAAGAGTATTAACAACTCTATATACTTCCAAGTCGATTGAGAGCGTCCGGTCTGCACCAAGTGCAAAGGGCAACTGATAGAAATCCGACGACTGACGAAATGCGAGGTTTGCCGAGGGACATTAAGAACATATTTGTAGTGTTCGTTGTTGAGCAGACGAATTTTTCAAACCTATGAAGCAATATTCTTCAAAACTCTCTTGATTGCGATTAAAAATGTGTTACGCTGGAGCAGGTGAGCCGCCTGTTTGGCAAAAAAATACCTACTAAGTAATAATTTTCTGTACTGATGATTAAAAGAAATGCTGAAGCTAAGAAATTAAATAACTTTTGTAAACAATAAGTTCAAAGTAATGATTATTAAAATTACAACATTTTGCAACAAAATGTTACATGACAGGTCATCGTTTTCTGTGATAAATAATAAAACAATGATTTATTATAAAAAAAAACAGTAATAATAATTATTTAGCAATAATAGTGCCTTCATTATTGGCATGTGGACCACGTTGTTACAATTTAAGACGTCTGTTAAAATTACATATAAACTGTGGTTTTCAAAACATAAACTAAATTTATCTATGTGTATGGCTAGTACCCTAATTGCGTAACTTATTTTCGTAAACGATTATGACAAATTCGTTTCATTTTGACAGTTCAACAACGTTCATTGCGTTATTTACGTTGTTGAGCAGATTTTTTTTCCAACTTATGAAGCTGTGGATTAGCAATCTGTTTCAAATCGAAACAAATTGTGATTGATCGTGTATTACGCAATTTGGGTACAGATGTATGAACGTAACCGAAGCAAAAGAACTATGTGAGGAGCGTAGCAGGTGGCTTCCCACCCTCAAAAAAAAAAAAAAACAAAAAAAAAAAGGTGGCGTTCTATAGTCTATGGTTTCAGCCTACCTTCATAGGAAGAAGGCGTGAGTTTTTAGAAAAACCAAAAGAAATGGTTTTGCAGATCATTGCTTCTGTATTTCGCACGAGGGTGGTCAATGTGTAAAGTCATGTAATGCAATATAGATAAAATTCAAATTTTCTTACGTTTTTTGCAATTTGCAGGTCAGTGTCAGGTAATATTTTGATCAAAATATGATGCGCGACTATAATTGATATGTATTTACAAAATTATAATCATTCTGCGTATCCACCCACAGGTTAGATAGCTAGATACCACCTTAAAACCACGGTTTATATATAATTTAAACAACATTTGTTGTATTTATTAAGTATTACTAATTCTGTATTGTTCAATTTTGATTAGTAACCATTTTGCATGTTTAAAATAATATGAAATTGTTCAAATTTTCAATAAAAATTTTACACTATTTTTATTGCTATTTTATTTAGACAATTTGCAAATATTGCATGGTGGGTTCATGGCACCAATATGGCATATATATGTCCCACCACCGACAAGAAAGCACCTAGCTATCAATGATTTTCTCGCTCAAGAAACGTACAAAAGATGGTCATTTTATTTACATACCAGATGTAAATAACAGTGACTGGAACTTCTCATATCATCCACATACTAAGTGGGAACAAATAAGTAGTATCAATGAAGCATACTCAAAAATTTGTATGGGACCACCTCGAGAGCATATCTTTTCAAACAAAAAATCAAATTTTCAAAATCAGTCCACAATTGACGGAGAAATCGGTGGACATACATTTAATAAGCCATACGCTACGAACGTAGATCCTCTTCCTTTTAGGAAGTCAGTTAAAAAGCGACTTGCTGCTACACAATAAAGTGCAATTCAGGTCGCACAGCGCTAATACCTAAAGTGCGTCGCAATTTATTTGCCAAACATGTAAACAAACACAATTTTTAGAAAAAACAACTTTAATGCCTACATATAAGGTTCAGTTTCCGCCACAACTTCATAATTTTTTTATGGCTTTTTCAACAGTACTAGACAAAGACAAGTGTAAAACTGCTTTATTGAAAAAGAGTTTCTTTGGTATTGCTCCAAATATTTTAAATAAAATACCTGATATTATTAAATGATGCCTCTCAAGAAATTTAAAAAGTCTCTTCAGGGGTTAATTCTAGAGAAGTGCTATTACAGCGTAGATGAATTTTGAAATGATATTTCGCTTGTATAGAATTCTGATATTAATATAAATCCATATTAATTTGTTTTTTTTTCTGTCTATCTTACTCCAATTAAATTTTGAAATTGTGATTTTGAAAGATTTAAGTTAGTTTAAATTGATATTTAAGTCAGTGTATCAGTATAAAAAGAATAAAAAAATTGAATAGCCCCGAGGAGCGGGAACTCCTCGTTTGTAGATAATCATCTGTAATAGGATAATGAGAAAACATGATAAAGAAATCCAGAACTCTCACTCAAGTATCAGCAGAGCATAGGTAAAGATTTAATTAAGTTGAAATTGATATTTTATTCTGTGTATTAGTAAAAAATATAATAGAAGAATTGAGTGGCACCGAGTAGCTGGAACTCTTCGTTTTCTGATGCATTTATAAAAGGGCTATCGGAAAACATGAAACGAAAACCCAGAGCTCTAACTCAGGTATCAGCAGAACATGGCTCAACAGTTAGATTAGAATAAATCAGGATTTAATTCTGCGTTTCAGTAAGATGGATAAAAAAAATTTGAAAAGCACCGAGGAGCGGAAACTCTGCGTTTCCTGATGCATGTATAAAAGAGCATGGTTGAAAAGTAACATTCGTTGAAATCG
Source organism: Omphaloscelis lunosa (assembly GCA_916610215.1). Lineage (NCBI taxonomy): Eukaryota > Metazoa > Arthropoda > Insecta > Lepidoptera > Noctuidae > Omphaloscelis > Omphaloscelis lunosa. The sequence continues at coordinate 7,464,650 of OU744270.1, forward strand.
AGATTTAATTTAGTATCGTTATGCGTTAAATAATTTAAAAAAAAAGAACCACTGAGGACCTGGAACTCCTCGTTTCTTGACGCACCTATAACAGGTCTATGAGAAAACATGATAAACTATTCCATAACTCTCACTCAATTTTTTTATTATGTACTTTAATTTTTACCCATGCTCTGCTGATACTTGAGTGAGAGTTCTGGATTACCTTATCATGTTCTCACATTATTCTTTTATAGATGCATCAAGCAACGAGGAGTTCCCGATCCTAGGTGCTACATATTTTTTTTATAATATTTTTAACTAATTAACTCAATTAAATATGTATTTCAACTTACTAAAATATTTACCCATGCTCTGCTGATTCTTGAGTGAGAGATCTGAGTTACTTAATTATGTTTTAAGATTGTCCTGTTATAGATGCATCAAGAAACGAAGAGTTCCTGGTCCTCGATGCAAGTCAATTTTTTAATTATATTTTTTACTGATACACTAAATTAAATATCAATTTCAACTTACTTTAATTTTTACCCATGCTGATACTTGAGTGAAAGTTCTGGATTACCTTATCATGTTCTCACATTATCCTTTTATAGATGCATCAAGAAACGAGGAGTTCCCGATCCTGGGTGCTACTCAATTTTTTTATTATATTTTATACTTGTTTACTTAATTAAATATCTATTTCAACTTACTTAAATATTTACCCATTCTCTGCTGATACTTGAGTGAGAGTTCTGGATTACTTTATCATATTTTTACATTGTCCTATTATAGATGCATCTAGAAACGAGGAGTTCCCGCTCCTCGATGCTACTTCATTTTTTATTATATTTCTTACTTTTACACTGAAACAAATATCAATTTCAAGTTACTTAAATCTTTACCCATGCTCTCTTGATACTTAAGTGAGAGTTTTGGATTACTTCATCATGTTATCGGTAAATTTTGTTACGCATGCATCAGGAATAAAAGAGTTCCCGCTCCTCGGTGCAACTCATTTTTTTTTTATCTTTCTTACTAAAACACAGAATTAAATCTTGATTTATCCTTTGCAGCCATGTTTTGCCCTGAGTCAGAGCTCTGGAATTTTGTTTCATTTTTTCGGATAGTTCTTTTATACATGCATCAGGAAACGAAGAGTTCCAGCTCCTCGGTGCTACTCAATTCTTCTCTTATATTTTTTACACTGAATTAAATTACAATTTCAACATACTTAAATATTTACCCATGGTCTGCTGATACTTGAGTGAGAGTTCTGGGTAACTTCATCATGTTCTCACAATTACCCGATTACAGATGCAGCAAGAAACGACCAGTTCTCGATCCTCGGTGCTACTCAATTTTTTAAATTATAATTTTACTGATAGACTGAATGAAATATCGATTTCAACTTACTTGAATATTTACCCATGTTCTGCTGATACCTTAGGGAAAGATTTGGGTTACTTAATTATGTTTTGACAGTATCCCATTACAGATGCATCAAGAAACGAGGAGTTGCCGCTCCTCGATGCTACTTCATTTTTTATTATATTTCTTACTTTTACACTGAAACAAATATCAATTTCAAGTTACTTAAATCTTTACCCATGCTCTCTTGATACTTAAGTGAGAGTTTTGGATTACTTCATCATGTTATCGGTAAATTTTGTTACACTTGCATCAGGAATAAAAGAGTTCCCGCTCCTCGGTGCAACTCATTTTTTTTTTATCTTTCTTACTAAACACAGAATTAAATCTTGATTTATCCTTTTCAGCCATGTTTTGCTGATACCTGAGTCAGAGAGACTGATACACTGAATTAAATTACAATTTCAACTTAATATTTACCCATGGTCTGCTGATACTTGAGTGAGAGTTCTGGGTTACTTTATCATATTTTCACAATTACCCTATTACAGATGCAGCATGAAACGACCAGTTCCCGATCCTCGGCGCTTCTCAATTTTTTAAATTATAATTTTACTGATAGACTGAATTAAATATCGATTTCAACTAACTTGAATATTTACCCATGTTCTACTGATACTTTAGTGTGAGATTTGGGTTACTTAATTATGTTTTCACAGTATCCCATTATATATGCATCATGAAACGAGAAGTTCCCGCTCGTCAGTGTTACTCAATTTTTTTTTATTATATTTATTACTGATACACTGAATTAACTATTAATTTCAACTTAATTTAATTTTTACCCATGCTCTGCTGATACTTGAGTGAGAGTTTAGGATTACTTCATCATGTTATCGGTAGGTTTTGTTTTACTTGCATCAGGAATCAAAGAGTTCCCGCTCCTCGGTGCGACTCATTTTATTTTTTTGTCTTTCTTACCAAAACACAGAATTTAATCTTGATATATCCTTTTCAGCCATGTTTTGCTGATACGTGTGTCAGAGCTCTGGATTTTTTTTTCATTTATTCGGATAGTTCTTTTATACATGCATCAGGAAACGAAGAGTTCCAGCTCCTCGGTGCTACTCAATTCTTCTCTTATATTTTTTACTGATACACAGAATTAAATAACGATCCTGGGTGCTACTCAATTTTTTTTTATATTTTATACTTGTTTACTTAATTAAATATCTATTTCAACTTACTTAAATATTTACCCATTCTCTGCTGATACTTAAGTGAGAGTTTTGCATTACTTCATCATGTTATCGGTAAATTTTGTTACACTTGCATCAGGAATCAAAGAGTTCCCGCTCCTCGGCGCTACTCATTTTTTTTTTTATCTTTCTTACTAAAACACAGAATTAAATCTTGATTTATCCTTTTCAGCCATGTTTTGCTGATACCTGAGTCAGAGAGACTGATACACTGAATTAAATTACAATTTCAACTTAATATTTACCCATGCTCTGCTGATACTTGAGTGAGAGTTCTGGGTAACTTCATCATGTTCTCACAATTACCCTATTACAGATACAGCAAGAAACGACCAGATCCCAATCCCCGGTGCTACTCAATTTTTTAAATTATAATTTTACTGATAGACTGAATTAAATATCGATTTCAACTAACTTGAATATTACTCAATTTTTTTATTATATTTTTAACTGATTTACTCAATTCAATATATATTTCAACTTATTAAAATATTTACCCATACTCTGCTGAATCTTGAGTGAGAGATCTGAGTTACTTAATTATGTTTGAAGATTGTCCTGTTATAGATGCATCAAGAAACGAGGAGTTCCTGGTCCTCGATGCAAGTCAATTTTTTAATTATATTTTTTACTGATACACTAAATTAAATATCAATTTCAACTTACTTTAATTATAACCCATGCTGATACTTGAGTGAAAGTTCTGGATTACCTTATCATGTTCTCACATTATTTTTTTATAGATGCATCAAGAAACGAGGAGTTCCCGATCCTGGGTACTACTCAATTTTTTTACTATATTTTATACCGGTTTACTTAATTAAATATCTATTTCAACTTACTTAAATATTTATCCATTCTCTGCTGATACTTAAGTGAGAGTTCTGGATTACTTTATCATGTTTTTACATTGTCCTATTATAGATGCATCTAGAAACGAGGAGTTCCCGCTCCTCGATGCTACTTCATTTTTTATTATATTTCTTACTTTTACACTGAAACAAATATCAATTTCAAGTTACCTATATCTTTACCCATGCTCTGCTGATACTTGAGTGAGAGTTTTGGATTATTTCATCATGTTATCGGTAAGTTTTGTTTTACTTGCATCAGGAATCAAAGAGTTCCCGCTCCTCGGTGCGACTCATTTTATTTTTTTGTCTTTCTTACCAAAACACAGAATTTAATCTTGATATATCCTTTTCAGCCATGTTTTGCTGATACGTGTGTCAGAGCTCTGGAATTTTGTTTCATTTTTTCGGATAGTTCTTTTATACATGCATCAGGAAACGAAGAATACCAGCTCCTCGGTGCTACTCAATTCTTCTCTTATATTTTTTTACTGATACACTGAATTAAATTACAATTTCAACTTACTTTAATATTTACCCATGGTCTGCTGATACTTGAGTGAGAGTTCTGGGTAACTTCATCATGTTCTCACAATTACCCTATTACAGATGCAGCAAGAAACGACCAGTTCCCAATACTCGGTGCTACTTAATTTTTTAAATTATAATTTTACTGATAGACTGAATTAAATATCGATTTCAACTAACTTTAATATTTACCCATGTTCTACTGATACTTTAGTATGAGATTTGGGTTACTTAATTATGTTTTGACAGTATCCCATTATAGATGCATCATGAAACGAGAAGTTCCCGCTCGTCAGTGCTACTCAATTTTTTTAATTATATTTTTTACTGATAGAGTGAATTAAATATCAATTTCAGCTTACTTAAATATTTACTCATGCTCTCCTGATACTTGAGTGAGAGTTCTGAGTTACTTTAGCATGTTCTCACAATTACCCTATTACAGATGCAGCAAGAAACGACCAGTTCCCGATCCTCGGTGCTACTCAATTTTTTAAATAACAATTTTACTGATAGACTGAATTAAATATCGATTTCAACTAACTTGAATATTACTCAATTTTTTTATTATATTTTTAACTGATTTACTCAATTCAATATATATTTCAACTTACTAAAATATTTACCCATACTCTGCTGATTCTTGAGTGAGAGTTCTGGATTACTTTATCATGTTTTTACATTTTCCTATTATAGATGCATCTAGAAACGAGGAGTTCCCGCTCCTCGATGCTACTTAATTTTTTTTTATATTTCTTACTTTTACACTGAAACAAATATCAATTTCAAGTTACTAAAATCTTTACCCATGCTCTGCTGATACTTGAGTGAGAGTTTTGGATTACTTCATCATGTTATCGGTAAGTTTTGTTATACCTGCATCAGGAATCAAAGAATTCCCGCTCCTCGGTGCTACTATTTTTTTTTTTATCTTTCTTACTAAAACACAGAATTAAATCTTGATTTATCCTTTGCAGCCATGTTTTGCCCTGAGTCAGAGCTCTGGAATTTTGTTTCATTTTTTCGGATAGTTCTTTTATACATGCATCAGGAAACGAAGAGTTCCAGCTCCTCGGTGCTACTCAATTCTTCTCTTATATTTTTTACATTGAATTAAATTACAATTTCAACATACTTAAATATTTACCCATGGTCTGCTGATACTTGAGTGAGAGTTCTGGGTAACTTCATCATGTTCTCACAATTACCCGATTACAGATGCAGCAAGAAACGACCAGTTCTCGATCCTCGGTGCTACTTAATTTTTTAAATTATAATTTTACTGATAGACTGAATGAAATATCGATTTCAACTTACTTGAATATTTACCCATGTTCTGCTGATACCTTAGGGAAAGATTTGGGTTACTTAATTATGTTTTGACAGTATCCCATTACAGATGCATCAAGAAACGAGGAGTTGCCGCTCCTCGATGCTACTTCATTTTTTATTATATTTCTTACTTTTACACTGAAACAAATATCAATTTCAAGTTACTTAAATCTTTACCCATGCTCTCTTGATACTTAAGTGAGAGTTTTGGATTACTTCATCATGTTATCGGTAAATTTTGTTACACTTGCATCAGGAATAAAAGAGTTCCCGCTCCTCGGTGCAACTCATTTTTTTTTTATCTTTCTTACTAAAACACAGAATTAAATCTTGATTTATCCTTTTCAGCCATGTTTTGCTGATACCTGAGTCAGAGAGACTGATACACTGAATTAAATTACAATTTCAACTTAATATTTACCCATGGTCTGCTGATACTTGAGTGAGAGTTCTGGGTTACTTTATCATATTTTCACAATTACCCTATTACAGATGCAGCATGAAACGACCAGTTCCCGATCCTCGGCGCTTCTCAATTTTTTAAATTATAATTTTACTGATAGACTGAATTAAATATCGATTTCAACTAACTTGAATATTTACCCATGTTCTACTGATACTTTAGTGTGAGATTTGGGTTACTTAATTATGTTTTCACAGTATCCCATTATATATGCATCATGAAACGAGAAGTTCCCGCTCGTCAGTGTTACTCAATTTTTTTTATTATATTTATTACTGATACACTGAATTAACTATTAATTTCAACTTAATTTAATTTTTACCCATGCTCTGCTGATACTTGAGTGAGAGTTTAGGATTACTTCATCATGTTATCGGTAGGTTTTGTTTTACTTGCATCAGGAATCAAAGAGTTCCCGCTCCTCGGTGCGACTCATTTTATTTTTTTGTCTTTCTTACCAAAACACAGAATTTAATCTTGATATATCCTTTTCAGCCATGTTTTGCTGATACGTGTGTCAGAGCTCTGGATTTTTTTTTCATTTATTCGGATAGTTCTTTTATACATGCATCAGGAAACGAAGAGTTCCAGCTCCTCGGTGCTACTCAATTCTTCTCTTATATTTTTTACTGATACACAGAATTAAATAACGATCCTGGGTGCTACTCAATTTTTTTTTATATTTTATACTTGTTTACTTAATTAAATATCTATTTCAACTTACTTAAATATTTACCCATTCTCTGCTGATACTTAAGTGAGAGTTTTGCATTACTTCATCATGTTATCGGTAAATTTTTTTACACTTGCATCAGGAATCAAAGAGTTCCCGCTCCTCGGCGCTACTCATTTTTTTTTTTATCTTTCTTACTAAAACACAGAATTAAATCTTGATTTATCCTTTTCAGCCATGTTTTGCTGATACCTGAGTCAGAGAGACTGATACACTGAATTAAATTACAATTTCAACTTAATATTTACCCATGCTCTGCTGATACTTGAGTGAGAGTTCTGGGTAACTTCATCATGTTCTCACAATTACCCTATTACAGATACAGCAAGAAACGACCAGTTCCCAATCCCCGGTGCTACTCAATTTTTTAAATTATAATTTTACTGATAGACTGAATTAAATATCGATTTCAACTAACTTGAATATTACTCAATTTTTTTATTATATTTTTAACTGATTTACTCAATTCAATATATATTTCAACTTACTAAAATATTTACCCATACTCTGCTGATTCTTGAGTGAGAGATCTGAGTTACTTAATTATGTTTGAAGATTGTCCTGTTATAGATGCATCAAGAAACGAGGAGTTCCTGGTCCTCGATGCAAGTCAATTTTTAAATTATATTTTTTACTGATACACTAAATTAAATATCAATTTCAACTTACTTTAATTATAACACATGCTGATACTTGAGTGAAAGTTCTGGATTACCTTATCATGTTCTCACATTATTTTTTTATAGATGCATCAAGAAACGAGGAGTTCCCGATCCTGGGTACTACTCAATTTTTTTACTATATTTTATACCGGTTTACTTAATTAAATATCTATTTCAACTTACTTAAATATTTACCCATTCTCTGCTGATACTTAAGTGAGAGTTCTGGATTACTTTATCATGTTTTTACATTGTCCTATTATAGATGCATCTAGAAACGAGGAGTTCCCGCTCCTCGATGCTACTTCATTTTTTATTATATTTCTTACTTTTACACTGAAACAAATATCAATTTCAAGTTACCTATATCTTTACCCATGCTCTGCTGATACTTGAGTGAGAGTTTTGGATTACTTCATCATGTTATCGGTAAGTTTTGTTTTACTTGCATCAGGAATCAAAGAGTTCCCGCTCCTCGGTGCGACTCATTTTATTTTTTTGTCTTTCTTACCAAAACACAGAATTTAATCTTGATATATCCTTTTCAGCCATGTTTTGCTGATACGTGTGTCAGAGCTCTGGAATTTTGTTTCATTTTTTCGGATAGTTCTTTTATACATGCATCAGGAAACGAAGAATACCAGCTCCTCGGTGCTACTCAATTCTTCTCTTATATTTTTTTACTGATACACTGAATTAAATTACAATTTCAACTTACTTTAATATTTACCCATGGTCTGCTGATACTTGAGTGAGAGTTCTGGGTAACTTCATCATGTTCTCACAATTACCCTATTACAGATGCAGCAAGAAACGACCAGTTCCCAATACTCGGTGCTACTCAATTTTTTAAATTATAATTTTACTGATAGACTGAATTAAATATCGATTTCAACTAACTTGAATATTTATCCATGTTCTACTGATACTTTAGTGTGAGATTTGGGTTACTTAATTATGTTTTGACAGTATCCCATTATAGATGCATCATGAAACGAGAAGTTCCCGCTCGTCAGTGCTACTCAATTTTTTTAATTATATTTTTTCTGATAGAGTGAATTAAATATCAATTTCAGCTTACTTAAATATTTACTCATGCTCTCCTGATACTTGAGTGAGAGTTCTGAGTTACTTTAGCATGTACTCACAATTACCCTATTACAGATGCAGCAAGAAACGACCAGTTCCCGATCCTCCGTGCTACTCAATTTTTTAAATAACAATTTTACTGATAGACTGAATTAAATATCGATTTCAACTAACTTGAATATTACTCAATTTTTTTATTATATTTTTAACTGATTTACTCAATTCAATATATATTTCAACTTACTAAAATATTTACCCATACTCTGCTGATTCTTGAGTGAGAGTTCTGGATTACTTTATCATGTTTTTACATTTTCCTATTATAGATGCATCTAGAAACGAGGAGTTCCCGCTCCTCGATGCTACTTAATTTTTTTTTTATATTTCTTACTTTTACACTGAAACAAATATCAATTTCAAGTTACTAAAATCTTTACCCATGCTCTGCTGATACTTGAGTGAGAGTTTTGGATTACTTCATCATGTTATCGGTAAGTTTTGTTATACCTGCATCAGGAATCAAAGAATTCCCGCTCCTCGGTGCTACTATTTTTTTTTTTATCTTTCTTACTAAAACACAGAATTAAATCTTGATTTATCCTTTGCAGCCATGTTTTGCCCTGAGTCAGAGCTCTGGAATTTTGTTTCATTTTTTCGGATAGTTCTTTTATACATGCATCAGGAAACGAAGAGTTCCAGCTCCTCGGTGCTACTCAATTCTTCTCTTATATTTTTTACACTGAATTAAATTACAATTTCAACATACTTAAATATTTACCCATGGTCTGCTGATACTTGAGTGAGAGTTCTGGGTAACTTCATCATGTTCTCACAATTACCCGATTACAGATGCAGCAAGAAACGACCAGTTCTCGATCCTCGGTGCTTCTCAATTTTTTAAATTATAATTTTACTGATAGATTGAATTAAATATCGATTTCAACTAACTTGAATATTTACCCATGTTCTGCTGATACCTTAGGGAAAGATTTGGGTTACTTAATTATGTTTTGACAGTATCCTATTACAGATGCATCAAGAAACGAGGAGTTCCCGCTCCTCGATGCTACTTCATTTTTTATTATATTTCTTACTTTTACACTGAAACAAATATCAATTTCAAGTTACTTAAATCTTTACCCATGCTCTCTTGATACTTAAGTGAGAGTTTTGGATTACTTCATCATGTTATCGGTAAATTTTGTTACACTTGCATCAGGAATAAAAGAGTTCCCGCTCCACGGTGCAACTCATTTTTTTTTTATCTTTCTTACTAAAACACAGAATTAAATCTTGATTTATCCTTTTCAGCCATGTTTTGCTGATACCTGAGTCAGAGAGACTGATACACTGAATTAAATTACAATTTCAACTTAAAATTTACCCATGGTCTGCTGATACTTGAGTGAGAGTTCTGGGTTACTTTATTATGTTTTCACAATTACCCTATTACAGATGCAGCATGAAACGACCAGTTCCCGATCCTCGGCGCTTCTCAATTTTTTAAATTATAATTTTACTGATAGACTGAATTAAATATCGATTTCAACTAACTTGAATATTACTTAATTTTTTTATTATATTTTTAACTGATTTACTCAATTCAATATATATTTCAACTTACTAAAATATTTACCCATACTCTGCTGATTCTTGAGTGAGAGATCTGAGTTACTTAATTATGTTTGAAGATTGTCCTGTTATAGATGCATCAAGAAACGAGGAGTTCCTGGTCCTCGATACAAGTCAATTTTTTAATTATATTTTTTACTGATACACTAAATTAAATATCAATTTCAACTTACTTTAATTATAACCCATCCTGATACTTGAGTGAAAGTTCTGGATTACCTTATCATGTTCTCACATTATTTTTTTATAGATGCATCAAGAAACGAGGAGTTCCCGATCCTGGGTACTACTCATTTTTTTTACTATATTTTATACCGGTTTACTTAATTAAATATCTATTTCAACTTACTTAAATATTTACCCATTCTCTGCTGATACTTAAGTGAGAGTTCTGGATTACTTTATCATGTTTTTACATTGTCCTATTATAGATGCATCTAGAAACGAGGAGTTCTCGCTCCTCGATGCTACTTCATTTTTTATTATATTTCTTACTTTTACACTGAAACAAATATCAATTTCAAGTTACCTATATCTTTACCCATGCTCTGCTGATACTTGAGTGAGAGTTTTGGATTACTTCATCATGTTATCGGTAAGTTTTGTTTTACTTGCATCAGGAATCAAAGAGTTCCCGCTCCTCGGTGCGACTCATTTTATTTTTTTGTCTTTCTTACCAAAACACAGAATTTAATCTTGATATATCCTTTTCAGCCATGTTTTGCTGATACGTGTGTCAGAGCTCTGGAATTTTGTTTCATTTTTTCGGATAGTTCTTTTATACATGCATCAGGAAACGAAGAGTACCAGCTCCTCGGTGCTACTCAATTCTTCTCTTATATTGTTTTACTGATACACTGAATTAAATTTCAATTTCAACTTACTTTAATATTTACCCATGGTCTGCTGATACTTGAGTGAGAGTTCTGGGTAACTTCATCATGTTCTCACAATTACCCTATTACAGATGCAGCAAGAAACGACCAGTTCCCAATACTCGGTGCTACTCAATTTTTTAAATTATAATTTTACTGATAGACTGAATTAAATATCGATTTCAACTAACTTGAATATTTACCCATGTTCTACTGATACTTTAGTGTGAGATTTGGGTTACTTAATTATGTTTTGACAGTATCCCATTATAGATGCATCATGAAACGAGAAGTTCCCGCTCGTCAGCGCTACTCAATTTTTTTAATTATATTTTTTACTGCTAAAGTGAATTAAATATCAATTTCAGCTTACTTAAATATTTACTCATGCTCTCCTGATACTTGAGTGAGAGTTCTGAGTTACTTTAGCATGTACTCACAATTACCCTATTACAGATGCAGCAAGAAACGACCAGTTCCCGATCCTCGGTGCTACTCAATTTTTTAAATAACAATTTTACTGATAGACTGAATTAAATATCGATTTCAACTAACTTGAATATTACTCAATTTTTTTATTATATTTTTAACTGATTTACTCAATTCAATATATATTTCAACTTACTAAAATATTTACCCATACTCTGCTGATTCTTGAGTGAGAGTTCTGGATTACTTTATCATGTTTTTACATTTTTCTATTATAGATGCATCTAGAAACGAGGAGTTCCCGCTCCTCGATGCTACTTAATTTTTTTTTTATATTTCTTACTTTTACACTGAAACAAATATCAATTTCAAGTTACTAAAATCTTTACCCATGCTCTGCTGATACTTGAGTGAGAGTTTTGGATTACTTCATCATGTTATCGGTAAGTTTTGTTATACCTGCATCAGGAATCAAAGAATTCCCGCTCCTCGGTGCTACTATTTTTTTTTTTTATCTTTCTTACTAAAACACAGAATTAAATCTTGATTTATCCTTTGCAGCCATGTTTTGCCCTGAGTCAGAGCTCTGGAATTTTGTTTCATTTTTTCGGATAGTTCTTTTATACATGCATCAGGAAACGAAGAGTTCCAGCTCCTCGGTGCTACTCAATTCTTCTCTTATATTTTTTACACTGAATTAAATTACAATTTCAACATACTTAAATATTTACCCATGGTCTGCTGATACTTAAGTGAGAGTTCTGGGTAACTTCATCATGTTCTCACAATTACCCGATTACAGATGCAGCAAGAAACGACCAGTTCTCGATCCTCGGTGCTACTCAATTTTTTAAATTATAATTTTACTGATAGACTGAATTAAATATCGATTTCAACTAACTTGAATATTTACCCATGTTCTGCTGATACCTTAGGGAAAGATTTGGGTTACTTAATTATGTTTTGACAGTATCCCATTACAGATGCATCATGAAACGAGAAGTTCCCGCTCGTCGGTGCTACTCATTTTTTTAAATTATATTTTTTACTGATACACTTAATTAAATATCAATTTCAACTTACTTAAATCAATAACGATGCTCTGCTGATTCTTGAGTGAGAGTTCTGGATTACTTAATCATATTTTTACACTGTCCTATTATAGATGCATCTTAAAACGAGGAGTACCCGTTCCTCGGTGCTACTCAAATTTTTTACTATATTTGTTACTGATACACTGAATTATATATCAATTTCAACTTACTTTAATTTTTACCCATGCTCTGCTGATACTTGAGTGAGAGTTCTGGATTACTTTATGATGTTTTTACATTGTCCTGTTATTGATGCATTAAGAAATGAGGAGTTCCCGGTACTCGGTACTAGTCAATTTTTTAATTATATTATTTACTGATACACTGAATTAAATATCAATTTCAACTTACTCGAATTTCTACCCATGCTCTGATGATACTTGAGTGAGAGTTCTGGATTACCTTATGATATTCTCACATTATCTTATTATAGATGCATCTTCAAACGAAGAGTACCCGCTCCTCGGTGCTAGTCGATTTTTTAATTGTATTTTTTACTTATATATTGAAGTAAATATCAATTTCAACTTACTTAAATCTTTACCCATGCTCTGCTGATTCTTGAGTGAGAGTTCTGGATTACTTAATCATGTTCTCACAATTACCCTATTACAGATGCAGCAAGAAACGACCAGTTCCCGATCCTCGGTGCTACTCAATTTTTTAAATTATAATTTTACTGATAGACTAAATTGAATATTGATTTCAACTAACTTGAATATTTACCCATGTTCTGCTGATACTTTAGTGAGAGATTTGGGTTACTTAATTATGTTTTGACAGTATCCCATTATGGATGCATCATGAAACGAGGAGTTCCCGCTCGTCGGTGCTACTCAATTTTTTTTATTATATTTTTACTGATAGACTGAATTAAATATCAATTTCAACTTACTTGAATATTTACCCATATTCTGCTGATACTTTAGTGAGAGATTTGGGTTACTTAATTATGTTTTTACATTATCCTATTATAGATGCATCATGAAACGAAGAGTTCCCGGTCCTCGGAGTAAGTCAATTTTTTTTATTATATTTTTGACTGATACACTGAATTAAATATAAATTTCAACTTACTTAAATCTTTACCCATGCTCTGCTGATACTTGAGTGAGAGTTTTGGATTACTTCATCATGTTATCGGTAAGTTTTGTTATACATGCATCAGGAATCAAAGAGTTCCCGCTCCTCGGTGCTACTCAATTATTATTTTTTTATCTTTCTTACTAAAACACAGAATTAAATCTTGATTTATCCTTTTCAGCCATGTTCTGCTGATACCTGAGTCAGAGCTCTGGGTTTTTGTTTCTTGTTTTCGGATAGCTCTTTTATACATGCATCAGGAAACGAAGAGTTCCAGCTCCTCGGTGCTACTCAATACTCCCTTATATTTTTTACTGATACACTGATTTAAATTAAAATTTCAACTTACTTAAATCTTTACCCATGCTCTGCTGTTACTTGAATTAGAGTTCTGGATAAATTAATCGTGTTTTCACATTATCCTATTATAGGAGCATCAAGAAACGACGAGTTCCCGATCCTCGGTGCTTCTCAACCGTTCATTACATTAGCAATGACAGCCTAGTGGTGTGACTGTCGGCTTGCTAAGTCATCGGTCTCGAGTTCGAACCCAAGGCACGCATCTCTGACTTTTCGGATTCATGTGCGTATGGTATAATTTATCACTTGCTTCAAAAACAGTGAAGGAAAACATCGTGAGGAAACCGGCATGCCTGAGATAATTGCTCGACGGCATGTGAAGCCAAGTCAGAGACCCATGGGCGGCTTTAAGGCTAAGCGTATGCCGAGAAGTAGATGATACAGCACAGCACAGTACAAATTTTGCAAGGTAGGGCAAACAAGGCAGACATAGGCCGCGAGCGTATACTGCGATGCAGCTACACAGATACATTCGCGTCCTAGCTAGTGTAACCAATCTGTACTTGAAACAAAATTATGAATCAATGGTAAAAAAAATTGTCCCAATCTACACGCGTCGCGCAGAAATCTTTGCCGACTTTACAACGAGACGCAGAGCAGGTCAGACACATGTTTGCGTCGCACGTGCCTGCGCCGCAGCGTACGCAGCTGTTAGTACGTTCAAGCATTACAAAATATGCTCTGCCCTGCGCTGCGTGGACCTGCGTCTCAGCATACGCTTAGTCTAAACCTCTGACACCAGGTTAGTCACTAACCACACGAAAACAAGACATGAAGCGACCGCCTAACTGACCTCCACAACCCAGTGACTGGGTAACACGATACCCCTTGGTAAAACTGGATGACATTCTTTCGAGCTTCTGATGACCTCTAACGACTGTCGAAGATAAAGATATCCAGGTTAGGAAAAAAGGTGATTTCAAATGAAACATCTAAAATATTTATCATTAATTTATTTGTAAATAAAATATATCTTAAAATGTCATAAGTTGCACTTGATTTATTAAATATTTAATTATAATATTCCTTAAAGCAACGATTATAATATTATTATTAGTTTCGAGACATTAATACAGGGTGAGTTTAGTCAGCAACATCCACAATTTTCAAACTTGAGTGGCAGTGGGCAGGTCACATTGCTCGCAGAACAGATGGCCGATGGGGCCGAAAGGTCCTGGAGTGGCGACCGTGTACCGGAAGACTTAGCGTTGAAAGGCCTCCCACAAGGTGGACCGATGACCTTGTGAAGGCCGCGGGAATCCGCTGGATGCGGGAAACACAGAACCGGTCGAAGTGACGGTGCTTGGGGGAGGCCTATGTCCAACAGTGGACGTCTTTCGGCTGGGGATCCACGAATAGCGTATTCAGACTATAATGTTCCCACTACTGGGACACAGGTCTCCTCTCTGTGAGTGAGTGGACCGTAATCTACCACGCGGGCCCAGTGCGCTTTGCCGGAATCATTCACCGATTCTAGAATTTCTTTTGCGAATATTCTCATGGATAGCGTGTGACTGGGTAAAAAGGGCTTATAGTCGAAACTACATTTGGATAGTTTGAAAGCCAAGTGATCTAACTAACATTTGAGCAAAATTGAGTACACATTGTGGCATTTATAATGGTTTCTTTAAACAAAAAATGGACGTAAGTCAATTTTGGCCAAAATCTGCTGTTCATAATCAACATTTTAATGCACTACAGAGAGATATCATAATTTAATTCAGTAATCAAAGGGAAAAACATCGTGAGGAAACCTGGACATACTAGTAGGACATCGACGCGAAAAAAAAATCAGATGTTCCATACATTTAGACCGCGTAGGAATTGCACTTTTCTATGAAACAGCAGATTTTTTTTAAAATAACCGACGGAAAATTACAACGCAGGGGGGTTCAGAATCATGTACTGATTCCATGGTAAGTTATGGTAAGGTACAGTTTTCGCGTCGATGTCCCTGCCACCCTGTTTAGTAATTACATTTAAGAGGTATGAGGAACAGGGTGTAAAGTTCACTCATCTTCAATAGAAAAGGGTGGATCCTCCGACCAGACGGGTGTCGTGTGTGGCGGGCAACTGCCCAACTTTTTTTATTCTGTATGTCATCTCATAGCTGACCTCTGAGGTTGTGACTATTTAACCGGTCACTCCTGTGGTTGCCTTAAGCTGCTAAACTCAAAGCCTCCAGCCGGGGGCATACAAACTAAGCTAAAAAGCTAGGTGATCGCTCGCTAAGGGCAGCCCCTGTGGGGTACGAGCCTCGGCTTAGGGCGTCACCGGATGGGCAAGCCACAATTGCGGCGATAAGACCCCTCTTTGAGGAGTGGCTAGAGAGGCGCCACGGCGTCCTCACCTTCCGCCTGACGCAGGTCCTCACCGGACACGGCTGTTTCGGGAGGTTCCTGCACAGGATAAGGCGGGAGGAAACGCCCGGGTGTCACCATTGTGTGGATCGCCCGGAGGACACGGTGGAGCATACGGTGGAGGTCTGCCCAGCTTGGGCGGAGCATCGCCGTGTCCTCGTGGAGGCGGTGATCTCTCGCGTCCGGCCCTGGTTCAGGCCATGGTACGGAGCGAGAGGAAATGGGAGGCCGACACCTCCTTCTGCGAAGCGGTAATGCTCGCAAAGGAGGAGGCGGAACGCGTGAGGGAGAGGCAAATTTCGCGCCCTCACGCCCCTAACCGCCGCAGGAGGAGACGCCCAGGGCGTCGGGAATCGCGAGGCGATTTCCGGCCACCGTAGGCGCGGGCTTGCGGGCGGTGAGCAATGGGTGGCTCACCGTCCGATAAGGACCAGGCCCGGGTCGACGGCGCGTTGTGTTCCACGCGCGCCTCAAAGAGATGTCAGCAGAATTGAAGGGGTCCACTAGGGCCGATGCCTGCCGGGGTTGCGAAGAAAACCGAAAGGGAGATCGTGGCCCCCGGCGACAGGGCAACCGAAGGAACACGGGTGGGTTTTAGTCAGTAAGAGTCTGACACGCCCTCCCGCTCCGCCCAGAGCGGGAGAAGTTATTTGATGATTTCCCACCCTCAAAAAAAAAAAAAAAAAGGGCGACACCGGAGGGAGGGTATCAAAGATGGGACGGGCTGGGCCCAACGATTGATGTCGGGGAAGTTATTTATATGGTGTTCGCGCGGTAAACTTTAACTGCGCGATGCAGGATTTGTGACGTCAGGTTTTTGATGCGTAGTTCGAATGTGGCGATGTAGATGTCGCCACAACATGTCTGAAATCGCAAACTCGTCTTTGAGCAAGCGTGGTGATCAATGCTCGTGCCTTCTCTGTATGAGAAGAGGCCTGCAGTGGGACAGTAATAGGCTGGTATTATATTATTTTTAATCAAAACTGGTACATACCAACAAATTTCGGATTGCATGCACCCTTCCTAATTGTTGTCCCAATTTCTATGATGATTTAGACAAAATACCAGTATTATAGTCCTTGCGCGACTGCTAGTCACCGCCTGGTTATATGAGCCGTGATAAGGGGGAGGTAGTCAAAGGCCAAGCTAACTCAGTCTGACAATTTTCTCAATAGCGCCCTCCCCCGCCTGCGCCACCACTGAAGTCCGGCGGAAAAAGTTGCGGTGATAATTTTTTTGAAATGCAATTTGATACAATGACACAAACACTAGCGCCGTTTTAATCGGACTTGAGTGGTGGCGCGGACTCTACCTCGGGCGGTGACTACCAGTCGCGCGCGGACTATAGGTAGAATCGTCTTTAAAACTGACGTTGCTGACTCAACTTACACCACATTTACAAGGTGGAGGCGACAATAAGACAATAAATTAAATTTTATATAACTAAATTCAATAAAATATATCTAATAGTTTTAGTCACCATAGCTTAAGATAGTTAATTGATTCAGGCGTGACCTTGCGGAAATCCATTATAAAATGATGATGTGGATATATTTAGTAACCTGCTCCGCTTAGCTATTTCTAATAGACCCTGAAAAAAATGCCACACCAAGCACTGATCGCAGACACTGGTCTGCGCTCAGTGCTTGGTGTGGCAACACGCCATGTTCGAGTTCGTGACAAGTCAATCGTCATCCTGACGATGTCTCGTTGAGAGGTGAAACACGTGTTGATTTCTTTCAGGGTCTTTTTAAGACTCTTTAGAAATAGCTAAGCGGAACAGGTTCCTAAATATATCCACATCATCATTTCACTATAGCTTGTCAAAGATCGGCAAAAACAATAGCCGGCCCTATTTACTTCGTTTGAAAAAAAAAAACAAGTTTTAATTTAGATGCAAAATAATCCTACACAGTATTGTCAATGTTTTAATTTATTGTTGTATTGCCGTCTTCATTTTGTATTTTAATTTTGGTTTACATTACAATATTAAAACATTAATATCGACCTTGGTGGACCCGCAGTTGTAGCCTGCGAAAATGAAATTTTCTGAAGTTTTTAGCAATTTGCGGGTGAGTGTCAGGATGTCTTGATTAGAACATGATTCGAGACCCAAATATGTATTGACAGAATTAGAATTATTCTGTAAATAAATATCTGTCATAGTCTACCACTGCGGATTCACCTTAAGAGCATTTATTCTGAGTGTTGGCAATGCCGCAAATAGATGTCAAATATTTCGCCGTTTCGATAAATTTGGCAATATTACTGTATGGAAATAAGAAATGTGGCTAACTAGCGAACTAGAATATTAATCATGAATTGCAATTATAACACTGAATTTGATGTTGTAACAATTTTAGGAGTAAAAAAGGCATTTTGATTTTCCAAATACTTTTTTAAATCTAAAACTAAATATTCGGTATTACGATATTAATTATTGCATTTCATAATCAATATTTTAGTTCCCTAGTTAGCCACATTTCTTAATTCCATACAGTAATATTGCAAAATTAATCAAAACAGGTAAATATTTGACAGGTATTTACGGCGTTGCCAACTTTTGGGATAAACCCTCTAGACTAATTTTAAGTTTGAAAGAAAATAATTATTGCCTCTATTACACTTTAATTTAAGAAATAAAAAAACACGTTGACCTTCTTTATACAATTATTAACAACGAAAAAATGAGAGAATCAGAACTATTTAATAATAAATTACATATTGTTGTCAATTTTATTAATTTGCAGCATCGATAGGTACCTATAGAAACTTAAACATCTTCCCTAAAGGTTTATAAAAACGAAATCCATTATAGGCCTACCGCTTAACTGAGACGTTTCCTGGGGTAGGTTCGCGGTGCAGGAGGGGGAGAGACAGTCAGCGCTGGAGTTACACTAGGGGTACTCGGGGCTAGTGCCCAGGAAATTTTCAGGGGCGACAAATATCGGAGGATAAGTAAAAAGAAAATCTTCGCGAAAATGATTTTTGTTTTTTCTAAAAATTTAAATATATTGAATTAGTACATTTTTCGAAAAATTTAAAACATTTCGATAGTGGGGCGGCATTTTTTAACGCCCAGGGGCGGAGCTAAGGTTTACTCAGGCACTGGTGATAGTTGTCATAATTTCACGAATCACTCTAGCTCTCGCATTACGTCACCACACCCGCACCCCGCTGCTTCCTCAGGAAACGTCTCACGCGGTTTGACTATATATTACTACAGGGTCAAGTTAAATTAGCTAGCAAAACTTCAGACGTGATAGGTATCGATATCTAATGACTATAAAACAAATATACATAGCATAATCAGCGTATAATATTCCCACTGCTGGGACACAGGCCTCCTCTCTGTGAGAGGGAGTGGGCCGTAATCCACCACGCGGTCCCAGTGCGGGTTGGTAGACATCACATGTCTTCGAATTTTTGGTTCTAGGACATGCCGGTTTCCTCAGAGGGAGACAGTTATATAATTATGGAGGGTCAAATTAAATTAGCTAGCGAAATTGATTTGTAAATATGAAAAAACAAATATTATTTAGGGGACAATGACCTCTTGTATTAATCTTACTTGAAGTATGAGTTGAAAAAATCTGTTTTATCGTGTTTAGATATCTGTAACAATCAAGTCGGTTACACAAGGAAAAACAGATTTTTAAGAACAGATTCGCTGGAAGGATCATATTTTACTACAACGAGTGCTAACAGTCAATGGCGAGAGAACAATTATTTTTGCGGGAGTGCAACAGATAACATTCCTCTTCCTACTAACTTCCATTCCCTCTTGACTAACTCTTCTCCTAAGCTAATCCAAGTTCTATCAAAATTTTGAAATGTAAATTATATCAAAATGTAATCTGGTGTGTCGTAATAATAATGTTTAATTTTAGTGTTTTGAATATATATATTTACTTATTTTATTTATTTAGCTAGATTTATTAATAAAAATTGTCCTGTCGATTCAGCTACTAACATACAGGGTGGTAGGAACATTGACGCGAAAACTCTTACCATGGATTCAGTACATGATTCTGAACGTTGAAATTTTTCGTCGGTTAAAAAAAAAATCTGCTGTTTCATAGAAAAGTGCAATACCTACGCGGTCAAAATGTATGGAACAGCAGATATTTCTTTAAATAACCGACGGAAAATTTCAACGCAGGAGTTCAGAATCATGTACGGAATCCATGGTAACAGTCTTCGCATCGATGTCCCTGCCACCCTGTATATGAACTTTGACAGACGAACCAAACAGCTATTGTTTATTTTATTTTTTTCTTTATAGCAAATCATTTACGCAATAATATTCATTTCGTACGCAAATAACATTCATTACACATGTCACTAAATTTAAAACTTTTCGATGCAGCCGCAAGAATTCATTAGATCCTGCCGGGGTCGTAGGAAAGTCCGAAAGGGATACCGTAGCCCCTGGCAATATACAGGCAACCGAAGGAACACGGGTGGGTTTCAGTCAGTAAGAGTGACACGCCCTCCCGCTCCGCACAGAGCGGGAGAAGTTATTTGATAATTTCCCACCAAAAAATAAAGTATTCGCTCGTCCCATCCTTCCATACATTTTGACCGCGTAGTTTTTTTTAAAATAACGAACGAATAATTTCAACGCAAGGGGTTTCACAATCATGTACTGAATCCATAGTAACAGTTTTCGCGTCGATGTCCCTGCCAACCTGTATTACTATATTGTAAGTTTTAAAAACGTTCTTGAATTGAGAAATAAAATTTCTTTAACCATGTTTTTTGAACATATTTTTCAAGTGACTACACTAACTGCGGTCGATGACCCCACAAAAAAAAAAATCATCCACAAAAAATCAATCAATCTGCCCAGCCTTTTCCCAATTATGTTGGGGTCGACTTTCAGTCTAACCGAATGCAGTTGAATACCAGTATTTTACATGGAGCGACTGTCTATCTAACCGCCACAACTCAGTAACTGGATAATACGATACCCCTTGGTAATACTGGTTGTCAGACTTTTGGGCTTCTGATGACCCGTAACAACTGTCAAAGATCTACAAATGACGGGACCAACGGCTTAACGTGGTTTACGAAGCACGAGTCTCGGTATGTAAAGATGGTCACCCATCCACGGAACAACCCTGGCAAGCGTAGCTTAACCTGGTGGATCGCCCCATGCGGCAGTAATTACTTACCCTCGAAAAAAAAAACCACCATTTTTTTTTTGTTTTTATCGTGTTTAGATATCAACCCATCACGTCTGCAGAGTTTGGCTAGCTAATTTAATTTGACCCTGTATAATTAAATACCTCTCTCTCTCACACAATAAACCTCTCCACCTTACAAAGCCGCATGTTATCGTCCTTAAACTCCATCAGTCATTTCGCGGGGAAC
The DNA here is from genome assembly GCA_916610215.1 of Omphaloscelis lunosa. Lineage (NCBI taxonomy): Eukaryota > Metazoa > Arthropoda > Insecta > Lepidoptera > Noctuidae > Omphaloscelis > Omphaloscelis lunosa. Next base: position 7,486,126 of record OU744270.1, read on the forward strand.
AATTTGTGAACGCGCTTCTAAGTAAGCATATCAATATGAACCTTATATTAAAGCCTTATAAGTTCAAATTCGTACGCAACACTTGTTCGCATTCATTTATATGAACATGAACATTATTTACTCACAAAATAAGGTTGATATTCGTATGAAACACTCACTTCGGACACAGAAAACGTCGTTTTACGGCCGTTCTGGTATTTAGAAGACCTCCTGGTACATATACCTGTCTCTCTCACACAATGAACCTCTCCACCTTACAATGCTGCATGTTACCGTCCATATACTCCACGAGTCGTTTTGCAGGGAACACTTTGTGAACCCTCTTCCTGTGTGTGTATAAGGACGCTTTTTGCTTGAACGTCTGTTGGCAAATGTCGCAGGATAGGGGACGTTCCCCTGAGTGGATTACTTCGTGTTGGGTGAGAGCTTTTTTGTCCTAAAATAGAAATGGATGGTATTAGAAGGGTGTGGGAAATAAAATATTTAATATTTTTCATGAAACCAGTGACATACAACAGCGCAAATGTCAGTCGATCAACTACAAAATAATATATAATGTCTAAAATTGAAGTGTCTGTAATGTCAAAATAACAGCTTTTTACTAAATGCTTATAAAAGTATATACGGTACATACAACAAAAACACATTTTTTAAATTTTTTGTCTGTTTGTTCCCGCTAATCTCCTAAACGGCTGAACAGATTTAGACGGGATTTTCGCAGATAGCTGATGTTATAAGGAGTAACTTGGGCTACTTTTGTTTTTGGAAACTGTACAAATAAATAAAATCGATGTATAGAATTCCACGTAGACGAAGTCGCGGATAACAGCTAGTTAATTAGTAAAATTGTAAAAGAGTAACTTCCGCCTGCGTGATATATTTTTATAAATTACATTACTCAGTGATAATATAGCAGTCTACTGGTGACAGAATTTTTAAAATCGGTCCAGTAGTTTTTGAGTTTACTAATTACAAACACACAAAAAATCAAATCTTTTCTCTTTTTAATATTGGTTTAGACCGGCTTCTGCCCGCGACACATGAAATATACCCTATTCACTCGGCAATACTTTAGCTTCAATTTGTTAAAGAATTTTCGTAATCGAATTAGTTGTTCTGAAGATTACCCTTACATACTAACTCACAAATCTTACCATTTCATTGATTTTTGTATGTATGATTGTTTGTAATGAATAAACTCAAAACCTACTGGACGGATTTTGAAAATTCTCTCACCAGTCGAATGCTATACTATCACTGAGCAACATAGGCTACAATTGATAGCCGCGTGCGGAACCGATAATAAAACAAAATTCGTCACATGGGGTCTCTATTTTACGCAGAACATAATTTAAATATTGATGCACACGATGGCGTACACAAGAATTCAAAATACAAACGTCATTTAATTAAACTAAGCTGAGAATCAGCACTTTTCGAATGTCAAAATTATATGAGACAATAGAATCATTATAATCAGCTTATAATGTTCCCACTGCTGGGACACAGGCCTCCTCTCTGTGAGAGGGAGTGGGCCGTAATCTACCACGCGGGCACAGTGCTGGTTGGTAGATGTCACATGTCTTCGAATTTTTGGTTCTAGAACATGCCGGTTTCCTCACGATGTTTTCCTTCACCGTTTTGAGAGCAGTGGTGATGAAATTAAATATATACAAAGTAGAGCGCCTGCTTCGACTGCCTCGTTTGTGTAGTGGTAGCAAGCGCTTCTGCTGAGCATAAGGTCTTGGGTTCGATTCCCGGGTCGGTTAAATTGTTATTGGGTTTTTCTATCTGAAATTTCTCAGTAGCAGCGTGGAGTCTGGATTTGTGCCCGGTTGATGGCAATTGGCTCGCCCCCTATTACATGGGACTTAAAACATAACTGGCGAAATGTGGGTGAACCTGCTACAGGGACACCTCTGCCCAACCCTTCGGGGAAACAAGGCGTGATGTTATGTATGTAAAGCGCTTGCCTAGATTCGAATCCACGACCTACAACTCGTAAATCGGGGTCGTTATCACTGCTATAGGAGTAGTTAAGCGGAACTGGATACTTAATATATTAACGTTTATTGTATTTTATGAGATTGTCTTTCAAAACGTCTGCCCTTCACCACTTCCTAGTGCTTTAGTTGGGGAGAAGTGGCGCAGCAAACTGTCCAGTAGCATAGCTGTCTGTTTAGTTAGTTAATCTTTTTTGAAGTGGAAACTTCTTTAGGCGCGTTGGGCATTTTTGAGATGGGATTAAACTACTGATTTCGCGACACCATGACGACACCTCATTTTTTTGTAAGAGCGATGCGGCCGCCTCGCAGCAGTTTAGTTTGCTTTTTGAAGTGAAAACTTTTTTGAGCGCGTTGGGCATTTTTGAGATGGGGGAAAAAACAATTGAACTCGCGACACTGTTATTGTTACCGTTGCCGACACATTGAAAGTATGTCTTGGACAATAAAATTGTTCAAGTTTTCACTTCTGTCAGCACTTCCGTAGTGAAATTTTTTTTTTTTTGCAACGGGCTGGAAATCGTCATGGATGTCCTTCGTTCTGGGGCGGACGGGGGCTCTGTTAGACTTATAATGACTAAAATCACCCTGTGTTCCCCTCGCACACTAGCACCGGGGGCTACGGGCTTAAGCGTTCTTCAACGCAGCCATCGACTGGTGCCGCCCGGGCCAGCCCCGCGCCGCCACGTCGGCGCTGGACATTCCCGAGGCCGCCGGCCCTGGACCCATTTAGGGGGGCCGGAATAGAAAGAAAGAAATAAAAAATATTTTATTTGGGACACGCACAGGAAATTCAAACATTAATGAAAAATAAAAAAGAAGCATTTTGAACTAACAACAAAAAATAATAACGACCTGTGCAAGGGCAAAAAAGCTACTATGTTAGCATAATGCTAAGATATTTGAAAAAAAAAAAACCACAACGCTAGTTTTCTGATAGGGCCCGTTATGATGCCACGAACACACCAACAGACATAATATATGAATCCCTCTAGGGGATTACAAAACAAATAAATAAAAAAGGGCATTATCTGTTATCTGCCGACGCCCGACAGTTAGTTAATCCTAACTATTATTACAAATGCAAAAGTAAGTTTGTTTGTTTATTTGCTACACTTTCACACTAAAACCGCTGAACGGATTTAGACGAAAATTGGCACATGGGTAGACTATGACCCGGTTTAGTATTTAAAACAGTTTTTATCTCAATATTCCAAAAGGATAAAGACTTATGCGAGTGACAACACGGGGCACAGCTAGTTATAAGGAAAAATAAATTATGTACTTACAGTAAAACCCTTCCCACATTCCTGACACACATGGTTCCTCGGTTTCTCTTTCTTCTGACCATGGACTCGCATCATATGCTTCTCCACATTTGCTCTTGAAGCTATGGGCTGTAAATAATGAAAATAGTATTTACATTACTTTAAAACAAAATGAAGAACTTTCTTTTAAAATGGTTGTTGCAAGTGCAACTGTTAAGAGTTTAGGTCTTGGATTCGATTCCGATTAGAAATTGCTTTATGATTGTCCAATTAAGAAATTTTCAAAAGCAGCCCGGAGTCTGGATTTTATACCCGGTTGAGAGCTTGGAATAGGCTTGCCCCCTATTAATATATATTATATATTACTTGTCTACGCATCGTCATCATGAGCGAGCTAACCACTATTGGACGGCAGAGGAGAGAAGTGCGGGGCGTGGTACCGAATTCCTCCACGAGCGGCGCGGTCGTCGCATTCATTATTCACACGACATACACGCATGAGGATCATCACGCTAACATTAGTAAAAATCAAAGTTCATTAATTATACGTCTAATTGCTATTGAAGAAGATTTTTCATTCATCTCCACAATATTACTAGACACCCCTGCTCAATCCTTCTAGGTACACACATAGGTGTTATTTCGTCCGGACGGTGAGCAATGGGTGGCTCACCGTCCGATAAGGACCAGGCCCGGGTCGACGGCGCGTTGTGTTCCACGCGCGCCTCAAAGAGATGTCAGCAGATTTGACGGGGTCCGCCAGGGCCGATGCCTGCCGGGGGTGCGAAGAAAACCGAAAGGGAGATCGTGGCCCCCGGCAACAGGGCAACCGAAGGAACACGGGTGGGTTTTAGTCAGTAAGAGTCTGACACGCCCTCCCGCTCCGCCCAGAGCGGGAGAAGTTATTTGATGATTTCCCACCAAAAAAAAAAAAAAAAAGTTGTTATTTCGCCAGCAGTGTTCTCAAAACATTATCAGGAAAAATCATGTCTTAAAACCAAAAATTCGAAGACATGTGACATCCTTCAACACGCACTGGGCCCGCTCACTCAGAGAGGAGGCCTGTGCCCCAGCAGTGGGAACATTTAAGGTTGATTATTATGCCATAAACATACCTTCTCACACACAGGACACTTGTGGACAGTCTTGCCAAGATGTTGGTAGTTAAAGTGGTCCTGCATGGCCTCATTAGTTGGGTACCCTTTATTGCACATCGGACAAGGGAATCTAGAAAAAACATAGGATTTAAATAGTAATATAACTGTGATACTGTGAGGAACTCGTGGCTGAGAAATAACGGTCGCACGGGTCGATTCATCAGGTTAAGTTACGCTTGCCGGGGTTGGTCTGTATGGGTGACCATATTTACATATCGAGACTCCTCCGTGCCTCGGAAAGCACGTTAAGCCGTTGGTCCCGGCTGTCATTCGTAGATCTTTGACAGTCGTTACGGGTCGTCAGAAGCCCGAAAGTTTGACAACCAGTCTTACCAAGAAGTATCGTATTACCCAGTTATTGGGTTATGGAGGTCAGATAGGCAGTTGCTCCATGTAAAATACTGGTATTCAGCTGCATCCGGTTACACTAGAAACCGATCCCAATATAGTTGAATTGTTTAAAAAAGCTAGGCAGATTAATTTTGATAACTATGATACTTCACGGCAAAGTTTTTGATGTGAAACATCTTACTTGTAATCAAAATCAATATCAAAATATAAAAAAATCTAAATAATCAAATCTGTGGGAGTGATTTCGTGAAAAGGGACGGAAGTGTGTAACAGGAAGCCGGTGAAGCGCGCGCTATTTGATTTGACCAATGAGCGCGGGCGGTGCTAGAGTTGGCCGTCAGAAACGACCTTGACGAGGCCCCTTTAATGTTGCTTATTACCAAGGTGAGATGTCAGATGTTACACATCTTATGCGACTACCGTAAGGTTCGCTCATTTTTTTTATGCAGAAAAAGATCGAATGTTCATTTTTGACTATTGTCTAAACTGGGACTAAGCAGGTGCTCGTGCCTAATAACAGCCGCACGGGTCGATCGAAGGGTAAGCTACTTTAGCCGCGGTCAGTTCGTGGATGGGTGACCATCCAAGACATATCGAGACTCCTTCATGCCTCGGAAAGCACGTTAAGTCGTTGGTCCCGGCTGTCATTCGTAGATCTTTGACACTCGTTACAGGTCGTCAGAAGCCCGAAGGTGTAACAAGCTGTCTTAGACTGCCTGTCTACTGGAGCGGAACGAGGCAGTGAAGCGGGGAAATGTGCCAATATTAACCAACAGACTCTAAGCTCCGCTTCCATTGGGTAGTATTGGCACATTTCTCCGCTGCTCCGCTGCCTCGCGTCGCTCCAGTCGACAGGCAGCCTTACTAAGAGGTATCGTGTTACCCAGGAACTAGGTTGTGGAAGTTCAGATAGGCAGACGCTCTAAAAAAAAAATTATATATAAAACTAGCATACGCCAACGGCTTCGCCCACGTGATATTTTTATAAACAATAGCCTATGTTACTCAGTGATAATAAAATAGCATTACAATTTTTAAAATCGGTCCAGTAGTTTCTGAGTTAATTAATTACAAGCAAACACACAAAAAATCAAATCTTTGCTCTTTATAATATTAGATACTGGCATTCAACTGCATCCAGTTAGCCGAGAAGCCGACCCCAACATAGTTGGGAAAAGGTTAGGATTGATATGGGAGATCTAGATTTATAGAGTACATTTACTTACTTGAAGACTTGCTCGGAGGCATGCGCTCTGGAGTACTTGAGATGCGCCTGGTAGGTCGCGAGGTGGGAGAACGTTTTGTTGCACTCTTCACATTCGTAGCGCGACTTGTTCTGATGCCGCTGTATGTGGTATTTGAGCTGGATGACGCGCACCATTTTGTGACAGATTGTGCATTCAGCTCGAGGTAGAGGGCCTTCATGAAGTCTGGAAATAGAGAACACGTATCGTTAAAAAATATATAATACTAGCTGCGCCCCGCGGTTTCACCCGCATAAGTCTCGAGCCCGTGAGAATATCAGGATAAAAAATATCCTATGTCCTTCTCCAGGTCATGGTCTACCCATATGCCAAATTTCATGCAAATCGGTTCAGCCGTTTTAGCGTGATGCCGTGACCAAGGGAAATAGGGATTCATTTTTATATATATAGATAACATCACTGACAACGCACAGCCTCGGTTTACAAGCATGAAATTTTGCGCAAGAGTTCCTTCTCAAATGAAAGTGAAAACTATAAATACGGATTTTAGAAAATTCATACTTTCAATCTGCCTGCCTTTTGCCCAACTATATTGGGCGTCGGCTTCCAGTCTAACCGGATGCAGCTGAATACCAGTATTTTACAAGGAGCGACTGCCTATCTGACCTCCACAACCCAGTTACTAAGTAACACGATAACATGCAGTAAGACTGGTTGTCAGACTTTCGGGCTTCTGACGACCTGTAACGACAGTCAAAGATCTACGAATGACAGCCGGGACCAACGGCTTAACGTGCTTTTTGAGGCACGGAGGAGTCGCGGTATGTAAAGATGATCACGCATCTACAGACCAACCCCGGCAAGCGTAGCTTAACCGGATGAATCGACCCGTGCAGCTATTATTACTTGGCCACAAGCTCTTTAGAAAAATCATACTTTAAAGGGGTTAAATAGGGAACGAGAGTTTGTATGGAAATTCTTCATTTTTGCCGATGGGAAATACCGTCTCAAATAATTAAAATTAAAATATTTACCTGAGTGTTATTTTAAAATGAAATGGAGATGGTCGGGTCACATGTTACGGAGCCCCCAGGATAAATGGAGTAAAATTTTGACAGAATGGTACCCTAAAGAGTGCAAACGAAATAGAGGTCGACCAGGGCAAAGATGGGAGGACGAGCTCAATCTCACAGCAGGTCCAAACTAGAGAAGAGTTGCAAAAGACAGAAAGTAATTCGAATCGTTAGAGAAGGCCTTTGCCAAGAGGCACACTAATCGCCGAGAAATATTATAAGCTTTGGAAAGAAAATAACAGCAATTAAAGTAGCACAAGAAAGGAGATTCAGCATAAAAGGGCTATGGTATTGTGCCCGGTTGATGGCAATAGGCTCGCCCCCTATTACGTGGAACTTAAACATAACTGGCGAAATGTGGGTGTACTATAGGTACACCTCTGCCTAACCCTTCGGGGACTACAGGCGTGATGTTATGTTATGTAATATGAAATTATGGAGGCTTACTTGAGATGTGTAGCCAGAGTAGTTCGGTTAACAAATCGTTTCTTGCAGTGATCACATTGTAACCCTTCTCTGTGAAAGCGCGCAACGTGGTTCTTACGTGCACGACAGTTCCTGTAAATAACAAAATGATTTAATGTTATAATTACTTCTTTGTTTAAAGTTGTTGTTCCATCGTGTAGTTGAATGTCACTTCAATCTGCCTAACATTTTCCCAGCTATGTTGGGGTCGGCTGTCAGTGTAACCAGATGCAACTGAATATCAGTATTTTACATGGAGCGACTGCCTATCTGTCATCTGACCTCCACATCCCAGTAACTTGGTAATACGATACCTCTTGGTAAGACTGGTTGTCAGACTTTCGGGCTTCTGACGACCCGTAACCAACGGCTTAACGTACTTTACGAGGCAAGGAGGAGTCTCGGTATGTAAAGATGATCACCCATCGACAGACCAACCACAGACGAAAAAAAGTTAAAATTTACGAAAAAAATATTAAAAGTTACGAAAAAACACACACCCCTCACACAAACACACACACACACACCCTCACACACACACACACCCCTGCTAATGTCTTATCGCACTTTACACTTTTTATATGTTTTTTTTTAATCTTCTGTTTATTTATATTTTGTGCTTTGGTCTATTCTAAATAAATGTATTTTCTTTTTTCTTTCAAAAATCATTTGGAAAATCGAGTTTTCTGTAAAAACCGCTGCATAAATCAATTACAATTAAACTTTATTGAAATCTTTCGATAACTGAGCTTTGTCGGTGCCGACATTGTTTTGGAGATTTTACACTCCTTTTATTACTTATTTACGCCCAAAGTTGCGTTAAAATTAGCATAAAAAAAACGAATCTTTGTGAGCTCATAACTTTTTAATGGCTTTTAACCAACATAAAAAAAAAAAAGGAGGGCATTCTCTGTTCGTCGGAATATTTTCCGATTACTCGAAGATGGCTGAACCTATTTGAAAAAAAAATTTTTTTGTTTGAAAGGGTATACTTCCAAGTTGGTCCCATTTTCATTTGGTCACGATCTGATGATGGGATCTTGGAGAAATTGAGGGAACTCTTCAAATATTATAGGCACACCTATAGCGATTTGGGTATTTTTTATAGTAACTCGTGTATTTGCTCTCGAAAAGCACCATTTGGTAAAGTGGAACTTATGAACTACAAACCAACCCAAAAAAATTGAAGTAATTTTTTTTTTACCAGAATTACAACCGACTTCCAAACAACAAATTGAAAAATAACTTTAATTTCGGAAGTCGGTGGCAAAGAACTTAAATACTAATCCAAAGAGAACGACTTCAGAAATTAAAGTTATTTTTGACTTTGTAGTTTGGAAGTCGGTTGTAGTTCTGGTTATTTTTTTTTTACTTTTCTTTTTACGCACAGACAAAATTAAGACACAAAACGATATCATGTTTACCTTTGAATGTACAACTAGTGGAGTGATACTCTCCCGAAATTTGTATGGAAAAAATATCAACTAGTTCCACCTTAATATAACTTACTTGAAGAACATATCGCACTCTAAGCACTGATACACTTCTATAGAAGTCTTGGATAACAGCTTACGAAGATCTCCAGGCTTGGGAGGAGACGCGTTGACTTCCTTTTCTTTTTCTCTCTTTTTTCGGCCCTAGAAAAGATATTTTTGATGACTAATGACTTCTTTCTCGATAAAATAAGAGGTAATTGTTCTGCAGAGAGATTATTATAGTTGGGGATGATGACACATTAATTTGAACCGGTATTTTCATGGTTCCCCATAACGTTCCAACGTGTTCCTTTTGATGTTCCATAACTAAAATAATACAAAGAGTCCTAGAACAGGTTTTAACATAACAACTCTCGATGTATGTTGCCTGATCAGTTTGTTGCTCATCTCGCTGTGAGCATATAGTTTGCTTACCTTGTCAGCCCATACGTCACAATCTTAATGCTCGCGTTGTTAGCCTGCTTGCTCATGTGAGCAGAAACGTGTTGCCTGATCAGTTTGTTGCTCACCTCGCTATGAGCACATAGTTTGCTAACCTTGTCAGTCCGTACGTCTCCAATCTTAATGCTCGCGTTGTTAGTTTGTTTGCTCATGTGAGCAGAACCGTGTTGCCTGATCAATTTGTTGCTCATCTCGCTGTGAGCATATAGTTTGCTTACCTTGTTAGTCCGTACGTCGCCAATCTTAATGCTCGCGTTGTTAGTTTGTTTGCTCATGTGAGCAGAAACGTGTTGCCTGATCAGTTTGTTGCTCATCTCGCTGTGAGCATATAGTTTGCTTACCTTGTCAGTCCGTACGTCGCCAATCTTAATGCTCGCGTTGTTAGTTTGTTTGCTCATGTGAGCAGAAACGTGTTGCTTGATCAGTTTGTTGCTCATCTCGCTGTGAGCATATAGTTTGCTTACCTTGTTAGTCCGTACGTCGCCAATCTTAATGCTCGCGTTGTTACTCTGCTTGCTCATGTGAGCAGAAACGTGTTGCCTGATCAGTTTGTTGCTCATCTCGCTGTGAGCATATAGTTTGCTTACCTTGTCAGTCCGTACGTCGCCAATCTTAATGCTCGCGTTGTTAGTTTGTTTGCTCATGTGAGCAGAAACGTGTTGCTTGATCAGTTTGTTGCTCATCTCGCTGTGAGCATATAGTTTGCTTACCTTGTTAGTCCGTACGTCGCCAATCTTAATGCTCGCGTTGTTAGTCTGCTTGCTCATGTGAGCAGAAACGTGTTGCCTGATCAGTTTATTGCTCATCTCACTGTGAGCACATAGTTTGCAGTTGTAGCGGAGGTAGTGAGAGTCTGTGTGGGTCGGTAGTTTGCTTTCTTCGATGTATATGTAACATACTTTGCACGGTACTTGACCGGGTTTCTGAAAAAGAGAGTTATTTCAGTTGGAGCTCGTTGGTAGGGCTTCGGGGTCGATAGAAGGTTAAGCTACGCTTGCCGAGGTCGATCCGTGAATTGGTGACTATTCATTACATATCGACTCCTACGTGCTTCGAAAAGCACGTTAAACCGCTGGTCCCGGCTGCCAGTTGTAGATCTTTGACAGTCGTTACGGGTCGTCAGAAGCCAGAAAGTCTGACAACCAGTATATATTATACTAGTGGACCCGACAGACGTTGTCCTGTCCGAACAGCGCCACCTACCGGGTCCAATTGTATTTTCAAACCACCCACCACTCAAATATACACACAAAACTTCATCCAAATCGGTCTAGCCGTTTAGGAGTAGTCGGGTGACAAATACATTTACAGAAGAATTACATATATCGTATTACCCAGTTACTGGGTTGTGATCAGACTGGTATTCAACCTACATTCGGTTAGACTGGAAGCCGTCCAACATTATTGGGAAAAAGCAGGTCAGATTCATCGACAGGGAACCGGTATGATCAATACGGGTATTTTTAGGGTTCCGTACCTCAAAAGGAAAAAAACGGAACCCTTATAGGATCACTCGTGTGTCTGTCTGCCTGTCACAGCCAATTTGCTCTGAACATAATGGACCGATTAAGTTGAAATTTGGTACAACTATTTTTATCTGTGACCCAAACACGGACGTGTAACGTAAATGAATGAATTTTAAAAATGGGGGTCACTTTTTGGGGGCAAATAAGAAAATTTATAAATTCCCCCCTTATCTCCGAAACTACTGAGAGTAAAATTTTGAAAAAAAAAAAATACAGAAAATGGTTCTTCACTCATAGATTACAGGAATACCTATAAAAAGTCTATGGTCTTAAAATAACATGGAAAATCTATCAATATTGTGCGTCCAAACTTATATTTGCAGTTGGAATGTATGGGAGAACATGTATTTCAACTACAATGTTAAGTTTGTATTTGGGATAAATTCATCCCAACTACGGAAACCTTCATTGTGCGTAGTCCGACACGCACTTGGCTGGTTTTTAGATTACATGATCCTGTTAGGTAACAGTTTCAAATAGGGATGCTTACCGCTCTATGCGCCGACACAAAATGGTCTTCAACCTGCTGTTGCGTGTAGAATCCAATGATACACAGCTCACATTTGTACACCGAACTCGCGTACTGCACCTTCTGCTTAGCCTCTTCTCTAAAGAAACATCGTTATGTTATTTTACGAATTATATAACGAGTTAACTGCACAAAAAAGCTATGGAACTAAACGGGGTCAAACTCAAAGCATTTATTTCAATTAAACCATTTATAGGCACTTTTGAATTGTCAAAGAGTCGGTCAGTTAGTCATAAAGTTGAAGCCAATTGCCCATTCCAAAACGTAGATCTCTATGGAGAAGAACGGGCAAGAAAATCCAAAGATACTGTTTTAAATATAGATATTACAAAATCCTGCGTACATCATTATTGTTGCTTCTATATGTGAGAATAATGTACAAAAAATTATCAAAAGCAATTGAAAATATAAGATTAAAAATAAGCCCTGGCAGATAAGAGATGACCAGTTTCAACTGACTGCGCCCGTTCACGAACATGACGCGTGGATCAGCACCATCCAGCTCCACCATTTTGTAGGGAACCGAATGATCCAACACACTCGCCACCATCAGCGAGACATTTAGGAGCATGACATACTCTCAACTACCATGCTCTTTCAAGTCAACATACATCTTAATAACTTAATAAACGGCTCCATGGTCTCACATTTACAAAAATAAAAATGCTTCTAAATTATACAAAACTATAGTTTGCAATGTATTTAAGAAATTAATACAATTTTACCATTTAAAAGGGTGATATTTCACGGGCGCCGTGGCGACGTTGCTAGCAGTTTTTGTCTCTACAGCACGCGAAGCATGACAACTATAGAAACGGGTTTTGTCGACGGACGAATAAACAAAATGACAGATTGTCATTGTTTATCTGTCATTTTGTCTATTCTTCCGTCGACAAAACCCGTTTCTGTTGTGGTCATGCGAGGCATGCAGATATCATTAGCGACTTGAGGCCTTGAACATAGTGCGACACACATTAAAAAGTAGTACTTGTTTTGTTGATACCAGTGGACGCAGCACTAAGAGTCAATGACCTTTTCCTCGGCTATTAGTTACGTAATCCCGGTAGTACCTACGTTCCCGTGGGATATTTTCCGACATCCACGCGGGTGAAGGCGCGGGAAAAAGCTAGTTATCTATAACTTTAGCCAAACTCCACTAATATCAAATGCTAGCTTCAAAAATACAAAAAATCAAATCTTTTCTCTTTATAACGTTAGTTTAGATAACAAGTGTGAGAAGGGCGTCATTTTATTATTGTAAGTACATATTTTGAGGTATTAAATATCTATTATTTTACCTGCAAGCCAGCATATCAGCTTCACTCATATACTCCGTTATGTAACCTAATTTCGCTGACGGTTTTTCTTCTTTAACCTTCGTGTTTTGACACATTATAACCGTCTCAATCTTGGAAGACGTCAGTGGCCTGAAATAGGAGAAAACGTTTTGAAAATGTAACTATTTTATTACGAATAGTACTTTTTTTTTAGGTAGAGCATCTCGTAGTTGACCTCTGAGATCATGATTACTTAACCGGGCTTTCCTGTGGGTGCCTTAAGCTACTACACTTAAACCTCCAGCCAGGGGTTATTCAACTATGCTAATTAAAACTAGGTGAACCTCGGTTTTGGGTGTCAACCGGAGGGAGGACATCAAGGATGGGACGGTTTAGGACTAGTACTGTGGAAGAAACACATATCTAAGCAGTTTGAAGACGAAATCCTGTGCACATGACTCTTGTTTTTCGTACGTAAGCGTTACTCTAGCGGCCGAGCGCTGCAAGCAGAAATAGTCCTTACGGTTTATATATATCCGTTTCTTCGATGGTACATGCAATGCTTGGCATAAGATGCAATATTGGAAAATGCGTGCGTGGTAACGGCCCAGTGGTAATGGCCGCGGCTTAAGAGTTGTAGGTCATAGATTCGAACTCTGACAGGCGTTTTACTTTGAGTAAATAATTTCATCACCACTGCTCTCAAAACGGTGAAGGAAAACATCCTGAGAAAATCGGCATGTCCTTGAACCAAAAATTCGAAGACGAGTCATCTACGAATCCACAATAGGCTTGTTTCAAAGATATTTTTTTTAGTCCGGAAGGTAGATTAATAAAAAATATAGGACACCTATTTTTTATTTTTTGACGTAATCAAAAGATTACGGCGATACATTGAGTCAAAATGTCGCATGAAGTCACAGCTTGCTAGATTTTATACTGATTTGTGACGTAGCGAGCCCCCACTCCCCAACTTTAATGCGTGTTTTCTAAGTTATTTTTTATTAATATGATAAAGCAAAAAATACGTGTCTAATATTTTTTTATTATCTGAAAGACGGACTAAATAGAATTTCTTTTTTTTAACTAGGCAACTACCGTATTATTGCCCCCGTGTGGTAGATAGCCTGTTCCCTCTCGAAGAGAGGAGGCCTGTGTCCCAGCAATGGGAACATTTTAGGCTGATATATTTAAAGTTGCACCCCGCGGTTTAAGTCTCGATCCCGTGAGAATATCGGGATAAAAAGCATTCTATGTCCTAACCCAATTCCATGGTCTACCTATATGCTGAATTTCATCCAAATTCGCTCAGTCGTTTTAGCGTGAAAGCGGAACAAACGTACAAAAAAAACCAACCGACTTCAAAAAGGTTTTTTTGTAGAGGGGCCGTTCAAGTATTACGTAAGCAGATTTATTACAATTATTTACCCCCCTCCCCTTTGTCAGCAACAGTAAGCAAATCTCTTACCCCCCCTCCCATGCTTACGTAAACATTGGAATATGCATTTTCCTTTTAATGTAAGTATTCTGTTGTTTTTTTTTTTATTTATTCATGAGCAGTATAATTTTAGAAATAAGAAAATATGCTTAGGATAGAGAACTTCAAAGCACATAATATTCATTTAAACAATCTTTACTTTACAAATATTATAATCTTAAGTAATATTACGAATATGCGTTACGTTTTCAAGCATAGAACATGTGTGGGTTGCCATATGTATAATGACGTAATCACCATCCCGACCCCCCCTTCCCCCATGTCATCAAAAATAAGCAAAGCATAGACCCCCCCGCCCCCCTATAGTGCTTACGTAATACTTGAACGGTCCCAGATAGATAGATAGAACATTTATTTAGTGCACACACAAGACACACAGAAATACAATTAAATGATAACAAATTACATGAATATGCAACAAGATGCCAATATACAAAAAAGAAAAATATACGTATAGAAATGGAGTGACATTATGACCTACTTCGAAATAATCAAATATACTAGGTGCGGTGTTGTGTAGGAGTTTGTTACGCGATTTACTCCGCTAATAATGAATTGATTTTGATGATTCTTTATGTATTTGATAGGTCATACATCAGAGGTAGTCCCATATAAAATTTATTGGGTATTTTTTGAGTTAGTTTCAATAATACGTATGTTTTCCCCATTTAGTATGTGGATGATATGATAAGTTCCTGTCACCGTTATTCGAATTTGTGTGGGGTAGGTACCACAACTAATTCGAAACCAAAGACCGACTTCCGAAAATTGTTGATATAGATAGATATGTAACAATAGCTCACCCTATAGTAAGATGTGGCATTGACCCTTGGACACTGTGCGCCATTGGCTCCGAAGACACTAAAGCGTCAGTCCCAACCACTATGTGAGACATTACACCTGTTACTGGATTCTCTAGTACTATCTCTGGCACTGAAAACAATAGAAGATATTTATTTAAATAGCTTTTGCCCACACAAAATATCCCACGGGAACGTCATTGACTCCTACCGCTGCATCCGCGTTACGGTCAACCATAATTGTTATGTCACGCGTAATTTTGAATCTGTGATATCTTTTAAACTATTCATTTAAATGAAATGATGTCAAGGCATATTTAAATCTAAATTAAATGCTCAATTTAAGTAACGGAGTTTATTGGATAAGGATTTTAATATAACACGGGTCAAAATAGCTTCGGTAACAACAATGAAATTTTTATCAAATTCTGAATGATAATAATGCTTAGTGTGGGTCATCCTTAGAAGATAGACATATGCCATCGCGTAACTTTTTGTTAAACTTTTTAATATGAACAATACTGTAGAACATAAATTTTATGTAACTTTTACTATTTCCGCAGCGCACGCCAATAAAGTTCCCAGTCGGCATGATTTTTTCCGACATTTTCAACAATAATCGTAAAATTTCAGCCAATATACACAAAACCTTAATGAATTATATACTAAAACCTTCCGCATGAATCACTCCGTTCATTGGTGAAAACTGTTTGAAAATCCGTTCAGTAGTTTTTGAGTTTATCGCGTTCAGACAGACAAACAGACAGACAGACAGACGTGGTGGAGGACTTTGTTCTGTAATATGTAAGGATAGGCATGATGCCTGGGTAAAAAAAAAGAAATTCTATTTAGTCCGTCAGCCAGATAATAGAAAAATATTAGACACGTATTTTTTGGCTCATTCCTTTCTTTTTCTTTTCCTTTGTACAGTATTTGTTACTTGTGCATAAAGTTATATGTAAATAATAAAAGGTATAGATGTATTTTACCTTCCAGAATGTGATCATCGATATCCAGAATGTTGTTATCACGGACAACCTGAGCCGCATCATAATGTTCACTCTTCACATTCTGTGGGTGGGTATTAATAATGTAGCCCTGGTCTTCTGGGGCTGCTGAGAAATCAAAGTATATCTTGTCGTATTCCACTTTAGTCTCCATTTCTAGACAGGACAGAGATTGAGACATGTATGTGTGGTCCATGCTCTGAAAAACACAAAATCATTTTCATTTTTATAAAGCATGTATTTAATTGATCTTCAAATAATTCCCATTTTGCTTTCATAAAAATATTATTGAACACCCTAATATAATGAATGCACCTCGTATTGTGAACATCAAATAATTCCAATTCTAGGGTCCAAAAGCTGCCTGTCCGCTGTAGCAGAGCGAGGCAGCAGAGCGGCAAATTGTGCCAATATTAACCAATAGAATCTAAACTCTGCTTCAAAGTTCCACTCCTATTGGTTAATATTGGCACATTTCTCCGCTCTGCTGCCTCAGTCCGCTTCAGTGAACGGGCAGCCTTAAAATACGAAATAACCAATTAATTGGACCAACTTCCATGTAGGGCTGCCAGCTGATTTTAAAGAAGTTCATAAATTTTAATGTCATTACGTATACATATTTTCTCTTAATAATTTGCTACTTCGGAAACGGTGCGTCCCGTCTTCTGACAATTTTGCTCCAGATCCTACACAAAATCTGGTAACGCATTTATTTCATTTTGTGATGTAAAATATCCATTAAAAAATCTGTAGTAAAATGTTATAGCTAAATGAAAATGATTATTTATTTCATTGTTTTATCATAAGCCGCTCCATTAATTTAAATAAAAAAATGAGGAATAGTTAAGTTTGTCTTGAAACAGTGGTTTTTAGCAATCGTGCGATCAAGACGCATCTGTGAGGGAGACCTCATATTGTGTTAAAATAAATCAAGCCATTTAGACAAAAATTATTGAAAAAAGAATAATTAATATTGAAATAAGAATAATTATTTAGCTATAACTTTTTAAAGACAGTTTGTTTTTTATGGGTGTTTTAGTAAAAGTTAATCCTTATTTATTAGACTACACATTGACATAGGGAACACTAGTGGGGGACATTTGGACCAAGCCCCATACATTTTAGCCCTACGTCCTATATCTTCTTTCTTTCTCCATGAAA
The DNA here is from genome assembly GCA_916610215.1 of Omphaloscelis lunosa. Classification (NCBI taxonomy): domain Eukaryota; kingdom Metazoa; phylum Arthropoda; class Insecta; order Lepidoptera; family Noctuidae; genus Omphaloscelis; species Omphaloscelis lunosa. The sequence goes on from OU744270.1 coordinate 7,503,383, forward strand.
AAGAAATGAAGGCTACATACCTCCTGAGTTCTACTAAGTGCCAACACTCTCAAATGCTCCTGTGCACTGTGCACTTGCCATTTGAACTTGTGGAACCTCTTCATTAGAGCCAGACACTCCCAGCAAACCAGCTGATCCATCTCTGGTATTGAGTCTCCAAACTGGAAAAGATATGATTTTACATAACATAACATTGCGACTGTATTTCTCGAAGGGTAATTACCTATACCTGAAATTCACACCAATTTTTGAATTTCACTAGTCATGTTTAAGTCCCATGAAATACGCAGGCCCATTGCCATCAACAGGACACAAATCCAGACTCTAGGCTGCTACTGAGAAATTACTGAACACTTTGCCCAACCATGGAATCGAGCCCAGGACCTCATGCTCAGCAGTAGCGCTTGCAACCACTAGACTAACGAGGCAGTACTAATAAATAATCTTAAAAAGTTAAATAAACTTTTTGCATGTATAGTTTAGTAATTTGAAACTGGTTTTGAAGATTCCATAATGTCAGTATGTATTTTATTTAGGTGTAAATAAAATTTTCAGGATTCTACCATGTACTGACATAAATTGCTTGTTCAGTGGTCAGAGTTTATTTAAGAAAAAAAAAAAAAAAATATACATGTCGACTTGAGAACCTCCTTCTTTTTTTTCGTCAGGGTAAAAAGGGTGCATAGACTTGCCTACTTCTCTGTGGGTAGTATGGTTTCTGCATTCATATTTGAACGAAATTATGTGTCTTCATACTACTCTAGCAATTCAAGTAATTTTCTGTAATCTATTCATAATTTTACCTCTCCTTAGGTACACTCTCTAAAAATGGATCTATTAAATCTCAAAACTATTTTGATAGATGCTAATAAAGATGTCAAGAAAGTTTTGGACCGATTCCCGCATCCATAAATACAATAATTTGTAGTAATGGAATTATACACGCCAACTTGTTCTAGATACATTATAAATATTTCAGTTTGACCTTATTATTTACGTAATACATAACTCAAAGTTTTATGTTATAAAAGTAACATATTTGAACTTACCCTGTCGCCCGCGAAATCATACATTAGCAAACGAAATACTTGATAAACTTGAGGTAAATTATTCAAATCGTACAAATCACGATCGCTGCTCAAGCAGGCGCTGCACACCGTTCTATACCCTGTGTCCACGTCTTGCTCCATTTCGTTTACTTTAAACCTTTTCAATAACTAATTTATAACTATTTATATTTGTTGTGATTAATTTTCGTATCACAACAAAAAGTAATACTCCCATGTAAAATAGACGAAAATTGATGAAGAACGATTCTCTGCACTGCGACACCACAAAATGGCTTCCTTACCAAGTGTTGCTATATCAAAAAATATTTCACGTTTACGTCAACAGCTAAAACCAAAACACTGATATCTCGATTAATCTTTGCCAAAAACCGTACATTTTGCTAATCTCTGGGTACAACCCTATTTAAGTTTATCATTGAACATGACTAGAGTACGTTTCATTAAATAGTTCCTTTGCCGTAATGTTGGCTCTACTGTTAAACTTTAACAACGGACCAATTACGTAGCGCCGTAGCGTACTTTTGTTCGTCCTACAACAGTGCAGCCAACATTACGGCATAGGAACTATTTGATGAAACGCACTTTAGATTATGAACCAATAAAAAAAGATTTAAAAAAAAACGAAAAAAAAAAGAACCTTAAAATAGGTACAGGGCGACAGAAAGAGGCTGACGTGGTGACATTTGGAACTACATATTTTGAAGGCCTATGATGATGGCACTACTTTGCCAACAAATATTAATAGGTTTCGATTTGAGTCACCTACAAGGGTTTTTGAAGTGAAAACTTCTTCACGTGCGTTGGGCATTTTTGGGATGGGAAAAAACAATTGAACTCGCGACACCGTTACCGACACCTCATTTTTGTAAACGCGATTATGCTTTTTATTTAAATTACTTTACGGATTAATATTCTATGCAAGTATTTTTACTTTAAAGGTTTTGGGAGTTTCTTTTTTCAAGTTTTTACTTCTGTCGGAACTCCCGGAGTGCCACTGTTTTTGTTGCACATTTATTTTACACATTTATTTCCTATTCGAAGTGACCTAAGTGTGAGTGGCACTCTCATTTTTTTCAGACTCTTTTTTGCCAAGCTGTATTATATGTATATTGGTGCCGATTCACTTGTACACCAAACTTAACTAACTAAACTATTACTAAAATTCCTTACTTTTGTTTATGAGAATCTTAAAGCTATTCTGCAACCAAAATTAACTAAATTTAAATGTAATTATGACACAACTAAAATCGTATTTGACAATCGCGAGTCCACGTGGTACTTGTTTGCCCTACCCTATGATTTTTTTTTTAGAGCCAGAGGCGCGCAGGGGGGCAGCCTCAACGTGTTATTTATGGAACTTTTCACTTTTTGAATGGAAAATAAGAAAAATTAATACCTACATGTTGAGTATTAGGGGTTTAAGGGTCTTATAAAGGGTATCAAAATTTTCATTATTTTTGAGATTTGACACCATTTTAGAAATACAAGCAAAAGAAAAAAAAAAGATACAGTACTGTTTTTGCATTTGAAGTCAAGGTGTTGCTGTGAATTTTAGTTCATATTTTATTCCACACCTTTTTAATCGCGATTATGAATGGTCAGATTTAGATAAGTATACAAATAAAATTTTAGGTGAAAAACGTCAAATTGAGAATAGCAAAATTGCCATTTTCACTAAATTAATATTTCAGCGCCATCTTAGTGCTATTAAACTAAAATATCGTTAATTTGTGTCACTTTAGTCTATTTCAGAATGGAAATCGTCGTTTGACAGGAAAAAACGAAATTTTAGTGATTTTTAGTCTAGTTTAGAGGCATTTGTGACAAGAGAATCGGCACCATTATTTATGTATGTTATGTACAAGTTCAGCTCATTAGGCAAATTGATAGATAGCAAATTGCAAATGTAAAACCTAAGACCATTAGCGGGATAAAAATTATATAAGATTAAGAATAAAAAACCGTAAATTTCGTACATCGGTTGGTAGGAACAACACTAGAGAAGTAATGTCAAGGTGACAAGCGCTCGTAGAGTTTAAATGTTCTGTGGTTAAGTCAATTGTCAAATCTATCAGTCATTAACGAACAGCAACGAAAAAAGCTAAAGGTATATTTTGAAAAGAAAAAGATACTGTGTTCATTGAAAACTTGACTTAAAAATGAGTCAAATAAGATGTTACACTTGCCTACAGCTGGACAGGAAATTGAGCCCATTAAAAGCTCAGGTTAAATTTATTTTTGCTTTGCTGTGTCCAGAAATGTTTATTAAAACTAAGGTAAGCGCTTTTGTTTCACTCTTGTTGACAAAATAATATGTAAGTAAATGTAACCAATATCTTTTAAAAAACCCGCTCCTAAGATCACCCTCTGAACAAAACTGTAAACAATATAGTCAAATTTAACATTATTTGCCAAAAAGGTAAACAAATCTATCATCCATTTTTAACCGACCTCACAAATGGAGAAGGTAATGTATTTACAATAGTTTTTGGCACTAAGCCAGGCCACACCTGAATGGGCAACAGACAATTAATATTTTTTCTTTTTTATTCAGGACACTGCTCAGTACCTTATATGCTGGGAGTGTGAGTTCATGGCTGATAAGATTAAGCGGTTTCAAACCAGATTAAAAAAAGCAAATGAAATTCTAGAACAGTCCTTTAAAGGCAAAACAACTGTGAGTACTGATCATCATTTGATTTCAATTCATCAATTAGTTTAATTCGATTTTTTTGCTTTGTTTCCATAATTGGGCAACTGTTATGTATGGTGCATGTGAAAAACGTTAACATACTTATCCTTTTTATTCTGCAACTGCACATAGCATTAGCGGCCCATAAGTTCCCGCTGCTGGGACACAGGCCTGAGCCAGGGAGTGGGCTATAATTCACTTCACAGGACCAGTTGGTGGATGTTACATGACTTCGAATATTTTGTGTGCATTGCATGCATGTTAACATTAATTAGTTGTGATGTGAGGTAAATTTTAGCATGGCATTTGTGTTGGTGCAACATTTAAAAAATATACATCTAACACCTAACCGACTATGAGGCTGCTGCAATTGGCTGACTGAAATAACAACTGTCAATCAAATCTCATTCTCTTTTTAAGTTCAGATTTTTTTTATGTGTTTTCTTTCAGAAATCAAGTAACAATGATCAAAGATTTAATTCGTTAGATTTGCCCTTACCATACTTTGTCGCGCGAAAAAGTGTCCATACTGAGAAGAGTGAGCTTTCACAATAATAATGGCGTTTACATGACAAATGACATACAGTTGACGTGGAGGAGTATATATGATGAGGTTATTTAGTAAATTTTCCGCTTAGCTATTTCTAAAGAGCCATAACAAAACCCTGAAAGAAATCGACACGTGTTTCACCTTTCAACGAGGCATGCTCAGGATGACGATTGACTTGTCGCAAACTCGAACACGGCGTGTTGCCACACCGCCCGTTGAACGCAGACAAATCGCGTCTGCGTTCAGCGGGCTAAATACGCACTAAATATATCCACGTCTATTGTATTTTATAATGGATTTCCGCAAGGTCACGCCTGAATCAATTAACTATGACAAATGACAATCAAGTCAAGTCTCTGCCACATTGTGTGTGTTAGTGATGTCAAAACTAAACAGGAATGCGACCATCTTTTGAATCGACAGGGCGAATCTACGATTGAAATCTTAATATTCATTGCCATATTAGTTGCTGTACCATGATGTAAAGACCTTTCTGTTCTAGATTATCGAAGGACTATCATCCCTGAAAGTAACAGCAGTAGAAACAATTAGCCTCATATTACCACAAACTGCGCAAATTGTACCACAAAACCCACCAGAAAGTCCACCAATGCTACCACTAAACGTACCAATGCTACCAAAAATTGTACCAAGTATACCACAAAATATACTAGAACTATCGTTAGAAGATATGTTAGCAATACCAATAAAGATGGAGCTGGAGACACAAGCTGAGGTTAAAATAGAGGAGGAAGGACATTGCAGCAATGACTTTGATGAACTGATACAGCCTACTACCATACTGCAAGTTCCCATTGATGTGTCAGGTGAGTCTACTCCGTTGGTGCTGCAACGGTTGACGTCACCACGCCCACGCTGGCTGTCGCTGAAAACCAGCGCTAGGGCTCTGTCTTGCATAGGGTTGCAGTATTGCGATAGCAATTTTGCGTGAACGAGACGCATATTTTCCCCCAAATTGTTATTTCCGTGTTTCTTTTTAATTGCCTTTCAAAAAGGAGGATTTTCGTAGCGTACCATGTATTTTTTTTTTTACGTATGTTTACCGATTATTTTCTGTCACTGATAATTACATGGCCTACCATGTAATTATCAGTGACAGAAAATTATCATATCATCCACATACGAAGTGAGAAAAAATATGTATAATTGAAGCTCTCAAAAACTATCCAAGCAAAGTTAATAAAATTTATATGGGACTACCTCAAGAGTATAGCCTTTCAAACAAGAAAAGCATTTTCAAAATCTGTCTACAATTGACGGAGGAATCGGTAAACATACGTAAAATAAAAAAATACACGGTACGCTACGAAAATCCTCCTTTTTGAAAACCTACTTCCAAAAAAAACACTACAAAGTGAAAAATAACTTTAACTTCGAAATTCGTTACTTTTTAGTTGAATTCGGATTTCATTACTTTTTGGTTGTGGTACCTATACCACAACTAAAAAGTGAAAATAAAATGTAAAATAACTTTAATTTCGGAAGTCAGTGGCAAATAATGAAAATTCAAAACCAAAGCGGTGTCTTTGGTTTTGAATTTTCATTTTTTGTATTCATTACAATTCCAAAGTTAAAGATATTTTTCACTTTGTAGTGTTTTTTTTTTGGAAGTAGGTTCTTTTTTGTTGTAAAAAGTTTTCTTTTTGTTCTTTCTTTGCGTCACGTTTATCGCAAATAAACGTATTTTCTTTCTACCGACTATTTTGTTTTTACTTATTTACTAGTAACCCGTCCGTGCTTCGCGCGGTTTTCACGACTTCACAAATCATAAAGATTTCCTTAAAATATTAAGAAGTTTAACGTGAATGTATTGAACATAAACTTGCTATAAGAAATTCTCTAAATTGTTATGAAAGCCACATCAAATTCTTAATCGGGTAAAGAAAAATAGAAAAATATTTTATTTGGGACACGCACAGGAAATAAAAACCATAAAAATGAAAAAAAAAAATATACGGCATCAACCGCGTGGCTTACAACCGTGAAGTTGGTGGTTTACGACCAAATTTCAAACAGCTATGCCTGTCGGCAACCAAGGTCACCTCTGTTAGGGATGCGGTTGACTACCGTGTAGCAAACCCTTTACAGTAGTCGCATAATTATGATGTGTAACATCTGACATCTTGGCTAACAGTACCAACCTCTCGGAAAATGGGTTGAAACCATCTGACAGCCAATTCTAGCACTGCGCGCGCTCAATGGTCAAATCTATGGTATAATAATGTACTTCGCCTAGTATTCTCTTCCCGTGACAGCTGGGTCACGTGATTGGCCTAAGAATACGTCATCAGTTGCGATGCGGCTCTCAAACTTTTTTAGTGGGGGAAAAAGATATAAATAATACAACGGGTACTCATTTTTAATAAATCGTCAAATATAATACTTTTTGTATTTTTTTACTTTGCTTCTTTTTTAATTCATTGCATATTATGGTTTTATTTAGTTCCCTTACTCGTAGATTCGTTCGAACTAAACAGAGTACTACTTCATAATGAATTTGAGGATACAAGTCCTTTGTGGCATCATGAACAATCCGTGTCAAATTTGTGAAAATGAATTTTTCATCGTGCAAAGATTCACCGTGGTATTTGTTAAATTCTCTCTCCATTATATCAGTAACCTTGATCAATTCATTGCAAGGGTAAATTAGTTGTCCCCTAGACACAAAAAAAATCCAATCACAGGCTACGCTACCTGGATCAATCTTTCGTGTCCCGTATCCAAGATGTGGATATTTTCGTAAATAAGTAAAAAACTAGTTGGGTTAGGTTATGTTCGGGCGTACAGCCGGATTGGCACTATTATGCCTTATATGGAATTTACAACGCGTAGATAAATGAAATAATATGTAGTAAGGTACATACCAGTTCTTATTGTTGTTTTCGGTCTACAATACTGAAGCCACACATTTGCTAGCATCTCTTCTTTGGGAAAAGAAAAAAACCTTATTACACCGCCTTTTTTACTTCTGTTTTTACAGTTTAATATGGAACAATTAACCATTTTTACTGTGCACGTATCTTTCACAGTTTACACAGTTTTCCTTTTCACAGTAACCAATGTTTGGGAACCACAGTATTTTGCTCACCGAGCGAAACAACGCTATAGATATGAGCGACTCGACAATAGCGATGAAATGGCGAGCTGTCAGTATGACACTTGTCAGTTCTATGTGTGGCCACTGTGTGTGATTGAATTACCCGTGCAAAATGCATTTATAACTTAACAAAGCAATTATGAACTAATAATTCAATATCTTCATCAATTTAAAACTAAATAGATGAATCACACGAGTTACTAAATAGTTAAGCTAGTTAGTAATTTACTTTATTTTCATTAACTAAATGAGAAAGTTCCTAAATTTATTGAAAAGGACAATAAATGGCAACACTTATCGTGACGTAGTCTTAGACCATCGTGGGAAGAGAATACCAGGCGAAGCATATTATTATACCATGGTCAAATCAAATAGCTCGCGCTTCCTCGGCTTCCCGTTACACATATCTGTCCCTTTTCACGAAATCACTCCCTTAAATTGCAGGAAAGAGAGAGGAAAGATTTTACACAAAAAAAGTCAAAGTAAAATAATTTATTTCAAATAAGCGCATAAAAGGCACTATGTAACGTCAAAATTTACATGAAAATATAATTGATTGTTAGTGCCCCTTCTGTAATAGTGTAATAGTTGCCGCTTACAAAAGCTAATTTCTTATGGAAATGAATGGGCAGGAACTCCATAGTTACTCTTTTAAAATGTATTACTATGAGCAACTTTGAAGTTCAAAATGACGAAAAAGTTTAGGTTAGAACTGCGACCAACCGCGAGCTAGCCGAGCGAGCGGTGCCGCAGCAGCGGCCAGCGAGTGCTACTTCCAAGTTGCTCGCAGAAATGTTTTCACCATTGTTTAATGGTGTTCTGTGCTAATCATTACGTAAAAAATTAAGTTAGATTAAAATTGCTTATTAGTCTTATAGGCTAGATTGTAATTAATTATTATTAAGAACCTGGTTATTTTTAATAAAGGATAAAAAAAAAACATTGTCTAATTATCCGTGTTTTCACGATATCCCTATGGTTTTACAATGTACCTAGAATAAAGTTACTATACCTACATAACAATAATTAATATTTTTAGATCCACTACTGATACCAAGACTTAAACAGCCCGCCAAACCAGAAGTGCTTCCCCAAAAACCGGTAAAAGATGAAATCATAGATCCTGCAATCAACTACGTACCTCAAAAAAGATTTATTGACCCACCAAAAGAACAAATAGAGCTTCAAGAGTTCAGAGAAGCTGGCAAAGTTACCTTCGAGGACCCAAACTTGATGATGGGTGTAGAAATCAAACCAGTTTTAGTTAATAAAAACCCAGTAATGAAAAGTAAAAAAAGCGACGAACTACTCGCAAAATTACTATCAACTCCTTCAAAATGCGAAGAACTTTTTTTAATGAGACAACACGTTCCTAATTCGTATCCACTAAAAGAACCAGAATATAGCGAAAGATCTGGTATCGACAGACAACGCGTTCTAAATTCGAATCCTCCCAAAGAATCGGAAAATAGCGAACAAAGCTCTGGTGTTGCCAGTGAAAAAAATGAGGTGAAATTGGTAATTTTGAACAGAAGTGAACTAAACGCGCATCGTAATAAGAAGAAGTCAAACCCTGCATATATGGCAACTTCGTTTAGATGTGAGAGATGTATCGAATGGTTTCAGAGTCAAGCAAAATTGGACGAGCATAATCTGAAACATGATGATAAGGTATGTGTCTATAAAGCTTTTGTCACAGTCAGGCGACGTGCAGTCGCAGAATGAAAAAAGATTAAGCACTTCTGGGTCAATTTTCTTTGTTCCGCGATTTTTTTTTTTATATATACCAGCGAATCGTGTGAAGGTTACGCTAGTCGGTCATTCTTACATACAAACGTAGTACGGTGATTACTCTAATTCTCATTCGTCTGTTTGCCGGTGTACGTTCAAAGCTTAAAATTATATAAATTTGTCTTGTCATTATCTAGACCTGTATGGAAGCAGAATTGGAAAAAAAATACTGGTTTGAGAGTTATGAGCGTCGAAACTTCCACATTTCAACACTAATTTTAGCTTAACTTTGGGCGTAAATAAATAACTTATGTAGTATGAAAATGGCATAATAGAAACCGTAAAGGGACAGATAACTTGTTCAAAAGTTCAAATAATTTTACTTTGAGTAGATAAATCCAGTAGTTTTTCCATAATATCCATACGCCCAAAGGTCTGTTCATGAAATTTTACGCGCTCGTTTTCGTTATAAATCATCGTCTTGATCGTCTATTTCATTAAATTAAAAAACTAGATAAATAAATACAAAATAAATAAATAAAATAAAATAAATCAATAAAATAAAATAAATAAATAAATAAAATAAAATAAATAAATAAAATAAAATAAATCAATAAAATAAAATTAATTAAAAAATAAAAATAAAATTAATTAAAAAATAATAATAAAATTAAATAAATAAATAATTATACTAAATAGCATGCATATTAGCAACGCCGCCAACGAGTTCGAGCCGTCGACTATCGGCATAATTTTCCGGCGAAAATTAAAATCTACTAATATCTTTATCGATAGATGCATTCCAGGCAATTCAGAATAACCATGCAGCGGTGCGCAGCTACAAAGCAAAACTCACTTTACGCTTGTACGGTTAGGTACATTTTCGTTCGCAGAGTCTAGCGACTCGGAAGGTGTAGGCTATTATAGCAGTACGTATTGAAAATTTTGTATGGAGTGATTTGTCTGGTAATCTGTGGCTGTACTGAGTAATGACAGCCGCCCCTGCGTCCCACCGCTCACATACCTAAGGCGCGGCCAACTAGTTCCGCGCGGACTATAGTGCAACCTTAATGATCTTTCATCATTCTCCTACCTTTATCTCACTTATTTGTGATCGACGCTACATGTATCTTTGAAGTAAAAACTTCTTTAGGCGCGTTGGGCGTTTTTGAGATGGGACTATACCATTGATTTCGCGATACCATGACGACACCTCATTTTTGTAAACGCGATTGTGCTCTTTATTTATATTAAATTACGGATCAATTTTCTATACAAGTATTTTTACTTTAAAGGTCTTGTAAGTATTTTTTTTGTAAACGCTATTATGTTCTTTATTTAGATAAGGTTACGGACCAATGTTCTAAATAAGTATTTTTTTTCCATCAAGGCGAACTTGTTCAAGTTTTCACTTCTGTCGGCACTCCCGGAGCGCCTCCACTTTTTAAAAATTCCATATTTTTCCATTAGTCGTCATCTCGGTAGTCACCTCATTTCTAGCTATAGCATCATTCACACAGTCCATCAGTCTCTCTAGTCTTCCGCTACTCTTATAACCATCCATACTATACTCGAAAAATATTTAATAAAATACATGTACACACGACTACACATCAAGCTATACATTTCCAGTATAAGTTGACCTCGCATTGTACGAAAATTCTATTCGATGCGAGATCAGCATAAACTGGAAGTTTATAGCTTGATGTGTACCCGTGTGTACCTATAAATTCCAGTCACGAGGGAACTCAATGTGCGAAATCTGTGAACAAAGATTTGCTGATGACAGTTTACGAGATAAGCATTACAAGCAGCATTTTGTGTAAGTGTTTTTACATTTTAAGCCCTCTTTCACGCGGTCCGGCTGCGGGGTACACGGGTGGGTGGTGGTAAACGCACAAACCAACCAACCAACCCTAAACAAACCAACCAACCCCAAACCAACCAACCAACCCCAAACAAACCAACCAACCAACCAACTAGATTTTACAGCTAAGTAAGAATTTCTCACGTGCCTGGTAATGGCAATGGCAATAGGCTCGCCCCCTATTACATGGGACTTCAACATAACTAGTGAAATGTGGGTGTACTATAGGTACACCTCTGCCCAACCCTTCGGGGAATACATAATAATGTATATATGTGGCATTGAATAAAAAAATAATTGAATTTACTAATTGAACAATGTTAATGCCTTTTTTCGAGGCCGGTGTAAACTCAGTTTATTTGTAACTAAATTCTTTTTCTTAAATAAAAGTAGCCTTAGTTACTCCTTATAACATCAGCTATCTGCCAGTGAAAGTCCCGTCAAAATCGATCCAGCTGTTTCGGAGATTAGCCGGAACAAACAGAGAGACAAAAAATGTAAAGATTGTTTTTTTATTTAGGTACCGTATACATTGTGAGTCTTTATAATGTGCACATATCGAAATGAGGGAATCTATGCTTAATTTTATCGAATATTTATTATAAAATATTAAAAAAAAAAAATCTGTTTGGCGTCTTGGTTGAGAAATTTAACGATTATTGTAAACATGGATGAAAAAAAAAACGGATTTTTGCAAAAAAAAAACATGTTTATTTTCAATTGAGGGTAGTTTTTTTTCCACAATATTAATTTTATGAGGACGTCTAATTACTTTCAATCGTTATGGAGTTTGTTTCATCGCGATAGATCATTTAGTTTAAAAGTTACCCCGTTTTGATAAAAAAAAAATATTTCTATAAAAAAAAAAAGATTTTTTAAAATATTTTTTCCGTCGATAAAATTAAGCATAGATACCCCTCATTTCGATATGTACACATTATAAAGACTCTCACTGTATACTTTCATATGGATTTAGTAAACAGCTGTTGTTATTTGGACATTACAAACAGACACTTCAATATTATTTATTTGTAGTATATGAGATAACTAAAAAAATTAAACTTTTCAGCGTATACGAGTGTCATATGTGCCCGTGTAGGTACAGTAACCGAGTGCATTTGTCTGCCCACTGTCGTATGAAACATGAGGAATCCACGTTCGTCTGCAAGAAATGCTTTAAAGTTTTCAAGTAAGTACTTTTCAACATCACATTTATAAAAAAAAAGAAAGAAAATTTGTTTATTCTGCACAAAATAAACGCACATGCCAAAAAATATTACTTATAATGTACTTTCACAAATTAGCCAAAAGCCTCGTAGCTAAGTAGTAGAAATATGTCAAGACTGTCTATTACTTAAATGTCAGAGCCATAGACTATTAATATTGCGTAATATTACCGACGAGTGTTACAACACTGGCCATTGACATCATCATGATCATTATGATCATTGTAATTTCATCCGAATACCGTCCACTGCTGGACATGGGCCTCACCAAACACCGCCACGTCGACCGGTTCTGTGCTTCTTGCATCCAGCGGGTTCCTGCTACCTTCACTAGGTCATCGGCCCACCTTGTGGGAGGCCGTCCAACGCTACGTCTTCTAGTACGAGGTGGCATGGCCTCCTGAAACTTTTGGTTCCATCGGCCATCTGTTCTGCGAGCAAAATGGTCCCCACTGCTACTTAAGTTACACATCACATCATATTATCCCACAGGAACTATCTACCCCTTGGTCTCGTGGTCGCAAGCGCAACTGCGTTGCGTTTTTCCATTAGGAATTTCTTAGGAACAGCCCGAAGTTTGGAAGTTGGTGGTATGATACCCCCGTGCCTCGAAAAGCAGCCGGTTATGCCGTTGACCCTGCGCCTGATCTCTCTCCGGTCGTGTCGGATTGCCGTCCCATCGGACTATGAGAGTGAGGGAAGAGAGTGCACCTGTGTCTGCGCACACACTTGTGCCGAAGTATAGTCTCCACTGAGATTGGTCGCTGGACACTGCCGAATCAGATGTATCCATAAAATATTTTACAATATAATTGACATATAGTGACCTTATTGGTGATGTTCTTCAAAAAGGTCAAGTGCGTAGTACTCGCAATCGGCGTGCGTGTATGACCAGATGTATGAACGTAAACGAGGCAAAAAGAGTATGTAAGGATCGTAGCAGGTGACGTTCTGTAGTTTCTATATTTAAATTGACTTTATTTTTTTGTATAACTTTCAGGACATTTAAAGAAAGGAGTACACATATATTTCAAACACATCGTCAGAGGAAAGCTTGCAAGGAATGCGGCAAAACGTATTCAAGTGCGCATATGTTGAGGACTCACGTGTTGTAAGTATGCCTCTTTTATTTAAAAATAGACTTTAAAATAGTAGTTTCTTGTTTATGTTCTTGTCCGTTCTTCTTCATGGAGATCTACGTTTTGGGACGCTCACCTAGCTTCAATTTCCTGACTAGCTGAGCGACTTTTGACAATTCTCGTTTTAAAATGCAATTGAAGTGGATATATTTAGTAACCGCGCAGGTCGCTGCAGAGGTCTGCGCTCGGTGCTTGGTGTGGCAACACGCCGTGTTCGACTTCGCGACAAGTCAATCGTCATCCTGAGGATGCCTCGTTGAGAGGTGAAACACGTGTCGATTTCTTTCAGGGTCTTTTTAAGAATCTTTAAAAATAGCTAAGCGGAACAGGTTACTAAATATATCCACTTCAATTGCATTTTATAATGGATTTCCGCAAGGTCACGCCTGAATCAATTAACTATCTAATTCTCGTTTTGGCTACCACTGCGGATCCTCCTTAAGGTGGAACTAGTCGATATTTCCATACAAATTTCAGGGGGATTTTACTCCACTGTTTGACAATGTACATCCAGTTTTGTCTCATTATTAATTTTGTCTGTGCGGGAACAGAATAGTAAAATAATAAGCCATTAAAAAATTTGACGCCGACAAAGATTCCTTTTCTTGCTAATTTTAATGCAACTTTGGGCTTAAATAAGTAACAAAACAAAGTCGGTACCGACGAAGCTCAATGATCGAAGAGTTCAATAAACTTTTTTTCTAATTGATTTATTCAGTAGTTTTTTCATAAAACTCGATTTTCCAAAATACTTTTCGTCATTATTGACGCGCTCGTTTTACTTAAATAGTTCAGAACGGTGTTTATGTGCGTGCGAACTAGACGTTGTGCGTGTAGACCAGCGTCTAACTGCTTATCACTGATACTATCTCTGTCAGACACGATGCCAAGTGATACAGCGTGCTTTTCGGCCATGTCCCACCAGTGAATTCGAGCCCGCGACTGGTTCAACCTTTAGAGGCTTTTTCGCGATATTACGGCTGGTCCCATAGTAAAACTTTGTAAATAATGATGAGTACCATGTCCCCTTATGAGATAATCGTGTAATCTCAGGGTTAGGCAGAGGTGTACCTACAGTACACCCGCATTTCGCCAGTTATGTTTAAGTCCCATGTAATAGGGGGCGAGTCTACAGCCATCAACCGGGCACAAATCCAGACTCCGGGCTGCTACTGAGGAATTCCTAATGGATAAACCCAATAACACTGCCTGACCCAGGATTCAAATCCACGACCTCGTGCTCCACTAGCGCTTACGACCACTATACCAGCGAGGCATTCAAGCGAGGCAAGAGATTTTGAGTTAGACTCTGGCCACGCTAAGTCTGCAATGGAATAAATGGGCAACCCCAAAAAGTTTTATATATGGTATACTTTTACATCAGTCAGTTATGTCAGTTTCGGGGTACTTGACATGTCAGATTGCTTACGATAAAAGTTGTTTTCACAAAATAAATAGAAAAATGGTTAAACCTATTAACAGTAGAGTGCGGTGCGATATAATTTAAGATATGTAAATGCCAAGATGTAAAAGAACAGCACGATATCATCCTTAACCAAAAACGACAATGTTTACAAGATATTGAAAAGTTGACGTGTAAGTAGATCTAATGATTTAGACTACGTACGACTCCATACGATGACAAAGCTGTATCAAATCCACACTGCATCGTACTAAAGTGACTATTCTTTACCAGGAATAAATCGGAATATAAACAAAATAACCTATCAAAAACGAAAAGACAAACAAAGTATCAAAATCATTTTCTGTAGGACAGATGGTGTTGCCGTCTACAGATTTTCAAATTCCACCATTTTTACTTATACAGACTTAGTGTGGCCAGACTCTATTAAAATTACACCTTATAAATATCAGTCTGTTTTCAGAAATATACATAAATCGAAACCAGTAGAATGTCCTATATGCAAGAGAGTGGTCAAAAAACACTATTTGAAAATTCACATGAAAACACACGACGACAAAGTAAGTTGATGCATTTTTATTAGTGAACTAGCAACGCCCAGCGGTTTCACCCACATAAGTCTCGATCCCACGGGAATATCGGGATAATAAGTATCGTTTGTGTTAATCCAGGTTATTAACTATCTGTGTGCAAAATTTCTTCCAATTCCGTTCAGTAGTTTTGGCGTGGAGGAGTAACAAACATCCATTCATCCATCCTCACAAACTTTCGCATTTATAATATTATTAGGATAAAATTTGTTGTGGCATCTACATCTCCACAGACGAACTACGCATCAAACTAAAGTCACACAAAATCTTGCCGAAAAGCAGAGCTTACCGCGGGACTAGCATGCAACGTCCCGACATCAGACACATGACATTAGTACTTTGACATTATTATGAATTCTTGGACATTGTAATTTCTATTCTGATTTTTATTCTTTTATATTTTGACATTATGATTTATTCTTTGACACTATGATTTATTTTTCGACGTTATGATTTATATTTTTGATTTTTAAATAATAATATTTTGACATTATAAATCATGCAGTTTGTGATATAACCAGTCTTTTAATTTGTCACTAAAATTATTGAATTTTTATAAACTTAATACAAAACATAATTTTATATAATATTCTAATAATGTACCTGGTTCTGATCAGCATGTACCTAGCTTGATAGTTAATATTTCTACACCAGCAATGGTAGTTTATGTGAAACAATGTTCAATTTAAGATCTCAATGTACCATAAACTGAGAAATAAATAAATTATTATTATTATTATTATCAGTCGTCGGGCAGTTCACCAGACACAAGCCCCATCGGAGGAGCCTCCCTTTTCTATAGAGGATGAGTGAAATTCACACCCTGATCCTCATACCTCTATAAATGATTAAATACTCATATCGAAGCCCTGTATTTTGATAGTCCCTTGTTTTTTCCGTCATTGTTATCACTTTTTTGTACTGCACCTTACCCTTTTTTTGTGTGGGACATTATCAAATAACTTCTCCCGCTCTGGGCGGAGCAGGAGGGCGTGTCAGACTCTTACTGACTAATACCCACCCATGTTCCTTCAGTTGCCTATATCTTGCCAGGGGCCACGGTATCTCTTTCGGACTTTCCCGCGACCCTAGCGGACCCCGTCAATTGTGCTGACATCTCTTTGAGGCGCGCGTGGAACACAACGCGCCGTCGACCCGGGCCTGGTCCTTATCGGACGGCGAGCTACCCATTGCTCACCGTCCGCAAGCCCGTGCCTACGGTGGCCGGGAATCTGCCTGGGATTCCCGACGCCCAGGGCGTCTCCTGCGGCGGCTAGGGGCGTGAGGGCGCAAAAATTGCCTCATAATGAAAAGTAGAATGTTTAACACGGGTGAAAGTCATCAATTCCTACTCGGACAATAGCCGTCTAATTACCTCGTATGGGAATTGACTCCTTTCGACCCTTGTATAATAATCTACTATTTTGGTGTACAGGATGCGTAGATGACGGCTCCGTGAAGGGTTCTTTTACACCCTGTACTCTTGAGTTTTTTCATCACCACTGCTCTCAAAACTATGAATGAAAACATCGTGAAGAAACCGCCATGTCCTAGAACCAAAAATTTGAAGACATGTAACATCTACCAACCCGCACTGGGCCCGCGTGGTGGATTACGGCCCACTCACGGAGAGGTGGCCTGTGTCCCAGCAATGGGAATGTCACCGGCTGATTATAAATCTGTTCCTTATTCAAATTTTTGTTTCGAATTCATATCATTTCCACTTAAACAAATTTCAACTTTATTTTGTTTTAAATTAAGTTGATTTTGCGATCACTAGCACTTTTAAAGTTGTATTGCAAGAAAAGCAGTATTGAAAAAGTCATTTAATTTATTTAAAGTTGTATGGCAAACTGAACTTTATGTGTGGGTGTTAAAGTATTTTTTATAAAAGTGCATTTATTATATTACAGTGTACATAAATTTGGGGTTCGATTAAAAACATGCCTTCTTTTTTATTTTTTTTTTACATTCCAGAGTGGGGATGGTGCTTACTGTGTCGAATGTGGGATTACTTACAAGAAGAAATACATCTACGAACATCACCTCAAAAATAGTCTAAAACATAATACTATTGAAAAACTGGGGTATGTATTCGACCCCTTCTTATTCGTAAGGTGCTGATAAACTTGAGTATTCACTTGTAACAGAACATCGAGCATTCGCCGTTTTTAAATTTGTCAAACTGAACAACGAACAGAGCCAAGCATAGAGTCAACATCGCTACGAACATTTTCACGATCATTCTAGCGAATGCTCTAGTCAATGCTCGTCAAGGGGTGTGGGAGGCATAGAGAGACGGCGGTGGAACAATGACAAAATTTCTCAGCACGTCAAAAAGCTCCAAGGAAATTTACCGTGCTATCGCTAGAATTCTCGCTAAAATGCTCGCGTTAATTATTCTTTAATGTAACATTCGCTAGAATGCTCATTACAAGTGAATGCTCAAGTTTATCATCACCTTTAGAGTCAGTTATTGTATTTTAAACTTTTAAAAGATTATTTTCTATTGGCAACATAACACGATTATTATCAGTACCAGCTGCTGCCTGCGGCTTCGTCCGCGTGTACCCCTTTTTTCTTAAATAAAAGTAGCCTCAGTTACTCCTTATAACATCAACTATCTGCCAGTGAAAGTCCGTCAAAATTGGTCCAGCCGTTTCAGAGATTAGTCGGAGCAAACAGACAGACAAAATAAAAAATAAATGTTTTTGTTGTGATTAGTAGTATATATGAGAGCAGTGGAGGCCCAGTGGTAACGGTCACGACTTACGAATTGTAGGTCATAGGTTTGAACCCTGACAGGCGCTCTACTTTGTGTAAATAATTTCATCACCGCTGCTCTCTCAAGACGGTGAAGGAAAACATCGTGAGGAAACCGGCATGTCCTAGAACCTAAAATCAAAGACATGTAACATGTACCAACCCGCACTGGGCTCGCGTGGTGGATTGCGGCCCACTCCCTTTCACAGAGAGGAGGCCTGTGTCCCAGCAGTGGGAACATTATAGACTGATTGTACTTATGCTAAGTACCGTATGTACTTTCATAATTATGCATTTAGTAAAAAGCTGCTATTTTGACATTACAAATAGACACTTAAATTTTATTCATTTGTAAGTATATTTTTATACATTCCGAATGAGCTAAGACAACGGAAATTTCAGCTTAAAATTACGGTACATTTTTTAAATCAAGTTTTTTAATTTATACTGTTACCAAGTTCTTCTAACTGAACAGACAGCTGTGCTGCTGGGGAGTTTGTTGCTCCACTTCTTCCCAGCTAAAGCAATAGGAAGTGGTGAAGGGTGGGCGTTTTCGGGGACTGTCTCATGTAATTTTAAGGTTTAAAATTGTTGATTCTGACCTCGTTTGTAGATTTTGATTAATTGATTATTGTCCACAGCCTCAAATGTGATCATTGCGACGAATATTTTGCAAACAAAGAGTCTCTGAAGACTCATATCGAAAAAGTTGGTGGAGTTAAATATACTTGCGATATTTGTCAGAAGGTGAGGAATGTACAATACGTAAAAAAAAAAAAACTGTTTGATCCGAAAGGGGCATCCAATAGGTACTCAGGTAAATCCAATAGGAAAAAAGTAATTTTTTTTTTTATTAATTATTGAAAATAAAAAATGTTATTGCTATTTAAAACTCACATTTTTAGTACCAAAATTACCCCGAGTCCATTAAAAATTAGCAAATTATCAACAGGAGTCATAAGTTATGACTTGTAGACACACCCACTACACGACGGGCGCTTGCGATTTTTTATTTTCTTTTTTCCTGAAAATTATGGAAATATGGATATTTCCATAATTGCCATAATATTGTTACTTTTTCTATTTTTCCAAATTTTGAAATTTTACAATTTGACAATGTCATATACTCATGACATTTTATTTTTTATACAAATTTTGACATTTTAATGATTATTTTTTTAATGAGTTGTTGAGTATTTAAATGTAATTAATCACAATTTTATTTTGGGTTTTTATCTATTTAGAATTTAAAATAGTTTATAATTTAAATGTATGATGTAACACTGTGGACTAGAATTATGTCTGAAATAAATAAACTAGACTCTCAGTACGATATTTAAGAACACCCTCACGGATCGGACAGGGATTTTTTCTACATGTTGTATAATAATTATAATAGAGGGAATAAAGAATAACGTTTATTTAAATTTGGACACAGTTCGTGAAACACAACATACGAATAACAAAATAAAAAAAGAAAATAATGTTTTAACGATAAGGCTAAGCGTATGCTGAGACGCAGGTGACGCAGGTCCACGCACCGCAGGGCAGAGCAGATTTCGTAATGCATGAACGTACTGTCAGTTACGTACGCTGCGGCGCAGGCACGTGTGACGCAGAGATGTGTCTGACCTGCTCTGCGTCTCGTAGAGCCGGCACAAATTCTGCGCGACGCGTACAGATCGTCACTTGTTTTTAGCACTGTTTCAATGACAGATTGGTTGCACTAGCTAGGACGAGAATGTGTCTGTGTAGCTGCGTCGCAGCATGCGCTCGCGGCCTGTCTGCCTCGCCTGTCCTACTCTGCAAAATCTGTACTGTACTGCGTCATCTGCGTCTCAACATACGCTTAGCCTATTAGTGCCTCACAACTGCGCCAAAAAGGTTCATTTCAGCATTAATGCCTGAGAATAACATAACATCACGCCTATAAACACCGAAGGGTTGGGCAGAGGTGCAACTATAGTACACCCACATCTCGCCAGTTAAGTTTAAGTCTCATGTAATAGGGGCGAGCCTATTGCCATCAGCCGCGCACAAATCCAGACTCCGGGCTGCTACTGAGAAATACCAGATGGAAAAACCCAACAACATTTTATCCGACATGGGGATCAAACCCGGTACCCTAATTACGTAACTTATTTTCGTAAACGATTATGACTAATTCGTTTCATTTTGACAGTTCAACAACATTCATTGCGTTATTTACGTTGTTGAGCAGATTTTTTTTCCAACTTATGAAGCAATGCATTAGCAATCTGTTTCAAATCGAAACGAATTGTGATTGATCGTGTATTACGCAATTAGGGTACTGGACCTCATGCTCAGTGGTAGCACTTGCTACCACTAGACCAACGAGTCTGTAACCTTAATTACAGTGCGCGCCAAGAAAGAAGGCCCTTTGACGCGGCTCTAGTGTCTATGCCATTGCATCACATTGCATTATAGAGTCTTGCCACGCTAAGTCTGCATAAGTAAAAAAACGATGAAATTTGAAAATCTATAGCCGGCAACACCATCCTGTCGTACGAAAAAAGAATTTTATACTTTGTTTGTCTTTTTGTTTTTGATAGGTTATTTTGTTTATATTCTGATTTATTCCTGGTAAAGAATAGTCGCTTTAGCACGATGCAGTGTGGATTTAATACATTTTGTCATCGTATGGATGTAGAGCATAGGTACGACATAGTCTATACACATAATCTATTATGCAAAAATCAAAAGGCAAAATATCAAAATCATTAGATCTACTTACAACCCCGAAACTGACATAACTGACTGATGTAAAAGTATACCATATATTAAACTTTTTGAGGTTGCCTATTTTTTCTATTGCAGACTAAAGCTACGGTTTCCTAGAAAAGTGGTGGCCGTACTTGACGGCCGCAGTGACGGCTGTCATGAAAATAATGACAGTGGCAAAGATTTAAATCGTTAGATTCGCCCTACCGCGTCAAAAGTTTGTCGCATTTCTGTTTCTTTTTGACACCTCTGCCACACAATGAGGCAATGACCATACGTGTTTGTAATGGAAACGCTATTTAATAATGTGTGAGCTCACTCTTCTCAGTATGGACAATTTTTCTTGTGACTGAATACGCTGAGGGCAAATCTAGCGATTTAAATATTTCGGGGGGCAGGGATTGCTTTACGGTGTCAACAACGGTCTCTAGGAAACCACACTAACTTACTTTCAAAATCAACGTTTCAGTGACGTCATTCGCCCGTAAATAACGGACGCTACGTCAGCGGTCACCGCTCTTGTAGGAAACCGTAGGGTAAGCGTGGCCAGACTCTAAAAATGTAGTTCCACAATTTTCCGCGAGCCTTCATTCATGGCTCTCGGTTTTCATTTCAGGAAAGTAAAACCAAAAGGGGTCTGACAAGACACATTCAAGCCATGCACGAAGGCAAGAAGCCGAAGAGAAAACCGTTTTCAGCAGTATGTGAAGTTTGTGGAAAATCATTTTCAGTAAGTAATAATAATATTTTGTTGAGCTCGTGGCTAAATAAAAACAGCTGCACAGATCGATCCATCAGGTTAAGCTATGCTTGCCGCAGTTGGTCCGTGGACGGGTGACCATTTTTACACACTAAGACCCCTCCGTGCCTCGTAAAGCACGTAAAGCCGTTGGTCCCGGCTGTCATTCGTGGATCTTTGACAGTCGTTACGGGTAGTCAGAAGCCCGAAAGTCTGAGAACCAGTCTTATCAAAGGGTATCATATTACCTAGTTACTAGGTTGTGGAGGTCAGATAGGCAGTCGCTTCATGTAAAATATTGGTATTCAGCTGCATCCGGTTAGACTGGAAGCCAACCCCAACATAGTTGGGAAAAGGTCTTATCTGTATGCGTCGGGGGTTGAAATGTTTATCAACATTCTACATTTGAAATTTTAAAGCATATTTCTTTTAATTTTTCAGTTAAAAAAAAGTCTAAAGGAACATTTGAACATCCATCTAGGAATTCGTCCGCATGTCTGTAATGACTGTGGAGCTACATTCACATACTCAGCTGCCTTGTTCACACATCGGAGACTCAAGCACAAAGTTAAGAGAAAAATTGAAATGACGAGCTAGATGGCCAATGGATGTGCAGTCAAGGAATGAAAAGAACTAAGAAGACTTTTATGTCAATTTTTTTTTACTTTTTCTTTTGTCAACAAGTCTGTTTCATGAATACATTCGAGTTTTTAAAGTAATCTTCATCGACGATCGACGACTTTCGATGACATTAAAGTATTTTTTTTTCTTATTTTGTCAACAAGTCTGCGTCATGAACACATTCGAGTTTTTAAAGTAATCTTCATCGACGATCGACGACTTTCGATGACATTAAGGTATTTTTTTTTTATTTTGTCAACAATTCTGCGTCATGAACACATTCGAGTTTTTAAAGTAATCTTCATCGACGATCGACGACTTTCGATGACATTAAGGTATTTTTTTTCTTATTTTGTCAACAATTCTGCGTCATGAACACATTCGAGTTTTTAAAGTAATCTTCATCTACCTGCCACTGTCCCATGTCACTTGGGGTAGACGCAACACGTTTTCTTCTTCCATTCTCTATAGAGAGAGTGAAAGTGTGAATTTGGGCATCTGGATGTAAAGATTGAGGAGCTACATTCATATACTTCGCTGCTTTAGTTAGGCATCAGAGACTCAAGAGGAAATTTGAAATAACGAGCTAGATCTCGACACTTTTGCTGTGTTTAGAACGCTTGGTTAGACGTGGGGGTGGCAGGTGGAGCAGAACCCAATGGAATGATTGTAAATGGAGCCAGGTGGCTGGACGACCTACTGCAGGAAACAGGAAAGACCTGGATGAGACTCGCAGAGACCAGGCAAGCATGGCACAGAAGAGAGGTGGCCTATACTCAGCTGTCGATGGAACAAAGCTGCCAATGATGATGATATGAATGTTTAGTCGGGTAATGAAACCGTTGAGTAGATTTAGGTAAATTTCTAGCATCATGCATCACACTTAAAATTTTCCTATCACGTACTGTCAATATTTTTAATCAATTTTCTTACGATGTACAGTCGCGGAATAATAAGGTTATTCATATGGTTAATATTAAATAATAATAAAAATATTGAATCTTTTTTATGTTGTTTTATTGATGAGAAAGGTTTTAATGACTAAAAGAGAGGCATTTGACCAGCAGTGGGGTGAAACGGCGAAATAAACATAGTAAATTGAAATTACAAAATGGAAGTCATTCGCATAAAATGCGATACAAAAGATGGTAGGATTGTTACGTACATAAAATACACAACTAGACAAGCAAATTTCAATAGTTTGTTTTGGAGGAGCATGCTCTGACGTCCATGGACGAGCCCAGAACCAATAAGGCCAGCTACTCTTAGGCCATGGTGGAGTGAATAATCTTGACCTTAAATCTCGTTTCCCAGTGGAGCGTCGACAATCTGGTCAAGTTCAACGCTCAGAAAACATAGGCTTGCCTTTTCACTGCCAAAAGGAGCCAGTTCCAACTATTTCTTACTTTCCGAGGTATATCTGAACCAGTTAACGACCGCCTGGATCTTTTGGGCGTGGAGTTGACTTCAAATATCAACTTCGGCTCAACCATCGAGTCAAAAGCACAGACTGCAACCAAAAAGCTGGGTATCCTAAATAAGGTAAGGCGATACTTTACCAGTCCGTCCCATCCTTGATGTCCTTCCTCCGGTTGACACCCTAAGCCGAGGTTCGTACCCCACAGGGGGTCCTCTTAGCGAGCGTTCACCTACTTTTAATTAGCATATTTGAATAACCCACAGGAAAGCCCGGTTAAGTAGTCATGATCTCAAAGGTCAACTACGAGATGCCCTAACAAAAAAAAAAAAGAGAAAAAAGAGATACTTCACATCTGGACAGTTTCTGGATTTGTATTAAGCTCACGTCTGTTCCTGTTTGGAGTATTGCAGCCACCATTGTGGGATGGCTCAGCAAAATACCAGCTTGCTGCACTTGACTCGGTGGAACGCAGAACAAAAATGCTCATATGTGACGAGGCGCTGGAGGCAGACATAGATTAGATGCTTACTATGTATCCCACTATAACAGTTGTGTGGAGCTAAATGTGATTTACACGTCGTACGAAGACGCATCGTAATTCGTGGTACTTGTTAGTAATTAAGAGCCAAGACAAGGTTCTACAGCTCAATAAACCGGTTACGGTTTTTATGCATTTGAAAGCCTCGAATCCAAATAGAAAAATAAAACAAGTCGACATTGACAGCTAGCTAGAATCTAGAAATGTCACTGTCAGACGTATCATTACAGATGCTAGGAAAATTGTAAACAATCGTTTTCACAATTTTAATTAATGAAAAATTAAACAAAAATGTATGAAATAGAAGAATTAAAGTGCGATTTTGCTGTTAATAGCACTGGTTCGTTCTGCCAAGCCTGTTTAAGCTCTGACCGAAGCCTTTCTTCGATCGGCGAATATGTTGAAGTTTTTAGGAATATTTCAAATAATGTAAGAATGTATAATATTTTCTAAAGAAAGTTTTATGACTAATGTGTCTTGCCCACTGCTACTTACAACTTTGGCCTATAATTTATCAGTTTATAGAGAAACTACAAGCACATCTTATCGAACTAGGCTGAAAATCAGCACTTTAAGAACGTCAAAATTACATAAGGCTGTCCCCTAGAACACCCGCCCTTCACTACTTCCTAGTGCTTTAGCTGGGAAGAAAAAGTGGCGCAATAAACTCCCCACCAGCTCCCCTAAGACGACCCACTGACCCAGCTGTCTGTAAAGTTAGTAGAACATAAAAAAATTAATCAAAGAATTTATTTTCAGATATTGTCTCAACCATTATTTTTATGCTGGGAATGTATGGCCATGCTTAAAAAAATAAAACTCTTTAAAGATAAATTAGAAGAAGCTCAGCGCATACTGACATATCATTATCTTAATAAACAGGTAAGTAATAATAATTAATAAATGCAGCTATGGAATAATGAAAGCTGAAAAGTTTGTTTGTTTGAATGCGCTAATCTCTGGAACTACCAGTTAGATTTGAAAAATTCTTTTTACATTTGATAGCCCAATTCTTGAGGAAGGCTATAGGCTATTTAACATCATACTAGGACCCAGAGGAGCCGAGTATTTAGAAAAAACAGTCTGAACGAATTCCTTGCGAAAACAAAGTAATAGGCAGTCGCTCCAGGTAAAATACCAGTATTCAGCTGCATCCGGTTACACTGTAAGCCAACACTGACAAAATTGTGTAAAAGCTAGGCAAATGATGAAGTGAAGCCAGTTCTAGCAAAATCATTTTTATTTATACTTAAATTAAATTCAGAATCATATGTAATTTACATTACTTTAACACTTTCAAAACTTAGATCTATTTTTGTAGTGACATCTACATCGCTACATGCGAACTACGCATCAAAGACCTAACGTCACACAAATCCTGCATCGCGCAATTAGAGTTTACCGCGCGAACACCATAATATATATAAATTCCCCAACATCAATCGTTGGGCAGTTGCTTGCCAGACAGAACACTCGTCTGGTCGGAGGATCCTCCCTTTTCTATAGAGGATGAGTGAACTTTACACCCTGTTCCTCATACATTTAAATTACACATAATACAAGCTGCTGTCCGTGGCATCGCCCGCGTAGGCCTTAATTCTTTTTCTAAAATAAAACTAGCTTAAGTTACTGCTTATAACATCAGTTATCTGGAGATTTAAAGCAATACCCCGACTGTCCACTACCAGGTAAACTAACTTACAGTACTTATAAATATGTTCTTATGTCCCTCGGCAAACCTCGTGTTTCGTCAATATTCGGCTTTCTATCAGTTGCCCTCTGCACTTGGTGCAGACCGGGCGCTCTCAATCGACTTGGAAGTATATAGAGTTGTTAATACTCTTTTAAGTTAATGTAATTTATTTTTTAAAAATGGTAGGAAAGCCGCTAACGTTGAGACCGATTGAGACGTTAACGGCTTTCCTACCATTTTTTTTTACGACAGATAGGAAAATAGTTTTACAGCTCTATATAGTTCATACGGAAATCAAAACAAAAAAAAAACAACAATAAACTAAGTTCTGAATTCAAATTATTAAACACGATAAATCTAATAATTGATGGACATGAAAATTAGCATTCGTATGTCGGAAATCCGATGATACCCGAGGGACATTAAGAAAATAGTTAGACTGTAGTTTGGTTTAGCTTGCCAGTTTTTCATACATGTGCGTCCACCCATATGTATGAAAAGCAAGCTAACTAAACTAATTGCAAATTAGGTTAATTTTACTGGCGGTGGACAGGTCGCGATATTGTCTACGTTTCTGAAGTGAAAACTTCTTTAGGCGCACTTTACGCTCTTTCTGAACATTGAACGAAACTGAACCATCTCGCTCGGGTTGGTGACGTTGAATTGGGTATACTCCTTGGCTCCAGTCGGTCGGTGCCGCTGAATCGGATATACTCGGCTCCAGTCGGTCGGTGCCGCTGAATCGGGTATATTCGGCTCCTGTCGGTCGGTGCCGCTGAATCGGGTATACTCGGCTCCAGTCGTCTTAATATTTTAAAATTAGAAAATCAATAAGTTTTCACTTCTATCGTGTCGTCATATGAACAAACCCTCTTTTGTTTTCAGAAATTGCTCTTACAAACCTTATCTAAATTAACAAAAACATACACAGATCATACAATATTCATCACACATATTGAGGAAGAAGATGATTGCAAGCAAAAAGTACTAATCAAAGAAGAAAATGGACATTCCAACGATTCCTTTAATAATTATGATGAAAGCAACGTCTTTTGTCTCCAAGAAATTAAAAAAGAAAAAGAAACAGACGTTAAAGTAACCAAAAATAATAAATCATTACATTATAGAGTAGTCTATGAAGAGAATGCCAAAAAGGTTTTGAGAAAAAAGTTTGCCATACAACCTGGTGATTTAAAAATATGGTTGGACAGAGAGAGGAGTAGTGATTTCTTTAAGAAGTTTAAATATAAATGCAAGGAATGTTTAAATGCATTTAATACTAAGGAGAAATTTAAAAGACATATCTTAAAATATCATGATGAAGTGAGTAGTTTGATTTTTCTATCAGTAATTTCTTAGTAGTAGCCCGGAGTCTGTATTTGTGCCCGGTTGATGGCAAAAGTGGCTCGTCCCCTATTACATGGGACTTAAACATAACTGGCTAAATGTGGGTGTACATAGATACATCTCTGCCTAACCCTTCGGGGATTACAGGCGTGATGTTATGTACAAGTCGTGCCATTAAAGATGAGACTTGACGCACCACGTGGTTTGACTTGCGCAGTAGACGATTTATGGGTCTCTTTAGCGGTATGAGGTCCCCGCTGGGGCGTCATCGGGGCGGGGGAAAAAGCGGCGGGAGGCGCGGTCAAGTCTCATCTTTAATGGCACGACCTGTATGTCCTTACATATTATAAAACAAAGTACCCGCCGCGTCTGTCTGTTCGTCTGAACGCGATAAACTCAAAAACTGCCGAACGGATTTTCAAACAGTTTTCACCCATAGATGGAGTGGTTCATGAGAAAAGTTTTGGTGTATAATTCATTAAGGTTTTGTGTAAATTGGCTTAAATATGACGATTATTGTTAAAGAAGTCGGAAATAATCACGCTGACTGAGAGCTTTACTGGCGTGCGCCGCGTAAACCGCAAGAGATATATAAAATTTATGTTCTACAGTATTGTTTACCTTAAAAAGTTCAACAAAAAAGTTCGCGATGACTTAGGTCTATCTTCTAAGGATGGTCCACAGTAACCATTATTATCTTTCAAATTTTGACAAAAATTTCATTATTATTTCCGAAGCTATTTCGACCGATATTATATTAATCCTTATCCAATAAAATATGATATGTATTTATATTGGGCATTTAATTTAGATTAAAATATGCCTTGACATCATATCATTGAATTGAATCATTTAAAAGATATGACAGACTTAAAATTACATAATTAGCGTAACTACATAATTATGGTTGACGGCAACGCGGGCGCAGTGGTACTAGTCAATGACCTTTCCTCAGCTATTAGGTATGTAATACCGGTAGTACGTACCCGTGGGATATTTTTCGACATCCAGTGGCGCGAAGCCGCAGGCAAATGTTAGTATGAAATAAAACAAAATAAATATGACGAATATTTTTTTTTAGTCTGCAGGCTCCCACATATGCCCAACATGCAACATACGCTTTATGAGCGAACCGTCTCTAAGCGCACATACAGAAGCGCATGCCTTTGCGTTGGAATGTGCGCGCTGTGGCTTTCAGTGTTATTCTGTGAGGAGATTGAACGCACATATAAACACGCACAGTGCAGTCCAGTGTGTGTATTGTGAGGCGAAGTTCCAGTAAGTTTGTATGTAGTATTTATTTTTTATTTTTAACCTACTTCAAAAAAGACGAGGTTTTCAGTTAAACTGTTTTTTTTTTAAACGTTTGTTACGCGATTACTCCTCCAATTATGAATTGATTTTGACGATTCTTTTTTGTTTGGTAGGTCATACTTCAGAAGTGGTTCCATATAAATTTTATTAACTTTGCTTTGGTACTTTTTGAGTTAGCTTCAATAAAATGTTTTTTTTTTCACTTAGTTTAAGTGGATGATGTAATGATGTTATAATAAGTTCCTGTCACTTTTATTTACATAGCAGGTAATGGTATTCGAATTTGTGGAGTAGTTACGACAGCTAAAAAGGGAAAACTAAAAACTTTTTCCAAAAAAAAAAAAACAACCGATTTCAAAAAAAAAAAACACTACCAAGTGAAAAATAACTTTAATTTCGGAAGTCGGTGGCAAAAACCGAAAATTCAAAACCAGAGACATCGACTTCCGAAATTAAAGTTATTTTTCACTTTGTAGTGTTTTTTTGGAAGTCGGTTGTTTTTTTTTTTGTAAAACGTTTCTATTATCCAATACCAGTGAACTCACAGAGGGAAACTAACAGCTCGTGGCTAGTGGCTAAGTGATAGCTTGCCACTGTCGGTCCATCCATTGCTGTGGTCCATCCATTACATATCGAGACCTCTTCGTGCATCGGAAAGCAAGTTTAGCCGTTAATCCCGGCTGTCATTCGTAGATCTTTGACAGTCGTTACGGGTAATCAGAAGCCTGAAAGTCTGATAACCAGTCTTACCTTACTAAGGGGTATCTTGTTACGTAGTTACTGGGTTGTGGAAGTCAGATAGGCATTCGCTCCATGTTAAATACTGGTATTTAGCCCCCTTCCAGCCATATCCGATTTCACACGGGAATCTCTAATCTTGGTATTTTTTTTCGCATAATATTCCTTGGCATAACGTTTTCGCACAACTTTTATTAGCATTATAATACTTTGGTATAATGCACTGGTACAAGCGTAACTGTCATTTGTTTTGATATAATTAGGAGTTGCATAAATTTTTAAGGCATAATATTTATTCGTCTATAAATCATGAGCCATAAATATAAACATTATTTATTATAATTTGGGAATTACTCTATTGGAATAGCGCGAACATGTTAGTTTTTAAATTAGTAAGAACATTATGTGTAAATATCATTATGCGTTTATAACTTTATGCTTTATAAAATTATGCTTCATTATTGTTATGCCAACAGTATTTATGGCAATAAACATTATGGCTAAACATTTATGCCTAATAATATTATATGTAATGATCATTATGCTGAATTTCGTTATGCTATTGTAAATTATGTCAATATATATTATGCTTATAATTAGTAAATCATTACACACAGTCCATCCATCGTTTCTTTGGTTTAGTCTTTTATATAAAATTATAATTATTTTCAGAGACCTGGCGACATTCTACACACATTATAAATCCTTACATAGTATATTTCTCTGTGATCACTGTGGAAAACGATGTAAAACGAAACATATGCTTGAAAAACACATGAGGTAAGAAACTTTAATATTATCAACTATTTTTATTTATTATAAATATGGCAATACTTATTTTAATTATATGGCAAGACTTCATTGTCAAAAAGAGAGAGAATTTTTACTAGCGGCGATAATTAAATGTACACCCGACAACTTATATAGTTATAAAAAACGGACCAACAATGGATCATACAATAGCCCTTTTATCCTGAATCTTCTTTCTTGTGCTAGTTTAATTGCTGTTATTTTCTTTCCTGAGTTATATCTCGGAGTTCAGTGTGCCTCTTGACAAAGGCCTTCTCTAACGATTTGCATTACTTTCCGCCGTCTTTTGCAACTCTTCCGTCTTTGCAACTCTTTCCGGCTTTTGCAACTCTGCCGTCAATGCAACTCTTTCCGTCTTTTGCAACTCTTCCGTCTTTGCAAATCTTTCCGTCTTTTGCAATTCTTCTCCAGTCAGGACATGCCGGTTCCCTCACGACGTTTTCCTTCACCGTTTTGAGAGCAGTGGTGATGGAAATAATTTACTCAATGTGAAGCGCCTGTCAGGGTTCGAACCTACGAGTTACACTTTCGACTCCACCTAGGAGGGTAACTGGCGTTACGGTTGCGCTAAAGTTAACCATCACGGACGGTCAACGGCATTAGGTTTAAAACCATAAAACACTGTAAAACGAAGTAAAATTGTGTTTTCAAGGGGTTTTGTCGTTATACGTAGTTTCCAACCTTTAAAATTTTTTGTGAATATTCATAACGACGAACAAAAACTGAAAAAAGAATTCTTGGATTTTAAAACCAACGCATATACTAATAAATCTTGTTAAAATATTCATCAGATTTTATTTTCACTTTTATAACGCTGTATTTGCTAAGAAAAACCTACATTTAATATGAGCCCTCAGCGAGGGCTCCCGGCATCCCATATGCAACTAAGTGAACCCTCCAGGAGGCCTCCCGGCATTGAACGTGTTAAGATTACAAGGATATTATTATTATCCTATTCCCTTCAGTCGTCATCTGGACACGCACACCTGTTCAACTTGCTCTCGTCACTACAAGTCTCGTGCCGCACTCCGGAAGCATTTCTCATTGAAACACAGCTCTTGTGTCGCTGAGCAGGCGTACTGTGTGTTGTGTGATAAACAGTACGACAGCGAGCATGTTTATCGACGGCATGTGCATACCAGCGCGGCGCATCGACGGGAGAGGGAGAGTCAGTAAGTACTGTATTTCTATTTTCTTAATGTCCCTCGGGTATCATCGGATTCCCGAATACAAACGAATGCTAATTTCCATGTCCATCAATTATTAGATTTATCGTATATAATAATTTGAATTCAGAACTAAGTACTTTATTGTTGTTTTGTTTAGATTTTCGTGGGAACTATATAGAGCCGTAAAGCTATTTTCCTGTCTGTCGTGCCTGCGACCTTAGCAGCTTTTCTACCATTCTTAAAATAAATTACATTAAGTTAAAAGAGTATTAAAGAAAGAAAGAAAGAAAAAGTATTTATTGGGACTCGCACAGGAAATCACAAATTAAACTAAAACACACTAATAAAAAAATTTAAAAAAAAAAAATATATATATATATATAAATATATTAACAACTCTATATACTTCCAAGTCGATTGAGAGCGTCCGGTCTGCACCAAGTGCGAAGGGCAACTGATAGAAATCCGACGACTGACGAAACACGAGGTTTGCCTAGGGACATTAAGAATAAAGTTATACTGTAGAATAGTATGTCAAGCTCGCATTCTTTTTTTTAATTAACTCACTTCGGAAAGCTCTTTGCCTGCACCTGCATCTCATCTGATGGTAAATAATGATCAGGCCGAAGGTAGAAGCGAACTTCACCCAGAATCCTCAACCACAGAGGAACTGGTGATCTTACCTCTAACTGCCGAAACACAACAATGCTGTTAACATTGTTGTTATGGCGACAGACAGATAAGATGGTGGTAGCAAGCCAGGCTAGAACAACCCTACCACCAACCAAACCGAGCAGAAAATTTTGCCCCAGCTAGGAATCGAACTCGCGACCTCTGGGTCTGAGACAGGTGGTCTAACCGGTAGACCACAGAGGTGGTTGAATAATAAAGAAATCTTATTGTTCTGTAAAGTCGTAAAAACCGTACGAAGCAGAAACGAGTCGCTAGTCTAATAGGGATTATGACAAAAAATATTTTTACCGTGTCTAGATTCTAAATTGGGGAGGATTATCGCGGAGGATTATAATCGGGGGTAATGGCTGATCTTTGCGTTATGCTCGTGAACGGGTGCTGCTTGTGGTGACTGGTCGTC
Organism: Omphaloscelis lunosa; assembly: GCA_916610215.1. NCBI lineage: Eukaryota > Metazoa > Arthropoda > Insecta > Lepidoptera > Noctuidae > Omphaloscelis > Omphaloscelis lunosa. The sequence continues at coordinate 7,535,776 of OU744270.1, forward strand.
TTGCTGATCATGGTTTTGTTATTGTTACTAGTAATTAACTGTATATTTATTTTACCTCGATGGTCCTAGTTTATCATTTATAACTTCCAATTACAGCTTTATATAGCTTTATGTAAGCGGGCGCGCCCTTTATGCCTGGAGACTTTATTTAGATTTTTTTTATTTCTGCTTGAGTATAGTTCTCGATGTTTTTGCTTGGTATATTGGCGTGTGCTAGCTGACATATGGCCAATAATTTATCATTTAAATTATTTTTTTGATGCTTAATGTAAATTATTTTGCATACCATTGTATATAATCTTTTTTTTTTCTAACTTGGACAGACAGCTGTGCTGCTGGGGTGTTTGTTGCGCAAGTTCTTCTTCCCAGCTAAAAGCACTAGGAACTGGTGAAGGGCGTTTTGGAGGACTGTCTTATGTAATTTTGACGTTCGAAAAGTGCTGATTCTCAACCTAGTTTGAATAATTGACTTTTGTTTTTTTTTATAATAAAAAAATTGGACACGAAGATTACGGCGATACATTGAGTTAAAATGTGCCATGACGTCACGAGTATGAAGATTTTATACTTACTTGTGAGGTAGCGAGCCCCACTCCCCAGCTAACTCATTTTTTATTAATATGATAAAGCCAAAAATACGTGTCTAATATTTTTTTATTATCTGACCGACGGACTAAATAGACGTTCTTTATTTTGACCCTTTCAATATCCTTATTATAAACCCAGCATAGTTGATAATTCTTTCAGTAGTTTTTTTATTTATTTCAGAGTAAAAAAGAAGTTCCCCTGTCCTGAATGCAGCAATACATATTCCAGACGAGCATACATGATGAATCACTATCGACACGTGCACATGAACCAGTCCAAATACTATTGCTCGGAATGTGATCGAGTAAGTACTACCCTGGGGTCTTACTCCCGACAGTTTCGAATTCTGAATCAATCGAGTTCTATTCGAATTCAATGCTGATTCATACTCTTGAATCCGACACTAGCGCACGATCGTGCGGTGGTTCGAAACGAAACTAATTTTGATCGAGAGATTTATTAGGATCGAAAAGTACGTACTCCACACGCCATCTGACAGTTGATTATCGAGTTGATGGATCGAATTCATACATTGAATATGGAAATTATTATTTTTCTCAGTTCCTATTGGGACTATCAAGATCAGTTTCATCTTGTCAAAAATCAAATGTCGATTCATCATCAGCGTCGATTTTGGCCCCATTGTGTGTCGTAGAGGTTATAAAACTCGCACTAGTGTAAAGCTTCATGTGCTCTTGACTTTTGACTGTACCTAACACATCATACTTTTCCCATTAGCTTGCCCTCACCTGGGCCGCCCTTGGCTACGACTTAAGACGTTCTCTAAGAAGGTGCATCCTAAAAGCCACCACGGCCCAGTAGTAACGGCCGCAACTTATGAGTTGTAAGTCGTAGGTTCGACCTCAGGCAGGCGCTTTACTTTATGTAAATTGTTTCATCACCACTCCTCTCAAAACGGTGAAGGAAAACATTGTGAAGAAACCGGCATGTTCTAGAACCAAAAATTCGAAGCACTGGGCCCGCGTGGTAGATAACGGCCCACTCCCTTTCACTGAGAGGAGGCCGGTGTCCCAGCAGTGGGAACGTTATAGGCTGATGTTGCAATCAAAACAGCAAAATATTTGACAGCTATTTGCGACGTTTTTCCATCTTTCAGAATACTGTAGTAGAGATCTTTGTGAAGGAATTTGTCTGAGGAAGTACTATAGTACTCGCGTAACTGAGTCGTTGGGCCATAAATGTCAGTAGCAATAAGAATGTACAACGCCTTGCGTCTTATCGATAGTTTGCTACTTGTTCCGTAAGTGTGAGCGAAACACAATAATGTATGGCCCGACGACGGCTCAGTTCTTAACTTTGTAAAGTATTATATTATTTTAACTAATTATTGTGAATGTGAGGACTATGTGGATATCATTATTATTTTCATTTCTCAGATAGTTTGTATTATGGTCTGGCAGTTTGAGTAGTTTATGCGGCCTACCCAAATGTCCTTTCTTTGGTATTGTTCGTCGAGTTGAACTCCTTAAGTTCTGAGTTGAGCTCCACGATTACTGACAAATGCTTGCACTGACTGGACAGGTCCACTCAAATCTGTGTGGTTCTTTCCTCAAAAGACCATTTCAGGAACTAATCTACATGGTCCTCATATGGCCTGACCAAGATTATGTCTGGACTTTAAAAGAGACTGCGACCTCTGAGTTTGTTTCGGCCTTTCTTCTCAGAGTAGTCAGATAGGAAACGCCGAACTCAACTAGCTTATTTTTTTTTTTTTTTTTTAGTATTACCTGTAAAGTGATTTCGATATCCCATTTACAGAATAAACAATTTCATTTCATTTCGTGGCGACTATACCTGGAACAGCTCTTTACCTTTGTAAAGAGCTGTTCCAGGTATAGTACTCTACTACTACTTAACAATATAGATGAGAAATAAGTGCTAACTTTGTTCTGAAACGTAATTCTGAATAACTGCTTACTTGCCCAAAAGGAGGATGCTCAATTCGGCTGTATGTTTTTTTACGCGATTACTCCTCCAATTATGAATAGATTTTGATGATTCTTTTTTGTTTACTAGGTCATACTTCAGATGTGGGCCCATATAAATTTTATTAACTTACCTTGGGGTAGGTTTTGAGTTAGCTTCAATAATACGTATTTTTTCCCACTTAGTATGTGGATGATATGATGAGTTCCTGTCTCTGTTAAGCCGGGTCTCCTGTGCGTGTTTTTTCGAAACATTACACAAAAACATCGCGATAAAGAGGCGTGGCCATACTCATTTGTGTTGTGATTGTAATAGGTATGATAATAGATATGAAGAATCACGTTCGTGGAAATAGGGAAATAAGAAAGGAAAAGAAAGACTCAGAAAACATTGTACGATGGTTGCTTTTCAAACGTCAAGTTACAAGCATATTAAATTTCGAATATCTTTTTATCGACATTATTAATGACATAAAACCTAACAAAAAGTATCTTCCAAATAGATTTTACAACATCCGCCCTTAATGGAAATAAAAAGATAAAGTAGTAATGCTAAACACAATTGAAAATAATAAAACATTACTACCAGACTAAACACAAATACAAAATATAAACCGACGAAAAATAAATAAATAGAAGATTATTCTACTTGTTTATCACTAAACCCATATTAACAACGCACCTAAGATGAGCTATGCGCCTTAAGGGCTTGGTTAAAACATCGGCTGTCATTTTATCCGTAGGTATAAACTTTATATTTATAACACCCTCAGTAACCTTTTCACGAATAAAATGATATCTCGTATCAATGTGTTTGGTTCTATTGTGGTGGATTGGATTTAGCACAAGTTTCTGTGCACTTTGACTGTCGTTGTATAGCAACACCCTATCAGAAAAACCAGTAATGTCACACACTAACCGTCTGAGAAAAATAGCCTCCTTTGCAGAACTGGTTAAGGACATATACTCAGCTTCTGTAGACGATAAGGCTACCGTCGGCTGCTTCTTACACTCCCAGCTAATAGGTCCGCCCGCTAGCGTGAAGTAGAAACCAGTGTACGACCGACGGTCATGTACACAGTTCGCCCAGTCAGCATCCGTGAATCCACACAAACGTCTACCGACTTTCCTGTAAGTAATACAGTAATCCATAGTACCCTTCAAATACTGTAACACTCTTTTAGCGGCCAACCAATGCCTCTTATCGTAACAGTTATTAAACTGACTTAAATAGCTTGTGGCATAAGCTATATCGGGTCTCGTATTCACAGCTAGGTACATTAAACATCCTATCAAGTTTTGGTAAGGATATTCACCAAGAGATGATGGATTACCTTTCTCCAACTTGTTATTCTCCAAAGGTGTAGACATCTCCTTACAATCTCTCATATTAAACCGCTCCAACACTGCCTGAATAAAGGTCTTCTGACTGACCATGATTTTATCGTCAACACGGTTAATATTTATGCCTAAACAATATGATAATGCACCTAAATCTTTTAGCGAGAAAAATTTTTCTAAGTCATTTTTGACAGCGTCAAACAAACATTTTTCTTTGTAAAAGACAATTAGATCGTCAACATAGACTGCAAGTATTATGATTTCATTACCAAACTTTTTCAAGTAAACACATGATTCCGCAGATGTTCGTGCAAAGCCAATTTTCGATAGAACTTGATGCAATTTGATATTCCAGGCTCGAGCTGCCTGCTTCAAACCATAAATTGATTTTCTGAGCAAACAGACTTTACCTTCTGCCCCGCGCTCAGCAAATCCCTCAGGCTGTTGCATGTACACCTCCTCCTCTAAGTCCCCATTGAGGAATGCGGTATCAACATCCATGTGTTGGATCTTTAAATCCATTTCTGCCGCCAACGCTATAAGCGTACGTAGAGATGAATTTCGAACTACAGGGGCAAAAGTCTCGTTATAGTCAGTCCCCCAAACTTGACTAAAACCTTTCGCAACTAGTCGCGCCTTATGCTTAACTATTGCACCGTTCGCGTCCCTCTTTACCTTGAATACCCATTTACACGGTATAACCTTTTTATTTGGTTTATCCACTAATGTCCAAGTCTGCTTTTTCAATAAGGCATTGTACTCATCCTTCATTGCGGAAATCCAGTTATCTTTATCATCGCTATTAATAGCTTCACGATAACTTTTCGGATCATCACACAACAAATCAACACCGTGAGTGCCATATGAATAATAATCTGGAGGTTTACGTACTCTATTAGGATATCTTCTCTCAGGACATACATCGTTGGGTTCATCTGAAGGAACCAAGGACAGATCACGTTGTTCACCTGAATGTAGAGACTCTGTGTCGCCAACCCCACCAGCTTCATCAGTCGCGTCCACAAAATCGTCAATTTGCTCTACCTCCATGTCCACACTTTCTGAAGTAGGTGAAGAAATAGAAGCAGATGAGATAGAAATCTCCTGTGGCGATGTGGTATCTGAAGAAGTTTGTGAAAAAAGATTAATGACATTAGGGCTCACAACAACTTCAGGCTGAACAGATTTATCCTTCAATCCTGAAAAATTATTTTCAAAGAACGTAATATCCCGTGACTTAATCAACCTCCGAGGGTTTTCCGCGCTACGGAAATAATAACTCCTTGGATCGTCTGAATATCCAACAAAGATATGTTCAGAAGTTTTCATGTCAAGCTTAGTTCTCTGACATGAAGGCACGTGAACTAAAGCTCGGCAACCAAACACCTTTAAATGAGACAGGTCGGGTTTACTACCACACCACATTTCATATGGCGTCTTACCATCAAGTGCACGATGAGGTGACCTATTCTTTAAATAAACACTAGTCTCAACAGCATCCTGCCAAAAAGCTTTCGACAGAGAGCTATGTGCTAGCAAGGAACGGGCCTTCTCCACAATACTACGATTGCAACGTTCACTTACCCCATTTTGTTGAGGGCTGTATGGTACAGAGGTTTCATGTCGAATCCCTTGAGCCTGCAAATAATCTGTCAGCTCCTTGTTGACATACTCAGTACCATTGTCTGACCGAAGGGTTTGAATCTTACTGCCAGTCTGTCTCTCAACAAGTGCTTGGAAAGCACAAAAATACTTCTGAACTTCTGTCTTAGATGACATACAATAAAGGGATATAAAACGTGTATAATCATCTACAAAAATAATAAAGTATTTATTACCTTTAAAAGATTCAGTGGTCAGGGGACCACAAACGTCCGTATGGACCAATTCTAATGGTGACGAAGCCTTCTTATACTTTATCCCTTTGAAAGGCTTCCGGGCCTGCTTACCTTCTACACAAGGTACGCATGGTTCTTTGTCAACCTCAGTATACTCAACACCAACAGCTAGACCTTTTTTGAGTAGATCCATACCAATACGGCAGAGATGTCCTAGACGCTTATGCCAAAGCTGAAACTGGGACAAATTAGTGTGAACATTATAAGCTGAAACACCTTGCGGTTTTACTGTACAATCTAAAGTGTACAATCCACCACAAATAGAACCATGTAAAACAGGATCATTTATAAAAGAAACATCATTAGAATAATAAAAATTACAGCCATTCGTATCAAAAACAATCGAGAAACCTTTCTCTACTGCCTTTTTGACTGAGAGTAAATTACAATCTAGGCCAGGAACATGTACAACATTTTTAATCTTCTTGAAATCGGTTTTTGTGTCAATAGCAACATCTCCTAAACCCACAGCCGGCAAACTTTTACCATTTGCTACAGTTATCTTCCCATCACAGGGTCGGTAACTATTAAACCATTCAGCATGTGGAGTCATGTGAGTAGACGCACCAGAGTCGATAATCCACTTCTCAGACATCTGAATACTTGGTGCAGACAAAGCCAATTCCTTGACACCATCCAAAGCCAATTCCGTGACACATGCATCCATATTCCCTGAACTAGAAACATTCATTCCCTTATCTTTAGAACAATTTTCTATAGAGCAACTCGCCTTTGCCTTTTTCTCCTTCTTTTTGAGAGGACAATTAGGACTCTTGTGCCCTGGCTTCTTACAACGATAGCAAATAACCTGCCTGTTAGCATTCAACGCAGCCACATCATCTTTAGTCTCCTTCGTCATTTCACTCAACAACTTAGTCCTCACCAAATCTGTTGTGACTTCAACGCTCCCATTCTCAAGCGCCATTATCATAGGCTCGTAGCGAGACGTTAGACCTCCCAATATAATAGCTGCTAAAGAACTATCTTCTATAGTTTTGCCAATATCGGCCAGGTCTAGTGCTGTTGTAGTTATTGCATTTATGTAAGCTTCTAAATTAGAAAAGTCAGATAAGGTGTACCTGTACAACTTACGTTCCAACGACAATTTACGACCCAAACTTCGATCCTCGTAGGATTTCATAAGAGCATCCCACGCTTGCTTTGCGGTCTTAGCTGGTCGAACAACCGAAATAGCAGCGCCATCCACAGTAAGGCATATTTTAGAAAGAGCCTTTTCATCCTTCCGTACATCGTCGGCCGTCTTATTGCCTTCGACAACTACTCCGCTTATGGTTTCCCACAATCCTTCATGGATTAATAGCATTCTCATTTTAAATTTCCACACAGTGTATCCTTCTCTATTACAAAGTATCGGAATACCATTTAGTGACATACCAGAAACTGCAGACGACATATTTTCACCACCAATCTCCTTTTAAATTCGATCGTAGATAAAATATACAAAGCCTCGTGCTGATAACGTGTTGTGATTGTAATAGGTATGATAATAGATATGAAGAATCACGTTCGTGGAAATAGGGAAATAAGAAAGGAAAAGAAAAACTCAGAAAACATTGTACGATGGTTGCTGTTCAAACGTCAAGTTACAAGCATATTAAATTTCGAATATCTTTTTATCGACATTATTAATGACATAAAACCTAACAAAAAGTATCTTCCAAATAGATTTTACAACAATTTGTGTATGCAAACACGATGTTTTGTATGAAAACAAATGTTTATGTGTAATGTTTCGAAAAAACACGCGCGTGAGACCCGGCTTTATTTACATAGCAGGAAGTGGTAGAGATAAACTACGATAACATGGCGCGCCCCTCTACTTTACTGTTTCAATGGGTCTAGTGACTAGACTCACGAATGAATAAATCCTCGGATTTATTTTTGTTTGATGGTCGTCTCAGAACGCACACAATGCGTTGTGAGTCTTGGTGGCGCTTTGTAAATACATTTCACAAATACTTTCAACCGTGTAGAATTTTGGAGGGGCGCGCCATGTTATCGTAGTTTATCTCTAGTCGAATTTGTGTGGGGTAGGTACCACAACTAAAAAGTGAAAAATCAAAACTATTTACAAAAAAAAAAACCGACTCCCAAATAAAACACTACAAAGTGAAAAATAACTTTAATTTTGGAAGTCGGTGGCAAAAAACAAAATTCAAAACCAAAGACAGCGACATCCGGAATTAAAGTTATTTTTCACTTTGTAGTGTTTTTTTTGGAAGCCGGTTATTTTATTATTTCAATTTATTTCAGCACTTTCTAAACAGAACACGATATGTAGACCACATGAGGTTCAATCACGAAGGAGTTAAGAAAGAGAAGAATAAATTATGTAATATTTGTGGAAGAGGATTCGCTGTAAGTAGTATTTATGTGTGATATAGATTTTTTTAACTATTTTATTTTTTATTTTTTTTATTTTGATTCTTAATTACTCATTAAGGTTGTAACATAACGATAAAATTTATTATCTCTGTATTTAAAAAATACAAAAGACGTGGATATATTTAGTAACTTTTCCGCTTAGCTTTTATAATGGATTTCCGCAAGGTCACGCCTGAATCAATTAACTATCTCTGTATTTGTTAATTTTGTAAATCTTTCAATGTAAAATATTTTAAAACTCAAATTTTATTTATTTGCATAACTTTAGTATTTCTCCTCAAACATGACAAATACCTAAACCAGACCTACATTCGCATCCCATACTTTTCTCGAAGGACAAATGGGCTTCTGGGCCTCGCAAAGACCTGCCGCCCGGAGCCTCGCAATGGGTAAGGCCGCCTGAGTCGCCGCGTTTGGCCAGATAAAACACTCAAAATATTTAGGATTTAAATTGTCAAATGCACTAAAGACTTTAATCATTCTTTCCAGGCAAACCGCACTCTACTTAATCACATGCGAACGCACTCGGGCGAGCGGCCGTACGAGTGTGAATACTGTTCGGCTAAGTTTACTCAACGAACTTCCATGTTGTCACATGTCAAGTATATACATATGAAGAGTAAGAGGCGGCCGCAGTGGGCGCAGTGAGATTGCGGCAGTTGGTGATGTTATCAGACTGTCATGTTGATCATTTGTGACGTCAGACATTTTGTGACGTTGTTAGACATTTTGTGACGTTGTCAGACATTTTGTGAAGTTGTCAGATAGTTGTAATGTTGTCAGATGGTTTGTCACGTTGTCAGGTGGCATTCAATCAGGAGGAGACGCCCAGGGCGTCGGGAATCGCGAGGCGATTTCTGGCCACTGTAGGCGCGGGCTTGCGGGCGGTGAGCAATGGGTGGCTCACCGTCCGATAAGGACCAGGCCCGGGTCGACGGCGCGTTGTGTTCCACGCGCGCCTCAAAGAGATGTCAGCAGATTTGAAGGGGTCCACTAGGGCCGATGCCTGCCGGGGTTGCGAAGAAAACCGAAAGGGAGATCGTGGCCCCCGGCAACAGGGCAACCGAAGGAGCACGGGTGGGTTTTAGTCAGTAAGAGTCTGACACGCCCTCCCGCTCCGCTCAGAGCGGGAGAAGTCATTTGATGATATCCCACCCACAAAAAAAAAAGGTGGCATTCAATATTTCCTCCACTGAAAAGTATCTTATGAACTTGTTTTGGATTGAAAAATAAAACAATATTATATCACTACCTCAATATAGTTTTATTTCAAAATAAATTCATTACATCACATATACATCACACTTTCAAAAAGGATGATGAGCGTTTTGGTACTGGCAATAGGATCAATATTGATTATGACGGCTTTTAGCAATTCGTTGTCCGTTCGGAGTTATCCCGGCATGAACATGACTTATTTTGCAGAAATAAAATTTATATTTTTTATGTGTTTCTTCAGCTAATTTTTTTAGACCAACTAAGGAAACGCTCACCACACGATATGCTTAAACCGAACGGCCGCCGAGAGGAGTGCGCCGCCTCCCCTCTTCCCTGTCCTTCATCTACTCGGCGTGAAGAGCGCGCGCCGACCGAGCCGCAGTTGTTCGGTAATGTCGTTGTGTTGTGGGCGAGATTAGTTCCACCCCGTTTTGTACAGTTCGATTAGCGTTACTTCGATTACTTAGACGATATTGTCCAATACTACTGCACGTGTTTGACAGGACGCCGCGCCGTACCGAAGCCACTTGTGCACACACAATATCAATAACATGGTATTTAGGATACGCTACACACGACGGTTTTACTGTTCCCGCAATGTTTTTGAACGATGTTATAATAGATGATATTAATGTATGACAATGATGTCACCTTCATAATTATTGTATCATCTTTAAATAACATATTGGTACAATAAATGTAATTTAAAGCTATAAAATGTGTTTTCTTAATATTATAATAAATAGTATGACCCAGATGACGATGATCATGTTCATCAAAACCGCATATTTGATGGTGATAGTCCCTCGCAAAACCGTTAATTCGGCTTTCTTGAACAATTAATGAATATTAATTTTAAAAAAATATGATTAAAAATAACTCAAAACCGAAAACAAAACAAGCGTTACGTATTAGGTATTTATTAGCGTTAGGTATGTATAAGCGTACGTATTATTAAACATGAAAAACCTTTCTAGTCATATAAAAGTTATTGCTGTTGGAGCACCCCCCCGTTCCACACATTTTTACCCATCATCCAAATTACATGTTTCTATACATTTTATCCATTCATTTTAACAGCGGAAAAGGAGATGCTTATGAGCCGTATCAACTTGTAGGAGAGCGGGTCACAACCAAAATCTGTGGTTTATACAATTATAAGTTCATAAAGACACACTTTTTAAATCCGATTAACGTTCTTGTTACGAAAAATACTGGGTTAATGATTGGTTTCCTAGGATAGCGGTTGAACGGCTGTCATGAAAAGCTGTCATTTTCATCAGTATTCGACATTAACAAAAAAAAATTCAGATAACTTAATCCATACAGTTCACAAAAATACAGTAAATTAAAATATTAAATAAAATTCAAATAACAAAGGATCTCCAAAACGGAGAGATCCTATTCGCTAGTCTTCAGAATTCCATTGCAGCTGCCACGCGTTTAATCAGGGATACAGTTTTCTTGCGGATGACGGCATGAAAGCCATCAGTGCGATACAGTATAAGCATCCCCGATGCACTACAGAAGCGAGGCAGCCACAACATCATCCTGAAGATGTTATTATACTGGACGCGCAGGACATCCAGCGATCTTTTGGTGTGGTCAAGTCAAACCCCGCTGTCCATAAATTTAAATCGGTAGATTTGCCCTCACCGTACTAAGTCACAAGCAAAAGTGTCCATACTGAGAATAGTGAGCTCACACATGATTAAATAGCGTTTCCTTGACAATAAAGTGTAGTCACAGCGTCATTGTGTCAGAAGTGTCAAAACAAATCAGAAATCTATCTTTTGACGCGGTAGAGCGAATCTAACGATTTAAGTCTGCAACTGCCATCATTTTCATGACAGCCGTCACTGCGACCGTTAGTGGCGGCCACAGCTCTCCTAGAAAACCGTAGCTTACCTTACCTTAACCGTAGTCCGACACGCACTTGGGCGGTTTTTTATTATGTGTTATAATAAAAAAAACCGCCCAAGTGCGTGTCGGACTACTCACAATGCTTATAGTTATTAATGCTGACTGGCTCGTCGGTCTTATAGTTACAAGCGTTGACTGCCTCTTCGGTCTAATAGTTACCAGCGTTGACTGCCTCGTCGGTCTAATAGTTACCAGCAATGACTGGCTAGTCGGTCTTATAGTTACTAGCGTTGACTAACTCGCTGGTCAAGTAGTAACCAGCGTTGACTGCCTCCTAGGTCAAGTAGTTACCAGCGTTGACTGCCTCGCTGGTCTAGTAGTAACCAGCGTTGACTGCCTCGTCGGTTTTATAGTTACTAGCGTTGACTGCCTCGTTGGTCTTTTAGTTCCTAGCGTTGACTGCCTCGTTGATGTAACAGTTACTAACGTTGACTGCCTCGTTGGGCAAATAGTTACCAGCGAGTTAGTCGCTGGTATAGTAGTTATTAGCGTTGACTGCCTCGTCGGCCTTATAGTGTCTAATAGTTATTAGCGTTGACTGCCTCGTTGGTCTTATAGTTACTAGCGTTGACTGCCTCGTCGGTCTTATAGTTACTAGCGTGGACGATTGGCGCATGCCAAAACGGCCAGCTGTCACAAAACACGCAAAGTTCGATAAAGTTCGATAGCGCCCGAGACAGAAATGGAGGCAAAGTTGCTATTATATGCCACACAGCTGATGGCCACCAGGCAGTTAAGGATGGTCTTCGTATTCAAAATGCCTCCTTTGTTACTTTCACCCGGAAGGACGAATAGGTGCCTAAATCAGTGATTCGCGGACTTCCGTCATATGTTGAAGAAGAACTACCAGAGGAGCTGGAGAAACTTGGCTTCGCCGGAGCCTCAGTGAAGCCCTTTAAGTCTCGCAAAGGTTTGGAGAATCCCTGTAGCTGATATCACAAAATTCCGGCAAATAAGGTACCTGTGTAGTTGTGTGGTTACCATCAGCAAATTCAAGCCAAACAGAGCTCATGGCACTCAATGCTTTCGCTGTCAAGAGTTTGGCCACGCATCCCACAATTGCAACAAGCCCCCTCGCTGCGTGAAGTGTGTTGCTTCTCACGCAACTGCCTCGTGTACCAAGTCTGGCCGCACTGAGCCTGCTCATTGCTGTAATTGCAATGAAGCTCACCCGGCGAACTACAGGAAGTGCAGTGTCCGAATGGAATACCTGGACAGCATCGAGAAAAAGAAGGCCTTAGAACGTAAACCCATACCTCCAATGATACCTCCGAAATCAATATCTTCGGTGATTCCACCTATAATGATGCATCCGATGTCTCAACCAACACCGTCCTCAAATTACAGATCCTGGCCTACTATAGGAACCAGTGACATGGCAGCGATGAAAAAACGGGTTCCCATTGATAACCTTACGCCTGGACCCAATGACGAGGCCACAAAGGAGATGTTTGAAATTATTCTAGTATTAAGAAACATAAAATCCCAATTTGCTGCTTGCACGTCTTGGTTGGACAAGGTCATGCTGGTACTCACTCATCTTGGTAAATATGTTTGATCCTGCGGAACTCCGCCTATTATCCTGGAACTCCGATGGAGTACGTTTAAAAATTCACTAACAAACTACTCGATTTGGCGGTAAGCGTTTTGTCTATTGATATTATTGGTATTTGTGAAACTAGACTAACCCTAAACTCAACTTTAGTTATACCTGGTTTTACTTGTTATCGCGAAGATAAACATCACACTGGCCGTGGACAAAGCGTTGCTATTCTTGTTAGAAATGACCTTGATCATTCGATCTTAGCAGTTCCTAACACTAAAAATATTGAGGTTGTTGGTATAACTATCAAAATATCAGGAATAGATCACATTGTTCTATCCGTTTACCAGTCACCCAATCTGCCATTGCTTCGTAGTGACCTTGAGTTATTGTTTGGCTTAGGCTCCCATGTTGTTATCAGGGGAGACTTTAATGCCAACCACTCTCACTGGCTCAGTAGCTACACTAATACGCGAGGCAGAACTCTTTTCAACCACATGCTTGAATCTGAGTACGTTATACACATTCCTAGCTTACCTACTCAAGTAAACTATTGTCCCAATCGCAAACCAACTAGCCCGGACTTGGTGCTGTCCTTAAATGTAAGCTGCATTAGTGATGTCGATACTATAATAGTGTTACGAGCTGGGTATGGGATAAATTATTTACTACCAATCAGACAATTTAAATAACTTTATTGAACACAAAACACTTGAAACTTAATCACAAATACACCACTGATCACTATTCGCTCAGATATCGCACTTCTAGTTCACTTCGATTCGCTTCGTTGTATCGCCTAAATCAGACTGACTCATCGTGTGTCGGCTCTCTGCTTTTATACCGCCAATATTCAAGAACATTCCAGCTATGTGTAGAACGGTTCCAGAAAAACATCAACAAATAAACATTACCAGGAAATACAAAAGTAGTAGGTATAAAAAAATAATAACCTACTTGTACCGAATAAAGAAATAGGTACTTTATGCCCTCGGCGTACGGTCGAAATTACAATGACGAGTTCTAATATTGTTTATAAGTAGTTACCAACTTAACTTCAAACTAATAATAATGGAATGCTTCTCGAAGTTTTTAGCGCAAACACACTGTAATCCGTGCTTTCTCGAAAGATCTCGTACGTACGAAGTAACACTGCCCCCTCCTTAGACATGCTCGTCCCGAGCATCATTAGCCCCGTAGTATCGGGCCAATCGGTCTACATGAACAATCTTAGGCGCACCTCGTAGACCCTTCTGTATTCGGTAGGTGACATCGTTGATCCTAGTCACGACTCGGTATGGACCATCCCAATTTGCTTGCAATTTCGGAGACTTTCCCTTGCTCCGCACTGGGTTATGTAACCACACCAGTGAACCCTCGTCGAAACCCCTACTGTTTGCCTTGCGGTCATAACGGGTCTTCGTCTTCTCAGACATCTGTTGGCCGGATTGTCGGATATGCTCATAAACATCATTCAACTTGTTACGCAAATCATTTGCGTAATCTGTTACACTACGTGGAGCATCAGGGGGAGCTCCAGTGATTAAATCTGCAGGCAACCGTAATTCTCTTCCAAAGTTCGCGAAGGCTGGCGTCACAGTCGTACTTTCGTGGACTGCGCTGCGGTAGGACAGCAGAAACGGCTGTATGTGCTTGTCCCAATCCCTCTGCCTGCTTTCCACGACTTTTGCCAGATATCTCTCCAACATTTGGTTGAATCGTTCCACCATTCCATCAGATTGTGGGTGGTAAGAGGTGGTTCTGGTTTTGTAGGTACCCATCAATCGACAAGTTTCCTGAAATACTTGCGATTCAAAATTTCTTCCTTGATCGCTGTGTATTTCTAAGGGTACTCCAAAACGACAGAAAACTTCCTGAACTAATTTATCTGCGACGGTTGTAGCTTCTTGGTTAGGAATGGCGAAGACTTCTGGCCACTTTGTGAAGTAATCCATGACCACCAGGAAGTACTTGTTTCCGCTCTCACTTTCTGGAAATGGTCCCGCAACGTCTAGTGCTATCCGTTCCCAAGGGGCTCCAACGTTGTACACTTTTAATGCACCTCGGCTGCGTGTGTGGGGTCCTTTCACGGCCGCACAACTGGTACATTTGCGACACCAGTCCTCCACATCATCTCGACAGTGGATCCAGTAAAAGCGTTCTCGAATTTTTAGTAGAGTCCTTTTTACCCCCATATGTCCTCCTGAACATCCATCATGGTAGAGTCGTAGAACATCCGGTACCTTAGCTTTAGGGACAACCATTTGTAGATGACGGCTGTCCCCTCGAGCGTTTTCCCATTTACGGCACAAGACTCCATCCTGGATCACCAAGCTGTTCCATTGCGCCCAATAACTCTTCGTGATAGAACTCATCGCAGCCACATCACTCCACTTAGGTTTAGGAGCACCAGCTTTGACCCACTCGAAGATCGGTTTGATGTCCGAGTCATTTTGCTGAGCCTGCTGTAGGGTTTCCTTCCATTCATCGCTGAGATCTGTTCTAAGCATCCTCACGGGCACTACTTCCTTAGTCTCTTGCCTGGCACAGTGCTTACAGTCTTCAGGACAAGGTCTTCTTGACAAGGCGTCTGCGTTACCGTGAGTTCTCCCACTGCGATGTTCAGTTATGAAGTCAAACTCTTGTAGTAGTTCAATCCATCTCGCCACTTGCCCCTCTGGATTCTTAAACTGTAATAGCCACTTCAATGCAGCATGGTCAGTTCGTAATTGGAATTTACGTCCCAGCAAATATTTACTGAAGTGCTGCAATGTCTTTACTACGGCGAGTAGCTCCCGTCTTGTAACGCAGTAATTTCTTTCTGGTTTGGATAAAGACTTGCTGAAGTAAGCTATCACAACCTCTTGGTCTCCTTTCCGTTGAGACAGCACGCCCCCAATTCCAGTATTACTTGCATCGGTGTCAACTATGAAGTCATTTTCAGTGTCAGGATATCCCAAAATAGGTGTATTGCACAGACGTTTCTTTAATTCCTGAAATGCGACGTCGCAGTTCTCGTCCCAACAGAATTGCCGCTTTTCCTCAGTGAGTTTGTGCAGAGGTTTCGCAATGTCGGCAAAATTCTTGACAAACCTTCGATAGTAGGAGCACAAACCCAGAAATGCTCTGACCTGTGTCTTGTCTTTTGGAACTGGCCAATCCTTGACGGCGATTACTTTTTCTGGGTCTGTTTGAACACCTTCCCCCGAAACTATGTGTCCTAAAAAGTTTACTTGTTGTCTGAAAAACGAGCACTTTTTCGGACTTAACTTGAGATTTGCTGTTTGGATTTTCGACAGCACTCGGTTGAGGTTTTTAAGGTGATCTTCAAATGTACGGCCCACGATGATAATGTCGTCTAGATATACAAGACATGCGTCTCCAATCAATCCGGCGAGTACTTGTTCCATCAACTTTTCAAACGTCGCAGGAGCATTGCACAAACCGAATGGCATAACTTTAAACTGCCACAACCCTTTTCCTGTTGAAAATGCAGTTTTCTCCTTATCCTTGGGGTCTATTTCTACTTGCCAGTAGCCACTTTTCAGGTCAAGTGTGGTAAACCACTTCATACCAGTCAGCGTATCCAGTGTGTCATCGATCCTAGGCAGCGGGTAGCTGTCCTTCTTCGTGACGTCGTTCAGTCGTCGATAATCCACACAGAAGCGCATACTGCCGTCTTTTTTCTTTACCAGGACCACAGGAGAACACCATGGACTCGATGAAGGTTCTATAACACCGTCCTTCACCATTCCCTCAATCATGGTTTCCACCTCTTTTTCTCGTGCAACTGGCAGTCTTCTTGGTCGCTGACGGATTGGTAACTCATTGCCTGTATTAATCTTATGCTGAACAAGTCCAGTTCTCCCTATGTCAGCATCGTTTGAAGAGAAAGTGTCGGCGTACTGAAGTAACATCTTCTTAGCCTTGTCCATTTCTCCTTTAGTTAAATCGCAGTTTTCCAAAAGCGTTGACACGTCAAATTTTGCACTACGAATTTTATTTCCGGTAGGCGGATCCTGCAATTGACGCATCCAAGCTACTTCCTCGCAAGTACCGATCAAGGTGCCCTTCTTGATCACATGCTCCTTGTCACTTGGGTTCAGTATGCGTACTGCTGAGACGTTGGTGGCCTTGACCAGAGTACGTGCCATCTTCCATGGGAAGTCATTGTTCACCCTTTCTATCAGAACACTTCGATCTTTGTGTCCAGAATTCTGTGGTAAACTAATTGGCACAATTGTTTCTGATCTGCGAGGAAGAACAATCTCTTTCAAGCAGCACACTTTTCCTGATGGTGCACCTTCCATGAAGACTTCATCTGAACTACATTTCAATACTCCTTGATCAACGTCGATCTCGCAACGATGTTTCCGCATGAAGTCCAAGCCCAAGATGCAATCGTCCACTATATCGGCCACGATGACATTGTGCTGGTAAGTTCTATCACCCAATTTTAACTCCACCTCCTTCTTGCCTCGGACGACTATGTGCTGACCGGTAGCTGTTAGTAATCGTATACGGTCGTGGTTATCGACGTAGTCCCCAAGAAACCGACTTGCTAGGTGAGAATTAACGACCGTGTGAGAAGCTCCAGTATCCAACGTCAGTTTGCATGGTGTTCCGTTGACTTCGCCTTTGATGGTCAGGCTGTTCCCATCATATGCTTGCGAGATCAAGATTCTCGGGGCTCTTTCAATACCAGCCAGCACCCGCCCCCCAGTCCTGGCATTTACTCGTTTCCCTGCTGTGGCTGGGCAGTCACTTCAGCCACCCTTCCCTGCTGATCTTCTCTCGGGTTGCTGCGCTTAGGACAGCTTGACCGAAGATGACCCCTTTCTCCGCAAGTGTAGCACCTAGGACTGTACCCTTGCGGCCGGTCGCGTACAGGTGATGCTAAAACCTCCCTGACGCGGTGCGTTCGGTGGTCCTGCCTCACTGCCTCTACTTCTAAGGCATGGGCCAAGGCGTCTTTCAGCGTCTCATGATGCCCGAGTCTCACAGCGGCTCTAACTTCTAGGTCGCGTATTCCATCAACGAACGCTTGTACCAAATTCCCATCGATAAGTGCAGGGGCAGACTGGTATGCTTTCCGAACCAGCTTTTCAACTTCGAGGGCCCACTGCTGTAGGTTCTCGGCACTACGTTGTACACGATCCTTCAACTTAGCACGAAATACGTGCTCCAGGTGCGCGTCGCCGTATCTGGACTCTAACGCCTCCAGCAGCTGCTCGTAGGTTACATTCTTGCCGAGCGCCTCAAGAATGTTAAGAGCCTGGTCTCGGAGGCCCAAGGTGAGCGCGGTCATGGCTTGCGGTTTTGTCCATCCATTCGCCTTTATAACGGCCTCAAATTGAATTTTATAAGCCGACCACGAAGATGTGCCATCGAATGGAGGCACCTTAAAGCCCCGCGCTGAAGGTGCAGCAACTACTGAAGCTGCAGTCACGTCTCCAGTCTTCAGTTCCCCCAAAGCCTTCTTCACCCCAGCGATCTGAACTTCGGCTTCTGAGAGGCGATTCTCGTGCTGCTGTACCTGATCCTTCATCACCTTTAGCTCTTTGCCAAAAGTTGCATGAAGATCCTTTATGAGGAGCATCTGCTCGTCTTGGCGGCGGACCTGCTCCTCTTTGTCTCGCTGCAACTGCTCTTCCAACCGGCGAGCTTGCTCCTCTTGACGGCGAGCTTGCTCCTCTTGACGGCGAGCCTGCTCCTCTTTGTCTCGCTGCAACTGTTCTTCCAACCGGCGAGCTTGCTCCTCTTGGCGGCGGACTTGCTCCTCTTGGCGGCGGGCTTGCTCCTCTTTGTCTCGCTGCAACTGCTCTTCCAACCAGCGAGCCTGCTCCTCTTGACGGCGAGACTGCTCCTGTAGCAGCGTCATTAAAGCTGACAAGTCTGGCGTCATTGATGCTGTAGAAACTGCGGATGGGCCAGCGACTGGCACTGACGTAGGCTGGACACCACCCGGTGTCTGTGTTGGAGAATGTCCAAACCGCCTTTGGTCCATGTCCTGCTGTCGCTGACTCCTGGTACGGATACCGTCCGTGTCGTCCTTCGGTAGAATTGGCATAATTTATCCCTCACTTCTGACACCAAATTGTTACGAGCTGGGTATGGGATAAATTATTTACTACCAATCAGACAATTTAAATAACTTTATTGAACACAAAACACTTGAAACTTAATCACAAATACACCACTGATCACTATTCGCTCAGATATCGCACTTCTAGTTCACTTCGATTCGCTTCGTTGTATCGCCTAAATCAGACTGACTCATCGTGTGTCGGCTCTCTGCTTTTATACCGCCAATATTCAAGAACATTCCAGCTATGTGTAGAACGGTTCCAGAAAAACATCAACAAATAAACATTACCAGGAAATACAAAAGTAGTAGGTATAAAAAAATAATAACCTACTTGTACCGAATAAAGAAATAGGTACTTTATGCCCTCGGCGTACGGTCGAAATTACAATGACGAGTTCTAATATTGTTTATAAGTAGTTACCAACTTAACTTCAAACTAATAATAATGGAATGCTTCTCGAAGTTTTTAGCGCAAACACACTGTAATCCGTGCTTTCTCGAAAGATCTCGTACGTACGACGTAACAATAGCATTGTCTTCTAACCATTACCCCATTTTTTTTTACCATTGGAGGCTCACTGTGTCGTAAGGCTAAAGATCGATTCTATCAATTTTATTGCGCCAAGTGGACGGAATATCGTTCTCACCTCAATAAAAACATTATGCTTAGTTCTAAGATGTTTAAAACAGAAAAAGACATTGATACTGCCATTGTTAATTTGCAGCAAACTATTATCGATGCTAGAGACTCCTCCATACCATCCACGGCTGCTGTGTTTAGCGATACCTCTACCAAACTTCCTCGGTATGTTAAAAATTTAATCCGCTACAAAAACTATTTGCGTCGTATTGAACAGAAATTGCCCAGTGGTTACCTTAGAAGGGTCAATCGTAGTAATATAAACATTTTACTAACATACATAAACACAAATATCCGAAATTACCTCGATAATGATTGGAATGCCAAACTGGCAAAAGTCGATAACCCTGGTCAAGATATCTGGCGTGTGACAAAATCTCTCAAGCCTAGATCCGCGAACATTCCTCCCCTTAAACTTTCGGATGGGTCCCTGACCGCTGAACAATGTAACGTATTGGCAAATAACTTTTGTGCCAACATGAGCCTTACTACTAACTGGGCTTGTGACTCCGATCTCAAGGATGAGGTATCGAACTCTATGTCTGTCATCAATAGTTATAATCTCGCTTCTGATTTTATAAAGCCAGTGAGGGCATTTGAGATTCGTAAAATCTTGACCAGGCTCAAATCCCGTAAATCTGTAAGTCATGTTGGAATCCATAACTTACTTTTAAGGAACTTGCCACAGAAAGCGATAGTCTACGTCACTAAAATTTTCAATGGCTGTTTTGATCTGGGCTATTTCCCAAACATCTGGAAAAATGCTCAAACAATACCTCTTAAAAAAACAGGAAAAGACAGCACTTTACCCATTCGTTACCGCCCCGTAAGTCTGCTTCCTTCTGTTGGCAAACTCTTTGAGTCTGTAATTTATACAAGACTATTACGTGCCACTGGGCAGTTTCTGATCCAAGAGCAGTTTGGGTTTCGTGACACTCATTCAATTACCCAACAGCTAGCCAGGGTGACGGAGCACATATCCCATCACCTAAATCTCAAACAGTCCACAGGTATGTTTTTGCTGGATATCGAAAAAGCATTTGATACCGTGTGGCACGAAGGCCTGCTACACAAGTTGCTCACTCTAGATATGCCTATGCCTCTCATCAAACTCATTCAATCGTACCTTGCGGATCGCAAATTCCAGGTTTACATCGGAAACACCACTTCATCACCTCAAAATGTCGCAGCTGGCGTTCCTCAGGGCTTGATTGTTGGACCCTATTTATTTCTCCTGTTCTTAAATGATATCCCCATTCAACCTCGAACCAAATTGGCTTGCTTTGCTGACGATACTGCCTCTTATACTTCTTCGGATGATACCAATTTAATCATAGGTCGCCTTCAATATTCTATCGACTTGCTTCTGGACTACTTTAAGAAATGGAAACTTAAAATAAATAGGATAAGACGGAAGCAATATTTTTCTCTCGTGGTAGGCAACCCCCTTCAAGAACTTTAAAAATAGCAGGGCATGTAGTGCCATGGAAAACCTTTGTGCACTATCTTGGGATCAAAATAGATAGTCGTCTAAATTGGTCCAAACATATTGCTGACTTGCGTTTGAAGGGCGTCCAAGCCCTTGGTGCATTAAACCCTATAATGAATCGTAAAAGCAAATTAAGTAGCAGAACTAAACTAAGAATTTATACTACGCTTGTCCGTCCGTGTATAACGTACGCCTGTCCTGTCTGGAGTAGCGCTTGTATTTCTAACCATCAACTTCTGCAAGTTGTCCAAAATAAAGCAGTAAAAATATCTTATAAAACTAAATTTAAAACAAACATTAAGAAATTACATAAACAAATTAAACTTCCTTTATTATTTAACCACGTAATTAAAATAACATCAAGATTCTATAATAAAAACAAAATTAATACTACTAACCCATTAATTTCAAATCTATGTTCATCAACCTTAGACAAATTACCATATATCGATAGATACGGCACTTACCGCCTCCCGCATCACTACCTTTTGTTCCCACCACCCGAGGTCCGAGCGACCAGCGTCTTGACCCCTGAGAGGCTTACTGCCGACCCTGTCCCGGCGGCAGATACGCTGGAACGCGGGCGGCGGGGAGGCTCTGTCCGCTGGTCATTGACTGGTGGCGTGGTTACTAGTGCGATCATCTAATTTACTTTAAGGCGAAAGCGCCAGGGTAGCCCGCGAAATTCAAATTTTCTTACGTTTTTTGCAATTTGCTGGTCAGTATTAAGTTGTACATCGATCAAAATATGATTCGCGGCCGTAACAAATATGTATTTACAGAATTATAATCATTAAAGTCATCAACACAACTCTCTAAGACCACGTAAGTCCAAAGAATAACTGTTTCATGAAATCATCATTCTTTGGACTTACGTGGTCTTAGAGAGTTGTGTTGATGACTTTAATGATTATAATTCTGTAAATACATATTTGTTACGGCCGCGAATCGTATATGAATCATCGTACAACTTAATACTGACCAGCAAATTGCAAAAAACGTAAGAAAATTTGAATTTCGCGGGCTACCTTAGCGCTTCCCCCTTAAAATATTTTTTCTTGTCATACCTACATGCAATCAGATAACTGACTAAATAATTTGCGTAACTGTCATCATGTACCCATTTTTATTGTGTGTTATGCTTATGTTGTTAACAGTTAATATCCCTTAAAAGCTTTGAAACGTGTATCGCTAGCCTCATAAAGTGTCTTAATGATATAGTGAGTTAATGTGTCTTAGGATAAGTGCATTTTTGTTTATTGTACCGAGGATAAATAAAGATATTTGAAAATGAAATAGTTACTAGCGTTGACTGCCTCGTTGGTGTAACAGTTACTAACGTTGACTGCCTCGTCGGTCTAATAGTTACCAGCGTTGACTGGCTCGTCGGTCTTATAGACATCTTTTGCAGCTATGGTGAAGAACGGCTCCAAAACTTCTGTTCGTCCTAATACTCTTAGCTCCGTGGCCATTTATCCTAGTGACAACTCAAAGACCAGTGACGAAACCAAGAACATGATCCAAAAAATCATATGCCCTGGAGAAATGAAACTGAAAGTACGAGGCGTACGCAAAATTGGAAAAGGAGGACTCATAATCAGCACGGAGACCAAAGATGACCTAGACAGGCTCAAGCAAACAGTCCAACTCGCTTCGTCAGGTCTTACCGTCGACGAACCTAAAAAGCGCAAACCTCGCATTATAGTAATAGGAGTATCTACATCAATGGCTGAAAATGAGGTTTATAAATGAATTTATGAACAAAACATAGCCGAGAAACTGCCCACTATATCCCTAGATACATTTCTGACCTCTATAAAACTAAGCCACAAATCAGGCAGGAGAGATGCTGAGAATTGCAACCTTATTATGGAAGTTCCAGCTGTCATACGTAAGGCCTACTCAAGACAGATTATTCATAAATTGGTCGTCCTGCCCGGTACGAGACTTCACACTGGTAACAAGATGTTACAAATGCCAGCAGTACGGTCATGCAGCTAAAACATGCAGAATTGCTGCCCCTACATGTGGACATTGTGGTGAAGAAGGACACATTGTTCAAGACTGCCTGTCGCCGCGTCGCCCCGCCGCGCCGCGTCATCCGCGGAACCCGGGACGAACGAGCTGGCCAGGCTCGCCGTCCCGTTCCCAGACGGCGGCGGCGCGGCGCAACGCAGCGACGCGGCGGCGAGAATTTGTTTTAGGGGGTATTAGTGGATAGATTTATGTTTGTGGGATTATTTGTACCTGGGGCTTGTTCCGAGAAGAATCTTCAATATGTTGGGAGGTTTGCTTCGCATTAATCAGCTTTAGTTCTTACTAGCTCACATCACGATTCAGCTCGCCATCTGTGGTTAAAATTAAATTGATTCCCACCATTCTATACATTGTGATTGTGATATACATACATAAACATTTCTGGTGTCTTAGGTATGAGTCCATAGCACAGAGATGTTATACACGTACATATCTTGCTAGGATTAATTCAGTTACATGATCTACGAGATCCTAGTCATCGTAGTATGTTGGGTATAAAGAGGAGACCGCAGCAAAGTCTGCTAAATCGACCTCTTGCCTGATCCGTTTCTATCACAGATCATTTCTCATAATATACGAGGAAACCGCGGCCAAGCTTGCCTTTAACCTCTTGCCAGACCCGTTTCTATCACAGATCCTTCTCATATTTAACTCTGTTGTATGTACCACCCTCTTAGTACATACAACACTTTACAACAATACGCTTGGGTATTGAGGAGGAATCGCACAGCCCAAGTCTGCCAGTTAACCTCCTAATGTAACCGACTTCTAAGAGCATCAGAAACCTTTAGAAAGATAGGAAATTTAGAATCTAGGCATTTAGGTGGGGAACCTCTACGCTATTGTCCTAGCGCTACCACTTAGCTTATATTCTCTCAGATGAGTCGCCACCATGCTGGACGCCTCCATCACAACACCAATCACTTTACTTTGCACTAAATAGTAAATACTTATTGAATTAAATACTTCACATTTGGTGTAGGTAGTCCAAAAGTACCGGCAAACGCCACAGACTACTTAAACGTCATAACCATAAACTATAAATACTTTTTATCTGCGGTGATCCCTCTATGGGTTCGGTGTTGTCAGCAGATTACCTCAAGCTGTCTTAAATGACTAGTTTGTTACACGTTTCGCTTTAACAATATTAATTTGACTATGTTACCTGTCTACTTCGCGAACTACACGTCGCGACACTCCCGCCCGAATAGTCTTAGAGCAGGGTTAGTAAGTTACGCGTCCACTCAGCAATTTTCTCCAGAGCTCTGGTGGCCGCGCCTCTTCTTTGTTTAACCTCATTGTTCACTTGAACTATCTTCTCAGGTTCATCCTCTTTCTGACTCAATAATTTCTCTCTGTCCGTGCTCTCTGATACTTTATCAAAGTCTTCCAACATGCTCTTTTCCGCTGGTATTATAGACTCTCTATTTTCTGTCTCGTGTTCTGAACTATCGGATGTATCCTTTGAATTTATGACTTTCACTTCCAATGGTATCAATTCGTGTACCGTTATATTCTGTGGTATCTCACTTTCTCTTTCTGATGCGTTCGCATCATATTCTATCTCTTCATTGTCCTCCATTTCCAATGGATATAAATGAGTTAAAGATCTTACAAACTCCTTGTTTCCAACTTCGACCTTTGCAACTCTGCAAAGTCCGTCAGAACTTTTGACCAATGAAGTAATTTTTCCAACTTTCCATTCTTGTCGATTTTTACTATCTCCCTTTATCTGAACAATTTGTCCTACCTTCGGGATTAATTTTGCCGTGATTCTAGGTTCTTTGACAGAATGTCCATATCGTTCACGCAAACTTTGTAAATATCGATTTGTGAACATGTCCTTAAATTCATTTAGGATAACTAAACCTCTTTTCCAAGCCTTGATAAGGTCGGATTTTGTTGTAGTGCCTTGTACTAGAAAGTCTTCAGTTGAACCTTCCATCGTTATGCATTTTCCCATAGTTAAGAAATCAGACGGTTTTAAAATATGTACCAATTCAGAATCGACACAAGTTAATGGTCTTGTATTAACAGTTGCTTCAATTTCTTTTACTAATGTAACCAATTGACTATCCGTCAGCATGTGCTTCTCCAATGTTCTTCTCATACAATTCTTCACTATTCCAATTAATCGTTCATAAAATCCCCCGAACCAGGGAGCTAGTTGGGGTATGAACCTCCAACGAATTTCGTTTTTAATACAATAAGAATTTGATAGTATTTCTGACATAAGCTTAAAATTTGTAGCATTATCTGATGTGATTATTTGTGGCACACCTCTTGTCGATATCATCCTTCTCAAAGCATTAAGTCCTTCTTCTGCTGTGAGATCTTGAACAACCTCTAAATGCACCGCCCTGACTGCTAGGCAAGTGAAAAGTGCTATCCAACGTTTACTTGTTTCATTTCTATGTTTAATTAGTACAGGGCCCATGTAGTCCAGGCCTGTAAATGTAAACGGTGAACTGTAATTTACTCTTTCAGTGGGTAATGCAGGGGTTGGTGGTAGCTTGAACGGTCCTCCTCCGTGTTTCTGACATCTAGGACATTTCCTTATAACCTTCTGGACTTGGCGTTTTCCGTGTGGAATCCAAAAGGCTTGACGAATTATAGCGAGGGTATGGTTAACACCTACATGATGATTGTCGCTATGGGTCTGGGTGATAATTTTGTTAGTGTAATCACAATCCTTTGGAATAAGTATTGGATAACGTTGGTCATACGACCAATCCGTGTTCTTTAAACGTCCTTTGCAACGTAGAAGTCCGTCTACGTCCAGAAATAGTCCAAGATTAATTTTTAAGCTTGTTTCTTTCCCTTCTAGTTCTCTTGGAAAGTGTTCGGCTTGTAGCTTCTTAAGCTGCTTAATTTTGTCACACTTTTCTTCACTTATGTCTACATCCATCTTAATTTGGTTACTTGTACTGTCTGCTTGAATTTCCACACCGAGTGTATTTTCTGTATCCATTTTATATTCTTGTGACTCTTTCGGGAGACCCTCCCCCGCACAAAGAGAAGAAACTTCTTGGATTCCTGACGGCCAGGAATTCGGATGTTGTAATATAAACTGAGGGCCAGTCAGCCATTTTACTCTATCTTCTTTAGAGCTGAATGGTCTTGTGGCAACATCCGCTGGATTTAGATCTGATGGAACATGTCGTATTATTAGGTTTTTATTCCTTTTAATTTCGTCGACTCTTCTGGCTACGAACGGTGTGAGAAGTTTGTCCGACTTACACCAGTCGATAACAATTTGACTATCAGTCCATAACGTTTGACTTGTGATGTTAAATTGTAAAAATTGGGATACATATTTGATCATCCTAGTTCCAATTAATACGCCTAGTAACTCCAACCGTGGTATTTTCAGATTGTCTTGATCCTTCAAAGGAACTAGCCTTGATTTCCCTAGGACAAACTTTACCTCCTTGCCGTTAACTATGTATATTACAGCTGCATAGGCCTTCGAAGAAGAGTCTGTGAAGCAGTGAATTTGACAAGTACTTGTAGTAGCATCACTGAAGTAACATCTGGGCAAGGATATGTTTCGAACATCTTCTAATTCGTCACATATCTTTGACCAATCGGTTTTTAGTGTCTCAGAAAATGGTGTATCCCATTTTACCTTTTCCTTCCATAGATTTTGTATGAACAGTTTGCTAGACAACAGTGACGGTACAGCAAATCCACACGGATCATAGATTGATGCTATGACCCTTAATACACCTCTTTTTGTAAATTTTGGTTCACTAATAACCTTATCTTTTAGTTGAAGTGTGTCTTCCTTCAATTTCCAGTTTAGTCCAAGAACCTTGATCTTATCCTCTTTGCAAGATTCAGGTACTTGTTTTATAAATTCTTCAGAGTTGGAACTCCAATCTCTAAGATTCATGGATAGTTGATTGAATATCTCTTTAGAATTCTTATAAAGTTGAAGTGCTTCCTTCACTGTTTTTGTTCCGGTAACGACGTTATCAACATATATGTCTTTAGTTAATTTCTTAACCTGTTCATTATCTGAACTTTGTAAGTGTAATCTGATTGTTGCATTAAGCAAAAATGGGCTTGATATAACGCCAAATGGAACTCTTGTAAATCTTAAGTGAAGCAGATTATCTTCTTTAGCGGGTTTCTTTGTATCCTTTAACCATAGGAATCGAGTCACATCGCGATCCGGTTTATTAAGTGCAATCTGTAAGAACGCCTTCTCGACGTCTGCACATATACCTATTGGTTGACATCTGAACTTTTTAAGTAATCCAGTCATATCCTCCAACATCATGGGTCCACAATACAAGCATTGATTTAAACTTTTATTGTCTTTTGTTTTGGATGACGCGTCATAGACAATTCTCATAGGCTTGCCAGGTACTTTTACCCCATGGTGTGGAAGGTAATGAACTGGATGTCCTACTGTTTGATTTCTCAGATCAGGTGCAACTTCAATTATTCCTTTCATCATTTGATCCTTCAATGTGTTTTCATATGCCAATAATGTAGAGGTATCTAGCCGCTTCAATAAGTTGACGAGACGACCATAAGCCAATCCAAAATTCATATTCAGAGCAGGAGGGTACTCAATCCAGGGCCAGGATACGGAGTACCTGTTGTCTATATATTCAGTAGTTTCATTGAACCTCTTTACAGCCTCATCTTCTCGATTTTCCCTCGGAGAATCGGTTATGCCAATGGATTCAAGTTCCCATAGGCTCTTCATGTTAGTCTCAATCAGTGGCAGGTCAGGTTCGTTGAATAACATGTCCACATTAGACTGGAAGTATGTCACCACCGATAGTTCCTGTATAGGGCTGGAATCCATTTGCCCGCTTAGTATCCATCCGAGGTCAGACTGTACCATATACAAGTTCTCCTTTAGTTTAATTTTATGTTCTGAGATAAGTGAAAAGTAATAATCATTACCAATCAGAATATCCACTTGGTCTTGTAGAGAACCATCGTCAGCTAATTCTGATTTATCCTTCCAGTGGCTGAGGTCCTGATAAGGATATGGGACACTATGTGATATCACTGGTACCACATTAGCAAACAGAGTGATTGTCTTATCGGCTCTTGTCCTCAACTGCACCTCAACCACAGGACTGTCTATTTCTTGAGGAGTCTTTGATCCAAATGTAAATACAGTTAGTGTACTTTCTTCCTCAAATTTTAGATTAAGTTCTCTTGCAGATTTCTGTGTGATGTATGTTCTTTGGCTTCCAGAGTCTAATAGAACTCTGCATGGAAGCTCCTTAGAAAAATCTCCTACTTTACTGGCAGTAACTACTGCTGTTTGTAGAACGGTGAGTCCCTTATCTCTTGTGTACATGACATTGGTTGTTGTTAACTTATCCTGTTTTACACTTGAAAATTTAACAGGACATAAAGCACGATTATGACCTAATTTATTACAATGAAAGCATTCTTTTTCATTTCTACATTCTACATGAGAATGTCCTATTCTAAGACAACTGTAGCATCTATTTTTTAATAGGGATTTTCTTTCCTTTATTTCCTTGAATTTAGTACATTTGTCGTTGTAGTGTGACTCTTTACAGAAGATACAATGAAGTTTAGACTTCTTCCTAGGTGGTCCCTCCTTTACAGGATAACTTGCATAATTTCGCTTGTACCCGTTGTTCCTCTGGGAAGCATTTCTCTTATTCTGTTTTGGGTGGTATCGAGCCTTTTCCTGTTTGTTTTCATAGTTAATTTTCTGTTGGCTCCTTTGATCCTCCTTTCTCTTCTGATTTGTATGATCACCTTTCCCAGTAGAGTGAAGTGTCTTTGCAGTGTAATATTCTTTCTCATTTAGATTTTTCTCTTGCGTCAATCTATTTGCATCTTCACGTGCTGAAATGATAATTTCCAAATATTTCCTTATTTCTTCAATTGATTCTTGCCTTATTTTCAATTTCATTTCATATATTATATCTTCTGGAAATTTCTCCATTACCATAAACCTCAAGTGGTTATGGTTAATATTTTCACCCATTGAATCCAAAACTCTCAAATGTTTTTCAATTTCAGTTAAAACTCTTCGACAGTCTGATACAGTTTTGTCTGTTGGTTTTATTCTGTAGAGTGAGGAATAGTGTGCATCAACCACTTGAGTTTGTTTCCCATACCTATCTTTCAAAGATTGTATGGCTATGGAATAGTTTTTATTTGTAATATCTAACCCGTCTATCACTCCCTTGGCTTCTCCCTTTAGAGAATTCTTTAGATATAATAACTTGTCAACATCTGCCAAATTTCGATTGTGAATATTTGAACTAAATTGGTCCCAAAATTGGTGCCATTCAAGAATGTTACCTTCAAACTGTGGTAACTCCAATTTTGGTAGTTTTCCTGATAAGAAACGTTCTTCGTTCTTGTTGCTATTTATCGTTGAATTTTCACATTCTTCAATTTTCACTTTAAGTTCGCAGCAGTTTTCTTCAGCTTCCAGCTGTATTGCAGAGATGACAGAGATCTCGTCCACTTGCGGTTCGCTAACAAGTCGAAAATAATTGTTTAGTTCCCTCTCCAATCGTTGGAGACAGGTATGAAGTTTAGAGGATACCACTCTTCCTTCATGTAAGGTTAAGTCATTTGGTTCAGTAGCGAGTTTGCTGGTTGTATTTTGGGCACATTCGGACAGAGTTTTTATTTTATCACACAGGCCATGAAGAATAAGGAGCATGGCTTCTTCCATATTTACATCCTGTAATATAATATTACACTATCTAAGTACAGCTTTGATTTGTTATACAAATTTAATCATAATGTAATATGTTTTAATTGAAACCACCTGTTTTTAAAAATAAGGAATAACAAATTGATATTTGTATTATTTACTGAAATTTTCTGATAGCTCATTTGATTGCAAAAACCAATAATATAATTGCAATCACACATCATACATACAGGGTAGATATTTAAAAAATTTTCATCACTTTCTCGAAAACAGAATTTCAAAAATTCAACTTCCCTTTCAGGAAAACTTATTTACCATCATGGAAATAATCATCTCCTTTCAGATTTATTTAGGTGTTTTGGGTCACCCAGTACAGGTAAGGAAATACCACTTAATACTTTAGAACGCTCATAACATAAATACTCAATCACCAAGTGCACATAATCAAGCATAGAATAGATAATGGGCACGGTAAGGAAACATCACTCTTCTTATACAATGAGCCTTCAACTGACAGACAATACTATGTACTTACAGAGTACAAAACCTTATAATCTCTCTTAAATCATTTATTTGTATATATTGATGACACTGCTGCCTAGTCAGCAGTGCCTCTGCGCGCAGAATTGGTATGTGGAATCGAGCCCGGAGCCCCATTCTATGCAAATGTTTGTGTTTGTCATGTGCACCTGAAGTACTTATCACAGTATGTATTGTCTACCGAAGTCCTTAGTACCAGCTTAGTCAGTTTGGGACCAAATGCCATGCAAGAGATGTCTACTCAAGCATTTATACATATAATGTGAATAAGGTAGCCAAACAGATAAGGATACTCATCCAATATCAAGATATAAGATTATAAACTATTACTCACTTCCGATGTTGTCTTCAGTTATAACTTGACCTTATTAATGATTTCTTTAGCTGCAGGCAGTTTAATTTAATCTCCCTTTCTCGGTGACAATTACCTCCAATGACTAACAATTGCGGTCCTTTTTGTTCGTTCAAGCACGCTTATTTTATTCCCGACGTGGAGTAAATCAATAAGTCGTGGATATTTCGTTCTCACAAATACTGACAAGGTAAAACTTTGAAAACGCAGGTATGAAAAGTTTCGCTCAAACATGGCGACGAGAATTTATTGTCTCTGTCAAATTTGCTCCGCTTCCGGTTTGTGCTGCAAACTTTGACAAATCGTTTTCAACTTCCGCTTTACAATGAATCCGTATTGAGACTTGTGGAGTCGTATCTTTGCAAGTTAATGAATACAAATGATCGAATCCCTTAGATAACTCATAAAACGAATAAATATACAACATCACATAGTTTATTTCACAAAACAAAGAAATAAACTTAAAACTTGTGTTTCATTTCAACAACAAGTAACGCCATCTAGGTTATTTAGCGCATCGATCCATCAACTCAGATGTCCAGCGACACTTACTTATTTACCTTTGATAGTTAATCTTAAGATAATTACATTGAGAAATATTCAATATTATCAGAGTCAATATTAGCGAGACGTGTATCAAACCTATTCAACATTTAAGCATATTTTCATCAACTTTTGATGCAAAAAGTTTTACACAGAGCTTTCGCAGATGGCAGCACCAGTAAGAACACAGAATTTTATTATAACCAGTTTAAACTGGTTTATATAATTTGATATTGATTTTTCCTCTCGGATCCCAGCATCTCCACCATGTCGCCGCATCGCCCCGCCGCGCCGCGTCATCCGCGGAACCCGGGACGAACGAGCTGGCCAGGCTCGCCGTCCCGTTCCCAGACGGCGGCGGCGCGGCGCAACGAGGAAACCGCGGCCAAGCTTGCCTTTAACCTCTTGCCAGACCCGTTTCTA
Organism: Omphaloscelis lunosa; assembly: GCA_916610215.1. Lineage (NCBI taxonomy): Eukaryota > Metazoa > Arthropoda > Insecta > Lepidoptera > Noctuidae > Omphaloscelis > Omphaloscelis lunosa. Next base: position 7,567,430 of record OU744270.1, read on the forward strand.
TCACAGATCCTTCTCATATTTAACTCTGTTGTATGTACCACCCTCTTAGTACATACAACACTTTACAACAATACGCTTGGGTATTGAGGAGGAATCGCACAGCCCAAGTCTGCCAGTTAACCTCCTAATGTAACCGACTTCTAAGAGCATCAGAAACCTTTAGAAAGATAGGAAATTTAGAATCTAGGCATTTAGGTGGGGAACCTCTACGCTATTGTCCTAGCGCTACCACTTAGCTTATATTCTCTCAGATGAGTCGCCACCATGCTGGACGCCTCCATCACAACACCAATCACTTTACTTTGCACTAAATAGTAAATACTTATTGAATTAAATACTTCACATTTGGTGTAGGTAGTCCAAAAGTACCGGCAAACGCCACAGACTACTTAAACGTCATAACCATAAACTATAAATACTTTTTATCTGCGGTGATCCCTCTATGGGTTCGGTGTTGTCAGCAGATTACCTCAAGCTGTCTTAAATGACTAGTTTGTTACACGTTTCGCTTTAACAATATTAATTTGACTATGTTACCTGTCTACTTCGCGAACTACACGTCGCGACACTGCCCAAAGAAAGCCGGTGCGCCAAAATGTGCTACATGTTTGCGTTTTAAAAACAAGCCAACCATAAGACGGGAGACGAAGATTGCCCGGCTAAAAAAGCTGCCGAATACAGGTACATCAACTCGATCGATTATGAAGGCGCCTAAGAGCGCCACATACTTGTGTATATTCTAGACGTAGTTTATTATTGTTATTTTTCTAGTTTAGTATGGATAATAACTTAATTACCGACATAGATAATACATTTTTAACTGTATCAAAGACATGTGACGTTGAGGATTGCAGACAATATATTTCCGATTATAAAAAGGCACTAACCGTACTGACCCAAAACATTCGTAGTATTTATAAGAAAATCGATAGCTTTAAAATGTTCCTTCATAGACTTAAGTTTGATTGTGATTTATTGGTACTAACCGAGTGCTGCAGTGTGATTCTGTAAGACCTCATTCTAAACTTCGAATCTGAATCCGCTGTGAGTTTCTTGATTGGCATTCTAAAAACTCGGTTGATACACTAGCGCTACCCTCGCGAGCGTGTCAGCGAGTTGAACTAAATTAACCGTGAGATTTTGACAGATAAGTATGAGATGACGTAAGAAGTGGCATTCAGTAAGGTAATTCCCCCGTCACTTCGACGCTCACTTCGCACTCGAACCCGATTCAAAGTGTCAAATAAAAAGCATCTATTTTACGAGTGAAAATAGAAGAAATCCTATAAAAGAATCTAGTTAAAATAATATTTTTTATGTCACAATTAGTAAAATAACTATAAATTTGTGGTTAAAAACTACTTTTTGGGTGTTTGTGTAAAGTGAAGCGATAACGATGGCAAGAATGTTTTTCTTTAAATGTTTATTAGAAGAGGCTCATGCTTTGGATAAACTAGAAAAGCGTCGACAATCTAACCAAATTCGAAGTTTATCTTTATTAACCCGAGATGACGACTATGTGAGCGTATATAGATTGTCAAAAGAACTAATTGACCAAATGGAGTATGAGTTACTGCCTCTGATAAAGCCCACAAAACGTCGAGGCAAAGGACTTTCAACTCGTTTAAAAGTAAGTGTTTCATTTTACTAAGTATAAAGTTACTTTTGTAAGTATTTACACAGTTTATAGCTGATAGATTTGTAACTAAGCACACCAACATAATTTATTGCTTAAAACTCATAAAAACACTTCATAATAAGGAGTATTATTCCCCTTAGGTTGTTTCCCTGCTAGCTATGTTTTTATGTCAGTCTTAAGGACCCTGTATTTATAGTTATAATATAGGTACTTGGTATTTGACATTTCTCGGGACCCTGAGGTCCCGGACCTTTGGAAGGCGTACGAGGAGCCGAAGCCAACGCGCAGAGGCCTGTTAGATGTTTTTAAGTGTTGAGGCACCAACCGACGATTATCCCTGTATGCACTATACAAGTGCACCCAAGGACAACCCCCGGCTGGTGTAGGACTATTGCAGAACATGGAAACAAAACATAATGGGCTATGGATTTGGGTGGCTATGGATTAGTTACCTGGAACTATGGAGTACTTGGTATTATTATTAAGCATGTAAATAACAAAATTTGTCCCTATTTTGTTTTGACTAGATCTATATTACTTACTTAATTTTTTTATTTATTTATTGTTTCACAGATATTATGCACCTTGTCATTCTTGCCTAATGGCAGTTATCAGAAAATTATTAAAGAAAATATAAGAACATATTTATCACAACCATCAGCATCTCGTTGCATAAATGAAGTAGTGGAAGCTCTTAATGATCCAGCAATAGTAAAAAAATATATAAGGTTTCCTCAAAATATACAAGAAAGACAAATGTTAAAAGAAAGGTTAGTAGATATTTTATAATTAAAGTGACCCTTCTTTGCTTTTTACATTTTTGTGATAGTTAATCATGTTAGTGGTTACTTTAAATTACAGCTTCTACAAAAAGTTTGGCTTTCCAGCAGCTCTTGGGTGTATCGATGGCACTCTGGTGGCATTGAAAAAACCAGTAGAGAATGAAGAACATTTCTACTGCCGCAAAAGTTACCATGCAAGAAATGTGCAATTGGTAAAATGGATTTCGATGTTGTAATCTATTACTATTATGTATTCAATTAGTCTTCTTAATATATTTTTTTAAATTATTTTTTTCAGATTACTGATGCAGATCTAAATATTTTAAATGTGGATCCAACATATGGTAGAGCTACTCATGGTAGCTTCATTTTTAACTATAGTGTTATAAAAGCCCACTTAGAGGCATTAACAAATGCTGGTGAAGAAGTTGTTTTGCTTGGTTAGTTAATCCCTCCCTACCCCTACTTCAGAATATAAGCCTAATTAGGTATAAAAACGACATAATTATTTGTTTTTTTTTCTGATCGATTTTAATTCCTATTTTCATAATTAATATTGTTACTTGTGTCTTGCTGTGCTGTGTCACGCTGAACAGTCAATTATTGACTGTTCAGCGTGACAAGGCAGATTGAATTATTGACTGTCAATAATTCAATCTGCCTTTTTTCTCTATATCGGGCCACCAAGATACAGGCTGTGCCTAGTTTGGGGCCCACAACTACTTCTACTTAGACACTCTTTTAACTATCATTGTTTCTGTTTGTATGTAACTTGTGTGTGTCAATAAATTGATTTATTTATTTACTTATTAATTTTTTCAGGTGATTCAGGATATGCTCAGCGCGCCTACCTTATGACGCCAATTAGTGGTGCTGAAGATAATTCCCCAGAAGCTTTTTACAATGACCGTCACTTAACTGCTCGCAATTCTGTAGAGAGAACAATTGGTCTCCTAAAAGGACGATTTAGGTGCTTGTTAGTACACAGAGTGCTCAATTATCATCCAGACATAGTTGCAAAAATTGTTATTGCATGTTGTGTTTTGCACAACATGTGCAATCGCGCAGGAATGCCGGCATTCACAATTTCAGAAGAAGAGAGAATAGAAGAGCTCCAAACAATTGCTGAAGCTCAAAGGAGGCAAACTAGGGATTGCCATCTAACGCCGATTTAGCTCTAGGGCAATTACGTAGGCGAAACTTAGTGGATAGGCTATGGCGTTCACGTCATAATTAAATTATCGGTGGTTTCGTTTAGTACTATCATGTATTCTGTGGTGTGTGAGGCGGGTCGTTACGTTCCCCAGCGGAGCGATGGTTGGTTCATGCGTCGTGCTCGTGAACGGGTGCCGCCAGTGGGAATGGGTAGTATATTGAATTATAGTAATTGACTATGTCTGGATGATAATTGAGTACCTATGTCATGATCACTCTAAATGTGATGATCACGGTAAAGAACATGTAGCTAACATGAACATATGTAGGTGCGATAATAAGTCTGTAGTGTCAAATTAAACCAAATCCAAACAAATCACCAATGGACTTTCAAGAAAACTGCGCTAGTATTTGTTATGTTATAAATTCACAAGTTAAAGCCCCACCCTAAAACACACACTGCAGGATCTAACTCTAATGATAGTTAGTTGTTTTTGTAAATAGATAAATATAAAAGATGGAGGTCAAAAACCCTTTCTAAGTTTTCTCTCGCCATTTCTTTCTTGGAGAGGCCTCCCAATTTGTGAAATGGTGGTAGATTCAATAGATTTCTATTTTTAGCACAATAGGAAATGTATAAAATCAAACCAAATCCAAACTAATCACCAATGGACTTTCATTAAACCGCTCTAGTATCCGTTTAAAAGTGTTTTATTTATTATATTAACGTCATTTATTCAAACTAGACTGAGTCAGCACTTTTCGAATGTCAAAATTACATAAGACAGTCTCCCAAAACGCCCACCCTTCACCACTTCCTAGTGCCTTTAGCTGGGAAGAAGAAGTGGCGCAACAAATTCCCGAGCAGCTCAGCTGTCTGTTTAAGTTAGAAAAAATAATTGTAAACAATTTTTTGCGAAATAATTTACATTAGGTACGCAAACTACACCCTATTTCTATTCTTAGCCTCTGCCAATGCTTGCATCCCTTTCCCCACTGCAGCCACAGCTTCAGCCAAGATCCTGTCTCTCTCTGCACTCCTTTCATCCATGGCCTTTTCTCTTTCCGCACTCCTCTCCAGAAAGGACTGCAGGATTTGTGCATTTAGTCGCTGTATCTCCAGCTGCTGTTCTTCCACCCTCAAGAATCTCTCAGTAGTGGTGGAGAATTCCGTTCGCCGTTGAGACGGTGGAGGAGCAGCAACTAAAGACGTGTGACGTGATGCTGAAAAAAGAACACCGATTACTATGATGCGTAAATAAAAAATCTTAAATAGCAGCTTTTCGTTGTCATTCGTTTGAAAAATGAAGTTTTGATAGTTATTTTCATTTTGTACTTACATACAGAACCAGCACCTCGACTAGCACGAGCCATATTTGTCCTGGGGCGGCGAGAAGGGGAAGCAATTGGCGTTGCGTGACGTGAAGCTAAAAGATAAATATTTACATACTTACATGAAGGTTCTTTAATCTCAAGTTTTTTCCTAAATCGAATAGGTATAGGTAAAAGTACAAATCAACTCAGATAATATATGTTTATGAACTGAGTTCATCATTGAGCATGAGCAATGCCACATAATATTGGGTTCCCACCTATGAAATTGGCGTTTTTTTTTCTGACAAATAGAGAACCTCGTCACTTCTATGATTTAAATGAATAATGACCATCATAGACAACTACCAATAGTAAAAAACCTTATCACTTATAGTTTTCTAAACATAAAAAATACTTTAAAAATGACTCCTCATTTTGTTAGCAGAAATGACCACTATTTGTTTTAACTTAGCCAAAACTTATTATTGTCGCTTAATCCAAAATCTAAGTGGCATATTACGTTCTCTTAGTTTTTAAACATTAGTGCATAAAAGTTTTAAAACAATAGTGTTCATGGTTATATAAATTAAGAAAATGTTAGTATGAAAAATGCAACTTCTTTAAAATTCTCCATACAAAACGCTGATTTCATAGATGGGGACCTAATAGTAATGAAAGTTGTTTTACATTATTGGTCACTTACATGACGAAGCAATAGTTCGACGACGAATCACTGGGGAGGCTACTTGGGTGGAACCGCGGCGTGAAGGAGAAGGTGTGGGTGTGTGTGAAAGTGTTATCGGTGGAGGGGATAGGCTAGGATGATATGTATGAGGATTTGGAGGAGGAGTGTGTTCTAACTGGATATTCTGAAACAACAGAAACAATCCTAAAAAGAAAACTCACTTAACTATATTATAATTAAATATTGACCAACTCCAGGGAAAGTTGCTAAAGTGCCGCATTAAATAATATTAAAGCACTTAAAAGGTTTGGTTTGAGGAATGTTAAGTTGTTTATCTAACATGTAGTAAAAAAAAGCGATGCTAACCTTGGTCCACTGTTTGCAATTTTTTATTGTGCCACCTAAACTATTTAGGCGCACGGCTTGTTCCTCCCACTGGCGTCGACTTCGCTCTCTGGCATTTTGAGTTCTCAAGAAACCCTTCGCCATGCCAGGGTTTCTTTCCATAAACTCTACCAAAGTTTCAACCTGAGCCGACGATGGGTGAGAGGAACGTGTCTCATTTGGACTGGAATATTATTGTGGGATTAGAAAACAAAATAAATACTAGTTAATATCACTTTTAAACTTCACAACCACAAATATAAACTTACTTCATGATTATTTCACAATTATTTTCGGCACTGAACGATCAAAACAAAAACAAACAAAACAATAACAGCACTATCAAAATAATGTCTATCTGACATGTGACATTATTTTTTTTCGTAAGGGAAGCATAGATTATATATTCATGGCAGGAATTTAGAGTTTTCTGTTTTTTTTACTTATTAGCTGCCTCAAACTCCTTTTAAAATAAGAAATTTTAATTTAAAAATATATAGCTAAAATTCTGTGCCGAAAATTCAACAATTGTGTCAAAAAACTGGAATCGATCAAACTTGACTAACATTTTGTTGAGTGTGGTAGTCACTAGTGTAATATTTTACACCGCATCGATAACCTTCCAGTAATACCTGGTTAAAACTTATTGCATACCAAAAGAAACCAAAATCAAAATGATGGTGTAGTAGTCTTTGCTAAAGAATCATTAAAGGTAACAGTCGACGAACCTACTTTACAAGACTGCATGATTAATTGCTTAATTATCAAAATTGGTACAACCACAGCGATAATCGCTATGTATAGGTCCCCTTCCGTTAGAAACTTGGATACTTTTCACAATTCCTTAGACCAGATTTTTCAAGGACTTAGCTCGTTTAAGAATGTTATACTAACAGGTGATTTAAATATAAATATCGGCTCCGAAAACTGCGATGCAGGGACCCAAGATTATCTTAATATCTGCTCATACCATGGTTTTCTCCCCGCTCACATATTGCCTACTCATCAGAACGATTCCTGTCTCGATCATATGATAATTAAAACAAGCCTATCATATATTACTCTTGTTACTAACGCAAGAATTACTGACCATCATGCTGTCCTACTCACCGTAAATTTAACGCTGCCTAAGCTAAATCGTCCCCAGACCAAAAGCAAATTAAACACAAATAAACTCGAATATGATTTATGCAACCTAGATTTTAGCCTAGTTTACAATACTGCTGACGCTAATTTGGCTTTATCGTACTTTATAAAATATGTCCAACAAGCAATTTTACGTAACACGACTGCTGTGAATAAGAAACTTTATAATATTAAACCTTGGATTACTCCTGGACTAATTCGGTGTATAAGACACAGAGATAAACTTCATCAGAGAACTAAGAGATACCCTGTATATTTATTTAAGTATATATATTTCCATAATAACGATAAAAATGAACTAAATAGATCAGGTAACAATACCAAGCAACTTTGGAAACATATTAAAAACGTCACCAATATGTCTAAACAGCGTGAATCAAATTCGAGTTTACTGCTTACTAATACTTCACCACTCTTGTCAGCTAACAACGTCAATAACTTCTTTGACAATGTTGGGAAAATTATTGCTGAACAGATTCCGAAACATTATTGTGACCAATTACCTTTCTAAAAACTAAGCAATAGCTGTAATCTGAAATCTTTTGCTATGCTGGACACTGACGAAGACGAAATAACCCGAATCATTTCTGGACTAAAAGATGACTGTGCAGTTGGATGGGATAACATAAGCAATAAGGTTCTTAAACTCCTTAAGCATATTTTGGTACCTCCCTTAACGCATATACTTCAAATCTGTCTATCCAAAGGAATTTTCCCTAGTTGTCTTAAAAAGGCAGTTGTAGTCCCTGTCTTTAAATCTGGTAATAAAGACTTAGTAAATAATTATAGGCCAATATCGTTACTTCCCTCACTAACAAAAATATTTGAGAAAATTATAAACAGTAGACTAGTTAACTATCTAGAAAAAAATAATATCTTATCCCCTGCGCAATTTGGTTTTAGAGCCAAATTATCTACAGCCGATACGGTGCATAGCCTGACCGATCATATTACAGAAGAACTCGGCAAAGGTAACCAGAGCCTGGGAGTTTTCCTTGATTTAGCCAAGGCCTTCGACACAGTGTCTGTTTCTGTTCTTCTAAACAAATAAGAGGCCATAGGAATAAGGGGAACGCCGCTGAAACTATTTGCGGACTACTTAGGTGACCGATATGATCAATGTGTTCGAATAGATAATATCACGAGCGATGATCAGAAAAGTACTGGTTTTGGTGTTGCCCAGGGAAGTATTCTGGGCCCTACGCTATTCCTGATTTATATTAACGACTTATGTAATTTGAATATTAAAGACGGAAAAATGATATCATATGCCGACGACACGGCGTTAATATTTACCGCTAAAACCAGTAGCGAACTGTTCGAAATTGCTCAACCAGGTTTTAATACTGTGACCAAGCACCTGTGGCTTCAAAGCAATTTACTGACATTAAATGCTGACAATACAAAATATATACACTTCTCCATGCGCAAGCCTCAATTTAACATTACTAACCCTCATCTATATGCCCATCAATGTGGAAACCGTTCACTCAACATGTTTTATTGCCCTTGTATCCTCAAAATAAGCAGCATAAAATACCTCGGGGTAATAATGGACGACACATTGTCTTTCAGAAAACATATTGATAGTCTAAGTAAAAGAGTGCGCAAATTAATATATGTTTTTAAAAAATTGCGAACTTTTGCTGATATAAAATTAATAACACAAGTGTATTTGGCCCTATGTCAATCTATAATTCAATACTGCATCTCTTCATGGGGTGGCGCGCCAAAAACATATCTACTTCCTCTTGAAGCTCAGAGAGCTATTTTAAAGGTAGCAAACTTCCATCCATTTTTCTTTCCCACAGATCTGCTATATAAATCCTGCAACGTGCTGACTGTTCGCCAACTTTTCATTTTGCACTTTGTATTAAAACAGCACACCATGCTTACCTACACTGCTGACAATACTAACAAGAGACGGAATGATATAGTATGCACATTTAATGCAACCTCAAAACATGTCTTTGTAGAAAGATTTTTTACATTTTTAGGCCCATTTCTGTACAATAGATTAAATAAAAAACTTAGTATTTACAAATTAAATTACTTTAGCTGTAAAAAAATTATACTTGAATATTTACTAAACATAGATTATGCACAGACAGAAGATCTACTTGTTGTCTGCAAATAGAACCGCTGAAATGCTATTTTACATTTATGTATCTAATATTAATTTAGTTTATGCTTTATACTCTTAGTTAATTTATTACATTAAGTATTTATGCACTTCATAGCCTGAACAGGTTCAACCTAGTTCAGGCAATAAAGCAACTGTGCTCTATTTTAATTATTAAGTTACTTATTGTAAATGTGCACATTTTTATAAATAAAAGATTTATTATTATTATTATTTGTTTATATTTCTCGGGACCTTAGGGTCTCGGTCTTTTGGAAGGCGTACGAGGGGCCGAAGCCAACTCGCAGAGGCCCCTTAGACAATTTTATATGGAATGAGGCACCAACCGACAATTATCCCTGTATGGACTCAAGTGCACCCAAGGACAACCCCCGGTTGGTGCAGAACTATTGCAGAACATGAAAATAAAATATATTAAGGTGAAAGCGCCGACCCTGCCCGCGAAATTCAAATTTTCTTACGTTTTTTGTATTTTTTAGGTCAGTCTTAGATCTCATGTTAATGATTGATTAATTTGCGGTCGTAAAAATAATAAATATGTATTTACAGAATGTTAATAATTCAAATCGTAAATACAATTCTCAGTGATGGTGTATAATGTCATAAATTCACGAAATTGACATTCTTAGCAGCAAATAATTTGATATGAAAGAAAGAAAGAAAGAAGAAAGAAAAAACGTTTATTTGCGGTAAACATGACGCAAAAAAAAAAAAAAAACCGGTAACCGGTATTTAGGTAACCGTGAGATGTGGAAGAAATGGAGGGAGGCCATCTTTTATAACCGCCAATCAATCAATCATCAACATGAGATCTGAGACTGACCTACAAAATGAAAAAAACCTAAGAAAATTTGAATTTCGCGGGCATGGACGAAGGTTCCTCCTTAAGCTATGGGTTTGGGTGGCTATAATGGATTTATTTCCTTGAACTATGGAATAACTATGTCCCCTGCCAAGCCCGCCAATTAAGGCGGGAAAGAGGTGGGAGCTCTGTTCCTCGTCAGTGTTCACTCCAGCCGGTCAATAAAGGCAAGCCAGAGGTGAGGAACAAGACTTCTCCCAGGAGATAGGGTCCGTGGGGTCGCTACTGCCCAACAGCTCGCCACATGCTGCCCTGCGGGTTTTTGTATCTCTCTTGGTCTGGCTCCTCAACGTCGGTCTTATAGTTATTAGCGTTGAGTGCCTCGTTGGTCTTATTGTTACCAGCGTTGACTGCCTCGCTGGTCTAGTAGTTACCAGCGTTGACTGCCTCGCTGGTCTAGTAGTTACCAGAGTTGACTGCCTCGTCGGTCTTATAGTTACTAGCGTTGACTGCCTCGTCGATCTAATAGTTACTAGCGTTGACTACCTCGTCGGTCTAATAGTTACCAGCGTTGACTGGCTCGTCGGTCTTACAGTTACTAGCGTTGTTTGCCTCGCTGGTCTAGTAGTAACCAGCAATGACTGTCTCGTCGGTCTTATAGTTACTAGCGTTGACTGCCTCGTCGGTCTTATAGTAACTAGCGTTGACTGCCTCGTCGGTCTTATAGTTACCAGCGTTGACTGCCTTGTCGGTCTTATAGTTACTAGCGTTGACTGCCTTGTCGGTCTTATAGTTACTAGCGTTGCTTGCCTCGTTGGTCTAGTAGTTACCAGCGTTGACTGCCTCTTTGGTCAATTAGTTACCAGCGTTATAAGCGATGACTGCCTCGCTGGTCTAGTAGTTACCAGCGTTGACTGCCTCGTCGGTCTTACAGTTACAAGCGTTGACTGCCTCGTCGGTCTTATAGTTACAAGCGTTGACTGCCTCGTCGGTTTTATAGCAACAAGCGTTGTTTGCCTCGCTAGTCTAGTAGTGACCAGCGTTGACTGCCTCGTCGGTCTTATAGTTACCAGCGTTGACTGCCTCGTTGGTCTTATAGTTAACAGCGTTGACTGCCTCACTGGTCTAGTTGTTACAAGCGTTGACTGCCTCGTCGGTCTTTTAGTAACTAGCGTTGTTTGCCTCGCTGGTCTAGTAATTACCAGCGTTGACTGCCTCGTTGGTCTTATAGTTACTAGCGTTGACTGCCTCGCTGGTCTCGTAGTTATCAGCGTTGATTGCCTTGTTGGTCGTATAGTTACTAGCGTTGACTGCCTCGTCGGTCTACAAGTGTCTTTTAGTTATAAGCGTTGACTGCCTCGCAGGGCTAGTACTTACCAGCGTTGACAGTCTCGTCGTTCTAATAGTTATCAGCGTTGACAGTCTCGTCGGTCTAATAGTTACCAGCGTTGACTGCATCGTCAGTCTTAAAGTTACTAGCGTTGACTGCCTCGTTGGTCTTATAGTTACCAGCGTTGACTGCCTCGCAGGTCTAGTAGTTACCAGCGTTAACTGCCTCGTTGGTCTTATAGTTACAAGCGATGACTGCCTCGTCGGTCTATTAGTTATAAGCGCAGACTGCCTCATCACTCTTGTAGTTACCTGCGTTGACTGCCTCGTTGGTCAAATAGTTACAAACGTTGACTGCCTCGTCGGTCTATTAGTTACTAGCGTTGACTGCCTTGTCGGTCTTTTAGTTATAAGCGCAGACTGCCTCGTCAGTCGTATAGTTACCAGCGTTGACTGCCTTGTCGGTCTTATAGTTACTAGCGTTGACTGCCTCGTCGGTCTTACAACTACTAGCGTTGCTTGCCTCGTTGGTCTAGTAGTTACCAGCGTTGACTGCCTCCTTGATCAATTAGTTACCAGCGTTATAAGCGATGACTGCCTCGCTGGTCTAGTAGTTACCAGCGTTGACTGCCTCGTCGGTCTTACAGTTACAAGCGTTGACTGCCTCGTCGGTCTTATAGTTACTAGCGTTGACTGCCTCGTCGGTTTTATAGCAACAAGCGTTGTTTGCCTCGCTAGTCTAGTAGTGACCAGCGTTGACTGCCTCGTCGGTCTTATAGTTACCAGCGTTGACTGCCTCACTGGTCTAGTTGTTACAAGCGTTGACTGCCTCGTCGGTCTTTTAGTAACTAGCGTTGTTTGCCTCGCTGGTCTAGTAGTTACCAGCGTTGACTGCCTCGTTGGTCTTATAGTTACAAGCGTTGACTGCCTCGCTGGTCTCGTAGTTATCAGCGTTGATTGCCTTGTTGGTCGTATAGTTACTAGCGTTGACTGCCTCGTCGGTCTACAAGTGTCTTTTAGTTATAAGCGTTGACTGCCTCGCAGGGCTAGTACTTACCAGCGTTGACAGTCTCGTCGGTCTAATAGTTATCAGCGTTGACAGTCTCGTCGGTCTAATAGTTACCAGCGTTGACTGCATCGTCAGTCTTAAAGTTACTAGCGTTGACTGCCTCGCAGGTCTAGTAGTTACCAGCGTTAACTGCCTCGTTGGTCTTATAGTTACAAGCGATGACTGCCTCGTCGGTCTATTAGTTATAAGCGCAGACTGCCTCATCACTCTTGTAGTTACCTGCGTTGACTGCCTCGTTGGTCAAATAGTTACAAACGTTGACTGCCTCGTCGGTCTATTAGTTACTAGCGTTGACTGCCTCGTCGGTCTATTAGTTATAAGCGCAGACTGCCTCGTCAGTAATATAGTTACCTGCGTTGACTGCCTCGTTGGTCTTACAGTTACTAATGTTGACTGCCTCACCGGTCTACTAGTTACCAGCGTTGACTCGCTCGTCGGTCTTACAGTTACTAGCGTTGTTTGCCTCGCTGGTCTAGTAGTTACCAGCGTTGACTGCCTCGTCGGTCTTATAGTTACTAGCGTTGACTGCCTCGTCCGTCTTATAGTTACTAGCGTTGACTGCTTCGTTGGTCTTATAGTTACCAGCGTTGACTGCCTCGCAGGTCGAGTAGTTACATGCGTTGACTGCCTCGTCGTTCTTATAGTTACTAGCGTTGACTGCCTCGCTGGTCTAGTAGTTACCAGCGTTGACTGCCTCGTCGGTCTTATAGTTATTAGCGTTGACTGCCTCGCTGGTCTAGTAGTAACCAGCGTTGACTGTCTCGTCAGTCTTAAAGTTACTAGCGATGACTGCCTCGTCGGTCTTATAGTTACTAGCGTTGACTGCCTCGTCGGTCTTAAAGTTACTAGCGTTGACTGCCTCGTCGGTCTTATAGTTACTAGCGTTGACTGCCTTGTCGGTCTTATGGTTACCAGCGTTGACTGCCTCGCTGGTCTTATAGTTACTAGCGTTGATGGCCTCGTCGGTCTTAAAGTGTCTAATAGTTATTAGCGTTGACTGCCTCGCAGGTCTAGTACTTACCAGCGTTGACTGCCTCGTTGATCTAATAGTTACCAACGTTGACTGCCTCGTCAGTCTTATAGTTACTCGCGTTGACTGCCTTGTTGGTCTTATAGTTACTAGCGTTGACTGCCTCGTCGGTTTTATAGCAACAAGCGTTGTTTGCCTCGCTAGTCTAGTAGTGACCAGCGTTGACTGCCTCGTCGGTCTTATAGTTACCAGCGTTGACTGCTTCGTTGGTATTATAGTTACCAGCGTTGACTGCCCCGCTGGTCTAAAAGTTACTAGCGTTGACTGCCTTGTCGGTCTTATAGTTACAAGCGTTGACTGCCTCGTTGGTCTAAAAGTGTCTAATAGTTATTAGCGTTGAGTGCCTCGCAGGTCTAGTACTTACCAGCGTTGACTGCCTCATCGGTCTAATAGTTACCAGCGTTGACTGCCTCGTCAGTCTTATAGTTACTAGCGTTGACTGCCTTGGTGGTCTTATAGTTACCAGCGTTGACTGCCTCGCTGTTCTAGTAGTTACCAGCGTTGACTGCTTCGTCGGTCTTAGAGTTACTAGCGTTGACTGCCTCGTCGGTCTTATAGTTACTAGCGTTGACTGCCTCGTCCGTCTTATAGTTACTAGCGTTGACTGCTTCGTTGGTCTTATAGTTACCAGCGTTGACTGCCTCGCAGGTCGAGTAGTTACATGCGTTGACTGCCTCGTCGTTCTTATAGTTACTAGCGTTGACTGCCTCGCTGGTCTAGTAGTTACCAGCGTTGACTGCCTCGTCGGTCTTATAGTTATTAGCGTTGACTGCCTCGCTGGTCTAGTAGTAACCAGCGTTGACTGTCTCGTCAGTCTTAAAGTTACTAGCGATGACTGCCTCGTCGGTCTTATAGTTACTAGCGTTGACTGCCTCGTCGGTCTTAAAGTTACTAGCGTTGATTGCCTCGTCGGTCTTATAGTTACTAGCGTTGACTGCCTTGTCGGTCTTATGGTTACCAGCGTTGACTGCCTCGCTGGTCTTATAGTTACTAGCGTTGATGGCCTCGTCGGTCTTAAAGTGTCTAATAGTTATTAGCGTTGACTGCCTCGCAGGTCTAGTACTTACCAGCGTTGACTGCCTCGTTGATCTAATAGTTACCAACGTTGACTGCCTCGTCAGTCTTATAGTTACTCGCGTTGACTGCCTTGTTGGTCTTATAGTTACTAGCGTTGACTGCCTCGTCGGTTTTATAGCAACAAGCGTTGTTTGCCTCGCTAGTCTAGTAGTGACCAGCGTTGACTGCCTCGTCGGTCTTATAGTTACCAGCGTTGACTGCTTCGTTGGTCTTATAGTTACCAGCGTTGACTGCCCCGCTGGTCTAAAAGTTACTAGCGTTGACTGCCTTGTCGGTCTTATAGTTACTAGCGTTGACTGCCTCGTTGGTCTAAAAGTGTCTAATAGTTATTAGCGTTGACTGCCTCGCAGGTCTAGTACTTACCAGCGTTGACTGCCTCATCGGTCTAATAGTTACCAGCGTTGACTGCCTCGTCAGTCTTATAGTTACTAGCGTTGACTGCCTTGGTGGTCTTATAGTTACCAGCGTTGACTGCCTCGCTGTTCTAGTAGTTACCAGCGTTGACTGCTTCGTCGGTCTTAGAGTTACTAGCGTTGACTGCCTCGTCGGTCTTATAGTTACTAGCGTTGTTTGCCTCGCTGGTCTAGTAGTTACCAGCGTTGACTGACTCCTTGGTCAATTAGATACCAGCGTTATAAGCGATGACTGCCTCGCTGGTCTAGTAGTTACCAGCGTTGACTGCCTCGTCGGTCTTATAGTTACTAGCGTTGTTTGCCTCGCTGGTCTAGGAGTTACCAGCGTTGACTGCCTCCTTGGTCAATTAGTTACCAGCGTTATAAGCGATGACTGCCCCGCTGGTCTAGTAGTTACCAGCGTTGACTGCCTCATTGGTCTTATAGTTACCAGCGTTGATTGCCTTGTCGGTCTTATAGTTACCAACGTTGACTGCCACGTCGGTCTTAAAGTTACTAGCGTTGACTGCCTCGTCGGTCTTATAGTTACAAGCGTTGACTGCCTCGTCAGTCTTATTCTTACCAGCGTTGACTGCCTCCTTGGTCAAGTAGTTACCATTGTTATAAGCGATGACTGTCTCGCTGGTCTAGTAGTTACCAGCGTTGACTGCCTCATTGGTCTTATAGTTACCAGCGTTGATTGCCTTGTCGGTCTTATAGTTATCAGCGTTGACTGCCTCGTCGGTTTTATAGTTACTAGCGTTGACTTTCTCGTCAGTCTTATAGTTATTAGCGTTGACTGCCTCGTTGTTCTTACAGTGTCTCATAGTTATTATTGTTGACTGGCTCGTCGGTCTTATAGTTATTAGCGTTGACTGCCACGTCGGTCTTACAGTTACTAGCATTGACTGCCTCGTTGGTCTGTTAGTAAATAGTGCTGACTGCCTCGTCGTTCTTAAAGTTACTAGCGTTGACTGCCTCGTCGGTCTTATAGTTACAAGCGTTGACTGCCTCGTCGGTCTAATAGTTACCAGCGTTGGCTGCCTCCTTGGTCAAGTAGTTACCATTGTTATAAGCGATGACTGTCTCGCTGGTCTAGTAGTTACCAGCGTTGACTGCCTCATTGGTCTTATAGTTACCAGCGTTGATGGCCTTGTCGGTCTTATAGTTACCAGCGTTGACTGCCTCGTCGGTTTTATAGTTACTAGCGTTGACTTTCTCGTCAGTCTTATAGTTATTAGCGTTGACTGCCTCGTTGTTCTTACAGTGTCTCATAGTTATCAATGTTGACTGGCTCGTCGGTCTTATAGTTACTAGCGTTGACTGCCACGTCGGTCTTACAGTTACTAGCATTGACTGCCTCGTTGGACTGTTAGTAAATAGTGCTGACTGCCACGTTGGTCTAATAGTAACTAGCGTTGACTGCCTCGTCGGTCTATTAGTTACTAACGTTGCCTGCCTCGTCGGTCATATTGTTACAAGCGTCGACTGCCTCGTTTGTCTAGTAGTTATTTACGTTGACTGCCTCGCTGGTCCAGTAGTTACCAGCGTTGACTGCCTCGTCAGTCTTACAGTTACCAGCGTTGACTGCCTCGCTGGTCTAGTAGTTACCAGCGTTGACTGCCTCGTCGGTCTAATAGTTACTAGCGTTGACTGCCTCGTCGGTCTAATAGTTATTAGCGTTGGCTGCCTCGTTGTTCTTACAGTGTCTCATAGTTATTATTGTTGACTGGCTCGTCGGTCTTATAGTTATTAGCGTTGACTGCCACGTCGGTCTTACAGTTACTAGCATTGACTGCCCCGTTGACTGGCTCGTCGGTCTTATAGTAACTAGCGTTGAATGCCTCGTCGGTCTAAAAGTGGATAATAGTTATTAGCGTTGACTGCCTCGCAGGTCTAGTACTTACCAGCGTTGACTGCCTCGTCGGTCTAATAGTTACCAACGTTGACTGCCTCGTCAGTCTTATAGTTACTAGCGTTGAATGCCTTGTTGGTCTTATAGTTACCAGCGTTGACTGCCTCACTGGTCTAGTAGTTACCAGCGTTGACTGCCTCGTCGGTCTAATAGTTACTAGCGTTGACTGCCTCGTCGGTCTTATAGTTACCACCGTTGACTGGCTCGTCGGTCTTACAGTAACTAGCGTTGTTTGCCTCGCTTGTCTAGTAGTTAACAGCTTTGACTGCCTCCTTGGTAAATTAGTTACCAGCGTTATAAGCGATTACTGCCTCGCTGGTCTAGTAGTTATCAGCGTTGACTGCCTCGTCAGTCTTATAGTTACTAGCGTTGACTGCCTCGTCGGTCTTAAAGTAACTAGCGTTGACTGCCTCGTCGGTCTAATAGTTACTAGCGTTGACTGCCTCGTCGGTCTTATAGTTACCACCGTTGACTGGCTCGTCGGTCTTACAGTAACTAGCGTTGTTTGCCTCGCTGGTCTAGTAGTTAACAGCTTTGACTGCCTCCTTGGTAAATTAGTTACCAGCGTTATAAGCGATTACTGCCTCGCTGGTCTAATAGTTATCAGCGTTGACTGCCTCGTCAGTCTTATAGTTACTAGCGTTGACTGCCTCGTCGGTCTTAAAGTAACTAGCGTTGACTGCCTCGTCGGTCTAATAATTACTAGCGTTGACTGCCTCGTCGGTCTTATAGTTACCACCGTTGACTGGCTCGTCGGTCTTACAGTAACTAGCGTTGTTTGCCTCGTCGATCTAATAGTTAATAGCGTTGACTACCTCGTCGGTCTAATAGTTACCAGCGTTGACTGGCTCGACGGTCTTATAGTAACTAGCGTTCTTTGCTTCGCTGGTCTAGTAGTTACCAGCGTTGACTGCCTCCTTAATCTACTTGTTACCGGCGTTGACTACCTCGTCGGTTATATAGTTACTAGCGTTGACTTTCTCGTCAGTCTTATAGTTACTAGCGTTGACTGCCTCGTTGTTCTTACAGTGTCTAATAGTTATTAATGTTGACTGGCTCGTCGGTCTTATAGTTACTAGCGTTGACTGCCTCTTCGGTCTTATAGTTACTAGCATTGACTGCCTCGTCGGTCTAAAAGTGGATAATAGTTATTAGCGTTGACTGCCTCGCAGGTCTAGTACTTACCAGCGTTGACTGCCTCGTCGGTCTAATAGTTACCAACGTTGACTGCCTCGTCAGTCTTATAGTTACTAGCGTTGAATGCCTTGTTGGTCTTATAGTTACCAGCGTTGACTGCCTCACTGGTCTAGTAGTTACCAGCGTTGACTGCCTCGTCGGTCTAATAGTTACTAGCGTTGACTGCCTCGTCGGTCTTATAGTTACCACCGTTGACTGGCTCGTCGGTCTTACAGTAACTAGCGTTGTTTGCCTCGCTGGTCTAGTAGTTAACAGCTTTGACTGCCTCCTTGGTAAATTAGTTACCAGCGTTATAAGCGATTACTGCCTCGCTGGTCTAGTAGTTATCAGCGTTGACTGCCTCGTCAGTCTTATAGTTACTAGCGTTGACTGCCTCGTCGGTCTTACAGTAACTAGCGTTGTTTGCCTCGCTGGTCTAGTAGTTAACAGCTTTGACTGCCTCCTTGGTAAATTAGTTACCAGCGTTATAAGCGATTACTGCCTCGCTGGTCTAATAGTTATCAGCGTTGACTGCCTCGTCAGTCTTATAGTTACTAGCGTTGACTGCCTCGTCGGTCTTAAAGTAACTAGCGTTGAATGCCTTGTTGGTCTTATAGTTACCAGCGTTGACTGCCTCACTGGTCTAGTAGTTACCAGCGTTGACTGCCTCGTCGGTCTAATAGTTACTAGCGTTGACTGCCTCGTCGGTCTTATAGTTACCACCGTTGACTGGCTCGTCGGTCTTACAGTAACTAGCGTTGTTTGCCTCGCTGGTCTAGTAGTTAACAGCTTTGACTGCCTCCTTGGTAAATTAGTTACCAGCGTTATAAGCGATTACTGCCTCGTCGGTCTAATAGTTACTAGCGTTGACTGCCTCGTCGGTCTTATAGTTACCACCGTTGACTGGCTCGTCGGTCTTACAGTAACTAGCGTTGTTTGCCTCGTCGATCTAATAGTTACTAGCGTTGACTACCTCGTCGGTCTAATAGTTACCAGCGTTGACTGGCTCGACGGTCTTATAGTAACTAGCGTTGTTTGCTTCGCTGGTCTAGTAGTTACCAGCGTTGACTGCCTCCTTAATCTACTTGTTACCGGCGTTGACTACCTCGTCGGTTATATAGTTACTAGCGTTGACTTTCTCGTCAGTCTTATAGTTACTAGCGTTGACTGCCTCGTTGTTCTTACAGTGTCTAATAGTTATTAATGTTGACTGGCTCGTCGGTCTTATAGTTACTAGCGTTGACTGCCTCTTCGGTCTTATAGTTACTAGCATTGACTGCCTCGTCGGTCTAGTAGTTATTTACGTTGACTGCCTCGTCGGTCTTATAGTGTCTAATAGTTATCAGCGTTGACTGCCTCGTTGGTCTAGTAGTTACCAGCGTTGACTGCTTCGTTGGTCTTATAGTTACCAGCTTTGACTGCCTCGTCGGTCTTATAGTTACTAGCGTTGACTGCCTCGTCAGTCTTATAGTTACCAGCGTTGACTGCCTCGTCAGTCTTATAGTGTCTTATATTTACTAGCGTTGACTGCCTCGTCGGTCTAATAGTTACCAGCGTTGACTGGCTCGTCGGTCTTACCGTTACTAGCGGTGTTTGCCTCGCTGGTCTAGTAGTTACCAGCGTTGACTGCCTCGTTGGTCTTATAGTTACAAGCGTTGACTGCCTTGTCGGTCTTATAGTTACTAGCGTTGACTGCCTCGTCGATCTAATAGTTACTAGCGTCGACTGCCTCGTTGATCTTATAGTTACTAGCGTTGACTGCCTCGTTGTTCTTACAGTGTCTAATAGTTATTTATGTTGACTGGCTCGTCGCTCTTATAGTTACTAGCGTTGACTGCCTCGTCGGTCTAATAGTTGCCAGTGTTGACTGCCTCGTTGGTTTTGTAGTTACTAGCGCTGACTGCCTCGTTGGTCTAGTAGTTATTAGCGTTGACTGCCTCGTCGGTCTTACAGTTACAAGCGTTGACTGCTCCGTTGGTATAACAGTTACTAATGTTGACTGCCTCGTCGGTCTAATAGTTACCAGCGTTGACTGGCCCGTCGGTCTTATTGTTACTATCGTTGTTTGCCTCGCTGGTCTAGTAATTACCAGCGTTGACTGCCTCCTTGGTCTAGTTGTTACCAGCACTGACTGCCTCGTTGGTCTAATAGTTATTTGCGTTGACTGTCTCGTCGTTCTTATAGCGTCTAATAGTTATAAGCGTTGACTGCCTCGCTGGTCTAGTAGTTACCAGCGTTGACTGCCTCTTCGGAGAGGAAATGGGAGGCCGTCACCTCCTTCTTCGAAGCAGTCATGCCCGCGAAGGAGGAGGCGGGACGCGTGAGGGAGAGGCAAATTTCGCGCCCTCACGCCCCCAACCGCCGCAGGAGGAGACGCCCTGGGCGTCGGGAATCGCAGGCCGATTTCCGGCCACCGTAAGCGCGGGCTTACGGACGGTGAGCAATGGGTAGCTCGCCGTCCGATCAGGACCAGGCCCGGGTCGACGGCGCGTTGTGTTCCACGCGCGCCTCAAAGAGATGTCAGCAGAATTGACGGGGTCCTTTAGGGCCGATGCCTGCCGGGGGTGCGAAGAAAACCGAAAGGGAGATCGTGGCCCCCGGCACCAGGGCAACCGAAGGAACACAGGTGGGTTTTAGTCAGTAAGGTCAGTAAGTCCGTCACGCCCTCCCGCTTCGCCCAGAGCGGGAGAAGTTATTTGATAATTTCCCACCCAAAAAAAAGGTGTTTTTTTTTTGTGCGCATTGGATTTTCAGCGCTCTGCTTATCATCGAGAGTTGAAAATCCAACAGTTTTTTCGCGCTGGGATGTGCGCTATTGGATTCTATATGGTCGCCTCAATACTGAGATTAGAAAATTCAATGCACCATGAAAATACGTCGCGTTAAAGCATCGCCCGAGCCGGCTGAGCTTATGAAATAATTTTTTATTTTATAAGTTCAGTCTAGCGCCAGAGGGATTGGTTCAGTTGACGAGTTAATAATAAAACACTAAAATAAATACAATTATTTATTTAAAATAAATTATTCCTGTGGAAAACCGTACGTCCGTAACCGTACATTTCAAACAAATGGGTAGGACAAAGTTTGATACAATTTTAACGTCCATTTTGTCTCACTAATTGATTTTTGTGGGGAAAATTACAGCCGCATAAACTCCCGAGTTCACGTTCTCATGAAAAAAGAGTCTCTGTTTTGGAACATAGTCCTTCCATAATTCTAGGTAACCAGTATGTTTTGTTTCCATGTTCTCTGCAATAGGCCTACACCAACCTGGGTTGTCCTTGGGTGCACTCACATACTATATGCAGGGATAATTGTCGGTTGGCCTCATTCCATTTAAAATTGTCGTAGGGGCTTCGGCTCTTCGTATGCTTTCCAAAGGATCGGGACCATATGATCCCAAGATATGTAAACTGTGCTGCAAAATCAGATGTAAAATTACGCAATTGTGGCGCCACTATCGCCGTAAAATCGCTCAATAAACCCGCTTCCTCTTCCGCCCACCATCTCTGTGCTTCAGTCGTGTGTGAGTGTACAAGCATGCGGACTGCTTGAACGTGTCGCCACAGTCTTCACACATGTACTTGCGCTCATCTGAATGTATTTGTTGGTGACTACGGAGCATTGCTGAACTCTGCGAAATAGAAGAAATGACATAATACATACTAAATACAGTGGCGTATCCTAAAGCATTAAAATTTGTTGAGTCTTAACCCGACGGTGTAGCTCCAGAGCAGGTTATTGTGTTTTCACAAAATAGCATACTGACGGTTAGCCTCATTCTTTTAAGGTCATTGTGACCTTATTAAGAGGATGCAATGCGAGCAAAACGAGCTAGAGTCTGGCCACGCTAAGTCTGCAATGGAATAAATGGGCAACCCCAAAAAGTTTTATATATGGTATACTTTTACATCGGACAGTTATGTCAGTTTCAGGGTTGTAAGTAGATGTAATGATTTTTATCCGTATTTTGCCTTTTGATTTTTGCATAAAAGATTATGTGTAATAGACTATGTCGTACCTATGCTCTAGCTCCATACGATGACAAAATGTATCAAATCCACACTACATCGTGCTAAAGTGACTATTCTTTACCAGGAATAAATCAGAATAAAAACAAAATAACCGATCAAAAACAAAAAGACAAACAAAGTATCAAATTCTTTTTTCGTAAGACAGGATGGTGTTGCCGGCTATAGATTTTCAAATTCCACCGTTTTTTAACTTATGCAGACTTAGCTTGGCCAGACTTTAGCATTATGAAGCATCTTGACTCGGATCCCATTTCACAGAAGAGCGAGCGAAGCGAGCTCGAAAATTGGAGCAAAGTGATACTTACAAAGAACTTCTTGCTACAGATGTTGCAGGAATATTTTCTTGGTCTGGTCTTGCCAAGGTGTGCATCTTGGTGATTTTTCAACGACGATTTAGACATGAAAGTCTAGAACAAAATGGATGGAAACTGCACTGTGTTATGAAGCATGATGTTTCTTACATTGTTACATTATTGAACTTTTAATTTTATTGCTTAGTATTGTTAATGTTCAAAAAACAGATGAAGACTAGACTCCTGCAACACAGGTCCCACCTAGCTCAAGAGTCAGGGCTTCAAATTAAAATGTAACAACATTATTTTTTGTTTTTTATTTGCCACAGACAATGATTAACTAGAGAATGTAACGCCTTGTATTCATTGGAACTACGATCAACTGTTAGTACTAGATTTCCGATGGACGCATCAAAAACGGCCGGAAATATAAGACAGCAAATAATGTTGTGGTTTTATTTTGCAACATACTATTTTCAACCTTATTGCTTAGAAATCATGTTTTAGTATCCATAAATATTTTCGTTCTTATTTTAAAAATACGTTCGAAGTAGTTAATATATTGCAAATGATAATTTACTTTATTTTTAAGTGTTAAGGTTTATAATCAAGTTATATGCAATCGCGGCCACTTGAGAGATGTGTTTATGTTCCTAATTCTTATGCGAGCCGTCCACTGTCTGAAAAACTGGCAAACTAAACTAAGTTAGTTTAGCTGGCAGTGAACAATCGGGGTTAATCTAGTGCTAATGTTGATCGAAGCATTGGAAATAGAAGATAGATAACATTGTTCCCAATGTTGCGTTTACACCCATATTTTACCATGTGGAAACGACAATAAATGAAAATACTGGCAATACTAATGCATAGGAGTGTTTTGTGTTAGTATTTTCCCCAAATTGTTATTTTCGTGTTTGTTTTTCTTTCTTTGCGTCATGTTTTCCGCAATGAAACGTATTTTATTTATTTATTTCTTTCTTTTTGAAACTATCAAATAAATCCTTACATCGAAATTTAAAACGTGATTTAAAAAAAAATATGTGATGGCCGACTAGCTTTTGTCAATCTTTGACAAGCTATAGTGACTTAATTGTTTAACATATTTGGTTGAATTTTTGTATGCAGACTGGGAACATTATTAGATAAACGAAGTTAGTAGTATAATCTTTACTGTCTATTGTCGTTAGTGTCCGACCAAAAATGGATTTTCAGCTGAAAACGAAAAAGAAGCTTTGGCTTTAGTATTAATTTCGGCCGAAAAACAAAATGATTTAGACATTAAAAATATTAATATCTCCGCTGTACACTGTACAAATCTTGTTTGTTTTTTTTACACCTAGGGAGAGAAAAAGCAAATATTTTCGAGTTATCAATCCCTTATGTTGCACCTGCCGCCATGTTTTGTCTCTGCATCACCCTAAGGTTGACTGGTAGAAAATGCCTCAGGCATTAAGTCCGCCTTTCTACGGTATTTTTACTTGAGCATAAAGTTTTAATAAAATAAATAAATGCTATAAAAATAAAACACGATATTTCCATTACAGGATTCAAAATTTCGTGTATTTCTTGTTGTATTGATTTACCTGATATCGTCGAGCTTTACGAATGACGCGCGACAACTCACGAACTGCTGATTTTCAGCTTGGCCGAAGATTTGGCTGGTTAATGAACGAAAACGAAAATATGGCCGAGTCATGATTTTTTGGCCGAAAACGAAGCTTCGGTCAGTCACTAATTGTCGTCCCCACATGGTAAACAAGTTGTGATACTTGTTTTCGACAAGTCTTGTAAAACACTTGTCAAAAAGATGTCAAAAAGATCGCGTTACCTAGTAACTGGTTTGTGGAGGTCAGATAGAACGTCGCTCAATGTTAAATACTGGTATTCAACTGCATCTGGTTAGACTGGAAGCTGACCCACACATAGTTGGGAAAAGGTTGGGCAGTGATGGTGGTTTATTCTGAAAGTTGGCATCGTCGCAAATAGGTGTCAAATATTTCGCTGCTTTTATTAATTTGGCAATATTACTGTATAATATTACTGAAAATACGAAATGTGGCCAACTAGAATATTAATTGTAACCGTTTTAAGTGTAAAAAAGGCTGTAAAAAAGTGTTGGAACTTTTTTTTTTTTAGTAGGCCATCTTGTAGTTGACCTCTGAGATTATGACAACGTAACCGGGCTTTCCTGTGGGTGCTACTACACTTAAAACCTCCAGCCAGGGGTTATTCAACTATGCTAATTAAAACTAGGTGAACGCTCGCTAAGGGCACCTCCTGTGGGGTACGAACCTTGGCTTAGGGCGTCAACCGGAGGGAGGACATCAAGGATGGGACGGGCTAGTGCCAACTTTTAGGATAAACGCTCTTAAGACTCGGTTTAGAGACGTACCTTATTGCATATTTCACATTTATATTGTGATTTCTTTAAATGGTAGAACTCGTAATGTTGCTTCAGATAGCTCTTGGCTGTGAAGATTTTATTACATTCTGAACATGTGTATCTGAAAATTGAGATACGGCTTTACCATAACATAAAAAATCGCGTTACTCAACGTTATTTTTAAGTCCTATGTAAAAGGGGGCGAGCCTATTGCCATCAACCAGGCACAAATCCAGACTCCGGGCTGCTACTGAAAAATTCCTGATGGAAAAACCCAATAACACTTTGAACAATCCGACCTGGGAATCGAACCCAGAACCTCATGTTCAGCGGTAGCGCTTGCGACGACTAGTACAACGAGGCAGTACAGGTAGGTAAGTGACTTAGATAGGTGGCCTTATATTTAGGGCTACGTGCAATGACTCCACTCTAGCTTCACTCAAACTGGGGCGAACCCGCGCGGGATGCGAGTCGAAATTCGCTCGCGCTGATTGTGTCAACGAACTTATACAGGATGGCGGGGAAATCGACGCGAAAACTGTTACCATGGATTCAGTACATGATTCTAAACACCCTTTTTCTTTTTTTGTGTGGGAAATTATCAAATAACTTCTCCTGCTCTGGGCGGAGCGGGAGGGCGTGTCAGACTCTTACTGACTAAAACCCACCCGTGTTCCTTCAGTTGACATGTTGCCAGGGGCTCTAGCCAGGGTATCTCTATTGGACGTTCTCGGATTGTAGTTTCGGAGATAAGGGGGGCGGAATGGTTAATTTTGATCTATTTGTGTTTGAGTCACAGAAATACATATGTGTATCAAATTTCAACTTAGTCGGTTCATTAGATTCGAAGCAAATTGGCTGTGACAGACAGACAGACAGACACGAGTGATCCTCTAAGGGTCCAGGTTTTTCTTTTTGAGGTACGGAACCCTAAAAATGCATAAATATTTGAATTTAGCGAGCTACCTTAGCAAATCGACCTTAAAACGTTTACAAACCCCACAGTTGTACTATCTGTATCCTAATATAATAAGACTGAAGAGTTTGTTTGAACGCGCTAATCTTTGGAACTATCAATCGGATTTGAAAAATTATTTTTGCATAATAGTCCAAGTCTTGAGGAAGGTTATGGCTTTTTAACATCACGCTACGACCCTTAACAAAAAGTCGGAAACAACGCTAAGCGAAAACGAAATAAAAGTGCGGGCGGGCGATTGGACACGACGCGGTAAGTCAGAGGCCGACATGTTACCGTCGCGAGTAGAAGCTAGTAATATGAGAAAGCTGAAGAGTTTGTTTCTTTTTTTGAACGCGCTAATCTCTGGAACTGCCAGTCGGGTAGGAAAAAATCTTGCATTTGATAGTCCAATTCTTGAGGAAGGTTATAGGCGATGCGATGCGACGTAGTGGGTCGGGGGCCCAAAGGACAATGCTCAAAAAAAAATCCAGACCCGGCGCAAAACCAAATGTAGGATAAAATGAGTGATTTAATACTGCATAGGGGGCATCATCGAAATCGATGGCTAAGTGTGTGAAATTGCTATTCGAATTTTTACAGGGGTCATATTAATGTATTAGTAAAAGAAGCATTAAGAGTTACTTAACATTGAGAATTACAAGTTACTGATTTTCCAAGTCTAATACTACATGATCCAAAAATGATGCGGGATGATGGAACTGCTCGTGATGCCTAGCCCATCCTATGTAGCTCATGACATGGGCGCAACAGCCCAACGTTCTCCTCCCATGAATGCAGGAACAATAATATTTGGATATACCATTCCGGCCATCTTCCCTTTTATAAAACGTCCTGCTTGTTACGTGCTTCGATTGTATGCAATACTTCATTAGGACACAGTTTTGTCATTCATATGGATGACCTCAGGATGACGAAAAACTTCAAGTTCGTAAACACCAGTTTGCTTGATAGGCTCATTGAAATAAGAATTGGCGATTTACAAGTGATACGTGCCCAAGGGAATTAAAGTTAAATCTTCAATGTTAGTCTTAGGAAGTCTGTCAATTCTGGATCATCAGCTTGCATACGTTTTGTCGTTTCAGCAACTTGAAGTTTTTCGTCATCCTGAGGTCATCATCAACTTTTTTTTATTAAATACCTATTTATTTTCTACCAGACATAATTTTTAATACGATTATCTTGTTAACTTGTAAATATAAAAGGGCTACTTTATACTTGAAAAATAAAATGATGATACAGACACAGTTGAAACAGAGTGTTACAGACTAGAGTTGGCAGACTAGAGTTGGCAGACTAGTAGTCTGCGCTCAGTGCTCGGCAACACGCCGTGTTCGAGTTCGCGACAAGTCAATCGTCATCCTGAGAATGCTTCGTTGAGAGGTGAAACACGTGTCGATTTCTTTCAGGGTCTTTTTAAGACTCTTTAGAAATAGCTAAGCGGAACAGGTTACTAAATATATCCACATCATCATTTTGTAATGGATTTTCGCAAGGTCACGCCTGAATCAATTAACTACTTTATACTTGTTGTATTACACGTTTTTAAACCGCAACTTAACAATTTAATGCTCCTTTTACTAATTTAATGCTCATTTTTAGAGGTATGAGGAACAGGCTATAAAGTTCATCCTCTATAGAAAAGGGAGGATCCTCCGACGAGATCGGTTTCATGTCTGGCAGGCAACTGCCCAACGGTTGAAGTCGGGATCCTATAATTGCGTGATCCAGGATTTGTGTGACGTCGTCTTTGATGCGTAGTTCGCATGTGGCGATGCAGATGCCGCCACACATTAATATGACCCCTGTAAAAATTCGAATAGCAATTTCACACACTTAGCCATCGATTTCGATGATGCCCCATATGCAGTATTTAATTACTAATTTTTACCTAAAATTTAAGTTACATTTGGTTTGCGCTGAGCCTGGGTTTTTTTTCCATACATTTTAAGCATTGTCCTTTCATGCGCAAGAAGGCCCGGCAGAAACTAGTACTTGTATTACTGAACTTACCCCTCCGAATGATTAGCCGTATTCTTCAAATGCATTCTATATATCACTATGGTCTTGAACTGAATATCACATTCTTGGCAATAAGAGAGCTTCTTCGCAATATTATCATTGTGTCTGGCCAAGTGAGATTCCAGCTGCATTTTCGTTTTAAAACCTTTTTTACAAATATCACACTTGAAGGCGCGTTTGGGGGCGTGAGTTCGACTGAAATTAAATAATTATTATTATTTCTAAAAAGGTTACAGGATTAATTTACTTGGATAACATAAATGTTTATAGCTGGTACAGAGGGAAAAATCTATGCTGCAGAAATCTGTAAGCAATAATTGGTGAGCATAATTGAGGAGAATCTCTTCAAAAGGTTGTATTTCACTTTCAAAGTTATTTTTTTTTTAACCTTGCCTTAAATATCCATCGAATGAGCCTAAAAACTTGTTCAAAAGGAGCGTATTTATAATAAAATCCAAAAAAATTGGATTCCTATAAAAACGGATGTATTTCTGCACCATAACATATTAAAATGTTCTCTTAGATTTTTCTAAATTATATTTTTGTGAAGTTTGTTTATGATAGAAATATGACTTTTTGAACAGATGCTCCTCAATTGGTGAGCCCTGCATCTAAACTAGGGCTACCTGTATCTTAAGGGACAGTGTCCAGCTGAGTAAAATAAACATACACTATAATTATAACTCAAAAAGGAAAACATCGTGAGGAAACCAGCATGTCCTAGAACCAAAAATTCGAAGACATGTGCCATCTACCAACCCGCACTGGGCCCGCGTGATGGATTACAGCCCACTCACTCTCACAGAGAGGCCTGTGTCACAGCAGTGCGAACATTATTTTTATCGGTACACCACGCAAGCGAAGCCGCGGGCGCTAGTTTGAAATAAATACTTTGATTTTGAAATTAAGGTGAACCCGCTGTAGTAGCTCAAGGATTAATTCGCGAAATTCAAATTTTCTTACGTTTTTTGCAATTTGCAGGTCAGTCAGAGGTTGCATCTTGATCAAATCTAGTAAGGGGGGTATTACACTATATCTAGGATCATATATATATGGGATCCTATATCTTATCCTACTTATCGACCCCTTTTTTTTGGGTGGGATATAATCAAATAACTTCTCCCGCTCTGGGCGGAGCGGGAGGGCGTGTCAGACTCTTACTGACTAAAACCCAACCGTGTTCCTTCCGTTGCCCTGTTGCCGGGGGCCACGATCTCCCTCTCGGTTTTCTTCGCAACCCCGGCAGGCATCGGCCCTAGCGGACCCCGTCGATTCTGCTGACATCTCTTTGAGGCGCGCGTGGAACACAACGCGCCGTCGACCCGGGCCTGGTCCTTATCGGACGGTGAGCTACCCATTGCTCACCGCCCGCAAGCCCGCGCCTACGGTGGCCGGAAATCGCCTCGCGATTCCCGACGCCCTGGGCGTCTCCTCCTGCGGCGGTTAGGGGCGTGAGGGCGCGAAATTTGCCTCTCCCTCACGCGCTCCGCCTCCTCCTTCGCGAGCATTACCGCTTCGCAGAAGGAGGTGACGGCCTCCCATTTCCTCTCGCTCCGTACCATGGCCTGAACCAGGGCCGGACGCGAGAGATCACCGCCGCCGATCGCCTCCACGAGGACACGGCGATGCTCCGCCCAAGCTGGGCAGACCTCCACCGTATGCTCCACCGTGTCCTCCGGGCGATCCACACAATGATGACACCCGGGCGTGTCCTCCCGCCTTATCCTGTGCAGGAACCTCCCGAAACAGCCGTGTCCGGTGAGGACCTGCGTCAGGCGGAAGGTGAGGACGCCGTGGCGCCTCTCCAGCCACTCCTCAAAGAGGGGTCTTATCGCCGCAATTGTGGCGTGCCCAGCGCTGGGTTGCGACAATCGCACTCTCCATGACGCCATGAGATCCCGCCGGAGCTCTGTCCGCTGTGCCGCGATTTCTCGCGGCAGCGGAGTTAAGCCCCGGCGTTTCGCCTCCTCGCGCCACTCCCAGATGTGCGCGAGGACCTTTGCCTCCAGATCCCATGGCGGTAATCCGGCAAGGAGGCTAACTTATCGACCCCTAGGATCCTATTTTTTGGATAAATACAATTATTTACCCCCCCTCCCCCTTGTCACCAAAAGTAATCAAAGCTCTTGCCCCCGCCCCCCTCCCATGCTTACATAAACATTAGGTTATTTATTTTTATTTGAATGTAAGTATTCTGTTTTTTTTATTGATTAATGAGCAGCAGTTATAATTCTAGAAATATATTCGTTTCGTTTTCAAGCATAGACAATGTGTGGGTTGCCATATGTGTAAAAAAAGTAAATAATTACTGCCTCCCGACCCCCCATGTCATCAAAAATAAGCAAAGTATGGACCCCTCCGCCCCCCTATAGTGCTTACGTAATACTTGAACGGTCCCATATGGGGCCGTTCTAGTATTACGTAAGCAGATTTATTACAATTATTTACCCCCCCTCCCCCTTGTCACCAAAAGTAATCAAAGCTCTTGCCCCCGCCCCCCTCCCATGCTTACATAAACATTAGGTTATGTATTTTTATTTGAATGTAAGTATTCTGTTTTTTTATTGATTCATGAGCAACAGTTATAATTCTAGAAATATATTCGTTTCGTTTTTAAGCATAGACAGTGTGTGGGTTGCCATAGGTGTAATTACTGCTGACGTAATCACCATCTAGACCTCCCCACCGCCCATGTCATCAAAAATAAGCAAAGCATGGACCCCCCCGCCCCCCTATAGTGCTTACGTAATACTTGAACGGTCCCTATTTGGTTGCAATCGTCTATTAAAACCAAATTCTTCGGCACACAATATAACAAATAGAACTCTAAAGAACACCAATGAAGTCAAAACAATGTGTCCCGGCCGCCCGGCAGCAGTCAGCATTTTAGCTTACATTTTATCCATCAATAAAATCGTCAATTTAGAATATGGCAGTAGCAAAACTGAAAAGGCAAAATCACATAATTTTATGGACGGATTTTGCATCAAGAGATTATTATATCAATAAATAATATTCAATATGGCAAGACCTGTTTCTATGATCCAATCTAACAACAAATGTCAAAAATCTTTGATCAAAGACGATTTGAATCATATTATGTTTGTATTACATTATCATATAAATATGACTCATAGATCTCTGATCCTAGATATGTTATAGTGTAATACCTACCTAAGGAACAAATCTAACTTAGGGACATGTATTAACGATTCTAATGATTATATTCTTTAAAGCCATATTTGTTCCGGGCGCGAATCATATTTCAATCAACGTAAACCTGACCTGCAAATTGCAAAAAAACGTAAGAAAATTTGAATTTCGCGAACTAATCCCCGTTATATG
Source organism: Omphaloscelis lunosa (assembly GCA_916610215.1). Classification (NCBI taxonomy): domain Eukaryota; kingdom Metazoa; phylum Arthropoda; class Insecta; order Lepidoptera; family Noctuidae; genus Omphaloscelis; species Omphaloscelis lunosa. The sequence goes on from OU744270.1 coordinate 7,598,521, forward strand.
ATAGTTGTACTCACGTCATATGAATTCTAATATGTTGTTTTAATTTGAATTTTTCTCCACATTCGTTGCACCAAAACTGATGTTCCGTTTGCATGTGTTCTTCTAGATCTTGTGTATTTCTGAGAACGAAATAAACTTCAAATCAATCAATCTGTTTAATTTGTAATGTCCTGTGCGAGTCCCAATAAATACTTTTTCTTTCTTTCTTTCAATCTGCCTAGCCTTTTCCCAATTATGTTGAAGTCAGCTTCCGCATGCAGTCTAACCGGATTCAGCTGAATACCAGTATTTTACATGGAGTGACTGCCTATCTGACCTCCACAACACAGTAACTGGGTAATACGATACCTCTTGGTAAGACTGGTTGTCAGACTTTCGGGGTTCTGACGACCCGTAACCAACGGCTTAACGTGCTTTACGAGGCACGGAGGAGTCTCGGCATGTAAAGATCACCCATCCACAGACCAACCACGGCAAACGAAAAAAAAGTTAAAAAGATACGAAAAGTCCTTTGGAAAATCGAGTTTGGTAAGACTGGTTGTCAAACTTTCAAAGCGAAGATAAAATGTTGCGTATGTAACCTATTTACCTCTTTTTATCTACACTAATATTGTAAAGAGAAAAGATTTTGTAGTATTTTTGTTTGTAATTAATAAACTCAAAAACTACTGGACGATTTTTGGCAGAACAGTTGTGTTTTTTTAATTAAATATAATAAGTATGTAAGAATAAGTATTTAATTGGTTATTGTGATGTGATGACAACTTACTTGGCCACAAAATAACACTGTGAACAGTGTATGCTGTCAGGTTTGTCAGCTGCGTGCTTGATCTTACAGTGATTGACCGCCGAGCGCAAGTCGTTCCCCTGATACTTGCATAGCCTACACCTGTAGACCACATAGTGCTTTCTCTTATGTTTATTTAACGCTAATTTGTGAGGAAATCGGACGCTGCATACTTCGCAGATGAGATCGCCAATTCTCTGGAAAAAAAAAAAACTCCCAATAAAAGTGGAAAATAAACAAATACAAAATAAACAAATAAAAAAATAAAAAAATATTTTCCAAACTCTTGCAAATCACAAGTTGACCAGAAAACCTACCATCAAATGGTAACATTTGATGGTAGGTTTTCTGGTCAACTTGTGATTTGCAAGAGTTTGGAAAATATTTTTTGATGTGTAACAACTTTCCACTCGCTTTCCCTAATAAAATTAAAATCTAAATAATCAAATCCGTTGGAGTGATTTCGTGAAAAGGGACGGAAGTGTGTAACAGGAAGCCGGGGAAGCGCGCGCTATTTGATTTGACCAATGAGCGCGCGCGGTGCTAGAGTTGGCCGTCAGTAACGACCTTGACGAGGCCCCTTTAATGTTGCTTATTACCAAGATGAGATGTCAGATGTTACACATTATGTGCGATTACTGTAAGGCTCGCTCTTTTTTTTATGGCAAAGTTGTTTTCCATTGTTTTCCCAAAAGTAATTTTTTGACAGTTGTGTGAAACGGCCCATAACACGGTAAATTGGTGTAGTCTGTCAATTTTTGATATACAACGATTTTCCTTTCGTTGGTCACTGGTCGCAAGCGCTAATGCTGAGCCTGAGGTCTTGGGTTCGATTCCCAGATCGTGCAAAGTATTACTGGGTTTTCCATCAGGAATTTATCAGTAGCAGCCTGGAGTCTGGATTTGTGCCCGTTTGATGGCAATAGGCTATGGGGGGCGAGCCTATTGCAAACATAACTGGCGATATGTGGGTGTACTGTATGCACACGTCTGCCTCACCCTTTGGGGAATTCAAGCATGATGTATGTATAACAATGACATACCTCATCATGCTTCTTCTTCATATGACTTCTATACTTCTCCTCCTTTCTGAACCCAAGCACACAACCATGACATATATGAGGCAGTTTTCTGAATGAGGGATGATTTCTTCTCTCCTCTCTGAGTCGTACCATCTCCTCCTCACTTAGTACAACTTGTACAAACTTCTCTTCAAATTCTGTATCATCTGTGTCTCTAACTTTTTGTAATATCTTTTTGGTAACTCTGACGCCATCTTTTTTTTGTCTACTGACAGGTCTTATTATTAAATTTATGTTAGGTTTAGTTTCAAAACTTACGAAATTTTTAGTTATTTCATTAAATTTTTCATCGTGAGAAAAGTTTTCTTGTTTTCCAAACAAATTATGATCATATTTATTTTCTATTACATCTGCTTCTGAATGAATATTTTCGTGTTTTTCTGCTTTTTCATTTGGATTTTCATCTATTACTGAAGTATTGTCTAAACTTTCATCAACTTGGTCTTGTTTATCATCAATTTTGTTTATAAAATCATCACTTTGTTCGACATTTTCTTTTTTTATTGAATCTTGGTCTTTTAGTTTTGTGACCCAGTTGGATTCACAAACCAGAAAACAAAACATGTTGGTTTTAGAAAGTGTTGTTAGAGATTTTATGTTGAAATGCTGTGAAATAATAGTAATTAATTTTATATTCTTTCTAGAACAGCTCGTCTACTTACAGCAAACTGCACATCCATTCAGTAACAATATTTATAATATGATATTTTTAACAGTAACGGTGATTTTTATAGTAGGCGTTAGGGTCAGCACAGTCAGCAGCAAGATGCTTGAACAGTTTTAATTGATAATGAACTTATATATTTATTTTAACTTAAATATAATAGCTAGATCGAGCATGCCCGTCCTGCTGTCTGCGCTGACCCTTGTAGAGCCACATCATCATTATCTGACCTAGCGGTTGTAATTGGAACAAAAAAAAATACAGTATGAAAAGTGACAAGATCTGTTATTCTTATTCACAAACAATGGCACTGTCACCAGGACTCATGGCTTGTGGGAATGTACTACTGATGTGCCATACATTCCTGCCTGAGTCGGCTAATATTATAATTGTTAAACGGAACTGTTTGATTTTATAGAAATGAGCTTTCATTTCTATAAATTCAAACAGCATACATTATTACCTCTGTAGTTTGTGATAAAGTCTCCTGTGCTTTCTTTGCTCTGTTCTTAAAGCTATAGAACTTTGCCAGGATTCTCCGGCATTCCCAACATACTCCACCAGGGGACTCTTGTAACTGAAAGTGCATTTTTATCATTAAAACTAGCTGCGCCCCGCGGTTTCACCCGCATAAGTCTCGATCCCTTGGAAATATCGGGATCAAAAGTATCCTATGTCCTTCTCCGGGTCAAGGTCTATCCATATCCCAAATTTCATCCAAATCCGTTTAGCCGTTTTAGCGTGATGCCGTGACCAAGGGAAATAGGGATTCATTTTTATATATATAGATTATTGTGTAGACGTTGTATCTCACAAAGGCGGGTATAAAGGGCGGTCTACACTGCAGAAGACCATATAACTTAGAGACACATTGTATGTGGTCGCGATCCTCAGCATTGACGGAATGAAGAAGATACACAATATCACCTATTGTGCACCTAGGTGCACAAGCTTTGGAGCGCTCAGTATTGGCCGAGCCTGATTACAAAAACAAACGAGACCACCAACTTCGTGAGTTAACATTTGTAATTCATAATTCAAAATAAAAATATAACAGTGCATGAGTTATGCATTTTTTAAACTTTCATGGATTTTTAAGAATTAAATAAGCTTTGCGGTTGAGAACTCTCACAACAGCAAACCTTATTTAATTAGGATTCTAGGATATTTTAAAGGCGAAAGAGAGCCCTTAAAACCACTTACGTCGCGACAAAGCGAAAGGTTTGAATTTTTTATTTTGCTCTACCCAAATAAAGAATATTTTCTACAGAAACGTTACATTGTTCGCGAATTCACACATTGAAGGTTTTTTTTTTCGTTAGTATGTATAAAATCTTTAATAGTACAATATATTTTAGAAAAATTTACCTCTTCAAAATGTATTTCATGTAGCAACGTTGTTATTTGATGCACAGGGACTAGATGGCGGTCCGTGCTTAGACATGCCACGCATATATTTATTTGTTCTTCCATTTTTGCTAACACTTAAATATTAAAATACTCATCAGTATGTAAAATTAAATATTGTATACAAAATCTAAGCCAGCAGCTGCAGCAGTCAAAACAAAAACAACAAGGAATACAATTTTTTTTCGATTCGAACTGAGCTGGTTTGACATTTATATTTAACGTGATACCCTGTCTTTTAGAGCTCACCGGTTTTTGTTGTAAGATACGGTTAAACTGGAAGCCGACCCTAACATATTTAGGAAAAGGCTTGGCATACGTGATATTATCTGTAGTTCGGCAGATGATTACGATGACCTTGTTGTTTAACGATCGAATCCGTCTCATGAGATAAGTCCCGCAGCATTAAGTGGAACCAGCATAATAACCTGTTATTATTATACAGTTAAACAACATTCCTATCTCAGACATCTTTCTCTATTTATTTTAAGATTGTGCGTGTATTCACAATAAATAAATAAATTAAGATTTTTGATTCCGTCGAGACTTCTTTCTTAAGACGGACTTTAAAACTAAATAGAGGCACCCTATCTTTCACCAAATTTCTTATTCATGATTGAATTTGACCATTGCATCACAAAAGCATTTTTCATAAAACCGTAAAATGGAAAAGCTATCTGTGAGACAGCTCAGAATGGAAGCGAAGTGTGAATTGAATCTATTTGTGAGCATGCTAAACTGACCGACCTCCGACAGATAGTAACAAAAACAGAATTTTGTTAAATTATTGCCATAAGAATAAGAAATATAGATTTCTTATGAATAATAGATGTGAAAAACCCAAGAATCATTAAATAAAATTTTTGGAGAAAGGTTTCTCGTTTGTATATTTATCTTGCAAAACTATTTTTTTATTTCCTTTTTTGAATGGGATATTATAATGTACATTTACTTTGTGTGTATAAACTTTATATATTTTATTGTGCCCCAGGGCGATTAGTAATACAACATCAATTGAATTCAGTCTAAAATATTTATTTACAAAATTAATTCATTTTCACAATCTAATTGCCTTAAAGTAACGCTATAGTCGCGCAACTGTTGCCGAACAATCGCGCTTCTTCCGTGCTCCTCCACCTTTGTGCACAAGCCGCGTATGTCTGTACAAGGTAGCGCTTTGCTTGAATGTGTCGCCACAGTCTTCACACATGAACGATCGCTGGTCTGAATGTGTGAACTGATGACTGCGAAGCATTACTAGACTCTGTGAGATGAAGAAATAAAAACAGTTAGACGTCATTAATTACATGCAATAAAATAAGCCTATAAAGTCGCAAATATGCGTGAGCGTCTCGTAGCTAAAATGATAACAGCCGCACGAGTCGATCAAAGGTTAAGCTACGCTTAAAATTTTTAGTAAAAAAAATTACTTTAGAACCAAATAAAGTTGTCAATTATGTATTAAGAGCGTTACGAAAGTAAGAATAAATCTCAAAATCCAATAACTGGCTAGACGGTTCAAGTTTGAACTAAAGTTGGAATTCTTTTGTAAAAAGATGGTATTCAAGATAATATAATACCAGCCTGTTAATGTCCCACTGTAGGGCACAGGCCGAGTCTCATACAGAGAAGGCACGAACATTGATCAATACGCTTGCTCAAGACGAGTTAGCGATTTCAACTTAAATTAATTAATTCCAGGTTTCCTCACGATGTTTTCCTTCACCATTGTCAATAGGTAATGTACAAGATAAACTCAGAAGATGGTATTGGTTCAATAAAGAAAATAATAATACTCACAAAGAATTTCTTGCCGCATGTGTTGCAGGAATGATTTCTAGGTCTACTCAGACCATGGTACAGTTGTTTGTGATTGCGTAAAAGCCAATTTGATATGAAAAGCTGGAACAAAGGACATGAAAAGTGACCTTTAAAAGGGTAAGAGGTTTATTTTTACAATAATCTTAATTTTAGGAAATTGTGTTAATAGTTAGGATGGTTAGGATCCTAATTAGACAGTCAGAATGGTTCGTGTCTAAATCTAACTGAGACATTAGGATTTCTAAATTCAAGTGGTGTAATTCAAACTTAACTCTTTCTGGTTTAGTGGTTGGTGGTACTAACCACCTCTTTATTTATTTATTTTATTAAGATCCGCGCCATCTAGTGATGATCTTAAACCGGAAAGAGTTAAAGCATTTATTTCAAACTAACTGCGTCCCGCGGTTTCACCTGCATAAGTCTCGATCCCGTAGGAATATCGGGATAAAAAGTATCCTATATCCTAACCCAAGTTATGGTCTACCCATGTGCCAAATTTCATTTAAATCCGTCATGCCGTTTTAAAGCAAGTTAGTAACAAACAATATACAAAATCGAATCTTTTCTCTTCATGTTATCAGTTTAGTAGATAAACCAAGTACAGGCACTTTTGAATGAGGGTTTTCTGAAATGCCGTTAACTAGGTGGCAGCACTGAGACGTCAGGTCCGGGCAACTGTCAAAAGTGTTAAAGCGCCTATATTTTATTTAATCGTGACTGAATGATGAACAAATGAATGAAATAAATGAAGAACGGCACCATATTATTTTATATTCATTGTCGAAATGGAAGACCTCTTGTCAAAGTGGCGCCAACTGGAGGCGTAAATTTTTAATAAAATCCTCGTTGTCAAGGGGTCGGTCAGTCAGAAAGATGAAGCTAGTTCACAGTAATAAATTTTTAACACTTATCCGAGTTTGATGGCTAAATGGTTTAGAGCCAGACAAAAAAAACCTTTTTCCTTCCGTAATATCTATCTACAGAATCAGTATATCTAAACTTACCTTATTGCATACTTCACATGTATACTGCGATTTTCGTAAATGATAGAAGTCATAGTGTTGCTTTAAATATCCTTTCGAGCTGAATCTCTTATTGCACTCTGAACATGTATAGCTGAAAATTGAAACAAAGTACACGTTTAATTTTTGTAAGTAACTCCGTTTATAATGTGTACATCCCAGAAAAACTGGGTATCAAACAACTGAATAAATTTTAGTGGAAAAATTAAAACATTTTGATTTTTTTTTAATTTTTCTTCATGGGTATCGTTTTCATGGTTTTCGAGGGTGTTAAAGCCGATAGTGGGGTTGAAATGTAAACCCAAGCTTACGGCTTTGAAAATTTTCAAATTTTTCGCCATGGGTGTCGTTTTTATAGTTTACGAGGGTGCTAAAGCCGATACTGAGGTAAATCCAAGATGGCGGCTACGTTGTTACGTTTTTTTTTACTGACAATTAAAACATTTTGATTTTTTTCTGCACTTAGATATAAAAGATATTTGTAAGAAAATACGGACATGACACTCATATATTGAGAAACGAAAACTAATTAAACGTATTCACTGTAGGTAGAAGTTTTATATCATATTAATTTCTTGAAAAAAATTGTGTTTATTTGGAATATAATGGACGCTGAATCAAAGACATTTATTGATTTTCTTAACCATGTTTTCCGTGAAAACTCAAGGAATTTTAAGAAATTCTAGAACTCCAATAAACGAGTAAAAAATGTAACTTATCTTTTGGTAGTTTTAGCTTTTATTAGAATTTAATTAAACAATGTGAATTTGAGCGTCAAAGTTCCATCGCCGAAGGTTTATTCTTGTAAACCGAGTTCGTAAAATATTTATAGTAATTTACACGAAAAAAATAAAATAAAATGTGTAACTCCAACTTGCAAGAAAGAGAATGACACTATCGTTATTCAGAATCAAATAATTAAAACATTTTACTGCTACTGAAAATTACAGCGTCAAAAAACATGATTTGCGTAAAAAGTGTAAATTTTCTTTTTTATTTGACTAATATGAAATTAATTATTGTATTACTCACCCCTCTGAATGATTGGCATTAGACTTCAAATGAATCCTATAGACCTGTATACTTTTATATTGCACATTGCACTGTTGGCAATATGCCAGCTTCTTGGCAATATTGCCGCTATGCTTCACCCTGTGGGTATCTAGCCGAGTCTTAGTTTTGAATGTTTTCTTGCAAATATCACATACGAAGTTGCGTAGTAAGGAGTGCGCCCGGCTGTAAAATAAAAAAAACTTGACATCACGCTTATAGCGAGACGATCGAAGGTTAAGCTACGCTTGCAACGGTCGGTTCGTGGATAGGTGACCATCTATTACATATCGAGAACCCTCCGTGCTTTGGAAAGCATGATAAGCCGTTGGTCCTGGCAGTCATTCATAGATCTTTGACAGTCGTTATGGGTAATCACAAGCCCAAAATTCTTGACAACGTTTCTTATTAAGGGGTATTGTGTTACCCAGTAACTGGGTTTTAGAAGTGCAAACTTCTTTAAGCGCGTTGGCAAACTTCTTTAAGTGCATTTTTGAGATGGGACTAAACCATTGATGTCGCGACACCATGACGACACCTCATTTTTGTAAACGCGATTGTGCTCTTTATTTATATTAAGTTATGGATCAATATTCTATGCAAGTATTTTTACTTTAAAGGTTTCGAAAGTATTATTTTTTGTAAACGCGATTGTGCTCTTTATTTAAATAAGGTTACGGACCAATGTTCTATTCAAGTATTTTTCTTCCACCATGGCGATCTTGTTCAAGTTTTCACTTCTTTCACTTCTGTCGGCACTCCCAGAGTGCCGACAGAAGTGAAAGAAGCGTTTAGAAAACGGTCCTCCAGATATTAAATGCTAATGTGAGTTAATTTGTTTGTTATGTTTTCACGGCTAAACGGCTGAATCGATTTTGTTGAAATTTGGTATGGGGATACTTTGAACCCTGGGGAAGGACATAGGCTACTTTTTATCGACATACCACGCGGGCGAAGCCACGGGCGAAAGCTAGTTTAAAACAAATGCTTTGATTTTGAGTTTAAGATCCAACCACAGTGGTAGCCGGCGAAATTCAACATTTTCTTACGTTTTTTGGAATTTGCAGGTCAGTCTCTTGAACAAATCTAACTTAGAGAGATGTATTAACGATTCTAATGGTTATATTCTGTAAAGCCATATTTGTTACGATTGCGAATCATATTTTAATGAATATAAACCTGACACGGACCAGCAAATTTAAAAAAAAAAAAAAAACTTGGGACAATTTGAATTTTGAGAACTAATTATATGATAGGTATACTCACGTCATATGAGTCCTAATTTGTGGTTTAGATTTGAATTTTGCTCCGCATTCGTTGCACCAAAACTGATGTTCCGTTTGCATGTGTTCTTCTAGATCTTGTGTATTTCTGAGAACGAAATAAACTTCAAATCAATCAATCTACCTAGCCTTTTCCCAATTATGATGGAGTCAGCTTAGTCTAATTGGATGCAGCTGAATTCCAGTATTTTACATGGAGCGACTGCCTATCTGACCAACACAACACAGTAACTGGGATAAACGATACCCCTTAGTATTACCAGTTGTCAAACTTTCAAAGCTGAGATCAAATGTCGCTTAAGTAACCTATTGAGCCTGAATCTGAACATCTGCATCTGAAACTGTGTTGAGCAATAAAATTTGAATTTACCTCTTTTTAGTATTACACAACTACCCAAAAAGGAGTTTAATGTTTTCAGATATCGTGGCCCCCGGCAACAGAGCAACCGAAGGAACACGGGTGGGTTTTAGTCAGTAAGAGTCTGACACGCCCTCCCGCTCCGCCCAGAGCGGGAGAAGTTATTTGATAATTTCTCACCCAAAAAAAAAGTGTTCATGTATGTATGTATGTGAGTTTCTTTGTTCCACCATAACTTTTAAATGCCTGAACAGGTTTGGATGTATGGGGTATCGTTAGAATCCTTACATCATCCCGAGTGACATAGGCTATAATTTTGTTTTTGCAGCGAAAGGTCACTCAAACCAGCGCTGGGGCTCTGTCTTGCATAGGGTCGTAGCATAATGCTGAGCGATAGCCGATTTGCGTGGATGTGACGCATGCTTCCCCAACTTTTTTTTAAACTTTTTTATGTATTTAAAACTTTTTTTTTTGCGTCATGTTTACCGCAAATAAACGTTTTTTCTTTCTTTTCTTTTCTTTCATTTACTCGCTGACTAAAAAGATAAATAAAATTGTCATCCTTTTCAATTAAATAGTGTTCCACACAACAACACCACGGTCCCCGATAGCAATGACAATTTTATTTATCTTTTTAGTCAGCGAGTAAATGAGTGACCTTTCGCTTTGTATACAGGGTGGCAGGGACATTGACGCGGAAACTGTTACCATGGATCTAGTTCATGATTCTGAACCCCCTGCGTTGAAATTTTTCTATAAATATTAGAAAAGTGCAATACCTGCGCAGACTAAATGTATGGAACAGCTGATTTAAAAAAAAAAAAACGACGAAAACTTTCAACGCAGGGGTGTTCATAATCATGTACTGAATCTATGGTAACAGTTTTCGCGTCGATGTCCCTGCCACCCTGTATACAGATTAAATACAACTTGTTTTTTATTCATTTTTAGTTCGTTTTTTGGCAGGGCAGTGTTTTTTTTTTTTCTAATGTGTAAGGATGAGGTTATACTTAATTGGTTATTGTGATGTGATGAGAACTTACTTGGCCACAAAATAACACTGTGAACAGTGTATGCTGTCAGGTTTGTCAGCTGCGTGCTTGATCTTACAGTGATTGACCGCCGAGCGCAAGTCGTTCCCCTGATACTTGCATAGCCTACACCTGTAGACCACATAGTGCTTTCTCTTATGTTTATTTAACGCTAATTTGTGAGGAAATCGAACGCTGCATACTTCGCAGATGAGGTCACCAATTCTCTGGAAAAAAAAATCTCCCAATAAAAGTAGAAAATAAAAATACATGGTAACATTTGATGGTAGGTTTTCTGGTCAACTTGTGATTTGCAAGAGTTTGAAAATGATTTTTTGATGTGTACACTAACAACTTTCCTCCCGCTTTCCTTCATAAAATCAAAATCTAAATAATCAAATCTGTGAGAGTGATTCGTGAAACGAGTGATTCGTGGGACGGAAGTGAGTCACAGGAAGCCGGGGAAGCGCGCGCTATTTGATTTGACCGATGAGCGCACGCGGTGCTAGAGTTGGCTGTCAGAAACGACCTTGACGAGGCCCCTTTAATGTTGCTTATTACCAAGGTGAGATGTCAGATGTTACACATCATGTGCGACTGCTGTAAGGCTTGCGTTTGCTTTTATGGCAAAGTTGTTTTCCATTGTTTTCACAACCCTAATTTTTTGACAGTTGTGTGATACGGCCCATAACACGGTAAATTGGTGTAGTCGTGTCAATTTTTGATATACAACGATTTCGCTTTCGTTGGTCTACTGGTCGCAAGCGCTAATGCTGACTATAATCAGCTCAAGCTCAAGCTGAATTTATCAGTGGCAATAGGCTCGCCCCCCATTACATGAGACTTAAACATAACTGGCGACATGTGGGTGTACTGGATGTACACCTCTGCCTAACCTTTCGGGGAATACAAGCATGATGTATGTATAACAATGACATACCTCATCATGCTTCTTCTTCATATGACTTCTATACTTCTCCTCCTTTCTGAACCCAAGCACACAACCATGACATATATGAGGCAGTTTCCTGAACGAGGGATGATTTCTTCTTTCCTCTCTGAGTCGTACCATCTCCTCCCCACTTAGTACAACTTGTACGAACTTCTCTTCAAATTCTGTATCATTTGTGTCTCTAACTTTTTGTAATATCTTTTTGGTAGCTCTGACGCCATCTTTTTTTTGTCTACTGACAGTTCTTATTGTTAAATCTGTGTTAGGTTTTGTTTCTAAACTTTCGAAATTTATAGTTACTTCATTAAATTTTTCATCGTGAGAAAAGTTTTCTTGTTTTCCAAACAAATTATGATCATATTTGTTTTCTATTACATCTGCTTCTGAATTAATATTTTGGTGTTTTTCTGTTTTTTCAATTGGATTTTGATCTACTACTAAAGTATCGTCTAAACTTTCATCAACTTGGTCTCGTTTATCATCAGTTTTGTCTAAATTATCATCACTTTGTTCTACATTTTCTTCTTTTATAGAATTTTGATCTTCTATTAGTTTAGTGTCACAGTTGGTTTCACAAACCGAAAAACAATACATATTGGTTGTAGAAAGTGTTGTTAGAGATTTTATGTTGAAATGCTGGAAAATAATAGTCATTATTTTTTTATAATTTTTTTAATTATTTCTAGTATAGCTTGTCCTCTTTGAAATGACGCACCCCACTACCGCATTTTACACACACGGTAATGCGGCAAGTAGCAAGATGCTTGAATAGTTTTAATTGATGAACTTATTTATTTTAACTTAAATACAATAGCTAGCTCGAGCATGCTCGCCCTGCTACGTCTGCACTGACCCCTATAGAGTCACAAAGTTATCTGACCTAGGTGTCGTAATTGGAACAAAAAAAAACATTGTGAAAAGTGATAAGATCTGTTATTCTTATCCACAAACAACGGCACTGTCACCAAGACTCACGGCTTGTGGGACTGTACTACTGATGTGCCATACATTCTTGCCTGAGTCGGCTATTATCATAATGGTTAAACGGAAGTGATGATTTTATAGAAATGTAAGCTTTATTACCTCTGTAGTTTGTGACAAAGTCTCCTGTGCTTTCTTTGCTCTATTCTTAAAGCTATAGAACTTTGCCAGGATACTCCTGCATTCCCAACATACTCCACCAGGGGACTCATGTAGCTGAAAGCACTTTTTTTTAAATAAAGTGAAAGTGTAGATGTTTTATATCATGAGGCTGGGTTGGTGTGCATTGTGTTTGAGTGTGATGCATATGATGGTCAGACGCGATCAAGAAAGCTGTTGGAGGCAGTATGTACAAAGCGGTCCACATTGCAGAAAACCGCATAACTTGGAGACGCGTCGTATGTGGTCGCGATCCTCAGCATTGAGGGAATGAAGAAGAAGATGCACATTACACATTGTTTCTAGGTGCACAAGCTTGGGAGCACTCAGTATTGGCCGAGCCACTCTTATACAAACAAATAAGACTGTCAACTTCGTGAGTTAACATCTGTAATTCATAAAAATTCTAAATAAAAATATATTTATTTATTTATTTAACCATTTATGCACACACATATAAACAGACAAGAAGAAAGGAACAGAAAAATACGTACAAAGGCAATGCTTTTGTTATTGATTTTTTAAACTTTCATGGATTTTCAAGAATAGAGTTCACATCCGCAAAGATTATTTTATTGTTTTCTAGGATTCTAGGGTATTTTAAAGGCAAAACTGGGCCTAAAACCATTTACGTCGCGACAAAGCGAAAGGTTTGTATTTTTTATTTTGGTTGACTACCTGGAAGAAAACTCACTGCTATCACCTTCTCAGTATGGTTTTCGATCTGGCTTGTCGACCAGCAAAGCCATTCAAGGTTTAACAAGTTTGTTTCTGAAAAACTCGACGAAAACAAATAGGTTATAGCAATCTTCATGGACCTTGCCAAGGCCTTTAACTCAGTCTCCGTCCCTCTGTTGGTGAACAAATTGGAGAGCATTGGTGTAAGGGATGCTTAGCAGAAGTATTTTTCCAACTACTTCACCAACCGATTCAAGAGAGCTAAAGTAGACGACTGGACTAGTAGTGATCTTCCTGTCGTGCACGGCGTCCCACAGGGCAGAATCCTCGGTCCTCCTTTATTTCTAACATTCATCAACGACCTCTGTGAGCTCAAGATGCCCAGCGGAAAGATCATAACTTTTGCTGACGACACTGCGCTTTTGTTTGACGCCGATACATGGCCCGACGTTTTCAATTGTGCACAGATGGGGTTGAACTTAGTGTTGTCATGGCTAGCTAATAATAGACTCGCTTTGAATGTTGATAAGACAAAGTATATTTCTTTCTACATAAAACAAAACCTACTTTTTCACTCTATAATTTCAGAATTACCGCTCATTCATCCTCATACCTTTTGTCTCATAGTACTCATTGCTTATGTCCCCACCTTCATAAAACAGATTCAATAAAGTACTTGGGCGTTATGCTAGATAAAGTTTTCAACCGCACATAGATGCTCTTTCAGCTAGAATCCGTAAACTAATATTTGTGTTTAGAAATCTTTGTCATGTTTCGGACGCTGACTTATTGAGATCAGTTTATTTTGCTTTATGCCAATCGCTAATCTCGTATTGCATAACTGCACATGCACAAAGGGCAGTTCTAAAGGTTAGTAATTTCCTGCCTTTCTTATTTCCCACCAGAGAACTTTCGTACTGATGAGAACTGGACACTATTCAAAGCTACAAGGAATAGATGTAATCAGATGATACGCAACGCTAAACGCCGCCACATTCTAGATTCTATAAATTCTTTCTCTTCTGCCGTTATTTGGACATTTCTTGGAACTCTTGGTATCGGCAAACCGTGACATTTAGACCTTCCCAATTCAATTGACTTAGACGATCTCAACCGTCATTTCTCCACTGTTTCTACCATGGATCGTCTAACCAAATAACAAACTCTGTCCCTAATTTCTGGTCTAACGCGTCCCCATATTAATCCTTTCCGTTTCGTCCCAGTTGACCCGGGAGCGATCACAAAAATCCTCCTATTCATTAAATCAAAAGCGGTGGGATGTGTCAATATCACCCGTGATATGATAATTAATATTCTGGATCATCTCCTACCCACGATTACCCACGTTGTAAATTTTTCCTTATACACCGGTGTTTTTCCTTCCCTGTGGCGCAAAGCCTATGTTCATCCACTACCTAAGGTTTCTAATCCCTCTCTTCCTACCCATTTTCGCCCCATTTCTATCCTTCCCTTGCTATCCAAAATGCTCGAGGCCTGCGCCCACAAACAATTCTCCAATTTTGTTCATCGTAACTTAGTTATTAGCCCTCTTCAGTCTGGGTTCAGGGCCGGTCACAGCACTGTTTCCGGCCTCCTTAAAGTGACTTGCGATATAAGGTCAGGACTGGAAGATACCAAAGTTACTGCACTAGTGTTGGTCGATTTCTCGAATGCCTTTAATACCGTCAGTCACGATATCCTGTTTGCCATTCTGTCCCATGTTATGGTCTCTCCCGAGGCACTGTAATGGTACTCCTCTTACCTTCAGGAACTTCAGCAGTCCGTTCATGCTGGTGCGATTTGGATACTGGCGTTCCACAAGGCGGTATTCTTTCTCCTCTTCTATTTTCTATATTTATCAATTTTATTACTTCCGAGCCTCAGTGTGCGTATCATCTGTATGCAGATGACTTGCAGTTATACTGTCAAGGGAGGGTTGAAGAAATACATGACGCTATCGACAAATTAAATAGGGACTTGATAGCCATCAAAACTTGGTTTGATAGATTTGGCGTAGCAGTAAACCCTAATAAGTGTCAGACGATTATCATCGGAAGTTCTCGAGTAGATTTGGCGTAGCAGTAAACCCTAATAAGTGTCAGGCGATTATCATCGGAAGTTCTCGAGAGTACAAGTAAGGTGGCTAGTACAACCTTGCCACCAGTGCTCTTCAACGGTACGGTCGTCCCATTTAGTATTAATGTGAAGGACCTAGGCTTGCACATTGACAGTACACTGAGCTGGCGTACTCAAGTCACCAGGGGCAGCCAGAAGGTTACTGGAACGCTGCGGGCTTTGTACTGACTGAAAAATTTACTACCAACAAGTACGCCTTAATTTTCCCTATCATCGATTATGGTGATGTGTGCTACTATGACCTGAATGCAAATCTGCTCGACAAACTTGACCGTCTTCTCAATAACAGTATTCGATTCGTGTTCAATCTGCGTAAATATGATCATGTCTCTGGAAATTGGTGGCCCATACGCCAGCGCAGAGAGCAAAGGGCAATGACCACCTTGTTTTCATTTCTTGACTCTCCCACTTCCCCTAATTATCTAGCCCCCTACTTTCAGTACATTTGTGACAAACATAGTAAGAATCTACGGTCATCAAATAGTCGCGTTCTTCAATGCCTCACTCACCGCACAGACTTCGTTCACTCTTCCTTCTTCGTTCAGTCTATCTCTCTGTGGAATGCGCTCCCCCTGGAAATCAGGATGGCAACCAACCGATTATCCTTTAAAGTTGTTGATCCATTGACGGCACGGTTGGCGCAGTGGTTAACCGATTGACTGCTGCGCTGCGTGTCGCGGGTTCGACTCCCGCACGGAACAAATATTTGTATGACCTTCAAGTAGTTGTTCCGGGTCTGGCTGTTTGTGTATGTGAGTTTAAATGTTTGTGAACGCACCCACAATTCAGGAGAAATTACTAAAGTACCCGTCACGAGAAGCTATAAATTATGTAAACAAACATCTTTTACTAAGTAAACATTTTATACTGCGAGATAATAATAAATTGACCATATTCAATCGACATGAAATATAGACGGGTTATATGAAAGTAACAACCTATTTAATTTAGTCGGATCATATTTTAACGACGCAAAGCGCTATCGTTTGTGTTTCTTGGTACCGGAACGCGTCCGTCGCAGGGATTGTAAACAAAATACAAATTTTAAACTTGACGAGGTAAAACAATGATTACAAGAGGGACTGCAGCAGATTACTTCGGAAAATTGGAAGCGTTGTGTGGAGCATGTTATCAAGGAAGACGATAATTTTTATTCCAAAATCGATGAGATGATTGATAAAACTGTAGACAGCTTCGTGATACATGTCACTGATTCTGACACAGAAATGGAAACATCTGAATCTGACGAATAATTATTCTTAAATAATATATGTTAATCAATATTTGTTACTTAATAATTTATTAAATCTTAAACAAATTCATTTTTTTTGTTGGTCCAAATGTTGTGAACTCCTGAACACTTGTTTACAAAATTTATAGCTTCTCATGACGGTTACTTTAGTCTGGGACAACATTAAAAAAAAAAAAACAGTGGCACTCGGGGAGTGCCGACAGAAGTGTGAAAACTTGAAAAAAAATCGGCACAGCGGTAATCAACGCGTTGATGTCTTTTTAACCGTCTTACGAATTTTCGATCAGGTCACGTGTCCTGACGCGAGTTTAACATTTTTTACCCATTACAAAAAAAGTGCACAACGCCGCTAAAGAAGTTTTCACTTTAAAAAAAATCCCTTAAAGTTCGCGAGCACATTCGTAAGAACCTGGCAGTATCATCACAATGTTAATGTTTTCCCATTGTTTGTCTTCTTTGATTTAGTATATTCATGTATTTATGTATATTTAATTGTGCTTGTTTTTATATATATATAATCTATATATACAAAAATGAATCCCTATTTCCCTTGGTTACGGCATCACGCTAAAACGGCTGAACGGATTTGGATGAAATTTGGCAAATGAGTAAACCATGACCCGGAGAAGGACCTAGGATACTTTTTATCCCGATATTCCCAAAGAATCGAGACTAATGCGGGTGAAACTGCGGGGCGCAGCTAGTTAGGCATATATATTATATTTATAGTTTGTGATAGGAATATGTGAATATTAACATTTCAATATTTTTTCAAAGGTTGACTGGTTGACTCTTAGCCTGGTTACAAAAATTGAACTATGATGCCACGGAGCAGCTACTCATTGTTCCCTCATAATATATAATATTTTTTCTTGACTGTACCAAAATCCCTACACACCCACACTCACACCATCATTCTACTTATCCTCACACTTCAGCTGCCCATTACACATGCATTACACTATTCAAATTTTATTTTTTATTTTTTTATTAAATAATTTAAACAAGTCTGTTTTAGTTTTTCCTTCATCAATAAATAATTTGTCTAGTGTTTGAGAATTGACCATAGTAATGTACTAGTATATTATCTGTGGTAATGTTAATTAGATTAAGTTCGGCGTGAGAGCCTGGTGATCCGTCACACAGGGTATCCTAGTATGGACGCCAGTCTCCCGCAAAGGAGAGTTTTATGCATTTTTATCAAAACGTAATAATTCTTGTCTCTATGTTTATTACTATGTGAACCTTTGTGAAGACAGAAATATAAATCATTATTAATTTGTGACTTCAAAGGTTTATTTTGTATAAAATCTTTAATAGGATGTTTTTTTTAGAAAAAGCTTACCTCTTCATAATGTATTTCATGTAGCAACGTTGTTATTTTATGCACAGGGACTAGATGGCGGTCCGAGCTTAGACATGTCACGCATATATTTATTTGTTCTTCCATTTTTGTTACTGTTACACATAAATACTAAATACTCCTCATTAGATAAAATTATTATTGTTATATTACAAAATCTAAGCCAGCAGCTACACATCAAAAACAAAAACAACAAGGCAAAGAATAAAGTTTTTTTTTTGATCTTGCTGGTTTGACATTTATATTTAACGTGATACCCAGTCTTTTAGAACTCACCGGTTTTTGTATGGCACTTATAAATAAACAGAATCCGTCTCATAAGAAAAGTCCCGCAGCAATAAGTAGAACCAGCATAATAACCAGCTATTATTATTTAATTAAAACATTCCTACAACAGGCACCTTTAATTTAACCATTGCATCAAAAAGCATTTTTCATAAAATCGTAAAATGGAAAAGCTGTCTGTAAGACAACTCAGAATGGAAGCGAAGTGTGAATTGACTTTATCTGTGAGGATGCTAAAATGACACTAACATCCGACAGATAAAAATAAAAAAAAACAAGTTTTTTTTTTATTTCAGCTTATTTTGTTAAAAATAGATTTCATAAGAATAATAGATTTGAAAAACCCAAGAATCATTTAATAAATTTAATTTAATTTAATCTTGGAGAAACCATTTTGTATATCTTCGAAAACATTTTTTATTTCCTTGTTTGAATAAGATATTATGATGTATACATGTACTTCAAGATTGTTTTTTTTTAAACATCTTATTTTGCGCATATTATTAATAAAACATCAATTCAATTCAGATTAAAATATTTATTTACAAAATTAAATAATTTTCAGACTAGTTATATAAAAACACTATCTATAGTCGGGCAACTGTTGCCGAACAATCGCTCAACAGTCGCGCTTCTTCCGTGCCCCTCCACCTTTGTGCACAAGCCGCGTATGTGTGTACAAGGCAGCGCTTTGCTTGAAAGTATCGCCACAGTCTTCACACATGAACGATCGCTGGTCTGAATGTGTGAACTGATGACTACGAAGCGTTGCTAAAGTCTGTGAGATGAAGAAATAAAAACAGTTAGACGTCATTAATTAAATGCAATAAAATAAGCTTATAAAGTCGCAAATATGCCTGTGAGCGTCTGGTGGCTAAAATGATAACAGTCGCATGGGTCGATCGAAGGTTAAGCTACGCTTACCGCAGTCGGTTCGTAATGGGTAACATATAAGTTCTTGTCAATTTTGTATTAAGAACGTTACGTTTGTAAGAATACATCTCAAAATCCAATATCAAGCTTAACTTAAGTTGGAATTAATTTTTTGACGAGATGGTATTCAAAATAATATAATACCAGCCTATTATTGTCTCATTGCAGGGTACAGGCCGAGTCTCATACAGAGAAGGCATGAGCATTGATCACCACGCTTGCTCAAGACGAATTAGCAATTTCATACTTATATGAACTAATTCCAGTTCTCACGATGTTTTCCTTCACCGATGTCAACAGGTAATGTCCAAGATAAACTCAGAAGATGATATTGGTTTAATATAGAAAATAATGATACTCACAAAGAATTTTTTTCCGCATGTGTTGCAGGAATGATTTCTAGGTCTACTCAGACCATGGTACAGTTGTTTGTGATTACGTAAACGCCAATTTGATATAAAAAGCTGGAACAAAGGACATGAAAAGTGACCTTTAAGAAGGTAAAAGGTTTATTTTTACAGTACTCTGAATTTAGGAAAGTGTGATAATAGTTAGGACAGTCAGGATGGTTCGTGTCTAACTGACTCGTTAGAATTTCTAAATTCAAGTAGTGTAATTCGCAATTAAAGCATTTTTTTTTTCAAATAAACCAATTACAGGCACTTTTGAATGAGGGCTTTCTGAAATGGTGTTCACTATCACTAGGTGGCAGCACTGAGACGTCAGGTCCGGGCACCTGTCAAAAGTGTCAAAGCGCCTATATTTTCTTTAGTCGTGACTGAATGATGAACGAATGAAAGAAACAAATGATGAACGTCACCATATATTTTATATTAATTGTCGAAATGGAAGACCTCTTGTCAAAGTAGGCGTAAGTTTTGACGAAACCCCTCGGGTCGATCAGTCAGAAAGATGAAGTTAGTTGACCGTAATAAATCTTTAACACTTATCCGAGTTTGATGGCTAAATGATTTACAACCAGACAATAAATAAAAAAAACTTTTTCTTTCCGTAATATCTATCTACAGTATCAGTATATTTAAAAAGAAAAGAAAGAAAAAAAAAAAGAATTTACTTATTAAACTAACTTGACTTCAACTTGTATTTGTTTTAAACCTACCTTATTGCATACTTCACATGTATACTGCGACTTTCGTAAATGATAGAAGTCAAAGTGTTGCTTTAAATATCCTTTCGACCTGAATTTCTTATTGCATTCTGAACATGGATAGCTGAAAAATGAAACAAATGACACATTTAATGTTTGTAAGGAACTCCGTTTATAACGTGTACATCCCAGAAAAACTGGGAATTAAACCACTGAATAGATTTCAGTAAAAAAATAACATTTTGAATTTTTTCTGCACTTAAATATAAAATATGTTTGTAAGACGATACGGACATGGCACTGAGGTAAGCTGAACTAGCAGGTAAGAAAACTTACAGTTAGTGACCTAATCTAGTGCGATCATATGGGTTCTGCCACCCTTGTTCATCTAGTGCACACTACTTTTTCTTTTTCATTTGACTAATATGAAATTAATTATTGTATTACTCACCCCTCTGAATGATTAGCATTAGACTTCAAATGAATCCTATAGACCTGTATATTTTTATACTGTACATTGCATTGTTGGCAATATGCCAGCTTCTTGGCAATATTGCCGCTATGCCTCACCATGTGGGTTTCTAGCCGCGTCTTAGTTTTGAATGTTTTCTTGCAAATATCACATACGAAGTTGCGTAGTGCGGAGTGCGCCCGACTGTAAAAGAAAACAAAATTTGACATCACGCCTATAGCAGGTCGATCGAAGGTTAAGCT
Organism: Omphaloscelis lunosa; assembly: GCA_916610215.1. Lineage (NCBI taxonomy): Eukaryota > Metazoa > Arthropoda > Insecta > Lepidoptera > Noctuidae > Omphaloscelis > Omphaloscelis lunosa. The sequence continues at coordinate 7,619,587 of OU744270.1, forward strand.
ACGCTTGCCGCGGTCGGTTCGTAGATGGGTGACCATCTATTACATATCGAGACATACAGAGGAAGCATATTGAACCGTTGGTACCGGCTGTCATTCATAGATCTTTGGTAGTCCTTACGGGTAATCAGAAGCCCAAGTCTGACAACCTTTCTTACCAAGGGGTACCGTGTTACCCAGTAACTGGGTTGTGGAGGTCATATAAACGCAGTCGCTCCATGTAAAATACAAGCTGTATCCGGTTAGACGGGAAGCCGACCCCAACATACAATATGGCCTATATAACTTGAACTTGACGCAGACGGCTGCGCAATAACATTTTTTAGGATAGTGAATTGATAACGTACCGTGTTAGGGTTCGCGACAAGTCAATCGTCATCCTGAGGATGCCTCGTTGAGAGGTGAAACACGTGTCGATTTCTTTCAGAGTTTTTTATGGCTCTTTAGAAAAAGCGGAACAGGTTACTAAATATATCCACGTCTATTGAATTTTTTAGGAACCAAATGGTGACGTGAGGCGAGTGTGAGTAAGAGAGCATGCGCGAAAGTTAATAGTGCCTATGTTCAGAACTGCCAAGTTATATCGGCTGTATTGTAGTTGGGAAAGGAAAATAATTGTGAAAGCCCTGCATATTTCTGAAAGGACTTCCCCTTGTAGAGGTGTTTAGCCCCTAGTAATGTATGTGCGGCTGAGTTTATTGTTATTGACAGGGCATAAATTCAGACTTTGGTGGACAATATACGTAATGTAATAATAACCCAATATCTCTTTATCAAACCCGCGTATTAGAAACAGTGCCACTGGACCAACGATTTCAAAAAGGTCTTTGTTAAACAAAAAATATGATACTTAAATTAATCGGCGAAACTTTACAGAGGTGATAGGAACCGATATCTAATAAAGTAATAACGAGAAAACAATAAAAAAATGTATTTCCAAACTCATAATTTCAATGAATTACTTAATCAGCTGTAATGCTTGAATAATATTTAAATTCAGAATTTGAGATAATTATCAAGTATTAGAACAACTAACTCAATGTCATGGCATAGTTTCATATTCCATTGCAATTACTTTTTAAGATTTTTTATACTTTACTAACAAAAATGGATTGTATGATCTGGAATAAACGGTTATATCATTAATTACAAATGGTCATTTAAAACTCAACTTAGAATGCATTACACTAAAGTATATAGTTGAGTAAGTGGCGATTGGATGTAAATTTTCTGAGATTAAAGTATAGACCTTGTACACTCACCTCATATGTCTTCTAAGATTGTTCTTGTCTTTGAATTTGATTCCGCAGTCACAGAAAAGGGAATGTTCCGTGTGCATGTGTTTTTCTAAATCTTCTGGGGTTCTGAGGAGAAAATAAACTTCTAGTACTTACTATTATTTATATTTGGTAAAAAAAGAAATAGCGCGAAACGAGCTCCATAGATGGCGCCATTAGCACAAGCAGTACAAAAGCACAAAAGCAAAACGACAAACGAAAAAAAAATACAATTGTCAATTTGAAAAAAATACTGGATATTTTTTTTTTTTTATATCTGTGACGTAGTACTGGTGTAATTATGTTAAAGTTTGTTTAAATTAACTTTAACATATGGCTGAAATTGGTTTGACATAATAAAATAACTCTAAAACGGAATCGTATTTATTGTTTTCCCGCGTTATGTTTCAAATATTAATGTGGCAAATTTGTTACTTATGCGGCACATGTCCCTAAAGGTTCATAAGAAAAGCTGCATTAACCATGTCTTTTACAGGATCAGCACATTTCTGATCTGACACCATCTGTCTGGCATTAATGCTGAAATGGACCTTTTTGGCGGAGCCGTGAGGCATACACTGTTGTTGTTAAAACATTATTTTCACTTCTTTTCGGTATTTTGTGTTTCATAAACTGATTCCAATTTTTTTTTAATGAAAACTTCTTTAGGCGCGTTAGGTATTTTTGATATGGGACTAAACCACTGATTTCGCGATACCATGAAGACATCTCATTTTTGTAAACGCGATTGTGCTCTTTATTTATCGGATCAATGTTCTATGCAAGTATTTTTACTTTATAGTTTTTATAAACGCGATTGTGCTCTTTATTTGTATTACGTTACGGATCAATGTTCTATGCAAGTATTTTCACTTTAAAGGTTTCGGAAGTATTTTTTTTGTAAACGCGATAGTGCTCTTTATTTAGATAAGGTTACGGACCAATGTTCTATTCAAGTATTTTTCTTCCACCAAGGTGATCTTGTTCAAGTTTTCACTTCTGTCGGCACTCCTGGAGTGCCACCTCTTCTTTATTTTTTTGTTTTCTTTATTTCTTAAAAGTAAGCCAATAATTAACAATACTTACTTGACCACAACACTACACTTAGAACAATGTATGCTATCAGGTTTGTCTGCTGCATGCTTAGCCTTGCAATGATTCACCGCTGACATAAACTCATGAGCCTCATATTTACACAGTCGACATCTGTACACCACATAGTGCTTGTTCTTATGGTTGTTCAAAGCTAGTTTGTGGCGTAAACGGATGCTGCATACATCGCAGATTTGGTCGCCAATGCTCTAGAAAAAGGTACAAAAGGTAATTTTTAATATAAATTGATTATTTGCACAGAATGTAGGTATACATGTGTCTGGTTACAAAAATAATGTTTGGTTCCAGATCCATTCTACCATTAGGCATGCAAACATTTTTAATTGGCAAAAACATTTGTTGTGACTTGTAACATTTGTTGGAAGGAAGTCCAGAAATGATTTTTTCTTATGGCAGCTAGCTTATGGACGAAAGTTGTAGTCTATGGATGTAGTTGTAGTGCATGCGTGTGATTTGAAATAAGCGACGATAATTAAGTCTGAAATAAGTTAAAATTAACTTAAATACATAAGACCAGTAAGATATTTATTTTCATTTTATTTCTCAGCAACAGCCTTTTTTTGGGTTTATCAAATAACTTCTCCCGTTCTGGGTGGACCGGGAGGGCGTGTCAGACTCTTACTGACTAAAACCCACCCGTGTTCCTTCAGTTATCTGTATGTTGCCAGGAACCGTGGTAATACTTTCGGACAAACCCACAACCCCGGCAGGCATCGGCCCTAGCGGACCCCTTCAGCTCTGAGCAGCAGCCTGGAGTCTGGATTTGTGCCTAGTTGAAGGCAATAGGCTTAACCCCTATTACCCTCAATGCCAAGCTATTGATTACAAAATGAATACAGCTGACGTGGTTCAAAGGCCGCCCAACTTATATGGGACTGGGCAGGACATGTCTGCCATATGCCGGACAAAATTCTGGCCCCAAATAGCACAAAACTGGGTGCCCTGAAACAATAAGACGGGGTCGTGACAGGCCACGTAGGAGATTGCGGGACGAACTGCATAGATTCCGTCTAAACTGGAAGGAGGACGCGTGGGCTCGCGAAAGATGGAAGGACTGGAATGAGGTCTTTGACAAGGAGAGGGAAAGTGCAGCGAAGAAAAAAAATTGGTATCTGGCTAATCAATACATACCTCATCATGCTTCTTCCTCAAATGTAAACTATAAGTATCCTTCCGTGTAAAGCCAAGTACACAACTATCACATTTATAAGGAAGCTTCTTAAAATTATGATGATCTCTTTTCCCTTCTCTTGCTTTAAGCATCTCTTCTTCACTCAATACAACTCGTACAAACTTCTCTTGGAACTCTTCAACATCTCTTTCTATATCTCTTTTAACTTTCTTTTTTCGCAAATGTTTGTTGCCTTCTTTTTCAATAGTTTTTACATAAATATTTTCGGTTGATTCATGAAGTTTTACATCAGTTTCACTAAAAATTACTTTGGCAAAGTTAATTTTAACTCCATTTTCATATCGAGAACATCTTTTTTTGCTTAAAAAATTACGATTGTGTTTATTTTCAACCACATCTACGTAGACTTTTTCAATTTTTTCAGGTATGTCACATGATTTGTCATCAAAGTCAGAAGTTTTTTCATCTAAATCTGAAGTGTTGTCTATATCATAATCATCATCATATGCTATACAGTCTTTTATTTCGTGTTTTCTTAATAAATTAACATCGTGTTTTGTTTCTATTAGATTATTATAGGCAATTTCCTCTTTATCAAAATCTGTTTTATTTTCATCACAATCTGAATTGTTATTTATGTTTTCACTTTGGTCTACAATTTCTTGTTTTATAGAATCCGGTTCAGCTTTTAATTTTATGTTACAGTTGGATAAAGGATCAGAGCTATAGGTGTACTGGTAGTCATAGAAGACACTGGTTTTTGATGTCAATGTTGTTAGCGGTTTTATATTTAAATGCTGGAAAATAAATGCTTGTTTTAAAGTTATTTAATTAATAATAAAAATTATTTATTTATTTGGTCATATTTTAAGAATATTGCCTCGTTTTTAAAGTCTAAAAGAATAATGTCTCACTCCATATGCTATGCTTTGACAATGTTTTTGTTAGCATGTATTGAATCAAAGCCCAAACAATTTCCATTTTGGTGTCCAAAAATATGTATTAATGACATAATAAATTAGCCTCCTTTTGTGAGCCTCAAATAATTTCAGAGGATGAATGAATATTTTTTCTTTTACACTATGGAATATCTTTTAAATATGAAATAAGATCAGTTCAATATGAGACACAATATTTCTCACAAAAAAAAAAAAAAACTTGAAATGTAAGCTATAATACCTCTGTAGTTAGTGACAAGGTCTCTTGTGCTAGCTTAGCTTTTTTCTTAAACCTATAGAACTTGGCCAGGATACTCCGGCATTCCCAACATACTCCACCATGGAACTCTTTCAACTGAAAACCGAAACCCATTTATTATTATAAAATCTAAAATAATGGTTATTCTTATTCAAGATAATTATCAAACAATACCTACCTAACATATTTTTATTAATTAATTAAGTATAAGTTGTTATTTATGTACATCTCATTTTAATTTTGACTAATTGAATATTATAACTTCATCATCTGGTGGTAAGGAATAAAAGTATTGCAACCAGAGTAAAACAACATAAATTTTGTTATATAGGTACAGATTTGTAAGCCAATAGACATTTAAGGCCATGTAACATAGCCTTATGACTATCAGCTTATAATCAAATTCAATATACATACACAAACACATCACAAGTCGCACACATACTAACACATCATACAGTTTAAGTTAGCATACAAGTCTAATTAGATTCTATTTAAACTTTTGTACTACTTCTGGGGAACCTGTGTTGACCATGGAACCTAGCTAGGACGCTAGATTCACTTCTGTAATCAATTACGCCTTTAGTTTTACGATCGATCTCTCATCATCATCTTCCTGCCTTTGTCCCTTGTTAATTGGGGTCGGGGCAACACGTTTTCTTCTTCCATTCTCCCCTGTCAACCGGGAGGGGCTGACAGGGGAGATGAAAAACCCCAAATTACCACAAATTGTAAAATTGTATTTATTGTAACAGACTAATTTTTTTTGTGTGGTAAGTATTTACCACACTTCAAAAAAAATTAATAAATTAAATATATTTTATGCAGCACTCTTACAACTGCGAGATATTTTTAAACATTGTTATTTAGATTTTAATTAACAAAAACACAAACCTGTGCGAAATGTATTTCTTGGAGTAAAATTGTTATTTTATGCAAAGGAACGAGGCAGCGGTCCATGCTTAGACATGTCAGGCATATATTTAATGTTTCTTCCATTTTTATTAATGTTTCATATCTATTTTAAAATAAAGTTGCTAAAAAACACAATCACACGATCAATCACAACATGAAAATAAAATGTAACAACTTTTTTAATGATTCGGTTGGTTTGACAGTTATACTTTTATGTGATACCCTGTCTTTTAGGACTACAGAACTAAGAGATCCCAAAAACCGTAAGACTGAACTCACTGAATAAAAGCGAAGTGTGAATTAACTTTAACCATGGACTGCCATAGATAATGTGTGAATAAGAAATGACACTGACAATTTTCGGTTAGAAAACAGCTGATTTTGGTAAACAATGTAACGCAAAACTTAATAATTTCTTTCATTCGTTAACTATGGCAGCAACTTACACAAAAAGGTGTCGGATTTGTTTAAAAAGTGACACAGAAGATAATATTAGTGATTCGTCATGTTACACTAAGTTTTTTATTCAAGTTTTGTCAGTGAAAGTGAGTAACGTTTTTGTAAAATTGTTTTCCATTTAAAGATAAATATTGAATCGGTGTCTAGAGGCACAGGCGTAGAGCTGTATGATACAGTAACTTCTTAAAACCCTAGCAATTTAAAATTCCTCGAATAATTATCCTGAAAAACTTTTTTAAAACTTTATAAATTTATAGGGCTTCAATGAAAAGTTACTGCTTTGCATCTGGTGTAGAGCCGCTTTGAGACGAGCAATGGCCGTATTTACATTAGCATTGGAGTCGGAAAAAAAACTACGCAATAAGGTACCCGCCAAACTTTTTGAATACTTTTTCCAGTGAGAGACGTAGCCATACATGACTGGATAGCACCTTACATTTTTAACCGACATCAAAAAAGTAGGAGGTTATGAATTTGACGGTTATTTTATTGTACTTATTTATATACACCGGTTTCTCTGTGATTACTGCGCAGATATTATGTTATTCTTTTTTCATTTGATCGAGGATAGTTTCCCAACTAACCTTAACCAAATGAAAAAAGACCACTCATTTGTAAATTTTATTAACTTTGCTTGGGTAGTTTTAGAGTTAGCTTCAATAATACGTATTTTTCTCCACTTTGTGTGTAATGATGATGTTTTAATGACTTTCTGTCACTGTTTACTTATCGAGTAGTGGTGGTATACAAAATGTGGGGTGTCCCACAACTAAAAAGTGAAAAATAACTTTAATTTCGGAAGTCGGGTCACAAAAAACATAAATACAAAACCATAGACACTGACTTTTGTAATGAGAGTAATTTTTTATTTGTAGTGTAATTTATTCCGCAACACGATCATAATGCGGCCGCTGTTGTTGTTGGTAAAAAATATTTTTATTGCAAACTAACGCTTCTCATAAAGCAACAATTTAACTAAACTTGAAATCTCAATCTTAAAACTTTTGTTTTAATGGCATATGAAATTATGAATAGGTTTTGAATTCAGATATTAAAATGAAATGTACATAAATAACAACTTATTATAGCCAAATTACTCGACTATCTACTTTAGCATAATGTATTCTGAGTTGATTTTTGATTAACCGTTTGTCTTAAAAAAAATTTTGGCTGCAGTGTAATTTGAACTTTGACATGACTGAAATTGAGTTGGTTGTTTAAAAAATTTATTATTTTAGTATCTAAGATTCTAAATTAGAGTTTAGTCAATAATGTTTTTGTTTTTCAGCTTTCAGCAGATATTACTATGAAGCCTAAAATTTTATATTCACTGAATTATGTACATAATTCACACATAGATATACCACCTCATATAATAGAATGCCCAGAATATAAGACTGAAAATATTACAATAGAAATGGAAGAATTGACTAATCCTTTACTCGAACTACAAGATGATGAAAAACCTTTACAAAAAAATAAAAAAAAGACATTGAAATCAACTGACATTACAAATGAAGAATCAATTTCAAATTTCGAACAAGAATTAATCGAAAATGAAATTGCGATTAAAAAAAGAAAGAGAAAACAATTTGATTTCAACGAATTGAATTTTGAAGTCCAGTATTTGAATTTGGAAGAGCAGTTGAAAGAAGTTGAATTAAAAAAGTTGAAATATAAAGAATTTAAGTTTCAGTGTAATGAATGTGGTATGGGGTTTCTGACTAATGATGTGTTTGAAGAGCATAAAGTTAGACATTCAGAGGTATTTTTTTTAAGTAACTTAGTCCGCGTCCTATTTAAAATGATCGTCGCGCGAACACACGATCGCTCGAAATTTTTGTTCTGTGAACCTAAACCACAGATTAATACAGATGTGACACTCCGCTCGCCCCCTATTACATGGGACTTAAAACATAACTGGCGAGATGTGGGTGAACCTGCTACAGGGACACCTCTGCCCAATCCTTCGGGGAAACAAGGCATGATGTTATGTTATGTTGGGGACACTCCGCAAAATCATAAAGATAAAAAAGCGACTCTCGCTACGGCAAAATGAAGTGCAAGTGTATTCACCTAGACGTTGCCTCTCTTTCTATCTCGTGACTCTTAGATCTTCTGACTACGTTACACTCACTGAATTGGCCCAACAAGACGGACCCGCCGCGTAGCTTAACTTGTAGCGTCATAAACTGCGGAGTTACCCATCTCTATTAACGTGTGGTGTCAGGGCTAAACCGACGTTAACACGTAGGAATAAAGTCCATCATCGCGATAATCAATGGCGTTTCCCGTCGGTGTAGCTCTGCATGATTGAACACCACCCGCCAACAAAAGGCGCTTTCCGGTTGTCCAAACAAAAAGGGACATTAACACGCGACCGAATCGAAACCGTAATCGCGCGAAGATCGCTTATCAATAGAAACAGTGTCTTATACTGCCTTGTTGGTTTACTGTTTGCAAGCGCTACTGCTGAGCATGAAGTCCTGGGTTCGATTTCCAGGTCGGGCAAAGTGTTATTGGGTTTTTCCATCAGGAATTTCTCAGTAGCAGTAGAGTTTGGATTTGTGCCCGGTTGATGGCAAGGGGCCGTTCAAGTATTACGTAAGCAGATTTATTACATTTATTAACCCCCCCCCTCCGCCTTGTCAGCAAAAGTAAGCAAAGCTCTTACCCCCCCCCCCCTCCCATGCTTACGTGAACATTGGTATATGTATTTTTCTTTTAATGTAAGTATTCTGTTTTTTTTTATTGATTCATGAGCAGCAGTTATAATTCTAGAAATATGTTCGTTTCGTTTTCAAGCATAGACAATGTGTGGGTTGCCATATGTGTAGAAAAGTAAATAATTACTGCTGACGTAATCACCATCTAGAATGTCATCGAAAATAAGCAAAGCATAGACCCCCCGCCCCCCTGTAGTGCTTACGTAATACTTTAACCGTTCCCAATGAAATGCGGTTGTACTATTGGTACACCTCTGCCTAACCCTGCAGTTATTACAGGCGTGATATTATTTTATGTAATGTTTTTTCAGCGATCCGGGCAGCACAAATGCACAATATGCTCTCTCCACTTCAGATCCCAAGACGTCCTCTCTCAACACACGCTGGCACATAAGAGAAGGTTCAAATGCTTGCTATGTAGCAGTAAATTTACGAGACAGTCACTATGCGTAGCACATGGATACAAGTGCGGTGGGGTTGTCCAGCCAATCGCCTGCGCAGAGTGTTCTAAGATATTTAGGTAAGTGTCGTAGGTGTACACCTTGACTACATCAAGACAAGTTTTTAAAATTGGTTAGCTATTTTTTGGGTAGTTAAGCCGAAACGTAAAAAACAAGTACGCGATAAAAAAAATAGTCCCGTTAAAAAATCGTCCGTGCGAACGAAGGCTAAAATCCTATGAATAGCTACCCTATGGTCTGGGGAGAAAGGAAGGTTACCTAAATCGAATCTAAAAATTCAATTTTTAAAGGTGGAGTTTCTTGCCCATTCTTCTCCATACGAAAACTACCTTTTGGGAGGGGCGACTAGAATCAATTATATTATTTCGTAAATTTTGACGTCCAAAAGTGCCATACATGGGCCTATTTGAAATAAATGATTTGACTTCAATTTTTAAAGAAAACAAAACAAAAAGAACAAACCAATCTCACAATATTCCTAAAAATACAAAATAGCAAAGTAACTGCGACCAACTGGGATATGTAGCGCTAGCAAGCCGCTGCCGCGGCACCGCTCGCTACGCTCGCTCAGCTCGCGCGCAAATTTTCATAGTTCTAACCTAACCTAACCCGTTTGGTAGGGGTACCCTAGTTTAGTTACTGCGACCAACTGTGAGAAAAGGTCAGAAAGTTAAAAACACTTTTTAAATAAATGAGCCTCTCATTTATTTAAAAAAGTGCGTTCATTAATTAAAAAAGTTTACATCATTTGAAAGTCAATTTTTTGGAGAATAAGTTAAATATTTCCTTATCCCTAGGCGATATTTTTTTCGCTCACCGGATTTTCAATGCTCTGCTTAGCGCCGAGAGTTGAAAATCCAGCAGTGTGTTTTTTAAACGCGCTGGGACGCACTCTGTTCGACTCTCAACGCTCGGCTCAACACAGAGTTAAAAATCCAGTGCGCGATAAAATCCCACCGCGATATTTTTACGTCCGTGCACGTGGGCTTATGTTTCAGTAACGAATATTCCCTGAAAGTCCACATGAAGGTTCATAGGACTGAGAGGAAATATTGTTGTGATCAGTGCGACAAAACGTTTGGGAGCAAGCAACGATTGACCGTGCATTTGAGGTAAGATAGGTTATAATAAGTTTTTAAATCATCTTAGGGACCGTTCAAGTATTACGTAAGCACTATAGGGGGGCGGAGGGGTCCATGCTTAGCTTATTTTTGATGACATGGGGGGTGGGGGGGTCTAGATGGTGATTACGTCAGCAGTAACCCACCCATTGTCTATGCTTGAAAACGAAACGAATATATTTGTAGAATTATAACTGCTGCTCATAAATCAATAAAAAAAACAGAATACTTACATTAAAAGAAAAACGCATAACCCAATGTTTACGTAAGCATGGGGGGGGGTAAGAACTTTGATTACTTTTACTGACAAGGGGGAGGGGGGGTAAATAATTGTAATAAATCTGCTTACGTAATACTTGAACGGCCCCTTATATAATACAATAGAATGAACCCTGTCAAATATGACCCCGGACAAAATTACCCTCAACAAAAGTGGCCCCGGCCAGAATAACCCCAGTCAAAAGAGCCCGGTCAGAATGACCCCCGTCCAGATTGAGCCCAGATATGACCTTTACTCGCAACCATAGCTAGTATAAACCCTTATAATATTGTTATAGATCTCATTCCGGTATAAAGCCGCTTTCCTGTCGACAATGTGCGCGCGGGTTTGCGACGAATTCTAATTTGCGCGCGCACAGTACGGTACATGACCAGACCACTCAGATCTATTGTGTAGAGTGTCATACACAATGTATTACTGATAGGTTCCTTTCAACATGCAAGCATGATACTTACAAGAAAAGTTCCTCTGTTATAGAGACCTTTAGTTTAGACGACTCCCCAAAAGGAACCCACACCCAGAAAAACCCCTGTCAAATGTGACACTAGCCAAAAGTAACCCCGGCCAGATTAACTCAGTCAGAATGACCCCCGTCCGGATTGACCCCTAAAATGACTTTTACCCGCAACCATAGCTTGTATAAACCCTTTTAATATTGTTATAGATCTCACTCCGGTATAAAGCCGTTTTCCTGCCCTCAATGCGCGCGGGGCTTTGCGACGCAGTCTAATTTACGTGCGCACAGTGCGGTACACGACCACACCACACAGTTCTATTGTGTCGAGTGTCATCGTTATTATAAGACAGCTAAGAGTCTGAAACGGCATTTCAATGAGTCGGCTAAGCATGTGGGGTTGAAGAGTGATACGTAAGTACCGATTTTGAATCCTTTTATTCGAGAGAATAGTCTTCAAGGGCGGATCTACAGGGGGGTCATGGGGCTCATGACCCCCCCTGGGCTGGGTCTAGGTTAATTTTTTTAACCTCATAGATTAAAAAAAAACGTTGTGTGAGACAAACACATACGCGAATGACACGCATAATACGACTATGTGCTGTTATTATAATTTAAATTATATGATGCACCAGTTAGTTCATTGTGAATGCCCCAGAACTCTTACTTACGTACTTTTTAATCAAATTCCAAACATGGTCAAAATATATTCAGTAAGAAGCAGTTTGACGTTGGAGGTTCAGTACGTATGCAAAATATAAATGTAAAGGTGCGAAAATTTTCGAGCTCGCTCCGCTCGCTCTTGCAGCCTACACTCTCAAACTTTCTGCGAAAGTCGACAAAGTATCTCCTATTTGTGTATGAGTATTCAAAATAAAACCTTACCTTGGGAACATACGCATACCAAGCGAGTAATCGCTCGTTGGCGTCGCGTCGCGAACTCGCTTCTCGTTTATCGCCGGTGGTAGGACAGGTGTATCGTATGTATACATAACCGACCTATAGAATAGAAGAAATTTGTGTACTATAGTTTGACCGAGCCCGCTGTACCGCGGCTTAGGAATGCGCAGATAGGCAGGGGGCAGCGTTGATGAATGAGCGGCGGGATGCCATGAGCGGCGGGACGCCGTGAGCGTTGACGAATAAGTGGTGGGATGCCGTGAGCGTGGACGAATGAGAGGCGGGACACGACGAGCGTTGACGAATGAGCAGCGGGACACCACGACTGTTGACGAATGAGCGGCGGGACGCCACGAGCGTTGACGAATGAGCGGCCTGCACTGCCCCTTCGTCTCGCCACTCACATACCTGAGGCGCGGTACAGCAGTTTCGGTCAAACTATAATAATTTGTTTTCAGGTACTCATGTAAGGAGTGTTTCAAACAGTTCTCTTCCGAGAAGTCGTTGAATTATCACATAAGCACCCGACATGGTACTGAACACCGCTGTACTCAGTGCGATAAGGTTTGTACTAAACAATTATAATGTGGTGTTCACTTGAATCACTTGTAAGGGGCTTTGGATTTAGAGTAATGTCACCAAATTATCAGTAAGTACGCAACAACTCTAAGGGAACGTCTACTCGGCACCGGGGACAAACGGGACTCTCTAGAGGCGATAACCTTTGAGTTATGTGCTACATTTAATTGTATGTCACATCTACCCTCTTATATTAATTTTCTAGATTTTGTCATTATGGCTTAAAGGTTAAAAGGCTTGCCTTTCTAAAGGATGCAGGTTCGAAAACTCGTACTTAAGTGATTTTTCAGAAGTCATGTGTACTTTAAGTTTATATTAGATACCACAGACAAATTGCAATAAATTAACCACCTTTGTGGTCTAGAGGTTAGACCACCTCAGACCCAGAGGTCTCCGGTTCGAGTCCCAGTGGGGGCAAAATTTTCTGGTCTGTTTGATTGGTGGTAGGGCTTGTTCTAAGTCCGCCTGGCTAGCTACCACCATCTTATCTAAGTCTTTCGCCATAACAACTATGTTGACAGCATTGTTGTGTTTCGGCAGTTAGAGGTAAGATAGCCATTTCCTCTGTGGTTGAGCATGAAGCTCGCTTCCACCTTCGGCCTGATCATCACTTACCATCAGATGAGATGCAGGACAAGAGCTTCCCCGTTGTGGTTAAAAAAAAAATGCTTATTTGAAAATCACAAGTTCATAACTAAAATGTGTGTCTGCTTGACACATCTGCCTGCCCTTTCGGTAAGAACTGGCGTGAAAAGTGTGTTATGTCAAAAATCAAATGAATTATTCCATGTCTTATAGAAACTAAGTTTCTTCAAGCAAGTTGTCAGTTGGCGTATTCATTCCAGTAATTTTCAACTTTATTCCAAAGATTCAATTTATTCAATTTATTTTCGACCTTACTATACAATATATAAAAAAAAACAGTGTCTGATCCGTAAGGGGCTCATAGGTACTGCAATAACATTACCTAAAAGTAATAAAAAATCTAAATTTTTATTGAAAAAAAAAAAAAAAATTGCTATTTAAAAATCACATTTTTAGTACCAAAATTACCCCAAATTCATTAAAAATGAGCAAATTTTCAACAGGGGTCATAAGTTATGACTTCTAGACACCTGCTTAACGACGGCCGCCCGCGCCCCATGTAATAACCCGGTAAAATTCCCCATTGAAAAAGACTTTTTTTTTTTTTTTCTTGAAAATTACCACATAAATAGACTCTCAGTACGATTCGGACAGGGTTTTTTTACATGTTGGCATCAGAAATTATCCTATGTCATAATAAATGCCTTTTCATGCAGATAATCAGTTTTTTTTGCCTAATTATTAAATCGTGACGTCACAGTTTATCATATACCTATTTGAATTGCAATTTTATATTTTTATTTGTTCCTCATGGCAGTCACAATAGCACTAGTAAATAATTAGTAATGATGATGTCATTTGATTATAGAATTATGAGTTTTTATTATATTACCTTGGCCACTAATGAAATAATATTGTTTTTAATATGAAATTAAATTAAACCTCCCTGCTTCTTTGGTTTAGTGGTCGTAAGCTGAACATGAGGTCCCTGGGTTCCATTCGCAGATCGGGCAAAAGCTCATTGGGATTTTATCTGGAATTTCTCAGTAGCAGTCCGGAGTCTCCGCCCCGACACTTTCTCGAGCCAGCCAGATTAGCTACAGCCAGTAGCTAATCTGTGCTGTAACTTTAAATTCCCCTAATAATAATATTAATCCGATCCAGCCCGTCCCTTGCTGTCCTCCACCAGCGACGCCCTAAGCCGAGGTCCGTACCCCACAGGGGGTGCCCTTAGCGTGTAGTCGCTTAGTTTCTAAGTTTTATGCCCTGGCTGGAGGCCTTAATTTATTGAGGCAGCCACAGGAAAGTCCAGTTAAGCAGTCGACAACCTCCTAGGTTGACCTGCAAGATGCCATACAAAAAAAAAGTCCGGGGTCTGGATTTGTGCCCGGTTGATGGCAATGGGCTCGCCCCCTATTACATGGGACTTAACATAACTGGCGACATGTGGGTACTAAAGGTACACCTCTGCCCAACACTTCAGGGAAACACAAGGCGTGATGTTAATTATGTTTTTTAATTAAATGAAAATTGTTTTTATTTTGTTTCAGACGTTTTCCAGCAATTCCAACCTGAATAAACATATTAAATGCATTCATACAGCAAAATAAATAGTTAATTAAGTATTGAATAAATATTTTTCTACGTAATTGATATAATTATCATTTTTAACCTTGGTCTATTCCATAATAACGTGTAGGTCACTGGAACTTAGGTCGTGCACTACGCCATATTGCGTTGCACTTACATACACACATAAAAACTCACTTCTTCTAAAGTCCGGTTAAGCAGCCAAGACCTTAGTGGTCAAAACTGCGAGTTGCTATGTTAAAAAAAAAAATCACTTCTTCCCATGGGATCGGCAGAAACTACAGAACGTCACCTGCTACGATACTTATATACTGCATTTGATGCGTTAATGCAGAACTTCACAGATTTTGAAAAAAAAAAATTACAGTTGGCAAGAAAAGGGGCACATTAAAAAAATAATAAAAAAATGTTTGTCTATCCTGTTTAGGCTTGCAGAAATATATCGAAATATCGATATTTTTTGTTCGATATAACGATATTTTTAAGCGATATATCTATTTAGAATATCAAGTAGGTATCGAAAATGTATCAAATTCGGTATATTTCTAATGTCGATGTCGGTATATCGCCATTGACTAAAACCTCTGGGAATCAGGACCGTACATTTTTTTTTCATTTTCAAGGTGGTTTTATGGTATCAATGCTAGAAGTGCCAAAAAATATCGATATATCGACATATTTTTTTTCGATATATCGAAATCGATATTGATATTTTTTTTAAATATCGAGACGATATATATCGATACTTTTTGGCACTTCTTGCATCCCTTATCCTATTTCTATTAAGGATTAAAAACCTCTATTGGACAAACTGAGGTTTGAGTATGAATTAGAAAGTTAGATATCACAAAAAACTACTTTTTTGGGGTAACTTTAAAAGCAAAAACGGAACCCTTTTAGAATCACTTCGTTCTCCGTCCGTCAGTCTAACAAGACTCTTTTTCTCAGGAACGCGTGGAGGTATCAAGTTGAAATTAATATCAAATACGTAGGTCTATGGTCCCTCGGAGTTCTAAAAAAATCAAGCTTCTAAGTCAATGCAATAAAAAAATACGGTCATTATTGCGACATATTTTGATACTCGCAAATAAATCAAAACCTACAGGGTACTCCCGTAGATCTAGAATCATGAAATTTGGCAGGAAGTAAATTCTCATAGCACATGTAAAGGAAAAAGTCCGAAAATAGTTAATTTGTAATTTTCTCACACATAATTTTTTGCAATTACAAACTTACATTTTGCAGTTGGAGATTTCACCGTGAAGTATATTGATGTATGTTAAGTTTAGATTTAGGATAAATTCATCTTAACTACGGAACCCTTCATTGTGCGTAGTATGACACGCACTTGGCCGGTTTTTTACGATGAATAGATTGACCGAAAATAAATAATTCTCATATAGGCAGCCCTCCATAAAAGTTGATCCACCAGAGTCGCGTGCATTCACTGTTCCCTCAAAGGTCTTGGGCTTCATGATCTAACGGGCCCTGCCACCTAACCTGATTGACTGACATCTGTGCCTTAGTCGGAAGCCATGTTCCGTTAATGCAGTATACAAATATGTATACGGATTTCCTGTAAATTCCTGTCACTGCATGGCTATTTTAAATTATTGATAGTACACACGGCTACACATCAAGCTATACATTTCCCAGTTTATACTGGGAATGTACAGCTTGATGTGTAGCCGTGTGTACCTACCGATTTATTGATAATGATCAATTGAGCACCAATGCTGGAAGCAACGGTCAGATAGGCAGTCGCTCCATGTAAAATACTGGTATTCAGCTGCATCCAGGTATACTGGAAGCCTGAACAACAGTTGGGGAAAAGGTAGGCAGCTGATGATGCTAGAAATAACGGTGAAGGAGAACATCGTGAGGATATCATCATTTCCTAGAACCAAAAATTCCAACACATGTGACATCCACCAACCCGCATTGTGCCGTCTGGTGGATTACAGTCCATTCCCTTTCACCGAGAGGAGGCCTGTGTTCCAGTTCTGGGAACAATTGGAGTGGCAGTAATTACTATGAACTGTAAGTTCAAGTAGTAGGTATTTTCGAGTATTTAAAGGGAACTCCTATCTGTCATGTGTGGCTAGGGTTGCCAACCCTACTATATAATATCCTGCTACATTAGAGGCCTATATTTCTTAGAAAAAATACGGTAGGCGAAACTACTTTATTATTATTTCAATATAAAATGGCGAGATAAACACACCACTGGCCCACTTCGACCAGTATTAGGGATCTCGCGCACTAGACGGCCACGACTCCGGCCAGTCGTGGTCGTCTAGTGGTATTGTATGGTCTGCGGTTAGTTGGCCGTTGCGACCAAGTGCGCGGTTTATATAGTTACTATAGTTTACCTGGTCGCTGCGATCACTGGTCGTGGTCGTGGCCGTCTAGTGCGCGCGATCCCTTATTAATCTCATAAAAGCTGAATTAATGTTATTTTTTGTAACCTTAATTTAGAATGTAAAAATGGTTAGACAAAATAAAACCTGTTAATAAAGGTGCCTACTCATAGTAGCAAAAAGCATACATTTATACATAGATGAAAAATGTTTTAGAAACATACCTACCTACTATATTTTTCGCCATTTACTATATTTTTACAGACAATGATTTCGAAAATACTATATATTATGATATGAAAAAAGTTGACAACACTATGTGTGGCTTTTCCACGTATTTCCATCCCACAAACGTCGTTCCCGTTTGTCCTAGGTACCTTAGCGTTGAGAATGAAAAATAGCCAACAATAATTAAATGGGAAGACGCGACAAGGTTTACTCACACAATGATGGCGTACGCACACAGATTTGACGTCACCCGACAAGCCCCCGCGCACACCTCCAAGCTGTTTGATAATGAAGCGGCTTTAGCGCTTTATTTATATTGTTTATTTTAAAAATAATTATGGCGTATGCCGCGTATCACGTACGCCATCGCTTGATGCCTGGCTAAGCTAATGAGTTCTCTTGGTTCTCTGGAATTAAATAATTCAACCAACCGTAATAGGTAACTAAATGCTTTTCTACTTGAACCATATTATAGATAGACCATGTAGGTAAACCCCAGTTCACTAGCTAGAGCCTCTAGCTACTGAACTGGGGTCACTCAAGCATTCCTTGTGTCCTCTAGCCTAGAGGACACAGGAATGCTTGATTAAAAATTAAAAACAGGGTCAAATTAAATTAGCTAGCGAAACTGCAGACGTGATGGGTATCGATATGTAAACACGATAAAATAAAAACACAAATGATTTGTTTTTTTTTGGGGTCAACAACCGCTTGTAGTATTGTTAGTTGAAATACGAGTTGAGAAAATCTGTTTTAATTTGTTTTATTACTTTAAGATATCGATACCTATCACGTTTGTGAATGTAACACAAGAACTGTTTTTTTTTTTAAGTGACGAAGCACAATGTACGCACGGGCGATTTTTTTCCCCGCGGCGATTTTTTTTCGCACTTTGCATATTCAATACTCTGCTTAGCGCCAAGAATTAAAAATCCTGCAGTATGTTTTTTCGACGCGCTGGGTTGCACTCTGTTCGTTTCTCAACGCTCGGCTCAACATCGATAGTTGATAATCCAGTGCGCGATAAAATCCCGCCGCCATATTTTTACGTCCGTGCGAAAGCGGGCTAGCTGCGGTCAATGTAAAAACATCATCAAATTAATTGTTTTTTTTTTTTGTTTTATCATGTTTATATATCGATACCCATCACGTCTGTTAAGTTTTGCTAGTTAATTTAATTTGACATTTAAGTTGATGAGATACTTCACTAAAATAACTTTAAAGCCGGGTCTCCTGCGCGTGTTTTTACACAAAAATGTCACAAACTCGCAACAAACAGGCGTACAAAGTGTATGCAAATGTTTGTTGTAAGCTTTTTCCGTACCTAATGTTTCGAAAAAATACGCGCAGAAGACCCGTCTTTAGGCTGACATTTTATTAAGAGTATAGAGGAGTAGCACGCTGTGTCCGTACGTCGCACTGAACGGAGCGGAAAAGACCCCATAAAATAATGGGAACCTATTGGTTAACTTGTTAATTTTTACAACATTCCTTTCTATCTGCCCACTTCAGTGGTAATCGTTACAGAGGGAAGGAGATAAGTATCTGTTATAATCATATAATGAAGCAGAATAATCAGAATCTGTATCCTGTTACTACCTCCGCTTCGAGAATAAATGGAACAAAGCGCTAGGTACTTTGGAAATTGCAACCAATAGAAGCGATTGAACGGGAAGACTTGAGCGATGAAGAAGTGCGGCGCAGAACAGAATCTGTCTATGTCCACTAAGGCAAAGCGGAAAGAAGACGTGCATTTAGTGGAATATATGTTAAGGTTTTTTATCCGCTCCAAATCGGCAGACACCCGAAGTTCGCACAGACGTAATAAAATCGCGGCGGGATTTTATTGCGCACTGGATTTTCATCTCTCGGTGTTAAGCCGAGCGTGAAGAATCCAACGCGCTGTGACGCACTCTTGTCCCAGCGTGTTGAAAAATCACACTGTTGGATTTTCAACTCTCAGCGCTAAGCCAATCGTTGAAAATCCAGTGAACGAAAAAAAATCGCCGCGATTTTATCACGTCCGTGCGAACGTCGGCTAAAGCTATCCAGCGCTTTATAGCTTCATATAAAAACAACATTCTTCAACCGGTTTCCTCCTGACCTCACACGCTATACAAACACCATTTCCACTGGCGAGCCGCGTCGCGCGTCACTTCATTTCAAATTCGGAGCCGAATCGCGCCGCGCATGCGTTGTGCGTACCAAATTGCCGCGAACGAATGTAAAATAAAATAAAACATTGTGAATTTCTTGTTTGAACAAGTGAAAATACAGTGTTATTGATTTAAATAATTAATTTTATTGAGTGTTCTAGTTTGATTAGTGAAAGGAAACTTCGGATATACACAGCTATGGCGGTAAAGTTTACACGTTTGTTTTCGTTTCTTAAAATAAGTTGCGCATGCGTGCTTTCTAGCAGGAACTCGCCAACTATAAATTAACTTCCATAAATAAATATTTACGCGATAAGGTGAATTTTAATTTTATTGGTTTTGGCTCGAAGTTCTTAACAGATATTTCCACTTAGCAAAAGACAGCTGCTCTCTCTAAAAACTAGCGTTGGTACCTAACAAAAGTAGGTATTTCTTTTCGTTTTGCTTAAAGCTGAGTCATCAGTATGTACATAAAAAGGCACATATTATTTTTAAAATTGCCATTAAAAATACGTTTTTTTGGGCGAATATTTTCCGCTGATTGTTATTTATAATTTAAATTATTTAAACCCGACCTGGGTTTACTACTGCAGGGTAGTGGTAGGCCCACAGATTTAGAGTAGGCTAAATCTGTGGGTAAGCCACTCTACTCTCCTTTCTCTCTTTCTACAACTGCTAATTTAATTAATACGTAAAAATATGTATCAGGAGCAGGACTGACCAGCAAAGAAGTCTAGCTCATATCGTCATCTGAATCTGGGACTTTTTTATTTTTATCTAATTTTTACAATGCTAACGGTGTATCTTCGATTTTTTCCTACTTACATATGGGGAAATTACACCCAAGAATGTATTTTTTCGGCTGTACCTATACCATGGTGTTCAGCTGCATCCGGTTAGACTGACAGCTTACCCCAACATGGTTGGGAAAAGGCTAAGCAGATGAGATGATGACCTAAAACAAATTAAGAGTAGGTACGCTTCATTAATTATGTACACACGGCTACTCATCAAGCTATACATTTCCAGTATAAGCTGATCTCATACACATACATATAGGATTTCCGTACAATGAGAGGTCAACTTATACTGGGAATGTATAGCTTGATATGTAGCCGTGTGTACCGTCAACTGCCCTAACTTTGCCTCGCGTCCTATGTTTGCCTACAGTGAAAAAGATGTAATATCTTTTTCATTTTACTTGTATGGCAATCGAAACTTTATTATTCTAAAAATGTATTAATGTTCGAATGGCATACAAGTAAAATGAAATTGATATTACATCATCATGTATCATAAAAACCAACACAGAACGCTCTAGCTGCAGAAAGAGGGGTAGGAAAATAGTTGAAAGATTCCCCCTTCCAAAAACAAAAACCCTCCTTGTGACCCGGTCTCCGTCGTATTTACCCAGACGGGTATTTAATGCTATAAGCAAAACGTTCACTGTATCGAACAATTACTCTGAGGCTAAAACTAAACTAAAAGAATGGCTGGGCCGGACTTATGAGGAAACAGAAACCTTACTTTGCAGCACATATTAATACACACTCTCTGAAGGAATACATACCCTCACTTACACTCACACCACACACTTACTCAACTGTTTTTGTATGTATAATTTATGTTATTTATTTTTTTGTACTTAAATTATTGTAAATTTATATGAAGTATGAATAATAATATTGCGCTAGCAGAACGTATTAAATTGTTAACTTTGTATAATGTTTGGGTCACCAAGATGGTGTATCTAGTTTGGGACCCGCTGTTTAACCTAATATTTTCAGTCTTCTGTTAGTGAGAATTTCATACCATGCTAGGTTGTATATTTAAGAACTTTGTGTAAGGTAAATAAATGAATTTGAAATTTGAAAATCTTTTTCATTGTAGGCAAACATAGGACGCGAGGCAAAGTTAGGGCAGTTGACGGTACACTTATTGCATACTTCCAGTTTCTAAAATAAAACAAGTTTAGACAAACAGCACATAGCTTGGACAGTAACCGTTTCGAATGCACTATCTAAAGTGATTTATGAACTTGAGCGAACACCGTTATATTCCTCCGTATGAGCGGGCGCTTCGTAGGTCGTACCGACTTACCGAGTCCGCGGCATGCCAAACGGTACCTACCCACCACTCTTATACGATTTTAAGCCAATTTGAACAATTTTATACTACTATTTAATGACTGGATGTCCTATTAGTGTATACAAATTTTGTAACATACAACCACAGCCATTCTTTTCTATCTTTGTTACATCGTTAAAATGAATAGAAAAAAAAATGTAAAAAGAAGTGGTGATTTTAAAAGGAAAGTTTAAAAAAAAACTATACTGCGCTTCTTACGTCTAATTATATCGAACTTGCTTTTGCGCGCGGCTTCGCCCACGTGGATGTCGGAATATATCCCATAGGAACGTACTACCGATACCGGGATCACATACCTAAAAGTCAAGGAAAATCTAAAAAGGTCATTGACTCTTACCGCTGCTTCCGCGTGTCGCGCCTGTTTGAAAGAGCCTTTACGGTCAACCATAGTTATTTTGTCACGCGTAATTTTGAATTTGTTATATCTTTTAAACTATTCATTTACATTAAATAATGTCACATTTTAATCTAAATTAAATGCTCAATTTAAGTAACATAGTTTATTGGATAAGGATTAAGGATTAATAAAATACCGGTCAAAATAGCTTCGGAAATAACAATGAAATTTTTATCAAATTCTGAAAGATAAAATGGTTATTGTGGGTCATCCTTAGAAGATAGACATATGCCATCCCGGACGTTTTTGTTGATCTTTTTAAGATAAACAATACTGTAGAACATAAATTTTATGTAACTTTTACCATTTCCGCGGCGCACGCCAATAAAGTTCTCAGTCGGCATGATTTTTTCCGACATCTTCAACAATAATCGTCAAATTTCAGCCAATTTACACAAAACCTTAATGAATTATACACTAAAAACTTCCACATGAATCACTCCATCCATTGGTGAAAACTGTTTGAAAATACGTTTAGCAGTTTTTGAGTTTATTGCGTTCAGACAACAGACAGGCAGGCGCGGCGGGGGACTTTGTTTTATAATATGTAAGGATATTTTTACAAGTTAAATGTAATCAAACTGGAGTTGGTTCAGCACAAAATATAATTATTAACCAAATTATTTACGTAATTTGGTCAATTTTAAATTTTAACCTGTCATTAAAACATATAATATATTTGAAAAAAAAACTTATTTAAAAGTGATTCGTCTAGAATCATTTATTCTCTCCACAGATAACCATAATAAGTGGTTTTTGAATAACAACTGTGATATTTTCGAGCTTCTGTCGTCGATTACGACATGTGTATAAGTTAAATTGTGAATATTATTCAAAATGTCATCGATGTTTTTAATAAGCCAATTAGGTCCTCCTTTTTCGAATTTATTTATGATAAATTTGAACAGGATTAGAAGATTGGAAGCGACAGTTAATATTAATGACATAAAGTGTAAGTTAGAAACTGCAGAATATGGTTCAAATATTTATTTTGTACCACACATTCATACTCTGAAGTAAAAGGTGTAAATAAAAAATAAAAAAATAAAACAAACAAAAATACCAATAATACAACCGACTTCCAAACTACGACGAAAAATTTCAACGCAGCGGCTTTCAGAATCATGTACTGAATCCATGGTATCAGTTTTCGCGTAATGTCCCTACCACCTGTATAGTTCACACGGAAATCAAAACAAAACAACAATAAAGTACTTAGTTCTGAATTCAAATTCCACGATAAATCGAATCATTGATGAACATGGAAATTAGCATTCGTTTGTATTCGGAAGTGCGATGATTCCCGAGGGGCATTAAGAAAATAGAAATACTGTACCTGAGTGTACAACACGCGCCACGAAAGATGAGACTTGACCGTCCCGCGCCTCCCGCCGCTCCTTCTGCCGCCCCGATGACGCCCCGGGCGCGGCGGAGACTTCATACCGCTAAAGAGACCCATAAATCGTCTACTGCGCAAGTCAAACCACGTGGTGTGTCAAGTCTCATCTTTAGTGGCACGAACTGTACTTATCACTTTTTGACCAAATATTTAAAATGATAAAGTTAGATTTTTTACATGTTAAATACCAATTATCATATTTGTATCGAAAGCATTTTTATATAAACGAGCTGCTACAAACTATAATAATCAGAATTTATCCATATTTATCAAATTAGTTAAAAACCTTCCGTTACGAAGCACTGCTGTGTCTCTGCTAGGCAGGCCCTTCATTCGTAGAATCTAAATGAATTAATGTCATTTGGAATCCGGTTGCAAATTATAACGTGGAATTGCAATACAAAACCTAAATAGTTCAAGGAAAAAGCAAACAAGTGAAGGGTTGATGTTTGTTCAAATTTTGATAAGTGCATAAGTAATTTTGTTTTAACTTATTTTTCCTGTTTGGCAAACAGAAAAGTAAGTTATACTAACTCTCAAACATAAAGCATGTTTTATTTAAATTACTTAATTGTGTAAGTATTTTAAAGTTGTAAACTTTACCACACAAAAAAAAAGTGGTGGCACTCCGGGAATGCCGACAGAAGAATAAAGAGCACAATCGGGTTTACAAAAAAAAAAAAAAAAACTTTCGAAACCTTTAAAGTAAAAATACTTGCATAGAACATTAATCCGTAACATAATATAAATAAAGAGCACAATCGCGTTTACAAAAATGAGGTGTCGTCATGGTGTCGCGAAATTAATGGTTTAGTCCCATCTCAAAAATGCCCAACGCGCCTAAATAATTTATGATTTTTAGAATTTAAAAAAAAAAGTTTCAAATGCTAAAAATGTCCCAAGTGTAAAATTCGATCTTTGGACTTATCAACCAGCACAGAATTATTTGCCAAGTCAGCTCGCACACGCCAATATAAGTAGGTACCAACAAAAACAATGAAAACTGAAGGAGATTTAAAAAATAAAATGTAAAATAAGTAAAACATAGGTAACTTTATAAGTACCTAAATAAAAGCCTCCCGGTATGAAGGACGTGCCCGCTTACATGTGCAAAAGGTAGGAACTGGATTATTTATAAACTCCATATTTAATAAATAAAAAAAAAATTAAAAAAATATTCTCAGAGCCCATTGGGTGTTAATATTACATCTTACTTAAAAATTTTATTAGTAACATGCAGGAACACAAAAAGGAAGAAAAAGAAAATCATAATCACAGGAAGGTTTAACAAGCTTTGTTGCCAACATGTACCTGGTAAACCTCCCGATCGTAGGCCCATCCAGCCTCTCTCAGTAATACTTTATTCTACAGTTACTACTTTCAATAATCTGTTTCTATATTTTGTTCTTCATGACTAAACAAAATTGATTTAAAAAAGTCACGCTCTAAACAATTTATATTTAATAAGAATTTATTACTTTTAATATTATTACAAATTGGTTATGCTCTAACGTCATGCATTGGCGTGAAAGTAAATATTTTGATTCGTGGCCTTGCCAATGCCAACCAAGTTATAATAATGAGTTTGCTTTTTTTCTCAAATATTCTTGTTGGTGTAGGCCTACACTGTTTCTGAATAGAAAATTCTGGGTACAGTGATAGGGTTGCAAAATTACGTAATTTTACGGAAAACTACTGGTAAAATATGGGTTTTTTACGGTCATTTATATAAATTGTGGTAAAAATTACCGGCGACTTATGAAGTTTTAAATTTTAATTTGTGCTGTCCTCTGCTCTGCCTCTGCACATAGATGATATTATTATAATCCATGGCATGGTGTGATTCATATCTTGAATTCTTGACTTGGAATTTAATTTTAGAGATTTTTTGTGCGCATGAGTCGCACAAGCCAAGTTTTCTGTATTTTTTTTTAAGTTCCAAAACTGCTTATTGCCTCTGGCAAATTTCATTCCAATCCATTTATCCGTTAATGTGAAGTAGTGACATACACATGATACATACGAACATACTCACTTCCGTATTTGTAGTGTTGTAGTGGGTATGACTGTATGAGTACGTTTAATACGTTTTTTACTGAAAATTACCATATTTTACTGTAAAATACCGTAGATAACGTAAAATAAGCGATAAGGCCGCAAGCCGAGCGATGAGCATCCAACGCGCTGGGACGCACTCTCGCCACAGCGCGTTGAAAAAACACACTGTTGGATTTTCAACTCTCGGCGCTAAGCAGAGCGTTGAAAATCAACACGTAAAAAAATCGCGCGAACGTGGGCTTAGTATTGTAACTGTGATTGTAACTAAGCTTAATAGCTTTTGTTTTTTACATCTATGTAATATATTGTATCACATTTTAATTTTAATAAATTATTTTTCTTTAAGTACGCTGTACTTAAAGAAAAATAATTTATTAAAACACGGTGTACATATTATAGGTACACCGTCTAAATATTTGTTTGCTGTACCGGTCGACGTCATTACGTCGGCGCCGGCTGTCGCTGAAAACCAGCGCTGGGGCTTTGTCTTGCATAGGGTCGTAGCATAATGCTGAGCGATAGCCGATTTGCGTGGATGTGACGCATGCTTCCCCAACCTTTTCTCATTTATGTATTTTACTTCATGTTTTCCGCAAATAAACGTTTTTTTCTTTCTTTCTTTCTTTCTAATATGCAATGTGCCAACATGACGGCAAGGGACAACTTATAATGAACGGTCAGTACTATAACATTATTTATGGTGTATACTTAGCCCGTGAAATTCAAAATTTCTCACGATTTATGCAAAGAAATTTTGAATTTCCCTGGCTTTCACCTTAAGTTACATTAAGTAGAGTTGTCAAATTTTTAACTTCTAATTCTCAATTCAGAAGCTGAGTGATGATTTTACTTTTTTTCAAATTAAGTATTGTATGTTGGTGTTGACTTTTAGAATCTGTCTGGCCTTCGCACCTCCTATTTCGGATGAAGATGATTTAAGAACAAAGTTTGTTCAATATTCAGAATTTTGCCTGCTCCAAGCGAAGCAGATAGGTACTCCATTAGATATATTTTTGGCCCCAAGTTGTTCAAATTCAACTTACATCATTGGCTGACCCAATACAATTCAAGGCGAACCTAACAATGCATTTTGTTGTTTGTATCATTTGCTCAGTGAACTGTGAACGACAACATCGTAAGCAGGACCGTCTTTAATCTATTGGAGGCCCTGAGCATTTTAAGATACGGAAAATGCAGGATACAAGAGCGAGCTCAAAATTGATAGCACCCCGCCTCGGATAGTTTAGGATTTCTTTTGACCGTTCATACAAAAATAGTAGGTAGCTATTTTATCGACTCGCCTCGTGCGACGCGACGGTAATATTGTTCTACCGTGAACTGCTCTTAGATTTTTTTGAGTCGCGTCACGCTAGTCTCCACGAGGTTTTATACAGAAAATTTTGGGAACTAAGAAAACGTATGATGTATGTGTAAAATTGTAACACCCCGTTTGAGGTTTACTTGTATAGCTTTTCATTTGACAGCCCCTAGCTACGAGGCACGCCGCACTGGCAGGATTTAGGGCGCCCCATGGATTGCGGGGCCCTGGGCAGTTGCCCAAAGTGGCCAATGGCAAAGACGGCCCTGCACGGTTAGCATGACCACAATAGAAACGGGTTTTGTCGACGGAAGAATAGAGAAAATGACAGATAAACAATCACAATCTGTGAATTTGTCTATTCTTCCGTCGACAAAACCCGTAGAAAACCCGTTTCTACGCGTGTTGATCGTAAGGAATCCGATATGGAACATACTAGAACCAAAAACGCGTAAAAAGGTGTGGAGGATGGCCCATTCCCTCACTTCTAAACACAACACTTTCTTAGTTATCTACCTAGCCTTTCCCCAACTGTGTTGGGGTCACCTTCCAATCTAACCATTTGTAGCTGAGTACCAGTATTTTACATGGAGCATCTGCTTACTCTCACCCCCACTCCAACCCAGTAAGTGCAAGGGTAACACGATACCCCTGGGTAAGACTGGTTGTCAAACTTTCGGGTTTCTGACGACCCGTAACGACTGTCAAAGATTTACGAATGACAGCCGACCGGGACCAATATATTATTAATAAGGGCATTCATGACCGCATGAATTATGCAGAGAAGGGACGAAAGACAAAAGCAATATCCGGACTAAGGGCACATATAGGACTCGGACATAATATTAATATTCCGTTACATCGAAGCAGCCTGTATAACCTTGAATATGTAATGAATGACTTCCCATGAGTACACGATGATGCGTATAAGTTATTCTATGGCAGCAGTTAGGTACGTCTGCACGCGTAGCATGACCACCGTAGAAACGGGTTTTGTCGACGGAAGAATAGACAAACTGACAGATTGTGATTGTTTATCTGTCATTTTGTTTATTCTTCCGTCGACAAAACCCGTTGCTGCGGTGGTCATGCTACGCGTGCTGTAATCCTTCTAAGTTTCTATAAAACAGGGGTAGGCAAGTAATTTTATGAGGGTCCGGATACTGTCGAATTTTTTATTGATGTCCAGAAAAAAAAACTCATTTTCTTACTTTCTAGTTGTTTTTTTTTTTAGTTTGAATAATATAAGTACAAGGTAATTATTATAAACAGTTTTATATCATATTTGCACCCGCACACCCGCATTCAAACGCTCTCTTGCGCCACACAGCACAGAATAGTAACAGCAGCTGTTTCTACCTACTAAAACTAAAATAACTAATCAAATTAGATTCTACGTGGCAGTTATTTAAAAATACTAGATATTAAAATTGAATAGTAGGTCGAACCGCCAAATATTGTTAAATAACTTACTTATTTAACAATATTTGGCGGTCCGACCTTCCACGATCCGGATACGAACCGCGGTCCGCCTGTTGCCGACTGGCGCTATACATACATATACAGTCGTGTCTCCTGCTCGTGTTTTTCGAAACATTACACAAAAACATCGAAACAAAGAGGCGGGGCCATACACATTTGTGTATGCAAACACGACGTTTTTGTTTTTCGAGCTGCATGGAAAACATTCTCCGCGCGGGTGAAGAGGGAAAGGCTTTGTTTCATTTTCAACCCCTGCGCGCACTGCGGACGTCTGTCACTGACATTCAACACAGGTTTTGAGGTTATATTGTCTTGTGAATAATTGTGAACAAGTTGTGATAAATTATCGATGGATTGGATTTGGAATAGAGATACTTTTTAAATACTTCTTTCTGGTCGGAACTAATTAGGACGACATCTACACAAAATGTATGTATGTATCAACTTGTGTATGAAAACAAATGTTTGTGTAGGGTATTTTGTGTCATTTTTGGAAAAAACACGCGCAGGAGACACGGCCACCACGCCTTGTTTCCGCGATGGGCTATGCAGAGGTGTACACCAACATTTCGCTGTAATAGGGGGCAAGCCTATTGCCATTGACCAGGCACAAATCCAGACTCTGGGCTGCTACTGAGAAATTCCTGATAGAAAAACCCAATAATACTTTATACGACTTGGGAATCGAATCCAGGGACATCATGCTCAGTATTAGCGAAGTACCTAAGTTATAGCAAGTTCTGCAATCAATCATGACCAAGCACTAGAGGTCAGCAAAAGAAAGTATCAATCAATCAGTCTGACTGCCTTTTCGGTCGGCTTCC
Source organism: Omphaloscelis lunosa (assembly GCA_916610215.1). NCBI lineage: Eukaryota > Metazoa > Arthropoda > Insecta > Lepidoptera > Noctuidae > Omphaloscelis > Omphaloscelis lunosa. Next base: position 7,648,743 of record OU744270.1, read on the forward strand.
AGTCTAACCGAATGCAGTTTAATACCAGTATTTTACATGGAGCGACTGCTTTTCTGACCTCCAAAACTCAGTAACTGGGTAACACGATACCCTTTGGTAAGACAGGTTGTCAGACTTTCGGGCTTCTGTCGACCCGTAACGACAAAGATCCACGAATGACAGCCGGGACTAACGGCATAACGTGCTTTCCGACTTTCCGAGGTACGGAGAAGTCTCGGTATGTAAAGATGGTCACCCATCCAAGAACCAACCCCGGCAAGCCGTGCGAAAATGAAGTATTAATACCGTTGAATCGTAGATATCCATGCACTTAAGACTCGTAAGGAATTCTTCGAACGGGACGCTCGAAGCAAGTTCCAACTAAATCTATGTGTCAGTTTCCTGTACTTCAAGTACAATACTTGCCCCAATGATCCCGTTTCTAGTTTATTATACTTTACGTGCTTATAACCACATATTACGTTTTACCAAGGGGCTATTTTTTTATGGCGCACTGTATTTTCAACGCACTGCTTAGCGCCGAGAGTTGAAAATCGACTGCGTGATAACGCTGCGTACGGACTTACTCGACTTTACTATTAAAACATGTGTGTATCCGGACATTACGTCACAGCCTATAAATAACATACACGTGGTCTTTCGTTCGATAACTGTTGTAAAACGGAAGGGATATTTTACCAGATGCGAGGAAAAGGAGGGTACTGTGTTTAACAAGGGTGTTAATTTGACACCTTATCTTTTTGAGGACTTGATGGACAAGTTATGGAAGCATATTAATTATTTGGCCAAGCACTGGTATGGAAGCATATTACTTATTTGGCATACCGTGGCCTCTGGCAACATGGCAACTGAAGGAACACGGGTGAGTTTTAGTCAGTAAGAGTCTGACATGCCCTCTCGCTCCGCCCAGAGCGGGAGAAGTTATTTAATAATTTCCCACCCAAAAAAAAGGTAAATATTACAGTTACAGACTCCTATAAAATGTATATAACTAAAGTCAATTTTACAGTTACAGACTCCAATAAAATGTCCATAACTAAGGTCAATGTTACAGTTACAGACTCCTATAAAATGTCCATAACTAAGGTCAATTTTACAGTTACAGACTCCAATAAAATATCCATAACTAAGGTCAATGTTACAGTTACAGACTCCTATAAAATGTCCATAACTAAGGCCAATATTACAGTTACAGACTCCTATAGAATGTCCGTAACTGAGGTCAATGTTACACTTACAGACTCTATAGCTACAACTTTTGTAAAAAACCCACTAATGATCCTATATAGAAGCTCAATTTTCGAATTTATCAGGCACTATTCGGCCAGCGGTTTCACCCGCGTGATACCTTTAGAAATGATACTCGACGATAATATAGCATTCTACTGGTGAAAGAATTTTTAAAATCGGCCAGTAGTATTTGAGTTCATTCATTAGTACAAACATTTTTTTTCTTTATTATAGTACCTAGTTTAGATCTAAATCCCGGGCACTAAAACTAACCCAACAATCGTATCGATACCTCTAAAAATACCGGTCTATCGATAAACTTAATCCATTGTTATTATTCGTTTCCCGTTACATCGGTCCCGCTCCGTTGGACATAACTGGCTACTGACGTGTGTCTTGTGCGGTCGAGTCGAGTAACATGAGAGTACAGTTCCGGTGCTAAGCGAAGTCGCAGATTAATACAGATGGGACACTCCGCAGTTTAGGTATGAAGCTACAAGTACGCGGCGGGTTCGTCTTGCTGGGCCAATTCAGTGAGTGTAACGTAGTCAGAAGATCTGAGCCCACGTGCGCACGGACGTATTAAAATCGCGGCGATTTTTTTCGTGCACTTGATTTTCAACGCTCTGCTTAGCGCCGAGAGTTGAAAATCCAACAGTGTGCGCGATAAAATCCCTCCGCGATTTTATTACGTCCATGCGTACATCGGCTAAGAGTCACGCGATAGAAGGAATCTTCTAGGTGATTAGCTCTGTGCGACCTGAATTGCACTTTATTGTGTCGTAGCAAGAGTCGCTTTTTATTTAAATGATTTTGCGGAGTGTCCTTTCTGTATTGAGACAAATCAATTACCAATATTAGACCAAACAATTATGCCTAATTTGTTTCATTTTGACAGTTCAACAACATTCATTGCGTTATTCATTTACGTTGTTGAGCAGTTTTTTTTTTTAACTTATGATGACAATGGATTAGCAATCTGTTTCAAATCGAAACAGATTTTGTTGTATTACGCAATTAGGATACAGGCACTCCAAAGACAATTTCCACGCAAACTCCGCCCGAATGCATCCCACCACTCCACTATGTGCTAAATGCTAACATTCATCCGTAACGTCATATAAATAAGGAGCACAATCGCGTTTAAAAAAATGAGGTGTCGGTAACAGTTCCATCTCAAAAATGCCCAACGCGCCTAAAGAAGTTTTCACTTCAATAAAATCAGCCTTTTCCCAATTATGTTGGTGTCGGCTCCCAGTCTAACCGGATGCAGCTGAATACCAGTATTTTACATGGAGCGATTGCTTATCTGACCTGCACGACCTAGTTACTAGGTAACACGTTACCCCTTGGTAAGACTGGTTGTCAGATTTTTTTTAGGCTTCTAACTAAATACCCGTAACAACTGTCAAAGACCTAAATAATAAAAATAAAATAATTCCCCTATACTAGAAAAACCCCTGAAACCCTATACTAGATTTTTTTATAAAGTAAAAAACGTAGTGTTAAGTATTGTACGGAACCCTTCGTGTTCGAGTCCGACTCTCACTTGGCCAAATTTTACTTCTCAGTATTCACGCCCCTTACTAATCATATCATCTTTCTCACAAAAGAATCCATTCATCGCTTCTATGTTCTTATCATCATCATTTCAGTCGAAAGACGTCCACTCCTGGACATAGGCCTCCCCAAGCACCGCCACTACGGCCGGTTCTGTGCTTCTCGCATACAGCGGATTTCTGCGGCCTTCACAAGGTCATCGGTCCACCTTGTGGAAGAGGCCTTCCAACGCTTTGATCCTATGCGATAAATTAACTAAATAGATAATAAGCTAAAAGGTACCTAATCCTAATTTATTTGTGGTAAGTGCAGCGTCTTCTTCCTCAACATCTCTATCCGCCGTCATCTCAGTATTTACCCCGTTTCTAGCCACAATTATAATATTTTGTAATCTATCCATCTAAAAAGGAAAGGTACCCAACTGTCCGGCTCCGATTTGATTTATGTTAGAGAGTAGTCTAAAATAACAGACACGTATTTAAGATAGTTAATTGATTCAGGCGTGACCTTGCGGAAATCCATTATAAAATGATGATGTGGATATATTTAGTAACCTGTTCCGCTTAGCTATTTCTAAAGAGTCTTAAAAAGACCCTGGAAGAAATCGACACGTGTTTCACCTCTCAACGAGGCATCCTCAGGATGACGATTGACTTGTCGCGAACTCGAACATTGCGTGTTGCCACACCAAGCACCGAGCGCGTTTGAGAAAATGAAAAAATAATGAGCACGTGTATTGTAACAGTATTGTTGTATCGGCTCAAACTCATATTTTCCTAAATAAAACACCTTTAAAAAGTTTTATATTTCTCATCGTTGAAGATACACTTTGTTATTTTATTAGTTTTTTTTTTTAATCATGGAAACTTTACGTTCCATAATTTATTTTCAAACATATAATCAAACCAGTAATTAACTAGCAATTTGCTTGAACAAAACTCTCTACAGAAGTTAGAGGGTTTAGTAATTTTTCAGTGCTTGGGGTGACAATTTCAGACAATAAGTTGACATTGGGCACCTAAAAAAAAATACGTATCTGTTATTTTAATTAATTAATTAATTACTTTATTTCAGACCATGTGTCCATTTCGTTAGTAACAATGTTCTTATAGACTAGTGTTAGTAGGTAATAATTCAAACTACCCACAACAAAACATATAAAAGAAAGTTAACTCAATCACTACTGCGCCATTCCATGACAAATGGCGCAGTAATGATTGATGTAACCACAGTCCAGCCGACTAGCGATCATGCTAAGGATGCTGTTGGCGCTGCCACGTACACTACGCACCAGGGATGCGCACCTTTTACGTATTGTAGCGTAAAAGCAGTCTACGCGACGTTCAGCAAACATCCACTCGCCGCAAATTTTAGACTACTTACTCTCTAACATTAATCAAAATAAATCAAATTGGAGCCGGACAGTTGGGGTACCTTTCCTTGTTAGGACTTATATATGTTCTTAGGCTCCGTCATGACACGACTGCCCAAAAAAGAAGAGCTATTAGACGAACGTGAAAATAAATTCCAGAATCAATGACAAACAACGACAATTTTTCACGCGCCAATATGTTCACCGTTTCTTTTTTACTCACAGCTATTTGCAAGCCAAATCGAAATTTAAATAAAATCTTTGATAAATTACCTCCTTGGTTGCCATTGTGTCGAAGTAAAACGTTCATTCCATTTTTAAATTATACGACAGAGAGTTTTCATAGTGATTTATTCGGTCGCTAAACACGACAGATATGGATTTTCATACTAACATTACCGGCTGCTTTCTCGGATGCATTTGACCAGTAGGTACCGCATTTTCGATTTATCTCGAAGAAGGTTGTCAAAATTATACTCGAATTTCCAAGCATGTTTGAGAAACGGTATTTTTTCTTATTACCATTCCCATACTTAATAATTATGACACCTGAGACCTGAGAATAACAGCACGTTTTCAAAACTGAAGAGTCACTCCTCACTCGTCACTACACATTACATGTACTTTGCACCAGTCACAAGAATAATTACGTCAACTGAATGAATACATGCATGTTTACATTGAAATGAAAAAAACATCTGAATGTCGTCCTTGCTGACGTCATGGTGACGCGATTATAATGTGTATCCGTCATGCGAATGATCTTCAGAAGGACACCAGGGCAAGAACTGTAGTCAATAACAGTGTCAGGTTAATAATAATAATACCAAACTATTATTATTCGTCAGTGGTGGAACTGGTGGACCGATGACCTGGTAAAGGCCGCAGGATTCCGCTGGATGCGAGACGCACAGAACCGGTAGAAGTGACGGTGCTTGGGGGAGGCCTATGTCCAGCAGTGGACGTCTTTCGGCTGAAATGAGGATTACACAGATAAACAAAATTTCACTTTTTTTGTTTTATGAAGTTTCTAAACTGTTTCTTAGTAATTTGAGTTCGCTGATTTCATATTAACCCTCAGTTTTTTTCTAGCTCAGCTCTAGTTTTTTCTTCTTAAAATTTCGTTACGCGGCTAACTAATTTTTTTTTTTGGGCAAAAAACTATTAAATTCCATAAATAAATCGAAATGTCTACATTAAGAAGAACTTGCTTAAAACGATCCAAATAGTTTTTGTGCTGTTTGTGGTGAATATATGTTTCGAGAATGTCGTTTAAGTGCGTCTGACTTTATAAAAAAGGCCTACTTGAACTTCTTTGGGACGCCATTACAAGTGTTTAGTAAGCCATGGATCCCAAAATTTGAATATGATAGTTGCGTAACATCATTGCGTTTATGAGCTAGTAAAAAAAGACCTACTTTGAAGTTCAAAAGTCCTATGATTTGGCGTGAACCGACTAATCATCACGATGACTGTTATTTTTGTGTTGTGAATATTACCGGAATAAATCGCAAAAATCGTTCCAAATGGACTTACTTACCCGAATTTAAAATCAGCTATTAGACAATTATATTACCCTTCTCAATATAAAATTAGGTCTGATAAAACCATTTGTAAAAGCTCTCAACAAGGATTGGGAATGTTTTAAATATATCAGTAAAATATTTCCGAAATTGAGCACAGAAAAATAAAGCTGGTATTTTTGACAGTCCTCAAATCAGGGAACTAATAAAGGATCAACATTTTATTGACTGTATGACAGATAAAGAGAAATCTGCGTGGATTGAATTTGTTTGGGTTGTGCAAAATTTCTTAGGAAATAAAAGTCTCCAGACTACATTCAACACATTGAGCAGCTCATGTTGCACTTATAAAGACTAGGATGTAACATGAGCATCAAGATGCACTTCCTCTTCAGCCATTTAGACCGCTGCCCAGAAAATTTAGGCGATTTAAGCGAAGAACAAGGGGTACGTTTTCCAGGATCGTTGGAATGCAAATATGATGGCTGATTACTGCTGCAGCATTATTATATACAAAAATTAAGTAACGTTAACTTAATTAAGTTATTTATATACAAGAGACTTGTAATCGGTAATAAGTTAAGTAAGGAAAATTTAATAAAGAAGAAAATTATTAATAAAATAGATGTAAATTTTCTAAATTTGCTAATTTAGAAAATTTACATCTTTGTTTATATCAAATATTTTCTTCGACTTCATTTATTTGAATGATAAGGTGGAGTATTGGAACAAATATTTCTGACTAGCGTTCGCAATTTAATTTAAGATAGTGAAATGAAAATGATATCAAAAGATGCGTTACCTACTACGAAAGGGTTACATTTTTTTTTGTAGTGATTCGTTAAAGTGAAAACTTTAGGCGCGTTGGGCATTTTCGAGATGGGACTAAACCATTGATTTCGCGACACTATAACGACACCAGCTTTTAACTATTAAAAAGACATCAACGCGTTGATTGCCGCGGTGCGTGCATTAAAACACCTCAACGTGTCGCGGAGCCGATTTTTTTTTAAGTTTTCATTCAGTCGGCACTCCCAGAGTGCCACTGTTTTTATTTTATTAAAAAATAAAACGCAAATATTTTACCGTTTCTTTTGGGACTTTTTTCAAAGAATCTTTAACTTCCTAGAAACTAAAATAGATATCGAAAAAATAAAGAAAAATGGTCCTGGAGAATTTAAGGAGGAACTTTCGACCATGCCCGCGAAATTCAAATTTTCTTATGTTTTTTTCATTTTGTAGGTCAGTCTCAGATCTCATGTTGATGATTGATTGATTGGCGGTCATAAAAGATGGCCTCCCTCCATTTCTTCCACATCTCACGGTTACCTAAATAACATATTAAATTATTTGCTGCTAAGAATGTCAATTTCGTGAATTTATGACATTATACATCATCACTGAGAATTGTATTTACGATTTTAATTATTAACATTCTTTAAATACATATTTATTATTTTTACGACCGCAAATCAATCAATCATTAACATGAGATCTGAGACTGACCTAAAAAATACAAAAAACGTAAGAAAATTTTAATTTCGCGGGCAGGGTCGGCGCTTTCACCTTAAAGGGCTTCGAAATGATACCATTCTGGTTTATATGTATATTTACACTTTTTTTGATGATTGGATTTCATTAAACAAAAACAAAAAAAAACATATTACAATATTTTTTTTTTGAAGCATTATGGGCCTTTCAGTGACGCATCTTTTGATACCATTTGAAAATGGTATTCTATATCTTAATTATCGAGGACGCTAGCCGGGGGGTTACACTTTTCTTGAAAACGGGTAGGTACCCTACTGCAGAGATCGAAAAACCATGTTCGATGCAAAAATCATCAGCACAAGAAAAAAACATTGGTAAACATTGCAATCTACTATATAAAAATAAGTCGGGTTTTCCTTCCTGACGCTATAACTCCAGAACGCACGAACCGATTTCCACGGTTTTGCATTCGTTGGAAAGGTCTCGGGCTCCGTGAGGTTTTAGGTAGGGTAGGTAGGTAGGGTAGGTAGGGTAAGTAGGGTAAGTAGGGTAGGTAGGGTAGGTAGGTAGGGTAGGTAGGTAGGATAGGTAGGGTAGGTAGGGTAAGTAGGGTAGGTAGGGTAAGTAGGGTAAGTAGGGTAGGTAGGGTAGGTAGGTAGGATAGGTAGGGTAGGTAGGGTAAGTAGGGTAGGTAGGGTAGGTAGGGTAGGTAGGGTAGGTAGTTAGGTGCGCCGTAAATAAGTTCTTAATGCTACCCGTGCGAAGCCGGGCCGGGCAGCTAGTTTACAATATAAAAAACAAAGTCCCATTATTTTAGTGGTGTTACGGTCGCAAATCATATTTTGATCAATACTTATTTATACAACCTGATACTGACCTACAAACTACAAAAAACGTATGAAAATTTGAATTTCGAGAGCGAAGCTCCGAAGAGATAGTATGTCATCCATAGATAAGTCACCATGGTCCATGACATAGATTATTTATACCACTATTTTCCACTTTTTTAATTTTTTTTTTCTACTTATTTTAACAAAATCATCGACATGCGAGTCGTAGTAGTAAGTAAACGCACTACATAAACAGGGTGGCAGAGACATCGACCGCGACGCGAAAACTGTTACCGTGGATTCAGTACATGATTCTGAATCTCCCTGTGGTGAATTTATCGTCAGTTATTTAAAAAAAAATCTGTTGTTTCATAGAAAAGTGTAATTAATAGCTATGCGGTTAAAATGTTACAACAGCATGCAACACATGTTAATGAACAGCTGATTTTTTGAAGTGAAAACTTCTTTAAGCGCGTTGGGCATTTTTTGAGATGGGACTAAACCATTGATTTCGCGACACTGTAACGACACCAGCTTTGGATCATTAAAAAGATATCAACGCGTTGATTACCGCGGTGCCGATTTCACTGCCGGAGTGCCACTGTTTTTCGCCTTTAGGGTCCTTTTTGACCTCGCACAGGTCTTTTTTTTTGTTAACACATATTTTTTATTGTTCTTATAATTTTCTTAGTTTTAATGTTGTATTTCCTGTGCGTGTCTCAAATAGAAATATTTTCTTTCTTTCTTTCTTCTTTTTCTTTTAAAATAACCGATGAAAAATTTCAACGCACGGGGTTCAGAATCATGTACTGAATCCATGGTAACAGTATTCGCGTCGATGGCCCTGCCACCCTGTACTTACCTATGCCTCAGAGTCTCAGACGATATAAAATACTTGATCTGTAAGCTCACGTTCGCACGGACGTAAAAATATTGCGGCGGGATTGTTTTGCACACTAGATTTTTACCGCTCTGTTTAGCACCGAGACTTGAAAATCCAACAGAGTGTTTTTTTGATGCGCTGGGATGCACTCTGTTGAATTCTCAACGCTCGGTTTAACACCGAGAGTTGAAAATCCAGTGCGTGATACGCCGCGATATTTTTACGTCCGTGCGAACTTGGAATAAGAGTTGAGTACTGACTTCTGACACCTACGCTCGTAAAATAGAACAACATCAAAGGAATAATCTTTCCTGTTTTATTTTTTAACCGACTTCAAACAAGGGGGGAGGTTCTTAGTTTGTCAGATTTTTTTTTAATGTGTGTTCCCTGATTACTCAAAGACGGCTGAAAAAATCATTTTTTGTTTGAGAGGATATACTTTCAAGTTGGTCCCATTGTTATTTGGTCACGATCTGATGACTGGGTCTTGGAGAAATCGAGGGTACTCTTCAAATATTATAGGCACATCTGTAGCGATTTGGGTAATTTTGATGAGCAGTTGACATTAGGCTATTGTAATTTAGATAAATTACAAACCAACTCAATAAAAAGTGAAAAAAAAAAACTATTTTAGAAAGAAAGAAAGAAAAACATTTATTTGGACACAGTTCGTGAAACACAAATAACAAAGAAAAATAAAAAAATAATGTTTTAAAAACAATAGTGTGTGCCTCACGGCTGCGCCAAAAAGGTTCATTTCAGCATTAATGCCAGACAGATGCTGTCTGACGCTGGTTTTCTGATGAACCCATAAGGACAAGTGTATCGGTTGTATTTTTACAAAAAATACAACCGACTTCACCGACCGTAAAAAAGATTTTTTCGAAACATGTTAAAATTATAAGGTAAAAGTTACAAAAGACAATAATAAACCTTAGCAATAGGTTACCGGAAAGCGTGGGTGTGTGTTGTACTGTAGTCCCAATATTATACGTAGTTTACGTTGATCACGTATTGTATGGGATTTCCGTACAAAGCGAGGTCAGCTTATACTGGACATGTATAGCTTGATGTGTAGCCGTGTGTACCTAAGTAGTCTTTTTATTTTTATTCTTCTTGTGAAATGGTTTCATCTGGTTAAACCGGTTTTTGTTAAATGTTTCCTTACCGGAATATAATGCTACAGTAAATAATGGACACAAATGGGTTAGTTGGCTTGGTTCGCCACTGTTTCTGCTATTGAATGAATGCATCATTAATGAGGATAAGAGATACGAATTTTTAAAATACAAACATTTAAGACTAAAATCAATCTGACTAGCCTTTTCCTAACTATGTTGGGGTCGGCTACCAGTCTAACCGAGTGCAGCTATTACCAGTAGGTACTTATTTTACATAGAGCGACTGTCTATCTGACCTCCACAACCCAGTACCTGGCTAATACGATATCCCTTGGTAAAACTGGTTGTCAGAATTTCGGGCTTCTGATGACACGCAACGACTGTCAAAGATCCACGAATGACTGCCGGCTTAATTGCTTTCCGAGGCACGAAGAAGTCTCGGTATGTAAAGATGGTCACCCATCCATGGACCAACCCCGGTAAGCGTAGCTTAACCTGTGGATCCTTTTTAGTGGTATGAGGACCAGGGTGTAAAGTTCACTCATCCACCATAGAAAAGGGAGGATCCTCCGACCAGACGGGTGTTATGTGGCGCGGCAACTGCAAATATATAAGACTAATCCTTATAATTACCTATAGATTATTAGAATCCTAACTAAATTATAAATTCGAAAATGAGTTTGTTTGTTACCAGACACAACACCCGCCTGCACGCGTAGCATGACAACCATAGAAACGGGTTTTCTACGGGTTTTGTCGACAGAAGAATAGCCAAAATGACAGATTGTGATTGTTTATCTGTCATTTAATCTATTCTTCAGTCGACAAAACCCGTTTCTATTGTGGTCATGCTAAGCGTGCTGGTCGGAGGATCCGCCCTTTTCTGATGAATGAACTTTACACCCTGTTCCTCATACCTCTATAGTTTGTTTGTTTGTTACACATTCACGCTAAAACGGCTGAGTAGATTTGGATGAAATATGGCACATGGGTAGACCATGACCTGGGTTAGGACAAGGATACTTTTTATCCAGGTAGTACGTTCCCGTGGAATAATTTCTAACCTCTACGCGGGTAAAAGCTATAATAATAGCGTCGAAAAATTCCTCCGCATCGCTGTCGACTGCTTATGTGCCCAAGACACTGGTGACATTGCCACGTTGTACGGCATTGCTTAGCCTCTGGCCAAGTTAGAAGCCAGGCCTTGGGTCATGGGAAGTGTTAGCCAGCCGTTTGGAAATTTCGTTGAACAAACCATGAGTAGGCTCACGACTCGAGGGTTTCAAAGTTTGAACCCCAAACGGCTCGAAAATATAATTAAAATACAATAAGATACCACCTTGCTGGCTAGCGTATATTTGTACCTAGAAAGAAAGAAAAATAAGTTTATTTATCACAAAACAATAGATTTAAATATAATCATAAGCACAAAACAGAAATATGCGGCAGCTTTACGTCATGACTGTGACAAAAGGCTTCCACTCAGCATGATGCTGTGCTATGGGGGACCCACAGCACAGCGCTGATTTTCAGTGGTCACCCGAAAAATTCGTACGGAAATCAAGTTAGGTTTAATAATGAATTAAATTTATATGGATAACAAAATAAAATAAAACAAATATTAAGTACTTAGAATATAATGCTAATTTACAACTAATTATATGAATAAATAGGATTAAATAACATAGAAAATTATCCGCAGGGATCAACCGTGCGTATATATAAAAAAAAGAAATTACGCATATATTTTTTAAAGTTGACGCATCTATCGCATCGATATCGCCGCTTCGAGCCGCTGCGGCGTTAATACACCTGTAGATTCTCTACAAATTTTTGCTTTACTTTGGAATAGACTAAAGAGTTCAACATTCAACGTCTTTCTCTTTGCTCACGACGACGTGCGCCATGAAATAAGAGACGCCTCATCAAAATATTTGTCCCACGACCACGACCACTTTGCACGCATCGTCTTACGCGTAAAATACCGCAGTACCTACGTACCGTGATTCAGACGAAATTACAAAATATTTGTTTAATTTAATCTGAATCAAAATTAACCTGTCACTTTGGGTAAACACTGAAAGCCTTACATTACATACATAGAATAGATAGTAACAGAAGGCCAGCTTCATAAAACGAACGAAAACCGGGCACGCACACGTAGACCAAGTTTTTGAATTGAGAATGAGAATATAAAGTTTAGAACTTGTCACTCTACCTAAATAGCATTACTTAATGTGAAGCCCGCGAAATTCAAAATTTAATTTCCAAAAACGTAAGAAATTTTGAATTTCGCGTGTTATGTTGAAGTAATGCTATAGAAATAGACAGTAGAGTTTGACAAGTTCTCAATTTCAAATTGTCAATTCAGAAACTGAGTAATACCGATAGATCAAGTCTGTGCGCTGGGGAGTTTGTTGCGCCACTTCTTTCCAGCTAAAGTACTAGGAAGGAAGTGGTGATGGGGGGGCGTGTCGGGAGACCGTCTTATGTAATTTTGACGTTCAAAAAGTGCTGATTGTCATCCTAATTTGAATAAATGACGTTTGATTTTGATTGATTTTGAGTACTATGGCAATCTCGGACTACACTCAAACGAAACTAGCCAGTCGTGAGTGCGTTTTGCACTGCTTCTACAGTAGGCCACACATCTGTGGATTGACATTGAGTTGGCCTAGCATAACTATGGAGTTTAAATCGGAGAGGCCAGTACCCTAATTGTGTCACACTTTCAATCACAATCCGATTGTTTTGAAGGATATTGCTAATGCATTGCTTCATAGTTTTGAAAAATTATTTACGTTGTCGAGCAGACGAATTTTTCGAATTTTTCTGGGTTAACTGTCAAAATAAAACCCTACCGTGTGTGAGGCGTGTCTGTGGTTGTGTGCGACCTTCTGTACCTAAGAATCTGCTACTGTTTAAACAATGTATAAGAAAATGTTTAGGAAAAGATAAGGGAATCAGATTTGAATACGTGCTGTCTTGTGTCTATTATTTGAGTCCACAGCTACTTGTATTGATAAGGGATAAGTACAAATAATGAATCAGTGGGTCACCGCTCTACCTATGTTGGTCTTGTCTCTGGTTAGGAGCGAAAGAAAAAGGAAGCTCCTCCTTTTGGATGAATGAAACAATGCAGGAAGAAGTACTTGGCAGAAAGGAAGACGCAGAATCGAGACATTATGGTGGCGTTTCAATGCAGCAGTAGACGTATAGAGGGCATGGCTGTATTGACGCCTAGCCGCGTTCACCGTGATTATGTGCCAAAGGAATGCAGAATTGGGCCAGTCTTTCATTCGATCAAATCAGGGTTGGCATAAAACCAACAAGTTGTTTTAAAACACGTATTTTAAACAGTGTTTAAAACATTTTGAACTAAAACAATTTTTTATTAAGTGTTTAAAATCTCAGTATAAAACAAGTTTAAAATAATGTTTGAAACATTGAGAAAAAAAAAAACATGGTTTTAAATGAATGGAAATAAGTGAAAAGCTCGAAAGGAAATTAAAAAGGTTAGATAGATACTTCGACACTTCGTCGTCGGTCGAAATGAAGTAATTCCCCGCAACAGTTTTAGGGATTCCCCATATTTGAATATAGTCCATCCAACCTTATATCTATCCTTCGTCACTTGTCGAAAAGAGCTTATTCCCCATAATAATTTTGGGGACTTCCCCATATTTATATATACTTCTCTAATAGGTAAGGTACACATCTAAGAACGAGAATGGAAATTCCTAATTTTATTCTGAACGTACAGAGTGTACTGGGTGGTTCAGTATCTGTGTTACATACGGTACCTACTTGGGCTACTTACGAATAACAAAAAAAAAAAATGTTCGCAGATTAGATAAGTTTATTAGTTAGCACTGAATAATTACAACTAATAAACTTATCTAATCTGCGAACATTTTTTTTTTTTTTTGCTATGCGTAAGTAGCCCAAGTAGGTACCGTATATACGTTGTTGTGACTATTATGTTATTCTGATCGTTTTTTGTAAATAATTCCTCAGGTAAATTTGAAAATTGTCTAAGAAATTAGGAATGAATTATATTAGGCCTGATCGATTTGTGTTGATACTAAATTTGATAAATCGCTTAATGAAAATAAAAAAACTCTTTCTTTAAAACATTTTGAAGAGTTTGTTTTAAAAAATAAAAATAAACCTGTTTTTTTTCCAACCCTAGATCAAATGCAAACCCAGACACAGATAAAATTGCACTAAAAAAAAAGCACTGATTTTAAATTTTAAGATTGTGCTAGGGAAGTTGTGGAGGTGAAAATAAATTCCAGCATTCTGACAGCCGCGCGGTGTTGCATAAAACTGAAAAAACTCTACGCCTTTCTCTAGTAAAACCGCAGAGCGTATTTATTTATTTATTTAGTACATGGAGGACTTAACGGCTAATAAACAGACAAAAAGGAGACCATAGTCACCTAAGAGCCACCTTTTTTTTTTTTTTTTTGAGGGTGGGAAATCATCAAATAACTTCTCCCGCTCTGGGCGGAGCGGGAGGGCGTGTCAGACTCTTACTGACTAAAACCCACCCGTGTTCCTTCGGTTGCCCTGTCGCCGGGGGCCACGATCTCCCTTTCGGTTTTCTTCGCAACCCCGGCAGGCATCGGTCCTAGTGGACCCCTTCAATTCTGCTGACATCTCTTTGAGGCGCGCGTGGAACACAACGCGCCGTCGACCCGGGCCTGGTCCTTATCGGACGGTGAGCCACCCATTGCTCACCGCCCGCAAGCCCGCGCCTACGGTGGCCGGAAATCGCCTCGCGATTCCCGACGCCCTGGGCGTCTCCTCCTGCGGCGGTTAGGGGCGTGAGGGCGCGAAATTTGCCTCTCCCTCACGCGTTCCGCCTCCTCCTTCGCGAGCATTACCGCTTCGCAGAAGGAGGTGACGGCTTCCCATTTCCTCTCGCTCCGTACCATAGCCTGAACCAGGGCCGGACGCGAGAGATCACCGCCGCCGATCGCCTCCACGAGGACACGGCGATGCTTCGCCCAAGCTGGGCAGACCTCCACCGTATGCTCCACCGTGTCCTCCGGGCGATCCACACAATGGTGACACCCGGGCGTTTCCTCCCGCCTTATCCTGTGCAGGAACCTCCCGAAACAGCCGTGTCCGGTGAGGACCTGCGTCAGGCGGAAGGTGAGGACGCCGTGGCGCCTCTCAAGCCACTCCTCAAAGAGGGGTCTTATCGCCGCAATTGTGGCGTGCCCAGCGCTGGGTTGCGACAATCGCACTCTCCATGACGCCATGAGATCCCGCCGGAGCTCTGTCCGCTGAGCCGCGATTTCTCGCGGCAGCGGAGCTAAGCCCCGGCGCCTCGCCTCCTCGCGCCACTCCCAAATGTGCGCGAGGACCTTTGCCTCCAGATCCCATGGCGACCTAAGAGCCACCTGTGAGCAAAAAAAAAAAAAAACAAAAATCAACCGACTTCCAAAAAAAAAACACTACAAAGGAAAACATAACTTTAATTTCTTTGGTTTTGAATTTTCGTTTTTTTGCCACCGACTTCCGAAATTTAAGTCTGTTGTTTTTTTTTTTTTTTTTGTAGAAAGTTTTTATTTTTCACTTGTTTGTTGTGGTACCTACCCCACACAAATTCGAATACCACTACCTGCTATGTAAATAACAGTGACATGAACTTATCATATCATCCACATACTAAGTGGGAAAAAAAATACGTATTATTGAAGTCAACTCAAAAACTATCCAAGCAAAGTTAATAAAATTTATATGGGACCAGCTTGCAAGCATACCCTTTCAAACAAAGAAATAATTTTCAAAATCGGTCCATAATTGACGGAGAAATCGGTGGACATACATAAAAAAAAAAAAAACAAACATACAAGTCGGATAAAAATCACATCACCTTAATTAGAGAAGCAATTATATGACTAAAGTAATAGAGAAAACAATAAAAAACAAGAACAAATAATATTACCATAAGGATCAAGGATTTCGAATAAAAAACAGACAAGGACAGTCACTCTTTCGTTTATATTAAATTAACTAGCTGTACCCGCGACTTCGTTCACGTGGATGTCGGAACTTAACAATATATTTTGTGTGCGTCGGAGGATACCGATTCAAATCTTTATTTTTTATTTATGCTAGTGCTTCTCTATAAACAACATTAGCTGTGGAACCATCTGGAGCGTACACAAAAAGGTTATTGGGGTTGTTTACGCGTGAAAGAGCTACGTATAGTTGACCATGGGAAAAGCATCCAATACTTAGGTCCACCCCCGCAACGGATAATGTCTGGCCCTGAGCTTTATTAATCGTCATGGCATAACAAAGACTGACTGGAATTGCACTCGTTTGAAAGAGAAAGGAAAGTTGTTAGGAATAATAGGTATTCTTGGAATAAAAACAATTGGGTAGGCGTTTCTGACGCAAGAGTTCTGACTTTACTTGCTCGAATTGCTGCTAGCCTCACGTTCTTCTTCTGATTCCTGGGACCTGGGACCTACTTAATCTCGCCCTTTTCGCATCTCGGCTACGCTGCGAAAGGTTTGTTTTTTTCTAGAAGGCATTTTCAGAAAAAAAAAAAACTGAACCAAACAAATAAAATATTGAACAAAACACAAACTTTCAAAATGAGAATGAAGACAAATAAAATTTCAAACTACGAAGTAAATAAAACTACTTAACTCAAATTGCAAGTTATTATTTACTTCGCACTTTAAAATTTAAATCAAACGAATGTATTCAAAACTAACTACGAAGGTACGATACGAAGTAAATAAAACTACTTGATTCAAAGCAAACTATTATTTACTTCGCACTGCACTTTAAGATCGAACGAATCTACCCAAATCAAAACTTTCGAAAAACAAAACCATTTAACGTACGATTTACCTTTTAAGAACTAACCTTTTGAAAGACAGAACTTTCAAGACACCTACTAAACTCAAAATTGGCCGATAGAATTGGCGAAGCTCGTTCTTTCAAGGAAAATCTTAACACTGCGATTTAAAAATGACGTCACAGCACAACGCCTTCTATCGAAGTGCTATTAATATTCGATACTGCACGCGGTTGTTCAAAACATTTTTTAGGTGTGAACTGATTACGATGACACAAAAAACTCAATGTTACTTAAATTTATAATTTTTAACGCAAATATTGTTGTGTATAAACGTGAAGTTGTGAGACCAAGTACACATTAACACACATTAACTAATTTTGTCCATAGATGGAGCTGTTTTAATATCTATTTCTGAAACAATTTTCTAATTTACATTTTTTAGGTGTGAACTGATTACGATGAAACAAAAAACTCAATGTTACTTCAATTTATATAATTATTAACGCAAATATTGTTGTGTATAAACGTGAAGTTGTGAGACCAAGTGCACAATAACGCACGTTAACTAATTTTACTTCTGAAACACTTTAAATTCAAAAATCTTTTGATAGACTGAACCAATTGCAATGAAACAAAAACTAAATGTTACTTCAAGTTACGCTAAATCGTTGTGTATAAAAGTTATCTACATTGATTTCGTACATTTTACGTGATGCTCGGATAACTAAACATACAAACAGACAAAAATTCTAAAAATGCTGGAAATGGGTTCTATTGGTTGTCCTTTAACACCCTGGCTATATATTTTTTTTTAATGTACAAAAACTTCTTTTCTACAGTTTTATTATATGTAATAGATTATTTTTAATGTACAAAAACTTCTTTTCTACAGTTTTATTATATGTATAGATAATAAAAATAACTTAAGTATATTTATAGCCTGGTGCTTTCGTCAATGATGTCAAAGTCTAAAAGACTTCAAGGTTAGACTGTTAACAAAAAAACTGGTCAGACAAGTAATAATTTTTCATTTACGGAGTTAGGCGTCGTCCTAATTGGCAACGATCGTACGAGCAAACGATGCGATTCCGTCGCACGGCGAGATTAAACTCACAAATTTCTTTAGAGTGTCGTAATTTAAGCTTGCAAGTTATCGTGCGCGCACAGGATAAGCTTAGTAACGATCGTACGATGGGTTTGAACGTGCAATCAAAGCTTCAATAATCTATTTTGGGTATTCTAATTGGTTACGCGTCATCGCGCGAGCACAGCAACTTGGCGGCATCGCATAGTGCCCATCGCGCGAGCTTTTAGGACACTTGTTGGATCATCGCACGATCTTTTTCATCGTGCAACGCAATTGCATCGTTTGCACGTACAATCGTTAGCTATTTAGGAAGACGCCTTACGGCTCAGTACACAATGCAAACACGGGTCATATTTTTGGTTTTTAAAATAAGAAAGTGGCTTCAATCGCTCGCGCTGCTTGCAGTTCGGCCTTGCTTGGATATTTTAAAGCGGCTTCATGATGATGACATGGCAATAAACTAAAAATAAAATAGGAATAGATGTGACAAAAAAGGCTTTGAAGACGTAAGTAGCTGTAAATTTCAGAGATTAAAACAGACTAAACGACGTGTTCCTTTTGATGTCCCATAAGGCGTATGTCCTCTAAGGTAATTAATATGTTACTGATAAGATAGATAAATAAATTATTTTTCTTTGTCTAAATATTTGTTTGCTGCACCGGTCGACGTCATTACGTCGGCGCCGGCTGTCGCTGAAAACCAGCGCTGGGGGTCTGTCTTGCATAGGGTCGCAGCATAATGCTGAGCAATAGCCGATTTGCGTGGATGTGACTAGTGTATAGTCCCGGGAAATCCAGGAACCGAAAGTACCGGGAAATCCCGGAAATTGGCGTCGTTGTAGGAACCGGGATTTTGAAAACCAAATCCCGGTTCTTTCGGTACTTTCGGGAAAAGATACAAATGTCACCCGTCTCTCTGGTTTCAAATTATCGGCAATCATTAGAGCTCTTCTCGCAGTTATTATGATAGACTTGATTAACCACGCTAGGAATAAACCAAGACAAATGAAAATGCATCAAATTTTAGACGAAGTAACCGTAACCATCGCATCAAGAACCACAGGATGTGCTACCTCTACATGTTCACAGGCTCCGCAAACCACACCTGTTACATGTAGTACAAGGCCAAATCCAAGAAAGTCGGCCGACCTATTTACACATGAAATGAAAAGCTAAAACAGGACTCGACCTACTTCGACAAGGAAATCAATTTTTGAATGGACACAGTTGAAGACTGATATAAGATTAAGTAGACTACTAGCAAGATGTACAAGAATCCTGAAACAGATACTACTATCTGTTTCAGGATTCTTTTTTGATTATCTCTAGACCTCAGACGAAAACATTGAAAACAAAGAGCAGGCGCACCGGTGAAGCTGGACCTGAACTGGACTTTTTTTTTTTTTTTGGGTGGGAAATCATCAAATAACTTCTCCCGCTCTGGGCGGAGCGGGAGGGCGTGTCAGACTCTTACTGACTAAAACCCACCCGTGTTCCTTCGGTTGCCCTGTTGCCGGGGGCCACGATCTCCCTTTCGGTTTTCTTCGCAACCCCGGCAGGACCTGAACTGGCCTGGCGGCGACGTCGTAAAAAGATGCATCCATAGATAAGTATCACCCGTCTCTCCACTACCCAAATCCTTCCATATCCTGAGGGCACGTCTTCCCTAGGTACCATTACCGCGCCCCTGGTCTACTCCTTGATACGCAATCGCCTGGTAGCCCCAAGAAGCATGAGGGTCCAGAGGCTATTGCAAATCTTGGGGTTCAATCGATTTATCGAGTCTGCTTAAACCACGCTGGGGTTGGTGCATTAATTCATTCATTCATTCATCATTAATGCTACGCTAAAACTCTACTGTTCCTTTTAATTTTTTTATAGATATTACATAAATTTTAAATAATAATTTGGATATGCAGAATTGTAAAAGTCATGTTGGTTTAAAGAATTGGTTTGATGAAACTGTTTTTTAATAAATGTTCTTGTTATAAAGTAAGATTAAGTACAAAAATGTTTTAATGTTAAGAAAATGTTGCTGGTAGAATATGTTTATTTACCAGAAAAAAAATTATACTAAAGACTAATTTTGTGTCTATTAAACAAGAAATAAAACGTTTTATTTGATTTGAATTTTATTTTTTTATTTTGTCCTGTAATTTCGTCTTTAAAGAAAGAAACTCGCACAGGACATTACAAATTAAACTAAAACACACTCATTAAAACATTATAAAAAATTTAAAAAACAAATTAAAAAAAAAAAATAACAGTCCTGTACGAGGCCAAAAGGCTCCTATCTCAGCATATGTTGCGACATTTAAAAAAAAAATGTCGCAGCGCTGGTATTCTGATAGGGCCCGCCTCTTTCTCTCCCGTCTTTCTCTTACTTTCTCCATTTTAACACTTTCAACTCTACTATCTTAAAGTATCGAAAGTACCGGGAATCCCGGTTCTCTAGCCAGAAGGTCCCGAAAATCCCGGTTCTTTAAAACAGTACCGGTTCTGCATTCCCTAGATGTGACGCATGCTTCCCCCAACCTTTTCTCATTTTTCTATTTTAAACTTTTTTTTTTGTTTTTTGCGTCATGTTTACCGCAAATAAACGTTTTTCTTTCTTTCTTTCGTAAGTAAAAATAATACAAAAAGTCCCAGAACACGTGTTCGCAAAATACATAGTTTTGATGATAACATAACACTAGACTGTTTGTATCTAAGTTTCATTGTTTTATGTAGGTACGAGTAAATCATTTTCATTCAAACCAATCATTCATATTTAAAGCTAAGAAAATGCGACGTTGTCATTTTATTTTTATGGACATAAATAGTCAGCTTTTTTATTTTTATATTTTATATAAATAAATCTTCACTTTGTCGAATATATTATATTATTTTATTTAATATATTATTTTTAATGAAAAATTAAACCGAAAAAAAAATTGTAAAATAAAATTCATATGCCAGTTGATTCTCTGAGATAGTCTCGTTAAAACCCTGGAGATATGGGATATCAACAGGAACATGTTGTGTACACTATTTGCGCTGTAGCATGGTGCGGGTGACAGTTTCAGTAACATTTCGTTTCACTCTTGAAAGTTGCCGCGATTTACAATTTATGACTTAATATTTCAGTTGTACCACATTCGTAATATATTAAATAATTAATAACTGTAGTAAATTAAATTAAACCCAACCAGAATGTTCTAATCAAGAAATAAAATCAAATTGAATGAAAAATTAAGCAAAGTGTTATGCGTATAACGTAACGCCATAGACGTATTTAGTGATGGGATGTACTGCTACGATGGATAGTCGATATTTTTTATAATAAAAAACGTATATTGTGCGTAGGTCAATTTTTATTTTTAAAAGGTCTAATTATACAACAGAACATTTATAGGGTAAGGTTGCTTAAAAGGTTGCTAAAAAAAAATACATGTTATTCGTCTAAACTCATATCAGAGTCAGGAACATCTGAATTGTCACTCAATTCATCATCTGAATCTGTGACGGATATTATTAACGATGACTCAATTATGTTGTCAATATGTATGTCACGATCCCAATCAGACATAATGTCCCTTTTTGTTTTATTCACGACCTTCGACCAGTCTTCAGGTTGAACATTGTTGATGGCCTCTTGTAATAGGGCCAACATCTTATTTGCCGTAAATGGCGGCGAAGTATTATTTCTTGCGGCGTAACCTAAAAATAAACGAACTTATAAAAAAAAGTATTCAAATAATCATCAATCAGCCTAATCTAGTATCTGGTAATGTTTTTAAACTAGGTACATGCTACGATCGGAAAGCTGATTTTTTTATAAAGCTTCAAAATGGGAATTGAAATTAAAAGCATACCTTTTATTTGGGCCCAAATCAGCTCAATAGCGTTATACTGGCAATGGTAGGGTGGTAGTCGAAGGACCTGGTGGCCTTTTTCTTTTGCCATCTCGTCCAGAGCATAGGTAGGAGTTGGTGGCTTATGGCGTCGGACTAAGGCAATAAGCTCCGTCTTTAACATTTTTATATCTGCTGTAACTCCGTTTTCACTCAGCCACTTCACCAACTCGCTTTTGCGGTTGGATTGGTTTGGGGGTTTATTAACTTGCACCGAATGGTAGGGTGCGTTGTCCATTATTATGGTCATAGGCTCTTTTAAATTGTTTAATAGACCTATGAACCAATCTTTAAATTTTTCGTAATTCATCTCCTCATGATACTCCGTAGTTTTTTTTGACTTAAAAGCCAGCAAACAATCAGGGACGAATCCACTTGCTGTACCTGCGTGACAAATAATAAGGCGTTCGCCTTTGCCTTCCGGCACTTTGGTACACGATTGTGCCGTATCGTCGGTCCAACTTTTACCCACTGTGTGGTTGGCGTTTAGCCACGTTTCATCCAAAAAGACAACTTTGCTCCAATCACTTATGT
Source organism: Omphaloscelis lunosa (assembly GCA_916610215.1). Lineage (NCBI taxonomy): Eukaryota > Metazoa > Arthropoda > Insecta > Lepidoptera > Noctuidae > Omphaloscelis > Omphaloscelis lunosa. The sequence goes on from OU744270.1 coordinate 7,671,096, forward strand.
TTTTGGCCTTCCTTAAAAATCTACATCTTGCTAGGGCAATGTCAGTCCTATCCATAATAATCTTTCTTTTGTTAACTTTTTTGTAAACAAAGCCAATATCTTTTATAACTTGCCGTAGCGAAGTAATACCTCCTTTGAACAAGTCAGCTTCTTTTAATGATTTTAGAAGCTTGAGCAATGTGGGTAGCTCCATTCTTCTATAATAATCATAAATATGATTTCTAATAGCAACCTTAGCAAAATCATCCAAATCTGTGATTGGCTTCACCTTGGTCCGCTTTTTGTTGGGTGTCGATAATTTATTTTCAAACATCCCATCTTGGCCAATTTTCTCACGTGTTATACGCGAAACAGTATTGCGGCCAATATCAAGAGCTTCGGCTACTCGTTCTACAATATGATTCAATGGTAACAACGGTCCATTATTTTGTTGTTCTCTTTCAAAGTAGTCTCGGAGGCGAACAACAAGCTCCCTGGCCTGACTACCCAAAACAGTTTTTTTTGTATGCTTAGGCATGGTAATAACAACAAACTCAACAAACTTATAACAAATAACAATTTAACAAAAATGAAAACAAACAATGAAATCGTAATACGTGTCACATTAAGTCACAATATAACGCGCTTGCACTCGTACTCGCACTCACAGCATCGCACGGGTAAACAACATGGCCGCCGCGCCGATGCACCATAGAGCAAAAATGTTGTCACGAAAAAAAAAACATAAACCCGATTTTGATTATTTTATATAAGTACAAAGATAATTATGTAGCCATAAAACATTTATATTGACAAGTTTATACACGTAGCACACACGTAGTTACACTGCACAACTGAATAATACACTAATTTTCATAACAATATTAAAGAGAACTAGATTCACGCTGCGAGTATCGTTAGCGATAAAAATGAATTGCATAACCTCACATCCCTACGTGGTACTGACAAATGTCAACGTCATACGGGCAACTGTCACCCGCACCATGCTACAGCGCAAATAGTGTAGTTATGTAGTGCTACTGTGATGCACCAGTTTATTCTGTAGAATTCTTTGAAGTGAACTGTGATCTCACGCAAGAGATTGACAGCTCATTTTAGCTAAGTAATCACGATGAAATTTTTACAGAATTTATAGTATTCTGGAGTATTACGGTCGTTGTTTAAAAAATATATACTTACAGGAATAAATAAATAAATTCTTTATTACTAAAACAGGTTACAGAAAAAATTGAGACCCTGGATCCAGAGCTAGGTTAGAGTAGGTACAATTAAGCAAGTATGCAGCGAAAGTTGATAAAATGATTGATAAAAAGTAAATTTTAAATATAAATGTAAGTATTTCATACCTTTAAACGAGCAATTCTTGTATGTAGGTATATTTATAATCTGAAAGGAAACGGCTCCAACGATTTTCATGTAATTTATTATGCAGGGGGTTTCGGGGGCGATAAATCAATCTAGCTAGGTTTCATTTTTAGAAAACTACCAAAAAAAACCGACCCAGGCTCGGTCATCCAGATATTTAAGTTAAAATTTCGAGTGCGTCGAGACAGTTGATTCAATAATGTCAAAATCTTGTCGAGCTGCCGAGCTGAGTGGTTAAATCTTCTGTATGTAGGATTCTTAACCAGTACCCTAACAGGGATAAAAACTGCCACTTGCTCACTTCAGATGGCGCTGATCTCCAGCGTCTGATAATTTGACAGCTAGCCATACATTTTTTGTAAACAAGCGACTTCTTTTACGCATAATTAATTATTGAGCCAAGTTGCGCAGCTGTTTACTGCAAAAAATGCGGGGCCCCATGTATTTGCCAAAGATGTTATAAGAAGAAAACTGTGGAAGAAAACTTTCCGAAAAAAATTTAAATCCGATATTTCGTCGAGACGATGTGCTATATACTTTAAGCTTTTTATGGGAGAAAGTAGTTTATATGTGATGCTCCCAAGAGAACTGTTTTCATTACATACAGGCACTTGGATTTGATACTATGTAAATTATAGTAAAGTATGTGCGTGTTTATATTATCATATTAGATCAGTGCTAAAAGTGCTATCTCTGAGGTTTTTCAGTCAGGAAGATCATGCCCAAGTTGATTTCAACTCTGATCAGGTTACTTCTATCGTACACCTCCAGTCTTTAACAAAAAACGAACTTAAAGTCAACAAACACATAATAACCTATAAATTATAAAACGTTCATAATTTATTGACTTTTCCTCTAAAGCTGCTTTTTTACCAGTGGTAGACGCTTCCCCGGTCCTTTGCTTGTCTTTATACATATTTATCTAGTTTTCGTATAATTTGTGATCGACACAAAAGTAAACATAAACACAACAATGGCGGTTTAAAGACGTACAACTGTGCTGCCACCTGTTATGAGCTTTCAGTTTTTAACCTCATTGCGTAACTCATTTTTGTAAAAAATTATGACAAATTTGTTTCATTTTGACAGTTTAACAACATTAATTGTGTTATTTACGTTGTTGAGCAGATTTTTTTTTCCAACTTGTGAAGCAATGGATTAGCAATCTGTTTCAAATCGAAACAAATTGTGATTAATCGTGTATTAAGCAATCAGGGTACTGCTTTCTATGGACTCCGAAGGGGTCCGTGGATCAGGTACTGGGGGTCAATGTAGACGTTAAAAAATACTGCGCGAGGTGAGTAAAAAAAACATCCCTCGTAGATGACATAGATTTATCAAAGATGTAGACTTAGTAAAATCATATTTGAATGATAGACTGCAGCAAGTTCAAATAAACGGTGTAAATTCATTGGGTTTAAAAGTCAAAATGGGTGTTCCACAGGGCTCGATATTGGGTCCATTCCTATTTTTAGTATACATAAATGATTTACCTAATTTACTGAAAACCCGACCACAAATGGTGTTATTTGCTGATGATACATCACTCATTTTTAAAGTAAACAGACATGCACAGGAGCTTGACGACGTAAATAACGCTATGCTTAAGGTCCATAATTGGTTTACTGTAAATAATTTGGTATTAAATGAGAAGAAAACTAAATGCATAAGATTCGCGTTACCGAATGTTAGAAGTAGTGAATGTCACGTTGTATTGAATAAGGAGACACTAGAATTCGTCGAAAAGACTGTTTTCCTGGGGATAACGCTTGACTCTAAACTACAGTGGGGTCGTCACTTAACATCACTTGCAGGGCGGCTAAGTTCAGCCGCTTACGCTGTTTGGAAAATCCGCCAACTAACAGACGTAGATTCCGCGAGACTGGTCTATTTTAGTTACTTTCATAGCATCATGTCTTACGGTATTTTGCTGTGGGGACGGGCTGCAGATATTGATTCTATCTTTATTCTGCAAAAGAGGGCCGTCAGAGCCATCTACAACCTCCGCAGACGCGAGTCTCTAAGGGAACTGTTTAAGAAAATTAACATCATGACGGTACCTTGTCAGTATATATATGAGAACATTATGTATGTTCGAAAAAATCTCCATCTTTTTAGTAAGATAAGCGACAGGCATAATTTTAACACTAGAAATAGGAACAAATTAGATCAACCACGTTTTAGATTGTCTAAAGTACACACTTCTTTTATGGGGTACTGTGTAAAATGTTATAATAAAATACCACTCGATATTCTTCAACTAAATGAGAAGAAATTTAAAACATGCATTAAACGCACACTATGTAGACAAGCATATTATAAGATAGATGATTATATCGTAGATAAAAATGCTTGGCTTAATGCTGGTCCTGCTCCACAGCCGCTTGGGCTCACTAGTTAAAATTTTAATATTTGGAAGAGTTGCTTCCCCTTTAAAAAAAAAAAAATATATTTTGACATTAGGAACTTAATGTTCATTTTTGTTTTACCAACTTAATTGTTGAATGCTCCAATTAAGTAATGATTTTCTTTATTTTTGGTGGTTAAATTCTTTTATTTTTTTAGATACATTGCAAACTATAGTTTTGTATAATTTAGAAGCATTTTAATTTTTTTAATTTGAGACCATGGAGCCGTTTATTAACTTATTAAGATGTATGTTGACTTGAAATAGCATGGCAGTTGAGAATATGTCATGCTCACTTAAATGTCTCGCTGATGGTGGCGAGTGTGTTGGATCATTCGGTTCCCTACAAAATGGTTGAGCTGGATGGTGCTGATCCACGCATCATGTTCGTGAACGGGCGCCGTCAGTTGAAACTGGTCATCTCTTATCTGCCAGGGCTTATTTTTAATCTTATATTTTCAATTGCTTTTGATTATTTTTTGTACATTGTTCTCACATATAGAAGCAACAAGAATGATGTACCCAGGATTTTGTAATATCTATATTTAAAAGAGTGTCCTTGGAGTTTCTTGCCCGTTCTTCTCCATAGAGATCTACGTTTTGGAATGGGCAATTAGCTTCAACTTTCTGACTAACTGACCGACTCTTTGACAATTCAAAAGTGCCTGTAAATGGTTTAATTGAAATAAATGCTTTGAGTTTGAGTTTGAGTTTGATGATTCGATTGATTTATTTTAATTGCGAGCGAAATTTATCGCTAAAGATGTTTGCAACTTTTGGTTAAGTCTAGGACAGGCTTAGGTAGGTACCCTCTACTAGTAAAACGAGTTATGTCGTTGTTAGTGCTATTTGCTACTACATATCTTTGCGAGTCGGGATTCTCGACATTTCTTGCAATAAAAAAAGTGGCACTCCGGGAGCGCCGACAGAAGAAAAAACTTTAAAAAAAATCTCCACCGCGGTAATCAACGCGTTGATGTCTTTTTAACGGTCAAAAGGTGGTGTCATCACGGTGTCGCGAAATCAATGGTTTAGTCCCATCTCAAAAATGCCCAACGCGCCTAAAGAAGTTTTCACTTCAAAACAAAAAATCGGAACCGACTAGACGTAAAATATGATACGCGTCTTGCGTTGTCTAATTGTGCGTTTGCACTACAGACTAAAGCCGGGGCCGCTGCGCGTGTTTTTACACAAAAACATCGCAACAAAGAGGCGTGGCCATACACATTTGTGTATGCAAACACGATGATTTGTATGAAAACAAATGTTTAGGTGTAAGGAATTTGTAAAATGTTTCGAAAAAACATCGCAGTGAAGAGGCGTGGCCATACACATTTGTGTATGCAAACACTATGTTTTGAATGAAAGCCAATGTTTACGTGTAATGTTTCGAAAACACACGCGCAGGGGACCCGGCTAGTGTAAAGGCTAGCATAGTGAAAAGGTTATGAAATCCTACTGTAGTGTCTTAGGAGTTACCTAAAAATAAATGACAGCTAGGCGTTAAGTTTCCTCTTTCCCGTTGTGAACAAGGCAAATGAATAAGTTGTGGTAATTAATGAATAATAATAATTCATAGTACAGTAAGTTAGGTACCGACCGATAGAGAAGAAACAGGAAAAGTGATTTTGCGGTCTATTTAGGTACTAGAGATATTGACTAATATAAAAGTTTTAAAAATAAAACCCAACTACGACAAAAAGTCATCTAACAAGATATTAACAATGTATTGTTTATACCACATTTTTTTTTGTTTTTAGACACATTAAAAATCCGAAGTCCCACGTGTTACTTAAGACTTTAGACTTAAGACTAAGTCTTAATTCTTAAAATAACATGATAAATCTCTCAATATTGAACTCGTGCATTTGCTCTCGAAAAGCACCATTTGGTAAAGTGGAACTGATGAATTACAAACCAACACACTAAAAAGTAAAAAAAAAATACCAAAAATACAACCGACTTTCAAACTACAAAGTGAAAAATAACTTTAATTTCGGAAGTCGGTGGCAAAAAAACTTAAATACTGATTGACACCGACTTCTTTTCATAGAGCCATACCGCCATGCCACCATACACAATGGAAGTGAGCCCTCCGGGAATCCGGGAGGCATTATATTTGTCGCTATAATTATTTTCCAACCATTAAAAATTTTAGTGAACACTTATAAAAGCGAAAAAAAAAATTGAAAATCAAAATGCTTATATTATAAAACCAACGCATATATACGAATAAATCTTGTTAAAATATGCATAAGATTTTATTTTCACGGTTCATAATGCTGTATTCGCTAAGAAAAATCTACATTTAGGAGGGAGGAGTGCCGGCACTGAACTTTGAATAAATAAATATTATTAATATGGATTTATTTTAAATATTACAATATTAGTCACGCGCAGATTTATCTTGCGCGCACTCTAGTTTAGTATTTATACCTATTCCAACGTTTAAACCAGTCAGCAGTGAGTCATCGTGGTGGACATGACCGCTCAATCGTTTACAATAAAACCTTTTTTGAACAAGGCGTGACGGAATGTTGATGTAATCTGTGGTCTGTCCATGAACTACTTACTTAAAAAAAAAAACGCGGTCCCTCCAAAAAGCGCTCGGTCTAATGACCTCATAAATCAAGCCATGCTTAAAATTACGTTGTTTGTGAACCTTGGAGGGTCAAGCAGAAATGCCCAGTTTTTTGTATCATGTGGGTGTGGCGGCAACACCGCCACATACGAACTATGCATCAAAAGACATGACGTCACTCAAATCCTGCAACGCGCAATTAGCCGACGTTCGCACGGACGTAATAAAATCGCGGCGGGATTTTATCGCTCACTGGATTTTCAAAAATCACCGCGATTTTATTACTTCCGTGCGCACGTCCGCTTAGAATTTATCACGCGAACGACATATAAGACTATCCGACATCGGGCGGTTGCCCGCCAGATGCAACACTCGTCTGGTCGGAGGATCCTCCCTTTTCTATGGTGGATGAGTGAACTTTACTCCCTGTTCCTCATACCTCTAAATGTTTAAGGAGAGTGTAAGCCGACGTTCGCACAGACGTAATAAAATCGCGGTGGGATTTTATCGCGCACTGGATTTTCAACTCCTGGTGTTAAGCCGAGCGTTGAAAAAACACACGGTTGGATTTTCAACTCTCGGCGCTAAGCAGAGCGTTGAAAATAAAGTGCAGAAATTAAAAAATTGCCGCGATTTTATTATGTCCGTACGAAAGTGGGCTTAAATCTTCTGACTACGTTAGCCGACGTTCGCACGGAGGAAATAAAATCACGGCGATTTTTTTTCGTGCACTTGATTTTCAACGATGTCAAAGATCTACTAATGACAGCCGGGATAACGGCTAAACGTACTTTCCGAGGCACGGAGGGGTCTCGATATATTATGAATGAACACCCATCCACGGACCGACCGCGGCAAGCGTAGCTTAACCTTCGATCGACCCGTGCGGCTGTTACTTAGCTACGAGCTCTTTGTAAGACAATGAACTCTAAAATTTACGATTTGGTCTGGAAAATTAATAAATTAGAACTGCAAAACGTTTCCGCGGTTTACATAAACATAATGAATCCTTTATTAGTTTCATGCAAATCTGCCGAAATGTAAACTTCAGCGCCTGAAAGTCGGAACTAAATAAATACTACGTACAACTAAAGCGCGCCAAAATCCAAATCTTTTGCGTTCACATAAAATTTAGTTTGAAAGCAAATACTCTTTAAATAGTAGAAATAAGTAGTAGTGAGATATTTTAACGAAGTTGTAATTCTTGAATAGGAGCTTTAGCTATTCTGAGTATTTCTGAAATAATGTATTGATACAGCAGTTGCCCCTAGTTTTATTTGCATCCTACAACTACAAGAGTAATCAACTGCACAAACCTTCACATCCTATACTATTAAACGAGCAATACTTATATAAAGGGTCTTTCAACAAGGGCAGGCGATGTTGAAATTAAATAAAACAAGCTGTATGTGAGATATTAAAGAAATTATTTTTTTTATTTGAGAGGCCTATTTATGCCATTATTTATGAAATATGACATCTTTTAAATGTCCACCGCGGCTTCTAACGGTGGCACAGATCCGAGAGGTCCAATTTTCAATAACTCTACTGCATAGATCCGGCTGAATCTGACCGATGGCCTGCGTTATGTTGACTTTCAGGGCATCGGTTGATTGCGAATTATTGGCATGGACCTGCGACTTGAGAAAACCCCACAAGAAAAAGTTTTGTTTTATCTGTATTTAATGTTAGTAGATTATTATGAAGCCAATTAGACACAATCTGAGCATATTCATAGACTTCAACTCTTGATTTACCTCAGAACAATAGAGCGGTGTCATCCGCATAAGACAATATGACCCCATTTTGGAGTGCCAAGCAGCAAAGTTCATTTATATAGATTAAAAATAACGTGAGGCCCAAAAGCTGCCTTGGGGAATTCCAAAACAACTATTTTTAAGTTCAGAACTTGTATACTGACCAATTTTTACACATTGCTGACGATCGCTAAGATAATCAGAAAATAGTTGAAGTTTGCTCCTCTTATCCCAAGTATTTCAAGCTTGTGCACAAGTAAAGTACATGAAATGGTGTCGAAGGCCTTGGCAAGGTCTAGAAAGATCCCAATTGTGTGCATATCATTATCTAGATTGGTAGTCACATAATTAGTCAATTTGTGTACTGTTTGGCCAGTTGATCTTTTGGGCCTAAAACCAAATTGACTATCTGAAAGTAGTTTGCTATCTTCCAGATATTTTATCAATCTACTATAAATTATTTTTTCTAACATTTTTGAAAGGCCTGTTAAACCCTGAAATTGGTCTGTAGTTATTCACACAGTTTTTGTCTTCAGACTTGAACACAGGTGTAACCACAGCTATTTTAAGCAACTTAGGGAATTTACCTTTAGATAAACATAGCTGAAAAATGTGTGTTAGCGGCGCACGGTGGGCTGGAAATCGGCTTTCATAGACTTAGGGATTTCAATTTGCAAGTGCTTGATTTTTTGCCGGATATCGCTTCTATTAGTCATTACTATGTACAAAAATGACATCCGAGTTAATTCTGCCCAAAAACGAAGGAAATATAATTTTTTTACGAAAAATTTGTATGAAGCTAGTATGAAAAATCGAATTATCTCCTAAACGGCATATTTAACCGTAATATCCTTGGAGGTGGTCATAGTGCTAATTATTTATGATTTTTGGTTGCCGATTTGACGAAAAATTTAATGCCGTTTTAAAAAATATATTTCCTTCTATTTTGGGCAGAATTAACTCGGGTGTCATTTTTGTACATAGTAATGACTAATAGAAGCGATATCCAGCATAAAAACCAACACTTGCAAATTGAAATCCCTAAGTCTATGAAAGCCGATTTTCAGCCCACCGTGCGGCGGGGCAAGGAGGTATTTAAACCTCTTTAGTATATTATTAGGTATGTCATCCCACCCAGTAGCACAAACATAAACTGAAGAAATAACAACGCATTTAACAGATGCCGCCAAAACAACATGGCCGCCACAAACTGTCAACATCGACCCGCCCTATTTGAAAGACCCTTTATATATTTCTTTGTATATAGATTTGTATTCACGTTCTCGAAATTTGCTCTAACAATTTCAATGAAATGCAAAGGGCTTTACGGGGACGAAAAATCGATCTTGCTCGGTCTCATATCTGGGAAAATTTGTTTTCTCCGTATTTTCACCCGAGCAGAGCTCGGTCACCCAAAGTTTAGAACAAGATAATGAATAATGACGTGATAATAATGACATTAGAATAATGATCACGGCAGCATAGAATTAGTAAGTACCTACTATTATGGCAGCATGGAATAAGTAGTTACTATACATGGATTAGTATACTATTAAATGAGCATTCTCTATTTTCACCAGAGCAAAGTTCGGTCGCCCAGGTAGGTACTTTTAACTATAAGGATTACTAAGTAGTTCTTTAAAGAAGCCGACCAAAGTTAAGTAGAAAAAGGCCGCATCCTATTTAAAAGCGATCGTCGCGCGAATACGCAATCGGCGCGCTCAATGTCACTTTTTTTCGGTGAAACGGAGTGGCGCCGATAGAGGGCGTTTTCCGGTTTCTATGAACAAAGTTATGCACGCGACGATCGCGTATTCCGCGAAGATCGCTTTGACGCTGGGTAGGGATTACTTAGCTACTTCTTTAAAGAAGTCGACCAGAGTTAAGTAGTCAACTGTCAGTTGTGCTTGCGAGGTCGTCATTTGAAAATATTTGACGGATTGAATACTCTCGGAGTAGGACACAGCTACAAGGGTGCTACATACAACATACAAGGGTTTTTTGGCGCTCGAATGACAAGAGAGTTGTATTGATGATTTTAATGGTAATAATTGAATAGAATTTCGCAGGCTACCCCGTAGCTAAATACTGGTGAAAATAACAGATTTTCATGACCGAACCGCTTTCCTAAGAAATCCTAGGAAATCGTGCAAGGCTGTATTCTTGTCTAATCTTGCTCGACTTGCATATAATGAGACATTTTAATTAGGTAAATAGATGTATCATTCTAATTACTTTATATTTCTTCCACAGGGCATGAACACACGGCTCGCATTCGCCATCATCTCATCAGCATGCTGGTCAGCCTTCCAACATGGATACAACACCGGAGTCCTGAACGCACCACAAGCTGTAAGTATCATGTAATATCACGCCTGTAATCCCCAAAAGCACCTTTAGGCAGAGGTGTACAAAGGTGCTGATAAACTTGAGCATTCTAGCGAAAGTACAGTTTTGCTTCGAGCTTTTTGCCGAGCCGAGCCATTCTGTCATTGACTAGTCACTAGAGCATTCGCTAGAATGATCGTGAAAATGTTCGTAGCGATGTTTGGCTCTATGCTTGGCTCTGTTCGTTGTTCCGTTCGACAAATTTAAAAACGGTGAATGCTCGATGTTCTGTTAAAAGTGAATGCTTAAGTTTATCAGCACCTTAACGGGTGTAAATAAGACACTTAACGAGTCACTTGTTCTTCCCATAATTGTGATACAAAAATTGTACTAGACCATACCAGGAACCTTTTGGTTGCGGAGATATTGAAGGTCAAAGTTTCCAACTTTTTCCTCCCACGATCCCAGTACCTACCGTTGCCATGCACCCATAAGCACAATGGTTTGCGTGCGTTGCATTGATCACTATCATAAAAAGCATTTTTTTACATACCTAAAGAAAAAAAAGGAAGTTGTTTCCCAGAAATTATTTTTGTGCAATATTGCTTAGTTTGATGCACAGAATGCGTAGATGACGGCTATGATGTGACGGATCTTTTTACACCCTGTAAATTTATTATTTCGCAAACTATTGTAGATAAGTATATTTTAAGATATTTAATGTGTTTACCTAGGTATTGTCTTGTATATAATATTTATAATCTGAATCTTGGAAACGTCTCCAACGATTTTCATGAAATTTAGTATGCAAGGGGTTTCAGAGGAAAAAAATCGATCTAGCTAGGTTTAATTTTTAGAAAACGTTCAAAAATAAAAAACCGAGCAAGCCCATCCAGATATTATTTATAATTCCGCAAACTATTGTTAGTATATTTACTTAGAAAGCTCGTAATCGGCGCCGACTAATTCAGATAGGAACTTGTCGGCGCTTATCGGCAATGGTTCGCGCTGATTTGGTAAAAAGTATGAAGACTACCTGCGCCGACCAGTATTGACAACCAGCGCTTGTCAGTGCTGTAAATTCTGGCTATCGGCGCAGGTTACCAGCTTGCGTAACACATAGTAGCAAAGGCTTTCATTTTGACAATTCAACAACATTAAGTGCGGTATTTACGTTGTTGAGTAGACAAATTTATCGAACGTATGAAGCAGGATAAGCGATATCCTTCAAAATCATTCAGATTGTGATTGAAAGTGTTTTACGCAATTAGGGTGTTGCTTTCACGTGAATACCTACACCCTTTCTTTGGAAAACTGTACTTAAGTATTTACACTGCTACAAGGAGCTTTTGGCGCTCAAATTACGTTGACAGGGTGGCGCTTCTGAGGGAGAGGCAAAATTCGCGCCCTCGCGCCCCTAGCCGCCGTAGGAGACGCCCGGGCGTCGGGAATCCTAGGCCGATTCCCGGCCACCGCAGGCGCGATCTTGCGGACGGTGAGCAATGAGTAGCTCGCCGTCCGATAAGGACCAGGCCCGGGTCGACGCCGACGTCGCGTTGTGTTCCACGCGCTCCTCAAAGAGATGTCAGCACAACTGACGGTGTCCGCTAGGGCCGATGCCTGCCGGATATACTGGCAACATATAGGCAATGAAGGAACACGGGTGAGTTTTAGTCAGTAAGTATCTGACACGGGCTCTCCCGCTACGTCCAGAGCGGGAGAACTTATTTGATCATTTCCCACCCAAAAAAAAATGTCTTGGGTTGGAACTCGAGATCTAAGACTTGGCACTCCGACGATCACACCACTAGGCCAAAACCTAAAAACGCGCGCGCGCGCTAATGGCTCAGATTAATGCAGTCCGCAAAATCATTTAAATAATAAAAGCTTATAAAAAGCGACTCTAGCTACCGACACAATAAAGTGTAATTCTGGTTACACAGCGCTAATTACCTACAGTTATTAAATTCACCTAAAGTTGCCTCTCTTTCTATCGCGTCACTCTTATATCTTCTGACTACGTTACACTCACTGAATTGGCCCGACAAGACGGGCCCGCTGCGTACTTGTAGCTTCATACCTAAACTGCGGAGTGCGCCTGGACTGGTATTGGTAATCATTTGTACAATTGTTTTGTGAATAGTGTATTGCAAAAAAAAGATGGCTGCGTTGGTTCCAATTTTGACCGCGCCCCAAAAAGTTTCTATAGGTATTTGAAGGACATCATCTGCTTAGCCTTTTCCCATCTACGTTGGGGTCCAACCGGATGCAGCTGAATACCAGTATTTTACATGGAGCGACTGCCTATCTGGCCTCCACAACCCAGTTACAGGGTTAATACATTACCCCTTGGTAATACTAGTTGTCAAACTTTCGGTCTTCTGACGACCCGTAACGACTGTCAAAGATCTACGAATGAGATTTTTTTTTTTTTTTTTTTTTTCTGTTGGGCATCTCGTAGCTGACCTCTGAGGTCATGACTACTTAACCGGTCAATCCTGTGGTTGCCTTAAGCTGCTACACTCAAAGCCTCCAGCCAGGGGCATACAAAACTAAGCTAAAAAGCTAGGTGAACGCTCGGGAGGACATCAAAGATGGGACGGGCTGGATCTACGAATGAGAACCGGGACCAATGTATTTATAGTATATTATCTCTGGGACCAACGGCTTTACGAGCTTTCTGAGGCACGGAGTGGAGTGTATGTAAACATGGTCACCCATCCACGGACCAACCGCGGCAAGCGTAGCTTAACCTGATCGTTTGACCCGTGCGGTTTTTATTACTTAGCCAAAGCCCCTCATGGAAATAAAATATAAATATCATTTAAAAAGTTTTAATTTTTGGTTCTTAATATTAACAAACGTAATTCAGCCTCCCTCCTCTTAGCCCTATTGACGAGTAAAACTTCCTCCGCAGCTTCCCTCTCAGCTTTAACTTTATAGTAATTCTCCTCAGCTGCCTTCACCATCCACTCTTTCTCAGCTATTTTGAGTCTGTGTAGCTCCTCTTCTCTTTTTTCGGATCTTTCATACGATGTTCCCGGGTGAGAGAAATCCTCTTGGGTCACGCCATTCTGTATATTTCTAGATTCTGTAACGAAAAAATGAAAAACATTTTGAACATAACATCACGCCTATTAATCCCCGAAGGGTTGGGCAGATGTGTACCCATACCTCAGTTCAATTTCATTCCTTCCACCAATAGTTTAGGTAATTTATTTTTACGGCGAAAAAAAAACATAGTATCTGCTTTATAGTTCGTTCGGTTATTTATTCTGCAAAGTTTAATGATCAAATTTGAAGTACTTTTTTAATACCAGAGCGGCTTATTATTCGGTTTGGAGATAACTTTGTTTTTTTTTTTTCTTTGGAGAAAATTTTATTGAAACGTTTTATCGTTAAACATAGTACTTAAGATTAATCCTCAACTTTAACATACATTTAGTTCAAAATTAATGCTGCAGTATTTTCGATATAACAGAGGATCATGCTAAGCAATTTATTTAATAATAATCAATATTTTTTATTTATTTGTTTGAGGTATTATAGCCTCCTAAGTCCCATTACCCATGTAATAGGGGGCGAGCCTATTGCCATCAATCGGGCACAAATCCATACTGGACAAACATTTCTATAAAATATTTAAAAAAAAATGCTGCAATTTGTTGAATGTCATCAAATGAAATATTTTTTGTCAGATTTAAGTAATTTTCTGACACGTAATCTCTTTTCTACTGGTCAATAATACTTACTTTGCTGACTTCGCGTTGGCAACTCCAGCTCCGGGGATATTGAGGATTGCTCCTGGGGGAGTGGGTCGGCAGGTGTAGCAGCAGATGTGGGCGTGGGTGAGATGGCTGCTGGCTCTTGTACTACAGGTGGACCCTGCACCACAAAAACTGAAGGTCATTGACTGATACAACAAAAATACACAGTTGAGACAAAAATCTATCGATACCTACATACATAGAAATAAATAAAATTTGAGTGTCTCTTTGTAATGTCAAAATAACAGCTTTTTACTAAATGCATATAACATATACACGGTACTTATACCAAAAAAAACAATTTTTATAATTTTTTTCTGTCTGTCCATCCGTTTGTTCCGGCTAATCTCCGAAACGGGTGGACCGATTTTGACGGGACTTTCACTAGGAAATAGCTGATGTTATACGACTTAGCTAACTTAGGCTACTTTTATTTTAGAAAAAGAGTTAGGCTTCACGCAGCCGAAGCCGCGGGCAGCGTACGACAATAAATTAAACTTCGTATTATATCATGACTATTATTATGTATGATGACGTTCCCAGCCTGCATACAACAATTAAATCAAATATGTCCAAAAGTTTGGCCACTACTATTTAGTTTGTTTCACTTTTTGACCGACTTCCAAAAAGGAGGAGGTTATATGTTCGTAGCAGATGTTTGTTTTTTTTTCTATTTTTGTCCACCCATTTCTCCGTCAATTGTGGAAAGATTTTGATAATTATTTTTTTTATTCACTTTGCTTGGATAGTTTTTGAGTTAGCTTCAATAATACGTATTTTTTCCCACTTAGTATGTGGATGATATGATAAGTAAGTTCCTGTGACTGTTATTGGCATAGCAGGTACCACAACTAAAAAGGAAAAAAAAAACCGATTTCCAAAAAAACAATACATAGTGAAAAATAACTTTACATATCTCTTGCTCTGTAAGTACACCCTTACACCCCTGAATGCCAGGGTGTATGACTATCATTACAGCATAGGTTTTGGAATTTGAAAAAAGAACTGTCATACTCATACTGCACGAAGAATATTTTTAAAAAGTTAATTTTTTTTTTCTCGGTATCGATTAATTACTCGAATCGGAATCTAGACAATTTATTTTATAAAGATTTTATTTTAAATATGGAACTATTTGTTTCCACATCTTATGTTAGATGGAATCGATTTAAAAATCAAACTGGCCAGCAAGATTTGACGCGCTTGCGTGCGTGAAAAAAAAAAGGCAGTCTACTAGTAGGCGCGAAAGCATCGCGAAAATACATTTTTTTCTTCTTAATAAATGTTCATTGAAACCTGCTGTCTTGTTGTTTACTTACCTCACAATCGATATGTAAAGCAGAGTATTTATCTCGGGCGTAAGCATCAATTGCATACTCGGGTTAATTAGCGCCTTCGCTTCGCTCAGGCGCCAAAAACCTCGTATGCAATTGATGTCATACAGCCCTTGGTTAATAATCTACTATTAATTTCGCAAGTCGGGGATAAAAAACGAAAATTCAAAACC
This sequence comes from Omphaloscelis lunosa, assembly GCA_916610215.1. Lineage (NCBI taxonomy): Eukaryota > Metazoa > Arthropoda > Insecta > Lepidoptera > Noctuidae > Omphaloscelis > Omphaloscelis lunosa. The sequence goes on from OU744270.1 coordinate 7,686,808, forward strand.
AAAGACACCGACTTCCGAAATTAAAGTTATTTTTTACTTTGTATTGTTTTTTTGGAAGTCGCTTGTTTTTTTTTTTCATTTCGATCTTAGGATTTATTTGATAGTTTCATGATAATCCTATGCATTAGTATTATCAGTTTTCATTTATTGTCGTTTGTCGTCCCCAAATCATATAATTATGTATCTCTAATTTATTATCCTTACATATTATAAAACCAAGTCCCCCCCCCCATCGTGTCTTTCTGAACGCGATAAACCCAAAAATTACCGAACAGATTTTCAAACCGTTTTCATCAATGGATGGAGTGATTCATGAGGAAGGTATTGGCGTATAATTCATTAAAGTTTTGTGTAAATTGGCTGAAATATGACGATTATTGTTGAAGATGTCGGAAAAAATTGTGCCGACTGGGAGCTCTACTGGCGTGCACCGCGTAAACCGTGAGAGATAAATAAAATTTATGTTCTACGGGATTGTACATCTTAAAAAGTTCAACAAAAACTCCGTGATGGCATTTCTTCTAACGAGGACCCATAATAACCATTTTTATCTTTCAGAGTTTGATAAAAATTTCATTGTTATTTCGGAAGTTATGTTGACTGGTATTATATTAATCTTTATCCAATAAAATATGTTATTTAAATTGGACATTTAATTTAGATTAAAATATGCCTTGACATCATATCATTAAAATGAACTTTAAAAGATATCACAGCTTCAAAATTACGCGTAACAAGCGGCGCGTGGGCAGCGCTTTCCTCGGCTATTGGGGATGCGATCATCGCTTGGCTTCCTTTTAATCTCAGTAGTACGTTCCCGTGGGATATATTTCGACATCCACGCGGGTGAAAGACTCCATGCAACATACCTAATTATAAATAAGTACAATTTTGCTGTCATTGTTTTTTAAAATGAAATAAGACTTCAAAAATCAATCTGCCTAGCTTTTTGCCAACTATGTTGGGGTCGGCTTGTAGTCTAATCGGATGCAGATGAATACCAGAATGTTACATGGAGCGACTGCCTATCTGACATCCACAACCCAGTTACTAGGCAACACGATACCCCTTGGTAAGACTGGTTGTTAGACTTTCGGCTTCTGCCACGAAATAAACTTAATATCATAAAAAAATAAATTTAATTATTACCGATGGAAAAGCAGGCACTCTTGCGTCGGTTTGTGGCTCTCCATAACCCTCTCCCATGATTGATAATATCCTCAATTCCACTTGGGAGAGGGTTGTTACTACCGATGGGCCTCCTGTGGCGCACGCTGACCGTCTGGCAGCTGCAGCAGCTTTTTTAGCTAAATGCTTCTTATCGGCCCACACCTAAAACATGGTTATTTGGTTGATTGCATAAAAAACTATAATAAAAACCAGTATTTTCGTAGGTCTAAATCCGATCCAGCCTGTCTCTTGCTGTCTTCCCCAGCGACGCCCAAAGCCGAGGTCCGTACCCCACAGGGGGTGTCCTTAACGTGTAGTCGCTTAGGTTATAAGTTTTATAATAATAATAATAAATTCATTTATTTCAGGTAAATTACACCCATTGCCAAACATAAATTGATACAAATTTTACAAATAAAATAAAATAATGTCAAATAAAATAAAATAATGTCGAATAAAATAAAATAATGTCAAATAAAATAAAATCAATTAAAATCAAATCAAATTAAATTGCATCAAATTAAATAATGTCATGCCCTGGCTGGAGGCCTTAATTTATTGAGGCAGCCACAGGAAAGTCCGGTTAAGCAGTCGACAACCTCCTAGGTTGACCTGCGAGATGTCATACCCAAAAACTAAGTGTGTGTGTGTATGTGTTAGCTCCAACCCACGAGTGGAGTTTACTCCTTAATAAAGAGGTTAAGAAACGCAACTCAAAAAAACAAAAACCCCTCCCACCGTAAAAGTTTGTGTAAATTATTTCATCACCACTGCTCTCAAAACGGTGAAGGGAAAACATCGTGAGGAAACCGATGTGTCCTAGAACCAAAATGTGACATCTACCAACCCTCACTGCGCTCGCGTGGTGGATTATAGCCTACTCCTTCTCACAGCGAGGAGGCCTGTGTCCCAGCAGTGGGAACATTACAGGCTGATTTTGCTATAGATGACAAGACATTAATATTGACGAGTAATGTATTAACTCACCCTTTGCCACTGCTCCACCGACTTTATACAACTTCCCATCGAATTAAGGGAGTTGCACAGGCCTTCCCACAGCCGTTTTGACCGCACTCTTCCGCCGGTACTCCTCAATTGTCCGCGAGCCAACTCTATATTTTCACTCATAAAACTGATAAGGGCCTCAATTTGAGTGTGAGTGGCTGCTGGAGCGGCTGCATGGGGGCATTCACAAAAATACAAATAACTGAAGTAATAATGTAGCCCACAGTGCTGTTCACAGATTACTATTAATAAATAAAACCTTAAAGTCACTAGGAGGTGAACTGTTCGTGCATGACAATTACACTAATATTATAAAAACAGAAAAAAAATAATTACAAACAACAACAAACAATTAATCCGTGAACTTGACCCTCGGCACACCTCGTGTTTCGTCAGTCGTCGGATTTCTATCAGTTGCTTTTTGCGCTTGGTGCAGACCGGACGCTTTCAATCGACTTGGAAGTATATAGAGTTGTTATTTTTTTTTTTAACTTAATGTAATTTATTTTTAAAATGGTATGGTAGGAGAGCTGCTAAATTCGCAGGCACGATAGATAGAAACATAGTTTACAGCTCTATATAGTTCACACGAAAATCAAAACAAAACAACAATAAAGTACTTAGTTCTGAATTTAAATTATTATACACGATAAATCTAAAATTGATGGACATGGAAATTAGCATTCAGTTGTATTCGGAAATGCGATGATTTCCGAGGTACATTAAGAAAATAGAAATATTGTAAATATGTCTAAGAGTTCGAATGCTTCATTAATAAATATTTATTTTTGTGAAATTTCTCAAAAAAATAAGGACAGTCTCCTAACACCGTTCTACTGTAACTACCATGGTTAAGGTACCAACCCTTACGGCCCCGTCTCAAAAATCCACCCCGCATACATGGTTATTGGTTATGTGATGGTAATCCATTAAGGGGATGTAGGAGAGGTCATTTACGACCAAATGACCCCTTTTTACTTCTATGCAAATGTCAACAATTTTCGAGTCATTTGACATTTTGTATTTTTATTTAATTCATTTTAAAACATAAAATGTCAAATTACTCGAAAATGATTGACCTTGGCACTATTGGTTTTTGAGAACCAATGAAAGACAGTTATAATTTCTATCAATTATTTATATTCTTTATTTGGCAGGAGAGGTGTGTGTGCGCTCTGGCTTAGTCCAGACGGAACACTAGCGTCCATACTATAATAGTTATGCACAATGTAAATACGTATGAAAGAGAAACACTCTCAAACTACTTAAGTGGGACCGATTTATTATTATATATTCCAACAGGGGTCATCAGAGGTCATTTGGTCGCAAATGACCTCTCCTACATCCCCTTAACGGATTGCCGACAAATAACTAATAACCCTGTATACAGGATGGCATACATCGACGTGAAAACTATTACCATGGATTCAGTTCATGATTCTGAAACGCCCGCGTTGAAATTTATCGTCAGATTTTTTTTTTTAAATTTGCTGTTTCATTGAAAAGTGCAATATATACGCGGTCAAAATGTATGGAACAGCATTTTTTTATTTTTTATTACCGACGAAAAATTTCAACGCAATGGTGTTCAGAATCATGTACTGAATCCATGGTAACAAAAATCTTTCAAAGTTCTAGTAAAAATTTACAAAAATCAATGTCAGTGGGTTATTTTTTATTTCTTTTTGAATATGGAATATGCTATGACTTCACGGTTTCCATTGCCTTTAGTGCCAAAAAAATACAGTAACGCGAGTGAGCCCAGCAGGCACTGCTAGTCCCTAAAATAATGTTAAAAAACCTGGACAGTACCTTGTGTCGGGGCTACACCATAATCAGTCAGACGGAACTCAGAAAAATGCGGAGGAGTCGTGGTATGGTCTGTAAAAATATATTTTGTATGTCTTAAATTTCATAAAAGAAATATCGATTTCGATAGTTCGTTCCGGTAGTCGTGAAGGCGATTGGTTAAGACGCAGATATATGCCAGTGACCTTGAGTGGTTAGCTTGTGTGTTCTGTACTGAGCTCACGCAACGCGTCGTACGTCCAGCTAGTAATAGGACTCGCACATCAAGGAGCGCTGTCCCAAATTAGACGCATTATTAATTTATTAGACACAAAATAAAAGGTATTTTAATAAAACACGTATACTAAAATATCAATGATTAAATTATCTTTAAAATGGTGAAGGTTTCATTCAGAAAAATACGCTTGATAGATTTTGCGTGATTCTCATTTTTTTTTCCACGTTAGACATAACTTTACAAATTAATTTCACTATGTAATATAAACATAATTAAAATATTCCTATATTAAGTTATTTTGAAAATACTCTAATTTAATAGCCCGGAGTCTGGATTTGTGCTCTGTTGATGGCAATAGGCTCGCCCCCTGTTACATGGGACTTAAACATACCTGGCGAAATGTAGGTGTACTATAGGTACACCTCTGCCTAACCCTTCGGGGATTACAGGCGTGATGTTATGTATGTCTAATTTAACACTACTCGTTTAAACGTGATCTTCAGTATAAAATCATTAAAAATCGCTTATCGGCGCCTTAAGGCCTCGCCTCTCATACACGATGTTGTGTGTTCAAATCTGGGCAAGTACCAATGTAACTTTTTCAATTCATATGTAGTATCTAAGTTTATCTTGAGCATTAATGATATCGGTGAAGGAAAAACATTGTGAGGAAACCTGGACTTATAGTTAATACGTATATAGGTATGAAATCGCTAACTCGTCTTGAGCAAGCGTGGTGATCAATGCTCGTGCCTTCTCTGTGTGAGAAGAGGCCTGTGCCCTGCACTGTGACAACAATAGGCTGGTATTATTAATAATGTTTTATTCTTCTTCTTCTTTCCGTGTAGTTAGCGACTAAACAGTACCCTAATTGCGTAACTTATTTTCGTAAACGATTATGACAAATTTTGTTTCATTTTGACAGTTCAACAACATTCATTGCGTTAGCCCATTTTCAATTCTCGGTGTTAAGCCGAGCGTTGACAATCCAACGCGCCACAAAAAAACACACCGTTGCATTTTCAACTCTCTGCGCTGAGCAGAGCGTTGAAAATCTAGTGCACGACAAAAAATCGCCGCGATTTTATTACATCCGTGCGAACGTCGGCTTATTTACATTGTGAAGCAATTTGGATTAGCAATCTGAAACAAACTGTGATTGATCGTGTATTACTCAATTATGGTACTGGTGTCAGAGTTTCAAAGCCGTCCATGGTCCTCTGACTTGGCTTCACATGCCGTCGAGAAATATCTCTCAGGCATGCCGGTTTCCTCACGATGTTTTCCTTCGTTACCGTTTTTGAAGCAAGTGATAATTATACAATACGCACATGAGTCCGAAAAGTCAGAGGTGCGTGCCTTGGGTTTGTTCTCGAGACCTATGATTTGGCTGTCTGACGGTAACACTCCAATGTTTTTAAAATCTTATCTAATGATAGCAGTTATGAACTAGTGTGAGTATTAGTATATTAAATTTAATTTATTTCAACCGTTTTAATTATTTTTATAAATGCATTGTATTGTACTGTCAATTCCTTTATTTTTATTTTTTATAATCTTAATTCTTATTTGTAAGCATAATCCTAAATTTTTAATTTTGTCTTAAAATTATTATATTTTCATTTTATTTATTTTTTTGATAATTATTTAATTGTATTTTATTTTAATAATAAATTATTTTTTAGTTTATATATCTGAGTAATGCTAATCTAGTGGCACTTTTTACCTTATCTTAATTTTGTTAACATGCGGATAATGTAGTGGGCTGCAATATTGTTAATACTACTTATGAGCTTATATTATTGTTATTTGTAAACATTTTATATTGTAGCTGTTTATTGTCCTATAATAAATAAAATAATAATAAACAGACTTGACCTGGCCCGCGAGGTTGTCGACATGTGGGATGTGGATACAGCAATCATTGTGCCGATAGTCGGCATAATAGCCAAGAGCCTCGACCAACACCTGAGGAGGCTCTCGTTAGGCAGCTGGATCAAGGGCTTGATCCAGAAAGCGGTACTCCTGGACACGGCGCGTATTGTCAGGAGGTTCCTCTCTCAGGAGCCCTGACCACCGGTAGCTTGGACCCTGTTCCCGACACCGGTGGGCTACTATTTTTTATATTTTTAAATGTTTATTTATTTTGATATAAATATTTAAAAATGTAAATAATATGTTCTAAAATTAAATAAAAGAAAATAATAAAACACTACTAGGCTATCACTGTTAATAATGTTTTATAAAATGTTTGTATCACATACCTCGTTCTATCGCAGACTCATTTATAACTTGTGTTCTGCTCTCACTGGCAGCAAACGGAACTTGAGGAGTGTCTGGTAATACTTCAGAATCAAGTAGCACTTCTGTCATCTCTGTTACAAAAAAAAAAAAAACAATAATTAAATATCTGACACTTTATATTTTGTCCTGTAATTTGTGTATTGAGCTAAGTAGCCTCAAAATACAAGTGGGTAAATCATAAGAGTAGTGTGGGAACAATAATATGATAGAGGCAGATGGTAGACTCAGAACTAATAAACACACAACTTATAAACTACGAAGTACAGTGCGTGCCATTAAAGATGAGACTTGACACACCACGTGGTTTGACTTGCGCAGTAGACGATTTATCGGTACGAAGTCTGCGCCGGGGCGTCATCGGGGCGGCGGAAGGAGCGGCGGGAGGCGCGGTCAAGTCTCATCTTTCGTGGCGCGTATTGTACAACACTGGCAAAAAAACGGCACGAAGGGTTGCGTACAATATTTAACAGCACATTTTTTAGGGTTTCGTACCTCAAAAGGAAAAAACAGAACCCTTATAGGATCACTCGAGTCTGTCTGTCACAGCGCTCCGAATCTAACGGACCGATTAAGTTGAAATTTGGTACACATTATGTATTTCTATGACCCAAATACGGACGTGTAACGTAAATAAATGAATTTTGAATATGGGGGTCACTTATGGGGGGCAAATAAGAAAATTAAAAAAAAAGTTTTCAAACTGTATCGTGTGACATATCAAATGAAAGGGCTTGTTACGAGAATTTCAATTTTTTTAAAAATAATTTTGTAATCAATATATTTAAAGATATTTCAGAAAAAAAAAATTACCAAAAGTACAACCGACTTCCAAACTACAAAGTGAAAAATAACTTTAATTTCGGAAGTCGGTGGCAAAATATTCAAATACTGATTGATCCAAAGACACCGACTTTCGAAATTAAATTTATTTTTCACTTTGTAGTTGGGAAGTCGGTTGTTTTTTGGTTTTTTTTTTTCACTTTTTAGTTGTTTAATTGATTCAGGCAAGACCTTGCGGAAATCCATTATAAAATACAATAGATGTGGATATATTTAGTAACTTTTCCGCTTAGCTATTTCTAAAGAGCCATAAAAAACTCTGAAATAAATCAATTTGGATTTCTGTCAGGGTTTTTCTGTGCTTCCCGTGTGGTCCCATTTCAATTTGGTCCAGTTCTGACAATGGCATCCATGAGAAAACCATAAAAGTCTTAAATTTGCATTAAGTATGTGCGCGACAAATGGACGAAAACTCAATATCACGCCAACCAATTTCGAGGATTCTTTTTTATAGTAACTCGTGCAGTTGCTTTTGAACAGCACCATTTGGTGAAGTGGAACTGATGATGAAGACCACAAATGGCCACCGAAATTACTCAATAATAATTATTTCACGAGTTGCGATTTGATTACTTTAATATGGTTGCAATGCAATTTATGCTCGTCACAATGCATAAGGAGAAGTGGAGCTGATGGTTAAGTACCAGGAGAACTCCTCAACGATTAAAGTCTGTAGCAATATTTTGTAAAAAGGTGATGTGCAGTTGAGATTACGCTATTGTAACTTAGATAAATTACAAACTACCCACTAAAAAGCGAGAAATAAAAACTTTTTTACAAAAAAAAAAAAAAAAACAAGCACTTCCAAAAACACTACAAAGTGAAAAATAACTTAAATTTCGGAAGTCGGTGGCAAATAACTAAAATACAAAACTAAAGACACCGACTTCCGAAATTTAAGTAATTTTTAACTTTGTAGTGTTTTTTTGGAAGTCGGTTGGTTTTTTTTTAATTGTTTTGTGGAAAAATACACGGTTTTTGTATGGGGACCCCCTTAAATTTATAAGTTTTTATTTTTATTGTTTTTGCCATAGAGGCAATAGAAATACGCAATCTATGAAAATTTCAACTGTCTGCCTAGTGCCTATTACAGTTCATGAGCAGCCCGCTGAACGACAGGGATGGACGGACGGACGGATAACGGAGGCTTGGCTGACTGAGTAATAGGGTTCCAAGGGTGCCAACCCTTCAGTACGGAACCCCAAAAAGTACCTCGGCTCTTCCAGCACAAAATTCAAATTAACCAATTACAGGCACTTTTGAATTGTCAAGGGGTCGCTCGGTCAGTCAGAAAGATGAAGCTAGTTGCCCATTCCAAAGCGTAGTAGGTACCTATGGAGAAGAACGGGCAAGAAACTCCACGGACAGTCTTTTAAATCTAAATATTGTTACAATTACAAAATATTGGTTACAAAACAAGTGACTATGTTTTTTGTTTTTTTTTCGCAGTTTTCTATGAAACCATAGGTAATTTATAAAATGGAATGGTAAGATTTTGTTCGTAAATGATTAAACATTTTTCACTAGATACCTAAGTACTTGTTTTTAACTTTGTCGATACCTACTTACTGAATTGAATTCAGCCGAGTTTTTAACGTCGATAACAGATACTAAAAAAATGTTTTCTACACTAATAAATATAAAGATAAAAGATTTGTATTTTTGTTTGTAATTATAATTAATAAACTCAAAAACTACTGGACCAATTAAAAAAAAAAAATCTTCAATAGAATGCTACATTATCACTAGCAACATTGGTTAGTAACATAGGCTATAATTTTTAAAGATATCACGCAAGCAAAGCCGTTGACAGAAGCTAGTAATTAATGTTAATTATTTTGCATATTATTGTATAAAATCAAGTTTTTCTAACTGAACAGACAGCTGTGCTGCTGGGGAGTTTGTTGCGCCACTTCTTCCCAGCTAAATAAGGCACTAGGAAGTGGTGAAGGTGGGCGTTTTTGGGGGACTGTCTTTTGTAATTTTGACGTTCGAAAAGTGCTGATTCTCAGCCTAGTTTGAATAAATTACTTTTGATTTTAAAATTATGATTTACCTACCTTCAGTAGATGTATCATCACTGTAAATAACTTCTAATAGCTTGAAATCAGTTTGCTCAGCTAGGGAAACCTCCAGTACCTGGAATTGACTGGAGGTACTATGCAAATTAGGGTTAACAGACCCACCCTCTGTCCTCATCCCTTGCCCTTTTTCTTGAGTCAACCTCACACTTTTCCACCGCATTTGTAAACTCTCCCAACATTTTTTAAGCTGAGCTTCGGTTCTCTGCAAAAAAAAAAAAGATAAAATAATCAATAAGAATAGAATATTCTTTATTGTTGTTACATACATACATAAACTCACGCCTTCTTCCCATAGGGGCAGAAACTACAGAACGTCACCTGCTACGATCCTTACATACTCCTTTTGCCTCGTTTACGTTCATACATCTGGTCATACACGCAGGCCGGTTGCGAGTACTAAGCTCTTTCTGAAGAACATCACCAATAAGCCTAGTTGGTCTATGGCTGATTCCTATAATTTACAGACCGTTATTGGTTAATATTAAGACTCTTGTATCATTACCAATAATGAAGCAAAGACCTCATAGTTTTGCATAGTAGACTCTCCCTTATGGAAGCAACTATCACAGGTCAAATTAGCTTACAAATCTATTTATATGCCCAGTTTGGCAATAAAAAATAACCTAGTATTGGTAACCAAAACCATATGTTTTCATTTATAGAAACCAAGCCTTAGTAGTTGCAAGCACTGAGCATGAGGCCCTAGGTTTAAGGCCCAGGTTAGACAAAATGTCATTGGGTTTTCCATCAGGAATTTCACAGTAGCAGCCCGGAGTCCGGATTTGTGTTCGGTTAATGGCAATAGGTTCACCCCTATAACACGGGACTTAAAAAAAAAAAATTGAAATGTGGGTGTACTATAGGTACACTTCTGCGGAACCTTTCAGGGGTTAAAGGAGTGATGTTATGTTATCACCCATAAGGTCACTAATTATGTCCTAAGGTGTCCCCTCCCAGCGTTTCCACTCAAATCTGCCTTGTAAATACTCCTTGTCATTGTTGCTGTATCATATGTTGTGTATTTAGGTATATAGGTGTGTATCAGGGGTGGAATAAAATCATGTTTTTTTTTTAATAAACAAATTAATCACAATTTTTTAAAAAAATCCTAAATAATTACTTTTTTTTTCTTTTTATCATAAAGTAACTATATTTCTGCGTAAGACATAATGTGCCCTTGGGTGTCTGAGAAAAGGGGAATCCCCATGCAGTGTTTTGTAAACTTCACATGCAATTACCATAGTAAATTAGAAACCGACTGGGAATTGAAAAGGCTGGAAAACTAGTTTTTTTTCTTCAAGCATTATAACAATGTTAATGATATTGATTTTTCTGATGTAAAAGACCCGTATAATGTCTAAATCTGTTTTTTAAGTTGACTCCTGTGAAAGTAAGTAAAATTAATCACATTTGATTAAATCATTGATTTTTATTGAAAAAATTTATCATGATTTAAATCAGAATGATTTATTTGTGCCAACCCTGGTGTGTATTATAGGTATGTTGTAGGTAGTTAGCAAATGAAGTTGGTCAATATTAAAAAGTATCTCTCTTACATACCTCAAGCCCTTACAATAACAAAATTAATAAAAATAATATTTTAAGGACATGAAAAACAGAAAATTAAATTATGAACAAGAAATATTTAAAGAAATACAGGGAACGATAGAAATAGAGTACAGATAGATGTAGTCAAAAATAAAGAAGTAATGTCTTAAAACGTAACTGAATGATTGTAAAAATAAAGTAGCATCATAGCATAATCAGCCAATAATGTTCCCACTGCTGGGACACAGGCCGCCTCTCTGTGAGAGGGAGTGGGTCGTAATTCACAAGTCGGCCCAGTGCGTGTTGGTGGATGGTAGCCTTAAAAGCGGATTTAAATAAAAAACACTTTTGAACTGCACTCTTACTTTCGAATTTCTTTCGATGGAATTGTAATCCTCCGTTAGACGGGCCCACGATGCAGCTTTTTTAGCTGTTTGGCTTCCCATAGTCGTTGCAGAGTTCAATTTATATTTTAATATCAACTCTTGAAGAATAATATTTTCCCTTTCATTTATTAACTGTCTTTCAGTTCCAGCCATTTCGGTATAATAAATAAACTAAAAAACAAAAATAACGAACAGCACTGGTAATAATGAAAATATACTATAAAGTTCACAGTTTGTTCACAAGCCATTCACATTATTATGTATCACCATTTTATAGTTTAGTTTTTCTTATTATTATTTTGTATTTTTTCAAGGGAACTGAAGAAAATACGGGTTTGTTTGTTTACATTTGCATTTGTGTATTTCCGTTTGACAAATGCACAGATTACATAAAAAAATGTGAAACTTCAAGTTTTGAATAGTTTGAAAAGCGCTGGCTCACAGACTGCTAAAGCTGTACAAGGGTCTTTTGCCACGTGGCTAAAATCTGAACTAAAGCGGCCATCTTGTTTTTTCAAGACATTTCACAAAACAATTTTCACAAAATGTTTACAAACAGTGCCTCTCTGTAAATGTCATTCGAGAACCAAAAGATGCTTGCTGTAATGTATATACAGGGATAAGCAGACGATTGAACAGACGAAAATGGCGGATCCATGGGGCCGTCTGCTACTTGTTTATTATCAAGACCCAGGCTACGCGGACTTTTTTATATGACTTTTTAAAAAAATTATTCGTAATTCGTCGTTGCTCAAACTTCGATCGTCAATAATTTCATTTATAAATTGCCTATTATGCCTATTTTGTTTGACTTTTGATTTTACTTGATTTGGCAGCTTCGCGTCGTGGGAGAGGTTACCACGCCCGTCAGCGGGAGAATGACTGACCTCTCGCGACACATCAACTCACCCCTCCCGCACCGCGCAGCTACCTCAGTCAAAGTCACCCAAGCGATAGAAATAGCTGCTGCATACTCAATCTTTTTACAATTATTTCCAGATAATGTCAGAATGGCTACAAAAAGAAGCTCTTACCGGCACCAACACGTCACTAACGGCTGTGGACGACCCTAAAGTGACGACAGTGATGTCAATAGCTGTCGCGATATACTGCGTGGGGGGCATGATCGGGGGCATCATCACCGGAGTCGTGGCTGACAGGTGAGCTAAGAGATTAGGACCAAAAAACACAAGGAAGAACCAAAACTAGGACTAAAATACACTAGGACCAATAGACAAATATAGTATCAAAGCCTTACCAACAAACAACAAAAGAACGCATACCATAACAATATCCGTCCACACTTATCAGCCGAAAGCACTTATAAATACTTATAAGTATGCCCTGTTCTATATCTATAAGCCATTTCTAACGAAGAAACTGTATCAGTCTTTCACGACAGCCATTACTTCCTAATTAACGATCGGGAGGAAAGGCCAATGCCTGACAGGGTTAAAAGGACCATCAATAGGAGCAATCCAGGACACACTGACTGACTAGGACCAAAAACTCAAACAAATCAATCCTGTACCCTAATTGCGAAATACAAAACAATCCCAATCTGTTTCGTTTGACACAGATTGCTAATCCATTGCTTCATAAGTTGGAAACAAAATCTGATCAACAACGTAAATAACGCAATGAATGTTGTTGAACTGTCAAAATGAAACAAATTGGGCATAATTGCTTACGAAAATAAGTTACGCGAGTAGGGTACTGATCTGTCTGTTCATTGCAGTTGATAGGTCAATTGGTCCATCTCATGATCTCCTTAGCCATTTTTTGAAGTCCGAGGAACCTCACGAAAACAGACTCCCTAATCAAGCTTGCTATTTGTTACAGGTTCGGCAGAAAAGGCGGTCTACTATGGAACAACGTACTGGTGTTCGTAGCAGCATTATTGGAGGGGCTCGCGAAAGTTGCTAACTCTGCCGAGATGCTTATCTTAGGAAGGTAATCTAAACACCCCCTACTCCCCCACCCTCTACTTCTACTTACTTCCCATTGAAGTAGCCTCTACGGGTGGCTTGAGCCAGTGCATCCTGAGCCTTGATACCTTGCTTTTTTGCACCGTAGTAGGTATTTTTAGTTGGCGTGAGCTATTCTCATACAGAACGATTTATTTTCATTGGCTAGTAATGCTAGGTCAGTCTACCAAGGGATACGTTGTTTCTTAGTAACTGGGTTGTGGAGTTCACGAGAGTAGAATAATTACGGAATACACTTACAATGGAAATGCGTTCCATTCTGACGATTCAATTTTTTTTTTTACCAAAAATACAACCGACTTCCAAACTACAAAGTCAAAAATAATTTTAATTTCGGAACTCGATATCCTTGGATCAATCAGTATATACTTAAGTTATTTGCCACCGACTTCCAAAATTAAAGTTATTTTTTAATTTGTAGTTTGGAAGTCGGTTGTATTTACGTTTTTTTTTTTCACTTTTTAGTGGGTTGGTTTGTAATTCATCAGTTCCACTTTACCAAATGGTACTTTTCGAGAGCAAATGCACGAGTTACTATAAAAAATACCCAAATCGCTATAGGTGTGCCTATAATATTTGAAGAGTTCCCTCGATTTCTCCAAGATCTGACCGATCAGATCGTGACCAAATGACAATGGGATCAATTTGGAAGTATACCCTTTCAAACAAAAAATATTTTTTCAAATCGGTTCAGACTTCTTCGAGTAATCAGGGAACACACATAAAAAAAAAAAAAATCCAACGAATCCTCCTCCTTTTTTTTGAAGTCGGTTAAAAATCATTTACAATAATTTATTCTCTCTTCACAAAGCTGACTTAAAGTTTATGTGTACCAAAAAGTTCTCAGCTGTATTCCACCATTCAACAACATTATTATTGCGTCATTTACGTTGTTAAGCAGACGAATTTTCCAAACATTTGAAGCAATGGGTTAGCAATTTCCTTCAAACTCCTTCGGATTGCGATTGAAAGTATGTTCCACAATTGGGGTAAAGTAAGTCAGTGGCGTCATGGAAAATACGCAGCAATATGCAGCTGCATCCGGTTCTTAGGTTGAAAGCCAATTCCAACATAGTTGGGAAAAAGCTAGACAGATGTTATTGAGTATATTATGTCAGTTAGGAAACTGTTATTTTCTAAGTCATCAATTTTAGAATTAACAAAAAACTGCTGTACCTATTCATTATTTAAGTCTAAGTTGCACTGTCACTCCTCATTACGGCGGCGCCAGCTGTCGCTGAAAACCAGCGCTAGGGCTGTCTTGCATAGGGTTGCAGCATAATGCTGAGCGATAGCCGACTTTCCCCCAACCTTTTCACATTTTTGTATTTTAAAATATTTTTTGCGTCATATTTACTGCAAATAAACGTTTTTTTCTTTCTTTTATTTTAAAAAGTGACGTAGAGAGTACCTACATGTCTTAGGTAACGCCGACCTAAAATTGAGTTGTGTGTTAGTTGTGAACATTCGGCCATTGCACACATCAATTGACATTAAAACCCAGTATCCATCAGACAAGTTACGATACTCCAGACTCCAATCTCCGCTTACACAAACACTGTATTGTTTCAGGTTAATAATCGGCGTGAACAGCGGTTTGAATGCCGGCTTAGCGCCCATGTATCTAGCTGAAATATCGCCGGTTGCGCTCAGAGGATCGGTGAGTTTAACACAATCTGAATATATATTTGGGTGATTTAGGAAATATATAACCATTTACCTAATTCTCTTCAAGATTTACCATTGACATTTACACACGCGTATTTATATGATTTTAGTAACTAACAGACTTAAAATAATAATAATATTGAGTGTGCAAGTCACCCCCTGCCATTTTATCCGTGTAAATATAAAACATTGATCAGGCAGGGGCTATAGTCCACCATAGTTCCACGTAACCAGTCTACTTTAGCCACCCAAACCCATAGTCCAATATCTCTGTTTCCATATCCTGCAATAGTCCTACACCAACCGGGGGTTGTCCTCGGGTGCACTTGCATAGTAAATACAAGGATAATCGTCGGTTGGTGCCTCATTTAATCAAAAATGTCTAACAGGCCTCTGCGAGTTGGCTTCGGCGCCTCGTACGCCTTCCAAAGGTCCGGGATCCCAAGATCCCGAGAAATGTCAAAGATCCTTTAAATAATAATATGTACACACGGCTACACATTAAGCTATACCGTTCCAGTATACGCTGATCTCGCATTGTATAGAATTTCCGTACAATGAGAGGTCAGCTTATACTGGAATTGTATAGCTTGATGTGTAGCCGTGTGTACAAGTATATAAAAAAGGGGGGAAAATATTCATAGGACATCAAAAAATTCGTTCGCATCGCTGTCAACAGGAAAAGTGCCCAATAGGCTGGCAGCATTGCCACGTTGTATGGCAATGCTGATTCTTTGGCCAAAGAATAGGTTAGTCCTCTGATCACGTGAAGAAATTAGTACATTAGATTACACGTGCTGGTTTAGCTAGTCTAATTTCAAAATCTGGCTCTGCAAGGCTATTTCTTCAATATTGTCGGCAAAAGCGCCAGTTCTGTTTTAAAAGTATTTTGTATTGAAGTACAGCCTATACTAGCTAGCAATCAGACACATGAAGAAAAAATTTGGACTCCGGGTTTATGGAAATACCCCCGATTTGCTCGACTTGGGGATCGACTCGGGAAAAAATCGTGGATCAAACGAAACAGGGCGATAGTTGGGGTTATTTGCAGTAAAAAAAGGTTTTCCAAAAAAAAAAAAATACAATCGACTTCCAAAAAACACTACAAAGTGAAAAATAACTTTAATTTCGGAAGTCGATGTCTTTGGTTTTGGATTTTCGTTTTTGCCGCTGAAAAACTATCCAAGCAAAGTTAATAAAATTTATCATGGGACCACCTTGAGAGCATACCCTTTAAAACAAAAAAGAATTTTCATAATCGGTCTGCAATTGACGGAGAAATGGGCGGACGGACATACATAAAAAAAAAAAACAAACATACGCTACGAACATATAACCTCCTCCTTTTTGGAAGTCGGCTAAAAATATTATTAAAAAATATAAATATTTTGCAAATAATTTTTCGTGAGAGATATTTAATACTCAATAAATCATGGTACCCACTGTCATAAAAGCACTTTTGTAATGATGATACATTTCCTAGAAGCAACTAAACATCATTTATTGTTTTAAGAATTACCTATTATTAAAAATTTCGATATTTTCTTAATAAAACACTCAAATAGTCATAACTTTTAAGGAGATCAAGTTATGGCTCTGCTACGGAGATATTTTTTACTGCAAATAACGCCAACTATCCTCCTGTTTCGTTTGATCCACGATTTTTTACCCAACCTGTATAATAATTATACCCTATTCTATATCCATGCTTAGCAGTTGACTACGTTAAACCAACATCTGACTGGTTGCGGTTTTCATTTCTGAGTCAAGGAAATTAGTATACAGTTTTTAACAGCAGCCCGGAGTCTGGATTCGTGCAGTGGCGTTTGGTAAAAGGTTCGCCCTCTATTACATTGTTAGTTTTACCACAGATAATATAATAAGTATTACATAAGACGAACTTAACTGGCACAATGTAAATGTACCAATTGGATCAGGAAATACAAACATTTTGCCATAATAGATACATTTTCTTCCAGATAGGCACAGTCTACCAACTGGTAATCACGATGACAATCCTCCTCTCTCAAGTGCTAGGCCTAGAGTCGGTGTTAGGCACGCCAGAAGGTTGGCCGTACCTATTAGCAGCCACTGCAATACCGGCAGTGCTGCAGATATGCACTCTGCCTGTATGTCCTGAGTCGCCTAAATTTTTACTGCTGAATAAGGGTCAGGAGCTGCATGCTCAGAGAGGTAAGTCAAAATCACGTTAGAACGTTTAGTCTCTTCATCGCTTTTCTGCCCTCATCCCAATTATTTGTGGTTTTCTTCTTCCATATATCTCCATCAACCGTAATCTCAGTATTCATCCCCTTTCTAGCCATATCCTTTTTTTTTTAGGTAGGGCATCTCGTAATTGACCTCTGACATCATGACTACTTACCGGGCTTTCCTGTGGGTGCCTTAAGCTACTACACTTGAAACCTCCAGCCAGGGGTTATTCAACTATGCTAATTAAAACTAGGAGAACGCTCGCTAAGGGCAACTCTTGTGGCGTACGAACCTTGGCTTAGGGCGTCAACCGGAGGGAGGACATCAAGGATGTGACGGGCTGGATCAAAGTTTTGATCCTGATTATTAGTCGGGGAATTTAAAGCTACGTGCTCAGCTGCAACAACTGCTGGCACCTCATTATCGAGCAAGGGTCGGGGGCACAATCCTTCCATCGTTTCTTTGGCCTTCCACAGTAGTTGAATACTCGCAAATTGTATTTATCTTATGACGAAGTGTTCACCTTAAAACAGAGGTACTCTTTTGTTTCAGCTCTCAACTGGTTGAGAGGCGATGTTGCTGTACACGGAGAAATGGAAGAAATGCATCAGGTGAATGACTGTAGTAACTTCTGTGGCGACATCTACATCGCCACATGTGAACTACGCCTCAAAGACCTGACGTCACACAAATCTTGCATCGCGCAATTAGAGTTTACCGCGCGAACGACGATAACAATGTCGCTTATGGGCATGTGACCACCCGTATTTTTATAAATATTCATGAAAAATTATCGAAAATTAACTTTAAAAGGGGGGTCTATCTTTAATATTTTTCATACTATTATTATTATTATTTTTTTTTGAGCGTTTGCCATATCTCCGATGTTATTGGCTCGATTTGAATTCTGTTTATTATTTCTAAAAGCTTACGAGTTATTTTATCGGAATAACATGAAATATATCAAAGATAGACTCCCCCTTTTAAAGTAAATTTTCGATAATATTTCATGAATATTCAGAAAAATATGGGCGGTCACATACCCATGAGAAGAATTGTATATGACTATCCATTAATCGTCGGGCACGACACCCGTCTGGTCGAAGGATTCTCCCTTTTCTATAGAGGATGAGTGAACGTTACACCCTGTTCCTCATACCTCTAAATTGGTGACCCCGACGTGATAAGGAGGTACCAAAGTCAAATCGCGTGAAGCGATAGATATACATTTTTGTATACATACTCATTAAGCAATGGCCACTTCTTTGATTGCACGTAAAACAGCGCTCACTGTTATATCAACTACGAAGAATCGATATGCAAAATTTGAGCTCAAATTAAGCGACCACACCACTGCTCAGTGCACGATTGTCTTGTGCCTTACATTAAATTCACTCACTCTGCGTTTGAACGAAAAAGTTCGTGTGAATACGGGATCGTCATGTTCATATGTCACTCATGTTAGGGAAACCGGAAGGAGCCCTGTGTCGACGCCAAGGACTACGCGTTCGGGTTTACCAAACAAAATGAACGCGACGATCGCGTTGGTTAGAACGCTGCCTCACATTTACACTTATCTCATTTGCTAATATTATTATAATTCTCCATAATACAGGAAGCAGAAAAAAACAAGATCAGCAAGAAAGTGACCCTCCGCGAGTTGTTCAGCAACCGTCAGCTTCGGCAACCGCTCCTCATAGCCATGGTCGTGATGGTAGCACAACAGTTCTCAGGGATCAACGCCGTCATCTTTTTCTCCACTGACATCTTTACCAAGGTGCAGCTGACTACGAGCCAGTCGCAGTATGCTACGCTGGGTAAGAAGGGATTTAAATAGTATTCACCTGACACAAACAGCTGCAAATATTGTTTGCGCGATGTAGGATTTGGAAGCGCCATCTCTGTTTGGTAAGTCAAACTAAATAGTTATAATTTGACAACACAGATGTCGCTATTATTCACAGTTGTTATCCGACTGCGGCGAAGCTCAAATGATGGGTTATGTTTTTAAGCACTCCAAAGCTATGGATTAAATTATTACATTTTATGTTATTTCCAAGGCATGGGCGCCATGAACGTGATAATGACAGTTATAAGCCTGCTACTAGTGGAGGTAGCTGGTCGCAAGACGTTGCTGCTGTCCGGATTCGCAGGCATGTTCGTCTGTACAGTAGGCTTGGTCGTTGCCTTCCATTATGTGAGTATCTTTGGCATCTTATTATAATAGGTTATGACGTAGTTAAAATAGTACCCAGTCAGCAAAATGGTTGCGAGGCTGACTGCCTACTGTGCGTCTGTGCCCAGGGTGTGCCAGAAGTATAATGTACACAGGGCCATATCAAATTAGCTAGCGAAACTCTGCAGACCAGTACCCTAATTGCGTAATACACGATCAATCACAATTTGTTTCGATTTGAAACAGATTGCTAATCCATTGCTTCATATATTGGAAAAAAATCTGCTCAACAACTTAAATAACGTAACGTCATAATCGATTACGAAAATAAGTTACCTGATGGGTATCGATATCGAAACACGATAAAATAAAATATTTCATTTTTTTCGCTATTAGCGATATCGCTGTCGCACTCGGTAGCGGTACTGGTGATAAGTGACTAACCAGAAGGCGGACCAGTATTGCTACCGAGCACGACGGCGATATCGCTTATGCTACGGTTTCCTAGCCGAGCGGTGACCGCTCCTGTAGCGTCCGCAATTTACCGGCGAATGGCGTCACTGAAACTTGAAAGTAAGTTGGTGTGGTTTCAGACCAACCCAAAGATTTAAATCCCTAGATTTGTCCGTATTCAGTCACAATAAAAAGTGTCCACACTGAGAAGAGTGAGCTCACTTATTCTAAAAACCGTTATCATGGAAACGCACACTGTGTCATTTATTTGTCAAAACGAAATAGAAAATGGACTGTCTTTTGACGCGGTAAGTAAGCGAATCTAACGATTTAAATCTTTGCCGCTGTCATCATTTTCACGATAGCTGTCACTGCGGCCATCAAGTGCGGCCGCCGCTTTTCTAGGAAACCGTAGATTTATATCTGAACAGGCATTTAAGGCAACGTCCTATAAAAAAGCGATCGTCGCAGCCATGTCACTTTTTTTTCGGTTCGTGGTCGCGCCGACAGAGGTCGCCTTTCGGTTTTCCGAACAAAGAGTGACATGGACGCGATGATTGCGTATTTGCAAGAGGATCACTTTAATAGGACGAGGGGTATCGCTACAAAAACGGGACGAAACGAAGTCATTCAAAAAATTCAGCGGATATGACTAGACATTTATGAACGTGGAAGATGTAAGAAGAGTAAACATAACTGAAATGTGAAATATGTGAAGTCAACCGCATATCACTTCGACGCTTACAGGTTGTAACGGCTAGGGCTTTGCAGGTAGGCTGCGCAGGCCGTCAACTGGTAGTTAAGTAGGTAAAAATTGAAACAGCCATATAGGTCGATACATATATTTTAGGTAATATTCGACTAGGTCGTGAATAACGTGACTTGTCCCTGAGCACTCGCACACATATACAGGGTGGCAGTGATATCGACGCGACACAAACATGGATTCAGTACCTTCATGATTCTGAACCCCTGAGTTGAAATGTTTCGTCGGTTATTTTAAAAAAATCTGCTGTTTCATAGAAAAGTGCAATATAATCTACGCGATCAAAATGTGTGGAACAGCTGATTATTTGTTAAATAACCGACGAAAAATTTCAACCTAAGTGGGTTCTGAATCATGTCCTGAATCCATGGTAACAGTTTTCGCGTCGATGTCCCTGCCACCTTATATAGGAAGGGTATCGTCCTTGGAAGCACGTGGTAGACGTGGGAACCTGCTTAGCATAGGCTTAGCAAATAGACCAGACGCAAAAGTTACGGGCGTCGGTACCACGTGGAGATGTGGAGCACAGGCCCGTAGGTAGATTGCGCACGTAATCAGGCTTTTGTAGGACCTCGGTAGCGTGCGTGGTTAGTGCACAGCATAGCTAAGCGTCAGCAGTAAGGAAGCGTGCAGCATTGGGCAAGGGGTCCTGCCCTATACCATGTACTGAATCCATTGGTAACCGTTACCGCGTTGATGTCCCTGCCACCCTGTATTTTTTTTTTCATGATTGAATAATGAATGAATGAAACAAATGATGAACGTCATCATGTATTTTATATGAAGTGGAAGACCTCTTGTCAAAGTGGCGCCCACTGGTGGCATGAATTTTCATAAAAACTCTCATCGTGATGTTTTGACAATCTAACTTTTTTTTTGTCCTTCAGGTTTATATATCATGGGTTTCATACCTGTGCATAGGGTTGGTAATCCTTTTCGTCGTGATGTTTGCTGTGGGACCAGGCTCTATTCCTTGGTTCTTAGTTACTGGTAAGTACTTATTTACAACATTTTTATTGTTAATTGATTCAGGCGTGACCTTGCGGAAATCCATTATAAAATGATGATGTGGATATATTTAGTAACCTGTTCCGCTTAGCTATTTCTAAAGAGTCTTGAAAAGACCCTGGAAGAAATCGCCACGCCAGTCTGGCGCTCGGTACTTGATGTGGCAACACGCCGTGTTCGAGTTCGCGACAAGTGAATCGTCATCCTGAGGATGCCTCGTTGAGAGGTGAAACACGTGTCGATTTCTTCCAGGGTCTTTTTAAGACTCTTTAGAAATAGCTAAGCGGAAAGGTTACTAATATATCCACATCATCATTTTTTTTTAAACATTTTTATTATCAAGAACGTAGGAATTTGCAAGCAACCAAAAAAAAAATAGAATTTACCAAATGAAAAGAAATTGTTTATTCTGTAAATAGGATATCGGAATCATTTTTACACGTCATATTAAAAATATATTAAAAATAAGCTAGTTGAGTTCGGCGTTTCTTATCTGATTACTCTGAGAAAAAAGGCCGAAACAAACTCAGAGGTCGCGTTCTTTTTTAAAGTCCAGACATAATCTTGGTCAGGCCATACGAGGACCATGTAGAGTAGTGTCTGAAATGGTCTTTTGAGGAAAGAACAGATTACACACAGATTTACAGTCAGTGCAAGTATATGTCAGTAATGTGGAGCTCAACTCAGAACTTAAGGAGACCACTATACCAACATTTAATTACAAAGTATTTAAGTTATTGTGTTCTATTCTAAAACTCTCACATGATACACAAACAGTCAGATCCTTGGTTCAGATAGTAGCCAAACTGTAGTCGAGAAACCAATACAGATTGCCCAGTATATTTTAATTCAGAGTGGCACAAAAAAATAATAACTTCAACGGTACTTATAGTGCCAACTACCACCAACTGCTCATAACTAATCTTGCCTGATGGCTTTAATAAATGGGAACTAAAGGAATCACTATGAAAATTGACAAATTCTGTCTATTTTTGTTTGCTGAGAGCCACGCCGTCACGGGACCAGCTCCATCAAAATTTTCCAAATCAAACTCATTTCCTCATTTTTTTACACATAAACATAACATCACGCCTTGTTTCCCCGAAGGTGTGGGCAGAGGTGTCCCTGTAGCAGGTTCACCCACATTTCGCCAGTTATGTTTTAAGTCCCATGTAATAAGGGGCGAGCCTATTGCCATCAACCGGGCACAAATTCAGACTACGAGCTGCTACTGAAAAATTTCAGATAGAAAAACCCAATAACACTTTGCTTGACCCGGGAATCGAACCCAGGACCTCATTTTTTTCTTTGAGATTATTCAATATTATCTCGTTTGCTTACAGAGCTATTCAACCAGTCGTCGCGGCCGGCAGCGACGTCGGTAGCAGTCACAGTGAATTGGACAGCCAACTTTATCATTGGACTCAGCTTTTTACAGCTTTCTGTAAGTACATACCTGCAACTTTCATTCCGTACTTCCGCCAAATAAACAGGAAAGTGTCTTTGTCCGTTTGTAACGAATTAGCGGCTAAACCGCTGCACCGATTGTGATGAAATTAGGAAGGATAGCCGTGCGGGAAGAGATGACCTTTAATTTTATTTTATTTGAAGTTTGCGTGTGGAAAAATTTGATAAGTTTTGAGTAAAATCCGGCCAAGTGCGTGTCGGACTACGCACAATGAAGGGTTCCGTTGAGATGAATTTATCCCAAATACAAACTTAACATTGTAGTTGAAATACATGTTCTCCCATACATTCCAACTGCAAATGTAAGTTTGTACGCACAATATTGATAGATTTACCATGTTGTTTTAAGACTATAGACGTCTTAACCATTCTCTGTATTTTTTCAAATTTTAAGGCTCAGTAGTTTCGGAGATAAGGATGGAGAAAATGGTCAATTTTCATCTATTTTCTTAAATATCTCTAAATTTATATATTTCAAAATTATTATTTTTAAATATATATTTGAGTCAAGCCCTTTCATTTGATATGTCACACAATACAGTTTGAAAAACTTATATTCATTTATTTACGTTACACGTCCGTGTTTGGGTCACAGAAATACATATGTGTACCAAATTTCAACTTAATCGGTCCGATATGTTTGGAGCAAATTGGCTGTGACAGACAGACAGCCAGACACACGAGTGATCCTATAAGGGTTCCGTGTTTTCCTTTTTAGGTATGGAACCCTAAAAAGTTAGTTTATAAAGCGTGTCCCGAACTTTGTATAAAAATAGTACTATGTTATAATAATTTGTCTCTTGTGAACGATTCAATGTGCCTTTTCCCAACTATGTTGGGGTCGGCTTCCAGTCTACAGCTGCAGCTGAATTATTTTACATGGAGCGATTGCCTATCTGACATCCACAACCCGAACCCGTTACTGGAAAACACGATACCTAAGCTCTTGGTAAGACAAGTTGTCAGACTTGGGCTTCTGTCTACCCATAACGATTGTCAAAGATCTACGAATGACTGCCGGGACCGACCCAGTCACATCCATAAGATGCAGACCTTACAGAACCGTAGCCTTCAGAAGGCCTCGGCCCCCTGGTTTGTTAGGAATGAGATCCTCCATCTCGATCTAAAAAGCCCCACCATCCACCAATTTCTCAAACGCTCTTCCAAACGTTACTTCGATACTACCGCCAAACATCGCAACCCTCTGGTTGTCAACGCCGGTAGTTACACTCCCTCTAGTATCAATCGACCCCGCCGCCCTAAGCGAATCCTTACCGACCCTGACGACCCCATTACCCTCCTCCAGGAGAGCAGTAGGGAAACCAGCACAGTGTACATAAACAGACACCTCTCGTCATTCCGACCTCGCCGCCGAAGTTCTTTGCGATCGCGACCGCGTCCCCGAGTAAATGATACTCCACCCGACCCTTGCTCGATAACGGTGCCAGCAGTTGTTGCAGCTGAGCACGTAGCTTTAAATTCCCCGACTAATAATCATGATCAAAACTTTGATCCAGCCCGTCCCATCCTGGATGTCCGCCCTTAGCGAGCGTTCACCTAATTTTAATTAGCATAGTTATAACCCCTGGCTGGAGGTTTTAAGTGTAGTAGCTTAAGGCACCCACAGGAAAGCCCAGTAAAGTAGTCATGATCTCAGAGGTCAACTACGAGATGAACTAACTAAAAAAAAAAAACAGCCGGGACCAACGGCTTAACGTGTATTCCGAGGCACGAAGGGGTCTCGTTATGTTTTAGATGTTCACCTATCCACGAACCAACCGCGGCAAGCGTAGCTTAACCTTCAATCGACACATGCGGCTGTTATTAGCACGAGCTTGTGAACGATTGCGACCGATTGATTTTTCTATTCCTTAATTTAAATACTTTTTTTTTTTTTATTTCTCCACAGATGGCACTCGGCACGAACGTGTTCATAATATTCGCGGTTCTCCAACTAATATTCATATTCTTCATCTTCTTCAAAGTTCCTGAAACGAAGAACAAGACTGTTGAAGAAATCACTGCTATGTTCAGACAGCAGATGTAAATGTGGTTAAAGATGAGTTGTGAGTTTGACTGTGTATGTAGGTTTGTGTGGTAGACGTGAAAACTAGTGTATAGTGGCGTAAACTTATCTCATATACTTATTTTACTTGTGACCCGCGCCCTAATTGCGTAACACACGATCAATCACAATCTGCTTCATTTTGACAGTTCAACAGACACATTTTTCGAATAAATTAAGCATTGGATTAGAAATATCTTTGAAAATGATTCAGATTGTGATTGATCGTGTGTAACGCAATTAGGGTGCCGCATAGCTATTCACAACCATTCGACAGGTTGTTGAACATTGATTGATGTTCGATTCGGTAGGGAAGTGCATCGAACGGGTGTGAATGAAGCTATATTATGTGAATGTGTCTGAAGTTATGTTAGTTCCACTTTCAGCTACTATGAAAATTTACAATATCTGTCATTTTTTCACTGACAGAGCTGCCGTCACTGACACACCGAGCAAGACGGTCTTGTGAGACAGTATGACTATTTTAACTATCCAATCATGATTGTATGACTCTCTTTATCTACTTTATGTAAAAAAACCAAGTTCGATCCGAAAGGGGCACGTAGATACTGCTTATTATTATTGAAAATAAAAAGTTATTGCAATTTCAAAGTCACATTTTTAGTACCAAAATTATCCCAAATCCATAAAAAAAAAATGTAAATGTTAAACAATTGTCATAAGTTATGAATTCTAAACACCCGCTAAACGACGGCCGCCTACGCCCCATTTAGTCTTGTGCCCCATGTAATAAGTCGGTAAAATAAACAATTGAAAAAAAAAATGTGGCAATTCTTTTTTTTTTCGTTGCAATTGCCACCTATTTAGACTATCAGTATGATACTTAACAACACCCTCACGGATCGAATAGGGTTTTTTTTACATGTATAGTAATAGCTTCACTTACAACGATGAAATACTACCGATCTATTCTGTAAAAATCTCATTGTGAAAACTTAAGTGAAGTGAGCTAGAAGTGAGCTGTCATTCCACCTCCACCTGATGCTTGTCAATAGTGTCAATCACTTGAAGCTCACTTCACAGTTCACCTTGGTTTTCACGATGAGGTTTTTTACAGAATAGATCGGCTGTACTTTGTCTGAGACAAACTTGAGTGCAAGAACAAAAGAAAAGGTTGTGTGTTAGTCATTTTGTATGTTTTTTTATGTCTATCTATGTAGTCTTGGTAAGAATGCCGTGTGTATTTAAATTGAACAATATTTTTAAGAACAAATTGTTACTTATTATTACTTACCTATTGCTTTTATTGTACAATATTATTATATTTACGTGGACTTTATTTTTGTAAAAATCGAGATTTCTATTATGTTTTAGTATAAATGTTATGATGAAATAACTTTTTATTGAGGTATTTTTTTATATAAGTATTATGTATTAATTCATCCTTTTAACAAAACCAAAAATGTAATATCCTAACCTAACTAAAACTATTAGTAAACTAAAATATGGCGTATAAATCTTATATATTTTTAGTAAAACACAGGAAATGAATCAATATATTTATTAATTTATGTATAGTGTTTTAATTTAATACTTTCAAGGTTGTCCAATATATTTATAATAACAGTTTCAAAAAAGTATAACGAACGTATCGGTGGAGTAAAAAAAACGTGAAATCACTGAATTTTTATTTACTTAAGTAATTGTAACTATTTTAAGTTGACTTTTTGTACTAGAATAGTGTTAAGGAAATAAAAATACTCACTTATTTTAAACCCTGTATTATTTTCCCTTATTTAGCGGGAAGAATTAATAGTTCTTATGTGTGGTTAAGCTTCAACGGATAAAATGTCGGGGCTATCCACTACCACCTTGCTGACTGGCTAATATTCTACAATGGCATAATTAACCTATTCTTATGCAAGAAACAATAAGTTTGGTTGTTTTTTGGAAAAAAAAAAAAACAAAATACTGGTCGCACTGTCCCTGCCTAAAAAGGGCTGAACCCAAACAAAGATTATAAAGATACAGTCAACCTCTCTGGAAGCACAGACAAGTGAGAGACAATTATAACAAAACAAACAACTGTCAGTGCATATGTCAGTGTCAAATTCGATTCAACACGAAATCATGAATTTCGTGATTTCGTCTACTCAAAACAAAAATAAATGTGTAAAATAGTGAATAATCTATTACAATGGACATAAAAGATGAATCTAAACGTATATTTACGCTATGTCAAGGCTGTTTAAGCGCTGATAGAAATCTTAAATGCATAACTGGTCAGACTAAAGCGCTTTTTATAAAACTAAGGGAAGATGTGATACAAAATGAAAATGTTTGTTTGTTTTTCTTCCTATTTAACATAACATACTTAGTTTTTAATCGTTTGGTACCCAGCGATAGTCCAGTATATCCATATAGCCACTGCCCTAACGGTTGTCATGGTATTTTTTTTTTTATCACCTTTGTTTTATTCAAACTCGTTAAAGAAAGACGGATTACAGTAGATTGTAAAGAACCCATAGAAAATATTGGGCTAATATTTTCATAATAAGAGTTATGAGGAAGGTGATTAACTTCTCATATATTTTCTTTTTTCTAACTGAACATACAGCTGTGCTGCTGGGGAGTTTATTGCGCCATTTCTTCAGTCTTCTTCCGAGCTAAAGCACTAGGAACTGGTTTAGGGTGGTTGTTTTGGGGACTGTCTTATTTAATTTTGACATTCAAAAAGTGCTGATTTTCATTTTTCAGCTAATGTAGTAGTTTGAATAATGGACTAGATTTTTGTTGCCTAAACTTTGTCACTAAATAATATTGATTTGAACCAATAAATATTTGTTTGTAGGACACAAGAGGCCTACTACTGTGCTGGGAATGTATTGCTTTACTAAACAAGATGAAATACTTCCAAGCTCGCATCAAAACTGCTCAATACAGGCTGGTGCAGTATCTACAAACTTTCTATGACAAGGTAATTATAATAATTTATTATTTTTATTGCATTAATTCCACATTCTGCGAGTACCTAAACTCACACACTGATTAATTATTTGTTAAAATGTTAGGAAAAATGATCTACAGTCACAGATGAATACAGATGGTTCACTCCGCAATGTCATTTAAATAAAAAGAGACTTGGCACAATACCATAAAGTGCAATTCAGGTCACACAGCGTTAATTACCTACAGTTATATTCACCTAGAAGTTGCCTCTCTTTCTATCACGTAACTCTTCGTTCTTCTGACTATGTTATGCTCACTGAATAGGCCCAACAATTCGGACCCGCCGCATACTTGTAGTCTCATACCTAAAATGCAAAGTGAACCATCTGTATTAATTTGTGCTGAGTTGCAATATTTGTAATTTCGTGGATAATATAATTAATTTATCGATTATAGCTTGATTTTTAATACTTTGTAACAAATGTACAATTTATAGTCATTTTATTCTAGGTACATCTTCTTCATATATAATTTTATTTAGTTTTTATAAAATATTTTAAAACATATAAGTTTCTTGGAAACTACCTTTTGGAAGGGGCACGTAGAATCAATGTAAACTGTGACGTTCAAGGGCCTTTTAATGGCCTACTTGAAATAAATTATTTGGCTTTGAATTAAATTCCCCATTCCCGAGTTTGAAGACCTTCTTTAAAAAAAAAGAAAAACAATTTAAAAATGACAATGGTTTGTCTGGCCTATGCCCATGATAATAATAATAAAGAATAAACGGGCAGCTTGGACCCTGTTCCTGATGCCGATAGGCCACTATTTTTTAATATTTTTAAATGTTATTTTTTTTAATATTTAAAAATGTTTATATGTACATAAAAGAAATAAAGGGTTATATTATTAATTTCAACTATTACATGAAGAGGTCAAAACAATCAACTATTTTAAAGATACATATATTATTCATAATATTTATTCAAGACGATTTACCTGTCCATCAATCATAACTATAAGATTTTTTATTATTATTAATATTTTTTTATTATTAGTTTGTCTTATCTCTTCACCACCCTTGGTTGACTGGTAGAGAAAACCTAAGGCATTAAGTCCGCCTTTGTACCATATTGTGTGCGAGAAGTTTAAATATGTATAACAATCATTTCAATTTTTGGTAAGTTTCAGTTACATCTATTCGTAAATATAATTTCAGAGAGACATCCCCCACACATTATCACTACTAATAAAAACCGACCACAAAGAATATGACTACAACTACAAATATATCAACGAAGAGGATCAAAAAGATCTATTATTTGAACAAAACAACCTTAACCTTGAACAAAAAGGCCTTACTTATGAACAAAAAGGCCTAATTTTTGAACAAAAAGATCTAATATTTGAACAAAAAGATCTAACATTTGAACAAAAAGGAGTAACAGATGACGAAAGAGGCCTCTTTGACATAAAATTAGAAAACAATGAAATAATAAAAGAAGAATATGATAATGACGATATAAGTTTAAACAGTGATGAAGACTACTATGAACCAGAATTAAAACAAGAAACGGATGAAGATTTTACATTACTATACACAAACCCAAAGAAAGGCTTTCGTAAATTAAAATCAAGGATTAAAAAGTACGAAGAACTTGCCTCCGTAACTAAAATTAATAGTAGATTTCCAAAAAATGTAAGTCCGTACTATGATACAGTATATCTAAATTCAAGAGATGTGGAACAAAATTACAGAGAGAAAAATAATCATCGATTCGAGAAAAAAATGCCGTATAGGTGCAAATTGTGCAATATTGGGTATAATGTGCGTTTGGATTATCTGAGGCACAAGACATTGAATCATAGCAAGGTTGGTATTTTTTGTTTGTAAACTTCTTTTTTCTAATTTGCTGAATATAAAGAGCTCTAGGAAACATTGTCTAATATTGGTTTATTATCCAATGTTATTATACCTTAAATTAATCATCTTCCTACCTTAGTCCCATGTAGGGTTGCCAACTTTTTTATATCAAATATAGTATTTTAGTGCCCAAAAAAAGAAAGTGTGAAACGCAAACGGCAACGCCCGCTACCTAGCTGACTTGTTCATTAAAAACATCTTATTATACAGTAAATAAGATAATTAGATGTTTTTAATGCCGTTTGCGTTTCACACTTTCTTTTTTTGGGCACATTTTTGACATTCGCGGCTAAATCGATAACTGACTGATGTAAAGTATACCATATATAAAACTTTCTGGGGTTGCCCATTTATTTTACTGCAGACTTAGCGTGGCTCTAGGGCATTTGAAAAAAAGGTTTAACAAACTATACGTATGTATAAAAATAAAAATGAGTAAAAATGGCATTTCTTATGACAGCATAATATTCTTTCCATGATTTGATATAAAGAAAATAAAATTATTTGACCCAGGTTAAGGCACACAATATTCACACATAAAACAGTATTGTGCGCCTCACGGCTGCTACAAATAGGGACCTATAGTTCAGCATAAATGCCAGACAACTAGTGCCTGACGCTGGTCTAGGCAGCACACATTTCCGCTCCAGTTCCGCCAGTACGCATCTCCGCACAGCTTCGGTGAATACACTCTAGCTGAAAAATATCTGTTCTCCGCCTCCGCTTCGGACATCTCCGGACATCTCCGCTTTTGTGGAGTCCGGGCCTTATTTTTGTACTGCTGCACTTTGTAGTAGTGCACCTACCATTGCTCGTTTGTATGACTTTTTCTTTTTGTCGGGTTACTTACTCCGGTCGCAGATCGTCATCTGTCACTCAAGGTTTCCGATTTTTTTTTTGGACTTGTATAGAGTTGTTAATCCATTATTTTTTAATCGTGGTAATACAAAATAGCCTACTACTTCCATGGTTGCAACAGCTCTATAACACACCTCCTCACCGCGCGTTCGTATTTCCGAAGATAGACGATAATTCCCGGAACGCATACTTTTCTTGGGATGTCTGTAACTGACACCTACTCAAATAAAAATGTTTTTTTTCGCAGTTACAATTCCCAACCAACTGCATAGCTTGTAGAATTGAGATACTCTCAGAATCACATCTTGAAGAACACTGGAAGAATTACCACAATCCAATGCTACGCTGTACTTTTTGCGGAGACCTCTCGAGAACCAAGGGAGAGTTGAAAAAACACCTGAATAGGTCGCATACAAAGCTGTTTACCTGTACCAGCTGCCCTTTGGAATTTAGGTAAGTCAGTTATTAGTTCAGTGAGTGCCAACTTTATGGCGGTTCTGAAGTGGGTCTCGCTGGGCAGTACGAACAGCCGGTGTCGATCTTTCTGCAAACACTTGCCACATCACAACTACTAGTGACAACGCAATCATGTCGAAATTTTGTAGTTACCACAACGCAACTGCAAGAAGCTGCAGCGACACTAGCATAACATTGCATTATCAGTCTATAACGTTCCCACTGCTGGGACACAGGCCTCCCTTTCTGTGAGAGGGAGTCGGCTGTAATCTACCATGCGGGCCCAGTGCGGGTTGGTAGATGTCACATGTCTTCTAATTTTTGGTTCTAGGACATGCCGGTTTCCTCACGATGTTTTCCTTCACCGTTTTGAGAGCAGTGATGATTAAGGTGGAACTAGTTGATATTTTTTCCATACAAATTTCAGGGGGGTTTGACTCCACTGTTTGACATGGTACATCCAAAGTTAAACATGATATCGTTTTGTTTCATTATTAATTTTGTCTGTGCGGAAACAGAATAGTAAAATAATGAGCCGTTAAAAAGTTAGGAGCCCACAAAGATTCCTTTTTCTTGTTAATTTTAACGTAACTTTGGGGGTAAATAAGCAATAAAAGAAGTGTAAAATCTCCAAAACAAAGTCGGTACCGACAAAGCATAATTATCGAAGAGTTCAATAAACTTTATTTGTAATTGATTTATGCAGTGATTTTTTCATAAAACTCGATTTTCCAAAGGACTTTTCGTAATTTTTTACGCGCTCGTTTTACTAAAATAGTTCGGAACGGTGTTTGTGTGCGTGCGAACTAGACGTTGTGCACTTAGACCAGCGTCTAACTGCTCATCACTAATAATATCTCTGTCGGACACGATGCCAGGTGAGGCAGCGTGCTTTTCGGCCATGCCCACTAGTGAGTTCGAGCCCGCGACTAGTTCAACCTTAAATAATTTACACAAAGCAAAGCGCCTGTCTGGGTTCGAACCTACAACTCGTAAGTCGCGGCCAATACCACTGGGCCACCACGAAGCTATTCACACGTATTTGCTTGGGCTCTAAAATATTTATTTTTGTTCACAGAACTCTTGGAGAATTTAGCAAACATTACGTAATGGCACATGAGAGGGTTACCTGTGATTATTGCAATAAAAATGTATGCTCAAAACGGAAACTGGAAGCGCATATCAAGTAAGTTCATATTCGTTTTAAATATCTTAAAATATAATATAACGACTTTATTTTCCGAAGCGGTTGGCAGTGGTGGTGGTATACCCATAGTAACGTTAGGTCCGACCGAAAATGGATTTTAAGCCGAAAACTAAAAAGAAGCCACGGCTTTAGTGTTAGCTTCGGCCGAAAACGAAAATTATTTAGACATTATAATAGATTAATATTTCAGTCGGTTAAGTCAACAAATCCAGACTCCCGGATGCTAGCGATAAAACTCATAACCTACTCGACCAACCATGTTGTGGTCCTTGTTGGTTTAGTAAACACTTCTTCGTCGTTCCCTCAATGTTGAGGATCGCGACCACATACGACGCGTCTTCAAGTTAAAATACAAACAGCACTAGAACAAGGCACTCAACATCCACATATTCACGTAAAATTCATCACCATCATTTGGATTATTTAGCTCCCTTCAAAATGTTTGAGCTGAATGGTGCTAATCCATGCGTCATGTTCGTGAACGGGCGCTGTCAGTAGCGACTGGTCATCTCTTAGCTGCCACGGCTTATTTTAATTTAATTTTGGAATTGTTTTATTTGTTATTAGGGACGCTTTTAACGTTCTGCATTGTTCTCACATGTATAGCTTCAACACGAATGATGTAACCATATTGTGATTCAAATGAGTGTCCGTGGAGTTTCTTGCCCGTTCTTCTCCATAGGTACTACGCTTTGTAATGGGCAACTAGCTTCATCTTTCTGACTGACCGACCCCTTGACAATTCAAAAGTGCCTGTAACTGGTTTATTTGAAATACATGCTTTGAGTTTGGGTACATTTCACGAGCGCTCGTCAATCATTGTAATCGTAAAAGTTCCAGATCCAAATCGGAAATGTCTGTAATTCTGATGGACGGAATTCAAATCCCACACACAAATAGTAGCTATGATGTCTATTTCGGACCGACTGTTCCCAGATACAAATTGCAAACGCTCAAAAAATTACACGAAGCTCGACTTGCAACGTCCCTAGAATATCTTTTTCAACGCAATTACCAATTATTTTCAGGAAAAAGCACCTTCCTGGGCACTGTGCCATTTGTAACAAGGACTACCCGACATACCACATACTAGAGATACACCTCAGAAGAGTGCACCCCGACCTAGTACCACATTTGACAAGACCTGAGACAAGTAAAGAATTGCGTTACTGTGTGGAGTGCGACAAACAGTATCCTACAATAACGAAGTATAAGAAGCATTTGCAGCAGTCCGTTAGACATACGCCTCCGAAGAAAGTCAGGTATGTATGACAGACTAAAAGGGGATAGACTAATAATTGACAGACTAAAAAATGACAGATTAGAAAGTGTTCCATTGAAAAGTGACAAAAAAGCGACAGATTAAAAGGTGATTAGTATAAAAGTTGTCAGATTAAAAGTTGACAGATTAAAAGTTGACAAACTAAAAGTAGCTAGATTGAAATAAGACTCGTCAGTCATCAGTGAGTGCCATATTTGTTTAAAACAGTCCGTTAGACATAGTGCTCAGAAGAAAGTCAGCCCCCTAATTGCGTAACACACGATCAATCACAATCTGTTTCATTTTGACAGTTAATAACATTCATTGCGTTATTTACGTTGCTGAGCAGACAAATTTTTTGAGCATATGAAAATTATTCAGGTTGTGATTGTTACGCAATTAGGGTGCAGGTATGTAACAAAAAGAGACAGACTAAAAGTTGGCAAACTAAAAGTAGGCAGACTAGAAAATGAGAGATTAGAAAGTGTTACAGCATAAAGTGACTAAAAAGAGACAGATAAAAGATTACTAGAATAAAAGTTATCAGACTAAAAGCTGACTGACAAAAAAAATATTGTTAGATTGAAATGTGACTCGTCAGTTAGTGCCACATTTGTTAAAGTGTGTAGTGCTACAAACAGTATCTTACCATTACGAAGTAAAAGAAGTATTTGCAGCAGTTAGTTCGACATATACCTCAGAAGAAAGTCACGTATGTACTTACGTAAAAAAATCCAGACTAAAAGTTGATAGACTTTTAGTTGACAGACTAGAAAATGAGATATTGGAAAGTGTCACAGCATAAAGTGACTAAAAAGAGAGGCTAATAGGTGACTAAACTAAGAGTTGTCAGACTAAAAGGTGACCCACTATAAAAAAAGTAGTTCGATTGAAATGTGACTCGTCAGTTAGCCACATTTGATTAGAAACGAAATAAGTAAAAAAATGCGCTACTATGTGGAGTGCGACCAACAGTATCCTACCATTACGAAATATAAGAAGCATTTGCAGCAGTTCGTTAGGCATAAGCCGCAAAAGAAAGTCAGGTATGTACTTGCCGCAAGTAAAAAGTGGCAGACTATAATTTGATTATTTGACAGACTAAAAGTTGTCAAACTAAAAGTAGACAGACCAGAGAACGAGAGATTAGAAACTGTCACAGGTAACAAACTAAACTGTTTCAGGCTAAATAATTATGGACGAAAGTTTTATTAAAATGTGACAGAGTTTGAAAAAGATACACAAAACAGCGTCAGACTAATATTTGTCAGACTAAAAGGTGACCGTCTAGAAAGTGACAGACTAGAATTTACAGCCAAAAGATGACAGATTTAGATGTATTAGATTGAAAGGCGACCGACGAAAAAGAGTCGGGACTCAAAAGTGTCAAAGTCAAACCAATAAGTGACAACACTAAAAAATGAGAGTTATTAATTCACTAGCCGCGTCCCGCGGTTTCACCCGCATAAGTCTCGATCCTGTGGGAATATCGGGATAAAAAGTTTCCTGTGTCCTACCCCAGGTCATGGCCTACCCATGTGCCAAATTTCATCCAAATCCGTTCAGCCGTTTTAGCGTGTACCCGTAAAAATCAAACACTTTCGCATTTATTAGTTATTAATTCATTCTAATGACCCCAGAATTTAAAAAAAAACACATCTGCTTGCTCAATAAATGAATTTGAATTGTGGTCACCTTTTCCAAATCCCCACGACATAACAAATTATGATTTATTAATTTCAGGATACCATGCCCAGCTTGTGACAAAATATTCACCCGCGTCTCATACAAAAACAATCACTACAGATTAGTACATATAAAGGAAAGCAAACACTACTGCGAGTTATGTAATAAGGTATGTATTCAGAAAGTCTGACAACCAGTCTTACCAAGGGGTATTGTGTAACAGGGTTGTGGAGGTCAGACAGGCAGTCGCTCCATGTAAAATACTGGTATTCAGCTGCATCCGGTTACTCTAGAAACCGAACCCAATTTAGTTGAGAAAATATGTCACCTCGAGTTCTAGAAAAGCTTCGTCTTTGTGGAGCGTCGTCGGGTTATCCGTTTAAGTGCTGGGCGACACGACGCCGTCGCCGCGCCACCGCCTCCCCTAACTGTGTATATGCAAGGTCGCCACCCCGCTGCCACATAGCCGCCGTGGATTGTAGAGTGATATGGTAAAATCAAGCGGGGGCGGCGCGGCGGCGGCTCAGTCTACATGGTTACGCGGCGCGGCGACGGCGTCGTGTCGCCTAGCGCTTAGCGTGAAAGCGTAACAAACAAACATACAAAAAATAGAATCTTTTCTCTTTATAATAATTTGTTTAGACAAATACGCCTAGCATGAATATTTCGTTATTTTGTAATTTCAGTATTTTTCGAACGGGTACGGCGTTCGCAAGCACATTCAGCACGTGCACCAAAAGATACCGAAGCCCAAAGACAAGATATGCGATCTATGCGGAAGAGGATTTAGTGTGAGTATCACGTCTGACTTTCTGAAGTAAATGATAATACATTACTACAAAAATCTTTAGGCGCTCGAATGACGTTGATAGAGGACGGCGTTAGTTCCGATGTTAGCCACGCATCAAATGAACCTTGTAGCGCTATACGTCACTCGAAACTTAGTCCAATTTGGGCGCCAATAATTTCAGCAAAAAATTAGTGGCGCCCAACTGGGTCTCGGAACTAACTTTATTTTGAAACAAAAAGAGGGTAGGATCTGACATAAGTAGTAGTTGTGGGATTTTATTGGTATAAATAATTTCTTAACTTCGATAATCAACCATTTCAACTTCGATCTTTAGTATTCTTAAGTACGCTTAATTTTATATAATTCAGTAAGATACGTACCTACATGCAAACTTTCATCCACTATTTAATCCCTTTATGTGATGAATTTTCAAAAAATCCTTCCGTAGTACTTACCTTCATTGTGTAAGGATCGTTGGTGCAAAACATCAAGCTTGCATCAGCTTCTAGGCCCAGCGGTTTAGTTTGTGCGTTTTCTGTCAGTGAATTTAAGATTTTAATTAAGCAGACAAGTACCATCGCAGAAAGCCATAACTAACCATCGTAAGGACTATTCTTGCTTGCAGCACTCTGCCACTATAGAACCGGGGCAGTAACAGATGTGGTCATCGTGTGCACGGGATTTTGTTTTCAAAGTGGTTAGTTATGGGTTTCCACGATGGTACATATAAAAAGAAAAGACCAAATCTCCAAATCACTCACTGGTGGCACAGAAGTTTCCTCTATAATGTAGACAAGGATTGAGGCCGGATTTTTCAAAATTCCAGCTTTATCGTTAATATAGGGCAGACGAAGTCGGAGGAGTTCTTGGCTAATTAGTAATAGCCGCACGGATTGATCCATCATGTTAAGCTACGCTTACCGGGGTTGGTCCGTGGATGGGTGACCATCTTTACATACCGAGACTCCTCCGTGCCTCGGAAAGCACGCAAAACCGTTTCTCCCGGCTGTCATTCATCTTTGACAGTCGTTACGGGTCGTCAGAAGCCCGAAAGTCTGACAGCCAGTCTTACCAAGGGATATCGTATTACCCAGTCACTGAGTTGTAGAGGTCATATAGGCAGTCGCTTCATGTAAAATACTGGTATTCAGCTCCATCCGGTTAGGTTGGAAGCCGATCTCAACATAGTTGGGAAAAGGTAGGCAGATTGATAGGGCAGACAAAGTAGCTGTCAAAAAACCTACTGTGTAGTTTAACGTTATGTTTTTTTTTCCTCACAGTCAAACAGGATCCTTATCAATCACCGCCGCACCCACACCGGGGAGCGGCCGTTCAAATGTCCGTACTGTCCCGCCAGCTTCGCGCAGGTAACTGCCATGAAAACGCATCAAAAGACTCAACACAAGAATATTTTGCTGTCGAGTTAAAAATGAACTAAGATATGCGCACATTTTTTGCATTTGAAGAATTTGCTCTCCATTTGACATTTAGACACCCTGTATAAAGGAATGGTAGATTTGACTTGTATTTATTTTTAGTTTAAAAGTATCAACGTTCTGTAAAAAAAAATATGTTCAGTTAAAAATTAACTTCAAATATGTCGCATTTTGCAACTATTTTCAATAATGTACTTACCCTTCAAGGCGTTTGGGTACCCTATATAAAGATTTATGTACGGTCTAGAAAACTCGATAAAGGACTAAAATATGACGTATTTTGCAAGCTTCTTACTCTTTATGGCGTTTAGAAATCCTGTTCAGATTTAAGTTCCCAGTTTTTATAAAGCTTGTAAAAAGGAAATAAAATAGCAACTATTTTCAATATTAGTAAGTACTACATGGAGGGTACCACTGTCACGGTCAACCTGTATAAAGATGTGAACGATAGATTTTTATTTATTATTAGTGAAGAAGATTCAATAGGGACGCATTTTGCAACTGCTTACGATATTAGTAGCACTTTTCTGCCATTGGGTGTGGCGATTGGACAGCCGGTATAAAGATTTTTTTTTTGTTTCAAGTTTTTAATTTCGGTTTGTTGTTTACTTTATTTTACACTGCCAATTGGTGTACTTTTGTTTTTACAAATAATTTTGTTAAAATTGTGATTAATACTATTCTAATCTGTGCAATACTAGTAGTACCTATATTATTGATGTCAAAATATTGTATTTATTGTAAATAATATTTATTTGTGTTTAATAAACATGCTCATGGTCATGAATTGTTTTATTTAATAAAATAAAATAGCTACCATCGACGTAACGGATATCTAAGCAATTTGAAAAGAAAATCCCGTGCACACGACCCTTATACGATAACGACGTGCAGTTTAAGAGATACGAGGGAACAGATATGAACAAACTTACATACATAGCCTGTTAACATCATAACGCTCCTTTGACTTTGCCTTAGGCGGGTAAATAAAATATACTTAAAAACTTAATTCATTTTATTTGATTAAAATACATAAAGTAATACTCAGCCTTATGATACATTATCTTAATTCTAGAAA
This sequence comes from Omphaloscelis lunosa, assembly GCA_916610215.1. NCBI lineage: Eukaryota > Metazoa > Arthropoda > Insecta > Lepidoptera > Noctuidae > Omphaloscelis > Omphaloscelis lunosa. The sequence continues at coordinate 7,725,579 of OU744270.1, forward strand.
TTATAATCATTAATATAATGAATTAATGTACTGTACATAATATTAACATAAGCGCTGATACTGATATTCACCAACTAAACTAAAAGTACAGCTATCTCTTTCTAGCAGCTAAAACGAGAAAGAGATTTATGTAGCAGTATAGAGGCGCGGTGATGTTATTTAAATTATCATGAAAAGAGTATTTGCTAGAAAAATAATATTTCAATGTATATTATTTAGCTTAGTTGGCGCCCAACAGATTCAGCGCCACTTTTTCTTAACAAAAAATTGTAACATTGCGCCCTAATCGAAAGCAATCGTCTCGCGAGTACGTGATTGTTACGCGAGTACGCAATCGCCGCGGTCCAATAAATGTTTACGAACTACTCACGCAATCAATCAAGTCGCATTTATTACGTCCTAATTCATACACACGATCGCGTACACGCGCGGTGGTCTCTTTCGATTAGCACGCGAGGTTCAACATGGATTCATGGAACAGGCAGAATTTGTATTTCGACCTATTCCCATAGCCAATTGTTATATACAATTTTATAATAAGAAAAATTAATGATATTACAACAAAAATATTGAAATACCTACATATTTGTTTCTTTACAATTTGAATTTACACCTACCTTCCTTTTTAACGCTGTTAGACACCAAACGCCCCCAGACGTAATAATAATAAAGCCCCGCGCACTTTGGACACGAATCTCTATCGTACGAAAACGTACGATCGTGGTCGTACGGATTTAGTGCGTACACTGAATACGTTTTTCTTCGTCAAATAGTTAGTGTTCTGGTGACATCGCATTGAACGCACGAAAAATCCCAACAAGTTCGGATTGTTTCGGACGCCGGAAGTATACGTACGACCAACTCGCACTCAGTCTGCGCGTTCCCTTAGTACTTGGAAGGTCGGGATCGTTCGTGCGTGTTCGTATGTGTTCGCACGATTAAAATTCGTACGAAAACGTGCCCAAAGTGCGCACGGCCTAAAACATTTATTGAGTTTTGTTCAGTGTCCTTCAGCTGAACAACAAGAATGAACAAAAACCAACTGATGTAATGCAGTAAAAATATAATATTCAAATGTAAAAAAAAACCTAATTTTAGATGAAAAACTAAAATCTTACATAGTTTACAAATTGACAATCATAGGCTTAATTATTTTTTTTGTCATTTCTGTAGTGCACAAACCTAAAATGTTTTAGTTTTGCCAACTTTGAATGCAAGAAAATTAATTTGAACTAAAACTTGCAAATCGGTTTATAGAAAACTGAAGAATATACCATTTAAAAACAATAATTTAATTTACAGTGACCAGCACGAATTTTGAGCGCTGATTTCAGTGGGGATATGTTTGTTTGCGCATAGTAAACCTATGGTACACACGGCTACACATCAAGTTATACATTTCCAGTATAAGCTGACCTCGCATTGTACGGAAATCCTATACAATGCGAGATCAGCATAAACTGGAAATGTATAGCTTGATGTATAGCCGTGTGTACAAACAATTCCCCACTCTTTCATAGGGAGCTCAAGATTCGTGCAGGTCACTTTAACAGCACCCTAATAGGGTGACACACGATCAATCACAATCTGTTTCATTTGACAGTGCAACAACATTCATTGCGTTATTTACGTTGTTGAGCAGACAAGTTTTGCGTACATATGAAGCAATGGATTAGTAATATCCTTCAAAATGATTCAAATTATGATTGATCGTGTGTTACATAATTAGGGTGCAGATTTTACTTTTTTTTATAAGGGCGCCAGTATGTGCTTTGTCTAGAAAAGCTATTGCATGTTTCTAACACAGCAAAGGGAAAAAAAAAAAATTTTTTTTCAAAATATTGTTTGGTGTCACTTAATTAATTTTTTTTTATAAGAAAACACTTGCATAAAACCATGTTTAGGGAAGACTACCAATGAACAAAATTTGCCTCCATTTCTTGAATTTAAACGTATAAAAATAATTAATTAAGTGGGTAGTTTTACATTTTAGTGTCTTGCTTAAGAGCAGAGGAAGACCAAAAAACTGCTAGACCAACGAGGCGTGGTGATAGTGTGTAATATTTGATTTGCTATTGTCCTCCAATAATGAAACTTTTTACACTTCAAATAAATAAAACAGTTATGCGTGATTTATCTAATTTTGTAAAAAAAAAATGGTCAATTTGGCGTGCATATACATAATTTTGTTAATAAGGTAAATATTAAAATATTTTATGTACAGATGATAAATTAAAAATACAAATAGGTGATTCCTGAATTGATTTCAAGATCTTTTCATATTATTTTGAGATGCAGCAAGCTTGTGAAACATGATATCTCCAGATGTGTCGACTCTCTGTCAGTCAGTCAGTACATATAAAAAGAGAGCATGGAGACGTCTCAGCGGCCGCTGCTACACATTTCATAATTACACTCCTTTTTGGGCAGTTATGTAAAAACCAAGGGTGTTATAGTTTACATGCACTACAACAAATGACATATAGAAAGAAACTGACAGATTTGAAAGCAGTCCATGAGAGAGTTGTCTGCTCGCCACATACTTTTGGGGCCAACAATTTTAGTTACACTGCCATCTGTAGACGCTACCAATGCGGTGACTCCGTGCTCTCTGTATAAAACTGTAGCTCAAATATGCTTGTACAAAGCAAAATTTAATTCACTCTGAATAATTAATCTAGATTGTATAATAAAATAATGATTCAATACCTTTTTTAAATGTATACTATTTTGTCTAGGAACCTATACCAAAAAACCTACATAGGTTGATGAATATTCTCTTTTCTTTTAACGCCAGACACGTTTCTTGCCTATTTTAATGTACATAGTATACCTATTGTTGCAACTGAGCTAGTCGGGTAGGTCATTTTGCAGTAGATTTAATGTATACGGTTTTAAGACAGATGCATTAGAAATTCAGTCTAGAAATAAACAGATTAAACTGTTTTTGGATGGAATAGGGGTGCCTGCACCCAACTAATTTGGATACATCTTTTATTCGGATACTGAACTTCTAGATATCATCAAGATAAAAAGCAAGAAGTCAATGACATATTCTTAGAAATAACATCCTAACGTAACATCATGCCTTGTTTTCCGAAAGGGTTGGGATGCTGTACCTTCAGTATACCCATATTGAATATACAATAGAAGTGGATTTATTTAGTAACCTGTTCCGCTTAGCTATTTCAAAAGAGTTTTGCGTAGAAATGTGGCACTGATGCCTCGTTGAGAGGTGAAACACGTGTCGATTTTTTCAGGGTATTTTTTTTAAGACTCTTTAGAAATGCCTAAGCGGAACAGGTTACTAAATATATCCACTTCTATTATATTTTATAATGGATTTCTGCAAGGTCACTCCTGAATCAATTAACTATACCCATATTGTTTAAGTCCTATGTTATAGGGGGCGAGCTTATTGCCATCAGACTCCGGATGCTACTGAGAAATTCCAGATAGATAAACGCAATAACATTTTGCCGAATATGGGAATACAACATGACATTATACTTACTGCAAAATGACCCACAAAACCTCTCTTCCCAACATAAATATTTCAGCGATACCTTTGAATTTTCTGTTTCTACTCTATTTCAATAGGACACTGGTGGTACATGCTGTGGCATCATTGTAGTATAGACACACTGGTTGTCATTCATTGTCGGCTTCATCACTTGGTGCATCTGCTGATGCTGCATTATATTCTGTAGCTGCGGCTGTGGCTGCGGTGGAGGCATTTGCGGTTGTTCTGGTTCTTCTTTCGGCTTCTTATTTTTTTTCTCACATTTTTTAAACTTAATACCAAGTTTGTTCAACAATATTAATCTTAGAGATTCTTTTCCTCCACGGTAGTTTAGTTCGTGTTTCGCTGCTGTTAAAATTTTGCCCAGCGTTGGTACCTCTTTTCTGACAGAGTAACTGTTTACAATCCCTCTTAGAGCACATAACTGGAAATAATCGAGCTGCACTTTAGTTTTTCTTACGCGTTTCTTCTTTGGACCAGCAATTTTTGTTTGTGTTGCTTCCGCGCGCAAACCGTCCCTTTTAATTCGTTTTATCGTGCTCTCTGACAATCCTGTGGCAGCACACGCTCTTTTAACAACGTTTTCTACTGGGTACGCGTAGCCTCTGTTCTGTTTTTCGCTCTCAAAGAACTTTATTACCTTAAATATAATTTCTCGGGCTTGGCCCTCGATCGCTTCCTTTTTCTTCTTTTCCATTTTTTCGATTTTGGGTTTTCGCTCGGCCAGTATTGTCGGTAGCGTAGGTGCGGGCTCCTGCTGGTGTGTGTTCACCTGCGGTTGAGGTTGTTGCTGTTGGACATGGTTTTGAAGTTCTTGGGGCCCCGGTTGGTGCATAATAACAGCATTAACAACAGGCACTTCAAAAACATTGACATTTATATTCATTTTTGTTATAATAAATTTATATTTTTCACAAGATTTACGTCCTTCATTAATGTATCGCTTTATTGTGTCGTTCCTTATTAGTATAAGCACATTATTTTGTGTTTATTTACCACTAAATACACAATAGAAACAATAAATTACAAAATATGGTAGCCATAGGCCATTATTTACCATAAACAAAATTGTTTTGTTTTCAATTTTTCATTTGGAATGACAGCTAAAATTCAAATCTTCCCTGGAAAATGTACTTTATTACCTTTACTTTTGTCCCTCTAGAAGTGTATATTACTTTCTTTCAAACCACTAGATAATGATGTGGAAAACTTTCAAAAATTTCTGCGGTTTGTATTGCTTTATAAAAGATTTAAACATGGTTATTGATTAGCGAACAGAAAAACTTCCCCATTTATGGGTAAATTATTTCAGTACGAATCCATAGACAAATGCTAGAAAATTAAGAGTTCTACGATCTCGTTTTCAGATCAACTATTGAATGAGATCTCATTGTCTTTGACCGCTACTGATGTATTGCCAATTTACACATTTGAATGAAGGAAAGAAGACCGCCTTTCGAATGAGGTTACAAACTGAAAGCTCATAACAGGTGGCAGCACAGTTTTACGTCTGTAAACCGCCATTGTTGTGTTTATGTTTACTTTTGTGTCGATAACAAATTATACGAAAATTAGGTAAATATGTATGAGACTTGGCGTGTAGCACTAAAGTACCCGTCACGAGAAGCTATAAATTATGTAAACAAACATCTTTTACTAAGTAAACATTTTATACTGCGAGATAATAATAAATTGACCATATTCAATCGACATGAAATATAGACGGGTTATATGAAAGTAACAACCTATTTAATTTAGTCGGATCATATTTTAACGACGCAAAGCGCTATCGTTTGTGTTTCTTGGTACCGGAACGCGTCCGGCGCAGGGATTGTAAACAAAATACAAATTTTAAATTTGACGAGGTAAAACAATGATTACAAGAGGGACTGCAGCAGATTACTTCGGAAAATTGGAAGCGTTGTGTGGAGCATGTTATCAAGGAAGACGATAATTTTTATTCCAAAATCGATGAGATGATTGATAAAACTGTAGACAGCTTCGTGATACATGTCACTGATTCTGACACAGAAATGGAAACATCTGAATCTGACGAATAATTATTCTTAAATAATATATGTTAATTAATATTTGTTACTTAATAATTTATTAAATCTTAAACAAATTCATTTTTTTTGTTGGTCCAAATGTTGTGAACTCCTGAACACTTGTTTACAAAATTTATAGCTTCTCATGACGGTTACTTTATTAAAAGATGAGCTAAGGACAGGGGAAGCGTCTACCACTGGTAAAAAAGCAGCTTTAGTGGAAAAGTCAATAAATTATGAATGTTTTATAATTTATAGGTTATTTTGTGTTTGTTGAAATAAGTTCGTTTTTTGATAAAGCCTGGAGGCGTACAATAGAAAGAACCTGATTAGAATTGAAAACCAACTCGGGCATGATCTTCCTGACTGAAAAACCTCAGAGATAGCACTTCTAGCATTGATCTAATATGATAATATAAATACTCACATACTTTACTATAATTTACATAATATCACATCACAAGAGAACTAAGCCTTAGACTTAGTTCTCTTAAGAGCATCACCTTTAAACCATTTTCTCCCTTTTTTTTCGGTAGGGCATCTCGTAGTTGACCTCTGAGATCATGACTACTTAACCGGGCTTTCCTGTGGGTACCTTAAGCTACTACACTTAAAACCTCCGGCCAGGGGTTATTCAACTTTGTTAATTAAAACTAGGTGAACGCTCGCTAAGGGCACCCCCTGTGGGGTACGAACCTCAGCTTAGGATTTCAACCGGAGGGCATCAAGGGTGGGACGGGCTGGATAGCACTGTCTCACATAAAAGGCTTAAAGTATAGCAGATCGTCTCGACGAAATATCGGATTCCAATTTTTTTTGGAGAGCTTTCTCCCACAGTTTTATTCTTTTAACATCTTTGGCAAATACATGGGTCCCCGTACTTTTTGCAGTAAACAGCTGTGCAACTGGGCTCAATAATTAATTATGCGTAAAAGAAGTCACTTGTTTACAAAAAAAATGTATGGCTAAGTGTCAAATTGTTAGACGCTGGAGATCAGCGTCATCTGAAGTTAGCAAGTGGCAGTTTTTATCCCCAATAGAACATCGCTCACAGCGCTGACTCAATTATTTGCGTTCCGATTTAGATATCACGATTATGACAGCTGATGATTATGACAGCTGAGTGACAGCTGCCGATTATGACAGCTGAGCGTCAAAACTTGCCTATTATATTTCTTTGTGTTTAAACCGCAAATTTCTTATTATTCTTTGGTTAGGTGGCGAGCGACGGTAGGCAGAAGCACAATTTCGAAAATGCCACGTTAGTTTATACTTATGATGCGACTCAAAATAACAGCACAAGTGTCATTATTGACAGCGTTCACTGTGATATTAATGTATATGGCATAGTCAGCGTTATCGCTTATCGCAAGATGGCGCATGTTATGACGCATTGAGATAGTAAAAACACGGAGGCGCCGCGATATTCTATACATAAGTTTGCTTATACAAATATGGGTGAAAAACGAACTAGAATGTGAAATATCGTGTTATTTCACTCTTTCTAATGTGGTAATCGTATTTGATAAAAGAAACAACAATATTTCAGTTGTTCCTCATAATGGCAACATTTTGTTGAGACGTAGTAACAGTTGTAGGTAAGTGCCATATCCGCCATAATATGCGACAAGTTCATGGTAGTTCTGCTGTCAAGTGGTTGTTTACTTTTTGTTTTATTGAGATTTGTGAAAAAATTACGTGGAGTTTTCCTTTAAAACTACATATATACGTTGGAAAACACCAATTCAACATGCCTGTGTGTTGTATTGTGAAGTGTGGTGCAAGAAAGAAGGAAAATCAACCTCAATTATCTTTGCACAGGTTAGTAGCCGGTTTTCATGCAATAGTGCATAAAGTGATAAACTTTCGATGAAAAAATTGCTAGGTGATCATTAAATACGGCTTAAATTTTAATATATGGGTTTATTTCCGTCCAACAGACCTTTTTATTATTTCATAATTTCATTCGTTTGTTTACAATGATATGTCATGGTGGAATAGTGTTGTACCGTTTCCGTAATAGTTTCTGATACTAGTTCCTTCGCTGCGCTGAAATGATATTGCTAGGTCCGGCCCGTGGTTTACAGCAAACTGTACTCTTTGGTTCATAGCACCGAGAGACCGTTCCGCAGAGTTTTATGTAGTGTATACGATTTTTTTGTTGAAGTTTTTAAGATGAACAATACTGTAGTACATACATTTTATGTAACTTTTATGATTTCCGCGGCTCACGCTAATAAAGATCCCAGTCCGCATGATTTTATCCGACATCTTCAACAATAATCGTCAAATTTCAGCCAATTTACACAAAACTTTAATGAATTATACACTAAAACCTTCCGCATGAATCACTCCGTCCATTAGTGAAAATTGATTGAAAATCCGTTTAGTAGTTTTTGAATTTTTCGCGTTCAGACAGACAGAAAAACAGACAGAAAAACAGACAGACGCGGCGGTGTACTTTGTTTTATAATATGTAAGGATGTGTATTATTCCGAATGTTCATTTATGATAAAATTGTTAAAAATTTAATTCACTAATGTCCGTTTTCACCGACAGCTAAGTGACACTTAAATGAATACCTAAATAAAACTGCACTGTTGGATTTTCAACTCTCAGCGCCGAGTCTACCGTTAAAAAACCAACAGTGAACTTTTTATTAGCGATTCATTTAAGTGTCACTTAGTGAAGGTGAAAACAGGCATAAGACTTGCATGCTCACTCGATACTAAATATTTGGCTTTGTTTAAACGTTCACTTGCCAAACATTAGGTTTGCGTTACAAATATTTGTGAAAACTTTATTTGCTAAGTAATAATTCTATAAATGAAATTATAATTATGCGGAAAATTGTTTGAGAAGTGATAAATTGTTAATGCTCGTTTTTTTTTTCTGTTACAACGGACTATTAGCTAATATTTTTTTAAATATGATTCAACCGTGATATCTAGTAAGATTCGTTATACTATTACGTACTAGTATCGATACTCGAAATAGTAACACCATGTTCCCTGAATGACACAACCCTAGCATTGGCAGCCATTTTATGCGACATTTTGAGTTGTAGGTATGCACCTTTTTTTTGTAGGTATTTCCAGTCCATACTTATTATATGTCTATGTTATGACGTCATCTATGAAGATTCACAGGACATCGTTATCGCGTTCACGCTAATTCGGTGCGGGTGTTAGCACGCTCAAATCGATTACAGCGTAACTAGTAATGCAGCCGAAATTTTTTGACCTCCAAAACATATTGAATATTTATTATTTATTTAGATAATTTATAAATAGAAGGTAATTTCAATTTTTACAAAACAAAATTACGTAATTTTGGCTTTTGCTACAGGATAAAATTATTTTATAGGAATAAAAAATATTGATAGACTCACGGACCTTGGTTATTTCGTTGAATGGTTGAATGGTAATTTTACACTAGTAGTAGCACTAGCAACATTTAATAACTGTCATTTTTACGAAAATGTACAATACGAATACAATGTGCAAATAATGTAAATATTAAACAAATTAGCCTAATTTATCAATTACTTATTGTTTGTATGAAGAAGTTTGATTAAAATGGATGACTGTCCTGAAGTGGAGTTAAAGAAGCTGTGTTGTACGTGCTTAAGTCGAGACAGAAAGTTGTTTCAACTATGCAGAATACCTGATGGCATTAATAATTTATATTTGCTGCTATCTTTTGATTCTGAAGCTTACAGGGTAATTATACATTATTTATTTATTATATTTAACGTCTTGATCAAAGGTATTCAAACAAGTATGTATTTAGTCGGTAAAAAAGTTGTTTTCAAACTCACTGTTGTTTTCCGAGAGATACATAAACTTAGAAAAATCGGCCAAGTGCGAGTCGGATGCACACGAAGGGTTCCGTAGTATCGTTTCATGTGTCATCTATTACGGTTCAAGAGATAAAGCGATTGTTAAGGTCGAGCAAAAAACGCGGAAAACAACATTTCTAGTATGGGAGAACTCTGTAATTTTGAAATTAATTATTTTTTTATTATTATTTGTTGTTAAAGCGGCAATAATACACGCCCTGTAAAAAATTCAACTGTCTACCTATTACGGTTCATGAGATGCAGTCTGCTGTCAATCAGAAGGCGAAGGCTTACTAAGAGTCCCATGACATAAATATGTCACCGTATAATTGTGAACTTCGTTAGTTTATAATTCACGGTATTATTTCCGTTATACTATAAACTGTTGAAAAATTGTGAACTGTTACAAACCATTTACAATTTAACGCATTATTTATAGATACTTTATAATCTATGCATGGGAAACCGACAAATTTGAACTGGTATCAAACTTGCTTGCGGCCTAATACTAAATAGCTTTCCTAGCTGCGAGTAACTTGGAAGTATTGCTTGCAGGCCACTGCTGCAGCACTGCTTGCTTGCGGTGGGTCACAGTTTAACCTACCCTAACCTATTACACAATTTTTCAATGGTTTATAATCATGTAACAGAAATAATACCGATACATTATAAAGTAACGGTTCTCACAATCTTACGTTGACATATATGTTACAACATTAATATCACAACATAGATACTAACAGATATCCATTTTATAAATAACGTAGCTTTAAAACAACACAAATTCATCAGAAATTACTCTCCTTGTATTTCTTAGTGCCAAAAAAGAATTAGTTTTTCTGAAACATGCTTGTAAATTCGAGCACAATTTCGAGAACCTTCTTCATAAATCAAAAATGCTATACAGGTCAAATACATGCGAGTGCCCAGTTGGCAATGTTTAATGTTTGTATGAAAACCATATCGATAGAGTTTAGCAGCTGAATAAATTATAATGAAAACTCATATCCGTCATGTAATTTAAAAATGGAACAAATTAAATTTCGATTTGGCTTGCAAATAGAGCTGTTTATAGTAAAAAAAGAATCAAATTAACTTATTGGGCCATGAATAATTATCGTTGTTCGTCATTCATTCTGTTTATAATTAATTTACTTAGTTTGGATTTCCACACATTATTTGAGAAAAGTACTATACAAGCCTTGGCTGCAAATTCTTATTAAATTTTGTCATATAAAAATAAACTCTTGCACAGATAGCATAAAATCTAACTAAAACTAAATCTATTTTCTACACTATTACACACATTTTTTTTTTTAATAAAAGAAAAACGAACAAAAAATACTATTCAAAAATCTCATTTGGAAATGTTAAGTAAGTTATAACATATATTTTTTAGGGTTCCGTACCTCAAAAGGAAAAAAACGTAACCCTTATAGTTTCACTTTGTTGTCTGTCAAGACCCTTTATCTCGGGAACGCGTGTTGGTATCGAGTTGAAATTAAAACCATATACTCAGCTCTAAAGTCTCTTGAAGCTATAAAAAATCAAACTTCTAAGTTAACGTAAAAACGGCCGCAAAAAACGTACATTTCAATCCTCTCAAGGGAATCAAAATTTATAGGGTACTTTCCGTTAGACGATTCTATAGTTCTAGGTCAACTATGTAATTTGGTAAGTAATATCGTCTTATACTACAAGTACAGAAAAAAGTTTTAAAACTAAACATTTGTAATTAAATCCTAAAAAAATATAGTCTTTATATATGTAGTGCTACGTAAAAAACCACTTTCATTAGTTTACCTAATTAATTTAGGTATGAATTGTTATTAGTACCACAATTTCTCTTATAGAACAATAATATATAAGTAAATATAGGTTTTGGAAACTGAATTTCGGGAAAGCTCAGAAAAAACTGCGAGACTCGATTCCTGAATAAAGAGCACAATCGCGTTTACAAAAATGAGATGTCGTCATGGTGTCGCGAAATCAATGGTTTACTCCCATGACAAAAATACCCAACGCGCCTCTATAGAAGTTTTCACTTCTTTAGGCGCGTTGGGCATTGCAATAACAACTCGCCCACCGCGCGTTCCAATTCCTACAAATTTGTACGGAACACTCGGTGGGCGAGTCCGACTCGCACTTGTTCGGTTTTTTATTTTATTATTCCCTTTTAAAATCTGTGCATCAGTCATCTGTGCTACCTTTAAAACTAATGTTCTTATTACAGGAGGGATTTTACAAGGACACCGCAAGTTTATACATATGCTGGGAATGTAGAGCTGTTATGTGCAGGATCACACGGTTCAGGAAACAGGCCTGCGCTGCACAAAGAGAACTGACGAGTATAGCTGATGGAAGAACTCATGTAAGTATTGTTAGAAATTTGAGCCGTGTAAGCAGCCCCGTGACGTCATGCAGGGAAGAGCAGGCCACGTTGCTCCCCTCGACCCGACAGTTCACCCCCCTCTCTATGAGTGGTCGCTGTAAAGGCTTTTAGTCAACTTAAGATCAGAATTACGCAAGATCTGTAAATAAATAAATTTTGAATAAGGGGGTCACAATTGGGGGCAAATAAGAACATTAACAAAAAGTTTTGTGAACTGTACCATGTGACATGTCAAACGAAAGGGCTTATTGGTAGGATCTCAAATACATTTTTAAAAATATAATTTTAAAATAAATACTTTTAAAGATATTTATTTAAGAAAATAGATGAAAATTGACCATTCCCCCCCTCCCTATCTCCGAAACTACCGAACCTAAAATTATGAAAAAAAAAAAATACAGAGAATAGTTTTATGCTTATTGCTTATAGATTACAGGAAAACCTATAAGCAATTTATGGTCTTAAAAAAACATGGTAAATCACTTTATATTGTGCTTACAAACTTATATTTGCAGTTGGAATTTATAGGAGAACATGTTAATCAACTACAATGTTAAGTTTGTATTTGGGATAAATTCATCCCAACTACGGAACCCTTTATTGTAATTTTATTTAAGCAAGTTTTAATAGTTGAATACTCCAATAGAAAATAATGGTTTTCTTTCTTTTTGGTAGTAACATTCTATTAATCTCTCAAATACATTGCAAACTATAGTTTTATATAATAAAGAAGCATTATTTCAATTTTTGTAAATGTGAGTACCATGGAGCCTTTTATTATGTTATTGTGATGTTATTAGCTTTTGCCCGCGGCTTCGCCCACGTGGATGTCGGAAAATACCCCACGGGAACGTACTACCGATACCGGGATTACATACCTAATAGCCGAGGAAAGGTCATTGACTCCTACCGCTGCGCCCGCGTTGCCGTCAACCATAATTATTTTGTTACGCGTAATTTTGAATCTGTGATATCTTTTAAACCATTCATTTAAATGAAATGATGGCAATGCATATTTGAATCTAAATTAAATGCTCAATTTAAGTAACATAGTTTATTGGATAAGGATTAATATAATACCGGTCAAATGCCATCGCAGACTTTTTTGTTGAACTTTTTAAGATACTCTTTAACATAAATTTTATGTAAATTTTACGATTTCCGCGGCGCACACCAATAAATTTCCTAGTCGGCATGATTTTTTCCGACATCTTCAAAAATAATCGTCAAGTTTCAGCCAATTTACACAAAACCTAATGAATTATATATACACTACACCTTCCGCATGAACCACTCTGTCCATTGATGAAAACCGTTTGAAAATTTGTCGGTTTTTTTGGGGTTAACGGGTTCAGACAGACAGACAGACAGACGCGGCGGGGGACTTAGTTTTATAATATGTAAGGATGTTGACTTGAAAGAGCATGGCAGTTGAGAATATGTCATGCTCACTTAAATTTTTCGCTGATGGTGGCGAGTGTGTTGGATCATTCGGTTCCCTACAAAATGGTTGAGCTCGAGGGCGTCGCCAAGGGGACAAAGCGGGCAACTGCCCCCTTCAGAGGTTAATTTATTTTTGTCAAGTTCAAAACATTTTAATGTAAAGATACTACATAATCTATAAAGCCAATTGTGTTTATTTGAACGAAATTTATTTGTTTTTTTTTTTTAAATTCTAAACGGGGTCTAATCCGGAGTCCGGGGACGTAATATTCGTATTTATGTGCTGGTGGTAGGCCCAGTCATAATACCTATTAGGTTTTAGCTCTAGTGTTCTGAATAGTTCTGGGAAAAACTACCGACCGATCCGTTGCCAATTCATAATTGAAAATGGAAATTATTATTCTTCTCAGTTCATAACGGGTCTACCGAGTTGAAACTGATTTGTCAAAAATCAAATGTCTACCGGCGTCGATGTCGGTCCCATTGTGCGCCGAAGAGGTAAGACTCGCACTACAAGTGTAAAGCTTCATGTGCTTTTAACTGTACCTGCAAATCATACTTTTCCCATCCTCTATATCTAGCCCCCCCCCTGGACCACCAGCTGGCGACGCCCTTGGTTGAGCTGGGTGATGCTGATCCACACGTCATATTCGTGAACGGGCGCCGTCAGTTGAGACTGGTCATCTCTTATCTGCCAGGGCTTATTTTTGTCTTATTTTGAATTGTTTTTGATAATTTTTTGTACATTGTTCTCACATATAGAAGCAACAGGAATAATGTACCCAGGATATTGTAATAATATTTAAAAGAGTGTCCTTGGAGTTTCTTGCCCGTTCTTCTCCATAGAGATCTACGTTTTGGCACAACCCGCACTGCGCCCGCGTGGTAGTTTAGAGCCCATTTGGAGAGCTGGCCTGTGACCCAGCAGTGGGAACATTATGGGCAGATTATGCAGATCGATTCTCGGCAACTCTCATCCAGCTGCTACCAGCCACTCTGCGAAGATCGCCGCTCCACCGAGTTTAAGGGCGTCCCACCTTACTTATGCAGATTCATAATGATTCAGTAATTTCCATACTTCTTTGAAATTAACAACTTATTTTTCTTCTATTCTAGATTCAAACCATCAGCCTATCTCGTCTCACCACACACCACAAGAATACATACCAAAAAGTAATTTCAGAATCAAAGACTACTCCAACAGACAATTTCATAGACTGTGGCTTAACCACAGACATAAAAAGCGAAAGTGAAGAGGACATACCTCTATCAGAACTGCACAGCAACTGGCTCTCCGACAACGAGACAGAGGTAGCCATTCCAATCATAGACTGTAAAGAGGAACTGTCAAGCTCAAAAGACACCATAGACTGTAAAGAGGATTTATTGTATAAAATGAAGAAGAAAAGAAAGAAAAGTAAGAATGGGAAGCAGAAGAGTTATTTTTCTACTGTTTTGATAACTGATAGTGAGTTGGAAGAAATTAGGAAGAATAATAAAATGGCAGTGACTTTTGTAGAGGCGCAATTAAAATGTGAGAGCTGCATTCAAGGGTTTGGAAGTCAAGAGGAACTTGATGGACATAATTCTTCTTTGCACGTAGAGGTGAGTTGAATATGACCACATTATACCAGCATGTTATAATCCACTACTGCACATAGAACCTAGTTACAGCTACCATATATTTATTTATTTATTAAAATCAGATAATCCATATTTTTGTTAGTAAACCTACTTAACAATTATGTTAGTAATCAAGATTAAAAAACCATGCCACAATAATACTACTTCAACTACTGAAAGTACCTGGTCGACCGAGCTCTGCTTGGGTGAAAATAGATAAACATGTCATCCAGGTATTCCAACGTTGTGTCACATTCCCGGGGCTGTAAAATAGAGAAAACTAATTTTCCCAGATTGAGACCTAGCTAGATCTATCCCCCCCCCTATATTGCAACTTTTTTCGAAATCGTTAGAGCTGATTTCTAGAAGGTTAGTAGAAATCTATATACAAAAAAATAAATATATACAAATATTGCTCTTTTAATAGTATAGGATAAGTAACTGAAATAGATACATAAAATCAAATAGGGATGATGACTAAAATGCCTTTTTGTCCGTCAGGTAGATTATTAAAAAGTATTGCATACATATTTTTTCCTTTTTTACGTAATCAAAAGATTATACGATACATTGAATTATAATGTGCCATGACTTTTTTTTTTATTTAACATGGCATCTCGCAGTTTTGACCACTAAGGTCTTGGCTGTGGGTGCCTTAAGCTGCTACACTCAAAGCCTCCAGCCAGGGGCAAAAAACTAAACTAAATTAAAACTAGGCGAACGCTCGCTAAGGGCACCCCCTGTGGGGTACGAGCCTCGGCTTAGGGCGTCGCTGAGGAGAGGACAGCAAGAAGGGACAGGCTGGATCAAAAATTGGTTTAAATCATGATTATTATGCGGGGTAGTTTAAAGCTACGTGCTCAGCGGCAACAACTTGCTGGCACCTCGTTTTCGAGCAAGGGTCGGGGAGGAGTAATATTTTACTGGGGGACACGGTCGCGATCGCAAAGGACCTCGGCGGCGAGGTCGGAATGACGGGAGGCGTCTGTGTTTGTGCACTGTACTGGTGGCCCTATTCTTCACCTGGAGGAGTGTAATGGGGTCATCTGGGTCGGAAAGAAATTTTTGGCCGTGAGTTCTTTTATAAATATAGTGAATGCGTCAGCTTTATTTAATAGTCCTGCAATTTTTTGATGTAATTATAAATAGGTATCATAGAAAAAACTACGTCCAATTGTTGACTATAGGGTATTTTTTTTTTTTTTTTTTTTTTCTGTTGGGCATCTCGTAGCTGACCTCTGAGGTCATGACTACTTAACCGGTCAATCCTGTGGTTGCCTTAAGCTGCTACACTCAAAGCCTCCAGCCAGGGGCATACAAAACTAAGCTAAAAAGCTAGGTGAACGCTCGCTAAGGGCACCCCCTGTGGGGTACGAGCCTCGGCTTAGGGCGTCACCGGAGGGAGGACATCAAAGATGGGACGGGCTGGGACTATCGGGTATTATATCATCGTCATTTTATACTTGTGACGTAGCGACCCCCACTCCCCAACTTTAATGCGTTTTATCCAAGTATTTTTTTATTAATATGATGAAGCATAAAATGCACGTCTAATATTTTTTTATTATCTGATTGACCGCCTAAACAGAATTTCTTTTTTTTTGACTCAGGCATTATCCCCATTGAAATAATTGCCTTTGCAGTATCACTGATTTGTTTTTTTTTTTTTTTAGAAACCTGACCACCTCCAATGCGACATATGCCTAGTATACACGAACATAACATCATACCATGACCATAGAGAAGCACATTACCATAGACACGTTTGTCAATTTTGTGTGTTTACGGCCTATAATGTAAAAGATATGTTGTCACATTTGAGGACTGGACATGCTATGAAGAATTTAGTTTTACCTGGTAAGAGGAGAAAGGTAGGTAGTTTTATGTTTTTTTTTTTGGTATTTAATATCCTGATACTAGACAATTGTAACAATTGTTAACATACCCATACATAACATCACGTCTTGTTTCCCCGAAGGGTTGGGCAGGTTACCAAGTTCACCCACATGTCGCCAGTTATGTTTTAAGTCCCATGTAATAGGGGGCGAGCCTATTGCCATCAACCGGGCACTAATCCAGACTCCAGGCTGCTACTGAGAAATTTCAGATAGAAAAACCCAATAATAACACTTTGCCCGACCTGGGAATCGAACCCAGGACCTCATGCTCAGCAGTAGCGCTTGCGACCACTAGACCAACGAGGCAATTGTTATGTTTCCATTTATTGCTTCTACTAGAAGCAGCGGCGGCGTAGGGTAGATTGGCACCCCTTTTTAATCACCAAATACTAAACATGAAGTGGTTACGAGCCTTTATTTTACTAAAGTATTCAATAACATTATCAAAATTGACGTTTCTGTTTCTTTCAATTGATAAATCGAACGGTTGGTTAGTCCGGTTCGGCTCATTGTGGACCTTAAGTAAGATTTTTATTATTTTCAACTTTGAAAAGCTTCTTTCACATGAAGCCACCGAAAATACAAATTGTTAAAAAAATCTAAGACATAACGCTGCGAGATTTTGTGTGCATTTTTTGAATATACGAATGAGTTGTCCTTGTCATCCCTTGGTGCTTAGCACTCGGGGCGGACCGCCCCCTCCGCCCCTCCTTTACGCAGCCACTGAGTAGAAAGTCTCAATTATGAGATGTCCCGCTGGTTTTTTTAGCTCTAGTACTTAAAGCACAGTAGTTAGGACTAAGAAATTAGGAATGATATACTTACAGTCAGCCCCCAAAAAGATGTATACACGGACAAGGAATAATTATATTGTCTACAACTATTGTTTCATAACAGGTTTGTAACGGTGTTTGTAGGCATGTTTGCAGATGCGCAAGTAGATTGTTTTTACGCAACACTGCGTAAAAGGCGCGCTTCCCTGGTGCGCAGGGTGTGGGGCAGCTCCAACACTGTATTAAGCATGGTTGCGAGTCGCCTGGACTGTGAATACGTGGGTCACTGTTGTGCCCTCTCTCGTGGGGTGTCGCAGCGGTGACCAACCGTTATTGATTGTATTTTTATTGATTTTTTCATGTTTTTGTGTGTCAGTACTTACTAACATAGTCGTAAGTTTTACTAAAAATCTTGTTGAGTCTTGGTTACTCGAATAAAGAAATTCTATTATAGATAGTTAATTGATTCAGGCGTGACCTTGCGGAAATCCATTATAAAATGCAATTGAAGTGGATATATTTAGTAACCTGTTCCGCTTAGCTATTTCTAAAGAGTCTTGAAAAGACCCTGAAAGAAATCGACATGTGTTTCACCTCTTAACGAGGCATCCTCAGGATGACGATTGACTTGTCGTGAACTCGAACACGGCGTGTTGTCACAGCAAGCACCGAGCGCAGACTGAGCTACGGGCGACGCGGGCTGACGGGCGATAAAGCTAAGTCTGCGCTTGGTCTTTAGAAATAGCTAAGCGGAACAGGTTACTAAATATATCCACTTCAATTGCATTTTTTAATTCTATTCTACATATAACACTGTATTTCTAGAACTATCACTGTGAATATTGTTTTGGTCAAAGGGTGTATAGATGGGTTTGGTAAAATAAATTGTATACTATGTTTTGAACCTATTGGTGGATACAATGTTGTGAAACAAAGGTTGTTGACAATAAAATGGTTTCTTGTCCGTGTATGCATCTTTTTAGGACCGACTGTACCATAAAAAAATTAAATTAATTTACGAAAGTGCGCAGTAGAATATCATTAATTTTTTAAAAGCTATTAAAGTTCTGTTGTCTATTCTTTACTACTATGTCAGTTCACCCAATTTCTTTTTTTAATACATTTATTTGCGTCATCGGAACTTAAGGTAACATAACATAAGCTCATTTATCTAAGCAATTTGAAAACAAAATCCCGTGCACACGACCTTTTTTTTTCGTAGATAAGCGATACTATAGCGGCCGAGCGCTGCAAGCAAGAATAGTCCTTACAGTGTACAGATATTCGTTTCTTCGATATTACATTAGTCTTGTCTTTGTAGGACTGCTCCATCGTCGAAGCCGCATAACTTGGCTATTGGTTAAATTTCTATTCTCCCTAATAGTTAATTCGACTTGCAGACTCGCCACAAAACTGCAGAAGAATTAAACCCCGGTTCGAAACCTCGTCGGAAACCCTCCATGTTGGATAAACGAACGCCCTACGGATACCTGTGCACTGAATGTCATAAATATTTTGAGTGAGTACCTTTTTATTAGTATAATTCGCGCGCGACTGCTAGTCACCGCTTGAGGTATGTCAACGATGAGACGGAGGAGAGCGCCATTAACACGTTTTTATTCATTAAAACTTTTGAATTGTTTTTGTTTTTATCTTTTTATTAGGGACGCTTTTAACGTGCCATACATGGGCCTATTTGAAATAAATGATTGACTTTGACTTTATTGTTCGTCGAGTCATTGAGCTCCTTTGAGTTGAGGTACACGATTACAGACAAATGCTTGCACTGACTGGACAGGTCCACTCAATCTGTGTGGTTCTTTCCTCAAAAGACCATTTCAGACACCAATCCACATAGTCTTAACATGATCTGACCAAGACCTCTGAGTTTGTTTCGGCCTTTCTTCTCAGAATAGACTTGTAAAAGAGTTTGCGTACAGAAATAAAATCATTTATGTGTTAAATGTATATATAATGTTAAATAAAATAATGGTTCTCTCTGCAGTAACAAGAATCAAAGATGGAAGCACGTACAACGTCATCACAGGGAAGGTTACAAATGTGCTACGTGCGGCAAGAGATTCGCGTTCAAGAACAACCTTTCGAGGCATGAGCAGTGAGTATGTAAATTGAGGGGTTTATTTATAAAAGTTGCTTAAAGTTAAGTGACGTTCAAACGTCAAAAATGTGTGGTTAAATAGTCGATAATCATTACATAACTTTAAAACAAGGTTTATAAATAAACCTCGTAATCATAAACTATTTTTCACTACAACACTCTCCAAAGACACACATAGCACATCTCCTTTTGTTGCCATGTCATATAGCACACCTCCTTTTGTTGTCATGTCATATAGCACATCTCCTTTTGTTGTCATGTCACATAGCACATCTCCTTTTGTTGCCATGTCATATAGGACATCTCCTTTTGTTGTCATGTCATATAGCACATCTCCTTTTGTTGTCATGTCACATAGCACATCTCCTTTTGTTGCCATGTCATATAGCACATCTCCTTTTGTTGTCATGTCACATAGCACATCTGCTTTTCTTGTCATTTCACATAGCACATCTGCTTTTGTTGTCATGTCACATAGCACATCTCCTTTTGATGTCATATAAATCGATCTTTACTGAGTTCTTGTTTATGAGGAATGTTATTTTGCTGCAACCAAGCTATAATTTGTGGTTTAGTAGTGTTTGAGTTCGGGGGTTTAATTAAATTTATTGTGGTATGATGCATTATCTATTACTAAAACACAATTAGCTGGTAGATTTGGTATTAACTTATTACGCAGCCAATTTTGATATCGATCGGCATTGATTTCTTTATGGTAATCGCCGTTTTGGCCAGCATTGGTTAAAAGATCATCAAGTGATGTCAATTAATTATGAAAATTATTGCGTAGTTAGCCATTTCAGTCGAAAATGTATGATACATAGCGGATCATTAATATTGATTAAAAATTCTATAAAATCGAAAGAAAGAAAAGACATCATCGGACTGTCTGTTGAACACAACATTGAAATGTCCTGTGTTGAGCTCGATAAGCATGTTATAGTATGCGTATACAGACCTCCAAGTTACCAGAATCTATCTGTGTTTGATTCTGTGATGGAAGATGTATTAAAAAAACTTAGTACTAGTAGTAAGTCAGTAATCATATGTGGTGATTTTAATATTAACTTATTAGAAAATAACTCGAACACTGTCAGATTATTAAGTCTTTTTAGGTCATTTGATTTGTCAAATGTTTTTATTGAACCAACCCGAGTGACAGCTTCTTCTGCCACTTGTATAGATAATATTTTTTGTAACTGTGATTACCTACACAAACAAATTGTAAATAAGTTGCCATCAGATCACAGTGGACCAACAATAACATTTTGCTCATACATACCTTTACAAAAAAATCAAATAAGGTTTAGGCCAATTACATGTAAAAGTTTAGAGAAATTAAATAATTCTTTGGCCAATCAATTATGTGTTCAGAGTTTTAATAATATAGATGACCCAAATGAGTTCTACGCCGAGTTCTTTTCACTATTAAACACGCAATTTAATGACACTTTTCCACAAAAGACTAAAAGTATTTACACAAAGTTCTTATTTAGTGATTGGGCGACTCCAGGTATTCGTAAAAGCAGGGAAAAACTATTTGAACTTTATGGCCTAAAGCAACATATGAATAATACAAGCTTTCATAAGTATGTTGCAAAATATTCAAAAACTTTTAAAAGTGTGTGCAAAATAGCCAAAGCTCTTTATATTAGCAATAAAATAAAATCAGCTGATGATAAAATAAAAACTACCTGGCAAATAATAAATAATGAAACAGGTAGGAAAAAACAGCGAAATACTGAATTTAATTTAAAGACTGCACATGGCCCCATTAACTCAGATATAGAAATAGCTCAAGAATTTGAATCCTTTTTTGCTAATATTCCTCTTAAAACTACTCAAGCTTTAAATTCCTCACCAGCGCTTTCTGCTGCCTTACTTAGACAGAATGTGAAGGCTTGCCCTTTGGAGTTTAGGTTTCAGCATACAAACCCCCAGGCTGTTATAAAAGCTTTTAAAGATCTTAAAATTAAATCAACAGAAGATCTCTGGGGAATGTCTGTAAAAGTCTGTAGATCTATAATCGAAACCATTGCGCCCTATTTAGCTTACATATTTAACACCAGTATAGACCAAGGAGTCTTTCCGGATCTCATGAAACACAGTAAAGTAGTTCCATTGTTCAAATCTGGTTATAGTAAAGAACCCAACAATTATAGGCCTGTATCAATTCTACCAGTGCTCAGTAAGGTGTTTGAAAAGTTGATGCTCAATCAAATGTTACCTCACTTTAATAAAAATTCCATCTTTCATGAACAACAGTACGGTTTCACCAAAGGGCGTTGTACCACTGACGCCGGTGTCACCCTAATAAAGAACATTTTTAATGCCTGGGAAGAAGCACAAGATGCCATTGGAATCTTTTGCGATCTCTCGAAGGCGTTCGATTGTGTAGACCATGAGACACTTCTGCTGAAACTAGAGCACTATGGGATTAGGAATACAGCTCTTGATTTACTTAGATCATACCTGAAAGATAGAAAGTTTAAAGTTCAGGTAAACGGCGTAAACTCATTAGGGTCTGAAATGGCAATGGGCGTTCCCCAAGGTTCGATATTGGGTCCATTCCTCTTTTTAGTTTACATTAATGATTTACCCCAATTATTTCAAAATCAACCGAAGATGGTGTTATTTGCAGATGACACATCATTAATCTTTAAAATAAACCGACGGTCACAAAATCTTGAAGACGTTAATAGCTCTATTCTGCAAGTCCAAGATTGGTTTACGGTAAACAATTTGGTACTAAATAAAACAAAAACCAAATGCATTAGATTTAAATTACCTAATGTTAGAAGTAGCGAATGTTACATCATATTGAATGGGGAAAAACTGGAATTTATTAATCAAACGGTTTTCCTAGGAATCACGCTAGACGAGAAATTACAATGGGGACCTCATATAACATCTCTTGCGGGGCGGCTAAGCTCGGCCGCTTATGCTGTTAGAAAGATAAGACAGTTAACAGATGTAGAAACCGCGCGATTGGTCTATTTTAGCTACTTCCACAGCATTATGTCGTATGGCATTTTACTGTGGGGTCGGGCTGCTGACATTGAATCCATCTTTATTTTACAAAAGAGAGCTGTCAGAGCCATTTATAATCTATGTCGCCGCGAATCTCTCAGGAAACTTTAAAAGGATTAATATTATGACGGTACCTTGCCAATTCATTTATGAAAATATTATGTACATAAGGAAAAATCCACATCTTTTTAATAAAATAAGTGATAGACATAATTTTAATACTAGAAATAAAGATAAACTAGATCAACCATTTTTCAGATTATCTAAAGTACATACATCTTTTATGGGGTACTGTGTTAAATGTTACAACAAAATACCTTGTGACATATTGCAATTAAATGAAAGAAAATTTAAAACTCAGATTAAAAGTACACTTTGTAAACAAGCATATTACAAATTAGAGGATTATATCCAAGATAAGAGTGCTTGGAAACATGCTGGTCCTGCTCCATAGGAAAATTTAGAATCAAGACAAAATCAAACAGGTTGCTAATTTAATTGTAAAATTTATAATTTTGTATTATATGACATTGATTTTACATTCTGTGATTACTTCCTTACACACTGACTTATTAATTTTAAAAACATTAGGAAAATCGTCTACTTTTACTATGTTTGTAAATATGTGAGCACCATGTATCTATCATATAATTAAATTATCTGTCGTTGCTTCATTTTTAATTCTTTTTACCTATTGTGGTATAGTAATTTTATTCTAGGTGCATCGTCTTCACATATAATTATTTAAGTAATGTACGTACTTATACAAACTATTGTAAAACATTTTAAAAGAGTAACGGTGGAGTTTCTTGCCCATTCTTCTCCATACGAAAACTACCTTTTGGAAGGGGCGACTAGAATCAATTATATTATTCTGTAAATTTTGACGTTCAAAAGTGCCATACATGGGCCTATTTGAAATAAATGTTTTGACTTTGACCGTCACTGTCAATTCATTTGTGCAACATCAGTGCACCTGGAACAAAACGATTCTCATTGCCAGCGTGAACGATGATTATACGTTTTCCTTTTGTTCTAGGCTTCTTCACACGTTTTTTAACTGTCCAAGATTTCCCTTTTGAGTGCGACGTATGAAAACAAAAAGAAAGAAAAGAAAAATAGTTTATTCTGCACAAACTAAACACACATTACAAAAAAAAAAAAAAAACTGGCGCTCCGGGAGTGCCGACAGAAGAGAAAAGTTGAGAAAAAAAAACTGCACTGAGGTAATCAACGCGTTGATATCTTTTACTTCACGCAACGCGGCAATCAACGCGTTGATATCTTTTACTTCACGCGCCGCGGTAATCAACGCGTTGATGTCTTTGTAATGGTCAAAAGCTGGTGTCGTCACAGTGTCGCGAAATCAATTGTTTAGTCCCATCTCAAAAATGCCCAACGTGCCTAAAGAAGTTTTCACTTCAAAAATATTTTTAGTACACATTTAAAAATTAGCCAAAAGCCTGCACAATTATGATTCAACCGATGAAGACAATATTTTTGCCATCGGTCATCATCCTTTGAGTTTCTCGGAGAAACTTAAGCCTTTTAAGGCGAATATCATGCTTTTCAATGATTATTTCCCGATTGGTTTCTGTTTTTTACATCGAAAACCAATATTGTTGAAAAAAAAAACTTAATGTCTCCAGACAGCCTTCAAATTGTATAGCCACAACCAACTTTGATTTTAAAGTCCTCAAAGAAGGTGATCTATCCTTAAAGCGTAAATGTAAATCGTAAATCATGTTACGTTTGACAGAATAGTCAAAATCGTCCAAATTTAAACGAAATTGTATGGTCTTTCTTATTCTTTTTTGGTGATTGGAAGGGGGAGCCAATTTATCTTTTTATTTTTATTTTATTTTACAATATTTTTTATAGTTCCGACTGAAACACCACAAGCTTCAGAAACACGTTTTTGAACTTCTGAAAATAACCATTGCTTTCCTTCTTGAATCCATCGGCTTATTGTAAAAAATACAAGTATACGCTTTAAATTATTAGTCGTGCCTGCGACTTTAGCAGCTTTCGTCGCATTTTTAAATAAATTACATTAAGTTAAAAGAGTTTTAACAACTCTATATACTTCCAAGTCGATTGAGAGCGTCCGGTCTGCACCAAGTGCAAAGGGCAACTGATAGAAATCCGACGACTGACGAAACACGAAGTTTGCCGATGGACGTTAAGAAAGTAGTTGTACTTATTAACTGTAAGTTTAGAGAGTCATTGAAACAATAAAAAACCATAATAAGTAACAAGTTTAAATTCACAGAGTACGTGTTGCTATGGCCTCAATTTTAAAAAAGGGGGTGAACTATAAGTCGTTGAACTATAATTCATTAATCCGGAGTAAAGTTACAACGTTAGTTTAAGTAATATTCTGAAAAAGTCACGCGTACAATCAAAATGGAACTTTAGTATAAGATTTATTGGATCTGTTTCTTTTCAAATATAAGACAGTTACTTAATTGGAATATTTTCGCTCGATCAATTTTTTATTCGAAAATCATGTCTTTTTTAAAGATTCTTTGAAACAAAAACAAGATTACTCGGCTTTTATGTCTAAAATAATTATTGACAGTAAGGGAATATAGTTTATTATCCAAATATATTTTTTCTCTAGATCAATTATTACTTTAGTTAGAAACGAAATAAGAATTGAGACTACGACATTTAGTTCCGTGCTTTAACACGATCAAAAAGCGCGCGCGATATTCACCTTTATTACTGATGTATTAGCGTTTAGCACATAGTGGACTGGTGGGATGTATTGGGGCGGAGTTTGCGTGGAAATTGACTTTGGAGTGCAGGCACTCTAAAGACAATTTATCTTAAGTACATTTTTCCCGGTCTGGCATAACTTTGTTACTCTGGGTTTAAATTAAAGGGGTAAAAATCTTGTTGGTGCGGAAAACTCTTAGCGCACGATCACATTTGGCTGTATTTAGGGTTCCCTAGCCAAATTTCAAAAGCGGAATCCTTATAATTTCGTCATGTTCGTCTGTCTGGCCGTCCAGATGTCATGCGAACATTTTTTTTTTCTGGTCCCAGACCCAGACTTCTCCATTGTACTAAAACCCACCCGTGTTCCTTCAGCAGTCTATGTTGCCAGGGGCCATGGTAAACCTTTCGGACAATAACCGCAACCCCGGCAGGCATCGGCCCTATCAGACCCCGTCAGTTCTGCTGACATCGCTTTGAGGCGCGTGTGGAATACAACGCGGCGTCGACCCGGGCCTGGTCCTTATCGGACGGCGAGCTACCCATTGCTCACCGTCCGCAAGCCCGCGCCTACGGTGGACGGGAATCGGCCTGCGACCCCCTCTGTGCTACCTAACGTCTCTATGATACGAATCATATTTAAATCAACAGTACCTGGAGGATCGAGCTCAGCTCGGGTGAAAATAGAGATGAATTTTCCCAGATATGAGACCTAGCTAGATCGATTATTGCCCCCGTAAAGCCCTATATTGCAACTTTCGTCGAAATCGTTAGATTCGTTTTCGAGAATGTGATTACAAATAAATAATAGATAATTACAAATGTTGCTTATTTAATAGTATTGGATTTAACCTGACACTCACCTGCAATATGCAAAAAAACGTAAGAAATTTTGAATTTCGCGGGCGCATTTAGCGCATCCCCCTTAAACACTTATCCATTTTTCAGACTCCACCAAGGTCCCCCACCTCGCGAAGAGTGCCCCGTCTGTCACAAGATGATCCGCACAGACCTCGTCAAAGTCCACGCTCGCATACACGCCGACAGACAGCGGTACACCTGCGCGGCGTGTGCCAAGTGTTTTGTGAGCCGCGCGTCTTATGAACACCATCTGAAATACACTCAAGCACATGCACAGACCGACTTACACAAGTAAGTAGTCCTAATCCTACCTATTTATATATATATATAATATGAATAGCAAAGAACACAATTTTGCTTAAAAAAAATTAGTTTTAATTAACAAAACTTCTTCAAACACATTGATTGACTTTTGATTAATAAAGAACACGATAATTTAAAAATATGAGCAAGTGATAACTTATAAAACGATAGCGCAGTGATGTGACCGTGGACGCTGCTGTCTCGAGCAAAAAGGGGTCCGCACCAGGTGCGACGTAATCAACCAAAGAAATGACTCCTTGGTTGACACGTGAGTTGAGTGTAAGCTGTCAGTGTCAAACTTCAAAAATAGTGTCAATATACTGATAATTTCCTTTTATAATACAGAACACTGATTTCGCCATGTGGAGTGTTATTTTTTTTTTTTAAGTCAATCATTGCTGTGCAAATATCAGAAGGATTTGATTGAGCTTCAATTTTATCAACGTTTTTCAATTGTCAGGCAAACTTTTTGTTATCATGAATGACGTTAAGTCAGACATGACCGCGTTCATACCGAGTGACGCGTATTTTAAAACACCGTACGAAACGATACGTACAGATATCCGCATCTACGATACTTATTCGTTGTAATTATAATACTTGTTCTCTTATACGATTTGTAAATGAAGTTAAATACATAATATTAAAAAAAGAAACTAATATAGATATGTGCATATGGAAAATCTAAAGCCAATAAGCACTAAAAAAAATGTGCAATTTTTGACATGTCTTTATGTACGTAGGGACCGTCGAAATGTCTTTCCAAAAATCTCTATCCTCTCC
The DNA here is from genome assembly GCA_916610215.1 of Omphaloscelis lunosa. Taxonomy (NCBI): domain Eukaryota; kingdom Metazoa; phylum Arthropoda; class Insecta; order Lepidoptera; family Noctuidae; genus Omphaloscelis; species Omphaloscelis lunosa. Next base: position 7,752,937 of record OU744270.1, read on the forward strand.
TCTTTGATCTATAATGATCCCTATTCTCAACACAATAAATGTGTTTTTTGCTCAACAGATATAAGTGCACTATGTGCGACAAAGGCTACCGGTCGCGCGGCGAGTTGAGGGATCACGTCAACTATCAACATATGGGAAAGACGCAGCATAAGTGTCCTGTTTGTGGCAAGGTGAGATACACAGTTTAATTGGCAAATACTCATGCTTGCAAAGACATTAAACTATTAACATCAATAACGGGACGGGACATCGTAATCTGATACATTTGTCCAAGTGGGCAAAAGTCGCGCAGTCTAGTGTGGTACGCCTGCATGTCAAGTAAGTCGCATTCGTGTACACCAAAAGACAATTATTTTTTAACTATACAATGTCGCCCATGGGCATGTGCGCCCGCATTTTTCTGAATATTCATGAAAAATATCGAAAAAAGCTATCTTGACTTTTTTATGTATGTGTATTAAAATGGTAGTTAATCCGATAAAATAACTCATAAGCTTTTAGAAATAATAAATAGAATCCAAATCGAGCCAATAACATCGGAGATGTGGCAAACGCTACTCAAAACATAAAAAAATAATAACATGAAAAAAATTAAAAAAAATTCTATGACATTTCTTCTGATATATTTTTCGATAATTTTTCATAAATATTCAGAAAAATACGGACGGACACATCGCACCCTTAATATAAGGGCACAACTAAATATTGAGGTTTTGAGTTTTTGTGTTAGATGGGCTCAATATCAACTGTTCTACCACGGAGAGGGTGGTGTGAAAGAGACACAAATACAGAATTCGCTTTAATATTGTCCTTTTTCTCTTTCTGTGAAAGCCAAGTGGTAGAACAGTTGATATTGAGCCCATCTAACACAAAAACTCAAAACCTCAATATTTCGAGTTGTGCCCTTATATTACTAAGGGTGCGACATGCCGATGGGCGACATTGTATATATACCGAATTGTGCATTATTGCTAATTTCGTATTAATAAAACGACTAGACGTAACCACGGTTTATTTTCGTTAGTACCTACCTATTTTATAAATTATTTAAATAAATTAAATAATTTTCTCAGATATGTCAAATTATATGACGGTCGGTAATCAAATGTTGGCGTCGGTAAAAGCGTATCGTGGCAAACTTGGCTGTTACGTAATTTTGCTTTACTATACTAGATGGCGTCATTGAGAAATTGGATCACAGTTTTCTTCTGATAGTCTTTCTAAAGTATCTTAAATTTCTTTGCATGCCTGTAACTTGCAGCAAGCAAAAAAAAATTATAACTAGTAGTTCTGTGAACGGTAGAACTCGCGAGCACAAACTTTTCGCAACAATTAATATAGGTACCACTAAATATCTTTAAATAACTTTAATGATAAATGATAAATGATTTTATTTCTGTAAATAGGTTTGTACAAACACTTTTACACGTCAATCATATTTTAAAAACTAGATGAGGTCGGCGTTTCCTAACTGACTACTCTGAGAAGAAAGACCGAAACAAACTCAGAGGTCAGTCTCTTTTAAAGTCCAGACATAATCTTGGTCAGATCATGTGAAGACCATGTAGATTGGTGTCTGGAGTGGTCTTTTGAGGAAAGCATCACACAGATTGAGAGGGCCTGTCCAGTCAGTGCACGCATTTGTCAGTTATCGTGCAGCTCAACTCAGAATTAAGGAGCTCAACAATTCGACGAACAATACCAAAGAAAGGACATTTGGGTAGGCCGCATAAATTACTCAAAACTGTCAGACTATAATTAGAACTAAGTGAGAAAAAATTAAAAACAAAAAGAAAAAGGAATGACCCACATAGTCTTCACATTCACAATAATTTAAATAATATAATACTTTAAAAGTATATAAAATTCATTAATGTCAATGTGTATATAAAAACCAGGAAATAATCTTGGTCAGAGCATTTCATTTGAGGACCATGTAGATTTGTGTCTGAAATGGTCTTTTGAGGAAAGAACCATACAGATGTGAGTGGACCTGTCCATTCCATGCAACGCATTTGTCAGTAATCGTGTAGCTCAACTCAGAACTTAAAAGGAGCTCAATGATTCGACGAACAATACCAAAGAAAGGACATTTGGGTAGGCCGCATAAAGTACTCACAACTGCCAGATGATCATTAAAAGTAACTGAGAAAAATAAATATATATATATGACCCACATAGTCCTCACATTCACAATAATAAAAAATAATAAAAAAAATATTATACTTCACAAATTAAATATTCATGTCATTGTGTATATAATTTTAAAGTTAGCAAAAAAAAAAAAAGTTTTAGTAGTGAAAATAACCATGTCAGTTTAAAATCCTAGAATTAATTTACCTGCAGCCGTAGGTTACTAAAAGTATATGTTGGCAAGACGATAAATCAATCTGCCTCAATTTACCTAGACTTTTCCCAACTATATTGAGGTCGGCTTCCGGTCTAGCTGCAGCTGAATACTAGTATTGTACATGGAGCGACTGCCTATCTGACCTCCACAACCCAGTACCTGGGTAATATGATATACGTTCTATTTAAAATAAATAAATAAGATTAGTATTCCTTGGTAAGACTGATTGTCAGAATTTCGGGCTTCTGACGACTCGTAACGACTGTCAAAGATCCACGAATGACAGCCGGGGCCAACGGTTTATCGTGCATTCCGAGGCACGGAGGAGTCTCGGTATGTAAAGATAGTCACCCATTCACGGTGGCAAGACGATAATTAAACAGAAATGAACTAACCCACAACTAACCAACTACCATCTGTTTAAGATTATTATTATCTAACCATTTCACTATGGAGGTTATTGTCTGAGTGAATGTCGTTGTGGTTCACAGTGCTGTCATCAGCAAACAGTGACTTAGGATAACTTGCTACTTTTGGCAGATCATTTATAAATAATACAAACAGCGGGGGCCCTAAGAGGCTGCCCTGGGGTACACCATAAGCAACTGTGCGATAACTAGACTTATAGGTTCGTTGGCATTTAGTTTTGGGTTATATGCCGGTTACTTCCAACGTACTGTTTCCTGTTCCGCAAAAATGAATTTATTAAACTGAGGATATTCCCTAACGCATCCAGCTTATTGAGCAGGATATTGTGATCGACATAGTAAAATGCTTAAGTCATGTCGCAGTAAACTGAACAAACAGGTATTATTTTGTCAACATTCGTAATGACATTGTTCAAATAGTCATATATAGCCATATTGATGGTTTTATTCTTTCGGAAGCCATTCCGTTCGTCGGTTAATATGTTTCTTTTATCTAGATATTTAAAGATTTTAATGTAAATATATTTTTCATATATCTTCGATATTACTGGCACAAGCGCAATTGGTCTATAAGACTCCATGCACTGCTTGAGCTCTTTTATTCTTGCTACATGTTCGGATCCCACGGGAGACCCATAGTGGTCTTTTGTTAACGGAAAACATAAGTTCCATAGAAGAGTAAATGTCTCCAAAAAAATATAGGCTGTGTTCGGATCATCAATCTGATATAGTTCCGAAAAGGAAACAATTTGCAGATATTCCCTAAATTTATTCATATTAATCAGATTATCTCGGTGTTTGATATACGAATGCTTCATAATACATTATTTTGGTTGAAACCTTGAGTATTTGACAGGTGTGGTCTGAAAGAGCAAAATCTATTACGTCACAAGGAGGTTAAAAACTGAAAGCTCATAACAGGTGGCAGCACAGTTGTACGTCTTTAAACCGCTATTGTTCTGTTTATGTTTACTTTTGTGTCGATCACAAATTATACGAAAACTACATAAATATGTACGAGACTTGGAGTGTAGCACTATTAAAAGACGAGCTAAAGACAGGGGAAGCGTCTAACACTGGTAAAAAAGCAGCTTTAGTGGAAAAGTCAATACATTATGAACGTTTTATATTTTATTTTGTGTTTGTTGCCTTTTAGTTCGTTTTTTGGTCAAGACTGGAGGCGTACGATACAAATAACCTGATCAGAGTTGAAAACCAACTCGGGCATCATCTTCCTGACGGAAAAATCTCAGAGATAGCACTTTTAGCACTGATCTAATATTATACTATATAAAGCTCGATTACCACTCACTCACTCACTCACTGACTGACATAATTGTTCTCCCAGATGGTGAAGGGGGAGGTGGGTATATTTTTACAGATTCGTATAGAAGTAACTCTCACGAGTATGGGAAAAATCCCAAACCTCCCCTTTTCCACCCCACTCTCCCCCTCCCTATCGTATCTCGGAAACTAAGAGTCCCGTGTTTTGTTGTTTTACGGATTCGTATAGAGGAGGCTCGGAAAAGTAAAATCCATTTTTCAAAGTTGCCCCCCTTGCCCCCCTTCTCCCCCCCTCTAGGTAGATCTCGGAAGTTAAGAGACTTGGAACATTTTTTTTTTCAGATTCATATCAAGGGGCCCAGAGTTGGTCAAAATCATTTTTCAAAACTCCCCCCTCTCCCCCCCTTCACCCCTCCTGGGTTTTGTTTTTTTACGGATTCGTATAGAGAAGGCTCGGAAAAGTAAAATCCATTTTTCAAAGTTGCCCCCCTTCTCCCCCCCTCTAGGTAGATCTCGGAAGTTAAGAGACTTGGAACATTTTTTTTTCAGAATCATATCAAGGGGCCCAGAGTTGGTCAAAATCATTTTTCAAAACTCCCCCCTCTCCCCCCCCCCCTTCACCCCTCCTGGGTTTTGTTTTTGTACGGATTCGTATAGAGGAGGCTCGGAAAAGTAAAATCCATTTTTCAAATTTGCCCCCCTTCTCCCCCCTCTAGGTAGATCTCGGAAGTTAAGAGACTTGGAACATTTTTTTTTCAGATTCATATCAAGGGGCCCAGAGTTGGTCAAAATCATTTTTCAAAACTCCCCCTTCTCCCCCCCTTCACCCCTCCTGGGTTTTGTTTTTTTACGGATTCGTATAGAGGAGGCTCGGAAAAGTAAAATCCATTTTTCAAAGTTGCCCCCCTTGCCCCCCCCTTCTCCCCCCTTTAGGCGGATCTCGGAAGTTAAGACTCGGAACATTTTCTTTTTCAGATTCATGTCCATGGGCCCAGAGTAAGTCAAAATTAGTTTTTTCAAAACTCCCCCCTCTCCCCCCTTCACCCCTCCCCCATCGTATCTCGGAAACTAGGTAGCGGTAAAGCGAAGCGTAGCGTAGCGTAGGGTCACGATAGCTTTCCGGTGGTAGGTAGGTCCTGAGTGGAGCGAACCTGCGAGACCGAGTGGAGCGAAGGGGGGAGTAATACCAACATGGCGGACAAAATTAATCTGACTAAAATTGAATCTGCTCCGTTTACGGTCGTCCGCTGGTATAAGTTTTCGCTTGGGGTACGTTTAAGCCGGGGAAATTTTCGCCGGTTAAAAATTAAACTATGGATAATTAACGAACTTTTAAAATAAAGTTTTCCTGTTTTCTAGGTCTCAAAAAAATATTGTAATATTTTTTTTGAGATAATCGAGAAATTATTAATCATTTACAGTGTGTGATTAATTGATTATGGAACCAAGGTACTTACTAACATATAAGATTGAACAATCTCACAGTTGCCAATCACATGAACAAGTTGGTTTAGTCAGGCTCGGTCCACGATAACAGACATAGAGACAGAGATAATGATCGTTAAATTAATTGGTTGCAACTAAAAAGCCGCTCACATATTTTAAAATCTAGCTTAAAAGTAAAGTATTAAACATGTAATGAAGGCAAAATGAAGGTCGTATACATGTACCTATGTATCTTTATTTGCATAAAATGTGAAGAAATAGGACATTACAGTTATTTCAGTGCAGAACACACAAGTAATGAATATTACATATCACAGTACCTACATCATAGCTATACTATCTATGTAAACATTTTAAACAAGACAATAAATAATACACACATCATTTAATTATAATACAAAAAAATACTAAAGTACAAACATCTGTATCAATAAATACAATAATATACACAAATACTTTCTTCAAACAAGGCAAAATTATCAATTATTGAAATACTAACATGAAAATCAACGTTAAAATTAAATTTCACACTGCATTTTTAATATAGGAAGAATGAGATGAATAATGTGTAAGTATATTGTTAATAACACTATCGAGTCTTGTTGCTTGAATTAAATGATTTAATAATAACTTTAATTTGGTTGAATTTGCCATTGGTACAAAAAAAAAATAGGATTGGTTAACTACTTTCTTCGATATAACTTTATAAATTAATGGAATAACTTTAAAATAAACGGGTAATTCTCCTTCAAACATGTTTCAGTTATTCAAACCTTGGTTGATGAGCTTTGTATACTTATTGAATATTTTGGAATTATTTTGCACACAAGCATTTCTTTTGTGTCACTTAAACTTGTAATAACTCTGCTGTGTATCCCTTACAACTATAGTACGGTAATATTAAATATTGGAACACTGCGATTACATACATTTATATTGAAAGAATCTTATCAATATTACATACACTACACTATTTCACTCAGTTTGATTTTCTGCTTGTCCTTTGTCATTCTTTTACTGCTAGTGATAATATAAACACGCACATACTTTACTATAATTTACATAATATCACATCACAAGTGCCTGTATGTAATGAAAACAGACTTAGTTCTTTTGGGAGCATCACCTATAAACCACTTTCTCCCTGGCTTAAGAGTCCTATTACACTTTTTACGCAAATTCGTGATTATTGACGTTGTAATTTTCAGCAACAGTAATATATTTTAATTATTTGTTTATGAATAGCGATAGTGCCATTCTCTTTCTTGTAAGTTGGAGTTACACATTATTTTCAAGTGATTTGCTGAATTGACGCGGAATATATAGTACTTTAATTTTATTTATGGTAATTTTTTCTTATTATATTGAGAATACAATATCATAATGTTAATGAAAATAACAACGTCAAAAATTACGAATTTCCGTAAAAAAATGTAATTGGATTCTTAAAGTATAGCACATCGTCTCGACGAAATATCGGATTCCAATTTTTTTCGGAGCGCTTTCTCCCACAGTTTTCTTCTTATAGTATCTTTGGCAAATATATGGTTCCCCGTATTTTTGCAGTAAACAGCTGCGCAACTGGGCTCAATAATTAATTATGCGAAAAAAGAAGTCGCTTGTTTACAAAAAATGTATGGCTAGCTGTCAAATTATAAGACACAGGAGATCGGCGCCATCTGAAGTGAACAAGTGGTAGTTTTTATCGCCATTACATTTCTTACTCAGATTATGCGCAAAAAGGGTTATGCAAGTGTTACCAGAGAGTCCAGTGGGCTGATTGCATGTCAATTTGAAATTAAAATTGAGTAGAATACATTCCAGGTCTAATGGGATGTTACTACGCTTCAAAATATGAATGTTAAAATCACCACATATTACAACATATCGCTTATTATTTTTCTCTGTTATTAATTGACATAATTTGTACAGTTGCTCAAAAAAACAGGTCAAATTGCTTGCATTAGGAACTCTGTAGATGCAGATTACAATTGTACCACTATGCGTCAGCTCTATATAGCACACTTTTTTATCAAGATACATAAACACCCTCTTTTAGTATCTTTCCTGCTAAAACAATTAGCTAGATTGTAGTTCGGGATTGAGAGATATTGCTCATAATCAGCCATCATGAAATATTCCGTTTTTTTTTTCTTTTTTTTTTAACGTTGGCATCTCGCAGTTTTGACCACTACGGTCTTGGCTGCTTAACCGGACTTTTCTGTGAGTGCCTTAAGCTACTACACTTAAGAGCCTCCAGCCAGGAGCAAGTAAACTATTCTAAATTAAAACTAGAAACAAACGCTCGCTAAGGGCACTCCCTGTGGGGTACGAACCTCGGTTTAGGGCATCGCTGGGGAGGACAGCAAGAGGTCCCCTAGGCTGGATCAAAATTTGGTTATCATCATGATTATTAGGCGGGGTATTTAAAGCTACGTGCTCAGCTGCAACAACTGCTGGCACCTCGTTTTCGAGCAAGGGTCGGGGAGGAGTAATATTTTATTGGGGGACACGGTCGCGATCGCAAAGGACCTCGGCGGCGAGGTCGGAATGACGGGAGGCGTCTGTGTTTGTGCACTGTACTGGTGGCCCTATTCTTCTCCTGGAGGAGTGTAATGGGGTCATCTGGGTCGGAAAGGAATTTTTGGCCATGAGTTCTTTTATACATATAGCGAATGCGTCAGCTTTATTTAATAGTCCTGAATTTTTTTATGTAATTAATTATACATACATATGTAGGTGACATAGAAAAAACTATGTCCAATTGTTGACTATCGAGTATTAGATCATCGTCTATCATCAGTAACTCGTATTTCTTAATACCGTCAATAAACTCGTCAATATCTTTGAAAATAGCCCGCATTTCATGCATGCATTGTCTATACCCTAATTGCGTAACTTATTTTCGGAAACGATCATGACAAATTTGTTTCATTTTGACAGTGCAATAACATTCATTGCGTTGTCTACATTATTGAGGATTTTTTTTTCTGACTTATGATGCAATGAATTAGCATTCTGTTTCAAATAGAAACAAATTGTGATTGAACGTGTATTACGCAATTAGGGTACTGGAACACAGCCTTAGTTTGTACTATCGAAAAAATGCATATCTGTAGACTGTAAGAACTATTTTTGCTTGCAGCGCTCGGCCGCTATAGTATCGCGTACCTACGAAAAAAAGGGTCGTGTGCACGAGATTTTGTAATCTCGTCGGTGTAACCCCCGATGGTACCTACACACCTTTCTGATACATGCTGTACTTATCAATAAAAAAAAGATTACTACGCTTTTTTCCTGCGCTAAGCAGTGTTGCTGTGTTTCAGTTTGAACAGAGATTAAAAGAGGTATATAGAGGTACTAGCTGTTGCCTGCGTCTCTCTGCGATCCGGGATGAAAGTTATCTCATGTCCTTCACCAGGTCATGGTCTACCCAAGTGCCAGTATATTTTTACTTCATGTATTTTAAAATATAAAATGTCAAATTAATCGAAAATGGTTGACATTGGCATAGGGGTCATCAGGGGTAATTTGGTTGCAAATGACCTCTCCTACATCCCCTTAACGGATTGCCGACAAATAACCCTTAAACCTTTAGTGGGATAAAGCCTTCGTAAACACGTGTGCCATTTTTAACGCGCCAAAATTTTTTTCGCGCCCTTATTTTTCAGCTTTCAGTACTGACCCGAGCATTGGAAATTTAACGAAGAGCATACCAGCGCGTCAAAAAATTGTTCTGCTATATTTTCAACTTTGCGCTCGCGCTAAGCAGTGCGCGATAAAAAATGGTCGCGTTAAAAAATCACCCATGCGTAGGAGTGCTTCAAAATAAAAAATAGACTGTCATATAATTATTTATGAATTCTGAGGAGGCTTGGCAAATAATTCCTCATTACCTAAGAAATAATCATTTGTATCCTTTATTATCCTCCTTTTTCTCTCTGGCATTCCAGATTTTTTCGTCTATGGATCTTCTTAAGGCGTTGTATGTAATGTCATTAGGAATTTCACCTGTATCGACAAATTCGTGACTTGGCGAATTCCTTGGAAACTTAGCTTCTGTCATACTATTTTTCGAAAGTAAGAAATTTGATAACATCTTCAAGTCTTCCATTACAGCTGCCTTAGCAGATTCGTTTAAGTTGTCGTATTTCTTAAAAACTGTATTGTGTAGTAACTTTTTAATGATTTTCGTCGTGTTCTTATTTGTGTCGATATGTCTTTTAAACTTTTTCAACATTTTGTTTAATTTCTTAACGTCGTCGTCGTTGTAGTAACTGTTCATTCTTCTGGCGAATGTCGTTATTAGCGGCCTATTCTCGTGTACCGTTGAGTTGATGAATATTTTAATATCCTCCGGTTTAATATTCATCCAAGAGTCTATATCTTTGATTATATCTTGAGTTCTAGTCGGCAGTACCTGTAATTTAATAATAATAATTAATCTGTATATAGCTACAGATTAGTACAGATGGTTCACTCCGCAAAATCATTTAAATAAAAAGCGACTTTTGCTACGACCTAATAAAGTGCAATTCAGGTCGCAGAGCGCTAATTACCTATTACTACAGTTATATTCACCTAGAAGTTGCCTCTGTCTATCTGCACTTTTATATCTTCTGACTGGGTTACGCCCAGTGAATTCGAAAAGTAGATCCCGCCGCGTACAGATGTTCTATGTCACGAAGTCCGTTTGGCTATGAATGTTGTCAAGCGTGCACATGCACATTGTTTTTGTGTGCGTAACCTCGAGAGCGCTCAGTGTCGATCGGGACACGGTCCGGATCAGTAGTGGTTTTTAGTTCGCGCCAAATTGTTTCACGGAGTACGGTCAGCATGGCAACAAAACGAAGAAGAGTTGCCCATAGTGAGGTAATATTTATTTATACGTTTTCAATTAAAATGTTATACAAAGATACTTAATATAGCAATAGAAGTATTTATAAAATGAATGTTTTTTTGTGTTATAAAATGTTTATATTACTTAATTATTTTGATTACATTTTGTTTTAGGGTCGAAACATGATAGCTAGTGTTTATCATTTTCTGCGAGAAGAATATGAATTTACAAAATCATTAATGGAACTCAACTGTGATTTGTCTCATTTACGAGACATTACACGCCGTACAGCTGAAGCTAGCAGGGTGTGAGCCAAAAAACAGTTCAAAGAATATTAAAAGAAGAGAAGGAATTGCCATCCACTTCATCAAAATTCACTTCACCTATGAAGAAAAGGAGAAAGCGAGATAATAAAGTGGATATAGATAATTTTACAGCCGATGTGGTTCGCAGTACTGTACAAGATTTCCATATTGTCCATAAAGAAATTCCAACATTAGCTAAGTTAAGAACAGCATTGAATGAAAAAATCGAATTCGAAGGTTGTTTAGAAACTGTTCGCAAGTTACTGTTGAAATTAGGTTACAAGTGGCGCAAAACAGAGAACAACCGTAAAGTCTTGACGGAGCGTCATGATATACAAATGTGGCGTTTAAAATATTTAAAAAAAATTACAGAGTACCGCTCTCAAAGTCGGCCCATTGTCTACACCGATGAGAGCTACGTCCTTTTGACACACGTGCGAAACAACACCTGGGCAAAAAAAAAGGAAAGAACTCTGTTTAAAAAAAAAAATTAGCACAGGCACTCGCTTTATTTTAGTGCACGCGGGAACCAAGGATGGTTTTATTGAAAATGCTTCCTTGGTTTATAAGGCCAACTCAACAGCTGGTGGTTATCATTCAAATATGAGCTATGATAACTATGTAAAATGGCTAAATGAAAAGTTGCTACCCAATTTACTTCCGCGCTCTGTCATTGTCTTAGACAATGCATCTTATCACAACACACGGGCTGAACGACTACCGACGCAATCTACAAAGAAAGCCGATATGCAGCAATGGCTCAGGGATAAGGGTATAGCATTTGATGAATCTCTTCTTAAATTGGAATTGTACAATACAATAAAGAAGTACAAAGCCCAACACGTAATCTACAAGATTGACGATTTTATAAAAAGCAAGGGTTTTGATGTCTTACGCCTTCACCCTTATCACCCAGAATTAAATGCGATTGAAAATATTTGGGGGATCGTTAAAAATTATGTCGCATCTAAAAATATCGAGCAAAACATGACGAATACGGAAAGACTGATCAATGAAAGTTTGGGCCAAGTTAGCAGTGAAACGTGGCAAAAAACTTGTGCTCATGTTGAAAAAATTGAAAAAGACTACTTGAAATATTTTGATCTCGATTTTGAATTTATAATCAATGTACATGATTCTGACGACAGCAAAACGGAATCGGAAATCGAAAATTTATCTGATAGTGATTGAAAATACTGAATAGTCCTACTTGTTTCGTTTCCATTCTGTAACACCAATGCTTAATTAAATGCCTACATATTCTTAATATTTTTGTATTTATTGCAACCTAATCTAATTTATTTACAAAATGTATATACTTTTAAAACAAAAATTTTATTTAGATTATTAAATCTCGACTTGAATATATATCAGATTTTTTTGCTAACGTTACTTACTTTTACAAACACAAGCGCGCTTGTCGGGATACGTCACTACTACAATCAAAGCCGAACGGACTTCGTGAAATAGAATATCTGTACCTACCTACATGTAGCTTCATACCTACCTAAAATTCGGAGTGAACCATCCGTATTCATTTGTGATATAGCACATGATTGGACGAATTTAATGGTTAATATCTCTATACGCTCGCTAAGCGGCAGGCTATTGGCTGTGACGTAGTCATCCGTGCCGCACATCGCTGCGACAACGCGACGAGAGCACTATCTACGAGGAACTTTTGCGCGCACGCAGAACTAAACGTCTTGCTGCGCCCGCGTTACGGTCAACCATAATTATTTTGTCACGCGTAATTTTGAATCTGTGATATCTTTTGAACTATTCATTTAAATGGGTTGTACGTTATTTTATAGCTTTCATTTACATGGAATTTCGTTTCACATATTTTTTTTTCTCATATTATCATTACATAGAATAATATAATCAATACGCAGAATACTTACTTTGAGTAAATTTAAATAATTGATTTTTGTTACAAATAAAGTTTTATTTTTTCGATATGCATAATTATCATTGAATAACAAATCAAATATTCTTTATTCTCATATTGTTTAGTTAATATGAAACTTATTACAACGAAAAACATTTTATCAGGTGACAGTTTCCAAACGTTTCAATTCTTACCTTTGACAAACATTCAATAGTCTATACTATTTTATAATTTTATAGGGTAAATATTATTTTTTCAGTCAGTGTGGTCGACTGAGCCCCGCCTGGCGGGGCGCCTATTTCTGTGTGGTCTAAAAAAAAACAGTGGCATTCTGGGAGAGCCGACGGAAGTGAAAACTTGAAAATAAATCGGCACCGCGATAATCAACGCGTTGATATCTTTTACTCCACGTACCGCGGTAATCAACGCGTTGATGTCTTTTTAATGGTCAAAAGCTAGTGTCATCACGGTGTCGCGAAATCAATGGGTTAGTCCCATCTCAAAAATGCCCAACGCGCCTAAAGAAGTTTTCACTTCGAAAATAACCACGAAGGGGATGGCGGGGTCTACATCCCCTTCTAACCTAACCTGTCCGAGTCGGTGTGCCCCAAAGTCCCGAGCTCGCTTCGCTCGCTCTTGCAGCCTAAGTTCTCATTCGACTTTAATTCAACACTTAATTTTCGACGTTCAAATATGTACCCTTCTAAAATTATGGATAGCGTAACGTCTATTTTTACATTTTCGTTGAAATAAAATACAATGGAAAAATACACCGAACAAAACAATATTCATTAAAACATAATTCTACTGTTTGATAAGTTTGTTAAATAAAAAAATGTGATTATAAAATTCATTGAATTGTTTCTGTGAAATATGTTTCATTAAAGTAAATAGTCTTTAAAACGATAATATTGGAAATCAAATTACAAAGACCAAATAGTATATGAAACATTTTTTGCGAAACGAAATTCTATGAAATGTGTGTCTGCGAAACAAGGGAATTTAAATGATATGATGTTGAGGCAAATTTTAATCTGAATTAAATGCACAATTTAAATAACATATTTTATTGAATAGGAAGTAATTACTGGTCAAAATAGCTTCGGAAATAACAATGAAATTTTTATCAAATTCTGAAAGATAATAATGGTGACTGTGGGTCATCCTTAGAAGAAAGACATATGCCATCACGGACTTTTTTGTTGAACTTTTTAAGATGAAAAATCCTGTAGAACATATTTTTTATGTAACTTTTACGATTTCCGCGGCGCACGCTAATAAAGCTCCCAGTCGGCATGATTTTTTCCGACATCTTCAACAATAATTGTCAAATTTCAGCCTATTATTGTCCCAGTGCAAGGCAAAGGACTCTTCTCATACAGAGAAGGCACGAGCATTGATCACCACGCTTGCTCAAGATGAGTTGGTGATTTCATTCTTATATTAACTGTAACTCCAGGTTTCCACTCGTCCCATAACGCCACGGGAACTAAATTAGACGCCGGTGACATTAAAGTAGTCGCCGCGTGCTACCGTACCTCAATCTACTTGCGCTTCAAAAACTACAATGCGTTCTAAGAAATCAATAGCTTCTTCACGGCACGGCGTAAAAAGCTTGAACTGAAGCAAAAGTGAAGATTCAATTGGAATGAATCATAAGAAGCTGTTACTTTTTCGAAGCCTTGTCCCACCCGCACCCTCCAAATTGTACCTGGAACCAAGGTCGAGGGGGGGCCACTAGACCAACGAGGCGGTCCTTTAATAAATGTACAGAGCACGGAGACGTCTCGGCGGCCGCTGCTAGAGGCGGCATTCTCAACACTTACCATACAAACCAACCGCGTCACCATCTACTGGCACTAAGACACTAATGATATATACAAACTGGCTATGAAAGCAGTCAAAATGTTGTGCGGTCAACAAACTTTCGGTGCCGCGTAGTTTATTAGTACTACCCTAACCCTGCGTCTTATTACAAAGTGATCGGGGGGGCAAACCGGGGTACGCGCCCCAGGCGCCAACTTCAAGCGTAGGAGACAAGTGCACCATCCAGGGGGGAGACAGTTAGAACAAGCACAACTTTAGTAAAGAAAGAGTCGCCATCTACATTACTTAACGGAGAAACTATGATACCTAATAGCAAAGAGTATAATAATAATATGGGACAAGAGAGCCCTCTTGTGCCATTTCGAAGCATACTGATTTGAGACGCCATCTGCATATCTTAACGGGAACTAAGGCTTTTTATGTGTGTGTGTGTATCTAATGAATGTATGTAGTTATGTATGTATGCATAGGTGATCCTTCATCGTAGGCCGCGAAATTTTAATTTTCCTACTTTTTTGCAAATTGCAGCGCTGTTTGACGTTATAATATTATGTTGATCAAAATGCGATTCGCGACGATAATAATGATACATGTACTAAATTACAATCATTAAAACAGTTATGATTGATATCTATTTAAATGATCGTGATTCAGTTAACGAGTAATCAATAAATCAAGCATTTTGATCAACATAATTATGACACAAACACAGCTATTTGCAAAAAAACATAAGAAAATTTTAATTTCGCGAACTACACTAAAGAAATTACCTTATTAAATTTGAATACAATAACTAAATAATAATAGTCCACGCATTACTTTATGAAATGAAACAGAAAAAACATTTTTATACTTTATTGTCATTGTTACAATTTTATCACAAAGCATTTTTACAGAGCTTACAAGCGCGGACGCAAGTTGCGGCGACGGCGACCATAATGTGTGATGTTGCCAGAAGTGATGTCACACAATTTCCGTGACAATGCTGCCATAATCGATAAAGCCGGAATAAAATAATGAGATAATTTTGATGAAAAATATCATAAATATTCTCTAGAAAAATACTTGACATTAAATTAGAGAACATAAATACTTGAGTTTCATTAAAGTTGTCTTTTGCATTAAAGTTGTGATTACAGAGACATCTATCGATAATTATGAAACTATTAGGCAGGGGGGAGACAGTTAGAACAAGCACAACTTTAGTAAAGAAAGAGTCGCCATCTACATTACTTAACGGAGAAACTATGATACCTAATAGTTTCATAATTATCGATAGATGTCTCTGTAATCACAACTTTAATGCAAAAGACAACTTTAATGAAACTCAAGTATTTATGTTCTCTAATTTAATGTCAAGTATTTTTCTAGAGAATATTTATGATATTTTTCATCAAAATTATCTCATTATTTTATTCCGGCTTTATCGATTATGGCAGCATTGTCACGGAAATTGTGTGACATCACTTCTGGCAACAGCACACATTATGGTCGCCGTCGCCGCAACTTGCGTCCGCGCTTGTAAGCTCTGTAAAAATGCTTTGTGATAAAATTGTAACAATGACAATAAAGTATAAAAATGTTTTTTCTGTTTCATTTCATAAAGTAATGCGTGGACTATTATTATTTAGTTATTGTATTCAAATTTAATAAGGTAATTTCTTTAGTGTAGTTCGCGAAATTAAAATTTTCTTATGTTTTTTTGCAAATAGCTGTGTTTGTGTCATAATTATGTTGATCAAAATGCTTGATTTATTGATTACTCGTTAACTGAATCACGATCATTTAAATAGATATCAATCATAACTGTTTTAATGATTGTAATTTAGTACATGTATCATTATTATCGTCGCGAATCGCATTTTGATCAACATAATATTATAACGTCAAACAGCGCTGCAATTTGCAAAAAAGTAGGAAAATTAAAATTTCGCGGCCTACGATGAAGGATCACCTATGCATACATACATAACTACATACATTCATTAGATACACACACACACATAAAAAGCCTTAGTTCCCGTTAAGATATGCAGATGGCGTCTCAAATCAGTATGCTTCGAAATGGCACAAGAGGGCTCTCTTGTCCCATATTATTATTATACTCTTTGGCACCATCCCAGCACACCGAAACTTTGCAAGAAATGAGACGCCGCAGTACATGTAATCTTTCTATTTTTTCTTTTTTACAACAGTTTTGGCGCCTAAAATTTGATTAATATGTTCCAGAAAATTTAGATTTTGCGGGCTAACTTAGAGCATTCCCATAAAATATGGGGGGGGGGGGGGGGGGGCGCTTGAGGGCGCTTTCCATTTGCGAACAAAAAAGTGACTTAAGTACGCGATCGATCGCGTATTCGTGCGACGATCACTTCTATCTAACAGGACGCGACCTTAGAGAATATAACAGTTTCATATAGCGTAATAACCTCTAGACGCTATCGGCGCGGTAATATCGTGCTCTGTGAATAAGTATGTAATTTGTCCAAAAGTATCAGATGTAAATGTAAACAAATGGATAACATAACCTACCTGTGGATAGTGCCACTCACAAGTTGAGTGCTTTGATTCAAATCAAAGCAAATCAAGAATTTCGGGTTTAGTATTATTATTAAGAAATTCTAAATTTAAATCACTTCGATGAAGTTTTTCATTTGACAATTGAGGTTAATTTTGTAACCGCAATGGTTGTTGATGATTTTTCAACAATTTAATAAGGTTATTCAAACAATAATTATTGGAAAAGTAGTGAGATATAAAGTTGAAACTTTGTAAAAATACAAATGAATGTTTTACTTAGAATTTAACCTGTACCCTAATTTCGTAATGCACGATCAATCACAATTTGTTTCGATTTGAAACAGATTGCTAATCCATGTTTCATAAGTTAAAAAAAAAAAATCTGCTCAACAACGTAAATAACGCAATGAATGTTGTTGAACTGTCAAAATGAAACAAATTTGTCATAATCGTTTACGAAAATAAGTTACGCAATTAGGGTACTGAACCAGCGCTGGGGCTCTGTCTTGCATAGGGTCGTAGCATAATGCTGAGCGATAGCCGATTTGCGTGGATGTGACGCATGCTTCCCCCAACCTTTTCTCATTTATATATTTTAAACTTTTTTTTTGCGTCATGTTTACCGCAAATAAACGTTTTTTCTTTCTTTCTTTTTGTTTACACTTTCGTTAGATACTTTTGGAACGCACTATAGTACCTGTGTGAGTACCGTTTGCTTCTTTGTAACTTCAACTTGAATAGTGTCGAGTGTTTCTTTAATTTGTTGAGACGTCATGTTCAGGAATTTTTGCCCAATACTCTGCATAATCTAGAGAGAAAAAAAATGCAAATATATTTATCAATAGTAGGTATAATTTGATATAACACACAACATAACATCACGCCTGTAATCCCTGAAGGGTTAGGCAGAGGTGTACCTATAGTACACCCACATTTCGCCAGTTATGTTTAAGTCCCATGTAATATGGGGCGAGCCTACTGCCATCAACCGGGCACAAATCCAGACTCCGGGCTGCTACTGAGAAATTCCAGATGGAAAAACCCAATAACATTTTGCCCGACCCGGGAATCGAACCCAGGACCTCATGCTCAGCAGTAGCGCTTGCGACCACTAGACCAACGAGGCAATCAGTTAATAATTAAAAAAAAAAAGATTAATTAATTAATAATAAATTAAAATAAATAAATAATTAATTTAATATAATTATTGTATAATAAACAGTATGTTAATACAGCTAACAGAGGGCGTTCCCGTTAACTCGAAATAATACACTCTGTGCACGCGCACTTGTCTTTCAATGCGTAAAGACAAGTGCGCGTGTACAAGTGTGAGTGTTTCATTTACGTAGATATCAATTTAATATGTTTTGTGAACATTTTATTTTAAAAACTTTTTGAAGTGACTTTTTCAATGCGTTTAGGAAACTGGTGGGGCTGCCCCGTTTCTGTAGTGCGTCAGGGATGTTTGTAGATGCGCATGTAAATTGCTTTTACGCAACAATGCGTAACAGGCGCGCTTCCCTGGTGCGCAGGGTGTGGGACAGCTCCAACAGTGTATTAAGCATGGTTGCGAGTCGCCTGGACTGTGAATACGTGGGTCACTGTTGTGCTCTCTCATGGGATGTCGCAGCGGTGACCAACCGTTATTGATTGTATTGTTTTCCATGTTTTTGTTTAGTGTCAGTTCTTACTAACATAGTCGTAAATTTTAATAACAATCTTATTGAGTCTTGGTTACCCGAATAAAGAAATTCTAATCTATTCTTTTAACCTCAATGAAGTCCCCTGATTTTTTTTCTTCTCCCTCTTGCGGTTTGGTCTCCGCTCTAAATTGTTTTTCTGCCGTTTCGGGGTCCAGTGACTTGTAAAGTTTGTCCAGAAATCTTCGAATGTTGTTGACGAATGATTTGTTATCGTTTAGGTCTTTGGGATCGAAGAGGAATGATGTTTCGAGGGCCACATTCACGCTTCGGGGTGGTGGATTCACTTGTGTCGCTGCAACTGATACAGATTCGTTAGAGGGGATGATAGAAATCATCGCATTGAATGCTGGTCATGTCATTTCTATAATATTCCTTAATATGTAGGTACACCATGCGCATAACAGATATAAATGAAGAAATTTTATATGGGGAGTCAATGGACGGTTTAATCGCTATTTAAAGCGATCCTGTAAAGACAACGTTTGGATGGATGTAATTAAAGGGAGCAGGAGAGACAATTTAATGCCACAGAATAGTACAGAAGGCGCACTCCGCATTTTAGGTATGAAGCTACAAGTACGCGGCGGGCCCGTCTTGTCGGGCCAATTCAGTGAGCGTAACTTAGAAGATATAACAGTTACGCGTGGAGATGTAAAACGGAAAAATTACCCTGGTATAATACGGTAAAAAATGTTATTTTACGTAATTTACGGTATTTTACGGTAAAATATGGTAATTTTCGGTAAAAAACGTATTAAACGTACTCATACAGTCATACCCACTAAAACACTACAAATACGTATGGTTGAGTGTATCATGTGTATGTCACTACTTCACTATTAACGGATAAATGGATTGGAATGAAATTTGCCAGAGATATAAGCAGTATTGGAGTTAAAAAAAAAAAAAAAAACAGACAACTAGGCTCGTGCGACTCATGCGTACTAAAAATCCCCAAAACTTAATTCTCAAGTCAAGAATTCAAGATATGAATCGCATCATGTCATGGATTATAATTATATCATCTATGTGCAGAGGCAGAGCAGAGGACAGCACAAATTAAAATTGAAAACTTCACAAGTCGCCGGTAATTTTACCGTAATTTATATAAATGACCGTAAAATACTCGTATTTTACCAGCGTTTTACGTAAAATTACGTAATTGCAATTCTAGTTACGCGATAGAAAGAGAGGCAACTTCTAGGTGAATATAACTGTAGGTAATTAGCGCTGTGCGACCTTTTTTTTTGGGTGGGAAATGATCAAATAACTTATCCCGCTCTAGGCGGAGCGGGAGGGCTTGTCAGACTCTTACTGACTAAAACCCACCCGTGTTCCTTCAGTTGCCCTGTTGCCGGGGGCTACGATCTCCCTTTCGGCTTTCTTCGCAACCCCGGCAGACATCGGCCCTAGCGGACCCCGTCAATTCTGTTGACATCTCTTTGAGGCGCGCGTGGAACAACGCGATAATCAACGCTTTGATGTCTTTTATACTCCACGCACCGCGGTAATCAACGCGTTGATGTCTTATACTCCACGCACCGCTGTAATCACGCGTTGATGTCTTTTTAATGGTCAAAAGCTGGTGTCATCACGGTGTCGCGAAAGCAATGGTTTAGTCCCATCTCAAAAATGCCCAACGCTCCTAAAGAAGTTTTCATTCAAATAGACCTACGCCCTGCGGTTTGACCCGCATAAGTCCTAATCCCGGGGGAATATCGGGATAGTATCCTACGTCCTAACCCAGATCATGATCTAGCTATGTGCCAAATTTCATTCAAATCCATTCACCCGTTATAAGGACATCGCTCATTATATCAGCACCGCTCCGGACACGGTAAATAAATAACTTTAAAATGTGTGACGGCTCGCGGGCAGTGAGCGGCCGGCGAGCCGTCCACTATTCTGTTTAGCCATCGCAAAATAGACTTTAACTCATTTGATTTAAAACCCTAACTTGAATGACAAGTTATTTGTAATTGGAATGAAACTTATTGAGAATGCAAATATTCAAATTCATAACTGAACGTCATTTGTCTTTGGGATTTTTGTATGAGCTATATAGAGGACAGGACAACGTCTATCAGGTCAGCTAGTACACACGGCTACACATCAAGCTATACATTTCCAGTATAAGCTGACCTCGCATTGTACAGAAATCCTATACAATGCAAGATCAGCATAAACTGGGAATTATAGCTTGATGTGTAGCCGTGTGTTAGGTAATGCAAGATCAGCATAAACTGGGAACTGGGAACTGCTTCTTGATGTGTAGCCGTGTGTACCTGTTTCTATAAATGTAATTTATGTAATATAATGTAGTATAAGCTCTTACCTAGAGCTCCTAGAGCTATCGACGAAAACAGTATTACAATTTTCATATTTTCAGGAAAAATACCACTTATTTTTACACTTTTTTATTTTCATTTCATATTTCCTTATACAAAAGCGCAACGGCAAATAGTTTTAATAAAATAATATGATTTATTGGCATATTTTTATTACAAATGTTATCGGTTACATAAAATATTTCAATAAAATAAATCGTTTACATGGGCGTCACTAGTGCAGAGGCGTATTTTGAAGTGAAAACTTCTTTAGGAGCGTTGGGCATTTTTGAGATGGGAAAAAACAATTGATTGTGCTCTTTATTTATATTAGTTTACGGATCAATGTTCTATGCAAGTAATTTTACTTGAAAGGTTTAATTTTTTTTTTGTTTGTAAACGCGGTTGTGCTCTTTATTTAGATAAGGTTACGGACCAATGTTCTATATAAGTATTTTTCTTCCACCAAGGCGACCTTGTTCAAGTTTTCACTTCTGTCGGCACGCCCGGAGTGCTATTGTTTTTTTTTTTTTTATACTGCTTAAGTACCTATAGCAAAATCAGCTTATAACCTTCCCACGCTGGGATACAGGCCTTCTCTCTGTGAGAGGGAGTGGGCTGTAATCCAACACACCGGCCCAGTGCGGAGTATGTCACATGTCTTCGATTTTTTTGTTCTAAGGAATGCCGGTTTCCTCACAATGTTTTCTTTCACTATTTTGAGAGCAGTGGTGATGAAAATACACACAGTAAAGTTCCTGCTTGGGTTCGAATTCATGATCTACAACTTGTAATTCGGGCCGTTACCACTGGGCCACCTCTGGTCTCCTGTTAGTGTGAGCTATAATACATAGTTTCAAATTCTAGTTCAGGTTATTGAGTTTTACGAAATTGCTATTGAAAAACGCAGTGCCAGTGTTAGTAATACAGGCGCCCCGGGGGAGAGATCTGTGGCGTCTCCTCACTACAGTTCGAGAGTAGAGGGTCGAAAATTTTAGCTTTTGTTCTTGTGTGAGGAATAGGAAAATGCAGGATGTTAAAGCGAGCGAAGCCAGCTCAACAATTTCAGCACCACTCCACGGAAAACTTTTATGCAGAAAAATTCGAGAATTCAGGCTTCGTTTCTGGCAAATACATAAACATAGCTATAATAAAAATTGTAGCCGAACTCCCATAGAACAGAAATGTAACATGCATCCCGAAAGACTTGAGCTATTTTAAGTAAACACGCGTCAAGTATGTTAAATATTAACGCGATTATGATTACACAGGTACTCTTAAATCTTAAAGGAATCAACCAGTTCCCCAAAAATTGCAGTAGCCATTATCATTGGACACGACAAACATGAAAGAAATAATATAGACAAATACTTGTTCTCTTCTATAACATTTAGTTTTACTAAATACAAATATATCGACAGTACAAATAAAAACATAGTTCCTAAAGTAGACGAAATAAGAAACAAAGTGCGTCGTTTCATTATTCTAGATAGTCCACAGCCAACATACGTACTAAAGACTGTAACTCCATCTAATATTAACATTCCTATATACGCCATTGATTCATCGTCAGTGATCCTTTTAATTATATCTATGGAATAAATACTACAGGCGAATTTACCTGAAAAATGGTACTGTGATATCATACTTAATGACAGTCCCAACGGCATATAGAATTGCTTTAACCGCTCAATCTCCCACGTCTCTCACGAGAGGCACTTAGCGGCCTAGCCGTCAAGCCCCGCTTACTCACCGGTGAGTCACCTGACTAACAAGAGAGTCAATGGGGCCTGACGATACGGGCACATAAGTCAGGTGGCTCTAGCGGCTCACTCTATGGCCTGACGGATATACTTGTCAACTAATCAACTAAATCATTCTAAACATAATATGTAACATTGAAAAAAATGTCCTAGAGCGCGCGTCAATTTCAAACCGCGGGGCTTGACAGTTAAAACGTTACAAAATGGGCGGGGTCTTGATCATGACACTTTTGAAGCTACTTTACATCTCAGTCACACCAAATGTTCGACGGGACCATTTGGCGAGCAACAACTACAAAAATAAAAAAAACAATACACCGTCATGGGGTCTCAACTCGAACAAATTATAATTAGTTTTAAAAAAAATTCATAGATGGCAGCATAGGCAACAATTATGAAATTAACAATCACTAAAAACTGATAAACGTCTGAATTTGGCTGAAGTAAGATTAGTAAAAATCAAAACTTCCTTGTTTAATGCTGATTTATCCATTTAAACTCATAAATCACGTATTTCCAACAAAAATGATAAGTGAAACCTTTTACTTGAATTCGAACCCATAGAATGATAAAGTTAATCATGAGCTCTTTGCAATAGATGGCGTTTTACTCAATTTGTCATCACATACTGTATAAACGTTTAGTAGGAAAATCAAACAACATATTTTTATAATTTAGTACCTACTTTACAAAGAAATAAAGGAATTGAAAGAAATCTATTAACTTGTTTTTGGCAAATACCTACCTTCTTAATTATATTTTATTTTATTTTACCAATACCTTTCTAAAACTTTCTATAAAAAACCGCCGAAGTGCGAGTCGGACTCGCGGACGAAGGGTTCCGTATCTATACTAAAGTGACACAAAACTATATTTTAGTTTGACAGTACTAAGATGGCACCGAGTTATTAATTTAGTGAAAATGGCAATTTTGCTATTCTGAATTTGACGTTTTTCACCTAAAATTTTTTTGTCTAACTATAAATTTGACTATTTTTAATCGCGATTAAAAAGGTGTAGAATAAAATAAGTTGTCAGCAACATTGTAGATGTTGGTGTGAATTCTTCAGGTGCCAAAAATATTTTTTTTCTGTTCTTTTACTAATATCTCGAAATGGTGTGTCCTATCAAAAAAATAATGAAAATTTCGACCCCCTCTATGAAAGCATTAAAATCAACATTTTGGTAATAATTTTCCATATTTTCCATATAAAAAGTGAAAAAAAAAACACGTCGAGGCTGCCCTGCCTGCGCGCATACGGCTCTAAAAAAATTCACGGGTTAGGTTAGACGTGGAATCGCGATTGTCAAATTCGATTTTGGTTGTGTGAAAATTATTTTTAAATTTAGAGATTTTTTGCAGAATAGTTTAAGATTCTCATAGCCAAAAGCAAGGATTTTTTGTGATAGTTTAGTTAGTTTAGTTCGGTGTACAAGAGAATCGGCACCATTAAGCTTTAAAAAGCTAATTTTTATTACAGTCAAGTGTCCCCCCCACCCTGCCAGCTAAATGGTTGGTTTATGTGATAAAAGATCACAGGAGTATTTAATTTATAACGAAATTAAAAGGAAAACTCTCTATCACAGCTAAGTAGGCTCTATAAGTTAACGAGTAATAATCAACCAACTTAAATTTCCGGTTGCAAAAACATGTTCTTCCATACATTCTGTATGGGAGAACATGTTTTTCAACTACGAAGTTAAGTTTGTTCTTGGGATACCAACTTACCAACTACGGAACCCTTCATTATGCGTGGTCCAACACGTACTTGGCCGGTTCTATTTGATATTTTTAAAAACATTAAGTCGTCGTGCGCACGGACGCAATTAAACGCGGCGGGATTTTATCGCGCACTGGATTTTCAACTCTCGGTGTTAAACCGAGCGTTGAGAATCCAAAGCTCTGGGACGCACTCTCGTCCCAGCGCGTTGAAAAAACACACTTGGATTTTCAACTCTCGGCATCTCGGCAAAGCGTTAAAAATCAAGTGCACGAAAAATAATCGCCGCAATTTTATTACATCAGTGCGAACGTGGGCTTACTGTCAAAATAAGTTCGGACGAAGAACGCGTGATTTCAGTTTTAGGGTATTAGCAATAGTAGATTTGGTAACGAGGAGATGAAAATCTAGATTTAGCATTGAAATACAAAAAAATAAATAAAGAGGCATTCACTGCCGCGTGAAAATTGCTAGCTCACTCACAAAAATGAAACTATCCCGCCAACTCGAGATTATGTTTGTTGTATTGTTATTATACTTGTCCTTGAACGTACCGTGCGATGTGTGAATGCCATAAGTATCTAAGTCGACTTCTAGATGGCGTTATAAAACTACAGTCTCTGGCAATTTGTGAGTCGCTGATGCTGCCATCTGTTAAAAAAATGGAGGAAGAAAAATAGCCAGATCAATAGCCAGACTTAGGGAGGTATCATTTCTTTGTATGGGATTGGGTATCTGTACTAGTATATTATCTGTGACACCGTGAAGTAAAACACCATTATCTTCTTTTAGGCCTTAGCAACTCGACGCTGTGTCACGAGACACATGCGCCGCGCGCACGACGGCGTCAAGGAAAGTGCCAGAGACAAGATATGTCAACAGTGTGGGAAGGCCTTTAGGGTAAGACAAGCCTGTATATTACAGGTCGTGCCATTAAAGATGAGACTTGACGCACCACGTGGTTTGACTTGCGCAGTAGACGATTTATGGGTCTCTAGCGGTATGAGGTCCCCGCTGGGGCGTCATCGGGGCGGGGGAAAGAGCGGCGGGAGGCGCGGTCAAGTCTCATCTTTAATGGCACGACCTGTACCTTTTTTAACCGACTTCCAAAAGGAGTTCTCAATTCGTTTTTTTTTTTTTTTCTTATTTTTGTTACGCGATTATTCCGCCGATTATGAATGATTTTGATGATTCTTTTTTTGTTTGGTAGATGGTTCAGAGGCGGTCCCATATAAATTTTAACTTATCTTGGGTAGTTTTTGAGTTAGCTTCAATAATACGTATTTTTTCCCACTTAGGATGTGGATGATATGATAAGTAAGTTCCTGTGACTGTTATTTACATAGCAGGTAGTGGTATTCGAATTTTTGTGAGGTAGGTACCACAATTAAAAAGTGACCAATAAAACTTTTTACAAAAAAAAAAAAAAAAAACTACAGACTTTAAAAAAAAACTACAGCGTGAAAAATAACTTTAATTTCGGAAATCGGTGCCAAAAAAGGAAAATTCAAAAACAAAGACACCAACTTCCGAAATTAAAGTTATTTTTCACTTTATAGTGTTCCTTTTTTTTTTGGAAGTTGGTTGTTTTTTTTTTTTTGTAATTGCTAGTTTGTATTATATATAGTACAGTATTGTTCCAATAGACTGTCTCCCACTCCTGGGCATTTAACGAGGTGATTCCTTTCATCCATCGCACTTCCGCCTTCCAGTTTTAACGGTACTGTTAGCTCATGGCGAGCTAAACGTACCGTAATTAATAAAAAGCTTTATAGCTTTATTTCTACTAGTTTGAGGGCTATGGCCTATACCCAAACTGTATGGGTGTCGGTGTCAATATGGTCTGTTCCAAAAGTATTTGATGAAAATGTAAACAAATGTATCAGAAAAACCTGTGGATACTAACTTGTAGTGCCACCACAAAATAGTACAGAAAACGCACTCCGCATTTTAGGTATGAAGCTACAAGTACGCGGCGGGCTCGACTTGTCGGGCTAATTCAGTGAGTGTAACGTAGTCAGAAGATATGAAAGTTACGCGATAGAAAGAGAGGCAACTTCTAGGTGAATATAACTGTAGGTAGTTAGCGGTAGTTTGCGACCTAAATTGCACTTTATTGTGTCATAGCAAGAGAAGCTTTTTATTTAAATGATTTTGCGGAGTGAATCTTTTGTACTATTCTGTGGTGCCACTTAAAAATTGAGTGTAGTGATTTGATTATTTGAATACTTAAATCCGGAATTCTAATTAAAAAAAATTAAATTACATAAATCGTCGTTCAAATTACATAAGTCGTCATAAATTAAACTTATATTGAATGTAACTTTAAATTAAATTAAATTTTCACTTTAATTCAAAATTTAATATAATTTTTGTATTACTTGAATTAAATGATTTGATTTTAAATTACTGGCATATGACGATGCCTCTGGTATTGCCAGTGTCCCAGGCGGTTAATTCCCCCAATTAAATTGGGTCTAATAACATTACTGAAATAAACCTACATGTTCCTTAATATACACCTCTGCTTACTTCGGGGACCCTGGTGTGATGTTCCGTTAAGAGTGAGTTTCCTCTGAAGCGATAATGCACAGAGTCCTGCAGAAATCGACCAATCACAGACACGAACACGTCTCCACTTCAGTATCGCACCGTTACTATCTTTGTCTCTTTTTCAAGATATAATGATGATACTTTATTTGCTTACATCTCTCTCTCTTTCAGGACAAGAAAGGCCTCCGCGAGCACGAACTAATCCACACAGGAGAGCGGCCTCTCTCGTGTGAGATCTGCGGCTGCACGTTCAGACAGAGTGCGTCTCTCTACACGCACAGGAAGCGAGTGCACAAGATATACACTAGCGCTAAGAAGGTGACGCTACTGGAATAGTTCCTGAATTTGAGTGACTTTTCGAGCGGCTTTTGTGACTTTTCCGACTACAGTGGCTTTTGTGACTTTATCGACTACAGTGGCTATTGTGACATTTCCGACTACAGTGGCTTTTGTGTCAGGAATCGCAGGCCGATTTCCGGCCACCGTAGGCGCGGGCTTTCAGACGGTGAGCAATGGGTAGTTCACTGTCCGATAAGGACCAGGCCCGGGTCGAAGGCGCATTGTGTTCCACGCGCGCCTCAAAGAGATGTCAGCAGAATTGACGGGGTCCGCTAGGGCCGATGCCTGTCGGGGGTGCGAAGAAAACCGAAAGGGAGATCGTGGCCCCCGGCAACAGGGCAACCGAAGGAACACGGATGGGTTTTAGTCAGTAAGAGTCTGACACGCCCTCCCGCTCCGTCCAGAGCGGGAGAAGTTATTGATAATGGCTTTTATGACTTTTCCAACTACTGTTATTTTTCCGACTACAGTAACTATTCTAGCTAATAATTTCTTGAACAAGTGTCTTTGGTAATAGGATACCCCTTTGTAAGACTGGTTGTCAGACTTTCGGGCTTCTGACGACTCGTAACGACTGTCAAAGATTCATAAATGTCAGCCCGGACCAACGGCTTAACGTGCTTTCCGAGGCACGGAGAGCTCACGATATGTAATGGTCACCGATCCACGAACCGACTGCGGCAAGCGTAGCTTAACCTTATCGATCGCCCCCACAACCACACTATTACCACATAATATACCGTGTTTTTTAATTATTTTTATGTAACAAAGATTGACAATAAGTTTAATTCTTGTCCATGTTTACATATTTTTGAGGTACAGTTAGTACAGGGTGTTCTCGATCAAAACGTAGGCTGAAAACATTACTTAAGTTAATTCAAATTTTCTTACGTTTTTTGCAATTTGCAGTTTAGTGTCAGGTTGTACGTTTATGTTTATTTAATAAATATATAAAAAGATAACGAAATATTTTTGTAGGTGCATATGTATTATAAAGAAACGAAAAAAAAAAAAAAAACTCTCAATGTATCAAAATTTGTTCACTTGACCACTATTCCCGCAGTTAGCCGTGCATACTGTATTTCTATTTTCTTAATGTCCCTCGGCAAACTCCGTGTTTCGTCAGTTTTTGGATTTCTATTAGTTGCCCTCTGCACTTGGTGCAAACCGGACGCTCTCAATCGACTTGGAAGTATATAGAGTTGTTAATACTCTTTTAGTTTAAAGTAATTTATTTAAAAAAAAAAACTGTGACTTCAGCGGCTTTCCTCGCCACTAAAGTCGCAGGCATGACAGACAGGAAAATAGTTTTACAGCTCTATATAGTTCACACGGAAATCAAAACAAAATAACAATAAAGTACTTAGTTCAGATTTCAAATTATTATACACGATAAATCTAATTATTGATGTACATGGAAATTAGCATTCGTTTGTATTCGGAAATCCGATGATACCCGAGGGACATTAAGAAAATAGAAATGCACTTGTGTGTGTGACCCGTGTCGATGTAGTAAGTAGTTCGATTCTATACCTGTCAATTTTGCAAACGCGTCCTGGGTGTGTGGTACAGACATTCGAAATGAAAAACATTCTCCATGAGACCAACATAGATACCCAACATATATATTTGGGTCGAGTGAGTATTTATGAAATGTCGCAGCATATGCTGAGATAGGAGCCTTTTGGCCTCGTACAGGACTTTCTGCTTTTATTTAAATAATACTTTGTTTTTTGAAGTGTAAACGCGATTGTGTTCTTTATTTATATTATGTTATGGATCAAGGTTTTTTTTTTTTAATTTATGTTTTAATGAGTGTTTTTTAGTTTAGTTGAATTTGTGATTTCCTGTGCGATTATCAATAAATACTATTTCTTTTCTTAATGAAGTTTTGTTCGCGAGAACTGACTTTTTCGCGATTTCGATGTTGGTCCCGTGGGAAAAGTTTTTTAGTTTGATGGTCTGTACCTTTCTGATACACGTTGTATAAACTATACATACATACATACATAAACTTACTCCTTCCCATGGGGGTAGGCAGAAACTACAGAACGCCACCTGCTACGATCCTTACATACTCCTTTTGCTTCGTTTACGTTCATACATCTGGTCATACACGCCCGCCGGTTGCGAATACTACGCACCTGGCCTTTCTAAAGAACATCACCAATAAGGTCAGTATATGTCCTTCTAGGGCGTCCCCGACCGGCCTTTCCCTTCACATCACTTGTAATTACATTTTGTTAGTCGCCTTTCATTCATCCTCTTAATATACCCAAACCATCTCAACATACCCTTTTCAATTTATATCACTACATCTTTTAAATCATACCGCTGTCTTATCACATCATTCCTCAGTATAAACTATGTCCAAGATTATTAATAACTAGACACCCTACACTGAAATGCATTATTTAAAACCGATATTCATTCATCATTCTCCTTCATTTATCTTTATTCGTGGTCGACGCAACCTTGTCTTTTCCTTTCATACCTCTCCATCAGTCGTCATCTTAGTAGTCACCCCCTTTCTAGCCATATCATCTTTCACACAGTCCATCCATCGTTTCTTTGGTCTTCCCCTACGTTATAGCCATCCACATTCATACTCAAAACTTTCCTCACGACATTTTCCTCATTCCTCCGCATCACATGCCCATACCATGAGCACCGACTTCGGATTTTCACAAGTATGTATTTGAATATGTTTTTATCAAAACGTTCTTTAGTACGTATCAAATTGAGTGGCACATAATCTTGATGATTTTATATGCACTAAAACAACTATTTATTTTTTTCTTACTTTTTTTCGATAATGTGTGTGTGTGTTTTCGTTGTATTTCGTTTTTAAGTATTCCGTTAAATGAGCGTAATGTTTTTAATATAATTGATTTTATAAATGAAAATCGTATTCAAGATTTGCATATTTTGCAGTTACAATACGGCCGATGAATCATGGCCGGTCTCACTCACTCTCTCACTCTCTCTCACCGGGTTCACTCACTCTCTCACTCTCTCTCACCAGGTTCACTAACTCTCTCACCGGGTTTACTCACTCTCTCACTCTCTCTCACCGGGTTCACTCACTCTCTCACTCTCTCTCACCGGGTTCACTCACTCTCTCTAAACCGGGTTCACTCACTCTCTCTCAACGGGTTCACTCACTCACACTCGTAGCATACTTTTTGGTTCCGAAAAAATGTTACTAGGCAGCCGTCTGTGCAAAGTTCGAACCGGCCATGGTTTATCGGCCGTATTTTACCTTGTTTAATAGTACCTAACTATTCCTACTACCAGTTATTTCGCTAAACATATAGTTTATTACTAAATTCATACATACTACTCTCAGAAAAACACAGAACAGGTGGCTAACTGAATTATCAATGATTGCAGCTATAGTTTGACCGAGACCGCTGTTCCGCGCCTTAGGTACGTATACAGCGTGGCGATTAGGTTATCACATTAAATAGTACAGCGGTTATTACAAGTTGTTATCAGTCTGTTAAAATAATAAAAACAAAAATAGACCTAAAAATAGAAAACTGAATTTTTCTAACAAACTAAATAGCGTAAAAATTGGCAATAAATAATCCACCCTTGATACTATTAGTTTACTGACCTGTAAAAGCGGCAACGCCGCGGCGCGTGGCGCGGGCGGCTTGGCGGCGGGCGGCGCACACGCCAAACGACAGTGAGACTAGCGGAGGGTAGGTACTTGCGCTCACGCGCGGGGCGTTGGTAATAGTTTATATCAACAATGCAACACAAATTTTATGGTATTGTTAATTTGTTACCAAGTAATCACAAATTAAGTTTTAAAACCTCCACTTAGTTCACTTTACAATTTAAATTTTAAAATTTTCGAAATGTCCGCCGCGCACCCGAATGCATAATCGACACCGTCGTATGATATTATTACGGACATTTCTTAATAGATCACCATTCGCGGCTAAATTATTTAAGTTGTGGAAAGCCTGAATTATTCTTATTTTTAAATCTTCCACTGTCGTCACTTCAGTAGCGTACACTTCATTTTTTACATGTCCCCGTAACGCCAGCGCTGCGTTTTGATAACATTCTCCATAAATCAATATCATATCGGTGTACTCCGATGACGTGAAATTGACATGAGGCATCTTGAGAACACAACACAAAAAGGAACAATAAAAGCGTCTGAATTCGCATAAACTGTCACACCACTTTCAAAAAGTTACCTACAACTAATTTTACTGTTGTAATTACGTGTCCTATCACAAAAATAGGAACCGCACGAACTGTCACAACACTTAACTAATCTACAACTAATAATAACGTACCTATCCTATTTCTATTACAAATAAAACAAGAATCTTAACAAAACGTCCTCAATAAAAACACCAAAAAAATGCAAATAGGCAACTGCTGTCGTGAACGAACTATCCTCAAGGACAACGGCGCGGGCACTGGAGTGAGTCACACACACACAAAACACAAACAATCGCACACGCCGCCCGCCGAAAAAATACGAAATTTGACGACACACACCCCTTTCCCCGTCCATTTCGCGCGTAGAGATTTATGCCGTAGACCGTTAGCAGTAAGAACATTTATCGCAGATGCTTTTTATTCCCCGCTGAGGTCCTTTATTTTTTAATTTTGCGCATAGCGAACGCCTTAAACTATTAGCCGTAAGGACATTTTTCGCTTGATTTGTTTACGTCTTTTATAATTGTTAGTAATTCCAAGTAATTCGGAATGGCATCGTCTTACATCGTTTGATTGAACTATCTACGCCGGCCATGGGTCTTTGACCTACTAGTATTGGTCAGGTGATTTTCTTTATGCAATACATGATGTTGTTAAATACTAAAAGGGAAAAAAAGGTCTCACGGGTAGAATGTTAACTTTTATTAATTATTTTATTTATGTATGCTTAAAATACGTAATGTAGAATACGTGGTTTGAATTAATGTGATAGCTTAATCGCCACGCTGTATATGCGCGACGAGACATAGGCAGTGCAGGTTGCTCATTCGTCAATACTCACGGCGTGCGGCGTTCCCGCCCGCCGCTCATTGGTCAACGTTGCCCCCCGCCCCCCGCGCTTTCCTAAGGTGCAGAACAACGGTCTCGGTCAAACTATACTTGAAATCAACACAGAAAAGGTGCTAGCTACTAGCTACGCTGAATGTGCAGCGAAGTAAAAAAGATAAGATGGATGAGGTGTGTGAGATGGTGGAAGATAAAAGGATAGATGTGTTATGTCTGAATGTGGCGAAAAGAAAGGCAGTGGATATAAGAATACTTAAAAAAAAAAAAATGATTATCTTAATTAATTTTCGATAATGTGTGTTTTATTGTGTTTGTGTTTTCTTTGTTGCAGTAGTATTTAGTTTTTGGTAGTTTTTTTAAGTATTCAGTTAAATAAGCGCAATGTTTTCGAAATAATTGATTTTATAAATGAAAATCGTATTCAAGATTTTAATTTTTTAAAGTTATAATACCTACTATTCCTGCTACGAATTCTTACTCTGAACATAAAGTTTAATGATTAAATTCTACCAACCCAATTGAGAACAGCATAGAACAGGTGGCTAACAGAACTATCAATGATTGCAGTTAGACTTATTAGACAGGCTTTACGGTCGCGGATGGACCGCTTTCAAATAAGCCGTCCAGCTTAGAGTTTGACACAAAAACATACTGTATAATCCAACTATACTCAACCTAAAATAAAACAGCATTATAAACCTGATTATAAGCAATATTTCGTTGATCAAAACATGAAGGAACAAAGACTCCGGATTTAATCCCATTGAAAATATCTCAGCATATGTTATAAGGTTTTTCACCAGTGTGTATACGAATATGATTTTTCAAATAATTCTTCAGTGTGTGAAGAGCTGTGGTGACATTTAAATCTGGGATAAAACTAACTATCAGAACAATTGAGAACGGGATTCACGCAAGAGGCCAACAAACCCGAAAAGGGGAATAAGCCTGCGGAGGAGGCCCAAAAGCCTGCCGAGTCAGGCTCTAAAGAAGGCGACGGATAGGATAAAGGAGTCGGTAAAGTCCACCTTAATCACACAATTGGAGGAGACGTTGCAGCTGCAAGCCAGAATTGCCGTCTCCAATTGAGGATGAAGGACATCCAGAAAATGGTCATCGCTCTAAGGGCCAACTTCAGCCGGTAACAAGCTAATTTGACTTTCGCAGCTCTTGCTTTCACTCCAACAAGGAACCTTGGAAAGGGTTCCTGAAGCAAGACCACCAATGCAGTAATAATAAGTAATATTTCATTGATTAAATCATGAAGGAACAAAGACTCCGGATTTAATCCCATTTAAATATCTGAGCACATGTGAATTTATAGGGTTTTTCACCAGTGTGTATACGAATATGATTTTTCAAATAATTGTGCAGTATCAGAAGGACTGTGGTGACATTAAAACTGGGATAAAACTAAGTTAACACCACCACGCCGCGCGACACCGACTACTATTTTGCGAATTTGATTTGGACGAGTCCTCTTGCCGGAAAAGGAACGTAGATAAGGCGAAATTAAGATTACATTTTTTTTTCTTCAAGTTTTTCTAGTATTTAAGTTTTTTTTAAATTATTTACTTAATTATTTTTCAGTATAATTAATTAATTTTATAAATTAAAATCGTGTTCAAGATTTGCATATTTAAAGTTACCTTGTGTAACTGTTCCTGCTATGAGTTCTTTTGCAGTTATAGTATAGTATATACAGTTTTCTTACTAAATTCGACGAACTTGCCAACTAACAATCAACCAACCAACTTGAGAACAGCACATAAAAGTAGCCTAACTGAATTTGCAATTATTGCAGTTAGATTTATTGGTGACCCAAAATAATCTCTTAAGCTTGGCCCTTACACAAAAATATACTATATAGCCCAGCAATGCCCTCAAATCTGAGTTTCAGCAATTATAGAGCTAATTAGAAGCAATATTACCATTAATCATGTCATAATGGAACAAAGACTCTGCGTTTAACCCCCTTGAGAATACCAGTGTGTATACGAATATGATTTTTCAAATCATTCTTCAGTATCTGAAGAACTTTGGTGACATTTAAGTCTGGGATAAAATGAAATATCAGAAAAATCGAGAACAGGACCCTTGCAAGAGACCAAGAAACCCGAAGTAAGAAATAAGAAGCCTGCGTAGGAGGTCAAAACGCCCGCGAAGGAGATCCAAAAGCCCATGGACACGCGATCTGCTGCTACGCCGCAGGCCAGTTCTAATGCCTGGACGACGGCCGTAAAAAGAGAAGGAGGGGTGGTAAGCGTCTAAGATCCATTAAACGGTTTTTCACAAGTATGTATTCGAATATGTTTTTTCATAACGTTCTTTAGTACGTTCTTTACATGCACTAGATTTAAGATTACTTTTTTTTTATTTACATTTTTAGATTGTGCGTTTGTGTGTGTGTGTGTGTGTGTTTGTGTGTGTGTGTTTGTGTGTTTGTGTGTGTGTGTTTGTGTGTGTGTTTGTGTATGTGTATGTTTGTGTGTGTTTGTGTTTGTGTGTGTGTGTGTGGTTGTGAATATTTTTTCTTTGCAGTTGTATTTTTTAGACTCGGTTTTCGTAGTAATAAAATAAAGGAGTTTTGGTTGTGGTCGCACAGTACATTACTTTCTCAACATGACGATCGACGCTTCGAAAATGTACATATTCAGTCTCAAAAATAGGTGTATCAAAGAAGCACACTACCACATTATAAACCATGCTTTGTAGCCAGGCGGGCTCGTAGTTTACTGGTAACAACCGCACGGGTCGATCGTAGGTTAAGCTACTCTTGCCACGGTCGGTTCGTGGATCGGTGACCATTACATATCGTGACCACTCCGTGCCTCTGAAAGCACGTTAAGCCGTTAGGTTCGGCTGTCATTTTATTTTTCAGCCAGGAAGATGATCATGACAATGATTTTCACCGTAAAAAGAAACTACCTAAACTATCGGCGCCTTGGATCCTTCTTGCGCCGCTCAGTCTCTATTTGCGAATATATTTAAAATTTAATATTTATACATAGCTGATACATAAAGTATGTTTCTAACAATTTATATTTAAATAAATTTTGTTTGCAATATTGTTAATTTTGTTTTTAAGTTGAAATTTAGCTCTGATTTTGTTTGTTATTTAACGTTAACAAACATTCTGTTAAATTTTGTATTTTATGTTTGTATCTAGAGATCTCTTTACTTACCTATGTTTAACAATAAAAATCTTTGGCTTTGAGACACTTTAAATAATCTTACCTTTTGTCTGACGTCAAAATTTCAATTGGGATACAAACTCCCGAACTGATTTACCTTCACTGAGGTTGAGTTGGCACAATCCACAGCATAAACAACTAAAGGTGAACATTAGGAACTATATATTTATCCACCGCCATGTTTTTCGCGCATGCGTAAAGCGCACTGCACGCGCGCTTGAATTAATACAGCAAACTAGGTTCAAATCAATTTCCGTTACATTTTTTGTACGTTTATGTAAATGCGAGTACCATGGATCCGTTTATTATGTTATTATAATGTATGTTGACTTGAAAGAGCATGGCAGTTGAGAGTATGTCATGCTCACTTAAACGTCTCTGATGGTGGCGCGTGTGTTGGATCATTCGGTTCCCCTACAAAATGGTTGAGCTGGATGGTGCTGATCCACGCGTCATGTTCGTGAACGGGCGCCGTCAGTTGAGACTGGTCATCTCTTATCTGCCAGGGCTTATTTTTAATCATATATATTTTGAATTGTTTTTTTTTTTACTTTATTCTCACATATAGAAGCAAGAATAATGTACTCAGGATTTTAAATATCTTGATTTAACAGTGTCCTTGGAGTTTCTTGCCCGTTCTTCTCCATAGAGATCTACCTTTTGGAATGGACAATTAGCTTCAACTTTCTGACTAACTGACAGACTCTTTGACAGTTCAAAAGTGCCTGTAAATGGTTTAATTCAAATAAATGTGTTGAGTTTGAGTTTTTTTGTTTGATTTGAATGTTACGGTTACCTACGGAGAAAGCGCAATACTTGGGATTTTCTAAGTTTTTCTACTGGATTGGTGGCGGTTGAATGCTCTTTTAATTTTCTCTCGAGATCAGTGTGTGATCAGTTTTCAGCCTGCCCACGCAGAATCTCGATTTAGGACAAATCCTAAAGAACTTTTTCTTGCTACCCAATTAAGTAGGTACTGTCTGGCAGTCTTGTGTTCTCTGTTGTTTTCAAACTATTGATTAGCTCTTTTTCACCCGACTGCGGCGAAGCCAAAAATGTATGTGTGTCCGTCTCTGTTCCCTAGTAACTATAAACGGCTGAACTGATTTTGATGAAAATGTCGTTAGATTCGTCTTTATTGCGCGAGTGTCACTGGGTGTATTAAAGTTATAAAAAAATAATACGGCGGATTTTTTGCGCTAAAAATGTTTAAAAAAAAATCTCCCTACTCTATGGAGAGGGGTATCAAAATTAAGGGTTTTGAAACGTGATCATAAAAATATATACTAATTATATGTTTTATTGTAATTTGGAATAAAAAAATATAAAAAAACTGAAAATTAAAAATAGTAATTTAAAAACTACTTACTGTTTCTTTTTATTCTCTTTTCAGTCATGTGTTTTTGCAGTCAGGATTTTTAGTTTTTTTTTATTACTTTTATTTTAGAGCAGTGGTGGTCCAGTGGTAACGACAGCGACTAACGACTTGTTGTAGATCGTAGGTCCGAACCAAACAGTCGCTTAACGTTGTGTAAATTATTTCATCACCACTGCTCTCAAAACGGTGAAAGAAAACATGGTAAGGAAAACGGCAGGTCCTAGAACTAAAAAAACAAAGACATGCGACGTCTACCAACCCACACTGGGCCCGCGTGGACTACCACGCCCAAGGCTCCTCTCACAGAGGACGCCTGTGTCCCAGCAGTGGGAACATTATAGGCTGATCATGACTGGCTCTTTAGGAGACATATGGCTGGTACTAGTTGGATGAGAACTTGATAACCAAGTTGACCATATCTAGCTGAAGATGTTGACAAAGACTTAGAGTAAATACAGGGTTAAGACAGACAGGCTACATTGATATTTGAGTCTTAAAGACAAAATAAATAAGTAATTAAATTATAAATTAGGGAGTGCCTCCGCTGCCGGCGCTGGCTCCAGAATTGCTGCCGGCACCTGTTGCTGAATTGGCTGCCGGCGCTGAGTTCGGAAAAAAAGGATTGACAATTTGGCATATTGGAATAGATAGGCAGGGTAGGCATAATTAAAAAGACATTTAATAAAGCATTACTTTTTTTTTCAGTATTATATTTCCGTAATCAATGATTTCCATATTCCAGTAATTACATACATTGCATGCAAGATATTAAATACAGAAATGTCCTATAATGTTCAGCCGCGTATCGTGGCGTACAAATTGGTAAGAAGAGATGGTGCACAAACCGCAACTATATTTATTAAAATTACATAATTAAATTAAATTTACATAATTTAATTAATTACTTATTAAATTATAATTACTTATTAAATTATAATTACTTATTAAATTATAATTACTTACTAAATTATAATAACTTATTAAATTATAATTACTTATTATACGTTACGTTAGGATTAGTTAGTTGGAGTTCTGAATACTGGAAGGGTTTTCATAAACGCCGCGCCGCCGGTGTCCATTATTGAAGCCGGCGGTGCCGGCCACAGAGTATGTAATGTGCCGGCAGTCGATATTTTTAATCTCGGCTGCCGGCAGTAATGTCATATCGGTTCCCAATGGCGTTATTTTTCGGAGCCGGCGCCGGCAGCAGAGGCACTCCCTTACTATGATTCATTCATAAATGCTGACGCCCTCTAGCAACGAAGAGCGACAGGTACAATGACTCAATCAGCAATGTTTTCCACCGCTAGCCAATAGATGGCACTATTTTGTATATCAGTCACAGTACATGTACCCCACATGTGTGAAAATAACACATTATAAGTGCTTACGCTATCCACGAAATAAAACAATGAATTACCAGATTAGTGTTTACAATCAATCAATCTGCCGAGCTTTTTCCCGATTATGTTATGGGTTCAGCTTTCAGTCTAACCGGATGCAGCTGAATACTTGTATTGTACATGGAGCGACTGCCTATCTGCCCTCCACAACCCAATCACTGGGTAATACGTTACCCCTTGGTACGACTGGTTGTCAGACTTTCGGGCTTCTGACGACCCGTAACGACTGTCAAGGATCCACTAATGACAGCCGGGACCAACGGCTTTCCGTGGCACGGAAGAGTCTCGGTAGGTAAAGATGGTCACCAATCCACGGACCAACCCCGGCAATCGTCAAATAGTGTTTTATTGAACATAATGAAAAGTATAACATTATTGAAATAAACTGTATTTTCATTTTGATAATATCTTTGAGCATAACATTCTTAAATACTATGTACAAAGAATCAGTTTTCTTCAAAGTTAATTTAAAACATTGCCGAATCGATCACCAAACAGTTTTTGTATTGTCGGACAGTACTTCTAGGCCAACCTCGCGTAAACAGAATTCGGGGTGACTGTGTAGCTTCTAGTAAACCTGTTCCATACGTGGTAAGCGTACGGAGGCTCCCCCTTGAAGTCCTCGGGACCAAAGTAGCGTTTGGCTTCCTGCCAGCGTACTGGGAAAAACAGCCTTTTAGTCGTAGACTTTAAAACCTGCAATCTTAAGACAACATTACCTATTATAACATAACATGACGCCCGTATTCCCCGAAGGAGGCAGGGGTTCACCAATAGTGCCAGACAGGGCCGCGCCGACCCCCCACAGCGCCTGTGTGCGAAACCTATGAAGCGCCTCGTTTTTTCACGAATCTTTTCGTTTCAACTTATTTTTTTAATATTTGTAAATTTTGACCGCAATAAATGTTCTCCAGTTTTATATACTTATTAGAGTATTATTGAAAAATATTAATTAATTAGACATAAATTTAAAATAAAATGTTGAATTTGGTTATCGAGTATGTAAATTATTTCAATTTGGCTCTTATCTCCAAGATAAGTCGGCATATTTTTGAAATCCGAATCATTCGTTACGCGTGGTATAATATGTTCAGTCATTGAAAGATCGAATTTTCCTAACAGTTCAATACGTTTGAAAAAATTACCATTGTAACGGTCGTATAATTTTTGGCTTTGGACGCGAAAAGCCATATTTTGTGTACTTAGAAATTGGACCACATATATTATTCTTTTGATTACATCGTACCAGCGCTGCTTTTCAACCTCTTAAAGTTTTTGTAGAATACTATCAATAGTGTTTTTATTTTTAAGAGTGTGACAAACTTCTGAAATCTGTCCATTTTTGTAATTATTGAAATGAGCAGAACTTTCCTCATGTCTGCTGCAATACAAAGCTAGATGTTGCCAATCACTAATTCCCTCGCAGAATTTATTTTTATGTTTTGATTCAAATAGCTTGCAGCAGAAGCAATAAACGGCAATTTTTGGACACTGAATACAGCAGCCACTCTCTGTGATACTTTTCACCGTTTCCTAAATGCCTTTTATAATAATACTCGGAAAATCTTCGCCCCGAAGAGTCACGCGGAAAATTATACTGTTTAATTTGTTTAATCGGATTTTCTATTAAATAATGGATCAAAGTAGCATTTAAAACTTCTGGTCAGAGTCCAGGGTCATCTTTGGAAAAAGTTGGTATTAGTGACGATAATTGTCTTGGCGGTGACAATGGTGTATCAGGCAGAGGCACGGAGGTAACTTCGGCGGCATCATCTTAAATTAAAGACAGACAAACAAAGACATATAAGTACATATCTA
Source organism: Omphaloscelis lunosa (assembly GCA_916610215.1). Classification (NCBI taxonomy): domain Eukaryota; kingdom Metazoa; phylum Arthropoda; class Insecta; order Lepidoptera; family Noctuidae; genus Omphaloscelis; species Omphaloscelis lunosa. Next base: position 7,793,058 of record OU744270.1, read on the forward strand.
CCTGTCTGAATAAACTGATTTATCTTTCTATGAATAATGATGTATAATAAATATAAATAAAATAAATGAATATTTCTTGATAATCAAACTCCGCCGTCTAGTCCCAAACTATACTATGGTACTAGACAACTGACGTGCAAAAGTGATGTATGGCTTTTTAAATTTGAATATATTAAATTATGTGTCAACTATTAAGATACTTTTTTTCTGCAAATAAATACATATTACTTATACATAACCACAAAGGTTTTTTTTTTCAAAGCACCTTGTGGGAATCGAATCCATGACCTCCGGCAGCTATTACTAGTATAAAATAAAACAGTCACGTCATCTATCCGCCACATCAAAATCGGTGCAGGCGTTTCGAAGATTAAGAAAAAGACAAACAGAAATTAAAAAAGAAAATGTTACAAATTTGGCTGTGACCTTTGAAGTTTTCGTTAGCAGATGTTGCTTTAAAGGTTAGGTTATTGTACTAAATGTGTACTCTACGTCTCCTCCCGTCGTCGTCGTTACGGGTAGTCAGAAGCCCGAAAGTCTGACAATCATTCTTACCAAAGGGTATCGTGTTACCCAATAACTTGGTTGTGGAGGTCAGATAAGCAGTCGCTCCGTGTAAAATACTGGTTAGACTGGAAGCCGACCCCAACATAGTTGGGAAAAGGCTAGGTAGATGATGATGTACTCTTCGTCTAGAAAACTTGTTCAGTTTACAATAGAAAGGAATAGTTGTTGTTGATGAATGTAAGTCTTGACTTGAGGCTTGTTTTCTTGATTTTTGTATAGGTAGCAAAAGTTTTATGATAATTTCAGTGTTCACTGAATCCTGATGACGAAGTTACATACTCCAACGGTTTGCAGGTCGTCTCTTGAATACAGAAGTTTAGAAAAAATTAAAATAATTTAAATTTTAAGATTAGCTGTCATGTTATGGGCATGTGATGCGGAAGAAGGAGGAAAATGTCGCAAGGAGAATTTTGAGTACAAATGTAGATGGCTATAAGAGTAGGAGAAGACCAAAGATACGATGGATGGACTGTGTGAAAGATGATATGACTAGAAAGGGGGTGACTACTGTGAGGACGACTAATAAAGAAGTATTGAAGAAAATGAAATGTTGGGCCGATCCTAAATGGGATAAGGGCAAGAGAATTTGAGTCATATCTAGGTTCGGAAACAATAATTTCCATAAAAAATCACAATGTTACCACATTGCAAACAAATACTCTACTGGAAACAGTTGAGCATCGAGTCCCTATTCAATCGGAATCGGATGGTCCAATCCCTTTCAACCAACAACGTGATGTTTAATTAAATATTTCCGACTGCAATATTAATGAAAGCGAATTGAGAAGTAAATAACATTTTATTGTACTTAAGTAAACTGAATTGAATCGAACTATCATTTGAATGATATTGAAACCAAATGTTTTCTTCCTTTGAATTTTTTTGTGTAATTAAGTTTTTTTGAAGTGAAAACTTCTTTAGGTGCGTTGGACATTTTTGACATGGGACTAAACCATTGATGTCGCGACACCAGCTTTAAAAAGACATCAACGCGCGATACATTATTTCCTGCACAGTAAAATTGTTCAAGTTTCTTCTTCTGTCGGCACTCCAGGAGTGCCACTGTTTTTTTATACTTTTAGAAATCATTTTTTTAAATAATTATTTGAAGAGAATTAGGTCTTTATTAAAAAAAAAAAAACAAAAGTATAAATAAATAATTTGCACGGTACAAAATTGTAGATTTAATGAAGACTAAAGAAAGAAAGAAAGAAAAAACGTTTATTTGCGGTAAACATGACGCAAAAAAAAAGTTTTAAATACATAAAAAAGTTAAATAAGTTGGGGAAGCATGCGTCACATCCACGCAAATCGGCTATCGCTCAGCATTATGCTAGGACCCTATGCAAGACAGAGCCCCAGCGCTGGTTTTCAGCGACAGCCGGCGCCGACGTAATGACGTCGACCGGTGCAGCAAACAAAAATTTAGACGGTGTACCAGTACAGCGTACTTAAAGAAAAATAATTTATTAAAATTAAATTGTGATTCAATATATTAAATAGATGTAAAAAACAAAAAGAAATAGACAAAAGATAACAAAAACATTATTATATTAGAGGGTTGTGCACCCATATCTTTTAAACACATGTTACGCCTTAAATTAAACCAAATTATTTATTACGTGACCCAAGACTCAGGATGCCTCCCTGTGAGACAGCTAGGGGCACCCCTTGCACATAACGGCTGCAACATAGCGGCCGCTAGATAACGGCCGCCAAATTACGTCCGCCACTTAACGGACACCACATAACGGCCGCCGCATAACGGCTGCCACATAACGGCCGCCGCATAACGGCTGCCACATAACGGCCGCAACATAGCGGCCGCTAGATATCGGCCGCCAAATAACGTCCGCCAAATAACGGCCGTCAAATAACGGCCGCCACATACCGGCCACAATCTAACGGCCGTCAAATAACGGCCGCAATATAACGGCCACCATTTAACGGCCGCCACATAACGGCCGCCATTTGACGGCCGCCATTCAACGGCCGCCACATAACGGCCGCCACATAGCGGCCGCTAGATAACGGCCGCCAAATTACAGCCGCCATTTAACGGCCGCTATTTAACGGCTGCCACATAACGGCCGCCATATAACGGCCGCCACATAACGGCCGTCAAAAAACGGCCGCCACATAACGGCCGCAATCTAACGGCCGTCAAATAACGGCCGCAATATAACGGCCACCATTTAACGGCCGCCACATAACGGCCGCAACATTACGGCCGCCATAATAACGGCCGCCATTTGACGGCCGCCATTTAACGGCCGCCTCATAACGGCCGCCACATAACGGCCGCCACATAACGGCCGCTACATAACGGCCGCCAAATTACGGCCGCCATATAACGGCCGTCAAATAACGGCCGCAATATAACGGCCGCCATTTTACGGCCGCCATTTGACGGCCGCTATTTAACGGCCGCCACATAGCGGCCGCAATAATATATAACGGCCGCCATTTGACGGCCGCCACATAATTGCCGCCATTTAACGGCCGCCACATAACGGCCGCAAAATTACGGCCGCCATTTAACGGCCGCCATATAACGGCCGCAAAATAGCGGCCGCTAGATAACGGCCGCCACATAACGGCCGTCAAATAACGGCCGCCATTTAACGGCCGCCAAATAACGGCCGCCACATAACGGCCGTCAAATAACGGCCGCCATTTGACGGCTGCCATTTAACGGCCGCCACATAACGGCCGCCACATAGCGGCCGCTAGATAACGGCCGCCAAATTACAGCCGCCATTTAACGGCCGCTATTTAACGGCTGCCACATAACGGCCGCCATATAACGGCCGCCACATAACGGCCGTCAAAAAACGGCCGCCACATAACGGCCGCTACATAGCGGCCGCTAGATAACGGCCGCCAAATTACGGCCGTCACATAACGGCCGTCAAATAACGGCCGCCATTTAACGGCCGCTATTTAACGGCCGCCATATAACAGCCGCCACATAACGGCCGCCAAATACCGGCCGTTGGCCGCAATCTAACGGGCGCCAAATACCGGCCGCAATCTAACGGCCGTCATTTAACGGCCGCAACATAACGGCCACCACATAACGGCCGCAACATAACGGCCGCCATTAATGACAGTGTCAGTGTTAGAATTGTAACGAGGATATTTGTTGTATTGAAGAGAATCTTTAATTTCTTTGAAGTGTTACTTATAAGGTTGAAATTGCATTGCATGTGTGTGTGTGTGTGTGTGTTGTTTGCAGTAGTAACTCGTTCACTTTGCAATAAAGCATTTTATCTATGACTAGCTGCGCCCCGCGGTTTCACCCGCGTAAGTCTCGATCCCGTGGAAATATCGGGATAAAAAGTATTCCATGTCCTTCTCCGGGTCAAGGTCTATCCATATCTCAAATTTAATCCAAATCCGTTCAGTCGTTTTAGCGTGATGCCGTGACCAAGGGAAATAGGGATTCATTTTTATATATACACGATGACATAGGACATGTGGGACTACAGAAGTGTATGGGTTTGATCAAAGCTGAGTATTGGTTTCCTAAAATGACTCGTTTTATCCTATAGATGAAGATATTTGTTTAGTTTCACACAACATTTTAAAGTAATGCCTCTTAACTATAGGTATAATTGCAAAATGATTTATGTTGTACCAATATTTGTAATAATTCGATATTGTTTGATTTATAACGATTGCAACTTAACAACTACTGGTTATGCTCAGACGTTTTGATTTATTTCTAATAACTTTAACAAGAGCTGTTGCTGTAATATGCCAAGTATTTGTAATCGAGTTTGGAGCAAAAATCACACTGCCATTTTCGGTGAGAAGAAAATTTGACATAATCCCAAAGTTCATTTCTAAAACCAATATTATTTTGCAGTTTCAGTTTACTTATCCACTAATAAAGCTTTAACCTTTAAGAGTTATCCATCTGTATTTAAACCACCGAACGTATAATGGCTCATGCGGTCGAATTATGGAAGTTAAGCAAGACTAGGTTTGGACGCAGGGCCGCGCCGACCCCCCACAGCGTCTGTGTGCGAAACCTATGAAGCGCCTCTTTTTTCACGAATCTTTTCGTTTCAACTTATTTTTTTTTTATATTTGTAAATTTTGACCGTAATAAATGTTTTCCAGTTTTATATACTTATTAGAGTATTTTTGAAAAATATTTATTAATTTGACATAAATTTAAAATAAAATGTTGAATTTGGTTACCGAGTATGTAAATTATTTCATTTTGGCTCTTATCTCCAAGATAAGTCGGCATATTTTTGAAATCCGAATCATTCGTTACGCGTGGTATGTTCAGTCATTGAAAGATCGAATTTGCTTTTAAACCTCTAAAAGTTTTTGTAGAATACTATCAATAGTGTTTTTATTTTTAAGAGCGTGACACAAATCTGTCCATTTTTGTAACTATTGAAATGAGCAGAACTTTCCTCATGTCTGCTGTAATACAAAGCTAGATGTTGCCAATCACTAATTCCCTCGCAGAATTTATTTATATAAACACAAAGGTTTTTTTTTTCAAAGCACCTTGTTGGAATCTAACCCATGACCTCCGACCGCTATTACTAGTATAAAATAAAACAGTCACGTCACCTATCCGCCACATCAAAATCGGTGCAGGCGTTTCGAAGATTAATAAAAAGACAGACAGGAATTAAAAAGATTTTTTTTTATTATTTTATTTTAACATTACAAACAGTCTAAATTTATATTTATTTGTATATAAAAATTACATAAAAAGCACATACCACTACATGAAGCGTTTTTTGAATCAGATTTTACAACACCTTCATCGATAAAATTACTGGTTTCTGTCTCTAATGACCTTTGGAAGTGGATGGTAGAGCCGTAAAAGATTTACTTATTTTAGTTGTATTTTTATCACGTTCTTCTTCTTATTTTCTTTTCCTTATTAAATTCTGGTAACCAGATAATTTCTTTTTTTTATCTGATTACTATCACTCATCGTGAAAACACGTTAAAACAATCATTAACACACAAACTATATATTGTTTTTAGTGCTAGAACTTATTCTTATTATAAAAAATCAATGAACACACTTTCGATTGAATGATTGTTCAATTATTTGGCTCTCTCGGTCCTTAAAGTTGGGGAATCCCCGTGACCACACCCCGCTTGCGTCGCACGCATCGCATCGGGTTGCGTTCATAAACTCATTCAAAAAAACTCACGGCGCATCTTTTGATTTTAACACTGAACTTGTAACTAATGTAAACTAAAACCCAAAACGTAAAATTAAACCACAAACGTGCATATTATCTTGGGAGACTTGTACAATAAGCGCAATATATGTTTTTTTATTGACAAGGCATATGTTGCGCCTATTGTACCTTCTTACTTATCGATACTCCACTACAAAGGATAGGTTGTTGTGTAAGTGTAACGTAAATAATTTCGATGGCGGCGCCCCTATTGTCTTGGCGCCTGTATGCGCCGCACACTTCGCACACAGCGGCGGCGCGGCCCTGGTGCCAGACCACCAAAACTGTGAAGGAAAACATCGTGAGGAAACCGACATGTCCTAGAACAAAAAAATCGAAGACGTATGACATTCAACAACCCGGGCTGGCCCGCGTGATGGATTACGGCCCACTCCCTCTCACAAAGAGGAGGCTTGTGTCCCAGCAGTGGAAACATGGAGAATGTAAAATCGGAAGGTTTTCAATTTCGATACTGATTTCCGAAATTAGATCTCAATATCGGAATTTCGTCATTTCGTTAGATTGCACATTTTATTTAAAATTCGATATAAAGTTAGATTGAGTACAATGAAAAAACATTTTTAAATTTTATTATTTAATTTGGTTCAAACATTGGTAGCTTTTTAAGTATGTCTAGATCTACTGTATTTATAAAATCACATATTTTTCATTTTATTCGTTAGAATCAACAAAACTTCTTATAATTTAAAATGTGTAAGCAAAATCAACAGAAATAAAGGACTAGGTATGTTTTTATTTGAAAATCTCGTTTTTTTTGGCAATTTGTTCTCAAGAACAACACCGTCAAGCATTTTGTCGGTTAAGCACGCCATCGCGCTCGGCTCTACACAAGGAGCTAGCTAAAATATAGGTTTAGCTTAAAACTCAAATAGAAAAAATTGTCTGATTTCGATATTGCATCACTCAGTATCGGAATTTCGTTCCGAGATTCAGATATTGCGATATTTCGAGATCCATGCCCTAACCTATAGTACACCTATATCTCGCCAGTTAAGTCCCGTGTATTACGGGGCGAGCCTATTGCCATTAACGGGGCCCAAATCCAGACTCCGTAATACTACTGAGAAATTCCAGTTGGTAAATCCCATTAACACTTTGCCCGACCTGGGAATCGAACCCGGGACTTCATGCTCAGCAGTAACGCTTGCGGTCAATAGACCAACAATGGCAAACAAACCGACACCCCATCTGATGTTTAAGAATCTATAATACCTCAAATTGCTTAGCATGATCCTCTGTTATATCGAAAATACTGAATCATTAACTTTGATATAAATATACAGGTTGGGAAGTCGACGCGAAAACTGTTACAGTGGATTCAGTACATGATTCTGAAACGCCTTGCGTTGAAATGTAACGTTGGTTATTTTAAAAAAAACGGTTTAAATCTGCTGTTCCATACATTTTAATCGCGTAGGTATTGCAGTTTTCTATGAAACAACAGATTTTTTTTTTAATAACCGGCGAAAAATTTCAACGCAGGAGGTTCAGAATCATGAAACTTTGCATAAAAAATTAATAGCTGAACTAAAATAAAGCAGATACCTACTATATTTTATTTTTTATTTTTAGGGTTCTGTACCTCAAAAGCGAAAAACGGAACCCATATAGGATCACTCGTGTGTCTGTCTGTCCATCTGTCACAGCCAATTTGCTCCGAATCTAATGGACCGATTAGACTATACTACTAAACTTCAAAAATATCGATACCGATGTACTTAATAAAAATTTAAGTAGAGGTTAATTAAGTTCAGCTCATGTTAATTTTGTGGAACTAGTTAGGTACTAACTTGTTATAAATGTATGAAATTTATTAATTACAACATTTTTTTAAAGTTATCCTTACATCTAAACACATGAAAGCGAAATACTCGTTCGGAATCTCGATGGTAAACTTTCAAAATTTAGTAATTCGTCATAGCACGATTTCGAAGTTCCGTAAATCGCGATTATGAACATTCTCCTTACGGTAATTCGTCATAGCCACAGAAATAGACTTACATCTATGGTCATAGCGTACATTCTAACTCACAAAAATCGTAATTTTAAACTTTATGAATACAGTTCCTTGGTATTTTAAACTTCGAAGTTCAGTAGAACAGTCGACTGATTAAGTTGAAAATGTATTTCTTGTTCCAAACACGGACGTGTCACGTAAATAAATGAATTTTGAATATAGGGGTCAGTTTTGGGGGCAAACAAGAAAAAAAAAAGGTTTGCAAACTGTACCCTGTCCCTGTGACATATCAAATGAAAGGGCTTATTGTGAGGATTTCAAATCTATTTATTTTATCATTTTAAAATAAATAAATTTAAGAAATTCATCAAACTTATCTCCGAAACTACTTTTATTCAATAGGAACAACAAACAGCTACATTATGCAATATTACACACAGAAAAATATAAATAACTTAATTAATAATGTAGCCCATAGCGCTGTTCACAGATTACTATTAATAAATAAAACCTAAGTCACTAGGAGGTGAACTGTTCATGCATGAAAGTTACACTCATATTATAAAAACAGAATAAACAAGTATTATAAAAACACAACAATAAACAATTAGTCTGAGAGTTCAAGTGTCTCATACAAAAGGCTACGAAACCTATTCAAAAAGTATGTAAATATGTCTATGTGTTCGAATGCTTCATTGTAGGTTGCTGCCATTGGCCGAACTGGTAAACGTAGACCAGTGTTAGATCGGCAGGTACCTACTGCAAAGAGTTTGCCTGCACGCACCTGCTGTCTATGGACAGTTCTGGGGACTGCATAGCACAATACATAACATTACGCCTTGTTTCCCCGAAGGGTTGGACAGTGGTGTCCCTGTACCAGGTTCACCCACAATTCGCCAGTTATGTTTTAAGTCCCATGTAATAGGGGGCGAGCCTATTGCCATCAACCGGGCACAAATCCAGACTCCAAGCTGCTACTGAGAAATTTCAGATAGAAAAACCCAATAACACTTTGCCCGACCTGGGAATCGAACCCAGGACCTCATGCTCAGCAGTAGCGCTTGCGACCACTAGACCAACGAGGCAGCACAATACATTCGTCTTCAATACATTCGTCGTGCTTCTAATTGTTTACGTCTAGAGCTAAATGTCAAAAGCTTGTATTTACTGAGCAACTGGTTATACTGTAGATAACTGTTGTGACACCTGTAGTGCATTGCACGAAGATATTTCAGCACCACACTCAAGTCCGCGAGCAGTATGGTGCAAGCGAGACAAAAAGTGAATTCGAGCTGAGATAGTGTGTGGGCTCTTATTACAGACTAACGACATTTGCAATAATATTATATCAAATTATAAACACCTACATTAGGTACCTTTGTTGTCATTGTTATTAGGTATAGTGAAATGCACTTCAGTGGTAGGTTACTCTTGATTACTAAAACCACCCTAAATATAAGTAGTTTAATTGAACAAGGAAATAAGCGAATTGAATGCTATGTGATTTTTAGTAAAATTGTGTGGTTTTCATTTTTGTTTTGACATTTCCAAAAGCCATGTAGACTAAATAGATAGAGTAGAACGCATGAGTCGTGAGCACAAACTGACACTGCGCAGTAGTAGGAGTGCTCGATATTGATCGATATGTGATAAAATATCGATACATTCATTTGATATATACTTTACACATGATTAAGTGTGATTTAAATAATAATGACTACACAACGTGCAAATAATTCCTAATATTTATAGGTAGGAAATTTGATCTGTGATTTGATGCAATAATTATTTTAAGAATTAAAATTAAGGGAATAAAAATAATAATTTCCACATCAACAAGCTGTTTCATTAAATATGGTCACAAGGCGCATTTAATATATATTTTTAATTAGCCCCCAAAACTTTTGAACGTGACTGTACGGACAACAGCTCAAGTATAATACGTCCAATAAAGAAGGTCATCGATATGTATGAATCCGTCGCTTTTTAGTAGTCATTCGAATTTGGTCGGATAACCAGCCGTTGTTTACATATTTTGGTTTTTTGCTAATATTTACTTAATGCGAAACATTCCAAGCTGAATATTTTCACCATATATTTTGACTAAAGGCACAAGATTTTGGTTTACACCTACACATCTGGGATTGAGCCGGTTCCTTGTATTTTGCCGTCAAAGTTATGACACCATCGTTTTGACTTTTAGCAAGATTATTCAAAAATGCATGCATTAACAGTTTTGAAACTTTGTATGGTTATTATTAGCGTCAAGAAGGACGAAATACAGTTTTCAGCGAACTTATAGCTTCTCTCATTTAGGCGCTGCGATGTTTTTTCGCGTTTTCATAAAACCGCGATAACTTGAAAACTACAAATATTTTCTTAAATCTAATTGGGGCACTAAGGGGCACACATTAAGAGCTACTCGTGTAAGTTTATTCTACAGGGGCACATGCAATGGTTTTAGAGATATACGATTCTGCAAAACGTTACTCCAGCAGGAAATGCAATATCTCGAAAACCTGAAGGGGCACAGATTTTATTTTAGGGGCACATTTTGGCACACATATAAGCTATCTGGCCATGCACAATTTTTCTCTCTCCGATCATTCGTTTAGAAATTTCCTGCTAGAAAAACGTTACCCCAGCAGGAATCGTTCTTTCCGTTTTTTTTCCAAAACGACATTTTTTATGTGGGGGCACATTTACAGCAACTGAGGCACCAATTAAATGTTCCACTCATAAACTCTAGGAGACACTTTCCTGCTGGGGTAACGTACACCACAGATTGGAGATAGAAAGTGGCAAATAAGGGCTTGCAATAAGTAGGCAGAAAACCAAGCTTATTGTGACGTGATAGATCGTGCGGGAAAGCTATTAGGCGCCTATAACATCCAAGGCATCGATACTGTGGACATGTTCGTTTATCTGGGCTTTAATATTAATAATGAAGGCAGCTGCGTCCCAGAAATAAATCGGCGGAAAGCCATGGCTAAAGATGCCACGATACGCTCCCAGAACTTCTGGAAAAACCATGGTATAAGCTATAAAACCAAAGCCCGATTGTTTAGAGCACTCGGTTTCCCGATTTGCCTCTATGGAGTTGAGACGTGGACAATCCGAGCAAGAGAAAGACAGAGGATAGATGCTTTCGAAATGTAGTGCTGGAGGCGGATGCTCCGAATTTAATGGACTGCCAAACGCACAAATATCCTTTCCCAACTCGACATCAAGAACCGATTGTCTAGTTTGTTTAGTTTGACCTATTTCGGCCACATAATGCGAAGGGGAGATAGCAGTTTTGAAAGGCAGGTCATTAATGGCAATACCGAAGGAAAGAGAGCACGAGGCCGGTCGCCAAGGCCAAGTAAAAGAAGCTACGTCTTCAAGCTAATTTCAGCAGATGGTGATGGCAACTTTGGACCGGAGTCGATGGAGGCAGATTGTCCGTTTAAAGGGGTCCAGTGACCACGATACTCGGTAATGAGGTACCGATTGAAGAAGAAGTGTATAGATCTCCTTTTCTTTTTACTATACTTCCAGATCCACTGGGTATCTCGTCCAGGTGCTTCCTGAGTCGTCAGCCCAACGCGTGTTTGATGGCCCTAGCTTCTTTGACCTAACCTTAGCCACCCTTCGCCCAAAGTTTCTGAGAGCCTTACCGTTGCATATATCTGATGACATTTCACTGACATTGCTCGTGTTGCACAGTTTCTGTAGCACCGCCTTAATCAGACATGTTGATGCGGAGTTCCAATTGTCTCCTCTATACCGTCTCTTGTAATCACTGGTAAACTTGGAAAAATTAGTAAGTCTGATTTATATTGATCCAGTATTTAATATCCATCTTTTGAATCCAGCAGTACTGGATCGGCCATCAGCCAATTAGCGGCTGCGATTTCAATCCAGCGCTGGACTGAATTGAAAATTGTTGTCCAATATTGATTCAGGGCGACAGGAATCCATCGCTGTTACACTGGATTAAGGCGACGATAACCGACTTTTAATGATTTTATACTGAAGATGACGTCTAAACGAGTAGTGTTAATGATTTGGAAAAACTATATATTAAATTAGAGCATTTTCTTAATATTTTAATAAAGGCATATTTTGGATTATGTTTATATTACATAGTGAAATTAATTTGTAAAGTTGGGTCTAACGCCGCGGATAAAAATCTAAGAATCGCGCAAAATCTATCAAGCATATTTTTCTGAAACCTTCACCATTTTAAAGATAATTTAATTATTGATCTTTTAGTATACCAGGTTTATTAAAATACCTTTTGTTTTATGTATAATAAATTAATAATGCCTTTAATTTGGGACAGCGTTCCTTGATGGGCGAGTCCTATTACTAGCTGGACGTACCTACGACGCGTTGCGTGAGCTTAGTAGCTTACACGCAAGTTAATCACTCAAGGTCACTGTCATATATCTGCGTCTTAATGTAAATCAGTTAAGTGATCTGACCTAGTTTCTTAGGCCTTCTTGATCATCAGCTTTTGAAAATTTCAAGTTGAACCAGCTCATGGTAAATTTAACTTCTTTCATTAAACTATGAATGTGGCAACTTAATTGCTGAACAATGAAGACCTGATTTTAGGTAAATATCTGACAGAAAGAAGGAAAATTACTTAACTCTTACACTGTTTGTCCATCGCACCGAGAACAAGACGACGACGTCGAAGTAGCAAAATCAACAATACATTTAGGCTGCCTGTCCATTGACGCGGAGCGAGGTAGTGGAGCGGATTGAGGGAGTAATACGAAGCGGAAATGGGGCTGTGCGGAGCTAATCACAGTTCACGCGAAGAGCAATTTGAGCTGGCTGCAATACCCCGCAGCCGGTTTTTCCCGCTCCGGTTCCCGATTTTGTTTGAATTTTTAAACTAGTTTGCAAATCCCTGTCCAATGAAGCGGAGCGGCGATTTAATGCAATTCCATTGGTTAATATTGGCACAGCTCCGCGCTATGCTCCTCTCTTCGGCGCTCCAGTGGAGTCAGCCTGACTATGGCCGCGTAATCTTGTTTCTCGTTGACGTCCCGTTCACGGTGCGGTGGACAAACAGTGTAAGATGCAGAAAACCTACAGTATCAGAGTCAATATAACCAAAACAATAAAATGAATGCCTGAGAGCCGCGTCCATCCGAGCGGGTCCTTTGACACGGAAAGCTGGCCTCACGATATCATCGTGAAGGACTCGCGAGCCACCCAGTTGTTTTCCAGGTCCTCCATTGACTTCACGACTACGTGATCCAGGTCCAAGTATACACCACCTCGCTTGAACAGCGTCAGTAACCGCAAAATATCTGAAGTGTGCTCGACTGGCCATACAGACGCTGTCAACGCTCCACCAACAATAATATGCAACTGGTAGAATTTTACATTCGTAAACTGCTTCAAAGCGTTTAAGCTCCCATTGTTGAGATTCTTGTCGGTCACTGGTCCCGAGAATAGCACATTGACATGCCATTGTGGATGTGCCCTTGTCACGCTAAGAGATGACCAGTCCCTACTGACGGCGCCCGTTCATTTTGAAGGGAACTTAATGATCCAACACGTTTATATTCTGATTTATTCCTGGTAAAGAATAGTCACTTTAGCACGATGCAGTGTGGATTTGATACAGTTTTGTCATTGTATGGAGGTAGAGCATAGGTACGACATGATCACATAATCTATGATGCAAAAATCAAAAGGCAAATTATCAAAATCATTAGATCTACTTACAACCCCAAAACTCACATAACTGACTGATGTAAAAGTATACCATATATAAAACTTTTTGGGGTTGCCCATTTATTCCATTGCAGACTTAGCGTGGCCAGGCTCTAGAACTCGCTGTGTGTGACAGGGAGGCAGCGAATTGTCGCTGTGAGTAGGTATTATTCCGTGTGTGACAGAGGCTTTTCACATCGGACGATAACGACAAGATAAATAAAGAAATCTTTCTTTCTTTTCCTTCTTTCTATATTTTCTTTCTTTCTTTTCCTTCTTTCTTTCTTTTCTTTCTTTCTTTCTTTCTATATCGTCGGACTGGTAGTTTCATACAATTACCTACTACTAAACGCTTTCACACTATCGTTGTAGTCAACGGTACGGCGACGATATCAGATCAAGTGATTTCGAAGTATTTAAAAATCGTTGAAAAAATCCGTGAAAATAACAAAACTTGTTTTTAGTGTTAACATGCTGGTTTTATTGTAAAGTAAATTCTTTAAAGCCTTTTAAGAACCAATAGGAATTATTATACAGATTACGTAACTGTTATCAGCTGTATATGGGGTCCATAGTAAAATAGCGAGAAATCAGGGTTTAAACGCAAGTGGTCCAAAAAGGGGCCTCGTCAAGGTTGTTTCTCTCTGACGGCCAACTCTAGCACCGCGTGCCCTCATTGGTCAATAGCGCGCGCTTCCCCGGCTTCCTGTTACACACTTCGGTCCCTTTACGAAATCATTCCCACTGATTGCAGGAAAGCTACACATCAATAGGTAAGTACTTCCAAGGTTGTAACAGCTTAATATTATTAGATCTCATCATCGCGTCTTCGTATTTCCGAAGATAGACGATGATTCCCGAAGCGCATACTTTTCTTTGGAAAGCTGTTCAGTATAACTATTTTCTTAAATCCCTCGGCAAACTTCGTGTTTCGTCAGTTGTCGGATTTCTACCAGTTGCCCTTTGCACTTGGTGCAGACCGGACGCTCTCAATCGACTTGGAAGTATATAGAGTTGTTAATACTCTTTTAACTTAATTATTATGCACTATAAATCTTGATGGACATGGAAATTTGCATTCGTTTGTATTCGGAAATGCGATGATTCCCGAGGGACATTAAGCATATAGTCGGACTACTGTTTATTTGGCAGTATGTAACAGTTTATTGTGAGTATACAGAGCGGCTGAATGTGCGAATGTCGCAGTGCAGTGCGTGCAATGTAGCGGCCGTTCTCCCGTATGCGTCCGGATGTGAGACTGCAGAATTGTTTGAGTCTGAAAATAACATGACAATATTACTTACTAGTAGTTCTGCGAACGGTAGACCTCGCGAGACCAAACTTTTTTGGAACATAAAATACATATTATACCACTAAAGTTATTTAACTGATTTATCCCTACCATTTTGTATCATTTACCCTTAAATCCCGCGCTTTTTGACATTGACGTTTCGCTTTACATCAAAGTGGAATTCTGGAATGCCATCGGGGCTTGACAGAGGCGGACGGGTGGGGATAGACCGGTTAATAAGGGATATTAGCCAAAGCGCCATCTAGTGACCTTATTGTAAAACTAACATTAACATAACATAACATCACGCCTTGTTTCCCCGAAGGGTTGGGCAGAGGTGTCCCTGTAGCAGGCACACCCACATTTCGCCAGTTATGTTTAAGTCCCATGTAATAGGGGCGAGCCTATTGCCATCAACCGGGCACAAATCCAGACTCCGAGCTGCTACTGAGAAATTTCAGATAGAAAAACCCAATAACATTTTGCTCGACCCGGGAATCGAACCCAGGACCTCATACTTAGCAGTAGCGCTTGCAACCACTAGACCAACGAGGCAGTCATTTATATCGGTTTTAAGTGGGCAAAGATTATCATTACACTTTCTGTCACTAAAATATACCTGAGTCACAGAGATAGTATGAGACCTACGAGACTTAACACGTTCAGTGCCGTTCAGTGCCCGGAGGGTTCACCTAGCCTCATATGAGGTGCCGGGAGCTCCATTTTTATTACAGGCTTTTTTCTTAATGTTTTTGTATATGGGGTCACAGTACCAACAGTTTTTAGTTAGTAAGACACGTAAATTATTCAAGGCTCTTGACAGCTTGAATTATTTGGGGGGGGGGGGGGGTCATGACCCCCAGGACGCCGCCCCTCGGACCGCGCATGAACTCAGCCCACACTTGTATATATAATGGGGATAAAAACTGCCACTTGCTCACTTCAGATGGCGCTGATATCCAGCGTCTAATAATTTGATAGCTAGCCATATATTTTTTGTAAAAAAGCGACTTCCTTTGCGCAGCTGTTTACTGCAAAAATACGGGGACCCATGTATTTGCCAAAGATGTTATAAGAAGAAAACTGTGGGAGAAAGCTCTCCGAAAAAAAGTTGGAACCCGATATTTCGTCGAGACGATGTGCTATCCTTAACTTTACTAACCTAACCTTTGGATCTAGTTCTTCCAAAATAAATAAATTTCAATTTACTTACAGTGAAAGCTCTTCCACAATAGTCACAGATCTTGTTGCGCGGCGGTCTCTTTTTATTGTGTACGTAGGTAACATGGCGGTTGAGTGCGTTACGGCTTTTGAAAATCTAGAATGTATATCAGAATAAATTACACAACACAGCCTTGGAGTTTGTACATGGTTATGATCAGAGATGTTACGGAGCTCCGATTCCGACTTCGAAAGGTCGGAAATTCCGAATATTACACCTAGGGTTGCCAACTTTATTTGGGAGAAATAAAGTATTTCTGATTTCAGAGAGGGTAATTATAGAATACAGACTTATAAGAAAGAGTACTTATAACTTTATGTTGTTTTTGAAGTGAAAACTTCTTTAGTCGACAATTGAACTCGCGACACTGTTACCGTAGGTGGTAGTAGGTGTCGCCTCATTAAAAGTATTTCCTGCACAGTAAAATTGTTCAAGTTTTCACTTCTGTCGGCACTCCCGGAGTGCCACTGATTTTTAAAACAGATTTTTTTTTGCGGAAAGTAACAACTTTTTGTGTTTTTTTTTTTAAGTGAAACGTTTACAGCGTGGTAACGCGCCGCTACACGCCAACACGCCAACAGTCGCCATATTTATTTCCTGTCGTAAACTATCTTTTTATGCAAATTACCTGTACATAGTTTATTAATATTGTAGAAAAGTTTTACAAATTAGATGATGATGATGATGATGATGGCGTCAGTGGCGATGAGGATGACGATGGCGATGGCAATGGCAATGGCGATGACAATGGTCAAAGTTGAAGTCAAAATCGAAGTCAATTTCGATGTTTCACATCTGCCAGGCGTCCCGCGACGGCTAATTTTTTAAAATAATTGTACGACTCTAAAAGTCCAGACTATTCATTCCGAGTTCAAATTGATGAGGAAGGTACTATCGAAGAAACGCATCTGCACACTGTAAGGACTATTCTTGCCTGCAGCGCGCGGCCCCTATAGTATCGCTTATATACGAAAACAGAGGGTCGTGTACACGGGATTTTGTTTTCAAAATGCTTAGATTTACGTTACCCCGGTTGTACTCAGTTATTATCAATTTTAACGGACCCCGGTTTCTGCCTTCCCGTCACTTTGCAATCTTGATCGAAAACTAGACCATCTAAACCTATTGCCACCCGCCTCGAACAGGTTAGGTTTTCTTTTGGCAGCCTCTAACTATGACGCTGGCAGGAACTACGGGGCCCCATGGATCGTGGGGCTCTGGAGCACTTGCCCAGAGGAAAATACGGCCCTATCCGAAAAAGGAAAATACGGCCCTATCCGAAATGAGTCTCTCAGTGAATGCTGAATTAATCAAATAAAATTGAGAATAAATAAAAATAAATAAGAATAAATAGAATGAGACTAAATAGAGTATTTTACCGTATTCTTTTGCTTTTGTATACGCCTACGCGTAATAGAGTACAATTCTCTAAATGAGAGTACGGTTGGCAACCCTAAATTACACCTCCGACTCCAGACTTCGGCTCCAATAATTTTGAATCGGAGTTTTTACCGACAATCGAAACGCAGCGTTGGATGTGACTAGAGCACGTACCTTACCTACAAACAACTTTTAACTTGTCGCCTGGGTAATTTTAATACATATTATACGCTCGCACTCGAAATTTAAGTTTTGTGTATGTCAGACGCGTCACGTCAATTTGTTAAAAGTTAAGAGCGGTGTATTAAGTAGTTTAATTGTTGTGGTAAGTTATATTCAATATGAAAAAAAAAATGTTATATGGAACATCTTTTTTCTATCTCCGCCTCCGACTCCGGCTCCGGTTCCGGTTTCGACTCCTATCAATCAAATTTAAAACCTCCAATTCCGGCTCTGATTCCGGTAAAACAAACTCCGTAACATCTCTAGTTTTGATACAGAAATCAAAATGAGAACAAAAGTTTTTCATTCTAGATGTGCTCGTCACATAATGCAATGTTCGTAGTTTGGCCCTGCCACAGAAGAATACAGATGGTTCACTCAGCATTGTAGGTATGAAGCTACAAGTACGCGGCGGGCTCGACTTGTCGGGCCAATACCGTGAGCGTAACGTAGTCAGAAGATATAAGAGTTACGCGATGGAAAGAGAGGCAACTTCTAAGTGAAAATAACTGTAGGTAATTAGCGCTGTGCGACCTGAATTGCACTTTATTGTGTCGCAGCAAGAGTCGCTTTTTATTTAAATGATTTTGCGGAGTGAACCATCTGTATTAATCTGTGGAAAAAAGTTTTAATAAAAGAAAATGGCGGTTCAACGCAGGTTGGTAAGTTTTACCTTAGTACACTTGGTACATTTATGTGTGTTGATCTTAAAATGTTCCCAGTTGATGTGCACCTGCAGGTTGCTCTTCGTTACAAACTTGGCTCCACATTCATCACAGATGAATCTGTTAAAGACAAAGATTAATTAGTTTCAATACAACATAATATTAAAATATAACAGAAGTTTAAAAAATAATTATGGGAAATACCGTCAGTTATTTTCAATGCAATACTAAGAAAAAGTACAATAGTTAAGTTAAAAAAAAAAATACTTTTATTTATCTTTTTCAAGATAATATTTCGAGGGTTCACAGGCTATTTGTAATAAGCGTAATTTTTTAAACTTTACTGGAGAGCATTCCAAAGTTTCATTTTTTGGAATAAAAAACATTATAAAAAGTATCAATATCTTAACGAAAAAGTGGCCTATGTTGATTTCCATCATAAAATCCGCACAATTTAATGTTGTTTTAATTTTTTTTTAAGCTGTAATTACCAGAAATAAATGTCACTTGATACAAAATTACCTCAATTCACTTATATTTAGAAACAGGCTAAATGATTCAAGCGCCATAAACTGTAAACTATACGCGACAC
The DNA here is from genome assembly GCA_916610215.1 of Omphaloscelis lunosa. Taxonomy (NCBI): domain Eukaryota; kingdom Metazoa; phylum Arthropoda; class Insecta; order Lepidoptera; family Noctuidae; genus Omphaloscelis; species Omphaloscelis lunosa. The sequence goes on from OU744270.1 coordinate 7,811,918, forward strand.
TCAGTGATTTTTAAGTGTAAGGCTAAATGTATTAAGAACCAGCGCAATGTTTTGGTGTTGTGAAACATGTTGCACGACTTGGTAACCATAAATTTCTTAAAAATTACCTTCCTCACCTCTTATCAGTCTCACTAACATGTCTCGAATGCGTACTCAAATGGTGCGCTAGACCCTGCTGTGTTCTGTAGTGCGTCTTACATTGGATGCAGAAAGCGCGCGTGTCCGCAGTGCCGTGTGCGGAGCGCTGGTGCGATTCCAGGCCAGAGCGGGCACGGTAAGACTTGTTACATTGTTGGCATTTGTACACGCGGGAGGACTGTTTGTGGACTGTGCTGTGGGGAAAAAAAACCGGTCAAGAGCGAGGCGGACTCGCGCTCTGAGGGTTAAAAAAATCATTTTATTCGTCAGAGAATTTTAACACTGCGGTGTAGAATATTGCAGTTTTAGGTCAGCGCCATCTCTTGACCGATAGTGGAACTAATATAATTTTTGTTGATGATTTCTGAAAAAGTGTGCTATTTAGAGACATCATTTTATTTTTCCTGTAATGTTTACATAAACTTCTATCACATAGAATAATTTCAGATTTATCTCTGTGCAAACTTTGGAGATCTCGTCTGTCACAAATACCGTTCCCCCCTTGGGAACGGTATTTGTGACAGACGGAAAGACAGACTGGGTCGCACCATAAGGGTTCCTTTTTACCATTTTGGTACGGAGCCCTAAAAGGAGATACAAAATTTAAAAATATAACATAAAATCCCCGAAGTAGTCAACAGACGAGTACCTATAGTCACACCTACACTTGGGCAGTTATGTTTAAGCACAGATTAGTACAGATGGTTCACTCCACAAAATCATTTAAATAAAAAGCGACTCTTGCTACGATACAATAAAGTGCAATTCAGTTCGCACAGCGCTAATTACCTACAGTTTATTCACCTAGAAGTAGCCTCCCTTTCTATCGCGTAACTCTCATCCACCACCATCTTCTGACTACGTTACGCTCACTGAATTGGCGAGACGAGTACGCCGCGTACTTGTAGCTTCATACCTAAAATGCGGAGTGCGCCTTCTGTATTCATTTGTGGTTTATGTCCCTTGTTATAGGGGGGGGAACCTATTGCCATCAAGTGGGCACTAATCTATACTCCGGGCTGCCACTTAGAAATTCAAAATTAAAATCAAAGCTTTTAAACTCAAAAATAAATCTAGTAAAGTAGTACCCTAATTACGTAACACGATCAATCACAATCTGTATCGATTTGAAACAGATTACTAATCCATTGCTTCATAAGAAGGAAAAAAAATCTGCTCAACAACGTAAATAACGCAATGAATGTTCTTGAACTGTCAAAATGAAACAAATTTGTCATAATCGCTTACGAAAATAAGTTAGGCAATTAGAGTACTGGGTCATACTACAAAAATTTACAATTACAATTTATAAATTAGTAACACGCACTTGTAAGATACAGTGCCACAAAACTTTAAGCCACACAATTGTAACGGAAAACCTTACAAATATGTAAATTGTAGTGACAAGTCTACAATATTGTAACTCACAATGTCGCAGTATGATGGTTTTAGCTGTGATATGGTTATATCCCTAGGGATATAGCTATACAGGGAGAAAAAAAATCCGCTTTTCCATACATTTTGATCGCGTAGGTAAGTATTGCACTTTTCTACGATACAGCTGATTTTTTTTTTTAAATAACTGACGAGAAATTTTCAACGCAGGGGGGTTCAGAATCATGTACTGAATCCATGGTAACAGTTTTCCAACCCGTAACAAAAAATACATAAAAAAAATTAGAACTGTGACCTACTACGTCGAAATTGGTCGTAGTAACTAAATTACGGTACTCCGACAGTTATGGACTGCTTTAATATAAATATATTACGGTATATAGTTATATCCCTAGGGATTTAACTAGGTATATCACGGCTTCAACCATCTTACTGCGACATATACATAATATATTTGTAATTTTTTTGTAACGCAAGTTTATCTACAATTTATGAATTTTGTAGAATTCACTCGTGGCTAAGTAATAATAGCCGCACTGGTCGATCCATTAGGTTAAGCTACGCTTTCCGGGGTTGGTCCGTGGATAGGTGACCATCTTTACATACCGAGACTCCTCCGTGCCTCGGAAAGCACGCTAAGCCGTTGTCCCCGGCTGTCATTCGTGGATCTTTGACAGACGTTATGGGTCGACAGAAGCCCGAAAGTCTGACAACCAGTCTCACCAAGGGGTATCGTATTACCTAGTTACTGGTTGTGGAGATCAGATAGGCAGTCGCTCCATGTACAATACGGTATTCAGCTTCATCCGGTTAGACGGGAGATTGATTGATACTCACTACATGTGAACCTTAAGTCCGTTGCTGTTAACGAAGGTATTTCCGCAAATGTTGCAACTTTGCTTCTCCTTGTGCTTGTCTATATGGTAACGGTATGCACGGTTCGAGCTGTAACAAAATGTTTACATTAAAAACTCAAAGCATGTATTTTAAATAAACCAATTATAGGTACTTTTGAATTGTCAAGGGGTCGGTCAGTCAGAAAGATGAAGCTAGTTGCCCATTCCAAAGCGTGCTGGTCCTGCTCCATAGGACAATTTTGAAACAAGACAAAATCAAACAGGTTGCTAATTTAATTGTAAAATTTATAATTTTGTATTATATGACATTGATTTTACATTCTGTGATTACTTCCTCACACACTGACTTATTAATTTTAAAAACATTAGGAAAATCGTCTACTTTTACAATGTTTGTAAATATGTGAGCACCATGTATGTATCACATAATTAAATTATCTGTCGTTGCTTCATTTTTAATTCTTTTTACCTATTGTGGTATAGTAATTTTATTCTAGGTGCATCGTCTTCACATATAATTATTTAACTAATGTACGTACTTATACAAACTATTGTAAAACATTTTAAAAGAGTAACGGTGGAATTTCTTGCCAATTCTTCTCCATACGAAAACTACCTTTTGGAAGGGGCGACTAGAATCAATTATATTATTCTGCAAAATTTTGACGTTCAAAAGTGCCATACATGGGCCTATTTGAAATAAATGATTTGACTTTGACTTAGTAGGTTCCTATGGAGAAGAACGGACAAGAAACTCCACGGACACTCTTTTAAATCACAATATTGGTTACATCATTCATGTTGAAATTGTACATGTGAGAACAATGTAGAAAGACGTGCACGTTAAAACCGTTAATTCGTTTAATTATAATAAATTATAAGGTTTAAAAAAAAACCGGCCAAGTGCGAATCGGACTCGCACACGATGGTTTCGGTAGCACCGTAAAATATTTAGCAAAAAAACGACGAAAAAACCACGATCCTTGTACGAGGAACCTCTTGAATTTTTTTACTTTATTTTATTTTTTATTATACCGGCAATAGAATACACAATCTGTGAACATTTCAACTGTCTGACTATTCGGTTTATGAGGTATAACCTGCTGACAGAAAGAGCTGAGGCTTAGTAATAGAGTTCCGTTTGATACCCTTCGGGTACGGAACCCTAAAAACAATTAAAAAATTAAAAATAAATTAAATAGATATAGAATAAGGAGAAGCTCGTGTCTAAGTAATAACAGCCGCACGGTTCGATCCATCATTTTAAACAACGCTTGCCGATGTTGGTCTGTGGATGGGTGACCATCTTAATATACCGAGACTTCTCTGTGCCTCGGAAAGCACGTTAAGTCGTTGGTCCCGGCTGTCATTCGTGGATCTTTGACAATCGTTACGAATCGTCAGAACACCGAACGTCAGACAACCAGTCGTACCAAGGGCTATCGTATTACCCAGTTACAGGGTTGTGGAGGTCAGATAGGCAGTCGCTCCATGTAAAATACGGTATTCAGCTGCATCCAGTTAGACTGGAAGCCGACCCCGACATAGTTGGGAAAAGGCTAGGCAGGCAGATAGAGTATAAACCCACATACGCACGGACGTAATAAAATCGCGGCGATTGTTTTTCGTGCACTTGATTTTCAACGCTCTGCTTAGCGCCGAGAGTTGAAAATCCAACAGTGTGTTTTTTCAACGCGCTGGGACGAGAGTGCGTTCCAGCGCGTTGGATTCTCAACGCTCGACTTAACAGCGAGAGTTGAAAATTCAGTGCGCGATAAAAGCTAGCCGCGATTTTATTACGTCCTTTGTTACTTGACTGACTCACGTGCTAGTGAACCCGCATTCCTTGCAAGTATATCCTTGTTGTATGCCTGCGCCGGCGGGGGCGTGCTGTTCATCATAATGCTGTACTGCAGATTGCATGTGATTGTATCTCTTGCGACAAATCATGCACTCCATTCTAAGACATAAAACAAAATCTGGAATATATACTGGTAAGTAAGTACCTACTCCCCGGTACGTAATAAAGAGATGTCAGCAGAATTGACGGGGTCCGCTAGGGCCGATGCCTACCGGGGGTGCGAAGAAAACCGAAAGGGAGATCGTGGCCCCGGCAATAGGGCAACCGAAGGAACACGGGTGGGTTTTAGTCAGTATGAGTCTGACACGCCCTCCCGCTCCGCCCAGAGCGGGAGAAGTTATTGATAATATCCCACCCAAAAAAAAAGGTACGTTATTACTTCTACCACGCTTACGCGTAATCTGTACTTCTACTATGCGTCTGAGATAAGAATAGAAAGGTTAATGACCTCCATTTTTCAACTGTCATTTCAAAATTACGTTTAGCAAATATCTACCCACTTTGTGCAAATTAATTTTCAATAATATTTTTTATCGTTATTATCTTGTTAATGTTATTTTCATATGATTATTGTTTATTTAAAGTGTTAGAAAAGCGTGCATGAAGTGCACATGCTTAAACATTAAAAAGCATTTTATTTTATTTCATAAAGTGTACTACAAATACCTACTGACATCTTTATCGAAAGATGCAGCCCTGTCAATTTAAAATAACCACGCGGCGGCGCGCAACTACAAAGCAAAACTCACTTTAAGCTTGTAAGGTTAGGTACATTTTCGTTGGCAGCGTCTAGCAACTCGAATGTGTAGGCTATTATAGCAGTAGGTATTGAAAATTTTGTATGGAGTGATTTATCTGGTAATCTGTGCCAGAGGCCTTAGTGTGAGTTTCTTTAAACCATCTCGACTTTACGCATCGACCGCGTTCGGCGCTCCGATTGGTCCTTCACTGGCCTTCACCGGTGAAAGGCCAATCGGAGGCCCGAACGCGGTCGATGCGTAATGTCGAGATGGTTAAAAAAAACTCACACTTAGCTCTCAGGTCAACTATAGACACCGATACGTATCGCGCACTTGGTCGCAACTAGGGTTGCCAATTTTTTAAATACCAAATATAGTATTTTCGAAGTTATCGCCTGTAAAATATAGCTGACAGTGAAAAAAATATATACAAGGTGCAGTTTTGAACCTGCAAAACATTTCAGGAGGTTGTTATGAGACTCGTAAATAATCATATAACAATACGATACCAAGTCAATAATCAATAATACTTTTTCTTTTCGATTTTTCAATTTTATTGTTTTTCAGAATAACTCTCTTAATAACCCTCTTCAAAAAAACAGAATCACCCATTGCGATGTATCGCGCGTCATGTCACTGTGTGCGTGAATGCGATGACCAGTGACGTCAGCCTGTACGAGTCTCCGCCCACATTTCTATGAAACGAACGCGGCACGTACGTTAAACTAAAATGAAGGTCGTTGCTATGGTTACGGGGAGTCCCCGCGATGCTCGTCATACCGCATTTCGATTAAGACTCGAAAATCTGTTACTGCGCATCGAAGGTTCAACCAACGTGCCGCGATCTGTACAAGTTGTTGTAGCTACAGCAACTTATAGCAAATAATTTTACCTTAGATGTAGTTCGAATTTGAAAATCACAATGTACCTACATTATTGTTTTAAATTTCGCTAAATAATAACTCATTTTTAAGCATCATTACAATGCCGTGGCCAATCTGCCGAGCCTGTTCCCAACTATGTTAGGGTCGGCTTTCAGTTTAACTGTATGCAGCTCACTACATGGAGTGCCAGTGAATCACGTAGGGCGACTGCGTATCAGACCTCAACAAACCAGTTACTTGATAACACGATACCCATTTGTTAGACTAATTGTCTGACTTCCTGGCTTTTGACTACCCGTACCAACGACCATACGGCAGGGCTGTAAGGTCCTTGACCCATACCGACCCGTGTGGTACCTAACGACCGTCCGAGAGCTACAAATCGATTCGAACCAAAGGCTTTAATTAAGTGCTTACCGAAACACGGGATTTCAATGATGTCCTAGATAAATTTAAAAAGTACTTACATCATTATGAATTAAAAAAATAACACAATGGTACTTGCTCAGTTGCGAACCCGCAACCTCATGCATGAGAGGAGAAAGCCTTAACCACTGGACTATTACTACGATCGCGAGCGCGTGCGCGGGATTTAGGTAGGCACCTAATAATAAAAATAATAAGACATGTAGGTACTCGGCGCAGTCGGCGCGCTCTGTAGGTAAATTCAGCCCCAAGGACGGTTTTTATTTGTAGATTTAAGATTTTCCTTCCTACTTTTTAACGGGCTGAGGACCGACAGAAATACATCAAGATAATTTGTGCTAGTTAAGTAGGTAGGTACCCATGTGTTAGGGATTTTAGGTGATTCATTTTGTCTGATAGGTATTTTTGGCGTAGTTAAAAATTTTAAATCAACTTATTTACACTAATCAAGTTGATTTAGCTAACATCGTATTTACAAATTATTGTTTACGTACAAATAAATAAATAAATTACCTACTTATGTTACCTGAAGATATTGTTCAAAGTTTCCACCGTCACACTCCAGGCACAGTCTAGCACAACGTTGCTGATTTTCCTTCAGCTTACGTAACACAAACACATTCGTTTTTATTGTGTCGAAAGCACTGATCGTCGAACTGCCGATGATCGCGCAGTCTCTGCGTAGCAGCCAGCATTACCCTGTGTGAGGGACGTTGCCGATTGGGGAATAACTCCGCGAACATTTCGATTGTACATTGTCTCCACTGATGGCATACAAGCGGACCATCTCCACCAACTCTACATTGGAGTATTGGTCCGTCATTTTTACAAATAGGTAGTAGGTACCTATCCCGACCGTTAATCGAAGGCGCACTTGAGGGGCGGAATTTGCAAGCGTATGCACATACCGGCGTCATCAAATACACTAATAAATTGACCCGATTTATGCATTTGCGATGGCCGCGGGGGCGTGGCGGGGGAGAGGGAGCGGGCGGTGGTTGGTTCTTTGGATTTATGAAAGAAATGTCGGTTGCGTTTGTTTGTGTGTGTGAAAGCGCAGTTTAAGGACACGTACAGATTGGTCGCGTTTTAAAAAGGGGAGTTCACACTTACCGATTTCCGTAAATAAGAATAAAATGAAAAAAAAATACCTGCCCATTTTATTGTTGATTCGGGTCGAGAATCACTAACATAATTACCTCCTAAAATGTTTTGCAGATCCAAAACTGCACCTTGTATAGTAGGTATGTTTCAAAAACATTCTTTTGTTTAAATACATATTTTCTGCTACTACGAACCCTTTATTAATAGGTTTAAAAAAAAAACTGGCACTCCGGGAGTGTCGACGGAAGTGAAAACTCAAGTAAAAATACTTGCATAGAATATTGATCCGTAATATGATATTAATAAAGAGCACAATCACGTTTACAAAAATGAGGTGTCATCACAGTGTCGCGAAATAAATGGTTTAGTCCCATCTCAAAAATGTCCAACGCGCCTAAAGAAGTTTTCACTTCAAAAATTCTCTCATAACTATTTTTACACTCTGAGGATACGAAATACCATTAATTCAGCTTTTATGAGATTAATAATAGCCCTATTGCGATCATCTCGCCATTTTGTATTGAAATAAAAATATAGTAGTTTCGCTTAATATATTTTTTATTTAGAAATTTAGTATTTAGGCCTCTAATATAGCAGGATATTATATTATATAGTAGGGTTGGCAACTCTAGTCGCAACGGCCAACTGGCCACAGACCATACAATACCCTAGACGGCCACGACTTCCCGGAGCCGTGGCCGTCTAGTGCGCAAGACCCCTAAATACACCATTGTATAGAATCAAGTTCTTCTAACTGAACAGACAGCTGTGCTGCTGGGGAGTTTGTTGCGCCACTTATTCTTCCCAGCTAAAGCACTAGGAAGTGGTGAAGGGCGGGCGTTTTGGGGATTGTGATTGGGGATTGAATGTTGATTCTTAGACTTATTTTTAGAGGAGTACCAGCAAATTGACATACGGAAGCAAATTTTGCCAGCCTTTTTTTTTTTTTTGAGGGTGGGAAATCATCAAATAACTTCTCCCGCTCTGGGCGGAGCGGGAGGGCGTGTCAGACTCTTACTGACTAAAACCCACCCGTGTTCCTTCGGTTGCCCTGTCGCCGGGGGCCACGATGTCCCTTTCGGTTTTCTTCGCAACCCCGGCAGGCATCGGCCCTAGTGGACCCCTTCAAATCTGCTGACATCTCTTTGAGGCGCGCGTGGAACACAATGCCGTCGACCCGGGCCTGGTCCTTATCGGACGGTGAGCCACCCATTGCTCACCGTCCGCAAGCCCGCGCCTACGGTGGCCGGAAATCGCCTCGCGATTCCCGACGCCCTGGGCGTCTCCTCCTGCAAATTTTGCCAGCCTTGGAGCAGAAACGCTTCGGTCGCTTCGCTCAATCGGTCAATGACAGGTGCAAAATGGTAAAAGTGAAGCAAGCATAGGGTTGCCAGATGAAAAAATCAAAAGTCCGAAGAAAAGGCCTGATTTCCATTGAAAAATCCTGAGATTTTTTACAGTTTGAGAATTTTCTTTCAAAAGTACTTAAAAAAAAATTTAAGTTGTAATATTATCGTTTTTATATACTGCGGATCAGATCACTCGCTCACGCACCGCTATAAAAGGTACCTTCACATATTAAGTATGATAACACTGATTAAGTAGGTACCTACTTGGATAAATATCGTAAGTATTGATTTTAATTGTGCAATAATTACCAAAGAAAGAATATTTTTAGTTTGTTTAACCTTTTACTAAATAGATCTTTAAAATGTTAGCTGTATTTTATTGAAAATTCGAAAAATCCTGAAATTTCATGAGATTTGCAAAATTCAGCCGCAATCCTGAGAAGAGTCCGAAAATCCTGATATCTCAGGACAAATCCTGAGATATGGTAACCCTAAGCCAGCAAAAAATAAAGCGTTCTTTTTACCTTCTGACGTGTCTTTTTGTGTGTTCATTGTAAGAAAATTTGGTGCTTAATACTGATTTGCAGACATTACATTGGAATCCATTTCTAATCTGAAAAAAAAAAAAAACAATTTAACAAACGCCCTGGACTCAACGCACTAACGTGACAAGAAGACCAAAAAGATCTGCATTTACCCTAATTGCGTAACTTATTTTCGTAAACGATTTTGACTAATTCGTTTCATTTTGACAGTTCAACAACATTCATTGCGTTATTTACGTTGTTGCGCAGAATTTTTTTCCAACTTATAAATAAGAAAGCAATGGATTAGCAATCTGTTTTAAATCGAAACAGATTGTGATTAATCGTGTATTACGCAATTAGAGAACTTGACTCAACGCACTAACGTGACATGAAGACCAAAAAGATCCAAAAAATGTAATAAGCCAAAGTAAAAACGCGACCAATAAAGAAATAATAATAATAAATTCATTTATTTCAGGTAAATAATACGCATTGCCAAACATAAATTAATATAAATTTTGCAAATAAAATAATGTCAAATAAAATAAAATAAAATCAATTAAATCAAATCAAATTAAATAAAATAAAATCAATAGCATCTCTCCGACACTGGTACAGCAACATGTCTGCTGGAACAACGCTGGATGAAGGGGCAGTCCAGCCTTCCCGCAAACATCGCCAGTACGATGTTAGGGCTAACCCGCACTCTGCGCACCAAGGACGCGACGCGCTTGCGCATGGTCGCGTGAAAGCAGTCGGTGCGCGCTTCTGCGAACATACCCGAGGCGCTGCTGTATCGGGGTAACCCCATCACCGCCCTGAACGCGTTATTGTACTGGATGCGGATGGCGCTGTAACTTCTACTCGAGTAGTGAGCCCACAGACTGCATGAGGAAAGCGATGTACAGTACGCTCTAAAGAGCGTAGTGTACATTAAACTACATTAGAGCACCACGCAAATCTGCGGGCGATCATGTTCGCTCTAACAGACAACGCCCTCCGCGCCCGTTCCATGTCTGCGTGATTTTTGAGGTCGACAGTCAAAACGTGCCCCAAGTAAGTAAACCGGTCTACACTTTTCAAAGGAGAGTGAGTCTGACCGGAGGATTCATGGACCTATTCAATGAATAAAAAAACACAATGTACAATGAAGGGTTCCGGAGTTGGGATGCATAATTTATCCCAAATACGAACTTAACATTGTAGTTGATGAACATGTTCTCCGATACATTCCAAATGCAAATGTAAGTTTGTACGCACAATATTGAGAGATTTATCATGTTATTTTAAGACCATAGATTTCTTATAGGTTTTCCTGTAATCTATGGGCACAGATAATGCTATGGGTAAAGAACCATTCTCAGAGTTTTTTTTTTCTAAATACAAACTTATTGGTTTATTTCGACGTAGTTGTTTCACAAATTTAATTTAAAAAAATATTTTTATACGAGCATAGGTAATTGAAATAGTAGGCACCACGCAGTAATTAAATATCTTAGTATTCAAACATTCTGGTATGGGCGACAAGAAGACTTGACACAGTTTTCCAAACGCGTCTTGGATGAAAAGATAATTTTGTTATAGTGGTTAGATTTTAATGGTAGTTTATAATCACCATCGACGCTGATTACGTCGATGACGCCGCCGCCGGTAATAAATACATCGGCGCACACACAGCTTGCTGTAAAATAATAATATCTAATTTACATCCTTACCTTCCGATGCCTCTTCTCAATATGACTGACCAGCGTCAACTCGTGATCGAAACCAACAATACAATCTTCACATTTGTATGGCAGCTTCAAATATCCGTCTTTTTTGGCCATGCATTCTCTTTCTTCTCTTAATTCTTTTTCGGTTAGAATCACTATTCCTATCTTGCCATCGTACCTTTAGATAAAATTTTATTTAGGCATTACTTTGTGGAAATCTATGTATGACATCAAAATTGGCGGTTCAGAGAGCGGTGAGTTGAGATAGGTTCTAAGGACAAAGGAACCATGAACTCATGAGAGCATAGTTTAGTAATAGTTTGGTTTACATGGCTAAGTAATAACAGCCGCACGGGTCGATCCATCAGGTTGAGCTACGCTTGCCTGGGTTGGTCCGTGGATGGGTCACATCTTTACATACCGAGACTTGCACAGACAAGCACGTTAAGCCGTTGGTCTCGGCTGTCATTCGTGGATCTTTGACACTCGTTACGGGTCGCAAGAAGCCCGAAAGTCTGACAACCAGTCTTACCAAGGGGTATTGTATTACCCAGTTACTGGGTTGTGGAGGTCAGATAGGCAGTCGCTCCATGTAAAATAGTGGTTCAGCTGCATCCGTTTAGGCTGGAATCCGATCCCAATATAGTTAGGAAAAGGCTAGGCAGATTGACAGTCTAAAACATAGAAGACATTATTCATTATGGTTGCAAGTTACAACGTAGAATTTCATACCTCAACTCATTCTTAGTCTTCCTTTTCTTCTTCTTCTTCTTTAATTCCGCTAAGGGTTCAGTCTCATTGTCCGAAAAATAATGTTCAACTTTGACGTCGGTTTCGACCTCCAAACACTCAGAATCTGTCGGTTCTGGCTTTACTTCGATTTCGTTTTCCGACTTTGTAACGCCGTCAATTTCTATAGGCGAGCGTTGGAAGTTGTGCAGCTTGTTTATCTTTAGGATGGGTACCTGTAAAAGTTTTTAGATAATATATTATCAAAAATGTAGACGAACGGGAAGACCCTTCGGAGAACACAATCTATAACTAATAGGAAGAGGCAATAGAAAATTTAGGTACCTACAGCACGCGTAGCATGAAAACCATAGAAACGGGTTTTCTACAGAGATTAAAAAAATAATAAAACTTTATTCAGGTAAAAAGGCAAAACACTAAATACAAATTTGCTTAAATCTACGAAAAATTCAATTATGTTACGTGCCTGAATTAGGTCACCTGTATTTCAGGCGAAGCAAGGTGTAATAATATTTCAATATTCAATAATATTTCTAAATAATCATATAATCATATTAATTATAAAAAATCTACGGATCTGTGCTACGGATACGATTGTCGACGGAAGAATAGACAAAATGACAGATTGTTTTTCTGTCATTTTGTCTATTCTTCCGTCGACAAAACCTGTTTCTATTGATATATTGGTGCTAAGCGTGCTGATGAAATTCCTGCTCGGCACGCATTCAATCAAAGGTACTCTAATGTTTTTTATTAAGTTCAAAGGGTTACGCTTCGAGCCGCTGCCATCCTTGGATTAGGCTTAGAGTAGGCTAACCAGGCGTTTCTTACGCCTGGACAGGAACGGCCTGCGCCTGGGGACGGGGACCATCACGGGACACTGCTCGCTAAACAAAAATTTCCACACAATAGGCATAAAGGACAGTCCTCTGTGCAGGGCGTGCATGGAGGCTGAGGAAACCATCGCGACCGTGCTCTTTGAATGCACAGGCGTCACCCAGATTAGAACAGAAACCCTCGGGTCACCCAGATCTTTCACAGATATTCTGAACAGACCAGGAGATTTAATTAGCTTCTGGAGGGAGTTGGGCTGGTTGGAATAATCATCAAACGGCCGCCACAATGGTCCACCTTAAGGACTAAGTGCGGAAACGAAACCCTATAACATAACATGGACGCTTCGAGACTGATGCGCTAGCCGTCATGAAGTGGGTGCCAGAACACGGGCGTCGTCACCGATGGAGGACTAGGAAACGCTAGCGTGACGGTTGGAGGTGTCTATGTGAGATTTGCCGGAGAAGGCAATGCAAAGGGAAGAGTGGAAGGTTATGAGAGGAAATGGGAGTAAGGGGCAGATTGTTGCCCAGCGGTGGTAGAGTAGGGGTTGGAAAAAAAAAAGTGGCACTCCAGGATTGTAGACAGAAGTGAAAAGTTTAACAAAATCGCCTTTCCACCAAGGCTTGCATAGAACATTGATCCGTAACCTAATATAAATAAGGAGCACAATCGCTTTTACAAAAATGAGGTGTCAGTAATGGTGTCGCGAGATCAATTGTTTTTCCCATCTCAAAAATGCCCAACGCGTCTAAAGAAGTTTTCACTTTAAAAAAAACGGGCGAGTCTTACAGTAGTAGCATATCATATTGTGTAACATCTGACATCTCACCTTGGTAATAAGCAACATTAAAGGGGCGCGGTGTTGTTTCTGACGGCCAACTCTATCACCGCGAGCGCTCATAGGTCAAATAAAATAGCGCGCGCTTCCCCGGCTTCCTGTCACACACTTCCGTCCCTTTTCACGAAATTACTCCCACAGATAGCAGGGAAACCGAGGGGAAAGATGTTACACATAAAAAAAACTTTTTTACAAAAAGAAAAGGAAAAACTGACTTCCAAAAAAACACTACAAAGTGAAAAATAACTTACATTTCGGAAGTCGGTGTCTTTGGTTTTGTATTTTAGTTATTTGCCACCGACTTCCGAAATTTATTTTTCACTTTGTAATGTTTTTTGGAAGTCGGTTTTTTTTTTTGTAAAAAAGTTATTTCTCGCTTTTTAGTGGGTAGTTTGTAATTTATCGCAGTTACAATAGCCTAATCTCAACTGCTCATCATCCAATGCTGCTCAAACCAGACGTTAATGTTGAGGAGTTCTCCTGGTACTTCACCATCAGCTCCACTTCTCCATATGCATTGTGACGAGCATAAATTGCATTGCAACCATATTAAAGTAATCGAATCGCAATCCGTGAAATACTTATAATTGAGTCATTCCGGTGGCCATTTGTGGCACGAACGAGTTACTGAAGAAAATATCCAAATCGCTATAGGTTTGCCTATAATATTTGAAGAGTTCCCTCGATTTCTCCAGGATCCCATCATCAGATTCTGGTTTTCTCCTATCCTATGATCCTTATCATGGTACCACCTTTGGGAGATCTCCTTTCCAACAAAAAAAGAATCATCAAAATTGGTTTATAAACGACGAAGTTATCTGCGAACACACAAAAAAATATATATGCGGTCGAATTGAGAAACCTCCTCCTTTTTTTAAGGTGAAAAAAAAGGATTTGTTGCTTATTTATTAGTTTTACATAACATCAACTGTTCAGCTCATCTCGGCTGCAAATCCCTTCCAGTGCTTACTAACCGACTTCCATAAAGGAGGAGGTTATATGTTCGTTGCGTATGTTTTTTATGTATTTCCACCGATATCTCCATCAATTGTGATCCAATTTTGAAGATTCATTTTTTTTGTTTGAAAGAGTGGTCCTATATACCAAAATTTTATTAACTTTGCTTGTGTAGTTTTTGAGTTAGCTTCAATAATAGGTATGTTTTCCCACTTAGTATGTGGATGATATGATAAGTTTCTGTCACTGGTAGTAGGTAATGGTATTCGAATTTGTGTTTGGTGGTACCTACCAACCTACAACTACAAAGTGAAAAATAAAACTATTCCAAAAATAAAAAACTACCGACTTCCAAAAAAAAAAAAACACTACAAAGTGAAAAATTACTTTAATTTCGGAAGTCGTCGAAAAAACGAAAATTCAAAACCAAAGATACCGACTTTCGAAATTAAAGCATTTTGTAGTGTTTTTTTTGGAATTCGGTTCTTTTGTTTTTTTTTTTTCATAGTAGTATTTGCAGATCTGAATAGGTGCATTGTTTTATTCTTTATCAAACAGAACCCTAATTACGTAACACATTTTCGTAAACGATTATGAGTAATCTGTTTAATTTTGGCAGTTCAACAACATTCATTGCGTTATTTACGTTGTAGAGCAGTTTTTTTTTTTTTCAACTTATGAAGCAATGGATTATGAACAGATTGCGATTGATCGTGTGTAACGTGTGAGTGGACAGACTCGTAGAGGAACACTCTAATATAAATGTTTTTCCACATTCACCCTCAATAAAAAATCGTGTATTACGTAATTAGGGCACCGAAGGCCAATTCTGGTACTACATTCAAGTCACAATCTGTCAAACTTGTCAAAAATGTTGATAAATAGATTATATTTTTGACAGATTGCGAATGAGATGCGAATGCGAACGTTCTTAAAAATTACTAGAATTGCCCCTCCGGTTTTATTTATAAACGTTGCACAAAGTTAAGTAGATAATAAGCAACTATTTAACCATCGATTTTGACGTTTAAAGTAACAGTAAAGTGCCTGCTACACGGCTGCCAACCGCGTCCCCGATCGAGGTGACCTTGGTTGGCGACAGGCAGAGCTGTTTGAAATTTGGTCGTAAACCATCTACACGGTTGTAAACCACCACACAAACCGAATAATGTACTTATGTATGTTGGTCTTACCTGATCCAGAATCAATGCTATGCTCTCTTCAACTTGTTGCTTAAATACTTCTATCTTTTTCAACATGTTATGGCATAAGTTGCAAATGTACGTGTTTTTCAAGTCAATCTAAAAAATAGAGGCAATTTTAACAATTTCAAAAAGGAAGAGTGAATAAAGTACAAAGTGGAAAATAACTTCAATTTCGGAAGCCGGGAGAAAAAATACGAAAATACTCAAAAAACCAAAGACACTGACTTCCGAAATTAGTTATTTTTAGGGTTCCGTACTCGAAGGGTGTCAAACGGAACCCTATTACTAAGTAAGCTTTCTCTGTCCGTCCGTCCATCTGAAAGAAAGAAAGAAAGAAAATCATTTATTTGGAAACAGTTCCAAATAAATGATTCTTTCTTTATTTCATCTGTCTGTCAGCCGGCTATAACTCATGAACCGTAATAGGTAGACAGTTGAAATTTTCATAGATTGTGTATTGCTATTGCCACTATAACAACGAATAATAAAAATTAAATTAAATTAAGAACTAAAGGGGGTCCCCATACAAGAAACGTGTTTTATTTGGCGTTTTTTGCTAAATATTGTAAAGTGGTACGGAACCCTTCGTGTATGAGTCCGACTCACACTTGGCCGTTTTTTTTTGTAAAAAGTTTTATTTAATGTGATAAAAAAAAAAT
Source organism: Omphaloscelis lunosa (assembly GCA_916610215.1). NCBI lineage: Eukaryota > Metazoa > Arthropoda > Insecta > Lepidoptera > Noctuidae > Omphaloscelis > Omphaloscelis lunosa. The sequence goes on from OU744270.1 coordinate 7,828,157, forward strand.
ATCTTCAAAATGGCTCGATTGTTCTTGAATTCAAACGGATACCACACAGCAATATTTATGAGTAGAACTCAGTTCCCCCACAAAACAAAACACAACATTCCGATTTCTAAAAATATGCATCGATCGGCCATATTGTAACTTTACGATGCCAATTTAGAATGTCATTCCTATACCTATGAATTTGTCACTAAAATAAGCTAGAACTAACAAAAAATCTGTTGAAATAAGTCAAGGGACATACAATAAGAACATAATTACAGTAACTCACCTTCGATTTTAAGTGATTCACCAAAAATGCTGTATGTTTACATGTACTGATATTAACTAAAACTGGATTTTGAGACGTGCAGCAAATGCAAACATTATTAATTTCAGTAAAATTTTGTTCAAAAACATAATCTTGCACGTTTAGGTGTAAAAAGGACGTCATTTTATTTAATTTAAACGAAATTAAACAATTTCTGAAACCAATTCTCTACGGACATTCTACAATTTCTACTAATAATAACAAACGTTTCTTTTCACTTGCAGTTGGCCTTCTAGTAAGTAATTTCAATGAAAATATTATGTTCAGATTGATAGCGTGATGACTAATTTAATTATAATGTTTATTATCAAATGTAATGTTTTTTTTTTTTAACATTGCCCCACACTATGAATTTCTCCTGTATTGTGGATGCGTTTACAAACATTTAAACTCACATGCACAAACAGCCAGACCCGGAACAACTACTTGTACATGTAGACAACAACTACTTAAACTATAAAAATTAAAAATATTTTTATTTCTTCTTGTAAGAATTCAAAACATTCCTGGTATTACGCCCGTACGTTTATCGGAACGTTAAATAATGTGACGTTTTGTTCGTTAAGTTTTATAAATTCATGTTGACGCTGGATAATTTTAAAATAATTTTAACGAAAATTCCCAAGATCGAAATAAATAAAATGTAACTTAGTTATCAGTTTATTATGCAATACAATTTTTTATGTCTGCAGAAATCTTAAAATGATATTTACGGTTGAGTAACAAACAAATAATAAAACGTATTTGACATTTATGCAATAATGGACGCAGCGTATTCTTTCGCGCAAAACACTTTGTTTTTTATTATTTATTTATACATTTCTGAATGAAGATTGAATTAATACTTGGTCACTTACTGTAACAACTAAAATGGATTCCGAAGATAATATTTTTTGTTGTGGTTGCCTCAGCTCCGGCCGGAAAATGATACTTCTTGTAGAATATTGGAAGAAACAATCTTTTAATCAATGACGTATTATATATAGACACGTTATCAACCAACATCTCGGCGCTTAAAAACGGCGAAAATACTAGATAACTACTTATACGCGTAAAGAAAGGGAAAGAAAATATGACACCGTACGGCGGGATGTCTGTTGCTAGAGGGAGATAAATAAACATCTTCAGTTACGTCACAGGATAAGTAATAGTCAAATTACATGCTCATTGGTCGAGCGCATGAGTGACGTAGCTATCAGAGGCTAATGGGGAAAAAAGGACACTCGATTTTCTAGAGTTAATAAAATAATTGATAATTGTACCGTGTTACCTACTTTACGAATAAAGTAATACCAATATTATATCTTTTAAATGTTAATGGTGTATTCCGCAACAGTAATTATTGTTACATATTAAATTTAAAAATAAAACAAAATATCTTTATAAACATAAAAAATATAATGTAAAAAATATTAACATATTGATAGGCAATCAAACATTATGGTAATCGAAGTCATATCGACGTAGATACATATTTTTAAATTCCTTCAAAGAAACTTAATTTATTTCTTTTTTGCCTCTTATAATTTGATTCAGAGCTTTTGTTTGCGAAATGTAGGCGAACATTAATAAATTTCTCAATGCCCGCGCGAATAAGCTGCACTCTGTGATCAAAATTAATGTGGGATGTTGCTCTAAAGAATGTTGATGTAAAGAACCAAATACGTCATTGCAGCTGATAAACGAATTATCAGCCCATCTGTAGGCAATCTAAAATGAAACGGAAAACAATAATGTATATTCATAACATAACAAGTGCATAATATTATATTCAAACAATATTATAAATTCTAACAACCAAAAAAACTTGTGTATTAGTGTCCCAACCTCCCTTAACGTCACGTGATTACTAACTTCATGCGCCGGCCGCCATTAGACGCAGCGTCGTACAAAATAAAATAAAATAATCTAGTTTTGTAAACTTACGCGTGAAATGACACATTTTTGTCTTTAACTTTTGGGGTATAATTTTTACATCCTCTGAAAACACACGACGGCATATTTTCTTTATTTTTTGCACAGGTTTTCACATACGATATAAATTAAAAACAAACATAGCGTCGCGCGACAGGTTGGTGCGTGACTGAGCGCAATGTGGCCAATTGGCTTCATTTCATGTTGCCATTTTAGAGTGCGGACGACGTATCTATAGTTTTATACATCATTGCTTTTAATCAAATTATAGGCGAAATAGCTGTAAGTTTACATTATATGACATTTCTCGGTCTTTAAAATCTCCTAAGCTTAAAGATTTTTAGTAAGTTTCCCTGCTAGTAATTGATAAATCTCAATTTACGGGGAATATAAATCCTAAGGTTGCATGCTATATTTCAACAGATGTTATGTATTGATTAATCAACATAACATCACGCATGTACTTTCCAAGGGAGATTCCAGGTTGCTACTAAGGAATTCCTGAATTTCTTCATTCAAACATTAATACTTTATGCAAAAGTAAAAAAAATACTTTACAACAGCGGACTTAATGCCCAAGGCATTATCTACCAGTCTTGCTAAGGGTTCTGCAGAGACAAAACATGGCAGGTACAACATAAGGGAAAGAAAACCCGAAAAAGAAGAAATTTTAACATGTAGATACTTACATAAAACAAATTAAATGATAACTAACGAAAAATAACGGTTATCACCCTGTCAATATTTCAATATAAAAACATATAATAATGATAATTTCAACAATATTACACATTAATCGTTGTTATTTTGCTGTTATTTTTCTAAAGCTATAATAAATGGAGTATAAGAATTTTAACCTTCTTTCCCAGTCTTCAGAAGGAGAGAGTCTACCCGTGTGGTTGTGTTGGGAATGTGACGCACAGATGAACCGCTTCACGAAGTTCAAGCAACAAGTTAAAACCTCATACTATTTGTTTTGTGATTATGTCAAACAGGTAAGTTCTTATTACCTATTATTTAATATCCAGTATAGTATTTTTATCTCAAATTTTTATATCCAGTTAGACTGGGAGCCGACCCTAACATAATTGGGAAAAGGATAGGCAGACGATGATAGTATTTTTGTCTCACGAAGCGACGCCCGTTTTACTTGTGGTTATCAAGTGTACAAACATGGTATTAATGTGTGTGTCGGGCAAAGTTTTACTGGGTTATTCTATCTGGAATTTTTCAGTGACAGCTTGGAGTTTGGATTTGTACCTGGTCGATGGCAATAGGCTCGCCCCCCCTTTCACTGAAGTGAAATTAAATTGTTTATTCTATAAATAAAGTATCCGAGTCACTTTAGACGTCATATTTAAAAAATGATTAAAAATAAGTTACATGAGTTCGGCGTTTCCTATCTGACTACTCTGAGAAGGAAGGCCGAAACAAACTCAGAGGTCGCAGTCTCTTTTAAAGTCCAGACATAATTTTGGTCAGGCCATATGAGGACCATGTAGATTAGTGTTTGAAATGGTTTTTTGAATTTTTTTAGACTGTTTACTTAAGGTTTGTACAAAATACATAGGTTGGTGGTCCAGATCCATGGTCCAGGTCCGCCATTCCGTGTCTCCTGCTTTAGAGGATCCTCTTAAACGAAGATACTAAGGGACACCTTCCCTTTTAGTTTTTGGTGATACAAGAGAAGAATAAGAGAAAAATAATACCCTATGAATGTTAAGATCAGTGCAAAAAACCTCTGTATGTTTCAGAACACGAACCTATTAAAACTACAATCGAAACCAAGACTGACAACACACAAACTACACAACTTTGCATTACAAAACGACACTGACCAACAACAATTCCAGATAATAACAACAGTTAAGAACGAACAACCAAACTCCCCGAACAACCAGGCAGAATATAACAATACCTGTGACACAAACTCAGATGATGAAAAACTTATAAACACACAGCCTGAGGAAAGTAAGCGTTCAAACAGAATAATTTTAGGAAAGGTAAAAAAAAATAAGAAACGGAAGAAGAAGAGAGTGGAGTTGTATACAGAAATAGAGTTAAGTAAAGAAGATTTGATCGAGGAGAGAAAACTAGCCATGTTGAAAGAGGATTATGTTAATGCAATGTTCAGATGTGAAAAGTGTATTTTGTCTTTTCCTAATGCTGAAGATTTGAAAGACCATGTTAGTGTGAAACATGAGTTGGTGAGTAATTTTTTTTCTTTTGTCTGTGGTTAGTGACTAACCTGTTTAAAAAAAAATATGCGGCTCATAGGCCTCTTGACTTGGCTTTCACATGCCGTCGAGAAATATCTCTCAGGCATGCCGGTTTCCTCACAATGTTTTCCTTCACCGTTTTTTAAGCAAATGATAATTATACAATACGCACATGAATCCGAAAAGTCAGAGGTGCGTGCCTTGGGCTCGAACTCGAGACCTATGACTTGACAGTCTGACGGTCACACGACTAGGCTATCACTGCTATCTCGTGATGATTTATTATTGAAACATATATTATCATGCTTGTATTTTTTAAAGGGGCTTGTGGCTAAGTAATAACAGCCACACAAGTCGATCGAAGGTTAAGCTACCCTTGCCGCGGTTGCTCCGTTGATGGGTGACCATCTTTACATACCAAGACCACTCCTGCCTCGGAAAGCACGTTAAGCCGTTGGTCCCGGCTGTCATTCGTAGATATTTGACAGTCGGTACTTACGAATCGTCAGAATCCCGAAAGTAGGGATGTCGGAAATGCAATAAAGTATCGATACATATCGATATCGATATTTTTATTTAAAAATATCGATATATCGATATATCGGTACGATATGAAAAAAAGGTCTAACCTACTTCAGTCATCTTAGGTACATTACTAGTCAGATACACAAATGAATGAAATTACTGAACTGACACATGTCACATGTGTCATCGACTTAAAGACAGAGTTGCCAACTTAAAAACCAACTTAAGTACCAAATTAAAAAGCAGAAAATATCGTTTTTGATACAATTTCGATATTGGATATTTGATATCGATATATCGTAACAAAATATATCGGCCAAAAATATCGATATATCAAATTGAAAATATCGATATATCGATGTATCGATATTTATTCGACAAGCCTACCCGAAAGACTGTCGCTACACAGTTATTGAGTTGTGGTGTGGCGGTCAGATAGGCAGTCGCTCCATGTAAAATACTGGTATTCAGCAGCATCCAGTTAGACTGGAAGCCGACCCCAACATAGTTTTTACCAACGTAGTTTTTCGTATTATAAAAGAATTGAGTCGCGCATTTCGCATTCGCTGATTCGCCTCAGTGGTGTTGCCAGAGCTTGAATATCATGTAATAGGTTAAAACTGAAGAGTCCATTGTCATGAATATGGCAGTTGGCCTGGAATGCAAACGCGACAGCTGAATATAAGGTCCTGGGTTCGATACCCATGTCAGTAACACTCTTATAGATATTTTTAACCGACGTCCAAAAAGGAGGAGGTTATATTATAATCGTAGCGTGTTTTCTTTTTTTTTTTTTTTTTTTATGTATGTCCGCTGATTTCTCCATCAATTGTGGACCGATTTTGAAAATCCTTTTTTTGTTTGAAAGGGTATGCTCTCAAATTGGTCCCGTTTTATAAGTTTTGAGTTAGCTTCAATAATACGTACTTAGTATGTCAACGATATGATAAGTTCCTGTCACTGGTAGCAGGTAGTGGTATTCGAATTTGTGTGGGGTAGGTACCACAACAAAAAATGAAAAAAAAAAGAAAAAGTTGTAGTGTAAAAAGTTATTTTACCATTATAAAATTGTCGGTAACATCCTAGAGTCAGGATGTTATGCTTAGTTGGTGGCAATATACTCACCATTTACCACATGTACCAAATTTCGGAGCAAATTGGCTGTGACGGCTGGACAGACAGACACACGCGTGATCCTATAAGGTTCTATTTTATCCTGTTGAAATACGGAACCCTAAAAATTGGTGTAGACTGCATGTACCTCTGCTTACTCCTTGAGGAAAACAGCCGTGATTTTACACGTTACTTTCTCCACAGAACTCAAAAAACTTCAAATGCGATATATGCGAATGTTCTTTCGGCTCCGAAGTGTCATTCAATTATCATAGAAACAAACACGCGCGTCGCTATGAATGTGGGGCGTGCGCAGAGCGGTGCAGCAGTAAGAGAGCTGTTATCAAACATTATGAGATGGTACACTATCACGGGTGAGTGTTATATTATGTGTGTGTGTCATACAACTATCATACAAACTAACACGTTCGTCGCTATGAATACGGCGCTTGCGAAGAGCGGTGCAGCAGTCAGAGAGCTGTCATCAAACATTATGAGATGGTACACTATCATGGGTGAGTGAATAGTAGCCAACCCCTAGTGATTCCTATTAAGGGGATATCCCGATTGCGACCGATTTATACCGAAAATGTATTACTGTAAATAATCCACTCACACCCACACATCCCTATATAAAGTAATTAACTGCGTTTGCGTAACAAACACGAGTTTTAGAAAAAACAACTATAAATCTTGCATATAAGGTTCAGTTTTCGCTACAATTTCATTTTTTTAATGACTTTTTCAACAGTACTAGTCAGTATAAAATCAACTTTATTTACACTAGCATAAAGTTGATGTTTGGTTAAGTGGAAATAACATCAATTGGAAATAAGGATTTAAATAGACTTTAGGTACAGAATAATTAATTCTGAAATATAGTGAAATAACATCATTGTTATGATGTTTTTTCATTCTTCTTAATTCCGTATGCAATCTAAATAAAAAAATAAAAAAATTGAATTATTATTATTACAAATCCTTACTAAACAGGACGGCAGGGACATCGACGCGAAAACTGTTACCATGGATTCAGTACATGATTCTGAACCCCACTGCGTTGAAACTATTCGTCGGTTATTAAAAAAAAAAAAAATACTGCTGTTCCATACATTTTGACCGCGTAGGTTTTGTACCATGCACTTTTCTATGAAACAGCGGTTTTTCGTCGATGTCCCTGCCACCCTGTATTAACCTTTAATTTTGAAGTATATGTTGATTTACATTGAAAACATCCCATAGATTTAGTTTTATATGATAATATCTTTTGTTCCCAGACCGTCAATAGAGATCGATGTACAAAGTCATCACCAAAATGGCGGCACAACGGATGATGCAGAGGGCACCGAGGATAATAGGTAACATTACATAACTCAGTATTTTTATCTCACGAAGCGTTTTAGCTTTGGATTCAGTACATGATATTGAACACCTCTGCGTTGAAATTTTTCGTTATTTTGTTATTAAAAAAAAAAAATCTGCTGTTTCATAGAAACTTTTCTATGAAACAGCAGATTTTTTTTTTTTTAACAATACCTATGCGGTCAAAATGTGTGGAACAACTGTTTTTTTTTTTAAATAACCGACGAAAAATTTCAACGCAGGGGGGTTCAGTATCATTTACTGAATCCATGGTTTTAGTTTTCGCCTCGATGACTCTGCCACCCTGTATAGCTTTTTTTTTTTTTTTTGAGGGTGGGAAATCATCAAATAACTTCTCCCGCTCTGGGCGGAGCGGGAGGGCGTGTCAGACTCTTACTGACTAAAACCCACCCGTGTTCCTTCGGCTGCCCTGTTGCCGGGGGCCACGATCTCCCTTTCGGTTTTCTTCGCAACCCCGGCAGGCATCGGCCCTAGTGGACCCCTTCGAATCTGCTGACATCTCTTTGAGGCGCGCGTGGAACACAACGCGCCGTCGACCCGGGCCTGGTCTTTATCGGACGGTGAGCCACCCATTGCTCACCGTCCGCAAGCCCGCGCATACGGTGGCCGGAAATCGCCTCGCGATTCCCGACGCCCAGGGCGTCTCCTCCTGCGGCGGTTAGGGGCATGAGGGCGCTAAATTTGCCTCTCCCTCAAGCGTTCCGCCTCCTCCTTCGCGAGCATTACCGCTTCGCAGAAGGAGGTGACGGCCTCCCATTTCCTCTCGCTCCGTAACATGGCCTGAACCAGGGCCGGACGCGAGAGATCACCGCCGCCGATCGCCTCCACGAGGACACGGCGATGCTCCGCCCAAGCTGGGCAGACCTCCACCGTATGCTCCACCGTGTCCTCCGGGCGATCCACACAATGGTGACACCCGGGCGTTTCCTCCCGACCCTGTATAGCTGTGGATGTCTTCGTATGCTCACTTTTTGTCAAGAAAAACCGCGAGCTATAGTTTGACCGAGACCACTGTTCCGGGTCCTAGGTATGTGCGCGGCGAGACGGCTAGGCAGTGCAGGCCGCTCATTCGTCAACGCTCACGGCGCGCGGCGTCCCGCCTGCCGCTCATTGGTCAACGCTGCCCCCATCGCGGCATTCTTAAAGCTCGGAACAGCGGTCCCGGTCAAACTATAGTATTAACTGTAACTCTTTTCACAGTACAAAGTCATCAGCGACATTTTCGTGCGAGTTCTGCGACAAGAGTTTCAGATGGAAGGCGTCTCTAAGGAAACACGTTGAAACTCACAGAATAGAGACCGGACAGAAACGGAAACCTTATTGTGAACCATGCAGGTGAGGAGGAATTTCCATTCTAAGTCGTTTGAAATAAAGCTCTGTGTCCCACAGCAGAGCAAAGTTCTCTTCTCATACAGAAAAGGCATGAGCATTGATCACCACGCTTGCTATCTGTAATTGCCAAAATCGGAACTAAAGCCGCCATCTTGTTTTTAGGGTTCCGTAGTCAACAAGGAACCCTTATAGTTTCGCCACGTCCGTCCGTTTGTCTGTCCGCGGCTTAGTTCTTTTTTTTTATATAAATAGCATCTCGCAGGTCAACCTAGGAGGTTGTCGGCTGCTTAGCCGGACCTTCCTGTGGCTGCCTCAATAAATTAAGGCCTCCAGCCAGGGCATAAAACTTAGAAACTAAGCGACTACACGCTAAGGGCACCCCCTGTGGGGTACGGACCTCGGCTTAGGGCGTCGCTGGTGGAGGACAGCAGGGGACGGGCTGGATCGGATTAAGCGGCTTAGCTCAGATACTCTTTAGACCAGATAGTGCCATCCATGAAGATGGGCCCCACTCTTTCTAATCGTTTACAGTACAAGTGTGCAACATATCTCTAGTGCAGTGGTCGGCAAACCGCGGCTCGCGAGCCGAATGCGGTTCTTTGGCCTGTAAAGTGAGTTTTTAGTCAAAATTACAAAGATTTATTTCCAAAGTATTTTCATCCAAAAATTAACAGAACATCGAAAATTTATCATTTTCTGTAACTTTCAAAGTTTTCATACGTTAACAAAGTCAAAGTCAAATCATTTATTTCAAATAGGCCCATGTATAGCATTTTTGAACGTCAAAATGTACAAAATAATATAATTGATTCTAGTCGCCCCTTCCAAAAGGTAGTTTTCGTATGGAGAAGAATGGGCAAGAAACTCCATCGTTACTCTTTTAAAATGTTTTACAATAGTTTGTATAAGTACGTACATTAGTTAAATAATTATATGTGAAGACGATGCACCTAGAATAAAATTTAATTATTTACAAACATTGTAAAAGTAGACGATTTTCCTATGTTTTTTTTTAAATTAATAAGTCAGTGTGTGAGGAAGACTTGTCAGTAAGTAAGATGCTGTCATCAAGTTATAATCAGCCGATATGATGATGGTGATGAAGGCATCCTACTTCTTAGCAAGTGTTGTGGAGTGGAAGAGGGTGGGAGTTTTAAGGATTAAGAAAAGTGTATTGAGACAGTGTGGACACAAAAAGAATTGGCTCTTATAAGAAATCTTCGTTACCTATAGTATTGATATTTGGCTCTATTCCTGGGCGTACCCTCGGTGGGGCAAGGTGGGGCATCTGCCCCACCCTGGTCCCTGACTCGAAGCTAGAAATTTAGGTTTAATAAGTAACAAAATTACCTAGTTATTAATTCGGAAAAATTCAAAATGACTGCGCGAAACAATACAGTATCGATTAATCGAGCGTGTTTGCGAAGTTAGATCGAGATTAATTCCTGCTAGTTATTATAGAATTTATTTACTTCTGCCCCACCCCTAACAAAATGTTGGGTATGCCCATGGCTCTATTGTCAAATGAGTTTACCGACTACTGTAGTGTTTTAGTTTCGTCGTGTTTACTAATTACGCGCTCATAGGTAATTAGTGTGCATTAAAACTAGCGGCATGTTACACTCTTGTACTGTAAGCGTTTTTTTTTTTTACCCAAGTATTCTCCCTATCAAAAGCACCTGTAAATGGTTTATTTGAAATAAATTCATGCTTTGAGTTTGAGTACGTATAATAGAGAAAAAAAAATGTGTTTTGTTTTGAAAACAGACATCAAACGAAAAATTCTCAACACATTATTTTTATTATTTTCAGGCTATCGTTTACAAATACATCGAATCTTCAGAAACATGTGAAAACTAGCTCTAAACATCAAATACAATTAAAACTTAGGTAAGATAAAAAACTGCCTTAATAATCTTTTTGAACTACTTTTGGTTGCTTTTGTTAAATCTTACCAAGAGGTATCGTGTTACCCAGTAACTGGGTTGTGGAGATTAGATAAGCAGTTGGACTATATAAAATACTGGTATTCAGCTGCATCCGGTTAGACTGGAAGCCGACCCCAATATAGTTAGGAAAAGGCTAGGTAGATTTATATAAACTGTCGAAAAATTGTGAACTGGGTGAAATGGGTTAGGTTAGAGCTATGACAAACCGCGCGCGAGCCGAGCGAGCGCTACTTTCAAATAGCTCGCAGCTAGGCAGGCTATTTAGTATTAGCGTAAACTGTGTTACGTCGCAAGCAAGTTTGATACCAGTTCACTATTTGTCAGTTTCTCATGGATAGATTATAAACTGTCGATAAATAATGCATTTATGATAAATTTCTTTTGGTTCAGAACCAAGTCCAATTCTACAATGACATACAAAATCGATAGATACATTGAAAATCATTCTTAACTTCCTCATTGGTGTACTAGTAGATGGTAACGTCTGTTAATCGTATCCTAGATTCGAAAACACCATATCGAGAAAAGTGCTATTGGGTTTTCCATAAACAAATAGTTGTGGCTCGAAGTCTGGCTTAGTGCCAAGCAGTACAATAAAGTGAAAACATGGTGAATTGCATATGAATTGCAGCGGGCCCTATCAGAATACCAGCGCTGCGGTATTTGTTTTTTTTCAAATATCGTAGCATTATGCTGAGATAGGAGCCTTTTTGGCCTCGTACAGGTCTTCTTTTTTGTTTACACAATTTTCTTCTTTTAAATTTTTATGTTTTCTGAAATTGTTATTATATTTTTTGTTTACAAAATTTTCTTAGTTTCAATGTTGTGTATTTCCGGTGCGGCCCAAATAAAAAAAAAAATCTTTCTTTTTGTTTCTTACTAATTGTCACCCACAATGGGCCTCATTACAAGGCTAAAAGTCACCCAAAAGGCAATGGAGAGGGCTATGCTTGGAGTTTCCCTACGTGATCGAATCAGAAATGAAGAGATCCGCAGGAGAACCAAGATAATCGACATAGCCCTAAGAATTGCCAAAGTTAGTGGCAGTGGCAGGGCACATTGCTCGCAGAGCAGATGGCCGATGGGGTCGAAAGGTTCTGCAGTGGCGACCGCGTACCGGAAGACGTAGCGTTGGAAGGCCTCCCACAAGGTAGACCGATGACCTTGTGAAGGCCGCAGGAATCCGCTGGATGCGGGAAGCACAGAACCGGTCGTAGTGGCGGTGCTTGGGGTAGGACTATGTCCAGCAATGGACATCTTTCGGCTGAAATGATGATGAAGTTCAATTTCACGCAGTGAAATTCTACTAAACCTTTCATAATTATTTTCTACTAAAGTTATTTTCAATAAAATGATAAGGTGTTGTGTATTGTATAGCATCTAAAAGAAAGAAAATACGTTTTTTCGTTTATTTTTTCTTTGCACACTTAATTTTGTGGATTGTGTCATACTCTCTAAAGCTAGAGAGACAAGGGCAGAAAAAATAAAGATATACACTCTTTTAATTTTTCTGCCCTTGAAAGTACTTTTACTATTATTATTTATACTAAAGAGAAAAGGAGAGGCTTGTGACCTTTGAGTTTGTTTCGGTCTTTCATCTCGAGAGTAATCAGGAAAAACCAAACTCATCTTATTTTATAACATAATTTAAATTTGATGTTTTTTAACCAATCCACAGGGTACTATAAAATTTCAGATTATTTAGAAGATAAATAAAAAGCTTGGGATTGAGCTGCTCGCTCTGCTAAGCCATAAAACTTGACATTTTAATCTATATATATAAAATTCTCGTGTCCCAATGTTAGTCGCCACACTCCTCCGAAACGGCTTGATCGATTCTTATGAAATTTTATATGTATATTCGGTAGGTCTGAGAATCGGTTGTAATCTATTTTTCATATCCCTAAGTGATAAGGGTGGTCCACCCCAATTTTTTTTTTATTTATGCTAGGCTTGCATGAATTTTGATGATATCTCGGTAAATGGGTTGGTAGGTAGGGTAGGTAGGTAGGTAGGTTTAATTATTATGTAGGTTGGTAGGTAGGGTAGGTAGGTAGGTAGGTAGGTTTAATTATTGTGAATGTGAGGACTATGTGGATATTTTTATTATTTCTCAGCTAGTTTTAATGATGGTCTGGCAGTTTGAGTATTTTATGCGGCCTAGTCCAATGTTCTTTGTTATTGTTCGTCGAGTTGAGCTCCTTAAGTTCTGAGTTGAGCTCCACGATTACTTACAAATGCTTGCACTGACTGAATAGATCCACCCAAATCTGTGTGATTCTTTCCTCAAAAGACCATTTCAGACACATAGTCCTCATATGGCCTGACCAAGATTATGTCTGAACTTTAAAAGAGACTGCGACTTCTGAGTTTGTTTCGGCTTTTCTTCTCAGAGTAGTCAGATAGGAAACGCCGAACTCATCTTACTTATTTTTTTTTAATATGACGTGTAAAAGTGATGCCGATTTCCTATTTACATAATAAACAATTTCATTTCATTTAATTTCACAGAAATAAATATTATTTATCATCATTTATTTACTCCGACCTTGTTCACCACCAGGAAACTAACAGAATCTCTACCCGAAGATTCCTCAAACCCCGAGAACCATCAACAGCGTATAGACCAGATCAAATGCTCCGTGAACAGCGCCAAAGAGAAGTTCCCGTGCCCACAATGCGATAAGAAGTTCCAGTGGCGAGGCAATCTACTGAGGCATCTTAATAGTCATGTGGCGAGGTGAGGAGTATTCAAAATATTATCATTTATCACTAAATAGTGCCAAATGTGGTTAGGTAAGAAGTAGCACAAATATTATTATTGTCACTAAATAGTGCCACAGAAAAGTTCCCGTGCCCACAATGTGATAAGAAATTTCAGTGGCGAGGTAATCTACTGAGGCATCTTAATAATCATGTGGCGAGGTGCGAAGTAGTCAAAGAATTATCATTTGTCACTAATTAGTGCCAAATGTGGCTAGGTAAGAAGTAGCACAAATATTACTATTGTCACTACATAGTGCCAGGGAAATGTTCCCGTGCCCACAATGTGATAAGAAGTTTCAGTGGCGAGGCAATCTGCTGAGGCATCTTAATAGTCATGTGGCGAGGTGCGAAGTAGTCAAAATATTATTATTTGTCACTAAACAGTGCCACAGAAAAGTTCCAGCGTCCGTAGTGCGATAGGAAGTTTCAGTGGCGAGGTGAGAATTAGTCTAAATATTATCCCGTGTCACTAAATAGTGCTAACGAAAAGTACCAATGACCGCTAAGTAATAACAGCACGGGTCGGTCCATCAAGTTAAGCACGTTAAGCCGTTGGTCCCGGCTGACATTCGTGGATCTTTGACAGTCGTTACGCGTCGTCAGAAGACCGAAAGTCTGACCACCAGTCTTACCAAGGCGTATCGTATTACCCAGTTACTTGGTTGTGGAATCCGGTTAGACTGGAAGCCGACCCCAACATAGTTGGAACAAGGCAGGGCATATTGATTGATGTAGATGGATCGTACCGATACGACAGAGTAACCTCCATTTAATATGTTTTAATAATACAGTCAAACCTGGGTATAATATTTCTATTTTCTTAATGCTCCTCGGGTATCATCGCATTTCTGAATACAAACGAATGCTGATTTCCATGTCCATCAATTATTAGATTTATCGTGTATAATAATTTGAATTCAGAACTAAGTACTTTATTGCTGTTTTGTTTTGATTTCCGTGTGAACTATATAGAGTTGTAAAACTATTTTTAACCGACTTCAAAAAAAGGAGGAGGTTCTCAATTGCGCGACAAAAGGACGAATAACTCAATGTCGCGCCAACCGATTTCGATGATTCTTTTTTTATAGCAACTCATGCAATTTTTCTTGGAAGGCACCATTTGGTGAAGAGGAACTGATGATGAAGACCACAAATGGCCACCGGAATCCTCAATAATAAGTATTTCACGGGTTGCGATTCGATTACTTAAATATGGCTGCAATGCAATTTATGCTCGTCACAATGCATATGGAGAAGTGGAGCTGATGGTTAACTACCAGGAGAACTCCTCTACGATTAACGTCCCTGTATCGGGAAAAGCAATATTTTGTAAAAAGGTGATGAGCAGTTGAGATTAGGCTGTTGTAACTTAGGTAAATTACAAACTACCCACTAAAAAGCGAGAAATAAAAACCTTTTTTTTTGTATAAAAGTTGTCCTATCTGTCACGCCTGCGACTTTAGCGGCTTTCCTCGTATTTTTTTAAATAAATTACATTAATTTAAAAGAGTATTAACAACTCTATATACTTCCAAGTCGATTGAGAGCATCCGGTCTGCACCAAGTGCAAAGGGCAACTGATAGAAATCCGACAACTTACGAAACACGAAGTTTGCCGAGGGTCATTAAAAAAATATAAATACTAAGTAAGAACTGGGTAAGCGAGAAAACTCTATATATGAGAGTAATTGCCAGGTCACGTCATTTTAACCATCTTAAGCCTCTATAAGTGAGGCACAAATGCACCTATAAGAGAAAGGTTTTTTTCACACGTGGACCTCTTTAACTGACTTCAAAAAAAAGGAGGAGGTTCTCAGTACGTCGGATTTAAAAAAAAATATAGATTCCCTGATCACTCGAACACGGCTGAACCTATTTGAAAAATCATTTTTTTGTTTGAAAGGGTATACTCCCAAGTTGGTCCCATTGTCATTTGGTCACAATCTGATGATGGAATCGAGGGAACTCTTCAAATATTATAGGCACATCTATATCGATTTGAGTATTTTTTATAGTAACTCGTGCGTGCTCTCCAAATTACACACCAACACACTAAAGAGTAAGATTTTTTTTAAACCAAAATTAGAACCGACTTCCAAACTACAAAGTGAAAAATAACTTTAATTTCAGAAGTCGGTGGCAAAAAACTTTAAATACTGATTGATCCAAAGACACCGACTTCCGAAATTAAAGTAATTTTTCACTTTGTAGTTTGAAAGTCGGTTGTATTTTTGGTAAAAAAAAAATAAAAATAACTGAGACTGCTATTTGCCTGTACCTCTATAAGCGACAGCCGAGCGTAATTTAACATTGCTATTCGAATAAGTCAAAATAATAATAATTAATAATTATTATCCTTTATTTCACTTAAATACACATAATTTATATTTTTAAATATTAAAACATATAAATATAAAAACATTTAAAAATATAAAAAATAGTAGCCCACCGGTATCGGGAACAGGATCCAAGTTACCGGCGGTCAGGGCTCCAGGGAGAGGAACCTTCTGACAATGCGAGCCGTGTCCAGGAGTACCGCTCTTTGGATCAAGCCCTTGATCCAGCTGCCCAACGAGAGCCTCCTTAGGTGTTGGTCGAGGCTCTTAGCGATTAAGCCATTGGCTGTCACGACTATCGGCACAATGATTGCTGAATCTACATCCCACATGTCGACAACCTCGCGAGCCAAGTCAAGATACTTGATTTGTTTATCTTTCTCAGCTTTCACGAAGTTCTTGTCATGCGGGACCGTTATGTCAATAATCATTGTGCGCCGCTCTCCTCGATCCACCACCACTATATCAGGCTTATTGGCAACAATAGTCCTGTCAGTGATGATGGATCGATCCCAGTACAATGTGATATTTCCATTTTCGAGAACTGGGTCGGGCACATACCTGTAGTACGGCATTTCCGATTCCACAAGGCTGTACTTCAGAGCAAGTTGCTGGTGGATAATCCTGGCTACAAGGTTGTGTCTATGCAAGTACTCTTCATTAGCTAGACGAGAACACCCGGAGATAATATTATTATGTCGGATTGATTCTCCCGGACGGTGGCATGCCCGACAGATGTCAACCGTGCCGTCCTTCACAATAAATCTCCGGTAATTGTTCGTCATCATAACTTCGTCCATAATTGCACAGACAAAACCTTCGGTTTCCCCAAAGAGGTCACCAAAACGCAGCCAAGTTACGGACGCTGGTAAATCTACATCGGGCCCATGTAGGGCCCGGAAGTAGCGTCCGTGAAGCTCCTTACTCTGCCATATCTCCATGCGATCCTTAGTGTCAAGCACTACAGGCTTGCGCCAGTTCTCTTTAGCCAAGGAGAGCGGGGTAAGGCCCTTGTCCACCACGACCACATCTCGATGCATCCCCACGTCGACTCCAAGGAAATATTCCCTGAGACTGCATATCTCGCGATTGTGGAGGGTCTTAGCGTTTAAAAAGCCTCGACCTCCACACTTTCGCGGGATATACAGTCTCATTACTGATGACCGTGGGTGATGCATTCGATATGCAGTCAGCAACGTACGGACCCTCCTATCCAAGGCGTCGAGTTCGGTCTGAGTCCATTTGAGTATGCCGAAAGAGTATATCAAAACCGGCATAACCCAACCGTTGAAGGCGCGCACCTTGTGTCCGCCTGATAGAAGACTATTTAATACTTTTTTCAGGCGGCCAAAGAAGCGCTCCTTCAACGATTGTTTCATGTCAGTAACATTGATGCCCAACGCTTCCGACATACCCAAATACTTATAGGTTTCGGATGCGGAGAGGGCTCTAAGGTTTATGGAATCCGAGAGTTGGGTTCCCACGGATTCCACAATCTCCCCTCGCTTTACATGCATGACCGCACATTTGTCCACACCAAATTCCATCCTGATGGCGTTACTGAAAGTTTCAGTTACTTTCAGTAGCTCCATCAGTTGCAAATTGTTGGGGGCAAAGAGTTTTAGGTCATCCATGTAGAGGAGGTGAGATATAACCTGACCACCTCTCCTCAACCGATAGCCAAGACCTGAAGCCTCCAGCAGTGTGCTTAGAGGATTCAGGGCTAAGCAGAACCAGAGCGGACTCAAACTGTCGCCTTGAAATATGCCTCGCTCGATCCTTATCGGCTCGCTATTCCTCTGGATATTTCGACATCCTGGATAGCGAAGGACCGTCCTCCATTGCCCCATACACGACATCAGGAAAGTGCGCAGAGTTGTATCTACTTTATACAACTCCAGCACCCTCATGAGCCATGTATGTGGCACCGAGTCATAGGCCTTCTTATAATCTATCCAGCATGTCGACAGATCCTTTCGGGAACGGCGAACCTGTTGGTTAATGGCCATATCAATGAGGAGTAGCTCCTTAGTACCGCGGGACCCGTTCCTACATCCATTTTGAGAGGCAGACATGATGGAGTTGGTGTCAATATGTTTGTTAATTTTAGCTCTCAAAATGGATGTAAGGACTTTATAGACTGTTGGTAAACACGTGATCGGTCTATAATTTTTGGGTTCCGCGGTGCTACCAGATTTATGGAGCAGGTGGGTAACTCCTGTCGTTAGGAACTGGGGTAGCGAACCAGACTCCAAAGCAGTCTGGTACTGAGCCGCCAAGCGAGCATGCGATCTTAAAAACCATTTTATCCAGAAATTGTGCAGCCCGTCCGGCCCTGGAGACTTCCAGTTAGGTAACGGATGGACTGCACGAGCTACATCTTGGGGGCAGATAGTAATAGCCCCCATTTCTGGTATTGGATCGCAGGCTCGCTCGACTTCCCGAGTCCAATCACCTTCAGTGTGATTGACAGGTACCGACCAGATGCTGCGCCAAAAAGAGCACATGGCATCATCATCCGGCCGATGTGTGTCAGCCACACCTTGGTCTGGTCGCTCCCAAGCCCTATAAACCCACCTTTCATCGCTCTGGAAGGTGCGATTCTGGGTGTATCGTTCTACTCGCCGCTTATAACTACGAATACGGTTTGCCCATGCATACACTTTCTGCTTCAGGAAGTCGATGCGCTCTGTGACACGGGTCAAATAGTCCTGAGGGCTGATATCAGTCCCTAAGAACGCCCGCCTCACAAAGCGCATCACTCTAGGGCGAGTATTGCCCTCCCTGAAGCAGATTAGTTTGCCGATGAGCGTTCTGGCCCCACCAATACGGCGCTCAATTCTGCACTGCCAAGCTGGTGCGGCTGGTTTTGGTCGTGTAGCTCTAGAGTCATTAGCAAATTTGACGTGAGCTACACGACATGCCGCTACAGCCGCGCAGTACAGAATTGAATGTGTATCAGTGAGGTCTTCGCAGTCATCAAAATAGTTTGACAACTGCGAATCCAGAACCGCCACCAGCGCCTTATTTTTGTTATGCATGGGCAAACGAGGTAAACGTGGTCTAAGTTCGGGCGACATGAACCGATATTCCTGAATCGCACCCTCCAAAGCACTCCTCAATTCTTCATTGCACTGGGTACTTACATTTGTAGCCCTGTCATCAATCCTCTCGTCAGCTTGACTTGTAATTATCTGTGATGGTATTATAACACTCATCTGTGATGGTATTATAACACTCTAATTTATTACTATTATTATTCCTTTATTTCATTTAAATACATATAATTTATATTTTTAAATATTAAAACATATAAAATATAAAAACATTTAAAAATATAAAAAATAGTAGCCCACCGGTATCGGGAACAGGGTCCAAGCTACCGGCGGTCAGGGCTCCAGGGAGAGGAACCTTCTGACAATGCGAGCCGTGTCCAGGAGTACCGCTCTTTGGATCAAGCCCTTGATCCAGCTGCCCAACGAGAGCCTCCTTAGGTGTTGGTCGAGGCTCTTAGCGATTAAGCCATTGGCTGTCACGACTATCGGCACAATGATTGCTGAATCTACATCCCACATGTCGACAACCTCGCGAGCCAAGTCAAGATACTTGATTTGTTTATCTTTCTCAGCTTTCACGAAGTTCTTGTCATGCGGGACCGTTATGTCAATAATCATTGTGCGCCGCTCTCCTCGATCCACCACCACTATATCAGGCTTATTGGCAACAATAGTCCTGTCAGTGATGATGGATCGATCCCAGTACAATGTGATATTTCCATTTTCGAGAACTGGGTCGGGCACATACCTGTAGTACGGCATTTCCGATTCCACAAGGCTGTACTTCAGAGCAAGTTGCTGGTGGATAATCCTGGCTACAAGGTTGTGTCTATGCAAGTACTCTTCATTAGCTAGACGAGAACACCCGGAGATAATATTATTATGTCGGATTGATTCTCCCGGACGGTGGCATGCCCGACAGATGTCAACCGTGCCATCCTTCACAATGAATCTCCGGTAATTGTTCGTCATCATAACTTCGTCCATAATTGCACAGACAAAACCTTCGGTTTCCCCAAAGAGGTCACCAAAACGCAGCCAGGTTACGGACGCTGGTAAATCTACATCGGGCCCATGCAGGGCCCGGAAGTAGCGTCCGTGAAGCTCCTTACTCTGCCATATCTCCATGCGATCTTTAGTGTCAAGCATTACAGGCTTGCGCCAGTTCTCTTTAGCCAAGGAGAGCGGGGTAAGGCCCTTGTCCACCACGACCACATCTCGATGCATCCCCACGTCGACTCCAAGGAAATATTCCCTGAGACTGCATATCTCGCGATTGTGGAGGGTCTTAGCGTTTAAAAAGCCTCGACCTCCACACTTTCGCGGGATATACAGTCTCATTACTGATGACCGTGGGTGATGCATTCGATATGCAGTCAGCAACGTACGGACCCTCCTATCCAAGGCGTCGAGTTCGGTCTGAGTCCATTTGAGTATGCCGAAAGAGTACATCAAAACCGGCATAACCCAACCGTTGAAGGCGCGCACCTTGTTTCCGCCTGATAGAAGACTATTTAATACTTTTTTCAGGCGGCCAAAGAAGCGCTCCTTCAACGATTGCTTCATGTCAGTAACATTGATGCCCAACGCTTCCGACATACCCAAATACTTATAGGTTTCGGATGCGGAGAGGGCTCTAAGGTTTATGGAATCCGAGAGTTGGGTTCCCACGGATTCCATAATCTCTCCTCGCTTTACATGCATGACCGCACATTTGTCCACACCAAATTCCATCCTGATGGCGCTACTGAAAGTTTCAGTTACTTTCAGTAGCTCCATCAGTTGCAAATTGTTGGGGGCAAAGAGTTTTAGGTCGTCCATGTAGAGGAGGTGAGATATAACCTGACCACCTCTCCTCAACCGATAGCCAAGACCTGAATCCTCCAGCAGTGTGCTTAGAGGATTCAGAGCTAAGCAGAACCAGAGCGGACTCAAACTGTCGCCTTGAAATATGCCTCGCTCGATCCTTATCGGCTCGCTATTCCTCTGGATATTTCGACATCCTGGATAGCGAAGGACCGTCCTCCATTGCCCCATACACGACATCAGGAAAGTGCGCAGAGTTGTATGTACTTTATACAACTCCAGCACCCTCATGAGCCATGTATGTGGCACCGAGTCATAGGCCTTCTTATAATCTATCCAGCATGTCGACAGATCCTTTCGGGAACGGCGAACCTGTTGGCTAATGGCCATATCAATGAGGAGTAGCTCCTTAGTACCGCGGGACCCGTTCCTACATCCATTTTGAGAGACAGACATGATGGAGTTGGTGTCAATATGTTTGTTAATTTTAGCTCTCAAAATGGATGTAAGAACTTTATAGACCGTCGGTAAACACGTGATCGGTCTATAATTTTTGGGTTCCGCGGTGCTACCAGATTTATGGAGCAGGTGGGTAACTCCTGTCGTTAGGAACTGGGGTAGCGAACCAGACTCCAAAGCAGTCTGGTACTGAGCCGCCAAGCGAGCATGCGATCTTACGAACCATTTGATCCAGAAGTTGTGCAGCCCGTCCGGCCCTGGAGACTTCCAGTTAGGCAACGGACGGACTGCACGAGCTACATCTTGGGGGCAGATAGTAATAGCCCCCATTTCTGGTATTGGATCGCAGGCTCGCTCGACTTCCCGAGTCCAATCACCTTCGGTGTGACTGACAGGTACCGACCAGATGCTGCGCCAGAAAGAGCACATGGCATCATCATCCAGCAGATGCGTGTCAGCCACACCTTGGTCTGGTCGCTCCCAAGCCCTATAAACCCACCTTTCATCGCTCTGGAAGGTGCGATTCTGAGTGTATCGTTCTACTCGCCGCTTATACCTACGAATACGGTTTGCCCATGCATACACTTTCTGCTTCAGGAAGTCGATGCGCTCTGTGACACGGGTCATATAGTCCTGAGGGCTGATATCAGTCCCTAAGAACGCCCGCCTCACAAAGCGCATCACTCTAGGGCGAGTATTGCCCTCCCTGAAGCAAATTAGTTTGCCGATGAGCGTTCTGGCCCCACTAATTCGGCGTTCAATTCTGCACTGCCAAGCTGGTGCGGCTGGTTTTGGTCGTGTAGCTCTAGAGTCATTAGAGAATTTGAGGTGAGCTACACGACATACCGCTACAGCCGCGCAGTACAGAATTGAATGTGTATCAGTGAGGTCTTCGCAGTCATCAAAATAGTTTGACAACTGCGAATCCAGAACCGCCACCAGCGCCTTATTTTTGTTATGCATGGGCAAACGAGGTAAACGTGGTCTAAGTTCGGGCGACATGAATCGATATTCCTGAATCGCACCCTCTAAAGCACTCCTCAAGTCTTCATTGCAGTGGGTACTTACATTTGTAGCCCTGTCATCAATCCTCTCGTCAGCTTGACTTGTGATGACACTTGACATCTGTGATGGTATTATAACACTTCGCAATGGGGGAGCGATGACATGGCTACTTTGCATTTCACTTCGCAGGCGATCAAGTACAGTGTCATCCAACATATGATTACGCTGGATGACCCGCACCTGATCCGACAGTCGTTGTGCCGAAACGTTGACAGCTGGCTCAAGCACCTGGAAAAGAGAGAGCATCCGAACACGGTACGCGGTCAGATTGTTTCCCCCCTCTGTAGCCCCATAGTATGAGCGCATGACGTTTTCGTTAATGGATCGTGTCCATCTCATGCGCTGCACACTTCCGCCGGGAGCTGGGACCCTATCAGAGGCCGGTGGGCCTCGAGGTCCTAAGCCATCCGGCGGCCGGCGTCTTCCCCGTCGGCGAGCAGGTGGTGGCGTCGTGGGCGGGGAGAAATACTCGTCGCTCGAGCTCGACGCAACTGCCGCGGCCGGTGTCATCACAGCGTTCACAGTGGGGCTGCGTACCGGCGGCGACGAGGCGGAGCTGAGCGGCGAGTCCGGAGGTGGTAGGCGTGCACGTCGAGCTGCTAATCGTGTCAAACTATTATTAATTATTATTATTAGTAATTTATGTTCGAATAAGTCTAAACTTATTCGAACATTTCGTGGAACTAACATTTTTCTGTTCCTCTCAAACTTTCCCAATCAGTCTCAACCTCTATAAGTGAGAAAAGCCACGCTTGTACCTCTATAACAACGGTCGGCAACAGCCGGACCGCGGTCCGGTCCGCAAAAGATCGGAACTTGGACCGCCAAATATTGTTAAATAATATACCTACTATTCAATTAAAATCACCCACACACCCATTCACCCTACACTCGTCACATTAACTCAACATCAAAACACATCCCAAATAAAATATCCTGTACTGTTTATTTTTATCTTTTTTTATTATTAATTATCTAAATTAAGAAAATTACCTTTTAGCATGGAGCAACATTCCATTCTGTGTCTGGAGAAGGGCGTTGCTAGCTGCGCTACAGTTTATACTTTTGAAATGAAATTGTTTAATCTGTAAATAGGAGATCAGAATCACTTTTACACGTCATATTAAAAAAAAAAATAAGCTAGTTGAGTTCGGCGTTTCCTATCTGACTACTCTGAGAAGAAAGGCCGAAACAAACTCAGAGGTCACAGTCTCTTTTAAAGTCCAGACATAATCTTGGTCAGGCCATATGAGGACCATGTAGATTAGTGTCTGAAATGGTCTTTTGAGGAAAGAACCACACAGATTTGAGTGGACCTGTCCAGTCAGTGCAAACTTTTGTCAGTAATCGTGGAGCTCAACTCAAAACTTAAGGAGCTCAACTTTTGCAGCTATCATCGTTTTACTTGTACTTAATTTTATGTTATTGTTCCGAAATCAACTTTTTATGTTTTATATTTATATTTAAAATAATATTTTTTATAAAAATAACTGCCACTTAGAATCTAATTTGATTATTTAGTTCAGCTTTAGGAGGTAGATACAGCTGCAGTTGCTATGCTGTGCTGTGTGGCGCAAGAGAGAGCGTGAAACTGCTTATAATAATTATCTTGTACATATATTATACAAATTTAAAAAAAAAACAACTAGAAAGTATTGAGTTTTTGTTTCTGGACCTCACCTTAGAATTACTTGCCGACCCCTGCTTTATAAGCTTGAAACTAGTGTTACTGAGACACTTCTATAAGCCATTGTTTTCTGTATATTTTCAGAGCGAACGGCGAATTAGTTTGTGAGCCGTGCAACAGAACGTTTTCTTCAATAGCCACTTATAAGCAACACATGAAAATTAGTAGGAAACATGTTAGTGAGAATGATTTCAAGTAAGTATAGTCTACAAGAGATGCTGCGTTGGTCATATTGATACAATCGCGACTGCTTACTTTCTTTTACAATGCTTGTAAATATGCGAACACCATGTATAGATTCTTTTCTATTTTGTGAATATGAGAACGCTGTAGGCTTAGTGGACTGTAGATTTGTTGACCATTTTCTATTTTCTTAAGTACCTGGTACTTATTGAAAGACCTACACTGTCCTCCCATACCTAGTCACACTGTTATTTGAAAGTATTGTAAAAGCCAATTATTTTTAAAAGAGTAACCGTGGAGTTTCTTGCCGGCTCTTCTCCATAGGAAGCGACCAATTGGAACCGTGCACCTATCTTCTGACGTTTCATAAGTGCCCATGTAGGTTTATGTGAAATAAAGATATTTTGAATTGAATTGAATATCTATCACATTATTACAGAATCATGTACTGAATCCACGGTAACAGACCGACGCCGACAGAAGTGAAAAATAAAAAAATCGGCACCGCGGTAATCAACGCGTTGATGTCTTTTTAATGGTCAAAAGGTGGTGTCATCACGGTGTCGCGAAATCAATGATTTAGTCCTATCTCAAAAATGTCCAACGCAACTATAGAAGTTTTCACTTCAAAAATATTTTGCATTTATTCATTTTTATGGAACAAGTTTTCCAGTAGTCAATTAGTTTAGTATTTCTTCAAATTGTCTTATTTAAATATATCCTTCTTATATTCACGCTTGCTGTCCACAGATATATGTGCAGTGACTGTGGCAAGCGCTTCGCTAACAAGACCCGACTCAAAGATCATGTGGATTGGGAGCATCTGAAGAATTACGTACATACATGTCCTGTGTGTCAGAAGGTAAATATGACCTACTTCCGCAAAGGAGGTTGTCGATTCAATTTATAGCCATAATTATTATGACTTCAGCTCGTTTCATTAGTTTTAACACAGATTAATGCAGATGGTTCACTCCGCAAAATTATATTATTTAAATAAAAAGCGACTCTTGCTGAGACACAATAAAGTGCAATTCAGGTCGCACAGCGCTAATTATCAACAGTTATCGTTCGATTTATGCCCTAACACGTGTGACTTCGGATTTTTAATTTGTCTGTGCGATGCACAGTGGAACGAATGTATGGAAGCGGTTGGACGTAGACATGTCCGAAAAATAAGAGTAAAATTATGACAAACTAATGATGCCATCTTATTCGATTACTTAATGCCTTCATAAATTGTGGTGATGAATTTCTTCATAACTCCCATATTTCGGGAGTAATTTGAGAAAATGTGAAATTTTACTATGAAAATGAGTGTATTGAGCTCTCTCCCTCCTGATTCCGGGCTTGTTTCAAGTAGCGGTCTCTAATATCGTAATGCTATTACTAAGAGCTATATTTAATACTAAGACACATAGTGCGCCAAATGTGCACTTTCTGGGATAAAAGGAAATGAAAATTTAAAAAAAAAAACGTTTTTTCCCCATTTGTATTTACTTTAAACCGCAGACAGACTTATTAAGAGGTCTATAAATATATTATATATATACAGAAATATATATTAACAAAAATATTCACAAGAACTGATGAGAGTATGACTTTTAAGTAAGTTGATAATAAATTACCTAGTTTCATTAAAAGTACAATAAATAATTAAGACGTAAGCTCTAATTTACTAAGTTACACATTTTAAAACAATAACATCATTTAATTATCTTCGTCATCATCATCATCATCAATTAATTCAAATTCAGAATCGATGTCCGCTAAATCATTTATGTTAACAAATTCGATATCACTTTTCTCAGAATCCGTAAGCTCATAAAATTCCTTAAAAGAAGATTTTTTTACAAACTTATTTCCTTTTGGACGGATACTTGTAACAAGTGGATCAGAAGACAGTAAAAGATTGTGCATAATATCTTCATTGCATGAGATACTGCTATGCTTTCGAGAATGCCCCTCTCTATATTTTCTAAAATCTTTATTTCTAGCCTCAGATGCCTCTTCGGATAGAAAACCAATGGGCACAATTGACATGTTCTGAACTATGTCTGGCCCATGCATTAAAATTTTATGAAGTGAAGAAGGCATATAATACCATGGGTATAACTCCACGTAAAGCTTAGCAGTATCAAAGCAGAACTCTCGGAATTTAGTTACGTTGATCTTCTCTCCTGATGAAATACACTGCAAGATCACACAGATTTTTCTTAAAAGCATAGCATCTATTCCGGTCAGTTCAGCAGATTTAGTGTAGTTTTCAAAAAATCTCCTTGCCGAGTTGCCATTGTTGGTGGATCCACTGCCTTGTTTCACAACATCGAGAAGTAAGCCCGTTTCTCTTCTTACAGCCTCTTGAACTCTTTTCTTCCTGTCATCAACTTGCCTTTTTGCTATATCACCCCTTACTTGCCATGATTTTATGTCTAATTTGTAGGAAATGTGTAATAAGCATTCCATTGAGCGAATCCAAGCGTGAAGGGTGCTTAAGCTATATTTATACATGTCCTCGTTTGCGTGTTTATCTTTGATTAACTCTAAATTATTCATTTCTTTAGGACAAGCCTTGCATATGTCACACACTGAAGCTGCTGTATTGGATATAATGGAATGAATTTTACCATCAATCATTGTCAACAGCAGTTGGTGTTTGACACTAATTCCATCAGTGATGGTGGATGGAGTTAAGGCTTCAATCTCTGCTTCGATTTCAGCCATCTCTCTCTGCACATTTTCTTTGGTTTCCTTTATAAACTTAAACAATATTGGCCGGCAAAATGAAGTGGAAGATGGTCGCTCGTTTTCCCAAATTGTTACACCTTTTGAGACGAGCCGCAGTGGTACAAGACTAATCATAAAATTACTAGCAAGATCGATTTGCTCATCTTCACTCGTCCTTTGATGATAAATGCTTTGGCTAGATGATCCGTCAAAACCCCATTTGCTGGTCAATACGAGCTGTTGATTGGGATCAACAGGGGTTTCTAACGACCTAATAAGTCTTCTTGAGGTTAAATCCATCAAGGCTTGTAATTTGATTTTTGCAGAGCTCTCTGTAACTGTGAGATCTTCTTTGGCCGGATA
Source organism: Omphaloscelis lunosa (assembly GCA_916610215.1). Lineage (NCBI taxonomy): Eukaryota > Metazoa > Arthropoda > Insecta > Lepidoptera > Noctuidae > Omphaloscelis > Omphaloscelis lunosa. The sequence continues at coordinate 7,855,347 of OU744270.1, forward strand.
GCACTTAATTTTTTCTTTAACCAACATGTAGTAACTCGGGTATTGAAGAGCTCCTTCTTGAGTGTTGAAATCCCGAAGAGTGTTATAGCGCCATTTCGATAAGTTCATCGATACATAAAGAGCCAATGCCTTCAAAGGGGATATTTCCCGTACCTGAATTGATTTACCTTCAATGAAGGCTTTGATTTTTGAGGCCTCTTCTGGATTCTCCGTCAAGTATTTCATAACATAAGCTGTATCGCTTTGTCCTGCCTTTTGAAGCGCCCTTTCGGCCGAAAACATAATTTCAGCGCTGCTACTGCTGCATGAAAGACTATCTTCAGTGGTGCGTCTTCTTTTTTGCCGGTTACTAAGGTCCTCAAAAGATTTACGAGGACTAGGATGTGTACAAGTTGAAGCATCAGATTTAGCAGGAGAAATTATGGGCTCGATGACGTCACTTATATTTTCTGTAGAAGGTTCCATATTTTCATTCTGTAATTCCGGCCATTGAATTGCAGCCTGTAGCCAAATCTCATGTTTCTTCCGAAACTTATCTGTGCTTCTTCCAGACTGTGTCCATTTTGCATAAATGCGGTAGCAAAATCGACGACACCAGTCTTTTAAACTTGTTTCAGCACTTTCACATAACTGAACACAACTGTTATCTTTTAAAACACTGAACAAATAGTTAAAGTCGCGTAAATCTTTATGTGCGCGTGCGCATAAAGCAACGTGAATATCAAGATTTGTATTAAAATTTGGAAAATACATTGCGAGATTAGCTTGGATACAACGAGGTGTAAATCAACACTGATTTTAAAGTTACTAATAGTGACCTATTTATATAAAATCCAGGTATCCCAGGTATCCTTTGTTAAATATTGCAAGGTAATTAGTTATTGTGATAATTAGTAAATGATGCATGCTAAATTAGTGTATTAAGAGCCATTTAGTAATTAAATAATAGCAATGTTCTTATCAGTAATCATTAGTGCATCAGTTTTATATGTAAACCTTAAGTCCCTAATTATATATCCTAATTAGCTTATATCTTCTCTAATTGGCTGATCAGAAATGTTATTGTAATAAGGTAAACCTTTAGAAAAACGGTTTTAATCAACAAAATAAACAAAAAATTAAAAAATTGTGTTATAAAATAAACATCACTCTTTATCCCAGAAAGTGCACATTTGGCGCACTATGTGTCTTAGTATTAAATATAGCTCTTAGTATTAGCATTATGATATTAGAGACCGCTACTTGAAACAAGCCCGGAATCAGGAGGGAGAGAGCTCGATACACTCATTTTCATAGTAAAATTTCACATTTTCTCAAATTACTCCCGAAATATGGGAGTTATGAAGAAATTCATCACCACAAGTTATGAAGGCATTAAGTAATCGAATAAGATGGCATCATTAGTTTGGCATAATTTTACTCTTTTTTTTCGGACATGTCTACGTCCAACCGCTCCCATACATTCGTTCCACTGTGCGATGTCGTGTAAATCTACTTCAAACAAAAGGAGGAGGTTCTCAGTTCATCGATTTTTTTTTTAAATGTATGTTCCCCGATTACTCGAAGACGGCTGAACCGATGTGAATTTTTTTTTTTTTTTTTGTTTGAACGGGTATACTTCCAAGTTGGTCCCATTGGCATTAGGTCACGATCTGATGATGGGCTCTTGGAGAAATCGAGGGAACTCTTCAAATATTATAGGCACACCTATAGCGATTTGGGTATTTTTTATAGTAACTCGTGCATTTGCTCTCGAAAAGCACCATTTGGTAAAGTGGAACCGATAAATTACAAACCAACACACAAAAAGTGAAAAAAAATTACAGTTTAAGTTATTTTTCACTTTGTAGTTTGGAAGTCGGTTGTATTTTTGGAAAAAAAAAAATTGTCGACTTTTTTGTCGTAGTTGAGTTTTAGTTTTTATAACTTACATAACATCACGCCTGTAATCCCCGAAGGGTTAGGCAGAGGTGTACCTATAGTACACCCACGTTTCGCCAGGTATGTTTAAGTCCCATGTAATAGAGGGCGAGCCTATTGCCATCAACCGGGCACGAATCCAGACTCCGTGCTGCTACTGAGAAATTCCAGATGGAAAAACCCAATAACAGTTTGCACGACCCGGGAATCGAACCCAGGACCTCTCTTTCGCAGTAGCGCTTGCGACCACTAGACCAACGACGATAACTTTTAATTCTTTATCCCGATATTCGAGATTTACTAATCAAAATCCTGAAATGGTAAGCGACCTCTGTTGCTGACTTTACGATGTGTGATGCATTAATATTAAGTTGTATTTTCTCAAACATGCATGGAAATATTGTAATTATTTTCGAAAAAGGAACACGCGAAATATCGAATTTACGGTCAAAGAAAATCAAATCCATTGCAGGAGCAATTTTTGAATTTGAAAGATTACAACACTCCAGCAATGTTGTATGAAACGGCGTGCTGGGTTTATTAAATACTCTTTGATTGGATCTCTTTTATCATTCTTGGCATACCAAAGTAAGCCTCTTTGCTTAGTATACCTACGAGTTAATTTCAACTCTTTATTAGTGACTTTTGTGCACATGATAATTATTCAGATTTATTACAGTTGTAATAGCAATCATGTAATTGCGTTTAATTAAAATAGGTTTTTATTTTTATTAATTTATATATCTTTTGTATAAATTCTTTTCTATTTTGTGAATGTGAGAACGCTGTAGGCTTAGTGGACTGTAGATTTGTTGACCATTTTCTATTTTCTTCAGTACCTGGTACTTATTGAAAGTCCTACACTGCTCTCCCATACCTAGTCACACTGTTATTTGAAAGAATTGTAAAAGCCAATTATTTTTAAAAGAGTAACCGTGGAGTTTCTTGCCGCCTCTTCTCCATAGGAAACGACCAATTGGAACCGTGCACCTAGCTTCTGACGTTTCATAAGTGCTCTTGTAGGTTTATGTGAAATAAAAATATTTAGATTTTTTTTAGTACAATTTGCGTTCACGTGGCTGTATAGCCATAAATGCGTTTGCCTTTCGGCACAGATGATAAATAGAAAATTGGCGGCAAAGCTGAAAATTCGTCTTGATTTGTTATCTACATACATAATAAAAATTATGTTTTATTTCCCTGCATTCTTTTGAGAAAAGTACTATATATGCCTCGGCGGAAATGGCAATTGCCTGTCTCGTATTAGTGAAGTCCTCGCCCACAGCTCGGCCTTCAAACTCATACTCGTCCTGCAATTGACTATTTCACGGCGTTTGCAATAAGGGACCGTTCAAGTATTACGTAAGCACTATAAGGGGGCGGAGGGGTCCATGCTTTGCTTATTTTTGATGACATGGGGGGTGGGGGGTCTAGATGGTGATTACGTCAGCAGTAATTATTTTTTTTTTTTACACATATGGCCACCCACACATTGTCTATGCTTGAAAACGAAACGAATATATTTCTAGAATTATAACTGCTGCTCATGAATCAATAAAAAAAAAACAGAATATTTACATTAAAAGAAAAATACATAACCCAATGTTTACGTAAGCATGGGAGGGGGGGTAAGAGCTTTGATTACTTTTGCTGACAAGGGGGAGGGGGGGTAACGAATTGTAATAAATCTGCTTACGTAATACTTGAACGGCCCCTAATGTACTATTATTTGTTGGCAGGTATTCAAAAGTCACACGTCTCTGTACCTACACAAACAGGTCGTTCATAAGAAAGATAACGCGGAGCATTTGTGCGACCACTGCGGGAAACCTTTCCCGGTGAGTATTACGGGCGCCCTCAGTAGGCACTCGTCATCTCTTAGCTGCCACGGCTTATTTCAATTTAATTTTTGAATTGTTTTTTTTTGTATTTGTATTACCCGACTACGGCGAAGCAAAAAGGTGGGTTATGATTTTGACCGGTATTTATGTATGTTCATCTGTTCCCTCATAACTTCTGAACTACTCATCATAATTTGACAAATGAGGTATCATTGGAAGAGCCTTGATCGTCCGCTGGTTACGAATATGGCGCCCTCTAGAGGACATAAAAAACTGAAAAAAAAAACAAAAAAAAAAGTAATTTGTTAATATCGATTGTTATCGATTTCGATTTTTCGATTGTTTAGATGAGGAGCTCTTGGCTAAGTAGTAACAACCGCACGAGTCGATCCATCAGGTTAAGCTACGTTTTCCGGGGTTAGTCCGTGGATGGGTAACCATCTTTACATACCGAGACTCCTCCGTGGCTCGGAAAGCACGTTAAGCCGTTGTTCGCGACTGTCATTCGTGGATCTTGACAGTCGTTACGGGTCGTCAGAAGCCCAAAAGTCTGACAACAGTCTTACCAAGAGGTATCATGTTACCGAGTAACTGGGTTGTGAAGGTCAGATAGGCAGTCGCTCCATGTAAAATACTGGTATTCAGCGGCATCTGGTTAGACTGGAAGCCGACCCCAAGGCTAGGCAAATTAATTTATTGTTACAGATTTCCTTAATCTTTCCAGAATCAAGCCAAGCTCCGTTGCCACATGCTCGCCCTACACAGCGCGCAGGCCGCATACAAGTGCAGCACGTGCGGCGCGCGCTTCAGCTGGCTCTCCTGTCTGTCGCGACATAACAAGAAGCTGCATGTTCAACAATCAGACCAAATAAAAAACCAGGACATAGCGCTGCGAACAATACAGTGAAGCATGCCAAAACTACACCTCCGCTCTGTGCATACACGCTCACACGTACACATTTACAATGAAACTACACCTCACTAAGTGCACACGAGTTTACGAAACCGGCCTCACGTCACTGTTGACAGCACTATGTCTTGGTTTTTTGTACAACACCGAACGAACGTTACACAAGCTGACTTGAACCCAATGAGCAACAGCATACAGTCCAAAGTCACATACTAAGCCCAAGCGAAACTACATTCCAAGCAACACTAAAGACAAGTGAACTAGAACTCAATGTTTAACGTCGTAGAGTTCAAATTAAATTGCAATCGAGAGGAATAGGAAAATTTTCCAATGGAAGATGGCGTTTTCACCCATCGCCATTTTGATCTTTCTTCAAAATGCCGTGCTGTTTGACGGTAAAGTTCTCATATGTTTATCTCCAACTATCTCGGTACTGTTGGTATGTTTCTGTGTACGACGCACTTTAATACCATAATTGACACTGATTTTTTGTACTTAATATGTAATAGGCCAGTTTCCAAAAAATAAAATTGTCCGCAATGTAAATTAATAAAAAATATTGGACACGTATTTTTCTTTTTTGACGTAATCAAAAGATTACGGCGATACATTGAGTTAAAATGTGCCATGACGTCACGCCTTGCTAGATTTTATAGTGCGTTGTGACGTAGCGAGCCCCCACTCCCTAACTTTAATGCGTGTTTTCTAAGTTATTTTTGATTAATATGATAAAGCAAAATATACGTGTCTAATATTTTTTTATTATCTGAAAGACGGACTAAATTGTTTTTTTTTTTTTTTTTAGGCAACTACCCTATAATTGTTTGTATCTATTTGTGCAGGCGGAAGGTACATGGGACACAATATATTCAAGGCAATGGCACGTAAAATTTGATCAGAGAGGCAACCGGATGGCGAGTGGTAATCAGGGTCTTGAAGTGTTACCGAACTCCCCCGTACCGACCGAATGGACCCCAAATGGACGGGAGCGGAGATATGGGGATGGGGGCCTAACATTTTTTTTTACATGGCATTCAAAATTTAAGCTCTATTATGTGCAAGGAATTTGTGTGTATCAATGCCATATGGTTTTGATAAAATTCACCCACATTTTCGGTGATAAATCATCGGTAAGGAGTTTCAAGAATTATATACATTATGTCAAATATAATGATGTTGGGAGGTGGCAACCGGATGGCATACACACAAATTCCTTGCACATAATAGAGTACAAATTAAAAAAAAAAAAAATTGCCCCCGTTCCCCATATCTCGGCCCCCGTCCATTTGAGGTCCATTCGGACGGTACGGGGTGGTTCGGTATCACTTCAATACCCAGATTACCACTCGCCATCCTGTTGCCTCTCCGATTAAATTTTTCGTGCCATTTCTTCAACTAATAGAAGTTTTATTGTACCTCCACACTTGTTTGTAAGCATTCTAATAACTGCGTAAAAGGGCTAAGCCAATAGGAGCTTTTATATAATTTATCGGTAACATAAAAACGGCGACGCACAAATGCCTTATTCGACCCCGATGACCCCATAACACTCCTCCAGGAGAAGAATAGGGCCACCAGTACAGTGCACAAACACAGACGCCTCCCGTCTTTCTGACCTCGCCGCCGAGGTCCTTTGCAATCGCGACCGCGTCCCCAAGTAAATGATATTCCCCCCCGACCCTTGCTCGAAAACGAGGTACCAGCAGTTGTTGCAGCTGAGCACGTAGCTTTAAATACCCCGCATAATAATCAAGATAAAATCTAACTTTGATCCAGACTGTCCCTTCTTGCTGTCCTTCCCCCGGTGACGCCCTAAGCCGAGGTTCGTACCCCAGAGGGGGTGCCCTTAGCGACCGTTCGCCTAATTTTAATTTAGAATAGTTTTTTGCCCCTTGCTGGAGGCTTTAAGTGTAGAAGCTTAAGGCACCCACAGAAAAGTCAGGTTAAGCACCTAAGACTTTAGTGGTCAAAATTGCAAGATATCCTATTTAAAAAAAAAGAGTGGCACTCCGGGAGTGCCGACAGAAGTGAAAACTTGATAATTGAACAATAATTAATAATTGTATAGAACATTGGTCCGTAACCTTATCTAAATAAAGAACACAATTGCGTTTACAAAAATATATATTTCTGGAACCTTTAAAAATACTTGCATACGTAGCTTGCATAGAAAATTGATCCGTAACGTAATATAAATAAAGAGCACAATCGCGTTTACAAAAATGAGGTGTCGTCATGGTGTCGCGAAATCAATGGTTTAGTCCCATCTCAAAAATGCCCAACGCACCTAAAGAAGTTTTCGCTTCAAAAATGCGAGGGTTTTTTAAATTTAATTGTTGTTTTGTGAAAATATAAGCCGTACTTAAAGATGAGCAGTTTTTGTTGTAATAAAATCCCTACGCAACTGCTAATTGCACTACAGCTGAACCAGCTCCCTGCACTTTGTGAGCTCTCCTGGCTGTCAAGAACAATTTTAGTTGGAAGGGTATGGGTGCCGGTGTAGTTACAGATACATTAGACAAAGCTGAATGGTATTGCAGATGACTATAATAACTAGAGACCGGATTATATGCATTTGCATATTTAAGCCATCCTCAGAGGTAATAGGCATATTTTTACCTAAAGATTTAGTTATGATGTATATTATCGGTCCATTTACAATATTTTTCCGAGTGCAGTGCACTGACCCTGCGTTCCGAAATGCGCTAAAAGTGATAATATCACGAATCCGAACAAATTTATTAGTCACAAATATACGGGGTGTAAGGGACAGCCCTCCGCAGACTGGCAGGGTGAAGTCAGTATATCATACTAAGATGACCGGTACATGAAAATAAATTATTTCAGGAATGTTATGAGAATCCAATTAAACTGATTTGTTTTATTACCTTACACGCAATGTATCGCTACCGTGGCAAAACGCACGTAGGTAGGTAGCGAACGGCAGCGCAGCGAGAAATTGAACAGCTGATTTCACGCGTCGTTTGTTCAACATCCATTGCTGTTTTTTCTCTTTTACCTGTTCTATTTACATTAATGGAGTACTGCGTACAGAGAATGTAATTTTACATTGAAAGAAAGAAATAGTAAATGAGAAAACGCAAAAAAATGAAAAATTTCCTGGGAAAATTTTCGGTAGAATATGATTCAGAATAAGGAGCTGAATGTACCCTGTTAGTTTGCGGAGGGCTGTCCCTTACACCCTGTATAAGGGATATTGAGTAATAATTAATAATAAGTAATAATTCGCGATATTATCACTTTTATTGCATTTTAGAACGCAGGGTCAGTAGCCGCGCGCGTCTTTTGTTTTAGCAGTTACGATAACAAAATGAAAGAGACAGAAGAGCGTCGCGATCGCCTACTGAAAAGTCGTCCCACATATTACGCATATAAATTTTGTTTTTCTTTAAGATTCTTTGTTGGGTTCCTAAAATTTTATCATTTAATTTCGCATATTCTGCCAATTTTCGTGCATATTCTGTCAATTTTCGTGCATATTCTGCCAATTTTCGTGCATATAACAAGCTTTTTATGTTGCATATAATCTGGTCTCTAATAATAACATACTGTACATTATGTGATAATAGTAATTTATTAAGAACTGTGTATTATTGTAAATAATGTATTTTCATACTTATGTGAATAAAGTGAAGTGTGTTCAAACGATTAAATTTGTTTCATTCAAGGTGGATCCGCAAAATAGCCCGCGACAAACAATTTTTTTTACGTTTTTTGCATTTTACAAGTCAGTGTCAGGTTGATCCGGGGGTGCGAAGAAAACCAAAAGGGAGATCGTGGCCCCCGGCAACAGGGCAACCGAAGGAACACGGGTGGGTTTTAGTCAGTAAGAGTCTGACACGCCCTCCCGCTCCGCCCAGAGCGGGAGAAGTTATTTGATAATTTCCCACAAAAAAAAGTGTCAGGTTGATCAAAATATGATTCGAGACCGGAACAAATAGGTATTTATAGAATTATAATCACAGAACATAATTATGTGGAAGGTACCTAATCTCCGGAACCACAGCTCCTATTTGAAAAATTCTTTCAGCATTTTAAAGTTGGCGAGTTGACCTAGACGCATACTGCAAGGGTTGGATGTCAATACGGCGGTGACTATAATAACTAGAGACCGCATTTGCATATTTGCATATGCATTTGCATGTTTCCATATGCATTTGCATATTTAAGCCATCCTCAGAGGTAATAGCATATTTTGCCTAACATTTAGTTATGATACATATTATTGGTCCATTTACAATATTTTTCCGAGTGCAAAGCACTGACCCTGCGTTCCGAAATGCGCGAAAAGTGATACATGGAAGGATTTGGGCTCAGGAGTGGGACAGTGTAGGCTAACATAAAACCAGTGGCACTCCGGGAGTGCCGACAGAAGTGAAAACTTGAAAAAAAATCGGCACCGCGGTAATCAACGCGTTGATGTCTTTTTAACCGTCTTACGTCGTCTGAATTTTCGATCAGGTCACGTGTCCTGACGCGAGTTTAACATTTTTTACCCATTATAAAAAAGTGCACAACGCCGCTAAAGAAGTTTTCACTTCAAAAACAAGTTACATTATCCCAGATAGACATAGGCTATATACATGTAATATGTAAATATATATTAAAAGAATTACCTACTTAATAATATTACTTGAATTCATGCAAGCCTAGAACTTTTGATGTGAATTATCTACAGCGGCCAGAGACAGACTAACGGTTGACGTGGCGACGCATTCTCTTATCTAAAATATATTTGTTTGCTGCCCCGGTCGACGTCATTACGTCGGCGCTGGCTGTCGCTGAAAAGCGCTAGGGCTCTGTCTTGCATAAGGTCGCAGCATAATGCTGAGCGATAGCCGATTTGAGTGGATGTGACGCATGCTTCCCCCAACCTTTTTTCATTTTTGTATTCTAATCTTTTTTTTGCGTTATGTTTACCGCAAATAAACGTTTTTTTTTTCTTTTTATCTGTAAAGTTTCGCTACTTTTTTGAAAAGACCTTGAAAAGTGTTCTTCTGCAATCTACTGTACCTACTTCATATTATCTATACATTTCTTATAAATTAATTAAATAGTTTCCGTCAGCGGCTTCGCCCGCATACCACCTTTATAAATTATAGCCTACTAGCTACGCCTTGTGGTTCTACTCGCATAAGTCTGGATCCCGTTGATATAACGGGAGAAAATGTATCCCAAGTCCTTTTCCAGTACCCTAATTGCGTAATACACGATCAATCACAATTTGTTTCGATTTGAAATAGATTGCTAATCCATTGCTTCATATGTTGGAAAAAAAAAACTACACAACAACGCAAATAACGCAATGAATATTGTTGAACTGTCAAAATGAAACAAATTTGTCATAATCGTTTACGGAAATAAGTGTCGCAATTAGGGTACAGGTCATGGTCTACCCATGTGCCAAATTTCGTTCGAATCCTTTCAGCCGTTTTAGCGTGGAAGCGTAACGAACAAACAAACTCACTTTCGCATATTTATAACACTATTACTAGCTAGGATAATATAGCATTCTACTGATGACAGACTTTTAAACCGGTCCTGTAGTTTTAGAGTTCATTCATTATAGACAAAAATGCAAATCTTTTCCCTTTAGAATATTAGTTAGTGTAGGTATAATAAAGCTGGAGAGTTTGTTTGCGCTAATCTCTGGAACTACCAGTAAGATATCAAAAAATATTTCTGTTTTGATATCCCAATTCTTGAGGAAGTTATAGGCTATTTAAGATCGCGTTACGGCACTTAGGAGCCAAACAAAACGACGCGATGCGATGCGACGCAATGGATCGGGGGCCGGAAGAGTTTTATAAAAACAAAAACCGGCTAATTGCGTGTCGGATCACGAAGAATGAAGGGTACCGTAGATGGGATGAATTTATCCCAAGAACAAACTTAACATTGTAATTGAAAAACATGTTCCCTCATACGGAATGTATGGGAGAACATATTTTTCAACTGAAAATGTAAATTGGTGGATTACAGAATACAAATACACAGCTGGGAGCAGGGGGGACACTGGACTGTAACAAAAATTTGACACTTTAAACCTTAACATTTCTCAAACGGATCCCTGAATCTTAAAATGTTTTTTTTTTAGAAATTCACAATATTTTAGAACGACCTTTCCAACGAAACCCGACACAATGAGATCGAAAAAAAAAAAATAATACATCCCTAGTCCCTACTTTACATGTAGAGAAAAAAAAAACTTGATTTTATTTGACCACTTTGTCGGCGTGATTAATATGTATATCCATGCCAAATAACAGCTTTGTAGTAATAATAGATAGTCTCTGAGCTAAGCCGCGGATAGACAGACAGATGGACATTTCGAACATCTATATATATATTGTGTATCTTACGACTTCCACGCGAACGAAGTCGCAGGCAGAAGCTAGCCTCTTATAAATTAAGTGAAATAAAATAAACGAACATTCTCAGAAATATACCGGTATTTATTATCAATTTAAAATTAATTCAAACATGAAGGAGCAAGTCGAATGATGTCTAACTATGAATGAATTTTTACTCAGTACTGTTCTTTTAACGTTAATAGGAAGACAAGTTATCCATCTAATTTAATGTTTTTTTTTACTTTTTTTTTTCTTATTTATTCATAAAAATAACCTCTTTGCTATAGAAGTTTGAATTTGACTTTTTAAATAATAGTGTTACTAGGCGTTCACATTTTTTTTTACGTTATTTGATAATTCGGTAATTCTAAATTGAGTATTTCATATTTAAAGTATGTTATAATAAAATTAAAATAGAAAACAAATCGGTACAATAAAAAATAAACAAAACAATAGACTTAGTGACTTAGTAACAGGTTACTAAATATATCCACGTCTATTGTATTTTATAATAGATTTCCGCAAGGTCACGCCTGGATCAATTAACTAGGTACAATCATTAAATGTTACAAATATGGAGTGTCACTATAAAGAAATTAATGTGATAGAAGATACAAAAAGAACTGCCACTGTAAATCAGTGGCGGCCATTTCTCAGACAGGTAAGACTGCGAATTATATTATTATTATTACTACTTCCCAGTATACTTCTTCATTCAACAATCAACTCAGGACTTCGATACAGTCCACTGCTGGATATAGGTCTCTCCCAGGCTGCGCCACAACATCCTGTCCCCCGCCTTCCTCAACCAGTCTGTCCCAGACTCCCAGCCACCTTTTCAAGGTCGTCGGTCCATCTAGCTGGGGGGCGTCCCACACTACGCTTGCCGATTCGCGGTCTCCATTCCAGAACTCATCCACTCCACCGGCCATCGGTCCTCGACAAACATGGAGAGCCCACTGCCACTTTAGCTTGCTTACTCATTAAGCTATGTCTGTAACTCTGATTCTTTTCTAGATAATTTTATTTCTGACTAGCTAACATACTACCGATACCAGAATTACATACCTAATAGCCGAGAAAAAGGTCATTGACTCCTACGGCTGCGGCCGCGTTGCCATTAACCATAATTATTTTGCTACGCATAATTTTGAATCTGTGATATCTTTTAAATCATGAATTTAAATGAAATGATGTCAAGGCATATTTCAATCTAAATTAAATGCTCAATTTAAGTAACATAGTTTATTGGATAAGGATTATATAATACCGGTCAAAATAGCTTCGGAAATAATAATGAAATTTTTATCAAATTCTGAAAGATTAAAATGTTTCTTGTAGGTCATCCTTAGAAGATAGACATAATATGCCATCGCGGACTTTTTTGTTGAACTTTTTAATATGAACAATACCGTAGAACATAAATTTCATGTAACTTTTACGATTTCCGCGGCGCACGCCAATAAAGTTCCCAGTCGGCTTGATTTTTTCCGACATCTTCAACAATAATCGTCAAATTTCAGTCAATTTACACAAAACCTTAATGAATTACTGTGGCATACATGCAGAGAGACGATAGTAACTACATTTTCTTCTAACCTTTTAAAGATTGTAAGTAAGGAATTACTTTTAGCTGAAGAATCAGGCTATCCCCGATATGCAAAATGTTTTTTTTTTTTTAATTAAGAGTATCAAAAGTTTAAGCTCATTCTTAAAAATGTCGGAATAACTCCAAATTTGTTAGGTACTTAGGTAATTCGTAACAAGATGTTGATGATGCTAATTCAACTACATGTATCAACAACAATACAGGGTGGCAGGGACATCGACGCGAAAACTGTTACCATGGATTCAGTACATGATTCTGAACCAAAATAACCGACAAAAAATTTCAACGCGCTTTAATATCTCACATACAGCTTGTTTTATTTAATTTCAACATCGACCCGTCCTTGTCGAAAGACCTTTTACTTTTAAGTCGATTGAGAGCGTCCGATCTGCACTAAGTGCAAAGGGCAACTGATAGAAATCCGACACTGACGAAACACGAAGTTTGCCGAGGGACATTAAAAAAATAGAAATACTCTACAATGTATAATCTTCGAACAATAAGTCATATTTTCCTCTCCATTTTGCAGTTACTAGTCTCAAGTACTGTATGGACTGTATACTTCGGTTGTGGTCTATGCTTCGGAGCGCCGACCGTCTTCATACCTCAATTAAGAAGAGAGGCGAACTCTACTGATGCTGTCAGTGATGAAATGGCTTCTTGGCTTTGTGAGTAATCCTAACTAAACTTTTTTTTTTTTTTTGAGGGTGGGAAACCGTCAAATAACTTCTCCCGCTCTGGGCGGAGCGGGAGGGCGTGTCAGACTCTTACTGACTAAAACCCACCCGTGTTCCTTCGGTTGCCCTGTCGCCGGGGGCCACGATCTCCCTTTCGGTTTTCTTCGCAGCCCCGGCAGGCATCGGCCCTAGTGGACCCCTTCAAATCTGCTGACATCTCTTTGAGGCGCGCGTGGAACACAACGCGCCGTTGACCCGGGCCTGGTCCTTATCGGACGGTGAGCCATCCATTGCTCACCGTCCGCAAGCCCGCGCCTACGGTGGCCGGAAATCGCCTCGCGATTCCCGACGCCCTGGGCGTCTCCTCCTGCGGCGGTTAGGGGCGTGAGGGCGCGAAATTTGCCTCTCCCTCACGCGTTCCGTCTCCTCCTTCGCGAGCATTACAGCTTCGCAGAAGGAGGTGACGGCCTCCCATTTCCTCTCGCTCCGTACCATGGCCTGAACCAGGGCCGGACGCAAGAGATCACCGCCGCCGATCGCCTCCACGAGGACACGGCGATGCTCCGCCCAAGCTGGGCAGACCTCCACCGTATGCGTATGTATGACACCCGGGCGTTTCCTTCCGCCTTATCCTGTGCAGGAACCTCCCGAAACAGCCGTGTCCCGTGAGGACCTGCGTCAGGCGGAAGGTGAGGTCGCCGTGGCGCCTCTCTAGCCACTCCTCAAAGAGGGGTCTTATCGCCGCAATTGTGGCGTGCCCAGCGCTGGGTTGCGACAATCGCACTCTCCATGACGCCATGAGATCCCGCCGGAGCTCTGTCCACTGTGCCGCGATTTCTCGCGGCAGCGGAGTTAAGCCCCGGCGTTTCGCCTCCTCGCGCCACTCCCAAATGTGCGCGAGGACCTTTGCCTCCAGATCCCACGGCGGTAATCCGGCAAGGAGGCTCGCCGCCTCCCAGGAGACCGTGTGGTATCCTCGGGCCAGCCGGATGGCCATGACCCTCTGGGACGCGTTCAACCGGCGGGCTGGCCGCAGCCTTAGTGAACGCGGTGCCCCGTAAAGGGCCATGGACCGCACGACCCCCGCGTAGAGCCTCCGGCAGGAGGCGTTTGGATCCCCTAGATTGGGCAGGAGCCGCTTCAACGCAGCCCCGGCCCGCTCCAGTCTGGGAGCCAAACGTCGGAAGTGTTCGAATCCTAACTAACCTAATATTATGATTGGGAAAGTGAGTTTGTTTGTTACGCTTTCACGCTAAAATTGCTGACCAGATTTGGATGAAATTTGTGCTCATACCTAACTATGTAATCATCTCCTCACCAGTTGTGCTATTCTGTTAAAATCTCACCGTGAACGCTTGGGTGAAGTGCACTGTCATTCCACCATATGCTAGGGATTGACACTATTGACAGCTCACATTCAAGCTCACTTCACCGAAGCGTTCACGGTGAGCTTTTTATAGAATATGATAACATAGGACATATGATACTTTTGATCCCGATATTCCCACGGGATCGAGACTTATTCGGGTGAAACCGCGGGGCGCGGCTGGTGTTGAATAAGTACAATTTCTTTTTCTTGATGGTGCTGTTTTTAGCTTTATCTATGTTATTTAGTCTATGCTTATTATTCCCTTTCCTTTTTTATCTACCTACTGATATTCAAAAAATGATCTTTCTTCAAAGCTCTTTCATTATTTGGTTATCAATGTAGTACTAAGTAGTCAGAATACTTATCTAATACAGAGTCAATTCATCCCAACTATGAAACTCTTCATTGTGCGTGATCCGACAAGCACTTGGCCGGTTTTATTTTATCTAATAACTTTAAACGAGCATTTCTTGTATATATGTATAACATAATCTGAATCTCGCAAACGGCTCCTACGATTTTCATGAAATTTAGTATGCAAGAGGTTTCGGGGGCGATAAATCGATTTAGCTAGGTTTCATTTTTAGAAAACGTCGTTGTGAGTCATTATAATGTGCACATGACAAAATGAGGGAATCTTTGCTTAATTTTATCGACAGAAAAAAAAATTATGTAATAATATTTTATGTAATAAAAAAAATGTTACAAAACGGCGTAACTTTTAAACTAAATGATCTATCGCAATGAAACAAAAATAATTAAAAATATAAACAATAATAATGATTGGAAGTAATTAGGCATCCTTATAAAATGAAAATTGTGGAAATAACTACCCTCAATTGAAAATAAACATGTTTTTTTTAGCAAAAATCAAATAATATTTTTTCATACATTTTTACAATTATCGTAAATTTTTTCAATAGGACGCCAAACAAAAATTTTTTTGTTTTTTTTTTATATTTTTTCCGTCAACAAAATTAAGCAAAGATTTCCCATTTCGATATGTGCACATTATAAAGATTCACACTGTATATCGATACCCATCACCTCTGCAGAGTTTAACTACCCTGTATTTTATTGCAGCATCAGTGTTCGGCTTCACAGCTCTTCCTTGGGTCTTCATCCTCCCTGCCCTCGTCCGCCTCATCGGGAGAAAGAAAACCTTCACCATCATCTGTTTCACCAACCTCGCTATGTTTGTCCCTTTCTACCTTAGTGTAACTCCTAAACATCTTCTATACAGCGAAATTTTACAAGGTATTACTCACGGGAGTGTTATCACAATTCCTATAATAGTCATTACTGAATATACGTCACCGAAGTATAGAGGTTTGTTTTTAACAATCAAAGCAGCGACCGTGCTTTGGGGTATTTGGGTGTCAAACTCTATAGGAACTTTCTTCCATTGGAGATATATACCCTTATTTGGTATTATTAGTACTGTGTATCCGATTACGGCAGTATTTTTCTGGCCTGAATCGCCATACTGGTTGGCAACTCAAGGAAGGTATGCTAAGTGTGCAAATGCTCACAGGTGGTTGAACGGTACAGATGAGAATTCGGAAAAAGAACTGGAGAATTTGATTGATTCACAAATGATATGTACAAAAAGAGAGAATATAACGGTGAAAAGTGTAACAAAAACGCTACGTTTAAAGCAATTATATATGCCGTTGGGACTGTCTTTACTAATGATAGCACAGTACCATTTTTCAGGCAAATGCGTCTGTAGTATTTACTCCATAGATATAATTAAAAGGATCACTGACGATGAATCAATGGCGTATATAGGAATGTTAATATTAGATGGAGTTACAGTCTTTAGTACGTATGTTGGCTGTGGACTATCTAGAATAATGAAACGACGCACTTTGTTTCTTATTTCGTCTACTTTAGGAATTATATTTTTATTTGTACTGTCGATATATTTGTATTTAGTCAAACTAAATGTTATAGAAGAGAACAAGTATTTGTCTATATTATTTATTTCATGTTTTTCGCTGTCTATAAGTGTAGGACCAATGATAATGGCTACTACAATTTGTGGGGAATTAATTCCCTTAAGATTTAAGAGTACCTGTGTAATCATCATCGCATTAATATTTAACATACTTGATGCGTGTTTACTTAAAATAGCTCCATGCATTTTCAAGTCTTTCGGGATGCATGGGACATTTCTGTTCTATGGGATTTCGGCTGCAATTCTTACTATAGCTATTTATAAGTATTTGCCAGAAACGAAAGACAAAACTTTGCAAGAAATCGAGGAGTATTTCATGGATAAATCTGAAGTTGCTTCTGAATTAGTTAAGAGAGACAAGAAGAATGAATTGAAAGAATAGATTTGGTCATCATTTGCCTAGCCATTTCCCAACTATGTTGGGGTCGGCTTCCAGTCTAACCAGATGCAGCTGATTGCCAGTTTTTCACATGAAGCGACTGCCTATGCGGTCTCCGCAACCCTGTTACTGGGTAACACGTTATAGTTTTTTTATCTCACGAAGCGACGCGCGCTTTACGTGTGCAAACACGCTGTAAATGTGTGTGTAACCGCAGGAACTCTTGGTGCCGTCTGAGACACGGGCGAATTCGGAAGTGTGTGACTGTATGTGTGTGTGTTACGTGTTGACATTACTCGTCTTCACGTACAGTGCGTGCCACTAAAGATGAGACTTAACACACCACGTGGTTTGACTTGCGCAGTAGACGATTTATGGGTCTCTTTAGCGATATGAAGTCCGCGCCGGGGCGTCATCGGGGCGGCGGAAGGAGCGGCGGGAGGCGCGGTCAAGTCTCATCTTTCGTGGCGCGTATTGTACTTCACAGCGTATTTGTACACTTGGTTACCTCAAGTAAAGCGCGCGTCGCTTCGTGTGATTAAAAATACGAACCTAAGTCTAACGGTAGGTTAGTATGAAGCCGTTATTAAGGCACATGGAATTTTACAAAAAGTTCGGTTTTGTATAGCATCATGTCTGTCATACATAAGTGTGTGATTTGTCTTACTGTAAGATTCACAGACCGCATGATGAATTTACTTTGCCTAGTAAAGTAAGATCTCCATACGAATGTGAACATTATTTTTAACGCTATACGAATAATGTTTATATTAGTATGAGACGCTTACTTTATCTACTTTGCTAAGTAGAGTCAAAAGTGTGAATATCTGTTATTCTTGACCTTAAACTCCATGTGCGCTTAGAACAGCGTTTATTGTACCTACATACAGAACAATGAGCGTTTCACCACCTCCAGATAAGTTCTAATTGACTTGTATGGCAGCTAATTTCAAAGAAATAGTTATTATTTATTATTTTATGGATAAGCTCTGTGGAATAGGGCATCTTGGTTTGTAAAAATACTGCTATTTTGTACAAATCATGAACAAAGATGGACCAAGAATAGTGCCTTGAGTAACGCCAAACGGATAAGCCATTTAATGTGTTTATTAGCTCCATTTTAAATGTATTTTTTGCAGTTACATTTAGTATTTACACTATGTTAATTATTTAGATAGTAGCACTGTTGAAAATAAAAATAGTACTATTTAAAGCGTTTTACAAAGATACACGTGTATCTTTGTCAAACGCTTTACATATCGAATGTTAATTTATTTACAATGTACTTATTTTTAAACAATAAATGATTGTAAAATGAAATGTTGTTTCATTTGAGCATGTGCCTGCCTGTATTATGAAGAGCATAAGGAACGTTTTTCAATAGCCATTCCGTAAAAATCAGTAACCTGAACTTAAACGCTATGCGTTACACGTAAACGTTAAACGTTATGGAATAATATAGATGGTTAGGAATATATTATACCTCATAGTAATAGGAGAGCAGAGGTGGCCCAGTGGTAACGGCCCGAATTACGGGTTGTAGCACATGAATTTGAACCAAGGCAGGGACTTTACTGTCTGTAATTTCATCACCACTGTTCTCAAAATAGTGAAGGAAAACATTGTAAGGAAACCGGCTTTCCCGAGAACGAAAAAAATGAAGACATGTGACACCCCCCGCACTGGGCCCGCGTGGTGGATTACAGCCCACTCCCTCTCATCACCATGAATGTTGTTAAACTGTCAAAATGAAACAAATTAGGCGTAATTGTTTACGAAAACAAGTTACGCAATTAGCGTATAGACCATCAAACTCACCTTTGCATGCTCCATGGAACTAACACAGTCGTTATTGCGAAAAAAAAAAACAACTGTCAAATTAAATTTGCTAGCGAGTCTCCACAGACGGGATTGGTATCGATGCGATGAATCAAAACTGCTTCGAAATTCGGTATTACTAATTAAATTATTTTATTTTTATTTCGGGGTTGTCGTATCTGGTACCTGTCTGACGATTGATGTCGAGTAATTCAATTATATACAATGTGGCCCATGGGCATGCGCCAGCCCGAATTTTTTTGAATATTCATGAAAAATTATCAAAAAAATAACTTTAAAAGCGGGGGTCTAACTTTAATATTTTTCATGTTATTCAATTTTTTATGTTTTGAGTAGCATTTGCCGTATCTCCGATGTTATTGGCTCGATTTGGATTCTGTTTATTATTTCTAAAAGCTTATTTTATCGGATTAACTAACATTTTTATTAAAATTTGTCGATTAAGCAAATAAAAAAAAAAAACATAAAAAAAATGTTTATTAAAAAAAAAAAAAAAAAAACTCACCAGTGCAAGTCCATAAAATCATAGAGGGATATTGAAAAAAAAATATATTAAAAAAATCAAGATAGACCCCACCTTTTAAAGTTATCTTACGATAATTTTTAATGAATATTCAGAAAAATACGGGCGGGCACATGCCCATGGGCGACATTGTATATGCTGATCGCGCGGTAACTCTGCGTGATGGAGGATTTTTTGTAACGTTAGGTCTTCGATGTGTTGTTCGCATGTGGCGACGTAGATGTCGCCATAGTTTTACCACACGAAGTGTTTTTAAAGAAATTGAAAGAAACTCGTTATTTATGCTTTTAAATATGGTTATAATATTGCACAATACAAAAAGTAGTTCTTACACATAGTTACACTTTATAAATAATATATTATTTAGTTTAAAATACTATAATCTCATATAAGCTTCTTGATCAACGTTCATATTCGAGTTATTCAAAATAGTCCGAACTGAATGAAATACAAATATGTATACTCAAAATTCATATGCACTTATAATCTTGCCCCCTAATACATGAGACAAAACATTACTGGCAAAATGTTGATGTATATGTCACCGTAACATTGTGAGTTTATAATGTATCGGTATTATTTCCGTTAAATTATAAACTGTCGAAAAATGTAAGTGGGTGGAATAGGTTAGGTTAGAACTGTGCCCATATGCGCGCGAGCCGAGCGAGCGGAGCGTGCGTTGCCGCGGTAGTGGCCGGCGAGCGCTACTTCCAAATAGCTCGCAGCTAGGCAGGCTATTTAGTATTAGCGCAAGGTGCGTTACGTTGCAAGAAAGTTTGATGGATAGATTATTTATATAGATTAACGAAGTTCATAATTATACGGTGACATAATATACAGTGCGCGCTCCGACAGAAGGCCTAATTGTGGAACTAAATTTTTTTAATGCAATGTCATTAGGGATGTAAAACGGTAAAATTAACCTAAAAAAAAAACGTAATTTACGGTAAAATATGATAATTTTCGGTAAAAAAACGTATTAAACGTACTCATAACAGTCATTCCCATCGGCACCGCGGTAATCAACGCGTTGATGTCTTTTTAATGGTCAAAAGCTGGTGTCGTCACAGTGTCGCGAAATCAATGATCCCATCTCAAAAATGCCCAACGCGCCTGAAGAAGTTTTCACTTCAACAACAGAAAACTTGGCTCGTGCGACTCATGCTTACTAAAAATCCCTAAAACTTAATTCTCGAGTCAAGAATTCAAGGTATGAATCACACCATGCCATGGATTCTAATAATATCATCTATGTGCAGAGGCAGAGCAAAGGACAGCACAAATTAACATTAAAAACTTCATAAGTCGCCGATAATTTTACCGTAATTTATATAAATGACCGTAAAATACCCGTATTTTACCAGCGTTTTCAGTAAAATTACGTAATTTTACAACCCTAAATGTGATGTAATGGCATAGACACTAGTGCCGCGTCCAGCCTCTTTCGTGGCGAACACTATACCTCTATGCCAAATTCTTCGGGGATTACAGTGTGATGTTATGTTTACATTCCAAAAACTTTTTCAGCAGTATAGTGTAACATGGGCACCGGCCTATAAGGGTCAATGGGTTGAACATGGTCTAATATGGGCACGTCTGGCAGTTTTTCTTCTTTCTTCTTACACATAGGATAACGTTTGGATTTAATGTTGAGATGTACCTGAAAACAATAAAAAATGCCTGTAATGTAAATACAACATGTAAAATAAACTCTGTCCGATCCGTGAGGGTGTTGTTAGGTATCGTATTGAGAGTCTATTTATGTGATAATTATAAAGATAAAAGGAAAAAAAAAGCGCCTAATTTTTTATTATTTTTATTGGTAATTTTACATGGGGCTCGGGCGGCCGTCGTTTAGCGGATGTCTACAAGTCATAACTTATGACCCCTGTTGATTTTTTTTTATGGATTCCGGGTAATTTTGGTACTAAAAATGTGAATTTTAAATAGCATTTTTTTTTTTCAACAAAAATAAAATAAAACTTTTTGGTAATGTTATTGCAGTAGGTACGTGCCCCTTTTGGATCAAACAGGGTTTTTTTTTACATATCATATGAAAAACATGCCCACTTTACGATTATGAGTACACTAAAAAAAATTTTTTTTTACCGTTTTGATGGCGTGACTAATATAAAATAAAATATCTTTATTTCAGACCGAAATTAGTCCATAAGTTGTTAGTGATTAGTAACAGATTGTGCTTACATGCTATGTTAGTGTTGTTAGTAATATAATTATTTAGTTAGCACAAACCTAATGCTATTTTTACCCAGTGTCTTTGGATGGGGCAGTCCGGTCTGCTAGCAATCATTTTCAGAATACTGTTACGAGTTTTACGCAAGCGTTGTAGTAAGGAAGCCGCGTTTTTACGCAAGACTCGGCTCGTATATGACACCCACAGGCCGCTCGAGTAGAAGGGCAAACCCCATGCCAAATTACAGCTTTCTAGTACTAATAGTCTCGGAGCTAAGCCGCGTACAGACAGACAGACAGACGGACATGGCGAAACTATAAGGGTTCCTTGTTTACTACGCAACCCTAAAAAGGCCCTAAATGAATTCGGCTGCAGTGGAATTTGAACTTTGTCGTGTATGACATTGAGTCTGTTGTTCCAAAATTTGCTAATTACACAGGCCAACAAAATTTAACCAAACTTCTTAACCAAAAACTAGACTATACATTTCCGAAGGGTTTTTGATGCGTTGAATCCGAATCTGGCCTCAGAATCGCTTTATCACGTCAGGTTTCTGAGATATCCTAACCTAAAAGTGCAAAAAGTACAGTTTTTGCCCGATTTTGAGGTTATGTAGACTCACGAATTATTTAAAAAAAAAAAAAAATAAGGGTTACCATATACAAAGTACAAGTCTTCCTCTTTCTAATGCCGTTGAGTTTGCTCAAATATTTTTGAAATATATAGTCTGGTTTCTGGTTAAAAATTTTGACGGCCTTATCTAAGGTTCTGAATTGAAGTGTAACAATTAATGTTATAGTTACCTGTCTGTTGTGCTTGTATAAATTGGACTGCTGTGAGAATGTGGTCGGACAGTATTCGCATATAAAAGGTCGTTCACCGGTGTGCGAACGAATGTGAGATTCTAACTGGACCTTAGTCTGAAAAATAGGAAAAAAAAAAAATTGACAGAATTAATTTTATTTTTGAAGGCGATGGTGGTAAAAAGTGGCTATTTGTTTAGTGGCTTTTGTGCACAGGATATTAATTCAGATTTGTTATAGTTGCAATAGCAATCATGTCATTTGATTTTTATTATTATTTTATTTTTATTTTTAACCGACTTCCAAAAAGGAGGAGGTTATATCGTTGGCGTAGGTGGAGAACTAAATACGTAAAATTTTCTTGTTTGGAGACAATTGCGATTTATAATATAAGCGGCATGATTTGGGTGTTACAAAAATGGTGAAAAGTCAATTTGACCAAAATCGCAGTTATTTAGTTCTTCATCTACGCTGACGATATGTTCGTAGCATGTCTTTTTTTTTTAGTTAGGTGATCTCGTAGGTTGACCTCTGAGATCATGACTACTTAACCGGGCTTTCCTGTGGGTGCCTTAAGCTACTACACTTAAAACCTCCAGCCAGGGGTTATTCAACTATGCTAATTAAAAATAGGTGAACGCTCGATAAGGGCACCCCCTGTGGGGTACGAACCTTGGCTTAGGGCGTCAACCGGAGGGAGGACATCAAGGATGGGACGGGCTGGATATGTCCATCGATTTCTCAGTCAATTAAAAAAAAAAAATTATATGGGACCACCTCGAGAGCATACCCTATCTGCTCTCGAGGTGGTCCCATATAAATATTATTAACTTGGCTTGGATAGGTTTTGAGTTCGCTTCAATAATACGTATTTTTTTCCCACTTAGTACGTGGATGATATTATAAGTTCATGCCACTGTTATTTACATATCAGGTAGTGGTATTCGAATTTGTGTGGGTTAAGTACCACAGCTAAAAAGTGAAAAACAAAAACTTTATAAAAAAAAAAGACTACAAAGAAAAAATAACTTTAATTTTAGAAGTCGGTGTGTTTGGTTTTGAATGTTGGTGTTTTGCCACCGACTTCCGAAATTAAAGTTATTTTTCACTTTGCAGTGTTTTTTTTTTGTAACCTGCTTTATATAGATTATTTTATATTTTGTGAATGTGAGAAGAGAGGGAATGAAAAAAAACACTGTAGTCCCATACCTAATAAAACTGTAATTTGAAAACATTTTAAAAGCCAATTATTTTTAAAAGAGTAACCGTGGAGTTTCTTGCCGGGTCTTCGCCATAGGAAGCGAGCGACTGGAACTGTGCACCTAGCTTCTGACGTTTCATAAGTGCCCATATTGTAGGTTTATGTGAAAGAGAGAGAGAGACTCCCACAAGGAGGACCGATGGTCTTGTGCTGGATGTGGGAAGCACAAAACCGATCGAAGTGGGGGTGCTTGGGGAAAGCCTATGTCTAGCTGTGGACGTCTTTCGGCTGAAATAATGATGATCATTCCAACTTCTTTTCGTGAGGTTAGTGACCAAACCTGGTGTTTCGTTCTAAAAGCCGCTCATGGATTTGGTTTCACATGCCGTCGAGAAATATTTCTCAGGCATCGTCTCGATATGTCCTTCACCGTTTTGGAGGCAAGTGATAATTTTACAATACGCACATGAATCCGAAAAGTCAGAGGTGCGTGCCTTGGGATCGAAATCGAGACCTATCTATGACCTGGCAGTCCGACGGTCACACCACTAGGCTATTTCTGCTGCTAATGACAGTGATGAAACAAGGTATTTGTTATACTCACAGGAAAACCCTTACCGCAGTGGTGGCACATCTTATTATTCGGTCTTCCTTTGTGCACATTCCGTACATGCTGGTCCAAACCAACGCGGTTTTTAGAAGGCTGCAAGAAACAAACATGACGTTATAATACTAACACATCACGCGTAGAATCATAAGGAGCTCGTAGCTAAGTAATCCATCAGGTTAAGCTACGCTGGCCGGGCTCGGTCCGTGGATGGGTGACCATCTTTACATACCGAGACTCCTCCGTGCCTCGTAAAGCACGATAAGCCGTTGGTCCCGGCTGTCATTCGTGGATCTTTGACAGTCGTTACGGGTCGTCAGAAGCTCGAAATTTTGACAAATAGTCTTACCAAGGGGTATCGTATTACCCAGTTACTGGATTGTGGAGGTCAGATAGGCAGTCGCTCCATGTAAAATACTGGTATTCAGCTGCATCCGGTTAGACGGGAAGCCGACCCCAATATAGTTGAAAAAGGCTAGGCAGATTGAAAGATTACGTGTATAATAATGTGAGTTCAGAAGACAGAGCAGCAAAATGCTCGAGCAGTTTTTCATTAATAAATTGATTATGAACTATATCATAACTGGATTAGAGTTCAAAATACCGTGCAAGAGACGATTCTCTATCTATGGCGTGTGTTCGAGCATGTTCGTGCATATTTTCGGTCAAAATTTGACAGCAAAGCATTTTTCTTCTCTCTCTGTCTGCGTTGCTCCTGGCTGAACTTGGCGTATCATACGCCCCAAAGTTGTAATCTAAATGCACGTTTTGACCAACACTAAGCGACATCTAAATTAATGCCTAAATAAAAACGCTACGTTGGATTTTCAACGCTCGGCTCAGCGCTGAGAGTTTAAAATCCAACACTGCTATAATATTTAGTCATTTAGGTGTGCATTAGATTATTATATTTAGGTGTCCTTGGAGATCATCGGGCCCAATATAACTCTGACTGCCCCTTCAGAAGTGTAGTGTAGTGTAGTGTGTGTGTGTGTGTGTGTAGTTGTAGTGTGTGTAGTGTATTGTGTGTTTGTGTGTGTGTGTAGTGTAGTGTGTGTGTAATGTGTAGTGTAGAGTGTGTGAAGTGTAGTCTGGCCGAAAGTCCGGTTTCGGTTTCGGTCGAGTTTCGGCAAAAAAACGAGTTGCGGTTGCGGCGGCAAACCTGCCGAAACTACGACCGAAACCGAAACTGCATTCGGGAGTTCTCGTGCTGTGATCGGCCATGTTCGGCGCGGTCCAAGCGAGTAAGCGACGAAGACATTTTGCCGAGTCCACGTGCCTAATCATGTAGTGACTGGCTTGTGTCTGCAGTTCATTTTGTTTGTTGTGAGTTTTCGTGTGATTTTACTGATTTATAAAAAAAATAAAAATAAAGACTGACTGATTATAATAACGTTTTCTTTATTTTTCCCTCAAAAAAGGAACCTCGTAAGGAAGATTCGGTTTCGGTTTCGGCCGAAACTGAGACTGTTGCCGAAATTCGGTTCCGCTTTCGGTCGTAAAAACCAGTTTCGGTCGGACACTAGTGTAGTGTGTGGGATGCATGTAGTGTGTGTGTGTGTGTGTGTGTGTAAATTTGTAGGATGGCTATGACGTATCTTACCTTCAGACAAATGTGACATTGATAAGTCTTGTGTAAGTGTTTCTCTTCGATGTGGTCCCTCAGTTTTGTTTTGTCGGCAAAACGTTTGTTACAATGATCACAGATGAATCTGAAATAAATAAAAATAGGTAAATATTGTATACCATTTATTTTATTAACATATTTATTTAAACCTCTAGAACAACTAAAAAGCCCGCCTTCTGGCTGTCGCACACCGAAACAACTCAACAACAACTCGACTCAAAGTAGAGCATAGAAATGTGAGCACACACTTATTTGAGCTTTCGGTTAAATAAGTGCGTGTCGGACCACGCACAATTAAGGGTTCCGTAGTTGAAATGAATTTATCCCAAGAACAAACATAACATTGTAGTTGAAAGACATGTTCCCCCATACATTACAACTGCAAATGTTAGTTTGTACGCACAATATTGACTGATTTACCATGTTATTTTAAGACCATAGACTTCTTATAGGTTTTTCTGTAATCTATAAGCAATATAAGCATAGAAAATTTCTCTGTATTTTTTTCAAAATTTTACGTATACTCGTTCAGGAGATAAGGGGGGAATGGTCAATTTTCATCTATTTTCTTAAATATCTTTAAAAGCATTAAATTTAAAATTATTTTTAATAAGTATTTGAGATCCTCGCAATAAGCTCTTTCATTTGACATGCCACACGGTAAAGTTCGCAAAACTTTTTTTTAATTTTCTTTTTTGCCCCCAAAACTGACCCCCATATTCAAAATTCAATTATTTACGTTACACGTTCGTGTTTGGGTCACAGAAATACATATGTGTACCAATTTTCAACTTAATCAGCCCATTAGATTCGGAGCAAATTGGTTGAGACAGACAGACAGACAGACAGACAGACACACGAGTGATCCTATAAACACATAACATAACATCACGCCTGTAATCCCGAAGGGTTAGGCAGAGGTGTACCTACAGTACACCCACATTTCGCCAGTTATGTTTAAGTCCCATGTAATAGGGGGCGAGCCTATTGCCATCAACCGGGCACAAATCCAGACTCCGAGCTGTTACTGACAAATTCCAGATGGAAAACAATAACACTTTGCCCGACCCGGGAATCGAACCCAGGACCTCATACTCAGCAGTAGCGCTTGCGACCACTAGACCAACGAGGCAGTCCGTTCCGTTTTTTTTTCTTTTTTGGCACGAAACCCTAAAAACATGAGATACGTGTTTTACGGTTTTTGTAAATTCCCCAAAAGAACTTAAATAGGGGATGAAAGTTTAAATACTTGTTGCCTTTCCCATAGGAAAGTCAGAAACCTATGCGAGTGAAGTAGCTGCTGGTAAACTGCTAGTCCTCACTCTTTGATCACAGTAATCGTCTGCAATACCTATTTCGTAAAGAAGTTGATATTAACCGCTAGTACACGGTGGCCCATAAGTCCTTAGACATTTAAAAAAAAACTAATAAAAATAAGAAATATCTTTTTGTTTCTTATTAATCTTTATAAACTTAATCTTTTTTTTTTATTGACTGCCTCGTTGGTCTAGTGGTCGCAAGCGCTACTGCTGAGCATGAGGTCCTGGGATCGATTCCCGGGTCGTGCAAAGTGTTATTGGGTTTTTCTATCTGAAATTTCTCAGTAGCAGCCTTTTTTTTTTTTGAGGTTGGGAAATCATCAAATAACTTCTCCCGCTCTGGGCGGAGCGGGAGGGCGTGTCAGACTCTTACTGACTAAAACCCACCCGTGTTCCTTCGGTTGCCCTGTCGCCTGGGGCCACGATCTCCCTTTCGGTTTTCTTCGCAACCCCGGCAGGCATCGGCCCTAGTGGACCCCTTCAATTCTGCTGACATCTCTTTGAGGCGCGCGTGGAACACAACGCGCCGTCGACCCGGGCCTGGTCCTTATCGGACGGTGAGCCACCCATTGCTCACCGCCCGCAAGCCCGCGCCTACGGTGGCCGGAAATCGCCTCGCGATTCCCGACGCCCTGGGCGTCTCCTCCTGCGGCGGTTAGGGGCGTGAGGGCGCGAAATGTGCCTCTCCCTCACGCGTTCCGCCTCCTCCTTCGCGAGCATTACCGCTTCGCAGAAGGAGGTGACGGCCTCCCATTTCCTCTCGCTCCGTACCATGGCCTGAATCAGGGCCGGACGCGAGAGATCACCGCCGCCGATCGCATCCACGAGGACACGGCGATGCTCCGCCCAAGCTGGGCAGACCTCCACCGTGTCCTCCGGGCGATCCACACAATGGTGACACCCGGGCGTTTCCTCCCGCCTTATCCTGTGCAGGAACCTCCCGACACAGCCGTGTCCGGTAAGGACCTGCGTCAGGCGGAAGGTGAGGACGCCGTGGCGCCTCTCTAGCCACTCCTCAAAGAGGGGTCTTATCGCCGCAATTGTGGCGTGCCCAGCGCTGGGTTGCGACAAACGCACTCTCCATGACGCCATGAGATCCCGCCGGAGCTCCGTCCGCTGTGCCGCGATTTCTCGCGGCAGCGGAGTTAAGCCCCGGCGTTTCGCCTCCTCGCGCCACTCCCAAATGTGCGCGACTCAGTAGCAGCCTGGAGTCTGGATTTGTGCCCGGTTGATGGTAATAGGCTCACATGGAACTTAAACATAATTGACGAAATGTGGGTGTGCCTGCTACAGGGGCACCTCTGCCCAACCCTTCGGGGAAACAAGGCGTGATGTTATGTAATCTTTATAAAATAGGAATCATTTTTTGAAAATTACATCATCCAAATGTAATCCGTTACGAACACGGCACTAATGTAAGCGACGTCTCAAACTATCGATGACTGCGCGGCAAGTCAGTTCTATGTTATTAGCCATTTCTCTTTGAATATTTTCTTTTAGGGCTTCAATTGACCGCTGGTTTGTGTCATACACTTTAGATGTCAGATAATCCCATAAGAAAAAGTTCGTCGGGATAAGATCCGAACTACGTGGTGACTGTGAATGTCTCCTCTTCGAGAAATCACTTTGTTGGAGAAAAGTTGACAAACGACGCGCATAGCTGTGTTAGAGGTGTGGGCAATTGCACCATTCTGTTGAAACCAGGTCCGCATATTGTTTGGAAAATTCTGTTCTGACAATACGCGGTCCTTGTTTCAACACTGTACTTACTTGAGCTGATCCTGCGAGACATGTTTCAGGCTATTCTTCAAGTGTCTCTGGTAAGAAAATATGGACGAGAAGCTGACCTTACACATGGAACAGTATGCTGCCGCTGATGAGGACTTACCCTGGGAACGAATTGAAAACTCTCATAGAATAGATTTTACATAAAATGCACTATATCTCCGCCAGACACGTTTCAATTTTGTACCAAAGATTTAATTTTTTTCACTTTGTATTTTTTTTTAAGTTTATATGCTTTCCTAGTCCTTGGCTGAAAAAAAAATTGTACTTTGATTTAAATTTAATTTAAAAAATCACGAATTCCCTCTAGAGACGTGAAGTTGCCAGCCCGCGCGTTTTGAAACGCTCTTAATAGCATTCAGAAAGTTGGTACAATTAGCCGTCTATTATTTCATTATTTTAATTCAATCAACTCAGATTATCGCAGTCCACTGTTGGACATAGGCCTCTCCCAGGCTACGCCACAACACCCTGTCCTCCACCTTCCGCATCCAGTCCATCCCAGCCACCTTCTTAACGTCGTCAATCCATCTAGCTGGGGGGCGTCCCAAATTGAGTTGAGCTCCACGATTACTGACAAATGCGTGCACGGACTGGACAGGTCCACACAAATCTGTGTAGTTCTTTCCTCAAAAGACCATTTCAGACACTAATCTACATGGTCCTCATATGGCCTGACCAAGATTATGTCTGGACTTTAAAAGAGACTGCGACCTCTGAGTTTGTTTCGGCCTTTCTTCTCCGAGTAGTCCGATAGGAAACGCCGACACTAATCTACATGGTCTTCACATGATCTGATCAAGATTATCGTATAAAAGTTCAGACACTTTAAAATAAACTTTGACCTTAGAGTTTGTTTTGCCGTTTCTTTTGAGGGATAGTCGACTCCATCTAGCTTATTTTTAGGGTTTCCTACCACAAAAGGAAAAAACGGAACCCCTATAGGATCACTTCGTTGTCCTTCCGTCAGTATGTCATGTCTCAAGAACGCGTGGAGGTATCAAGTTGAAATTAATATTAAATACGTAGATTATGTTCCCTTGGAGCTCTAAAAAAATCAAGCTTCCAAGTCAACGCAATAAAACTATACGGCCAATACGGCTAATCAAAACCTACATGGTACTTCCCGTTGACCTAGACTCATGAAATTTGGCAGAAAGCAAGGGTTCACAGCACAAGTAAAGGAAAAAGTCTAAAAATAGTTCATTTGTAGTTTTATCACAAAAATTTTTTGCATCACGATTACTAACTTACATTTGCAGTTAGAGAATTGACCGTGACGTATATCGATGTATGGGAGAACATGTATCTCAACTACAAAGTTAAGTTTGTTCTTGGGATAAATTCATCCCAACTACGGAACTTCATTGTGCGTGGTCCGACACGCACATGGCCAGTGTTTTTGTTTTAAATATGACGTGTAATAAAGTGATTCCGATATCCTATTTATAGCATAAACAATTTAATTTCAGTACGCTTGCCGATACGTGTTGTCCACTCAGTTTAAAAAATTACACGACATACCTTAACTTCATGTTTCTCTAAATGTCTCTTCAGGCTAGTTTTCCATCGGAACACTTTATCACATATGGTGCAAGGAAACGTGTTGCGGTATTCATGCACTGCCCTAGAAAGAAACGAAATTATATGATTTTTATCAGGAGCAGATTATGTTATGGGGTTCGGTTTCCGCATAGTCCGTCTGGTGGACCATGGCGGCCGTATGGTGGTTATTCCAACCAGCCAGCGTTACCAGATTGGGTATTCTTTTTCGCAGTTTTGGGTAAAAATTTGACTCCTGGAGAAATTTTGGAGAAATGATTGGAGAAAAGAAAAAAAACTTGAGAGGTGTCAAGGGACACCCGGATGGAACGAAGTACCTTTCGATTAATTAGTGAAGGAATTGTAATGACATTTTATTATTTATTATGTACAAAAAACCTGTATACACTCAACAAAAATAATCGTCGCGACACCACAGTGTTCAATGCGAAATAGGGAGAGAGAGGGAGAGTGAGAGAGAGAGAGAGTGAGAGAGAGAGCGGGAGGGAGAGAGCGAGGGAGAGAGTGGGAGAGAGAGAGAGAGAGGGAGAGGGAGAGGGAGAGGGAGAGAGAGAGGGAGAGGGAGAGAGAGAGAGAGAGAGAGAGAGAGAGAGAGAGAGAGGGGACACGCGCACGCCGCACGGCTTATAGCTATGGCAAAAAATGTCGTTACAACTTTTGGTCTTATTTTTTTCCCAATCCGAATCTCGAAATCTGTGAGTTCGCTCGTTTTTTAGTTCGTATCTCTTAAAGTGTATGGTTTGGTTCATTCTACTTCCACAATATTCTACATAATCTGCATATTGTTAATTCGTTTCATTCACTCATGATTGTTGTGTTGTTATTGCTTCGCACTTTCGCAGAGTTAAGATTTATTTCGATTTAAAAAATTATCTTCAATGTTCAAAGACAAAATGTCTTTCTGTTGAGTTAAGGGCTTGGTACTTGCCTCTGTTTGGACGCGGTTGACTGCCGTGAAGCAAGCCCTTTACTACACGGCTGCCAACCGCGTCCCAACTGAGGTGACCTTGGTGATTTACAACCGTGGAGTTGGTTGTTTACGACCAAATTTCAAACAGCTCTGCCTGTCGCCAACCAAGGTCACCTCAAGTAGCAAGCCCTTAACTTCACAGATAAAAAATCACATCTGGCAACCCTGCAACCAGCCCACCTCCCTCCAGAAGTTAATTAAATCTCCTGGTCTGTTCAGACCATCTGTGAAAGATCTGGGTGCCTCGAGGGTTTCTGTTCTAATCTAGGTGATGCCTGTGCATTCAAAGAGCACGTGCGCTACGGTTTTCTCAGCCTCCATGCACGCCCTGCACAAAGGGCTGTCCGTTATGCCTATTATGTGGAAGTGTTTGTTTAGCGAGCAGTGTCCCGTGATGGTACCCGTCACCGGGCGCAGGCCATTCCTGTCCAGGCGTAAGAAACGCCTGATTAGATTGCTATCCAAGGATGACATAGCTTCCTTGGACTGCCTGCAGCCCGATGTGGAGGTCCACCAGTTTTCCGCTTGTGTGCGGGTGAACTCCTGTAGCCACCTGCGTATTTGGTTGAAAGGGATTGGTACGATAGGTTCGGGTTCACAGACTGCCGTGCTAGATCCTCTTCTAGCAAGTTCGTCAGCTGCGTCGTTACCTAGCGATCCGCTGTGTCCTTTTATCCATTGCAGTGTCACCGTGTTGTGGCTAGATACCGTAGTAGCAGATCATTTTAAAAAGACGGTGGTTATTTTTGCATAAAAGGCGGTTCCAACACAGAGTTCAAATATTTCCGCACATTTTTATGCTTCCTAATGTTATCGTAATGCAGTGGCGTAAATGTCTATGATAATATCGACGTTAGAAATGATGGCGCACAGTGGGATCATCATTATTATTCAAGACCTCCTCAGCGTCAAAACTGGGACAACTTCGGACTTAGCCAACTAATTTATAAAAATCCATGTTTGCACAAGAGTTTATTTTATAACGAAAGTGAGCACTAAGGAAGGATAAAATAATTCATCCCCTAGAGGGGTTAAATATCTTCTTATCGTGTGGTTAGTGACTAACATGGAGTCAGAGTTTTAAAGCCAAGGTCTTCTGACTTGACTTCACATGCCGTCGAGAAATATCTCTCAGGCACACCACGAAGCTATGCGATGATTTCCTCACGATGTTTTCCTTCACCGTTTTTGAAGCAAGCGATAATTATACAATGAGCACATGAATCCGAAAAGTCAAAGGTGCGTGCCTTGGGCTCGAACTCGAGACCTATGACTTGGCAGTCTAACGGTCACACCACTAGGCTGTCACTGCTCACAATATAATAAAAACGGGGGATAAAAGTTTTTATGGAAGTTCGTCATATTTGTCGATGAGAAATCGGATCGGGCACATGACTTGTCGGTACACAAACAAGATTTTTATTCAAATGGCTGCGCCCTGCGGTTTTACTCGCATAACTCTCCATCCCGTGGGAGTATCGGGATAAGAAGTATCCTGTCCTTACCAAGGTCATGGTCTACCCATGTGCCAAATTTCATCCAAATCCGTTCAGCCGTTTTAGCGTGAAAGCGAAACAAACAAACTCCCTTTCGTATTTAAAATATTAGTTAGGATGAACGTTATTGAAAATAACGTAAATATTACATTCTTAGTCATAACCAGCCCACAACATTTCCACGGCTGGGTCACAGGCATCCTCTCTTCGAGAAGAAGTGGGCCGTAATCTATCACGCGGGCCCAGTGCGGGTTGGTAGATGTCACATGTCTTTGAATTTTTGGTTCTAGGACATGCCGGTTTCCTCACAATGTTTCCGTCACCGTTTTGGGAGCAGTGGTGATGAAGTTATTTACACAAAGTAAAACGCCTGTCAGGTTTCCAACCTATAGAACCTGCAACTCGTAAGACGCGACCGTTACCACTACTTAGGGGCCGTACAAGTATTACGTAAGCAGATTTATTACAATTATTTACCGCCCCCCGTCCCCCTTGTCAACAAAAGTAATCAAAGCTCTTACCCCCCCTCCCATGCTTACGTAAACATTAGGTTATGCATTTTTCTCTTAATGTAAGTATTCTGTTTTTTTTTATTGATTCATGAGCAGCAGTTATAATTCTAGAAATATATTCGTTTGTTTTCAAGCATAGACAATGTGTGGGTTGCCATATGTGTAAAAAATGTAAATAATTACTGCTGACGTAATCACCATCTAGACCCCCCCACCCCCATGTCATCAAAAATAAGCAAAGCATAGACCCCTCCGCCCCCCTGTAGTGCTTACGTAATACTTGAACGGTCCCTTAGTAAATTAAATAAAACTCACAGTCTATGATTCTTGAGTCCAGCTCTATGTCGGAATGTTTTGTCGCACTCTGTGCACTGTACTCTGGCTTTGTGCGTGTCTTTATGGTAGCGGTGTGTGTCTATGGAACTGTGGACAAAAAAAAAAAAAAACAATTTAATATTTTGACAAACGTATTGAACATTTTATAAATTTGTTCTTAATAGTACGGAGAGAGCTGAAAAAGTTGACAAGTGGTATCGTGTTGTTTATTTATTTATATATACTTTATTGTACACCACAAAAATACATAACAAAAAATAAATCAAACACTACAAAATATACAATGGGCGGCCTTATCGCTTTCCGTGATCTCTTCCAGGCAATCGTGTTACCCAAACTGGGTTGTGGAGGTCAGATAGGCAGTCGCTCCATGTAAAATACTGGTATTCAGCTGCATATGATTACACTTGAAGCTGACCCCAACATAGTTGGGAAAAAGCAACATGAATATAATGAACTTTTTTTGTTTCAGAACCAGCTCCAATTCGATAATGACGTAGAAAATCGATGACATTAAAAACCTCATTCTTACCTTCCACATTGGTCTAGAACAGGGATCACCAATATTAATTTCATTAAAGGTCCGTTTAAAAAAATAAAATTACTGTCGTGGTCCATTTGGCAGACGATTACTAGCAAAAAAAAACTAAAATTTTTGATTTTTTTTTTTTTATTAAGTTTTCGTTATTTTTACTTTTTAATTGGGTAAAGGCTAGGCAGGTGATGGAAAGGGAGAGAGCTGGCTATAAAATCTAATAGATTATAGACCAACGGAGCATTCAGTAAAAAAAAATCATATGTATTTAGTTTCCAAATAACCATTACATGGGACAGTTCACAAAAACCGGCCCAGTGCGAGTCGGCCTCGCACACGAAGGATCCCGTACCGTTTTAAGACCAGGAACTCTTAACACAATTTCCACGCAAACTCCACTATGTGCTAAACGCTAACACATCAGTAATAAAGTTGAATATCGCGTGCGCTCTTTGGTCGTGTTGGAGCACGGAATGGCGTAAGTTTCAATTCTTATTTCGTTTATAATTCTTATTTCATTTATAATTCTTATTTCATTTATAAAATACTTTATATATTATTTCATATATAAAGTAAATTAATCTAGAGAAAAAATATCTTGTGGCTGGATAATCTATATATATAAAAATGAATCCCTATTTCCCTTGGTCACGACATCACGCTAAAACGGCTGAACGGATTTGGATGAAATTTGGGATATAGATAGACCTTGACCCGGAGAAGGACATAGGATACTTTTTATCCCGATATTTTTACGGGATCGAGACTTATGCGGGTGAAACCGCGGGGCGCAGCTAGTTAATTATATTTTCTTCCTGTGAATAGTTATTTTAGACAAAAAAGCCGAATAATCTTTATTTAATTTAAATAATCTTTAATAATCTGACTGCCTCGTTGGTCTAGTGGTCGCAAGCGCTACTGCTGAGTATGAGGTCCTGTGTTCGATTCCCGGGTCGGACAAAGTGTTATTGGGTTTTCCATCTGGAGTTTCTTAGGCACAGCCCGGAGTCTGGATTTGTGCCCGGTTGATGGCAATAGGCTCGCCCCCTATTACATGGGACTTAAACATAACTGGCAAAATGTGGGTGTACTATAGGTACACCTCTGCCTAACCCTTCGGGGATTACAAGCGTGATGTTATGATGTTATGTAATCTTTAAAAAAAAAAACTTGATTGAAAAGACATGATTTTCGAATAAAAAATGAATCGAGCCAAAATGTTCCAATTACGTAACTGTCTTATATATGGAAAGACAAAGATCCAATAAATCATATACTAAAGTTCCATTTTGATTGTTTGCGTGACTGTTTCAGAATATTAATGCAAATTAACATACAATTTAGAGAGCCTCCTCTTAAGATCAAGGAAAAAAACGCCGAATAAAGCACGTTTCGTGTATGGGAACCCCCTTTAATTTTTAAATTTCTATTTTTTTTTTTGTTATAGCGGCATGCGAAATACACAAACTGAGAAAATTTCAAATGTGTACCTATTACGGTTCATGAGATACAGCCCGCTGACAAACAAACGGACGGACAACGGAGGCTTACTAATGGGTTTTGTTTGGCACCTTTTGGGTAGGCAATTTGCTATTAAACATTAATCCCTACTAATCGTTACAGATTACCTATTTGTTACGTAACGATCAGTTTAGCCTTGGACCTGGACAAGGACATGAGGCACTTTTTAACCTGGATATTTGTATTAAAAAGATATAAAATACACGCAGACGAAGGAGCTAGGAACAGCTACTATGATATGATCAGTAAAATAAAACACAACTTAAATGCTCAAACTAAAAGCATTTATTTCAAATAAACCAATTACAGGAACTTTTGAATTGTCAAGGGGTCGGTCAGTCAGAAAGATGAAGCTAGTTGCCCATTCCAAAGCGTAGTAGGTACCTATGGAGAAGAATGGGCAAGAAACTCCACGGACACTCTTTTAAATCACAATATGGTTACAAAATATTGGTTACATCATTCATGTTAAAGTTATAAATGTGAGAACGATGCAGAACTATAAAAGCGTCCGTAATGAAAAATAAAACAATTCAAAAATTAAATTAAAATAAGCCATGGCAGCTAGAAGATGACCAATCCCTATTGACAGTGCCCGTTCATAAATATGACACATGCATATCCAGTGTTGACTTTGAACACGGCTCTATTTCGAAGCAGTAAGGACTGTTTCGGTATAATTTGACCGAAACTTTAAGCTGCTCATTCGACAACGCTCATGGCGTCCCGCCGCTCATGCTTCAACGCTCACGGCATCCCGCCGCTTATTCATAAACGCTCACATCGTCCCGCCCCCACCTCACTGCGCATTGCTAAGGCGCGGTATAGCGGTCTCGGTCAAACTATAGTTAAAGTGCTACTACTGACATGCAGATGACCGCATAACAAAAATGGTACTTACTTCGATATTTTCCCGCATAAATTACATTTATATTCCTTCAATGATATCTCATGGGTTGAGTAATAATGTTGTTGCATCACTTTTACGTCCAATGTTCTTTTGTGACAAATACTACATTCATACCTGAAAATATACAGTTATTTATTAAATATATTTGACTTCCTAGCATAATCAGTCTATAATGTTCCCACTGCTGGGACACAGACCTCCTCTCTTCGAGAGGGAGTGGGCTGTAATCTACCACACGGGCCCAGTGCGGGTTGGTAGATGTCACATGTCTTCCAATTTTTGGTTCTAGGACATACATGCAGGTTTCCTAACGTTTTCCTTC
Source organism: Omphaloscelis lunosa (assembly GCA_916610215.1). NCBI lineage: Eukaryota > Metazoa > Arthropoda > Insecta > Lepidoptera > Noctuidae > Omphaloscelis > Omphaloscelis lunosa. Next base: position 7,892,449 of record OU744270.1, read on the forward strand.
GCATCTCATGACCATGACTCGTACGTCAATGCCAGCTCTCTAAAGCTGCGTTCATATATGTTCTTTTGTCCCTACCGAACCCCCGTTTCGTATCAGCAAAAACTCTGCACGCAAAGTAAAATAGCCCGTACCTCCGTAACGTCGCTGCGCTCATCGTGTCATTTCTGTGTCAAGTGTCGTTCGACCATGTTGTCGACTGAGGAAGTCTATAAAAATTTGACAATTTCTTGCGCGTCCTTCATTGTCATTAATAATATTATAACGAAATAAATAAAATAAAAAACGAAACGCCACGTTTGCTTTGCGACTGGCGCGTACACCGTATCGTATCGCCTTTGAACGGCGCGTAAAAACCGACTCGCGATGGATCGGAGCGTTCTTTCCGACCCTGATGATCCCATTACACTCCTCCAGGAGAAGAATAGGGCCACCAGCAAAATACATAAACACAGACGCCTCCCGTCATTCCGACCTCGCCGCCGAGGTCCTTTGCGACCGCGACCGTGTCCCGGAGTAAATGATACTCCTCCCCGACCCTTGCTCGAAAACGAGGTGCCAGCAAGTTGTTGCCGCTGAGCACGAAGCTTTAAACTACCCCGCCTAATAATCATGATTAAAACCAATTTTGATCCAGCCTGTCCCTTCTTGCTGTCCTCCCCTCAGCGACGCCCTAAGCCGAGGTTCGTACCCCACAGGAGGTGCCCTTAGCGAGCGTTCGCCTTGCTTTAATTTAGAATAGTATTTTGCTCCTGGCTGGAGGCTCTAAGTGTAGCAGCTTAAGGCACCTACAGGAAAGTCCGGTTAAGCAGCCAAGACCTTAGTGGTCAAAACTGCGAGTTGCCATGTTAAAAAAAAAGGATCGGAGCGTAGCTGTATCCGTATCGAGACGCCGTACCACCGTACCGTACCGAACAGGCGTCCAAACTAGCGTTTTTGGATCGCGACGCTGACACGAAACTTAATTTAACATTCCATTGCCACTTACTCAAGTATCTACTTTGGCATTATGTAGTGTAATTTTTAAGTGGCCTTTCTGTTATAAGTTCTAAAAAAAATGTTTACAATGGAATGTGAACTTAGTCATGACATTGAGGTTGTTAATGTCAATCAATTCAATACTTGATTCTGAATAAAGGGGGATGTGCTAGGCCCTAAGGTTGCCTGTCCAATGGAGCGGAGCGAGACAGCGGAGCGGAGAAATCTGCCAATATTAACCATTGAGATAGTAAAAACACGGAGGCGCCGCGATATTCTATACATAAGTTTGCTTATACAAATATGGGTGAAAAACGAACTAGAATGTGAAATATCGTGTTATTTCACTCTTTCTAATGTGGTTATCGTATTTGATAAAAGAGACAACAATATTTCAGTTGTTCCTCATAATGGCAACATTTTGTTGAGACGTAGTAACAGTTGTAGGTAAGTGCCATATATGCGACAAGTTCATGGTAGTTCTGCTGTCAAGTGGTTGTTTACTTTTTGTTTTATTGAGATTTGTGAGAAAATTACGTGGAGTTTTCCTTTAAAACTACATATATACGTTGGAAAACACCAATTCAACATGCCTATGTGTTGTATTGTGAAGTGTGGTGCAAGAAAGAAGGAAAATCAACCTCAATTATCTTTGCACAGGTTAGTAGCCGGTTTTCATGCAATAGTACATAAAGTGATAAACTTTCGATGAAAAAATTGCTAGGTGATCATTAAATACGGCTTAAATTTTAATATATGGGTTTATTTCCGTCCAACAGACCTTTTTATTATTTCATAATTTCATTCATTTGTTTACAATGATATGTCATGGTGGAATAGGGTTGTACCGTTTCCGTAATAGTTTCTGATACTAGTTCCTTCGCTGCGCTGAAATGATATTGCTAGGTCCGGCCCGTGGTTTACAGCAAACTGTACTCTTTGGTTCATAGCACCGAGAGACCGTTCCGCAGAGTTTTATGTAGTGTATACGATTTTTTTGTTGAAGTTTTTAAGATGAACAATACTGTAGTACATACATTTTATGTAACTTTTATGATTTCCGCGACTCACGCTAATAAAGATCCCAGTCCGCATGATTTTATCCGACATCTTCAACAATAATCGTCAAATTTCAGCCAATTTACACAAAACTTTAATGAATTATACACTAAAACCTTCCGCATGAATCACTCCGTCCATTAGTGAAAATTGATTGAAAATCCGTTTAGTAGTTTTTGAATTTTTCGCGTTCAGACAGACAGAAAAACAGACAGACGCGGCGGTGTACTTTGTTTTATAATATGTAAGGATGTGTATTATTCCGAATGTTCATTTATGATAAAATTGTTAAAAATTTAATTCACTAATGCCCGTTTTCACCGACAGCTAAGTGACACTTAAATGAATACCTAAATAAAACTGCAGTTTTTCAACTCTCAGCGCTGAGTCTACCGTTGAAAATCCAACAGTGAACTTTTATTAGGGATTCATTTAAGTGTCACTTAGTGAAGGTGAAACCAGGCATAAGACTTGCATGCTCACTCGATACTAAATATTTGGCTTTGTTTAAACGTTCACTTGCCAAACATTAGGTTTGCGTTACAAATATTTGTGAAAACTTTATTTGCTAAGTAATAATTCTATAAATGAAATTATAATTATGCGGAAAATTGTTTGAGAAGTGATAAATTGTCAATACTCGTTTTTTTCTGTTACAACGGACTATTAGCTAATATTTTTTTAAATATGATTCAACCGTGATATCTAGTAAGATTCGTTATACTATTACGTACTAGTATCGATACTCGAAATAGTAACACCATGTTGCCTGAATGACACAACCCTAGCATTGAAGCCATTTTATGCGACATTTTGAGTTGTAGGTATGCACCTTTTTTTTGTAGGTATTTCCAGTCCATACTTATTAAATGTCTATGATATTAACCAATAGGAGCGGAGCTCTGAAACGGAGTTTAAATTCTATTGGTTAATATTCTGGTATATATTATTTAATATTCACATTTCTTCGCTCCGCTGCCTCGCTCCGCTCCAGTGGACAGGCAGCCTTATTATAACAGGCGCCCGAGAGTTTTCGGTGCTCAGTAAAATTTTAGATAGAAGCTACATGAGAAATAATTAACTATTTAACTGGCGAAATGTGGATGTACTATAGGTACACCTCTGCCTAACCCTTCGGGGATTACAGGCGTGATGTTATGTTATGTATAACTGTTGTATAACAGAAAAGTAATCAACAGTGAATAAATTTTTCACGCCCATGTGACGGTGAACGTAAACGGCCAACCCACATATTTGACTAAGGTGTAGAGTTTATGAAGTTGATTGAACAGCGGACTTTTTTTCGTGATTTCTGATTTGATGCCTTAACAACGGGTGTTCCTAAAGAAGACTTCAATGACCATTTTCGGGTTTTCAAATATTTCAATTAAACCTTGTTTTGAAAGTGCGTGTCATTACGACAGAAGAACAACATACCTTCTCATGTGCCTCTTATAATGCGCTGTAAATGACTCCACTGAGGGTATTATTGTTTTGCAAATAGGACAGATGTAATCGCCTAGGTCCTGAAAAAAAAAAAACAAATATCTATTAAACATTGTAACCGCGAGTTAATTTTCATGCCTTAAGGTTGCACTAGTTGACGGCTCGAACTCGTTGGTGGGCGTGGCTAATATGCATGCTATTAAGTATAGTTAATTAGTTTTTTTTTTTATTTAGTATTTATTTACATAGTTTCCATTTCGTTATTTATATATTTATTTAGTGAAATAGATGATGATTTACAACGAAAACGAGCGCGTAAAATTTAATGAATAGACCTTTGGGCATTTCGGAAAAACTACTAGATGAATCTACTCAAAGTAAAATTATTTGAACTTTTGAATAAATTTTATCTATCCCTGTATGGTTTCCATTTTACCATTTTAATACAACATAAGTTTTTTTATTTACGCCCAAATATGAATTAAAATTTGTGTTGAAATATGGAAGTTTCGACGCTCATAACTTCTAAACCAATATATTTTTTTCCAAATATGCTTCCATACAGGGCTAGATAGCTAATGATAAGACAAACTGATATAACCAAACTAAGTTTGTATGAAAGAATGAATGACTAGCGTAACCTTAAGACCTAAGCCAAATATTTTTAGAGTTCCGTGGGTCAAAAGGAAAAAACGGAACCTTTATAGGATCACTCATGTGTCTGCCTGTTTGTTCGTTTGTTACAGCCAATTTGCTCCGAATCTATTGGACAGTTTAAGTCGAAATTTGGTACCCAAACAGGGTGTAACCAAACATGTATTTCTGTGACCCAAACACGGACGTAAAACATATTAACATGTATTGTATATTAACGTGTAACGTAAATAAATGAATATAGTATATTAACATGTAACGTAAATAAACGAATTTTGAATATGGGGGTTATTGTTGGGGGACAAATAAGGAAATTAAATAAAAAGTTTTGCAAACTGTACTGTGTGACATATCAAATGAAAGAGCTTGTTTCGAGAATCTCAAATAATTTACTTAATAATTTTGAAGTAAATCCATTTAAAGATATTTGAGAAAATAGATGAAAATTGACGATCCTCCCCCCTTATATCCGAAACTACTAGGCTAAAAAGTTTGAAAAATATTGCAGAGAATGTCTAACTCATAGATTACAGGAAAATGTATAAGAAGTTTATGGTCTTAAAATAACATGGTAAATCTCTCAATATTGTGCGTAAAAACTTACATTTGCAGTTGGAATGTATGGGAGAATATGTTTTTCAACTACAATGTTAAGTTTGTATTTGGGATAAAACTGACACCTTTACTGTGCGTGGTCCGACACGCACTTAGCCGGTATTTTATATTCGGATAGCTCATGAAGTCATGGCCTAAAGGTGCCGTACAGAAAATTTATAAAAAAAAAAAAAAAAAAAAACAAAGACGCATATTTCGCGGGTTAGAGGGTATAGAAGTTTTTAGTACATCAACAGTTCGCTTGATATGTTTAAGTCCCATGTAAAAGGGGGCGAGCCTATTGCCATCAACCGGGCACAAACCGATACCCTAATTGCGCAATGCACGATCAATCACAATTTGTTTCGATTTGAAACAGATTGCTAATCCATTGCTTCATAAGTTGGAAAAAAACCTGCTCAACAACCTAAATAACGCAATGCATGTTGTTGAACTGTCAAAATGAAACAAATTAGTCATAATCGTTTAAGAAAATAAGTTACGCAATTAGGGTGCGGGACGCATCATCATCTGCCTAGCCTTTTCCCATTTATGTCGGGTTCGGCTTCCAGTCTAATCGGATCCAGCTGCATACCAGTATTTTACATGGAGCGACTGCCTATCTGACCCCCATAACTCAATTACTGGGTAACCCTCGGTAAGACTGGTTGTCAGACTTTTGGGCTTCTAACTACCTGTAACGACTGTCAAAGATCTACAAATGACAGCCGGGACCAACGGCTTAACGTGCTTTCCGAGGCACGGAGTCTCGATATGTAATAGATGGTCACCCACCCACGAACCGATCGCGGCAAGCGTAGTTTGACCTTCGACCGACCCGTGCGGCTGCTAATTAAAGTAAAAACAACTTACAGCTGAATGCTTGGCCGCCACATGAGCTGAATATGACTTCCTATAGTTGAACCCAATGAGACAGTTCTCACATTTATACTCTGCCTTCAAGTACGTGTCTTTGCTTGATTCTTTATCTCTTTCTAATAGCATCTGTTCGTATGTCAGCTCTATGGTTAGGATCTTTTGGTCTCGCTCTTTTGTAGGTTTAGGCTGTAAAGAAAAAATAACATTAAACTATCTACGTACAGCTATACTTCTCTCTATCTATACAAGGTGGCAGGGACATCGACGCGAAAACTGTTACCATGGATTCACTACATGATTCTGAACCCCCGTTTTTTTTAGGTGGGAAATTATCAGATAACTTCTCCCGCTCTGGGTGGAGCGAGAGGGTGTGTCAGACTCTTACTGACTAAAACCCACCCGTCTTCCTTCAGGTGCCCTGTTGCCTGGGGCCACGATCTTCCTTTCGGTTTTCTTCGCAACCCCGGCAGGCATCGGCCCTAGCGGACCCCGTCAATTCTGCTGACATCTCTATGAGGCGCGCGTGGAACACAACGCGCCGTCGACCCGGGCTTGGTCCTTATCGGACGGTGAACTACATTACCCTGCGTTGACATTTTTCGACGGTTATTAAAAAAAAAAAATCTACTGTTTCATACATTTTGAACGCGTAGGTATTGCACTTTTCTATGAAACAGCAGATTTATTTTTTATAACCAAAGAAAAATTTCAACTTAGAGGGGTTCAGAATCATGCACTGAATCCATGGTAAAGGTTCTCGCGTCGATGTCCCTGCCACCCCGTATATAAAAATGAATCCCTATTTCCCTTGGTCGTCACGCTAAAACGGCTCTACGGATTTGGATGAAATTTGGCATATGAGTAGACCATGACCTGGAGAAGGATATAGGATAGTTTTTATCCCGATATTCCCACGGGATCGCGACTTATGCGAGTGAAACCGCGGGGCGCAGCTAGTTATTATTATAAAAGGTATTATGTAATTTTAGATGTAAAAGGTAATGTCTGAGTGGAGGGCTATCTGAGGACCATCTTACTGGGGTACTTACTTCCTCCAAGCACGTTTGGTCTTGCGAATCTCCACTCAAGCCGGCCAATAAAAGAAAGCCAGAGATGGGGGGCAAGGAGTCGCCACTGCCCAACAGCTCACCATAAGCTGCCCTGCGGTTTTATGTATCTCTCTTGGTCTGGCTCCTCACCCTAGACCTGTTCCGGCAAAGCAAACTCTACCGGCACAGACCTAGGGTTCAGGAGCGCGCAAGCCCCACCACGACGTCAACGTAGAGATACGGCGGTAAGGTTATTATTTTTATTACTCTTTATTTCAATTTGATACATATAGTATAAAAAAAAACATTAAAAAAAAACGTTATCATAAGCCTATGTTATACAGTATGTTAAATAACAGAGGGCGTTCCCTTAAACGCGTTAATCTATATCATTAATACATTGAAATAAAAATATCAGCATAGAAAAATAAGTATAAAAAAAAAACCGAATGAAAAAAAAAAATTTAAATAAATTTGAAACGTCCTGTTTAAAATCAAAATAGTAGCGCGGTATAGTACCTAGCGTATTCGCGCTGCCCAAACCGGCAACGTCGCTATTTTTAGTTGCGAATAAAATAAGGTGGATATTGGGGGTGGGGGCGGGGCTACGCGCATCAATAGATCGCCGCACACGCAAGTCGTCATTCATAAGTTTGTTGCGACATTGCCATACTTCCACATTGAAATACAAATGCGCGTGTACAGAGTGTTTCTTTTACGTATCAATTTAATATTTTTTGTTAATATTTTATTATAAAAAAAATATAAAAACATTTTGTTTTTGAATGGTAATTATTTTTCTTAGCATGTATGGATGCTGTACTGTTGCGGGTAAACGGGAACGCCTTTCGTTAATTAACATACTGTATATCAAGTGGCGCCATCTTGTTTTGTTACGAAGTTACTGGAATCACCGAAGAGGTCGGATAAGTGACACTGGCTGGTGACTGTCACTCTAGCAGAGCGTCGCTCATGGTTGCGTGGCGGCTGTCTTCTGATGACGGAGATGATGTTAGCCGCTGTCGTACCACGTCCACAACGAACTGCTATATTCCGGCACAATCCCGACGATAATTAAGCTGCTGAACCACTAATACGATGACCACTTCTGGTAAAGGCTATTCCGCGCCGTTACAATTACATTGATTTTATATAATTTTAATGTAGTAAAATTACAAATGGTGGATCTCCCAGTACATACAAGTACCCGGGCCTTCGCTAGCATGCGAAGGCCCGGGTACTTGTGAGTCGTGAACCGAATGGTCAATAGTGTTCAGAGCATTGATACGTTTCTTTTCACGATATCTTCTTGCACGTTCCTTGGCACATTCTTTCCGTTGTTGGGCCTTTTCTTCTTCAATTTGTTTTTTTCTTATTTCCTCCGTCACAGGGTCTTTCTGGAGTATAGAATCCAATTGTAGTTTACGCTTCTTTTTACGATATCTTCGCATGCGTGCGTTAGCCAGCTCCCTTTTTCGTGCCCATTCATCGGTGGAATAGTTTCTTTCATCCATTTTCTGTAAAGGGCAATGATTACTGTTAAATATTTGTGAACGCAACCTCTGTTAGTTCAAATTTTGGCCACTGGTGGCTCTGTCTTTCCTCTCTCTGACACTTCCGTTTATGTGAAGCTCGTTACCGTGATCTTTTTAGAACAATATACTTTTATATACAGCAAGTCTTTTCTTTATAAAACTGCACCACCAATAATCCTTCAGTTACCAATGATTAGGTTATTTTACACTATTAGTCATACTCAGCCAGAACTTGAAATACCGGTATTTTTGGGAACCGGTACCATTGGCATTGGTGTGATATCCTTAGCAAAGTAGTACCCTAGCAATGTATTTTTACATTGCTAAGGGGTGAGATTTCTCTGCAGCTAACTGTGCCTGTACTATTGGTACCAGTACCAGACGTAGTACCTGTACTATTTGTTTTAATCAGTACAGGTTTCAAACAAATATTGCCGTAAGTTAGAGTGAGAAAACAGATATAGCAACTGCAGGGGCAACAGAAAAATACCTTCACGGTTGTCAAGGTTGCTAGCCATACGAGGTTCCTCGTAAAAATATTATTTGTTAGGTGGAGTCTAGAATCGGTACACAGGTACCGAAATGGCAAGAACCGCTAAGTACCGATATAGAACCTGTACTTTTGGTACCGGTTCCAAGCCCTGCACGCAGCACAAATATACAATAACATACGCGTGTTACACAGTGTGAGTTTTTTTTATGTGTACATATCGAAATGAAGGAATCTATGCTTCATTTTATAGACGGAAAAATTATTTAAAAAAATCTTAATATTTAAAAAACTAAATACTTAAAAAATCGAAATATTTTTAAATATCGAAATATTTTTTAATATTTTTTATGAAATTTTTAAAAATTGTATTGTAAACGGTGCAACTTTTAAACTAACTGATCTATCGCAATGAAACAAACTCCATAATAATTGGAAGTAATTGGGCGTTTCATAAAATTGTTGAAAAAAAAAAAAAAAAACTGCCCTTTATTGAAAATAAACATGTCTTTTTAGCAAAAATCAGTTTTTTGTTTTCATAAATTTTTACAATAATCGTAATATTTCTCAAATAAGACGCCCCCAATACGTAACTTTAAAAAAGTAGATTTAAAAAAAAAAAAAATCCGGATAAAATTAAGCACAGATTCCCTCATTTCGATATGTGCACATTATAAAGACTCCCACTGTATTAATCTATTCTCAATTAAAGTATTAAATACTAACTGTACGTAGTCTGGCCATAAGTTTTTTCACATATGGAAAGTTAAATAAATGACACAATGAGTTACGCACTACAACCATTTAAATATCAAATGAAAGGGTATAAAATGTCCTCCTCTTGCTTCGATACTAGCCTTCAATCTGCAAGGCCAGTCATCAATCGAAGCACGCACGACGTTCATGTCAATATCGGCGACTGCTTTAATCTGGGATGCTTTAAGTGACTCCAAGTTGCGATGGGGTTTAGCGCAGACCTTTTCTAAGTGCTGCCATATTTTGTAATCCAAGGGATGCAAGTCTGGACTGGATGAGGGCCAATCCTCATGCCTGATAAAGTGATTCCACGGGACGTGAGCCAGTTTTGGATACCTTATGAGCCGGCGCAGAATTCTGCTGGAAAACCCAGTGCCTGTTTTTGAACATTGTCTGTGAAAGAGGTTCCACAATGTTTGTTAGGACTGTGTTTTGATATACGAGGGCACTGGTTTTCATTCCTTTTTCATAAAAAATCACCTCCGTTGGACCCAAATAGGACACCCCAAGCCAAACCATGAATACCGAAGAGTGATGACCACGCTAAACACGTGGCACATGTCTGCACGCTTCTTCACTAGAGTGTGCATACACTTTATCATTTTGTTTGTTGAAACTCTCTTCAACATTAAAAATTACAGATGGGACACTTCACAGTTTAGGTATGACGCTACAAGTACGCGGCGGGCTCGTCTTGTCGGGCCAATTCAGTAGGGCTGCCGCGCGCGAATTGTCTGTTCGTCGCAAGATATTAAAACTAAAAATACTAAAATGATGGCAACAGTATATTGCATCGCATTTGGCTGCTTAAATAATTATCAGGATCCGAACCTCAATTTTTTCTTACTTCCAAAGGGCACCGAAAGAAATGCACGTGCCTATAAGTAGTTAGTAATTAAGTATGTACCTACCTACCAAATGTTTACATTTATTATTAGTTAGAATATTAAATACTACCAGACGTCACGCGGTTTCATCCGCGTAGGTCCCGTTCCCGTGGGAGTACGGGGATAAAATATGGCTTATGTTACTGGCTGATAATGTAGCTATCCATTGCTGAAAGAATTTTTCAAATCGGTCAAGTAGTTTTTAAGTTTATTCGTTACACAAAAAAATACTAATCTTTCCTCTTTATAATATTATTATAGATATAGAAGTATAGATTATAGTAGGTATAGTTGGGTTCTTAGAAGTTCTGTTTACAAGGTCAGGTTCAGGCGTTGATAAGTATAGGTAGAAAAGTACCTATTGAAATAGTATTTTTGTTTTGGTTGGTAACGGACTAACTATAACCATCACTAAATATTTTGTAGTAAAATTGTAAGATTTTATTTAAGTAGAGAACAGGTTATTCGTAAATACCTTTTATTTGCCCAATGGGCCTGTTTCAATTTTTTTTTTTTTCTTATTTCGGAATGTAGATTAATAAAAAATATTGGACACGTATTTTTTATTTTTTGACATAATCAAAAGATTACGGCGATACATTGAGTTAAAATGTGGCATGACGTCACACCTTGCTAGATTTTATACTGATTTGTGACGTAGTGAGCCTCCACTCCTCAACTTTAATGCGTGTTTTCTAAGTTATTTTTGATTAATATGATAAAGCAAAAAATACGTGTCTAATATTTTTTTATTATCTGAAAGACGGACTAAATAGAATTTCTTTTGTTTATCGTGCATACTTTTTTATTTGCTCAATTACGTAGGTACATATTAATAAATAATGCAGGTTAGGTTTAATTGAAACGTCATTTGTTCACAGAGTAGAGTAATAGGCACCTTACTGGTAATCAAATATTCAGATAAATTATTCTCTAAGAGATGACAACCCTAACGTGGTCAGAAGGTATAAAAGTAACGCGATAGAAAGAGAGGCGATTTGTAGGTGAATATAACTGTTGGTAAATTAACGTTGTGCGAACTGAATTGCACTTTATTGTGTCGTTTTAAGAGTCGCTTTTTATTTAAATGATTTAGCGGAGTGTCTCATCTGTATAAAGTCTCGTATCCACTAGGCAACAATTGACTCGCAACATGTGACACTCAACATGTTCGGCAACATTGCACAATAGCGCGCGACGTTGCTAGCTGGCGCGCAGTATGACGCGCGGCTTGTTTAAATTATATGTGTATATGTGTATAATGTAAATTATAACCACCGCCGTTGAAATCTACCCTAGTTCCTCTGGCGACATGTTGCCGACGACTGATGACTTGACATGACAGGTTGAAAGTTCCGCGCTAACTTTCAACATGTTATGCAACATGTCGCGCGCCAAATGTTGCCTAGTGGATACGAGGCTTTAATCTGTTCCACAGTTTACATTACATATCATAATTACGCGAATTATAATACATATTAACAAAACGTAAGTCATGAACGATGCACTCACAGTTACGTGTACTAAACGTGACTGATGACAGCTGGTGACGAGTGGAACCGAGTGTATGCGATTCAGCGCCGAGTATACGCGATTCAACGACCCCGACCGACTGGAGCCGAAAATACCCGATTCAGTGTCACCGACCGAGGGTGACGCTGATGGTTCAGTTTCATTAAATAATTTATAATATTTAAAAGTCATTTCATTCAGGCAAAGTGGTTTCAGAATGACCAGTTGAAAATGACATACATTTTGTAACACAAACTGTACTTTAAGTGTGGATTTCAAAGTTATTTTCACAAAAACACATTTTGTTTACATGTTTGGAAACTAAATGGAGAACGCATATTAGTAGGGAATAAAAGAGTTACATCCAATGATATAATATGTAAAGAGAAGTAATTTTGTTATTTATACGCGCTTCGCAAGTGGTACGTCAAAAAATGGCTGGATACCCAATTTACATATTTTTTGGTCTCTTTCGGTCCCGGTAAAATTCAAAAGTCATTTATTCAAAGTTGGCTGAGAATCAGCACTTTTCGAACGTCAAAATTACATAAGACAATCCCCCAAAAACGCCTACCCTTGACCACTTCCTAGTGCTTTAGGTGGGAAGAAGTGGCGCAACAAACTCTCCAGCAGAAATGGCGGTAATTACGACATGCCGTTCTACTTCCACATGCCATCGAATAGTGTAACTTTGAGCCGTTATTAGGGTTCCGTAACCAAGGGGTGCCAACTGAACTCTATTACTAAGACTCCGCTGTCCGTCCGACCGTCTGTCACAGTCATCACAGGGCTGTCTCTTTTAAATCATAATAGGTAGACACTTTAAATTTTCACAGAGCGTGTACTACTTAGCCGCCATGACAACAAATAGTAAAAATAAAATAGTGTTAAGACCAGGCACTCCAAAGACAATTTCCGAGCAAACTCCGCCCCCATGCACCGAGGGGTGCACTCCACTATGTGCCAAACGCTAACACATCAGTAATAAAGTCACGGCATAAAGTAAAGGCACGGAACTAAATGTCGTAAGTCTCAATTCTTATTTCGTTTATAACTAAAGTAATAATTGATCTAGAGAAAAAACATCATATATCTCGATAATAAACTATATTTTCTCACTGTCAATAATTATTTTAGACATAAAAGCCGAGTAATCTTGTTTTTGTTTCAAATAATCTTTAAAACGGACATGATTTTCGAATAAAAAATGAGTCGAGCGAAAATGTTCAATTACGTAACTGTCTAATATATGGAAAGACAAAGATCCAATAAATCATACACTAAAGTTCAATTTTTATTGTATGCGTGACTTTTTCAGAATATTAATGCAAATTAACAAACAATTTAGGGAGCCTCCTCTTAAATATTGAACGGGGGGTACGGAACCCTTCGTGTGCGAGTCCGACTCACACTTGGCCGTCTATTTGAAGATCGAATCGATCGATGTTGCATAGATAATCTACCTTCTCCTTTTTACCTATAATATCATTGGTTACAAGCCTTACCTTTACCGTTTCTTTTTCATCTTCTTCTTTGACTCTCTTTATCTTCTTGTCTCTTTTACTCTTAGTCTTACTCTCTCTCTTTTCATCTCTGTTCATGGAGCACATTATACTTTGTAGCTCCGATTCGTAATGTTTCGTATTTTCCGAGCTGTCCGATAGAGGGCCAGTGTCATCTAAGATGTTTGTGTCATCTGAAAATAATGCAAACATACTACTATTGTTAATTGATTCAGGCGTAACCTTGCGGAAATCCATTATAAAATGCAATACAAGTGGATATATTTAGTAACCTGTTCCGCTTAGCTATTTCTAAAGTTGTTTCACCTCTCAACAAGGCTCTGCGCAGACTCTACGCTCAGTGCTTGGTGTGGCAACACGCCGTGTTCGAGTTCGCGACAAGTCAATCGTCATCCTGAGGATGCCTCGTTGAGAGGTGAAACACGTGTCGATTTCTTTCAGGTTTTTTTTTAAGACTCTTTAGAAATAGCTAAGCGGAACAGGTTACTAAATATATCCACATCTATTGCATTTTATACCACTATTTTTTTTATGCGAAACTAAGTATGTCTGTTAGCTCTTAGAAGAACGAACTTTTAGATTTTTTTACCTTGATAATGAATGATTACTGTATACATATTTGTGAAACTTACGTTGATTACCTTGTTTTGGTCATAGGGTGTATAGATGATTGAAACAAAATGTTTACTTTGTTTTTTACCTGCAGGCGTTTAAAATTACAGATAAACCTGTCATTTTGTCTATTCTTCCGTCGACAAAACCAGTTTCTACGGTGGTCATGCTACGCGTGATGTAGTAGTAGATACAATGTTACAAAACAATGATTGTAGACATTAGAATGGTTCGTTGTCCGTGTATATTTTTTTTGGGGGTGACCTATTGCCATTAACCAGGTATATGTAGATTCAGATTCCAACGCCTGGAGTATCCAAGCAATGTTGCTGTGTGTCTAATTTGAAGGGTATGGGCGCAGATGTAATAATCGCACTACAAAACGGCAGCCCTTTTTTTTTGTTTTTTTTTTTTGTGGGAATTTATTAAATAACTACTCCCGCTCTGGGCGGAGCGGGAGGGCGTGTCAGACTCTTACTGTCTAAAACCCACCCGTGTTCCTTCGGTTGCCCTATTGCCGGGGGCCACGATCTCCCTTTCGGTTTTCTTCGCACCCCCGGCAGGCATCGGCCCTAGCGGACCCCGTCAATTCTGCTGACATCTCTTTGAGGCGCGCGTGGAACACAACGCGCCGTCGACCCGGGCCTGGTCCTTATCGGACGGAGCTACCCATTGCTCACCGTCCCCCGCGCCTACGGTGGCCGGAAATCGGCCTGCGATTCCCGACGCCCTGGGCGTCTCCTCCTGACAAAACGGCAGCCTGGGATAACATGTATTGTTTTAAATGTACTATCTCTTTTTCCGATTGAAAAGTAAAACGAGATAGACATAGTTTTGATCACTCTACCTAAATCGCGAAAACCGTCGGTAGGCCAAATTTTGACTTACGATTTATTAGAATTAGTCGACGATATGAGACATTTTAGCTGTCTCTTAATGAGAATGCACCTGGAATCTGGTGTTGCATGTCCATTGGGTGCACACTTACCATATGGTGGTTCCACCTGATTATTTGCCAACCAGAAAATATAGTCCTTAAATCCTGAATGTTCTTTATTACATTTATGCTGAGCGATGGCCGTTGCGTGAATGTGACGCATATTTTCCCCCAATTTATTATATACGACATTTTTTTTTTAAATCTTTCTTTGCGTCATGTTTACCGCAAATAAACGTATTTTCTTTCTTTCTTTTTACTTTACATTAAATTTACTTTAATTTTAAATTACATTTATTTTAAAATAGTAATTTATGATAAGTTATTTTATTTTTTTTCTTTAAAAATGTTTATACACCCCTTTAAAAAATATATGTATATAATAATAACAGGTGTAGATGGCGGGACGAACTAAATATGTACCACTCCCGCCCATAAACGTCAACGTTTATGGGCGGGAGTGGTACATATTTTGGGTCAGGATCGAGTTGAATGGGAAACGGAAATGGAGGCCTTAGCCTTGCAGTGGAACAATACGGGCTAATTATTATTATTATTTTTAATAACTAATAAATTTTTCAATAAGTAAATCAAATGAATTTATTTGAATAATACTTCTCAGGGTTGGCACAATTAAATCAATGAATCAATCAAATGATTTTTTCAATAAAAATCATTGATTTAATCAAATGTGATTAATTTTACTTTCTTTCACAGAAATCAACATTAAAAACAGATTTAGAAATTATATTTTAAAGACTTTTACATCAGAAAAATCAATATCTTTAACATTATTATAATGCTTGAACGGAAAAAATAGTTTTCCAGCCTTTTCAATTCCCAGTAGGTTTCTTAATTTACTAAGGTAATTGCATGCGAACTTTACAAAACACTACGCGGGGATTACCCTTTTCTCTAACACTCAAGGGCGCATTCCGTTTTGCGCAGAAATATACCTAGTTACTGTATGATAAAATGAAAAAATATTAAAAATCGTGATTTTTTCTAACCCTGACATTTCTTTGCAACAACGCTGTTCCCCACCCCTTTAATTAACAATTTGCTTTAGCAGTAGCAAAGCTTACCATTGTCACAATTCCAATCCTCCTTTAGCTCATCCTTGATACAAATAACGGGGACTTCTGGGTATGTGCAAAATGTTTCGTACCCATCTGAGGGAGATATACTGGTTGGTTCTGTACAGTGGACCTTCAGGCGAGGTGGTCGGCTCACGTCTGTTAGGAGGCATTCGTGGAGATTCTGTGGAACGAAAACAACAAATAATATTACTTTTTTTGTAGTAACAAATATATTTGAAGATCTGAAAAACCCAGAGTATTCCAGAATAGAATATTATTTATTTATATAATAATATTATTAATACCCTAGTTAGACACATTTCTTACAGATACAGTAATATCGCCAAATTAATCAAAACAGCTAAATATTTGACAGCTATTTACGACGTTGCCAACTTTTAGGATAAACCCTCTTAATAATATCTGGTATTTCATTAAAAATATTTGGAGCAATACCAAAAAAAAAAAAACAATTTTTCATTAAAGCAGTTTTACACTTGTTTTGCCATAACAAATTCTCATATTGGGCACAAAATGGGGTTTTCTTAAATGCTGATTAAAAAAAAAAAGTTGATTTGCTTTAACAAATAATGCAGTTTCCAATTCGTACAAAGATGGAAACATTAGTATCTTAAAGTAAGGAACGCAACTATCCGTTGTTCTTAGACTTAGCAGAAGTAATCATAAGTATTTGATATGTAACATAAATCAAAAATCTGAATAATCAAATCTGTAGGAGTAATTTTGTGAAAAGGGACGGAAGGGTATCATAGGAAGCCGGGGAAGCGCGCGCTTTTTGATCTGACCAATGAACGCACGCGGTAGAATTGGCCGTCAGAAACGACCTTGACAAGCCCCTTTAATGTTACCAAGGTAAGATGTCAGACATTATACATCTTATGTGACTACTGGAAGGCTCACTGGTTTTTTTTTTTAAATATTACTTAGCAACCATCTCTCCATCTCCATTATAGAACCAACTGCTACGATTTTGCTGAATATTAACCGTCTTATAACAAAAGGAGGTCTAACTTTGTTCCAAGCTTAATCCGTCCCGCCAGTTTTTGTATTTCGAACCTTATTCCAAATACTTTAAGGTTTTTAATAAAAAATTACAACTTAGACTTGTGTTTAAGATATTTTTTTTTGTATTCAGAACCTTAACAGTGTTGAAATTAATAAATGGCTCACTTGTTTAACCTGTACCCTAATTGCGTAACTTTATTTTCGTAAACAATTATGCCTAATTCGTTTCATTTTGACAGTTCAACAACATTCATTGCGTTATTTACGTTGTTGAGTAGATTATTTTTCCAACTTATGAATCAATAAATTAGAAATCTGTTTCAAATCAAAGTAGATTGTGATTGTGTATAGCGTACTAGTTTTAAAGATAATTTAGTAATAAGGCCGCTAAAGTTTTTAAAACATTAAAAGATACTGAATGAGTGCCACCTCTTGAGTATATGTTTGCAGTATCCGGTACGAGTCCTGGACTTGTTCTCTAAAGGATATGCTCTTCTCTAGCAAGGCTTTGCACTCCCAACAGACCTGCAGGCTTACAGCGGGCGAACCGCATAGCTGAAAAAATCATATAAAAATATGTGAAACTTGCTCTTTTGAAGCTGTCCTCACACGGGCAATATACTACACAATTCTGGCCAATATATTAAAGTCAAATAATTTATTTCAAAGCACATAAAAGGCACTTTTGAACGTCAAATGATGTGACTTCTCGGCTGGCCACAAGAAGCAATGTATGGCCATTTTTTTTTTATTAAGTTCATTTTTGGACCAACAGCAATGCAAACTCCTTTTGCTGATGCAGTCATGCAGTCATCGCATCTACAGGTGATAGGATATGTGGAAAGTAGGCCAGCAAAGAGGCCTAGGCTGCTCGGAAGCAACACAAAAGATTGGAGGCTTGAAAAAAAAACTTTGTAGTTATCGAGGAGGATAAAATGGCAGCCTAGGTGCCTCTAAAAACTCATGAGAATGCTAAATGCAGGGCTTAGTGGATACTAGTTGTCCAGCCATTTTTCAGGGCAGTGAAGAAATAAAATTACGGATTATATTTAGCAAAGATTGATTTTTAGTTAAGTTTATAAGCTTTAAAATATTTTTCATAGTACCCCAAATTTGTGTACAGGTATTTAGATGAACACAACAAGCAGATAATGATATTAGCTATGCCTAATAAACATAAAATCGAATTGTACTTACAGGAATTTCATCCAAAGCATTTAGGTAATATTTTTGTGTTTTCTCATCTGTAATGTTGTGGAGCTTTCGCCCTACACAAAGGCAAGCATGGCAGAGCAGTTTATAAGCTATATCTTCTTCTTTAATATCCATTTTATTAAGTTATGAATATTTTGTTCATAATATACTGCACAGCTTTCTATTTTCAGTAAATACTTTCACTAAATACCAACATAAAACAATGAATACGATGAAAATTGTTTTATTTCTTATCGTTTCTACTTAGATTATGTTTTATATTAAATACGATTTGATGATTGAAATATCAATAGTTCATGAAATTCACTTAGAAAACATACAACAAAACAAACTGCTGCCATTTTAAAACTACTTAGTGTTGTATCTGACGCGTCAGCCAATATTGATTTTATCGGTTTTAGGGAACTGTCATCAAGAAAAACCGGTAATCCAACAAAAAAGCTTTAATGAGGTTTAAAAACAGACAAATTGATTATTTATTATAACGAATATGCTAAATCTAGCCAGAGGCCACGTGTGGAAAGCGATGTAAGGCTGTTTCTTTAATTTCCAGCGCCTCTTGTCTTGCGATATGCTTAGACTGAAGTTAGACTGCCTCCATAGGCCACGCTCCGTAGATATAGAACATGCTTTAAAATTAATATATTTATTTAGAAGTAGTAGAATTCTTTGCGAAAGCTCTGGTTCGGGAAATACTGGTAGTACTTCCCCGAACGTATACAGTCTTACCGTATCAAGGGTTTCAGCTTTTCTCTCAGCTAGCAACACATTGGTGAATTTATATGCCCGTCACTGATTCGTGACGTGGACGACTTACCAAAATAAGGTCCATGTTTGCCTACCAATATTACTAAAATAACGAGCGAGACAGACAGATCTGACATCTCACCTTAGTAATAACATTAAAGGGGCGGGGCCTGGCACCACGCGAGCTCATTGGTTAGTCAAATCAAATAGCGCGCGCGTCTCCAGCTTCCTGTTACATACTTCCGTCCCTTTTCACGAAATCACTCCCATAGATTTTTAGGGGAGGGAGGGGGGGCGGGATAGGTCTATGTTCTGTACGCAGACTGCAGGAAAGCGAGAGGAAAGAGGTTACACATAAAAAAAAAAACGAAATGATCACCTAGACTGTGAATAGGTAGGTTCTGTAAATACGTAGGTACGTATTATTTCGTTTATTTATTTTGTCTTGCAAGTGGAGACAGTGCCACGGCGCGTTGTGTTCCACGCGCGCCTCAAAAAGTTGTCAGCAGATTTGAAGGGGTCCACTAGGGCCGATGCCTGCCGGGGTTGCGAAGAAAACCGAAAGGGAGATCGTGGCCCCCGGCAACAGGGCAACCGAAGGAAAACGGGTGGGTTTTAGTCAGTAAGAGTCTGACACGCCCTCCCGCTCCGCCCAGAGCGGGAGAAGTTATTTGATGATTACCCACGCAAAAAAAAAAAGTGGAGACAATGCGCAGCCTTACCGCAAATAAACGACTGAATAGCAACATTAGATACCTTTTCTAATGACCATTAAGTAAGTAATCGTTGTGGGAAATAAAAATAATAGGTAAATAAAAAATCAAGTTGTTTCGAAGACGTTTATTTCAGAAATTTATCGTTACAATGTATATAGTTTTTACGATTTTTAAACACGACATTTATTTTCGGGATTTAACTCTTACCAACAACGTTTAAATCTGGGTAGGTATAATGTTACAATATTGTATCAATTGTGTACAATGTCGCCCATCGGCATGTGCCCGCCCATATTTTTCTGAATATTCATGAAAAAATATAAAAAAATAAGTTTATGGGGGGGTTCTATCTTTAATATTTTTGATGTTATTCAATGTTTTATGTTTTGAGTAGCGTTTGCCATATCTCCGATGTTATTGGCTCGATTTGGATTCTGTTTATTATTTCTAAAAGCTTATGAGTTATTTTATCAGATTAACTAACATTTTTTTTTTAATTTGTTATCAATGCAAAAAAAAAAACGGATGTGAAAACATAAAAAAGTGTTTAAAAAAAAAACAAGTATAAGTTCATAAAATCATATGGATATTGAAAAAAAAATAGTTTTTGTTTTTTAAAGTCAAGATAGACCCCACTTTTAAAGTTATTTTCCGATAAATTTTCATGAGCAGTCAGAAAAATGCGCATCGGTGACATTGTATTATGTATTCTATATCTTATCACATAAAAATCCCAAAAAAATATCTGTTTATTTTATCCAACAGACTATTACTAATTTGGGAATCGGTTGGGCAAAATAATACGGGTATCTTTTTTGGGTAAGTACCTGAAACTTAAATACAATCTGCCCCTGTCGATATACAGGGTGTATACACCATCCTATATACAGGGTCAAATTAAATTAGCTAGCGAAACTCCACAGACGTGATGGGTCTATATCTAAACACAATAAAACAAAAAAGATTTGATGTTTCTTTTTTATGGTTCAACTCCTACTTTTACTGGTCCCGTCAGGTAAGCTGGCCGTTTACCTACCTGAGCTGCGCACTGAGCGATTTATCGATTCCAGCCTATTCCAAAGTACTAATAGTAGAAATAAAGTACAGTATTTCTATTTTCTTAATGTCCCTCGGGTATCATCGGATTTCCGAATACAAACGAATGCTAATTTCCATGTCCATCGAATATTACATTTATCGTGTATAAGAATTTGAATTCAGAACTAAGTACTTTATTGTTGTTTTGTTTTGATTTCCGTGTGAACTATATAGAGCTGTAAAACTATTTTCCTATCCGTCGTGTCTGCGACTTTAGCGGCTTTCCTCCGATTTTTTAAATAAATTACATTAAGTTAAAAGAGTATTAACAACTCTACTTCCAAGTCGATTTAGAACGTCCGGTCTACACCAAGTGGAAAGGACAACTGATAGAAATCCGACGACTGACGAAACATGAGGTTTGCCGAGGGACATTAAGAACACAATTTGTCCGTACCTATTATGATTATACAATAAAACAATAACACTTGTATGATATAACAATAGCCAATAGTAATGCTGCACTGTCGCTCAGATTCTTACTTGAAGTATGAGTTAAGAAAATCTGTTGTATTTTGTTTTATCTTGTTTATATATCCCATCGCGTGTGTGAAGTATACACAAAAAAAAACTGATTTTTGGGGTTCCGTATATCAAAAGGAAAAACATTACACTGATTTTTGGGCAGTCGTGTAAAAAACGGAACCGTTGTAGGATCACCCGTCGTGTGTCTATCTGTCTGGCTGGGTGTCTATCTGTCTGGCTGGGTGTCCGGTCTGTCACAGCCAATTTGCTTCGAATTTACTGGACCAATTTAGTTGAACGGATGATGCGACAGGATGTCCCCACTGACCAATATCGACTGGACGTCAGTCGTTGAAAAGCTCTTTTTATGTCTATCATATGTTACTATGGCGGTCAGTCTCAAATCACTGTGGGAAAAAAGGTACAGCTGAAAGAAAAACCTGTGTCATTGTGGCAAAAAAATCATTTGTTACATAAAAACATACATTAAACATTACGTTTTACTCTAAGAATAACAAAACAAACTAATCATCATAATTTTAACTAATAATGCAAGCATAAAAGCTTCCGCAGAAAGGCGTGACGCAACTCTGGTGGAAGAATTCCTATGAAAACTTCACAAAAATTGTTCTGCAGGTGTCGGGTCGTCGCGCCTTCGTTTCCCGCCTATCTGCAGAAGCCTTAAAGTTTCAATTCCGTAGCCGACTGCAGGCAGCAGCAGTTTCTGTGACCCAAACGCGGACGTGTAACGTAAATAAATGAATTTTGAATATGGGGTCACTTTTCGGGGCCAAATTGGAAAACTAAAAAAGAAAATCTTGCGAACTGTATAGTGTGACATAATTATCAAATGAAAGGGCTCGTTGTGCGGATTTATTATTTTTTAAATATTTTTAAAATAAATACATTTAAAGATATTCAAGAAAATTGATGAAAATTGACCATTCCAAGGGGGGAATGGTCAATTTTTATCAATTTTCTCTCTATCTCCAAAGTCTAAAATTTTGAAAAAAAAAGTACAGAGAATGGTTCTTTACTCATAGATTACAGGTAAGCCCATAAGACGTCTATGGTTTTAAAATAACATGGTAAATCTTTCAATAATGTCCGAACAACGTTACATTTGCAGTTGGAAACTTGGAATTTATGGGAGAACATCATGTTCTTCAACTACAATGTTAAGTATGTTCTTAGGATTAATTCATCCCAATTACGGAACCTTTTATTGAGCGTGGTCCGAGATACACTTAGCCGATTTTTAAACTCATATTTCTAGTAATCCCACAAAAAATATCATCAAATTTATTTCTTTTTTGTTTAAGTTTATAAATATTGATACCCATAACGTCCGCAGAATTTTGCTAGCTAATTTAATTTGACACTGTTCAATTCATGGGATATAGCTTTATAATTCGGATAAATATGACAATATATTACAATTTTTCTATTTTCTTAATGTCCTTCGGGTATCATCGCATTTCCGAATACAAACGAATGCTAATTCCATCAATTATTAGATTTATCGTGTATAATAATTTGAATTCAGAACTAAGTACTTTATTGTTGTTTTGTTTTGATTTCCGTGTGAACTATATAGAGCTGTAAAACTATTTTCCTATCTGTCGTGCCTGCGACTTTAGCAGCTTTCCTCCCATTTTTTAAATAAATTACATTAAGTTATAAGAGTAGATATTAACAACTCTGTATACTTTCAAGTCGATTGAAAGCGTCTGGTCTGCACCAAGTGCAAAAGGATATAAGATAGAAATCCGAAAACTGACGAAACACGAAGTTTGCCGAGGGACATTAAGAAAATAGAACTACAGTATATTGTTTATTCTAATTTCTATTAACATTTAGTATTTAAAATTTTAATACTAAGTAGGATTACAATAATAATCTCAACATCGATAGAAAGAAAGTTTTTTTTGATGTGAAACATCGATAGCGGCGGGTTGCCATATTTATTTCCTGTCGTAAACTATCCTTTTATGCATATTACCTGTACATATCTAATAATTTCGATGTTTCACATCTGTCAGGCGTCCCGCGACGGCTCAATTTTTTAAAAGTTTTTTTTTTATAGAAATACCTACTAAAAATAAATGCTAAAGATATGTACCCACAGTATAGGTCTTCTAATTTTAAATTGAGCGTGGCTCTACAAAGTTTTCTTTTTAAGTACAAACTATTTAAATAAAATCAAGCAGTGGAGGGGCACGCTATTCTAAATTATATAATTTGTACTTAAAATAAATAAATTATATCACATAATTTAAAAAGTCAGTCGAAATACATCATTCGAAACCCGGGTTTCTGGGTTTCTGGGAAAAAAAAAAATCAACGAGGTGTCAAAATTAATTGATCATTTCCAACCCAAAAAAAAGCTATGCGTCAGAAACCATATAAACAAAACTAAATTCAGATCAAGATTTACTAACTTTATTAGACCTTACATCTATACAAGTAAAATTTTGCTTTAGATGGAAATAACTAAAATTGAAGTGTCTGTTTTTAATAAGTTAGAGAACTTTTCCATAAGATTTTCTAACAAAGAGATGTATTAATGATTCTAAATAAATAAAATGTAAATACATATTTGTTATAGTCGCAAATCAAGATAAAACCTGCTACTGATCTGCAAATCACAAAAAACGTAAAAAAAATTGAATTTCGCGAGCTGTCACTGCGGTGTGCTGCTCGCGTTGTTTCGTTTCGTTTCATTTTAGTGGGAATTGTCGTCAGAACCGGTTGCCGAGGTTGACTATTTGACTATAGGTAGCTTACAAGAGCAGCCCGTGACTGTAGTTTAGCTAAACTGGCTGCTTGAAAGAGTGAAAAAAAAAAATTATATTATAAACTTTAAGAAAAAATATAGTTGTTATTCAGCAGGGTTGCTCCTCAGAAGAATAACATGATCTGCGTTCACAATTTATTTGCCAAACATGTAAACAAACACAAGTTTTTAGGAAAAACAAGTGCCTACTGATAAGGTTCAGTTTGCGTTACAACTTCATATTTTTTATGATTTTGCAACAGTACTACTCAGTCTAAAATTAACTTTATTTACTCTGACATAAAGTTGATGTTTGTTTAAGTGGAAATAACATCAATTGGAAACAAGGTAATAAATACACCTTAGATAAAAGGGATAAAAAGTTAAACATGTAGAAGTCTTATTTTCACGTTTTTAGGAAAAACAACTGTAATGCCTACTCATAAGGTTCAGTTTGCGCTACAACCTCATATGTTTTATGATTTTTCAACAGTACTAGTCTGTTTAAAATCAACTTTATTTACACTGACATAAAGTTGATGTTTGTTAAAGTGGAAATAACATCAATTGGAAACAAGGTTATAAATAGACCTTAGATAAAAGATATAAAAAGTTAAACATGTAGAAGTTCAGTTTCTGCTACAACTTCATATTTTTTACGATTTTTCATCAGTGCTAGTCAGTTTAAAATCAACTTTATAAACACAAACATAAAGTTGATGTTTGTTATAGTGGAAATAACATCAATTGGAAATAAGGTTATACAATCGACCTTAGATAAAAGGGATAAAAATTTAAACATGTAGAAGTCTTATTTTTTCTTACAAAATAATAATAAAGTTAAATAGGTATGCCTGTTTCCACTAAGACAAAGCGACGTTTAATGATTGCATAAAAAAAGGTGCGCTGTTGTACTTTCAATGCTCGGTTCAGTGCCGAAAGTTGAAAATCTAACAACTTTTATAGTCTTACTGAAAACAGGCATTAGTCTAAAGCTTGGGTTTCCTAAGAAAGCGGTTGAACGGTCACGCAATAATCATGATCAAAACTTTAATCCAGCCTGTCCCATCCTTGATGTCCTCCCTCCGGTTGACGCCCTAAGCCAAGGTTCGTACCCCACAGGGGGTGCCCTTAGCGAGCGTTCACCTAGTTTTAATTAGCATAGTTGAATAACCCTTGGCTGGAGGGTTTAAGTGTAGTAGCTTAAGGTACCCACAGGAAAGCCCGGTTAAGTAGTCATGATCTCAGAGGTCAACTACGAGATGCCCGACATTTAAAAAAAAAGGTCACAATAACGGCTGTCCATACCATGTCCATACAGAACGTTCTTTGACAGAATGTTAAATTATGGCCGCTACATACCGAGTTGTAGGTCGTTGGTTCGTACTTTGTGTAAATTTATTTATCACCACTGCTCTCAAAATTGTGAAGGAACACATCGTGAGGAACCGGCATGTCCTAGAACCAAAAATTCGAAGACGTGTGTGATGTGACATCTATCAACCCGCACTGTGCCCGCGTGTTCGATTACGGCCCACTCCCTCTTACCGAGAAGAGGCCTGTGTCCCAGCAGTGGGAACATTATAGACTGATTATGTATGCCAAATACTAATGAAAATGACAGATTTTCATGACAACCGTTATAAGACGGAACCACTTGCCTAGAAAACCAAAGCTTTAGAAGTTTTAACGTAAACAAAGTACTGTTTAGCCATTCCACAACAAAACCCAGCTTGTGTGGAAGACAGCACTCCGTTCGGCACTTTATCTGAAATGATGCCAATGTTTGATTGTCCTAAGATATTTAAATTTCTTCGTCTTGTTTGGATTTTTTTTAATTTTCTTTCCATTTGGATTATCGTAAGGATAATCTGCGCTTTTCAGGAATAATATAAATGATGGTTGAATTACGTATTTCCATGATATGTAGAGAGCCCTCACAGGGAAGAGCAGTAGTAGGTACCAAAACAGGGGTGACGCTACAGATAATATATGTGTGAGTACTAGCAGTACTATAGAATATTTTAGATATCTGAAACAAATATTTAAAAACATTATTTATTACATAGTGTGTCCGGACATGGACTAGCGATATTCTAAATATTTAAATATGAACTATTTTAAAGTGCAATTACACTCTAAGCTTGGGTCCAATACACTTCCCCGTTTTTGTGGTAATTAACAATTATTGGTTGATTTTTTTTTCGACGTTGACATTTTTTTTTCAAAATTTTTTGGGAATTTTGAATAGGTAGGTACACTGTTTTGTAATGCAAACGATAGACAATATTATCGCCTTTCGAATAAGCCTATTTTTATCTCAGTATGACTAATACTTTGAGAGATATGTTTTTTTTTTTGTACTCGCATAGAGAATATTTCAACAAAGAAAACAAAATGGCTGCCACATAGCGGGAAAGTGAGTTGCACCCAAGCTTAGAGTGTAATTATACTTTTAAATAGTTTATATTTAAGGATTTACCTTCTTATATGCCCAAATATGTTGGGGTCGGCTTCCAGTCTAACCGGATGCAGCTGAATACCAATATTTTATTTTATGGAGCTAATGCGTATCTGACCTCTATAGTCCAGTTACTGGAGTAACCACCACTGGGTAAGACTGGTTACCCGGCTTAAGAGCGTTTATTCTGAATATGGGCAACGTCGCAAATAGATGTCAAATATTTCGCTGTTTTGAATAATTAGGCAATATTACTGTATGGAAATAAGAAATATGTCTAACTAGCGAACTAGAATATTAATAATGAATTGCAATTATAACACTGAATTTGCTGTTGTTGATTATTGTCGTTTTAGATGTAAAAAAGGCATTTGAAAAGTTTCCAAATACTTTTTTTTGACATTTAATGGTGGTTTTTATTCGGTGTAACGAATATTATTGCATTTCATAAATGTAAATATTTGATAGATATTTACGACGTTGCCAACTTTTAGGACCCTCTTAAGGGTTTCTGATTACCCGTAACGATTATCAAAGATGATTATCAATGTGTAGATGTAAAATTATTGCTAACTTGGAGTCACGCCAACCCGCACTGGGCCAGCGTGGTGGATTATGGCCTACTCCTTCTCACTGAGTGGAGGCCTGTACAGAACAGATAAAGAAAGCCTGTGTCCCAGCAGTGAGAATATTATTCATTACGTTTTTACTGTCGAGCGGCAAAAAACAAAATCAACTTTATTTACACAACTTTTAAGTTTTTTTTTGTCTAACACGCGTCATAACTGTTCTAGCACCTCAAACAAACATCAACTTTACCGTTGTGTGAATAAAGTTGATTTTGTTTTCTCTCCTCGAAGCTGTCATATGAAGGCTCCGCAAACAGGCGCAACGCGACTCAAAGAAATCTATGAAAACTTAATGGAAATTGCTCTACTAGAGTTGCGCCGCGCTGTCGCGTCGCGTCTAACTGCGGGAGCCTTGAAGCGTAAAGTGAAAATCGCAATATTGACCAAAACCGCTGTACCACGCCGTAGGTATGGGCGCGGCGAGACGGGGGTAGGGACACGGTATCGAATAGAAAGTATCGATGCTGTCCTCATGAGTATTATCGAAAAAAAAAATCGTACTCATAAAAGTATCGAAACAAAAGTATCGATACTTCAAGGTATCGAGTACTTTTCTTAGGGCTTAATGCGCATAGAGCTTAGGCCAATATCAGTCAGTCAGTAAATAACGTCAGTTTAACTTCAGTAGGGCAGGACACGAAAAAACAAATGGTATTGGTACACAAATTTAACACAATAATAGAAAAAGACAACTGTAACTTCAAAAAAAAAAAAAATAGAAACAAAATTAAATTATTTAGTACTTTATGCATTTAAAGTTTCCATTCCTCCTCCGTACAATCACTTAACAATAGAAGTTTATTGAGCCGTTTTGGAGGTAAGTGGTTTCGGCTTTTTATGATTGTACTTCCTGCTTTAGAAAATAATCGTTCTGAAGGCACTAACGTCGCAGTAATTGATATTCTCGTGTCAATTTGTATAATTTTGGGAATACAACTTTCATATCATCCCATTGTTTCAAGGGTAAATTATACAAATTCACACGAGAATATTTATCAATTCCTGCGACGTTAGTGCCTTCAGAGCGATTGTTGTCTAAAGCAAGAAGTACAATCACAATAGCCGAAACCGCTTATCTCCAAAACGGCTCAATAAGCTTCTATTTTTAAGTGATTGTACGGAGGAGGAATGGGAACTTTAATTTATATGCCTAACGTACTAAATAATTTAAATTTGTTTTAATTACTTTTAAATTTTTGGGGTTACAGTTGTCTTTTTCTATTATTGTATTAAATTTGTGTACCAATACGATTTGTTTTTTCATATCCTGCCCTACTGAAGTCAAACTGACGTTATTTACTGACTGATCTATGCTCTATGCGCATTAGACCCTAAGAAAATTACTCGATACCTTGGAGTATCGATACTTTTGTTTCGATACTTTTATGAGTACGATATTTTTTTTTCGATAATACTCATGAGTACTTACTCGATACCTTCTATTCGATACCGTGTCCCTACTCACAGCACGTACGTGCTCACAGGCCTCCGCAGCCTCGCACACTTGGTAAAATGAATGCCTCGCACGATCCTCATTTTAAATGAGTGTGCTACCTATCTCTAGGTACAGCGGTCTCGCAAATCATAGGATAATGATGAAGATGAGTACAGGTCGTGCCATTAAAGTTGAGACTTGACCGCTCCTCCCGCCGCTCTTGCCCCCGCCCCGATGACGCCCCAGCGGGGACCTCATACCGCTAAAGAGAAAAAAAAAATCATCTACTGCGCAAGTCAAACCACGTGGTGCGTCAAGTCTCATCTTTAATGGCACGACTTGTATGTATAGATACTTACTCGCCCCAGCCTCCCGCCATGTTCAAATCGTAGCAATAATCCAACAGTTTTTGTTCGGGGGTGTTTGAATATATTGGCAAGGTAAGTCCTTTCATAATGAAAACTAAAACTAATAATAATATTGGAATACCAATATTTGACAGCTGGAAAGGAAATTACACAATAATTTTAGTTCATTGTTATTTAACTCCGCAGACAGGTGATGGGTTGCGATATCTAAAAAAAAACCGGTAGGTGCGTGTCGGACTACGCACTATGAAGGGTTCCATAGTTGAGATGAATTTATTTATACCAAGAACAAACTTATCATTGTAGTTGAAAAAGATCTCCCATACATTCGAACTGCAAATGTAAGTTTGTACGCACAATATTGAGAGATTTGCCATGTTATTTTAAGACCATAGATTTTCCTATAATCTATGAGTAAAGAGCCATACTATGTATTAATATGTATTTTTTTCAAAATTTTTGGTCTAGTAATTTCGGAAATAATGATAAATTTTCATCGAATTTCTTAAATATCTGTACTGTTAGCAAAACTTTTTTTAAATTTTGTTGTTTGCCACCCAAAAGTGAGCCCTATATTCAAAATTCATTTATTTACGTTACATGTTCATGTTTGGGTCACAGAAATACATATGTGTACCAAATTTCAACTTAATCAGTCCATTACATTCGGAGCAAATTGGTTGTGACAGACAGACAGTCAGACAGACACACGAGTGATCCTATAAGGGTTCCGTTTTTTCCTTTTGATGTACGGAACCCTAACATTATCGTTGACCCCAGAAAAATCATCAATTTTATAAAAAAAATAACGATTTCCAAAAAGGAGGAGGTTCTATGTTCGACTTTATATATTTAATTAAATTTTGTATGTTTGTTAATCGATATTTTCGTTTATTGTGGACCGATTTAAAATTTATTTTCCATTTGGAAGAGGAAGCTTGCGCGGTGGTCCCATATAAATTGTATTAACTTTGCTTGGGTAGTTTTAAGTTATAGTCGTAGCTTCAATAATATTTATTTTGCCCACTTAATCTATCACTAGTCACTTAGTCTGTCACAGTTATTTACATAGCAGGTAGTTGTAGGGTTTGTGCTAGGTATCACAACAAAACACAGAAAAATATAAACTTTTTAAAGTGAAAAATAACTTTAATTTCGGAATTCGGTGGCAAAAAAAATTAAAATTCAAAACCAAAGACTGACTGACTTCCAAAATTAAAGTTATTTTTCACTTTGTAGTGTTTTTTTCGAAGTTTTTTTTTTTTTTTTTGTAAAAAAAGTTTTTCTTTTATCGTGTTAACATATCGATACCCATCACATCTGCGGAGTTTCGCTTGCTAATTTTATTTGACCCCGTATAAAAACTTACAATAGATCCCGTGGTGAAGCCAGTAAGACAGTTGATAGCTACGGAAAGTGCAGGCCGAAGAACAGATACTCCGAGTGATAAGTTACGGTAGAAATCAGCGGTCTCATCGTTCTCTTTCATTATCTGTTCAAGCCCTCGGGTTGGACGTTTCCGTTTTGGTGACTGAAATAGATAAATACAAATTTTGAACATAACGCCTGTAATTAGAAAGAAAGAAAGAAAGAAAAACGTTTATTTGCGGCAACCATGACGCAAAAAAAAGTTTAAAATACATAAATGAGAAAAGGTTGGGGAAGCATGCGTCACATCCACGCAAATCGGTTATCGCTCAGCATTATGCTACGACCCTATGCAAGACAGAGCCCCAGCGCTGGATTTCAGCGACAGCCGGCGCCGACGTAATGCAGCAAACAAATATTCAGACGCTGTACCAGTACAGCGTACTTAAAGAAAAATAATTTATTAAAATTAAAATGTGATTATATTAAATAGATGTAAAAAACAAAAAATGAAATAGACATACTTTATTTTAAATTACGAGAATATCATCCTCAAAAAAATCCCAAAGGGTTGGGTAGATCTGTATATAAATTACATAAATGACACCCACATTTCGTCAGTCATGTATTGTGTAGCAAGGCTCGGAACCAGCTTAAAAAATACCGGTTCATACCAGTTTATTTCGGTTTTACTCCGAACTTTTTTTAAGAACGTGAACGTTTAAAGAACTTTATCTTGACCTAAATTAACCGGTTTATTCGACGAGCGGCGTTTCGGTAAACGCGTTGCAATTTGTGACTACTTGTGAGGATGCTGTGCTGAATAAAATATAAACAAAAAACCGGTTAATATTGCTCTAAACCTTTTATTAATCCGTCAAAATCTTTATGTAGAGACTCTTACAAAACTGGTTTAAAAAACCGGTTTATTCGTACGAAACCGAATGTGAAGGTTTTTGCGTCAAGTAAGTACTTAATAACGGTTTCAGAATTGAACGGGTATCTGAGCCTTGATTGTTTAGTTCCATGTAATAGTGGGCGAGCCTATTGCCATTGCCATCTGCCATCAGGATTTGTGCCATCAGGTACAAATCCAGACTCCGGAATGTTCAAGTTTGATATCCAAAAACAAATATCTAACAAGAACAATTTTAACAGTTAAAATAAAAAATAAAACCCGACAAACATTTCCTCATTTCTCTTTCCTACTCCATCACCAGACCCTGTTCACCATCTATCTATAACCTATTCATTGAGACCATTCCAATGAGCCCAAACACGATACCTGTGCTGTAAGTTCCAAATGATGCTGCATCATCAGTTCAAGGTTACTATGTTCTTCTAATATCATTGAAGTAACAGAATACCAAACGTCAAAAATGTATGGAAACAGTCGCTAATCTACTATATAAAAATAAGTCGGGTTTTCCTTCCTGACGCTATAACTCCAGAACGCACGAACCGATTTCCATGGTTTTGCATTCGTTGGAAAGGTCTCGGGCTCCGTGAGGTTTTAGGTAGGGTAGGTAGGTAGGATAGGTAGGGTAGGTAGGGTAAGTAGGGTAGGTAGGTAGGATAGGTAGGGTAGGTAGGGTAGGTAGGGTAGGTAGGGTTGGTAGGGTAGGTAGGGTAGGTAGGGTAGGTAGGGTAGGTAGGGTAGGTAGAGTAAGTAGGGTAGGTAGGTAGGGTAGGTAGGGTAGGTAGGATAGGTAGGGTAGGTAGGGTAAGTAGGGTAGGTAGGTAGGGTAGGTAGGTAGGATAGGTAGGGTAGGTAGGGTAAGTAGGGTAGGTAGGTAGGGTAGGTAGG
Source organism: Omphaloscelis lunosa (assembly GCA_916610215.1). Lineage (NCBI taxonomy): Eukaryota > Metazoa > Arthropoda > Insecta > Lepidoptera > Noctuidae > Omphaloscelis > Omphaloscelis lunosa. The sequence goes on from OU744270.1 coordinate 7,924,547, forward strand.
TAGGATAGGTAGGGTAGGTAGGGTAAGTAGGGTAGGTAGGGTAAGTAGGGTAGGTAGGTAGGTAGGGTAGGTAGGTAGGATAGGTAGGGTAGGTAGGGTAAGTAGGGTAGGTAGGTAGGGTAGGTAGGTAGGATAGGTAGGGTAGGTAGGGTAAGTAGGGTAGGTAGGGTAAGTAGGGTAGGTAGGTAGGTAGGGTAGGTAGGTAGGATAGGTAGGGTAGGTAGGGTAAGTAGGGTAGGTAGGTAGGGTAAGTAGGGTAGGTAGGGTAAGTAGGGTAGGTAGGTAGGTAGGGTAGGTAGGTAGGATAGGTAGGGTAGGTAGGGTAAGTAGGGTAGGTAGGTAGGGTAGGTAGGTAGGATAGGTAGGGTAGGTAGGGTAGGTAGGTAGGATAGGTAGGGTAGGTAGGGTAAGTAGGGTAGGTAGGGTAAGTAGGGTAGGTAGGTAGGTAGGGTAGGTAGGTAGGATAGGTAGGGTAGGTAGGGTAAGTAGGGTAGGTAGGTAGGGTAGGTAGGTAGGATAGGTAGGGTAGGTAGGGTAAGTAGGGTAGGTAGGTAGGGTAGGTAGGTAGGATAGGTAGGGTAGGTAGGGTAAGTAGGGTAGGTAGGGTAAGTAGGGTAGGTAGGTAGGTAGGGTAGGTAGGTAGGATAGGTAGGGCAGGTAGGGTAAGTAGGGTAGGTAGGGTAGGTAGGGTAGGTAGTTAGGTGCGCCGTAAATAAGTTCTTAATGCTACCCGTGCGAAGCCGGGCCGGGCAGCTAGTTATTAAAATAAACCCTATAGAAGTATTAAAGATTCTAACTCACCAGCATTGTGAACATTGTGGGCTTCAGAGAGAAGAGCCTCCCCACAAAGAGCTCTGTATCCAGGAGTACCTACTGAATGAAAAGGTATTTGATAGAAAAAATCCATGCACTTCTTAGAGCTTACATTTTGAATGACGGGTCAAAAAAAAAAACTGTGGCACTCCGGGAGTGCCGACAGAAGTAAAAACTTGAAAAAAAAAAAATCGCCACCGCGGTAATCAATGCGTTGATGTCTTTTACTCCACGCACCGCGGTAATCAACGCGTTGATGTCTTTTTAATGGTCAAAAGCTGGTGTCATCACGGTGTCCCGAAATCAATAGTTTAGTCCCATCTCAGAAATACCCAACGCGCCTAAAGAAGTTTTCACTTCAAAAAAATGTTATGCCGCCATCCCCCATATCTGCGCCCCCGTCCATTTGGGGTCTATTCGGACGGTACGGGGGGGTTCGGTATCACTTCAAGACCCAGATTACCATTCGTCATCCGGTTGCCTCTCCGATAAAATTTTACGTGCCATTGCTCTAATTAATAGTAATACACATTGTGAAATTTCAAGCGTCTACCTATTATGGTTCAGCCCTGTAACAGATTGACGGACGGACGGACGGACGGATGGACAACGGAGCACGAGTAGGGTCCCGTTGGCACCGTTTGGGTACGGAACCCTAAAAATAAAAAATTTAAACCTGCATGAAACCTGCTCTAAATAAAATTCTCTAATAATAAAATAATAATAATAAAATTAACAACAAATCCTAACTATCCTAATTATGAAAGTGAGTTTGTTTGTTACGCTTGCACGCTAAAATGGCTGAATGGATTTGGATGAAATTTGGCATATGTGTAGACCAAGACCTGGGTTAGGATATAGAATACTTTTTATCCCGATATTCTCACGAGATCAAGACTTATGCGGGTGAAACCGCGCGGCGCAGCTAGTATAGAATAAGAAATTAAATTGCATGATTATCTTTGATTCCATCGGCTGGTATAGTCACCCAAATTGCTAGACAAAATAAAAACAACAATTAAAATTTATAAGAAATTTGCAGAGGCATCATTACAATAGCGAGCAGCTCAATCGCAAGATTTTTTTTTATTAATAATTTTCTAGACACTACAAAACAATGATTAAAATGAAATGTATAAATTTAAAACTAATCTGTACCCTAATTGCGTAATATACGATCAATCACAATTTGTTTCGATTTGAAACAGATTGCTAATCCATTTCCTCATAAGTTGGAAAAAGAATCTGCTCAACAACGTAAATAACGCAATGAATGTTGTTGAACTGTCAAAAAGAAACAAATTTGTCATAATTGTATAAGTTACGCAATTAGGGTAGGTACTGTATAGTATGTAAAATAACAGAAGGCGTTCCCTTAAACTCGTTAATCTTTAACATAAATAAATAAAAATATCTGCGTAGAAACATAAGTATAAAAAATTCGAATGCAATTTTTTTTTTTTTATATTATTGTACTTTAAATTCGAAACGTTCTTTTTAAAATCAAAATAGTAACCAGTGGCGGACTTAGCCTGCAAGGGCCCGTGGCGGCAAAAATAAATGGGGCCCAGGAATGAACGTCGAAATATTTAGCCGCTGCGCTGTCTCGAAAAGGTTAGGTTTTTGAGCTATTTTGACTAGTGTTACAGAAATAAGATATACTTTGTCGACAACAGAAAAGGTAGAGAATCAGAAGTATAGAGAATGGTAGAGCGAGTGAGGCTAGCTCGAAATTTTTTACACGGGTTTTTTTCGTACATTGGATTTTCAACGCTCTGCTCAGCGTCGAGAGTTGAAAATCCAACAGTATGTTTTTTCGACGCCCTGGGATGCACTCTGTTTAATTCTCAACGCTCGGCTTAACGCCAAGAGTTGAAAATCCAGTGCGCGATAAAATCCCGCCGCAATTTTATTATGTCCGTGCGTACGTCGGCTAAGAGTTACAAACTCTCTGACAAAGTCACGGTACATAATCAACCTTAATAGTCTTAAGGTAGGATATTACATATTATTTTATTAATTAATTAGGTATAAGTTTTTATTTATGTACATTTAATTAACACAGAAAAAAAAGAGATACTCATACACAAAGGTAATACGTTCGAGGGCTCCTCTATGATTCCTTATTTACTTTCTGTTATTCGCTGAATTTCGACAAAATATTATATAGAAAAACAACTTTTAGCGCCGAAGATATTTACTTACTTGTCACTTCCAGTTAACCACAGGGCAGTGCGGACACGTTGTGCACAGATGAATAGGACGAGGGTTCAAAGAATGGAGCAATAATCAATACTGCAGCGATGCGTTTCGTTTAGACATTTTCATTATTTGTTTTTCCTGACAAAAAACCCTAAATAAAATATTCACCGAACTACATAATTTAAAGCCAAAAAGTTTGTGGTGCTAATTTGTAATTTCTAATCTACTGTCAACCTGTTCTTATTTTATTTTCAAAGCAATCGATAATGAAATATTGTTAGACTACATACATTACAGTCAATGATGATGTGCCTAAATATATACATAACTTAAACAATTTTTTTTAAAGCTAACAGTTTTAGAACAATAATAATTGACTCTTTCCCCTTCTTTTTTAAATACTTCTACATATTTTTAACGATATTGTGAATAATGAAACGTAGCTCAACGCACAAGGACGTAGGTGTACGTAGTACTGGCTCACGGATATCAATAATTTGCGTTCCGATTTAGCAGCAGAGGGCTGTAAAAAATTCGGAACTCTCGTGAGCGCGCAAAACCGTCAAACCTTGCATATCATAATTTCTTTGTGTATAAAACTCAAATGTCTTCTTCTTCTTTGGAGAAATAGCGACGGTAGCCAGAAGCACAATTTCGAAAATGCCACGTTAGTTTCAAGCTATGATGCGACTCAAAACAAAACAGCACAACTGTAAATTTTGACAGAGCTCACGGTGATATTAATTTAGGGCATGGTCGGCGTTGTCGAAAGATGGCTCATGTCATGACGTCATTTATGACGATTCACGAAATATCATTATCGCGTTCAAGCTAACTCGGAACGGGTGTTAGCACGCTCAAAACGATTATAGCGTCACTCGGAACGCAGCCCCAGTTGAACTGTTTTTGACATGAGTTTGATAGGTGGTGTAATGTCATTGTTAATGACACTTTGACAGCAAAACGAAAACACTAAACACCTATAAAAGTTATTGTTTTTAGTTAAGTGTTTAGTCTTAATTAAAACAATAAAATAACTAAAAGGAATGTAATTAGATTCTAAATAGCTCTTGTATTAATCATTTCCCTAAGCCTAATGATTTAGTCGTAAAATATTTATAAAGAATGTTGTGTTTTTAATTAACACTTTATAAAATTACATGAAAATGATGGACGAAACTGAAATAAAGTATGAATTTCCTAACTACGAGAACCAGTGCAATGTCTGTCTTAGTGTTGGAAGAAAATTATCTCTTTTAGGAGAATATATCGGTGTTTTTAGAAGAATAACTTCAGATGTTCAAAATCACGTAAGTGTGCTTAATAAAAAAATACATTAATATTAGAATTAATTAAATGAAATAATGTTGTAAAGTTACTACTTAGTTTTTTTTTTTATAAAAAAATATTTTTCAAACTCAACTCGTAAAGATTTATTTGATAATGTCAAAATACTCCTATGTACTACGATTGCCAGTATTTTTTATTATTTACTAGTTTTTGCCCGCGACTTCGTTTGCATCAAATTTCGGCCAAAGACCCACCGCATCGCATCCCTTCTTCACTTAGCATTCTTTCTGACTTTTTTTCTTTCTGCTCGGCTCCTAGGGGTCGTAGCATGATGTTACATAGCTTATAACCTTCCTCAATAATTGGGCTATCCAATGCAAAAATAATTTTTCAAATCCGACTGGTAGTTCGGGAGATTAGCCCCTACATACAAACTTGCAAACAAACATACAAACAAACAAACAAATTTTACCTCTTTATAATATTAGTATTGATTGTCGTTTTTGTCTTCACAATATATAATTTTATGTATATTTTTTTTCAGAGCCAGATACCTTTAGAAAAAATAAAACTATGTTGGGAGTGTAATGCATTTCTGAGGAGAGCCCGTATATTCCAACAGCAAGTAGGCAAGGCTAATGAAATGCTTCAATCGGGACAGGTGAATATTTAGTAACACATACATGTGGCATCTACCAACCCGCACTGGGCCTGCGTTGTGGATTACGGGCCCCTCTTCCTCGAAGAGAGGAGGCCTGTTTCCCAGCAGTGGAAACATTATAGGCTGATTATATTTAATACAATAGAAGTCGATATATTTAGTAACCTGTTCCGCTTAGCTATTTCTAAAGGGTCTTAAAAAAAAACGTTGAAAGAAATCGACACATGTTTCACCTCTCAACGAGAAATCCTCAGGATAACGATTGACTTGTCGCGAACTCGAACACAGCGTGTTGCCACACCAAGCACTGAGCGCAGACTGAGCCTTATCGCCCGTCAAACCCACCAACACGCCGTGTTGTGTCACTCTGTGTGCCCTTTGGCAAAGGCCTCCTCCATCCCCTTCCAATCCACCCTGTTCCTTGTCTGTCTAGTCCATGTCTTTCCCGCTGTCCTGCCATCTTTTCCCTTTCTTTCTCTTCCCCTCCCCATTGGGTCACTTTTTGTTCCATTTCTCTTCTTCCCTGACAGTGTGGCCGGCCCATCTCCATTTTTAGGCTTATTATAATTATTATCCACTGCCTCGTTTGCCTCGTTATGTGACCGCAAGGTGTGGTGTGGTCGCAAGCGCTACTGCTGAGCATGAGGTCCTGGGTTCGATTCCCAGGTCGGGCAAAGTGTTATTGGGTTTTTCCATCTGAAATTTCTCAGTAGCAGCCTGGAGTCTGGATTTGTGCCCGGTTGATGGCAATAGGCTCGCCCCCTATTACATGGGACTAAAAACATAACTGGAAAATGTGGGTGAACCTGCTACAAGGACACCTCTGCCCAACCCTTCGGGGAAATAAGGCGTGATGTTATGTTATGTTTATGTTATAATTATTATTTATTTTGTAAGGTACACTTTAGAACAGTTGGCAAAGTTGACAAACATGTATACTGGAAGAAAATTACCCTGATTATGAAATACATGTTTCTAAAAGGACTAAATCAAGCAGTTGCAAAATATTTGAAAGCAATTGAATTGCAACTCTGAACACTCACGATAAGGTTGAAATTAGTATGACTCAAGTGCTTCTCAGTCTTATGCTTTCAATGTTCAAGACGCCAGCTTTTGACCATTAAAAATACATCAACGCGTTGATTACCACGGTGCTGATATTTTTTTTTTCGAGTTTTCACTTCTGTCGGCACTCCCGGAGTGCCACTGTTTTTTTTTTCAGTCCTGTCTCTATGGCACGCAGTCCAGCCTTACAACAATTATACTAAATGACTCTCATCCTCACACTATTTATGTAAACGATTTAAATGTAAAAGTACAGTCAGATACAAAAATATGTGACAGAAATAGCGATGATGATGATATCGATGATACATGCGAGTTTGGTGAAGACCGTACTAAAGCTGAAGAAGTGACGATGGAAAGTTCAGGTACACATTTTAGACTGTATTTTTCTATCTTTGTAAAGGAAGGCGTTTTGGAGGACTGTCTTATGTAATTATTATCCGCCTCTGTGGTCTAGTGGACCTGGGTTCGATTCCCAGTGGGGCAAATTATTCTGCTCGGTTTGGTTGGTGGTAGGGCTTGTTCTAAGTCCTGGCTAGCTACCACCATCTTATCTAAGTCTGTTGCCATAACAATTGTGTTTCGGCAGTTAGAGGTAAGATATTCTATTCCTCTGTGGTTGAGGATTCCGGGTGAAGCTCACTTCCACCTTCGGCCTGATCATCACTTACCATCAGGTGAGATGTAGGGCAAGAGCTTCCCCGTTGCGGTTAGAAAAAAAAAAAAAAACGTTAAAAAAGTGCTGATTCTAAACCTAGTTTGAATAAATGACTTTTAATTTTTTTTTATGGCGCCGTTTGCCCGCGAAATTCAAAGAGTTTTATCGATGATTTTAATGATTATAATTCTATAATTACAGGTCGCAATAATTTTTTGACCAACTTAAAACATGATAAATGGCAAAAAACGTAACAAAATTTGAATTTCGCGGGTTACGAAATCAAAGTCAAATCATTTATTTCAAATAGGCTACTATAAGGCTGCCTGTCTACTGGAGCGGAGCGAGTCAGCAGAGCGAAGAAATGTGCCAATTAACCAATAGAATCTAAACTCCGCTTCAGAGCTCCGCTCCTATTGGTTAATATTGGCACATTTTTCCGCTCCACTGCCTCGCTCCGTTCCTTTGGACACGCAGCATAAGACACTTTTGAACGTCAAAATTTACAAAAAAATAGAATTGATTCTAGTCGCCCCTCCAAACGGTAGTTTTTTCGTATGGAGAATAATGGGCAAGAAACTCCACCGTTACTCTTTATAATGTTTTACAATATTTTGTATAGGTACATTAGTTATATACGTAAATATATGTTACCTTAGCATCCCCTTTAATCTAACTGAACAGACAGCTGTGCTGCTGGGGAGTTTGTTGCGCCACTTCTTCCCAGCTAAAGCACTAGGAAGTGGTGAAGGGTGGGCGTTTTGGGGGACTGTCTTATGTCATTTTGACGTTCAAAATATCAGCGTGGTTTGAATAAATAACGTTTGATTTTGATTTTTTTTTTTCTTTTGCGCAACACAAGAGTTTTGATATTTTGGAATATTTCTGCCGTAGGTGCGACGGACACAAATCCCGACTGCACGACCCAGACTTGGGACAACCATCTTAGGGTAAAAAATATTTCTTCCTTACGGGAACTTTCAGAACACAAGAAGCCCAAAAACAATCGATGGGCGAAAAAGAGAGCCCTACAAAATAAGAAGCCGAAATTCAAAATTATTACAGAACAAACTAAAGAATGTTTCAGAAGAGTACAGATAGATAATGAAGAGTTACAGTATTTACTGAAGAGTGAAAGAGAACGCGTATATTTTAAGTCGAAGAGATTTAAATGTGAGGAATGCGTTTTGGCGTTTTCGAGTCAAGAAATGTTGGGGAAGCATGATAAAAAGTTCCATAATAAGGTAATTATATTCTTCCTTAAATAATACTTGTTTTCCATGAAAAGTAAGCAGAGGTATATCTAGGGTTACCAATTTAAAAAAAAAAACAAATATAGTATTATCGAAGTCGTTGCTTAAAAAAATATAGTAGATGGCGAAACACAAACCCAGACTCCAGGCTGTTACTGAGAATCGTCTTATTTAAAGTCAGAGTTATGGCTTCACTAACAATAGGAGATATTTAAATGAAACCGCGTTGTTGGGTTTTCAGCGCTCGGCCCAGCGCTGAAAGTTGAAAATCCTACAGCGCGCTTTATGGCCCTCGTAGACTGGCAGACAGGACGGCAGATAATTTCAAATTTATCAATTGCATTTACTTATACAATCAAAATAATATATATACTTCATTTCTCGTTGATCGACCTCATCGCAGCGCAATTTTCTTTGGAGCATGGAAGAGCACTCTAGAGGATACCGCGGCGAGAGGCGGCGACAACGGCGCATAGTAGGCCGTTATGCGCTGGAGTTTTCTAGGCCTTCAAAAGCAACTCTTCGACTGTGTAGTCGCTAGTAGAATAATCAAATCTCGGCGAGCGGTGGCTGCTCGGCGGATGCCGCGGCATACCGGCGAATGCACCGGTAAGCTGGCGGATACTCGTGGTATCGCAGAGGATTTTTTCAGTGTCTGATTTTTGTCAGTGTCCGCTGGCAGATAGAGGAATCCGCCTCTATGGTCTCCCCTGCCGTCCGCCAATATGCGAAGGCCATTACTGGGCATACACTTTACGGGACTTAACCTGACCTACGGTTTGACCACAAATCTTACTAACATACATAAATTCACGCCTTCTTCAAATGGGGGTAGACAAAAACTACAGAACGCCACCTGCTACGATCCTTACATACTCCTTTTGCTTCGTCTACGTTCATATATCTGGTCATACACGCACGCCGGTTGCGAGTACTACGGATCTGGCCTTTCAGAAGAATATCACCAATAAGGTCACTATATGTCCTTCTGGGGCGTCCACACTCGGCGTTTCCACTCACATCTGCCTTGAAATCTTGCATACATAATCAACCTATAATGTTCCCAGTGATGGGACACAGGCCTCCTCTCTGTGAGATGGAGATGAGCCATAATCCACCTCGCGGGCCCAGTGTGGGTTGGTGCATGTCACATATCTTCGAGTTTTTTGTTTCTAGGACATGCCGGTTTCCTCACAATGTTTTCCTTCACCGTTTTGAGAGCAATGGTGATGAAATTAAATACACAAAGTAATGTTCCTGCTGGCTATGGGTTCGAATTCACTCGTAAATTGTAGTCTATACTTTTGCACCACCACTGCTCCGGGGCCACCAAATCTTACATAATAATAATGTGATCATGTTTTTTTTTTCAGTTAACAAAATATATCTGTGATATTTGTACCTCAAGAATCTCAAGTAAAAAACTATTGTCTCAGCATATAAGAGACCATTACTTTAAGTATTCGTGCACACTGTGTGACTTCACATGTCACGACAAGTCGCAAATTAGATGGCATTTTCAGAGAAGACATAGAAAAGTGTTTCAGTGCCTGAAATGTGAATTGAAGTTTGGGTGAGTTATTTCAAAATTAATTTCAACATTTTTTATGGAATTAAAACAAAATTTATTGCGGATCTCACCAATGTAACTGACCGCGATCAGTACTTCTAAACCGCGTTTAAGATGTGTCAATGTCAATATTCCACAACAATTTTGACACTGACAGCTCTGGAACGCGATTCACACATGCTGAACGTGTTCAATTTCATTGGTGAAATTAGCCCTAAGTAATTTATTCTGCGGCTGAGAATCGGGACTTTTTGAACGTCAAAATTACATTCGACAGTCCCCCAAAATGCCCACCCTCCACCACTTCCTAGTGCTTTAACTGGGAGAAGTGATGCAATGAATTCCCCAGTGAATTGCCGCTAGCTTCATTTGCGTTTTATAATGTATTAGCGGCCGTTCACAGGGCGCTGTCTTGTACGATGTGTGTTTTATATAGATTGTGGAAAATTATATTTAAAGTAAGTTCAAAAACTAAATCCCGTCTACTGAAAAATCACGCTCTAAAAAGTATGAAACAAGAAAATATTTTAGAGAGAAATCAAGACATAGGTACAAAAATGACGTAGGTAACCCACGTCTTTACCTTGACCTTGTCTTTGTCTTGAGGTGGCAGTCTCTTTTAAAGTCCAGACATAATCTTGGTCCTCATATGACAGTCTGCGGCGCGTGATTCGCCGACGGAACGAAATGTTGCCATTTTAAATATTATATTTGTGTAAACATTTAGGACTAAGTATTGTATTTATTTTATTTTAGATTTGTTATTTCACTATAGGCTGCACCGGTTGACGTCATCACGTCAGCGCAGGCTGTCGCTGAAAATCAGCGCTGGGGCTCTGTCTCGCATGGGGTCGCAGCATTATGCTGAGCGATGGCCGTTGCGTGGATGTGACGCATATTTTCCTCCAATTTGTTATTTACGTGTTTTTTTATTATATTTCTTTGCGTCATATTTACCGCAAATAAACGTATTTTCTTTCTTTATTTCATATGGGCTGACCAAGATTATGTCTGGACTTTAAAAGAGACTGCGACCTCAAAGTTTGTTTCGGCCTTTCTTCTCAGAATAGGAAACGCCGAAGTCATCCAGCTTATATATATATTTTAATATGACGTGTAAAAGTAATTCTGATATCCTAATTACAGAATAAACAATTTCATTTCATTTAATTTCAACGGTAAAAAGTCAATGTCTCACTGTTCATACGGTTGAAAACAAATGCAGTATGTAACTGCCAATCAATCAATCTGCCTGTCTTTTCCAACTATGTTGGGGTCGGCTTCCAGTCTAACCGGATGCAGCTGAATACCAGTATTTTACATGGAGCGACTGCTTATCTGACCACGATCCAGTTACTGGGTAGCACGGATACTCCTTGGAAAGACTGGTTGTCAGACTTTCGGGCTTCTGACTAACTGTATCGACTGTAAAAGACCTACGAATGACAGCCGGGACCAACGGCTTGACGTGCTTTTCGACGCACGGAAGGGTCTCGATTTAAGGAATGCGCGTACTAGACGGCCACGTCCACGACCAGTGGTCGTAGCGAACAGGTAAACTATAGAAATCGATAAGAATCGCGCACTTGGTTGCAACGATCAACAGACCAGCAGACCATACAATATCAATAGATGGCCACGTTTGGCCGGAGTCGTAGCCGTGTAGTGCGCGACATCCCTAATGGATAGCCATCCATTCCCGAAACGACCTCGGCAAGCGTTGCAATGGCTGTTTTTATTTAGCCACGCACCGCCTTTATACCAATTTTACCAGTTGACTTTTGTCCCTGGTACGCCTTCCATATGTCCAGGATCCCATGTAGTTAAAACAATAGCACGTAAATTTTTATCGGAGAAGCAACTGGATGGTGAGTGGTAATCTGGTTCTTGAAGTGATACCGAACACCCCCGTACCGTCCGAATGGACCCCAAATGGATGAGGCGAAGATATGGGCGGGGCAAAATGTTTTTTTTGACGAGGCAACCGGATGGAAATGCGATTGCTTTGAAGTTTATACCCTATTTATATAATTAAAAGAATTAGCCCCCCCCCCCAACATCGTTATAATTGAAATAATGTCATAATTCTTGATATTCCTTACCGATGATTTATCACCGAAAATTAGGGTGAATTTTATCAAAATCACACTTATTAGAGCTTAAATTTTAAATGCCAATTTAAAAAAATGTTTTGCCCCCATCCCCCATATCTCCGCCCCCGTCCATTTGGACGGTACGGGGGGTTGGGTATCACTTCTAGATCCAGATTACCACTCGCCATCCGGTTGCCTCTGCGATTAAATTTTACGTGAATTAAATAATGGTCCCCGCATCCCGAGATATGAACAAACAAAAAATATAAATAATGATATTTCTTGTTGACAGGAGTCGTTGGGAATTTTATAAGCATTACAAGGAATGGCATGAGAAGTTTGTCTGTGACTATTGCGGGATCAGCTTCAAGATGAGATACTGCATTAAAGATCATATCAGGTTTGTAATACAAACATTCTGTGAGTTGGAAAGAGTACCGTTGAGTGTAGTGTTTTACTGTGAGTAGAATGAAGACTCTTGTATCTTTACCAATAATGAAGCAAAGACCTCATAGCTTTACACAGTAGACCCTCCCATATGGAAGTAGCTATCACAGCTAAAATTTGCTTACGAATCTATATGAATAACCCAGTTTGGCAATAAAAAAAGTAAACATTGGTAAGTAAAACGATTCATTAGAGTTCATAGGAACCGAGCTGATCTGCTCGCGGTTGCGGAGCTGAGCTCTGAGCTATCCATATTTGTAGTTACACAATGTTTTTATTATAAAAATAATTTGCGGAGATTTATGAGTTGGGTTCAGGATATTAATGGGGCCCGTTTCTGCAGTGCATTAGGTATGTTCGCACAAGCATACGTCGATGGCTTCCATGCCATCGTCAGACAGAAATAACAAAAAGTTATCTTTTTGTTCCCATATGGATGTTGCTTATCCGAATTAAAGATTATTTAATTTATTTTTTATATATTAACCTTTATGAATAGCGTTATGTCTCACTTTTGACAGATCAAATAAAAAAGGATTTTACTAATGGCGGTTGCAAAAATTGTTTTTCTTTTTTCAGAAAACAGCACTCCCCCTTCGAATGCAAGCCATGCAACAAGCGTTGGGCTCGTTACAACGGTCTCTGGCTGCACAACAAGACATCGCACGGCGCGCACAAGGCCGCGTACTGCGTAGAGTGCGACAAGCAGTACCGCGACGTATACCGCTACCGGTGGCACCTCGCTAACAGCGCAAGGCACTCGCAGCATAAGAAACATAGGTGAGTGACAAGTTTGGGTGTCTTTATCCCGCCGTATGTCACTTTATCCCGCCTTATGTCATTTTATCCAATCCTTGGCTTTATCCAAAGTCACTTTTTCAGTCCTAGGGCACTTTATCCAGCCCTAGGTGACTTTATCCAGTCCTTGGTCACTTTTTCCAACCCTAGGTTACCCCCAGGTCATTTTATCCAGCCCTAGGGCAATTTATCCAGCCTTAGGTCACTTCATCCAGCCCAAGATCACTTTATCGAGCCCTGGGTCAATTATCTAGCCCTAGGTCATTTTATCTGGGATAAAGGTCACTTCACCCAATCCTGGAGTATATTAGTCCCTGGGTATGTTTATCTAGCGCTCAGTGTCGTAAACCAATCCCGGGTGTCTGTATCCAGCGTAGGATGTCTTAATCCAGCTTTGGGTGTTTTAGTCGACTCTCAGGTGTTTTTGTCTAGCCTTGGGTTTTTTGTCCAGCCCTAAGTGTTTTTGTCCAGATTTGGGTGCTTTTCTCCACCCTTGGATGTTTTTGTTCAGCCTTATCTTGTCCTGAGTGTGTTTTGACAGAGTGACAAGCCCTGCAACCAGTGGCACTTAACTAACGCACAGCATAAGAAACACAAGAAAAATGCTGGGAAACATTCTAGAAATAAAAAAAAAGTATTTATTGAGACTCGCACAGGAAATCACTAAATTAAAACAAAACACACTCATTAAAACATTAATAAAGAAATAAAAAATAAATTAAAATAATAGCAGAAAGTCCTGTACGAGGCCAAAAGGCTCATATCTCAGCATATGCTGCGATATTTAAAAAAAATGTCGCAGCGCTGGTATTCTGGGCACGCAGTGATGTCACGGATAAATAGATACAGAAATGAATATTAAATAAAATAAAATAAAAAATAGATGTGTGAAATACTTAAAAAAAAAAAATATAAGTAGTCCGCGTGTCTGCACCCGACGTAACATCAGTTACTTGTCTATGCCTTTAGTGTCTGTGGTACTCTAGGCATCGTTGGAGTGTCTGATTAACACCAAGACAATCTAGAAATAATAGCGGCATTAATGTGCCCAGCACCCTAATTCCGCAACACACGATCACTTACCATCTCTTTCATTTTGACAGTTCAACAACATTCATTGCGTTATTTACGTTGTGAAGCAGACAAATTTTTCGAACATACGAAGTAATGAATTAGTGCCTAAAAATCTATTTATAGCAATTCTTTTCGGTGCCCCGAATATTTTTCTAGTGCCACAAAATAACTTTTAAAAGGCTTAAATAACTATCAAAAGCCCTTTGCCTCTTTTTAAATCCCCAAGTTTCTATCAACACTCTTGAGTATATTATTCACCCTTTATTGTAAATATCTTTATACAGCCACAGATGAATACATATGGTTCACAAGAAATCGACTGATTTTTATCAATTTTCTACATTAGTTGTGAGAAAGGGAAACAGAATTTAAACAAAATTATTTGTGATTTGAAAAGTCGAACATAGCAGAAAGGGATTTTTCAAATAAATTAAGGATTCGTGGAAAATCACTAAAATTCGCAATAAGTTTTCCAAAAATTGACGCCAGACTGACGTTTGATCGTTTCGTTAGAAGAAACTATTTTTGGTTTTGAAATTTAAAAAAATATCATCAACATCATTATATAGTCTACTTGTACATAAGGGAACCACTTTTTTCAAGTTCCATACAAAATATAGCAGAAAAAAGTGGCGGCACTCCGGGAGTACCGACAGAAGTGAAAAGTTGAACAAGATCGCCTTGGTGGATAAAAAATACTTGTATAGAACATTGGTCCGTAACCTTATCTAAATAAAGAGCACAATCGCAATTTACACAAAAAAAAAAAAAAACTTCCGAAACCTTTAAAGTAAAAATACTTGCATAGAAGATTGATCCATAATTTAATATAGATAAAGAGCATAATCGCGTTTACAAAACCTTTAAAGTAAAAATACCTACTTAAATAGAAAATTGATCCGTAACTTAATATAAATAAAGAGCACAATCGCGTTTACAAAAATGAGGTGTCGTCATGGTGTCACGAGTTCAATTGTTTTTCCCATTCCCACATATTTTTCGATAATTTTTCATGAATATTCAGAAAAATGTGGACGGGCACATGCCGATGGGCGACGTTATATATATCTATTTATATATTATATTTTATATAATATTTTAAACGCGAAAGTTTGTGAAGATTGATGTTTGTTACTCTTTCACGCAAAAACTACTGAACGGATTTGGATGAAATTTGGCACACAGACAGTTTATAACCTGGGTTAACACATAATATACTTTTATCCCGATATTCCCACGGGATCTAGATTGTACGGGTACAACCGCGGGGCGGGGCTCGTAGAGAAGTATTGAAGAAAAAGAAATGTGTCGCAGACCACAAATTAATTGAGATAAGAACTAGAGAATGATGATAGTGAATTTTAAGAGGTTCTAACGTTCGGGGTTTAAATTTCATAATACAGCCCCGAGGTTCTTTGCAAATAATAATAATTATCATTTTATTATTAAGAAACTAAGGCCCTTAAATATAATACACAAAATAATCTTATAAAATAATAAACTAATACAATAATGTTCACGGCGTCGTGTATCGCTGCGTGGTGTCGCGTAACCGTCTTCGGAAACGTCGATATACGACACCTTTCGGCCAAAAGTCCTCTTTCAGGCAAGTCTGTAGATTGTGGGTTGGAACTCGTACCACGAATGACTAAAAGTTGATGTTGTGGCGCGATTCCAACCTTTCAACCCTCAGAGACCAGTTGGTCTTCACTTTCAAATACTGCACGACTTCCTCAGTTGTAGTGGAGTGATGCAGATGTGAAAGGTACAGCTGCGTCGTAGACACAGCAGGGCGCAGCAGCATATTGGGTCCACTCGGTGCGGTGTCGCAAAGCTCCGCGTATTTCATGCCGCATTCCTTGCTGACGTTCAAAATCTCTGAACATTGGTTCCAGGATCCCCTGCCCTGGCTGTGACAAGATCTTCTCTAAGAACATTTACATGAAGGATCACTACAACCTAGTGCATCTCAAGTTTTACAAGTATCGATGTGAACAATGCGATAAGGTGAGGAACTGCTTATAATGTCCCCACTGCTGGGACACAGGCCTCCTCTCTTCGAGAGGGAGTGGGCCGTAATCCAGCACGCGGGCCCAGTGCGGGTTGGTAGATGTCACATGTCTTTGAATTTTTGATTCTAGGACATGCCGGTTTCCTCACGATGTTTTCCTTCACCGTTTTGAGAGCAGTGTTGTTTAAATTATTTACAAAAAACAAAAAACAACCGACTTCCAAAAAAAATTACAGTTAAAGTTATTATTCACTTTGTAGTGTTGTTTTTTTTGGAAGTCGGTTGCTTTGTTTTTGTAAAATCTTTTTAATTTTCACTTTTTAGTTGTGGTACCTACCCCACACAAATTCGAATACCACTACCTGCTATGTAAATAACAGTCACAGGAACTTACTTATCATATTGAGACTGTACCTGAATTACCCTAGGCTGATACAATTTTCGTTTTTCCTAATTATGCTAATATTAGTTGTTAGGTCGGTTCCCCCCTTAGGGGAAGGGCCGCACTCCACCCCGTACGGCCCTGTCGAGCTCGTCTCCGGACTGGTCACTCTCCCACCGATATAAGAAGAAGAACTCCGATACCTTGTCCCATTAATAAGGCAAGGAAAGGATTGAAGGAGATTGTAAATAAGACAGGAATTCATAGTTATGAAAATACATTGGATGTGATCTTAGAAAGCTAATAAATAATAGAGGGATGCAAAGTATGTTATTATATAAAATTGTGAGCAACCTTCACGTTAGCGTAACAGGTATTTGGTCAGTCATTACTCACACGATACCTCACATTTGCACTCGGAATGCTCAGAGCAACACTTCCATAAGTGACGCATTGCGTCGGCATCATGCTCTTTTGGAGACATGGTCCCTAGCAGTTCTTTCGAACTGATAAACGTAACGCAGCGGCTTTCCCTGCGGCAACCATGTGACCGGCCTTGTCTACAACGGGGCGGCTAGTTCTAGCGGCATGCGTCGGTATCATGCTCTTAAGGAGACATGGTCCCTATCAGTCCTTGGACTGAATATAAGATAGATGTGTTCACCCAATCCCCTGGAAGGTCACCCTTTGCACAACAAGCACATCTGCAAGACACGCGTTCATGTCAGTCTGACCGAATTATTGGTCTGAGATATCGAATTCAACATTCAAGAATTACTAGCTAATAGAGTTGAGAATCGAAACTCAAGAATCATTATTTATTTTATAGAGTTTTGGATAATCTCTCTTAACGCCCTTTTAATTGGTCAAGAGGCAATGGATACAGAATTCAAGCTCTAGGTACTAGATAATAGAGTAGAGAATCATAATTCAAGAATCATTAATTAATAGAGTTGTGGATCAAATCTCCTGAATGTCTATAGACAGTCCCCAAAGCGCCCTCCCTTCACCACTTCCTAGTGTTTGAGCTGGGGAGAAGAAGTGGCGCAACAAACTCCCCAGCAACACGTCTCTGTCTGTTTAGTAACAAGAACTTCAAATATATTACCAGCCTTGGATAATTATTATAATGAAAGACTCACCCAGTCGCACCAACACACACACACACACATATTACATTAGGTACTATATTAGTCTAATCTGGGCCTTAACCCAACTATATTTAACTTAATAACTAATACTCGTTATCCCGCGACAGCCCACTCGGACATGGCCTCTTGGTATTCACCAAGTCTACTAATTTAACTAGCCTAGATTCAGACGTCCGTACCCTATCGTGGTATGAAACCAATTGCCTCGACTTAACTCCTCCGTTCCCTAAACTGCTAAAAACACCACGTTTATCTCAGCCCCTTTTCTGAGTGTTTCTCACAAAGACTTAAAACGCTTTTTGCTTGCTTTGCCTCAATTGTTTTTTTAACGGCCTGAGTAGGTCGGCTCTCGAGGCTTTATGATTAGCAGATGTGGCTGCAATAATGTCCGTTGCTCGGTTTCCAGGGACTGCCAAGCTTTTGAGACGGTATAGCCAAAAGTTACAATTTATATATATTTTATTATAAAACATTCGATTATGTCTTAGCACAAAATCGATTATAGTAACTATGATTCTAGCTAGCCGCTAGAATAATAAAATAATTAATCTAATAATATAACTACAGTTATCGGATATTAAATAGTAGCATCAATGGCCTATCAATTTATCATGCCTTTTGAAAGTTTGAATCTGGCTCATAAGTTGTTGTTTTAAATATCAAATATGACTCTAGATTTATATTTATTAGTTGATCCATATTCCTTCCTTTTTATTATATTTATGCAAGTACGCTTGCTCGCACGTAGTTTGAGAACCGCGTGTTGTGTACCCCTGCCTTGGTCTCAGTTCTTAGAATTAGCAGGCTTGTTACCCATAAAATATAAATGAATAGGTTTCTAAGAGGTTCAATATTTTTTTCAATTTTAAAGTAAAAGGATATTTTGTTATTAATTAGGGTAACGTGTCAAACTGTCAGACCATAAAATATAGATTTAATGTGTTTCTGAGAAGCCCGAACCATGTGCCGATTTTAAAATAAATATAATATTTTGTTATTAAATAGGAACAAATGGCAGACAATCACAATATCATCCACATACTAAGTGGGAAAAATACGTATTATTGAAGCTAACTCAAAAACTATCCAAGCTAAGTTAATAAAATTTATATGGGACCACCTCGACACCATACTCTTTCAAACAAATAAAAAATTCAAAATTGGTCCACAATTGACGGAGAAGTCGGTGGACATACATTAAAAAAAACCGAGGAAAAAAAAAACATACATACGCTACGAACATAGAACCTACTCCCTTTTGGAACGGTTGGTTTATTTTTCGCCTGCCTGGGTTTCGAACCCACGAACTACAACTCGGAAGTCTGGGCCGATACCACTGGGCCACCATTCCTCCTTGAAAGAAAAGAAAGAAAGAAAAAACTTTACTTATTTAGACACAGTTCGTGAAACACAAAATATAAATAACACCATGAAAAAGTGGCAATAATGTTTACCAACAATAGTGTACACCTTGCACCATTGCATACTTTCACAATATGCATGAATTCAGTTATGGTGGCTGTACTTCCCCGGACCAGCTACTTCATAGACAGATCTTCTTCTATTGAACTTAGATTTTAAGATTGCTAAGCATAATAGCTAAAAGCTTGTGTGTGCTCACTATTAACATGTAAATATTTGTTACAGAACTTCATTCGTAACGCTGACCTTGTGAAACACACTCGGCGCGTCCACGAGGGCATACTGCCGCCCAAGAACAAAATCTGTTACATGTGCGGCCGGGGATTTTCTGTGAGTATCTTTCACGGATGTTACGGAAGCCGTATAACCGGAACCGGAACCGGAATTTCTAAATTTGATTGTCCGGAATCGGAACCGGAACCGTAGTCGAAGGTAAAAGTAGAAGATGTGTTATGGGAAGGCTTAATGAAACAATTGAAATATAATTCAGTCTCTTTAATCAGTGAAATATTAGCGATATCATCCACAAACAAAACAATAAATTGACACTTCGAGCGCGAGCGTGTATAAAATAAATTAAAATTACACTGGCGACGAGATAAAACTTGTTTGTACGCATTCTAGTCACGTGCATCGCTGCGTTTCGAACTTCGGTATAACTCCGATACAAAATGATCGGAACCGAAGTCGGAATCGGAGGTGTAAAATTAATCGGAAGTTCCGACCTTTCGGAACCGGAACCGAAGCTCCGTAGCATCCCTGGTATCTATTGAATTTTTATTTTTATGAGCTCGTGTCTAAGTACTAACAGCCGCACGAGTTGATCCATCAGGTTAAGCTACGCTTGCCTTGGATGAGTGACCATTTCTACATACCAAGACTCCTCCGTGCCTCGGAAAGCACGTTAAGCCGTTGGTCCCGGCTGTCATTCGTGGATCTTTGTCAGTCGTTACGGGTCGTCAGAAGCCCGAAAGCCTGACAACAGACTTACCAAGGGGTATCGCATCACCCAGTTACTGGTTGTTTGTGGACGTCAGATAGGCAGTCGCTCCATGTAAAATACTGGTATTCAGCTGCATCCGGTTAGACTGGAAGCCGACCCCAACATAGTTGGAAACAGCTACGCAGATTGATTATTGCATTTTAATACATATTGATTACATTTACATATACATTCCCTTAACATATATAATTGTAAATCTAAAATTAAAGAATATCTTTTAACTCTTGACTACAGTAAAACAGAAGATCTATTAAAATCGTAATATACATGACCAACCACTCTATACACACACACCCTCACACTCACTTACTCATACACACACACTCACACACACTCACTCATACACACACACACTCACACACGCACGTACATCTTTTTCACACTGGAATTAAATACATAATTGTGCCCCTAAAAAATAATTACTACTTACTTACCTGTAATTTTGTATAATGGACGGATGGATGACCCCTGTAACACAGATTCCACCTAACATGGAGGTCATTAATCAAATTTCTGTGCACTTGTAAGTCCTAAGCTGTAAATGCTGCACATAATTACTTTGTAATTTACTTTTGGAAATAAATAAATTATTATTATTATTTATAAGAAAATATAAAAAATTGTGGCCCATCGGCATCAGGAACTGGGTCCAAGCTGCCGATGGTCACGGCTCTCGAGAGAGGAACCTCCTCACTATGCGTGCTGTGTTTAGGAATCAAGCCCTTGACTCAACCTTGCAGGCGCGCAATGAGAACCTCTTCGCCGATCTTAAACGGCCACTTTAAACAATTCCTTTTCAAGCAATTCATTTTCTGAATTCCCAGCGATTCCTCTATCCAACGATCTCTATTCCACTCAACTACATACAGTATTTCTGTTTTCTTAATGTCCCTTAGGAATCATCGCATTTCCGAATACAAATGAATGCTAATTTCCATGTCCATCAATTATTTCGATTTATCGTTAATAATAATTTGAATTCAGAACTATTTTATTGTTGTTTTGGTTTAATTTCCGTTTGAACTATATAGAGCTGTAAAACTATTTTCCTATCCGTCGTGCCTGCGACTTTAGCAGCTTTCCTCCCATTTTTAAAATAAATCTATATACTTCCAAGTCGATTCAGAGCGTCCGGTCTGCACCAAGTGCAGGGCAACTGACAGAAATCCGACGACTGACGAAACACGAAGTTTGCCGAGGGACATTAAGAAAATAGAAATACTTTACATACTTCTATAGTTATCTATTTTGCGGATTGTACCTTAAGAGCAGGAAAACAATTTTTTATATCGAATAATTCTTCTTTACAGACAAACAAGATACTCACCAACCACTTAAGAACGCACACTGGGGAGAAACCCTTTGCTTGCTCAATATGTAACGCTCGGTTCGCACAAAGTACGGCATTGTCTGCACATGCAAGAGCTATACATCATACCCAGAAACAAACTTAGGGAAACATCATTAAAAAAAAAGAAATAATAAAACCCTCTGGCACATAAATAAACTGTGTACGTACAATATCCCAAGAAAAGTATGCGCTTCGGGAATCATCGTCTCTCTTCGGAAATACGAATAAGAGCAAATTAATCTATATTCCATTTGAAATAAGATTAGACATTTAAACAAACCTTTTTTACAGTCCGTTCAACCAATTTTGACTTCTATACCGTAGGCATAACGATGGCATTAAAAGCAAAAAAGTGGTTACAATTGCGAGCAATTGTTTACTGCAGCTGTCATTTGTCATGCCGTCAACGAAATAGAAGTCAAAATCGGTTGAACGGGCTGTAAAAAAGGTTTATTTAAATGTCTAATCTTATTTCAAATGGAATAAAGAGCTGTTGCAAGCATGGACATACCTACCTACAAGCGCAGTACTCTGTGGCGCCATGTTCGTGCTAATTCGGATACACGAAGATTTCCGAAGCGCATACCTTTTCTAGTTTAAGGTAGCCCGCGAAATTCAAATTTTCTTACGTTTTTTGAAATTTGTCTTCAGTGTCAGTTGTATCTTGATCAAAATATGATTTGCAACCATAATAAATATGAATTTACAAAATTATAATCATTAGAATCATTAATACATCTCTCTAAGTTAGATTTGTTGCATAAGAACTTTTTCATAAAAGATTTGTTCTTAAGGAACTAACCTAAGTCGCGCGAATTTTACGGGCTATTACTGCGGATCTTCCTGTACCTAACTTCACTTAGAATGAAAATATAAGCGAGGTCGTTTGGAACAAAGGAACCGTGCTGCTAAAATGGCAAAACTCTTCGTAGAAATCCCGTGTAGTAGTCAACGCTCCGTAGGAGAATCAAGGTAACCGACATAACCTTAAAACTAGTCAGTCATTCTTCCATACCAACGTAGTATGGTGATTACTCACCTGTTTGACGGTGTACGTTCAAAGCTAAAAATTATATCAATTTGTCTTGTCATTATCTAGCTCTATCTGGAAGCAGAATTGGAAAAAAAAAGTGTTTGGAAGTTATAAGCGTCGAAACATCCTCATTTCAACACTAATTTTAGCTCATCTTTGGGCGTAAATAAATAACTGATGTAGTATAAAAATGGCAAAAAAGAAACTGTACAGCGATAGATAACTTGTTCAAAAGTTCAAATAATTTTACTTTGAGTAGATAAATCCAGTAGTTTTTCAATAATATCTAGACGCCCAAAGGTCTGTTCATGAAATTTTACGCGCTCGTTTTCGTTATAAATCATCATCTATTTCAGTAAATAAATAAAAACTAGATCAATAAATACTAAACAAATAAATGACTGTACTAAATAGCATGCATATTAGCCACGCCCACCAACGAGTTCGAGCCGGCGACTAGTGCAACCTTAAGTGGCAGTGGGGCAGGGCATATTGCTCGCAGAACAGATGGCCAATGGGGCCGAAAGGTTCTGGAGTGGCGACCGCGTACCGAAAGACGTAGCGTTGGAAGGCCTCCCACAAGGTGGACCGGTGACCTTGTGAAGGCTGCAGGAATCCGCTGGATGCGAGAAGCACAGAACCAGTCGAAGTGGCGGTGCTTGGGGAGGCCTATGACCAGCAGTGGACGTCTTTCGACTGAAATGATGATGATGAGTCAACTTTGCGGTTAGTAGATATGAAACATTCTTCTGCTTAGCGTGTAAATGTCAAAATAATAGAATTAAAAAAAATCACGGTAACGCTTAGCTAACCACTTTGAAAACAAAATCCCGTGCACACGACCCTTTTTTTTCGTAGGTAAGCGATACTATAGCGGCCGAGCGCTGCAAGCAAGAATAGTTCTTACAGTGTACAGATATGCGTTTCTTCAAAGAAACGCATTTCTACTACTTGGAGTATTGTAAAAAAAAACCCCTGTGATCATGAATATACTGTATTTTATCTTCTCGTAATGAAATAAAATTATATTTAAATGAACTTCGCAGTTTTCTTTTATATTCAACTATTTTACTTTTTTTTTCACGACTAATGCGTCTGACGCACTAGGCAAACAGATCTACTACTTACCATAATGCTGACTGGCTAAATAATTAACACGGCATACGCTATTCTCATTATAGCTGGTACCAACACAAGGGAAGACACATTTAAACATGCAGTAGCCAGATTACATGGGACGCAAACATTTCTGGTGCAATGTTGCGTAATATAGTGCACCTCTGTCTAAACCTTCGAGGAAACCGCCGTGATGTTATGTGTAATGCTGGGTCCGCATCTGCGTCTATCGTGACAAAGCAATGCGTGCCGAAGCTTCGTATGTTTTGCTTTCTAAAAAGTTGTCGCACTAATTCGGTGGTCACATTAGCGGCTTCATAATTTTAATGAATTATCGTGCAATAATCCACCATGGCTCTCTATTATTTTGACAGAGGTCTACGTAGTCCGGAAACAACAGTCAAAATGACCAACGCTAGTCCGACCACGCGCCACGCTTATTATGTACCGCCACCCAGGCGATAAGTGTACGCAGCCCGAACTATCGTGACGATAACCTGTAATAATAGTTGGTCACATCTGCGTGTATGTAATCATAGTGCGAACCTTTGTCACGATAGACGCAGATGCGGCTCCAGCATAAGTGTGGCTACTTACACAGAACATAATTCAGTAAAAAAAAAAACTTAAGTACAGTCAGCTACGAAAATTGGTTGGTAATAAAAAAAAGTGTGTTCAAAAGTGACACTGTCGTCGCTGCCCTTCTGGTTAGCAAGGTAGTATGGGTAACAATAAAACGCTTATTGGGTAATACTGCTGTTAACATTTATTAATAGACAAAATAATTATATTACTTAAAATGTAATAATTTCATTAATACTTGATACAATGTATGCCGAAAGTTAGTTTTTAAAATCTTATTTAATTAGTTCCTATAAAATAACTTTTAACTATGTAAATAAATTCTAATGGATAAATATATTGTCAACCTAGTTAATTTCTAGGTAACTATGTGTACCTATACATTAATTTAAAAATAAAAAAATGAAGACAAATGCGAGTAACTGGAAACACATACGAAGTTAGCAAAACTCCTCAGATATGATCGGTATCAAGGACTGATGTGATAAGACGTGTCATGTAAGGTGGAACTATAGTTCCATACAAATTTCGGGGGGGTTTTACTCCACTGTTAGACATTGTATATCTAAAGTTAAACATGATATTGTTTTATTAAATTTTTTTTTTTTTGTACGGAAACAGAATAGTAAAATAAAAAAGCCATTAAAAGCTTATGAGCCCACAAAGATTCGTTATTCTTTCTAATTTTTACGCAACTTTGGGCTTAAATAAGTAAGTGCTTTTTGACCACGCCCACCAGCGAGTTCGAGCCCACGACTAGTTCAACCTAAAAGATGTAGTGACAAATATTTAAAAGGGGATGCTGAGATGGTTTGGTCATGTTGAGAGGATGAATGAAAGGCGTCTAACAAAATGTATTTACAAGGCAGATGTGATTGGTAACGCCGGGAGGGGACGCCCTAGAAGGACATATACTGACCTTATTGGTGATGTTCTTCAGAAAGGTCAGGTGCGTAGTACAGGCAACCGGCGTGCGTGTATGACCAGATGTATGAATGTAAACGAGGCAAAAGGAGCGTACTCCTTTTGCCTCGTTTAGGATCGTAGCAGGTGGCGTTCTGTAGTTTCTTTCTACCCCCATGGGAAGAAGGCGTGAGTTTATTTATGTATGTAAAAAGATTTGATGTTTTTTTTTTTTCTACGATCAATGACCACTTGAGTTGTTCAAAGTAGATGAGTTTTTTTTTCGATTTATCCTATTTAGATATCGAACCCATCACGTCTGGAGTTTCGCTAGCTTAATTAATTTGACCCTGTAAAGATTGTTAAAATAACAATAAAATATGCTAAATAAACTTAACAAAAAAACAAAACAACAATATACAAATAGTAAATAATATTTTCCACAAAAATTGTGGATAGGACCACAGATAAGTACAGATGGTTCACTCCGCAAAATAATTTAAATAAAAAGCGACTTTTGGTATGACACAATAAAGTGCAATACAGGTCGCACAGCGCTAATTTCCTACAGTTAGATTCATCAAGAAGTTGCCTCTTTTTCTATCACGTAACTCTTAACTTCTGACTACGTTACGCTCACTGAATTGGCCCGACAAGACGAGCCCGCCGCGTAATTGTAGCTTCATACCTAATGCGGAGTGCGCCTTCTGTATTCATCTGTGGTAGGACTCCCCAAATATGAAACAACACATGGACAGTTAGACAAAAAAGTAATTTTAAATCCTAATTTATTATTCTTACCACAGATGAATAGTACAGTATTAACTTATGTAAGCCCAGGTAGCACGGGCGATTTTTTATGGTGCAATGAATTTTCAACTCTCGGCGCTAGGCAGTGCGTTGAAAATTGGGCGAAAGAAAAATCGCCTAACGGGCTAACGCAAAGCATCGGGATTAAAGGTGAGATGTAATGTTACGTGTGTATCTAACTAGCTGTAGCCCGCGGCTTCGACCATGTGGACCTTAATTATTTTTCTAAAATAAAAGTAGCTTTAGTTATTTCTTATAAAATCAGCTATCTGCTAGTGAGAGTCCCGTCAAAATCGGTCCAGCCGTTTCGGAGATTAGCCGGAACAAGCAGACACAATAATTTTAAAAACTATTTTTTTGTTACAACTGCCAATAAACGATATGTATTTAGTAAAAAGCTGTTATTTTGACGTTTCAAACAGACACTTCAGTTTTATTTATTTGCACATATAGATTTAAAGATGTAGTAGTAAGTAATAATAATTAATAGATACGACACCAATTATGTTGCACTATCAAAAATGAATTTACATAAAAATAGTTTTTAATGTATTACTGGTTTGTTTTTCTCATGCCACGCAAGATGGGATTTCAAAGTTTGTTTATAAACAAAACTCTCTTGACATATGTGACATTTATGCGGTTGATCACGGATATGAGTTCGAATATGCTTCCTACGATCGCTCGCATCTCTAAAGCTTGATTTTAGACATATACTGCACTTATACGGCTTTTCATTCGTGTGTATACGCATATGTCTTTTCAAATGACCCCTTTCCTTAAACGTGTCTGGACACTTATCACATTTAAACGGCTTTTCACCAGTATGTATACGGATATGCTTTTTCAAATCCTGCGAATCTCTGAATTCTTTTTGACATGTCTCACATTTGTAACGTTTTTCACCAGTGTGTATACGGTTATGTTTTTTTAAGCCTTCCAGTTGAGTGAACCTTCTTTCGCAAACATCGCATTTGTGGGGTTGTTCATCTCTATGTATACGTACATGAGTTTTCAAAGCTTCTGCGGTACTAAAGCATTTCTGACATTGTTCACAAATATGATCTTTTTCGCCTGTGTGAGCAAGATTGTGCTTTTTCAAACCGTGCAGTTGCGCAAAATTTTTATGGCATATATTACACTTATAAGGTTTTTCACCAGTATGTTTCCGGATATGCCTTTTCAAGTCCCCTGGTTGACGGAACGCCATCTCACAAGCATCACACTTATAAGGTTTTTCACCGGTGTGTGTAAAAATGTGGCGTTTCAAATCTACGGGCAGCATGAAGCTACATTCACATAATTTACATTTATGTGGTTTTTCATTCTTATGTGCACTGAGGTGAGTTTTCAAAAGATTCTCGCGAATGAACGCCTCTTTACATAGCGTACATTTGAACGGTTTGACGATTGAGTGGATAGGAACATGTCGTACTAGGTCACACTTCTTATCGAAACTTTTTTTGCATACATCACATTTGTAAGACTTTTCTTTGGTATAAGGTCGCCAGATCTGAGATTTTGGGTTACAAAACTTTGGTTTCATCTTTCTGGGAGCGGTTGTTCTTCGAGGTTTTGATGGTACCTTTTCTGAGTCCGATTTAGATGGAGTTGGGGTTGGCTCTCTCTGATCTCTGCTTGGTGGAGGCGTGGAAAGTCTCTTATCTTTTGGCGTGGGAATGGAGTCTCTCCTACTTCTTCTTGGTGCGTATCTGATGACAGATGGTCGATCATTTTGAAGTTGTCTGTAAGACATTGTGGTAAGTATCAAGACTTCGACTTTCGATAGAAATGTATGTTTGGTTATGAACTAAATAACTTGAACTTGACTGTGAATCTGTTCTTGAGTGGAGACCGCAAATCGGCAAATTTAGAGCAAGACACCGTCAGGTAGGTAGAGCGATGATTTCGTAAGCTGCTGGTTGAGTGTAAGCGAGAATCGTGAAGCGTATTTGAGGTCTGGAAGATGATGATGCCAAGAATCAAGCCGGGTACAAGGTGTACCGAAAACCTAGTGAAGGTCGCGGGATTTTGCTGGTGCTACGCAGGTTATTGTGGCGATAGTTAGTAGCTCCCTATGTTTAGCAGTGGACGTATAGCAACCAACAGCTGTGCTGCCGGAGTTTGTTGCGCCACTTCTTCTTCTCAGCTAAAGCACTAGGAAATGGTGAAAGGTGGGCGTTTTGGGGGACTGTCGAATGTAATTTTGTAGTTCAAAAAGTGCTGATTCTCAGCCTAGTTTGAATTTGGTCGAGATATTTTGACGATGATTTTAATTATCCTACGTTTTGGACTGGAACTGTTGGTTGCATTTTTACCACATAACTGTGACTTAAATTCTGCTCCTTGTAGCACATTAGACTTTTAAAATCGTTAAGTTTTGTTGAAATCATTTTGCCTGTCTGTGCTGTGGTCTCATGCTTTTATAGATTTTCTTTTGTGGCACAAATATCTGAAAGACGAAAAATAAAAACGATCAAAGAGAGGATTGTATTAGTAAAAATGTATGAGGCGTAATTTTTGTGTGAAATAATAATAATCGAAAAGTCTAAATTAAGTTAAACAGTTTCAGTACAGACAAAACAAGTACCTAGCTTTTTTCAGTAAGATATAGATTGTGTTATTTAAAACAAGCTGTGTCCGCTGTTTCACCCGCCTCGCTCGGTTCTTAAAGGTCGTAGCGTGATTTTAAATAGCCTTCCTTAAAAATTGGGCTATCAAATTCAAAAATATTTTTCTAAATCCGACTGGTAGTTCCAGAGATTAGCGCGTTCAAACAAACAAACAAACAACAAAATCTTTAGCTTTATGATATTAGTATAGCTTGCGCGCCCCTCCACATTTTTTTTTAAGAGGGATGCTCTAGGGCAGCCTGCGAAATTCAAATTTTCTCGAGATGCACTAGTGTTATCGCCTTAAACAATTAAAATGTGTATTGTATAAAAAGCAGTGGAGTGGAGGAATACATTTTTTTTATTAAGGTAGATATCTATATTCGTCTTTTGAACATTCATTCAAGAAAAAAAAAAAACTTTAGAAATTGAACACTTATTTTTGGTGTTGACGTTACATTTCAAGTTATAAATATAATTTTAAATACTTATGATTCTGTAGGTACACCTATCCTTGCATTGAATTATACATACTGTAGTGCAATCGATAAACTGACAAACTCAAGCACGACATATAAATTAGAAATCAAAATAAGTAGGATACTCAGTACTCACTATTCAGAAATATTTTTGATTCAATTGGTATTCAAACAGCCGCTGTTTGTAGAAATAGTTTAATTCAGAATTTATTCATATCTTTCGAGTTATATTTCCGTTTATTATGCGAATATGCAGCTGTTTAAAAAAACACCGACATTCACGATTGCGAGTTCCCGTTCCTCATACTATTATTGATTGACGACGGGAAAATAACATTATTTGCAAATGTCAAGTGTCAAACATCAGTGTTGCTATAATAATTATTTATGAACCCGAAAGTGGGAGTGGATACTTAAAATTTTCCCCATAAAGCTTCGATTTTTTATAAGGGCGGTGGTCGCTACGTAAGAGCCTGTACACACGATGCATTGCGGCGCCGCACCGCAAAGACTTCGCTGTATTGGCAGTGACACGGGCGCTACGGCGCCGTAACATTGTCTGCGCCGCAAAGTGCATAAATTGTCATGTGTCAAACATCTGTGTTTTTGACAACGCACAAATAATTAAGCGGTGCCGCTCCGTCGTCACGACGCGTACACCGTTCCCCGCCTCGTCTCACTGGCTGCAAGTCCGGTGTACGTACGGTGCGACGCCGGAATGCACCGTGTGGCATACAATAGATATTTGTATGTAGGACGCCGCAGCGACACCACTCCGCCGCAACGCATCGAGTGCACAGGCTCTAACGGCTGCAGTGACGGCTGACATGAAGATGGCAGCGGGGTTTGACATTACGGTGTCAAAAAACGCTCTCACAACACACACACCAACACACCACACCAACTTACTAACATAAATAAATAACGTTTCAGTGACGTCATTCACCGGTAAATTGAAGAGGCTATGTGGAGGCCACCGCTCTTCTAGGAAACCGTAGCTTAACCGACTCTAAAGAAATTATAGCCCCTGATTTGAGAAGACTACCTTTTTCCAGACTCTTTTATTCTACCTTATATTATAAACACAAAAAGTTTACGTAACTTTTTGAAGTAAAAACTTCTTTAGGCGCGTTGGGCATTTTTGAGATGGGAAAAACAATTGTACTAGCGACATTGTTACCGATACCTCATTTTTGCTTGCTCGACAACGAGGTGCCAACAGTTGTTGCAGCTGAGCACGTAGCTTTAAATTCCCCGACTAATAATCATGATCAAAACTTTGATCTAGCTCGTCCCATCCTTGATGTCCTCCCTCCGGTTGACGCATTAAGCCGAGGTTCGTACCCCACAGGCGGTGCCCTTAGCGAGCGTTCATCTAGTTTTAATTAGCATAGTTGAATAACCCCTGGCTGGAGGTTTTAAGTGTAGTAGCTTAAGGCACCCACAGAAAAGCCCGGTTAAATTGTCATAATCTCAGAGGTCAACCACGAGATGCCCTACCTAAAAAAAAATACCTCATTTTTGTAAACCCGATTGTCTTATTTATATTACGTTACGGATTTTTTTTTTAAACATGGCATCTCGCAGTTTTGACCACTAAGGTCTTGGCTGCTTAACCGGACTGCCTTAAGCTGCTACACTCAAAGCCTCCAGCCAGGGGCAAAAAAAACTAAACTAAATTAAAACTAGGCGAACGCTCGCTAAGGGCACCTCCTGTGGGGTACGGACCTCGGCTTAGGGCGTCGCTGAGGGGAGGACAGCAAGAAGGGACAGGCTGGATCAAAATTGGTTTAAATCATGATTATTATGCGGGGTAGTTTAAAGCTACGTGCTCAGCGGCAACAACTTGCTGGCACCTCGTTTTCGAGCAAGGGTCGGGGAGGAGTATCATTTACTCAGGGACACGGTCGCGGTCGCAAAGGACCTCGGCGGGCGGCGAGGTCGGAATGACAGGAGGCGTCTGTTTTTGTGTATTGTGCTGGTGGCCTTATTCTGCTCTTGGAGGAGTGTAATGGGATCATCAGGGTCGGAATACGTTACGGATCAATTTTCTATGCACTTATACTTTAAAGGTATTGGATTTTTTTTTTTTCGTTTTCACTTCTGTCGACACTCCCGAAGTGCCACTGTTTTGTTTTTATAATAGTGAAACATCTTATATCAATCGACAAACTGCGAAATACCCATAGCTTTCAATCAATTCCCATTTCGGTCGTGAATTCGCGATCAGCCGCAGATTGCTTTGTATCGTGCACGTTACGATCGTCTCTTTTCCTGATATTCAAGGGATTCTTTAGAGATTGGCAGCACTAAACAAGGTCAGGAGTGTAAAGTCACGGTTGTCACTGTCAGTGTCAATAGTTCGTTCTTAGTTTTTTTTTAAATCATTGTCTGTCATTTGGCACATTGTGAATTGAGTCCTCTTCTTGGTCTTTAGGTGAAGTCAAGTCTGAAGCCTGTCTCAACAATAGCAAAGCGTTTGGTATTTATTGCCGGATTAAAACATGATTGAATTTTTTTACAAACTGATCCTTTCGAGTACCAAGTGCTTCTCACCCTATTCAACCAATCTGCCTAGCCTTTTCCCAAGGCTTCCAGTCTAAGCCGATGCATGGAGCGACTGCCTATCTGTACTCTACAACCCAGTTACTGGATAACACGATACCCCTTGGCAAGACTGGTTTTTCAGACTTTCGGGCTTCTTGTGTAGACCCGAACATCAAAATGTTGTGCAAAAATTTTGATCGCGGAGTCTGCTCTCTACATTGAACCTCAATGGTAATGTGCTCATTGTTGAAGAGCTTAATATATAAATCTTTTCATAACTGTGTCCATACTGGAATAAAGTGGATTGTTAAAATCAAACACTTGTGTAATTTCAATGTCATATAATCACGGTAACACAGGAAGAGGTACACTAAAGACGGCTAATTACTGTCACGGGAACTACTAGGTCTAGAACAAACCTAAATAAGAAAACGCGTGTCGAATAGAGCTCGAGCGCGTGAGACGGTTCGTAATGTGTACCCGACCGACCACCAGCGAGGCTAGGTGTGAACTTCTTGCGTCGGTGGCGCTCAGGGTGCGTGAGCGTCGCGGTTCTATTATCGTCCTTTCCCTCTCTTATGCCTCAAGAGCATAGTCGTTAAAGCGAGGGGGAAGACGAGCGTGGCGGCGTCCGGAAGTACGTGGGGCTGAATTGTTTGCGACAATCTATTTTTAATAATAAAGCTGAAGAGTTTGTTTGTTTGTTTGAACGCACTAATGTCTGAGTCTAAGTCAAATTTGAAAATTTTGCATTTGATAGCCCAATTCATGAGGAAGGTTTTATTTAGGCTATTTAATATCACTTTACGACCCTAAGGAGCCGAGGAAAAAGAAAAATGGCAGAAAGAACGCTAACCAAAAACCAAGTAATAACACGAGCAGGCGATCATCATTGCGTGTTTATTGTTAATTAAAACGGTAACACCAATTACATTAATTAACATAGAGATTGAAACAGGTATAATAAACAAAAATATTTCAAGTACAAACTTTTAGTAGAGGACAACCTAACATACTGACTCTCGCAAAACATCAGACATGCACGCATAATTCTGCTCCATTTATCAGCAAACAGATCACATTCAGGATCAACTGATACGATGCGACGCGCTAAAGAAATAGCGGGCAGAAGCTAGTAAGTATATAAAATGAAGGACAAGTCTGTTGTGTTCTATTAAAACAGCGGATTCTTTAACCCGTCCTCGTCTTCAAGGTCAAATAATAATTCAGCTCCCTCTTCATCACTGGGTCGGTCGACGGATCGAAGTACTCCATTCTGCATCTTTAAATCGTCCGACCCTGCATTAGATCGAAGTATTTGTCCCATCTTTTTATAATCTAGCCCCTCATTATTAGATCGAAACATTTGTCCCATCTTCTGTAAATCTAGGCGTCCCATCTTATTATAATCTAGCCCCTGATCATTAGATCGAAACATTTGTCCCATGTTCTGTATAGGTAGGCTCGGTTTATTAGATCGAACGATTTGGTCTTTTTTTTTTTCATCGAGCCCCAAAGAATCGTAACTGCTCTCAACTCCGTCATCCACAGTTTTCGTTATCGTTTTTACCGTAGTCTTTCGCAGAGTCTTCCTGTTCTTCCTATGTTTTTGATCAATTCTCTTCGCGTCCTTTAGAAGAACATCCACAAACGCTGACATGTCAATATTTTCGCCAGCGCGGATTGGTTTTTTCGAATCGGGTTTTAATTCAGATCTTGTATGACCACGGTTTTTTGATTCGACGTTGTGGAGAACTGTTGGCAAAAAAAAAACTTTAAGTATTTACCATTATATAACGTCACCCCTATAATCCCCGCAGGGTTTGGCATAGGTGTACCTATAGTACCTACATCCACATTTCGCCAGTTATGTTTAAGTTACATGTAATTGGAGCCTAGCATGTTGCCATCAACCTGGCTAGAATCCAGACTTCGGGCTGCTACTGAGAAATTCCAGATGGAAAAAGCCAATAACACTTTGCCCGACCTGAGAATCAGACCTAAGACCTTATGCCATTAGCGCTTGCGAACCGCTTTTCCAGCGAGACAGTCACCGTTAAGTATCACTGCAGACCCACCGTACCCCTGGCCGTACCTCTGGTGGTACGGTGGGTATTTTAAAGTTAAACAATGTGATTTGTATAGTATTTAACATCGCGGATGTCAGCGACGGCCTTAGCCCTTGATCAGGGAAGAGCGAGATTGTCTTTCGAAGCCCTTTGATCGAAGCTTTCACTTCACGTAAATATTCTACTTCAGTTTCATGTTAGTAACGTTTAAAAAGTTGGCAACGTTGTAATAGCTGTCAAATATTTACCTGTTTTGATTAATTTGGCAATATTACTGTATGGAAATATGAAATGTGGCTAACTAGTGAACTAAAGAAATATTGATTATGAAATGCAATTATTAATATCGTAACACCGGATATTTAGTTTAGGATGTAAAAAAAGTATTTGGAAGCTTTCCAAATGCCTTTTTTACACATAAAACGGTTACAACATAAAATTCAGTGTAATAATTGCAATTCAATTAATCAAAACAGCGAAATATTTCCTATTTTCGACGTTGCATACTTTCAGAATTAACGCTCTTAGATAACTAATAATTCTCAAAATTTAGCTTAAAAACTATTTTCTTATCTGTCGTGCCTGCGACTTTAGTAGCTTTCCTACTATTTTTTTTAAATTAATTACGTTAAGTTAAAAGAGTATTAACAACTCTATATACTTCTGCACCAAGTGCAAAGGGCAACTGATAGAAATCCGACGACTGACATTAAGAACATAGTTGTACTATAACTGGGACACACACAGAGAAGATTTTTGTAATTCTTAGAGTGAAATGAAATGAAATTGTTTATTCTGTGAATAGGATATCAGAATCACTTTTACATTGACAGCGTAAAGTCACACCCTGTCATAATTTTTATGACAGCCGTCACTGCGGCCGCAGTCGTTATGTGGCGGCCACCGCTTTTATAGGAAACCGTAGCTTAAGAGGTAGAAATAGACTCAACTCAACAAAAAGCATTTATTTCAAATAAACTGCTCGAAGCATTTATTTCAATTACAGGCGCTTTTGTATTGTCAAGGAGTCGTCAGTCAGAAAGATGAAGCTATAGTTGTCATTTCCAAAGCGTAGTAGGTCCCTATGGAAAAGAACGGGCAAGATACTCCACGGACACTTTTAAATCAAAATATTGTTTAAAAAGATTTTAAGACCTGTGGTGGTAGTCCTTCCCCGAACAAGATCCTTAACAAAGAGTAACTTAAAATTAAAAACCTACAATACGGCTGATATAACATGGCTGGTCTGAATTAGGCTCTGCGAACTTTCGTGCATGTTCTCGCATTCACACTCGCCTAGGGTTGCCAACCGTACTCTAATTTAGAGAATTGCACTCTATTTCGCGTAGGTGTACTTAATAATCTACAAAAGCAATGGAGTAGGTATGCTAAAATACTCTATTTGTATTGACTCTCACTTTGAATTGAATTAATTCAGCATTCACTGAAAAACTCGTTTTGGTTAGAGCCTTCTTTTCCTTTGGCTACTCTGGGCATGTGCCCCAGGGCCCCGCGATCCATTAGGCTCCCTAGTTCCTGCCAGCGTCGTAGTTAGAGGCTGCCAAAAGACAAACCTTACCTGTTCGAGGCGGGTGGCAATAGATTTAGACGGCCCAGTTTTCGGTCAAGATGCAAAATGGCGGGAAGACATACCGGGCTTCGTTGAAATTGAAAATAGCTGAGTAGCTCATCAATTTGAACTCAGAATAAGTGATCTACACTTCTAGAAAAGAAATTGAAAATAGCTGAGTAGCTCATCAGTTTGAACTCAGAATAAGTGATCTACACTTCTAGAAAAGAAATTATTAAAAAAAAAACACAAATATTGTTATTTTTCGCAAAAATGCCAAAACAAGTGCTATTTTATAAATAACACTAGTTATACTCTTTCTTATAAGTCTGTACTGTATAATTACCCTCTCTGAAATCAGAAATACAATACGCGCCACGAAAGATGAGACTTGACCGCGCCTCCCGCCGCTCCTTCCGCCGCCCCGATGACGCCCCGGCGCAGACTTCATACCGCTAAAGAGACCCATAACTCGTCTACTGCGCAAGTCAAACCACGTGGTGTGTCAAGTCTCATCTTAAGTGGCACGCACTGTACTTCATTTCTTCTAAATAAAGTTGGCAACCCTACACTCGCCTCATGTCACCATTTGAATCCTAAAAAAAGTTAATGCGCAACCTTCTGTACGTAGTTCGGAACTGTCAAGTTATGTCGGCCGTATTGTAGGTACTCACCTTATTATTTAATACAAGATCACTTACTAAAACATACAATGATACATAAGTATATTGTATTTCCTTTCATCGTTTTCTCTTCTAAACACTGCAGCATTTATGATTTCTAACATTAAAAATCTCAATTGAATTAAGTATCAATCAGAAGATATCCTTGCGTATCGTAAAACTCAGTGTGAAATTAAAATCATAATTGTCTTCAAACAAGTGATCACGCGAATTAACGTGACATGTTATCTACGGTACTGTTAAATGTCATCATAAGATTGTGAGAACCATTCGTTTAAAATCTATCGGTAGATATTATTTCCGTTGAATTATAAATGTACAATATGTAAAAAAAAAAAAACATGTTCGATCAGAAAGGGGCAAATAGCCTACAACAAAAAACATTATCAAAAAGTAATAAAAAATCTTATTATTATAGAAAACTAGCTGACCCGGCGAGCTTCGTTCCGCCTAACAGTCAATGAATGTGCATGTTTAGGATTTTAAAATTAATAAAAAATTACTTCCCTACCTACCCTACCTATCTACCTACCTACCCTACCTACCCTACCTACCCTACCTACCCTACCTACCCTACCTACCCTACCTATCTACCTACCTACTCTACCTACCCTACCTACCCTACCTACCTACCTATTCTACCTACCTACCTACCCTACCTACCTACCTACCTACTCTACCTACCCTACCTACCCTACCTACCTACCTATTCTACCTACCTACCTACCCTACCTACCTACCTACCTACCTACCTACCTACCTACCTACCCTATCTACCTACCTACCTACCTACCTAACTACCCTACCTACCCTACCTACCTACCTATTCTACCTACCCTACCTACCTACCTATTCTACCTACCTACCTACCCTACCCTACCTACCCTACCCTACCTACCTACCTACCTACCTACCTACCTACCTACCTACCTACCTACCCTACCCTACCTACCCTACCCTACCTACCTACCTACCTACCTACCTACCTACCTACCTACCTACCTACCTACCTACCTACCTACCTACCTACCTACCTACCTACCTACCTACCTACCTACCTACCTACCTACCTACCTACCTACCTACCTTACCTACCTACCTACCCTACCTACCTACCTACCTACTCTACCTACCTACCTACTCTACCTACCTACCTACCTACCTACCTACCTACCTACCCTACCTACCTACCCATCTACCCTACCTACCTACCTACCATTTTTAGGGGTGGACCACCCTTAAAAATAGATTACGACGATTCTCAGACCTACCAAACATACATATAAAAATTCATAAAAATCGATCAAGCCGTTTCGGAGGAGTATGGCAACTAACATTGCGACACGAGAATTTAAAAAAAAAGTCGCAAAGCACTACTGCTGAGTATGAGGTCCTGAGTTCAATTCCCGGGTCGGGCAAGGTGTTATTGGGTTTTCCATCTGGAATTTCTCAGTAGCAGCCCGGAGTCTGGATTTGTGCCCGGTTGATGGCAATAGGCTCGCCCCCTATTACATGGGACTTAAACATAACTGGCGAAATGTGGGTGTACTATAGTTACACCTCTGCCTAACCCTTCGGGGAATACAGGCGTGATGTTATGTTATAAAAAAGTTATTGCTATTTCCCAGCTTCATTAAAAATTAATTATTACATTTTCAACAGGTTAAAATATACATAGGTTATGACCTGTAGACAACCACTAAAGGCTCCTACAAACAGGGGTGACACGCGACGCGACACAAAGACAACGCTCGTCACGCGACGAGCGGTGTTTTTGTGTCGCGTCGCGTGTCGCGCCTGTTTGAAAGAGCCTTAAACCTCACTTTCGCTGAGCACATAAAGACGGTTCGTTCGTGAGCCGCTTTCGCTCTCGGTAGACTCCATTCCGTCCTAAATGCACGTAGCAAGTTGTCACTCAAGTGCAAATTGCGAATCTAAATAGCGTGTCCGTCCCATCATGACGTATGCGTGTGCCGTTTTTGCTCATGCAAAACCCCACCATATCCATAGAATGCAAACCCTCCAAAACCGATTCCTCCATAGGGCCACCGGCTCCCCCTGGTATGTTAGGAACGAGAGTCTCCATCTCGAACTAAAAATTCCCACTATCCTTAAAACGCCTTGCAAAGCGTTTCTTTGATTTCGCGGTCAATTGTCGAGGCCGCCAGTGTCGAGGCCGCCAGTTATGTCCAATTATGATTAGTCGCACCCGCCGTCATAGGCATATTCTCACAGACCCAGATGACCCCATAACCCTCCTCCAGGAGAGCAATAGGGCCACAAGTACAGTATACAGATCTACAGACGCCTCCCGTCATTCCGACCTCGCCGCCGAGGTCCTTTGCGATCGCTTCCGCGAACCCGAGTAAATGATACTCCTCCCAGACCCTTGCTGCAAAACGTGGTGCCAGCAGTTGTTGCAGCTGTGCACGTAGCTTTAAATTCCCCGTTTAATAATTTTCTTTTTTCCTGAAAATTTCCCTATAAATAAACTCTCAGTACGATATTTAAAAACACCCTCATGGATTGGACAGGGTTATTTTTACATGTTGTATATACTGTCGAAAAATTGTGACCTGGGTGAAATGGGTTAGGTTAGAACTGTGAGCAATCGCGCGCGTTAGCGCAAGGTGCGTTACGTCGCAAGTAAGTTTGATACCATGTACGTCGCAAGCAAGTTTGATACCATGTCGGTTTCCCATGGATAGATTATAAATAACGCGTTAAATTGTAAATGGTTTGTTCACACAGTTCACAAATTTTCTACAGTTTTTATTATTATAAACTTATGAAGTTCATAATTAAACGGTGACGTATAATTACTGGAATATTTTTACGTCCTCTTTGCCCACGTACGCACGCACGGACGTAAAAATAACCCAGCGCGTCGAAAAAACACACTGCTGGTTTTGCAACTCTCGGTGCTAAGCAGAGCTTTGAAAATCCAATGCGCGAAAAAATCCCGCCGCAATTTTATACGTCCCTGCAGACGTGGGTTTCCTCCTGTTAGTTCACTTCACCGTATCCGGCGATAAGCGACCCCGACTAAGCTCGCGTTCGCACGGACGTAAAAATATCTGTAAAAATACTGTAATTATCTATATTTTTCATTTATTTTTGTTGCTTATATATTTAGTAAGTATGTATGTATTTATGTATGTATTATTTGTATGTATTTAAGTAAGTATGTATGTATTTATGTATTATTAAGGATATGTATATATCTGTGTATCTATTCTAGTATATTGTATACTTTATTTGCACCAACCACAGCCCCATTTTATGTCCAGGCAAATCACTGTCCATTCCAAGGTTGCCTGGAAGAGATCGCGGAAAGCGATAAGGCCGCCCATTTTATATTTTGTAGTGTTTCATGAATTTTTTGTTATGTATTTTTGTGGTGTACAATAAAGTATATATAAATAAATAAATATCGTGGCGGGATTTTATCGCGCACTGGTTTTTCAACTCTCGGTGTTGAACCGGGTATTGAGAAACCAACGCGCAACGCACTGAGACGCACTCTCGTCCCAGCGCGTTAAAAAAACACACTGTTGGATTTTCAACTCTCGGCGCTAAGCAGAGCGTTGAAAATCCAGTACACGAAAAAAAATCACCGCGGGAAAAAATCGGCCGTGCGAACTTGGGATAATATTCTTCCTTTCGTGAGCTCTCTGATGACTAGCAAATGTACGTACGTATGTGAAGACTGTGTGGAGGGGCTCGTGGTTTAGTAATCACAGCCACATGGGTGGATCTTGCCGAGGTAGGTCTTTGGATGGACGACCGTCCATTAGGTACAGTACCGACCAAAAGTCCATAGGCAATCGCACAAAGCAATAGTCTGACGCTTCGGTTTGACTTACGACCTTCTTCTATAAGATGTTACAATACTATAAATACACACACACTCACTTTGTCTGCAACTCATATTAGTTCATAATTTCAATCAATTTAGTATACGGCGTGCTAGCTCAGTGGATAACGTGCTTTGGTATGTGCGATTATGTCGAGCCGAGCGAGGGTTCAAATCTCATCTGTGGTTTGCTTGTAATTTTTAATAATTACATTCATAGTTTTTGTTATTTTTTAATAATTATTATTCATAGTTTTTGTTATTTTTTAATAATGACTAGTTCAATAATCATTCGTTTTTTGTTTCGGTCGTCTTGTTCACATAAATATTAAGGTTTAGCAGGTAGACCACAGAAAACTAAGTAAATCATTTCGATTTCTGTGGGGTAGACAGACGCAGTTCGTTACGCGTATTCGCGATTGCTACGGTCTGTTCCCAGCCAATCTCAAAACTTTTTTGGTTCGTGGTTATTGTTGGTGACGAGTATTTAAGTATTAGCGGTGTTGTGGTTATTGTTTTCAAAATGCAGTCAAATATAAATATTGAAGGGAGATCAAATATTATTGCGCTGCGTAAAAGTGAATGTAATTTACACAAATATCTAATGAGACCGGACTAAGTGTGAGTGTTATCATTTAAATATTTCATATTTTACTAAACATAAATCTTAATCAAAGGTATTGTTGATAGAACAGAGGTATTGTTGAGACAGAAGATGCCTTTAAAATTTTAAATTCATTATGAGGTTTAATTCGATTAGTGAATGATAAATAATTATTATGTGTAATAAATACAATGTTATTCTTTGTTCTAGAGAAATACTGTGAGGGTTAAGAGGAATGAGGAAGAGGCTTATTATCGAGCAGTAGCGACGTCAAATGATGGAGGAATATGAAACAAATGGTTTCATACCAACGAGATATTTTGCTGAATTATTAAACACGTCATTATGAACCGTTCGCTGTGCACTCTGAAGACTTGTATCACTGAAGACCAGCTAGGAAGCCGTTTTCGACAGAAAGGCATAAACAAGAACGTTTAAGTTTCGCACGATAATATTAAGACTTCAAGTGGGACACTGCTATATTTTAACCTTAAAATATTTACCGTACCAACTTAATAAACAACAGATTCGTTATTGCATGAATTTGTGGTAACGATTTTTTAAGCAAGTTACAATATGTTGTTTGTCGTATTTCTCGCAGATAGACCGAAAATGTTTAAGATTATTTTAGTAATATTATTATTTTAGGATTACAATTTGAGGTTAAGTTTCAATCTTCTTTTCGTAAAGAAAATGAATACTTAAGCTATAACCTCAATACCAACCAATATTTACTAAAGCCAAATAAAATGTAAAATAAATAATGTAAACAAACTGCCCATACTTTACCTTAAAATCACCTATTTTGTAAGTAGTTTTTTTTTTACATTTTGATTAGTCTTATATTCTTATTTATTGCTTAATTACTTCGACCATGATCAAAGCTAACTAATAATAAGCTAGCTAATATTTATGGTGAAAAAATCAATTTAAAATTTAAAACATTTCATAATACAAATATGTCAAAATAATATAAATTACTTCTAAGTTTTTTGACATCTATTTCACATCTTATTGAGCTGACGTAATGACAAATAATTGTAGCAATATATTATCTATAAGTAAAATAAATATAACGAATACAATTTTTTAATTTTGCTATCACATATTACGCATTTTTAATTCTAAACCCTTTATTGCAATAACAGCATTAATAAAAAAGGCAGCAATAGTTAAGATATAGTATTATTGCAAACAAAAATATTAATATTTGCAAAAACTGCATTGTGCTTGACGAGGTTGGAACCTAAGCCAGTTTGCATCTCAGACCAATGCTTAACGCGTTCTGCTATCTGCACACGTAAGTTTGGATTGAATTTTAGCATTGACATAAACTGGCCAAGGTCAAGCGCAGGATGCGTGTTGTCTAACAAAAGCGACGGAAATATATATTTGTTTCGGTAGTGAGGCGCAAGTACGCGATGATACGACAGTGTGTAAAGCGTAATACTGCGTTCTCTGTGGTGTGTGTGCCGTGTTGTTTACACATACAGATATACGGACTATACCGCGTGTTCACAGCAATATGATTCTTAACGTGCTTATGCACTTTTGAACGCTTACTGTACATACCAAGAATATAAATATAACCCTTTCTGAAATCAGAAATACTTTATTTCTTCTAAATAAAGTTGGCAACGCTACCCATGGGGGTAGGCAGGAACTACAGAACGTTACATTTTCCTTTTGCTTGTTTATGTTGGTTGCGATTACTACGCGCATGACCTTCCTGAAGAACATCACCAATATAATATGTATAATATTTTGTAACGAACGCGATTTTACACCTGCAATTATCGGCTGTTATACCCGGGTCTTAAAAAAACTATAGTAAGTAGATAGGTACGTATAATGATGACGATTCTCTTGTAACAAATGCCTCTAAACGAGACTAAAAATCACCAAAATTTAGTTTATTCCTGTCAAACCACGATTTCCCATTCTGAAATAGACTAAAGTGACACAACTTATCTATATTTTAGTTTGACAGCACTAAGATGGCACTGAGATATTAATTTAGTGAAAAAGGTGAAGTTGCTATTTTGAATTTGACGTTTTTCACTTAAATTTTTGATTTTCTAACTAAATCTAACTATTTCTAATCGCGATTAAAAACATGTGGAATAAAATTGGTTCTTAAGAACTTTAAATTCACACTAACACTTCGACTTCAGGTGCAAAAACAGTACTGAATCTTTTTTTTTTCCTTTGCTTATATCTCAAAAATGGTGTGTCCAATCGCAAAAACAATGAAAATTTCGACCCCTCTTTATAACACCGTTAAACCCCTGACTCTCAACATTTAGAATTTACTCTGAAAAATATCTTATAAAACACGTCGAGGCTGCGCGCGTTCGACTCTAAAACGAAATCACGGGGTAGAGAAAGCAAGTTCTACGTGTTGAGTCGCGATTGTCAAATTCGATTTTTAAATTTAGAGAATTTATTTTGCAGAATAGCTTTAAGATTCAAAAGTAAGGAATTTTAGTGATAGTTTAGTTCGGTGTACAAAAGAATTGGCACCATTATGTAGGGTTATGGATATATCCTATTTTTATTTAGCTCGTGGATAAGTAATAACAGCTGCACAGGTCGATCCATCAGGTAAACCTATGCTTGCCAGTGTTACTCCGTAGATGGGTGACCATCTTTACGTATCGAGACTCCTCCGTGCCTCGGAAAGCACGTTAAGCCGTTGGTCCTGGCTGTCATTCGTAGGTCATTGACAGTCGGTACAGGCAATCAGAAGCCCGAAGACTGCCAACCAGTCTTACCAAGGGCCAAGGGCGTATGTTACCACGTAACTGGATTATGGAGATCTGACCTCCTAGGGGTGAACGTTATTTTCGCGAAACGTAACGTAACTAGTGACTTCGCAAGCGTAACCTGTTTTGAAAACCCGTGATTTTAATAACTAGTTATTTTTTCAAATTCTGTTCGGTGATTCAACATGGTGATTCTATCGAAGTATTACAGTTATTTGCGAAACGAAAATATGAATGATTACCTACGTAGGGTTACATATCACGGACGGTGAGCAATGGGTGGCTCACCGTCCGATAAGGACCAGGCCTGGGTCGACGGCGCGTTGTGTTCCACGCGCGCCTCAAAGAGATGTCAGCAGATTTGAAGGGGTCCACTAGGGCCGATGCCTGTCGGGGTTGCGAAGAAAACCGAAAGGGAGA
Source organism: Omphaloscelis lunosa (assembly GCA_916610215.1). Lineage (NCBI taxonomy): Eukaryota > Metazoa > Arthropoda > Insecta > Lepidoptera > Noctuidae > Omphaloscelis > Omphaloscelis lunosa. The sequence continues at coordinate 7,967,840 of OU744270.1, forward strand.
TCGTGGCCCCCGGCAACAGGGCAACCGAAGGAACACGGGTGGGTTTTAGTCAGTAAGAGTCTGACACGCCCTCCCGCTCCGCCCAGACCGGGAGAAGTTATTTGATGATTTCCGACCCACAAAAAAAAAAGGGTTACATATCACAAGTTTTAAGTTTTTGGAACGAATAAAAAATTATCTTTTATAAGTACCTATATAGATTCTTTTCTTTTAGATTTTATGAATGTGAGAACGTTGTAGAATGTATGTAGACTTGTGGACCATTTTCTATTTTACTAAGTACCTGGTACTTGTTGATAAGCCTAGACTGTCCTCTCATACCTATTAACACTGTAATTTGAAACCATTGTAGAAACCATTTATTTTTAAAAGAGTAACCGTGGAGTTTCTTGCCGGCTCTTCTCCATAGGAAGCGAACAATTGGAACCGTGGACCTAGCTTCTGACGTTTCATTAGTGCCCTTGTAGGTTTATGTGAAATAAAGATGGAGAAATGAAAAAAAAAAAGAACGAAAGAATGATGGTGGATGATGTGTGTGGTTTGTGTGATTATCCTTTAAAGTTAAAGTTCGCGAGCACATTCGTAAGAAGCTGTCAGTATCATCACAACGTTAACGTTTTCCCATTGTTTGTCTTATTTGATTTAGTATATTCATATATTTAATTGTACTTATTTTTATATAAATATAATTAGGCATATATATTATATTTATAGTTTGTAATAGGAATATTTGTGTATATTGACATTTGTTTTTTTTTTAATCCTCAATTTTTCGTAATTGCACCTACCACTGTTTGTCTCTGCATCACCCAAACGATGACTGGTAGAAAATACCTATGCCATTAAGTCCACCTATGTATATTTTTGTGCTTGAAGTATTAAACAAATAAATAAAATATATTGTTTTATTTTTTTAAGTTTTTGTAGTTACATAATGCAGTTACATCACTAACGTAATACCAACACAAATAAACTTCCCATCATACTTTATTCAGGCTTAGAACTGACTGCATCGAAGTGTAACTACTTACAAAATAACATGTTTACAGTTTGTCTCGAAACTAGCTATTCGGCTACATGCCCCGTAGCCATTTATAGTAACTTGGTGAAGTGAAATAACGCCCATATCTAGTAAAATAACAAAACATAACATTACGCAACTATTCCCCGAAGAAAAAGCAAAGGTGTACCTACTTATAGAACATCGATGTACGGTACTTCTTAAATATTATGTCTGTCACCCATTGATGTATACATCAATGCTGTCACAGCTAAAAAAATCGTAGGTACCGACTGAACACGGGAAACATTCGAATTATCTTTGACTAGACCTAGGTACATGGCCCGTAATAAGATTTATTTTTATTATAAATTGCCTTCCCCGAACAAAACTGTAGCAAGCAATCAACATTTAACTGGAAAACAATGTGCCACTGGATATTGAGCTAAATCGTCATCTGTATAAGAGTTATACGGACTGCAAACCCAGGTAAAACCAAATCAGGTTAACTTCCCAAGCCCTTTTCTTGGGAAAGTGACCTGTGATTGGCCAATTTGGATGTTGCGCGCGCATTCGTAATAGTCATGTTACGTTTGTTTTCTGTTACGCAAAGTTCATTGCTTGTTTTAGTCTTAAACAGTCGTTTTTTCCTCAGTTTTATGCAGCAATGGATATGGAATGGAAAAAGTGTTGAAAAACTCTCTTTTAGGATCAGAGCGCTTCTTTCAATGCAAGAGAGTCTATTTAGTTGAGTTTCACAATTCGTTGCATTTAGATACGAACATTTAAAATGTAACAAAAAACATAACTACTTTTAGTTTTCAAAATGTTTAGAAAGCGCGCGTGCCTTAATATTTGTGCTTTTATTATAAAATAAAATAAAGATATTGATTTAGTAATAAAAATAAATGTAGGTAAAATAAAAAATAAGTGCCTAATTTTTTTATAAAACATTCAAATAACATCGTTCATTTTGAAATATTTGAACCAGGAACGTTTCGTCATTTTGTTAAAATTTTGAAGATTTAAAAATCAAAATGGCGAATGTAGGCAAAGTGTTGGCTACCATAAAGGCAGTGATTACTCGATTAGTTTTTGCCTGCCACGGTATTATTGCAATATGGCAAGTAACTGTATTCAAAAACGATATAGAATACTGGTATTTAGCATCGCCAATAATGCTGTTAATTTTCGAAGGAGTTTTTACGTTAACTATCAAAGAGAATCAGGAATGGAAATGGTAAGTTTTAGTAACACAAGATCAATAATAAAATATACATAAATATACAATACTAAAATTATTAATTTTTGTACACTATTCTTAAAACGTATTGAGCAGGGTTAGCAACTAAACTCGATTACCTAACATTATTACCTATTGTAATTTTACTTAATAGGAATATCAAATTTTAATTATTAAATTGACACAAAGTTGTGCTATGTTAGAGGTATTTCTTTGCAGACTGTACCATTTAAATAAAAAACTCATTTAATAGTCTATTAAGAAACCGCAAAGAATGCGCTGAACAGCCGTCTTGCTGAAAGATGACTGTTCGGTGTCTTTGTAATATCGGGGCACCGGATATAAATACGAAACAGGAATTGATTGCTACGGAAGTGAGATTACGGAGCCGTGCTTGTATTAGGAATCATGACAGTCATTATGAACATGAAAAAAAATGTCAATTCAAATGTTTTTTAATTAGTCGTGTCTTAAATTTAAAAAAATCCCTCAAATTGGTTTGTAGGTCTAAATTTCAATAATTTGTAAGATGTCCGCGTAAATGATACCTCAAAAGAAAGCGCGATTATCAAGCATGTTTTCAAAAAGGTTTGAACAAAAAAAGCACCTTCCGTTTTTTTAAACAAGTTTTTTTTTAAAGTAGTTATGAAATTGCTAAAACTTTTATGAACTTTAAATGTCTGTAAAAAAAATGTCTAATGACTCAGATGTCTAAAATATGTTTTTCTAGATTGCTTCCACATTACTTTAATAAAATAAAATAAAAATGAATTAATTTATCATTTAATTAATGGCCATAAATAAGCAGTTTACTTAAAATTTTGGGAATTTTAGAAAATAAAAACATACAAATTTTATTTTAAAGTCAAAGTCAAATCATTTATTTCAAATAGGCCCATGTATGGCACTTTTGAACGTCAAAATTTACAAAATAATATAATTGATTCTAGTCGCCCCTTCCAAAAGATAGTTTTCGTATGGAGAAGAATGGGCAAGAGACTCCAGCGTTACTCTTTTAAAATGTTTTACAATAGTTTGTATAAGTACGTACATTAGTAAAATAATTATATGTGAAGACGATGCACCTAGAATAAAATTACTATACCATAATAGGTAAAAAGAATTAAAAATGAAGCAACGATAGATAATTTAATTATGTAATAAAAAATTGCTAAGACTTCGTCTAAGACAACCATGGCTTAAATGGTTCTAAAATGGCTGTACTATCTTCGCCTTAAAGCTTAGCACCCATCTTCGAAGATTTAAAGCAGCCCGGAGTCTGGATTTGTGCCCGGTTGATGGCAATAGGCTCGCCCCCTATTACATGGGACTTAAACATAACTGGCGAAATGTGGGTGTACTATAGGTACACCTCTGCCTACCCCTTCGGGGATTACAGGTGTGATGTTATGTATGTGTTATAATTATAAGTTAGCTTCGACCGCGGCTCAATATGGCTTCCAATAAACTAAACTATCCATTATTTTTTACTTGTAAATCATTTACTTACAGTTACCCAGTTACTTGGTTGTGAAGGTCAGATAGGCAGTCGCTCCATGTAAAATACTGGTCTTCAGCTGCATCCGGTTAGACTGGAAGCTGACCGTTGGGGCCAGCTTCCAGTCTGACCGGATGCAGCTGCTGGGAAGCAAGACAGAAGTTGGGAAAAGGCTAAACTATTGATGATGATAATTTATTTACAGTTAATGCTAACACACATTAAACATGGCATAATATTTCCTGAAGGGTTAGGCAGAATTTCGCATGGGACGTACGAGAGTCTCGCATACCATATCAGTTAATGGAAAATCGAATTCAACGGTTTTTAAACTGTGAATTGATATCCAATAAAAGCTCGGCCGTTTCTGTCAAGTGCAAGCGCACACTAACATAGGTCCTTTGAAATGGTCACCATAGCAACGTGGAATCAAAACCTTAAAAAAACCGGCATCAAAATAAACCTACAGAAAAAACAACCACAAAGTAAAAACATAATTCAAACTCAAACTCAAAGCATTTATTTCAATTAAACCATTTACAGGCACTTTTGAATTGTCAAAGAGTCTGTCAGTTAGTCAGAAAGTTGAAGCTAGTTGCCTATTCCAAAACGTAGATTTCTATGGAGAAGAACGGGCAAAAAACTCCAAAGACACTGTTTTAAATATAGATATTACAAAATCCTGGGTACATCATTCTTGTTGCTTCTATATGTGAGAACAATGTACAAAAAATAATCAAAAGCTATTGAAAATATAAGATTAAAAATAAGCCCTGCCAGATAAGAGATGATCAGTTTCAACTGACGGCGCCCGTTCACGAAAATGACGCGTGGATCAGCACCATCCAGCTCCACCATTTTGTAGGGAACCGAATGATCCAACTCACTCGCCACCATCAGCGAGACATTTAAGTGACCATGACATATTCTCAACTGCCATGCTCTTTCAAGTCAACATACATACAATCATTTTACTGAGTACATATATAAATAGCTTATAATGCTTATGTGGCTTCTGGCATTAGGTACGGAATCATTTTCTGGAGCAACTCCACTGACAGAGACATTACTTTTATAGCTCAGAAAAAATGCTTTCGATATATATATTGATAGTTGTAAGCCATTGTTTAAGGAACTTTGCTCACCTTACCGTCTATGTAGGGCTTGGGTAGGCGTAGGTATTGAACTTTTCTATGAAACAGTAGATTAAAAAAAATAACCGACGAAAAATTTCAACACAGTTTCACAATCATTTACTGAATCCATGGTAACAGTTTTCGCGTCGATGTCCCGCCGGCGCCGCCCTGTATAGTTCACAGGGAAATCCAAACAAAACAACAATAAAGTACTTAGTTCTGAATTCAAATTATTATACACGATAAATCTAATAATTGACGAACATGGAAATTAGCATTCGTTTGTATTCGGAAATCCGATGATACTCGGGTATCATCGGATTTTAACGTTCTTAGTTTCGTATAGGAGAAACAGACATTACCAAAAGTAACGCCCGAACAGGGACTTGAACCCTGGACCCTTGGATTAAAAGTCCAATGCTCTACCGACTGAGCTATCCGGGCCGTATCGTGCCTGCCAAAATTATGAGTCATATTCAATGGCTTTACAGCGTAGCATGACAACCATAGAAACTGGTTTTCTACGGGTTTTGTCGACGGAAGAATAGACAAAATGACAGATTGTGATTGTTTATCTGTCATTTTGTCTATTCTTCCGTCGACAAAATCCGTTTCTATTGTGGTCATGTTAAGCATGCTGGAAATAGCGGGCCTATTGCCATAAAATACAATTACACTTTGCCCAAAGCTTAGCAGTAGCGCTTGCAACCACTACACTAACGAGACAGTCTTGTTGTTATTTTTCTGGTAAATAAATAGGTACTGCTGTTAGACTGGAAGCAGACTTCAACATAATATTTGGAAAAGACAAAGAAAAGAAAGAAATAAATAAAGTGAAACCTTGAAAAAGAAAATACTCGCATAGAACATTAATCCGTAACGTAATAAAAATAAAAAGCACAATTGCGTTTACAACAATAAGGTGCCGGTAACGATGTCGCGAGTTCAATTGTTTTTTCCCATCTCAAAAATACCCAACGCGCCTAAAGAAGTTTTCATTTAAACAACAAAACAAAACAAGTTAAATATAGGAAGATTTAACTTGTATTAATTTAATTTCTTTCTTTCTTTTCTTTCTACCATTCATAGATACTTGACTAGCTAAGTTGAGTAACTTTGTCAACTAACCCTCTCCTAAAACAATGTATTTAATACAAATCACCCCTCAAGCTCTTCACACATGATTAGTCGTTTACAAAGCCAGTAAATATGACCTTTATGTCAGAACCCTCGCGAAAGGGTGGAGTAGAAAGATCGATAGAACATGGAACATCTCTGAATCTTTGACCTCACCTACATCGTACATTGCAAACTTGCAAATAATTTGAATTAAGAGGAGGTTCACTAAATTGTATCATGTTCATTTGCATTAATATTCTGAAAAAGTCACGCATACAATCAAAATGGAACTTTAGTTGTTGGATCTTTTTCTTTTAGATTTTAATGATTTTATACTGAAGATGACGTCTAAACGAGTAGTGTTAATGAGTTGGAAAAAATATATGTTAAATTAGAGCATTTTATTAATAACTTAATATAGGAATATTTTAGATTTTATATATATCACATACTTAGTGAAATTGTAAAGTTTAGACATAACTTTACAATTTCACTAAGTATGTGATATACGCGGATAAAAACTGAGAATCACGCAAAATCTATCAAACGTATTTTTCTGAAACCTTCACCATTTTAAAGATTATTTAATTATTGATCTTTTAGTATACGTGTTTTATTAAAATACGTTTTTTTATGTATAATAAATTAATAATGCGTCTAATCTGGGACAGTGCTCCTCCATGGGCGAGTCCTATTACTGGCTGGACGTGCGACGCGTTGCGTGAGCTCAGTACAGACCACGCTAACCACTCAAGGTCGCTGGCATACATCTGCGTCTTAAGCATTGGAATTAAAACAAAACTGCCTAAATGTGGGTCCATTGTACACCTCTGCTTGTCCTCCGGGAAATACAGGCTTGATGTTACTGTAGTCTTCATGAAAAACCTCTTTATATATTAACTAGTTTCTCGTTTTAATATAGGTAACACATTTCTTATGACATTTGGCAATACTGTAGCTTCCTATTACTGAAATAATCAGATCAGTAGTTCTAAAGATTGCTCTCACATACAAACTCACTAATTTTAAGTACCTCTTTATTAAATAATAATTACACAGGTAAATAAAATTTAACTTTTTTTTTTGTTTTATGAAGTTTCTAAACTGTTTCTTAGTAATTAGAGTTCGCCGATTTCATATCTAGCCTCAGTTTTTTTCTAGCTCAGCTCTAGTTTTTGTGATACAGGTACTTCTTAAAATTTCGTTACGCGGCTTACTAATATTTTTTTTAGTGCAAAAAATTATTTAATTCCATAAATAAATCGATATGTCTACATTAAGAAGAACTTGCTTAAACTTAACTTGCTTGCTTGAATTTGAATTTTAAACGATCCAAATAGTTTTTGTGCTGTTTGTGGTGAATATATGTTTTGAGAATGCCATTTAAGTGAAGTAATATGAAGGTGCATTGTCCCACTGCAGATTCAAAGGCTCTTCTCATACCAACACTCACTATAAAGCTTGCACAATGTGTTGTGAATTTTAAGATTCCCCTGCAAAGATGTCTTATCCTATACTATTAAACGAGCAATATTTGTATATATATACATATTTATAAGTATATATATATTTCTACTCACGTTCTCAAAATCGGCTCCAACGTTTTCGATGAAAGATACAATATAGGGGTTTACGGGGCGAAAAATCGATCTAGCTAGGTCTCATATCTGGGAAAATTAGTTTTTTCCGTATTTTCACCTAAGCAGAGCTCGGTCGCCCAAGGTTTAGAACAAGATATTGAATAATAAGAATAATGACATGGCAGCATGTAATTAGTAAGTACCTACCTACCTACTATAATGGCAGCATGGAATCAGTAGGATTAGTGTGAACTTTCCTATACTTTTAAATGAGCATTCTCAATTTTTTCACCCTAGCAGAGCTCGGTCGCCCAAAGTTTAGAAAGATATTGACTAATGAGAATAATGACATGGCAGCATGGAATTAGTAAGTACCGACCTACTATCATGACAGCATGGAATAAGTAGGTACTATACATGGATTAGCAAGAACTTTCCTATACTATTAAATGAGCATTCTTATATTCGCCAAAGCAGAGCTCGGTCGCCCAAGTACACAGTCTTATTATTAACTAAGAACATGCTCACAACATAATAAAAACCGTCATTTCCACGTAAAAACATAGAAATAACTACAAAACAAAGTTATTTCGCCACGTCGTCGCCATCGTTAGGCAATTTGGGTGCGGCAGGAAACAGGATGGCCCGTTAAGTAAGCGACTGTCTGTTGCTAATGTTTCTGTCTCATCAATTGACTTCTGAAATAACTATGTTTGGAGTCAAATTATAAAGTAAATCGACTCTTCACGTAACTAGAGAGCTGGCCTATTTTTATCCCCAGATTTACACCTAGGCACACAAGGCCTAGGGGCCCAGACAGCCTAGAGGCCCCCCACCCACTCAGCTACCCCAACCAGTACTCTGATTGCGTAACTTATTTTATTTTTCATTTTGACAGTTCTACAACATTCATTGCGTTATTTACGTTGTTGAGTAGATTTTTTTTCCAACTTATGAAGCAATCGATTAGCAATCTGTTGCAAATTGAAACAGATTGTGTTGTATTACGCAATTAGGTTACAGGTAGTATGACTATAGTGACATATTTAGCTTAAACTGCATTCTTTCTGATGTTTATTTATAGTAATTAATTAAAGACAGATTAATTTGTAGATTTAAAAATATGTTTTATAATTTTCATTGTTAAAATGGCTTTGGAATGGGGGGCCTCAAAAGTCGACTGCCTAGGGGCCCTTGGTCTCTAAGTCTATTTTTAAGTCAAGGAATCAGCATTGCCGTCCAACTTGGCAATGCTGCCAGCCTTTTGGGTACTATTACTCACTTACAAGGATACGGACGAAATTTTTGATGGCCAATATGGTCCTCCCTTTTTTTCCTTATTTACTTGTACCTACATAATATTTATACATTTTAGTGTTAGATTGTCTAAATTCAAGATTTGCCAAGTAATATTCTGTGAAGGAAAATATAATTTTTAAATAATTGCACTCCGGGAGTGCCGACAGAAGTGAAAACTTGAACAAGATCGCCTTGGTGGAAGAAAAATAATTGTATAGAACATTGGTCCGTAACCTTATCTAAATAAGGAGCACAATTGCGTTTAAAAAAATAATACTTCCGAAAGAACCCTTTAAAGTAAAAATACTTGCATAGAACAATGATCCGTGACGTATTATAAATAAAGAGCATAATCGCGTAAAAAAAATGAGGTGTTGTCAAGGTGTCGGAAAATTCAATGGTTTAATCCCATCTCAAAAACGCACCTAAAGAAGTTTTCACTTCAAAAAAGTTAAAAGTTTATATTTCAGAAACACTCAGGCAATAACAAAGTTAATAACATTCAGGCAATTTCTAGCTAAGTTAACACTTAGCTAGAAATAACTAAAATAACCTTTTGGATAGAATTTTTAGAAACCTAGTTTTAAATACACTCTTTTGCAAAAAAAAAAAACGGGCACCTAAGGAAATTTACTTTCTAAGTAAGTAAGTAAGTAAGTAAAGTAAGTAAATCATTTATTTGCGTTTTAGTTGCATTTTATTTTAAGGTCGATTTGAGTTAATTAAATGAAATTTATTTCTTTGACGTAGTCTATGTGTACTTATAATCGTGTAAATTAATGCGCGCGAAGTGAATTGGGGCAATTAAAAGAAAAAAAAACGATGGATTCTTTAAAACCGATGTACATTCCCAAACAATAAGAAGTGGTCGGCAATACAGACAAGATTTTTTTTTACTTTTTTTAATTAAATAAAGTTACAAATGTAAAAACCTAATAACGAGTGTGACCTCCTCTTGCCAAAATCACAGCTTGAATCCTTCTGGGCATGCTTTCTACGATGTTTTTAATAACGTTTTGAGGAAAGAAGAACGGGAAGAGAACGTGTTAAGAAGAGTCATTGCAGAAGAGTGGGAACTCTTCTGCAATGACTCTTTTTAGCTCCCTGATGTTTTGTGGAGCAGGTTGCACTGATCTTACCCGTCTCTTTAGAACATCCCAGACATGCTCAGTTGGATTGAGGTCAGGACTTCGAGCTGGCCAATGTAAACGACGGATCCCAACTTCTTGCATGTACGCTTCCACGTTGCCAGAACGGTGCGGGCGAGCATTGTCGTCCATAAAAATGGAATCTTCTCCAAGTGCAGTCAATGTGGGTTGTGCATATGGAATTAGGACTTCCATTATGTACCGGTGTGCATTTAATGTTCCATTTTCTATGAAAACTAACTCCGTACGCTCCGTCGAATTAATTGCTGCCCAAAACATAACGGAGCCTCCGCCATAAGGAGTGATTTCTTCGAAACACACTTCCGCATAGCGTTCCCGTGGTCTTCGCAGCACTCGCCGGCGTCGGTCCTCTCCACACAAAGAGATTCTAGCTTCATCAGAAAACAATACTTTATTCCAGTCCTCCAGAGTCCATGAAGCACAGTTCCGAGCAAACTGAAGTCGAGCAACACGGTGCTCACGGAGTAATTTAGGGCCCCGAGTTGGGCGGTTACTCCTGATATTGGCAGCCAAAAGCCACCTCCTGACCGTCCACAAGCTAACTTCTACTCCTCTTACTTCTTCAAGGCTCTTCTTCAGGTCCACCCTTGACGCCTTACGATTCCGCAACGCCTGACTCCCCAAAAAGCGGTCATCTCTTGGTTCTGTGCATCGTTTTCTTCCCGAACCGGGTCTTCTTTTGACCGAACCGGTCTCTTGATACCGTTGCCAAGTCCTCTGGACAGTTGAACGACTCACATTTAGCCGCTGAGACGCGTAATTTTGCGAACAACCTTCTTCAAGTAGGGCTAGAATGTTACCGGCCCTTATCGCTTTATCACTCAAATCAAAAAGTGGTATTTAATGTAAAAAGAAAGATTAAATTGTTTAATTTGCAGAAAATATCCAAAAAGTTTTAAAATATCGTAATCGGGTGACCACTGAAAATCAGCGCTGTGCTGTGGGTACCTACCCCATAGCACTGCATCATGCTGAGTGGAAGCCTTCTTGTCACAGTCATATCGTGCAGCTGCCGACTAATTTCTGTTTTATGCTCGTGATTTATTATGTACTTTTTGTTGTTTTCGTTTACTCTTGTCTTTGATGTATGCACGTGTCTCTGTGTCAAATAAACCTATTTTTCTTTCTTTCTTCTTTCTAATCAGTTAAAAATCGTTTCAGCAATTCGCGCCATTAGTAAAGCAATTTTAGAATAATCCACAATAATCATTATTTTTCTTTTATTAATTTCAAATTTTAAATTTGGAACGTAAAGAATCATGCCAGGATGCTTCAAATAACATGTCAATACATCGTCAAATTAATATAACCTATTTCTTGTTCTTCTTCATTGAAGTAGAGAAAAAAATCTAAAGTGCCCGTTTTTTTTTGCAAAAGTTTATTTTCTGTTTTCGTTTTGTCGACTCACAGAGTCTTTGTTACCTTAGAACTGTATGAATTATTTCTGTATCTCATTATTAAACTATTTTTGTGTTCATATAGAATAAATTCTTCAAACCGAAAGTTTCATTGGAAATTTGAACCACACTCGAGTGACAGCACACATTTGAAATTCGAAAGCGAATTCATTTGTTTTTAAATCATCGTGGATTCACAACGATACACCGTTCGAATTTCAAAGTGATTTAAAAGAGTGTCCGTGGAGTTTCTTGCACGTCCTTCTCCATAGGTACCTACCTACTACGCTTTGTAATGGGCAACTAGCTTCATCATTCTGACTGACCGACCCATTGACAATTCAAAAGTGCCTGTAAATGGTTTAATTGAAATAAATACTTTGAGTTTGAGAAGTGATTCAGCATCAGTGTACAGCCGGTCTGTTCTTGCAGTCATTTCACCTAATGCTAAGGATTGACACTATCGACAACTCACTTCTTGTCAAGCGTTTTCACACTTTTCACATTAGATCGGCTAATTTGAAGGGTACTAAAGAAATTGCAAGTATGTGAACTTATAGTCCTTTGACGAGGGGCGCAATGCAATGAAAGTGGGTCACGAGAATTTGCCGTTGTTATTATTGACTGGGCTGCGGATATCCTCCGCGTAACATTTGATTATCTGCCAGTTTCGTTTCCTAAGTAAGAACTCAGGAAAAGGAAGCTCATGGATCTATACAGAAAAGAGCACTATGGCTATGCTACTTCACATTCTCGTCACCTGGTATGTGCCGAGCAGCATCAATTAATGTTAACGAAGGCGGCCTCTAAAACCCAAAAATTTTAACAGTTTATACCAGCACGCGAAGCATGACAACCATATAAACGGGTTTTGTCGACGGAAGAATAGACCCAATGACAGATAAAAAATCACAGTCTGTTGTTTTGTCTATTCTTCCGTCGACAAAATCCGTTTCTATAGCTAAGCGTGCTGTCGACTACTATTCTTCCGACGGCTATTTGCGGTCGCATTAGGCACACCAGGTAGGTTGCTGATAAGTGTCATATTCGCCTCGGAAGCCTGTCGAATAGCTATGCAGATAGAGAATCAGTATGACTGTTTCGTTGAACTAATTAACGTACAGGTCCTAGATTCGATCTATGGATCGGTAAGCACCCCTCAAACTACACTGACCATGATCACCATAAATTCAATATACCAGGGGTGGCTAACTTAGTTAGACCCAAGATCTACTGCTTACTGACGACACCCTGGGCGATCTGCCAATTACATACTTCTTGAATTTTTTTATGAAACAGTGTACAATTACCTACGTACTATTATTTATTTTATTAAGAGATCATAAAATTGAAAATTATTCTTAGTTACTACTTATTTATAGTAGTGCGAGTATTGCGTCTGAGCTACTGCCTGGAAGAGAGGATAAATAGAGTGATGAAACGGCGACTGAAATTGATACAAGATGATGCGCGCAGCAGTTGGTGATAACGTTGCGTGATTTATTCTATAAAATATTTTTAGGTATATTAACTTTTTTTTTTGTTTTTATATACAAAATACAAATAGTTTTTTAATTTAATAATTTCAAATGCGAAATGCAAAATACTTTTGCTTTAAATATTTTAAATACGAAATGCAAAATACGTATTTTCAAAATACTTTACTCACATAAAATACTGCCACGATCGACTGTACTAAAGCTAAGCTAAAGCTAAAGCTGCGATCGATCGGTCGATCGCGATCGACCGGTTGGTCACTCCTGCAATATACAGTATGTTAACTTACGAAGGGCGTTCCCGTAAACCCGCAATAGTATAGCGTCCATACATGCTGAAAATATTATCATTCTAAAAAAAATATATATATTTAATTCATACGTAAGAGAAACTATACACGCGCACGTGTCGCATTTGTCTTTCTAAGTTGAAATACTTTATTTTCGTGTGGTTAGTGACTAACCTGGTGTCAGAGTTTTAAAGCCGCCCATGAGCCTTTGACTTGGCGTAACATGCAGTCGAGATATATCTCTCAGGCATTTTGTTTTCGGTTGTTTGGTTTCCTCACGATGTTTTCCTTCACCGTTTTTTAAACAAGTGATAATTATACAATACACACATGAATCTGAAAAGTCAGAGGTACCTTGGGTTCGAATTCGAGACCTATAACTTGACTTTGTTTTTTGTGGTAAAGTTTTGAAATGAAAACTTCTTTAGGCTCGTTGGGCATTTTTGAGATGGGACTAAACCATTGGTTTCGCGACACTGTGACGACACTAGCTTTTAACCATTAAAGAAAAAGAAAAGAAAAGAAAAAGTATTTATTGGGACTCGCACATGACATTACAAATTAAACTAAAACACACTCATTAAAACATTATAAAAAATTAAAAAAAAAACAAATTAAAAAAAAAAAAATAACAGAAAGTCCTGTACGAGGCCAAAAGGCTCCTATCTCAGCATATGTTGCGACATTTAAAAAAAATGTCGCAGCGCTGGTATTCTGATAGGGCCCGCAGAAAGACAAAAAGACATCAACGCGTTGATTACCGCGGTGCCGATTCTTTTTCAAGTTTTCACTTTTGTCGGCACTCCCGGAGTGGCTCTGTTTTTTTTCGCATGTATGGACGCTATACTATTGCTGGTTAACGGGAACGCCCTTCATTAGTTAACATACTATATAACACTTTAATATTGAATTCTTCCACTATATATTCCACAAAACCCGTAAAAAAACCCCTTTCGATGATTGTCATACTACGCGTGTTGGTTATCGTACCGTACATTCTTGTATGTAAAAAATGGCCGACATTAGCCTTGGACCGAAATAGTTGGAAGTCATCTGTCATCAGTCAAAGTGTTACCCAGCAGTGGGATGATGCAGACTAACCTAAGACTAACAATAACATGAATTCATTTGTATTGTCCCCAGGTTCTGCCCCTCAGTCTTCATCTACTTGGGCCTGGTCGTGCCTGCGATATGGCTGCTCGAGCTACACAAGGTGGACCTCCGGCTTCAGAAGAAGATGATCAACGACACTTACGTAGAGGTATGCTATGTATGTACTGTGTGTGTCTTGTTTGCTTTTATATGCTTTTGTTTTGAGAGTTAGGTTAGGTTAAGTTAAGACTAACTGAACGTGGTTTAACAATAGCCAAGACTATCGTTAGACTAAGTTTTGGAATAATAATCAATGACGGAATATTTGACTATATTTCGGTCACCCAGAGGATGCGTTCCTGACACCTGTCAGTTCGACAAGATTAGAAACTATTAAAATGTAAATTCGTAAAATACGTTTTCTTATGTCCTCAGCTGACAGGTGTCAGGAACGTATTCTCTCAACGGCTGGGGTGTAGTTGGCTTTAATGAATGAACCTGTGGAATGAACACTATGGGTTGACCAAAATTAAAACTGCATTTTTGTATTTCGAACCTTTGTTGAAACTAATTTAGTGTTGGGCGCATACGAACTGTGTATCATCTTGTATGCTCACAATAATCGCTCGACTTTATTGTTATGCGAAGACTGCCGACCAATATATATTTTCCTATTTTGGGGGGCAGGGGTACCTATATATTCTTAATGGGCCTTTCAACCTCACTATCTACCTTTTGCATCCATTCTTAGTATAATTATTCCACTTACGTTTGCTTACCATTCTATATACTAATACCTACTTATTGTTAAAGTTTATGTATTTTGTGAATAAAAAAAATGTTTTAATATTTCCTATAAATATTTATAAATTACATTTTTAAATATTAGAATATTAAAAAAAAAATATAAAAACATTAATAAATATTTTAAAAAAAAATTGTAGCCCACCGGTATCGGGGACAGGGTCCAATCTACTACAGTCCAGAGAGAGGAACCTCCTGACAATGCGAGCCGTGTCCAGGAGTACCAATTTCTGAATCAAGCCCTTGATCCAGCCACCCAACGAGAGCTTCCTTAGATGTTGGTCGAGGTTGTCACTAATATCGGCACAATCATCGTTGAGTCCACATCCCACATGTCGACAACCTCGCGAGCCAAGCAGGGTTGGAAAAAAATACAGTTTTTTTTTTATTTTTATAAAACAAACAGTTCAAAATGTTTTAAACACGAGTTTTTTAGTTTTGTTTTCATTGAGCGTTTTATAAAATTTATTATCGACACAAATCGATCAGGTCTATTAAAATTAATTTCTAGACAAATTTAAAATTTACCTGAGGAAACATGTACAAAAAAATAATCATAATAATCACAACAACTTTATAGTTAGTTAGTAGTAACTAAAAAACTATTTAATCTGAGAACATACTTTTTTTTTTGTAATCCATTTAAGTAAGTATGTAACACAGATACTGAACCACCCAGAACACTCTGTACGTTCAGAATTGCGAATTCCGATTTTCGTTCTTAGACCTTACCTAAAAGTATATTTAAATACCTATAGGGAAGTCCCCAAAATTATTGCGGGGAATTATCTCTTTTCGACCAGTGACAACGTGTATAAAACTATCTAACCTTTTTAATTTATTTTCGAGCTATTCAAGTCCTAAAAAATTATAACTTTTCATTTATTTCCATTCATTTGCGATTTTAAACCATGTTTTTTTTTAAATGTTTAAAACATTAGTTTAAACTTGTTTTATACTTTGATTTTAAAAACTTATTAAAAAACATTGTTTTATTTCAAACTGTTTAAAATACGTGTTTTAAAACAATTTATTTGTTTTATGACAAATAATTGACGGAGAAATCGGTGGAAATTCATAAAAAAAAAACATTCGCCACGAACATATTACCTCCTCCTTATTGGACGTCGGTTAAAAAACGGTGGAATTTATAAATCTATTGACGGCAACACAGAGAAAAGAATTTGATACTTTGGTTGTTTTTTTGAAGTGAAAACTTCTTTAGCGGCGTTGTGCACTTTTTTGTAATGGGTAAAAAATGTTAAACTCGCGTCAGGACACGTGACCTGATCGAAAATTCGTAAGACGGTTAAAAAGACATCAACGCGTTGACTACCGCGGTGCCGATTTTTTTTCAAGTTTTCACTTCTGTCGGCACTCCCGGACTGCCACTGTTTTGTTTTTACTGGGACTAGAAACGTGAAATTTTGCACACAGCTTCCTTTTATAATTTAAGGGAGCACCAATAAGGGGTTTTTGAAAATTCGACCTTTAAGGTGGTGAAAAGCCCCCTTTTCACCTCCTTAAAGGTTAGGATTTAATTTGAATGAAAAATCTTATTCCTTGAGTTAATTGACTTAAAAGTTGACACGAATACTTATCTATGTAAATCATAAAGTATGCCATTTTTAGTTTTTCTAAACTACCTCCTAAACGGGGATTGGGGGGTGTCAAAGTTCGTATGATAGGAATTTTACACGAGGTCCGATCAAGTAATTTATAAAGATATCACGCGAGAGAAGCCGCTGATGGAAGCTAATTGGATATAAATATAACTGGCGAAATGGGAAATCTACACTATCCTTCCTTCTTTCCTTCCTTCTGTTTCGTATCTACCCTTTCTGCTAATACAGACGTTATGTTGTAGACTACTAGATATGTCATAAACTTTATATCTCATTCTTAATTGTCCCCAGACGGACCTCCCAATTCCTGGCGCCACAAAGATCCCTACAGACATGTGGGTGACTCTAATAGAACAGTTCCTGATGCTGACTCTCATTGTGGGTCGGTGGCTGCTACCCAAAGGAGACCTCACAAGAGACCAGCTCAGTCAACTGCTACTGGTCTATATTGGTAATTAGTATTAGCGACAAATGTGGGTGACTCTCATAGCATAGTTCCTGATGCTGACTCTCATTGTGGGTCGGTGGCTGTTGCAAAAAGGGGACCTCACAAGAGACCAGCTCAGTCGATTGCTACTGGTCTATATCGGTAAGAAACATTAGAGACATATCGGTGATTCTCATAGAACAGTTCCTGATGCTGACTCTCATTGTGGGTCGGTGGCTGCTACCCAAAGGATACCTCACAAGAGACCAGCTCAGTCGATTGCTACTGGTCTATATTGGTAAGTAACATTAGAGACATGTGGGTGAATCTTATAGAACAGTTCCTGACACTGACTCTCATTGTGGGTCGGTAGCTGTTCGTGCGCGTGCGTAAGAGGGCCCGCATTCATGTGGTAGCTACCGCTCTTCTAATAAACCGTAACTGAGGAGATGGCTCCGTAAATTGTATGTTAATTTGCATGCATATTCTGAAACAGTCACACATACAATCATAATGGAACTTTAGTATATGATTTAATGGTTCTTTTTCTTTCGAACATTTTTTGCTCGATTCATTTTTTATTCGTAAATCATGTCTTTTTTTTAAAGATTGGTTATTAAAATCAAGATTATTCGACTGTTATGTCTAAAATAAGTACTCACAGTAAGAAAATATGTTTTATTATCCAGCCACAAGGTTTTATTTCCTCTAGCTAGATCAATTATAACTTTAGTTATAAACGAAATAAGAATTGAAACTTACGCCATTTAGTTCCGTGCTTGAACACGACTAAAGAGCGCAAGCGATATTCAACTTTATTACTGATGTGTTAGCGTTTAGCACATAGTGGAGTGGCGGGGTGCATGGGGGCGGAGCTTGCGTGGAAATTGTCTTTAGAGTACCTGGTCTTAAGTGTGAGGTGCTCGTAACTCACAGACGACAACATACCCAATTATTTTTTTCTCACCCCACCCAGGTACAGCCGCGGACATAATAGAATTCTTCGACTCCTTCAAAGAAGAGAAGGTGGCAACGGAGAAGGTCCTAATTCTCCTCACCCTGGCCATCTGGTCGTGGTCTCTGATGCAGTTCACCGTTGTCCTGACGGCCACGAAGAGTAGGAAGTCGCGAGGAACTGCTAATAGGTCCGACATGTATGTACGTAAAGTGTAACACCTGCACGCGATGCTCATAACACACTATAGCACTTTTTGTAAGTCGGTTGAGTGGGAGAAGGGAGAAAAATCTTATAATGGAGTTTTTAAATTATTTCATAATTTCATCAAACTCAAACTCAAACTCAAAGCATTTATTTCAAATAAACCAATTACAGGCACTTTTAAATTGTGAAGGGGACGGTCAGTCAGAAAGATGAAGCTAGTTGCCCATTCCAAAGCGTAGTAGGTACCTATGGAGAAGAACGGGCAAGAAACTCCACGGACACTCTTTTAAATCACAATATGGTTACAAAATCATCACAATATGGTTACAAAATCATCACAATATGGTTACAAAATCATAATCGTCATATTCAACCTATAACGTTCCCACTGCTGGGACACAGGCCTCCTCTCTGTAAGAGGAAATGGGCCGTAATCTATCCCGCGGGCCCAGTACGGGTTGGTCTATCGGTCTATTTCCTGTGTCTTCGATTTTTTTGTTTCTAGAACATGTCGGTTTCCTCACGATGTTTTCCTTCACCGTTTTCGGAACAGTGGTGATGAAATAATTTACACAAAAAAAAGCGCTGCTCTCACCAATTCCTTAAATTATTTATATACTGTTATTTTTATTAACTAAATGAAAATCGATCACAGAATGTGAACGTAAATAGAGTCTGTTTTTTTTTAAAAAAAACGTTATTTGTTTTTATGATTATGGCCAAAAATGCATAAAGAAATAAAAAAAAAATCTGTTTAAGTAGGCATCACGAACTCCCTTTTTCTATTCAGAACCGACTTTATTTTATATACCTACATAAATACATGCTGTATTTATTAACATACATAATTATACATACCTACTTTACTCGTATAAAACATGTTAAAAAAACCCTGTCCGATCCGTGAGAGTGTTGTTAAGTACTACCGAGAGTCTTATGTCGAAATTTTCAGAAAAAAAAAACACCATATTTTTTGAATGGGGTATTTTATCGGGTTATTACATGGGGCGCGGGCGGCCGTCGTTTAGCGGGTGTCTACAAGCCATAACTTATCACCCCTGTTGAAATTATTGCAGTAGGTACCTGATTGCCCTTTTCTGATCGGATAAGGTTTTTTTTTACATAATGTATATTTTTTACAATTTTGAGATACTGTGTTGTCTGTCATTTACTCTATAAACTATTAATTATTCTGGTAATTCCTTTTTTTTTTCATGGATTTTCAGGCAAACCCGGGAGTTTAAATATATGATTCAGGGTGTACATTTGAAGAACTATCAATTTCTGGGTCGAACTCTTACCTCGCGTCCTATTTAAAAACAATCGCCTTGTGAATAGGTACTGTTCGTTGCGTACATATGTCACTTTTCCTTCGGAATACCAGTAAACGCCCTCTATCGGCACACCAAACAAAAAGGGACAATTATGCGCGACAATCGCTTTTAAATAGGACGCGACCATAAAGTACACCAAAATATACACCCTGATTGAAAATAAAACTATCATTTTAATCACGCTTTGCAGCTTTTTTGTGTACATTTCACATGGAATTAGGAACCTAAGAAACTACTAGAAACACTTCAGTCAACTTATACCGATTTCTTCCACCAAGCGTTGCTGTGTCCCGGATTATATTATCTGTGGTCCCGGTATGAAAGGTATGGATGCCGTGTTAATAACAGAGACATTTCAGTTTTTTCTCTCTCGTGCATGTGACGCGGACTGGTGCGGAGGAATGAGAAACATGTCGTAAGGAAAGGGTTGAGTATGATTAGGGGAAGACCAAAGAAACGATCGATTTATTTATTGTGTGACAGATGATATGGCTTGATACGTATAGTCCGCGCGCGAGTGCTAGTCACCGTCTGAGGTATGTAAGCGGTGAGAGGGAGGAGCAAAACAAAGGTCAAGCTAACTCAGTCTGCCAATTTTGTCAATGGCGCCCTCCCCCGTCTCACCGCTCACATACTTCAGGTAGTGACTAGCAGTCGCGCGCGGACTATAATGACTACTGATATGAAAATTTATAAAGATGTATGAAACAAGATGAGGAGATACCGACGTCGGTCTTAACGAAGAGGTATCGTTGCATCCTCACTCAGTAACTGGGTTGTGGAGGTTAGACAGGCGATCGCTCCATGTAAAATACTTCTTTCTTCCTTGTTTTTCGTATGGTTAGTAACTAATCTGTACCCTAATTGTGTAATACACGATCAATCATAATTTGTTTCGATTTGAAACAGATTGCTAATTCAATTGCTTCATAAGTTGGAAATAAAATCTGCTCAATAACATAAATAACGCAATGGATGTTGTTGTATCTGTCAAATGAAACAAATTTGTCATAATCGTTTAGGAAAATAAGTTACGCAATTAGTGTACTGGTGTCAGAGTTTAAAAGTCGTCCATGGGACTCTGACTTGGCTTCAGATCCCGTCGAGAAATATCTCTCAGGCGGAGCTGGTTTCCTCACGATTTTTTCTTCACCGTTTTTGAAGCAAGTGATAATTATACAATACACACATGAATCCGAAAAGTCAGAGGTGCGTGCCTTGGGTTCGAACTCGAGACCTTTGACTTGACAGTCCGACGGTCACACCACTAGGCTATCAATGCTTATGTAAAATACTGGTATTCAAATACCACACATTCAGTTAGACTGGTTCGCAGACCCTAACATTTTTGAGAAAAGGTTAGAAATGCACAAATGTTAATTAAAGTGCACTTAAAGAAAGTTTATCGCTAAACTATTATTCTTTTTTTTCTTTCCTACAGAAACAGTCGAGCTTGCTGCTGCTCCATAGAAGTATGTGCCATAATTATGAACATAGCTCTTCAAGACGCGCCCTTCTTGGCGTTCAGACTTCTCATCATCTGTCATTACAAGATTATCAACTATATGAATATATTCTTCACTTGTAAGAATACGTTGGTAAGTTGTTGCTGTGTTTTCATTTTGTAAAATATATATGTATTAAAATAAAAAATATTTTCACCAAAAATACAACAACTTCCAAACTACAAAGTGAAAAACAACTTTAATTTCGGAAGTCGGTGTCTTTGGTTCAGTATTTGAGTTTTTTGCCACCGACTTCCGAAATAAAAGTTATTTTTCACTTTGTAGTTTGGAAGTCGGTTGTATTTTGCTGTTTTTTTTTTTCACTTTTTAATGGGTTGCTTTGTAATTCATCAGTTCCACTTTACCAAATGGTGCTTTTCGAGAGCAAATAAATGCACGAGTTACTATAAAAAATACCCAAATCGCTATAGGTGTGACTTTTGAAGAGTTCCCTCGATTTCTCCAAGATCCCATCATCAGATCGTGACCAAATGACCAAATGACAATGAGACCAACTTGGACTATACCCTTTCAAATAAAAAAAGAATTTTTCAAATCGATTCAGCCGTCTTCGTATTCCGACGAACTGAGCATCTCCTCCTTTTTTTTTTGAAGTGGGTTAAAAATAATAATATGTGAGTGTATCTGTGTGATGTGTATGGGTGTGTGTGTAAGTATGTATTTATGTGTGTGTATTTGCATGTGTGCGTGTATCTGTGTGATGTGTACGTGTGTGTAAGTAATATTATTCGTTCGTGATTTTACAAAAATCTTGGTCATTATTTCATAGAACATTATAGAATAATGCCAAAAATATAAAATAATTCACGCGTCCAATAGAGAACCTTTGTGACATCCCTCCACGCTTAGGAAAGCACGTTAAGTCGTCGCTTCGGTTCCGGCTGTCAATCGTAAATCTCTGACCGTCGTTGCTGATAGTCAAAAACCAGAAAGTCTGACAACCAGTCTTAGCAAGAGGTACCGTGTTACCCAATAACTGTGTTGTGGAGGTCATCCGGTTAGACTAGGGGTCAGCTACCCCAGCTAGATATAATCTTACCCTATATTATTAAATGAGTAATATTTATATCTATATTATATTATTTGTAATGACGTTCTCGAAAACGGCTCTAACGATTTCGATGAAAGTTGCAATATAGGTTTACGGGGATGAAAAATCGATCTAGCTAAATCTCATATCTGGGAAATTCGTTTTCTCCGTATTTTCACCCGAGCGGAGCTCAGTCGCCCAAAGTTTTGAACAAGATGGTTACTTTAGAATAATGACGTAGCAGCATGGAATGAGTATGTACCTACTATCATGGCAGCATGGAATTAGTAGGTACTATCATGGGAGCATGGAATTAGTAGGTACTATCATGGGAGCATGGAATTAGTAGGTACTATCATGGGAGCATGGAATTAGTAGGTACTATCATGGGAGCATGGAATTAGTGGGTACTATCATGGGAGCATGGAATTAGTAGGTACTATCATGGGAGCATGGAATTAGTAGGTACTATCATGGGAGCATGGAATTAGTAGGTACGATCATGGAAGCATGGAATTAGTAGGTACTATCATGGGAGCATGGAATTAGTGGGTACTATCATGGGAGCATGGAATTAGTAGGTACTATCATGGGAGCATGGAATTAGTAGATACTAACATGGGAGCATGGAATTAGTAGGTACTATCATGGGAGCATGGAATTAGCATGTACTATACATGGAATTTGTATGAACTATGAGCATTCTCTATTTTCACGAGCTCGGTCGACCAGGTACTAATAAGGTCTTATATTTCTGTCATTCAGGTTATTTTGCTTCAAATATACAGACTTTACGTCTTGCACCTGGAGACTGTCGACGAAGGGAACGGGGGCTCTGTGTACAGGAAGAAGACAAAACATAGGAATCCTGACAGGAAAGAGAAGGACAAGAAACATAGGTGAGTGAGAGAGACAGTTGGTTCGGTATCAGATTTACGATATCGGTATCACGTTGCGTTGCTGGTAAGGTTGGGGGCGTTATCTTGGTGGGGTTGTTAGGAGAACGATAAGATCGAGTAGAGTTTTGTGAAGGAGCTCGTTCAGGGAAGAACTACCACCATAGATCATAAAATCTACCTACTCGTGACGTCATACGAGTATGTAGATTTTATACTTACTTCAACTTGTGACGTAACAACCACCACTGAACTTTTTAATGATAAAGCAAAAAATACGTGTGTAATTTTTTTTTATTATCTGACCGACGGCCTAAATAGAATTTCTTTTTTTTTTGACTCAGGCATCCAGGCATCTCCCTATTTTAAAGTGTCAGCAAATAGTTTAATTAACGACTTGCAACTACATTCGTACACGACTTTTGTGTCGAAGTTCATGCTGATGCACCTCTAATTCCTTTATTTAATTTTATTTCGCAGTAAACATAAATCGAAGAAGCACAAGAGAAAACACGAGATTGCCGAGACTTCTATATCGGTGATCAGTGACAGAAGACACGACAGAGGCGATGGTGGTCGGATCAGGTCAGTACTGGTACAGTTGATCATGGGGTCAACGGCCGCTGGTATTGTAGTTCTAATAACAAAAAAAAAAGCCCAAATGCGTGTCGGACCACGCACAATGAAGAGTTCCGTGGTTAGCATGAATTTATCCCAAAAACTAACTTAACTTTGTAGTTGAAAAACATGTTCTTCCATACATTCCAACTGCAAATGTAAGTTTGTTCGCGCTTTATTGAGAGATTTACCATGTTGTTTTAAGACCATTGACTTCGTATAGGTCTTCCTGTAATCTTTGAGTAAAGAACCATGCTCTGTTTTTTTTTTTTTTTGTTTTTTCATAATTTTTGGCTCAGTAGTTCGGGGATAACCGAAACTACTGTGTTCGGGAGTTCGAATGGTCAATTTTCATAATATGTCTAAAATGATTTATTTTAAAATGATAAAAAAAAAAACATTTGAGATCCTCACAACAAGCCCTTTCATTTGATATGTCACACGGTATAGTTTGCAAAACTTTTTTTTTTTTTAATTTTCCAATTTGCTCCCTAAAAGTGACCACCGTATTCAAAATTTTTATGTACGTTACACGTCCATGTTTGGGTCACAGAAATTCATATGTGTAACAAATTTAAGTAGGTTCGGAAGAAATTGGCTGTGACTGACGAACAGACAGCTAGCCACACGATCGTGATCCTATATAAGGGTTCCGTTTTTACCTTTTGAGGTAACCAGATGAGTTACATGAGATTATCAAAGGTCTGAAAAATCGTAAAGCCCCCGGCTCGGACGGACTCACCAATAGGGTGGTCCAACTATTCCCAGCTCATTTAATTATGCTTCTGACCACCATCTTCAATGGTGCGCTAAGCAATAACATTTTTCCCCAGACGTGGAAAGAGGCCACTGTCATAGGTATCCCTAAACCAGGTAAACCCAAAAACGAGCCATCTAGTTATAGGCCCATCAGTCTGCTCAAGGTTATCGGCAAGATCTATGAGAGGCTTATTTATAAGCGCCTCAGAGATTATGCAGAGACCAAGGGCCTCATCCCCAACGAACAGTTCGGCTTTCGAACGCAGCACTCTAGCGTGCATCAGGTCCATCGTATCGTCGAACTGGTCAGCGGTGCTCTCACCCAAGGCGACGAAGACGAGCGTAGTTTTCTTCGACATAGCGAAGGCGTTCGACAAATTCTAGCACAACGGCTTAATTTATAAGCTCTACAAACTCGGAGTGTCGGATCGTCTCGTGCTCATCATACGAGACTATTTGTCGAACCGCACCTTTCGCTTCCGTATCGAAGGAGCCCTTTCCTCCCCACGCCCCATAAGGGCAGAAGTCCCTCAGGGCTCAGTATTAGCCCCCCTCGTATTCACGCTATTCACCAGCGATATCCCCAGACACAGATCGACGCAGTTGGCTCTGTTCGCAGACGATACAGCGATCATCTGCAAGGGCAATTCAGCTACTATGCTGCTAAACCTCCAAAGGGCTGTCAACAACCTTGGCGCCTGGTTTAGAAAATGGCGAATAGAAGTAAATCCCGACAAAAGTCAAGCGGTTAGTTTTTCAAAACCGAGAACTAGAACCCCCCCTTTCCCCCGACCTATCACCATGTTCGGCAAACCAATCCCTTGGGCAAGGCGCGCCAAATACCTCGGTGTTATCCTAGATCATCATCTCTCCTTTTCTAAGCACATAAAGACGGTTCGTTCGCGAGCCGCTTTCGCTCTAGGTAGACTCCATTTCGTATTAAATGCACGCAGCAAATTGTCACTTAAGTGCAAACTGCGCATCTACACATCGTGTATCCGACCCATTATGACCTATGCGGGTACAGTATTCGCCCACGCCAAGTCCCATTCCATCCATAGGTTGCAAGCCTTGCAGAACCGTTTCCTCCGTAAAGCCACGGGAGCTCCCTTCTATGTCAGAAACGAGATCCTCCATCTCGACTGTAAAATCCCTACGATTCACCAGTTCCTTAAACGCATGTCCTAGCGTTACTTTGACTCCGCTCCTAGACATCGCAACCCCCTGGTTGTCGAAGCAGCCAATTATGTCCCTTCCAGAATTAGTCAGATCTGTCGTCCGAGGCATGTCCTTTCCGACCCTGATGATCCCATTACACTCCTCCAGGAGAAGAATAGGGCCACCAGTACAATATACAGAAACAGACGCCTCCCGTCATTCCGACCTCGCCGCCGAGGTCCTTTGCGATCGCGACCGTGTCCCTGAGTAAATGATACTCCTCCCCGACCCTTGCTCGAAAACGAGGTGCCAGCAAGTTGTTGCCGCTGAGCACGTAGCTTTAAACTACCCCGAATAATAATCATGATCTAAACCAATTTTGATCCAGCCTGTCCCTTCTTGCTGTCCTCCTCTCAGCGACGCCCTAAGCCGAGGTCCGTACCTCACAGGGGGTGCCCTTAGCGAGCGTTCGCCTAGTTTTAATTTAGTTTAGTTTTTTTGCCCCTGGCTGGAGGCTTTAAGTGTAGCAGCTTAAGGCATCCACAGGAAAGTCCGGTTAAGCAGCCAAGACCTTAGTGGTCAAAACTGCGAGTTGCCATGTTCTAAAAAAAAAAATCCTTTTGAGGTACGGAACCCTAAAAAGTGTAACATTTTGACCATCACGAAATGAAATGAAATTGTTTATTCTGTAAATAGGATATCGGAATCACTTCTACACGTCGCATAAAAAAAAATATCTAGATGAGGTCGGCGTTTCCTATCTGACTACTCTGAGAAGAAAAGCCGAAACAAACTCAGAGGTCACAGACTCTTTTATAGTCCAGACATAATCTTGGTCAGGCCATATGAGGACCACGTAAATTAATGTCTGAAACGGTCTTTCGAGGAAAGAACCACACAGATTTGAGTGGGCCTGTCCAGTCAGTGTAAGCATTTGTCAGTAATCGTGGAGCTCAACTCGACGAACAATACCAAAGAGAGGACATTTGGGTAGGCCGCATAAACTACTCAAACTGCCAGACCATCATTAAGACTAGCTGAGAATTAAAAATAATAATAATATCCACATAGTCCTCACATTCACAATAATAAAAAACTTTACAAAGTAATCATGTCATTTTGAATATACACAAGACTAACACTTTTAGATAGTTAATTAATTCAGGCGTAACCTTGCGGAAATCCATTATAAAATGCATTTGAAGTGGATATATTTAGTAACCTGTTCCGCTTAGCTATTTCTAAAGAGTCTTAAAAAGACTCTGAAAGAAATCGACACGTGTTACACTTCTCAACGAGGCATCCTCAGGATGACGATTGACTTGTCATGAACTCGAACACGGCGTGTTGCCACACCAAGCACGGAGCAAAAGTGTTGGTCGAGTTTTTTCGGCCTGGATTTCATTTGCCAAGTGTGCAAAAGCTAAAGGAACATCGTACCAAACACCTTTCGACAGTTATTGATGCGAAGCATTTTTCTTCTCGCTATCCTGCAATCAAAATCAAAATCAAAATAATTAAATCTTTGGGAGTGACCCGTGAAAAGGGGAAGAAATGTGTAACAGGAACTCGGGGAAGCGCGCGCTATTATTATTTATTAATTAAAACTTTATGCACAAGTAAAAATACCGTACAAAGGCGGACTTAATGCCTGAGGCATTTTCTGCCAGTCAACCTTAGGGTGATGCAGAGACAAAACATGGCGGCAGGTACAACATAAGGGATTGATAACTCGAAAATAACTACTAAATACACAGATACATACATATATAAAAACAGGATAAACTTTGTCAGAAGAAATAATGATCAGTAGAGGAGTAAACGAATCCAGCAAATCAGCGCTGTGATATTCCTGCCAAGTTCTTACGTACATATATGCTTACGTGCTTTCACTTTAAAAGACAACCGACTGGTTGCTGGACTGTTCAGAGGTAGAGCAATCCAAAGAAATACCGCCTGGACAAAGAAAGAAGAGTGAATGAAACCAGAGCGGTGAGCAGGACATCATAGAAGACGATTGTTGGTGGAACGAATATTTTTACTATGGCAGAGTATTGAATATGGGAAGTCAAGTAAGAAGGAGAAGTGGGTGCGTCGAGAATAGAGAACAACATAGACAGAGCCCTCACCTCTCTGCGCTGATAAATGGGTAACCACTTTAGAAGCAATCGGTGCGCGGCTACATGGTCATACTTACGAAGATTGAAAACGAATCGAATGCAATTATTGAGAAGACGGTCGTTTGCCAATTACTGACATAAAAAGCTATAATATTTATTTATTTATTTGGGACAAACAAACAGTAACACATTATATCTGCGCAAATGATATAAACAAAGATAATATATAAATGTGAAACTCACACCGTTATCCACAGCATATACAATTCATATAAATTTACTAATGAACAATCTATGCGAGTAAGACTACGAGACTGTTCAAATAACTATACATCGGAATCCTTAAGTTTCTTTAACAAAGCAGAACGAAATCTATTTGTTGACACTGAGAATAAATCTAATTCTGTAGTTTCTGAACAAAACTCATTATAGTTTTTGCACAAGCGACGTAGAGCCGCCCGCAGACCAGCATTGGTACGGCAATGGGACACAGCAAAAAGAGGTCGTGCGCGCACCTCTCGTCTAATAACAGTTCTTGGGACACAGTAGCATAGCAGTAGCACGTTATTCTTCTATATAAAATATACTGAAAACAGAATTTCTCAAAATCGTATAAGAGCGCAAGGAATGGCCCTACAGATTGGTCTCATAGTGAAAAGTGAAGAGAATAACATATGTAGCGGTTGCACCGCCACAT
This sequence comes from Omphaloscelis lunosa, assembly GCA_916610215.1. Lineage (NCBI taxonomy): Eukaryota > Metazoa > Arthropoda > Insecta > Lepidoptera > Noctuidae > Omphaloscelis > Omphaloscelis lunosa. Next base: position 7,996,315 of record OU744270.1, read on the forward strand.
ACGAACTACGCATCATAGACATGACGTCACAAAAATCCTGCATCGTGCAATTAGAGTTTACCGCGCGATCGACATATATACAAGATTCCGACTTCAACCGTCGGGCAGTTGCCCGCCGGACACAACACCCGTCTGGTCGGAGGATTCTCCCTTTTATATTTATTATATTATTTAAATTTTTGTGAATGTGAAGACTATGTGGGTCATTCCTTTTTCTTTTTGTTTTGTTTTTAATTTTTTCTTAGGTCTAATTATAGTCTGACAGTTTGAGTAATTTATGCGGCCTACCCAAATGTCCTTTCTTTGGTATTGTTCGTCGAATCGTTGAGCTCCTTAAATTCTGAGTTGAGCTGCACGATAACTGACAAATGCGTGCACTGACTGGGCAGGCCCTCTCAACCTGTGTGATGCTTTCCTCAAAAGACCCCTTCAGACACCAATCTACATGGTCTTCACATGATCTGACCAAGATTATGTCTGGACTTTAAAAGAGACTGTGACCTCTGAGTTTGTTTCGGCCTTTCTTCTCAGAGTCGTCAGATAGGAAACGCCGACCTCATCTAGTTTTTAAAATATGATTGACGTGTAAAAGTGTTTGTACAAACCTATTTACAGAAATAAAATCATTTATCATTTAAAATCATTTATCATTTTCTATGGTGGATGAGTGAATTTTACACCCTGTTCCTCATAGTACTAAACATGTATGTTCTAACGGAATATAAGTTTTATTTTGTTTCTTTCACATTTAGCCCAAAATTGTGAATAATGACGGTGAATAAATTGTCCTTGAATACGATCAGCTCATAGCAGTCCACTGCTGGACATATGCCTCTCCAGTTGCACGCCATTCAACTTAATTCTCGACCTGCTCTATTAAAAATAAGTTTCTAATTCTGTTTCTCGTTATTAGTAGCTTGGGAAATCCCATTGTTTCATTTTCAAACTTAACAAAAAAAATTGTCGAAGTAAAAATCGTCTTAAAATCATTTAGATTTGACGAAAAACTTCATTCGGAATGAACTTCATTAGCTCGCTCTACGACGGTGTAGCTGCGTAGCGGATAATCTACACATCGGCTACGTCGTAGCACTCGTAGCAATAGTAGCAGAAATACTCGTGAAAGTTATTCTTCCGATTTTCAAAAAAGGTTCGAATTAAAATTGAATGTTCTAATTTTAAATCTTGCTTAGTAATTAAAACTTGCTTGGTGCGGTACACAGACAATTAGCTATTTACTTTTTTATGACTCGAAGTTTTTCCGTACTTACTATTTCCGTATACTCTTTAGACTAAAAACATGCATGCCTATAAAACATTTCAAAATCCGTAAAAAGAAAGTAATCCCTAAACTAATCATTCCACATATCAACCGTACCTCTGAGTCACCTCAGTATAATTCCCTTTTCATCCGAACAAAAGGCTTGACCCCACAACGATTGGCTCGGATTAGCTATGACTATACTATATAGTCTATGAGTATATCTACACTATGACTATACCATAGAGCTGTGGGGTCGCGAGGGACGGACGGTCATCACCTTGACATAAACCAGTTCAAATCAACCTTCGCTAGTGTTGGGGAGAAGTATCGGTGGATGGAATGTCGATATTATGATTTTTTTTTATTGCTTTTTCCTGCCCAAAAGGCTAGGCAGTTCTTTTTTACATTGCACCAGAAATCACTAAATGCGTTTACCGCTAAACTGTAAATTTATGCAAACCTATAAATATAAAGTAGGACGGTCTCAAGCTAGGTGGAGTGACAACATGCAAAGTTTTAGTAACAGCTAGAGGAGATTAGCCGAGATCGAGTTCAACTAGCAATTAGCTTCAACTTTTTGACTAACTGACCGACTCTTTGACAATTCAAAGTACCTGTAAATAAGTAAATTGAATGCAAAGCTGTAAAAATAGCGTGCGATTAGATAGGCTTGTGTCCAGCAGTGGACTGCTGTAAGCTGATCAACTAGCAGCTGACTGCTGGAAACAAGCCTAGGTTAGCTGGCATAGGCTGATCATGATGATAGGTCAGACGTATATACGTTTGGCTCAAGATTTGTCAAGCCGTTAAAGCCCTCTAAAAAAAAAACCTTCGGCACCTATTTTCCGTTTACTCAATAATGTGCCCTCTTTTCGAGGATGACGACGACTTATCCATATCTTAATAATAAACTATAAAAAGTAAAAATATAGCTTATAAAACTATGTTTACGTCTAATTAGGAGTTTAAGACTCAGTTTGATCCGAAAAACATACAAATTAGGAACAGTTCCTGTTCTTAAGTATGCCTCAACTTTTATCGACTGTGGCTTTAAAACTATCGATAAAACAAGTTCGTCCCCTCACTAGCAGGGCGCGGCAAACGATGGGGTTGGTATCAGCAGGTATAACTATAGCTTGTCTGTTTGATAGTCGTGTAGGCTATTGTATATGTATGTATACCTCTTCGTTTTGTTAATTTACACCTTTTCATCGGCCCTGATTGAGTGCTGGCTATTAGGGATTACCTAGGCAGTTTAGTATAGATACAGAGCTATGAGCACTAGTCTAGCGCTTAATTTATTTATGGAGAATGATTTGGGCACTGGACAAGTGCGTCGCCAGGCGATACCTATGCAAGATGGGAAAAGTATGATGTGTTAGGTACAGTCAAAAGTCAAGAGCACAGAAAGCTTTACACTTGTAGTGCGAGTCCTACCTCTACGGCGCACAATGGGGCCAACATCGACGCTGGTGGACATTTGATTTTTGACAAATCAGTTTCATCTTGTAGTCCCAATAGGAACTGAGAAAAATAATAATTTCCATATTCAATGTATGAAATTGGAAACGTCGTTTTTCCCAGAACTATTCAGAACTGTAGGGCTGTAACATAATAAGTATTAAGACTAGGTCTACCACTAGCACATAGATATGAAATTACGTCTTCGGACCCGGATTGGACCCCGTTTAGGAGATATGGAACTTTGAAAAACCAAATAAAATTTTCAAAAATTGGGTTTATAGATAAGTATGTAGTTACTTTACATTAAAATGCTTTGTATTTACAAAATTGTTGAGTCTCTAAGGAATAATCGAATATCGGGAATCGCAGGCCGATTCCCGGCCACCGTAGGCGCGGGCTTACGGACGATCAGCAATGGTTAGCTCGCCGTCCGGTAAGGACCAGGCCCGTGTCGACGGCGCGTTGTGTTCCACGCGCGCCTCAAAGAGATATCAGCAAAACTGATGGGGTCCGCTAGGGCCTGCTGGGGTTGCGAAGAAGTCCGAAAGGGAGACCGTGGCCCCCGGCAACAGGGCAACCGAAGGAACACGGATGGGTTTTAGTAAGAGTCTGACACGCCGTCCTGCTCCGCCCAGAGCGGGAGAAGTTATTTGATAATTTCCCACCCAAAAAAAAAAGAGGGCAACTGATCCCTTTGCCCCCCTTGGCGACGCCCTTGGCACTGGACCTAATTAGTGTTATCAACATATGAAAGTAACCGGTACACACCATTCTGACTGAACAAATGTGTCTTATATACTTACAACATGTAAAAAGACCCTGTTAGATCCGTGACTGTGTTGTTAAGTCTGCCGGGGGTGCGAAGAAAACCGAAAGGGAGATCGTGTTCCTTCGGTTGCCCTGTTGCCGGGGGCCAGCAACAGGGCAACCGAAGGAACATGGGTGGGTTTTAGTCAGTAAGAGTCCGACACGTCCTCCCGCTCCGCCCAGAGCGGGAGAAGTTATTTGATAATTTCCCACCCAAAAAAAAAAGAGGGCAACTGATCCCTTTGCCCCCCTTGGCGACGCCCTTGGCACTGGACCTAATTAGTGTTATCAACATATGAAAGTAACCGGTACACACCATTCTGACTGAACAAATGTGTCTTATATACTTACAACATGTAAAAAGACCCTGTTAGATCCGTGAGGGTGTTGTTAGGTCTGCCGGGGGTGCGAAGAAAACCGAAAGGGAGATCGTGTTCCTTCGGTTGCCCTGTTGCCGGGGGCTAGCAACAGGGCAACCGAAGGAAAACGGGTGGGTTTTAGTCAGTAAGAGTCCGACACACTTTCCCGCTCCGCCCAGAGCGGGAGAAGTTATTTGATAATTTCCCACCCAAAAACAAAAAGGGTGTTGTTAGGTATCGTACTGAGTTCCACGCCCGCTTCAAAGAGATGTCAGCAGATTTGAAGGGGTCCACTAGGGCCGATGCCTGCGCGGGTTGCGAAGAAAACCGAAAGGGAGATCGTGGCCCCCGGCAACAGAGCAACCGAAGGAACACGGGTGGGTTTTAGTCAGTAAGAGTCTGACACGCCCTCCCGCTCCTCCCAGAGCGGGAGAAGTTATTTGATGATTTCCCACCCTCAAAAAAAAAAAAGGTTTCGTACTGAGAGTCTATTTATGTGCTAATTTATGTGTTTCAATGTGTAATTTTACTAGGTTATGAACATGGCGAACAAATCATAACTTTATGACCTGTCGTTGTTGAAAATTTGCAAAGCTCGGAAATATGCTACTGCGGAACATGGGTTCGGGTAAAGTGTTATTGGGTTTTCCATCTGGAATTTCTCAGTAGCAGCCCGGAGTCTGGATTTGTGCCCGGTTGATGGCAATAGGCTCGCCCCCTATTACATGGGACTTAAACATAACTGGCGAAATGTGGGTTTGCTATAGGTACACCTCCACCTAACCCTTCAGGGAATACAGGCATGATGTCATGTTATGTGTTTTTATGGCTAGGGGTAATTCTGGAACAAAAAAAAAAATCGAATACCACTACCTGCTATGTAAATAACAGTGACAGGAACTTATCATATCATCCATATACTAAGTGGGAAAAAATACGTATTATTGAAGCTTACTCAAAAACTATCCAAGCAAAGTTAATAAAATTTATATAGGACCACTACGAGAGCATTATTCCCTGTCAAATAAAAAAAGAATTTTCAAAATCGGTCCACAATTGACGGAGAAATCGGTGGACATACATAAAAAAACAAACACTACAAACATAGAACCTCCTCCCTTTTGGAAGTCGGTTAAAAATATGTATTTTAAATAACAATATTTTTTTTATTTTCAATGTTAATAAGCTTTTTTATTACTTTTAGGTAATGTTATTGCAGTACCTTGAGCCCTTTTCAAATCGGACAGGGTTTTTCGAAGTGAAAACTTCTTTAGGCGCGTTGGGCATTTTTGAGATGGGACTAAACCATTGATTTCGCGACACTGACGACACATCATTTTTGTAAACAGAGTCAAAGTCAAAGCATTTATTTCAAATAAGCCCATGTATGGCACTTTTGAACGTCAAAATTTACAAAATAATATAATTGATTCTAGTCGCCCCTTCCAAAAGGTAGTTTCCGTATGGAGAAGAATGGGCAAGAAACTCCACCGTTACTCTTTTGAAATGTTTTACAATAGTTTGTATAAGTACGTACTTACATTAGTTAAATAACTATATATGAAGACGATGCACCTAGAATAAAATTACTATACCATAATAGGTAAATAGAATTATAAATGAAGCATCGTCAGATAAATTTAATTATGTGATAGATACATGGTGCTCACATATTTACAAACATTGTAAAAGTAGACGATTTTCCTAATGTTTTTAAAATTAATAAGTCAGTGTGTGAGGAAGTAATCACAGAATGTAAAATCAATGTCATATAACACAAAATTATAAACTTTACAATTAAATTAGCAACCTGTTTGATTTTGTCTTGATTCTAAATTGTCCTATGGAGCAGGACCAGCATGTTTCCAAGCACTCTTATCTTGGATATAATCCTCTAATTTGTAATATGCTTGTTTACAAAGTGTACTTTTAATATGAGTTTTAAATTTTCTTTCATTGAATTGCAATATGACACAAGGTATTTTGTTGTAACATTTAAAACGCGATTGTGCTCTTTGTTTATATTACGTTACGAATCAATGTTCTATACAAGTATTTTTACTTTAAAGGTTTTATAAACGCGATTATGCTCTTTATTTATATTAAGGTACGGATCAATGTTCTATACAAGTATTTTTACTTTAAAGGTTTCGAAATTATATTTTTTGTAAACGCGATTGTGCTCTTTATTTATATAAGATTACGGCCCAATGTTCTATACAAGTATTTTTCTTCCACCAAGGCGTTCTTATTCAAGTTTTCACTTCTGTCGGCGCTCCCGGAGCCCCACCACTTTTTTTCTTACATATTATATAGGGGTATCGTGTTACCCAATAACTGGGTTGTGGAGGTCAGATAGGCAGTCGCTCCATGTAAAATACTGGTATTCAGCTACATCTGGTTAGAGAATAAGTAATACGGACTGATGTCTGCAACTCTACGTCAAAGCGCAACTACGTCAAGCGTCCTCACCTTCCGCCTGACGCAGGTCCTCACCGGACATTGCTGTTTCGGGAGGTTCCTGTTCAGGATAAGGCGGGAGGAAACGCCCGGGAGTCACCATTGTGTGGATCGCCCGGAGGACACGGTGGAGCATACGGTGGAGGTCTGCCCGGCTTGGGCGGAGCGTCGCCGTGTCCTCGTGGAGGCGATCGGCGGCGGTGATCTCTCGCGTCCGGCCCTGATTAGGGCCATGGTAGGGAGCGAGAGGAAATGGGAGGCCGTCACCTCCTTCTGCGAAGCAGTAATGCTCGCGAAGGAGGAGGCGGAACGCGTGAGGGAGAGGCAAATTTCGCGCCCTCACGCCCCTAACCGCCGCAGGAGGAGACGCCCTGGGCGTCGGGAATCGCAGGCCGATTTCCGGCCACCGTAGGCGCGGGCTTGCGGACGGTGAGCAATGGGTAGCTCGCCGTCCGATAAGGACCAGGCCCGGGTCGACGGCGCGTTGTGTTCCACGCGCGCCTCAAAGAGATGTCAGCAGAATTGACGGGGTCCGTTAGGGCCGATGCCTGCCGGGGTTGCGAAGAAAACCGAAAGGGAGATCGTGGCCCCCGGCAACAGGGCAACCGAAGGAACACGGGTGGGTTTTAGTCAGTAAGAGTCTGATACGCCCTCTCGCTCCACCCAGAGCGGGAGAAGTTATTTGATGACTTCCAACCCAAAAAAAAAAAATGGGGGTGGGGTTTGCTTAACGGTGTCAACAACGCTCTGTAGGAAACCACACCAACTTACTTTTATAACCAACGTTTCAGTGACGTCATTCGGCGTAAATTGCGGATGATACGTGAGCGGTCACCGCTCTTCTAGGAGACCGTAGCCTGAAATACTTTCTTTTGTTTTAGAGCAATCATCTTGACGAATTCGGACGAAATAAAAGAATTGGAGCTCTCGAAGTTATTCAAAGACCAAATATCTACAGAGAATGAAAAGAAGAAGGGGTAAGTGACCCTTTTCAACTGCTGTTGGCATAATTTTCTGGGTAACTTTTTTTACATGAAAGTATAATTAAGCTTATAAATTGTGGGGTAAGCCTTTCTCTTTCCAAGTGAATTTTAGTTAAAATGCGGGTATAATAACTCCACTTTTAAATGTGTAACTTTTAACCGGTGACGTGCAAAAATTTGGGTGATGCCCAATCTCTCCAAATTCTAAGTTCCCCAAAGTTTTTGCAAAGCAGTCCCCTATACGAGGCCCCCAACAGAGGTGTTGGGTTTGACCAATGATAAAGCGGCTGTACATAATGGGCAAAATTTAACGAGGTCCGTCAATAACTCTGGGTGAACCTGCTACAGGGACACCTCTGCCCAACCCTTCGGGGAAACAAGGCGTGATGTTATGTTATGTTATGTTGCGCTTTTTTTTACAGATCTTCGTATTTATTACAGAGAATAAAAAATATTATTAGATATCAGGCTAACTTTCGTTATTTTCGAAGCCTTATATAAATAGCGCGCAGCGGCACCAGCCAGAATATTGGCATATGAATCAGGTGCTGCTAAACTTGAGCATTCACTTGTAATGAGCGTTCTAGCAAATGTTACATTACAGAAAAATAACTGAGAGCGTTTTAGCGAGCATTCTAGCGAGCATTCCAGCGAACGTTCTCCCGAAAGGACAGTAAATTTGCTTCGAGCTTTTTGCCGAGCTGAGCCATGCGACCGTCAAGTATGACTGACATCTTCGTGAAGAATATTTTTTTCACGAGCATTGACTAGACCATTCGCTAGAATGACCGTGAAAATTTTGACCGATGTTTGGCTCTATGCTTGGCTCTGTTCGTTGTTCAGTTCGACAAATTTTAAAACGGCGAATGCTCGATGTTCTGTTACAAGTGAATGCTCAAGTTTATCAGCACCTTACTACGAATAAGATTAGTGGGTCTCGTGTAACCATTTTATTCTGTTTAGGTACAGGTCGTTGTAGTTACTTTATTGTACCAAATATTATTAATTAAAACCTCTTTTTTATAGGAGCAAGAAAAAGCAAAAATCAGAAAGTTCTGAAGAATCCTTGAATAACGTTCACCACACGACCGACGATTCAGGTATTTGACATCATCGGGTGCGAAGGGACAGCCCGAAAAGAAGTCCTAGACATAGAGATAAACATGATGACAGGCATAGAGACAAAAAAAGAAACAAAAAGAAGCACGAGTCTAGTGACAGTGACACTGACAGCTCGAGTTGAAGGCTGCAAGGGGTATACCTTTGCGTTAAATCTTGTTGTCTCTGGTTGAAAAGTTTGGATAATGGCCTTTTTGGATTTGGAAAAATGTTAAAGTCAAAAATGGAAAATGGATTTTGTATAAAATATTATGTAAGTTATTTAAACAATGCAAATCCATATTGTTAAGATATCTGAAGTAACTATGCATTATTGATGAGTAATTATTAAGCACGCCGTGATACTAAGACGGCGGCGTTTTGTAGTTATTAAACATTAGGTAATTAATTACAAAGGTAACGTGGCCTTTCTTGTGAGAGAATAAGAGGTAATTTGAATATTACTTTCACCTCACGTTAAGATAGACACTAAAATAATATTTAAGTATCGCTAGTTGCTGCCCGCGGCTTCACCCGCGTGGTCAGTCACTATTTATAACATCAGCTATCTGCCTGTGAACGTCCCGTCAAAATCTATCAAGCCGTTTCGGAGATAAGCCGGAACAAACAGACAGAGAGACACAAATTTTAAAAAAATGTTAAAAGTATCAAATACACTTTCTTATGCATTTAGGAAAAAGCTGTTATTTTTAAATTACAAATAGATACTTAAATTTTATAGAATAGATTAACAACTAGTCGCTAAACTATGATGAACAAGACATGTCAGAACGTAAAAAGTTTAAAAATAAGTAGTTTTTAATACAGTAACGTTGCAGGCATGTAAGCTTATTAAATCCTATGAAAACATTCTAAAGGTGCTTGTGCATTGCTCCCGATTTGATAACTAAGAAAGGTCCAAGAAAAAAACCTACTAAATGTAGGGTGATAGCTCGAATGTAGCATAGTAGTTCACTAGATTATTGTTATAAAATTAATACAACGGACATGTATTTCGTATTTTGTGTCATTATGGGTTATTCATTCTTAAATTCCAGTTCTCGGAAGGAGGTCGTCCACGAATCACGTAATATTTTTTAGCAATTTTAAACCCCCACTCCTCCATTAAAAAACCTTACCATGTATCGGTAAGGTTTTAGACTACCCTCTCCCCCTACCCAAAATCATGTGTTTGTTTTTAATACACAGTATCTTAAAAATGTAACGAATATTTTATCTTAAAAAATACAGGTACCTATAATCGTTGCCTGGCAACGACGAGTCAAGGTCACGCGCCGCTTATCGGTTTAGAAATCACGCGTTCAATGAAAAAAAAAAAAAAAAACATGTTATATCTCACTACACCCCCGTTCGGAAAAATCCGAACCCTCCCCCCTTTCGAGCCTCACATGATTAATGGACGATTCTAAGCGTGATCAATAATGTGTGGACTTCAAATTGGCATGATTAAATCAGCGTTGTTAGATGCTATGCTTTTCCGCTCGTTACTCCGCCTTTTTGACAAAGGATCCGCGTTCCGCTTTTAACATAAGCGGTTCTGCTTTTTCGAATCTGCTAGAACAACCCTTTTTTTTCTCACCCATGGTGGCGGTTACTCATCGAGACCGCAAGGATAAAAGCTACGTTCAGTTTGATCGTCAGGCGATGACTTCCGCCTATCATGCCATCTCTTTTGCACGCGTTGAATTTGTATATACTTACCCTGCTGTCAGATTCCGGCGTTGGTAGTGAAGTCTGTGTCCGTATGTGTCACAGTGTATGTGTGTAAAGAAAGTTCGTATCGTGTTGCAGCAAGGCAAGCGCGCATTAAACGCGCGAAGTTGTGTCAGTTTGGCGTGATATTTATTTAAACATTCTAAATGTTAATTGATTAATCAAACATATCGTTTATAAGTACGGTGTTGTACAGTAGGTACTGTTATAATTAATAAGCTATACGTTTATTTTTTTACTGCATCTGGCGACCTTTCAATCCAATGTTGCCAGATGCAACATTGAATTGGATGAACATAATTTTCAGAAGCTAAGTCTCGTGCAAACAGGCGCAACGCGACTCTAACAAAACAATTTCTAAGAAAACTTCACAGTATAACAATTACCGGTGTCGCGTCGCGCGACAAGTCGCTCTAATCTGCACGAGTCTTTATTCGGGTAAATTTGAAAACAAGTGAGAGAAAACCGAAAAATCACTTTACCATGAGTTGGTACCTAAATTGCAATTATGAATATTGAAATAATATGAGTAAAATCCAAGTAATCATTGAACTAGGTATAAGGAAAACATTATTAATTAAACTTGTTAAAAGTAAAATTTTGTATTACTGTATCTCTAGAATGTAGGTATTTTAAGATTTGCACAAGGAAACAATACCTATGTATTTTAATAATTATGCGTAGATTTTTTAATAAAAGTTATCGTAGAAAACAGTTTTTTTTTTTAATACCCGTTACACACAATAATAACTATAGGTTATCCACGTTAAATAAAAAATATTTCAAATAGGTAATTATTTAATTTATTTACACCATTTTCTTTAAGTACTTCACTAAAATCTATGCCTGCAATAGACAATCACGCAACTGTCAGTTTTCCCGCTCAATTTCAGCGCCATATTTATAATAGAGAGAGCGCCAAAAGTATGCTCGTTCTGGGGTCAACGGCGCTACGTATTGTGGTTCTAAAGTTATGGCCAGGTTGTGAGGGTATGGTAACCATTCACCGTTGGCTGTTTCTGGAGTTGGTGATCTGAAATAAAGTAATTACTTAAATACTTAGACTTCCTAGAGCATTATTAAAAAATATTTACCACCGTTTGCTTATTCGTCACAAGAGCAAATTTAGCATGTTCGATCCATAGGTTTTTGGGGTGATATTTTCCATCAGGTATTTCCTAGCAGACAATTCTGATTTTCTAATATGATAGCAGTCTGTGTGACAAGGGAATTAATTGGTAGGAGTGAAGCGTATTTATCGTAACAAGTAGAAATAACAGATATTTAACAGACAACTAACAATTGTTCCTAACAATATAAATATCTGTTACTTAAAATAACAGACCCTCAAAGACTGTTACCACGGCTGTTACTGTTAATTCATTATAACAATCTCACACAGACTGTTTCTACGGCTGTTACTTACATACACACTCGCACAAAGGAAGAAATATTGCAAGGTTAACAATTTATCTTTTTTCCTCATTAAGGAATGACCCTTGCTAAATAGAGAAACACCTATTATTTACTTCGAAATATGTTTATTTCTCACTCTTATTAAAGTGGTTAAACTACGCTAAAAAGAGAAGCACTTAGTATTTATTGTGCCTAAAAATACAGTTGGTGGTCTTACAAGAACAAACAGAAAAAAGTGACTCCTAAATTAGGTCGTGTTACCTGTTACTGACCAGTTACCATTATTCAATTGATATTTAAATACGTATTTATCGTTCGTACAAAAATAACAGGCTGTTATTTAATAACAGATATTTGGATCTGTTATTTTTATGTAACAGTAACAGTGATAACAGATATCGTGTTTAACCTGTTACAACCTATCTCTATTACTGCGCATCGGTGCCAATCACTACGGGTAATGCAAGTATGATGTTACGTAAAACTTTGATAAAGCCTTTATATTCACATTAGTTTATAAATGATGCATTATCGAGAGTTATACAAGTGAGAAAGTGAGTAAAGAAATTACAAATGAGAAAATAAATTCAATTTACATTGGACCTTACGAAGCTTGGGCTTTGAAAACAGTAAAAAAGAAGGAAAACTCACCCATATTTGGCAAAATTAGTCCACATCATAGTCATGAACGTCACAATTCTTGCGTCATCTTCACTCATTGGCAAAGGCAGTCGTTCAAGCTCAAACAGATAAAACAATTCATCCATGTTGGTCGTAGCTGGGAGACTAGTATTAGTCAACAACCTTCCCAGATTCCTGTACCCCATGTGATTGAAAATGTACTGGTACACATCAACATCAGAATTATTCGTGTACATTTCAACAAAAAGCGACATTGGACCAACGTAAGCGAAATCAGAGTTCAAATTGATCAAGCCACCAATAACGTTTTCTTCCGAACTTATGTTGGCAAAATAAGTGTCTTTTAATAGCTCTCGGACTTCATTTTTTTCTTTTTTTGTAACGTTGAAACTCCTTTGATCGAGAACTGTAAAATCTTCGTTCTTAATCCTGTCCATTTGACTTGTGATAGTGTAATAATCTAAGGTGGAAGTTAACCCTTCAACAGTATTTAAGCCAAATATGGCTGGGGCTGCATTGAAAGATTCGGAAGTCAAGATATTAAAAGGTGTATCGCACAAGAATGGATCATCATCTAAATATTCTTCTACTGAAGGTAAAAATACAGATTTGCTGTTCATTTGGTTTCCAATTGCTTCTTCTAACTTGTTGATTGGAACATCTGTATAAATGTTTAACAGTTCTTCAGGATCTAGAGTTTTTACTCCAAGAGATTTAGCAACTTGCGATGCAGTAGCTAGAGGATTAGCATCAAAAGATTTTGGCGTAAACAGACTTCCACTCTCAGAAATGATCCTCTTAAAGAGTCCATTGCACGACTCGGAAAGAGTCAGATAAATAGCCGAAACTCCTCCACTTCCATGGCCAAAGACAGTCACATTATCTTCATCACCTCCAAAGTTTTTGATGTTATCCTTTATCCATCTCAAAGCTGCTCTAATATCTTTTAAACCAGCATTCCCTGGAGCCTTTTTAACGCCCAAGTTCAGGAACCCGAGAGCGTTTAGTCTATAATTGACAGAAACGACAATGACCCCATGGCTGACCAAGTAATGAGGGCCGTAGAATACAGGGGAACTGCTGCCAACGCCAAAGTCTCCACCGTGAAGGAAGACCATGACAGGTAAGGTGTCGTTATAAGAGATGGGGGCGTAAATGTTGAGGACGAGGCAGTCTTCATTTTCGCTGGGGGCGGCGAGGAGGTCGTTGGCAGGGAATTGGGGACATAAGACTAAGCGGTTATCTGCATTGAAGATTCCTTTGTGTGATGGCGGTTCTTCGGGTGCCTGTGGAAGAATTGAAAGGCTTAGATGTAAGTAAGGGTGTGAGTATTTGAAATGTTAATATAAGGGGTCAATGTTAGAACTGGGTTATAATGACCCACGATAGCGCAATGATCAAATGTCTGTGGCGGCAGCTACATCGCCAATGCGAACTTCGCTTCACATTGACGTCACGCAAAATCATGCATCGCGCCAGCTAAGTTTACCGCGCGATTAGGTTAAGAGCGTTTATTCTAAAAGTTGGCAACGCCGCAAAGCTAGCTGTCAAATATTTACCTGTTTTGATTAATTTGGCAAAATTAGTAGGAAATATGAAATATCGCTAACTAGTGAACTAGAACATTAATAATGAATTGCAATTTTAACACTGAATTTGGTGTTGTAACCGTTGTAGGTGTAAAAAGGCATTTGGAAAGTTTCCAAATACTTTTTTTTACGTCTAAAACTAAATATTCGGTGTTACGATATTAATTATTGCATTTCATAATCAATATTTTAGTTTACTAGTTAAACATTTTTCATATTTTCATACAGTAATATTGCCAAATTAATAAAAACAGCGAAATATTTGAGATTTATTTACGACGTTGCCCACTTTCCGAATGCACGCTATCTATACAATCGTCGGGCAGTAGCATACCAAACCCCAACGCGCGGTCGGTGGATCCTACCTTGTCTATGGAGGCTGAGTGCACTTTACACCCTGTTCCTCATCATACCTCTCTATATCTATTTTACGTTCACGTACGTCAGTTAGAATCATTGACATAGAAATAGGTTTACAAATAATATAACAAAGTCGTAGGAGTACACACTTAAGCACATTATTATGTAGAATTTACATAATTTCTGATGCATTACAACTACGCAATGCACCGAAGAAACAATGCAATGCAGAGATTTGTCTATTATAGAATGAACATTCCGTCGTCATGCGTCCACACGTACCATCAGAGAGCAATTAGATTTAATTTCTTAGAAGAATCTGACTGATGCGCACGTACGCGATTAATTTATATTAATTACTCACCAGGTATCTATCTTTGATAACAGCATATTGAATTCCACAATATTCATAGTACAATTCATTAGAAGCCAAGTATCCTTTAACTTTCCCTTGTTTCGTTTTCACAATCTTAGTCTTGTCTATGCCTAGAACTTGGCTAAAACCGATTAATAAAATAAAAAGGCTGAATGAGACTAGGCTGTATGCCATTTCCTTGGCCCTTCAATAAATAACTTAGAACTACATTTTGATTAAAATATGGCGGGTTTTATACAGCTGTTGTTACATAATTTTGTCATTGCAGCATTTAACTTTAATTTCTTTGTAATTTTGATATCATGGAGTTTTGAGCGAGCTGATAAAGTAAGCTAAGGTTCTGTACCTTTGATTTTAGGTGATTCAGCTACCCAGTCTTACCAAGGGATGTCGTATTACCCAGTTACTCTGTTGTGGAGGTCAGATGGGCAGTCGCTCCATGTAAAATACTAGTACTCAGCTGCATTCAGTTAGACTGGAAGCCGACCCCAACATAGTTGGCAAAAGGCTAGACAGATTGCAGATTGACTTAACTCAACACGGTACCTAACATCAAAGTTTGGTAAAAAAAAGAATTACAAACCAACCCACTAACTTTAATCTCGGAAGTCAGTGTCTTTGGATCAGTATTTAAGTTTTTTGCCACCGACTTCCGAAATTAAAGTTATTTTTTACTTTGTAGTTTGGAAGTCGCATGTATTTTCGGTGAAAACATTTTTTTTTTCTTTTTAGTGGGTTGATATGTAATTCATCAGTTCCACTTTACCAAATGGTGCTTTTCGAGAGCAAATACACGAGTTGCTATAAAAAAATACCCAAATCGCTATAGGTGTGCCTATATTTTTTGAAGAGTTCCCTCGATTTCCCCAAGATCCCATCATCAGATTGTGACCAAATGACAATGGGACTAACTTGGAAGTATACCCTTTCAAACAAAAAAAGAATTTTTCAAACCGATTCAGCCGTCTTCGAGTAATCGGGGAACATACAAAAAAAAAAATATTCCGACGAAACCTCCTCCTTTATTTTGAAGTAGTTAAAAAACAGAATATCAGTCATGACTTAGAATTTACTTTGATTAACAATAAGGCAAAATAGTATTATTATCCAGAGAAGCATTGATGCCATTTGATCACTGCGGTTCAACCATTCGGTCCACCAGAAACCACAAACAATTATGCGGGTGTGGAGTGCTACAGGGCTCAATTCTAGGCCCAGTCTTTCTCCCGTAGCCAGCAGCTGGAAGCAATGATATTTAAAGAGAAGAAAGAAGAAAAAGAGGGATAGGGGTTTTATTATAATACAAATTTAATTTTTTTTTCAAATTCAAAATATTTTTATTTCACATAAACCTACATGGGCACTTATGAAACGTCAGAAGCTAGGTGCACGGTTCCAATTGGTCGTTTCCTATGGAGAAGAGCCGGTAAGAAACTCCACGGTTACTCTTTTAAAAATAATTGGCTTTTACAGTTCTTTCAAATAACAGCGTGACTAGGTATGAAAACGTAGATAGGTTATACTCGCTCCGCAAGTGATACGTCAAAATGTTGATAATTAGCCACATTTTTTTCGTCTTGTCTCTTTTGCACTCCCGATACTTAATTACAACTGCCGTCCTACTCCCGTGTCTTCTAATAGCGAGAAATTGTGCCGTTATTGAAGTACGCCTTTTTACTTAAAATTAAACGTTGGTAAAATACGGGTATTTTACGGACTAATGAAGTTTTAAATTTTAATTTGTGCTGTCGGCCTCTGCACATAGATGATATTATTATAATCCATGGCATGGTGTTTCATATCTTGAATTCTTGACTTGAGAATTGAGTTTTGGGGATTTTTAGTACGCATGAGTCGCACGAGCCCATTTTTTTTTTTTTTTTTTTTAAGTTCCTATACTGCTTATATCTCTGGCTAATGACATTCAAATCCATTTATCCGTTAATAGTGAAGTAGTGACATACACATGATACACACGAACATACTTCCGTATTTGTAGTGTTTTAGTGGGTATGACTGTATGAGTACGTTTAATACGTTTTTTACCGTAAATTACCATATTTTACCGTAAAATACCGTAGATTACGTAAAATATTTTTTTACCGTATTTTACCGGGGTAATTTTACGGTTTTACATCCCTACAGTTATAAATAACATCATTGGCTGGATACCAATCTTTCGGCAATAATCATAATATTAGGAATGGTACCGCGCGGCCTAGGGAGCAAGAAGTTTTGAGTTCGACTCCAACTTAGTGTTACCATTTATTTACCGTCCGGATTTATCCGAACATGTCCGGCTTTTTGGCCCCCCGTCCGGACTATGTCCGGCCTTCTCGTTTGTTCGGACTTTTTGATTTAAGGGGATTTTCTTTAAAAAAAAATACTAAGAAGAAAAAAAATAAGATTAAAAAGTTAAATATTCTGACTTTTTTTGCAAATGTCGGGCTGTTTGTCAGGACTTTTCAAATATCGAAATGGTAACCCAACTCCCACTAAGCCTACGTTCGCACGAACGTAAAAATATCGCGGCGGGATTTTATCGCGCACTAGATTTTCAACTCTCAGTGTTAAGCCGAGCGTTGAGAATCCAACTGAGTGCAACTCAGCGTGGCGAAAAAAACACGCTGTTGAATTTTCAACTCTAGGCGCTAAGCAGAGCGTTGAAAATCCAGTGTGTGAAAAAGATCGCCGCGGGAATAAAGAACTTTCGTGAATCCATTCCTAAGCATTTATTTCAACACATATCATAAATCACGCGGATATTCCCCGAAGGATTAGGCAGAGGTGTACACCCACATTTCGCCAGTTATATTTAAGTCCCATGTAATAGGGGGCGAGCCTATTGCCATCAACCGGGCACAAATCCAGACTCCGGGCTGCTACTGAGGAATTCCAGATGGAAAAACCCAATAACACTTTGCCCGACCCGACCGAGAATTGAACCCAGGACCTCATGCTAAACAGTAGCGCTTGCGACAATTATACCAACGAGGCAGTCGACGATGATGAACATAATGACCATTTCAATAAATCATACGGAACTCTAAAAATAACAAGTTAAAATTTGTACGTGACATTAGAATGAATCTTGATAACAATATTAAAATCAATTAGTATCTACTTAATGAAATAATATGTAAGTATTACTTCATTCTTATCAGCTAGGATCTCGATAATTCATTATGTAATTATTGAACAATAATATTTGTGCATGGACAAAGCAAAAAAATACATTATGAACGTAAACGAAGAAATTTAAAAAACCCTCGCTACAAACATTTCCTCATTTCTCTTTCCTACTCCATCACCAGACCCTGTTCACCTATCTATAACCTATTCATTGAGACCATTCCAACGAGCCCAAACACGATATCTGAGCTGTAAGTTGGTAAGGGAGTTGGGTATCCTGTAAATTCCAGGTGATGCTGCAGCATCAGTTCAAGGTTACTATGTTCTTCTAATATCATTGAAGTAACAGAATACCAAATTTCAAATCGATCAGATCTGTGGACGATACTCAGATTCATTCAATAACTAGAAAAGATCTGATAATCTTCAAACGGCTGAACCGATATTGATAAAACATGTCTAAGAACAATCGCTAGAAAACCTGCTTTCAAACTTTAAAAAAATGCATTTAAATCGCTTCACCCGTTTATTAGCTACGGTGCCACAGACAGTCACACATAGCGGTCAAATTTATAACACCTCTCTTTTTGCGTCGGGGGCTAAAAAGGAGTATGTAAGTAAGGGGATCGTAGCTGGCTGAAATCTGTTGATTCTGCCTACCCCAATGGGAAAAGGGGCGTGAGTTTATTTATGTAGGTATGTATTAAACAATTATGTGATTAGGTATTGTTTTCCTTACAAAAACAATACGTCTACCGGCTGCAAACGATTACATCAAACCTAGGATCCGGGTACGGTTCCTGGGTGTACGAGTACCTATATAACCCAGGAATCGTACCCAGATCCGATTATTTTATTACCTATTTATCGGATCCTATTATTTATTATTAAGACGCAGATATATGAAACCTTTGACCTTAAGTGGTTAGCTTGCGCTGAGCTCACGCAACGCGTCGTACGTCCAGCCAGTAATGGACTCGCCCATCTAGGAACGCTGTCCCAAATTAGACGCATTATTAATTTATTATACATAAAACAAAAAGTATTTTAATAAAACACGTATACTAGAAGATCAATAATTAAATTATCTTTAAAATGGTGAAGGTATTAGAAAAATATGCTTGATAAATTTTACGTAATTGTCAGTTTTTTATCCGCGTTAGACATAAATTTAAAAATTAATTTCACTATGAAATACCTATAAACATAATCCGAAATATTCATATATTATGTGAAGTTATTAGGAACATACTTTTATTTCATATATATTTTTTCCAAATCATTAACACTACTCGTTTAGACGTGATCTTCAGTATAATATAATTAAAAGTCGCGTATCGTCGACTTACCTACCCCAATAAGTAGTAACAAAAAGTTTTATATAAGTAGGTATGGTATATTTTTACATCAGTCAGTTATGTCAGTTTCGGGGTTTTAGGTAGATCTAATGATATTGATATTTTGCCTTTTGATTTTAAACAAATAGACCATGTCGTACCCATGTTCTACCTCCATACGATAACAAAATTGTATCAAATCCACACTGCATCGTGCTAAAGTGATTATTCTTTAGTAGGAATAAATCAGAATATAAACAAACAAACCTATCAAAAACAAAAAGACAAACAAAGTATCAAATTCTTTTTTCGTTAGACAGGATAGTGTTGCCGGCTATAGATTTTTCAAATTCTACCGTTTTTATACTTATGCAGACTTACCTGGCCTTGCGTGGCCAGACTCCACTTGTCTTCTATAATAATCGTCATCTCAGTAGTCACTCGTTTTCTAGCCATATCATCTTTCACACAGTCCGTTCATCGTTTCTTTGGTCTTTCTGTACTCTTGGCATTTTGTCATCTTACTTTTACTCTAATCGCCAGATGACGTTGACTTTTGCCAATATGTGACAAGACAATACAACAAACAACCACAAAGAAATTAATAATCCTTCCTTTTGGCCCTTAATCACATTTTCATTGTTTTGGATTTTATTGTTTTAATTTACCCTCACATGACTCATGGTAATGATGCACGTTTAAAAACCTGATATGCAATAAACGAAATTATTGAAATTCTTAATTATTTTTTAATTCGCTATGAACATTTTCATAAGAATTTAGGATTAAGTAAAGTAATCTTCGAAAGTTTCTGTAATCAGCAAACTTTATTTTTTTCAAAGTTTTCTGTCAATTTCATAACATTTTCTAAAACAATAAAGTGAAAGTTTCCTGAAGTGAAGTTTCAAAACGCACACCAAACTTACGTTTTGACGTCCAAAATTGTGGTTACATCGAATTTATGAAATAAAATACATAAAATACTCAAATATTTACTAGTGTTACATAATTTATAACCGAAATACACAATAATTAGCATATAATACAGATTTCAGTGTAATTTGAACTACAAAGTGTTCGTGAGAAAAATCTTAACAAACGTCTGCCTACGTGTTGATTTTAGAAAATCTAATATAACTTCGTCCAATTATATTATGAGAGCTTATTAAATCGGCATAGTTATGAATAAAAAACTTGTGAGAACCGGCCCAAGGATCAGAATCACGAGACCTGCCTTAAAAACACGAAAAACGGACGACCCAGTTTCAATTTTCGACGACCGAAAATACATCTATTCTTGTCAGTACTGCCGCTTGAAATTTACTCAGAACAGTCAATATTTTCGCCACATGACTTCAAACCACGAGATCCAGCAGCAGGCAGCGACTTTTGAGTGCAATGAGTGTCAAATCGTCTTTAACAAGAAGAGCAATTTAGACCTCCATTGTCAAACACATCACCAAATGAAATCGAAGTCAAAATGCGAGAGTTGTGCGATCACATTCAAGTCCAGGTATTGTTTACGTCGCCATTTAAAACTAAAGCAGCTTCTACAAGAAAATTCGTGTTATAAGTGTCAGAAAAAGTTTACAAGCAAAGAGGGTTTAACCAAGCATGTAAATAATAAACATACATTTAAAAATGTAACTTTTCAATGTGATCTGTGCTCTTTGAAGTTTAAAGCTGAGGAATCATTGCGGAGTCATTTAGCTAGAATTCACAAGAAGTTATGATTTTTTAGGAAAATTTTGTTAGATTAAGTTTTTTGAACAGTTTGAAAGATTTCGTACACAATTTTTGAGTGTAGATTCTATGTAAATAGTTATTGTAATTTATAATCATGTTGTATTTCTTTAATAGTCGTTGTAACTAGCAGAATGTTGCACTAACTTGCAAACCTATGTTTACGTTTGTCGCCATTATGTAAGGTATACTGTATGTACTCTGTGTTTTTGGTCACATTATACACAAATACTGCTAAGAAAATAAATCTAAATACTTCTAATTGCTGGCCCATACAAAAATGACAATCCCTGATAAAATTGTAACATCCTTGAAGTTGCTAATGTGGACTAAAATGCTTCTGAAAAGTTAGGTTAATAATGTAAATATGAACTACATAATATTTATTTTAAAAGAACCCAATGATTTCAAATCATTATTATAAATATCAACCGTTCAATGAGAAAAGAAGAAAATTGGTCGAAGTAGCAATGCTTGCTCCCCCAACTAATGCGACGTCCAAGATGTACACAGCTGAAATAATGATGAGGATATTGTATTTGTCACCATTTGCATACTTTATGTTATGTGTCATTATTATATTTCTCATCAGTGTAATTTGCTTCAGGCTGTTGCGTTTGAATAAGTAAATACACTCCCGGACTCTTAAATCAAGCCACCATGCAAATCCATGTTAGATATAAAGGCTTAGAACATCAAAATAATGATGACTCAAGAAAAAGTTTTTAGGCATTTTTGATGCCGACATATTGGCGATCATTTTGCGTGTCATTGTTCCGAATTTGAATTCACAACCATTTAAAAAGTTCTACACAAAAGGTGCAGGGTGGCTCGATTCAGAAGTCTAGGAGGACATTAAAAATTTCATAGCCATATTTGCAACTTTGAAAGGATCACCTAAAAGCTTGCATCTTTGTAAATTCTTCAATGTAATAGGGAGGAATGAATTTAAATTTTTAGTAACAACACAAAATGAACTGATTCAATAAATAATCTGTGATTTGTGCAAGGGAATTAGAAAGAAGAAAAGGGGAATGCTAAAGAAAACCAATATGTGCCTTTTTACACTAAATAAGCTATAAAAATATTATGGTAGCAATATTATGGACTACTTTCTGTAAAAAAAATATTTTATACATATGGTTGTTCCAAAAGTATTTGATGAAAGTGTAAACAAACCAAGATCAAGTTAAATTCTTATGCAATTACTCGTGTTTACGTATTCATATTACAATTTATGGCGCAGGCTGGCAGACGGAACGGCAGAGGATTTTAAATTCTAATCTAAATAAGGTATATATTTCAATGCTCGGTAAACAAGCTTGGAGCATCGCAGCGCAGTTTTCCGGCGATCACCGAGCATTGAAATATATACCTACCTTATTTCGATTAGATAAGTATGAAATTCAATTAATAAATTTAAAATCCTCTGCTGTCTAGTCCGCCACACACACATACGTTTTCTGATCTATTTGTTAACATTTGCATTAGATAGTTTTGAAACAGTATTATACCCTACCATTCTAAATTGGAAGAGTTTTTGCCTTGTTACTCTATTGTTTGCAATAGTGATGGCTGGACCTACGTCCTGGATTCAAGCAAAATTATTTTAGGTTTACCATAGGGCAATCTCAATATTAGCCTAGAGTCTTATCTGTGTCTGGTTAATAACCAAAGGCTTTCCCCCACTCTGCCTTACCTTGAAACTAATAATATGACTGAGGATAATTTGTCTGCTTACCCCAATTAGGTAATACAGGCGTAATGTTATGTATTTATAGTTGTTTAAGTTGTGCATTCAGTCAATTGTAGAATTTTTTAATATTGCTTTTTTAGCAACAATTAATCTATTATAAAAAACGGCGTGGTTGATAAAAATCATGTTTAAAAAAAGTCAAAATCGGATTTGTTTGATTTAAATCGGATTTATTCGATTTAAATCGGATTTATTTAATTTAAATCAGATTTTTTTTATTTATTTACATATTTCAATCATTTTTCACTTGGAAGTCAGTTATTATAAAAAAACAAATCTTTGTTTTTTTTAAATCACTTGAATTTAGTCAGACTGGAAGCCGACCCCAGCATAGTTGGGAAAAGGCTAGGCAGATTGATTGACATGATTTTGATCACGATTAAAATCAAGTGATTTAAATTATCTCAACCCTGAAAAATAGTGTCTTTTAAAAGGTTTATTGTCGAGTAAAATTCATTTGTCGTTTCTTAATATTTCTGCTTTAATAATAGTACCAACTAATGTTATACTGTTCTGGTATATACAATTTTATACACAAGTTTATGAATTTTGTCTAATTATTAAAAATATTTGTAATGTGTCAAATCATATTTTAAGTAAACACACACATACATGTCTGTAGCTTGACCAAAAGCATGGAAGTGGCTTGTGCCATAACAACTTCTGTTTCGTGACGATTAATAGCTTGCAAGCTAAGCCAATCTGCCTAGCATTTTCTCAACTATGTTGGAGCCGCCTTTCATCCTACTGAATACCAGTATTTCACATGAAGCGACTGCCTATCTGACTTCGAAAACCCAGTAACTGGGTAATACCTTACCCTTGGTAAGACTATTTGTCAGACTTCGGACTTCTGACTGGGTCACAACTGTCAAAGATTCACGAATGACAGACTGGCCCAACGGCTTAACGTGCTTTCCGAGGCACGGAGAGATTACGTTATAGGATGGATGTCCACCCATCTACGAACCCACCGCGGCAAGCGTAGCTTTACCTTCTATCGACCCGTGGGGCTGTTATCATT
The DNA here is from genome assembly GCA_916610215.1 of Omphaloscelis lunosa. Classification (NCBI taxonomy): domain Eukaryota; kingdom Metazoa; phylum Arthropoda; class Insecta; order Lepidoptera; family Noctuidae; genus Omphaloscelis; species Omphaloscelis lunosa. The sequence goes on from OU744270.1 coordinate 8,019,859, forward strand.
TAGCCATGAGCCCCCTAAAGTTACAGGCATGTGTGTAACAGGCTTATGTGCTGCAGTAAAAATACTCTCATAGTATATTAATACTGCAATGGAATCGAAAGTATAATAAGCTGTAAATTTTTCATAATCCCTTGCACAAATAAAAGTATTTTCTATATTTTATCTTTAAATACATAAAAATCAATTGCCGTACGTTAATCTCGCAAAAACTCGAAAACGGCTCGACCGATTTTTGTTTCTTTTTTGTTTTATTTGCCTCAATACCTGGGTGGTTTCGGAAAAAATAAAATTAGGAAAAACCCAAAGGAACAGCCGAAAAATAAAAAAAAAATCTAAATTTCTGGTATGAAGTTTAAAGTTCACCGGGTTATCTAGTAAATAAATAAAAATTAAATGCTGTTTGTTGAGTGCATCATTAGAGAACGGCTGGACTAATTTTACTACTTTTATTTTAAAAATTTCATAGTTGTCTGAATTAGATTTTTATGGAAAGAAAACTTTGTTAAGTTTCCCGGGAAATGTTCAAATTCAGGAAAAACGAAACATCCTTTTGGTTTTTCATTTTTTAATGAACTATTGAAATTTTAGACAGTGTCCGTTTGTCGGGTCAGCTAGTTATACATTTTGGTTGCACCTGTAACCTCTTTATTTTCACACAATTAGAAAAAAAAAATATTTTATATTTTTTTTTATAGAAGTTATCATGTGAATATTAACTTTAATTTAAGAGTACTTTTTTATATTTATTTTTGTACTTAAGTTATATTACTGCTTTACTTACTTTAAATCTAAGTTATTTTGTAAAATTAATACCCCTACCCAATGCACTGTTTTTTTTTTTTTGTAAATAATTATTTTCTTTTGATTCTAATAAACTGCAATGCAAGATATATTAGGAAATTTTGCCTTTGTTATTTAATAAATTTTACTATTATTTTTGTCGGCCTTGTTGGTTCTATTATTGCATGAGGTACTGGGCTCGATTCCCAGGATGGGCAGTGTTATTGGGTATTTCTCAGTAACAACCCGGAGCCTGGATTTGTGCCCGGTGATGGCAAAAGGCTCGCCCCCCTATTACATGGGACTTAAACATAACTGGCGAAATGTGGGTGTACTGTAGGTAGGGTAGGTCACCTCTGCCCAACCCTTCGGGGAAACAAGGAGTGATGTTATGCATGTTATGTAACTGCTACTATTTTTGTCTAAATTATGCTGGACATGTAACTGTATAGCAATAAATTCTTGTGTAATTTTGTAAATAAAAATGCTTATGAAGTTATAAAATAAAAAGTAATAATTTTATCTTGCGTTGCCTTGTCTTTATTGATGCCCGTTTGTCAACAATTTTGTAACAAATTTGATTTTTTTTTAAATGGCTACATCGAAAACTGCACTTTGTGCTCACATTGTGATCTAGAGCTACGGTTTCACAGAACACATTACTCGAGCCCAAACTTTAAACTCGTACGGTTTCCTAGAAGAGCGGTGGCCGCCATAAAATAACGGCCGTCATAGAAATCTGTCATTTTGACACTTGGTGTCAAAAAATGCTCTGTTTATGGAAAGCCGATAGTGTGTGTTAGGGTTGCCAACGTTTTTTGAGAAAAATTGTGTATCAAGTTCTTTTTAAAGGAAAAAATAAATTATCTGGAAGAAAAAAGAAAATGTTTTTATTCCCTCAAAAACATGTTTTTGGGCAGAGATGTACAAAGTTGTTTTAAAAAAGTTTTAAAATACAAAATGCAAATCGTTTTTTAATTTACCATTTCAAATGCAAAATACTTTTGCTTTTTGTATTTTAAATACTAAATGCAAAATACGTATTTTCAAAATACTTTATTAAAGTAAAATACTTGTAGATGAAATTAGTCTTAAAAAATCAACACTTTCTTCTTGAGATAATAAACACTAATAACGACGTCGAATCAGAAAGATTGGTAATCGAAGTAAAACCAATCTCGTTATAAAGCGTAGCGCGTAGCGTCATGTTCAACAGATAACTACCATTTTGTTTTGTCATCTTGCACACAGACTTGCAAGCTTGCAGCACTTGCGGGTGGGGCCGGATTTGGCGGAGAGCCAGTTTGGCTTCCGCAGTGAGCGCTCTACGGTGGACGCCGTCATGCGCGTGCGGGCCCTCACGACGGGGGATGCTGTGGCCCGGTGTGGGGTCGTCTTGGCGTTGTCTAGACATCGTCAATGTCTTCAACAACCTGCCTTGGAGTTGCATCGGGGAGGCACTCCGGATGCCGACCTACCTCTGTCGTGTGTTCGAGGCCTAATATCGTGCGGTGTCCCATAGGGATCGGTCCTGGGGCCGCTTCGGTGGGACATCGGATACGAATGGGTGCTGCGCGCCGACCTTCTTAGTGGCGTCAGCTTCGTTTGCTACGCTGACGACATGTCAAGACAGTCATGACAAGTCCGAGGCCATGTGTTTTGATGATCCTCGGAATGCGCCACCGTCGGGTTCCCAGGTAATAGCGGGAGGGGTTCACATCGGTGTCGAGTCGACGATGAAGTATCTGGGACTCGTCCTCGACAGCCGGTGGAATTTCGTTGAACATTTCCAACGTTTGGCTCCTAGACTGGAGCGGGCCGGGACTGCCTTGAAGCGGCTCCTGCCCAATGTAGAGGGTCCAAACGCCTTCTGCCGGAGGCTCTACGCGGGTCCATGGCCCTTTATGGCTTTATGGGGCAGTGAGCCGGGTGATCGCGTCCCAAAGGGTTATAGCCATCCGGCTGGCCCGAGGATACCGCGCGGTCTCCTGTGAAGCTGCGAGCCACCTTGCCGGATTACCGCCATGGGATCTGGAGGCCAGAGGAGGCGAAACGCCGGGGCTTACACTGGGGTGACGCTGAATCGGGTATACTCGGATCCAGTCGGTCGGGACGCTGAATCGGGTATACTCGTCTCCAGTCGGTCGGTGACGTCGAATCGGGTATACTTGGCTCCAGTCGGTTAGGACGCTGAATCGGGCATACTCGGCTCCAGTCGGTCAGTGACGATGAATTGGGTATAATTGGCTCCAGTCGGTCAGTGACGATGAATTGGGTATAATTGGCTCCAGTCGGTCAGTGACGATGAATTGGGTATAATTGGCTTCAGTCGATCGGAGACGTTGAATCGGGTATACTCGGCTCCAGTGGTCTTAAGTGCGCACCATCTTTTTTATCATAAAATAGCGTACAGGACGGCGCCGTGTGAAAGGTCGCTAAGAAGTTGATCTACGCTAACAAATATTGTCAATATGCATTGTGTCTATTATGAACTTTGAACCCACTTATGTTGTCTTTATTGGCAATAGCACAAATTTTATTTTTAAGATAAATGTAACTGCATCGAGAATCACTCGAACTTACTTTACAGTAAGTATTTATTTTATATTAAAATTATACTTATGACCTTTTTGCTGTTGATTTTTATTACTTTATGAAGGCAAGGTGTTAGCTGACCGACACAGTTAGATAACTGGGTGCAATATAACCCATTCTCCAAATATTTGCGAATTACGACACGACTAACATTTGTTAAATTAACTTGGTCTGTAAAGTAAGTACTGTATCATGTTGCAATGAAAACTTCATTTTGGTATGACTAAATAAATCTTTTTTTTTTTTTCTCAAGATTTTGTTGAAGCATGATTTTTGTATGGTACAACAAAATATCGGGGAGCAAACCACCACCTCTTAAAACAGTATTATTTTAATATTACTCAACAGTGGGAAAGTGACGGAGCTATGCAGGACGTATAGCTACATCTCTTTCTCACTGTCAATTATTATTGCTTACGGCTGTAATGTCAACTTTAGCTAAAACTTAGATAGTAGGTTTTAGCTAAAGTTGACATTACAGCCGTAAGTTTGTTTTTACTAAAACAGCCTTATGAAAAACCTGCAAGAGGTACTTTTGTAAAAAAAGGAATTGTAAGTAATTTAATTCAGGATATCTTTGTAGTCGCGAAATAGGGGAAGCGACAATAGCCCAACGGTTAAGCCCGCTGGCTGGCTAACGAGCGGCCGCGAGTTTGATCCCCGTTCTTGCACTACATGTGAACCCACTCCTAAAACAAGCATGTTAGTGCTATGTGCTAGAATGTTTTTGAAAGAATAAAATGTAAATACAGGGTCAAATAGAGTTAAACACAAAAAAAAATATGATAATTTTTTTTTTTTTGTTTTCGCTGATATAGTCTTGTTACTTGAAGTACGAGTTGAGAAATCTGTACAGAAAATATCTTCCATAAAGTTCCCGCGGCACGTAGCCGACGTGAGCACGGACGTAATAAAATCGCGGCGATTTTTTTCGTGCACTGGATTTTCAACTCTCGGCGCAACGCGAAACGACCCGACCGTGAAGCCGGACTGTCGCTTATAAGAGGCGGTCGATTCATGCAGCTTTTAACTCTAGTTCTACTGATTGATAAGGGCTAATATCGTCTGTGACCAACTAAATCATTCAAAATAATAAAAATGCAACATTGAAAATTAAAAAGAAAAATCGAGTGACGTGGAGCGCGCGTCAATGTCAAACCGCGGGACTTGACAGTTACAACGTCTCATTTTATTAACCGACTTCCAAAAAGGAGGAGGTTATATGTTCGTAGCGTATGCTTGTTTTTCCACTGTATGTCCACCGATTTATCAGTCAATTATGGACCGATTTAGAAAATTCATTTTTTTTTTTAAAGCGTATGCTCTCAAGATGGTCTCATACAAATTTTATTAACTTTGCTTGGATAGTTTTTGAGTTGGCTTCAATAATTCGTATTATTTCCCCACTTAGTATGTGGATGATATGATAAGTTCATGTCACTTTTATTTACATAGCAGGTAGTACCACAACTAAAAAGTGAAAAATAAAAACTTTTTACAAAAAGAAAATCAACCGACTTCAAAAAAAAAACACTACAAAGCAAAAAATAACTTTAAAGTCGGTGGCAAAAAACGAATATTCAAAACCAAAGACATCGACTTCCTAAGATTAAAGTTATTTTTTGCTTTGTAGTGTTTTTTTTTGGATGGCGGTTATTATTTCTTTTTTGTAAAAAAAATATATTTTATGAATAGAGTTCGCGCCACCGCGGTAATCAACGCGTTGATGTCTTTTTAATGGTCAAAAGTTGGTGTCGTCACAATGTCGCGAAGTTAATGGTTTAGTCCTATCTCAAAAATGCCCAATGCGCCTAAATAAGTTTTCACTTCAAAAATGTAGTTCCACAATTTTCCGGCGGACTTCAGTGGTATCGCGAATTCTAGGTACACTTACTAATATACTGGACTGCTAGTATTGTTTTTCCATCAGACATTTCGCAGTAGCAGCCCGGAGTCTGGATCTGTGCCCGGTTGATGGCAATAGGCTCTCACCCTATTACATGAGACTTAAACATAACTGGCAAAATGTGGGTGTAGGTTCTAGATAGGTACACCTCTTCGGGGATTACGGTGCTACTTGCAGACTTCGTGCAGATTACTAGCATCCGTATTCCTGGCACAACACTAAATATGTAGGCTAAACTAACTCTGACATTTGAAAGGTCGAAAACCTGGTACTGAGATAAACTGAGATTGTAACTTATATTGTAAAAATACTTAACAAATAAATAATAGTTTAGATGTATATTGCAGTTTTTTACTTATTTCCCTCTCATTTTGAACCTATTGGTAGACGGGTCAGTACTTCAGCTTCAGCAGTAGACAGAGCAGCAAAATAGTCAAGCAGTTTTTCATTGAATAATTGATATTGAACTCAATTTTAATTAATGTAGAGATTAAAATAGCGTGCAAGAGATGATTCCCCGCGTTTATGGCGCAGTCGATCAATTTTTCATTGATTAATCAATTGTGAACTCAATTTTAACCTAAATAGACTTCAAAATAGCGTGCAAGAAATAATTTCAGTGGCGTGTTCGAACATGCTCGCGCATATTTTCCCTCAAAATTGGTGTGACTGACACTGGCATGGCCATCGTCCGGGATTTTAATTCTGATAACACAAAAAAAATATAGCTAATTAGTCGAAATTTGTCGCCAAATATCAGAATTTTTCGGTCAGTGGTTCAAAAGTTATAAGGGTTTATATAGCTGATCTGGGGAGCATCTCCCCAGCTTGGCCCTATTGGATCTCAAAAGCTAGGGTACCTAGTGAAGCGAATTTTGTCGCTAATTTGTCGCAATTTTTCGCCATGTCATAGATTTAGTCGGGTCTTAGTTTAGAAAAGCTAGATCGAAGATAGAAAAGAAATAAGCTGGTGTGTTTTCCTAGAGAGCACTTTATGACACTGTAAAGTTAAACGCCATCATTTTCATGAGTCATCACTGCGGCCGGTATGTGGCCACCGCTCTTCTAAGAAACCGTAGCTTTATACAAACTAACAGCCCCGGATTTACGCCTAGGCACATAAGGCACTGGCCTAGGGGCCTTGATAGCCTAGGGGCCCCATTCACCCAGTTCCCCAACCAGATAGCTTGACTATAATGATGACATACTTAGCATAGACTGCCTTATTTTGAATGTTTATTTATACTACCTACTTAATTAAAGTCAGATAAAAAATAGTAGAAAAAAAAGTTTAAATTTCCTATACTAGTACATTTTATTTTCAAAATTTCCAAAATGGATTCGCTTCGGAATGGGGGGGGGGGGGCTCAAAAGTCGAAGTGCCCTGGGTCTGTAAGTCCGGGCCTGCAAACTAAACATGGTGCTACAGACAGAAGCGTGGTGATTTCACGAACAGGTGCCTGGAATTGAACACCGTAAGAATAATCCGCGTCTTCAATGACGGTAGGTAAAGCGAACTGGGAAATCAGTCTCGCTACCAACTTGCTGACTAAGTAATTCGTCCTCTAGTCAGCTAATAGATATGTAACTTTTCAAAATAAGAAGCGATTTCCATAATATAAATACACGTAGTAGACATGAAATTGTGAAACCCTAATATAGATTAACTAAAACAAAACAAGCAAGTCATTTCTTATAAACAGAATCCGCTTTTATAACAAGTTCTTCTTCTTTTTTTAAAAAACGTTGCCCCACACTAGGAATTTCTCCTGTATTGTGGGTGCGTTTACAAACATTTAAACTCACATACACAAACAGCCAGACCCGGAACAACTACTTGTAGATCATACAAATATTTGTTCCGTGCGAGAATCGAACCCGCGACACGCAGCGCAGCAGTCAATCGCTTAACCGCTGCGCCAACCGTGCCGAAGTTGCCAAAGTCTGTTACAGAACTTAGCGATGGGAAGTTCAAAACCCACATCAAACGTGTCCTTATCAAGAAAGCATATTATAAAATTAAAGACTATGTTGAAGACAAGGAAGTTTGGCAATAATTCCTTCTGCACATGTGGCTTCCCGGGTGTTATGAAAAATAACGGCATGTTATGAAAAATAGCGGCATGTTATGTAAGAGTCTATTAACTGCTCCCAAATTACCATGTTTATTTTAAATTTTATTTTTTTACATTCGTCCTTTACATATTCATCCTATTATTTGACATTATATACCTACGAGTTAATTTCAACTCTTTATTAGTGGCTTTTGTTCACATGGTAATTATTCAGATTTATTACAGTTGTAATAGCAATCATGTAATTGCGTTTAATTAAAATAGGTTTTTATTTTTATTAATGTATATATCTTTTGTATAGATTCTTTTCTATTTTGTAAATGTGAGAACGCTGTAGGCTTAGTGGACTGTAGATTTGTTGACCATTTTCTATTTTCTTAAGTACCTGTTAGGTACTTATTGAAAGACCTACACTGTCCTCCCATACCTAGTCACACTGTTATTTGAAAGAATTGTAAAAGCTAATTATTCTTAAAAGAGTAACCGTGGAGTTTCTTGCCGGCTCTTCTCCATAGGAAGCGACCAACTGGAACCGTGCACCTAGCTTCTGACGTTTCATAAGTGCCCATGTCGGTTTATGTGAAATAAAAATATTTTGAATTGAATTGAATCAGCCACCAAACCGCACCGGGCCTACGTGGTGGATTACTGCCCACTCCCTCTCACAGAGAGGAAGCCTGCGCCCAGCAGTGGGAACAAAATAGTCTGATTATGTTCTGTAACAACAGGCAGGCGTGGTCGCTGCCCAAAATTTTGGGAGGTCACCATGGGTGCCGAAGAATATTTTTAGGGAAATATTTAACTGGTCCCCTAAAAACTTTTTGACCTTCTAATGATGCACACTTTTTTAAATAAATATAACTCTTTTTAACTTTCTGATCTTTTCTCACAGTTGGTTACCGTAATTAAGCTAGGGTACCCTGACTAAAGGGATTGTTAGGTCAGGTTAAAACGGAACCGCGCGCGCGCAGAAGTACTGGCCGGCGAGCTCTACATCCAAGTTCGTCGCTGTTATTTGGCTATTTTTTTTTTAGGACACCAAAATAGAAATCGTTTGAGGTTCACAAAAAGAGGCGCAATCATTATAATAAAACTTTCAATAATAGGACCCCCCCCCCCCCTCCACCCTGGAATTGCGCCTAGCTACAGGAATATAAATGAAACAAAAAATTCAATATCTGTCTTTTATATTACGCGCTCAAGCAAAAATACAAAAAACAATAAGTTTCCGATACAAAACGTATATAAACAAGTCTACATCAAATTCTCCTAATTCTTATAAAACGAAATACCTATGACGATGTAGGTACTTAGGTATAATATCCGGCCGTAATTATGACACATCCGAAAGTGCCAGAGGGATAGTGTAGTAATATCGACAATGTGCCATATTTACGGCCGTATACTGTAGTACCATCAAAAATGTGCCATATTTACGGCCAGAAACTTTAGTTACACCGACATTGTGCCATATTTACGGCCGGGTATTGTAGTAACATCGACAATGTGCTAAAATTGGACTAGTCTCTGCCCACACATTCAAATTCTAATTTAAATCTAATCGTTTTTTTATGTTCGTTCGTACCTATTTATTCTTTAATAAAGGTAGGTACTTTTTACTACAATTCAATTACAGATTACAATACGACCGATGAATTATGGCCGGTCTCTCCGAATTTTCGCGCATGTTCTCTCCAGGACAGTCGCCTCATGTCACCATTTGGTTTCGAAATATTTAAAAAATTGCGAAGCCTTCTCTGCGAAGTTCGCACCGGCCATGATTCATCGGCCGTATTGTACGAGATTCAAATACTTCAGACCAATTAATTATAAAATCATAAATAACTTTCTCTGGGAACAAATAGGTTAGTTACAATATAGATAACAATGTGTGAAGAGGAACGCGGTCAAGTGGTCGTTGGCGTCCATTCCATACTAACGTATTCCTCTCTTTTCTCCCCGGTTAATGATACTAGTTTAAATATATTATTTACGACTACTATTTCCTTATTTCTTGCGTTTTTAGCGTTTTTTTTTTTTATATTTTCAAAAAGTTTATTTATTTATTTTTATTAGGGAGTGCCTCCGCTGCCGGCGCCGGTACCCAAGAATAAATTGGGAACCGGCAGTACATTACTGCCGGCAGCCGTGATTAAAAATATCGGCTGCTGGCGCCGCCGGCTCCCATAGTGGACACCGGTGGCAGCGCGGCGTTTATAGAAAACCCAGTATTCATAACTCCAACCAACTAACCCTAACTAAAGTATTTTTTTGTATATTCTAGTCGTGTTTGCAACTCGCCGGCCGCTGTCCGGGCACCGCTCGCTTCGCTCGCTCGGCTCGTGCGTAGGGGGTTACAGTTCTAACCTGACCTAACTTTTTTTGCGAGTAAAAATTTTTAACCGGATCTAACTAGTTCGGTTCCGGGTAGTACTTGATTACTGAAATATGGAAATTATTGATTATGAAAATATATTAACCCCGCCTATCTACTCCAAATACCAAAATTGCCAATCCCATTTGCTTTTCAAAGTCAGCGCCGGCAGCCAATTCAGCAACCGGCACCGGCAGCTGAGGCACTTCCTTTTTATTAACATAATTACAGTTAGTAGGTACCATCGCGGTCACGCATATCTAACTACTTGAAAACAAAATCCCGTGCACACGATGACCACATCTATTTACTGCTGCTTTTTTTTTTTGTAGGTAGTCGAGCGCTATAGCAGCCGAGCGCTGCAAGCAGGAATAGTCCTTACGGTGTTCAGATATGCGTGTCCGCGATAGTACCTGTGGAATGAACACCAACGACGATCAAGAGATCGCGGTTCCTCGTAATAAATTAATGTTTGCTTTAAAAATGTAAGAAAACTACAGGCGGTTATTCGCAATAATTCAAATAATAAAAAAGGTGTTATTGTCATTTATACTAAGGAATGTAACTGGAAACATTTTGTAACACTTTTTACAAAATAAAGCCTTGGTAATTTCAAATACATAAATTATTTACATGTTTTTACAAGTTTGTTTATCTAAACATAAGTTTTTTTAGTATTATAAAATTATTTTATCGGCCAAGTGCGTGTCGGACCACGCACAAAGGGTTCCGTAGTTGGAATGAATTTATCCCAAGAACAAACTTAACATTGTAGTTGAAAAACACGTTCTCCCATACATACATTCCAGCTGCAAATGTAAGTTTGTACACACAATACTGAGAGATTTACAATGTTATTTTAAGATCATAAACTTCTTATAGGTTTTCCTGTAATCTATGAGTAAAGAACCATTCTATGTTTTTTTTTTTTTTCAAAATTTTTAGCTCAGTAGTTTCGGAGATAAGATAACGGTAAAATTTCATTTATTTTCTTAAATATCTTTGAAGGGTATGAAAAAAAAATTGAGATCCTCACAATAAGCCCTTTCATTTAATATGTCACACATTGCAGTTTGCAAGACTTTAAGTTTTAATTTTCCTATTTGCCCCCGAAAAGTGAATTTTCAATATTCATTTATTTACGTTACACGTCCGTGTTTGGGTCACAGAAATTCATATGTGTACCAAATTTCAACTAAATTGGCCGAGTAGATTCGGAGTAAATTGGCTGTGACAGATGGGCAGACAGACACACGAGTGATCCAATATGGGTTCTGTTTATTCCTTTTGAAGTATGGAATCCTAAAAATATTTTACAATCAACAACAAAAAAAAAATCACAATAAGCTGCCATAGCCTCAGCAAAACCGAGAGCAACGCAAAATACAGAAATGTTTGATGACATGGAATAATGAACCTTATTAACAGTAGCATAAAGTGCAAGTTTTACGAACATAGACATCAAAATGCTCCTCAGGCATGCTTGTTTGCACTTTACATAAATGAGTTTAAGGTTTATTATTCGATGTCATAAAAAATCATCTATTTTTCTTGCCTTGTGGTTATTTATGAGACAAAAAATGTTGTATAAAAATGTAAAGAAAATGGCTTTTATATAAACACTTTATAGCTTAAAGCAGCTCTTGGCTCAGCCAAGACAAAAAAGGAGCAAAACCTAGAGGATTTTTTGTGACAATGAGCCTTATTATTAGTGTCATTAAGTACACTCTAGTACACCCAATGATATTCATATCTGCATCAATGTTCATACAACTTTGAACCTTATCTACGATAAAAAGTTAATTTCTCAATGTTATCAGCAATCCCCCACTCTGACCATATTTATGGTCTGCATTAGCCTTATTCTATAAAAATATTTTTAACATACACTCGAGAGCAATGAATCCGGGTCACTTAAAGAATCCTAAAAATCTCGGAAACTAAAAATGCTAGGTTAATGCAATAAATTGTATTTAATAGACAATGTAATACTCCCTAAATGAAAGTAAAAAAAATATGAGTCACCATACATTTTATTAACACAAAATTACATAAAGAAAAAAACTGCTGATCTCTCCTTAAAACAAAAATAGGAAACATGAAATTTTTGAACTTTATTACGATTTTCTTGAATTTTAATACTTCGTATTGCCTCCTCGTGCTTCCATTACTGCGTTTACGCGGTTTGGCATGCTGTACACCAAGTTCCTTATACGATTTTGGGGAATATTCTCCCATTCCTCTGTGAGAGCAATTTTGAGCTCACGAAGCGTGATTGGGGGAGGGTTTCGTTGTTTTACGCATCTGCCTAGCTCGTCCCAAGCATGCTCGATCGGGTTGATATCCGGGCTACGCGCTGGCCACTCCATACTAGTAATGTTCATCTCTTGATTAGTATTATTGATTATTATTTGATTATTATTATATTAGAGGTAGTCATTCACAATCCTACCTGTATGAGGTCGGGCATTGTCATGCATAAATATAGCATCCTCACCTAAATTGACCATAAATGGACCAACGTGATCATTGAGGATTTCTTCCACATATCTTACGCTAGTTAAAGAGCCGTTTTCTATGATCACCAGCTCTGTGCGACTTTCAGAAGAAATTCCGGCCCACACAAGTACAGACCCACCACCGTAGGCTACTTTTTCTTCGATGCATGCTTGCTTGAATCTTTCCCCTGGTCTTCGATACACTCTGTGTCTTCCATCGTGCTTGTAGAGCATAAATTTTGATTCGTCGGAGAACATAACTTTTGACCAATCTTCAATACTCCAATTTACGTGGCTCTGGGCATATCTTAGTCTTGAAATACGATGCCCACGCTCCAGTTTAGGGCCGTTTGCAGGTCTAAGGGGTTTTAAGTTAGATTCAGCAAGCCGACGTCTTACTGTCCATGCACTTGGGTTACTTCCTCCGAGGCGTCGAAACTGATTTGTGAGTTCAGTTCCTGTGAGAAAGCGATTTCGAAGCATGGTGTTCACCAAGTATCGGTCTTCTCGTGCTGTGGTACACCTGGTTCTGCCCGTTCCTGGTCTGCGTAGGTTAGAACCAGTTTCTTCGTAACGTCGGAGAACTCTTTGTACTGTTGACAGCGACACACCGACAGTCCTGGCTGTATCGCGCTGACTCCGGCCGGTTTCCAGCATTGTAATTATTCTGGTGCATTCTTCAGGCGTAAGCGACATAATTTCAGCTTGAATAATGAATATAGAGCACTATCAACATGGTTTATGTACCCACATAAATGACAGATTACAAACAAAAGCAAAACCAAATGCTGTAATTTCGTAGTTCCATCTGCGAAAGTGGCCCTTTTTCAAATTTGATTTTTTTATGATATAACTTTACAATAACTAAGAAGTTTTAATACCTTCATTTAAGGAGTATTACATTGTCTATTAAATACAATTTATTGCATTAACCTAGCATTTTTAGTTTCCGAGATTTTTAGGATTCTTTAAGTGACCCGGATTCATTGCTCTCGAGTGTATTTCCTATAAAATTGGTAAATAATAGTATTATTATCACACTAGCTTACTTAAAAATTCTAATTTAAACTTCCCGCTTCTTTGTAAAATAAAATTTAAGGTGTGTTTTTCAACGCTTTTTACCACAGGTATAATGACCAACCGTTATTGATTATATTGTTTTCCATGTTTTTGTTTAGTGTCAGTGCTTACTAACATAGTCGTAAATTTTACAAACAATCTTGTTGAATCTTGGTTACTTGAATAAAGAAATTATATTCTATAATAATCTATGAGCAAGGATGGCAAAACCTTAACAAAATTAATCTGTCAATTTTTTTTCTGTCCCTGCTATAAAATATATATTTTTTTAACAATTAATAATAATAACATAGGGTTGTCCTTGAATGCACTTGCATAGTGCGTTCAGGGATAATCGTCGGTTGGTGCCTCTTTCATTCTAAAGATCCAACTGGCCTCTGCGAGTTGGCTTCGGCCCCCAGGGTCCAGAAAAATTTCGAAGACAAAATAATAATAAAACCAAAGAATCATTTTAGTTTTTGAAATAATTATTTTGATTTAACTATTTCTTTGAAAAAAACAATATATTTTATATTTGTGTAATAAACTTGCCAGCAGTATATTGTCAGAGGAAAGTAACTTAATAATAAAAAAATTAAATAAAATCACGCCTGTATTCCCCGAAGGGTTAGGTAGATGTGTACCTACAGTTCACCCACATTTCGCCAGTTATGTTTAAGTCCCATGTAATAGGGGGCGAGCCTATTGCCATCAACCGGGCACAAATCCAGACTTCGGGCTGCTACTGAGAAATTCCAGATGAAAAAACGCAATAACACCTTGCCCGACCCGGGAATCGAAACCAAGACCTCATACTCAGCAGTGGCGCTTTGCAACCACTAGACCAACGAGGCAGTGAACTCAATATTGGGTCAGTAACTAGACCTATCCAGCCCATATGCTGCTACCAATCCTACCAAGACCTTTGACAGTCATTACCGGTAGTCAGAAGTCTGAAAGTTTTCGCAGTATTTTCTGCTATGCAATTCCTGGCTTGTGTAGGTCAGATAGACCATCACTCAGCTGACATTCAGCAGCAATCAGCTGCGTCGGTTTAGACTGGAATCCGACCCCAACATACCTAAGAATAAAGGCTAGGCAGATGATGCATTATCATTAGTCATCATCATCATTATCATTTCAGCCGAAAGACGTCCACTGCTGGACATAGGCCTTCCCCAAGCACTGCTACTTTGACCGATTCTGTGCTTTACGCATCCAGCGGATTCCTATAGCCTCACAAGGTCATCGGTCCATCTTGTGGGAGGCCTTTCAACGTTACGTCTTCCGGTACGCGGTCGCCACTACAGAGCCTTTCGGCCCCATGCCCCTTGCCACTTAAGTTTGGCAAATTAAGTGGCAATGGGCAGTTAATAGTTAAGTTTGGTTATATCATTAGTGATAAAATCTTATACTAAATCAGCAGAACTTACAAGTTTACCATTCAATAACCCCATGTTATGTTTCTCCCTTACATGCCTTACTACATGATCCTTCCTTTTATAAGATTGCCTACAGATCGGGCATTCAATTAATTGTTTCATATGCTGCGATTTCACGTGTCTCAACATATGATCTCTTCTCTTAAACGTAGTCTGACAGTGCGGGCACAAATGTCTATCCACAGACATGTGAGAAAATTCATGTTTTTCTAATTCCGAATGTGTTCCACATTCAAATGTACACTCTCTGCAGCGGAAGACTTCTGTTGCGGTAGAATGTTTTCTTTTTATATGTTTTAGTAGCATGTCTTGTCGTTTGCAGTCTTTACCGCATACCGGGCACACGCAGTATTTTTGATTGTTGTGTAAACTATGTATGTGGCGCTTTAAGTGGTCTTGTCTTCGGAACGTCGCATCGCAAAGGTTGCACGTTAAAATCTTCTTCCCACCGTGTAGTTCAACGTTGTGGTGCTCATATTCAACAGTGTCCTCAAATGGAAGATCGCAGTGTGAACAAAATAGAGAAAATTGTTCGCTTATTCTGTTTTTCAATAACTCTCGCTGGTTCGTAGGTTCTGGTGCTGCGAATGGATTTATAGCGTACCTCATGCCCTCTGGTCCTTGGCACATAGCGGTTGGAATGTAATTAGCTCTATTATCAACCATTATTTCGCTTGTTTTGTATTCACATCGGAATTACAGCACGCCCCAATAAAAACACGCCAAATTTAGCGCGTTTCATGTCAATCTATGTTATGTCACTTTGTCATATGTAGTCTCTTTTACACTAATGAAAGATGTATGTAGCTATCTTTTTCGGATGCTCTATACTTTGATACTATGAAATAAATAGGAAACGCAACTTCAATCAATGAGAAACTGACATTGACAGCTTAGTGTTGACACTAAATAGTTTTTTAATCTACCAAATTAGAAGCCCTCACGGTGAAGGGACATTTTCAGGGATGTTGCAGATATCCGCATCCGCATTCGCAACAGAGATGGGCTGAGTAATGATTTTTCTGTATCTTCACTCAGCCCGTATGATAATGACAAAAAAATATCGATGTCTCCAATGAAAATATCATCAATAATTTTTATTTGAGTATAAAATCAAATGATCGCGGAGCGGCTTTGTGAAATTATCATTAGATATTTAGTAGATATGGTACTTGTCCACCTTAAGGGTTATCCCCTAAGTTAGCCCGCGAAATTAAATATTTCTTTGTTTGCGACATTCATGATAGTGTATTTAGTATTGATTAATAATCATGAAAATCATCAATATGTTTCCATTAGCGATATTTGCTGCAAGATATGACTATTTAGTATTTCATGGTAATCTGGTGTTTTTGCAAGTAAATACCTGGTGTAAAAACTTGGTCGCGTCAATACGCACCTTTCCTACAAGTACCTAATATTTCAATCTTACCTTCATACTTTTTGTCTAAGTGTGGTCGTCCTCGTTCAAAACAATATTTATATATTTCATTTATTGCGGATCACACGTAAAAGGTACAAACAATCGCTGATCGTTCTCGTTAGGCCTCCCCCAGGTAACTGGGGGTCTCACCTGGCGAGGACAGACCGCTGGGATGTCGTGAAGCAAGCGGCGCTACAGTAGCGCGGCTTGCTTCACGACATCCCGGCAGACAGAGATCCCGACTCGAAGCTCCTACAGGTAGATATGTAATCTCCCCCTTGCGCCGCTTACAGATCGAGCCGTTTACGGATTGAGGGGGGAACAGTCGCGTATGTGTGACCGGTTAGTATTGTATATGATTTACGAAATACAAAATGCTAATTAAATAGCACTTGCTGCACATAAACAACGTAAGTGACAGCATGGTTGCCGTTACGTGCACCCAGCACTGGGTGATTTGGATGATATTTGCACACGGGTGAAGCCGTTGGCAAAGCTAGTATTGTATAAACATGTCAGTTTTAAGTGTTATTGTGAAATTATAGTGAGCATTGTGTATTCAGCGAGATTTCTGCAGTTGATGAATTATTTAAAAAGTAAATTTACAATGCCGCCACCGGTGCAAATTGACATTTGGGAAAAATATCTTAATATCCGCATCCGCGGATGTGAGCCTTCAAATATCCGCATCCGCAACATCCTTGCTTCCTACACACTTATTTTTCCATTATTCATATTTTTGTACCACTACCTATTATTCTATCAGCATTTGTTACATCCCCACAACGGTTAGCTGGTAGATATACTTTTATCCGTGATTATCGTGCTAATACGCGATCATTTGTTGGGCAAGCCATGGACAAGAATTCGAATAAGGTGTCCAGTGTGGGTGTTCGAACATATGGCCTGAACGTACGTAGAACGCTAGAAGAACACTCGCGTCAAAGCGATGTTTGCGGCGCGTCGTGATAAGGTAGGGAAGATAGAGGTTGGAAGTCACATTTACGTTCTTTTGACTTTTTACTGCCTATATTCTTGGTATAGCAATGACATTTATAAATCAATGGATAGTGTATCTAATCTAGTTTAAAAATAAATAAATACGTTTTGAATTTAACATTGTCTATTGAAGAAATATTAAATTTTTGAGAATAAAGAAAAGTGTGACTTTTAACCCCATGTCAGGGATAGTTGTCACAGTGTCGTAGTTGCGGTAGGTAGTCACATAGTAAATCAAGGGAACATTTATTTAAATCAAATAAGTTTGTTTTATTAAAAATAGAATGTGGAACAATCCATAAACAGAACATACAATATCTTATTAATTATTATAAAAAAGAACAGTCATCAAAATTCGCTTTAAGCGAATAACTTCCACATAACAAAATTAGAATTCTGGTGACGAAAACAATAGAAATATAAGCAAAAATAAAAGGTGAGACAACCTACCCCAAAATGTGTTTTGGAAAACAACCTTCAAAAAAATTCTATTCGGTGTATATTTATAAAACTATATAACGACATCATGGACCATATATTTAACATAATAAATACATGAAAATGTATATTGTAATGCAAAATTAAAGCATATAGTAATCGACACTTATGATGCACATCTTTCCGTCATGGTGTTTCTGAGCGGATTGAAGTGAAGTGGGGATCCAGTGTTGCCTTCGCGATTCTTAAAATGTTCCGTATTCGCTCGTTAAGTTTTCTGTTATGACCGCTGTGACAAACAACCCGTGTGACAACAATACCCGGTCTCCCCTAGTGAATGTGATCTATTAGGGATAGCGACGAATTAGTGAATGTGACGAATGGTCATCATATCCAGTAAGATTGCTGCAGTGTAGCTACAGTGCATTCATTATAATTTGTCCCGTGACGCGATTGGTAGCACTGAATTTTGCACTCATGTGATTAGTAGTACTGTTCTGTCAGCCGCCATTTTAAACTAGAGTCCGCGGTAGGGAAGGTACGTATTTACGCGACCAGGTTTTTACACCAGGTATTTGCTTCCAAGTACGTACACCAGGTACCGCCCCGAAATACTTGCAAGGCTTCAAAGTATTTTATACGGCTACTCGTACTCGCTCCGTCGGGGCTCGACGCTCGGTGTTTACAAACTTCATGGTCTACGTAGGTACTCAATCCAATCAGATCTTCAATAGGTCCATAACCACGGTCGTTTTCGCAAATGCGATCATGCTCCTTATCTGTAAGAATCTACGGAACAGTTTCGTATGCAAGTATTTCTAAATGGTGTGTCTTTGCAAGTATTTATTTGTAAACGCAATTTTGCTTCTTATTAATAAGAAGTCACGGTTCAATTTCCCATGCAAGTATTTTTTATTCCAACAGGGCTTGGATGGTAATAAAAGTAAAAACTAGGTATTTATTTGTAAACGCGATTGTGCTCCTTACTTATACAAAGTTACGGGTCAATTTCCTATGCAGATAGAAAATACTTGAAAGTATCCCGAGCCCTGGTTTTAGGACCTGGTTTCTGAAGGTAGACGCACTTGGAAGCCCTGGTACTCGATTTTGCAAGTACGACCCATGTCTAGTCCGCGGCATCACTGAACTCCATTTGACAGGGCGCTAGTGTCTATTTCATTGAATCACATTGCATTAAAACAAATGTAGTTCCAAAATTTTCCGCGTGCCTTCTTTCGTGACGCGCACTTAGTATTGAAACTAAGCTTGACAAGCAATGATGCCAACATGACGGCAAGGGACAAGTTATAGTGAACGGTCTGTACTCATGTCTGAACAATGCAGAGTATCTTTTAGTCTCTCTTACAGTACAGGCCGTGAACTATAAGAGTGACTAAGACTAAAAGTTGTAGGTAACATGAGAGTCAAAATAGCGGGTGTTACATAACTAATCAAATTATCCTATTCACAAAAAAAATACCTAAAATGTACTATTTAGTATCTAGTTTAAAAAAATGTACCTTCTTCAGAACGTAATAGTATTAAAATTTAGCTACACCCGCCATATTGACGTCCTTTGCCGTCATATCACCACCATCATACCATACCATACCATTGCAATTACTATAATAGAGTTCAAAAGGGCAACTGACAGAACAGTGCTACCCATCGCGGAACGGGACAAGAAAAATGAACGCCCTGTAATTATTTGGCATTGTCATGGCAGCTCCTGACTGTCCTGTGGCTGTTTAGCACCAGTAGCAGTAATGGCAGGTCAGCAGCTGTGTTACTGCCAGGTTCAATGTGAAGAGCGCTTTACGCTTAGCTCAAAAAGGTTCAGTTGCTGCTGCCAGCAACTGAACCTTTTTGAGTTGGCGTTGGAGTTGAGCTCTGCAGTTGGCAAGTTTCTGGAGCTATATTTCAAAGTCGACGTCTGCATCCCACATTGCATAATAAGTCACAGTTCCCCTACCCGTGCTTGTCGTTAATGCCTTGATTACACGTAGGTACAGTAGAGAGAGAGACTCTCGGCCGAATGCACGGTAGGGATACCTGCCGAGTGCTCCGACTTGGGCACTATCTCACGACTGTGTTTCGTTAATTTAATCAAGGCATTATGGTAGTTTATAGACCGTACCCACTGATAATGGTATGGAGACAATTACTTATTAGGAGGGGGTGATTATTGACGGTTATTTTTCAATTTACAGTTATTTGATCAGTTACCATCATCTTTGTGTCTCATCACGTCTGGACCTAAGAAGAAATAGTCTGGCGCAGTCAGCTGTTTTATTTTCTTCAATGACGTTTTTCAGTTTATTTGCTTGGGTTCAAAATAAAACGAGCATTTAAAGATTTAATATTGGACTAATATTTAGTAAAATACCATATTATATTAATAAAATTCATATAAAAATTCAAGTATTTCAGTTTTTAAACAATACCTACTGGCCTATTGGGGACTTTAAGAGGGGCATTGCATACATTAAAAATTACCTTTGAATCTGACGACAGTTTGTGACTTTTTATCTATACACGAACTTTAACAGATGTAATAATAATATAATAAACACAAATTAAGTACTTATATAATATGAATAAGGAATAAATATGAATAAACTACTTATATATTATTTTTATTATAATATGATTTGATAAAAAACATTTATAGTTTCAATAAAGTATTCCTATTTCTATAATAATTATACATAATACTTTTGATGAACACAAATATACATTAGATACAATAAAGTTAGGAACATTACAATCGTGTATAAATTTTCTGACTACCGTCAGATTAAAAAACACTATTTTTCCTCAACGCAGTCCCCAATAAGCGTAACACTAAGTAATACTATCAAACAACAAAATAAAATAAAAAAATCACTCTTAAAATAAGGAAAAACGCAGGTAAATCCAAAACTACTTATCTACAATAATTATGTAGTTTTTACATAAATACAAATATATAAAAAATCGTAATACATTTTATTTATAAAAGAAATAAAAAAGAAAAACAATAAAGCTCCGTTTTTTTTAGAAATTTGAATCTAATTTGCAATATTCAAACAGATTTTTTTACATTTTTTCTATTTATTTCAAGTTAAATATACATAAATATACCTTATTTTACGGCCAACGTGCAAAAACTTTATATTCGCTGAAAGCTTATACTAATCTGTGTAAAATTACCTATAATAGAAAAAAATAACTCGAAAAAAAAATACTGAAAAAATTTAACACTAAAACTACTAGTGAATAAAACTACTAATCGATAAAAAAGTTATACAAAAAATTGGTAAAAAATAAATAGGAATAACATCAAAAATACATCAAAACAAGCGGGTGATTAAAAAAATGTTTACAAAAAAGCGATTCTTCACCGGAATTAAGTAAAAAATAGGAATCAATTATGTCTTTTTGGTAGGTAACTTTGGGCCGCATACTGTCTTTGGTCGAAACTAGAAGGATGTAGCTAATATAAAAATAAATGTACTTACAAAAATAATCTGTGACACACTACGGCTTATAGGAAACTGTGCTTTGCAGTTATGAACTTGACCTATTTCTAAGAATTAACGTCAATTATCTGGGAATCAAACCTAAGGTTCTCAAACGTGAAATTCTGATGTCTCATTTACACTCTCGCGCGAGCGGCAAGACTTTTTGCGCAACGGATTTTGATGGTTTGCGTATGTAATCGGTCTCGTGGCTCGCCTCGCAAGCTCATCTAGCCATTCGCAGCGCTCGCGTCGGAAGCGGTTTTTTGGGCACGAGTCAAAGGGGCTCGCGAGCGATGGGAGTGTAGTGTTTCACTTTTACTAGCGTTTAGCCGTGCAGGTAGTGTGTATAATCTGTTACTTTACCTATATAATGGATTGGTCTCACGAAGAGATTTTACAGTTCCTTAACAATTTCAAAAGGAGCAGATAATTTGCGAGTGTAAATGAGCTACGAGGTAGCAGGTACCTTCAACAGTGAGTTCCACAGATTAAGAGTAGGCTAAATCTGTGGTGCGTTCATTATAACCTGACCCGTGACCCGATTGATCTGTTCTGTCAGTCGCCATTTTGAACTTGGTATGTATTGAAACTAAGCTTGAAAAGCAACGGTGCCAACATGACGGCAAGGGACAAGTTATAGTGAACGGTCAGTAGAGAGACGTGTGACATTTACATCGCAAATTAGTGTCTTGTGTCATTAGATCTGTCAGTAATCTCGATTTGAAAAATGTGTACCTAAAAAATCTGAACGCTTCGCAATGCGTCTGCCATAAATAACTGCAAGCCACAGCCCCGGCCCCGCAACAAAGGCGAATAATTGCACTACCCCAGAAAGCAAACTACAATACAAACACAGGGCGAAAGTTTCAAATTCATTTTAATATCTCACAATAGTCGTAAAGTAAGTCACGGGCGTGAAACAAGACTAAGCGAGTGTCGTGGCCAACACAAGGGGCACGGTACGCTATTTGGTGCCGTTGGAGCTCATGTTGAGCGACGGTGAAGGGTAATACGGAAGCGGAAGTGTAAAAATTGTGAACAAAGATGCTTAATGTATGGCCTGCAGGTCGTTTACAACAATGACAGGTCCGGTAGTGCAGTACGACAGGACAGTTTATTGCAACATGGTTTCCTGTCACCATTTTCCCGTATTCTTAACTTCACCGGCACTGCACAGTCATTTAGAAAATGTACTTAAGTCTAAAAAGAAAGCTTAAAAATTAATCTTAATTATTTCTCACTAAAGCTGTCACTAGGTATCGTAAAACGCTTACAGAACAAACATTAGACCCAAAGGCACCAAAGAAAACGTTCGGCGGAAAAAATTGGTTTCAATTTCATTTTCAAGTATCAACAAAATTGATTTTATAAGTATAACAATGAATGAAACAACTGCATATAAAAATATATAAATCTTATTTTAAATCAATTTTAAATTATATTTATGGACTCGACCATCGTGTCTGTGCATCACAAAAGTATTTTTAGAGCAAAAAAATATTTCTACTAAATAGGTAATTATTAATCTTTGAGTGGTATGTTTGGTAAAAACTTGGTATTTTAGTGAAGCACAAACACGAAATGCTTGGACACTCGAGTAGTTCAAACGAGTATCAATAAGAATAAGTAAATACTAAGAGACTTCATACTTTACTCAATCTTATACCTACATTTGTCTAAAATGAAGTCTTGGATATAATAATGGTTTATATAAAGCTTCTAATCGTTTGCTTAAAACTCTAGTGTCCACACACGTACACAATCCAAACGAGAGTCCACTGAACATCGAAAATACTATTTAAAAAAATAAATTTAGATCCACCGCAACTTTCGATATAGTTTAAATTATACAAACAGTGAAAAAACACCTGAAGATAAAACGGTGCAATCATTTTTTATTATTTAAAAAACACAATAATATTGTCCTAGCAACGGTACAAGATATTAGGTACATTATTAGACTCAACTAGGTTAGTTTAAATTGCGCTACTCTTTGCTATTCTTTAATTTCACTAAAAACTCTAGCCACAAGAATTTACAAAACCCGCCCGGGCGATACGGGCGACGCTAAGACGAAAAAATTTTTACTAACTCTGTTCCGCCACCGACATAATCGTAAAAAACATTCTATTTTTGCGGATTTTTTAAAAATTTTGTTTTTCACCTATCTCCTATTTACATGCATGTGAAGTGCGAAACTCACTCGGGAGTAACGTGGGGGACGATACACCGATCAACAACAACAATTCATTTATAAAGATACAAATGTCACGTCAAAAAATGTATAAGAATGACACCGCGACGCCCCCCTGCTGTGACCGCACGCAGTGATATGCAAACGACAAAATTACGATCTAAAATTAATGAGAACAGCACACCCGTCCATAGCAAAAACAGACAACGTACAAACGTGAACGAGGGCCGCTTAGCGACGGCGCCGAGAAAACAACAACTACAAACTAGCGACTAAAGGTACGTGCGAGAATACGGCCGCCCCGCCTCAACAAACTAAACCACGCTCCAAATCAACAAAAAAATATTTTCATTTTCAAACGCTACATGCCATCAAAAGTAGACGATTGCCGTGGCTTGCCGCAGCAATGACGCGGGTATCAACATTCTAAGAACTCTACATCAATTTTAACTAACATTACCACTATTGCTGCCCAACTCTTCCAAACTTTGCAGCATCCAAACTTTGGCGCGTCATTGAGGCAAAGAAGCCACAGAGTAATAAACTAAACGAGAATCAAAACTAAAATAATGCGAGGCGACATCAAGAAACTACAACAAACAAGCGAAAACAGGTTATAAAAACCTCAAGAGAAAACAATAATAATAATAAAGAAGGGAGGACAAATTGAAACTTTCCCCCGCGCGATAATATTAATTCAACTAAATAGCAAAATTAGTTACTAAAAATCCTTCGCATTCTACCAAATTGGTAGAAAAGCGTTCGGCTGGTCACACAGTCATAAAATTGTAAGCTTATGTCTCTGTCATGGCGAACTGCACTTTTAGTAACAGTTTATCGCGAGTTTCTTGTATTATCAAATTCGGTTATAGTAACAGCCTCAAAGTAGTCAAATCATACAGCCTAGAAGTGGGACAGAGGCATATAGTTTACTATAAAGCCGGCGACCAGCGACATGACGGTACAATCGTCACAAAGCCCTAGACATAGTGCAAATCTAGTCCACCGCTCGCAGGCAGACCACATATCCCAAACACACCTCGGTTTTATTCTAACACCAATTATTACGTTTTTTTTTACCGCTGGGTTGAACAGATCTTCAAGGTTTTCGGATTTTGAACGCAGTTCATAGAAAAATAATAGAGATATCATAAATGATTAAATGCTTTCTTTGCTCGCAAAGTTTCTTTTTTTATAAAATCATTGAAATCGGTGAAAATCGTCCAATGGATTTGCAGTTCAAATGATTAGTTTCAAGATAATTTATACAAAACATTGCAACTTCAAAGACAGTAATTATTCTATCAATCGTTGTCCAATAAATGATACTAAACTGATTTCATGACGTTCAAAGAGAATTTCAAAGTTAACTTGAAGATCTGTTATAATTTAATTTTATAAAATGTCTTAACCCAAGCGTTCACTACAACGTTGCGCGTAAAGTAAAAAAATCACATCCGAATTCACATTACGTTTTTTTTTATTATAAAAATACAAAAATACAAAATGGGACAGTGCGACCATACATTCAACCATCGCCCGCCATACTAATTTCAACTAGGGGGGTAGGGAGTACTAAACAATTTTACAAAAAAACCATTGAGCAATTTCATGAAAAGAACCACCAAAAACATTGAACGAGTGTACGAAAATCACAAAGAAAAACATAAAAATAAATTTTTAGTAAAGTCTAAACTCAACGCACTGACGCAGAATCAAAACGCTACAAACAAAAATTTATTTTTCAAAAGTGCTGCCACAAAATCGTTGAAAAAACTACCAAATTTGAAAATGCAGTAGAAAAACGAAAATCAGTCGATAAAAAATGAATTCATGATACAAAGTGCGCAAGTGAAAATGGTTCCTATATAAGGTGTTCGGGGCGATCAAGGCGTGTGTTTTTTAAATATTTTTCTAGGAAACTTCTATTTTTATTAAGAGAAAATTCTATTCGCATAACAGATCCGACGTCCAACTAGAAATTGACGGAAGGAACCAGATTATAATAATCTAAAAATGATTTATATATTTGCAAGTTAGATCACAGCGATATATCAACAATAGTTTTATATGAACTGGTTTCTTCTCATTTCTAGAATAAATACGGAACGTTTATTAAGAGATTTTCACACAGTTGCGTGTGATTTTATAAATTCTGTCCGCGTCATGACACTTTTCATACCGAAATACTTTACATACATATCTAAATACTAAGAAAAATATAATATTAATATAATTTTTCTTCAAATTTTTTGTCTACATTAATTGATTAATACTTGAACATTTGTCACCGGCATAAAAAGTCTCGCAACGCGTCTCTATGGCAAATTTTTACTAAAATGCTTTTACTATTAATACAAATTGTACCTACTTAACTTTTAGTGCGAGCCAACTTTACCTCGGCCGCAATGATGAAGAATAAAAATAGGGAATTTAGAAGTAAAACCGACCCATATTTCGATCGAAACGCGAGCCAAACGGGGAAACGACGATTATAATTTTGACTCGTCACAAGGAACAGTGAAACGACCCAAAGTTGGAGGTCCGTGAGACCTCCTATATTCGAGCTACGTCGGGAGGGGTACACCAAACTCATACGCCACAACAAGGCACTATCAAGCCTCATGATAATTTTCGAAAAAAGGTACCACACAACACGAAAATACCGCATCGAAATCATGAAAAAAATCATCAAAAAATCCGCGCAAGTCTTTTTACTACAGTCTATTTTATTTCCGTGGTCTTTCGGGATACGTTATCTAACCCCATACAGTGTGTATCCGTTGTTATTATACTTTAAGATTTAAGTACTAAAAAAACATCGAAAAATTTTGCGTTAAAACTCTGCTACACTCAATTCGAGACGCATAACATTTCACCAGGATTCCATGACATGGCTATCGTTTTGTAGAATGACAAGTGCTGATACATAGCTCTTGTAACCACTATTAGAGGTCTTTAAGACCTTTGACCTCCAAATGCGACCCAAATCTAGTTCGACAGAGTCCCGACTATAGAAACATACTGAAATTTGTAAGCGTTGTATCCTTTAAATCATTATACTCTGACCAAACTGATTCTAAAATTTCAAACCATTGCCTAGACCTTCCAATTATGAATGGTGTTCCACAAGGCACAGTGCAAGGTCCAGAAATTATTTAAACAATCTTCCTCCCTGGATGTTAGACAGTCCAACACAAACAATTTCAAGACGTTTCAAGTTCAATAGTTACAATGAATCAGCATCGTTCGGTCGATGCTCGCGCGATTGGACCATCCGCGGACATACGTCACGATGCAAATTAAACATCGGTGCTTTTAGCGTTTACTACTTTTTAGCAAAATTATTTTAGCTGGCGGGAATGACTAGCACTGTTTGAAACTAAATCTGGCACAAAATAGAAACGGAGCCAGGAAATTGACTGAAAGAACCTAAGGTTCTCTTAAACAGTGCTAATTTGTTGACTTTAGTTATGATCGAGGCCTGCAGCAGCCTTTCTCGTTACTATATTGCTAAAATATAATTGCTTTAGGTAGTAAACGCAGTCATCTTCACAAAAATTTAGTCGATCTCAATCCCAAGTGAACGAGCGCGAAGGCAAAAATTGTGAGACCTTCCTATTTACACTAGGTTTAATAAGGTTAATATAATCTTAAATAGTTTCAAATAAACTTACTAGCAGCCTTAGTTTGCTAACCGCTGAGGCCGCTAGTATGTTCCGATAATTAGATACTATGCTACCATCTATTGCACTACCCCGGCGAATTCAAAAAAATAGTTTTTTTTTAAATATATTACTTTTTAACGCTAAAAATAATATGTGTGGGGACGGCGGGAGCGAGCGCGAACCACAGTTGAAAATTGCTGAAAACGCGTAAATGACGAGACGATAAAACGCTATCGACTCAACTTTCGAGGGATCTACCAAAACGAACCATAACGTCTTCGACACGCTACTCTTCTAAATATTATGAACACTGAATTCTACCACGTCGAGACTTTACTGAACGCGTCCGGCTCGCACTGTCATCCCCACGAACCTTGCAGAACAAGACTACAGCCAAATTGGTAACCGTTTTGTTAAGTTTGTACTAAAAACGTGTCCCTACCGCCTCCCTTTGTCGAAACCAAAACGAGCCCAAAAGTTTATCACTTAGCTGCCCACGTTCCAGAGCGGGATGGGAGGCGCAGCCAGAAGGCAAATAGCCTTAAACTTAGCGACACGCCTCAGAAACCTCTCGTGATCATGCCTGGCTACACCCGTACGCCGCATGGCAAGTTTCGCAAAGGTTATACAGGATTCAAACAGGGAATGATTGGAAAAAATCTTGTCAATGCAACGTCAAGTGACTCTTGATCCCGCTCTGTGATGAAAAATCAGACAAAGACTTGCAATAGAGTCTGAACCTCCCAAAATACGACATTTGAAATGTCGACTCACAATCGCACCGACAAGTCGCAACCCTGAACGGGACAACAAGACAACCGCAACAATATCCAAGTCGAGAATCTCTAATCAAATGTAAAATAAAAGAAAATATCAGGAAATTGTCTCTAGCTACACAGGTACAGTTATTTTCAAAAAATTAGACATTTCACTTATGTCTTACGCTTAGTATCTTACGATAAGTGAGCGTACACAAATGCGATTGTCGTGCAACAAGTCGCGAATGCTCACCACGTGACAGATAAGACCTTACTTATCCACAAATGACAACGGACATCTAAGTTTTTGGATACATATTTTTTTCTTAAACCGAATCTATTTGTCAAAAAACACGCTTTTGCAAAAACTACCATTGCAGCAAGTTTTTTTTATATAAACTGGCAACATTAATTTGAAACATTTCTAAGTACATTTTCGGACGTGTCAAAGTTAAAATTGTTCTTCACTAGAGTTAAATTGCAACGTTCTTTCATGTGAAAGTAAAATTATCTACCTATTTGCTAATGTAACACAGTATTCTAATAGCACTTCAAAGAAAATCTTGTATTCAATCAGGTCACATTATGTAGCTACAAATATTTCAAAATGGCGCCTTCCACAAAAGCATGTTCTCTGAATCGACGCCTTGTTCTTCCATCGTAAAATATTTTGCTTACATTAAACATTGGATAATGTTGCAATTTTGTAATTTCTAGGCGCCACTGGCATCGTCCGACAAATGAGGGTGATCGATGAGCATCGATTTGAATAATCGACTTCTTTCAATCGATTCTTATCGATTATTCGATGCTATATTATTGCTTATTAATCGTTTATGTTGCAGTCAGATTTAAAGGACAGTATCGAGTCGAATATTCACACTAATATAATAATCAAAAAATTTGTTACCTACTAAATTGCTTCTATTTTTATAGCACTTACAATTAATTAATGAATAGCAGCAACACATTCGATTAATAATCAATCGTGTATTTAGTCGATTATTCTTGAAATCGATGTCCAAAGACCACAGAGTCTCGATAAATATCCATTTAGCTGAGCAGTCAATTTTTCACAAAGTGAAAAAGTTGCCATCACAAAAAATCCTAGCCGGTTGGTGCAAATTCACTGAAAACTAGTCTAAATAATAATGCTAGTGTATGTATACCTTCACACCTGGTTTATAACGAGGGCAGGAGTTCCGAAGTGGGAATAACTAGATACCGCACTAGACAGCCAGCAGTCAATCCGGTACATCGTGGGCACGGGTGGCTAAAATAGCCTGGCTGCGGCCGCAGGTTTTGATATAGATGGGTGCGCGGCCTGCTGCTTGCTGCTGCCTAGTGCGTTATCTGCCAAAGTGCAGTCAGATATTTTTATTTGAACATTTTATATCAATTAGTAATTCAATGCTCTGCCAAACTCGCAAAGAATAGCGTGAAGAATGCAATTTTTTTTTTATGGTCTTACCAGCAACGAAATTACGTTTCAAGTGTTGTGTGCCAGTAATTAAGACTAGTTTTTTTTTTTTTCATTCTATATCCCGATGTGTGAATTGGGCAGATATTGTATGCAAGTTGAAATATTTTCAGCATACTTGATAATATTTCATCTTAGCAGAAAGACTGCGGCGTGGGAGGTAATTACCGACACCGGGCAGTGATTTGGAACGGGTAAGAGAAAATCAAGATTTTAAATTCTTCGAATTTTTTAAATTGTATATTTTAGTTGGGTAGTAAGAACATTTCATTTACTTGCAACATTTTTTATTGGGATAATTTTAAATTACCCCAATTAAAATCGAACCCAAATTTAATATAAAACTACCCAACAAGAGAATACACTTCCCGAATCAAACCAATTTACTGAAACAATAAAATTACAGTAGCAAGCATTATGTAGGTATTTTTATAGTAATAATGAAAAGAACACTTGAATGTACATTCAAGATACGTACGTTTTATTATTACCCCTTCCAAAATGAAATTACCCCACACAAAACAAGTTCCCCAATTGAAGACCCGTTTCAAAGAAAATACCCGTTCTAAAATGAAACTACCCCACACAAAATGGGTCCCTCCCCCAATTAAAATGACCCCATTTTAAAGAAAATACCCGTTCCAAAATGACCATCAACCCGGCACCGTGTTAGTATGAGCACAAGTACTGTCCGATATTATGAGTACGACACTTGTAAGTTAGAACTGTGGAACAACACGCGAAGGCCACTGGTATGGCTTTAAAAATATATCTTAATAAATTAATACTGAATCGCGGTTTTGGGTAATAATTTTTGGCTTTTGTATCCTTGGGTCGATTTTTTTATTCTGGTGGGGCAGATAAGTGTACTGTAATAAATACTGGTATTCAGCTGCATCCAGTTAGACTGGAAGCTGACCCCAACATAATAGGGAAAAGGCTAGGCAAATTTATTGGGGCAGATTAATGACAAGAGGCTGGTGTACCAATTAGCAGTGCCGAAATGTAATAAATTTTAGCTACAGATTTTTTTTTTTATAGAACTCATGATTTAGAAAGGCTTTGAGCAAAGTCAATGGGGAAGTTTCTGTAAATTCTTTGGATAATTATTGTAAAATTATCTCTGTGCAAAAACTTATTGTTACAGAAAATTACATCAATATTAATGTGAGTTCCGTGGTCATGAGTGACAGAATACAAAAGTGACCAAGAAAAGTATATAAGCCAGAATAAGCTCCACCAAAATGTCAAAAAAATCAACCCAACATATCCCACACACTTACAATCCGACCGACACAGCTAGACAACTTTCAATAACATCTCGATTTATCGCGAGGTTTTTCGATTGGCGGGGGAACCAAGTCCCCCCAGTAGTCTAACCCCCCCGGCCGGCTTCTAGCCAGTCCCGCAGTGTTGCCAGCGTGTTGTCGCACAGCGTGCGTGTGTATCGTGTGTGTAAGTTTAGTAAGTGATGCACTAACACCAGCGGAAGGGCACGGCGCGCGGCCGGTCGGCGCCTTCCTTCACGAGCGGCTTGTGGAACTCGCGGCCCGGGCGCGAGTGGATCGTCGCCCAGCAGTGCTCGCAGTAGTACTGGAGAGAGAAATACAGATATTATTGTATACTGCAAAGTAAGAGGGTAGGTACATTATTTTGATAATTCATAAGGTTGTAAAAGCAATCGATCTACTTCGCCTGCAGATATCTGCAATGTCAAGACCTCTGGCATGGAGGCCACAGGTGTTTTGACATCTCAGAAACTTGAATTTAATACCCTATAATTATTTTGATTAATTTGTCTAGTTTCATGTTAAACCTCGTGCAGACTGGCGCGACTCGACACTGGTAATTGTTCTACAGTGATGTTTTCTTAGAAATTGTATTTTTAAATGCACGAGGCTTTACTGTTTAACTAACATACTTTATTATATTTTCATGCCATCGACGAAATGGCGGAATGTGTCTTTGCACTTAATTTTATATGCAACATGCCTACCACATTTTGTGTAAATAAATAATTTTGATTATTAGAAAAAACAGTTCCAGAAATTACTCCAGCCCATACCCTACCCTTTTAACCGGAGCATGGAAACGCTGCTCAGCGGCAGTAATGTGTTATGGTAGCAGTGTTTCCCAGGCGAGTTCCTTCACAAAGAGCTCGAGGTCTACATATACTTATTTGTACTTGAGGAAAGGTGTACATACCTGCAGACAAGTAACGTTGGCGCAGAAGAAGGGCGCGAACTTGGAGCCGCAGCGTGCGCCGGCGCACTCGTCGCACATCTGATCGTCCAGCACGTACGGCTTCACCTGCAAGCATACAGCACACGGGTTACAGACGCCGTAATGTTTTCATTTTATTTGGGAGAATCAGCAAGTTCAGTGATTTTAGTTGGGGGGATAATAGTTACACGACTGTCCAAAAAAGGAGTGCAGTCGGGGAGCTCTTAGATTAAAAGTGTTCCACAGAACTGTCCCCCCGACAGCAATGACATTTTATTTATTCAACTTTTACCTATTTTACTTTTTAACTATTTCACTTTTTAGCTCGTTTTTTGGCAGGGCAGTTGTTTTTTTTTATTATTAATTTTTTGTTCAAGGTTATGAATGATTAATTTTTTTTAGCGTTATGGAGGATTTTGGTTAAACTGATTTCATTTCTGGTTCATGGTTATCGCTAAAATGGTTAATTTTTAAAAAGGATAGTGGTTTATTTTACTCGGGGTGTTAGTACATTTTAATTGAGGATAGGTTCATTTTATTTGAGGATAAGGTTCATTTTATTTAAGAACACGGTTAATTCAAATTAAGGTAAAAGGCTTATTTTAATTTAAGGGATACCTTAAATTAAGGTAGCTAAATAGGTGTTAGGTTAATTTCAATTGGGGTGAAAGTACATTAGAAAGTTAAATTGTGTTTTAGGTAATTAACGCTTGATGAAATGATGTTCAGTCTTTGAAGGGCGTTGAAGGATGATGACGATGATCAAAGTCGGTCGGTAGTACGTTACCTCGACGCGCTTGTCGATGTCCCCGTGCTGCAGCTGCACGAAGCGCGCGGAGATGGCGGCGATGTACGACTGCTGGTTAGAGAACGCCACGCGGCCCGCGCCCTGCACACACACATACATACATGCAACATGGTACTAATTAAAAATACAGGCAAAAATGTCTTCGTTAATACCAAATTTAAAAGAGGCCCGAAATAAGACTACAGTATCTGTGGACTCCTTTTTTCTAAACAATGACAGCGTCAAAGTACGTAAGTACTGTTAAGGTAAGGTTTCTACGACAGCGGTGGCCGCCACATAACGGCCGCAGTGACGCCCGTCATGAAAGTGATGGCCTTCTTGCCCATTCTTCTCCATAAATAAACCTACCCTACATAAAATCTACCTTTTGTAAGGGGCGACTAGAATCAAGTCTATTTTGTAAATTTTGACGTTCTAAAGTAGTGGTTCACAAGGGCCTATTTGAAATAAATTATTTGACTTTGAACGTTTTGAGTGACGTCGTCTTAGCGTAAGGGACCTATGTTTAGCTAGCGTCAAGATTACACAAAAACCCTATAATCAGTTGAAGATCAGAAAGTAGACTTTCTATTTAGTCCGTCAATTAGATAATAAGAAATATTGGACACATTTTTTGCCTCATCATAATAAACTTAAACTTAGATAAAACGCATTAAACTTGGAGAGTGGGGGTCACTACGTCACAAGTATAAAATCTACATACTCGTGACGTCATGGCATATTTTAACTCAATGTAGATCCGTAATCTTTTGATAATGTAAAAAAAGAAAAATATGTGACCAATATTTTTAATAATCTACAAGACGGACTAAAAATATTTATTATTAATATTTTTAGTCATAGCTAGCCAAAAGGAATAGGGATGCTATTCCCTTTGGCTAAGCTATTGGAGTGATTCGGCCATGTTTCCTGAACCCTTATGATACTTCTTTGCCAAGGCTCCGTCTATACTCAATGTTCCTATATCCTATAACTAACTACACAATAGAAAGAGGGTGCTAACTATGGAAGTACATAGTACTGACCTTAGGGTACTTGAGCTCAGGGTCGGTGTCGATGCCGGCGTAGCACACGCCGCCGTACAGCCGGTCCATTATCATCGCCAGCTCCACTGGAAACGAACAAATTTCTCATAAGTATTGACAATAGGAATGAAGCAGCAAAAGGGCTATCCACGCATTTCTAGAGATGGTTTAGTTAGGAACAAAAATTGCTGGTGATGAATGAATTAGATATGCTCTAAAACCTGCAAATTACATTTGGGAAACTCACCAGCTTTCAACGGATGCGGCACTCCTACCAGCACACGCTTAGCATGACCACAATAAAAACGGTTATTGTCGACGGAAGAATAGACAAAATGACCATAATCACAATCTGTCATTTTGTCTATTCTTTCGTCAACGAAACCCGTTTCTATGGTTGTCAGTCATGCTACGCGTGCTCGAAGGCAATCTTCCTGGGGTCGAATCTTCTAGTATCGCGAAGTCTATCAACGAACCTCCGCGACTAGAGCTTTTACCACTTTATATCCTGGACTATATGTAACCTAGAAAATGTAGTGTCCTTGAGTACCATTGATCCTCCTGGCCTTGGAAACCTTAAGAACAGTGACTCTTAGAATCCATTCTCGAGTTAAGTTTAATGAGCTAGCCATTTTAGTTTTTTGGGAACTCACCAGCTTTCAGCGGACGTGGCACTCCTCCCACGAAGACAGTCTTCCTAGGATCTAGCGGCATGCTAGCGTCGAGCACAAAGTCAGCATCAGCGAGCCTCCACGGCCGGATCTGGACTGGCTTGTCGCGGATTGTGGGTGAGGACACGCAGAGGTACAGCTTGTCATCGTCAGTGATGCAGGCTTCCATTAGAGCGGCTACTGAGCTCTCGTCCTGGCGATTGATGCAAGGGATATTTTTAATTATTAGTAGTTCTATTAGAGGAGCTCGTGGCTAAGTAAAAAAATCTGCTGTTTCATACATTTTGACCGCGTAGGTATTGCACTTTTCTATGAAACAGCAGACTTTTTTTTTATAACCGACGAAATATTTCGACGACCGGCGTTCAGAATCATGTATTGAATCCATGGTAACAGTTTTCGCGTCAATGTCCTTGCCACCCTGTTTAAAAAAAAATTTGACACGTCGTTTTTCTTTTTTTACGTTTATTAAAGATTACGTCGACACATTGAGTTAAAATGTGCCAAGACGTCACGAGTATGCAGATTTCATACTTACTTGTGACGTAGTGACCCCTACTCCCCAACTAATGCGTTATGGTAAGTAATTTTTATTAATATGATAATAATATTTTTTATTATCTAACTGGAGGATTAAATATAATTTCTTTTTTTATCCAGGCATCATCCCTATTTGAGATAGGACATTAAGGCTAACACTCTATCGAAGCTGAGCGGAGGAAAATTTACCGATAGAGAGTCTAATGTAATTGAACTCTTCTCCACTGAATATTCGGGTAACAACCACACAAGCATCGTGTGCCTAAAAGCAGTCTATCTGTGATGGGCCACTGAGCCATAAACAGTGATCCCAGCAACATTGGAGACTTCAAAATGAAAGGGTAGTACTACCATCTACCAGAAAATTTAAAAAAAAAATTGAACAGAAAAGAATTTGTATGATAATATCTGCCAACGAAGTTAATCGCAACATATCTGGTGGTTGTAAAATGGGGCCTAAGCCTCGTAAATCGAGGTATAATTAACAAGAACATACCTGGAACAGAAGAAACGCGTAACCCTTGGGCGGAAAGTAACTCTTGCTCTCGGCTTTGTGCGGCCAGTCGACCACGAGCGGCCCGAAGCGACGGAATGACGACGTTATTTCATCTGAAATAAGTACATTATAACATTGTTAGAATTTAAAAAGAGTAAGGTTGGAAAGGTGTATCCACAGAGCACGAAATGTCCGCTCTTGTAGCGTCTAGAGACGGGCAGTACTAATAAAAGCCGTGGAAAGAAAATACCATTTAGCGCACAACTTCTGTCGCGGATCGCCACTTCAAAGTCGTCAAATTTTATGCCATTAGTGTACACCGGACACGCTTGGTTTGTATGCAAAGCGTTGTTAATGCCGCCTCTAGACGCGACCATCGAGGTGTGTCTGTGCTCTGTAAGGTTTTTCACATGCATAGGTATCAAGATCAGGTAGCCGTCCGGGCTCTTGGTGTTCGGGAGCATTTTTGAAGATTACGGACTGCTTGGCCCCGGAAGGTCCCAGAACTGTGTGGATCTTTGTCATTTGCCTAGACAACATGTAATATCGAGGCTGGCAAATGCCACTCGACGTTTAGCAAAATTGTTCAAGGTTAGCGATATCCTAGCATCAGAATTTTGGGGAACTTCTGACCAATAAGGTCCTCAAATTTTCAATATTTATATACAATGTCGCCCATGGGCATGTGACCGCCCGTATTTTTCTAAATATTCATGAAAAATTATAAAATCAACTTGGTTCTATTTGTAATATTTTTCATGTTATTTTTTTATTAGCATTTGCCATTCTCCGATGTTATTGGCTCGATTTAGATTCTGTTTATTATTCCTCAAAGCTTATGAGTTATGTTATCGAATTAACTAACATTTTTACTAAAGTTTATCGACTATGACAAAAAAAGGAAAAGACATTTTTCTAAAAAAAAAAACCAGTATTTATTTAAAAGAAAAATACAGGCGGTCACATGCCCATGGGCGGCATTGTTTAAGTCTCTCGAGAAACGAGTTGTAAGAACCTAACCACAATCATACCATTAAGTTAATATGAAAATGGCGTTTACATCCATTGAAACATGTTGTGATACTTTATGAGAAACGTGTATCATAAATACATGTATTGATGATGTTTCAGACATGCATACGATAACTATTTTGTTCACCTTTTTGTAATTTTTGTAGTTGTAAAATAATGATAAACAACAAAAGCAACAGGGCAACCTGAAGAATACATGTTACAGAACTCAGTAAAAACGTGGGGAAGCATTAATATAAATGTGCAGAGTTACCTAACTCCACACATCCTTTATGGCCTACTTATGTAAAATACATTCAACTTCTATTCCTGCATGAAACCAGTGCATGTTAGATTATTAGCTGACTTCCCATTAGGGTATAAACTGTACAAAGTAAGATTGCAAGCGACCCACGCGCGTCCTTGTTACGATTGTGGCTCATCATGTAACGCAGCGAACAGTTAACATTGCATGGACACGTGGAGCGACGACATTCGCTGCGTTATGACATTATGATGTCATAGAGTACTGCAATGCGTTTGACTGATTGGAATTATGTTAACTGACGAAGAGCCGATTTCTCAATAGTCAGATTACTTTTATCTGGATAGGTAATCAATATGACAGTTTTTTCTGGACAAAAGCTGTGCCAAACCGCAAAATATATCTTATTAAATATATTTAAAAAAAAAAAAAAACTAAAAATACAACCAACTTCGAAACTACAAAGTGAAAAATAACTTTAATTTCGAAAGTCTGTCTTTGGATCAATAAGTATTTGAGTTTTTTTGCCATCGATTTCCGAAATTAAAGTTGTTTTTCACTTTGTAGTTTGGAAGTCGGTTGTATTTTTGTTTTTGTTTTTCATTTTTTATTGTGTTGATTTATAATTCATCAGTTCCACTTTATCAAATAGTGCTTTTCGAGTACAAATGCACGACTTACTATAAAAAATACCCAAATCGCTATAGGTGTGCCTATAACATTTGAAGAGTTCCCTCGATTTCTCCAAGATTCCATCATCAAATAGTAACCAAATGACAATGGGACCAACTTGGAAGTATACCCTTTCAAAAAAAAAAAAAATCGATTCAGCCGTCTTCGAGTAATCGGGGAACATATGTATGTAAAAAAAAATATTCCGACGAACTGAGAACCTCCTCTATCTTTTAAGCCGGTTAAAAAGGAGAAATTGACTGACTGACTGACATATCAAAGCAGAGCTGAAACTACTGGGACTAGGAATGTGAAATTTTGCACACAGCTTATAAATGATGTAGGGGAGCACTAAGAAGGGGTTTTAGAAAAATCCACCTTTAAGGGGGGTGAAAAGGGGGATTTCGTTTGTATGAATTTTTTTATTCCTTGAGCAATAAACTTGAAACTTGGCACAAAAAGTACTAGGCTTGCATGAATTCAAGATAGTATTTCAATCATTAGACGTTGTGCACAATTTCTGAGCATTAACCTAACAAAAAGTACTAGGGTTGAATGAATTCAAGATAGTATTCAATCATTATGTTATGTTAGTGATAGGATTTAGATGAGGCAGACAGATAGTTTATAACCTAGATTAACATACGATACATTTTATCCCGGTAGTAAGTTTCCATGAGATAATTTCTGACTTCCACGCGAACTCAGCCGCAGGAAAACCTAGTTCCCCATAAAAAAAGCTGTGTGACTATTACAAAACCAACCCTTAAATATATAATTCGGCCGAAAACTAGATGAGAATCACCACAATATTACCATCGGCTCCTACCTACTTACTACCTACACATAGGATGCATCTGCCTGACCTTGCATTGCTCCAGTCATCTCTTAGCAGCCACGACTTAAGTTTTAATTTATTTTAATATGTTTGTTTTTTATCTTTTTATTACGGACGCTTTTAACGTGCACGTCTTTCTACATTGTTCTCGCATGTATAATTTCAACATGAATGATGTAATCAATATTATGATTTAAAAGAGCGTTGAGCGTTCTTCTCCATAGGTACCTATACTACGCTTTGGAATGGGCAACTAGCTTCATCTTTCTCGACTGACCGACCCCTTGACAATTCAATAATGCCTGTAATTGGTTTATTTAAAATAAATGGGTTTGAGTTTGAGTTGTGAACAGTGATAGTGTGACCGTCGGACTGCCAAGTCATAGGTCTCGAGTTCGAACCCAAGGACCCTCTGACTTTTTGGATTTATGTTCGTTATTGTATCATTTTCACTTGCTTCAAAAACGGTGAAGGAAAACATCGAGAGGTAACCCTGAGACGAACTATTTTCTCGACGGCATGTGAAGTCAAGTCAAAGGCCCATGGGCAGCTTTAAAACTCTGACACCAAGTTAGTCACTAGCCACACGAAAAATAAGATCAAGCAAGGTAAACAAAGTGGATTAAATACGTATTGTCTAATTAAAAAACTAACCAAGCAAAGGAGATGTCCGCTTTTTGTAGGGACGTTGATTTTTTATTCCGAGAAAAATCTAACCAGCATCAAACTACATCTAAATAAAAACGACAAAAATATAGAACTAGGAACCACTGAAATAATATTTTTAGACCCCTCCATTTAAGAGAAAAAATATAAATTATTCATATGTTTTATTTATTGATGGCAACTATGAGAAATGATGTAAATTGACACATGGTACTGTCATTACTGTCAATCAATTGATAGTAATGACAGTAACAAGTGTCAATTTTGACAAGTTACTATTTTTTGGGGGTGTTTTACTATATTTATCCTAGATAATTAAAAAGATTATAAGGTTTGTTCGTTTTAGGAGTAAATTCTCACTAAAATAAAAAACGATTTTTCTCAAAATTGGAGGATATAGTTAGAGAACCACTAGTTTTTGGGATGTCTATCCAAATGTATTTAACTTATCCGGGTTAGAATTATCGAATAATAAAAAAACATTTTTTGGACATGTCCTTTAAGGCGACGATAACAGACTTAATGATTTTATACTGAAGATGACGTTTAAACGAGTAGTGTTAATGATTTGGAAAAAAATATATGTTATATTAAAACATTTTTTAAATATTTTAATATGGGCATATTTTGGATTATGTTTAGATTATATAGTGAAATTGATTTGTAAAGTTAGGTCTAACGCCGATAAAAAACTAAGAATCGTGCAAAATCTATCAAACGTGTTTTTCTGAAACCACCATTTTAAAGATAATTTAATTATTGATATTTTAGTATACGTGTTTTATTAAAATAGCTTTTGTTTTATGTATAATAAATTAATAATGCGTTTAATTTGGAACAGCGCTCCTTGATGGGCGAGTCCTATTACTGGCTGGCCGTAGGACGCGTTGCACGAGCCCAGTACGGAACACGCAAGCTAACCACTCAAGGTCACTGTCATATATCTGCGTCTTAATTTTTTAAAAATATGGGCCCACCGCCCAAGTTTAACAAAAGAATTTCAAAATTGGTCCGAAATTGACGAAAATACCGATGAACAAATAAAAAACAATCAGAGGAAATAATATTGTCCTTTTTTGAAGTAGGTTAAAAATAGCAAAATTCGTATCTAAATACCTGCTTACCCTACTCCTTCGAAGAATACGGCCGTATTGTTAATGTTTCATATTTTACGTAATCAAATTCTAATCAACCTCTATACTCCATTTGAAATAAAATTAGACATTGAAATAAACCTTTACAGTCGGTTTAACCGATTTTGACTTCTATACCGTACGCATAAGGATGGCATTAAAAGCAAAAAAGTGGTTACAATACCAACTGCTTACTGCAGCTGCCATTTGTCATGCCACCAACGCAATAGAAATCAAAATCGGTTGAACGGACTGTAAACAAGTGCGTGTCGCGCTACGCACTACGCATAATGAAGGGTTCCCGTAGTTGTGATGAATTTATCCCAAATATAAACTTAAAATTGTAGTTGAAATACATGTTCTCCCATACATTCCTACTGTAAATGTAAGTTTGTACACACAATATTGAGAGATTTACCATTTTAAGACTATAGAGTTCTTATAGGTTTTCCTGTAATCTATGAGTAAAGAGCCATACTATGTATTTTTTTTTAATTTTAGGTCCAGTAGTTTGAGATAAGAGGGGGAATGGTCAATTTTCATCGAATTTCTTAATTATCTTTAAAGTATTTATTTTAAAATTATATAAAAAATATGTTTAAAATCCTCACAATAAGCCCTTTCATTTGATATGTCACACGATGCTGTTAGCAAAACTTTTTTTTTTAATTTTCTTGTTTGGTGTTCGGGTCACAGAAATACATATGTGTATCAAATTTCAACTTAATCGGTCCATTTGATTCGGAGCAAATTGGCTGTGACAGACAGACAGACACACGAGTGATCCTATAAGGGTTCCGTTTTTTCCTTTTGAGGTACGGAACCCTAAAAAGGTTTATTTAAATGTCTAATCTTATTTCAAATGGAGTATAGCTAATACTAAAATGCATTCCTCATAATAAATCATTCACTCGTACAAATTGCTTGCCTAACACAATGACCACGGTTGCTAAGCGACGGCCTCACAACAGTCTTAGCCACTGCAACGTAATGGGAGTACCAAGGCCGCCACTTGGACGTCGATATTGACCTGGTTATTAATGTTTGTCGAACTAATAATCGCTGAGGCTCGCTTTTTATGTCTAATGGAGTGACGAGTAAAATGTGGTAATTAAATTTCATGTAGTTTTTTTTTTTTCTATTGCTCTTGATATTCTGACAATAGAAATGATGCCTGGGTCAAAAAAATAAATTCTATTTAGTCAGATAAAAAAATATTAAGACGTATTTTTTTGCTTTATCATATTATTAAAAAATGACTTAGCTGAAACGCATTAATAAAGTTGGGGAGAGTCGCTACGTCACACTAAGTATAAAATCTACATACTTGTGACGTCATGGCACATTTAAACGTGTAAAGGAGTTTAAATGTGTAAACTCCCGTATTTTTCTTTTTACTTAAAAAAAAAACCTATATTTTTTAATAATCTACCTGACTGAAAAAAACTATTTCACCACCATCCGTATTCAATAGTTTTTTGTGTGCATCACACAACAACATATTTGTATTATGAAACTATACGAGTATGTAGGGCGTACCTTGGCTAGCGAACACGGTTACAACCTGACTTGCATATAGCAAAAGCCCGCGTTGCATATACAAATTTTGTTACGTTTTTGCAATTGCAAGTCGGTATCAGTTGTATGTTAATCTAAATATGATTCGCGGCCGTGATATTTATTTAAGTATAGAATTATAATCATAAAAATCATTAAAACAACCCTTTAATTTAATATTAACCAATTGAATGACATTTCCTGAAATCATTTGAGGTCAATTCTAACTTAAGGAGTTGTGTTGCCGATTCAAATGATAATAATTCTGAAAAGTCATCATTGTTACGGTCGCTGATCATATTGAACTGCAAATTGCAAAAAACGTAAGAAAATTTGAATTTGTGGCTAGCTTAGCGCATCCCCCTTAATGGTACCTTCTAACCCTACTTACAACTGTTTGGTAGCCATCTCATAATGTGTCCTTTAATAATTTCTAACGTGACGATATTATCGTGGACGTCCACGTCCAGAAAATGTACGGAAATACGTGCTCGTTATAATGTTATCGTGGACGGGAGTTTAAAAACATCTTCACCTTGTTTTCTTTTAAAAGCGTCTTCATATATTTCCTTTACATTTTCTTCCTTGTGTTAGTGACGTGGACGTTGACATCCACGTAAAAGTGCACATTGTGAAAAAAAGATGGCAATTGAGCAAAAGAACTCTGCATCTTTCGGGTTACACAGTAACTGGGTTGTGGAAACAGTCGCTCCATGTAAAATACTGGTATTCAGTACTAGTGTACTGCATTCGGTTAGAGTAGAAGTAACCTCAACATAGTTGGCAAGGCTCGTCAGATGATAATGATACTCAAAAAACCCCTATACATGTAAAAAAAAACCAGTCCGATCCATGAGGGTGTTGTTAGGTATCGTGCTGAGAGTCTATGTGGTAAATTTCAGGAAAATCAAAAAATATTGTCTCGTTTTTCAATGGGGAATTTTACCGGATTATTTACATGGCGCGCGGACATACAAGTCATAACTTAAGACCTCTATTAAAAATTTGCTCATTTTGAATTAATTAAATAGCAATAACTTTTTTATTTTCAATATTAATTAGATTTTTTATTACTCTTAGGTAATGTTATTGCAGTACCTTGTGCCCCTTTCAAATCGGACAGGGTTTTATTTTACATATTGTAAATCTACTCTAATCTTGTCAGCTTCATACACGAGGCAGAGTGCTCTAAAAAACCATTTCTACATGAAATCATTTCGTAAACAGTTGCTTATCAACCTGATTCACACGCCGACGCTTCATTCTCTAGGTATGTCAACACCAAAAACCACATGCTCACCCCACAATGCTGTATCGTCATGAAGTTGCGATAACAGTGTCTCTTATCTACGTAACATGGGTTACACCATCGACCATCTATCATAAATCGGTCAACATTAAATATTGAGGATAACCGATTGGGAGTTTTTTCGAGGCGTTTGGGGTTGAAACACTAGGGTCATGGGGTCCGAGTGCCCTCTTCGTTTTACAAGACATCGCTAAGCGCTTGGTCGACTCTCGGTCAAAGACAGCATCGCCATAAAACGTGGCAATGCTGCCAGACCTTTGTGGGCACTTCCTGTTGACAGCGATGCGGACCAATTTTTTGATTGCCCTATGGTTCTTTCCCCTCCTTTTTTACATACATGTACATATTATTATTTTTACGTCTTTTGACACATCTCGGGACCCTCGAGTCGCGGACCTTTGGAAGGTGTACGAGGAGCCGAAGTCAACTCGCAGAGGCCCGTTAGACGTTTTTAATGAAATGAGGGACCAACCGACGATTATCCCTGTCCGCACTATTTGAGTGCATCCAAGGACAACCCCCGGTTGGTGTAGGACTATTATTATTATTATAAATGTTAATGTTACAATGGTAATAGGCACGATGGGGTTGATGTCTACCACATCGTGCTTTTTTCATTTTCTTAAATAATATTTTTTATTAAATTTTTGTGTCTTTATTTGTTTTGGGGTTTTTATCTAAATATATCTGTATCTATTGAGATAAAACCTCCAAAACAAATAAAGAGGAAAAAATTGAATAAAAAATATTATTATTATTTTAAGTCGAGTCATATCATTTACAGTAAAACTTATCTTGGCGACTTTTTAAAAGGATAACCGATAGGAAGAATTTAACCATATAATTATGTAATTATGGTGCTGAGTTTTGTGATTTTTTATAGCACGATCTAAACAGACCTAAGGAATCTATGATTCCCGTAGCTATAACAGAGTTGCTATAACAGAGTTGCTATGGAATAAAATTGAAACAGATATTATGTTTGAGTAATAAGCAAAGTTATGTAAGTACTAATAATAATATTAAGAGGAAAGATTTTTTTTGTTTGTTTGTACCGAATAGGCTCCGAAACTACTGGACCGATTTTAACCATTTTTTCGCCAATAGAAAACTAAATTATCAGGAAGTAACAGGCTATAATTTTTTTTTTTTTTATGACATCCTTAAGATCGCAGTAATGTAACCCAAAGCAGCAAAATTTTGCCTATAAAATTAATTATTTGGTGTGCGCTGAGAAAACGATTGATGGTACATAAAAATTATGTACTACATAATTAAAGTACTCATTATTACCTACAAAAAAGGCCTCGAGGAAATTTATCTAACTATCATAATTAAGTCATAATAGCAGCTTTTGTGTTCTAAAAATTAATTAGATCGCGCCGGTAGAAACAAAAGTTGGTAACATTCGTATCGTAGTATTAATAATTCTTATTCATATAGTTTTATCATCAAGGGTATTTATGTAGCAGTAAAATACTTTTTAATTCATTCGAATCGGTCATTAAATTTAGAAGTTATCACGATTATAAAAATGCAATACGCGAGCCATTCGCCGCCGGCGCCCGCGCCGCGACGATCTCTATAGAGTGGCGGTTGCCGAGGTGCGAGAGAATCCCCGTACGTAATGATTAAGAAATTGAAACCCTCCAAGCCTGTGTAATGGCACAAGAGTTTTAACCAAAAAACTTCGAGACAATGTTATTGTAGCCACCATCACCGGGCCCGCAGCCGGACAGCTCGCACACATTCCGCGTATCCCAATGATACCAACGAATTTGCCAATAACATTTTTTCACTGGTCGGCATTGACTTAAGAAATGAGTGCTTCTCCCATGGGCAACAAATACGTTTATTTGCGGTAAACATGACGCAAAAGAAAGATAAAACACGTAAATAACAAATTGGGGGGAAAATATGCGTCACATCCACGCAAAACGGCCATCGCTATACGTCTGTCTCGCGTGGGATCTCCGGAAAATCAATTTATTTTGCTTCAATGATTCTTTATAGGTATTTCATTCTTATTTTCTTCTTTTTTTTTAATCCACTGCGAAAAGGTTGTATTATTTTATGTAGTTATTTTTACATTTTTGTTTCCTCCATCCAATATTATGTTTGTGTGAAATATTAGTTGTAAAAGATTTCATTACTGTGTCTCC
This sequence comes from Omphaloscelis lunosa, assembly GCA_916610215.1. Lineage (NCBI taxonomy): Eukaryota > Metazoa > Arthropoda > Insecta > Lepidoptera > Noctuidae > Omphaloscelis > Omphaloscelis lunosa. The sequence continues at coordinate 8,064,427 of OU744270.1, forward strand.
ACTAATCAAATCCTACTCTAATTGTGAAAGTATGTATATAATATGTTTGTTACTTCTTCACGCAGTAACTAATGAACGCATTGCGATGAAACCTGATAAGTACATAGCTGTTACTTTTTATCCAATATCCCCACGGAATCAAAATATACGCGGTTAACACCACGGGGCGCAGCTAGTATTTATATCAATTGATTATTTATTCTGTTTTCATATGGAACCCCTTTTCCACGCATTGCAGACATGTTTGAGTGTCTAAAAATACTAATTGAAAGATGACTTGACTATATGGGTTAGGTTAGGTTAGAACTGTGACCAACCCGCACGCGTGCCGAGCGAGCTAAGCGAGCGGTGTCGCGGCAGTGGCCGGCGAGCAATACTTCCAAGTTGGTCGCAGCTATTTAGTATTAGCGCAAGCTGCGTTACGTCGCAAGCAAGTTTGATACCAGGTCACAATTTCGAAATTGTAAATGGTTTGTTTTTCACAATTTTTCGACAGTTTATAAATCTAACGGAAATAATACCTATAGATTATAAACTAACGAAGTTCATAATTATACGGTGACATAGTTTATAAAAATAATATTTATCTAGCTAGATGCTAGCTTTGTATCCGTTATGGCAACCCTGGAGAGGGGAGGGTTTTGAAGATGTCCATTGGCGGCGGTAACCATCAGAAGTGCCAATTTTTTTTATTTTTTGCCACTGTAATAAAAGTAACACCAGCACGCAATAAGGCCACCCATCTGATGGTTATTGGTCAGAGCCGCCTATGGTCATTTGTGTGCCATTCCAGAGACAAAGCTGAAATATGTCATGTGCCTTTCCCCGGACGAGCCTTCACATAGAGCTAGAAAGTAATAGACTACTAAGAACGAATCTCAACACCTATGGAACTGAACGCGGTCTGCACTTCTAAACCACGTTCAAGAACTGTCAATTTTAGTATTCCTTAATGACGACGCGGACAGCTTTTGACCGCGGTTTAGATGTGCTGATCGCGTTCAGTTTTTGACGAAATTCACCCTTAGAACTTAGTTCATTTGGTGACCCAAGTCTAAGACCAAACACCTTTGCTGGAAATGCAATCTTCCAATCCAACGAATCTTGCTACATTTCTCGTCAAAATCCCTTACTCGACATTACGACACGGATGAAAAAGGTAGGCCGTTCCAACTTCCACATTACGAGTTCTATTCTATCAACTCTCGTAAGTCATTTGAATGGTATCTGTGACCCAGTTAGCACAAAGCGCTGGGGCCCGTCAACCTGTCCAGATAATGGCATCCTGATAAATGGACAATAGATGAATGACAATTGTTAGGAAGGTATTTACATCTGTAGGCTGGGCCAAAGGCGGGATCGTGTAGTTTGCGGAATAGAAGCTAATTTTATAATAAACTAGCTTTTGAACGTAAACGATGCAAAAGGAGTATTGTAAGAAGCGTAGCAGGTGGCGTTCTATCGTTTCTGCCTACTTCCACGGGAAGAGTTTATGGATGTATCTCTCTTTTGCCGGTGATATTCCACCGTTCGACAGGGGCATAGGAAGTCTCATAAAAACGTCATCAGCGGCATACAGCGTCTATACGCAGCGCCGTTTCAATAAACTTGTTATGGGGATATGTACTGATGTGGTATCGTTGAAACCCTCAATAAAGCCTAAGGTGCTGATAGACTTGAGCATTCACTTATAAGAGAATTCTAGCGAATGTTACATTCCAGAAAATAAACAGATGCGTTTTAGCAAGCATTCTGGCGAGCATTTTGGCGAGCGTTCTAGCGAGCATTCTGGCGAAAGGACAATAAATTTGCTTCGAGATTTTTGCCGAGCCGAGCCATGTTCTCGACCGTCAAGTCTGATATATTCGTGAAGATTTTTTTTTTTGACGATCATTGACTAGAGCATTCGATAGAATGATGGTGAAAATGTTCGTAGCGATGTTTGGCTCTATGCTTGGCTCTGTTCGTTGTTCACTTCGACAAATTTAAAAACGGCGAATGCACGATGTTCTGTTCCAAGTGAATGTTCAAGTTTATCAGCACCTTAAGGCGCCAGCTCCACGGATTAGAGAATCGCAGCGATAGTCACGCTGTACCTTCAAATTCATGCCGCGATGATATCGCCGTGTGGACATTGATTCAGAGTTTGTATTGAAATTGCTGGCACGGCGAGACGTATCACCGCGATTTTCTGACCCGTGGAGATGGCGCCTTAAGTGGTACTGATTGCTGGACACAATTCCAACAAAAGCAGAGAGAAGAGAAGGCCGATAAACCGGCAACAGATTATTGTATGGCGTTGAAGATAAGAGCGTTTATTCTAAAAGTTGGCAACGTTGCAAATAGCTGTCAAGTATATGGCTGTTTTGATTAATTTTGCAATATTACTGTATGGAAATATGAAATATGGCTAACTAGTGAACTAGAACGTTGATGATGAAATTCAATAATTAATATCGTAACACCGAATATTTAGTTTTAGATGTAAAAAAAGTATTTGGAAACTTTCCAAATGCCTTTTTTACACCTAAAACGGTTACAACATCAAAATTTCCATACAGTAATATTGCCAATTTAATCAAAACAGGTAAATATTTGACAGCTATTTGCGACGTTGCCAACTTTTTGGATGAATGCTCTTAATTGGAGAGATACAAAAATAACGATAACCCATTGGTCGTTGGAGACATCTCTCAAAATATCGAGGGCCAAAATACTCATTAGGGAAAAATGTCGCTAACGACACTGAAAACAAATTGGCTGTTTTACGAATGACAATTACTGGGAACACGGCCCTTCATTTAATAAACGTTGTGTAACGCATACAGTTGAAGGCTGAAAACAAACATTTCATTTGCCAAATGTTCTGTAACAATCCCTGATCACTTAACCCCATTACTAAAGCCGATATTTGAGACGCTTTACTTTTCGTAAATTATTGCCTTTCACTCGAAGTGAAATGTCTGAACACAAAATGAAAAGTGAAAATTTTATGCATTATAGTGAACTGATTCAAAGATATTGTACCTATTTCGGTACTCTGTATCTTTCACTCGGTTACTGAATGATCGAAAATGAAATTAACTTTTTGAACGTCAGAGCAAAAGCACATGAAACTGCCCTCAACGCCAAGCCACAAATTCCGCGCAAATACCTACCAATAAATAAACAGGCATTAAAGTAATGTTCAAATTGTTTATTTCGTATTTCTGTATACCGCTTTTTCTGTCACGTATTTGTGTCGTTGGCGTCCAGGGACAGTTTTCGCTTGTCACGTATATGTGACCACGGCGCCCAAAAAGTTAAAGGAACTCCTGATGTACCTACGTTCATTCCTATATAGTTTTGACGGTGTCGTGAACGTGGAATGAAACAAAAAATAGCGGCTAAATAAAATTGCAAGGCCTATTGTTATTGAATACTAACATTTTTTTTATGAACAAGATTTAGGGGGAAATCTGGTGCTGATAAACTTGAAAATTCACTTTTAATAAGCATTGTAGCGAATGTTACATTAAAGAAAAATAAACGGGATCGTTTTAATGAGCATTCAAGTGAGCATTCTAGCGAGCATTCTAGCGAGCGTTCAAGCGAAATGACAGTAAATTTGCTTCGAGCTTTTTGCCGAGCCGAACCATTAATGGCCATGTTCTGCATTCGCTAGAATGATCGTAAAAATTTTCGTAGCAACGTTTGGGTCTATTGCTTGGCTGTTTGTTGTTCAATTCAACAAATTTTAAAACTGCGAATGCTCGATGTTCTGTTACAAGTGAATGCTCAAGTTTATCAGCACCTTAAGGCACCATCTCCACGGATTAGAGAATCGCGGCGATAGACACACTGTATCTTCAAATTACCGCCGCGATGATATCGCCTTGTAGAGATTGATTCATAGTGTTTCTATCGAATTTTCTGGCACTGCAATGTACCTATTGAATCTACTGATGTGGTATCTTTGAAATGCTCAGAGCAGCTTCAAAACTCATGTAAAGTTTACGCCGATGATAGACCACATTTCACGACCTTACATCCTCTATCCTATACTATTAAACGAGCAATGTTTGTAAATGTATATATATTTGTTCTCTCGTTCTCGAAAACGGCTCTAACGATTTCGATGAAAGTTGCAATATAGGTTACGGGGCGAAAAATCGATCTAGCTAGGTCTCATATCTGGGAAAATTCGTTTTCTCCGTATTTTCACCCGAGCAGAGCTCGGTCGCCCAAAGTTTAGAACAAGATTAATGACATGGCAGCATGGAATTAGTAAGTACCTTCTATCATTGCAGCATGGAATAACATACTATTAAATGAGCATTGTCTATTTTCAACAGAGAGAGCTCGGTGGCCCAGGTACTATAAAATAATATCTTGTTAAAACCTCATCTAGCTTCTACGAATCCAAGTAGTACTCACCCTCATCAATATCCGGTGGCAACCCGCCCACAAAGACTTTACGGCTGAATCGCTCGCCGTGCTCCGAGCCCGCAGACACAGGCGACGAGCGGGCCGGCGAGCCCAGTGCGCTCACACACATTGACAGACCTGGAACAAGGAACGAGTTATGATGTGAGTGGGTATCTACGATGAGGTCATTAGAAACCTTTGTTGAGCTATGGCAGTAATTGCTGGGGCCGCATCAGCTTCTATCGTGACAAAGCAATGCAAGCAAACCATACGAAGCTTTGGCACAGCTTCGTATGGTTTGCTTGCTAAAAAGTTATCGCGTTAATGCGCTGGTCACATTAGCGGCTTCATAATTTTTTTACGAATTATCGTGCAATAATCCAAGATGTATCTCCATAATTTCGACCGAGGGTCTACGCAGTCCGGAAACAACAGTCGAAATAAGCAACGCTATGTAGTAGTCCGACCACGCATCACGCTTATTATGTTCCACCACCCGGGCGATAAGTGCTACGCAACCCGAACTATCGCGACGATAACCGATACTGGTTGGTCACATCTGCGTGTATCGTATCACTGTGCGTAGCTTCGTCACAATAGACGCAGATGCGGCCCCAGCGTTAAGTACAGTACAGCAAGCACATCTGACTCGGCGACGGAATCGATGTCGCTGAACAAAAAATGACTTAAACCAGCTAGCTGGATAGGCTTGCTGCACTAATGCCGCATTATGTGGCTAGTAACCGGCGCCGATATGCCAGCGCTTGTCGGCGTCGGCAATCGCTGGTTGTCAAGAATGTCAACGGTCGTCGACACAGTGTTCATACTTTTTGCCGAATCAGCACGAACCGTCGCCGGCTAATCAGGTCGGTGCTTATATTTTAGTTTAAATAGTTCCTTATTTTTATTATTTTATTTATCTTTTATATAGATTCTTTTCTTTTAGATTTAGTGAATGTGAGAACGTTGTAGGCTGTAGACTTGTGGACCATTTTCTATTTTTTTGCTAAGTACCTAGTTGATAAGCCTAAACTATAACACTGTAATTTGAAAACATTGTAAAAATCATTTATTTTTAAAAGAATAACCGTGGAGTTTCTTGCCGGCTCTTCTCTATAGGAAGCGAAAAATTGGAACCGTGCAACTAAGTAGCTTCTGACATTTCATAAGTGCCCTTGTAGGTTTAAGTGAAATAATATATTTTGAATTTTAATTTGAGGCGACGTTTCGTGCTCATTGGCAAAAAGTATGAAAACTGCCTGCGGCTTCTAGCGCTTATCAGCGCCGACTAGCGCTGGCATATCTGCGCTAGTTACCAGCGTTCAATATGAATGCGGCCTTAAATGATATCTATCACGCGGCACGCCATGTATTCTACGTAGGTACAAGCAGACCATTTTCTTAGAACTTTGTCCGACCTGGAGGGATCGACCCAGGTTCCAATGCTCAGAAGCCGCGCTTGTGACTCTACTGGACTAAAGAGGCATTTTCGCCTTGGTTTGTAAATGGTTACCGTTGCAATACCAAAGAAATCGCGAGTACATCATGTTATTACAGATAAACATAGCTAAAAATCCTTAAAACCAGAACATAGCGACGCTGCTTTGAGGCAGACAAGGTATGGTGGCATTACTTCTCCGGGTTAACTCATTCAAATCACAGAAAGAGAGCTAAAAATCTAGTTAAGTGATTCAGGCGTGACCTTGCGGAAATCCATCATAAAATACAATAGAAGTGGATATATTTAGTAACCTGTTCCGCTTAGCTATTTCCAAAGGGTCTTAAAAACACACCAAGCGCTGAGCGCAGTCTGCGCTTGGTGTGGATACACGCCCTGTTCGAGTTCACGACAAGTCAATCGTCATCCTGAGGATGCCTCGTTGAGAGGTAAAACAGGTGTCGATTTCTATCAGGGGTTTTTTTTTAAGACCCTTGGAAATAGCTAAGCGGAACAGATGACTAAATATATCGACTTCTATCGTATTTTAGCTAAAAATCTTTCAAAACGGAAAGGGGCTACGATGATTGGCGGCAGAAATAGGTCTGGTGGCGGTAGTAGGTACTTCTTCAGACAAGCGTGTTCTAGTCATAAGCCTATTGAAGTCCATTGCTGGACATAAACCTCTCCATTCATACGCCATTTATCTCATTCCTCAGCTGCCCTGTACCAGCCACCCTGCGAAGATCATCGCTCACGAAAATATCTAAAATCATCATCGTCATCTTTCGGCTTCCAGTCTAACCGGATGCATCAGAATACCAATATTTTACATGGAGCAACTGCAAAGAGTTCTACTATGTACCTACTGGCGTGTTGTAGGGTACTCACCGGCAGCAGACAGCCTGGAGACCACATCCTGTGCCTGGTCTGGCACGGAGGGCGAGCCAGCTCCGGCCGCGCCCCCCGCCACTGCCGCTTCCTCCACACCGGGGAAGAACGGTGACTTGCCTGCAGACAAAACAGAAGAAATTAAGTCATGATTTAAAAAAATAGAACATGTAAGATAGCCCACAAGACCAAAGTTTCCAATTCCACAATGGTACACAATGGTATGGGGAAGCGTTTAAAAGACGGCAAATGACATGAACTTAGGTAGAATTTTCCATGGACAAGATCAGCTGCCACACTAGATGCTGACTTAAAGAATACCGAACTGCGGAAGACCCATCCTGTGTTCTATCCGTTATTAATAGTTCTTTTCCTTTTCGTGTGGAGACTAACCTGATGTCAGAGTTTTAAAGCCGCCCTTGGGCCTCTGCCTTGGGACTTGGCTTCGCATGCCGTCAAGAAATAATATCTCTAAGGATTGCCGGTTTCCTCACGATGTTTTCCTTCACCGTTTTTGAAGCAAGCGATAATTATACAATACGCACATGAATCGGAAAAGTCAGAAGTGCGTGCAAATGCACGAATTACTATGAAAAATACCCAAATCGCTATAGGTGTACCTATAATATTTGAAGAGTTCCCTCGATTTCTCCAAGATCCCATCATCAAACCGTGAACCTCCTTTTTTTTTAAATTTGTTAAAAAAACATTGCAGCGCTCAAATGCACTAGCATAAAATACTGTTCCTGTTACAGGAATCAAACTGTCAATTATGGCAGAAATAAACCATAAATAGTTGGCGCGTAATGAGGTTAGACGAAAAAAATGTGTCCGACAAAATTATCTAACCTACACAATTTTGTCCCTTAGAAATATAATAAAGTTGATTATTGTTGAAAATAAGCGTTCACAAAAAAAGAAAACGTGTTAAACTTTAGTGACAACATATTCACAATTTCTGAAGTGGCCGCCGTTTGTATAAACGTTCGGGCTATAACATTAAACGGGACGTTGAAAAGTTTTTTTTTTTATTTACTCTCTTTAACTATTATGTTTTACGTCAAGGTTTATGTTTCACAAATTGACTCTGAATTATACTCTTAAAATAGAGTAAGAATATTAATAATTTATTTAGCCAAAGTTGGAGAGTTTTGGAACACTCCGTCTGCACCAAAGGAGGATTGAGTGTTCTAAATAAACCTTTATAAAATCCAAATAAACAGTTAAAATCAATTGAATATTTGTGAATAGTTTTCACAAATTCAATACAATTATTCCACATAAAAATGTTTATTTATTTATTTATTTATATATACTTTATTGTACACCACAAAAATACATAACAAAAAATAATCAAACACTACAAAATATACAATGGGCGGCCTTATCGCTTTCCGCGATGTTAAACATATGTAGTATATTTTGAGACATGAGTTACAGTATTTTCTCAGGTTTTTCATTTCTCACCATAGATTTCATAATTTTTTTTATCTTCACCATGAAGTTTTCACAATTATTTCCTAAATTCTTCCTTAATATCGTAAAAATATAACTTTTAAAAAGGTGCATGCAATCCACACGCACACTGTCACTGCTATTCGTTGCGTAATGATTTAAACTCATCACTGAAAGCTTAGTTTAAACTGTCAAGTTTTTTTTTTTTTTACCAGGTGTGTCATACAAGATGACGTGTCATAGTATTACCTACTTGAGCATTTGAGAATGCCCTTAGTAACAGCCTTATGTAAATTTTTGTAACTAAAAAACTAGCTGGCATGTAAAGTTAAATAGTTGACACAGACGCGACCCCGAGTGACCCTAGAGAGGTCACAAATTTAGCAGGTCGTCGAACTACAAATCCAGTATGTCCTGCCAATGAGGGAGACACAGATTTTGAATGAAAAATGGGACAGCTTGGTTTTTTTTTAAGTTACAAATCTAGAATGGAAGACTTCACAGCCTTGTTGAATGAAAATTGAATGCAATATATTTGTTTCCATATTCTGCAATAGTCCTACACCAACCCGGGGTGTGTCCTTGTCCTTGGCTGCACTTGCATAGTGCGAACAGGGATAAATCAACGGTTGGTGGCTCATTTAATTAAAAACGTCTAACGGGCTTCTGCGAGTTGGCTTCGGCCCCTCGTACGCCTTCCAAAGGTCCGGGACCCCAGGGTCTCGAAATACGTGTAAAAGAAAAAAAAAAACATTAATTTATTTTCTTATTTTTGTCTCTTATCTCTAGTATGCATCGTTTGAAACAGACGAAATCGCGGGCGATAGTGCACTTTATACACTTCCAGACAGTTAAATCCGCTATCAGCTTGCTGTCTGTCATATTTTTTTCTATGGCATACCCGTTACTAAAGATAAATTATACAATTGATTCTAGGGCGTATTCTTCAATTTCATACAAGCGACCTCTTCTATTTATTTATATTGAAGAGTATTTCACAGAAATCCCAATAAATAAACTGTCATGGCTGCCCTACGGAGTACAGAATTTTACGACGAGGCAGCATTGACACCGCAATCACTACTTATTATAAAACTAACTTGCAGTCCGTCTGTCAAAGCTTATCTACAAAACTATTAAGACGGATTTTGATGCGGTTGTTGTTATAAACTTTTAGAGATTTCAAGAGAAGTTTTGGTTGTAGGAAAGACAGCTGTGGTTTAGATTAATGTTCTTTATGCGCGATTCGCTGTTGAATGTTCTATAAGTCCATTCAACTTTTCATTTTTACAACAATTTTAAATTTTAACGGCTCACTGCCGTTTGTGGACATCTGCATCTATCTACACACACACACAGGCACAGACATCGCAGGTGCGTTGCCACCCTAGAGACAAAGCTGAAATGTATGTGTCTGTAACTACACGCAAATTCGCCCATACCCTTCAAACTGGAACACATCAACCCTGCTTGGCAGCAGAATGTTATGGTGGTAGTACTTCCTTAGGCTGGTTTCACAGCTGTCCGGGAAACCCGTGCGGGGCGCCTGTACGGGCTCCCGAAACGAAGACACACGTAAGGCGCTAGAACATTCGTTTCACAGCAACGCGGATTGGTCCGTACGTGACCCGCTCAAGGTAGAGCCTGTGTAAAGCTAGCAACCGTATCGTACTAACTCCCTCGTTTCAGACCACTCATTGCGGGCACTACCCGTACGGGTCTCCCGTGTGCGGGCGGCCCGTACGGTTCCAGCCTTACACGAGCTCCTTCACAAAGACTTCTATGTCGTCAATCTATTAATCTGACCTGCCTTTTCCCAACTATGTTGGTGTCGGCTTCCAGTGTAACCAGATGCAGCTGAATACCAGTATTTTACATGGCAACTGCCACCAACACCACCCACTGCACCTGCCACTTTTACTGGCAACCCAGTAACTGGGTAATACGATACTCCTTGGTAGATTGGTTGTCAGACTTTTGGGCTTCTGACGACCCGTAACGCCAAAGATCCACGAATGGCAGCCGGGACATGGGAGGCACGGAGGAGACCCCTATGATGTACCGTTACTAAATATTATGAAAGATATTTCATTGACTCTGTAACCAATGTTACATATATTGACTAACAAATCTATTTAACCCGCGTTTAAATAACTATTCTTTGGCGCTTTTCCAAAATGGCGGACATTTTTACGAATGTCATTGACTTGGTTATGATCAATGTAGTTAATGAAATTATGCAATAAATTAAGGAAAATATATATAATTTTTTAAAACATTATAGTACTGAACTACTTATATAGGTTGGAAAATCAAACTGCAAATATCCGATGCGGGAAACAGAATATTAGAGCGTCGTGATATACAGTCGCCTACTAGAGAAATAATAGGCCGGTTTTTTTTTTTTTTGTTTTTTCTAGCTGCGAAGCTTTGTCAATTGAACTTATAATTTGTTTAAAGAGGCTACATTTCAGTCATCAAATTTAATGAAAAATCTACTATTCTACAACATTTAGCTAAAAAAAATCCTGTCCGATCCGTGAGGGTGTGGTTAGGTATCGTACTGAGAGTCTATGTGGTTATTTTCATGAAAAAAAAAAAAAAAAATCGCCACTTTTTTTTTTAATGGGGAATTTTACTTGGGGCGCTGGCGGCCGTCTTTTAGCGGGTATCTAAAATTCATAACTTATGACCCCTGTTGAAAATTTTCAAATTTTTTATAGATTTGGGTTAATTTTGGTACTAAAAATGTGAATTTTAAATGGCAATAACTTTTTATTGTCAATAATAATTTTAAAAAAATATTAATTTTTGGTAATGTTATTTAAGGTGCTTAAGGTGCCCCCTTTTGGATCAGACAGGATTTTTTATACATTATTGAATAGGTATTTATCCGTTTTTCTTCTCTCACAATCTATACAAAAATAGCTGTGGTAAAGTGTTAGCCAGTCACCAACGTTGATAACAGAGCTGACTGACCAAGATACTCACTCTCTGTACATTAGACCGTAGGTCCGTGGTATCACTGACCTTGAGCTGGCCCAGCGTAATACGAAGTTTGAAAAAATTTACTCTGATGTGCCGCTACTGTGCCCCTACTGAACCCTTAAGGCTCTTTCAAACAGGCGCGACACGCGACGCGACACAAAGAGACCGCTCGTCGCGCGACGAGCGGTGTCTTTGAGTCGCGTCGCGTGTCGCGCCTGTTTGAAAGACGCTTTACACAGGGTGAAAAGGACGCTCTTTACGCCGTGAAAACTGTACCAAAGACAAATGTCGTGTAGATCATATCAATTCAAACAATATTAATTATTATTGAAGTTACACAATTAGGTAGCTGGCAGACATCTTTATTTAAGTGTCAAGCGTATTGCGTAGCTATAATTTATAGCTAACATGCCAAATATTAAGTAAGATATTGGCTGTCTTTATCGTGGCGTGATTTTAGCAATAGGTCTGAATCAAAACTTAGTTTTAGTAAGTCTGAGGAAACTCCCACCAACGATTTAAATCGCAGATTTGCCCTCACAAAGTGTACACACTGAGTAAAGCGAGCTCACAAAGTAACAATGGCGTTACCATGACAATCAAGTCGGCAACACTGTGTGCCAAAGGTGTCAAACGAAACAGAAAGGCGACCATCTTTTGAAGCGGCGGGGCAAATCTAAAGCTCAACACACACACAAGGCGAGTGCATGTCGGGCGTGGGTCGGGACGGTATTGTAGTTCCTTGTATTATATGGATGTCTACACACGAAACGCGTGCGCGGAGCGGGTCGGGAGCGGGAGCTGCGCGCGGGTTTTGTGCTGACATCCATATAATACAAGGAATTAGAATGCATACAAGCCCGCCGTACTGCTGATCCGACCCGCGTCCGACACGCAGCCGCTTTGTGTGTGTGTTAAGCTTAAGATTAAAATCTTTGCTACCACCATACATATTTCTGTTCAGTTTGAAGGGTATTTGTGCCGATGTAGTTTGAGACATGAGACATTTCAGCTTTGTCTCTGGGATGTCAAACCAGAGACAAAGTTGAAATATCTCATGTCAACGCCTGAGATGTCTCTGGCATTGCCGATGACCTTTTAAAAATGAAAGTCAAGATACCAAAATATTGAATCACGCATAACACTTTATGAGGTAGGCAGAGTTCCAAGACTATAAAATACTAATTACAACAGTTATCTGCAGATTGATTTATTATATGTATCTATCTATAATTTTTATTATACTATGGAGCCAAAAACTTAAAAAAATATATATATATATTGGACCAAAAAACCCTGTGAAAAGTCACTTTTGGCAGACTAAAACAGTTGGAAAACGGTATTCCAGCGTAAAATATACTAAAAATATTAAAATTCACCATGAAAGCGTACTGGATAATCATCGACTGTTTCCTTTGGTATAGGCCAAAGATATTATAAGTAATCTTTTTACTTAAAATATCATTGGTATAGGCAGTGACATTTTGAAATGCGAGACTCTTAAAGTGTCATTTCACTGTTTAAAATTTAATAAAAGCCATATTTTCTTACGGATAACGTGGCCCTCTGCCTATACCATCGTGGAACATGCTTGAAGATAAGAAAAAACAAAACACTCACTCTTTCTGTACGGGAACCTCGGGCCTCTAATAAAAGGTGTAACCAGAGGAATAGTATGCACCGACATAATATTTTACACGATTACTTTCGAAAAACGCGGTTTTATTAGTGAGAAAAAATGGCAATTTCGTTTTTGTATTTTTCTTCGAAAAATCGTGTGACCCCACTGCGACGGACTCCGCGAATGGAAAAAAAATAGGATCGACAAACGTTCCAAATTTGAAATAATATTTTTTGAATCTAGCATGCCATGCCAGCGGTATTCGATCGAGTAACGATAATAACCGTTTTAAATAGCTGCTGAATAACGTTTAAAATAACTTTGTTAATTATGTACGTGATGGTATTTTATTAATGAACGATTATTTTTATAGTTTCAATGCCGATTTAATGAACTTATTAAGAAAGTTGTGACGTTCTTGTTGTTTTCTTTTACAAAAACAATAATTTGCATAATTATTTTTAGCTAAAATTTAAAAGTAAGTAAGTAGATAGAGGCTATTCACCCTGGGTTTACAAAATCTCTATGTTCAATATTTTTTTACGGAGCGACTACGGAAAACTGATCAACTACACGTTATTATGAAGTTTCATTCTGAATTTTTTATTTTATTTAAAGTGTTTTTCTTACAAAATCTTGTTATTAACTGATGATAAAAGGTGCGTTGCTCTTCTGCCTAAAACGATGCATTCGCCTTGACATACCCGTATCGCATAGGTATAGCACATAGTCAATGTCGTATTGCAGCATCCACTAACACGCCAAGTGTCGCAATGCTGATTCGAGTTAACGTTAGCCGCAGAGTTGCGATTTGTCGCTGCGACTGGCTTTTGGACGACAATCCATAAGTTATGGGCAATGGTTCCAATATGCCTGATGCGGAGGAATGCGAAAAATATAGTGAGGTATGTTTTGAGTGTGAATATCATAAAAGGCTGTCCCCAAGAACAGAGGAAGACCAAATAAACAATGGATAGATTGTGTCAAAAATGATGTGGCTAGAAAGGGGGTGACTACTGAGATGATGGCTCATTGAGATGTATGGAAGAAGATGTGCTGCTCCGATCAATAAATTGGATTTATAGGTGATGATGAAGAGTCGGTTAAGTGAGACTGGTCATCTCTTAACTGCCAGGGCTTATTTTTAATCTTATATTTTGAATTGTTTAAATTTTTGAAGTGAAAACTTCTTTAGGCGCGTTGGGCATTTTTGAGATGGGAAAAAACAATTGAACTCGCGACACCGCACCGTTACCAACATCTCATTTTTGTAAACGCGATTGTACTCTTTATTTATATTACGTTACGGATAAATTTTCTATGCAAGTATTTTCTTGTTCAAGTTTTCACTTCTGTTTTTTTTTACTTTGTTCTCACAGAGAGAAGCAACAAGAATAATGTACCCAGGATTTTGTAATATCTATATTTAAAAGAGTTTCCTTGGAGTTTCTTGCCCGTTCTTCTCCATGTGATCTACATTTTGAAATGGGCTACTGCTTCAACTTTCTGACGAGCTGACCGACTTTTTGACAATTCAAAAGTGCCTGTAAATGATTTAATTTAAATAAATGCTTTGAGTTTGAGTTTCGAGTGAAATATTTTTAACCTATTTTGAAATGATTTTTTTTTTTTTTTACGGTAGATATTTACTAACTTTATACTCCGTTTCCTTTGGAGTCATAATTAATTTATTAGTTATTCCTATACTATTAAATGAGCAATATTTGTATGTTTAACTAGGTTTCATATCTGGGAAAATTCTTTTTCTCCGTATTTTCACCCGAGCAGAGCTCGGTCGCCAAAGTTTAGAACAAGATGGCTACCTTAGAATAATGACAGTATGGCAGCATGGAATTAGTAAGTACCTACTATCATGGCAGCATGGAATTAGTAACTACAGTCCTGTACTATTAAATGAGCATTCTCTATTTTCACCTTCCGCCGCCCAGGTACTGTATTTAAAGTACACAAGATTTATTGATGAGATACCGCATTATTAGAACAAAATGTCGTATTGCGGCATAAACTTTATTGTATCCACAGTACCTATTGTACCTAATAGTGTCGCATTGTTAATTATGAGAGCATTGGTGGCCCAGTAGTAACGGCCGCAACTTACGAGTTGTAGGTCGTGGTTTTGAACCTAGACAGGCGCTTTACTTTGTGTAAATAATTTCATCACCACTGCTCTCAAAACGGTGATGAAAACATCGTGAGAAACCGGCATGTCCTAGAACCAAAAAATCGAAGACATATGACATCTACCAACCCGCACTGGGCCCGCGTGGTAGATTACAGACTAGCCCACTCGCATTTGAAGAGAGCAGGCCTCTGTCCCAGCAGTGGGAACATTATAGGCTGAATGCTTCCTACACAAATGCAACTTTACTGCCCACAAGACTTTTGTATTTAATATCTTACTTGTATTGAAAGTCTGACAACCAGTCTTACCCAGGGGTATCATGTTACCCAGTAACTGGGTTGTGTAGGTCAGATAAGCAATCGCTACATGTAAAATATTGGTATTCAGCAGCATCCGGTTAGACTGTAAGCCGAACCCAACGTAGTTGGGAAAAGGCTAGGCAGATTATGATTAGGTATCTTAGTTTTATAAATAAAAGAATCTAATGGCATTGGCTAACGTAAATAGTAGATTGTAATACGAGGGGCTAAAATAACACATTCTATCGAGGTAGTTTTACTCCTG
This sequence comes from Omphaloscelis lunosa, assembly GCA_916610215.1. NCBI lineage: Eukaryota > Metazoa > Arthropoda > Insecta > Lepidoptera > Noctuidae > Omphaloscelis > Omphaloscelis lunosa. The sequence goes on from OU744270.1 coordinate 8,079,934, forward strand.
AGCTTTAGCGAGGGAGTAAATAGAAACCGAAATATAATGGGTTTTTAGCGCCGTTACACTCTACTTTTCACTACGATGACGAGAAAATAAAGTAATCCAGTACAATATTAAATAGTTTATTTATTAAATATATATATATATACAATTTGTTCAATCAGAATTTTTAAGGAAACTTTTTATCCCGGTATGCGTTAGTACGTTTCCATGGGATAATTTCCGACTTCCACGAGAGCGTGTTTTACATAAGAATAAAGACTTTTTGTTTTTGTAGGCTCGTTGGTTACAGACAAAATTTAAAAAGAAAGCACTTTTTCCCCTAGAGCAAGATATGCTATTTTTCCCCGCTCTGGTACGCTACAATGACGGACTTTTTGAGCAAGAGGAGTGAAAAATTAATTTAATGCTTTCTGCTGAAGCTAGCGTGTGTGTATTTTTTAACTTTGTCTCTGTGTCCATCTAACCTGTTAATATTAACGAAGATGTCCTAAGCATTATCGTGAATAGTCAATGTCGTATTGCACCCACATTACGAAATGTCGCAATGCAGGGTCACGATTTGTCGCAGACCCTTTTTTTGACGTTTCGTGTGTGAAATTTATAATCTGTGGCTTGAGTTATGTATCATAGATTTATACACTTTTGATGCATTACTTGACCAGAGCCTGGCGCAGCTTGCAGAAGTATTTGTACAGAACATTTTTTATGTAATCATAGAGTAAACAGAGCAGTGGTGACCCAGTGGTAACAGCCGCGACTTACGAGTTGTAAGTTCGTAAGTTCCAGACAGCTTTACTTTGTGTAAATTATTTCATCACCACTGTTCTCAAAACGGTGAAGGAAAACATCGTGAGGAAACCGGGATGTTCTAGAACCAAAAATTCGAAGACATGTGACATCTACCAACTCGCACTCGGCCTGCACAGTGAATTACGGCCTACGGGCTCACAGAGAGGAGACCTGTATCCCAGCAGTGGAAACATTAAAGGCTAAAGTAAACAAGCTGCGTGGCCCAACTGATGGTAAAGCATCAACGCTGCCCGTTTGACGTGATCACCGTCGCATTTTTAATAATACATTTATGGTTGCGTATGAACATCTGCAATACCACAGGCTATACAGGTGCGTCAACATTGAAATGTCACAGATTGCTTTAGACAACACGTGAGACGCCGACGGAACATAATGTTGCTATTTTAAATAATAAATTATTGTTGGTATTTATTTAATTTTTTATTTTGTTATTTCACTATATTCTGCATCGGTTGACGTCATCACTTCAACGCTGACTGTCGCTAAAAACCAGCACTGGGGCTCTGTCTCGCATAAGGTCGCAGCTGAGTGATGGCCGTTTTACGTGGAGGTGATCCATATTTTCCCCCAACTTGTTTTTTTCGTGTATGTGTTCTTTGCGTCATGTTTACTACAAATTAACGAAATTTCTTTCATTTTATTTTATGTGCCTGTACTTATGTCACCGGCTCCATACCCTTCCAACGGGAATTCAGCGATTTTACTGTGATAATTAATTATCTCATTCTGTGTTGCCATTGTGCGCTCGGTCTTACAATGCCTCTACACTTTGACCTAGTGAGACACAATATATAATTTATCAATTATTATGTAACATTATTCTTTTGAATGATTAATTTTGTTTTAATTTATGTTTTATGCATTTGTATATAATTATAATAAATAATAATTGGTGTCATCTCGTGAGCTTCAATCTGATATGTCACGCACGAGATTTTTATGGCGGCAAAATTATAGGCATGACTAACTTTTTAATTTTGTCTCTGCGTGCCTGACACAATGCTGACATAATGTCACGTCCGACGGACCGGACATAAACGTGACCTACAGGGTAGGTAGGTATTGAAGTTTAGCTAGACTCTAGGTTACTGCTTAACATTTGAATTGATAAATAAACCATACAAAATTGCTATATTCCGGGTAGACCGAATAGTTATGTAATAGATTATTTCTTAAAGTACCCCATGTGAGTTCTTCAACAGTCCTACTGTTGCTTGGACATTTCTGCCGCATGCAAAAGGCGCTAAGGGCCCGCAGAACACAAGATTGATGCTTTAAAACAGCAAAACAGGGCCGCGGGAAACCAGGAGATGGTAGGAGGACTTGGACATCTTCCTTAAAAAAAAACAAGAATTTGCTCAGTAACCAAGGAAAGCCATTGCTTAGAAGAGGGTCAGTACAGGCATTAAATAAATATGGACAGTACCGAAACTACGTAGTAAACTTTTGAAACGGCACACTCACACAGACTGTGTCGAGATGAGTGGATGCCACGATCTTTTTAAAAATGGAGGGTAGGTAATTATTTCAACCAAAAGGCCTAGTTTAATTAAAATAACGCTCCATACTTCTAGGCAAAGGTCTCGCCTATTCAGCCTTGAAATGAAAATTCATAAATACCCCACGTCATTCTATGGGACGCCATGCACATGCCGTACAATGACGTAACGTAGTTCCATTCTACTCATGTCATTATAATCAATAGTTAATGAGTTAGTACGAAGTTGAATATTAAATGCACTGCAGAAGACCTAATTCCCACAGCGGTCGATTTTACTCAAGGTAGTGCGGAATGATTATTTTATATGGCAACATTTTATGTGGAACAATATTCATGCATGGCTTTTCATTTCAATTCATTTTGTTCCAATTTCGGTGGTCTATTTAAATCGTAAAAATAAAGATCAATATAATATTTAAATATAATTATGAAAAATAACTCGGTACCTATGTATTTATTTGCAGATTATTTACCGTTATTTAATTCGTTGTTAGCAGAAATATAAATAAAATCTATGTTAAAAAAGGCTGTTAATCCATAAACAAAGTGTCATGAAGCAAAATCATTTTTGACAGGTATTGAAATTGGCGGGAAGTCGGAAACAGTTTTTATTTTCATTTCTTTTGAAGTGCGTTTCATCAAATTGCTCCTATGCCGTATTGTTGGTTCTACTGTTGTGAGACGAACACAAATAGGCTACGGCGCGACCTACTAGGTCCGTTGTTAAAGTTTAACAGTGGAGCCAACATTACGGCGTAGTAACTATTTGACGAAACGCACTCTAAGCCTGAAAGTTGCCAGCGGACCCTACAGTCTCTGTCCTGTCCAACAATAATTCATACGAAATTCTCTTAGAAAATGCACTTTCAGTTTTCCCGAAATTTCCCATTTTCCCGACAACTTTTCAAATTTTTAAAAGAACATAGAGGTTTTTTAGTACATGTGGGACTTACAAATTATGCATTATTAATTAGATAATGTAGATTGTGAATCACTGCTCTCCTAGCTAGATCACTGAGTAATCTGTATTTAGGAGAGACGATTTAGACCATTACGGACATTTTAAAACAATATCCAGCCAGTTCAAATCGGTCCAACCGTTCTCAAGCGATGCGGTTACCAACGAACAATATTTCATTTTTATTAAGTAGGTACTAGCTGTGCCCGTGGAAAATATCCCACGGGAATGTACTACCGGGCAGTACCGGGATTACATACCTAATAGTCCAGGAAAAGGTTATTGACTCCTACCGCTGCGCTCCAACCATAATTATTTTATCACGCGTAATTTTGAATCTGTGATATTTCACAGACTAAACTATTAATTTAAATGAAACGATGTCAAGGCATATTTTAATCTAAATTAAATGCTCAATTTAAGTAACATAGTTTATTGGATAAGGATTAATATAACACCGGTTAAAATAGCTTCGGAAATAACACTGAAATTTTTATCAAATTCTGAAAGATAAAAATGATTATTGCGGGTCATCCTTAGAAAATAGACATATGCCATCGCGGGATTTTTGGTGGACTTTTTAAGATGAACAATACTGTAGAACATAAATTTTATGTAACTTTTACGATTTCCGCGGCGTACGCTAATAAAGTTCTCAGTCGGCATGATTTTTTCTCTCTCTTCAACAATTTGAGTAAATTGGCTGAAATTTGACGATTGTCAAATTTCAGCCAATTTACTCAAACCATAATGAATTATACACTTAAACTTTCCACATGAATCACTCCGTCCATTGATGAAAACCGTTTGAAAATCCGTTCAGAAGTTTTTGAGTTTATCGCGTTCAGACAGACAGACAGACGCGGCGGGGGACTTTGTTTTATAATATGTAAGGATTATGTATTTATATAGATACGAAAAGCTTTGGGGTAGCTCATCACAAGTTCACAACCAGGAAAAGATTTTAAGTACTTTATCGTCAAAGTTATCCTGGAAGCAAAATCTAAACCCGGAACCACAAAACAACACCATTCCCATACAACTGTCATACACAAACACACAACTCCCCTTCTCGGATGTTGGCTAGCTCAGCTGGGAGGATGTCCCTCATTAGTGGCGACCTCCATACGTGTGATTACTGTCCGTACTGTGTATGTATGGGACATTTGTAACTAAACTATAATTCTGTGGAAGTTAAGTGTTGTTTGCATGTTGAAGTCACTGTTTTGGTAGGTAATGGGCCTCTGAATGACCGCTAACAATTACATGTAGACGCAGAATGCACGGGCAACGGACAGAGAAAAGTTATGAAAGAAAGAAAAATAAGTTTATTTGTCACAGAAACACATGCATAAAAAAGTGGCACTCCGGGAGTGTCGACAGAAGTGAAAACTTGAATAATTTTAGCGTTCAATCCGAGCGCTAAACGCAAACCCGCCATTCGCTGTGTTCGGGTTCGCGACAAGTCAATCGTCATCCTGAGGATGCCTCGTTCAGAGGTGAAACACGTGTCGATTTCTTTCACGGTTTTTTTTATTAGCTCTTTAGAAATAGCTAAGCGGAACAGGTTACTAAATATATCCACGTCTATTGTATTTTATAATCGATTTCCGCAAAACGTCTGAATCAATTAACTATCTGTAACTGAGTATGCTGATAGCTCTTAATCAGTACAGATGCCATGTCATCAAGGGACATCCCTTTTCCGAATTTTACGATGGTCACTTTTTTTTAAAATAATGTTTTCTTTTTTTTAAAATCAAAATGCAAAATATTTTTATTTCACATAAACCTACTAGGGCACTTATGAAACATCAGAAGCTAGGTACACGGTTCCACTTTATCGTCTCCTATGGAGAAGAGCCGGCAAGAAACTCCACGGTTACTCTTTTAAAATAATTGGCTTTTACAATTCTTTCAAATAACAGTGTGAGGTAACTAGGTATAGGAGGACAGTGTAGGTCTTTCAATAAGTACCAGGAACTTAAGAAAATAGAAAATGGTCAACAAATCTACAGTCCACTAAGCCTACAGCGTGATATTATTAACGGGTTTGCACGGAAGCTATCCAGTGACTGCCCCGTTTATTCTTACAACCTCTTACTTAAGGTCTTGAGAAATCTTTCTCTTTAATCATCAAGCGACTATTTGGGTATTCACCAGGTTTACTGCTAGGATGTTTGTATAATTTGTGATTCGCTCTTTGTACACTTTTGTGCTTTCCGAAATTTTGATAGCCACATGGAAACGGAAAGTTTTTATTTTTCCGAGATCTGTATCCGTCTACGACGGGAGGCATACTATTTATAGTCTCTTAAAGCAGGTCATAAATCCATGTGTTATGCAATTATTACTGTCAGTCTGTCACATTGACTTTGTCACATTGACGTGCCCGGCAAGCGTAGCATGACAACCATAGAAACGGGTTTTGTCGACGGAAGAATAGACAAAATGACAGATTGTGATTGTTTATCTGTCATTTTGTCTATTCTTCCGTCGACAAAACCCGTTTCTATTATGGTCATGCTAAGGTTGCTGCTCATAAACTACCCGTTAAAAAATATTACGGCAGTGCTCTCCGTTCCAGCTAGGTACACCAGCTACCTATCTACCGTGGTGGTAGCTGTGAGTTCCCCATAGCACAGCATCATGCTGAGTCGCCTTCTTGTCACGTGCACTGACGACTATTTCTGTTCTGTTCTTTTGATTATATATTTTTAAATCTATTATGTATGCCCGTGTTTCTGTGACAATTAAACCTATTTTTCTTTGAATTTCTCGAAGATCCTACTTTCGTACTATTTAATATAATATTATAATAATATTAATATTTAATATATATGTTCTATTAATAATTTTATAAAATTAGTTTGTGAGGATAGATGGATATTTGTTACTATTTCACGCAAAAAGTACTAAACGGATTTGGATGAAATTTGGCACACAGATAGTTAATAACCTGGATTAAAACATAAGATACTTTTTATCTCAATATTCCAACGGGATTGATTCCAACATTATGTTCTACCAGCTAGGCGTAGAAACATACCTACCAATTTTATAGACGGAGAGTCTCTCTCAGATATTTAAATATTTAAGCAGATTAATCAAAACTCCAATCTAATACAAATTCTAACTTTATTCAGGATTCCCTTAACCAAAGATCCTTTTTATTTGAACGATAAATAACACCTACCGCCCTTTCTGCACGTGTAACCGTATTAAGTATATCAGGCCTGTGGTGGCCCATTGGTAACCAGCACAACTTACGAACATGTAAAATGTCTTCGAATTTTTGGTTCTAGGACATGCCGGTTTCCTCACGATGTTTTCCTTCACCGTTTTTTAAGCAAGTGAGAATTATACAGTACGCACAAACAAATTTTCCTATTGATAGCGATGCGGACGAATTTTTTGATGCCCTATGATTATTCCATTTTTATATACTTGTACATATTATTATTATTAAGTCTTAGTTTTAAAAATCATGTAAATACGTATGTGTAAATAAATTTTCAAAAATGATTTACGGACATGAACTTTGACACCAGTTATTTCAAAATTTTACTAAGTCATGAAGCGTACAAAGTACGCACATGAATTCGAGAAGTCAGAGGTATGTGCCTTGGATTCGAACTCGAGGCCTATGACTTGGCAGAAGTGGGAGTCTTTATGGTTCATATTCTTAATTATAATGTCTTGTCTGTTATTTAAAAAAAAAATACCGACACGTGAAACATAAAATACCTTATTATTTCGTCTGGTAACCAGTTTTATTCCAAGAAAAAATTCCTGGAATAATACCACCTCATTCCTTAAATAGCCAAAGCTTGTACAAAGGTTTTCTTGAACCATTTGAAATAGATTTTCTTTATAATATGTGTAGGTAAAGAAAAAATGTGATACAATACAACATGTGTCTCACAATACATGTGCGTCACAAAACATGTGCCTTACAATACATGAGATACATGGAAAACAAATTTACTTTCTAAGAAAGTAAAAATAGAATGAAAATATAGGATTAGTTTGAATTTATAGTTCAAATATTTTAGCTATTACTGACTGCTACCTGCGACTTCGCCCGCTTGGACGCTTTTTTTGGGTGTAAAATTATGAAATAACTTCTCCCACTCTGGGCGGAGCAGGAGGACGTGTCAGACTCTTACTGACTAAAACCCATCCGTGTTCCTTCAGTTGCCTGTGTGTTACCAGGGGCCACGGTATCCCTTTCGGACTTTCCTGCGACGCGGATTGGTCCGTACGCGACCAGCTACAGAATTCAGAGGGTTGATATTAATGGCAAGAAATCTGCAGGATCTGCGGTCACCATGGGCGTTCCGCAGGGTTCAATTCTTGGACCTTTCTTATTTCTAATTTATGTAAATGATTTACCTTATCATATAAGGGGTAATCACAAGATAGTATTATTCGCAGATGACACTTCCCTCATTTTTAAAATCAAACGTCCGTTAGTCAACTTTGAACAAGTTAACGATGCACTCTCTAAAGTAGTGCATTGGTTTAATGTAAATAATCTTCTCTTGAACGAAAAAAGACTAAACTCATAAAATTTTCAATGCCAAATGTCAGGCAGCTATCTACCAATGTCTTGAACATTGGTAGATAGCTACCTCAATGGAACAAAGTTGGACCCTGTTGAGTCGACAGTTTTTCTTGGAATCATTATTGACAGTAAATTACAATGGGGCCCACACATAGAAAAATTGTCAGAAAGGCTAAGCTCGGCCGCCTATGCTGTTAAAAAATTAGACAGATAACTGACGTAGATACAGCCAGAATTGTTTATTTAAGTTATTTTCATAGTCTTATGTCATATGGGATTCTTCTCTGGGGAACCTGTGCAGACATTCATACTATCTTTGTTCTACAGAAAAGGGCTGTGCGAGCCAATTACAACCTAGGTCCAAGAGATTCCCTTAGAGAAAAATTCAAAAAAATAAATATTCTGATTGTAGCCTCAATATATATTTTTGAAAACCTATTGTATGTACACAAAAATATATCAAATTTTAAGAAAATGTCTGATATTCATAGTTTAAATACCAGGAATAAACACAATCTTGCTGCACATCGCACACGTCTCCACAAAGTAGGCAACTCGTTCATGGGTCAATGTATACGCTTTTGCAACAAACTTCCCATTGACATTCGAAACTTACCCATTAATAGATTTAAAATCTGTATTATACTTAATATTAAGACTCTTATTTAATAAATATATTAATCGATTTTTATTAGAAGGACAAATAATTGAATTAATTTGAACTACACACATCAAAAGTGTCTAGGGATCAAGCATTTTTATGCGGATTTCTTGAGATTGAGATGTGGCTTTGTAATAAATTTATGATTATATAAATTTATATGGATCATTTTTGGTGCATTTCATAATTTGAAACAGGAACTGTTAATCAAATTCGAGTAAAAGATGAAAATCAGCTGTCAATATTTTCCCTATAAAAACATACAACGCATTGAAGACATTATTAGTGCTACTGTTTCCCTACTACTGATTAAAACCAACGTTATTATGGAGCGGCGACGTCATTTAAGCAGGGAAGAAATGCTCAGAGCCGTGGGAATGATAGAAGCTGGTTCCCGGCAACGTACTGTGGCTTTAGCTCTGAATACAAGTCAGAGTGTTATCAGTCGACTTTGGACACGTTACCGAAGCACTGGTACCGTGGCTGAGCGCCATGGAGGACGGTATCGCTGCACCACACGGAGACAAGACCGATACATTCAAATCTTAACTCGAAGAGCTCCAACAATAACCGCCATGATGTTAGCCGTGAGGCTTCATCACTCTTCAGGGAACTTAATTAGCGACCAAACAGTCAGAAACCGCTTGCATGAAGTGAACCTTCATTCCCGAAGACCGCTACGGGTACCACCTATAGCAATGCACAATCGTAGGATTCGATATCAATGGGCTCTTGAACACAGAAATTGGGCAGAAGAACAATGGCGTTTCGTGTGCTTTTCTGATGAGTCTCGTTTTGGTATGAGACCGGATACAAGACGTATACGACACTGGAGAACCCCTGGACGCCAACAGCGATTAAAATCCTGCCAGGAAGTCCATCCTTATAGTGGTGGAACCATCATGGTATGGGCGGGTATTTGGATCGGCGGAAGAACTGAGTTGATTTGGATCAGAGGCAACCTCAACGCTCAAATTTATGCTGAGACGATTGTATCTGACGTCATCGTTCCTCTACAAGTGCAAATCGGTCCCTTATTTCAGTTAATGCATGATAATGCACGACCGCACACCGCAAGAGTTGTAAGACAGACTCTCGCCGCAGCTAACATCAATGTCCTGCTCTGGCCTGCTCAGTCGCCAGACTTGAACCCGATTGAGCATGCATGGGATATGCTACAGAGAAGAGCTCTGCCGAATATGGAGGGTATCCAGTCGCAAGAAGACCTTTTTTTGTTGTTGCAACGAACATGGGCGGCCATTCCACAGCGTGATTTGGATGAACTCATTTTGAGTATGCCAAACCGATGTTCTTGTGTTGTTAGTGTTCGCGGTAGAAACACGGATTATTAATTGTTTAAGTTACCCAATAAAATTTTAAAGAAAACTGTTATTTCAGTCTTTTTTTCGAACTTTAATGTTAGTGGTTCAAATGTCAAAAATCCCTTTATTAGGAAAATGGCAAATTTCTTTATTAATGCAAAGGTGACTTGGTTTATCGTTACTGTGACAAACGAAAACACTTTATTTGATGAATCCTTAAAGAAAATTTCAATTAATATCAATCAGGAGAAAAGTTATTGCAAAAATATATGTTGATCCCTAGACACTTTTGATGTGTGTATTTACCAGCAATTACTTTACTTTACTTACCAATCTTTGTAAAAAAGGGTACTATAAAATTTCAGAGTATTTAGAAGATAAAAAAGCTTGGGATTGAGCTGCTCGCTTTGCTAAGCCTTGTGATAAAACTTGACATTTTAATTATTATGATCATCAAAATATACCAGTTTTATATACACATTGACATTGTTGAAAATTATATTCAAAATGAAATGATTACTTTGTAAAGTATTATATTATTTTAATTGATTATTGTGAGTGTGAGGACTATGTGGATGTCATTATTATTATTTTAATTTCTGAGTTAGTTTTAATGATGGTCTGGTAGTTTGAGTAGTTTATGCGACCTATCCAAATGCCCTTTCTTTGGTATTGTTCGTCGAGTTGAGCTCCTTAAGTTCTGCGTTGAGCTCCACGATTACTGACAAATGCTTGCTGATTCCGATATCCTATTTACAGAATAAACAATTTCATATCATTTCAATTCATTTGCCCGTACAACGGCACTCATTGACGTTCTTATAGACGGTCTTCTACTCCCTCGTTTCAAAGCACTGCGGACGCTACCCGTACGGGTCTCCCGTGTACGGACGGCCCGTACGGGTCTCCTGGACAGCTGTGAAGTCAGCCTAAGTAACTCTAAGTATCGCTTCCCACCGGGCAAGATCGGAAGATTCTTCCTTTTCAATGGAGGAGTGGTACCTCTACACCTGCTCTAAGCGACACATTATTGGTTTCCGACATGCACACCAACGAAGTCACGGGCACAGCTAGTACTTTGTTATGCATTTAGTAAAAAGCTGTTATTTTGACATTACAATAACATTTCAATTTTATTTATTTGTATTTAGTATGTATGTATGTATAAGTGGCACGTATATCCTTCGATAAATAACTTATCATTTAGTCTGGCAACCATTTTTCCTGGTATTCATCAAAAATTTTGCAAGTAGATATTTTTGTATATTATGAAAAGATGAGGTTCTATTTGCTATAAATTCTATTTTGGAAAACCTAAGGAATAATATGTCAAAATATTAGATTTTATTTACTATTTCAAACAGTTAGTTTGCAAGTGACCGTAATTCCCGGGTCGGAAAAATTGATTTTTCTAATAGGCAATTCTCAGTAGCATCCCGTGGTCGTAATTTTTGTCCGGCACATGGCAATAGGCTCGGCCCCTATTACAATAGGACTTTCATATTTTTAGTTAAAGCAATGGCACGTAAAATTAAATCGGAAAGGCAACCTGATGGCGAGTGGTAATCTGGGTATTGAAGTGATAAGGAACCTCCCCCGTACCGTCCGAATAGACCCCAAATGGACGGAGGCGAAGATATGGGGGATGGGGGCAATCATTTTTCTATTTGACTTGGCATTCAAAATTTAAGCAAGTATTATGTGCAAGGAATTTGTGTGTATCCATGTCATCAACATTACCAGCCGTCGTTGAAATAAAATAAAATATAAAAAACATTGTCTTTTGATATCGCTCCCATCACGTCTGTTGAGTTTCGCTAGTTAATTTAATTTGACCCTGTATACCTCTGCCTACCCTCAAGGCAAACAGGCGTCAAGTTATTTAAATGTAAATATTAACACAGGCATAAATCTGCGTCTTAAGGATGGCTTGGGTATACCCAAGCCACCCTTAAGACGCAAATTTATGCCAGTGACCTTGAGTAGTTAGCTTGCGTGTTCTGTACTGAGCTCCACAATGCGTCGTACATCCAGCCAGTAATAGGACTCGCCCATCAAGGAGCGCTGTCCCAAATATGAGACTTATTTATTCATTTACTATACATAAAACAAAAGGTATTTTAATAAAACACGTATACTAAAAGATCAATAATCAAAATATTTTTTAAATGGTGTAGGTTTCAGAAAAATACGCTTGATAGATTGTTATTCTCAGTTTTTTATCCACGTTGCACATAACTTTAGAAATTAATTTCACTATGTAATATAAACATAGTCTAAAACATTCCTATATTAACTTATTACGAAAATTCTCTAATACAACATATATTTTTTCCAAATCATTAACACTACTCGTTTAGACGTGATCTTCAGTATAAAATCATTAAAAGTCGGTTATCGTCGCCTTAATCTATAAAATAACACAATAGATTATGTACTACGCTATACATTATATGCATGAATACATTTTCTAGGTCACAGGCGACAAAAAATCAATAGTAATTGTCTGTGTTACGACTGTCACGGCAGAGGAACGTGCTCCGAATAGATTACGTCAACTTAGATGCGTAGCATAATGCATGTCACCTTATAATGTTCCCAATGCTGGGACACAAGCGTCCTCTCTGTCAGAGAGAGTGGGCTGTACTCCACCATGCGGGCACTGCTGGTTGGTAGATTTCACTTGATTTCATTTTTGGTTCTAGGACATGTCGGTTTCCTCACGATGTTTTCCTTCACCGTTTTGAGAGCAATGGTGATGAAATAATTTACATACAGTATTGCGCTTGGCTGGGTTTGAACCCACGACCTACAATTCGTAAGTCGGGGCCGTTATCACTGGGCTATCACTGCTCTCCTCCCTCTCTAGATGCGTTTTATATATTTTTAAATATCTATATGGTATCTCTATGACTGCCTCGTTGGTCCTGGGTTCAATTCCGGGTTGGGCGAACTGTTATTGGGTTTTTCCATCTGGAAATTCTCAGTAGCAGCGCGGAGTCTGGATTTGTGCCCGGTTGATGGCAATAGGCTCGCCCCCTATTACATGGGACTTAAACATAACTGGCGAAATGTGGGTGTACTATAGGTACACCTCTGCCTTACCCTTCGGGGATTACAGGCGTGATGTTATGTTATGTTAAATATCTATAAAAGTATTTATTTTAAAATTGTAAATAAAATACAATTAACTTGCACTCTCTTCTGGAGTAGGCAAAGCGAGTAATGCTAATTAACAGGCGGCTCTCCTGATGATAAATGACAGGCTCATGGCTAAATAATAACAGCCTTAAAGGTCGATCTACAAGGTTAAGCAACGCTTGGCGAGGTCGGTCGTGGATGGGTGACCATCCGTAACAAACCGAGACCCCTCCGTGCCTCGGAAAGCACGTTAAGCAGTTGGTCCCGGCTGTCAGTCGTAGATATGTGGCAGTACTGGTAGTCAGGAGCCCGAAAGTCGGACAACCAGTCTTGTCAAGGGGTATCGTAATGTTACCCAGTTACTGGGTTGTCTAGTTCAGATAGGCAGTCGCTTCATGTAAAATAGTGGTATTCAGCTGCATTCGGTTAGACTGGAAGCCAACCCCAACATATAATTGGGAAAAGCTGCATAATGGTATGATTTTCCACCACTTATTAACATAAATAATATCTTAGTAACTAGGAGTACTAGGACAACATAAACAGCATGAAGGCTAGGCTGCTCACAATAATAGGATTAAACCCCAACATAGTTGGGAAAGGCATGTGGTAAGGTTTTCTACCACCAAGTAACATAGTATCATATAAATATATTATTATCAAGTAATTAGGAGTACTAGGACAACATAAACAGCATGAAGGCTAGGCTGCTCACAATAATAGGATTGAACTCCAAAATAGTTGGGAAAAGGCATGTTATGGTTTTCTACCACCAAGTAACATATCTTATCTTAGTAATGAAGGGTACTAGGACAGCATAAGAGGCAAGGAGGCTAGTCTGCTCACAATAATAGGATTGTACCCCAACATAGTTGTTTTCTTTTTAAATGTATCTAATAACAATAATGCTACTAATTTTAATTGAATTGAATTGTAAGTATAATAATAACCCAAATGTGTGTAAGTATACCAAATTATTGTGACTAAGTGTTGCGGATTTGTATAATTATTATTTTAAGGCCAAAATTGTACCAAAACTTAAGGGAAAATAAATTGAATTGAATTAAAAGGCACAATATGGTATAGTTTTCCACCACTTAGTAACTTATTAACTTAGTAATATAATATTATTTTAGTAACTATAAAGTACTAGGGCAGCATAAACTGCAAGGAGGCTAGGCTGCTCACAATAATAGGATTGAACAAGAATAGTAACAGGTACAGTGTCTCGCAAAACGGATTATAAAATGTATTTACTATCGTGTTAAGTTCTTAGCCTTATTCACGCCCTAGTTCTTCATAAACTGCCCTGTGTCTTGTAGAAATATATAAACATAATAAGGGTTAGGCACTGGTGTAGACTGCACCCACATCTCCCCAGTTAGCCGACGTACGCACGGACGTAATAAAATCGCGGCAATTTTTTTTCGTGCACTGTATTTTCAAGGCTCTACTTAGCGCCGAGAGTTGAAAATCCAACAGTGTGTTCTTTCAACGCGCTGGGACGAGAGTGCCTCCCAGCGCGTTGGATTCTCAACGCACGGCGTAACAATCTGGGATGTAAAAATCTAGTGCACGATAAAATGCCGCCACGATTTTATTACGTCCGTACGAACGTCGGCGAATAAAATCGCGGCGATTTTTTTTTCGTGCACTGGATTTTCAACGCTCTGCTTAGCGCTGAGAGTTGAAAATCCAAATGTGTTTTTTCAACGCGCTGAGACGAGACTGCATCCCAGCGCGTTGGAATCTCAACGCTCGGCTTAACACCGAGAGTTGAAAATCTAGTGCGCGATAAAATCCCGCCGCGATTTTATTACGTCCTTACGAATGTCGGCTTATGTTAACATTTTTTTTAAATTTATTTACTTTTATGTCGTGTTCCTTTTGATATCCAATAACTATAGGTCAGCAAACTCATTAATCAATAGAGCCAAATATCAATACTTTAACGTCTAAGATTTCTTATGAGAGCCAATTCCGTCTGTATGTCCAATCGGTACACTTTTCTTAATATTTAAAACTCCCATCATCTTTCACTTCACAACACTTCCTAAAAACTTGCTAAGAAGTAGGATGCCTTCATCATCATATCGGCTGATAATAATATGATGAAGGTATTTGACTTATTATAAAGTTAACCTTTCCTGTTATTTTTTGGTGAAAATACTTCGGAACTAAATCTTTGAAATATAGTTTGAATTTTGAATAAAACTTGATATCTTACTTAACCCCGACCCCCGCGCGTATTTACGCTCACGCTCATCGACATTTATACAGAGCCGCACTCTATCGGCCAATGAGCCGCATGCGGCTCGCGAGC
This sequence comes from Omphaloscelis lunosa, assembly GCA_916610215.1. Classification (NCBI taxonomy): domain Eukaryota; kingdom Metazoa; phylum Arthropoda; class Insecta; order Lepidoptera; family Noctuidae; genus Omphaloscelis; species Omphaloscelis lunosa. The sequence goes on from OU744270.1 coordinate 8,095,217, forward strand.
CGTGGTTTGCCGACCACTGGTCTAGGATATTATAGAGACCATGTCAAAGAATCAACTGGCAAAAGCAATTTATTCTTTTTCATACAAAATGATTTGAAAAGTCACGATTTTTTATGTAAAGGCTCGTGGAGACCAACGCGATATCGCGGGCGCTACAAGGGTCGCGCTGCCTGTAGCGCCCGCGATATCCCGTCAGTTTGCACGAGCTTTAAAACGTTTAGGAGAAATAAAAAAAAAAAAACCTGACTATTTTTTCCATAAAAAAATATGACTACATCGCATTTTCTTGGCTTTTTAAATATGTACGAATGAAAATTAATTACTCGTACTTATCAATGAAACTTTGATATACACATCGAGTCTAGCGTGATAAATTATCTTCAAAGCTATGTATTTTTGTAACACTTGTTTTAGGACTTTTTGTATTATTTTCACTTATAGCATATAACCTTAGAGTTATGAGACATCAAGAGGAACATACAACGTGTATACTATATTATTATTTAATTTTTTACTATTCAATTCAATTCTTTTATTTCACATAAACCTACATGGGCACTTATGAAACGTCAGAAACTAGGTGCACGGTTCCAATTGGTCGTTTCCTATGGGAAAGACCCGGCAAGAAACTCCACGGTTACTCTTTTAAAAATAATTGGCTTTTACAATTCTTTCAAATAACAGTGTGACTAGGTATGGGAGGACAGTGTAGGTCTTTCAATAAGTACTTAACAAAATATTCTTGCTATAGCGGCAATAAAAATACACACAATGTGTAAAAATTTCAACTGTCTTCTTGTTACGGTTCATGAGATACAGCCTGCTGACAGACAGACGGACGGACATCGACAGCGGAGGCTTAGTAATAGGGTTCCGTTTGGCACCCTTCGGGTACGAAAACCTAAAAAAGGTGCTACGTTGTTAGAGTAAAATGATTTAATATAAATAAACATCATGAATTCAAGCATTTCAAATCCTTCAGCACGTTAGCATGACCACAATAGAAACGGGGTTTGTCGACGGAAAAATAGACAAAATGACAGATAAACAATCATAATCTGTCATTTTTGTCTATTCTTCCGTCGACAAAACCCGTAGAAAACCCGTTTCTACGGGTCGTGCTACGCGTGCATGTAAGTATTAATTAATCTATTACTAAGTACATCTACTAATGACATCTATATCATCTTAAAAACGAAAAGAGCAATGTAACATCAAAAATAGGCCATCCCAACAGGAATGAACAATTTTTTACGTGTATCCGAAACTGTCTAATCGTGGCAAGGTCAGTGACCCCGCACGTGGTTGCGTCGCGCTTGCGTATTGCGTTCTTCCCTAGATTTCGTCAGCCCTTACGCAATTCACAACATAGGTTAGGTTTTAATTGAAAAATGGCGAAGGAACTGTCATGAAAAACGGAATGAGAATATTCTGCATACAACTGTAGAGTACCTAAGTAGGTACACCCTTAGAATGACAACCCACGTGGATTTTCTAAAAATAGAATTGTGACATCCATCTTGTTTTAAAATCTAAACAAAATTTTTGAAAATCTATTTCGACTAAGTACTTTGAAAAGCCTTAATATTTCGAAACTCGCTATCCGTACTACTTACTTAAATTGTTTAAAACAATTTTCCATTGATCAGCTGATTGTCAAGCGATATTTTCATTCAGAAGAAAGAGGGGAGCGGCGGCTATTGTCCGTACCTTCGTAGGTATGTAGTGTTCACTTAGTGCTTATCTGTAAAGTTCACTTGGAACCTCACGTTCAACCATAATCTGTTTCGATTTGAAAAAGATTGCTTATTCATTGCTTCATAAGTTGGAAAAAAAATCTGCTCAACAATGTAAATAACGCAACGAATGTTGTTGAACTGTCAAAATGAAACAAACTAGTCATAATCGTTTACGAAAATAAGTTACGTAATTAGGGTACTGGTTAACTACTCGAAATTATATCCAAACATTAATGCCATAAAATTATTTGTCAAATAAAGCAAATTTCATAGATATTAAATTCTCCGCCTCTAAAAAAAACACCCGGTACACCGACGACAAAACATCAATAAAAAGTAATATTGTAACGCGTTAGACGTAATTTTGGCCACGAATTTTCGGTTATGTGTGTCAGCAGCCAAAAACCGGGACTACAAATGAAACTCCACCCGAACGCTCCCCGGACGCCCTCTAAACTAGGACAAATCCGAATAAATCCGGACAGCTGGTAACCCTACCTACATCGAACATTTTCTGTTTTTGTAATTTTCTCAAAATCTATATTTTCAGTTCCGCCAAGATTCCCGCCATTACACACTAAATGAAATTCAAAATGGCCGCTTTACATAGACAATCTTCTCGATAACCAGTATGGAACTACGTAGTTAAGCAGGTAACCTAAATGTCAAATGACCTAGATTTGAACGTTCCAGCTATGTAGGTAGTATTTATTGATAGATGCACTAGGGCCAGTATTTTTAGCTAGCATTTTTAATATGGGAATTCAGAGTAGAACTTTATAATAGTAAATTGATGATGATCAGGGCCTATACCATTATTTTGTAATGAAAGTGCAATAAGCTACAAATATCAGGCTTTTATTTCCCCGAAGGGAGGAGATATTAAATGGAACTTGAACATGACAAAATGTGGGTGGAATATTGGTACACCTCTCTGCCTATAGTTTTTGTCAAATAGGTATCTATTAAACTGCTATAAAAACGTCCCTGGTGAGATGGCCAGTGATCAAATGCGAGTATATGAAACAACTATTTAAAAAAATAGTTTTAAAAACTAAGTCTATAAGTAGGTTAACTTATAAACTGAACTTAGTATTTCGAAACTCTTTATTGTTAGTACACATAATTAAAAAATAAACTTCGTGCAAATACAAGAATCTATTAAATATTCAACTTTTTAACATTCATTTTTTAACTGTAACGCCTTTCCTTAAAAATATCATCTAAATGGATACATTAATACATTTTTATTATCAAAGGTAATTACGCCCACGATCAGCTGACTACAACCCCGCGCACTACGGCTGCGTCAAAATCGATAATTAAATGAAATGGCTTTGTTACGTACGCTTACCTACTACTTATTTGTTTCAGTAACGTAGAGAGGTAAATATTAAAACAATATGAGCCTGTAATTATCTGTACAAGGTAAAGATCTCTTCTCAAACAAAGGAGGGAAGGGACAACCTACCATCTAAGTTCACATGTGGATAATTAATTGATTCAGGCGTGACCTTACGGAAATCTATTATAAAACAATAGACGTTGATACATTTAGTAACCAGTGCCCTAATTGCGTAACACAACACCATCACAATCTGTTTCGATTTGAAACAGATTGCTAATCCATTGCTTCATAAGTTGGAAAAAAAAATCTGCTTAGCAACGTAAATAACGCAATGAATGTTGTTGAACTGTCAAAATGAAACAAATTAGGCATAATTGTTTACGAAAATAAGTTACGCAATTAAGGTACTGTTCCGTTTAACTATTCCTAAAGAGTCTTGGTGATCATTACTCATTCAAACTCAACTATATTTATTGCTTCGAAATGCGAAAAAATAATCGACCTAGATATATTTAGTAACCTATCCCGCTTAACTATTCCTAGAGTCATAAAAATCCTGTAAGAAACCGACACGAACCCGAACACGGCGTGTTTTTAACAGACCGTGTTCGGGTTTTGGGGACAAGTCAATCGTCATCCTGAGGATGCCTCGTTGAGAGGTGAAACACGTGTCGATTTCTTTCAGGATTTTTTTATGGCTCTTTAGAAATAGCTAAGGGGAACAGGTTACTAAATATATCCACGTCTATTATATTTCAATTTATCTAGTAGAAGGAGGAGCTTATCGGTACACTGTGCAAAAGGATTGATGTCTGGTACATCAAATACCTCTTATTTTTAACGAAAACGTATAAAAACATTACTATCTTAAGTGAAATCTCAACTGATGAGTTTAATATTACATCACGGTTCAACATTTTCACTGATCCATTTCGTGTTTTTCCTAGAGAAAGCGTATTTAACAATTCAGTGAACACCACTGATTACTTTGTTGTTGTCACCTTTCGACTATGTTTATTTATTAAAAAATAAATGTATACTTACTACACCGAATTTGACTAATTCAAAATGGCGGAGCAAACAAGCTACTATCTTATTCCTTCTCTGTCCATGCAGTAAGATTGTGGAACTGTCTTCCGCCTAGCATTCGTGATTTAAAAACTGTTTCTAATTTCAAATATCGAGTAAAAGAGCGTTGCCTCTCCTCTCAACTGTGAGTATTTGTATACCTATAGTATTATTTAAGTATATGTTAATTTATTACATTTATATGTGTAGGTATATTTTAGTTTAAGACTTCGCTTCGATTTTCTCTTCTTGTTCTCACACACTATTGTCTACATTTCTTTCTCATTTCTCCTTTTGCAGGTCTGCTGGAAGAAATTTCTTAAGAAATAAGTAGTACCTTTGTACTCTAAATTATAATTATGTCGTTTCATTATGTATTTTACTGTGTGTACATAAATAATAATTTAAAAAAGCATCTTGCATTCGTAGATTTCTGGCTTGAGAGCGTCTCTGGTATTGCTTTTATCATCAGTTGGGCGATAGGCTTATTAGCCATCCAATGACGTTAACAGAAACTTCGCTAACCACCTCGCACACTATGCGACATGCGACAGCTCGGCGACAAGACGCAACGACAAGCCATGGCCGAAAATTTTCATATATTTTGTTCAAAGCTCCGCACGCTTGGCGTCGAGTTGCAGAGTCGCAACGACAAGCTAGAGAAGTCGCACCCTCTCGCTACTTGTCGTCTAGACGCATGGTGCACACGCATACCCGACGACAATCGCAAGCGGCAGATCAGCGTCTTATAGTCGAGCTATCGCAGTCGCATTTCGCAGTGTGCGAAGTGGTCTACCATCAGCGATAATTGTACACTGCGATTGTCACTAATTTGTTGAAGTTAAAACTTCTTTAGGCGCGTTGGGCATTTTTGAGATGGGACTAAACCATTGATTTCGCGACACCATGACGACACCTCATTTTTGTAAACGCGATTGTGCTCTTTATTTATATTACGTTACGGATCAATGTTCTATGCAAGTATTTTTACTTTAAAGGTTTCGGAAGTATTTCTTTTTGTAAACGCGATAATGCTCTTTATTTAGATAAAGTTACGGACCAATGTTCTATACAAGTATTTTTCTTCCACCAAGGCGATCTTATTCTAATTTTCACTTCTGTCGGCACTCCCGGAGTGCCGCCACTTTTTTTTTATTCCTGACGTTACAGCCTAGTTTGGATCAGTTAGAAACGTCAGTTGCCCAAGAACATCATCACTACACTGTGGAAACACTACCTAAAAGTTAATATGGAAGCAAGAAGCCCGAATATCAATCGGTGTAGCCAAATATCGGTTTTCCTCAGTAATTGGGTTTTGGAGGTCAGATGACAGTTGCTGCGTGTAAAATTGGATATCCAACCGTATATGGTTGGACTGGATGGATGTCGAACCGCTTATTAACGTAATTGAGAGTAGGCTGTGTTTTATAGATTTTTCTAAGTAGTACAGAATCTACAACAACATGTAAAAACCTTTGTCCGATCCGTGAGGGTGTTGTTAGGCCTACTGAGAATCTATTTATGTGAAAATTTTATGGAAAATCGAAAAAAATAAAATTGTTTAATTTTTTTTTTTTTTTTCAATGTGCAATTTTACCGGGTTATTACATGGGGCGCGTGCGGCCGTCGTTTAGCGGGTGCCTACAAGTCATAACTTATGATCCCTGTTGAAAATTTGTCAATTTTTTTTTATAAATTTGTGGTAATTTTGGTTCTAAAAATGTGATTTTTAAATAGCAACAACTATTTTATTTTTTATTAGTTTTAGGTAATGTTATTGCAGTACCTTGAGCCTCTTTCGGATCGGCTAGGTTTTTTTGACATATTGTATATTTGTGGACGGTCAATGGCAAAACCAAGAAATGAACAGTGAAAACAATTAAATTTATAAACAGTAGAATGACAAATTGAGTAACTGTTTTGTGGAGATCCGATAGTCATTCGTTCCATGCATGTTACAATACTGTTGCAGTATTTCTTTTTTTTTATGTCCCTCGGGTATTATCGGATTTCCGAATACAAACGAATGCTAATTTCTATGCCCATCAATTATTAGATTTATCGTGTATAATAATTTGAATTCAGAACTAAGTACTTTATTCTCGTTTTGTTTTGATTTCTGTGTGAACTATATAGAGCTGTAAAACTATTTTTCCTATCTGTGGTGCATGCGACTTTAGCGGCTTTCCACCCATTTTTTAAATAATTTTCTTTAAGTTAAAAGAGTATTAACAACTCTATATACTTCCAAGTCGATTGAGAGCGTCCGGTCTGCACCAAGTGCAAAGGGCAACTGATAGAAATCCGACGACTGACGAAACACGAAGTTTGCCGACGGACATTAAGAAAATAAAAATACAGTACTTATTAATCTGAATTCGGTTAAACTAGTCTAAGTCGACCCCAAAATAGTTAGGAAAAAGGTTAGACATATGATAATGATGTCGAACAAGCAGTTTCTTTAATTTTCTCAGACATAATATGGCAGAGTCCTCAAAGAACTAGGACTCCTTACCCAATTTTAATTATCAATAGCTGTATCAGTAGTAATTAAGATGCACAGCCATCTCAAAATACATGATCCTTAATTCTTAGATAAAATAAAAGTTATAAAAAATAAAACCCAACAACGATAAAAATTTCAACTAAAAAGGATGTCTTATTTATACCTTTTTAGTTGATTTTTTTGGTGTAGTTGGGTTTTAATTTTCATAACTTTTAAATTAATTTAAATTATTTTGGGGTTATATTTTTTTTATGTGCTTATTAAGCCCTTTCATTTGAAACTCAACATGGCATTTAGTTTTAGTTCGTGACTTTGTCCTCTAGAGGGCTCCATATTTAATGTGACGTCACATAGCCTATAACCAGCGGACGATCAAGACGCTTTCAACGATATTGCCATTTGTCAAATTACGAAGAGCAGCTTAGAAGTTGTGAGGTAATAGATGAACAGACATACATTTATGTACATAGATACCGGTCAACATCATATTCCTCCTTTATGTTTCGCCGTAGTCGAGTAAAAATAAAGTGTTAACAGTAAAGGTATGGGTTAAAAGTGAAGCCGTCAAGTTAATCAATAACTGTTACTGTAGTTTTGGATCAACGAACACTGTCAAAGTTCGTGGAGATCTAGGTCAACCTTTCAACTTTCAAAGTTGTGTATCAGGTCTCGAGAAAAAGGAATATCATATAATACTATGTATTGCAGGCAACACAGGCCCATAGAAAAATACCTTAACCAATATTAACAAAGCTTGTGTTAATAAATAAGGGTAGCACTTCACTCTGCACTAGCTTGATTTAGTGATGTCTTAAGGAACTTGTCCGCGGAATGACGGAACACCACGTCCTGGGGCCAAAAGTCTTCTTGAATGACGAGGGGAGAATAAAAGTTAGGTACACGAACAACGAACGTCTTGAAGTTGGCGTTCCGATGCGACTCTAATAACTGCACCCTCGAGGCGTACGTCGTCTTTTTGCGCACGTACTCCACGATTCCTCCAAAATGGTACATAACTTTGCAATGCGAGCCTCCTCGGATATCGTGGTTTAACAATGTTAAACTAGGTAGATAATTACTTAACATATCTTTTAGAATAAGTACAATCTGGACATGTACCAGTAAAAAAGAGGAGCTCGTGGCTAAGTAATAACTGCCGCACGGTTCGATTCATCCGGTTAAGCTACGCTGGCCTTGGTTGGTCTGTGGATGGGTAACCATCTTTATATACCGAGACTCCTCCGTGCCTCGGAAAGCACGTTAAGCCGTTGGTCCCGGCTGTCATTCGCGGATCTTTGACAGTTGTGACGGGTCGTCAGAAGCCCGAAAGTCTGACAACCAGTCTTAACAAAAGGTATCGTATTACCCAGTACTGGGTTGTGGACGCCAGATAGGCAGTCGCTCCATGTAAAATACTGTTATCCAGCTGCATCCAGTTAGACTGGAAGCTGCCCCCAACATAGTTGGGAAAAGGCTAGGCAGATTGAATGAAGAAATCCCTTTTACGTGTAACTGTATCATTTGTAATAAACCAGAAGATGTCCAACACCTTCATAATTACAGATTTTATTCGCAATAATTTTGAAAGGCAACATTTATATAAAAAAATAAAATTAAATGCATTTGATTCAGTTAAATTTCAATGTATTTTGGCTTACCCTGCAAGCAATAAATCTAAGCTTGTTTATAAATTTATATTTAATCGTCTTAAAGAAAATTTTGTAAGTAACTTACTTAAGGAAATGATGGGGCTGACATGACCTGTTAATGGTGCATGTTCCTAATAAATAAAAATAAAAAAAAACAGGGGCACTCCGGGAGTGCTAACAGAGGTGAAAACTTGAAATGAAAAAAAATCGGCACCGCGGTAATCAACGCGTTGATGTCTTTTAATGGTCAAAAGCTGGTGTCGTCACAGTGTCGCGAAATCTATGGTTTAGTCCCATCTCAAAAATGCCCACCGCGCCTAAAGAAGTTCTCACTTCAAAAAAAAGGCAGGCAAACTATGACATAGTAGAACATCACTCCTGTATTTCTCAAAGGGGTCATCAGGAGTGTATTATATATAGTGCACCCGCATTTTGCCAGTTCTGTTATACTTGCCTCAGTGTCTCATGTTATTGGGACGAGGCAGTCTTACCAAGGGTGGTCGCCCCCATAACTTCATCATCATCTATCTGTATTTTTCCAACTATATTCGGGTCAGCTTCCAATGTAACCGGATGCAGCTGAATACCAGTATGCTAAATAACCGTTAGACTAGCTTTTTCATCATATTTTGTAAAACTACCGACTTCCAAAAAACACTACAAAGTGAAAAATAACTTTAATTTCGGAAGTCGGTGTATTTGGTTTTGAATTTTCCTTTTTTGCCACCGACTTCCGAAATTAAAATAATTTTTCACTTTGTAGTGTTTGTTTGAAGTCAGTTGTTTTTTTTTTGGAAAAAGTTTTTATTTTTCACTTTTTAGTTGTGGTACCTGCTACCGCACACAAATTCGAATACCACTACCTGCTATGTAAATAGCAATCACAGGAACTTACTTATCATATAATCCACATACTAAGTGAGAAAAAATACGTATTATTGAAGCTAACTCAAAAACTATCCAAGCAAAGTTAATAAAATTTATATGGAACCACTTTGAGAGCATACCGTTTCAAACAAAAAAAAGAATTTTCATAATCGGTCCACAATTGACGGAGAAATGGGCGGACATACATTAAAAAAAAAACTGGCACTCCGGGAGTGCCAACAGAAGTGAAAACTTGAAAAAAAATCGGCACCGCGGTAGTCAACGCGTTGATGTCTTTTTAACCGTCTTACGAATTTTCGATCAGGTCACGTGTCCTGACGCGAGTTTAACATTTTTTACCCATTACAAAAAAAGTGCACAACGCCGCTAAAGAAGTTTTCACTTCAACATACGCTACGAACATATAACCTCCTCCTTTTTGGAAGTCGGTTAAAAAATGAAAAATCTTTTGCAAAAAAAAATAGAACATTGTAATTATTGAATGAGTCCATAGGAAGGTGCTGCCTTTCCTCTTGATATAATCCCATATTCTTATATCAGGATGCTCAAAACCAAGAAAAGGCCTTTCATTGAATTTCGAGGGCCAGGCTACGTTCCGAAGGGGCTCATAATATTATATACTGGCATGTTGCATAACCAATCGCTTAGCCAGGAGTGGTGACCAAAACAATGTCGCATCGCGACTTCCTATCTTCAAGTAACATTAAAAACATTTGCTACCTACCAGCTGATTGTCAATTTATAACTCGCAAACTTTCTATCATATTTCAGCCAAAATCCAGGTTTATTTTAATCAAATTATTTGATATTTCAGCCATATTTAAGATTTTTTTGATTTCCATTGATAGATTCAGACATTTTGCCCGTAAAAATCGAAAATAAAAGGATCAATGACCATTCAAGTGTCCACCATAGTCGCTCAAAGCTACATACATCTTCTATCAGACACGCCTATAACACAGACGCGCATGCGCGTAACCATGGCAACCAAAAGATGGCCGCCGTTGTCATGGCAACCGAATGTGGAACACCACGGCCCGGGTGACCTAAATACGATGGTATTAAAGATATTGACGTAGCATTGTTTGTTGAACTACTGTGAATCTAAAAGTTAGGTTTTATACTGGAACTTGGCGTCTAGAATCAAAGTTTAGGTACACTATGACGTTTTTTCGTGAAGTTTGTATAAACCTATGTTTTGGTGCATGCGTCAAACTTCAGGGGGTTCTAATTTTAAACACCGCATGACATTTTTTTTTTCTTTTGGCCTAGTTTAGGAAGGAATTGCATGGAATTAGTATGTACTTAAGGTCCTTGAGGAATTGTTGCTGATCAGTAAGTTGACAATATATCTTCTAGTCATTAAAGTATTTAGGTGCATTATTGCCCTACAATTTTGCAATGTATCGCCAAATCCTTACCACTGCAGACTGCAGTGCTTAATTTCTCCTGCTTTAGCACTGCAGTGCAGAGGCTTTACATATAGGGTGACTTTATACAAATATTTAAGTATTTATCTAAATTAAATTAACACTAGATTCTTCTCTAGATTCTTCGAAGTCAAAGTCAAACTAATTACACTCTTTTTTTTTTGACAGTTCGACTGCGTGACATCGAAGACAAGGATATTTTTCACGTATATCTAAGCTCTAATATGGGATTCTTTATACCCTCGAAGCATCCTAACGATTTTAGTAAATGAGGTGTCTATCGACTCTGCTGGGTCGTGCGATGGTTATAGGCCAGGAATGTTTTTATTTATTCATTCTTGATTTAAATAATTTTCATAATATAATCAACTGACGTATCTCAGCGTTTTCAGTTTGAGTAGATTGTTGGACTAAGATTATAAAAACATTAAATTATTTTTCTTTTTGTTTTCTTCATTATTCTCATTATCATTTATTATATTATTCTTGTTTTGTCAATTTTGTAAATTTGTCGTGTTATATGGTTTTTTTTGTTTAAGTGAAAACTTATTTAGGCGCGTTGGGCATTTTTGAGATGGGACTAAACAATTGATTTCGCGACACTGTGACGACACCAGCTTTTGATCATTGAAAAGACATCAAACGCGTTGATTACCGCGGTGCGTGGAGTAAAAGACATCAACGCGTTGATTACCGCGGTGCCGATTTTTTTTTTCAAGTTTTCTCTTCTGTCGGCACTCCCGGAATGCCACTGTTATTTTTTTTTCTTTTAAAATTTTCCTGTACCTACAACGCCTTATTTAAATTTGATGTGTTGTGAACGTATATCTTCATAATTAAGTAAACATCATTCATTATATATGAAGGTACCAGGACTTCAGAAATATATATGGGTGATATGACCAACTCTGTTTAAATATGTTACTTACTTACCTACCCAGCAACAGTAGCAGTAGGTATAACTCCTTATTTTCAGTACAATATTCGTTAAACAGTACCCTAATTGCGTAATACAACACAATCACAATCTGTTTCGATTTGAAACAGATTGCTAATCCATTGGTTCAAAAGTTGAAAAAAAAAAAATCTGCTCACCAACGTAAATAACACAATGAATGTTGTTGAACTGTCAAAATGAAACAAATTAGGCATAATTGTTTACGAAAATAACTTACGCAATTAGGGTACTAGACTACTAAGTAAAGAATATAGGTACCAGGACTTCAGAAATATCAATGAGTAGTATGACCCACCTGCGCAGATCACTTTTATGGGTCACAGAGGTCAGGTGACGGTGACACTCCCTTTTGCTTCGCGCTCGATAAACTTACATACCAGGTATATTTTCTCGTAACAAAACGGGCTGTGCCTCTGAAAGCATGTTAAGCCGTTGGTCGACTGTCATTAATTTTTGTAGATTTTTGGTCGTTACGGGTCAGACAGTCAGAAGCCCGAAAGTTTTCTTTTTCTCTCCAGTGGTATCGTGTTACCCAGTAACTGGGTTGTGGACATCAAATGGGCAGTCGCTCCAAATAAAATACTGGTTCAGCAGCATCCGGTTAGACTGGAAGCCGACCCTAACATAGTTAAGTTAGGAATGGGCTAGGCAGATGATGATATCGGTTAGTAAGTATACTCATTACCTTATTTAAACTGCCATAATGTTTGTACCCAAAAACAGAAGTCGACTTGTGGCCATTACCGACGCAAATAAGCATGTTTTTCGGTAGACGGAAACAATGTAGGTCACCCACCCGGACCTTAATTGCGTAACATACTTTCAACCAAAATCTGAATGATTTTGAAGGATATTGCTAATCTATTGCTTCTTATGTTCGAAAAATTTGTTTGCTCAACAACGTAAATAACGCAATGAATATTGTTGAACTGTCAAAATTAAAGTGATTGCTATCTGTAATGCTGGGGCCACAACGGGAAACACCGTTGATTATCGCGATGATGGACTTTATTCCTACGGGTTATCGTCCATCATCGCGATAATCAACCGCGTTTCGCATTGGTGTGGCCCCAGCATAAGTCAGTTACGCAGTTACCCCGCTGTTGGTAGGTGGTCACCAGCACAAGACATCTACAATAGGTACCAGAGGTTTTGCAGGAGCGTTGTCATTATAACCCGATTTTTATATCTGTGCGTCTGTCAACGTCAAAATATTACAGTTTATGTGGTTTAAATAATAACAATAACAACTTATCGAATAATGAAACAGAACTGTGGAGACTACACGGCAGTCAACCGCGTCCAACAGAGGTGACCTTGGTGGTTTACAACCGTGGAGTGGCTAGTATACGACCAAATTTCAAACAGCTCTGCCTGTCGCCAACCAAGGTCACCTCTATTGGGGACGCGGTTGACTGCCGTGTAGCAATCCCTTTAGAGGCGTCGGGGCACTGAGGAGGTAACCGGGCGGGTGAATTCAATATAAATTATATTCAAACTTACCGTAATAGGTCATATTGCTGACCAAGTGTTCGTTAATCATGATATCCAGGGTGATCTCGTCACTGTCACAAATTTTATTTAAAAAAAAAAAAAACTCAGTAACACATTTTAAAAACACTCACTGTAAAACACATTTTTGTATTTAGAAAAGTGGATACCAAATGAACAAAAAATTGAAATATTTAGATAAGCAGGATATAAAAAATTCAGAGTAAAAATAAATAATATAATTCCTATATTTAGGTAAAAATTGTATATTTATTTTCATTTGTAACCTACTGTTTTAGGCTTACAGAAAAAATTAAGCAGTTCTCTAATAAACCGACTGATCCTCTATTTCTGAGCCTCAAAAGAAAATGAAAACAAAAAATAATTATAAATAATTTCAAATGTTTGCATGCCGATTGGTAAAATGTGGCTGAGCTAAATGTAATCTTAAGAACTATTATGTATTACCCATATTTGCAAAATAAAATTCTATTCTATTCTATTCTATTCTAACAAGCTATAGGTATTATTTTTATATACCTCGGAAAATATAATTAATAAAATTATCTAATAAAATGACATAATCATCGTAAAACTATACAAAATAATGATATAAACAAACATAACCTGCATAATTACGTTATCCTAACTAAATTATAAATGCAAAAGTGAGTTTGACTGTTTGTTTCTTTGTATGTTACGCTTTCACGCTAAAACGGCTGAACAGGTTTGGATGAAATTTGGCATATGAATAGACCATGACCTGGGTTAGGACGTAGGATACTTTTTTTTATTTTTATTTTGTTATAAAAACGATGTAAATTTAAAACTAAATGATCTATCGCGATGAAACAAACTCCATAATGATTGGAAATTTGCGTCCTCATAAAATAAAAATTGTGGAAAAAAGCTACCCTCAATTGAAAAAAAAACATATTTATTTAGCAAAAATAAAATAAAAGTTTTTTTTTTTTCATAAATTTTTACAATACGTAATTGTGAAATTTCTCAAAAAGATGGTAAACAGAAAAAAAACACTTTTTTAAATTTTTTCGGTCGATATATCTAAGCATAGACTTCCTCATTTCGATATGTGCCCATTATAAAGAGTCACACTATATCTATGGTTAGATATTAACATGACATAGCATAGCCAATCGTTGTAGATAACAAATCGTTATCTCATAGTGATCGATTCTGATTACTATAGACTATCGTAAAACGTGCGATTATTTTGTATTGTAAAACACACGTACCTACACGCAGTTTATGTACCTACGTAGCTACACAATTTTATAGTTCGTGATCAGAGGTTCTCAAACTTATTTCACATACCGCCCACTTTAAAAATGAATTATTTTTCAGCGCCCCCAAATCCTTTTTTTACTTTACCACTTCTTAAAAACCACAATGACATTCATTACTTTAGTTAATTTAATTATAGTGCTATGTTAGCTGGTTTGGAGTTTAAACTTACTAAACCACTTCAACACCCCCAATTTTTTCTGAGCTCCTTACCGCCCTCCTCTAGGCCTCCAGCGCCAGTAAGGGGGCGTTATGGCCCACTTTGGGAAATACTGTTCTAGACACTTACATACATGTATAAGACTTTATATAAACACTAGCTGCACCCCACGGTTTCACTCGCATAAGTCTCGATCCCGTGAGAATATCGAGATAAAAAGTATCCTTTGTGTAAATCCAGGTTATAAACTATCTGTGTGCCAAATTTCATCCAAATCCGTTCAGTAGTTTTTGCGTGAAAGTAACAAACATTCATCCATTCATCCTCACAAACTATCGCGTTTACGTATATAATATTATTAAGTACGATAGAATATATATATAAAATATATAATTATATAGTAGGAAGAAGGATAACCTAACATCACGCCTTGTTTACCTGGATGGGTTGAGCAGAGGTGTACCTACAGTGCACCCACATCTCGCCAGTTATGCTTAAGTCCCATGTAACAGGGGGCGACCCTATTGCTATCAACCGGGCACAAATCCAGATTCCGAGCTGCTACTGAGAAATTGCTGCTACTTGAAAATTATTTATTCAAAATGACACAATTATTTTGTAAAGTATTATAAAATTTTAATTATTGTGAATGTGAGGACTATGTGGATTATTATTTTTATTTCTCAGCTAGTTTTAATAATGGTCTGGCAGTTTGAGTAGTTTATGCGGCCTACCCAAATGTCCTTTCTTTGGTATTGTTCGTTGAGTTGAGCTCCTTAAGTTCTGAGTTGAGCTCCACGATTACTGACATATGCTTGCACTGACTGGACAGTTGTGTTCCACGCGCGCTTCAAAGAGATGTCAGCAAAATCGACGGGGTCTGCTAGGACCGATGCCTGCCGGGGGTGCGAAGAAAACCGAAAGGGATCCACCCCCAGCATCATGGCAACTGAAGGAACACGGGTGGGTTTTAGTTAAGAGTCTGACACGCCCTCTCGCTCCGCCCAGAGTGGGAGAAGTTATTTAATAATTTCCCACCCAAACAAAAAAAAAATTTACAGGAATTTCTCAGTATCAGCCCGCTGTCAGAATCTGTGCGGTGAAATGATAAAAAATCAAACCAGGTAAGCCTCTAGCACAGTGGTTTTCAAACTTTTTTGCCCACTTAATCCTTTTCAATCGACTTCCAAGAAGATGGAGATTATATGTTCGTAGCTTATGTTTGTCTTCTTTTTTATGTATGTCCGCCGATTTCTCCGTCAATTGTGGTTTTTTTTTTTGTTTGAATTGGTAGGTATGCTCTCAAGGTGGTCCCATATAAATTTTATTAACTTTGCTTGGATAGATTTTGAGTTCCAAAAAAAAAACACTACAAAGTGAAAATTATCTTTAACTTCGGAAGTCGGTGGCAAAAAAACGAAAATTCAAAACCGAAGACACCGACTTCAGAAATAAAATGTTTTTTTTTTACTTTTTAGTGTTTTTTTGGAAGTCGGTTTTTTTTTTTTTTTTTTTTTGTAAAAAGTTTTTATGAATAACGAAATATTTGACGGAGCCTCAGGTTCGGAGCCGAATAATCAAAAACTGCGTTTGATGAAAAACATATTTACGATTAGCAATTTGCTTTAGGCTCGCTCTAATTTATAACCTCAAATAGCACACCAAAGCAACAGTCAATCGTAAAACCGTAACCCTCCGTTTCGCTGTCGCTCAATTGTCTTCGCTACAAAGCAAGCATTCATTGACTTTTCGCTACAATGAGCAGCCTTGCGCTACTTTTGATTTTACTATATTTAGTTGTCAACAAGCGATGTATAATGCATATATCTTAGTACGCTCAGCCCAAATAAAAAACCAAGATATAGCGCTGCAAACAATACAGTGAAGCATGCCAAAACTACACCTCCTCTCTGTGCATATACGCTCACACGCACACATTTACAATCAAACTACACCTCACTAAGTTCACACATGTTTACGAAACTGGCCTCACGTCACTGTTGACAGCGCTTGCCTTGGTTTTTTATTCGGTCTGTGGTAGTACCACAATTTGAGGTGCTCGCAGTCACAGTTCATAACCAAAAAATGTAACTATAAATTAATTGTACTATCTATAACAAGATACCCCTTGGTAAGACTGGTTGTCACACTTAAGATTTTCTTCAAAATTACATGTTTCTGTATTGAGTTGTTTATTTAAGCAGTTCATTATTTGTATTTTCAGTCAGCCGATGAAGAAACCAGAAAGATCTTTTGTTACCGTGAAGTTTTCGAGTCTCTAAGACTAGTAAGTAACCCGTCAGAATAAACGCCCATATTAGCTCTACAAGTCAAAATTCAAAATTCGAAAGTCATATTCAAACTAGACAGAATCAGCACTTTTGGAACGTCAAAATTACATAAGACAGTCCCCCAAAACGCTCACCCTTCACCACTTCCTAGTGATTCATAAGTAGTCATACCTAAGTAGGGCACTCCCTGCCTCCTATACAATGTCTCCTGGTCTCCTATCCAGTGGCTTATTTTGACAACGGACGTCGTGCCAATTTGATACGAGAGAGAAATACTTACACTCATACACAAAATAAGATTTATTCTAATAAAATCAAGGTCATATTACGCATTTGATCTATTACATTACATGATTACATCTAATTTAAAGAATCTTATTACTGGCAATGACCATGGACAAGATAGAATGCAATACCAAATACCAACCTAATAATCTAAAAAAAAAAAACAAAAGAAAAGTAAAATAAAACTGCAATTAGAAATAACCTTCACCTCGCTAACGCATTCGAATATTGAATTTTGAATCGGCCAGTGAGCACATCATGTTGCGTAACCAACGTAAAATATATTTAGTATACGCTACGGTACGTAAGTACGTGGGTTTTGGAGTGAATAACAATGTAAAGTAGTTATATTTTCGGATGAAAAACAAAACGAAGGCCCACCTGATGGTCACTCAAACGCCAACTCAAATTCAAAGCGTTTACTTCAATTAAACTATTTACAACTGCCAACGAATCGGTCAGTCAGAAAGATGAAGCTAGTTGCCCATTTCAAAGCGTAGTAGGTTCCTATGGAGAAGAACGGGCAGGAAACTCCATGGACACTCTTTTAAATCATACTTTATACAACTATGGACATTTGCAATAACAGAAGCATCGCAGGTGTATTGCCATCACAAACTATGTAAGCTGAAATGTCTCACGTGCCTGTAATCACACCCACACATACCCTTTAAATCGGAATTGCTATTTCTGTTTCATTTTTAGCTCAGCCAAAACTTGAATGAATCAATCCATTACGATCTAATGAGTCTTAATCGTGATTTAATTAATGGTTTTCAGTGCAATTTACCTAATTGATTATCCACTGGTAAATGCAAGATATCAGCTACAAATTTAGACCAAATGCATTTAAGTAATATCAATGCAACGACAATACCATTTATAGAGACCGTGTTAGATAATTCGAAAATAATTTAAAAAATTGCGCGTGCAGCTTGTACACGTGATAGAAGTGAAACTTCTTAAAAAAATAAAGAATAAGGGAGGTTTAGTGTAACAGGTAAAAGTGATTTTAATTTATAGACATAAATAGATAAACTACAATTACTACAGTACCTACATTCGGCAAAATGGGCAGTCAGCCCGATACAAACCTTGCTGATTAGCAAAGTTTTTGCATGGCACAAAAGGGAGAAAGCTACTCAACAGTGGGTGGAAAAATGCTACCAATGATAATAATATTGCCAGAAGAAAACATACAATCTCTTTACTCTTGAAATCGGGCGTAAATTACTAGGGTAGTTGTTGCCGCTACAACAAGATTACGGCGAGTGAACACATTTTCATAGACCGCTTCAAAGACAAGGTTCATGAAAGATTCAACATTACAAGCATAGGCAACAATAACAGAGCGTAACGTAACAATGTTTTTTCGACTACCTTTCGCAACACTCAAGGTCGCCATTGGCCACAGTTTCGATGTGTACTCTAAATATTAGAGTATAGCGTCGCCAAAAACATTGTCAGAGGATGAGAACAACAAGCACTATTCTGTAAAGGGTCGTGCAGACCAGCGCGATATCGCGGGCGCGACAAGGATTGCGCTGCCTGTAGCGCCCGCGATATCGCGCCAGTTTACACGAGCCTTCATTCTGTAAGTGAGCCGTCATTCTACTTAAGCTTTTACCCGACTGTGGCTTTATTACGCGAGTGTCACTGCGTTTATTAATAAAAAACAAAATGGCAGGTTTTTGGCGCCAAAATGTATGTCAAACTTTTTTTTTTATTTACTTTTTTACAGTGAAATTACTACAGAATAAACTGACAGATGTTAATTGGGTTATTTGAAATGAGAATAGTAGGAGTTGCAATATCAAAAATTGTAGGGCTTATTTAAGATGTAAATTTTGGGCCAATAATGGAAGCAGTAAGAGAGAGTGAGAGACCGTATATATCGGCAAGCATAGTGTGGGACGCCCCAGCTAGATGGACCGACGACGGAAAGCGGAGGACTGAATTTTGTGGCGCAGCCTGGGAAAGGCCATGTCCAGTAGTGGACTGCGATGGACTGAGTTAATTGATGTTGATAGAGAGAATGCAGTTAGGAATGGTCTCAGACCAAATAAAAAAACCAAGGCATAGCGCTGTCAACAGTGACATGAGGCCGGTTTCATAAACATGTGCGTAATAAGTGAGGTGTAGTTTTGGCATGCTTCACTGTATTGTTCACAGCGCTATGTTTTGGTTTTTTATTTGGTCTGAGGGAATGGTTTTGAAGCATGCTTGAAGTTTGAAGAAACAGAAATGAGGTTACGAAAACAGTTTACGTATTTAAATAGCTTGAAAATACGGATGAATTTGGAAGGATGAGTCTACCCGGATGCAGCTGAAAACCACTATTTACATGGAGCGACTGCCTATCTGGCTCTACAACCCAGTTACTGGGTAACACGATACCCTTCGGTAAGACTGGTTATCAGACTCTTTGAGCTACTGACTTCCCGGACTCCGGGTTTGTGCCCGGTTGATGGCAATAGGCTCGCCCCCTATTACATGGGACTTAAACATAACTGGCGAAATGTGGGTGTACTGTGAGGTACACCTCTGCCTAATGCTTCGAGGAAACCATGCATGAAGTTATGTGATCTAATTATACAGTCGCTAAACCGGCATGTCCTAGAACTAAAAATTCGAAGACATATGACAACTATCAACCCGCACTGGGCCCACGTGGTAAATTACGGCCAACTCCCTCTCACAAGAGAAGGCCTGTGTCCCAGCAATGGGAACGTTATAAGCTGATTATTCAAACATTTTTAAAGCGTTCTACAACAAAAACGGTAGACTTTTTGTTTCACCTCAACCCAAAAACGGTGGCCATTGTTTTTATGTGTCTTTTTAACTAAAATACGGCAGCCATGTCAAGGATTGTTGCGTCAGCTAAGTATATCTTTGTGACATTTGTGGACTTAGTAAGTTGGTGTCTGTGCCTCTTTTTAAATTTCGAACTTTTCGATATTGACGTTTATTTGTGCCCTATTTCACCTAACCATCTAGCCTGCCTTTTCCCAATTATGTTGTGGACGGTTTCCAGTGTAACGGGATGCAGCAAAATACCATTATTTTATGTACTTCTTCACAACCCAGTTAATGGGTAACACGACACCACTTGGTAAAACTGGTTGTCATTGTTAGACTTTCGGGCTTCTGACGACCCGTGACAACTGTCAAGGATATTTACCTACGCTTTTCACGACATCGAGTCATTTAAAATGCTTATAATTTCGAAACAGCCAGCCAAAGTTGACGAGTTTTAAATAGGATTTCGAAAAGAATAATATTTTTCAACAATAAAGGTTGAAGAAACTTTTAATTAATTTGTAGCTTTTAAGGCTTAGATTGGAGTAGTGGTGGAATTATAGGTCGTGGTTTGAACCCAGACAGGCGCTTTACTTTGTGTTTATTTCATCACCACTGCTGTCAAAACGGTGAAGGAAAACATCGTGAGGAAACCGGCATGTCCTAGAACCAAAAAATCGAAGACATGTGACATCTACCAACCCGCACTGGGCCCGCGTGGTAGATTACGGCCCACTCCCTCTCACAGAGAGGAGGCCTGTGTCCCAGCAGTGGGAGCATTATAGGCTGAATATGCTTATGCTAGGCTTAGGTATATTTTATAGAATCCTGTAAAACGTTTAAGTTTATCTTTATGTCTTTGACAGAAAGGGAACGTGTTTCACATTTTTTCAGAACATAGTTTGCTGATTTAAGGCTTCGATTCCAATGGCATATATTGGTAAAAGATTTTGAATGTGCTATTTTTCATGCCAGAATTTTTTTTTCAATTTCTTTATTTTTATAAAAAAAAACCTTATTTAGTCTTATAAGAAAATTTGAAAACAAACAATAGTCAAATCGATCCAGCCGTTATCAAGTGATGAGCATGCTATAATGAACAGCAGTTCATTTTTATTTATCACTGCCTATCCCTTCGGGGATTACAGGCGTGGTGTTATGTGTTATTTGTATTTATATTTGTTCGTATATATATTTGTACCCACGTTCACGAAAACGGCTCTAACGATTTCGATGAAAGGTTATTAAGGTTTACGGGGGCGAAAAATCGATCTAGCTAGGTCTAATATCTGGGAAAATTCGTTTTCTCCGTATTTTCACCCGAGCAGAACTTGGTCGCCAAAAGTTTTGAAGAAGATGGTTACCATAAAATAATGACATGGCAGCATGGAATTAGTATGTACTTTCCTATACTATTAAATGAGCATTCTCTTTTTTCACCAGAGTAGAGCTCGGTCACCCAGCACCCTAATTGCGTAACTTATTTTCGTAAACAATTACGCTTAATTTGTTTCATTTTGACAGTTCAACAACATTCATTGCGTTATTAACGTTGTTGAGCAGATTTTTTTTTCAATGAAGAATGCAAGAAGAAGCAATGGATTAGCAATCAGTTTCAAATCGAAACAGATTGTGATTGATCGTGTATTACGCAATAAGGGTACTGGTACTAGATTATAATATTATACAGATACACAAAGTCAGTAACAAAGTCAAGTCAAGTTACAATATTATTATAAAGTCAAGTTATAATATTATACAAGTACACAAAGTCAGTTATTATACAGTTGTAGGTATATGTAGGTACCTATTTCATGATTCATTTGACTTGACGACTAAGAAAAACCTAACTTTAAGGTAAGTACTTACTGTGTGGAAAAAGGTTGCCGGACTAAATATTATGAGATAAAGAATTTAAAATGCTTACACGTGCGGAAAGGGCACGGGTTTCCATTAACAAAACACACTATCATCACGCTTGTTCCCCCAGAATGGATCGGCAGATGTAGAAGTGTATCAGTACACCCACCAATGTTATGCTCATGTCCCATGTAAGGTGAACGCACACTTATCCGAGCCAAACGCATCGAACGAATCGAAGTCAACGAGAACGCTAGAAACGGTCTTCTAGATTTGGACGATTCGACGCGGGCAGGTGTGCGAGGTTTCATAGAATTTCATACAAAGATAGAAAAAATTCGTTTCG
The DNA here is from genome assembly GCA_916610215.1 of Omphaloscelis lunosa. NCBI lineage: Eukaryota > Metazoa > Arthropoda > Insecta > Lepidoptera > Noctuidae > Omphaloscelis > Omphaloscelis lunosa. The sequence goes on from OU744270.1 coordinate 8,117,340, forward strand.
TTCGACGCGTTCGGCTCGGATAAGTGTACCGAAGATTATGACCAACCGGGCATACGGCTTGCTTCTCAGAATTTTCCAATGAAAACCCTAATAAGACGGTGCCCTACATGGGAATTAAACATAATGACATTGGGAAGGAACCCATCATCAGAAGTTAGACGAACATAAAATAATCGTATAATGACATTAGGAATCCATAGGTAGCTTCCCAGCAGTCTGACCAACTTTCAAGATTTTTTGTTAAGACCTGGCACTCCAAAGACAATTTCCACGCAAACTCCGCCCCCATGCACCCCACCACTCCACTATGTAATAAACGCTAACACTTCAGTAATAAATTTGAATATCGTGTGCGCTCTTTGGTCGTGTTCGAGCACGGAACTAAATGTCGTAAGTCTCAATTCTTATTTCGTTTATAACTAAAGTAATAATTAATCTAGAGAAAGAATATCTTATATTTGGATAATAAACTATATTTCCTTACTGTCAATAATTATTTTATACATAAAAGCCGAGTAATCTTGTTTTGTTCCAAATAATCTTTAAAAAAGACATGATTTTCGAATAAAAAATGGATCGAGCGAAAATATTCCAATTACGTAACTGTCTTACATTTGGAAAGAAAAAGATCCAATAAATCATATACTAAAGTTCCATTTTGATTGCATGCGTGATTTTTTCAGAATATGAATGCAAATTAACATACAATATAGGAAGCCTCCTCTTAAGTACTAATAACTAAATTGGAGTTCAAGCAAGGGCGTCGCCAAGAGGAGCAAAGGAGGCAGCTGCCCCCCGCTAGAGATTAAAAAAATAAGTAAATACAAGGCATTTTAATGTAAGGAAACTACATTTTTATCTATACAGTCAATTTTGTTTAATTGGACGACTTTTATTTGGTTTTTTAAAGTTCCTTATCTCCTAAACGGGGTCTAATCCGGGGTCCGGGGCCGTAATATTCATATCTATTTGCTGGTGGTAGACCCAGCCATAATACCTATTATATTTCAGCTGTACGGTTCTGAATAGTTCTAGGAAAAACGACCCGAAAGGTCCGTTTCCAATTCATACATTGAATATGGAAATTATTATTTTTTGCAGTTCCGTGCGGTGTGACTAACGAGATGAAACTGATTTGTCAAAAATCAAATGTCCACCAGCGTCGATTTTGACTCCATTGTGCGCCGTAGAGGTAAGACTCGCACTACAAGTGTAAAGCTTCATGTGCTCTTGACTTTTAACTGTACCTACAAATCATACTTTTCCCATCGTCCATAATATGGCCCAGGGGGGGGCAAGGTGATATTATATCAACTTGCCCTCCCCACCCCGAGCCATGGCTGGTGACGCCCTTGTGTTCTACTTAAGGCGACGATAACCGACTTTTAATTATTTCATACTGAATATATGTTAAATGGGAAAAAATATATGTTAAATGGGAAGGTGTGAGTCTATATATGTATAAACTTGGTTTGAGGAAATAAGTTTAAGGGGTAGCTTTTGAAGAGGAATAGGATAACGGCGTTTTCATGCCGGAAAATTCGACATAGACGCGAGCGGAGATGCGGCGAATTAGCAAAGTTAATCCTATCCTACTTATAATATTAATATTTATTATATATATAATATACATAATATAATATTATAAATACGAAAGTTTATGAGGATGGATGGATGTTTGTTACTCTTTCACACATTTTTTTTTACAGTCGTAACTCACAATAAGTCATCCATTCTAAATTGTGGGTCGATTTAGGGTTGCCCTAAGTCAATTACAGGTTAATAAACACATTTTAATAATAAAGACTCATATTACCTACATTATCATAACAAATAATAATTAAGTGCCTGAGCAACCGAGCTCTGCTCGGGTGAAAATAAAGAGAACACGAATTTTCCCAGATATGAGACTTTGCCCCCGTAAACCCCTATATTGCAACTTTCATCGAAATCGTTAGAGCCGATTTCGAGAACGTGAATATAAAAATATACCTATATATACAAATATTGCTCATTTAATAATAAAGGATTCAAACAGCAGACAATAGTTTACTCATTGCATATTAATTGCACCACCAATTATTACAAAAGACAATTACTGTATTTAACTTATTATCTCATAATTCAATGTAACTACTCAATTGACACATAATACTTTGAATTTACTGAGACTCAAACATTCATCATGACTCCTCCCCTTATCCCAATTTATTGATAGTCATGTCCCCTTCTTCCATCATACAATACTAAATGAGCAATATTTGTATATATATATATATATATTTGCACTCACGTTCTGGAAAACGGCTCTAACGATTTCGATGAAAGATGCAATAGGGGTTTACGGGGCAAAAATTCGATCTAGCTAGGGCTCTTATCTGGGAAAATTCGTTTTCTCCGTATTTTCACCCGAGCAGAGCTCGGTCACCCAAAGTTTAGAACAAGATGGCCACCTTAAAATCATAGATAATAGACTTCTTAGAATAATAACATGGCACCATGGAATTAGTAAGTACGATTATAATGGTAACATGGAATTAGTAAGTACCTACTATAATGGCAGCAGGGTATTAGTAAGTACTATTATCATGGTAACATGGTAGTTTTGGCATACTTCACTGTATTGTTCGCAAGCGCTATACATTGGTTTTTTGGTCTGAGTTTCCCAGCCATATCATCTTTCACACAATTTAACCATCTTCATTTTTGTCTTTACCTATAACTCTTATATAATCGCATATTCAGCCTATAATTTCCCCACTGCTGGGAGACAGGCCTCCTCTCTTTGAGAGGGAGTGGGCCATAATTAATCCAGCACGCGGGCCCAGTGCGGGTTGATAGATGTCCCATGTGTTTCAATTTTCGGTTCTAGAATATGCCGGTTTCCTCACAATGTTTTCCTTCACCGTTTTGAGAGCAGCGGTGATGAAATTATTTACACAAAGTAGCCTTTCTGGGTTCGACACGTAAGTCCGGGCCGTTACCACTGGGCCACAAACTCTGCCATTGACAATAATATTTCAAAAAGTTACTTGATTTCATAATTGGAACGAAGTTCGTTATCGCACTCAATCGATGTACCTACTCTGCAAACTTGGCGAATGAGAACTAGACCGGGAATAGCGTAAAATTTTGACTGTCACGACACTTTTGTTTTTTCTTTTCGTTTTATTGCCTCAAACGTTATTAATTTATTTCTTTGTGCCTGTTATTTAGTACACATATTATACAGCGAAAAGAACTCCGAACCGGGTGTTCCACAACACCTTTTAACTTTTTTAAATAATTTATTTATAATAATATTAATAAACTTGTATTATTTTATCTCTGCAATTTTAAGAAAAATAGGCATACAATAAACCCAATTAAAGCAAAAACCAATAATATTAATGAATTTATTGAAATGGGAATCCTCTCTGCCTAGATACACCTGGCTGTTTCTTAGTACCTTTGCCAGTCCTAGAATAGATCAAATAAAACAAAAAATATTGTCTCTGCCTAGGAGTAACGCGCGAAAAAAATAAACAAAGCAGCGGCGGCGTGACAAAATGCCATTCATATTTAAAAATAACTTCATAGCACGCGTTTTATAATGTTAGAAAAAATATATATTTGTTTTCATTAATAGTTACTGATTGAAATTAACCTGATGCAGGTTGGCGCCATTTTAATTTTTTCATGAATTAAAATTCAAGGCAAAGGAAAAATGTTACATCCTCACCTCGACTCACTAATCGATTACTTAGTATCGATTAAATATTCACTTTCGAGGATGCAAATAAAATCACAAAAATATATAAAATAACCAGAATATTACCAAAAAATATACAATTTTCTTATTTAATATCCACTTTTCTTAGCACGCAACAGATTAAAAAAAAACACAAAAATTTTGTAACAGAGTTCACTGCACTCCAAACGGCCCGCGCAATATTTTTTTTTATAAAAATAGACCGAACACGCAACGCCCACGATTCTAATTTCGTATATTTTAAAAAGTTACAAACGCATGCGCTTCGTTCGCGCGCGCTCACCTACTGACAACGTACATCACAGATTCCCACTCGATTGTTATCGATTAACCGGCAGTTTCAAATATCGAATCGGCTCCACCGAAAATACTCTATGTCGTAACCTTTTTAATTCAGAAGTATAATACTAGGCGAATAACTCGACTATTTTTGGAAACCTCTATTTCTGCTTCAGCGAGATACGAATACATATATTTTTAATTTAGTCGGTTGTCATGGAAATTCTAAGCGCGGTGGTAAGTCACGAGGTAGGCGACGGTTTTAGTAGCATATAGTTATTTTTAACTAGATTTAGACTAGCGAGCCAAATGAGAAAATGTCAGCCGTCCCAATGGTTATTTTGCATTGATATTAAAGTTTATTAGGTTTTATTTGGCTTGAAATCTATTAAGAGACAATCAAATGATGTATTTTTGACCTATTTTCAAAATGTCACGTTCTATTACGAAATGCGATGTGCGCTCTGGTTTTTTTTTTCAATGCTGTTTACTAGATTCCATTGCCGCAGCGAATTTAGAAATACGTTCGAGTTCAAGAGTTATTTATCTAAATACGATAAGGATAGGAAATTGAAGTGGATTCGAAGATAACAGAATTCCAATGACAGGTGCAGTTACTTCAATCAATCTATCATTGTAATTTGGACATCAATCATTGTATCTAACACCTACTTTGCACCGTAGCCAATTAAAAAAAAAGTAAGAAAATAAAACCGTCTCTATGCACAATGCAATTTTTCATTCATGTATGAAACTATGATTAACTACTCATGTTTGGCTGTAGCCAAACATGAGTAGCTAATCACGGCCAATGTAAAAGAAAAACAAAAATTCGCGCCTTTTGTCTATGGTTTTTATAACTTCCGTTGATAAAAGTGCGTAAGTTCTTTTTGTATTTTCTTTAAATTGGTGCTGAATTTTCCACAGACGAAAATCTTTTCCTTTTGGGGTGATTGTGGCTAAGTTTATAAATAATAGCTGTATGGGTCGGTCGATTAGGTTAAGCTACGTTTGCCGCGGTTGATCCGTGGATAAGTGATCCATCTTTACATACCAAGATCCCCTCCGTACCTCGGAAAGCACGTTAAGCCGTGGGTCCCGGCTGTCATTTGTAGATCTTTGACAGTTGTTACGGGTGGAAGCCCGAAAGTATGACAACCAGTGTTACCGAGTAACTGGGTTCTGAAGGTCAGATAGGAAGTCGCTCCATGTAAAATACTGGTATTCAGCTGCATCTGGTTAGATTGGAAGCCGAGCCCAACATCGTTGAGAAAACGCTAGGCAGGTGATGATAATTGCAGGACTGGTGAACAAATCGTACAAAACAAAATCGGGAAATATGTACAGTATCTATGTGCTAATGTTAATTATTCTCAGACCAATTATTAAACCAATGGCGAACAATTTGCCAAAACTACACCTCCGCTTTGTGCATACACGCTCACACGCACACATTTACAATCAAACTACACCTCACTAAGTGCACACATGTGTACAAATTTGGCCTCACGTCACTGTTGACAGCGCTATATCTTGTTTTTTTTTTGGTCTCAGATTTGACTACAGTAAAATATTAGTAAAACTAGCTAGGTATGTAAAACAGTATCACTTCCACAATAGCAGGTTAATTGGTTAACAAAACACTCAAGGTCATCATGAAGGCTGTCACAGCGTTGTGTAATGCGCACGCGCATAGTGCCGCTAGATGTGGCTTGAGCGTACTCGTGAGTTGGCAGTGACGTTTTAGTGTGAGATATTAATTTATGCACTGTACACAGAATATAAGTAATGAGAAAAAGGACTTATGTTACTTACGTAAGAAAAGTAGAAAACTGAGTTTGAAAAAAAGAGATTTAAAGGTTTCTGACAATTGGGAGATCCTGTTTTTTTTTTTCGTAGATACTGTTTTACAGGGGTGATATTTAACTATAAAATAGATATAATTTTAGGCAGTCTCAGTTCCTACATTCTTACCGGTACCTAATAACGTGTCTACAATTGACATACTTAATGGTTTCTATGTTACCTATTTATAACTCTGAGATCTTAAACAGCCCGGAATAGGCAAATCGTAAACTGCAAGAATCTACAATTCAAAATAACCAAGCAAAACCCAGTAAAAAAAGGGTGTGAACTTATGCCCAGTCCATAGGAGTGAAATCTTACAACTGGAGCCGAGTACAGTACGCGCCAAACTTTATGAGTTCTCTGATGTCGTACGCGAGTGGCCTAAAAGTATATTAATAGCTAATTATTTTTATGATTAACTAATCAATGTTTTAGGTAGGTATAAAATACTATTTATTATTTATTTAATGTTGTTATGTAATTAGCTATTAATATACGTTTTAGGTCATTTGCATAAAACTTCAGGGGGCTCATAAAGTTTGGCGCGAACTGTATATGTGATTCAGCGCCGAGTTTACGCGATAAAGCGTCATAGACCGACGGGACCCGAGTACCTATACCCGATTCAACGTTACCGACCGTCAGGAACCAACTATTCCCGATTCAGCGTCACTGACCCGAGCGTGATGGTTCAGTTTCATTCACTGGTCATATGTTTTACGATGCAAAACCATTAAATATTATCACCAAAACAGCCAGTTTAAACCTCATCGTATAATAACGAGGCTCACTTTCAAATATAAAACTTTATTACAACCTTCATAAGGGAAACCCTAATCACAGCTCGTTTACGACAGTCAAGCTAAAAATGGCTCCAATGAGTATCCAGCACGAAGGTTTAATCTTTATTATAACGGTGATGCCGGTATAAAAATAAAAACAGAGTGTTTTAGCCCGTTTTGGGTGTAACGTAGGTTGTAACGTCTTTTTTGGGTGCTTTCAGAGGAAAAACATTATCCTGTATTTATTTTGCTAAAGATAAGACTGCACGGTTATCAAGGGATATCGAGTTACCCAGTAACTAGGCTGTGGAGGTAAGATAGGCAGTCGCTCCATGTAAAATACTGTTATTCAGCTACATTCGGTTAGACTGGAAGCCGGCTATGACAGTTGGGAAAAGGCTGGGGCATATTTATAAGACTGAGGTTGCTTGATAGGCCTCCTGATATCGAGCCGGAGAATAATTTGAAAGAAATGGCTTAGATATCTATATTGAGCGGTGATAGCCTAGTTGTGTGACCGTCGGACTGTCAAGTCATAGGTCTCGAGTTCGAACCCAAGGCACGCTACTCTGACTTTTCGGATTCATGTGTGTATTGTATAATTATCACTTGCTTCAAAAACGGTGAAGGAAAACATCGTGAGGAAACCGGCATGCCATATTTCTCGACGGCTTCTGAAGCCAAGCCAAAGGCCCATGGCCGGCTTTAAAACATGTAACCAGTACCCTAATTGCGTAACTTATTTTCGTAAACGATTATGCCTAATTTGTTTCAATTTGACAGTTCAATAACATTAATTGCGTTATTTACGTTGTTGAGCAGATTTTTTTCTAACTTATGAAGCAATGAATTAACAATCTGTTTCATTTTGAAATAGATTGTGATTGATCGTGTATTACGCAATTAGGGTACAGGTTAGTCTCTAATCACATAAAAAGAAGAAGAATGCCTATAGTAGCAAAAAATATTGTTTACAAGAAAAATATGCTTTAAATGTCTGCCTGGACAGGTAATAAAAGTACTATAAAATGAGAATTTATAGATAAACTAGCTGCCCGGCCCGGCTTCGCACGGGTAGCATTAAGAACTTATTTACGGCGCACCTAACTACCTACCCTACCTACCCTACCTACCCTACCTACCCTACCTACCCTACCTACCCTACTTACCCTACCTATCCTACCCACCTACCCTACCTACCTACCCTACTTACCCTACCTACCCTACCTATCCTACCTACCTACCCTATCTACCTACCCTACTTACCCTACCTACCTAGTTATAGCGTCAGGAAAGAAAACCCGACTTATTTTTATATAGTAGATTACAATTAGTCACAATATTCAATTAAATATAGTTTCTCCAGCCAAATAAATAAATAAGTCTATATTAATTTACAGCACCATCTATTGATTACTTACTCAACCCAGTCGAAAGGTATCGACATCTGTTAGAATCATTTGGAGTTAACAGATAATTGTGACTGTCAAATAATAACAGACAAATAATTAGCTGAATTATACGGTATTTCGTTCACTACAAAATAAATTTAATTAATTTTATAGCGTCAACAACACGTGGTAATTATGCTGTTAAAATGTAGCTTATATGACACGTTCGTAGATTTACCATAGCAGCGCCATCTATTGATTACTTACTCAACCCAGTCGAAAGGTATCGACATCTGTTAGAATCATTTGGAGTTAACAGATAATTGTGACTGTCAAATAATAACAGACAAATAATTAGCAATAAATTAAAATTGCAACTATAATTTGAGATTTAAACTATCCTATCTCTCAAGTTGGATCGAACTGCACATGGTGTGCGAATTTTATTATAATCGGTTAAGTGGTTTAGGAGTCCATTGAGGACAAACATTGTGACACGAGATTTATATATATTAAGATAACTAAAGAATGAAACGATTCTCTACTATAGAATATCTATTTTGTGTCTCTACCTATTTCAACTATAAAAAATATGTATGCCTACATGATTAAAAGAGTAAGTTAAAAATATTGTTGTGTTCATTTTTTCTTTTACTACTTCTCAATTTAATGCAATTCAATACAGCACCCTAATTACGTAACAAAATTTTGTATCACAATCCGAAAGTTTTAAAGAATATTGCTGCATTGCATTGGTTTGAAAAATTCGTCTGTTCAACAACGTATTTGACGAAATGAACGTGCGCACTGTCAAAATGAAATGCATTGCGATCAATTGTCATTTTATGTGTGTTCTGCAACTAACCCGCTAGTCAAAGACTTCAATATATATATATTTTATACAATTTACGTTTGCCCTTAACCTCGATCTTACCTGATAGAAAGCGATGAATGAGGTCTATGATGGTTAAATGACATAAATTATACTTTCCACACACAAAAAATGAATAGCCAAATCTAGCCACATCTAGCACCTGTATATGTATTACCTACATCCATGTAACTACTTTGCAACGCTAACAATTGTTACCGAGTACTGTCAACAAAACAATCTGTGTCAAGTTTAAAATAATTTATTACACTTTTTTATTTTGCAGTGTGGTAACTTTCTGACTGATATGAACTGTCTACCTATATTTTTATCCCACGAAGCGACGCGCACTTTACTTGTGGTTACCAAGTGTACAAACACGCTGTGAATGTATCTGTAAGCGCAGAAGCTCTCGGTACTGTCCGAGACAACGGTGAAGTCGGCAGTGTTTGTGTGTATGTTATGTGCCATTGCTACTCGTATTGACGCACTCATTCACAGCGAGTGTACACTTGGTTACCACAAGTAAAGCGCGCGTCGCTTCTGATATAAAAATATAATATCAACTACTCAGAAGCAAAGCCTATTTTACTGAGCTTAACTTACTTATTTGATTTCATTGAGACTATTTTGTTTTTAGTATATACTACCTATACCTACCTCTGTACTCTCTCTCTCTCTAGTGAATGCCAGTTATAATAATACTAGCGACCAGCCCTATATTTTTGTTGGGTGGGTAATTCTCAAATAACTTCTCCCGCTCTGGGCGGAGCGGGAGGGCGTGTCAGACTCTCACTGACTAAAACCCGCCCATGTTCCTTCAATAGCCATGTTGCCAGGGGCCACAATATCCCTTTCGGACTTTTCCGCAACCCCGGCAGAGCGACCTGCCTCTGCGGCGCATGACATGAAAAAACATCGAGATTTCTTTATTTTATTTGAGTCATATTTTTTTTATTTTTTTCTATATAGGGTGGCAGGGCCATCGACGCGAAAACTGTTACCATGGATTCAGTACATGTTTCTGAATCCACTGCGTTGAAATTTTTCGTCGGATATTGAACAATAAATCAGATGTTTCATAGAAAAGTGCCTACGCTGTCAAAATGTATGGAATGATTGAATGGAAAAAATGTATGGATGGAATGGAATGATTTAAAACGAATTATCGACGAAAAATTTCAACGCAGGGGGTTCAGAATCGTGTACATTTTTTTCTTTTTTTTTTTCGGGTGACCACTGAAAATCAGCGCTGTGCTGTGGGTTCCCCATAGCACAGCATCATGCTGAGTGGAAGCCTTCTTGTCACAGTCATGTCGTGCAGCTGCCGACCAATTTCTGTTTTATTCTCGTGAATTAATAATGTACTTTTTGTTGTTTTCGTTTACTCTTGTCTTTTATGTATGCACGTGTCTCTGTGACAAATAAACCTATTTTTCTTTCTTCTTTCTTTCTTTCTTACCTAATAAATCCATGGTAACAGTTTTCGCATCGATGTCCCTGCCACCCTATATATTTAAATATTTATTATGGACCAATTTTTTTTTACAATATTTAAAAAATAATAAAATATTAAGTATTTAAGTATATTATTTTTATAATATTTTATTTTTGATTTGTAAGTTATTTAACTTAATGTATTATACAAATAAACCTTACAGAATAGATTCTCTAAATAACGGTTCAGCCGAATCAAAATCCGTTGCGTAGTTTAAACAAACAACGCTGTCACACAGACAGACACGTAAAGCAACTTCGTTTTATAACATGTATAAACTAGTTGCTGCCCGCGGTTTCGTCTGCAAGGACCCTAACTGTTTTTCTTAAATAAAAATAGCCCAAGTTCTCCTTATTACATCAGCTATCTGCCAGTGAAAGTCCCGTCAAAATCGGTTCAGCCGTTTCAGAGATTAGCCGAAACAAACAGATATGATTTTTTATTTTTTTTATAAAAGTACCGTATACAGGGTTATTGGTTATACGTCGGCAATCCATTAAGGAGATGTAGGAGAGATTATTAGCAACAAATTATCCCTGATTACCCCTATGCCAATGTCAACCATTTTCGAGTAATTTGACATTTTATATTTTATAAAATGTATGAAATATAAAATGTCATATGACTCGAAATTTTTTGACATCTGCATAGGAGTCGAAAGGCGTCATTTGGTTGTAAATGACCTTTCCTACATACCTTTAAAATGGATTGTGACTTATAACCACTAACCCTGACCCTAACTTTCCTATGCATTTAGTAGAAAGCCGCTATTTTGACATTACAAACAGACACTTAAATTTTATTTATTTGTATTGAGCATAGATGAGTATTATTATTTTGCTCACCGTATCTGGCAAGTACATATGTACAAAAACACCTACTCTTACATAGGTAGTTTTAGCAACTGGAACTGAACCGGACTATTTGCCTGACCGTACCTAGTACCTACCTATACTGTGTAGATGTGAGTTAGTGTTATTCTGTTGACTGTACCAGTTGACGATAAAAAGGAAGTCACGATGCATTAACATGGTGATATTATGTGTGTTTGGTCATTAGAGGAGCGGAAAAACACGGCATCAAAAAATATCACGCCTATATTCCTTGTAGAGCTAGGCAGAGGGGTTGAGTACACCCACATATTATCACAAGTTATTTTCAGTATCTAGGCAACCGAGCTCTGCTCTGGTGAAAATTTAAAATGGTCATTTAATATTATAGGAAAGTTCATACTAATCCATATAATATATGTATCGTAAGTACTAATTCCATGCTGCCACGACAGTAGGTACTTACTAATTCCATGCTGACATGTTATTAGGTACTTACTAATTCTATGCTGCGAAGTCATTATTTTAAGGTAGCCATCTTGTTCTAAACTTTGAGCGACCGAGCTGTGGAAAACAAATTTTCCCAGATATGAGACCTAGATCGATTTTTCGCCCTCAATTGCCCTAAGCCCTATATTGCAACTTTCATCGAAATCGTTAGAGCCCTTTTCTAGAACGGGATTACTATATACTTACAAATATTGCTCGTTAAATATTATAGAATTTAAAAAAGAACGTACTCGTAGTTATTTGGGTTCAACAGATGAAAATTGGTCAAGGGGCAAGGTATTTTTATAACTCAACTCAACTCAACTCAACTCAAAGCATTTATTTCAATTAAACCATTTACAGGCACTTTTGAATTGTCAAAGAGTCGGTCAGTTAGTCAGAAAGTTGAAGCTAATTGCCCATTCCAAAACGTAGATCTCTATGGAGAAGAACGGGCAAGAAACTCCAAGGACACTCTTTTAAATATAGATATTACAAAATCCTGGGTACATCATTCTTGTTGCTTCTATAAATATAAGAAAAAATACGTGTCCAATATTTTTTAATAATCTATAAGGTCATACATTTTTTTTTGGACTTAGGCCTTTTGTAAAAAAACCCAGTGCGATCCGAATGGGGCATATAGGTACTTCAATTACATTACCAAAAAGTGATAAAAAACTTATTAATTTTGAAAATAAAAAAGTTATTGCTATTTAAAACTAGTTGATATTTAAAATTCAAAACTCTGCCAACCAGCCTTGCCAAAGTGCATCGTGTTACCCAGTAACTGGGTCGTAGAGGTCAGATAGGCAGTCACTCCATGTGAAATACTGATATTCAACTGCATTCGGCTAGACTGGAAGCCGACCCCAACATAGGTAGAAAAGGGTAGATAGAATTTTTGAACCAGCCACTAACAAATCGCTCATTCAAAGGCTCAACATAACATCGCTTCCGTTAATACCATACGCAGTACGTACAACAGTTGACCAACAGTGGCGGTGTCATAATCAATGTCTAACTAACTTATTTGTACTGTACTGTGACGTATCACCGGTTACCATCTAAACGGACTGACTGACTGACTGACATATCAACGCAGAGCCGTTTTAAATTATTACGTCAAACCTCATTGGGTATAGTTTTCTATCAAAGAAAACTAGGTATATGGGTCGTACCTACAATTAACTAACAGATACACACATTCACAGCGAGTTTGTACACTTGGTTACCACAAGTAAAGAGCGCGTCGCTTTGTGAGTTAAAAATACTGTATCAGCTTCTTCTAAGTGAACAGACAGCTGTGCTGCTAGGGAGTTTGTTGCGCCACTTCTTCTTCCCAGCTAAAGCATTAGGAAGTGGTGAAGGGCGAGCGTTTTGGGGGACTGTTTCATGTTATGTTGACGTTCAAAAAGTGCCGATTCTCAGCCTACTTTGAATAAATGATTTATGATTTTGAATAGTTTTAATGTCTTACTTTTGAAAACAATAGATTACTATGATATCAGCCTATAATTGTCTTACTAAAAAGTAAATAGGTACTTCTTCCCATGCAGATAAAGAACGAGCATGTATCACCACGCTTGCTCAACACTGCATTAACGATTTCAGAGTCTACCAAGGTACTTTTTCAGTTTCCTTTCAGTGGTTTTCGTCACCGTAAGATACTGGCGACTATGATTATTATTGCCTCTGCTTTTCTCTTTAAGCCATTCAAAAACTAGATTTCCTTTAACGATAAGACCGCCCGTGTGTCACCCTTTGTCAAATTTCTAGGTAGGCATATTTGCAATCCACATGATGTATCTGCATAATAAAATTAGGTACCTTAGAAAGATTGTTACGTAGTTTGAACTTGCAGCATTTTATTAAAAGGTGGTTTTTGAGGGCATAATTGTTTGTATTGTGTTTGCAGTATAAAAATATTCAGCATTGAGTTTGACAGAAAAAGGACGTCTCGTAATCTGATAAATGTACACGAAATTACGAAAATTACTTCATACTACTTAGCATTGTTTATTTAAAAGTAATTTATTCATTGCCACACATGCGTTGCAAGTATTTAACTCCAGTTAATTTGCATTTTACACGGTGCGATGCCATTTTAGTTATAACGCCATCTGTTATTTTCAGTACGCAACTAAGTTGCTTTGTTGTTGCCAATAGATGGCACTAAATAATTTAAAAATAAATAAATTCTGCGTGACCTATTTCGAATATGGAATAGTACTATGACGACCTTTACCGTTTTGAAAACGTATAAGAAAAAAAATAATATTGACGAGTCCAATTGAAATAGCTCCTTAACTTATTGCAACAAAGTTCATTTTTGTTCCACACGGATTCTGTCCAGTATTTCTTATAGATATTTTACCTTTCATGTGATCTGATGTATCTGCCCTCATTATGTCTGTTAAATAATGTTCTAGTGACCGCATATTGTCTAATCCGCTTCTTTCCTGCAACAAACCAAAATGAAAACATTAATTTTAAAAAAGATTCTAACTGAGAAACTCCCATTTTTTTTAAAAATTCGGTTAAAAATAAATATTATGTAATCTGCGTTCGCGATTTAGTTGCTCAAATTCACAAAATCTAAAAGAAAAGAATCAATGTTTAAGATAAATAAAAAAATAAAAATAAAGTACACAAAGTACAGTAAGTATTATAATACACTTCTGTTTACCCTGATACTCAAAGAAAAAAAACAATCAATCAATTCAATAAATAATTTCATTCTTTTCTTTATCATCTTTCACACAGTCGATCCACCGTTTTTTTAGGACTTCTGCCAAACCCTTCGAGGAATTTCTAATAAGAGGCATGATGTTATTACATTATACATATGTTTTATAGTTTACTTTTTGAATCCAGCATCATTTTCACATTGTTATTTATGAAAATACCATGCATTACGCCCAACTGATCAAATAATGGGTAGCTTATTAATTTAGTTATATTTTATTAAAACAATATTTTTTACAAACAAGAGCGTAATAATAAAAATATTAAGTAATACTAAATATTTTTCTTTTTACTTATAATTTGAATAGAATGGCCTTAATCTGTCTAGCCTTTTCAAAACTGTGTTGGGGTCAGCTTCCAGTCTAACCGGATGCAGTTGAATTCCAGAACCTTCCACGATAACATGGTAACAACCCAGTTACTGCGTATCACGATGTTGTTAAAGTATTTTTGTCTCACGAAGCGACGCGCGCTTTACTCGTGGTAACCAAGTGTACAAACTTACTGTGAATGTGTGTGTAATCTGTTTCTACTAACTACTAAGCCGACGTTCGCACGGACGTAATAAAATCACGAGGATTTTTTTTCGTGCACTGGATTTTCAACGCTCGGCTTAACACGGAGAGTTGAAAATCCAGTGCGCGATAAAATCCCGCTGCGATTTTATTACGTCCGTGCGAATATCGGCTAACAGTATCTAAAAAGCGTTGGTAAGTTTTATCAAAAGGTAAGTTTGTAACACACTGCCTCACGTTATACGTCTGTATCGGACTGCGCGTGATTTGAAATGATAATTTTTGCTTACTTTTGTAATCTTAAGAAAGAACAATCTAGACCCACTCTAGACAAGGGTTCCGCATTTGGGATGAATTTATCCTAAATGGTCAATTTTCATCTATTTTCTTAAATATCTTTAAAAGTAGTAATTTAAAAATTATAAAAAAAATGTAACTCGCTACAAATCCTTTCATTTGATAAGTCACAGGGTACACAGTTAGCGAGACTTTTTTCTTTTTTTTTTAATTTTCTAATTTGCCCCCAAAAGTGACCCTCATATTCAAAATTAATTTATTTACGTTACACGTCCATGTTTAGGTTACAGAAATACATATATGAACCAAATTTCAACATAATCGGTCCATTAGATTCGGAGCAAATTGGCTGTGACAGACGAACATACAGACAGACATACGAGTGATCCTATAAGGGTTCCTTATTTTCCTTTTGAGGTACGGAACCCAAAAAAGTAATCAAGACTTGTTCGGACCCTCCTCCCTCAAATCGTCTTACGTATTAAATGACTAGCCCCTTAACAAGCGTAGTGATCAAGCCTCGTGCATTTTCTTTATGAGAATAGGCCTGTGTAGCCCTGCACTGCGACAGCTATACCTCGATTTTTTATCTGTGCGCTTGGAGCTGTCAAAATCGTAGGTTCTTAGTATTGAATAGGAAGTGGTGAAGGGTGGGCGTTTTGGGGGATTGTCTTAATTTTAACGTTCGAAAAGTGCTGATTTTCAGCCTAGTTTGAATAAATGTCTTTTGAATTTGAATTTGAATTGACCCGCCCGGTTACCTCCTCAGTACCCCGACGCGACGCCTCTAAATATGGTCTACACAATTCGTGTCGTTTCCACAGTTTAGTACCCTAATTGCGTAAAACACGATCAATCACAATTTGTTTCGATTTCAAACAGATTGCTAAGTAGGAAAAAAAAATATGTTCAACAACGTAAATAACGCAATTAATGTTGTTGAACTATCAAAATGAAACTAAATAGTCTTAATCGTTTACGAAAATAAGTTACGCAATTAGGGTACGTGAGCTTGTCCCGAGGCGAGGCGATTACGTTACGATTCCGATAAGTGTGCGTTGCAGTAGGGAGTTTCATACAAAGAATACCGAACGGTTCGAGTTGATACGGTGACAATCCCTTTCCGAGTTGATATATGTGCTATTTCCTTTATTCGTTAATTTGTTATTATTATTATTTAAACCACATACACTGTAATATTTTGAGGTTGACAGGCGCACAGTTTAAAAAATCGGGATACACTGGCTGGCATTAATTGTATTGTTTTTAGAGTTCCATACATACCCAAAGGGTGCCAAAGGGACCCAATTACTGAAACTCCGCTGTCCGTCCGTATGTCACAGGGCTGTAATAGACAGATACTTGAAATATTCACAGAGTGTGTACTAGGCCGCTATCACAACAAAGGGGCCGTTCAAGTATTACGTAAGCAGATTTATTACAATTATTTACCCCCCCCCCCTCACCCTTGTCAGCAAAAGTAATCAAAGCTCTTACCCCCCCTCCCATGCTTACGTAAACATTGGGTTATGCATTTTTCTTTTAATGTAAGTATTCTGTTTTTTTTATTGATTTATGAGCAGCAGTTATAATTCTAGAAATGTATTCGTTTCGTTTTCAAGCATAGACAATGTGTGGGTTGCCATATGTGTAAAAAAAGTAAATTAAACCCCCCACCCCCCATGTCATCAAAAATAAGCAAAGCATGGACCCCTCCGCCCCCCTATAGTGCTTACGTAATACTTGAACGGTCCCAAATAGGTAATATAAAATCAAAAACAAAAAAATACCTATTGTTTAAATACTGACTGCCTCGTTGGTCTAGTGGTCGCAAGGTGCTACTGCTGAGTATGAGGTCCTGGGTTCGATTCGCGGGTCGAGCAAAGTGTTATTGGGAAATTTCTCAGTAGCAGCCCGGAGTCTGGATTTGTGCCCGGTTGATGGCAATAGGCTCGCCCCCTATTACATGGGAATAAAACATAACTAGCGCAATGTGGGTGTACTATAATTAGGTAGCCCGAAAAAGAAAAAAAAAAACAGTAAATACCTACCTCTATTCTTATTAAAAAATCACAGGGGAAATCTAAAACTTATTAGATAGTTAGTGCAGTTATATCAAGACAATGGAATCAAGTAGTTTCGGGTCTTGCATGCGGGCGATAGCAAGATACAGTGACCGATCCATCCTCTAAATTAAATCAATAATTATCCACTCGGTTTAGCTCCGAAACCACACCCGCAGTGCGAAAAACAAAATGGAATATTATTCAATAATTCCAAAATGTCTACTGGGTAACGTAATATAAAAAATCAAAAGGCAATTTCCCCAAGTTTGAATTTATTTCGTCGTAAAAAAAGTAATAAAACAAATACGTTTTCAGTTTCCACCTGTAATTTCAAGATATTAAAAGTCGTGAATTTAGCCAATCGTGTTTCGATGCAGCAAGACTAAACTAATTACTATTGGCCGCTTATGTTAATACAGTTTAAACTGCTGCACCCATTGGTTAATGAAAACTAGAACATTTTCTCGACCCAATTTGAATTTGGAATCGCATTGCGTTGACCTTTCGACCTAGAAGCTCCTGTGCAATGTTTTAAAAAGAACTTGAATTGTAAATTGCTCTTTCACATCAAAGCAAACGTAACACCATTTAAACAGGGTTGATTTTCTTTTACCATTAAAACCTTTGTATGTTTACTTTGTCTAATTAATTTGCGACTTTATAGCACGGGCTGTAAGATTCAATTTAACTTGTGCCTTCGTTCGCGTTATGGCGCAATGCTGTACTGACGTCACACTGCGTAGCGGGAAAATAGGTCAGTAGGTTTACAGTATGGCTTTGTGACCAGTTAAGAAGACCTCTGTTGCAACAAAATTACTAACCACAAGAGGTCTTTGTAAAGTGGCCATCTTTTTTTTATAATGGCGCCTGAATGATTGATTCCATATTGATTATTTGAGTAAAGAATGAAAATTCTATAGAAAAGTTTTGTCGTAGTATGATGTTATTTTACAATTTCAGCGAAAATTCTGCACTTACTATGATTAAAATGGTTCAAAACAACAATGATTGTCATCGAATGACATACATATTTATGTCATCTCTCAGCACCAACATGATAATTTCGTTGAATAAATTATCTTCCCCTATTCATGAATGTAATATAGGAAACAACTGTTGTTGTCTCGTTCTATTATGTGCAAAATGACAGTGACAGACATATCTAGCGGTAGGAGTGATTTTATCGATGTGAGGATACATATGCTTCCTACGCTTTGTCAGCTTGAAATTAATATTTCTCTGCCTTTTCTCAAATGCTGGGCTAAAATATCGGTATTTTCTACTGAAAAACTAACTAGGTACTAATTAATATGCCAGTTACGTTAAAAAATTGCCTCCACGACAAAATAAAAAGACAAAAAAAAGAAATAAATAAAAGAAGGAAAATGGTAATAGGTACATGACGTAAATGCTTGCCGGGGTTGCGAAGAAAACCGAAAGGGAGATCGTGACCCCCGGCAACAGAGCAACCGAAGGAACACGGGTGGGTTTTAGTCAGTAAGAGTCTGACACGCCCTCCCGCTCCGCCCAGAGCGGGAGAAGTTATTTGATGATTTCCCAACCAAAAAAAAAAAAAAAAGGTACACGACGCGACGTAAAGAAAAAGTTAAAAACTTAAAACTAATATTAGCACCATCTATATTCTACAACCCAGCACTACAGCGCGGGCGTGTCGGTGACGCGAATCCATAAGTTAATCCCCTGCAAAAAATCGCTCAATACTTTCACTTACAAAAAACAACAAAAAGGAACAAGTTGATGGAAAAATGCGCCACATCCACGCAAAACGGTGATCGCTCAGCATAATGCTGTGACCCTATGCCAGACAGTCCAAATGTACGTCGGGAACGCTCTGGATAGTCAGCCCCGACGCCATCTTGCTAACTGGCTCATATGAAACGGTGAAGGAAAACATCGTGAGCAAACGTGGCATACCCTAGAACCAAAAAATTCGAAGACATATTGTGACATCTACCAACCCGCACTGGGCCCGTGTGGTAGATTATGGCCCTCTCCCTCTCACAGAGAGAAGGCCTGTGTCCCAGCAGTGGGAACATTATAGGCTGATTATTTTGATGATTAAATATTTACCACAAGCTAGCTACACTTTTACAGTTGATGCCGAAACCAACACACTAATGCCGTAATATACCTATAATCACAATCCAAGGATTTTGAAGGAAATTCATAATCCATTATTTCATAAGTTTTAAAAAAATTGTCTGCTCAACAACGCAACCGAGGGAATGCGTTTCAGGCACCTGTCAGTTGGACAAGATTAAAAGAAGTTTAAATTCGTAATGCACGTATTCCGTTGTACTCAACTGACAGGTGTCACGAACGCGTTCTCTCATCGGCCTGAGTATAGCGCCATACATTGTCCGTACCGCGGGCCGCGTGACAAAGACGGGAATTATCCCTTCCAAAAACGCAGCATTTCCATATTTCCATTGATTTTACAGAATTTTTCTATAATCTCATCTTATTATACTTACCTTCTTTGAAATTACCTTATTTGTTCGAACATTTCTAATATCGCTATCCATATTAAAAAACATATTAATTAGTACCTACCTGCTACATAATTAAAGCCTCGAACAACCTCCAAGATTCTAAACTTACTCAGGAGTCCCTAATTACACTGTTTCGATATACCGCCCCTAATTGTGTATATACAGGCCGCTCCTAATCGTGACTATACAGAGTGCTCTCAAGTAGGTCACCCCTAAGTATGTAGGGCACTGCGGATGTTGCAAAATGTATGGAAAGTGATAAGACTACGGAATTTTAACTTTTTGGGGCGTCCTTTGCAGTATTTAAGGAGTTGTAAAGCGCTTTCATTGTTGACTAGGTACTTTATGAACACTGATATTTTGAACTTAACTGGCAGGGCACATTGCTAGCAGAACAGATGGCTGATGGGGTCGGAAGGTTCTTGAGTGGCGACCACGTACCGGAAGACGCAGCGATAGAAGGAATCCCACAAGGTGGATCGATGATCTAATGAAGGTCGCAGGAATCCGCTGGATGCGAGAAGCACAGAATCGGTTGAAGTGGCAGGGCTTGGGGAAGGCTTATGTCCAGCAGTGGACGTCTTTGCGTGGGTGAAGCGTGAATCGCCGACGGAACAAAATGTTGCCATTTTAAATATTATATTTATATAAACATTTAAGACTAAGTATTGTATTTATTTTATTTTTGATTTGTTATTTCACTATACGCTGCACCGGTTCACGTCATCACGTCAGCGCCGGCTGTCGCTGAAAACCAGCGCTGGGGCTCTATCTCGCATAGGGTCGCAATGCTGAGCTGATGGCCGTTTTGCATGACGCATTTGACACATATTTTCCCCCAATTTGTTATTTACGTGTTTTTTTTTTAATGTTTCTTTGCGTCATGTTTACCGCAAATAAACCTTTTTTCTTTCTTTCGGCTGATATGATGATAATAATATTTTGGCACTTGAAACTTCGAATGGCAAGCTGTTTTCTTTTAGGTATAATATTATATAATATCACGCCAATATTCCCCGCAGGGTTAGACAGAGGTAACGTGTACACATTTCGCCAGTTATGTTTAACTCCCATGTAACAGGAGGCGAGCGTATCAGTGCCGGATTAAACACGTAGCAAAAATGGCAATTGCTACGGGCCCCGCGCAAAAGGCCCGGCATATCCAAACCCCAGCACGTAAAGATGACACACACCGATTCACAATCACAATCTGTCATTTTGTCTATTCTTCCATCGACAAGACCCGTTTCTATGGTGGTCATGCTACCTCCACAGAACGTATTTGTCTAGAAACATTGATTTTACTAGTTTATCTCCTAAACTTTAGAACTTAATTTGCTACTGGCCCCGCGTTGGCTTAATCCGGCACTGGAACTTATTGCCATCAACTAGGTACACATCCAGACTCAGGGCTGCTATTGAGAAATTTCTGATGGAAGAATCTAAGAAAAAGAAAGAGCTAAGCATTTCCTTAAATTCAGCATTGAAATTCAGACCACTCTTTGTAAACGACACGGTTACTTTGCGTCTTATAATTTGACAGCCAGCCATACAATTTTTAAAACAAGTGACTTCTTGTACGCATAATCAATTATTGAGCCCAGTTGCGAGCTGTTTACTGCAAAAATACGGCGACCCACGTATTTACCAAAGATGTTATAAGAAGAAAACTTTGGGAGCAAGTTCTCCGAAAAAAATTGGAATCCGATATTTTGTCGAGACAATGTGCTATCCTTTAAGCCTTTTATGGAAAAAAGTGGTTTATATGTGATGCTCCCAAGAGAACTAAGTCTGTTTTCATTACATACAGGCACTTGTGATGTGATATTATGTAAATGATAGTAAAGTATCTGTGTGTTTATATTATCATATTAGATCAGTGCTAGAAGTGCTATCACTGAAGTTTTTCAGTCAGAAAAATCATGCCCGAGTTAGTTTTCAACTCTGATCAGGTTATTTCTATCGTACGCCTCCAGTCTTTAACAAAAAACGAACTTTAAGTCAACAAACACAAGATAACCTATAAAATTTAAAACATAATTCATAATTTATTGACTTTTCCACTAAAGCTGCTTCTAATTTGTGATCGACACAAAAGTAAACATAATCACTACAATGGCGGTTTAAAGACGTACAACTGTGCTGCCACCTGTTATGAGCTTTCAGTTTTTAACCTCATTTTGTTTGCTGTAACATTAATCATCCACCTTATTAAGAGCATTTATACAGAAAGTGGGCAACGTCGCAAATAGCTGTCAAATATTTCGCTGTTTTGATTAATTTTGCAATATTACTGTATGGAAATAAGAAATATGGCTAACTAGTAAGGTAAAATATTGATTATGAAATGCAATAATTGATATCGTAACACCGAATATTTAGTTGTAGATGTCAAAAAAGTATTTGGAAACTTTCCAAATGCCTTTTTTACACCTAAAACGGTTACAATATCAGATTCGGTGTTATAATTGCAATTCACTATTAATATTCTAGTTCACTAAATAGTTAGCCATATTTCTTATTTCCATACAGTAATATTGCCAAATTAATAAAAACAGGTAAACATTTGACAGCTTTTTGCGACGTTGCCAACGTTTTGATGAACGCTCTTAATAAAGGCAGAGGAAAGTCATGCCAAACGTAAACCTCGAAAGTGTAGGCTAATCTACTGTTTATAGTGACTTTACTCCGCGATTATTAGTAAAGGAGGTCTCTTTTTTTTTTTTTTGTTTGCTGTAACATTAATCATCCACCTTATTAAGAGCATTTATACAGAAAGTGGGCAACGTCGCAAATAGCTGTCAAATATTTCGCTGTTTTGATTAATTTTGCAATATTACTGTATGGAAATAAGAAATATGGCTAACTAGTAAGGTAAAATATTGATTATGAAATGCAATAATTGATATCGTAACACCGAATATTTAGTTGTAGATGTCAAAAAAGTATTTGGAAACTTTCCAAATGCCTTTTTTACACCTAAAACGGTTACAATATCAGATTCGGTGTTATAATTGCAATTCACTATTAATATTCTAGTTCACTAAATAGTTAGCCATATTTCTTATTTCCATACAGTAATATTGCCAAATTAATAAAAACAGGTAAACATTTGACAGCTTTTTGCGACGTTGCCAACGTTTTGATGAACGCTCTTAATAAAGGCAGAGGAAAGTCATGCCAAACGTAAACCTCGAAAGTGTAGGCTAATCTACTGTTTATAGTGACTTTACTCCGCGATTATTAGTAAAGGAGGTCTCTTTTTTTCTTTGTGACAAGAATGGTGTTCCTTTTATTTGTGACACTATGTTAGATATCAAAAAATTATCTTTATAATGAAGCCTTTCGATCGGTATGATAAAGCCTTTCGATCGGTATGATAAAGCTACAGGGTGATTATTTTTCTCGTGTAACGGGTTCAATCCCCGGTTTTGTTGTATGTTGTAATGTTGTGATTATTTAAATATCTATGAATGCAGTTTAAATTGTTTTTTTTTTTTAAATTCAAATAATGTCTTCTTTCAGTAAAATGTTCCATCTACAATATTCAAGGTACTTTCCCTCCATGTGGCATATCCGTGGGATGCCCTGTATAGGTAAACGTATGTGGAGACCCGCTTGAACTCAGTGGACGATCTCATAATGAAAACCATACATCTTAAATGCTTTATTTACTTACAATTTTTTCTACATATTGTTTTAGAGACAACTTATCATCAATGAACACACCAAGATCTTTCACAGTAGATACATTACTGAGTGTTAGGTCGTCCAATGAATATTTAATATTAATAACTATTTTATTCTCTGTGAAGTTGTTGCAATTGCACTTGGAGAGACTAAGGTGTAGTTTATTGTTTAGACAGTAGTCAGTGAGACAATCCAGATCTTGTTGGAACAGTCGATAATCGTTTACAGTCTGTATATACCTATAAGCTTTTAGATCATCAGCGTATACAAGAAACTTAGTATTTTTAAAACATTTGTCTATCTATGTCATTAATATAGAGAATAAACAATAGTGGTCACAATATTGAACCTTGTGGAACACCCGAGGTTCTATGCACTGCATCCGACTGATGACTATTCACGACAACCTTTTATGTTCTATTTTTAATATAGGATGAGAACCAGCGAAGCCAATTTCGTCGTATACCATTAACCGCAATCTTATTCAGTAGGACTTGACGGTCGACCCTGTCAAAAGCTTTTTTGAAATCTGTATAAACCACGTCAACCTGCAACCAGCTGTTCATGTTTTCGAAAAGATAATTGGAAATAATTAGTAAATTTGAAACAGTCGAACGTCGCTGAACAAACCCATGTTGCTCTGAGATGATGACACTGTGTAAGATTGGATAGATTTCATTATGTACGAGTCTCTCAAAAAGTTTTGACAAGGTCGACAGAATCGAGATAGGCCGGTATTGCTCTACGTCATGTTTTGAGCCATTCTTGTGTACTGGCGTGAATGTTAGCCCGTTTCCAATCATCCGGGAAAACACTATCGCTTAAACATTTATTGTAAATAATAAACAGTGGCTTACAGATACTAAAATCATGATGGGATGATGATTTTATAATGATTTAAAAAAAAATTGAGATCATCGCAATAATTCATTTCATTTGATTTGTTACACGGTAGTTTGCAAAACTATATTTCTTAATTTTCTTGTTTGTCCCCAAAAGTGACCCCCATATTCAAAATTCATTTATTTACGTTATACGTCTGCGTTTAGGTCACAGAAATACATATGTGTACCTTTCAACTTAATCTGTCCAGACCATTGAGATAGAAAAAACATGGAGGCGCCGCGATATTCTATACATAAATTTGCTTATACATATATGTGTGAAATACGAACTAGAATGTGAAATATCGTGTTATTTCACTCTTTCTAATGTGGTAATCGTATTTGATAAAAGAGACAACAATATTTCAGTTGTTCCTCATAATGGCAACATTTTGTTGAGACGTAGTAACAGTTGTAGGTAAGTTCCATATCCGCCATAATATGCGATAAGTTCATGGTAGTTCTGCTGTCAAGTGGTTGTTTACTTTTTGTTTTATTGAGATTTGTGAGAAAATTACGAGGAGTTTTTCTTTAAAACTACATATATACGTTGGAAAACACCAATTCAACATGCCTGTGTGTTGTATTGTGAAGTGTGGTGCAAGAAAGAAGGAAAATCAACCTCAATTGTCTTTGCACAGGTTAGTAGTCGGTTTTCATGCAATACTACATAAAGTAATAAAGTTTCGATGTAAAAATTGCTAGGCGATCATTAAATACGGCTTAAATTTTAATTATATGGGTTTATTTCCGTCCAACAGACCTTTTTATTATTTCATAATTTCATTCGTTTGTTTACAATGATATGTCATGGTGGAATAGTGTTGTACCGTTGCCGTAATAGTTTCTGATACTAGTTCCTTCGCTGCGCTGAAATGATATTGCTAGGTCCGGCCCGTGGTTTACAGCAAACTGTACTCTTTGGTTCATAGCACCGAGAGACCATTCCACAGAGTTTTATGATGTGTATACGATTTTTTTGTTGAAGTTTTTAATATGAACAATACTGTAGAACGTACATTTTATGTACCTAACTTTTATGATTTCCGCGGCGCACGCTAATAAAGTTCCCAGTCCGCATGATTTTTACCGACATCTTCAACAATAATCGTCAAATTTCAGCCAATTTACACAAAACCTTAATGAATTATACACTAAAACCTTCCGCATGAATCACTCCGTCCATTAGTGAAAATTGATTGAAAATCCGTTTAGGAGTTTTTGAGTTTTTCGCGTTCAGACAGACTGAAAAACAGACAGCGGTGGACTTTGATTTATAATATGTAAGGATGTGTATTATTCCGAATGTTCATTTATGATAAAATTGTTAAAAATTTAATTCACTAATGCCCGTTTTCACCGACAGCTAAGTGACACTTAAATGAATACCTAAATAAAACTGCACTGTTGGATTTTCAACTCTCAGCGCTGAGTCTACCGTTAAAAAACCAACAGTGAACTTTTATTAGCGATTCATTTAACTGTCACTTAGTGAAGGTGAAAACAGGCATAAGACTTGCATGCTCGCTCGATACTAAATATTTGGCTTTGTTTTAAACGTTCACTTGCCAAACATTAGGTTTGCGTTACAATTATTTGTGAAAACTTTATTTGCTAAGTAATAATTCTATAAATGAAATTATAATTATGCGAAAAATTGTTTGGGAAGTTATAAATTGTCAATACTCGTTTTTTTCTGTTACAACGGACTATTAGCTAATATTTTTTTAATACGATTCAAACGTGATATCTAGTAAGATTCGTAATACTATTACGTACTAGTATCGATACTCGAAATAGTAACACTATGTTTCCCTGATTGACACAACCCTAGCATTGGCAGCCATTTTAAGAGACATTTTGAGTTGTAGGTATGCACCTTTTTTTTGTAGGTATTTCCAGTCCATACTTATTAAATGTCTATGGTCCAGACAGACACGAATGATCCTTTAAAGGTTCCGTTTTTTGCTTTTGAGGTACGGATCCCTAAAAAGAGGCAATATACAACACTGACGGCCGAAAAAACCTTAGTTTTTTACAACAAGAAAAACATGTGTATACAAAAGAGCCTAGCAGTCTTACAAGGTTAGACCCAAATTTAAGAGCCCATACTACCTCAGCTCAAATTCACTTTTATCTCGCTCGCCCCATACTACCCATAGTACCCATATATACCCATAGTGGGGTGCCGGCGGCTCCAAGGCACCGATAGTTAAGGGACAAGGCTTTTTACAGCGAAAATAACGCTAATAAAATAAAAATATTCGCTGCTTTATATTTAGTTCAGTTATTATGCAACGTTTCATGATCTAAATTGAAGTATTTTTAAAACCAGTGTCCGGTGAGGACCTGTGTCAGGCGGAACGTGAGGACACCGTGACGCCTCTCTAGCCACTCCTCAATAAACAAAAATCTGCTCCTTTTTAGAAAAGTACAATACCTACGTGGTCAAAATGTATGGAACAGCAGATTTTTTTATAAATAGCCAACGAAAAATTTCAAAGCAGATTTCAGAGAGCGGTTCAGAATCATGTACTGAATCCATGGTAACAGTGTTCGCGTCTATGTCCCTGCCACCCTGTAAGTATTTTATTTATTATTGAATCGAGACTCGAGCTTCAGTGGAGTTCTCAAATACGGCCCTCAACTGTTTTACTAATAATAGTGGATCGTGATGAATGTGATGATTGACTACTGTCACGAGAATAAACACAAAATTAAACTCAGGAAGTGACATCGGAACAGGAAATTATATTGACAGATAGATCCAGTAACGATCATCCTTAAGACTATTCTTCTATTTATGTAAATATAGACTGATGACAAAAGCGTCTGAGTTCTTCCGTGACAAATTAAACTTTTTTGCAAGTATTAGGTACACTACCTAATGTACAATGGGGATAAAAACTGCCACTTGCTCACTTCAGATGGCGCTAATCTCCAGCGTCTAGTAATTTGACAGCTAACCA
Organism: Omphaloscelis lunosa; assembly: GCA_916610215.1. NCBI lineage: Eukaryota > Metazoa > Arthropoda > Insecta > Lepidoptera > Noctuidae > Omphaloscelis > Omphaloscelis lunosa. The sequence goes on from OU744270.1 coordinate 8,144,761, forward strand.
TAAAATTTTTGTAAACAAGCGACTTCTTTTACGCATAATTAATTATTGAACCCTGTTGCGCAGCTATTTACTGCAAAAATATGGCTGTGGAAGAAAGCTTTCCGAAAAATTGGAATATTTCGTCGAGACGATGTGCTATCCCTTAAGCCTTTTATGGAAGAAAGTAGTTTATAGGTGATGCTCCCAAGAGAAATAAGTCTGTTTTCATTACATACAGGCACTTGTGATGTGATATTATGTAAATTATAGTAAAGTATATGTGTGTTTATATTATCATACTAGATCAGTGCTAGAAGTGCTATCTCTGAAGTTTTTCATTCAGAAAAATCATGCCCGAGTTAGTTTTCAACTCTGATCAGGTTATTTCTATCGTACGCCTCCAGTCTTTAACAAAAAACGAACTTTAAGTCAACAAACACAAGATAACCTATAAAATTTAAAACATAATTTATTGACTTTTCAACTAAAACTGCTTTTTTACCAGTGGTAGACGCTTCGCCTGTCCTTAGCTCGTCTTTTAATAGTGCTACACTCCAAGTCTCATACATATTTATCTAGTTTTCGTATAATTTGTGATCGACACAAAAGTAAACATAAACACAGCAATGGCGGTATAAAAATGTACAACTGTGCTGCCATTTGTTATGAGCTTTCAGTTTTTAACCTCATTGTCATCAATTATCTTCAAGTTTTTTCTATAAGATGGTTTATTTTGAATCCGCGCACCACTCATTCTGCCACACACATTGCCCAGTTTGCCCGTCATGTGTATTCACAGAGATATCTCTGGTAGTCTAAAACCTAACGAAGTCATGCGAAAAGTAATCCGAGGAGGCTTGTAAAATGTTGTGTGCTTTTCTAGAGTTTACTTTGCTAAAATCTACCCTCAGCGGGGTCAAGCACCTCCCAAACGACAATCCTGGTTCCTGGAACCGCCACTGCTGACCACGGATTTTAAAATTGCATATGAAACATCTAAATACAAGCGCGCTTTGGACGTAAAACCGAGTCGTGACGGCAAACGGCATGCCCCGTCATGTCAGAAAATTATTTTTTCATTTCTCATACCGGAAAGTAGTGTTTGTTTGATCCGAGTAGCGGGTGGAAGACGCTTCTCCCCACCCTTGGGCGGGAAACAGTGATTGCTTCCCTCCCTAGGGCGGGAATGAATTTTAAAAATAGAACTTAATTTGGTTAGGTAATCGGATACGAAAAATTTTACTAAGGTGGGTATTACACTATCATATCTATTATCAAAGATCTAATGAAATTGTACAATAGACATTTATTGGGAAATATAACCAATTTCCCTTAGGGTAATATTACACAATCATATTATATCATATACCTTTCTACGAAGCTCACAAATTACCCATAATATGTCTATTTTATAATTTAATTATATATTTGATCATAGATATCATAGTGTAATACCCCCTTATAGAAAACAGTCGATTAAAAAAAAATGCTACAGTCTAGTTAGTGTATAAACAGCCAGTGTGAATTTAAAAAAATACCTATATGCGGGACGACCCGCGGCAGTGACGCGGTGTGTTCCATATTTAAAATTTTAAAAAGACTAATAGGTACTAGAATACTTGTGTTATTATTATCAATAAACTAGCTGCGCCCCGCAGTTTCACCCGCATAAGTCTCGATCCCGTAAAAATATCGGGATAAAATGTATCCTATGTCCTTCTCCGGGTCAAGGTCTATCCATATCCCAAATTTCATCCAAATCCGTTCAGCCGTTTTAGCGTGATGTCGTGACCAAGGGAAATAGGGATTCATTTTTATATATATAGATATTATAAAAAAAACTAAGGACTGTTTAACACGGGTGAAAGTCATCAATTCCTAGTGGGACTATAGCCGCCCTCGCTGCGCTCGGGCGTCTAAATATCTCGTATGGGTAATTCCTTTCGACCCTTGTATAACAATTAACAATCTACTATTATTTTTTCTCCATATTTATTTATTGGTTTTCTTTCAATACCTAACCTTTAATTTCGACTAGTATTATATTATCTGTGATTTCGGTGATTCACATCTGCCGGGCGACGAGAGACGACGGGCATTTTTTTTTTAAGTCAAAACTTCTTCAGGCCCTTGGGCATTTTTGAGATGGGAAAAAACAATTGAACTTGCGACACCGTTACCGACACCTCATTTTTGTAAACGCGATTGTGCTCTTTATTTATATTACGTTACGATCAATGTTCTATGCAAGTATTTTTACTTTAAAGGTATTGGTAGTATTTTTTTTTAGTTTTCACGTCTGTCGGCAATCCCGGTGCGCCACTGTTTTTTTTTTAAATTATCAATTCCCTAATCCCAATACTAGATATCAGCTAAAAAAACTTAAATTGTTGTTGTGTTGTTATGTTTTTGTCATTGGTTAACAAACAACAAACAAGGTTTTTTGCAACCAAAAGCTAACCTACCCTTCAATTTTCCTGAAATGCAGAACAGAGAGAAGGCCTGTGCCAGTGGGTACATTTTAGGCTGATTTTGCAGAATAAGTACTTACTTGTACACAGTTTTTGTACTGAAAGACAATGCATTTGTGTGGATTCTGAGACAATTACAAGACTACGTTTCTTAGGATTTCATACTAATTGGTAAACGTTTCTTTTTACTGAATCCAAACTCCGTGAGAACATACTTTGATACTATAGTACCGCATTTTGCCCCCGATTCACCTATACCTAATCTTTTTTTTTAAAGTGAAAACTTCTTTAGACGCGTTGGGCATTTTTGAGATGGGACTAAACCATTGATTTCGCGACACCATGACGACACCTCATTTTGGTAAACGCGATTTTTATCTTTATTTATATTGCGTTACGGATTAATGTTCTATGCAAGTATTTTTACTTTAAAGGTTTCGGAAGATTTTTTTTTTTTTGTAAACGTGATTGTGTTCTTTATTTAGATATGGTTACGGACCAATGTTCTATACAAGTATTTTTCTTCCACCAAGGCGATCTTGTTCAAGTTTTCACTTTTGTCGGCACTCCCGGAGTGCCACAACTTTTTTTTCTTTAGGAAGTCTTCATGGATATTCTCCGTTTGGGGAGATCGGAGGATTAAGGCTAGGATCTCACGGAGCTGTTGCAGCGGGACCCGCAAACAATCGCACAAGCCGCGGGTATAAACCGCGTCGTGAAATTTACTATCTACAGGTCGTGCCATTAAAGATGAGACTTGACCGCGCCTCCCGCCGCTCTTTCCCCCGCCCCGATGACGCCCCAGCGGGGACCTCATACCGCTAAAGAGACCCATAAATCGTCTACTGCGCAAGTCAAACCACGTGGTGCGTCACCGGCCACCGCGACGGGCGCGGATGAAAATCGCTCCGAGAGTTTTTAGCCTTAGTTGGATCAACCAAAACCCCACTGTTCCTTCAGCTACCATGAGTGGGGGCCCGGGACATCCTTGTACATTCGCCCCACCCCCGACTGTTATCAGTGCCGCCATGCGTAGCGGGCCCCATCACACTTAGCATACCTACGCCCTACGCCTACCGAACACCGCAAGATCTTTGAAAACGCGGCTACGACAAACTGTATTTATTTTATTTTTGATTTGTTATTTCACAATATGCTGCACCGGTTGACGTCATCACGTCAGCGCGGGCTGTCGCTGAAAACCAGCGCTGGGGCTCTGTCTCGCATGTGGTCGCAGCATTATGCTGAGCGATGGCCGTTTTGCGTGGATGTGACGCATATTTCCCCTAATTTGTTATTTACGTGTTTTTTAATTTTTCTTTGCGTCATGTTTACCGCAAATAAACGTATTTTTTTATATCTTTGTAGACTGAACGTGAAAGAAATCTGGGTATTGTGGCACTACTTGGGAGAGGAGGGCTTTGTCCAGGAGTGGATTGCGATTGGCTAGTTCAGTGGTGGGCAAACTCATTAGTCAATAGAGCCATAAATATCAATACTATAACGACTTAGATTTGTTATGAGAGCCAATGCTTTCTGTGTCCAAATTTTTTCAATACACTTTTCTTAATCCTTAAACTCCCATCCTCTTTCACCCAACAACACTTTCTTAAATTAACTTGCTAAGAAGTAGGATACCTTCATCATCGTCATCATAATTCAGCTGAAAACAATATGATGAAGGCATCTTACATATTAACAAGTTAACCTTGGAAAACTTTCAAAAGTACACACAGTAAATGATTAATTTTCGATGACAAGCCGTACTCTATAGGCAAAAGAGCCGCATACGGCTCGCAAGCCGCAGTTTGCCGACCACCGGGCAAGTTGATTGATTGCCTGCATGATTCGATTTGGTTTCAAAAAGACGTAAATCAGGGTACTATCAGAGGTGGAATCTACTTGCCTAGTGCAAAATATAATATTTATAATCTGTTTAAAATGTACAGTTGACAAAATAATAGCTAGGTATAAGTTAAAAGAGCGTCGTTTATACAAATCTGCATGAGGAGCGCTAGGTTTATAAAACACTAGTAGAACTAGCTCTTGTGGCCAATTGACCGATAACTGAACGGTTTACTAACAAACTGCAGGTAATTAATATCATTTTTTTATACAGTAATTTACATGGTGTAGGTACAATTAATTGTTGGGTGAATCGCTACTCTCCTAGCTAGATCACTGAGTAATCTATATTTATGAGAGACAGTTTGAATGAAGCATAAATATTCGTAGAAGGTCAAATAAAGCAAAGGCAAGTCGCTACACTGCCATAATGTAAACTTAATGAATTAATTCAACATTCTATGAATTATTAAAGTAAACTTACATCCCCCTATGTAAACTATGAATATGTTAGTTAATATTGATGTATGTAAAACAACTTTAATTAGTCGCCTTGTTATAACAAGACAGGCTGCATAGACAAAAGTAGTACCAACGCTACAAAGTTCGTCTAGCGCGTGGCTAAAATCAGAACTAACGCCGCCATCTTGTTTTGTCAATACAAATTTATTTCTTTCTTTTTTGTATGGTTAGTCACTAACCTGAACCTTAATTACGCAACACATTTTCGCAAAGGGTTGTGACAAATTTATTTCATTTTGACAGTTCAGCAATATTCATTGCATTATTAACGTTCTTGAGCAGTCTTTTTTTTTACGAAGCAATTGATTAGCAATCTGTTTCAAAACAATTCAGATTGTGATTGATCGTGTATTACGCAATTAGGGTACTACTGTCAGAGATTCAAAGCCGCCCATGGGCCTCTGACTTGGCTACACATGCCATCGAGAAATATCTCTCAGGCATGCCGGGTTCCTCACGATGTTTTCCTTCACCGTTTTTGAAGCAAGTGATAATTACACAATAGGTACATGAATTCGAAAAGTCAGAGGTGCGTGCCTTGGGTAACCATCCGTAAAATACATAGTAGTTGCAAGCGCTACTGCTGAGCATGGCTGCAAAGTGTTATTGGGCTTTTCCTTCAGGAATTTCGCAGTAGCAGCCCGGAGTCTCGGTTTGTGCCCGATTGATGGGAATAGGCTCGCCCCCTATTACTGAAACATAACTAGGGTAATGTAAGGGGATTACAGATGTGATGTTCTGTTATGTACTGTTTCCTTTTATAATAGATTACATTAATAGGACAGTATCTATCATCTTTTCAGGCAGATAAGATCATATTAGTTCCTCTATCTGATAACAATGTTTTCATATACTCGTATTTTAGTAGCTCCTCACCACCTCAAAACTCAAAAAACTCAAAGCATTTATTTCAATTAAACCATTTACAGGCACTTTTGAAATGTCAAAGAGTCTGTCAGTTAGTCAGAAAGTTGAAGCTAATTGCTCATTCCAAAACGTAGATCTCTATGGAGAAGAACAGGCAAGAAACTCCAAGGACACTCTTTTAAATATAGAAAAAAGAGAAAAGTCTGGGTACATCATTCTTGTTGCTTCTACATATATGTGAGAACAATGTAAAAAAAAAATCAAAAGCAATTGAAAATATAAGATTAAAAATAAGCCCTGGCAGATAAGAGATGACCAGTTTCAACTGACGGCGCCCGTTCACGAACATGACGCGTGGATCACCACCATCCAGCTCAACCATTTTGTAGGGAACCGAATGATCCACACTCGCCACCATCAGCGAGACATTTAAGTGAGCATGAAATACTGTCAACTGCCATGCTCTTTCAAGTCAACATACATCTTAATAACTTAATAAACGGCTTCATGATCTCACCAAAAATTAAAATTCTTCTAAATTATACAAAACTATAGCAGTGATAGTCTAGTAGTGTGACCGTCAGGCTGCCAAGTCCTAAACCCAAGGCACGCACTTCTGACTTTTCGGGTTCATGTGCGTATTGTATAATTTATCAGTTGCTTCAAAAACGGGGAAGGAAAACATCGTGAGGAAAACGGGATTCCTGAAAGATATTTCTCGACGGCATGAGAAGCTAAGTGAGAGGCCCATGGGCGGCTTTACAACTCTGGCACCAGTACCCTAATTGCGTAACTTATTTTCGTAAACGATTATGACAAGTTTGTTTCATTTTGACAGTTCAACAACATTCATTGCGTTGTTTACGTTATTGAGCAGATTTTTTTTTGCAACTTATGAAACAATGGATTAGCAATCTGTTTCAAATCTAAACAAATTGTGATTGATCGTGTATTACGCAATTAGGGCACTGTTAGTCTCTAACCACACGAAAAGAATAAGATACATTTTAGTTACAATATTGCACAATGTTTTATTTGCGGGGAAAAGCTAGTAAATCATAAAAAAATAGGACTTTAGTGTCATGTTACCTAGTAACTGGGTTGTGGAGGTCAGATAGGAAGTCGCTCCATGTAAAATACTGGTATTACTATAAAATAAAAGAAGTTACATTTTCTTCACAGAAAAACATGACCTATGGCCTCTTAACAAGCCTCCAGAATTGCCAACTTGAAACTGACAAGATCCACAATGGAGCCAATCGCAGAGCGCGACGCGGGAAATGAGGTTAGCTTAGCTATTCAAAAATGGAACCGAACGAAATCGGAAGTTGTTTTTTTTTTTCAGCTGTAGATATTGTCGTATTGCCATGCCGCGTGCTGTTTTTTTATTTTATTTTTCAGTTTTCATTTTCATACATTGGCTTTTAGCAATGAGGTTTTATTTTCTTATCTTGAAATATGTATCTGGAGCCTAGTTACATAATAATAGGCAAGTGTGTAATAATACTTTAGTTTTAATGAGTTATTTCTTCTGCTATTTAGGGTCAAAGACATAATATACTTAGTAAAAAACTTAAATTCATTCACTAACAGACAACACACAGCCTATCGAAATTTTTGCCGATAGGAAATATCATCAAATACATGGGGTTATGAAATGAATATCTTAGGCAGTAGAGTCTTAACCAAAGAAATTGGCTATATGACAAGAAATTCCAAAATCCGCACTCGGTAGAAGATTGATGTTCATTCTAGTTATTGCTGCAATTTACATAACAGCCCACTGACTTCCCCAAAGGGATAAGCAGAGGAGAGAGTAAGTTTATTTGCAGTAAACATGACCCAAAGAACACAAACACAAAAAAACAAGAGTGGGGAGAAATTATTATGCGTCACATCCACGCAAAACGGCCATCGCTCGGCATAATGCTGCGACCCTAAGCGTGTCCGAGCCACAGCGCTGGTTTTCAGCAACAGCCGGCGTTGACGTGATGACGTCGACCGGTGCAACATATAATGAGATATAAATCCTTATTATAATTGCAAAAGTGAGTTTGTTTGTTACGCTTTCACGCTAAAACGGCTAAACAGATTTGAATGAAATTTAGCACATGGGTAGACCATGACCTGGATTAGGATATAGAATACTTTTTATCCCGGTATTCCCACGGGATCGAGACTTATGCGGGTGAAACCGCGGGGCGCAGCTAGTGTTTATATAAATATTCGATTTCGCCAATTATGTGATAATTTCCATCCCAAGTTCCAATAAACGGCTAGTCCCAGGGCAAAAATCTAGACGCAAGTCTGCTCCTAAAAATGTCTTAATGAGAAAATTCAATAACACTGACCGACCCAGGAATCGAACTCAACACTCTACTCTTACAAATTACGCTTGCGACCACTAAACCAACATAAGATACTGCTATTTCGTGAGTAAATAATACCCGTATGACTAAAAAGGGTAGATATCATAGCCCTTTTAAAACATCAAGTAACAGACAGTTTTGTCGAAACATACCTGTTTGTTCCCCTTATCATGTTTTATCTCCTTATCATCCGCTATCATATGTCTCTTATCGTAGCCCAGATGATCTCTCAAAGTATTATCTATTTTCTACTCATAAATAGTGGGTTGTTGTACCCACTGCAACACGCGGTCGCTAAAACAAAATGGAATTCGGAAATAATCTTTTGACATTTTCGAAATAATGAATGAGGGGCTCGTAGCTAGGGTTGCCAGATGTCCGGCTTTAGCCAAACGTGTCTGGCTTTTTATAATCGTGTCCGGACAAATATACACAAATCCGGCCTGTTCGACTTTTGTTAGGCTTTTGGTCAACGCTCGTCCCGCCAAAAGATGCCTGATTATTGTATTAATTTCCTTCAATGTAATGAAGAAGGCAGATTATTGATTTTTTTTAGTTACTTTCAATGTAAAGAAGTTACAAATTACTTTAGTAAGAACAAAATGTGATTTATAATTAAGAAAAGAGTAAGTCTGAAATTAATAACAGTAATAAATACACAAATTAAATTATGTTTTCTTTTATAAACCTGTTTGTCAAGCTTTCAAGGCGAAATGTCCGGCTAAATATTAATCTGTGTCCGGCTTTTCTGTTTTTGGGCCTGGCAGCCCTACTCGTGGCTAAATAATAACCACCGCACGGGTCGACCTTCAGGGTTAAGTAACGCTTGTCGAGGTCGGTCCATGAATGGGTGACCGTCCATAACATAACGAGACCTCACCGTGCCTCGGAAAGCACGTTAAGCAGTTGATCCTAGCTGTCATTCGAAGATCTTTGACAGTCGTTAAGGGTAGTCAGAAGCCCGAAAGTCTGACCGCCAATCTTGCCTGGAGGTATCGTATTACCCACTGGGTTGTGGAGGTCAGATAAGCAGTCGCTCAATGTAAAATACTGGTATCCAACTGCATCCTGTTGTACTGGAAGCCGACTCCAACATAGTTGGGAATGGATTCAGCAGATTATTTTCAAAAATAATTAATGACATGCTCTGCTTGATTCCCAAAGCCCGATTAAATCAGTATATCTGCTACCAAATGTAATATCAAAGTATTATTAATTCAATGATCAATATCGTGACAGCTCCGCAACAAATCAACTACAACATTTGCAGATTCACCCTCCATTTTGACAGCTGTCAAAATGTAAGGACCCCGGAAATGGCCGGAAGACTTTGTCGTTATTGTGGCACGACTGGTAGGATTCATTTCCCTTGAAACTGTCGCACTTGACAGACTTTTGTTAACCAATGTCAAGTCGCAATTTATCGTCTTACTTGAATATTAGAAGTATGAAGAGGCTTTTGACCTGCAGTGGGATGCCCACAAGAATTAGTATGGTCTGTTTTTCTATGCACCTTGCCATTTAAGAGGGAACTTATTTCTACAACCATCATCGAAAGTGATTTATGCGAATGTGATGGACTGCAGCATTCTAATAAGTTCTCAAGCTAAGTGGAGCGATGATATTCACAGGGTAGCGGGTTATGAATATGGCTGGATGGCAGTAACCGAATCACTAATTGCAATCGGAGAGACTTTTAGTCCAGCATAGCATAATCAGTCTATGATGTTCCCACTGCTGGGACACAAGCCGTCTCTCGGTGAGAGGGAGTAGGTCGTAATCCACCACACAGGCCCTTCGAATTTTTGATTCTAGTTTTAGGACAAGCCGGTTTCGTCACGATGGTTTCCTTCACCGTAAGTCCAGCAGTAAACTGATGTAATATGCTGATGATAATATTCCTACAAAGATATGATAACAAATGAAGATCACGAATTCGTTTTTCAAAAGATGAATAACAAAATATTCCTTTGTTCCAAGAGATTAGTCTGTAAGTATGTGTACATAGTTCGTAGTTCTCTCATAAAACGAGGTTATATTAGATAAGTAATCAATCTGTCATGCGACTGTCAATGAATTAGGAAAAATATGGATAAGATAAACTAAATAACAGTCTTGAGTCTGGTTGAAATCACACGATGTTTTTGAAGTGAATACTTCTCGCGTTGAGCGATTTTTGGTAAGGGATTTAAACTTATGGATTCGCGTCACCGTCATGCTCGCGCCGTAGTGCTGGGCTATAGAATATAGATGGCGGTAATATCTGCCAGTTTTAAGTTTCCACTTCTGACGGCTGTCCCCATGACAGCCAATTTTTTTTTTGTCTCTTGAATTGCTACGCACTTGTGGTGCCTCTGCCGATCTAAGTCAATCTGCCTAGGCTTTTCCCAACTATGTGGGGTCAGCTTCCAACTAGATGCAGCTGGATACCAGTATTTTACATGGAGCAACTGCCTATCGGACCTCTACAACCGTTACTGGGTAAAACGATACCCCTTGGTAAGACTGGTTGTCAGACTTTTGGGCTTCTGACTACCCGTAATGGCTGTCAAAGATCTAAGAACGACAGCCGGGACCAACGGGTTAACGTGCTTTCCGAGGTAGGGAGGGGTCTCGGTATGTAAAGATGGTCACCCATCCACGTGCCGACCGCGGCAAGCATAGCTTAACCTGACCGATCCGTACGGCTGTTATTGCTTGGCCACGAGCCTTGATCTAAGTATTCTGTAAAAATCTCAGAAATCAGTAAATTTCGGCTAGTGTTATCTCCTAGATACCGTTATAATATTGTTATCATTATGTTTATCAGTAACTCACGAGACAGGTTCAATTTTATCTATTTTTTGCGGATCAACGCCCCCTCGTATTCAAATTGTAACCCGATTTCCTATACGCCCTTATTGATTGATACCTCAATTTATTTCGTGAAGTAAGAAAACAACCTCGAATGTTTTAGTTTCGATTTTATTCAGTCATAGCCTTTTACTTGAAACATGTTTTATTTTCTATCATAGATGACGTTTTTAGGTGTCGACCGTCGTTGATTGGTTTAATTTATTGTTAGAAATTCAGTACGTATTCTTAAAAAAATAACTTGATCTGCAGTAAAGGTCACGTATGACCTCATTCAAGTGACCGCACACAATTCGAAAACAAATTTATTTGTTTTTAAAGTAAATCATCGTAGATTCACCTCGACACGTTCGAATTTCGAAGTGACGTTTTGAGAATAATGTTGCCAGATTTTCGAGATATTCTTAACAAAAATACGCACATCGTGTTACCATGGATTCAGTAAGTACCCCTTCGGGAACCCCTGCGTTTAAAATTTTCGTAGGTTATTATAATAAAAAATTGCCATTTCATACATTTTCACCGCGTAGGTATTGCGTTTTTGTATGAAACAACAAGAAATATCAACGCAGATGGGTCCCAAACTGAATTCATGGTAATATGATGTTCGTCAATGTCCCTGCCACCCAATATAGATAATTTAAGAAAATCTCAACTTTGCCCATTAAGACAATAAATACCTGGGCGACCGAGCTCTGCTCTGGTATGCGAGAGCTGGTGCTCTGTGCTATGCAAGAGCTGGTGTCTCTGCTGGTAGTAGAGAATGCTCATTTAATAGTATTTTTCGCCCTGTAAACCTCTATATTGCAACATTCGTCGAAATCGTTAGAACCGATTTCGAGAACGTGAGTAGAAATCTATATGCAAACAAATAAATATATATACAAATATTGCTCGTTTAATAGCATAGAATAGGATTTACACCACCACTCTCTTAAAACAAAAATAAAGTTTCTTCCTTAACTTCAAGTCAAATCATTTGACCTCGTTTTTTTTTTTGAACTGTTAAGTGCCGTGTAAGTTCGAGTAGTGATGAATTTGCATTCATATCGGGTTGACGCACGATAAACAACTTGCCGTCAGTACAAAGCTTGAACATGGTTATCGTATCGTGTTTTTCCATAGCCTGCTTTTATGGAACACATCAGTCTGCCTAGCCTTTTCCAGACTATATTGGGGTCGGCTTGCAGTCTAACCAGATGCAGCTAAATGTCAGTATTTTACATGGAGCGACTGACTGTCTGATCTCCTCAACCCACTGACCAACTAGCACTAGTTTGTCAGATTTTCGGTTTCTGACTACCAAAACTCGTAATGTCAAAAATCGTGTATGTCAACCGAAATGGCACCTAATTGAATGCCTAACTAAATAAGAGAACACTATTGGACTTTCAACGCTCGGCTCAGCACCGATAGTTAAAATTCCATTTGTCCATTCATTGCGGTGGCGCTTAGGGTTAGTGAAAATAGACATATAGTCAGGTCTTTCGAACCCCAAAATCCTAGTTTTCAACTTAAGGGATCTTGCGCACTAGACGGCCACGACTTCGACCAGTTATGGCCGTCTAGTGGTATTGTATAGTGTGCCTGTGCCATGGCTCGGATACCGGTTAAGTTTTCAAACCGTTATTATGTACTTGAAGCAAACACCTTTACATTCGGTTTCGCTCGTAGAACGGTTTTGGAGGAATCTTTACATAAAGGGTTTTTCGGATTAAATGGTTTAGAGCAATATTAACCGGCTTTTTGTTTTAATTCAGTGCGGCATCCTCACAAGTAGTTACAAGTTGCGTTTACCGACATGCCGCTCGTCGAATAAACCGGCTAATTTAGCTTAAAATAAATTTCTTAAAACGTTCTCGTTCTTAAGAAAAGTTCGGAGTACAACCCAATAAACCGGTTTACACAGGTATTTTTTAAACCGGTTTGAGCCTTGGCCTGTGCGGCTACTTGGCCGTTGCGACCAAGTGCGCGATGCGTATTAGTTTGGTTCTATAGTTTACGCACGCGTATAGCATGACCACAATAGAAATAGATTTTGTCGACAGAAAAGTAGACAAAATGACAGACTGTAATTGTGAATGTGTCATTTTGTCTATTCTTCTTTCGTCTTGTATCTTGTATCTTGACAAAATCCGTTTTTATGGTGGTCGTGCTACGGCTTCTGGTTGCGGTCGTGGTCATAGCCGTCTTGTGCGCGAGATCCCTAACACTTGCTCATTCCAATTTCCATTTAAAGTTAGTAATATCTGTGTTGACAATATTTCGTGTGCCCGCGTCCAAAACATTACGATAAGGTGTGTTTGCGCATGTTGTCAAGTGTGCTGATAACCTAGATATTGTAGCAACGTGGTAAGCAGAAGTGGAGGAGATATTTGGAATTATCTTAGAGTGACGAATTTTAAGAGGAGTGGAGCGAAATTGGAGATGATCATGAGGGTTTATTTTTTATCAGTATGAGACCTTTGCCTAACGATGGTACAAAAAATAAACGACTTAAAAAAAAACACTACAAAATGAAAAATAACTATAATTTCGGAAGTCTGTATCTTTGCTTTTATATTTTCTGTTTTTGCCACTGACTTCTGAAATTAAAGTTATTACATTTAAATTTGACTAAGTGGTAAAAATACGTAGGTATATATTATTGAAGCTAACTCAAAAACTACCCAAGCAAAGTTAATAAAATTGATATGGGACCATCTAGGAAGCTTAACCCTAGTTCAAACAAAAAAAAAAAAAATCCGAATTGGTCCAGCCGCCTTCGAATAATCGGGAAACATACTTTTAAAAAAAGTAGAGAGAACCTCCTCCTTTTTTGAAGTTGAAAACAAAAAAGATAATCCTGTGTCCAATAGGGTCTAGCTTAATGGCAGACGACATCGCGGCAGGCCGAGACGGAGATGGCGTGATGGGCTGGACTCCTTTAAGAAAGATTGGTCCTTGGCAGCTCTGGACAAAGGAAAAAAGGAGTGGTGTAAAGAGAGTAGGGAGGCCTTTGCCCAGCAGTGGGACAACAAAGGCTAGAAAAAAAAAAACGCTTTAAGCCTTGTCTTTACATCCTGAACTATGTATTCGAGCACAGTTCGTTAATTTATGATAGATTCTATATCAGTCGTTGGTCTAACTATATCAAAACTATTTGCTAGATCATATTTTCACAATTAGACAATTTTTCTAAAAGGATTAATATCAGCGGAGCAGACAGATTTTGTTAAAGCTCAGCTTCAATTTCTGACGTATTTCTGATGAATACGATGGCAGTAACTCGGAATTTCTGACTCAGTCAGTGGCTTCATGTAGACGAGATCAGCAGTAAGTCAGGCGGGAGAAGCAACTGGGACCGAAAATAGACGGGTAGGTTAGTCAACTGGACTGACTTAAGGGCGTGAAGTCAGCACTGGACTGGGTTGAAACTAGTGTCTACAAAAGCCCAGTTGCAAGTCAGCGCTGGACTGACTTACTGTACACATTACTAGGCTCATTTATACCAAGAGTTTACAAAAAACAAATGAATTGGAACATAATATTTCCAGTTAAAAGTACAGGAAGTTTTTAGAGAAAAGTTATTAATATAACAGGTGACGTCGAGAACGGAAGGTAAGCAAATATTATTTAATTAATTCAGGCGTGACCTTGCGGAAATCCATTATAAAATACAATAGTCGTAGATATATTTAGCAACCTGTTCCGCTTAACTATTCCTAAAGAGCCATAAAAAATCCTGTAAGAAATCGACACGTGTTTCACCTCTAAACGAGGCATTCTCAGGATGACGATTGACTTGTCGCGAACCCGAACACGGCGTGTTGCCTACTTATTCTTGCGTATTTTTAAGCAAATATTATTCATAGATAACATAAGTAATGCATTCCATCTATTTCTGAATGTAATCGATAAGTCTTAATATTCCCACGATGGCGTCAATTCCGAGCACAGACCCAGAAAATTATAAAGTTCTTTCTACGATTACTTTGGTAAGCTTTGGTAGCTTTGGAAGCTTTGGAAGCTTTGGTAGTTTAGATAGAGCAGTGGTGGCCCAGTGCCACCGGCTTACGAGTTGAAGCTCGTGAGTTCCATCGAACCCAAGCCGGTACTTTATTTTGTGCAAATTATTTCATCACCACTGCTCTCAAAACGGTGAAGGAAAACATCGTGAGCATGTAACCTAGAACCAAAAATTCGAAGGGATGTGACATCCACCAACCCGCACTGGGCCCGCGTGGTAGATTACAGCCCACTCCCTGTCGAAGTGAGGAGGCCTGTGTCCCAGCAGTGGGAAAATTATAGGCTGAATATTCTGAGGTTTAGAAAGAACCTCCTACAAAGGTTAGACAGAGGTGTACCTATAGTAAACCCGCATTTCGCCAGTTATGTTTAAGTCCCATGTAATAGGAGGCGAGCCCGGGCTGCTACTGACGGAAAAACCCAATAACATTTTGCGCGACCTAGGGATCTAATCCAGGACATCATTACTCAGCGGTAGCAATTGCTATCACTAGACCAGTGGTCGGCAAACCGAGGCTCGCGAGCCGCATGCGGCTCTTTGGCCTATAGAGAGTGCGACTCTGCACAAATATCGATGAATGCGAGCGTAGATACGCGCGGGGGTCGGGGTTTCGGTCAAGATCAAGATATCAAGTTTTATTCAAAATTCAAACTATATTTCAAAGATTTAGTTCCGAAGTATTTTCACCAAAAATTTACAGGACATCGAAAATTTATAATTTTCTGTACCTTTCAAAGTTTTCCAACGTTAACTTGTTAACAAGTAAGATGCCTTCATCATAATTATCAGCTGAATTATGATGATGGTGATGAAGGCTTCCTACTTCTTAGCAAGTTAATTTTAGGAAGCGTTGCGGAGTGAAAGAGGATGGGAGTTTTAAGGATTAAGAAAAGTGTATTGAGACAGTTTGGACACACATACAGGATTGGCTCTCATAAGAAATCTTAGTCATTATAGTATTGATATTTAGTTCTATTGGCTAATGAGTTTGCTGACCACTGAACTAGACCAACGAGGCAATCTGTATCTTCTATCTTCACCAATATTGCAAGTATGATACGCATCTTTGAAAGACAAAAACATGCGTCGTTTTTTTACCGTAAAAAAGATACCTATATCGAATCTTTTCCTATGTCATGATCAATCATATAGAGCCGCTTAACGTTACAACTCCCTAGAGTTAGTTAGGTACATCTTTGATTGATCGAGACACACATATTTACACCTGCCTACACCTATTTCACCCGGTATATTCTTTAAGAATCTCACCAAAATTTATACTCCATTTGAAATAAGATTCGACATTTAAATAAACCTTTTCTACAGTCCGTTCAACCGATTTTGACTTCTATTGCGTTGGTGGCATGACAATACGGTAGTTGCCTAGGTAAAAAATAAATTCTATTTAGTCCGTCTTTCAGATAATAAAAAAATATTAGACACGTATTTTTTGCTTTATCATATTAATCAAAAATAACTTAGAAAACACGCATTAAAGTTGGGGAGTGGGGGCTCGCTACGTCACAACGCAGTATAAAATCTAGCAAGGCGTGACGTCATGCTACATTTTAACTCAACGTATCGCCATCTTTTGATTATGTCAAAAAAAAAATACGTATTCAATACTTTTTTTATTATCTGAAAGACGGACTAAAAAAAAATTGGACACTGGTCTAATGGCAGCTGCAGTAAACAGTTGGTATCGTAACCACTTTTTTGCTTTTGATGCCATCCTTATACCTACGGTATAGAAGTCAAAATCGGTTGAACGGACTGTAAAAAAGGTTTGTTTAAATATCTAATCTTATTTCAAATGGAGTATAGGTGAAGAGCTTGAAGTAAGCTGTCAACAATGGTAAACCAATCAGGTGGAATGACAGCTCACCTCATAAAGTTTTCATTACTCTAATCGACATTCATACTCAAAATATTCCTTACAACATTTTCCTCATTCCTCCGCATCACATGCCCTTATCATGAGAACCAAATTAGTTAGATATATCGACGAAGCTTACTTTACTTTCGTACTGACGTAAAGAGTCTGAGGACGACAAACATACAAAAACTCGCCTTATTCCCATGGCCGAAACTATGAAACGCCGCCTGCTATGATCCTTACATACTCCTTTGGCTTCGTTCAAGTTCACACGTCTGCATAATCTCTACAACGCTGCTTATAAATGTATTTCCAATTTTCTTTCTACGAATCCACTAAAATACTAAAGTACATAAAACAAAAAAAAAAATAGTACCAATAACATATAAAAATGAACGATTTCCACATTGAACTCGTAAAACTCTAGCCATCTCTCTTCAACGTTGTATGCTAGAGCGGTACGGCAAACGTATTGTTAGCACGTGCGATGACGAAATTAAAATGGCCGCCGACCTTGAAAAACTATGAACTGATAAAGAAGAAATTTCTTACCACAACTGTTAGTGCACCTACACTTATTTATTCTTTCGCATTTTCCTTTGTAATTCTGGAAAATTGTTTTCGATGTGGATAAATTCAGGAGAAAAATGATTGCGCGTATGAAAAGGAGTGTTTTTGATGTTCAATGTCTCCTTACAAGATGTGTTTTTAAAAATGTTTTATACTTAAAACATATGAAGTTGTCATAACCTTGTCTTGAATTGATGATAAGGTACCTTTTCTCATTGCAAACACCAGGGCAAACTTTTACTACGAGATTACGTAGAATTAAATGAATGAAATGCCAAATGGCTATATAATACACTATTGAAATATAATGTGGATTAAATTATACACAGTACATCACGCCCGCATTCCCCGAAAGAGTAGGCAGAGGTTCACCCGAATTTCGCTAGTTTTAATTACAATATTAATCATCCTAACCTTTTTCCAACTATTTTGAGAACGACTTCCAGTCTAACTGGATGCAGCAGAATACCAGTATTTTACATGGAGCGACTGCGTATCTGACCTTCACAACCCAGTTACTGGGTAACACGAAACCTCTTGGTAAGACTGGTTGTCAGACTTTCGGGCTACTGACTACCGTAACAACTGTCAAAAATTCACAAATGACAGCCGGGACCAACGAATTAACGATACGTACGTTCCCATGTAATCCCACTTATTGCTGTTAAGCTGGCATAAATCCTAACTCTGGGCTGCTACTCTACTACTGAAAATATTGTAAAATATATACTCAAGCTCTTCGTCCTATGAGTAAGCGAGCCAACCGTACTCTAATTTAGAGTTTAGTTGTACTTCTTTTCGCGTAAGCGTACTTTATAATCTACAAACATAGCTTCGTCGAAATTGTTAATAAATGAGTAGCTCATCAATTTGAATTAAGAACTAGTAGTAGACTCTAGACTTCTAGAGTGGTACAATTAAAAACACAAATAGTGCTGTTATTTCCCGCAAAAAGTACGAAAAAGAAATGGTGTTTTAAAAATTACATTTAGTTATAATCTTTCTTATTAGTATGTACTCTATAATTATAACCCTCTCTGAAATCAGAAATACTTTATTTCTGCTTAATAGGGTTGGCAACCCTACCCATGGGGGTAGGCAGGAACTACAGATCGACATCTGCTACGATCATTACATTTTCCTTTTGCTTGTTTACGTTGGTAGCGAGTAGTATGCGCATGACCTTCCTGAAGAACATCACCAATATAATATGTATAATATTTTGTAACGAACGCGATTTTACACCTGCAATTATCATCAGCTGTTATACCCGAGTCTTAAAAAATTATAGTAAGTAGATTATGGATATATTCTTTTATTAGCTGGTAGCTAAGTAATAACAGCCGCACGGGTCGATCCATCAGGTTGCAAAGCTATGCTTGCCGAGGTTGATCCGTCGATGAGTGACCATCTTTACATATCGAGATTCCTCCGTGCCTCGGAAAGCACGTTAAGCCGTTGGTCCTGGCTGTCATTCGTGGATCTTTGACAGTCGTTACGGGTCGTCAGAAGCCCGAAAGTCTGACAACCAGTCTTTCCAAGGGGTATCGTATTACCCAAATACTGGGTTGTGGAGGTCAGATAGGCAGTCGCTCCATATAAAATACTGGTATTCAGCTGCATCCGATTAGACTGGAAGCCGACCCCAACATAGTTCGGAAAAGTCAAGGCAGATTGATTAATTATATATTCTATCATCATGATTATTAATCGTGGGCTAATGTGTTTAAAAAACCCTGTCCAATCCAAAAAGGGCACAGGTACTGCAATAACATTAGGTACCAAACAATTGCAAAAAAACTTATTGTTATTAAAAATAAAAAGTTATTGCTAATTAAAATTCACATTTTTGTGCCAAAATTATCCCAATTCCATAAAAAATTGATAAATTTTCAACAGGGGTCATAAAGTTATGACTTGCAGACACCCGCTAAACGACGGCCGCCCGCGCCCCATGTAACTAACCCGGTAAAATTCCACAATGAAAAAAAGGCGTTTTTTTTTTCCCCCGAAAATTGCCACATAAATAAACTCTCAGTACGATTCTTAACAACACTCTCACGGATGTTTTTGTTACACGTTGTGTGGATATAATTATTATTGCCGACTAGGTAGTTTTAATATCGGAAATTGGAATGACGATGCGTTACTTACAGCGCATTTACTAGTTAATAAATAAGTCTATTATAATCTGTATCAGCTGTGAAACGTGTTGTTACTTTCCTTAATGAAAAAATCATCACTTTTTACCAGCAATCAGCCCTATAATGTTCTCACTGCTGAAACACAAGCCTCCTCTTTTCAGGAGAGATAATCCACCAGTGCGGGTTGGTAGATGTCACGTCTTGGTTCTAGGAATGTTTGTTTCCTCACATTGTTTTCCTTCACCGTTTTGAGAGCAGTGGTAATAAAATCCCTGTCTGGATTCGATTCACTCGAAAGCCGGAGCCGTTTCTACTGGGTCACCACTGCACGCATAGCGTGACAACCATTAAAACGGACTTTCTACGGGTTTTGTCGACGGAAGAATAGACAAAATGACAGATTGTGATTGTTTATCTGTCATTTTGTCTATTCTTCTGTCGACAAAACCCGTTTCTATTGTGATCATACTAAGCGTGCTGCTCTTTATACCTATGGGTGTCTAAGATAATAAGGTACCATGTTTCATTGAAAACACCAGGGAAACCTCTACCTGGGTGGATGGTGGGTGGGTAAGATGGTGGGCTTATGTCAAAAGGAATAACGTCCTCCAAAATTAAAGAGTCTCTATACTATAAACTTTTGAATTTTCATCAAGTAGAGAACAAATACAATTTTATTTTTTTTAACTTCCAAAATAAAGAAATAGGTGGCTGTAAAAGTTGTCAGTTTTAGACTATTTTTGTACGAGCTCTATCTCAACAACTAAACAAGTTACGAATTTGAAACCTCCGTATATTATGTACCATATACTGTATATAATCAAAAAATATTAAAAACGCCGGTTCTTGAGGTACCAGGTTATTTAAGGTACCAGGGCGACCGACCTCTGCTCTAGTGAAAATAGAGAATTGTATACTAATTCATGTATAGTACCTACTTATTCCATGCGGCCATGATCATTATTTTAATGTCATTATTGTCATCTCATTATTCATTATCTTGTTCTAAGCTTTAGGAAAATACGGAGAAAACTAGTTTTCCCAGATAAGAAACCTAGTTAGATCGATTTTTCGCCCCCGTAAACCCCTATATTGCAACTTTAATCGAAATCGTTAGAACCGATTTCGAGAACGTGATTAAAAATATATATAAACAAACAAAATAATATTGCTCGTTTAATAGTATAGGATTTATACTTGAACACATACTTGTGTTTTTATCCCTGGTTTCGGCATCATCACAGATAAATACGAATGGTTCACTCCGCATTTTAGATATGAAGCTATAAGTACGCGACTGGCTCGACTTGTCGGGCCACTTCAGTGAGTGTAACGTAGTCAGAAGATATAAGAGTTACGCGATAGAAAGAGAGGCAACTTCTAGGTGAATATAACTGTAGGTAACTAGTGATGTGCGACCTGAATAGCACTTTATTGCGTCGTAGCAAGAGTCACTTTTTATTTAAATGATTTTGCGGAGTAAACCATCTGTATTCATCTGTGGCATCAAGTAAAAGATATGTAAATATTTTACAATAGTGTAAAAGATTATAAATTTATAAAAAATCGCGATCATCAATAAAGTATCGAAGCAATAAAAATCACGGCAGTTCACTGTTATCGCAACAATTTAAAGATATCTACGAAACTGGTTTAGTGCTCTGATAATGTGATTTGTTTTACACGCCTCATAACGAGAAGCGTTTGAGATAGTGCATTACTCTCAACTTGCCAAAAACAAGTGAGGTCTTGAACTTTAATTGCCTATTATATGGATCATATCTCACTTAAATTTTAATACTTGCAGTGCCCCGCGGTTTCTCCCGCATAAGTCTCGATCCCATGGGAATATCGGGATAAAAAGTATTCAATGTCCTAACCCAAGTCATGATCTACCCATGTGGCAAATTTTACTCAAATCCGTTCTGCCGTTTTAGTGTGAAAACGTAACAAACAAAGAAACAAAAAATCAAATATTTTATATTATAATATGATATTAGTTTATGAGTACATTGATATGTAGAAAAACTATCCTTTTTAACACAATTATAAACAGACTAAAAAAAATGGACGTCCGTGTGAGTTCACGATAACGTCCGAAATACTTCACATTTCGAGTTCACTTGTTTTTAAATTCACTTTCGCCTTGCTTCCCCTGATTTCGTCGTTTAATTGATATTAATAATAAAAAAATATTAAGTACCTGGTATTTGTTAACAGGCCTACACTGTCCCCATACCTATTAACACTGTAGTTTGAAAACATTGTAAAAGTCATGTATTTTTAAAAGAGTAACGTGGAGTTTCTTGCCGGCTCTTCTCCATAGTAAGCGATCAATTGGAACCGTGCACCTACCTTCTGACGTTTCATTAGTGCCCTTATAGGTTTATGTGAAATAAAATATTTTGATTTTGAACTCTTGTAAAAGATGTGACTAAAATGAATTACCTAAATACTTAGATTCTATAATTACAGGAGCCCTTTATCTAAAACTATGGCAAATTTTGATTTTATTTCTTTAAAAAAAGATAGATACTTAAAAAATACAATAGACGTGGATATATTTAGTAACTTTTCCGCTTAGTTATTTCTAAAGCAGACTGAGCTCAGCGTTCTCAGTCCGCGTTCAGCGGTCGGTGTCGCAACACGCCGTATTCGTGTTCTCGACAAGTCAATCGTCATCCTGAGGATGCCTCGTTGAGAGGTGAAACACGTGTCGATTTCTTTTATGGCTCTTTAGAAATAACTAATCGGAAAAGTTACTAAATATATCCACGTCTATTGTATTTTATAATGGATTTCCGCAAGGTCACGCCTGAATCAATTAACTAGATAGGTACTTATTATATTCACTATCGGCTTGATCAATTTGTTCTATTCTATGAGATCCAGCGCCAAACCCCGGTTACAAATACAATTAAATAATGTGTTACAACATTGATAATAATTATTATTACAATTCATTATGATAACAGCTATGCAAGAACCATACGTACAGTAGCGACCAAAAGTCCATAGGCAATCGCACAAAGCAATAGACTGACGCTTCGGTTTGACTTACGACCTTCTATAAGATGTTACAATACTATAGATACACACACACTCACTTTGTCTGCAACTCATAGTAGTTCATAATTTCAATCAATTTAAAATACGGCGTGCTAGCTCAGTGGATAATGTGCTTTGATATGTGCGATTATGGCGAGCCGAGCGAGGGTTCAAATCTCATCTGTGGTTTGCTTGTAATTTTTTAATAATTACATTCATAGTTTTTATTTTTTAATAATTAATATTCATAGTTTTTGTTATTTTTTAATAATGACTAGTTCAATAATCATTCGTTTTTTGTTTCGGTCGTCTTGTTCACATAAATATTAAGGTTTAGCAGGTAGACCACAGAAAACTAAGTAAATTATTTCGATTTCTGTGGGGTAGACAGACGCAGTTCGTTACGCGTATTCGCTTAATAAAACTTTGTTGGTTCGTGGTTATTGTTGCTGACGAGTATTTAGGTATTAGCGGTGTTGTAGTTGTTTTCAAAATGCAGTCAAATATAAATATTGAAGGGAGATCAAATATTATTGCGCTGCGTAAAAGTGAATGTAATTTACACAAATATCTAATGAGACCGGACTAAGTGTGAGTGTTATCATTTAAATATTTTACTAAACATAAATCTTAATCAAAGGTATTGTTGATAGAACAGAGGTATTGTTGAGACAGAAGATGCCTTTAAAATTTTAAATTCATTATGAGGTTTAATTCTAATGTGTAATAAATACAATGTTATTCTTTGTTCTAGAGAAATACTGTGAGGGTTAAGAGGAATGAGGAAGAGGCTTATTATTGAGCAGTAGCGACGTCAAATGATGGAGGAATATGAAACAAATGGTTTCATACCAACGAGATATTTTGCTGAATTATTAAACACGTCATTATGAACCGTTCGCTGTGCACTCTGAAGGCTTGCATCACTGAAGACCAGCTAGGAAGCCGTTTTCGACAGAAAGGCATAAACAAGAACGTTTAAGTTTCGCACGATAATATTCTTATATTAGACTTCAAGTGGGACACTGCTATATTTTAACCTTAAAATATTTACCGTACCAACTTAATAAACAACAGATTCGTTGTTGCATGAATTTAAGGTAACGATTTTTTAAGCAAGTTACAATATGTTGTTTGTCGTATTTCTCGCAGATAGACCGAAAATGTTTAAGATTATTTTAGAAATATTATTATTTTAGGATTACAATTTGAGGTTAAGTTTCAATCTTCTTTTCGTAAAGAAAATGAATAATTAAGCTATAACCTCAATACCAACCAATATTTACTAAAGCCAAATAAAATGTAAAATAAATAATGTAAACAAACTGCCCATACTTAACCTTAAAATCACCTATTTTGTAAGTAGTTTTTTTTTTTACATTTTAATTAGTCTTATATTCTTATTTATTGCTTAATTACTTCGACCATGATCAAAGCTAACTAATAATAAGCTAGCTAATATTTATGGTGAAAAAATCAATTTAAAATTAAAAACATTTCATAATACAAATATGTCAAAATAATATAAATTGCTTCTAAGTTTCTTGACATCTATTTCACATCTTATTGAGCTGACGTAATGACAAATAATTGTAGCAATATATTATCTATAAGTAAAATAAATATAACGAATACATTTTTTTAATTTTGTTATCACATATCACGCATTTTTAATTCTAAACCCTTTATTGCAATAACAGCATTAATAAAAAAGGCAGCAATAGTTAAAATATAATATTATTGCAAACAAAAATATTAATATTTGCAATAACTGCACTGTGCTTGACGAGGTTGGTACTTAAGCCAGTTTGCATCTCAGACCAATGCTTAACGCGTTCTGCTATCTGCACACGTAAATTTGGTTCGAATTTTAGTAATCCCATAAACTGGCCAAGGTCAAGCGCATGATGCGTGTTGTCTAACAAAAGCGACGGAAATATATATTTGTTTCGGTAGTGCGGCGCAAATACGCGACGATACGACAGTGTGTAAAGCGCAATACTGCGTTCTCTGTGGTGTGTGTGCCGTGTTGTTTACACATACAGATATACGGACTACACCGCGTGTTCACAGCAATATGATTCTTAACGTGCTTATGCACTTTTGAACGCTTACTGTACCTTCTAAAATACTGATAATAAAATAAAATAATGCATTTAGCATTGACTATGGCAAAATCTATCAGCGGATAGGTTACTTCTAGGCAAGCGTCTATCTATTGTCGACCTCATCGTCAATTACCATCTGCACACTTAGCATGACCACAACAGAAACGGGTTTTGTCGACGGAAGAATAGACAGAATGACAGATAAACAATCACAATCTGTCATTTTGTCTATTCTTCCGTCGACAAAACCCGTAGAAAACCCGTTTCTATCGTTGTCAATTGTCATGCTACGCGTGCAAGTGTTATACCTAGTAGTGAAATGAACTATTAAGGGGGAAGCGCTAAGGTAGCCCGCGAAATTCAAATTTTCTTACGTTTTTTGCAATTTGCTGGTCAGTATTAAGTTGTACATCGATCAAAATATGATTCGCGGCCGTAACAAATATGTATTTACAGAATTATAATCATTAAAGTCATCAACACAACTCTCCAAGACCACGTAAGTCCAAAGAATGATGATTTCATGAAACAGTTATTCTTTGGACTTACGTGGTCTTAGAGAGTTGTGTTGATGACTTTAATGATTATAATTCTGTAAATACATACCTATTTGTTACGGCCGCGAATCGTATATTAATCAACGTACAACTTAATACTGACCAGCAAATTGTAAAAAACCTAAAAAAAATTGAATTTCGCGGGCTACCCTTGCGCTTTCGCCTTAAGCCTATATAACTAACGTATTAATTATTTTAAATTAAAGTCGCTTTTCGTCTGTTTTTGTGACTGCGTTGTTCTTCATAATCAACGGATTTAGATCAATTTCCACTATCATTTAGAAAATGTGTTCTGAAAGGTTTATGTGTATTAAACTAAATTAATTAAACTAACATATTATTATAATAAAGAAATCTCGATGTTTTTTCAAGTCGTTTTTTATTTTTCTATAAATGTTTCTTTGATCAAAGTAAAAGAAATGTTGTGTAATCTTTTAATCATTATATTTAACTTACATGCTTAAAAATATATAATAATAATCTGATGTTATATGCGAGATTTTTTTTTTTCAGTTATGTATTGTGTTTTTAATTGTTGTAACTCTCGATTTGCTGAAAGTAATAGTATACCGGCCGAAAACGACAGCGAACTCTTTTAATCAATAACCCTGAGTAGAGTTGAAAATAGTAAAATATCAGCGAGAGCGATAAGATTAATTGTTTATAAGGAAAACAACGGCTAAAAATATGTACTTTTGTGTACTATGGGCAGTGCAAAGGACGCTTTATTGATAAAATGTTCCAAATATTAATATTTATTATTATAAATTATTAATTATAACTGGGTTTTTATAAAAGAAAAACTAAATTCTTCTGAGATATCAATTACATTCAGGAAAATTATTGTTGCAAAGGAGTTGCAAATACAAATTGCAACATAAAATATCAACATTGCATTTCTATTCTAGGATTTATATTTTTATCCAAACATCGATCATTTATACTGCACCATAACTGGAGTTGCCAGCATAATAAAATACATGGTAGTTAAGTAGAAATTTTTCGCGCGCGCAATCTGGGCTCTCGAGCGGCGTCGCACTGCGGTGTGCAAATGTAGGTCAGAGCCAGCCTTGAAAACATGTTATATAGGCCGCCCTGGGTCCCAGAGGGAGGTATTTATGTTATATTTATAATATTGGAGGCAGTCGTTAGGAAAGAATAGAGAAAGATTATAGGTGATTTGATGAGGAGTAAATTGGTTCGTCCCTTGCGTTCCCACTTAGGACAACTTAACAGGCGAAATGTGGGCGTAGTTAGTGTAAATCTCTGCCCACGCCCTCGGAGAAAACAGACGTAATATCATATTTATTATAAATTGAAATTATGGAAATTATGGTTCAGGGTTCTTTCATATAAGTAATTTAATCATGTATTTTTACGCAACAGTAATTGGATACTATTTTATCGTTTATATTATCGAAGCTTACTTATCATCTGTCTAGCGTTTTCCCAACTATGTTGAGCTCGGCTTCCAGTCTAATAAGATGCAGCTGAAAACCAATATTTTATATGGAGCGACAGTCTATCTGACCTCCACAACCCAGTTACTGGGCAACATGATACCCTTTATGCATTCTTAGCCGACGTTCGCAGGGACATAATAAAATCACGGCGGGATTTCATCGCGCACTGGATTTTCAACTCTTGGTGTTAAGCCGAGCCGTGAAAATCCAACGCGTTGTTGAAAAAACATACTGTTGGATGACTAAGCAGAGCGTTGAAAATCAAGTGCACGAAAAAAAATCGCCTCGATTTTACTACGTGCGAACTGAAATTATTATAGTTTGTAAGAAAATGGACGAATTGTGTGAGAAGATAAAGTAGGAAATGAACCCAAAATACAACGGCTGAGAGAGATAGATGTAAGGAAGAAACAACATGCTATTATGAATGAATGAATGAATGAATAAACAACAAATAAATAAGAAAACCATCCTCCTTCATTTTATGCAAGATACTAAACTTTTTAGTCACTCATTACTTGTCAGAAGCGCGAAAATCTGACAACCAGTCTTACCAAGGGGTATCGTATTACCCTGTAACTGGGTTGTGGAGATCAGATAAGCAGTCGCTCCATGTAAAATACTGGTAAAAGCATCCTCCTTCATTTTAGGCAAGATACTAAACTTTTTAGTTACTCGTTACGGGTCGTGAGAAACGCGAACGTCTGACAACCAGTCTTACCAAGGGGTATCGTATTACCCAGTTACTGGGTTGTGGAGGTCAGATAGGCAGTCGCTCCATGTAAAATACTGGTATTCAGCTGCATCCGGTTAGACTGGAAATCGTCTCCAACATAGTTGCGAAAAGGTTAGGCAGCTTACTAAACTCCCTTGGTCGTTGATACCCCTTGCATCTTAACAGCATTTACGCTAATTGGCAACCTAGTAACCTACAAACCCAATAGGGCAAGATCATTGCAGTAGGTAACTACGTATGTTATCAATACCGTCCGGATTGTCCAAACATGCCCCGCATTTTGGCCCCAATTCCGGACTGTGCCTGGCCCTGTTATTTTTCCGGACTTTTCAGTATTGATAAAAAAGAAATAGTAAAATGCTTTCTGAAAATAGAAAGATTTAAAAGTAAAATGTTCGGACTCGTACGGTTTTTGGTCAGGACTTCGAGATAGTAAGCCTAGGTAAGTTTATGTAGATGCGTGATACTGCGTCACTTTGTCAGATTTAAACATTGAACCTTACGACGCGACGTGTCATGTATTTTAAAAAACCGGCCAAGTGCGTGTAGTTGGGATGAATTTATCCCAAATACAAACTTAACATTGTAGTTGAAATACATGTTTTCCGATACATTCTAACTGGAAATGTAAGTTTGTACTCACAATATTGAGAGATTTACCATGTTATTTTAAGACCATAGACTTCTTATAGGTTTTCCTGTAATCTATGAGTAAAAGAGCCATATTAAGTTTTTTTTTTTTTCAAAATGTTAGGTCCAGTAATTTCGGAGATAAGGGGGAACGGTCAATTTTCATCGAATTTCTTAAATATCTTTAAAAGTATTTATTTTAAAATTATATAAGAGATATGTTTAAGATCCTCGCAACAAGCCTTTTCATTTGATATATCACACGGTACTGTTAGCAAAACTTTTTTTTATTTTATTTTCTTGTTTGCCCCCAAAAGTGTCCCCTATATTCAAAATTCATTTATTTACGTAACACATTTGTGTTAGGGTCACAGAAATACATAGATATGTGTACCAAGTTTCAACTTAATTGGACCATTAGATTCGGAGCAAATTGGCTGTGACAGACACACGAGTGATCGTATAAGAGTTCCGTTTTTTTTTTCTTTTGAGGTTCGGAGCCCTATAAAACTTCTTGAGCGGCAATACCTATATGGAAATATGCACACCAGGAGCAGCTTGGATAGTCAGCCTCATTACCTACGTTGCCTTCATCATCTGCCAAGACTTTTCCCAACAATTTCGAGGTCAACTTCTGATGCAGCTGAACACCAGTATTTTACGCGAGCGGAGCGACCGCTTAACTGACCGAATAATCTTGTAACTGCCAATCCTTTTTCTTTGTTATAATATCACAATAATAAAATAGCTAAATAGAGAAATATTTACATACTTACGTACATTTCTTTTATATCCCCTCGCCCTCTTTTATAACTGTCATCAAATCTGACAGCCCCCGCGCATCAGTAATAGCAAACTAACAAATCGGAGAGTGGGTCAACCCGGGATGAGGGCTGCCTTCAATGGCCGAATATAGGGCACCCGGGCGACCGGGTGGTACATAGTTTATAAAATGAATAGCTCATTGTCGGGTGTATCATTTAAAATCGATGATAAGGCGAGTGAGAGCTTAGATTCCAGCCGTTTCAATTTTTGCGAACTGTACCAAAACTGGCCATCTCCTCTTTTTCCGTGAAAGTCGGTTTTCCCTTAAAATTTTCAAACAAAAAAGAAGTCTTAGGCATGTATTTTTTTTTTTTGACGTAATCAAAAAATTACTGCAGCAGCAGTTCAAGGTTACTATGTTCTTCTAATATCATGAAGTAACAGAATACCAAATTTCAAATCGATCAGACCTGTGGAAGATACTCGCATCCATTCATCAACTTGAGAAGAGCTAATAATCTTCAAACGGCTGAACCGATTTTTATAAAACATATCTAAGAACCATCGCTAGAAAACGGGCTTTATTTGAAAGCTCGTTTTCTAGCGATGGTTCAAAATAAAACACATTTAAATCGGTTCACCCGTTTAAGAGCTACAGTGCCACACACAGAACATTTCATAAGTGCCCCATGTAGGTTTATGTGAAATAAAGTATTTTGAAATGAATTGAAGCATTTTGTCAGCGAATAAAGGCTTTTTTTTCTTTTATTATTTTATAGCGATATTTTTGTGTATACACGTCAGTATTTTGGTGAATACGAGTACATGGTGATATGTGTTCTTCTTCTGTCTGTCTTTCAGTGAATATATGGTGATGTGTGTTCTTCTTCTGGCTGTCTTTCGGTGAATTCATGGTGATATGTGTTCTTCTGTCTGTCTTTCGGTGAACACATGGTAATATGTGTTCTTCTTCTGTCTGTCTTTCGGTGAGTTCATGGTGATGTGTGTTCCTCCTATATGTGTCTTTCGGTGAATACATGGTGATGTGTTCTTTCTCTGTCTGTCTTTCGGTGAATTCATGGTGATGTACCTATTTTCTTCCTCTGTCTGTCTTTCGGGGAATTTTGGTTCTTTCTCCTTTCTTTCCTTCAAGTACATCATGATCGAAGGTTAGTAGAACAGTTTACACAACATTTTAGTGTGCGTCTGTAACATAACTCGCCACCGGCACAGTCCTATTGTTCAACAGATTGTTTGCGCGCACAGCGGACGCAAAAGTGCAACACTTTGTACTTATTGTGTACACATTCGGTCGAGAAATGTGGTTAAAAATGTCGGTTTTAGTCGGTTGGGATATCTTAGAAATAAATGTGGCAGAAAATTAACATAACATCACGCCATTATTTCTTAAAGGGTTAGGTAGAGGCATCTATAGTACACCCACATTTCACCTGTTATGTGCAAGTCCCATGTAATAGGGGGCGAGCCTATTGCCATCAACCGGGCACAAATCCAGACTCCGAGCTGCTACTGAGAAATCCCATACGGAAAAACCCAATAACACTTTGCCCGACCTGGGAATCATGCTCAGCAGTAAAGGGTCTTTCAAACAGGCGCGACACGCGACGCGACACAAAGACAACGCTCGTCGCGCGACGAGCGGTGTCTTTGTGTCGCGTCGCGTGTCGCGCCTGTTTGAAAGAGCCTTAACGCTTGCACCCACTGGACCAAAAAGTAGTACTAGTAGAAAATTAACCTCTCAGCATATCATGAAAAAGTTAATTCTGCTAATCCGATTAGTATTCAGTACCTGGGCGACCGAGCTCTGCTCTGGTGAAAATAGAGAATGCTTATTGAATAGTATAAGAAAGTACATACTAATTCCATGCTGCCATGACAGTAGGTACTTACTAATTCCGTGCTGCCGTGTCATTCTAATGTCATTATTGCCATGTCATTATTCATTATCTTGTTCTAAACTTTGGGCGACCGAGCTCTGCTCGGGTGAAAATACGGAGAAAACTAATTTTCCCAGATATGAGACCTAGCTAGATCGATTTGTCGCCCCGTAAACCCCTATATTGCAACTTTCATCGAAATCGTTAGAGTCGATTTCGAGAACGTGAGTACAAATATATATACAACCAAATAAATATATATAAAAATATTGCTCGTTTAATAGTATAGGATCTGTATTAACATGTTTTGAGGTGAAAACTTCTCTAGGCGCGTCGGCCATTTTTGAGATGGGACTAAACCAATGATTTCGCGACAACTCATTTTTGTAAACGCGATTGTGCTCTTTATTTGTATTACGTTACGGATCAATGTTCTTTACAAGTATTTTTAGCTTAAAGGTTTTGTAAACGCGATTATGCTCTTTATTTAAATAATTTTACGGATCAATGTTCTATGCAAGAATTTTAACTTTAAAGGTTTCGAAAGTTTTTTTTTTTGTAAACGCGATTGTGATCTTTATTTAGAGATGGTTACGGACCAATGTTCTATACAAGTATTTTTCTTCCACCAAGGCGATCTTGTTCAAGTTTTCACTTCTGCCCAGTTTTTTTTTATACAAACCATAGTTAGAGTCTAATTTAAAATTCACGTATTCACACTACGAACTATTAATTTAAACGTAATTCTTTTAAGTTTTTCTAGTTAAGATTTGTCAACCGTAAATCAATTCAGTAGCACCAAACCATGAGAATTCTAAAACCCTACAAAACAGAAATCCATCATCTCACGACACATTCCTACAAATTAATTTACATTTTCGTCACAAACAAATTTGCAACCCCTGGCGCACCCCAAAACATAATTTTAGCTTCGTCCTTGTCAGGGGTGTAACACACAAGGGTTGATCCAAATATTCGAAAATAGGGCGTTAGATTCGCATCAAAATCAGCTGATTCGATTGCTGCGATACGGCCGGATTTAGGCTCGGTGTCGGTAACTCTTCAATCGACGAGATTTTATCTAATACCGCAGATACTTAGATAGATCTTCATATCGTTATAACTATGTAGTATCAATTTTCTTTTTTACGTATTAAATAAGTAATATATTGTTTTTTTTTACTTGTCGCTCTACAAAAATTGTATCCATTCAATTCTATCGTTAAAACAGTACCCTAATTGCGTAATGCACGATCAATCACAATATGTTTCGATTTGAAACTGATTGCTAATCCATTGCTTCATAAGTTGGAAAAAAAATCTCTATTCAACAACGTAAATAACGAAATGAATGTTGTTGAACTGTCAAAATGAAACAGATTTGTCATAATCGTTTACGAAAATAAATTATGCAATTAGGGTACAGGTTATATTATCGCAAAATTTTATTTTCAATAGTAATAGAATATTAGAAATTGAGCATTGTTGGTAATGGCCCCGACTTACGAGTTGTTGTAGGTCGTGGGTTTGAACCCTAACAGGCGCTTTACTTTGTGTAAATTATTTCATCACCACTGCTCTCAAAACGGTGAAGGAAAACATCGTGAGGAAACCGGCATGTCCTAGAACCAAAAATTCAAAGACGTGTGACATCACAGTCCCTCTCGAAGAGAGGAGGCCTGTGTCCCAGCAGTGGGACCATTTTAGGCTGATTATACAATGCTATCCTAACTATGATGATATTATCAATGCGAAAGGTTTATTTGTTTGTTTATTACGCTTTCACGCTAAAACAGCTAAACGGATTTGGAAGAAATTTGGCACATGGGTAGACCATGACCTAGGTTAGGTCATAGGGTAGTTTTATCCCGATATTCTTACGGGATCGAGACTTATACGGGTGAAACTGCGGGGCGCAGCTAGTTATGTATAGGTATATTTCTTTCTTTACTTGACTGTAGTTTCTTTACTTGACTAGTGTGTGTCAGTCTGCGCTCAGCGCTTGGTGTGGCAACACGCCGTGTTCGAGTTCGCAACAAGTCCATCGTCATCCTGAGGATGCCTCGTTAAGAGGTGAAACACGTGTCGATTTCTTTCAGAGTATTTTTTTTAAGTATTAAGTAAAGTATATATTTAGTAACCTGTTCCGCTTAGCTATTTCTACGCGGAACAGGTTACTAAATATATCCACTTCTATTGTATTTTATAATAGATTTCCGCAAAGTCACGCCTGAATCAATTAACTGACTATAGTATGTTTAGGCCCTTCGCGTGGCGTCATATTTACGTTTCATTCCGTTATAACAAAAATAAACATAGGAAAAACCTCTTTCCTGTTAAATATCATAACAAAACGATAAGCGTATAGCATTATTTTAATTAAAACACCATTGAAAAGGTAATGACCTAACGACCAACGATCTAAATCATTGACTCAGACCTAATAATAGTTCTGCAGACCGAATTTCGGTCATTGCGACCATCTCAGTGGAGACCAGTACCCTAATTGCGTAAGTTATTTTCGTAAACAATTATGCCTAATTTATTTCATTTTGACAATTCAACAACATTCATTGCGTTATTTACGATGTTGAGCAAATTTTATTCCAGCTTATGAAGCAATGGATTAGCAATCTGTTTTAAATCGAAACAGATTGTGATTGTATTGCATTAGGCAATTAGGGTACAGTACCCTAATTGCGTAATGCACGATCAATCACAATTTACAAAAATAAGATACGCAATTAGGGTACAGCTTTCGGCGCGGGAGATATTATAGTGCACAAGTGTGTGCGCAGACACAGGTGCTCTCTCTCCTCCCTCACTCTCACACTCCGATGGGACGGCAATCCGACAGGACCGGGGAGAGATCGTGGCGCGTTGTGTTCCACGCGCGCCTCAAAGAGATGTCAGCAGAATTGACGGGGTCCGTTAGGGCCGATGCCTGCCGGGGGTGCGAAGAAAACCGAAAGGTAGATCGTGGCCCTCGGTAACAGGGCAACCGAAGGAACACGGATGGGTTTTAGTCAGTAAGAGTCTGACACGCCCTCCCGCTCCGCCCAGAGCGGGACAAGTTATTTGATAATTTCCCACCCACAAAAAAAAAACGCCGCCCGGTTGTGCCGAATTATGCCGACCCGAACAAATTTGTAGCACCCCGTACATACCATAACAAACCGCCTTGTTTTTACGCGAAGGGCTGGGCAGAGGTGTACCTAGAGTAGTACACCCAAATAGTAGCGTAAATATTGATGTTCATTTGTTTATCTTTTGTAAACTGCTATCAGTCCAATTATTACCTTTGATAATTTAAGATTAGTTCTAATTGACAATTTTTTTTATTTATCACTTTATTTAATTTATAAATTCGATTGGTTTTGCCAAAGTCAATATTATAAATGCGAAGTTTGTTTGTTTGTTACGCTTTCACGCTAAAACGGCTGAACGATTTTTTATTCAAATTTGGCACATGGGTAGACCATGACCTGGATTAGGACATAGAATACTTTCTATCTCGAAATTCCCACGGGATCGAGACTTATGCAGGTAAAACCGCGGGGCGGAGCTAGTCACTAATAAATTATGTCAGCATGTGAGTTGTCAAACGAAAAGTAATTTAGATAAATTCAAATAAGGCTGAGAATCGGCACTTTTTGAACGTCAAAATTACATAAGACTGTCCCCGAAAACGCCCACCCTTCACCACTTCCTAATGCTTTAGCTAGGAAGCTTGTCAAACTGTAGGGCAAAGATCTGTTCTCGTGCAGTGAAGGAACGAGCATACCACACTTACATATTTTGATGTTGGCGATTTCAACCGATCTAGCTGTCAATGTGTCAATCCCTAACACCAAACTGGAATCACAGCTTACTTCACATAATTATGTTTTCATTATGAGATTTTTACAGAATGGATCGGCTCTTATCCAGCGTTATTTTATGGAAACATAATTTCATGACATCAAATGTCATAATTTCAGGCAAAATTATATCAATTCAGTCGCTATCAATGGCTATATACCCATAGTATCTATTAGCAAAGTCAAATGTCAAACTCTCGATGTTCATTTTTCCCTCCTTAAATGCATAAAAACTAGATCTATGGTTCCCTCTGAGATTACATTCCGACCACGGCAGTCGATATAATTTGTCAAAAATTTAAAATGAATGTGTCATGCCTCCTAACTTACTAAAGTTATAAGCAAAATAATTTAGCCTAAATAAATCCGAACCTCTTCATATTATTAGAATGTTAAATAAATAGGTTACGAACTCACAAGTATTGATTTTGTTAAGCTTCGAGGGAAAGAGATGGAAAATATCAGCTGGCTGTCAACCCGCACGACTGTAGAGGCGGGTTTACACGAGTAGACACGCTGGTCAGTACAAACGTGTTACTCTTTGCGTCATGTAAAAAAATAACGTTTTTTTTTTTTAAGATACATATGGTGACGTTGGAAAATTGATATTCTGCCGTTAACAAACATGTTAGTTAAAAATATGGTAACAAAAACTGTATTATAAATCGGAGACAATTTCACCAGTATACACCACCACCGGACAAATTCCTCTTAACTTATTCGGCAGATATTCTCTATTCGGACACTTTAAATTAAGCCCATATCATATTTTAGCTATATTTTCTCTGAAAACAACTGAAGGCTTGAATTCAAAGTCGTTTAAGAATTTGTACGTTTTTTTTTTGTTCAAATTCGTGTCGTAATCTCATCTCAGCGACAATCAATAAATAAACTTATCAAAAATGTAAGTAAAATAAAGATATTTTTGACAGATTGTGACTGAGATTATCCGGAATGTTTTTCATTTTTTATTACTGTTTTTATGTCATTTGTAAGTAAGTTTCTTTTTTCCTATGTAATCTTTAAGAGTTCCCATGGTAAAATAACTGGTTTCCGTTAGTAAATTAATCATATTATGGAGTTTGTTTAGGTTATAATCAAAATTATTTTTCCGTGACGTGGCTCGTAGAGGGTAACTACGAAATGCTACGCGCTACGAAGTTACGATTTTTGCATAATTATTCATTTTCTCTTTGCTATTATTGTTTCGTGTACATTTTTATACATTGCCTAAATAATCTTTTCAGAAAACCAATGGACTTAATATTTTATTTAAAACTAGCTTCTGCCAGCGGCTTCACCCGCCGTGATATCTTTATAAATTATAGCCTATGTTACTCAGTGATAATATAGCATTCTACTGGTGAAAGAACTTTTAAAATCGGTCTAGAAGTTTTTGAGTTTATTAATTGCAAACAAATATAGAAAAAATCTAGTCTTTTCTCATTATAATATTCGTTTAGAAAAAGGAGATAGAGTAAAAATATTATTTGACACACTTTTCTATTAGCTACGAAATTACGAGTAAAATACTTAATGGATTTGGATGTTTTTTTTGTTTGGTACCTACAAAAGATAAGATAAATATAATACTTTTAACAATAAATATTAATATCTAGCCTTTGTAACTGCCCCACTGCTGGGCACTGGGCTCTTTTCATACAGAGAAGCAAAGAGCAGTTATCACCACGCTTAATAATTGCTCGCAGCGCATTGAATTGACGAATTCAGACTGTTACAAGTCTTTTCTTCCCTGAATTACTTTTTTTTTTCTTTTTCATTTGGCATAAAGTTTTTTAAATTAAATTAAAAATCGAAACAAGCTACGACGTCCTTTACTATGACTAAACAAATTAATAATAACGATTATTACAAGTATTAAAACATGAAAATAAAAACACACGATTGGCCGCGTGGTATGTACCAGCCAGTAACAAATGCGTAGTTACAGCCACGTGCCTTCGTTGCGTATAAAAATCAATATTTGTATAAACAGAAGTAGAACTCTGCTGGCGAGAGAGTTTACACGATGGCTTATGCTGGTCTTAGTTGACCGGAATATCATTTTGAAAATGGAATTAAGAAATTAATTAAAGTGATGTGCTGAATGCTGATGAGAAATATTGTTTTTTTTTTTTTAATGAACGATCTTTTACCTATTCAATACAAACCATTTTCTTTTTTCGAATGTTTTTTTTTTGTCGAAATGATGTCTATTGCACATAAGTTCGTCTACAAAAATGTAGGAAGTCTTTGAGCTAAAAATTTGTTCTTAATGAATAATTATAACGTAGGGTGAGCAGGGCGATGTCAAAACTTAAAAGGGAGGGGCACGAGGTCAACATAAAATGATTTTATAATACTTATTTAATTGCTGCTATTTTATGTTTTACTTTCTAAGTATCTAGGAGTAATATTTCGATATTTTTTGTTTTATTTCAGCAACGTAAAACATTAAAATGGTGTTGTAGGTGAGAAAATAGGTCACCCAGAAAATTTAATGTAAAAACTGTTTTCAATAAATTAGTGTTATTCAATAAATGCCTCCAAGTGATTTCAGACTGAGTTTTAAATTGAAAAACACGTATTTTCAGTAACAAGTATATTTATAGTAAAGCATCTAGATTTACGTCACCACCTTTGCAAATAATTTATCATTTTCTAAGGCTAAAAGGTACCATAATGATGTCCTTTTAAAAGGTTCAAGTTACGTCTCTCTCAAAAATTATCGAAAGTTTTTCAATTAGCCTGAAAAAGTAGCATACGGGCAGGAAAAAACTCTCATTTACAATTTAAGTACCAATTAGGAGGCAATTTTAAATTAGGTGTTATATATATACAATTAATTTATCAAGACTTGTAAGAAAGTACAGGTGGAAATGAAAATTTCAGTCATGAAAATCTGAAAACCACTCCCTAATACTGAAATATTTTACAGGTAAGGTTGAAATGTATGGGTGAATTAATTTTAAGCCATATTAATTCCGCTAAAGGATTTACGTAAACTTATGAATTTCTTGCAGTTTTCACACATTTTCAGATTTTCTTTACGGGTTTGAGATAAAAATCACGTGATTTCCACTTCTGTAGTAAATTGTT
This sequence comes from Omphaloscelis lunosa, assembly GCA_916610215.1. NCBI lineage: Eukaryota > Metazoa > Arthropoda > Insecta > Lepidoptera > Noctuidae > Omphaloscelis > Omphaloscelis lunosa. The sequence continues at coordinate 8,182,430 of OU744270.1, forward strand.
TTCATAACGTTTTCAAGATTAGTTATAACTTTAATTATTTCAAAGATTTTTTATATACTTATTATAATAATTAACATAATTATGTCTAGGTAGGTAAGTGAACAGTTATTTCTATTTTCATAAACTGTTTAATTAAGAAAACTTCAGGCAGTTCAATCACTCAACTAAATTAATAATTTATGATAATTACAGTTGCTTGGCATAACGACGCATTTTTGTTCAATCTATAATTCAAAACCGTTTTTATATTCTTTTCGATAAAAATGTTTTTTTTTTTTTGACAATGAACATCACTAAAAGAACTAAAGAAACTCTCGCTCTATTTTAAAACAATGATTCGTTATCGATTACATTCTACAAAAAAAAAAACTGTATTTTCCTTATTCCACACAACTCATCCCTATTCTGTAACAAGCCTGAAGTTTCAAGTATTGATAACACAACTAAAACAAGCCACATCTGTCAAACTGCGCAATCGGAATATGCTAAACAACCCAAACGACCCAAATCGAGTGAACCTAGACCATAATATCAGCCTACACCACAATAAAAAACTAACTATGAAGATAACACGTAGTAAAAACCGCAAACAATATGAAAAAAACACCATTTCATTTTTATGATAGACGTGGCTGTATGAAAAAATACTTGTGTCATAAAAAAATAAATAAGGTAAGGTACATACCTGGTAGGTCTCATCAGGTTTGCCAGGATACGATGCACTTCGTCGGTAGTCTGGAGGCCGTGGTGGGGCCGGTGCCCTCCTCCAAGGGGCGAACGCCGAGGGCTGCGGCGGCTGGGGCGCGGGCCACCTGTACTGCGGGGCCCGACGGAACGGCGCCCTGTATTGTCTCTCGTCATCAGCAACGCTAGGGGCCCCTGGGTATTGCAGTTCGCCCATCGGGGCATGCGTCCAACCGGAGCGGCGGTCTGACTCAAACTGGCGATAACATATCGGTCGATGTAGGATGCGCGCGCATGCCGCGTTCCGTATTTGAAATCGGGGGACAAAAAAATATAAATTTGTTTTTTTTTTTCTGTATCTTTCTTCTAATATAAAATGGATGCTTTTTTGGTAATTTTGGCACATCCCTATTTATGAATATGTTTGACATTGCGACATTTCATTCGTGACATATTTTCCCGCTATGAAATTCCTGTAATGTTTTCTTACAGCTTTCAATGCAGTATTTGAAAAAACACACATATAACCGCGCTATATCTTAAGACGGGGGAAAGCAGACTTTGCAGTGCTGAAATACTGCCTGAAAACAGGTTACCTACATATCTAAACGGAGTTAGGAACACGCTGATAAATTGCTCTATGCGGTAAATTGTAGGTACTAAAGTATAACTTACTTATTTAAACCAATACCTAGTTAAACTGAATTTTAGCAATTTTACAAGTAAAGACTCCATGGTTATTTAATAACGTAGATTTTACATAAAACCTTCATGGTTACTTTTAAAAGAAAGAGAAGCTTATAGAACTAATGTTTTCTCTTTCACTCTTAATGCTGCTATTTCTTTTCAGATTCATGAAAGAAAATGCCTTCGCGAGGGGTATCGTGTTACCCAGTAACTGGGTTGTGGATGTCAGATAGGCAGTCGCTCCATGTAAAATACTGGTATTCAGCTGAATCCGGTTAGACTGGAAACTGATTCCAACATAGTTGGGAAAAGGCAGGACAGATGATGGAATTGATTATGTGTGTATCGTGATTCTACAAATTAACAAAGGTATTTAGGCCGTTTGCGTGAGATGGCACAGAAGCAAGGAGATAGTAGAAGATACGGACAACGTCAACACTCGCCATAAAAAGAGGTTATGCGCTCCATTCTCAAGAATTAAAATGTCAAGTGATAGCCCATATTATATGGCAAAAAAATATATAATAAGTTGCCCAACGTGTTGAAAGCTGAAAAATCTGTAACATTATCCCAAAAAAGGCTTAAACTATACCTAACCCAAAAATGTTTCTACTCAGTAAACGAATATTCTGCCCTGCTAAGCCTAAAGGCGGTATGTCTGAGATCCACCATTTTAGTTTTTTTATACCATTCAATAGCTTTAACAATTTCACATCTAATGGTATAAGCGAAATAGCGCTATCTAACTTAAAACATTTAAAAAAAACCACTAAGAAGTTTTTTATATCTCCATATTTCCTTAAATTTCAATTGACAAAAAGTCAATTTTCTCGAAACTTACTCCGGTTGAGATACCGCCTTTGTGCTTAGCAGGGCAGTATTTAGAGTCGAGCTTAAAATAACGATCTTCTCTCATGTACATGCCGATCTATCCTATACAAACTATAAGAATCTATCCTATTAAACTTTATATAAAATTATAATTATAATTTGTACTACCTGAAAAGGAGGACATTAATATTGCTCTTTTTAATCGTCTTACAAAGGGCGACCCAATGTAAAATATTAAATGAATAGGAAGGTAGTGAACAAAAAAATAATTAAATATCAACTAATCACTAACCGAGTAAACCAGTACCCTAATCGCGTACCTAAGTTATTTTCGTGAACGAACATAACTTACGATAAGTGAATGTATTAAATTGTAATTTCCGTTTTTTCATTTTAAATCTTATTACTTTACATTTTTAAATATTTCTTAAAATAAAAAGTATAAATAAAAAAAACATTTAAAAATATAAAAATAAGATTTCCGCCGATGTCGGGAACAGGGTCCAAGCTACCGGTGGTTAGGGCTGCAGAGACAGGAACCTCCTCACAATGCGGGCCGTATCGAGGAGTACTGCCTTATGAAACAGGCCCTTGATCCAACCGCCTAACGAGAGCCTCGAGAGATGATGGTCGAGGCTTTCGGCCATCAGGCCGTTACGACAATCGGCACAATAATAGCTGAGCTCATATTCCACATGTCGACAACCTCGTCTGCTAAGTCGAGATATTTTATTTGTTTCTCTTTCTCAGCAACTTTCATCGAAATCGCAACCGAATACAAATAGGTATATATTTGTGTACGTTCTCGAAATCGTTAGAGCCGATTTCGAGAACGTAAGTACACAAATGAAAGTTGCAATATAGGGGTTTACGGGGGCGAAAAATCGATCTAGTTAGATCTCTCATGTATGGGAAAATTTGTTTTCTCTATTTTCAACCGAGCAAAGCTCGGTCAATCGGGTACTGTAAATAGCTATCACAAATAAAAAATAAAAATAAAACTATTAAAAACACTACTACCCTGCCAAAAAACGAACTGAAAAGTAAAAAACAAGTTGTATTTAGTTAATTTACAAAGCGAAAGGTCACTCGTTTACTCTCTAACTAAACCGATAAATAAAATTGTCATTGCAGTCGGGGGACCGTTGTGTCGTTGTGTTGACCACTTTTTAATCTAAGAGGTCCCCTGACTGCAATGCCAATTGCTTATGTCACTCGGGATGATGTAAGGATTCTAACGATACCCCACATCCAAATCTGTGTAGGCATTTAAAAGTTATGGTGGAACAAAGAAACTCACATACATACATGAACCCTGAAAAAATTACACTACTTTTTGGGCAGTCGTGTAATTAGTTTACGAATGTATTTATATGCCCAGTTTGTCAAATAAAAAAACAACCATTGGTGAGAAAAACGATTCGTTTTTCAAATGAAATTGTTTATTCTGTAAATAGCATATCGGAATCACTTTTACACGTCATATTAAAAAAATATTAAAAATAAGCTAGTTGAGTTCGACGTTTCCTATCTGACTACTCTGAGAAGAAAGGCCGAAAAAAATCAGAGGTCTCTTTTAAACTCCAGACATAATCTTGGTCAGGCCATATGAGGACCATGTAGATTAGTGTCTGAAATGGTCTTTTGAGGAAAGAACCACACAGATTTGAGTAGAGCTGTCCAGGAACCGTTTGTGTAAAGGAACCGAGTATTAGGCCGTCTACATTTGCTAACTTACAGAATTGATAATGCTCTTCAGTACCCTAATTGCGTAACTTATTTTCGTAAACAATTATGCTTGATTTGTTTCATTTTGACAGTTCAACAACATTCATTGCGTTATTTACGTTGTTGAGCAGATTTTTTTTCCAACTTATGAAAACCTGCTCTACAACGTAAATAACGCAATGAATGTTGTTGAACTGTCAAAATGAAACAAATTAGTCATAATCGTTCACGAAAATAAGTTACGCAATTAGGGTACTGGTTTACTCAGTTAGTGATAAGTTGATATTTACTTTTTTTGTCACTACGTTGCTATTCATTTTTATAAATTTAATTTTAACGTCGTTTTTGTACGCTCATAAACATTTTATGTAAATTTAGTTACCTACTCAGTAAGTGAATTATTGTTAGTTCTTAATGATGACTAATAAAGTTCTAAAACCACAAACTATTACTAGACAAAAGCATTTAGTAAGTTGCGCCAAAACACCTGAATTTCTGCCTTCCGCATCCAGTTGCAATTTTTCGTAAATCTACAAAAATATTAATAAAAATTTCTCGAAAGACCCAAGGCCCAAGGCAGCATATCTCTTAGCTCTAAGCTTTTGCACCTATTTATTTTAGTATCAAGAAATTACGACCTCTTTTCATAGAGCTTGTATTATTTTGTGCTTCCAAAAAGTCTTCATACCTTTATTTCTTAACAAATTATTCCTGTTCACAATAAATTGATCTTGTAACTACAACGCAGAGATTTTGTATGCGTAGGTAGAGATATCAATATATCGCAATAGGGAATTAGCATAAATCAGCCTAAACCATGTTCCCACTGCTGGGACTCGAGTCTTTTCTCTTCGAAAGGGAGCGGGCTGTAAAAAAAAAAAACTACCATGCGAGCCCAGAACGGGTTGGTAGATGTCACACGTCTTAGAATTTTCGCTTCAAATGATTGATTGTATTTCCGTAAGTAGGTTTATACAAAAACTTTTAAACGTCGATCATATTTTAAAAATGAAGACTGGATGAGCTTGGGCTAGTCTGAGAAAAAGGCCGAAACAAACTCAGAGGTTTGAGAGGAGATTTGTTCCATGGTTTTCATGAAATCTTGATATTTGAGAACAAATCTTACTTAGAGACATACAATGTATAAATGATTTTAACGATTATAATTCTTCTTCTCAAAGTCGTTATTGTCGCGAATCATAATTTGATCAAGATAATTGAGAATACAACCTGACACTGACCTGAAAATTGCAAAAAACGTAAGAATATTGAATTGAATTTCGAGGGCTACCACTTCGAATTAACGGTGTGCACCGATACGTGTGGCGTACAGCCCCGGCGCGGGCGCGCCGCTGCCGATGTTTTTTCGGCGTCATCGGCGTCAATGTCGAAATTATGTTATATTCTAGTTTTAGGTATAATGCAAATAACACTAATATTATAAAGACAAAAGTTTGTGAGTGTGTGTGTATGTCTGTCTCTTCTTCACGCTCAAATGGCTGTACAGATTAAGATGAAATTTGGCACACAGATAGTTTATAACCTGGATTAACACATAGGGCTTTTTCTCCCGATATTCCCACGGGATCGAGACTTATGCGGGTGAAACCGCGGGGCGCAGCTAGTACATCATAATAAACAAAAGACTAGAAATGTCTAAATTCAAGCTTGTTGGTTTATTTCGACGCAGTTGTTTTCGCAAATTTAATAAAAACATTTATAAACGAGGATAATTTAAATAGCAGGCACGGCGGCGGCGCACTAGTTAAATACCTTAGTTTTCAAGCGTTGTGGTATAAGCGAAAAGAAGACTTGACACAGTTTTCCAAACGCGTCTTGGATGAGAAGAGAATTTTGTTACAAGTAGTGGTTTAATTTCAATGGTACTTTTATTTTGACCATGCACCCCGATACGCCGATGACGCCGCCACCACCGACAAATTAAACGTCAGACACCGCTGCCAGTAAAAAAACACATCGGCGCACACCTACTTCGTATCCACCTTTAAGACGTCAAAAGGTAACAGACCGGCAAATGGAGTTACTTTACCATGTGGGTAACTACAGTTTTGAGCCGTTTGGGGTCGAAATACCCGAATCATGGGGCCCGAGTGCGCGTCTCCTTTTTAAGCAAATTTCTCGTCGACTGGTCGACACTTCACGTGACCAGAGAACTGGTTCGTTCTTTGGCCAAAGAATTAGCATTACCATTGCCACGTTGCCGGATGACAGAAATGCGGAGTTGCGGACGAGTAGCTACTTCGAAAATTGTCCTTTTATTTTTGTATTTATAGTTATTTAATTTAATGTTAGATTGTATAATTGTACATAAGATTTGTCATCTTTTTAAGGTTATATTAAAAATAAAGGGTTTTCCAATTTACCGTTTACTTTCAACAAGACGGCACTACGTGCCACACAAGCAACGAAACCGTTGATCTTTTACGGGAAAAGTTTCCGGACCGTGTTATGTCTCGAAGAGGTGATCACGATTGGCCACCGAGATCTTGTGATTTAACACCTTGCGACTTCTTCCTTTGAGGCCACGTGAAAAAGAAGGTCTACGCCAACAGCCCAGCGTCGATTCAAGAACTCGAAGATGGAATTCGTCAGGCTATCGAGGACATAGGGCAGCCACTTTGCGATTTGGTTATGGAAAATTTCAAGATAAGGATATGGTCCTGTAAGCGTGGTCGTGGTGGTCATTTGCCTGATGTTATTTTCCACTATTAACGGCATACCTTCCTCTTTATAATGTAATAAACATCCGATCATTTATATTAAAAAATGGCATTTTTCTTTGAATATCAAAATAACACCTCTTATTGGAAAACCCTGTATAATTACAGTTAAATAAACATTTTAAATTTCGCATTAATATCTAATATTAGTGAAAGTGTGTGGGTGTTCAAGGTTGATGACTAAATAGCTCTTAGATCGATGAAACTGCAAGGTTATGCCGCCCTTGCGACCGTCTGTCCGTGGATGAGAGGTCGTTTCATACAAATCGATACGTATCTACGCATCAAAATAGCCTCAACGAGTTGTGAAACTTTACTCTTTCACTGTCCATGCATTACATTAATGCACTGAAGACGTAGCCCTTACATCTGTGCATGTAATCTACCTGACCACAGAACATATAATGTTTTACGTTATCAAAAGATTATGTCAATACATTGAGTTAAAATGTGCGATGACGTCACGAGTATGTAGATTTTATACTTGTGACGTAGTGACCCCCACTCCCTAACTCTAATGCGTTTTATCTAAGTAATTTTTTGAAGTGAAAACTTCTTTAGGCGCGTTAGGATTTTTGAGATGGGACTAAACCATTGATTTCGCGACACCATGACGACACCTCATTTCTGTAAACGCGATTGTGCCCTTTATTTAGATAAGGTTACGGACTAATGTTCTATACAAGTATTTTTCTTCCACCAAGGCGATCTTGTTCAAGTTTTCACTTCTGTCGGCACTCCACCATTTTTGTATTTATATGCTAAAGCAAAAAATACGTGTCTAATATGTCGAAACTGTCTCTCCTAAATACAGATTACTCAATGATCTAGCTAGGAGAGCAGCGATTCACCCAACAATTAATTGTTCCAACACCTTGTAATTAATAATGTATACTTTGTAAGTCACTCATGTACTAAAAAACCTTTATGATCCAAAATAAAATTATATATATAAAATATATTTATTATTTTTAAGCTTTATATTTATTTATATACTTATATGTTAATTTTTTGCGTTATACGCGTAGGTATATTTAATATTTTTGTCATAAGGCGACGCGACACAAAGACACCGCTCGTCGCGCGACGAGCGGTGTCTTTGTGTCGCGTCGTGTGTCGCGCCTGTTTGAAAGAGCCTTTATTCTCACACACTGTTGTCTGCATTTCTTTTTCATTTCTCCTTTCACCGGTCTGCTGGATGAAATTTCTTAAGAAATAAGCAGTACCTTTGTACTCTAATTATAATTATGTTGTATCTAAATCTATTTTATTGTGTGTACATAAATAATAAATTAAATAAATTATTATTATCGATTTTTTATTATTATCTGACTGACGGACTAAATATAATTTATTTTTATTTAACCCAGGCTTCATCACTATTGTACGCCATTCAGCTCGATTCTCGGCAAATCTCATCCAGCTGCTACCAGCCACCCTGCGAAGATCGTCGCTCCACCAGCCTGAGGGCGTCCTACCTTACGTTTGCCGATTGACAGTCTCCACTCAAGATCACGTGAACCCCAACGGTCATCGGTTCTACGGCTAATATAGCCGGCCCACTGCCACTTCAGCTTGCTTATTCTGTGAGCTATGTCAATAGCATTGGTTGTCTGCCAAATCACCTCGTCCCGGATTCGATCCCTCAGAGTGACTCCAAACGTAGCCCGTCACATGTCCATGACAAAGATAAAAGTATTCAACTATTAGGATAATTTGTCGCAAACGGAGTACATACTCCTTTAAGGTAAGGATCTTAGCAGCGGCGGCCTTAGGGGGTGGCAAACAGGGCAATCGCCCGGGGCCTCGCTCTTGCAGAGGCCTCGCGGAACAACTCAAGCAAATTTAAAAAAAATATAGATTTTTTTTAACTATATTTTTTATTTAAGGCTTTTCATTTTGATCCTTAATTACTTATTAAGGTTATAACATAACGATAAAATTTATCATCTCTGTATTTAAAAAATACAATAGACGTGGATATATTTAGTAACTTTTCTTAGCTTTTTTAATGGACTTCCGCAAGGTCACGCCTGAATCAATTACCTAACTATCTCTGTATTTGTTAATTTTGTAAATCTTTCAATGTAAAATATTTTAAAACTCAAATTTTATTTATTTTTATAACTTTAGCATTTCTCCTCAAATATGATAAATACCTAAACCAAACAACCAGACCTACTTTCGCATTGCATACTTTTCACGAAGGACAAATTCGCCTCGCAAAGACCTGCTGCCCGGAGCCTCGCTATGGGTAACGTCGCCTCTGGATCTTAGTACCTAATTGCCTGTATTTCGGCCTGCCCTCATAGGATAAGGCGAGTTTATGTATGTCCCTATGTGCATACTGGGGTTTAGTTGTACCCGGCTGATGGCAAATGGGCTCGCTCCCTATTGGTACTGCAACATAACTGGCGAAATTTAGGTGTACCTACCTAATACCTCTGCTTAATCCCGAAGGGTTAAGCGAAGAGAAGATAAGCGTGATGTTATATTAAGGCGATGATACCCGACTTTTAATGATTTTATACTGAAGATGACGTCTAAACGAGTAGTGTTAATGATTTGTATAAAATATATGTTAAATTAAAGCATTTTCTTAATAACTTAATATAGGAATATTTTATATTATATTTATATTACATAGTGAAATTAATTTGTAGAGTTATGTCGAACGCGGATAAAAAACTGAGAACCACGCTATATCTATCAAGCGTATTTTTTTAAACCTTCGCCATTTTAAAGGTAATTTAATTATTGATATTTAGGTATACATGTTTTATTAAAATAACTTTTGTTTTGTCTAATTTGGGACAGCGCTCTTTGATGGGCGAGTCCTATTACTGGGTGGAGGAACGACGCGTTGCGTGAGCTCAGTACAGAACACGCAAGCTAACCACTCAAGGTCACTGTCATATACTTGCGTCTTAAGCTAAATAATTTCACTTCGATAATCACGTTCTTTTTTAATATATTTTTTTTTACTTTGTAGGTTGCAGCTCGCTCCCTATTACATGAGACTCAACAAAACTGGCGAAATGTAGGTCTGCTATACATCTCTGCGTAACCTTTCGAGGAAAACTGTCTTTACGCTTGATTTCACTCCCAAAATCCCATTTTTCAATAAATAATTGTACCTGTATTAATGGCTCGCTCCCTATTACATGGGAATTAAGGGTACACTAGTCGCTCATTCTTCCATACAAAGGTAAGTCGTCTGTTTGACGATGTAAGTTCAAAACTAATAATTATATCAATTTGCCTTGTCATTATCTAGCCCAGGGGGCCTAAAACGGGCGCAACGGCAACGGCGGCAACTGTCACAAACAGACAATTTATAATATTATCTGCGTCCAATTCATATTATGCAATTCATCTGTTGGACAGTTTTGTATTAAAATTAAATAACATTTAAATTGTAGAAATAAAAAATAGAAATCTCATTTGATCAATGTAAAGAAAAATTATGCGGTAAAAATACGGGCTTCATTTTTCATGCGGCAATATTTACACCAAATATGATTCTAATATGAACTGAATTGAATATGATTCAGCTAAAATACCATAGAGGAATTGCTGGGAATTCAGAAAATGAATTGCTTTTTGAGGAATTGGTTAATGTGGCCGTTTTAGACCCGCTGTATGGAAGCAGAATTGGGGAAAAAGTATTGGTTTGGAAGTTACGAGCGTTGAAAGTTCCAAATTTCAACACTTATTTTAACTCGCAAATAAATAACTTATGTAGTATGAAAATGGCAAAATAGAAACAGTACAGAGATAGATAATTTATTGAAAAGTTTAAATAATTTTATTTTGAGTAGATACATCCAGTAGTTTTTTCATAATATCTATACGCCCAAAGGTTTAGGTTCATGAAATTTTACGCGTTCATTTTCGTTATAAATCATCTTTTAAATATATAAATAAATAAAAACTAGATAAATAAATAACATTACTAAATAGCATGCATATTAGGTACGCCAGCAACAAGTTCGAACCGTCGACTAGCGGAACCTTAAACTACGAAATCTAAATAGGTACATCTAAATCTCTGCCTAATCCTTCGGGGACAGTCTCTAATAATTTATTTAAAAAAAAAAAACATAAAAGGCACTTTCGAACGTCATTACAAGAAAATATAATTAAAATAAAATTCTAGTTCCTAAATCAAATCAAATTGTTCTTCCAAATACAAAATTTTCAATAAATATTTTTTATCTATATTCTCTCTGACTACCTACCATGAAGGACGCATTGGGCCCGAGTTTTGCCCGCATTATGTCTACTGCATACACAGTATACAATCTACCGCAATCTACTGACCTGTTTTCAGTCGTTACGGGTCGTACTCTGCCGTAACGGCCGCATACGGCAGCCCGGATATCGGCCAGCCGGTGGAAAATTCGTGATTTATGTTGAGAATTTTAGGAAAGTTAGCTCTGTAGATTTTCTGAACAGGTTATTGGTAGACACTGGATAAAAAAAAAACTATAAATAACTGTGATAGTATATTGATGATTGAGAGAATATTATTTAATGTTTTTACGCCTTGTAGCCTGTAGGTAAGGTATTCATGAACCTGCCAGCAATTTTGCGCAGTCAATTAATTATTCGTTATTTTAGATACGTAAGTATTCATTTATTTTTTTTCGTTTTCCATGTAAAATACTGATATTCAGCTACATCCAGTTAGACTGGAAGCAGCAAACATACCTAGTTGGGAAAAGATTAAGCTGATTGATTCATTAATTTGGTTAAGTAACTATTTTTTTTTTTTAATAAAGTCAGCTAGTCATACAGTTGTTCTGTATGAAGAAGCATTTGATTTGACCGCTCGTAACTGCAATGCTACGAAAAATGTAGATTACACGTTCCTTCCATTTTGTGTTAAACTTTCAACTGTTTTTATTTTTATTGTTTTGTGTATAATTTCAACCATGTTAAAGTTTAATCAAGGATCTACAAACATTTGACATTTTATTATTTACTCTAATTGCGTAACTTATTTTTGTAAACAATTATGCCTAGTTTGTTTCATTTTGACAGTTCAACAACATTCATTGCGTTATTTACGTTGTGGAGCAGATTTTTTTTTCAACTTACGAAGCAATGGGTTAGCAATCTGTTTCAAATCGAAACAGATTGCTAATCCGAATCGTCGAATTATTAATTTTAATTTCGTACGTACAAAATCTCACGCGTTCTTCCCATATGGGGGTAGACAGACACTATAGAACGCCACCTACTACGATCCTTATCTTACGATGCTTATCCTTAACAGGGAGTTAGGCAGACGGTTGAATATACAAAAATGGCGGATCCGTGGGGCCGTCTGCTACGTGTTTAGGCCATTGGGTAAAAAAAGCCGTGTGGCCTGTGTCTTGTTATTGAACAAGACACAGGCCACACGGCTTTTTTTAAAATGACTTTTTAAATTTTGTTCGTAATTCGTCGTTGCTCAAACTTCAAACGTCAATAATTTCATTTAAAAATTGTTAGTTCCTACGCTACCGGCGCCGGCTCCCGAATTGGCTGCCGGCGCTGAGTTTAGAAAAAAAAGCGGAAAACGGGGTTGGCCATTTGGCATATTGGACTGGACAGGCGGGGTAGGCATAATTAAAAAGACATGTAATAAAACATTACTATAAGTATATTTCCATAATCAATTATTTCCATTTTCCAGTAATCAAGTACCAAGTAGGTAGGTACCCGGAACCGGACTAGTTAGGTTATGAAATATTTTTACTCGCAAAAAAAAAAAAGGTTAGGTTAGGCTAGAACTGTGACCCCTGTGACGACTAGAATATATAGAAAAAAAATACTTTAATTAGGGTTAGTTAGTTGGAGTTCTGAATACTGGAAAGGTTTCCATAAAAGCCGCGCCGCCGCCGCCGGTGTCCATTGAAGCCGGCGGTGCCGGCCACAGAGTATGTAATCTGCCGGCAGTAATGTCATGCCGGTTCCCAATGGCGTTATTTTGAGAGCCGGCGCCGGCAGCAGAGGCACTCCCTTAAAAATAAGAAAACTCAAATCAAATCAAATCAAATCAAATCGTTTATTTGTGATTCACAGGTATAAAGATCTTATAAATAGAATATGTTCATGCCATGATCCGCCACATAGGGCATACAAATTAGACAAAACTACACAACATATATATACAACTAAACAAAATAAATAGGAAACAAATAGCATTTACTTAATACTAATTATTTTGATATAAAATCACTAACACTGTAATAACAGTTCTCTATCAAGAATTTTGACAATTTATGTTTGAAAATATTCACATTATTAGAATCTCTTATATTTTTTGGAATGCTATTAAATATCTTAGTTGCCATATTAAATACACTTTTTCCATACAGAGTAGTTTTAAATCTCCTACTGATGTTATTGTATAATCTACTTCTATTGCGAGATCCAGATTCTAAAGTAAATAATGCGGGATTTTGTCTTATAAATAGAGCCGATTCTAGAATATAGATAGATGGAACTGTAAGCAAGCCTAATTTTTTGAAATATTCTTTGCAACTGTCAGTCTTTTTCAAGCCACACATAGCACGGATGCATTTCTTTTGACATTTAAAAACCCTGTCCCAATTAGTAGCATTGCCCCAAAAGATTATTGCATATCTTAACCTAGAAACAACATGACCATGATATGCTACGAGTAGTGTGGGGAGGCTTACTTTTTTCGAGAGGAAACTGGCAACATTTTTGTTATATTTTCATCTAGAATAACTGTAGTCTTATTATAATTTGTATTTGACGCAGATAATTGCTAGAAAAATAAATACCAGCCCATAAACTACAAACAAATTAAAAATAAGTACCGAAAGCCCGACTTTGAACTGCTTTAAAAAAAGAAATAAGAGTGATAAAGCAGTTCCAATTATAGGAAAATATCTTTGGTTCGTACCCATTCTAACGGTATGCAATAAGCACAATTCTGCCGTCATAAGGAGAAAAGACGTATCTGACATTTTTTTCGAAATAGAGTTATATACATATTCGGAATCAGCAAAAAAAGACGATTCTGAATATGTATAGTATAACTCTATTTCGAAAAAAATGTCAGATACGTCTGTTCTCCTTATGACGGCAGAATTGCTTTTACAATAACTAAAATAATTCGTCAATTTAACTGCCTGGAACTTTTTCGAAGGAACTCTTCAGTGACATTTGCGAAAAGTGAAATTAATTACCTACCTTCTTACAAGCAAAAAATTTATTTACTTACATGTTAAATTCTACAAATAATCTAGATGAAATTAAAAAAAAAAATGTCGCCAGTTTTGTTACTTTGAAATGAAATGATCGACGTTTGAAATTTGTGTAAAGAAGAATTTTGAATAAATTTTTAAAAAAAGTCAATGTGGCCTGGGTCTTTTTATTGGGCTTAAACACGTAGCATTTTCGTAAGTGCAACCGTATGCCTAACACCCTGACACCCTTTTGCTTCCTTTACATCTACCTGAATTTTAAATACAGTTCTTTAGGGCAGAATTTTCTATTTTCAGATATCTTTTTTTCTGAGAAATAAATATGACGGTTTGACATATTTTCTTTAAGTACCTACAAAAGTCGTCACACCGTCGTATATCAATACGACGATTTGACGAGTTCTGAGATAAAAGTTAGCTATCTGACAATTGAAAAATCAACCCTAAATAAAGTAAACAATTAGTAGGTAGGTAGTAATTTACCATTTTACCCAATAATTACCCTATGGCAATGACCTAGTTTTATAACCGACTTCAAAAAAGGACAAGGTTATATGTTCGGCGGTGTTTTTTTTTATGTTCATCGATATTTTCGTCAATTGTGGACCAATCTAAAAAAATCTCTAAGTAAATTTTACCCCAACTATTTCATAATTTTAATTCGAGTACAGGCCTCTACTTAAAAGTTGGAGGCAACTAGGAACAAAAATATACCTACCATTTGTTAATTTAAATGAATACTTGCCAACTGCAATCTCAAGGTGATCGCATTGCAGGAGGTTAGACTGTAATACAACTAAATTATTTTAAAGCTTTAATTTTTTCTTCCATTTAGGTTCTCCTCCGCCGTGATCTTCGACTGGGCCTCTATTAAAAATGTAGGTCAATAATTATCACACAAAACTCGAAGCGTTTATTAGTAAGAAGTTATTTATTCATGCTGCATCATGTTTACCGCAAATAAACGTATTTTCTTTCTTTCTTTACCTACTTAAAATATTTTATTTCAACTATTACATAGTTTTGTTTGGTGCGAGTTACAACAACATTATTATATTCTCAAATATCAATATTAAGCGTTTACTTAGTAATAACTTGTGTAAGAATATTGTACTCATACTTAAACAAGTTTTAGAGTTAAAACGAAAGGTAGAAGAAATAATAATTTAAAAAATACGAAGTAATTATTTAGAAAAATAAGTACCTACACCTGTAGCCTAAATGGCCTTACACATTGTGAAAATATTGTTTTTTTTTATATGTAACATATTTCCTCTCGTTTTCCTGCAATCTGTGGGAGTGATTTCGTGAAAATCTTCTCTTTCTTTTCTTCAAACGCAAAATCTACCCCCAACCCGAGTTCTCATCCATTTTCAATCATTACATTCTCTGTAATGTCATAAGCAAAACGCTCTTCATTTAGCTTATAAAGACGCAAGGTGGGCGTGTAACGCACACAAATATACCTTTAACGTACATAATACAAACTAAGTCAGTGTGTCAATGTAAACAGCGGTATATAATGTATTGTTACCGCATAGCACGCAGCTGATGATCGGCCATTGCAGATTTGAAGAACAATAACTGCCGTGCGTGAAAATGCCGGTAGGTAGCGTTAGCGGTCGGTGTTTTGGAAAAGCTATAATAGATGGCGCTGTATAATATATAATCCAATTCTAAATGTTATTTGTAAGATTTTTAGTAGAAAATAAGTAAAATATGATGTAATGGATTTTCAACGTTAATATAAAATAAAAAAACCTAACTTTTCTAAAACTGCATGCTGGCTGATGGCTAAGAATGTCATGCCCCTGTCCATTTTCTTTTTGCCTCACAATGTTCAACTGTTGTCACTGTCATTCAACTTTGACATTGTTGAAATTGACAAATCTTAGGTGCGCGTCATCACAATTTCAAAACAAAGTGGAGTTCAGTGTACGTCTGTATTTATTTACAAAATAAGACACAAAATGACTGAACTAACAACGTTAGCAACGCTAAAGTGCAAGCAACAAGCTATACGCGCTGTTAGATTCAACGTGGATGGCACATACTGCCTGACATGCGGCGCAGACAAGAAGATAAAACTTTGGAATCCCCATCGGCAACTACTATTGAAAACTTATGGAGGCCACGCGAATGAGGTCTTAGATGCTGCAGGATCTTGTGATAGCAGTCAAATCATATCCGCTAGTGCTGATAAATCAGTAATTTTATGGGATGTAACTACAGGACAGCCCTTACGAAGATACCGAGGTCATGCAAGTTCTGTTACATGCATAAAATATAACGAAGAGTCCACAATGGCTGTTTCAGGGTCAATAGACAATACTGTATGCTTTTGGGACGTGCTAAGCCGTAGACAAGAGCCGGTACAAGTTTTAAAAGATGCAAAGGACACTATAACATCCATCCAGGTTACAGACCATGAAGTTTTGACTACATCAGTGGATTGCCATGTTAGATTGTATGATATAAGAATGGCAAAGATGGTTTCAGACTACATAGGTCATATTGTGACTTTTGGAAGCCTTACTAGAGATGGCCAGTGTTATATTTTAAGTTGTGCCGATAGCACTATAAAATTATTTGATAAGGAATCGGGAGAAATTCTTAACACTTTTACAGGTCATGAAAGTAGAGATTATTTATTAGAAAATGCTGTTAATGAGACAGATAGTCATATTATTTGTGGCTCGGCCACCGGAGAGGTGTTTTACTATGATTTAATTAGTAGCGCATGTACGCAGAAATTAAAACATAGTGAGAATAGGGCTGTGGTGTCTTTAAGTCATCATCCTTCTGATAATTGCTTAGTAACTGCTTGTGAAGATGAAATTAAACTATGGGGAGTACAAGCTATGGAGGAATAAATATAATTTAAATAAATTAAAGATTTTTCTTGATTGTTTCAGTATACCCATAAAAGTAAGCCAAAACTTAAGTAAAAACAGTAATGCCAAGACATAGATCTATAAATACTGCCAAGGCATTGAAGGCATTATTGTAGAAAATATCTTCTTCAATTCTTCTCGTCTTCTCTTCTTCCTTACATAGTATAAAACAAAGTCTCCCGCCGCGTCTGTCTGTTTGTCTGACGACGGCGATAAACTCAAAAACTACTGAACGGATTTTCAAACAGTTTTCACCAACGCGTGAATGTCGGAAATTATCCCACGGGAACGTACTTTCGGGATAAAAAGTATTATACTATATGTTACATACATACATACATACATAAACTCACGCAGGATCGTAGCAGGTGGCGTTCTGTAGTTTCTGCCTACCCCCATGGGAAGAAGGCGTGAGTTTATGTATGTACTATATGTTAATCCAAGTTATAAATTATCTGTGTGCCAAATTTCATCCAAATCCGACCAGGGGTATTTTTATCGTTACATATTAAGCTATTCTGTTAATGTTCCTACAGCCCGCCGCGGCTTCGCGCGGGTGTAATTCCGTGAGAAGCATTAATATTTAATTATTTAGAGCTTCTCTGTTAACAACATTTGATGTTACATAGGGTCCCATTAAAATAGATGGACAAATTTTAACACAGCGTTCAGTACGTCTGACTGGTCTGACCAAAGACATCCAAGCAAAAAAAAAACACTGATTAGAGTGATTTTATTTTGACCTAAAATAAGTAACCAACATTTTTAGTGTATTTTCGTTAGCTGATTTTTTTTCTTGTAAGTTCTAATGCGTTTTTCTTTTTTACCGTTGTCCTTGTTTTGGTGGTCTGAATGATTTCTAAAAGTTTGTCCTTCTATTTTAATGGGACCTTATATTATTATGGGGTAGTGAAATGTATTGTTTTTCGCGAGCTTCAACTCGCGATAGGCCAACATACAGTTGGCCATGCGTAAAAACACTCTTTTCTTAAGTCAATCCCTACTCAGTCCAAAGTTTGACCTTGGGACTTATTAATTGTTAAAGCGAATGATGTTTTTACGGGAAATTGAAAGGTATTGGCAAACCGGTAGGGATCAAAGGTTTCCGGTGTATGTGCGCTAACTGACCGGCTGCAGGGCCAAGGATAATGGTCACTACAATGATAATTATTATCCCTCAATTCCTTCATAAGAAGTTTCGTGCTCATTGCACATGTCTTAATAATTGTAGATGTTCCAATTTTTTGCGTTAATTCATGTGTGTTTTCAGTCATAACTTCTGAACGAAAAGTCCGATCCGAGTAATACAAAGTGGAATCTACACGTACATAATCAACCTTAATTATCAAACCATTTATATAGATAATGATTAATATCATTTTATTTTTTATTTTATTTAATTCAAAAGGAACAACAAACAGCTACAATATAGAACACAGGAACAAGAAATACATAAAAAATTACAAACAATATTGCAGCCCACAACGCTGTTCACGGATTAGCTACAGGACAGTGACAGAGAAAATAATCTCTAGGGTTACAAAAACATTTTTTTTCTTAACTAACGTGTATACCTATAGTCAGGGCCGCGCCGACCAGCGCCTGTGTGCGAAACCTATGAAGCGCCTCTTTTTTTCACGAATCTTTTCGTTTCAACTTATTTTTATTTATTTTTTGTAAATTTTGACCGCAATAAATGTTCTCCAGTTTTATATACTTATTAGAGTATTATTGAAAAATATTTATTAATTTGAAATCCGAATCATTCGTTACGCGTGATATAATAATTATGTTCAGTCATTGAAAGATCGAATTTTGCTAACAGTTTTAAAAACGTTTTAAAAAATTACCATTGTTACGGTCGTATAATTTTTGGCTTCGGCCGCGAAAAGCCATATTTTGTGTACTTAGAAATTGGACCACATATATTATTCTTTAGATTATATCGTACCAGCGGTGCTTTTCAACCTCTAAAAGTTTTTGTAGAATACTATCAATAGTGTTTTTATTTTTAAGAGCGTGACACAAATCTTTCCATTTTTGTAATTATTGAAATGAGCAGAACTATCCTCATGTCTGCTGCGATACAAAGCTAGATGTTGCCAATCACTAATTCCCTCGCAGAATTTATTTTTATGTTTTGATTCAAATAGCTTGCAGCAGAAGCAATAAACGGCATTTTTGGACACTGAATACAGCAGCAACTCTCTGTGATACTTTTCATCGATTCCTAAATGTCTTTTATAATAATACTCGGAAAATTTTCGCCCCGAAGAGTCATGCGGAAAATTGTACTGTTTAATTTGTTAAATCGGATTTTCTATTAAATACTGGATCAAAGTAGCATTTAAAACTTCTGGTCAGACTCCAGGGTCATCTTTAAAAAAAGTTGGTATTAGTGACGATAATTGTCTTGGCGGTGACAATGGTGTATCAGGACTAAAGATACATAACAAAAACATTATTATATTAGAGGGTTGTGCACCCATATTCGCCAGACATAATAAATCATAATTATAATAATTTTATTTACCTACATAAAAATACACATACACTTGTTACTTACACAATATTTACCCACTAAAAACATCTTTTAAACACATGTTACGCCGTCAAATAACGGCCGCCATTTAACGGCCGCCACATAACGGCTGCTAGATAACGTCCGCCAAATAACGGCCGCCACATACAAGCCGCAATCTAACGGCCGCAACATAGTGGCTGCCATTTAACGGCCGCCACATAACGGTCGCCATTTAACGGCCGCCACATAACGGCCGCGATTTAACGGCCGCCATTTAACGGCCGCCACATAACGGCCGCCACATAATGGCCGCAACATAACGGCCGCCATTTAACGGCCGCCACATAAAGGTCGCCATTTAATGGCCGCCACATAACGGCCGCCAAATAACGTCCGCCAAATAACGGCCGCCACATAACGGCCGCAAAATAACGGCCGCCATTTAACGGCCGCCACATAACGGCGGCAACATAACTGCCGCCATTTAACGGCCGCCACATAACAGCTGCCATTTAACGGCCACTACATAACGGCCACCACATAACGGCCGCAACATAGCGGCCGCCATTTAACGGCCGCCAAATAACGTAACGATTTCGATGAAAATTGCAATATAGGGATTTACGGGCGCGAAAAATCGATCTAGCCAGATCCCATATCTGGGAAAATTCGTTTTCTCTATTTTCACAGCCTCGGGATGTGATATAACTTTAGTATCGACCAGGTATACTTTCCACATTCCATATTGACGTGTTTTTGTTATCTTTCTTTGCGTCATGTATACCGCAAATAAACGTATTTTATTCCTTTTCTTTTCTTTATTTTAGGTACTTAATTAGACTTAGCTTCAATTAGAGGATTGTTTCAAAAATTGTTAGGAAACAGGAGGAGCATCATATTATATTACTAGCTGTTACCCGCGACTTCGTTCTCGTGGAATTCATTTTTTTTATTAAGCCAGAGTTACATACGCCTTATAACATCAGTTATCACTTTCAGTGAATGTCCCGGCAAAATCGGTCCAGCCGTTTCGGAGATTAGCTGGAACAAACAGACAGACAGGCAGACAAAAAAAATTATTGTGTTTTTGTTGTATGTACCGTAGGTACTTCCATAAGCATTTAGTAAAAAAAACTGTTATTTTGACATTACAGACACTTCAATTTTATTTATTTGTATAGATGAATGAGATAGGTGGGCAGCAGTAACTGTTACCAGGATGAGAACTGCTGAGAATCAAGTTTAATGGTCTATATCCAGCAGTAGGCTGATGATTATTCATAACCAGGATATTTATAGTCGGGCAGGGCTATTTAGATTGTGGGGTAATTCTAACAAATGAGAATAACTGCTATTCCACTCAGTTCTCATTAGTTAGAATTACCCCACAGTCAAAATAGCCATGCTTAGTAGTTATCACTATAATATATCATCCATCATCATCTCCATCCTGCTTAGTCTTTTCCCAACAATGTGCCCCCACATTGTTGGGAAAAGACTTTTGGAAGCCTTACACCTTCAGCTTCCAGTCTAACCGGATGAGCTGATTTTCAGTACCTACCTGTTTTAAAGAGCTATTTAGCAACTAAAAGCCAGAGCCATTTCTTATTAACCATTTTATGACCAGTCTTGATAGAAAAATGCTCTAATAATTTATTATTTATTTCTTTATTTGTTTGCACCTAATGTCTAAAGACAAGGTATCAAAGCCTTAATTTCCAAACGAAGCGGAATTTAAAAATTTAGAATACTAATGTCAAAATGCGTCAATTTAGTTGCGTTCCAAATACCTTATTACGTAAATTTCCTTTTTTTGGCATGACCTCCCTAATTTAATTGAATGGGAAATTGTTTTTACATCAGATGATGGCGCGTTTTTAGGGGGTAATGTATCAGGTATTGTATAAACAAGTCTTTTAAATATAGATAATGAGTGTTTATGCCTAATTTAAAAAAAAAAAAACGATTGTGATTAAATTATTTAA
The DNA here is from genome assembly GCA_916610215.1 of Omphaloscelis lunosa. Lineage (NCBI taxonomy): Eukaryota > Metazoa > Arthropoda > Insecta > Lepidoptera > Noctuidae > Omphaloscelis > Omphaloscelis lunosa. The sequence goes on from OU744270.1 coordinate 8,203,730, forward strand.
ACAAAAAGACTTCAGCGCCTTTTTGTTTAGATAAATGCTTAAAAACCTATTATTCAAATGCAACTGGAACGCATGTTCTATTTAGTTTTTATCCGCCGTCCCTGCGCTTCTATTTTACGATTCTGCCAAGCTTTGCCGATAATTCGCCAAAATAAACAGTCGAAACAGTCTTAGAACTAAATGTAGTGTATAAAATGGGAGCCAAGACACCAGAACAGACAAAGAAGCCCAACAAGCCCCGTCCGCCGGTGAAATGCGATGTTTGCGGGCGTAAATTCCTAAATGTCTCTGCGTGGAAGTCGCATTACAAATTTCTCCACGCGAAAACGGAGCCAAGTAAACGTGTGCCGTTTAAAAAACAAGAAAATGCGAGGCCGGTTAAGAAGATGGTTCCTTTGCATATGTTGAAGAGAGTGAATCCTCCACAATCAAAAGAAATCAAGACAACTGAGGGCTCTGGGAAAGCGGCGGAATTAGCGGCAAAATCTCCTAGTGGATTTAAAAAGCCTGAATTTGAGTGCCCAGTGTGTGCATTTAAGTTCCCTGTGTATTTCACGGCCTTCAGACATATACAAAAAACTCATTGTATTAACGACCAGGGGGAAAAAGTGTGAGTTTAAATGTTTCGTGTTTACACTATGGTCTATGTTGGCCACAATGCCTTTGTAATTAGTATTTCCTGGCTGCATAAGCCTGCATAAAGACCTATTTTCATGAAAATAATAATCTTTTTATACATATTTTTATCACAGTGACCAAATAATTATGTATATTTATGTTTTCCAACTTCACATCTACAATTTTCGATGTACGTAACTTTTTTTAAAGTACTTTTTAACCTTTTATATTTTTCCAGACCCCCAAACTCTGCACATCTAGTAAAACCGATACGCATAGAGACCTGTGCATCATGCAGTCAAGAGATTCGTTCAACGATACCGCACGATTGCCCCAAAATGCAGGCGTATAAAGATCAGTACTTATGTCTGGGATGCGACCAAGTCTTCTGCGGTCTTGTGCTATTTCAACATCATGTTAAAGGATTGCATGCGGATGAAGCGCAAAATTATTTCTTCCCAAGTAGAAATGGTATGTATCACAAAGTAACTGGAAATATCAGTTAAATGTACTCCTTTATGTTATTATATTATATCACCACTGCTTTTCAAATGGTGAAGGAAAACATGATAAACCACCATGTCCCAAACCGTCAACTGGGCCCACATGGTGGATTATGGCCCACTCTACACAGTGGGAAGGCCTGTGTCCCAGCAGTGGGAACATTATAGACTGATTATGCTATCCTCCTACCCGCTTGTTACTTTGGAAATATTAATGCCATGGCATAAGCTATTGTCATAAACCAGAAAACCAGCAAAATCTATAACATTTGCTTGGTTTCCTGCTAATCTTTCCTATCGTTTTCCTGCAATCTGTGGGAGTGATTTTGTGAAAAGGGAAGGAAGTGTGTAACAGGAAGTCGTTATCCCATCAATGGTACCAACCCATTTTCCGAGAGGTTGGTACTGTGGCGATGGTCATGGTCAATGTATCATAAATATTGATGCCATGGCATAAGCAATTTTTTATAAAGCTTTTAATTTATAAATATTGATACTGTGGTATAAGTTATTTTTATATTTATCACTGATTAACTGATAAGCTGTAAGATTGACATTGGTACAGTGTGCCCAGTATTTGTGATTCGAAATTCTCACTTAATAAAGATTTCCATTAAATTTTTGGGAAGATTGATGCGGGAAAAAATTTGCTCGCAACCATTGTGTCAGCTTACTTGTATGGAGGTGTTCAAACTAGCATAAATAGTCACGTTACTTCCTAATCATTAAAACAAACGACGCCCGCAGTCGCATCCTGCGTCCAGCTCGGAATCGAAATTAATGTGGCCAGAACTAGGCATGTGTCAGACATATCAAAACAAACCGCATGTTTGGTATATTTTAGCTACTTCCAGAGCATTATGTCGTATGGCATTTTACTGTGAGGTTGGGCTGCTGACATTCAATCCATCTTTATTTTACAAACGAGAGCTGTCAGACCCTTTTACAATCTATGTTGTTGCGAATCTCTCAGGGAACTATTCAAAAAGATTAATATTATGACGGTACCTTGCCAATTCATCTATGAAAATATTATGTATCTAAGAAAAATTCTACATCTTTTTAATAAAATAAGTGATAGACATAACTTTAATACTAGAAATAAAGATAAACTAGATCAACCATTTTTTAGATTATCTAAAGTACATACATCTTTTATGGGGTACTGTGTTAAATGTTACAACAAAATACCTTGTGATATATTACAATTAACTGAAAGAAAATTTAAAACTCATTGTAAACAAGCACATTTCAAATTAGGGGATTATATCCAAGATAAGAATGCTTGGAAACATGCTGGTCTAGCTCCATAGGACAATTTAGACTCTGGACAAAATGAAACTGGTTGCTAATTTAATTGTATAATTAATTATTATAACATTTATTTTACATTCTGTGATTACTTGAACTCACACACTGACTTATTAGTATTACTTGTAAAATTCTTAGGAATATCGTATAGATACTTTTACAATGCTTGTAAATATGTGAACACCATATATCCATCACATTATTATTTTTGCATCTATAGCACCATCCCTTTTATTACAACAAAACAATAATACCTCTAGCTCTTCATAATATATGGCCCCTGATTAGTTCCTACTATAGCTACTTCTCACTCACATTAATGATATATTTAACTAACTAAAATTTTGTAATAATACACTGTCCATGGAGTTTCTTGCCTGCTCTTATCCATAGTAACCTCCTTTACTATGCTTTGGAATAGTCAACTAGCTTCATCTTTCTGAATGTCCAACTTCTTTGACAATTCAAAACTGCCTGTAAATAGTTTAATTAAAACAAAACAAATTGAGTTTGACTATCAACATTAACGGAACTCTTCAATTTTCAGAATTCGAATCCTGGAAAAAAGATTTACAAGAAACAACCAACATTGAATTTGTACGTCTGAACAAGCCGAAATCGAAAGAAATATACCACTGTGCGCACCAGTCCACTGCCCCATCAACCGCAACAAGACTATGCCCGGCCTCTATCACTGTGAGAGAATATTCTAGAGGCATCCACGTATGTTACTTTAAAGAACACTTCGGACATAGGGTTGGTAACGTACCATTGAAAAATCACAACCAATACAGCATATCTCTATACACAAAAGAAACAGAAGATTCGACACTAGAAGTGGAAGATTACAACGATCTATACATACAGTTAAAAAACATGATCATGTGTATAATGAATGACGCAGCTAAAGCTGATGTTAGTACGCTGAGAGATTTATTAGGAAGGGCTTTAGAAATGACTACAGTATTAAAGAATTATAACAGGGAAGATCACGGTACAACGTTGAACAATAAAAATTTGTCTGATCACCAGATTTCTAAATCTTTAGATAACTTGAAACCGAAAAGTAAACGCAAACAAACTTTGGAGAAAAAAACTGAGACTGTGGTAGCGAAGAAAATTAAGAAAACCTCTTCGGCTGTCGAGAACGGTGTGACGACAAGGCATAGTAGAAGCAGCACTTCAGTCAACAAATCCGTGTCATTCAATAAAAGCATACCGAAGAAGAATGAGGAAATGACAGACAAAGAATTAGAAGAGTTACTAGAGGAAGATATTGGATTTATTCCAAAAAAAAATGCTCCGATAAAAACGCCACAGAAAAAAATGGATGAACCACTGAAGGGTGTTCTCAAAAAAGCTGAAGAACCACAGAAGGCCGAAGAATTCGCTTTTAAGAAAACAGAGGAACTCCCAGCCAGGTCCCTCATACAATCCCCATCGTCCTTCAACGACTCATACAAACACTTCGTTGACCAAAACTTCAAAACCGTCGCCGACACGAGTACACCAAAAACAAAAGCCAACGTTCGAAAAAAAGAAGTCATGAAAACAAAAATGGGCCAGTTTAAGGTGAAACCTTCGTCTCCTAAAAATGTGTCGCCGAAGTCACCAAAAATAGTGAAAGATATCGTGAAGGAGGTTGTCAAAGAAGTGCCCGTTACTCCTGTATCTTTTAAAGCGAAACCGGATATAAAGTATGTCGTCAAAGAACAAGAGAATGACTGCAACATTCTTATTTTGAAGATTTGAAAGGGACTGTTTTATTGTGTTTGGGGTATGAGCAGCCGGATATTATAACCGTGGCCCAGATAAGGCGGTTACGCGTAATCTAGATACTATAATCTGTTCCAAAACTTTTTGATGAAAATGTAAACAAACCTGTACCCTAATTGCATACACGATCAATCAGAATCGTTTTGAAACAGATTGCTAATCCGTTGCTTCATAAGTTGGAAAAAAATCTGCTCATCAACGTTAATAATGCAATGAATGTTGTTATTAACGTTGATGTAACTTACTTACTTACGTTAACATATTTTGACAGTTCAACAACATTCAGTAGTTTTTGTTGAGCAGATTTTTTTCCAACTTATGAAGCAATGGATTAGCAATCTGTTTTGATTTGAAACAGATTGTGATTGTGTTGTATTACGCAGTTAGGGTACTGGTTATTTTTTTACGCTATCACTCCATTAGGGAATTAATAACACGTTTATCTGTATTTAGAATTTCAACTTAATATATCCCCATCAATTATAGTTTGAATAACGTAATTAAATTGTAATTAAAAAATCGTCAATGAAAATTGATAAAAATAATCTCAATTGTCAAATGAAAAACATCTAAAAATTAGGAGGACCTAACAATGAATATAATATATGTTGATCGCGCGGTACACCCTGCTTGCGCGATGCTGGATTTTCTGTGCCATCATCTCTTTGATGCGTAGTTCCCATGTGGCGATGTAACCGCCACACACTCAATTTTTGAGTGGCAATATAATTTGCCATTTACAGGTACAGTCGACCGCACATCAGCGGTAAAACTTGCACTACGAAAACTGCCCTTACTGCTACGGCATAAAGGCGCTGTCAGTGTCAAATTGTTGTCGTTGCCTAAACGTTTTCCGATCCATTTTATAAACAAGAAGCACTTTCATCAAATTGTTTTCGAATAGAGTATAACATCTTGTCTACTACGCGTGAAAAACGCTTTATCTGGAATTTAAAAACGCCGTGAAATGTCATGCTATCTCCCTCACTTCAAGGTGTACAGTTGCGACGGAACTTTTCAGAATAACTTGCGTATTTTGTTGGTGTTATTTTAGTGGTTGACTTTTGACATGAGTTGGGCATATTTTAAGTCTTATGGTCATACATTGTGCAAAATGTGGGCTTTTCTGACCACTGCTTGATTCCTTTAAATAAAGAAAGAAAATACTTGCCATATTTACCTTTTGGTATTTTAATTGGCCGGGTGTAATGTATGAAATAATACATTGAGGTGGATCCGCAGTTGAAATCATGATATTTGAGGTCAATTCTAACTTTAGAGACTTGTATTAATTATTATAATTGTGTAAATAAATATTTTTTTATGGTGGCGAATAATATTTTGTTTAAGAAGATTACATCGTTACACGGATCTGCAATTTGCATAAAACGTAAGAAAGTTTGTAATATGCAGGCTACAACTGCGGATTCACTTATACATTTCAATACACGTTACATCTTGATACATTTTAAATGCATAATTAATTTTAAATGTGAATGTAATATTTTTGTTTATTGATTTCTATTATCTTTCCTCTCGCTTTCCTGCAATCTGTGGGAGTGATTCGTGAAAAGGGACGGAAGTGTGTAACAGGAAGCCGGGGAAGCGCGCGCGATGCTAGAGTTGGCCGTCAGATGGTACCAATTTCCGAGAGGTTGGTATTATTATTTTTTTGCTATTTTATTTATAATCGCTGTAATATTTTCAAAATAATGTATTATGTTATGAAATAAATTGAATCATAGCCCAAAAAATTAGGAACCAAATGGTGACATGAGGTAAGTGTGAGTGAGTGAACATGCGCGAAAGTTCGGAGATCCTAAGTTCAGACCGGCCATGATTCATCGGCCGTAATGTGTTATCGTAAAAGTGCCTCATCGTACGGTTTAAAATACAGTCTAATGTACTTTTAGTCATTATCGAAACTACTGTCAAACTCAATTTCCATTTTTTTTTCTCTCTTTGGCAACTGAGCCTATGTCGACTATTTTGTCAGTGTCATGTGTTGACGGCAGCGCAGCGAGGTGAGCCGTCGAACTATGCACTTTGTGGTTACATTTTAATAGCTGAAACGACAAGACAGATTTTTGTTAGTCATCAAAATGTTTAGTGTCGTTTGTGGAGGAGCCAGATTAATCATTTTGCCAATGATGGTATTGCATTACAGACAGTGCCATCCACGTAGACGCGCCCCAGTCCGCGATTACTGTAATGTAAGCTCTACTTTAGTACGGAGCGGAGCGGACTGGGGCGCACCGTGGGGTCTTCGTGGACGGCACCGTCTCTACACAATTTTGGGCACTTTTTATACTCGCACCAAATGTATAGAATATTATTATTTAAGCCCAACTCATGTCAATTTAAATTTGTTTGAAAAGAGAACGATAAATATTATTATATTTCGTTTTGTTTATTTGTTTTGTAAGAATTGAGTTCATAAAGCTAAGGCTCGGACTACAACTCACAAATGGAACTCTGTTATAAATTGCGTGGGAATCTGAGCGATACTCAGTTTAGTCCGGGCTTTAGGCGTTAGAATAAAGTTTATTAAGTAGTCTAGACTAGAATTAGTTATTACTAAAATTATTATTGTAACGATGTTTGAAATTTAACAAAGAGGATAAGCGCCTTGATTTTCTTTATTTCATGTATAGAGCTATAAAATTATTTTGCCGCGTGGCCAAAATCGGAACTAATGACGCCATCTTGTTTTTTTAATACATTTCAATGACATTTCTCAAATTTTTACCAACAGCGCCCATCTGCCAACTTCATTCGAGCGCCAAAAGATTTTGTAGCGGCGTACTACAGTTCGTTCATTATAACTTGAACCGTGACGCGATTGATAGCTCTGAATTATGCTGCCGTAGTTAATACTAATAGAGTTCAAAATGGCGACTGATAAAACAGTAGGTAAAGTGCGCGCCACGAAAGGAAAGAAGACCCGCGGAAAAATTATACATAAAACAAAATGTATTTTAATAAAACTCGTATACTAAAAGATCAATAATTAAATTATCTTTAAAATGGTGAAGGTTTCAGAAAATTACGCTTGATAGATTTTGCGCGATTCTCAGTTTTTTATCCGCGTTAGACCTAACTAAAAATTAATTTCACTATTAACATAATCCAAAATATGCCTATATTAAAATATTAATAAAATGCTCTAATTTAACATATATTTTTTCCAAGTCATTAACACTACTTGTTTAAACGTCATCTTCAGTATAAAATCATTAAAATTCGGTTATCGTCGCCATAATAGGTCCGTTGTTAAAGTTTAACAGTAGAGCCAACATTACGGCAGAGGAACTAATGAAACGCACTGTACCTACACTGAATCGATGACAGCTACTAAGAATAGTAAAAAATGCGATGTGATTACAAGTTTTGTTTGTAACCTAACATAAGGCGAAACGCCAGGTTAGCCCTCGAAATTTAAATTTTCTTACATTTTTTTTTGTCAATTCTAACTTAGGGACTTGTAAATGATTTTAATGATTATAATTCTGTAAATACGTATTTGTTACTGTCGCTTATCATATTTTGATTAACATAGTACAACCGACACTGATCTGCAAATCGCAAAAAAACGTAAGAACATTTGAATTTCGCGGGCTACTTTAGCGCTTCCAAGAAGCCAAAACAAACTGCACTTTCCATTCTTGCTCATATAGAAACCTCTGTTTATAGATTCCTACATTAGCGACAGTGACTACTGTTTTAACACAAGCTGAAGTCTTATTTTTTATGATAAAACAAGCAACTCAGGACATTTCTGACAAAAACTATTGAGGCTTAAAGCTTCCTGTAAACGATGCCGGAGCCTCACCGGCGCGGCGCTGCCGGACCGCATGATTCGTTGGCAATGCTTAACTGCCAACCAACCAAAGCCAGAGAACACGCGGTTCCGGTGCGGTGCATAATCAGTTGTATACACAAACTTGCGGTCCGGCGTCATATATAGGATATTTCACCCCATTATCTTTATCATCCTTTAGTAGTATAAATTTCTATCAGTGTAACTTATCCGTGTAGTTTGGAGGCCTGGAGACCTGTAACACAGGTATTCCTAGTACAGGCTCCAGTCTCCACAACATCAATGTATTTTTTGTGTACACCGTCATGTACTATAGGAAACTTATGGCTTATTTGTTATTTGGCGCCCCTCAAGCTTAAGGCATCTACCTACTTGCCAAACTTGTTTATGAGTATTTTTTACTACGATTATTATTGACGACTGATATGATTTGAAATCATAAATTGTTACCTGTTAAAAGTTGAACTTTTTTTAGTAGATACATATTATCAACAACAACTCAACTTTGTCAGTTATTCATTATGAATAAACTTAAAGTGCCAGTGGCGCCATCTATAAAGTACAATACAAACGTTAGAATGGCGCTTATCCTCTTTTTGAATTTAACAGTCGTGTGTAAAAACCATGCTGTACATTACTTGAATTAAATAATTATAATTTTGTAATTTAAATTATTGTTTTATTTTATAACCTTTTTACAATACATATACTTACTGAGATGTCTGGCCCGGAGACAATTTTTTTTTAATGCTTTCAAACATTCTTCTAATGCAGTTGATGGCAGTTATTGTAGTTCAATCTCAAATTGGAAGCCACCAACAGCATCAGACTGCTTGAAAATAAGCTTATTTTGAAGTTTTTTTTCATTTAACCATTTGTGTACACCCATAATAAACAGATAAAAAGAAAGGAACAACAAAAATACGTACAAAGGTGATGCTTATTTTTGAGTATACAGTATATACAGAATGATACTCCGTTAATGTATAATTGACATTGACAGTTAATTTTAAAACAACAGAATGATGCACACGAAATCTTTTATTAATTAAAATAAGATAAGCACGCGCAAGACATTTACCGAGAAATAATATTTTTGAGTCTTCCAGACTGCCTGCATCAGTTTTCAGATGAGTAAAAATGTTTACTTTGAGGTTAAATTATTATTACCTACTAGTTTTTAAATAAATCTCTTCCAGCGATAATTGCGTTAGTTTAGTTGCAGTCGGGTGTTATAATTTTCTTTTTAAACCTTTTAAAATATATATAGATGGAGAAAACGACTGACTGGCTGACATATCAACGCAGAGCCAAAACTACTGAGACTAGGAACGTGAAATTTTGCACACAGCTTCCATAAATGATGTAGGGGAGCACTAAGAAGGGATTTCAATCATTAGACGCTGTGCACAATTTCTGAGTAGTAACCTAACAAAAAATTGTATGAATTCACGATAGTATTTAGTCATTATGTTATGCTACTAATAGGATTTATATGAGGCAGACAGATAGTTTATAACCTTTAACACATAGGATACTTTTTATCCCGGTGGTAGGTACGTTTCCATGGGATAATTTCCGACTTCCACGTGAGCTAAGCCGCGGGATAAAGCTAGTGTGTTATATTTTTTACATTTTCTCTTAAAGCACTTTTTATTTTAATACCTACCCAACATGGTCATTGTTGTTTTATTTTATTTTTCAAGGCATTTTATAACGTCTAAAATCCACCATTCTGATTATAACAACAAAACCTAGCCAATATCCATCGCGACCTAAACGAGTCGATAGACACCTCATGTGTCCATCTATTCTACGGTTAGGATGCTTCGAGGAGTTCGAGGGTATTATAAACAATCCCACTTAAAAAGATACCCATGAAAAACATAGCCCTGTCTCCGCTTAAAGGCTCGTACAGACCAGCGCAACATCGCGGGCGCGACACGGGTCGCGCTGTCTGTCACGCCCGCGATATCGCGTTGTCTGTACGAGCCTTAACGCACAGTCGGGTAATAAGCGAAACTCACACTTCCCGCTAATTTATTGTCCCTTGCAGCCCCACATCGCTGCAGTATGTGTGTAATTCCATGCACACACTCGAAAAGTTTGCGGATCCAATGCTCCTGTAGTAAACAGTCTAGTTTTTGTTTTCGAAACACAATTGGTAAACCTTGGATAATTTCTTCGGATTTTTATGAACTTTTCTAGGAAATCAATTTTGTCTTGATTAAAAAATTTGGTCGATAGCGCTGATTGCTATGTGCCACTACAAGTTTGGCAATGAACTTACGAGAGCTCAGGCTTGAGTTTCAGAACGAAACGAAAAACGTCATCGTCGTATTTTAAATTTCAAAATACGTCAAGTTGTCAACGGCCAAGGTTGGAGTGTTTGATTTTGGAGTTTTTGTTTAAAAACTAAAATTAAGTTATTATGTGACGATTTCATAATATAGTGAATAGGAAATAATTGTCATTTTAATTAAATTACGATACAAGACATACAACGGACGAATAAAATGCAGAGCGCCACCAAAGACAGTAAGTACCACTCAATAAATTGATGCATGCAAGTTGACGACATGTTACGTGAATAATCTAAAATCTAAATTGAATTAAAAGAACATTGAGTATCTATTAATAAACCAAGAACCAGATTTAGCTATTTGTTTTTGTGGTGTAAACGCAATGCAGGCAGCCAGGCACTGTTGTTTAAAATAGTTTCAGTCCACATAGAATATTTAAAAGTGCTTGTAAAATCTCTTAAACACTCTTGTGGTCTTTATAATACTATCCACTCAAAGTATAAAATACATACATAAACTCACGCCTTCTTCCCATTGAGGTAGGCAGAAACTACAGAACGCCACCTGCTACGATCCTTACATACACTTTTTGCCTCGTATACGTATGAACATCTGGTGATAAACGCACGCCGTTTGCGAGTACTACGCACTTGACCTTTCTGAAAAACATCACCAATAAGGTCGGATACTTTTTTCATACAACGGATATGTTTTTGAAATAAATATAACGTTTATAAACAAGTTTACGTCTTGAAAATATCTACCCCTTCATAATGTTCTTTTTTTAATTTCCAGAGATATCAGAGCTCAAACAAATCATAACCAGAATGCCACTAGAGGTGTTCTGTGTTGCCGCGCTGCCAGAATTCGGCGTGCGTTGGCGGGAACTGGCGAAAGCGGTCCGTAATGCGCGGCTTCCGATGCAACCAGCCAGTATCTCTAGGGTGCTGTGCAAACATGTGTCTAAGGCGCTCACAACTGATGAACTTGAAGATATTATTGCGAGGTTGAAGTTAAAATGTTAGTATACCCGTAATAAACATAAGAACTCATTTTACCAATGCCATGCAATGCAATGCAATGTTTTTTATCATTATCCGAGAAATAATTTTGTATTTTTTCCATGAAAACACTGTAATTTTTTTTTTTATTGCGAGCTGTTCCATCTTGTTACCTATAACAGTTAGTACTATAATCTGAGTTCTGGAAATCTTATCAAGACCAAACTAAGAAATGTTGTTGAATCTCATATTAACTGCTAAGCCGCTATGATTGTTCATACAAAATAACAGCAAAAGTTTGGCCAACTTTAAATGAACAGACTTGTTTGAATGTATAAAACTTAACTATTTATTATATTACCGAAATCAAAAAGACAGTCTAGTAGACTCTTAAATAACAAAAGTTTTACAAATACAGAATACCAGAGAAACTATGTGAGACAACTATCAAAATTCTTTAGACCAGTGTTATTATATATTTTTTATTTCATTTCACTATAACTCCTTTTGGCGCGAGCCACACAGGGCTGTGAGACGAGGACGGGATGCAGATGCGTCATTTCACATATCTTCATACAAAAGGTATCAACGCGATCTGGCACAAAACATATAAAAAGGACAAGATGCAGGTGCGTCGCTGTTCCACCTGAATTCTATTGCCGCGTTTGTGTCCCGTCCCTTCTGTGGGGCCGTGCTCTTGGATACTCTAAACAGTTTATACAGTGATCGCGGTTTAGTATCCAAACATGTAAACAAATCTTTTTTTATTTACACCTTATATTCCAGTGGTAGCCACCCAGCCTCGCACCTGGCATGTGATCAGACTGTCAGAGAGGGTGACGGATGAACCGGTAACTATGACCATGAAAGCCGTCCCCGGGAGGATCACACAGGCTCTCAGGAAGAGTAAGAGGATTATGAGACCGGAAGTAAGTAAGATGTTTTGGTAATTTTTATAGACCAAAATCAGCCTTATCCCATCTATATTGGGGTCGGCTTCCAGCCTAACCGGATGCTGCTGAATACCAGTATTTTACATGGAGCAACTGGCTATCTGATCTCCACAACCCAGTTATTGAGTAACACAATACCCCATTGGTAAGACTGGTTATCAGACTTGGGCTTCTGAACACCCGTAACGACTGTCAAAGATCTATGAATGACAGCCGGAACAGCTTTACACGCTTTCCGAGGCACGGAGGGTCTCGAAATTAAATGGTTGGTCTATGTATATGTTATAGGGTTTGGTTTCCACACTTAGTCCGTGAAGTGGACCATTGTGCGTGGGCCATGGCGGCCGTTAGATGGTTACTCCAACCAGCCCACCTCCCTCCAGAAGCTAATTAAGTCTCCTGGTCTGTTCAGGACATCTGTGTAGGATCTGGGTGACCCGAGGGTTTCTGTTCTAATCTGGGTGACGCCTGTGCATTCAAAGAGCTCGTGCGCTATGGTTTCCTCAGCCTCCATGCAAGCCCTGCACAGAGGACTGTCCGTTATGTCTATTGTGTGGAAGTGTTTGTTTAGCGAGCAGTGGCCCGTGATGGTCCCTGTCACCAGGCGCAGGCCGTTCCTGTCCAGGCGCAATAAACACCTGGTTAGCCTGCTATCCAAGGATGGCATAGCTTCCTTGGACTGCCTGCAGCCCGGTGTCGAAGTCCACCAGTTCCCCGCTTGTGTGTGAGTGAACTCCTGTAGCCACCTGCGTATTTGGTTGAAGGGGATGGGTACGATAGGCTCGGGTCCACATACTGCCGTGCTGGATCCTCGTCTAGCAAGTTCGTCGGCTGCGTCGTTACCTAGCGATCCGCTGTGTCCTTTTATCCATTGCAGTGTCACTTTGTTGCGGCAAGATACCGTTGTTTGTTCTAGTGCATTGTGACATTCTAATATTAGCTTCGAGGTAATATATTTTTTCCGTAAGGATTGCAGAACTGAGGCACTGTCGGAGAGTATACGTATGTGGGTGTCCGTAACTCTCCTGGCTTCTAGGGCGTGGACCGCTTGTATGATGCCCACACACTCCGCCTGATAGACAGTGTTGAACATGCCCAATGGTCTGGATATATTTATGTTGAGGTCGTATGAGAAAACTCCGACTCCGGTACCAGAGTCGGTCTTCGATCGATCGGTGTATACTAATGGTTGGTCACCCATCATCGAACCGACCGCAGCAAGCGTCGCTTAACCTTCGATCGATTCTTGCGGCTGTTATCATTGAGCCACGATCCTCTGCATGTTACTGAAACTTGGTTGTTTTTCAAAATAGGTTAGGTACTACCTGCATGAAAGAAAACTTTCTTTTTACCTGGGAATTATTATTGACTAGCAGTTGCCCGCGACTTTACCAGCGATCCAGGATGAAACGTGGTCTATGTCCTATTCCAGGTCATGGTCTACCCATGTGCCAAATTTCATTCAAATCCGTTCAGCCGTTTAAGCGTGAAAGCATAACAAACAAACAAACTCACTTTCGCATTTATAGTATTAGTTAGGATTTTCATGCAATTCAAAGATCATTTATAGGGTCAAATAAAATTAGCTAGCGGAACTCCACAGACGTGACGGGTATTGAATATCATTTAAACACGACAAAATAAAATAAAATGGAAAATCCAAAAGTGCACGCCTCATAACGCTCTTATTCAAAAACATAAAAATATTTAAACAACTTTTCATGAATTATGTTTTGACTGCTTTTTTAACCGACTTCCAAAAAAGGAGGAGGTTCTATGTTCGTAGCGAATGTTTTTTTAAAATGTATATCCAACGGTTTCTCCGTCAATTGTAGACCGATTTTGAAAATTATTGTTTTGTTTGAAAGGGTATGAGGTTGTTCCATATAAATTTTATTAACTTAGCTTGGGTATTTTTTGAGTTAGCTTCACTAATACGTATTTTTTTCCCACTTAGTATGTGGATGATAGATAAGTTCCTGGTTCTGTTATTTATCTTCTATATATCTTTATCTTCTGTATATGTCTTGATGTTGGTCCCACAGCTAAACAGTACAAAAAAAAAAAAAACAACCGATATAAAAAAAAAACTACTAAGTGAAAAATTACTTTAATTTCGGAAATCGGTGACAAAAATCGAAAATTCTAAACCAAAGACACCGACTTCCGAAATTAAAGTTATTTTTCACTTTGTAGTGTATTTTTTTGGAAATTAGTCGTTTTTTTTTTTTGTAGAACGCATTTTTGATGTGTAACATCTTTCCTCTCGCTTTCCTGCAATAAAAATCAGAAATTGATTTGACCAATGAGCGCGCGCGGTGTTAGAGTTGGCCGTCAGAAACGACCTTGACGAGGCCCCGCCCCTTTAATGTTGCTTATTATCAAGGTGAGATGTCAGATGTTACACATTATATGCGACGACTGTAAGGCTCGCTTTTTTATTTTTATTTTGTTTAATCTCTTTTTCGATACCCATCACGTCGGTGGAGTTTCGTTAACTATTTTAATTTAACCTGTACATGTCGTGCACTAGCTCCTCATCCAGTTTTATAAGTGTCAACATAGTTAAAAATCATGAGTTTCCTTCATGTAACTTTTTTGAACACTGACAATAGATCAGTGGCGTAGTTAATCCTAAAGGTATTTGTTGTGGTAGGGTTGTTGGGTAGTTTTAAGTATTACTAACACTAGTCTATAAGAACATTGTTACTAACACAATGGACAAATGGTCTGAAATAAAGTATTTAATTAATTAAAGAGGCTTCTGTATCAAAACTTTGTTGGGGGGGGGGGGGGGGGGGGGGCTCTTTACCGGATGCGGCGAAGCTCCAAAGCAGGGGAGGTAGTTTTTCTTGCGATTATACTAAGAGACTGAAATGAGCATTTCCGAAATGAGCTAGAAAATTGGAGCTTCCTGACTGGGATACTTGGGTTAATTGAGCCACAGATGAATACAGATGGGCAGATGGGACACTCCGCAGTTTAGGTATGAAACTACAAGTGCGCGGCGGGCTCGTGTTGTCGGACAATTCAGTGAGCGTAACGTAGTCAGAAGATCTAAGAGTTACGCAATAGAAAGAGAGGCAACTTCTGGGTGAATATAACTGTAGGTAATTAGCGCTGTGCGACCTGAATTGCACTTTATTGTGTCGTTGCAAGAGTCGCAATTAATTTAAATGATTTTGCGGAGTGTCCCATCTGTATTAATCAGTGGTTAAACTTTCATGTCATTTTGATTTTAGTACAAAAATGAATGAGCGAGCGAAGCGAGCTTGAAAATTGGTGCATCCTGACTTGGATCGGTTGAAGTACTGTGTGATTTTACAAGAGATCATTAATACGACTGATACCACGTTAGGTACGCCCCTGCATTAGGTTCTAATTACAAACGATATATTATTTCCACAGGTTCAAACAGTCCTCCTCGGCGACTTGATGTACCTCAGCATCCAATTAGTATCAGAACACAAGGCAGGCTCCACATTGTACGTGGCGACTCCGCCCGGGGAGCCTGTAGCCTTAGTGTCGAGTGTCACAGGAGTGGGGCTGCTCAAAGCAGCTGTTGAAGGTATAAACAGACCAGGCCCAGTCAATAAAATTCTGATAAAAGTTGAAGATCGAGCAAAAACGCCGATAAAAACACGTTTCTTGTATTAGATTATTATTATTTGTTGTTATAGCGGTAATAGAAATACTCAATCTGTGAATATTTCAACTGTCTACTTATTACGGTTCATGAGATACAGCCCGCTGACAGACGGACGGAAGGACGAACGGCGTCAGACGCTTAGTAATAGGGTTCCGTTTGGCACCCTTCGGTTGCGGAACCCTAAAATATACAAAAATGGACAATGGAAGATTACAGTCACACCTTTTAAAGGCACTATGCAATTGAAAGCGTCTAGATTTCCCACTCCTCTAGAATGTATTATCATATTTTTCATTGAACCGATCTTTACCTCGCATTCTGAACATAACATCCCCGAAGAATTAGACAGAGGTACACCCACATTTCGCCAGTTATGTTTAAGACCCACGTAATAGGGGGCCAGCCTATTGCCATCAACCGGACACAAATCCAGACTCCGGGCTGCTACTGAGAAATTCCAGATGGAAAAACCCAATAACACTTTGTCCGACCCGGGAATCGACCACTAGATTAAAAAGACAGTAACCTCGCGTTTTTACTTACGTATATTTTATCAATTCCAGGTCTCGGATACAAAAACTACGAGAACGCCAACCTCTACGGTCGGGACATCAAGTCACTCTTGCGCATAAACGACCGCTCCTGGAACGCAAACGCCGAACATTTGGCGGAAATACCCGAATACAATCCGACACCAATCATCACAAATACGGGCATAGATTATACTAACAAAATTTATGACGAAAACTACGTGGAGACCATTCTAGGCCCGGACCCGCCAGTGATAACCGACCTTAATATTAAAACAACTAAATACTTCTTCGACAGATCTCGTTTGGATAAAACTATTAATATGGCCGTTAATTTGAAAACTGAGGACTTGGCTAAGAGTTTGAAAAGTTGGGTGACAAAAGGTGCTATTGCTCCTACGTCTGATTTAATTCGTATTTTCCATGAAATTAAGTCGAATAAAATTAATTATATTAGACAAGATTCTGATGTGGACTAAGTTTAATATCTGCGTAGCCTTTTCGTTGGGCCAGCTTCCAGTCTAACCGGATGCAGCTGAATGCCAGTTTTTTACATGGAGCGACTCTCTATCTGACCTCCAGAACTCAGTTACTGGGTAGCACGATTACTTTTTGTAAGACTGGTTGCGTAACAACCTCCTAATGAGGATTGAATTAATTTAAATTTTGTTTTTTGTTAGATAATGGAAATAATTATGTTAATTTATATATTTTTATGATTATTAAGACTATTTGTGAAGATTATACGTCCCGTATCTCACAGGTTTCGCCTCTATTTGAACCTTTGATTAAAGCTATACACACACACACGCACTCACACAACGGCCCACAGACACACAACGCGCCCCTCCTCCCCACACACACAACGCTATCCTCCCCACACACACAACGGCCCACACGAAGAGCACGTAATGGGCGCGGTGACGGCTGTCATGATAATGTTGGCAGCGGGGTTTGATTATACGTTGTCAAAAACCGCTCTCTTTCACCAACTTACTTTCACGTCGTTCTCCGGTAAATTGTGGACGCCATGTGGCGGACACCGCTGCACTAGGAAGCCGTAGCTTTAATGCCAGGACTCGTAGCAATGGCGGTCATAAAACGTGCGAGCAGGACAGTGATATTACTCAAAACTACGCTTGCCACGACCGTTAGCTTTTATTTAGTAAACTTAGGTTGCGGCACAGATGAATACAG
The DNA here is from genome assembly GCA_916610215.1 of Omphaloscelis lunosa. Lineage (NCBI taxonomy): Eukaryota > Metazoa > Arthropoda > Insecta > Lepidoptera > Noctuidae > Omphaloscelis > Omphaloscelis lunosa. The sequence goes on from OU744270.1 coordinate 8,221,391, forward strand.
ATGGTTCACTCCGCAAAATCATTTAAATAAAAAGCGACTCTTGCCACGGCACAATAAAATGCAATTCGGGTCGCACAGCGCTAATTACCTACAGTTACATTCACCTAGAAGTTTCCTCTCTTTCTATCGTGTAACTCTTATATCTTCTGACTACATTACTGAATTGGCTTGACAAGACGGGTCCGCCGCGAACTTTTACCTTGTACCTTCATACCTAGAATGCAGAGTGAACCATTTCAAAGTTGTCAAAAAACCCCGAACAACACTTTTTTTTAAATTATTTAAAAGTGTTTAAATCGGATGGTATTCGAAATTTAAGCTCTAATAAGTGCAAGGAATTGTGTGTATCAATGCCATCCGGTTTTGATAAATTCACTCCCATTTTCACCACCCCCAAACATCGTTCTAATTGAAAAAATATCGAACGCTGTATATTGATCCTTGAAACCCCTTACAGATGATTTATAAGTGACGAAATGGACGTTTAATAGGTCATTACATGCCCAGTATCCACTAACACAATTTTTCAAAAATATATGAACAGTATAACTTCAAAGCAACCGCATTTTCCGGTTGCCACGTCAATTTTTTTTATTCGAGCCCCCCCCAACCTCCGGCCCGTCAATTTGGGGTCCATTCGGGCGGTACGGGGGGTTCGGTATCACTTCAAGACCCAGATTACCACTCTTAAACTATATTCAAAAAGAGCTAGTTTATTTTTCGTAAACAGGGACCAAAATAGCTCTTTAATCATTGCAAATGCATTCCGCCTTCGTCCGGAACTGTTTAATCAAATTCGGATTTTATGTTTTATAAAAAATTAATGTGTCTTCCTCAAGTAGTGAGAATGAAATAAATAAACGTAGGAACTATTCTTATTCATAAGTTTCACTTACTTATTTTCTCATAGAGGGCACACATAATATAATGCTACTAGAGGGTGATAAAAACTAGTGTCCATCTCGGGAGCAAAACTTAATTTAAGTTCGAGTGACGTATACTGTGAATCCCTCGGTGCGCTCAGGATTCTACTCTAGAATCCTTCGCTCCGCTCTGGATTCAAAGAAACGCTCTCGCCTTTAAAATAGTTGTTTGCTCCCTAGGCAAACGATCTACTATTAATTATAATTTTCTTTTGTTGATATTTTTTGGCCTAAATGAAGAAGTATCATGATTAAAATATTGCAAATGAATTTTTCAGCTTTATACAATATTTGGCGTTGGAAAAATCTTCCCTAATTAATATTAATGTTTATAATTACCTCATTGTAAAATCTTTAAGGTTATAAATAAAACGCAGTGATTGGAATATCGATAGTTTGTTTTATTTTATTGAGGGATCACAATCGAATTGGTTCTGTTGCACATCCACACTAATTAATTAGACTTGGCAGAGTGGGTTCACTTATCAACGATAGGTACTGTATTCTGGCGAATTACCAAATAAGTAGCATAATAGAGGTATAAGGAACAGGTTGGAGAGTTCCTCAGCCTCCATAGAAAAGGGAGGATCCTTCGACCAGATGGATGTTGTGTCTGGTGGGCTACTGCCCGACAATTAATGTTGGGACATAGTACATATTATGGTTGTCGCGCGCGAACTTTCCTTGTGTGATGCAGTATTTCATTATTGTCAAAATCAAAAGTTATTTATTTAAATGAGGCTGAGAATTAGAACTTTTTGAAGACAGTCCACCAAAACGCCCGGCCTTTCATCACAAAATTCCCCAGTGTGATGCGTAGTTCGCATGTGGCGGTCTAGATGCCGCCACTTTTTAATTAAAAGCTATACAGCAGTCGCGGTCATGAAACGTGCGAGCAGGACAGTGATATTTACCCTTTATTGAATGAGTCTCGTGTCGTCTCGCTCACACTTTATGACCGTGCTACCATTAGCTTTATAAAAAAAAATGTTTTTTATAATAATTTACCTCATTAAAACAGCTTTAATCTTTTCACCGCCCACGTACACAGAACGCGATGCCTCGCCAGCGTCAAGCTATAAATAAATGTATAACGAAATATGTAGTAATTAGTAGTGATCAGTATCGTCATATCGATGAATGAGATTTATACGTGTAAGTTAAGTTTTAATTATAATTTTACGGATATAAATAAAAACTGATTAAATATTTCCATATTTGTTTTATTTCACAGTATCCATAGTAAGAAAAAACAGTATAAATTATAAGTATCACAGAATATTAATAAATTATAAGTCCTTGGCGATCAGAGTACGTTAAATTAAATTCTGATTAGGGAGGGATGTGGTCTATGGTCTTTCTTCTATTTTTGTCTACTCCCATGTTTACCATTTCAACTTTGTTAAATTCGCACTCCAGAGCCACAAGATACTTAGAAGCGACGCGCGACGCTTAGTTTGTGGCTTACCGAACATTTCACTTATTAAATTCTTATTTTTTTATGAATAAACTTTATCATTATTATCTAGTTGGACATACCTCAGAATCTTCTTCTGGTTCTACGTTCTCCACAAAATACTCGGAGTCCGATTCCACACCTTCTAAAATGTTTAATAGCTGATCTGAATCCAGTTCTTCATTCATCTTCTCACTTATTTGTTTACTCCGATAAAGAATCCGATTAGTACCTTTTTTTTTGGGTGGGAAATTATCAAATAACTTCTCCCGCTCTGGGCGCAGCGGGAGGACGTGTCGGACTCTTACTGACTAAAACCCACCCGTGTTCCGTCGGTTGTCCTGTTGCCGGGGGCCACGATCTCCCTTTCGATTTTCTTCGCACCCCCGGCAGGCATAGACTTACAATTGTTTTGTAGAGATGGGAATATAATTATCGACAAGGATTGCTAACAACTATTAGAAGGTTGAAATTAGTCAATTTCCCCTTTGTTATAAAGTAGTTAACTAAGTTCATATTTTACTGACCCACAAATTCATAGTTTCGATAATAATATTTATAAATATTTCAACGGGTGAAATCAAACAGTGATAACTTTCGCGTCACATCACTGGCCGACTATATATAAAGTCCTTGGCGTTCTGGGGATATTAAAACAGACTACATCTGTAAGGGGGGGGGGTGCTACATGCCTCCTCGTAGGCGCGCCGAGTCGCCATCCCCGTCGCTGGTCTACCTCTACTGGGCCTCCCCCAGGAAACTGGGGGTCTCACCCGGCAGGGATAGGCCGCCGGGGTGTCGTGAAGAAAGCGACGCCTATATAAGCGTCGCGGCGCTCCTACGGAACTATTCAATTCAACCAAACACACGAGTGTGACCTAACCCCCGCACTCACTACCATGGCCGCTATAGGCAGACAGAATGAGGGGCCCGCATTATTGGGTCACAGTATAGCCTCCGCGGGCGAAGGGCTACGCCCTGATCCCACTTGCCACGCCCCCTAGCGGGGGCGTCGTAAAAATGTTCAAAGTTTTTGTTTTTGCCAATTTTAAGACAAATAACGGCTTCTTTTGTATGGAAAAATAAAAAAAACAGGGTATTAGACTGCTATATTAAATAATAAATAGAAAAAAAAAACAGTTATTAAATACAGTAAATTGATAAGTGTTTATTAATTTTAAATCTTATTATTTTACATTTTTAAATATTTCTTAAAATAAAAAGTATAAAAAAAAACATGTAAAAATAAAAAAAAAATGGAGTTCCGCCGGTGTCGGGAGCAGGGTCCAAGCTACCGGTGGTTAGGGCCGCAGAGACAGGAACCTCCTAACATGGCGGGCCGTATCGAGGACTACTGCTTTCTGAATCAAGCGCTTGATCCAACCGCCTAACGAGAGCCTCGAGAGATGTTGATCGAGGCTTTCGGCCATCAGGCTATTAGCCGTTACGACAATCGGCACAATGATAGCTGAGCTCACATTCCACATGTCAACAACCTCGTGTGCTAAGTCGAGATATTTTATTTATTTCTCTTTCTCAGCTTTCACGAGGTTCTCGTCATGTGGAATGGTAACATCGACTATCATTGCGCGGCGCACCAATCGGTCTATCACCACTATATCAGGCTTATTGGCAACAATAGTCCTGTCAGTAATGATAGACCGATCCCAGTACAACGTGAATTTATTATTATGAACAGTATATAACATAGTTAAAATGAAGAGCTTTTAATGAAGTCGTGGCGCTGGAGGCACGAAAATCCGGAACTTCTATTGAACTCTGTGGCGGCGAAAAGGTTAAGGACATAAATAAAAGTCAATGATTGAAATATCGATAAAGTTTTATTGAGGAATCACAATCGAACTGGTTCTGTTGCACATCCACCTAACTAGGCTTGGCCGAATGGGTTCACTTATCAACGACACTTGTATTCTGGCGAATTAACAAACTTTTACATGCCGAGTTTTTGAACAGAACCACAGATGAATACAGATGGTTTACTCCGCAAAATAATTTAAATAAAAAGCGACTCTTGCTACGACACAGTAAAGTGTAATTCAGGTCGCACAGCGCTAGTTACCTACAGTTATATTCACCTAGAAGTTGCCTCTCTTTCTATCGCTTAACTCTTATCTTCTGACTACGTTACGCTCACTGAATTGGCCCGACAAGCCGGGCCCGTTGCGTACTTGTAGTTTAATGCGGAGTGAACCATCTTTAAGCCTCGTTTAGACTGGCGCGACGCGACACCGGTAATTGTCTTACCGTGAAGTTTTCTCAGAAATTGTTTTGTTAGTTGCGTTGCACCAGTCTGCACGAGGCTTTATTCATCTGTGACGGAACCCAAAAAAAATCGCTTTAATATGACCTCTTTATGAACTTGACAAAATTTTGTGTTGTGCTAGAAATTATTGAAAATAAACTATTTGTTTTGGATACATTTCTGTTGGCAAAAGCAAAACATAGGCGCTGTTCGTGAGAGCCGTTGCCAATTAGGATAGCGCCTTACGGAATTACTCAGATGTCTGTCTGTCCGTCACAGTCGATTTTATCCGAAACCACAATTCCCTAAAAACGCGTAAAATTCGGCCGTATCCAATGTTCTTTTCAAAAACATAGATCAATTTTCTTTAAAAAAAAAAAAACATTGCATATGCAAAATGTTCTTAAAAAATATTTGTTAATTCACCAAATACGACAAAAATTTACATTAAAATTACAACGTGGCAAGATACCTAGATTCTTTCAAAATTCACCTATCTATTAGAATTTGACATTAAAAGTTATCTTATGAGATATTGAGCGAATCTGCGCTTAGAAATGTAATAAAAAGTCGAATTTAAGCCGCGTTTTCACTAGAGTAGACATGTTGGCAACACTTATGTGATAATGGACAATGGTATAATAATTTGAATTCAGAACTAAGTAGTTTATTGTTGTTTTTATTTCCGTGTGAACTATATAGAGCTGTCAAACTGTCGTGGCCTATCTGTCGTGCCTGCGACTTTAGCGGCGTTCGTTCCATTTTTTTAAATAATTACATTAAGTTAAAAGAGTATTAACAACTCTATATACTTCCAAGTCGATTGAGACCGTCCGGTCTGTACGAAGTGCAAACGGCAACTGATAGAAATCCGACGACCAACAAAAGACGAGGTTTGCTGAGAACATAGTTTGTTACCAATCACATTATTGCTAAATTCAGTGTCGCATCATCACGAGCTATAATGCTATAATGAATGCACTGTAACACCATAATATGATCTCTAATTGACAGCTATTTTTGTCTAGTGAAAACGCAACTACAAACCAACTAGTGTACTTAGTAAACTACAAAATGTTCCTAGTATGTTGGGGTGAATTCGGCTCTAGGATAAGACCGTACGAATCGAATCTAATAAAATGACGCAGAACACAATTGTGTCAGCATTAAAAAATATTTAAAAATTAGCCAGGAATCATTATGAACTCGCCCCTATTGTGGGTCTTAAACATAACTGAGGTACCTTGCCTAATCCGTCGGAGAAAACAGACACGGTGTCAGTTATGTGTTAGCCGAGAACTTTATTCGTACGGTCTTATCCCAGCGCCGAACCTACCCGAAGATACTCTAATTCGACTATGAAACAAACTAAGTCGATTCAACAAGCATCTAACTGTAACATTGAGTGCAAATTAACCATAACATTCTAATAGCTGTTGACTGACATATATGACCACTAGAAATGGCATTAAAAGTCGACTATTTAGTCGATAGCGCCAGAAATACACGTACCAGTAACTTGCACGAGAGCATGCAAGCGGCTTGCATGCCATTAACATAACATAATCAGCCTATAATGTTCCCACTGCTGGGATCCAGGCCTTTTCTCTGTGCCACGCGGGGCCAGTGATAGATGTCACATGTCTTCGAATTGTTTGGTTCTAGGACATGCCGGTTTCCTCAAGATGTTTTCCTTCACCGTTTTGAGAGCAGTTGTGAAGAAATAAACAAAGAAAAGTGCCTGTTTGAGTTCGACCCACGACCTTAACACTTGGCCACCTCTGCATGCCGCCATAAAAACATCTTATTGGTACGTTCACAAAGCACGGAGACGCCTCTGCGGTCTGCTGCTGGAGGCGGCATCGTCAATACTTTCCATAAAAATCAAGCATGTCACAGTTTCCTTGCGCTACGACACTAATGACTTATACAATATGTCAAAAAACCCTATCCGATCCGAAAGGGGCTCAAAGTACTGCAATAACATTACCTAAAACTAATTTTAAAAAATCGAATTATTATTGAAAATAAAAAAGTTATTGCTATTTAAAAATCACCTTTTTGGTACCAAAATTTCCCGAAATTCATTAAAAATGAGCAAATTTTTAACAGGGGTCGTAAGTTATGACTTGTAGACACCCGCTAAACGACGGCCGCTCGCGCCCCATGAAATAAAACGGTAAAATTGCCCATGGAAAAAATTTAACATTTATTTTTTTTCGATTTCCTGAAAATTACCACATAAATAGACTCTTAATACGATACCTAACAACACCCTCATGAATCGGACAGAGGTTTTTTTTACATGTTGTAGAAGCGGACGACTTTGAATGGCGGTCCGTGAAGATAGAAGTTGCTCGCTCAGCGGACTTTCGGCGCCACAAATTTTATTAGTACTGCCGTCACTGGGCCAAAATAACCACTATGTGAAGCCCTGAGACAGCTAGAAGGCGAGCTGAAGAAAACAAACGATTCGTGGTCCACATTACCGCTGGAAGTCATGAGGAGAGGCCTATGCCCAGCAGTGGGTTGATAATCTAACAATAAAAGTAACTGCCGTAATTGCTGCTTCCGAGCTCTGTGGATATGACGCAAATCATGCAAGCGTCTCGCATGCTATTGTGCAAGCTACTGGCACGTATATTCCGGGCTAATTAGTCCAATCGACTGACATTTAAAACTTAATGACAATTGGTTTGACAAAAACCGTCCTTAAAAGAATTATATCGAAATATATCCACACCGTAGAACGCCTTAACCGAAATGAACAGATTTTAGACTAGACATACTTATAAAAATCACCAATTCAGAAGTTTGGAAGCGTATAATAAAAATATGTTGGGAAATAAGTTGGTCGTTGTTCAACTGACTACTTTGAAAACAAAATCCCGTGCACACGATGACCGAATCTGTTACCGCTCCGGTTCGATAGCGGCCGAGTGCTGCAAGCAAGAATAGTCCTTACGGCGGTTAGTTTGGCACCTATATATAGTTCGGGTAAACAAAGCTTGATTTTATGTTGTGAACTGTATTTTTTCTCTACAGGGCCTTATTGAATTATTGCCAAAACTTCCAGGACATAATGGGTATCTATAGTAAGTTCGAAAATTATCTGGTGAAAGTGTAAACAAACTCTGTCCAGGTTAAATTCTCACACAATCACTCTATCAATTCTATTGTATTTACAAAGTTTCAATTTTTCTCAAAACTTTTTTCAAAAAATATTGTTTGAATAACATTATTAAATTTCAATTGAAGAATCATGGACGATTTTTATCAAATTTTTTTGGAGGATATCATAGCAATGATTTTCAAACATTGATCGACATTACAAGAAATAGATTTAAACTTCTGGTTTCCGAACATACTATATTATAGAGCTCCCAAACTTCTCTTATTCAAAAAATATACCTATTCATCTATATACCACTTTAATTTAGTATTTCTTACTAATCATTCTAAAATTCCTTCTTTTTTTTGTCTATCTAAAACCACAGATACAGCTTTCTTCTTGTTTATGGTATATAGACGTTAAAAACTTAAAATTATCAATTCTATAACAAAAAAGAAAAAAAAACATAAAAATATTTTTTATATAATATGCAAAATGCATTTTTTAACTTAGAATGCTGATTGGTATAAAAAATAGCATGTAAAAAATGTAAGTAAAAATTATGACATTGCAGAGCAAATGCCTCTTCTCTTACAGAGGGAGGAACATCGTGTTGGCAATTTTAGACCACATCGGTCTTATTACAAGACAAGAGCTTTTTATACACACAAAAATGTTTTTATTAAGCTTTTTTGAAATAGTAAACAATTAAATTAAAATGTATATTGGTATTATTGGGGACATACACTAGACATTATGTGCGATGGAGACAAACGCCGTATTAAGGGTTTTTCTTTTAGATTACGTTGGATTTTTGAAGTGAAAACTTCTTTAGACGCGTTGGGCATTTTTCAGATGGGACTAAACCATTGATTCCGCGATACTGTGACGACACCAGGTTTTGACCATTAAAAAGACATCAACGCGTTGATTACCGCGGTACCGATTTCTTTTTCAATTTTTCATTTCTGTCGGCACTCCCGGAGTGTCACTGTTTTTTTTTTTCTATAGAGGAAAGGACAAGTAATCGTGTTTTCAAGTGTGAGATTTATAGAGTGAATTCTTAAATATCTTACATATCAATTGCATAACTAAAAGAATAACTAATAATATTTCGCAATAAGCTTTTTTTTTTTTCATTGCGATTTTTGCCAGCTCTTGACCTCGATCTCGCCTGGTGGAAAGTGAGGAGGTTTCAACCTTCGAGCCATTTTTTAATATCGAACTTTATTCCGATAAAGTTGATGTTCTAAATATAAAAACTAACATCAAACAAGAGTCTAAATTGTCAGTATTTTATTAAGAACTTTACGATTGTCAGAAGAGACTCCAAAATACTGTAACTGGCTTGCAGGTTTCGGTTGAGTATAAGATTAACCTTGTTTTGTAATAAAGCCGTATAATCTTATAAGTTCAGGTTTCCCATCACCGTCCATAGTATATTTTTGATTAACTTAGAAAGTAAATATGACATGAAATAGGCATTTTGTGCTTGATCTTGTTTTTTGACGTCACCAAAAAAAAAACCGCATTAATGTTTTCAGCTACCTACTATGACTTAAATAATATGCTATTTTTTATGCCAATCAGCATTGTATTTAACAATAATATTTACAGACAAAACAATTTAATTAAGGAACACAAATAATTATAAATGTGCAATTTTTGCGTGTAATCTTCAATTCAATGTCTATGCGCGGAACAAGTTGATCACGCCCAAAAACGTTATTTTTTGTTTGAAACTATTTTGTCGATTTACCGAAACAATTGCGCATTTAAAAAATCAACCAAACTATTTCAAATACAATAATTGTGAAAATACCCCATCAACATTTCTTCCGTTTCAAAACAGCACAAAAATCATGTGCATTAAAAAGCAAGAATTAGGTATATGGAAAAAATATTTTATCATATATATATTTTTAATAATAGAACTCTAAGTAACTATAGGAAAAAAAATAAAAATAGTATATTTTTAAATTAATAGTATGGCAACACCCATAGATTGCACCAAAAAGATCCGATGACACATACTGGAGATCATTTGAGTCAAATATTTATTATTACACGTTTTTGACGTTTCTAGTGTATTGCTACTTTTCAAGGAAAAGAGACCGTTGAAAAATAAATAATATTTCGCTGTCGTAAAGAAGCGATCACTCCCTCCCAAGACATTTAAACTCTCTGTTTCGGGGTGTATCATGCGTTCAAACCGCAGATTTCTACAAGGTATGATTTTCATCGTACCGTATCGTTTCGGGGCGTACGTACAAACGGGGGGGCGCCCCCACCAATTTTACTACAAAGTAAAAAAGATTTCTCCGTGCTATCCTTTCGTAGTTCTCTTTTCCTTGTTTTGGAAGGGGGTGACCGAAGAAGTTTTGCCCCTAGTCATAGAGAACTTCGTTTTACGAACGGAGTGATCAAAGAAGTTTGCCCCCCCCCCCCCCCCGGTCATGGACTACTTCATTTTTGGAAGGGGGTGACCAAAGAAGCTTTCCCCCACCCCCTCCCGTCATGGAGTACTTCCGCGGTCCCTGAGTATTAAATCTTTTTCTACTATTCTGTTGACCGCATGACACAACAAATAGTTAAATTAACATACTAAAGGTCTCTTTTAACTTGAAAATGCCTGGTAATTAGAGTTAATACCAGCATAATGCAAAAAAAAAAGATTATATGTGGCCCAAAAGATTATGCCCGAAGTAGGCCCAACCCTCACTGTTGCCCGCAAAATAAAAAAATTCTTACGTTTTTTTGCAATTTACAAATCTAATACATCTTTCTAAGTCAAAATTGGTATTAAATGTCATGATTTCATGAAAAAGCCATTCAATAAACCAATTCTAACTTAGAGAGATGTGTTAATGTTTCTAATTCTGTAAATAAATATTTGTTACGGTACGGTACAACATGTCACTGAGCTGCAAATTGCAAAAAAACGTAAGTAAAAAATTTAATTCGCGGGCTACTTTTGCGCATTCATCTTAAGAAGTATCACCGTGACCATAATAGATTATTTTTTATTAGGCCAATTTGTTATCTCAATGATCTGCCTCTCTCTAGTCCAGATAATCTTTTTCCTTAGGCGAGTATTATCTCTATATTCATCCTTCTGTGGCAATTCTCTACCCTTTCATTCGAGGGTTAAAAGCAGAGGTTTAACAATTTTCTCTATAAAGAATTAAAATGCTTTTAAAATTAGGAATCATAATAATAATAATAATGTCGAGATTTTCATTACACTTTATAAGAAAATGGTATTTAATTGAGAAGTTACTGAAAATAGTTTTTCCGTAAGATTGTGAGAATCAGAGGTTAAAAATTAGTTTATAATCTGTAGGTATTATTTTCGTTTTAGTTAAACTGTCGAAAAATGGTTTTAACCGCCTCCAGAGGTCCTGGTTTCCGATTTCCAATGGGGACAACATTTTCTGCTCGGTTTGTTTGGTGCTAGGCCTTGTTCTAAGTCCGCCTGGCTAGCTACCACCATCTTATCTAAGTCTGTCGCCATAACAAAAATGTTAACAGCATTGTTGTGTTTCGGCAGTTAGAGGTAAGATAGCCAGTTCCTCTGTGGTTGAGGATTACGGGTGAAGCTCGCTTCCACCTTCGGCCTGATCATCACTTACCATCAGATGAGACGCAGGAAAAGAGCTTCCCCGTTGTGGTTAAAAAAAAAGTAAATAATACCGATAGATTATAAAATAACCAAGTTCATAATTATACGGTGACATATACATTTCAAGCGTGTCATTACTCGAACTGCGACACAAATGACGTATGACGCAAAATTACTGAACACAAATGACGACTTTAAAAGTCGACCCATGTCAATTTTTGCGCTCAATGGACTTGCGACGCAACGAATTAGATAACGAGTTCGTCAGTAACTTGCTCAACAGAATAACCACTTTCTAAACAAATACGCGCTAGGAACAATAAGTGGCAAACATTTTTTAACTGACTAGTTAACCTGTTAATATCCCGACTTAAAATATTAAATTAAAAAAATAGCACCGCGTTTACGAAAAAAAATTTTTTTTTTCATATTGCAACACCCTTAACATTAAACCTTAACTGGCAACACAGCTAGACAGATCGGAAAAAACGGTTGGTTTTTTTTAAATCCTTACATCTATGTATAGAAGAAGCTAAATTCTAAGATTTATTTTTTTTGTCAATTTTAATTTATTATTTTCTCTTTTTAGAAAAATGACAGTTTCTTTCTGTTCCTTTTTCGCTAAATAGAATTTTGTACTTGTATATGCCGAACCATTTTTTTTCTCTCAATATTTTTTGGGACATAGGTTTGTTTTTATTATTAAAATAATTGAATAATGGCTTTGCCAAAGTTAAAATAAGATGATATTAATTTTGTTACATAATATTTTACGTACTAAAAACATTTTTAATCGGGAACTGCTTCTGTAAAAGTCTCATTTTGTAAACCTGGGTGAAGTGACCTGTCAAAAGTGTCAATCCCTAAGAACCAGGTGGGGTGACAGCTAATCAACCTAAACCACCTGGTACTCTCATAGGACGCAACTCAAGTTGTATAAATTTTAGTCAATTTATCATTAATTCAGACACCGTTCACACGATAACGCGCAACAATCGAGCGACCTGCACTGCCAGTTGCGCGTAACTTGTTGCGTCGCCGTCGAAAAGTAGTCTTCGACAAGTTGCGTCGTATGAGAACCGCCACAGAAATGTATATGCTAATGCATATGGTTGCGTCGGCGTTGAAAACTGTGTTTATTTTGGTCACCCCGTGTGAGAAAGGCCTAAAGTTTTCACGATGAGATTTTTAGAGAATTCACCCACAGTTCATTATTATAGACTCCGGTTGTGTCCGAAACTAATCGAGCAATTCGATAACATCACTTTTCTTCATATTCATTCCCTTTTCTTCTCAAAGACAGTTTTAATACAATTTTTTTTTTGAGAAGTTAAAAAAAATAAACCTATGTCCTTCCTTCATTTTTATAACCTACATCACAATGCGCCAAACGATCACAGATATTTTCAACCCTGCCACTAAAGTACCAATGCTGTCATATTTTTTTGAAAAGTACCACCTCACTTTTATTCTTTTAAAATATTTTTTTCAGCAATTTATTGAAAGTACCACCAAATGTTATTATAATTATTGGCAATATGCTGAATACTAGATTTAAACGTTAGCTAAGCCAAATATGTCTGTGGATTTAATCCACAAACAAGGGTTTTTAACCATAAAGCATGCTGTGGGGTATAAATATGTCGCCAACGTCCGTCGTAAGCTCTTTGCCAACCAGTACCCTAATTGCGTGACTTATTTTCGTAAACGATTATGACAAATTTGTTTCATATTGACAGTTCAACAACATTCATTGCGTTATTTACGTTGTTGAGCAATTTTTTTTTCCAACTTATGAAGCAAAGGATTAGCAATCTGTTTTAAAATCGAAACAAATTGTGATTGATCGTGTATTACGCAATTAGGGTACCGTTTATATTATTACTAATTTTACTTTTCAAGCAAATTATATACACAAGTATTGCCCGAAGAAGACTTTTCGAAATGTATTCCAAATGATTTCAGTACCCCTCAACTCTTGACAAATCGTAACAAAACTAATTGTCCAGTTAATGATCAAGCTGGCTGCTCGACAGTGAGTGGTCCGCACTTTAATAATGTGTAGAGTGCGCTTTAGCTAAAGAAGAAGAATTTTAAAGATGAGGTGTGCTGAAAGGTTAATATTTTAACGACGGCTTGATTTATTCTTATATCGATATGAGATAAGAGATATGTTAATCTCTGAGAGAGCGTATAGTGCCTTATTAATGGTTATATTAAGGGTTAAGGCATTATTATAACAGCATTGGCACTTACACTTTTACGAAGTACCTCTATTTAAAAAAGTAACGAGTGCATAAAAATATTTCGGGATTACACTTTTAGTGCCAAAGTTAAAAACTTTTTGGTATCCGATGAACTCGAGATTGAAAAGATATTTCAAGAAACTCATTGTTTGTTTTTCATTTGTTACACTTTTATGTCAATTTTATTTTACTTTATTAATTAATAAAATATTTCGCTTTGTCAAAAACATGGATTTCTTTAATGGTTAAAGAGCATTTGTAATATTGCAGAAATTATTGTATGCACTCAGTTTTTTTTAAAAAGATCCTCCTATTGCACACCATCCCACATCCGAAACACTTTTAATTAACAATTATTTTTAATAAAATTACCAAAAAACTTCAAAACTAGCTTTCCATAAACTATGTTTAAAAAACATTTATAATATTAATATTATAATAATAAAATTCTGACAGGTCGCCATTTTTTTTTTAAAGTGGTACTAGCAATTACATTAAAAAGTACCAGTTGGACGTGGAAATATACATTTTATAGTAGGGCCATTACATCACAGTTACGCAAAACACCGCCTCCATAAGGCCAGTTGTACACGACACACCGCAGAATAATCGAGTGGTCTTATACAAGCTTAATTTTTGTTTACTAAAAATCAGCTGTTACCTTTATTTTGACGAGATATGCGAACACAAATGTAGGGAACAGCTGATTTTTTTTTTCGTGATTTCAGCTTTGATCTTATAGTGAAAGTGTGTTCATAAGAGGCTCAGTGTAAACAAAAAATAAGGTTGTATATGACATGGCAAACCACCGGTTGTATGGAATATGGCGACGAGAGCGTACCATAGTGAGTTCAAGAAACTTCTCCGTGCAACCGTGCCTACACTCGGCGAATCAACCGTAGTTTGTTCACAGCAAAAAAAACGTGTTTGTACAACGGTTCTATGGATCTTAAATGCGAGCGAGAGGTTCGATAAAATGATTTATGATTCTATGTCGGAAGAGCACGTTAAGCCGTTGATCCCGGCTGTCATTCGTAGATCTTTGACAGCCGGCACGGGTAGTCAGAAGCCCGAAAGTCTGACAACCAGTCTAACCGAGAGTTATGGCGTTAGAACGTCTAATTTAAAAATGGACGCCCCTCCACTGCTAGTTCCATACATATTTCAAAAGTTTGTATAGACATTTTAGTGGAGGGGAGTGCAGTTTGAATTATATGATATCTACCCAGTAACTGGTCTGTGGAGGTCGTCGGAGTCGCTCCATGTAAAATACTGGTATTCGGTTAAACTGGAAGCCGACCCCAACATAGCTGTGAAAGGCTAGGCAGATTGATTTTACTGTAGCTTTGCGATTGTGATGGCCCCGAGTATAGTATTTCTCACTTAGCTGTCAAAATGGCGGCTCGTCATTATGCGTATTACCCATCTAATGTTTCTCGTTGTTCCGGTTTGTTGGACTTCTTTGCTTCTTCTGGGTTTATTATATGAGACATTGTGATGTGGCGTCTGGAATAACAAAAGATTTTTGATGTGAAAAATCTATAGTGGCGGGTCGGAGCGACTGTTGGCATCGCGAGGCCAACAGAAGCCATATTTATTTCCTGTCGTAAACTATCCTTTTATGCATATTACCTGTACATATTAATTTCGATGTTTCACATCTGTCAAGCGTCCCGCCACGGCTCATTTTTGACGTGAAACATCTATAGCAGTGCGTTAGACAGAGCGTATTGACGGTGTAGACAGTGTTGGTGTGCCGACGCGTCGCCACGCCAACAGTGCCAATGCCAACGCCAATGTTGGCGTCGATAAACTATCCTTTTATGCATATCGTTGGCGTAGGTGGAGAACTAAATAGCTAAAATTTTCTTGTTTGGAGAAAATTGCGATTTATATAAGCGGCATGATTAGGGTGTTACGGAAATGGTGAAAAGTCAATTTGACAAAAATCTAAGTTATTTAGTTCTCCACCCACGCTGACGATATTACTTGTATTTTTTTTTTAATACTGAATTGTAGCGATAGAAGACGGCTGTTTTAAAATGTGCAGAATGGAAAACTAGCTACGCCCCGCGATTTCACCCGCCTAAGTGTCGATCCCGGGATATCGGGATAAAAGGTATCCCGTGTCTTTCTCCAGGTCATTGTCTACCCATGTGCCAAATTTCATCCAAATCCGTTCAGCCGTTTTAGCGTGAAAGTGTAACAAACAAACAAACTCACTTTCCAATTTATAATATTAGTTAGGATATCGGCAAAATAAGGTAAGTGTTGCCAGACAAAATTGTGTTGCTACTGGAAAAAAAATAGGAACTAGGCCGTTTTTATACACAAAACTGTGTTACCACTGCAAAAAATCAGGATAATACCCCGTTTTTTTTAAAGATGGTAATAATTTCTTGAAAACAGTATCCACTTAAAATTCATTGAGTCACTCTTCACCATATGACCTACACCTACTATATTATTTGGGACCGTGCAAGTTGCAATTTGAGTTTACAGGAACAAAACCATCATTTGAGATCGAGGTCAAGAACAGGCTCAATGAGCACCATTTATCTATCACATAATTAATTTATCTGTCGTTCCTTAATTTTTAATTCTTTTAACCTATTGTGTTATAGTAATTTTATTCTAGGTGCATCGTCTTCACATATAATTATTTAACTAGTGTACCTATACAAAATATTGTAAATCATTTAAAAAGAGTAACGGTGGAATTTCTTGCCCATTCTTCTCCATACGAAATCTACCTTTTGGAAGGGGTCACTTGAATCAATTCTATTATTTTGTAAATTTTGACGTTCACAAGTGCCTTACAAGGGCCTATTTGAAATAAATGCTTTGACTTTGAATAAAAAATATAAAAAATCCTGAGCCTTATACGAAATATTTTTTAAAATTATATTTGAAGTTGAAAGTAACCAAAATGCCTCTTACCTCAGCCCCCGCTCCCCTCTAAAAGACAAACTGCACATAGTGCAATTCTTCCACTCACTCCTTCCCTTATCTTCCTTCACACGCACCGACGCAGCTACTTCTACTTCTTTCTTCTTCAAGGGGGGAGGCACTGCTGTCTCCTTCTTTATGGGGGGAGGTATGGACGTCTCCTTCTTTAAGAGGGGAGGGAGATCTGTCTTTGTTAGTTGAACTGTTAGAGTTTTGAGCGGGACTTTCTGGTCTGTGGCGATTTTTGGTTTTAGATCTAAAAAGGTACATAAAATAAATATAGATTAAAATTTGAAAAGGAAGAGAATTAATGTGGATTTTGTGAAACTAAAGGGCCGGCATCCAGCATGCAGTGTAACAGACCTGTTTCATTTTGATAGCTCAACAACATTCATTGCGATATTTAAGTTGTTGAGCAGACAAAGTCGGACATATGAAGCAATGGATTAGCAAGTTCCTTCAAAATTGTTCAGATTGTGATTAATCGTGTGTTACGCAAGTTGCTGATTTCTACACTAATCCTTGGTTGTGTATGGAATCTTTTTATAAGGGACACTAAACGCCTAACGGACACTAAAACACAATGGTAGTTTTATTGTTATTACAATTATGTAATAACAATAAAACTACCACTGTGTCTTGTTCAGTGTCCTCCAACCGATTAATTAGGTAGTTAATTGATTCAGGCGTGACCTTGCGGAAATCCATTATAAAATAATGAAGTGGATATATTTAGTAACCGGTTCCGCTTAGCTATTTCTAAAGAGTCTTAAAAAGACCCTGGAAGAAATCGACACGTGTATCACCTCTCAACGAGGCATCCTCCACGCCAAGCACTGAACGCAGTCTGCGCTCAGTGCTTGGTGTGGCAACACGCGGTGTTCTAGTTCGCGACAAGTCAATCGTCATCCCGAGGATGCCTCGTTGAGAGGTGAAACACGTGTCGATTTCTTTCAGGGTCTCTTTAAGACTCTTTAGAAATAGCTAAGCGGAACAGGTTACTAAATATATCCACATCATCATTGATTTATTAGGTTACTACTTTTGAGTTTAGGCAGGTATTTTCGTCTTAGCGTGTCGATTGACAGAAATAAGTAAGTTATTTAAGCCAAAATTCACCAATACGAGGTCCATTTATTGACGCAGTCGTTACTAATGTATTATGAAATGCACCTTTGTTCTGAAATACAGACCCTGGCCCAGTTTCTTAGTCTCCTCAGGAAACTTAGTTTTCATCGATAAACACATTATAAGCATTTTCCCAACTATGTCGGGGTCGGCTTCCAATTTAACCAGATGCTGCTGAATACCAGTATTTTACATGGAGCGACTGCATATCTGACCTCAACAACCCAGTTACTGGGTAACACGATAACTCTTGATAAGACTGGTTGTCAGACTTTCGGGCTTCTGACTTCCCGTAACGACTATCAAAGATCTACGAATGAGAGCCGGGACCGACGGCTTAAGGTACTTGCTCAAGGCACTGAAGGGTCTCGATATGGTAACACCCTTTGATAACCTATTAATTACTAGCAGTCTATCACAGATGAATCACTCCGCATTTTAGGTATGAAGCTTTCAAAATTCAATGAGCGTAACGTAGTCAGAAGATATAAGAGTTACGCGATAGAAAGAGAGGCAACTTCTAGGTGAATATAACTGAAGGTAATGAGCGCTGTGCGACCTGAATTGCACTTTATTGTGTCGTAGCAAGAGTCGCTTTTAATTTTAATGTTTTGCGGAGTGAACCATCTGTATCAATGTACTACCAAATAATTCTCACCTCTGGTCAATATGACGATATTCGGTACACCCATGACTTTATCGGGCGAGTCTGCAACACTCTTGCTGTCGACCTCTACAATCCGGCTAAGAGGCAGAGCTTCATCGCTGGAACCTTCAGAGTCGCTTCGAGTACACTTTGTTTGACGTTTCTTTACTCTCTTCCTGAATCTGGAAAAAAGGTGGTATGCATGAGGTCCTAGGTTCGATTCCCAGATTGGGCAAAATGTTATTGGGTTTTTCTATCTGGAATTTTGTCAGTAGCAGCCCGGAGTCTAGATTTGTGCCCGGGTGATGGCAATAGGCTCGCCCCCTATTACATGGGACTTGAACATAACTGGCGAAATGTGGGTGTACTATAGGTGCACCTCTGTCCGCAACCCTTCGGGGAATGTTGGTGGTGAAGTTCTGATATATCCAGTCAGTAGTCAAAACTGATGAAAAAGTGCGTTAAAGTCCGCGAGCACATTCGCAAGGTGGCAGTTTTATCACAACGGTAATATTTCCCCATTGTTTGTCTGGTTTGTTTTAGTATTTTTATGAGTATTTATTTTTATTTATATATAATTGGGAGTATGTATTTATATATTTAAATAAATATTTATTCAATACAATAGGCGTGGATATATTTAATAACCTGTTCCGCTTAGCTATTTCTAAAGAGCCATAAAAACCCTGAAACAAATCGACACGTGTTTCACCTCTCAACGAGGCATACAACTATTCTTTTAAATGAAATGATGTCAAGGCATATTTTAATCTAAATTAAATGCTCAATTTAAGTAACATAGTTTATTGAATAAGAATGAATATAATACCGGTCTATATAGCTTCGGAAATAACAATTAAATTTTTATCAAATACTGTAAGATAAAAATGGTTATTGTGGGTCATCCTTAGAAGATAGACCTATGCCATCGCGGACTTTTTTGTTGAACATTTTAAGGTGAACAATACTGTAGAACATAAATTTTATGTAACTTTTCGGATGTCCGCGGCGCACGCCAATAAAGTTCCCAGTCGGCATGATTTTTTGCGACATCTTCAACAATAATCGTCAAATTTCAGCCAATTTACACAAAACCTTAATTAATTATACACTAAAACCTTCCGCATGAATTCCGTCCATTGGAGAAAACTGTTTGAAAATCCGTTCAGTAGTTTTCGAGTTTATCGAGTTCAGACAGACAGACGCGGCGGGGGACTTTGTTTTATAATATGTAAGGATAAAAAAGAAAGAAAGAAAGAAATATGCAGTTATTGGCATTACGGCAAAGACAATACACCTAATAACTATAAAAAAAAAAACAGAAAACAATTATTGTAAATGCCAAAAGGGCCTCAGCTCAGCATATTGTCAGATGACAACACAAAGTGTACAACCTGACGCTGATTTTCAGCTGCAACCCACGAGTGCCATACGCTAGAATAATAAACAGTGAAGTGTGTGTCCGGTTTAATAAGTTAGGTATCGGAATAAATAATGTAATAAAACATAGGATAATATAAAGAATATACTGTAGTAATATACATGAGTGTGTTTGTTGTGCTCTGAATCATAATAACTACAAATAATAAATCTATCATCTTTTTATAGAAAGAAATTAGGTAGGACCTTCAAGGAAAAATCGTTTGACTGCGTTGTTCTTCTAAAACTTCGAAATGGAACGGATTTTGATGCGGTTCTTATATAGTGTTGACGTTATGACGTCGACCGGACTTCTTAGTGGGACATTAACACTAAAACGAACACAGGCATTCTGGATAAGTTTAATTACACGCTCCGTTCTTGAAAGCAGACAGAATAAATTGTTTATATATGGCAGACATGGCGGCTCGAACATTTTCAGCCTCCTTTTGATGGATTAATAAAAATTCTCTTAATTTAAATTTGAAAGTAAGGATAAATAAGTAGGTAAAACTAGCAACTTAGTCCAGCCCGTTCCATCCTTGATGTCCTCCCTCCGGTTGACGCCCTAAGCCAAGGTTCGTACCCCACAGAGGGGTGCCCTTAGCGAGCGTTCACCTAGTTTTAATTAGCATAGTTGAATAACCCCTGGCTGGAGGTTTTAAGTGTAGTAGTTTAAGGCACCGACTTCGTATCGGTTTCGTTATTTCATTTCCACCCCGTAAGGTTATAACACCAATCTTTGACAGGTTAACAGTTAAAATGGCAGGCCCTATTGACTAATGAAAACGGTTCCCTACATGAGGACCCTATGACATGCTTTACAGAAATCTCCTGCACCCCGCATAGGACCAATGAAAGATATCGACTAATGAAAAAACTTTTTTTACAAAAAATATAGCCGACTTCCAAACTACAAAGTGAAAAATAACTTTAATTTCGGAAGTCGGTGTCTTTAGATCAGTATTTTAGTTTTTTGACACCGACTTTAGTGATTTTTGACACCGATTTTAATTTATCTAAGTTACAATAGCCTAATGTCAACTGCCCATCACCTTTTACAAAATATTGCTTTTCCAGATGCAGGGACTTTAATAGTTGAGGAGTTCTCTAGGTATTTCACCATCAGCTCCACTGCACATAATATGAATTGTTACGAGCATCAATAGTTTACCAACCATATTAAAGTAATCGAATCGCAACCAATGAAATACATATTATTGAGTAGTTCTGGTGGCCATCTGTGTCCTTCATCATCAGTTCCACTTTACCAAATGGTGCTTTCCGAGAGTGGAGATTCGCAAGAGCAAACGTACTCGGAGGAAAGAAGTATTCCAGTAAGTGCTCGTATGGATCTTGACCATCTTCCGGGCGTTGGGATTGTTCTGAAAGCCGTGGAATACCTCTCCACTCCTCAAGCACCTCAGGACATGTTGCCCCTTGTCGCTACGTCACTATGTGCTAGCGATAGTTTTCGGGGGCCCATTATTGAGTGTGCAAGTCACCCCTGCAATTTTATCCGTGTACATAATAAAACTTTGATCAGGCAGGGGCCATAGTCCTTCCATAGTTCCAGGTCACCAGTCAACTTAAGCCACCCAAATCCATAGTCCAATAGCTTTGCTTCCATATCCTGCAATATTCGTACACCAACCGGGGGTTGTCTTTAAGTGCACTTGCATAGTGCATACAGGAATAATCGTCGTTGGTGCCTCATTCCATTTAAAATTGTCTAAGGGGCCTTTGCGAGTTGGCTTCGGCCCCTCGTACGCCAAAAAACCGGGACTCCATGTTCCCGAGACATTAAACATATAATAATAACTTTATTATCAGACAAATAAGACACATAAATAAAATACACAAAATAATCTTTTACAATAATAAACTAATACATATTAAAAACCTTATATAACTATGACACACGTAATGTTGACGGCATCGTGTATCGCTGCGTGGTGTCGCGTAACCGTCCTCGGAAACGTAGATATACGACACCTTTCGGCCAAAAGTCCTCTTTCAGGCAGGTCTACTGGAACTCGTACCACGAATGACTTAAAGTTGATGTTGTAGCGCGATTCCAACCTGTCAACCCTCAGAGTCCAGTTGGTTTTCACTTTCAAATACTGCACGAGTTCCTCAGTTGTAGTGGAGTAAAGTACAGCTGCGTCGTAGGCACAACAGGGCGCAGCAGCATATTGGGTCCACTCGGTGTGGTGCAGCACAGGTTACGAGAACAGGGCTTCTTCTTCTTCCCTTTCCTTTTTACTTGGCAATTCTGAACATAGGCGTTGCGAACTTTCGCGCATGTTCTCTCCCTCACACTCGCCTCATGTCACCATTAGGCTCCAAAAAAATGTTACTGCGCAGCCTTCTGCGCGAAGTTCGGAACTGTCAGTAATATCGGCCGTATTGTATAGACGAATCTCGATGTACCACATTCAAGGTTCCATATTCAAAATAATACTGGCATAACAAATGTCATGTATTGTATACTCACACGACACTGCTTACATAATTAATACCATGAAATTGCGATTCGAATGATTATAATTAATAAGCAATATGCTTTGTTACGGCTTATTCTCTTGTTTTAAATACCTACTTTTATCCAATCAGGGCACTGCACATAGAGTCTGGCAAGGGAAACTAGAGACTGAAAAAGCGCAGCAAATTTAAAAAACATCAGCATAGCAACCCTAAAATTTGTATGACATACCTGGAATAACCTAATTTGATACTTTAGAATTATTTGTTTAAAATCATGCTAACTATTATGTTCCAAATCAAAGAGAATTCGTCTGAATAAAATTACGACTTTAGGTATTATGCAGCAATTCGAAAGTAAAAAAAAAAACAATATTCTGTAATAATTTCGGTTAATATTCACTAACATAATCAAAATCTGAATGTAAAACTTCCATGTGGTTAAATGCTGTATCAAGATTATAACAAGATACCAACAACACTCCATCTTGTTTTAGCAAATTGAGGTTGACATTAATAAAGGCTTGCCACTTTAAAAAAAACTGCAAAAAAATCGAGTGTCTACTTTCGTTTGCCAGACTCTAGCTGTGAGTAAGGTCTATTTTTATAACCTTGTTCCCAATTGATGTTATTTCTACTTAAACAAACATCAACTTTATGCATGTGCAAATAAAGTTGATGTTTAAGTAGAAATAAGTTGATTTATAGACTGAATAGTACTGCTGAAAAAGTAAAAAAAATATTAAGTTGTAGGGAAAACTTAACCTTATGTGTAAGACGTGGGTTTCCACAACACCACCACACCACTATTTCAACATAAAGTTAAAAAAAAACCGTGTGACATAATATACGTTTTTAATAATTTCAAAATAAATACTTTTAAACATGTTTAAGAAAATATATGAAAATTGACCAGCCAACCCCCCCCCCCCCAAACTCCGAAACACTGGTCGTCTCGCCCAAGATACAGGCTGTGCCTAGTTTAAGACCAACGATACCTCGTAATTGTAATTTTGAATATATAAATAAACGATTTCACTTTACATTAGAAGTCTATGGTCTGAAAATAACTTCGTAAATCTCTCAATATTGTGCGTACAAACTTAGATTTGCAATCGAAAAGTATCGGAGAACATGTTTTTCAACTACAATGTTAAGTTTGTATTTGGGATAAATTCATTCCGACTACGGAACCCTTCATTGTGCGTGGTCCGTCACGCAAATGGCCGGTATTTTTATAACATGAGATTAGTGTTGTGTCTTATGGCAACTCTTCTGGTATCTGGTGTGGTCACTAAATATCCAGGCTTCTAGCTTTATCCACAACGAAGTTAAAGGGGGTGGAAAATACCCTGAATGGCTTCGAGAAAACTAAAGTGAGTTTGTTTGTTTGTTGGTTACGCTTTCACGCTAAAACGGCTGAACGGATTTGGATAAAATTTGGCACATGGGTAAACAATTACTTGGGTTAGGAAATAGTATACATTTTATCGCAGTAGTACGTTCCCGTGGGATAATTTCCGACCTCCACGCGAGCTAAGCCGCGGGCAAAAGCTAGTATCTTATATTAATATTATAAATGTGAAAATGCCTATGACTGCCTCGTTGGTCTAGTGGTCGCAAGCGCTACTGCTAAGTATGAGGTCCTGGGTTCGATTCCCGGGTCGAGCAAAATGTTATTGGGTTTTTCTATCTGAAATTTCTCAGTAGCAGCTCGGAGTCTGGATTTGTGCCCGGTTGATGGCAATAGGCTCGCCCCCTATTACATGGGACTTAATTAAACATAACTGGTGAAATGTGGGTGTGCCTGCTACAGGGACACCTTCTGCCCAAACCTTCGGGGAAACAAGGCGTGATGTTATGTTATGTAAATGTGAAAATTTGTGAGGTTGGACGGATATTTGTTAAACTACTGAACGGATTTCGATGAAATTTGCTGCTGTGTGCCCAGCTAGCATAAAACCTGGATTAACACATACAATACTTTTTACCCCGATATTCCCACGGGATCGAAACTTATGAGAGTGCAACCGCGGTGCGCAGCTAGTATTATTATGTTCAGAATGTGAGTCCCGCTTCAACAAATATTTTTTATTTTTGGTTCTATCTATGGTGTTGCTTACCGTTTCCTTGGCCTCTTATAAACCGCCCCAGCCTTCTTCGTCTTAGTTTCCTCATTATTGTTGATATTGATGTACTTCTCACAAGTGACTGCAGGCTTCTGAGCCTCCTCGCTGCTTGAGATCGAGTCACTCTTGTCACAGGCAAACAAGTCCGTTTCGTTGCTGAGATCATTACTGTCGATTAGGTCACTGTAATCAATTAAATAAATGTTTAAATGGTAATCCCTCCATATTACTGCCCAAGATACAAGCTCGACTAATTTGGGGCAAATGTAAAATCTCAGTAATATTTTGTAATTTTTTGATGTGAAAACTTCTTTAGGCGCGTTGGGCATTTTTGAGATGGGACTAAACCATTGATTTCGCGACACTGTGACGACACCAGCTTTTGCCCATTAGAAAGACTTCAACGTGTTGATTACCGCGGTGCCGATTTTTTTTCAAGTTTTCACTTCTGTCGGCACTCGCGGAGTACCACTGTTTTTTTTAAATCTCCCTATTCTTTTTTAATACGGGGTTTGTGGCTAAGTAATAACAGCCGCACGGGTCGATCGATCAGGTTAAGCTACGCTTGCCGCTGTTGGTCCGTGGATGGGAGATCTTTACATACCAAGACCCTTATGTGCCTCGGAAAGCATGTTAGGTCGTTGGTCCCGGCTATCATTTGTAGATCTTTGACAGTCGTTATGGGTAGTTAGAAGCCCAAAAGTGTGACAACCAGTGTTACCAAGGGCCACTGTGTTACCTAGTAACAAGGTTGTGGAGGTCACATAGGCAGTTGCTCCATGTATAATACTGGTATTCAGCTGCATATAGTTAGACTGGAAGCCGACCCCAACCTAGTTGGGAAAACGCTAGGCAGATGATGATTCATTTTTAAAACATTATTGTTAACATTTTTATTAAAAAAAATTAAACTAAAGAAAATATTAACTCATTGGCATCAGGAACAGGGTTCGAGCTCTAAAGAGTTGAACCTCCTCACTATGTGTGCCATGTCTAGGATTATAGCATAGCAACTAATCTGTGGCATAGCATAATCAGCCTATAATGTTCCCACTGCTGGGACACAGTTCTCCTGTTTCTGTGAGAGGGAGTGGGCAATAATTCACCACGCAGGCCCAGTGCAGGTTGGTGGATGTCACATGCCCACGAATTTTTGGTTTTAGGTCATGCTGGTTTCCTCAAGACGTTTTCCTTCACCGTTTTGAGAGCAGTGGTGATTAAATAAACTACACGTAGTAACGCGACTGACTGGGTTCGAACCCACAGTGTTGGAAATTAAACCCAACTCAACATTTTGCACGCGGTCTTAACACGCAGGCAACATGATCAGGGCGTCATCGGTAAGCTGAGGCCAGGCGCGGCGGCGACAAGGCTCAGTCCGATGACCACTCGCTTCCACTGACTCCATCACGACCAACGATTCTCCTCTCTAACTTCATGTTTAATTATTTGTCCGGGACAGTTTTGTAGTTTGTAATAAGATCGGCAATATAACAAGCCTTATACAATACAGTCCACTGTTTTCTTGCTCCCCGCACTAACACACGGCCTACAAATTGTAAGTCGCGGCCAAAACCAATGGGCCACCACTGCTCTCCGCTCTCTTGAATTCAATTATATTATATTTAACCAGATTCGAGTATGTTTCTGAACCATTTTTTTAAAGTTTGTACCTGTTTGGAGTGTTAATCATAATATTAATGATCTCATTAACTTTCATCATTGAAATTTACTCAAATTAATTCATGCTCATAGAATACAAATATCTGCAAACTAGTTTAAACATTAAAAAAAACAGGAATAAATACATAAACTGTTAATTAAGTAACTTATTAATAAGTAATTTCTATGCAATATTCCAGCTAAATAAATATTCTAAATATATTCATAATATTCAAACCTGCATAGATACAATGTAATATTGTCAAATTATCTTATAACATAGCATAACAAGCCATGAAGTTGACGGAATCAATTGTGAAATTTGTCCTTGAGATTGACCAATAGATTTCACGCTCAAACTCATTGAAAATCAGCTTACCTAATAATGTTATACAGTATAAGGATATGATATACATAAATAAATACTAAATAGCTGTTGGATTTTGTGGTTTAACATAAAAATATGGTAAAATAAGATGTGAAAATTACCTGTGGTCGGACACATCACTTTGAGCTTCTGTCTCCAATTTCTTTATTTGAAATGTTATATTTATCCTTTTATATATCTCCTCTGTTATATTCAGACATTTTTCATACTTAGAATCCAGCCGATCGCTAGGCACCGACCAAATATCTTTGTTACCCCCCAAAGCAGACATTTTGGGGAGTTTAACACAACTTACAAGATTCCTATTGGATAATTAATGGAGTTTTCCTGTTCCTTATTCCTTTTAGACGGTTTTCACAACGAGAGTTGAGCAACACAGCCATATTTGTGACGGCAAACGGATAGTTTTATGTCGAAATGGTCAACCACTGCCGCCTATAAAACCGAGTTCAAATAAGCTTGTCTGACCAGTTTTCACACTTGTTTCTAACAAAGAACAATAAAAACACGCCTTACACGCCACCCAAATGCATTTTCCACACCCAGTTCACGAGAAAACACGAAGAAATAGCTGTTTCCCAAACAAAGAACTTTATATCAACAATTTTATGGCTCCATAAACCCGTCACAAGCACAGATATTTGCAATTAAATTACTCTGGACATGAAATAAGCTCTAAGACTAGATAAAATTATGGTTGTTACTATTAACGTAGTATTTTAACAATAATTAAACAAATAACAATAAAAATAAAAACTAAGTTGCCTTCCGGCTTTTTTTAGATATCTTGACGTTTTTAATATAGTGTTGCTGCTTGTTTGATTAATTGCACATAATTTTAATATAATTTTTGCCATAGACAATCTTATTTTTATTTGAAACAATGAGATCATGTGGCTGGCGAAAATAGAGTTTTATGGAGGGCAACATCGGAAAAATATGTTTAGAAACTTTATGGTTTTCGTTCAGATACCATTCTAGTAACACATCAAAATAAGAAGTTAATTTTATTTGGATTTTTGAAAACAAGAAACCAAATAAATATGAATCAGTATTCAGAAATTATCTTTAAGAACAAATAAGGTAGCTCTTGTTTGATCACCATTCTTTAATCAGGTTCAAATAAAGTATCACATAGAATAATCTTTTTAAAGTTCTGAACGAAAGTTATAAAAAAGAAATTCCCGCCAAATTCTGTCAAACGCCATGTTGTTTGTTGATAACGTATCATCATTCACACATTTCACACGATTTGCAATTCTAAATTTCTAATATTATTTCTACGGTTGTGTAGAATCATGTCTCTTCAAACTTGATTTTAAATCATCGTTTTAATTGCACTTCCTTCTAAATGTGATGGCTTAATTAAGAGATATTGAAGTGGCAAAAAGTGCATCCATAATGGCACCACGTAAAAATTTTAGTAGAAGTAAGACTGTAGCTAAAATTGTGACTGGAAAGAAAGTGCCGTGTGGTTTCTGCCAACGCGAAGTGGACGACGAGTTAACCTACGGGAAATTGTACGCTATTGGAGACATACAATGTCATTATTTTTGTGTCGTAAGTTTCTACTTTTCTTTTGATTATAGCTCTATTATTTTTCATTAGGTTGCTTGTTAAAAACATTTTCTACTTACTCCCATGCTTTCAAACGCTACAGGTGCAGCTTGCACACGCATACCTAATATTAAGGTCAGTTTATAACCTTTCGTCTGAAACGATACTGCTACGTAAACAAAAACA
This sequence comes from Omphaloscelis lunosa, assembly GCA_916610215.1. NCBI lineage: Eukaryota > Metazoa > Arthropoda > Insecta > Lepidoptera > Noctuidae > Omphaloscelis > Omphaloscelis lunosa. Next base: position 8,249,561 of record OU744270.1, read on the forward strand.
ACTAGCATCGCAACTATAATACTAGTACCTATCTAGCTATACTAGCGAATGCTAGTCAACTGCCTGGTTAACATTTTTAAGACTAGTTCCAACCTTCTTGGTATATTATTTTTAGGTGTCTCTTACAGAGCAGGTCCAATAATAATAAAACCACTTTCATTTGTCAGGCAATCAAGTTTTTCAGCTCCCCATTAACCCAAAAATGTGTTATTATATATTAAAGTTCTGATGCATAGTCAGATCTTTCATATAAAACTCTTGGTAATCGTTAATTAATTATTATCATCATTAAAATCAAAGAAATGGGTTTTCTACATGTTTTTGTTGACAGAATAACAGACAAAATGATAGATTGTGATTGTTTATCTGTCATTTTGTCTATTCTTCTGTCGACAAAACCTGTTTCTATTGTGGTCCACAGTAGAAAAGCATAACCACAGTAGAAACGGGTTTTGTCGATGGAAGAATAGGCAAAACAACAGATAAACAATCACAATCTGTCATTTTGTCTATTCTTCCATCAAAAAAATCCATTTCTATGGTTGTCATGTGTACGCGTGCCGGTGAGGCAAAGTGGAATAATCTCTATGAAATTCAAAATTTCTTGTTTTTTGCAAATAAATTTTGTATATCATGGGCTACATTGAAAGAATCACCTGAAGTTATGCTAAAGTAGACATTAAAAAATATGCCTCTTTGAGAGGTTGAACAGGTGTTTATAGCTCTTTAGGAATCGTTAAGCGGAACAGGTTACTAAATATATCAACGTCTATTGTATTTTATAATGGATTTCTGCAAGGTTACGCCTGAATCAATTAACTAACTACAGTAAACATTGACAGTTCTCAACTTTAAATTCTAAATTCAGAATCAGAATGTAAAGCTATGGTTTCCTAGCATATTAAAACAACATCATGAGAATTTGTAATTTTCATCAATATCATCATTAAGGCACAGATGAAAACAAATAGATCACTCCGCATTTTTGTTATGAAGCTACAAGAACGCGGTGAGTTTGACTTGCTGGGGCAATTCAGTCAGTGTAACATAGTCAGAAGATCTAAGAGTTATGCATTAGAAAGAGAGGTAACTTCTAGGTGAACATAACTGTAGATAATTAGTGCTGTGCAACCTGAATTGCACTTTAATGTGTTGTTGCAAGAGTTGCTTTTTATTTAAATGATTATGCAGGGTGAACCGTCTGTATTAATCTGTGATTAAGGGGTCAAAAAATGCTCTGTATTTGGACAGCCGTTATTGTGTGACTATGACTGTTCTCTGCTTTCTTATGATATCAATACTTTAAGTCAGCTGCGATAATTTCTGCTAACATTTCAGCTGCTGTCCTCATGCCTGGTACAGAAGGCTAAAGATGAGGACGGACTCTTTGGATTTGTTTATGAAGATATCCTCACCGAAATTGAGAGGGCTAAGAAACATGTAAGTAACCTTTAAAACAGCAAGAATATTAGGTTGGGTTTTTCTTCACAAAACATTGGGATTTCTTGAATATAATATGTAAGTATGATATTAAAGTATTTACACACTAGCCACGGTTTCACCTGCATAAGTCTCAATCCCTTGGGAATATCAGGATTAAAAGAATCCTATGTCCCAACCCAGGTCGTCCACCCAAGTGCCAAATTTCATCCAAATCCGTTCAGCCATTTTAGCGTGAAAGTATAACAAACAAACACACAAAAAATCAAATTTTTTCTTTTTATAATATTTGTTTAGATAGATAAATCTTCCGTAATAAATTTTCCTTATAATGGTAAAAACCACATCAAAATCCATTGCGTAGTTTAGAAGAACAACGCAGTCACAGACACTACGCGAAAAGCGACTATAGTTACCCGACTACGGCAAAGCAAAAAGGAGGGTTATGATTTTGACCAGTATGTATGTAAGTTTGATATCTGTTCCCTCATAAATTCTAAACTCCTCATCTTAATTTGACGAATGAGGTATCGTTGGAAGCGTCTTGATCGTCCACTGGTTATAGGCTATGTGACGTCAAATTATATTGAATATGGCGCGCTCTAGAGGACAAAGTCATGAACTAAAAAAAAAGTAATCTGCCATGTTGGGTATCAAATTAAAGGAATTCGTTATTTAAAAAATATGTATATTATAACCCCTAAATAATTTAAATAATAACTAGCTGCGCCCCGCGGTTTCACCCGCATAAGTCTCGATCCCGTAAAAATATCGGGATAAAAAGTATCCTATGTCCTTCTCCGGGTCAAGGTCTATCCATATCCCAAATTTCATCCAAATCCGTTCAGCCGTTTTAGCGTGATGTCGTGACCAAGGGAAATAGGGATTCATTTTTATATATATAGATAAAAGTTAAATAAAACTAAAACTCAACTACGACAAAAAACTCATCTAAAAAAAGTGGTCGCACGAAAAATACTTGTATAGAACATTGGTCCGTAACCTTTTCTAAATAAAGAGCACAAACGCGTTTAAAAAAAAAATACTTCCGAAACCTTTAAAGTAAAAATACTTGCATAGAACATGGATCCGTAACTTAATATAAATAAAGAGCACAATCGCGTTTACAAAACCTTTAAAGTAAAAAATACTTGCATAGAACATTGATCGGTAACTTAATATTAATAAAGAGCACAATCGCGTTTACAAAACCTTTAAAATAAAAATAAAAATACTTGCATAGAACATTGATCGGTAACTTAATATTAATATAGAGCACAATCGCGTTTACAAAAATGAGGTTTCGTCATGGTGTCGCAAAATCATTGCTTTACTCCCGAATCTCAAAAATACCCAACGCGCCCAAAGAAGTTTTCACTTCAAAAACGTATAAACAAGATATCACAGACAGACATTAAAAATCCGGAGTCACACGTAATCTGTTCGATTTATAACTCCGATTTATGAACACCTCTGACTCCGGATTTAAATGGGTTTTAGTTTTTATAACATGTGATATTGATGGATGTATTAATTATTTCAGAGATGTTCATACTGCAGTCGCAACGGCGCCAACCTGGGGTGCTCCGTGTCACAATGCAGGAAACAGTTCCATCTGCCATGCGGCAGGGAGCGCAATGCTGTGTCACTGTTTTACGGGAATTACAAGTGAGTTTAGTGTAGAAATTGACACTGACAGGATCAGGGCGGGTCTGCGGTTAGTCTTCTGTCAGAAACAGAAAAAATACTGAAAGAAAGAAAGAAAAATATATATTTGAACATGCACAGGAAATGGACATGTACAACAAAAAAAAAAAAAAAAATTAAACTAACAAAATCATGAAAACAATAACAATAAAAGAAAATAACATTAAAACTAACATCATAGTGAAAAAATACAATAGACGTGGATATATGTATTTAGTAACTTTTCCGCTTAGCTATTTCTAAAGAGCCATAAAAAACCCTGAAAGAAATCGACGAATTTCACGCAATTTGTACTAAGTACAAATTGCGTTCACGTGGCTGTATAGCTATAAATGCGTTTGCCTTTCGGCACAGATGATAAATAGAAAATTGGCGGCAAAGCTGAAAATTCATCTTGATTTGTTATTTACATACATTATAAAGTATGTTTTATTTCCCTGCATTCTTTTGAGAAAAGCACTATATATGTCTCGGCGAAGATGGGAATTGCCTGTTTCTTATTAGTGAAGTCCTCGCCTACGGCTCGGCCTTTAAACTCATACTCGACCTGCAATTGCTTAAACACTTGACATACTTTCCAGGTCATTCTGTCAATCTCACGCGCCGAAACAGAACATCCCAGCCGTAATCATGGCGAAGGCGCAACAGAGGAAGATATCCGACAACAAAGCGAAGAGGAAAGATCCTAACTTTAGAGATTTGAAGGAGTTGTCCATCAGCTGTAGTGGGGATAATGGTAAGTTAAACCTATTATTTTATTTATAGCCTCTTTTCATAGTTACAGTTGTATTACAAAAAAAAAACGTTTTATACCAGTTCTGAGTCTCTGTGTGCCTTTTGGCAAAGGCCTACTCCGACCCCTTCCAATTCTCCCTGTTCCTTGCATGTCTAACCAGCGCTGGTGACGTTAGGTTCGTCCGAATTCCCAGCTATTCGCTGAGCAATGACCTGCACGCGTAGCATGACCACGGTAGAAACGGGTTTTGTCGACGGAAGAATAGACAAAATGACAGATAAACAATCACAATCTGTCAGTTTGTGTATTCTTCCGTCGACAAAACCCGTTTCTACGGTGGTCATGCTACGCGTGCTGTTCTTGCACAGATGCGACGCACAGCTAAATTTTTGTTGTTATTTGTTACAAAAGTAGTTAACTGTCCGTTTTTGTTATATTTTTGTTGTCATTTGCCAATGTTGCAACAGTAATTACCTACGCAATATTATCTTTGGTCCGTGGCCTTGACATCAACCAATGAACCAGTGTTATAAATAATTACTATGAACAATATTGTCAAACTTTTTTGTTTGATTGAATACGAGGCTTTTGGCTACTTTTGTTTTGTGTGTATTTTGTGTACTTAGTTTTTTAAAATGTCCATGTTTTTATGAAAAATAAACAACTTTTCTATGTCTTTCCCGCTGTCCTCACCAAGTCATTCTGCCATCTTTTCAAAGGTTTCGCTTTCTTTTTCTTCCCCTTCCTAGGGTACCATAGAGTTGTTAAACCTATTATTTAAAGTTTTCAGCTAAGGCCACTTGTCGTTTCAATGTGAGCTCGTTGTCAAAGGCGACACTGTTATGACGTTCTAATATACAATACGCGCCACGAAAGATGAGACTTGACCGCGCCCCCCGCCGCTCCTTCCGCCGCCCCGATGACGCCCCGGCGCAGACTTCATACCGCTAAAGAGACCCATAAATCGTCTACTGCGCAAGTCAAACCACGTGGTGTGTCAAGTCTCATCTTTAGTGGCACGCACTGTACATAGTTGGCTCAGAAGACCCATTGAAATAGCTATCTTCGTCATTTTGCTATGTGTTATGTTTCGTCATGTCCTAGAACCAATAATTCGAAGACAATATCTACCAACCGGCACTGGGCTCGCGTGGTGGATTACGATACTCTCCCTCTCACAGAGAGGAGGCCTGTGTCCCAAATAGAGAAAGTTGGGGTAGGCCTACGCCGAAAATCCTAACTAATATAAATGCGAAAGTGATTTTGTGTGTTTGTTACGCTTTCACGCTAAAACGGCTGAACAGATTTGGATGAAATTTGGCACATGTGTAGACCATGACCAGAATTAGGACATAAAATATTTTTTATCTCGATATTCCCACGGGGTCGAGATTTATGCGAGTAAAACCGCGGGGCGCAGCTAATAAATAAAAACAATGGCACTCCGGGAGTGACGACAGAAGTGAAAACTTGAAAAATTGGCACCGCGGTAATCAACGCGTTGATGTCTATACTCTACACACCGCGGTAGTCAACGCGTTGATATATTTTACTCCACGCACCGCGGTAATCAACGCGTTAATGTCTTTTTAATGATCAAAAGCTGGTGTCATCACGGTGTCGCGAAATCAATGGTTTAGTCCCATCTCAAAAATGCCCAACACTCCCAAAGAAGTTTTCACTTCAATCATTTCAAATATTATTATTAAATGTGCCGCATCACATTAATACTCATATACCAACATATTTTAAACTAAATTTTGCTTACAGGCACTTAAGAATAATACAATTATATATGAATTAATTCAAATAATAAACAATAATATTAATGATAATGAAATGTGTAATAATAAACCAATATTCTAAATTATTAATTAATGTGCTTAAATTGTTCTATGTACTATGTAGGTAGCATAAAGCCATTTTTATTCATGTCCAGTAACATATATGAAGGATCTTTGACGATTATTTCAATAAAATCTACCTTTTCAACTAAATACTTGATTAATTTCTCACACAAAGGAAGCCTACCATGGTACCATTATAAAAAATCAACTAATTCCTTCATTTTCCAGTCTCTGAAACGGACGCCCAATCAGTATGTGTAATCTGTTACGAAGCAGTCGACGGATATCCAACGATCAACACTTTCTGGCCGCCATGCTGCGCGCGCGACGCTTGGTTCCATAGAACTTGCTTGCAGGTAACAAAACTTCTTTCTATCTTCTTTTTCGTGTTGTCAATGACTAACCTGGTGTCAGAGTTTTTAAGTTTCATATTGAGACACGAAGCCACAAAATTCCATCTAGAGAGATGTAGCCGGTTTTTTTTAGATCGAATTTTGTTACGAACCACGCATCATAGACATGCACACAAATCCTGCCTTTATCGACCCTGACGGCCTCATTACCCTCCTCCAGGAGAGCAGTAGGGAAACCAGCACAGTGTACAAAAATAGACCCCTCCCGTCATTCCGACCTCGCCGCCGAGGTCCTTTGCGATCGCGACCGCGTCCCCGAGTAAATGATACTCCCCCCCGACCCTTGCTCGATAACGAGGTGCCAGCAGTTGTTGCAGCTGAGCACGTAGCTTTAAATTCCCCGACTAATAATCATGATCAAAACTTTGATCCAGCCCGTCCCATCCTTGATGTCCTCCCTACGGTTGACGCCCTAAGCAAAGGTTCGTACCCCACAGGGGGCGCCCTTAGCGAGCATTCACCTAGTTTTAATTAGCATAGTTGAATAACCCCTGGCTGGAGGTTTCAAGTGTAGTAGCTTAAGGCACCCACAGGAAAGCCCGGTTAAGTAGTCATGATCTCAGAGGTCAACTACGAGATGACCTACCTAACAAAACCACAAATCCTGCATCGCACAATTAGAGTTTACCGCGCGAACGACATATATACAAGATTCCGACTTCAATCGTTGGACAGTTGCCCGCCAGATACGACATCCGCCTGGTCGGAGGATCCTCCCTTTTCTATAGAGGATGTGTGAACTTTACACCCTGTTCCTCATTCTACTAAAAGGTATTAGAAAATTCTAGACCCACTTACCGAGGGTCCTTCATAATTCCTTCTCAGTCACGAGATAATAATTTTTAAAGGAGTAGCGCTAGTGGATCATTGGGCGCCCCCTTCACGTCAATTCTATATTTCATGAACAGATTCGAGTTCGTAACTAGTCTGCAGTCTAAAGCAGCAGAATTGCAAGCTCATTTGCCCTTGGTCTGGCAGTGGTGATAACGATTTTTCATCAAGTAGGCTGTCGGTTAGCTTTCTAGATAAATCCGGACCAAATAATAATTCAATGCAATATTTTACATTACAACCGAGACACAAAATGCTCTCCAAGGTACAGAATTACGTAATTTTAATGAAAACTTTGGTAAAATACGGGTATTTTACGGTCACGTGAACGGGCACCGTCAGTTGAGACTGGTCATCTCTTATCTGCCAGGGCTTATTTTTAATCTTATATTTTCAATTGCTTTTGATTATTTTTTGTACATTGTTCTCACATATAGAAGCAACAATAATGATGTACCCAGGATTTTGTAATATCTATATTTAAAAGAGTGTACTTGGAGTTTCTTGCCCGTTCTTCTCCATAGAGATCTACGTTTTGGAATGGGCAATTAGCTTCAACTTTCTGACTAACTGACCGACTCTTTAAAAATTCAAAAGTGCCTGTAAATGGTTTAATTGAAAAAACTGCTTTGAGTTTGAGTCATTTATATAAATTACGGTAAAATTACCGGCGACTTAAATATTAATTTGTGCTTTCTTCTGCTCTGCCTCTGCACATAGATGATATTTATTATAATCCATGAGATTGTGCAATTCATATCTTGAATTGGGAATTAAGTTTTAAGGATTTTTAGTACGCATGAGTCGCACGAGTCCAGTTTTGTTATTTTTTAAAGTTCCAATACTGCTTATATCTCTGGCAAATTTCATTCAAATCCATTTATCCGTTAATAGTGAAGTAGTGACATACACATGATACACACGAACATACTTCCGTATTTGTAGTGTTTTAGTGGGTATGACTGTATGAATACGTTGAATACGTTTTTACCGAAAATTTTAAAAAAAACGTAACGTACGTACTTAAATTACGTAAAATATTTTTTTTTTTACCGTTTTACGTCCCTAGGTAGAGAAGGATCGCTTGGTCACCCATTATAAAAGATCGACCGTGGCATCATTTTAATAAAACCCATCAACACTTATTTAGCCACGAAATCTTCTGAAATTAAATGAAATGATTTTGTTTTCAGTAAATAGGTTTGTACAAACATTTTTACACGTCAATAATATTTTAAAAAAATAGATAAGGTCGGCGTTTCCTATCTGACTACTCTGAGACGAAAGGCCGAAACAAACTTAGAGGTCACTGTCTCTTTTAAAGTCCAGACATAATCTTGGTCAGATCATGTGAAGACCATGTAGATTAGTGTCTGAAATAATCTTTTGAGTTAAGAATCACACAGATTGAGTGGAACTCAAACTCAAAGCATTTATTTCAATTAAACCATTTACAGGCATTTTTGAATTGTCAAAGAGTCGGTCAGTTAGTCAGAAAGTTGAAGCTAATTGCCCATTCCAAAACGTAGATCTCTATGGAGAAGAACGGGCAAGAAACTCCAAGGACACTCTTTTAAATAAAGATATTACAAAATCCTGGGTACATCATTCTTGTTGCTTCTATATGTGAGAACTATGTACAAAAAATAATCAAAAGCAATTGAAAATATAAGATTAAAAATAAGCCCTGGCAGATAAGAGCACGCATTTGTCAGTAATCGTGCATTTCAACTCAGAACTTAATGAGCTCAAAGATTCGATGAACAATACCAAACAAAGGACATTTGGGTAGGCTACTTAAATAAATTACTCAAACAATTAAAATGATTAAAACTAACTGAGAAATGAACAAACAAACCAATGACCCACACAATCTTCACCTTCACAATAATTAAAATAATATAATACTTTACAAAACAAATATTCATGTCTAATCATTCTAACATTATATCTAAAATTTGTTTTAATTCCAGCGCATGGCTCTAAGTGCAGGTATGCACTATCTGAAGTGTCCACTCTGCAATGATAAGGATAACTTCTACCAAGCGGTTCTCACACAAGGATACTATGTTCCTGACAGGTAATTATATTAAATTCATATCAGTCCTAAAGGAGGATTGGAAAAAATCATGTCATTTTTTTTTATTCTAATTAATCACGATCTTTTAATCATGCAGTTTAACTATATTTCTGCGTAAACGGAACGCGCCCTTGGGTGTTAGAGAAAAGGGGAATTCCTGCGCAGTGTTTTGTAAACTTTTCATGCAATTACCATAGTCAATTAAGAAACCGATTGGGAATTGAAAACGCTGGAAAACTAGTTTTTAACTGACTTCCAAAAAGGAGGAGGTTATATGTTCGTAGCTTTTTTTTTTATGTATGTCCACCGATTTCGCCGTCAATTATGGACCGATTTATTTTTTTTTTTTTTCTTCAGCAGGTTATGCTCTCAAGGTCCCATATAAATTTTATTAACTATCCAAGCAAAGTACAATAATACGTATTTTTTCCCCACTTAGTATGTGGATGATATGATAAGTTCCTGTCACTGTTATTTACATAGCAGGTAGTAAGTAGTATTTGATTTTTTTTGGGGTAGGTACCACAACTAAAAACTGACAAATAAAAACTTTTCCAAAAATAAATCAATCGACTTCCATAAAAAAACACTTTGTCTTTGGTTTTGAATTTTCGTTTTTTTCCACCGACTTCCGAAATTGAAGTTATTTTTCGCTTTGTTGTTTTTTTTTTTGGAAGTCAGTTGTTTTTTTTTTTTTGTAAAATGTTTTTTTGTTCAAGCATTATAAAAATTTAATGGTATTGATTTTCCAGATGTAAAAGACCCTGGTCTTTAACATATAATTTCTAAATCTTTTTTTTAATGTTGATTTCTGTGAAAGAAAGTAAAATTAAACACATTTAATTAAATCATCAATTTTTATTGAAAAAAATATTTGATTGAAATCAAAATGATTTAATCGTGTCAACCCTGGTCTAAAGCATGACGTTTTACCAAGGAGTCGGAAACTACACAACACCCTCTTGCCAAAAAGAGAAAATTAATTGTAGTAAAAAAAGAAAATAATTAATTAATTAATATATTTAGACAACAAGTAAAATGGACTCAATATGTTGTAGTGGTTCGAACTAGGGATGTAAAACGGTAAAATTACCCTGGTATAATACGGTAAAAAATGTTATTTTACGTAATTTACGGAATTTTACGGTAAAATATGGTAATTTTCGGTAAAAAAAACGTATTAAACGTACTCACACAGTCATACCCACTAAAACACTACAAATACGGAAGTGAGTATGTTCGTGTGTATCATGTGTATGTCACTACTTCACTATTAACGGATAAATGGATTTGAATGAAATTTTCCAGAGATATAAGCAGAATTGGAACTTTAAAAAAATAACAGAAAACTGAACTCGTGCGACTCATACGTACTAAAAATCCCTAAAACTTAATTCTCAAGTCAAAAATTCAAGATATGAATCACACCATGTCATGGATTATAATAATATCATCTATGTGCAGAGGCAGAGCAGAGGACAGCACAAATTAAAATTAAAAACTTCATAAGTCGCCGGTAATTTTATCGTAATTTATATAAATGACCGTAAAATACCCGTACTTTACTAGCGTTTTCCGTAAAATTACGTAATTTTGCAACCTTAGTTCGAACTCGAGACCTATGACTTGGCAGTCCGACGGTCACACAACTAGGCCATAACTACTAATAATACTATGGTTTCTTACAGAGATGCAGCTTGGGAATTAGAACAGAATGCCTTCGCAGAGATATACAACCGAGAGATACCATGCTCAGCAGCTGACTGTGAATGCCCCATGGGGCGAAGTCATGATGCCGATCAGGGGTAAAAGCTTTGTATTACCTTTCAGTACCTGGGCGACCGAGCTCTGCTCTGGTGAAAATAGAGAATGCTCATTTAATAGAATAGGAAACTGGGCTTATAAATTCAAATTCAAAAATCATTTATTCAAACTAGGCTGAGAATCAGCACTTTTTGAACGTCAAAATTACATAAGACAATCCCTCAAAACGCCCACCCTTCACCACTTCCTAGTGCCTTTAGCTGGGATGAAGAAGTGGCGCAAAAAACTCCCCAGCAGCACAGCTGTCCGTTCAGGTAGAAAAAATGATTCTATACAATAGTATGCAAAATAATTTACATTACGCAACACAAAACATAATTTAAATGATAAATTATTGGCCATTGTGTCAGCTAGCACACGCCAATATACCAACCAAAAACATCGAGAACTATACTCAAGCAGAAATAAAAACTAAACGTAAACAGAACTAAATATCTAAATAAAGCATCCAGGCATAAAGGACGTGCCCGCTTACATAAAGCTATATAAAGCTGTAATTGGAAGTTATAAATGATAAACTAGGACCATCGAGGTAAAACATCGAGGTTAATAAAATAAGTGATAGACATCTTTTAATACTAGAAATAAAGATAAACTAGATCAACAATTTTTCAGATTATCTAAAGTACATACATATTTTATGGAGTACTGTGTTAAGTGTTACAACAAAATACCTTGTGACATACTGCAATTAAATGAAAGAAAATTTAAAACTCACATTAAAAGTACACTTTGTAAACAAGCATGAATGCTTGGAAACATGCTAGGACTATTTAGAATCAAGACAAAATCAAACAGGTTGCTAATTTAATTGTAAAATTTATAATTTTGTGTTATATGACATTGATTTTACATTCTGTGATTACTTCCTCACACACTAACTTATTAATTTTAAAACATTAGGAAAATCGTCGACTTTTACAATGTTTGTAAATATGTGAGCACCATGTATCTATCACATAATTAAACTATCTGTCGTTGCTTAATTTTTAATTGTTTTTACCTGTTGTGGTATAGTAATTGTATTCTAGGTGCATCGTCTTCACATATAATTATTTAACTAATGTACGTACTTATACAAACTATTGTAAAACATTTTAAAAGAGTAACGGTGGAGTTTCTTGCCCATTCTTCTCCATACGAAAACTACCTTTTGGAAGGGGCGACTAGAATCAATGATATTATTTTGTAAATTTTGACGTTCAAAAGTGCCATACATGGGCCTATTTGAAATAAATGATTTGACTTTGACTTTGACTTTGAAAATACATATATATATTTTTTAAATGGCACTCCGTGATTGCCGACAGAAGTGAAAACTTGAACAAGATCGCCTTGGTGGAAGAAAAATACTTGCATAGAACATTGATCCGTAACTTAATATAAATAAAGAGCACAATCGCGTTTACAAAAACGAGGTGTCGTCATGGTGTCGCGAAATCAATGGTTTAGTCCCATTTCAAAAATGCCCAACGCGCCTAAAGAAGTGTTCACTTCAATAAACAGTTAATTATTAGTAACAATAACAAAACCATGATCTGCACGTTAAGCGTGACCACAATAGAAACGATTTTTGTCGACGGAAAAATAGATAAAATGACAGATAAACAATCACAGTCTGTCATTTTGTCTATTCCTCCGTCGACAAAACCCGTAGAAAACCCGTTTCTATGGTTGTTGCAGCAAGACGACCAGTCAAATATATTCGTAAGCTTATTTGACCTGTGATAGCTACTTCCATAAGGGAGGGTCAACTATGCAAAGCTATGAGGTATTTGCTTCATTATTGGTAAAGATACAAGAGTCTTAATTTTAACCGATAAAGGTTCACTAATATGGATGATGCCTGTAAAAAAAAGAAATTCTATTTAGTCCGTCAGTTAGATAATAAAAAGAATATTAGATACGTATTTTTTGCTTTATCATATTAATAAAAAATGACTTAGATAAAACGCATTCAAGTTGGGGAGTGGGTCGCTACGTCACAAATATGTATAAAATCTATATACTTGTGACGTCATGGCACGCTTAATTCGATCCAGTCTGTCCATTGCTGTCCTCCCCCAGCGACGCCCTAAGTCGAGGTCCGTACCCCACAGGGGGTGCCTTTAGCCTGTAGTCGCTAAGATTCTAAGTTTTATGCCCTGGCTGGAGGCCTTAATTTATTGAGGCAGCCACAGGAAAGTCCGGTTAAACAGCCGTCAACCTCCTAGGTTAACCTGTTAGATGCAAAAAAAAAAGTCTTGGCACATTTTAACTCAATGTATAGCCGTAATGAAGACGATAACGTAAAAGACGAAAAAAATATGTGTTCAATATTTTTTAATAATCTACAAGATGGACAAAAAATATTCTTTTAGTTATCATCCGTATTTTAAAAACCGGTGAATAATCAGCAGTCATCGAAGGTAGATTGATTTGGGGTCAATGAACTGGCACGTGGATATGCCTCCGGGATTCCGGGATTTTGAAATTATTAAGGAATTTTTAATGTGTAGAATAAAGAATACATCAATATGAATAAGAAATGTTTAACACTTTTGCTGTTATTGCATTGAATGCGAAAAATATTAAGAAGTATAAAAATATATTTTTATTTATTTATTCAAGAATAGTAACAATTACAAGCAGCAGATAATACACTTACAAGAAATGACTACAAAATTAGTCATATTATGTAAGTTTCGAATAGCACAACAGTAAGATTCACTTTATTACTTGAAAAATAAAACAATTATCTATCGCATTCTATAAATTTCTAATGTAGTAATTTTCTCAAATATTGTAAAATTCTTAATTTTACAATATTTGATTCAATCCTGTAAGTAACAAAATGAAATCCCGGAAAAAAGGCTTATTCATATTATGATTTCTATGACTATTCATGTTGTGCGTACGTAAAATCTACCTACTCCGATCACTGGTCATCAGTCAAATTAATCATCATTGTAATGATTTCTGTTACAGTTCGTGGTGCATAAAGCTGTGCCTCCTGTGCGGCAGCAGCGGCGCGCACGCGGCGTGCGCGCGCGCGCCCGCGCCGCACGTGTGCGCCACGTGCACGCCGGCCGCGCCCGAACACATCGAACAACTCGCCAGCTGTATTGAAGCAGGTGACGGTTCTTTTATTAGCATAGGAAATAACTATCCCATTCCTAGGATTTTGGTCAGCGTTGCTTTTGACGTCTCCTAGCGTTAACTATTCAATTATTGACTATTTACTGACAAATGCTTGCACTGACTGGACAGGTCCACTCAAATCTGTGTGGTTCTTTCCTCAAAAGACCATTTCAGACACAAATCTACATGGTCCTCAAATGAAATGTTCTGACCAAGATTATTTCCTGGTTTTTATATACACATTGACATTAATGAATTTTTTTTTTTTTTTTTTTTTTTTATGCGAAAACTATGTGAGTGATTCCTTTTTGTTTTGTTTTTAATTTTTTTCAGCTAGTTCTAATTATGGTATGGCAGTTTGAGTAATTTATGCGACCTACCAAAATGTCCTTTTTTTAGTATTGTTAGTCGAATCATTGAGCTCCTTAAATTTTGAGTTGAGCTGCACGATAACTGACAAATACGTGCACTGACTAGACCCTCTCAATCTGTGTGATGCTTTCCTCAAAAGACCACTTCAGACACCAATCTACATGATCTGACCAAGATTATGTCTGGACTTTAAAAGATACTGACTTCTGAGTTCTTCTCAAAGTAGTCAGATAGGAAACGCCGACCTCATACAGTTTTTAAAATATGATTGACGTGTAAAAGTGTTTGTACAAACTTATTTACGGAAATTAAATCATTTATTATTTAATTTTATTTATTTACTAGCTTTAGCCTGTGTGGGGGTCGATAATTACGGTTACACACTATCTGTTTTTCGGGCGTGATCTGCAGTGACCTATATGGAAAACCCTCAATCGATTCTGTACCCAAGTAGACCGCTGCAGACACAATTTGTCAAAGTGGAAGATCACTGATGATCATCCAACACCCAGTGCGAGTGTGGTGTTTCTGATCAGAACATGCCTCACTTGCTGGAGTGTCGTAGGTGCCCGTTCACCTCAAAGGACCTAAATCCGCACCCATGAATCGTCTGACGGGAAACTATAATAAAATCGCTACACGAACCAATAGCATCGGCATCTTCTCTAACCCTTTTCGTTAATTCCGTACGAGACTCAACCAACTCGGAGTCTCAAGACCTCTCTGTGCGACACAAGCCGCCCATTAATAAAATTGTATCCACTTCCATTTCCATCTTTTTACGCCTTTTTTGTTATTTAGTTAAATATTTCTGTACTTTCCATCTTATTTGTGAACATAATTAATTTTTATTTTGTAACGATAACTAAAACGTTCTGTAATCATTAAGTTCTCAGCTAGTGTGTGCACTTCTATAAGTGACGAGTTCACAATACCTAAAACTGTATGCGATTTTTTATTTATTTAACCATTTATGCACACACATATAAACAGACAAGAAGAAAGGAACAGAAAAATACGTACAAAGGCAATGCTTATTTCTAAAGAAATCTCTTCCAGCATACCTGCGACAGGAAATTATAAAAAATGAAATGTAGACAACGTGTGTAACCGTAGAAGATAAAACAAAAACATAAATCAAAGAAGAAAAAAAAAAGAAGGTCGGTGAGGTGCCAAATAAATAAATATAAAGAATGCAACTGATGCCGCAATCAACGTGACCACCTACTGGGCTCGTATAATATGAAATAATGTATAAAATAGAGTACCATCGACACGAAAAGAAGAACTATTTGTGTGGCAAATTTCATCCAAATCTGTTCAACCGTTTTGGAGTGATTGAGTAACAAATATACAAAGTATCACATTTATAATATTATTATAAATATAGTAAGAAGTAGGATTATAGAACCAGGACAGAAAATATAAATTGTGTGCAAAAAAAAAAAAAAATGGCAGTAAAGCGGCCTCAGGCCGCTTTCACATATAGGCGACTTTAGCAGCGCGACAGTCGCGCGGCTGACGCGCGCCTGTCGCGCCGTCAAAATTTCATAGTTTAAACAGAAGCGCGGCGGTCGCGCGCTACCGCCGCGGCCGCCGCGTGCGCTCAGTCGGCGATGAGCCAGTGTTGCAAACGTACGTACTTATGGACTACACAATGAGCGAGTTTGATACCGAACGGTTTATTATTGAAATTCAAATGCGTCCTGTTTTGTGGGACTCAAGAAGCAACAATTACAACAACAGGACCCTAAAAAAGAATAACTGGCAAGAATTATGTGCATTGTTTATTCCTGATTTCGAAAATAAAAGTGGGCCCGAAAAAAATGCAGCAGGTAGGTTTTATTACTTTATTTAGGTAGGTAGGTACGTAATTATATCATGTTATTCTGCCACGGTACTTCTCCTTCGGGTGATACAAAATAGTCGGCGAAAAGGTTTCGAGTTGTAACTCCTCCAACGGAAACGTTGTGAACATCAGTTGGACTAGACGGTATAATACACACACCGGCACAATTAGGGGAACACAAAAAAAGGTCGTTTTTCTTAACAAATTTATGTAGCACATATTTTTTTTAGTTAATCAATAATTAATTGCACTCAAACTAACTGAAATAAACGCTAAAGTGACTCACACAATACTTCTACGAAGAAGAAATAAACAAAAATGACAAAAAATGAGAATTGAACGTTTTTTCCTTAAAAGTGAAATCTGTAAACATTTTCAAAAATGACAAAAAAAAGGAGTTTTAGTATCGGGTATTGCCGCCACGGGCTCTAATTAAAGCCTGTACACGATTTCCCATGCTTCGGATAACGTTATCAATGAGTTCTTGGGACAAATTGTTCCACTCTTCCACTAACGCTAATTTAAGTTCCTCCACATTATTAGGAGCTGGATTTCTTTGTCGAACCTTTCTTCCCAGGTAGTCCCAGACATGTTCTATCGGGTTCATATCCGGTGATCGCGCTGGCCAGTTCATCAGAGTGATGCCTACTTCATTAAGGTAGTCACTCACTATACGCGCAGTGTGAGGGCGTGCGTTATCATGCATGAAAATGAAATTTTCGCCTATGAATGGGGCAAAAGGCATGACATGGGGTTCTAAGACTTCTGTAATGTACCGCTGTGCAGTTAGCGATCCATTACTGATGATCACTAGCTCCGTGCGGGCTCCCAAACATATGCCACCCCATACCATAACTGACCCTCCACCATACGACACAGTTCCAGTGAAATTTGCTTGGTGATAACGTTCCCCTCGATGTCTCCACATTCTTTCCCTCCCATCCACGAAATTTACACAAAATCGGCTTTCGTCACTGAACAAAACACGGCCCCACTCATTAGTCCAATCTTGGTGCTCTCGAGCGAATGCTAATCTTGCTACACGATGAGCTACCTCGAGTTTTGGGGCCTTTGCTGGCACGTACGAGTTTAAGCCAACTTCATTCAACCGTCTTCTAACAGTCCTTTCACTCACGTTGACGTTACGGACTTTTGCTAAACGATTTCGGGTCTGGACAGCTGTTTGACGACGATTTCGTAAAGTCTGCATGACCAAGAAACGGTCATCCAAGGCGCTAGTTGCTCGATTTCTGCCCTGTCCTCGTCTGCGCACGAACGATCCAGTCTCCCTATAACGTCGGACGACGCGATGAATCACCGATGTCGATACACCCAGTGCGCGACTGACTAAGCGATAGTTGTGCCCTTCCTCGATCATGGTTACAGCCCTAGCCACAGAAGTTGCTGGTAAATCACTCATTTTGTATCAGAACAATGTGCACTATTCAAATGTAAACAGTTAAATGACCCACAGTCCCTATTCGCAGCATCCACTAAAGTTCTTATCAGAATGAGTACAAAACGTTAAGTGAGCAAATTCTTAAACAACCATAAATTCTTGTCAAAACACTTAAAATTAAAGTTGGGGGTACTTAAAACAATCTGTTATGAAGTTATTAACACTTAAACAAAAACTACTTATAAAAATACCCGACAATGTTAGAAAAAATCAACTTTTTTTTTGTGTTCCCCTAATTGTGCCGGTGAGTGTATTTTCATCGTCCTCTGCGAACACGTATGATAACGTGTGATTATAATTAAATCCATCTCGCTGTCGTACAAAATTGTGTAGAACACAACAGGCCCTTATTATTTCTTCAGCAAAATCAGTTGATACGTCCAACGGGCGGTGGAATATTCTCCATTTATTACTTAGTATACCAAACGTGCATTCTATATAGCGACGTGCTCTTGACAATCTGTAGTTGTAAATTCTCTGCTTCACAGTCAAATTGTTTCCACCGTACGGACGTTGCATATGATCAGTGAGTGCAAACGCCTCGTCACCAATGAAAGTGTAGTTAAGATGTGGTCCATCACTACAAAGAGGTTCAGGACTAGGTAGTTGTAGTCTATTTTCTGTGATTGCTTTAGATATTGAACTGTT
Source organism: Omphaloscelis lunosa (assembly GCA_916610215.1). Lineage (NCBI taxonomy): Eukaryota > Metazoa > Arthropoda > Insecta > Lepidoptera > Noctuidae > Omphaloscelis > Omphaloscelis lunosa. The sequence goes on from OU744270.1 coordinate 8,267,887, forward strand.
TTTAAATATTTGAGAATCAGCACTCTTTCCAAATGATCCCACATCTATATAAGTAAAATTATAATTTGCATCACATATAGCTAGCAATACAATTGAAAAATATTTTTTGTAGTTAAAGTACAGTGAGCCACTGTGTTCTGGTTTTATCACTCGGATGTGTTTACCGTCAATTGCTCCTAGACAATTTGGAAAGTTTGCATTTATTTTAAATCCTTGTGCTATATTTTTCCAGTCCGCTACTGATTTGGACGTAATAGTATTTTCTTTCAAGATACTATATATATGTTTGCAGGTGTCCCTTACTATATAACTAATTGTTGAAACTCCACACTTGAATGAGTATTGAAGGTCTGATAACGTACATCCAGTGCCCAAATATCTGAAAAAGATTTTTTTTTTATTTCAGCAACCGATTTACAAAAAAGATGGAAAAGTATTAGGGACTGCTATTCGCGAGAATTGAAAAAAAAAATACGAAAAGTGGTGCAGCTGCTGAATCACGGCGAGAATATGTACATTTTAAACAGCTTCAATTTTTATCGCCTCTTTTTACGACAAAACGATCACAAGAGAATGAATCCGCCGAAATTAATAACTCTTCCACATCGATTGCACCACCATCAAGGCCAGCAACGCCATCGGCATCTGATCTTTCTAAATCTACAGCTAAGCGAGGCAAGGTAGATGATACTACCGTGATGGCACTTATTGCAGATACAATTCAAAATATTAATAGCCAACCTACACACGATTCCGATATGCATTTCATATTATCATTATATGATGATATTCGGAAGATACCCTCAGAAAAAAAGATGGATGCGAAAATGGAGTTGATTACCATAATAAAAAGATATAACAATCCAATGTACAATAATTATCAATATGGGTACTACACACAAACTCAACAATTTAATACTTCGTCTTCTAATAATCATTATGAAGCTCCACTATCAGCTCAGTCAAATTACTCAAATGTAACGTCAGACGAATTTAATATTGACACACATTTGTTTGAGGATAGTCCGGAGCCATAACAAATTAATGTTTGATTTTTCATTATAAAGTTGATTTCATAAATATAAGGTTTTTTATTTACCTGGTAAGTATGTAAATGACTTACCTCAGTGTTATAAGAAGTCTTTCCTCTGCTGAAATGCTATTGCGGAATCTAGTGTCACGACGTTGAATACTAGTCTCAAGAAGACTTAATAATTCGTAGAAACTCGGTTTTGACATTCGAACATAATTAAAAAATTTATTATTATTATTTTTAACTACATTAAATACTGTTATATAATCACTATGCACATGACGATTTCGAAATAAAGGATTAATCCAGTACCGTCTTTTTCGATTTTTTACGCGACATCGATGGCGCCGAATGAGTACTATCAAAAGTAGGAGCAACAATGTTTCACCGTCGGAATCCATTTTAGTAATGAAGTGCGCCACACTGAACTTAACTGCGGCGCGGCAGCGGCGCTGCTAACGCGCGGCTGTTCTTATAATGTGAAGGAATGCGCTTCTGCCGCGCTACTGTCGCGCTGCTAACGTCCTAATGTGAAAGCGGCCTCAGTCAATCTCAATCTGCCTAGCCTATTCCCAACTATGTTGACGTCAGCTTCCAGCCTAAGCAGATGCAGCTGAATACCAGTATTTTACATGGAGCGACTGCCTATCTGACCTCCACAACCCAGTAACTGGGTAATACGATACCCCTTGGTAAGACTGGTTGTCAGACTTTCGAGCTTCTGACGACCCGTAACGACTGTCAAAGATAGGTTAACGTGCTTTCCGAGGCACGGAGGAATCGCAGTATGTAAAGATGGTCACCCATCCCCGGACCAACCCGGCAAGCGTAGCTTCGGCCCGTGCGGCTATTATTTCTTAGCCACGAACTTGTCATAATTATGAATAATTTAAATAAAAATGTTAAATATTCCAGTGATAACTCAGGAGCAGCAACAGTCCTCGACGCGCACTCGTCGCGGGCCCGTGATGCCGTCCCGAATGTCGTTACGACGTACCAAGCGATATACCAACAATCAAAGCTTGTAAGTATAAATTATGATACACTGTTGCAAAATTACGTAATTTTACGGATAACGCTGGTAAAATACGGGTATTTTACGGTAATTTATATGAATTACGGTAAAATTACCGGCGACTTATGAAGTTTTAAATTTTAATTTGTGCTGTCCTCTGCTCTGCCTCTGCACATAGATGATATTATTATAATCCATGACATGGTGTGATTCATATCTTGAATTCTTGACTTACGCGTGAGTCGCACGAGCCCAGTTTTCTGTTTTTTTTAAAGTTCCAATACTGCTTATATCTCTGGCAAATTTAATTCAAATCCATTTATCCGTTAATAGTGAAGTAGTCACATACACATGATACTCACGAACATATTTACTTCGGTATTCGTAGTGTTTTAGTGGGTATGACTGTTTGAGTACGTAAGAATATTTGTTTGCTGCACCGGTCGACGTCATTACGTCGACGCCGGCTGTCGCTGAAAACCAGCGCTGGGGCTTAATCTTGCATAGGGTCGTAGCATAATGCTGAGCGATAGCCGATTTGCGTGGATGTGACGCATGCTTCTCACAACCTTTTCTCATTTTTGTATTTTAATCTTTCTTTTTTTGCGTCATGTTTACCGCAAATAAACGTTTTTTCTTTTTTTTTCTTACGTTTTTTACCGAAAATTACCATTATTTTTACGTAAAATACCGTTAATTACGTAAAATATTTTTTTTTACCGTATTATACCAGGGTAATTTTACTGTTTTACATCCCTAATTATGATACAGGGTCAATTCAATGGGGTTGGAAACTGTCAAAGTGGCGCTAGCATAACCAAAATAGAACATTTTTTTTATCAGAACATTTGATTTGATTTGACATGGTCTGCTTTCCTTCCTCGTAAAGACACACCTCGTTTCTTCAATTCAGCTTTTAACTCACTATCCGCCATGTCGATTACATGTTTTTTCACGACAGTTCTTTCACTTGGACTGCCTCGTTGGTCTAGTGGTCGCAAGCGCCACTGCTGAGCGTGAGGTCCTGGTTTCGCTTCCCAGGTCGGGCAAAGTGTTATTGGGTTTTTCTATCTGAAATTTCTCAGTAGCAGCTCGGAGTCTGGATTTGTGCCCGGTTGATGGCAATAGGCTCGCCCCCTATTACATGGGACTTAAACATAATTGGCGAAATGTGGGTGTACCTGCTACAGGGACACCTCTGCCCAACCCTTCGGGGAAACAAAGCGTGATGTTAGTTCTTTCAATATTATAAAAAAAAAACGCAGTCAACGAGGGAAGACAAAACACAACACAAACTTGGCAGGTGAAAGCTATGCTAGCGCCATCTGTCTAAAGTTTTCATCGACAGATATAGACAGATCTAGATAACGCAAGTATCACGATCTGTATGAAAACAAAGCGTGTCATTTTTTGACCACCTACTATGACATCACAAGCACTAGGAAACGTTTCCTTTATTTTTTCTCCTCGCATTTGCACACTTTTTAGAAAGAAAGTAAAACATTTATTTGGACACAGTTCGTGAAACACAAATAACAAAGATAAAATAAAAAATTATATTTAAAAACAACAGTGTGTGCCTCACGACTGCGCCAAAAAGGTTCATTTCAGCATTAATGCCAGACAGATGCTGTCTGACGCTGGTTTTCTAATGAACCCATAAGGACAAGTTACGGGGAGTACAAACAGTTTCAACATACCTAATATATAATTAGTAATTAAAAAGAAAAAAAAATAAGCACGTAATCTATACATATAATAAAACAGTAAAATTCGGTGTCTGTCTGTTTGTCTGTTTGTTTGTACGCGCACATCTCCGGAAATACTGAACGGATTTTCATGTAGTTTTGACAAAAAGACAAAGATTAATTTGGATCAGAATATAGGCTTCATTAAAATGGGATGTTGCAAAAAAAAAAGTAACTCGTAGTCATACAAGACGGTATTTTGTTCACGACGCATTTTGCTTAATTTCTGGGAGTAACCTAACAAAAAGTACTAGGCTCGCATGAATTCAAGATAGTATTATCATTAGTATTATCCGACTAATAGGATTTGGATGAAATTTGGCGCACAAATAGTTTATAACTAACAAAAAGTACTAGGCTTGCATGAATTCACGTTTAGTTTATTTTGAGAACATAAAAAAGCTATTTATAAATAAAAATCTACTGTCGCATGTATGAAAGATCATCACTAGAAAATGGCTCTTCTTTTGGAAAATGCAGCGGAAAAGTTGGAAATACCGGCGACGCCGGGCACGAACAGCTAGTCAAACATAATTTAAAAACAAGAAACATACGAAACAACAAAAACTGTCCCAGCCAAACCTGTTCTTAGCGAGCTATGTAGAATCCGTGCACCGGTGTACTCACAACGCGCTACAGGCCGCCGACCGCAGCGGACAGATACACCGACACTTTTAAGGCTCTTTCAAACAGGCGCGACACAAAGACACCGCTCGTCGCGCGACGAGCGGTGTCTTTGTGTCGCGTCGCGTGTCGCGTCTGTTTGAAAGTGCCTTTATGATTTTACAATTTACAGCAGCGCAATTAACCATTTTTTTTTTTTTTAACTGACGTCCGACTAGCACGAAAGTGGCAGCTTACGATTATTGTACGTAAAGTGGGCACGTGAAGAAGTCGCTCTTGTGTTATTTAGGTCTATCTATATCTGTATTTTCAAAAGCCAACCCCATTAATTAGCTAAACGTCACGCCCGTAATGGGTATAGAAAATCTTTGATAAGTAACCTCCTTAAGTAAAAAGTTCGTTCCATTTTATAAATTAATAATTTTTAATTTAATAATTTTTGCATGATGTGTTTTTCTTTATGTCCAGGCCTTCATGTTCGTCTTCAGGACTTGCGACAATCAAAACTGAAGTTAAGTCAGAAAGTAAGTTGGTTTTAAATTACTTTTGTAAAGAGATTGTCTCTCAATAATACTATCATCACTTATACAACACTTTAATTTGTAAAATAAATCATACACGAGAAAAAAAATCTAACGTCACTCAATAAACAAGCCGCTGCCATTGTGACAGAGCCACAACATGCATGCGCGTCATCTGCGCATGGCAAACAAGCTGCGACTCGCTGAGGAGCCGGGCTGGCACGTTATACTTTTTAATTTTAGGTTCTTTTGTCACTAACAGTGTTAGCCTACTGCTGTGACCGTCGGACTGCCAAGTCATAGGTCTCGAGTTCGAACCCAAGGCACGCACCTCTGACTTTTCGGATTTATGTGCGTATTGTATAATTCAAAAACGGAGAAGGAAAACACCGATTAGAGATATTTCTCGACGGCATGTGAAGTCAAGTCAGAGGCCCATGGGCGGCTTTAAAACTCTGACACCATATTAGGTACTAACCATACGAAAAGAAGAAAAAATCTATTAAATAGTGTTAGAAATAATACTGTTACGAGCTGGGTATGGGATAAATTAATTACTACCAATCAGACAATTTAAATAACTTTATTGAACACAAAACACTTGAAACTTAATCACAAATACACCACTGATCACTATTCGCTCAGATATCGCACTTCTAGTTCACTTCGATTCGCTTCGTTGTATCGCCTAAATCAGACTGACTACATCGTGTTTTTTTTTTTTTTGAACGGGCATCTCGCAGTTTTGACCACTAAGGTCTTGGCTGCTTAACCGGACTTTCCTGTGGGTGCCTTAAGCTGCTACACTCAAAGCCTCCAGCCAGGGGCAAAAAAACTAAACTAAATTAAAACTAGGCGAACGCTCGCTAAGGGTACCCCCTGTGGGGTACGAACCTCGGCTTAGGGCGTCGCTGAGGGGAGGACAGCAAGAAGGGACAGGCTGGATCAAAATTGGTTTATATCATGATTATTAAGCGGGGTAGTTTAAAGCTACGTGCTCAGCGGCAACAACTTGCTGGCACCTCGTTTTCGAGCAAGGGTCGGGGAGGAACACTACATCGTGTGTTGGCGCTCTGCTTTTATACCGCCAATATTCACGAACATTCCGGCGACGTGTAGAATGTTTCCAGAAAAACATCAACAAATAAACATTACCAGGAAATACAAAAGTAGTAGGTATAAAAAATAATAACCTACTTGTACCGAATAAAGAAATAGGTACTTTATGCCCTCGGCGTACGGTCGAAATTACATTGACAAGTCCTAATATTTTTTATAAGTAGTTACCTACTTAACTTCAAACTAATAATAATGGAATGCTTCTCGAAGTTTTTAGCGCAAACACACTGTAATCCGTGCTTTCTCGAAAGATCTCGTACGTACGACGTAACAATACGAAAAGAATTAGGTAAAAAAAAAAACGTTATCATTCTTGTAAAATGATAAAAATATCAAAAGAAGCACTGTAAATATTCTTTTGCTTCTTGTTTTCGTGTGGTTAGTGACTAACCTGGTATCAGTGTTTTAAAGCCAGCCATGGGCCTCTGACTTGGCTTCACATGCCGTCGGTATATATTAATCAAATAGGAATTACACAAATAAAATTTATCTGCCTAGCCGACCCCAACATAGGTTGGGGTCGGCTTCCAGTCTAACTGGATGTAGCTGAATACCAGTATTTTACATGGAGCGACTGCCTATCTAACCTTAACAAACCCAGTAATTATACCTTGGTAAGAATGGTTGTCAGACTTTCGGGCTTCTGACGACCCGTAACGACTGTCAAAGATCCGCGACTGACAGCCGGGACCAACGGCTTAACGTGCTTTCCGAGGCACGGAGGAGTCTCGGTATGTAAAGATGGTCACCCATCCACGGACCAACCGCGGCAAGCGTAGCTTAACCTAAGAAATTACACAACCCAAAATTAATAATTTGTATGTAAAAAAATAACCAAGCACTCATAATTATATTGCACGTCCGTTCCGAGCGCCGTCCAAGCAAAAAGAGGCTGTTGGCACAGTTTTACGTTTTTGAAGACTCCCGCAGCTTAAATTAAATATAAAGCGACTTGCTACGACACAGTAAAGTGCAATTCAGGTCGCACAGCGCTAATTACCTACAATTATATTCACCTAGAAGTTGCCTCTCTTTCTGTCGCGTGACTCTTATATCTTCTGACTACGTTACGCTTGAATTCGATAAGTCGAGCTCGCCACATACCCACTTGTAGCTTCAAACATATCTAAAATGCGGAGTCTGTGCCTACAGCCAGGGCATAAAACTTATGAAAACTCTGCTTAATAATTAATTAATAATAATAATTTATTTATTTTCTTACCACAAATTACAGGGATAGTAATACATAGTCTTCAGACACAATTTCATAATTAATTTGTGGAAGACTGGTGCCTAAACTAAGTTTTTTACAAAACCTGTATGTCAGGTCACCAGGCCCCCAAATCAAAGTTGTACATTATTTTTGTTGCACTGGAGACCATCGGGTTCATATATCATATTTACATAAAAATCTCCCACATTATAATATTGCAGTAGTGCTCATTTAGCTTGTTTTATAGAAATCGTGAAATGAGGTAATTTATTAAGAATACATGCAAGGGAGGATGTATGTGAATGTATATGAAAGCGTGTGGGGTGAGTTTGTGTGATGTGGAGTGAGTGTGTGTGTGTGGTTTGGGATGCTTGTATATGCGTTGCAAAGGGAATTTTGAATCAATAATCTGCCTAGCTTTTCCCCACGAATGACAGCCGGGACCAACGGCTTAGCGTGCTTTCCGAGGCACGGAAGAGTCTCAGTATGTAGAAATGGTCACCCATCTACCTCTCATCTTTATTAATAATAATTTTATTTTTCAGTCAGCACGTCCAACACGTCCTCGAGCCGCCAGGCTTTAAACCTAAAAACCCCGAAAAAACTTCAAGAAATCGACTCAAAACCGAACATTCTAGAAGATATACTAGAAAACAAGTCGACACCCACAAAAAAAGACTTGAAATCGACTTCGAAAGTGTCCAACGACTTCAAGAGTCAATCTCCTGGTAAAGGCTTGGAACTGAAGTATATTTCACCTAGTAAGATGTTGGAGGAGAGTTTGAAGACAAGGATGGGTAGAAATGACGTCATTTTGGATAAAAAGCTGGTTGAAGACTTGAGGATGAAGTTCAGGAAACCTAAACCTTTGAGTGAGAAGAGGAAGATTGTTAAGTAAGTACAACATATAGTTGAATTCTTCTGTACGTGTGGTGTTTGTCACCTAACTCCTCCTAAACGGCCGGACCGATTTGGATGAAATTTCGTGTGTATATTTGAGTGGGTCCCTGGATGGTTTAAAAATACAATTGGACCCGGTAGGTGGCGCTGTTCGGACAGGACGTCTGTCGGGTACGCTAGTATATATATATATTTATAAATATAATTCTTCTGTCGTGTGTTTGTCCCCTAATTCCTCCTAAACGGCCGGCCCGATTTGGATTAAACTTTGTGTGTATATTTCCCTGGGTGGGAAATAAAATAACTAAACTTACATAATATTTCAATATCAATCAATCTACCTAATCTTTTCCCAACTATGTCGGGGTTGGCTTCCAATCTAACCTGATGCAGCTGAATACGAGTATTTTACATGGAGCGACTGACTATCTAACCTTCACAACCCAGTAATTAGGTAATACCTTGGTAAGACCGGTTGTCAGATTTTCGGACTTCTGACGCCCCGTAACGACTGTCAAAGATCCACGAATGACAGCCGGGACGGGCTTAACGAGGCTTAGTAGTCTCGGTATGTAAAGATGGTCACTCATCCACGGACCAACCCCGGCAAACGCAGCTTAACCTGATGGATTGACCTGTGCGAAAAAAGAACTTAATATTTATCAGGGATGTTGAAGAGCTCCGTAACCGTAACCGAAACTACCGGATATCCGAAATAGACATCTATTCGTAACCGTAACTGAATCTAATATAAAGATTTCGGATAGGGGTGGAGTCTAAGTTATGACAGGTTTTTCTGCCCGGCCGAGCCGATACACTAGCCGCGCGCGTCACTTGCAAGTTTTTTATTTCTTATTTCTAAAGAAAAAAGAAAGAAAGAAAGAAAAATTGTTTATTCTGCACAAGCCAAACGCACATTCTAAAAAATATTACATAAAATGCACTTTCACAAATTAACCAAAAGCCTCGTAACCAATGTTTGTATGTTTTCATTTCTGTTTTAATCTTACAACTTCGTAAAAAAAAACTAATATCCATAACCGAAACTAACGGATAATCTATATATATAAAAATGAATCCCTATTTCCCTTGGTCACGACATCACGCTAAAACGGCTGAACGGATTTGGATGAAATTTGGGATATGGATAGACCTTGACCCGGAGAAGGACATAGGATACTTTTTATCCAGATATTTTTACGGGATCGAGACTTATGCGGGTGAAACCGCGGGGCGCAACTAGTCCGAAATAATTTAGTTTCCGAAACCGGTATAATATTATTTCTATATCCGTAGCCCTATCCAGATCCCAAATTTCATTTCCATAAAATCGCCCCAATATTGATTCCTAAACCTTTGTATCTTTCACAGTGACATCCTGAACGGCGTTTTCGACAGTTTACTGAGTGAGCCGAAACAAAAGGAACCCGTCAAACAATGGTGCTCGCCTAAGAAGTGCGATATTACTCAAGACGTTATAGAAATACTAGACGTACGTATAGCTCATAATGTCGCACATCGGCATGTGACCGCCCGCATTTTTCTGAATATTCATGAAAAATTATCGAAAAATAACTTTAAACGGGAGGTCTATCTTTAATATTTTTCATGTTATTCAATTTTTGAAGTGAAAACTTCTTTAGGCGCGTTGGGCATTTTTGATATGGGACTAAACCATTGATTTCGCGACACCATGACGACACCTTATTTTTGTAAACGCGATTGTACTCTTTATTTATATTATGTTACGGATCAATGTTCTATGCAAGTATTTTGTTTGTAAACGCGATTGTGCTCTTTTTTTAGATATGGTTACGGACCAATGTTCTATACAAGTATTTTTCTTCCATCAAGGCGATCTTGTACAAGTTTTCACTTCTGTCGGAACTCCCGGAGTGCCACTGTTTTTTTTTTTATGTTTTGTGTATCGTTTGCCATATCTCCGATGTTATTGGTTCGATTTGGATTCTGTTTATTATTTCTAAAAGCTTATGAGTTATTTTATCGGATTAACTAACATTTTTATTAAAATTTATCAACTATGCAAAAAAAAAACGGAGGTGAAATCATATCTTTCTAAAAAAAAAACAAGTGTAAGTTCATACAATCATACAGGGATTTTGAAAAAAAAAATTGTAAAAATGAAAAAAAAAAGTCCAGATAGACCCCTTTTTAAAGGTATTTTAATACAAAATATAAAATACGTATTTGGTATTTATATTATAAATACAAGTATTTCAAATAAGTCGGAACTCTGCATAGGCTATAATTTATAAAGATATCACGCGATCGAATCCGCTGGCGGAAACTAGTCTCGTAATCTTGTTAGCGTGTCGATGGCAATCTTAATAAACTAGACCCAAAATTCGGCCACGTGTTTACCGCCATCATTAGCGTCCATCAGTTCCTGTAAGGCAGCTGACAGGCCATACAGGACACGACATTAAGTGCCCCATCGTTTATGGAACAGTATCACATTTACACTCCAAGGCGGAGTCACGAACAGAATTTCCTTGCTTCGGCCAACCTGGGCCCGGAGTCAGTTTAAAGACTTCCAGGCTACCCAAGGCAACTCATGTCATGGGAGATCTTCAGCAGGTGTAACGAATGGTTTAGTTAAGGAAGCACTGTCTTGTATAATATCATCTTTATTTCATTTCAGGACACGCCACCTTCAAACTGCAACAAAGAGAACTCCAAAACACCGGTCAAGCAGGAGATTGAATCGGAACACTCCTTCACGACCCCTAAGAGGCCTCGCTCCGCCGATTTAATTCTAAAATTTAAACCTGAACCAGAAAATATAATGTACCCCATTTTCAATTCACAAAAAAAACTCAAAATGGTCGACATATTAAAAGATTCTAGTTTAGAAATATCAGCTAAGGACGAAGTTATCAACATTGATGTTATAAAAATCGAAAACGGTCAAAATGCTGACTTCTTAAAGAAACTCGAACTCAAGTCTCCGGAGAAGAGTAAAAAATGCGCGTTTAAATTCAGTCCCATTAACAAAGAGGTTCTAGAAACGGACAATATTGATATTGATATGGAGAGCTTCAAAGATCAGTACCTGAACGAGGTTGGTCTGCAAAGAGTCAAAAAAATAATAACACCGGAAGGCAAAAATACAGAAAAGAAATCTTCAAAGAAAATACGAAAAAGAAAACGTGTTGAAGACAAAGTTGTTTTAAAGTACGAGTCGAAAAAACGTAGAAAAGACCGCAAAAATATTTTAATCAAGGATAAAAATATTAAATTGAAAATTAAATGGCGGACGGAGCAATTTAAATTGAAAATTACGGACTCCAAAAAGAAGAAAAAAAAATCGAAGAAATACAAACAGTATGTACTAGAATGTTCGCCTCAGAACTCTTCTACGATCAAACCAACGAATGATTTCAACAGTCCAAGGCCAAAGAAGAAACTTAAAAAAACACAAAAAACTCCTGATAATTTGATACAGACCTCGATTCAAAAGTTTTTTCAAGTGAGAACTCCGAACAAAGATTAAGGAACAACTTTTTAGGCTTCGAATCTACCCGGATGCAGCTGAATACCAGTATTTTACAAGCCGCGACTGTCTATGGTGTTTATTTTTTTATTTTAAGGTATGGCATCTCGTAGTTGACCTCTGAGATCATGACTACTTAACCGGGCTTTCCTGTGGGTGCCTTAAGCAACTACACTTGAAACCTCCAGCCGGGGATTATTCAACTATGCTAATTAAAACTAGGTGAACGCTCACTAAGGGCACTGTGGGGTACGAACCTTGGCTTAGGGCGCCAACCGGAGGGAGGACATCAAGGATGGGACGGGCTGGATCAAAGTTTTGATCATGATCATTAGTCGGGGACTTTAAAGCTACGTGCTCAGCTGCAACAACTGCTGGCACCTCGTTATCGAGCAAGGGCCGGGGGAGTATCATTTACTCGGGGACGCGGTCGCGATCGCAAAGGACCTTGGCGGCGAGGTCGGAATGGTCCAGCCCGTCCTATCCTTGATGTCCTCCCTCCGGTTGACGCCCTAAGCCGAGGTTCGTACCCCACAGGGGGTATCCTTAGCGAACGTTCACCTAGTTTTAATTAGCATAGTTGAATAACCCCTGGCTGGAGGTTTCAAGTGTAGTAGCTTAAGGCACCCACAGGAAAGCCTGGTTAAGTAGTCATGATCTCAGAGGTCAACTACGAGATGACCTACCTAAAAAAAAATATTGGCCGGGGACAGCAAAATGATTCTAGGGGTCATATAAGTGGGATAGGATATAGGATCCCATATAATAATATGATCCTAGTATGTAGTATGTATATAATAATGTAATACCCCCCTATCTGGCTTCCACAACCCAGTTACTGGGCAACACGATAGCTGATAGTAACGCGGCATACTAATTATACGCTGTTTCATAATTTATTTAGCAGATAGTACCTAGCATAGCTTAGCCTTGCATATAAAATGCAATTGATGTGGAAATATTTAGTAACCTGTTCCACTTAGCTATTTCTAAAGAGTCTTAAAAAGACCCTGAAAGAAATCTCTTTCAGGGTCTTTTTAAGAGTCTTTGTAATGGATTTCCGCAAGGTCACGCCTGAATCAAGTAACTATCTTAGCCTTGCATATAATAACCTCATTGGTGATGTTCTTCAGAAAGATCAGATGCGTAGTACTCGCAACCGGCGTGCGTGTATGACCAGATGTATGAACGTAAACGAGGCAAAAGGAGTATGTAAAGATCATAGCTGGTGGCGTTCTGTAGTTACCGCTTACCCCTATGGGAAGGTGTGAGTTTATGTAAAGGTAACGCATATCTAACTTTTGAAATAAAATCCCATGCACACGACCCTTTTTTTTCGTAGGTAACCGATACTACCCAAGTAGCAAAATTCTCCTATAGTCATCAACTTACAAGACTAAATGTCTTATAAGAATCTAATAGACGCTTTGACTAAGATCATTGATCTTACAATAGCATTTTATAAGATGATCTAAATAAATGCATTTAATAAGTTTGTTACTCTTGTTAACGTCTTATTTAATTCTTCTATAAGACATGCACTTCTATAAACGTCTTAGATATAGCTGCTATAGGTCAAGGAAATTATAGGATTTATTTGTCTTAGCCGTGACTTCTAACGGATCGTTAGCACCACGCCTTCTTCCCATGGGGGTAGGCAGAAACTACAGAACGCCGCCTGCTACGATCCTTACATACTCCTTTTGCCTCGTTTACGTTCATACATCTGGTAATACATGCACGCCGGTTGTGAGTACTACGCATCTGGCCTTTCTGAAGAACATCACCAATATGGTCAGTATATGTCCCATGTGTATATTACTGTACCTACATGGTGTAAAAGTACTAGTGCCTTTGCAAAAAGATGTTTAAAACAGCCCACCATTTTTGAAGTGAAATCTTCTTTAGGCGCGTTGGGCATTTTTGAGATGGGACTAAACTATTGATTTCGCGACACTGTTACGACACCAGCTTTTGACCATTAAAAAGATATCAACGCGTTGATTACCGCGGTGCCGATTTTTTTTTCAAGGTTTTCACATCTGTCTAATTCCCGAAGTGTCACTTTTTGTTTTTTTTTTTTTTGTTGCCGTTTGTCTTTTTTTACTTCTTTCATTAGAAAACCTAGGAAACTTAGAAAAATACATAAGACTTTTATAAAAACGAAAGTCGAGAGTTGTCTTGGGACACCCGGTTGGAACAAATTTCCTTTCGCGGTGTATACTGTATTAAATAACAGACACAATGAATTAAATTAATAATGGTAGAGAATAACAAAATGAAAAAAAAAAAACACTCCGGGAGTGCCAACAGAAGTAAAAACTTGAAAAAAAAATCGGGACCGCGGTAATGAACGCGTTGATGTCTTTTTATGGTCAAAAGCTGGTGTCATCATGGTGTCGCGAAATCAATGGCTTAGTCCCATCTCAAAAATGCCTAACGCGCCTAAAGAAGATGCCACTTTAAAAAAAACCTAACAGTCAAAATGTTACACGTTTTATGGTCAATATTCTGGTTCACTAGTTAGCGATATTGCATATTTACATACAGTAATATTGCTAAATTAATCAAAACTGGTAAATATTTGACAGCTATTTGCGACATTGCCAACTTTTAGCATGAACGCTCTCAACACTTAGTGCCTAGTAATTAAATGCCGTAGGCCGCGCGCACTTTGGACGCGTTTTCGTACGAATTTCACTCGTGCGAACAACGCGAACACGCACGAACGATCCCAACCTTCCAATTACAAAGGGAGCGCAAAGACTGGGTGCGATGTAGCGTACGTATAATTCCGACGCCCGAAAACAATCCGAACTTATTAGGATTTTTCATGCGTTTAATGCGATATCACCAGAACACTACCTATTTGACGGAGAAAAACGTATTCAATGTTCAATTCGTACGACCGCGGTCGTACGTTTACGTACGATACGAATAGAGTGCGCACACTGAATACAACTAATGCTAGCCACATGTAACGATTTGCTTGCACAAGCAAATCGTTACGTGTGTGGCTAGCATAACTTGCACCCAGTCTTCGCGCTCCCTTTGTACAGGTCGTGCCATTAAAGATGAGACTTGACCGCGCCTCCCGCCGCTCTTTCCCCCGCCCCGATGACGCCCCAGCGGGGACCTCATACCGCTAAAGAGACCCATAAATCGTTTACTGCGCAAGTCAAACCACGTGGTGCGTCAAGTCTCATCTTTAATGGCACAACCTGTACTTGTAAGGTCGGGATCGATTCGTGCGTGTTCGTACGTGTTCGCACGAGTGAAATTCTTTGACTTGTTGTTGCCACCAAGCAACATTTATGTGTTCCGGATAGAAGGTTATGGGTGCATGTAGTTACAAGCACATCGAGACATTACAGCTTTGCCGGTATTGCAGATGGCCAGGCGTTGGTGATCACGTACCAACAAAAAGAACATAAGTTTGTTTATCACCCAAAAATTATAAATAGTGCGTTTTTATAAATATGCCAATTAAAACTAGCAAATAATATTTTTATAATCTGTTTATTGTTAAATTAGATATCTTTATATCATGTTTACATCACAATGTATTAAATAAAAATAGATGTTTGCTTTGCTGATTCAATTTTGAGTGAGAGGATTTTATATTTATTTACAAAATTATTTGCCTGGAAGATGATGTTTGTTTCATTTATTTTTTGTATTTGATCATCGTGACATGTATTTAATAACATTGATTGATGATTCACATAAATATTTTTTGTCATAATTCTTGTAAAATATATAAATCGGTAAAGGTGTAACCATGGCTGCATCGAAATTTCGATGCAGTGTTGACTAGTATAAATTCTACCAAAATGGTACGATTAGATTTTTTTAAAGAAATGCATGTTTTGATGCTTTTTACTGCCAACAAATGCGATCTCTTAGTTTTTTACGCACAGATTTGAACAAAATATGCAGTCTTATTAATTAATTACACATACGATTATGTGTAATTTACGTGCTATGAATGATGGCGTTATTATTATAGCTCATTTTAGGGGCGTTAGAATCTAAGATGCTTCAATTTTCACCGAAGAGACATCGGTTTTTTGAAAGTTGTATTTTTCTTTATTACTATTTACATATTATTTACCACGGTACGTATAAGTTGCTAAGTTCAATAACATTTTTATTATTTTTAATGTATGAAACCAATTATGTTTTTGTTATTATTAGGCATAAGTTAAGTTTTTCTTAAGCAGTAATGATATAGCTATTTACATAATATGTTTTGATGTAACTTTGAAAATAAATACTATTTCAAATGATTTTCTATGTTTAATTATTAGTCAATAATTAGCCCCCTATAAAACTGCCATGAAAACGTATATCTTGTAATTAATTTATGTTACATTACTGCTGCAGCCGGCAAAAGAGGCAGTGATTGACGAACATGAAAATGTGAGCTAAGGCACACATACGTGAGTCCATCAATGCCTGATTGCGGTCAAGGCTTGTATAGTATTTCTATCAAATAATACGTGGAAATTCAAAGTTAGTAATACCTTTATAGAACATTTATATATTTCCAGAATTTCTTTTACTGTTTCCGTGGCGCACGCCAATAAAATTACCGGTCCGGCATGATTTTTTCCGACATCTTCAACAATAATCGTTAAATTTCAGCCAATTTACTCAAAACATTAATGAATTATACACTTAAACCTTCCGAATGAATCGCTCCGCCCATTGGTGAAAACTGTTTGAAAATCCGTGCGGCGGTTTTTGGGTTTATCTCGTTCAGACAGACAGACGCGACGGGGGTCTTATATAGGTATATGGTCCCTTGGAGCTCTAAAAAAAACGGCCATCTACATCCCGTTTTCACCGACATCCCCTAAAGTGACTTATTTTGATTCTCACAAATAAATCAAAACATAATAAGGTACTTCCCGTTAACCTAGTATCTTTCAATATGGCAAGAAGGAAGGCCGCATAGCACAAGTAAAGAAAAAAGTCGAAAATTGTTAATTTGTAGTTTTTTTTTATGCGGTTACAAACGTACATTTAAAGTTGTAGATTGACCGAGACATATGTCGATGTATAGGAGAATATATTTTTAACTACAAAGTTAAATTGGTTGACATTGTAAATTAGTAACATCATAAATTGGGAAAATAATAGTCTTGCCACGCTAAATCTGCAGTAAAAAAACAGTGGAATTTAAAAATCTATAAACGGCAACATTATGCTGTCCTACGAAAACAGAATTTGATACTTTGTTAGTCTTTTTGTTTTTGATAGGTTATTTTGTTTCTAATTTATTCCGGTAAAGAAAAATCACTTTAGCACGATGCAGTGTGGATTTGATACTGTTTTGTCATCTTAAGGAGGTAGAGCATAGTTAAAACATAGTTTATTAGTAATAGACTGTCTTACCTAATAGACTATTACGCCCAACTAACACTTAGGCGTCAATCTACGCTTGTTT
Source organism: Omphaloscelis lunosa (assembly GCA_916610215.1). Classification (NCBI taxonomy): domain Eukaryota; kingdom Metazoa; phylum Arthropoda; class Insecta; order Lepidoptera; family Noctuidae; genus Omphaloscelis; species Omphaloscelis lunosa. The sequence goes on from OU744270.1 coordinate 8,285,026, forward strand.
TAGAACTTAACGAGATAAAGGCGCTACAGCAGCAGCACTTACTACTTTTGGCGACAAAAGAGCGTAGACAAGCTAAATTTTTCCTTTAGAGCTATACCACAGAGTTACAAGGGCGATAATACGGTGAGTTATAGGTTTAAGTGAATATTACAACTATAAGATCTAAATGAGAAGTAAGCATTGACTACAACCCCCCAAAGTGCTATGCAAGCGATAATAAACTCTCGCCAAGAACCAAAAGTTGCACAAAAGCAATAATTACCACTACCAGTTCTACAATGGTGCTCATTAACTCTTTTGTACCACCAAATGCCTGAGGAGGTACAAAACTCTCTTATGTCACTTAAAGTCGAACAGCAGGAACATTTTTCGCTATCATAGAACTTCTAGTGCTTAATGTGACTTCTTTATAACTTTAGGTAGAGTAATAGAGCTTAATACCACTTCTGTACCCCTTATGTTTGCCCACCATGTTTAAGTTACGAATTGATTTGACTAAGGCTAGAAAAAGATAAGGAAACACGGTTTAATTGAAGTATTTTGCTTTATTGTGTTGTAATACTACTAGCACGATGCCTTAAACTAGAATAGGCTATACTAGAGCTCAAAGCGGTAATAATCACTTATTTGCCACCCTCTTATCACTTAAAAATATAGTGAGCGACATTGTAGTTGTACTGTACCGCTTAAGGAGTTAATATTCACCTACTTGCAGCCCTTTTAGCACCCAAAGAATTAATAAACGATATTTTACTCTATTGTACCACTAAAGGAGTTAATTTTTGTCTATTTACCACGTTTTTATTCCTTGTAGTATCAGTTATCGCTATTTTAGCTCTCTTTTTGCTTTATTATACCTCTTAACACATTTTATAACTCTGTTTTACCGCCATTAAACAACCTAAAGTGATAAAAATAAGAATGAAGAGACTGGCCGAAGGAAGGAAAAGTGTCATGAACAAATTTCGTTTGAACAAAAAGTAATATAAATATAAAAATAAAAATGTAATGTAAATATTAACTCAAATTATGTATAATTAATTGAATTCGTTACGAATAATATAAGGAATACTAATTGAGAGGAATACGAAATGAAACGAAAATAGATTGAAATTTGAGTTCAATAAAATTCATTGCTTTATTTACGTTGTCGAGCGGACGAATTTTCCAAACATAAATGAACCAATAAACTGACTGGTTGCTTTGTTTTATCGTGATACAGTGTATTTTCAATGATTATATTAAGAAGAAAGTGCTGTTTCTGAAGTGATATACCACGGTGAGGACACGACGCCAGTCCGTCGCTCAATTGGAATCGGTTGCCAGGGCTGCGCCGAAATGCATCAGCGGCGCAACGCACTAGGCCGCCAGCGCGACTGCGTCGCTCGCACTACAGCTCCTGTTGCTGTCAACCGCAGACGGTGTCAGATAGACGTTTTATTTTGAGTGGTTTTTTTTCAGATTTATTTGTTATTATTTTTATCAACCTAGCATATAAGTAAAAAAATAAATGCTCAGTGGCAGCAGCGATGTGGTGAATGATAGTGATAGTGCACGTCAACCTTCGACAACACTGCAGAGCACCCTGGAGAGATGTCCGCTGTGTACCCAGGCACGGTTTTTTAAAGGTAAGCGGGGTCTGAATGTGCATATCGGAAAGGTGCACAGACCTCCAAATGCACTCTCTTCAGACCCTGTCTCAACAGTCACACCAACCACACCTGCTACATCCAATTTTGACCCGTTTTGGAAAACCCTTTCTAAATTCAAAAACTCTGTACCTGTTTTGAAGCGAGTTCCCCGCGGTGCTAGACCTCTTGTGGCACAACACCTCGCAGGTTGCGTCCGTCTTGCCATCCGGGAGAACTCGCGAAGTGCTTGGGAACAGCTGCTCACCTTTCCTTACAGAATTCTACATGTACAAAAGAATTTGGCAACCAAAAAAACACTAACCGCACAAATTAAAGAAAACTGTAATATTTCGGCTCATAATTTGGATTCCAAATTACCGACACAGAGATATACCTCTTCAAGAAGTATATCCCATTTCGTAGAATCGAAGTTAGGGGAAGGTGACATTAGTGGAGCAGCCAGGATTCTCTTTAGTAGTGATGTGGTGGCACCGTGTTCTCCAGAAACTCTCGCAGCTCTGGAGAGCAAACACCCTGCCCCAGTGGATGGCATTTCTTTTCCCGACCCCCCTGATCCGGATAATCACTCCCTCACCATTACAGGTCGAGAGTTGATCACAGCCATTTGTTCCTTCCGGAGCGGCTCCGCTGCTGGCCTCGACGGCCTGAGTCCTCAGCACCTAAAGGATCTTATCTGTTCAGGCGCCGGGGAAGCTGGTGAGTTGCTCTTGAAGGAGCTTACGGCTCTGATTAACCTTATGCTCTCCGGCAAGGTGAACGAGGCCGTCATCGACGTTCTATACGGGGCCAATTTATGCGCCCTGCGCAAGAGGGATGGCGGCATTCGTCCTATTGCCGTGGGAACCACATACCGTCGTATGGCAGCAAAGATTTGTTGTAAATTTTATGGTGAGGCGGTTTCGAAAAAATTTCAGCCCCTGCAGCTAGGTTACGGCTCCAAAGGGGGCTGTGAGGCTGCCGTACACGCCTTGTCGACCTACCTAAATTCTGGCAAAGGAGAGGTCATCCTGAAGGTTGACATAAAGAATGCCTTCAATTCAGTGAATAGGGACACCTTGCTGGCAGAAACTAAAAAAGAAATACCCCAAATCTATAGTTTCCTTTGGCAATGTTACAGACACCCATCTAAATTACTGTTTCGGGACAACCTTCTGGAATCTGCTGTTGGTTGTCAACAAGGTGACCCCCTCGGGCCAGTGATTTTTAGTTTAGCCATTCATCCAATTATTCGACAGCTAAATTCCAAATTTAACGTTTGGTACCTCGACGATGGAACCCTGGGAGGCGATGTAGAAACTGTTCTAAATGACCTTCATTTCCTAAAAAATGAACTACATTCCATTGGCCTTGAACTCAACCTTTCGAAGTGTGAACTATACTTAGCGGACAGTACTGACAGACATGATACACTTTCCAAATTCAACACAATAGCCCCAGAAATCAAAATTATTGAAAAAAGCTCTCTTCGTCTCCTCGGGTCACCTATCTTTGAGGACTCCTTCCCCGGTTTTATTGAGGAAAAAATTCAAAATTTCAATGACGTTTCGGAAAGATTGTTCCAAATTAACATGCATTCGGCCATAACCTTAATCCGTTACTGCTGTTTCGGTCCTAAATTGACATATTTCCTCCGCGCCTCCCATTTATGGAAACACACTCATCTTTTAGACAAAATGGACCAAATTATCCGGCATACATTAACCTCGATCTTAAATGTGGCCTTGGACGACCGAGCTTGGGCACAAGCTACTCTTCCTATCCGTATGGGAGGCCTCGGCGTCCGCAAAATTTCTAGTATTAGTTTACCGGCTTTCATATCCTCGGTTCACGGTACTGAGAAATTAATCAGGAAAATCCTAGCTTCCACACTGATTAATTTTGATGTGCCGTGCCTCACCGAGGCTATGGATGCCTGGAGACTCGCTTGCCCGAATTCAGATCCGCCCGACAACCCATTTTCCCAAAGACGGTGGGATGAGCCGCTCTGCAGAGTAGTACAGAACAATTTACTTGAGACGTCTGTTACTACTGTGGAGCGTGCGCGCCTGTTGGCTGTGGGTAAGTGGGAGTCGGGCCTGTGGCTTCATGCACTACCGTCGTCGAACTTAGGCACTTTGTTCGACGACACTACCTTCCGCATTGCTGCTTCCCTGCGTCTAGGAGCTCCTTGTTGTTCTCCTCATCGCTGTCACTGTGGTGAAGTTGTCAACAGCCTCGGACACCACGGCCTGTCCTGCAGCCGAAGTGCGGGTCGCTTAGCGCGGCATGCAAACATTAATGACATCATCCGACGAGCTCTTGTCACCGTCGGCGTTCCAGCTGTATTAGAACCCAACGGTTTGGCACGCGACGATGGCAAGAGACCGGACGGCATGTCTTTATTTCCATGGAAGGTGGGTAGGCCTTTAGTGTGGGACGCAACGTGTGTCGATACTCTAGCGCCATCCCATCTTCCTGGCTCGGCGTGCTGTGCTGGCGCTGCCGCTGCGGCTGCGGAAAACCTCAAGCGGCGAAAGTATAATAACCTTATAGGTCACTATATTTTCGAGCCGTTTGGGGTTGAAACCCTAGGGCCGTGGGGTCCGAGTGCTCACGGTCTGTTCAATGAAATCTCCAAACGACTGGTTGACACTTCTCGTGACCCAAGGGCTGGTTTTTACCTTGGCCAGCGGCTAAGCATTGCCATACAACGTGGCAATGCGGCCAGTCTCTTGGGTACATTACCAGTCGACAGCGACGCGGAGGAATTTTTCGACGCCATATTTTAGTTTAATTTTAGTTTAGTTTTAGTCTAATAGTTTTAGTTAGGTTAGGATATTATATTTTTTTAGTTTTGTCATACTCTTGTAAATAAGTAGAAAATTAAAAATGCTTATTTTAAAAAAAAAAAAAAAAAAAAAAAAATGAAAAAACGAAATAAAAAAGTGTGTCCATTTCGGGGGTATAATAAAGTTATAGCGCGCTCTAACTCCTAATGCATAACACTTATTTATAACTTTAGGATCTGGTTAGCGCTCTAATAGATTAACTATAACTCTTGTCTTAGCGCCAAAGTGTTAGTTGGGCGTAATCTATTAGGCAAAAATCAAAAGGAAAAATATCAAAATCATTACATTTACTTACATCCCCGAAACTGACATAACTGACTGATGTAAAAGAGTAGGTACCATATACCTATAAAACTTTTTGATGTTTCCCACTTATTCCATTGCAAACTTAGCGTGGCCAGACTCTAGCACTATTGATAAAAGTCGTTATGTTAGAAAATACTCGATGTACTTCGTACGCGGTGCGGGATATTCTAGAAAATACCAAGTGCGCATACCTATTCTAGTACCTAACAATAGGTGCGAAAAGTACGGTATTCTCCTCGGAGATAAAGGTATCTTTGTCTTGGGCAAGATTGAATCCATCACTGCACTTAGGATTCTAGTATTAACTCCCTCGCTTCGGTCAGGAGTTAACTCGGAGTTTCCTCTGGGTCAGGGCCTGTGACAAAAGACACTTCTTTATCCCCTTAGTGAATAATTTATTATTAAAACACAGTTAAAATAAAGGTATGGCCCACATCTCGGGAATTTAGGAGATTAGAAAAATAACTTTTTTTTATACTGAGAGTTTAAGCTATTTTGGATAGGAAGGTTCACTGAATGACATTCAATCAAAAAAACGTTATAAAAACACACTATGTGGATTTCTAAAGATTTCACAATATTCTCGAATAATTTCAAGAAATAACAATTGCTAATGGTAGAAAATACTTTTTATTGAGCGGCAGCACTGACCCCCATTGTTTACAACGCCAGAACAAACGAAACAAAAACAAGTTCAAAGCGAGTCAGTTATTTTTGTACCTTGTTCTGATACGCGTCTAGAATTTTTGCCATTTTGTAACATAATATACAATTTAAACATCGTTGTATCAATTACTACAACAGATTTTGTTTAATATTACGACGTGATTTAGTAAATTAATTTCTAAATAAAATACGGAAGCCTTTGTTCCAAGAGTGTTGTAAAGCGACGTTGCCATTCTTCTTCCCTACTTTTCCTTTATGAGAAATCTGCTTCAATAGATAATCTACATCAAAGTTTAGCATTATAAGTTAAATCTGTGATAATTTCGTGCGTGAATATTATAAAGTAATGCTCCAGTGTATTGAAATGTGTATCTCTGAACGTTATACATTATCTGACGCAATAGCAATCTGGCAACAGCGCGAGGAATCGGAGTGAATAATTTACTGATGTATTAGCAAAACTCAATTGGATATTATTTATTATCACACATCTTTTTAATTTTTATGAGGTAAGTGATTTTTATTCATATATTTTGTAGATATTAATGAAATAATAACATAAAAAGTAAGTGTAACGGTCGTTTCAATTTTCCCGCGAAGTGACGTAATTCGTCGTTTCTAGTCGGCCATCTTTGTACCATCAGTCATCTGTCAAGCATTCTCGGTTTAGTTCGTGAAGGGTGTGAAACAAAAAAAATCATCACATATAGGGTGGTTTTTATACAAAAACCCACCACGGAAGCATCCGGGTGAGTCTTTAATACTTTATTTCCTTGAAAACTGCGTCCATTACGCTTTCTTTTTGTGTAAAATTTTCTTTGTTAAAGTTAACCTCACTTGGTTGCTAAGCAAGTTTTTAGGTCAACCAGTGTCTTTTATGGTGAAATATCGTATTTGCATGTGTTTTGTTTGCATATACGATGTGTTTAGGCGCTCGTGGGAGAGAAATCGACAGCTTTTATTGGTTTCTAAAAGTTATTGTAACTAGAAAGTTGAACTCGAAATCGTATGTGGAATTTTATAAAAATAGTTCATGTCACCTTGTTAATGTCACAAGATCCGTTTGACTCCTATTTTTTTTATCTTACTATAACTTTTACTTGAAAATTGTCCCAAAACAATGTTTATTTCAAAAAGTTTTGCAATTACCCTCATAAAAAGATCTCAAAAGATCTCTCAAGGTACATGAGTTTTATGAGTTCTAGAGCACTGTTCTAGATGTTTCTGGAGACTTGTGCAGTTACTACAACTACCTACATTATAGCAATAGTAATATTTCAGTTTAATAAAACTGTTCTAAATTTAGCTCCACACATGTTGAAACTTGTGTCCATTGCATAACCTTTTAATCTTTCTGAGAATAATCTTAAATTTTAAAGTATGGTGTAATATGCAATTTTGAAAATTTTATTGTATTTACACATAATTTTTCATTAAAATTGTAGTTGCACTTCGTTTTTAGCAATACTTTTAGTGTTTTGAGCAACTCTTTTTAACTCATAATAAGTCCGAATACCATCAGAAATCAACACTTGTAGCTATTTTCAAACTTGGAAGTCTTCAATAGCATATGTGACAATCCACGGCTAAAGGTACCTTATGGACGTTTATAGTTTCGAAGATAGAAAAAAATCAAATATAGATTTTTTTTTTATTGCTTTTTCGCAAAGCATAAGATCTGAAATTTATTTCCCTGTTATGTGCCACTATGTAACTTACAACGGCAACATAGTGTTCGAGGTGACTGAACTTAAATGTCTGTTTCTCGAAATTGCACAATTTCGAATATAATTTAAAAAAAATTATATCTCCGTAACAAAACATCGTAGGAGGTTGATCTTTTTTTATATCTACAGCGTATTAATCGCAGATTACTAGCGTATGCAAAACTCCATATCGACCACAAGGTACCTTTAGCCGCGGATTGTCACATATAGTTTTCAGAATACAGGCTTTTTGTTTTCAGTTTATTGGTTATTAGTTGGCAATCTGTTGTTGGACAGGTCATTTGCAACCGTATTTGACCTGAGGACCCCTATAACAATGTCAACCATTTTCGAGTAATTCAACTTTTTATATTTTAAAATGTATGAAGTAAAAATGTCAAATTACATGAATATTGTTGACATTGTTGCATAGAAGTCAATGTACATAATTTGGTAGTAAATGATGCCTCCTACATCTCCTTAATGTATTGCCAACATATAACCATTAACCCTATATATCAGGGTTATTGGTTACATTTTACATTATGGCTTCATACATTAGAAACAAAGTCAAACTACTTGAAAATGGTTGACATTAGCATAGGGGTCATCAGGGCTAATTTGGTTGCAAATGACTTCTCCTACATCCCCTTTACGGATTGCTGATGAATAACCAATAGCTCTGTATATCAACCAGGAATTTAACTTCTAAGTATGAATAAGCTTTTCAGATTGTTCTGAAACCCCATACCTATTACAGCTAGGATTCTGATCCCTATTCTTAATGCATTAGAATACATTATAATCACTGGAATAACATAGCTGCACTAAATTCACTTATGATATTCTTAGGCCTTACATAGAAGTCAAAACTCCATTTGTTGTAGTACAACCGTCAAACTAAAAATCATTTATTTCAATTTAACCATTTTCAGGCACTTTTGAATTGCGAAGGAGCTCGGTCAGTTCTTTATATGAGTTGTTTCATTGTGTAATCAATATGAATATAACTGATTGATTTGTAAGGGCTCATTGCTATTAAAAGACAAAAACAACATAAACACTATGACCCGTACCCTAATTATTAGTCGGTCAGTTAGTCAGAAAGTTGAAGCTAGTTGCCCATTCCAAAACGTAGATCTCTATGGAGAAGAACGGGCAAGGAACTCCAATGACACTTTTAAATATAGATATTACAAAATCCTGGGTACATCACTCTATTAGATACATCATCGTCTTTATTAGTATAAAGTTAATGTTCATATTTGCAGGAAGTGTTTGATATTGTCACATACATAACATTTCACCAGTAATGTTTCAAGAACCTTGGTTAATAGGTGGCAAGCCTGTTGCCATCAACCGAGCACGAATCCAGACTCTGGGGTGCTACTGAGAAATTTACTAATACTATTCTTGATTGATTTTACACATAAAACCGCTTAACACTTAAAATAACTTACATTAGTACCAAATAAGGAATGCAGTCTTGAGTCTGCAGTGAGTCATAGTTTCGTAATGATTCATCATAACTTATAAATTTATTTTTGACTTTTGCATCAGATTTTCAGGGTGACTAAACATGGTTTTAATTTATAATATAAATTATATATGCCTACACCATTATTTTTATTATTTTGCATCAAGATCCCCTGTAATCATGAAAATAACTTTACAATTATGAAATCAGCCGTCCCTGGCAAATAAAATAGTAATTGAAAAAAAAAATTACATGAAAAATAAAAAAACAGTTTTTTGTAAATATGTTATTAACTAATGTACATAGCGGAATTGTTCAATAAAGTCTCGTAACTTCTGAAATAACCGTAGGAAAAGTATGAAAAAAATTGACAAAGTGTAATCGGACCTCTAAATATCGAATCTGAAATATAGTTGCAATTATCGTAACAGCCCATTATCATTTTATTCGTCGGGGACGGCGAAATAATGGAATCTAATTAATTGCATCATAATCTGTCAAAATGTAATAGTATTTTCGTTCTTTTCTTTTTTATCTATACATATAATCTTAAATTCACTGCAGATTTGCATGAATATTATTAGGTCAACTCGAGTAAATAAGGGCCAATTTTTGGGATACCAGGATAACCAGAATCAGCTGTGCCGTTTGGGCGCCTGGGCCGACTGTAGGGTTCTGAGAGCACTCTACATTGAAATTCTAATCTACTTTGCAATTACAACGCCATACTCGCGAAATGTATACCCAATTTTCTGCCTATTGCCATCAACCAGGCATGAATCCAAACTCGGGGAACTACTGCGAAATTCCAGATGGAAAAACCCAATGAAACTGTGTCCGACCCGGGAATCCTCAATATAATAAGGAATTCTTGTCTATGCTAAATTCAATTCCGAGTTGTCTATCTCTTTTACTCTACGGCTTTTGGCTTATTTATCATAATTCCGCATATGAAATAACTGTAGCAAAATAAAATGTACGTAATAACTCGTTTGTAATGACGTCTCATTTAACAATAGCTATTTAAATTCATAATGCGTAAGTCCACGCCAATCTTCATAATCAATAACTCTACATTATATTCAGAAGGTTAAGTCAATGCAATAGATGAATTGACAATAATAGACAAATTTTCGCTGAAAAAAGGTCACATTGTGGAAATGTTTTTTTTTTTAAACGTTTACTTTAATTAAGACGATTATTAATGATCAGTCTTAATTAGGTTTCCATTCCATTTCCACAATGTGACCTTTAAAAAGTCACACCCACATCCTTTATCTTTTTCCTTTTTTTAAAGCGGTGATTTTTCTGTCCCCACTGGATTTTCAACGCATTGCTTAGCGCCGAGTTATTTTTTCGACGCACTCTGTTGGATACGTAATGCTCGGCTCAAAACCGAGAATTGTAAATACAGTGAGCGAAAAAAAATCGTCGGAAAGAATCTTATCTTCATAACCGGACAATAGAAAACCAGGAGAATCCGTTTTTTGTGCTTATGTCGTCACAATTCGGTAAGGTCCAGCATTGAACTGCAATGGGCTAATTTGATAAATCACGACAAACAAAACTGTAGTGATTTATCAAATTAGCCCATTGCAGTCAAGCATGAACATCATTCGATGGCCGATGTTTATTTATCGGCCATTGATGTTTATGCGTGACAAACAAAAACAACTAGATATGACTTAACGTCTATCACAGCATGACTTATTGAAATTCAGCAAATAGGTGATTTAAATTTACTAATTTTATATCTTCTTTATCGTACAGATACTTTTATTTATCATGGTATTATTAGATAGGGTTGGGCTCTTGCCAGTTAAACTTTTCTAGCAGTATTTTATAATATACTTGAAAGTTGCAAATATTTTCATAAAAGCATACCATCCATGTCTATAATTTCAGACAGAAACATTTCTTGTCTCATGCCTCCAGTTCTCTTTTTCTAAGGAAAAAGATTTTAATTTTTAAGTCGTAAGTGATGGGATGAAGTGGATAAGTTCCTTAAAAGCTGGAAAGAGAATTGAGAGCGGTCTCGCTAAAGGAGGAGAGGGAAAGAGGAGGCTAAGAACAATAATCGCACCTAAATCTCCATTAAAGGTTCCCAGAATGCGCGGGCTCGCTAAAGGTGGAAGGAAGGAGTAGATTGAAGCCAGGAGAGGGACACAGGAGGCTACGAACAAGGCTCGACACTAATCTAGTAGAACAATTTCCTTGAAATTTTCATAAAAATTGTTCTAATAGAGTCGAAACTTTAAAGGTAGCCTTATTTCTATTTCCCGATAATGTCGTAATAATCTCCGGATCGAATCAAACAATATCAATAAACATTGAATGATTTTCACATGTCGCACACGTGAACGCTGTTTTTATTTCGGCTGTTAATTATAATGATAGAAGGAACTCGTTTCGCGATTGTGTAAGCACGTTTTCTCGCACAAAGTTTTTCTATCCGTCTGTCACAGAAATGAGTGGGATATTTATGAATTTGGAATAAACGTAAAAACCAGAGGGGTGCCTTCGAAGGACATAATGGCGGCCTTATTGGTGATGTTCTTCAGAAACGTCAGGTGCGTAGTACTAGCAACCGGCGTGCGTGTATGACCAAATTTACGAACGTAAACGAAGCAAAACTAGTATGTAAGGATCGTAGCAGGTGGTGTTCTGTAGTTCCTGCCTAGGTCCATGAGAAGGCGAGAATTTGTGTATGTGAATAAATGGAAGGGGCAAAATAAACATCAGAAAGTGTTTAGGGTTTAGCAAAAACCTTAGTCGTGCAACGAGACTGTTCAAAGTTACCAAAAAAGTTCAAAAAACCTTCCATAAGCGAAATTGATTACAGCCTTATCAATCAATCTGCCCCGCCTTTACCAAAGTATGTTGGGGTTTGCTTTACATGGAGCGACTGCCTATCTGCCCTCTACAACCCAGTGACTAGGTAACACGATACGCTTTGGCAAGACTGGTTGGCAGATGGGCTTCTGTCTGCTCATAACTATTGCCAGAGTTCTATGAATGACAGCCGGGACCAACGGTTTAAAGTGCTTTCCGAGAAACAAAGGGGTCTCTATATGTAAATGGATGGTTACTTGGTCACCTAGCAACGAAACAGTATAAGTTACAATAAAAATAAAAAAACTTCCAAAAGCGACATGGATAACAGCCACATGACTACAAAGAAAGGCAGTCACTCATTACATTATTCATACATTATGCCATCAATGTACGTATTCGATTGACTGCAGGCATATGGCCAGCGGCAGATGGTATATCGAATATCAGCTGCCTGATTACGTTTTAACGACTTTTTAGGGCTTGATTTGACTTCCTTGGAATGGCTATCGGAGCTTCCTAACAAAGGGTTATTTATGGTTCGTGTTTCCATCAACAAGCTAGAAGACTAACATAATAATAGTGAGACCTATACCGCCGTCTGGCCGTATTATGAAAATAATAAGTCATTTATTCAAATCAGGCTGAGAATAGCCCTTTTTGAGGCAACACTTTGACATAAGACACGAGAGTCCCCCGAAACGCCCTTTACCGCTTCCTATTGCTTCGATGAGAAAAAGATAGAAGTAAAAAAAAAAACTCCCCGGCAACACAGCTGTCTGTTAAGTTAGAAGAACTTGGTTCCATTCGGTATTTTGACTATTGAAGCTTTCTAGTAGGGTTATGGCTCGTGTTTCCATCAATTCTGCTTGAGGACTAGCGCAGAATTTTGATTAGAAGTTTCTGAAATAAAACTGCCTGGTCTAGCGTTCGCAAGAGCTACCGCTGAGCATGAAATCCTTGTTTCCATTGCCGTGTCAGGCAGTGTTATTGGGTTTTTCTGTCTAGAATTTATGAGTGGAAACCCGGAGTCTGGATTTGTGCCCAGTTGATGGCAATAGGCTCGCCTCCTATTACATGGGGTGGCATGATTACAGGCACGATGTTATTATGGGTTGTTCTAAAATGCTTAATCATATTTCGCAACAAGATCGGTATTTTCAATAATCTTTCACGTTTCTGACGTAATTAGATGCGCAATACCGTTTCAACCCAGCGTTATCTGCCCTAAATTGGGCTTATCGGTGTATAAAGGCTTGTGCAGACCAGCGCGATGTCGCGGGCGCTACAAGGGTACGCGGGCGCACCCGGGCGTTCAAAATGTATGTTTACCGGCAATTCGGTTAACGCGACTTTATAGAGGTTTCGTGTAATGTCTATGGTTTAACTCAGGTGTAGACGACTAAACAGGTTTTATTTTATTATCTTTATAAAGTGAGACCACGGAGGTTTATTATCAGCTTGTAAAGTGACACCATATAGGTTTCGCATACTAACATTGTCTATGATTACCTGATAAAAATGGGTAAATGAAAACGTTCCTTGACAAGTTCCCATAATCTATCTAATCCACTTTTGGTTTCAATTCTAGAGGGGACTATGGGACTAAGACGATGTGCACGCGTAGGATGACAATGGTAGAAACGGGTTTTGTCGACAGAAAAATATACAAAATGACAGAAATATACAGAATAACAGATTGATAAATGATTTTATTTCTATAAATAGGTTTGTACAAACACTTTTACGTCAGTCATATTTTAAAAACTAGATGAGTTATCTGTCATTTTGTCTATTCTTCCGTCGACAAGACCCGTTTCTATTGTGGTCATGCTAAGCGTGCTTAAGCGATATTATTTTAGTATATTCACTAAGTTTCTCGTCGAATCCTAAAGCTCTATGCGTCAAGTCACATAAAGGCGGTCGACAAACAGGTACGGCGCGTCTAAAAGAAGCTCTCATGAAGGCAGTGGCCTCAATCTAAACGCGGCCAATGATTTGTGTGATCCGTAAGAGGCGATTAATGGCCCTATCTATTCCTATATTACTAGCCGTTACTGGTTAGAACTAACTCTGGAAACGTTGGTACAATCGAAGAACTGACGATTATAGCTAACTCTGATAATGTTGCGAAAATGGAAGAGTCTGTTTTCATTGCTGAATTTTTTTTGTTACATCGAAGATCTTGAAACTTACGTTCCCACAGGCAATTTTTTTTCGCGCACTTGATTTTAAACGCACTGCTTAGCGCTGAGAGTTGAAAATCCAACAGTGTGTTTGTTTGACGCACTGTGGGATTCGCTCTGTTGAATTCTGAAAGCTCTGCGCAATAATGAGAGTGAAAATCCAGCGTGCTATAAAAAATCGTCGCGTTAAAAAACCGCGTACCTAGGCTTATAGTAAATATTCGATGTCCCAATTATTTTAACTGCGCATATCGCTAAAATGATGACGTTTATTATCGCTTTAAAAACTATATTTTCGTTTTGTAATGAGCTTGTTTGATCAGTTGTTGCTGGGTTAAATATCGCGTATTTTGCGCAAAACGAATTCGCCTTGAAATCTCAATAATACTCGGTTTTAATATTAAAAGGACCTTCATTAGCATATTGTGACGCAGTTATTTTATTTATCAATTGTTTAATTAAAGCAAATAATGCATTTGTAACCCTCTAATTAGAGGGTATTTTTAGAAAAATATGCAATCAAAAGAGGGTATGCAGAAAGTCAATCGATTGTACCAAACCGAAGTAATACTCGGCCACAAAAAAAAAACGAGTATTCCTTTGAATTTTTTTTCCCAAAGACAATTAGCTGATTTAGAGATCCCTAAAAACTTAATATTATTCTATAGCAGCCTATTGAAACTTTGACCGAAGCAAAGTTGTTCTACCATGTATTAATTACAATTAATTTAATTAATCCATTACAGCTTACTTAATCGTGTTTACCTTCAATCATTGGTTATGGTTTCGTCCTCAAGATCACAATTTGCGTTTGAAAGTGTTCAACACTGAACCTTGGACGAGTCTTCTTTGAAAGGCTCATTATAAATAGTATGTTAGTTTATGTACGTTCTCCAATTTATTCTTTACAGATAATATAAAGATCTCATGCGATCTCATGCGGACTCATGCGAGACAGAAGCTTTATTCAAGAGGCATACTCTTGAATAAAGCTTTTGTCTCGCATGAGTCCCACTGCGGGGAAAAGAAATCCCTTCCCATCTTCCACTTCCCCTGACTTCTACTTTCATCTGAGACCAGGTTCTTCGGATAGTTAAGAGCTTTGTTCATCCCACTTCTGAGCCTGCCACTTTGGATCCAAAATTGCTCCAAATATTAAAATTCTCTACCAAAATTTCAACCGCAAGAGCAAAAGAATGCGGCAACAAAATTATATATGACGGTTATTTTTCTAACCAGTTGGCGACCGGCCATAATAATTAATTGATAACCTATGTAGGTTACATGGGTAAAGGAGGTTGTCGCTCTAAATAGGAAAGACCTTGTGATTGGTCTCCCCATGTAGGTAGATTGATAAAAACGATCGATAAAAAACTGGCAGTTGGTCGCTGTCCACTAATAATAATTGGACATTGGGGTTTTCTAGGTGCCTACAAACTATTTATATCTCTCGTTAGACTTGCTATCGTGTTACACAGTAACTGGGCTGTGGAGGTTTGATAGGCAGTAGCTCCATGTAAAATACTGGTATTCACCTGCATCCAGTTAGACTGAAAATGTGCGACAATATTTGGGAAAAGGCGTGGTTGCTGATGAGGCTATTTTGTCAATTAGTCACGAAACTATAAAAGAATTCCGGTAAATAATAAAGCCATCTGCAATGCCAAGCAGACTTGAAGTCTTCGCAAGCCTAGATATTAAGTTATACAAAGCCACATACTTAAGAACGTGCGAGAGTCTTACTGCTGACGTGCAAATATATTGATACAGCTTTAGGTAACCGTGTGGGGAAGAAAAACAAGACTATACTATGTGAAAATTACGTTTTTTATTACTTGTATGGGCTAATGGCGTAGATATTTGATAGTTTACGACTTGCGCTAAATATTTTGTGGCACTGGAAAATCTGGCTTGTATGTGAGACGAGAAATAGACAGAAGAAAGTTGAAGAAATTGTAGTTTTAGGCAGCAGATTCTTATCTTTATTACCATGACACCCAGTAACTGGGTTGTGAAGGTAAGATAGGTAGTCACTCCATGTAAAATTTTGGTATTCAGCTGCATCCGGTTAGACTAGAGCCTGACTCCAGTATAGTTGGGAAAAGGCTGGGCAAATGATAATGATAATTCTAATGTGTTTCGTGTATTGCATTTAGTTCCGCTTCAAATGAGGATAAACTCAGAGTTCCGCTACTAAAACCATTAGAGTATTTCCCAAATTCCAGCTTAGGGACATTATTACGTCAGACATACATGTTAGTGTTACATACTAAAACTACGTGTGGAGTAAATACACGTAACATTATGTACTAAGTAGTACGAAAGGCCTTGTCCTCGTCCCTGAACTCCCTGCAAAATTCATTCACCGGGAAATACAAATGTTACACGGGCTTGTACATAAATAATAAAAATTAGACAACCTTGTTGTCTAAACTTGTTGTTTTTATAATTATGCTAATTGTAACGCTGTCTCTTTCGCACATATGAGCATACTTTTTTTCGATGTGACGCAAGAACTGCCCGATCTTTTACGAAGGCAGTAGGGAACTTCAGAATTCTTCAAATTTTAAGTATCGTTTTCGCATGAGAACGTTTTACCCCAAATAATAAAACTCTCAAGACTCAATTTGCCTAGCCTTTTCTCAACTATGTTGGGGTCGGCTTCCAGTGTAACCGGATGCAGCTGAATACCAGTATTTTACATGGAGCGACTGTCTATCTGACCTCCACAACCCAATCACTGGGTAACACGATACCCCTTGGTAAGACAGGTTGTCAAACTTTTGGGTTTCTGACTATCCGTAACGACTGTCAAAGGTCTACGAATGACAGCCGGGACCAACGGTTTTACTTGTTTTTTGAGGCACCCCAAGAGTATTGCCAAAAAGAATCAATAACTTTTCTAACACTGAAACACGCTTTTCTCGCCCAAATTGATATTTTTATAGAACAAAAATTCCTTTGAAACGGCCAATGTTCCTTTAAAAGGAAGTAAATTAAACTGCGCCAGACTTATGACCTATTTTTATCCCCCCTCGCCGTCCATTTATCACGTACACATGCTGTGGCCTTGTTTGAGTAGTTTTTGTATTGACTGTAACGTATTCACTTAATTATACATACGTTTTAATTAGTAGTTCGTTTCGTTGGACTGTCGTTTTTTAATATCATTGTTTGAGGTTTTTTTTCTTTCGATATCAGATCTACAGTGGAGCTTGTGGCTAAGTACTATCAGCCACACGGGTCGATCCATCAGATTAAGCTACGCTTGCCGTGGTTAGTCCGTGGATGGGTGACCATTTCTACATACTCGGAAAGCACGTTAAGCCGTTGGTCCCGGCTGTCATTTGTGGATCTTTGACAGTCGAAAGGGGGGTATCGTATTGCTTAGTTACTGGGTTTTGGAGGTCAGAGAGGCAGTCGCTCCATGTAAAATACTGGTATTCAGCTGCATCCGGTTAGACTGGAAGCCGACCCCAACATAGTTGGGAAAAGGCTAGGCAGATTGATTGATCCTATCTACAGAATAAACAATTTCATTAATTTTATGTCCTTTATAGAGGACCCAAGTTCTTTGTCTATAATCGTTTGCGGTTATAAACAGAACTTGGGTCTTCGAACTTAGATTTAACACTCTTCCGCAATAATAATATTACTTCTCACGCTTGTTTCTCGAACAAGTAAACAGAGTTGAATGTACTTGCATATAACGCCAGTAATCTCATGTAATAAAGAGGCGAGTCTTTTGCCATCAACCGGGACTACTCCAGGCTCTTTCTCAAGATAACCTGTAAGAGCGATTTTGCACTACGTCCGATCCGAATTCAAGAAATTTCGGTCCGACGTAGCCATAGTACTATTTATATGAAGGGTTGCGCACTAGATCCAATCTGTCTGAATTTAGAACATTCCCAATTCGGATTGAATTCGGAACAGCTCTTACAGTAATGAATCATGAATGCACTCCGAAGTCAATCAACTCTCCCAATCTATCGTTATTTTGGTCTTGAATGAGGCCCAGACACACCTACACTAATTACTATTCATTAATTTGTAGTAGCATTCTCATTCAGCCACTCAAAACGACACATAGAACATCTATTGTTTCTTGTTGTACCGCTTAATGAAGTAATCGACCGCTAAATTTTAAAGGTGCATCCAGACATTGCGAGGCATGCGCTGCTAATGCATTTGATAGATATTAGATTTCTTCGCCTGAGGCGCGCGTTTCATGCGCGTTTGTACGCACCATTATGCTTTGTAAGGGGCGGGCAGTGGGCTGTCATCGTAAAGTTGAATATCCATAATGTTTAGATACCAATTATGCTTCAGCCTTTACCAAAAAGTAGATGCATGGAGCACAGTTGGTGTGCCAACATACGGCTTATCCATCCAGCTTTTGGGTTCTACGAAATACCGTCGGTAACGCATCATATCGAACCACTTTAAAAACAAAATCCCGTGCACACGACCCTTTTTTTCGCAGGTAAGCGTTACTATAGCGGCTGAGCGCTGCAAGCAAGAATTGTCCTTACAGTGTACAGATATGCGTGTCTTCGATGGTACATGTGCGCTCAGAAACGCATTAGCATCGCCTGCGTCATAACTGTCGTTGACACGTCTGTTGCTTAGCAACGAACCATACGTTGGCGATAAGAACAGTGCGCTATGAAGCGGAACGAATGAGGTGACGCGATTCTTTGAGGGCTAGTTCATAGTGTTCATACACTCTGAACTTACGCATCTTGCATTAAAATAAACTCCATGATTGGCATAGGAGTTTTGGACGATCCATGTATAATCCTGTCGGTTAATTCTGAAAAAATTTGACCGTGAAAACTTGGGTGAATAATAATACATCGTATTCGGTTGCATCTGGTAAGACTGGAAGCTGATCCTAAGAGAAAACGTTGACAGATGATGATGGGTAGTAACGAACCTATACTAAACCGCAGTCCACATTGGGAATGAAGCGAAATGAAGCTAATTTCGTTTATCTTTCTTCCGAATCTTTTCATTGGAGGAAAGCTAAACGAACTGAGCTTCGGACATGACTTCAATTTGATTTACTAAGACGTCTTTAATGAGTAAATCTGGCCGTAACACAACGTAGCCATTAAAGGAAATAACGCCATAGGATATGCAAACATTTAAAGGAAGGAAAACAAAGTTTTAAGGTCGAAAACTCTACTATAATATATTGACCTCGTACCAAGGTGAAGAGCTCGAACGATTCAAATGCACTTTCTGTTCCTAGTAGAACTCTTTGAGAACTAGCTTGAACGCCAAGTTCTACAACAGAACCTATTTCTCCTGCCGAGCAGTGTTGCTATGATCCGGCGTGAAGGGTATGAGTGCCGGTGTAATTACTGTCACATGAGACAGTTGTCTCTGAGACAGCAACGGACCTGCGATGCTTCTGGTATAGCAGTTGGCCATATGCGGCGTTGCAGAAAGTCATAGGTCTCGACTTCGGACCCAAGGCACGTACCTCTTGATTTTTCGGAATGCGTTTTGTATAATTGTCACTTGCTTAAAAAACGGTGAAGGAAAACATCGTGAGGAAACTGGCATGCCTGAGAGATTTCTCGACGGCATGTGAAGTCAAGTCAGAGGCCCATGGGCGGCAAAACAATAGTCACTAACTACACGAAAAATAAAGATAGTAGCGTTGACAATTTACCATCAGGAGGACTGCTTGCTGGTTTGCCAACATCGAAAAATATTTAAAAAATGCCGTAATCGAGTATTTTTCCTCCCCCTTCATACGATACTATATACACATACAGTTTCATCAAATAGAAATGGCGTGATAAAACTCATGGAAAGTGATATCGCAGTACATTTATGGCTGTAACCACTTGGCAACACGGTGTTAAGTAATAGTGTACGTGGAAATAACTGCGAGCATAATAATTTTCATGGTCGATTTGTATCCTTGAATTACAAGCAAGATGTTCTGATTTTTTAATCCAATCTGGTATTCGAAATCACGATTTCTGAAAGTCTGATCGATTCTCAGCGCTACTGCTGAACACGAAGTCCTGTCTTTAATTGCCAGTACCCTAATTGCGTAATACAACACGATCACAATCTGTTTCGATTTGAAACAGAATGCTAATCCATTGCTTCGTAAGTTGGAAAAAACAACATCTGCTCAACGACGTAAATAACGCAATGAATGCTGTTGAACTGTCAAAATGAAACAAATTAGGCCTAATTATTTACGAAAATAAGTTACGCAATTAGGGTACATACAGGTCGGGCAGAGTTATTGAGTTTTTCCATCAGGAATTTTCCAGTAGCAGCTCGCGAGTCTGGATTTGTGCCCTGTTGCTGGGAATAGGCTCTTCGCCTGTTGTTGTTACATGAGAGTTAAACATAGCGGGCGAAATGTGGGTGTACTATTAGATACACCTCTGCCTTACCCTTCGGGGATTATAGGTGTGATGTTATATTATGTTATCTATCTTGTAAAAAAAAAACACAAAACTGGTTCTGTGTTAGTAGTTATGAATGTTTATCGGAGAGAAAAAGGAAGACTTTTGCATATATGACTACAGTAAAAAAATATAATAGCTTCCAAGAGAGTCAACGCAAATACTATCTAAAGGGTGACATTTTGATCTACATGACGTCGGCGGTAGTACATCATGTTTTTGTTATTACATCCCAAATTGATAAATGTGATAATGAACGATAATGATTGTTGTGAACTTAGAACGCAATTCAGAGTTCAAAGTAAATGTTTATCTTTCTCCATCATAAATGTATAAAACGGTACTGTGATTATGTTGTTTAGAGGGAGTGTAAAAGTAATGTGTCTAAAACAGTGATGAATATAAATGTGGGTGGATGCAGAGGCAAAGAAGGTTGGATTGTGTGGAGGAATGATATGAACGTAAATGATAGCGTGACGGTTGATACTTTGATAGGTGAGATTGGAATTTGGAAGAAGAAAAATGGTGCGCCAACCCCACGTAACTTGAGAGACAAGGGCAGGAAGATGAGAGTGTATATACTAAGAAAGGATTTTTTGAACCTCGAACCCTTCCTAGGCGGGTCAAACGGAGTGTTAAAGTTTGTATGGAAACAAGGTCGCAGGCAACAGCTGTTTTGTTTGATTATACAAAATCTGCAGAGGAAGCCTTCAGGCTATAAATTTTTCGCGATACGGAAGTATCCAATGCATAATTTAATAACTAATCAACCTTCAACATGTTCATAATATTCCACTGATAAAATAAATGCGTATCATCACGACTTGTTTCATCAACGGTTTGGGCAGAGGTATACCTACAGTAGGTACACCCACATCTCGCCAGTTATGTTTAAGTCCCATGTAATAGGGGGCGAGCCTATTGCCATCAACCGGGCACAAATCCAGCCTCCGGGCTGCTACTGAAAAATTCCAGATTGAAAAACTCAATAACGCTTTGCCCGTCCTGGGGATTGAAACCAGGACCTCATGCTCAGTAATAGTAGCAGTAGGAAAAATTAATAAAAACTGCATTTCAATAAAATTATAAAAACGATGCCCAACGTCATTTACAAATACAAGAATATATTCTATACTCTTCACCCACACGCTGACAACAGATCTTTCGAGACTATGAGATCATAATGAAGAAAAGCGACTTACCTTGAAGTTTAAACCCAGGTTAGCACGGGCGGTTTTTTATCGCCCATTGAATTTTCAACGCAATGCCTAGCGCCGAGAGTTGAAAATCCAGCAGTTGTTTTTTTTGACGCGCTGGGATGCAGTCTTGGATTCTCAATACTCGGTTCAACACCGAGAGTTGAAAATCCAGTGCGCGATATTTTTACGCCCGTAGAAACGGAGGCTAATTGAAAAAACTAAACCTGGGCAAACGGCCATGGCTCTGAAACAGTACATCGTCATCGTAACAATACTATTACGACATATGATTATTACGTGTGAAAACAAAAATATTTTCATGAGTTTTTCCACTTGTTATTTTCGATGCCAAGGTTACTCGTTGATGCTGTGTAAACATGCCAAATATTTTGCCTAAGATGGTGTGATTCGTCCTCCTTTTAAAAATAAACGTCTTTGGCAAAACGTCTGTTCGTTCCGTTTCGGCTCAAGCTATGGAATAAGTTCATTTACCCAACTATTTTGGGATCGCAGGGGCGTACGGGGGATGCAGCTGAATACATGGAGCGACTACCTATCTGACCTTCACAGCCCAGTTACATCCAGTAACTGGGCTGTGAAGGTCAGAAGAACACGATACTATAAGATTAGTTCATACGGTGATTGACGGGTCAGGAAAGTTGTTAACAGGGCTGTTTTTCCATAGTGCGCTGAATGTCGCCATTCGTGAAGACTCAATGCACCCTTCTATTTTAACCCAACACAAAATCTATGGAAGCAGATCAAAAGCAAATTCACTATCTCTACTGCCGACGGGTACTTGGACACTATCCGTTGCCCCATTCTAATCTATTTAGTATGCCACACACAAACCAACAGTGTTGGATACAAATATCGCAAATGGCATACAGTATTCGTTTGCTAAATCAACGACGACCAAGTTTCACTACTAAGTCGACTTATGTAGCTTAGCAAGTAAGTAATTAGGCAATCAGGCTAGGTAACACTGTTCCAAAGATGGTCCAATAAAATCAAAAGTCATTTATTCAAACTAGGTTGAGAATCGGCACTTTTTGAACGTCAAAATTAAGAGGAACAGTCCCCCAAAACACCCGTCCTTTACCACTTCCTAGTGGTTTAGCTGGGAAGAAGTGGGCCAACAAACTCCCTAGCAGCACAGCTGTCTGTTCAGTTAGAAGACAACAAGAGAATACAATTTACGGATTGAAAAAGGTGAAGAAATTGAGGAATACTACTGTACAACCAAATCTCAAATTCCGTACTGTACTGGGTGTCCAAAAGTAAAAAAAAAGAATCTAGTTTTCTCTCATAGGTTCGGTAGAAAAACCTTGGCCAGTAGTTTTTGTTGAATACAAAAAACACGGCCTTGGTTTGTGAGTATCGTATACAAAACGCGGACTCGATGTTGTAACCTACCTGTGTACCAATGCTTACAATGTGTGAGTATTTGGGCATGTCTCAATTTTGTCAGTTAACACCACAATATAAAATCTGTACGCAATGCCTTGAAAATGGCCGTGGGTTGCGTTTCCTATCGAATTCATTAGCCATAGCTACAATTATCATTTTATTATCAGGCAACTAAAGCCCATAAATATAATACTCATATATGTAAGGTCATAAAATGGCAAATATTTAGGAGGTACATGTATGATCAATTAATAATATGACCTTTTGCAGTGCACTTCAAGTGCTTCATAATTTCCTTCCGGCTCAAAGGCTTCATTCAACTGGTTTTAGCTAATGTATTACCTTGCCTTACCCGTTTCGTGTTTCTTACGGAGTAAAGGATTACCGTTAGTTAACTTTACATTACTGTGAAAATAACATCGCAGTTCCAGTTTCTAAGTTATCCTTCCAGTTAAATCTGAAATCTTTCATTACATCTTTGCTGGAATTTGCTTCCAGTGTTACAAGATGAGCTCAAATATTAAGATTTCTGAAGATGCGACTATCATTGACCTTCACATTCCATCATTCTAAAATAAAACTTATCTCTGGCGGCTGGATGTCAACATGTTTCCCTCAAAAACAAGCATATTCCTTGAATATTTTTGTTTACAACAAAGTCCCTTGACCAGTTTCATTGACAACATTTAGCCTACATGCGGGCCAAGGTGGCCAGTTATTTCTGTACGACCTCAGTTAACTTGACTGCGTTCATCTGTCTCCTTTCAGAACTATTACTGATTCCCCAAGTCGGATAAGATGGTGCATAAATGGGTCAAGTAGCACTGAAGGATTCACGACATGATACAATTGGGTTGGATTAGATATCTAGATCGCCTGTTGATTATCCAAAGCTCTGTTATTGCTTTTATTTATCGAAGTCCACTTTGTTCTGGCTCTTCTTTACCTTATGCAAGCAAAAGGCAGTTTCATGCTTTTATAGAAAGGGACAATTTACTACCCTATTTATTATTTAATATTTATGCTTTACTTAAAGCCGATTTTCGCTCTAATGTACTGCTAAATACTCTTTCCTATGTAGTTCCAGACAGGGTCCATATTGATTCTTTTAATGTGTTATACCATCTATGTAATACATATTATGGAATGCAATAAGGAATTCAGTATTGTATTCCTGCTTCCCTCTGTCCTAAATTACCTGTTTTCTAACATCTGTTAATCGGCCTCTTTTAACTGTTAACTCTTTTACAATTTTATTTTTAGTAACAGTCTCCTCTTTCCCTATGACTCAGCTCAAAGGATTCCTTTAAACGAAACCAATCCTTGTTCCGGCCAAGGCACCAGTTATTTGCGTGCCCCTTCTGAACTTGAATACGTCCGCTCGTCCCGCCCCTCCGTCGCGATTACCTGCTTCGGCTGCTTCTAAAAATACAAGCACGTTAAAACTAACGTTTCTTGCTTGTGCCAAATACTTATGTAACGTCAGCATCATCTTGTGGTTTGAACAACAATTTGCTTTGAGACTGGTCAGAAAATCTATATGTGTCTATTTAGCTTGTAATGTTCCACGCTGGGCAAACGTCTGTCCATTGCCATTGCGGGTCAGTCCTCTCTGTAGGAGTCGAGTTTGGCTCTCTATCTTCGTCTTGGTCTGCTGCATTTAAATATAATACAACAAAAATAGCTTTTTACTTTGTTCAGAAATTTATCTAGATAGATTAGGCGAAATTGTTTGTTTTTCGTTGTTACACTATTCTCTCTTCCCTTTCTTAATATCCTATAATGTCAACTGGCACACTATTCCTAGTGGCATCCTGACTGTATTCCATAAACAATTTCAGTGTATTCAAATGTTTTGCGTATTCCCTTTTTTTTGTCTTTTGTGGTTACTTCATAACTGCAGAAATGTGGGTGTAATACGTACACCTCTGCCTTACCCTTTGTACAGGCGTGATGTTATGTTGTCTATCTACAAAGGACTTCAAAGTAAATAGTTTTATCGTTATAGTTTAGCAGTAGGTATGATGTCATCGAGGTATATTTTTAACCGAATCAAACGGCCGATGGCTCGCGATTATTCTTATCTTTAATCTTGACGGTTGTTTTTCTGTATCGAAAGCACTGTGTGGATTTGTGAATAAAATTCCATGTTTTTTACGGGAATGAAGTTAATTTTAGTAAAAATGTCAGCTGCATAATAAGCCTATAATGTTCCCACTGCTGGGAGACCCAGGCCTTCTCTCTGTGAGAGGGGGTGAGTGAGCCGTAATCCACCACGCAGGCCAAGTGCGGAGTGGTGGAACTTGCATGTCTTCGAATTTTTAGCCGGTTTGCCTTACGATGTTTTCCTTTTCCGTTTTGAGAGCAGAAAATGTTATTCTAGTAATATTTAATTGTTTTTCGATGTTGATCGTCTGATTTTCTTGGTTTTTATTTCGTTTAAAACTTATTATAACAAATTTAGAAAATAACGACATAATTATCAAGCAGCTAAGTACCGGTTCTCTAAAAGCCAGATGCCAGATTGCGCAATTTTAAACGTTATTATTATCAGCTTGTTTTTATTGTTTATTATCTAAACCAAACAGCCTTAGCGGGAGAACAACACTTAAAATAAACTGAAAAGACGACATGTTTATTAGGTATAATACCTCTTTTGTCAGTTCTGTGTTTATTACCAAAAACATATGCAAAACATAAGTCACAAAAGACCAACGGAACAACAATTATTTTCATAACAGTACCGGCCCAATTTTGCGCCCTCCCGAAATAGACGTACGTTTGAATTTGGAACGCTCTGTTGTCTATGATGGCGGCCATCTTGCAACGGTTAATTGTTGACATTGTAGCACTGTATGGTAATAATTTTTTTTAAAGAACTTATTTTGGTTAGTTAACAAAGACAGTTGAAAATATAAAAGTTGGATAAATAATTTATTTTAATTATCAAAACAGTTGTTAGAACAGGCATTGGTTATTAGTGACAATATGCTGATTAAAATCGGTGTCATGAGTTCAAATTCTGAAAGTGAATGAACTACTGGAGTTCATAGGTTTTTATGTCAACACGAATACTGCTATCAGCTATTTTTTGTAGTAAAAAAAGTAAAATTTTATTAAAGTTAGTAAGTAGCTTAGTTATAGCAACGGAAGAGCCTACTTGAAATTCATATAAATTTTACTGTTAGCTTGTAATATCCCACTGCTGGGCATAGGTCTCTCCCTATGACTTCCAGTGCTTATACAAAACCACTGGTCGCTTTTTACGGGGTCTGCCGTGACACCTAGCTGTCTCAGGGTGTCACAAAATGGTTATTTTGGCCTACAACTCATTAAGCATACTAACATAACTATGCGGCTTAATTAATTATTCAATACGAAAATGTATCAATGACGATTTTCTTCTATTCGAATTAATATGGAATTGTGTCAAAACAATATGTTAATTTGTGTGTAAATTTACATTAAAGGTGAAAGTAAAGTCAAAAAATTCATATTCCTTTTTGGAAAAACAAACTGAAGGCTAACTACTGGTCCAAAATTTCAGTCCGAGATAAAAAAATAAAAAATGACAGGTTTTATGAGTCTCTGGTGTTATTTTATCGTTATTATAAACAGAGGACGGAAAACATCGAAGAAAACCTAGAACCGACAATTCAAAGACATGTGACATCTACCAACCCGCACTGGGCTCGTTTGGTAGGTTACAGCCAACTCCCTTTCGAAGAGAGGCCTGTGTTCCAGCAGTGGGAGCCTGGCTGATTATGCTCTAATCAGGGGAGGATGCGTTTAGGTAGCTTCTAGATGTGTAACGCGCCCTGCGCAGTCACCCCTGCTTTCACCCAACTGACCGGCTAATATTTTCACTACGACATGAGCTATTTTACATAAAACAGTAGGCCACCAAAAAGGGTCACCAATTAGCCCACGTTCGCACAGACGTAAAAATATCGCGGCGGGATTTTATCGCGCACTGGATTTTCAACTCTCGGTGTTGAGCCGAGCGTTGAGAATCCAACAGAATGCGTCCCAGCGCGTTGGAAAAAACACACTGTTGAATTTTCAACACTCGGCGCTAAGCAGAGCGTTTAAAATTCAGTGCACGAAAATAAATCGCCGGGCTTACGTGTAAGTGGTAGCACTTTGACATTGATAGCGCCTTTATAACATAAACATAACATCACGCCTGTATTCCTCGAAGGGTTAGGGCAAAGGTGCACCTACACATATAGTACACCCACATTTCGCCAGTTATGTTTAAGTCTCATGTAATAGGGGGCGAGTCTATTGCCATCAACCGGGCACAAATCCAGGACCTGCTACTGAGAAATTCCAGATGAAAAAACGCAATAACACTTTGCCCGACCCGGGATAGCGCTTCCGACCATAAGACCAACGACACAGTCGTCGTAGCAATTAGGGGTATTTTCGTAGTAAACACGTAATTGACTGTACGAGAGAAGTAGATTCTATATGAAATTTTATATTCTTTCGGATGAAGTTTAAGTTCCCGGCGACACGACGTCGTCGCCGCACCGTCACCGCATCGCCGCCGCGCTTAGCTGTGCATATGCAAGGTCGCCACCCCGCTCTGCACCGCCGCCGCGGATTGTAGAGTCAGGCTTTTTTTTTTTTTTTTGAGGTTGGTAAATCATCAAATAAGTCAGACTCTTACTGACTAAAACCCACCCGTGTTCCTTCGGTTGCCCTGTTGCCGGGGGCCACGATCTCCCTTTCGGTTTTCTTCGCAACCCCGGCAGTGTAGAGTCACGCTAAGAAGTCATGGAGTGGTTTTCAGCCGCGCCCGCGGCGGTGGCGGGTGCAGGGGGACCCGCAAACAATCGCGGCGCGGCGACGGCGTCGTCGTGTCGCCGAGCACCAAAGATGCGTGTGCGCTTACATAAGTGTCATCTTCACCTTAAACGGGTGTCTTCGACGTTGTGACGTCACAATTGTGTAATTAAGTTTCTGGCACTTCGTTAATATGCGTGCGAATAAGGACGGTGGCTTTCCAAAACTGTTTTGAAACTGCGTATTGTATTTTTTTAATTAAGTTTTTACAATTATTTTTAGTCTGTCTCTTTGGTCTAATGGTCGCAATCGCTATTGCTGAGCATGAGGTCCTGGATTCCCAGGTCGGGCAAAGTGTTATTGAGGTTTTTCTGTCAGGAATCTCTCGGTATCAGCCCGGAGTCTGCTTTTATGGCAACAGGGTCGCCCCCTATTACATGGGACTAAAACATAACTGGCGAAATGTGGGTGTTACTATATTAGGTACACCTCTGCCTATCCCTTCGTGGATTACAGACGTTATGTCTATGTTATTTTTTTTTTTTTTTTTAAATTAAATAATTTTTGTCCCAACTAAGACTTGTGGTTGTCAATGTCAACGAAATTCTAGTTTAGTGGGTGTTCATAAATACATGGAATTATCAGCCTGTTATTCATTATTGTAAAGGAAAATTCATACAAAATTGTTGAGTGGATTTTGTTAATTCGGTTGTTACCTACGTGATCCACATCAGTTTACCGGGAAACTGGCGAATGTGGTGTCATTAAAATCAAGTAATGATGGAATATGACTCATTATATTTACATAAAACAATTTATTATTTATGAAACTACGTGACCATTCGAGTTTAGATCATCACACGAGAATTTGAATATCTTTATTTCAGACATATTATTATAATACAGTCCATATTTTTTTTACAAAGATATCGTTAGTTATTTTTTTAGTAAACAAGTCAAGTTCACACTAATACCAGTCTACTTCCTATTCAGTGTTGGAAAAAAACAGTTTTTTTTTTTAAATTTTATTAAACAAACAGTTCAGTTCAAAATGTTTGAAACAAAAGTTCTTTATTTTTCTTTTTTTTTTCATTGATCTATTAATCAAATTTGTTATCAACACAAATTGATCTGGGGGCCTACCACCAGCGTATACAGCAGTATTATTTTAATATTACTTCAGTGTGGGAAAGAGATGAAGCTCTACAGGACGTATAGCTCCATCTCGTTCTCCCATTGAAGTAATATTAAAATAATACTGCTTTATGAACTGGTGGTAGGCCCCCTGTACCCTAATTGCGTAATACAACACAATCTGTTTCGATTTGAAACAGATCGCCATTGCTTCATAAGTTGGAAAAAAATGTGCTCAACAACGTAAATAACGCAATCAAAAATGAAACAAATTTGGCATAATTGCTTACGAAAATAAGTTACGCAATTAGGGTACTGGCCTAAAAATTGTCTAGAAATGAATAATATTCATAAAATTGAATTATTTCTAAAAATTGTCTAGAAATGAATAATATTCATTTCTAGTCAATTTTAAAATTTACCTGAGGAAACATTTACAAAAAACGATTCTAACAAATTTGTAACTCAAACATGACCAAAGCGCGTACGCGATATTCAACTTTATTACTGATGTGTTAGCGTTTAACACATAGTGGAGCGACGGGGTGCTTGGGGGCGGAGTTTGCGTGGAAATTGTCTCTATAGTGCCTGGTCTTAATAACACAATGAATGTTGTTGAACTGTCAAAATGAATACCATTGTTACTGTAAGTGTATTACGCAATCACCGCGCGGGATTGATGTATCACCGACCATTGGTCAATGATCTCATTAGGCATCCATCAACATTCACAGAAAAATATTCTGTGCTGTTATCTAATCGCATCCTATTATGTTTGAACAATGAGCTAATTTTGTCGCTTTTCAATTATAATTATTTCAAACGATCTAAATGTATTACGCAGTTTCCTGTTGAACAATTTATTTCGTTTAAAATCATAACTGACAACCTATGTCATCTGACGAATTGATATAAGATAGTTAATTGATTCAGGCGTGACCTTGCGGAAATCCATTATAAAATAGAATAGAAGTGGATATATTTAGTAACCTGTTCCGCTTAGCCATTTCTAAAGAGCCTTAAAGAAACCCTGAAAGAAATCGACGTGTGTTTCACCTCTCGACGAGGCATCCTCAGGATGACGATTGACTTGTCGCGAACTCTAACACGGCGTGTTGCCACACTAAGCGCTGAGCGCAGACGGCGGCGGCGGCGGCGTTATCTTTTTTGAATTGATATAAGGCAAGTCGGTGGGTCACCCACGCCCATCTTGATTGTGGTCCCAAAAAAAAAACATTGATTTGCAATGGACCACCGTCCGTCTCCATCATCAGATCAGCCATATGTCATTGAATTGTCATCAGAATTACACGTTAATGCGAAGTCTTAACTTAATCAGTTTACGGGAAGCGGTTGAAAAGCGATCACAAGATTCGACGGGTGTAAAACAATCCGGCGGGGTAATTGCGTAACACATAAAATGGCAATCGATTGGAGTGCCTTTCATTTCGACAGTTCACGCACGTTCATTGCGTTTATTTACATTGTTGAGCAGACGAATTGTTTCAACCTATTAAGCAATGTATTAGGGGAGTTTCCTTAAAAAGCCTGGTATATGATTGAAAGTAATGGGGATGATGACTGAAAATAGTTTTTTCCGTCAGGTAGATTATTATTATTTAAAAATATTGGACATGTATTTTTCTTTTTTTACGTTATCAAAAGATTACGGAGATACATTGAGTTAAAATGGGCCATGACGTCACGAGTACGTAGATTTTATACTTACTTGTGTTACCCCCACGCCCCAACTTTAATACGTTTTATCTAAGTCATTTTTAATTAATATGAAAAAGCAAAAAATACGAGTCTAATATTTTTTTATTATCTAACTGACGGATTAAATAGAATTTCCATTTTTGACACAGACATCATTCCTATTACGGTGTTCAAATATTAGTTTTTCAAAGAACGAACTTCGTATTTACACGCGTTCAACGAAAGTTCACACATCCAATGCATACAGTACTTAATCATTATGTATTTTTCTACACACACAGTGTATAACTTGAATTTCTCCTTAACAATGACTTACAATGATACGATGCATGTGCAAGCCAGTGAAAGTCGCATCGCAGTAACATTGTAAGGAGGGAAACTGTGCGAAACAGCTTTATTGTTGTTCGTTTTTATCGTGTTTTTAACGATTTATTGCCTATGGTATGTGGAGGTGAATAAATAGTCCCCTTTTTAGGAGTGCCTCATAAGCAGCGAGTCTTATTTCAACAGAAAATGTTTAGCACCGTCGATATTAATTCGCGATTATTGTTTCCTAAAAAATAAACACTAATAAATTTTGGTTGAATTCATACAAACTTCGTTAAAATGTATGATCTATACATACAGTGTGTCTTTATAATGTGCACAAATCGGAATGAGGGAATGTATGCATAAGTTTATATATTTTTTTTTTAACATAACTATCGAAAATAAACATGTTTTTTTTTTTGCAAAAATCTGTTTTTTTTTTTTCATAATTTTTTTAAAATAAGTTTAAAAATTCTCAATAAGACGCTAAACAGAACAAAAACAAAAATTATATTTTTTAAATATGTTTTCCGTCGATTTTAATTATTATTATGATTTATATATTTTGATATTATTAAGCATAGACATAATTTTGATATGTGCAATTGTGCACATTATAACTTAGTCTGTATTATAAATTAAAGTCTCTTTTCGTGTCTGTCTGTATGTCCGCGTTGTTCTTCTAAATTACGCAACGGATTTTGATGCGGTTTTCGCCATCAAGGTTTTATGAGTATAATACATAAAGAAATCTCGATTTCTTTTTCAGGTCGTCAAAACAGTGCAAAGCAAAGTATGGTCGCTAGTGTACAATAAAATATAAATATTCATAATACCTATTCTTTTTGACCTTTCTTAATGACGTATTTCATATTTTCACCCTGCCTACAATAATAACAACTCGCATTCATAGTCACACAAAAATAACATGTCTCTAGAAAACTTAACGGTCACAATCGTTCGATAATTTCGCAAAGTTCGTTGACTCGCGAATTTGAATGAAAACAAGCTATTACCGAAATTCAGATGTTTTTCGACGCCTACTCGCGTAACGTTTTTAGATTAGACGTGTTTTTTTTTAATATTCATCGATGTTTATGGCTGGACTCTATGAATAACAGCTGTTACTTTCTTTTGTAGTACCTGTTCTGATATTAATAGAGCATCATTTTGGACGATCCTTGAAATATTTCATTTTAATAATCTTCTTCTTTCTCGTGTAGTTAGTGACTAACTTGTACCCTAATTGCGTAACTTATTTTCGTGACTAATTTGTTTCATTTTGACAGTTCAACAACATTAATTACGTTTTTGAGCAGATTTTTTTTTCCAACTTGTGAAACAATGGATTAGCAATCTGTTTCAAATCGAAACAAATTGTGATTGATCGTGCATTACGCAATTAGGGTACAGGTGCCAGAGTTTTTATGCCGCCCATGAGCCTCTGACTAGGTTTCACATGCCGTCGAAAAATATCTCTCAGGCATGCCGGTTTCCTCACGATGTTTTCCTACACCGTTTAATATTGGAATTGGTCGTGTTGAAATCGGTGAACTATTAAACGATTATCATAGGTTTTTCGATAAAAATGTATCTGAAATCTACATTATTGTAGCCGTATCTAATGGTGACTAAAGCGTTTTGCTTCGCTGAGTCTGATTCTTAGTTCATAGTAAACACTGACTTTGTTTGGAACATTTAACGATATTACCAGTAGTTAAAATTTGGAAAATACCCTGTTGTAGATGCTGCGATGCTGCCAGCATCTACAACAGGGTATTTTCCAAATTTTTTAAAACTGTTTATATTTAAAAGATTGGGACAGACCATTTAACAGAAAAATAAAAATAAATAAATTAATGTCTTTTTTCTCCATTAAACCAATTAAAGTTGAATTTACTTTTAATGGTTTTGAATTTACCGCCAAAACGCTCGGTTCGATGACGTCTACTTTGTGTAAACAATTTTAACACCTATGTAGTCTGTGGACGATCTGTGATTACGGAGTAATTATTTGAAGATTCCTTTGTTAGAGTATTTCGATTTTACTTATTTTCCACAATGGAAGCCGGGTTTCTGAAAGCCGACAGGGCAAATCTTCCTGTAGTAGATGTTTTTATGGTTGCAAATTTCTTCGCTACTAATCCTAATTTCTGTGCTTCAGAGTTTCCAAACATCAAAAATTTTGTTTAAGTATTATGCTATAAATTTATCCCGAACGTAAAATAAGTTAATTATTTGACTTTCAGATGATTACTAACTCGATTTCACTTGTGGTTTACACAAAGTTGACGTCACACAGGTCGTCACGTAGAGTCCTACATCGCGCAAGTAGAGTTTTCCGCACGACTAGTATTATACAACGCTCTGACATCAATCGGAGGGCAGTAGCGCACTAGACACAACACTTGTCTGAACGGAGGAACCTCCCTTTTCTATATGGAGGATTTTACACCCTGTTCCTCATACCTTTGTACTACAGAATTTTGTCATAATTATGTTTTTTTTTTTAGTCACATAAGAACTAGCTCGTCACACATAGCCGTCAAAAACAGAAATAAGTAGTCACCGTATTCAAGATCGGCATGGGAATATAATGATATTTAACACAGAGCACCTGCCATCTGACCTTTGCTGTCAACATCCAGTTATCTAGACTTATATCAATTAAACTAGAAGCTCACGTTCGCACAGACGAAAAATATCGCGGCGGGATTTTATCGCGCACTAGATTTTGAACTCTCAGTGTTGAGTCGAGCGTTGAAAATCCAGTGTGCGAAAAAAAATCGCCGCGGGAAAAAATCGCACCTGGGGTAACAGTGTTACATCTCAATGCTACATAATATTTACGCAATGCATTTCGCAAGAGCGTATTTGTTTGTTTTTAAAAATAGCTTGTTTTGAAACATTCGTTCAGATGCCTGTGGGCGATGTCCGGTCAAACATGCAGGGAACAAGAACGTTCTAGCTATTTAATTTACTTTTACATTTTAGACTAAGTTCTGCCCGCGAAAATTTTGAAATTTCTTTTTTTAAATAACAGGGCGTTCCTGTTAACCCGCAATAGTATAGCGTTACGCATGCTAAAAAAAAAAAACCTCAAACTTCGTGTTTCGTCAGTCGTCGGATTTCTATCAGTTGCCCTTTACACTTGATGCAGACCGGACACTCTCAATCGACTTGGAACTATATAGAGTTGTTAATACTCTTTTAAATTAATGTAATTTATTTTTAAAAAGCTGCTTAAGTAGCAGGCACGACAGATAGGAAAATAGTTTTACAGTTCTATATAGTTCACACGGAAATCAAAACAAAACAACAATACAGTACTTAGTTCTGAATTCAAATTATTATACATGATAAATCTAATAATTGTTAGACATGGAAATTAGCATTCGTTTGTATTCGGAAATGCGATGATTCCCGAGGGACATTAAGAAAATAACTGTACGTATGCGTTTTGTAGTTACTGCCAACTCCCACAGGGAAAAAGCGTGAGTTATGTATGTATGTATGTTACAGTTCGATTCAAAGTTAATGGCGGCTCGGAAGTGCGCTACTCGCTGCGCAGTACCCCACCCCTCACGCCCGCTGACCCATGAATTCGTTACTGCGCAGCGACTCGCTTCATGTTCCGAGCCGCCGCCGTTAAGTTTGACTCAGGGTGTACATAATAGTATACCTATGTATAGTTTACTCTGCATTTTCCCTTCGTATGTATTTATGACAGGACGATAGACAGCCGAATTTCCTGTGCGGCGTATCCTATAATATATACATTCTGCTCGTGAATTCGTAAAATGTGAATTTTATCAAAACCAGATGGCATACACACAAATTCCTTGCACTTATTAGAGCTTAAATTTAGAATGCCATGTCAAAAAAAATGTTTTGACCCATCCCCCATATCTCCGATCCCATCCATTTGAGGTCCATTCGGAGGGTACGACAGGGTTCGGTATCACTTGCAAGACCCAGATTACCACTCGCCATCCAGCTGCCTCTCCGATTAAATCACGTGCCATTTCCTTGAATATAAGGGCCTGTTGTGATTCTAAATAGCCTTCAAGAATTGGGCTATTGAATGCAAAAATAATTTTTCAAATCCGATTGGTAGTTCCAGAGATTGGCGCGTTCAAACAAACAAACAAACAAACAAAAAAAAAAAAAAACAATCTCTTCAGTTTTATTATTAGTACAGAAAAGGTATTAATTCCTATACAGACATCGCGCTTGTCATTATTCTAAGCAGTCAATGTACTGGAAATCTAATATAAAATTCTCGTATCACAATGTTAGTTGCCATACTCCTTCAAAACGGCTTGATCAATTTTTATGAAATTTGATATGTATAATCGGTCGGTCTGAGAATCAGTCGTAATCTATTTTTCATACCCCTAAGTGATAAGAGTGGTCCACCCTAAACATTTTTTTTTTTAATTTAGGCTAGGCTTGCATGAATTTTTATGATATCTTGGTAGATAGGTAGGTAAGGTTAGAATTTTGTATGTTCGCCGGGTCAGCTAGTTGTACAAATAAAAATGTTATAATAAGCAGTTGTATTGTTTTGAAAACTGCAAGTCTTCATTACAATGCCTTTCTTTATCTTTCTTTGTTATTTTATTTTGTAAAAGATAAAAGTATTTTTCTACTGATACTGCAACTCGACAATAATCAGCTGTTTTTTTTTCTTTATGCTGTGTGAAAGTTTATTATGATTCGCTTTGTTTTTAATATGGACGAACTTTGTGCGCAGTAAAATATTATAATGTTTTATAAATATTTTTTGTTCAGTTATTATTTTTATCTTCTTTTATTGTTAATAATAATACTGTAATCAATTTAATTCCTTTATTCCATTTTTTTTAAATGCGGGAGTCTTTCGAAAAAAAAAACCTTTTAATGGTAGACGTACGTAAATGAATAAATACTTTTGACAGCCCATTTTATTGAGTTTAATGGTTAAGATTAGAGCAGTAGATTTTAAATATTTAAAGTCGCGGGATCGCGGGTTATAATGACCTACATAGTTTCACTGGGTAAAAATGTGAACTAACCTATTCTATCTTGATTTAAACCTGGTAACCTTTCAACCGCTAAAGGGTCTTGCAAACAGGCACGACACGCGACGCGACACAGAGACACCGCTCGTCGCGCGACGGGCGGTTTCTTTGTGTAGCGTCGCGTGTCGCACCTGTTTGAAAGAGCCTTTACTTGTAAGCCTATCGGGCTATTGTCCCTAAACAATACTATTGTTAAATTAGGCTTTTACAAAATAAACCTATTGTAAACTGACCCCTAGACAAAGTCACCTTAGCTGGATTGACCCCGCTAAGGTGAATAAAGGCAAAGTTAATATAAATATCAATTCAAATAATTCGTAAAAACAGTGGCACTCCGGGAGTGCTGGCAGAAGTGAAAACTGAAACAATTTTATTGTGCAAGAAGTAATGTATTGCGCGTTGATGTCTTTTTAATGGTCAAAAGCTGGTGTCGTAACAGTGTCGTGAAATCAATTGCTTAGTCCCATCTCAAAATATAGATAGAATTTAGATTCGCTTAGAATGAATAAAATGCCTGGGGACCTAGCACCACTTCTAGCCGTATTATTTTAATCTTCTTGAGTGTGGGAAAGAGATGGATCTACATGGCCCGTATAGCACCATCTTTCTCACACTGAAGTAACATTATCCTGATCATTATCTTGCCCTTATTCTATTTTTTTAGTACGTAATTGGGACGTCTTATTAAAAAAAATTACGATTATTGTAAAAATGGATGATTTTATTTATTTTTTCAATTGAGGGCAAGGGTTGTGTTTTCCCACAATTTTCATTTTATGAGGACGCCTAATTACTTCCAATCATTATGGAGTTTGTTTCATCGCGATAGATTATTTAGTTTAAAAGTTACACCGTTTTGTTTAAAAATTCCATAAAAAATATTTAATTTTTTTTAAATATTTTTTCCGTCCGCGTAAAATTAAGCATAGATTCCCTCATTTCGATATGTGCACATTATAAAGACACTGTTTACCTACATTTTAAAATTATACTAATGAAGTAGTAATATTAGTATACACGGCTACACATCAAACTATACATTTCCAGTTTAAGCTGACCTTGCATTGTACGGAAATCCTATACAATGCGAGATCAGCTTATACTGGAAATGTATAGCTTGATGTGTAGCCGTGTGTACAAAGGTGAGTTTATAGAAGCTACAGTGCAGGCACAGTTGTTAGGTCATTCCCCCCGTGACTCCTATGAACTCGGTAGCACGAATTAGAAGATAGCATTAAAACGGGTAGATAGCAGGTAATGCCAGTACCCTAATTGCGTAACTTATTTTCGTAAACGATTATGACTAATGTTTCATTTTGAAAGTTTAACAACATTCATTGCGTTATTTACGTTGTTGAGCAGATTTTTTTTTCAACTTATGAAGCCATTGGATTAGCAATCTGTTTCAAATTTAAACAAATTCTGATTGATCGTGCATTACGCAATTAGGGTACTGGTCATTACCTCCGTGACTCCTATGAACTTGGTAACACAAACTGGAAGATAGCATTAAACCGGCTAAATGGAAGGAATATGCTTACTTTTTTGTGGGTAGTTTTAAAAAAATCCTGGAAATAATCTCCTTTACGAAGTAATAATGAAAATATTATTCTTCTAATGCTTCTTGATCACAAACAAGTTGGTTTTTTATCGTTATTTACGTTCATAATTCTCACACCTTCCCATGGGGGTAGACAGAAACTACAGAACGCCATCTGCTACGATCCTTAAATACTCCTTTTGCTTCGTTTACGTTCATACATCTGTACCCTAATGAATGTAAAACACATGATAATCTGAATCATTTTGAAGACTATTGCTAATTCATTGCTTCAAATGTTCGAAAAATTTGACTGCTCAACAAGGATGAACGTAATTAATGTTGTTCAACGGTCAAAACAAAACAGATTGTGATTGATCGTGTGTTAAGCAATTAGGGTGCTCGTCATACACGCACGCCGATTGCGAGTTAATTTATTTAAAATCTTATAATAACACTCCACCTCTAAATGAAAGTGAAAATACGCTACATAACTTTTATTTCTAAACTAAATTATAATTTCGGCTAGCCCGCCCAATGACATGTTGGTAACTGGTTACGCTTCGTATTTAAAAGATAATATATGTGCAACGCGTTAATTTCTACTTTAATTTGTAATGTTAATTTAAGTTGGTAACTAGGCTCTTTACGATCAGCTGTTTTGTACGTGGTTAATTTGTATTTTTAACCGACTTCAGAAAAAGTAGGACGTTCTCAGTTCGTCGGAATATTTTTATTTTTTCATTTTTGAAGTGAAAACTTCTATAGGCGCGTCGGGCATTTTGGAGATGGGACTAAACCATTGATTTCGCGACACTGTGACGAAATCAGTTTTTGACCATTAAAAGACATCAACGTGTTGATTACCGCGGTGCCGGTTTTTTTTTTTCAAGTTTTCATTTCTTCCGGCACTCCCGGAGTGCCACTGTTTTTTTTTATGTATGTTCCCCGATTACTCGAAGACGGCTGGACGGATTTGACAAATATATTTTTGTTTAAAAGGGTTTATTTTCAAGTTGGTCCCATTGTTATTTGGTCACGATCTGATGATGGGATCTTGGAGAAATCGAGGGAACTCTTCAAATTACTAACCAACCCACTAAAGAGTGGAAAAAAAAAACTTTTTTACAAAAAATACAACCGACTTCCAAACTACAAAGTGAAAAATAACTTTATTTTCAGAAGTTGGTGTACTTCCGAAATTAAAGTTATTTTTCAGTTTGTAGTTTGGAAGTCGGTTGTATTTTTTGTACTTGTGCTATCCGTGTTTAGTTAAGCACTAGTTTTAGTTTTGAGGTCAGCCTGAAAATTTACCTTGAAAAATAAGGTTAAAGTGTAAAAAAGAAAATATTTTACTTCCATCTAAAAGTGACAACCAGCAAATTAAAAATTACAAGAGAGAGAAGAAAATAGGAAAAAAAAAACAAATAAAGGAATAAATATCGAAAAACGAAAGAATTAAATAACAAAGGAAAGAAAAAAAAAAACGAAAGAAAGAAATAAAAATATGAGAAATAGAATAGAGTCTACTGTAGAATAGATAGACTATAAAGAAACGTTAGCAGCTGTTGTGGACTAAATTTGAATTCTCGGCAATAGGACCATGAAATTTTTTGTTATTTATTCGAGTTTTCAGACATCAAGGTGGCAGACGGAAAATCTGTGTCAAAACTGAATTTTAAGTCACATTCATGCTAAAATTTTGAGATAAGAAAATATGACTTTATCTCTTTGATTGTGTAGATTATATCTCGTTCTTTGGGTGAGATTTTTTTTATTGATAGCTTAGAATAAAGATTACTGAATAAGATTCTTTCATTGGATTTTTCTAGTCAAAATATTTCTTTTATTATTATTCTGAGACCAAGACGGTTTTCGGCAGCCTATGTCGTAATACGCTTTCAATCGAGTTTTTTAAAGGATTCATTGCTTCACAGGTTTGAAAAATTCGTCCGAATGAATTTGTTTATGTGTTTCGCAATAACAGGCCTGATCAAGTCTCTAATGAGAATTGACAACAAACTTATTTGAACAAATTAAATACTGTTCGAAATCTGAACACCCCCGTTCAGATTTCGAACAGATTAGACAGGCAGTACCTACTGTGAAACGAAGTAATATAATACCGTGTGGTTCATGTTTTTTTTTTTTTGTACTTTTCTTCATTTTGAGTCAGATTTCAACCAATTCCGCATTGCGATATATCGTTAGATCAAAGTTCATTTTTTTTTAAATTAAACAATTCTGTGCGTTTCAGGTTCTTGTCGATATTATCTGAAAACAAATATTGATATTATAATCACGTTATATCTTATGTAATGCATAACGACATTTGCGTGTTCGTTTACACCTTATTAGGATGTTCAAACAACAATATATTTTTTTTTTCGTTTCGATCTTTTGAAATTGTATAATCATGTTGATATACATATAAACGACTAACTGCGCCCCGCGGTTTCACCCGCATAAGTCTCGATCCCGTGGGAATATCGGGATAAAAGTACCCTATGTGTTAATCCAGGTTATAAACTATCTGTGTGCTAAATTTCATCCAAATCCGTTTAGTAGTTTTTGCGTGAAAGAGTAACAAATATTCATCTATTCACAAAGTTTCACATTTATAATATTAGTAGGATAAATACAGGGTGGCATGGACATCGACGCGAAAACTGCTACCATGGATTCAGTACATGATTTTGAAACTCCCCCTGCATTGAAATTTTACGTGGGTTATTTAAAAAAAAAAAAAAAAACAGCTGTTCCATACATTTTGACCGCGTAGGTACTGCACTTTCTATGAAACAGCAGATTTAAAAAAAAAACGATGAAGAATTTCAACGCAGAGGGGTTTAGAATCATGAATCTGATTCTGAACCCCTCTGCGTTGATCTAGTTGAATCTGATCATACTGAATCCATGGTAACAGTTTTCGCGTCAATGTCCCTGCCACTCTGTATATGTATAAGTAGGATAAATGACCAGTGTGAAAGATGATATGGTTAGAAAAGGGTTGACTACCGAAATTAAACTACTGGAGAAGTGTGGAAGAAAATTACATGTTGTGCCGTCCCCAATTAATTTTGATTAAGGACTAGAGGCTAGACAAGGATGATGATATGATATCTTAACTTCCTAACTAATGTACAGAATTTCTATTTTCTTAATGTCCCTCGGGAATCATCGCATTTCCGAATACAAACGAATGCTAATTTCCATGTCCATCAATTATTAGATTTAACGTGTATTATATTTTAAATTCAGAACTAAGTACTTTATTGTTGTTTTGTTTTGATTTCCGTGTGAACTATATATAGAGATTTAAAACTATTTTTCTATTTGTCGTGCCTGCGAATTTAGCAGCTTTTCTACTATTTGTTTAATAAATTACATTAAGTTAAAAGAGTATTAACAACTCTATATACTTCCAAGTCGATTGAGAGCGTGCAGTCAACACCAAGTGCAAAGGGCAACTGATAGAAATCCGACGACTGACGAAACACGAGGTTTGCCGAGGGACATTCAGAACATATTTGTACTGTATGTGGATGATTTATGAAAAACTAGCGAGCTAAACAAAACGCAAATTAAGTTAGTTTACCTGGCAGTGAACGGCTCGCGTAAGTATCATATAAATAAATAAATTTAACAATTCAAAACGAGAATGTTGCTCAACGATTATTGTTTTATAGAGGTCATATTGTTATATGGACTGGTGAACGCCAGTAATAACAACTTAACCCAATGACTGAGTGTTATCCATATTAATTAGTATGAATATTGCAATTTTATATTGTTCATGAAGAAATATGAACATTATAATCGTCCCTGTCAAGTTAACAACGAAATAATGTAACGTCTTCCCGCATCATAATATGATCGCACACGCAGTTACTAGTATTTTAATTATTATTATTTTCTGATAAATGCGTCGACTGACTGGTCAGTTCCATCCAAATCTGTGTGCTTATTTCCATACAAGACAATTTTAGATACTAATCCAATCCAAGGTATCCTCATATGATCTGACCAAGATTATGTCTGAACTTTAAAAGAGACCGACAAAGTAGTTTTATAGGAAAAACCGACCTCATCTCATAAAAAAAATGTTATTCAACGTATAAAAGTGTTTGTATGAACGTAAACTTACATACACGTACTAGTTTGCGGAAAATATTATTGAAGTGAAAACTTGTTTAGGCGCGTTGGGCATTTTTAAGATGGGGAAAAAACAATTGAACTCGCGACACCGTTACCGACACCTCATTTTTGTAAACACGATTGTGCTCTTTATTTATATTAAGTTAGGGTTCAATGTTCTATGCAAGTATTTTTCTTCCATCAAGGCGATCTAGTTCAAGTTTTCACTTCTGTCGACACACACGGAGTGCCACTGTTTTTATCAGTATGGACTTAATCCATGTAAACATAGAACCTAAAATGTATTTGCAGCCAGCTGCCTCAATACTTATCTCTGTTATTGACTGAAGTACTTCATCTCATGATTACCATATGACGTCAAATGGAAGTTTCGGTTACAAGTTACATTACACACATCGCTATTGAATATCTGATAGGTCGTATTACTCTGCAGAAATATTGTTTATATTATCATAATTAAAATGTGAGTACAAAAAATACTCGAGGATCTACTTAAAAAAACCTCCTTACCATTTAAGAATTATAAGCATGGGGATTTCAATAATCATCAAAATTGACGTCGCGTCTTATGGTTTCCGTAAACATTTAGCGAAGCCATCATAACTATCTATGGCATTGCTATAAAAGACACTGGTTGATTTCAAAATTATGCTTAGCAAAGTTCAAATAAAATGCACACGAAGATTACATTTCATGTCAATCCATATGCCATATTCATAGTTCCAATTTTACAGGTAACTTAAAAGATTTTCTACTGCTATAAATCAATCCCTGTCAAGCAGCCCAATTCGCTTGCTGCGATAGAACCGTCAAAGGTTCATATAAAAATAGTATTAAGGGTATAAACCAGGCGGTTGAACTCGGTGTATACTAAGGGCTAAGGGATAGACCGTGGCATTTTACTTGTGTTTTTCAAACGCTAGTGACTTTGTGTCTCGTTAGAGCGCATTGTACGGCCTACATCAGTGCTCAACCACTGCTTGTAGCGTATCTGACCTGTTTGAGAGGCGCATTGGCGGCTGGGCAATTGTTTTTCAACAAGACATTGCTCCCAGTAGCTTTGAGATCCTGCATCTCCCATCCTTTAATCCTACCTTCAAATTACCGAGAAATCGTACAATTTAAAGTTCCTATAGATATTGATCAGTATTTGCCGAATTTCTCAGTATTTTTGTTTGAATCTCGCGAAAGACTATTATCAAATACCAATTACGTCACATTAATTATTTTTTTTAGAAATTATTACTTAAAATCTAATTGAATTATTTATTCTTGTTATAATTTGAACTATATTCAAGTTCCAGTGTAGTTTTCTGAAATTTGTTTAAAAGAAACTTCACTTTTATCGGAGATTAACGTTTGGCTTACGTTGACGACATACTAATCTTTTATCACAAATAGACTCCTTTGGTCTTTGACTACTTAAGACCCAGCCCTTAGCATCAACGCTAGACCTTGAGTCCTATCCTCATTCTCCATCACCCTGTATCATCGCTCAGCGGCCTACCCAGGCTGCAGTGCGTTGACCGCGCTCTCTCTTGTGTCAGGTACTAGGGCCCTCGCGCCCGGTCGCTCAAACCGTCGGGACGAGAGCTGTGGGCGGATCGGTGCGGGCATATACAACGACAACAAGCCGCTGATTGCTCCTGCACTCGCTTAGGTAAGGATGTGTAAAGTTTTTTTTTATTTACAGTCAGGGAAATGTATAGTTGAGCAGATTAACCGCGTTCATACGAGTAATGATGAGGAAGGAGTCCCAAGTTATATAAGTTGATAGGCAATTTGCTAAACAATACTTTTCTCTTACTGTACAGTTGCGTGAATTAGTTTCACCCTTTTGTAAGAAACTAATGACGTACAGGCATCTGTAAACATTAGTAGTTGCGTGTAATAGAAAGCAAAAAAAAAGAAGGTTTGAAATATTTTGGTGAATCATGTCCTGTTCCAGTCATATATTTATATAGATAAAAGCAAGGACATCGTAATTTATGAATGCGTCATCAATAGAAGTTGTGTACGTGCTCGCTCGCACTCAACTTGAAATAAAATGACGCACGGAGAGGCACAGTCTTCGTATAAGAAAATATAGCCACAATTTAAATATGGGCAGTATGGAAACTAGGCCTATTTGTTGGAATAATTGCCGCTACATTTTTAAAAAGACCGCGGTAATCACTCGTCTCAACCCCGCAACTGACAGGCTCAGGCGCAAAACGTCTCTTTCGCAAAATGTCCCCTGGTCGTAAAACGTCTCTTTCGCAGAATGTCTCTTTCGTAAAATGTCTCTTTCGCAGAATGTCTCTTTCGCAAAATGTCGCGCCAGGGACTTAAGAATAAAATTTTGATTTTCAAAACAAAAAATCATTTATTAAAATTATAGTGCAATTATGATGTAAAAATTTTGGTACTTAAATTTACTTAAGAATGTATTCCAAATAAAACAAAAAATATTTTGATACAGTTAAAAATAATATTTTGGTACAATTTAAAGTTCAGTGATGGCAACATTTATAATAATATGTGAGGGTAGTTAGAAAAAAACTTATAAATGTATGTGTCATTCATTAATTGCCGAGCTGTGTTTTGTCTCTTACTTTTTATTGAAAAACAGTAGTGAATTTGAGTTTTAATATGGATCAAGAAATCGAATACATTCGTAATCAAAAAGGACATAGAACACTTATACATTGTGAGTACAGATAGCATAAGAGCAAAACAAATAAAAGTGGAACTACTTTCTGACGGTGCATAAATAGGCGAGACTGTAATGCGTCACTAACATTAGACAAAACAGGAAAAATTATCATGTTTACTAACAGTATTGATTTTTTTGATCTAAATTTTGAATGTGTGTAAAATGTTTGATACCTATTGATATTGTTTTTATTTTGAATACATACTTAAGTAAATTTAAGTACCAACATTTTTACATCATAATTGCACTATAATTTTAATAAATGATTTTTTGTTTTGAAAATCAAAATTTTATCCTTAAGTCCCTGGCGCGACATTTTGCGAAAGAGACATTCTGCGAAAGAGACATTCTGCGAAAGAGACATTTTACGAAAGAGACATTCTGCGAAAGAGACGTTTTACGACCAGGGGACATTTTGCGAAAGAGACGTTTTGCGCCTGAGCCAACTGACAGCACCGCGACAATCGCTTAGGCTCTCGTCAATAAACGCGTCTGCGTGTGCCGTTTCGAAGGTTTACTACGTAGTTTCTGTACTGTCTATATTTATACTGTGGTATAGCGGAAAAGGATTCAAACCCGCAACATGTTTGAAATAATCTGAAGTAAATCGGTTCTTACGCATTATATTTATGCACTGCGTCCATTCACTTTCGGTCCTTCTCTATAGACAAGACATCACCCCGTTTAACTACCTTCACCTAAGTA
Organism: Omphaloscelis lunosa; assembly: GCA_916610215.1. NCBI lineage: Eukaryota > Metazoa > Arthropoda > Insecta > Lepidoptera > Noctuidae > Omphaloscelis > Omphaloscelis lunosa. The sequence goes on from OU744270.1 coordinate 8,329,842, forward strand.
TTTCAATTTGAACCTGAGAGACAATTCTGTACCCTAATTGCGTAATACACGGTCAATCACAATTTGTTTCTATTTGAAACAGATTGCTTATCCATTGCTTCATAAGTTGAAAAAAAAAATCTGCTCAACAACGTAAATAATGCAATGAATGTTGTTGAACTGTCAAAATGAAACAAATTTTTCATAATCGTGTACGAAAATAATGCCCGTTTTCACCTTCATTAAGTGACATTTAAATCAATCCCTAAATAAAAGTGCACTGTTCGATTTTCAACGCTAGGCTCAGCTCTGACAGTTGAAAATCCAACAGTGCACTTTTATTTTGAGGTTCATTTAAGTGTCTCTTAGTTGTCGGTGAAAACAGGCATAAGCTACGCAATTAGGGTACCGGTAATTTTAAGAACGGTCGCGTTCTAATCTCAGTTCCATCTGTCAAAAATAACGTTAATTTTCCCTACATTTTTGGCAAGTTTTTGACGCTGTCACTGAGATGAGATGAGATTGGGATTGCGATTATATTTTGAACGCTTTAAAATACAGGAATAGGCCTTCTTATATTTAACAAAATAGAATTTCTTGAAATAGTTAACTCTAACAATTAACTTTCTACAGGTGCCGATTCACCCTCAACTCGCGCCAATAATCCCGATAATGTTGAGATCGGGCGCGGGGCACCCGGATGCTGGCCAATCGGAAGCGTCCACGTCGCGACAGCGCTCTCCCGAGGAGGAGGCGCAGACAATGTACGCGACGCTCAACGAGTATCTCCTGCTCGAGCATAAGGCGCAGCCGAAACTGTGCCTGCCTGCTGAATCGGAGGTAAGATATCTTTGTGGCAACCCCCAAAACTTGGGTCTCCTAAGAATGCGATATCGTCTTATAACGGCCACAAAATTCCGGTGTCAAAAAATGCTGTCTGATATGGACGGTCGTAATTATAATGACAGCACGTTCTTAGGAAACCCAAGCTTATCAGGTGCAGCTGTAACTTGTTGTATACTGTCTGTCTGCTGAATCTGAGGTAAGAAACCAATGAAGGCTTTACTACATGGCACGTCGTGTTGAAACATTTCAGCTTTGTAGAATCCTCTCTCACACACACACACACACACACACACACACACACACACACACACACACACACACACACACACACACACACACACACATTCAGTCTCTTTCTATAGATCAATGTGTTATGTTAACCGCCGGGTACTGTATTAAGATAGTTGTTACGGATCCTCAGAAGCCCGAAAGTCTGACAACCAGTCTTACAAAGGGGTATCATGTTATCTAGTAACTGGGTTGTGAAGGTGAGATAGGCAGTCGCTCCATGTAAAATACTGGTATTCAGCTGCACCCTGTTAGACTGGAAGCCAACTCCAGAAGATGAACTTTCCAAAAAAGCTTGATTTGTAGAATATTTATTGGCTCCAAACTTTTTTATACACTCTAAAGTATCCTTTAACAAAAGTGTTGATACCTCTAAGTGCGACCACGTAGCAAACACGTGCGTCCACATACACGATATACTGAGCGCTTCTATTGGTCAAGGCCGTGGGGTTCCAATAAGGCGGCGTTTTTATCTTAATCGTTCTGAATTAAGTATGTTTGTAGGTCATTCTCTCAAGTAAACTTTAGGCTCAGATTAAGGTCTTTTGAGCTTCTGCTATCCCACTACCACTATAGGTCTAAAGCCTAACCTGAGTTCTACTAGGTACTAGTTTTCTGCACTACAGTGATATTTGACAGTGTAAAATGGAGCAACTGCTGTCTGACCCCATTACTGAACAATCCTATTATTTTTTACTTAAACCTTTTGGACTTAAAGGCATTTTGTCAATCCGCATTTTTCGAAAAGTATACAGGGTAGCAGGGACATCGACGCGAAAACTGTTACCATGGATTCAGTACATGATTCTGAACACCCCTGCGTTGAATTTTTCGTCAGCTATTTTTAAAAATATCAGCTGTTACATACATTTTGACTGCGTAGGTATTGCACTTTTCTATGAAACAGTGTATTAAAAAAAAAAACCGATGAAAATTTTCAGCGCAGCGGGTTCAGAATCATGTACTGAGTCCATGGTAAAAGTTTTCGCGTCGATGTCCCTGCCACCCTGTATATACCAACATGTTTTCCAAATAAAAATATAGCATTATCTGTTGCATGTAATTATTTTTTTTCTCACTAATTCAATAAATGATTGTAATAAAAACCCAGGAAAATTATTAAAAATTAAATTCAAGTGCTGCTTATTGCTCAAAAAAATTACTCCCCACAATGTATATTTAAATAATGGATAAATCTTGAATTACGTGCATAATCCCTATTGAAGATTCATTACAAAACCGTATGCTTACGCAAGTAAATATAAACTCATCGAAATTTTCGCAACAAGTTGACGAATTAACATATTTTGAAGGTCCCGTGGCATTCTTAGTGTGGATAGAGGTCAGGTTTCAACGTTGTTTATATTTTATGTGCTCGATATTAAATTGTACTATGTTTGAAATTTTGGGTAGGGAGCTGTCGTGGTTGTAGTCTTCATTGTCCATCAAATCAAACGGACCTGAAGCAGTGGTCTGCAATCAATAATAATATTTATTCTTATATTTCGTTGTGTAGTTATCTTTTATTCTAAGCACTGTTTATTTTATTTTGTTACCTGCCTATTTAATAAACAAATCACTGAACCTGACTTGATTTCCGGACATCGTCTTTTTTCGGGTGACCACTGAAAGTCAGCGCTGTGCTGTGGGTTCCCCATAGCACTGCATCATGCTGAGTGGAAGAAGCCTTCTTGTCTCAGTCATGTCGTGCAGCTGCCGACTAATTTCTGTTTTATGCTCGTGATTTATTATGTACTTTTTGTCGTTTTCGTTGTGGAGTCTTATCTCATATGCGTAGTTGTTCGAGAATAGATTTGTTCGTTCTCTTTGTGATCCATGGTATGTGAAGCATTCTTCGCCTAGACCACATCTCGAAAACTTCTATCTTTTTCCGTTCTATTGTTCGAATCGTCCACGACTTTGAGCCGTAAAGGAATATCTGGAAAATCAGTTATACTGATCCGTAATATTTTGTCAACAGAATGGTGAAGTAACGACGGGAGCGCGCGACGGCGCGGCTCACGTGCTGAGATGTCTCAAAGTTTGGTTCGACCTGCCAGCCGACGTGCTCATCAACGCCATCAACTTGTTCGACAGGTGAGGATCTAACCACTTATATACATATTACTGTGGCGGCATTTACAGCGTGCGAACTATACATCAAAAACCCGACGTCACAAATTATGTATCGCGCAAGCAGACAACATCCCGACATCAACCAACGGGCAGTATGCCACCAGACACAACACCGGGCTGCACGCGTAGTAGCATGACAACCATAGAAACGGGTTTTGTCGACGGAAGAATAGACAAAATGACATTGTGATTGTTTATCTGTCATTTTGTCTATTCCTACGTCGACAAAACCCGTTTCTGTGGTTGTCATGCTAAGCGTGCTGGTCGGAAGATCCTCCTTTTTCTAAGCAGGATGAAGAACTTTCCACCCTGTTCCTCATATCTATATTACTTACTTGCGACCTTCCCCTGCTTCGCGTAGTGATGAGGCGACATGTCAAAATACCGAAATTTCTGTGCTATCAGTTAAATATCAATGTATTATACACATAAGCTTTCCGGAATAAATTCTTTGAATGATGGTGAAAACCACATCAAAATCCACCATGTAGTTTAGAAAACTAAGCGAACAGACACAGACATTAAAAGCGACAAAGTATCCTAAATAAATAAAAATTATAACAAAATAAAATCCAGGGTGGCAAGGACATCGACGCGAAAACGGTTACCATTGATTCAGTACATGATTCTGAACTCTGCGTTGAACGATTTCGTCGGTTATTTAAAAAAAAAAAATCTGCGGTTTTATAGAAAAGTCAAAATGTATGGAATAACAGATTTTAAAAAAAAATAACCAACGAAAAATTTCAACGCAGGGGGATTCAGAATCATGAGCCGAATCTATGATAACAGTTTTCGCGTCGATGTCCCTGCCACCCTTTTTTTTTTTTTTTGGGTGGGAAATCGTCAAATAACTTCTCTCGCTCTGGGCGGAGCGGGAGGGCGTGTCAGATTCTTACTGACTAAAACCCACCCGTGTTCCTACGGTTGCCCTGTTGCCGGGGGCCACGATCTCCCTTTCGGTTTTCTTCGCACCCCCGGCAGGCATCGGCCCTAACGGACCCCGTCAATTCTGCTGACATCTCTTTGAGGCGCGCGTGGAACACAACGCGCCGGCGACCCGGGCCTGGTCCTTATCGGACGGCGAGCTACCCATTGCTCACCGTCCGCAAGCCCGCGCCTACGGTGGCCGGAAATCGGCCTGCGATTCCCGACGCCCAGGGCGTCTCCTCCTGCGGCGGTTAGGGGCGAGAGGGCGCGAAATTTGCCTCTCCCTCACGCGTTCCGCCTCCTCCTTCGCGAGCATTACTGCTTCGCAGAAGGAGGTGACGGCCTCCCATTTCCTCTCGCTCCGTACCATGGCCTGAACCAGGGCCGGACGCGAGAGATCACCGCCGCCGATCGCCTCCACGAGGACACGGCGATGCTCCGCCCAAGCCGCCCTGTATAATAAAATATGTTAATATTTTTAGTTTTGAATGCTCCTTTTTTAATGTTTGTTAACTGTGCGTGCCTCAAATAAAATAAATTATTTCTTTCTAAATGTTAATCGAGGTCATAGTTTATTTAACCATGTATTTCTCCTAAAAAGCTAACTGCTGATCCCATATATCTGTAGTTATGTCAATGGAGATATATTAAACTTTCCAAAGACAACAATCTTACTGGACTATTTCAGTTTAGACATAGACTATGGAATACAGTTTAATTTTTTTTACTTACAACCATCACATGGACTAACGAATATTTTGAAATTACGCTATTTAAGATCACATGCATTTATACTCTTGCTAGCTTGTGGTTAAATAATAACAGCCTCACGGGCCTTGCCGCGGTTGTCCTGTGGATGGGTGACCATCTTAACTTACCGAGACTCCTCCTTGCCTCGGAAAGCCCGCTAAGCCTTTAGTCTCGGCTGTCATTTGTGGATCTTTGTCAGTCGTTACGGGTCGTCAGAAGCCCGAAAGTCTGACAACCAGTCTTACCAAGGGGTATCGTGTTACCCAGTAACTGGGTTGTGGAGGTCAGATAGCCTGTCGCTCCATGTAAAATACTGGTATAGGCTTGTTTGTTATCCAATAACATTAATGTAAGTTTAATTTCATGTCTTATATCACTGTATTAACTATAAAATTTCGTTCTGTTCCAGGTTTCTAACTAAAATGAAAGTGCGTCCGTGTCACGTGCCTTGCATCACAGTCTCCTGCATGAACATTGCGCTAGAGCAGTTTGCTGCCGACACCGACACGAAACGCAGGATCTCTGTCGAAGAGTTGGGTGAGATAGCATTTAACTACATAAAAATCACACTCTCTCTCTCTGTTTGAAGACCAAGATCTTCAAATCAAGTGAGTTCTGACGCTATGAAATTACGGTGCCGAAACGTGGACACTGATAGTCGGGCTGGTCCACAAATTTAAGGTCGCTTAGCACGCTATGAAGCCTATGCTCCTTTGAAAGATAAAATCAGGAATGAAATTATCCGGAAAAGGATCGGAGTTACCGTCATAGCAGAGTAGGCAAGCTGAAGTGGCAGGCCGTGTTTGTCGAAGGATCGATGGCCGGTGGAGCAGACAAGCCCTGGAGTGGAGACCGCGTATTGGCAAGCGTAGTGTAGGACGCCCCCAGCTAGATGGACCGACAACCTTAAAAAGGTGGTGGCTGGGATGGAGATTGGACGCGGGAGGCGGAGGACAGGGTGGGAAAGGTGCTCTCCAGCAGTGGACTGCGATAGGCTGAATTAAAAAGTCCATTGATTAGATCAGGTCACAAACGTATACAAGAATCTATTGGCGCGTGGCCAAAATCGGAACTAACGCCGCTAATACATTTCACAAAACAATTTAACAAAAATGTTTACCAACAGCGCCACCCTGTTAACGTCATTCGAGCGCCAAAAGATCATTTGTAACGGTCTACATGACTTGGTGAAATCTCGCGCAATCGTAATTTTATGATATAAACACAATACTAATTTGGGAAATGTGGGTACAACTCTGTCTAACCCTTCTGTAATTACAGTCGTAATGTTATGTGTATTGTACTAAAAAAGTACTAATAATTGTTAATTTTCTTTTCCAGTATCAATTTCCCAATCGGCTTGCACAGCCGGGGACGTGATCCGCATGTCGCGAGTGATCGTCGACAAGCTGAGCCTCGTGACCGGCTGTCGCACCACCACGGCGCTGGACTGGCTGCGACTGCTGAGGGCCATGCTCAGCTTGCATGCGCAGCAATGTGGTATCATACTGCCGCCGAGTTGCCAGGTAATATGCCACAAGTAAACTACAAATATGTTCTTAATATCCGTCGGCAAACTTCGTGTTTCGTCAGTCGTCGGATTTCTATCAGTTGTCCTTTGCATTTGGTGCAGACCGGACGCTCTCAATCGACTTGGAAGTATTTAGAGTTGTTAATACTTAATGTACTTTATTTTTAAAAAGCTGCTTAAGTCGCAGGCACGACAGATAGGAAAATAGTTTTACAGCTCTATATAGTTCACACGGTAATCAAAACAAAACAATAATAAAGTACTTAGTTCTGAATTCAAATTATTATCTATATATATAAAAATGAATCCCTATTTCCCTTGGTCACGGCATCACGCTAAAACGGCTAAACGGATTTGGATGAAATTTGGGATATGGATAGACCTTGACCCGGAGAAGGACATAGGATACTTTTTATCCCGATATTTCCACGGGATCGAGACTTATGCGGGTGAAACCGCGGGGCGCAGCTAGTACATGATAAATCTAATATTGATGGACATGGAAATTGGTGGAGTTTCTTGCCCATTCAATGATTTGACTTTGCATGATATTAATGAAATTCGATTTTTCTCCTAAAAAGCTAACTGCTGATCCTATATATCTGTAGTTATGTCAATGGAGATATATTAAACTTTCCAAAGACAACAATCTTACTGGACTATTTCAGTTTAGACATAGACTATGGAATACAGTTTAATTTTACCCTATGCAGAGGCTTTTGGCCACTTTGAATGTTATGTGTTCATTTTATGTATATATATATTTTTTTTTTGGTAATTTGCGGAATAAACTATTTTTCATTCTTTTTTTCCTTCTGTAATTAACCAATGAATGTTCCAAAATATTAATTTCTAAAAACAATATCTTTTCTATACGGGTGGCAGGGACATCGCCTCGAAAACGGTTACCATGGATTCAGTACATGATTCTGAACCCCTCTTGGTAGAAATTTTTCGTCGGTTATTAAAAAAAATAAAAAATCTGTTGTTTCATAGAAAAGTGCAATACCTACGCGGTGAAAATGTATGAAACAGCAGATTTTTTTTTTTTTTTCAAATAACCGACCAAAAATTTCAACGCTGGAGGTTTCAGAATCATGTACTGAATCTATGGTAGCAGTTTTCGCGTCGATGTCCCTGCCGCCCTGGATTTAACTATCTATATATATAAAAATGAAATGTTTTTCATTGGTAAGCATATCAATTGAGAACGGCTGGACCGATTTGGCTATTATTTATTTTAAATTTTCGTAATAGGTATCCGAATTAGGTATTTATGGAAAAGTTTCTCGAAAAATGTTCAAATTCGGGACGAATGGAACATTATTTTTTCTGTGGGATTTCAGTATGTATGAAATTTTGACAGGACAACGTCTGGTCAGCTCGCTTTTAATAAATGGAGTCCGCGTCACCACTGAAGTTCTTTCGACGCGGCGCTAGTGTCTGTCATTGTATCAAATTGCATTAAAAAAAAATTAGTTCCACAACTTTCCGTTACTACTGGGCCAAAATATAAAAAAAATATTTGTGTATTAAATACATTTTTTTGAAATGAAAACTTTTTTAGGCGCGTTGGGCATTTTCGAGATGGGACTAAACCATTGATTTCGCGACACCATGACGACACCTCATTTTTGTAAACGCGATTGTGCTCCTTATTTTGAAAAGGGTACGCACCAATGTTCTATATTATGTCTGTCATTGTATCAAATTGCTTTAAAGAAATGTAGTTTCACAATTTTCCATTACTACTGGGCCAAAATAAAAATAAATATTTGTGTATTGAATACATTTTTTTGAAGTGAAAACTTTTTTAGGCGCGTTGGGCATTTTCGAGATGGGATTAAACCATTGATTTCGCGACACCATGACGACACCTCATTTTAGTAAACGCTATTGTGCTCTTTATTTATATTAAATTACGGATAAATGTTCTATGCAAGTATTTTTACTTACTTTAAAGGTTTTGGAAGTATTTTTTTTTTTTTGTAAAGCGGTTGTGTCCTTTATTTAGAAAAAGTTACGGATCAATGTTCTATACAAGTATTTTTCTCCCACCAAGGCGATCTTGTTCAAGTTTTCACTTCTGTCGGCACTCCCGGAGTGCTTCTGATTTTTGTATGTTTAATCTAATTATTATATTTCTGTTTGTCGTATCAGGAAGAGGAGCTAGTCCAACTGCTCGAGATCGTGTGCTGCGACGCGGCCTGCGTCAACACTCGCACCAGTGAACTAGCGCTCGTGTTACTCTACTATAAAATTGGTGAGTATCCCCACCCAATCTAAATAGTAGCTGGTAGTAGTTGGTAGTTTTTAGGTTTTCGTACCCAAAGGGTAGAACGGGACCCATTACCCCAGCCCGTCCCATCCTTGATGTCCTCCCTCCGGTTGACGCCCTAAGCTAAGGTTCGTACCCCACAGGGGAAGCCCTTAGCGAGCGTTCACCTAGTTTTAATTAGCATAGTTGAATAACCCCTGGCTGTAGGTATTGCACTTTTCTATGAAACAGCAGATTTAAAAAAAAAAATAACCGACGTAAAATTTCAACGCTAGGGGTTCAGAATCATGTACTGAATCCATGACATACTTAATAATGAAATTACGAACACAAACTGCGGTGTGCGTCTCAAGCTTGCACCAAATGGGAGTCCAGCTCAGCATGGAACCTAACTTACGAATGGGCAAACGACTCCTTGACAATTCCAAAGTGATGGTAAATTTTCTTTGCTAACGTTGTAAATATTTTTTTGTTTGCAGAGCAACAGTTGGCCGAGTCTCTAGCTGCAGCTGAGGAAAGCGGCGCCATTCCCGAACACGCGTATTACCTGTACGACTTCGCTCGTCAATTACAGCTTCACTGCCATGTAAGTACCACTTTAACTAACCTTTTAATCACGAAGGTCTGTTACATCGCCACATGGGAACTATCAAAGACCTGACATGACATAAAATCTTGTATCGCGCTAACAGAGGTTACCGTGCGACGGACAAAGGCAGCCCTCTTCATGTATCCAATGACTACTAAACATTAATTTGAAACAATTTGATTTACACCGTGACTTTTTAGTCGTCTTACTAAAGGGTCTCGATGTACCCAACATAAAATACCTCTAGGAGCAATTAAAAAATTATTACAATATATCTTTTTTTTTAATGAATGTGTAGTAGTCATTGGATATATGAAGTGGACTGCTACAATGGCACGGTGTATACAAATGTCCCGACTCCAACCGTTGGGCAGTTGCCCCGTCTAGTCGGAGGATCCTCCCTTTTCTATAGAGGATGAGTGCACTTTACACCCTGTTCCTAATACCTCTATAGTATTTTTAAACTGTTTATTACCCGACTTTGCGTGTGTAAATAATTTCATTACCACTACAATGAAGGAAAACATTGTGAGGAAATTGGCATGTCCTAGAACCAAAAATTCCAAGACATGTGACATCTACCAACCCGCACTGGGCCCGCGTATTACAGCCCAGTCTCTCTTGAAGAAAGGTGGACTGTGTCCCAGAAGTGGGAACATTATCAGCTGATTTTGCTTATGCTATGTATCTTTGTATGTGGGATTCTTTATACCCTCGAAGCATCCTTATCACTTTTCAAGCATAATGCAGTTGAACTAAAATAACTGCCAACATCTTCATCAGATTGTTTAAAAAGTGAGCTTGTTTTGAACTATTTCGTTGCAGTATGGTTTTCTGATGACGCTTGTGGTGACATCACAGGTTGTCCAAGCATTATTTCCCACCTAGTAATACCGTGTATGTTGCACAGATGTGCGAGTCGTCCCTGGCGCACGGGCGCGCGCGCGTGCGGCACGTGGTGTCGCGCTACGAGCGCTGCGAGGCGCGCCGCGACCAGCGCCAGCGGCTCGTGTGGAGACTGTCCGAGCGGACGCTCAAGGTAATACTATGGAACACTACTCAACATTTAAAAAATAACTCTATTCGATCCGTGAGGGTAATGTTAGGTATTGCATTGAAATTCTATTTATGTGGTCATTATCAGGAAAATCGAAAAAAAAAAATCGTCTAATTTTTTAAGTGAAAACTTGTTTAGGTGCGTTGGGCATTTTTGAGATGGGACTAAACAATTGATCTCGCGACACTGTTACGACACCAGCTTTTGACCTTTAAAAAGACATCAACGCGCGATACATTATTTCCTGCACACTAAAATTGTTCAAGTTATCACTTCTGTCGGCACTCCCCGAGTGCCACTGTTTTTTTTTTGTATAATATTTAAAAAAAAAACGAGCGAGCCTACAGAAGTCGCATAAGATGTGTATCATCTAACATCTCACCTTGATAATAAGCAACATTAAAGGGGCGGGGCCTCGTCAAGGTCGTTTCTGACAGCCAAATCTTGCACCGCGCGCTCTTATTAGTCAAATCAAATATCGCGCGCTTCTCCGGCTTCCTGTTACACTCTACCGTCGCTTTTCACGAAATCACTCTCACAGATTTGATTATTTTGATTGTATTGCGGAAAAGATGTTGCAGATAAAAAAAAAATCTCTTTGAAATGAATATTTATCTTTTGCTCATCCACACAATTTTTTTTGAGCATTACGACTAGCCAATGAAGGCCACAATCTCGTTATGAATTGATTCTTTTGTTCTCTTGAATTTTACTGATTAAATATTAATAGTGATAAAATATTATCGAAGTTCTTTTCTTAATCCCAGAGACTGTTTTGACATTTCAAGTGATTGTATTTGGTAAAAAAAAAAAACAATTTAGAATTTGACATTAGCACCTGTGTTTTTTAATACCAGAGACTAACTCTGGGATTAAAAAACTAACTTTAGTGATGATTGAAGCAATTAAATTGGTATTTCACACTTTCATTTCACTTATTCACTAATCTGTTAGCACTACGACAAGATGTACGCTTAAAGCCCGCATTAACATAAACGTTCCTATCCCCAGGTGTTACGTCCCACGGACCGACTGACCTCTCTCCTGCCGACCATCGAGGAGCAACACTTCGCAGTCGACGCCACGCCCACCAGGACCAGGTAAATATCATATTATCTTTGAGACTGGGACTCCCATGAATGTATGATTGATCAAATGTAAAGCACATAGATGGTCTTTTTTATTATTATAAAAGTGTTCCATGTTCTAACTTCATATGAGCATGAAAATCGTATTTAATTTACAAAAAATTAAAATGCATTATTATTTTAAATATTAATTCCTCACCATTGTAATTCCAAATTGTGAGCAATGGTGGCCCAGTGGTAACGGCTTCGACTTAAGAGTTGTAGGTCGTGGGTCGATCCCAGGCAGACGCTCTACTTGTGTATTTAATTTCATGACCAATGCTCTCAAAACGGTGAAGGAAAACATCGTAAGAAAACCGGCGTGTCCTAGAACAAAAAAAAAAAAAAAACTGTTTCATTCTGAGAGTGCTGACAAAAGTGCAAACTTGAAAAAAAAATCGGTACCGCGGTTTTAGTGGTCAAAAGCTAGTGTCGTCACAGTGTCGCGAAGTCAATGGTTTAGTCCCATCTCAAAAATGCTCAATGCTCCTAAAGAAGTTTTCACTTAAAAAATTGGAAGATATGTGATATCCATCAACCCGCACTGGACCCGAGTGGTAGATTACAGCCCACTCCCTCTCACCGAGAGGTGGCCTGTGTCCCAACAGTGGGAACATTATAAACTAATTATGATAATTCTAAATTCCAAGCGAATCACGACTTCTAAGTCTTAACCCAGAATTTACAAAATCAGAAAACCAAGTAATAATGATTTTTTTATTTTTATTCTTCATCAGATCGGGTAGTGAGAGTAGCGAAAACGAAGAGACATCTGATTGGCCGCGCAGTCCCGTACTTCCGGTGTACTGCGACAACTAATAGCGGCCGCGCCGACCCGGCACGCATCCGGTACTTAAAGTGGCATCGCAGCCGGACACTAACCGGTACCAAGCTGACTGTAGTAGCAGACATCATCCGTACTGAAGAATATAGCGGTATTTCTACGCACACCTTGAAGACTTACATCGTACTTTTAGTGACAATTTATTTTCTAAAGGGTCGAATGGTACTTTAGGAGTTACGTAGTTACAGCTGTGGCTTATGTAGGCCTTTTAGTGCTAGTTAAAGACAGAATTGAATCTCAAACTGCGCTTTTAGTGCCAGCAAGAGGTTTCAGAGCAAAAAATTAACATCTTAGCGGCATTGTAGCTAGTCAGAGAACATCCTGCAATATTTTAAAGTGACCATTTGATACAAGACTTCTTCATTTTAGCTGATAAATAGTCTCGAGTGGTACTTTTGAACAAAATTGTAAATAACATCACACTTCGAGTGGTACATCCGTTATTAAGTTAGGGCGGTATTTTTTAGTGTTTTAAATATTAACCTTATTTGTACCTGGCAGCTGAATTATTAAAAATGAGATCTTTTGGAATTTTACCCCGAGAAATGCTGACATTTTTTCATCGATAATTTTAATTGAAAATGTATGACATTTATTTGATTGAAGCATTTAATTACGAAAATCTATTATTATTTTTGACATTATTATAGTTACTATTAAAATACAACTCGAATTCTGAAAGGTCTTATTAATATAATTATTATAGTTTATTATAGTTACACTTGAAAAATAAATCTAAAAAGATGACAAGTAGAACTTAGAATTTGCCGGGTCTTAACGGTCGTATACGAAATGGAGACGAGATTATAATATGGTAGAAAATAGTAAAAGCATTTATTTAAAGCATTAAAGTCGAAATAATTAACAACTCATCATCCCTAACTATGTTGCGGTCAGCTTCCAGTCTAACCGGACGTAGTTGACCAGTATATTACATGGAGCGACTACCAATATTTGCCTATAATTATAGACAACTGCTTGACCACATTATGTTATCTCGTCTCCAAATTACAAGATTTAAGTTTATTTTAATTATAAAAAAAACATATTCATTTAAAAAAAAACAATTCTGTGTTAATTAATTTATATCTAAAAAAAAACAATGGAGAAAAAGCCGTGGTTCTAAAGTTTAAGTTTTTTTTTTTTTTCAAGAAGGATTTATGTCTCTCGATCATCGCGTGATCCTAATTTTGAGAATTTCAAAATGTATGTGATCCGTTGTCTGTGGGTGTATTTGTGTGTGTGTAGGTGTGCGAAGGGGGTGCGCTTGTGTGGTCGTTTCGTGATAGTACCTTGCTTTGTGGCAAGCAAAGTGGGGTGTAAGACGTTGAGGTTGCGATAAAGTTGCGCCACAGTCGCCCAACAGTCGCCCAACAGTTGGGTCTTGTTGATTAATTAGCATTAAGACTGCTTAATTACTATTAGAGCTATACTGGAACGCCATGGCGACGTAAACAGCTTTATAGTGGGTGGCTCACCTGGCGACCCCTTGGTAACGCAGCCAGTCGTACACTTTGTTGGCGACACGACCTGGCTTCTCCGCCATGGCGTCCCGGTGAGATATAAGTAGGTCTAAGATTGTCTTGAATTAATAATAATACATATTAGTGCCAATTTTGTCGCAGTTCTCAGTGATCACGACCAATTTTCTAAATTCAAACTGTCACGGAGTTGCCACGCAGTCGCGCCACAATCGCTCAAATGTATGTGTCGAACTAAAATTAAGTTTAATTAATGAATAATCCGAATAAAAGGACAAAAAAATATAAAAAATGGTGCAATTTTAAAATTCAAAAAAATCCAGTTCAAAATTTAATTAATTAATGGTAAATAAAAATAATATTTGGAGTATTATTGTATTATTCAATGTGAAAGTTGTTTTTTTTTTTACTAAACGTTTTTGCATTGCGATGGACAACGTTTCTTTCGTTTTGTAGGTTCTTGGGGGTAGGCGGAGAACTAAATATTAGAAATTATTTCTGACTACTTCTCGGGAACCTAAATTTTATAATTAGTCCCTTAAAAGCTTTACTGATGTTTTTTTATATATTAATATATATGAAAGAGGCGTTGTCTGTTATCCCAAAGCTTTTCCTTACTGTGATTTTTCTTATTAGAGAGAAAAAAGTTAAAAAAAAAGAATATTCCATATATTTTACTAGTTTTAAGGTTTCAAGCGAAATCTGGGGTAGGAACTATGGTGTCTAATGGTGGATAAGATATCAAATTGGTGTTAAAATGCATAGTATTAAATTTTATTAGGGTTAAAATTAGCGAGCTTTAAAAACTGGAAGAGTAAATATTTTTTGTTGGCTCACAGTTGTGCAAAAATCGTCCAACTGTCGCGCCGCAGTTGCTCCCCAAATCTCGCTCTTAACATTTTTAAATATAAGAATTCGAGTCACATAAAAACTTGAGCGAATGAATGTAACTTTTTATATGAGAAAAAAGTGAAAAAAAAAAAATATCCACCGAAAGATTCTTTTTTAAGTACATCTTGTATCGTAATTTAAGTATTATTGTAAAAAAATAATTTTTAATTAATAAATAATATATTTCCATTTAACGACTAACTCTTCCTACGAGTTTTGAGAAAATATGATTTAAAAAAAAAAATTGCGTTATAATTTTCTTATCTTTCAATTTCTTTCTTTTTTTTAGTAGTAGTAATCACTTATTTCTTATTATAGTAGTAGTTCATAAACTTATAAATGACAAAAAAAAAATACAAATTTATGAAAAAATTGTAAAAAAAAAATGATCTCAGTTTGTAGTTTCCTTTGCAAAAAAAAAAACGTGGAAATTATTAGGAAAAAAACATATTTTGAGTATTGTATGCGTAGAAAAACATGGCATACTTTATTCATGAAACATTTATTTTTCATATTTATAAAAATTCTGGAAATGTGAGCATTTAAAACATCAGTGCATTTGAGGTTCATTTCACCCTGTGACAAGCTAAGTATTCTATTCATATTTATTTCTATAGCATTTCTTCTTACGCATACAATACTTATTACAAATAAAGCATTAAAATGAAAGTCTTTGAATATGAAAGCAATGTACATTTACGCTCTGTGATAAAATCAAAAAGTATAGAAGAATCTAATAAACAGTGCAAAATTCGCTTAAATAGCTACAAATTTGCTTCAGTCGAAATATAGTCATAATTTCTACCAAGTCTTCAGCCACCTTTACAATACGGCCGTGAATCATGAAGAGGCCTGTGTTCCAGCTGTGGGAACATCACAGGCTAAGCTACTGTACAGAGTAACGTCTATTTGAGCGAATTTCCGCATTTAACGAGTGCCTTTTATACTGGTAACAAATTTGTTAATTATTGACGCCTCGACATATTATAAGATTGTTTTTATAAAAGGTATAAGATCGACTTTTTATAAATATTATAATTAGTACTGATTTTAAAATTGTAGTGAATGATTTCGACACTTTTCAACTTAAAAGTCCCGAATAGTCGAATTTGTACAGTAAATTATAAGCTACATAGCCTATAAAATGATATGTAAAAACAAATAGTGTAAAATCTGTTCGCACAATAATCTTTCGTTGTAAATATCTTTATAAAAACGAGGAATATATTCATAAATAACTAATAAGCAACTGTAATTAATATTATTTTTATAAGGAATACCGTTCACAGTGTAAATATCAACTAAATATCTAAATACGGGAGATTTGTCGAAGTCATCAAATCCAAGATGGCGGTTTTGTCAATATGGCGCGAACATTTTAAACTCAGTACTAAGCGGAGTGATAATTGTAAAAATGTTATTTCTAAGCTATTACTGGCGGCAACCGAAACACCAATTTAATATTATGTATTGACAATTTAAAATTAAGTTATTTTCTATGCGAAAATTTGCAAAATCTTTTTTCACAGCCTATCCATTACAGTCTCAACAAGCCTTCTAACAATGCTTAACAAAATCGTTGAGGCACTAAGTTGGTAGACTGTGTCATATTTTTTTTTTTTGGTAGTTATTATAAATTGTCAATAGATTTAAACCTGCATTTAATGTTAAAATCAAAAGATATGTATTCCCATTAAATAAGTGTGCGTGAATGTGATGTGAATTTTGTAAAGAAAATATGCTGGAGTCGAAAGAAATCTCGAATGATGAGAATAAACAGTTGGGGCTCTATTTCTTTGTTTTATTTTTATCTTACCTATCAACATAAAACGTAATATCACGCCTGTAATCACCGGAGGGTTAGGCAGAGATGTCCTACCTATAGTACACTCACATTTATAAGTCCCATGTAAAGGTTGATTTCCACCAAACGGTTTGCATTGCATCGGATCGGAAGGGATACGAACGGGTGCGGCGACAGCCGATCGCGTCCGGCAGGATGTCGACGCGTACGATCGGCTCTACCGGGCTGCTACTGAAAAATCTCTGACGGAAAAACCCAATAACACTTCCCGACCTGAGAATCGAATCCAGAAATCCACCGACAAATCCCTACCAGTGGGGATTGTTATTAAGGTTAGGTTAGGTTAGAACTGTGACCCTATGCACGAGCCGAACCAGCGGTGCCGCAGCAGCGGCCGGCGTGTGCCAAAAACGACTAGAATATTAGAAAAAAAGGCAGAGTTTATTAAAACTAGTGGGGATTTCTGGAATAAATCCTTGTGACCATTAGACAACGAGGCAGACTTACCTATCAATAATCTGAATTATCAAGAAGATGCCGTTTCTCAAAAAGTCCTCTTTTTCTTTGATAATAATAATGGCGGTTCTGGATTCGCAGAATATTTTGATGACTGCGAAGACCTCACTGATACTCATTCAATTCTGTATTGCGCGGCTGTAGCGACAAACAGCATGACATGACATGACGACATCATGATTGTGTCATGATGTGTGACATGTCGTGTAGCTCACGTCAAATTTGCTAACAGCTCTAGAGCTACACGACCAAAACCAGCCATACCAGCTTGGCAGTGCAGAATTGAGCGCCGTATTGGTGAGGCCAGAGCGCTCATCGGCAAACTCTTCTGCTTAAGGGAGGGCAATACTCGTCCTAGAGTGATGCGCTTTGTGAGGCGGGCGTTCTCAGGGATTGATATCAGTCCTGAGGACTATATTTCCCGAGCCACAGAGCACATCGACTTCCTGAAGCAGAAAGTGTATGCATGGGCAAACCGTATCCGTAGGTATAAGCGGCGAGTAGAGCAATACACTCAGACTCGCACCTTCCAGAGTGATGTAAGGTGGGTTTATAGGGCTTGGGAGCGACCGGACTAAGGTGTGGCTGACACGCGCCTACTGGATGACGATGACATGGACTATTTCTGGCGGAGTATCTGGTCGGTGCCTGTCAGTCACAACGAAGGTGATTGGACTCGGGAAGTCGAGCGAGCCTGCGATTCAATACCAGAAATGGGGCTATTACCATCTGCCCCCAAGATGTAGCAGTTAGTCCGTTACCTAACTGGAAGTCTCCAGGGCCGGACGGGCTGCACAACTTCTGGATCAAATGGTTTGTGAGATCGCACGCTCGCTTGGCGGCTCAGTAACAGACTGCTTTGTAGTCTGGGTCGTTACCCCAGTTTCTAACAACAGGAGTTACCCACCTGCTCCATCTGGCAGTACCACGGAACCCAAAAATGATAGGCCGATCAAGTATTTATCGACGATCTATTAAGTTCTTACATCCATTTTGAGAGCTAAAATTAACAAACATATAGACACCAACTCCATCATGTCTGCCTCTCAAAATGGATGTAAGAACGGGTCCCGCGGTACTAAGGAGCTACTCCTCATTGATATAGCCATTAGCCAACAGGTTCGTCGTTCCTAAAAGGATCTGTCGACATGCTGGATAGATTATAAGAAGGCCTATGACTCGGCGCCGCATACATGGCTCATGAGGGTGCTGGAGTTGTATAAAGTAAATACAACTGCGCACCTTCCTGATATCGTGTATGGGGCAATGGAGGATGGTCCTTCGCTATCGAGGATGTTGAAATATCCAGAGGAATAGCAAGCCGATAAGGATCGAGCGAGGAATATTTCAGTGCGACAGTTTGAGTCCGCTTTGGTTCTGCTTAGCCCTGAATCCTCTAAGCACATTGCGTGAGGATTCAGGTCTTGGCTATCGGTTGAGGAGAGGTGGTCAGGTTATATCTCACTTCCTCTACATGGATGACCTAAAACTCTTTGCCCCCAACAATTTGCAACTGATGGAGCTACTGATAGTAACTGAAACTTTCAGTAGCGCCATCAGGATCGAATTTGGTGTGGACAAATGTGCGGTCATGCATGTAAAGCGAAGGGAGATTGTGGTATCCGCGGGAACCCAACTCTCGGATTCCATAAATTTTAAAACCCTCTCCGCATCCGAAACCTATAAGTAGTTGGGTGTGTATTTTTATTTTCACTTTGTTATTTGTGTTTAGTGTTTCACGAACTGTGTCCAAATAAATGTTTTTCTTTCTTTCTTTCCTTCTTTATTTCGGAAGCGTTGGGCATCAATGTTACTGACATGAAGCAATCGTTGAAGGAGCGCTTCTTTGGCCGCCTGATGAAAGTATTTAATACCCAAGTAGCAAAATCTGTTCCTGTAAGTATTCTAGGAACATGTATTTTTTAGTCCTATAGAAATCATATAAACGTTTATAAAACCGTATTTGGGCGCAGTTTATAGGAATATTACGCCGTATAGTCGTTTTGTTACAGTCCAGTAAAATTCAGTTTGATTTTATAATTATAACTTTTGTGTTTTAACTGTTGTGTAAAGAATTCCTACTCAAGTTAGGTTTCGGCGGTCGGGATTTTAGTTAAAAAAAATATTTATTTATTACAATATTAATTTAATTATAAAAATACAGGATATTAAGCCGATGGCTGATACAAGACTGAATATAATGCAAAGAAAATAATTCTATTGAATTTCCGGTAAATGCATAGTTGCAATACGACGCATGCTGGCGGTGGCTGCATGCTCAGCGTAAACGCGTGTTACGATGAGTTAACTCCTCCCTCCATAAGATAGAAGCAACTCTTGCTTCTGGCGGCGTCCGCGCTGCCCTTGGTGTCTTCCGGGATGTTCTTAGTTTTCCATTGATACAGCTTCCAGGATGCTGCTGCGATCAGTAGGATATATAGTATGATTGTGTTCCAGCTCGGTGTAGCTGCTATGATTGTCCAATTGTCTTCTTCTGGTATGGATATGTCGCCTGCCTTATTGATCAGTTCATGGATGCTGTCTAGTGAGACGTCTTCTAATTGGAGTTCGTATTGTATTGATTGTTCTGGGACTTGATGCTGCTCGGGTAACGGTATGACCTCGTTGATGACGACCGTGTCAGTGTGAGATCGCAGTGTCCTGTTCATGATGTTCATCTGGCAGTCTTCTGTTAGTGTAACGAGATGAATTCCAGATAGCTTCTTGTAGTCTGTCTTGGTGCTACATTGTGTTTTGATGACTTCGTCTTCTCTGAGTACTAGTAGCCAGTTGTTATCTCCGATCTTCTGAACTTTTCCTCTTCTTAAGTTCATCTTAGCGTGAGTGCAGTTAGCTGGGCGATGCTGAATGAGTGATAGTATGCAGTCATCTGTGTCTTCGATTCTTCTGGTGTCGAGGAGCTTGCAGAGCTGGGTGTTGTCGGTCAGTGGCTGACAGTCTTCTTCCAAGTAAGCGTACTCATCGTTACCAAGTGCTAGGTATTTGGATTTAGGGATGATAGTAAGGTTATTTTTATTTGGGACTGAATAAAGGTGGATAAGGTCATATGTTTTTGGGGTAATTGAGGGAATTTCGAGAATAAAATTAACCGAGTGTTCTGTACTGTAAGCTTTAACTTTAATTGACTTCTCTATCCTGTATATGTTACTAGCACTAATACTTGCTACTGGTTTAAACAAAAGCGTATTTTCTAAGTTTCTTAGCTCTTTTATTAGATTCTGAGGGCTTATAATACTAGGATGCATGGTGCCCATCTGCGCAAAAGTCATAGCATCTTCTAATAACATTAATCTATCTAAAATTATCTGTAAACTAAAATCTATCTGTACGTAAATATCTAAGAAATGTAACTGGTTAGATAAGTCGTTGGAATTATTAGTAATATTTTGTAATAAACTAGCCAAATGTTTCTGATTATTATTTAATTTTGTCAATTGTTTACTGAATTCATCTATTGTATTATGTGCTAATATTAAAGATTTTCTTTGTGAATCCTGAACATTTTTAACTCCGTTTTTAATATTTAAAATTTCCTGTTCGAACTTAGCTGCATCTGCATGGTCTAAGTTACCAGTGATAGACTTAACGACAGTACCTAATCCATCTATAAGACCGCGTCGCTTTCTAACTTGCGGCTTTAAAAACATAAACTTATTACTTATAATACTAAGGCTATATTCTATTTGATTCCTATATGTTTTATGTAACTCTCCAGATGCTGTATTCTCAGCGTTTTTCGTGCTTGCATATAAGGACATTAATAGGATAGATGTAAAGTGCAGATTGGTAATGTTGTAAACGCAAGCAAGGCTAAAGTAGTTGTCTTGTTTAAAGAGTTGACCTTGTTTAAGGAGGAGGATCCCATTGTCGTTATCTACATGGGTAATGGTTACGGTTGCTGTTGTGTTGAGCACGATGGCTCCTGCGATGAAGGTCCTGCAACAAGATGAGGCCTCCGTAGTAGCTTGAAGTGAACTCTAATGGACTTAGAATTTGGATGATTACCTATTATTTCGGCCACGTTATTTGGGTGAAGGTGTATAATCTTGTATGGTCCTTTGAAGACTGGCTTGGTTTTGTCACTGCGTGCTGACTTTGCTACCTGTTTATAGACAGTTTCACCTACCTTGAATTTAATTTCTTC
Source organism: Omphaloscelis lunosa (assembly GCA_916610215.1). Classification (NCBI taxonomy): domain Eukaryota; kingdom Metazoa; phylum Arthropoda; class Insecta; order Lepidoptera; family Noctuidae; genus Omphaloscelis; species Omphaloscelis lunosa. The sequence goes on from OU744270.1 coordinate 8,351,054, forward strand.
TGCTTCTTGGTTACGTTTCGCAATCACCTGTTCCTTGTTTTTGGACATGTGTGCAGCGATGCACTCTTGAACGGCCTCTGCATTGGCGCGATGTTTAATAACATAGTTCTGGTAAAATTCTTTTGGGTAGTACAACTCTAATGGGTTTCTGGATGCTGTGTGTCCGAATAATAACTCATGGGGTGTATAATCTGTTGCCGAATGGATAGCGTTGTTGTATGCTATTATAGAGTACTTCATGATTAGCTGTATAGGGTCATCTTTGTTGGTCATTCTTTGTATCCTAATCATTTCAGCTAGGGTAGAGTGCAAACGTTCAACCGGGGAGTTAGAATTAGGATTATAGGGCGTTGTAAAGTGTATATGGATGTTATGTAGTGCGCATATTTCTTTAATAACGTCGTTGTCGAATTTGGTATCTGAATCTGTGGTTATTTTATCCGGTAAACCTAACACTGAGAAAACGTTTAGCAATGCTTCAGCTATATGAACACTGCTGCATGCTGTTAGTTGGACCGCTTGGGCGTATTTAGAGAAGTTATCAATGACTGTAAGGAACGTTGCGCCTCCAGTTGAATATAGGTCCATAAATATGTGTTCCATCGGTTTGCGAGGTGTATCGGTTATAGCTAAAGGTGGTTTAAGAGGGTTGCGTTCGTATTTAGATTTTAAACAAGTGTCGCATTGATTAACGAAGCTTTGAATGGTAAGGAGCATGTTTGGCCAGTGATAATTTCTGTGCAATTGCTTGTACGTCTCCTGAATACCACGATGAACAGTCTTACCTTCGTGATATTTCTTAATCAACTCTTGTTGTTCGGGTTTGTTTTCTACTAGGGTTACGCGTGTTGTACATTTAAGTAGCTTAGGACCTCTTTCATTAAATATTGTTGTGTAAACTCTAGAAAAGGCATGGTATAGTTCTTCATTATAAAAGTAACAATGAAATACACGATCAGCGATGGTATGTTCTTTAAGGAATCTAATTATCTCTGACTCTGTGTTATTTACTGGGATAAAAACATCTTTTATAACTACTTTTGAATTAGTGGATCTGTTATCTGCTCTATACGTAGACCCGGGCGTTGACCTAACATGGAACTGTTTTAACTGCCTATCGATAGCGTCTGCAATTATGGGTATGCCTCTAGTTTCGTTGTCAGGCTGTGTATGTCTCGTTGACACTAATTCAGGTTCAGCTGATACTATACTCATACTATCTGTACCTATATGAGATTCGGGGATGCTTGGGTTTTGTGATTGTATAATATTTTCGTCGGGTGCTACTGTGTTTATTTGATTTTCAGCTTCCCTACGTGCGTTCTCGAATATTCTATTGATTATCTCATCATCCTCATTGTCATCTAAATTAACAGCTAGAGAATCTACACTGCCATGGAAGATTTTAACACGTGATAGAGCGTCTGCATTAGTATTTTGACGACCCTTCTTGTACACAACCTTATAATCATATTCCGAGAGTTTTAAACGCCATCTAGTCAATTTAGAGTTAGGATCTTTTAATGACATTAGCCAGGTGAGAGGCCTGTGGTCCGTGTAGATGATAAACTTTCTACCGTAAAGATAGGGTCTGAAGTATTTAATTGCCCACACTATGGCAAGTAACTCCTTTTCTATTGTAGAGTAACGAGATTCGGTGTCTGATAGTGTTCGGGACGCAAATGCTACTGGTTTATCAGATCCTACTATTCCTTGGGATAATACCGCACCTAATGCTACATCTGAAGCATCGGTGGTGAGTATGAAGGGCTCATTGAAATTCGGATACTGTAGTATTGGGGCGTTAGTTAAAATTTGTTTACACTTATTGAAAGCTTCTAAGAAATCCGGGGAGTGTATGACTTTACTGTTTTTCTTAAGGCAAAGGGTCATTGGTTTTGTAAGTCTGGCGAAATCTTTTATGAATTTTCGGTAATATCCGACTAAACCTAAGAAAGCTTTTATTTCCTTTTGAGACTTAGGTAGGGGGAAGTTAAGTACGGCTTTTATCTTGTCTTTGTTTGGTTTTAAACCTTCATCAGTTAGTTCGTGTCCTAGGAAGTTAACCTGTTTTTGTAGGAACTGTGATTTGTCTAACTGGATCTTTAGATTATGTGTTTTGAATCGATCGAATACTTGTTTTAATTTTTCCATGTGTTGCTGCAATGATGTAGATATTATTATTACATCATCTAAGTAGGTGTATACATTATCTATGCCTCTTAATATATGATCCATTAGTCTTTGAAATGTACTTGGTGCGTTTTTAAGTCCGAAAGGCATTCTAAGAAACTCATAATGTCCTCGTTCAGTGGTAAATGCGGTTTTTTCAACATCATTAGGGTGCATCTCCACTTGGTGGAAACCACTAGCAAGGTCTAGTGTTGTGAAGTATTGCGCTCGTCCTAATCTATCTAGTATGTCGTGTATGTTTGGTAAGGGGTATTTATCTTCAACGATACGATCGTTCAGTCGTCTGTAATCAATTACAAGTCTCCATTTCACTTTGCCTGCGGAATCGGGCTTTTTGGGTACGATATGCACGGGGCATGACCAAGGAGATATGCTCTCTCGCACGATACCTTGCTGAAGGAGTTTATCTACTTGTTTACAAATTTCTTCGCGTTGTTGAGGAGCTTGTCTGTAACTACGTACAAAAACTGGTGTATTATCGCTTAATCTGAGCTCATGTTTAACAGCGTGTGTAAAAGTGAGTGGTATATCTTCTGCATAGAACAAGTCTCTATACTGATAACATAACCGGGTTATTTCGCGCCTTTCTTCCTCGTTCAAATGGTCTGTACGGATTTTCTGAAGGTTTTCATTTAGTATTTGATCGATATTAGTTTTAGCCTGTATGGTATTAATATTATTATTATTACTTTTGTTGACGTTGGAAAATTTCTCTAATTCAATTGGCGGGTTAAACGGGATACATTTGTTTTGATCGCTATGGTTAATTACCGATGTTTTAAAAGAACCGTTTGTGACGTTAACTATAGCTGCTGGGGACGTTAAACCATCTGACCAGATGAAATCGTCGTGAAGGTATTGTCCATCTAAGTAGTTGGTACTTACTTTGACTATCTTTTCGCATCTAGGTTCGATACTTATCTTTTGGGGTGGAGAACTAAAGTGTATTGGTATTTCCGCTGTAGATGTACGTAAAACATTATTATTTAAATCAATGTTACTCTTTAGTTTTTGCAGAAGGTCAATTCCGATAAGACCTTTATATTTAGGGTCAAAGTCGAATATTAAGAATTTATGTGTTATATCGCTATTAAACGCGGGAGGTAAGGGAAGGTAAACTACCTTGTCGTGAACTGATGAACTGTGTGCCGTATTAATTTGAAAGGGTTCTGTTTCTACGCAGTACTCGAATATAGTGCCTGCAACTACGTCAGTTGCTATAGTTGAATGACTGGCACCTGTATCTAATAGAAACTTACCGTCGAACTCTGGTAGTATTATGTACGGTAAATATTTTTTGGTCTGGAAATTTATTGAAACTAGGTCTGGTTGTCTCGGTTGGTGTCCAGGGTAAAATCCTGGTCACCGCCTACCTGTTGTTCGTCCGTGGTTGCATTCGGCTCGACCGATATGCCGTTATCGTCGATGACGTTGTTATAGAGCCCCATATCACAGGATCCTGGTTGATCTTGAGCGGCCATCTGAATCGGTATGTAGAACAACTGCTGAGCGAACTGTGGGTTTTCTGGCTTACCTGCCGTACGCATTGTGACGTCCGATGATACTGGTGTGGGAACCGGTGGTTTTGGAATGTTAGGTTGATTCCTAAAGTTATTTGAACCATTTGGTCTAAAGTTACCTGATGCTGGTTTATTCTTCCAGGGCAATACGGATTGTACCCATTGTTGACGCTGTTCGGGAGTCATATTATTTTGTTGAGGTACAAAGTTTTGTGGAGGAATAATAAAGCCAGGTACAAATGGGTTTACTGTATTACGGATGGCATTATTATTGCCTGGTGGTTTAGATAACTCCTTTGGCTTTGCTTGTGACGTTGAAGGACTATTATTAATGTAATTAGCTCTATTATATGAAAGCCTAGCTTCTTCTTGTCTAGCCGCGATGATAGCTGCTTCGAAGTTGTCTGGTTTGGCGATTCGAACGCCCAACGAGACGTGGAAGTCTAACTGGTTTATATACTGCTCAATAACCATCTTTTCGTAATACGATTTATTACCATGCTCTCCTACGGAATACAGAGTATCCAACAGCTCACGGAGGCGTTTGCCAAAGCTTTCAGCGTCTTCTGCCTTAGACTTTCGTACTCGCGTTAGCTCCTGCATTACTTGTATTTCATTTCGTGGTTCGCCAAGGCGCCTAGTTAACGCGTTCTTAATTGATAGCCAGGAGTCCAAGTAGTCTTCGTACGCTATTGCGTCTACGGCTGGACCACTGAGCCTACTTTTAATTAAACAGACGAATGCTGGATGCGAGCGATCTGCCTCAGAGGTTAACTGTAATAGGTTTTCTACTTCCCTAATATAATAATTAAGTAATTTAGGATTGCCATCATATCTTGGCATTAGATCCGCGATTAGTTTGTATGGTTTATAGTTGGCATCATAATCCCTGAGCGACATTGTTTTTCTGAAGCTTGCCTGCCTAGTGGCGCTTAACGTAAAACAATAGAGGTGTCAAATTAAACACTTGGAATTTACTCGTGGGATACTTAACGCTACTTATTATAATTTTGTTGTTGCCTACTGCGATTTTAGCTTATAGACAGACACACATAGATTAATAAAAATACACAAATTAGAATAAGGCAGGAAATCGAGCAAGGACACTTGGTAAATAAGAGCACTTACCAAAGCTGCCACTGCATCTCCTGTCGAGTCTAGTCTCAGTCGACGCAGCTTCCTCCAATTCTCCGGAGATTTATCCCGATGACCGTATAGGTGTCCGACCGCGCGATAGGTTCTTTGTAGATCACGAAAGAACGATTTGAGAACCGTCGCTCATAAGATGAAGAGTTGGATTCGATCTTAGAACGTCGCGATCCTACCGACTGCGCCAGTTAGGTTTCGGCGGTCGGGATTTTAGTTAAAAAAAATATTTATTTATTACAATATTAATTTAATTATAAAAATACAGGATATTAAGCCGATGGCTGATACAAGACTGAATATAATGCAAAGAAAATAATTCTATTGAATTTCCGGTAAATGCATAGTTGCAATACGACGCATGCTGGCGGTGGCTGCATGCTCAGCGTAAACGCGTGTTACGATGAGTTAACTCTCAACATGCAAAAATATTGATAAAGTGATGAAAATATTGATATTGATAACGTGTACGATGATAATAAACATATATTCATGCCACTTCAAAACTAAACATATTTATTATTTGTTTATTTGATGAAAATAAACAAATAATAAATAATGAAAATATACAAAAACTTAAGTGGCCATTGTATCTGGATCGCATGCCCTAATATTGCATTATCAAAACGTTTATAATACAATTTAGTTAAAGTTAAGACTACGACAGGACACACCTACTTCGCTATATTTAAGTTTTAGAGTTCTTTGCCGATTACTCTGGAAAAAGCAAATGTAGGACGCGTGTAAGTAGATTGTTACCTATATAAATCGGAGGGCATGCTACTTTGGTGCTCACAATCCGTTAGAAGTCACGGCTAAGACAAATCAATCCTATGCTGGCAGTTGTGAGTACTTTATGCGACCTACCCAAATGTCCTTTCTTTGGTATTGTTCGTCGAATCATTGAGCTCCTTTTAAGTTCTGAGTTGAGCTACACGATTACTGACAAATGCGTGCATGGAATGGACAGGTCCACTCACATCTGTATGGTTCTTTCCTCAAAAGACCATTTCAGACACAAATCTACATGGTCCTCAAATGAAATGCTCTGACCAAGATTATTTCCTGGTTTTTATATACACATTGACATTAATGAATTTTATATACTTATAAAGTATTATATTATTTAAATTATTGTGAATGTGAAGACTATGTGGGTCATTCCTTTTTCTTTTTAATTTTTTCTCACTTAGTTCTAATTATAGTCTGACAGTTTGAGTAATTTATGCGGCCTACCCAAATGTCCTTTCTTTGGTATTGTTCGTCGAATCGTTGAGCTCCTTAATTCTGAGTTGAGCTGCACGATAACTGACAAATGCGTGCACTGACTGGACAGGCCCTCTCAATCTGTGTGATGCTTTCCTCAAAAGACCACTTCAGACACCAATCTACATGGTCTTCACATGATCTGACCAAGATTATGTCTGGACTTTAAAAGAGACTGTGTGACCTCTGAGTTTGTTTCGGCCTTTCTTCTCAGAGTAGTCAGATACGAAAAGCCGACCTCATCTAGTTTTTAAAATATGATTGACGTGTAAAAGTGTTTGTACAAACCTATTTACAGAAATAAAATCATTTATCATTTATAATATCCTTAACCTATAGCAGCATATCTAAGACTTTTATAGAAGTGCATGTCTTATAGAAGAATGAAATAAGACGTTAACAAGAGTAAACAATCTTATTAAATGCATTTATAGTATCAAATGCGCAGATCGTCTTATAAAATACTGGTGTTAGATCAGTGATCTTAGTCAAAGCGTCTATTCGATTTCTATAAGACGTTTAATCTTATAAGTTGAAGACTATAGGAAAATTTCGCTACTTGGGTAGTCTTCTATCATGCGGAAACAAGGTGCGCGCCTTCAACGGTTGGGTCATGCCGGTTTTGATGTACTCTTTCGGCATACTCAAATGGACTCAGACCGAACTCGATGCTCTGGATAGGAGGTCCGTACGCCGCTCTATTCTAAAAATAATTTTCTTTGGAATTCTGATAGGTGTCGCATAATATTAATGCAGTAAAAATCATCGGGTAGGAATAATACTCAATATTTATTTACATTCCACAATGTGAACTTAGGTGGTAGGTTTTACAAGACATACCTAATCACTATGGAACTTACTAATGTTATACGATATTTATTTCAGTAAATTGGTTCGTAAAAACACTTTCACAAGTTAAAATTATAACTATATGAGTTCGGTGTTTTCTAACTACTTTGAGAAGACCGAAACAAAGTCAGAGGCCTCAGTCTCTTTTAAAGTCCAGACATAATCTTAGTCGGGCCATATGAAGACCATGTGTCTGAGATAGTGTTTTTGGTTTTGGATAGTAATCCTTTGCTTTCAATGATCAGCTATCATTTTCGTAAATGATTAAGACCAATCTGTTTCACTTTGACAGTTCAACAACATTAATTGCGATATTTACGTGGTCGAGCAGATTTTTTTTTTCGAACTTAAAAAGCAATGGATTAGCAATCTGTTTCAACACGATTCTGATTGTGATTAATCGTGTATTACTTACGCAATTAGGGTGCTGAACCTATAATGTGAAACTAGTAGGTATACAGGGTGGCAGGCACATCGTCGCGCAAACCGTTACCATGGATTCAGTACATGATTTTGAACCACCTGCGTTGAAATTTTACGTCAGTAAGTTTTTTTTTTAAATCTGCTGTTTCATAGACAAGTGCAATACATACCCGGTCAAAATGTATGGCACAGCTGTTTTTTTAATAACCGACGAAAAATTTCAATGCAGGGGCGTTCATAATTATGTACTGACTCAAACATGTAACAGTTTTCGCGTCGATGTCCCTGCCACCCTGTATTAATAATTTCTTAGTGGCTAGGTATAACAGTGGCGGATCCCGGATTGTCGTTTGAGAGGGGCTTGACCTCGCATCAAATCAGTTTATTGCAATTTTAGCAAAGTAAACACTAAAAAAGCACAACATTTGACAAGCCTCCTTGGATTACTTTTCGCAAATTCCTGAATGAATTCATAGGCTGTAGACTCTCATAGATATCTCGGTGAATATACATGGCGGCCAAACCGGGCAGCGTGAGGGCAAAATTCGTCACGTAAACATCTGAAGCATCATATTTTGCTTCCCAAAAGGGTTCCGTCACTAAAAAAGTTTGAGAGCCACTGTGTTAAACTAACCTTTTAATTAAAACTATCTTGACATACATCACACTTATAAGATTTTTCACCAGTGTGTATACGAATATGGTTTGTTAAACTACGCTTTTCATTAAAACATTACTGACATTAGGGTGGCCATAATTCCCAAGAAAAAAAAAATCTTTAATTTCGCAGGGCACCACGTAATTTGACTATAAGAAAGGTAGGTCCATAAGAAAGTATTTCAGTTTTTTTTTTTAATTTTTAAAATGACATTTAGAGGTCGCTATCAAGGTTTGTTCAATCTGTATTTGTTAGATTAATTTATTTTTATAGCCAGGACATACAAACTATTACAAAATTATTGTTGTTGATATAAATTAAGATATTATGTATATTTTAATCATTTATTTTTAAGATACAAGGGTTGACTTCTTAATATGAGGATACTTTTTCCTATACTCTTTTACCAACAAAAGCAAATATTGCTATTGTTCTTCATTGGTTGTAATTAATGTATCATATTCTTCCATTAAAGAAACACCGCGCTCAGCTATGTCGTTCACTATTCGCAAAGAATGAACGATATTTTTGGCAGCTACATAATCAGTGTCTTCGTGCCAAGTTTCCACGTCTTTAAAAAAAAAAAAAAATGATGAGTTACCTAGGATCTGGAAGAATCTTAAGGAATGACTACTCACGAAGTTTTCTATATTTTTTTGTTGATATGTTTGTGATATCACGGTTTATTCTTTTTAAGCAATCTTCTGTGCCTTCAATTTTCAGTGCTTCTACCATTTTTTCAGCGCAACAGTAACTATATTTTTGTTAAAGCTTTCAAAGGCTTTAAGGTCTTTCAATAATTGTAGGTCGTTTCTTGGTGCTGACCATCCAGTAGATGCTTGAAACCAATATTTAACAAAAATCATCACCGTGTACAAGGCTCTTGCCATCCATCTAGCTCGATGTAGACCAGCAGGTCTCCTAAATAAAACGCAGATTCACGTATGCTTTTCTTTTCTTCTTTTTTTGTAGTAAAAAAAAACACAAATTTTCACCGATGGTTGGCAACGTTGATTGGTTTAATTCGGATAATAATTGACCGATAAGCCAAACTTTCCTTTGATTTCCTTTGAGTAGTTTTACTGAGTCCGCTACTTGTAGACGCCATTGCAAGTTGAAACACGTTACTATGACTTTTAAAAATGAAACACGTCCTCTCTCGTTAATGACTTACTAGAACTGAAGTGCGGGGCGGGCTAAGGGTGTCTGTACGCATGCGAATTTTTATGTTGGTGCGCACGCGTACGTCTTAAATTGTACGTCTTATGGCTTAAATAAATCTCGACGCGTCCGTATAGAGAGAGAGATCAAGGAGAGGAAGGGATAAGAAGCGATTGTCTATGCGAGTTTCACTTGCACGTAAAATAAACACCTAAATGAAACATTAATGAAACCATCATTTAAGCTGTCCTTCAACGCTTTTTGTAAAAAAAATTGACAGCTGGTAGCGACCTCTAAATATTAACAAAAAAAAAAAAACAAAAAAACTTATTTCATATTTAGAGGTATATAATCAAATGAGAAAGTGACCCGGGGATAATTCAAAAGTCGATAAATAAGGACCACCCTAACTGACATACATCACATCTATAAGGTTTTTGTCTAGTTTTGGTTTTTTCGCAACGCTTGCCCCTATGAATATTATTAATCTGGTAAGTACAATGTTGGAAGAAAATTGACATGCACACGAATCAAAATAATAACCCTTAATTAATATCATGATTCACACTAGGACCGAAAACTAGACACACGAAGAACAACACTCGAAGATGTAGGAACAGCGGAGCAAACGACAAAAGAAAAATCAGATTGGAAAGTTATACGGACAACCAAAAACGTTTTTGTACGTCCAAACCTTGTCCAAAACTTGTTTCAATCCTTACAAATGTGATCAGCGTACTTTTAATCGAGTAAAAAATATGATACTACATACTCGTACACAAATTAGTGAAAAACCCAAATGTGATGTATGTTAGCGTAGTTTTAATCACAAGAGTAATTTAAGAATCCATATTCGAATAAAAAGTAGCGAAAAACCTTACAAGTGTGATGTATGTCAGCGTAGTCTTAATCAAAAGAGTAGGTAATTACAGAACTAACTAAAATGTTGCCAAAAGCAAATTAGTTCTGACGTTTAAAATGATCTTAACTAATAATCATGAATAATCATAGTTACCCCCTAAAAGATTGCCAATGCCTTAAAATCACCCTGAAAATGTAAAATGACACATTTTAGCGAGATAATAGTTTTTTGTTACACAAGAGTGCAAAGTTGCTTTTTAACCGCGTGCTCAATTTTGATGACCGAGCAAGCGAAGGATTCTCAAATTAGAATCCTGAGCATTAGCGAAGGAATCAAAAGAGCACGAGGTGAAAAATCTTTGCAACTTGAGTGCAACACGTAACGCTACAGTTACTTGAGTGTAATGTTTTTGTTAGGTACTGTAATGTTGGTGTTAGTGACTTGTGTACTGTTTTTCGGTAAATTATCTGTCATACTTAATAGTTGTACCGATTCATCGGATTTCCTTGGCGTAAATGTTGGCGAGGGACGGCGATGGTTAGGTGTTTCGTAACGGCTCATTTTTTATGTAGAAGGGCCAGTCCAAGGATCTGGATGCTCCTACGATGCCTTTACATGTTTTAGACAGATCAGCTCCAGAATCGGCCAAAAGTGTGGCTGAAGTTCGGAAACAATGACCAGTGTACAACAGGGGTTCTGGAAGTTCAAGAAATGTTGCTATTTCTCGTGGGATACTGCCAATTAGCACCCATAGGCTGTCTAACACACTTTCCGTTGCGATATTGTAGAAAAAATCGACTGATTGGAGTGTTAGGCGGGCGTAAGGCTTGATATTTCTCAACAATTGTTACGTATTCCTTGCGAATGACGAAGCTGCGGTCTCTTTTTGTCTTTGTATTAGGTAAATTAATTAATTTCTAAATGTTTTTGATATTATGTTGTGTTAGTTCATTAGTTCGACATGTTCCGTTTATACCAATAATAAGAACAACCTGTAACGTAAAGAGTATTGTAGTAGATAAATTAATAAAATTGATATACATGCATAATTATGCTTATCAACATCTACTAAGTACGTATCAGATTATGTTAAGTAGTTGATTAATATACTTAAGTAGATACTGAATGTGCAACTGACTTACTTTTGTCGCCAAATATACGGAATCAAGTGCTTCGTTAAGAAACTTTTCAATTTCAGATGCTGTGAAAACCTTCGATTTGTTTTTGGTTGATGACCAGATGAGGCTCTTTTTAAAAATGCCACTAATTTAGAATAAGTGTCGATATGTATGTCTTTTTTCATCTTTATTGTTGCTTTTAGCATTGAATACGTACTCCATAGAGTGCTTGATTTCTTGATTTCGGATAATTCAATAAAATATGCCAGCAAAACGTTTTCTGAGAAAGTTTCAGCTCCTTTAGCTAGTCGCCACGTGTTAAACATATCGTACTGTTTCAAATACTTCTCGCGTGAGTGTTGAGGGAGAAAGCTCATTTGCGCATTATTAACAGTTTCAGTCAATTCTGTTGGCGTCAAATAAACTTCCTCGTCGCTAGAACCACTCATTTTAGGTTTTTCACTTGTTTTCCAGTTTCTTGTTTTTAACCTGAGGTTTTAACAATATGACGTGGAAAGAAAATGGCGCGCGCAAAGCATATTAAAAAAAAGTACACCAAGAAGGTTCCGAATCTAATTTTTAACAAATTAAAAAAGGATGTATGATAAATTCGGCACCATGGAGGGAGAAGTAAATATGTTTAATGATGTTTTGAATTCACAAACTTAGTGGGGGTTCACACGGCATTGTCCTGCACGTTTTATTGCAGTATACGTCTTAACAAATAAATAGTGGCACATACATTGTACATAGAACCATTCATTCGTGTCATGTCGTTTGTACTGCAAAAAATCGTACACCGTTTATGCGTTTAAACGAATACTCAACGGACTTGTCAAGCAAATCGAATGAACTTTAACGTATTCGGCTTGCAGTGGCACATAGTATAACTCTGTCTCGGTCACACGACACGATGTTCATACGTTTTTATCGAATAGCAACCGAACTAGCATTTAGAAAAAATCTAGTCTCTTGGCGTCTCACAGTATATTTTTTGGCCAAAATTTCGGACATGTCTTTTTTATGTGATAACTTTGTTTGTAATGTTTTATAAAATTAAGGAATAGAACTCACAAGCGCCTATTTCTCATTATGACCAAAAAAAACCACTTAATTATTTTTTATGATAAAATTGTAAATCACCATTAACTTTTGAAATATTTCACGAATTATCTTCTTGTTTTTCCTGATAAACAATAATCTTAAGACACATAATACTGATTGATTTATATATTTGTTAAACGAGTTTTCAGAGATTTATTTACAATTAATGTTTTTTTTATTTTATTTTTTTATGGTCGTATTTTTAATTATTTGGATTCTATTTTTCTATAGAATTGTTAGAAAAAAGTGAATGAATCCATGAAAAAAAAATCGGATCCAAATATTGAAGGATATCGAACTTAGAAGCTTCTAAAGTTTTCTATGGTAATTATGATTTTAGGGTTGTCAATATTTCTAAATAGAATTTATTGTAAAAAGTTACCATAACTTTTTATTCGTAAATAATATATTAACTGGAGGTTGGGGCGTGTGCATCGGAACACTTTATTTACACAGAAAAATAGTTTTTAAATGAACAGAAAAACAAAAAAAAAATACTTTTTATTTCATTTTTGGATCGAGCTGTGGTTTAGCCCAGTTTTCCTAGACGTGCTTAGATAATAAAAAAAAATTATGAATTTCATTTGACATGCCAATCCTGCCATACTAATTTGGAATTTTTTGAACATAATCTACATAATTATTATATCTAATATTATAAAGAGGTAAAGTTTGTAGGAAACGATATCTGTACTGAACCTATATTGAAATTTCTTTCACTAGTAGTAAATTACATTATGCCATTTTACTTAATTGTTTTCTGATGTACATTCTTCAGCTTGATCTGACGAAAGAATTTCTGTTACATTGTCGGTATGTCCTTCAATAATTTCAAAATTTTCGTCATTTTCTATTGCCACAAAATCGTCTTCTGCTGAGATTTCATACGGTTTCAGTAACCTAAGTACGCTGGGTGGTAACGGTAAGGATTTTAGTTTTTTCAACCTATTCTGTAGCCTTATGTAGGAAATTTCTGGATCTGACGATTCCAGTGCTCTGTGAAACAAGTCTAACATGGTTTTTTCGCGGTCGGATTTTCGGCTATGGTGTTCTCTGTCGTAACGCCAGAACTTATTCCGCGCTTCACCGGCTTGCTCTGATAATAAGCCCACTGGAAGAGCTGAGTTATTAATAATATCTTGACCGTGAATGAGAATCTTATGTATTGTTACTGTCATTGGGTACCAACCATATTCTGCCACGTATTTAGATGCAACGCTTTTGCAAAAATCTCCAAATTTATTAGCATTTACAGGTAGACCACAAGATAAAGTAATCAGAATCGTGTGAAGATCGTCCAACAACCACAGACCAAGGCCTAATATTTCAGCAAAGACTGCACGATTTTTATCCGATAGAACTGTTCGGGCTGTGTTGCCGTCATTTGTTGTTCCAGCATTGGGTCTCACAACATCAACTAGCACTTTCAAATCTTTTCGCACTCTCTCTTGCACACGTTTTTTTGTTTCCTCAACAGTTTTTGATTCCATTGAATCTTTGCCTACCCTCCATTTCTTTACAGGAAGCTTGTAGCCCAAATGAAGTAAGAACTCTAACACGCGAATCCATGCATGCAAGGGACTTATTCCGTATTTGAAAACCGATATATCAATTGGCTGAGAATAAATTATGTCTAATTTGTTGAATTGCGTTGAAGTTGCTTTGCAAAATGGACATTTAAGTTGAGAAGAGGTTTCTGTTATTATATTTAGTACTTTGCCATCATGTCAAATAAAGTTGTGGTTTTGCCCTTATTTTCTTATTGTTAGATGTAGTTGCTTCTAAAGTAGTCAAATCCCTAATTTGGTTTTCTATCAATTTCTGTTCATTTAGTATTAAATCTTTTGTCTCTTTCCGATATTGAATATGAATCGGACGGCAAAATCTGTATGATTGTGGAGTTGGGTTTAACCAAAGTACAAAGTCTTTTTTTGTTTTTATCCGTAATGGGATGAATGTAGTGGCAAATAAAGTGTTTTCAGGCTCTTGATTATCAGAAAAATTCTGTTTATAAAATGATTGACCCGAACTACCATCAAACCCCCAACTCCCCTCAAAAATACAATCTACCGTATCTAGACCTTTTTTTTCACAATATGCTGATATAATTTCGTCGCAGGAGTTTATTAATCTTTGAAGAGTGTGAGAAAGTAAACTAACAAATGGAACAAAGGCTTCTCTTTCTGTTACTTGAATCGCACTATCCGGATAACATTTTTGTTTTGCATCGAATTCAACTTACGTAAATGGTGGTGAGTTTGAGTGACTGCAGCGGCCAAGGGAAGACCTCCAATCCTCCATGAACTTAACTTCGCACCATTTTACAATACTCGCGTTTTAATAAATTGGCGTGCTGGCTGGCGGCGGGTGGCGCGGCTCACGGGAGCCTGGGACGGAACTAGGAAAAACACACCCGTCACGTGCAGACACGTGACGTTGACTAAAAAGGGAAAAAAATTTGCGCGCGCGCCACGCTGCCTAGCGCCCCACCCCCTAATCAAGATCTACGTTTAGCTAGGAGACGATCCAAATTGAAATTACGGAATTCACCGTTTTTTTTTTTTTGGGAAGTTTTCCTACTATTTTTATTTAAAAATAGAATTTTCGAATGTCACCTAACACTCAAAATACAATTAGAATGTGATAAAAATGTCTTCCTGTATAATCTTACTAACATTAAAAAATAACTTCAAATATTAAGTTTAATAAATTTACGAGGTGATAACCCTAATCAAAAAAGTTTGAATTACAATAATTCCCATATCCTGCTATATTAGGATTCTTTTGTTTGTAAGGTCATAAGTGTAAATAAAAAGAACATTTCAGTCCTAGTTTCAAATCCTAATACGTAATAATATGGCGGTAAAAAAAAGAAATCAAAAATTTACAAAATCAGCTATAACTCTGTTATCTTGAACAAATAAAGCCTAATTTTTTTTACTATCGTAAAGTCTTTAAATCACTGTTTAATACCATAAGTAAAGTCTTAAAAAGATATCAAACTTTTGAGCTACAATTGTTTCTATGGTTTTTCTGGAAACCATAGAATTTTTTTTCAAGTACTAATTTTCTGTCTTTCATGACAAATAGGCAATCGGGTGTTCTCGTCTCGCATTTATAATTGCAAGTCCTAAGATATAAGATAATAAAAAAGCCATGTCCGAAATTTTGGGCAAAAAATATACTGTGCGTCTTTTGGAGAGGTGGCGCGTATTTGTGTTTGTTGTTTCAAAATGGTTGACGAATCTTCTATAGATAACGAATTATTAATTTCTTTAGTGGAACAAAAGCCCATTTTGTGGGATAAAACTATGGAACTTTATAAAAATCGCGTCGCAACTCAAGCTGAAAGCTGTCTGACGGCGACGAAATCGTTGGCGCCTTCGATTATACCAATATTAAAGTACAACCAAGCGTGGATCCATCACAGACGTCTACTCACTGTGACAACTGTGTGAAGACTGCTGCTATTCGTTTTTTACACGAATGAAAATTTACCGTATGAACACCCCGGGTGTTCATACGTTAAATTTTTACGTTAAAAAATCGAATACAAAGAAAACGTGCAGGACAATGCCGTGTGAACCCAGCCTTAGTGTTCACACAACACGATGTTCTAAATTCAATTTACTTTATCCTCTAGTGGATAAAAACGGGTTTTGCACTCAGATATCGAAGAGCAAAAATACTCTTTCTGAGATGAGGGATGAAAAACTTTTTATCGATGTTATCAAGAAAAATAAAGAAGACAGAAAAATAATAAGTTTTATTGATTCAGTTGAATGCCTTTTTTATTTTTATATTAATGTTTACAGTACGAGATGACTTTGAATTTAAATAAAAAAAGTACATGTTTGTGAACATACCTTAATGCAATTTATTATGTAACGTAACATAAAAGTGTTACATAAATGACATAAAAGAAAAATGGATTGAAGTTTTTGAATGTTTCTTCATCAATAAAAGTCACAATATTCGCTTAGTAATTATCGAGCTCAATGACCAAAACCGGTTTCGAAAATTAACCGGTTTCCGAGTACTGGGACATACCTTATGATCTCCATTTCCATATGATCATTACCAGGACGATGATTTTCCTGATGATCATTAGTTAACAAATTTTCAGTCGAGTATAAAGTTTGCATTTCAGATCTTGCACCTATATGATCAAGAGTTACTTGTTTATTAAAATAATTATCGTTTTGATTGTCATACGGTAGGCTATCGTCGAAGTAAATGGTGGACGTTATTTGGTTATTGGAGTACGATATGTCATGGTCATATGTCGTTTCTTTACAAGGTTCATAGCTCGGTTCCGGTATCTGAGTTTTTCTTTTTCCTGGTTTCATCTTCTTTCTTCCGTTCAGGGTTTGGCTAGGATTTGCATCAGTGGAGGTGGATACTTCAGGCGACTTGCTCTTTTTGCTCTTGCATCGTCTGTTCTGAAACCAGATCTTGACCTGTGTGGGCGATAGGTTGAGGGTGGCGGCTAGCTGTTCTCTCTCTTTGGTCGTAAGGTACCATTGCTTTCCGAAGCAAACTTCTAAGCCGTGGATTTGGGTCTCTGAGAAGAGGATTCGACGTTTTTTTTTGGCGCTCGTGTATTCTCTTTCCTGTTGTTTGCACCAGGTAGGTATTTCTGTAGTCAAAACAAAAAAAAACATGGTTAAAACGATGTAGGTTCGCGTTTCATATATAGCTAGGTATTTAAACAGGGCATAACCATTTTTAAAAGTCTTCGCAAGATGGATTCATAATTGGACAGATGAGCCATTACTTCAGTGCTTACATGATCAAAATCAGCCCATAATGTTGTCACTCCTGGGACACAGGGCTCCTCTCTTCAAAAGGGAGTGGGCTGTAATCTACCACGCGGGCCCACTGCGGGTTGGTAGATGTCACATGTCTTCGTATTTTTAGCTCAAGGACATGTCGGTGTCCTCACGATGTTTTCCTTCACCGTTTTGAGAGCAGAGAGCACATACATTTGTAGGCAGTTATAAATTATAACATAACGTGCAAGTAAGTCTTTAGAGCTCCTTTTCGAAGGGCTAGGACCGATTAAAGCATATTTCTATTCACTTCAATAACCTCTAAACGGTGATATTTTTCTGTTTTTTTATTGATTTCCAAATTCAAGCTAATTCTTAAAAAGTCGTGTGCAAAAAAATATAAAAGTGAACCTAAGCGTTTCAGAAATCCAGCAAACAAGTTAACGTTACCCCAGCAGGATCTTGAATAGCTTCGCAACCATAAAATATACAATTTAAGTCGATACATTTACCTCGTCTAACAAACTAATTATGTAATACAATAGAAGTGGATATTTTAGTAACCTGTTCCGCTTAGCTATTTCTAAAGAGTCTTAAAAAAAAAACCCTGAAAGAAATCGACACGTGTTTCACCTCTCAACGAGGCATCCTCAGGATGACGATTGACTTTGGGCACGCCACAATTGCGGCGATAAGACCCCTCTTTGAGGAGTGGCTAGAGAGGCGCCACGGCGTCCTCACCTTCCGCCTGACGCAGGTCCTCACCGGACACGGCTGTTTCGGGAGGTTCCTGCACAGGATAAGGCGGGAGGAAACGCCCGGGTGTCACCATTGTGTGGATCGCCCGGAGGACACGGTGGAGCATACGGTGGAGGTCTGCCCAGCTTGGGCGGAGCATCGCCGTGTCCTCGTGGAGGCGATCGGCGGCGGTGATCTCTCGCGTCCGGCCCTGGTTCAGGCCATGGTACGGAGCGAGAGGAAATGGGAGGCCGTCACCTCCTTCTGCGAAGCGGTAATGCTCGCAAAGGAGGAGGCGGAACGCGTGAGGGAGAGGCAAATTTCGCGCCCTCACGCCCCTAACCGCCGCAGGAGGAGACGCCCAGGGCGTCGGGAATCGCGAGGCGATTTCCGGCCACCGTAGGCGCGGGCTTGCGGGCGGTGAGCAATGGGTGGCTCACCGTCCGATAAGGACCAGGCCCGGGTCGACGGCGCGTTGTGTTCCACGCGCGCCTCAAAGAGATGTCAGAAGAATTGAAGGGGTCCACTAGGGCCGATGCCTGCCGGGGTTGCGAAGAAAACCGAAAGGGAGATCGTGGCCCCCGGCGACAGGGCAACCGAAGGAACACGGGTGGGTTTTAGTCAGTAAGAGTCTGACACGCCCTCCCGCTCCGCCCAGAGCGGGAGAAGTTATTTGATGATTTCCCACCCTCAAAAAAAAAAAAAAAAAGGATGACGATTGACTTGTCACGAACTAGAACACGGCGCATTGCCGCGCTGAGCGCAGACGCGCCCAGACTGCGCTCGCTCAAGTCAATCGTCACACTTCGATTGCATTTTATAGTGGAATTCCGCAAGGTCACGCCTGAATCAATTAACTAACTAATTATGTAGCTAAAATGTATTTCAATATACATTAATAAACAAAACTTTTGGCCAGAGTAACGTTACCGCAGCCAGAACTGTCTTTGTCAAATAACTACAACTATTAGAGTCAAAACCAAAATTATGGACATTTTCCATGCTTCATGCCTTTTAATGGTTTTTTTTTCTGCATGTCTGAGTGTTTCTTCAACAACTAAAGATAGAGAGATATTCAAATAATAATTACAGCTCATAAGTGACTGAATAACGCAAACAAAATAGTTTTAACAAAATACAAAACGCGTCAACCGGGCCACCTAAATCGCCAAAATTTGACGCAACGTAAAAAAATCATTTTGGGCTCAAATTTTTTGTTGAAGCAAAATTTAAGTTTTTTAAATTCGAGTTGCAGAAAGTTAAATTCAAAATGGCGGATCCAAGATGGCGGCCAAAAGATTAAAAATCAACGAATTTTTTTTTCTACCGTATTCAGCTCAAAATTCTAAGAAAGAAATGTCTCATGCTTTTTTTTGAGTAAAATTTCGTTCACGAGAAAAAAAATCATGAATTTTTCAAATTCTTCTAGCCTGATACTATCGCATGTTTTGGTCTCATACAAACGAAGATCACACTATTACAAAAAAAAAATGTGAAATACATTGATGCTTGAGGTCGTTAATTGCGAATCCAAGGTCAGGTGTCAAAAAGTTCAAAATTGAGGATCCAAGATGGCGGCCAAGAGATTAAAAATCAACGGATTTTAATTGGAAAAATAACTACCGTATTCTACGCAAAATTAGAAGAAAGAAATGTCTGTTGCTAATTTTTGAGTAAAACATCATTCAATTTTTAAAGGTATTTTATACTCATTAAATTGCATATCATAAGTTTTATATGGAAAAGAGTAAGGATAAGTCGGAAGTCTCGGAAAACATGCAATTGTTACGAAATGGTCAATAATTTTGGTTTTGACCCTTTAGCACTACAAATTTAAAAATCTAAGCTACAATATTACAGAAACTAATGTACAATATTTCTGTTTTCTTAATATCCCTCGGCAAATTTCGTGTTTCGTCAGTCGTCGGATTTATATCAGTTGCCCTTTGCACTTGGTGCAGACTGGACGCTTTCAATCGACTTGGAAGTATATAGAGTTGTTAATACTCTTTTAACTTAATGTAATTTATTTTTAATTGTAGGAATACTGCTAAAGTCGCAGGCACAACAGCTAGAAAAATAGTTTTACAGCTCTATATAGTTCACACGGAAATCAAAACAAAACAATAAAGTGCTTAGTTCTGAATTCAAATTATTATACACGGTAAATCTAATAATTGATGAACATGGAAATTAGCATTCGTTTGTATTCGGAAATGCGATGATTCCCGAGGGACATTAAGAAACTATATTATTATCAATTACACTCAAATGACGATATTCGACATTTTCTGGCTAGGTAAGGCACACCTTGTGAACACTTAGAATATTGTTGAAGGGGCCTTTCTTTTGATTTTACCCATAACTGTTACTTTACGATATTATGTCGATAATGTGGGGGCCTACCACCAGCTCATAAAGCAGTATTATTTTAATATTACTTCCGTGGGAGAAAAAGATGGAGCTATACGTCCTGTAGAGCTTCATCTCTCTCCCACACTGAAGCTTATGAGCTGGTGGTAGGCCCCTTGTACCGACTCGTTATTTTCATTCCCGTTTATCGTTTCACAGCATTGATAATTTCATGCTAGGATCCGTTTGGAACAAAATATTCAGTCTATCCACATTCCTAAATAAAACCCACAAATGGGGCTCGGATTGTGGGATCCGATTGAAATAAGCCACCCTTGAGTGAGTTAATGATAGAACGTCCAGAGTCCTGCTAGCAGGACTTTGCGTACTACCAGTAGGACGGAATGGTTTTAGTTATATGAGGCTTTAGAAAACAACTATGCGAGGGTTTATTGGGAAATTGACAAAAAAAATTCAACCGTGCCCGTTGGAGTTCTAATTGCTGAAACCGAAAACGATAATTTATTGGAAGCAAGTACCAATGAAGAATGTAAGTACAAATCTTTTTATTTTATTCATTATTCATAAGTTTACGTTTTACTTAGCATTGCCATAGAAATATACGAAAATAATACTTGAACGTTGTCAGTTCGTTTCCGTTATTTGCTTAGATTGACAAAATATTTTTTTATTTGTCATTTTTGTAAATGTACTCAAATGTACGTACAGTCGACAGCTTAGCAACCTATACAGTTTGACCTTGAAATTGTCCATATTGTTCGTAATAGTGGCGATTTTCAATATAATACAAATTTACTTAGCTAAACTTGGTGTGTGTCTTTGCGTGTTTGCGTGTGTGTGTATCGGGGTGTGTTTTTTCGTGTTTGTTTGTGTATGTGTACAAGTAATTTCAAGTTCAAATATATTGAGTGCACCCCTTTTGGACTGTTGATCACTAATGTTTTTTTTTTTTAGCTTCGTCTGATTCGGGTTCTTCTTCTTCGAGCGAAGATAACGACATTACTATTTCAGTACATCCGACTACGAGTTCTGCTGGAAATACAACCGTTGTAAAGGGTGTTACCTGGACTTTTCGTGAAACAATACGTGTCGATCAACGACAGCAAGGCTATTTCAAAGCTACCATGCTAGTACCACCAGGGCCCGCACAAAGTGTCAAGGATGCATTTTTTATGGTATTTCCCCGAGAGAAACTTAGTTACATAATTCATTGCACCAACACTTCGTTTCCAGCAAGACAGAAACTGTTGAACGAGAAGGAGTTATTAGCTTTTTTCGGTATATTATACGCTATGACTCTTCAAGAACTGCTAGACAGACGATCCTACTGGAATACCACCTCTGATGGTATATTTCCCCCTGCTCATTTTGGACAAAGATTTGGAATGAGTCGCCAAAGATTTGAGACTATTCTCATGGCATTGCGCTTCACACAACCCTCAGACCTTGATAGTTCTGACAAATGGCGTAACACTAGAACATTAGTAATGATGGTGAATGAGAAACTAAAAGATACCATTTGTCCTGGTTCGAAAATAACTGTAGATGAATCCATGTTCGCCTGGTATGGAAAAGGTGCGTATTTCAAAAACGGGATGCCAGCAGTTATGAAAATTAAAAGAAAACCAAAAGGGGTCGGTTGTGAAGTAAAAACGGCTTGTGATAGTAATACAAACATTATGATCAGAATGGAAATTAATGAGGGCAAAGAAGCAATGAGTACTAAGAAATGGCAAAGAGAATTTGGCGCAGGAACTGCAACTACTTTGAGATTGACAGAGCCATGGCATGGTTCTGGAAGAGTTATAGTTGGTGACTCATGGTTTGCTTCAGTCAAAACAGCTGTGGAGTTATACAAAATTGGACTGTATTTCATTGGATTGGTAAAGACAGCACACAGTTTCTATCCCGTGTCTGAGATGGCTGCAAAGTGTCCGACGCATAAGGGGGCTTCTATTGTAAGTACAGCGGAAAAAGACTCTGTGCAGCTCACTGCCTGTGCCTGGAGAGACAAAAAAGTTCATACATTTGTTGCCACTTGTGAAACGACACTGACTGGCCGAACATCACGCAAAAGAAGGTGGGACGATGAAGGAAATTTATTTTTCAGAGAAGTCGATAGGCCTAAATTAGTCCAACAATATTTTGACGGTGCTGCGGCTATCGATATTCACAACCACATTAGACAGGATGGATTGGCCTTAGAGAAAGCTTGGGGCACACATAACTGGGAACATAGAATATATGCCTCAGTTCTTGGTATTATAGAAACAAATGCGTATTTTGTTTTTAATAATTTCTTCCGCTCCGAACATGACCAGGTGTCTCACAGGTGGTTTACTACCAACCTGGTTTTAGCTCTGACTAACAATGACGCTGAAAATCTACAAGAGAATGTGCCACCACCACATCAGAATATCGCTCATAGTGAAGAACACATTCTTGAAGCCTTGTCAAAATCAGATGACAGAAACAGAGTTCAACGCAAATGTATAGTTTGCTCAAGAGTCCACAAGAAACAGCAGAAAGCGAGCTATTTTTGCAAGACATGTGGACCACGATGTGTTTTATGCTCTCCGCAGACAGGAAGAAACTGCTTCACCTACCACATCACGAATGGAATTCCAGCATAATGCTTTTTTAATTTTCTTAAAATAAATACGATTTCTACTTACTTTTTCTTATTTATTTTTCTACCCTGTAATCTCAAGAAGTGCCCGCGTCTATTTCTGGATACCTATACCTAAAATGAGAATGTTTGTCACCCCTGCCTAATTTTATTGTGCATGAAATCAAGTACTGCTAGAAGGACAACCTCTAATTTTCATACTAAGTCTACAAAAAATTGCGTACTGCTGGCAGGACGCATGTCCGTTGGTTTGTCCTTCCGGAAGCCCCTTCCAGCAGGACAAGGACTTGGACGTTCTATCATTAAGGCCTATTCAGAATTTTAAATATGTATAAGCGATATTGCTGTCGGGTGATACTTATACATACGTGATGTTGTCTGCTATTATGAAAACTTTTTAAGTGTCATGGGAATTTGCTCCCGCACGCGGAATAGACCCGCATGCGTCCCACGTGATTGTATTTTAAGTATATTTGTCTTGTCTGAGCAACTGGCAGCAAGCTCATCACGCTCCCTTTTTTTTGGGTGGGAAATAATCAAATAACTTCTCCCGCTTCAGGTGGAGCGGGAGGGCGTGTCAGACTCTCATGTCTAAAATCCGTGTTTCTTCAGTAGCCATGTTGCCAGAGGCCACGGTATCCCTTTCGGACTTTTCCGCGACCCTGGCAGGCATCGGCCCTAGCGGACCCCGTCAATTCTGCTGATATCTCTTTGAGGCGCGCGTGGAACACAACGCCCCGTCGACCCGAGCTTCGTACTATCGGACGGAGAGCTACCCATTGCTCACCGTCCGCAAGCCCGCGCCTACGGTGGCCGGGAATTGGCCTGCGACTCCCGACGCCCCGGGGCGTCTCCTGTGGCGGTTAGGGGCGTGAGGGCGGGAAATTTGCCTCTCCTTCACGCGTTCCAACTCCTCCTTCGCGAAAATCGTCACCACGAGGACACGGCGATGCTCCGCCCAAGCCGGGCAGACCTCCACCGTATGCTCCACTGTGTCCTCCGGGCGATCCCACAATCGAGTTTCCTCCCGCCATATCCTGAACAGGAACCTCCCGAAACAACCGTGTCCGGTGAGGACCTCCGTAAGGCGGAAGGTGAGGACGCCGCGGCACCTCTCTAGCCACCTCTCAAAGAGGAGACTTATCAGCGCAATTGTGGCGTGCCCCGCGCTGGATTGCGACAATCGCACTCTCCATGACTCTTCACGCTCCCTAGTTGTCACTGCTTGCGGTAGCGTCGGGGCACAGGAACAGCGAGGGGTAATGGCTGATCTAAGCGTTATGTGAATGAGTGCTGCTTGCGGTGACTGGTCGTCTTGCTGGCCATGGTTTTGTTTTATTTTTATTTATCAACTACGATAGCCCTAGTTTATCATTTGTGACTTCTAGTTACAGTCCTATTGATACAATTCAACATTGCACATGTAAGCGGGTACGTCCTTTAGGTAACGCTAACCACTTCCTATCAGGTGAACTATTAGCCTATTTGCTTACCTATAGATTAACAATACTTACGTCTCGTCTCCCCAGCTCTTCGTTTTTTCTTAGATACTTCTTCCTCAACTTCAGTTTCAAATTCAATTATGGATACATCATATCCAAAATTTGATTCAGAATAGTGTGGTGCATCTGCTACATCTAGACAGCTATTGTCTAAAGAAACAGTTTCTTCTTCCACTTCAGTTTTAATCTCCATTAATGGTACATGATCTTCTAAATCTGGTTCAGAATGTTGTGGTGGTATATCTGCTACATCTAGACAGTGATTGTTTAAATTTTCTGGTTCTAGCTCTGTAAGTAAACAAAAACAGGCACGACTATTACTTGTTTATTATTAGAATTTGTTTTATTTCACAATATAATGTGGTTACCGTTAAGTTGAATTAAACTAAACACTACCAAAACTCTGAAGGAGTTCAAAACATTTTTTTATAAATATAAAATAAATAGATTATATATTCATGTTATTTTAAGATATTATCTATGTCCAACTTCAGGTCATGGGTCTACCCATGTGCCAAATTTAATCCAAATCCGTTTAGCCGTTTTAGCGTGAAAGCGTAACAAACAAACTCACCTTCGCATTTATAATATTAGTTAGGGTATTATTTTTGTTCTTTAAAACATACCATTATTTTGATGTTCCTCCGTTGGCTCAATACTATCATCTAGTCCCTCACAAACAGCTGGTAATTCTTCTTTGATAGTAATGCTTTCTGTTTGATATTCATCAACTATATTTATGTGCTCTATTGGAGATTTAATAAACCCACTGAACAACTCTAAGCGGTCTTGGTTTACTAAAGGATTGGGCTGTAAAAAGATATTTATAGTATGAGCAAAATATGCCAGAAGTCAAAAGATCCCCCCTAAATGAGGACTCTTAAATAGGTCCAATGAAGCCTGAAGAGTCAGCCATGCTACCAACCTTAAAGACTATTGCACAAGCTATTGTTCCACAGCTAATGCTATAATTAGTGAGGACCGTTATAAAACTGCCACATCCCAGTTTTATACAAAAGTTGGAGCAACATTATGTGGTGTATAACGTATATCACACCCTACATTTGACAAAAGCGTACATATCAACATTCAACACTCAAAGGTATGGTTGGCATGAAATCCAGACAAAGCTTGAGAGAAATCACTTCGACATTATACTGAAATTAGAAATTATAAGAATAAATGACTATTGAAGAATACCTCACCTCATAATTCTCCTTCATCATCTGAGCGAACTGCTCTTCAGCTTCCAGACATTGTCTCAGCAATCGGCAGCATTGCTTTAGTTTAGTGCAGCAGATGAAACAAGCAAGAATCGGTCTTCTGTCTGTAACTGAAGACAGAAGACCGATTCAAACTGCAACAAAACTTCTCTTACACTATTTTGTTTATATGAAGAAAATACTTCTAATCTTACATTAAAATTGTAAAGCCAACAGTTGGTGGTCAGTAACGCCTCATACAAAGAAGGCTTGACTCATGAGCAGGCATCAGGTTAAAAGCGATTCCGATTATCCAATATCCTATTCTGTAAATAAACAATTTAATTTCATTCACACACGGGGTTTTAGTCATATTAACAAGTGGTCATTTGACATAGTAAATTTGTTTGTGATAAAGCCCTACCTCATGTGACGAAAATGGCGCGGATTGTGAATATTATGATCAACTGAATGTAATAATCTATATATATAAAAATGAATCCCTATTTCCCTTGGTCACGACATCACGCTAAAACGGCTGAACGGATTTGGATGAAATTTGGGATATGGATAGACCTTGACCCGGAGAAGGACATAGGATACTTTTTATCCCGATATTTTTACGGGATCGAGACTTATGCGGGTGAAACCGCGGGGCGCAGCTAGTAATGAATATAAACTTATATTATAAAGAGAAAATATTTAATTTTTAGGGTTCCGTTCATCAAAATGAAAAAACGGAACCCTTATAGGATCACTTCGGTGTCTGTCTATCAGTCTGTCAAGACCCATTTTCTCAAGAACGCGAGGCGGTATCAAGTTGAAGTTGATATCAAATACGTAGATCTGTGTTCCCTTGGAACTCTAAAAAAAAGTTTCCAAGTCAACGCCGAAAAAAGTACGGCCCTTTATGTGACATATTTTGATACTCGCAAGTAAAACAAAACCTACAGGGTACTTCGCGTCGACCTAGAATCATGAAATTTGGTAGGAAGCAAATAGAGATGGGTTGTAACAGGTTAAACACGATATCTGTTATTACTGTTACTGTTACACAAAAATAACAGATCCAAATATCTGTTATTAAATAACAGCCTGTTATTTTTGTGCGGACGATAAATACGTATTTAAATATCAATTGAATATCTTCTTTATTTCTATTCGTTTTAAGTTAGTTTTACAATGGTAACTGGTCAGTAACAGGTAACACGACCTAATTTAGGAGTCACATTTTCGTAAGTGTTTGTTCTTGTAAGACCACCAACTGTATTTTTAGGGATAATAAATACTAAGTGAAAAGTAAACATATTTCGAAGTAAATAATAGGTGTTTCTCTATTTAGCAAGGGTCATTCCTTAATGAGGAAAAAAGATAAATTGTTAACCTTGCAATATTTCTTCCTTTGTGCGAGTGTGTATGTAAGTAACAGCCGTAGAAACAGTCTGTGTGAGATTGTTATAATGAATTAACAGTAACAGCCGTGGTAACAGTCTTTGAGGGTCTGTTATTTTAAGTAACAGATATTTATATTGTTAGGAACAATTGTTATTTGTTATTTTTAAATATCTGTTATTTCTAGCTGTTACGATAAATACGCCTCACTCCTAGAAGCAAGGTCTCACAGCACAAGTAAAGGTAAAAGTCCGTACGTTGATAAATAATTTGTTGTTTTATCACATCAAAATATTTTTTTGCGATTACAAACTTACATTCGCTGTTGGAGAATTGACCGTGACGTATACCGAAGCATGGGAGAACATGTTTCTCAATGACAAAGTTACATTTGTTAATATGATAAATTCATCCCAACTATGGAACCCTTCATTGTGCGTGGTCCGACATGCGCTTGGCCAGTTTTTTTAAATGTTCTTTTGTTACGCTTTCATGCTAAAACGGCTGAGCGGATTTGGATGAAATTTTGCACATGGGTAGACCATGACTTGGGACATAGGATAGCATTTTATTCTGATATTCTGACTGGATCGAGACTTATGTGGGTGAAACCGCGGCGCGCAGCAAATTTTCTGAACTATTGAGAATATTCCAACTTTATTTTTTTAAATTATAGGTGGGCAAATCCACTTTACCCCATTTGCCTTTGGATGACTACGTTTTGAAACAACCTGTATACAGGGTGTATTTTTGAGATGGGACAGTAAGTGCAACTTCCTTAACTGTTGTAGCTACTGGAAAACGGTCTTAGAAGACTGCCCTTAACTTTATGAGACATTTTGATCTGCATTCACAGATTTTAAAAAATATTACAGTCGGCAAGAAAATGGGCAGTTTTCACAAAAACTATTTTTGATGCTTATCGATTCTGTTTCTTTTATGAAAAAAAAATCTTTATTAGACCAACTGAGGTTTGAGTACTAGAAAAGTACTAAAACCTCAGTTGAAAAAATCGCAAACAACTTTTCCCATACATTTATATTATAATGTAAACTTGTAAATATAAACTTAATAAATATTTTTGCTCTTAATTAAATATTTTGTATTATTTGTCTACTCCACAGCCCGCTATGTGCAAAAATTTCATAGACCGAGATAAATTAACGTTACTTAGCACGTACTTTTTTCTTAGATATATTTCCGTCTTTATCTGCACTTTTATTATGACAGATGTGCGACAGTGACAAGAATAATGCTTAGCCAAAGCCCATGCTAAGTAAGTAACGTTTTTAAATTCCAGTCAGTTATTTCATTAGTTCCACTTTTGGCTACTGGTTCAGATAAGTTTGTGGTGGCGCGGCGATGTGGCATCCGACCACAGAATATGGGACCGCCCCAACCCGCGTGCGGGGAAAATAAGCCACGCCCATCAAACTACTATTTATTTTCAATATAGGCCTTTAATAACGACGCGAATCGCTTGCGCACGATGGCATGAAAGCCGTCTACCCTGTCCTCCGCAAACATACCGGAAGCACTACAAAAACGGGGCAGCTTTAACAACATCCTAAATCCATTGTTATATTCGACACGTAGGGCACTGAGCGGCCTCTGTGGATACCTTAACCACAGGCTGCACGCCACCGTCATTACAACGCGCAAACCTGCGGGCCAGCATATTACTTCGGATCACCTAGGCCCTACGTTGCCTTTCTATGTCAACTTGGCTGTCAAGGCCCTCGGTAACGTAATGGCCGAGCTATTTGAACTATTGTACATTTACCGGAGGCTCTGAAGACCACCTGGTCTTCAGAGCCTCCGGTGAAAAGAAGAGAAGAGTGAGTACCTACTCACTCTTCTTACAATTATACAGGTTGTTTGGTAGATTGGTACAAAGCCTGAAGGGGGTGATATCTTAGACCATTTAGAACGTATTAAGCTAAACTTGTCTTAGACGAAGTCTGTTCCTTGTATTTTTTTTTAAACTCTAAGGTTTTTAACAATAATACCCATTTTGTTTTCAATTAATTGTTAATAGTGTCCAGTAAAAGCTGTTATGTTATTATTTTTATTTATGTAATGTGTGATTACTCAAACAAAATAAATCCCAAGCATCTGTGTCATCAGAGAAACATTCTACGCCATATTTAAGTTAAACAGATCAAGAAAATGTTTTGTTTACAGCATAATAAAAAAAAAGTTGCCTCATTGAAACATTAATAAAAGAATTAAAAACAAATTAAAAAAATAACAGAAAGTCCTGTACGAGGCAAAAAGGTTCCTATCTCAGCTGATATTTCTATTGAATAATAACAATTCACTAGACGCTACCCGAGAGTCGTAAAAGGGCAAGTTTGTTATCGTCGCGCGGCGGCTTTTGTTATGCCAGTTCCCAGAATTTGATTGGTGTGCGTGCACCATAATTCTAAGAATGAATTAGTTATTAGTTATAACAAAAAAACAATAGTGCATTAGCAAAAATGTTGCATTATTTTGGTCTGTTTAAAAATTAAATATTCGAACTCAATTTGCTTTGTACATCCTAATTCCAAGAGTTGATGAGACATCTGCGTAAATAGTACCTCAAAAGAAAGGGCAATAACCAAGCATGTTTTTAAAAAGGTTTGACCAACTGAGGCTATTTTTTTAATTTTTTTATTATGACGTAAACAAAACATTTTCTTGATTTTTAAAAGTTTCTTAAGCTTGAATATGGCGTAGAATGTTTCTCTGATGACACAGATGCTTGGGAATTATTTTTTTTGAGTAATCACACATTACAAAAATAGAAAATAAATAAAAATAATAACATAACAGCTTTTACTGGACACAAAAAAATGGGTATTATTGTTAAAAACCTTAAGAGCTTTTAAAAAAAATACAAGGAACAGGCTTCGTCTGAGATAAGTTTAGCTTAATACGTTCTAAATGGTCTAAGATATCACCCCCTTCAGGCTTTGCACCCATCTACCAAACACCCTGTATAATAAACCATGCTTATGGCTATATGTTTCACATATGGCTAACAACTGTCTCATTGCGCCTACAGTTGGGGTCACACCATGTCGTCCGCATAACTAAAGTTGTCCATACATACATTGGCGACCCAGCATGTCAGTGTGCTGCTAAGTCCAACTATAAGCTCATTCGCGTATAGGTTGAAGAGCTTGGAAGAACTCAAACCACCTTGTCTCACCCCGCACTCCAACCTATACGCGTCGGAGAAGCTGTTCGCCCATCTTACATAATTGATAAAATATGTTAGATGGGCGAACAGCTTCTCCAAGGCAAAACAAGGTGGTTTCACGGATTTTTCGACAGTAAAAACGCAATGACAACTTACGATGCAAGAGCGAGCGAAGCGAGCTCGGGATTTGGAGCACCCCGACTCGGACGGGTTAGGTTTGAAAAGGACGGCAGGGTCTAGTGGTATTTTTTTTTTAAACCACTTTAAAGTAGAAGCAAAGCGGGCTCCGTCTACTACGCCTTACTAAAAAAAACCTTAAAAATGTTCTCGACCTCAGAGTTACAATGTAATATTCTAAGATTTGAGCATATTTTGATTTGAGTTTAACTTTTGAGACGTTGACCTTGACTTTTCCACTCTTGAGCACTAACAAGCCATTTTTAGATAAAAAAAAAATTAAAAATAAAGTTCATGAAAAATGGAGAAATAAAGTTTTTTTATTATTATTACTTTTGTGGTGTTGACCTTGACCTTGAAGATGTCATTGACCTCATTATTGCTTGGAAACTGATTGAGACCCGCAACATAAACTTCTCTACGATTAATACTCCCACTATCCCACCAATCCCGAAATATACTTCTGGCAATTTTGAAGTGAAAACTTCTTTTGGAATTGATATGATGGGACTAAACTATTGATTTTGCGACACTGTGACGACACCAGCTTTTGTCCTTTAAAAAGACATCAACATGCAGTACATTATTTCCTACCAATAAAACTGTTCAAGTTCTCACTTCTGTTTGCACTAGTGCCACTGGTTTTTTCTCCGCAACTATGGTTTTGCTATTTATTATTATTAATATCATCTTTTTATATAAATAAACTTTAAAGACTGTAAATATTAATTTTAGAAAACTAACTTTCAAAGAACCCCTGGGGGTGTTGGAAGTTTTTTGAGGAAAGTACGAAATCCACATGGACGAAGTGCTAGTTTATAATAAGTGGATAACTTTATTAAGTATATAATTTTCATTGCAATAATTTAGACTTATTAACTACTATGTGTCCCGCGGTTTCACCTAATGTCTCAATGCCGTGGGAATGGCCCCTAGTATAGACCCCTAAGACGACCCTCCGACTGTAAGTTCATATGAATTTATATCCCCATGTCTCAGACCAAATAAAAAACGCTGCAAACAATACAGTGAAACATGCCAAAACTTTACCTCCGCTCTTTGCATACATGTTTTCATTTTCATTTCATTTATTCATTAACAATTAACATTGTGTTGAACATTACATATTATAAAATTATCACATGCAAAAATAACACATTTAAAGCCTAATTAAAATTGAAGTGAAAAGCTAGTTCAAAAGTCAAATTAATTTAAAATATGACAATTAACAAATACAATGTCAAATTAAATAGCAAATATAAAGTCAAATTAATTAAAAATATGTCAACAAATAAATACAATGTCAAAATAAATAGCAAATATCATGCAAAATTCAATGTTAAAAAAAATTATTAAATAATTGAGAGTATAACTTCATCAAGGTCCTAGTAATGAGCAAATAAATTATTTTATAGCTTGTTCACTGCTATTATTATAGTTGACTATTTTTATCATTTGACATGTATTCTGATACCGAGTAAAAACATCTTTCCAACAAGAAGGCTTTTAATTTAGTTTTAAATAAGTGAGAGTTATAAATTAATAATTTTAAATCAGTTGGTAACCTATTAAATAACTCGACTGCTTGATATCTGGAACAATGCTTAACAATGTTTAAATTTGGTGCTTTTTTGTGTTTGAATTCCTTCCTTCTTGTGCTTTCTCTTATCTTACGTTCGTCTTGTGTCTCATACTCATGAATATACTTAGCAAAGAGATTAAGGATTACTAATATATATAGACTTGGTACTGTTAAAATGTCTAATACTTTAAAATGCTCTCTACATGAGTCTCTTTGTGAGATCCTTACTATAGTCCTTATGGCACGTTTCTGTAAGATAAACGCTTTCTGACAGTTATAACTATAGCTGTTTCCCCAAAGCATTATGCTGTATCTTAACCTAGATTCTACCAACGCGTAATATATAGCCTTTAGTTGCTTTAGATCCAACATATCTCTAAGGCTCCTGAGTGCATAGCATGCTGATGAAATTGAAGAGTCAATAGCAGCTAGCTCCTGTTTCCAATTTAAATGCACATCTATGTTAATACCTAAAAATTTAACTTTGTCCACTAATTCAATCTTGTCTCCTTTAATTTTTATATCTAAATTGTCATTATGGCGAGTTGTAGTCTTAAATAAAATTATGTTAGTTTTACTTGTGTTTAGCAAAAGGTTATTGGCTGTAAACCAATCGCAGAGATTTTGTAGGCTTTTATTTACATTTTTGGTCAATTCTTTTAAGTCATTCGCCCCAATTATTATATTTGTATCATCTGCAAATACAACAAGTTTTACATCTGGCTGAACATAGTGCACAAAGTTAAGCAAGTCATTTGTAAATAAAATAAATAATATTGGTCCTAAAATGGAGCCTTGGGGCACACCACGCTTTATATTTGTAATTTTAGAGGTGTATATGACTTCATGATTACTTTCATCGATGCTTTTTATTTCTACAAACATTCGTCTATTTTGTAAGTAGGATCTTAAAAGTTGTAAGGACTTGCCTCTGATACCATAAAATTCAAGTTTAGTTAATAGTAATTCATAGTCAATCGTGTCAAAAGCGGAGCTAAGGTCGATGAATAGCCCTGCCACTTTCATTTTGTCATTTAACTTATCAATTATGTCATTTACAAGAGTGTTTATAGCATCCGAGCAACCGACGCCTTTCTGATACCCAAATTGTCTTAAATTAATGATTTTATTTACATTTAAATGTACCATCAGTCTAGTTTTAATAATTTTTTCAAAAACTTTTGATAATATTGGCAAAAGTGATATAGGTCGGTAATTTTTTGGATCAGTCTTAATACCTTTTTTGAAAATGGGAACTATTTTAGCCAATTTTAACTGGTCTGGAAAGACAGACTCTTCGAAACATTTATTAAAAAATTCAGAAAGCGGGAATGCCAAAGAGTCTATATTTTCCTTTAAAATTGATATCGGTAAATCATCAAACCCACATGTTTTTTTATTGGCCATTTTACTAATAATCTTTGTAATTTCCGATGGTGTAGTTATATCGAAGGTTAAATCACTTTCTACTCTTTTTGTACTGTCTAATAGAAAAGTCATTGCCCTTTCTTTTTCATTGCTAGCGAGTGACGATTTGAACACAAAACTGTCAATAAACTGATTTGCGACCTGCTGGGGGTCAGTTATCACTCCATTGTCCACTTTTAGGATTAAATTTCTATAATTTCTCTTTGTTGTTTTCTTTGTACATTCATTTACAAGTTTCCACGTCTGTTTTGTTATATTTTTAGCGGTATTTAAATTATTTATCATGGCCCTTTTCTTGGTTTGCTGAATAACTCTTCTATAAATTCGAACATAGTTGTTTTTATACTTTTTTAGGCTGTCATTATTTACTGTACCTGAGCATAGTACTCTCTTCATTTTACTTGAAACTTTAACTCCTTTAGTAATCCACTGTATTGATGTGTTTTTATATGGCTTTATTCTAATAGACTTCTTTCGGTAACAATCTTGGAATGCATTACCAAGACAGCTTATAAAACTATTTATTCCCATATTAGTCCAATTTTTATTACCAATACTTTTCTTAAAAGCAATACTATTTTTATTATTAAATATCCTTCTTTTTATTATAACATTTTGATTAGAGTTTTTCGATTTCTTATTCATTTTTTCAAGCACTACATTGCAGAAAAGTCCACCATGGCCATCTGCCAAGCCATTGTGATCCACAAAACACTGATCTATGTCTTCATCCGCGAGATTTGTAATTATGTTGTCTAAACACGAATATGCATTGTTCCGCATGAAAGTAGGAGTATTTATAAGGTATCGAAAATTATAACATGTCAATATGCTTAAAAATTCATCATGTTTCTTACTGTCAACAAGTACGTCAATATTAAAGTCACCACATATAATGCACTTCTTGTTAATAAAATGTTCTAACAATTTTTCTAGACTAGTCATAAAACTTTCAAAATTTTTATCATAAGGACTTCTGTAGCAACAACAAAGATTTAACCCTGTTTCGAGATCTCTAACCCCACATATTTCAAAACTATCAGATTTATACATATTTTTTACAAAATCAATATTTTCACTTTCTTTATCTATATGGGCTAAAATAAGACTACCTCCTCTTTTTTTGTTCGTCCTTGTGTTGTATGACACTAAATTATAATTGGAAAAGTTAAAAACATGAGCAGGAAGTCCAACTGAATACCCGTGGTTGCAATGTATACTTCCAGCTCAGTTTTTTTATTACTTATTCCACATGTTCGAACACACAAATTTATAATCAAACTACACCTCACTAAGTGCACAAATGTTTACGAAACCAACTTCACATCTCTATTGACAGTGCTATGTTTTGGTTTTTAATTTGGTTCTGAGTCTCGTGTATGGTACACAATTAGGGCTGCCATCTCCTAAATTACGGGCCCCGGACAAAAACTTCAAGGTACCCCGGACATTTGGGTGAAATGAAGATTTTTTCCTGGACGCACTCAAGTTTTTTTTTACAATAAAATAAAATCATAATTTACTAATCAATTGTACTTGAACTATTCCCTGTCTGCGGTATTAAGTATGACAAAAAAAAATTGAACGCTTGTTCTTTGGATTTCCCCTGACACAAAACAAAAACCCCGCCCGGACGCTCCCCGGACGCCCTCCAAACTAGGATAAATCCGGGGAAACCCGGACGAATGGCAGCCCTATACATTTAAAACCTGTCACGTTAGTAATTTAATTTTTATTTATCAACTTACTGGAATATCAGTCAGCTTCTCATATAGTTCGTGCAAGTTCCTGTTGACCACTACATACATTCGAACATTGTCCACTAAACATATTCTACACATTGGCAGCTTTACCATCTTTGAACTCAAAAGATATCGCTTAATGATATTTAGTTCAGCTTTACATTTATATTGTTGAAAAACACTGACGTACAAATAACTGGCTCTTGAAATGTTGAATTATAACGACTTCTATTATCTACGAATGTAAATAAAAGCTTGTAAATAGCGTGTGCACTTCCTTTGTTAACCACGGTAAGACGGCAGCAGCCAGAGAAACATAATATATCACAGATTACTGAAACCTAATACCGGTACACTTTATTTGTGTATAAACAAACCAACTTTTTAAAAGCTACTTGTGACAGTAACGATCAGTTGGTCACAGAATGACACTATGACAGACAACGGAATATGGTATGGCGGGCTTTTTTTTTTTTTTTTTTTTTTGAACGGGCATCTCGCAGTTTTGACCACTAAGGTCTTGGCTGCTTAACCGGACTTTCCTGTGGGTGCCTTAAGCTGCTACACTCAAAGCCTCCAGCCAGGGGCAAAATACTAAGCTAAATTAAAACTAGGCGAACGCTCGCTAAGGGCACCCCCTGTGGGGTACGAACCTCGGCTTAGGGCGTCGCTGAGGGGAGGACAGCAAGAAGGGACAGGCTGGATCAAAATTGGTTTATATCATGATTATTAAGCGGGGTAGTTTTAAAGCTACGTGCTCAGCGGCAACAACTTGCTGGCACCTCGTTTTCGAGCAAGGGTCGGGGAGGAGTATCAATTAATCAGGGACACGGTCGCGATCGCAAAGGACCTCGGCGGCGAGGTCGGAATGACGGGAGGCGTCTGTTTTTGTATATTGTACTGGTGGCCCTATTCTGCTCTTGGAGGAGTGTGATGGGATCATCAGGGTCGGAAAGTGATATGGCGGGCGAAATGCACAGAGTATTATACTATTCTATTCTATTTTTCTCTATGGCAATGGTGCCGATGTCGACCATTGAGATAGTAAAAACACGGAGGCGCCGTGATATTCTATACATAAGTTTGCTTATACAAATATGGGTGAAAAACGAACTAGAATGTGAAATATCGTGTTATTTCACTCTTTCTAATGTGGTAATCGTATTTGATAAAAGAGACAACAATATTTCAGTTGTTCCTCATAATGGCAACATTTTGTTGAGACGTAGTAACAGTTGTAGGTAAGTGCCATATCCGCCATAATATGCGACAAGTTCATGGTAGTTCTGCTGTCAAGTGGTTGTTTACTTTTTGTTTTATTGAGATTTGTGAGAAAATTACGTGGAGTTTTCCTTTAAAACTACATATATACGTTGGAAAACACCAATTCAACATGCCTGTGTGTTGTATTGTGAAGTGTGGTGCAAGAAAGAAGGAAAATCAACCTCAATTATCTTTGCACAGGTTAGTAGCCGGTTTTCATGCAATAGTACATAAAGTGATAAACTTTCGATGAAAAAATTGCTAGGTGATCATTAAATACGGCTTAAATTTTAATATATGGGTTTATTTCCGTCCAACAGACCTTTTTATTATTTCATAATTTCATTCGTTTGTTTACAATGATATGTCATGGTGGAATAGTGTTGTACCGTTTCCGTAATAGTTTCTGATACTAGTTCCTTCGCTGCGCTGAAATGATATTGCTAAGTCCGGCCCGTGGTTTACAGCAAACTGTACTCTTTGGTTCATAGCACCGAGAGACCGTTCCGCAGAGTTTTATGTAGTGTATACGATTTTTTTGTTGAAGTTTTTAAGATGAATAATACTTTAGTACATACATTTTATGTAACTTTTATGATTTCCGCGGCTCACGCTAATAAAGATCCCAGTCCGCATGATTTTATCCGACATCTTCAACAATAATCGTCAAATTTCAGCCAATTTACACAAAACTTTAATGAATTATACACTAAAACCTTCCGCATGAATCACTCCGTCCATTAGTGAAAATTGATTGAAAATCCGTTTAGTAGTTTTTGAATTTTTCGCGTTCAGACAGACAGAAAAACAGACAGACGCGGCGGTGTACTTTGTTTTATAATATGTACAGTGGCGGTACCTTCATAGAAGCCAAAAAGCCCGGCTTGCCCTAATAAAATCATAATTCTCAAGAACAAACCTAGGCCTACCAATAAAAAAGAAACAGTAAATGAACTCGAACTCAATCATGCATGTCATAGGAATAACCAAATTTCGAAATCCCCGCTTTTTCTGCCGCGCGCACTGAGCTAGGTTGCCAGATCTACGCACTCATGGAACTCGAATCATTCATTTAGTAATCATATGAATAAAATTTAAATTCCGCGCGCTTTGTTGCGCGCCAATACAATGCATTCAATTGCGCCTTCTCGCTCACACTCGTGGGCTTCTTATCTGGCTTGCCTTACCTTTCTTTGTCTCGCAGTTTTCGCCTACAAATTGCTATAGAAACATTTACATTAGTTGATATATTGGTAAGTACATACACGCAAATTTCTATGAAATGAAAAGCCCGGCTTTTGAGCGCACAGAGTACTTTTTATTTTGAGAGGCATTAAGTTCGCGCAAACGGCGCAAATGCACTATCCACTTTGTTGACCCGCGTAAAACGAGTTGCAAGTCCGTGCGACGCGACGACGAATTTGTTATTGTATAAGTTTTGAAATTAATATTTTGAGACTAGTATTTTATTTTCCACGTGCTGAAGTAATGAATTGGTTTTATTGTTTAAAATGATGTGATAGTTATTGCGGCGATGTCATTCCGCGCTTTTGTAAGTGATTATAGTATAAAGGGTCTTTCAAACAGGCGCGACACGCGACGCGACACAAAGACACCGCTCGTCGCGCGACGAGCGGTGTCTTTGTGTCGCGTCGCGTGTCGCGCCTGTTTGAAAGAGCCTTAATGTTATTTTTATCAACAAATTCGGAGACTGTGTTCGTAAAGATACCTATTTATATTGAGTTTTCTGACAATAAGTAACTCTACTTCACCGTGACCAACCTCAAATTACCGTACCTATTTATCGGAAATAATAAAACATATTTTTGTTAGTCGAAGAATATATACACAAACTTATGTAGGTGAATAGCTGGTGTCATGACTAGGGTTGTTCTTATGGAATTTGTAGTTTTAGTAAACCACTGAAAAATAAACCATCTTATGTATTACATCTTGAGATCATAAAACACAATAATGTTCGTATCGAAGAGATTCTTCATAGGTGTTTTGAAATAAAGATTAGAGCTATTAGCTATTTTCATTAAAATAAATTATAAAAATATATTTAAGTAGGTTATGTTAATATCTCATGTTAACATTTTCAATCGACATTAAATTTTAAACTCGTAAAATTATGCGTACGGCAATAGAACAACAAATCGATAATGTGGGAACCATCTAGTGGCTTCTGATTGAAAAATTTTGCATGTGACAAGCGAATATGAATTATGGTAAAAAGGTTCGACTAAGCGGTGTGATTACGTGCATTCATTAATGTAGATGGCGCTTATGACGATTACACACTAATGCCAAACCTCTTCGAATTTTAAAGGTTTTCTAACCAAAATTATAATAATGTTGTACCATGAACAACATACAGACTAAAAAACATAAGTCCAGAAGTGAAACTTTTCAGGAACAACTAAAAACTGTATAAAAAAATAGCGTTAAACTATAAATTCAACTTTATTGGAATATTGAGATGTTTTTAATTAATACTAACATGCACGTAAATATAATTTGATAAAAATATAATAAAAAGCGATTTTAGTGACTTATGTTAGAAAGAACACTGTGTACCTAGTAGGTACTTGTGACTTAAGTGTATGAGAACAGTAAAAATAATTATAAACTATGTTTTAGTTGACATTCAAAAGTTACTTCTATGAACGTAAAATTAATTTAGCATACATCATTTATATATTAGCCTATATTTATAATTTATATTCAACTATTTATTCATCTTCTTCACTATCTAAAATATCAGGGTCAGTATTACGTACATTGTTCACAGAAGGCAAATCTAAATAAAATCTATGAAAAACGTCGGGTATTAAGGAGAGTAAAGAAATCAGATCATCTTTCTTTTCTTTTGATATCGGTAAGGGCTGTACCGATATAACAGGAATAGTGTCAGGTATGGCAGAAACTCGACGTTTCAAGTTAAATTTGTAAAAATTACATTCCGTGTCCAATGTGTCTTTGTAGGAGATTACGCCAAATTCAGAATCATAGCGCAACCACTTTTTATCGAGCCATTTAAATTGTCGCCCTTCTACATCTTTGTTTCTTAATACTAATGGACCCTTTAACAATGAAGAAAAATCTAAAAAGTCGGAACTGCGCATTTCGACAACTTCAAATTTTTTACTGCTCGATCTGATGAGTTGAATCCAATCATGCGGGTGATAAATCTGCAAATCCGTTTTCTTTTTCTTTTTTTCAATGATGCTATGATCCGTGTCCACTTCCAAGTGGCTATGACCCGGAACCATGAACTTGTGGTCTATGACATCTATGTCTAATTTCTGCAAAGCCCAAGTCAACATTGAACTGACATGAGAATTTCGGTTCTGACCGCCACAAGTATCAGAATAAAATATTACATGTCTTGTATTCTCAGGTACGTATGTTTGGAGATGTTTGAAAAGACATGATGCTATTTGATTAGCTCCTCTAGCAGCTATGGTTTCATACCATATGTAACACACAGCTTTTCCAGTTTTGTTGTCATGGACAGTCAGGTTGAACGTCCACAACTGGCGTTTGTAGAAAGCTACAGAAGAGCTGAGGGCTGGAGTGGGTAAACACTGTTGTAAGTCAAATGTGTAAACTTGCACAGTACTGTCACTTTTATTTACTTGAGTATCACATTTTTTCATTTCGTATGCTTGATCTGCGGCAGTCTTGTGATGTTCATGTTGGGCAATTAGTTCAGTTTTCACCTGATCTTCCTGACATAGTTGAATTTGCATCTTGAATTTATCACAAGTATAACATGTGTCGGCACGGGGCTTTTTGAACGATAATCCTAATTTGTGGAATTCTTGACTATAAATTTTTACTGAAGGTGGACTGTCGCGGTTTTCACAAAATAAATCATACATTTTCGTAATAGTGAGATGAGAAGGCAAGTACTTTTTTGATGTAGTTTTTCTTGTGTAATGGCTCTCATAGGATGGAAATGATAAAATATGTTCCTTAATTTCTTGTCTTTTTTCATCAGAAATCTTATGTTTGGGTATACTCTTCCCACGGTTATCATCTGTTTGAGTGCCACCTATCGACGACCGTTTTTTCGTGGCAACTGTTTTTATAAAATTATCGCTTTCGCCTAACGTCTTTAAAAGGCATCCCCGACAAATGGGTTCACGCTTCCCGTGAATTAATAAAAAATATTTGTATGTTTTCATGCGATTCTTTTGTTGGTCAGGATCTAGTGTGCGTTGTCTTTGAGTGGCCTTGACGTGTATTTCAATTAAAGATGCCATATAAGTTGTTCTCTTGAGATATGTTCCCATTTGCCAATATTCTTTGAAAATAGCTTGTCTATCGTTCAATGATATACGCTCTTTGCATTTCATTCGACACGTCCCTAGCTCTTTCATTGTTCTGCTGGAAACAACTTTACCTTTTAATGTTTTATATGATTGACCTG
The DNA here is from genome assembly GCA_916610215.1 of Omphaloscelis lunosa. Lineage (NCBI taxonomy): Eukaryota > Metazoa > Arthropoda > Insecta > Lepidoptera > Noctuidae > Omphaloscelis > Omphaloscelis lunosa. The sequence goes on from OU744270.1 coordinate 8,391,779, forward strand.
TGTTGCGTTTTATTTTCTTTTCTTGTTTCGTAATGCGAATACTTTTTTTTGGAGATGTTTCGACCGCATGTGGCGTGTCGGCTCTTCGGTCAGTATCGGTGGATGTCGACGAATCTACTGCTGTTTCAGGGAGTTCGAAATGTGGATCCAGAACAGAATCATCACTTGAGAAATCCATTTCTCGATTAATAAACATGACGCCAGTGTGGCCTGATGATGTGGAAGGCATTGGTTCTTCTTCCGCTATTGTCCCTGTAGATTGTTGTTCATTTCGTTCATCTAAAAATAAAAACATAATATAGAGGCTAAAAAAATTATTATTTTAATCATTTATTTATGATTGATGCTAAAATGAACAAATCACTGATGATTTCTGTTAAAACTACAATGAAAGATAAATATATTACTTTCTGATTTAAATCAAACACATGGCAAACTTACCTTCAACATTTGTGTTTCTCCTCATCACCATCTCAACTAATTTCTTTCCTCGCTGACAATCCATAGTAATTGGGAATATTTTTAAATAAAATGACACACACCACAACTGTTCTGTTAACAAATCAGAGCAAAACTAACTCGACTAGTGTGACCCAAATCACTACAGTTACCACTTCAGTTTTTTGTAAGCAATAAATTATAATTTGAGTACCTACCCTCGAATTAAAAATCGAGATAACACGACGCACTTGACGTTCCAAATAACATAAGTCACTTTCTGTGTCCATGAAGTCCGAGAGCTTCAAGTGTTCCTTTTAACATAACTCAACTTATGTTTTTTATAACGCCGCAAGATTAATGCGATTCAAGAGGTTGAAAAAGGACGCCACTTAGATTCAAGCCCGAACAAGCGAATATGACTTATGTGCTTTAGTCTGCCGATGTATTGATGTAAATTAATAATTTTGGTACAAAGAAAAAATAAAGCATGTTTTTGACTTATGTGCTTTAGTCCGCCGACCCGACATATGAAAATCAGTCAATCCCTCACTCGGCTGTTTTTTTTTTTTATCGTAAAAAGTCTGGCGGCTTGCCCTAATTTTGACCCCTAGGCACGCCACTGAATATGTAAGGATGTGTATTATTCCGAATGTTCATTTATGATAAAATTGTTAAAAATTTAATTCACTAATGCCCGTTTTCACCGACAGCTAAGTGACACTTAAATGAATACCTAAATAAAACTGTACTGTTTTTCAACTCTCTGAGTCTACCGTTGAAAATCCAACAGTGAACTTTTATTAGGGATTCATTTAAGTGTCACTTAGTGAAGGTGAAAACAGGCATAAGACTTGCATGCTCACTCGATACTAAATATTTGGCTTTGTTTAAACGTTCACTTGCCAAACATTAGGTTTGCGTTACAAATATTTGTGAAAATTTTATTTGCTAAGTAATAATTCTATAAATGAAATTATAATTATGCGGAAAATTGTTTGAGAAGTGATAAATTGTCAATACTCGTTTTTTTCTGTTACAACGGACTATTAGCTAATATTTTTTTAAATATGATTCAACCGTGATATCTAGTAAGATTCGTTATACTATTACGTACTAGTATCGATACTCGAAATAGTAACACCATGTTCCCTGAATGACACAACCCTAGCATTGGCAGCCATTTTATGCGACATTTTGAGTTGTAGGTATGCACCTTTTTTTTGTAGGTATTTCCCATTGAGATAGTAAAAACACGGAGGCGCCGCGATATTCTATACATACGTTTGCTTATACAAATATGGGTGAAAAACGAACTAGAATGTGAAATATCGTGTTATTTCAATCTTTCTAATGTGGTAATCGTATTTGATAAAAGAGACAACAATATTTCAGTTGTTCCTCATAATGGCAACATTTTGTTGAGACGTAGTAACAGTTGTAGGTAAGTGCCATATCCGCCATAATATGCGACAAGTTCATGGTAGTTCTGCTTTCAAGTGGTTGTTTACTTTTTGTTTTATTGAGATTTGTGAGAAAATTACGAGGAGTTTTCCTTTAAAACTACATATATACGTTGGAAAACACCAATTCAACATGCATGTGTGTTGTATTGTGAAGTGTGGTGCAAGAAAGAAGGAAAATCAACCTCAATTATCTTTGCACAGGTTAGTAGCCGGTTTTCATGCAATAGTACATAAAGTGATAAACTTTCGATGAAAAAATTGCTAGGTGATCATTAAATACGGCTTAAATTTAAATATATGGGTTTATTTCCATCCAACAGACCTTTTTATTATTTCATAATTTCATTCGTTTGTTTACAATGATATGTCATGGTGGAATAGTGTTGTACCGTTTCCGTAATAGTTTCTGATACTAGTTCCTTCGCTGCGCTGAAATGATATTGTTAGGTCCGGCCCGTGGTTTACAGCAAACTGTACTCTTTGGTTCATAGCACCGAGAGACCGTTCCGCAGAGTTTTATGTAGTGTATACGATTTTTTTGTTGAAGTTTTTAAGATGAACAATACTGTAGAACATACATTTTATGTAACTTTCATGATTTCCGCGGCGCACGCTAATGAAGATCCCAGTCCGCATGATTTTATCCGACATCTTCAACAATAATCGTCAAATTTCAGCCAATTTACACAAAACTTTAATAATTATACACTAAAACCTTCCGCATGAATCACTCCGTCCATTAGTGAAAATTGATTGAAAATCCGTTTAGTAGTTTTTGAATTTTTCCCGTTCAGACAGACAGAAAAACAGACAGACGCGGCGGTGTACTTTGTTTTATAATATGTAAGGATGTGTATTATTCCGAATGTTCATTTTTGATAAAATTGTTAAAAATTTAATTCACTAATGCCCGTTTTCACCGACAGCTAAGTGACACTTAAATGAAGACCTAAATAAAACTGCACTGTTTTTCAACTCTCAGCGCTGAGTCTACCGTTGAAAATCCAACAGTGAACTTTTATTAGGGATTCATTTAAGTGTCACTTAGTAAAGGTGAAAACAGGCATAAGACTTGCATGCTCACTCGATACTAAATATTTGGCTTTGTTTAAACGTTCACTTGCCAAACATTAGGTTTGCGTTACAAATATTTGTGAAAACTTTATTTGCTAAGTAATAATTCTATAAATGAAATTATAATTATGCGGAAAATTGTTTGAGAAGTGATAAATTGTCAATACTCGTTTTTTTCTGTTACAACGGACTATTAGCTAATATTTTTTTAAATATGATTCAACCGTGATATCTAGTAAGATTCGTTATACTATTACGTACTAGTATCGATACTCGAAATATTAACACCATGTTCCCTGAATGACACAACCCTAGCATTGGAAGCCATTTTATGCGACATTTTGAGTTGTAGGTATGCACCTTTTTTTTGTAGGTATTTCCAGTCCATACTTATTAAATGTCTATGGTTGGTCACAGAATGACACTATGACAGACAACGGAATATGGTATGGCGGGCGAAATGCACAGAGTATTATACTATTCTATTCTATTTTACTCTATGGCAATGGTGCCGATGTCGACCATTGAGATAGTAAAAACACGGAGGGCCGTGATATTCTATACATAAGTTTGCTTATACAAATATGGGTGAAAAACGAACTAGAATGTGAAATATCGTGTTATTTCACTCTTTCTAATGTGGTAATCGTATTTGATAAAAGAGACAACAATATTTTAGTTGTTCCTCATAATGGCAACATTTTGTTGAGACGTAGTAACAGTTGTAGGTAAGTGCCATATCCGCCATAATATGCGACAAGTTCATGGTAGTTCTGCTGTCAAGTGGTTGTTTACTTTTTGTTTTATTGAGATTTGTGAGAAAATTACGTGGAGTTTTCCTTTAAAACTACATATATACGTTGGAAAACACCAATTCAACATGCCTGTGTGTTGTATTGTGAAGTGTGGTGCAAGAAAGTAGGAAAATCAACCTCAATTATCTTTGCACAGGTTAGTAGCCGGTTTTCATGCAATAGTACATAAAGTGATAAACTTTCGATGAAAAAATTGCTAGGTGATCATTAAATACGGCTTAAATTTTAATATATGGCTTAATTTCCGTCCAACAGACCTTTTTATTATTTCATAATTTCATTCGTTTGGTTACAATGATATGTCATGGTGGAATAGTGTTGTACCGTTTCCGTAATAGTTTCTGATACTAGTTCCTTCGCTGCGCTGAAATGATATTGCTAGGTCCGGCCCGTGGTTTACAGCAAACTGTACTCTTTGGTTCATAGCACCGAGAGACCGTTCCGCAGAGTTTTATGTAGTGTATACGATTTTTTTGTTGAAGTTTTTAAGATGAACAATACTGTAGTACATACATTTTATGTAACTTTTATGATTTCCGCGGCTCACGCTAATAAAGATCCCAGTCCGCATGATTTTATCCGACATCTTTTACAATAATCGTCAAATTTCAGCCAATTTACACAAAACTTTAATGAATTATACACTAAAACCTTCCGCGTGAATCACTCCGTCCATTAGTGAAAACTGATTGAAACTCCGTTTAGTAGTTTTTGAATTTTTCGCGTTCAGACAGACAGAAAAACAGACAGACGCGGCGGTGTACTTTGTTTTATAATATGTAAGGATGTGTATTATTCCGAATGTTCATTTATGATAAAATTGTTAAAAATTTAATTCACTAATGCCCGTTTTCACCGACAACTAAGTGACACTTAAATGAATACCTAAATAAAACTGCACTGTTTTTCAACTCTCAGCGCTGAGTCTACCGTTGAAAATCCAACAGTGAACTTTTATTAGGGATTCATTTAAGTGTCACTTAGTGAAGGTGAAAACAGGCATAAGACTTGCATGCTCACTCGATACTAAATATTTGGCTTTGTTTAAACGTTCACTTGCCAAACATTAGGTTTGCGTTACAAATATTTGTGAAAACTTTATTTGCTAAGTAATAATTCTATAAATTAAATTATAATTATGCGGAAAATTGTTTGAGAAGTGATAAATTGTCAATACTCGTTTTTTTCTGTTACAACGGACTATTAGCTAATATTTTTTTTAAATATGATTCAACCGTGATATCTAGAAAGATTCGTTATACTATTACGTACTAGTATCGATACTCGAAATAGTAACACCATGTTCCCTGAATGACACAACCCTAGCATTGGCAGCCATTTTATGCGACATTTTGAGTTGTAGGTATGCACCTTTTTTTTGTAGGTATTTCCAGTCCATATTTATTAAATGTCTATGGAGTGTACCTGTCCAGTCAGTGCACGCATTTGTCAGTAATCGTGGAGCTCAACTCAGAACTTAAGGAGCTCAACTCGACGAACAATACCAAAGAAAGGACATTTGGGTAGGCCGCATAAACTACTCAAACTGTCAGAAAATAATAATGATATCCACATAGTCCTCACATTCACAATAATTATTTAAAATAATATAATACTTTACAAAATAATCATGTCATTTTGAATATAATTTTCAACAATGTCAATGTGTTTATAAAACTGGTATATTTTGATGATTTTACATAATAATTAAAAGGTCAAGTTTTATCACAAGGCTTAGCAGAGCGAGCAGCTCAATCCCATGCTTTTTTATCTCCTAAATAATCTGAAATTTTATAGTACCCTTTTCTACAAAGTTTAGTTTTAATACAGATTTTAAATCTATTAATGGGTAAGTTTCGAAACATACTTACATAACATACATAACATATCGTAATATGGATATTTTATGTTGACAGAATGCTCTAAGGTTGACAGCATAGACATTTAATAAGTATGGACTGGAAATACCTACAAAAAAAGGTGCATACCTACAACTCAAAATGTCTCTTAAAATGGCTGCCAATGCTAGGGTTGTGTCAAACAGGGAAACATAGTGTTACTATTTCGAGTATCGATACTAGTACGTAATAGTATTACGAATCTTACTAGATATCACGGTTGAATCGTATTAAAAATTATTAGCCAATAGTCCGTTGTAACAGAAAAAAACGAGTATTGACAATTTATCACTTAAGATAGTTAATTGAGTCAGGCGTGACCTTGCGGAAATCCATAATAAAATGATGATGTGGATATATTTAGTAACCTTTTCCGCTTAGCTATTTCTAAAGAGTCTTGAAAAGACTTGAGTCTGCGCTCGGTGCTTGGTGTGGCAACACGCCGTGTTCGAGTTCACGACAAGTTAATCGTCATCCTGAGGATGCCTTGTTGAGAGGTGAAACACGTGTCGATTTCTTCCAGGGTCTTTTCAAGACTCTTTAGAAATAGCTAAGCGGAAAAGGTTACTAAATATATCCACATCATCATTTTTTTAATTTATCACTTCCCAAACAATTTTCCGCATAATTATAATTTCATTTATAGAATTATTACTCAGCAAATAAAGTTTTCACAAATAATTGTAACGCAAACCTAATATTTGGCAAGTGAACGTTTAAACAAAGCCAAATATTTAGTATCGAGCGAGCATGCAAGTCTTATGCCTGTATTCAGCTTGACTAAGTGACACTTAAATGAATCGCTAATAAAAGTTCACTGTTGGTTTTTCAACGGTAGACTCAGCGCTGAGAGTTGAAAATCCAACAGTGCAGTTTTATTTAGGTATTCATTTCGGTAGGTAAGTGCCATATCCGCCATAATATGCGACAAGTTCATGGTAGTTCTGCTGTCAAGTGGTTGTTTACTTTTTGTTTTATTGAGATTTGTGAGAAAATTACGTGGAGTTTTCCTTTAAAACTACACATATACGTTGGAAAACACCAATTCAACATGCCTGTGTGTTGTATTGTGAAGTGTGGTGCAAGAAAGAAGGAAAATCAACCTCAATTATCTTTGCACAGGTTAGTAGCCGGTTTTCATGCAATAGTACATAAAGTGATAAACTTTCGATGAAAAAATTGCTAGGCGATCATTAAATACGGCTTAAATTTTAATATATGGGTTTATTTCCGTCCAACAGACCTTTTTATTATTTCATAATTTCATTCGTTTGTTTACAATGATATGTCATGGTGGAATAGTGTTGTACCGTTTCCGTAATAGTTTCTGATACTAGTTCCTTCGCTGCGCTGAAATGATATTGCTAGGTCCGGCCCGTGGTTTACAGCAAACTGTACTCTTTGGTTCATAGCACCGAGAGACCGTTCCGCAGAGTTTTATGTAGTGTATACGATTTTTTTGTTGAAGTTTTTAAGATGAACAATACAGTAGAACATACATTTTATGTAACTTTTATGATTTCCGCGGCACACGCTAATAAAGTTCCCAGTCCGCATGATTTTATCCGACATCTTCAACATTAATCGTCAAATTTCAGCCAATTTACACAAAACCTTAATGAATTATACACTAAAACCTTCCGCATCAATCACTCCGTCCATTAGTGAAAATTGATTGAAAATCCGTTTAGTAGTGTTTGAGTTTTTCGCGTTCAGACAGACAGAAAAATAGACAGACGCGGCGGTGGACTTTGTTTTATAATATGTAAGGATGTGTATTATTCCGAATGTTCATTTATGATAAAATTGTTAAAAATTTAATTTACTAATGCCCGTTTTCACCGACAGCTAAGTGATACTTAAATGAATACCTAAATAAAACTGCACTGTTGGATTTTCAACTCTCAGCGCTGAGTCTACCGTTGAAAATCCAACAGTGAACTTTTATTAGGGGTTCATTTAAGTGTCACTTAGTGAAGGTGAAAACAGGCATAAGACTTGCATGCTCGCTCGATTCTAAATATTTGGCTTTGTTTAAACGTTCACTTGCCAAACATTAGGTTTGCGTTACAAATATTTGTGAAAACTTTATTTGCTAAGTAATAATTCTATAAATGAAATTATAATTATGCGGAAAATTGTTTGGGAAGTGATAAATTGTCAATACTCGTTTTTTTCTGTTACAACGGATTATTAGCTAATATTTTTTTAATATGATTCAACCGTGATACCTAGTAAGATTCGTAATACTATTACGTACTAGTATCGATACTCGAAATAGTAACACTATGTTCCCTGAATGACACAACCCTAGCATTGGCAGCCATTTTATGAGACATTTTGAGTTGTAGGTATGCACCTTTTTTTTGTAGGTATTTCCAGTCCATACTTATATGTCTATGATGTCGACAATTCTGCCAATGTCAGTTGTGATCGGAGGGAAACAAAAAAAAAAAAAAATTTGATGTGTCTACTATCTTTTTGAATTTAATGTGAAACTTGTTGACGGGTATTAGTAGTACACTGAAACAAACAGATAAAAAAATATTGTTAGTTATATTATTACATATGTACATAAATGATCACAAACCACACAAAAATCATCATAATTTGATGTCATTGACGCGGATAAAAACATCAAAGCCCCAAAGAGCTTTGGGGAAGAATGTGTTAGTAGGGATGGAAAGTTAGTTGGGACAGGGATTTTTAATTTAGGGAGATGACTATACAAGTCATGAGCTGGGTTATTATTGGAGCAGTTAAAAAAGATGTGCTCCAAAGTACCTTCATCCAACCCACATTCGCAGAGCGATGTGTCTCTGACCCGGATTTTGTGAAGGAAAACCGGAGAACAGCAATGGCCTATACGGAGACGGCAAAGAATAGTGATCACTTTCTTGGATATCTTCTTGTAAGGATAGAACCAAGGCTTGGGTGTAACATTGGGCTGTATTGCGTGATAAAAAGCACCCTTCTTTTTACTCGAATTTTGCCACTGCACTTGCCATGAGGTTAGCAAACTCTTTTTGGGAAGGCTCAGCAGATCGTAGCCCTGATATTGAAAATGTCTAAGGTCAACGTCTTGGGACGTAACAGCCTCCTTAGCAAGAGCATCAACATATTCGTTTCCTCTTATGCCACAGTGACTTGGAATCCAAACCAAGTGAAAGAGTATTTATTATACGATACTAAGAAAGCATTTAAGTATATTATCTATGGAATGCACCAAAACAGTGTTGTCAGTAGTAAAGATGCTAGTTTGTCAGATTTTTATACCCAAAAAAGTTTGATAAAGACTGGAGGCGTTCGACAGAAATAACCTGAGAATTGTAAACCAACTCGAGGATGATCTTCCTGACTGAAAAACTTCAGAGATGTTAATTCTAGCACTGCTCTAATATTATAGTAGAAAAAAAAATATACCTTTACTATATATAATCTACATAATATTACATCACATGTGCCTGTAGGTAAAGAAAACATACTTAGTTTTCTTGGGAGGATCACGTGTATACGATGTTTTCCCTTTCATGTCTTCAGGTTTCAAAAGAAAAGCACAAAACCGCAGCAGCAGCAGCAGTCGCACCGAATTATCGGGTTTCCAATTTTTTCCGGAGAGCTTTGTTCCATAGTGTTCGTCTTCTAACATCTTTGGCAAATACATGGGTGACCTTATTTTTGCTGTTACACAGCTGCGCAATGAGGCAAAAAAGAAATAAAAAAAAGATGGTAAAAGAAGTAAAAAAAATGTACGGATTTGAATTCTTAGACACTGGGTAGTAGGGACATGTAAAGTGAACAAGTAGTGGCCGTATGTATCCCTATTGTGTAAAAAAAGTCTCATGATTTGAGGTTTTTAGCTGGTAAGTGTCATGTTTTCTAAATCTCACTTGTGCAACCGTAGGCAGAGAATGCAAAGAATGCACTCTCTGTCTACTAGTAGGTGTGCAACAGTTTTGAATAGTCAAATTTATTTGTAGGCTAGAATCAAGTCAAGCGTCTGTTGTCATTGTCTAAGTGTAATCTATGGTCATTGTTATTATGTCAATGTTCAATCTTGTCGATTGTCATTACTGTCAAGTAGCTTTTTAAATAATTTTATGTTGGTTTGTATTTAAATTTTAAAATGTAATAAAGGTAGTTATTAGTAATCTATGAACGGTATTTATCATGTAGACGTTTTAGAGACTAATAAACGAAATCATTTGAACCAGCTGTCTACGAGAGATATGTCTCTCTGGCTGCCTGCCGTCTTACCGTGATCCACAAAGGACGTGCACACACTGTCACTGCACACGATAATTATTTTGTACAAACTTAAAGCATTCGAAGAATAATAGAAGTCGTTATAATTCTAAATGAGCCACGCCGGTCAGTAGGTCGTCTTATTTGTACGCCACAGTGTTTGTCAATAATATAAACGTAAAGATGCGTTGAATAACTATGCAATACGTTTTGAGTTCAAAAATGGAAAAACTGCCAATGTGTAGAATATGTTTGGTGGAGAATGTTCGAATGTATGTAGTGGTCAACAGGAACTTGCACGAGCTATATGAGAAGCTGACTGATATTCCAGTAAGTTGCTAGTTAAGAAATAAATTACCAATAAGATTTTAAATACGAATTATACACGAGGATATAAATTCATAATTATGCTTTTCGGTCAGTGTGTCGTCTTAGTGGCGGCTTTCAGTCAGAGGGTTGTATTAGGGGTATTGGGGGGAGGGGGCATCATGGAAGGCGCCCAAGATCCCATGATCCCCAGTCCAAGTGTCGAAAGGGAACACCATGGTGGTTTTTAATTGGTAAGAGTCAGACAGACCCCTTCACCCGCCCCAGGGCGGAGGACATCACTGACATCAGTGAAAGAAAACCCTGTGAGGAAACCTGGACTTAAAATAAATAAGTCACAAATCTGCCTTGAGCAAGAGTGGTAATCAATACTCATGCAATCTCTGTATGAGGCTTATAGAAAGCATTAATGACCACCAACTGTTGACTTTACAATTTAATGTAAGATTGGAAGTATTTTCTTCATGTTAACAAAATAGTGTAAGACGACGACGACATGTGACGTGTGTAGTTTTGTTGCAGTTTGTAACTGAAGACAGAAGACCGATTCTTGCTTGTTTCTTCTGCTGCACTAAACTAAAGCAATGCTGCCGATTGCTGAGACAATGTCTGGAAGCTGAAGAGCAGTTCGCTCAGATGATGAATGAGCATTATGAGGTGAGGTATTCTTCAACAGCCATAATTTTTTATAATTTCTAATTTCAGTATAATGTGGAAGTGATTTTTCTCAAGCTCATACCTATTGTGTCTGGATTTCATGCCTACCATACCACTGAGTGTTCAATGTTAATATGTATGCTTTTGTCAAATGTAGATGTTTAATTATTACATGTTGTGCATAGTACACATAATGCTGCTCCAACTTTTGTATGAAACTGGGATGTGGCAGTTTGATACAGTCCTCTCTCTTAGCTTGTGCAGTGGTCAGTCAGTTTGGTAGCATGGCTGACACTGGAGGCTTCATTGGACCTACTTAAGAGTCCTGACTTGTCTTCTGCTTGTCTTGCTCTTGTGACTACTGGCATATTTTCCTAATACTATAAATATCTTTTTACAGCCCAATCCTTTAGTAAACCAAGACCGCTTAGAGTTGTTCAGTGGGTTTATTAAATCTCCAATAGAGCACATAAGTATAGTTGATGAATGTCAAACAGAAAGCATTACTATCAAAGAAGAATTACCAGCTGTTTGTGAGGAACTAGATGATATTGAGCCAAAGGAGGAACTTCATAGTGATGGTATGTTTTTAAGAACAAAAATAATATTATCAATGAATAATATTATAAAATAAAGATATAATCTATTTGTTTATATTTATCGAAAATGTTTTGTACTATTTCAAAGTTTAGGTAGTGTTTAGTTTAATTCAACTCAACGGTAACCACATTATATTGTGAAATAAAACAAATTCTAATTATAAACGAGTAATAGTCTTGATTGTCCTTGATTACTTACAGACCTAGAACCGGAAAATTTAGACAATAGCTATCTAGATGTAGCAGATATACCAGCACACTATTCTGAATCGGATTTTGGATATGATGTACCTTTAATTGAGTTTAAAACTGAAGTAGTAGAAGAAGTATCTAAGAAGAAACGAAGAGCCGGGGAGATGAAAAGTAAGTATGAGTTTGTTAATCTATAGGTAAGCAAATAGGCCTATGGTTCACCCGATAGGAAGTGGTTAGGATTACCTCAAGGGCATAGGTAGCCGCTTACATGTGCAATGTTGAATTCTACCCATAAGACTGTTACTAGAAGACTCAAATTATAAACTAGGACCATCGTAGTTAAATAAACAAACGGTTAATTTCTGAAAACATTAACAAACCCCGGCCAGCAAGGTGATCAGTCACCACAAGCAGCACTCATATACGAGCATAAGGCTAAGATCAGCCATTACCCCCAGGCTGTTTTTGTGCCCCAATGCTATTGCAAGCAGTGCCATTTAGGCAGCATGACGAGCTTGCTACCAGTTGCTCAGAAAATAATAATACAATCACGCATGCAGACACGCATGCGACACTTAAAAAGCTATATCTAGCAAGGTTCGGAAACGGTTTAAAAAATATCGGTGAAAACCGGTTTATTTGGGTTTTACTCCAAACTTTTCTTAAGAACATTAATGTTTTAAGAACTTTATTTTAACCTAAATTAACCGGTTTATACGACGAGCAGCATGTCGGTAAACGCGTTGCAACTTGTGACTACTTGTGAGGATGCCGCGCTGAATAAAATCTAAACAAAAAACCGGTTATTATTGCTCTAAACCGTTTAATCCGAAAAAACCTTTATGTAGAGATTCCTCCAAAACTGGTTAAAAAAATCGGTTTCTACGAGCGAAACTGAATGAAAAGGGTTTTGCGTCAAGTACATAATGCGGTTTGAAAATTTAACCGGTATCTTAGCCTTGAGTAATAAATAACACACAACATCACTTCTGTATCACCCGCATGGTCAGAGGTGTATTGTATAGCAAGGTTGCTTAACCTTTTCATTTTCATGGACCACTTGCAATATTCAAAGAATCTGACGGACCCCTTACAAACTTAAGGCAACGGTAACCGAATTTTAATGATTTTATCTACACCCATGCTATAAATCCTCTATAAAAGTTTCAGAAACAGTACGCTTATTGCCAACATTAAAACAACCAGTGTCATAGTAACCATAATATCATCCAAACGAGTGTTATAATGATGTACTATATTCCATTACGCAACTCTAATTTCAAAAAAACACGGCGCCGTAATTTAAAAAATAAACTTATAGGTTATTCGAATTCACGTCGTATCCCGCCATTTTAGTTCGATATTAGTGTTGAAAAAATGTATTACTTACTTTGTTGTTTGTAAAAATGCTGTATCACGCATTTTTACAAACAACAAAGTAAGTAATACATTTTAAAGTAAGTAATAGCTTTGATATTTCTAATGCAGCAAAGGACATTTCTAACCAAATATTACTAGAAAAGTCGAAAAAATAATATTGTACAACATCCTATGGTTTCAGAACTTTTTATAATGATAAATGATTTTATTTCTGTAAATAGGTTTGTACAAACACTTTTACACGTCATCATATTTTAAAAACTAGATGAGGTCGGCGTTTCCTATCTGACTACTCTGAGAAGAAAGGCCGAAACAAACTCAGTGGTCACAGTCTCTTTTAAAGTCCAGACATAATCTTGGTCAGATCATGTGAAGACCATGTAGATTGGTGTCTGAAGTGGTCTTTTGAGGAAAGCATCACACAGATTGAGAGAGCATGTCCATTCAGTGCACGCATTTGTCAGTTATCGTGCAGCTCAACTCAGAATTTAAGGAGCTCAATGATTCATACGAACAATACCAAAGAAAAGACATTTGGGTAGGCCGCATAAATTATTCAAACTTTCAGACTATAATTAGAACCATCTGAGAAAAAATTAAAAACAAAACAAAATGGAATGACCCACATAGTCACAATAGTCACATTCACAATAATTAGAATAATATAATACTTTAAAAGTCAATATTCATGTCATTGTATATATAAAATTCATTAATGTCAATGTGTATATAAAAACCAGGAAATAATCTTGGTCAGAGCATTTCTTTTGAGGACCATGTAGATTTGTGTCTGAAATGGTCTTTTGAGGAAAGAACCATACAGATGTGAGTGGACCTGTCCAGTCCGTGCACGCATTTGTCAGTAATCGTGTAGCTCAACTCAGAACTTAAAAGGAGCTCAATGATTCGACGAACAATACCAAAGAAAGGACATTTGGGTAGGTCGTATAAAGTACTCACAACTGCCAGATTATCATTAAAAGTAACTGAAAAAACAATATATATATGACCCACATAGTCCTCACATTCACAATAATTAAAAATATATATACATATATATATACTTCACAAAGTAAATATTCATGTCATTGTGTATATAATTTTAAAGTTAGCAAAATAAAGTTCCGAAAGTAAAAAAAAAAAATGGAGCAGCTCAATCCCAAGCCTTTTTGTCCTCAATGTAATCTTTAACTGCATAAAAAGCTTTCTGGCACAACTTAAGTTTAATGAATGATTTTAATTTATTAAGAACTTGTATATTTAGATCTTGTACGTGGCTTGGAAGTTTATTATAAAAGCGTATACATTGACATCTGTCGAGCCACCTATTTTCTTGAGCCTTGTAGGTACAACAAATTTGTGTTTGTTCCTAGTATTTATGTTATGGATATCACTATCTTTTAAACAATTTTGTGTTTTTATGGGCATATAAAAGATTATCAAAAATATACTGAGAAGGCACAGTCATTACATTAATCTCCTTAAATTTATCTCTGAGAGAGTGTCTCGGACTTAATTTATAAATTGATCGAACAGCTCTTTTCTGCAAAACAAAGATAGTTTGAATGTCGGCGGCATTTCCCTAAAAACAGAATACCGTAGGACAGTACTCTATGAAAATAGCTAAAGTACACTAAACGGGCTGTCTCCATGTTAGTTAAATTACGAATTTTTCTAACAGCATATGCTGCGGAGCTTAGCTTTTTTGACAATTTATCTATATGTGGGCCCCTCTCAAGCTTAGCATCCAAAGTTAAGCCCAAGAATACTGTGCTATCTTCAGGATTCAATTCTTCGCCCTTTATCAACACTTTAGTTTTCACCTGCCTAACATGAGGTAGGGTAAACTTAATGCATTTGGTTTTTTTTTCATTCAGAAGTAATAGTATAGAGAATTCATATCAGGGGTGTAGATAAAGTCTTGTATTGTATGTAACTACATAATTGTGTATTAAAACACTCGTGTGATAAAACCACATTCGTGTTTTAATACCCCTTATTATACAACAGTTGCATAATTTTTTTTATAGGTTATTCGAATTCATGTCGTATCCCGCCATTTTTTACAAGCTTTGAGAACACACCACCAGATATATCTAATGCAGCAAAGGACATTTCTAACCAATTATTACCAGAAAAGTCGAGAAAACAATATGAAAAGGCGTACCAAGATTTCATGAATTGGAAAATATCAAAGAGTAGTACATCATTTTCTGAAGATGTACTGTTAGTATATTTCCAAGAATTATCAGAAAAATTCAAATCTTCATCCTTATGGACTATCTATTCAATGCTCAAAAGTACGCTGAGTATTAATCACAACGTGGATATCTCAAAATATTCAAAAATAATTGCCTTGATAAAATGTAAAGCAGAAGGCTACACAGGAAAGAAATCGAGAACGCTTTTATCTAATGAAATAAATAAATTTTTAAGCGAAGCGCCTGATCAACTATATCTTTCAGTAAAGGTATGTTAGTTATTTACTTCATTTAGTATTTTTAATACGATTAATAAATTACAATATCCTCATATTGTTCTTGTTACAGATTGCGCTAATATTCGGAATCATGGGCGCATGCGGCCGTCAAGAATTATACGCTTTGTTGCATACCGACGTACAGATAAATGAAACTTTAATTGTGGTCAATATAAATAATAAAAAAACCAAAATAAACCGCACATTTACTATTACAGGCAAATATTTAGATTTTTGCAAAAAATACATAGCACTGCGTCCAAATCCCTGCAGCAATCCGTATTTTTTTTTACAATACAGATTTGGAAAATGTACGTCACAGAGGATCGGCATAAACACATTTAGTAATTTAGCCAAAACAATTGCTAACTATTTACAACTTCCCAATCCTGAGTTGTATACAGGGCTTTGCTTTCGCAGAACATCTGCCACATTATTAGTTGATGCCGAAGGAGACATAACAAGTTTAAAACGGCACGGCGGCTGGAAGTCCACATCTGGTGCTGCAGGCTACATTAATTCCTCTATAGCCAACAAAATCCATGTGTCGAATCAAACTTCAAATTCGATAGAAAATTAAAATAATGAAGTGATGAAAATAAATATTCCGAGTACATCAGGGTCTGCCAACATTCAATAAGGTGCAAATATTCAATTGCATTTCAATAATAGAAGCTGAGTAAGTCCGCATATGCTCTCTTTCAACTTTCATTTTAAAGTCAACAGTCAGTCTCTTTTAACGGCATACCATAGACTAATTGCCTCTGTTTTACGTCATGTTGTTATTTTTTGGGGACAGTCTACTGATAAGGAGCTTGTATTTAGGATGCAAAAGCGATGCATAAGGTCAATGTGCGGTCTTAAGACAATAGATAGCTGTCATCCTTATTTTAAATCTTTAAAAATATTAACATTTGTAAAAAAACAATCCAAAAATTGTCGGCAATCAGAAAGAATCCAATACGGACTCAATACGTAAATCAGTGTGTCAAGTAAAATGTAAAACCGCACTTATGCAAAAAAGTTTTTTGGTTTTGCCCTCCGCATTTATAATAAAGTACCTAATGTTATTAAAAATATTAAAATATTATTATATAAAAATATTATTATAAATTCAAAAGGGCACTAAACGAAATATTAAAAGAAAAAAGTTATTACAGAATCGACGATTTCCTAAATAATGAATTACTGACTGATTGACATGCTAATAATCCATTTTATATATTTTATTTTTGATTACGGCTACCTTGTTGATATTTGACATTTACTGTAATTCGAACGATTTGACATTAATTTTTATCATATATATAATTTCGTAATTGATATTTAAAATTATAATGTCTTTAAATTTGTGTAAATTAACATGATTTGCATGCCCATGTGACGGTAGAACATGGAGGACCTTCCTAGTAAAATATCAATGTAATAATTACCATGTTTGCAAAGTAATAAATGATTTGATTTGAATAATTGTACGATCGAAAATGTAAATAATTATTACAATAAATCATTCTATTAATATCTATACATAGTTTGTGTTAGAGACTCAGCAATTAAAGTTTCCATGAATTTACATAGAATTCTTACAACACCCTATGGTTTCAGAACCTTTTATAGAGGATTCATGTCATGGGCGTAGATAGTCTTGCAGGCAACTGTACATAATTAGGTATTAAAACACTTATGTGATAAACACACATTCGTGTTTTAATACCCCGTATTATACAACAGTTGCATAAATAACTATTATACTGAAGATCACGTCTAAACGAGTAGTATTAATGATTTGGGAAAAATATATGTTAAATAAGAGCATATTATTAATAACTTTATATCGGAATATTTTAGATTATGTTTATATTACATAGTGAAATTAATTTGTAAAGTTATGTCTAACGCGGATAAGAAACTGAGAATCACGCAAAATCTATCAAGCGTATTTTTCTGAAACCTTTATCATTTTAAAGATAATTTAATTATTGATCTTTTAGTATACGTGATTTAAAAAATTATGATGTGGATATACAGTGTGAGTCTTTGTTTTTGCTTTGTATTTGTTTTTTTTGCACATACTGAATCGAGAGAATCTTTGCTTAATTTTATCGACAGGAAAAATATTTTAAAACATCGAAATATTTTATTAATATTTTTTTTATGGATTTTTTATTTATTTTATCGCTTCTGTGACCCCAGTGTATACAAAACGATGTAACTTTTTAACTCGATGTTTTATCGCTATGAAACAAACTCCATAATGATTGGAAGTAATTAGGTGCCCGCATTAAATGAAAATTGTGTAAAAAAACTGCCACCAATTAAAAATAAACACGTTTTTTTCCGCATAAATCTGATTTTTTTTCATTAATTTTTTGCAATAATCGTAAAATTTCTCAATAAGATGCCCGGATTACCTTCATTTTTTATTACTTTAAATTATTCCTCATCGTATTAGCTACCCAATAGTTAAAATTGCATGCTTTTAGCTCAGAAAAAAACACTTTCTATCAAGTGTTAAAGATGACACTTCGAACGCGCTATTTTTGTTCTCTTAAGGATGATTTATTTGGGTTGAATGAAGAAAAGAGTTCAATTAAAACATTTATTATTGTAAACAAAATTTAATGCATTAGGTTCTGAAAATGTCCACCTCGTTGTTGTAGGCACAAAGCAGCGCGAACTAAAATTTGATGTGTCGCTCTCCTTATCATTTCGGGATCATTGCGAATAGCATTCGCACAGTTAATTATGCGATCATGCAAATCGACCTCACTGTTGATGGGAGTACTGTAGACGCGTTGCTTCATGGTCCCCCACAGGAAGTAATCAAGGGGCGTTAAATCGGGTGAACGCGCAGGCCACCCTACAGGTCCTAGTCGTCCAATCCATTTATCACGATAGAGTCTTCAAAAGACCCTTAAGAAATAGCTAAGCGGAAAAGGTTACTAAATCATCATCATTTTATAATGGATTTCCGCAAGGTCACGCCTGAATCAATTAACTATCTTATACGTGATTTGTTAAAATACTTTTTGTTTTATGTATAATAAATGAACAATGCGTCTAATTTGGGACAGCGCTCCTTGATGGGCGAGTCCTATTACTGGGTGGACGTACGACGCGTTGCGTGAGCTCAGTAAGTACAGAACACGCAAGCTAACCACTCAAGGTCACTGTCATATATCTGCGTCTTAAATGTAGGGAAAGAAAATGACATTTTAAAAACACACTTTTATTTTATTGCCAAAGAAAAGGATACAATTAATGAGGCGGTTAGTGCTGCTTGTTTTCGATAAGTAAGTTAAATTTTGGTATTGTCTTTAGTTAGACAGCGCAAGACGCATATTATGTACACGTTTAGTCGGTTCCGATTTTTAGTTTTATTGCAACTAATGTTGAGAATCCCAACTCACAAAGATATGTAGTAGCAAATTGAACTAACAACGGCATAGCTCCTTTTACTAGTAGAGGGTAAGCCTGACCTAAACTTAACCAAATGTTGCAAATATAATGTTGCAAATATAATATAATGTTGTCGCTTTAAATTTGCGCTTCCGCACGGCGGTCCATTAACCACAGGTTAAGAACCCCTGCTGTGTAGTATGTACATCTACATCGCCTAATGTAGGTATTATCAATAAATAATAAATACACCTATAGTACTGCTAATATAACTTTGCAGGACTGAAAATAGGCTCTGCGACCGTTCACGCATGTTCTCTCACTCACACTCGCCTCATGTCACCATTTGGTTCCTAAAAAATGTTACTGCGCAGCCTTCTACACGAAGTTCGGAACTGCTAAGTTATATCGGTCGTATTGTACATTATGTGATATGTTATAATCGGTTCTTTTATTACCTCAAGTTTCGTCGCTGATGTTTCGATTACAATTTAATTATGTCGTATAAAATTACGCAACAATAATGATTGTTTGAATAACACGATTAAATTGCCACATTTTCCAATACATATTGTTGGAAAAAGTAGTGTGATATAAATGTTGAAACCTTCTAAATACAGATGAATGTGTTATTAATTCCCTTGAATATGGTTTGTTAACTTTGATCAGATAGCTTTGAAACCATATGTCGGAGTTAGTACAATTTTGTACTTTTTGTCTCTGGTGATAAAAAGTATTATTCAATGTCACCAGACAATACTACTTTTCGATCTTAGTGTGAATCATGCAAAGCGCTATTATTTTGATTCGTGTGCATGGCAATCTTCTTCCAAAATTGTACTTACAAGATTAATGTTCATAGGGGCGACCGTTGCGAAGATATCAAAACTAGGTGCACGAAGAACAAAACTAGAAGATGCAATAACAGCCGAGCAAACGAAAAAAGATAAATCACACTTGAAAGTTATCCGGACAAATCAAAAACGTACATCCAAATCAGGCACTTCTTTCAATGAGCCTTACAAATGCGATCAGCGTACTTTTAATCGAGTAGAAAATATGATAATACATACTCGAACAGAAATTGGTGAACCCAAATGTGAAGTATGTCAACGTAGTTTAAGTCACATGAGTAATTTAGAACATATTCGAATCTACACTGGTGAACAACCTTATAAGTGTGATGAATGTCAGCGTTGTTTTATTCAAAAGAGTGGTTTAACACAAGATATTCGAACACACATTAGTGAAAAACCTTACAAGTGTGATATATGTGAACGTAGCTTTAGTGAAAAGGCTTTTTTAACCAATCATATTCGAATACACACTGGCGAAAAACCTTACAAGTGTGATGTATGTCAGCGTAGTTTTAATAAAAAGAGTAATTTAACAAACCATATTCTTATACACACTGGTGAAAAACCTTACAAGTGTGATGTATGTCAGCGTTGTTTTAATCAAAAGAGTAATTTAACAAACCATATTCTTATACACACTGGTGAAAAATCTTACAAGTGTGATGTATGTCAACTTAGTTTTAGTCAAAAGACTGCTTTAACAAGACATACTCGTAAACACACTGGCAAAAAACCTTATAGGTGTGATGTTTGTCAGCGTACTTTTTTTCGAAAGGGTGATTTAACAACCCATATTCGTATACACACTGGCGAAAAACCTTACAAGTGTGATGTATGTCAGCATAGTTTTTATCAAAACAGTCATTTAACAAAACATATTCGTATACACACTGGTGAAAAACCTCATAAGTGTGATGTATGTCATACTAGTTTTTATCAAAAGAGTCATTTAACAAAACATATTCGGATACACACGGGTGAAAATCCTTATAAGTGTGATGTATGTCAAGGTAGTTTTAGTCAAAAGGCTAGTTTAACAAAACATATGCGTATACACACTAGTGTATAACCATATAAGTGTAATGTATGTCAGCTTAGTTTTAATCACAAGAGTCGTTTAACAAAACATATATTCGAATACACAATGGTGAAAAACCTTGTAAGTGTGATGTAGGCGTACTTTTGGTGTCAAGCGTGATTTAACAAGCCATATTCGTATACACACTGGTAAAAAACTTTTCGAATGTATGTGAGCGTTATTTTAGCCAATTTTGTCATTTAAAAAGTCATTCTAGTGCACATTGTTGAAAAACCTTAATATGTTTTATTCATGTCAACGCAGTTTTTAGTGATAAGGTTGATCTAAGAAATCATATTCGAATGCGCTCTGGCCTAAAAACATTGAAATGTGATAAACTCTAATAACTCTTTACCATAGCCTTAAAACTAAGTATTTTTAAAAGATTAAAACGGCACATTGTTAATCGCACTATTAAATTCTTATAAAAATACAATAATACAATTGTAACATTATAAATATTCTTTGCATAACAGAACATTGTCTTAAAAGCCTCTAATTCTTGTAAAATTGTAATAATCACCACCAATGATCACCAATTAATTTATTTTACAATTTGATTTTCATGTATCTTCTATTTCTATGTAGTTTATTTATTTTAGTTATAATAATATTATTGTGGCATGTATTTTCATCTTTGATGTAATTACGTAATTTTTAGGTTGGTATACCTAACATAAATATGGATCATTGTATCTGATCTGGCCTATGGGCGGCTTTAAAACTCTGACACCAGGTTAGTCACTAACCACACGAAAATAAGAGACTGGATGTGATTTAATAAATAAATAAATAAAATTAATTTTGTTAAGTAATCAGCTTAAATTTAAAGACCGTAAGACCTATCTGGTGAGATGACAGTTAAATAAAATAGCCAGTAAAGAATTGAAGCAGTTTATTGTAAAAAGTGTATTTGACCGCTTTGAAAAGGTAATCAATGAAGTGGTGTGGTGATTTTAATGTTAATCTATTAGAAAACTCAGGTTCTTGTAGTTAAATAATAAGAATCTTTTGAATTCCACAAGAATAACCACTATTAGTGTCACATGCTTAGATCTATATATATATGTAAAAGGAGAAACTGACTGACTGACTGACATATCAACGCAGAGCCGAAATTACTGGACTAGGAACGTGAAATTTTGCAAACAGCTTTCTTTTATGTTGTAGGGGAGCACTAAGAAGGGGTAGGAATATTATATTTCAATCATTAGACGTTGTGCACAATTTCTGAGCAGTAACCTAACAAAAATTACTAGGCTTGCATGAATTCACGATAGTATTCAATCATTACGTTATGCTACTAATAGGATTTAGACGAGGCAGACAGATAGTTTATAACCTGGATTAACACATAGGATACTATTTATCCCGGTAGTGCGTTTCCATGGGATAATTTCCGACTTTCATGCGAGCAAAGCTGCGAAAAGCTACACAAGTTATACAAAGTCACAAATAAATTATGAAAAAAACAAGATTCTGATCATTGCGGACAAAGGATTGCTATCCAAAACGAAAAAAGGAAAAGAAAAAAGGATATCACTGTTAACCCCAAAGGAGCGAGTTTCTTCAAACTAAAAAAAATTAAACTCAGCAAAAGTACCAATGGCAATATCAACTCTGCTCAGCAACGTAAATAACGCAATGAATGTTGTTTGATCTGTCAAAATGGAACAGATTGCGAATGATCGCGTGTGTGTTACTCTGAACACGATCAGCCCATCTAAACCGCGTTCATGAGATTTTAGTGTCAATATTCCACAGAAAATATACTGACAGCTCTTAAACGTGGTTATTGTGTTGATCGTGTTCAGTTAAATTGGTCGAAGACGCCATAAATGATGTTTTTTTTATATATAACACATTGACATTTGATGAATATTATT
The DNA here is from genome assembly GCA_916610215.1 of Omphaloscelis lunosa. NCBI lineage: Eukaryota > Metazoa > Arthropoda > Insecta > Lepidoptera > Noctuidae > Omphaloscelis > Omphaloscelis lunosa. Next base: position 8,414,572 of record OU744270.1, read on the forward strand.
TACATGAATATTTTGTATTTCTATAGTATTATATTATTATAAGTTTAATTATTGTGAATATGAGTGACTTTTTTTTCTTAAATTAAATTTCTAACGATTATCTGGCAGTTTGAGTACTATAAGCAGCCAAATGTCCTTTCATTAGTATTGTTCGTCGAATCGTTGAGCTCCTTAACTTCTGAATTGAGCTCCACGATTACTGACAAATGCGTGCACTGACTGGACAGGTCTACTCAAATTTGTGTGGTTCTTTCCTTAAAAAGACCATTTCAGACACTAATCTACATGGTCTAGACATAATCTTGATCAGGCCATATGAGATGGCCTGATCAAGATTATGTCTAGACTTTAAAAGAGACTGAGGCTTCTAAGTTTGTTCCGGTCTCGGTTCTCTAAAGTAGTTAGTTAGGAAATATCGAATTTATTTATTCTATTTTTCTCTATGGCAATGGTGCCGATGTCGACAATTCTGTCAATGTCAGATGTGTTATTAGAAAACGTGCGGAGGAAGGAAGCAAAATAAAAATGAAAAAATCTACTATCATTGAATTTCATGTGAAACTTGCTGACGGGTTCCAAGTAGTCAGGAAATACCGAACTTATCTAGTTTGAAAAAATAGGGTAGACTGGGTACGGTTGTGACAATTTTCATTTGACGGCCAATAATTTTGTAAGTGCGGTATTTAGATGTATAAAAGATGTTTTTTACTTTGAAGAGTACACTTGACTACGTATAAATATTAAAATAGTATTGCTAAGTATTGTAGTTGACTCGTAGGAGCAAGTTAGAAAAAAAAGAGAAAGTGTCACAACCGACCACATGCCAAGGGCGGTTGTGACAGAGGTTGGGGTCGGTAGTGACATGTTCAAAAATACACCAAAATGGTCATCAATCACTTTTATTTCACATAATATACGACAAAAAAACAAAAATACGTTTCCTACGTTTTAACTTAAAATAACATTTAATGTTTATAAGTAATATAGCATCTATAGCTATTATAGCAAATTTTTATATAACAGTCTGGTTGCTTATAACATGTACTTTAATCAGTCTTAATTTACAATCAGTTCAAAAAGGTTAATAAAGAATTCTAATTAAACAATACAATATAATTAATTACTAATAAATGCTCTATCACAATCAACTTCTTTAAAAAATTAGAACATATCTAAGTGTAACAACATACAACATCAGCATGGGAAAAAAATAAAAGAATTGTTCATTTTAAATCTGAAAAATAACATATTAAAAATCTAGTTAGAGTCATCACAATTATGACAAATATAATGGCGACTACCATCTGTGCACTCTAAGTGGGACCAGAATCCACATTTTCCCTGGCATTGTATCCATTTTTCGCCAGGCCTACTATCGGAATATGCGCCCACACACACCAGACAAAAATACTCTTCTTCATCTGATGACGGTGGTGATGTCTTCCGTTTGGTTACCTTGTTTTTTCCTTTTCCTTTATTTTTCCCTTTTGGTTCATTAAGATTTTTCTTCATCTGTTTAGTCTTCAATCTTTTTTGTTTTTCTTCATATTCTTGTCTAATTGCCTCTTTTTCAGGCGTGTCTGTATAAATGGTTGATTTTTTGGTCATTCTAGAACCTCTTGATTTTCTTGGGGGAGCTTTTGGAAAGGGCCGAACAGTATCAGGGGAAAAAACAAATGGTGTGGCTGAGGAAGATGCAGTTGGCTGATCATTGATATGGTGAATTGAAGATTCGCCCAATAAGGAAGGTGAAAGGGGTGGTGTTTTGTCATTAGGTCCAAGATCGTCCTCTACTAAGGAAAAACCTAATATTGGGGATATCATTGGTGTTTGACTGTTAGGAGCAGCATTGTTTTCTTCAGCGTCAGAATTTGTTCTGATCGTTACAAAAGATGATTCCATATTATTAGTGGCTGCAGTCACAGGGGTCACAGGAGTCACAGGGGTTTGTCTATCTATTGCACAAGAGGATGTTGTAGGATTGTTCTGTTCAGTGTCTGGATTTGGTCGGTCCGTTACAAAAGATGAAGCAAAATCAATTTCATCGAATAGATTACGATTGTATGGGTAAATACCAGTTTTGGAAAAACCGGCCTGAATATTCGCTTGTGTTAAAGCTAGAGGCATTGCAGTTTTTACAATACCTGGTATGTCGTAGATTGTCATTGTTTTTCCAGGGTGACTTCGCATCCAGCCGTCACAAGCAGTGTTTATAGCTTTTTTCAAGGGTCCGAAGACAGATCTATCCAGGGGCTGCAGTTTGTGCGAGCAGTGTGGAGGAAATGAAAGCAAAGTGATTCCATTTTCTTTACCAAAGTCCAATGTATTAATATGGGTATGCGAGGAATGATTATCTAAGACTAGTAATACTCTATGCGATGAAGAAGCATTTGAAAATTTCTTAAAATGTTCGAGAAATACTAGGAATGATGCATCTTGCATCCAGCCTGAAGGATTTGCAGTTCCAATCGATCCTACAGGCCCGTCTCTAACAAAATGATCATGATAACGAACGCGAGGAAATATAAATAAAGGAGGAATAGAATTGCCTAAGGCATACTGCAAATGTAACTGTGACCAATGTGCCTCGTTCAGCTGAAGTAAGAGCTCCCACTTGCTTCATGCCACGTCTTGCTACTACTTTATCGGGTTTTTGCACAGTAGTGACGCCTGTTTCGTCAACATTGTAAATATCCTGTGGCTCATAGGTGTGTCTGTCCAAAACAATTTGCAAATTGTCGTAAAAAGCATCCACGTTTGTTTTATTAAAGCTCGTTGCTCTTGAAAGGCTTGTTGCTTGAGCTACACGAACAGATAGTGAAGGATTTCTATTCATGAATGAACGAAACCATTCCTCACCAGCCATCTCATTCTCAAGCCAAGTAGTAGGTCGCTTGAGATTATATTTAGTTGTAAGCTCAAAAGCTAACTTCCGTACCTCTTTCGGAGACAGGCCAAAATATATTTCTGCACAACGTGTTACATATCTTGACAGCTGCTGTTCTTGCTCCTCAGTGAAAACTTTATTATGAGCAACATACCCCATGCTGATGCTGTCTTTATTGTACTCCGCGCCAGCGTCATCGCGTTTTTTAATGTATCGCATCAAAGACATGCGATTCACTTCGTGCATGTCTGCAGCTCTCCGTAATGATATTCCTCGTTTCACTTCTATATAAGCTTCTTCATAATTTCCTATATCACATCGACCTCTCTCCGTCTTCCTCAATCGTTTCCTTGGCATCTAAAAACAAAAATTAAACATTTTAATTTTATCACAACCGTACCCAAAAAAATTGTCACAACCGTAACCAAAGCAATACTTCGCAAAAAAACATTCACTATAGCAATATAAAATAACGTACGTACAAAGTAAGCACTGCTTTTTGACCACTAATGTTTTAGTTAAAACAAAATAAAACACTCATTACGGTACCTATCTGTACACATATAACAACAATCATAAAAAGAAATCGAATAAAAATACTTACTTTTGCCTGTTAAAAGTAAAGAGCCCCTCTCCCAACGTCAACGTCGCGCGTCGGCTAACTCAACACTGTCAAACACGTTCAGACTTGCATGCCGCTCCCCTCTCCCCTTACACCAGTCCCCGTATTCCTTATAGTTTCGCTAATTTTACGATTGTCACAACCGTACCCTGGCACAACCGTACCCAGTCTACGCTAATTTAATTTTGACGTGTGAAAGTGTTTTTTACAGAAATATACATAATTTATCATTCGATTTATTTACTAAACCTAATAGTGCGCGCCACGATGGAAGGCCCTTTGACACGGCGCTAGTGTCTATGCCATTGCATTAACAAAAAACGTAGTTCCTTCTACAATTTTCCGCGGGCCTTTTTTCGTGGCGGGTATTGTACCTGTATGATCATGTTTTTGTAAAACCTACCACTTAAGTTCACATTGTGGAATCTAAATAAATATTGAGTATTGTACCTACCTTTTGTTTCTTACTGCATTCATATTATGCAACACCTATCAGCATCCCAAAGATTATTTTTAACCGACTACGGTGAAGCAAAAAGGAGGGTTATGATTTTGACCGGTATATATGTATGTATGTTCATCTGTTACCTCATAACTTCTGAATTGCTCATCATAATTTGACAAAAGAGGTATAGTTGGAAGCGTCTTGATCGTCCGCTGATTAGAGGCTATGTGGCATAAAAATGTGTGTATAATATGGCGGCCTCTAGAGGACACAGTCATGAAAAAAATGAAAATAAGATAATATATTTGGTATCAAATAAAAGGGCATATATCAACACATTTCAAAAATGTATATATATATATATCAATCGATTATAGTGCCAATCGATTGTTTCTTAGAAGGATCATCCGGCGGTAGTTTTTTTTATTGAAACCGAGGTTAGAGTGCTAGAAACTTCAGACATCGCAAAAAGCCTTTTCTCATACATATGGTAGGAAATGAGACTCCAACTTACTTTTTTATGATGAAGCGGCCAAAAAAAAAAACTTCGAATTTCGAACGAATAGGTTTCAACGCCACAGACATGTATAGGAGTTCCAAATTGTCGTACCCTCAGCGAATAGCGAGACTTCAATAGAAGCTCTTCATTGTTAACTATCTTATGAAAATTAATTTACGTTATTTAAATTCTTTTTTTCCTATTATTATTTAATAAAACACTGTCTAACGCCCTGTTTTTAAGCTTTCCACACAAAAGAAGCCTCTAATTGTTTTAAAATCGGAAGGAAACTAAAATTCCTAACATTTTTAATGTCCCCCAGAACGCCAAGGACTACAAATAAAGTCGGCCAGTGATGCGATGCGAAAGTTATCACTGTTTGATTTCGCTCGTAGAAATATTTATGAATAGTACTATCGAAACCAATTTGAGGTCAATAAAATATGAACTTAGTTAACTACTTTACAACAAAGGGAAAATTGACCAATTTAGACCTTCAGATGGGTGCCGATCCGGAATTGAATAGTTCTTGTTATTGTTCACCAATCCTTGTCGATCAATTATATTCACATCTCTACAAAAAAAGTTAGTTGTCACTGCCCCGACCGTACGGGTGTCAAGGTCACTTTGACATAGTGCAACAATGTAAACGGGAAAGCGCGCACGCCTCCTTTTTTTTTCCAGCCCGTCCCATCCTTGATGTCCTCCCTCCGGTTGATACCCTAAGCTGAGGTTCGTACCCCACAGGGGGTGCCCTTAGCGAGCGTTCACCTTTTTTTAATTAGCATAGTTGAATAACCCCTGGCTGGAGGTTTTAAGTGTAGTAGCTTAAGGCACCCACAGGAAAGCCCGATTAAGTAGTCATGATCTCACAGGTCCACTACGAGATGCCCTACCTAAAAAAATAAACCTTTCCCGCTTTGCTTGTGATAAGGACAAAATGATTTTAATTGTATTCTATTGTATGACTAAATAAATAGTGCGGATAAAGAATTGAATTCTTATGAGTTACAAAATTTTTTGCAACGTGTGGAATCGAACTCGAAGTGGAGGATATTGACACAGATGATTCTGATGTACTTAATTCCATCTATGTAATAATCATAGTCTTTCCATAGTTTAAGAGAACCAGTTCATTTTAGTCAACCAAACCCATAATCCAATATCTTTATTTCCATATCCTGCAATAGGGTCCTACCTACACCAACCGAAGTTTGCCCTTATGATAATCGTCGGTTGGTGCCTCATTTAATTAATTAATTAAAATCGTCTTACGGCCTCTACGAGTTTAAAGAAAGGAAGACCATAGACATCCTTAATCGGAATTGAATGTAACGTGCTCTGAGCGCCAAGGACTTGGAATGAAGTCAACGGATGACGTCATGAAACTAATAGAGATGTATCACATTTCTTATAGCTCTAATTGAGTTATGCATTTTTTTCTTAAATACTTATAAATACTTATTTATACTGGTTTTTCTTACTAACGATACTGTGAAATAAAACAAATATGGAAATATTGAATCAGTTTTTATTTATATTCGTAAATTTATAAATAAAGCTTAAAGTATAAATCTGATTTATCGATTGGACGATATCCTCACATTTAGTTATACATTTATAGCTTGGCGCTGGGCGAGGCATCAGGTCCTGTGTACGTTGGCTGTGAAAAGCCAACGTTTGTTTCCTATGGGAAAATTTTGATATTTTTTTCGTTTGAAAAATCTTTGCCCGTACAAAGTTGTTCTGCGATTTAACGGTAAGTCTTTTTTAACATGTCACATAGAAATCTGAACGATCTAAATTATGTGAGGCCATTATTTTCTCAGAATCTCAGAAATCATAAACTATCATAATTTTATTCTCAAAGCGAATAAAATTATAACGATGTCAAAAACGTAAAAATAAGAAACGAAAAACCGTGATCATAAAAAATCTACGAGCGATAAATTTATTATTATAGACATCATACAAATGAATATATGAAACATTCATTTCAGCTTATCAAGAACATAATTAGGCTTCATTTAAAAATACATAATTTCTAAAATCATTTAAAGCTTAAATACTAATGAATACAGTCATTTCATGTCATGAAATATTTGACAGGTAATTAGATTTTTTTTTTCCTGTAGGACATCTCATAGCTGAGGTCATGACTATTTAACCGGTCATTCCTGTGGCTGCCTTAAGCTAACACACTTGAAGCCTTCAACCAGGGGGGTACAAACTAAATTTATATACTAGGCGAGCGCTCGCTAAGGGCACCCCCTATGGGGTACGAACCTCGGCTTAGGGCGTCGCTGGGGGGAGAACATCAAAGATGAGATCAAAACTTTGATCCACCCCGATCAAAGTTTTGATCATGAATATTAATCGGGGAATTTAAAGCTACGTGCACAGCTGCAACAACTGCTGGCACCTCGTTTTCGAGCCAAGGTCGGGGTATCATTTACTCGGGGTCGCGGTCGCGATCGCAAAGGACCTCAGCAGCGAGGTTGGAATGACGGGAAGGGCCTGTATTTGTGCACTGTACTGGTTTCCCAACTAGACTCCTGATGGATGGTAGTGGAGTCGTCTGGGTCGGTGAGAATATGTCTCGGACGGCGGATTTGACTGATTCTACTTGGGACATAATTGGCGGCCTCCACAACCAGAGGGTTGCGATGTTTGGCCGCGGACTTACAGAAACGCTTTGCATTGCGTTTAAGGAACTGTGTATTAAATGTCTATTTTACAAAAAACGGCTGCCGCACCTTAACCTAATCCAGTAGAGTAAATTCTCAAGATATAATAAATAATATTTAAATTTATGGTTCATGATTAATAGTCGAATAAATATTATACCTTAAAAATTCATGCAACTTTAAATCATGTAATGCCAAACTACAGGGTGGCATACATCGACGCGAAAACTTATTATGGATTCAGTACATGCTGTTGTTGTTTTAGAGAAAAGTGTAACAGCTACGCGGTCAAAATGTATGGAACAGCAGATTTTTATAAAAATAACCGACGAAAAATTTCAACGCAGGGTTCGGAATCATATACTGAATCAATGGTAACAGTTTTCGCGTCGATGTGCCAACCTGTATATTATGCCTTAAAATTGTATGCCAAGAGGGGGATTCCCGTCTAGCCACAATATAAATATGAACAGCATGGAAACCAGGCCTATTTGTTGAAATAATTACTTACGCACCAATTTCTATTTAAAAAAATCGCGGCGACTACTCGTCGTTCGTCTCGATACGGCATCCGCAACTGACAGTACCGCGATAATTGCTTGGGATCTCGTCAATGAGCGAGCGCGTCTGTGTGAGTGTGCCGTTTCGAACTTTTTTTTTTTTAACATGGCAACTCGCAGTTTTGACCACTAAGGTCTTGGCTGCTTAACCGGACTTTGACGTTTCGAACGTTTACTGTCCATATTTGTACTGTACTGTCCTAGTTTCTGTACTGTTAATATTTATGGTGTGGTCTCAATTACGTTCGTCTATATTGGCAAGGATGTGCGTATACAAGTTGTATTGTATCACTTGTACTATTTCGTATCTGAGGGTAGACAGACCTTCTCTCTCTTTATTTTTTTGCCATAGGATATTGTACCTGAAAATGAGTAAATCTAAAATCAATATTTGTTGTGGTGTGAAATGAAATGAAATTGTTTATTCTGTAAATAGGATATCTGAATCACTTTTACACGTCATATTAAAAAAATATTAAAAATAAGCTAGTTGAGTTCGGCGTTTCCTATCTGACTACTCTGAGAAGAAAGGCCGAAACTAACTCAGAGGTCACAGTCTCTTTTAAAGTCCAGACATAATCTTGGTCAGGCCATATGAGGACCATGTAGATTAGTGTCGGAAATGGTCTTTTGAGGAAAGAATCACACAGATTTGAGTGGACCTGTCCAGTCAGTGCAAGCATTTGTCAGTAATCGTGGAGCTCAACTCAGAACTTAAAGAGCTCAACTCGACGAACAATACCAAAGAAAGGACATTTGGGTAGGCCGCATAAATTACTCAAACTGCCAGACCATTATTAAAACTAACTGAGAAATGAAAATAATAATGATATCCACATACTCCTCACATTCACAATAATTAATTAAAATAATATAATACTTTACAAAGTAATCATGTAATTTTGAATATAATTTTTAACAATGTCAATGTGTATATAAAACTGGTGTATTTTGATGATTTTACATAATAATTAAAATGTCAAGTTTTATCACAAGGCTTAGCAGAGCGAGCAGCTCAATCCCAAGCTTTTTGTGTCAGATTTATCGTGAATTTTTGAAACACACTGGATATTTGGAGCCCACGCTATTTTCTAGAATAAATAAGTAATGCAATGATTGACAATAATTCATTATGCGATTCTCAAAACAGGTAAACCACAGTATAAATAAGTAACAGTATTATATATATCTTCGAAGAAAATGGCCGAAACGACGCGCTACGAAATCTCAGTGACATAACTGATATCAGTACGGAACAATATCGAGTACGCGGCCGTTACGCACGGACGCAGAAGGTTTATCTACCGAGCGCCCGTAGGTAATTATTTCAAGGTCACTGCCGAGGTGTTATTCTGTGGTTCAGCTGAAATGCAAGTTTTAAAGCTGAGGCGAATTCCGCTCGAGATACGACTGCGCGCATCGACTGTTCTAATGAATAGGAAGCTGCTTCAGTTTGTTCAGAGCTCTATACTGGAACGAGCAACAACAAGATCATTACCTACTTAAGTAGTCATAGATGAATACAGATGGTTCACTATGCAAAATCGTTTAAATAAAAAGCGACTCTTGCTACGATACAATAAAGTGCAATTCAGGTCGCACAGCGCTAATTACCTACAGTTATATTCACCTAGAAGTTACCTCTCTTTTTATCGCGTAACTCTTAGATCTTCTAACTACATTACGCTCACTGAATTGGCCAAACAAGTCGAGCTCGCCGCGTACTTTTGTAGCTTCATACCTAAAATGCCGAATAAACCATGTCTGAGTTTTAAATTAGAGTGATGAAAGAACAATGGCTTACCTGTTTGGATTAGGAATTGCCTTCTTATGTTTTAGAGAGACGTAGCGTGCGATAGATATCTTGTACCTTGCTATGTGATAATTATTTTGGAGTAATCTGTAACAGGACAATAAAATGAATTAACAATGATAAAGATAGAGGACCTAATACTTATTCCGTATCATTGTGCTTTGCATGAATGCAGGTCAATACCACAGATGAATATCTACAGATGATTCACTCCGCATTTTAGGTATGAAGCTACAAGTACTCGGCGGGCTCGTCTTGTCGGGCCAATTCAGTGAGTGTAACGTAGTCAGAAGATGTAAGAGTTACGCGATAGAAAGAGAGGTAATTTCTAAGTGAATTTAACTGTAGGTAATTAACGCTGGGCGACCTGAATTGCACTTTATTTGTGTCGTAGCAAGAGTCGCTTTTTATTTAAAAGCGTTTCCTCTGAAATTGGGAAACGTCGCAAATAGATGTCAAATATTTCGCTGTTTTAATTTTACAATATTACTGACAACTAGAATATTATTAATGAAATGCAATTATAACACTGATTATGATGTTGTAACTGTTTTAGGTGTAAAAAAGGCATTTGGAAAGTTTCCAAATACTTTTTTTACATCTAAAACTGAATATTCGGTGTTACGATATTAATTTTTGCATTTCATAATCAATATTTTAGTTCCCTATATTTAGCCACTTTTCTTAATTCCATACAGTATTATTATAATATTATTATTGCCAAATTAATCAATAAGTACAGATAAATATTTGACAGCTATTTACGACGTTGCCAACTTTTAGGATAAACCCTCTTAAATGATTTTGCGGAGTGAACCATCTGTATTCATCCTGCGTCAATACTTAGGCTTACACGATGTTCGATTAAACTTATATTGAATTAGATAGATTGTTATAAAAGGGTCCAAAAGGAATTGCTAACTTTCACCCGTGTTAAATAGGTAAGTACTCTACTTTTCATTTTGTATATAAATAAGGAAAGTAAAAAATAATAGTGTTTCTTAGTAAAAAATAGTAAGTAGAGATGGGCCGACTAGTTGGGAAATCCGACTATTCGGCATCGTTTGTAGTCGGCGACTATTCTGAGACTATTCGGCATAATATGCCGATTATAATCGGCGCATTACAAATGAAATAAAACAAATAATTTGTACTTGTTTTATAATTTCTAAACATTACTTAAAGTAGGTATCTAAAGTTAGTCTTTACAATATAGGAACGTATTAAGGCTCGTGCAGACAAGCGCGATATCGCGGGCGCTACATAACAAGGGTCGCGCTGCCTGTAGCGCCCGCGATATCCAGCCCTTAATCAGTCAGCTCAGCGGCCGCGCGATTACTAAGCCGAGTGATGACGAAAAAGCCCGAACACCCACGACAAGTAGGTATTAGAATGATCGGCATTTCCGATTAGTCGGTTAGTCGGCAAATACTATAGTCGGTCCATCACTAATAGTACATAAAGAATAGTAGTATACCTACCTAAATAAAATTAATTGAAAGTTACAACGTTAAATTTTTGTTTGGAATATTTACGCTGTTTGATAATATTATGTATGACAGAGGCTGTGCTGGGTGTCTGTAAAAAATAGGAGACTCTGGTATTTGATTACTTAGACGCTGGAATCCATGGCTTAGACTCCCTTGAAGTAATTGCTTTAGGCGAATTGGTGCGTAAATTTATACACTCAGTAAATTTGATTGAAATTTTTGTTTTATTTTGGACAGAATCCTCAATTTAGCCTTCCGCGACTGTGCGGATTTCCATCCTATATGTCTTTTTAACATTATCATGTTCGCCCCAGAATCGGCTAACAGTGTCGCTGATGTTTTTCTATAACAATGTCCGGTATACTGCTCACAGTTTCCCAAAAAACTAGGTGCCAGCAGTTGTTGCAGTTGAGCACGTAGCTTGAAATACCCCGTATAATAATCGAGATGAAAATGTAAGTTTGATCCAGCCTGTCCCTTCTTGCTGTCCTCCCCCCAGCGACGCCCTAAGCCGAGGGTCGTGCCCCATAGGGGGTGCCCTTAGCGAGCGCTCGCCTAGTTTTAAGAAGCTTAAGGCAGCCACAGGAAAGCCTGGATAAGCAACCATGACCTTAGTGATCGGACGGCGAGCTACCCATTAACGTTGAAAAATTCTACTTTTTAAATTCATTCTCACCCTAGAGAGGGAAGCAATTACTATGCGACTTTCCCGCTCAAATATGGGGAGCAGACTACGTCTTCCACCTGCTACTCGGATCAAAATAAACACAAATTTTCAAGTATGAGAAATGAAAAATAATATATTATAATAATTTTATTCCTTCCGGTTTAGTGGTTGCCACTAAGACGGAAAGAGTGTGACCCTTTCCAAACATTACGCGACGAGTCCCTTTCAGTATAAATCACATCTCCTATCCACAAAATATTAGGTCTTTACCTATGAAATTGCCGTTTTTCATTAAATAATTTAACCCCCTTGTTCACCTTGACCACCAAACAGTGACCATTACTTTTTTAGGGGTCCGTTTTCGTTTGGGGCATTGCTTAGGATCTAACCAACTTGCTGAGCGCTTGCGATTATCGAACAGAATCCATTTTTCGTCGCAAGTCGTTGATATTGCGTGCCGCTTCTGCCGCTTTGCTGCCACGACGGTACTCATACTCCATAATCACTCTAAGTTTTAACGTATCCATGATGACGAAAAACGTACAAATGCGATGAAAACAGAACACTAACCATTAAACAAATATCTAATTTTCAAAAAAGAATTCCATATTTTAAAAATAAAAATAATTTGAACTTACAATTCTTAGCGAAAAAAGGAAAAAATGGACTTGAAATAGCCAGTATTGCAGAACGGCAATTTCATAGCTTCTTCTGTCCTGCCTGTTAACCACAACTATCAACAAAGAAGTTGGTTTGTTGTTACAAAAAAATAAGACATGCTTACCTATAATACATATCATCATCTTCTCCGCCCCAGCCCCAGAACTTGTTGGAGAATCCGTTGACCGTGTGGATCTGTTCCAAGGTCATGGCCGAGACTCCGCCAAATGTATGCCCTTGGAATGCTAACCTGGAACAGTTCATGTATTTTGGTTAAGGCGAAAGCGTCAGGGTAGCCCGCGAAATTCTAATTTTCTTACGTTTTTTGCAATTTGTTGCGTTGCGTTGATTAAAAAATGATTTGCAACCGTAACAAATATGGCTTTACAGAATTATAATCATTAGAATCAGCAGTATCACTTTCTAATATATTCGTCAGATAATTTTAACACTGCATACTGCGGTGTAGAATATTGCCGTTTTAGGTCAGCGCCATCTCTTGATCGTGAGTGGAACTAATGCAATTTTTGTTGGTGATTTCTGAAAAAGTGTGCTATTTAGCGACATCGTTTTATTTTTCCTATAATCTTTACATAAACTTCTATCACATAGAATAATTTCAGATTTTTCTCTATGCAAATTTCAGAGTTAAAGGGGGGAAACGGTATTTTTTTTTTACATTTTTCATCACAAGTCGAAAACTATGCAGCCTAAATAAAAGAAAAATGTTTGAGAATGTGCAAATAGCGCTCTTTCATATGATACCCCACATGCCATAGTTGCCCTACTTCGAATTTCTAAGACCCCCATTCAGTATATGTTGCAAAAAAAAAAAACATTTTTATTTATTTCTTATTTGCAAAATAGTTGGGCAAACGTCATCTAAAACTATTTCAAGTTGATAGCAATAGTAGTTCTTGATATATCCAGCCGTGACGGACAGACGGACGGACAGACGGACGGACAGACTGAGTCGCACCATAAGGGTTCCTTTAGGGCTGATGCCTGCCGGGGTTGCGAAGAAAACCGAAAGGGAGATCGTGGCCCCCGCCAACAGGGCAACTGAAGGAACACGGGTGGGTTTTAGTCAGTAAGAGTCTGACACGCCCTCCCGCTCCGCCCAGAGCGGGAGAAGTTATTTGATGATTTCCCACCCAAAAAAAAAAAGGGTTCCTTTTTACCATCTTGGTACGGAAGCCTAAAAACGTAAGAAAATTAGAATTTCGCGGGCTACCAGGGGTAAAAGGTACCAGCAGAAATGCGCGATAATCATTATGCTTATTAGACTCAACAATAAAACTCCTTCGTCTTATTCCAAAACACGGCTTCGGCTTATTCTAAATTAGGTACTGGGATTAGTATTACCTTTAATACAATGACTAAATCAAAGTCAAAGTCAAATCATTTATTTCAAATAGGCCCATGTATGGCACTATTGAACGTCAAAATTTACAAAATAATATAATTGATTCTAGTTCCCCTTCCAAAAGGTAGTTTTTGTATGGAGAAGAATGGGCAAGAAACTCCACCGTTACTCTTTTAAAATGTTTTACAATAGTTTGTATAAGTACGTACATTAGTTAATTCATTATATGTGAAGACGATGCACCTAAAATAAAGTTACTATACCACAATAGGTAAAAAGAATTAAAAATGAAGCAACGACAGATAATTTAATTATGTGATAGATACATGGTGCTCACATATTAACAAACATTGTAAAAGTAGACGATTTTCCTATTTTTATTAAATTAATAATTCAGTGTGTGAGGAAGTGTTTGACGGTACGGTTGGCGCAGTAGTTAAGCAATTAATTGCTGCGCTGCGCGTCGCGGGTTCGGTTCCTGCACGGAACAAATATTTGTATGACCTACAAGTAGTTGTTCCGGGTCTGGCTGTTGGTGTATGTGAGTTTAAATGTTTGTAAACGCACCCACAATACAGGAGAAATTCCTTATGTGGGGCAACGTTAATAAAAAAGTAATCACAGAATGTAAAATCAATGTCATATAACACAAAATTATAAATTTTACAATTAAATTAGCAACCTGTTTGATTTTGTCTTGATTCTAAATTGTCCTATGGAGCAGAACCAGCATGTTTCCAAGCAATTTTATCTTGGATATAATAATAAATAAAACGTTATTATAAAAAACCCGACTTCCAAAAAAAAACACTACTAAGTGAAAAATAACTTTAATTTCGGAAGACTGGGTCGCTACCACTGTTCTTTACAACAGTTCCCCACCTGCTCCATAAATAGCGTAGTACTACGGAACTTAAAAATTATTGACCAATTACATGTTTACCGACGGTCTATAAAGTTCTAACATCCATTCTTAGAGCAAAATTTCACACCGTTTTAACAGCAACTTAATTTTCAAAGTCAAAGTCAAAGTATTTTATTTGTTGAACATAGGTAGTATGGTACATGGTATAAAATTTGCGTTGTATCACTATGTTTTGCCGTGCAAGGCGTACAAATTAGGCATAAAAAAAACTACAAACTAAATAAAACTGTTTCAAACAAGTATCGTCGTAAACAAGATAGAATAACAAGTGGATCGGACTTTTTTATTTTATGCTTCTATCCTCTAAAAACTCATTGATAGAGTAGTAAGCCTTTTCAACTAAGAATTTTTTGAGTTGCGATTTAAAATGGTTTATGTTGGTCATGCTTTTTAAAGTTTTTGGTAGTTTATTGAAGATTTTTGGACACATGCCGAGACAACTCTTTGAGAAAAGTGCAGTATTGTGTTTTTTTGATTTTAGTGTGCTTTGGTGACGTCTAGTATTAAGTTTTTCAAATTTAGACATATTTTCCTTAACAAATATTGATATTTCATAAATATAGAGGGATGGAAGCGTAAGTATTTTTAAACTAACGAAAAATGGTTTGCAACTTTCGGTGGTTTTTAAGAAACATATGGCTCGAAGACATTGTTTTTGGGCCTTAAATGCCATTTCTCTATTGGTAGAGTTGCCCCAAAATATTATGCCGTAACGAAGAGTTGTGGAGACATATGCATGATATGCAGTAAGGACAGTATTACGATGTGCAACCTTATTCAAATTGTGTAAAGCATAGCAAAATTGATGAATTTTTTTTATCATATTCTCCATGTGTGTATAAATTAAAATTATGTCTGTGTCTCATACATAATGGATGTAAGAATGGGTCCCGCGGTACTAAGGAGCTGCTCCTTACAGACATGACCATCAGCCAACAGGTTCGTAGATCCCGGAAGGATTTGTCGACTTATTGGATAGATTATAAGAAGGCCTATGAGTCCACATACATGGCTCATGAGCGTGCTGGAGTTGTACAACATAGATGCAACTCTGCGCACCTTCCTGATGTCATGTATGGGGCAATGGAGGACGGTCCTTCTCTATTCAGGTCTAGGCTACCGGTTGAGAAGGGATGGTTAGGCGATATCTCACCTCCTTTACATGGATGACTTGAAACTCTTTGCCCCCAACAATTTGCGACTGATGGAGCTGAAGGTAACAGAAACGTTCAGTAGCGCCATCCGGATGGAATAATATTAACATTTAGAGAAACAGAACGTTGCTTCAAATAAAGCCTGCATGAACGAATGAAAGAATGCTATTTTCGTTTCTTATCTGTGGATCTTATTTATACCATAAACCTTCTTTGGTACTAGCTCCTAGCTCGAAAATCTTCGTTTTGTAATCGGAACACATTTTGAGCCTGGTACTAGCTTTATTACCGTAACAATCCTAGACGCTTTAGTCTCGGTTTAAACCAGTACCCTAACTGCGTAATGCACGATCAATCACAATTTGTTTCGATTTGAAACAAATTGCTAATCTGTTGTTATGAAGCAATGCTTCATAAGTTGGAAAAAAAATTGCTCAACAACGCAATTATGTAACGCAGTGAATGTTGTTGAACTGTCAAAATGAAACAAATTTGTCATAATCGTTTATGAAAATGAGTTACGCAATTAGGGTAAGTACTGTACAAACAGTTTTTTTTGATAAGACGGCTTATGTTAGAATAATCTTAAAATCTCATGATTTCATGAAATAGTCATTTAATGAGATCATATGAACTTTGAAAAATACCTATTATGCCGGACGGCCCGCGGCGGTGACGCGGTGTATTCCACATTTAAAATTTTAAAAAGACTATGCAGTTTGGCGGGATATTGTCTGGAACCTGTACAGGAATTCAAAATCTCTTTAAAACTACTATTTTTTACTTTCCCTTATATTCAAAATGAAAAGTAGAGTGTCAAAGTCATCAATTCCTACTCGGACTATAGCCGCCTTCGCTACGCTCGAGCGTCTTAATACCTCGTATGGAAATTGATTCCTTTCGACCCTCGTTTACAATCTAGATACTATTTTACAGCCAACTGCCACAACACACTAACAAAATTATTGGTCGTCAAGTGAAAATTGTCACAGCCGTACCCAGTCTACCTTATTTTCTGACTACGTTGCAATCACTGAATTGGCTAAAAAAAAGTCGAGCCCACCGCGTACTTGTAGCTTCATACCTAAAATGCACCAATTTGTATTCATCTGTGCCAATAGTTCTAAAAGACGTCTGAATAAATTTAAAAGCGTAGCTTTGAATTTTTTTTCGCACTACTTTTAGGCAGGCAAATCACACACATCCAGGGTGGCAGGGACATCGACGCGAAAACTGTTACCATTGATTCAGTACATGATTCTGAACCCCCTCTGCGTTGAAATTTTTCGTCACTTTCCTATGAAACAACAGATTTTTTAAATAACCCACGAATAATGAACAACAGATTTTTTTAAAATAACTGACGAATAATTTCAACGGTTCAGAACCAACTACTGAATCCATGGTAACCGTTTTCGCGTCGATGTCCCTGCCACCCTGTATACACAGGTTACACAGGTTAACAATTATTTTTACTCCCGCAGAATATCTCAAAGTCAAAGTAAACTTACTTGAATTTATATCTATCTATAGCAGTAGACATATGCCTAGGCTGTCGCGTGCAGGAATACAAGTTCCTTGTGTCCAGCGGCAACAGGTCAATGTCGTGGAAGATAAAGCACTGGAACCCGCCAGGCCTCAATTTCTGACTCTCCAAGAAACCCACGTTCATCAGCTTCGCGTGATTGAAGTGTGCCGTACCTGGGGACAGTCATGGATTTAGATTTAAGTTGATTAAAAACAGTGCGTGTTTTCCAACACGCACAATGATGGGTTCCATAGTAGTGATGAATTTATCCCAAAAACAAACTTAACTTTAAAATACAATAGACGTGGATATATTTAGTAACCTGTTCCGCTTAGCTATTTCTAAAGGGTCTTAAAAAAACCTTGAAAGAAATCAACACGTGTTTCACCTCTCAATGAGGCATCTTCAGGATGACGATTGACTTTTCGCGAACTCGAACACGGCGTGTTGCCACACCAAGCGCTGAGCGCAGACGTCAAGGTCACGCCTAAATCAATTTACTATCTTTAGCTTAACTTTGTAGTTGAAAAACATGTTCTCCCATACATCGATATACGTCACAGTCAATTTCTCCAACTGCAAATGTAAGTTTGAAATCGCAAAAAATATTTTTTTATATGATAAAACTACAAATTAACAATTTTCGGACTTTTTCCTTTACTTGTGCTGTGAGAACTTGCTTCCTGCCAAATTTCATGATTCTAAGTCAACGGGATGTACCATATGTAGAGGTTTTGATTTATTTGCTATTATCAAAATTTGTCGCATAAAAGGCCGTATCTTTTTATTGCGTCAACTTAGAAGCTTTATTTTGTTAGAAATCCAAGGTACCGTACACGGGACAGGTGTTTGATACTAATTTCATCTTGATATCTTCACGCATTCCTGAGAAAAAGGGTCTTGTCAGACTGACAGACGTACAACAAAGTGATTAGGATCACTTCGTAAGGGTTCCGTTTTTTCCTTTTGAGATACGGAACCCTAAAAAGATAGAATAAGAAGAAAAGAGGGTTAGTATTATAATAAAACGAGCGACCTTACAGGCTTATGATATGTAACATCTGACACTACCTTGGTAGTAAACAACATTAAAGGGGCAGGGCTTCGTCAAGGTCATTTCTGACGGCCAACACTAGAACCGCGCGCGCCCATTGGTCAAATCAAATAGCGCGCGCTTCCCCGACTTCCTGTTACACACTTCCTTCCCTTTTCACGAAATCACTCCCACAGATTGCAGGAAAGCGAGAGGAAAGAGAAACACACATTGCAGGAAAGCGGGAGGAAAGAGTTACATTTTAAAAAAACTTATGAAACGTTTTTGAGTGGCAGAGAAGCAGGCGGTCCACTTCTGCCGGGGTTGCGAAGAAGTCCAAAAGGGAGATCACGGCCCCCGGCAACATGGCAAACGAAGGAACACGGATGGGTTTTATAGTCAGTAAGAGTTTGACACGCCCTCTCGCTCCGCCCAGAGCGGGAGAAGTTATTCTGAAATCAATTTAATTTACACTTATGTTTTGGAAAAAATTGAGAAACAAAGAACTTTACTGACGAAATATTGTACACAGGGTTGCAGGGACATCGACGCGAAAACTTTTACCTTGGATTCAGTACATGATTCTGAACCATGCGTTGAAATTTTTCGTCGGTTATAAAAAAAAAAATCTGCGGTTTCATAGAAAAGTGCAACACCTACGCGCTCAAAATGTATGGAACAGCTTATTATAGTAAGCCACTGTTGATTATTGTTTCCTACTTAATGAGTGGCGTATGTGATATGCTGCTCGCTCTGCTAAGCCTTGTGATAAACCCATAAAACTTTACATTTTAATTATTATGTAAAATCATCAAAATATACCAGTTTTATATACACATTGACATTGTTAAAAATTATATTCAAAATGACATGATTACTTTGTAAAGTATTATATTATTTTAATTAATAATTGTGAATGTGAGGACTATGTGAATATCATTATTATTTTTATTTCTCAGCTAGTTTTAATGATGGTCTGGCAGTTTGAGTAGTTTATGCGGCCTACCCAAATGTCCTTTTTTTGGTATTGTTCGTAGAGTTGAGCTCCACGATTACTGACAAATGCTTGCACTGACTGGACAGGTCCACTCAAATCTGTGTGGTTCTTTCCTCAAAAGACCATTTCAGACACTAATTTACATGGTCCTCATATGGCCTGACCAAGATTATGTCTGGACTTCAAAAGAGACTGCGACCTCTGAGTTTGTTTCGGCCTTTCTTCTCAGAGTGTCGGCGTTTCCTATCTGACTACAGATAGGAAACGCCGAACTAAACTAGCTTATTTTTAATAATTTTTTTTTAATATGACGTGTAAAAGTGATTCCGATATCCTATTACAGAATAAACAATTTCATTTCATATAAATACTGTTTTTTTATTATTTACAAGCCTTTTCAAAATAAAAGTTTTGCTGAAAAATAATTCCCTTAACCATAATTTTTGTAATGACGTATTTATAGTTATTACCAATTTTCAACTCTATGTTCCTCAACAAAATGTTTATTTTGATTGGGCTAGAACGGCTAGACATTTCAATAAGTAATTAAAAAAGTTTTAATGACCATAAGATTTCGAGACTGATTTTATGACTGTAATTTAAAACGCGATTTCGTTGTTTTCATTATCTTCTGTGAAATAGCCCTAATATTTCACGTTTGTTATTTTTTTGTGACATTGTTCATTTTTGCAACGGTATTCGTTTTTGTTTCATTTAGGCAACTGTACAAAAGTTTTGAAAATCACCCAGGATACTTTTATCCTGATATTTCTACGGGATCGAAACTTATACGGGTGAAACCGAGGGGCGCTGCTAGTGTACTAAAGGTACACCTCTGCCTAACCCTCCGGGGATTACAGCGTGATGATTTTGTGAGGACAGGAAATAAAATACTTTACCTTTTTGCTCCACGATGTAAATTCCGTATTCAATTTGTTGCTTCATCAAGAATGGGTGCATGTGATTTAAAAAAATTGCTAAATGCTTTTGACGGTCTCTGGAAATAAATTAAACATTTAGAAAGAAATAAAGAAAAAACGTTTATTTGCGGTAAACATGACGCAAAAAAAAAGTTTAAAATACAAAAATGAGAAATAGGTTGGGGGAAGCATGCGTCACATCCACGCAAATCGGCTATCGCTCAGCATTATGCTGCGGCCCTGTGCAAGACTGGCCCAGCGCTGGTTTTCAGCGACAGCCGGGCGCCGAATTAAGGCGAAAGCGCCAGGGTAGCCCGCGAAATTCAATTTTTTTAAGGTTTTTTGCAATTTGCTGGTCAGTATTAAGTTGTACGTTGATTAATATACGATTCGCGGCCGTAACAAATATGTATTTACAGAATTATAATCATTAAAGTCATCAACACAACTCTCTAAGACCACGTAAGTCCAAAGAATAACTGTTTCATGAAATCATCATTCTTTGGACTTACGTGGTCTTGGAGAGTTGTGTTGATGACTTTAATGATTATAATTCTGTAAATACATATTTTTTACGGCCGCGAATCATATTTTGATCGATGTACAACTTAATACTGACCAGCAAATTGCGAAAAACGTAAGAAAATTTGAATTTCGCGGGCTACCTTAGCGCTTCCCCCTTAATGACGTCGACCGGTGCAGCAAACAAATATTTAGACGCTGTACCAGTACAGCGTACTTAAAGAAAAATAATTTATTAAAATTAAAATGTGATTCAATATATTAAATAGATATAAAAAAAGAAATAGACATGCTTTATTTTAAGTTACGAGAATATCATCCTCAAAAAACGTTTTACGTTTTATATGTGGCAACATTTCGACGCGTCTTATTTGGCGTGCACCCAACAATAATTTAAAGGTTTATTACCCGACTGCCCCAGAATGTCGGTATATATGTTTTTATCTTTGGCACGGTCTGTAGTCTAAAGGCCTTGATGGATTTTAACACAATATGAGGTGTCGTTAGATTCGTCTTAATTGTGGAAGTGACTTAAGCTATTTAATATTTTTATATTACATCTGCAAATACAAAAAAAAGGAGGGAAGGTTTTTTAAAATAAATGACAAAAATATTGGTTTCAAATAAAAGTTAGTAATGAGTCAATTCCAAATATATATTAATAAAACTAAAAAGCTTGAAATAAAGAAAATTATTTAATATAAAAAAAAAAAAAAAACAAAAAACCCGACTGCAAAAACACATAACTGAAAAGATAAATCTAATAACCGGAAATATGGTTTAGTTTTATACATATACCATATTGTATACTTTCGTTTGTCCGGCTTGCGATACCAAAATTCTATAGGTTATAATGCTTGTTTTTCTCTTTTCAGTTATGTGTTTTTGCAGTCGGGATTTTTGTTTTTTTTTTTTTTTTTTTTAATAATCGTTGCCTTAGTTTTATTTTATCTGTGACATTGCTTAAAGTTAAGTGACGTTCAAATGTCAAAAACATACGGTTAAACAGTTGTTAATCATTACCTAACTTATAGTGCCCTTGCTGTAGGTACTGTAAGCGTGGGGCGCGTCTACATTCATTCATGATTTACTTTATTAAAGCGACACTAAGCGACGCTAATGATTTTATACTGAAGATGACGTCTAAACGAGTAGTGTTAATGATTTGGAAAAAAATATATGTTAAATAAATTAGAGCATTTTCTTAATAACTTAATCTGTGAATATTTTATATTATATTTAAATTACATAGTGTAATTAATTTGTGAAGTTATATCTAACGCGGATAAAAAACTGAGAATCGTGCAAAAACTATCAAGCGTATTTTTCTGAAAACTTCACCATTTTAAAGATAATTTAATTATGTATCTATTAGTATATGTGTTTCATTAGAATACCTCTTGTTTTACGTATAATAAATTAATAATGCGTCTAATTTGGGACAGCGCGATTTGGGCGAGTCCTATTATTGGCTGGCCGTACGACGCGTTGCGTGAGCTTAGTACAGAACACGCAAGCTAACCACTCAAGCTCACTGGCATATATTGGCGTTGTAACCGTCATCTCAATAGTCTCTCTCTTTCAAATTATACCATCTTTTATAAAAGTGACGTTAGATTTTTTTCCTCGTGTATGATTTATTTTACAAAATTTAAATGTTTTGTATAATAAGTGATGATAGTATTATTGAGGAACAAAATCGTAATCATCGTTATTATAATCATTCTGGCGTTCACAGCTGGACATAGGCCCCCAAGCATCGTCATCGTAACAAACGTCTATGCTCCTCGCAAGCAACGGATTCCCGCGAACTTCACCGGGTCATCGGTCCTCCTTGTGGGTTTGTGGCGACATCTACATCACCATATGCGAACTACGCATCAAAGATCTGACGTCACACAAAGCCTGCATGGCGCAGTTAGAGTTTGCCGCGCAAACACCATATGCAGGGTGGCAGAGACATTGACGCGAAAACTTTTACCATGGATTCAGTACATGATTCTGAACTCCCCTGCGTTGAAATTTTTCGTCGGTTATTAAAAAAAAAAAACTGCTGTTTCATAGAAAAGTGCAACACCTACGCGCTCAAAATTTATGGAACAGTTATTAAAAAAAAAAAAAAACAATTTAAAATTTCAACGCGAATGTTCAGAATCATGCACTGAATCCATGGTAACAGTTTTCGGGTCAAAGTCAAATCATTCATTTCAAATAGGCCCATGTATGGCACTTTTGAACGTCAAAATTTACAAAATAATATAATTGATTCTAGTCACCCCTTCCAAAAGGTAGTTTTCGTATGGAGAAGAATGAGCAAGAAACTCCACCATTACTTTTTTAAATGGCCGGTCGATGGCCACCCTGTATATAACTTCCTCGACATTAATCGTTGGGCAGTTGCCTGCTAGACACAACACCCGTCTGGTCGGAGGATCCTCCCTTTTCTATAGAGAATGGGAGAACTTTATACCCTGTTCCTACGCTACATCTTTCGGTACCTAGTAGCTACGTGATAAAAATATAGAAAAAAAAAAACGAGCTAGCCTTACAATTTTCGTATGTCATGTGTACCATCTGACATCACACCTCGGTAATAAGCAACATTAAAGGGCCTCGTCAAGGTCGTTTCTGACCAACTCTAGCACCGCGCGCGCTCATTGTTCAAATCAAATAGCGCGCGCTCATTGGTCAAATCACAGCGCGCGCTTCCCCGGCTTCCTGTTACACACTTCCGTCCCTTTTTCGAAATCACTCCCACAGATTTGATTATTTAGATTTTGTTTTTGATTTTATTTGCAGGAAACCGAACGGAAAGATGTTACACATCACCTTAAATAACTGTAGCACTAATGCTATAAATGTTTACAATAACTGTACGAAGGAGGAGCCATGTGTCACTATGGGGAATAGTGTGGGGTCCACAAGTAGTAGGATCTCATTGCCTGGTGATAGCATGGGAGTCTTGGGGCTCACTCTGGATGTTAATTTAAATTTAAATTTAAACTAGATAGTAAGACAATAGAAGATACAAGTAACACTATAGTTATACCTACCAACAACAAGGTGTCTTCTTGCTCTCAAATGGTTAATTGGAAAAAAGAGTCTAAGCAGAATTCCTTGAAATTATTTCATCAAAATATTCAAGGTTTTTCTGCAAAACAATTAGAAATTGAATTATTTTTGGAAAAAACAAAGTTTGAAATTATTGGCTTAACTGAACATTGGTTGAAAGAATATGAAATGCTAATAAATTATAAAAATTATAGTGTGGGCAGTTGTTTTAACCGAAAATCTCTCCTGCGTGGGGGTTCACTAATCTTGGTTAAAAATTCCATTAAATTTAAGACTCGTAAAGATATAGTTGATCTGTCGGTTGAACATATCGTCGAATTGTCCTGTGTTGAGCTAGATAAGCATGTTATAGTGTGCGTTTACAGACCCCCAAATTATCAAAACTACTCCATATTTGAGTCAGTAATGGAAGATGTTCTAGCAAAACTTGCATCGGGAAAAAAATCACTAATTATCTGTGGTGACTTCAATATTAATATCTTAGAAAATAGTTCAAATAGTAGTCGATTATTAAGTCTCTTTAAATCATTCAATTTATCAAATGTGTTTTCAGAACCAACCCGCATAACTACAAATACTGCTACATGTATCGATAATGTTTATTGTTGTTGTGACTACTTACATAAAGCCATTGTAAATTATCTCCCTTCTGATCATAGTGGTCAAAGGGTTACTTTCAAGTCCATTACACCATTACAAAGAATTCAGATACAATCTAGACAAATAACAACCAGCAATCTAAGTAGATTTAATAATAACTTAATTAGTAAGTTAAGTATACCGGGTCATATTATAAAAAATGCAAATGAATTATATGAGGAATTCTTTTCGGTAGTGCGCACCGAGTTCAATAATACTTTAAAAAAGAAAACTAAAACTATTTGCCCAAATTTTTTGTTCAGTGATTGGGCAACCAAGGGTATTAGGAAAAGTAGGGAAAAATTGT
Organism: Omphaloscelis lunosa; assembly: GCA_916610215.1. Lineage (NCBI taxonomy): Eukaryota > Metazoa > Arthropoda > Insecta > Lepidoptera > Noctuidae > Omphaloscelis > Omphaloscelis lunosa. Next base: position 8,439,365 of record OU744270.1, read on the forward strand.
TTGAGCTGTATGGCCTTAAGCCTTATATTAACTCTGAAACTTTTAATAAATATGTTGCTACTTACTCTAAAACTTTTAAAAATACCTGCAAGGTAGCTAAAGCCTTGTACATTAGCAACAAGATCAAATCAGCCGATAATAAAATAAAGACTGTTTGGAAAATTATCAATGACGAGACTAACAGGAATAAAAGACATAATAATGATTTCACACTAGAAACTTCAAGTGGTCTCATAAGCACTAACAAAGAAGTTGCTCAAGAATTCGTAAATTTCTTTACCAGTATTCCACTTATAACTACTGAAACCTTAAATTCCTCGCCCTCGCGTTCTATTGATTTATTAAGAGCAAACGTTTCATCCTGTCCGATTGAATTTAAATTCAAACATATAAACCCTATAACAGTAATAAAAGCTTTCAAGCAAATAAAGATCAAGTTAACCGAAGATCTATGGGGAATGTCTATCAAAGTTTGTACCTCTATTATTGAGACTATAGCGCCGTACTTAGCCTTAATATTTAATTTGTGTGTGGATCAAGGAGTCTTCCCTGATCTAATGAAATATAGTAAGGTAATACCACTTTTTAAATCGGGGGACAGTAAAGACACCAATAATTATAGACCCGTATCCGTATTGCCGGTTTTCAGCAAGTTGTTTGAAAAAGTAATGCTTAATCAAATGCTCAATCATTTTAACACCAATAAAATCTTACATGAGCAACAGTATGGTTTCACCAAAGGGCGTTGTACGACTGACGCCGGTGTCACCTTATTAAAGCACATATTTACGACGTGGGAAGAGGCCCAAGACGCCATAGGAATTTTTTGTGACCTCTCCAAGGCATTTGATTGCGTCGTCCACGAAACCTTAATCTCGAAACTTGAGCATTACGGACTTAGAAAACTTGCGCTTAGTTTAGTAAAATCTTATTTAAATGGTAGACAGCAGCAAGTTCAAATAAATGGTGTCAATTCACTTGCTTTAAAAGTAAAAATGGGTGTACCACAAGGATCGATATTAGGTCCTTTCCTCTTTTTAGTATATATTAACGATCTGCCCCATTTGTTAAAAACCCAACCGCAAATGGTGTTATTTGCTGATGATACTTCCTTAATTTTTAAAATTAATAGACGTGCATCAAATCTTGACGACGTAAATAACGCCCTGTTGCAAGTCCAAAATTGGTTCACTGCTAATAATTTAGTATTAAATGGTAAAAAAACTAAATGCATAACATTTTCTTTACCAAATGTCAAAAGTAGTAATTGTGAGATAGTATTGAATCAAGAGAGACTAGAATTTGTCGATAAAACTGTTTTCCTGGGGATCACGCTCGACTCAAGGCTTCAATGGGGTCCTCATTTAACATCCCTTTCAGGACGGCTAAGTTCAGCAGCATATGCTGTGAGAAAAATACGTCAATTTACTGATGTAGATACCGCGAGGCTAGTCTATTTCAGTTACTTTCATAGTATTATGTCCTATGGTATTTTACTATGGGGTCGGGCTGCAGACATCGAGTCTATTTTTATTCTGCAGAAAAGAGCCATCAGAGCCATATATGGCCTCCGCAGGCGCGACTCTCTAAGGGAACTGTTTAAAGATATTAACATCATGACGGTACCTTGTCAATATATATATGAAAACATTATGTACGTAAGGAAAAATCTACATCTTTTTAGTAAAAGAGGTGCAAGACACAATTATATCACTAGAAATAGGGACCAATTAGTTCAACCAGGTTTCAGATTGGCTAAAGTGGACTCATCTTTCATGGGGTACTGTTTAAAATGTTACAATAAAATACCTCCCCACATACTTCAACTGAATGAAACGAAATTTAAATCTTATATAAAACGCACACTATGCAGCCAAGCATATTATAATTTGGGGGATTACATCGCTGATATAAATGCTTGGCTGAACGCTGGTCCTGCTCCACAAGGGCGCATAAACTAATTGATTAGCATTGGGAAATACTGTTGGAGTTGCTGAAGATTTAGAAACTACTCATCTTTGCATTGTATAAATTCAATCCCTTTCAAATTGTATAATTTCATAACATGTGTGAGTACTATGTACCTACTTTAAAGCTACCATTTACTAGGTACGTCTTTCATTGACTTGAATGTGCCCTTGCGGCTGACAATATGTCATGCTCACTCTAATGTCTCGCTGACGGTGGCGTGTGTGTTGGATCATTTAGCTCCCTTCAAAATGGTTGAGCTGAATGGTGCTAATCCATACGTCATGTTCGTGAACGGGCGCTGTCAGTAGGGACTGGTCATCTTCTAGCTGCCATGGCTTTTTTAATTTGATTTTTGAATTGTTTTATTTTTTATTACGGACGCTTTTATCGTTGTGCATCGTTCTCACATTTATAACTTTAACATGAATGATGTAACCAATATTTTGTAAACATATTGTGATTTAAAAGAGTGTCCATGGAGTTTCTTGCCCGTTCTTCTCCATAGGTACCAACTACGCTTTGGAATGGGCAACTAGCTTCATCTTTCTGACTGACCGACCCCTTGACAATTCAAAAGTGCCTGTAATTGGTTTATTTGAAATAAATGCTTTGAGTTTGAGTTTGAGTTTGAGTTCAAAAAACGAGCGAATCTTACAGAAGTCGCATATGATGTGTACCATCTGACATCTCACCTTGGTAATAACCAAAATTAAGGTTATAAGCAACCTTGGGCCTCGTCAAGGTCGTTTCTGACAGGTAACTCTAGCAACGCGCGCGCTCTTGGTTAATTTTTTTCACGAAATCATTCCTATAGATTGCAGGAAAGCGAGAGGAAAGAGGTAATGTCAAAAATGTTGATGATACCTGTATGGCACAAGAATAGCAACTTTATGCCTGGCTTTGCAGTTTGGCGGAGTATACCAACCCCCCCACTGCACTTCGGGGAACTTCTTCTCCACGTCTTCCAGTTCCATGGCAGTTTTGCTGGCTGGTACGGGACCTGTGGAGTCATTAGTGCGAAATTATTATTGTTTTCGGTTCCGTACATCCGTATATAAAAAAGGGAACCTTTATAGGATAACTCATGTGTCTGTCTGTCTGGCTGGTTGTCTTTTTGTCTGGCTGTCACAGTCAATTTGCTCCGAATCTATTGGACCAATTTAGTCGAAATTTGGTACACATATTAATTTCTGTGACCAAAACACGGACGTGTAATGTAAGTTGATAAATTCATTTTGAATATGGGGGTAATTTTTCGGGGGTAAAAAGGAAAATTTTAAAAAAGTTTTGCAAACTGTACTGTGTGACATACCAAACGAAAGGGCGAGGAACTCAATAAAAAAAATTAAAATATTTTGTTGTTAAGTATGAATAAAAAAATAGTCTAATTAGGATTTAAGTCAACCATTGCATATTTTTAGAATGTATTTTGTTGTAAATATGCATTTTAAGCACTTAGGACAAAGACATATCCTAAATCAGGGAGTGTGGTCTAGATCACTTCGTGTGGAACCTCAGTGCATTCATTTAAAAAATTAAAAAATAAATTTAAACCTCTAAGTGTGGTTATAAATCGTTTCTAACAAAAAAAGACGGTTTAAAACCAAATGGTTAAAAACTATTAAAACCCGTTTTAAGTACATCTATAATTAAATCTGATTAATGAATGAAATAGGTGCACTCATGGGCGCCGGGAGGGTGGTGCAAGGGGGTGGTTGCACTTGCAACTCCCTGGCTTCAAAATAAAATATGGGTGTTAAAACATTCAGAACTAATGAAATATCTGAAAATCTAATAATAAAGAACTTAACCTGTTCGAGATGAGATCCTAAAGTTTTTGAGCTCGCTTAGCTCGCTCCTGCATTCTGCAATCTCTAAATTCTAAAGCTTCTGTGCATTAGTCGACAAAGTACCAAACTCCTATTTCTGAAAATCGAATCGGCCCTAGGTGGCACATACGTAGATTTTAATTATTTAGGCGGCCATAAAGCTATTTTTAGAACAACAATATAATAATGATTTAACCGTTTACTCAGGTAGTAAACAGTTCCAGGTATAAAACGATACCCCTTCCAACGGTCGTCGATGCGCATGAGGCCACCCTCAAGTAGTCGGAATTCGATAGTCACTTAACGTGTACGTGTCTGTTCTCGACAGCGCTCCCAAACTAACAACTTCTAAAGTGCATAATTATTGTCGGAATAATTGTTTTCAAGTGAAAGTTATGGATTGCAATAATTCAGGTAAGAACCTATGTTTTACATCAATAATATACTTGATTATCGTTTTTCTTAATATACTTTTAATTTGTCAAAGATAGCTCTATCACATGTGATTTATTTTTTGTATTTTAAAAGTTTATAAGGTTTTTTAACTTACTTCAGGGTCCGTCCGGGTAATAATTTATTTATTTCTCAATACTTAACATATTTGTCCATATAACGAAAAAATAATTAGCCGCGGAAACCCGCGCTTTTCAAAATTGTGAGCAACTAAATGTTTCAAGTCAAAATTGAGCAAAATACCATTTTGCTGCTTTTTTATTTTAAATCAATTTACTTTTTGTTTTAGGTCCATCTGGTGCTTCGGGTACTAAAGTAGTGACTCGGAAATATTTGTTTGACCAGATACAAAAACAAAATTTCTCAAGCTTAAGTGAAAAACTCGATTTTTATGAAAATTATCTCTTAAATCGTTATGGACACATACTAAAAATGACAATGGTAGACGGCAAAGTGTGCAACGCTGTCCTGCCACAGGCACGAAATCAACCTCGCAGTGCTATATCTGTGGAGCTACATCGAAAAGCTTCAACGACTTGAGCAAAAGAAACGAAGTAAACCCCCAAGCTCTAGAATTCGGCTTGTCAGTGTTGCATGCTAAAATTCGGCTTTTCGAAAGCATACTCCACCTAGCCTATAAATTACCTGTAAAAGAATAGAGAGAGAGAGGAGAACCGAAGAAGAAAAGGCATTGGAAGCACAACGAAAGTCCGAAATCCAAATAAGATTTCGTAACGAAACTGGACTACTCATCGATATGCCAAAGGCTAACTTAGGAAATACTGCAATGATGGCAACACAAGCAGGAGGTTCTTTGAGAATCCGGAACTGGCATCTGAGATCACAGGAATTAGCTTTGAACTGATCTATAGATTCAAAATTATATTGGAAACAATGTCAAGTGGTCACGAAATTAATGTCACAAAATATGACCAATATGCTTATGATACTGCGAGATTGTACGCAGAGCTGTACGGGTGGCATCCAATGACTCCCACCATGCATAAAATATTGATTCATGGTGGGAAAATCATAAGCAGTTCGCTACTTCTTATTGGCCAATTATCGGAGGAGGCTGCAGAAGCCCGGAACAAGCATTTCCGGTCATACCGACTTAACTTTGCTAGAAAGTTTTCGAGGGAGGAATGTAATTTAGACATATTTTTAATAGGCTATTATTAACTTCGGATCCCCTAATTAGCTCCAGCAGACAAATAAAAAAACCTCCTCGCAAAGCATTCCTTCCAGAAACAATAGAAATGTTGATGTCTGCCGAACCAAATAGAGAGTCAATGGAGGAATGCTCTCAAAGTGACAGTGGTATTTAGTTTTGTTTATGTTTATATAGGTGTAGGTTGTAGGTGTAGGTGTAGGTGTAGGTTGTTTATGTTTATATAGGTGATGTAATTATACCTTACTTTTATTCATTTAAAATATTATTTGAACTTTGTTTTACTTTTTTGAAAATTGCTACTATATTTGTGTATAAAACTTGTGTAATTAAATAAAGAAAAAATATTTTTGAACTTAAAAGGGTTTATTTTAATTTAATATAGTATGTGGAACTAATTAAAACCAAAAAATATTTTTGGCCGCCTAAATAATTAAAATCTACGTATGTGGGTGGGGTCCTAACATTATCGAGCTTGCTTCGCTCTTACATCCTACTCTATCTAAATTCTTAAGCTTCTTTGTTTATGTCAACACAGCTAGAGCTACGTCCGATCCGAATCCGAATTCAAGATCCGAGTGCAATCCAAATCGCAACCCCTTACAAATAGTATTACTATGGTTACTTCGGACCGTTTTTTTTTTGGATTCGGATCAGACGTAGTGTGTAACCGCTCTTAGTCATCTTTCAAAATAAAATGTATCCATTCGAGGCGAGATGGAAAAATCTCAGTTTTAAGCTTTTACGCATACTAAAGTCGGCAAAGTTAAACCTTGTATGAATGGACAAACGATACCCTAAAATATCCGAGATGAACTGCAAAAATGATCGAGCTCGCTTCGTGGAAGCTGAAGATGGGTTGCATCTGAAAATAAACCTGCCACCGCCCATGTGTACACTAATGGACCAATGTAGTCTTACCTAAATCAATCATACCCTCACACATCGGCAGGGTTACTGGAGCAGAGTCACTCTTATTCACGACTTCACTCCTGTTCTTCATCCCATCCAATATCTTGGTGATCAGCATAAAAATAGGAGTAATCTCGTTTTGTGCAGAACTGATAAGAATGAAAAAAAAAAACGTTCATTTGCGATAAACATGACGGTGGCGTTGTTCATATCTTTCACAGACTTCGTTCTCATCATATTGAGGCACAGATGAATACAGATGGTTCACTCCGCAAAATCATTTAAATAAAAAGCGATTTTTGCTTCGACATAATAAAGTGCAATTCAGGTCGCAAAGTGCTAATTACCTACAGTTATATACATCTAGAAGTTGCCTCTCATTTCTATCGCGTAACTCTTAGATCTTCTAACTACGTTACACCCACTGAATTGGCCCGACAAGACAGGCCCGCCGCGTACTTGTAGGTTCATATGCGGAGTGAACCATCAGTATTCAGCTGTGATTGAGGTCGATGGACCTTCGCATCACGTTTGACAGTGTGGTTTTTTTCCAGTTAAATTCAAAGCTGCAGTTTCTGTATACCCTTCGGCATAATTCGTAGTCATAAAATCTGTGAAGGAGATTTTTAATGAAGCTGGTGTTCTTTCGACGTTTCTGGAAAAGATAAGACTGGGTAAAGGTGGGTATAGACGTCGGCACTTGCAAAATCTCACCGCGCGATTTTTATTCGCGCGGTTTATGTTCAATGTGCGGCAATTGCAATTAACACACATTCTCGCGATTTTTCTCAGTTCTATGCAGATCTCAGATAAGACGCATGTCTAAATAGACAACAGAACTAATCAAATATTAATCCAGTTACTTGATATTTAATAGAATATCGAGAGCATTCGCCGTTTTGAAATTTTATCGAATCTCACTTCGAGCACGACGCTCGATGTTTTATTACAACCAGTACCCTAATTGCGTAAGTTATTTTAATAAACAAATTATAAAAAAAAAAATATAATATTGGCTCATTTCTCCGCTCCGTTGGCTCGCTCCGCTCTAGTGGACAGACAGCGTAAGCCGTGTGTACTACCTGATACTGATTCTTAGCTGCAACAGGAGTGTCATAAGCTAAAATCTGCTATAAAATGAATAAATAACATGTAGACGATGTACGGCGATAAAGATTCTTGCTTTTTGTAGAGTTCCGTAGTCAACAAAGAACTCTTGTAGTTTCGCCATGTCGTATGTCTGTCTGTCTGCGGCTTAGCTCAGAGTTTGAAAGCTGTAATTTGAAGTTGAGTACCTATAGCATTTACTTGTCCACTATATACCACCATACTGGAAATGTATATCAAGCTATAATTATCCAGTATAAGCTTATCTCGCATTGCATACAATTTCCGTGCAGTGAGCTGTCAGCTTATACTTAAAAAAAATACCTGGGAAAATACCTAGTTTGATATGTAGCCGTGTGTACATTGTGCTACCATCTGATATTATAATGCTAAACTGAGCCATCTGACATTATAATGGTGGTATATGAATAGTTTTATTTTTTTACCAAGTTCAGTGCCTAGAGGCCTCCTTTTTTTTTTTGTGTGTGGTAAATCATCAAATAACTTCTCCCGCTCTGGGCGGGGCGGGAGGGCGTGTCACACTCTTACTGACTAAAACCCACCCGTGTTCCTTCGGTTGCCCTGTCGCCGGGGGCCACGATCTCCCTTTCGGTTTTCTTCGCAACCCCTGCAGGCATCGGCCCTAGTGGACCCCTTCAATTTTGCTGACATCTCTTTGAGGCGCGCGTGGAACACAACGCGCCGTCGACCCGGGCCTGGTCCTTATCGGACGGTGAGCCACCCATTGCTCACCGCCCGCAAGCCCGCGCCTACGGTGGCCGGGAAATCGCCTCGCGATTCCCGACGCCCTGAGCGTCTCCTCCTGCGGCGGTTAGGGGCGTGAGGGCGCGAAATTTACCTCTCCCTCACGCGTTCCGCCTCCTGCTTCGCGAGCATTACCGCTTTGCAGAAGGAGGTGACGGCCTCCCATTTCCTCTCGCTCCGTACCATGGCCTGACCCAAGGCCGGCCGAGAGCCCTCCTGGAGGGTTCACCTAGTCGTATATGAAATGCTGGGAGCCCTCGCGGAGAGCTCATTTTAAATGTACGTTTTTCTAGGCGAATACATCATTATAAACCGTAAAATTTAATCTGATGTATATTTTAACAACGTTCACGGTTACAAATATTCACAAAAAATTTAAAAGGTTGGAAACTACTTATAGCAACAAAACCCCTTGAAAACACTGTTTTACTTCGTTTTACAGTGTTTTATAACAAAAATTTTAAACCTAATGCCGTTGACCGTCCGTGATAGTTAACTTTAGCGCAAACTTAACGCCGGGAACCCTCCCGGAGGGTACACTTGTAAAATGTTTGGTGGCATGGCGTATGAACTCGACGAAAATGGGTGGAATCGAAAGTGTTAAGAGCAACATCTTCCTTGCTTACCTGAGTGTAGGCCGCTTGGCGTTAAAAAGCGGCTGCTTGTCGTTGGACAGAAGAGTCCTGAGTGGAGACATGTTCAGGATGAACGCGAAGAGGTACTCGGCCACGAGGGCCAGCGTGAGCAGCAGTAGCAGGCGAAGGGCTTTTAACATTTTCATTTTTAATTAATAAATGGTAAGAATAAGAGCTGTACCCTAATTGCGTAACTTATTTTTGTAAACGATTACGACTATATTTTTTTTTAATTTTGACAGTTCAACAACATTCATTGCGTTATTTACGTTGTTGAGCAGGTTTTTTTTTGTCTGTTTCAAATCGAAAGGGATTGTGATTGATCGTGTTTTGCGCAATTAGGGTACTGTTATTTAACTATACAGAATGGATTTTTGAAATGGGGCAGCAACAGCAGGTGCCTTAATTCTAACTACAGGAAAACGGACTTAGGAGACTGTCCTTAATTTTTTGAGACTTTTTCATCTGTATTCACAGATTTTTTTTAAAGTACACTCACTAAGAAAATAGGCAGTTCACAAAAAAACTTCTTTTGATGCCAATCGATCCTGTTTCTTATAAGGATAAAAAAAACTTTATTGTACCAACTGAGGTTTGCGGACTAGAAAGTCAGAAATCGCAAATAACTTTTCCTATACATTTCGTAGGAAATGAGACTCCAACCTACTTCTTACGATCGGCAGACTGGCCTAAATAAACAAAAAAAAAATGTATATAAATTTCAAACAAATAAGCGTTACAAATAGTTAATTGATTCAGGCGTGACCTTGCGGAAATCCATTATAAAATGCAATTGAAGTGGATATATTTAGTAACCTGTTCCGCTTAGCTATTTCTAAAGAGTCTTAAAAAGACCCTGAAATAAATCGACACGTGTTTCACCTCTCAACGAGGCATCCTCAGAATGACGATTAACTTGTCGTGAACTCGAACATGGCATGTTGCCACACCAAGCATGGAGCGCAGACTCACGCAGTCTTTCAGTCAGATTTTTTAAGCGTTACAATTTAATTTAATTTAAGAACAAAATTTAGATAGTTTGTTGCTTTTGAAAAAACTTTTTCCATACAAAGGTTTTTTGAAACTGACTTTTGTAGTGGACAGGTTTTTTTAACGTTTCCCATACAAGTCTTCAAAATTATTTGAGGTAATTTTTGTCTCAGAACGTCGGAAATCACAAGCAATAAACTACCTTGTTCTATATAACGCGTATTCGCTTGAAGTTTAATTTTTTTTTGTTTTTTTTTCGGCTAGTCTGTCCATCATAAAATCCGGCCAAGTGTGAATCGGAGCACGCGCAATGAACGGTTCCGTAGTTAGGATGAATTTATCACAACTACAAGATCGATTAGCATCAAAAAAAGTTTTTGTGAAAAGTACTGATTTTCTTGGTGACTGTTATTTTTTTTTCAAAATCTGCGAATGCAGATCAAAATGTCTTAAAAAGTTAACGACAGTCTCTTAAGACCGTTTTCTTGTAGCGACAACGGTTAAGGTTCAGTCACCCCAAAGATTTTAACACGAACAAAGAACCATTTTATTGTCAAATTGCTTTTGCCCGCGGCTTCGTTCGCGTGGATGTCGGAAAATGTTCCACAGCAACGTACTACCGGAATTACCCTATGTGTTAATCCAGGTTATTAACTATATGTATGCCAAATTTCATCCTAATCCGTTCAGCCGTTTATGCGCAAATCCGGAACATACATCCAGACAAATAGACAAGTATTCTAAAAACTATATTTGGAGCATCAGACTCGTACCTACCTACACCTCGTAGCAATAAGGTTAAAAACTGAAAGCTCATAACAGGTGGCAGCACAGTTGTACGTCTTTAAACCGCCATTGTTGTGTTTATGTTTACTTTTGTGTCGATCACAAATAATACGAAAACTAGATAAAATATGTATGAAACTTGGAGTGTAGCACTATTAAAAGACGAGCTAAGGACCCCTGTCCTTAGCTCGTCTTTTAATAAGCATCTACCACTGGTAAAAAGCAGCTTTAGTGGAAAAGTCAAATTATGAACGTTTTATATTTTATAGGTTACTAGCTGCGCCCCGCGGTTTCACCCGCATAAGTCTCGATCCCGTAAAAATATCGGGATAAAAAGTATCCTATGTCCTTCTCTGGGTCAAGGTCTATCCACATCCCAAATTTCATCCAAATCCGTTCAGCCGTTTTAGCGTGATGTCGTGACCAAGGGAAATAGGGATTCATTTTTATATATATAGATTTGTGTTTGTTGACTTAAAGTTCGCTTTTTGTAAAAGACTGGAGGCGTACGATAGAAATAACCTGATCAGAGTTTAAAAACCAACTCACTTACTACACTACTTTACTATAATTTACATAATATCACATCACAAGTACGTTATGTAATGAAAACAGACTTAGTTCTCTTGGAAGCATCACCGTCTCGACTAAATATCGGATTCCAATTTTTTTCGGAGAGCTTTCTCCCCCCGTATTTTTGCAGTAAATAACTGCGCAACTGGGCTCAATAATTAATTATGCGTAACAGAAGTGGCTTGTTTACAATAAATGTATAAATAAAGCTGTCAAATTATACGACGCTGGAGATCAGCGCCATCTGAAGTGAGCAAGTGGTACGTAGTAAGGAACGTAGCGGCGGCGTCGAACGGTTCGCGTATTCCATTTTTATGTTCGTGATAACTTCTAAATTTAATGTCCGATTCGAATGAATTCAAAAGTATTTTGAAAATAAATTATAGTCTATGATACTTCCTCATAATTTAGCTTAGGTACTGTTGGTGAAAAAATTGTTAAAATAGGTCCCGTAGTTTCGGCCTTTAGATTCCATAACATTGTATCTACCGTTTGGGTACAAAACATAGTTCACAATTTATAGAAGAACAAGAATGTTATTGTTGTCCTCTTCATTTCATGCATGACGTCACTGACGTGTCATTTTATTTTATATTTTTGATTTGAAATACAAATAGGTACATCATGGATGTTCTTATCGAATGTTGCTTAGGCTGTTTAAGGTGGTCACTAACGTTGCGTGTAATTAACATTCCATGATTTTATTTTAAGCATTACGTTACAGTACTTCTCCTTCTTTTCGAGTCGATGGTAAATACGTACATGTATTCCATTCGCTTTTGTAGCCGCTCGAATGGTGCGTGTATTCGTACATGTAACATCTATTCAGGTGTATTGCTCGGTTTTCTGCATTCACTGGTGCAATGTTACGAATTGTAACATTCATGGGGCGCATTGTAATGCTCACCTGTACCCTAATTGCGTAATACAACACAATCACAATCTGTTTCGATTTGGAACATATTTCTAATCCATTGCTACATAAGTTGGAAAAAAAAACTGCTCAACAACGTAAATAACGCAATGAATGTTGTTAAATTGTCAAAATAAAACGAATTAGACATAATTGTTTACGAAAATAAGTAACGCAGTTAGGGTACTGGACAAATTCACTGTTATTTACGTGTAATGATTACACGTAGTTGCTCCCAGTGAGTGACTACCGTAAGAGATCGTTGTCATGACAATAATAATGTGTCAGTTTGACGCGTAAGAGTAAATGGCAACTGTCGATAACATCGCATTTTAAACTAAATACTTATTTCTAACACCTCTCGTAGTTGAACTTTTGACTTTTAGAATTATTTACCTTATTATTGAATGGAATTATTATTAATGGAATGTCTGGAATGTTTGCTGCGGCGCACACGGATGGCTTTCATGCCATCATGCGTAAGAAAAGAAAGCGGCTTCCTTACTACAACGCTTGCGTAACACTCGTAACAGTATCCTGAAAATGATTGCAGACCGGACTGCCCCATCCAAAGACATTGGGTAAAAATAGCATTAGGTTTGTGCTAATTAATTAATTATATTACTAACAACACTAACATAGCATGTGAGCACAATCTGTTACTAACCACTAACAACTTATGGACTAATTTGGGTCTGAAATAATGATATTTTATTTTATTTTATTTATTGAATGATTACTGTATATATATTTTTGAAAGTTATGTAGATTACCTTGTTTTGGTCAAAGGGTGTGTGAGCGTTCTGTTCTAGGTTCGGATTCTCACACTATTATGCACTGGATTGGAGGGCACTATTACTTGGTTCACTGAATAAAAACTCTTGATTACTTGTTGAATATTATTTACTGTTCACTTATGAGATCTGGATACAAAACTGAATAAAAACTAATACAAACGCCTATACTTATACTAAATTACATAGGCGCAAGTAGCGGCGGTACTGATTAATACTTAAAATAAGCTTACAAATGAAATAATTAGAAATAAATTGGCGATCTCACGCGATCCTAGGTCCACCAATCAGAGCGAGGCAGAGGCGTGTCAATGTCGGACAAGTTCGTACAAGTTCTGACAAGCTCGGTCAGGCTCAAACTCGCATCTCGACTTGACCTAGAATTGCGTACGATCATAACAGAGTTCTTATAACTAAATAATTATGTTTATAACATTGTTCTTGATCGATTTTCGTTACATATAATCATATTACTATATTATTAGTGGGCGTCCTGCACATTTCTCCCGCCGTGCGTCGTCCGTTCTGACGTCGCAGTTGTAGAAGCCGGTGCAGGTTCGCCGTGGTCGATCGATAGTACCACTATCTTTTTCACTGGACGTCTCAGGATACCTCCTTTCGTGGTCACGTCCACTGTGCGGACTACTCCATCTGGGCCAGGGAATGTAGCGCTGATGCGTCCTCTGATCCACATGTTTCTTGGGAGGTTACCATCTACGATGAACACTAGATCGCCTATATTGGGGATCACGCCTTTAGTGTGTGGTTCTCTACGATTCCGTAGTTCTGGGAGATATTCTTTAAGCCATCGGGCCCAGAATATATCGGCAAGCCTCTGGGCTGCACGCCAACTGGCTCGTAGACGTAAGTCGCTGTCGTCGAATTCTCCTGGTGCCGCGATGCGACCTGGACCGCCCAAAATGAAATGATTGGGTGTCAATGCTTCAGGATCCTCGTGGTTCACGGACACGTGCGTCAGTGGCCGGCTGTTGACAGTGTGTTCGGCCTCGATGAGTAGTGTGTTAAGCACTTCTTCGCTCGGGAATCGCTCGTTCAATGTGGTGGCTAGCGCTGTCTTCACAGACCTCACCATGCGCTCCCAGGCGCCTCCCATGAACGGTGCTCCGGGTGGGATAAAACGCCAGTCGATCATCTTCTTCGAAGCTTCTTCGGCCGTAGCCGCGAAGATGGCTGTTTGTAGCTCCTTTTCAGCACCGTGAAAGTTCGTTCCGTTATCGGACCATAGCTGTGTTGGACATCCTCGGCGTGCTATCATGCGTCGTAGTGCCATGATTGCCGAATCTGTGTTGAGCGATGCCACAAGTTCAAGGTGGATGGCTCGCGTCGTCAGGCACGTGAATAGAGCGACGTACCTCTTTTGATGACTACGTCCCACTGTAATGGTCAGGGGTCCGAAGTAGTCCAACCCGGCGTAGGTAAATGGTCTCTGGTGGTGTGCTAGGCGACAGGAAGGGAGATTCCCCGTCATCGGCTGAGGTGGAGAGGCTGCTTTTATACGACATCGCAGGCATTTACTTATGATGTTCTTGATTGTTGGTCGTAGACGGAGCACCCAATGTTGCTGGCGACACTCATTGACTATGGTCTCGGTGCCCGCGTGATGTAATTTGCGGTGGACGTGTTCGATCCACAATCGTGTCACAATATGATCTCCATCTAGTATCATTGGATTCTTTAGGCGTTCGGTGATGTCTGTCATAGCGGTTATTCTGCTCTTCAGGCGAATCTCTCCCTCTGTGTATTCTATGCACAGTGCGTGCAGACGACTGTTTCGTGATATGGGCTTCTTGTTGGTCAGAGCTTCTATCTCTTCTTGGAAAGATTGTTCTTGTGAAGCTCGCAGGATCAGACTTTCGGCGTGGTGTAGGTGCTCACCGGTGAGAGGCAGGTGATTGTTTGTGACCTCTCGCCTCTCTCTTGATTTGACTGACACTGACTGCTTACTTTTTCTCCAATCAGGGTCGTTGCTGCTGTTCTTCTTAGTTCTTTTGTAGTTAATATTCTGCCCTGATTGGCGGCAGAGATGCAGAAACTGTAGAACTCGTGCTGTGGCTCGTAGGTATCTTTCCCAACGTGAGAATCTGTTGGCGTTTGGTATAGCTTCGCTAATCTGTACGCTCTTGTCTCTGATACTACAGGTTCTCTCTTCCCCTGTGATTATGAGAGGGTTCTTCTCGTCAGCTGGCCATGTTTCCGGAGGTCCACGTAGGAATTCTGGACCGTTGAACCAGCGATGATTTTGATCATAGTGTTCTGGCACGTCTCTTGTAGCGTCGTCTGCTGGGTTTAATTTGGTCGGGACCCAGCGCCATTCATTGGTGGAGCTGTGTTCTTCAATTGCTGCAATGCGGTGGGCGACGTATGGTTTATAAGATCTGGACCCCGTTCTGATCCATGACAGCGTAGTTCTGCTGTCGGTCCAGAATGTGGTCGACTCTGGTGTTCGTTCATGTTCTTCCTTAACCGCTGTCGCCATGCGTGCGCCAAGTACTGCTGCTTGCAGCTCTAATCGTGGGATTGACATTAGTTTCAATGGTGTCACCTTGGCTTTGGCTGTGATCAAGCAGACGTAGACTCTTCCGTCCCTCGTGACTGTTCGCCAGTATAACGTTGTTGCGTATGCAGATTCGCTTGCGTCGGTAAATATATGTATCTGTAGTGATTCCGTGGCGCTGAAGCCTGGATAGGTTCGTGGAATGGAGATATGTTCTAGTGCTCTGAGATGAGTCAGCCATTTCCTCCAGCTTGCGGCTAGGTCGCTATCTAGGGCTTCGTCCCATGCTGTTCCACGACGCCAAACTTCCTGTAGTATCTGCTTGGCTCTGATGGTCACCGGCGATACAAGTCCCAATGGGTCAAATAGGGACATAACTATACGAAGAGCTTCTCTTTTCGTAGGCGTGTCGTTCTTTAGGATGTTCTGAGGTATGCGTATCAGATTCAGGTTGAAGGTAAGCGAGTCTTCTGTTGGCCTCCATATCAGACCGAGGACTCGCTCTGTCTGGATGTTGTCTTCCAGATTGATTGTGTCTTCGGTCTTGGTTACTTCCCCTAGTGCTTCAAGAAGAGGAATAGAGTTTGATGACCATTTCTTGAGTTCGAAGTGCGCTTCTCTGTG
This sequence comes from Omphaloscelis lunosa, assembly GCA_916610215.1. Classification (NCBI taxonomy): domain Eukaryota; kingdom Metazoa; phylum Arthropoda; class Insecta; order Lepidoptera; family Noctuidae; genus Omphaloscelis; species Omphaloscelis lunosa. The sequence continues at coordinate 8,455,403 of OU744270.1, forward strand.
AATGTTACGCACTGCTTGTGAGACTCTTACTGCTTCTTCTAATGTGTCGAAGCTGTTCAAATAGTCATCCATGTAATGCTTTCTTTTGATAGCTTCGACTGCCTCTGGATATTCATGTTGAAATCTTTCGGCATTCGTGTTCTTCACATATATGGCTATAGCTGGTGAGCAGGAAGCTCCGAAGATTAGAGACTTCATGCGGTATTGTTCAGGCGGCTGGTTGTCTCTTCGGTCTCCTCGCCATAAGTAACGGAGAGTGTCCCGGTCTTCGGGTCGAAGTTCTATTTGTAAGAACATTTCAGTGATGTCGGCGGTCACGGCGATTGAATGTTGCCGGAAGCGCATGATCACTCCTGGTAATGATTGTAGAAGGTCTGGACCAGTGAGTATTTGATCATTTAGAGAGACCCCTCGGGTCTTGGCTGCAGCGTCACAGACAATCCTCAATTTGTCCGGTTTCATCGGGTTGTAAACTGCGAAGTGAGGTAAGTACCAGGTTCTATGTTTTGAAGTGGTCGTTGGAGCTGGTTCGGCGTATCCCTTTGATACTAGTGCTTCCATTTGTTCAGAGTACCTCTTCTTTAGTTCTGGATCTTTATCAATTTTCTTTTCCACACTGATGAGTCTGTTCAAAGCGCTGTCGTAGTTGTCTGGCATCTTTATGTTATCATCTCGCCATAATAGAGCGGTTTGATACCGTCCTTCTGCGGTTCTCTTCGTGTGCTGCTGCAGGATACGAAGTGCCTTCTCATCAGGATCATTGATGGGTTTCTTTGGATTGATTTGCATATTGTCCATTGTGATGTGTTCTTTCACCAGTTCATGAAGGTCGTCGTCTGTGTTAGCATGTCTGATGAAGTTCACTCTGTGGCCAAGTGCTCGTGTGTGGCTGCCATGTAGGACCCAACCCAGTGGCGTTAGTGATGCCACTGGTTGGTTCTTCTTTCCTGTTTTGGTTTCTATAGTAATGAGGAGATCCCAGTTGTCTTGGCCGATCAGGAGTCTGGGTCTTGCATCTTCAGTTACTATGTCTATGTCTCGAAGATGTTCACAGTACCTGATTGCTTCTCCAGGTATCCTCTGTGCAGCCAACTCTAGCTGCTTGACTGTTCTTGCTTGTAACTTGCGTTCAGATGTGTGAAGTCCTTTGATGAAGAAATTCACTCGTCGAGATGTCACGTCGATCGTAGGTTCGCCGTCGAAAGCTGTTATACGTAGTGGTTCAGAAGATCCTTCTGCTCCGATTTGATTGGCTAGGCTCTCGTCGATAATTGTTACCGTAGAGCCGTCATCTAGGAGTGCGTAGGTATCTACAGCTCCCGCCGGTCCAGAAAGTTGCACAGGTATTATTTTGAGAAACGATACCTTAGGTGTCCATGCTGAATGTATCTTCTCTTGTTCTTCTTTGGGGCATTCAGGTTCTACTTTCTTCTTGTTCGCTGCACTATTGGCGTGTAACATCTTATGATGGAAATGTACACAGTCGTTTATTTCGCACTTCTTTGGTTTACAGCTGTGTTGCTTTGTTCTGTATTTGAGGCAACGAAAACACAAGCGATGCTTCTTGGCTATATCCCATCTAGCATCAGTAGTTGCTTTCTTGAATTGTTCACATTCCATGATGCTGTGCCCCTGACGTTCACATAAACTACACTTTGGTTTGTTCGTTTCTTGTGTAGTATGTACTCGTTGCTGGCGTCGCTGCGTGTTCTGAGAGGTTTGTGGTGTTGCAGCGATGTTTTCAGGCAGTGCATACGGGCTGCATATTTCAGCTTCAATCTTAATGAATCGGGTGAACTTGATAAGATCAGGTTGAGATCTGGGCTGCATTGCTGAGAATTGGTACCACTGCCTCTTCAAGGTTGGCGTGAGCTTCTCAACAATAGCTTTCGTTACTTCTGGATTGAAGAGATAATGTCCACAGTTGAGTGCTTGCAGAGTCCCAACTATGCTTTCAACTTTGGTGGCGAATGTACAAACTTCACGCGGAGATTCAGTGAGGCGTGGCAGAGTTCGTAGACGCTCTATTTCGGCCATTGCGATTGAGTCTGAGCGTCCGAAGCGTAGTTCGAGTGATTTCATAACTTCATTAGGGTCGGCGTTCACTATTAATAGACCCTGTACAGCTTCCTTGGCTAGACCTCGAAGGCTTCTTCTAAGTCTAGACATGTTCTCCAATGCTGATAGTCGGTGTGCCGTCTCACAGTAGGCGGCGCGGAACGTGAGCCAATCTTGATGTGCTCCGTTGAAGCAGGGTAGTTCGGTATGTCTTATTGGCTGCTGGTACTGCGTGGCTTGCACAGCGTGTGTGATCGCAGCAGCAAGTTCTTTCATGTCCGCTCTTGGTTCTTGAACAGCCAGTGTTGAAGGCTGTTGCACGACGTGCGCTGATGGCATAGACTGCGGCACCCGGGTCTCGGTGGCATACCTCGGATTGTAGCTGTGATATGGTGCCGTAGTGTAGATCGGTTGCCATGATGTGTTCGTCGTCGCGTACGTCGAGTTCTGTGGCCAGGGTGCGACGGGTTCAGTCGGCACTGGCATTGGTTGCGGCTGAGCAGGCACGTATTTCGGTTGCCAGTGCGTGGATGTGATCACTGGCTGCTGGTTCGGGTATGACTGCGAGGGCACGGAGTTCTGTTGCCAGGCGGCGATTACTGGCGGCGGGTTCAGGTGCCGTTGTTCTGTCGCAGGGTTTGGCTGCCAGGAGGCGGTGGTGCTCACTGGCGGCATGTTCAGGTGCGGCTGTTCTGTCGCAGGGTTCGGCTGCCAGGAGGCGGCGGTGCTCACTGGCGGCATGTTCAGGTGCGGCTGTTCTGTCGCAATGTTCGGCTGCCAGGAGGCGGCGGTGCTCACTGGCGGCATGTTCTCAGGTTCGGTGTTCAGGTTTTCAGGCGGTGGGTGCATGTTGCTGACTCCCGCCGGTAAGGTCGCCGGGATGGTCCAGGACACGGCTGCGGTCACTGGAACTGTATGTTCGGTTGGCGACTTTACTTCGGATTGATGTGGTCGGTCGGCGATAGCGAGTACTTGAGTTGATTGTAGCCAAGTAGTCACTCGTTGATCATTTCCAGTTTCAGAGGCGACTGAGCATGAGTCATCATCCGTAGATTCAGTTTCGACTTCGGCGAGGCGCACGGTTGCTAATTCGACTAACCTTTGTGCTAGCTCCGCTTTGGCCTTGGCTATGCGACGCGCTTTCGACACTTTTTCACTTTTTTGCGACGTAGGTTTGCTGCGGCGACCACTTTCTTTGTGTTCAGGTTCGGTTTCTTGTTGTGTGGCGACCACTTTGACTGTAGATTCGGTCGCAGTGGGTGCTTCTGACGTATCAGCTGTTGCTCTCGTAGCTTCCGTACTGACCGTCTCAGTTGTAGTTTCTGTAGCGGTCTCAGTAGCGGTTTCAGTCGCAGTTTCAGTCGCAGTTTCAGTCGCAGTTTCAGTCGTGGTCGACGGCTGTCTGCCTCTTTTACCCGTAGATCTCGTAACTGGCATTGTTCTTGATTCTAAATAATGTTCTTCAAGAAGTTCAGTAGAGTTTACTCACTAGTGTTTTCCTCAGATCCGGCTCGAAGGACCAGACAATGTGAGCGTTCTGTTCTAGGTTCGGATTCTCACACTATTATGCACTGGATTGGAGGGCACTATTACTTGGTTCACTGAATAAAAACTCTTGATTACTTGTTGAATATTATTTACTGTTCACTTATGAGATCTGGATACAAAACTGAATAAAAACTAATACAAACGCCTATACTTATACTAAATTACATAGGCGCAAGTAGCGGCGGTACTGATTAATACTTAAAATAAGCTTACAAATGAAATAATTAGAAATAAATTGGCGATCTCACGCGATCCTAGGTCCACCAATCAGAGCGAGGCAGAGGCGTGTCAATGTCGGACAAGTTCGTACAAGTTCTGACAAGCTCGGTCAGGCTCAAACTCGCATCTCGACTTGACCTAGAATTGCGTACGATCATAACAGAGTTCTTATAACTAAATAATTATGTTTATAACATTGTTCTTGATCGATTTTCGTTACATATAATCATATTACTATATTATTAGTGGGCGTCCTGCACAGGGTGTATGTAGATGTTTCGGGACAAAATGTAAACTTTGTTTTGGTAAAATAAATTGTATAGTACTATATTTTGAACCTGTAAGCTGAATACAATATTATGGAACAAAGGTTGTAGACAATAAAATGGTTCATTGTCCGTGTATAGGTACTTACTTCTTTTTGGGGCGACTGTACTTGTCTTTACTGCCCCAACTCAAAAATCCAGCCTGTATAGATTACTCAATCACAATAAATCGCAATCCGTTTTATTGACAGTTCAACAACATTCATTGCGTTATTTACGTTGTTGAGCAGACAAATTTTTCGAACTTATGAAGCAATGGATTAGCATTAATATCCTTCAAAATTGTTCAGATTTCGATTGATCGTGTGTTACGCAATTAAGGTGCTGATTTACCTTGGACCGTACGAATTGTACTTTGGTTGAACATACTAGAATAAAATGAAGATAAATACCTGCAGTTGCTACCTATTATGTAGCAAGTTTATTTTTTATTGTACTACTAACTACGATAAAAAAAAATGAAAATGGTATGCTGAGATGGTTTGGGTATGTAGGATGAATGAAAGGCGACTAACAAAATGTATTTACAAGGCTGATGTGAAGGGAAAGGCCGGTCGGGGACGCCCTAGAAGGACATATACTGACCTTGAAGACCTTGAGAAAAAGTGTTTTTTTTTTTTAAATAAATGTACTTCCTTTCCTTAAATGGATAAAACAAAGTCCCCCGCCGCGTCTGTCGGTCTGTCTGTCTGAACGCGATAAACACAAGAACTACCGAACAGATTTTAAAACGGTCACCAATGAACGGAGTTATTCATGGCGAAGGTTATGGTGTATAATTCGTTAAGGTTTTGTGTAAATTGGCTGAAATATGACGATTATTCTTGAGGATATCGGAAAAAATCATGCCGACCTCGAGCTTTACTGGCTTGCGCTGCGTAAACCGTTAGAGATACATACAATTTATGCTCTACAGGTTTGTACATCTTAAAAAGTTCAACAAAAAAGTTGCGATGGCTTATATCTATCTTCTGAGGATGACCTACGGTAACCATTATTATCTTCTAGAATTTGATAAAAATTTCATTACATTGTTATTTCCGAAACTATTTTAACCGGTATCATATTAATCAAAATCCAATAAAATATGTTATTTAAATTGGGCATTTAATTTAGATTAAAATATGCCTTGACATCATATCATATAATGAACAGTTTAAAAGATATCATGGATTCAAAATTACGCGTAACAAAATATTATGGTTGACGGCAACTCGGGCGCAGCGGTAGGAGTCAATGACCTTTTCCTCGGCTATTAGGTATAATAGAATAGAATAGAATAGAAATTTATTTTGCTAATATGGGTAATACATAATAGTTCTTAAGATTACATTTACATTCCCGGTAGTACGTTCCCTTGGGATATTTTCCGACATCCACGCTGGTGAAGCCGCGGGTAAAAGCTAGTGCTAAATAAATAGGCAATAAGTAATGTCTGAAAAACGTACTTTTTGGGCAAGAAATAATAAATTACCTTTTTTATCTGCACTGATCCGGCGCTGGCGAATTACAACGAACTTCACGTCAGAGTTGATTAAGGATGCTTCGACTGCCATAGACAATATTATTTTAAGCGGGAGTTTTCGAAAAATTGCGATTGTCCTAGGTATAATACTGTCCAATGTACAACAAGTTCCACTACTAAGTAATAAAATTATCAATCATAATTAAATATTAATTTGTCATTATTATGAACATAAATTTTTATATCGTAAAAATTTCAATGTACCACCTACTAATAGCTACTCATGAAGCTATATTATCCAGTATAAGCTGACCTGTCATTGTACGCAAAGCCTCTATAATGTGAGATCACACTTGAAAGTTAGCCAACGTTCGAACTGACGTAATAAAATCGCGGCGATTTTTTTTCGTGTGCACTGAGAGTTGAAAATCCAACAGTGTGTTTTTCAACGCGCTGGGACGAGAGTGCGTCCCAGCGCGTTGGATTCTCAACGCTTGGTGTAGTCTTGCGCACTATTTTACCTACTGCTATAAAATAAGTGCGAGACAGCCGTTTGCGTATGTAATCTGCGTTCGCAATTTATTTGCCAAACATATAAACTCGAGTTTTAGGAAAAAACTGTAATGCCAACACATAAGGTTCAGTCTAAGCTACAACTTCATATTTTTTATGACTTTTCAATAGTACTAGTCAGTCTAAAATCAACTTTATTTGCCGATTTGACCTGCCAGAACTTTTAAGCTGTGGTTACTTTTTTCGGTTTAGAGCGACGCAAATCTTAGGGACAGTTAAAATTACATTAGCTGCATCAAGGCCAATCATTTTAAGAGACTCATATTAAGTTTCTAATGTCATTTTCTAATTAACCTGCGTGTCCAAAGAACGGGTGTGAGAGAATTTTATTCATTGCATAAGAATACATTAAAAATTATAAACAAGCTATGAATCTGAAATTATCAAGCTCTCGAAAACAAGAAAAACTTTTTGTTAGCAATAATTTCTACATAACCTGTCACCTTCAATATTTTCGATTGGTCGCAACACAATTCAGCACAGAGTCCGTTATTCCTCCCGGCACAATTAATTTTTAGAAACTCACGTAATTAATTTTTTAGTAAAATGCCCTTATTTTGTGTTTTTTGTAACAAAACCTTTATTTAAATGTTTGTGTTAACTGCCACTTTTGTATTTTAATTAATGTTTAAATAAAGTTTTTTTTAAATCGGAATTTGTGATTTAAATTTAGGTCAAACTCAAACTCAAACTCAAAGCATTTATTTCAATTAAACCATTTACAGGCACTTTTGAATTGTCAAAGAGTCGGTCAGTTAGTCAGAAAGTTGAAGCTAATTGCCCATTCCAAAACGTAGATCTCTATGGAGAAGAACGGGCAAGAAACTCCAAGGACACTCTTTTAAATATTGATATTACAAAATCCTGGGTACATCATTCTTGTTGCTTCTATATGTGAGAACAATGTACAAAAAATAATCAAAAGCAATTGAAAATATAAGATTAAAAATAAGCCCTGGCAGATAAGAGATGACCAGTTTCAACTGACGGCGCCCGTTCACGAACATGACGCATGGATCAGCACCATCCAGCTCAACCATTTTGTAGGGAACCGAATGATCCAACACACTCGCCACCATCAGCGAGACATTTAAGTGAGCATGACATATTCTCAACTGCCATGCTATTTCAAGTCAACATACATCTTAATAAGTTAATAAACGGCTCCATGGTCTCACATTTACAAAAATAAAAATGCTTCTAAATTATACAAAACTATAGTTTGCAATGTATCTAAAAAAATAAAAGAATTTAACCACCAAAAAGAAAGAAAATCATTACTTAATTGGAGCATTCAACAATTAAGTTGGTAAAACAAAAATGAACATTAAGTTCCTAATGTCAAAATATATATTTTTTTTAAAAGGGGAAGCAACTCTTCCAAATATTAAAATTTTAACTAGTGAGCCCAAGCGGCTGTGGAGCAGGACCAGCATTAAGCCAAGCATTTTTATCTACGATATAATCATCTAACTTATAATATGCTTGTCTACATAGTGTGCGTTTAATGCATTAATTTAAATTTCTTCTCATTTAGTTGAAGAATATCGAGTGGTATTTTATTATAACATTTTACACAGTACCCCATAAAAGAAGTGTGTACTTTAGACAATCTAAAACGTGGTTGATCTAATTTGTTCCTATTTCTAGTGTTAAAATTATGCCTGTCACTTATCTTACTAAAATGATGGAGATTTTTTCGAACATACATAATGTTCTCATATATATACTGACAAGGTACCGTCATGATGTTGATTTTCTTAAACAGTTCCCTTAGAGACTCGCGTCTGCGGAGGTTGTAGATGGCTCTGACGGCCCTCTTTTGCAGAATAAAGATAGAATCAATATCTGCAGCCCGTCCCCACAGCAAAATACCGTAAGACATGATGCTATGAAAGTAACTAAAATAGACCAGTCTCGCGGAATCTACGTTTGTTAGTTGGCGGATTTTCCAAACCGCGTAAGCGGCTGAACTTAGCCGCCCTGCAAGTGATGTTAAGTGAGGACCCCACTGTAGTTTAGAGTCAAGCGTTATCCCCAGGAAAACAGTCTTTTCGACGAATTCTAGTGTCTCCTTATTCAATACAACGTGACATTCACTACTTCTAACATTCGGTAACGCGAATCTTATGCATTTAGTTTTCTTCTCATTTAATACCAAATTATTTACAGTAAACCAATTATGGACCTTAAGCATAGCGTTATTTACGTCGTCAAGCTCCTGTGCATGTCTGTTTACTTTAAAAATCAGTGATGTATCATCAGCAAATAACACCATTTGTGGTCGGGTTTTCAGTAAATTAGGTAAATCATTTATGTATACTAAAAATAGGAATGGACCCAATATCGAGCCCTGTGGAACACCCATTTTGACTTTTAAACCCAATGAATTTACACCGTTTATTTGAACTTGCTGCAGTCTATCATTCAAGTATGATTTTACTAAGCTCAGCGCAAGTTTATCTAGTCCGTAATGTTCAAGTTTCAAGAGCAGCGTTTCATGACCTACGCAATCAAATGCCTTGGATAGGTCGCAAAAGATGCCTATTGCATCTCGTGCCTCTTCCCATGCATTAAATATGTGTTTTAATAAAGTGACACCGGCGTCGGTTGTGCAACGTCCTTTGGTGAAACCATACAGTTGATCGTGTAGGATGTTATTACGATTAAAATGATTGAGCATTTGATTTAACATTACTTTTTCAAAGACCTTGCTGAAAACCGGCAAAACCGATACGGGTCTATAATTATTTGTGTTTTTGCTGTCCCCGGATTTGAAAAGTGGAATAACTTTACTGTATTTCATTAAATCCGGGAATATCCCTTGATCTACACATAAATTAAATATTAAAGCTAAATAGGGTGCAATTGTCTCAATAATTGATTGACAAACTTTAGTAGACATGCCCCACAGATCTTCGGTCATTTTAATCTTTAGTTGCTTAAAAGCCTTTACGACGACCACAGGGTTTATATGTTTAAATTTAAATTCCACAGGACAGGCTGAAACATTTGCTTTTAATAAATCAATAGCAAGTGAAGGGGAGGAATTTAAAGTTTCAGTAGTTTTAATTGGAATATTGGTAAAGAAAGTTGCAAATTCCTGAGCAACATCGATGTTATCGCTAATGAGACCGCGGGAAGTGTCTAGTGTGTAATCTGTATTATGTCTTTTGTTCTTGTTTGTTTAATTGTTAATAATTTTCCAAACTGTCTTTATTTTATTATCTGCTGATTTAATCTTGTTGCTAATGAAAGAAGCTTTAGCTGCTTTGCAGATATTTTTAAACGTTTTAGAGTAAGTAGCAACATACTTACTAAAAGTTTTCGTCTGAATATACGGCTTAAGGCCATACAGTTCAAATAATGTTTCCCTACTTTTCCTGATACCTTTAGTTGCCCAATCACTGAATAAAAACTTAGGGCAAATAGTTTTAGTTTTTTTCTTAAAAGACTTATTAAACTCTGATTGCACTAATGAAAAGAATTGTTCATACAAAATATTGCCATTGGACATATTTAGACCCTGATCACTTAACTTGCTGATTAAAGTGCTATTAAACTTATTTAAATTACCTGTTGTTATTGGTCTAGTTTGTATCTGCACTTTTAGTATTGGTGTGTTTGATTCAAAAATAACGGTTTGACCGCTGTGATCAGAAGGGAGATAATTAACAATGGCTTTATCTAAATAGTCGCAGCAACAAAAGACATTATCAATACATGTAGCAGTAGTCGAAGTTATTCGCGTTGGTTCTAAAAACACATTTGACAGATTAAATGATTTGAAGAGGCTTAATAATCTACTGCTATTTGAATTATTTTCCAAAATATTAATATTAAAGTCACCACAAATAATTACTGATTTATTACCAGTTGTAAGTTTTGCCAAAACATCTTCCATTACTGATTCAAATATAGAGTAGTTTTGATAATTTGGCGGTCTGTATACGCACACTATAAAATGCTTATCTAGCTCAACACAGGACAGTTCAATGCTATGATCCACCGATAGTTCAACTATGTCATTACGATTCTTAGATTTTATACAATTTTTAATTATGATTAATGAACCTCCACGTAGCATGGATTTTCGGTTAAAACAACTGCCCACACTATAATTCTCAAAATTAATTAACATTTCATAATCTTTCAACCAGTGTTCAGTTATACAAATAATATCAAACATTGTTTTTTCTAAAAACAATTCAATTTCTAATTGTTTGGAAGAAAAACCTTGAATATTTTGATGAAATAATTTCAAGGAATTCTGCTTAGGTATCAGACCATCCTCTAAGTTTTATAAAACAACAAACATGTCCTTGGTGTTTCATTTTGACAATAAACTTACAACAATAATTTCTTCGTATGGGTGTCGTAAAAGGCGACTAAGGGACTTACTAGAGAAAGGGCAGCAACGTTATCTATGCATTTATAATACCATAGTGCGATCACCAACCCGCCTGCCAAGCGTGGCGATTATGGCATACCCCCCCAAAAATGACAAGCACAAAAATAAATGGCCCCTAGTGCCCAGCGCCCCACCTACCCTACAGCAAGGGCTACGGTAGCGGTCAAGGTCACGGCGAGGCAAGGGATGCAGAATCCCCGGAAGAGATCCGGCTACCCCAAACACCGGAAACTGGACCTGGCAACATACAACATGCGTATACTCCGAACCGACGAGAAGGTCATCGAACTCGAAGAAGAATTGAGCAGGTTACGATGGGGTATAGTAGGGTTATCTGAAGTCCAAAGAGAGGGGGAAGAGTCGATAATCCTCAAATCCGGGAACTTGCTCTATTTCCGGGAGGGCGACCAGCAGTCCCAAGGTGGTGTCGGGTTTATCGTCCATAAGTCCCTTATGAGTAACGTGGTGAAGATCGAGAGTGTGTCGACCAGGGTGGTGTACCTTATACTCAGAATGTCCACAAGGTGGACCGATGTCCTTGTGAACGCCGCAGGAATCCTTTGTATGTGGGAATCACAGAATCGGTTGAAGTGGCCATGCTTGGGGGAGGCCTATGTCCAGCAGTGGACGTCTTTCGGCTGAAATGATGATGATGTGACTTATAACATTATGATCATAAAAGCTTATCTACACATCTTTTTCCTTTATCTGTAAAAACAAAAATAAATATAATATACTGCATAAAAATATTCAAGTATCAAATACGTTTTTCCATAGTTGATCCGGGGATACCCGACATATTTTTTATCTTTATTTGCCGCTATTTTTCACTCTCGGCTTTCAATAGACAGACTCTAAACATTAAACGGCTTTAATTTGAGAAAAAAAACTTTTTTTTACAAAAAATGCAACCGACTTACAAACTACAAAGTGAAAAATAACTTTAATTTCGGAAGTCGCTAGTCTTTGAATCAGTATTTTAGTTTTTTGCCACCGACTTCTGAAATAAAAGTTATTTTTCTCTTTGTAGTTTGGAAGTTGGTTGTATTTTTTGTAAAAAAGTTTTTTTTCTCTTTTGGGGTTGGTTTGTAATTTATCTAAGTTACAATAGCCTAATGTCAACTGATCATCACCTCTTACAAAATATTGCTTTTCCCGATGCAGGGACTTTAGTTGTTGAGGAGTTCTCCAGGTACTTCACCATCAGCTCCACTGCACCATATGAATTGTGACGAGCATCAATTGCTTAGCAACTATATTAAAGTAATCGAATTGCAACCCGTGAAATACATATTATTGAGTAGTTCCGGTGGCCATCTGTGTCCTTCATCATCAGTTCCACTTCACCAAATGGTGCTTTCCGAGACCAAATGCACGAGTTACTATAAAAAATACCCAAATCGCTATAGGTGTGCCTATAATATTTGAAGAGTTCCCTCGATTTCTCCAAGATTCCATCATCACATCGTGACCAAATGACAATGAGACCAACTTGAAAGTACCCTTTCAAACAAAAAGTTTTTTTCAAAGCGGTCCAGCCGTCTTCTAGTAATCGGGGAACATACATTACAAAAAAATATTCCGACAAACTGAGAACCTCCTCCTTTTTTTTAAGTCGATTGAAAATACAATACATGAAACATGAATCGACTCCTTCTATATGAATACGGACTTTATTAGAGATATTTACTTAAATCATTGTACGACGTCAAAAAATTGCCTTTTAAATACTTATTGTTCATCAAGGGATGCATCCAAAATTTTCTTTGCATATTTTCTGGTCTCCTGACCTCACAAATAGTTATCACTAATAGTTTTGTGTAACACATCGTACATCCGCATTGCACGCTTAGCTATTTCTAAAGAATCATAAAAATAAAACCCTGAAAGAAATCGACACGTGTTTCAACTCTCAACGAGGCAACCTCAGGATGACGATTGACCTGTCGCGGACTCGAACACGGCGTGTTGCCACACCAAGCGCTGAACGCGGATATCCACTTCTATTGTATTTTATAATGGATTTCCGCAAGGTAACGCCTGAATCAATTAAATATCCTGATTTTTCATTTTTAAACGATCGAATGGTTAATAAATCGAACGTTCAATAAGTGTTCAAGATATCGAATGTTTGTTTGATCTAGCGTCAACGCATTGCATTATGCGATGCGTTGAATGCTCGAACAAAAAAACGCGCGCAAAATGCGATTCGCATATTAATTCTATCGAAATATCAATATTCTAAATACTTTTTTATATAGAATATAAGAAAACCACACAATTTACTAATAAATCACATTTTAATCTTTAATTATTATCTTTTATAGGTAAATTTTAATATTTTGTGTGAATTGCAATTGCACGGAGAAACTCTAATAAATCCATGTTGTTTTTATTATTTAATATTTTTTCAATCGCATTGTCATCCCTTTTGCCTCTTTTTTGTGGAGTAGGTCTTCCCAATCCCGCGTTTGCCTTTTCAATTGTCCTATTTGTTATAGCTTGCTCCTTAACTAAAAATTCTATAGTAGCATATAGACCCCGTTTGTGCTTATCAAGCAACGTGTTCCATCTTCTGTGCCATCCTTCAATGTTGTTTTGAGTTCTAGGAAAATCCAGTGTATTATTTTGAAACACAAACCACAGTGAAGGTGGAAACATCGGTGATGAGCGTCTATAAGTAATTTATTATTTCCCGTCTCACGAGAATTAATATTTTCCCAAAAGTAATATTTTCCCAACCAGTTGGTGATATCATTTGCCTCGTCGGGTAACACTTCTTCTCTCGATTTATCGAAAGCATCTGGTAGCTCTTCTTGGGGTAAATAAGCAAGTGCGATAATGTGTCTTAACTTGATAGCAAACTCAGCATCCTGGCCACATTTACTTTGCAAACCATTTTGTTGAATTTGACGCCATACATTTTGACCTAAGTTGAATAGACAGTAGGTATTTGTGTTGCGCATCAGGAAATTCTTGTTTTACACCATTAATGACCGCCATCTCGAAATCCGTCATTATTACTCGTGGGTTCAATTCGATATCATATTCTACTAGAGCCTACTGCCAACTGCCTTTAGTGAGTGTGAATTAGTTTAGAATTAGAGTAGTGATTTATTAGTAAATTTTGTGTTTTTCTTGTATTCTATATAAAAAGTATTCAGAATATTGATATTTCGATGGAATTAATATCCGATGCGTTGAACGCTCGATCAAAAATTCGATATCTTGAACACTGAACGATATATTGAATGTACGATAATATATATTGAATGATCAATTTATTAAACATTCAATTTTAAGAACGTTCGAGTATTTAGATGTCCGATTTATAGTGGTCGATCAATTGATATTCGATAATTTGGCATTCGATTTGGCATAGTACACCCAATATCCACTCCACTGTTGCAATTTTCGTTGATATTTATGCAGCTTACGATAATGTTTTATTATCAGTTTTACAAAAAAATATTGTTTTAATATTTTTCCTAGCCATGTAAATAGTTTGAATAATTATTTAATATTTTAAATAAAATGTATTACTTAATTTTTATTGCTATGATATGTGGCAAAGTTTATATCAATTTCTATTGATATAAAACATCGCACGCATAGTAGGTACGTAATGAGAATCGACCACCTTACTACAATTATGAAGGGGACAGATGACACTAAATAAGTGCCATTGACCACCGGGGTGGTAAACGTCACTAGTTAGTGCCAGCTACCACCTCGGTGGCAAGCTCGAAGGAGGCAGATGGGAATAAACGGTGTGCATTACTGTGTCTAGCAAAACTACGATCTCTGTGGTGTGTGTACCAAAGTTAGAGGAGCTGGAGATATATGCACATATCATTCTTGATGGAAAAACCCGATAACTCTTTACCCGGCGTAGCGCTTGCGACCACTAGACCAACAAGATGGATGTACCGCCCTAAAAATATTGCGCCTGTTGTCCAGATACGGATGTTTGTATTCACATTTATGTTATCTAAAGATAGAAAGAAAGAAAAGATAAGAAAGAATTAAAAATAAGTTTATTTGTCCCAGAAGCACGTGCATACAAAAAGATAATTAACTCGAGTAAAACAATCGAACACAACAGATTTAAATATAATCACGAATAGAAAACAGAAGTAATCGGCAACTGCTACAATTTACCTAACAAATAAGTACGGACGTACAGGTCGTGCCATTAAGGCGAAAGCGCCGACCCTGCCCGCGAAATTCAAATTTTCTTACGTTTTTTGTATTTTTTAGGTCAGTCTCAGATCTCATGTTAATGATTGATTGATTTGCGGTCGTAAAAATAATAAATATATATTTAGAGAATGTTAATAATTAAAATCGTAAATACAATTCTCAGTGATGGTGTATAATGTCATAAATTCACGAAATTGACATTCTTAGCAGCAAATAATTTGATATGTTATTTAGGTAACCGTGAGATGTGGAAGAAATGGAGGGAGGCCATCTTTTATGACCGCCAATCAATCAATCATTAACATGAGATCTGAGACTGACCTACAAAATGAAAAAAACATATGAACATTTGAATTTCGCGGGCATGGTCGAAGGTTCCACCTTAAAGATGAGACTTGACGCACCACGTGGTTTGACTTGCGCAGTAGACGATTTATGGGTCTCTTTAGCGGTATGAGGTCCCCGCTGGGGCGTCATCGGGGCGGGGGAAAGAGCGGCGGTACAGTAAAAGAAAAGAAAGAAAGAAAGAAAATAACCAGCCCGTCCCATCTTTGATGTCCTCCCTCCGGTGACGCCCTAAGCCGAGGCTCGTACCCCACAGGGGGTGCCCTTAGCGAGCGTTCACCTAGCTTTTTAGCTTAGTTTTGTATGCCCCTGGCTGGAGGCTTTGAGTGTAGCAGCTTAAGGCAACCACAGGATTGACCGGTTAAGTAGTCATGACCTCAGAGGTCAGCTACGAGATGCCCTACAGAAAAAAAAAAAAAAAAAAAAAAAAAAAAAAAAAAAAAAAAAAAGAAAATACATTTATTTAGCACAGACTAAGAGACACACAATACACCAGATAGTTAGGTAATTATAGTCGTACATCAGGAAAAAAAATAAGATAAAAATAAAAAGTGCAAAGTCCGATGTAAGAAAAAAAAAGTAAAGAAGTAAAGAAAGAAGAAGTAAAGTACCTATTCGTATAATACTGACAACAAATACGTTGCGCTAGTGTGAGTGCCTGTCGGAGCGATATACAACTATGAGTACTAGCGATTTAGCCGCGAATGTCAAAAATGTGCCCAAAAAAAGTCTTGTTAAATTACTCTTTTGAATACATCTATGCTGACATACATTACAATTGTAAGGTTTTTCACCCGTGTGTTTACGAATATGTTTTGTTAAATGACTCTTTTGATTAAATCTACGCTGACATAAATCACACTAGTAAGGTTTTGCACCAGTGTGTATTCGAATATGGTTCATTAAACTATACTTTCGATTAAAACAACGCTGACATACATCACATTTGTAAGGTTTTGCACCAGAGTGTATTTGAATATGGTTTTTTAAATTATTCTTTTCTTTAAATATACGCTGACATATATCACACTTGTAATGTTTTTCGCCAGCGTGTATAATAATACGGTTTGTTAAATTATTCTTTTGATAAAAACAACGCTGACATACATCACATTTGCAAGGTTTTTCACCCGTGTGTTTACGAATATGGTTAGTTAAATTACTCTTTTGATTAAAACTACGTTGACATACATCACACTTGTAAGGTTTTTCACCAGTGTGTACACGAATATGGTATGTTAAATGACTCTTTTGTTTAAAACTACGCTGACAAACAGAACACTTGTAAGGTTTTTCACCAGTGTGTATACGAATATGGTATGAGAAATGACTCTTACTACTAAAACTACGTTGACAAACATCACACTTGTAAGGCTCATTGAAATAAGTGCCAGGTTTGGACGTAAGTTGTTGAGTCGGCCGCATAATTTTCGAGTCCGATTTTTTTTTTCTCGTTTGCCTCGCTGTTATTGCTTCTTCTAGTTTTGTTCTTCGTGTGTCTAGTTTTGGTTTCTTCGCAACGGTCGTCCCTGTCATTAAAAATCTGGTAAATTCAATGTTGGACGAAGATTGAAATGCATACGAATAAAAATAATAGCGCTTTTCACGATTCACACTAGGACCGAAAAGGAGGAATTTCTGGTGACTAAACAATCCGATCCCATTTTGTGGGATTTGTTAAGAATGTGGATAAAATTATTTTATATTTTGTTCCGAACCGATCCCAGTACGAAATGATCCATGCTGTGAAACGGTAAATGGAAATGGAAAGAGTACAAAATATTATTTTGTTAGGATTTTAGTAACCAAATTACTTGTGCGCATGACATTTGGTTTATAAAAACGACGAAAAGGCCGTGCGCAGCTCAGCGGCCCCCGGTGCCGACGGTATTACTAACACAGTGCTGCGCCACCTGCCGTTCCGTACGATAGCGATATTGGCGCGCCGTTCAAAGTGATACTGCGCGTAGAAGCGCGCTTCGTGGAAGGAAGGGCGCGTCATAATGCTGCACAAGGCGGGGAAAAACATACTAAATTCGGAGAGCTATCGGCCGATCACTCTGCTGCCGACAGTCTCCAAGGTGTTCTAAGTACTACTCCTGCTGCGACACCTACAACTGCACATCGAGCCACGTCCGGAACAGTTTGGGTTCTGGCCAGAACATAGTACGACGATCCAGCTGTCGAGGCTACAGCACCACCTCGCAGCCGCAAGAAACAAGAAGGAATATTCGGTGGCAGTATTCCTCGACATGGAAAAGACCTTGGACCGTGTATGGCACGACGCACAGTGGAACGAATGTATGGGAGCGGTTGGACGTAGACATGTCCGAAAAAAAAGAGTAAAATTATGCCAAACTAATGATGCCATCTTATTCGATTACTTAATGCCTTCATAACTTGTGGTGATGAATTTCTTCATAACTCCCATATTTCGGGAGTAATTTGAGAAAATGTGAAATTTTACTATGAAAATGAGTGTATCGAGCTCTCTCCCTCCTGATTCCGGGCTTGTTTCAAGTAGCGGTCTCTAATATCATAATGCTAATACTAAGAGCTATATTTAATACTAAGACACATAGTGCGCCAAATGTGCACTTTCTGGGATAAAGAGTGATGTTTATTTTATAACACAATTTTTTAATTTTTTGTTTATTTTGTTGATTAAAACCGTTTTTCTAAAGGTTTACCTTATTACAATAACATTTCTGATCAGCCAATTAGAGAAGATATAAGCTAATTAGGATATATAATTAGGGACTTAAGGTTTACATATAAAACTGATGCACTAATGATTACTGATAAGAACATTGCTATTATTTAATTACTAAATGGCTCTTAATACACTAATTTAGCATGCATCATTTACTAATTATCACAATAACTAATTACCTTGCAATATTTAACAAAGGATACCTGGGATACCTGGATTTTATATAAATAGGTCACTATTAGTAACTTTAAAATCAGTGTTGATTTACACCTCGTTGTATCCAAGCTAATCTCGCAATGTATTTTCCAAATTTTAATACAAATCTTGATATTCACGTTGCTTTATGCGCACGCGCACATAAAGATTTACGCGACTTTAACTATTTGTTCAGTGTTTTAAAAGATAACAGTTGTGTTCAGTTATGTGAAAGTGCTGAAACAAGTTTAAAAGACTGGTGTCGTCGATTTTGCTACCGCATTTATGCAAAATGGACACAGTCTGGAAGAAGCACAGATAAGTTTCGGAAGAAACATGAGATTTGGCTACAGGCTGCAATTCAATGGCCGGAATTACAGAATGAAAATATGGAACCTTCTACAGAAAATATAAGTGACGTCATCGAGCCCATAATTTCTCCTGCTAAATCTGATGCTTCAACTTGTACACATCCTAGTCCTCGTAAATCTTTTGAGGACCTTAGTAACCGGCAAAAAAGAAGACGCACCACTGAAGATAGTCTTTCATGCAGCAGTAGCAGCGCTGAAATTATGTTTTCGGCCGAAAGGGCGCTTCAAAAGGCAGGACAAAGCGATACAGCTTATGTTATGAAATACTTGACGGAGAATCCAGAAGAGGCCTCAAAAATCAAAGCCTTCATTGAAGGTAAATCAATTCAGGTACGGGAAATATCCCCTTTGAAGGCATTGGCTCTTTATGTATCGATGAACTTATCGAAATGGCGCTATAACACTCTTC
The DNA here is from genome assembly GCA_916610215.1 of Omphaloscelis lunosa. Classification (NCBI taxonomy): domain Eukaryota; kingdom Metazoa; phylum Arthropoda; class Insecta; order Lepidoptera; family Noctuidae; genus Omphaloscelis; species Omphaloscelis lunosa. Next base: position 8,474,239 of record OU744270.1, read on the forward strand.
GGGATTTCAACACTCAAGAAGGAGCTCTTCAATACCCGAGTTACTACATGTTGGTTAAAGAAAAAATTAAGTGCTATCCGGCCAAAGAAGATCTCACAGTTACAGAGAGCTCTGCAAAAATCAAATTACAAGCCTTGATGGATTTAACCTCAAGAAGACTTATTAGGTCGTTAGAAACCCCTGTTGATCCCAATCAACAGCTCGTATTGACCAGCAAATGGGGTTTTGACGGATCATCTAGCCAAAGCATTTATCATCAAAGGACGAGTGAAGATGAGCAAATCGATCTTGCTAGTAATTTTATGATTAGTCTTGTACCACTGCGGCTCGTCTCAAAAGGTGTAACAATTTGGGAAAACGAGCGACCATCTTCCACTTCATTTTGCCGGCCAATATTGTTTAAGTTTATAAAGGAAACCAAAGAAAATGTGCAGAGAGAGATGGCTGAAATCGAAGCAGAGATTGAAGCCTTAACTCCATCCACCATCACTTATGGAATTAGTGTCAAACACCAACTGCTGTTGACAATGATTGATGGTAAAATTCATTCCATTATATCCAATACAGCAGCTTCAGTGTGTGACATATGCAAGGCTTGTCCTAAAGAAATGAATAATTTAGAGTTAATCAAAGATAAACACGCAAACGAGGACATGTATAAATATAGCTTAAGCACCCTTCACGCTTGGATTCGCTCAATGGAATGCTTATTACACATTTCCTACAAATTAGACATAAAATCATGGCAAGTAAGGGGTGATATAGCAAAAAGGCAAGTTGATGACAGGAAGAAAAGAGTTCAAGAGGCTGTAAGAAGAGAAACGGGCTTACTTCTCGATGTTGTGAAACAAGGCAGTGGATCCACCAACAATGGCAACTCGGCAAGGAGATTTTTTGAAAACTACACTAAATCTGCTGAACTGACCGGAATAGATGCTATGCTTTTAAGAAAAATCTGTGTGATCTTGCAGTGTATTTCATCAGGAGAGAAGATCAACGTAACTAAATTCCGAGAGTTCTGCTTTGATACTGCTAAGCTTTACGTGGAGTTATACCCATGGTATTATATGCCTTCTTCACTTCATAAAATTTTAATGCATGGGCCAGACATAGTTCAGAACATGTCAATTATGCCCATTGGTTTTCTATCCGAAGAGGCATCTGAGGCTAGAAATAAAGATTTTAGAAAATATAGAGAGGGGCATTCTCGAAAGCATAGCAGTATCTCATGCAATGAAGATATTATGCACAATCTTTTACTGTCTTCTGATCCACTTGTTACAAGTATCCGTCCAAAAGGAAATAAGTTTGTAAAAAAATCTTCTTTTAAGGAATTTTATGAGCTTACGGATTCTGAGAAAAGTGATATCGAATTTGTTAACATAAATGATTTAGCGGACATCGATTCTGAATTTGAATTAATTGATGATGATGATGATGACGAAGATAATTAAATGATGTTATTGTTTTAAAATGTGTAACTTAGTAAATTAGAGCTTACGTCTTAATTATTTATTGTACTTTTAATGAAACTAGGTCATTTATTATCAACTTACTTAAAAGTCATACTCTCATCAGTTCTTGTGAATATTTTTGTTAATATATATTTCTGTATATATATAATATATTTATAGACCTCTTAATAAGTCTGTCTGCGGTTTAAAGTAAATACAAATGGGGAAAAACGTTTTTTTTTTTAAATTTTCATTTCCTTTTATCCCAGAAAGTGCACATTTGGCGCACTATGTGTCTTAGTATTAAATATAGCTCTTAGTAATAGCATTACGATATTAGAGACCGCTACTTGAAACAAGCCCGGAATCAGGAGGGAGAGAGCTCAATACACTCATTTTCATAGTAAAATTTCACATTTTCTCAAATTACTCCCGAAATATGGGAGTTATGAAGAAATTCATCACCACAATTTATGAAGGCATTAAGTAATCGAATAAGATGGCATCATTAGTTTGTCATAATTTTACTCTTATTTTTCGGACATGTCTACGTCCAACCGCTTCCATACATTCGTTCCACTGTGCGACGGCCTCTTATACAAGTTGTCCATCTCGGATGCGTCCCGCCGCATCGTAAAGGTGGTGTCTAGCTTCCTTTCCTACAGGACTATCAGGGTGGTGGTCGATAGAGCGCTATTTAGCGCCCGACCGGTTATTGCGGGCGTGCCGCAAGGTAGCTGCGTGTCGCCGACGTGTTAAGGTGGTTTTATACCGGCGAGGCGAGGCGTGGATGGGATGGGCGAGAATTGAAATCACGCTTACCTTTTTATACAGAAGAAGTCCAACGCTATACCGCGCCATCTCGCGATGGCTAGCGCTGCCTCGCGCCGGCCGGCCAACCGTGTCTGGCGAGAATTTAGTATGCAGAGATGTCTCGCGATGGTCGGAGCGAGCCGGCGCGTGCCAGCGCGAGACATCGCAAGACATAGCCAGTTAGCGCTGGACGGAGAGAGACCGTGCGGATGCTCGATGGCCGGTGCGAGAGTTGTATATCGGTTTTGCAAAGTAAATAAATACTCTATTCATACAGCAATAAAGTTCGATATTGTACTAACAAATATTTCAATTCTCAAAAATGGGCAGGGCGTGGATAGAAATTTTGCCATACAAAAATAAATTCTCGCCCGTCACATCCACGGATCCGTTCAGAACAAAATGTTTGTTTCTTCAACTTATTTAGGTAATGTTAACCACTTACTTTCAGGTGATGGCCTGTTTGCTTACCTGTAGATTAACTATATAATACTTACTTTTCGTCTCCCTGACTCTTCGTTTCTTCTTAGATACTTCTTCTACCACTTTAGATTTTAACTCCATTAAAGGAACATCATCTTCTAAATCTGATTCGGAATGTTGTAGTGGTATATCTGCTACATCTAGACCGCTATAGTCTACATTATCTGGTTCTAGCTCTGTAAGTAAACAAAAATAGTCAAGAGTATATTGTTTATTATTAATATTTGTTTTATTCCACAATTTATTTATTATAATTAATTACAACGGTTATACACCAGTAACAGTAATTAATGTATTTCATAACTATTATATAAATACAATTTCATCTGATAGGTAGGTACAGTGTTAAAATAAACAAAAACAGAGAAAAAAAACGTTAGGTTATAAATTATTAGGCAATTATTTATATACAATGTCCTACACAAAATCTCGACCAATAACATGATTTGGTTTAATCTGTCGGTCAACACGTCACAATCGGGTAGCTCAAAAATAAGGGCATTGATTGCGCTGCTCATGCGACACAGCGGGGAATGCGCACGGCACACCGCGCGGCACTGTGTAGTCGCGAATAGTCTGTGCCAGCGGTTAGACCGGTGGCGTCGGTAATTGTCAGGGACATAAAATTTGCATAGTATGTTATGCAATTCTGGGGAGTCAATTACATTCCGTATAATTTTCAGAGCAGTGATGATCTGCGTCCGAGACCGCCGGACAGCTAACGAGTTATATCCAAGAACACCTAGTAAAAAATCCGTCGTGGGGTACATAAATGGAAAGTACCCGTGGTTTCTCTTATACAAGTAGCGTTGGAAGGATTTTTGAACTTTTTCAATTACTAGGGTGTATGTGGATTCATATGGACTCCAAACACAAGTTGCAAATTCTAATTGACTTCTAACAAGGGAATTATACAATATTTTGATGATGATGGTTTTGGAACTCATGTGCATTAAGCAAGACAAAGCCCAGTCGTCTGTATGACTCGGCAGCCACTAAGGAGATGTGCTTGTGAAATGTCAGGCGACAATCAAATGTCACACCAAGATAACGGATGTTGAATACGCGAGTTACGACAGTATCACCCAATGTGTATGGCTTGACTAGGTCGTGATTTCCGGCTGAACGTCATGACGTAACACTTACTAGTGTTAAAATACAATTTATTAGTTAGACTCCACTGTAAGACTCTATCAATGTCGCTTTGAAGATCATCACGAGTGCAATTCTCGGTAATTTCGAGTACTAACTTTAAATCGTCCGCATATAGCAGACATTTAGCATGTCGTACTACACTGACGAGATCATTGATCATTAAAAGACAAAGTAATGGGCCAAGAACTGATCCTTGACTCACCCCAGATATCGTGTGGTAAGAACCCGAAAGAAAGCACCCATGAGCAACAAATTGTTTCTGGTTCAAGAGATAATTAGCAAAAAAACGCAGTAGCTTTGGTGTGAATCCCATGGCTTATAATTTGCTTAGTAAAATGTCATTGTCCACTGCATCGAATGCCTTTCTGAAATCAAAATAGAGAACATCCATTTCATGCCCCTCGAGACGCAATCGACGAGCGACAATAAATTTGTTTCGACTGAGCGACTTGGTCGGAAGTCAAGTTGTTCATCACATAAGTGGGATTTTACTTGGTGATAAATTACCCTATGTGCAATTGTTTCAAACACTTTGGTCAGACAAAACGTAAATAGGACGATGTTCCTCAACCGAGGACTTATTATTGGCTTTCGGTATTGGCGTAACTCGAGACACCTTCCATTGGTCGGGATATATGCCACTTTGGAGTGCTAAGTTCATAACATAGGTGAGTGGAGAAGCAAGAAGATCCCCCCACAGCCTATTAGAATAAATGGTGGAACTTTGTCTGGGCCAAGTGAGCTACCCGGTTTTAGTTTACGAATTCCATCCTTTACCGGAGAAATGGTGAAATTTAATGTGGTTACTGTTAAGTTAAATTAAACTAAATGCTACCAGAACTTTGAAGTATTTCAAAACATTTTTGATCAATATAAATAAATAGATTATATCTTTAATTTATTTTAAAATAATATTTATTGATTATATTATTTTTGGTCTTAAAAACATACCATCACTTTGATGTTCCTCCTTTGGCTCAATAATATCATCTAGTTCCTCACAAACAGCTGGTAATTCTTCTTTGATAGTAATTCTTTCTGTTTGACATTCATCAACTATACTTATGTGCTCTATTGGAGATTTAATAAACCCACTGAACAACTCTAAGCGGTCTCGGTTTACTAAAGGATTGGGCTATAAAAAGATATTTATAGTATTAGGAAAATATGCCAGAAGTCAAAAGAGCCCCCACAAGTGATGACTCTTAAGTAGGTCCAATGAAACCTCGTGTGTCAGCCATGCTATCAACCTAACTGACCACTGCACAAGCTATTGATGCACAGCTCGCGATTGCAGGAGAGAGGACCGTTTTCAAACTGCCACATCCCAGTTTCATACAGAAGTTGGAGCAGTATTATGTGGAATTTATAACATGTTATAATTAAACACCTACATTTCACAAAATATAAATTAAATTTCACCTCTGCCTAACCTTTCGGGGAATACAGGTGTGATGTTATGTTTATGTTTATTTCACAAAAGCGTACATATTAAAATTCAAAACTCAGTGTTAATTTCTGTTGAAGAATAATTACCTCATAATTCTCGTTCATCATCTGAGCAAACTGTTCTTCGGCTTCCAGACATCGTCTCAGCAATCGGTAGCATTGCTTTAGTTTAGTGCAGCAGATGAAACAAGCAAGAATCGGTCTTCTGTCTTCAGTTACAAACTGCAACAAAACTTGTCTTACACTATTTTGTTTATAATTTAGAAAATACTTCAATTCTTACATTAAATTGTAAAGCACACAGTTGGTGGTCAGTAATGCATTCTATACACCTCATACAAAGAATGCATCAGTATTGATTAACACTCTTGCTCAAGGCAGATTGGTGGCATAAAGTCCAGGTTTCCTCACTTGGTTTTCTTTCACTGATCTCAGTGATTTCCATTAGCCCCTAAGTCCCCTAATACAACCCTCTGACTGAAAGCCGCCCCTAAGAAGACCCACTAACCGAAATTTCATATGAATTTATATCCTTGTGTATGATTCGTATTTAAACCTATTATATTGGTTATTTATTTCTTATTTATCAACTTACTGGAATATCAGTCAGCTTCTCATATAGTTCGTGCAAGTTTGTGTTGACCACTACATACATTCGAACATTCTCCACTAAACATATTCTACACATTGGCAGTTTTTCCATCTTTGAACTCAAAACGTATCGCTTTAAGTTATTCAGTGCAGCTTTACATATATAACATTGAAAAACAATGTGGCGTACAAATAACTGCCGTGGCTCGTTTACAATTATTCTGACTTATTAATTCGCATTCAAAAATTAATAGAATTGCGAATAAAATCTTGTAATTTTATTATCGTGTGCACTTTCTTTGTGGATCACGGTAAGACGGCAGCAGCCAGAGAGGCATATCTCTCTTAAACAGTTCAGGTAGTAGTGCAAATGATTTCGTTTATTAGTCTTTAAACGCTATGTAAAAGCACCGTTATTACTAAAATAAACTTTCAGGTAATAGTAAACAACATAAATTTTAAAAGTAGCTTGACAATGACAGTAATGACAACAAACGCTTGACTTGACTGTTGAAAACAATGTTGCAAAAGTGAAGTGAAAATGTCAGATTTAGAAAACATGAGACTTGCCAGCTAAAAAACATAAGATTTTTTATTTTTGTTGTACATCTTGCGGTCGCCATGAGAAGACCATATGATTTGAAGATATTACAGAGGTGTTCGAAAGAATTTATTTTTTTGATGTGAAACATCTATAGCAGCGGGTCAGACCGACTGTTAGCGTAATTATTCCATAATTATTTCCTGTCGTAAACTATACTATACGTCATGAATATTTACTTTGGTGAAGTATAATATTTTTTTCTTTTTAATTATTGTGGATGTGTGGACTATGTGGGGCATGTAAATATATATTTATTTATTTATCTCAGTTAGGTACTTTTAATGATAATCTGGCAGTTGTGAGTACTTCATGGGGCCTACCCAAATGTCCTTTCTTTGGTATTGTTCGTCGAATCATTGAGCTCCCTTTAAGTTCTGAGTTGAGCTACACAATTACTGACAAATGCGTGCACTGACTGGACAGGTCCACCACACACAATCTGTATGGTTCTTTCCTCAAAAGACCATTTCAGACACAAATCTACATGGTCCTCAAATGAAATGCTCTGACCAAGATTATTAATGGGTTTTTTATATACACATTGACATGAATGAATTTTATACATTCAATGACATGAATATTTACTTATAAAGTATTACATAATTTTAGTTATTTTGAATGTGAAGACTATGTGAGTCATTCCTTTTTGCTTTGTTTTTTTTTTTTTCTCAGTTAGTTCTAATTATTATGGTCCGACAGTTTGAGTAATTTGTGTGGCCTACCCAAATGTCCTTTGATTTCGTATTGTTCGTCGAATCGTTGAGCTCCTTAAATTCTGAGTTGAGCTGCACGATAACTGACAAATGCGTGCACTGACTGGACAGGCTCTCTCAATATGTGTGATGCTTTCCTCAAAAGACCACTTTAAACACCAATCTACATGGTCTTCACATGATATGACCAAGATTATACCTATCTGGACTTTAAAAGAGACTGTGACCTCTGAGTTTTCAGCCTTTCTTCTCAGAGTAGTTAGATAGGAAACGCCTACTTCATCTAGTTTTTAAAAATATGATTGAAGTGTAAAAGTGATTTTACTAACCTACTTACAGAAATAAAATCATTTATACTTTTATGCATATTACCAGTACCTACCAACTTAGATAGGCCTTTGGAAACTTAAGCTTTGGAATTTGCCAACCACAGCATTTTTTTCTATTCACCTCATATCTCGTGTCTATTGAACCCATGTGCGGGTGCAATAGAAACGACACATATTTTTGCATTTTGTGCTGTAATTAAAGAATAAATACTTATCAATTTAGATGACTGAAAACTGTTAAAAAAGCTAAGAGACATGGTGTAAGCACAATATAATGTTCTCTTGACTATTCAAAACATATAAAAATGAATTCAAAGTTCAAAACTGTGTCTATTCACCCCGTTTTACGGTTAATAATAATTTCATTTTTTCACATCTGCCAGGCATCCCTTTATTTTAATAATTATCGGCAGCAATACATAGATGAGAAAAGTTCTATAGTTGGTAATTATAACCTATAATATTTGCTAATTTAATCACTGAGAGGAACTCGTGGCTGAATAATAACAGCCGCACGGATCGATGCATCAGGTTAAGCTACGCTTGCCAGGGTTGGTCCGTGGATGGATTATCATCTTTATATACCAAGACTCCTCCGTGCCTCGGAAAGCACGATAAGCCGTTGGTCCCGGCTGTCATTCGTGGATGACAGTCGTTACGGGTCGTCAGAAGCCCGAAAGTCTGACAACCAGTCTTACCTAGGGGTATCGTATTAACCAGTTTCTAGGTTGTGAAGGTCATATAGGCAGTCACTCCATGTAAAATACTGGAATTTAGCTTTATCCGGTTAGATTGGAAGCAGACCCCAACATAGTTGTGAAAAGGCCAGGCAGACTGATTGCTAATTTCACGGAATAAACTTTATAGAAAAAAAATATTATTAAAATTACTCCATATTCATTTAATTAGGTACGTTTTCCTTGTTAATCTTTGAAGGTTGTTTTATTTTATACTAGCTTTCGCCCGCGGCTGTTCCGCAATTTCGGAAATTATCCCACGGGAACGTACTACCGGGATGAAAAAGTATCCTATAGTACATATAATGTTATGTTAAATATTAATCCAGGTTATAAACTATCTGTTGGCACACAGATTTCATCCAAATCCAATTAGCCGTTTTTGCGTTAATGAGTAACAAACATTAAAACACACAAACTTTCACATTAGTAGGATGAGCAGAACAAACATTGTAAAGTCAAAAGCCAAACATCTTCGGATACCGAAATAAGTTGTCCTTTCAGCTATTATCAGATAACTATCGTATCACGAAATGCAAAGTTCTACGGCTCACCTTACAGCGTTGCCGTCACCACATGACGCTGGCAGAATAGTCGACATCGTCTCAGTTTCCAAACAGGAAAAAAAAAAAAACTGTTACGTATCGGCCTTCCTCTGTTAAACTGGCGTGTTTTTAGAGCCTCTTAATCAAAGCGATTGTCTGTTTTCCTATTCTGGAAACTTTTAATGCGACTGCAAAATAAAGTTAGGTACCTACTTTTTGCCAACACATCTTCTGCTTCGCCAATTTAGTACGTGTTATTGTCAATGGTGTTTGTTCGAATTTCAATTTTTTTTTTTTAGTCGTCCCGTATTGATCGAGCGAGAGATGCAGTCGTTGAATTTTTTAAAAGTTAACCAAGCCCACGTCAGGATTTCTCCTGAATCAAACACAGATCTTCACATTCAAAAAACGCCGAGATTCGGCACAACTATCTGTAGGCCATACAAATATTTGTTCCGTGCGGGAATCGACTTGCGAGTAGGGTTGCCAACCATACTTTATAAAAACGTATCCTACTTTATTTTCGATAAGTATACTTTATACTTTTGCATAAAAATAAAGTATGCAAAAATACTTTATTTCTAATCTTTACTGTGATGCGTTAAACGAAACACTCACAGTGTTACCCATGGGTAATCTGTTACTGAACTATTTGTCAAAAAAGAAAATCTATTATCAGTGATAAAAAATTGACAGAGAAAAACATTTATGACAAATGGCAATGTTAAAAATGGATCTGATTTATTTACTCTCTATTCCCGCCACTTCAGCTTTCCTTGTAAGCTTTTTTGTTAATGAATCTGAAGTAGAGAAGAGAGACACAGATCGACCATAAAAATTAAAAAAAAAACGAGTTATTAATTTATTTAAATATACATTTTGGTTGTAAAACTAGTTTTGAAACATTCATAATACAACAAAAAATTTTAAGTGTTTGCTAAAAGCATTAAAAAAATGTTTTAAAAAGAATAAATAAAAACTTTTGAAAATACTTTTTTTTTGATCCTGATACTTTTTTTTTTCTCAAAGAACTTGATACTTACGTTATTTTTCTAAAAAAAGTTGGCAACCCTACTTGCGACCTGTAGCGCAGCAACCCAACTCCTACAAATGAGTAAAAAAATATAATTATGTTCGGTAAGTACCTACCCATCTAACGTAATATTTAATCAAACCTTACCCTAAAACACAAAGAAGGAATTATCTCGATTGAAGTTCACACTAATAAGGGCCACTATAACCGCAGTCCTATTAAAAGTTTCCAGTACCCTAATTGCGTAATACAACACAATCACGATCAGATCTGTTTCGATTTGAAACAGATTGCTAATCCATTCTTTATAAGTTGGAAAAAAAAGGGAATGCCGACAGAAGTGAAAACTTGAACAAGATCGCCTTGGTCACAGATAATATACTAGTACAGATACCCAATCCCATACAAAGAAATGATACCTCCCTAAGTCTGGCTATTGAGCTGGCTATTTTTCTTCCTCCATTTTTTTAACAGATGGCAGCATCAGCGACTCACAAATTGCCAGAGACTGTAGTTTTATAACGCCATCTAGAAGTCGACTTAGATACTTATGGCATTCACACATCGCACGGTACGTTCAAGGACAAGTATAATAACAATACAACAAACATATCTCGAGTTGGTGGGATAGTTTCATTTTTGTGAGTGAGCATTTTCACGCGGCAGTGAATGCCTTTTTATGAATTTTTGTATTTCAATGCTAAATCTAGATTTTCATCTCCTCGTTACCAAATCTACTATTGCTAATACCCTAAAACTGAAATCACGCGTTCTTCGTCCGAACTTATTTTGACAGTAAGCCCACGTTCGCACTGATGTAATAAAATTGCGGCGATTATTTTTCATGCACTTTATTTTTAACGCTTTGCCGAGATGCCGAGAGTTGAATGAAAATCCAAGTGTGTTTTTTCAACGCGCTGGGACGAAAGGGCGTCCCAGCGCGTTGGATTCTCAACGCTCGGTTTAACACCGAGAGTTGAAAATCCAGTGCGCGATAAAATCCCGCCGCGATTTAATTACCTCCGTGCGAATGACGACTTAATGTTTTTAAAAATATCAAATAGAACCGGCCAAGTACGTGTTGGACCACGCATAATGAAGGGTTCCGTAGTTCAAACTTAACTTCGTAGTTGAAAAACATGTTCTCCCATACAGAATGTATGGAAGAACATGTTTTTGTAACCGCAAATTTAAGTTGGTTGATTATTACTCGTTAACTTATAGAGCCTACTTAGCTGTGATAGAGAGTTTTCCTTTTAATTTCGTTATAAATACTCCTGTGATCTTTTATCACATAAACCAACCATTTAGCTGGCAGGGTGGGAGGGACACTTGACTGTAATAAAAATTAGCTTTTTAAAGCTTAATGGTGCCGATTCTCTTGTACACTGAACTAAACTAAGTAAACTATCACAAAAAATCCTTGCTGTTGGCTATGAGAATCTTAAACTATTCTGCAAAAAATCTCTAAATTTAAAAATAATTTTCACTCAACCAAAATCGAATTTGACAATCGCGATTCCACGTCTAAATAACCTAACCTAACCCGTGAATTTTTTTAGAGCCGTATGCGCGCAGGCAGGGTAGCCTCGACGTGTTTTTTTTTTCACTTTTTGTATGGAAAATATGAAAAAATTATTACCAAAATGTTGAGTTTAATGCTTTCATAGAGGGGGTCGAAATTTTCATTATTTTTTCGATAGGACACACCATTTTCGAGATATTAGTAAAAGAACAGAAAAAAAATAATTTTGGCACCTGAAGAATTCACACCAACATCTACAATGTTGCTGACAACTTATTTTATTCTACACCTTTTTAATCGCGATTAAAAATAGTCAAATAGACAATCAAAATTTTAGGTGAAAAACGTCAAATTCAGAATAGCAAAATTGCCATTTTCACTACATTAATAACTCGGTGCCATGCCATCTTAGTACTGTCAAACTAAAATGTAGTTTTGTGTCACTTTAGTATAGATACAGAACCCTTCGTCCGCGAGTCCGACTCGCACTTCGCCGATTTTTTATAGAAAGTTTTAGAAAGGTATTGGTAAAATAAAAAAAATATAATTAAGAAGGTAGGTATTTGCCAAAAACAAGTTAATAGATTTCTTTCAATTCCTTTATTTCTTTGTAAAGTAGGAACTAAATTATAAAAATATATTGTTTGATTTTCCTACTAATGTTATGACAAATTGAGTAAAACGCCATCTATTGCAAAGAGCTCATGATTAAATTTATCATTCTATGGGTTCGAATTCAAGTAAAAGGTTTCACTTATCATTTTTGTTGAAAATACGTGATTTATGAGTTTAAATGGATAAATCAGCATTAAATAAGAAAGTTTTGATTTTTAATAATCTTACTTCAGCCAAATTCAGACGTTTATCAGTTTTTAGTGATTGTTAATTTCATAATTGTTGCCTATGCTGCCATCTATGAATTTTTTTCAAGACTAATTATAATTTGTTCGAGTTGAGACCCCATGCCTTGGTGGAAGAAAAATACTTGTACAGAACATTGATCCGTAACTTTATCTAAATAAAGAGCACAATCGTGTTTACAAAAAAAAAACTTCCAAAACATTTAAGGTAAAAATACTTGCATAGAACATTGATCGGTAAAGCAATATAAATAAAGAGCACAATCGCGTTTACAAAAATGAGGTGTCGCCATGGTGGCGATATCAATCGTTTAGTCCCATCTTAAAAATGCCCAACGCGCCTAAAGAAGTTTTCACTTAAAAAAACTGCTCAACAACGTAAATAACTCTTATTAAAGTAAAGGTAGAATATTTACCACTTGAGATTTTTGTTTAATTTTTTTTTTTCGAATTTGACGGTAAGGAAAACCATTGAGATAGTAAAAACACGGAGGCGCCGTGATATTCTATACATAAGTTTGTTTATACAAATATGGGTGAAAAACGAACTAGAATGTGAAATATCGTGTTATTTCACTCTTTCTAATGTGGTAATCGTATTTGATAAAAGAGACAACATTATTTCAGTTGTTCCTCATAATGGCAACATTTTGTTGAGACGTAGTAACAGTTGTAGGTAAGTGCCATATCCGCCATAATATGCGATGAGAGTCAAAATGGCGGGTGTACCATAGCGAATTAAATTATACCAATTACCAAACAAATGTACCTAAAATGTACTATTTAGTACCTAGCTCTAAAAAATTTGTACCTCCTTCAGAACGAAATTATTTCGAAATTAAGGTACACCCGCCATATTGACATCAAGATGGCGGGTGTACTAAAATATTTTATTATTTAACCATTACTCATAAAATTTATTTACACTAAAAAATTGTACCTAAAATGTACCTCAAGTAAATAGAAACACACACTTGATTAGTGGGATAGTTCCTGAGAAATAAAACAACCGTGTCTCGGTTTACTTATGTTTATTATTATTATTATGATTATTGATCCAGGTACATATTTATATATATTTTTGGGACGCGTTTCATAGTGATTAATTATATATGATCGCAATTAAAATTATATTAATGATAATAAAGTTATCTGCGTATTGTAAACTATGAAGCTCGTATGATTAATCAGGAAATAGAGTACAAATTGCTAATTGTGTATCAACTACCCGCAACATACTTTATCATGAATGTGCATTTACGAAGCTAGTTCCGGACAGTTGCTAGTAACTTATTAATATAATAATTATTCGTGTGCATATAATTCATTATTTAAAAAAATCCGTATAATATAAATGTATACAGACAAGGTATCAGGGCCATCGACGCGAAGCCTGTTACCAATTTTTTTTTTTTTTGATTGGGAAATCATCAAATGACTTCTCCCGCTCTGGGCGGAGCGGAAGGGCGTGTCAGACTCTTACTGGCTTAAACCCACCCGTGTTCCTTCCCTTGCCTAGACGGGGCCACGGTTTCCCCTTAGGACTATCCGCAACCCCGGTGGTAGGCATCGGCCCTGACGGACTCCTTCAGCTTCGCTGACAACTCTTTGAGGCGCGCGTGGAACAAGACGCGCCGTCGACCCGGGCTTGGTCCTGATCGGACGGCGACCTACCCATCAGTCTCCGTCCGCAAGCCCGCGCCTACGGTGGCCGGAAATCGGCGATCGATTCCCGACGCCCGGGGCGTCCACTACGGCGGCGGCTAGGAGCTCGAGGGAGCGACCTTTGTCTCTGCCTTACGCGCCCCGCCTACTCCTTCACGAGCATTACTGCTTCGCAGAAGGAGGTGACAGCCTGCCATGCCCTCTCGCAAGCCTGTTACCATGGATTCAGTACATGATTCTGAACACCCTGCGTTGAAATTTTGGGTCCGTTATTTTACCTACGCGGTCAAAATGTATGAAACAGCATTTCATTCAACGCAGGGGGGTTCAGAATCATGTACTGAATCCATGGTAACAGGCTTCGCGTCGATGTCCCTGACACCCTGTATAAAGGGTGTAACAAGACCTTTAACGATGCCAAAAGGTACTTGTTCTCCCCGTCATTGCGATTATTTTGTTGTTCTAGACTAGACCATACCTAGGAACCTTCTAGTTACGGAGATATTAAGAGTCAAAGTTTAAACATTTTCACATGTTTTTTTTTTTTTTAAATACATGTTTTTATTAACGTAAGATTTTTACTGTAAACACTTCCATGACCTCCATACTATTCAATCCATCCATCAGCACGATGTTTTGAGTGCGTTACATTGAGTCCTACCGCAAAACGTGATTTTTCACCCCCTATTCAAGATTTATCCCAAAAATATATATAAATATGTACCTAGATCAATAATATATAATAATAATAATAAACATAAGCAAACCGAGACACGGTTGTTTTATTTCTCAGGAACTATCCCACTGATCATGTGTGTGTTTCTATTTACTTGAGGTACATTTTAGGTACAATTTTTTAGTGTAAATACATTTTATGAGTAATGGTTAAATAATAAAATATTTTACAGAGGTACAAATTTTTTAGAGCTAGGTACTAAATAGTACATTTTAGGTACATTTGTTTGGTAATTGGTATAATTTAATTCGCTATGGTACACCCGCCATTTTGACTCTCATTGGAAAACACCAATCCAACATGCCTGTGTGTTGTATTGTGAAGTGTGGTGCAAGAAAGAAGGAAAATCAACCTCAATGATCTTTGCACAGGTTAGTAGCCGGTTTTCATGCAATAGTACATAAAGTGATAAACTTTCGATGAAAAAATTGCTAGGTGATCATTAAATACGGCTTAAATTTTAATATATGGCTTAATTTCCGTCCAACAGACCTTTTTATTATTTCATAATTTCATTCGTTTGTTTACAATGATATGTCATGGTGGAATAGTGTTGTACCGTTTCCGTAATAGTTTCTGATACAGTTCCTTCGCTGCGCTGAAATGATATTGCTAGGTCCGGCCCGTGGTTTACAGCAAACTGTACTCTTTGGTTCATAGCACCGAGAGACCGTTCCGCAGAGTTTTATGTAGTGTATACGATTTTTTTGTTGAAGTTTTTAAGATTAACAATACTGTAGTACATACATTTTATGTAACTTTTATGATTTCCGCGGCTCACGCTAATAAAGATCCCAGTCCGCATGATTTTATCCGACATCTTCAACAATAATCGTCAAATTTCAGCCAATTTACACAAAACTTTAATGAATTATACACTAAAACCTTCCGCATGAATCACTCCGTCCATTAGTGAAAATTGATTGAAAATCCGTTTAGTAGTTTTTGAATTTTTCGCGTTCAGACAAACAGAAAAACAGACAGACGCGGCGGTATACTTTGTTTTATAATATGTAAGGATGTGTATTATTCCGAATGTTCATTTATGATAAAATTGTTAAAAATTTAATTCACTAATGCCCGTTTTCACCGACAGCTAAGTGACACTTAAATGAATACCTAAATAAAACTGCACTGTTTTTCAACTCTCAGCGCTGAGTCTACCGTTGAAAATCCAACAGTGAACTTTTATTAGGGATTCATTCAAGTGTCACTTAGTGAAGGTGAAAACAGGCATAAGACTTGCATGCTCACTCGATACTAAATATTTGGCTTTGTTTAAACGTTCACTTGCCAAACATTAGGTTTGCGTTACAAATATTTGTGAAAACTTTATTTGCTAAGTAATAATTCTATAAATGAAATTATAATTATGCGGAAAATTGTTTGAGAAGTGATAAATTGTCAATACTCGTTTTTTTCTGTTACAACGGACTATTAGCTAATATTTTTTTAAATATGATTCAATCGTGATATCTAGTAAGATTCGTTATACTATTACGTACTAGTATCGATACTCGAAATAGTAACACCATGTTCCCTGAATGACACAACCCTAGCATTGGCAGCCATTTTATGCGACATTTTGAGTTGTAGGTATGCACCTTTTTTTTGTAGGTATTTCCAGTCCATACTTATTAAATGTCTATGAGTAAAACGATGTCTTTTTTTACATCCAACTACTGGCAGCATTTTACTCATAAACGTCACCCGTCCATGTACGTCAAAGTCAAAGGGAGCCAGTCGGCAGTTTGGTGATTTTTTTTTTAAATTGTTGTTCAACAAAAAATCTCTGGTAAGTGGTTTTCTCGTTCAAATTCATAAACTATGTTATATTCTTGTAGTTTTACATGCATTAGGTTGCAAAATCCAGTAATATATGTATGGTTTTTGGACGTGTGAAAGTATGGATAATAGTGGTAAATTATTTACCGTTGTTCATTCGTGCCAAACTATGAATTGGATTTACTAATATAAAAAATGATATGTATTTTTTGGGTTGTGAATGATGCGTATTGTTACGAGCTGGGTATGGGATAAATTAATTATTACCGATCAGACAATTAAATAACTTTATTGAACACAAAACACTTAAAACTTAATCACAAATACACCACTGATCACTATTCGCTCAGATATCGCACTTCTAGTTCACTTCGATTCGCTTCGTTGTATCGCCTAAATCAGACTGACTCATCATGTTTTTTTTTTTTTTTCCATCTCTTAGCTGAGGCATCTCGTAGCTGACCTCTGAGGTCATGACTACTTAACCGGTCAATCCTGTGGTTGCCTTAAGCTGCTACACTCAAAGCCTCCAGCCAGGGGCATACAAAACTAAGCTAAAAAGCTAGGTGAACGCTCGCTAAGGGCACCCCCTGTGGGGTACGAGCCTCGGCTTAGGGCGTCACCGGAGGGAGGACATCAAAGACGGGACGGGCTGGATCAAAGTTTTGATCATTATTATTAATCGGGGAATTTAAAGCTACGTGCACAGCTGAAACCACTGCTGGCACCTCGTTATCGAGCAAGGGTCGGGGAGGAGTATCATTTACTCGGGGGCGCGGTCGCGATCGCAAAGGACCTCGACGGCGAGGTCGGAATGACGGGAGGCGTCTGTGTCTGTGTATAGTACTAGTGGCCCTATTGCTCTCCTGGAGGAGGGTTATGGGGTCATCAGGGTCGGTGAGAATGTGCCTAGGTCGGCGGGTACGGCTAATCCTACTTAGGACATAACTGGCGGCCTCGACAACCAGAGGGTTGCGATGTTTGACCGCGGAATCGAAGTAACGCTTTGCAAGGCGTTTTAGAAATTGGTGGATCGTGGGAATTCTAAGGTCGAGATGGAGATTCTCGTTACTGACTCATCATGTGTCGGCTCTCTGCTTTTATACCGCCAATATTCATGAACATTCCGGTGATGTGTAGAACGGTTCCAGAAAAACATCAACAAATAAACATTACCAGGAAATACAAAAGTAGTAGGTATAAAAAAATAATAACCTACTTGTACCGAATAAAGAAGTAGGTACTTTATGCCCTCGGCGTACGGTCGAAATTACAATGACAATTCCTAATATTTTTTATAAGTAGTTACCTACTTAACTTCAAACTAATAATAATGGAATGCTTCTCGAAGTTTTTAGCGTAAACACACTGTAATCACGTGCTTTCTCGAAAGATCTCGTACGTACGACGTAACACTGCCCCCTCCTTAGACATGCTCGTCCCGAGCATCATTAGCCCCGTAGTATCGGGCCAATCGGTCTACATGATTAATCTTAGGCGCACCTCATAGACCCATCTGTATTCGGTAGGTGACATCGTTGATCCTAGTCACGACTCGGTATGGTCCATCCCAATTTGCTTGCAATTTCGGAGACTTCCCCTTGCTCCGCACTGGGTTATGTAACCACACCAGTGAACCCTCGTCGAAACCCCTACTGTTTGCCTTGCGGTCATAACGGGTCTTCATCTTCTCAGACATCTGTTGGCCGGATTGTCGGATATGCTCATAAACATCATTCAACTTGTTACGCAAATCATTTGCGTAATCTGTTACACTACGTGGAGCATCAGGGGGAGTTCCAGTGATTAAATCTGCAGGCAACCGTAATTCCCTTCCAAAGTTCGCGAAGGCTGGCGTCACAGTCGTACTTTCGTGGACTGCGCTGCGGTAGGACAGTAGAAACGGCTGTATGTGCTTGTCCCAATCCCTTTGCCTGCTTTCCACGACTTTTGCCAGATATCTCTCCAACGTTTGGTTGAATCGTTCCACCATTCCATCAGATTGTGGGTGGTAAGAGGTGGTTCTGGTTTTGTAGGTACCCATCAATCGACAAGTTTCCTGAAATACTTGCGATTCAAAATTCCTTCCTTGATCGCTGTATATTTCTAAGGGTACTCCAAAACGACAGAAAACTTCATGAACTAATTTATCTGCGACAGTTGTAGCTTCTTGGTTAGGAATGGCGAAGACTTCTGGCCACTTTGTGAAGTAATCCATGACCACCAGGAAGTACTTGTTTCCGCTCTCACTTTCTGGAAATGGTCCCGCAACGTCTAGTGCTATCCGTTCCCAAGGGGCTCCAACGTTGTACACTTTTAATGCACCTCGGCTGCGTGTGTGGGGTCCTTTCACGGCCGCACAACTGGTACATTTGCGACACCAGTCCTCCACATCATCTCGACAGTGGATCCAGTAAAAGCGTTCTCGAATTTTTAGTAGAGTCCTTTTTACCCCCATATGTCCTCCTGAACATCCATCATGGTAGAGCCGTAGAACATCTGGTACCTTAGCTTTAGGGACAACCATTTGTAGATGACAGCTGTCCCCTCGAGCGTTTTCCCATTTACAGCACAAGACTCCATCCTGGATCACCAAGCTGTTCCATTGCGCCCAATAACTCTTCGTGATGGAACTCATCGCAGCCACATCACTCCACTTAGGTTTAGGAGCACCAGCTTTGACCCACTCGAAGATCGGTTTGATGTCCGAGTCATTTTGCTGAGCCTGCTGTAGGGTTTCCTTCCATTCATCGCTGAGATCTGTTCTAAGCATCCTCACGGGCACTACTTCCTTAGTCTCTTGCCTGGCACAGTGCTTACAGTCTTCAGGGCAAGGTCTTCTTGACAAGGCGTCTGCGTTACCGTGAGTTCTCCCACTGCGATGTTCAGTTATGAAGTCAAACTGTTGTAGTAGTTCAATCCATCTCGCCACTTGCCCCTCTGGATTCTTAAACTGTAATAGCCACTTCAATGCAGCATGGTCAGTTCGTAATTGGAATTTACGTCCCAGCAAATATTTACTGAAGTGCTGCAATGTCTTTACTACGGCGAGTAGCTCCCGTCTTGTAACGCAGTAATTTCTTTCTGGTTTGGATAAAGACTTGCTGAAGTATGCTATCACAACCTCTTGGTCTCCTTTCCGTTGAGACAGCACGCCCCCAATTCCAGTATTACTTGCATCGGTGTCAACTATGAAGTCATTTTCAGTGTCAGGGTATCCCAAAATAGGTGTATTGCACAGACGTTTCTTTAATTTCTTAAATGCGACGTCACAGTTCTCTTCCCAACAGAATTGCCGCTTTTCTTCAGTGAGTTTGTGCAGAGGTTTCGCAATGTCGGCAAAATTCTTGACAAACCTTCGATAGTAGGAGCACAAACCCAAAAATGCTCGGACCTGTGTCTTGTCTTTCGGAACTGGCCAATCCTTGACGGCGATTACTTTTTCTGGGTCTGTTTGAACACCTTCCCCCGAAACAATGTGTCCTAAAAAGTTTACTTGTTGTCTGAAAAACGAGCACTTTTTCGGACTTAACTTGAGATTTGCTGTTTGGATTTTCGACAGCACTCGGTTGAGGTTTTTAAGGTGATCTTCAAATGTACGGCCCACGATGATAATGTCATCTAGATATACAAGACATGCTTCTCCAATCAATCCGGCGAGTACTTGCTCCATCAACCTTTCAAACGTCGCAGGAGCATTGCACAAACCGAATGGCATAACTTTAAACTGCCACAACCCTTTTCCTGTTGAAAATGCAGTTTTCTCCTTATCCTTGGGGTCTATTTCTACTTGCCAGTAGCCACTTTTCAGGTCAAGTGTGGTAAACCACTTCATACCAGTCAGCGTATCCAGTGTGTCATCGATCCTAGGCAGCGGGTAACTGTCCTTCTTCGTGACGTCGTTCAGTCGTCGATAATCCACACAGAAGCGCATACTGCCGTCCTTTTTCTTTACCAGGACCACAGGAGAGAACACCATGGACTCGATGAAGGTTCTATAACACCGTCCTTCACCATTCCCTCAATCATGGTTTCCACCTCTTTTTCTCGTGCAACTGGCAGTCTTCTTGGTCGCTGACGGATTGGTAACTCGTTGCCTGTATTAATCTTATGCTGAACAAGTCCAGTTCTCCCTATGTCAGCATCGTTTGAAGAGAAAGTGTCGGCGTACTGAAGTAACATCTTCTTAGCCTTGTCCATTTCTCCTTTAGTTAAATCGCAGTTTTCCAAAAGCGTTGACACGTCAAATTTTGCACTACGAATTTTATTTCCGGTAGGCGGATCCTGCAATTGACGCATCCAAGCTACTTCCTCGCAAGTACCGATCAAGGTGCCCTTCTTGATCACATGCTCCTTGTCACTTGGATTCAGTATGCGTACTGCTGAGACGTTGGTGGCCTTGACCAAGTACGTGCCATCTTCCATGGGAAGTCATTGTTCACCCTTTCTATCAGAACACTTCGATCTTTGTGTCCAGAATTCTGTGGTAAACTAATTAGCACAATTGTTTCTGATCTGCGAGGAAGAACAATCTCTTTCAAGCAGTACACTTTTCCTGATGGTGCACCTTCCATGAAAACTTCATCTGAACCACATTTCAATACTCCTTGATCAACGTCGATCTCGCAACGATGTTTCCGCATGAAGTCCAAGCCCAAGATGCAATCGTCCACTATATCGGCCACGATGACATTGTGCTGGTAAGTTCTATCACCCAACTTTAACTCCACCTCCTTCTTGCCTCGGACGATTATGTGTTGACCGGTAGCTGTTAGTAATCGTATACGGTCGTGGTTATCAACGTAGTCCCCAAGAAACCGACTTGCTAGGTGAGAATTGACGACCGTGTGAGAAGCTCCAGTATCCAACGTCAGTTTGCATGGTGTTCCGTTGACTTCGCCTTTGATGGTCAGGCTGTTCCCATCATGTGCTTGCGAGATCAAGATTCTCGGGGCTCTTTCAATACCAGCCAGCACCCGCCCCCCAGTCCTGGCATTTACTCGTTTCCCTGCTGTGGCTGGGCAGTCACTTCAGCCACCCTTCCCTGCTGATCTTCTCTCGGGGTGCTGCGCTTGGGACAGCTTGACCGAAGATGACCCCGTTCTCCGCAAGTGTAGCACCTAGGACTGTACCCTTGCGGCCGGTCGCGTACAGGTGATGCTACAACCTCCCTGACGCGGTGCGTTCGGTGGTCCTGCCTCACTGCCTCTACTTCTAAGGCATGGGCCAAGGCGTCTTTCAGCGTCTCATGATGCCCAAGTCTCACAGCGGCTCTAACTTCTAGGTCGCGTATTCCATCAACGAACGCTTGTACCAGATTCCCATCGATAAGTGCAAGGGCAGACTGATATGCTTTCCGAACCAGCTTTTCAACTTCGAGGGCGCACTGCTGTAGGTTCTCGGCACTACGTTGAACACGATCCTTCAACTTAGCACGAAATACGTGCTCTCGGTGCGCGTCGCCGTATCTGGACTCTAACGCCTCCAGCAGCTGCTCGTAGGTTGCATTCTTGCCGAGCGCCTCAAGAATGTTTAGGGCCTGGTCTCGGAGGCCCAAGGTGAGCGCGGTCATGGCTTGCGGTTTTGTCCATCCATTCGCCTTCATAACGGCCTCAAATTGAATTTTATAAGCCGACCACGAAGATGTGCCATCGAATGGAGGCACCTTAAAGCCCCGCGCTGAAGGTGCAGCAACTACTGAAGCTACAGTCACGTCTCCAGTCTTCAGTTCCCCCAAAGCCTTCTTCACCCCAGCGATCTGAACTTCGGCTTCTGAGAGGCGATTCTCGTGCTGCTGTACCTGATCCTTCATCACCTTTAGCTCTTTGCCAAAAGTTGCATGAAGATCCTTTATGAGGAGCATCTGCTCGTCTTGGCGGCGGACCTGCTCCTCTTGGCGGCGGACTTGCTCCTCTTTGTCTCGCTGCAACTGCTCTTCCAACCGGCGAGCCTGCTCCTCTTGACGGCGAGACTGTTCCTGTAGCAGCGCCATTAAAGCTGACAAGTCTGGCGCCATTGATGCTGTAGAAACTGCGGATGGGCCAGCGACTGGCACTGACGTAGGCTGGAAACCACCCGGTGTCTGTGTTGGAGAATGTCCAAACCGCCTTTGGTCCATGTCCTGCTGTCGCTGACTCCTGGTACGGATACCGTCCGTGTCGTCCTTCGGTAGAATTGGCATAATTTATCCCTCACTTCTGACACCAAATTGTTACGAGCTGGGTATGGGATAAATTAATTATTACCGATCAGACAATTAAATAACTTTATTGAACACAAAACACTTAAAACTTAATCACAAATACACCACTGATCACTATTCGCTCAGATATCGCACTTCTAGTTCACTTCGATTCGCTTCGTTGTATCGCCTAAATCAGAGTGACTCATCATGTTTTTTTTTTTTTTTTTTTTTTTTTTTTTTTTTTTTTTTTTTTTTTTTTTTTTTTTTTAAAACGGGCATCTCGCAGTTTTGGTGTCGGCTCTCTGCTTTTATACCGCCAATATTCATGAACATTCCGGTGATGTGTAGAACGGTTCCAGAAAAACATCAACAAATAAACATTACCAGGAAATACAAAAGTAGTAGGTATAAAAAAATAATAACCTACTTGTACCGAATAAAGAAGTAGGTACTTTATGCCCTCGGCGTACGGTCGAAATTACAATGACAATTCCTAATATTTTTTATAAGTAGTTACCTACTTAACTTCAAACTAATAATAATGGAATGCTTCTCGAAGTTTTTAGCGTAAACACACTGTAATCACGTGCTTTCTCGAAAGATCTCGTACGTACGACGTAACAGTATTTCTGAATTTGCTTAGCTTTGCTTATTTCGCTTTTTTCAGTGATCTACACATAACTAGATTCAAAATGGCGGAAAAGAAGAAGAGACGTTTAACGTATACCAGTGACTCCAAAACACTCGAAAAAATAGTGGACAATCTAGACGAGCTATCTAATTTAGACTTTTTCACACTGCAGAGGAAACTCAAGCAAGCTAAGAATAATTATCTCCTTTTTATAATTAATAAAACTATGTACTTATTATGAACGCGACCATGTTTTATTTACCTACCTACTAGAAATAGACATTACATTCATACCTACATTCAAAAACATTAGTCTCCTTCTGGGTCGAATGCTTCAGCACGCGTAGCATGACGCTTTCTATTTCTACGAAGAATAGACATAGCTCTTTCTATACAAATTGACATTTCGTCTCTCCATTTTTGACATCGCACCGTAGAAATCATTCTACAATCTGTCATTTTGTCTTCCGCTTCTAACGATCTTTGTCTAGGTCCTTTTACATGTAGACTATTTCAGAAGAAAGTTTTCTATCCAAACTGTCAAAATCACTAAGGTAGTGAAGACAATTTGATTTTGTAATCGCCATGCTAAAGACGGTAGAAAACTTTTTACTCGACAGCCACAAAGTATATACGGTTATCTACAAAATCATAAAACGCTCTCCTGTAAAGGAGAGTGTTTTGAACGCAAAACTGTGATAAGTAATAATTATCATAATTAAAATTCACACCAACACCTCGAATTCATGTGCAAAAATAGTATTGTATCTTTTTTTTCTTTTGCTTATATCTCGAAAATGGTGTGTCTAATCGCAAAAATAATGAAAATTTCGACCCCTTTTATAAAACCCTCAAACCCCTAAGACTGAACATGTAGGTAATATTTTTTCTTATTTTCCATACAAAAAGTGAAAAATTCCATATAAAATACGTGGAGCCTTCGCGCCTCCGGCTCTAAAAAAAATCACGGGGTAGGACAAACAAGTACCACGTGGACTCGTGATTGTCAAATACGATTTAAGTTGTGTCAAAATTATATTTAAATTTAGGGATTTTTTTGTTGCAGAATAGTTTTAAGATTTTCATAGCCAAAAATAAAGGGGTTTTAGTGATAGTTTAGTTCGTTGTAGAAGAGAATCGGCACCATTACCAAGGAAATGGTTAAATCCAATATTACTGTAATATTGTTTTCTTCCAAAATACGATATTTCGACACTCTTAATATCAATAAAAATTGAGAATCAAACAAAGAAAAAAAAAATCCTATGGCAAAACAAACAATTCTGAGTCGAATTATGAAAAGAGTGAATTGCGTAAAAAGTGCAGTTGCGTCTTTCTACTTTACTGCCGTCCTGTCTACACGGAACGTCATTTTTGTCTATTCTTCTGTCGACACAACTCGTTTCTACGGTGGTCATGCTACGCGTGCAGAAGGAGTATAATGTATTAAACTAAAAATTTTATACGGTTGGATCCTTTTCGTTGAATTATAGTTTCCATAACCCATGCTATAGTCTTAATTTCGTTAATACGCCCCAAGTAATAAATTGTGTACAAAAAATCCTATTCCATGAAATAAAGTACTTTTACAAATACTTCTGTGTGTGTTGTTATTTTATACTTTTATAAATAATAAATAAAGTACTTTTGTTTTATCATTTTAATTAAACCTTAATCTTAAACATGGCAACACAAACATCTCAAAGTCAAAAAAACAACCTCTCAAAACTTTCCTTATATTTTAATAATCATAACTTCACGTTAATCAGCTTTCAGTCTTCCATTTTCTTTAAGATTATAAAATAAAGATAGCGTCTATATCAGCTTATAGAGGACACCTGTTTACATAAAGATATGGACACTACGAATTTTATTGCGGATAATATTCGCCAATCTGTCAACAATACCATTAACTAGAGTTCGCAGACTGTCTCCACGCGTTCCTGAGAAAAAGGGTCACACAGCGAATTCATTCTTTAAGGGATTCCATTTTTTATTCGAGGTACGGAATACTTAAAACAGATTTATTATCTGTCTGTTACCTTTTCATGCCATAACGGATGAACAGATTTAGATGAATAGCATACGGATAGACCATGACCTGAGAAGGACATATGATAAGTACTTTGATAATCGGTAGTACGTTCTTGTGGGATCATTTCCGACATTTACGCGTGCGAAGCCGCGTGCAAAAAAGCTAGTGAGACATAAAAATTCAAACAATGCGAAATCATAAAGAAATTTTGCTGAACAAAATGATTTTTTTTACCAACATATCTTCCTTAATTTAATATAAAATTTTAACTTAATGAGTTTAATTGTTTTTTCTAGAAATATTTTAAAACTACTCTAAAACTCAACGCGCAAATCGTTCAAATTATCCGATCCAACCTGTTCCTTGCTGTCCTTCACAAGCGACACCCTAAGCCGAGGTTCGGAGGTCCGTACCCCGCAGGGGGTGCCCTTAGCGTGTAGTCGCTTAGTTTCTAAGTTCTATGCCCTGGCTGGAGGCCTTAGTTTATTGAGGCAGCCTCAGAAAAGTCCGGTTAAGCAGCCGACAACCTCCTAGGTTGACCTGCAAGATGCCAATTTAAAAAAAAAAGAACGTTTCATATTAGTCCGCCGTACTACTTAGTCTGTGGTCCGCCGTATGGCCTTCCAGACAGTGAACGTGTTGCTCGGCGCTCTGCCTGACCGCTGTTGACCTTTGTCGTGCGTACAACGATAATGCACGAATATAGTATTATCGCCAAATCTTAGATTTTTAGTAAGTAAAATAGTTATTGAAGTGAAAACCAAAAAGTCGATAATGATGCCGACTAGACAAAAAATCATCAAATTTTTGTTTATTCCCATCAAACGACGACTTCCCATTCTAAAATAGTCTTTAAGTGACATAACTTAACTATAGTTTAGCGAACTTTAGTGTGACAGCACTAAGATGGCACTGAGTTAATACTTTAGTCAAAATGGCAATTTTACTAATCTCAATTTACTGTACTGTACTGTACTGCCTCGTTGGTCTAGTAGTCGCAAGCGCTACTGCTGAGCATGAGGTCCTGGGTTCGATTCCCAGGTCGGGCAAAGTGATACTGGGTTTTTCTATCTGAAATTTCTCAGTAGCAGCCTGGAGTCTGGATGTGTGCCCGGTTGACGGCAATAGGCTCGCCCCCTATTACATGGGACTTAAAAACATAACTGGCGAAATGTGGGTAAACCTGCTACAGGGACACCTCTGCCCAACCCTTCGGGGAAACAAGGCGTGATGTTATGTTATGTTATGTAATCATAAGTGTAACAATAAATTGAAGTCAGATTTAAATTCCAATTAAATATTTACTGAAACAATTATTGCTCTAACTCGAACGGATCAAAGTGGATTAGTCTGACTATAAAGAGAGCGAGCGCGCAAACTCTATGCACATATGGAGGCGCGCTTGTGTGTGAGTGAATTTTGCGAAGAATTTACCTAAACTTGACTTCCCGCGCTAGACGTAAACGCTCTTAATATTAAATTTCAGAATTAAAAACTGAGGTTAACAATGTGCCATTAAAATCTTTTAAATAAAAATAGTCAGACATTTTTAAATTTACGCGAAAAAGTTATTCATGTTTATCACATTTGCAAGATCTTACGCCTTGAAAATTATTTCCTAGATCTACCTTATCACTAAATCTTCACTGAAATATAAAACCTATTTCACCAGTGAACATGATTTTTTTAAAAGACAGAGTTGTCTAAAACTGCGCTCACATACATTTGAAAAGTTTTTCACCAGTGTGTATACGAATATGCCTTATTAAATGACCCTTTTGATTAAACCTACGCTGACATAAATCACACTTGTAAGGTTTTTCACCAGTGTGTATACGTATATGTCTTGTCAAATGACTCGTTTTACGAAAACTACGCTGACAAACATCACACTTGTAAGGTTTTTCACCAGTGTGTATACGAATATGGTTTGTTAAAATGCACTTTTGACTAAAACTACACTGACATACATCACACTTATAAGGTTTTTCACCGGTGTGTATTCGAATATGACTTAATAACTTACTGTTTAATCTAAAACTACGCTGACATATATCACAATTGTAAGGTTTTTCACCAGTGTGTATTTGAAAATGTTTTGTTAAGAGACCCTTTACACTAAAATTACGCTGACATACATCACACTTATAAGGCTGTTCACCAGTATGTATACGAATATGGTCTATTAAATTACTCTTTTGACTAAAACTACGCTGACATACATCACACTTGTAAGGTTTTTCGCCACTGTGTATTCGAATATGTTTTGTTAAGAGACCCTTTACACGAAAACTACGGTGACATACATCACATTTGTACGGTTTTTCCCCCGTGTGTATACGAATATGGCTTGTTAAATTACTCTTTTGACTAAAACTACTTTGGCATGTATCACACTTGTAAGATTTTTCAACAGTGTGTTTACGAATATGGTTTGTTAAAATGCTCTTTTGATTAAAACTACGCTGACATACATCACACTTAAAAGGTTTTTCACCGGTGTGTATTCGGATATGTGTTCTAAACTTATCCTTTACTCTAAAGCTACACTCACATATATCACACTTGTAAGGTTTTTCACCAGTATGTATACGAATATGATTAGTTAAATGATTCTTTTGATTAAAACTACGCTGACATACATCACACTTGTAAGGTTTTTCACCAGTGTGTATACGAATATGGTATGATAACAGACCTTTACTACTAAAACTACGTTCACATACATCACATTTGTAAGGCTCATTGAAATAAGTGCCAGGTTTGGACGTATGTTGTCGAGTTTTCCGGATAACTTTCGAGTCTGATTTTTCTTTTTTCATTTGGTAGGCTGTTATTGCTTCTTCTAGATTTTTTCTTCGTGTTTCTAGTTTTGGTTTCTTCGCAACGGTCGTCCCTGTCATAAAAAATCGGATAAATTCAATGTTGAAAGAAGATTGCAATGCACAGGAATAAAAAATAATAGCGCTTTGCATGATTCACACTGGGACCAAATAGGAGGAATTTCTGGTGACATTGAATAATACACTTAATCACCAGAGACTTAAAAACGTGTTTATGATGATTTAAATTAGAATGTTGGGTTAAGGTATAAAATAATTAAATAATGCCATTCACAGGTACGTTTTCTGATCCATTTGTTAACATTTTAATCAGATACTTTTGGGAGAGACTATAGGCATCGTACAGTCTAGCGTTCTTGGGTATCATCAAGCGTCTGGGCGTTCTATCGCGTGAGGCGTCATAGGGCGCGTTCTCGAAGCTTATTACGTTCGGATCAAACAATCCGATCCCATTTTGTGGGATTTATATTTTATTCCGAACCGATCCCAGTACGAAATGATCCATGCTGTGAAACGATAAATGAAAATGAAAAGAGTACAAAATATTATTTGAATTAGTAGGTTTTTTTAGGGTTCCGTAACTCAAAAGGAAAAAAACCGAACACTTACAGGATCACTTATGTGTCTGTCTGTCAGCAAAGTTGCTCCGAATCTAATGGACCGTTTAAGTTGAAATTTTGTACACATGTGTTTAAATGATCCGAACATGGACGTGTAGCGTAAATAAATGAATTTTGAATATGCCCCCGTATTCAAAATTCATTTATTTACGTTACACGAAGACTAAGAAAATTAAAAAAAAAAAAAAAAACACAAGAAAGGGCTTGTTGTGAGGATATAATTTTTTTGTTTAACTTAAACTCAAAGCATTTATTTCAAATAAACCAATTACAGGCACTTTTGAATTGTCAAGGGGTCGGTCAGTAAGAAAGATGAAGCTAGTTGCCCATTCCAAAGCGTAGTAGGTACCTATGGAGAAGAACGGGCAAGAAACTCCATGGACACTCTTTTAAATCACAATATGTTTACAAAATATTGGTTACATCATTTATGTTAAAGTTATAAATGTGAGAACGATGCAGAACGATAAAAGCGTCCGTAACAAAAAATAGAACAATTCAAAAATCAAATTAAAATAAGCCATGGCAGCTAGAAGATGACCAGTACCTACTGACAGCGCCTGTTCACGAACATGACGCATGGATTAGCACCATTCAGCTCAACCATTTTGAAGGGAGCAAAATGATCCAACACACACGCCACCGTCAGCGAGACATTAGAGTGAGCATGATATATTCTCAGCCGCAAGGGCACATTCATGTCAATGAAAGACGTACCTAGGAAATGGTAGCTTTAAAGTAGGTACATAGTACTCACACGTGTTATGAAATTATACAATGCTAAGGGATTGAATTTATACAATGCAAAGATGAGTAGTTTTTAAATCTTCAGCAACTCCAACAGTATTTTCAAATGCTCAACAATTAGTTTATGCGCCCTTGTGGAGCAGGACCAGCGTTCAGCCAAGCATTTATATCAGCGATGTAATCCCCCAACTTATAATATGCTTGGCTGCATAGTGTGCGTTTTATATAAGATTTAAATTTCGTTTCATTCAGTTGAAGTATGTGGGGAGGTATTTTATTGTAACATTTTAAACAGTACCCCATGAAAGATGAGTCCACTTTAGTCAATCTGAAACCTGGTTGAACTAATTGGTCCCTATTTCTAGTGATATAATTGTGTCTTGCATCTCTTTTACTAAAAAGATGTAGATTTTTCCTTACGTACATAATGTTTTCATAGATATATTGACAAGGTACCGTCATGATGTTAATAAATTTAAACAGTTCCTTTAGAGAGTCGCGCCTGCGGAGGCCATTTATGGCTCTGATGGCTCTTTTCTGCAGAATAAAAATAGACTCGATGTCTGCAGCCCGACCCCATAGTAAAATACCGTACGACATAATACTATGAAAGTAACTGAAATAGACTAGCCTCGCGGTATCTACATCAGTAAATTGATGTATTTTTCTCACAGCATATGCTGCTGAACTTAGCCGAGTTAAGTTAAATGAGGACCCCATTGAAGCCTTGAGTCGAGCGTGATCCCCAGGAAAACAGTTTTATCGACTAATTCTAGTTTCTCTTGATTCAATACTATCTCACAATTACTACATTTACACCCATTTTTACTTTTAAAGCGAGTGAATTGACACCATTTATTTGAACTCGCTGCTGTCTACCATTTAAATAAGATTTTACTAAACTAAGCGCAAGTTTTCCAAGTCCGTAATGCTCAAGTTTCGAGATTAAGGTTTCGTGGACGACGCAATCAAATGCCTTGGAGAAGTCACAAAACATTCCTATGGCGTTTTGGGCCTCTTCCCACGCCGTAAATAATATGTGCTTTAATAAGGTGACACCGGCGTCAGTCGTACAACGCCCCTTGGTGAAACCATATTGTTGATCATGTAAGATTTTATTGGTGCTGAAAACCGGCAATACGGATTTAAAAAGTGGAGTGTGAATTAGATCAGGGAAGACTCCTTGATCCACACACAAATTAAATATTAAGGCTAAGTACGGCGCTATAGTCTCAATAATGGACTTTGATAGGCATTCCCCATAGATCTTCGGTTAATTTGATCTTTATTGGCTTGAAAGCTTTTATTACTGTTATGGGGTAAAGGATTTAAATTTAAAAATAAATACATAGAAAGATATTTAAGAAAATTGATGAAAATTGACCATTCCTCCCTCATCTCCGAAACGACTGAGCCTAAAATTTAAAAAAATAATACAAAAAATGGTTCTTTACTCAGATTCCAGGAAAACCTATAAAACTTCTATGGTCTTAAAACATTGTGTTTGTTTGCCCAAGCGCCTGATGTTTGACCTGATAATGTAGGACAATGCAGCGCTATCGCCCCGGCATGGCATTGCAGGGCACTAGACTAGCAACGTATTGTACTTAAAATATTGTTGTAGTGGCATTTCTTTTGATTTTACCCATAACTGTTACTTTACGATACTATGTTCTTAATCTCGACCTACATTTTATTTTTATTCCCATTGATAGATTTACAGCATGTATCATTTTGTACTGGGATCTGTTCGGAACAAAATATTTGTTTCTTCAACTTCTTCTTTAGGTAATGCTAACCACTTACTTTCAGGTGATGGCCTGTTTGCTTACCTGTAGATTAATTATATAATACTTACTTTTCGTCTCCCTGACTCTTCGTTTCTTCTTAGATAATTCTTCTACCACTTTAGATGAGATGAGATCTTCTAAATCTGATTCAGAATGTTGTAGTGGTATATCTGCTACATCTAGACAGCTATAGTCTATATTATCTGGTTCTAGCTCTGTAAGTAAACAAAAATAGTCAAGAGTATATTGTTTATTATTAATATTTGTTTTATTCCACAATATAATGTGGTTACCGTTAAGTTAAACTAAACAACAGAACTTTGAAGTATTTCAAAACATTTTTAATCAATATAAATACATAGATTATATCTTTAATTTATTTTAAGGTAATATTTATTGATTATATTATTTTTGTTCTTAAAAACATACCATCACTTTGATGTTCCTCCGTTGGCTCAATAATATCATCTAGTTCCTCACAAACAGCTGGTAATTCTTCTTTGATAGTAATGCTTTCTGTTTGACATTCATCAACTATACTTATGAGCTCTATTGGAGATTTAATAAACCCACTGAACAACTCTAAGCAGTCTTGGTTTACTAAAGGATTGGGCTGTAAAAAGATATTTACAGTGTTAGGAAAATACGCCAGAAGTCAAAAGAGCCCCAACAAGTGAAGACTCTTAAGTATGTCCAATGAAGCCTCGAATGTCAGCCATGCTATCAACCTCGCTGACCACTGCACAAGCTATTGATGCACAGCTCGCGATGGCATGAGAGAGGACCATTTTCAAACTGCCACATCTCTCTTTCATACAGAAGTTAGAGCAGTATTATGTTAACTTTATAGATGTAATAATTAAACTCCTTCATTTGAGAAAAGCATACATATTAACATTAAACACTCAGCGGTATTGTTGGCATGAAATCCAGACACAATAGGTATGATCTAAGGAGAAATCACTTCCACATTATACTAAAATTAGAAATTAATAGAATTAATGTCTGTTGAAGAATAATTACCTCATAATTCTCCTTCATCATCTGAGCAAATTGTTCTTCGGCTTCCAGACATTGTCTCAGCAATCTGCAGCATTGTTTTAGTTTAGTGCAGCAGAAGAAACAAGCAAGAATCGGTCTTCTGTCTTCAGTTACAAACTGCAACAAAACTTCTCTTACACTATTTTGTTTATAATTTAGAAAATACTTCAAATCTTACAATAAATTGTAAAGCACACAGTTGGTGGTCAGTTATGATTTCAATACGCCTCATACAGAGAATGCATCAGTATTGATTAACACTCTTGCTCAAGGCAGATTTCTTTCACTGATCTCAGTGATTTCCATTTACCCCTAAGACTGAAAGCCGCCCTTAAAGACGACCCACTGACCGAAACTTCATATGAATTTATATCCTCGTGTATGATTCGTATTTAAAACCTATCATATTGATTATTTCTTTCTTATTTATCAACTTACTGGAATATCAGTCAGCTTCTCATATAGTTCGTGCAAGTTCGTGTTGACCACTAAATACATTCGAACATTCTCCACTAAACATATTCTACACATTGGCAGTTTTTCCATCTTTGAACTGAAAACGTATCGCTTTAAGTTATTCAGTGCAGCTTTACATATATAACATTGAAAAACAATTTGGCGTACAAATAACTGCCGTGGCTCGTTTAGAATTATTCTGACTTATTAATTGGCATTCAAAGATTAATAGAATTGCGAACAAAATCTTGTAATTTTATTATCGTGTCTTTCTTTGTGGATCACGGTAAGACGGCAGCAGCCAGAGTGGCATATCTCTCGTAAACAGTTCAGGTATTAGTGCAAATGATTTCGTTTATTAGTCTTTAAACGCTATGTAAAAGCACCGTTATTACTAAAATAAACTTTCAGGTAATAGTAAACAACATAAATTTTAAAAGTAGCTTGACAATGACATTGACAGCAAACGCTTGACTTGACTGTTCAAAACAGTGTTGCAAAAGTCATAGACATTTAATAAGTATGGACTGGAAATACCTACAAAAAAAAGGTGCATACCTACAACTCAAAATGTCGCATAAAATGGCTGCCAATGCTAGGGTTGTGTCATTCAGGGAACATGGTGTTACTATTTCGAGTATCGATACTAGTACGTAATAGTATAACGAATCTTACTAGATATCACGGTTGAATCATATTTAAAAAAATATTAGCTAATAGTCCGTTGTAACAGAATAAAACGAGTATTGACAATTTATCACTTCCCAAACAATTTTCAGCATAATTATAATTTCATTTATAGAATTATTACTTAGCAAATAAAGTTTTCACAAATATTTGTAACGCAAACCTAATGTTTGGCAAGTGAACGTTTAAACAAAGCCAAATATTTAGTATCGAGCGAGCATGCAAGTCTTATGCCTGTTTTCACCTTCACTAAGTGACACTTAAATGAATCCCTAATAAAAGTTCACTGTTGGATTTTCAACGGTAGACTCAGCGCTGAGAGTTGAAAATCCAACAGTGCAGTTTTATTTAGGTATTCATTTAAGTGTCACTTAGCTGTCGGTGAAAACGGGCATTAGTGAATTAAATTTTTAACAATTTTATCATAAATGAACATTCGGAATAATACACATCCTTACATATTATAAAACAAAGTCCACCGCCGCGTCTGTCTGTTTTTCTGTCTGTCTGAACGCGAAAAATTCAAAAACTTCTAAACGGATTTTCAATCAATTTTCACTAATGGACGGAGTGATTCATGCGGAAGGTTTTAGTGTA
This sequence comes from Omphaloscelis lunosa, assembly GCA_916610215.1. Classification (NCBI taxonomy): domain Eukaryota; kingdom Metazoa; phylum Arthropoda; class Insecta; order Lepidoptera; family Noctuidae; genus Omphaloscelis; species Omphaloscelis lunosa. The sequence continues at coordinate 8,508,347 of OU744270.1, forward strand.
TAATTCATTAAAGTTTTGTGTAAATTGGCTGAAATTTGACGATTATTGTTGAAGATGTCGGATAAAATCATGCGGACTGGGATCTTTATTAGCGTGCGCCGCGGAAATCATAAAAGTTACATAAAATGTATGTTCTACAGTATTGTTCATCTTAAAAACTTCAACAAAAAAATCGTATACACTACATAAAACTCTACGGAACGGTCTCTCGGTGCTATGAACCAAAGTGTACAGTTTGCTGTAAACCACGGGCCGGACCTAGCAATATCATTTCAGCGCAGCGAAGGAACTAGTATCAGAAACTATTACGGAAACGGTACAACACTATTCCACCATGACATATCATTGTAAACAAACGAATGAAATTATGTAATAATAAAAAGGTCTGTTGGACGGAAATAAACCCATATATTAAAATTTAAGCCGTATTTAATGATCACCTAGCAATTTTTTCATCGAAAGTTTATCACTTTATGTACTATTGCATGAAAACCGGCTACTAACCTGTGCAAAGATAATTGAGGTTGATTTTCTTTCTTTCTTGCACTACACTTCACAATACAACACACAGGCATGTTGAATTGGTGTTTTCCAACGTATATATGTAGTTTTAAAGAAAAACTCCTCGTAATTTTCTCACAAATCTCAATAAAACAAAAAGTAAACAACCACTTGACAGCAGAACTACCATGAACTTGTCGCATATTATGGCGGATATGGCACTTACCTACAACTGTTACTACGTCTCAACAAAATGTTGCCATTATGAGGAACAACTGAAATATTGTTGTCTCTTTTATCAAATACGATTACCACATTAGAAAGAGTGAAATAACACGATATTTCACATTCTAGTTCGTTTTTCACCCATATTTGTATAAGCAAACTTATGTATAGAATATCGCGGCGCCTCCGTGTTTTTACTATCTCAATGGCAAAAGTGAAGTGAGAATGTCAGATTTAGAAAACATGAGACTTGCCAGCTAAAAAACATAAGAAATTATTTATTTTTTTACATCTTGCGATCGCCATGAGAAGACCATATGATTTGAAGAGATTACAGAGGTGTTCGTCAATCGTTACGTTACGAAAGTCTGACAACCAGTCTTACCTAGGGGTATCGTATTACCCAGTTTCTGGGTTGTGGAGGTCAGATAGGCAGTCGCTCCATGTAAATTTCATCCGGTTAGATTGGAAGCAGACCCCAACATAGTTGCGAAAAGGATTGGCAGGCGGATTGATTGCTAATTTCACGGAATAAACTTTATAGAAAAAATATATAATTAAAATCACTCCATATTAATTTAATTAGGTACGTTCTCCTTGTTGATCTTTAAAGGTTGTTTTATTTTATACTAGCTTTCACCCGCGGCTTTGCCCGCGTGAATTTCGGAAATCATCCCACGGGACCGTACTACCGGGATGAAAAAGTATCCTACAGTACATATAATGTTATGTTAAATATTAATCCAGGTTATAAACTATCTGTGTGCCAAATTTCATCCAAATCCATTTAGCCGTTTTTGCGTGATTGAGTAATAAACATCCAAACATACAAACTTTCACATTAGTAGGATGAGCAGAACAAACATTGTAAAGTCAAAAGTCAAACATCTTCGGATACCGAAATAAGTTGTCCTTTCAGCTATTATCAGAAAACTACCGTATAAAGAAGTGCAAAGTTCTGCGGCTCACCTCACAGCGTTGCCGTCACCACATCACGCTGGCAAAATAGTCGACATCGGCTCTGTTTTCAAACAGAAAAAAAAAAATACTTTTACGTATCGGCCTTCCTCTGTTAAATTGGCGTGTTTTTATTTAGTTAGAGCCACTCGATCAAAGTGATTGTCTGTTTTCCTATTCTGGAAACTTGGTATTCAACAAAAAATCTCTGGAAAGTGATTTTTGCGTTCAAATTCATAAACTAAGTTATATTCTTGTAGTTTTACATGCATTAGGTTGCAAAATCCAGTAATATATGTATGTTTTTTGATGGGTAATAGTGGTAAATTATTTATCGTTGTTCATTCGTGCCAAACTATGAACTGGATTTACTAATATAAAAAATGAATGTATTTTTTGGGTTGTGAATAATGCGTATTTCTGAATTTGCTTAGCTTTTTTTAGTGATCTACACATAACTAGATTCAACATGGCGGAAAAGAAAAAGAGACGTTTAACGTATACCAGTGACTCCAAAACACTCGAGCTATTTTAGACTTTTTCACACTGCAGAGGAAACTCAAGCAGAATAATTATCCACTTTTTATATTTAATAAAACTACGTCCCTACTTATATGAACAAGACCATATTTTATTTACCTACCTACTAGAAATAAACATTACATTCGAAAAACATTAGCCTCCGTGTGGGTCGAATGCTTCAGAAGGAGTATAATGTATTAAACTAACAATAAATTTAAACATTTTTTAAGTATTACCTAAATTACACAAGCAGATCCAGGGAAAACAACTAGTCTAGGAATTTAAACAGACCATATTGGATAATAGTAACTATTTTACCACCACCATAATATTTTACAAGTTTTAATGGATTATGGCAAGATATTTACCAACCAAAACCCAAAAGGGAAAAAAAACAAAAAGGGAAGGGGATAGGCCCCTCCCCTTTCTGTTTTCATCAAAACTGAAATCAGCGGCCCCTAATTACCCAGAAACAAACCTCGTTTTTTCCAAAATATCCACAGGGGCTCGCGTTTGTTTAAGGGATAACGCAATGAATGTTGAACTGTCAAAATGAAACAAATTAGGCATAATTGTTTACGTAAATAAGTTACGAAATTGGACGTAACTTTAAACGAAAAGGATCCAATCCACACAAAATCACTTTGGAGATATTGACGTTTGAAGTTTGGAAGATATATTTCTTCATTGGAATTCATTTTAAAATTAATTGACATTATGATGTTGTGTGTGGAATAATAAAGCTTTTTTTATAGTTAATAGTGTAGTCAAGCGTAGTATTGTATTTTCCGAGTTATATGTAAAATACGGTTGGATCCTTTTCGTTAAATTATAGTTTCCATAGCCCATGCTATAGTCTAAATTTCGTTAAAACCAAAAAACCTATTCCATGAAATAAAGTACAATTAGTTTGTTTTAATAGTTTTTATTAAACCTTACTCTTAACATGGCAACACAAACATCTCAAAATCAACAAAACAACCTCTCAAAGCTTGCCTTATATTTTAATCATAACTTTACCTTAATCAGCTTTCAGTCTTCCATTTTCTTTAGGATTAAAAAATAAAGATGGCGTCTATATCAGCTTATAGAAGACACCTGTTTACATAAAGATATGGACACTACGAATTTTATTGCGGATAATATTCGCCAATCTGTCAACAATACCATTAACTAGAGTTCGCAGACTGTCTCCACGCGTTCCTGAGAAAAAGGGTCACACAGCGAATTCATTCTTTAAGGGATTCCATTTTTTATTCGAGGTACGGAATACTTAAAACAGATTTATTATCTGTCTGTTACCTTTTCATGCCATAACGGATGAACAGATTTAGATGAATAGCATACGGATAGACCATGACCTGAGAAGGACATATGATAAGTACTTTGATAATCGGTAGTACGTTCTTGTGGGATCATTTCCGACATTTACGCGTGCGAAGCCGCGTGCAAAAAAGCTAGTGAGACATAAAAATTCAAACAATGCGAAAACATAAAGAAATTTTGCTGAACAAAATGATTTTTTTTACCAACATATCTTCCTTAATTTAATATAATAATGGTTACTATAAAAGAAGAATATCTTCTTAAAAACTTCCAATATAAAATTTTAACTTAATGAGTTTAATTGTTTTTTCTAGAAATATTTTAAAACTACTCTAAAAAATTATCCGATCCAACCTGTTCCTTGCTGTCCTTCACAAGCGACACCCTAAGCCGAGGTTCGGAGGTCCGTACCCCGCAGGGGGTGCCTTAGCGTGTAGTCGCTTAGTTTCTAAGTTCTATGCCCTGGCTGGAGGCCTTAGTTTATTGAGGCAGCCACAGAAAAGTCCGGTTAAGCAGCCGACAACCTCCTAGGTTGACCTGCAAGATGCCAATTTAAAAAAAAAGAACGTTTCATATTAGTCCACCGTATGGCCTTCTAGACAGTGGACGTGTTGCTCGGCGCTCTGCCTGACCACTGTTGACCTTTGTCGTGCGTACAACGATAATGCACGAATATAGTATTATCGTATTACTAGAAAATAGTAAAAGACAGATCGATACTATGTGCATTACCGAACATTTTATGACACCTGAACAGGAATTACTTCTAAATATACCAAACTACATCCTGGCAACCAGTTTTTCCAGAGATAATAGAAGAGGTGGCGCGTGCATTTTGATCAAAGTCGGTCACAAGTATAAAGTGCTAAACTTAAGAAAATATTCCGTTATCAACGTAATTGAATGCTGCGCGATAGAACTGACAGAACACAACATTATTATTGTCTGTATGTATAGGGTGCCCCAATCAAATTTGGATACATTTTTCGAAAATTTAAATAATACTTTACATCTGTTATGTTTAAAACTGAATAATAAAAAGGTTGTCCTATGTGGGGACTTTAACATTAACCTATTAAAAAGAAATAAGCAAGCCTTAGATTTCGAATATACATTGTTAAATTATAATTTAAAATTAAAATTTTGTCAACCTACTAGATTAAGCAGTGGGACCTGCTTGGACAACATAGCACATAATGTAAAAGGCTGTAAGGGAGAAATTATAGAACTGGGCCTGTCAGATCATACCGCACAACTTTTGAAATGTCCTGTTAAGAAAACATGTATCTTGAAGCGTTGGAAAATAAAAAGACGAAATTATTGTCAAGATAACGTAGAAAAATTTAAAAATTGCATTAAAAATCTCACTTTTTCGGACATATATACAACTAGTGACGCCAATGATGCCTACGCCCATTTTCTTGACTTATTCAGATGTTTTTATGACCTTTGCTTTCCGTATGAAATAATAACAAAAACAATTACAAAAAGCGCCCAATGGATCACTAATGGGATAAGAATATGTAGTAAAAAGAAGCGGCACTTGCTATGGCAATACAGGAAAAAGCCTACCCCAAAGAACAAACAGTCGTTTAAGACATATTCTGCAAGATTTAAAAGAGTTATAACGTTAACACAGAAATCACGAAATAACTACTTTATTAAGACATCCCAAAATAAATCTAAAGCGGCATGGTCTGTAATTAATAAATCTAAGACCTGCTTCCCTAAAGAACCAATTACACAAATTCAAACAGGACCACAGAAAATCACGAACCCATTAAAAATAGCTCAGGCTTTTAACAAATTTTATGTTAATCAAGTTACCAAACCAAAAAATAAAACTATACCAGAAATTAAAATCCGCTCAAACACTCCAAACTCTATATTTATGGAGCCGACCACACCTCAAGATATAAATAATCATACTCAGTCACTTCGAAATACAAACAGTGTTGGGTATGACGGAATATGCACTAAAGTTATCAAAGTGGTGTCTCAATATATAGCTCCACATCTCAGTCACATAATTAATATGTGTATATCTAGCGGAATCTTCCCTGAAAAATTAAAAACATCAATAATTGTACCATTGCACAAAAAAAATGATAGACACAGTATGTCAAATTATAGACCTATCGCGTTGATACCCGTCTTTTCAAAAATCTTTGAAAAAGTAATTTACAAGTCCTTATATAACTATCTCGAGAAGTCAAACATATTAGTAAAAGAACAAAAGGGATTTCGTAAGCAGAAGACCATCAATATGGCCATACATGACCTGCTTCTCCCTATTATGTCAAATGTAGATAAGAGAAATCCTGTATGTGCTATCTATATGGATCTAACTAAGGCTTTTGATTATGTAGATTACCCAATTCTATTACAAAAACTTGAAAAATATGGTATCAGGGGAAATATACTTGATCTCATTCGATCTTACTTAACGGACAGAAAACAATTTGTAGAAATCACACAAATATGTTCAAAAACCAGCTATGAGAAAAAATATCGTTCTGAAAGCGAGATAATTAAATTTGGCGTTCCTCAGGGTAGCGTACTGGGACCCCCTCTTTTTTTACTGTACATAAATGACCTTCCGGGGCAAATAAATCACCCCATGGTGCTATTCGCCGATGACAGCACCGTAGTGATTGAATGTGACGATCCCAAAACTTATGAAAAGGAGATAAATATGACATTAAATAAAATTATATCGTGGTTTGACAGCAATAATCTAATTATAAACTTAGAAAAGACTAAAATTATGCATTTTTATCAAAGAATCCCGAATAAAAATCTTGACATTAGCTATTTAGGGACAAATATTGAATCAACTATTGCTACTAAATTTCTTGGTATCAATATAGATAATAACTTGACTTGGAGATCCCAGACAGATGTAATATGCAAGAAACTTAATACATTTACCTATGTTCTATATAAACTTTCAAAAATAGTCAGTCTAGAATCCGTACTTACAGCCTATCACGGTTATGTTGCGTCAACACTCAGATATGGCGTAATGTACTGGGGCAATTCAGTTGATAGAGAATTGGTCTTTAGAGCCCAAAAAAGATGTATCAGAGCTATGTGTGGCCTTAAAAGCACAGACAGTTGCCAACCGACTTTTATACGACATAAAATCCTTACCTTACCATCGTTGTACATATACGAAACAAATGTATTCGTCAAATCCAACATTTCATCATACAAAATAGCTGCTAAAAGTTCCTACAGAAAATTACGCGATAAAAATAAGTCAGAACTCAAAGTGACTTATGGCAAAACTGCACTTATGAATAAAAGCACATTCTGTATGGCCAAAAAAATATTTAATAAACTGCCCGAAAAAATTAAAATGTTAAATGTGGACAAATTCAAAAAAGAACTATTTAGAATTTTGACTAATAAATGCTATTACTCAATAAAGGACTATTTCGACGACAATTCTATAATTACTGCCTTAGAACACCCTACCTGACCTGTTTTAATGACCTTGAATTTTGTTCGACATTATCATTATTAATTATGGCATGTAATTGAACCATTTGACATTTATTTAGAAATTGATTGTATGTTTATTTTTTCTTTTGATATGCTATGCCTATTTAAACTGATTTTATTACTGACGTGAAAGTTGACGGAATTTCACCAATTTGTTATTTTTAAACTTAAAAAATTATATTTGTACGCCTCTGGGCAAAACATGGAGGATCTACCTATTTATAACACCTCACACTATGTGTAACTTGACCTGTGTTCACAAATAAAGCTTTCTGATTTCTGATTTCTGATTTCTGATCGCCAAATCTTAGATTTTTAGTAAGTAAAATAGTTATTGAAGTGAAAACTAAAAAGTCGATAATGATGCCGACTAGACAAAAAATCATAAAATTTTTGTTTATTCCCATCAAACGACGACTTCCCATTCTAAAATAGTCTTTAAGTGACATAACTTACGTGACATCAAAACTGAAATCTTTAAGTGACATCAAAACTGAAATCAGCGGCCCCTAATTACCCAGAAACAAACCTCGTTTTTTCCAAAATATCCACAGGGGCTCGCGTTTGTTTAAGGGATAACGCAATGAATGTTGAACTGTCAAAATGAAACAAATTAGGCATAATTGTTTACGTAAATAAGTTACGAAATTGGACGTAACTTTAAACGAAAAGGATCCAATCCACACAAAATCACTTTGGAGATATTGACGTTTGAAGTTTGGAAGATATATTTCTTCATTGGAATTCATTTTAAAATTAATTGACATTATGATGTTGTGTGTGGAATAATAAAGCTTTTTTTATAGTTAATAGTGTAGTCAAGCGTAGTATTGTATTTTCCGAGTTATATGTAAAATACGGTTGGATCCTTTTCGTTAAATTATAGTTTCCATAGCCCATGCTATAGTCTAAATTTCGTTAAAACCAAAAAACCTATTCCATGAAATAAAGTACAATTAGTTTGTTTTAATAGTTTTTATTAAACCTTACTCTTAACATGGCAACACAAACATCTCAAAATCAACAAAACAACCTCTCAAAGCTTGCCTTATATTTTAATCATAACTTTACCTTAATCAGCTTTCAGTCTTCCATTTTCTTTAGGATTAAAAAATAAAGATGGCGTCTATATCAGCTTATAGAAGACACCTGTTTACATAAAGATATGGACACTACGAATTTTATTGCGGATAATATTCGCCAATCTGTCAACAATACCATTAACTAGAGTTCGCAGACTGTCTCCACGCGTTCCTGAGAAAAAGGGTCACACAGCGAATTCATTCTTTAAGGGATTCCATTTTTTATTCGAGGTACGGAATACTTAAAACAGATTTATTATCTGTCTGTTACCTTTTCATGCCATAACGGATGAACAGATTTAGATGAATAGCATACGGATAGACCATGACCTGAGAAGGACATATGATAAGTACTTTGATAATCGGTAGTACGTTCTTGTGGGATCATTTCCGACATTTACGCGTGCGAAGCCGCGTGCAAAAAAGCTAGTGAGACATAAAAATTCAAACAATGCGAAAACATAAAGAAATTTTGCTGAACAAAATGATTTTTTTTACCAACATATCTTCCTTAATTTAATATAATAATGGTTACTATAAAAGAAGAATATCTTCTTAAAAACTTCCAATATAAAATTTTAACTTAATGAGTTTAATTGTTTTTTCTAGAAATATTTTAAAACTACTCTAAAAAATTATCCGATCCAACCTGTTCCTTGCTGTCCTTCACAAGCGACACCCTAAGCCGAGGTTCGGAGGTCCGTACCCCGCAGGGGGTGCCCTTAGCGTGTAGTCGCTTAGTTTCTAAGTTCTATGCCCTGGCTGGAGGCCTTAGTTTATTGAGGCAGCCACAGAAAAGTCCGGTTAAGCAGCCGACAACCTCCTAGGTTGACCTGCAAGATGCCAATTTAAAAAAAAAGAACGTTTCATATTAGTCCACCGTATGGCCTTCTAGACAGTGGACGTGTTGCTCGGCGCTCTGCCTGACCACTGTTGACCTTTGTCGTGCGTACAACGATAATGCACGAATATAGTATTATTGCCAAATCTTAGATTTTTAGTAAGTAAAATAGTTATTGAAGTGAAAACTAAAAAGTCGATAATGATGCCGTCTAGACAAAAAATCATAAAATTTTTGTTTATTCCCATCAAACGACGACTTCCCATTCTAAAATAGTCTTTAAGTGACATAACTTAACTATAGTTTAGCGAACTTTAGTGTGACAGCACTAAGATGGCACTGAGTTAATACTTTAGTCAAAATGGCAATTTTACTAATCTCAATTTACTGTACTGTACTGTACTGCCTCGTTGGTCTAGTAGTCGCAAGCGCTACTGCTGAGCATGAGGTCCTGGGTTCGATTCCCAGGTCGGGCAAAGTGATACTGGGTTTTTCTATCTGAAATTTCTCAGTAGCAGCCTGGAGTCTGGATGTGTGCCCGGTTGACGGCAATAGGCTCGCCCCCTATTACATGGGACTTAAAAACATAACTGGCGAAATGTGGGTGAACCTGCTACAGGGACACCTCTGCCCAACCCTTCGGGGAAACAAGGCGTGATGTTATGTTATGTTATGTAATCATAAGTGTAACAATAAATTGAAGTCAGATTTAAATTCCAATTAAATATTTACTGAAACAATTATTGCTCTAACTCGAACGGATCAAAGTGGATTAGTCTGACTATAAAGAGAGCGAGCGCGCAAACTCTATGCACATATGGAGGCGCGCTTGTATGTGAGTGAATTTTGCGAAGAATTTACCTAAACTTGACTTCCCGCGCTAGACGTAAACGCTCTTAATATTAAATTTCAGAATTAAAAACTGAGGTTAACAATGTGCCATTAAAATCTTTTAAATAAAAATAGTCAGACGTTTTTAAATTTACGCGAAAAAGTTATTCATGTTTATCACATTTGCAAGATCTTACGCCTTGAAAATTATTTCCTAGATCTACCTTATCACTAAATCTTCACTGAAATATAAAACCTATTTCACCAGTGAACATGATTTTTTTAAAAGACAGAGTTGGCTAAAACTGCGCTCACATACATTTGAAAAGTTTTTCACCAGTGTGTATACGAATATGTCTTATTAAATGACCCTTTTGATTAAAACTACGCTGACATAAATCACACTTGTAAGGTTTTTCACCAGTGTGTATACGTATATGTCTTGTTAAATGACTCGTTTTACGAAAACTACGCTGACAAACATCACACTTGTAAGGTTTTTCACCAGTGTGTATACGAATATGGTTTGTTAAAATGCACTTTTGACTAAAACTACACTGACATACATCACACTTATAAGGTTTTTCACCGGTGTGTATTCGAATATGACTTAATAACTTACTGTTTAATCTAAAACTACGCTGACATATATCACAATTGTAAGGTTTTTCACCAGTGTGTATTTGAAAATGTTTTGTTAAGAGACCCTTTACACTAAAATTACGCTGACATACATCACACTTATAAGGCTGTTCACCAGTATGTATACGAATATGGTCTATTAAATTACTCTTTTGACTAAAACTACGCTGACATACATCACACTTGTAAGGTTTTTCGCCACTGTGTATTCGAATATGTTTTGTTAAGAGACCCTTTACACGAAAACTACGGTGACATACATCACATTTGTACGGTTTTTCCCCCGTGTGTATACGAATATGGCTTGTTAAATTACTCTTTTGACTAAAACTACTTTGGCATGTATCACACTTGTAAGATTTTTCAACAGTGTGTTTACGAATATGGTTTGTTAAAATGCTCTTTTGATTAAAACTACGCTGACATACATCACACTTATAAGGTTTTTCACCGGTGTGTATTCGGATATGTGTTCTAAACTTATCCTTTACTCTAAAGCTACACTCACATATATCACACTTGTAAGGTTTTTCACCAGTATGTATACGAATATGATTAGTTAAATAATTCTTTTGATTAAAACTACGCTGACATACATCACACTTGTAAGGTTTTTCACCAGTGTGTATACGAATATGGTATGATAAATGACCTTTACTACTAAAACTACGTTCACATACATCACATTTGTAAGGCTCATTGAAATAAGTGCCAGGTTTGGACGTATGTTGTTGAGTTTTCCGGATAACTTTCGAGTCTGATTTTTCTTTTTTCATTTGGTAGGCTGTTATTGCTTCTTCTAGATTTTTTCTTCGTGTATCTAGTTTTGGTTTCTTCGCAACGGTCGTCCCTGTCATAAAAAATCGGATAAATTCAATGTTGAAAGAAGATTGCAATGCACAGGAATCAAAAATAATAGCGCTTTGCATGATTCACACTGGGACCAAATAGGAGGAATTTCTGGTGACATTGAATAATACACTTAATCACCAGAGACTTAAAAATGTGTTTATGATGATTTAAATTAGAATGTTGGGTTTAGGTATAAAATAATTAAATAATGCCATTCACAGGTACGTTTTCTGATCCATTTGTTAACATTTTAATCAGATACTTTTGGGAGAGACTATAGGCATCGTACAGTCTAGCGTTCTTGGGTATCATCAAGCGTCTGGGCGTTCTATCGCGTGAGGCGTCATAGGGCGCGTTCTCGAAGCTTATTACGTTCGGATCAAACAATCCGATCTCATTTTGTGGGATTTATATTTTATTCCGAACCGATCCCAGTACGAAATGATCCATGCTGTGAAACGATAAATGAAAATGAAAAGAGTACAAAGTATTATTTGAATTAGTAGGTTTTTTTAGGGTTCCGTAACTCAAAAGGAAAAAAACCGAACACTTACAGGATCACTTATGTGTCTGTCTGTCAGCAAAGTTGCTCCGAATCTAATGGACCGTTTAAGTTGAAATTTTGTACAAATGTGTTTCTATGATCCGTGTGACCCGTGTAACGTAAATAAATGAATTTTGAATATGGGGGCATATTCAAAATTCATTTATTTACGTTACACGAAGACTAAGAAAATTTAAAAAAAAAAAAACAAAAGAAAGGGCTTGTTGTGAGGATCTTATTTTTTGTTTAACTTAAACTCAAAGCATTTATTTCAAATAAACCAATTACAGGCACTTTTGAGTTGTCAAGGGGTCGGTCAATAAGAAAGATGAAGCTAGTTGCCCATTCCAAAGCGTAGTAGGTACCTATGGAGAAGAACGGGCAAGAAACTCCATGGACACTCTTTTAAATCACAATATGTTTACAAAATATTGGTTACATCATTTATGTTAAAGTTATAAATGTGAGAACGATGCAGAACGATAAAAGCGTCCGTAACAAATTCAAATTCATTTATTCACGTTAAATAGAGTAAATACAATCGGTGGTTTCCATGCTACATTATTTGGTCTTATAATTCTATTTAGCCTGTGGTATGGCATGTGAATCGTTTTCTTAGAAGTAAAAAGGAATAAAGAAATATAAATAATGGTTAGTCTTAGCCCGAGGTCTTAGCCAATACGTGTCTCCGAAATTCATAGTCTTATATAATGTCAATAAAATAATTATGTGCCTGGTAAAATACATTGTCAAATGCCAATAAAACTCAGTCATTTCTACGTTGAATTAATAATACACAACACACATTATTTAAAAAAAAAAAAAACAAATATAGAATATTTTCCTTATTCCTGTAGCCATTCATTTACCGAGTAAATCATTTTTTTAAGCAGTAGCTCTTTAAGCTTTTTCTTAAATTTTGGAAGGGGGAGATTTTGAATGTCTGTTTGTAACCTATTATAAATTTTAACGCACATAGCTGAGCAATTTTTTTTGAACACCGCAGTCTTTGGTGCAAAATTTAACACTAGTCGCTGACCATGTCTGGAGTTACGAGGGTAGACATTATCCCGTGTATAAATATCACGAGCTCTTACAAATAGATTAGGATTGGACCTTACGAACACACAAACTTCAAAAATGTACATACTCGGCAGGGGTAATATCTTGAGTTTATTAAAGTGAGGTTTACATGACTCATAAGGAGGAATACCAACAATTGCTCTTATGCACCGTTTTTTAACAAAAAATAGAACAATTCAAAAATCAAATTAAAATAAGCCATGGCAGCTAGAAGATGACCAGTCCCTACTGACAGCGCCCGTTCACGAACATGACGCATGGATTAGCACCATTCAGCTCAACCATTTTGAAGGGAGCAAAATGATCCAAGACACACGCCACCGTCAGCGAGACATTAGAGTGAGCATGATATATTCTCAGCCGCAAGGGCACATTCATGTCAATGAAAGACGTACCTAGGAAATGGTAGCTTTAAAGTAGGTACATAGTACTCACACGTGTTATGAAATTATACAATGCTAAGGGATTGAATTTATACAATGCAAAGATGAGTAGTTTTTAAATCTTCAGCAACTCCAACAGTATTTTCAAATGCTCAACAATTAGTTTATGCGCCCTTGTGGAGCAGGACCAGCGTTCAGCCAAGCATTTATATCAGCGATGTAATCCCCCAACTTATAATATGCTTGGCTGCATAGTGTGCGTTTTATATAAGATTTAAATTTCGTTTCATTCAGTTGAAGTATGTGGGGAGGTATTTTATTGTAACATTTTAAACAGTACCCCATGAAAGATGAGTCCACTTTAGTCAATCTGAAACCTGGTTGAACTAATTGGCCCCTATTTCTAGTGATATAATTGTGTCTTGCATCTCTTTTACTTAAAAGATGTAGATTTTTCCTTACGTACATAATGTTTTCATAGATATATTGACAAGGTACCGTCATGATGTTAATACATTTAAACAGTTCCTTTAGAGAGTCGCGCCTGCGGAGGCCATTTATGGCTCTGATGGCTCTTTTCTGCAGAATAAAAATAGACTCGATGTCTGCAGCCCGACCCCATAGTAAAATACCGTACGACATAATACTATGAAAGTAACTGAAATAGACTAGCCTCGCGGTATCTACATCAGTAAATTGATGTATTTTTCTCACAGCATATGCTGCTGAACTTAGCCGAGTTAAGTTAAATGAGGACCCCATTGAAGCCTTGAGTCGAGCGTGATCCCCAGGAAAACAGTTTTATCGACTAATTCTAGTTTCTCTTGATTCAATACTATCTCACAATTACTACATTTACACCCATTTTTACTTTTAAAGCGAGTGAATTGACACCATTTATTTGAACTCGCTGCTGTCTACCATTTAAATAAGATTTTACTAAACTAAGCGCAAGTTTTCCTAGTCCGTAATGCTCAAGTTTCGAGATTAAGGTTTCGTGGACGACGCAATCAAATGCCTTTGGCGAAGTCACAAAACATTCCTATGGCGTTTTGGGCCTCTTCCCACGCCGTAAATATGTGCTTTAATAAGGTGACACTGGCGTCAGTCGTACAACGCCTTTTGGTGAAACCATATTGTTGATCATGTAAGATTTTATTGGTGCTGAAAACCGGCAATACGGATTTAAAAAGTGGAGTGTGAATTAGATCAGGGAAGACTCCTTGATCCACACACAAATTAAATATTAAGGCTAAGTACGGCGCTATAGTCTCAATAATGGACTTTGATAGGCATTCCCCATAGATCTTCGGTTAATTTGATCTTTATTGGCTTGAAAGCTTTTATTACTGTTATGGGGTAAAGGATTTAAATTTAAAAATAAATACATAGAAAGATATTTAAGAAAATTGATGAAAATTGACCATTCCTCCCTCATCTCCGAAACGACTGAGCCTAAAATTTAAAAAAATAATACAAAAAATGGTTCTTTACTCAGATTCCAGGAAAACCTATAAAACTTCTATGGTCTTAAAACATTGTGTTTGTTTGCCCAAGCGCCTGATGTTTGACCTGATAATGTAGGACAATGCAGCGCTATCGCCCCGGCATGGCATTGCAGGGCACTAGACTAGCAACGTATTGTACTTAAAATATTGTTGTAGTGGCATTTCTTTTGATTTTACCCATAACTGTTACTTTACGATACTATGTTCTTAATCTCGACCTACATTTTATTTTTATTCCCATTGATAGATTTACAGCATGTATCATTTTGTACTGGGATCTGTTCGGAACAAAATATTTGTTTCTTCAACTTTTTCTTTAGGTAATGCTAACCACTTACTTTCAGGTGATGGCCTGTTTGCTTACCTGTAGATTAATTATATAATACTTACTTTTCGTCTCCCTGACTCTTCGTTTCTTCTTAGATAATTCTTCTACCACTTTAGATGAGATGAGATCTTCTAATTCTGATTCAGAATGTTGTAGTGGTATATCTGCTACATCTAGACAGCTATAGTCTATATTATCTGGTTCTAGCTCTGTAAGTAAACAAAAATAGTCAAGAGTATATTGTTTATTATTAATATTTGTTTTATTCCACAATATAATGTGGTTACCGTTAAGTTAAACTAAACAACAGAACTTTGAAGTATTTCAAAACATTTTTAATCAATATAAATACATAGATAATATCTTTAATTTATTTTAAGGTAATATTTATTGATTATATTATTTTTGTTCTTAAAAACATACCATCACTTTGATGTTCCTCCGTTGGCTCAATAATATCATCTAGTTCCTCACAAACAGCTGGTAATTCTTCTTTGATAGTAATGCTTTCTGTTTGACATTCATCAACTATACTTATGAGCTCTATTGGAGATTTAATAAACCCACTGAACAACTCTAAGCAGTCTTGGTTTACTAAAGGATTGGGCTGTAAAAAGATACTTACAGTGTTAGGAAAATAAGCCAGAAGTCAAAAGAGCCCCAACAAGTGAAGACTCTTAAGTATGTCCAATGAAGCCTCGAATGTCAGCCATGCTATCAACCTCGCTGACCACTGCACAAGCTATTGATGCACAGCTCGCGATGGCATGAGAGAGGACCATTTTCAAACTGCCACATCTCTCTTTCATACAGAAGTTAGAGCAGTATTATGTTAACTTTATAGATGTAATAATTAAATTCCTTCATTTGAGAAAAGCATACATATTAACATTAAACACTCAGCGGTATTGTTGGCATGAAATCCAGACACAATAGGCATGATCTAAGGAGAAATCACTTCCACATTATACTAAAATTAGAAATTAATAGAATTAATGTCTGTTGAAGAATAATTACCTCATAATTCTCCTTCATCATCTGAGCAAATTGTTCTTCGGCTTCCAGACATTGTCTCAGCAATCGGCAGCATTGTTTTAGTTTAGTGCAGCAGAAGAAACAAGCAAGAATTGGTCTTCTGTCTTCAGTTACAAACTGCAACAAAACTTCTCTTACACTATTATGTTTATAATTTAGAAAATACTTCAAATCTTACAATAAATTGTAAAGCACACAGTTGGTGGTCAGTTATGATTTCAATACGCCTCATACAGAGAATGCATCAGTATTGATTAACACTCTTGCTCAAGGCAGATTTCTTTCACTGATCTCAGTGATTTCCATTTACCCCTAAGACTGAAAGCCGCCCTTAAAGACGACCCACTGACCGAAACTTCATATGAATTTATATCCTCGTGTATGATTCGTATTTAAAACCTATCATATTGATTATTTCTTTCTTATTTATCAACTTACTGGAATATCAGTCAGCTTCTCATATAGTTCGTGCAAGTTCGTGTTGACCACTAAATACATTCGAACATTCTCCACTAAACATATTCTACACATTGGCAGTTTTTCCATCTTTGAACTGAAAACGTATCGCTTTAAGTTATTCAGTGCAGCTTTACATATATAACATTGAAAAACAATGTGGCGTACAAATAACTGCCGTGGCTCGTTTAGAATTATTCTGACTTATTAATTCGCATTCAAAGATTAATAGAATTGCGAACAAAATCTTGTAATTTTATTATCGTGTCTTTCTTTGTGGATCACGGTAAGACGGCAGCAGCCAGAGTGGCATATCTCTCGTAAACAGTTCAGGTAGTAGTGCAAATGATTTCGTTTATTAGTCTTTAAACGCTATGTAAAAGCACCGTTATTACTAAAATAAACTTTCAGGTAATAGTAATAAACAACATAAATTTTAAAAGTAGCTTGACAATGACATTGACAGCAAACGCATGACTTGACTGTTCAAAACAGTGTTGCAAAAGTGAAGTGAGAATGTCAGATTTAGAAAACATGAGACTTGCCAGCTAAAAAACATAAGAAATTATTTATTTTTTTACATCTTGCGATCGCCATGAGAAGACCATATGATTTGAAGAGATTACAGAGGTGTTCGTCAATCGTTACGTTACGAAAGTCTGACAACCAGTCTTACCTAGGGGTATCGTATTACTCAGTTTCTGGGTTGTGGAGGTCAGATAGGCAGTCGCTCCATGTAAATTTCATCCGGTTAGATTGGAAGCAGACCCCAACATAGTTGCGAAAAGGATTGGCAGGCGGATTGATTGCTAATTTCACGGAATAAACTTTATAGAAAAAATATATAATTAAAATTACTCCATATTAATTTAATTAGGTACGTTCTCCTTGTTGATCTTTAAAGGTTGTTTTATTTTATACTAGCTTTCACCCGCGGCTTTGCCCGCGTGAATTTCGGAAATCATCCCACGGGACCGTACTACCGGGATGAAAAAGTATCCTACAGTACATATAATGTTATGTTAAATATTAATCCAGGTTATAAACTATCTGTGTGCCAAATTTCATCCAAATCCATTTAGCCGTTTTTGCGTGATTGAGTAATAAACATCCAAACATACAAACTTTCACATTAGTAGGATGAGCAGAACAAACATTGTAAAGTCAAAAGTCAAACATCTTCGGATACCGAAATAAGTTGTCCTTTCAGCTATTATCAGAAAACTACCGTATAAAGAAGTGTAAAGTTCTACGGCTCACCTCACAGCGTTGCCGTCACCACATCACGCTGGCAAAATAGTCGACATCGGCTCTGTTTTCAAACAGAAAAAAAAAATACTTTTACGTATCGGCCTTCCTCTGTTAAATTGGCGTGTTTTTATTTAGTTAGAGCCACTCGATCAAAGTGATTGTCTGTTTTCCTATTCTGGAAACTTTTAATGGGACTGCCAAATAAAGTTAGGTATCTACTTTTTGCCAACACATCTTCTGCTTCGCCAATTTAGCACGTGTTGTTGTCAATGGTGTTTAATGGAATTTCATTTTTTTTTTTTTTCAATTTTGTTAGTCGTAACGTATTGATCGAGGTAACAGCTTGCAGTTGTTGAATTTTTTATAAGTTAACGTAAGCCCACGTCAGGATTTCTCCTGAATCAAACACAGATCTTCACATTAAAAAATGCCGAGTCGGCACAACTATCTGTAGGCCATACAAATATTTCTTCCGTGCGGGAATCGGACTTGCGACTAGGGTTGCCAACCATACTTTATAAAAACGTATCCCACTTTATTTTCGATAAGTATACTTTATACTTTTGCATAAAAATAAAGTATGCAAAAATACTTTATTTCTAATCTTTACTGTGATACTTTAAACGAAACACTCACAGTGTTACCCATGGGTAATTAGTTACTGAACTATTTGTCAAAAAAGAAAATCTATTATCAGTGATAAAATATTAGTTAATTGATTCAGGCGTTCAGTTATTTATTTATTTAAGTATACATTTTGGTTGTAAAACTAGTTTTTAAACATTCAAAATACAACAAAAAATTTTTAGTGTTTGCTTAAAATATTCAAAAAATGTTTTAAAAAGAATAAAAACTTTTGAAAATACTTTTTTTTTGTTCCTGATACTTTTTTTTTCTCAAAGAACTTGATACTTACGTTATTTTTCTAAAAAAAGTTGGCAACCCTACTTGCGACATGTAGCGCAGCAACCCAACTTCTACGAATGAGTAATAAAATATAATTATGTTCGGTAAGTACCTACCCCTCTAACGTAACAATTAATCAAACCTTACCCTAAAACACAAAAAAGAATTATCTCGATTGAAGTTCACACTAATAAAAGCCACTATAATCGCACTCCTTTTAAAAGTTTCCAGTACCCTAATTGCGTAATACAACACAATCACGATCAGATCTGTTTCGATTTGAAACAGATTGCTAAACTATTCTTTATAAGTTAGAAAAAAAAGTAGTGGCACTCCCGACAGAAATGAAAACTTGAACAAGATCGCCTTGGTGGAAGAAAAATACTTGCATAGAACATTGGTCCGTAACTTTATCTAAATAAAGAGCACAATCGCGTTTACAAAAAAAAAAACTTCGAAAACCTTTAAAGTAAAAATACTTGCATAGAACATTGATCCGTAATGTGTATAAAGAGCATAATCGCGTTTAAAGACCTTTAGAATAAAAATATTTGCAGAGATCATTGATCCGTAATTTAATATAAATAAAGAGCACAATCGCGTTAACAAAAACTTTAAAGCAAAAATACTTGCATAGAACATTCATCCGTTACGTCATATAAATAAACAGCACAATCGCGTTTACAAAAATGAGGTGTCGTCATGGTGTCGCTAAATCAATGGTTTAGTCCCATCTTAAAAATACCCAACTCGCCTAAAGAAGTTTTCACTTCAAAAAAAATCTGCTCAACAACGTAAATAACCCTTATTAAAATAAAGGTAGAATATGTACCACTTGAGTTTTTTGTTCAAAAAAATTTTTTTCTTGCACCGGAAACACTAGAATTTGACAGTAAGTAGGTGTCTTTTTTTCATTGAGATAGAAAAAACATGGAGGCGCCGCGATATTCTATACATAAATTTGCTTATACAAATATGGGTGAAATACGAACTAGAATGTGAAATATCGTGTTATTTCACTCTTTCTAATGTGGTAATCGTATTTGATAAAAGAGACAACAATATTTCAGTTGTTCCTCATAATGGCAACATTTTGTTGAGACGTAGTAACAGTTGTAGGTAAGTGCCATATCCGCCATAATATGCGACAAGTTCATGGTAGTTCTGCTGTCAAGTGGTTGTTTACTTTTTGTTTTATTGAGATTTGTGAGAAAATTACGTGGAGTTTTCCTATAAAACTACATATATACGTTGGAAAACACCAATTCAACATGCCTGTGTGTTGTATTGTGAAGTGTGGTGCAAGAAAGAAGGAAAATCAACCTCAATTATCAATCTTTGCAAAGGTTAGTAGCCGGTTTTCATGCAATAGTACATAAAGTGATAAACTTTCGATGAAAAAATTGCTAGGCGATCATTAAATACGGCTTAAATTTTAATATATGGGTTTATTTCCGTCCAACAGACCTTTTTATTATTTCATAATTTCATTCGTTTGTTTACAATGATATGTCATGGTGGAATAGTGTTGTACCGTTTCCGTAATAGTTTCTGATACTAGTTCCTTCGCTGCGCTGAAATGATATTGCTAGGTCCGGCCCGTGGTTTACAGCAAACTGTACTCTTTGGTTCATAGCACCGAGAGACCGTTCCACAGAGTTTTATGATGTGTATACGATTTTTTTGTTGAACTTTTTAAGATGAATACTGTAGAAAATACATTTTATTTAACTTTTATGATTTCCGCGGCGCACGGTAATAAAGTTCCCAGTCCGCATGTTTTTTTCCGACATCTTCAACAATAATCGTCAAATTTCAGCCAATTTACACAAAACCTTAATGAATTATACACTAACCCCTTCCGCATGAATCACTCCGTCCATTAGTGAAAATTGATTGAAAATCCGTTTTGTAGTTTTTGAGTTTTTCGCGTTCAAACAGACAGAAAAACAGACAGACGCGGCGGTGGACTTTGTTTTATAATATGTAAGGATGTGTATTATTCCGAATGTTCATTTATGATAAAATTGTAAAAAAATTAATTCACTAATGCCCGTTTTCACCGACAGCTAAGTGACACTTAAATGAAGCTAAATAAAACTGCACTGTTGGATTTTCAACTCTCAGCGCTGAGTCTACCGTTGACAATCCAACAGTGAACTTTTATTAGGGATTCATTTAAGTGTCACTTACTGAAGGTGAAAACAGGCATAAGACTTGCATGCTCGCTCGATACTAAATATTTGGCTTTGTTTAAACGTTCACTTGCCAAACATTAGGTTTGCGTTACAAATATTTGTGAAAACTTTATTTGCTAAGTAATAATTCTATAAATGAATTATAATTATGCGGAAAATTGTTTGGGAAGTGATAAATTGTCAATACTCGTTTTTTTCTGTTACAAAGGACTATTAGCTAATAATTTTTTAATATGATTCAACCGTGATATCTAGTAAGATTCGTAATACTATTACGTACTAGTATCGATACTCGAAATAGTAACACTATGTTCCCTGAATGACACAACCCTAGCATTGGCAGCCATTTTAAGAGATATTTTGAGTTGTAGGTATGCACCTTTTTTTTGTAGGTATTTCCAGTCCATACTTATTAAATGTCTATGCTTTTTTTACATCCAACTACTGGAAACATTTTACTCATAAACGTCACCCTCCATGTACGTCAAAGTTATTTTTTTTTTTTAATTGGTATTCAACAAAAAATCTCTGGAAAGTGATTTTTGCGTTCAAATTCATAAACTAAGTTGTATTCTTGTAGTTTTACATGCATTAGGTTGCAAAATCCAGTAATATATGTATGTTTTTTGATGGGTAATAGTGGTAAATTATTTATCGTTGTTCATTCGTGCCAAACTATGAACTGGATTTACTAATATAAAAAATGAATGTATTTTTTGGGTTGTGAATAATGCGTATTTCTGAATTTGCTTAGCTTTTTTCAGTGATCTACACATAACTAGATTCAACATGGCGGAAAAGAAAAAGAGACGTTTAACGTATACCAGTGACTCCAAAACACTCGAGCTATTTTAGACTTTTTCACACTGCAGAGGAAACTCAAGCAGAATAATTATCCACTTTTTATATTTAATAAAACTACGTCCCTACTTATATGAACAAGACCATATTTTATTTACCTACCTACTAGAAATAAACATTACATTCGAAAAACATTAGCCTCCGTGTGGGTCGAATGCTTCAGAAGGAGTATAATGTATTAAACTAACAATAAATTTAAATATTTTTTAAGTATTACCTAAATTACACAAGCAGATCCAGGGAAAACAACTAGTCTAGGAATTTAAACAGAACATATTGGATAATAGTAACTATTTTACCACCACCATAATATTTTACAAGTTGTTAATGGATTATGGCAAGATATTTACCAACCAAAACCCAAAAGGGAAAAAAAACAAAAAGGGAAGGGGATAGGCCCCTCCCCTTTTTATTTTCATCAAAACTGAAATCAGCGGCCCCTAATTACCCAGAAACAAACCTCGTTTTTTCCAAAATATCCACAGGGGCTCGCGTTTGTTTAAGGGATAACGCAATGAATGTTGAACTGTCAAAATGAAACAAATTAGGCATAATTGTTTACGTAAATAAGTTACGCAATTGGACGTAACTTTAAACGAAAAGGATCCAATCCACACAAAATCACTTTGGAGATATTGACGTTTGAAGTTTGGAAGATATATTTCTTCATTGGAATTCATTTTAAAATTAATTGACATTATGATGTTGTGTGTGGAATAATAAAGCTTTTTTTATCGTTAATAGTGTAGTCAAGCGTAGTATTGTATTTTCCGAGTTATATGTAAAATACGGTTGGATCCTTTTCGTTAAATTATAGTTTCCATAGTCCATGCTATAGTCTAAATTTCGTTAAAACCAAAAAAACCTATTCCATGAAATAAAGTACAATTAGTTTGTTTTAATAGTTTTAATTAAACCTTACTCTTAACATGGCAACACAAACATCTCAAAATCAACAAAACAACCTCTCAAAGCTTGCCTTATATTTTAATCATAACTTTACCTTAATCAGCTTTCAGTCTTCCATTTTCTTTAGGATTAAAAAATAAAGATGGCGTCTATATCAGCTTATAGAGGACACCTGTTTACATAAAGATATGGACACTACGAATTTTATTGCGGATAATATTCGCCAATCTGTCAACAATACCATTAACAAGAGTTCGCAGACTGTCTCCACGCGTTCCTGAGAAAAAGGGTCACACAGCGAATTCATTCTTTAAGGGATTCCATTTTTTATTCGAAGTACGGAATACTTAAAACAGATTTATTATCTGTCTGTTACCTTTTCATGCCATAACGGATGAACAGATTTAGATGAATAGCATACGGATAGACCATGACCTGAGAAGGACATATGATAAGTACTTTGATAATCGGTAGTACGTTCTTGTGGGATCATTTCCGACATTTACGCGTGCGAAGCCGCGTGCAAAAAAGCTAGTGAGACATAAAAATTCAAACAATGCGAAAACATAAAGAAATTTTGCTGAACAAAATGATTTTTTTTACCAACATATCTTCCTTAATTTAATATAATAATGGTTACTATAAAAGAAGAATATCTTCTTAAAACTTCCAATATAAAATTTTAACTTAATGAGTTTAATTGTTTTTTCTAGAAATATTTTAAAACTACTCTAAAACTCAACGCGCAAATCGTTCAAATTATCCGATCCAACCTGTTCCTTGCTGTCCTTCACAAGCGACACCCTAAGCCGAGGTTCGGAGGTCCGTACCCCGCAGGGGATGCCCTTAGCGTGTAGTCGCTTAGTTTCTAAGTTCTATGCCCTGGCTGGAGGCCTTAGTTTATTGAGGCAGCCACAGAAAAGTCCGGTTAAGCAGCCGACAACCTCCTAGGTTGACCTGCAAGATGCCATAAATCCGGATCTCATGAAACACAGTAAAGTAGTTCCATTGTTCAAATCTGGTGATAGTAAAGAACCCAACAATTATAGGCCTGTATCAATTCTACCAGTGCTCAGTAAGGTGTTTGAAAAGTTGATGCTCAATCAAATGTTACCTCACTTTAATAAAAATTCCATCTTTCATGAACAACAGTACGGTTTCACCAAAGGGCGTTGTACCACTGACGCCGTTGTCACTCTAATAAAGAACATTTTTAATGCCTGGGAAGAAGCACAAGATGCCATTGGAATCTTTTGCGACCTCTCGAAGGCGTTCGATTGTGTAGACCATGAGACACTTCTGCTGAAACTAGAGCACTATGGGATTAGGAATGCAGCTCTTGATTTACTTAGATCATACCTGAAAGATAGAAAGGTTAAAGTTCAGGTAAACGGCGTAAACTCATTAGGGTCTGAAATGGCAATGGGCGTTCCCCAAGGTTCGATATTGGGTCCATTCCTCTTTTTAGTTTACATTAATGATTTACCCCAATTATTTCAAAATCAACCGAAGATGGTGTTATTTGCAGATGACACATCATTAATCTTTAAAATAAACCGACGGTCACAAAATCTTGAAGACGTTAATAGCTCTATTCTACAAGTCCAAGATTGGTTTACGGTAAACAATTTCGTACTAAATAAAACAAAAACCAAATGCATTAGATTTAAATTACCTAATGTTAGAAGTAGCGAATGTGACATCATATTGAATGGGGAAAAACTGGAATTTATTAATCAAACGGTTTTCCTAGGAATCACGCTAGACGAGAAATTACAATGGGGACCTCATATAACATCTCTTGCGGGGCGGCTAAGCTCGGCCGCTTATGCTGTTAGAAAGATAAGACAGTTAACAGATGTAGAAACCGCGCGATTGGTCTATTTTAGCTACTTCCACAGCATTATGTCGTATGGCATTTTACTGTGGGGTCGGGCTGCTGACATTGAATCCATCTTTATTTTACAAAAGAGAGCTGTCAGAGCCATTTATAATCTACGTCGCCGCGAATCTCTCAGGAAACTATTTAAAAGGATTAATATTATGACGGTACCTTGCCAATTCATTTATGAAAATATTATGTATGTAAGGAAAAATCCACATCTTTTTAATAAAATAAGTGATAGACATAATTTTAATACTAGAAATAAAGATAAACTAGATCAACCATTTTTCAGATTATCTAAAGTACATACATCTTTTATGGGGTACTGTGTTAAATGTTACAACAAAATACCTTGTGACATATTGCAATTAAATGAAAGAAAATTTAAAACTCAGATTAAAAGTACACTTTGTAAACAAGCATATTACAAATTAGAGGATTATATCCAAGATAAGAGTGCTTGGAAACATGCTGGTCCTGCTCCATAGGACAATTTAGAATCAAGACAAAATCAAACAGGTTGCTAATTTAATTGTTAAATTTATAATTTTGTATTATATGACATTGATTTTACATTCTGTGATTACTTCCTCACACACAGACTTATTAATTTTAAAAACATTAGGAAAATCGTCTACTTTTACTATGTTTGTAAATATGTGAGCACCATGTATCTATCATATAATTAAATTATCTGTCGTTGCTTCATTTTTAATTCTTTTTACCTATTGTGGTATAGTAATTTTATTCTAGGTGCATCGTCTTCACATATAATTATTTAACTAATGTACGTACTAATACAAACTATTGTAAAACATTTTAAAAGAGTAACGGTGGAGTTTCTTGCCCATTCTTCTCCATACGAAAACTACCTTTTGGAAGGGGCGACTAGAATCAATTATATTATTCTGTAAATTTTGACGTTCAAAAGTGCCATACATGGGCCTATTTGAAATAAATGTTTTGACTTTGACTTTGACTTTGCCAATTTAAAAAAAAAAAGAACGTTTCATATTAGTCCGCCGTACTACTTAGTCTGTGGTCCGCCGTATGGCCTTCCAGACAGTGAACGTGTTGCTCGGCGCTCTGCCTGACCGCTGTTGACCTTTGTCGTGCGTACAACGATAATGCACGAATATAGTATTATCGCCAAATCTTAGATTTTTAGTAAGTAAAATAGTTATTGAAGTGAAAACTAAAAAAGTCGATAATGATGCCGATTCTCTTGTCACAAATGCCTTTAAGAGCGTGTTAACATTTTACAAACGTAAATCGAGAACTTGGGAGATTTTGAAGTGATTTTGGTCATATAATTTATTGTTTTAGCTTCTTTTGACTTCAATCATCGTAATTATCATAGATTTTTATTTAAAGTCTATTAGTAGTATATAATTGGGGCATCTGGATCAAAGGAGATCCAGATACCCCAATTTTCACTATTCAAATAGATAAAAAATATCTATTCAAATAGAAGAAATCTTGTTTGTTGAATTGATGGTCTGTTAGAATATACTGTTTAATTCATTGGAACATATCTATTAAAATAGATGAAATTTTATTTACTGAATAGATTGTCTACACTATTTGCGCTGTAGCATGGTGCGGGTGACAGTTTCAGTAACATTTCGTTTCACTCTTGAAAGTTGCCGCGATTTACAATTTATGACTTAATATTTCAGTTGTACCACATTCGTAATATATTAAATAATTAATAACTGTAGTAAATTAAATTAAACCCAACCAGAATGTTCTAATCAAGAAATAAAATCAAATTGAATGAAAAATTAAGCAAAGTGTTATGCGTATAACGTAACGCCATAGACGTATTTAGTGATGGGATGTACTGCTACGATGGATAGTCGATATTTTTTATAATAAAAAACGTATATTGTGCGTAGGTCAATTTTTATTTTTAAAAGGTCTAATTATACAACAGAACATTTATAGGGTAAGGTTGCTTAAAAGGTTGCTAAAAAAAAATACATGTTATTCGTCTAAACTCATATCAGAGTCAGGAACATCTGAATTGTCACTCAATTCATCATCTGAATCTGTGACGGATATTATTAACGATGACTCAATTATGTTGTCAATATGTATGTCACGATCCCAATCAGACATAATGTCCCTTTTTGTTTTATTCACGACCTTCGACCAGTCTTCAGGTTGAACATTGTTGATGGCCTCTTGTAATAGGGCCAACATCTTATTTGCCGTAAATGGCGGCGAAGTATTATTTCTTGCGGCGTAACCTAAAAATAAACGAACTTATAAAAAAAAGTATTCAAATAATCATCAATCAGCCTAATCTAGTATCTGGTAATGTTTTTAAACTAGGTACATGCTACGATCGGAAAGCTGATTTTTTTATAAAGCTTCAAAATGGGAATTGAAATTAAAAGCATACCTTTTATTTGGGCCCAAATCAGCTCAATAGCGTTATACTGGCAATGGTAGGGTGGTAGTCGAAGGACCTGGTGGCCTTTTTCTTTTGCCATCTCGTCCAGAGCATAGGTAGGAGTTGGTGGCTTATGGCGTCGGACTAAGGCAATAAGCTCCGTCTTTAACATTTTTATATCTGCTGTAACTCCGTTTTCACTCAGCCACTTCACCAACTCGCTTTTGCGGTTGGATTGGTTTGGGGGTTTATTAACTTGCACCGAATGGTAGGGTGCGTTGTCCATTATTATGGTCATAGGCTCTTTTAAATTGTTTAATAGACCTATGAACCAATCTTAAAATTTTTCGTAATTCATCTCCTCATGATACTCCGTAGTTTTTTTTGACTTAAAAGCCAGCAAACAATCAGGGACGAATCCACTTGCTGTACCTGCGTGACAAATAATAAGGCGTTCGCCTTTGCCTTCCGGCACTTTGGTACACGATTGTGCCGTATCGTCGGTCCAACTTTTACCCACTGTGTGGTTGGCGTTTAGCCACGTTTCATCCAAAAAGACAACTTTGCTCCAATCACTTATGTTTTTGGCCTTCCTTAAAAATCTACATCTTGCTAGGGCAATGTCAGTCCTATCCATAATAATCTTTCTTTTGTTAACTTTTTTGTAAACAAAGCCAATATCTTTTATAACTTGCCGTAGCGAAGTAATACCTCCTTTGAACAAGTCAGCTTCTTTTAATGATTTTAGAAGCTTGAGCAATGTGGGTAGCTCCATTCTTCTATAATAATCATAAATATGATTTCTAATAGCAACCTTAGCAAAATCATCCAAATCTGTGATTGGCTTCACCTTGGTCCGCTTTTTGTTGGGTGTCGATAATTTATTTTCAAACATCCCATCTTGGCCAATTTTCTCACGTGTTATACGCGAAACAGTATTGCGGCCAATATCAAGAGCTTCGGCTACTCGTTCTACAATATGATTCAATGGTAACAACGGTCCATTATTTTGTTGTTCTCTTTCAAAGTAGTCTCGGAGGCGAACAACAAGCTCCCTGGCCTGACTACCCAAAACAGTTTTTTTTGTATGCTTAGGCATGGTAATAACAACAAACTCAACAAACTTATAACAAATAACAATTTAACAAAAATGAAAACAAACAATGAAATCGTAATACGTGTCACATTAAGTCACAATATAACGCGCTTGCACTCGTACTCGCACTCACAGCATCGCACGGGTAAACAACATGGCCGCCGCGCCGATGCACCATAGAGCAAAAATGTTGTCACGAAAAAAAAAACATAAACCCGATTTTGATTATTTTATATAAGTACAAAGATAATTATGTAGCCATAAAACATTTATATTGACAAGTTTATACACGTAGCACACACGTAGTTACACTGCACAACTGAATAATACACTAATTTTCATAACAATATTAAAGAGAACTAGATTCACGCTGCGAGTATCGTTAGCGATAAAAATGAATTGCATAACCTCACATCCCTACGTGGTACTGACAAATGTCAACGTCATACGGGCAACTGTCACCCGCACCATGCTACAGCGCAAATAGTGTAATCAAATAGATAATTGAAATGACATTAACATTTTTATTCAAATAGGTTAATCTTTATTTATTGTAGAGTTCAACTAGATGAAATAATGTTTGTTGAATTGATGGTCTATTAGAATTGAGAATACCTATACTATTTAATTCATTGGAACATATCTATTCAAATAGATTTTGAACTACATTACTTTCTATGGTACAACACTGGTTGATTATTCTTAGAGGTGTCACAAGTCTTTTAATAAATAAAACTAAAATAATGTTAATTTAACATATTTATCTGTATTCAGAAACAATTAATGGAATAAAAAACGAATAAGATAAAAGCATTTTCATCTTCAGCCAGAATCTGGTAGCTTAAATACTACTTTGGAACCATTTTATACTTTTGTTTCTTTAATAAATTGATGTTTGAGTTTATCAACATAATCTGTCCCTTTTACAGCATTTAAATAAAAGCAATCAGGGAAAAGTATAGCATGCTGCATCCAAGGATCATCGTAATACTCCCAATCTTTGATATCACCTCCACACGAAAAGCACATAACTTTATCGTTTAAACCACTTCCACAGTAAAAAAAACCTGCATCAGCCATTTTCATCACCAATCTTCGTTTTGAATCTACTGTAGCCCAATAATGTCTGAATGAACATAATCGAATTTGATATTCATTATATGTTTCATATCGTGGGCTAAAATAATTTTGAATCATTTTTAGAAGGTCTTGATACGGGGATGTGCATAGGCATAATGAGGTCTTTTAACTGGCGTTGTTAATTTATAACGATGTGGTACTTGGAGTCATATGGACAGGACTAACATTATTTTTTCGGTATATTTAAAATTATAGCATGGTTTATTGTGGTTCTATGTATTTATTTAGTAATAAAATAAAACAAGAAATAATCAATCAAAAAAATTTATTTTCATCTGTACACCATTTTCTCAAACACATTACAGTTTTTAAAGCACAGACATTCGAATGATATACACAACTAAATATATTACTAGACATTCTATAGTCATCAAATAATTTTTGTAAACGAGGACAGTTCTTATCTTCTAAATTATATATTTTATCATGTTTTACAAAGTTTTTTAACCACGAAATTTTTTCGCATCCTTTAACATAAATGCTTTTATCTTCCAGATAAGGTACAATATATCGATGAAAGTTTAAGTATGGCATAAAACCCTCTTTCCAGAAAATTTTTCTGTTTCTCTCTATCCAACTTACTTGCAATCTTTCTTTGTTTGTAAGATTGTTAAATGGGAATGGTGGTTTGATTAATAATACCATAATTTGATTTCCACATGCTATTGCTATTTCTTTCACGATGAACTCGTTACTTTCCGTCTTAAACCCTTGCACATCGACTATAGCGTTCATAATAGTTTCTTTACAATACCACTTAAGGGTTTATATTCAAATTGACGATCGTTGATGATTAGACAATAGGCAGATGTATTTTCTGGTATATCTTCAGAACTTTCTATTTCTAGTCTCACATCTACAGCCCCAGTTTTTAAGGCTTCGTTCTGTCTTGAGCAATCAATTACAAATAAAGGCGCCTTTTCTTTAAATTCGTCCAAACCAAGCATTGGTTCAGACCGGGTGTTATAGTAAGACTGACGAAATTTGGTGAACATTTCATATAATATATAATACTTATCTTCTGAAAATTTCGCATTCACTGATTCGTATGGATAATATTGAGAATTTAAAAAAATAGTAACATTAGTCAATTTACAATGGTCAAATATTGAGCAGTCTTTACTTTTCATATTTTTTCTATTTGTCTGCAAACCAAAGATCACATACCTTGGTTTTTCGAGTTGTGAAGCAGTTTTAACAACCCAAGAATGTTTTGTAGTTCTAGGTAATAAAGGGTATTCGTACATGTCCCAATTTCTGAAAGCTATTTGAATACGACGATCCTTTTCTAAATGTTTAAGTAAAGTTAATCTTTCCCGATCTGAAACTTTTATATGAGGCATACGCCATTGCAGTCTCTCTATACTTACTTCAATGGAGTCATTATTATCAAGTAAAACACTATTAAGATTCGAACCGCTTCTTTTAAGTATAAGTTCATGTTTACAGTTAATGATAATTTTATTATAATCTTCCGCAAATCCTAAAACTTTATTCAAAGGTATAAGTGCACTAAAAATACCATCATTATCTTTCATCCCATTCAAATTCCAACCCCAAATAGCAGCAGCCTTACTTTCCCCCTGGCTCATTGACACATATGATTTTAGAGTTGTAGAAATACCTACATTTTTTATTCGGTCTATCTCTACACCGTTAATTTCATATCGAATGTCTTGGAATAGAAATGATATATGATTGTTGGTAAAATTAACAACCTTTCGTGTTAGTTTTCCTGCTCCATCTTTCGAAACCGTAGTGGCTCGGCCTTCAACGTAAATGTAGCTAGCTGAAGGTAATACGTACAAATCTTGCTGATTTATGGGTATACGTATTTCATCATTTTCATTAAAATTGTTGCTATATGGATTATATGTATGAATTTCATAATTCACTATAGAGTTGTCGAATTGTGGTAAATCATTCACTTGAAGAATACTCATAATTTAAATCCTAAAGCTCGAAGAAATAGTTTATTATCTTTAGTTATTTTTTTTAGAGTTCGTATAATATGTCTTCGTCTTTTGAAGGTACGAGAACGAGTAAAACTATTATCTTTGGCAGTTGATTTTATATTGTAAACAATCATTTTTTTATTTTCTTTAATCTAATTAACATTCACCTCTTGTGACAGATAAAGTCAAAGTGTTGTCTTATGTAGACGACTCATAACATTTAAACCTTTTTAAGTGATGATTTGATAAAACCTCGCTTTTTCCAAAACTCCTTAAGAAACTTAATACATAAATGTCCGCAATTGAATAAATTATTATTTTGCAAATTATTGTAATTATAATTAATATTGTTAGAACCTACATAACGAATAAATTCTATTGGAGGTTTCAAGTTGCCGTAGCTGTCAAAGTACTCAACATATTCATTTAAAATTACATAGGCTACCCAATGTGTACCAGAATTTTTAGAATTATCTAAATTTATGATTCCGCACTCTTTTGAAAATGGAGACTTCGGTAAGGTATCTCTCATAAACACTCCACGAAAATATGGAACGGTTTTGGTAAAATGTATGATATCTATATTAGTAAGAGCGCGATTAGGTAGCCTATGATTTAGTTTTTTTTCTTTAAATTTGTATATAGCCCAAGCCCGTCCTTGTAACGGTTTAGCCGCAGTCCGTTTCCAATACATACACCTTCCACATTGTTACTATGTCTTTTCATTTCTTCTAAACGCTTTTTTGCAACTCTATATTCATTTATGGTTTTGACGATTCCAGCAATTCCGCTTGCAATACTGCCAGCAGCAGACAAACCAGCAAATATTGGTATTAAAGGTAGAACCCCTCCAGACTTAGGAATTGGTATAATACGTGGAATCCTGGCAGATGAATCACGATTTAATTCTCTAGCAGCAGCGTAGGCCAATTCAATTAGTTTTTTCCTACACTTCGGTTTAACTTTTTTAATACATTTTTTCGTATTGGTTACTAAATTTTTAAAGTTTGTTTTGAACCCAGCTCCAGTATTCACTTTTGTTAACATTATATTATTAACTAAATTGGCAGCAAGTTTTTCTCCAGTGCTTGCATCGGAAGACAAAGCACGCTTTTTTGCCATTTTTAATAAAATTATATCTGCTTTGTGGCGATCTTTCAAAGTTTTTGAATTGTTATATGCAATATCGTGATGTTTACAATATTCATCTAACTTGTTTACACCTTTATCACCTCGAGCTAATCTTTCACGTAATTTAGTTCCTGGGCCACAATAATTATATCCTGGCAAATGGAGCTCAAACGGTAAATTATTAATTAAATTATTTATAAGTCCTTTCCCTTTCATGTATAGAAACAGAATGAGATCACTATCATAGACCGTGATGTTATATTGATAAACCGCTCATGAAACATTGCTTTCGTCAATCCAACTATTTTCGCAGGATGATAACCCCAACCATTTCACGAAAACTTTTCTACCTTTTCGTTTTAAAACTTTTTCAACAAGGTATATATCAGGATGTTTGGTTTTTTGTAATTCTTGATCGTAAAAGGCTCCTAAAATAGGTTGTTGTTTAACATCTTGTAATAAATATGTAACAGGGTTTGTGTTTTGAACGTTACTGATCTTGAATATCTCTGTTGACCAATTAGGAGTGTAACCTTTTTCAAAACAACCTTTATATTTACTTATTCGAACAAAATCGCCTGTCTTAAACTTAGCACATTTTGTTTTCGTTCGATTTTGATTGAAATATCTCTGTAGTACTTTAGTTTTATTGCTATGATTAACTTGAGCTGGTGGTAAACCAATTGTTCTATGTATTGCATTATTATATCCAGTAATGGTTTTTGCAAGTGTCCCGTCAGTCCATTTATAATTCCCCTTGAAACTAAATTCCTTGAAAAGCTTACTCTTAATCGTCCTTATTAATCGTTCTACAATTGAAGCTTTTTTGGTCGAATAAGTGCAGTAGTGGTTGATAGAATGGTTTATTAATATTTTTTGAAAACTTTTATTGTAAAACTCTTTTCCAAGATCTGTTTGCAAGTTTCTAGGGATGCGTTTTTCTCTACTCAATAATGTAATAAAAGCTTCAGATACAGCTTCTTTGGTTTTTTGTTTAAGTGGAATAGCCCAAGCGTACTTAGAGAATCCATCAATGATAACTAAAATATATTTATTGTTGTTGTTGAATTTGGAGAAACTTTGCATATCCATTAAATCAGCTTGCCAGAGATCATCAATATCTTTTAATATTACATGCCTTCGACGAAAATTTTTTCTTGCACTTCTATGAATTTCGTTTATAATGTCTCTTTTCACTTTGCTCATTCTTTCAACTATCACTTCTGAATTACAAAATTATACTGATAGTCAATTTAAACGCTGAGTCTTTTTATTCTTTTATAACACCCGCTTCTTTTAACTCTTCAATAATTGATAAGATTTCATTGTCAAGATTAGTATTACCTGCAGTTTTAGATGCGATCAAAAGTTTAAGCCTGTCCACTAATTCATTAGGATCATCCCAATAAATAAGCTCGGTATTTTTTTTATATTTTTTAAGATACGGTAGACCAGCACCTCGTTTTTGTTTAGATTTAACTTCTGTAGGTTCTTGTAAGCGTTTACTAGACTCGGGAAATAACGGTTTGACCACTTGAGAATATTTTAGACCTTTATCACCTTTAACTTGACCTGCAGGGTCAAAGTCTCTTTTATGAGCATTAGTTGTGATAAGTATTTCTTTGTAAACTAATTTATCTTTTAAATTGACCAAACTTAAATCAGGCTTCTTGCGAAGCAATAATTCTTTAAGACCAGGGGGCTTACTCTTGATTCCAATTGCGATCTATCGACATTGGAATTGTGACGTTTCGTACTCTTGAGTTCGACACTAGCGCCAAATTGTTATTAAATTGAGTGTCCATTTTGGGAACTAAATGGAGTCGGGATCGGGCTTGGCGTGCTCTAAACGCTACTCTTGACTATATTTGACAGCTGTGTATTGCGCCAGTATTGCGTTGGAATTAGTTGTTGATTGTGATTTTTCCAATAGCAAAAGTGTAACTTTTTTGAAATTGTTTTGTGTTTTAAGTGGTTTTTAGTACGTAATAAGTGTATAATATGGCACGTTTAGCAGTTATATACAGTATTTTACGTAATTCCCATAAAAAACAATTAAAACAAAGACGCGATGAGCGTCGGATAATGCGATATACGGACAAAGCGTTTTCTATGAATGAAGACGAATTTATAGCAAATTATAGAGTGAGCAAGGATTTGTTTGAGGAAATTTACGAAAACATTAAGCCCTTTATGCCAACTCCAAAGAGAAGAAGTGATATATCACCAAAATACAAGGTACCTATGTTGTCTTTGATACATGACTCTTATTAATTACCTATATCATGACTTGTTTGGAAGATCAATAGCTTAATACTTGTTTATTTCTTGAAGGTTTTAGTGGCATTGTCCTTTTATGCGACTGGGAGTTACCAAAAACTAGTTGGAGGCATATATGGGACCCTAATGTCGCAGCAATCTGTTTCTCGTACTATTAGAGATGTAACGGCAGCTCTTAACCATCCAATAGTACAAAGTAAATGGATTAAGTTTCCTCAAACTCTTCAGGAAAGAAATGCTTTAAAAAGGACGTAATGCTAATGAAAAATAGCTAATTTTATTTATTGAAGCTAGATAGTTTATATGAAATTATTCTATATAAAATGCCTTGTTTTTATAGTGCCTATAGTAACCATAAACTGTGCCTTATGTTCCAGGTTTTTTGAAAAATGTAACATACCATCTGTTATAGGATGTATTGATGGCACTCATATAGCCATAATAAGGCCAATAGAAAACGAAGAGAGATTTTTTAATCGCAAACATTTCCATTCAAGAAATGTTCTGATTGTGAGGCAATACTTTTGATTAATATTTAATTGTAATTCACTTCATAACAAATTAGTTGTTTATAAATTATACATTCCTAAATGTTATATTGTTTCCTAAGTGTAATAGGAAACAATATAGGTAACATTAAGGATTAAAGACCTACATATTTCTTGAAAAATGAAGATCTGAATAACTAGTTTATTTTTTACTTAAATGTACTTTTATTTACTTACTAATAAAACTATGATAAAAGTTAACAATAAAATACTTATAAAATCAAATAATAAATAAAAATTGATACGCAACGCAAGCATTTAATCAATATCCGAAAACATTAGCAATAAATAAAGCTTTGAAATTAATCGCTAATGCATTTTGAATACATAAAAATTATGTAGCAAAAAAATGGAAAATTTGTCATGGATTTGGCATTTTTCTAGCTACATCCGAAATTGCATTAGCAATAGACGTCAAAGCACTTGTGATATTGCCAATGTGTTCGGAAAATTGAGCAAATGCTTGCGCGGTAATTAATTCCGCTTCAACCCGCCGTGCTTCGATACTTGCGAATTGTTCCATATTCGCATCCGGCCTTGGAATTAAAGAGCGGCGTGGGCGGGTCCGTGATGGTATGGTACTCTGAAGTGGCGTGGAAGGTGCAGGTACTGAAATAAAAAAATAAAATGTGAAATCGGCATTTGGAACCAAACAAGTTTCGAACTTCTGAGTTGTTACAAAAAACAAGACAATAAATAATACTGAAGTATTTTTAGGGTTCCGTACCTCAAAAGGAAAAAACGGAACCCTTATAGGATCACTTCGTTGTCCGTCTCTGTCTGTCATTCAGTCTGTAAAGACCCTTTTTCTCCGGAACGCGTGGAGTATGTCTACGGTCAATGAAAAATTAAAAGAATACAGTCATTTATGCGAGATATGTTAATACCCTCAAATAAAACAAAACCTAAAGGAACTCCTGTTGAGAATCATAAAATTTGGCAAGAAGCAAGGTCTCACAGCACATATATAGGAAAAAGTCCGAATCGTTAATTTATAGTTTTATCACATAAAAAAACATTTTTTAACGATTACAAACTCAGTTGGAGAATTGTCCGTGAATATATCAATGTATGTATATGAGAACATGTTTTTTAACTAAAATGTTAAATTTGTTTTTGGGATAAATCCATCCCAACTGCGGAACTCTTCATTGTACGTGGTCCGACACGCACGGTCGGTTTTTTTTTTGCTATAGCTCAAAATATGATTAGTCCCAAAACACTTCAATGTTACACACTTATGTTGGGTTGTGTTACTGATGGACGGCTTATTTAAAATGTTTAAACATTCCTAAACAAAGACTTACTTGTGGATGATGCTGGTATTGCGTCATTGTGTGACGTGTCAGGAATAGGGGATATTTGGATGTTATGCAAAGAATGCATTTCTGTGTCTTCTTGTACTGGTACTATGTGTGAATCCTCTGTCACAAGTACAACAGGTGACTCGGTAGGTCTAGTCTAAAACAATGAAATTATTATTATTAAAATATTTTGTATTAAATATTATAGGTATGATAAAATTGAAAAATTAAAATATATTACCGATTGAGGAAATGGATTGACTGCCCATGAATCTCCAGTCGCAAACTCTTGTCCACCCATTACTGCCACCATCTATTCTCTAAAGCAGACAATACTGGCAAGTTGTCTGCTGTTCCACCACCAGTGCGCCTCATTGAAGCTGAGATGGCGATGGCGCACTGTTTTACTGTTTTACTGTTTAGAGCCAATTTCTTCTCAGCCCAATACTAAAAACATGCATTAATTTTAATCAAATTGCTGTATATAATGATTCTTAATACCTACTTCATTATTTTGAATTAGGTAGGTACCTTAGCCCAGCCTTGACCATTTTTATTTGCTCCTCCGAGAGAATTTAGACTACTTGCCAAATTTTCCCATTTCCTCTTCGTTTCCAATTTGCCTTGAGTGGTCTTAAGCAAACCTTTAGCAATACCTGGGTTTTGCTCTAAGAATTCCACCAAACCTTCAAATTGGGCGCAACTAAGACGATTTGTCATTGTAACTGAAATTAGAAACTTTTATTAAGTACTTACAACATAAATATACATAAAAATTGATTAAACACAAACAGACACCACACACAGTCGTATAGGTACATTCATACATATATAGATAAATATTATAATATAATATAATGTTAAATTGAACTTATCTATTTATTATTATAACTGAGTTCCTAATTATTTAAAAATTGTTTGATTGTTAGGTACTTAATTTGTTTTTTTAATTTTATTTAATTTTTATTTAAGAATTAATTTTATCGTTTTTGCTGTGCCCTACAGGGTCCGTAATTGTACCTTAGCTTTAAGCCATTGTAACACCTTTATACCTATATTATGGAATGCAAATAAATATATGAATATGAATATAAATTAATTACAATTACATAAAACCACCAAGAAAATAAATACATTGACAAAAAAAAACGATTTAATTGTATATTTAAGTATGATTGTATATTTACTTACCACTTGTATAAAACTTTGTTATATTAACGAACAATAAATTGTTACTGAACAGGAACCACACGCGAACAATATCTTTAAGTTAATGTTCTAAACAAACTTGCATTTCGATTCACTTCTAATCTCTAAAACTACTTGACTTGACTTTATTTTTGAAATTGGAGAACTTTTACCTTGACTTTTTTTTGTAGTATAGGCAACGAACCTGCCGCATACAGCCAACGTCATGTTTAATTTTATGATTTTAATCATGTTCTTACTCCCAAATGAATTTAATATGTTACAAGATCAATTAAACAACTATTTATATCATTTTCTTTTTTTTTAACCTTGTTATTTAAAGGATATAGCATTTTAAAACCCTATTACCGGTTTATCGTAATGAGTTGAACAACTCTATTGCGGGGCGAAACATAGCTAACTTCACGTGGAACAAAATAATTGCGGGGCAATCCCAATGTTAATGCAATGTTGACAGTATAGGTTTCAAGAGTACCGACTCACGTGACTGCAAAATTAACATTGGAATCTTATTGGCCTTACATTGGAATCGGAATTAGTTTGAAGAGTAAGCCCCCAGGTGTTATTTTATACTGTTTATTAGCTACGCGAATTAAGTACACTTTATCAGAGTTCTCGCGAGTGGTAGAGAAATTAACTATTGTATTTCCAATCATGTGCTTATCGTTCTCACTACGTACGCCAAATGGTATGTTCATATCATCGTATATTTCAAAGATATCTTCTTTTTTCAGCGATACATTAACGTTTTCTGATTCAGATGAGTTATATTCTTCGTCTTCTGAATAAAACTTTTCTGATTCTGGTGATTCATGTTTGTACATATCATGTGATTTGTCACGCAAAAATATTTTTGAACCTAAGATATCAGTGTTTTTAGGTTGGTCGTCATAAGTGTCTTCATTTTTTATTATTGAAATTTGCTTGTTAGCTGCTATAGCATTAAGAGGGTCAGCAAGAGGTTTAAAAAAATACTTCAGATGAGTGTCGGTACTAAATTCATAATCTTTCATTTGTTTCACCTTTTTCCTAATAGCATCCGCAGAGTTTATTAATTGATTTGTTATGTTATGGTCCATTATACGACTTGTACGCAGAAGTATTAATGTTCAAATGATTTTTTTTGTTTTTCATTTCATGTTATATAACCATTAATCAAAATAAATAAAGTTGTCAAATGACTGTCTATATCTACCTTTATTTAATTCACAATCCTTATTTATAGTTAAAAAATCATAAGGATGGATCCAGATTTTAGAACACATATCTTTGAACTTAGACCAGTCAATATCAGAATTAACATGTTCATCGTATATATGTTTCATGTTAACTTCATCTTGCTTGAAAATGATCAAAAAGTTAACATTATCACGTAATAACTGCTTTGGTATTTTAGAATACGTTTGAGATAAATAAAAGCAGTCTATACCTCTATGTCTACCCAGTGTAAAATAATTTCTTATGTTTATTTGTTTTTCACAAACTACATCATCGAATATGATAACAGAGTTCAACAATGCGTCGTTAGGATGAATAACATCATCATCAAAATTAAAAACAAAAAGTTTTACGTCTGGAACTCTTTGCAAAACTTGTTTTAGGAAGCTGTATTTTGGCTGAAAGCTGGTCTTAGAATAAAGATAAACATTGTTAAACTTTAATCCGTTTTCATGAATTAGTAAACTAATCATGACATTCGTTTTACCACAATTCGAGGGACCACATATTATGCATCGAATATTATTTGGGAGAAGTACGCTGTGTTTCACGCGTAGCGAAGTTTCCTTTACATCTATATTTTTAACATGCAATGATACTTGTTGCTTGACCCACTTCATGTCTGTATCTGTTATGAAAACTATTCAGGCTCTAGTATTTATAATTCTTATCATAGTTATTGATCGAACTATTGATTGACTTGAAGATTACTTAAAATTATATCTATTCATACACACTTATTAATAGACAGATAGACACAATTTCAATGTAATCGAATATTTAATTTTAAGAAAAGGTAATATAAACAGGAGAATACACAGCTGTATTATACATCTAAATACATTATAACTAAATAATACATTTTAAGAAATTGTATCAGAATGGCCCCATGGTAAGGTTTCGATTTGATTTGAAAGTATTTGTCTTTTATCGTCACTTCTATTTAATGCAATTTTATTCACTTGTTGTGAATAGAGAACGTGTTTAATCGATTTAATTACATTCATTTTACGTTTGATAATTTTGTTATTGTGTAGAGCAGCATTATAATCAGAAAGCTTTAATTGATTTGTTACAGGTTTCGTTATACCTTTTGCCTTCTTTAATGTTGTCTTTACACTTTTCAAACAGTAAAGTTTAGCCCTTAAGCCTATGAATTCATAAATTACCGAGCCTCCAAATTCATCTTTAAACAAACCCGGAACTTTTTCATTAATTTTAGGTATTCCATATGGATTATCCTCAGCAAAATTACTGGTATCAAATACCGATATATTATCAATCATATCCTTGTAAAAATTATCCGTTTCTACTAAGTAAAGTAGACTATCCGTGTCAGTGTAACATAGTTTAGCTTTCAAGCCATATTTGTTTTTGATAAAATCGTAGTGGAATTGATATAAGTGTTGTTTGGCATACTCCAATACAGTAAAACCAATGTAAATCGGTCTATCCAATATTAATTTTTCAGGGCTTAACTGAACAGCCACAAAGTTTTCTGAAAAGATTGATATACTTTTCAGGTTGGGTTGTAAAATAAGTTTTTCGGCACCAATATATTTATTTGTTTTATTATCAGAATCTTCCCACTTTGTTACTAACTTTACATTTACTTGCTTGCGTTTATTTTCTATTGTTTTTCCAAACACAGCATTATTCAAAAGTTTGAAAAAATCTTTTTCAAAGGCTGATGTAGAAGCTTGACGCAGACGAGTATTTAAATCTATGTACTTTTGCAAAAAATGTTCTTGTCTAAATCTGAGAATGCGATGTATTCGGCTTAAAATCAACCCATTTTTCAAGCATTGTTTTAAATGTATGTAGTGAATGATGTAATTATATTTGTCATATAAATTCGCAATTAATTTCGTAGTTTTCCCACCAGGAGGTACAAATCTCTCTGGTGCGAATGGTAAGTCACTATGCGAATTATGCAATATTTCTGGATAAGTTAGATCGACCTCCAGAATATATCCATATTCAGAATCATCAGATATATTCAAAACATCAAAGTTAGCCCTTTCATTTTCTGATAAAAATTGAAATTCTGATACAGGCATTTTTTTTCTCATAGCATATCCGTAAAGATTGTTACAATCAAGATATATTAAAAAAGATGAAGGCTTAGTATCATTGAAATAGGGTAGAAATTTATTATTCGCTTTTGCATGTCGTAGGGAACACTGTGCTAATCCACCACGTATTCCCTTTTCAAGTAGATTATACATTTCCAAGTCATGCATCAGCTCCAATTTAACACCAGTACACAAAAGCATTGCGTCCCAGCTTAAACTTGGTGCGGACACATAGTATGCTGGATCAAGATTGTAATAATCTAAACTTGTGTTTCTAAAATGCTCAAATATGTCACATAATAATAATACATCGTTTTTTAAATAAAGATCAGTATATTCACCAACAGAATTGATACTAAAAGAATACCAAACTTTTTGTGCATGTGTATATTCATCTTCAGAAATAGGCTCCAGCTTCATTGTGTTATAAAAACACTCTCTAGGGGGCAAACATTTTTCATCATACTTAGACCATGCATCAATATATTCGTATGGATAAATACCCTTTTGTCTCAATAAGCATAAATCGGCTTTATGGCCAAATTCTCTTGAAAGATTTATGAAATGTTCTACATGTAAATTCTTAGATAGTTCATCTAAACTCGAACTTAAAAATTGATAAGAATCTATAAACTTTATTTGAACAGGACTAGACTTGTTCTTAGAAGCGAGGCTTTTCATAATACAGATGTATTTTTCTTTTGATTTAGGAATTATTTTAATAGGACCATCGTACTTAACCAGTTCTTTAATAAATAAATGTGTAGGTGACTCACATTATATTTACAATATGTACATAATAATATATTTATACGCCCTACACTAACAAACACAAACACACAATATACTAAAAACATAAAACACTAAATAATATAAGTAACATTTATTATGTATCATGTTTACCGTACGGTCCGTCCGTCATTAATACACTGGACACACGCGTCGCCTGCTGAGTCCCTTGGTCCAAGGCGCGTGAAGAAACATGCGCGCGCGCATTCCCTCCTTGGCCGCACATTTGGTATTTGCGGGTCGCCAGTCCTGATCTAGTCGTGACGTCTGACGCACGCTCGCTTACGCTGTCACCGCGATCATAACGTACCCGCGCTGATAACTGCTATATAACTTTTCTGCTTGCTGCTTGTCCTACAACTTGCTATTCACTGTGCCTTCGAACCTTGTGTAGTGCCTTGTGTAGTGTGTGATCATTAAAGTGCTGAACTACCAGATATACCATCTTTTCTTCAGACCAGTAAGTCTACCCCCACACACACAAAAAACCAACCAAATTGGTGACCCCGATCAGAACATTTGAAAATAGTCAGAATAGTAAGTGCAGTGAGAGTTAGTAGTTATCATGAGCAGCGATGGTAGCGATACAGAAACAGCGCAGCGTAGCCAACACCCCGGCCGCCGGCCAAGTAAATGTGCGCGCGTTTCCACTAACCCAGAACCCGAACATCCGTCATTGGAGTTATTTCGTGTAGGCGTTCGCATGCCACCATTTTGGCCTGAAAAGCCCACCATATGGTTTTGCCAAGTAGAAGGCCAATTCAAGCTGGCCAGAATAACAGACGACTACACCAAGTTCCACTACGTCATCGCTCACTTGGATCGGCAGTACTCCGTTGAAGTCGAAGATATTATAACTGCGCCTCCTGCTACTGGCGCATACGAGAAGCTGAAGAGTGAGCTGATCAAGCGCCTGTCGGTCTCGAAAGAAAAGAAGGTGAAACAGCTTCTTCAGTCAGAGGAACTAGGTGACCGCAAACCGTCCCAGTTCTTGCGGCACCTACAACATCTAGCCGGACCAACGATCCCAGAGGATTTCCTCCGCACCATATGGACGAGTCGCTTACCAGGTAACCTGCAGACGATCATCGCATCGCAGATGACCTTGTCCCTTACCGAGTTGGCGGACCTTGCTGATAGAGTACACGACATTGTGCCTCCTACTCCGCAAGTCGCAGCAGCATCCACATCGCAAGCTGATCCACAAATGGACATGATGAAGCTCATCATGGAGCTAACGAGGAAGGTCGACGCGCTAACCACTGAGAGGTACGATCGCTCCCGCCCACGCACCAGGCAGACCTCCGGAAATAGAAGTCGCAGCCCATCACAGAGATCACAGTCCAATTATAAGAAGTTTCCGCGGTGTTGGTACCACTATAAATTCGGTAGCCAAGCGAAGAAATGCGTCCGCCCGTGTGATTACAAGTCGGGAAACGAAACGGGCAGTCAATAATGGCGACTGAAGATTGCCCTTCCACAACTGGTCGCCTGTTCGTGACAGATCGCAGGTCGAAAGTCCAATTTCTAGTGGACACTGGAAGCGACTTATGCGTCTTCCCTCGATCTGCGCTCCCACAACATCGTCGTGCGAAGACCGATTACCAGCTGTGTGCGGCCAATGACTCAACAATCAACACCTACGGTTACCTCCAGGTTGTGCTAAATTTAGGCCTTCGTAGGGATTTTCCTTGGCGCTTTATTGTTGCTGACGTCACTAAAGCCATTATTGGAGTAGATTTCTTGTCATTCTTTAATTTAATTGTAGATATTCGCAACAAACGCATAATAGATGGCACTACTAGCTTGTCAGCCGTAGCATCTATCGCCTCTCCTGATAGTTTAATCTCTAGTGTAAAGGTCGTGACTGGCGAATGCAAATACCGAAAACTCCTATTAGAATTTCAGGAAATAACACGGCCAGCAGGCACACCATTCACACCTAAACACAACACAGCACACCACATTCGCACCACGTCAGGCCCCCCAGTATCTTGTTCCCCACGTAGACTAGCCCCGGATAAAATGAAAATCGCCAAGGCAGAGTTTGAGGCAATGCTGGTAAACGGCACAGCTCGACCGTCAGAGAGCCCTTGGTCGTCGCCTCTCCACCTCGCCCCAAAAAAAGACAATAGCTGGCGTCCCTGCGGTGATTATAGGCTGCTCAACGCAAGGACAGTACCAGATAAGTACCCAATCAGGCACATACATGACTTCGCCCACAGTCTATCTGGTTGTAAGATCTTTTCCACTATCGACCTTGTTAAAGCTTATAACCAGATTCCGGTATTTAAGCAGGACATCCCAAAGACCGCCATCACAACACCCTTCGGACTTTTCGAATTTCCATTTATGACGTTCGGTCTGAGGAACGCCGGGCAGACTTTCCAAAGGTTTGTTGACGAAATGACTCGCGGCCTGGAGTTCTGTTACCCATATTTAGACGATTTTCTGGTGTACTCTAGGGACGAGGCAGAGCATGAAGAGCACCTTCGCC
Organism: Omphaloscelis lunosa; assembly: GCA_916610215.1. Lineage (NCBI taxonomy): Eukaryota > Metazoa > Arthropoda > Insecta > Lepidoptera > Noctuidae > Omphaloscelis > Omphaloscelis lunosa. The sequence goes on from OU744270.1 coordinate 8,552,620, forward strand.
AACTCTTCACAAGGATGAAGGAATACGGTATGCTTATCAACATCACCAAATGCGTATTTGGTGCACCAGAGGTAACATTTTTAGGCTACCACATCTCGCAACACGGAACGAAGCCTTTGGAAAGCAAGGTGCAAGCAATTAGGGAGTTCCCAGTGCCAAAAACCGCAAGGCAACTAAGAAGGTTTCTGGGCATGATTAACTTTTACCGGCGGTTTCTACCACGGGCTGCCCAGACCCAAGCGCCTTTACATGCCCTACTGACCGGTAACGTGAAAGCCTCACACCCTGTTGATGTAACCGGAACCTCGTTACAGGCCTTCCACGAGTGTAAGGATGGCCTTTGTAGTGCGGCTTTGTTAGCACATCCAGACTCAAATGCCAAACTGGGTCTAGTCACGGATGCGTCTGATTTTGCCATCGGAGGAGTCTTGCAGCAGTACAAAGATGGTAATTGGCAACCATTGGCATTTTTCACCCGCAAGCTGAGCTCATCGCAACAAAAATACTCACCGTACGATAGAGAGCTCCTTGCTATCTACGAAAGCATTAAGTACTTTCAACATTGGCTAGCCGCTACCACCTTTATCATCTATACTGACCATAAGCCGCTATGTTACGCTTTCCATCAGCGGAAAAGTAACTGCTCGCCTCGTCAGTATAGACAGTTAGACTATATTTCACAATTCTCGACCGACATTCAACACAGCGCCGGAAAAGATAACGTAGTAGCCGACACACTTTCCCGTATCGAAGAACTGCAAAGCCCAGTAAATTTAGAAGTAATAGCCAAAGAACAAGACGCCGACTCAGAACTTGCACAATTACTCACAGGAGATTCTTCCCTCCACATCAAGAAAATGATAATACCTGGAAGTCGTATTGAATTGTACTGCGATGTCAGCACAGCAACTCCCAGACCTATCATTCCTAAACCATTGCGTAAACAAATTTTTGACACGTTGCACTCGCTAAGCCATCCAGGCGCGAACGCAAGTGCCAAACTTGTAGCACAGCGCTACGTTTGGCCACAGATGCGGAAAGACTGTCGCGATTGGTCTAAGGCATGTTTGGCATGCCAGCGCACGAAGGTGAATCGACATGTTTCCACCCCTTTGGGTACCCTCGATCTACCTTCAGCGCGATTCAAATATGTCCACCTAGACCTCATCGGCCCATTGCCACCATCCAATGAATACCGGTATTGTCTGACACTCGTCGATCGCTTTACGCGATGGGCTGAAGTTGTCCCTATTACCGATATTACAGCGGAAACTGTGGCCAAAGCGTTTCTGTCGGGATGGGTAGCACGACTTGGTTGTCCAACCGATATTGTTACTGATCGTGGTAGACAGTTTGAGTCTGGTATTTTCCAACACCTCGCAAAGACTATTGGGTTTAGGCATCGCAAGACCACTGCATACCACCCTCAGTGCAACGGTTTGGTCGAAAGATTCCACCGGCAGCTTAAAGCAGCAATCAAGTGTCATGCCGATAGCAGCTGGACCGAATCCTTACCATTTGTACTGCTCGGCATAAGAAGTTCCTTCAAAGAAGACCTTCAATCGTCTTCCGCCGAGTTAGTATACGGCGAACCTTTAAGGCTGCCGGGTGAATTCTTTGGCCATAAGGTAGACAAATGTACGACTGATATAACGGACTTTACAGCCCGTATCAGATCATTTGCCAACAAATTACAACCAGTTCCCACGTCGCATCACTCAAAAAAAGAAAAAGTCTTTGTTCACAAAGACCTCTCATCTTGTTCCCATGTCTTTCTTCGGGACGATGCGTTGAGGGGTGCACTTCAGCCAGCATACACTGGTCCCTATGAGGTGATAGAAAGAGGTCCCAAAGTTTTTAAAATTAAATTTAAGGGTAAACCCGTCACAGTATCGTTAGACCGTTTGAAACCAGCCTACATACTGTCCGACACCAATGACACCCCTATCTCAAATAAACCTGTTCCCGAGCCACCACCTTCCATTCCAGCAATGAAAACCACTCGTTCCGGCAGAAGAGTCCACTTTCCCGACTACTATCGCCCGTAGCACGGTCTCTGGAGGGGAGTGATGTAGGTGACTCACATTATATTTACAATATGTACATAATAATATATTTATACGCCCTACACTAACAAACACAAACACACAATATACTAAAAACATAAAACACTAAATAATATAAGTAACATTTATTATGTATCATGTTTACCGTACGGTCCGTCCGTCATTAATACACTGGACACACGCGTCGCCTGCTGAGTCCCTTGGTCCAAGGCGCGTGAAGAAACATGCGCGCGCGCATTCCCTCCTTGGCCGCACATTTGGTATTTGCGGGTCGCCAGTCCTGATCTAGTCGTGACGTCTGACGCACGCTCGCTTACGCTGTCACCGCGATCATAACGTACCCGCGCTGATAACTGCTATATAACTTTTCTGCTTGCTGCTTGTCCTACAACTTGCTATTCACTGTGCCTTCGAACCTTGTGTAGTGCCTTGTGTAGTGTGTGATCATTAAAGTGCTGAACTACCAGATATACCATCTTTTCTTCAGACCAGTAAGTCTACCCCCACACACACAAAAAACCAACCAAAAATGAGAATCATATCCCGATAAATTATGGAAAACAACAGGTATAAACGAACATATTGTAAACGTTAAATTGCAACGAGAATGTGCTGGTCCTCTGTATTCAGATGTAACATGATTGTGATCTCGAACTTTGTCACCCAATAACAAATGTTTACAAATATGACATCGAGTAGCCTCTTCGTACTCTATTTGTTGTTTGACAGACAAAGCTTTCATGGGTCTATTTTTAGACAGTATGGAATTTATGTAACTGACATCTTCAATTAAACGTTTTATAAACACTTCTACACAATCTAAACCTCTATATGTAACATATTTATTCAAATCTGGATCGTATGAACAACATACGTAATAAGCGAAACAGGATGGTTCATGCACCTTTAAGTTCTGAGTATTTTTAGATCTATTTTCAGGACAGTTTAGTAATATACTTTCAAAATCAGCATAAATGATAAAAGGTATTCTTTGTTGTCTGTCATAATTTTTAAATTGTATAATACTATTTTTTTCCGGTAATATGGTTAACACTTTAGAACAATCGTGTGAACTATATTTTGAATCACTAGAAAAAAATTGCAAACAAGCATCGCAAAGTAAAAAATTACCTTTGTGATGAGTAACTTGACGACGGATAAGTTTCCCTAGGTCTTTAATTAAACAGTAATGTCCTGAACCATTCCGCTCAAAGTACAACAAATTTACATGTTTGTTTTTCTTTGAGCTTGTCATGTATAGGGGTCCAGTCACACGACACTTCTTATCTAAACCATATATATTAACACTGATATTAGGATTATTTTTACCAAACAATTTTATATCAACCAAGGTTGGTGGAAATGTCATTCCTTCAATATTTAAAACATCTTTAAAGTTAGGATATGATTTTGTTCTACAAACATTATCCTTTGATGGGAATAGAGAAGCAATAATACTCCATAAAAAACAATGGTTGTCATTGTTCTGTATGTTTAAACAACTTTTCGTATTCCTTATGACCGGAGGAAGCTCGATAAACGTGCCACCTCTCATTGGACAATATTTATTTATATTAATTTCTAAGTGACTTATAGAGATAAATGACCAACCAGAATCACGTTGGTTAAATTCAGACATTTTTCTCTGAAAAGTCTCTTTAGCATTCATGTATAATTCATTTAAATCAGTATTTAGGTAAACATTAGCATACTTTGTATTAAATGATTTTAGCTGCTGCTCACCTGTTTTTGGTAATAAGAAGTAAGCAAACAGTTCGAAATTAGCTTTGATACAATTATGTTTCATTAACAATAGTTTAATTAATTTCAGAATATCGCTTTGATTCCCAATCAGAAAAGCCTCCGGAGTTATGTACTCGGCATCTGGTGCTGGATTTAAGCGATACGTGTTTATTCTGTTTCGAAAAGCAGTTGCAATTATTTCAACGTTATTCAATTCAGTTTTAAGTAAACAGTTTGATTTATGCATATTAGTTCTAGCATGATATTTATATTTCTGTTTTGGTAATTCGATTTTACATTTATCACATTCTATTAAAATATCTTTTTGAATTGTGTTGGTAGTTGGTGCAACTGGAAAGAAAACAAAATTGATTATATAAGTAAAATGATTCTTTAATAATGTGTATTAAAATAACAACTTGATTAAATGATTAGCTTAACTAATATCTACTAGGATTATAAATGTAGATAGACTAGGTACTAGATACGACACATCGTGAGCTATATGATAGTGTGCCTAAATATTTATGAGTTCTTAGATTCTATACCTAAAAATAAGAACTCATAAAGGTCTGAGGGCTAGATTTAAATTCTTTGCGCGTTGCGCATATAAATTTAGTCAGATGACCCCAAGCCTCGGTCCCCTCATCCGTCCGGTTTTTGACAGCTACAACGGCCTGACGCCATCGGTTCATCGGCGCGACGTTTTCAATTTCATCGCACCGATAAACCTTCAGTTCGATGTAATGTGTACCCGTTTTGGTGGGCAAGGTTTGACGAGCGTGACCTGTTGCCAGCCTTCGAGTTATCGATGAATGAAGAACAGTACTGGGTTTTTTACCGGTGGTTGCCTGCGTGTCCCCATCTTCGTCATCGCTGTCGGTGTCGAATAAATCTGTTGCGGTGAGATGAGGCTTGCTGATTGGATTAATTTTCATCTTCTTTGAAGATGAAGATGATGACGTAGACGGAGTGGTTTTCGGTGGTTGATGTTGTGATCTCGAATCCGAACTTGACGGCTTCGACCGTTTTTTCTTTTTTTCGCTAATCGCCACATCTTGCACGGAGCTCTTATCGTCATCCGACAGAAAGAGGTCGTCAGCAAATCTGGACCTGGAATAATATAAATAACTATGATTAAGAACTATTTGTGAGCAAATACATATCAGAGACCTGTCCAATTTATTTATATACACCAAATATCTAATAGACATTAAGTAGTATGATAAAAACTGTTGACGGCCTAAGGAATCGAACCCAGGGTCTAACACTCAGTAGTTGCACTTGCTAAGTAATTATTTTATTCATAATTTTCATTCTAATCATAATAACTGTGATAAGAAACTATCTGCGAGCAAATACATATCAGGGAACAGGTACAAATAACCGAACAGGAACAGGTAAAAATAGACACCAAATATCTAATAGACATTAAATAGACATTATTGAATAGAACATAACATCACGCCTTATTTCTCCAAAGGGTTTGGCAGAATTAAGTCACATGTAATAGGGGGCGAGCCTATTGCCATCAACCGAGCACAAATCCAGACTCTGGGCCGCTACTGAGAAACAGATAGAAAAACCCAATAACGCTTTTCCTGTCCCAGGAATCGAACCCAGGGCCTCATGCTCAGCAGTAGCGCTTGTGACCACTAGACCAACGAGGTAGACTTATTGAATAGATAATTCAATATTGTATACTTAATTAGGTACTTACATTATAAATCGTTGAAATTTCACTTTTCACTTTAGATATGGTAGATATTAATTAGAAGGTGTGAGGTCACCACCTTCAGGAGAGCTAATGTTGATCCAGCTTCCAGCCCAACGACTTAAATACTTTTAATTATAATACGTCACAATCCCAAATATGGAGAGAGCACACGATTTTAAAACTGTTTATTCAGCTAAACTTCCTAACAACAGATGCAATTGCACATACTATGGAAATATCGTGGGTTTGCTTGTTAAATTTAATTATTTAATAACAAAGAAACAGACTTCATACTTTAAGTATTTTTTAACTGTAAAAGTTTTACCCCCCTCCCTCAAATTCGATTAGGTTTCTCTCAGACGTTGACGTTTATAAAATGTAAAAAAAAACAATGAACATACAGACATTGTTATTTATTAAAGGTATATACAGTATCTATTTACGTTAGATGTAAACTGTTCAGAGATGGTGAACCTTTTTATATCTGCTGCTGTTATGAGTTAACGTTAAAATTTTAGGTGGTACGATGTAATTTGTCCTTCTTGGATCATCATTCCGTTTGTGTAAAGGTGTGTCCAAACATTGAACAACAATAGTGCGCGGCTGCCGCGCTATGGTTTGGATAATTACCGCGTAAACATTCGTTGGTTTATTCCTAACTAGAGCGCGGTAGAAATGCATCCTGCAAACGCCGTGTGTTGCTGCCGGTGCCGCACTCTTGCCGCTCAATGTTTGGACATACCTTTAGGCAAACGGAATGATGACGTGCTTAAAATGTTAGCTTTGAGCCAAGGGTTTGGCATCCCTGCTCTTGTTTGATGCTTGGTTTTGAATTTCATCTTACCTTTTATGTCGAGGAATGTCTACATCAATAAAATCCTTCATTTTGAACTCTATTAACCATTAAAAAAAAATATTTCTTCAATATAAATAGCCGAAAATATCACTGAAATTCATTTCAATTTTGAAGGCTGAACGGGAACGCTTAGCGAGATTGTTCCAGTATGTCGGTAAGTACTCTCAATATGTATATAAATTATTTTATATGGGTAGGTATGTAGTTATATCGTTATAATCTTGAAGTAAATTCTTAAGCAATGTATTCGTTATTGTAACTATATTCTAATTCATATCTTCTTTAATAGATGACTCATGACGAGAACCTATTTAAAGTTTTGTTTTCTCTTTTCAGGATACGGAAGAACTATTCAATTTTGTGCCAATGGAGCAGCCGGCCACTATTCTAAAACCAGGACAAAAATCCTTGGGTCTTGTTCAACCTTTCCGCAAGAGAGGAAGACCAGAACCAACAATATATTCATACATAAAGAAACCTGTGACACGGGGTACAAAAATAATTAAAATTGAAATCTACGACGCTGACAATATGCCAAAATCCGAAAATTCTATCTGTAATTGTGAAGCTGAGGTGTGCGCTCAACATGTGGTTAAAACTGTGTTATTTGATGACATATACAGCAGTGCTAAAGAAATCATTAGTAAAATTCAGGATGAAATAGAAAATAAATCATAGAAATCTGTATAGTATTTATCCTACTTACTACCTATATAAATTGTTACTATTTATTTACGTAACAAATAAAAATATGTTTTAATAAGGTACTTTTATAATGTAGTTAACTGTGAATACGATAACAATAAATATAACTTGTTTGTCAAATTAGATGTAACACCTATGTTATAAATAAAAGAATTATGAAATAATAATTCGTTTTATTTTTAATGTCCTGGTAAATAATATTTTGCCTTTAATTCAAAGGAAAAATAACACATTTTGTTAATAATCGTATAAATAACTTCGTCTGACCGGGATAGAATCGAACCCAGAACCTCATATTTGACATTTTCATTTGTGAGTTTGTGTCAGTTTCATCAAATAGTTAAACAGATAAAATAATAACTATAGTAAACAATGCATGCCTGGCGTCATGTAGTCGCAGGTGTCAGGTAGCTTGACAAATATGGTAATGAACGAAATAGTTTGCTTAGCCGATGGAGGTACTAAGTCATTTTGTTTCTGAATACAGATAAATATGTTAAATTAACATTATTTTAGTTTTATTTATTAAAAGACTTGTGACACCTCTAAGAATAATCAACCAGTGTTGTACCATAGAAAGTAATGTAGTTCAAAATCTATTTGACTAGATATGTTTCAATGAATTAAATAGTATAGGTATTCTCACTTCTAATAGAACATCAATTCAATAAACATGATTTCGTCTAGTTGAATGCACAATTAATAAAGATTAACCTATTTGAATAGAAATATTAAAGTTATTTCAACAATCTATTTGATTAGACAATCTATTCAGTAAATAAAATTTCATCTATTTTAATAGATATGTTCCAATGAATTAAACAGTATATTCTAATAGACCATCAATTCAACAAACAAGATTTCTTCTATTTGAATAGATATTTTTTATCTATTTGAATAGTGTAAATTGGGGTATCTGGATCTCCTTTGATCCAGATGCCCCAATTATATACTACTTCTATTAACAAAAACTCGTTCAAATTGGATTTTTGACTACGAAAACAGCGGATTTCGAAAGCACGATTTCCACATGACGCGCGAAGGCTCAACTTTGAAGTAATATTACAACAATTATTAGTACTAAGTAAGAAGGTAAAAGGTATTCATTCGAATAGGCATACCCTGAAATTTAAAATGCATTCATAAAAATACGATTTTTAATTCATTAACTTGCATTTTTATCACGTCTAAGAAAATAAAAAATCGAGAAATCGACTACAAGAAAACACGTCATATTTCATAATCTAAAAGTCATTTGGCAACATAAATAATTTTATACGTAAGAAGAAAGATAGTACTAATAATATATAAAAAAGAAACAATATCTGTCTTCAATCATTTATGAAAATAATTTTTCAAAGTAATTATAAAATCGGGTGCAACGAGCGGTTTAAATCAGTCGTCGACGCAGGATCTATGTCGGTTGTCTTCCCGACGCCGCGCAAGCGCCACGCGTAATATATACGTAAATTATAGTGCGACTAAATATTTTTGATGCGTAAGTATTTTTTATTTTATTTGTGAATATGAATGAGGTTGTTCATTTAAGTAATATTAGGTCTTTACCTATGAAATTGCCGTTTTTCATGAAATAAGTTAACGCCCTTAAGCTTATTGATGCCCTTTTTTAAAAAGTCTGCTGGACGGGAGGCAACAAATTCTTCAAAGGCATTGTGAACTGCCTCTCGGTTATTGATTTTTTTCCCCGCCAAGAAGTTATCCAAATTCTGGAAAAAGTAGAAGTCTGTAGGGGCAAGGTCTGGTGAGTGCGGTGGATGACGGAGGACTTCCAACCCCAGCTCTTGTAAATTGGAGACCGTCTGCTGGTCAGTATGAGGTCGCGCGTTGTCGTGCAGGAGCAGCAGAGCCGAACGATTGACCAAAGCCGGTTGGAGATGTATGAGCTTCTCCATCACTATGTTCAGTTCTTCACACTACTCATCTGCAGTAATGCTCATCTCGTTTGGTAAGAAGCTGTGGTGAGTGACACCGGCGCTAGACCACCAAACAGTGACTATCACTTTTTTAGGGGTCAGTTTTCATTTGGGGCATTGTTAGTTGCTGAACCAGGATCTAACCAACTTGCTAAGCACTTGCGATCGTCGAACAGAATCCATTTTTCGTCGTAAGTAACAATGCGATTCAATATACCTTCGTTTGTGTGCCTGTTGAGCAGTGCAAGGGTCAACACGACGTGTGCTTCGCGCTGGCGATCATTAAATTCGTGGGGCACCCATTTCTCAAGCTTTTTTACCTTGCCAATTCGACGCAAATGGACCAATATTATTTTGATGCAAACATCGAAGGCTACTGCTAATTCAGCTGTAGATTGAGAATCATCAGCTTCCACAATCGCCTTTAATTCATCATTGTCGACTAAAGTTTTCAGTCGACAACACGGGGTTCATTTCTTAGGTCAAAATTTCCAGAACGGAAGCAAGCAAACCAATAACGGGTGGTGCGGTCGTTAGTAGTATTTGCTCCGTATACGTGGTTGATATTGCGTGTCGCTTCTGCCGTTTTGTTGCCACGACGGTATTCATACTCTATAATCACTCGAATTCTTAACGTACCCATGATGACAAAAAACATATACATGCGATGAAAACAAAACGCTAACCATTAAACAAATGACTAATTTTCAAAAAAGAAAAAAATTCCATATTTTAAAATAAAAATAATTTGAACTTAGAATTCTTAGCGATTAAGAAAAAAATGGACTTGAAATAGCCAGTACGGCAGAACGGCAATGTCATCGGTAAAGACCTATTATTTTAATTAGGTAAAGTGGAACTATGAACTTGTAACTTCTTTCTCTACAAACTTGTTATTATTTTACTTACAGAAACTGGGTAGAATAGACAAAACATATTATTATGGATCACAGAAATCTGTTAGGTCACGAAAAAGTAAAATGATTAATAATTTGCAGAAGGCAAGAGAAGCTGCGTAAGTATCTATTTAATTTTTTAACAGGGTGTCAAAACATTTGGGTAAGTTATTGTTTTTCTATCAACATAATACTATGCCGATGAAACAGTCGCACAGAAAAAAATGTTCTTTTGAACCAAGAACCAACTATGTTTCACCTAATATTTCTTGATCTCAAATATATATATCTTGTACTAAGATAATCCAACTAACGCTTCAAAAATGAAGAATTCTTCAATTTCAAGATCGAAAATCTTTGTTCAAAAGAAATATTATTTATGTCAAAACTTATATCTCAAATCAAAACCAATTTATTTCTAACATTAAGAATGATTATTTCTCAGCTGTGTGGATTTGACTCAACAATTAATTTTTGTACCAATATAGATTCGACCTTGGCTTAAGAATCAGTTCAGATCTCAAATGAATAATTTAAAAATCTTCAAGCAAGAAATATATTTCTTGGTAGAAGTTATTACTAGTTTTACACAAGAATCAGTTAAATTTCACAGTCAAGTATGAAGACATTCTTAAAGCAAGTAACATATTTCTCGGTAGGAGATATTACTAGTTTCACCCAAGATTCATTTACATTCAAAGTCAAATATTATGACATTCTTAAAGCAAGTAACATATTTCTCGGTAGGAGATATTACTAGTTTCACCCAAGATTCAGTTAAATTCACAGTCAAGTATTATGACATTCTTAAAGCAAGTAATATATTTCTCGGTAAGAGATATTATTTTCTTTACCTAAGAATTAGTTAAATTTTCAGACAAGTATTTTGACATTCATATAGCAAGTAACATATTTCTCGGTAGGAGATATTACTAGTTTCACCCAAGATTCAGTTAAATTCACAGTCAAGTATTATGACATTCTTAAAGCAAGTAATATATTTCTCGGTAGGAGATAATATTTTCTTTACCTAAGAATTAGTTAAATTTTCAGACAAATATTATGACATTCATATAGCAAGTAACATATTTCTCGGTAGGAGATATTACTAGTTTCACCCAAGATTCAGTTAAATTCACAGTCAAGTATTATGACATTCTTAAAGCAAGTAATATATTTCTCGGTAAGAGATATTATTTTCTTTACCTAAGAATTAGTTAAATTTTCAGACAAGTATTTTGACATTCATTTAGCAAGTAACATATTTCTCGGTAGGAGATATTACTAGTTTCACCCAAGATTCAGTTAAATTCACAGTCAAGTATTATGACATTCTTAAAGCAAGTAATATATTTCTCGGTAAGAGATATTATTTTCTTTACCTAAGAATTAGTTAAATTTTCAGACAAGTATTTTGACATTCATTTAGCAAGTAACATATTTCTCGGTAGGAGATATTACTAGTTTCATCCAAGATTCAGTTAAATTCACAGTCAAGTATTATGACATTCTTAAAGCAAGTAATATATTTCTCGGTAGGAGATAATATTTTCTTTACCTAAGAATTAGTTAAATTTTCAGACAAGTATTATGACATTCATATAGGTAGCAAGTAACATATTTCTCGATAGGACATATTATTTATTTCACCCAAGAATTAGTTAAATTTTCGGACAAATATTATGACATTCTTAAATCAAGTAACATATTTCTCGGTAAGAGATATTACTGGTTTCACCTAAGATCCAGCTAAACCGAAACTTATTACTTTTTCTTGTAGTATGTAGACATTTTTGGTACCTACCTATTTTTGAGTAAAAATACCACCTACTATTGATTCCAATAAGGAACGAGTCGGCTGGTAACCATCATCACCATCGAGTCTAAATTTCAAACCGCGGCCAAGAAGTTGGGCATCCTAAATAAGGTTAAGCGATACTTTACACCTGGACAGCTTTTGACTTTATACTTACAAAGCACAAGTTCGATCCCTTTTGGAGTACGCTCAGGAGATGACTCAGCTAAATACCAAATTGTCGCACTGGACTCGGTGGAACGTAGGGCTAGCAGGCTTATTGGTGAGGCCTCGACGCCTAGAGCCGCCGTCGTGAGGTTTCGTGTCTGTCTTTGTTCTATAGGATGTACCGTGGGCATTTTGGTGTTGGTGGGATCTACCTCCTAGTGGTCTACCCCGGGCAACGGAATCGCTGACTTTTGTTAGCGGTTACGGCTGAATGATATCAACACTGGTGGAAGGGCCTGCAAAGGACCGCCCGGCTAGTTACCATCCTCCCGCCGAAGTCTGGCGCCAAACAGTTCGCTGTGGTCCGTTGGTGCGCGGGAGAGCCAGCGCTACTGGGAAGGCTCGCTCCATCTTAAACCTCATCCTTGCTCAGGAAGCCTCGAGGTCAAGAGCTGACCCATCTTAAATAATAAAATAATCATCAGCTTTCGAACAGAAAAAAACCGCAAAATCGGTCCATTCGATTGGGAGCTACGATGCCACAGATAGACCTACCTCAGATACACAGATTACTACCTACACAGATTATTATTATTCCTATTATTGATTTTAATCACGACAATGAGTGAATAATTTTAACATTACAATAAAATTTAATAACGTGTGGTCTCATCTGATGTGGTCAAACTACAAGTATCTTACTACTTAATAGGTAAATACCTACATAGTATCTATCTACTACCTACTTGGCTGGCACCGAGTAGTAGGTATAGTAATTCCTACTGGACATTCCGAATTACTTAAACATTATAAAGCTAGCTAATTATGTGTAACTTTATCAATCATAAGACCATTGATTTGTACTTACCTCAACAATAAATACCTACGAGTAACTATGACTATGACCACAGAAATGTAAAAACTTCTTTATTATATCTATGACTATGAATGAAATATTTGATAAGTATAGGTACCTACAAGTATCTACCTACTTACTACATACTTAATATATTTTACTACCAATTAGACTTGACTGGCCTGGCAGCGACTTACTTCAGGTAGTGCTTAGAATTTTTCGTTATGTTAAAAGTTATATTAATTTATTTTTCGTTATTGAGTGCAAAACAAATTTTATCATCTAGCAGCCACGTCATGACGAAGTTTAAAACGGGCTACTTATCACAAATAAAAAAATCATGTCTGTCCTAATTACTGTTGAGGAGTTCCCTCGCCGGAAGCCAGCCCTGGGTGCATCAGCCATGTCATGATAGAATTTAGAACAGGCTATTATGGTTAAATCCATTTACAAAACTTTGTGTCTGTACTATTCACCGTTGAGGGGTTCCCTCGCCGGAAGTCAACCCTGGGAGCAGCAGCCAAGTCATGATGTAGTTTAGAACAGGCTACTTATATTATAGTTAAATACATTTACATAATTTCGTGTCTTTGCTGTTCGCCGTGGAGTTACAGTTCCACTATCTAACTACCTCCTGACTTCATCAAGAGACCAGCTCAACAGTACCAGATTATTGCATTGTTACTAAACTTACATCTGTATGCAAAATTTCAACTCTATCGGTTGTAAGACGTTATCACGTCAAAAAAAAATACATACAGATGAACCTCCTCCTTTTTTGGAAGTCGGTTATAAATCACTAATAGGTGGGTAGGTATAGGTATTTGTTCAATATTGTTTATACCTACTGATGCAGCAAAGTTCATGAATCTTGATTTAAGACCATCGAAAGTAAAAGCAATATTGTAATAAGACATTATTTCTTAGTTAAAAATTCTTTGATGCACTTAGATTATGAAATAAAAATATTTTGATTCATGAATTTTGATCCAAGACTGTATTCTCTTTGCATTGTTGCACCAAGAAATTATTTCTTGCAGCAAAAACAAAAATTAAATCTTGCTTCAAGAGATTGTTTTTTTTTACTATGAGCAGTGTTGCTGTATTATTTATGTTGTTTACCCGATCATCTCAGACCTTAGTCTCAGACTTACCTCTCATCATCTCATAATCATCATCTGCAATCTCATTTGCCACCACGCTTTTGATAATTTATGGTTTTTGAAATATAAAAGGCATAAAATATCATGGGTACAATTTCGATAATCTAGTTCACAAACACGGCGATGAAACTTTGTGGAAACAAAAAAAATTGGTTGTCAATAAAGTCAGTGTACGGACCAATGATATTCTAATAGAATATCATCTAGGCTTCCGCCCTGCCTATTGGTAAATCCGCCAATTTTATAATAATACATGTATTATACTGAAGGATACTGAACTGATTGGCAAGGTGATGAACAAATTTAGACAGCAATCTAGAAGAAATAAAAAAAATCTATGTATTATCTTTCCTGACAGGGGGGTGCAAGTGCTGCCGGCGCGCCCATGTCATAAATAAAACAAACATTTAAAAATAATAAATAATTAAACCGTGAGAAAAAATAAAAACATTTACTTAGCTACCCTACTCCCAAACTAATTCAATCCAATTTCATGTCCTGCCGTTCTACCCACTCATATGGTGTATAATCCGAGAGGGAGTAAGACAGCACGCTACGATGTTAGTATTTCGGATTTCAGAGTAAAGGCCCAGGCCTCACTATTTACCTAATAGTGAGGTGAGTAGGGGTACCTACCCCTACTGTACCATTGCGATGAAAGAAGTTCCACTTCAAAATTAGTTTTTTCTATGAATCTACAGTAGGTACAATAGATTTCTATATGTTGGGTAAAATAAAAATCAAGTACTGGCAACATTTTAAACTTGCTGCCAACCGCCATTCAATTTCAATTCGTTGATCGTTCATTTCGTTCTTTGCGTGCATGAGTTGCGTCGGGTCGCCAAATAATATTTTTCTGTCGTGAATTGCAAATATAGTGAGTGAATAATACTAAAACTAGCTGAATATGATAATGGACGAGGACGGAACTATAGAAAACATCCTGGTATCCTGGGATGTGCCATCAGAAGTCGTGGAGAACTTCAAAAGTAAGTTGTGCATTTTTATAATGAACTATGGCGGCGGCGGTTCCGTGTGGGTAGTCCGGTAGGCCATGTAGGTAAGATCGTGATACAAAATTTCAAATTCAATCCGCTCGAAACCGCCGCCGCGCGCCGCTTACCACCGACCGCTTCGGTGGCGGGCGGCGCAACTCCGTGTGTCGTCGCCTATGTAGGTACGACACACGGAGTTAAAAGATGCAACAGCACCTACAGGTACCTACCTACCTACTAGGTACCTGTAGGTGCTGTTTAATCTTTTTTCAGCATGCCGTTTTAAAATAAATGAGAACCAAACTATGTTTGTATGAAGCGTCGACTGTGCTAGCAACTATATAAATTAGATATTAATACGCTAACATCCCGTTTTGTTAAAACTGTGTGTAAATCGTGAAAGCGTAATGTATAACCTATTAAAAAGTATACCTATTAAATAAGTACTATATTAGGTATACTATTCCATTTTCATCATAATTGACCATGCTACTTATGAAAACAAAACTAATTTCATGGAGTAGTGTTTTGGGTCACACTTACTGGCAACGCTAAAATAAAAAAAAAACTTCTAAGTTTATTACAGCTCTTAATCATAATTTTATTTATATTCAATTATACACAAAGTTTTTTTTTACAGAAAATGATATAAGCAAAGAACAATTTAAATATTTGGTTTCAAATGATATTTATTTGAAAGAACTTTGCCCGCATATTGGGCACCGAATTAAACTTAAAAGTAAACTACAGGATTACATAGACTCAGTTGCTGATACTGAAACCACATCTTCTATAAATGAAGATTTAATGATTATTAAAGCTAACTGTCAAGAAGCGATGCAATTTGATCAAGATCAATCATTTGTTCTGTCGGATATCACTTTAGACTTGGATTCCTACTTAAATATACCAAGTAGGCTTTCACTGCCAGAATTTGATTTAAAAACTATCCTCCAATCATCTCCACAGGGAAATAGTGTTTTAAATTATTATCAAAAATACAAACAATTGAATTCACAAAAAAGAAACATCGTTGTTGACGTTTTGATGAAACATCACTACACATTCATTGTTAACAAGTAATTATTGAACCACTTATGTTTTCCCATTGTAGAACTATTGTAGTGTTTGTTTTTCTACTAAGTATACGATTAAGTAGTAGCGTATGTAGGTTAAGTAGCTATAGTAGAATAGTCTAGACACACTCACAGTAATCACCATGCAGTAGTTACTACACATTGTAGATTAGTGAAATACAAGCTTATTTAAGGTAAATGTGCAGTAAATCCTAAGATTTAGCAACCCCAGGTGGTAAATGCCCTTTTTGCACATTTACCTTAACATAAAGGGTGTAAAAGTACCCTTAACGCAAATGAAGGGCATTTGTTCTCCCCACCACTGCGAACATTTTTTTTGTTCTAGACCATGCCTGGGAACCCCTAGTTACAGAGATATTGAGGTCAAAGTTCCAAATTTTGCACAGCTGTTTTTGTAAATACTAGTTTTTCAGATTATAACTTTACTTAAATTACCTCCATGACCCTTTTACTATTCAAAGCATCCACTAGCACAACGTTTTAAGAGTGCTGCATTGAGTTTTACCGTAAAATGATTTTTTGACCCTAAAAAAGTCATTTCCCAGCAAAAATTTTTGCGTAGGGGTACTTAGTTTGATGTACAGGATGCTTGGTTGACGTATGTGTGAAGGGTTAATTTACACCCTGTATGTAGGTACTGCTCAAGTACAGTCATGAGCACCAATATATATACATTTTCCTAGATTTAAAAGCAATTTTCACGAGAAATAACGATTTTAACTTGGAAGTAGGATCTTTTTCATAAAAATATGAGTTCTAGAATACTATGTAACAACATGAAGTTTTAATCCGAATAGCAGGAGAAAAACTCATTTAAAAGTTCTCAAGTGTTTACATTTTGGTGCTCATGACTGTATCTAGCTAATAAAATATATTACAAGTAATTATAGGAGTTCAGACAGCAGTAGTTTAGGTTCGGTACTTGCATGTCAAACCAAGTGGATTGTATACTGCCTAGTGCGGTTCCAGTGACAGAAATGTAGGTACTTATGTGAAAAGTATGAGATTGTGTCACAAGGGAACAAATTTATGTATTTTTGTGATCCTGATTCTAAATAACTTCATTTTATATTAGGCAATGAACACTGCTGTCTGGTTTACATAATGTCATTTATATTTCAATACAAATGGAAATAATCAGATTTTTTTTTTCCTCAGCAACATCAAACCTGAGGAATTCAATTTGCTAGCTGCAAAAATTGTTTCACTTTTCCCGACAGAAAGTATTTACACATACTATATGAAAGCTGTGCCAACATCCAAATCTGCCTCAGGAAGATATGTGCCCTCTAAAGGCAAATTAGTGGACAAGGTCCGAAATCTGCTCTACATATCAGGAGCAAAGCGTAGGAGCACTAAATCCACTTACTCTATTAGGGATTCAGATGCAGAATCTGTGGAAAGTAATCAAGGTAAAATATGTTTATCATTGAGCTAAGTTGATTTGTATTGTTTGGGGCTACTTACACAAAAAAGATACTCCATGTTTAAATGTCAGGTTTATATGAAACATGAAAAGACAATCCGTTCAGTCTTAAAGATGTAGTAAATAATCATTTGGCATCGTATTTTGTAGGATTAGTCTCGGTATAAATATTCTTCTTTTAATTGGTGTTTTCTGCATTTTATCTTTAAGAGATTTTCTTCTTTTTGAGATTGGAAGGTGCATACTTCAAAATTCTACTTCACTTTCACAAAGTATGGAAAAGTTACGATACATTTTTTCTGGGACTTATTTCAGAGGCGGTCTCAAATGATGACACTATTTGGCTGAAACATAATAATGAGCCATGGGACCAAGTTTGTGAAAGGTGGAATAACACCTTTGAATTAAGGCACAAACAAAAATTTCAAACTGTACACGAATTTCTTGAAACATGGCCCATTTTAAAAGACGGCAAAGCAGATACTCTGGTAAAACATTTCTCAAAATAATTACATTAAAAAAATTGAAATAGATGGCCTGATTCCTTAGAATCAGGCATTCTATTTGAATTACTGAATGAACACTTTTTCAAATGGTCTTAGTTTCAACATTTACCCTACTGTCCCATTTGGAATGCTCACTCTGTATTATGCAACTCTGTTTCATATTTCCTTATTGTTACAGATACTTTTAGATTTTGAGAAACAATATAAAGAGAAGTCACTTAACTTTTATAAAAACTGGGAACATTTTTTCTCGAAACTTTTGAACCTTAGAGAGAGTATGGTGACTAATGAAGATGCAAAAGCAATCATTGAAGGTCTAGGAAATATCATTGACGACGGTAAGTACGTAAATATTTATCCAGTCTATGTTGGCCTAGTGGGTAGTTACCCTGCCTAAGAAGCTAGCGATCCCAGGTTCAATCCCCGGTTAGGTCAAATATTTTTGTGATTAACACTAATATTTGTACCAGAATTTTAAATCTATCTATTTACAAGTATTTATAGTAGCCATGTTGGTATATCGTCCTAGTACCTAGTACCCATCTGTGCCATGCGATAATACAAGTCTATCTTGAGTTAAATTTTGGAGTTGGGTAAATCGAGGTTATGAACAAATTACTCACCGATACCACATATAACATTGGTATCCCACCAAACATACATGTAATAAATAGGCCAAATTCTTATATGCCACCAAAAGTAGTGAAAAAGAACTTGGTCTATTTAATATAATGTGTTTTGGTGTGTTATCAATGGTTGAGTAGCCGAGCCTAACATAATACACTTCATTTTGACATGATCAATAAAAATGCATTTTAAATTGGTTGTCTTATTAAAATCTGTATTAATTTCTTAAAGTGTTTTATTTCAGACAAAAGAATACCTGTCCAGATTTACCTGTTAGGTTTTTTAATACCACCCAAAGGCCGAAAATCACGGAAAGTCAAGTTCTCAACTTCTGAATCAATCCGGGGCTTATTGGTTCAAATAGATGTAAGTATTACATGTACCCAATTAAAATTGAATGGACGGATACCTATAGGGTGGTTCCGCCGGTTTTCGTCCACTTAGTGGAGTTGCCATATTTGTGGTGCAAAAATAATATGTTGTTTGTATAATAATATGTAATTTTTCGTAGAAGTCGTTTATATCGCGCCTCCATTCAATCTTCCGCCCCCTATTTCCCCTCCTTAGGAGAGATCCAGGAAAGGACATAGGATAGTTTTACTCCCGGAAATCTTCCCCTAAGGGGGTGAAATGGGTGGTAAAAGTTTGTATGAAGCTACAATATTAACGAGTTCCGCGTGGACGGAGTCGCGGGCAAAAGCTATTCAACATATTGCTTAGTGCACAGGTTACGAAATAGTACTTATTGGTGTCGTTTCTGTTGTGCACCAACTAAACTTAATTTAGGCTATTGCTATCTCTTTCTCTCTTATAAAAGTAGAAAGAGACGGAAGAAATTTTTAGAGCTGTCAAATTTAGGTGGAACTAATATTTCCATACAAATGAAGGGTGCAGGTAAAAACATGTCGACTAAAAACACGGTGAACCGCAAGGCGTAAACTAGTTTGACATCTCTAACTTAGTTCATAGCTATAGCCGTCCTTTTCTCGCACTGCCTTTTAGTAAAAGATAGCAATAGCCTAAATTTAGTTTGTGCACAATAGAATCGACACCATTATCAGCTTTATCAAAATTATTAAATTCTTTTTGGTTTTTCATACAAATAACTTTGAATGCTCTGACCCTACATATACACGCTGTGGTTTTGTAAACCTGGTGAATTTAACAGACATGTTGTCATAGCAGTAGATAGTGTGATTCTATGCTCAGGGTGTCTAAAATGGCCGCTTTAGCAGAAACGTAATATTAATCAAATTAAAAATTTAAAATTCTTAAAATGGACTTTATAGTTATAGACATAAAGTCCATTTTAAGAATTTGAAATTTTTAACGTGATTCATACTAAGATTCTGCGTGGATTCTGATAAAGCCGCTATTTTAGACCCGCTGTAATAAACACCAGTAATTTTTTATTACTGAGATTTTTTTTTTTATTTTACTAAAATCATGCACGCATAACTTCTGCCATGCATTTACCTTTAAGCGAACTGCTGAGGCCGGGTCAATGACCTAGCAGCAGAGGTTTACGAATGAAAAAGCGATCCCATTCATACCTACCTCACAACCTACTTAATTTGATGCCAGATCAATGTTCGATTATCATTGAATTAAATCTTATATGTTTTTGCTAAATTTGTTCAGTTTCAATAATCTAGTACCTAATCTCTAAAATTGTGTTTTTAATGCAGGACGCCGGAGATATCGACAACGTAATCCAAACCCAGAAAACTAAGGCGGCAGCGCGGAAAGACACCGTGCAACCATACGTGCTCATACAAGGACCGCTGCAAAACTTCTCCCAGATATACATCGTAATTGATGATGTCAAATACCACATGCAGTCAGCTGCAAAGGCGTTCGACTTATTGTTCAAGATATACCACGTCTTTCACGCTAAGTATCCCCAAGTGGCTGAGCACCTCCTTGTAATCATTCAAAAAAAAGTGTACCAAGTCCATACAGCGTATGATTCAGTACCACCATATATAGTCGATGTTTTAAACTTAGATGTGTAAAATTATAAGGTTGAGTTTTATAAAAGTTCGTCAAATGTAAAAAAAAATGTAGGTACTGAGTTACCGAAATTAGAGCTGACATTTGGTCTTATGGATGTGTATAAAGCCCTGCCTAAATGTAATTTCTTGTTTACATATGCACCGCCTAAAATTTATCTCTTTTGTTCTAAGGTTGACTGTTAGAGAATACTTTGTGGCGTCAATTTTGTACGAAAAAAGTAAAATAATTCCATAAAATGCTGTGTACCGAGTGCAAAGTGGATGTTGGTAATTTTAAAAAATACATTTTACATTTAGAACTAATTCATAAAATAAAAAATAACTTTCATTGTCCTATTGAAAATTGTCAGAGAATGTATGGTACAAAGTATCCTTTAAAAGATCATTTGACAATTTTTCACAAATTGTTTGATAATCGCCGACTTGACAGTAAGCCCATGGAAAGTACATCGCATCCGGATTCTACAATATGTAATAATATAACTATAAATGAAACTCAAACACATGATCCTATAAAGCTAAATAGTTCTACCAAACTTAAATCTAAGAATGAGAACAGTACTAAAGACAGTGAGGATGTAACAATGCAATTTCAAAAAGACCTTCACTTATCTGTTACACTTCTTATATCGAAATTGTACAGTAACTTAAACATGCCAAGAAATCAAATACAAAATGTAATCGATATTTTTAAAAGTTTTCTTGCTGATTCGGTAACTTACATAGAAAACCAAATTCCAGTGTTTGGAAATATTGATAGTAACGACAAATGGCCAATGAAGAATTTAAGTATGTGCTTGGATATATTGAAGAACTGCTTTCAAGCAATTGAAACCGAACATAGACTCATAAACTTTTTTAATGCGAGTGGTAAGTTCGTTAAACCTATTAAAAAAAAAATTGGTGTCTCCAAGGCACCAAAAAGAGTAGATTCCAAAGTTATTATGTCTTTAAAGGATGAATACGTTCATTTGGTACCTTTGAGAAATAGTTTAAAGTTGTTTTTAGAATTACCACACGTCCTGCAAACCATACTAGATTATCAAAGATATCTTAGTAGCACCGAAAATTTATTGCGAAACGTTGTTAATGGAGTATTATGGAAAGCTAGAGCCGAACATGAAAATAGCTCAGATATTTCAATTCCTATATATATTTACTATGACGATTTCGAAAACGGCAATCCATTAGGCAGTCATGCCGGTAAACATAAAATCGGTGCTGTTTATTGTAGTATTGCAACTATACCACCGCAGTTTGCTAGTCGTCTGGAAAATATTTTCTTGGCTCTGCTTTTTTATTCAAGACACAGAGTAAAATTTGGTAATAAAGCTGTTTTTCAACCTTTACTTAACGAATTGAATTTTTTGGAAACATGTGGTATAGACATACATTCTAATAATGAGAAACTAAAAGTAAAATTCTACTTGATTGCTTTATCAGGAGATAATTTAGGACTTAATTCAATTTTGGGTTACATGGAAAGTTTTTCCGCCAGTTATTATTGTAGAATTTGTACTATGGATAAACAAGAATGCCAAACTGCCATCTCAGAAAATGAAGATAAAATACGATCACGAGCTGATTATGATCATTGTCTAGCCAATAATATTGGCTTAAAAGAAGACTGTGTATGGAACAGTCTAGACAGCTTCCATGCTTGTGAAAATACCAGTGTAGATGTCATGCATGATTTATGTGAAGGAGTTCATAGATATAGTATGGCTTCAATAATACAATCATTTATAAACAGAAAGGTGTTTACGTTAGAGCAATTAAATTCCAGAACTAAATACTTCACATATACTAGATCCGAACATAATCACCCCCCACCCATAACTAAGCAACATTTGTGTAATGGAATCATAATATTTTCGGCGTCGGAGATGTTATGCTTTGTGAGAAATTTCCGTTACTTTGTCGGTGACTTGGTTGACGAAACAGACGAAGTGTGGAATTATTATTTGCTTTTATTAGACTTGACAGAAACGTTAACCGAACAAACTATATCCACAGAACATGTAGCCAATTTGAAGCAACTGATAAAAGAACACCATGAAATTTACATAGAACTATTCAAAACTTCGTTGAAACCAAAATACCATTTCTTGGTACATTACCCGAGTGTGATAAGTAAATTAGGACCGCCTATATTTTACTCAGCTTTCAAATTTGAAGCTAAGCACAAAGAATTAAAAAGAATATCACGTTCTATAGCGAGTAGGACAGACTTATGTTATTCGATTTCAATACGGTGCCAATTAAAGGACTGTAGCAGGTTTTTAACAAATGGTGGCTTTGAAAATAAATCAAAGTGTGGAAAGTTAAAGCAATGCGTAAATATTCCGGATCATTTGAATGGAGATAATTATTATTCGAGTGCTACTTTTGAAAATAATGGATATATTTATGATAACATGTCCGTTGTTTTGTTGGAATGCAAAGATGACAATCCAATATTTCTGTTAATTAATGATGTATTAATCAGGGATAAAGATTTTAAATCTGTAATTTTTTCATGTACTGTGTTACAAATAATTAACTACAGTACTCACCTCAAGGCATATCGAGTAAACAAAACGAATGAATACAAATACGCATCTTTGATTGAATGTTTTGATCACATGCCAATGCCTCTTCGCTCAGTAGGTGGTAATTTGTATGTTTCATTTTATAAATAATAATTTACTTATTTGATAAAATAATGATTTAATTTTACATAAAAAAAAAGTATTATTGTAGTGCTGTTTGTAATTTAGCATACAAGAAATAATATTAGAACCTAATGACGTTATGAAAACCGAAACGTCAATAACCTCCACACAATTTCCTTGAAATTTAAGTTATATTGTGATTTCAACGCGGAGCAAACACATCATGTTTATTAAATATCCCGCATAATAATTTATGATTTAGTAGTAAACTAATATGATAATATTGTAAAATATAATATTAGGGTGCATCTTATTTTGTCGATTTTTTTGTTTCTTTCGTTTCGATGACTTGAGAAAACAATACTGTAGGTATTTCAGAATTTTTATTTATATTTTAGGGTACGCTACCGCCCAAGGAAAATCTTAAAAAAGGTCACAAAAATCTTTTTTTTTTTTTTTTTCTTATATACATTGTTTAGCTATAAAAAAATATGCAGGATTCTGGTTTTTCTAAACATTCAAAATGGGTAGTCTAGTAAAACAACATTATTAGTTTTCATCTCAGATTTTCTTTGGATGGTAGCGAACCCTAAAACTTGAGTAATAATTCTGAAATAAATGCAGTAGTGTTTTTTCAGGTCAGTTAACGAAACGAAACACGCCTGAGAACAACAAAAACATCGTCGAAATAAGAACCGCACAAATATACAATAGTTATTTATGATACTAGTGCGGTAAGTTGGTTTTTACAAACGAGTAGACGAATGTAAGCCCGAGACGAAGTCGAGGGCTTACCTTAGTCACGAGTTTGTAAATACCAATTTCTGCACGTGTGTCATACAATGTTTTTCAACACATTTGCGAGAAAACTTTTTCATTTGACTATTTTTAATAGCAAATAAGAAAATAAGCAGATAAGTCACTACTTTTGGAAATTAATAGTAAAATTCTTTTGAAGTTTCTAATATGAAAATGGCGCGAATTTACAAATGGCGCCACATGCACGTGGTGAAAATTAGAACTACATCTTTCGTCTCATTTACTCTTTAGTATTGAAGTGAAACAACGTATTGAGCAAAAGCGCTTCCATGGAGGTTCGATCAGTCAGGTTGTTTATTCTCATAATGTAAAACTCTTTGGTGGAATTCTTATTTTTTTTTTTAATGGAAATTAAAAAAAAAAAACCGTAAAGAAAACGCACGGTGCTATACAACGGAATATGCCGTAAAATAGGTACTTAGGTGAGAGTACCTATTTTACCGCACGTTCCGTTGTATGGTGCGTAATTTTTAACTTTCGAACAATGTATACAGGCTTTGTAAATGCATTTTTCGAGCAAATGTGTTGAAAAATGTTTTTTTTTTTTATGTCCCATAACTCTAGGGTTATAATTCTGTAGGTAAAAATAATACTAAAACTCTTAGATCCAAAAATGCATGGTTTCGGAGATATCATTAATCATAATTATAAAATATGTATCTAAGTTTCATTGATAAATACGAGTAATTCATTTTAATTCAAAATAATCATTCATATTTAAAGCTAAGAAAATGCGACGTTGTTATATTTCACGTAAGGATGTTTTACATTAATAATCGTGACTGCCCAATTATTTTGTACGAAAATAAAAAAAAAGGATGATTGAAACATAATTCATAAACCAGTTGATTCTTTGATATGGTCTCAATCATACCCTAGAGTTATGGGATATAAAAAAAAACAGGTTGTAAATCTGCTTGACAGTCCGCCAGTATAATTTACCTGAGTGATAAGTTCAGAATGAAACCCGTTCTATGTTCAATCTTAATACATTGTATTCTATTCAAATAGAAAATTTTAGGATTTTATGTAGGTATATATATAAATTACTTGGATACTATAATGTAGTATCCTGCTAATAGTAGCTATCCTTTAGTGTCAAGTAATTTTCAGAATAAATGATAAACTTACATTTGACTTTCATTTCATTATTTAGTACAAACATCATCTTAATAGGTATAAATGGGTTTCGAAAATGATTTGGCGTGTACATAGATTAGATTTGTTTAGGTACTTGTATGTTTTTGATTTATATAATCAAGCGTTTTATATACTTGTTGTAAAATGGAACTTAGGTATTCCATTCAAATCACATACGTTTTTCTTTTAAGCGTGTTTAATTCTTCTTGTAAAGAGTTACATTCTTGTTGTACAATGGAACGTATTCCATTCAATTTACCTAACGCTCTTATCATAAAGGAGTTAAATAAACATCGTAATTATTTACTAAGAACAAGATATCTTACTTTAATTTGAAGATATCTTGTTCTAAATAGCTATCATATTTAACTCTTTTCGCTCTATGTAAATCGAAAGGAATACGTTCCATTCTACGACAAGAATGTAACTTTTCACGAGAAGAATTAAACACGCTTAAAAAAAAAACGTATGTGATTTGAATGGAATACGTTCCATTTTACAACAAGAATAAAACGCTCTTGAGTGAATTATCTCAGCTATTTATAACAAGATATTTTCGTTCTTGGGTCAAGTCATTTAGCTTTTAGAAAAAGAGCTTTACTTCTTTGAGCGGAATATGGTCCCTTTTACAACAAGAACAAAACACTCTTGAATGAATTATCTCGGCTATTTAGAACAAAATACTTTCGTTCTTGGATCAAGTCATTTAGCTTTTAAAAAAAGAGTTTTACTTTTTTGGGCGTAATATGGGCCCTATTACAACAAGAATAAAACGCTCTTGAGTGTATTATCTCAGCTATTTAGAACAAGATATTTTCGTTCTTGGGTCAAGTCATTTAGCTTTTGGAAAAAGAGCTTTACTTCTTTGAGCGGAATATTGTCCCTTTTACAACAAGAATAAAACTCCCTTGAGTGAATTATCTCAGCTATTTAGAACAAGATATTGTCGTTCTTGAGTCAAGTCATTTAACTTTTAGAAAAAGAGCTTTACTTCTTTGAGCTGAATGTGGTCCCTTTTACAACAAGAACGAAACGCTCTTGAATGAATTATCTCGGCTATTTAGAACAAATTATTTTCGTTCTTGGGTCAAGTCATTTAGCTTTTAAAAAAAGAGTTTTACTTTTTTGGGCGTAATATGGGCCCTATTACAACAAGAATAAAACGCTCTTGAGTGTATTATCTCAGCTATTTAGAACAAGATATTTTCGTTCTTGGGTCAAGTCATTTAGCTTTTGGATAAAGAGCTTTACTTCTTTGAGCGGAATATTATCCCTTTTACAACAAGAATAAAACGCTCTTGAGTGAATTATCTCAGCTATTTAGAACAAGATATTGTCGTTCTTGAGTCAAGTCATTTAGCTTTTAAAAAAAGAGCTTTAGATCATTTGAAACGTATTCACTGAAAAAAATATTTCTTGAAACACCTACCGAATATTATTTGAGTCAAGATCTTTTGTGTTTTCGATATAAGGAAAGTCGAAAACGTCTTCGATTGAGATACAATATGTTTCGAAACAACAATTTTTAGATTTTAAGTCAAGAGACAATTAAGTTTTGATCTAAATAAGTAGTTTTTGGACTAAGAACTATAATATGAAACATAAAATATCTCAATCGAAGACATTTTCGACTTTCCTTATATCGAAAACCCAAAAGATCTTAACTCAAATAATATCACTTGATTCAAGTATTTTTTTTTTTCTGTGCGATAATGCTGGAAAAGGTAGAATTTGCAAATTGTAGAAATATAAAAAAAAATGTATGATAATCGAATTAATTAACTGGTTTATCCCATTCCTCTACTTTCTAACCTCCCAGGAATCCATTGCACGTTACAAACTCAGGTTATCATGACCAGGACACAAGTCACAAAGCGGCTGTTGAGTTTTTAACATGACACGGTCTAGTCACTGGTCCTTAGTTCGCGTGTGTTTAAACGTAATCCGCATGTACTTGTAGTTCATTGAGATAATTAATAATTTCTTTTAAACTCCACTCTACTAACTTGTATGTTGTACTGCAGTCGTTTGTGCCGTTCTCATCGATTAAAAGATTGCAATGGACTAGAGTGGTTTGTTGACACATTTGTACAAATTTAATTAAAATACACTAATAATCTATTTCGGACAGTATTTTTTATTTTCTCCGTAAACCTCTAGCTTTTTATTTAAAAAAATATAGGTATGCCATAGCTACAGACCAAGATCGTTTAGTCGTCGCAGCGTTGCAACTGTGTGCCGTACATGAGGAAAAATGCACACACGCGCACTCACTAGGTGGAATCGAGCAATAAAAACCTAAAACCCGAACGCCTAAATTTGGGACAACGCTCTTAAACTAGACAAAAAATCATCAAATTTTTGTTTATTCCCGTCAAACGACGACTTCCCATTCTAAAATAGTCTTTAAGTGACACAACTTAACTATAGTTTAGTGAAATTTAGTGTGACAGCACTAAGATGGCACTGAGTTAATACTTTAGTCAAAATGGCAATTTTACTAATCTCAATTTGACGTTCTTCACCAAAATGTTTCATTGTCTAAATCAATCTGACTACTTTTAATCGCGATTAAAAAGGTGAGAAATTAAATTGGTTGTCATCAACTAAAATTCACACCAACACCTCGACTTCAGGAAGCAAAAACAGTACTGTTTCTTTTTTTTCTTTTCTTATGCTTATATCTCGAAAATGGTGTGTCATATCGCAAAAATAATGAAAATAGCGGCAGGGGCAGAATGTAAATGAGGCATTCGTGTTAGAGAGTGCTAAAGCCGATAGTGAGGTCAAAATGTAAATCCAAGATGGCAACTGCGAAAATTTTGTTTTTGTTTTAAATCATACGTGAGAAGTAACTTTGTTCCTGGGTTCCCCGAACGCACACGCTTTTTTTTTTAAGTGAAAGCTTCTTTAGGATCGTTGATGGATTTTTGGTAGAGGAAGATCGAATGGATTCGACCGACATGCTAATATTAACAGTACCCATTATGTAGCTATTAGTATGACATAATAATAAGATAAGATGTAAAAGAAATAAATATGATTAATCAAATTGTTATGCCTAATGTAAAATAAACACAAGAAGAAGCGTATAAATATGTAAACTGTTTCATTAAAATATTATAAAATTATTTATTTAATTCTTTTTTTATCTATTAATCATAAGTATAACAATAAATTGAAGTCAGATTTAAATTCCAATTTTTACCGAAACAATTATTGCTCTAACTCGAACGGATCGAAGTGGATTAGTCTGACTATAAAGAGAGCGAACGCACAAACTCTATGCACATATGGACGCGCGCTTGTGTGCGAGTGAATTTTGCGAAGAATTTACCTAAACTTGACTTCCCGCGCTAGACGTAAACGCTCTTAATATTAAATTTCAGAATTAAAAACTGAGGTTAACAATGTGCCATTAAAATCTTTTAAATAAAAATAGTCAGACGTTTTTAAATTTACGCGAAAAAGTTATTCATGTTTATCACATTTGCAAGATCTTACGCCTTGAAAATTATTTCCTAGATCTACCTTATCACTAAATCTTCACTGAAATATAAAACCTATTTCACCAGTGAACATGATTTTTTTAAAAGACATAGTTGGCTAAAACTGCGCTCACATACATTTGAAAGGTTTTCACCAGTGTGTTTACGAATATGTCTTATTAAATGACCCTTTTGATTAAAACTACGCTGACATAAATCACACTTGTAAGGTTTTTCACCACTGTGTATACGTATATGGCTTGTTAAATTACACTTTTTACTAAAACTACGCTGACAAACATCACACTTGTAAGGTTTTTCACCAGTGTGTATACGAATATGGTTTGTTAAAATGCACTTTTGACGAAAACTACGCTGACATACATCACACTTATAAGGTTTTTCACCGGTGTGTATTCGAATATGACTTAATAACTTACTGTTTACTCTAAAACTACGGTGACATACATCACATTTATACGGTTTTTCCCCCGTGTGTATACGAATATGACTTAATAACTTACTGTTTACTCTAAAACTACGGTGACATACATCACATTTATACGGTTTTTCCCCCGTGTGTATACGAATATGACTTAATAACTTACTGTTTACTCTAAAACTACGGTGACATACATCACATTTATACGGTTTTTCCCCCGTGTGTATACGAATATGGCTTCTTAAATTACTCTTATGACTAAAACTACGTTGGCATGTATCACACTTGTTAGATTTTTCAACAGTGTGTTTACGAATATGGTTTGTTAATATGCTCTTTCGATTAAAACTACGCAGACCTACATCACACTTATAAGGTTTTTCACCGGTGTGTACTCGGATATGTGTTCTTAACTTATCCTTTACTGTAAAGCTACACTCACATATATCACACTTGTAAGGTTTTTCACCAGTATGTATACGAATATGATTAATTAAATAATTCTTTTGATTAAAACTACGCTGACATACATCACACTTGTAAGATTTTTCACCAATGTGTATACGAGTATGGTATGATAAATGACCTTTACTTCTAAAACTACGTTCACATACATCACATTTGTAAGGCTCATTGAAATAAGTGCCAGGTTTGGACGTACGTTGTTGAATTGTTCGCATAATTTTTGAGTCTGGTTTTTCTTTTTTCGTTTGCTCGGCTGTTATTGCTTCTTCTAGATTTTTTCTTCGTGTATCTAGTTTTGGTTTCTTCGCAACGGTCGTCCCTGTCATTAAAAATCGGATGAATTCAATGTTGAAAGAAGATTGCAATGCACAGGAATCAAAAATAATAGCGCTTTGCATGATTCACACTTAATCAACAGAGACATAAAAAAAATGTACTAACGTGGACATATTGTCTGTCCGAAAACTATCTGATTTAAGTTATTTCATAACCTCAATTATCAAATTCAAAACGTGTTTATGATGATTTAAATTAGAATTTCGGGTTTAGGTATAAAATAATTAAATAATGCCATTCACAGGTCCGTTTTCTGATCCATTTGTTAACATTTTAATCAGATACTTTTGGGAGAGACTATAGGCATCGTACAGTCTAGCGTTCTTGGGTATCATCAAGCGTCTGGGCGTTCCATCACGTGAGGCGTCATTGGGCGCGTTCTCAAAGCTTATTACGTTCGGATCAAACAATCCGATCCCATTTTGTGGGAATTATATTTTGTTCCGAACCGATCCCAGTACGAAATGATCCACGCTATGAAACGATAAATGAAAAGAGTACAAAATATTATTTAAATTAGTAGGTTTTTTTAGGGTTCCGTAACTCAAAAGGAAAAAAACCGAACACTTACAGGATCACTTATGTGTCTGTCTGTCAGCAAAGTTGCTCCGAATCTAATGGACCGTTTAAGTTGAAATTTTGTACACATGTGTTTCTATGATCCGTGTGACCCGTGTAACGTAAATAAATGAATTTTGAATATGGGGGCATATTCAAAATTCATTTATTTACGTTACACGAAGACTAAGAAAATTTAAAAAAAAAAAAAACAAAAGAAAGGGCTTGCTGTGAGGATCTTATTTTTTGTTTAACTTAAACTCAAAGCATTTATTTCAAATAAACCAATTACAGGCACTTTTGAATTGTCAAGGGGTCGGTCAGTAAGAAAGATGAAGCTAGTTGCCCATTCCAAAGCGTAGTAGGTACCTATGGAGAAGAACGGGCAAGAAACTCCATGGACACTCTTTTAAATCACAATATGTTTACAAAATATTGGTTACATCATTCATGTTAAAGTTATAAATGTGAAAACGATGCTGAACGATAAAAGCGTCCGTAACAAAAAATAAAACAATTAAAAAATCAAATTAAAATAAGCCATGGCAGCTAGAAGATGACCAGTCCCTACTGACAGCGCCCGTTCACGAACATGACGCATGGATTAGCACCATTCAGCTCAACCATTTTGAAGGGAGCAAAATGATCCAACACACACGCCACCGTCAGCGAGACATTAGAGTGAGCATGATATATTCTCAGCCGCAAGGGCACATTCATGTCAATGAAAGACGTACCTAGGAAATGGTAGCTTTAAAGTAGGTACATAGTACTCACACGTGTTATGAAATTATACAATGCTAAGGGATTGAATTTATACAATGCAAAGATGAGTAGTTTTTAAATCTTCAGCAACTCCAACAGTATTTTCAAATGCTAATCAATTAGTTTATGCGCCCTTGTGGAGCAGGACCAGCGTTCAGCCAAGCAATTATATCAGCGATGTAATCCCCCAACTTATAATATTCTTGGCTGCATAGTGTGCGTTTTATATAAGATTTAAATTTCGTTTCATTCAGTTGAAGTATGTGGGGAGGTATTTTATTGTAACATTTTAAACAGTACCTCATGAAAGATGAGTCCACTTTAGTCAATCTGAAACCTGGTTGAACTAATTGGTCCCTATTTCTAGTGATATAATTGTGTCTTGCATCTCTTTTACTAAAAAGATGTAGATTTTTCCTTACGTACATAATGTTTTCATAGATATATTGACAAGGTACCGTCATGATGTTAATAAATTTAAACAGTTCCTTTAGAGAGTCGCGCCTGCGGAGGCCATTTATGGCTCTGATGGCTCTTTTCTGCAGAATAAAAATAAACTCGATGTCTGAAGCCCGACCCCATAGTAAAATACCGTACGACATAATACTATGAAAGTAACTGAAATAGACTAGCCTCGCGGTATCTACATCAGTAAATTGATGTATTTTTCTCACAGCATATGCTGCTGAACTTAGCCGAGTTAAGTTAAATGAGGACCCCATTGAAGCCTTGAGTCGAGCGTGATCCCCAGGAAAACAGTTTTATCGACTAATTCTAGTTTCTCTTGATTCAATACTATCTCACAATTACTACTTTTGACATTTGGTAAAGAAAATCTTATGCATTTAGTTTTTTACCATTTAATACTAAATTTAATAATTTAGTATTAAATGGTAAAAAACTAAATGCAGTGAACCAATTTTGACTTACTTTTTGGACAAAAATTAAGGAAGTATCATCAGCAAATAACACCATTTGTGGTTGGGTTTTTAACAAATGGGGCAGAACATTAATATATAAAAAGAGGAAAGGACCTAATATCGATCCTTGTGGTACACCCATTTTTACTTTTAAAGCGAGTGAATTGACACCATTTATTTGAACATGCTACTGTCTACCATTTAAATAAGATTTTACTAAACTAAGCGCAAGTTTTCCAAGTCGTTATGCTCAAGTTTCGAGATTAAGGTTTTGTGGACGACGCAATCAAATGCCTTGGTTCTCCAAGGCACACAAAACATTCCTATGGCGTTTTGGGCCTCTTCCCACGCCGTAAATATGTGCTTTAATAAGGTGACACCGGCGTCAGTCGTACAACGCCCCTTGGTGAAACCATATTGTTGATCATGTAAGATTTTATTGGTGTTAAAATTATTGAGTATTTGCTTAAGTATTAAGCATTTTATTAAGTTGTTTGAAAAGGTAATGACCTTTTCAAACAACTTGCTGAAAACCGGCAATACGGATACGGGTCTATAATTATAGGTGTCTTTACTGTCCCCGGATTTAAAAAGTGGTATTACCTTACTATATTTCATTAGATCAGGGAAGACTCCTTGATCCACACACAAATTAAATATTAAGGCTAAGTACGGCGCTATAGTCTCAATAATGGACTTTGATAAGCATTCCCCATAGATCTTCGGTTAATTTGATCTTTATTGGCTTGAAAGCTTTTATTACTGTTATGGGGTAAAGGATTTAAATTTAAAAATAAATACATAGAAAGATATTTAGGAAAATTGATGAAAATTGACCATTCCTCCCTCATCTCCGAAACGACTGAGCCTAAAATTAAAAAAAAACAATACAAAGAATGGTCCTTTACTCAGATTCCAGGAAAACCTATAAAACGTCTATGGTCTTAAAACATTGTGTTTGTTTGCCCAAGCGCCAGATGTTTGTGGTCTGCCGTCACATTCGCCTTTATAATGTAGGACGATGCAGCGCTATCGCCCCGGCATTGCAGGGCCCTAGCAACGTATCGTACTTAAAATATTGTTGTAGTGGCATTTCTTTTGATTTTACCCATAACTGTTACTTTACGATACTATGTTCTTAATCTCTACCTACATTTTATTTTTATTCCCATTGATAGATTTACAGCATGTATCATTTTGTACTGGGATCTGTTCGGAACAAAATATTTGTTTCTTCAACTTCTTCTTTAGGTAATGCTAACCACTTACTTTCAGGTGATGACCTGTTTTTATAATACTTACTTTTCGTCTCCCTGACTCTTCGTTTCTTCTTAGATAATTCTTCTACCACTTTAGATGAGATGAGATCTTCTAAATCTGATTCAGAATGTTGTAGTGGTATATCTGCTACATCTAGACAGCTATAGTCTACATTATCTGGTTCTAGCTCTGTAAGTAAACAAAAAATAGTCCAGAGTATATTGTTTATTATTAATGTGTGTTTTATTCCACAATATAATGTGGTTACCGTTAAGTTAAACTAAACAACAGAACTTTGAAGTATTTCAAAACATTTTTGATCAATATAAATATATAGATTATACCTTTAATTTATTTTAAGATAATATTTATTGATAATATTATTTTTGTTCTTAAAAACATACCATCACCATGATGTTCCTCCGTTGGCTCAATAATATCATCTAGTTCCTCACAAACAGCTGGTAATTCTTCTTTAATAGCAATGCTTTCTGTTTGACATTCATCAACTATGCTTATGAGCTCTATTGGAGATTTTATAAACCCACTGAACAACTCTAAGCGGTCTTGGTTTACTAAAGGATTGGGCTGTAATAAGATATTTATAGTATTAGGAAAATATGCCAGAAGTCAAAAGGGCCCCAACAAGTGAAGACTCTTAAGTATGTCCAATGAAGCCTCGAATGTCAGCCATGGTATCAACCTTGCTGACCACTGCACAAGCTATTGATGCACAGCTCGCGATGGCATGAGAGAGGACCATTTTCAAATTGCCACATCTCTCTTTCATACAGAAGTTAGAGCAGTATTATGTTAACTTTATAGATGTAATAATTAAACTCCTTCATTTGAGAAAAGCATACATATTAACATTAAACACACAGTGGTATTGTTGGTGTAAAATTCAGACACAATAAATATGACCTTAAGAGAAATCACTTCCACATTTTACTGAAATTAGAAATTATTAGAATTAATGTCTGTTGAAGAATAATTACCTCATAATTCTCCTTCATCATCTGAGCGAACTGTTCTTCGGCTTCCAGACATTGTCTCAGCAATCGGCAGCATTGCTTTAGTTTAGTGCAGCAGATGAAACAAGCAAGAATCGGTCTACTGTCTTCAGTTACAAACTGCAACAAAACTTCTCTTTCACTATTTTGTTTATAATTTAGAAAATAATTCAATTCTTACATTAAATTGTAAAGCACACAGTTGGTGGTCAGTAATGTTTTCTACGTGCCTCATACAGAGAATGCATGAGTATTGATTAACACTTGCTCAAGGCAGATTGGTGGCATAAAGCCCAGGTTTCCTCACTTGGTTTTCTTTCACTGATCTCAGTGATTTCCATTTGCCCCTAAGACCCCTAATACAACCCTCTGACTGACAGCCACCCCTAAGATGATCCACTGACCGAAAGTTCATATGAATTTATATCCTCGTGTATGATTCGTATTTAAAACATATCAAATTGGTTATTTATTTCTTATTTATCAACTTACTGGAATATCAGTCAGCTTCTCATATAGTTCATGCAAGTTCGTGTTGACCACTACATACATTCGAACATTCTCCACTAAACATATTCTACACATTGGCAGTTTTTCCATCGTTGAACTCAAAACGTATCGCTTGAAGTTATTCAGAGCAGCTTTACATATATAATATTGAAAAACACTGTGGCGTACAAATAACTGGCGTGGTTCGTTAAGAATTATTATTATGACTTCTAATCTATTAATTCGCATTCGAAGATTACTAGAATTGCGAATAAAAGCTTGTAATTTTATTATCGTGTGCACTTCCTTTGTGGATCACGGTAAGACGGCAGCAGCCAGAGAGACATATCCCTCGTAAACAGTTCAGGTAGTAGTGCAAATGATTTCGTTTATTAGTCTGTAAATGCCATGTAAAAGCACAGTTATTACTAAAAATTTAAATAAACTTTCATAGTAAACAGCATAAATTTTAAAAGTAGCTTGACAATGACAGTAATGACAGCAAACGCTTGACTTCACTGTTCAAAACAGTGTTGCAAAAGTGAAGAGACAATGTGAGATGTAGAAAACATAAGACTTGCTAGCTAAAAAACATAAGATTTTTTTTTACATCTTGCAATCGCCATGAGAAGACCATATTATGATTTGAAGAGATTACAAAGGTGTTCGAAAGCATTTATTTTTTGATGAGAAACATCTATAGCGGCGGTTCAGACCGACTGTTGGCGTAATTGTTCCATAATTATTTCCTGTCGTAAACTATACTATATTTTTTAGCTAGCAAGTGTTTTAAACAGTCAAGTCAAGCGTCTGCTGCCGTAGGAGTATATACAGTGTTGCCAACCCGTACGATAATTACGGTGGCGTACGATAAGTCAAAGTCAAAGGCAAATCATTTATTTCAAATAGGCCCATGTATGGCACTTTTGAACGTCAAAATTTACAAAATAATACAATTGATTCTAGTCGCCCTTTCCAAAAGGTAGTTTTCGTATGGAGAAGAATGGGCAAGAAACTCCACCGTTACTCTTTTAAAATGTTTTACAATAGTTTGTATAAGTACGTACATTAGTTAAATAATATGTGAAGACGATGCACCTAGAATAAAATTACTATACCACATTAATAGGTAAAAAGAATTAAAAATGAAGCAACGACAGATAATTTAATTATGTGATAGATACATACTGCTCACATATTTACAAACATTGTAAAAGTAGACGATTTTCCTAATGTTTTAAAAATTAATAAGTCAGTGTGTGAGGAAGTAATTACAGAATGTAAATAATAATGACATATAGCACAAAATTATAAATTTTACAATTAAATTAGCAACCTGTTTGATTTTGTCTCGTTAATTAATTGTGCATCGTACCATTGGCCAATTGTTATTGACAATTTGGCCAATGGTACGATGCACAATAATTAATGTTTACATATGATCATTTTGAGATTTGCTGAAATAAAATTAAAATTTCGAATAACAAAACAATGAGTTAAATGTACTACGTACGTACATTTAACTCAATGTAACAAAATGTATTTGTTAGACAAAATTAAATGCAGAAAATAATCAAAAAAATGTCATTGTCAATTATGTCAATATCAACAAGTAAGTATCTCTCTTTCTTTCCCTTCCTATTTTATTTTTATTTATTTGGGAAAATAAACGGTTACACATTACAATATTACAAAATAATTAGAGCTAAGTAAAGGGTGAGCAAATGTATAACCCACGACATTTTCCACATAATATTAAAACAGGATATTAAACAATTTTACGATGTGCGATTACAACTACATCATAATTGTATGCATAATGTGGTTAATGATAAATCTAAACAGGCATGCAAAAATAATAAAAGAATAAATACAGTCTATAGTTTAAACATTATGGAGTTAAATCTATGATTGTTTTGCGAACAAGGCATCGAAATTTTCCAACAGAAACAGCAAAGATGTCAATATTATGGAAGGTCTTATTATACTGATTGGTAAGGCGTCGTAGGGGCGCTCGTAAGCCTGCGTTCATATGACTAGAAGATACAGCAAATAGATGTCGTGCACGCACCCCTCGGCTTATGGTTGTTCTAGGTACTACGTAACAAATCCTATTACTAATATCCATACAATCATATGTGTTGTTACAGAGGTCAAACAAAAACATTGTTTCCAAAGCAATACGGCTGGCTTTAAGTTTTTGTAGATTAAACTTATTTAAAAGATCACTATAAGATGCATAGGTGTGAAAACTATGGAAATGCACGGCTTTCAAAAATTTACTTTGAACTTTTTTAATCGCCTCTGAGTATTTACCATAGAAGGGATTCAACACCGCAACAGCGTACTCCAACTGCGACCTGATCAACGATTTATAAAGATATAGATATGTATATGGGCGGACAAATTCTGTAGCTGATCTCATCACGAAACCATACATGCGGAAGGCATTGTTCACTATTCTACTAATATGAGCGTCAAGGTGTAGTTTATCGTCCAATAGAACTCCAAGGTCACGAACCAGTGTTTCTCTTGTTAGAATTACGTTATTTAGGGAGTATGGATGCATTAGGATGTTTTTATTCTTAGTAAAACTTATACAACAACACTTAGATATGCTAAGTTGGAGTTTGTTATTTAAACAATATCCAGAGAACCTGCCTAGGTCTTCCTGCAAGAGGAGACAATCATGTAAATTTTTGACAGGCTTATAAATTTTTAGATCGTCTGCATATAGTCAAATTTTTGAATTTTGAAAATATGTATTGATATCGTTAATAAATATTATGAACAAAAGAGGTCCCAAAATAGAGCCCTGGGGTACTCCAGAAGTAACTCTTAGAGTGTTGGAATTGAAACCATTTACCAAAACCCTCTGAGTTCTATTAGAAACGTAAGAGGAGAACCATCTCAATAGATCATCACGTATACCATTAAATGCAATTTATTAAAGAGCAGCTCATGGTCAACTTTGTCAAAGGCTTTCCGGAAATCAGTGTAAACAGTGTCAACTTGAATGCGAGAGTCCATATTGTTAAATAAGTAGTCCACAAAAGTCACCAGGTTAGTTGTAGTTGATCTTCGTTTGACGAATCCATGTTGTTGCTGAATTATATTGCTATGTATGAGAGGATATACTTTATTATGTACTAATCTCTCGAAAACCTTTGACAAAGCTGGTGATATTGATATAGGACGATAATTCTGGACATCCTGTTTAGGTAAATAGGGGTTATATTAGCAAGTTTCCATGCTTGAGAAAGATTCCTTGTGAGATTGATAAATTAAATATAATATGCAATGGGATACACAGATTAACCGCAGTCGACTTTATAAAGGTTATTGGTAGACCGTCTGATCCTGGCCCCTTAGAAGGATCCAGTGCTTTGAGCGCACTAAATACTTCATCGATAGTAAGCTGAATGTCAGTTAATAGAGTGCAGCTCTCAGAACAGTCATCATGCAAGGATGGAATATTACTAAAAGCGGAAGGCTCATAAACAGAGTTAAAATAGTCTGAAAAAAGATTACAAATTTTTTCTGGGTTGTTAGTTGACTGGTTGTTATAACTCATAGTAGAAGGAATTTTAGTACTATTTTTGAGAACTGTTCGTAATCCGAAATATTGCGATACATTTTCCATCTAACCCAAGCTTTGGTCTTATTTCTATATTTCTATAAATGTGTATAAGAGGTTTTGAGAACCAAACGGGAAACTTATTAGATTTACAAGTAGTCAATGGTACATGTTTTTTAATAATACTAAAAATTACATTATAGAACGTGTTTAGAGATTCGTCAACTGTTTCGTGATTTAAAGCGTCTTTCCAATTTTAGTCGTCATTAATTTTATCGTAATTTCCTACTTTTTTTAATTTAATTTTACAGTGAAACACGAAAATATCGACTGAAAACTATGACAAGACATGTTTACAGTTTGTGCTGCTAGCGCCATTAGTGGGGAAACCTGGCATATACATCCCCTTTGACTGTATAAAATTATTCATTGTCTTTAATGCGATTTTTTTTTTTTCGGTTTAATCTTGTACTATAATTTTATCCAAAAAACGATAATTTCGACGTGGGAACTCGATAATGAGGTTAAAAACTGAAAGCTCATAGCAGATGGCAGCACAGTTGTACGTCTTTATAAACCGCCATTGTTGTGTTTGTTTACTTTTGTGTCAATCACAAATTATACGAAAACTAGATAAAAATGTATCAGACTTATGCTTAAAAGAAGTCACTTGTTTAGAAAAAATGTATGGCTAGCTGTCAAATTATAAGACTATTCTATTTTTCTGTTGAAGATCAGCGCCATCGGAAGTGGGCAAGTGGCAGTTTTAACCCCATTTAAATATTTGGAGTTGGCAACACTGAACTGGACTGTATAAGGTACAGCCATTCATAGACATTTAATAAGTATGGACTGGAAATACCTACAAAAAAAAGGTGCATACCTACAACTCAAAAT
The DNA here is from genome assembly GCA_916610215.1 of Omphaloscelis lunosa. Lineage (NCBI taxonomy): Eukaryota > Metazoa > Arthropoda > Insecta > Lepidoptera > Noctuidae > Omphaloscelis > Omphaloscelis lunosa. Next base: position 8,592,008 of record OU744270.1, read on the forward strand.
GTCGCATAAAATGGCTGCCAATGCTAGGGTTGTGTCATTCAGGGAACATGGTGTTACTATTTCGAGTATCGATACTAGTACGTAATAGTATAACGAATCTTACTAGATATCACGGTTGAATCATATTTAAAAAAATATCAGCTAATAGTCCGTTGTAACAGAAAAAAAAGGGTTTATTAATTAAAATTATTTACATGATTTTTAAAACTAAGACAATAATAATAATATGTACAAGTATATAAAAAGGGGGGGGGGGGGGGGGGAATAATCATAGGGCATCAAAAAATTCGTCCGCATCGCTATCAATAGGAAAAGTGCCCAAAAGGCTGGCAGCATTGCCACGTTGTATGGCAATGCTGATTCTTTGGCCAAAGAATAGGCCAGCCCTCCGGTCACGTGAAGAGTCGACCAGTCGCTTGGCAATGTCTTGAAAAACGATGTGGGCACTCGGACCCCATGGCCCTAGTGTTTCAACCCCAAACAGCTCAAACATATAAGTCCCAATAAGATTGGAATATTTGCGCCGTTTGAGGTTTTCCGCACCTGCAGCAGCAGCCCCAGCACAGCCCGCCGTGCTAGGAAGATGGGATGGCGCAAGGGTGTCGACACACGTTGCATCCCACACCAAAGGCCTACCTACCTTCCAAGGCATCATGGTCATTCCGTCTGGTCTCTTACCATCGTCGCGTGCCAAGCCATTGGGCTCTAAAACAGCTGGCACTCCGGCGGTGACAAGAGCACGACGGATGATGTCATTGATGCTGGCGTGCCGTGCTATCCGACCTGCGCTCTTATTGCAGGATAGGCCATGGTGTCCGAGACAGTCGACACCTTCACCGCATTGGCAGAGATGCGGAGCCACACAAGGAGCGCCCAGACGCAGACAGGTAGCGAGCCGGAAGGTGGTATCACCCAGCATAGTGCCTATGTTGGGTGACGGTAGCGCTTGAAGCCAGAGGCCCGACTACCACTCACCCACAGCCAGCAGGCGGGCACGCTCAGCAGTATTGGTGGACGTATTAATAAGATTGTTCCGTACCAACCTGCAGAGCGGCTCATCCCACTGCCTCTGGGAAGATGGGTTCACTGGCCGATCTGTATTCGGGCAAGTCGCTTTCCAGGCGTTCTCCGCATCGGTCAAGCACGGCACTTCAGAGTTAACCAGGCAGGGGGCTAAAATTTTCCCGGTCAACTTTTCAGTGCTGTGAACAGAGGACAGGAACGCGGGTAAGCTAATACTGGTAATTTTGCGGACACCGAGGCCACCAAAACGGATGGGTAGAGTGGCTTGCAGCCACGCGCAGTCATCCAGGGCCACATTCAAAATGGATGATAATGTGCTGCGAATGATTTGGTCAATTTTGTTCAAGAGGTGTGACTGCTTCCATAAGGGGGAAGAGCGTAGAAAATATATAAAATTTGGACCAAAACAACAGTATCTAATCAGGGTGAATGCCGAATGTAAATTAATTTTGGAGAGTCTGTCCGAAACGTCATTGAAGTTTTTGATTTTTTCGTTGATGAAAGGAGAAAAACTGTCTTCTAAAATTGGGGAACCTAGGAGCTGAAGTGAACTTTTTTCTAAAATTTTGATTTGTGGGGCTATTTCATTAAATTTTTCAAGGGTCAATTGTCTGTCAGTAATGTCAGAAAGGAAAATTTCACATTTTGATGGGTTAAGGTCCAAGCCAATGGATTTAAATTGTTGTTTGAGGAGTTGTAGGTCTTTCAAAACGGTGTCTACATCACCTCCTAGCGTTCCATCATTCAAATACCACACGTTAAATTTTGAATTTAGTTTTTGGATAATTGGATGGATAGCCAAGCTGAAAATGACTGGCCCGAGAGGGTCACCTTGTTGGCATCCTACTGCAGATTCCAAAACATTGTCCTTGTATAGTAATTTAGAGGGATACCTGTAACACTGCCACATAAAACCATAAATTTCGGGTAGAAATTAAATTAAATTAAATTTAGTTCACTGTTGGATTTTCAACGGTAGACTCAGCGCTGAGAGTTGAAAAACAGTGCAGTTTTATTTAGGTATTCATTTAAGTGTCACTTAGCTGTCGGTGAAAACGGGCATTAGTGAATTAAATTTTTAACAATTTTATCATAAATGAACATTCGGAATAATACACATCCTTACATATTATAAAACAAAGTACACCGCCGCGTCTGTCTGTTTTTCTGTCTGTCTGAACGCGAAAAATTCAAAAACTACTAAACGGATTTTCAATCAATTTTCACTAATGGACGGAGTGATTCATGCGGAAGGTTTTAGTGTATAATTCATTAAAGTTTTGTGTAAATTAGCTGAAATTTGACGATTATTGTTGAAGATGTCGGATAAAATCATGCGGACTGGGATCTTTATTAGCGTGCGCCGCGGAAATCATAAAAGTTAGATAAAATGTATGTTCTACAGTATTGTTCATCTTAAAAACTTCAACAAAAAAATCGTATACACTACATAAAACTCTGCGGGACGGTCTCTCGGTGCTATGAACCAAAGAGTACAGTTTGCTGTAAACCACGGGCCGGACCTAGCAATATCATTTCAGCGCAGCGAAGGAACTAGTATCAGAAACTATTACGGAAACGGTACAACACTATTCCACCATGACATATCATTGCAAACAAACGAATGTAATTATGAAATAATAAAAAGGTCTGTTGGACGGAAATAAACCCATATTTTAAAATTTAAGCCGTATTTAATGATCACCTAGCAATTTTTTCATCGAAAGTTTATCACTTTATGTACTATTGCATGAAAACCGGCTACTAACCTGTGCAAAGATAATTGAGGTTGATTTTCCTTCTTTCTTGCACCCACACTTCACAATACAACACACAGGCATGTTGAATTGGTGTTTTCCAACGTATATAAGTAGTTTTAAAGGAAAACTCCACGTAATTTTCTCACAAATCTCAATAAAACAAAAAGTAAACAACCACTTGACAGCAGAACTACCATGAACTTGTCGCATATTATGGCGGATATGGCACTTACCTACAACTGTTACTACGTCTCAACAAAATGTTGCCATTATGAGGAACAACTGAAATATTGTTGTCTCTTTTATCAAATACGATTACCACATTAGAAAGAGTGAAATAACACGATATTTCACATTCTAGTTCGTTTTTCACCTATATTTGTATAAGCAAACTTATGTATAGAATATCGCGGCGCCTCCGTGTTTTTACTATCTCAATGCAGCCATTGAGATAATATCTATGGGTACAGCGCATAGATATCTATTTTTATTATATCTATGGTACAGCGCAGACTAGAACTTTTACACACTTTTTGTGCGATCGAGTCTGTGGTGCACATTTCGTAATGTGAGCTAGCTACGGAGTAAAGATTCAAATTAATGGTTCCTATATTTAAATTTTAAACTGACATAAATTACTATCGAGCGACACATCCTTTAAAGAATAACCTGCTTTCGGAAAAACATCGGAAACAAATAAGACATTTTGTGCGCCATAGACTCGATCGCACAAAAAGTTTGTCTTCTACGCTGCACCTAAGAACTATTAGTCTGTGCTAAGAACCTAAGAACAGGGGCTGCTGCAGTGGTCTCGAACCCACCGATTTTTCGGTATTTCTACCGATATGGGCTCTGTTCTACCGAAATATAACGATTTTTCTACGATTTCACTGTATACATGGAAATTCTCCCGATTTTTCTACCGATTTTACACTTTTAAGTTGGCAACCCTTTTCATTTATGTTTAATGTTACGGGGAAGCCCTCAATAGTATGGACCTAGTGCAGAATGTCGTTCATATATTTTGGGGAATACCCTTGACACCCTTGTGTCCTACAATTCGATGTTATAAGGGGCAGATGCAGATGCCTAGATTTTTATATCGAAGCTTGTAAGCAAATAACCACGCGGTTTCCATTGAAAAATAACCCAATAAAATGTTTAGACATAATTGATCCAAAAAATGTTAAAATTGGCAAAACTGCTTCGATAGTTCCTGTGAGTAGGCTCTTTCCCAATATTGTTCACAGCAATGATTTTCAGGAAATTGATACGAATTGAGTGGCGCATTTTAAGAGATTGTGAACAAATCAAAACATTTCAGATGTAGAACTATTTTGGGATGAAGTAAGTTTACTAAGGCGTGGCGATGAAACTCAAACGTTTCCATTGTTGTCTAATTTCATCTTTAATATTTTATCACTTCCCATTCATCCGCTAACGTTGAACGCATATTTTCACATATTAATCTTTTAAAAACAAAGCAGCGAAATAGGCTGTCTACTGAATCAATCACTGGTCTATTACATTCAAAACGACTCTTTAATACAGCTAATTGTTACGATTTTGAAACTAATTCGAAGATGACCGCGGCTATGGCCAAAGAATATTGGTATAAAAAATAATTATGATTGTTACAAATTAGTCTGTAAGTTTTTTTAAAATAAATAAACGAATTTTATTGAATATTGTATTTTTTTTTGTCAAATACCGATTTTGGGTACAAATATACCGATTTTAGCTGGCAATTCTACCGATCTCACTCTATGACGTTCAAGACCACTGGGCTGCTGCTGTGACAGAGGAGTACATTGAATGAATGGCTGCTCAGCTGCTGTTACCGTCCGCGGTCCACCAAGGATTTAAGGAAGTGCACACGTTATTTACAAGCTTTTGTTCGCATCGAAGATTATTGTTAGAAGTCGTGATAATTTGAAAGGAGCCACGCCAGTTTTTTGTACGTCACAATGTTCTTCAATAAAATGTAAAGCTGGAATAAATAACTATAAGCGAGAAAATTCAAGTTCAAAGATGGGAAAACTGCAAATGTGTAGAATTTGTTTAGTGGAGAATGTTCGAATGTATGAAGTGGTCAACAAGAACTTGCACGAATTATATGAGAAGATGACTGATATTCCAGTAAGTTGATAAATAAGAATTAATTTACCAATATGATTATATGATAGGTTTTTAATGCGAATCAAACAAAAGAATGTAAATTCATATGAATTTTCACTTGGAGGGTCTTCGGGCTCTCAGGGGCAAATGAAAATTACTAACATCAGTGAGAGAAAACTATGTGAGGAAACCTGGACTTAAAATAAATATGTCACCAATCTGCCTTGAGCAAGAGTGGTAATCAATGCTCATGCAATCTCTGTATGAGGCTTATAGAAAGCATTACAGTTTAATATAAGATTGGAAGCATTTTTTTCATATAAACAAAATAGTTTAAGACAAGTTTTGTTGCAGTTTGTAACTGAAGACAGAAGACCGATTCTTGCTTGTTTCTTCTGCTGCACTAAACTAAAGCAATGCTGCCGATTGCTGAGACAATGTCTGGAAGCAGAAGAGCAGTTCACTCAGATGCTGAAGGAGAATTATGAGGTGAGGTATTCTTCAACAGTCATTTATTCTTATAATTTCTTATTTATTTATAATTTGGAAGTGATTTCTCCCAAGCTCATACCTATTGTGTCTTGATTTCTCACTAACCATAACATTGAATGTTGTTATGTTGATACCCTAGTTCACACTCATACTAATTACATTATACCTATTTTACAGGAGAGCAATTCTTATGTTCGCATATGAATATTGTTGCAGTGGTTAAAAATACATTACAAATTGAGTACTCATATCATAGAATAGCTTTTTGAGATACTGTATTTGTAATAATTATTTGTCAATTTTGAAGTCTGCATGCTGAAAATTGATGTCTTACACTATTTGCGCTGTAGCATGGTGCGGGTGACAGTTTCAGTAACATTTCGTTTCACTCTTGAAAGTTGCCGCGATTTACAATTTATGACTTAATATTTCAGTTGTACCACATTCGTAATATATTAAATAATTAATAACTGTAGTAAATTAAATTAAACCCAACCAGAATGTTCTAATCAAGAAATAAAATCAAATTGAATGAAAAATTAAGCAAAGTGTTATGCGTATAACGTAACGCCATAGACGTATTTAGTGATGGGATGTACTGCTACGATGGATAGTCGATATTTTTTATAATAAAAAACGTATATTGTGCGTAGGTCAATTTTTATTTTTAAAAGGTCTAATTATACAACAGAACATTTATAGGGTAAGGTTGCTTAAAAGGTTGCTAAAAAAAAATACATGTTATTCGTCTAAACTCATATCAGAGTCAGGAACATCTGAATTGTCACTCAATTCATCATCTGAATCTGTGACGGATATTATTAACGATGACTCAATTATGTTGTCAATATGTATGTCACGATCCCAATCAGACATAATGTCCCTTTTTGTTTTATTCACGACCTTCGACCAGTCTTCAGGTTGAACATTGTTGATGGCCTCTTGTAATAGGGCCAACATCTTATTTGCCGTAAATGGCGGCGAAGTATTATTTCTTGCGGCGTAACCTAAAAATAAACGAACTTATAAAAAAAAGTATTCAAATAATCATCAATCAGCCTAATCTAGTATCTGGTAATGTTTTTAAACTAGGTACATGCTACGATCGGAAAGCTGATTTTTTTATAAAGCTTCAAAATGGGAATTGAAATTAAAAGCATACCTTTTATTTGGGCCCAAATCAGCTCAATAGCGTTATACTGGCAATGGTAGGGTGGTAGTCGAAGGACCTGGTGGCCTTTTTCTTTTGCCATCTCGTCCAGAGCATAGGTAGGAGTTGGTGGCTTATGGCGTCGGACTAAGGCAATAAGCTCCGTCTTTAACCTTTTTATATCTGCTGTAACTCCGTTTTCACTCAGCCACTTCACCAACTCGCTTTTGCGGTTGGATTGGTTTGGGGGTTTATTAACTTGCACCGAATGGTAGGGTGCGTTGTCCATTATTATGGTCATAGGCTCTTTTAAATTGTTTAATAGACCTATGAACCAATCTTTAAATTTTTCGTAATTCATCTCCTCATGATACTCCGTAGTTTTTTTTGACTTAAAAGCCAGCAAACAATCAGGGACGAATCCACTTGCTGTACCTGCGTGACAAATAATAAGGCGTTCGCCTTTGCCTTCCGGCACTTTGGTACACGATTGTGCCGTATCGTCGGTCCAACTTTTACCCACTGTGTGGTTGGCGTTTAGCCACGTTTCATCCAAAAAGACAACTTTGCTCCAATCACTTATGTTTTTGGCCTTCCTTAAAAATCTACATCTTGCTAGGGCAATGTCAGTCCTATCCATAATAATCTTTCTTTTGTTAACTTTTTTGTAAACAAAGCCAATATCTTTTATAACTTGCCGTAGCGAAGTAATACCTCCTTTGAACAAGTCAGCTTCTTTTAATGATTTTAGAAGCTTGAGCAATGTGGGTAGCTCCATTCTTCTATAATAATCATAAATATGATTTCTAATAGCAACCTTAGCAAAATCATCCAAATCTGTGATTGGCTTCACCTTGGTCCGCTTTTTGTTGGGTGTCGATAATTTATTTTCAAACATCCCATCTTGGCCAATTTTCTCACGTGTTATACGCGAAACAGTATTGCGGCCAATATCAAGAGCTTCGGCTACTCGTTCTACAATATGATTCAATGGTAACAACGGTCCATTATTTTGTTGTTCTCTTTCAAAGTAGTCTCGGAGGCGAACAACAAGCTCCCTGGCCTGACTACCCAAAACAGTTTTTTTTGTATGCTTAGGCATGGTAATAACAACAAACTCAACAAACTTATAACAAATAACAATTTAACAAAAATGAAAACAAACAATGAAATCGTAATACGTGTCACATTAAGTCACAATATAACGCGCTTGCACTCGTACTCGCACTCACAGCATCGCACGGGTAAACAACATGGCCGCCGCGCCGATGCACCATAGAGCAAAAATGTTGTCACGAAAAAAAAAACATAAACCCGATTTTGATTATTTTATATAAGTACAAAGATAATTATGTAGCCATAAAACATTTATATTGACAAGTTTATACACGTAGCACACACGTAGTTACACTGCACAACTGAATAATACACTAATTTTCATAACAATATTAAAGAGAACTAGATTCACGCTGCGAGTATCGTTAGCGATAAAAATGAATTGCATAACCTCACATCCCTACGTGGTACTGACAAATGTCAACGTCATACGGGCAACTGTCACCCGCACCATGCTACAGCGCAAATAGTGTAGGAGCTCGCACCCTCAGTTAATACAAGTGTGTACGTTGAAAATATGAAATTAATGCAGTTAGGACATAAATGTTTAAAAAAATATGGAAGCAAACAAAAATAATTACAAAAATTTGACATAATAGTTTTAAATTATTATTTATAAACCCGCTAGTTGCTGAACTGTTAAACCCGACAGCGGTGGTAAAAAGGCTGAAGAGGAACCACCATATATAAGTGGGAGGCGCAGCACTGGCTGCTCCACTACAACGCCACTTGTCATGCAATCAATTCGCTTATGGTCTGACAACTGATTGCAAATTGAAATAAAAGGAAATAAAAATAAAAGTTTTAAAGAACATTGTGACACATTTTTTTTTTTTAATAGAAGGAGAAGGCTTTACATAACTCTGGTAAGATAAAAGACGCAGAATTTCATTTAATATAAATAGGAATAAAAAAATGTTATTAATACGAGTGTGAACTAGGGTATTGATGTGCTCTCTTGTCAAATGTCGGCGTTTACAATATTATTATCATGTTCATTTTAAAAACTTGGATGTAACAGTTTAAGAACGGTCCTCAATCATGTCATCGCAAGCTGTGCAACAAGAGCTTGTTCAGTGGTCAGTGAGGTTGGCTGACTCTTCAGATTTTATTAGACTCACTTAAGTGTCCTCACTTTTGGAGGCATAAAGCTATCCTGCAAAATAAATTCTCTAAATTGAAAAATAATTTTGACACAACTAAATCGAATTTGACAATCGCCACTCCACCTGGTAGGTACTTGTTTGGAAACTCTAGAAAAAATTTAAGGGGTAGGGCCCCTTAAATTTTTTCTAGAGTTTGACACGCACATGACGGGCAGCCTCGGCGTGTTTTTTTTATGGAATTTTTCACTTTTTGTATGGACAATATGAAAAAAAATTACCTACGTATTGAGAATTAGAGGTTTGAGGTTTTATTAAGGGGGGTCGAAATTATCATTATTTTTGCGATAGGACACACTATTTTCGAAATATAAGCAAAAGAAAAGATTCAGTACTATTTTTGCATCTAAAGTCGAGGTGTTGTTGTGAATTTAAAGTTCATGACAACTAATTTTATTCTTCGCGTTTTTATTCGCGATTAGAAATAGTTAGATTTAGTTAGACAATCAAAATTTTAGGTGAAAAACTTCAAATTCAGAATAGCAGAATTGCTATTTTCACTTAATTAATATCTCAGTGCCATCTTAGTGCTGTCAAACTAACATATAGCCCGATTTACACTTCAATAAGTACAGTAGCGAGTTAACTTGCGTCATCGGCGAGTTAAGTTGTTAATGTTGTTTGAACGGCAAAAGCGAGTTAAGTAGTAAGTTGTCGATTAAGTTGAGTTGAATAGGTCGCGATCCTATTTTTTGGCGAGTCCAGTGCGAAATAGCCCCCTCTCTCGCGTCTCCCGCGCCCCACCAACTTAACTGCAGGCGGGCGAGTTTAGTACAGTCCGTAATTTGTTCACTTTCAATGTGTTGTGCAAGTATTAATACTATTTCTCTTATTGAATTACTTAACACCAATGTACGTGCTATACACGTAAATTGGTGTTAAGTAATTCAACATCCATTTTCTGGATTAAAACAACGCGAAACGCGACTATTCTTCTTCTCGGCAACTTATGACTATTCACTCCGCCCGTTTGGACGCTACTTACAACTTACTACTTATTACTTAACTGTCTGAGTTCTTAACTCGCTACTGTACTTATTGAAGTGTAAATCGAGCTTATGGTTAAGTTGTGTCACTTTAGTCTATTTCAGAATGGGAAATAAAATAAATTTTGGTGATTTGTAGTCTAGTTTAGAGGCATTTGTGACAAGAGAATCGGAACCAATTTTATGATAATAAATGTATTGTTTTAGTCAATAGGGTTAAAATTTACAAGAATTTATTCAATATCTAAATAGACCACAGGTTTCAAGACCGTTTGCCGTGCATAAGATAGGAGGTTCAATTCCTAGGCACGAAATGTGCTTTTTGTCATTCATTATATATATTTTTAAATAGTACTTTTCTATTTTGTTTTAGTAATATTCATAAATAATTTAAAAATCCAAAAAAATAAAATACTTTAATAATAATTTAATAATATTTATTATTGCTAATATTTAACAAAACTGTGATCTTATTTTACAACAAAGATTTATATTTATTTATATACAGTAAAATACATAGAGAAATGACATAATTATAATTTGGAGTACAAAGGTACTTTTTACAATTTGATTTGATAATTTACAGTTCACATCATATTATACATATTTTACCAACTGACACAAACGGGCCCCTAGACAAGTGACATCCTATAAACGCAAGCGATAAAATAGGAAGCGCTTGAAATAAATTCGATACTGCCGCCAAACATCGCAACTCACTGGTTGTCGAGGCCGCTAGTTACACTCCCTCTAGTATCAATCGAACTCGCCGCCCTAAGCGAATCCTTACCGACCCTGACGACCCCATTACCCTCCTTCAGGAGAGCAGTATTGAAACGAGCACAGTGTACAAAACAGACCCGACCCGTCATTCCGACCTCGCCGCCGAGGTCCTTTGCGATCGCGACCGCGTCCCCCCCGACCCTTGCTTGATAACGAGGTGCCAGCAGTTGTTGCAGCTGAGCACGTAGCTTTAAATTCCCCCACTAATAATCATGATCAAAACTTTGATCCAGCCCGTCCCATCCTTGATGTCCTCCCTCCGGTTGACGCCCTAAGCAAAGGTTCGTACCTCACAGGGGGCGCCCTTAGCGAGCGTTCACCTAGTTTTAATTAGCATAGTTGAATAACCCCTGGCTGGAGGTTTTAAGTGTAGTAGCTTAAGGCACCCACAGGAAAGCCCGGTTAAGTAGTCATGATCTCAGAGGTCAACTACGAAAAAAACTTTTTACCTATAAAAAAAAAAAGCTAGAAATAAACAAAAGTTTTAAGTGAACCTATAGGTACATCAAACGTTGTAGTTATAACTTGAGGGTATGGATTAATTTTATAAAGAAAACATTATTGGATACCCTCAAATTATAACATCTACCGATTAGACAAAGACCTAAATGTAAAGTGACTCGGATGATTATAGATTACAATTTCAACGCAATTCACATGGACTCGATGGCTAGTTCGTCAAACTGCCATGCCGGTATGATTATGACGACGTTCGGTGATACGATGGTTGGAATCCAAGTCGAAACTGTCACTCTTTTTGAAGTATTCTTTCGATTATTCGTAATTAATTCAATGTTGTAGCAGTGTAACATTTTCAAACAATGGAAACATATTGTGCTCGTAGTACTGTCACAGCTTAAAGGCTCCTACATACAGGCGCGACACAAAGGTACGTCGCGTCGCGCGGCGAGCGGTGTCTTTGTGTCGCGTCGCGTGTCGAGTTTGTTTGTAAGATTTATACAGATGGGACACTCCGCAATTTAGGTATGAATCTACAAGTACGTAGCGGGCTCATCTCACTGTGCCAATTCAGTATAGAGCTGCCGCGCGCCGCCGCGCCCCTTCGTAGTTCGTACCTAAATCAATTCAGTACTCACGCGCCGCGTCGCGCCCTCCGTTCCTTGCAAGATGTTGAAACTAAAAATACTAAAATGTAGGCAAAAGTATATTACATCGCATTTGGCTGCTTAAATATTATTAATAAAGTAGGTATAGTTAGGTTCTTACAAGTTCTGTTTACAAGGTCAGGTTCAGTCTTTGATAAGTATGGGTAGGAAAGTACCTATTTAAGTAGGCTTGTGTCCACTAAGAATAAAGGCTCTTTCATACAGGCGCGACACGCGACGCGACACAAAGACACCGCTCGTCGCGCGACGTGCGGTGTCTTTGTGTCGCGCCTGTTTCAAAGAGCCTTAAATCGAATGGATTAGTTTCTTATTAATTAAGATATGTAGATAAGAAAAAACAAAACTGTTTATCAAAATAATTAAAGACTATTGTTTTTATTAGAAAAGAAATTCGGGAAAAAAAAATAGGACTTAAGTCACGTGACAGTGAACACCAATCAGAAAGTGTTACGTCACGCCGTGTAAAAAATTGTTGTGGTTGACGTTTTCATAGAACAACACGGGTTACTTAATATTATTTCTCGTTTTTTGCGTGTTTCTGTCGCGTGGAAACAGTTATTCTTAGCAATAATTTGAAAGACAACATTGAATCAGGATTTAGCAAAGCTAATAGCAATAACTTACCAAGAATTGACGCCGTTATGCTTGGTAGAGTTTTCGCATCTAACAGCGACTTTAGCTCATCGGAATTTCGTAATGTTGAAACTTCGATGTAAGTATACATGAGTGTAAAATATTTATTACAAGCTTAAATAGCAATATTCCAGTTTTGTAAACTATTGTCTATTATCTATAAGTATATTGTGTGGACCTAATGGTTTGACATATTTTGAGAAATGAGAAATTGCAAACAAGTGATAAATCATAAACTTAATTTCAGGTCCTCACGAGCTTCATATGGAGACGACACCGTTAGCTATGCAGCTTCAGCTTGACTGTAATTTTTGTATTGTTTAGTGCAAAATATGTACACAAAGTTCATGCCAAATTATATGGATGCACACAATAACACAGAAGATGGTGTTATTCTCACTGTCAAATGTCAAGACTGCGCAGCTTCACAGGGTGGCTGTAAGCACGCGATAGCTTTTCTCATGTGGGTTCATCGCAGAAGTGAGGAACTATCATACACTTCGGTGGAGTGCTATTGGAAGAAATCTTAACTGTCTAAAGTTGGCAGTATCCTAAAATACATGACAGCAAAGGACCTGTTCATGGGCAATCCCATATTACCAGCAAATTCATCTGTTTTAAAGAAGCTTTTGAAAGAGGCGAGGAAGAGAAAAGTTGATGACTGTGAACTATTAAAATACCAACCCACTTATTGTCAAAGTGAAACACAGGCTGTCTCAATACATCAACTTATATATAAGTTCAAAGAGAAAAGTGTTGAAATTTTTTTGAAAAAAAAATCTATTTACAGCATCTTTAATAGCAAAAGTTAAAGAAGAAACAAGGGAGCAATCCAATAGTGTGCTTTGGTATGAACTGAGGTATGGTCGAATAACTGCTTCCAAAGCATTTGAAGTAAGCCGATGCAAAACAAGTGATGGCACACTCATGTCCCTCATATTAGGTGGTAATATTCCAGATACTCCATCCATAGAATGTGGCCGTGTCCTAGAAGATGAAGTAAGAAATACAGTGGAGATCAAAACTAAAAAAAATATTAATAAGTGTGGCTTAATATTAAACTCCAAATATCCAATGTTAGCTGGTTTCCCGGATGGAATTTTTGAAGATGGGATAATTGAAATTAAATGTCCTATTAGTGAAAAAAACAAATAAAAATTATATAAAAAATGGAGAGGTTACGGATAAATATAATATCCAAATGCAGCTTCAAATGTACTTATCACAAAAGAAAAACTGTTTTTTTTTGTGTGGCTGACCCAGACTATGATAAAAATATAAATATAATAAAAATACAACTGGAATCTATTTCCAATATGTTTCGAAATTAATAGATAATAAGTATTTGAACTTTTGGAAAATTAATATATATCGTTTATTATATCAGAGAGCAGAATAATGTGTATGTTTGGATAGATCTAAATAAAGAAAAAATTTTGAAGTTTACTTTGGTTTTATTTTATTAAAGAATCTTGCAAATTAATTAAAGCACATGCTTTAACTATTATGTCGTCAAAGTTTACAAATTTAAAATTCATACATGCATGTGGTTTAAGCATATAAAATTCATGTAAGCGTCGAATAACTCTATATGTATTCTCAAGCTGGCTATTTGGTTAGCTTTGCTTGACTTTTGCTCATTGTCACTCCTGTTTCAACATTTGGAGCCCTTACTAGTGTAATATTTGATTTTTGAGGATATTGCTCTACATACTTAAGTCCCCTATCTGCCATAAATATTTAGCCCAAAAAAAGTGTGAAACGCAAAAGGCAACGTCCGCTACCTAGCTGACTATGCTTTTTTTGGTAAATTTTAGATGTTTTTGATGAACAAGTCAGCTAGGTAGCGGACGTTGCCTTTTGCGTTTCACACTTTCTTTTTTTGGGCACATTTTTGAAATTCGCGGCTAAATCGATAACAAACATACCACTTTTTAATGTTTTGACAAAGTTACATGATTCAACCACACATGTGTCCGTTGTTCTGCCTCCAAATCCGGGAGCAATATAGTTAACCAATCCATTTGGTGTGCAGGATATTAAATATTTTATGGTATTAGCTTTTTATAATCAGACCATGTCAGAGCTTGGGTAACTGCCATAGATAGTTATTGCACCTCAATTTCAAGGCAGTCTATAATGCAACTCACATTGTAATATTGGTGTCTAAATGCCATTGGTAAGGTCCTTTCAATCATATCTCTGTCTAGCTCCACAGTAAAAGGACGCATAAAGCTGGCTAATAGTGGTATATATATAAAAAAAAATCTTGCTTAAATTTGATGGAGTCATTCTATAATCATCTGTCAGTTGATTAAATTTAATATCCAATCTTATATTATTTAAGCATTCTATGCTTAAATAATATAAGATTATTTAAGCATAGAATGCTTAAATAATATATATATATATATTATAAATGATGTTTGGGAATATTTACTTCATCTTTTAGTATGTCAATCATGAAGTAACAACTACTCGGAACACCAATGTACAATCGAGGTTTTCTTTCAATTTTTTAAATTGTGTTTGACGGTGTCTCATCAGCTTCTAGTTTTCTGTCTTCTGCAATTAATTCACTACATTCCGAAGATGATTTTATTTGCAATAAATGCACTGATGGCGAGCGACGATTAGTGACCACACATAGTGTATATAAAGAAATATTACTGTCAGTGTTCTTCCTCAATCAATATATTTCTTGTAAGTTTGCTTAGGTTTGATCCAGAAGGACATGATTTTTGAAATGGGGATGTGGAACTAGATATTGTTGATAGTTTCAAGGGCGATAATGCCTGGTCTTTTGTTTTCATATTGGTTTGAACAGGTTTACTTCTGAATTTATGTGTTAAAAATGCTTGAACTGATTTATCTACTTTCGGCACACATGGAAATTCTGGCCCTTTTCGTCCACCTGTTTCATAAACTGCAACAAAAAATGCAAGTAATTAGTTTTATAATTATAATGAACAAGGTACTTGTCGTTTAAAATAATTTGTGTTCTATATTACTTGTGCATACCTGAACTTGTATGAGGACTATCTCTAAGAGACGAACTTGGCGTACAACTTTCTTTAGTTCATTCTTACAATGACAATTGCTCTTCGGCTGCATGTCCGTTTTCTTCTGTCTTCTTGGCATCCAAATTTTCTTGGAGTACAACCTGGTTTCATGCGCACTTGTGATACTTTTCGCATAATATAATACTCGGGATAATTAAGCATATCATCTGGCCACTAGAAAAATAAAACGTGTGTGTTTATTTTTACGTGCGGTTTTGCAATGAATATAACACTAAAATAGGTAGTTAATTGATTCAGGCGTGACCTTGCAGAAATTCATTATAAAATACAATAGAAGTGGATATATTTTGTAACCTGTTCCGCTTAGCTATTTCTAAAGAGTCTTAAAAAAACCCTGAAAGAAATCTACACGTGTTTCTTCTCTCAACGAGGCATCCTCAGGATGACGATTGACTTGTCGCGAACTCGAACACGGCGTGTTGCCGCACCGAGCACTGAGCGCAGATTGTTGTGCAGTCTGCGCTCAGCGCTCGGTATCAATATCAATATATCCACTTCTATTTTATTTAAAAAAAAAATGCAAAATAAATATTGTAAATATACGATTTATTTTAAAATAATATATTTTTGGTGTAAAATAGATATTAAGGTACATTATTAACCAATTTTTCAAATTTATTCAACTAGCCTATTGTATTTTTGTTTTGGTGGGTACCTACCACAGACTAACTATAACTAAATATTGTGATGTAGTAAGATTTTGATTATGTAGACAACAAGGGTATTCGTAGATACTTTTTATTTTCCCAGTTACGTAGGTAGATATTTACGTAGGCCGTTCTCTTGTTGCGAACTCGAACACGCCGTGTTCGAGTTCGCAACAAGTTAATCGTCATCCTGAGGATGCCTCGTTGAGAGGTGAAACACGTGTCGATTTCTTCCAGGGTCTTTTTAAGACTCTATAGAAATAGCTAAGCGGAACAGGTTACTAAATATATCCACATCATCATTTTTTTCTCTAAAAGATGACAACCCTAACGTGGTCGGAAGATAAGAGTTACGCGATAAAAAGAAAGGTAACTGTAGGTAAATCAGCGTTGTGCGACTTGAATTGCACTTTATTGTGTGGTATTAAGAGACGCTTTTTATTTAACTGATTTTGCGGAGTGTCCCATCTGTATTAATCTGTGGTACTGTGATCACTGGCATATTTTCCTAATACTATAAATATCTTTTTACAGCCCAATCCTTTAGTAAACAAAGACCGCATAGAGTTTTACAGTGGGTTTATTAAATCTCCAATAGAGCACATAAATGTAGTTGGTGAATGTCAAACAGAAAGCATTACTATCAAAGAAGAATTACCAGCTGTTTTTGAGGACCTAGATGATATTATTGAGCCAAAGGAGGAACATGAAAGTGATGGTATGTTTTTATGAACAAAAATAATATTATCAATAAATAAAACCTTAAAATAAATTTTAGATTATCATCATTATTCTCCAGCATTATTCCCAATTTATTTGAGGTCGGCTCAACATAAAAAATGAAAAAAAAAAAAACTAAAGATATAATATTTTTATTACTAGCTGACCCGACAGACGTGCTCTCCATATTTCAATAGTTCATAGAAAAATTCTATACAAAAAGAATGTTCAGTTTTAACTGAATTTGAAAATTTTTCGGGAAACTACTAGCCAAATCGGTCCAGCTGTTCTCAAGCGATGCGCCAACGAACAGAATTTCATTTTCACTTATATCAATCTATGATAAAAAATGTTTTGAACTACTACCTACTTAACAAATTTGGTAGTGTTTAGTTTAATTCAACTTAACTTATTGTAAAATAAAACATATCCTAATTATAAACAAATAACTCTTGCCTATTTTTGTTTACTTACAGAGCTAGAACCAGAAAATTTAGACAATAGCTGTCTAGATGTAGCAGATATACCGGCACACTATTCTGAACCAGATTTAGGATATGATGTACCTATAATTGAGTTTAAAACTGAAGTGGAAGAAGAAGTATATTTAGACAATACCTGTGTAGATGTAGCAGATTTACCAGCACACTATTCTGAATCAGATATAGGATATGATGTACCTTTAATTGAGTTTAAAACAGAAATTAAAGAAGAGGTATCTAAGAAGAAACGAACAGCCAGGGAGACTAATGGTAAGTATTAGTTAGTTAATCTATAGGTTAAGCAGGCTAATATTTCACCTGATAGGAAGTGGTTAGCGTTACCTAAAGGGCGTACCCGCTTACATGTGCAATGTTGAATTCTATCCATAGGACTGTAACTCGAAGTCAATCTAATATCTGATTTTTAAAATAGTTGGCCAGCATGAGGACCAGCTACCACAAGCAGCACTCATACACGAGCAGAACGCTAAAGTCAGCCATTACCTCCTCGCTGTTTCTGTGCTCCGACGCTACCAGAAGCAGTGACAACTAGGGAGCATGACGAGCTTGCTGCTAGTTGCTCAGACAAGAATATTAAATAAATAAATAAATTTATACATTTAAGGCTGGTTGCACAGGTGTCCGGGAGACCCGTACGGGCCGCCCGCACACGGGTGACCCGTACGGGTAGCGCCCGCAGTGCTCTGAAACGAGGGAGTTAGTAAGATACGGTTTCTAGCGTTTTACGGGCTCTACCCGGAGCAGGTCGCGTACGGACCAATCCGCGTCGTTGTGAAACAATGTTCGAGCGCCTCACGTGTCTCGTTCCGGGAGCCCGTACGGGCGGCCCGCCCGGGTTTTCCGGACAGCTGTGAAACTACCCTAATTTAATCACGTATGCGAGACGCATGCGGGTCTATTCCGTATGCGGGAGCAAATCCGCATGACGCTTAAAAACCCCACCAAATGCGTGTCAAACAAACTTAACATTGTAGATGAAAAGCATAGTCTCCCATACATTCCAACTCCAAATATAAGTTTGTACGTACAATATTGGGAGATTTACTATGTTATTTTACGACCATAAACTTCTTATAGGTTTTCCTGTAATGTATAAGTATAGAACTATTTTCTGTAATTAAAAAAAAAATAGGCTCAGTAGTTTCAAATAATATAAGGGGAATGGTCATTTTTCATCTATTTTCTTAAATCACTTAAACCTTTTAATTTAATAAAAATAATAAACTTGAGACCCTCACATGAGACCCGTAAGGACTTTCATTTGATATGTCACACTGTATAGAGAGCATTTTTTTTTTTGGATTCCATAGTTATTAATAAGGAACTCTTATAGTTTCGCCATTTCCGTTTGTCTGTCCTGTCTGTCCGTTGCTAAGTTCTGAGATTCCTAGTACAAGAAATCTGTAATTTGGCTTGGGTATACATATTAATCATGCCAACGAACTGGGAATATAAAATAATGTTTCTTTTTTTTATGTACCATCACTACTCGTAAATTGATTGGGGGTGTTTATGTTTTTTTTTTTATTTATCCATGTTGTGTTGTGTCGTTGAAAAGGTCGTTCGAAATATTGTGGATGTGTGAAAACCATTTTTTTTTATTCAGGGATCCGTTTGCGGAATAGTAAGCTTTAAAGTGCTAATTTTTGTTATACTCAAAGTCAAATAATTTATTTCAAATAGGCCCTTATACGTATAATAGAATTAATTCCAGTCGCCCCTTCCAAAAGGTAGTTTTCCGACATGCGGCAAACGTATCCGGCCCAGGCTCATTTGAGCTTGGCTACTTTTTGGGTGACGTCAGCGATTTGTGTCTTAGAGCGCTGTATCGTGTTCCGTATTCAGTTGGTAAGTCGAACTCCAAGGATACTGCGCTCCATCGCTCGCTGGCAAAGTTCGAGCCGGGTCGAGCTCTGTTGAACTGTCAAAGACCAAGAAATAATCTAATTATTATTGAAAATAAAAATGTTATTGCTATTTAAAAATCACATTTTTAGTACCAAGATTATTATTCATTAAAAATTAGCAAATTATCAACACGGGTCATAACTTATGATTATGACTTGTAGTAGACGGGAGTGTAATATATGGCATAACAACAGATTGTATAATATCACTTCAGATAACGTTCACATGATATTATTTTCATATGCTATAAATAAACAAATAACTTAATTTCATATGATCTAATGTTATATTTCATATAACATTATTTTTCTCTAATAACATTTGAAATGAAAGTTATACAAGTCAATCGTCATCCCGAGGATGCCTCGTTGAGAGGTGAAACACGTGTAGATTTCTTTCAGGGTCTTTTTAAGACCCTTTAGAAATAGCTAAGCGGAACAGGTTACTAAATATATCCACATCATCATTTTATTTTTAAACGAATAATTCTATTACATTTTTGATGTGAAACACTATAGCGGCGGGTCGCCATATTTATTTCCTGTCATTAACTATCCTGTTATCCATATTACCCTTAGAGTATGTAACACTGGAGAAGCCATAAGCGCAATATTCCAAACAAAAATGTCTGTCACTTTTGGCGGGGGACGCGGTAGCTACTACAAAAAAGAACAATAGCCATTGTTTTTTTCGAGCCCGGAAAGAGAATTCCGTACCATATTTTTTTTATCAATATCGATTACAAAGATTTTTTTTTCTTTTATGAAGTTTCTAAACAGTTTCTTAGTAATTTGAGTTCGCTGATTTCATATCCAACCTCAGTTTTTTTCTAGCAGCTCTAGTTTTTGTGATACAGATACTTCTTAAAATTTCGTTACGCGGCTTACTAATAATTTTTTTTAGTGCAAATATTATTAAATTCCATAAATAAATCGATATGCCTACATTAAGAAGAACTTGCTTAAGCGATTCAAATAGTTTCTGTGCTGTTTGTGGTGGTGACAAACCTGGTGAAAAACCTTACAAGTGTGATATATGTGAGCGTAGTTTTAGTGAAAATAGTACTTTAATAAATAATATTCGCATACGCAGTGGCGAAAAAACTTTTGAGTGTTATGTATGTCAACGTAGTTTTAGTCGAAATAATGGTTTAACAAAACATTCGTATACAGTTATACACAGTGAAAAACCTTACAAGTTTGATATATTTTATGTGAGCGTAGTTTTAGTGAAAAGTCTAGTTTAACAAACCATATTTGTATACATACTGGTGAAAAACCTTACAAGTGTGATATATATGAGCGTAATTTTAATCAAAAGAGTCATTTAACAAAACATATTCGTATACACCATGGCGAAAAACTTTTCAAGTGTGACGCAGTTTTGATAACAGGGGCGATTTAAGAAGCCATATTCGTATTAACACTGGTGATAAACTTTTTAAATGTGATATATTTCAGTGTAGTTTTCGTCTAAATGGTCATTTGAAAAAACATATTCGTATACACATTGGTGAACAACCTTTAAAATGTAAATGAGCGTAGTTTTAGCCAATTCTGTCATTTAAAAAGTTATGTTCTAATCTTCTAATGTACACTGGTTCTTCTCTTTTTCGTGTGTTGTGGGACTACCCAGTACCCTAATTACGTAACAGAGTTTTGTAAAAGATTAAGACTAATCTGTTTCAGTGTAAGTTACCCCAGCCAGAAAATTTCGAAAATCGTCATCTAAATGCAATAGATAATTAGGTATATATAGCTTCTGTAATTGGTAAGCAGATTTTTTAATTTGGTAAGCTGATAGTTTTTAATTATTTGATAAAAACAGTAAGAGCTGCAAAACACCTTCACTATTTTTACTGTGTTGTTGTGCTAAGCGTTCCGAATAATATAAAATTACCTAAAATATGGTAATATGGTATGTTTAATTTTTCAATTAAACTTATTTGATTCGTGACTGTACTAACTTTTAAAGACAATTATGCTAATAATTTTAGAAGGTTGGTATAATGTATTGCGCGGCCGCTTTTTCATAAAATTCTATATTTAGTCGGGTTACCACGCATACATAATTTTAGTTAATTAATTAGTGTTCAAGTCTGAAATTTCACAGGTTAATTGAACTGTATGTTTAATAATTGATATAAGATTCAATTACCACTACTACAGAAAACTCGGTTAATCGGTCGACAAATAAATCAGCTGCGCGCCGTGGCCGGAACAAATTGAAGTTTCATCATAACTTTTTAATTACGTATAGGATACTATTGAAACTTCAGTACCATTTATAGACAGTAATTACCTATATAATAAAGTTTCAAGTTAGTCTTTGGAGCACCTGTAGGAAGTGCTTAGGACCTATTAAAGCATATTTCTATTTACTTAAATAACTTCAAAACGGTTCATTATTGTAGACTCTTTTATTGCGTAACAAATTATAACTAATTAGCCAGATGTTATGTACAAAAATTATAATCATTCGTTTAGTCAATTTCGAGATTCAGCAAACATGCAAACGTTACTGCAGCAGGATTTAAAATATCTTCGCAACCATAGAAATACAAATACAAATTAAGTTGAACATTTATTTCAACATACCCGTTAGAAAACAAAAGATCTGGCTGCGGTAATGTTACTCCAGCCGGAACTGTTTTATCAAATAATTAAAAAGCTATCGGCTTACCAAATAAAAAAATCTGCTTACCAAGTACAGAAGCTGTGTATCTAATTATCTATTGCACTTAGATGACGATTTTCGACATTTTCTGGCTGGGGTAACGCACACTGTGTTTCATTTTGACAGTTCGACAAAATTCATTGCGTTATTTACGTTGTAGAGTAGATTTTTTTTCCAATTTATGAAGCAATGGATTAGCAATCTGTTTCAAAACGATTCAGTTTGTTTTTGATAGTGTAATACGCAATCAACTGGTGTCAGAGTTTTCATGCCGGCTATGGGCCTCAGAGTTAGTTTCATATGCCGTCAAAAAATATCTCTCAGGCATGCCGGTTTCGTCGCGATGTTTGTCTTCACCGTTTTTTAAGCAAGTGATAATTATACAATACGCACAAGAATTCGAAAAGTCTGAGGTGCGTGGGTTCGACCTCGCGACCTATGACTTGGCACTCCGACGGTCACAGCACTAGAGGCTATAGCTGTTAATGCTTACAACCATATTTATTTTACATTTGTCAGTGTACTTTTAGTGATAAAGTTGATCTAAGAAATCTCTGGCAATTTTTTTTTTCAAATGTGATAAACACAAATAACTTTTTAGCATAACTTTAAAACTACTGATAATTTTTTAAAGATTTAAACGGCACATTGTTAATCGCACTTTTAGAATTGTGTAACAATATGGATATGCTTTGCCTGACAGAACATTGGCTTAAAAGCCACCAATTCTTGTTCAATTTAAAAAATCTGTAGGTTAGTAGTTCGTTCAGCAGTTTTACTAGCTCATTAATTTTTGTGAGTAACTAGCTTAAATTTAAAGACCGTAAGGATATTGTGAGCCTATCTGTTGAACGGACAGTTGAAATAGCTTGTTTAGAATTTGAGCAGTTTATTGTTTTAAGTGTGTACAGACGCTTCAGGATTGTATGACTGCTATGAAAAGGTAAAAGATGAAGTGTTACACATAAAGTAATCTTATCTACGGAACCTTTAATTGAGCGTGGTCCGCACGCACTCGGCCGGTTTTTGGGCAAAGAATAACCGATTAGTTCCCTGTTCAAGAAAATGTTACCATTTTACAATTGAAGTGGCATATTTTTGCGAATTATGGGTAGTTATTAGTCAATAAAGGTTTATGTGGTATCGTAATATTTTTTTTAAAATTAGAAACTATCTACTCAATACTACTACGATGAGCGTTTAGGTACAAACTCATGCGTTTGTCATACGCAAATTTATAAAAACCGGCCAAGTGCGTGTTGGACCACGCACAATAAAGGGTTCCGTAGTTATTTATCCCAAGAACAAACTTAACATTGTTTTTGGAAAACATGTTCTCCCATACATTCCCACTGCAAATGTAAGTTGGTCGATCATTATCCTTGAATCGAAAAATGTTTTCACACACCCACAATATTTTTGAACGACCTTTCCAACCCTTCAATATCACAACATGGCACAGACGACAAAAAAATACATCCCCACTTTACGTGTAGGGGAGTACCAAAATTATTTTTTCATGATTTTATTGTACCACTGTCAGCGTGATTAATATGTATGCTAAATTTTAAATACCCATGCCAAATTTTAAATTACAGCTTTCTAGTACTAAGAGTCACAAAGTTAAGCCGCGGAAAGACAGACAGACCGACATGGCGAAACTATAAGGGTTCCTTGTTGACTACGGACCCCTAAAAAACACTATGAAGTTTGAGTTTGAATATTATGAAAATGTTAGGTAGGACTAAAAAAAACGCTGTTGTTAGATTACTTGTCTATTCATAATGTAACCTGCAAATTTTCGTGCAAATTTATATAAAGTAGTTTTATCAGAAATCGAATTATCACAAGAACAAACACTTTCAGCCAGTTGTCTGTAATAATCATTTCTTTATAAATACAACTCTCATAATACGAGTAATGAGAGCCAATACAAGCTTCAGTAGCTAGACCATTTTTGTGAGCCCCTCATATCTTTTTAAAATAAATTTAATTCCCAAAATTATTTTTTTATTGGATAATGTGTCAGAAATGAAATACCTACGTGTTTTGTTATTTTTTTGCAAAATGATTATTTATAAACTTACTAGCTAAACCCGGCCCGGCTTCACACAAGTAGCACTAATTACTTATTTAAGGCGCACCTAGCTACCCTGTATACCTACCTACCTACTTACCTTCCTAATATATGATTAATAAAGCTGTCTAAAATTATTTTCAGAAATGATTAATGATGTTGACAAAAAAAATCCAATTGCAGCAGTACTTATGGAAATGTCGAAAGCATTCGATCGCGTAAATCACAAAATATTACTGGGTAAGTTAGAACGATACGGCGTCAGGAGAAACATATTAAATCTAGTCAAAACATATCTCACTGGTCGTAAACAAGCCACTGTCTTAAATAGAATTTGTTCTAAATCCAAGATAGAAATTACTCATTTGACACCAATTAGTGTTTCTAAAATTATCCAATTTCTATATCTTCGTTTAGATCGTCGATCAGACGTGAAAAAAAAGTTGAAGAATTTTACAGACGGTGGTATAAGAAAAAGACAGGGCGATGATGAAGGAAAAATTGAAGAAATTAAAAAAAGGAGGAGTGTCCAAAATAAAATGAAATGTCGGCGCTATAGAGAGAACTTAAAAAAAAGAGATGCAACCTCAATTGAAAAAGAGGAAAATATTAAACGTCGTAAAGAATATAACAGACTAAACAATAAGCGGTACAGAGATAGAAAAAGAGCTAATCAGTTGATTAATTTACATACAAAAAGACAGGGCGATGATGATGGCAGGAGTCAAGATGAAATTGATGAAATTAAAAAACGAATGAGTATCCAAAATAAAATTAAATGTCGGCGCTATAGAGAAAATAAAAAGAAAAGAGATGCAATCACAGTTGAAGAAGAGGAAAATATTTAACGTCGTAAAGAATGTAAAAAACAAAACACTCAGCGGTACAGAGATAAGAAAAGAGCTACTAAGTTGATTAATTTACAAACAGATCAATCCTCATTAACAGTTATTGAAGGCCCATCAACAAGAAATGTGTCATAATATGTCCCCCATCAATGCTTACTGATATAACAACTTGGAATGAACTATACATCCCGGAGTCACATTCAGATTATGATGACGGTCTCCACAATGATCACAAATTAATTATGTTCCACAAAAACATGAACCAAAAATCATATTATGATTTGATTAATAAATAAACTATATGAAAATGTAGGTATAAGATTTTTCTCGATTTTAAATCAATTACTTACATAACTATAAAGTCAGTGTTATTTTTTCCACAACATTAAATTATTACTTATTTAAAATACAAGGCATAAAATACATCTATGTACTAATAAATACATCTATATATAAAATACATCTATCTAATCATTTTGAAACATGAACAAATGGAAAAATATTGACAGTTTGCTACTATTAAAGTAATAGCAAATGTGTAATTGCTATTGGCTTGCCATCGAGAAACGATATGTAATTTATAGTACACTCACTTTTTCTTGCTACCCACAAAAAAACGTTTTTTTGTGCGTCTACTATTTAATAGATTATTTACAAGTACCTACTGTTCTTCATAAGTTCGTGTATTAAGTTAGTATTAAGATTAGCTTGTGTATCTCATGATAAGTGAATTGTATTCTGTTTGAGAAATAAATATCTTAAACCGTAACCGTATATAAGTATTGCTTGGAGTCCTAATAGATGTGAAAACCAGATTATGATTTTCCATAATAATTAAAATGTCACGTTTTATCACAAGGGTTAGCAGAGCGAGCAGCTCAATCTCAAGCTTTTTTATCTTCTAAAGAATCTGAAATTGTATAGTACCCTTTTTACAAAGTAGGACCGTTCAAGTATTACGTAAGCACTACAGGAGGACGGAGGGGTCCATGCTTTGCTTATTTTTGATGACATGGGGGGTGGGGGGGTCTAGATGGTGATTATGTCAGCAGTAATTATTTACTTTTTCTACACATATGGCAACCCACACATTGTCTATGCTTGAAAACGAAACGAATATATTTCTAGAATTATAACTGCTGCTCATAAATCAATAAAATAAACAGAATACCTACTTACATTAAAAGAAAAATGCATAACCCAATGTTTACGTAAGCATGAGAGGGGGGGAGTAAGAGCTTTGATAACTTTTGCTGACAAGGGGGAGGGGGGTAAATAATTGTAATAAATCTGCTTACGTAATACTTGAACGGCCCCAGTTTGGTTTAATACAGATTTTAAATCTATTAACATACTTAGATTTTTGGTCTCGCTAGTCGGGTCCTGGGCATGTACAAAAGTCATCAATAGCTACTAATAGCGACGACTCGGATGCGGGTTGTGGGCACTCGAACGAATTATTTTTCGACTCATATGCTGGGTGCTTGGCATTGAAAGTGATGGGTAAGTTTCGAATGTCATTGGGAAGTTTGTTGTAAAAGCGTATATGAACGACGTATATTAGCGACCCATGAACGAGTTGCTTACTTTGTGGAGACGTGTGCAATGTACAGCAAGGTTGTGTTTATTCCTGGTATTTAAACTATGAATAGCGGACATTTTCTTAAAATTTGATATATTTTTGTGTACATACAGTAGGTTTTCAAAAATATATTGTGAAGCTACAGTCAGAATATTTATTTCTTTGAATTTTTCTCTAAGGGAATCTCTTAGACCTAGGTAGTAAATGGCTCGAACAGCCCTTTTCTGTAGAAAAAAGATAGTATTAATGTCCGCACAGGTTCCCCAGAGAAGAATCCCATATGACATAAGACTGAAAATAACTAAAATAAACAATTCTGGCTGTATCTATGTCAGTTATCTGTCTAATTTTTTTAACAGCATAGGCGGCCGAGCTTAGCCTTCCTGACAATTTTTCTATGTGTGGGCCCCATTGTAATTTACTGTCAATAGTGATTCCAAGAAAAACTGTCGACTCAACAGGGTCCAACTCTGTTCCATTAACTTGAACATTGGTAGATAGCTGCCTTTTTTTTTTTTTTGAAGGTGGGATCATCAAATAACTTCTCCCGCTCTGGGCGGAGCGGGAGGGCGTGTCAGACTCTTACTGACTAAAACCCACCCGTGTTCCTTCGGTTGCCCTGTCGCCGGGGGCCACGATCTCCCTTTCGGTTTTCTTCGCAACCCCGGCAGGCATCGGCCCTAGTGGACCCCTTCAATTCTGCTGACATCTCTTTGAGGCGCGCGTGGAACACAACGCGCCGTCGACCCGGGCCTGGTCCTTATCGGACGGTGAGCCACCCATTGCTCACCGTCCGCAAGCCCGCGCCTACGGTGGCCGGAAATCGCCTCGCGATTCCCGACGCCCTGGGCGTCTCCTCCTGCGACGGTTAGGGGCATGAGGGCGCGAAATTTGCCTCTCCCTCACGCGTTCCGCCTCCTCCTTCGCGAGCATTACCGCTTCGCAGAAGGAGGTGACGGCCTCCCATTTCCTCTCGCTCCGTACCATGGCCTGAACCAGGGCCGGACGCGAGAGATCACCGCCGCCGATCGCCTCCACGAGGACACGGCGATGCTCCGCCCAAGCTGGGCAGACCTCCACCGTATGCTCCACCGTGTCCTCCGGGCGATCCACACAATGGTGACACCCGGGCGTTTCTTCCCGCCTTATCCTGTGCAGGAACCTCCCGAAACTGCCGTGTCCGGTGAGGACCTGCGTCAGGCGGAAGGTGAGGACGCCGTGGCGCCTCTCTAGCCACTCCTCAAAGAGGGGTCTTATCGCCGCAATTGTGGCGTGCCCAGTAGATAGCTGCCTGACATTTGGCATTGAAAATTTAATGAGTTTAGTCTTTTTTTCGTTCAGAAGATTATTTACATTAAACCAATGCACTACTTTACAGATTGCAATAACCGAGAGGCTGTTCAAAATGCCTTTGAAGAATTTGTTGCCTCCCGTCCAGCAGACTTTTTCAAAAAGGGCATCAATAAGCTACCACTACACGGTTGCACTTTGATTAATAAAAATAAAAAATAGAGAAACAAGGGCGTTAACTTATTTCATGAAAAACGGCAATTTCATAGGTAAAGACCTAAAGTTTAATGTGTCTATCTGTATATCTGTCGTAGATCGTAGCTTCCAAACGGATGAACCGATTTTAGTTTAGTTTTTTTTGTGTCATAGATAATTTCATCCCGAGTATTCTTAGCCATGTTTTATGAAAATCTGTTCAGCCGTTTGGAGATCAGCTCTTTTCTAGTTAAAGAGGGGATCTCACTAACTTTCTTATTTCCGATCGATTCGAAATTTGGTACCGTGTTACTTCAATGATATTGTAAGTATATGGTAAGGTAACCATTGATCAGCCGTTTGAAGATCATCAGCTCTTTAATAGTTCATGAGGGGACCTGACTACCTTCCATATGTCTTATCGATTCGAAATTTGGTACCGTGTTACTTCAATAATATTGAAAGTATATGGTAATGTAACCATGACTTTAAATATGACATGTTAGGGCAAGGTTTAGATGTCGAAGGTGAGTAATTAAATGGGAACAATAACACTTAATCTAGTAAATTAAAACTAATATGATACCTAGTACCCAACTAAGTTACTAACTCAACTAACTGATCACTATAAATACCTTCCTAATATTTATATCTACTTTAAAAAGGACAAAATAAAAATAAAATTTAAAACCCCCGACAAAAAAATAAACTATAAAAACTAACAAATAATATTTTAAACCTATTATAATTATTGTCACATATTTTATGTAAGTTCAAATATTTTTATTTTCCAAGCTTCGTTGCGTCGCGTCGGGGGATCGCTAAGTGAGAAAAACAGGTGTAATCGCAGACTGCAACAAAAGAATTTTCTCCGAAAAATTCGCAAAATCGACACAACCGTCAACGTCGTCTCACGTGTCTGCCCGTTCGGGTCGCCGCACTTGGTGACGCCACCCCGCGCCGCATACCACACATCGAGTTCGCCACGCGCGGCATTACGTAGAGCATAGACTATGCATGAAACTTAAGATCGCTCGTACCTTATGTAATTTCGTAATAATTAATTAGCTGTTGTTGGAAAAATACTTTATAAACAAAAGAAAAGAAAAAAAGGTTCAGTAGGTACTGTTTTTTGACCTGAAGTCGAGATGTTGGTGTGAACTGAGGCCATGAAAGCCACAGTGGCCTAACTGTCATTTTTACAATACTGATTTTAATTGAAAAACTGCTCTAAACGGTAAGTGGCCTACAAATAAGTTCAACATTTTTTTCATAGATGGCATTAGAATTACCATCTTAGCCTCTCAGCTTTAGTGAAAAAGGTGGTGTAACAAATCATATTCGTATACACGGTGGTGAAAAACCTTACAAGTGTGATATATGTGAGTGTAGCTTTAGAGTAAAGAATAGGTTATTAACACATATTCGATTACAAACTGGTGAAAAACCTTATAAACGTGATGTATTTCAGCGCAGTTTTAAATCAAAAGTGCCTTTTAACAAACCATATTTACTTGTGCAACACACTGCAAAACCATACAAGTGTGAAACGTGTCAGCGTTGTTTTAGTAGAAAGAGTAATTTAACAAACTATATTCGTATACACACTGATGAAAAACCTTATGTGTGATTTACGTCAGCGTAGTTTTAATCAAAAGGGTCATTTAATAAGACATATTCGTATACACACTGGTGAAAAAGTTTTCAAATGTATGTGAGCGTAGTTTTAGCCAATTCTGTCTTTAAAAAAAATCATGTTCACTGGTGAAATAGGCTTTATATTTCTGTGAAGATTTAGTGATAAGGTAGATATAAGAAATCATTTTCGAGGCGTAAGATCTTGCAAATGTGATAAACATGAATAACTTTTTAGCGTAACTTTAAAAACAACTGACCATTTTTTAAAGATTTCAACGGCACATTGTTAATTTCACTTTTTAATTCTGATATTTAACATATAATTTTTTTTTTTTAATGACAGAACATTGGTTTAAAAGACATCAGTTCTTGTTCAATTTTAATCATCATCAGGTTGATTGTTCATTTTGCTGAGTAAACTATGGCTCATTAATTTTGGTCAGTAACCAGCTTAAACATAAAGACCGTAAGGATATTGTGAGCCTATCTGTTGAGCGGACAGTTGAAATAGCCTGTTTAGAATAGGAGCAAGTAACTCTGGCTTGGTGTACAGAACTAGCTTCATATGTAGGTTAGTAAGCTAGTAAGCTAGCGACTTAAGCTAGGATAGTTTAATAGGATGGGTTTCTATTTTTTGAGCTAGTAGCCCACCACTGATTTTACTATCCTGTACCCTAATTGCGTAACTTATTTTCGTAAACGATTATGACAAATTTGTTTCATTTTGACAGTTCAACAACATTAATTGCGTTATTTACGTTGTTGAGCCGATTTTTTCCAACTTGCCAACTGCAATGGATTAAGAATCAGTTTCAAATCGAAACAAATTGTGATTGATCGTGTATTACGCAATTAGGGTACTGGCTTATGTACTAGCTTCATGTGATTTTTTTTATGAAATCATGACATTTGAGATCAAATCTAACTTAGAGAGATGGTATTAATGATTCTTATGATTATAATTTTGTAAATACATATTTGTTATGGTCGTAATTCAAATTTCGATCAAGATACAATCTGACACTGACCTGCAAATTACAAAAAATGTAAGAATGCATTTTGCGGGCTACCACTGCGGATCCACCTTAACAGAACCAAACATTGATGTTTTTATGAAGATGATAGCGAGTTTTGTCGATCTAAAGTTACAGTTAAGTTGAATTTAAATGTCATTGAATGAGATTACTTAGCCATTATGTTAATCTTTTTTACTTAGAATTGCGATATTTTGATTAGTGGGAATGTTAGATTACTGTAGCAACACAGTACAGTCACGAGCATAAATAAATTACCATAAACAGCTCGGCAATAACATCTGATTTCATAATTCACCCATTAATATATGTCGTCAAGTTGACGGCAAATATATGTGATTATTTTGTGGAAGGCATATATAGCACAACAGCAAAAATATGTGACATAGAAGGAACACCATAACTATCTGACGAGACAGACAAGCATGAAATTGGTACTTGCAGAATAGTTAACATTGGCTCAATTTTCAGCACTCTAAAAGGACACCTATTTTGAAGCCGATGCAGCATCGTATATTTTGGCGTCAATTGTCTCGTCAGAAAGTTTTGATGTTCCTTCGATGTCATATAATAATTTTCTGCTGCCACTTGTACATTATGATAAGTATATGCCTCCCACAAATGATAACATATATTTGCCGTCATAGTTACGACAGATATTAATGGATGAATCATGAAATCAGATTTTGGCGAGCTGTTCATAGTAATATATTTATGCTCGTGACTGTACATCAAAATAAACATGTTGTTTGTGAAATAAATTGTCTCTGAACGTAAGCCAGCGCTGTTTTTATTAATACGGCCCATTCCCTCTCACATCACATAGAGGAGGCCCGAGTCCCAGCCAGTGTTGCTAAACTTAAAGTTGAGAATAGAGTGCAATATCATCTACTTAACTACTCGGAGAACGACTTAGGTACTACTAGCCTTCAGCCAGGTGAAACGAATTTCTATTCGTCCTCACCAAGCCTTGGAACAAGCAGGATTCATGAGTAGCCGATCTACGGTAAGACCATATCAACACATTAAAATTAATCATTAAAAACTACAACGAATACAACATGCCACTGTACATTGGCTTTATCGATTACTCAAAAGCGTTCGACTCTATCTACCACAGCTCTATGTGGAAAGCGTTAGAATAGAGTACTTCAGCATAAATAATAACGATTTAGCCGCGAAAACATCTAATTATCTTATTTACTGGATAATTAGATGTTTTTAATGAACAAGTCAGCTAGGTAGCGGGCGTTGTCGTTTGCGGTTTCACACTTTGTTTTTTTGGGCACATTTTTGACATTCGCGGCTAAATCGATAAAGGAGATATTATATGACTATCCGACATCAATCGTTGGGAAGTTGCCTGCCAGACAACACCCAACTGGTCGGAGGATCTTCCCTTTTCTACAGAGGATGAGTGAACTTTACACCCTGTTACCTAATTGCATAAGATATTTTTGATAAAAATCGAGTATTTTTTTTTCAATTCCCGTCGAATGGCCTTTATTTTACGACTTTGGTATTGCGTAACTCAAATATTTGTTATACCAACTGCGGTTTGTTTTAGAGAGTGAACCAAAAGCGTCTAAAAAGGCTATCATTCGAATTACGTAACTATTTTGACTGTTGTAACTTTGTTTCAAACCAACGAGTAATTTTTTCGTCCGTCAAATGAAACAGAAGGCAATAGATTTTACTTAGCATTCTTTTTGGGATTAACTCACGAAATCTCCATAATGGGGATCCACACGCAAAGCTCAGCGCAGATGTCACCAGCGGCGCACGGCGGGATGGCCGCTGTCAAATCATTTTCGCTTTGTTTAAATTGTATTTTGCTATTTTTTGTGATGAAACCGATCCACCATCGTTATTGCTAACATATATTGTGCCTGGAAGTTTATAGAATATAAAGACGAACTAAATAAACGAAGAGCAAGGATTACTGGAAATAAATAAAATTTTATTGAGAGGTAGACTTCTATCTAATAAAATATTTTTCTCAGTGCTAGGCTCTAGATTTGGATATTTTTTTAGTTGACTCGTGATAGGAAAATCTATGAAAACTGAGAGAATATAAATTATAATGTTCTTTATGTTTTTGATTATCTATGATTGAAGTTTTAATTTCGGCAATCAAAGCTTCTGAAATCCAAGCAATTGACTTGAATTAATAGCTCCACCATAAAGCCGAAGATTACCAAACAACATAAACAAAGTTACCAACTTTTAGTTTAGGTACTCTTTTAGTTTCCCACTTTTTTTTATAGCGTATCTTTGGGAAATATACGAACACCGGGTTAGTACATCCTGATACAGCACACACAGTCATATTTCGAGAAAATATAAATTTACTGAATGATAGGTTACAAAATGTATGGAATGTGTATAACAACTGCCACTTGCTTATAATTTGACAGCTTACATTTTTTTTGTAATCAAGCGATTTCTTTTACGCATAATTAATTATTGAGTTGCGCAGCTGTTTACTGCAAAAATACGGGGACCCATGTATTTGCCAAAGATATTAATTAAAAGACGAAAACTAGAAAGATATTAAAAGAGAAAGCTCTCCTGAAAAAAAATTGGAATTCGATATTTCATCGAGACGATGTGCTATCCTTGCCTTAAATGCTTTCGAACACCTTTTTTTTAACTATGGCATTTCGCAGTTTTGACCACTAAGGGCCAGGCCACAACAGTGCGTTGCGGCGTCGCATCGCAAAAACAACATTGCACAGCTATGCGATGCGATGTCGCAACGCAAAAATTTCATCGGATACGACATCGTACGACAAGACGCTAACCGTCAGTTCAGTTTCTAGTGAGACATGGACCGCACTGCGCGTGTTCTACTTCTGCTTGCGTTAAGGCGTATTAAGAAAAAGAAACAAAAGAAAGTACTGGGTGCACCCATTACTGACAATTATGAATAAAGATGGAAACCACTTCAAAAGGAAATATGAGGCGCTAAAAGTGGACGAGGTTAAATTTTTCGATTACTTTAGGATGACTGTAGTAAGTTTTGAAGAACTTCTTAGTTTGATAAAGCCTCATTTACAAAAGAAATACATATTTAGAAAACCCATCGAACCTCTGGAGATGCTGGGATTAACTGTAAGGTAAGAAAATAATAAACTATTTTTACTATAATCATACTGTTTAATCATTTTCATAATTTAGTGTTATTCAAAACTCGTATTCCGATTGTGTGTCATTCGTCAAATTTGTTAGTTCCTCATCGAAATGAATTTGTTCTGGCTCATTTACATCATCATTCCTTGGCGTTTGTGGAGACGATTGCATAGGTGCCGGTGATGTTTCGCATCCGCTTTGGAAGGCACTGCGTTGAATGGATGTTTGATAGCCACTCTGCATAGGCATTTGAGCTGATTGGTAGCCACTCTGCATAGGCATTTGAGCTGATTGGTAGCCACTCTGCATAGACATTTGAGCTGTTTGATAGCCAGTCTGAACAGTTGTTTGTGAAGTTTGATAGTGGCTGGGATAGTATGATGGTTGGTGTAAATCACTTAATATCTGTAGGACACGACTTTGGAAAATTATTGTTTGATTATCATTCAATTTTTCCAATGATGGCAAAATTCCTTTAAAAAAAGATAAATGTCTACTTTCAGGTGTTTTTAAAGCAGCTATAATATTCTTCTCAAATTCGTCTTCGTCAATTTTTCTTTTACGCGATGCAGGCTGGTAACGTGGCATGACAGGTTGCTGGCTTTGTTGGGTTGAGGTGCTTGGTCTTATTTCTTCATCGTCAAGACTTGATGTTGTTTTATTTTGAGAATTCTTTTTCAGAAATAGGAGCTGGTCGTATAGATGATATTGTTTAATTTTTTTGGCCCCAGCTCCGGATTTACATTACTCGTTTAATTTTTTTTCGTATTTTGTAAAATTATCCTTGATTCCTCTCTATTTCTTTATGACATCGTTACCTAAAAAAATATGACGAATAATGATTTATTTTGTTTTCTTTCAGGTACCTGGCGACGGGAAATACTTTTAAAGATATGCATTTCACATATTATCGTGGAAAATCTACAATAACAGGAATAATAAAATTTGTTTGTCGTATTGTATGGAACATTCTTAAAAGGTTGGAATTACCAAAAATTACAACAGAGCTGATGGAACAAATTGCTCAAGAGTATGAAAAAAAGACCAACTTTCCTAATTGTATAGGAGCGCTAGATGGAAAACACATTCGTATATTGAGCCCGGATCACAGTGGATCCCTATTTTTCAATTATAAAAATTATAATTCCATTGTTCTATTAGCACTTGTTGATACGAATTACAAATTTATATATGTCGATATAGGTGCATATGGTAAGGAATGTGACTCCACTGTTTTTCAGAACTCAAATCTATACGACTTATTAAAAAAAGGTCAATTATCTATACCTCCGCCAAAACCGTTACCTGGCTTTCAAAAAGAAATTCCTTTTGTCTTCGTGGCGGATGAAGGATTACCACTGACAAATAATATAATGCGCCCATATTCTGGGAAGTTTTTATCGATAGAAAAACGAGTTTTTAATTATCGTTTGAGCCGAGCCAGACGATATGTTGAGAGCGCTTTTGGCATACTCGCAAATAAATGGCGCATATTTCATCGACCCATTAATGTTTCTTACGATTTCACAATAGACATTATAAAAGCATGCTGTGTATTACACAACTTTGTATTGAATCGAGATGGCGCACAAACGTTTGAAGAAATGATTATTGACGATTCTTTGCAAATTTTACACGAAACAACACATGAAAGTAGAACAGGAGCTAACATAATCAGAAACGAATTTTGTAATTATTTTAATAGTAACATTGGAGGTCTTAGTTGGCAGTTAACAAAAATATAAATGTTTATAAGTACTTACCGAGTTTTGTTTTTTCAACACTATTTAACTCCTCAAAATTTGAATATAAACTTGTACACACTTCCCTCCATGCTTCTGTTTTTAAAAATTTGTCTTTGAATTGTGATATAGTTTTGTCCCAAAGGACGGGACGTTCGTAAATTAAAGATATCAGGTGGTCGACATCGTACTGCGCCATATCGCTTAAAAAACACGTGCAGGTCGTTCAAAGTATGGACACCGACTAAACGGCAAAGCGTTGTCGCATCGCAGATTTGTACGTTGCGGCAGCGCATCGGAAATTTCCACGATGCGTTGTGCGGCGTCGTTGATTTTTGCGATGCGACGCCGCAACGCACTGTTGTGGTGGCTGCTCAACCGGACTTTCCAGTGGGTGCCTTAAGCTACTGATACTGCACTTAGAGCCTCCAGCCAGTAGCAAGTAAATTATTCTAAATTAAAATTAAGCGAACGCTTGCTAAGGGCCCCCTGTGAGGTACGAACCTCGGCTTAGGGCGTCGATGGGGGGAGGATAGCAAGGGGACAGGCTGGATCAAAATTGGATTATCATCATGATTATTAGGCTGGGTATTTAAAGCTACGTGCTCAGCTGCAACAACTGCTGGCACCTCGTTTTCGAGCAAGGGTCGGGGAGGAGTATCATTTACTCGGGGGCACGGTCGCGATCGCAAAGGACCT
Source organism: Omphaloscelis lunosa (assembly GCA_916610215.1). NCBI lineage: Eukaryota > Metazoa > Arthropoda > Insecta > Lepidoptera > Noctuidae > Omphaloscelis > Omphaloscelis lunosa. The sequence goes on from OU744270.1 coordinate 8,628,133, forward strand.
CGGCAGCGAGGTCGGAATGACGGGAGGTGTTTGTGTTTGTGCACTGTACTAGTGGCCCTATTCTTCTCCTGGAGGAGGGTATGCGTTTTAGGAACTGGTGAATCGTGGGGATTTTACAGTCAAGATGGAGGATCTCGTTTCTGACATAAAAGGGGCTCCCGTGGCCTTACGAAGGAATCGGTTCTGTAAGGTTTGCATCCTATGGTTGGAATGGGGTTTGGCGTGAGCAAATACTGCACCCGCATAGGTCATGATGGGTCGAATGCACACTGTGTAAATTCGCAATTTGCACTTTAGTGACAATTTGCTGCGTGCACTCAGAACGAAATGGAGTCTGCCTAGAGCGAAAGCGGCTCCCCACCGAACCGTTTTTATGTGCTCAGAAAAGGAGAGTTGATGGTCGAGGATAAGACCAAGGTATTTGGCTCGCTTTTCCCAAGGGATCGGCTTGCCGAACAAGGTGATGGGTCGGGGTTGGGGGAGTTGTCTGGATCTCGGTTTTGAAAATAGAACCGCTTGACCTTGGTCGGGATTTACTTCAATTAGCCATTTCCTAAACCAGGCGCCAAGATTGTTGACAGCCCTTTGTAGGTTTAGGAGCATATTAGCGGAATTGCTTTTACAGATGATCGCTGTATTGTCTGCGAACAGTGCCAACTGCATCGATCTGTGTTTGGGGATATCACTAGTGAGTAGCATGGATACGAGGAGAGCTATTACTGAGCCCTGAGGGACTCCTGCCCTTATGGGGTGGGGGGAGGAAAGGGCTCCGTCGATACGGAAGCGAAAGGTGCGGTTCGACAAGAAGTCTCGTATGATGAGCACCAGACGAACTGGCACACCGAGTTCGCAAAGCTTATAAATTAAGCCGTTGCGCCAGACTTTGTAAAACGCTTTAACTATATCGAAGAAGACCGCACTCGTCTGCCGGCCTTGGGTGAGAGCACCGCTGACTAGACTCGACAATACGGTGTTCCTGATGCACGCTAGAGTGCTGAGTTCGAAAGCCGAACTGTTCGTTAGGGATGAGGCCCTTGGTCTCTGCAAAGTCTCTGAGACGCTTATAAATAAGCCTCTCATATGATTATGCCGAGAACCTTGAGCATACTGATGGGCCGGTAGCTGGAGGGCTCGTTTTTGGGCTTTCTGGGCTTTGGGATACCTATAACTGTGGCCTCTTTCCATGTGTGGAGAAAGATGTTATTGCTTAGAGCACCATCGAAGATGGTGGTCAGTAGCATAATTAAGTGGGCTGGGAAGTGTTGGACCAACCTATTGGTGAGTCCGTCTGAGCCGGGGGCTTTACGATTTTTAAGACCTTTGATAATCTCGTGTACCTAATCTGGTTTGTTGGGGGGCAGAGGAAAATCAGGCTCATCAACGGGAGGGAGGGAGGCTCTACGTTCAACTTCGGCGTCAATCTCATCGAGGTGAGCTTTGTCTACTGGTAGGTAGTTAGGAGAGCATTGAGCTTCTAGACTGTCGGCAAAGCACTCGGCTTTGTCGATTTCATCGAAGACGATGGTTTTGTCAGGGCGGACTAGAGGGGGCATTTGGGCTTTTTTCTTCAAAATATGGTCATTCGTCTTCAATTGTCTTCAAAATATGTTCCTTTCATGGCGAACGCAATATCGATTTTTACAATATCATTATATCTTTCATCATAGATCTATAATCATATATATGCTAGTGTAATACCCCCTAAATCTCACATTCTCACTTCACTTTTGTAACACTGTTTTCAACAGTCATCTGCTGTTATTACTGTCATTGTCAAGCTACTTTTGAAATTTATGTTGTTTACTGTTGCCTGAAAGTTTATTTATAGAGATGGGTAACTAGCCGAATTTTCAATAGCTTAGTGTAGTAAAGAATATACCCGTATTTTAGGTTTTATTTAACAAAATTCAACATAATGTTATAATGGCACATTAATCCTGACAATTCAGTTTCTTCTTTATTTAAGACGTTCAATGTTGAACGAGGAGTTTATAATATATTACTACATTCTCCTAGGCTTATTTATTGTGCCACGTAGTCAGCTAGATGAGCAGGCGGACGTCGTACTCTTTCAGAACGACGCAGAGTCTCTGGCGTGATGTTCTGTGGCTGGACCAATTCGTTCTGGGAATCTCGCTGGCCATCTGTGTTATGATCATCGCCATCGACTGCATCGATGAATTCGTCGTCATCATTGGAATCAGCTTCATCCGTTTCTAAAGATACTCCAGCAGGAGCTAGGTGTCGATTAGATACGACAACTTCTCTACCACTGCTCAAACGCATGCGAGAATGTTGAGGGTTACTTTCCAGAGTCTCTACTTCTTCAACCAGTGGATCATATTTGCTGGTTCGATTATGGTTTCGCATTAATACTTTTTCTGGGTCGTTTAGCCATGTAGGCATCGACTGACCACTTGAGGATCTCCTGGCGTGAGAGAACATCCGCTCATGGGGCGTGCTGTTTGTAGCCGTGCAAAGAAGTGACCTTACAGAATGCAGAGCCTGAGTTAAAACTGACTCCCATTTAGTTATAGGCAGATCTCGGCTTTTCAGAGCCAACTGTACTGTTCGCCAAATAATTCCGTTGTATCTCTCCGTTTGTCCATTACCCTGAGGATTGTAAGGTGTAGTGTAGCTCGTAGCAATGCCCTTCTGGTGAAGAAAGTCTTTCATCTCTTTTGAAAGAAAAGATGTACCACGATCTGAGTGTACGTAAGTTGGCATTCCAAATATAGAAAATAAATCAGTCAGTTTATTAATAACCGTGTTAGTACTCAAGTCTGCGCAGGGATATGCAAATGGGAATCGAGAATATTCGTCCACAATCGTAAGGATATATCGATTGTTCCCAGTGCCATCTGAGGGAAGTGGACCTTTAAAATCTTTCGATATTCTTTAGAATGGGGCCATCGCTTTTATTAGTTTTCCCATGTTTCGTTGAAATCGAGGCTTTACTTCAGCACATATAGAACAATTCGCAGTAATACGTTTTATCTCTTCAGTGGAGTAAGCTAAATTTTTGCTTCGAACCCAATGAAGCATTCTTGTTACTCCAGGATGACACAAGGTTTTATGCAGTTCTTTGAGTGCATTTTCTGAACTGTAAATAGAGGCTACTAATGGTGCATTGGCTCTTGATAAAGCATCAGCGGCTATATTTTCCTTTCCAGGGCGATAAACTATATCAAAATTGTATTCTGAAAGTTCTAATCGCCAACGTTGTATTTTGTCATTTTTAATTTTAGACGAATGCTGCTGATTGAACATAAATGCGACCGATTTTTGGTCAGTTATCAGTTTAAACTCTCGTCCGATGAGGAATTGTCTCCATTTCCGAAGACATTCGACTATAGCCGCGGCCTCCTTCTCGATGGCTGGGTGATTCCGCTCACTACTGTGAAGGCTTCTCGAGAAAAACGCAACTGGTCTGCCTTCTTGTGACAGAGTTCCCGCGATAGCATAGTCTGAAGCGTCTGTTTCAACAATAAATTGTATGTTATCATCAATTGCGTTTATTGCTGATCTGGCTATCTCTTGCTTTAGAGCATTAAAAGCATTTACTGCCTCAGAATCGAGAGGGAATGTACCTTGCGAAACGAGGGACTGAATTTTATGAGAGAATCTTGGCACATATTTAGAATAGTGAGCAAATAATCCCAATGCTCGCCGGAGCGATGCCGAGTCTGAAGGCAGAGGCAGCTCTAATAGTGGACGTAGACGATCCGGGTCGGGTTTAATAACTCCATTGTTTATAGTATATCCTAGAATACTTATCTCTTTCAATGAAAATTCGCTCTTGTCAAGATTCAGTGTAAGGTTATACCGTTTGGCAATATCAAGAAATCGCTGCAGTTTTTGATCGTGGTCAGCTTGAGTTGTTCCACAGACTGTTATGTCATCCAAATATGCGTATACTCCTTTAAATTCCTCTTTTGCAATTATATTATTGACAGTTCTTTGAAAAACCGCTACTCCGTTGGTAACCCCGAAAGGTATTCTACGAAATTGGTATAAATTACCTTCTGCTTGAAATGCTGTATAAGGTTTTTCTGTTTCGAGAATCGGAATCTGATGGTACGCACTTTTTAAGTCAATTTTGCTGTAGATTCTATGTTTGGCTACCTTAGAAACTATTTCTTCAATACTTGGTAAAGGATAAGCGTCTAGTTGCGTGTATCTATTTATTGTCTGAGAGTAGTCTATACACATCCTTTTTTTATGACTTTCATTTGTAGTTACAAGCACTTGTGCTCTCCATGGTGACGAACTAGGTTCTATAATTCCTTCAGCTAGTAATTTTCTTATTTCAGTACGAATAAACTGCATATCACCATCTGAGTATCTTCGTGACTTAACAGCTATTGGTTTGCAGTCTGGTAAGAGATTCGGGAATAAGCAGATTGGATCGATATTGGCTTGAGTTAGTGCACATAATTTCAATGGAGCTCCAGATCCGCCGAAATGCATTTCTAATGCATTATATTTCTTAAGAATATCATGACCAATTATGATATCCGTACATAAGTTCTCCATTATTAATAGGTCCACTTGAAAACTATGACCTTGCATATCGATATTGACAGAGCACATTGCGTCTACCTTTGTTTTTATATTTGAAGCTGCCATGCTGACATTTTGGTAGCATGAGCTCTTTTGTATATTATATTGACAAACTAGTCGACTGTCTATAAAACTAGCAGTACTCCCTGTATCAATCAATGCTCTGGCTGCAAATAATCCGTTTATTTTTATCGGTATCATAGCTTTATCGAGATCAGTTGTAGCGGCCACGATACATGATAACAATTTCTGCGACTCTGCATTTTCCATAAGTTTATTCGGTTCCTCTATAGCATTTGTAAAAGCACTCCGTTGTGGTGGCGCAGTCACTGCACTTTTGCATACTTTTGCAAAATGCCCCCTTTTTCCACATTTAAGGCAGGTTGTACTAGCAGCCGGACAGTTTTGCCGTGCGTGTCTCTTGTTTCCACAGAAATAGCATAGTTCTTGGATGTGTGTTCTCTGATTGTTAATGGGTACCGCATTAACAAAGGTACTAGTATTAGGTTGCTGGTAATCATCACTGTATATTCGCGCCATCTCTAGAGCGCGGGCCTGCTTGAATGCATCGTCTAATGTGAGAGTGCTATTTTCCAACAGTCTTTGACGAACTATGGACGACGAAAGACCTGATATGAAAGCATCTCTAATAAAATCACTCTCATTTTGTTCAGCGGTCACTTGTTTAAAATTGCATTCTTTTGAAAGCAGTTTCAAGGCTTGTAGACACTGGTCGATGGACTCACCTGGTTGTTGCGCTCGTTTTGCTAATCTGTGCCTGGAATATATTTCGTTAGGTGGCTTCAGAAATAATGCATCAAGTCTCTTTAGAGCAATATCGTAATCAGTGCAATCCTGTATGCGCATAAAAGTCGTAGGGGACAGATGATTCGTTAGTAATTGGAATTTAGTTTCTTTTGCAACAGTTTTCTTGTTCGTAGTTATAGATGTCAGAAAATTTTCGAATGTGCTTTTCCAATGTGTCCACTGAGGGGACAGATCTTGGCTTGAGGACGGGTCTCCGTCGAAACGTTCTGGTCGTAGATATTTTTCCATTTTGTTAAATAAATTGTAGTAAAGAATATACCCGTATTTTAGGTTTTATTTAACAAAATTCAACATAATGTTATAATGGCACATTAATCCTGACAATTCAGTTTCTTCTTTATTTAAGACGTTCAATGTTGACCGAGGAGTTTATAATATATTACTACACTTAGCTAGCCGGCTATTTTTGGTTGAATAACCAGCTAGCTACCCAGCTATTTTGGCTACTTGGCTATTGAATAAATGCTTCAATAGCGACTAGCGCTAGCCGCGGCGGCCGGCGGCGTAGCTGGCCGATCCGAGTTCGATCCTCGCCGCGTCGCGGCAACGAGTTTAGATAGTTGATAAAATTAATGTCATATTTTCGTTTTTTTATTACTTTATTTTATACTGTTATGTAAAGAAATGACTTCCCCTCGTAGGTCATACGTATTAATAATAAAAACATCGAAAACCTACAATAGCGTCATCTCTTTTTTTTGGATATGAACTAAAAAACTTTCACAGGGTACATCGACTCAACCTACAGATGTCGCGCTGCCCTGGACACAGAGTACATTATACTATACTGCCCTGGATGATTAAAACGATTTAAACCCAACTATACACTAAATTAGGTTTAAAATCATAAAGTTAACAATTACGACAAACGACATGCACTTGTATTTCACTCGCACGGGTGATTGAAAGTCAGTACGCCTAATTTGAATTTGACAACAGACGAATGTCGCGAACTTTTGTTTGTTTATTCAACATTTCAACGCGTTTCGATATTTTTCTGTTTATTTATGACGGTTTCAGTGTGTGAGTTGTACGTACTTTGTAAATATTGTAAATAATAAGTGTAAGTAAATGTAAATAATAGGTAATTTCTTGAACTTAGTGTTATAATTTTGATATAAACATGCCAGGCAGTGTTTGAACTTATTTTGAAAAAAATAATGTTACTAAAAAAGGACAATGTAAAAGTTTATTTAGTTACAAAAGCTCTACAGGCAATCTAGTAGCTCATTTAAAATCAAAACACGTATCTGCGTACGTTGAATTAAAGAATCTTAATAATTCAGCACCTACTCATGAGTCAGTCGCAGCGCGCGCACATACAGCTATTACAGCTATCGACACGCTATCGGTATCGGTTTACGTACGGCTAGCTAGTCATAGTCTAGCTAGCCGTAGCCGGAGTAGCCAATAGCCAGTCGTGAGTCGGCTACCCAGACGGCTGAACGAAATAGTTATAACTTGTCAGTTGTCGAGTTTGCCAGTAGCCAATAGCTAGCTATCGTGTTGACGGATACCATAGCCGTGGCTATTTTTTAAGTAGCCGTTATTTGGCTAGTTATTAGAATAGCTACCCATCTCTATTTATTTAGTAATAACGGTGCTTTTACATGGCGTTTAGAAACTAATAACCGAAATCATTTGAACTACTGCCTGAACTGTTTACGAGAGATATGTCTCTCTCGCCGCGCTGCTGCCGTCTTACCGTGATCCACAAAGTGCACACGATAATAAAATTACAAGTTTTATTCGCAATTCTATTAATCTTCGAATGCGAATTAATAGATTAGAGGTCATAATAATAATTCTAAACGAGCCACGCCAGTTATTTCTACGCCACAGTGTTTTTCAATATTATATATGTAAAGCTGCACTAAATAACTCTAAGAGATACGTTTTGAGTTCAAAGATGGAAAAACTGCCAATGTGTAGAATATGTTTAGTGGATAATGTTCGAATGTATGTAGTGGTGAACAGGAACTTGCACGAACTATATGAGAAGCTGACTGATAGTCCAGTAAGTTGATAAATAATAAATAAATAACCAATATCATAGGTTTTCAATACGAATCATACACGAGGATATAAATTCATATGAACTTTCAGTGGGTCTTCTTAGGGGCGGCTTTCATTCAGAGGGTTGTAGGTATTAGGGGTCTAGGGGTAAATGGAAATCACTGAGATCAGTGAAAGAAAACCATGTGAGGAAACCTGGACTTTATGCCACCAATCTGCCTTGAGCAAGTGTTAATCAATACTGATGCATTCTCCGTGTGAGGCGTATAGAGAACATTACTGACCATCAACTGTGTGCTTTACAATTTGTAAGAATTAAAGAAGTATTTTCTAAATTATAAACAAAATAGTGTAAGACAAGTTTTGTTGCAGTTTGTAACTGAAGACAGAAGACCGATTCTTGCTTGTTTCTTCTGCTGCACTAAACTAAAGCAATGCTGCCGATTGCTGAGACAATGTCTGGAAGCCGAAGAACAATTTGCTCAGATGATGAAGGAGAATTATGAGGTAATTATTCTTCAACAGAAATTAATTCTAATAATTTCTAATTTCAGTATAATTTGGAAGTAATTTCTCTTAAGGTCATATCTATTATGTCTGGATTTCACTCCAACCATAACATACTTTTGTAACAATAGCTTTTATCAAATGTAGGTGTTTAATAACATGTTATAAAGTCCACATAATACTGCTCCAACTTCTGTATGAAACTGGGATGTGGCAGTTTGAAAACGGTCCTCTCTCATGCCATCGCGAGCTGTGCATCAATAGCTTGTGCAGTGGTCGGTGAGGTTGATAGCATGGCTGACATTCGAGGCTTCATTGGACCTACTTAAGAGTCCTCACTTGTGGGGGCTCTTTTGACTTCTGGCGTATTTTCCTAACACTATAAATATCTTTTTACAGCCCAATCCTTTAGTAAACCAAGACTGCTTAGATTTTTTCAATGGGTTTATTAAATCTCCAATAGAGCACATAAATATAGTTGATGAATGTCAAACAGAAAGCATTACTATCAAAGAAGAATTACCAGCTGTTTGTGAGGAACTAGATGATATTATTGAGCCAAAGGAGGAACTTCATAGTGATGGTATGTTTTTAAGAACAAAAATAATATTATCAATAAATATATCTTAAAATAAAGATATAATCTATTTCTTTATAGTGATCAAAAATGTTTTGAAATACTTCAAAGTTGTGGTAGTGTTTAGTTTCATTTTACTTAACGGGAACCACATTATATTGTGGAATAAAACAAATATTCATAATAAACAATATACTCTTGACTATTTTTGTTTACTTACAGAGCTAGAACCAGATAACGTAGACTATAGCTGTCTAGATGTAGCAGATATACCACTACAACATTCTGAATCAGATTTAGAAGATGATGTTCTTTTAATGGAGTTTAAATCTAAAGTGGTAGAAGAAGTATCTAAGAAAAAACGAAGAGTCAGGGAGACGAAAAGTAAGTATTATACAGGATGACTTGTAATTCGACGTAGTCCTTCCAGGACGTGATAGTGTGACCAATTTGCAACAATTAAGTAAGCACCCCATAAAGCCTAGGCGAAAATACATGGGAAACGAGAAATTACGAATTTTTTGAATTTTTGAAAATTTCCCAGAATTGGTCACTAAATATCACTTTCTCATTGAATGGCCTTGCCACAAGAGAACTGCCTCGTTGGTCTAGTGGTCGCAAGCGCTGCTGCTGAGCATGAGGTCCTGGGTTCGATTCCCGGGTCGGGCAGTGTTATTGGGTTTTCTATCTGGAATTTCTCAGGAAAAGCCTGGAGTCTGGATTTGTGCCCGGTTGATGGCAATAGGCTCGCCCCCTATTACATAGAATTTAAAACATAACTGGCGAAATGTGGGTGTACTATAGGTACACCTCTGCCTAACCCCTCGGGCATTACAGGCGTGATGTTATGTTATGTTATGAATTCTGGGAAATTTTCAAAAATTCATAAAATTCGTTATTTCTCGAATCCCATGTATTGTATTTTTTCCTAGGCTTTCTGGGGTGCTTAATTGTTGCAAATGGGTCACAAGTTCTGGAAGGAATACGTCAAATTACAAGTCATCCTGTATAGTTAATCTATAGGTAAGCAAACAGGCCATCACCATCAAGTTGAAGAAACGAATATTTTGTTCTGAACGGATCCCAGTACAACATGATCCATGCTGTGAATCGATAAATAGGAATGATAATAAAGAGTAGGTACAGGTTATCAACACAATATCGTTAAGTAATAGTTATGGGTAAAATCAAAAGAAATGCCACTTCATCAATATTTTAAGTATGATATGTTGCCATTCCAGTGCCCTGCAATGCCGGGGCGATACCGCAGCATCGTCCTACATTACAAAGGCGAATGTGACGGCAGACCACAAACATCAGGCGATTGGCCAATCGCAATCATTTACGACCATAGACTTCTTATATGTTTCCTGTAATCTATGAGTAAAGAACCATTCTCTGTATTTTTTAAATGTTAGGCTCAGTATACGTAGTTTCGGAGATAAGGGGGGAATGGTCAATTTTCAAATATTTTCTTAAATATCTTTAAATGTATTTATTTTTCTTTTTCAAAAGAGTTATTTAACTTACCATATTCGTAAACACACTGGTGCAAAACCTTACAAATGTAATGTATGTCAGCGTAGTTTTAATCGAAAGAATAATTTAATAAACCATATTCGTATACACACTGGTGAAAAACCTTACAAGTGTGATGTATGTCTGCGTAGTTATAATTAAAAGAGTAGTTTAACGACATTCATATACCCACTGGTGAAAAAACCTTACAAGTATGATATATGTGACCGTAGCTTTAGTAAAAATAGTGATTTAAAAGTAACAGTTATGGATAAAATCAAAAGAAATGCTACTTCAACAATATTTTAAGAGTGAGACCACATGATATGTTGCCAGTGCCTTGCGATGCCGGGGCGGTGGCGCTGCATCGTCCTACATTATAAAGGCGAATGTGACGGCAGACCATAAACCTCAGGTGGTTGGGCAACCGCAATGAAATACCGCAGCGACAATACAGGTTTCTTTGTATCTGAATAAAAACGCTTCTATAGCTGGCAACATTGCCGCCTGCTACTATGGTCGAGCGGACGACTATAGACGGCATACTCACCAGTAGCTGTGCTGTGAGGGGTTTGTCACGAACAGAGCGATATAATCGTCGAAGTTATAACATCGTATTTGGAATTATAACAGCGGTTATTGTCAACCTTAACGTCGCTTCCGTCTGTTGTCTTCACACCTTTGGATATGTACCATAAATTAAGACATGCCACACAATGCGATGTGATGTGCTGTCGTGCGGCGGCGTAACGCACACGCAACGCCCGTGTTTTCTCACTCCTATACATATTTTATTTAGTTTTGATTTTTATAATAAATAACATGTAAAAAAAGCTAATAATACAAATAGTATTTTGTACTCTTTTCATTTCCATTTATCGTTTCACAGCATGGATAATTTCGTACGATACGTACATACCATTTGGGTGGTTCAGGATCGGTTCGGAACAAAATAAAAAAACTATCCACATTCCTAACGAATTCCACGTAATGGGATCGGATTGTTTGATCCGATCGTAATAAGCTTCGAGAGCGTTCCCTATGATGCCTCACGCCATAGAACTCCCAGACGCTTGATGATACCCAAGAACGCTAGACTGTACGATGCATATCGTCTATTCCATAAATATCTAATGAAAATGTTAACAAATGGATCAGAAAACGTACCTGTGAATGACAATTTGTGGTGCCGCTTACAAATTTAGTGCTTTGATTTGATTATTTGATACTTGAACCTGACATTATAATTTTCCACCTTAAACATGTTTTTCATTACTTTAGGTTACTTTATAACCTCAATTATCGGTTTGTTTAAACTTTGATTAGATAGTTTTCGAATAGAACACATGTCATGTCCACGTTAGTACATTTTTTTTTATTTATGTCTCTCTGGTGATTAAGTGTATTATTCAATGTCACCAGAAATTCCTCTTTTTCGGTTCTAGTGTGAATTATGCGAAGCGCTATTATTCTGATTCGTGTTCATGTCAATCTTCTTTCAACATATTTACCAGATTCTTAATCGCAGGGACGACCTTTGCGAAGAAACCGAAACTAGACACACGAAGAGCAAAACTAGAAGAAGCAATAATAACCGAGGAAACTAGAAAAGAAAAATCAGACTCGAAAGCTAGCTGCTCAACTCAAAGACATACGTCCAAACCTGGCACTTATTTCAATGACCCTTACAAATGTGATGTATGTCAACGTAGTTTTAGTCGCAAGAGTAACTTAACATACCATATTCGTATACACACTGGTGAAAAACCTTACAAGTGTGATGTATGTCAGCGAAGTTTTAATCAAAAGAGTAGTTTAACATACCATATTCGTATACACACTGGTGAAAAACCTTACAAGTGTGATGTATGTCAACGTAGTTTTAGTGCAAAGTGTCACTTAACAGACCATATTCTAATACACAGTGGTGAAAAACCTTACAAGTGTGATATATGTCAGCGTTGTTTTAATCGAAGGACTAGTTTAATAAACCATATTCGAATACACAGTGGTGTAAAACCTTACAAGTGTAATGTATGTCAGCGTAGTTTTAGAATGAAGGATAATTTATTGATACATATTCGAATACACACCGGTGAAAAACCTTATAAGTGTGTTGTATGTCAGAGTAGTTTTAGTCAAAAGAGTGTATTAACAAAACATATTCGTATACACACTGGTGAAAAACCTTACAAGTGTGTTAAATGTCGATGTAGTTTTAGTCGAAATTTTATGTTAACAAGACATATTCGTAAACACACTGGTGAATAAACCTTACAAGTGTGATATTCATGTGACCGTAGGTCCGTAGCTTTAGTGAAAAGGTTGTTTTAACAAAACATTATCTGGTGAAAAACCTTATAAGTATGATGTCGCTTTGGTACTATTACCACAAAGAAACCAGACTATTTATAAGTAACTGTCTTGGTTCGCGCGATGTTAACAGGATTAAAACTAGAGTATCTTCATACTTCATGTTAGCCTCATCGCATAGAACTGCTTAATTCCGTGGTAGGTTCAAATTCGCTGCCTTCAAACGACCTGCCACCTCCGTTTCGTGCTATAAAGACAGTTTGTACATTCAGAATTAAATTTAAACAGAACTTACTACTGCTTCAAAAGGATACCACACTTTGAACTTGCCCTTGATCTGCACGCAGCCGGCGAGCGTTTGGCAGCGATTATTCACGAAACCGACACAGCAGTTGATTCACATTGTTTTTGTTTTTTTGTTCGTTGTTCGTCATAGGTGGAATTTGATTTTTTTACTGTAATATTGTAGCATTATCAACCGTAATGTTTTTTTTCGACCCGGGCCTAGTCCTTATCGGACGGTGAGCTACCCATTGCTCACCTTCCGCAAGCCCGCGCCTACGGTGGCCGAAAATCGGCTTGCGATCCCCGCTGCCCTGGGCGTCTCCTCCTGCGGCGGCTAGGGGCGTGAGGGCGCGAAATTTGCCTCTCCTTGACGCGCTCCGCCTCCTCCTTAGCGAGCATTACCGCTTCGCAGAAGGAGGTGACGGCCTCCCATTTCCTCTCGCTCCGTACCATGGCCTGAACTAGGGCCGGACGCGAGAGATCGCCGCCGCCGATCGCCTCCACGAGGACACGGCGATGCTCCGCCCAAGCTGGGCAGACCTCCACCGTATGCTCCACCGTGTCCTCCGGGCGATCCACACAATGGTGACACCCGGGCGTTTCCTCCCGCCTTATCCTGTGCAGGAACCTCCCGAAACAGCCGTGCCCGGTGAGGACCTGTGTCAGGCGGAAGGTGAGGACGCCGTGGCGCCTCTCTAGCCACTCCTCAAAGAGGGGTCTCGCCGCAATTGTGGCGTGCCCAGCGCTGGGTTGAGACAATCGCACTCTCCATGACGCCATGAGATCCCGCCGGAGCTCTGTCCGCGGTGCCGCGATTTCTCGCGGCAGCGGAGTTAAGCCCCGGCGTTTCGCCTCCTTGCGCCACTCCCAAATGTGCGCGGACCTGCCGCGTATGTGTGCGGTGCCTGGACAGGAAACCTCCCCGTGTGCCCGTGGGCTGGATTTCCCTTATGAATACGTCCGGGGGGAAGGCCAGTTCTGTGAGCCTAAGGGGTCTCGTTGTCCATATGCCAATATCCTGTCGGAGGAACGCTCTAACGTGTACTCTGTAGAGAGCACACGTTGAGCAGCGTTTTGAGGAGGAGCGGGCTCGGCGTGCACTAACCCTGCCGTCGGGCAGGCAGGAGGAAACCCTTCTACCACCGTCGGTCTCGTAGCCCCGAAGACTGTCAAGGTCATGTCTCTAGCATTTGACGGGGGTCGAGGGTCTTGGCTTAACCGCCCGGGCCGCGAGGTAGAAAACCTCTTTAAAAAATCACCCCAAACCTCCAAGCGGCGGCGCACCGTGAGAGAGGTTGATAGCTTGGCTAATGGGTAGCTTAATTAGTCACTAGTGCGAACCACACATTTTGAGACAATATAAAGTTTAATACTCGTGGGAACAAATATGGAAAGGAACACAAACAAAAAACAGGAGGGGAGTGATGCGGGGTCGGAGTCCGACGCTGCATCCGGCGCGGAGAGCTATAGCCTGAGCTCGGAGCGCGAAGTGGTGGGGGCTGACGGGATCATCAGGAAGTTCCGGAAGCGCCCCCCATCGGGGGATGCTAAGTGGTCCTCCGCCGAGGACAGGCGGAAGTTGCACACCAGCTGGCGTGGTAGGGCCCGGCAAAAAGGTGTCGGGAGAGGGCTCACCACCATGAAGGGTGGTGAGCCGAGCCGGGCTAGTCCAGCCGAACTGACCCCACGAGCCGACGGACTCGCCACGGAGGGGCACCATCCTGGAGGGACCAGCAGCGGGGTGGTCCTCTCAGAGGCCATAAGTGGTGAGCCGGACGCCGCTGGCGACGGCTAAAACCCGGAGCAGATGGCCAGGTTTGCGGAGGTCGTGGCAGCCGCGATCAGGGGTGTGGCCTTGAAGAGGATCCAGTCTTCTAAAGACAAGGCCATACCCGCGGCCACGGCCTCTATTTTGGCGGCAGCGGAGGCCCTCCAGCTTAGCTTGGGCCTCCGTCGGATGAGATGTCCGAGATGCGGGCGGAGGTTGCCAAGCTGACAGCCGCCGTGGAGCTTCTCCGAAAGGAGAACGAGAGTCTCCGAGCAGACCTGGCTGTGCTGCGGGCAGCCCGCCCCTGGGAGGTTCCGCATGGGGGGGGAGCAGCATGGGCAGGCCCGGCCCGTGCCTGCTGAGCACCGGGTTCTGACCCTGGTGCGGCAGGAGATGGCCTCCCTGCGGAGAAGGTTCTCCGCTCTGTAGGCTATCGTCCTGCGCCCCCCGCTAGCGACGAGCCAACCGGCTTTGGTCCAACCAAAGGTGGCATCGTATGCCGCCACCTTATCTGCCGCGGCCAAACCGGGCCCGTCAAGGCAGACCAAGGGCGGGGCGACTGCGCAGGCGGCGAGGGCCCCGGCCCTGACGGCGAGGGCTCCGGCTCAGGCGGCGGCGAAACGGCCACCTCCGCCTCCTAAATCTTCTCCTCCGGCCGACGTCGGATGGCAGGTAGCCGGCGAGAAGAGGAAGGCTGGTAAGGCGGCAAGGACGGCCAAAAGAAAGGCGAGGCGGCAGCGGCGTAAGGAGCGAAGCGTCGCTGCTAGGCTCCGCGCCCCGAAGTCCGCGGCTGTAGTGGTAACACTGCAGCCGGAAGCGGAGAAGAGGGGTGTGTCCTACCAGGACGTGTTCGCCAAGGTGGACGCGGTAGTGATGTCCCTGGCATCACTGCAGACCCTATCAGAATACTAGTGCTGTGACACTCATTTTTGAATGTCTTAGCATCATGCTGAGATAGGAGTCTTCTGGTCTCTCACAAGACTTTCTGCTTTCATTTTACTTTTTATTTTATTTTTTTATTTATGTTTAGTTAGTTGTTCTAAACATGATAAGTTTAATTTGTGATCTTTTGTGCGAGTGGCATAAATATTTTTTCTTTCTTTCTTTTTTTATGTATGTCAGCATTGTTTTAGTGTAAAAGGTGATTTATTAAGACATATTCGATTTCGAATACACATTGGTGAAAAAATTTGGCAGTATAGTTTTAATCAAAAGAGTAATTTAAGACGCTGATATATGACAGTGACCTTGAGTTGTTAGCTTGCGTGTTCTGTACTGAGGTCACGCAACGCGTCGTACATCCAGCCAGTAATAGGACTCTCCCATCAAGGAGCGCTGTCCCAAATTAAACGCCTTAATAATTTATTATACATCAAACAAAAGGTATTTTAATAAAACACGTATACGTATATTGATCTTTTAGATCAATATTTAAATTATCTTTAAAATGGTGAAGGTTTCAGAAAAATATGCTTGACAGATTTTGCGTGATTCTCAGTTTTTTATCCGCGTTAGACATAACTTTACAAAGTAATTTCACCATGTAAAATAAGCAACAAAAAAAGGAAAAAGTTTTTTCAAAAGCAACAAACTCCTTTTTTTTCACATCTTATGAAATTATATTTCGCTTGAAACATTTTATTTTCGGCCAGTCTTTCCATAGTAGAAGTGGGCCCCTACCAAAAAAGATGATGGGCAGATTGGTACAACCCTCCATTAGCGATGACATGTATATGTATATCATTAGATGCGTATTTTTAATTGAATCAATATTTGTTATGGCAGCTTTCTTGAAATATTTGTCCGTTTGGAATCACAGACACCCGTATTGGGGAAAAAATATATTATGTTTTCAATTATTCTCTTAGGGACCGTTCAAGAATTATGTAAGCACTATAGGAGGGCGGAGGGGTCCATGCTTTGCTTATTTTTGATGATATGGGGGGTGGGGGGTCTAGATGGTAATTACCTCAGCGGTAATTATTTACTTTTATTTACACATATGGCAACCCACACATTGTCTATGCTTGAAAACGAAACGAATATATTTCTAGAATTATAACTGCTGCTCATGAATCAATAAAAAACAGAATATTTACATTAAAAGAAAAATGCATAACCTAATGTTTACGTAAGCATGGGAGGGGGGGGGGGGTAAGAGCTTTAATTATTTTTGCTGACAAGGGGCCTCCCCGTTGTCAGCAAAAGTAATTAAAGCTGGGGTAGGGGGTAGGTGGTAAATAATTGTAACAAATCTGCTTACGTAATACTTGAACGGCCCCTTACTATTTGGGGGAAAAATAACAACGATAATATTAATAATTATATCTTTTAGTTATTGCTTTTATTTTGATTGTAACAAGAACAAATATTTCGTTTTATGATAGACGACCGCGGGGAGTTCTCCTTCCTCCTTGAATCAATTGAAGCGGTGCAGGTGCGCAGCATACGCACAGAAATCAGTCGTTTATTGGTTTTGTTTGAGACCATTTCTTTATTTCGTTTTTTATTTTTATTCCCCACTCAACAACTTTGACTTGGCAATCTTCTCGGACACTGATACGTCATTATATTGTACACCCGGTTATTTTTTGGTCACTGTGCTCTCTTAACTGTTGAATTCGGCTGTCATAACGGAATATTGAACTCGGATAGTTGCAATGGAAGGTCATCGCAATTTTGTTATGTCCGACACATAACAAAATTGCGATGAGAGGGCTGTGCAGTTGGAAGATACCAGATACATGATTTGATGAATAATATTCCAAGTGAGCGATCAGGATTCGCTGCCTATATTCAACAACATGTAGTCTTGGAGGTTAGTTTTCATTATTATTCTAAAGATATGTAGCAAAAAGTACTTGATTATTTTTGATATCATTATGTCAGTAAACAGTAGTGTCATGAAGTGGCAATATGCTATATTCCACGTAGTGAATATACTTTTCACCTACTCAAATATATTTTTAACCGACTTCAAAAAAAAAGGAGGAGCTTCTCAGTTCGTCAATATATATATATATTTTATGTATGTTCCCCGATTTCTCGAAGACGGCTGAACCGATTTGAAAAAAATCTTTTTTGTTTGAAAGGGTATACTTCCAAGTTGGTCCCGTTGTTAATTGGTCACGATCTAATGACGGGATCTTGGAGAAATCGAGGGAATTCTTCAAATATTATAGGCACACCTATAGTGATTTGGGTGTTTTTTTATAGTATCTCGTGTAATTGCTCTCGAAAAGCACGATTTGGTAAAGTGTAACTGATAAATTACAAACCAAAACACTACAAAGTGCAAACATTTTTTTTTACCAAAATTACAACTTTAATTTCGGTCAGTGTCTTTGAATCAATCAGTATTTGAATTTTTTGCCACCGACTACCGAAATTAAAGTTATTTTACACTTTGTAGTTTGGAAGTCGGTTGTATTTTTTGAAGAAAGGTGTCCTTCTTCTCAAATTTCAATGTCAAAAGAATACCGAGTCGCAGCCACCATTAAAGAGAAAACATTTAGAAATAATAAAAGCACTCTATCTGCGCCTCTTGCTAAACTGGATTGTCCCCCTTTTGTTTACAAGTCTACTCCCAGTTCAAAAAAAGATGTAAAACAGTCAAAGAGAATAACAGCATCACGAATTCATGTAGAATGTGTTATATATTTGATAATCTATTTGATTAAGAGAATTTAACATGTTACCACCTCATGCTTGTGTTGACCATAACTTAATACCTTTTATAGATGATGTTATAGTAGTAGCTTGTGGTCTAATTAACATCCAGAATGTTTAAATAAAAAAATAGATTGATTAAATTTTGTTTTATTCATACATACATACATAAACTCACGCCTTCTTCCCATGGGGGTTGCAGAAACTACAGAACGCCACCAGCTATGATCCTTACATACTCCTTTTGCCTCGTTTACGTTCATACATCTGGTCATACACGCCTGCCGGTTGCGAGTACTACGCACCTGGCCTTTCTGAAGAACATCACCAATAAGGTCAGTATATGTCCTTCTAGGGCGTCCCCGACTGGCCTTTCCCTTCACATCAGCCTTGTAAATACGTTTTGTTAGTCGCCTTTCATTCATCCTCTCAACATTCCGAAATCATCTCAGCATACCCTTTTATTTTGTCACTACATCTTTTAAATCACACCGCTGTCTATCACATCATTCCTCAGCCTATCATTCATAGACAAACCACACATACCTCGCAAGGAATGCATTTCCACAGCATTTATTCTACTTTCAAGCTTGTTTTATTCATATTTATGTTTATTTACACAAAAGAGGAAAAATGGCATCACACCAAATTAAAGTACATTTTTCTATAAGATTTTCTCAATATTGTTTGTCATAGTCTACATCAACTATGTTGATATTTTTTTATTCTTTTCTTTTTTTTTTTTTCTTCTTTTTGTGGGCAAAATAAACGGTCCGTTTACTGTGTACTGGGCGAGTGTTCACTTACTCAGTAATAGGAAATAGACTGTAATAAGTATATATTTTATCTTGATTTTGTACTAGCAAATTACCAACACCCTGTTTTATTTGTATTTTTATGTGTTCTACTAACAACCCTACTTATTATTTGTTAAAAATGTATGGACGTATGTCTGAAAATAAGATATATTATTATTTTTTAATCTTTGACGTTTCTCGGGACCCTGGGGTCCCGGACCTTTGGAAGGCGTACGAGGGGCCGAAGCCAACTCGCAGAGGCCTCTTAAACTATTTTAAATGGAATGTGGCACCAACCGACGATTATCCCTGTATGCACTATACAAGTGCACCCAAGGACAACCCCCGGTTGGTGTAGGACTATTGCAGAACATGGAAACAAAGATATTGGACTATGGGTTTGGGTGGCTAAAATGTACTGGTTATTTGAAACTATGGAAGGACTATGGCCCCTGCCTGATCAATGTTTATATTTACACGGATAAAATGGCAGGGGGTGACTTGCACACTCAATAATGGGCCCCGAAAACGATCGCTAGCACAAAGTGTCGTAGCGACGAGGGGGCAACATGTCCTGAGGTGCTTAAGAGGAGTGGAGAGTTATTCCACGACTATCAGGACAATCCCGGAAGTACGGTCAAGATCCCTACCAGCATCTTACTGGAATACTTCCTTCCTCCGAGCACGTTTGCTCTTGCGAATCTCCACTCAAGCCAGCCAATAAAGGCAGGAGTGAGGTGGGAGCTCTGTTCCTGGTCAGTGTTCTCTCTAGCTGGCCAATAAAGGCAAGCCAGAGGTGAGGAACAAGACTTCTCCCGGGAGATAAGGTCCGTGGGGTCGCTACTGCCCAACAGCTCGCCACATGTTGCCCTGCGGGTTTCTGTATCTCTCTTGGCCAGACCTCCTCACCCTAGACCTGTTTCGTTAAAGCAAACTTTAACGGCACAGACCTAGAGTTCGGAGCGCGCAAGCCCCACCACGACGTCAACGTAGAGATACGGCGGTGGGGATATTATTATTATTTATTTGTCTTTGACACATCTCGGGACCCTGGGGTCCCGGACCTTTAGAAGGCGTACAAGGGGCCGAAGCCAACTCGCAGAGGCCCGTTATACGTTTTGAATGAAATGAGGCACCAACCGACGATTATCCCTGTTCGCGCTATGCAAGTGCACCCAAGGACAAACCCCGGTTGGTGCAAGACTTGTAGGATATGGAGACAAAGATATTGGATTATGGGTTTGGGTGGCTAAGTGAACTGGTTATCTAGAGCTATGGAAAGACTATGGCCCCTGCCCGACCAATATTTTATATAAAATACACAGGTAAAATGGCAGGGGGTGACTTGCACACTCAATAATGGGCCCCCGAAAACGGTCGCTAGCACAAAGTGTCGAAGCGACAAGGGGGCAACATGTCCTGAGGTGCTTATGAGGAGTGGAGAGGTATTCCACGGCTATCAGGACAATCCCGGAAGTACGGTCAAGATCCCTACCAGCATCTTATTGGAATACTTCCTTCCTCCGAGCACGTTTGCTCTTGCGAATCTCCACTCAAGCCAGCCAATTAAGGCAAGAATGAGGTGGGAGCTCCGTTCCTCGTCAGTGTTCACTCCAGCCGGCCAATAAAGGCAAGCCAGAGATGAGGAACAAGTCTTCTCCCGGGAGATAGGGTCCGTGGGGTTGCTACTGCCCAACAGCTCGCCACATGCTGCCCTGCGGGTTTTTGTATCTCTCTTGGTCTGGCTCCTCATCCCAGACCCGTTCCGGCAAAGTAAACTCTACCGGCACAGACCTAGAGTTCGGAGCGCGCAAGCCCCACCACGACGCCAACGTAGAGATACGGCGGTGGGGTTATTATTATTATTATTAAAATCGCTGTGAGCTACGAGAAAAGTGCCTTCGTTTTGTTAGAGAAATGCATCTGTATTGCAAATGTCTTTTGCTAGAATAAATTTGAGACTTTGCCCACTGAAGACTACTTTGAATTTTTCCACAATCCATACTAGTAGACGATGGGTCTACAGTGTGCCAGGCCAAGAAGGGACTGGCATGCTTACTGTGGAGGACAGAGGACTAATCAAGTAGCAATGAAAAAAACACGCGAACACTACTACAAGATTTATTGTCGGTATATCCACAGGTTTTAGTTATTACAGCTATTATTTCAAATATTATTACAATCGCTGGTTTCGGGCAAGGATGGCTACAGTTCACAATTCTATCTAAACGCGGTTAAAACTTACGAGACTAGTGCACTCTTTCGTGTCTGGAAGCGAACAGGGCCAGTACAATCGAAATGTGGGCGGAAAGAACTCGTTTACAATCAACTTCCGGTTCCAGAAACTTCTAGAACATTCAAGTAATCTCTACAGTGCTGCCTCGTAGTGTCAAGAGGCGACTACTACAACATTCATTCATAATATTACAATACTCATTCATAAAACAGCGCCTCCAGTGTCGAGTAGCGAGCATTCATTCATAATATTACAATGCTCATTCATAAAACAGCGCCTCCAGTGTCGAGTAGCGAGCATTAAATCGATATTTTCGCGTAAACTATTCAAATTCACTGCTTCCGCTACACGACAACAGAGGACGCTACTTGTGTATCAGTCACACTTACAGCCTCCTGAAAAATAAATAAAAAGGTAAAAAAACATTGATTCATGTAACTCATTCACATATTTTGCACTTTCATTACCTTTTTTTCTTAAAACTACTTTTGTACAACAATGTCTTACCTTTTATATGCTGCACAGTCTTCACATTGAATGGACAAGACAGTTTCTTCTGACTCATTACAAGTAGGGGTTACAGCATAATACTCGTGACAAACATTATGTTCAGGTGCTATCCGAGCTTTCATTTTACATATATCCCCCTCTCGTTTATCTTGAATATATCCGATTTTTTAAATTATTTTTTTAGGTAGGGCATCTCGTAGAGGTCAACCCTCTGAGATCATGCCTACTTAACCGGGCTTTCCTGTGGGTGCCTTAAGCTACTACACTTAAAACCTCCAGCCAGGGGTTATTCAACTATGCTAATTAAAATTAGGTGAACGCTCGCTAAAGGCACCCCTGTGGGGTACGAACCTTGGCTTAGGGCGTCAACCGGAGGGAGGACATTAAGGATGGGACGGGCTGGATCAAAGTTTTGATCATGATTATTAGTCGGGGAATTTAAAGCTACGTGCTCAGCTGCATCAACTGCTGGCACCTCGTTATCGAGCAAGCCATATCCGATTGCTGAATCGCCATATTATGATTCTCTCTGATCTATAAAAAAAAGACCTGTAAGTATTATAACCAAAAAGCATCCCATTTCGTTGTGCTCGAGATGTTCATCTCATAAAATAGTTCCGAAATGTTTTCAATATCCTAGTATTATGACAACATTCTATATCACAATGTAGATTTCGATCTTATGCTATTTGCTTTAGGTTAAGTTGCTTTAAATATAGCATCAACTTTAGGCAAATTATTCTATTGGGCCTTTACAAAACCGCTTTCAGTCATTTTTTTTCAAACACTTCTTCATTTTTATTTTATACTAGCTGCGCCCCGCGGTTTCACCCGCATAAGTCTCGATCCCGTAGGAATATCGGGATAAATAGTATCCTATGTCCTTCTCCGGGTCAAGTGCTATCCATATCCCAAATTTCATCCAAATCCATGCAGCCGTTTTAGCGTGATGCCGTGACCAAGGGAAATAGGGATTCATTTTTATATACATAGATAATTGGCATCTTGCAGGGCAACCTAGGAGGTTGTCGGCTGCTTAACCAGACTTTCCTGTGGCTGCCTCAATAAATTAAGGCCTCCAGCCAGGGCATAAAACTTAGAAACTAAGCGACTACACGCTAAGGGCACCCCCTGTGGGGTACGGACCTCGGCTTAGGGTGTCGCTGGTGTAGGACAGTAAGGGACAGGCTGGATGGGATGAATATTATTATTAGGGGAATTTAAAGCTACAGGTTCTACGGCGCGGGCTGGCTCGAGCAAGGGTCGGGGCGGCAATGGACGGGGACGTCGCGGCGGGCCACGGCGGTGAGGACGGAAGGACGGCGGTCGGTTTTTGTTTTTGGGTGCTAAAGTACTGGTTTCCCTACTACTCTCCTGGAGGAGGGTTGTGGGGTCTGGGAAAGTAAGAGTATGCCTTGGTCGGCGAATCTTACTTATGCGGGAGGGAGTGTAACGGGCGGCTGTCGCAATCAGGGGATTGGAGTGCTTTATAGCAGAGTCAAAGAATTATTTTAGTCATTTTGCGATCTAAGTGAAGATCCAAATTAAGGACATAGAAACGGGCTCCCGTAACCTTTCTAAGGAAACGGTTTTGGAGGGTCTGCATCCTATGGAGATGGCATGGATTACCGTGTGTGAAGACTACGCACGAGTTAAGGAACCCCAACCTCCCAATATTAGCTTTGTCAGACAATAAGTATTTACTAGATTATTATTTCCCAATTTCCCCACTGCGCGATCAGCATTTATAATTATCTAGAACATGCGTCAATCTGATCACGCTGTGCATGTACTACGTTAGCAATTAAGTTAGTATATAAGATCAATATTTTGTTAGATTTAATTAATTACTGTTTCGCTGTAACTCTGTCGGAATAAAGTTATTTTTAAATACTTCCGTTGTCGCTTACTTAATTGGCGCAGCCGGTAGGATCTCTGTAGTCAGTTTGCCGTGTATACAATTCTACGTGGAGTAGCCGACGTCCGTGTCTACGGTTTAGCAGAGATCGCCGAACAAATAAATTCATTAAGAAGCCACTTCGAGTTACGGAAGAGGACCAGCCACAGCAGTAATTCAGGGAGCATGGAGCTAGCTGCGGAATTGTGAGTAAATCTTTTTCACCTTCCTCTCAGCTCTTCCATCTATATCCCAACCTTGTAATAGTCTATGTGTTTGTGTATTATTAGGGATTGGACAACGCCGTGATAATATTTGCATAGATTTTAATTGTACTAATATTTTAGAGTAGTGATAGTTTAGTAGCACATTAGTGTGATTTTTTTTTTTCTCCGCGTTTGTTTCTTTCATAACTTTTCACAATGGAAAACGTAACCCGTGTCCCACAGGAATTGGTTAACATCATACCAATATTCAGCGGCGACACTAGAATGTTGCCTTTATTTATAAAAAAATGTGAATACATTTTGTCTACGTTCTTAGGAACCGCAGCCCAAAATGAATATTTATTTCATGTAGTAACAAGTAGGTTATCAGGCGAAGCAGCCAGTTTGGTAGGCGAAAGAGAAGCTATAGGTACGTGGGACGAGCTGAAGAAGTTGTTAAACCAACACTTCGGTGATCCACGCACAGAGGATTGTTTAGCAATGGAGTTAGAATCGTGTAGAATAAATAAGGGTGAAAGTTATTTAGATTTTTGCCATAGAATACAGCGGATGAGAAGTGTTTTATTTGCTAAAATATCAGAAACTATCATTGATGAATCTCTACGTAAGGCAAAGCAAATCATTTATAGTAACAGAGCAATGAATGCTTTCTTGTTTAATTTACCGCCATTTTTAGTTAGATTAGTTCGTTTGCGCGACGTCACAACGTTAGAGGATGCATTAAAAATAGTTTTAGAAGAACAAAACTTCCAGGCAGTCTATGAGTCGAAAACAAACGACAGACGTAATTTTAGCAGAAATAACAGACCCAATTTGCCTAATAACCAAAATGCAATTGAATCTAATAATCAAAAGAAAGATTCACATAGCATATCAAGTACACATGTACCGAATAGTGCTACAAACAGCACATCTACACCGAACAATTCGCATCAGCCCAGACATTATAAACAACATAATAATATTCAAAGAAATCAAGACAATTTTAATCGTACAAACAACAATAATGCGTCACCGCAGTCAAGTAGGTCATTTGTTCCGATTGCACAACCGAACCAACAGTTCGCGGCACATGCACCGAGCACGCCGTCTTTTGCAGCGCAAGCATCTACGTCGGGTGCGAATACTGATGTCACCATGCGTACTGCAAGTTCGCGACGTGTTAATTACATAAATAATTCTAATAATAATGAACAGAGTTCAAGTTATTCGTACAATGAGTGCCAAGAATTTTCTCCTGAAGAACCCGGGGCGGGAAATTTTTTGCATAACGGCCTCTACCCTAGAGAACGAATAAAAATAAATTGTAATAAACGCTTAAATTTACCACATATAGTTATACCAGAATTAAAGGCAGTTTTTATGATAGATACGGGGAGTGTTAGATCGTTTATAAGCCCGTATATAGCGAATAAATATTTTAAAAATTATTTACAGTATGAACCCTTCGAAGTTGTTAGCACTCACGCATCGAGTGTTCATGGTGAAACGGCTATTATTCCATTACCGGTTACCTTTGGAAGTCAAGAGTTCCATAAGTTTTATGTCTATAGTGTCGACGATAGGTATGATGGGTTAATAGGTAGCAATTTGCTGAAGCAATTACAGGCTAAGATTAATATGGAAAATCAGATATTACATTTAAAAAATACTGATATTCCTATCATATATATTCACCGCCTATGAGAGAGATATATAATCTACCATCTCGTAGTGAACTTAGAGTAAGACTCCCAGTCAACTTACTGTTCGGGGAACCTGTGTTAGATTTTAAGCAATTTACGGAAGGGATTCGAATGCCCGCCGCATTAGT
Organism: Omphaloscelis lunosa; assembly: GCA_916610215.1. Classification (NCBI taxonomy): domain Eukaryota; kingdom Metazoa; phylum Arthropoda; class Insecta; order Lepidoptera; family Noctuidae; genus Omphaloscelis; species Omphaloscelis lunosa. The sequence continues at coordinate 8,653,657 of OU744270.1, forward strand.
TACGTGTATTGAAGGCTATGCAACAACTGTTATTCAGAATTATAGCCATGAAAATAGAAAATTAGTAGTTACGGGACCTTTTCAAGTGGAACCATACATACAGGACCCATCTGTTAGTGTTAATTTCATAGATAATAATATAGAAGTGGACAGCTTGCTAACAAAGAATTTAGACAAATTACAGTTAGATCATATGAATTCAGAAGAACGAACGGTTATTGAGGGACTTTGTAAAGAATACAAAGATATATTTTATTGTGAAAATATTCCGTTAACCTTCACAAATCAGGTTAAACATAGAATAAGAACAAAAAATGAAGACCCAATAAACATTAAGGCACATAGATTGCCACCTATTCAAACAAAAGAGATCAGTAGTCAAGTCGAGAAAATGTTAAGGGATAACATTATCCAGGAATCTCATTCCCCCTGGAGTGCTCCCGTACATTTAGTGCCGAAAAAATTAGACGCGTCAGGCCAACAAAAATGGAGGATGGTAGTTGACTATAGACGGCTCAATGAAATCACAATTGATGATAAATACCCTTTGCCCAACATTAACGATTTATTTGACATGCTAGGTAATAGTACATACTTTACAACTCTCGACTTAGCTAGCGGGTACCATCAATTAGAGGTTCAGGAGAAAGATAGAGCTAAAACTGCGTTTAGCACACCTTCAGGTCATTATGAATTTAACAGAATGCCGTTTGGGTTAAAGACCGCACCCGCAACTTTTCAGCGAGCGATGGATAACGTCTTACGAGGCCTTCAAGGCTTACATTGCTTAATATATCTCGATGACGTCATTATTTTTTCTAAAAGCTTGCCTGAACATGTAGAAAAACTTAGAGCAGTTTTTGACCGCTTCCGTCAAACAAATTTAAAAGTTCAATTAGATAAGTCTCATTTTCTTAGAAAGGAAGTACTCTACCTAGGGCATACTATTACAAGTGAAGGTTTGAAACCAAATAATGATAAAATAGACGCTATTCTTAGGTATCCTATACCGGAAACGGTTACACAGATTAAAAGCTTTTTAGGACTAATCGGTTATTATAGGAAATTTATCAAAGATTTTGCCAAAATAACTAGACCATTAACAGCTTGTTTAAAGAAAGGTCGCAAAATTGTAATTAATGGGGAATATAAAGAATGTTTTGAGACATGTAAAAAGCTTTTAACAAATGCACCTTTGTTACAATTTCCTGACTTTAGTAAAACTTTTATTTTAACCACGGATGCATCCAATTTTGCGATCGGGGCTGTATTGTCACAAGGAACGATAGGCTCAGATAAGCCTGTAGCCTATGCTAGTAGAACCTTGAGCGACACAGAAGTAAAATATAGCACTATCGAGAAGGAACTTTTAGCCATAATATGGGCAGTTAAGCACTTTCGACCGTATTTGTATGGTAATAAGTTTACCATATTTACAGACCATAGACCATTAGCTTGGCTGTATTCATTGAAAGAGCCCAATAGTAAACTCACGCGATGGCGGTTAAGGTTAGAAGAATACGATTTCGAAATAAAATATAAGAAAGGCCCTCAAAACACGAATGCAGATGCTTTATCTAGGATTAAGATTAATGCAATTGACGACGATTTAGATTCAATATTCGTAAATATAGGAGATAGGCAGGAACGTATACAAAAAATTATAAAAAACGAATTGCAAGACCTCGAAACTCCAATAGAAACGATAGAACTTTCGGATTCTGATGATGGGGTCACTGCCAACTCAGTTTCAAATAGAGAACACGAAGGCATTCCTAGTTTAAACGAAGCTGTCGATACTAAACCAAAACAGATTTTAATTCATTCGTGGTTTAAAAATAAATTAGACGTAAAATATATTTCAAATAATAAACAAAAAATTCTCGAAGTTCACTTACCGACAAATAACGATATATTAGTTAAAGACTTTTTGAAAGAGTATATTGATCCAAAACATAAGTACTTTATATACTTCGAACACACATCTTTTAGAAAAACTTTTTCAAACATGGTAATTAAGTTATTTAAAAAGGATTCAGTTAAGTTAACCGAGTGTACAGAAAGAGTTATAAATTTGACAGGATCTGAAGAAGATCAAAAAGAAGTTATTTTAAAATACCACGACGGGAAAACATGCCATAGAGGTATTAAAGAAACTTTAACCAAACTTAAAAGACATTATTGGTGGGCAAACATGAAAGAGACAGTCACGGCAATCATAAATGCTTGCGAAACATGTAAACGCATGAAATATGATAGAAAGCCGATTAAACCCCACATTCAGTTAACACAAACCCAGGATGCCCCTTTTCAGGAAGCTTTTATGGATTTATTATATATTGAAGGGAAATATTATTTAACTATAGTGGATGCATTTAGTAAGATAGCACAAGCCATAGAGGTACCGAATAGGAGTACACCAGAGATAGTTAGGGCATTGATTAAATATTTCAGCATGTATGGTCTGCCTAGGAAAATTAGTTGCGATTCCGGTACAGAATTCAACAATACTTTGATTAAAGAAATGTTAAGCTTTTACAAAATTGAACTTCATATTGGGACGCCAAATAATCCCAGTTCAATGGCAATAGTAGAAAGGTTTCATTCTACCATTATTGAGATTTATCGTATAGCAAAATACGATAAAAGCGATTTAGATGCAGCATCAGTTATGACTTATGCCATCATGGCTTATAACAACACCATACATTCAGCAACAGATTTTACGCCTTTTGAACTAGTATTTGGCCACACTTATTCCGATAATGTATTTAACGTGGATAGAGAGAAGAACTTAACTCAGAAATTATTGTTAGATCATAGAAAACGCCTTAAAATACTCTATGAATTCATAACAGAAAAATTAGAATCAGATAAAATTAAAATAATTAACAAAAAAGGTGGCGAAACGACACCGGTACTCGAACCAGACGATAATATTTACATGAAAGACACTAGGACTAGAAAAGCTAAAGAAAAACCTCGATATGAAAAAGCGAAAGTAATAGGTGAAGTTGAAAGAAATATAGTCCCAGTAGAAGTAAAGAAAAGGAAAACTAGAGTAGCCTTAAAAAATGTAAAACGTCCTCCACAGATCGTGCCTGGTACTTCTGGTACTAGTGGTGCCAACACTCACGCTGGACCTCCAAAACCTCGGTCAGAATCCGGGGATAGCAGCGATAAAGCGGGGAGTAGCAGTGAAGAGGAATAGTTATTGGACAATATACAAAAGTGTAGATTTAGAATCATTACACTTACAAATAGATAATAATATTCGGGATTTTATTAACTTGAAAATTAAAATTAAGGAAAATAGTCTTAGTAACGAAACTATAGGAATAGAAAGCCAAATAGAATATCTTATTAAACTAACTAAGGATAGATTCTTTCAAATCTTACCTTTCCATTATAGAAATAAAAGAGCTCTGTTTAATCCATTAGGCTCACTTGTAAAAGCTATCACAGGAAATTTAGATGAAGACGATGCAATTAAATATGATAGAGAAATCCAAATGATACAGAACAAAGAGCATGTGGTCGAACGTAAAGTATCATCAATGCAAAAAGCTTTTGATAAATTAGTAAATGACTCTGAAATAATAAATTCAAATATTAAAAACTTGGGTTTACATACCAATGAAATGGAAAAATTAGTTGAACATGAGTTCAGGTTTAACAAACTTTTCCAAATATTAAATACTATGTATCAAATTTTAAATAACTTTCGGACCTGTTACGAAAACATACAAGAGATTGAAACGGCAATAGCCTTTAGCAAACTGAATACATTGCACCAATCCATTATAAATAGTACAGAATTATATAATACGTTAGAAGTCATTGCTAAACATGCTAGAACAATATACCCAGTAAGCAAACATAATTTAATAAAATTAGAACGTAATATCATACTTAAATCATATATAAATAACAACAAGTTAGTTTTTGTTTTAGAAGTTCCCCTAATAAATAACGAAACATATAATTATTACAAGGTTATACCCATCCCTATATTCCATTCTCCAAATACCTTTACAATAATACCCAAATATCCTTACCTGATGGTGAATAGATTGAAATACATGCCCGTGGTAAGCCCATGTACTGAGATTGAAAATGGAAAATTTCTTTGCGCTGAAACTAATTTAGCCCAGTTTCCAACCGAGACCTGCATTGAACAAATAATGCTGATGAAGAACAACTACAAAAACTGCATACAGAACCATATTGAAATAGAAAAAACTAAGATACAGAAAATAACCGACAACCAATGGTTGGTTTACTCAGAGGAAAATCTCATCATCACCGAGAATTGCAATACAGAAATCCTGAAGTACACTATTCTTGGGACCTACATCGTGACACCTGGACAACAATGCGAGACACAAATAGGCGAAGTCATCGTTGCCGCCACCACAAACACTACAGTTTCCAGTCTCCAGCTGACATTGATCCAGATGCCAGACCTACAACAGGACATTCAGAGAAGATCAAAGAAAGTGGATTTAAGAAATGTGGACTTCAGTGATGTGAAAGAAGTGTTACAAAGTGCAAAATTTAGTGAAATAGACGATACGACACAAACAGTGACAATAGAAATTAGTATATGGACCATCTTAGAGTATGTGGTTATTGTAATAGCAATAGTTATCTTTATAATGTATAAATTTCAGTTCATAAACTTTTGTCGAAATTCTCCGAAACCGTCTGCGACACCTTTGGATAATTTCTCTCTTAGGGAGGGAGGAGTTAAGGAACCCCAACCTACCAATATTAGCTTTGTCAGACAATAAGTATTTACTAGATTATTATTTCCCAATTTCCCCACTGCGCGATCAGCATTTATAATTATCTAGAACATGCGTCAATCTGATCACGCTGTGCATGTACTACGTTAGCAATTAAGTTAGTATATAAGATCAATATTTTGTTAGATTTAATTAATTACTGTTTCGCTGTAACTCTGTCGGAATAAAGTTATTTTTAAATACTTCCGTTGTCGCTTACTTAATTCACGCGTAGGTCATGATGGGGGCGGATGACCACGCTATAGATGCGCAATTTGCACTTGAGTGACAATTTTCTGCGTGCGGTCAATATGAATTGGAGCCTACTGAGAGCGAAAGCGGCGCGCGAACAAGCTGTCTTTATGTGCTCACTAAAGTTAAGGTGATGGTCAAGGATCACTCCTAGATATTTAGCTCGCTTTTCCTAAGGGATCGGCTTACCATTCATGGTGATCGGGCTGAAACACTTCTACAAAACACAATTACATTTTATTGTGTCGTAAACTTTGACGTCACATTCGCTCTGACCAATAGCCTCGCGTTTCAATTGTTTGAAATTCCCCACAGCACAGATAATATACTAGTACCCACAGTTTTTTTGCACTTTTTAAAAATTAATTTTTTGCTCAAAAAGAAATTATTATGAAAAATATTTATGGAGGCATAATTCTGAAGTAATATAGTTTATTAAAAAAATATTTGACCCTTATTTGAATTACATGCATATTCCCTATTCTAGTTGTACCTATATTCCCGTTGCTGCTAGAGTGTTGTTAGCACCTCGAAGGATATAATTGGGATGAGCTACCCGATTTTTGCAATGCTTCTCATAATTTTAGATACTGATGCCCAGTTAAGTGATGCTTGCGATATACTACGAGCAGCCATCAAACGTGGATCAGGGTTAGATTTTAGAGTACGAGGTGCCGTGATTAACGAGGAAATGCATTTTTGGATTGGACTTAATAGTGTTCAGTTCGATGTCATTTTAGAGCAAACTCCCTCACTGAGCAAAAGATGTAAGGATCCCAGAACTGCATTAGGCATATTATTGACGACACTTCATACAGGAGATTCCGATGAAAGACTTTCGACTTTCTTTAAGATGTCAAGAAGGAAACTGGGACGATTTTTATCTATTGCACGTGAATGCCAAGTGAAATATGACATATACCTATGTGATATTTCACTTGGGAGTGGATCACATCGACAGAAATTCTGTTTTGGAGAGAAACTTATTTGTTCCAAAAAACCTTTTTGGTAACGAAGATAACACCAAAGCTGTTATCATATGTGATGGAACTTATGTAATACATCCACAAAAGTAGCAACTTTTTATTTCAGAGGCTGTCGTACAGCTTACATAAATACCGGAACCTATTGAAGCCATTTTTAAATGTGTGCTCAGCAGTGGGGAGGCGTAGTAAAAAGGACAGAGGTAAGCCGGAAAAAAAAAAAAAAAAAAACAAAATTACGTCACTTCGGACTTTCGTCGTGGCCGCAAAAAGTTACTTCTTGTTTACAACAACATAATATCACGCCTTGTTTCCCCGAAGGGTTGGGCAGAGGTGTCCCTGAAATTGCCCCACTCCTTTTGCAAACAAGTACCATGTGGAGTCGTGATTGTTGAATTCGATTTTAGTTGTGTCAATTTTTTTTTAGCTTTAAGATTCTCATAGCCAAAAGTAAGGAATTTTAGTTCGGTGTACAAGAGAATCGGCACCAATGAGTTAAATTTTTAAATATAGTCCTCTGAGCTGAATCGCTACTAACTAAACACTTAACAGCTGAAACTCTGTAACCGTATGTGGACCAAACTAAAATAAAAGTTTATTAACCTAAGCCACTTGACCCACAGTGTTCTCGGAATGGAAATTTATACTTACCCTTTTTCTTGTCCGGTGATCGGGTCGCCCTATAAATGAGGCAAGTTTTTGTAAAGCTTGGGGGTAAAAAAAAGAATGTATTGGGAGGTGTGTTATTTTTATTGATTAGTGTGAAATATATATATTTATGAAAATAAAACAAAAATATTTTGAAATAATGGTTTATTTTTTAATAATTATTATAACGACTTTTGTACAATACCTAGACTCCCTAGAAAAAATTCGCTAACCCTGATTTCAAATTAAATTAAATATTTGAAAAAATAAAACTATATGATGGAGAGGGTATGTCTCTTTCATTATTAACAGCCATATTTTTACTACTGTGAGCGTACAATGGGTAGTGTTGGTTATTGCTCAATAGAAAAACCGTTTGAAGTTCAGATCACATTATAATTTACTATCAAATTAATCACACTACACAACTATACGGAACGCGCGACAGTTTCTAAACGTTTTCACTGCTTGACTGCCACCGATGAACTCGGCTGTTCTGCTCCGGCCGATTCGAGCGTTATGTTGTAGACTCTTTCAAGCACCGCTAGGCAGCGCTGGCGTCCCGATTAGTCAACTCAGTAACGTATTTCCGACATATACCTACATTATAAGCGTTTTTTTTTAATAATTTGCTTTATTTCAAGCATTTTTATATATAAATAGGTACATTGGTAACAGGGTGAGTTTCTGATATGGGGCAGTAAGAGCAGGTACATTCACCGTTGTCAGTACAAAAAAAATGGTCTAAAGACTGTCCTTAACTTTTTGAGATATATATTGATCTGCATTCGCAGATCTTGAAAACAATGTAGTCAGCAAAAAGCTGGGCAGTTTTCAGCAAAACTTTTTTGATGCCAATCGATCTTGTTTCTTATAAGGATCAAAAAACTATCGGACCTACTGAGGTTTGAGTACTAGAATAGTCAGAAATCGTAAAAACTTTTGTAGGAAATGAGACTCCTACCTACTTATTAACACAACATGTACTTACAGAATTATAATCATTAGAATCATTCAGACAACTATCCAAGTGCGATTTGTGTTCAAGTCATGATTTCATGAATATGTGATTCAATGGAACAAACCTGCCTCTACCTTTTATTAGGCATGCAAACATTATTATTGCCTTAACCGACATTCGCATGGACGTAATAAAATCGTGGCAGGATTTTATCGCTTACTGGATTTTGAACTCTCGGTTTTAAGCCGAGTGTTGAGAATCCAATGCGCTGTGATTTTTTTATGTATGTCCACCGATTTCTCCGTCAATTATGGACCGACTTTAAAAATTATTTTTTTGTTTGAAATGGTATGCTCTCAAGGTGGTCCCATATAAATCTTATTAACTTTGATTCCATAGTTTTTGAGTTGGGTTCAATAATACGTATTTTTTTCCCACTTAGTATATGGATGATATGATAAGTTCCTGTCACTGTTATTTACATAGCAAGTAGTGGTATTCAAATTTGTGTAGGGTAGGTACCACAACTATAAACTGGAAATAATTTTTTTTTACAAAAAAAAAAAAACAACCGACTTAAAAAAAAACACTACAAAGCAAAAATAACTTTAATTTCGGAAGTCGGTGGCAAAAAAAGAAAATTAAAAACCAAAGACACCAACTTCCGAAATTAAATATATTTTTCGCTTTGTAGTGTTTTTTTGGAAGTCGTATTTTTTTAAAAGTTTTTTCTATAAGTCGTCATCGCGGTAGTTGGCGTGGTATGGCTTTCAGCCATATCATCTTGCACACAGTCCATCTATCTGCCTAGCCTTTTCCGAACTATGTTGGGGTCGGCTTCCAGTGTTAACCGGTTGAACCAATATTTTACATGGAGCGACTGCATATCTGACCTTCACACTCCACAACCCAGTAACTGGGTAATACGATACCCCTTGGTACGTTTGGTTGTTAGTTTCGGGCTTCTGATGACCCGTAACGACACAATACACTAGGACATGAGGTTCACAATAGACATGTCAAATCTTAACATTAACATTTTCTTTAAAATGCTGTTGATCTATAATTATGTTTTTATGGAAAGAAGTTGTTTAACGCAGCTTTTGAACTTTCAGAAATCGTCACGCTAAAAAGTGTTAATACTTGCCACTGTCTTCTTCTAATTCAAAGAGAAAGATAGAGAGGTAGAGAGAGAGAACACCGGCAGCATGAAAGAAAAGAGTAAAGTGATTATAGTGTCGTGGGATAAAATTATACACTGCATGCCGAAGAGAAAGAGAGAGAAAGTGTGAAATTGGTCAAAATGAAAATCCGAGATCGAAAATTTTCAAATTTTTCATCATGGGTATCGTTTCCATGGTTTTCGAGGGTATTAAAGCCGATAGTGGTGTCGAAATATAAATCCAAGATGGTGGCTGCAAAAATGTTGTTTGTTTAATTAAATCATACGTTAGAAAGAACTTCGTTCATAACGGGGGTCCCCCGACCGCACACGTTTTTTTAAAATGTTTTTTTTTTATTTCTGTATCTAATGCAATTTTGAGATTCTGTTTCCTGAATATTGTATAAAAATAAGTAGGTAGTTATAACAATTTTAACATTATCAAAATTAATTATTACAATCCTCAAACTTACTTTTTTTTTTAACTTACACAAAAAATCTATTACTCTTCATAACAAACTAAACATTTCTGTTTCAGTCCATAAATTGCTATTTTACGTTTTAAAACCTTCCTATCAGTTTTATTAACAAAACCCTTGGGAGAAACAAACCATGTATTGCAAAGGAGGTAATTCATGTTGGGCTAAATTTTATTATAAGTGTCAGTAAAAAAAAATAGGCAGACATGGGGACTGCCGACAAACGTGAAAACTTAAAACTTTGGAATAGCTGCAGTTTTTTTTTAAAGTTATTTAAAGTAGGTATGAATAATTTAAAACATATTTATTTGTAAATTGAAATTATTAAAATAAGTCTGGTTTTTACATCTATTAGGACTCCAAGCAATACTTGTATACGGTTACGGTTTAAGACATTTATTTCTCAGAGAATACAATTCATTTATCATGAGAAATACAAGATAATCTTAAGGGACTGCCTCCGCTGCCGGCGCCGGCTCTCAAAAATAACGCCATTGGGAACCGGCATGACATTACTGCCGGCAGCCGAGATTAAAAACTTTGGCTGCCGGCACATTACATACTCTGTGCCAGCACCGTCGGCTCCCATATGAACACCGGCGGCGCGGCGTTTATGGAATCCTTTCCAGTATTCAGAACTCCAACTTACTAACCCTAACTAAAGTATTTTTTTCTATATATTCTAGTCGTTTTTGGCACTGGCCGGCCGCTGCCGCGGCACCGCTCACTTCGTTCGCTCGGCTCATGCGTAGGGGGTCACAGTTTTAACCTAAATTAACTTTTTTTCGAGTAAAAATATTTAACCGAATCTAACTAGTTCGGTTCCGAGTAAAAAAATAAAAGAAAGAAAACAAAACGTTTATTTGCGGTAAATATGTCGCAAAAAAGAGTTACTACACACACACTGGTACTTAGTACGTGATTATTGGAATATAGAAATCATTGATTATGGAAATATAATACTGGAAAAAAGAATGCTTTATTACATGTTTTATTAATCATGCCTACCCCGCCTATCCTAAAAGCCAAATTGCCAACCTCGTTTTCCGCTTTTTTCCCAAACTCAGCGCCGGCAGCAAACTCGGGAGCCGGCGCCGGCAGCGAAGGCACTCCCAAATATTTAACCTAATCTAACTACTTAGTTCGGTTCCGGGTACTTAGTACTGGATTATGGAAATCATGGAAATATAATACTGAAAAAAGTAATGCTTTATTACATGTCTTTTTAATTATGCCTACCCCGCCTATAGGCCAATGTGCTAAATTGCCAAACCCATTTTCCGCTTTTTTTTTCCAAACTCAGCGCCAGCAGTCAACTAAGTAATCGGTGCCGGCAGCCAATTCGGGAGCCGGCGTCGGCAGTGGAGGCACTCCCTAATCTTAATGCTAACTAAATACACGAACTTATGAAGAACAGTAGGTACTCGTAAATAATCTATTAATTAGTAGATGCACAATTTTTTTTTTGTGGGTAACAAGAAAAAGTGAGAGTACTATAAATTACATATCGTTTCTCGATGGCAAGTCAATAGCAATTTCACATTGCTATTACTTTAATAGTAGCAAACTGTCAATATATTTTTATTTGTTCATGTTTCAAAATGTTTAGATAGATTAGTACATAGATGTTTTTTATGCCGTGGTATGTATTTTAAATAAGTAATAATTTAATGTTGTGGAAAAAATAACACTGACTTTATAATTATGTAATTGATTTAAAATCGAGAAAAATGTTATAACTACATTTTCATATAGTTTATTTATTAATCAAATCATAATATGATTTTTGGTTCATATTGTTGTGGAACATAATTAATTTGTGATCATTGTGATTACCGTCATCATAATCTGAATGTGACTCTGGAATGTATAGTTCATTCCGTGTTGATATGTCAGTATAAATTGATGGGGGACATATTATGACACATTTCTTGTTTATGGGCCTTCCATAACTGTTTTTGAGGATTGATCTGTATGTAAATTAATCAACTTAGTAGCTCTTTCCTTATCTCTGTACCGCTGAGTGTTTTGTTTGTTCCATTCTTTACGATGTTTAATATTTTCCTCTTCTTCAACTGTGATTGTACGATGTTTAGTTTGTGAACTGATTATTGCATCTCTTTTTTTTTTATTCTCTCTATAGCGGCGACATTTAATTTTATTTTGGATACTCATTCGTTTTTTAATTTCATCAATTTCATGTTGATTCCTGCCATCATCACAGAACTTCGCTCCTTCATCGCCCTGTCTTTTTGTATGTAAATTAATCAACTCAGTAGCTCTTTTCTTATCTCTGTACCGCTGAGTTTTTTGTCTGTTATATTCTTTACGACGTTTAATCATTTCTTCTTCTTCAACTGTGATCGTAGTTTGTGAACTAACTATTGCATCTCTTTTTTTTAAATTCTCTCTATAGCGCCGACATTTCATTCTATTTTGGACACTCCTTCTTTTTTTATATTCATCAATTTTTCCTTCATCATCGCCCTGTCTTTTTCTTATACCACCGTCTGTAAAATTCTTCAACTTTTTTTTCTCGTCTGATCGACGATCTAAACGAATATAGAAAATGGATATTTTTAGAAACACTTGGTGACAAATGAGTAACTTCTATCTTGGATTTAGAACAAATTCTATTTAAGACAGTGGCTTGTTTACGACCAGTGAGATATGACTAGATTTAATATGTTTCCTCTGACGCCCCGTATCGTTCTAACTTACCCAGTAATATTTTGTGATTTACGCGATCGAATGCTTTCGACATTTCCATAAGAACTGCTGCAATTGGATTTTTGTCAACGTTACTAATAATTTCTGTAAATAATTCATAGACAGCTTTATTAATCATACATTAGGAAAGTAGGTAGATAGGTGAGGTAGGTAGGTAGAGTAGGTAGGTAAACAGGGTAGGTAGGTGCGCCTAAAATAAGTACTTAGTGCTACCAGTGTGAAGCCGGGCCGGGTATACCTAGTAAGTTTATAAATAATCATTTTGCAAAAAATAACAAAACACGTAGGCATTTTAGTTCTGACACATTATCCAATAAAAAATAATTTTGGAATTTTAATTTATTTAAAAAAGATATAAGGAGCTCACAAAAATAGTCTAGGTACTGAAGCTCTCATTACTCGTATTATGAGAGTTGTATTTATAAAGAAATGATTATTACAGACAACTGGCTAAAGGTGTTTGTTCTTGTGGTAAGTTGATTTCTGATAAAACTATATAAATTTACACGAAATTTTGCAGGTTACATTATGAATAGACAATAGACAATCTAACAACAGCGTTTTTTTGAGAGTCCTACCTAACATTAACTTAATATTCCAACTCAAACTTCATAGAGTTTTTTAGGGTTCCGTAGTCAACAAGGAACCTTTATAGTTTCGCCATGTCCGTCTGTCTGTCTGCCCGCGGCTTAGCTTAGTGACTCTTAGGGCTAGAAAGCTGTAATTTAAAAAATTTGGCATGGTTATAGATATTAATCACGCCGACAGTGGTTAATAAATCATGAAAAAATAAATTTTGGTACCTCCCCTACACGTAAAGTGGGGATGTATTTTTTTTTGTCGTCTGTGACATCACATGTCACAGACGGTGTCGGAAAGGTCGTTCAAAAATATTGTGGGTGTGTGAAAACCATTTTTAGATTCAGGTATAAAGATCATCCAACTTACATTTGCAGTTGGAATGCATGGGAGAAAATGTTTTATAACTACAATGTTAAGTTTGTTCTTGGGATAAATAACGACCGAACCCTTCATTAACCGACACGCACTTGGCCGGTTTTTATGAATTTGCATATTAAAAACGCATAAGTTTGTACCTAAACGTTCATCCTACTAATATTGAGTAGTTTAGTTTCTAATTAAAAAAAAAAATTAGGATAATACCTTTATTGACTTGAAATGATAACATATTCTTGAAGAGGGAACTAATCGATTATTCTTTACCCGAAAACCGGCCAAGTGCGTGCGGACCACCCACAATGAAGGGTTCCGTAGATAAGATGAATTTATCCCAAGAAAAAACTTAACATCGTAGTTGAAAAAGATGTTCTTCTATACATTCCAAGTGCAAATTTAAGTTTTTAGCCACAATATTAGAAGATTTACAATGTTATTTAAGACCATAGACTTATAGGTTTTCTTGTAATCTATAAGTATAGAACTATTTTCTTCTTTTTAGTAGGTTCGGAGACAAAGGGGGGGGGGGGAGGTTTCATTGGTAGATACGGAAACCCAAAAAGTTTTTATGAAGTCATTTCGTGTTAACATTACCCACAACGATGTAATAACTACTAAATGAATACACTGATAAACAAAATTTAACTTTATTTTTGTTTTATGAAGTTTCTAAACACATTCGCACGATGGAAGAGCGATACCAGGGTCGTTGGAATACAAATATGATAGCTGATTACTGCTGGAGCATTCAAATCAAGGCTGAAGTTTCGATTCACATAAACATAACATCATGCCTTGTTTCCCCGAAGGGTTGGGCGGAGGTGTCCCTGTAGCAAGTTCACCCACATTTCGCCAGTTATGTTTTAAGTCCCATGTAATAGGGGGGCGAGCCTATTGCCATCAACCGGGCACAAATCGACTCCAGGCTGGTACTGAGAAATTTCAGATAGAAAAACCCACTTTGCCCGACCTGGGAATCGAACCCAGGACCTCATGCTCAGCAGTAGCGCTTGCGACCACTAGACCAACAAGGCAGTCCAATCGAAACTCGATTCATGCAAAAAAATCTTATAAAAGAAAGTTTTTTTTTTTCATGGTGGATTAGAGAAACAATTATTTTTCCATTTTATTTTCGCAAAAAAATAACATGTTAATATTTCAAAAACTAGAGCTGCTAGAGAAAAACTGACAACAGATTTAGAATCAGCGTGGCAGCATCATGCAAAATCAGGTATGAAACTTCGTAAAACAAAATACTGCTTCCCAGTGATATTCATCCACTTACCGTCGATTACCCAAAACACTTGTTTTCAATAAAATTCTCAGGAGCACGCACTCGCGACCTTCAAACTAACTGTTACTACGACATACAGCGATGACGCGAATCCGCAAGTTTTTCCCCAACCAAAAATCGCTCAAAGCGCCTAAATAAAGTTTTCACTTAAAAAATTAAAAGAAGAAATTATTGCGGAATATTCTTTTTTTTTTGTTTGGCCTTTCTAATTTACCTCAAAAATGTATGGACGGTGAATGATGTCCTTTTGTGTAACACTTCATCCATTTCCCTTTCAAAGCAGTCATACAATCCTGAAGCGTCTGTACACACTTTAAAACAATAACTTTAAGCTAGTTACTCACTAAAATTAATGAGCCACCATTTACTCTACTGAACGAACTACCAACCTAGTGATTATTAAAAGTGGACAAGAACTGGTGGCTTTTAAGCCAATGTTCTGTCAGACAAAGCAATATCCATATTGTTAAAATTCTGTGTGCGATAAACAATGTGCCGTTTAAATCTTTAAATAAATTTCAGTAGTTTTAAAGTTTATGCTAAAAAGTTATTCGTGTTTATCACATTTGAAATATTTCTAGCCAGAGATTTCTTAGATCAACTTTATCACTAAAAGTACTTTGACAAATTTAAAATAAATATGGTTGTAAGCATTAATAGCTATAGCCTCTAGTAGTGTGACCGTCGGAGTACCAAGTCAAGGTCTCGAGTTCGAACCCACGCACCTCTGACTTTTCGGATTCTTGTGCGTATTGTATAATTATCACTTGCTTAAAAACGGTGAAGATAAACATCGCGAGGAAACCGGCATGCATGAGAGATATTATTCGACGGCATACGAAACCAACTCTGAGGCCCATAGGCGGCATGAAAACCCTGACACCAGTACCCTAATTACGTAATCCACTATCAATCACGATCTGAATTGAAACAGATTGCTAAACCATTGCTTCATAAATTGAAAAGAAAAAATCTGCTCTACAACATAAATAACGCAATGAAGTTTGTTAAACTGTCAAAATGAAACAGATTAGTCCTAATCCATTACAAAAATGTGTTACGTAATTAGGGTACTAGTTAGTCCCAAAACACACGAAAAAGAAAAGAACCAGTGTACATTAGAAGATGACTTTTTAAATGACAGAATTGGCTAAAACTACGCTTACTTACATTTTAAAGGTTGTTCACCAGTGTGTATACGAATATATTTTTTTCAATGACCATTTAGACGAAAACTACTCTTATATCACATTTAAAAGGTTCATCACCAGTGTTAATACGAATATGGTTTATTAAATCGCCCCTGTTACCAAAACTACGTCACACTTAGAAGGTTTTCGCCATGGTGTATACGAATATGTTTTGTTAAATGACTCTTTTGATTAAAATTACGCTCACATTTATCACACTTGTAAGGTTTTTCGCCAGTATGTATACGAATATGGTTTGTTAAACTACCCTTTTGAATAAAACTACGCTGACATACATCACACTGATAAGGTTTTTCGCCAGTGTGTATACGAATATGTTTTGTTAAATCATTATTTCGACTAAAACTACGTTGACATACATCACACTCAAAAGGTTTTTCGCCACTGTGTATACGAATATGATTTTTTAAAGTGCTATTTTCACTAAAACTACGCTCACATATATCACACTTGTAAGGTTTTTCACCAGTGTGTATACGAATATGTTTTGTTAAATCACTATTTCGACTAAAACTACGTTGACAGACATTACACTTATATGGTTTTTCGCCAATGTGTATACCAATATGTTTTGTTAAATGACTGTTTTGATTAAAACTACGCTTATCACATTTGTAAGGCTCTTTGTTATAAGTGCCAGGTTTGGAAGTACGTTTTTGAGTTGGCCGGATAACTTTCGAGTCTGAATTTTCTTTTTTCGTTTGCTCGAATGTTATTGCATCTTCTAGTTTTGGTTTCTTCACAACGGTCGCCCCTATGATTATAAATCTGGTAAGTACAATGTTGGAAGAAGAACGACATGCACACAAATCAAAATAATAATACTTTGCTTGATTCACACTAGAGATGTGCGCCGATCGGCATGGTGCAGACCACCGGTGATTACAGCCACGGCGCCGCCCCCGATGTTTTTTTTCGGTGTCATCGGCATCAATGTCAAAATATGTTATAGTCTAGATTTATGTATAATGCAAATATACACTAGTCAACTAAACACTAGAAATGTCAAAATACAAGCTTATTGGTTTTTTTTGACGTAGTTAGTTGTTTATGCAAATTTAATAAAAAATCATTTTTATATGAGCATAATTTATATAGCAGGCACGACGCACTGGTTGAATGCCTTAGTTTTGAAAAATTGTGGTATGGGCGAAAAGAAGACTTGACACAGTTTTCCAAGCGCTTCTTGGATGAAAAGAGAATTTTGTTATAGTGGTTTGATTTTAATGGTACTTTTATTTTTACTATTCACGCTGATTACGCCGATGACGCCGCCGCCGCCGGCAGATTAAACGTCAGACGCCGCCGTCGGTAAAAAAAAAACATCGGCGCACACCTCTAATTCACACTGGGACCGAAAAGGAGGAATTTCTGATGACATTTAATAAATACACACACAAGTCTGTTCCAAAACTATCATCAAAGTTCAAACAAACCCTGTTCAAGTGAATTATTAATCATTATCTGTATTTAGAAGGTTTCAACTTCATATCTTACCACCTTTTCCAACGAAAACTGTTGGAAAAACTGGCAATTGAATATTGTTATTCAAGCAATCATTATTATTATCTAATCTTATGTCACATAACCATGACATAACCACGCGTGGGTCAATCGAGGTGTATCGGTTAAAATGAAATTGAAACATCAACGAAGAAAACTGAGGTTATAAAAAACATCAATTATTAAATGAAAACATCGTCAAGGTGATAAAAAACATTGAAATTATTATGTACAGGTACTATCTTCGAGTATATAACACTGGAGAATCCTTACGAATCCTCTGTAAAAGTACGAGAACAAAAGCTCTAGCACAGTCATAAAAACTACTTTCGGATCGATTCTTAAATTGATAAAAAAATCAAATTAAATTTTAATTGAAATTTGTATGATTTATATTGTAAAAAAAATTAAGTTCTAACGCACATCGTTGATCGTTTTCGAGGCGCGCGTTTCTCAGTGCTCCGTGAAAATGCCTGGTTGTGCTGTTAAAACTTGTAGAAAGCGTTGAAATACAACAAACTGCCCCGCCACGTCTGTGTGTCTGTCTGAACGCGATGAACTCAAAAACTACCAAACGGATTTTCAAACGGTTTTCACCAATGGACGGAGTATTCATTAAAGTTTTGTGTAAACTGGCTGAAATTTTATTAAATTGGGCATTTAATTTAGATTAAAATATGCCTTGATATCTTATCAATTAAATGAATAGAAAATATCACAGCTTCAGAACAATGTATAACTACATAATTATGGTTGACGACAACACGGGCGCATTGGTATTAGTCAATGACATTTCCTCGGCTATTAGATTTGTAATTCTGGTAGTTTGTTCTCGTGGGATATTATTCGAAATCCACGCAGGCGAAGCAGCAGGCAAAAACTAGTTATTTAAATATTACTAAAACAAAATAGAAAAATACTATTAAAAATATAAGGAATGACATTTCTTGCCAAGAATTTGAACCTCCTATCTTATGCACGGCAGGCGGTATTCAAACCTCCTGTCTATTTAGACAAAGAATAACTTTTTGTAAATGTTAACCCTATTCACTAAAACAATACATTAATTATAATGAAATATATTTGCAAAACACTAAAACCAATTTGGGCCTATCATGGATTTGAACGCACATGTCTTTTGGGGGAGTAACTACTTAATGAAGCTGTGTGTACTACAACATATTTTTATTTTATTTAATAGTTGTTATTATTATTAAAATTTAACTTTTCTATGCATCGGCTGTTTTATTTCTGGCAAAATTCCGAATGATAAACGATATCGATAAAAAAAAATGGCACGGACTTCTCTTTCCGGGCTCGAAAAAAACAATGGCTATTATTCTTTTTGTAGTAGCTACCGCGTCCCCCGCCAAAAGTGACGGACTTTTTTGTTCGGAATATTGCGCTTATGGCTTTTCCAGTGTTATATACTCAAGGGTAATATGGATAAAAGGATAGTTTACGACAGGAAATAAATATGGCGACGGTTGGCAGTTGGTCTGACAAGGCGCTATAGATGTTTCATATAAAAAATGTGATAGAATTTTTAGTTTAACACAACATCACGCCTTGTTTCCCCGAAGGGTTGGCAGAGGTGTCCCTGTAGCAGGTTAACCCACATTTCGCCAGTTATGTTTTAAGTCCCATGTAATAGGGGGCGAGTCTATTGCCATCAACCGGGCACAAATCCAGACTCCAGAAATTTCAGATAGAAAGACCTAATAACACTTTGCCCGACCCGGGAATCGAACCCAGGACCTCATGCTCAGCAGTAGCGCTTGCGACCAAAAGACCAACGAGGCAGTCCATTTTTTGGTTTAAACATTCAAATAATCAAATCAAAACACTCAATATGCAAGGGGCACCCCAAATTGTCATACACAGGTACTTTGTCAGATCCATTTGTTTACATTTACATTATATACTTTTGGAATAGACTATAGACATACCACGGCCACTACTAGCGTTCTTGGCTATCATCGAGCGCCCCGAACGATCTGCGGCGTGACACGTCATAGGGCGTTTTTTCGAGGCTTATTCCAATCGGATAAAATAATCCGAATGCACTTTATGGGATTCGTTAGGTATGTGGATTACTTAAAGAAAGTTTATCCCAAGAACAAACTTGACATTGCAGTTGAAAAACATTTTCTCCCATACATTCCAACTGCAAATGTAACTTTGGACATTATATACTGCATTATTGATATAATTTCATTTTACCCAATTTTATATGGTATAATGAACTTTTTCTATAATGCACATTTGAATTTATATTCAATTAGTATAATATTCAGCCATCCTTTGTTCAGACGCGTGTATTTTTGCTTTCTTTTTCGGTCAATAATGGATACTACACCTCAGGAAGCAGGTATAAAACTTACAACTACCAAATTTATACCTATAATAATCAAATTTATACCTATAATAATCAAATTTATACCTATAACTTCGACAGTTGTAAGTTTTATACTTTTTGAGAAAATCGAATCAGAGTTCCAAAGTAGCGAGTGGCCCGGTTTCTTTGCTGTCCAGTGTATAAGGGGAACGGTCAATTTTCATCAATTTTCTTAAATAACTTTAAAATCTTTTATTTTAAAATTGTATTTCATATGTCACACTGAATAGGGTGCATTTTTTTTTTATTCCGTAGATAACAAGGAACTCTTATATTTTCGCCATTTCCGTTTGTTTATCTGTCTGTCCGCGGCTTAGCTCTGAGACTCCTAGTACTAGAAATCTGTAATTTGGCCCTACCCATACATATTAATCATGCCAACAAACTGGGAATATAAAATCATGTTTTTTTTTTTGTGTACCACCCCTACTCGTAAAGTGGGGGTGTTTTTGTTTTTTTTTGTTTATCCATGTTGTGTTGTGTCGTTGGAAAGGTCGTTCGAAATATTGTGGATGTGTGAAAACCATTTTTTTGATTCAGGGATCCGTTTGCGAAATATTAAGCTTTAAAGTATTATTTTTTGTTAGACTCAAAGTCAAATCATTTATTTCAAATAGGCCCTTAGATATAAATAGAATTGATTCTAGTCGCCCCTTCCAAAAGGTAGTTTTCCGACATGCGGCAAACGTATCCGGCCCAGTCCCATATGAGCTTGGCTGCCTTTTGGGTGACGTCAGCGATTTCTGTCTTGAGTGCAGTATCGTGTTCCGTATTCGGTTGGTAAGTCGAACTCCAAGGATACTGCGCTCCATCGCTCGCTGGCAAAGTTCGAGCCCGGTCCTCTGTTGAACTGTGAAAGACCACGAAATAATCCAATTATTACTGAAAATATAAAAGTTATTGCTATTTAAAAATCACATTTTTAGTACCAAAATTACCCCAAATTCATTAAAAATGAATATATGTCATAATATGATAATAACAGATAGTATAATAATATCACATGAAATAACTTTCACAGGATGTAATTTTCAGGAATATACGGGAAATCTCAAATATCAGGAAAAATACTGTTATAACCTCATCTAACCCAAATGAGTCACCAACAATAGAGGGGATCTGGCGTTAATGGTCACTGTTCTAACGTAACCCAAATGACAACGTTTCTAAATTATATTAAACGTTACTTATAGATTTAGAACTGAATATTATACTAATTGAATATAAATTCAAATGTGCATTATAGAAAAAGTTCATTATACCATATAAAATTGGGTAAAATGAAATTATATCAATAATGCAGTATATAATGTCCAAAGTTACATTTGCAGTTGGAATGTATGGGAGAAAATGTTTTTCAACTGCAATGTCAAGTTTGTTCTTGGGATAAACTTTCTTTAAGTAATCCACATACCTAACGAATCCCATAAAGTGCATTCGGATTATTTTATCCGATTGGAATAAGCCTCGAAAAAACGCCCTATGACGTGTCACGCCGCAGATCGTTCGGGGCGCTCGATGATAGCCAAGAACGCTAGTAGTGGCCGTGGTATGTCTATAGTCTATTCCAAAAGTATATAATGTAAATGTAAACAAATGGATCTGACAAAGTACCTGTGTATGACAATTTGGGGTGCCCCTTGCATATTGAGTGTTTTGATTTGATTATTTGAATGTTTAAACCAAAAAATGGACTGCCTCGTTGGTCTTTTGGTCGCAAGCGCTACTGCTGAGCATGAGGTCCTGGGTTCGATTCCCGGGTCGGGCAAAGTGTTATTAGGTCTTTCTATCTGAAATTTCTGGAGTCTGGATTTGTGCCCGGTTGATGGCAATAGACTCGCCCCCTATTACATGGGACTTAAAACATAACTGGCGAAATGTGGGTTAACCTGCTACAGGGACACCTCTGCCAACCCTTCGGGGAAACAAGGCGTGATGTTGTGTTAAACTAAAAATTCTATCACATTTTTTATATGAAACATCTAGCGCCTTGTCAGACCAACTGCCAACCGTCGCCATATTTATTTCCTGTCGTAAACTATCCTTTTATCCATATTACCCTTGAGTATATAACACTGGAAAAGCCATAAGCTCAATATTCCGAACAAAAATGTCTGTCACTTTTGGCGGGGGACGCGGTAGCTACTACAAAAAGAATAATAGCCATTGTTTTTTTCGAGCCCGGAAAGAGAAGTCCGTGCCATTTTTTTTTATCGATATCGTTTATCATTCGGAATTTTGCCAGAAATAAAACAGCCGATGCATAGAAAAGTTAAATTTTAATAATAATAACAACTATTAAATAAAATAAAAATATGTTGTAGTACACACAGCTTCATTAAGTAGTTACTCCCCCAAAAGACATGTGCGTTCAAATCCATGATAGGCCCAAATTGGTTTTAGTGTTTTGCAAATATATTTCATTATAATTAATGTATTGTTTTAGTGAATAGGGTTAACATTTACAAAAAGTTATTCTTTGTCTAAATAGACAGGAGGTTTGAATACCGCCTGCCGTGCATAAGATAGGAGGTTCAAATTCTTGGCAAGAAATGTCATTCCTTATATTTTTAATAGTATTTTTCTATTTTGTTTTAGTAATATTTAAATAACTAGTTTTTGCCTGCTGCTTCGCCTGCGTGGATTTCGAATAATATCCCACGAGAACAAACTACCAGAATTACAAATCTAATAGCCGAGGAAATGTCATTGACTAATACCAATGCGCCCGTGTTGTCGTCAACCATAATTATGTAGTTATACATTGTTCTGAAGCTGTGATATTTTCTATTCATTTAATTGATAAGATATCAAGGCATATTTTAATCTAAATTAAATGCCCAATTTAATAAAATTTCAGCCAGTTTACACAAAACTTTAATGAATACTCCGTCCATTGGTGAAAACCGTTTGAAAATCCGTTTGGTAGTTTTTGAGTTCATCGCGTTCAGACAGACACACAGACGTGGCGGGGCAGTTTGTTGTATTTCAACGCTTTCTACAAGTTTTAACAGCACAACCAGGCATTTTCACGGAGCACTGAGAAACGCGCGCCTCGAAAACGATCAACGATGTGCGTTAGAACTTAATTTTTTTTACAATATAAATCATACAAATTTCAATTAAAATTTAATTTGATTTTTTTATCAATTTAAGAATCGATCCGAAAGTAGTTTTTATGACTGTGCTAGAGCTTTTGTTCTCGTACTTTTACAGAGGATTCGTAAGGATTCTCCAGTGTTATATACTCGAAGATAGTACCTGTACATAATAATTTCAATGTTTTTTATCACCTTGACGATGTTTTCATTTAATAATTGATGTTTTTTATAACCTCAGTTTTCTTCGTTGATGTTTCAATTTCATTTTAACCGATACACCTCGATTGACCCACGCGTGGTTATGTCATGGTTATGTGACATAAGATTAGATAATAATAATGATTGCTTGAATAACAATATTCAATTGCCAGTTTTTCCAACAGTTTTCGTTGGAAAAGGTGGTAAGATATGAAGTTGAAACCTTCTAAATACAGATAATGATTAATAATTCACTTGAACAGGGTTTGTTTGAACTTTGATGATAGTTTTGGAACAGACTTGTGTGTGTATTTATTAAATGTCATCAGAAATTCCTCCTTTTCGGTCCCAGTGTGAATTAGAGGTGTGCGCCGATGTTTTTTTTTTACCGACGGCGGCGTCTGACGTTTAATCTGCCGGCGGCGGCGGCGTCATCGGCGTAATCAGCGTGAATAGTAAAAATAAAAGTACCATTAAAATCAAACCACTATAACAAAATTCTCTTTTCATCCAAGAAGCGCTTGGAAAACTGTGTCAAGTCTTCTTTTCGCCCATACCACAATTTTTCAAAACTAAGGCATTCAACCAGTGCGTCGTGCCTGCTATATAAATTATGCTCATATAAAAATGATTTTTTATTAAATTTGCATAAACAACTAACTACGTCAAAAAAAACCAATAAGCTTGTATTTTGACATTTCTAGTGTTTAGTTGACTAGTGTATATTTGCATTATACATAAATCTAGACTATAACATATTTTGACATTGATGCCGATGACACCGAAAAAAAACATCGGGGGCGGCGCCGTGGCTGTAATCACCGGTGGTCTGCACCATGCCGATCGGCGCACATCTCTAGTGTGAATCAAGCAAAGTATTATTATTTTGATTTGTGTGCATGTCGTTCTTCTTCCAACATTGTACTTACCAGATTTATAATCATAGGGGCGACCGTTGTGAAGAAACCAAAACTAGAAGATGCAATAACATTCGAGCAAACGAAAAAAGAAAATTCAGACTCGAAAGTTATCCGGCCAACTCAAAAACGTACTTCCAAACCTGGCACTTATAACAAAGAGCCTTACAAATGTGATAAGCGTAGTTTTAATCAAAACAGTCATTTAACAAAACATATTGGTATACACATTGGCGAAAAACCATATAAGTGTAATGTCTGTCAACGTAGTTTTAGTCGAAATAGTGATTTAACAAAACATATTCGTATACACACTGGTGAAAAACCTTACAAGTGTGATATATGTGAGCGTAGTTTTAGTGAAAATAGCACTTTAAAAAATCATATTCGTATACACAGTGGCGAAAAACCTTTTGAGTGTGATGTATGTCAACGTAGTTTTAGTCGAAATAATGATTTAACAAAACATATTCGTATACACACTGGCGAAAAACCTTATCAGTGTGATGTATGTCAGCGTAGTTTTATTCAAAAGGGTAGTTTAACAAACCATATTCGTATACATACTGGCGAAAAACCTTACAAGTGTGATAAATGTGAGCGTAATTTTAATCAAAAGAGTCATTTAACAAAACATATTCGTATACACCATGGCGAAAACCTTCTAAGTGTGACGTAGTTTTGGTAACAGGGGCGATTTAATAAACCATATTCGTATTAACACTGGTGATGAACCTTTTAAATGTGATATAAGAGTAGTTTTCGTCTAAATGGTCATTGAAAAAAATATATTCGTATACACACTGGTGAACAACCTTTAAAATGTAAGTAAGCGTAGTTTTAGCCAATTCTGTCATTTAAAAAGTCATCTTCTAATGTACACTGGTTCTTTTCTTTTTCGTGTGTTTTGGGACTAACTAGTACCCTAATTACGTAACACATTTTTGTAATGGATTAGGACTAATCTGTTTCATTTTGACAGTTTAACAAACTTCATTGCGTTATTTATGTTGTAGAGCAGATTTTTTTCTTTTCAATTTATGAAGCAATGGTTTAGCAATCTGTTTCAATTCAGATCGTGATTGATAGTGGATTACGTAATTAGGGTACTGGTGTCAGGGTTTTCATGCCGCCTATGGGCCTCAGAGTTGGTTTCGTATGCCGTCGAATAATATCTCTCATGCATGCCGGTTTCCTCGCGATGTTTATCTTCACCGTTTTTAAGCAAGTGATAATTATACAATACGCACAAGAATCCGAAAAGTCAGAGGTGCGTGGGTTCGAACTCGAGACCTTGACTTGGTACTCCGACGGTCACACTACTAGAGGCTATAGCTATTAATGCTTACAACCATATTTATTTTAAATTTGTCAAAGTACTTTTAGTGATAAAGTTGATCTAAGAAATCTCTGGCTAGAAATATTTCAAATGTGATAAACACGAATAACTTTTTAGCATAAACTTTAAAACTACTGAAATTTATTTAAAGATTTAAACGGCACATTGTTTATCGCACACAGAATTTTAACAATATGGATATTGCTTTGTCTGACAGAACATTGGCTTAAAAGCCACCAGTTCTTGTCCACTTTTAATAATCACTAGGTTGGTAGTTCGTTCAGTAGAGTAAATGGTGGCTCATTAATTTTAGTGAGTAACTAGCTTAAAGTTATTGTTTTAAAGTGTGTACAGACGCTTCAGGATTGTATGACTGCTTTGAAAGGGAAATGGATGAAGTGTTACACAAAAGGACAT
The DNA here is from genome assembly GCA_916610215.1 of Omphaloscelis lunosa. Classification (NCBI taxonomy): domain Eukaryota; kingdom Metazoa; phylum Arthropoda; class Insecta; order Lepidoptera; family Noctuidae; genus Omphaloscelis; species Omphaloscelis lunosa. The sequence continues at coordinate 8,678,994 of OU744270.1, forward strand.
CATTCACCGTCCATACATTTTTGAGGTAAATTAGAAAGGCCAAACAAAAAAAAAAGAATATTCCGCAATAATTTCTTCTTTTAATTTTTTAAGTGAAAACTTTATTTAGGCGCTTTGAGCGATTTTTGGTTGGGGAAAAACTTGCGGATTCGCGTCATCGCTGTATGTCGTAGTAACAGTTAGTTTGAAGGTCGCGAGTGCGTGCTCCTGAGAATTTTATTGAAAACAAGTGTTTTGGGTAATCGACGGTAAGTGGATGAATATCACTGGGAAGCAGTATTTTGTTTTACGAAGTTTCATACCTGATTTTGCATGATGCTGCCACGCTGATTCTAAATCTGTTGTCAGTTTTTCTCTAGCAGCTCTAGTTTTTGAAATATTAACATGTTATTTTTTTGCGAAAATAAAATGGAAAAATAATTGTTTCTCTAATCCACCATGAAAAAAAAAAACTTTCTTTTATAAGATTTTTTTGCATGAATCGAGTTTCGATTGGACTGCCTTGTTGGTCTAGTGGTCGCAAGCGCTACTGCTGAGCATGAGGTCCTGGGTTCGATTCCCAGGTCGGGCAAAGTGGGTTTTTCTATCTGAAATTTCTCAGTACCAGCCTGGAGTCGATTTGTGCCCGGTTGATGGCAATAGGCTCGCCCCCCTATTACATGGGACTTAAAACATAACTGGCGAAATGTGGGTGAACTTGCTACAGGGACACCTCCGCCCAACCCTTCGGGGAAACAAGGCATGATGTTATGTTTATGTGAATCGAAACTTCAGCCTTGATTTGAATGCTCCAGCAGTAATCAGCTATCATATTTGTATTCCAACGACCCTGGTATCGCTCTTCCATCGTGCGAATGTGTTTAGAAACTTCATAAAACAAAAATAAAGTTAAATTTTGTTTATCAGTGTATTCATTTAGTAGTTATTACATCGTTGTGGGTAATGTTAACACGAAATGACTTCATAAAAACTTTTTGGGTTTCCGTATCTACCAATGAAACCTCCCCCCCCTCTTGTGGTAACTGATCCTCATACTGGCCAAGGTTTTTTAACTCAGATATTAACAGTTTATTGATTTATCTACGGTAGTCCAAGTCTATCATTTGTGACTTCGAGTTACAGTCCTATGGATAGAATTCAACATTCCACATGTAAGCGGGTACACCCTTTAGGTAACGCTAACCAATTCCTATCAGGTGAACAGTTAGCTTGTTTGCTTACCTATAGATTAACTAATACTTACTTTCCGTCTCCCCGGCTGTTCGTTTCTCCTTAAATGCCTCTTCTTCAACTTCAGTTTTAAACTCAATTAAAGGTACATCATATCCTATATCTGATTCAGAATAGTGTGCTGGTAAATCTGCTACATCTAGACAGCTATTGTCTAAAGATACTTCTTCTTCCACTTCAGTTTTAAACTCAATTATAGGTACATCATATCCTAAATCTGATTCAGAACAGTGTGGTGGTATATCTGCTACATCTAGACAGCTATTGTTAAAATTGTCTGGTTCTAGCTCTGTAAGTAAAGAAAAACAGGCAAGAGTATTACTTGTTTATTATTAAAATTTGTTTTATTTCACAATATAATGTGCTTACTGTTAAGTTGAATTAAATAAAACACTACCAAAATTTTTAAGTATTCGGCACATCACTTGAGAACGGCTGGACCGATTTGCATAGAAAAGTTTCCAGGAAAATTTTCAAATTCAGATAAAACTGAACATCCTTTTTGTATAGAATTTTTCTATAAACTATTGAAATTTGGAGATTATGTCTTTAGTTTCTTTTTCAATATTTATGTCACGCCGACCCCAAATAATTTGGGATTAGTACTTAAGGAGAATGATGTTAATAATCTAAAATTTATTTTAAGATATTATTTAGTAATAATATTATTTTTGTTCTCAAAAACGTACCATTACTTTGATGTTCCTCCTTTGGCTCAATAATATCATCTAGTTCCTCACAAACAGCTGGTAATTCTTCTTTGATAGTAATGCTTTCTGTTTGACATTCGTCAACTACATTTATGTGCTCTATTGGAGATTTAATAAACCCACTGTAAAACTCTATGCGATCTTGGTTTGTTGAAGGATTGGGCTGTAAAAATATATTTATAGTATTAGAAAAATATGCCAGTGATCACAGTACTACAAGCACTAACTCTTTTCATTGTATAAAAGGCCCCAAAAGTGAGGAAACTGAAGTGAGTCTAATGAAACCTGAAGACACAAGCCACAAGCTATTGTTGCATAGCTTGCGATAGCATGAGTGAGTACTGTTTTTTAAGCCATTACATCCCAGTTTTTAACATGAACATGATGATAATTGTAAACGCCTACATCTGCCAAAAGAGCACATATCACTCGATGTTATGCTTAGCGAGATATCAAGACACAAGAGGTATGAGCTTGGGAGAAATCACTTCCAAATCCTTTCATATTAGGTCTTTACCTATGAAATTGCCGTTTTTAATTAAATAAGTTAACGCCCTCGTTTCTATATATTTTACTTTATTAATCAAAGTAATTACCCATGCAATCAATGCATTTTTTTGCTAACATAGTGGTAGCTTATTGATGGCATTTTTTAAAAAGTCTGCTGGACAGGAGGCAACAAATTCTTCAAAGGCATTTTGAACTGCCTCTCAGTTATTGAATTTTTTCCCCACCAAGAAGTTATCCAAATTCTGGAAAAAGTAGAAGTCTGTAGGGGCAAGGTCTGGTGAGTATGGTGGATGACAGAGGACTTCCAATCCCAGCTCTTGTAACTTGGAGACTGCCTGCTGTGCAGTATGAGGTCACGCGTTGTCGTGCAGGAGCAGTGGAGCCGAACGATTGACCAAAGCTGGTTGGAGATGTACGAGCTTCTCCATCATTATGTTCAGTTCTTCACAGTACACATCTGCAGTAATGCTCATCCCGTTTGGTAAGAAGCTGTAATTAATGACACTGGCACTAGACCACCAAACTGTGACCATCACTTTTGTTGTGTATGTTTAATGTAGGTAAGTACTTGGAAATCTTCTTGACTAATAAGATTTGCACAAGTACCCCACATGTGAAAATATATCGCATCAGTGTAAGACTACCTAGTGCTTATGCTATCCACGAAATAAAACAGTGAATTACCTAATTCGTGTTTTATTGAACATAATAACTTTTTTAAGGGGTCAGTTTTCTTTTAGGACATTTTTTAAGTGCTGAACCAGGATAAGCTTTTTTACCTTGCCAATTTGACGCAAATGGACCAATATTGTTTTGATGCTAACATTGAAAGCTGCTGCTAAATTGAGAATCATCAGCTTCCACAATCGCCTTTCATTTGTCATTGTCGACCTCGGGGTTCATTTCTTAGGTCGAAATTTCCAGAATGGAAGCGGGCAAACCAATAACAGGTGGTGCGATCGTTAGTAGTGTTAGCTCCGTATAAGTCGTTGATATTGCATGCCGTTTCTGCAGCTTTGCTGCCATGACGGTACTCATACTGCATAATCACTCGAATTTTTAACGTATCCATAATGACGAAAAACGTACAAATGCGACGAAAACAGAATGCTAACCATTTAACGAATGGATAATTTTCAAAAAAAAAATCCATATTTTAAAAATAAAAATAATTTGAACTTAGAATTCTTAGCAAAAAAAGAAAAAATTGGACTCGAAATAGCCAGTACAGCAGAACGGCAATTTCATAGGTAAAGACCTATTATTATAAAACTAAGTCCCCCGCCGCGTCTGTCTGTCTGTCTGAACGCAATAAACTCAAAAACAACTGAACAGATTTTAATTACGTTCCCATGGCATATTTTCCAAGCTGCGAGCAAAAGCTATAAATAAATTAGAAATTAATTGAATACCTCACCTCATAATCCTCATTCATCATCTGAGCAAACTGCTCTTCAGCTTCCAGACATTGTCTCAGCAATCGGCAGCATTGCTTTAGTTTAGTGCAGCAGAAGAAACAAGCAAGAATCGGTCTTCTGTCTTCAGTTACAAACTGCAACAAAACTTATCTTACACTATTTGTTTTTATGAAAAAAATACTTCCAATCTTACATTAAACTATAATGCTTTTAATACGCCTCATGCAAAGAAATTGATTATCATTCTTGCTCAAGGCAGATTGGTAACTTAATCATTTTAAGTCCAGGTTTCCTCAGATGGTTTTCTCTCTGATGTCAGTGATATCCATTTGCCCCTGAGACCCTGAAGACCCTCTGAGTGAAAATTCATATGAATTTGTATCTTTGTGTTTGATTCGCATTTAAAACCTATCTTATAATCATATTGGTAATTTAATTATTATTTATCAACTTACTGGAATATCAGTCAGCTTCTCATATAATTCGTGCAAGTTCCTGTTGACCACTACATACATTCGAACATTCTCCACTAAACATATTCTACACATTTGCAGTTTTCCCATCTTTAAACTCAAATCGTCTCGCTTAAAGTTATTTATTTCAGCTTTACATTTTATTGAAGAACACTGACGTACAAAAAAACTGGCGTGTCTTGTCTATAATTATTACGACTTCTAATAGTCTTCGATGCGAACAAAAGCTTGTAAATAACGTGTGCACTTCCTTTGTGGACCGCGGAGAGCAGCCAGTTCTAAGTTCTTAACACAGACTAATGGTTTGTATACAGTCCAATTAGTTCTGATTTAGTTTATTATTTCACCTTTCATCCACCATCACACACAGTGTTGCCAACTCCGAAAGTTTGTTCTCCAAATTATAGAAAACCCACGTCAAAATTATCGTTTTTTGGGAAAAATTATCGTACGAAAGAATAATACAAAAAAAAAAAAAAATTAACATGGGCACTCCGGGAGTGCTGACAGAAGTGAGAACTTGTAAAAAATCAGCACCGCGGTAATCAACGTGTTGATGTATTTTACTACACGGTGTCGGTAACAGGTTGCGAGTTCAATGGTTTTATCATGGTTTTATCCTATCTCAAAAATGCGCAACGCGCCTCAAGAAGTTTTCCCTTCAAGAATAAAAATAAAACTTAAAACGTTAAGAATTCAAATTGCTATCAAAAGACAATGAATAATTTTAAACTAGAATCAAAGGCGAAGATATGCCAAGTTTCACCACTAATGGCGCTAGCAGCACAAACGTAAACATGTTTTGTTACAGTTTTTAGTTGGTATTTTTGTGTTTTTACTGTAAAATTTGATAAAAAAAAACTAGAGAGGGAAAGAGATACTTACTTGTTGATGTTGACATATTGGACAATGGGGTTAAAAACTGCCACTTGCAATTGCTCACTTCAGATGGCGCTGATCTCCAGCATCTTATAATTTAACAGCCAGCCATACATTTTTTTGTAAACAATCGAGTTATTTTCCGCATAATTAATTATTGAATCCAGTTACCCAGCTGCTTTCTGCAAAAATACGGGGACCTATATATTTGCCAAAGATTTTATAAGAAGAAAACTGTGGGAAAAAGGTCTCCAAAAAAAAAATTGGAATCTGATATTTCGTCGAGACGATGTGCTATCCTTTAAGCCTTTTATGGGAGAAAGTGGTTTATAGGTGATGCTCCCAAGAGAACTAAGTCTGTTTTCATTACATACAGGCACTTGTGATGTGATATGATGTAAATTATAGTAAAGTATGTGTGTGTTTATATTATCATATTAGACCAATGCTAGAAGTGTTATCTCTGAGGTTATTCAGTCAGGAAGATCATGCCCGAGTTGGTTTTCAACTTTGATCAGATTATGTCTATCGTATACCTCCAGTCTTTAACAAAAAACGAAACACCAAATAACATAAAATATAAAACGCTCATAATTTATTGACTTTTCCACTAAAGCTGCTTTTTTACCAATGGTAGAGGCTTCCCCTGTCCTTAGCTCGTATTTTAATAGTGCTACACTCCAAGTCTCATACATATTTATCTAGTTTTCGTATAATTTGTGATGGACACAAAAGTAAACAAACACAACAATGGTGGTTTAAAGACTGTGACTGTTCTGTAAGGTCTGGATCATATGGATATAACGGGGTTTGCTTGTGCAAAGACGGTATCTGCAATCATGACCTGATTGGACGAATGCACGTTGTGTAGATACGCAATTTGCACAGTAGTGACAATTTGCTACGTGCATTTAGGATAAAGTGAAGCCTTCCGAGAGCGAAAGCGGCTCGTGCACGGGCCTGTTTTATGTGGTCTTTGAAGGAGAGATGTTGGTCAAGGACTACACCTAGGTACTTGGCTTGCTTTCCCCAAGGGATAGACTTGCCTAGCATGGTGATGGGTCGGGGGAGAGGGGTTTGTGTCTTTTATGCGGTTTCGAAAAGAGAGAGTTTGTCTTTTGGCAGGATTGACTTCGATCCTCCATTTCCTAAACCAAGCGCCGAGTTTATCGACTGCGGTTTGGAGTATGGTTACGGTTATCGTGTTAGGGCCAGAGCCTTTGTAATAAATGGCCGTATCGTTTGCGAACAGAGCCAACTGCGCATTTTTACTTATGGGAATATATTGCTGGTAAATAGCGTGAAAAAGAGAGGGGACACCACGGAGCCCTGACGGACTCCGGCGGGAATAGGACGGAGGGAGTATAGAGAACCTTCGATTCGATAGCGGAAGGTACGGTTTGACAAAAAGTCTCGTAAGATGAGCACGAGACGGTCGGGCACACCGAGTTTGTAAAGCTTATAAATTAAGCCGTTGTGCCAGACTTTGCTGAACGCTTTTGCTATGTCGAAGAATAACAACAAACCACGCTGGAAACCAGCGCTTATGTGTTCGGTGATCCGGTGGGCCTGGTGCTCGCCAGTGCTGGTAACGAAACCCAAACTGTTCCTTGGGATTGAGGCCCTTGGTCTCGGCGTAGTCTTTGAGACGCTTATAAATAAACCTCTCATAGACTTTACCTATGACTTTGAGCAAACTAATGGGACGGTAACTACCAGGTTTGGACATGAGCTTGCCGGGCTTAGGGATACCGATAACAGTGGCTTCTTTCCATGCTTGTGGGAAGATGTTATTGTTCAGAGCATCATTGAAGATCGTGGTCAAGAGCATTATTAAGTGGGCTGGGAAGAGTTGGATCACCCTATTGGTGATTCCATCTGAACCAGGGGCTTTGCGGACTTTAAGACCTTTGATAATGTCATGCACTTCGTCAGGGGTGACTGGAGGCAGAGGGCAATCAGGGTCGTCAACGGGTGGGGGGGATGGTCTATGTTTGGCTTCGGCATCTACCTCAAAGAGGAAAGCTTGGGTCTACTAGTAATGTGCGGGGTGAGCATTGAACCTGTGGACTGTCGGCTAGGCATTCGGCCTTGTCGATGTATTCGAAAGCTCTTATCTGGGCGGACCAGGGGAAGCATGGAGGCGACCTGCTGGGATTTGAGTTTCCTTTGAAGTTCCCAGAAGGCTTGATGGGTGGGTTCTAGTTCGCTAAGCATCTTGTCCCAGCCCGCATCAGGCAGCTCCTAACATCTATAGCGGTGATAGTTAATTGATTCAGGCGCGACCCTGCGGAAATCCATAATGAAATGATGATGTGGATATATTTAGTAACCTTTTCCGCTTAGCTATTTCTAAAGAGTCTTGAAAAGACCCTGGAAGAAATCGACACGTGTTTCACCTCTCAACGAGGCATCCTCAGGATGACGATTAACTTGTCGTGAACTCGTACACGGCGTGTTGCCACACCAAGCACCGAGCGCAGACTGAGCTTAATTCTCGAGTCGTCGCGACGTCCCCGCAAGGGGACGTGGCGAGCGAGGTCGGGGCATCGCCCCTCGCCCGCGGGAGCCATACAGTGACCCATTAATATGGGCCCCTCAAATTATGTGCGCCTCGGACGGCGTCGTAGAAATTGACGCATCTTGCGAGCAAGATGCGTTTGTGTGTTTGGTTGCTATGAATATTATTGTAGGCGCGCCACGGCGCTAACTCCTGTAGCGCCGCTTTCTTCACGACATCCCGGCGGTCAGCCCCCGCCAGGTGAGACCCCCAGTTACCTGGGGGAGGCCCAGCGAAGACGACCAGCGACGAGGATGCCGACTCGACACACCTACATGTTAATATGTAGTCTACCTCTCGCCCCGTTCACAGATCGAGCCGTTTGCGGATTGAGAGGCAGGCAGTCTCGTATGTATGAGCGGCTAGTGTTGTAGAGTAACACCGCGACTGAGCTTAATCGTTTTTTTTTTTTTTTTTTTTTTTTTTTTATTCGGGCATCTCGCAGTTTTGACCACTAAGGTCTTGGCTGCTTAACCGGACTTTCCTGTGGGTGCCTTAAGCTGCTACACTCAAAGCCTCCAGCCAGGGGCAAAAAACTAAACTAAATTAAAACTAGGCGAACGCTCGCTAAGGGCACCCCCTGTGGGGTACGAACCTCGGCTTAGGGCGTCGCTGAGGGGAGGACAGCAAGAAGGGACAGGCTGGATCAAAAATGGTTTTAAATCATGATTATTATGCGGGGTAGTTTTAAAGCTACGTGCTCAGCGGCAACAACTTGCTGGCACCTCGTTTTCGAGCAAGGGTCGGGGAGGAGTATTTACTCAGGGACACGGTCGCGGTCGCAAAGGACCTCGGCGGCGAGGTCGGAATGACGGGAGGCGTCTGTTCTTGTATATTGTGCTGGTGGCCCTATTCTGCTCTTGGAGGAGTGTGATGGGATCATCAGGGTCGGAGAGGACATGCCGCGGAAGGCGGATCTGACTAATTCGGGAAGGGACATAATAATTGGCTGCTTCGACAACCAAGGGGTTGCGATGTCTAGGAGCGGAGTCAAAGTAACGCTTGGACATGCGTTTTAGGAACTGGTGAATCGTAGGGATTCTACAGTCGAGATGGAGGATCTCGTTTCTGACATAGAAGGGAGCTCCCGTGGCTTTACGGAGGAAACGGTTCTGTAAGGCTTGCATCCTATGGATGGAGTGAGACTTGGCGTGGGCGAATACTGCACCCGCATAGGTCATAATGGGTCGGATACACGATGTATAGATGCGCAGTTTGCACTTAAGTGACAATTTGCTGCGTGCATTTAAAACGAAATGGAGTCTACCTAGAGCGAAAGCGGCTCGCGAACGAACCGTCTTTATGTGCTCAGAAAAGGAGAGATGATGATCTAGGATAACACCTAGGTATTTGGCGCGCCTAGCCCAAGGGATTGGTTTGCCGAACATGGTGATAGGTCGGGGGAAAGGGGGGGGTCTAGTTCTTGGTTTAGAAAAGCTAACCGCTTGACTTTTGTCGGGATTTACTTCTATTCGCCATTTTCTAAACCAGGCGCCAAGGTTGTTGACAGCCCTTTGGAGGTTTAGCAGCATCGTAGCTGAATTTCCCTTACAGATGATCGCTGTATCGTCTGCGAACAGAGCCAACTGCGTCGATCTGTGTTTGGGGATGTCGCTGGTGAATAGCGTGAAAATGAGGGGGGCTAATACTGAGCCCTGAGGGACTCCTGCCCTTATGGGGCGGGGGGAGGAGAGGGCTCCTTCGATGCGGAAGCGAAAGGTGCGATTCGACAAATAGTCTCGTAAGATGAGCACGAGACGATCCGGCACACCGAGTTTGTAGAGCTTATAAATTAAGCCGTTGTGCCAGACTTTGTCAAACGCCTTTGCTATGTCGAAGAATACTACGCTCGTTTGTCGGCCATGGGTGAGAGCACCGCTAATTAGCTCGACAATACGATGGACCTGATGCACGCTAGAGTGCTGAGTTCGAAAGCCGAACTGTTCATTGGGGATGAGGCCCTTGGTCTCTGCATAGTCTCTGAGACGCTTATAAATAAGCCTCTCATAGATCTTGCCTAGAACCTTGAGCAGACTGATGGGTCTATAACTGGATGGCTCGTTTTTGGGTTTTCCGGGTTTAGGGATACCTATGACAGTGGCCTCTTTCCACGTCTGGGGAAAAATGTTATTGCTTAACGCACCATTGAAGATGGTGGTCAAAAGCATAATTAAATGGGCTGGGAATAGTTGGACCACCCTATTGGTGAGTCCGTCTGAACCGGGGGCTTTGCGATTTTTCAGACCTTTGATAATCTCGTGTACCTCATCTGGTTCGATGGGGGGCAGGGGAAAATCAGGGTCTTCAATGGGAGGGATAGAGGCTCTACGTTCGACTTCGGCGTCGACCTCATCGAGGTGAGCTTTGTCTACTGGTAGGGTACTGGGAGAGCATTGGGCTTCAAGACTGTCGGCTAGGCACTCGGCTTTGTCGATGTCATCGAAGGCTAATGTTTTGTCCGGGCGGACTAAGGGGGGCATATGGCCTGAGTGAGGGGATCTAAGTTTTCTCTGGAGTTCCCAGAAGGCAAGGTGGGTAGGCTCAAGGTCGCTCAGCATCTTGTCCCAGCCCGTTTCACGCAGCTCCGCCATACGTGTCTTCACAGTTCTCTGTAAGTAGCGCATGTGGGCTTTGTTAGCGGCGCAGGGAAAGCTGCTGTAGGTACGGACAGCTGCGTTCTTCTCAGTCAGCAGGGCGCGCGCATCGTCCGGGAGTTTCAGGTAACAGGGATCTGTTGCCGGAACCTCCCTTGAGCAATCGCTCAGGACGGTTTGCACGTGCTCCGTGAGTGAGTCGATCGCAGCTGTCGTGTTAGCGACAGAGTCAAACTGGTCCGGAATAGAGTCTAGTAAGGGGGACGTGTTGGATTTCAGCTTTTCGCTTACTTTCTTCCAGTCCGTCACCTTTCTAGTGGAGAGAGGGTGGTTAGGGTCAGAGGGACCTATGCGGGATACAAGATGGAAGATTACTGGGCGGTGGTCAGAGGTAAGCTCGTGCACCGTTTCTATTGAGTCAAGTCGTAAGTTAACGTTCTTAAGGAGCGTTATGTCAAGGACGTCAGGGGTGTAATTTAACATATGGGGATAGTACGTGGGATTCATCGGAGCGATGATGTCGAAGTTAAGAATGGAAGAGAGGTCGAACAAGTGTCGGCCCCTGGGGTTAGTGGTATTGCTGTTCCAAGAAGGATGTTTGGCGTTGAAGTCCCCTGCCATAATGACAGAGTCGCTCATGCCGAAAAGTAGCTGTAGGTCATCAGAAATAAGTTGGTAGTTTTCTGAGGCCTGAGCTGGGATGGGAGGGATATAGACCGACACTAGAGTGATCGGCGGGTGACCAGTCATGCCTAGGCGACAGACTGATACTTCTAGCCGGTGACTGGCGTGAAGCCTTCGTCGTCCGAGTGGGAAGAGGAAGAAGAATGAGCAGAGGCTAGGGCCTCTGAGTCGGGGGTATAAAATGGATGGGGGGTCGGGGCGCGGGCTACGGTGGTAGCGACTTCTACTACGTCCATGCTGTCAGAGGGACAGGGACTAAATTGAGCCTCGATTACGTCGCTGAAGTCAGCGATGGATTGGGACCTAGTTAAGGTCTGCTGTGAAGCAGCGAGACCTTCGAGCTCGTTACCGAACTCGTTGATAAGAGTGGGCTCCTTTTTGAGCACTCTGCTAAGGAGGTCTAACAACTTGGAGTTTTCACTCCTGAGGGAAATGAGGTCGTTTCGGAGTGACTGAATGTCACTCTGTACGGCCTCCATAATGACTAACTAAAATTAAATTTTGGGACCTAATTTTTCCCTAAAAAATCCTAACAACCTATTTCCCCGGGCGGACTACCGGGGATGTGTAAACCCTCCCTGTCGGGTATAGACAGGGAGGTTGTGTGCCTAATGGTGAGCCCTAAGCTTGCTTTTGCCCGTTGCCTATCTTATTGTGCAACGGGGTCCTGACCAGTCTAGTGCGCCGGGTGTAGACACACCCGACCGACACTAGGTGTGTTGCTGTGGAAGGAAAACTGTCACCAATGCCGACTAGGAGACCCCCCAAGGCCGAACACTGGGACCCGGCCAATTGACTGCCTAACCCTGAAGGGGCTCGGCGGGTGTGATTGGGTCAACACCCCCTCGGTTTCGTTGGCACCGTATGGTTTCCACCGAGGACCACGAAACTGTGGTTTTTCCCTGAAGGGGCAAAATGACTTGAAGAGTCAGTTGACAATACTCCAAAAAAGAAACAGATAATTAATCGTATCTTGAAAAAGACTCCGATTAATTGGTCGACGATAGTCGATTAATAAAAATCGACTATAAAGAGCGTCGCAGTACGCGACGAAACGATGACTCAGGAACAGGATCGCTTGAGTCACTATCAGGAACCACGATCAGCAGCGCAGCACGTCCGTCCGCGTCCGATGCCAGGCGCAGAGTGAGCTTAATCGCCCGTCCAACCCACTTATATACTGCTCGCCCCACCTCGGCTCGGAACGTGATCAGCGCGATAAGGGGCGAACAATCGCAGTAAAGGTGACCTTGGCATACTCGTATTTAATTCGTTCAACAGTGTAACGTTTCCTGTATTATTTTTTACTATTTCTAAGCTCTCTAGTACTGACATTCTGAAACCTTTATCACATGTGTGTAAAATTTCGAAAGTGTTATTATTATTTAACGAATGACCTGTGTCTATTAAGTGTTGAGCAAAATGGGATTTTTCTGGATTACTGTTCCGGAACGCTGCAATATGTTCCTTATATCTTGTCTGAAAATTACGACCGGTTTGACCTATATAAATACCATTACAATCATCGCAATGTAACTTGTAAACACCTGATTTTTTATGGTTTTCTAATCGATCTTTTCCGTTGCAAATCTAAGTTTAAATGCTACCCTTAAAACAAATAATTCATTAAAACAGATTGGCTCATGGTCATGGGATTGGCTCATGGTCACGGGATTGGCTCATGGTCACGCCGACTACTAGCCTTATCCGTTAGTTCGTCGGTTTCCCGCGCGGATCGCACCTGAAAGTTATTTTAACCTACTTGCTCTGTGTGCGTACAGGACGCCGTCGGATTCCTGTGCGGACACAGAGGAAGCAGCCCCGTGCTGCCCGGCGATAGTCGCCGTCGCGGTCGCGGAGGCCTAGCCCCATTACCATGCCGAATCCCGGCAAGCGCGGCTCGTTAGGCCGCGATGCCGGGACCCAAGAAGAAGCCCGTCCGGCGCTGGATCGAGCGCTGTCGTTGCCCAATATAGGCGACGCCGCGTCCGGTGCACCGCCGGCCGGACCTCCGAAGAAATCCGGGAAGAAGAAAGGAGTAGGAAGAAAGGAAGGGGAAAGCGAAGATGTGGCTGCCGCCCCGCCGACGTCATCGGCGCCTGCGCGCGTTGCGCCCACGCCGTCGTCGAGCCGGTCGCACGCCGTCCCCATCCGTCCAGCCGCTTTCCGTCCGGTACCTATTCAGGCCCCAGGGCCCGTTGCTAACCCGGGTCGCGCGCAGCAAGCGCGGGCACCCACTCCAGCCGCGCGAGCTTCCGCGCCCGGCCCATACTCCGCGCATGCGCGCCCCGGCGCGCCACGTGCGGATTTCCCAGCGCTTCCGGTGCCGCGTACTCCCGTACCGCCGGCGCGGGCTCGCGCACCTCCTGCGCGTTCCGCCGCACCACCACCACGCTTCGTGTCGCCGCCTACTAAATCGTCAAGTAAGCAAACACACACACGTGCAGCTACGTCGACTCCTCGCACCGCCGCCCCCGGCCCCCGCCTCCCGCTGGCGGGGCCGGCGATGGCTGAGCAGGAAAGACCCGCCAGTGCCGGGCCATTTATACGGCCGGCACAGACTATCTCCAAGGCGCCCGAATCCCCGGCGCCTCCCAGAGCCTCAGCCTACGACTCGCCCGCCATGCTGTCGGCATGCTCCTCCCGTGTGGGGTCGAGCATGTCGCTGGCATCTGTGGGCTCGGCCGCGTCCGATCGCGGGGACGTGTCTCCGGATACGATCTCGCGAGTCGGCCTGCGGCCCACCGCGGGAAGAGCTGCAGCCGCTGTGGTGATGTCGCCAGACTCGCCATCGCCACCTACCTCACCAACACCTACGCTGGGGTTTGGTTTCGATTTTGACCTCGAGGCCAACAGACCCCAGCGTCGCCGAAGGAGCTCCGATGAGACCGCGTCGGAGGAGGCGAAACGTTACTGCCTAGACCCGCCGCGGCCACAGCGCGAACGCGCGCCGCGGGGTCAGGGCGCACCAACGTCGCCTACTTTCTCTGACGCGGTCCGTCGCACGCCGCCTCAGTCACCAACTCCACCGAGAGTAACCGGGGCGAGTACTCCAAAACCGTCCCAGTCCACAAATACCGCCGCCCCACCCCCCCCTGACGCCACCCAAAAGGCAACACAACAGGGGGGGAAGAAGAAGAAGATGAGATACCCACCGCTGGTAGTGGAGAAACTACCGAACTGGGCCATGCACTTCCGGGCCATAAGGGAAAAGCTGGGCCGGCCCCCAAATGCTCGTCCGTACGGGACCGGGGTGAGATTCACCCCGGAGACTGAAGACGAGTACAGGCTGGTTCAGCGCTACCTGACTGGCCTGGAGAAGGAAAGCGGAGTGTCGTGGTTCGCCTATTCCCTGCCAGCGGAAAAGAATTTCAAGATCGCCATACGGGGCCTTCCGGCGGATACGGACCCGAAGGAGATAGAGGAGGAACTCCGGACGATGGGATACCAGCCGGAGTATGTGCGCCACATCAAGGGCGCACTGGGACGACCCGGCTGTGTATTTCACGCCATTCTTAAGAGGACCCCAGACGTCCGGGAGATCTTTGGCACCACCGTATTCATGTATATGCGGGGTGTCAGGATCGAGGCCTGGAAGGGAAAACGTGGGCCCGCTCAGTGCCACCGGTGCCAACGCTTCAGACATAGCTCGCACCAGTGTCACCGACCGCTCGCTTGTGTGCGATGCGGAGGCGAGCACGCGGCACGAGATTGCCCGCGCCCGCGGGAAGAGCCGGCCACTTGCGCGAATTGCGGTGGCCCGCACCCCGCGAGCAACATAAAGTGCCCCGTGTTCGAAAGAGAAATTCGAAACAGGCGGGCGGGGACCGTCGCCATCACGGCCACACGCCAGGCTCCCAAAGCCAAACACGTAGAGATCGCACCTGAGGCAACAGGCACGACGTTGATGGCGCCGGCCAACGGGCCTACGAGTGCAAACACCCAGGCCTCCTCCTCCGGGCGGAGGAAGAAGAAGAGAGGGGGGAAGAGGAAGAAGAAGACTACCCCCCCGGTAACCACAGAGGACCACCCTACGGCCGCCCCTGCCTTCGTTGCGCAGGTTGTATCTAAGGCAGGCAAAACAATCACATTGGGCGAACCTACTAGTAGCGACAACACGTCGCAGCGGAAAAATCGTGAACTAAAAAGGTTCGCCCAAAAGCCGCCTGGCGCCGCCACTGCCGCGGTCAAAGTCTTAGAGACGCAGCGGCCAATCACTGAACAAGACAAGTTCCTTGCATCGACGAGTGGCGGCGCTGTCGTCGCACATTCGACGAACTTAGCGGCGAAGAAATCGTCGCAACACAAGAATAACGAATTTACAACCTGCGCAATTAAGCTGCTTATGGATCTGATTAGAGCCATAAGGCAGGGCCGAGACATAGAGACGGTGATCCTTGATGGTCTGGCCACACTACTTGCACTGTGTGATGGCTAGATCATTAAGGATACTACATTGGAACGCCCGCGGCCTTAGGGACAAGGTCGCCCCCCTCCGCCATCTCCTTCGGGAACAAAATATCGACGTGGCGCTGATTAGCGAGACAAACCTGGGACCCGAGGATAGGGTTAGGTTCCCAGGGTACCATGTCTACCGTAAGGATGAAAGGTCGGCACTCAACATAAAGTACCGTGGTCTGGCGGTGCTTGTGAAGCGAAGAGTCGTCCACCAGGAGCTCCCCTTGCCGTCACTCAGCACATTCTACGCGCTGGGTGTGCAGCTACATGTTGCCGGCGAGGACATCAACGTTTATGCGTGCTACAAACCGCCCGCGACTCCCCTAGATGTGGTTGAGCTGCGGGCGCTTATCAGCACGCTAAGCGGTCAGGCGGTCATCCTTGCCGGCGACCTTAACTGTAAACACCCGGCGTGGAACTCATTAGGAACCAACAGTGGGGGCAGACGGCTCTTCGCAGACGCGGAGGCCTCTGGATACGCGGTGTCCGGCCCAGAAACACCTACCCACTACCCAGATGTGGCCCGATACATGCCCGACGTGCTGGACATCGTGGTCTATAAGGGGCTACGTGGTCAGATTACGCAGCACGTATTGGACGACGAGTTACAGTCGGACCATCAACCGGTACTCGTCGTCCTAACAGGGGTGCCGACCCAACTGAAGCCCTTAGCGCCACGTCGTATAACGGACTGGGACGCGTTCACAGAGAGGATGGAGACCACCACGCCGACTCGGCCTATTGTTTCCTCCGCGGACGTAGATCAAGCAGCGTATGACGTCACTGCTTGCATACAGAGCGCCCTGGAAGCGGCGACTACTGTGCAACAGCAAGGGAGAGGGCAAGTGCCGCCCTTGCCGACGCACATCAGTGCATTAATCGCCGCGAAAAGGCGCCTTCGCAAGCAGTGGCAACAACTGAGATGCCCCTACATTAAAACCGAACTCAACCGTCTCGCGGAGAGGGTAAAGGCCGAGTTAGAGGCCCACACCGCCGCGGGCTGGGAAGAACGAATCGACGCCACCACGGACAGTTGGCCGTCCCTATACAAGTTATGCCGCCAACTCACGAACACCCCAGCCCCGGTGCGTCCTCTACTTAACAGTGACGGGGCGCTCAAATACGTAGCAGAGGACCGGGCGGAGGTCTTCGCTGAGCACCTGGAGCGTCAGTTTCGCCCTAACCCGACCAACGACTCCGAACACGTCGCAGCGGTCGAGAAACACCTTGGGGAGTACTTCGCACCGCCGATAGCTCCCGAGGAGGACCCTGTCTTCTTCTCGCCTGGCGCAGTCAGACGCGCCATCCTACAGACGAAGCCCAGGAAGGCCCCTGGGGCGGACGGTATCGCAAACACAGTGCTGCGCCACTTGCCGTTCCGTACGGTAGCGGCACTGGCGCGCCTGTTTACCGCGATACTGCGCACGGGGGCCTTTCCCGCCTCGTGGAAGGAAGGGCGCGTCATTATGCTGCCCAAGGCGGGGAAGAACACAGCCAGGCCGGAAAGCTATCGGCCAATAACGCTGCTCCCGACGATCTCCAAGGTGTTCGAAAAACTCCTGCTGCGACACCTTGTCCCACATATTGTCCCACGCCCAGAACAATTTGGTTTCAGGGCGGAACATAGCACGACGCTCCAATTGTCGAGGGTACTGCACCAGTTAGCAACAGCTATGAACAAGAAGGAGTACTCGGTCGCAGTATTCCTCGACATGGAGAAGGCCTTCGACCGTGTGTGGCATGAGGGCCTACTACACAAACTGGCCACCTCAGACGCGCCCCGTCGCGTCGTAAGGGTGGTCTCCTCCTTTCTGTCCCACAGGACCTTCAGGGTGGTGGTCGACGGGGCGCTATCAGGCGCCCGCCCGGTGATGGCTGGCGTGCCCCAGGGCAGCTGCATCTCGCCGGCGTGTTACTCACGGTACACCGACGACATCCCCACCACTCCAGAGGCGACGCTCGCGCTGTATGCCGACGACGCCGCGTACATTACCACCTCGCTAAACGCGAAGTACGCGGCGGTCAAAATGCAGCGCGCCCTCGACCTCCTCCCCGACTGGTTGTCGAAGTGGCGGCTGTCGGTGAACGTGGGTAAGACGCAGGCGCTAATCACTGGCTCGGCGCCCCTCCCACCCCCCCTGAAGCTACATGGAGCCGACGTCGATTGGTCGCCCCGGGTTAAGTACCTGGGTGTGACCATCGACCGCCGCCTCACGATGGGGCCCCATGTCCGCAAGGTCGTCGCGCAGGGTAAGGTCGCCCGCAACCTTCTCAGACCCGTGCTCTCGTCCCGCATCCCGGCGCGCGTCAAGCTGAGCGTGTACAAAATGTACGTGCGCCCAGTCTTGACGTACGCCGCTCCCGCTTGGTTCGCCCTCACGAGCGAGTTGAGCCGGAAGCTGCTCCGCACGCAACAAAACCTCGCGTTGCGGACTATCGTTGACGCTCCTCGCTACGTGAGGAACGATATCATCCAGCGGGACCTCGGGATCGAGAGCCTGGATGAGTTTGTGAGGCGACTCGCGAAGGCTATGTTCGCGCGTGCCGACGCCTCTGCCTGGCCCCATGTCAGGCAGATTGCGCCCTTGCACGCGCGGCCGCCTGACGCGAAACCCCTGCCCCGCGACCTGGTAGCGGACCCTGACCCCATCGCACCGGATTGACGCCTCGAGTAAGCAGCACCCAGGTTACACGCAGCTTACTCGAAATAATAAGACTCTACAGATGTACACATACATCCGTTGTGTGGCGTGTTCTAGGTTAATATAGGCGCGTCACACAACCGCATACAGACAACCATCACTATGCATGCATCCCAACACAACACTTGCGGGCGCGATGCGGGTCGCGACGCGAGTATACACTGAGCGGTGTTACTCTACAACACTAGCCGCTCATACATACGAGACTGCCTGCCTCTCAATCCGCAAACGGCTTGATCTGTGAACGGGGCGAGAGGTAGACTACATATTAACATGTAGGTGTGTCGAGTCGGCATCCTCGTCGCTGGTCGTCTTCGCTGGGCCTCCCCCAGGTAACTGGGGGTCTCACCTGGCGGGGACTGACCGCCGGGATGTCGTGAAGAAAGCGGCGCTACAGAGTTAGCGCCGTGGCGCGCCTACAATAATATTCAGAGCAACCATTTACATAGACGCATTTTGCCTCACAAAATGCGTCTTACTTTCTTTACGCCGCCCGAGGCGAACCAAAAAGAGGGGCCCATATCTATGGGCCAACGTATGGCCACCGCAGGCGAAGGGCGAAGCCCTGACCCTGCTCGCCACGCCCCCTTGCGGGGGCGTCGCGACATCTTCCGATGATTAAGCTCAGGGATTGGCTCATGGTCACGCCGACTACTAGCCTTATCCGTTAGTTCGTCGGTTTCCCGCGCGGATCGCACCTAAAAGTTATTTTAACCTACTTGCTCTGTGTGCGTACAGGACGCCGTCGGATTCCTGTGCGGACACAGAGGAAGCAGCCCCGTGCTGCCCGGCGATAGTCGCCGTCGCGGTCGCGGAGGCCTAGCCCCATTACCATGCCGAATCCCGGCAAGCGCGGCTCGTTAGGCCGCGATGCCGGGACCCAAGAAGAAGCCCGTCCGGCGCTGGATCGAGCGCTGACGTTGCCCAATATAGGCGACGCCGCGTCCGGTGCACCGCCGGCCGGACCTCCGAAGAAATCCGGGAAGAAGAAAGGAGTAGGAAGAAAGGAAGGGGAAAGCGAAGATGTGGCTGCCGCCCCGCCGACGTCATCGGCGCCTGCGCGCGTTGCGCCCACGCCGTCGTCGAGCCGGTCGCACGCCGTCCCCATCCGTCCAGCCGCTTTCCGTCCGGTACCTATTCAGGCCCCAGGGCCCGTTGCTAACCCGGGTCGCGCGCAGCAAGCGCGGGCACCCACTCCAGCCGCGCGAGCTTCCGCGCCCGGCCCATACTCCGCGCCTGCGCGCCCCGGCGCGCCACGTGCGGATTTCCCAGCGCTTCCGGTGCCACGTACTCCCGTACCGCCGGCGCGGGCTCGCGCACCTCCTGCGCGTTCCGCTGCACCACCGCCACGCTTCGTGTCGCCGCCTACTAAATCATCAAGTAAGCAAACACACACACGTGCAGCTACGTCGACTCCTCGCACCGCCGCCCCCGGCCCCCGCCTCCCGCTGGCGGGGCCGGCGATGGCTGAGCAGGAAAGACCCGCCAGTGCCGGGCCATTTATACGGCCGGCACAGACTATCTCCAAGGCGCCCGAATCCCCGGCGCCTCCCAGAGCCTCAGCCTACGACTCGCCCGCCATGCTGTCGGCATGCTCCTCCCGTGTGGGGTCGAGCATGTCGCTGGCATCCGTGGGCTCGGCCGCGTCCGATCGCGGGGACGTGTCTCCGGATACGATCTCGCGAGTCGGCCTGCGGCCCACCGCGGGAAGAGCTGCAGCCGCTGTGGTGATGTCGCCAGACTCGCCATCGCCACCTACCTCACCAACACCTACGCTGGGGTTTGGTTTCGATTTTGACCTCGAGGCCAACAGACCCCAGCGTCGCCGAAGGAGCTCCGACGAGACCGCGTCGGAGGAGGCGAAACGTTACTGCCTAGACCCGCCGCGGCCACAGCGCGAA
This sequence comes from Omphaloscelis lunosa, assembly GCA_916610215.1. NCBI lineage: Eukaryota > Metazoa > Arthropoda > Insecta > Lepidoptera > Noctuidae > Omphaloscelis > Omphaloscelis lunosa. The sequence continues at coordinate 8,699,113 of OU744270.1, forward strand.
CGCGCGCCGCGGGGTCAGGGCGCACCAACGTCGCCTACTTTCTCTGACGCGGTCCGTCGCACACCGCCTCAGTCACCAACTCCACCGAGAGTAACCGGGGCGAGTACTCCAAAACCGTCCCAGTCCACAAATACCGCCGCCCCACCTCCCCCTGACGCCACCCAAAAGGCAACACAACAGGGGGGGAAGAAGAAGAAGATGAGATACCCACCGCTGGTAGTGGAGAAACTACCGAACTGGGCCATGCACTTCCGGGCCATAAGGGAAAAGCTGGGCCGGCCCCCAAATGCTCGTCCGTACGGGACCGGGGTGAGATTCACCCCGGAGACTGAAGACGAGTACAGGCTGGTTCAGCGCTACCTGACTGGCCTGGAGAAGGAAAGCGGAGTGTCGTGGTTCGCCTATTCCCTGCCAGCGGAAAAGAATTTCAAGATCGCCATACGGGGCCTTCCGGCGGATACGGACCCGAAGGAGATAGAGGAGGAACTCCGGACGATGGGATACCAGCCGGAGTATGTGCGCCACATCAAGGGCGCACTGGGACGACCCGGCTGTGTATTTCACGCCATTCTTAAGAGGACCCCAGACGTCCGGGAGATCTTTGGCACCACCGTATTCATGTATATGCGGGGTGTCAGGATCGAGGCCTGGAAGGGAAAACGTGGGCCCGCTCAGTGCCACCGGTGCCAACGCTTCAGACATAGCTCGCACCAGTGCCACCGACCGCTCGCTTGTGTGCGATGCGGAGGCGAGCACGCGGCACGAGATTGCCCGCGCCCCACACTGGTCCCGAATGATAAAAAAGTGGACATTAAGAAATTTTTGACAGAAGGTCAACGGATTCGGCTGATTTTTTTTTTGTAGACAGCTGATGCAATTACAAATCACTTTTATAGATTGAGTTTTTGCCAAATAAGCCGTATTTTCAGAGAAAAAAAATATTGAAATATTTTTTGTATGAAAGAAATCCTAATTTTGTCTTTATCTTCCAAGATTCAAACGTATTCAAAATAAAACTTAGCGCAGCTTGTAGAAGAGCTAATTGCTCACCACTTTGTCATAGACACTCTTCTGCGATTTTGTGCTCCTTTTGAGTTACATGCACTTTAAATATTTTTTGTATGAAAAAATCCTAACTTTGTCTTTATCTTCCAAGATTCAAACGTATTCAAAATAAAACTTAAAGCAGCTTGTAGAGATGCTAATTGCTCACTACTTTGTCATAGACACTCTTCTGCGATTTTGTGCTCCTTTTGAGTTACAGGCACTTTAAATATTTTTTGTATAAAAAAATTCTAATTTTGTCTTTATCTTCCAAGATTCAAACGTATTCAAAATAAAACTTAGCGCAGCTTGTAGAGTAACTCTTACAAATATATGAAATTATCAGTATCAAATAAACAAACAAGGAAATCTCAAAACGTGTTCAGACATGTTTATGTACAGGTAAGTTATTGTGTGACTCGTATGTAAATTTTTTTTTGTATAGAGTCATTGCTTAATTACCCTATAAGTGACGATTTCGGCTCTATTTGGTCATCTAGTCGAACGCGTCGAAAACGCTGAATGATGAATAGGTATATAAATTGCAATTAAAAATTCCCTTTGTAGTTTTGCGGTATTTATGTAGGAGCACATCTTAGTATGTTTTATTTTCTCGTGACTCATCCAAATTGCAAGAATATTTGGCTCATTATCTAACTACCCCATTAAGTAATGAGGTAGTTAGGTAATGAGCCATTATCTAACTACCCCATTAAGTAACGGGATAGTTGGGTAATGAGTCATATATCAATAGTATAAGGGCAAGCGGAACCCGTTTTTGTTCATTACGCGTCTTGTGCTCGTAAAAACAACACAATTTTTTATCAACTATCACCACATTGTAACTTTTATTTATTTGCCTGTAACATTTTTGTATCAAAATGACTACATTTGTGACTAATTTAGACATTTTTTCTTTTTTGAGTAATAGTGGGTGCCTTAAAAATAGTGATTTACTGTGTCAAACCATTATAAATCGTATTTCAAGTGAAATTCCAAACGAAGAGCTCAGTATTATCAAAAAGTTTTGCCAAAATTATACGTCAAACCTAGCTAGAAGATGGGACAATTCAGGTAGAAACGAAAGATTTGGTGTTAAAAACAAGGAGTGGTTGGAGTCTAAAATTTTGTGGCCAACTTTAACTTCTGTGAATTTTCCTATGTTGTTTGATCCAGAATATACCATAGAGGACATTTCAGTAGACGTAGAAGAGCATAATTTATCGTACGAAGAGGAAGCGGGTGCATCTACATCAGAAGCTACCACAAATACTCCCAGAACTAGAAATAAACGACCATTTGAAGATTTAACAAATAAGCAGAAGAAAAGACGTTCTTTGTCTCTTTTGGAGCATTCCGAAGAAGAGCTGTTCTATGCTCTTATTGCTAAACTTAATGAAAACGGGCGCACTGTTTGTTCTAAAGTTATTAAGTGCCTCTCAAATAAGCCAGAAAAGGTGCAAGAAGTAAGTGACTTTTTATATAAAGCTTCTGATAAATCGATTTCCGAGGAAGACACCTTAGCTCTTGCCACAGCATTGAGTTTATCAAAATGGCAATATCTAACTTTGAGGTCCATTTTAAGTACAAATGGCACAGCGGCTTTTCCATCTTACCAGAAGTTACTGTTGAAGAAGAAAGAATGCTATCCAGCAAAAGAAGATATTGTGATATCGGAGTCAGGAGCTAAAATTAAGTTACAGGCAGTTCTAGATTTAACTGCCGAGAAGATTTTGAAAGTGACTGGTTCAAATATTAATGGTGGTGTTTTGAAGCTAGTTAGTAAATGGGGCTGTGACGGAGCTTCTTCACAAAGTTGTTACAAACAAAAACCAACTGGTGACATATTTTCAGAATCTTCTGTATTTATGGTTAGTTTTGTGCCACTTCGCCTTATGAGTGACAACGATGTGATAGTATGGGAAAATCCGCGCCCTTCTTCAACAAACTATTGCAGACCAATTATGTTCGAATTCAAACAAGAAACAAAAGAATATATTCAGCAAGTAGAAGCAACATTACAAGAAGAAATTCAGAACCTTCTACCAACAAAGTTATTTGATGGCGAATTTGAAGTATTTCATGAATTGCATATGACGATGATCGACGGCAAAGTATGCACGGCACTTTCACAGACACAGTCTGCAGCCAATTGCAACATTTGCTTAACAAATCCGAAAGATATGAACAACTTGAACCTCGTTTTTAACAAACCAGAAAACCATGATATGTACAAATATGGTTTATCTTCACTTCACATGTGGTTGCGATGCATGGAATGTATTTTGCACATATCTTACAACTTAGATTTCAAAAAATGGGCGGCTCGGGGTGAGGACAAACTGCTCCGAAAATCAAGAAAAGAGTTAACGCAGCATGAGTTTTTTGTTGTAACTGGCTTAATGATTGATATCGTCAAACAAGGCTTTGGGACAACAAACGATGGCAATACAGCTCGACGGTTTTTCAATGATTACGAAAGGTCAGCTGAGATAACAGGAGTTAATGCTAATTTGATTAAGAGATTTGCTGTAATTTTGCAGGCAATATCTTCTGGGAGAAATGTAGATATTGAAAAATTTAGAATTTATTGCAGAGAAACAGCAGAACTTTATGTCAGCGAGTACTCGTGGTATTACATGCCTTCGAGTGTACATAAACTTTTAGTGCATGGTGCAGATATTTGCCAGCATTTTTCTTTTATTCCAATTGGTATGATGTCCGAAGAAGCCTCAGAAGCAAGAAACAAAGATTTTCGTTCAATCAGAGAAAAGCATACTAGAAAGATAGGCAGAATGCAAACAAATGAAGATATTTTACACCAGTTACTTATCAGCTCCGATCCGTACATTACGAACATAAGACCGAAGTTCACCAAAATTCAAAAGCAGCAGAGGTTTGAAGAAGCCGAAAATCTTCTAAAGGATGACGTTTCACCCAATGAACTCGATTTAGAAGATGCTGATGAGGAAGAAGTATACGTCGACATTGAGAATAATCCCCCACAAGATCCGCTAGCATAATTCACATTGTAACATACGCACGTTCATGTTAGTTTATTTAAGTTTGTAAGTTTGTAATCTAGTTTATTTAAGTTATTAAGTTTATAGGTACTGAGAAAAAATGCGCTTAAAATTAATTTATGTTCTAGTTTATTTAAATTTGTAAAATAATAGTTTACTTTAGTTATTAAGTTTACAGGTACTGAAAAAAAATGCGCTTTGTTTTATTTTTTGTGTTTGTTTTATTTATTTATTTATTCATATTATGTTGACGACAGCCCTAGCAAAGTATTACATTTGTAAATAAAGACTACCCACTGTTGGGGTAGTCAAATAAAAAGTTGTATTTTACATTTCATATGACTTATTATGAAAAAATATTTAAAGTGCATGTAACTCAAAAGGAGCACAAAATCGCAGTTGAGTGTCTATGACAAAGTAGTGAGAAATTAGCCCCTCTACAAGCTGCGCTAAGTTTTATTTTGAATACGTTTGAATCTTGGAAGATAAAGAGAAAATTAAGATTTTTTCATACAAAAAATATTTAAAGTGCCTGTAACTCAAAAGGAGCACAAAATCGCAGAAGAGTGTCTATGACAAAGTAGTGAGCAATTAGCATCTCTACAAGCTGCTTTAAGTTTTATTTTGAATACGTTTGAATCTTGGAAGATAAAGACAAAATTAGGATTTCTTTCATACAAAAAATATTTGAATATTTTTTTTCTCTGAAAATACGGCTTTTTTGGCAAAAACTCAATGCACAAAAGTGATTTGTAATTGCATCAGCTGTCTACAAAAAAAAAATAAGCTGAATCGGTTGACCTTTTGTCAAAAATTTCTTAATGTCCCCTTTTTTATCATTTGGGACCAGTGTGCGCCCGCGGGAAGAGCCGGCCACTTGCGCGAATTGCGGTGGCCCGCACCCCGCGAGCAACATAAAGTGCCCCGTGTTCGAAAGAGAAATTCGAAACAGGCGGGCGGGGACCGTCGCCATCACGGCCACACGCCAGGCTCCCAAAGCCAAACACGTAGAGATCGCACCTGAGGCAACAGGCACGACGTTGATGGCGCCGGCCAACGGGCCTACGAGTGCAAACACCCAGGCCTCCTCCTCCGGGCGGAGGAAGAAGAAGAGAGGGGGGAAGAGGAAGAAGAAGACTACCCCCCCGGTAACCACAGAGGACCACCCTACGGCCGCCCCTGCCTTCGTTGCGCAGGTTGTATCTAAGGCAGGCAAAACAATCACATTGGGCGAACCTACTAGTAGCGACAACACGTCGCAGCGGAAAAATCGTGAACTAAAAAGGTTCGCCCAAAAGCCGCCTGGCGCCGCCACTGCCGCGGTCAAAGTCTTAGAGACGCAGCGGCCAATCACTGAACAAGACAAGTTCCTTGCATCGACGAGTGGCGGCGCTGTCGTCGCACATTCGACGAACTTAGCGGCGAAGAAATCGTCGCAACCCAAGAATAACGAATTTACAACCTGCGCAATTAAGCTTCTTATGGATCTGATTAGAGCCATAAGGCAGGGCCGAGACATAGAGACGGTGATCCTTGATGGTCTGGCCACACTACTTGCACTGTGTGATGGCTAGATCATTAAGGATACTACATTGGAACGCCCGCGGCCTTAGGGACAAGGTCGCCCCCCTCCGCCATCTCCTTCGGGAACAAAATATCGACGTGGCGCTGATTAGCGAGACAAACCTGGGACCCGAGGATAGGGTTAGGTTCCCAGGGTACCATGTCTACCGTAAGGATGAAAGGTCGGCACTCAACATAAAGTACCGTGGTCTGGCGGTGCTTGTGAAGCGAAGAGTCGTCCACCAGGAGCTCCCCTTGCCGTCACTCAGCACATTCTACGCGCTGGGTGTGCAGCTACATGTTGCCGGCGAGGACATCAACGTTTATGCGTGCTACAAACCGCCCGCGACTCCCCTAGATGTGGTTGAGCTGCGGGCGCTTATCAGCACGCTAAGCGGTCAGGCGGTCATCCTTGCCGGCGACCTTAACTGTAAACACCCGGCGTGGAACTCATTAGGAACCAACAGTGGGGGCAGACGGCTCTTCGCAGACGCGGAGGCCTCTGGATACGCGGTGTCCGGCCCAGAAACACCTACCCACTACCCAGATGTGGCCCGATACATGCCCGACGTGCTGGACATCGTGGTCTATAAGGGGCTACGCGGTCAGATTACGCAGCACGTATTGGACGACGAGTTACAGTCGGACCATCAACCGGTACTCGTCGTCCTAACAGGGGTGCCGACCCAACTGAAGCCCTTAGCGCCACGTCGTATAACGGACTGGGACGCGTTCACAGAGAGGATGGAGACCACCACGCCGACTCGGCCTATTGTTTCCTCCGCGGACGTAGATCAAGCAGCGTATGACGTCACTGCTTGCATACAGTGTAACGTTACATTTTCCCAGAGGGGAAAAATGTAAGGGAAAATATAACAATATAATTGAATATTATAATATAATTAAAAATACAAGGGGAGTACAAAAACACAGTTTAACACTACTGATCGGCACTGCACGCTTAGGAGGTTAGGCCTCAGAGGAGGCCTGCAGCGGGAGGTAGTCTTCGGGAGTTGGAGGCTCCGGCAGGGAGTGATTGACGGCTGGTGATGGCCTCGGTGGGTCGATGACTCCGAGGGAAGGAAGAGTTGGCTCCGGCAGGGAGTGGGTGAGCCCCGGAATGGCCAGGGTAGGCCAAGATGGACTGTAAGAGAGACAGACCCTTTTATTATTATAAAGTCGGAGATAGAATCGGAGATAGATAGAATCCGAGATAGAATCGCCCGTTGCTTCTGACGGCCTCTGCTTTTATACCCTTCAGCTCGTTTCCAAAATCAATATTCTTTTCCATTTTCAAACAGTGGTTTCTTCCAATATAATCGGACCTCCTTGGAGTGCGTTAAATTTCATAAATAAAATTTAGAACAATAGTTAATTTGGTACAATCATAATATAAAAAATAAATTATAATTAATATAATGTTTTAGCGATATCAATAAAAATAATTAAAACTATATAAACCAAAAAGTAACATCATAGACTAAGCCAAACAGAAAAATAAAAAGAAACTGACAGTTTAACATTTGACATAGGTAAGTGTCACAACAAGAAAATCTACAGAAAATATCAATAACAATGAAATACAGAGCCTCAGGAATATTTAACACACCGGCAATGGTCATGCATTTATCTAGAGAGAACGTATGATAAAAGACCAACATTTTAACAAACAAACCGTAAGTAAAACATGCAACATTACATTTCCCCGACAACCCCGGAAAATTTTTGAATCCCATGAAAAAATTTTTAGGGCATTACTTAGCAAATCTAGCAGACTATTTACAGTGGTACTGAAAATTAAAAAGAAAGAAAACACTAACATCTGGTGTGTATTATCTTACAATTATGATTCCCCATAACCCAAGAAAATTATCAACTGAAAAGATTTAGATGTTGTAAATAAGACCTTGCTCTTTCATACACCTTTCAACAACTCGCCTTTCGTGCTCCCTCAATCATACTTCACCAGCATTCTTAGGGGATATGGTTCACATTCTATGACGCATACTCCACAAGGAATTATTTTTTAAGGTTACGAAGGCTTATTTATTTTAATTAGGTGTCGTAACCCGCACCTTTTTTAAAACCCAAAAAAAAACTTAATTAATATTTACAAAACTTTCCTGTTTCAGAAAAATAGTCAAGGTTTTAAAGCATTAGTGCTTAAGAAAAACCTTGCAAGTTTCAAGTTCAAGTACAAGCAATTAGTGCTTAAGAAAAACCTTGCGAGTTTCAAGTTCAAGTACAAGTAAATTAAATCTAAGTTTAAGTTCAAGTAAGTATTTAAAAATAAAAGATATAGATACACTAAGGCTTATTTAACGAGTTAGAGTTAAGTACCGCTCGACATAATGGCTTATTTAACGAGTTATGCACCGCTCCATAAAAACTAAATATAATTAACAATGCCAAAACAGTTTTATCCCTATGAAGTATTTACAGACTTATGAAAATGAATAAAAATGAAAGTTCTTAAAGACATCAAGGAGAAGAACCCTGTGGTAGCATTTACAGAGCTATTTAGTGCTAATTGAATCTTTTATAACGGAATGTCCCATGAACGAAATTATCCTTTCCTGTCTTATGTTTCAGATCAAAATCAAAGCATGATAGACGAAGAGTCCAACGTGCTAATCTCCCAGAATGATTAGATAGATTTTGGAACCATTTCAGTGCAGCATGATCAGTGTAAACTGTAAAACGTTTACTATTATCCAGATAACAACGCCAATGTTCAAGTGCAGCTATAACAGCTAATGTTTCGCGTTCAGTAGTCGAATAATTTTGCTCATGTTTACTAAGAGTTCTGCTCATATAAGCAATAACCACTTCAACATTGTTATGTTTTTGAGTCAACATAGCCCCTATACCATAATTAGAAGCGTCACAGTGAACAAAGTAAGGAAGGTCAAAGTCAGGGCAAGCTAGAATTGGAGTTGAAGTCAAGCATTCTTTCAGTTTGGCAAAACTGAAATCTGCGTCTGGATTCCAAACAAATTTTTTTGGGGAATTCTTTCCAGCAGCAGTTAATTTGCATAGGGGCGAGGCAATAGAACTAAAATTGGGAATGAAACGGCGGAACCAACTACATGTACCCAAAAATTGCCTAACCTCTTTTTTAGACGTGGGAATAGGATAAGCTAAAATAGCTTCAATTTTACTAGGATCAGCTCGTAGTCCTTGCTCGTCAACTACATAGCCAAGGTATTTGAGTTCTTTACGAAAAAACTTACTTTTCGCAAAGTTAATAGTTAGCCCAGCATAAGAAAGCTTTTGATGAACTTTAAGTAACAGAGAGATATGTTCCTCAAATGTGGAACTTATTATAATGATGTCATCTAAGTAACAGAATACTTTATTATCGAATTCAGGAGTAAATAAATGATCCATGAGTCTTTGTTGAGTTGCAGGGCTGTTAGTTAGGCCGAAGGGCATTACCGTGAACCTAAATGAACCTCTGCCTGGCACATAAAATCCAGTTTTATCTCTATCCTCAGGATGTAATGGTATTTCCCAAAAAGCTTTGGCAATATCAAGACTAGACAAATATTTACAGCCTTTAAGGTTATCAAGTATTTCAGAAATAAAGGGAAGGCTATAAGCATCTTTACGAGTAATTGAATTTAATTTCCTACTATCAACGCAGAAACGCCATTCTCCATTCGATTTAGGCGTAATAAGAACGGGAGACAACCAAGGACTTTCGCATTTTTCAATGACCTTTAATTCAAGCATTTTATCGACTTCTTCAATTAAAATCTTTTGTCTTTCAGGAGAGAGGCGATAACAACGTTGTTTAATAGGTAAAGCGTTACCGGTATTAATCCGATGACAAATTAGATTAGTAAGACCTAATTTACCTTTCTTTTCAAAAGAAATGTCCTTAAAACGTTCAATAATATCTTTAGCAATATTTAATTGGTTATCGGAAAGGTGATCGAATGACATTAATTTATTTTCAATAGCACAGTTCCTATTATCTCTACTATCAAGATTAAGTTGAAGCGAAAGTATTTTAGGACACAACTCAATTTTTTTCCAGAAGTCCCATCCAAGAATCAAAGATGGATATATCTCCGGAAAAACATAAGCTTTAATAACACGAGTCTGATTATTATATCTCAACGGTAATTGGAAATAACCAGAAGACGATGATTTTTGTTTATTAGCAACCATAACTTGAGCTGATGACTTGAATAGTTTAAACCCTAGCTTTTGAATATCTTTATGAGAATTATTTCCTAAAATGGTAAAACAGCTTCCGCTATCTAAAAGACCCGAAAAACTTACGTTGTTAATGAATACATTAATAAAAGGTCTATTACAGTCCCTCTCTTTGTCATAGATCGCAGAAGTTGTCTTATAACAAAACATAAAATTTCGGATAGTGTCTAACCACTGATTCCATTCTCTAAGATTAAATTTTTCAGTTTTAGTACTATTCAAGTCACTATTTAGTTTTTTGATTGAGAAGACGGGGTACATTTAGGACAGTTAGAAATTTTCACGCCTTTCAAACCACACTTGAAACAAATCAAGTATCTTGGTTGAATACACGCTCTTAAAGAATGACCCGTAACTCGGCAACGAAGACAAAACTCTTCTTGGGCCTTATCTCGAGTTTGATAGGAAAGAGTTTGTGAGGAAGAGGGCAATTGTGAAGGAGAAGGTGTTTTTTTATTCTGTATCGCGTTAGAATGATTTAGGTTATTTTTAGAAGTAAATGGACGATAAGCAAACTCCGCAGCGCAAGACGAGATATCTGTATATTTGGGCTCACGAAAATTTAGATCTCTTTCTGAAATCTTTTCGTAGCTCTGACAAGTTGAAATCAAAGAGTCTATTGATTTAACATCTTTTAGTGCAACGAAAACTGAATAGCAAGGCTTTATGTTATGAAGTAAAATTTCCAATTGGTCGCTTTCTTCTAGTTTCTTGGAAAGACGATTGAACATGCCAAACATAATTGATACATAGACAATAATAGTCTCCGATGCCCCTTGAGTACGGTTCCTAATAGCTTCTAATAATTTGTAATCATAGTCCTGAATTCCAAAATCTTTTATAAGTAGGAGATGGATCTGATTCCAAGTTAACAAAGGGTTCCGACTATGTTGAAACCTAAACCAATGTAGTGCATCTCCGACAAAAAATTCGAAAGCATGCTGAACTAGAGTTGCATCAGGGAAATTCCTAGAGAACTGGAATTCCTTTAATTTCTGAAGAAAAGACCTAGGACATGTTTTGCCATCATATGAAAACCTTTTAAAATCTTTAACGAACAGCGAGTGACAATTTTGTTCCATCAAGGAAGACTGTGGCATACTACAAACTGCAGTGGTGTGAGGTACCGAATGAGACGTAGCAAGAACCTCAGAGGGTTCAGAAATTCGAGGGCCGAAAAGAAGGTCAGCTTGATTCTGAGTAGGAGGGTTGTGTACCTCCAATGCGTCCTCAGTTTCAATATGATCCAAAACGAAAGCTTCAAATCGTTTTTGAAGTAAAAAAAATCGAGATCTTAAGTTCGAACATAACTCAATTAATGGTGGAACAGCACTAATACGTTCAAGACGATAATAAAGATGATTCATGAATGATTCTAGTTTCTTTATACTACTACGATCTCCCGAAGATTCAATATGTGAAATTTTATCTTCAATATAATTAATAGTAGTTTCCGCCTGCGATAGATCAAGGGAAAGGGGTATAGGGGAGGATTTTATGTCGTCTGGTAAAATATGACTAAGTTTAGTCATCTGATCTCTCAGGTTTGTCAAAGTTTCAGCAGGTCTTTCAGCTCTGATAGAAACTTCGTATTCAAGCTCATGTTTGTTGAGGTACGAGTAACTTATTGGTCTATCCATTGTTTAAGATTTAAAAATATTAGTCTAGGTTTAAATAAGTTTTTAAGTAATTTAGTTACAAGTTGCACTAGCCGTGGTAACAAATCAAACTAAATGGAGTAATGATTAAAGTAAATTAATGTTCAGTATTGTACAAACGTCCACAGGATATTGTCCTGCAGGCGTCGTGGAGTGTCCCAGTCCCCAACTTGCTAGTGACAAGTTAACACACACAAGCGAAAACTGGGTACGATTACCAATGAATGGTAACCGCAGTGGTGTGCAAGTGTGTGGGATGCAGTGTAGTGAGGTAAAGAAAAGAGTAAAGAGTAGGTGGTAACGTCTATAGGATACTCTCCTATAGAACGTCGTATAGTAAGCCAAACCCCAACTTGCAAATGACCAACGAACGAACGATGGTTTTAACACGTACAAGCGAAGAATGGATGACGATTACAATGGTAATCGTAGTGTGTGTGGGGGTGTAGTATTACGAGTATGTTCAGTATAAGAAGTGTTGAGTAAAGGTTGTAATGGATGAGGTGATGAATAAAGGTTCGCCAAAATATAATTGAAAAACTTGTGAAAGTTTAGTTTTAGAATTTAGAGAGGGAAGAGGGGGTGGGTTAGTTTTAGAATTTAGAGAGGGAAGAGGGGGTGGGTTGGTTTTAGAATTTAGAGAGGGAAGAGGGGGTGGGTAAGCTGAATTGGGCGCCAAACTGTAACGTTACATTTTCCCAGAGGGGAAAAATGTAAGGGAAAATATAACAATATACATAAACATAAACATAACATCACGCCTTGTTTCCCCGAAGGGTTGGGCAGAGGTGTCCCTGTAGCAGGCACACCCACATTTCGCCAGTTATGTTTAAGTCCCATGTAATAGGGGGCGAGCCTATTGCCATTAACCGGGCACAATAAAAAAAAAAAAAAAAAAAAAAAATTATATTCAATATAATTGAATATTATAATATAATTAAAAATACAAGGGGAGTACAAAAACACAGTTTAACACTACTGATCGGCACTGCACGCTTAGGAGGTTAGGCCTCAGAGGAGGCCTGCAGCGGGAGGTAGTCTTCGGGAGTTGGAGGCTCCGGCAGGGAGTGATTGACGGCTGGTGATGGCCTCGGTGGGTCGATGACTCCGAGGGAAGGAAGAGTTGGCTCCGGCAGGGAGTGGGTGAGCCCCGGAATGGCCAGGGTAGGCCAAGATGGACTGTAAGAGAGACAGACCCTTTTATTATTATAAAGTCGGAGATAGAATCGGAGATAGATAGAATCCGAGATAGAATCGCCCGTTGCTTCTGACGGCCTCTGCTTTTATACCCTTCAGCTCGTTTCCAAAATCAATATTCTTTTCCATTTTCAAACAGTGGTTTCTTCCAATATAATCGGACCTCCTTGGAGTGCGTTAAATTTCATAAATAAAATTTAGAACAATAGTTAATTTGGTACAATCATAATATAAAAAATAAATTATAATTAATATAATGTTTTAGCGATATCAATAAAAATAATTAAAACTATATAAACCAAAAAGTAACATCATAGACTAAGCCAAACAGAAAAATAAAAAGAAACTGACAGTTTAACATTTGACATAGGTAAGTGTCACAACAAGAAAATCTACAGAAAATATCAATAACAATGAAATACAGAGCCTCAGGAATATTTAACACACCGGCAATGGTCATGCATTTATCTAGAGAGAACGTATGATAAAAGACCAACATTTTAACAAACAAACCGTAAGTAAAACATGCAACATTACAACAGAGCGCCCTGGAAGCGGCGACTACTGTGCAACAGCAAGGGAGAGGGCAAGTGCCGCCCTTGCCGACGCACATCAGTGCATTAATCGCCGCGAAAAGGCGCCTTCGCAAGCAGTGGCAACAACTGAGATGCCCCTACATTAAAACCGAACTCAACCGTCTCGCGGAGAGGGTAAAGGCCGAGTTAGAGGCCCACACCGCCGCGGGCTGGGAAGAACGAATCGACGCCACCACGGACAGTTGGCCGTCCCTATACAAGTTATGCCGCCAACTCACGAACACCCCAGCCCCGGTGCGTCCTCTACTTAACAGTGACGGGGCGCTCAAATACGTAGCAGAGGACCGGGCGGAGGTCTTCGCTGAGCACCTGGAGCGTCAGTTTCGCCCTAACCCGACCAACGACTCCGAACACGTCGCAGCGGTCGAGAAACACCTTGGGGAGTACTTCGCACCGCCGATAGCTCCCGAGGAGGACCCTGTCTTCTCGCCTGGCGCAGTCAGACGCGCCATCCTACAGACGAAGCCCAGGAAGGCCCCTGGGGCGGACGGTATCGCAAACACAGTGCTGCGCCACTTGCCGTTCCGTACGGTAGCGGCACTGGCGCGCCTGTTTACCGCGATACTGCGCACGGGGGCCTTTCCCGCCTCTTGGAAGGAAGGGCGCGTCATTATGCTGCCCAAGGCGGGGAAGAACACAGCCAGGCCGGAAAGCTATCGGCCAATAACGCTGCTCCCGACGATCTCCAAGGTGTTCGAAAAACTCCTGCTGCGACACCTTGTCCCACATATTGTCCCACGCCCAGAACAATTTGGTTTCAGGGCGGAACATAGCACGACGCTCCAATTGTCGAGGGTACTGCACCAGTTAGCAACAGCTATGAACAAGAAGGAGTACTCGGTCGCAGTATTCCTCGACATGGAGAAGGCCTTCGACCGTGTGTGGCATGAGGGCCTACTACACAAACTGGCCACCTCAGACGCGCCCCGTCGCGTCGTAAGGGTGGTCTCCTCCTTTCTGTCCCACAGGACCTTCAGGGTGGTGGTCGACGGGGCGCTATCAGGCGCCCGCCCGGTGATGGCTGGCGTGCCCCAGGGCAGCTGCATCTCGCCGGCGTGTTACTCACGGTACACCGACGACATCCCCACCACTCCAGAGGCGACGCTCGCGCTGTATGCCGACGACGCCGCGTACATTACCACCTCGCTAAACGCGAAGTACGCGGCGGTCAAAATGCAGCGCTCCCTCGACCTCCTCCCCGACTGGTTGTCGAAGTGGCGGCTGTCGGTGAACGTGGGTAAGACGCAGGCGCTAATCACTGGCTCGGCGCCCCTCCCACCCCCCCTGAAGCTACATGGAGCCGACGTCGATTGGTCGCCCCGGGTTAAGTACCTGGGTGTGACCATCGACCGCCGCCTCACGATGGGGCCCCATGTCCGCAAGGTCGTCGCGCAGGGTAAGGTCGCCCGCAACCTTCTCAGACCCGTGCTCTCGTCCCGCATCCCGGCGCGAATTAAGTAAGCGACAACGGAAGTATTTAAAAATAACTTTATTCCGACAGAGTTACAGCGAAACAGTAATTAATTAAATCTAACAAAATATTGATCTTATATACTAACTTAATTGCTAACGTAGTACATGCACAGCGTGATCAGATTGACGCATGTTCTAGATAATTATAAATGCTGATCGCGCAGTGGGGAAATTGGGAAATAATAATCTAGTAAATACTTATTGTCTGACAAAGCTAATATTGGTAGGTTGGGGTTCCTTAACTCCTCCCTCCCTAAGAGAGAAATTATCCGAAGGTGTCGCAGACGGTTTCGGAGAATTTCGACAAAAGTTTATGAACTGAAATTTATACATTATAAAGATAACTATTGCTATTACAATAACCACATACTCTAAGATGGTCCATATACTAATTTCTATTGTCACTGTTTGTGTCGTATCGTCTATTTCACTAAATTTTGCACTTTGTAACACTTCTTTCACATCACTGAAGTCCACATTTCTTAAATCCACTTTCTTTGATCTTCTCTGAATGTCCTGTTGTAGGTCTGGCATCTGGATCAATGGCAGCTGGAGACTGGAAACTGTAGTGTCTGTGGTGGCGGCAACGATGACTTCGCCTATTTGTGTCTCGCATTGTTGGCCAGGTGTCACGATGTAGGTCCCAAGAATAGTGTACTTCAGGATTTCTGTATTGCAATTCTCGGTGATGATGAGATTTTCCTCTGAGTAAACCAACCATTGGTTGTCGGTTATTTTCTGTATCTTAGTTTTTTCTATTTCAATATGGTTCTGTATGCAGTTTTTGTAGTTGTTCTTCATCAGCATTATTTGTTCAATGCAGGTCTCGGTTGGAAACTGGGCTAAATTAGTTTCAGCGCAAAGAAATTTTCCATTTTCAATCTCAGTACATGGGCTTACTACGGGCATGTATTTCAATCTATTCACCATCAGGTAAGGATATTTGGGTATTATTGTAAAGGTATTTGGAGAATGGAATATAGGGATGGGTATAACCTTGTAATAATTATATGTTTCGTTATTTATTAGGGGAACTTCTAAAACAAAAACTAACTTGTTGTTATTTATATATGATTTAAGTATGATATTACGTTCTAATTTTATTAAATTATGTTTGCTTACTGGGTATATTGTTCTAGCATGTTTAGCAATGACTTCTAACGTATTATATAATTCTGTACTATTTATAATGGATTGGTGCAATGTATTCAGTTTGCTAAAGGCTATTGCCGTTTCAATCTCTTGTATGTTTTCGTAACAGGTCCGAAAGTTATTTAAAATTTGATACATAGTATTTAATATTTGGAAAGTTTGTTAAACCTGAACTCATGTTCAACTAATTTTTCCATTTCATTGGTATGTAAACCCAAGTTTTTAATATTTGAATTTATTATTTCAGAGTCATTTACTAATTTATCAAAAGCTTTTTGCATTGATGATACTTTACGTTCGACCACATGCTCTTTGTTCTGTATCATTTGGATTTCTCTATCATATTTAATTGCATCGTCTTCATCTAAATTTCCTGTGATAGCTTTTACAAGTGAGCCTAATGGATTAAACAGAGCTCTTTTATTTCTATAATGGAAAGGTAAGATTTGAAAGAATCTATCCTTAGTTAGTTTAATAAGATATTCTATTTGGCTTTCTATTCCTATAGTTTCGTTACTAAGACTATTTTCCTTAATTTTAATTTTCAAGTTAATAAAATCCCGAATATTATTATCTATTTGTAAGTGTAATGATTCTAAATCTCGTCAATTGCATTAATCTTAATCCTAGATAAAGCATCTGCATTCGTGTTTTGAGGGCCTTTCTTATATTTTATTTCGAAATCGTATTCTTCTAACCTTAACCGCCATCGCGTGAGTTTACTATTGGGCTCTTTCAATGAATACAGCCAAGCTAATGGTCTATGGTCTGTAAATATGGTAAACTTATTACCATACAAATACGGTCGAAAGTGCTTAACTGCCCATATTATGGCTAAAAGTTCCTTCTCGATAGTGCTATATTTTACTTCTGTGTCGCTCAAGGTTCTACTAGCATAGGCTACAGGCTTATCTGAGCCTATCGTTCCTTGTGACAATACAGCCCCGATCGCAAAATTGGATGCATCCGTGGTTAAAATAAAAGTTTTACTAAAGTCAGGAAATTGTAACAAAGGTGCATTTGTTAAAAGCTTTTTACATGTCTCAAAACATTCTTTATATTCCCCATTAATTACAATTTTGCGACCTTTCTTTAAACAAGCTGTTAATGGTCTAGTTATTTTGGCAAAATCTTTGATAAATTTCCTATAATAACCGATTAGTCCTAAAAAGCTTTTAATCTGTGTAACCGTTTCCGGTATAGGATACCTAAGAATAGCGTCTATTTTATCATTATTTGGTTTCAAACCTTCACTTGTAATAGTATGCCCTAGGTAGAGTACTTCCTTTCTAAGAAAATGAGACTTATCTAATTGAACTTTTAAATTTGTTTGACGGAAGCGGTCAAAAACTGCTCTAAGTTTTTCTACATGTTCAGGCAAGTTTTTAGAAAAAATAATGACGTCATCGAGATATATTAAGCAATGTAAGCCTTGAAGGCCTCGTAAGACGTTATCCATCGCTCGCTGAAAAGTTGCGGGTGCGGTCTTTAACCCAAACGGCATTCTGTTAAATTCATAATGACCTGAAGGTGTGCTAAACGCAGTTTTAGCTCTATCTTTCTCCTGAACCTCTAATTGATGGTACCCGCTAGCTAAATCGAGAGTTGTAAAGTATGTACTATTACCTAGCATGTCAAATAAATCGTTAATGTTGGGCAAAGGGTATTTATCATCAATTGTGATTTCATTGAGCCGTCTATAGTCAACTACCATCCTCCATTTTTGTTGGCCTGACGCGTCTAATTTTTTCGGCACTAAATGTACGGGAGCACTCCAGGGGGAATGAGATTCCTGGATAATGTTATCCCTTAACATTTTCTCGACTTGACTACTGATCTCTTTTGTTTGAATAGGTGGCAATCTATGTGCCTTAATGTTTATTGGGTCTTCATTTTTTGTTCTTATTCTATGTTTAACCTGATTTGTGAAGGTTAACGGAATATTTTCACAATAAAATATATCTTTGTATTCTTTACAAAGTCCCTCAATAACCGTTCGTTCTTCTGAATTCATATGATCTAACTGTAATTTGTCTAAATTCTTTGTTAGCAAGCTGTCCACTTCTATATTATTATCTATGAAATTAACACTAACAGATGGGTCCTGTATGTATGGTTCCACTTGAAAAGGTCCCGTAACTACTAATTTTCTATTTTCATGGCTATAATTCTGAATAACAGTTGTTGCATAGCCTTCAATACACGTAACTAATGCGGCGGGCATTCGAATCCCTTCCGTAAATTGCTTAAAATCTAACACAGCTTCCCCGTTCAGTAAGTTGACTGGGAGTCTTACTCTAAGTTCACTACGAGATGGTAGATTATATATCTCTCTCATAGGCGGTGAATATATGATAGGAATATCAGTATTTTTTAAATGTAATATCTGATTTTCCATATTAATCTTTGCCTGTAATTGCTTCAGCAAATTGCTACCTATTAACCCATCATACCTATCGTCGACACTATAGACATAAAACTTATGGAACTCTTGACTTCCAAAGGTAACCGGTAATGGAATAATAGCCGTTTCACCATGAACACTCGATGCGTGAGTGCTAACAACTTCGAAGGGTTCATACTGTAAATAATTTTTAAAATATTTATTCGCTATATACGGGCTTATAAACGATCTAACACTCCCCGTATCTATCATAAAAACTGCCTTTAATTCTGGTATAACTATATGTGGTAAATTTAAGCGTTTATTACAATTTATTTTTATTCGTTCTCTAGGGTAGAGGCCGTTATGCAAAAAATTTCCCGCCCCGGGTTCTTCAGGAGAAAATTCTTGGCACTCATTGTACGAATAACTTGAACTCTGTTCATTATTATTAGAATTATTTATGTAATTAACACGTCACGAACTTGCAGTACGCATGGTGACATCAGTATTCGCACCCGACGTAGATGCTTGCGCTGCAAAAGACGGCGTGCTCGGTGCATGTGCCGCGAACTGTTGGTTCGGTTGTGCAATCGGAACAAATGACCTACTTGACTGCGGTGACGCATTATTGTTGTTTGTACGATTAAAATTGTCTTGATTTCTTTGAATATTATTATGTTGTTTATAATGTCTGGACTGATGCGAATTGTTCGGTGTAGATGTGCTGTTTGTAGCACTATTCGGTACATGTGTACTTGATATGCTATGTGAATCTTTCTTTTGTTTATTAGATTCAATTGCATTTTGGTTATTAGGCAAATTGGGTCTGTTATTTCTGCTAAAATTACGTCTGTCGTTTGTTTTCGACTCATAGACTGCCTGGAAGTTTTGTTCTTCTAAAACTATTTTTAATGCATCCTCTAACGTTGTGACGTCGCGCAAACGAACTAATCTAACTAAAAATGGCGGTAAATTAAACTAGAAAGCATTCATTGCTCTGTTACTATAAATGATTTGCTTTGCCTTACGTAGAGATTCATCAATGATAGTTTCTGATATTTTAGCAAATAAAACACTTCTCATCCGCTGTATTCTATGGCAAAAATCTAAATAACTTTCACCCTTATTTATTCTACACGATTCTAACTCCATTGCTAAACAATCCTCTGTGCGTGGATCACCGAAGTGTTGGTTTAACAACTTCTTCAGCTCGTCCCACGTACCTATAGCTTCTCTTTCGCCTACCAAACTGGCTGCTTCGCCTGATAACCTACTTGTTACTACATGAAATAAATATTCATTTTGGGCTGCGGTTCCTAAGAACGTAGACAAAATGTATTCACATTTTTTTATAAATAAAGGCAACATTCTGGTGTCGCCGCTGAATATTGGTATGATGTTAACCAATTCCTGTGGGACACGGGTTACGTTTTCCATTGTGAAAAGTTATGAAAGAAACAAACGCGGAGAAAAAAAAATCACACTAATGTGCTACTAAACTATCACTACTCTAAAATATTAGTACAATTAAAATCTATGCAAATATTATCACGGCGTTGTCCAATCCCTAATAATACACAAACACATAGACTATTACAAGGTTGGGATATAGATGGAAGAGCTGAGAGGAAGGTGAAAAAGATTTACTCACAATTCCGCAGCTAGCTCCATGCTCCCTGAATTACTGCTGTGGCTGGTCCTCTTCCGTAACTCGAAGTGGCTTCTTAATGAATTTATTTGTTCGGCGATCTCTGCTAAACCGTAGACACGGACGTCGGCTACTCCACGTAGAATTGTATACACGGCAAACTGACTACAGAGATCCTACCGGCTGCGCCAATTAAGTAAGCGACAACGGAAGTATTTAAAAATAACTTTATTCCGACAGAGTTACAGCGAAACAGTAATTAATTAAATCTAACAAAATATTGATCTTATATACTAACTTAATTGCTAACGTAGTACATGCACAGCGTGATCAGATTGACGCATGTTCTAGATAATTATAAATGCTGATCGCGCAGTGGGGAAATTGGGAAATAATAATCTAGTAAATACTTATTGTCTGACAAAGCTAATATTGGTAGGTTGGGGTTCCTTAACTCGCGCGTCAAGCTGAGCGTGTACAAAATGTACGTGCGCCCAGTCTTGACGTACGCCGCTCCCGCTTGGTTCGCCCTCACGAGCGAGTTGAGCCGGAAGCTGCTCCGCACGCAACAAAACCTCGCGTTGCGGACTATCGTTGACGCTCCTCGCTACGTGAAGAACGATATCATCCAGCGGGACCTCGGGATCGAGAGCCTGGATGAGTTTGTGAGGCGACTCGCGAAGGCCATGTTCGCGCGTGCCGACGCCTCTGCCTGGCCCCATGTCAGGCAGATTGCGCCCTTGCACGCGCGGCCGCCTGACGCGAAACCCCTGCCCCGCGACCTGGTAGCGGACCCTGACCCCATCGCACCGGATTGACGCCTCGAGTAAGCAGCACCCAGGTTACACGCAGCTTACTCGAAATAATAAGACTCTACAGATGTACACATACATCCGTTGTGTGGCGTGTTCTAGGTTAATATAGGCGCGTCACACAACCGCATACAGACAACCATCACTATGCATGCATCCCAACACAACACTTGCGGGCGCGATGCGGGTCGCGACGCGAGTATACACTGAGCGGTGTTACTCTACAACACTAGCCGCTCATACATACGAGACTGCCTGCCTCTCAATCCGCAAACGGCTCGATCTGTGAACGGGGCGAGAGGTAGACTACATATTAACATGTAGGTGTGTCGAGTCGGCATCCTCGTCGCTGGTCGTCTTCGCTGGGCCTCCCCCAGGTAACTGGGGGTCTCACCTGGCGGGGACTGACCGCCGGGATGTCGTGAAGAAAGCGGCGCTACAGAGTTAGCGCCGTGGCGCGCCTACAATAATATTCAGAGCAACCATTTACATAGACGCATTTTGCCTCACAAAATGCGTCTTACTTTCTTTACGCCGCCCGAGGCGAACCAAAAAGAGGGGCCCATATCTATGGGCCAACGTATGGCCACCGCAGGCGAAGGGCGAAGCCCTGACCCTGCTCGCCACGCCCCCTTGCGGGGGCGTCGCGACATCTTCCGATGGATTAAGCTCAGTCTGCGCTCGGTGCTTGGTGTGGCAACACGCCGTGTACGAGTTCACGACAAGTTAATCGTCATCCTGAGGATGCCTCGTTGAGAGGTGAAACACGTGTCGATTTCTTCCAGGGTCTTTTCAAGACTCTTTAGAAATAGCTAAGCGGAAAAGGTTACTAAATATATCCACATCATCATTTCATCTATAGCGGTGGTCAGATCGACTGTTGACGCCAACAGTCGCCATATTTATTTCCTGTCGTAAACTATCCTTCTATGCATATTAACTGTACATAATAATTTAGATGTTTCACATCTGCCAGGCGTCCCGCGACAGCTCAATTTTTTCAATGATTTTTTCTTTGCGCACTTTGTGAAGAGACAGAAAAATTAAAATTGGTTATAACTTTTGAACCGTAAAAAATTACACCGACTTTCTCAGGATTAACAAGTTTGGAAATGACCTTGCCCACACCCCTACTGGATTTGATCCATACTTCCAGGTACACCCTGTATGCTAAGAAAATGTGACATTGTCATTTTTTTTATGGACAAAATTAGTCCGAATCAAACTTTTTTAAAATGTTTATTTCACCGTCAATCTTGTCGAATTATTTTGTATGAAAAACGAACACGAAAAAAATAATAATAAACAATTCATAAACCAGTGGATTCTTGTTATGATGAACTATCTGAGCAGAGGAGTTGTCTGCGCTGCGAAGCCAATATAAGGCGTGGTCATGCCGAATTGCTACGGGCAGGATAGGTGGCATGCGGTAAGATTAAAACACAAAATGTTCTGGTAAATATTCCTGTATTTCTTGATTATCAAGTCGTCCATGAATAGCGAGTCATAAATACATTTTAGGTATCAAATATTTAAGAAACATTAGGCATATAAAAAGGAGGAAAACATAAAACGTATGTTCTCACTTACATGACTTTTTGACAAGAGGAAGTCGTAAAAAAATGACTTTGTATAGAGGGAGAACTATCCTCTATAATCTATACTAATAGATAATTAAAGTAAAGCGTATAACACATAAAATAATGATGTGGATATATTTAGTAACCTTTTCCGCTTAGCTATTTCTAAAGAGTCTTGAAAAGACCCTGGAAGAAATCGACACGTGTTTCACTTCTCAATGAGGCACCGAGCGCAGACAACGAGTCTGCGCTCGATGCTTGATGTGGCAACACGCCGTGTTCGAGTTCGCGACAAGTCAATCGTCATCCTGAGGATGCCTCGTTGAGAGGTGAAACACGTGTCGATTTCTTCCAGGGTCTTTTCAAGACTCTTTAGAAATAGCTAAGCGGAAAAGGTTACTAAATATATCCACATCATTTTATAATGGATTTCCGCAAGGTCACGCCTGAATCAATTAACTATCGTATAACACATGTTTAATAAATTCTTTTACATTACATTCGTTGCTTATAATACACACAGAATAATATTGCATATGTTTGTATTTTATCTTGTTAAATAGAGATAAAAAATAAATAAATTGTAGATTGTTTCAAGAAGCATTGATATCAACCAGAGCTTAAATCTTTAAAAAATAAACGGATAATACACAAAAACAAACAGAATTTTTTAGAAAACAGCCTAATTCATTACATTTTAAAATATTATACGTTATTTAGAGATTGTACTCATGACAGGCGGTCTTGACAATATAATTGATCATTTATCTCTTTTCAGCGCTTAGATTTCGTATAACGCTGTCTCTTTTTGCATACCATTCCCAAAATATATTTGAACATCTTCGCTAAACTGACATGTGAATGCGAAAAAATTGTCAATAACTTCTGTGAACAAAACGAATTCAAGACTTTAAAACTACTCTTAATAAAAAAAACAAAGTGTAATTTTATTTCAAATAAAAATACAGGATGTGGCGTAAATAGTGATAATTTGTATCTGCGGGTGGGGGATTCCAATTATTATTATAAAAAAAATTGTCAAACCCCGTAAATTAATTTTAAAAAATTGCCAGTTTTATCGAGTTACCGAAATGAAATATCATTTAATTTCTTTGCTATGGATGTGGTCAGCTGGGAGTAGTACGCTTAAAATGTAACTGAAAAGACTTTTTTTAACAATGGCAACTCGCAGTTTACACTTAGAGCCTCCAGCCAGGAGCAAGTAAAACTATTCTAAGTTAAAATTAAGCGAACGCTTGCTAAGGGCACCCCCTGTGGGGTACGAACCTCGGCTTAGGGCGTCGCTGGGGGGAGGACAGGAAGAGGGGACAGGCTGGATCAAAATTTGGTTATCATCGTGATTATTAGGCGGGGTATTTAGAGCTACGTGCTTAGCTGCAACAACTGCTGGCACCTCGTTTTCCAGCAAGGGTCGGGGAGGAGTATCATTTACTCGGGGGGTCGGTCGCGATCGCAAAGGACCTTGGCGGCGAGGTCGGAATGACGGGAGGCGTCTGTGTTTGTGCACTGTACTGGTCAGATTGGACATGCCTCGTAAGGCGGAACTGGCTGATTGTAGAGGGGACGTAATTAGCTGCCTGGACAACCAGAGGGTTGCGATGTCTGGGAGCGGAGTCAAAGTAACGCTTGGACATGCGTTTTAAAAGTGATGAATCGTGGGGATTTTGCAGTCGAGATGGAGGCAGGGCCGTAACTAGACTTGAATTTAAGGTAGGGCAGCTGTTGTTACAGGTAGGGCGGGAGTAAAACTGTTGATCTGTTCTGGTCAATTGAGTTTTGGCTTTTTTGACTGACATTTGTAATGTGTGTGTCAGTTAATACTTAATTGTCGGGAGTGACATTCAGATAAAAAAAGTAATTTATTCTGACATACATTATTATTTTTCTTATCATGTCCAAATTACCTACTCAATATAAAGTCTTTCCTTAAAACTACTGAATTCGAATAAGATTCAGAATAAGTGAATAACTTAGCTTCAGTTGGTTTTTTTTTTAAGGTAGGGCATTGCCCCACAATACCCCCCCTTCGCTACGGCCCTTTTTTTGTGGATGGAGGATCTCGTTTCTGACATAGAAGGGGGCTCCCGTGGCCTTACGAAGGAAACGGTTCTGCAAGGTCTGCAATCTATGGATGGAATGGGGTTTGGCGTGAGCAAATACTGCACCCGCATAGGTCATAATGGGTCGAATGCACGCTGTGTAAATTCGCAATTTGCGCTTTAGTGACAATTTGCTGCATGCATTTAGAACGAAGTAGAGTCTGTCTAGAGCGAAAGTGGCTCGCGAGCGAACCGTCTTTATGTGCTCAGAAAAGGAGAGATGATGGTCCAGGATAACACCAAGTTATTTGCCGCGCCTCTCCTAAGGGATCGGCTTGCCAAACATGGTGATGGTTCGGGGGAAAGGGGGTGGGGTCTGGTTCTCGGTTTAGAAAATAAAACCACTTGACTTTTGTCGGGATTTACTTCAATTCGTCATTTCCCAAACCAAGCACCAAGGTTGTTGACAGCCCTTTGGTTTAGAAGCATGTTAGCGGAATTGCCTTTACAGATGATCGCTGATCGTCTGCGAACAAAGCCAACTGCGTCGATCTGTGTTTGGGGATGTCGCTAGTGAATAGCGCGAATGCAAGGGAAGCTATTACTGAACCCTGAGGGACTCCTATCCTTATGGGGCGGGTCTGCAAAGAAAGGTCGACTTGGTTTTTATAGCGGTCAGATAGGTGATGGTCCGTAGTAGGATCCGCTGCCGCTAGTCGAAATTAAGGTCGTTAACCGTAAGGGGGTCCCCATCTTAGATATGGGGGCCACACATTCCATCGCGGGCCCCATGCTATACGATTTACTAATAATTGCGGCGTTGTTTTAAAAAAACTTCGCGTACTTATATTGTTTGCCAATGTATCACAGTAAGTAAGTACAGTACAGTGTGATACCGACGTTCTAATGAAAGAGGTATTCTACGGTATACCTACTTACCCTGTTTTAAGTTTTACCGGACGCGGAAACCCGAATACTGCTAGATAGAGATTTTATTATGAAAGCAAGTATCCTGTTGGACTTACCACAGAGCAGCTGATGTTGTAATGATGAGCCAGAGCGATGGCATCTGCTTATAACCAGGTTTCAATTACCTACCTGCGGCCAGATAGAGCTGATGAAGGTAGTAGCAAACCTTGTGCCGACGAATGATGTAGGTACGGCAAAGTTAGCCTCCGCTCCGACACTGCGTCAAGGCGATTCGTTGAGGACCGACAGCAGTGGATATTGTCTCCGAGCAGTACTCATGCAGGAAGGCTCTTAGGATGTTCGCGAGAATCAACTCTAGGTCCCTGAAGTGGGTAAAATCGTCGAGAAACTCAAGGCAACCGACGAACCGTTTGGGGGAGGGATTGGTCCGGCCGTGGCTTCATTATGTTTGACGGTGTTTTGAGATCCACGCCGCATGTTTTAAAGACAGTTAGTAGCGGCGAAATGTTAGGGAGGTGCCACGTTTAACAGTTGACTCCCAGTCGTAGACGACGCACCGCCAGCCCCAGTCAACGAAAAGCGTAAGCGCGGTAGATCTAAGCGTTTTTTGTGTGTCTAGGTCAGAGGACGAGGATGTAACGCGGCCTTAGCAAAGACGTGTGCGAACATGTCCTTAAGCGTTGTTACGAGGAGGATACTGTGTAACTGATGTAAGGTGTATATACTAGTGTGAATACTAATGTTGAAAAAAAAACATTTCAACGAAAACTACACTGAATTATATTTCACGTTAAATCACTATTTCAAATTATAATACGGTGAAATTCATCACACTTATAAGATTATTCCGCCAGTGTGAAAAACGAATATGTATTGATAAATCACCCTTTACACTAAAACTAACCTGAATTACATCACACTTGTGAGGTTTTTCACCAGTGTGTTTACAAATATGGCATGTCAATTAATCTTTTAATTAAAACTGCGCTGACATACATTACATCACACTAATTAGGTTAGTTACTAGTGTATAAAAATATGATTTGTTAAACCACTAATTTGAATAAAACTACACTGACATACATCACACTTATAAAATTATTCGCCAGTGTGTATACGAATATGATTTGTTAAATCACTATTTTGAATAAAACCACGCTGACAAACATCACACTTGTAAGGTTTTTCGCCGGTGTGTATTCGAATATGTTTTGTTAAAGCACCCTTTTCACGAAACGTACGCTCACATATATGACACTTGTAAGGTTTTTCACCAGTGTGTATACGAATATGGTTTGTTAAACTACTATTTTGAGTAAAACTACGCTGACATATATCACACTTATAAGGTTTTTCGCCAGTGTGTTTACGAACATGTTTTGTTAAATCATTATTTCGAATAAAACTTTGTTGACATACATCACACTCATAAGGTTTTTCGCCAGTGTGTATACGAATATGACTTGTTAAACTACTCTTTTGAGTAAAACTACGCTGACAGACATCACACTTATAAGGATTTTCGCCAGTGTGTATACGAATATGTTTTGTTAAATAATAACTTCGATTAAAACTACTTTGACATAAATCACACTTATATGGTTTTTCACCAGTGTGTATAAGAATATGTTTTGTTAAATCACTATTTCGACTAAAACTACGTTGACATACATCACATTCAAAAGGTTTTTCGCCAGTGTGTATACGAATATGGTTTTTTAAACGACTCTTTTTATTAAAACTACGCTGAACACTTTTGTAAGGCTCTTTGTAATAAATGCCAGGTTTGGAAGTACGTTTTAGAGTTGGCCGGATAACTTTCGTGTCAGAATTTTCATTTTTCTGTTGCTCGGCTATTATTGCATCTTCTAGTTTTATTCTTCGTGCGTCTAGTTTTGGTTTCTTCGCAAGAGTCGCCCCTATAATTATAAATCTTGTAAGCAGGTACAATGTCGGAAGAAGATTGACATGCACACAAATCAAAATAATAGCACTTTGCATGATTCAAACAGTAGGACCGAAATGGAAGAATTGCTGGTGTCATTGAATAATACACTGAATCTGTCAAACACAAGTCTTTTCCAAACCTATCAAATCAAAGTTTAAAATTTTAAACAAACCCTTTTAAGGCGAGAGCGTCAGTGTAGCCCGCGGAATTCAAATTTTCTTACGTTTTTTGCAATTTGTAGGTTAGTGTCAGGTTGTATCTTATTTACAATATGATTCGCGACCGTAAGAAATATGGTTTTACACAATTATAATCATTAGAATCAGCAATACAACTCACTATGTTAGAATCCTATACTATTCAACGAGCAATATTTGTATATTTGTTTTTATACAGGGTCGCAGGGAAATGGACGCGAAAGCTGTAACCATGGATTCAGTACATGATTCTGAACCCCTTACGTTGAAATTATTCATCGGTTATTTAAAAACTATCCATGGTAACAGTTAGCGTGTCGATGTCCCTGCCACCCTGCATTTATTTGTACTCACGTTCTCGAAATCGGCTCTAACGATTTCGATGAAAGTTGCAATATAGGGGTTTACGGGGGCGAAAAATCGATCTAGCTAGGTGTCATATCTGGGAACATTCGTTTTCTCTATTTTCACAGCCCCGGGAATGTGATTTTTTTGGGTGGGAATACTTCTCCCGCTCTGGGCGGAGCGTGAGGGCGTATCAGGCTTGTACTGACTAAAACCCACCCGTATTCCTTCAGTTACCATGTTGCCGGGGGCGATCATCTCTCTTTCGAAGTTCTTCGCAACCCTGGCAGGCATCGTCCCTAGTGGACCCCGTCAATTCTGCTGACATCTCTTTATGGCGCTCGTGGAACACAACGTGCCGTCGACCCGGGCCTGGTCCTTATCGGACAGCGAGCTACCCATTGCTCACCGTCCGCAAGCTCGCGCCTACGGTGGCGGAAATCGGCGTGCGATTCCCGACGCCCAGGGCGTGTCTTTCTGCAGCGGTTAGGGGCGTGAGGGCGCGAAATTTGCCTCTCCCTCACGCGTTCCGCCTCCTCCTTCGCGAGCATTACTGCTTTGCAGAAGGAGGTGATGGCCTTCCATTTCCTCTCGATCCGTACCATGGCCTCAACCAGAGCCGGACGCGAGAGATCACTGCCACTGATCGCCTCCATGAGGACACGGCGATGCTTCGCCCTAGCCGGGCAGACCTCCACCGAACGTTGGTATACCTGGACGATATGTTTATTTCTATTTTCACCCGAGAAGAACTCTGTCAACCAGCACGAGTAGCATGACCACCGTAGAAACGGGTTTTGTCGACGGAAGAATAGATAAAATGACAGATTGTGATTGTTTATCTGTCATTTCGCATTTTCTTTTACTAGTCTTTGTCATTGTTTGTCATAGGTGAATTTTGAAATTCATAAACCACTCAATCACTCACAACATTAGTTTATCTGTATATCTCCTTATCCAAATGCCGTTAACTGGTTACCACGATACACTTTTCATTATAATTATAATAAACACTGTGCTATTGTAACATTCACAAAGGACGAAGCATTATACAGCCGTAATGTTTTTATAACAATTTTTTGCCGGTGTCGTGTCTGCGTCTCTTTACTTGTCACAACGATGCCTAGAGTACCGAACAGACACTAAAGGCATAGACAAGTAACTGATGTTACGTCGGGTGCAGACACGCGGACTTCTTCTATTTAATTTTTAAAGTATTTCACACATATATTTTATATTTTATTTAATATTTATTTACATCTATTTTATATTTTATTTAATATTTATTTCTGTATCTATCTATCCGTGACATCACTGCGGGCCCTATCAGTATACCAGCGCTGCGACATTTTTTTTTAAATGTCGCAACATATGCTGAGATAGGAGCCTTTTGGCCTCGTGCAGGACTTTGTTATTTTTTTTTTAAATTTGTTTTTTAAATTTTTTATAATGTTTTAATGAGTGTGTTTTAGTTTAATTTGTAATGTCCTGTGCGAATCCCAATAAATACTTTTCCTTTCTTTCTTTCTTTCATTTTGTCTATTCTTCCGTCGACAAAATCCGTTTCTACGGTGGTCAAGCTATGCGTGCAGGTACTAATTCTAAAATGTGATGATCTCATGAAATAGTCATTCAATAGGATTATATGAACTTTTTTCAAGATGAACCTGACACTGACCTGCAAATTGCAAAAAACGTAAAAAAAAACAATTAGGCGGGCTACTTTAAGTTTTAACGCATCCCGTTTAAGGGAATTATTAACACATTCGTCTGTATTTAGAAGGTTTTAACTTCATATTTCACCACCTTTTCCAACTATAATTATTGGAAAAACAGGAAATTTAATATTGTTATTTTATTCAAGCAATCATTATTATTGCCTAATTTTATGTGACATAATCGAACTGAAATTTAAACATCATCAGTTATCAGCTATACACTACACTGTAGATTAAGTGCAAATCAGATGCGTTCTCCTTCTCTATTTCCCTTTCTCGTCACACACAAGCACAAATTGTTGGCTGATAGCACCAACCTCTCGGAAAATGGGTTGGTACCGACTGACGGCCAGCTCTAGCACCGCGCGCGCTCATTGATTAAATCAAAAAGTGCACTTCCCCGGATTCCTGTTACATACTTCCGTCCCTTTCCACGAAATAACTCCCACAGATTGCAGAAAAGCGAGAGGAAAGATGTTATAATTATAAAAAACGGCCAAGTGCGTATCGGACCACGTACAATGAAGGGTTCCGTAGTTGTGATGAATTTATCCCAAGAACAAACTTAACATTGTAGTTGAAAAACATGTTCTTCCATACATTCCAACTGCAAATGTAAGTTTGTACGCACATTATTGGGAGATTTGCTATGTTATTTTAATTTTAAAACCATAGACTTCTTAAAGGTTTTTTTAATCTATACGTATAGTTAGCTCTGTAGTTTCGGAGATGGCCTGGTAAATTTTCATCTATATTCTTATATATCTTTTTTTTTGTACCACTACGGGGTACCTCTTGGCCTGCATCTCACCTGATGGTAAGTGATGATCAAGTCGAGGGTGGAAACGGACTTCACCCGGAATCCTCAACCACAGAGGAACTGGCTATCTTACCTCTAACTGGCGAAGCACAACAATGCTGTTAAAATTGTTGTTATGGCGACAGTCTTCGAAAATATGGTGGTAGCTAGCCAGGCGGACTTAGAAACAACCCTACGACCAAACAAACCGAGCAGAAAATTTTCCCCCACTGGGAATCGAACCTGGGACCCCTGGGTTTGAGACAGGTGGTCTAACTTTAGACCACAGAGACTGTTAAAAACTATTTATATTCAAATTATATAAAAAAAAACTTGATACAGATAAGAAATCTATGGTATTTAAATAACATGGTAAATCTCCCAATATTGTGCGTACAAACTTACATTTGGAATTGGAATGTATGGGAGAACATATTTTTCATCAACAATGTTAAGGTACTCAACATATTATTAGTGATCTATTGTCAAGCTGCAGATTATTTATTTATTTTATAAGACTATTTAAGCTCTTCTCGCCTGAAACACAGGATTACCTAGTTCAGGCACGTAAGTCTAAGGAATATAATTTACATTTAAGCAAATCTGTACTATGTTTTATGCCTTGTAATTTTTTAGTAAATATTATTATTATATTATATTAAATTTGTTTGACACGCACTTGGCCCGCAAGTGTCATCCGCACGCGGAATAGACCCGCATGCGTGATTGTATTAAATGTATATTAATCTTGTCTGAGCAACTGGCAGAAAGCTCGTCACGCTCCCTAGTTGTCACTGCTTGAGGTAGCGTCGGGGCATAGAAACAGCGAGGGATAATAGCTGATCTTAGCGTTCTGCTCGTGAATGAGTGCTGCTTGTGGTGACTGGTCCTCACACTGGCCATGTTTTTTTTCATCAGAAATTTACAGTTTACTAATTTAACTACGACAGTCCTAGTTCATTATTTGTGACTTCGAGTTACAGTCCTATGGATAGAATTCAACATTGCACATCTAAGCGGGTACGCCCTTTAGGTAACGCTAACTACTTCCTATCAGGTGAACTATTAGCTTGTTTGCTTACCTATAGATTAAAAAATACTTACTTTTCATCACCCTAACTCGTTGATTCTTCTTAGATACTTCTCTCACTTCAGCTTTAAACTCAATTATAGGTACATCATATCCTAAATCTGATTCAGAATGTTGTGGTGGTACATCTGCTACATCTAGACAGTTATAGTCTACATTTTCTGGTTCTATCTCTGTAAGTAAATAAAAACAGGCAAGAGTATTACTAGCATTCAAAGTCAAAGTCAAGTCAAAGTCAAATAATTTATTTCAAATAGGCCCATGTATGGCACTTTTGAACGTCAAAATTTACAAAATAATATAATTGATTCTAGTCGCCCCTTCTAAAAGGTAGTTTTCGTATGGAGAAGAATGGGCAAGAAACTCCACCGTTACTCTTTTAAAATGTTTTACAATAGTTTATATAAGTACGTACATTAGTTAAATAATTATATGTGATCATTCATTATTATTATTAGTATTTGTTTTTTCCCTATGCCAATGTCAACAATTTTCGATTAATTTGACATTTTTTTTAAATGTATGAAGTATAAATATAAAATGTACCCAAAAAACCTGATATACAGCGTTAATGGATAAACGTAAACATTTTCAAGTAATTAAACATTTAATATTCTAAAATGTATGAAATGAAAATGTAAAATGTAACCAATAACCCTGATATACAGGTAAATGATTATACGAGGGGATGTAAGAGGCGTCTTTTACAACCAAATTATGCCGATTGACTCCTATGCAAATATCAACAATATTCGCGTAATTTGGCATTATATATTTTTACTTCATATATTTTAAAATATAAAATGTCTAATTACTCGAAAATGGTTGACATTGGCATAGGGAAAAAACAAATACTAATAATAATAATGAATGATCACATATAATTATTTAACTAATGTACGTACTTATACAAACTATTGTAAAACATTTTAAAAGAGTAACGGTGGAGTTTCTTGCCCATTCTTCTCCATACGAAAAGGGTAATTTGGTTGCAAATGACCTCTCCTACACCCCCTTAACGGATTGCCGACGAGTAACCACTACCCCTGTATAATGTGGATATCAAAATTTTGAAGTAGTTCAAAACATTTTTTATCATTGATTGATTTAAATAAAAATGAAATGCTATTCTTTGGCGAATCAATTGAGAACGGCTGCACAGACTGGTATTTGGTTCTAAAAGTTGGCCAAAAATATTTGGTACGATACGCCTAATGGCTGCCTAACAATGTTTTATTTCATTTTTAGCTTGGAAAACGTAAAAAATGGCAGGCATATGTATGTACAAACATTTATTCGTCATTCGAATTTACATTTAAAATGTCACTTTCTAGTAACAAATTTAGAACTATTCGGTGTTACGATATTAGTTATTGCATTTCATTATTAATATTCTAGTTCACTAGTTAGCTATATTTCTTATTTCCATACAATAATATATCCAAATTAATCAAAACAGGTAAATATTTGACAGCTATTTGTGACGTACTTTTTACCCGTCTACGGCAAAGCCAAAAGGAAGGGTTATGATTTTAGCAGTCTATGTATGTATGTTAGTATTTACGTGTGTTCCACCGTAGCGCCTAAACTGCTGAACTGATTTTGATTAATGAGGTATCAATAGATTTGTAATAATAAAAATAAAAATATATAAATTTATATATAAATTTTCCCTAAATTTGATATGGTTTACACATAAATTTTTAACCTCGAAAAAAAAAATTGAGATAATATAATATACCACTATGTATATAATAATATCATATTTTTTAAAGTTAATAAATATGTTTAAATTGTTAAAAACAAGTAAAAGTGAGACTCCGCCCACATACGGGGGCGCGAGATGATACCAACGCGCAGTTAATCAAATCTTAATAAATAGTAACGATTTTTAATTCCACTAGAAAAACAACTACAACAAAATATTTATATTTTGGATTTCTTCGAAACTCGATACATGGTGTTGGCGTCGAAATAAATCGCGCTATGGTTTCGTTCAAAGCACTACGCACGGCTATTGGAATTTTAAATAAATTAATTAATGACTTATTATATTACTCTCACTGTCGTCGTAACGTTTATCAAGCATAAAAACGGAAAACATAAAATAAAAAAATAAGTTTAATAAAAAACTGCAACCCGACTACGGGAAAATAAAAATGATCTAAAAAGTATGAAACAAGAATATATTTCAGACAGAAATTAAGACATAGAATACAAAAATGGTCAAGGTAAGCCGTCGCATACCATTATTATTTTGAAGGTGTTCCTGGCACCCACAGGGTATTCAGGCATGCAACTACGGCTTGGCGACTAGACCTTTCATTTATGACCAAGATTAAAGAAATTTCTTTACAAAAAAAAGTGAGTTTTCAAGTTAATTATGACAATTTCAATTTGCTTAAATTTCCTTCTAACTTAACTTTTAACACTGTTAAAGGTAGTTAATTGATTCAGGCGTGACCTTGCGGAAATCCATTAGAAAATACAATAGACGTAGATATATTTAGTAACCCGTTCCGCTTAGCTATTTCTAAAGAGCCATAAAAAACCCTGAAAGAAATCGACACGTGTTAAGCGGAACAGATTACTAAATATATCCCCACGTCTATTAAAGGACCAAAATAAGTATTTTAACACGAACCTAATAAGAATCTACCTAAGATCACAACATAATAACAAATTCTCACTGAAATCTAACTAGACATAAAAATTCTTAGGAGTAACCTCCAGTCTTGCGGTGGAGCTGACACACACACTTTTTTTTAGTCCTATTTCATTTGCCAAATGTGGGGTCGGTATGGGTGGGCTCTGAAGCTGGCATATTGCATCAAAGTCATGGTCTTATGCTGAGTATTATTGTACTCTCGTCAATTTTCGAACTTTACTGACAGTTTCAACCAGTTCTAGTGCTTTATTTTTTCGTTTCACAGTAGGTAAATGCGAGGTATCAATAATTGCTGCGTGTTTTATAATTATAGTTCCTGCATCTGGACTTAATTGCGATGATTGCGTCGTTGTTACGGGTGCCAGATCCTTGGAAGATTCCGCTTCTTGCGGTAGTATAATTTCAGCTAGGCCAGAGTTCAACTCTGCGTTGATATTTTAGTTTTTTTTTCTCAACCTATATTCTCGCTGATATTCTGCATTCGATTTCTTGGCTGGCTTATTTTTATTCTTTTCATTTTGTTTTTCATGTCTAGATAGCCGCTGATTCGTAATTTTTTTCTGTTGATTTTTTTTACGTTTTTCCTCTTCAACATCAGTCAAGATTTTTTGTTTTTGTCGAAATCTGTACTGTCGCTGCCGTTCCGCCGAAGTTTTTGGTTTTTTAGAAGCTGGTGATAAAAATGTTATAATTGATTACACGGATAGAGAAGAATCAATTCATGATGATGAACAATCTCATATCACCCCCGAAACAATAAATCACATACATATCGATGAGTTTGTTGAACATATTGCAGTCGATGAAAGTCTTACAGCACCACAGCAAACTCGTTATGTGGAGTGAGGATAAATTCTTACATATCGCTTCTGGTGACAATAAAGTTCACGGTGGAGGTGCCCGACTTGGGCGGAGCATCGCCGTGTCGTCGAGGAGGCGATTGGCGGCGGTGATCTCTCGCGTCTGGCCCTGGTTCAGGCCATGGTACGGAGCGAGAGGAAATGGGAGGCCGTCACCTCCTTCTGCGAAGCGGTAATGCTCGCAAAGGAGAAGGCGGAACGCGTGAGGGAGAGGCAAATTTCGTGCCCCCACGCCCCTAACCGCCGCAGGAGACGCCCTGGGCGGCGGGAGTCGTAGGTCGATTCCCGGCCACCGTAGCTGTAGGCGCGGGCTGGCGGACGGTGAGCAATGAATAGCTCGCCATCCGATAAGGACACGCGCGGCTCAAAGAAATGTCAGCAGAATTGACGGGGTCCGCTAGGGCCGGTGCTTGCCGGGGTTGCAAAGAAAACCGAAAGAGAGATCGCGGCGCTCGGCAACAGGGCAACCGAAGGAGTCTGACATGCCCTCCCATTCCGTCCAGAGCGGGAGAGGTTATTTGATAATTTCGCACTCAAAAAAAAAGGTGACAATAAAGTTCCAGAGAGTTTGATATTCGATACATGGGCAGAAGAATAATAGTTTCCAGCTATTTACCTTGGAGAATTTCGAGAATTCCGAGATGGTATTAAAATTACACCATTTATGACGGCGACAAGTGAATTGCGTCGGTCGGATAGGAGAGGTCTCATCCCAAATAAGCTTCATTATACTGCAGTGAAGATAATGCGTCTAAGAGTTTGCCATGCTTTAAATATTGGAGTTAAACATATCGGCAAGGATAACGATTTAGATTATATTAACACCTGTTTAGACAGCAAATTGGCTTTTATGAAGTCAATACCAAATTCTGCAGCTTATTGGTTTGCGCGTAAGCGGGATCTATTTGCAATGATGCGCCAGTTAGGAAGACGAACCATGTTTTTGACGATCAGTGCTGACGAGATCGGTGGCCGAATCTTCTGAGGATTCTACACAAATTTAAAATCAGGGAGGAGAGCTTAAAATGAACAAATTGAAGCTTTGAAATATTTTGAAAAAAATAAATAAATGAAGTGGTGCCAAAATACGTGCAAAAATGGTTGGCTACGCAAATGCAAAGGCAATAGCTAATGAAGCGGTTCCTACAAATCGTAGATCTGCAACAATTCCTCTCAATCGAAATAAATCTGTTCATGTTAAAAGAAACTACGACACGAAGTGCGACACGTGCGACAGAGAATTGCTCGCTATTTATATGTCTATCATGCATTTTAAGAACCTTGTCGAAGGACGAGAGCTAACGGTATTTACAGACCATAAACCTCTGGTACATGCATTAACAAAAATAAATACAGAAAAGGAAACATCCAGACGTATAAGACAGTTAATATATATAAGTGAGTATACCAACAACATTCAACACATAAGCGGTAGCGAAAACGCAGTAGCGGACGCTTTATCACGTGTTGAGACTATAGTGTGTCCAAACATAATTGATTACGAGGAATTAGCGGCAAAACAGGATGAGGATAATCATATTAAAGATTTGTTAAATAGCAACGAAGGAACTAGAATACAGTTGAAATGCGTTAAGATACCTTATGTAAACAGAAGTATATATTGTGAAACATCAACAAACAATATCAGACCATATGTACCAGAAAGTTTCAGAAAAACAGTATTTGAATCAATACATAATTTAAGTCATCCAGGCACTAGAGTAACAGTAAAAATGGTAACGTCTAATTTTTTTTGGCCAGGAATCAATAAAGATATTAGAGCGTGGACAAAAAGTTGTATAAAATGCCAAAAAACTAAAGTGAATCGACATGTGATTTCAGGATTGGGCGCGTTTACACCGAGCGAGAGGTTTGAACACATTCACGTGGACAATGTAGGGCCTCTACAAACGACGCAGAGAGGTAACAAATATTGTGTTACTATTATTGATAGGTTCACAAACTGGCCAGAGGCAATACCAATTGCAGACATTACTGCAGAAACGGTGGCAAAAGCCGTTTACGAGAACTGGATTTGTAGGTTCGGATGCCCGTCTAGGCTGACCAGTGATCAGGGTAGACAATTCGAAAGCGAATTGTTTAACAACTTACTTAAATTGTTAGGAGTTGAGAGAATACGAACCACACCATACCACCCACAGGGTAATGGAAAAATAGAAAGGTGGCATCGCGCGCTTAAGGTAGCTTTGACATATCGAATGACGGATAGAACATCTTGGGATGACGAGCCAACAGTTTTATTTGGTCTTAGGGCAGCGGGCAGGTGTGGAACCGGCCTTAGCGCCGCAGAGTTAGTACTAGGTCAACCGTTACGCTTACCGGGCGATTTTTACAAAGACTCAGATATTAAGCATATTAGTCACTACACATATGTTGAAAAACTGCGAGAAACAGTTCACAGCTTAAGGCCCAAGCCAAGAGCAGATAGCGATTCACGTAAATTATTCGTATATAAGGATTTAGGGTCATGCTCACACGTATTTATAAGGAACGATAAGATAAGAAAACCTTTAACCCCAACGTATGATGGCCCCTACCGCGTTATAAGCAGGAATACAAAAGTTTTTAGAGTACAGTTAAGTAATAGAGAGTTAAGCGTCTCAATAGATCGGTTAAAGCCTGCCTATGTTCTAAAGGAAACTGGTAAGATAAATGACGAGGATCTAGCTAGTAACACAAGTAGAAACAGTATCGTACCAAAATTGGCTAATGACGAACAGAATAACTTAAATGCAAATAGCAACAAGTTAATGACTCGCACCACACGTAGTGGAAGGGTGGTTAAGCCGACTGTGCGGTTCAATTTATAATTGCTCAACAAGACAGAGTAAATACAATATATAAGTGCGACTAATATCGATATCATTACATAAATTAATTTTCATCACCATCCATAGTTACTAGTAAATGGCCATTTTTATAAACATGGGAAATCCACAATCGAAGAACGAGCAAGTGATAGTGGCACATACGGGTTCGGATAACACTGCTAGAACGGAAATGGAGAGGAAAATTGAAATGTACGGGGTACTTGTTTTTGTGCTGATCGCAATAGTTTCAAGTGTGTGTCTCTATGTGATTCTGAAAAAGTGCGGCAGGAACGTGCATGGTAGATTTGTCGATCATCTCGCGTCTCAACTCGAAAAAGGTCGCGTTGCGACGGACAGACAGGCAGCCGACCAGACTACGCCAGTCGCAACAACAGTAGCGCCAGCAATGTATTAGTTAGTTGTGGAAAATTAGACAGCAAAAATAGATTAAGTAGATTTTAACATTTCAAATGTTTACTGGAACAATGAAAGAACAATTGTAATAATCATAAACATGTTAATGTATCCATTTTATAAAAATAGCTAACAACTAAAATAATTCAATACATAACAATGTAAACCAATAACTAGTGAAGTATTATGTAGGTCGGCAAAAATAACATGGTATCACATGCCTCACAGAAAATCAGTGTCAGCACATTCAGTAGCAACAGCGTGCATTAGTGTAACATTATCGACATACTGCATTTAAAGTAATGATAGGGTAACCATGACTTACGACTTTTAAGGAATTGTTTTATTTTTAAATAATAATTTTATAATTAGTTTAAGAAATTTCTGTAAAAATGTAATTTTAAGAGGGGGATATTGTAGGAACGTTTCTTTATTCCAAAATGAAGAAAGAAACGTTCCTAACGTTTCTTTATTCCAAAATGATGACACAGTAAAATCTATGTAAGCGATAGCACGATGGTGGCTAGTCGTGCGCTAGCGAGGCATTAGAGATCACGTGTGTTAATGTTGCTCGCGGTACTTATAAGGTCCTAGTGTAATTCGTGGATAATATATAGTATACTTGTATGACTCGTAAGACTTTCATTTATATCCTCTGGTGGCGTTACGAGAACTCTAAAAAAACATTTTCTATTAAAACCAGCCTGTTCGTTGGCAATTCATAAATTGCAAGGCGGAATCTTTGATGAAATTATTTACAAACACAGTAAAACACATTCGCAACCTTTAGTGTACGTAGCTTTATCCAGAGTCACGACTCAAGAAGGACTGCATATCGAAAAACGTTTTTACCATGGAAGAAGAGAAAATGAAACGATGCTTCCGTTACGAAATGAATTCACACGGCTTTCAACAGTCTATCTTAACCAAATTGATCGGACTATACTAGAAAAAAATCAGTGAAGGGAATATGATCATCTTTTCTCTCAACAGTCAAAGTCTCAGAGCACATGCGCGTGATCTTCGTGGTAATATAATACAAAAATGACATGTATTAATGTTAATCAGAAACTTGGCTTGGTAATGACGATTTGGTTGAAGTTGAAATTTTTTATCGCATAATACAATACAGACGACCAAGTATCAATCACGGACGAGGATCTATCAAATTTTTGAGGATTCGCAGCACAATTTTACTGAGAAATCCTCAGATCATTAATGTAAGTAAATCTGCTGTGGGGGACATATGGGCTGCGAGATGCACTTTGCCTAATGGTAAAGAATTTTTTATTGTCACTGTTTATATATCAGTTAATCAGAACGTTACAGACATAATAGATTTTCTCCACGAGGCATTGTTATTTGATAAAGAAGAGGGATCAAAACTGTTGAAGTAACGTTACCATGCATGAACTTCCACTCATACTTGGGGGAGATTTCAATATTGATTTTAAAAAATATGAAAGTTTACGCTTAATACAGTTCTTGAAAAATGAACTTAATTTTGTCTTTATCTCTGGCAGATTACTCGGGACGACTAGATATGGTACAACTATTGACGCAATGTTTTCACAATTCATATCTCACTTACACGTATCGTATTTTAGCTACCAGAAATCTATGTATTGTCACAGTAATTAATAATGATGATAATAACCCCACCGCCGTGTCTCTACGTTGACGTCGTCGTGGGGCTTGCGCGCTCCGAACTCTAGGTCTGTGCCGGTAGAGTTTACTTTGCCGAAACAGGTCTGGGATGTGGAACTAGATCAAGAGAGATACAAAAACCCGCACGGCAGCATGTGGCGAGCTGTTGGGCAGTAGCGGCCCCACGGACCCTATCTCTCGGGAGAAATCTTGTTCCCCACCTCTGGCTTGCCTTTATTGGCCGGCTGGAGTGAACACTGACGAGGAACGGAGCTCCCACCTCATTCTTGCCTTTATTGGCCGGCTTGAGTGGAGATTCGCAAGAGCGAACGTGCTGTGAAGAAGGAAGTATTCCAGTAATTGCTCGTAGAGATCTTGACCATCTTCCGGGCTCTGAGATAGTTCTGAAAGCCGTGGAATACCTTTCCACTCCTCAAGCACCTCAGGACATGTTGCTTCCTTGTCGCTAAGTCACTATCAGTTTTCGGGGCCCATTATTGAGTGTGCAAGTCACCCCTACTATTTTATCCTTGTATAGTATATAACATTGGTCAGGTAGCGGATATAGTTATTCTATAGCTCAAGGTAGCAAAACCACTATAGCCACCCAAACCCATACCCCATATGGTTTGTTTCATGTTCTGCAATAGTCCTGCACCAACCGGGGGTTGTCTTTGGGTGCACTTGCATAGTGCATTCAGGAATAATTGGTGCCTCATTCCATTTAAAATTGTCTAAGGGGATATCTCGGGACCCTAAGGTCCCGAGATATTTAAACATATGATAATACTATCCACGGACTAATCTTCCTCGTGTGACTATTTTCATGAACTAAACGTGACAAATGGTTTTAAGTTTAGACCTTTCATTAAAGACCAAAATTAAAGGAATATCTTTACAAACAAAAAAGTGAGTATTCACGTTACACGTTACTAAAATTTCCTTCTAAATTAACTTTTAACACTGTTAATGGATCAAAAGAAGTATTTTAACACGATTCTTATAATAATCTAATATGAATCTACCTGAGATCACATCAAAATAACAATTTCTTATTGAAATCTAATTAGACATCAAAATTCTTAGGAATAAACTCCAGTCATGCGTCGGAGCTGACACACACATTTTTTTATTGCATGAACTCTCTTATATGTATACTTCGTGATACTTACATATTATAATACAAAGTCCTTCGCCGCGTCTGTCGGTCTGTCGGTCTGTCTGTCTGTCTGAACGTGATAAACTAAAAAACTACAGAACGGATTTTCAAACATATTTCACCAATGGACGGAGTGATTCATGCGGAAGGTTTTAGTTTATAATTCATTAAGGTTTTAAATTTGACGATTATTGTTGAAGATGTCGGAAGGAAAAAATCATGCATACTGGGAGCTTTATTGGCGTGCGCCGCGGAAATCGTAAAAGTTACATAACATTTATGTTCTACAGTATTGTTCATCTTAAAAAGTTGAGACCCACAATAACCATTTTTACCTTTCAGAATTTGATAAAAAATTCATAGTTATTTTCGAAGATCCAATTAACTTTGTTACATTTTGCAAAGTTAAATTAAGCATTTAATTTAGATGAAAATATGCCTTGACATCATTAAAACGAATACTTTAAAAGAATTTAGAGATTCAAAATTACGCGTAACAAAATAATTATGATTGACGACAACGCGAGCGCAACGGTAGGAGTCAATGACCTTTTCCTCGACTATTAGGTATGTAATCCTGGTAGTACGTACCCGTGGGATATTTTCCGACATCCACGCGGGGGAAGCCGCGGGCAAAAGCTAGTTTTTAATAATAGACATATTAATTCTTAAGTATTATGAAATTCGAACTTTTCAAAATCGGAACATCGAAATTCGTTATAAAATATTTCGGAGTATTTAGGTGTTCCCAAACTAAAGAAATCTTGTGTATCTCCAAGTTTATGCTCATGAATGAGTGGTGCTTGCGGTGACTGGTCGTCTTGCTGGCCATGGTTTTTTTTTTTTTATCAGATATTAACAGTTTATTGATTTAACTGAGATCTAGTCCTAGTATATAGTTTATTTTTTGTGACTTCGAGTTACAGTCCTATGAATAGAATTCAACATAGCACATGTAAGCGGGTGCGCCCTTTAGGTAACGCTAACCACTTCCTATTCCACATTCCTAAGAAACAAGACAGAGTGAGATGTAGCATAATAAGGGCCCAAAACCAAAGTTGTTGATACCCCGTTTCAAACCTTTAAAAGGCACTATCAGTAAAAATGGGTAACTTGCCTTCTGAAAGATTAGAAACGGGGTATCCTTTCTTGCGCTGCGGCGTAGATTATGCGGGAGCTATATTCATATTTAATTGCAAAGGAACCCCTTACTTCCAAAATTGGAATTTTTTTATGTTTTTGCCTATTCATATGCTGTCTAAGTTCTGAAGTATACTCATTGGCTATGAGAAGGATCTTATCTTGTAGAAAACTCGCACAAATATTTTCCTACAACGAAAAAACGTTTGGAATATTCGCTAAAAGAATTTTCTAAATTTTTAACTACTATTGAAAATACGATAAAACCCGGATAGAGCAACAAAAGTGGAGATAGACGGGACACATGGTACGCGACCCACAAGAGAAATGGTGAAAAATTGTTGTCAACTGGTATCCTAGAGATGGCAGGAGAAGCAGAGGGCGCCAACAAACAAGATGGGAAGATGATCTGAAACTCACTGCTGGGCTTCACTGGAGAAGAGTAGCAAGTCACAGGTCCCAATGGAAATTATTAGAGGAGGCCTATGCCAAGAGGCAAACTGAGCTTCGGGACATATTTTAACAAGAACATATTGTACTCAAACCTATGGGAAGTTCAGAATAAAAAGGCTTATTACTATATTATATTATTATCCACCACTACCACCAACACCACTTTCTTTTTTACCACTTCCTATCAGGTGAACCATTAGCCTCTTTGCTTACCTATAGATTAACTAACTAATACTTACTTTTTGTCTCACTGATTCGTCGTTCCTTCTTAGATACTTCTTTTTCTTCCACTTCAATTTTAATCTCCATTAAAGATACATTATCATCTGATTCAGAATGTTGTGGTGGTATATCTGCTACATCTAGACAGCGATTGTCTAAATTTTCTGGTTCTAGCTCTGTAAGAACAGAGAAGAGTATTAGGTACAATTTTTATTATAAAGAACAATGTTCTAGTCCTTCTGACTAATCTTGAAAGGTAAATACTTGAATATGAGACGCATGAGGAAAGACTGGTTAGAGTAGAGAGAGCACACGTAGGAAGGAAATCAGATAAGTCCTCACTTCGACATTGTGAAGACACAGTTCACAATATCAAGCAGAGCAATTATTCAATAGGTTAACATATTGTCCGACCGAAAGTTGGGTTTCGGTTTCAGTCGAGTTTAGGCAAAAAAACGAGTTTCGGTTTCGGCTGCAAACCTGCCGAAACTACGACCGAAACCGAAACTGCATTCGGGAGTTCTCGCACTGTGATCGGTGTTCATGTTCAGCGCGTTAAATTCCATCAAAGCGAGTAAGCGACGAAGTCATTTTTTTTTTTTTGCCGCGTCCACGTGCCTAATCATGTAGTGACTGGCTTGTGTTTGCAGTTCGTTTTGTTTTTTGTGAGTTTTCGTGTAATTTTAGTGATTTATTAAAAAAAGAAAAAAGACTGACTGATTATAATAACGTTTTCTTTATTTTTCCCTCAAAACATGATCGAGGATCGAGGTTTCGGCCGAAACTGAGACTGTTGTCGAAATTCGGTTTCGGTTTCGGTCGTAAAAACTAGTTTTGGTTGGACAATAGGTTACCATACAACTACACTTAAAAAGCCTGATTTATCCATGACAATTTGAAACAAAGCTTCAAGCATTCCTACTAGATAAGTGTCTCTACTCCGTTGACGAAATGTAATAATGACCATGGTATAATAATTACAGTCGGTTCTAGTAACATACCTATATGTTACTAGAACCGACTGTAATTCTTATTTTATGTAATTATGACATTATTTTTAAATGACAAATGTATTATTATTCCTATTGTTTATTTGAGTTGACATTAAACTATTTAATTATATGTTTTTTTTAAAGATTTTCTATTCCTAATCTTAAATTCTTAATGAGTAGACATTTAAATTTTTGAAGTGAAAACTTCTTTAGGCGCGTTGGGCATTTTTGAGATCGGACTAAACCATTGATTTCGCGACACTGTAACGCAATTTACCGACACCGTGGAGTAAAAGACATCAACGCGTTGTATACCGCGGTGCCGATTTGTTTTTCAAGTTTTCATTTCTGTCGGCACTCCCGGAGTGCCAGTTTTTTTTTTTTATTTACGGTCGTCGGTATTTTTTTATATTTATCATGCGTGATGTTAATTTTTAAATGTGTTACTTATATTATGAATGTATTTTTTTGTGACATTAAGTATATTTCAAACACAATGTAATTGTTTGTGAATAGTTTTTTAATTTAATTGAATTTCATCCCAAGTATTTGCCGAAGTTATGCAAGCGGCCGGCGGCGCTGACTGCACTTACATGTACATTGAATCTCTCTTTTTCGCTCGCTGATTGTATCTTTGCTTAGCCAACGTTCGCACGGACGTAATAAAATCGCGGAGGGTGTTTATCGCGCACTGTATTTTCAAGTCTCGGTGTTAAGCCGAGCGTTGAGAATCCAACGTCCTGGGACGGACTCTCGCCCCAGTGCGTTGAAAAACACGATATTAGATTTTCAACTCTCGGCGCTAAGCAGAGCTTTGAAAACCAAGTGCAAGAAAAAAAATCGCCCCAATTTTATTACGTCCGTGTTTTGTTACGTCTGCGTTGTCGCGTCTGTTTGAAAGAGCCTTTAACGTCGGCCTGCCCGTGTCTCAAGCGCATAAGTAGTTCGAACAACAAATTGGTGAATTCACAAAGGGTTTTCAGCTTATTTCAACGTCGAATAACTTTTTCTCCCGTGAGCTACAGCGTTGTCGCCATACAAAAAATATATGTATTTTTAAAAACCTTTCC
This sequence comes from Omphaloscelis lunosa, assembly GCA_916610215.1. Taxonomy (NCBI): domain Eukaryota; kingdom Metazoa; phylum Arthropoda; class Insecta; order Lepidoptera; family Noctuidae; genus Omphaloscelis; species Omphaloscelis lunosa. Next base: position 8,744,012 of record OU744270.1, read on the forward strand.
CGATTAGTCTTAATTTGCTACAAGGTGGGTACCTTGTGTTCCATGTTCCTTTGTTTAAAAAAAAAAAAACAAAATTATTCAAGTCATTTATTCAAACTAGGCTGAGAATCAGCACTTTTCGAACGTCAAAATTACATAAGACAGTCCCCCAAAACGCCCACCCTTCACCACTTCCTAGTGCCTTTAGCTGGGAAGATGTGGCGAAAGAAACTCCTCAGCAGCATAGTTGTCTGTTCAAGTAAGAAATGTAATTTATTTCACAATATGTGCTTACCGCTAAGTTGAATTAAACTAAACACTACCAAAACTTGAAAGTAAGTACTCCACAACATTTTTGAACAATATAAAATAAATCAATTATAAATCTTTAACTTATTTTAAGATATTATTTATTGATAATATTATTTTTGTTTTCAAAAACATACCATCACTTTGATGTTCCTCCTTTGGCTCAATAATATCATCTAGTTCCTCAAAAACAGCTGGTAATTCTTCTTTGATAGTAATGCTTTCTGTTTGACATTCATTAACTATACTTATGTGCTCTATTGGAGATTTAATATACCCACTGAACAACTCTAAGCAGTTTCGGTTTATTAAAGATTTGGGCTGTAAAAAGATATTTAAAATATTAGGAAAATATGCCAGTGTCCACGGTTCGATGAGCACATATTGTTTTCATTATACTAAAAGAGCCCCCAGAAGTGGGTACTTAAGTATGTCTAATGTACCCTGAAAAGCCAGCCATGCTAACAACCTCACTGACCACTGCACAAGCTATTGTTACATAGTTCGCTATGGCATGAGTGAGGATCTTTACCAAACTGAGTTTCATACACAAGTTGTTGCAGTATTATGTGCATTTGACAAAAACGTCCATATCAACATTCAACACTCAATGTTATGGTTGGTGTCAAATGCAGACAAAATAGGTCCCTATGAGATTGAGAGAAATCACTTCCACTTCCACATTATACTGAAATTAGAAATTATATGAATAAATGACTGTTAAAGAATACCTCACCTCATAATTCTCCTTCATCATTTGAGCGAACTGCTCTTCGGCTTCCAGACATTGTCTCAGCAACCGGCAGCATTGCTTTAGTTTAGTGCAGCAGAAGAAACAAGCAAGAATCGGTCTTCTGTCTTCAGTTACAAACTGCAATAAAATTTCTCTTACACTATTTTTTTATTTATTTTTTAGTACACCAACAGCAGTACATACATACAAAAAATTTAAACAGAGCCTTTTAAAGGTAAACACAGCATTCACCACAAAACAACATCGTAATTAACTAAAAGAAACTTATGAAAACATAAAATACATTCTAATATAGAAAACAAAATTCTAAATAAATGGGTATGAGGTATTATAAATAAATAAATATAAATAAATAAATAAATAAATATAAACATAAATAAATAAATATAAATAAATAAATAATTAATTTCAGATTCGTCTTACGATTACATTCATATTTGTTAGTACAATTGCGAGCTTACAAACTAGTGTTAGTACTTATTATACATACTAAATAAAATTATATAAAATTACCACGAAAGGTGATAACTATTTTGTTGAATAATATGAAGAAAATACTTCCAATCTTACAATTCTGCCATCCTTTAACTAGAAGGTCGTTAAGCCCAAAAAGTTGTTTCTGAGAAAATGGCACAAAACGCAGAAATTGTTTATTTCTTAAAAACTAGGTTACATTTTTGTGGGACACATCAATTGTTATTTTTTTTCTGTTTATCTTAAAGAATCCTATCTATCCAGAAACTCTTACAGAAGAAGTGTGGGTTAGACGCTTTCAAGTGACGGAATCATCATAAATAGTATTACCGGGCCAACAAAAAAAATCATATCTCTGGAACTATTTATATTGTAAAAATGTTTCCTAGACAGAAAGATAAAGAATTCTTAACTCTATCACTTTACATTATAAAGTAAAAATTGGCCGTTTGAGGGTTGAGGCAACGTCCGCTACCTAGCTGACTTGTTCATTAAAAATATCTAATTATCTTATATACTGTATTAAACTTACAAAAAAAAAACATAGTCAGCTAGGTAGCGGACGTTGCACACTTACTTTTTTTGGGCACATTTTTGACATTCGCGGCTAAATCGTTAAAGGACGGCAGAATTGTAAAGCACACAGTTGGTGGTCAGTAATGCTGTCTATACGCCTCATGCAGAGAAGGCATGAGCATTGATTACCATTCTTGCTCTAGGCAGATTGGTGACTTATTTATTTTAAGTCTAGGTTTCCTCACACGGTTTTCTCTCAAGGATTTCCATTTTGCCACTAATACTTCTAAAACAACCCTCTGAACGAAAGTCATATGAATTTATGCTTTATTATGATCCGCGTTGAAAAACCTATCACGTTGATCATTTAATTCTTTTATAACAACTTACTGGAATATCAGTCAGCTTCTCATATAGTTCGTGCAAGTTCCTGTTGACCACTATATACATTCGAACATTCTCCACTAAACATATTCTACACATTGGCAGTTTTTCCATCTTTGAAATCGAAACGTATCGCATTAAGTTATTTAGTTCAGCTTTACATTTATATTATTGAAAAAACACTGGCGAACAAATAATTGGCGTAACTTGTATACATTTATTAAGACTTATAGCAATCTTCGAATGCGAATAAAGGTTTATAAATAACGTGTGCACTTCTTTTGTGGACCACGGTAAGACGGCAGCAACCAGAGAGACTTATTTTAGACAGTCCAGATGATTCATAAGATTTAGTTTATTAGTCCCACCAAAACAATAACAAACACCATCTTTCTTCTTGGATTTTTTTTTTTTAATAATATTTATTCATGACCATAGATACAAGTCTTTCAGTCGAATACATAGATGGGTTTTAACTTAGATGTAATAATATTACAATAGCTATAGATACTTAAAGTAATGCACGTTTTCCACTAAATAATAATACATAATATTATTTACTTGCCCCATTCGGGTTAGGTGAATACATCTCAGTGATATCATCGTTTTTATACTAATTTAAATTATAATTAATTAACTTATTATACAAATTACAGAATGAATTAAATTTTTCCTACCGTATTACAAATATACTTAAACAATACACTAAAATATTTCTTATTTTCTAGTAAATCTTGAACGCAGCGGGGAACACTTTGACTTTCATTTTCACTGTCACTGTCATTTAATTCTCTCAATTCACTGACCAAAATCAAACGTTGAACGTTAAAACTTGAACACTGTAAGATAATATGGTCTAAATCAGCATCCTCTACTCCACAATGTTGACATCGGCTATTATTAATTATGCGAATCCTATTCAGGTGAGCTGGTGTTAAGCAATGTCCCAATCTCATGCGTGATATAATAGATATATATCTTCTTGTGATGTATTTGAAGTTATGATACCAAGGTTTAATAGGTAATTCATTTTGTATTCCAGCATAGCATCTGCTTTTCGTTTCCAGGGTTATGCCCCAATACTTTTTCCATAACTGTCTATTAAGTTCTTTAAAAATACTGTAGTTATCAGTGAATGGAACCTTGAGTAACTGGGATTGATCCTCGTCATGGTCTGAACGGGCCGCAGTGTCAGCTACTTCATTTCCACGAATGCCACTGTGTGAAGGTACCCAAACTAATTCTACTTTAATATACTTATCAAGTAGTTTTTGGATTATAAATCTAATATTATAAATAATATAATTTAACTTAAATGAAATATTTACATTGTGTAGAGCAGACAAAACACTTTTACAGTCTGTAACTATTAAAATATTGTGTACATTGTTTACAAGACTATTTACATGCTGCAGTGCACAATAAATTGCGTAACATTCTGCAGTAAAAATGCTACACACCTTGTTTAATTTAATACATTTAGTGAAGTCTAGTTGTGGATCATAGAAAGCTGCATTTACATGGTCTGTTTTAGATCCGTCTGTGTATATAACATAATGTTCTAGTCTATTATCTTTAAACTGTAAAAAATCAAATTTATTGTGCACAGTGTCTAAATGGATTGCAAAGCTGTTAATAATACCATTAAAAGGAATTTTGTATATAGGCCAAATATCATTTTTAACAATATCTTTTGAATTCTTATTTACATGTTCAAATATTGTTGGCATTTCAGGTAGAGTTCCACCAACCAAAGAAGAAGCAGAGATGGCATTGGAAGCAATTGACTGTGAGATTTTAGGATGTAGTGTTAGTTTCTTAAGTAAAGGATTATCATTTAATGCCATGACTTTTAGTAAAAATCTCTCAGCCAACAAGAACCTTCGTAATATCAAGGGAGGTATACATGTCTCAACTTCTAACGAATTAATAGGTGTGGAGCGCATAGCACCACAAATGAGTCTCAGTCCCATGTTTTGAATTACATCTAATTTTCGTAACAAGATGTTATTGACATTCATGTAAGCTAAACTGCTGTAATCAAAATGGCTTCTCACTATACTTTTGTACAGCATACTCATGACTTTGGGGTCAGATCCCCAAAAAGTTCCCGCTAAATGTCTCAATAAATTAATACCATTCAGTGCTTTGTTACATATATGTTTAATATGTTCATCAAACTTTAATTTATCATCAATAATGACGCCTAGGAATTTATGTTGTTTAATAGCAGGAATTTCTACATTATTATATGAAATTTTAACATTGCTATGAGTATTTACATTTTTACTGATAATTAAAATTGAACTCTTTTCTGGACTTATTTCTAATTTAAGTTTATTATGATAATAGCTGTATAATTGAGACAAAGCCTTATTAATATTAGCCATTGCTATATCTTTGTTTTGATTTATGCTGTACATAAGCAAGTCATCTGCAAATTGCAGAATTTTTACATCTGGTACATCTATATATTTTAATATTTCAGAAGTATACAAGTTATAAAGTAAAGGAGACAAAGTTGCCCCTTGCATTGTGCCTTTGTTGACAGTCCTAGGTCCATGCAATTTATTATTATATTTAACAAATACAGTTCTATTGTTTAAAAAAGAATAAAGCCATTTTAGAACATGACCAGGTATACCAATATCGTGAGATACTTGAATGAGTTCTTCTATATTTACATTGTCAAAAGCACCTTTTACATCTAAAAACACGCAGATTGCATTAGAGTGACTTAATTTAACCTGTCTTACATCTGATAATAAAGATACAAGGCTTTCAGAGCAACTTTTACCTTTTCTGAAGCCAAACTGTATAGAAGGAATTAAGCTTTGCGATTCAGCAAAATAATCTAATCTTAACTTCAACATATTTTCAAAGAGTTTACCCAAACAAGATGATAAGGAAATAGGTCTATATGAAGAAGCACTATTTATAGGTTTATTAGGTTTTAAAATTGGAATGACACACTGTGTTTTCCAAGGCTCAGGTATTTCTAATTGATCCCATAGTTTATTATAAATATGAAGTAATGTTGTTTGTGCACTTAAATGTAATTTTTTGATTAACATGTAAGGTATGTCATCCAATCCCGGTGTCGTATCTTTCCTACTCTTTAAAGATGTTTTCAGCTCTTCTATAGTGAAATTGTTCTTGAGAAATACATTTACATCATTTACTGTAGCATTCTCGAACAAATACTCAAGCCTATTGTCATCTATTTGAGTAGAATCTGCTAAGTTATCTAAAAAACTTGGAACCCACTCATCATTGATGTTTTTGTTTCGATTTGTTCCAATTTTTTTAAACTTTTTAATGTATCCCCATATCCTAGAAACTGGAGTTAACCTATTGAAGCTACTACATAAATTTTTCCAAGAAGAAGTTCTCTCTTCCTTCAGAATTATTTTCAATTTTCAATGTTGGGCTCAGAAAAATAATACTTTAATGCTTTGATTTTGCGACAGCATCACTACATTTTGTATTCCACCATGATACTGGTTTTTTAATAGGTGTATTTGCAATTAATTTTCGTTTTGGAATTGTTTTATTCCTTAAATCATTTAATGTGTCTATAAAATAGTTATATACATTGATAGGGGAATCATTTATTGTGTCCAACTGGGAAAAACAAGTTTCTGATAAGCTATAATATTCGTCCCAATCTGCCTTACTATAAATATATTTCTCTTGATCCACAGGAGGTGATGTGTCATACATAGATGGTTGAATGTTGATCTCAAGTAAGGTTGGAAGATGATAGCTACCCATGGGATCGTCATGAACATACCAGTTACATAAATGAGCTATTGAAGAACTAACAAGGGCAAGATCTATTGCTGAAGCCTGTCTATTAGGATAAGGAACAGTTGTTGGTGATCCATCATTCAAAATACATAAGTCAAATTCATCAATGATATTATACAAACATCTACCTCTATTATTATCACTATGGCATCCAAAGGCTATGTTATGAGCGTTAAACAAGGTAACAGTATACAAGGTTTGGGTATGTTATTGATTAAATCTTTTAACTTTGCCGAGTCAAACCTGATACTTGGAGGGCTGTAAATACAAAGTATTGCCATGGCCCCAAATTGTGTTTCTATAGTGATACATAAGTTTTGAATGGATTCTGAGAAGTGTGTATTAACTACTTTGTACTTTAAACGATGGTTCACCAAAATGGCAACTCCATTATGGGAATTTATGGAATTCTTGTGGATTAAATTATATGTGGGAAAGTGTGGGATTATAGAATTAGATTTGAACCAAGTCTCATTCAAAAGACAGACATCAATTGTTTTTTCAATTAATAAATTTTGTAATAGGCTTTTTTTACTCTGTAAACTTTGTATATTATACTGTAAAATATTTAGGTAACTGTCCATGTTTAAATTAAATTTGATAAAAATATTTCTTTTATTTTCTTATGTGTGAGTGGCCCATCAAAGTCACTCTTGTTTCCTAATGCAACCAACGATTTAACAATTGCGTTAATTATAATGTCATTATTTGCTACTTGTTTTATATCTAAAATGTCATTGGATTTAGCCTTATCAGTAACCTTAGGTAAAACAGGGAAAGATTTCTCATTAAATGTAGGGGGTGGTTTCACAACAGTGGCATACGATTGCTGCAAAAATTTGGCCTTTTTCTCTTCAATTTTTTGTTTTTTAATGGGACAGTCCCGTGAAATGGCAAGATGATTACCTGCGCAGTTGATGCATGTGATCTCTTCGACATCGCATTCTTTGTAGGAGTGGCGACCAGCACACGAAGAGCAGTGTTGTTCGCCTCTGCAAGTCTTAGCAGAATGATTAAATTTAAGACATTTATAACACTGTAATAATGGTGGTATGTAAGTTTTCACCTCGTATCTAAATAACTTTATATAAGCGTATTGCGGTAAAGATGTTGATGCAAAGGTGACAGCAACTGTATTGAGAGGCACTAATTTTCCCTCTAATTTACGCATGAATCTTTTAATAGAAATTACTTCAGAGGGCTCAGGCGCAAAACGTCTCTTTCGCAAAATGTCCCCTGGTCGTAAAACGTTTCTTTCACAGAATGTCTCTTTCGTAAAATGTCTCTTTCGCAGAATGTCTCTTTCGCAAAATGTCGCGCCAGGGACTTAAGGATAAAAATTTGATTTTCAAAACAAAAAATCAGTTATTAAAATTATAGTGCAATTATGATGTAAAAATGTTGGTACTTAAATTTACTTAAGTATGTATTCAAAATAAAAACAATATCAATAGGTATCAAACATTTTACACACATTCAAAATTTAGATAAAAAAAATCAATACTGTTAGTAAACATGATAATTTTTCCTGTTTTGTCTAATGTTAGTGACGCATTACAGTCTCGCCTATTTATGCACCGCCAGAAAGTAGTTCCACTTTTATTTGTTTTGCTCTTATGCTATCTGTACTCACAATGTATAAGTGTTCTATGTCCTTTTTGATTACGAATGTATTCGATTTCTTGATCCATATTAAAACTCAAATTCACTACTGTTTTTCAATAAAAAGTAAGAGACAAAACACAGCTCGGCAATTAATGAATGACACACATTTATAAGTTTTTTTCTAACTACCCTCACATATTATTATAAATGTTGCCATCACTGAACTTTAAATTGTACCAAAATATTATTTTTAACTGTATCAAAATATTTTTTTTTTATTTGGAATACATTCTTAAGTAAATTTAAGTACCAAAATTTTTACATCATAATTGCACTATAATTTTAATAAATGATTTTTTGTTTTGAAAATCAAAATTTTATTCTTAAGTCCCTGGCGCGACATTTTGCGAAAGAGACATTCTGCGAAAGAGACATTCTGCGAAAGAGACATTTTACGAAAGAGACATTCTGCGAAAGAGACGTTTTACGACCAGGGGACATTTTGCGAAAGAGACGTTTTGCGCCTGAGCCCTTCAGAGTCGCACACTATATTTTTATATATTTCCTCATTGGAGAGTTCTTTGGGCACAAACCTCAATACACCAATCCTTTCTGTCAAATACGACGGTATAAAGGCTTTAAACTTATTTTTCCATAAAAATTCTTCCATCTTCAGAAAATTGTTGGCCGCAGCCGCCTTCCTGAACGTTATTCCTATTTTATGCGCATTTATTCTGTGTACTCCTAAGACTCCTTTAACATTATCCGTTAGTAAGTTGGTGAGCGTGATAGGATTTTTATTCCCTACCTTCTCCTGCTCTGTTGACTCAACGTATACTACATATTCAGAGTTGGTGTTTTCTATGAACAGTCTTTTATAATGTGGTTTAGTGAAAATGTTATACTTAGTATTTGAGTCGGAATTTCGGTTGTTGTACAACTTTCGTTTTTTCTTTTCCCCAGGCTCTGGCGACTCCTCACCGCCACTGGCGACACTCATGGTTGTTTGAGATCTTATCAGATGTTATTAATATGGTATTTCTGTACAATTATTTATTTATAAAACTTTTGGTGAAATCAAAATTACCGCCTAGTTTGACTTCCCGCCAAAAAGTCCTATGAAATCCTTTCTTCTTGGATAACGTACAGTGTTGCCAACTCCAAAATTTCAAATTATCGAGGTCCCACGTCGAAATTATCGTTTTTTGGGAAAAACGATAGCAAATAAAAAAACCTAAAACGTTAATTCAAATTGCTATCAGAAGACAATGAATAATTAGAGTCAAAGGGGAAGTATATGCCAAGTTTCACCACTAATGGCGCTAGCAGCACAAACTGCAAACATTTTTTGTTATAGTTTTTAGTTGATATTTGGGTGATTTTATTTCTGTTGATATTTCTTTGTGCATAAACACTTCTTTTTCTTTGTTTAGGTGACTACGGTAGGCAGAAGGTAGAAGACGCTAATTCGGTACGGGTCTAAGCACGCTCAAATCCGCTGGATTCTGGCGGGAACTTTAAAAAGAGCGGTTCGGATTTTTTTTTTAAATTTTTATTTTTGTTAAATATTCGCTAGTTTCTTGCTTAAAAGTTAATTAAAACAATAGTGCTAGGTGCGCAGAACTGAAAAATGGTGGGAAATGAGGGGGGCGGGGATAACCCGCCCACCTCACATAAACGTCCTCGGCCTGAGGCCGGAGGCGGAGGGACTGGAATGGACAGCAGTGATGGCGGCGGCGGTGAGCATTCTGACTATCCACCTTACATGAAACCAGACAATAAAAGACTATATCCAGAAAATGCCACTTATGTGGACTTTAAAGTATTCATTGAAGCTTCCAACAATAAGGATAGAATAGGCAATAAGAGCCCTGTCCATCTCAATCACATATTTTCCAGCGAAATAAAAGGGGTGACGGCTATACAACGAATAAACGCAAATAAAATAGCAGTAATATTTAAACAGTATAATACGGCCAATAATTTTATTAATAACAGCGCTTTTCTTAACAAGCATGGCTTGAAAGCATTTATTCCGGCTGCGCAAATAGAAAAAACAGGTATAATTAGATTTGTACCAGCAAACATTTCGAACAAAGAACTATACACCAAACTATCATCAATTTATGAAATAATAGCTATAAGAAGATTCACTAAGAAGATAGGACAGGAGCGAGTACCACTACAAACAGTTAGCATTACTTTTCTATCGAATATTCTTCCAGACAATGTACAATATGATTTGTTTTCATACCGAGTTTTTGAATATGTTCCCCCATTACAGCAATGTTTCCGTTGCTTTAAATTTAACCACTCTGCTAGGGTATGCAATGGCAAACAAAGATGTTCCATTTGCGGAGGTGAGCATTTATATAAAGAATGTGATAGACCAACAGAGATCTGCTGTTGCAATTGCAGCGGGCCTCATCTTGCAATTTCTAGATTATGTCCAATTAAGTTAAATAAAATTTTAGAAAAGAAAAATAAGATTACTTATGCAAGTACTACATTGACGAAACAACACATGAGTGATAATACTGAATTTCCACCTCTACTACCTCCAAAAATGAAACCAACTGACATTGTAAATAACTCTGTAAATAAAGCTGTACATACATCTGTAAATAAGTCTGTAAATAAATCTGTACATACATCTGTAAATAAGTCTGGATTTGTAAACAATACTGTACATAGTGTAAATAAATCTAAAGATGTCCCTCCTAAAGTAGACATCAAAGCCCAAATTGTTGCCAACAATGATGTACTAATGGCCCTAGTACAGACATTGGTGGAACTGGGTAATAAGGGAGATAATACACCTACCACCGTAAATAGTATTAAAGAAATATTACTTAAAAATCTTAAGTAATGGATCCAAGTCACACATTGTCTAAGCTACGTATTGCTCAATATAACATTCAAAGTGCTAATAGTAAAAAACCCTTATTGATTCAATTCTTACAAAACCAAAATATTGACATTTGCTTACTTAACGAAACATGGTTTAGAGACAATAGTTTCAGAATACCTGGATATAATATTTATAATAAAAATTCCAAAAATACTCATAATGGTGTAGCAATACTGATTAAGCCATATTTAAAGTACAAAGTTTTAAACACTAGATTTTATGAAGACATTCAAACAGTTGCTCTGTCCTTATCTACTACACATGGTAGCTTGACTATTCTTTGTGTATACTGTCCTCCTTCTAGTGGACATATACGGATCAATAGATTACGTAATATTATTAATGATCTTCCAAAGCCCATATTTGTCAGTGGTGACTTTAATGCACACCACATTGCATTTGGTTGTCTATCGACTAAGAGCAGAGGTCATGATTTATTTAATATAATTGATGACTTGGATTTATGTATTTTAAATGATGGTAGTTCTACAACTGTTAACAACCCGAGACGGAATCAGTCTGCAATTGATGTTAGCTTTACTAGTGCTAACCTCGCATCAATATGCGAATGGTCTGTACATGATGATGCCATGGGTAGCTATCACTACCCAACAATAACAGAGATTTCACTACAAATAGATAAATATCATATTAATCCCCCTGTTGATAGGTTTATATATAAAAAAGCAGATTGGGAAAAATATAAAACTATTTCTAAAACAATATTCAATGATTTAGTCCTAAAATTGCATGATCCTATTTCAACCTATAATGATTTTTGTTCTCGATTGGATACTTTAAAAGATATGACAATTCCTAAACTTAGTAAACCAAATAATTTTAAAAGCAGACCTCCAGCTCCTTGGTGGAATGAAATTTGTGAAAAAAGTGTAATTGCCTCTTACAACGCATTAAAACTATATAGAAGTGAACCTATTATGGAGAACTATTTAGATTATAAAAGAAAAGATGCACTTAAAAAAAGAACCATATCGGAACAAAAAAGAATAGGTTGGGATAACTTATGTAACACATTCAATAGAACTACTCCTATAAGTAAGATTTGGAATCTTCTAAAAATGTTTAAGGGTATAAGAGCTGGCAATAAATCATATAAGGATGAGTTTATTTCTCAATTTCTAGATAAATTATCCGACAACAGCAATCTAAATAATGTTAATAATTTAGGCAATATTTTCGAATTAAACAATGATAATCTAAATTCAAAATTTTTGTTAGATTTTTTTACATGGTCTGAATTTAAAATGAGTTTGTTATCTCGGAAAGACACTACACCTGGTTTAGATGATCTCCCCTATTGTACTATTAAAAATTTAGATGAATCTGCACAAAAAATGTTTCTTAATATCCTTAATTTACTCTGGCATTGTAAATGTATTCCACAATCGTGGAAAACACAATGTATCATTCCAATACTCAAACCAGATAAACCCTCAGAGCTTGCCAGCTCTTATAGACCAATATCACTGTCTTCATGTCTAGGTAAATTATTTGAAAACATGATTAAAAATCGTTTGGATTGGTATATGGAATCTAACGGCATCATTCCCCATGTACAATATGGATTTCGTCGAGGGCGAAGTTGTGCAGACAGCTTCACTTCCTTAATTTCAGACCTGAAACATGCAAAGGATAGAAAGTTGAACACTGTTTGTGTATTTCTAGATGTTCAAGGTGCCTTTGACAGCCTAGATCCGACTATACTTGTACAAGTTATGTCTACGTTAGGTGTGCCTGGCCAACTATGTAAATGGATATATAATTTTTTGAATAATAGAACACTCTATGTAAGACATAATAATACATTGCAAGGTCCAAAATGTGCATCTAGGGGTACAATGCAGGGTGCTACACTATCTCCTTTGTTATACAATATATACACAAGTGAAATCTGTAAATTTATTAATAATAATGTAGATATTCTGCAATTTGCTGATGATATTGTTTTGTACAGTAGTAATTATAATGTAGAAATTGCAATTGACAATATTAACAGAGCCTTGTCCCAACTATTTCACTATTACAATGATGTGCTACATTTAAAAATTAATCCCTCCAAAAGCAGTGTTATGATATTTGGAAATGAGAACACAAATTCAAAAGTAGTTTATAACGGAGAATCTATAAATCCAGTAAATTCAAAGAAATTTTTAGGCATAGTAATAGACAGGAAATTAACCTTTGAGGAACATATTAAATATATATCAAAGAATGCTCTAAAAGGTTTAAATGTAATTAAATGTCTTGCAGGTGTCTCATGGGGAGCAGACCCGAAAATATTATCAATTTTGTATAAAAGTATAGTTAGAAGTCATTTTGATTATAGTTCACTAGTGTATATAAATAGTACTCATGTAAATAAACTAGATCTATTGCAGAACAGGGCTTTGAGAACAATTTCTGGTGCAATGTGCTCTACTCCCATAAGGGCCATGGAAGTGGAGACTAAAACTATGCCCTTAATTTTGAGACGCATTTTACTAGCAGAGAGATTCTGTCTTAAATTAATTGCTGCAAATAACAGGAAAATAATAAAAAAAATTGTACCTTCTGTAAATAGAACTCTTGGGCCTCTAACAACAGGAGAGGATCTCTTGAATGGTAAATCCCCAACATTGTCCAAAATATTGTTAGAAACAGAAAACAGTTTTACTGGTATTAGAAAACAGTGCCGATGGCCATGTTACTCCTTCTCTTATCAGTGTATTTCACATCCCATTAAAGAATTGCAGAATCCCATTAATAATAATTCAGATATGTTACAGTTTTTGGCAGATAATAATAATTATTATGTTATTTACACTGATGGCAGTAAGGGGAGTGATTATGTACGGGCTGCTATATATGATCCACAAGCTAAATTCTCTCAAAGCTTTACTCTGTACAATACATGTACTATATTCACTGCGGAGGCCTATGCCGTTTATCAGGCATTAATACATATTCGCCAAATTAGCAATTGTAAATACTTTTTGATTGTTTCTGATTCACTGAGTTTGATAAAAGCCTTAACTTACCTTACAGTTTTGTTTAAGTCAAATTATATTCTGTATTTCATCAAAGAAATAATTCATCAATATTATCTTAAGCACATAAAAATTGTATTCCTGTGGGTACCTTCTCACCGAGGTATCTCTGGCAATGAAGTAGTTGATAAAACCGCATATGAAGGTAATAATGCTATTGATGTTAGAAATGCAATGGACATTCCTATGACTGACTTCCTGCAATGCATTAATGAAAATATATGTAAGCTATGGTTAGAAATGTGGAAGAAAGACCAAGTCATCAAAGGAAAGTGGTATGGAAGTATTCAAGAAAGATTACCTGTTAGACCCTGGTACAATAGATTGAAGGAAGCCAGCCGAGACTTTATCACTACGATAAATAGATTGCGCTTTGGCCATAATACTGCTCCGTCACACCTTGCTAGGCTTGGCATTATTACAAGCAATACATGCCCACATTGTGAATCCCAAGAAGGAACAATGGAACATCTTATTTTTGACTGTCAAAACTTCTTACTTGACAGATTAGTGTTGGCTAGTGAACTTAGTGATGTGAACATTAAGTGCGATTCTTTATCCCACCCGCCGCCACTTGAAGAGTTATTAAAAGACAAAAATACTTACAAACCGATACATAAATACATTAAAAATACTATTAAAACAATTTAAAAATGAAGTGATAGTGCAGTGTTCGAAAATAAAATAAGATTTGACCTAAAGGTCCAGTAACCAGGTCATAAAATTCCAAAAAAAAAAAACAAATCAATTATAGCGTAACTCGGAACGCAGCCTCTATCATTACTGTCAGTGTCAAGTGTCATGTCAATTTGTCAAGTAGCTTTTGAAATAAATTGGTTTGTTGTTTGTGTTGTAACTGTAATTTAAATTGTACTAGCAGTAATTTATAAATTATACATTTTAAGTGTACGTTATTTAAGATGTAAATGGTGTTTAGGGACTAATAGACTAAATCCTATAAACTACCTGTTTATGAGAGAATATAAGTCTCCCTGGGTGCTGCGAGCTGCCGTCTTACTGTGCGCGTGCTGTGCCGTGGTACAAACTAGTACAAAAGAAGTTTGTGCACACGTTATTTACAAGCTTTAATTCGCATTGAAATATAACTAGAAGTCGTAATAATTAAATACAAGCCCTGCCAGCTACGCGCCAGTTATTTGATCGCGTGTTTTTTCAATACCTTATGTAAAGCTGAACTTTTATAACAATTATCGATACGTTTTGAGTTTAAAAATGGAAAAACTGCCAATGTGTAGAATATGTTTAGTGAAGAATGTACGAATGTATGTAGTGGTCAACACGAAATTGCATGAACTATATGAGAAGCTGACTGATATTCCAGTAAGTTGATAAATAAGAATCAAATTATCAATGTGATAAGGTTTGAAATGTGAATCGAACGAGGATATAAATTCATATGAAGTTTCATTCAGAGGGTTGTCTTAGAGGTCAAATGGAAATCAGTGAGAGAAAACCTTGTGAGGAAACCTGTGCTTAAAATAAATAATTCACCAATCTGCCTTGAGCAAGAGTGGTAATCAATGCTCATGCCTTTTCTGTATGAAGCTTATAAAAAGCATTACTGACCACCACAATTTAATGTTAGATTATATTTTCTTCATATACAAAATAGTGTATGACAAGTTTTGTTGCAGTTTGTAACTGAAGACAGAAGACCGATTCTTGCTTGTTTCTTCTGCTGCACTAAACTAAAGCAATGCTGCCAATTGTTAAGAAAATGTCTGGAAGCTGAAGAGCAGTTCGCTCAGATGATGAAGGAGGATTTTAAGGTGAGGTATTCTTCAACAGTCATTTATTCATATCATTTCTAATTTCAGTATAATGTGGAAGTGATTTCTCGCTCATACCTTTTATGTCTGGATTTCACGCCAGACAAGAGCCGTCACCAAGTGATTCATGTTGATAGGTATGCTTTTGTCAAATTAATATTGCTGAAACTTCTAATGGAAACATATACAATGTTGCCTATGGACATGTGACCGTGCTTATTTTTCTGAATATTCATGAAAAATTATCGAAAATCTTCTTTTTTCAAAAGACCCCTATGGTTTTATTGATTAACACTAGTGTTTTTGTAATGAAATACTGTTTTTTTTTAGAAAAAACAGTATTCATTCACCTTCGTTTTTTTTTTTTATAGTCGACAAATTTTAATAAGAATTTTAAGTTAATCCAATAAAATAACTCATCAGCTTTTAGAAATAATAAACAGAATCCAAATCGAGCCAATAACATTGGAGATATGGCGAATGCTACTCAAAACTTGAAAAATATTAAAGACATGTAGTCCCTTCCTTTTAAATTTCATTTTCAAAAATTTTTTTATGAGTAATCAGAAAAATACGGGCGGTCACATGCCCATGGGCGACATTGTATGGGTGTTTGATAACAGTCCTCTCTCATGCAGCACAAGCTATGCAACAATAGCTAGTGCAGTGGTGAGTGAGTTTGGTAGCATTGCTGATTCTCCAGAGTGCATTAGAACTACTTAAGTGACCTCTCTTGTGGGGCCTACTTGAGTGAATTTAGTGTATTGAAAAAAAGAAAAAAAATTGTGCTTGTGGGACTGTGATCACTGGCATATTTTCTTGAACAATATATATCTTTTTACAGCTCAATCCTTTAATAAACCAGGAACACTTTGAGTTTTACAGTAGGTTTATGAAATCTTCAATAGAGCACATAAGTATAATTGATGAATGTCAAACAGAAAGCAATACTATCAATGAAGAATTACCAGCTGTTTTGGAGGGACTAGATGATATTATTGAGCCAAAGGAGAAACATCAAAATGATGGTATGTTTTTAAGACCAAAATTAATATTATCAATAAATTATAGCTTAAAATAAATTAAATATATAATTGATTTATTTTTTATTGATAAAAAATATTGTGAACCAATTCAAGGTTTTGGTAGTGTTTAGTTTAATTCAACTCTATGGTAACATACTGTGAAATAAAAGAAATACTAATCATTCGCCGTGTTATACTTATAAATTAAAGCCTATGTATAAATCATTATATTATAAATTATATACTCAGTGATAATATAGCAATCAACTGGAAAATGAATTTTTAAAATCGGTCCAGTAGTTCTTGAATTTATTCATTGCAAACAAAAATACGAATCTTTTCTCTTTATAAAATTAGTGTAGATAAACAAGTGTACACTTGTCTGTTTTTGTTTACAGAGCTAAATTCGAAAAATTTAGACAATAGCTGTCAAGATGTAGCCGAAATACAAACACAACATTCTGAGTCAGATTTAGGATATGATGTACCTTTAATTGAATTTAAAACTGAAGTGGAAGAAGCAGGATCTTTATACAATAGCTGTCTACATGTAGCAGATTTACCAGCACACTATTCTGAAACAGATTTAGGATATAATGTACCTTTAATTGAATTTAAAACTGAAGTGAAAGAAGAAGTATCAAAGAAGGAAGGAAGAGCCGGGGAGACGAAAAGTAAGTATTACCTAGTTAATCTATAGGTAAGCAAACAGACCTATGTTTCATCTGATAGGAAGTGGTTAGCATTACCTTAAGGGTGTATATGTGCAATATTGAATTTTTTTATAGGAGAAAATGTAAGTTTGTATAATAAGTTTGTTCGCACAATATTAAGAGATTTGCCATGTTATTTTAAAACCATAGACTTGTTTTGTTAGTCGTTGTGTTTGAAGTTTAGTGCTTTTATTTGCCACCGACTTCCGAAATTCAAGTTATTTTTCATTTTGTGTTTTTTGCAAAAACTGGTTTTATTTCTTTCTTTTTAGTGGGTCGGTTTGTAATTTATCTAACTTACAATAGCCTAATGTCAACGGCTCATCACCTTTTACAAAATATTGCTTTTCCTGAAGCAGGGACGTTAATTGTTGAGGATTTCTCCTGGTACTTCATCATCAGCTCCACTTCATCATAATATATGCATTGTGATTGTGACAAGCGTAAATTGTTTGGCAACCATATTAAAATAATCGAATCGCAACCCATGTAATACTTATTACTGAGTATTTCCGGTAACCATCGTGTGGTCTTCAGCATCAGTTCGACTTCACCAAATGGTGGTTTCCGAGAACAAATGCTCAAGTTATTATAAAAAAATACCTAAATCGCTATTAATTTTGCGCGATTTCTTCAAGATTCCATGAAAAGATCCTAACCTCATGATAATGGGACCACCTGCAGGGCTAACATGACAAGCGCGAGAACGCTCTTTTTCTCGTTTTATCGTAATTTGTCTACGATTCTGACGTCATTCTAATGCCTAACATGACCCTAAACGACGAGTAGACACGAAAAAGGCACTTTGACACTTATTTATCGCGCGACAAGAGACCGATGTTGCAAATTATTAAAACAAATTATTTTTATGATAGCAACATCGGCTTGAAGTTCCGTTTCAATCATTCAATTTTATGCATGGATTAATATGTACTTTATTGAATAAACGTCTCTCTCTTAATTATTCTCTCTTTTAATTATTTATGTTTAGTTTTTTGTGTAACCAACTTTTTGATTAAAATTAAATCATTTGTTTGGCATGCTGCAATTAAAATACAAAATGACGGAAATTAAAATTAGTGGCACCTATACTCATTAGAATTATCTAATGAGTATAGGTGCCACTAATTTTAATTTCTACCACAAATTACAAATGGGCCGACGATCATAATTTGACAAATCGAAGTTTATTATTGTAACAATCACCATAAAGTCATTGCAAATTTTGTTAATCACCACACTCACCAAAAGTACTGACGTTCAGATAAATTGGCAGCTGGAGTTGATTCCGCTATTTTGTATGGCGTAGCTGACAGAAAACGATAAAACTACTGAAATAGACAAAAATTTGTTAGACGAGAGTGGAAAATTGGCGCGTGTGTCATGTTAGGCCTGCTGGGAAGTATATCAAAAAAAGAATTTTCCAAATCGGTCCAGCCGTCTTCGAATAATCGGGGAACACACACAATAATAAAAAAAAACCCACAAACTGAACCGAACCTCCCCATTTTTTTGAAGTTGGTAAAAAGAAATCTCAAGCAATTGTCAACATCACTGCCATCTCGTGTTTTTTAGTCGGAATATTTCATCAGCTATCTATGTAATCTGTCAAATTCTTCAAATAGTACCGATTTATAACACTAGACAGAATTAATGACGACCCGTCGCTTTATCCCGGGACATACGACATGACTTTGTTGGTTATTAATTTTTTTTTTTTGGTTATTATCCGTGGTTGCTTGAGGGCCGTCGCCATTTTTTTACAATAATTAAAACTTGTAGTAATTTGTTTTTATAATTAAAGGGGCAACTATTGTGGAGAAGTCAAATCTAGACACACGAGGAACAAAACAAGAAGATGCATTAACAGCCGAGCAAACGAAAAAAGAAAAATCTGACCCGAAAGTTATTCTGACAACTCAAAACTGTACGTCCAAACCTGGCACTTATTTCAAAGAGCCTTACAAATTTGATCAGCATAGTTTTAATCGAGTAAAAAGTATGATACAACATTGTGATGTACTATGTCAAAGTAGTTTTAATCACAAGACTATTTTAGCAGAACATATTCGTATACACACTGGTGAAAGACCTTATAAGTGTGTCGAATGTCAGCGTAGTTTTATTCAAAAAATTCATTTAAAAAACCATATTCGTAAACACACCGGTGAAAAACCTTACAAGTGTGATATTTGTGAGCGTAGTTTTACTGAAAAGGGTATGTTAACAAAACATATTCGAATACATACTGGCGAAAAACCTTACAAGTGTGATGTATGTCAACGTAGCTTTAGTCAAAGGGGTGGTTTAACAAAACATATTCGTATACACACTGGTGAAAAACCTTATAAGTGTTATGTATGTCAACGTAGTTTTAGTCATCAGAGTAATTTAACAAAACATATTCGTACACACACTGGTGAAAAACCTTATAAGTGTGATTTATGTCCATGTAGTTTTGGTCAAAAGAATATTTTAACAAAACATATTCGAATACACACTGGTGAAAAACCTTATAAATGTGATGTATGTCAGCGTAGTTTTAATCAAAACAGTCATTTAATAAACCATATCCGTATACACACTGGTGAAAAACCTTACAAGTGTGATATTTGTGAGCGTAGCTTTAGTGAAAAGGGTGTTTTGACAAAACATATTCGTGTACACACTGGCGAAAAACTTTTTTAGTATGATGTATGGTAACGTAGTTTTGGACAAAAGAGTGCTTTAACAAAACGTATACAAATATGTTTTGTTAAAGCACTCTTTTGTCTAAAACACTGGCGAAAAATCATTCAAATGTGATATGATATATGTTAGCGTAGTTTTCCCAAATTTTGTCATTTAAAAAGACACATTCTGTAAATTCACAAAATCTAATTCACACTGGTACAAATACAAAACCTTAATAGTCAAGAAAAGATCTTTCAATGAAATTCCATACCAAAAACTCATAAAGAAATTTAGAATTACAAGGTGTTGTGGATGTTAACTGGGCAAGTGATTGTTTAGATAGAAAGTCCTATAATGGTTACTGCTTTACTATGTCTGTTTCTGCGATATCATGGCATGGCAAAGCGGGAGAACAGTTTCATTATCTACCACTCAAGCAGAATATGTGGTACTCTCAAAAGCATATAGAGAAGCTGCTCATTTAAGAAATTGTGTGTATGAGATTACTAGGCAGTTGTAATGTGTTATAATCAAAACGCATTGAAATTAGCAGCTACTGAATAGTCATATATGAGAACTAAACATAATAATATTGATGTTTTTATGAACATGATAGAGTTTTGCCAAACTAGTGTTAAAGTTTGGTCTAAAGTTAAGTTGAATTTAAATGTAATTGAATTAGGTAACATTGCTTAGCTGTTAAGTCTATTTTAGTTATGTAAACTGTGTATGTTATTTTGATAAGTGGGAATGTTAAATTAGTGTAGCAACTCTTCACATCAAAATATAAGTTACATGTTGTCTGTGAAATAAATTGTTTTTGAACGAAAACCAGTGCTGTTCCCACTCCCTCTCACATAATATCAAGGAGGCCTGAGTCCCAGCCAGTGTTGCAAAAGTTCGTATTACCGTGAGATCTCACAATTTTGAGTCTCCTCTCATGATATCACGATTTAAATTGATCTCGTGTTTTTCTGCATCATGCATGAAAAAATACGAGAACATTGTTTTTTTTAAATGGTATGTTATTAGGGGATCGTTGAATAATATTAAAAAACGTGGCAGCACACACCATACGTCACATCCTGCAGAGATTCCCCAGAATACGTCTTACAACTTTCGATACATTATCTATTCAATAATATCCAAAAAGAACTGTCAGTTGTTAAGAATAGAGTTCAATATAATCTAACTACTACTAGGAGGTTACTACTCCATTATAATGATTTTCTAAATGGCAAATTATTATGGACCTTGAAATTTTGTTAAATAAATTGAATTTTGAGCATTTTAATTATATCGACTAAAATTATTTTTTTATTGTATTGTGTTTGACATTTTAATTGTATTTTGACTAGTATGTATTTATTATTTGCGTTTTCACTGATTTGATTTTAATTGAATTGAACTGTTAATTTTTATCTAAAATTTATGTTAAATTCATTTAAACCTAGAAAGTCGTATTGTAAATACTATATAAAAAAAAGCGGCCAAGTGCGTGTCGAGCTGGCACAAAAAGGTTTCCGTACCACCATACAATATTTAACACTACATATTTGTTTTTATACTTTAGTTTAAAAAAGAACATTTCTTGCATGGGGTCCCATTTATTTTTTTATTATATCATCGTATTCATTCATTTAAATTTTGTATGTTGAATCTTGGGCAGAATGTATGGCTCACTTTAATTCTTCACGACCTTATTTGTATACCTGCATTCTAGCAAATAAATAATTTGATTTGATTGGATTTAGGAGAACGAAATACTTCCTGTAGCTAGGGGAACATTTTTCTGAATGTTTGAATGATATTTAATTTTCTGAATGAAAATTAAAAATAGAGTCTGGCCACGCTAAGTCTGCAATGGAATAAATGGGCAATCCCAAAAGTAGTAGATGATTTTGGTATTTTGATTTTTGCATAATAGATTATGGGAAATAGACTATGTCGTACCTATGCTCTACCTCCATACGATGACAAAACTGTATCAAATCCACACTGCATCGTGCTAAAGTGACTATTCTTTACCAGGAATAAATCAGAATATATATAAAATAACCTATCAAAAACAAAAAGACAAACAAATATTAAATTCTTTTTTCGTTGGACAATGGTGCTGCCATCTATAGATTTTCAAATTCCACCGTTTTTTTTCTTATGGAGACTTGCGTGGCTAGACTAGTTATTTTATGCGTTCTAGTCCGAAAAAAGTCTCTAGATATCCCCGTTTTTCTAGCTGGTCATGGCAAGTCTCATGTTTTTCTAAATCTTACTTTGGCAACACTGTTTTGAACAGTCAAGCCAAGAGTGAAGAGTCTATCATTTAGGTTGCATTCCGAGATACGTTGTAATTGACTTAAGCGTGCTAAAACCTGTACCGAATTAGCGTAACGATGTCCTGTGAATCGTTTTAAATGACGTCATGACATGCAAATCTTGCGATAACGCCGACCATGCCATATATTAATATCCCCGTGAGCGCTGTCAATAATGACAGTTGTGCTGTTTTGTTTTGAGTCCCATCATAACTAACTATAAACTAAATTTAATGATCTCAGTAACACTGGTGCTGCGGCTTATTATTAAAGCTCCAGAATTATTTTACAGTTCAAATGTCCTAAAGAGTCTTCTGTGTTTACAGGCGAGTGTGTGGCTTTATTGGAAGCTTGTCTTTTTGTAGAGCCGCATCACAGTATTGACAAAGCCGTAATCTTCACAGACTCTCTTAGCTGTCTGCAAGCCTTAGTTAAAAACCCTTTTAAAAGTAAATTGCACAGCTCCCTTATCCTAAAAATTAAAAAGTCCTTATTCGCCTGTGCGTAGTAGTCAGAAAGAGGTTCAGTTAGTTTGGATACCTAGTCATTGTGCCAAAGATGCTTGCTCATCAGCAGTAGCTGATCTCACCCATAATACTCATCAGAGGTATGACTTGCTGAGCCTTCCACAAGTTAAGCTCCAATCTTCATGGCAGGAAAAGCGGAATAACACCGGAAGAAAAAAGGGCCGGTTTTATTATGCAGTACAACCAACCATAACGTCAAAAACTTGGTTCTACGGCTACAAAAAAGTTTCAAAAACTGTTATATCCGTTCTTTGTCGTATTCGCCTGGGTTTTTGTTGTACTTCTATGTTTTTGGAAAAAAATCCGCGTTAGGGACTCCTCTCTGCGAGTGCGGGTTGGAGGAGAGCACTCTGGATCACATCTTCTTTATATGCTCAAACAACGTTCCACCTCTAGATCTCTATACCCGTTGTAACGTTACATTTTCCCAGAATGGGAAAATTTAAGGGAAAATATAATAATATAATTGAATATTATAATATAATTAAAAATACAAGGGAGTACAAAAACACAGTTTAACACTACTGATCGGCACTGCACGCTTAGGAGGTTAGGCCTCAGAGGAGGCCTGCAGCGGGACGTGGTCCTCAGGAGATGGAGGCTCCGGCAGGGAGTGATTGACGGCTGGTGGTGGCCTCGGCGGGTCGATGACTCCGAGGGAAGGAAGAGTTGGCTCCGGCAGGGAGTGGATGAGCCCCGGATTGGCCAGGGCAGGCCAAGATGGACTGTAAGAGAGTCAGACCTTTTTATTATAGTAAAGTCGGAGATAGAATCGGAGATACAATGAGAGATAGAATCCGAGATAGAATGGCCCCTTGCTTCTGACGGCCTCTGCTTTTATACCCTTCAGCTCGTTTCCAAAATCAATATTCTTTTCCATTTTCAAACAGTGGTTTCTTCAAATATAATCGGACCTCCTTGGAGTGCGTAAATTTCATAAATGAAATTTAGAACAATAGTTTTATTTCGTACAATCATAATATAAAATATAAATTATAATTAATACAATGTTTTAGCGATATCAATAAAAATAATTAAAACTACATAAACCAAAAAGTAACATCATAGACTAAGCCAAACAGAAAAATAAAAAGAAACTGACAGTTTAACATTTGACATAGGTATTTGTCACAACAAGAAAATCTACAGAAAATATCAATAACAATGAAATACAGAGCCTCAGGAATATTTAACACACCGGTAATGGTCATGCATTTATCTAGAGAGAACGTATGATAAAAGACCAACATTTTAACAACCAAGCCGTAAGTAAAAACATGCAACATTACACCGTCTCCCTAAATTTAAAATTCCTCTTCCGACTAACTTTCTCCTTACTAATACATTCTTCTCCTGAACTACCTACTCGTGGCGCTGATGACTTTCATCCGTCACAATAACATAAAATTATTTAAAATATCTGTCTGTGTGGTATGCGTATATTTTATGTTCTAACAATTAATATATTTATTGTTTGTTTCAGTCCCGTACTAACCCAACAAGATCTACATTGTGTTCAACTGTATCAATCGAAGAATTTTACTTGCGTCTACAGTTGTTGTTTTTCTTTTAATTTATGATATTTTTTTTTTCTTTTTTCAATCATACGCATTTGTTTTCCAATGCAATGGCTTTGCTTGCCATTTAATAAAAAAAGAATAGAATAGAACTTACACTTTGATTCAAACTTAATGGCGGCTCGTAACACGAGGCGAGTCACTGCGCAGTAACGAATTCATGGGTCAGCGGGGGTGAGGGGTGGAGTACTGCGCAACGAGTAGCGCACTTCCGAGCCGCCATTAAGTTTGAATCGAACTGTACTAATGTGGCATTTTCGAAATTCTACTTGTGGCTACTGTCGCCACCTAACCAAAAAAGAAGAAATTTGTGGTTTATACACAAAGAAATGTGATGTGTAAGTTTTGACGTTGAGCGGGCACTGTGAGCTCGTTCATAAGCGTTCCCGTTCGGAATTATTGACAGCCATCAGCTGTCATAATCGTGATATATATCTTAATCGGAACGCAAATTATTGATGTCAGCGCTGAGGCCGATTATGTTCTAATTCGGAAAGCGGCTTATATTATTGTCAATGACAAGTGTCAACTTGTCAAGTACCACAGAGTACTACCTATAATAATATTGTTTTTGTTTTTTGTTGCTGCCGTCTTACCGTGGTCCACAAAAGAAGTGCATACGTTAATTACAAACTTTTATTCGCATTCGAAGATTACTAGAAGTCTTAATAAATGTATACAAGTTACGCCAATTATTTGTTCGCCAGTGTTTTCTCAATAATATAAATGTAAAGCTGAACTAAATAACTTAAATAATTAATGCGATACGTTTTGAGTTCAAAGATGGAAAAACTGCCAATGTGTAGAATATGTTTAGTGGAGAATGTACGAATGTATGTAGTGGTCAACAGGAGCTTGCATGACCTATATGAGAAGCTGACTGATATTCCAGTAAGTTGATAAATAAGAATTAAATTATTGGTTAGATTTTAAATGTGAATCATACACGAGGATAAAAATTCGTATGAACTTTCGTTCAGAGGGTCCTAGAGGTCTTAGGAGCAAATTAAAATCACTAGGAGCAAATGAAAATCACTGTTATCAGTGAAAGAAATTCATGTGTCACCAATCTGCCTTGAGCAAGAATGGTAATCAATGCTCATGCTTTTGCTGCATGAGGCGTATAGAAAGCATTACTCACTACCAAGTGTTACAATTTAATGAAAGATTATATTTTCTTCATAAACAAAATAGTGTAAGACAAGTTTTGTTGCAGTTTGTAACTGAAGACAGAAGACCGATTCTTGCTTGTTTCATCTGCTGCACTAAACTAAAGCAATGCTGCCGATTGCTGAGACAATGTCTGGAAGCAGAAGAGCAGTTTGCTCAGATGAATGAGGATTATGAGGTGAGGTATTCTTCAAGTCATTTATGCATATAATTTCTAATTTCAGTTTAATGCGGAAGTGATTCTGTCAAGCTCATAGCTACTTTGTCTGGATTTCACGCCAACCATAACCTTGAGTATTGAATGTTGATATGTACAATACGCGCCACGAAAGATGAGACTTGACCGCGCCTCCCGCCGGTTCTTTCCGCCGCCCCGATGACGCGCCGGCGCAGACTTCATACCGCTAAAGAGACCCATAAATCGTCTACTGCGCAAGTCAAACCATGTGGTGTGTCAAGTCTCATCTTTAGTGGCACGAACTGTACGTGTTTGCCTAATGTTTACAATTACACATTAAATACTACTCTTAATCCTGCAACAATTTCTGAATGAAAACCAGTACCCTAATAGCATAATGCACGATCAATCACAATTTGAAACAGATAGCTGGAAAAAAGCTGCAGTTGAAAAAAGTCTTCTCAACAATGTAAAAACGCAATGAATGTTGTTGAACTGTCAAATCGAAAGAAATTAGTCATAATTGTTTACGCAATTAGGGTACTGTTTGATAACGGTCCTCTCTCATGCCATCACAAGCTATGCAACAATAGCTTGTGCAGTGGTCAATGAGGTTGGTAGAATGGCTGACCCTGCAGAGTACACAAGAACTACTAAAGTGACCTCTCTTGTGGGGCCTACTTCAGTGACTTTTGTGTGTTGAAAAAAGTTTGTGGGACTGTGATCACTGGCATATTTTCTAGAACTATATATATCTTTTTACAGCTCAATCCTTTAATAAACCAAAGCCGTATAGAGTGGTTCAGTGGGTTTATTAAATCTCCAATAGAGCTCATAAGTATAGTTGATGAATGTCAAACAGAAAGCATTACTATCAAAGAAGAATTCCCCGCTGTTTGTGAGGAACTAGATGATATTATTGAGCCAAAGGAGGAACATGAAAGTGATGGTATGTTTTTAAGAACAAAAATAATATTATCAATGAATATTATCTTAAAATAAATTAAGGTTACAATTGATTTATTTTATATTAATCAAAAATATTGTGAACTAGGTACGTTAAAGTTTTGGTAGTGTTAAGTTTAACAACTCAACGGTAACCACATATTGTGAAATAAAATAAATATTATTTTACTTACTACAAATTATAGTGTGACATACTTATAAATTATAGCCTATATTAGCCGACGTTTGCTCGGACGCAATAAAATCGCGGCGGTATTTTATCGCGCACTGGATTTTCAACTCTCGGTGTTAAGCCGAGCGTTGAGAATCCAACGCGCTGGGAAGCACTCTCGTCCCAGTGCGTTGAAAAAACACTGTTGGATTTTCAACTCTCGGCGCTAAGCAGCGAGTTGAAAATCAAGTAATCGTAAAAAAAAAAATCGCCGCGATTTTATTACGTTCGTGCGAACGTGGGCTATCTCAGTGATAGTATAGCAGTCTACTGGTGAATGAATTTTTAAAATCGGTCCAGTAGTTCTTGAGTTTATTCATTACAAATCTTTTCTCTTTACTCTCTTCAATAATTCTTCTTTAATTCTTTCTTCTTTAATCTTTTCTCTTTATTAGTGTAGATCAACAAATGTACTCTTGTCTGTTTTTTTTTACTTACAGAGCTGCAACCGGAAAATTTTGACAATAGCTGTCTAGATGTTGCAGATTTACCACCACACCATTCTGAATCAGATTTAGAAGACAATGTACCTTTAATGGAGTTTAAAACTGAGGTGGAAGAAGAAGAATTATCTAAGAAGAAACGAAAACCCAGGGAGACTAAAAGTAAGTATTAGTTAGTTAATCTATAGATATGCAAGCAGGATAATGGTTCACCTGTTAGGTAGTGGTTATCGTTACCTAAAAGGCATACCTGCTTCAGTGGCGGTACCTTCATATAAGCCCAAAAGCCCGGCATGCCTTACTAAAATGCTCGATAGAGAATCAATATCAAACCCGAACTATTTAAATGTTCGCGCGCTTAATTCTTATCAAAATAACACAAAGTATCTACCTATGCTACACTACTACACATCGCGATTGTTCGCGCGCAGAGTTTCGCATTTGTAGCATCTACATATAGCTATCTCGCTTACACGCACCGGCTTATACGGGGCTTTCAAATACTATATCTGTCACTTTCGCACTTATAGCGATGTGCCGTATAACGAGTTAGAACCTTGTGCATAGAACAAATCGATCACTATGGCAGATTTATGCCGGGCTTTTTCGGTATGAAGTTGCACGCGTATGCGTGACCTTGTCAGCTTGCCAACTCTGCAGTGTTGCCGTTTTAGCCACGTTGTGCCGTCTTGGAGATTTTTAACGAGTTTGGAAACTTTTTTAACATTTAGCAACAATAAAAACTAGCGAGTTTTTAAAATAACGAAATTAAATATTCAAGCAATATCTTAAAAATAAAAAAATTGCGACATCTACACTATTTGCGCTGTAGCATGGTGCGGGTGACAGTTGCCCGTATGACGTTGACATTTGTCAGTACCACGTAGGGATGTGAGGTTATGCAATTCATTTTTATCGCTAACGATACTCGCAGCGTGAATCTAGTTCTCTTTAATATTGTTATGAAAATTAGTGTATTATTCAGTTGTGCAGTGTAACTACGTGTGTGCTACGTGTATAAACTTGTCAATATAAATGTTTTATGGCTACATAATTATCTTTGTACTTATATAAAATAATCAAAATCAGGTTTATGTTTTTTTTTTCGTGACAACATTTTTGCTCTATGGTGCATCGGCGCGGCGGCCATGTTGTTTACCCGTGCGATGCTGTGAGTGCGAGTACGAGTGCAAGCGCGTAATATTGTGACTTAATGTGACACGTATTACGATTTCATTGTTTGTTTTCATTTTTGTTAAATTGTTATTTGTTATAAGTTTGTTGAGTTTGTTGTTATTACCATGCCTAAGCATACAAAAAAAACTGTTTTGGGTAGTCAGGCCAGGGAGCTTGTTGTTCGCCTCCGAGACTACTTTGAAAGAGAACAACAAAATAATGGACCGTTGTTACCATTGAATCATATTGTAGAACGAGTAGCCGAAGCTCTTGATATTGGCCGCAATACTGTTTCGCGTATAACACGTGAGAAAATTGGCCAAGATGGGATGTTTGAAAATAAATTATCGACACCCAACAAAAAGCGGACCAAGGTGAAGCCAATCACAGATTTGGATGATTTTGCTAAGGTTGCTATTAGAAATCATATTTATGATTATTATAGAAGAATGGAGCTACCCACATTGCTCAAGCTTCTAAAATCATTAAAAGAAGCTGACTTGTTCAAAGGAGGTATTACTTCGCTACGGCAAGTTATAAAAGATATTGGCTTTGTTTACAAAAAAGTTAACAAAAGAAAGATTATTATGGATAGGACTGACATTGCCCTAGCAAGATGTAGATTTTTAAGGAAGGCCAAAAACATAAGTGATTGGAGCAAAGTTGTCTTTTTGGATGAAACGTGGCTAAACGCCAACCACACAGTGGGTAAAAGTTGGACCGACGATACGGCACAATCGTGTACCAAAGTGCCGGAAGGCAAAGGCGAACGCCTTATTATTTGTCACGCAGGTACAGCAAGTGGATTCGTCCCTGATTGTTTGCTGGCTTTTAAGTCAAAAAAAACTACGGAGTATCATGAGGAGATGAATTACGAAAAATTTAAAGATTGGTTCATAGGTCTATTAAACAATTTAAAAGAGCCTATGACCATAATAATGGACAACGCACCCTACCATTCGGTGCAAGTTAATAAACCCCCAAACCAATCCAACCGCAAAAGCGAGTTGGTGAAGTGGCTGAGTGAAAACGGAGTTACAGCAGATATAAAAATGTTAAAGACGGAGCTTATTGCCTTAGTCCGACGCCATAAGCCACCAACTCCTACCTATGCTCTGGACGAGATGGCAAAAGAAAAAGGCCACCAGGTCCTTCGACTACCACCCTACCATTGCCAGTATAACGCTATTGAGCTGATTTGGGCCCAAATAAAAGGTATGCTTTTAATTTCAATTCCCATTTTGAAGCTTTATAAAAAAATCAGCTTTCCGATCGTAGCATGTACCTAGTTTAAAAACATTACCAGATACTAGATTAGGCTGATTGATGATTATTTGAATACTTTTTTTTATAAGTTCGTTTATTTTTAGGTTACGCCGCAAGAAATAATACTTCGCCGCCATTTACGGCAAATAAGATGTTGGCCCTATTACAAGAGGCCATCAACAATGTTCAACCTGAAGACTGGTCGAAGGTCGTGAATAAAACAAAAAGGGACATTATGTCTGATTGGGATCGTGACATACATATTGACAACATAATTGAGTCATCGTTAATAATATCCGTCACAGATTCAGATGATGAATTGAGTGACAATTCAGATGTTCCTGACTCTGATATGAGTTTAGACGAATAACATGTATTTTTTTTTAGCAACCTTTTAAGCAACCTTACCCTATAAATGTTCTGTTGTATAATTAGACCTTTTAAAAATAAAAATTGACCTACGCACAATATACGTTTTTTATTATAAAAAATATCGACTATCCATCGTAGCAGTACATCCCATCACTAAATACGTCTATGGCGTTACGTTATACGCATAACACTTTGCTTAATTTTTCATTCAATTTGATTTTATTTCTTGATTAGAACATTCTGGTTGGGTTTAATTTAATTTACTACAGTTATTAATTATTTAATATATTACGAATGTGGTACAACTGAAATATTAAGTCATAAATTGTAAATCGCGGCAACTTTCAAGAGTGAAACGAAATGTTACTGAAACTGTCACCCGCACCATGCTACAGCGCAAATAGTGTAGCTAGATTATTCATATACCTGGCGACTTTTTTTGCCTAAATGACAACACTGAATAGTTCCCGACATCCGAGAATGGAACTAACTTCAGTTTGTTGTTGTTTGTTTGTTTGTTTCATTTGCTTGAGTGGAAAAAAGTTATCTTGTTAAAGTTTTTTGTGTGTTTTCTTAGATTTCCTCAGTGATACAATTGTTTTGGTGACTTACCTACAACAATGGAGGTAATTGTACCTTGTGAGGATTTAAAATGCGTTCAAGTTTTGATTGGCGAAGATAAGGTAAAATCTTTAAATTTGCTCAAAAAAAACAGTTAATTTCTTCATTAAAACTGACGCCTAATCTGTGTATTTCTCAGACTAGTAAATCGCATAAACGAAAATTTAATAGATCAGTGTATAAAACTAGTTGGATTGTTGGCTGCTCGCATACTAATAAGTTGTATTGCTGGGGCTGCATATTTTTTCGAATGAAGATTCCGTTTGGAATACATCTGGTTATAATGATTTAAATAACATATGTGGCGCCATTAAAAGGCACGCAAATTCCCATAAACACCTGTGTGCAATGGTTTCTTTCGGTAATTTTGGTAAATAACGAATTGAGACATCTATATCACGCCAGTTATCTGAGGAAATTTCAAAATATAACACGCGCGTTGAAAACAACCGTAGTGTTTTTCAAAGATTAGTCGATATTGTTTGTCATTTAGCAGAAGAGGAGGAAAGAAGAAGATGGATGGATGAATTCACTTTTATTGTACCTAATCAGTAGTTTATGAGAAAATTGCGATGATACATACGTAGGTACCTACATACTCAGTCGAAAACTGAACTTTCTTTTTTTGAAATCGGTTAAAATTTTATTGGGCTTGCGTTATTTTGAAACCCTAGGCACGCCACTGACCTGCTTACATGTGCAATGTTGAATTCTATCCATAGAACTGTAACTTAAAAGCACAAATTATAAACTAGGACCATTTTAGTTAAATCAACAAACTGTTAATTTGAGTAATTTCTGCTTACAATAACCAAACTATGGCCAGCCACCACAAGCAAGAGCATAACGCTAAGATTACCCCCTCGCTGTTTTTGTGCCCCGACGCTACACAGTGGAACGAATGTATGGAAGCGGTTGGACGTAGACATGTCCGAAAAATAAGAGTAAAATTATGACAAACTAATGATGCCATCTTATTCGATTACTTAATGCCTTCATAAATTGTGGTGATGAATTTCTTCATAACTCCCATATTTCGGGAGTAATTTGAGAAAATGTGAAATTTTACTATGAAAATGAGTGTATTGAGCTCTCTCCCTCCTGATTCCGGGCTTGTTTCAAGTAGCGGTCTCTAATATCGTAATGCTATTACTAAGAGCTATATTTAATACTAAGACACATAGTGCGCCAAATGTGCACTTTCTGGGATAAAAGGAAATGAAAATTTAAAAAAAAAAACGTTTTTTCCCCATTTGTATTTACTTTAAACCGCAGACAGACTTATTAAGAGGTCTATAAATATATTATATATATACAGAAATATATATTAACAAAAATATTCACAAGAACTGATGAGAGTATGACTTTTAAGTAAGTTGATAATAAATTACCTAGTTTCATTAAAAGTACAATAAATAATTAAGACGTAAGCTCTAATTTACTAAGTTACACATTTTAAAACAATAACATCATTTAATTATCTTCGTCATCATCATCATCATCAATTAATTCAAATTCAGAATCGATGTCCGCTAAATCATTTATGTTAACAAATTCGATATCACTTTTCTCAGAATCCGTAAGCTCATAAAATTCCTTAAAAGAAGATTTTTTTACAAACTTATTTCCTTTTGGACGGATACTTGTAACAAGTGGATCAGAAGACAGTAAAAGATTGTGCATAATATCTTCATTGCATGAGATACTGCTATGCTTTCGAGAATGCCCCTCTCTATATTTTCTAAAATCTTTATTTCTAGCCTCAGATGCCTCTTCGGATAGAAAACCAATGGGCACAATTGACATGTTCTGAACTATGTCTGGCCCATGCATTAAAATTTTATGAAGTGAAGAAGGCATATAATACCATGGGTATAACTCCACGTAAAGCTTAGCAGTATCAAAGCAGAACTCTCGGAATTTAGTTACGTTGATCTTCTCTCCTGATGAAATACACTGCAAGATCACACAGATTTTTCTTAAAAGCATAGCATCTATTCCGGTCAGTTCAGCAGATTTAGTGTAGTTTTCAAAAAATCTCCTTGCCGAGTTGCCATTGTTGGTGGATCCACTGCCTTGTTTCACAACATCGAGAAGTAAGCCCGTTTCTCTTCTTACAGCCTCTTGAACTCTTTTCTTCCTGTCATCAACTTGCCTTTTTGCTATATCACCCCTTACTTGCCATGATTTTATGTCTAATTTGTAGGAAATGTGTAATAAGCATTCCATTGAGCGAATCCAAGCGTGAAGGGTGCTTAAGCTATATTTATACATGTCCTCGTTTGCGTGTTTATCTTTGATTAACTCTAAATTATTCATTTCTTTAGGACAAGCCTTGCATATGTCACACACTGAAGCTGCTGTATTGGATATAATGGAATGAATTTTACCATCAATCATTGTCAACAGCAGTTGGTGTTTGACACTAATTCCATCAGTGATGGTGGATGGAGTTAAGGCTTCAATCTCTGCTTCGATTTCAGCCATCTCTCTCTGCACATTTTCTTTGGTTTCCTTTATAAACTTAAACAATATTGGCCGGCAAAATGAAGTGGAAGATGGTCGCTCGTTTTCCCAAATTGTTACACCTTTTGAGACGAGCCGCAGTGGTACAAGACTAATCATAAAATTACTAGCAAGATCGATTTGCTCATCTTCACTCGTCCTTTGATGATAAATGCTTTGGCTAGATGATCCGTCAAAACCCCATTTGCTGGTCAATACGAGCTGTTGATTGGGATCAACAGGGGTTTCTAACGACCTAATAAGTCTTCTTGAGGTTAAATCCATCAAGGCTTGTAATTTGATTTTTGCAGAGCTCTCTGTAACTGTGAGATCTTCTTTGGCCGGATAGCACTTAATTTTTTCTTTAACCAACATGTAGTAACTCGGGTATTGAAGAGCTCCTTCTTGAGTGTTGAAATCCCGAAGAGTGTTATAGCGCCATTTCGATAAGTTCATCGATACATAAAGAGCCAATGCCTTCAAAGGGGATATTTCCCGTACCTGAATTGATTTACCTTCAATGAAGGCTTTGATTTTTGAGGCCTCTTCTGGATTCTCCGTCAAGTATTTCATAACATAAGCTGTATCGCTTTGTCCTGCCTTTTGAAGCGCCCTTTCGGCCGAAAACATAATTTCAGCGCTGCTACTGCTGCATGAAAGACTATCTTCAGTGGTGCGTCTTCTTTTTTGCCGGTTACTAAGGTCCTCAAAAGATTTACGAGGACTAGGATGTGTACAAGTTGAAGCATCAGATTTAGCAGGAGAAATTATGGGCTCGATGACGTCACTTATATTTTCTGTAGAAGGTTCCATATTTTCATTCTGTAATTCCGGCCATTGAATTGCAGCCTGTAGCCAAATCTCATGTTTCTTCCGAAACTTATCTGTGCTTCTTCCAGACTGTGTCCATTTTGCATAAATGCGGTAGCAAAATCGACGACACCAGTCTTTTAAACTTGTTTCAGCACTTTCACATAACTGAACACAACTGTTATCTTTTAAAACACTGAACAAATAGTTAAAGTCGCGTAAATCTTTATGTGCGCGTGCGCATAAAGCAACGTGAATATCAAGATTTGTATTAAAATTTGGAAAATACATTGCGAGATTAGCTTGGATACAACGAGGTGTAAATCAACACTGATTTTAAAGTTACTAATAGTGACCTATTTATATAAAATCCAGGTATCCCAGGTATCCTTTGTTAAATATTGCAAGGTAATTAGTTATTGTGATAATTAGTAAATGATGCATGCTAAATTAGTGTATTAAGAGCCATTTAGTAATTAAATAATAGCAATGTTCTTATCAGTAATCATTAGTGCATCAGTTTTATATGTAAACCTTAAGTCCCTAATTATATATCCTAATTAGCTTATATCTTCTCTAATTGGCTGATCAGAAATGTTATTGTAATAAGGTAAACCTTTAGAAAAACGGTTTTAATCAACAAAATAAACAAAAAATTAAAAAATTGTGTTATAAAATAAACATCACTCTTTATCCCAGAAAGTGCACATTTGGCGCACTATGTGTCTTAGTATTAAATATAGCTCTTAGTATTAGCATTATGATATTAGAGACCGCTACTTGAAACAAGCCCGGAATCAGGAGGGAGAGAGCTCGATACACTCATTTTCATAGTAAAATTTCACATTTTCTCAAATTACTCCCGAAATATGGGAGTTATGAAGAAATTCATCACCACAAGTTATGAAGGCATTAAGTAATCGAATAAGATGGCATCATTAGTTTGGCATAATTTTACTCTTTTTTTTCGGACATGTCTACGTCCAACCGCTCCCATACATTCGTTCCACTGTGCGCTACCGCAATTAGTGACAACTTGTCATGCTCCCTGCATAATAATAATAATGATAATTCACGGTTTGTGAATCTGATTTAAAAATTAGCAAAGCATCGTCAACTAACCCGTTCCGGCTACCAGCGTGAACTATTATTAAACGCCTTCCTTTGCCTATACCTGTATAAATTCCAGGCTCCGACGAAGATTGCCAACATTTTTGGACATTGTGACTTTGTTTAACGTAAGTTTCGTCCAAAAAGAATATATTTCGTTTGTCTTCTCTGAATTTTCTTATGGCCCTCAAATATTTCACTCGCCATTCAACAATCATTGATCTCTCTATTAACAGGGATCTCTTCGATTTACATTTTTTTAATGAATATCCCAGTTTATGTAAAAGTTCTCTTAAAAAAGTTAATCCGCCATCTAAAATATTATCCTCTCTGAACACAGCATTTAGTTTTCGTACACTTGGAATTTTTCTCTCTGCCTCTTCGGTCTAATAGTTACTAAGGATGACTGCCTTGTCGATCTTATAGTTACTAACGTTGATTGCCTCGTTGGTCTAATAATTACTAGCATTGACTGCCTCGTTGGTCTTATAGTTATGAGCGTTGACTGCCTCGTCGGTCTTATAGTTACTCTCGTTGACTGCCTCGGCGGTCTAATAGTAACTTACGATGACTGCCTCGTTAGTCTTAAAGTTATTAGCGTTGACTGCCTCGTCGGTCTTATAGTTACTATCGTTGACTGCCTCGGCGGTCTAATAGTAACTAACGATGACTGCCTTATCGGTCTTATAGTCATTAGAGTCGATTGCCTCGTTGGTCTAATAGTAACTAGCGTTGACTGCCTCTTTGGTTTAAAAGTAACTAGCATTGACTGCCTCGTTGGTCTAATAGTCATTGGTGTTGACTGCCTCGTCGGTCTAGTAGCTACAAGCGTTGACTGCCTCGTCGGTCTTATAGTTACTAGCATTGACTGCCTCGTTGGTCTAAAAGTCATTGGTTTTGACTGCCTCGTCGGTCTAGTAGCTACAAGCGTTGACTGCCTCGTCGGTCTTATAGTTACTAACGTTGACTGCCTCGTTGGTCTAATAGTAACTAGCATTGACTGCCTCGTCGGTCTAATAGTCATTGGTGTTGACTGCCTCGTCGGTCTTATAGTTACTATCGTTGACTGCCTCGGCGGTCTAATAGTAACTAACGATGACTGCCTTGTTGGTCTTATAGTCATTAGAGTTGACTGCCTCGTCGGTCTTATAGTTACTAACGTTGACTGTCTCGTTGGTCTAATAGTTACTAGCGTTGACTGCCTCGTTGGTGTAATAGTAACTAGCATTGACTGCCTCGTTGGTCTAATAGTCATTGGTGTTGACTGCCTCGTCGGTCTAGTAGCAATAAGCGTTGACTGCCTCGTCGGTCTAATAGTTACTAGCATTGACTGCCTCGTTGGTCTTTTAGTTATTAGCGTTGACTGCCTCGTCGGTCTAATTGTTATTTACGTTGACTGCCTCGTTGGTCTTATAGTTACTATCGTTGACTGCCTCGTTGGTTTAATAGTTACTAGCGATGACTGCCTCGTTGGTCTAGTTGCTATTAGCGTTGACTTCCTCGTCGGTCTAGTAACTATAAGCGTTCACTGCCTTGTCGTTCTAGTAGCTATAAGCGTTGACTGCCTCGTCGGTCTTATAGTAACTAACGTTGACTGCCTCGTTGGTCTAATAGTTACTAGCATTGACTGCCTCGTTGGTCTAATAGTCATTGGTGTTGACTGCCTCGTCGGTCTAGTAGCAATAAGCGTTGACTGCCTCTACGGTCTTATAGTTACAAACGTTGACTGCCGCGTTGGTCTAATAGTTACTAGCGTTGACTGCCTCGTCGGTCTTATAGTTACTAACGTTGACTGCCTCGTTGGTCTAATAGTAACTAGCATTGACTGCCTCGTTGGTCTAATAGTCATTGGTGTTGACTGCCTCGTCGGTCTTATAGTTACTATCGTTGACTGCCTCGGCGGTCTAATAGTAACTAACGATGACTGCCTTGTCGGTCTTATAGTCATTAGAGTTGACTGCCTCGTCGGTCTTATAGTTACTAACGTTGACTGTCTCGTTGGTCTAATAGTTACTAGCGTTGACTGCCTCGTTGGTCTAATAGTAACTAGCATTGACTGCCTCGTTGGTCTAATAGTCATTGGTGTTGACTGCCTCGTCGGTCTAGTAGCAATAAGCGTTGACTGCCTCGTCGGTCTAATAGTTACTAGCATTGACTGCCTCGTTGGTCTTTTAGTTATTAGCGTTGACTGCCTCGTTGGTCTAATTGTTATTTACGTTGACTGCCTCGTTGGTCTTATAATTACTATCGTTGACTGCCTCGTTGGTTTAATAGTTACTAGCGATGACTGCCTCGTTGGTCTAGTTGCTATTAGCGTTGACTTCCTCGTCGGTCTAGTAACTATAAGCGTTCACTGCCTTGTCGTTCTAGTAGCTATAAGCGTTGACTGCCTCGTCGGTCTAGTAGCTATAAGCGTTGACTGCTTCGTCGGTCTTATAGTTACTAAAGTTGACTGCCTCGTTGGTCTCATAATTACTAGCGTTGACTGCCTCGTCGGTCTTCTAGTTACTATCGTTGACTGCCTCGTCGGTCTAGTAGCTATTAGCGTTGTCTGCATCGTCGGTCTAGTTACTATAAGCGTTGACTGCCTCGTCGGTCTAGTAGCTATAAGCGTTTACTGCCTCGGCGGTCTAATAGTAACTAACGATGACTGCCTTGACGGTCTTATAGTCATTAGAGTTGACTGCCTCGTCGGTCTTATAGTTACTCGCATTGACTGCCTCGTTGGTCTAATAGTCATTGGTGTTGACTGCCTCGTCGGTCTAGTAGCAATAAGCGTTGACTGCCTCTACGGTCTTATAGTTACTAACGTTGACTGCCGCGTTGGTCTAATAGTTACTAGCGTTGACTGCCTCGTTGGTCTAATAGTTACTAGCATTGACTGCCTCGTTGCTCTAATAGTCATTGGCGTTGACTGCCTAGGCGGTCTATTAGTAACTAACGATGACTACCTCGTCAGTCTTATAGTTTAAATTAAAAGTAATTTATAACCTCAATTTTCGTTGCTGATGTTTCGATTTCAATTTAATTGTGGCATATAAAAATACTTAATAATTATGATTTCTTGAATAAAATTATTAAATGTCACCAGACAATCCTACTTTTCGATCCTAGTGTGAATCAGCATGTCAATCTTCTTCAAACATTGTGCTTACCAGATTAATATTCATAGGGGCGACCGTTGCGAAAAAACCAAAACTAGAAACACGAAGAACAAAACTAGAAGATTCAGTTACCGCCGAGCAAACGACAAAAGAAAAATCAGACTCGAAAGTTATCCGGACAACTCAACAACGTACGTCAAAACCTGGCACTTATTTCAATAAGCCTTACAAATGTGATGTATGTCAACGTAGTTTTAGTCGCAACAGTCATTTAACATACCATATTCGTATACACACTGGTGAAAAACCTTACAAGTGTGATGTATGTCAACGTAGTTTTAATCAAAAAAATAATTTAACATACCATATTCGTATACACACTGGTGAAAAACCTTACAAGTGTGGTGTATGTCAACGTAGTTTTAGTCATCAGAGTAATTTAACAAAACATACTCGTACACACACTGGTGAAAAACCTTATAAGTGTGATTTATGTCCATGTAGTTTTGGTCAAAAGAATGTTTTAACCAAACATATTCGAATACACACTGGTGAAAAACCTTATAAATGTGATGTATGTCTGCGTAGTTTTAGTCAAAACAGTAATTTAATAAACCATATCCGTATACACACTGGTGAAAAACCTTACAAGTGTGATATTTGTGAGCGTAGCTTTAGTGAAAAGGGTGTTTTGACAAAACATATTCGTGTACACACTAGCGAAAAACTTTTTTAGTATGATGTATGGTAACGTAGTTTTGGACAAAAGAGTGCTTTTACAAAACGTATACGAATATGTTTTGTTAAAGCACTCTTTTGTCTAAAACACTGGCGAAAAATCTTTCAAATGTGATATGATATATGTTAGCATAGTTTTCCCAAATTTTGTCATTTAAAAAGACATTCTGTAAATTCACAAAATCTAATTCACACTGTCACAAATACAAAACCTTAATAGTCAGAAAAAGATGTTTCAATGATATTCCATACCAAAAACTCATAAAGAAATTTAGAATTACAAGGTGTTGTGGATGTTAACTGGGCAAGTGATTGTTTAGGTAGAAAGTCCTATAATGGTTACTGCTTTACTATGTCTGGTTCTGCAATATCGTGGCATGGCAGAGCAGGAGAACAGTTTCACTATCTAGCACTGAAGCAGAATGTGTGGTACTCTCAAAAGCATATAGAGAAGCTGCTCATTTAAGAAATTGTGTGTATGAGATTACTAGGCAGTTGTAATGTGTTACAATCAAAACGCATTGAAATTAGCAGCTACTGAATAGTCATATATGAGAACTAAACATAATAATATTGATGTTTTTATGAACATGATAGAGTTTTGCCAAACTAGTGTTAAAGTTTGGTCTAAAGTTAAGTTGAATTTAAATGTAATTGAATTAGGTAACATTGCTTAGCTGTTAAGTCTATTTTAGTTATGTAAACTGTGTATGTTATTTTGATAAGTGGGAATGTTAAATTAGTGTAGCAACTCTTCACATCAAAATATAAGTTACATGTTGTCTGTAAAATAAATTGTTTTTGAACGAAAACCAGTGCTGTTCCCACTGCCTCTCACACCACTCCCTCTCACATAATATCAAGGAGGCCTGAGTCCCAGCCAGTGTTGCAAAAGTTCGTATTAACGTAAGATCTCACAATTTTGAGTCTCCTCTCACGATATAAAAATTTTAGTTGATCTCGTGTTTTTCTGCATCATGCATGAAAAAATACAAGAACATTGTTTTTTTTTAAATGGTATGTTATTAGGGGATCGTTGAATAATATTAAAAAACGTGGCAGCACACACCATACGTCACATCCTGCAGAGATTCCCCAGAATACGTCTTACAACTTTCGATACATTATCTATTCAATAATATCCAAAAAGAACTGTCAGTTGTTAAGAATAGAGTTCAATATAATCTAACTACTACTAGGAGGTTACTACTCCATTATAATGATTTTCTAAATGGCAAATTATTATGGACCTTGAAATTTTGTTAAATAAATTGAATTTTGAGCATTTTAATTATATCGACTAAAATTATTTTTTTATTGTATTGTGTTTGACATTTTAATTGTATTTTGACTAGTATGTATTTATTATTTGCGTTTTCACTGATTTGATTTTAATTGAATTGAACTGTTAATTTTTATCTAAAATTTATGTTAAATTCATTTAAACCTAGAAAGTCGTATTGTAAATACTATATAAAAAAGCGGCCAAGTGCGTGTCGAGCTGGCACAAAAAGGTTTCCGTACCACCATACAATATTTAACACTACATATTTGTTTTTATACTTTAGTTTAAAAAAGAACATTTCTTGCATGGGGTCCCATTTATTTTTTTATTATATCATCGTATTCATTCATTTAAATTTTGTATGTTGAATCTTGGGCAGAATGTATGGCTCACTTTAATTCTTCACGACCTTATTTGTATACCTGCATTCTAGCAAATAAATAATTTGATTTGATTGGATTTAGGAGAACGAAATACTTCCTGTAGCTAGGGGAACATTTTTCTGAATGTTTGGATGATATTTAATTTTCTGAATGAAAATTAAAAATAGAGTCTGGCCACGCTAAGTCTGCAATGGAATAAATGGGCAACCCCAAAAAGTAGTAGATGATTTTGGTATTTTGATTTTTGCATAATAGATTATGGGAAATAGACTATGTCGTACCTATGCTCTACCTCCATACGATGACAAAACTGTATCAAATCCACACTGCATCGTGCTAAAGTGACTATTCTTTACCAGGAATAAATCAGAATATATATAAAATAACCTATCAAAAACAAAAAGACAAACAAATATTAAATTCTTTTTTCGTTGGACAATGGTGCTGCCATCTATAGATTTTCAAATTCCACCGTTTTTTTTCTTATGCAGACTTAGCGTGGCTAGACTAGTTATTTTATGCGTTCTAGTCCGAAAAAAGTCTCTAGATATCCCCGTTTTTCTAGCTGGCAAGTCTAATGTTTTTCTAAATCTTACTTTGGCAACACTGTTTTGAACAGTCAAGCCAAGAGTGAAGAGTCTATCATTTAGGTTGCATTCCGAGATACGTTGTAATTGACTTAAGCGTGCTAAAACCTGTACCGAATTAGCGTAACCACAGATATAATACTAGTACAGATACCCAATCCCATACAAAGAAATGATACCTCCCTAAGTCTGGCTATTGAGCTGGCTATTTTTCTTCCTCCATTTTTTCAACAGATGGCAGCATCACCGACTCACAAATTGCCAGAGACTGTAGTTTTATAACGCCATCTAGAAGTCGATTTAGATACTTATGGCATTCACACATAGCACGGTACGTTCAAGGACAAGTATAATAACAATACAACAAAAATATCTCGAGTTGGCGGAATAGTTTAATTTCGTGAGTGAGCTAGCAATTTTCACGCGGCAGTGAATGCCTCATTATGTATTTTTTTTTTTTGTATTTCAATGCTAAATCTAGATTTTCATCTCCTCGTTACCAAATCTACTATTGCTAAAACCCTAAAACTGAAATCACGCGTTCGTCGGCGTCGTCCGAACTCATTTTGACAGTAAGCCCACGTTCGCACGGATGCTTAATACAATTGCGACGACTTTTTCGTGCACTTAATTTTCAACGCTCTGCTTAGCGTCGAGAGTTGAAAATTCAAGGGTGTTTTTTAACGCACTGGGACGAGAGTACGTCCCAGCGCGTTGGATTCTCAACGCTCGGCTTAACACTGAGAGTTGAAAATCCAGTGCGCGATAAAATCCCGCCGCGATTTAATTACATCCGTGCGAAGGACGGCTTAATGTTTTTAAAAATATCAAATAAAACCGGCCAAGTATGTGTTGGACCACGCATAATGAAGGGTTCCGTAGTTAGGATGAATTTATCCCAAGAACAAACTTAACTTTGTAGTTGAAAAACATGTTCTCCCATACGGAATGTATACGGGCGGGAGAACATACGGAAGAACATGTTTTTGCAACCGCTTTAAGTTGGTTGATTTATTACTCGTTAACTTATAGATCCTACTTAGCTGTGATAGTTTTCCTTTTAATTTCGTTATAAATACTCTTCCTGTGATCTTTTTTCACATAAACCAACCATTTAGCTGGCAAGGTGGGGGAGGACACTTGACTCAAATAAAAATCGTCACCATTCACATCAACTATGTACTTTTAAAACGTTTCGTACAAATCCTTTTTAGGGTTCCGTACCCAAAGGGTAAACCGGGACCGTATTACTAAGATTCCACTGTCCGTCTGTCACCAGACTCTATCTCATGAGCCGTGATAGTTAGACAGTTTAAATTTTCACAAATGATGTATTTCTGTTGCCGCTATAACAAAAAATACTAAAAATCAGAATAAAATAAATATTTATGGGAGCTCCCATACAACAAAGTGATTTTTTTTTGCTCGTTTTTATAGATAATAATGGTACGGAACCCTTAGTGCGCGAGTCCGACTCGCACTTGGCCAGTTTTTTTATAGAATTTTTAGAAAGGTATTGGTAAAATGAAAAAAAAATTAAGTCGGTAGGTATTTGCCAAAAACATGTTGAAACTTTTCTTTCAATTCCTTTATTTCTATGTAAAGTAGGTATTAGATTATAAAAATATGTTGTTTGATTTTCCTACCAAACGCTTATACAGTATGTCATGACAAATTGAGTAAAACGCCATCTATTGCAAAGAGCTCATCAACTCAGAACTTTATCATTCTATGGGTTCGAATTCAAGTAAAAGGTTTCACTTATCGTTTTTGTTGGAAATACGTGATTTACGAGTTTAAATGGATAAATCAGCATTAAACAAGGAAGTTTTGATTTTTACTAATCTTACTTCAGCCAAATTCTGCCGTTTATTCGTTTTTAGTGATTGTTAATTTATAATTGTTCCCTATGCTGCCATCTATGATTATTTTTTCAACACTAATTATAATTTGTTCGAGTTGAGACCCCATGGCGTAACGATGTCCTGTGAATCGTTTTAAATGACGTCATGACATGCAAATCTTGCGATAACGCCGACCATGCCATATATTAATATCCCCGTGAGCGCTGTCAATAATGACAGTTGTGCTGTTTTGTTTTGAGTCCCATCATAACTAACTATAAACTAAATTTAATGATCTCAGTAACACTGGTGCTGCGGCTTATTATTAAAGCTCCAGAATTATTTTACAGTTCAAATGTCCTAAAGAGTCTTCTGTGTTTACAGGCGAGTGTGTGGCTTTATTGGAAGCTTGTCTTTTTATAGAGCCGCATCACAGTATTGACAAAGCCGTAATCTTCACAGACTCTCTTAGCTGTCTGCAAGCCTTAGTTAAAAACCCTTTTAAAAGTAAATTGCACAGCTCCCTTATCCTAAAAATTAAAAAGTCCTTATTCGCCTGTGCGTAGTAGTCAGAAAGAGGTTCAGTTAGTTTGGATACCTAGTCATTGTACCAAAGATGCTTGCTCATCAGCAGTAGCTGATCTCACCCATAATACTCATCAGAGGTATGACTTGCTGAGCCTTCCACAAGTTA
The DNA here is from genome assembly GCA_916610215.1 of Omphaloscelis lunosa. Taxonomy (NCBI): domain Eukaryota; kingdom Metazoa; phylum Arthropoda; class Insecta; order Lepidoptera; family Noctuidae; genus Omphaloscelis; species Omphaloscelis lunosa. The sequence continues at coordinate 8,787,884 of OU744270.1, forward strand.
AGCTCCAATCTTCATGGCAGGAAAAGCGGAATAACACCGGAAGAAAAAAGGGCCGGTTTTATTATGCAGTACAACCAACCATAACGTCAAAAACTTGGTTCTACGACTACAAAAAAGTTTCAAAAACTGTTATATCCGTTCTTTGTCGTATTCGCCTGGGTTTTTGTTGTACTTTTATGTTTTTGGAAAAAAATCCGCGTTAGGGACTCCTCTCTGCGAGTGCGGGTTGGAGGAGAGCACTCTGGATCACATCTTCTTTAAATGCTCAAACAACGTTCCACCTCTAGATCTCTATACCCGTTGTAACGTTACATTTTCCCAGAATGGGAAAATGTAAAGGAAAATATAATAATATAATTGAATATTATAATATAATTAAAAATACAAGGGAGTACAAAAACACAGTTTAACACTACTGATCGGCACTGCACGCTTAGGAGGTTAGGCCTCAGAGGAGGCCTGCAGCGGGAGGTGGTCCTCAGGAGATGGAGGCTCCGGCAGGGAGTGATTGACGGCTGGTGGTGGCCTCGGCGGGTCGATGACTCCGAGGGAAGGAAGAGTTGGCTCCGGCAGGGAGTGGATGAGCCCCGGATTGGCCAGGGCAGGCCAAGATGGACTGTAAGAGAGTCAGACCTTTTTATTATAGTAAAGTCGGAGATAGAATCGGAGATACAATGAGAGATAGAATCCGAGATAGAATGGCCCCTTGCTTCTGACGGCCTCTGCTTTTATACCCTTCAGCTCGTTTCCAAAATCAATATTCTTTTCCATTTTCAAACAGTGGTTTCTTCAAATATAATCGGACCTCCTTGGAGTGCGTAAATTTCATAAATGAAATTTAGAACAATAGTTTTATTTCGTACAATCATAATATAAAATATAAATTATAATTAATACAATGTTTTAGCGATATCAATAAAAATAATTAAAACTATATAAACCAAAAAGTAACATCATAGACTAAGCCAAACAGAAAAATAAAAAGAAACTGACAGTTTAACATTTGACATAGGTATTTGTCACAACAAGAAAATCTACAGAAAATATCAATAACAATGAAATACAGAGCCTCAGGAATATTTAACACACCGGCAATGGTCATGCATTTATCTAGAGAGAACGTATGATAAAAGACCAACGTTTTAACAACCAAGCCGTAAGTAAAAACATGCAACATTACACCGTCTCCCTAAATTTAAAATTCCTCTTCCGACTAACTTTCTCCTTACTAATACATTCTTCTCCTGAACTACCTACTCGTGGCGCTGATGACTTTCATCCGTCACAATAACATAAAATTATTTAAAATATCTGTCTGTGTGGTATGCGTATATTTTATGTTCTAACAAATAATATATTTATTGTTTGTTTCAGTCCCGTACTAACCCAACAAGATCTACATTGTGTTCAACTGTATCAATCGAAGAATTTTACTTGCGTCTACAGTTGTTGTTTTTCTTTTAATTTTTTGTATGAAAGAAATCCTAATTTTGTCTTTATCTTCCAAGATTCAAACGTATTCAAAATAAAACTTAAAGCAGCTTGTAGAGATGCTAATTGCTCACTACTTTGTCATAGACACTCTTCTGCGATTTTGTGCTCCTTTTGAGTTACAGGCACTTTAAATATTTTTTGTATGAAAAAATCCTAATTTTCTCTTTATCTTCCAAGATTCAAACGTATTCAAAATAAAACTTAGCGCAGCTTGTAGAGGGGCTAATTTCTCACTACTTTGTCATAGACACTCAACTGCGATTTTGTGCTCCTTTTGAGTTACATGCACTTTAAATATTTTTTCCTAATAAGTCATATGAAATGTAAAATACAACTTTTTATTTGACTACCCCAACAGTGGGTAGTCTTTGTTTACAAATGTAATACTTTGCTAGGGCTGTCGTCAACATAATATGAATAAATAAATAAATAAAACAAACACAAAAAATAAAACAAAGCGCATTTTTTTTCAGTACCTGTAAACTTAATAACTAAAGTAAACTATTATTTTACAAATTTAAATAAACTAGAACATAAATTAATTTTAAGCGCATTTTTTCTCAGTACCTATAACTTAAATAAACTAGATTACAAACTTACAAACTTAAATAAACTAACATGAACGTGCGTATGTTACAATGTGAATTATGCTAGCGGATCTTGTGGGGGATTATTCTCAATGTCGACGTATACTTCTTCCTCATCAGCATCTTCTAAATCGAGTTCATTGGGTGAAACGTCATCCTTTAGAAGATTTTCGGCTTCTTCAAACCTCTGCTGCTTTTGAATTTTGGTGAACTTCGGTCTTATGTTCGTAATGTACGGATCGGAGCTGATAAGTAACTGGTGTAAAATATCTTCATTTGTTTGCATTCTGCCTATATTTCTAGTATGCTTTTCTCTGATTGAACGAAAATCTTTGTTTCTTGCTTCTGAGGCTTCTTCGGACATCATACCAATTGGAATAAAAGACAAATGCTGGCAAATATCTGCACCATGCACTAAAAGTTTATGTACACTCGAAGGCATGTAATACCACGAGTACTCGCTGACATAAAGTTCTGCTGTTTCTCTGCAATAAATTCTAAATTTTTCAATATCTACATTTCTCCCAGAAGATATTGCCTGCAAAATTACAGCAAATCTCTTAATCAAATTAGCATTAACTCCTGTTATCTCAGCTGACCTTTCGTAATCATTGAAAAACCGTCGAGCTGTATTGCCATCGTTTGTTGTCCCAAAGCCTTGTTTGACGATATCAATCATTAAGCCAGTTACAACAAAAAACTCATGCTGCGTTAACTCTTTTCTTGATTTTCGGAGCAGTTTGTCCTCACCCCGAGCCGCCCATTTTTTGAAATCTAAGTTGTAAGATATGTGCAAAATACATTCCATGCATCGCAACCACATGTGAAGTGAAGATAAACCATATTTGTACATATCATGGTTTTCTGGTTTGTTAAAAACGAGGTTCAAGTTGTTCATATCTTTCGGATTTGTTAAGCAAATGTTGCAATTGGCTGCAGACTGTGTCTGTGAAAGTGCCGTGCATACTTTGCCGTCGATCATCGTCATATGCAATTCATGAAATACTTCAAATTCGCCATCAAATAACTTTGTTGGTAGAAGGTTCTGAATTTCTTCTTGTAATGTTGCTTCTACTTGCTGAATATATTCTTTTGTTTCTTGTTTGAATTCGAACATAATTGGTCTGCAATAGTTTGTTGAAGAAGGGCGCGGATTTTCCCATACTATCACATCGTTGTCACTCATAAGGCGAAGTGGCACAAAGCTAACCATAAATACAGAAGATTCTGAAAATATGTCACCAGTTGGTTTTTGTTTGTAACAACTTTGTGAAGAAGCTCCGTCACAGCCCCATTTACTAACTAGCTTCAAAACACCACCATTAATATTTGAACCAGTCACTTTCAAAATCTTCTCGGCAGTTAAATCTAGAACTGCCTGTAACTTAATTTTAGCTCCTGACTCCGATATCACAATATCTTCTTTTGCTGGATAGCATTCTTTCTTCTTCAACAGTAACTTCTGGTAAGATGGAAAAGCCGCTGTGCCATTTGTACTTAAAATGGACCTCAAAGTTAGATATTGCCATTTTGATAAACTCAATGCTGTGGCAAGAGCTAAGGTGTCTTCCTCGGAAATCGATTTATCAGAAGCTTTATATAAAAAGTCACTTACTTCTTGCACCTTTTCTGGCTTATTTGAGAGGCACTTAATAACTTTAGAACAAACAGTGCGCCCGTTTTCATTAAGTTTAGCAATAAGAGCATAGAACAGCTCTTCTTCGGAATGCTCCAAAAGAGACAAAGAACGTCTTTTCTTTTGCTTATTTGTTAAATCTTCAAATGGTCGTTTATTTCTAGTTCTGGGAGTATTTGTGGTAGATGATGTAGATGCACCCGCTTCCTCTTCGTACGATAAATTATGCTCTTCTACGTCTACTGAAATGTCCTCTATGGTATATTCTGGATCAAACAACATAGGAAAATTCACAGAAGTTAAAGTTAGCCACAAAATTTTAGACTCCAACCACTCCTTGTTTTTAACACCAAATCTTTCGTTTCTACCTGAATTGTCCCATCTTCTAGCTAGGTTTGACGTATAATTTTGGCAAAACTTTTTGATAATACTGAGCTCTTCGTTTGGAATTTCACTTGAAATACGATTTATAATGGTTTGACACAGTAAATCACTATTTTTAAGGCACCCACTATTACTCAAAAAAGAAAAAATGTCTAAATTAGTCACAAATGTAGTCATTTTGATACAAAAATGTTACAGGCAAATAAATAAAAGTTACAATGTGGTGATAGTTGATAAAAAATTGTGTTGTTTTTACGAGCACAAGACGCGTAATGAACAAAAACGGGTTCCGCTTGCCCTTATACTATTGATATATGACTCATTACCCAACTATCCCGTTACTTAATGGGGTAGTTAGATAATGGCTCATTACCTAACTACCTCATTACTTAATGGGGTAGTTAGATAATGAGCCAAATATTCTTGCAATTTGGATGAGTCACGAGAAAATAAAACATACTAAGATGTGCTCCTACATAAATACCGCAAAACTACAAAGGGAATTTTTAATTGCAATTTATATACCTATTCATCATTCAGCGTTTTCGACGCGTTCGACTAGATGACCAAATAGAGCCGAAATCGTCACTTATAGGGTAATTAAGCAATGACTCTATACAAAAAAAAAAATTACATACGAGTCACACAATAACTTACCTGTACATAAACATGTCTGAACACGTTTTGAGATTTCCTTGTTTGTTTATTTGATACTGATAATTTCATATATTTGTAAGAGTTACTCTACAAGCTGCGCTAAGTTTTATTTTGAATACGTTTGAATCTTGGAAGATAAAGACAAAATTAGAATTTTTTTATACAAAAAATATTTAAAGTGCCTGTAACTCAAAAGGAGCACAAAATCGCAGAAGAGTGTCTATGACAAAGTAGTGAGCAATTAGCATCTCTACAAGCTGCTTTAAGTTTTATTTTGAATACGTTTGAATCTTGGAAGATAAAGACAAAGTTAGGATTTTTTCATACAAAAAATATTTAAAGTGCATGTAACTCAAAAGGAGCACAAAATCGCAGAAGAGTGTCTATGACAAAGTGGTGAGCAATTAGCTCTTCTACAAGCTGCGCTAAGTTTTATTTTGAATACGTTTGAATCTTGGAAGATAAAGAGAAAATTAGGATTTTTTCATACAAAAAATATTTAAAGTGCCTGTAACTCAAAAGGAGCACAAAATCGCAGAAGAGTGTCTATGACAAAGTGGTGAGCAATTAGCACCTCTACAAGCTGCGCTAAGTTTTATTTTGAATACGTTTGAATCTTGGAAGATAAAGACAAAATTAGGATTTCTTTCATACAAAAAATATTTCAATATTTTTTTTCTCTGAAAATACGGCTTATTTGGCAAAAACTCAATCTATAAAAGTGATTTGTAATTGCATCAGCTGTCTACAAAAAAAAAATCAGCCGAATCCGTTGACCTTCTGTCAAAAATTTCTTAATGTCCACTTTTTTATCATTCGGGACCAGTGTGTGCCGTCTTACTGTGCGCGTGCTGTGCCGTGGTACAAACTAGTACAAAAGAAGTTTGTGCACACGTTATTTACAAGCTTTAATTCGCATTGAAAGATAACTAGAAGTTGTAATAATTAAATACAAGCCCTGCCAGCTACGCGCCAGTTATTTGATCGCTAGTGTTTTTTCAATACCTTATGTAAAGCTGAACTTTTATAACAATAATCGATACGTTTTGAGTTTAAAAATGGAAAAACTGCTAATGTGTAGAATATGTTTAGTGAAGAATGTACGAATGTATGTGGTGGTCAACACGAAGTTGCATGAACTATATGAGAAGCTGACTGATATTCCAGTAAGTTGATAAATAAGAATTAAATTACCAATGTGATAAGGTTTGAAATGTGAATGATACACAAGGATATAAATTCATATGAAGTTTCATTCAGAGGGTTGTCCTAGAGGTCTTGGGGGCAAATGGAAATCAGTGAGAGAAAACCTTGTGAGGAAACCTGGACTTAAAATAAATAAATCACCAATCTGCCTTGAGCAAGAGTGGTAATCAATGCTCACACCACAATTTAATGTTAGATTGTATTTTCTTTTTACACAAAATAAAATACAATACAAATACTTTTGTTGCAGTTTGTAACTGAAGACAGAAGACCGATTCTTGCTTGTTTCTTCTGCTGCACTAAACTAAAGCAATGCTGCCAATTGTTAAGAAAATGTCTGGAAGCTGAAGAGCAGTTCGCTCAGATGATGAAGGAGGATTTTAAGGTGAGGTATTCTTCAACAGTCATTTATTCATATCATTTCTAATTTCAGTATAATGTGGAAGTGATTTCTCGCTCATACCTTTTATGTCTGGATTTCACGCCAGTCAAGAGCCGTCACCAAGTGATTCATGTTGATAGGTATGCTTTTGTCAAATTAATATTGCTGCAACTTCTAATGGAAACATATACAATGTTGCCTATGGACATGTGACCATGCTTATTTTTCTGAATATTCATGAAAAATTATCGAAAATCTTCTTTTTTCAAAAGACCCCTATGGTTTTATTGATTAACACTAGTGTTTTTTAATGAAATACTGTTTTTTTTTTAGAAAAATATGTGTTCCCCTTCTTTTTTTTTTCATAGTCGACAAATTTTAATAAGAATTTTAAATTAATCCGATAAAATAACTCATCAGCTTTTAGAAATAATAAACAGAATCCAAATCGAGCCAATAACATCGGAGATATGGCAAATACTATTCAAAAAATTAAAAATATTAAAGATATGTAGTCCCTCCCTTTTAAAGTTCATTTTTGATAAAAAAATTATGAATAATCAGAAAAATACGGGTGGTCATATGCCCATGGGCGACATTGTATGGCTGTTTGATGACAGTCCTCTCTCATGACAGCACAAGCTATGCAATAATAGCTAGTGCAGTGGTGAGTGAGTTTGGTAGCATTGCTGATTCTCCAGAGTGCATTAGAACTACTTAAGTGACCTCTCTTGTGGGGCCTACTTGAGTGACTTTAGTGTGTTGAAAAAAGTAAAAAAAGTTTGTGCTTGTGGGGCTGTGATCACTGGCATATTTTCTTGAACAATATATATCTTTTTACAGCTCAATCCTTTAATAAACCAGCAACGCTTTGAGTTTTACAGTAGGTTTATGAAATCTTCAATAGAGCACATAAGTATAATTGATGAATGTCAAACAGAAAGCAATACTATCAATGAAGAATTACCAGCTGTTTTGGAGGGACTAGATGATATTATTGAGCCAAAGGAGAAACATCAAAATGATGGTATGTTTTTAAGACCAAAATTAATATTATCAATAAATTATAGCTTAAAATAAATTAAATATATAATTGATTTATTTTTTATTGATAAAAAATATTGTGAACCAATTCGAGGTTTTGGTAGTGTTTAGTTTAATTCAACTCTATGGTAACATACTGTGAAATAAAACAAATACTAATCATTCGCCGTGTTATACTTATAAATTAAAGCCTATGTATAAATCATTATATTATAAATTATATACTCAGTGATAATATAGCAATCAACTGGAAAATGAATTTTTAAAATCGGTCCAGTAGTTCTTGAATTTATTCATTGCAAACAAAAATACGAATCTTTTCTCTTTATAAAATTAGTGTAGATAAACAAGTGTACACTTGTCTGTTTTTGTTTACAGAGCTAAATTCGAAAAATTTAGACAATAGCTGTCAAGATGTAGCCGAAATACAAACACAACATTCTGAGTCAGATTTAGGATATGATGTACCTTTAATTGAATTTAAAACTGAAGTGGAAGAAGCAGGATCTTTATACAATAGCTGTCTAGATGTAGCAGATTTACCAACACACTATTCTGAAACAGATTTAGGATATAATGTACCTTTAATTGAATTTAAAACTGAAGTGAAAGAAGAAGTATCAAAGAAGGAAGGAAGAGCCGGGGAGACGAAAAGTAAGTATTACCTAGTTAATCTATAGGTAAGCAAACAGACCTATGTTTCATCTGATAGGAAGTGGTTAGCATTACCTCAAGGGTGTATATGTGCAATATTGAATTTTTTTATAGGAGAAAATGTAAGTTTGTATAATAAGTTTGTTCGCACAATATTAAGAGATTTGCCATGTTATTTTAAAACCATAGACTTGTAAGTGTGTTTTGTTAGTCGTTGTGTTTGAAGTTTAGTGCTTTTATTTGCCACCGACTTCCGAAATTCAAGTTATTTTTCATTTTGTGTTTTTTGCAAAAACTGGTTTTATTTCTTTCTTTTTAGTGGGTCGGTTTGTAATTTATCTAACTTACAATAGCCTAATGTCAACGGCTCATCACCTTTTACAAAATATTGCTTTTCCTGAGGCAGGGACGTTAATTGTTGAGGATTTCTCCTGGTACTTCATCATCAGCTCCACTTCATCATAATATATGCATTGTGATTGTGACAAGCGTAAATTGTTTGGCAACCATATTAAAATAATCGAATCGCAACCCATGTAATACTTATTACTGAGTATTTCCGGTAACCATCGTGTGGTCTTCAGCGTCAGTTCGACTTCACCAAATGGTGGTTTCCGAGAACAAATGCTCAAGTTATTATAAAAAAATACCTAAATCGCTATTAATTTTGCGCGATTTCTTCAAGATTCCATGAAAAGATCCTAACCTCATGATAATGGGACCACCTGCAGGGCTAACATGACAAGCGCGAGAACGCTCTTTTTCTCGTTTTATCGTAATTTGTCTACGATTCTGACGTCATTCTAATGCCTAACATGACCCTAAACGACGAGTAGACACGAAAAAGGCACTTTGACACTTATTTATCGCGCGACAAGAGACCGATGTTGCAAATTATTAAAACAAATTATTTTTATGATAGCAACATCGGCTTGAAGTTCCGTTTCAATCATTCAATTTTATGCATGGATTAATATGTACTTTATTGAATAAACGTCTCTCTCTTAATTATTCTCTCTTTTAATTATTTATGTTTAGTTTTTTGTGTAACCAACTTTTTGATTAAAATTAAATCATTTGTTTGGCATGCTGCAATTAAAATACAAAATGACGGAAATTAAAATTAGTGGCACCTATACTCATTAGAATTATCTAATGAGTATAGGTGCCACTAATTTTAATTTCTACCACAAATTACAAATGGGCCGACGATCATAATTTGACAAATCGAAGTTTATTATTGTAACAATCACCATAAAGTCATTGCAAATTTTGTTAATCACCACACTCACCAAAAGTACTGACGTTCAGATAAATTGGCAGCTGGAGTTGATTCCGCTATTTTGTATGGCGTAGCTGACAGAAAACGATAAAACTACTGAAATAGACAAAAATTTGTTACACGAGAGTGGAAAATTGGCGCGTGTGTCATGTTAGGCCTGCTGGGAAGTATATCAAAAAAAGAATTTTCCAAATCGGTCCAGCCGTCTTCGAATAATCGGGGAACACACACAATAATAAAAAAAAAACCCACAAACTGAACCGAACCTCCCCATTTTTTTGAAGTTGGTAAAAAGAAATCTCAAGCAATTGTCAACATCACTGCCATCTCGTGTTTTTTAGTCGGAATATTTCATCAGCTATCTATGTAATCTGTCAAATTCTTTAAATAGTACCGATTTATAACACTAGACAGAATTAATGACGACCCGTCGCTTTATCCCGGGACATACGACATGACTTTGTTGGTTATTAATTTTTTTTTTGGTTATTATCCGTGGTTGCTTGAGGGCCGTCGCCATTTTTTTACAATAATTAAAACTTGTAGTAATTTGTTTTTATAATTAAAGGGGCAACTATTGTGGAGAAGTCAAATCTAGACACACGAGGAACAAAACAAGAAGATGCATTAACAGCTGAGCAAACGAAAAAAGAAAAATCTGACCCGAAAGTTATTCTGACAACTCAAAACTGTACGTCCAAACCTGGCACTTATTTCAAAGAGCCTTACAAATTTGATCAGCATAGTTTTAATCGAGTAAAAAGTATGATACAACATTGTGATGTACTATGTCAAAGTAGTTTTAATCACAAGACTATTTTAGCAGAACATATTCGTATACACACTGGTGAAAGACCTTATAAGTGTGTCGAATGTCAGCGTAGTTTTATTCAAAAAATTCATTTAAAAAACCATATTCGTAAACACACCGGTGAAAAACCTTACAAGTGTGATATTTGTGAGCGTAGTTTTACTGAAAAGGGTATGTTAACAAAACATATTCGAATACATACTGGCGAAAAACCTTACAAGTGTGATGTATGTCAACGTAGCTTTAGTCAAAGGGGTGGTTTAACAAAACATATTCGTATACACACTGGTGAAAAACCTTATAAGTGTTATGTATGTCAACGTAGTTTTAGTCATCAGAGTAATTTAACAAAACATATTCGTACACACACTGGTGAAAAACCTTATAAGTGTGATTTATGTCCATGTAGTTTTGGTCAAAAGAATATTTTAACAAAACATATTCGAATACACACTGGTGAAAAACCTTATAAATGTGATGTATGTCAGCGTAGTTTTAATCAAAACAGTCATTTAATAAACCATATCCGTATACACACTGGTGAAAAACCTTACAAGTGTGATATTTGTGAGCGTAGCTTTAGTGAAAAGGGTGTTTTGACAAAACATATTCGTGTACACACTAGCGAAAAACTTTTTTAGTATGATGTATGGTAACGTAGTTTTGGACAAAAGAGTGCTTTAACAAAACGTATACAAATATGTTTTGTTAAAGCACTCTTTTGTCTAAAACACTGGCGAAAAATCATTCAAATGTGATATGATATATGTTAGCATAGTTTTCCCAAATTTTGTCATTTAAAAAGACATTCTGTAAATTCACAAAATCTAATTCACACTGTCACAAATACAAAACCTTAATAGTCAGAAAAAGATGTTTCAATGATATTCCATACCAAAAACTCATAAAGAAATTTAGAATTACAAGGTGTTGTGGATGTTAACTGGGCAAGTGATTGTTTAGGTAGAAAGTCCTATAATGGTTACTGCTTTACTATGTCTGGTTCTGCAATATCGTGGCATGGCAGAGCTGGAGAACAGTTTCACTATCTAGCACTGAAGCAGAATATGTGGTACTCTCAAAAGCATATAGAGAAGCTGCTCATTTAAGAAATTGTGTGTATGAGATTACTAGGCAATTGTAATGTGTTATAATTAAAACGCATTGAAATTAGCAGTTACTGAACAATCATATATGAGAACTAAACATAATAATATTGATGTTTTTATGAACATGATAGAGTTTTGTCAAACTAGTGTTAAAGTTTGGTCTAAAGTTAAGTTGAATTTAAATGTAATTGAATTAGGTAACATTGCTTAGCTGTTAAGTCTATTTTAGTTATGTAAACTGTGTATGTTATTTTGATAAGTGGGAATGTTAAATTAGTGTAGCAACTCTTCACATCAAAATATAAGTTACATGTTGTCTGTGAAATAAATTGTTTTTGAACGAAAACCAGTGCTGTTCCCACTGCCTCTCACACCACTCCCTCTCACATAATATAAAGGAGGCCTGAGTCGCAGCCAGTGTTGCAAAAGTTCGTATTAACGTGAGATCTCACAATTTTGAGTCTTCTCTTATGATATCACGATTTTAGTTGATCTCGTGTTTTTCTGCATCATGCATGAAAAAATACGAGAATATTGTTTTTTTTTTAAATGGTATGTTATTAAGGGATCATTGAATAATATTATAAAACGTGGCAGCACACACCATACGTCACATCCTGCAGAGATTCCCCAGAATACGTCTTACAACTTTCGATACATTATCTATTCAATAATATCCAAAAAGAACTGTCAGTTGTTAAGAATAGAGTTCAATATAATCTAACTACTACTAGGAGGTTACTACTCCATTATAATGATTTTCTAAATGGCAAATTATTATGGACCTTGAAATTTTGTTAAATAAATTGAATTTTGAGCATTTTAATTATATCGACTAAAATTATTTTTTTATTGTATTGTGTTTGACATTTTAATTGTATTTTGACTAGTATGTATTTATTATTTGCGTTTTCACTGATTTGATTTTAATTGAATTGAACTGTTAATTTTTATCTAAAATTTATGTTAAATTCATTTAAACCTAGAAAGTCGTATTGTAAATACTATATAAAAAAAAGCGGCCAAGTGCGTGTCGAGCTGGCACAAAAAGGTTTCCGTACCACCATACAATATTTAACACTACATATTTGTTTTTATACTTTAGTTTAAAAAAGAACATTTCTTGCATGGGGTCCCATTTATTTTTTTATTATATCATCGTATTCATTCATTTAAATTTTGTATGTTGAATCTTGGGCAGAATGTATGGCTCACTTTAATTCTTCACGACCTTATTTGTGTACCTGCATTCTAGCAAATAAATAATTTGATTTGATTGGATTTAGGAGAACGAAATACTTCCTGTAGCTAGGGGAACATTTTTCTGAATGTTTGAATGATATTTAATTTTCTGAATGAAAATTAAAAATAGAGTCTGGCCACGCTAAGTCTGCAATGGAATAAATGGGCAACCCCAAAAGTAGTAGATGATTTTGGTATTTTGATTTTAGCATAATAGATTATGGGAAATAGACTATGTCGTACCTATGCTCTACCTCCATACGATGACAAAACTGTATCAAATCCACACTGCATCGTGCTAAAGTGACTATTCTTACCAGGAATAAATCAGAATATGTATAAAATAACCTATCAAAAACAAAAAGACAAACAAATATTAAATTCTTTTTTTGTTGGACAATGGTGCTGCCATCTATAGATTTTCAAATTCCACCGTTTTTTTTCTTATGCAGACTTAGCGTGGCTAGACTAGTTATTTTATGCGTTCTAGTCCGAAAAAAGTCTCTAAATATCCCCGTTTTTCTAGCTGGCAAGTCTCATGTTTTTCTAAATCTTACTTTGGCAACACTGTTTTGAACAGTCAAGCCAAGAGTGAAGAGTCTATCATTTAGGTTGCATTCCGAGATACGTTGTAATTGACTTAAGCGTGCTAAAACCTGTACCGAATTAGCATAACGATGTCCTGTGAATCGTTTTAAATGACGTCATGACATGCAAATCTTGCGATAACGCCGACCATGCCATATATTAATATCCCCGTGAGCGCTGTCAATAATGACAGTTGTGCTGTTTTGTTTTGAGTCCCATCATAACTAACTATAAACTAAATTTAATGATCTCAGTAACACTGGTGCTGCGGCTTATTATTAAAGCTCCAGAATTATTTTACAGTTCAAATGTCCTAAAGAGTCTTCTGTGTTTACAGGCGAGTGTGTGGCTTTATTGGAAGCTTGTCTTTTTGTAGAGCCGCATCACAGTATTGACAAAGCCGTAATCTTCACAGACTCTCTTAGCTGTCTGCAAGCCTTAGTTAAAAACCCTTTTAAAAGTAAATTGCACAGCTCCCTTATCCTAAAAATCAAAAAGTCCTTATTCGCCTGTGCGTAGTAGTCAGAAAGAGGTTCAGTTAGTTTGGATACCTAGTCATTGTGCCAAAGATGCTTGCTCATCAGCAGTAGCTGATCTCACCCATAATACTCATCAGAGGTATGACTTGCTGAGCCTTCCACAAGTTAAGCTCCAATCTTCATGGCAGGAAAAGCGGAATAACACCGGAAGAAAAAAGGGCCGGTTTTATTATGCAGTACAACCAACCATAACGTCAAAAACTTGGTTCTACGGCTACAAAAAAGTTTCAAAAACTGTTATATCCGTTCTTTGTCCTATTCGCCTGGGTTTTTGTTGTACTTCTATGTTTTTGGAAAAAAATCCGCGTTAGGGACTCCTCTCTGCGAGTGCGGGTTGGAGGAGAGCACTCTGGATCACATCTTCTTTATATGCTCAAACAACGTTCCACCTCTAGATCTCTATACCCGTTGTAACGTTACATTTTCCCAGAATGGGAAAATGTAAGGGAAAATATAATAATATAATTGAATATTATAATATAATTAAAAATACAAGGGAGTACAAAAACACAGTTTAACACTACTGATCGGCACTGCACGCTTAGGAGGTTAGGCCTCAGAGGAGGCCTGCAGCGGGAGGTGGTCCTCAGGAGATGGAGGCTCCGGCAGGGAGTGATTGACGGCTGGTGGTGGCCTCGGCGGGTCGATGACTCCGAGGGAAGGAAGAGTTGGCTCCGGCAGGGAGTGGATGAGCCCCGGATTGGCCAGGGCAGGCCAAGATGGACTGTAAGAGAGTCAGACCTTTTTATTATAGTAAAGTCGGAGATAGAATCGGAGATACAATGAGAGATAGAATCCGAGATAGAATGGCCCCTTGCTTCTGACGGCCTCTGCTTTTATACCCTTCAGCTCGTTTCCAAAATCAATATTCTTTTCCATTTTCAAACAGTGGTTTCTTCAAATATAATCGGACCTCCTTGGAGTGCGTAAATTTCATAAATGAAATTTAGAACAATAGTTTTATTTCGTACAATCATAATATAAAATATAAATTATAACACAGGCCTGCAAAATGAAGGTCATAACTTCCTCTCTGGAATTTGATAGCTGATTCTGGAGTATTTTGATGCGCTGATTACGAATATGTACTTAGTTTTTCTCCATCACCTCCTGATTTTTCAAAAAAGCTACAGATAGAAAATTGAGAAAAAAGACAAGTTTTCACTTAAAAAATTATATATTTAAAAAAGTACTTAATTTTTAACTTAAAAAACTATTAACACGTAATAACAACTTATTGCTGGGTTAAAATACACTTAAATTTTATTTGTGGAACCTGGTCCTTTTTTCCTGGAAGCTTCTGTTGTGCGATTTTCGCTTATATTTCCGGTTTGGATCATCACGCTTCAACAACCAACAATAGTCCGCCATCATGCTGACATTCCATCTTCCTTGATACCGGACTTCAAGCTCTTTTAAATCTTGGTGAAATCTTTCACCTTGTTCTTCGCTAACGGCTCCTAGATTTTCTGGGAAGTAATCAATGTGCGAATTCAGAAAATGAAGTTTAACGCTCATATTACAACCCATTACACCAAAATTCGTTATCATTTTGGCTACTATTTCTTTATAGTCCGAGCTTTTATTGTTCCCCAAAAAGTTTTTTACCACTTCCTTAAATGATTTCCACGCTTGTAACTCGACATCATTGAGTTTTTGATCAAATTTTTCCTCCGACATCAATTTTCTTATATCAGGGCCGACAAAAATTCCTTCTTTTAACTTAGCATCTGATAAAGATGGAAAAACTGAATGCAGATATTTGAAACCTTCCCCATCTTTATTTAAAGCCTTCACAAACTGCTTCATTATACCCAATTTGATGTGTAAAGGCGGCAGTAAAACTTTTTCTCTGGGAACCAAACTCTGTTTAAGCACGTTTTTGATTCCTGGGGTTAGTTCAGTTCTTGGAGGCCATTCCTTTTTGGTCCAATGATGTTGTTTATCCCGGCTATCCCATTCGCAAAGAAAGCACGGGTATTTTGTATAACCACCTTGTTGGCCGAGTAGCATGCTTATGATTTTCAAGTCTCCACACACCATCCAGCCGTGATGTTCGTAAGCTATAGTAGCTAAAAGCTTTTCCAAATTTTCATAACATTCCTTTAAATGGACAGAATGTGCAACAGGTAGTGAGGCATATGTATTCCCATTATGTAGAAGGACTGCTTTTAAACTTCTTTTTGAGGAGTCAATAAACAATCTCCACTCCTTAGGATTGTATTCAATGTCGAACATTTTCATCAAGCCAGGAATATCTTTACAGTACACCAAATCATGATCTTCAGCGAAGAATGGAAGGAAATCTTTTTCTCTGTGACGGTACCATGAAAATGAAGTACCAGGTGCAAGCATATTTCTTTCTTTTAATCGTGATCCGAGGAGCTCAGCTGCATCTTTGGGGAGATTCAAATCTCTTGTCAAGTCGTTTAAATCTGACTGTGAAAAGAGCTGACACTCGTTAGAATCTACTTGAAATACAGGATCAGATTGGGATGCATTCTGTTCATTTGTATCATTAGCAGAATCTTCAATTTGTATAGCTGGATACGGGGGCTGCACCATTTCTGAATCTCCGAAAACTGCAGGCGTAACTGATGACACATTTGGATAGCTTATGTCACTTTTATTTTTAGAATTGTATCCAGTTATGTCACAACAACAAAAGTAGCAATCTTCAACATGGTTGTTAGGCTCTCTCCATAGCATGGGCGAAACGATTTTGAAGCTATTTTTCTGTCCTTTTGACCACTTGCGAAGTTCAAGTAAACAAGTCGAACAAACTTTTTGAGGTGTCCAAGTTTTGTCTCGGTTACTTATAGAATGTCCAAAATAACTTTTGTAAATATTTTTCACATAGTCTGTAATGTTGTTTCGTTGTTTTATCACCATGAATTTCCCGCAAATATAACAAAAACAATTCGAAGAGTTTAAACAACTTCGCGACGACATTTTAAAGTTTAGGTTGCAAGATGCGCACTTCGACTGTTAGTTTTTTAATTCAGAGTAGGTACTTATACAAAAAAAACCTTTTGTTTTCTTCATTATACCCTTTTTGAACAACATTAACAACAATTAGGCAATATCACCTAAACATCGTGTATTAATGAGCTCATTACTAAATGAAGCCAAAATGACCCGTTTTCGAAATGGTTAATGCGAATTACTTACACTTATTATGTAGTAATTAACAAATTACTGATTTGCATTCATTTCTATGTCGTCTTAAACTAATTAAATGCAATAAAAATTAAGCTGAAGTAATTAAGTGACGTTTTATAGATTTTAAAATGTATGCGCTCAGACATTTTTAGTTAAAATCTTAAATATTCAATATCAAAGAATCCTGACGTGGTAGAATTTTTTTATTATTTTTCTCGTAATCAGCACATCAGAAACTATAGAAAACGTTAATCAGATCTCAGAGAGGAAAACCATTGCAGACCTGTGTAATTAATACAATGTTTTAGCGATATCAATAAAAATAATTAAAACTATATAAACCAAAAAATAACATCATAGACTAAGCCAAACAGAAAAATAAAAAGAAACTGACAGTTTAACATTTGACATAGGTATTTGTCACAACAAGAAAATCTACAGAAAATATCAATAACAATGAAATACAGAGCCTCAGGAATATTTAACACACCGGCAATGGTCATGCATTTATCTAGAGAGAACGTATGATAAAAGACCAACATTTTAACAACCAAGCCGTAAGTAAAAACATGCAACATTACACCGTCTCCCTAAATTTAAAATTCCTCTTCCGACTAACTTTCTCCTTACTAATACATTCTTCTCCTGAACTACCTACTCGTGGCGCTGATGACTTTCATCCGTCACAATAACATAAAATTATTTAAAATATCTGTCTGTGTGGTATGCGTATATTTTATGTTCTAACAATTAATATATTTATTGTTTGTTTCAGTCCCGTACTAACCCAACAAGATCTACATTGTGTTCAACTGTATCAATCGAAGAATTTTACTTGCGTCTACAGTTGTTGTTTTTCTTTTAATTTATGATATATTTTTTTTTCTTTTTTCAATCATACACATTTGTTTTCCAATGCAATGGCTTTGCTTGCCATTTAATAAAAAAAGAATAGAATAGAACTTACACTTCGATTCAAACTTAATGGCGGCTCGTAACACGAGGCGAGTCACTGCACAGTAACGAATTCATGGGTCAGCGGGGGTGAGGGGTGGAGTACTGCGCAACGAGTAGCGCACTTCCGAGCCGCCATTAAGTTTGAATCGAACTGTACTAATGTGGCATTTTCGAAATTCTACTTGTGGCTACTGTCGCCACCTAACCAAAAAAGAAGAAATTTGTGGTTTATACACAAAGAAATGTGATGTGTAAGTTTTGACGTTGAGCGGGCACTGTGAGCTCGTTCATAAGCGTTCCCGTTCGGAATTATTGACAGCCATCAGCTGTCATAATCGTGATATATATCTTAATCGGAACGCAAATTATTGATGTCAGCGCTGAGGCCGATTATGTTCTAATTCGGAAAGCGGCTTATATTATTGTCAATGACAAGTGTCAACTTGTCAAGTACCACAGAGTACTACCTATAATAATATTGTTTTTGTTTTTTGTTGCTGCCGTCTTACCGTGGTCCACAAAAGAAGTGCATACGTTAATTACAAACTTTTATTCGCATTCGAAGATTACTAGAAGTCTTAATAAATGTATACAAGTTACGCCAATTATTTGTTCGCCAGTGTTTTCTCAATAATATAAATGTAAAGCTGAACTAAATAACTTAAATAATTAATGCGATACGTTTTGAGTTCAAAGATGGAAAAACTGCCAATGTGTAGAATATGTTTAGTGGAGAATGTACGAATGTATGTAGTGGTCAACAGGAGCTTGCATGACCTATATGAGAAGCTGACTGATATTCCAGTAAGTTGATAAATAAGAATTAAATTATTGGTTAGATTTTAATTGTGAATCATACACGAGGATAAAAATTCGTATGAACTTTCGTTCAGAGGGTCCTAGAGGTCTTAGGAGCAAATTAAAATCACTAGGAGCAAATGAAAATCACTGTTATCAGTGAAAGAAATTCATCTGCCTTGAGCAAGAATGGTAATCAATGCTCATGCTTTTGCTGCATGAGGCGTATAGAAAGCATTACTCACTACCAAGTGTTACAATTTAATGAAAGATTATATTTTCTTCATAAACAAAATAGTGTAAGACAAGTTTTGTTGCAGTTTGTAACTGAAGACAGAAGACCGATTCTTGCTTGTTTCATCTGCTGCACTAAACTAAAGCAATGCTGCCGATTGCTGAGACAATGTCTGGAAGCAGAAGAGCAGTTTGCTCAGATGAATGAGGATTATGAGGTGAGGTATTCTTCAAGTCATTTATGCATATAATTTCTAATTTCAGTTTAATGGGGAAGTGATTCTGTCAAGCTCATAGCTACTTTGTCTGGATTTCACGCCAACCATAACCTTGAGTATTGAATAATGATATGTACAATACGCGCCACGAAAGATGAGACTTGACCGCGCCTCCCGCCGGTTCTTTCCGCCGCCCCGATGACGCGCCGGCGCAGACTTCATACCGCTAAAGAGACCCATAAATCGTCTACTGCACAAGTCAAACCACGTGGTGTGTCAAGTCTCATCTTTAGTGGCACGAACTGTACGTGTTTGCCTAATGTTTACAATTACACATTAAATACTACTCTTAATCCTGCAACAATTTCTGAATGAAAACCAGTACCCTAATAGCATAATGCACGATCAATCACAATTTGAAACAGATAGCTGGAAAAAAGCTGCAGTTGAAAAAAGTCTTCTCAACAATGTAAAAACGCAATGAATGTTGTTGAACTGTCAAATCGAAAGAAATTAGTCATAATTGTTTACGCAATTAGGGTACTGTTTGATAACGGTCCTCTCTCATGCCATCACAAGCTATGCAACAATAGCTTGTGCAGTGGTCAATGAGGTTGGTAGAATGGCTGACCCTGCAGAGTACACAAGAACTACTTAAGTGACCTCTCTTGTGGGGCCTACTTCAGTGACTTTTGTGTGTTGAAAAAAGTTTGTGGGACTGTGATCACTGGCATATTTTCTAGAACTATATATATCTTTTTACAGCTCAATCCTTTAATAAACCAAAGCCGTATAGAGTGGTTCAGTGGGTTTATTAAATCTCCAATAGAGCTCATAAGTATAGTTGATGAATGTCAAACAGAAAGCATTACTATCAAAGAAGAATTCCCAGCTGTTTGTGAGGAACTAGATGATATTATTGAGCCAAAGGAGGAACATGAAAGTGATGGTATGTTTTTAAGAACAAAAATAATATTATCAATGAATATTATCTTAAAATAAATTAAGGTTACAATTGATTTATTTTATATTAATCAAAAATATTGTGAACTAGGTACTTTAAAGTTTTGGTAGTGTTAAGTTTAACAACTCAACGGTAACCACATATTGTGAAATAAAATAAATATTATTTTACTTACTACAAATTATAGTGTGATATACTTATAAATTATAGCCTATATTAGCCGACGTTTGCTCGGACGCAATAAAATCGCGGCGGTATTTTATCGCGCACTGGATTTTCAACTCTCGGTGTTAAGCCGAGCGTTGAGAATCCAACGCGCTGGGAAGCACTCTCGTCCCAGTGCGTTGAAAAAACACTGTTGGATTTTCAACTCTCGGCGCTAAGCAGCGAGTTGAAAATCAAGTAATCGTAAAAAAAAAATCGCCGCGATTTTATTACGTTCGTGCGAACGTGGGCTATCTCAGTGATAGTATAGGAGTCTACTGGTTAATGAATTTTTAAAATCGGTCCAGTAGTTCTTGAGTTTATTCATTACAAATCTTTTCTCTTTACTCTCTTCAATAATTCTTCTTTAATTCTTTCTTCTTTAATCTTTTCTCTTTATTAGTGTAGATCAACAAATGTACTCTTGTCTGTTTTTTTTTACTTACAGAGCTGCAACCGGAAAATTTTGACAATAGCTGTCTAGATGTTGCAGATTTACCACCACACCATTCTGAATCAGATTTAGAAGACAATGTACCTTTAATGGAGTTTAAAACTGAGGTGGAAGAAGAAGAATTATCTAAGAAGAAACGAAAACCCAGGGAGACTAAAAGTAAGTATTAGTTAGTTAATCTATAGATATGCAAGCAGGATAATGGTTCACCTGTTAGGTAGTGGTTATCGTTACCTAAAAGGCATACCTGCTTCAGTGGCGGTACCTTCATATAAGCCCAAAAGCCCGGCATGCCTTACTAAAATGCTCGATAGAGAATCAATATCAAACCCGAACTATTTAAATGTTCGCGCGCTTAATTCTTATCAAAATAACACAAAGTATCTACCTTTGCTACACTACTACACATCGCGATTGTTCGCGCGCAGAGTTTCGCATTTGTAGCATCTACATATAGCTATCTCGCTTACACGCACCGGCTTATACGGGGCTTTCAAATACTATATCTGTCACTTTCGCACTTATAGCGATGTGCCGTATAACGAGTTAGAACCTTGTGCATAGAACAAATCGATCACTATGGCAGATTTATGCCGGGCTTTTTCGGTATGAAGTTGCACGCGTATGCGTGACCTTGTCAGCTTGCCAACTCTGCAGTGTTGCCGTTTTAGCCACGTTGTGCCGTCTTGGAGATTTTTAACGAGTTTGGAAACTTTTTTAACATTTAGCAACAATAAAAACTAGCGAGTTTTAAAAATAACGAAATTAAATATTCAAGCAATATCTTAAAAATAAAAAAATTGCGACATCTAGCTAGATTATTCATATACCTGGCGACTTTTTTTGCCTAAATGACAACACTGAATAGTTCCCGACATCCGAGAATGGAACTAACTTCAGTTTGTTGTTGTTTGTTTGTTTATTTCATTTGCTTGAGTGGAAAAAAGTTATCTTGTTAAAGTTTTTTGTGTGTTTTCTTAGATTTCCTCAGTGATACAATTGTTTTGGTGACTTACCTACAACAATGGAGGTAATTGTACCTTGTGAGGATTTAAAATGCGTTCAAGTTTTGATTGGCGAAGATAAGGTAAAATCTTTAAATTTGCTCAAAAAAAACAGTTAATTTCTTCATTAAAACTGACGCCTAATCTGTGTATTTCTCAGACTAGTAAATCGCATAAACGAAAATTTAATAGATCAGTGTATAAAACTAGTTGGATTGTTGGCTGCTCGCATACTAATAAGTTGTATTGCTGGGGCTGCATATTTTTTCGAATGAAGATTCCGTTTGGAATACATCTGGTTATAATGATTTAAATAACATATGTGGCGCCATTAAAAGGCACGCAAATTCCCATAAACACCTGTGTGCAATGGTTTCTTTCGGTAATTTTGGTAAATAACGAATTGAGACATCTATATCACGCCAGTTATCTGAGGAAATTTCAAAATATAACACGCGCGTTGAAAACAACCGTAGTGTTTTTCAAAGATTAGTCGATATTGTTTGTCATTTAGCAGAAGAGGAGGAAAGAAGAAGATGGATGGATGAATTCACTTTTAATTTATTGTACCTAATCAGTAGTTTATGAGAAAATTGCGATGATACATACGTAGGTACCTACATACTCAGTCGAAAACTGAACTTTCTTTTTTTGAAATCGGTTAAAATTTTATTGGGCTTGCGTTATTTTGAAACCCTAGGCACGCCACTGACCTGCTTACATGTGCAATGTTGAATTCTATCCATAGAACTGTAACTTAAAAGCACAAATTATAAACTAGGACCATTTTAGTTAAATCAACAAACTGTTAATTTGAGTAATTTCTGCTTACAATAACCAAACTATGGCCAGCAAGATGACCAGTCACCACAAGCAAGAGCATAACGCTAAGATTACCCCCTCGCTGTTTTTGTGCCCCGACGCTACCGCAATTAGTGACAACTTGTCATGCTCCCTGCATAATAATAATAATGATAATTCACGGTTTGTGAATCTGATTTAAAAATTAGCAAAGCATCGTCAACTAACCCGTTCCGGCTACAAGCGTGAACTATTATTAAACGCCTTCCTTTGCCTATACCTGTATAAATTCCAGGCTCCGACGAAGATTGCCAACATTTTTGGACATTGTGACTTTGTTTAACGTAAGTTTCGTCCAAAAAGAATATATTTCGTTTGTCTTCTCTGAATTTTCTTATGGCCCTCAAATATTTCACTCGCCATTCAACAATCATTGATCTCTCTATTAACAGGGATCTCTTCGATTTACATTTTTTTAATGAATATCCCAGTTTATGCAAAAGTTCTCTTAAAAAAGTTAATCCGCCATCTAAAATATTATCCTCTTTGAACACAGCATTTAGTTTTCGTACACTTGGAATTTTTCTCTCTGCCTCTTCGGTCTAATAGTTACTAAGGATGACTGCCTTGTCGATCTTATAGTTACTAACGTTGATTGCCTCGTTGGTCTAATAATTACTAGCATTGACTGCCTCGTTGGTCTTATAGTTATGAGCGTTGACTGCCTCGTCGGTCTTATAGTTACTCTCGTTGACTGCCTCGGCGGTCTAATAGTAACTTACGATGACTGCCTCGTTAGTCTTAAAGTTATTAGCGTTGACTGCCTCGTCGGTCTTATAGTTACTATCGTTGACTGCCTCGGCGGTCTAATAGTAACTAACGATGACTGCCTTATCGGTCTTATAGTCATTAGAGTCGATTGCCTCGTTGGTCTAATAGTAACTAGCGTTGACTGCCTCTTTGGTTTAAAAGTAACTAGCATTGACTGCCTCGTTGGTCTAATAGTCATTGGTGTTGACTGCCTCGTCGGTCTAGTAGCTACAAGCGTTGACTGCCTCGTCGGTCTTATAGTTACTAGCATTGACTGCCTCGTTGGTCTAAAAGTCATTGGTTTTGACTGCCTCGTCGGTCTAGTAGCTACAAGCGTTGACTGCCTCGTCGGTCTTATAGTTACTAACGTTGACTGCCTCGTTGGTCTAATAGTAACTAGCATTGACTGCCTCGTCGGTCTAATAGTCATTGGTGTTGACTGCCTCGTCGGTCTTATAGTTACTATCGTTGACTGCCTCGGCGGTCTAATAGTAACTAACGATGACTGCCTTGTTGGTCTTATAGTCATTAGAGTTGACTGCCTCGTCGGTCTTATAGTTACTAACGTTGACTGTCTCGTTGGTCTAATAGTTACTAGCGTTGACTGCCTCGTTGGTCTAATAGTAACTAGCATTGACTGCCTCGTTGGTCTAATAGTCATTGGTGTTGACTGCCTCGTCGGTCTAGTAGCAATAAGCGTTGACTGCCTCGTCGGTCTAATAGTTACTAGCATTGACTGCCTCGTTGGTCTTTTAGTTATTAGCGTTGACTGCCTCGTCGGTCTAATTGTTATTTACGTTGACTGCCTCGTTGGTCTTATAGTTACTATCGTTGACTGCCTCGTTGGTTTAATAGTTACTAGCGATGACTGCCTCGTTGGTCTAGTTGCTATTAGCGTTGACTTCCTCGTCGGTCTAGTAACTATAAGCGTTCACTGCCTTGTCGTTCTAGTAGCTATAAGCGTTGACTGCCTCGTCGGTCTTATAGTAACTAACGTTGACTGCCTCGTTGGTCTAATAGTTACTAGCATTGACTGCCTCGTTGGTCTAATAGTCATTGGTGTTGACTGCCTCGTCGGTCTAGTAGCAATAAGCGTTGACTGCCTCTACGGTCTTATAGTTACAAACGTTGACTGCCGCGTTGGTCTAATAGTTACTAGCGTTGACTGCCTCGTCGGTCTTATAGTTACTAACGTTGACTGCCTCGTTGGTCTAATAGTAACTAGCATTGACTGCCTCGTTGGTCTAATAGTCATTGGTGTTGATTGCCTCGTCGGTCTTATAGTTACTATCGTTGACTGCCTCGGCGGTCTAATAGTAACTAACGATGACTGCCTTGTCGGTCTTATAGTCATTAGAGTTGACTGCCTCGTCGGTCTTATAGTTACTAACGTTGACTGTCTCGTTGGTCTAATAGTTACTAGCGTTGACTGCCTCGTTGGTCTAATAGTAACTAACATTGACTGCCTCGTTGGTCTAATAGTCATTGGTGTTGACTGCCTCGTCGGTCTAGTAGCAATAAGCGTTGACTGCCTCGTCGGTCTAATAGTTACTAGCATTGACTGCCTCGTTGGTCTTTTAGTTATTAGCGTTGACTGCCTCGTTGGTCTAATTGTTATTTACGTTGACTGCCTCGTTGGTCTTATAATTACTATCGTTGACTGCCTCGTTGGTTTAATAGTTACTAGCGATGACTGCCTCGTTGGTCTAGTTGCTATTAGCGTTGACTTCCTCGTCGGTCTAGTAACTATAAGCGTTCACTGCCTTGTCGTTCTAGTAGCTATAAGCGTTGACTGCCTCGTCGGTCTAGTAGCTATAAGCGTTGACTGCTTCGTCGGTCTTATAGTTACTAACGTTGACTGCCTCGTTGGTCTCATAATTACTAGCGTTGACTGCCTCGTCGGTCTTCTAGTTACTATCGTTGACTGCCTCGTCGGTCTAGTAGCTATTAGCGTTGTCTGCATCGTCGGTCTAGTTACTATAAGCGTTGACTGCCTCGTCGGTCTAGTAGCTATAAGCGTTTACTGCCTCGGCGGTCTAATAGTAACTAACGATGACTGCCTTGACGGTCTTATAGTCATTAGAGTTGACTGCCTCGTCGGTCTTATAGTTACTCGCATTGACTGCCTCGTTGGTCTAATAGTCATTGGTGTTGACTGCCTCGTCGGTCTAGTAGCAATAAGCGTTGACTGCCTCTACGGTCTTATAGTTACTAACGTTGACTGCCGCGTTGGTCTAATAGTTACTAGCGTTGACTGCCTCGTTGGTCTAATAGTTACTAGCATTGACTGCCTCGTTGCTCTAATAGTCATTGGCGTTGACTGCCTAGGCGGTCTATTAGTAACTAACGATGACTACCTCGTCAGTCTTATAGTTTAAATTAAAAGTAATTTATAACCTCAATTTTCGTTGCTGATGTTTCGATTTCAATTTAATTGTGGCATATAAAAATACTTAATAATTATGATTTCTTGAATAACATTATTAAATGTCACCAGACAATCCTACTTTTCGATCCTAGTGTGAATCAGCATGTCAATCTTCTTCAAACATTGTGCTTACCAGATTAATATTCATAGGGGCGACCGTTGCGAAAAAACCAAAACTAGAAACACGAAGAACAAAACTAGAAGATTCAGTTACAGCCGAGCAAACGACAAAAGAAAAATCAGACTCGAAAGTTATCCGGACAACTCAACAACGTACGTCCAAACCTGGCACTTATTTCAATAAGCCTTACAAATGTGATGTATGTCAACGTAGTTTTAGTCGCAACAGTCATTTAACATACCATATTCGTATACACACTGGTGAAAAACCTTACAAGTGTGATGTATGTCAGCGTAGTTTTAATCAAAAAAATAATTTAACATACCATATTCGGATACACACTGGTGAAAAACCTTACAAGTGTGGTGTATGTCAACGTAGTTTTAGTCATCAGAGTAATTTAACAAAACATACTCGTACACACACTGGTGAAAAACCTTATAAGTGTGATTTATGTCCATGTAGTTTTGGTCAAAAGAATGTTTTAACCAAACATATTCGAATACACACTGGTGAAAAACCTTATAAATGTGATGTATGTCTGCGTAGTTTTAGTCAAAACAGTAATTTAATAAACCATATCCGTATACACACTGGTGAAAAACCTTACAAGTGTGATATTTGTGAGCGTAGCTTTAGTGAAAAGGGTGTTTTGACAAAACATATTCGTGTACACACTAGCGAAAAACTTTTTTAGTATGATGTATGGTAACGTAGTTTTGGACAAAAGAGTGCTTTTACAAAACGTATACGAATATGTTTTGTTAAAGCACTCTTTTGTCTAAAACACTGGCGAAAAATCTTTCAAATGTGATATGATATATGTTAGCATAGTTTTCCCAAATTTTGTCATTTAAAAAGACATTCTGTAAATTCACAAAATCTAATTCACACTGTCACAAATACAAAACCTTAATAGTCAGAAAAAGATGTTTCAATGATATTCCATACCAAAAACTCATAAAGAAATTTAGAATTACAAGGTGTTGTGGATGTTAACTGGGCAAGTGATTGTTTAGGTAGAAAGTCCTATAATGGTTACTGCTTTACTATGTCTGGTTCTGCAATATCGTGGCATGGCAGAGCAGGAGAACAGTTTCACTATCTAGCACTGAAGCAGAATGTGTGGTACTCTCAAAAGCATATAGAGAAGCTGCTCATTTAAGAAATTGTGTGTATGAGATTACTAGGCAGTTGTAATGTGTTACAATCAAAACGCATTGAAATTAGCAGCTACTGAATAGTCATATATGAGAACTAAACATAATAATATTGATGTTTTTATGAACATGATAGAGTTTTGCCAAACTAGTGTTAAAGTTTGGTCTAAAGTTAAGTTGAATTTAAATGTAATTGAATTAGGTAACATTGCTTAGCTGTTAAGTCTATTTTAGTTATGTAAACTGTGTATGTTATTTTGATAAGTGGGAATGTTAAATTAGTGTAGCAACTCTTCACATCAAAATATAAGTTACATGTTGTCTGTAAAATAAATTGTTTTTGAACGAAAACCAGTGCTGTTCCCACTGCCTCTCACACCACTCCCTCTCACATAATATCAAGGAGGCCTGAGTCCCAGCCAGTGTTGCAAAAGTTCGTATTAACGTAAGATCTCACAATTTTGAGTCTCCTCTCACGATATAAAAATTTTAGTTGATCTCGTGTTTTTCTGCATCATGCATGAAAAAATACAAGAACATTGTTTTTTTTTAAATGGTATGTTATTAGGGGATCGTTGAATAATATTAAAAAACGTGGCAGCACACACCATACGTCACATCCTGCAGAGATTCCCCAGAATACGTCTTACAACTTTCGATACATTATCTATTCAATAATATCCAAAAAGAACTGTCAGTTGTTAAGAATAGAGTTCAATATAATCTAACTACTACTAGGAGGTTACTACTCCATTATAATGATTTTCTAAATGGCAAATTATTATGGACCTTGAAATTTTGTTAAATAAATTGAATTTTGAGCATTTTAATTATATCGACTAAAATTATTTTTTTATTGTATTGTGTTTGACATTTTAATTGTATTTTGACTAGTATGTATTTATTATTTGCGTTTTCACTGATTTGATTTTAATTGAATTGAACTGTTAATTTTTATCTAAAATTTATGTTAAATTCATTTAAACCTAGAAAGTCGTATTGTAAATACTATATAAAAAAAAGCGGCCAAGTGCGTGTCGAGCTGGCACAAAAAGGTTTCCGTACCACCATACAATATTTAACACTACATATTTGTTTTTATACTTTAGTTTAAAAAAGAACATTTCTTGCATGGGGTCCCATTTATTTTTTTATTATATCATCGTATTCATTCATTTAAATTTTGTATGTTGAATCTTGGGCAGAATGTATGGCTCACTTTAATTCTTCACGACCTTATTTGTATACCTGCATTCTAGCAAATAAATAATTTGATTTGATTGGATTTAGGAGAACGAAATACTTCCTGTAGCTAGGGGAACATTTTTCTGAATGTTTGAATGATATTTAATTTTCTGAATGAAAATTAAAAATAGAGTCTGGCCACGCTAAGTCTGCAATGGAATAAATGGGCAACCCCAAAAGTAGTAGATGATTTTGGTATTTTGATTTTTGCATAATAGATTATGGGAAATAGACTATGTCGTACCTATGCTCTACCTCCATACGATGACAAATCTGTATCAAATCCACACTGCATCGTGCTAAAGTGACTATTCTTTACCAGGAATAAATCAGAATATATATAAAATAACCTATCAAAAACAAAAAGACAAACAAATATTAAATTCTTTTTTCGTTGGACAATGGTGCTGCCATCTATAGATTTTCAAATTCCACCGTTTTTCTTCTTATGCAGACTTAGCGTGGCTAGACTAGTTATTTTATGCGTTCTAGTCCGAAAAAAGTCTCTAGATATCCCCGTTTTTCTAGCTGGCATGTCTCATGTTTTTCTAAATCTTACTTTGGCAACACTGTTTTGAACAGTCAAGCCAAGAGTGAAGAGTCTATCATTTAGGTTGCATTCCGAGATACGTTGTAATTGACTTAAGCGTGCTAAAACCTGTACCGAATTAGCGTAACGATGTCCTGTGAATCGTTTTAAATGACGTCATGACATGCAAATCTTGCGATAACGCCGACCATGCCATATATTAATATCCCCGTGAGCGCTGTCAATAATGACAGTTGTGCTGTTTTGTTTTGAGTCCCATCATAACTAACTATAAACTAAATTTAATGATCTCAGTAACACTGGTGCTGCGGCTTATTATTAAAGCTCCAGAATTATTTTACAGTTCAAATGTCCTAAAGAGTCTTCTGTGTTTACAGGCGAGTGTGTGGCTTTATTGGAAGCTTGTCTTTTTATAGAGCCGCATCACAGTATTGACAAAGCCGTAATCTTCACAGACTCTCTTAGCTGTCTGCAAGCCTTAGTTAAAAACCCTTTTAAAAGTAAATTGCACAGCTCCCTTATCCTAAAAATTAAAAAGTCCTTATTCGCCTGTGCGTAGTAGTCAGAAAGAGGTTCAGTTAGTTTGGATACCTAGTCATTGTACCAAAGATGCTTGCTCATCAGCAGTAGCTGATCTCACCCATAATACTCATCAGAGGTATGACTTGCTGAGCCTTCCACAAGTTAAGCTCCAATCTTCATGGCAGGAAAAGCGGAATAACACCGGAAGAAAAAAGGGCCGGTTTTATTATGCAGTACAACCAACCATAACGTCAAAAACTTGGTTCTACGACTACAAAAAAGTTTCAAAAACTGTTATATCCGTTCTTTGTCGTATTCGCCTGGGTTTTTGTTGTACTTTTATGTTTTTGGAAAAAAATCCGCGTTAGGGACTCCTCTCTGCGAGTGCGGGTTGGAGGAGAGCACTCTGGATCACATCTTCTTTAAATGCTCAAACAACGTTCCACCTCTAGATCTCTATACCCGTCTTCCTAAATTTAAAATTCCTCTTCCGACTAACTTTCTCTCCTTACTAATACATTCTTCTCCTGAACTACCTACTCGTGGCGCTGATGACTTTCATCCGTCACAATAACATAAAATTATTTAAAATATCTGTCTGTGTGGTATGCGTATATTTTATGTTCTAACAATTAATATATTTATTGTTTGTTTCAGTCCCGTACTAACCCAACAAGATCTACATTGTGTTCAACTGTATCAATCGAAGAATTTTACTTGCGTCTTCAGTTGTTGTTTTTCTTTTAATTTATGATATATATTTTTTTATTTTTTCAATCATACACATTTGTTTTCCAATGCAATGGCTTTGCTTGCCATTTAATAAAAAAAGAATAGAATAGAACTTACTAATGTGGCATTTTCGAAATTCTACTTGTGGCTACTGTCGCCACCTAACCAAAAAAGAAGAAATTTGTGGTTTATACACAAAGAAATATGATGTGTAAGTTTTGACCTGTTCCGTGATTTTGACGTTGAGCGGGCACTGTGAGCGCGTTCATAAGCGTTCCCGTTCTGAATTATTGACAGCCATCAGCTGTCATAATCGTGATATCTTAATCGGAACACAAATTATTGATGTCAGCGCTGAGGCCGATTATGTCATAGACATTTAATAAGTATGGACTGGAAATACCTACAAAAAAAAGGTGCATACCTACAACTTAAAATGTCTCTTAAAATGGCTGCCAATGCTAGGGTTGTGTCAATCAGGGAAACGTGTTACTATTTCGAGTATCGATACTAGTACGAATAGTATTACGAATCTTACTAGATATCACGGTTGAATCGTATTAAAAAATTATTAGCTAATAGTCCGTTGTAACAGAAAAAAACGAGTATTGACAATTTATCACTTCCCAAACAATTTTCCGCATAATTATAATTTCATTTATAGAATTATTACTTAGCAAATAAAGTTTTCACAAAAAATTGTAACGCAAACCTAATGTTTGGCAAGTGAACGTTTAAACGAAGCCAAATATTTAGTATCCAGCGAGCATGCAAGTCTTATGCCTGTTTTCACCTTCACTAAGTGACACTTGAATGAATCGCTAATAAAAGTTCACTGTTGGTTTTCAACGGTAGACTCAGCGCTGAGAGTTGAAAATCCAACAGGGCAGTTTTATTTAGGTATTCATTTAAGTGTCACTTAGCTGTCGGTGAAAACGGGCATTAGTGAATTAAATTTTTAACAATTTTATCATAAATGCACATTCGGAATAATACACATCCTTACATATTATAAAACAAAGTCCACCGCCCGCGCCGCGTCTGTCTGTTTTTCTGTCTGTCTGAACGCGAAAAACTCAAAAACTTCTAAACGGATTTTCAATCAATTTTCACTAATGGACGGAGTGATTCATGCGGAAGGTTTTAATGTATAATTCATTAAGGTTTTGTGTAAATTGGCTGAAATTTGACGATTATTGTTGAAGATGTCGGAAAAAATCATGCGGTCTGGGAACTTTATTAGCGTGCGCCGCGGAAATCATAAAAGTTACATAAAATGTATGTTCTACAGTATTGTTCATCCTAAAAACTTCAACAAAAAAATCGTATACACATCATAAAACTCTGTGGAACGGTCTCTCGGTGCTATAAACGAAAGAGTACAGTTTGCTGTAAACCACGGGCCGGACCTAGCAATATCATTTCAGCGCAGCGAAGGAACTAGTATCAGAAACTATTACGGCAACGGTACAACACTATTCCACCATGACATATCATTGTAAACAAACGAATGAAATTATGAAATAATAAAAAGGTCTGTTGGACGGAAATAAACCCATATATTAAAATTTAAGCCGTATTTAATGATCGCCTAGCAATTTTTTCATCGAAAGTTTATCACTTTATGTACTATTGCATAAAAACCGGCTACTAACCTGTGCAAAGACAATTGAGGTTGATTTTCCTTCTTTCTTGCACCACACTTCACAATACAACACACAGGCATGTTGAATTGGTGTTTTCCAACGTATATATGTAGTTTTAAAGGAAAACTCCTCGTAATTTTCTCACAAATCTCAATAAAACAAAAAGTAAACAACCACTTGACAGCAGAACTACCATGAACTTGTCGCATATTATGGCGGATATGGCACTTACCTACAACTGTTACTACGTCTCAACAAAATGTTGCCATTACGAGTAGCAACTGAAATATTGTTGTCTCTTTTATCAAATACGATTACCACATTAGAAAGAGTGAAATAACACGATATTTCACATTCTAGTTCGTATTTCACCCATATTTGTATAAGCAAATTTATGTATAGAATATCGCGGCGCCTCCATGTTTTTTCTATCTCAATGGATTATGTTCTAATCATAGACATATAATAAGTATGGACTGGAAATACCTACAAAAAAAAGGTGCATACCTACAACTCAAAATGTCGCATAAAATGGCTGCCAATACTAGGGTTGTGTCATTCAGGGAACATGGTGTTAGTATTTCGAGTATCGATACTAGTACGTAATAGTATAACGAATCTTACTAGATATCACGGTTGAATCATATTTAAAAAAAAATTAGCTAATAGTCCGTTGTAACAGAAAAAAACGAGTATTGACAATTTATCACTTCTCAAACAATTTACCGCATAATTATAATTTCATTTATAGAATTATTACTTAGCAAATAAAGTTTTCACAAATATTTGTAACGCAAACCTAATGTTTGGCAAGTGAACGTTTAAACAAAGTCAAATATTTAGTATCGAGTGAGCATGCAAGTCTTATGCCTGTTTTCACCTTCACTAAGTGACACTTAAATGAATCCCTAATAAAAGTTCACTGTTGGATTTTCAACGGTAGACTCAGCGCTGAGAGTTGAAAAACAGTGCAGTTTTATTTAGGTATTCATTTAAGTGTCACTTAGCTGTCGGTGAAAACGGGCATAAGTGAATTAAATTTTTAACAATTTTATCAAAAATGAACATTCGGAATAATATACATCCTTACATATTATAAAACAAAGTACACCGCCGCGTCTGTCTGTTTTTCTGTGTCTGAACGCGAAAAATTCAAAAACTACTAAACGGATTTTCAATCAATTTTCACTAATGGACGGAGTGATTCATGCGGAAGGTTTTAGTGTATAATTCATTAAAGTTTTGTGTAAATTGGCTGAAATTTGACGATTATTGTTGAAGATGTCGGATAAAATCATGCGGACTGGGATCTTTATTAGCGTGCGCCGCGGAAATCATAAAAGTTACATAAAATGTATGTTCTACAGTATTGTTCATCTTAAAAACTTCAACAAAAAAATCTTATACACTACATAAAACTCTGCGGAACGGTCTCTCGGTGCTATGAACCAAAGAGTACAGTTTGCTGTAAACCACGGGCCGGACCTAGCAATATCATTTCAGCGCAGCGAAGGAACTAGTATCAGAAACTATTACGGAAACGGTACAACACTATTCCACCATGACATATCATTGTAAACAAACGAATGAAATTATGAAAAAATAAAAAGGTCTGTTGGACGGAAATAAACCCATATATTAAAATTTAAGCCGTATTTAATGATCACCTAGCAATTTTTTCATCGAAAGTTTATCACTTTATGTACTATTGCAGGAAAACCGGCTACTAACCTGTGCAAAGATAATTGAGGTTGATTTTCCTTCTTTCTTGCACCACACTTCACAATACAACACACAGGCATGTTGAATTGGTGTTTTCCAACGTATATATGTAGTTTTAAAGGAAAACTCCACGTAATTTTCTCACAAATCTCAATAAAACAACAAGTAAACAACCACTTGACAGCAGAACTACCATGAACTTGTCGCATATTATGGCGGATATGGCACTTACCTACAACTGTTACTACGGCTCAACAAAATGTTGCCATTATGAGGAAGAACTGAAATATTGTTGTCTCTTTTATCAAATACGATTACCACATTAGAAAGAGTGAAATATCACGATATTTCACATTCTAGTTCGTTTTTCACCCATATTTGTATAAGCAAACTTATGTATAGAATATCGCGGCGCCTCACACTGGTCCCAAATGATAAAAAAGGGGACATTAAGAAATTTTTGACAAAAGGTCAACCGATTCAGCTTATTTTTTTTTTGTAGACAGCTGATGCAATTACAAATCACTTTTGTACATTGAGTTTTTGCCAAAAAAGCCGTATTTTCAGAGAAAAAAAATATTCAAATATTTTTTGTATGAAAGAAATCCTAATTTTGTCTTTATCTTCCAAGATTCAAACGTATTCAAAATAAAACTTAAAGCAGCTTGTAGAGATGCTAATTGCTCACTACTTTGTCATAGACACTCTTCTGCGATTTTGTGCTCCTTTTGAGTTACAGGCACTTTAAATATTTTTTGTATGAAAAAATCCTAATTTTCTCTTTATCTTCCAAGATTCAAACGTATTCAAAATAAAACTTAGCGCAGCTTGTAGAGGGGCTAATTTCTCACTACTTTGTCATAGACACTCAACTGCGATTTTGTGCTCCTTTTGAGTTACATGCACTTTAAATATTTTTTCCTAATAAGTCATATGAAATGTAAAATACAACTTTTTATTTGACTACCCCAACAGTGGGTAGTCTTTGTTTACAAATGTAATACTTTGCTAGGGCTGTCGTCAACATAATATGAATAAATAAATAAATAAAACAAACACAAAAAATAAAACAAAGCGCATTTTTTTTCAGTACCTGTAAACTTAATAACTAAAGTAAACTATTATTTTACAAATTTAAATAAACTAGAACATAAATTAATTTTAAGCGCATTTTTTCTCAGTAACTTAATAACTTAAATAAACTAGATTACAAACTTACAAACTTAAATAAACTAACATGAACGTGCGTATGTTACAATGTGAATTATGCTAGCGGATCTTGTGGGGGATTATTCTCAATGTCGACGTATACTTCTTCCTCATCAGCATCTTCTAAATCGAGTTCATTGGGTGAAACGTCATCCTTTAGAAGATTTTCGGCTTCTTCAAACCTCTGCTGCTTTTGAATTTTGGTGAACTTCGGTCTTATGTTCGTAATGTACGGATCGGAGCTGATAAGTAACTGGTGTAAAATATCTTCATTTGTTTGCATTCTGCCTATCTTTCTAGTATGCTTTTCTCTGATTGAACGAAAATCTTTGTTTCTTGCTTCTGAGGCTTCTTCGGACATCATACCAATTGGAATAAAAGAAAAATGCTGGCAAATATCTGCACCATGCACTAAAAGTTTATGTACACTCGAAGGCATGTAATACCACGAGTACTCGCTGACATAAAGTTCTGCTGTTTCTCTGCAATAAATTCTAAATTTTTCAATATCTACATTTCTCCCAGAAGATATTGCCAGCAAAATTACAGCAAATCTCTTAATCAAATTAGCATTAACTCCTGTTATCTCAGCTGACCTTTCGTAATCATTGAAAAACCGTCGAGCTGTATTGCCATCGTTTGTTGTCCCAAAGCCTTGTTTGACGATATCAATCATTAAGCCAGTTACAACAAAAAACTCATGCTGCGTTAACTCTTTTCTTGATTTTCGGAGCAGTTTGTCCTCACCCCGAGCCGCCCATTTTTTGAAATCTAAGTTGTAAGATATGTGCAAAATACATTCCATGCATCGCAACCACATGTGAAGTGAAGATAAACCATATTTGTACATATCATGGTTTTCTGGTTTGTTAAAAACGAGGTTCAAGTTGTTCATATCTTTCGGATTTGTTAAGCAAATGTTGCAATTGGCTGCAGACTGTGTCTGTGAAAGTGCCGTGCATACTTTGCCGTCGATCATCGTCATATGCAATTCATGAAATACTTCAAATTCGCCATCAAATAACTTTGTTGGTAGAAGGTTCTGAATTTCTTCTTGTAATGTTGCTTCTACTTGCTGAATATATTCTTTTGTTTCTTGTTTGAATTCGAACATAATTGGTCTGCAATAGTTTGTTGAAGAAGGGCGCGGATTTTCCCATACTATCACATCGTTGTCACTCATAAGGCGAAGTGGCACAAAACTAACCATAAATACAGAAGATTCTGAAAATATGTCACCAGTTGGTTTTTGTTTGTAACAACTTTGTGAAGAAGCTCCGTCACAGCCCCATTTACTAACTAGCTTCAAAACACCACCATTAATATTTGAACCAGTCACTTTCAAAATCTTCTCGGCAGTTAAATCTAGAACTGCCTGTAACTTAATTTTAGCTCCTGACTCCGATATCACAATATCTTCTTTTGCTGGATAGCATTCTTTCTTCTTCAACAGTAACTTCTGGTAAGATGGAAAAGCCGCTGTGCCATTTGTACTTAAAATGGACCTCAAAGTTAGATATTGCCATTTTGATAAACTCAATGCTGTGGCAAGAGCTAAGGTGTCTTCCTCGGAAATCGATTTATCAGAAGCTTTATATAAAAAGTCACTTACTTCTTGCACCTTTTCTGGCTTATTTGAGAGGCACTTAATAACTTTAGAACAAACAGTGCGCCCGTTTTCATTAAGTTTAGCAATAAGAGCATAGAACAGCTCTTCTTCGGAATGCTCCAAAAGAGACAAAGAACGTCTTTTCTTCTGCTTATTTGTTAAATCTTCAAATGGTCGTTTATTTCTAGTTCTGGGAGTATTTGTGGTAGCTTCTGATGTAGATGCACCCGCTTCCTCTTCGTACGATAAATTATGCTCTTCTACGTCTACTGAAATGTCCTCTATGGTATATTCTGGATCAAACAACATAGGAAAATTCACAGAAGTTAAAGTTGGCCACAAAATTTTAGACTCCAACCACTCCTTGTTTTTAACACCAAATCTTTCGTTTCTACCTGAATTGTCCCATCTTCTAGCTAGGTTTGACGTATAATTTTGGGAAAACTTTTTGATAATACTGAGCTCTTCGTTTGGAATTTCACTTGAAATACGATTTATAATGGTTTGACACAGTAAATCACTATTTTTAAGGCACCCACTATTACTCAAAAAAGAAAAAATGTCTAAATTAGTCACAAATGTAGTCATTTTGATACAAAAATGTTACAGGCAAATAAATAAAAGTTACAATGTGGTGATAGTTGATAAAAAATTGTGTTGTTTTTACGAGCACAAGACGCGTAATGAACAAAAACGGGTTCCGCTTGCCCTTATACTATTGATATATGACTCATTACCCAACTATCCCGTTACTTAATGGGGTAGTTAGATAATGGCTCATTACCTAACTACCTCATTACTTAATGGGGTAGTTAGATAATGAGCCAAATATTCTTGCAATTTGGATGAGTCACGAGAAAATAAAACATACTAAGATGTGCTCCTACATAAATACCGCAAAACTACAAAGGGAATTTTCAATTTATATACCTATTCATCATTCAGCGTTTTCGACGCGTTCGACTAGATGACCAAATAGAGCCGAAATCGTCACTTATAGGGTAATTAAGCAATGACTCTATACAAAAAAAAATTTACATACGAGTCACACAATAACTTACCTGTACATAAACATGTCTGAACACGTTTTGAGATTTCCTTGTTTGTTTATTTGATACTGATAATTTCATATATTTGTAAGAGTTACTCTACAAGCTGCGCTAAGTTTTATTTTGAATACGTTTGAATCTTGGAAGATAAAGACAAAATTAGAATTTTTTTATACAAAAAATATTTAAAGTGCCTGTAACTCAAAAGGAGCACAAAATCGCAGAAGAGTGTCTATGACAAAGTAGTGAGCAATTAGCATCTCTACAAGCTGCTTTAAGTTTTATTTTGAATACGTTTGAATCTTGGAAGATAAAGACAAAATTAGGATTTTTTCATACAAAAAATATTTAAAGTGCATGTAACTCAAAAGGAGCACAAAATCGCAGAAGAGTGTCTATGACAAAGTGGTGAGCAATTAGCTCTTCTACAAGCTGCGCTAAGTTTTATTTTGAATACGTTTGAATCTTGGAAGATAAAGAGAAAATTAGGATTTTTTCATACAAAAAATATTTAAAGTGCCTGTAGCTCAAAAGGAGCACAAAATCGCAGAAGAGTGTCTATGACAAAGTGGTGAGCAATTAGCACCTCTACAAGCTGCGCTAAGTTTTATTTTGAATACGTTTGAATCTTGGAAGATAAAGACAAAATTAGGATTTCTTTCATACAAAAAATATTTCAATATTTTTTTTCTCTGAAAATACGGCTTATTTGGCAAAAACTCAATCTATAAAAGTGATTTGTAATTGCATCAGCTGTCTACAAAAAAAAAATCAGCCGAATCCGTTGACCTTCTGTCAAAAATTTCTTAATGTCCACTTTTTTATCATTCGGGACCAGTGTGCGCCTCCGTGTTTTTACTATCTCAATGGTTCTAATTCGGAAAGCGGCTTATGTTATTGTCAATGTCGTGTCAACTTGTCAAGTACCACAGAGTACTACCTATAATTGTTTTATATTATATTGTTTTTGTTTTTGTTGCTGCCGTCAGCTTCCGCTACACGACAACAGAGGACGCTACTTGTATATCAGTCACAGTAAATTATTTAAAAAAAACAAAAAACCCGACTGCAAACCAATAACCTGAAATTTTGGTGTAACTTTTGTTTGTCCCCGCCTGCAATACCAACATTTTATTGATTATAATGCTTGTTTTTCTCCATTCAGTTATATGTTTTTGCAGTCAGGTTTTTTGTTTTTTTTTTTTATTTTTTTTTTTTAAATAGTGTCCGATGAGTGATCTGTATATACGAGTATGTGTGCGTGCTTGCAACATTACTATTAAGCTATTATATTGTGTCACTGTGACAGTAATAAACTAGCATCCAATCGCAACGTTGGTTTCATTTGGTAAATAGACTAGTTGATATAATAAAATTAATTGCGTTACTTATTTTCGTAAAGGATTAGGACTGTTTCATTTTGACAGTTCAACAACATTCATTGCGTTATTTACGTTGCTGAGCAGATTTTTTTTCCTACATATGAAGCAATGGATTAGCAATTTGTTTCAAATCGAAACAAATTGTGATTGATCGTATAATACGCAATTAGGGTACAGGAGCGCTATGGACTACTGTTGCTTCCATATTGAGCCTTACAACAAAGAAGTGCTGAAGAAATTAGACAGCATCGAGGCCAAATACCTGAGAAGTGTTATTGGAGCCATGAAATCCTCTCCCATAAATGCGCTTCAAGTCGAATGTGCAGAACCGCCGTTACACCTAAGAAGACAATATTTGGCAAATCGCTTCCTGTTTAAAGAGTTCATCATTTACTCCCAATTTTAGAGCAAATCGACCTTTCTTTCAATAACTTTCTAGGTACAGACCTCTTCTCGCCTGTTTGTCAATATCCGATTCTCCCCGTCTTTTCCGCTGCATATCGCGAACGATTCACTTCGAACCAAAAGCTGTTTTGGGATTACTTCGAGTCAGCAGTCAAACGTTAATGGGAAGGATGGAACTTTTTCTTTACTGATGCATCAAAATTGTCTCAAATAGAATGTACAGGAGTAGTAGCAGTATATTTATAAAACTCAAAAATTGCCTTACTTTTTAATGTCCGCCAGAAGCATCAGTTTTCACAGGTGAGTGAATTGGCATTTTAGAAGCCATACATTAATATATAGGGAGTGTCGCCGCTGTCAGCGCCGGCTCACGAATAACCAGAATTGGATGCCGGCGCTGAGTTTGGAAAAAAAAGCAGATAACGGGGTTTGCAATTCGGCATATAACATAGATATGCGGGGTAGGCATAATTAAAAAAACGTGTAATAAAGCATTACTTTTTTCCAGTACCTATTATATTTTCATATTCTGGTAATCAATTACTGCGTAGGTACTTGGAACCGAACTAGTTAGATTAGGTTAAATATTTTTACTCGCAAAAAAGGTTAGTTTGGGATAGAACCGTGACCCCCTACGCACAAGCCGAGCAAGCGAAGCGAGCGGTGCCGCGGCAGCGGCCGGCGAGTGCCAAAACCAACTAGAATATATAGAAATAAATACTTTAGTTAGTTAGTTGGAGTTCTGAATACTGGAAGGGTTTCCATAAACGCCGCGTCGCCAGTGTCCATTATTGAAGCCGATGTTTTTAATCTTGGCTGCCGGCAGTAATGTCATGCCGGTTCCCAATGCCGTTATTTTTGGGAGCCGGCGCCGGCACCGGAGGCACTCCCTAATATACTTTTATACAGTAACATCCCACTTTACGTAACCCTGTTAGATGCAGTTTCCGTTTACGCGAATTTCAAATTTAGCGCTAAAATGCTTCGCTTTACACGGATGCATTGATTGGTCCATTAACACAGTGATATAAATGGCATTTTATGTGTTCGGCAAGCAAAAAAAACAGTATTGTTGGCTACTAAAGACTTGTAAGAACGCAAACAAAAATGCTACTCAAAAAACCGGCCCAGTGCGTGTCGGACTACGCACAATGAAGGGTTCCCGAGTTGGGATGAATTTATCCCAAATACAAACTTAACATTGTAGTTGAAATACATGTTCTTCCATACATTGAAAATGTAAGTTTGTACTCATAATATTTAGAGATCTGTTATTTTAAGACTATAGACTTCTTATAGCATATATATTTTCCTGCAAGAAGTCTATGGTCTAATTGTAGGTCCGGTAGTTTCGGAGATAAGGGGGAAATGGTCAATTTTCGTCGAATTTCTTAAAAATATTTAAAAGTATTTATTTTAAAATGATATACTTAAAATATGTATAAGATCCTCGCAACAAGCCTTTTCATTTCATATGTCACACGGTACTGTTAGCAAAACTTCTTTTTAATTTTCATGTTTGCCTCCCAAAAGAGACCCCTTTTTTGGGTGGGAAATTATGAAATAACTTCTCCTGCTCTGGGCGGAGCGAGAGGGTGTGTCAGACTCTTACTGACTAAAACCCACCCGTGTTGCCCTGTTGCCGGGGGCCACGATCTTCCTTTCGGTTTTCTTCATGTCACACGGTACTGTAATCAAAACTTTTTTTTTTTCTTTTGCCCCCAAAAGTGACCCCTGTATTCAAAATTCATTTATTTACGTTACATTTTTGTGTCTGGATCACAGAAATACATATGTGTACCAAATTTCAACTTAATCGATCCATTAGATTCAGAGCAAATTGGCTGTGACAGACGGACAGATAGACACACGAGTAATCCTATAAGGGTTTTGTTATTCCTTTAGAGGTACGGAACCCAAAAAACAATAAAAACTTTTCTGTAACAATTAATAGGCAGATTCTGTTTCATTTTTGCAATAAAAACACTTTAATTTTTTATTTAGGTAGCTTGATATTTCATCATACCCCGTTTTACCGAATTTCGCTTAACGCGATTTTGTCCGAAACGCATCCCTCGTGTAAAGTGGGGTATTACTGTATCTATATACAAATATTGCTCGTTTAATAGTATAGGATAGGAAAGGATGTACGTGACTCAAAACAATAAATAAATAATAGAAGAGCACGAAGGTACTGCTTATTTCATTAGAAATCTTATTCATTTCTCATACTCGGAAAGTAGTGTTTCTTTGATCCGAGTAGCGGGTGGAAGACGCTGCTCCCCACACTTGAGCGGGAAAAACTCATAGTAATTGCTTCCCTCTCTAGGGCGGGAATGAATTTAAAAAATAGAACAAAATTTGGTTAGGTAGTCGGCTACGAAAAATTTTACTGAGCGAGGTATTACACTGTCATGTCTGTAATCATGGATCTGTGATCAAAGATATAATGGAATTGTGAAATGGGTATTTATTACAGGTATATCCCCCTTAGCGGATATTACTATGAAGCTCACAAAGTACCCACAAATATCTGTTAACCGATTCGTTGCGATGCCTAATTTCACTAACTTCTAGCCGTGGCGTCGAACAAAAATAACGTGACACTGATCAGTGCCCAACGCCATACGATTAAATGACACTCATCTGTGTCTTCAGCCATGCGGAAAAGAAAACAGTGTTTTGACATTTTTTTACGTATTCAAAGCTCGAATACTTTTAGTTTACATGTGAAATCTAACGTGAACGGTCAGGCACGTTGTTTTAAGCGATAAAAAGTGGCGAAACAAGTGTATTTGTGGAAATGGAAGGTAAGTGACTTATTTAATACAGATGTGCTCAACCTTTTCAACTTATTTTGCATTTCCTAGTAATTTGATTGATTATGAGGTATTAAATTGGGTCTAAAAATTTTTGCATAACAAATTTCAATTGTTTATAATTAAACTACGCAAATAAAAACTGCTAAGTTAGATTAAATAGTAATAATAATGATAGTAGTACTAATATATAATTATTTTATATGATTATTTGATACTAGCCGATGCCCGCGGTTCCACCCGCGTAGAATTTGTTTCCCGTTGTCGTAGTTTAAAATAGCGTGGTACGACGCACGGTGATATTTTTTATGTAAGTAGGTACCTACCATATTTCGAGACATAAAATTTACCCACTATCGATACCCAAATGTGATTACGACGTATATGCATATTTCTTTATAGATAAGGATTAGAGAGTTGTAATTAAAAGAGGAGAAGAAACATCTCTATATAAATACTTTTATTGTTTAAATTTTATCTTTATTTAGAGCGGGTGTAAAATTTTATAGAAGACAAGCTAAAGACAACCGCAGCAAAGTGATTTAGCTGCTTTACTGTAATACATTTATAATTTATTATCATATGATGATTTAATATCAAATACTTCAACTTCCAAAAAGGTTGGTGCCCCCTATTTTTTTAAAAATATTACAGTATCCAGAAACGAAGGCTACGAGCTTAATATACGTGAAAAATGAAGATAGTTTGGTTTCAGGTAAAACTTCCATAAAACTTAATTGAAGGAGTTATCATCGATTTCAAAATGACACATATCCGTGCCTGACGCCACACTTAAAAAGAAGTGATGGCACTGAAACGTGCCATCCGCAACGAATCGGTTAATTAGTGAAATCTTGATATAAAAAAAAAATATATAAAAAAAATATTTTTGACATTTTTGATTTTTGACATTTTAATCTTTGACATTTTGATTTCTGACATTTTGATTTTGGAATTGTAATAATAATGATATTGGTAATAGTAATGACATGTTAAATGATGTAATGACAATGGTATTATATTTGTAATAGTAATGACATGATATTTAATCTTATGATACTAATTTATATTTTTCTTTTAATACAAACATATATTTTGAATTAAGTTGATGATTTAAGAATTTTATAATGGTAATTTATAAATTGATAATTGTAATAATAGTGATATAAATAATTTCAAATGTTTGCATGCCGATTGGTAAAATGTGGCTGAGCTAAATGTAATCTTAAGAACTATTATGTATTACCCATATTTGCAAAATAAAATTCTATTCTATTCTATTCTATTCTATGTCTATTTTGTAATTTAGTTGAGTCTTTGATCATGGCTCTGTGATCGTAGATATGATAGTGTAATACCCCCCTTATAGAAAAATATCGATTAAAAAAAATGCTATAGTCTTGTCAGTGTATAAACAGCCAGTGTGAATTTAAAAAAAATACTTATAAGCGGGACGACCCGACGACGCGGTGACGCGGTGTGTTCCATTATTTAAAATTTAAAAAAGACTTATAGGTACTAGAAGACTCATGTTATTAATATGAATTAATATTTTAGGAAAACTACAACTTTTTACTTTCCTTAAATTCGAAATGAAAAGTAGAGTGTTTAACACGGGTGAAAGTCATGATTTCCTACTCGGACTATTCCTCGCTGCGCTCTTGGGCGTCTAAATATCTCGCATGGGAATTGACTCCTGGATGAAAAACGTAGACACAGTTTATAAAAATACAAAACGAATAAAATTTATGTATATTTTAAGTTAAATTTGAAATAAATAATCCTATTTTCTTTGCGAAAGTTAATATTTATTTTAAAACAGTATGTGCAATATACAGTTACACTCTTACATTCCCTGTGCATTCTGGCACCCCCCTATGGGATATGTATTTGTTTATGTAGTTTTATGATAAGGGAATATTTGTAATCGTCGGCAAGCCAGCCGAAATGTCCCATAGATGACGCAGACTCCTTTTGGATTAGCCGAAATAAACTACCCATTTTCTTTGCAAATACGTAGTGTTTATTAAAATTAACATTATATATAAAACAGGGCCTTTTATTGACAATTTGACATTTATCAAAAAATTGTTTAATTGAAACATTTTCGCGACAAGTGCTGTTTAATACTATGTATACTACTATTGTATAGAATCATTTTTTTCTAACTTGAAAAGAGATTTGTGCTGCTGGGGAGTTTGTTGCGCCACTTCTTCCCAACTAAAGGCATTACGAAGTGGTGAAGGGTGGGCGTTTTGGGGGACTGTCTTATGTAATTTTGACGTTCGAAAAGTGCTGATTGTCAACCTCGTTTGAATAAATGACTTTTAAATTTAGAATTTAATAAACCAGAAAACGGTTTTATTCAAAGCCCACTATGTGCACTATGGTGCACATTCCCACAATTACTGTGCGTCCTGGCAACTACCCATATCCGGGTATTCGTTGATGTGGCTCCATGATATGGGAATACTTGAAGTCGCCAGCAAGCCAGCCAAAGTGTCCCATTGATGACGCAGCTTCCGAGAATCGCGCGAATTGCATGAATCTGAGAAAGAATGATAGGAATAA
Source organism: Omphaloscelis lunosa (assembly GCA_916610215.1). NCBI lineage: Eukaryota > Metazoa > Arthropoda > Insecta > Lepidoptera > Noctuidae > Omphaloscelis > Omphaloscelis lunosa. Next base: position 8,832,275 of record OU744270.1, read on the forward strand.
CACATAAAAAATTACGTTTTTCTTTCTTTTAATTTATCTCACGCCTGTATTCCCCAAAGGGTTAAGCAGGGGTGTACCCATAGTACACCCACATTTCGCCAAGGAGGGCGAGCCTATTGCCATCAGCCGGGAAAAATTCCAGACTACGGGCTACTAAAGTCTGGCCACGCCACAGTTATAGATAGACTTAGATAACGCAAGTATCACCATCTGTATAGAAACCCAGCGTGCCATGTTTTGACTACATACTGTTACGTCGTACGTACGAGATCTTTCGAGAAAGCACGGATTACAGTGTGTTTGCGCTAAAAACTTCGAGAAGCATTCCATTATTATTAGTTTGAAGTTAAGTAGGTAACTACTTATAAACAATATTAGAACTCGTCATTGTAATTTCGACCGTACGCCTAGGGCATAAAGTACCTATTTCTTTATTCGGTACAAGTAGGTTATTATTTTTTATACCTACTACTTTTGTATTTCCTGGTAACGTTTATTTGTTGATGTTTTTCTGGAACCGTTCTACACATAGCCAGAATGTTCTTGAATATTGGCGGTATAAAAGCAGAGCGCCGACACACGATGGAGTCAGTCTGATTTAGGCGATACAACGAAGCGAATCGAAGTGAACTAGAAGTGCGATATCTAAGCGAATAGTGATCAGTAGTGTATTTGTGATTAAGTTTTAAGTGTTTTGTGTTCAATAAAGTTATTTAATTGTCTGATTGGTAGTAAATAATTTATCCCATACCCAGCTCGTAACAATACTATGACGTCACAAGCATTAGGAAACGTTTCTTTTATTTTTTCTCTTCGCATTTGCACAGTTTTTTTTTACAATTTATAACAGCGCAATTAACCATTTTCAATTTTTTAACTGACGTCCGACAAGTGTTAAAGTGGCAGCTTACGATTATTGTACGTAGGTAAGCTGGGCACGCGAATGGCACGCGAAGTAGTTGCTCTTGCGTTCTAGGTCTATCTATATCTGTGGCCACGCTAAGTGGAATGGAATGGAATAAACGGGCAACCCCAAAAAGTTTTATATATGGTATACTTTTACATCAGTCAGTTATGTCAGTTTCTGGGTTGTAAGTAGATCTAATGATTTTGATATTTTGCCTTTTGATTTTTGCATAATAGATTATGTGTAATAGACCTATACTCTACCTCCATACGATGACTAAACTGTATCAAATCCTCACTGCATCGTGTGTATTCTTTATCAGTACCCTAATTGCGTAATTTATTTTCGTAAACGATTCTGACAAATTTGTTTCATTTTGACAGTTCAACAAAATTCATTGCGTTATTTACGTTGTTGAGCAGATTTTTTTTCCAACTTATGAAGCAATGGATTAGCAATCTGTTTTGATTGATCGTGTATTACGCAATTAATATCAATATAATAATATCAATATATCAATATAAACAAAATAACCTATCAAAACCAAAAAGACAAACAAAGTATCAAATCCTTTTTCGTATGACAGGATGGTGTTGCCGTCTATAGATTTTCAAATTCCACCGATTTTTTACAGCAGACTTAGAGTGGCCAGACACAACTGAATTAATGCTATGCCTAATGCCTATTAAGCTTAATGGCGCAGCGCTAGCAATGGTGAGCAGTTTCAGGTATCTGGGGCACGTTGTGACAGACAAATTGCAGGATAACGCTGACATTGAGAGGGAGCGCAGCGTATTTAGCAGTCAGGGGGAACATGTTGCGGGTAAGTTTACTTGCTACTCGAGGGAAGTAAAGATAACTCTTTTTAAGGCGTATTTCCAGTCTTTTTACTCGAGCAGCTTGTGGATAAATTACACTCATAGGGCTGCTAATGCTCTGCGTGTCCAATATAACAACATTTTCAGGATGCTAATGCGGCTGCCGTGCTATTGTAGTGCGTCTGGTATGTTGCGGAGGCGCAAACGGACGGCTTCCATGCGATTGTGCGCAAAAGGGTAAGTAGCTTTCTTGTCACAGTGTGTGCGAGGCAGTAGCAACGGCATCCTGGCAAGATGTTTGTATCTCGTGCGGATTGCCCTATCTAAAACAAATGGATGCGCATTGTTTTGGGCGCCCACTAACACATTGTTTAGGTAGTACCATCGAAGAAACGCATATCTATACACCATAAGGGCTATTTTTGCTTGCAGCGCTCGGCAGATATAGTAACGCTTACCTACGAAAAAAATTAAGTTTAAAAAACTGTAACCCGACTACGGAAAAATAAAAGTGATCTAAAAAGTACGAAAAAAGAAAATATTTCAGACAGAAATCAAGACATAGGTACAAAAATGGTCAAGGTAAAAGCCTTAATCGCATGCCATTTGTAATTTTGTAGGTGTTCCTGGCACCCACATGGTATACATGCATGCGACGACGGCTTTGAACATTTTTGTACCTATGTCTTGATTTCTGTCTGAAATATTTTCTTGTTTCGTGCTTTTTAGATTACTTTTATTTTTCCGTAGTCGGGCTACAGTTTTTTAAACTTAATTTTTTATACTTTTCCGGTTTAACGCTTGATAAACCTTACAACAAGATAAATAATAGTAATACAGTACGAGAGAAATATATACTCTTAATCATGCTTTTTATTCTTTAATAGGTATTAATTTTGGCGCTTGTCGGTGCCGACAAACGCTGGCATATCGGCGCCGGCTACCAGCGTTTCTTTCTACACGAATGCGGCCTAAGGGCACATAGTACAAAACCAAGCTAAGGGTGTGTTCATGTAGAACGCTGGTGACCGGCGCGAAACGTCGTGCGTCGCGCTGATTAAGCAAAAACAATGAAAACTGCCTGCCAGACCAGCGTTGACAACCAGCGCTTGTCGGCGCTAGCAATATTGGTACCGGTTACCAGCGTTCTACACGAATACAACCTAACATGAGGCAAACGCAGGCAGCAGAAAACTTGAGCATTACCTGTTCGATCCACAGAATGACCAAGATAAAGGTGATGCCCTAACGTTCAAACGTTGTTCCTCGTCATCGGGTGGCGGATCAAACTCTGAGAATAAAGAAAAACTGTAAATATTTCCTACTCAACTCGCGGAGTATGTACCCAAGTAGCAAAATTTTCGGTGTCCCCTTGTTTCGCAGACAGAAATATCATAGAATTTCGTTTCGCAGAAAATGTTTCATATTATATTTGGTCTTTGTATTTTTATTTCGAATATTATTGTTTTTGTATTATTATTGTTTTTATATTATTGTTTTTGTATTGTTTTTGTTTGTTTTTTTGTTTTTGTTTTATTGTTTGTTATTATTGTTGTTGTATTGTCTTTAATGGAACATAATTCAATGAATCATAATTCAATGCATTTTATATATGTTTTTATTTTATTTAAAAAACGTATCAAACAGTAAAATTGTTTTTTAACGAATATTGTTTCATAGAATTTCAAGATTATATAAATCACAATAACTTTGACAAATCCTAAGCCGACTGTTCATAAATTATGTGAATATACGATATGTTCGTTTCAAAAGTCAAATTGGAACGCTGAAAGAGTCAAGCGATTATTTTCACCACTGTCATTGATTGATTGATGTCCTGATTATTTCCACTGTGCTGCCAAGCCGCCCGCGCCGCGCCGTTGCCGCTTTTACAGGTAAGTAAACTTAACAGTATCAAGGGTGGTTTATTTCTTGCCAAAATTTACGCTATTTAGTTCGTTTGAAAAATTCAGTTTACTATTTTTAGTTTTATTTTTTAACAGACTGATAACAACCTGTAATAGCCGCTGTACTATTTAATGTGTTAACCTAATCGCCACTCTGTATAACTACGATAACTATCCGCTAGAGTTAAAGTTTCGGTTGCAGTTGTCACAAAAAGAGGCTAGAGATAATTTGCTTAAGAGTAAAATACAAAGAAAACAAAATTATGAAAAAATAAAAGACCTGTAACGTATAGTCCTAACGATTTAATTTTAGTTAGAAATGAAATGAAGTAGGTAGTTAATTAGAAAGTGTATATTCAGTACCATATGTGGTTATTAGAGATGTGGAAATTATGAAAATTAATAAGCTTGATGTAATACATAAAAATCGCACTAAAATTTACCATTCTATGTAGTTAAATAATGTGCTTATGTGAAAAAAAAACCGGCCAAGTGCGTAAACAAAAACAAATCCCAGTCAGTACCTTGAAAGATCTTGAGACAATATTCAGGATGTGCACATCGAACTTTAGCGCTTGATCGAGTTGAACACCCAGGTCGCGAAAGTTGCTCAGTTTCTGTACCTCAACTCCCTCTATGTAGTATTTATTCTCAAGCACTTTTTTATTACGAGTAAACTGGATGTAGTGACATTTACTTATATTTAAAAGCATTTTGTTTAATTTACACCATTCTACAAGTCTGTTGATATAGGCCTGTAGCATTTTGGAGTCTAAGTTACTCTGAATTGGCTTGATTATCTTTAAATCGTCCACAAATAAAAACTCGGTTATATCATTGATAAAAACATTAAAAAGAATCGGCCCCAAATGCGATCCTTGCGGTATTCCAGAGGTTGCTAGATGGCTTTCAGAAAAGTGACCGTTCACTACCACTTTTGATTCTCTCTTCTCCAGGTAAGATTTAAACTACCCTATCAACGTTCCACCCACACCCAGTTGAGCCAATTTATTAATAAGAAGGCAGTGATCTACTTTATCGAATGCCTTGCTAAAATCAGTATAGATTGCGTCCACCGGAATACGATTGTTAAGGCACGTAATCAAAGCCGATGTAAAACATAGTATAATAGATTAGTATTGGTCGATCTAGATTTAACGAAACCATGCTGATATTCAGTAATGTGGTCTTTAAGGTACCACATCAGATATTTGCTAACAAGTTTTTCGAATACTTTTCCCAATGTAAGTAGTAATGAGATTGGTCTATAATTAGCCACTAAATGCTTTTCACCAGATTTAAATATGGCTACGACGAGAGCTTCTTTCCATGTGTCTGGAAAGATACCATCGTGTAAAGATCTATTGAAAATTATTTGTAGGGGCAATACTAAGGTCTTGCACAGCTTTTAATAAAAATAGGTCGAATACCATCGCTACCTGCGCCTTTAATTTCGTCTAATCCAATTAATTCACGGTACAATTCATTGCTATTAAATTCCAAATTACACAGTGCCGCAGACATGAGAGAATAACCTTTGTTTGTGAAATTTGGACTATCTGTAGGGGTAGTTAATTGATTCAGGCGTGAACTTGCGGAAATCCATTATAAAATGATGATGTGGAAATATTTAGTAACCTGTTCCGCTTAGCTATTTCTAAAGAGTCTTGAAAAGACCCTGGAAGAAATCGACACGTGTTTCACCTCTCAACGAGGCATCCTCAGGATGAAGATTAACTTGCCACACCAAGCACCGAGCGCAGACTGCGCTCGGTGCTTGGTGTGGCAACACGCCGTGTTCGAGTTCGCGACAAGTTAATCGTCAACCTGAGGATGCCTCGTTGAGAGGTGAAACACGTGTCGATTTCTTCCAGGGTCTTTTCAAGACTCTTTAGAAATAGCTAAGCGGAACAGGTTACTAAATATTTCCACATCATCATTTTATCTGTAGGGGCGTTAAAGGTACCTGCGAAATTTTCACGGAACATGTTGCAAACATTGCTTCCACCTTTTACGATTTTGTTGTTATGAGACATTTATGCCGGGTAGGTATGTACTATGTTATTTTCTTTTATTTTTTTATGAAAGACCAGAAAGATTTCGGGTTTTTTCTTATGCTGTTTTCAATACTAGAGATATATTTCTTGTAACATGTAGAACTTAGAACATTGCATTCATCCCGTAAACTCTCAAAGTGCTCCCGGTCTAATGGATTTTTGAACTTTTTAAAACGAACGTGGTATTTGTACTTTTCTCTTAGAAGTTGTATAAGATTCCGTGAGTACCAAGGTGGATATTTGTATGGTGGTATATGTCATGTGTTTATGTAGAAAGTAACCATCACCTTCCGTGTTTTTGCAATAATATATTGAGGCCGAGCAATGATTCACGAAAGAGAGCATCTTGAAGTATTTCCCGCTGCCTCTATTGATGTTGACACACACTGGAGAGTATGTCTCCGGGCAGGATAAAGGACAATTTCGCCCGTCAAACGACTTTTCTTTGGCTTTAGGATACAAGTTTCTGATTGGCAGAGCGCCTGGGGCCGATTTCTCCCGGAGAGCGCCGGCGTCAGTAACTAGATAAAAAAAAAAACATAACCAACTCTATGCGAAGTGTGTAACCATTTTGGAAAAAAAAGGACGTGTGAATAAGTGATGCCACTTAGTGAAAACTTATGACTGGAGCCGACTAAACGCGATTCAGCGTCACCGACCCGAGCGTGATGGTTCAGTTCGTTCATTGTTCAGAAAGAACGCAAGAGTTTTCAATTCAAAAGCAAAAGTTTTCAATTCAAAAAAAGAATCACTTAAATCGGTTCACAAATCATGGAGAAATTAGTTAGTAAGTACTTATACAAAAAGGAAATGGTAAACGGTGGGCTCAAATGTAATAAGTTGAGATATGATTTAAAAAAATTGTCATATTTTTATTCTTGAATAACAAAAATCTGCTCAATTCTCTATCTGGAAGCGGAGAAATATGATAAAGATGGTTTTCGTGGGATTATCGATTAATTGAGGAATCGATTACACAATTACAAAAAGAAAACCTTTGCACTAGGTAGCACTAGGTAATGAACTCAAATTAATTAAATACACTATATATACTTACAAACAATATAGTGCATGTAATTACAATCATATTAATAAATAAAACATCGATTATTTACTGACAAACTTAAATAATGATTATCGATTTCAAATCGATTAAAATCAGTCACTGGCAGCGCATGTTCTGCACTGGTATGAGCTGACTGACTATGACACTAGACAGTAGTGGCACAGATTAGTAGAGGTGGGTCGTTGTCGAATTTTTCACGGACGAAACCGTTTTCCCGACGACGTATACGGTTGCAGAAAACGGTTAAAGGACGAAACTTATCCAACATGGAATAGAATTGCGTTTTCGACGAGTGCAGTTTCTTACAACGATTTGCAATCTATGAAATGTTTTTTTCGCATCACGAACGACAGCATTGACAACTGGTAGTACATTATTGACTGTATTTTATTGACAAAGAGTTCACTTTTTATTGTAAGGACTGTTTTGTATACGAACGCGGAAAATTAAGGACGACGACGCGACGAGTGTGATAGATCATTGAAATAGAATCATTGTGTTTTTTTTTTACCTTTTGAGGTACGGAACCCTAAAAAACGCACCCAGTAATTCGAAGACTGGTTTGTGCAATGAAGACTGTTTGAACCCAGGACGTAAAACGGTTTCATCGTCGCAAAACAGAAAACAGTTTTTGTAAACGGTTCATCGTCGCAACGCCCACCCCTACTAGACTGTTGCCACATGTTTCTTGTTTGCATTTTGAGTGCTTTCCCGATTATTTTTCATTATCAACGACCACTGCTTTGATTTTGACGGATTCTGTCCCAGCCTACCTTGTACGACCCTTGCTTTCACACCGAAGATCGCTCACACGTTTGACTTGGAATTGTTATTTTGGATTTTACCGCCGTTTTGAGGTTTGGATATTGTTGATACTATAGATCGCTGTGTGAATTGTGGGATAGCAACTAGTCACTGCAATACACTAATATATGTTTGAATCTATCAAATAACACCATTTTCATCTCGTTACATTCAGGCCCAAGAGTGTGTGTAATCGTTTCCGTCTCCTTTAATGTTCCTCCTTTTTGTGAAGTTGGTTATTCGAGTTACCTTCCGAACTTACGAGTCGGTGGAAACTGGGTACTGAACTTACGAATCTGTGCAAACCACAGACATATAAAAAGAGTACAGACCAAAATATGTTCGCTAAAAATTGCGTAGCCATTACGCACACATAGGAGTGTTGTCAATAAAGGGCCGGAATAGGGTCGGTTGCCGGCATTATCTAACGATATTGAAACAACCGATAAATCTCTGGGTATAAGAAGTGTAGATTACTTATCAATAAAGTCAATCAATCAATATTATTACCGGCCGAATGAAATTTCAAAGTTATGTGAGTAGCTTATACCTATTTATCTACACCTATGTCTATGTTCATGTTATCCATCGCACAGATACATAGCTAAAATAAATTACATTAAGTTAAAAGAGTATTATCAACTCTATATAGTTCCAAGTCGATTGAGAGCGTCCGGTCTGCGCCAAGTGCAAAGGGCAACTGATAGAAATCCGACGACTGACGAAACACGAGATTTGCCAAGGGACATTAAGAACATACACACATCAAAAGTGTCTAGGGATCAACATATATTTTTGCAATAACTTTTCTCCTGATTGATATTAATTAAAATTTTCTTTAAGGATTCATCAAATAAAGTGTTTTCGTTTGTCACAGTAACGATAAACCAAGTCACCTTTGCATTAATAAAGAAATTTGCCATTTTCCTAATAAAGGGATTTTTGACATTTGAATCACTAACATTAAAGTTCGAAAAAAAGACTGAAATAACAGTTTTCTTTAAAATTTTATTGGGTAACTTAAACAATTAATAATCCGTGTTTCTACCGCGAACACTAACAACACAAGAACATCGGTTTGGCATACTCAAAATGAGTTCATCCAAATCACGCTGTGGAATGGCCGCCCATGTTCGTTGCAACAACAAAAAAAGGTCTTCTTGCGACTGGATACCCTCCATATTCGGCAGAGCTCTTCTCTGTAGCATATCCCATGCATGCTCAATCGGGTTCAAGTCTGGCGACTGAGCAGGCCAGAGCAGGACATTGATGTTAGCTGCGGCGAGAGTCTGTCTTACAACTCTTGCGGTGTGCGGTCGTGCATTATCATGCATTAACTGAAATAAGGGACCGATTTGCACTTGTAGAGGAACGATGACGTCAGATACAATCGTCTCAGCATAAATTTGAGCGTTGAGGTTGCCTCTGATCCAAATCAACTCAGTTCTTCCGCCGATCCAAATACCCGCCCATACCATGATGGTTCCACCACTATAAGGATGGACTTCCTGGCAGGATTTTAATCGCTGTTGGCGTCCAGGGGTTCTCCAGTGTCGTATACGTCTTGTATCCGGTCTCATACCAAAACGAGACTCATCAGAAAAGCACACGAAACGCCATTGTTCTTCTGCCCAATTTCTGTGTTCAAGAGCCCATTGATATCGAATCCTACGATTGTGCATTGCTATAGGTGGTACCCGTAGCGGTCTTCGGGAATGAAGGTTCACTTCATGCAAGCGGTTTCTGACTGTTTGGTCGCTAATTAAGTTCCCTGAAGAGTGATGAAGCCTCACGGCTAACATCATGGCGGTTATTGTTGGAGCTCTTCGAGTTAAGATTTGAATGTATCGGTCTTGTCTCCGTGTGGTGCAGCGATACCGTCCTCCATGGCGCTCAGCCACGGTACCAGTGCTTCGGTAACGTGTCCAAAGTCGACTGGTAACACTCTGACTTGTATTCAGAGCTAAAGCCACAGTACGTTGCCGGGAATCAGCTTCTATCATTCCCACGGCTCTGAGCATTTCTTCCCTGCTTAAATGACGTCGCCGCTCCATAATAACGTTGGTTTTAATCAGTAGTAGGGAAACAGTAGCACTTATAATGTCTTCAATGCGTTGTATGTTTTTATAGGGAAAATATTGACAGCTGATTTTCATCTTTTACTCGAATTTGATTAACAGTTCCTGTTTCAAATTATGAAATGCACCAAAAAGGATCCATATAAATTTATATAATCATAAATTTATTACAAAGCCACATCTCAATCTCAAGAAATCCGCATAAAAATGCTTGATCCCTAGACACTTTTGATGTGTGTAGTTGTACTGTACTTACACATGTGAGTTGTTACCCTAGACCTAATGAAGAGTAGGTAACGTATATTTGACTTACCAGTATCATTATCACTAAAAATCGTCTCAGTAGAGTTCGTATTGTTTCCTGCTTCATCATCGAGTGAAGCAGTCGGTACATCTTCTGGCTCTTTTCGTCTTTTCGTCAAATGCAGTTCGCAACTACCAGCAGCTGCTATGAAGTACTCTAAAAAAATAAAAACTTTTTACAAAAAAAAAAAAAAAACACGACAAAGTGAAAAATAATTTTAAATTCAGAAGTCGGTGTCATTGGTTTTGAATTTACGTTTTCATTTATATAGGAATTATCAAATTGGAATACCACTACCTGCTACTGCTATGTAAGTAAAGTGCCTGCTAAGCGGTCGCCAACCGCGTCCCAACAGAGGTGACCTTGGTGGCTTACAACCGTGTAGTTGGTGGTTTTTTTTTAACAGTGGCAACTCGCAGTTTTACTCGCACCACTAAAGTCTTGGCTGCTTAACCGGACTTTCCTGTGGGTGCCTTACAGTGGCGGTACCTTCATAGAAGCCAAAAAGCCCGGCTTGCCCTAATAAAATCATAATTCTCAAGAACAAACCTAAGCCTACCAATAAAAAAGAAACAGTCAATGAACTCGAACTCAATTATGCATGTCATAGGAATAACCAAATTTCGGAATCCCCGCTTTTTCTGCCGCGCGCACTGAGCTAGGTTGCCAGATCTACGCACTCATTGAACTCGAATCATTCATTTAGTAATCATATGAATAAAATTTAAATTCCGCGCGCTTTGTTGCGCGCCAATACAATGCATTCAATTACGCCTTCTCGCTCACACTCGTGGGCTTAAATCTGGCTTGCCTTACCTTTCTCTGTCTCGCAGTTTTCGCCTACAAATTGCTATAGAAACGTTTACATTTGTTGATATATTGGTAAGTACATATACGCAGATTTCTATGAAATGAAAAGCCCGGCTTTTGAGCGCACATGCGCACAGAGTACTTTTTATTTTGAGAGGCATTAAGTTCGCGCAAACGACGCAAATGCACTATCCGCTTTGTTGACCCGCGTAAAGTGAGTTGCAAGTCCGTGCGACGCGACGACGAATTTGTTATTGTATATGTTTTGAAATTAATATTTTGAGACTAGTATTTTATTTTCCACGTGCTGAAGTAATGAATTAGTTTTATTGTTTAAAATGATGTGATAGTTATTGCAGCGATGTCATTCCGCGCTTTTTTGTAAGTGATTATAGTGTTATTTTTGTCATCAAATTCGGAGACTGTGTTCGTAAAGGTATTTTGAGTTTAGGCATATTGAGTTTTCTGACATAGGTAAGTAACTCTTTACTTCACCGTAACCAACATCAAATTACTGTAGGTAACTACACACATCAAAAGTGTCTAGGGATCAACATATATTTTTGCAATAACTTTTCTCCTGATTGATATTAATTAAAATTTTCTTTAAGGATTCATCAAATAAAGTGTTTTCGTTTGTCACAGTAACGATAAACCAAGTCACCTTTGCATTAATAAAGAAATTTGCCATTTTCCTAATAAAGGGATTTTTGACATTTGAACCACTAACATTAAAGTTCGAAAAAAAGACTGAAATAACAGTTTTCTTTAAAATTTTATTGGGTAACTTAAACAATTAATAATCCGTGTTTCTACCGCGAACACTAACAACACAAGAACATCGGTTTGGCATACTCAAAATGAGTTCATCCAAATCACGCTGTGGAATGGCCGCCCATGTTCGTTGCAACAACAAAAAAAGGTTTTCTTGCGACTGGATACCCTCCATATTCGGCAGAGCTCTTCTCTGTAGCATATCCCATGCATGCTCAATCGGGTTCAAGTCTGGCGACTGAGCAGGCCAGAGCAGGACATTGATGTTAGCTGCGGCGAGAGTCTGTCTTACAACTCTTGCGGTGTGCGGTCGTGCATTATCATGCATTAACTGAAATAAGGGACCGATTTGCACTTGTAGAGGAACGATGACGTCAGATACAATCGTCTCAGCATAAATTTGAGCGTTGAGGTTGCCTCTGATCCAAATCAACTCAGTTCTTCCGCCGATCCAAATACCCGCCCATACCATGATGGTTCCACCACTATAAGGATGGACTTCCTGGCAGGATTTTAATCGCTGTTGGCGTCCAGGGGTTCTCCAGTGTCGTATACGTCTTGTATCCGGTCTCATACCAAAACGAGACTCATCAGAAAAGCACACGAAACGCCATTGTTCTTCTGCCCAATTTCTGTGTTCAAGAGCCCATTGATATCGAATCCTACGATTGTGCATTGCTATAGGTGGTACCCGTAGCGGTCTTCGGGAATGAAGGTTCACTTCATGCAAGCGGTTTCTGACTGTTTGGTCGCTAATTAAGTTCCCTGAAGAGTGATGAAGCCTCACGGCTAACATCATGGCGGTTATTGTTGGAGCTCTTCGAGTTAAGATTTGAATGTATCGGTCTTGTCTCCGTGTAGTGCAGCGATACCGTTCTCCATGGCGCTCAGCCACGGTACCAGTGCTTCGGTAACGTGTCCAAAGTCGACTGATAACACTCTGACTTGTATTCAGAGCTAAAGCCACAGTACGTTGCCGGGAACCAGCTTCTATCATTCCCACGGCTCTGAGCATTTCTTCCCTGCTTAAATGACGTCGCCGCTCCATAATAACGTTGGTTTTAATCAGTAGTAGGGAAACAGTAGCACTAATAATGTCTTCAATGCGTTGTATGTTTTTATAGGGAAAATATTGACAGCTGATTATCATCTTTTACTCGAATTTGATTAACAGTTCCTGTTTCAAATTATGAAATGCACCAAAAAGGATCCATATAAATTTATATAATCATAAATTTATTACAAAGCCACATCTCAATCTCAAGAAATCCGCATAAAAATGCTTGATCCCTAGACACTTTTGATGTGTGTATTTCTCGGAAATAAAAAACAGTATTTTTGTTAGTCGAAGAATATATTGAAATACTCGTAGGCATTCGATTGTCTATTATACAAATTTATGTAGGTGAATAGCTGGTGCTATGAAAGCACATGACTAGGGTTGTTTTTATGGAATTCGTAGTTTTAGTTAACCACTGAAAAATAAACCATCTTATGTATTACATCTTGAGATCATAAAACACAATAATGTTCGTATCGAAGAGATTCTTCATAGGTGTTTTGAAATAAAGATTAGAGTTGGCTATTGTCATTAAAATAAATTATAAAAAAATATTTAAGTAGGTAATATCTCATTTTAACATTTTCAATCGACATTAAATTTTAAACTCGTAAAATTATGCGTACGGCAGTAGAACAACAAATCGATAATGTGGGATCCATCTAGTGGCTTCTGATTGAAAAATTTTGCATTTGACAAGCGAATATGAATTATGGTAAAAAGGTTCGGCTAAGCGGTGTGATTACGCGCATTCATTAATGTAGATGGCGCTTATGACAATTACATACTAATGCCAGACCTCTTCGAATTTTAAAGGTTTTCTATGCAAAATTATAATAATGTTGTACCATGAACAACATATGAAAATCAGTCAATCCCTCACCTGGCTGTTTTTTTTTTATCGTAAAAAATCTGGCGGCTTGCCCTAATTTTGACCCCTAGGCACGCCACTGAGCTACTACACTTAGAGCCTCCAGCTAGGAGCAAGTAAAACTGTTTTAAGTTAAAATTAAGCGAACGCTCGCTAAGGGCACCCCCTGTGGGGTACGAACCTCGGCTTAGGGCGTCGCTGGGGGGAGGACAGCAAGAGGGGACAGGCTGGATCAAAATTTGGTTATCATCATGATTATTAGGCGGGGTATTTAAAGCTACGTGCTCAACTGCAACAACTGCTGGCACGTCGTTTTCGAGTAAGGGTCGAGGAATCGAGTAGTTGGTGGTTTACGACCAAATTTTAAATAGCTCTGCCTTTCGCCACCCAGGTCACCTCTGTCGGGGACGCGGTTGGCAGCCGTGTAGCAGGCCCTTAACAGTGACAGGAACTTATCATATTATCCACATACTAAGTGGGGAAAAAATACGTATTATTGAAGCTAACTCAAAAACTATCGAAGCAAAGTTAATAAAATTTATATGGAACCACCTCGAGAACATACCCTTTTAATTAAAAATAATTTTCAAAATCGGTTCACAATTGACGGAGAAATCGGTGGACACACATAAAAACACACAAGGAACGTATAACCTCCTCCTTTTTTGGAAATCGGTTAAAAACGGGTTTTACCAAGGATGAATACAGATGGTTCACTCCGCATTTTAGGTATGAAGCTACAAGTACGCGGCGGGTTCGACTTGTCGAATTCAGTGGGCGTAACGTAGTCAGAAGATATAAGAGTTACGCGATAGAAAGAGAGGCAACTTCTAGGTGAATATAACTGTAGGTAATTAGCGCTATGTGACCTAAATTGCACTTTATTAAGTCGTAGCAAAAGTCGCCGACTTCAAAATAAAGGAGGTGGTTCTCAGTTCGTCGGATTTTTTTTTAATATATGTTCCCCGATTACTCGAAGACGGCTGAACCGATTTGAAAAATTCTTTTTTTGTTTATAACGAAAGGGTATAACTTTTTTTATAAAACGCACACTATTCTGCCAAGCATATTATAAGTTGGGGATTACATCGCTGATAAAAATGCATGCATGGCTCAGCGCTGGTCCAGCTCTACAAGGGTGCATAAACTAATTGATTAGCTTTCGAAAATATTGTTGCAGCTGCTGAAGATTGTAAAAACTATCTTTGCTTAGTATAAATTCAATCTCTTTGTATTTTTTTAACATTAAGGTTAAAAACTGAAAGCTTATTATAGGTGGCAGCACAGTAGTACTTATGTCTTTATACCGCCATTGTTGTGTTTATGTTTACTTTTGTGACGATCAGAAATTATACGAAAACTTTATAAATATGTATGAGACTTGGAGTGTCGCACTATTAAAAGACGAGCTAAGGACAGGAAAAGCGTCTACCACTGGTGAAAAAGCAGCTTTATTGGAAAAGTCAATAAATTATTAACGTTTTATAATGTATAGGTTATTTTATGTTAGTTGACTTTAAATTCGGTTTTATTAAAGACTGGAGGCGTACGATAGAAATAACCTGATCAGAGTTGAAAACCAACTCGGGCATGATCTTCCTGACTGAAAAACTTCAGATATAGCACTTCTAGCACTGATCTTATATCATAAATAATGATAATATAAACACATACTTTACTATAATGTACATAATATCACATCACAAGTGCCTGTATGTAATGAAATCAGACTTAGTTCTCTTGGGAACATCACCTTTATACCACTCTCTCCCATAAAGGTTTAGCATATCGTCTCGACGAAATGTCGGGTTTCAATATTTTTTTGCGAAGAGCTTTCTCCCTTAGTTTTTTCTTTATAACATCTTTGGAAAATACATGGGTCCCCGTATTTTTGCAGTAAACAGCTGCGTAACTGGCCTCAATAATTAATTATGCGTAAAAGAAATCACTTGTTTTCAAAAAAATGCATGGCTAGGTGTCAAATTATTAGACGCTGGATATCAGCGCCATCTGAAGTGGCAGTTTTTATCCCCATTAACTAGAAGAATTCTATTTCAAACTTAACACTACACTGGAGGCCTATCTCAGTTTTGACAAAACCAGTTTATGGTCACGAATATGGATTAGCCGGACGAACTTTCGCTCAACTCAACGACAAACGCACAGCATAAATACAGAAATATCACAAAAATAAACAAAATATCGTAAAACACGGCAATCGTCAGAGCTTAGCAGACATATTTTGTATTGGGGCTATCAGAATATTCAGAATTCAGAGGCCCTAGTGTGAGTTTCTTCTAACCATCTCGACTTTACGCATCGACCGCGTTCGGCGCTCCGATTGACTCTTCACTAGCCTTCACTGGTGAAGGGCCAATCGGAGCACCTCTGTTTCTTATTACGAAAACCAAGGCGAATTATTATAGTGAACATTGCTTCAGAGCTGCCATCTCCAAGCTGAAGTTGGTGAAAACTTCTACGATTATAATATAACAAAATTAAAAATCATATTGAAACATATTTTGTGCACGAACTACATAATTACTTCGTGTTTTTGTATCATTGTACCCATTGTTGTCCCCAGTTTCTTGTACATACTCTAAGCCTGTACTCTAATTGCGTAACTTATTTTCGTAAACGATTATGACAAAGTTGTTTCATTTTAACAGTTCAACCATATTCATTACGTTATTTACGTTGTTGAGCAGATTTTTTTTCCAACTTATGAAGCAATGGATTAGCAATCAGTTTCAAATCGAAACAAATTGTGATTGATTGTGTATTATGCAATTAGGGTACTGTACAATACGCGCCACGAAAGATGAGACTTGACCGCGCCTCCCGCCGCTCCTTCCGCCGCCCCGATGACGCCCCGGCGCGGCGCAGACTTCATACCGCTAAAGAGATCCATAAATCGTCTACTGCGCAAGTCAAACCACATGGTGTGTCAAGTCTCATCTTTAGTGGCACGCACTGTACCCTAATTGCATCATACAACACAATCACAATGCACAACGTTCGCACGCACACAAATACCGTTCCAAACTATTTTAGTAAAACGAGCGTGTAAAAAATTACAAAGAGTCCTTTGGAAAATCGAGTTTTATGAAATAATCGCTGCATAAATGAATTACAAATAAAGTTTATTGAACTCTTCAATAATTGAGCTTTGTCTGTGGCGACTTTGTTTTGGAGATTTTACAGTTATTTTATTGGTTACTAGCTTTTGCCCGCGGCTTTGCCCGTGTGGATGTCGAAAAATATGCCACGGGAACGTACTACTGGAATTACATACATAATAGTCGAGGAAATGTGTTATCTTTTAAACCATTCATTTAAATGATATGATGTCAGGGTATATTTTAATTTACATTAAATGTCCAATTTAAATAACATATTTTATTCGGATAAGGATTAATATACTACCGGTCCAAAAAGCTCCGGAAATAACAATTAAATTTACATCAAATTCTGAAAGATGAGAGATGAGATGTTTACTGTGGGTCATCCTTAGAAGATAGACATATGCCATCGCAGACTTTTTTGTTGAACTTTTTAAGATGAAGAATACTGTAGAACATAAATTTTATAAAATTTTACAATTTTCGCGGCGCATGCCAATAAATCTCCCAGTTGGCATGATTTTTTCCGACATCTTCAACAATAATCGTCAAATTTCATCCAATTTCCACAAAACCGTAATGAATTATACATTAAAACCTTCCGCATGAATCACTCCGTCCTTTGGTGAAAACCGTTTGAAAATCCGTTCGGCAGTTTTTGAGTTTATCGCGTTCAGTCAGACGTACAGACAAACCGATAGACAGACAAACGCAGCGGGGGACTTTGTTTTATAATATGTAAGGATTTTAGGATTTACGCCCGAAGTTGAATGAACGAACGAATGAAATGCACCGATCCCAGCGTGGTTTAACCAGACTCGATAAATCGAATGAACCCCAAGACTTGCACTAGCCCCTGGAGCCTCATGCTTCATGGTGCTACATAGGCCATTGCATATCAGGGAGTAGACCGGGTGGCGCGGTAATGGTAGGGAAGACGTGACCTCAGGATAAGGAAGAATTTCCGAGCCGTACCGGATATGCATCCTTAAGTAGGCAATGGACTAGTGGAGAGATGGGTGATAATTATCTATGGATGGGCATCTTTATACGACTTCGCCGCTATGTTGGTTCAGGTCGATCTTCACCGGTGAATCTTCTGACTAGGTTATACTGCTTTCTCGGCCCTTTTCTATATTGTTGGTGTGCTCTGTTACATTTAGCTGTTTATGATGGATAGCAGCGAAGTTTCTGATAATGACATTGTCAAAAGCTTCGCTGCTATCCATCAGGTTTCTTATAGATCTCGCTGGTTGCCTTCATAATCTTATATCGGTTTGCAGCCGTGTCCATCCAAAAGTTGATTTCCTTACATGTGTAAATAGGACGGCCAATTTTCTTGGATTTGTACTGCATTGCTGCGTGTAGCAGGTGTGGTTTGCCGCGTCTATGAACGTGTGCGATATAGCACATCCTGTGATTCTTGATGCGTTTGGTTACTGTTTTTCCGTCTAAGATTTCGTGCATTTTCTTTTGTCTTGGTTTATTTCTGGAGTGGTTAATCAAGTCTCTCATGATAATTATCTCATATCTTCTAAGTCTTGACCTCTTAGCTACGATAGCCATACGATCACCATTCGATACATGGCTAGTTTCCAGTCCTCTTTTGAGTTTATTATGAATGGTAATAGTGACTTCGCGTTTCTAATGGCATGTTCACACGTTTTCTAATTGTGCTTCTCCTGCGTAATGCAGATGTTATGTATGGGCCCAGGTATTTAATTTCATCGACCGTATGTAGATTTAATCCGTTCATTGACACGTAAGTCGCTTTCTGTTTAGCTATGGGGTTTCTAATATTTAGGGCATCGCTTTGTAGAGCTCGATTACTACTTGGTCTGTTTCGAGCGCTGTCCCGTTCCGCATTTGCTTAATTATTTCCATTACACCACCCACCGTGGGTCCTTCATTCAGCGAAACGGTTAGCAGCTTTGTTATATTAACCGTTGGTATAGGTAGCTCCTCGGAGTTTTTAGAATTTGCTCCCATTTGGACATTAGTATATAAGCGTTTATTTTCCAGCGTTTTGTTTTTTCCTGTAAAATAAATGAAGTACCTGCATGCGTTTTGAATGATGCTTTTTCCCCAGTCCAGTAATGATCTTTTGAAGTATTGCCTGACATTACACGATTATGTCTATTTGGGTTATCTAGTTGTCTTCTTTGTAAGAATTTGGCCTTTTGGAGGTTGGCAAGAGCTATACGATGATCCCTAGAGTGACTCGGCTGAAAAATCAAAGTTTCCTAAGCAATCGCTTTTAATACTCCAGTTATGGAACACCATGGTATTTCGATGCTTTCATCCATTGAGTCGATTCCTATGTTTTCCAGTTTTTTGGTTATGCAAGCTTGGTATTTTGTTTTAGTGGATTTGATGTTGAGAGCGGCATAGTAACATTGTTTGTAATTGAAATCCTTGGTCGCAATTGCGCTCATTCTTTTTTGACTTGTGTTTGGTGTTGTCATCTTTGGTTATAATTTGACTTGTTCTTAGCTGCCACCAAATTATTTTATGGTCGGATAAGGCCCTACCTGCCCATTCGCCTTTAATATAGTTAAAGAGTTTTTTGTTGCCTGTGGCGTAATAATGTGATCCAATTGTGAGTTTTGCGTGCGCTTTGACCATGTTATCCTGTATGATGATCTCGCTTTTGTTGATCTATTTGCAGTTTTTCCCTGGACTATATCCATTAACATTTCCCCGTTATAATTGTCATGATGAAAAGTTATGATGAAGAGTTTGGTGAATCAACCCTTTGCGTTGGAAACTTTATCTTGTCTACCAATATGGGCGTTAAAGTCGCCTAGGATTACTAAAGTACATTTCCTTGGTTTTTGTCTAATCAAGTTTAATACACCTGTGAAGGATCTGGTTGCTTTAGAGGTACAACTTTTGATGTGAGGGTTAATTATATAAAGCGTAGTAGGTTGGTCACTTCCCCTACCAACATTATTGACATCACGACGTTATGGTTCTTCCTGTTTATTATTTGAATTTGGGCATCCTTTCTGAATACAATTGCAAGTCCCCGGTAAGCTTTACCTGCGGTTTCAGATAGGTGCCATTCGTAGAGTTGTACATTCCGAAGTTCATCCCTGTTTCTTGTAGGCAGGCTACGTGAATGCCCTATTTGAAAGTTCCGTATCTATTTTATCTTTTTTGGCCGGTTTCAAGGCCCCACGGACGTTCCAAGTTGCAATACGCTGGTCTAAGCAAGTGTACTTGGTTGCGGCAGAAGGCTGATTTCTAAATATTGTGTATCCAGTGTCATTCGCAACTTGATCCGATATCGGTGTACGTAATGTTGATGCTAACTGTTCACATGGTGTTAATGAGCTAGCTAATAGGGCGCTGTTCCGGAATTGAGGTTTTGTAGATTGCCCTTGCTCGTCACTTTTTTTGTATTTATTTCTTACCGTTTTGGTACTTATGTTATGGTGTTTGTTGTAGGATGTTTCTTGTGTTAGACTTTGCAGGTAATTGTCGTACTGTTCGTCGGCGATCATGACCCAGCTATCATAATGTTGGTCTTTGTAAAAGATATGTATGTCTCCGGGTACTGATTCGCCGGCAGGTGAATACAGCAGTATATTCTCGTGATTTATGTGCACATTTACGAGATAGAATTCAGCCGTGGCACAGTATATTTTTTGCTCAAAATTTCGGACATGGCTTTTTTATTATCTTATATCTTAGGACTTGCAATTATAAATGCGAGACGAGAACACCCGATTGCCTATTTGTCATGAAAGACAGAAAATTAGTACTAGAAAAAAATTTCTATGGTTTCCAGAAAAACCATAGAAACAATTGTAGCTCAAAAGTTTGATATCTTTTTAAGACTTTACTTATGGTATTGAACAGTGATTTAAAGACTTTACGATAGTAAAAAAAATTAGGCTTTATTTGTTCAAGATAACAGAGTTATAGCTGATTTTGTAAATTTTTGATTTCTTTTTTTTACCGCCATATTATTACGTATTAGGATTTGAAACTAGGACTGAAATGTTCTTTTTATTTACACTTATGACCTTACAAACAAAGGAATCCTAATATAGCAGGATATGGGAATTATTGTAATTCAAACTTTTTTGATTAGGGTTATCACCTCGTAAATTTATTAAACTTAATATTTGAAGTTATTTTTTAATGTTAGTAAGATTATACAAGAAGACATTTTTATCACATTCTAATTGTATTTTGAGTGTTAGGTGACATTCTAAAATTCTATTTTTAAATAAAAATAGTAGGAAAACTTCCCAAAAAAAAAAAAAACGGTGAATTCCGTAATTTCAATTTGGATCGTCTCCTAGCTAAACGTAGATCTTGATTAGGGGGTGGGGCGCTAGGCAGCGTGGCGCGCGCGCAAATTTTTTTCCCTTTTTAGTCAACGTCACGTGTCTGCACGTGACGGGTGTGTTTTTCCTAGTTCCGTCCCAGGCTCCCGTGAGCCGCGCCACCCGCCGCCAGCCAGCACGCCAATTTATTAAAACGCGAGTATTGTAAAATGGTGCGAAGTTAAGTTCATGGAGGATTGGAGGTCTTCCCTTGGCCGCTGCAGTCACTCAAACTCACCACCATTTACGTAAGTTGAATTTATATAAATGGTTTCAAATACAGTGTAAACTCTTTATAACGAAACTCAAGGGACTGAGTATTTTTGTCGTTATAGAGAGTTATCGTTATATGGAGTGAACAAAAAAACAACCAAATTAACAAGAATTTTTATTATGTATGTCTTAGATAATAAATGCTTAAAAATTATTGTTTACACATATAGTCTGATAACTTTGTCTGACGTTTTTTGCTATGCCATGTTAACAGTTTCACAGTAAGGTTTACGACTGATAATACGATAGGTACCCAGTATGCTTGGTCAAAGACCATCACTTCCGAGAAAACAATGCGTCATACTGCACGTGTTCAAGGCAATTAAGGATAACAAAAGCTAGACCGACCTCGGATGTTTCGGAGCTTCAAAGTCTTTTGTTACCTGATAACATAACATAAACAATAATACCGATAATGAATATTTACTGTCTAAAAATATGAACACATTTCTTCGTAATAGAGAATGGCGTATCGCTATAAAGAGTTTTTCAATATGTGGGTTTTAACGCAAACCAACCAAGTTGGGCTCACTTCAACGTTACAGGGAGTTTATTGTTATAAAGGATAACGTTATAAAGAGTTTACACGTTAATTCCCATTTCTTAAGTACGCCGTAATGTACAAAGACATCCAGATAAAATTTAAATAACGGTAAATGAACCCACCAAACATTCTAGATTAATTTAAAAAACGGAAATGAAGACATAAAGCTGTCTTAAATCAACATCTATCGAAATCTTTTACAATTTCTAGTAATGAAAAATAGTTAATTGTCTGTTTTTCGGGCATGTACGCAAAGATATTAGGAAAAAGTCAATTCACTTTATTCCCCATTTATATAGCGCCTTGTATAATCACAGTATGATATGCATTTTGCAAATTGACGGAGACTTTGAAAGTATGAAGGTAAAATTTGCAATTTAATTTGCCAATTCGGCGCGGTGACCTATTTTATCGGTTTGTGTTTGTGCATGTGTGTGTGAGTATGTACACAGCACGCTACGCACTGTGTCCATAAGAATTGTCTTTTTTTGGATAAGTTCGTGATGTCTTATCTCAATTGTTTAGTATTAAGACGTGATACTAAAGAAAAATCAGGAATTTTATTGCTTTTCTTAAAAAATATAATTTTTAAATTTGAAAGGTGATGAAAATGTTTGCCTGTTTTATGAACTGCGTTGAAGAACTAATATAAAAAAATAACTTCAATGTATTTATGCTAATATTCTTTTGTTTTTAAATGTTTAGTTTAAAATCCAATGAAAGGTAATATGTGGTGCAGGGAAGGGGTCCGCCCTCGATAGGCCACGGCTAAAACCTTGCACGAGCCGTCACAGACCCATGGCGCCACTTTGCCTCAACAGGACCTGACCCGCCCTGTTGAGGGATGTCTGTCCGGGCTCCGACCGGCTGACTTACTGCAAGGAGAGCATGAGGGCGCCAACCCTCATGTTGGTTCACGAGTGGCAGTTGATGAAGCTGTGGATAACGCCACAGCCGGTACTCTTCATTCTCCGGGAGTATTCGCAAGTACGCAAGGAGACGTAATTAGCAGACTCGATGTATATAAAATGTTAATCGCCAAATCAAAAGAAATGGGATCTAAAATTCGACCTACTGACTTGCCTTTAGAAGATAGATCAGAGCTTATCTTGACTATTTTAGGATTTAACAAAACTGAACTCAATGATGAGAAAGCATTTAAAGAGGCAATAGTTAGATTCACGTATAAATGTGAAATGCTTTACAAAAATTGTAAATATAATTTTAAATTTTTTGCAAAGAAAAACAACAAATGGCTTAAAGAATCACTAAAAAATGACTTAAATAAATTTTTCTTTAGAGCATTACAAGACGCGTCACTTTCAGAGTCTGTTATGATTACTGATTCTGAATCAGAATCTAACATATTGAGTCAATCCCCTGACAGACATGAACTTGTACCTCATCATCAGCCACTAATTTCAGATTCCAATACTGACCCAAATTTTAGTGTACAAGATTTACCTACAGTAATTGAAGAAAATACTTTGAATATTGCAATATCCCCCACAATCGATACTATTGCTTCGACTTCTTCTTGTCTGGTCTATGAGTCACTTAGTGACAGACAAAAACGAAGGGTGTGCAAAGAACTTCAATATTCTTTAGAAAGTGAACCTCCTACAAAAGTTATTAAAGCTGTTTCGAGTGCATTAGAAGCAAAAGGACAAAAATTAAAAACCAATGCGTCAAAGGATTTGCAATACGTTATTAATACTTGTCTTGAAAGTCCAACACGACCGACTAAAATAGCAACTAAACTTCGCGAAGACCCTCGTCCTTATTCCCCAGATGAAGCTTTAGCAGTATTTATAGATAGAAAATTTACTGTAGAGACATACAACTTTTTGCAACAAGATTTAAAATCAAGAGGATTTCCAGCATTTCCTCCATATAATAAAGTGTTCGATGCAAAACAAAAATGTTATCCGGATAGTGCGATTCAAGTAACAGAAAGAGAAGCCTTTCTTCCATTTGTTAGTTTACTTTCTCACACTCTTCAAAGATTAATAAACTCTTGCGACGAAATTATATCAGCATATTGTGAACAAAAAGGTCTAGATACGGTAGATTGTATTTTTGAGGGGAGTTGGGGGTTTGATGGTAGTTCGGGTCAATCATTTTATAAACAGAATTTTTCTGATAATCAAGAGCCTGAAAACACTTTATTTGCCACTACATTCATCCCATTACGGATAAAAACAAAAAAAGACTTTGTACTTTGGTTAAACCCAACTCCACAATCATACAGATTTTGCCGTCCGATTCATATTCAATATCGGAAAGAGACAAAAGATTTAATACTAAATGAACAGAAATTGATAGAAAACCAAATTAGGGATTTGACTACTTTAGAAGCAACTACATCTAACAATAAGAAAATAAGGGCAAAACCACAACTTTATTTGACATGCATAGATGGCAAAGTACTAAATATAATAACAGAAACCTCTTCTCAACTTAAATGTCCATTTTGCAAAGCAACTTCAACGCAATTTAACAAATTAGACATAATTTATTCTCAGCCAATTGATATATCGGTTTTCAAATACGGAATAAGTCCCTTGCATGCATGGATTCGCGTGTTAGAGTTCTTACTTCATTTGGGCTACAAGCTTCCTGTAAAGAAATGGAGGGTAGGCAAAAATTCAATGGAATCAAAAACTGTTGAGGAAACAAAAAAACGTGTGCAAGAGAGAGTGCGAAAAGATTTGAAAGTGCTAGTTGATGTTGTGAGACCCAATGCTGGAACAACAAATGACGGCAACACAGCCCGAACAGTTCTATCGGATAAAAATCGTGCAGTCTTTGCTGAAATATTAGGCCTTGGTCTGTGGTTGTTGGACGATCTTCACACGATTCTGATTACTTTATCTTGTGGTCTACCTGTAAATGCTAATAAATTTGGAGATTTTTGCAAAAGCGTTGCATCTAAATACGTGGCAGAATATGGTTGGTACCCAATGACAGTAACAATACATAAGATTCTCATTCACGGTCAAGATATTATTAATAACTCAGCTCTTCCAGTGGGCTTATTATCAGAGCAAGCCGGTGAAGCGCGGAATAAGTTCTGGCGTTACGACAGAGAACACCATAGCCGAAAATCCGACCGCGAAAAAACCATGTTAGACTTGTTTCACAGAGCACTGGAATCGTCAGATCCAGAAATTTCCTACATAAGGCTACAGAATAGGTTGAAAAAACTAAAATCCTTACCGTTACCACCCAGCGTAGTTAGGTTACTGAAACCGTATGAAATCTCAGCAGAAGACGATTTTGTGGCAATAGAAAATGACGAAAATTTTGAAATTATTGAAGGACATACCGACAATGTAACAGAAATTCTTTCGTCAGATCAAGCTGAAGAATGTACATCAGAAAACAATTAAGTAAAATGGCATAATGTAATTTACTACTAGTGAAAGAAATTTCAATATAGGTTCAGTACAGAGATCGTTTCCTACAAACTTTACCTCTTTATAATATTAGATATAATAATTATGTAGATTATGTTCAAAAAATTCCAAATTAGTATGGCAGGATTGGCATGTCAAATGAAATTCATAGTTTTTTTTTATTATCTAAGCACGTCTAGGAAAACTGGGCTAAACCACAGCTCGATCCAAAAATGAAATAAAAAGTAATTTTTTTTGTTTTTCTGTTCATTTAAAAACTATTTTTCTGTGTAAATAAAGTGTTCCGATGCACACGCCCCAACCTCCAGTTAATATATTATTTACGAATAAAAAGTTATGGTAACTTTTTACAATAAATTCTATTTAGAAATATTGACAACCCTAAAATCATAATTACCATAGAAAACTTTAGAAGCTTCTAAGTTCGATATCCTTCAATATTTGGATCTGATTTTTTTTTCATGGATTCATTCACTTTTTTCTAACAATTCTATAGAAAAATAGAATCCAAATAATTAAAAATACGACCATAAAAAAATAAAATAAAAAAAACATTAATATAATAATAAAAAAAAATCAATCAGTATTATGTGTCTTAAGATTATTGTTTATCAGGAAAAACAAGAAGATAATTCGTGAAATATTTCAAAAGTTAATGGTGATTTACAATTTTATCATAAAAAATAATTAAGTGGTTTTTTTGGTCATAATGAGAAATAGGCGCTTGTGAGTTCTATTCATTAATTTTATAAAACATTACAAACAAAGTTATCACATAAAAAAGACATGTCCGAAATTTTGGCCAAAAAATATACTGTGCGTGGCGATTAGGATGTCTTCTTCTACCCAGAACGTCTCGTTAAACTGCGCGGTTATGTATTTTGTTATCATTTATTCCTGAGAAATCTTGCTGTTAAAAATAAAATTTTGTTTTTTTTCTAAGTGCTAAGCAAATTCTGGCATCACCGCGGTTATCCGCAACATAGATATCGAGGTCTCGGCGGAAGACATGTAGTCCAAAGTTAGTCCCATTATATTGTTTATTTAGTGCGCTATCGCTCTAAACAGACAATTCCCATCTTTTGTCATGGGCGCTATTATTACCATTGTAAAACTATTGTTTGAAAGTCAGAATACCGCGCAGCGCCGCCCGTTGGCCACACGTGCAGGTTTATTTTCGAAACAGAGATACAAAATTTTGACAGGGTCGTGCGTTGGCTGCCATTTATTAGTTAATTTATTTGTTTTTCTATAGAAATTTATCTTTTTACGGAGTTTATTGTTTTTGTTGAACGGACTTAAGCTTAAACACTCATGTGCCTTTCATCACAAAAAATCGGGTAAATTGTTCAATAAAAAGTAAAAGCAAAAAAAAAAAGGTTGCTTCAGACGCGATTCTTTTGTACGTTTAGAGAAATTGCCAATTTATTTAGGGTAGTTTCTGTTCCAGCCCGTCTCATCTTTGATGTCCTCCCTCCGGTGACGCCCTAAGCCGAGGCTCGTACCCCACAGGGGGTGCCCTTAGCGAGCGTTCACCTAGCTTTTTAGCTTAGTTTTGTATGCCCCTGGCTGGAGGCTTTGAGTGTAGCAGCTTAAGGCAACCACAGGATTGACCGGTTAAGTAGTCATGACCTCAGAGGTCAGCTACGAGATGCCCAACAGAAAAAAAAAAAAAGGTAGTTTCTGGGAGTTCAGTTATAATTATCAGGATGCAAGAAGTTATAGCTCAGGTCAAACTAAAAAGTTTTGTTGGAAAATATTTTTGTACGAAATCAAAAGCCTCACTATTATTTTACTTTTACTACGCACATTTAATCTTATACTTGTAGCCTAAAAATAAAAGCTTATTCCGCGCGTAGTATCAAACTTCCAAACTTCGCCTGTCACTACTCAACTGCAAATTCGCGCTCACGATGTTGTACCTTAATCTATCAAATAATATACCGAACTTTGCCACGTAATTTTAGCAAGGAAATCGAAATAAAGCCGAGAATTAAACTTAGTAGAAACTATTCAAAATGCATCTATCGTTGGAGCTAACGTTATCCTTGAGTTTGAAACGAAAGAGTGGGAATTCAATTTATTGACTGAGTGATTAATAGTTTATGAAATAGTGAGCTCTGTGCGTCTGTTGACGCAGTCCTACTCAGGTCGAGATGTGTATTTTGCAGAGTGTGGATATGGAATGATCTCACCGGATTATCCTAGCTTTGTCATTCAGTGGCCCTGGAACCTTCGGCAGACGATTAGACCCTTGCTTGCCGTGAATTGCTCGCATGGGATCAAGAACGCACATGCACGTGCCTAGCACACCTCAGTTTTGCACTATATTAATGTATTTATTTGTTGACACGTAAAGTCACAGCCACATCAAACAAAAGAAACACAGGTCGAGTTTGTTGACCGGCAATTAACACGGCGTTGTAACATGTAGCGGGCGCAAGCTACGCTAAATAATAAAACTAAGATGCGGAGCGCAGAAGACCTCCTTCCGCTGCAACGTCTATTCAGTCTCTCCAATCCAATCCAGTAAGGATTTACGCCCGAAGTTGCGTTAAAATTAGCAAGAATAAGGAATCTTTGTTGGCTCGTAACTTTTTAATGGCTTATTATTTTACTATTCTGTTTCCACATAGACGAAATTAATAATGATACAAAACGATGTCATGTTTAACTTTGGATGTACAATGTCAAACAGTGGACTAATCCCTCCCGAAATTTCAATGGAAAAAAAAAATATCGACAAGTGCAACCAATTAAGGTGTCAACGCTCTTTGTTTGGACAACTGGAAGGCCCGGACTCCACCAAAGCGGAGACAAGACAAGAGGAGAGGAGTTGAGTTTTAAACAACTAATAGAATTTAGTTATTCACACATCTATTTTCCACTTAGCTTCAGTAGATACCACAGAGTGGAGATTTATCATATTTGTATGGCACGATCGAAGCGGAGATGTGAGCTGTGCCTCGCCGAGTTTGAGCTGGACGGCGCAACAAAGCGGAGATGTGAGCTGCACTTTGCAAGCTAGCGACGCGCGACGGCGCGCAGCGGAGACGGAGAGATGTGAGCGGCGTGTAGTGAGCGGTTAACCTCCAACGATCGCAGGGAGCAGGGAGCTCATTTCTGGTTTAGCCAGCACACATCTCCACTCCAGTCTAGCCAGTTCGCATCTCCGCAAAGATTCGATGAATATACCCTAGCTGAAAAACATCTCCGCTTCGGACATATCCGCACATCTCCGATTTGGTCGAGTCCGGGCGTTATTGTGTGACCGTTCGACGCTTTCAAGAAAACAAACGCATCATTTTTGTCTCTGTATCCAACCTGTAAGCCAACGTTTGCACGGACGTAATAAAATCGCGGCGAGATTTTATCGCGCACTGGATTGTCAACTCTCGGTTTTAAGCAGAGCGTTGAGAATCGAACGCGCTGGGACGCACTCTCGTCCCAGCGACATTGACAAAACATACTTAACATACTGTTGGAGTTTCAACTCTCGGCGCTAAGCAGAGCGTTGAAAATCAATGTGGTCTAACCGTCCTGTAACTTTTATCTCTGACATTATTCCAGTCTCTGCATTATTCTGTCTCGGAATTGGAGTTTAACGCCAATTCGCTATTTTCATAAAAACGCTTATTGCTTACCTTCCTCGGGATGATCACACATGTTACTCATAAACAAATAACATCCGTTTTCAAAATCCTTGTAAATTTTTTTTTGTTGCACCATTTTTACAGCACACACATCCGTGTTATTCGACCTACAGAAATCGTCTCTATGAGAACAATAATTCAAAACGCTCTCATATTTTAAATGAGACCGTATAGTAAAATTTTTATCTTCACCAGGTATTTTAAAATGCAAGTTATTTGCTATAATCTCTTTTGTATAGAAAACTATTACTAAGTACAGAAAATAATATGCCATTTTAAATTCGACTCGCAGTGAAAGCAATTCCTATAAATTGGCTATCGAAAATGTATTAAGTACGCAATTAGGTTAAGTACCGATTTGTTAGAAAACTTTTAATTGAATTAACATGGTGGTTGACTTTTATTGTGTTTTGGAGTCATGGTCGATAATTAGAAACAAGATAAGCAACGCTGCTGTTCGTTTCGTCAAGTCTTCTTGTTGGTGTAGTTCGACCGAACTTTCCACCGACCGAGATCGATAGGGCTACCATCTTGCGTACTATCGCGACAACTCCCACCTGACCACCACTAGGCTCATTATTGCTCGCACTTAAAAATAGAAGCGCTCTCTCGCCCCGCCCTGTTGACCTTGAATAGAAGAATGAAAGACAAGACCGGCCGGCCGAGCGCACTGACGACGCACACCGAACGTGATGTATTGTTATTTTCAAACTGCTATCGTTATGTTACCTTCTTTTCATTCATCGTCTGAACTTTGCTCTACTTACAGTGTGTGACAACCACTACTACAATAATAAAACACAAGTTGTGGCCTGTTATATGGACTAACTTCAGTGTTGTATAATTCATTACAGTGTTCATGTAATAAACAATTTTAAATCCAAACGATCAAAAACAGTGAAATACCTACTACTGACTTATTAATGTTTATGTGTGGGTACTTGACCAAAACTTTACTTATTCATCAAATACATGAGTTTTAAAGTACTGGTCTATAATTTCGATACTAATCTGTAAGCACACTCGTGCAAGAGTGACCGTAGGCTCTTTTTGTCAAACAAGCTGTGTACGACGCGACCTCAGTTTTGATCCTGCTAACTGCAATAGTTTTAGTAATTTGTGAAGATGTGCAAATTGAAAATCTCTCCTTTATTGAACAAAATGTTATAAGTCCTGAGTTCAATAAAATGCCCCATTCACCTGATAACAAGTTTCAATCGGATACTGACCTACACAAAGCTTCTGGAACAAGCGGTAATTCGAGTGGCTCGACGCGCAAATCCAAACGTAAACAACCAGATTCGGAATGGTCGGAAGCAATTAATACATTGGCAATGGACTAGTATTATATTATCTGTGGCAATGGAGTTTAAGAATACCCTTAATGAATGGCGACGTGATTTGGATAGTAGCATTATTATGATATGTGACAACGTAACTTCAATAAAAGTCGAGCTATGAACAATTACACAGACCACAACGGAAATCAAAAATTATATTCAATCTCTGCGTTCCGAGCAGTCTCTAATAAAACAAAATGTCTCTAAACTAGACACTAAATATGATGATCTTAGAGATCAACCGTCTAATGAACTCGATTCGATTTGCCGGTGATGAACAGTGATACCTCAAAAAAAAATTGTCACTTTAGTTAACAGATTCATGAGCACACTGAATCTAAACATATGATATCACAACTTGTTCCTAAAATCGACTCCTTAAAACAAAGCGTATGGAAGACCTGGTTACACTTATGACCAATATTGGTTCTGCCATAAATTGCAATTTAAAGCAGAGCGACATAATATCAACACACCCGGTTCCACATGCCCACCGAGATATTGAAAAACCCAAGAATATTATTGTAAAACTGACCTCACGCATATTAGCGCTCATCGTTTTTTTTTTATAAGCGGCTCAATACTGAAAAACTAGGCTTATCGGGTACGTCATTTTCAATTTATTTGCACGAAAATCTCAATTAAAAAAAACAAAAGGTTATTTCGTGAGTGCCGAGATGCAGCAATGGCGAATAATTACCGGTTCTTATGGGTCAATCACCGAACCATCCTCGCTCGTGAGAAGGAGGGAGCAAAATTATTCGTAATTAGCTCTCCTGAAGATATTGCTAAGATCAAGCCCGGCCAGTCAACCCCCATTCCCGAGATTGCAAAAACCAAATGCATTAGATTTAAATTACCTAATGTTAGAAGTAGCGAATGTGACATCATATTGAATGGGGAAAAACTGGAATTTATTAATCAAACGGTTTTCCTAGGAATCACGCTAGACGAGAAATTACAATGGGGACCTCATATAACATCTCTTGCGGGGCGGCTAAGCTCGGCCGCTTATGCTGTTAGAAAGATAAGACAGTTAACAGATGTAGAAACCGCGCGATTGGTCTATTTTAGCTACTTCCACAGCATTATGTCGTATGGCATTTTACTGTGGGGTCGGGCTGCTGACATTGAATCCATCTTTATTTTACAAAAGAGAGCTGTCAGAGCCATTTATAATCTACGTCGCCGCGAATCTCTCAGGAAACTATTTAAAAGGATTAATATTATGACGGTACCTTGCCAATTCATTTATGAAAATATTATGTACGTAAGGAAAATTCCACATCTGTTTAATAAAATAAGTGATAGACATAATTTTAATACTAGAAATAAAGATAAACTAGATCAACCATTTTTTTGATTATCTAAAGTACATACATCTTTTATGGGGTACTGTGTTAAATGTTACAACAAAATACCTTGTGACATATTGCAATTAAATGAAAGAAAATTTAAAACTCATATTAAAAGTACACTTTGTAAACAAGCATATTACAAATTAGAGGATTATATCCAAGATAAGAGTGCTTGGAAACATGCTGGTCCTGCTCCATAGGACAATTTAGAATCAAGACAAAATCAAACAGGTTGCTAATTGAATTGTAAAATTTATAATTTTGTGTTATATGACATTGATTTTAAATTCTGTGATTACTTCCTCACACACTGACTTATTAATTTTAAAAAAATTAGGAAAATCGTCTACTTTTACAATGTTTGTAAATATGTGAGCACCATGTATGTATCACATAATTAAATTATCTGTCGTTGCTTCATTTTTAATTCTTTTTACCTATTGTGGTATAGTAATTTTATTCTAGGTGCATCGTCTTCACATATAATTATTTAACTAATGTACGTACTAATACAAACTATTGTAAAACATTTTAAAAGAGTAACGGTGGAGTTTCTTGCCCATTCTTCTCCATACGAAAACTACCTTTTGGAAGGGACGACTAGAATCAATTATATTAGTCTGTAAATTTTGACGTTCAAAAGTGCCATACATGGGCCTATTTGAAATAAATGATTTGACTTTGACTTTGCAGAATAAGCGTATCCGCGTAAAATTAATGAACTGTCTATATATATTTTTTGTAGTTTTTAGCGCATTAAGGCTTGTAATGTTATCTTTGTATTGTTTATATGTAATCAGTAATCAACAAATATCGAAATTATTCGTTGCCTCTCGCTGGTAATTTAATCTATAGTTTATGGAAAAATGCGTATGTTTATGTTTATATAGATTCAACTAAACATAATCAACTATTTAGAGTGTAATTTGCAAACTCTGTTTCCATAATTTCTACTTAATTGCTTCTTAATTGTGGCTTCAGGTTTAGGTTAATATTGTAGCGAACCAACTAATTATCTATGATTCTCACTGTTAGATATAACCTGACAACACTAGTTGGTCTAGGGCAGTTAGTCTATGGTTCAAGGAAAACAAGAGAATTTTGAATCTGAATGCAAAACACCTGTTATCTCGATTCTCGCCACAGTGTGCTTCTGAATAACACGTGTGTTCAGAATTTTAGTTGTTTGCTTGTGATATGGTGTTTATTGTGACTTGCGTTTGTGTTATTGTGCTTGTTTGCGTACGTTTATTGTCACCTGTTATCAGGTTTGTTTCTTTTAACATCAATCATCATTATCCATATTTTTGAATATGGATAAAAATAAACCCCCCGACCCTCCTGATCGTATCCCTACTACCCCCCTTCCCAGATTTTCCCTGTATAACTTGAGTCCCACTCCCAATCCATTAAGCCAGTTTGGAGATGTGGTCTGTAATCTGGAATCCAAAATCCTTCCTCGTAAACGTCCCGGTAATGAAGATAATGTATCCAATCGCCCTACTAAACAACAGAGAACTCAAATAGGCTGTGTCAGATACTCAGTCAAAGATAAAGGACCTTACATAGTTCATGTTTCCCGTCAAGAAGCCCAACCTAATTCTGGAACTACCCTACACCCTGTTACATTTGGGCGCTTCTTGTCAAATCAAAATTTCTCCAATATTATTGCAGTCAAGCGAATCAGTAGAAACCGTGTATCAGTTGAGTTTGTAGCCCCTCAGGATGCAAACGCTTTTATTTCAAATAAGATTTTAGGGACAAATTTATATGGGGATTTAATTCCGTCTTTTAACATAAACCGTATGGGTGTTGTGAGTGGTATCCCTACTGACTTCTCGGAAGAGGATCCTCTCATATTTAAAAGTTCCAGTAGGCTGTGGTCCAATTTTAAAAGTTAGGCGATTGAACAGAAAGTTTAACAAAGATGGTTTAATTGAATACAGGCCCACAGAAACTTGTGTCATCACATTTGATGGCCAAGTTTTTCCAAAAAGAATATTCTGTTTCTATACATCACTAACTGTACAGTATATCTACCCCACCATTCAATGCCGCAATGTGTTACCGATTCGGTCATGTAGAATCTCTCTGTCGTTCCAAACCCCGTTGTAGCTAGTGTGGCAATAATCACCCTGGTGATGGTTGTAGCATTGCTGAGAATGAAGCTTTCTGTGTGTTGTGCTCTGGAAGTCACTTTGAAAATAGCAGGGCCTGTCTGGAGTACAGCAGATAGAAGACAATTAAAACAATCATGTCTGAGAAAGTGAAGTCCTATTCAGAAGCAAGTAAAACCGTTCCAATTTCTACTCGTAGTTATGCAGACACTGCTAAATCACAATCTCAGTCATACCGCAAAACTGTATTTCTCAAGTCAAAGACCCATGCTCCCCTTTCTCTTTCTTATGATAAAACAGCTCACTAGCACTCCTCAATCTTCTCAGTCTAATGGCTGTGCTCTCAATAGTCAACTAACAGAATCTCCTGAAACTTTGTCTTCAATAATTGTACTTCTCAGTAAACTCCTGTTAACTTTAATGTCTTCATCAAATAAAACTCAATTACCGTCCAACGTTGCTACTTTACTTATTAACTCACTTTCATCCCACAATAATGGCTCGGTTGGTGTTCCTTCAATGGGTTGTGGGGAGCGTGTGGCATAAGAAACACGAGCTCACATTCCTTCTGAACAAATACAAACCTTTAGCTTGTTCCCTTGCTGAGACTTGGCTAGTTCCTAGTCTTAGTTTCCGTGTACCTTCCTTTAATATTCTCAGATGCGGCCGATCTGATGGCTATGGCGGGTCGGCTCTCTGCGTGAACAAGCGTGTACCACTTGTGGTTGTATCTCAGCCTCCTCTAGGTGATAATAATAATATTGTGGCTGGTAGGGTAGAGGGTATAACCCTTCTATCTATTTATATTGCACATCCTCATCAAAGTTTCCTTTCAATTTTAAAATGTACGTTGGAAAACATAAAAGGCCCTGTACTTATTATGGGGGACTTCAACTGCCATCACTTCAGATGGGGTTCTGATCGTTGCGACTCTTTTGGGGAAGGTTTAGTTGAAATCTAGGTGATCTGAACCTTTGTATATTAAACGATGGTTGCCCAACCCGTAGGTCTCTTCCTGGACAGAATATGAGTTGTGTTGACCTCACCTTCTGTTCACTGGATATTGCAGCGTCATGTCATAGGGAATGTACTAGTTTGTCACATGGAAGTGACCACTATCCAATTATAATTTCTTTGGCTGAAAAGACTAATTTAGAAAAATCAAGCCCTCCACTCTTGAGGTATAATTTATCTAACCCTGATTGGTCAAAGTATTCCTCATTATTGGAGGACAAGATCGATACACTTCCAAATTTAGTTCATAATTTTGATTCTCTTGGTACCCTCCATGTGTCAAACTGTTATAATAACCTCATTTCTGCCATATCAGCTAGTGCAGACTCATGCTTCCCTGTTAAAAACTCAGCACGTGGGAAGATTCCCCCTCCTCCATGGAGGGATCAGGAATGCACAACAGCTATTAGGGAAAGGGATGATGCTGAGATGGTGTACAACGAGGCGATGGTTAGCGATAACCTAATAGCATTTAATAGGACTCTCGCTAAATCTAAAAGGTTGCTGCGAAGGAAGAAACGTGCCGGTTGGGTTGACTTTTACGGTTCTCTGTCCCCCTCCACTCCTTTATCAGTTGTATGGAAGAAGATTAACCGTTTCAGATCCGACTGTTCCCCTTCAATTTCTTCTCCCATTCCCCGAGGGACTGCTGACAATTTCTTTGATAAACTGGCACCTCCGTATGTACCATCGGAAGCAGAATATAATCAGCCGCCTCTCATTTCTTCAGCGGATCCTTTTGATGCACCATTTTCTATGCAGGAGCTTAATAATTCTGTTTTAAAACATGTTCATGACTCTGCCCCCGGTATAGACGGTATTGTCTATTCCTTTATGTCACACGCAGGTCAAAGAGCAAAAAAATTTTTTTTATACATTTGCAATTTTTGTTACGCCAATGGCAGATCAGTGGAAAACTCAAATGATCATACCTATTTTAAAACCTGGTAAGCACGCTGATGACCCAAACAGTTTCAGACCAATCGCCTTGTCATCAGCCCTTGCAAAATTATTGGAACATTTAATAAAGAACCGACTAGAATTTATAGTGGAATCGAGAGACTTGCTTCCTAAAAAGAAGGGTGCTTTTTATCATGCAATACAGCCCAATGTTACACCCAAGCCTTGGTTCTATCCTTACAAGAAAATATCCAAGAAATTGATCACTATTCTTTGCCGTCTCCGTATAGGCCATTCTCCGGTTTTCTTTCACAAAATCCGGGTCAGAGACACATCGCTCTGCGTATGTGGGTTGGATGAAGGTACTTTGAAGCACATTTTTTTTAACTGCTCCAATAATAATCCAGCTCATGACTTATATAGTCATTTCCCTAAATTAAAGATGCCTGTCCCAACTAACTTTCCATTCCTACTAACACATTCTTCCCCAAAGCTCTTTGCGGCTTTGATGTTTTTTATCCGTGTCAATGAAATCAAATTATGATGATTTATAATATGTGGTTTGTGATCATTTATGTACATATGTAATAATATAACTAACAATATTTTTTATCTGTTTGTTTCAGTGTACTACTAATACCCGTCAACAAGTTTCACATTAAATTCAATAAGATAGTAGATTCGTTTTTTTTTTGTTTCCCTCCTTCGCACGTTTTCACACATCTGTCATTGGCAGAATTGTCGACATCGGCACCATTGCCATAGAGAAAAATAGTATAGAATACAACCTGTTACCTCAATATTATTACTAGACTCTGTGTATCGTTTAACTAACAAGTTTGTTATCCTGTGTTTGTGCATACGATTGTTCCGCTGTCGCTTGGACACTGTGTCATGTGAAATACAAGGACAATGTAAAATACACACCTATTACAACTGGATCGAGTTTCATTGAAATAAACATGGCGCCATAACGCGCTTAAAATATGTATGTTTTTTAATCTCAAGCGAACGCGGCAACTGTAAGTAGGTCTACTTTTGTATATTAGTTGTAGATTTAATTGTGGTTGTATTACTTACTAGCAAGTTTTAACTTTTATTTTAAAAAGTCCATCTAGATCTAAGCTGGCTCCCGCACCACCACCACCATCATCACCACCACCTGCTTTAACCTCCACGTCGCAGCAATGCGACGCGAAGGTTGTGGTCGAAGACGCATTGGTGAGCCCTGTTCCTGAAATTGCAACACTCCTTTCGCCGGGATGTTCGGTGCCTTCACCGATAATTTAATTCGCTTATGGATTTTTCTATTAATCTCTATAGGTACTTCAACACTGCTTTTGTTCGAGGTTTGAAGAATGTAGGGGTGGGGATAGCTCCGAGCACGAGACCCGCCTCACCGATGCAGCATCCACCTCGTCGCCCTCGTCAGAACCTGTTCAGTTATGGTAAGTACCTGTCGATTTTAGTTTGGTTTGGGGCTATGGACAAACTTCTGGTTTCTACCAGATTAGAAATCAATCTATCATTTGTTACAGGAAGCAAAGCAGGGTCTGACGAAAGCGACGACGAGGAGGCCGTGCTGTTTCCATCCATTCCTAGGGTGTTTAGGAGCATCATGCAGACACCCTTGGACCAGGAAGAGGAAGCTGTCGCTGATCCTGCGCCCGCCGGTGACCCAGCTCCCGCCGTAGCCCGTCCAATGGCGACGGACCAGCCTTGGAGGTGGTATGACTTTAAGTCGAGAGCGTTACCGGATTCTCCGATTCCACCTGAATCGAGACGGGAAACGTTTTCCGAAAGTAATGTTGGTCCGACAACTCCACGTGACGACCCGTATGACATTTTCGTTGACATTTGGCATCGGAAAATTATGGAGCACATTGCCTCGGAGACCAATAAGTATGCTCAGCAGTTAGCAACCCAGATGCTCAATAATCACACTCTGAGTCCCAGAAGCCGCATCTGCAGGTGGTATGACACCACGGTCGATGAGTTATATGTTTATTTTAGCCTTATTCTGGCGATGGGGATTGTGATTAAGTCCCGATTGGAGGAGTACTGGACTGCCTCCCCTGACGTATTTTATACTCCCGGTTTTAGCGCATACATGTCTATCGACCGTTTTGTACTCCTGTCTAAATGTTTACATTTTAATGACAAAGCCATGTGTGCGCCAGAACTGGACACCTCCGAAGCCAAACTTTTTAAGATACGGCTAGTGCTGTCACATCTGAACATGAAATTTCAGTCATTGTATACTCCGGCGCAGAACATTGCACTATACGAGAGTCTTTTGATGTGGAAGGGCTGGCTGGAAATCAGCCAGCTTATTCCAAATAAAGCTGCAAGTAGAGGCATCAAGACCTATGACATTTGTGGATCTCAAACCGGCTACTTATGGCGGTTGGAGATTCACGTTTATAAAAAATCTCCACCGCAGCAGTACGAAGATCCATTAGAGGCATCTACGCCGTCAATTGTGTTGCGGTTGATCCAAGGTCTGGAGCACAAAGGGTACACAATGTGTATGGATAATTTCTTCAACTCGCCATGTCTCGCTCGACACCTAAGTCCTTGGGCTTTGACTGTGTAGGAACCCTGCGGACCGATCGTAAGTTTGTTCCGCAGGTCCTGCACAGTCTCACCAAGCAGAACATGCTCCCAGGTGAGATCACTGGTCTTACTTCAGCACGCGTAGCATGACCACCGTAGAAATGGGTTTTGTCGACAGAAGAATAAATAAAATGACAGATAAACAATCTGTCACTCTGTCTATTCTTCCGTCGACAAAACCCG
Source organism: Omphaloscelis lunosa (assembly GCA_916610215.1). NCBI lineage: Eukaryota > Metazoa > Arthropoda > Insecta > Lepidoptera > Noctuidae > Omphaloscelis > Omphaloscelis lunosa. Next base: position 8,870,607 of record OU744270.1, read on the forward strand.
TAGAAAACACGTTTCTACGGTGGTCATGCTAGGGACGTCGATGTCATGGTATGGAGAGATAATAACAGGGTTGCTATGATCTCTACATACCATGGCAACGCTCAGCAAACAGTCCGAGGCTTCACCAAACCCATCCTGATATTGGATTACAATATCATGATGGGTGGTGTAGATAAAAAAGACCAGCTGCTGGCAATGTATCCGGTCGAACGGAAACGAACAAGGGTTTGGTACAAAAAATTGTTCAGGAGACTTCTGAACGTTTCTGTATTAAATTCTTTCATCATTCATACGCACACTTCTTCTCTTACTCATCGAAATTTCCGTATTGCTCTAGTGAAATCACTTTTTTCTAACCATCGTGCCTCCCCTCCGCTTCTGCCTGCAACCACACTGAACCAGCGCAAGCATATCGACCTCACTTACCACCTTAACGAGCTCCCGTATGGGAACACCGGACGCCGCCAACGGCGTAGGTGCGCTGTTTGCAAAAAACGGGTGCAAACGTTCTGTGTTGGTTGCGACAAAACTGTATGTATGGCTCCCTGTTTACTCACCGTCCATAAATAATTTTATATTTTTTGTAATATATATTTATAAATATGTATTTCCTTGTACGTATCTATGTTTTTTTTTTTAATCACAGCCATGTTCGTTTCATTGACCTTGCGAATAGTGATGTTGTTCATCCAACATTGTATCTTTTGTTGTACATTTCATCGTACATCATAGAAGTGAAAACTTTTTTAGGCACGTTGAGCGATTTTTGGTCGTAACCTTGTGGATTCGCGTAACCGCGCGCCGTAGTGATCTACTATAGAATATAGATGTTCTACTATAGAGACGATGTTCTTTCGACTGTCCCGATGACTGCCTATTTTTTTGTACACACGGCTACACATCAAGCTATACATTTCCAGTTTATGCTAATCTCGCATTTTAAAGGATTTCTGCAGAATGCGAGGACCACTTATACTGGAAATGTATAGCTTGTGTAGCCGTGTGTACATCTAAAGACATTTTCAACACTTATTTGTATTTTTTCACACCACAGGCACATAGCAATATACTTCTAAGGAAAGCTTACAACATTTTTACAATAAATTAGTTCTCTTTGGAGGAAAATAAAAATCCAACATGTTTTGTTTGTATTTTTATTTTGTTCTTTTAAAAATTAAGATCGGCAGGTATTCACTTTATCCGCTTCAGATAAGGAGACACGAAGACACTGCAATCTATTTCGATATTCGAAGTTGAGGCAGCTAGGCAGCACTATTTGTCTGCTACACATGCACATCACACGCACACTTGTGTAATTTGTTTTTGACCTTGCCCTACTATCTACATTATCCATCTAACGTATAATATATCTATGTAATGTATGTATCTATGTGCATAATATATCAATATGGATGTAACGATTCGAATGCCGATATATCGGCCGATACAATTGGCATTGCCGATTATATACCACCGATATCGAACAGTCGCGCACCATTGTCGTCCCATTCCAGGGACTGGCGGGAGAGCCGCGAAGCGCATGCTTAGCGAGATGGCAACACGGCAAACGACAGAATTGCTGAGCGATGTAATGTTTCGTGCCTGTTTCACGTCACCGTTATTCCTGATCTCCAAAAATTGCATTACGTAATACTTGAACGCTCCCTAAGCAGCAACAAACAAACGCCCGTTCATTTGATTTATTATCTACTAAGCTATCGGTATCGTTTCGAGCAATTTATATATCGTTACATCCCTACTAATAAATATAAATACCTTCTGGTCGTTATGAATGAATAGTAGGTACAGCTGATAATAGGTATCTATCCACTCACACACACGGCTGCGCACTGCGTCTCACAATCATTTTCTTTTGTCGAACAGAGATAGCAATATTCCGAACGAATGTTGCACTTGCCTCGAATTGTAGTTGCGCACGTTAGACTACTGTTACATAAAACATATCAAGCTTATAGGTTTTTTAACTATTGTATGCACACTAGAATATGACCTCAAATGAAAGAAAAAAACTACACTCACACACATTTGAAAGGTTTTTCATCAGTGTGTATACGAATACTTTTTTTAATGACCATTTCGACGGAAACTACACTGACATAAATATCACATTTACAAGGTTTATCACCAGTGTTTATTCGAATATGATTTGTTAAATTACCCTTGTCACCAAAACTACGCCTTCAAACATCACAATTAAAAGGTTTTTTACTAGTGTGTAAACGAATATGCGTTGTTAAATTACTCTTCTGATTAAAACTACGCTGACATACATCACACTTGTAAGGTTTTTCACCAGTGTGTATAAGAATATGTTTAGTTAAAATACCCTTTTCATGAAAACTACGCTGACATAAATCACACTTATACGGTTTCTCACCCGTATGGTTACGAATATGTTTTGTTAAATAAACTTTTCGACTAAAACTACGTTGACATACATTACATTTATAAGGTTTTTCACCTGTGTGTATACGGATATGTTTTCTTAAATTACTATTTCGACTATAACTACGTTGACATACACCACACTTGTAAGGTTTTTCACCAGTGTGTATACGAATATGGTATGTTAAATTATTCTTTTGATTAAAACTACGCTGACATACATCACACTTGTAAGGTTTTTCACCAGTGTGTATACGAATATGGTATGTTAAATGACTGTTGCGACTAAAACTACGTTGACATACATCACATTTGTAAGGCTTATTGAAATAAGTGCCAGGTTTGGACGTACGTTGTTGAGTTGTCCGGATAACTTTCGAGTCTGATTTTTCTTTTGTCGTTTGCTCGGCTGTTACTGAATCTTCTAGTTTTGTTCTTCGTGTTTCTAGTTTTGGTTTTTTCGCAACGGTCGCCCCTATGAATATTAATCTGGTAAGCACAATGTTGGAAGAAGATTGACATGCTGATTCACACTAGGATCGAAAAGTAGGATTGTCTGGTGACATTTAATAATGTTATTCAAGAAATCATAATTATTAAGTATTTTTATATGCCATAATTAAATTGAAATCGAAACATCAGCAACGAAAATTGAGGTTATAAATTACTTTTAATTTAAACTATAAGACTGACAAGGTAGTCATCGTTAGTTACTAATAGACCGCCTAGGCAGTCAACGCCAATGACTATTAGAGCAACGAGGCAGTCAATGCTAGAAACTATTGGACCAACGAGGCAATCAACGCTAGTAACTATTAGACCAACGAGGCAGTCAATGCTAGTAACTATATGACCGACGAAGCAGTCAACGCTTATAGCTACTAGAACGACAAGGCAGTGAACGCTTATAGTTACTAGACCGACGAGGAAGTCAACGGTAATAGCAACTAGACCAACGAGGCAGTCAACGTTAGTAACTATAAGACCGACGAGGCAGTCAACGCTAGTAACTATTAGACCAACGAGATAGTCAACGATAGTAACTATAAGACCGACGAGGCAGTCAACGCTAGTAACTATTAGACCAACGAGACAGTCAACGATAGTAACTATAAGACCGACGAGGCAGTCAACGCTAGTAACTATTAGACCAACGAGACAGTCAACGATAGTAACTATAAGACCGACGAGGCAGTCAACGCTAGTAACTATTAGACCAACGAAACAGTCAACGATAGTAACTATTAGACCAACGAGGCAGTCAACGCTAGTAACTATTAGACCAACGAGGCCGTCAACGATAGTAACTATAAGACCGACGAGGCAGTCAACGCTTATAGCTACTAGACCGACGAGGCAGTCTACACCAATGACTATTAGACCAACGAGGCAGTCAATGCGAGTAACTATAAGACCGACGAGGCAGTCAACTCTAATGACTATAAGACCGACAAGGCAGTCATCGTTAGTTACTATTAGACCGCCGAGGCAGTAAACGCTTATAGCTACTAGACCGACGAGGCAGACAACGGTTATAGTTACTAGACCGACGAGGCAGTCAACGCTAATAGCTACTAGACCGACGAGGCAGTCAACGATAGTAACTATAAGACCGACGAGGCAGTCAACGCTAATAGCTTCTAGACCGACGAGGCAGTCAACGCTAATAGCTTCTAGACCGACGAGGCAGTCATCGCTAGTAACTATTAAACCAACGAGGCAGTCGAACGATAGTAACTATAAGACCAACGAGGCAATCAACGTAAATAACAATTAGACCGAAGAGGCAGTCAACGCTAATAACTATTAGACCAACGAGGCAGTCAATGCTAGTAGCAATTAGTCCAACGAGGCAGTCAACGCTAATGACTGTAAGACCAACGATAGTAACTTTAAGACCAACGAGGCAGTCAACGTAAATAAAAATTAGACCGAGGAGGCAGTCAACGCTAATAACTATAAGACCAACGAGGCAGTCAATGCTAGTAACTGTAAGACCAACGAGGCAGTCAACGCTTATAGCTACTAGACCAACGAGGCAGTCAACGCTAGTTACTATTAGACCAACGAGGCAGTCAACGTTAGTAACAATAAGACCGACGAGGCAGTCAACGCTTATTGCTACTAGACCGACGAGGCAGTCAACACCAATGACTATTAGACCAACGAGGCAGGCAATGCTAGTTACTTTTAGACCAAAGAAGCAGTCAACGCTAATAACTATAAGACCAACGAGGCAGTCAACGCTAGTAACTATTAGACCAACGAAGCAGTAAACGTTAGTAACAATAAGACCGACGAGGCAGTCAACGCTAATAGCTACTAGACCGACGAGGCAGTCAACACCAATGACTATTAGACCAACGAGGCAGGCAATGCTAGTTACTTTTAGACCAAAGAAGCAGTCAACGCTAATAACTATAAGACCAACGAGGCAGTCAACGCTAGTAACTATTAGACCAACGAGGCAGTAAACGTTAGTAACAATAAGACCGACAAGGCAGTCATCGTTAGTTACTATTAGACCGCCGAGGCAGTAAACGCTTATAGCTACTAGACCGACGAGGCAGTCAACGCTTATAGTTACTAGACCGACGAGGCAGTCAACGCTAATAGCTACTAGACCGACGAGGCAGTCAACGATAGTAACTATAAGACCGACGAGGCAGTCAACGCTAATAGCTTCTAGACCGACGAGGCAGTCAACGCTAATAGCTTCTAGACCGACGAGGCAGTCATCGCTAGTAACTATTAAACCAACGAGGCAGTCAACGATAGTAACTATAAGACCAACGAGGCAATCAACGTAAATAACAATTAGACCGACGAGGCAGTCAACGCTAATAACTATTAGACCAACGAGGCAGTCAATGCTAGTAGCAATTAGTCCAACGAGGCAGTCAGCGCTAATAACTGTAAGACCAACGATAGTAACTTTAAGACCAACGAGGCAGTCAACGTAAATAAAAATTAGACCGACGAGGCAGTCAACGCTAATAACTATAAGACCAACGAGGCAGTCAATGCTAGTAACTGTAAGACCAACGAGGCAGTCAACGCTTATAGCTACTAGACCAACGAGGCAGTCAACGCTAGTAACTATTAGACCAACGAGGCAGTCAACGTTAGTAACAATTAGACCGACGAGGCAGTCAACGCTTATAACTACTAGACCGACGAGGCAGTCAACACCAATGACTATTAGACCAACGAGTCAGTCAATGCTAGTTACTTTAAGACCAAAGAGGTAGTTAATACAAGTAACTATTAAACCAACGAGGCAGTCACTATAAGACCGAAGAGGCAGTCAACGCTTATAACTATAAGACCAACGAGGCAGTCATCGTTAGTTACTATTAGACCGCCGAGGCAGTCAACGATAGTAACTATAAGACCGACAAGGCAGTCATCGTTAGTTACTATTAGACCGCCGAGGCAGTCAACGATAGTAACTATAAGACCGACGAGGCAGTCAACGCTCATAACTATAAGACCAACGAGGCAGTCAATGCTATTAATTATTAGACCAACGAGGCAATCAACGTTAGTAACTGTAAGACCGACGAGGCAGTCAACGCTTATAGCTACTAGACCGACGAGGCAGTCAACACCAATGACTATTAGACCGACGAGGCAGTCAACGTTAGTAACTATAAGACCGTAGAGGCAGTCAACGCTACTAACTAAAAGACCAACGAGGCAGTCAATGCTAGTAATTATTAGACCAACGAGGCAGTCAACGTTAGTAACTGTAAGACCGACGAGGCAGTCAACGCTTATAGCTACTAGACCAACGAGGCAGTCAACGCTAGTTACTATTAGACCAACGAGGCAGTCAACGTTAGTAACAATAAGACCGACGAGGCAGTCAACGCTTATTGCTACTAGACCGACGAGGCAGTCAACACCAATGACTATTAGACCAACGAGGCAGGCAATGCTAGTTACTTTAAGACAAAAGAAGCAGTCAACGCTAATAACTATAAGACCAACGAGGCAGTCAACGCTAGTAACTATTAGACCAACGAGGCAGTAAACGTTAGTAACAATAAGACCGACGAGGCAGTCAACGCTAATAGCTACTAGACCGACGAGGCATTCATCGCTAGAAACTATTAAACCAACGAGGCAGTCAACGTTAGTAACTATAAGACCGTAGAGGCAATCAACGCTTATTGCTACTAGACCGACGAGGCAGTCAATGCTAGTAACTATTAGACCAACGAGGCAGTCAACGTTAGTAACTATAAGACCGACGAGGCAGTCATCGCTAGTAACTATTCAACCAACGAGGCAGTCAACGTAAATAACAATTAGACCGACGAGGCAGTCAACGCTTATAACTATTAGACCGCCGAGGCAGTCAACGATAGCAACAATAAGACCGAAGAGGCAGTCAACGCTAATAACTATAAGACCAACGAGGCAGTCATCGTTAGTTTCTATTAGACCGCCGAGGCAGTCAACGATAGTAACTATAAGACCGTAGAGGCAGTCAACGCTTATTGCTACTAGACCGACGAGGCAGTCAACACCAATGATTATTAGACCAACGAGGCAGTCAATGCTAGTAACTATTACACCAACGAGGCAGTCAACGATAGTAACGATAAGACCAACGAGGCAGTCAACGTAAATAACAATTAGACCGACGAGGCAGTCAACGCTTATAACTATTAGACCGCCGAGGCAGTCAACGATAGCAACAATAAGACCGAAGAGGCAGTCAACGCTAATAACTATAAGACCAACGAGGCAGTCATCGTTAGTTTCTATTAGACCGCCGAGGCAGTCAACGCTTATAACTATAAGACCGACGAGGCAGTCAACGCTAATAACTATAAGACCAACGAGGCAGTCAATGCTAGTAACTATAAGACCGACGAGGCAGTCAAAACCAATGACTATTAGACCAACGAGGCAGTCAATGCTAGTATCTATAAGACCGACGAGGCAGTCAACGCTTGTAGCTACTAGACCGGCGAGGCAGTCAACGCTAGTTACTTTTAGACCAAAGAGGCAGTCAACGCTAATAACTATATGACCAACGAGGCAGTCAACGCTAGTAACTATTAGACCAACGAGGCAGTCAACGTTAGTAACAATAAGACCGACGAGGCAGTCAACGCTTATAACTATAAGACCGACGAGGCAGTCAACGCTTGTAGCTACTAGACCGGCGAGGCAGTCAACGCTAGTTACTTTTAGACCAAAGAGGCAGTCAACGCTAATAACTATATGACCAACGAGGCAGTCAACGCTAGTAACTATTAGACCAACGAGGCAGTCAACGTTAGTAACAATAAGACCGACGAGGCAGTCAACGCTTATAACTATTAGACCGACGAGGCAGTCAACGCTTATAACTATTAGACCAACGAGGCAGTCAACGATAGTAACTATAAGACCAACGAGGCAATCAACGTAAATAACAATTAGACCGACGAGGCAGTCAACGCTAATAACTATAAGACCAACGAGGCAGTCAACGTAAATAACAATTAAACCGACGAGGCAGTCAACGCTTCTAACTAAAAGACCAACGAGGCAGTCAATGCTTGTAATTATTAGACCAACGAGGCAGTCAACGGTAGTAACTATAAGACCAACGAGGCAATCAACGTAAATAACAATTAGACCGACGAGGCAGTCAACGCTAATAACTATAAGACCAACGAGGCAGTCAACGTTAGTAACTATAAGACCGACGAGGCAGTCAAAACCAATGACTATTAGACCAACGAGGCAGTCAATGCTAGTATCTATAGGACCGACGAGGCAGTCAACGCTTGTAGCTACTAGACCGACGAGGCAGTCAACACCAATGACCATTAGACCAACGAGGCAGTCAATGCTAGTAACTATTACACCAACGAGGCAGTCAACGCTAGTAACTATTAGACCAACGCGGCAGTCAACGTTAGTAACTATAAGACCGTAGAGGCAGTCAACGCTTATTGCTACTAGACCGACGAGACAGTCAACACCAATGATTATTAGACCAACGAGGCAGTCAACGCTAGTAACTATTACACCAACGAGGCAGTCAACGATAGTAACGATAAGACCAACGAGGCAGTCAACGTTAATAACAATTAGACCGACGAGGCAGTCAACGCTTATAACTATTAGACCGCCGAGGCAGTCAACGATAGCAACAATAAGACCGAAGAGGCAGTCAACGCTAATAACTATAAGACCAACGAGGCAGTCAACGTTAGTAACTATAAGACCGACGAGGCAGTCAAAACCAATGACTATTAGACCAACGAGGCAGTCAATGCTAGTATCTATAAGACCGACGAGGCAGTCAACGCTTATAGCTACTAGACCGACGAGGCAGTCAACACCAATGACTATTAGACCAACGAGGCAGTCAATGCTAGTAACTATTACACCAACGAGGCAGTCAACGCTAGTAACTATTAGACCAACGCGGCAGTCAACGTTAGTAACTATAAGACCGTAGAGGCAGTCAACGCTTATTGCTACTAGACCGACGAGGCAGTCAACACCAATGATTATTAGACCAACGAGGCAGTCAATGCTAGTAACTATTACACCAACGAGGCAGTCAACGGTAGTAACGATAAGACCAACGAGGCAGTCAACGATAGCAACAATAAGACCGAAGAGGCAGTCAACGCTAATAACTATAAGACCAACGAGGCAGTCATCGTTAGTTACTATTAGACCGCCGAGGCAGTCAACGATAGTAACTATAAGACCGACGAGGCAGTCAACGCTAATAACTATAAGACCAACGAGGCAGTCAACGTCAGTTACTTTAAGACCGACGAGGCAGTCAACGCTTATAACTATAAGACCAACGAGTCAGTCAATGCTAGTAATTATTAGACCAACGAGGCAGTCAACGTTGGTAACTATAAGACCGACAAGGCAATCAACGCTTATAGCTACTAGACCGACGAGGCAGTCAACACCAATGACTATTAGACCGCCGAGGCAGTCAACGATAGCAACAATAAGACCGAAGAGGCAGTCAACGCTAATAAACATAAGACCAACGAGGCAGTCATCGTTAGTTTCTATTAGACCGCCGAGGCAGTCAACGATAGTAACTATAAGACCGACGAGCCAGTCAACGCTAATAACTATAAGACCAACGAGGCAGTCAACGTCAGTTACTTTAAGACCGACGAGGCAGTCAACGCTTATAACTATAAGACCAACGAGGCAGTCAATGCTAGTAATTATTAGACCAACGAGGCAGTCAACGTTGGTAACTATAAGACCGACAAGGCAATCAACGCTTATAGCTACTAGACCGACGAGGCAGTCAACACCAATGACTATTAGACCAACGAGGCAGTCAATGCTAGTAACTATTAGACCAACGAGGCAGTCTACACCAATGACTATTAGACCAACGAGGCAGTCAATGCGAGTAACTATAAGAACGACGAGGCAGTCAACTCTAATGACTATAAGACCGACAAGGCAGTCATCGTTAGTTACTATTAGACCGCCGAGGCAGTAAACGCTTATAGCTACTAGACCGACGAGGCAGTCAACGCTAATAGCTTCTAGACCGACGAGGCAGTCAACGCTAATAGCTTCTAGACCGACGAGGCAGTCATCGCTAGTAACTATTAAACCAACGAGGCAGTCAACGATAGTAACTATAAGACCAACGAGGCAATCAACGTAAATAACAATTAGACCGACGAGGCAGTCAACGCTAATAACTATTAGACCAACGAGGCAGTCAATGCTAGTAGCAATTAGTCCAACGAGGCAGTCAACGCTAATGACTGTAAGACCAACGAGGCAGTCAATGCTAGTAACTGTAAGACCAACGAGGCAGTCAACGCTTATAGCTACTAGACCAACGAGGCAGTCAACGCTTATTGCTACTAGACCGACGAGGCAGTCATCGCTAGTAACTATTAAACCAACGAGGCAGTCAACGATAGTAACTATAAGACCGACGAGCCAGTCAACGCTAATAACTATAAGACCAACGAGGCAGTCAACGTCAGTTACTTTAAGACCGACGAGGCAGTCAACGCTTATAACTATAAGACCAACGAGGCAGTCAATGCTAGTAATTATTAGACCAACGAGGCAGTCAACGTTGGTAACTATAAGACCGACAAGGCAATCAACGCTTATAGCTACTAGACCGACGAGGCAGTCAACACCAATGACTATTAGACCAACGAGGCAGTCAATGCTAGTAACTATTAGACCAACGAGGCAGTCTACACCAATGACTATTAGACCAACGAGGCAGTCAATGCGAGTAACTATAAGAACGACGAGGCAGTCAACTCTAATGACTATAAGACCGACAAGGCAGTCATCGTTAGTTACTATTAGACCGCCGAGGCAGTAAACGCTTATAGCTACTAGACCGACGAGGCAGTCAACGCTAATAGCTTCTAGACCGACGAGGCAGTCAACGCTAATAGCTTCTAGACCGACGAGGCAGTCATCGCTAGTAACTATTAAACCAACGAGGCAGTCAACGATAGTAACTATAAGACCAACGAGGCAATCAACGTAAATAACAATTAGACCGACGAGGCAGTCAACGCTAATAACTATTAGACCAACGAGGCAGTCAATGCTAGTAGCAATTAGTCCAACGAGGCAGTCAACGCTAATGACTGTAAGACCAACGAGGCAGTCAATGCTAGTAACTGTAAGACCAACGAGGCAGTCAACGCTTATAGCTACTAGACCAACGAGGCAGTCAACGCTAGTTACTATTAAACCAACGAGGCAGTCAACGTTAGTAACAATAAGACCGACGAGGCAGTCAACGCTTATTGCTACTAGACCGACGAGGCAGTCATCGCTAGTAACTATTAAACCAACGAGGCAGTCAACGATAGTAACTATAAGACCAACGAGGCAATCAACGTAAATAACAATTAGACCGACGAGGCAGTCAACGCTTATAACTATTAGACCAACGAGGCAGTCAACGCTAGTAACTATTAGACCAACGAGGCAGTCAATGCTAGTATCTATAAGACCGACGAGGCAGTCAACGCTTGTAGCTACTAGACCGACGAGGCAGTCAACGCTTATAACTATTAGACCGCCGAGGCAGTCAACGCTTATAACTATTAGACCGCCGAGGCAGTCAACGATAGCAACAATAAGACCGAAGAGGCAGTCAACGCTAATAAACATAAGACCAACGAGGCAGTCATCGTTAGTTTCTATTAGACCGCCGAGGCAGTCAACGATAGTAACTATAAGACCGACGAGCCAGTCAACGCTAATAACTATAAGACCAACGAGGCAGTCAACGTCAGTTACTTTAAGACCGACGAGGCAGTCAACGCTTATAACTATAAGACCAACGAGGCAGTCAATGCTAGTAATTATTAGACCAACGAGGCAGTCAACGTTGGTAACTATAAGACCGACAAGGCAATCAACGCTTATAGCTACTAGACCGACGAGGCAGTCAACACCAATGACTATTAGACCAACGAGGCAGTCAATGCTAGTAACTATTAGACCAACGAGGCAGTCTACACCAATGACTATTAGACCAACGAGGCAGTCAATGCGAGTAACTATAAGAACGACGAGGCAGTCAACTCTAATGACTATAAGACCGACAAGGCAGTCATCGTTAGTTACTATTAGACCGCCGAGGCAGTAAACGCTTATAGCTACTAGACCGACGAGGCAGTCAACGCTAATAGCTTCTAGACCGACGAGGCAGTCAACGCTAATAGCTTCTAGACCGACGAGGCAGTCATCGCTAGTAACTATTAAACCAACGAGGCAGTCAACGATAGTAACTATAAGACCAACGAGGCAATCAACGTAAATAACAATTAGACCGACGAGGCAGTCAACGCTAATAACTATTAGACCAACGAGGCAGTCAATGCTAGTAGCAATTAGTCCAACGAGGCAGTCAACGCTAATGACTGTAAGACCAACGAGGCAGTCAATGCTAGTAACTGTAAGACCAACGAGGCAGTCAACGCTTATAGCTACTAGACCAACGAGGCAGTCAACGCTAGTTACTATTAAACCAACGAGGCAGTCAACGTTAGTAACAATAAGACCGACGAGGCAGTCAACGCTTATTGCTACTAGACCGACGAGGCAGTCAACACCAATGACTATTAGACCAACGAGGCAGGCAATGCTTGTTACTTTTAGACCAAAGAAGCAGTTAACGCTAATAACTATAAGACCAACGAGGCAGTCAACGCTAGTAACTATTAGACCAACGAGGCAGTAAACGTTAGTAACAATAAGACCGACGAGGCAGTCAACGCTAATAGCTACTAGACCGACGAGGCAGTCAACACCAATGACTATTAGACCAACGAGGCAGTCAATGCTAGTAACTATTAGACCAACGAGGCAGTCAACGCTAGTAACTATTAGACCAACGAGGCAGTCAATGTAAGTTACTATAAGACCGACAAGGCAGTCAACGCTAGTAACTATTAGACCAACGAGGCAGTCAACGTTAGTTACTATAAGACCGACGAGGCAGTCAACGCTTATAGCTACTAGACCGACGAGGCAGTCAACGCTTATAGTTACTAGACCGACGAGGCAGTCAACGCTAATAGCTACTAGACCGACGAGGCAGTCAACCATAGTAACTATAAGACCGACGAGGCAGTCAACGCTAATAGCTTCTAGACCGACGAGGCAGTCATCGCTAGTAACTATTAAACCAACGAGGCAGTCAACGATAGTAACTATAAGACCAACGAGGCAATCAACGTAAATAACAATTAGACCGACGAGGCAGTCAACGCTAATAACTATTAGACCAACGAGGCAGTCAATGCTAGTAGCAATTAGTCCAACGAGGCAGTCAACGCTAATAACTGTAAGACCAACGAGGCAGTCAATGCTAGTAATTATTAGACCAACGAGGCAGTCAACGTTAGTAACTGTAAGACCAACGAGGCAGTCAACGCTTAATTACTAGCTTTTATTTGATGCCTATAATGTTGTTTTTTTTAAAACCTACTCCTCCTTTTTTTTGTATTTTCAGATAAATAATAAAATAAAAAAATAAAATTTAAAAGGCAAAAAAAAATAAAAAAAACACCACTCAAAAAAAAAAAAACAAAATAAAACAAATAACAAAACAAAAAAAAAAACAAAACAAATATTACTCCACACTCTACACTCAAATATTACACTCCCACAATTAAGACGAATCTAACGACACCTCATGTTAAAATCCATCAAGCCGTTTAGGCTACAGATGGTGCCTAAGAAATAGACATACATACATACATACTCGAAAAACATTACCGCCCTTCTGGGACAGTCGGGTAAAAAGCATAGAACTAAATAAGTAGGTAGGAATAACAATTTGCTTTACAAGAAAACTACACACGATCTGTCTACAGACACAATTAACGCGTACCGTGAAATATTCCAACATGGCAAGCCCCAAGGGGAACTTTGACCGAAAAACCATTTATAAGAATATCTTGGATATACAAATATCTTAATATTATGGCAACATTGATTGACTTAGATGGAAAATAGGTTATATGTATGGCAATACTAACTATCGTGTTTGTTGCTAACTTCGCTTATTAGGTTGTTAGAACTCGTCGAATAAGGTGCGTGTATTTGCGGGCAAATTTTAGTGCAAGGTCAGGTGAACATTGCCTAGTCATATTAGTAAAAAACTTTACACAGTGTCGTTTACATTCCTAAAGTAAACGCCATCATTACCAAAATGGTTTTTATGTCATCTGCGTAAAGGCCATATTTGCGCCAAAAAAATCAATGTGGGCAAACTTTGCTAAAAGGCCACTTAACTCCATTAATTTTACGCCGCCAGCCGTTCTGCACATATTTAATCACTGTTTTTAAAATGTCGTCCTTACAAGTTCCTGTTATTATATCGCTAAAAGCTAGTGGGGCAACGTTAGCATCTCAGAAATTGAGGAAAGATAGGTCATTTTGTCCTTCCATTCTACATATCAGAAGATCTGATGGAGACAATTAAGAAGTATAAAGATGATGACAAATTCGCTGTATATGTATATTGTATAATGTAGTATGGGGGGCTAAGAACAGATCCTTGAGGTAACCCTCTCCAGACTGTTCTTTGTTTAGAGTCAGCACCAGGGATTCTTAATTGAATGATGAGGTTGGTAAGGATGCTACCAATGATACGGCATATCCTAGCCGAGATTCTCAGCTCGTGCAGCTTTTGCCTGAGAACAGGGAGGAGAACCGAATCATAGGCTGCCGATATGTCCAGAAAAACAGCAATAACCGACACGTTCCTGCTGAGGGCCAGCCGGACCGCTGACGTGAGGATACCCACACTATCAGCAGTGCCCAGACCTTTCCTAAAGCCCTTGACACGGGATAGAACAGTCTTTAATTCTTCCAAGCTGAATGGCATGTTCATTGGATCGTTAGTGTTGTCTACATCATCGATGCCAACACAACTCTGCTCTACACCTGGAACATAAGCTGGAGCGATTTTGGAAAAAAACTGGTAACCCATTTTTTTTTTGCGTGGGAAATTATGTACCCTAATTGCGTAACTTATTTTCGTAAACAATTTTCATTTTGACAGTTCAACAACCAGCAGATTTTTTTTCCAACTTATGAAGCAATGGGTTAACAATCTGTTTCAAATTGAAACAAATTCTGATTGTATTGTATTACGCAATTAGGGCACAGGTCTTCTGAGAGGTTGCTCGAGGAGGTAGGTGCTAAAATGCTCCTAAAAGTTTTAGTTTTCGCCATACCACCAAAACCGGAGTGGATGAACTCGGCGAACTGCAATACTTTGACCAACCCTCGCGTTTCTTTTTGTTAAGAACTTTCCTGGACTAATATTCGCTTGAAAGCGATGAGCCTATCAATGTTTATATCACAGCTATCAGTCTCTTCGGCCTCATTCCCTGCCCTGACCATGTCAGTGCATTCCCTATCCCACCATGGCGGAGAAGGAATTTTATCGGATTGGACAGTTTTTGGAAGGAAAACAGGCATAGCTGCTGTAGAAGAGATGGTGGAGGAAAAAGACAAAAACATTCCTGGGCAGTAAATCTATTTTTTTTTTTAAATATAAGTCCCAGTCTGCTGAGTTTAGCCGGTATTTTAAAAGGGGAGGGGAAACTTTAATGGGAACATTATTAGATGGGAATTCAACCATGATGGGGTAGTGATCCCTTCCATAAGTCATATCCAAACGACGCCAAATGTTGAGGTTACTCTGCCCTGGAGCAGACCTGCGTGTGGCACTGCCGTCGTTGATGACACAGAGATCAAAATCATCCAATGTATCCAGAAAGCCAATGCCAAAGTTATCACAAGTATCTGATCTCCAACGACAATGGTGACAATTAAATCACCCATTAAAAGTATTGGGCCGCTAACACTGCATAACACATTTCTAATTAACGAAAGATATTCGAGTTGTGAGTGCGCATTAAAAAAAGAAAAAATATTTATATCCTGCACGCTTAGCATGATGACAATAGAAACGGGTTTTGTCGACGGAATAACAGACAAAATGACAGATAAACAATCACAATCTGTCATTTTGTCTATTCTTCCGTCGACAAAACCCGTAGAAACCTCGTTTCTATGGTTGTCATGCTACGCAGGCTGGTTGGAATCTCTATTTTCTGTCATGTGTGTCATGTTTTGTTATGATGTTTCGCCAGTGTAAACGCACAGTAACAGCAACAACATTTAAGTATGTTATCGCCAACAAAGGGTAGAGGAGTTGAGGAAAATGATACTTTGCTATTGATGAGCAAAGCACATCCCCC
The DNA here is from genome assembly GCA_916610215.1 of Omphaloscelis lunosa. NCBI lineage: Eukaryota > Metazoa > Arthropoda > Insecta > Lepidoptera > Noctuidae > Omphaloscelis > Omphaloscelis lunosa. The sequence goes on from OU744270.1 coordinate 8,886,791, forward strand.
ATATGCATCAGGTCTATCGTCATTACGGACACTGCCAAAAAACGGCATCCTGAAATTGCTTTTAAGTAAAAGCCATGTCTCAGCAATGCCGCAGATTTCTGGTTTATATTTATTTATTTAAAAACTAGCTTTTGCCTGCGGCTTCACCCGCGTGGATGTCGTAAAATACCCCACGGGAACGTACTACCGGGATTACATACTATAGAAGAAACGCATATATATACACCGTAAGACTATTTCTGCTTGCAGCGCTCGGCCGCTATAGAAAGCGGCCGTTAAACAGATATGGTCATCGTGTTCACGGGATTTTGTTTTCAAACTGTTTAGATATGCGTTTCTTCGATAGTACCTAATATCCGAGTAAATGTCATTGACTAATAATACCGCTGCGCCCGCGGTAGTTACGCGTAATTTTAAAACTGTGATATTTTTTAAATTATTCATTTTAATTATATGATGTCAAGGCATATTTTAATCTAAATTAAATGCCCAACTTTAATAACATATTTTATTGGATAATGATAAACATAATACCGCTCAAAATACCTTCGGAAATAACAATGAAATTTTCATAAAATTCTGAAAGATAATAATGGGTTCTGTGGGTCATTTTTAGAAGGTAGAAAGATAGACATATGCCATCGCGGAATTTTTGTTGAACTTTTTAAGATGAACTGTAGAACATAAATTTTATGTAACTTTTAGGATTACCGCGGCTCACGCCAATAAAGTTCCCAGTCGACATGATTTTTTCCGACATCTTCAACAATAATCGTCAAATTTCAGCCAATTTACACAAAACCTTAATTAATTATACACTAAAACCTTTCGAATGAATTAGTTCATAAATTTTATGTAACCTTTACGATTTCCGCGGCGCACGCCAGTAAAGTTCCCAGTCGGCATGATTTTTTCCGACATCTTCAACAATAATTGTCAAATTTCAGCCAATTTACAAAAAAACCTTAATTAATTACACACTTATTAATGAAACACTAAAACCTTTCGCATGAATCACTCCGTTCATTGGTGTAAACCGTTTGAAAATCCGTACGGTAGTTTTTCAGAAAGACAGACAGACAGACGCGGCAGAGGACTTTGTTTTATAATATGTAAGGATAAGGATGAAAGATCAGGCGTCCTGGGAGTAATACTCCTCACGTTCCATTGAAGGAATGTCAGAGGATGGAATATTATGAATATAGTTTAGAATTGAGTTCAGTTTTAACATAACGTGGTCAGGTATTGATTGAGTGGGATTTGTAACAACAGTCACTAATATATTTGTAATTAATTCTAATATATTCTTCTCGAGTACATTATGTCCTTCTGCCTGTACATTATTGGCTTAGCGATTTCCGTTGGGAAGGCACTTTGTGATGTGATATTATGTAAATTATAGTAAAGGTGTGGGTGTTTTGTATTATCATATTAAAGCAGTGCTAGAATTAACATTTCTGAAGTTTTTCAGTCAGGAAGATCATCCTCGAGATGGTTTTCAATTCTGATCAGGGTTATTTTTATTGTACGCTTCCAATCTTTAACAAAAAAGAACTTAAACTCAACAAACACAGAATAACCTATAATTTTTTTATTGACTTTTCTACTAAAGCTACTTTTTTGCCAGTGGTACACGCTTCTCCTGTCCATAGCTTATCTGTAATAGTGCTACACTTCAAGAGAGCATAAATATGTATTTAGTTTTCTTAAAATTTGTGATCTACACAAAAGTAAACATAAACACAATGGCGGTTTGTGGATGAACAACTGTGCTGCCACCTATGATAAGCTTTCAGTTTATAACCCCATTCCGTGCACTGAATTTTGCACTGTGATTTCGCAGTGCGCGCTAGCTCTTAATTTTCCGTATTTTTAGTATGGTAACATTAAATTTTGTACTGTCAAGTTTGTTTATTGTTTTATTTGTTTTTATTGGTTCTGTCAAAGTGTAAAATAGAGGCATTAGCTTTTAAAATTATATGTTGATGTAAAATATATAAAGAAGTGTAAATAAAATCAATGCTCATGCCTTCTCTGTACGAGGCGTATAGAAAACGTTCCTGACTACTAAATGTTGACTTTTATACCAGTAGTTAATCTATGAATAATAAACTAAGTACTATGAACTAACTGGACTATCTAAGAACTCAAGGAAAAAAAGCGCGGGAAACCTTGAATACGGCGGTCGTGTTTTTTCTTTCTAAGTGAATTTTAATTTCCTAGAATAAGTTTGTTGGGATCTTTTTGTGTAAATAATTAGTTTTTTGTTTATATATTTCTAGTAGTTAGTTTTTTTTTTTAGTGTGTATTAATAGTTGGTAAGTTTTTATAACTCTTCTATTATGGACCCTCCAGGGGATCCTGGGGGGTCGATATCTCCGGTCGTAGCTCACTACGTGACAATTTCAAATAATGAAACCAGTGTTGATACTGATTGTTCAGTATCAACAGTAAATAATATTAGAAGGAAGAGGGTTTCAGCTCGGCCCAAAATTTGCAAACATTGCAACAAAAAAAGGCGTAAAAATGGCGGCAAAAAGGATTGCAATTGTGAACCAGAGAATCAGGAGATGGAAATTTCTCATTTCGAGAATGGTTCAGACCCCTCACAAAAAATTTCTACTCAGGTATCTAATGAATCAATCATTGTACAAAATAAAACATCTCCACAGTCTGCAACTCAGTTGGCTAGGTTGACTTTTAAGTCATCAGATGCTGCTCCATATGTCGTTCATGTGCAACGTGAACAAGTCACTGAAAAAACATTTTTACATCCCATTTCTTTTGGCCGTTTTTTGAAAAGAAATAATTTTAAAAATGTGATAAATGGTAGTCTGAAAAAAATCGGCAGAAATCGAATTTCATTGGCATTTTCTCACTATGAAGATGCGAATCTGTTTTTAAATAATACTAAATTAGCTGAAGAAAATTATAAAGTTTTTATCCCTGCTTTCTCCATAACCCGTATGGGTGTTGTAAGAGGCGTTCCTGCCGATTGGTCCGATGAGGAGGTTCAGGAGGCTATTTCTGTTCCCATAGGCTGTGGAGAAATTTTAAAAATTAGGAGGATTAGAAGGAAAGTAATGGTTGATGGTAATAATGTATTCAAGAACACGGAAACAATTATAATTACATTTGATGGGCAAGTTCTACCAAAGCGGGTGTTTATGTGTTACACAGCCTTGAGTGTTGAATTATACATTTACCCAACTATTCAGTGTTATAATTGTTGTAGGTATGGTCATGTAAAAAGTCTTTGTAGGTCTAAGCCTAGATGTTTTAAGTGTGGTGATGGACATTCAGGCGAGTCCTGTTCAGTTCAAGATGATGATGTCTCTTGCTGTTTGTGCAGGGGGTCTCATGAAGCTACTAGTAAGAAGTGCCTTGAATTTGAGAGACAGAAATCGATAAAAGAAACAATGTCCAAAAGTTGCATTTCTTATGCAGAAGCATCAAAACTACATCCTTTTGTTTCTAAGAAGTCATATATTGACGCCTTAACTACCACTCATGTGTCAGATAGCTTTACTCCTTCAGCTCCACGGGTTAAGCCTACATCTAATCAGTCATATTCATATAAAAAAACCGTTTATACTAAACCTCGTTCACCTACAAAATCCTCTATAGGTTATGATCGTCAATCTCATCATGACCTTATTAAGGACTATAATAACACTTCTTCACTAAATAATGGCACTGCTCTGATTCCTAAGGACAATCTATCTGAAACTACAAGAGATTTAATCATAGCATTAATTAAGTCTTTGTCACAGTCTAACTTAATTTCACCGTCTCACGTTGCCTCTGCACTCGAAGCAGTTACTTGCACTTCTAATAATAATAATGGACAGTCCAGCCAAGGTAATCCAATGGAATTGCCGAAGTGCAATTTCTAAAAAAACTGAAATAATTTATCTTATAAATAAATATAATCCATTTATTTTTTCTTTACAGGAGACATGGCTTAGCCCGGACTCTTTGTTTAGGATTCCGGGTTATGCATGTCTCAGAGAGGATCGATTTGATAAGTATGGTGGAGTAGCCTTACTCATCAAACATCCTCAATCTTTTACTCATTTTTCCATTCCTGCTCATAATAGTGATTTTTCTATTATTGCAGCAGTTGTAAATAAAGTTTGTTATGTTTCTATATATATTCCTCGTCCATCTACTCTGATTTTCGATGAAATTGTAAATATTCTTTCTATTCTTCCAAAACCTTTTATACTATTAGGTGATTTTAATTCTCAGCATCAATGTTGGGGTAGTTCCTTGACCAATAGCTATGGGGTTAATCTTTTGGATCTGATTGACACTCATAATCTTTGCATTCTTAATAATGGTTCTCCAACACGACGCACTGCTCCCAACGAGGAAATAAGTGCTCCTGACTTGTCAATATGCTCTCCCAGTCTTACACCTTATTTATCTTGGGAAGTCTTAACTTCTACTCATGGTAGTGACCATTTTCCAATATTACTTTCATTCCCTTTTTATAATAAGCATTATTCTAAACCTCCTCCACGGTTAAAGTATAGACTTGCAGATGCCAATTGGTCATTGTTTAAGGAGCAGTTGGATTTGTACATTTCGGAACTTCCTGAAATTAAATTTGGTGATGAACACTTATGTGCTGAAGCTTTAGCAAAATTAATAATAAGAACTGCTGATAGTCATTTCCCTATAAAAAATACAGCTCTAGGTTATATCCCATCCCCTCCATGGTGGGATAGGGATTGTTCAATTGCAGTTAAAAAGAGGAAACAAGCAGAGATTCAATATTATGCCAACACTACAGATGAAAACTTTGATGTTGTATGTTCTGCCATTACTGATACTCGTAAATTATTTAAACAAAAGAAGTTCGAAGGTTGGAGACGTTTTTGTCAGAACATATCACCCAATATTCATCCATCAGTTGTGTGGCGAAACATTCGTAGGTTTAGATCTGCATTTAAGGAGTCTCCCTCATCTTTGCTTCCTTCTTCAATGAAAGACCAATTTTTAGATAAGCTATCACCTTCGTATGTCCCTGAAGAAATAACTATTTATTCTATACCTCTTTCCGATTATGTCAATCTTGCAGAACTCAATAGTCCATTTTCTCTTGCTGAACTCAAAGGTATTTTGACCCACCTAAAAGATTCTGCTCCTGGAGTTGATGGTATTCCATATTCCTTTATGTCAAATTTAAGCGAAACGTCACTTGACTATTTTTTAAATCTTATAAACTCTATTATGGTCACTGGCAACATTCCCACATCCTGGAAATCCCAAATAGTTTTACCAATCTTGAAACCTGACAAAAGCCCGTCAGATAGTAATGCCTATCGTCCCATTGCACTTTCTTCAGTTTTATTAAAAGTTACCGAGCATTTGGTAAAGAACCGTTTAGAATGGTTTATTGAGAGCAATGATTTATTGAGTGACAGTCAGTTCGGTTTTAGGCGGGGCAAAAGTACTTTAGATAGCTTAAGTATTTTTGTCACGGATATTAGGTTAAGTTTTTCTGTAAATAGTCACCTTATAGCTTCGTTTTTAGATATTACTTCCGCCTATGACAATGTAGTTATTCCGATTTTAAGAAATAAATTACAAAAGTTAAATGTGCCTACAATTCTTTTTAATTTCATTATGAATATTTTATCTGAGCGATGTATTAATGTTTTATTAGAGGATTCTACTTATGAATCTAGATTAGTGTGGAAAGGGCTTCCTCAAGGGTCTGTTTTAAGTCCTATATTGTATAATATATATACATATGACCTCGAATCTTCCCTGGACAGTAAAGTAAAAGTTCTCCAATATGCTGATGACCTGGTTTTATACTGTTCTCATCGCTCTATTGAAACGGCTTGCTCTTCACTGTCTTCTTCTCTTAATCTTTTAAAAACATGGCTTGATCGTAATGGACTAGAGTTATCATCTTCGAAAAGCTCTACTGTTTTATTTTCACGAAAGCGGCTTCCTCCTCCTTTTTCTATATATTTTGATGGTCAACCGATTCCAGAAAAATCTTCGGTCAAATTTTTAGGAGTTATTTTAGACTCCAGGCTTACTGGTATTCCCCACTGTGAATATATTTTTTCTAAATGCGAAAAAAGGTTAAATATGTTAAGATGCCTGGCTGGAGTATGGTGGGGTGCCCATCCTTATTGTTTAAAACTGCTATATAATGCTATAGTTAGAAGCGTATTAGATTATGGGTCTTTTTTGTTAGAACCAGGGAGTATTGTTGCTTTTAAAAAACTTAACAATATACAGTCAAAAGCACTAAGAATAATCACGGGAGCTATGAAATCTAGTCCAATTAATGCCCTTCAACTTGAATGTGTGGATCCTCCTCTTTCACTTCGCCGTCAGTTCCTTTGCGATAAATTTTTATTTCGTTCATTGCAATTTGCTAACCATCCTCTACATACAAAACTTCCATTACTTTTAAATCAAATAAATTCTTCTAATTATTGGTCTCATAAAAATCCACCATGTCTTATTCAGAGTTACAAAAAGTTTATTGCCTTACAGGCTCCAAGCTACAGCTCAAATTTATATCCTCTTTTTTGCAGTAATTATGAATCTATAGTTTCTATTCCTGACATACATTTTTCCTTGGGTTTAAATAAAGAGGATGATTTTACGAGTTTCTTATTTAATTCAATCAAATATAATTATTGGAAAGATTGGCATCATATTTACACTGATGCGTCCAAACACGATAATTCTGGTTGTGTAGGAGTCGGAGTTTTTCATTCTCAATACAATATAGTTCAAAAGGTTAAACTTCCGCCTGAATCATCAGTGTTCACAGGAGAATGCTTTGGTTTATTCAAAGCTGTAGAATATATACATATTATGAAATTAAAAAAGACGGTCATATTTTCAGACGCTTTGAGTGTTTTGCAAGCTCTTAGCAAATTTCCATTAAAATGTAAAACAGTTTATCCCTTGGTAATATCTATAAGAAATTTATTGTACAAATGTTATCAGCAAGGGCTTGTAATCAGCTTTGCATGGATTCCGGGACATAGCAACATTTTGGGCAACACCAGGGCTGACCAGCTTGCCAATGAGGCTGTTGATTGTGGAGATCGTTTTCCGTACATTAATTATTGTCATGATCTTGCAGGTCTCCCCATGACGTTCCTTCGGGAGTCTTGGGGAGAATTATGGTCAGACAGTTCAGTATTAAAAGGTAAATTTTATGCCACCATACAAACGTGTATTCCAAAAAAACCTTGGTTTTTTAAATTAAAGTTAAATAAAACTTCCACCAGTTGTATTATCCGTATGAGACTGGGACATGTTTGTATTCCAGTTCACCTTGCACGGCTTCATATCATAGATAACGATATTTGTGAGTGTGGCGAAAGTGTGGGGGATCTGAACCACATTTTCTTCTCGTGTTCTCTTTATAATCATTCTCCTTTTATGGACTCCTTAAATCGTCATGAAGTTCCTCTTCCTACTTCCATTCTTACTCTTTTAGCATCTAATGATCCTATAATATACAACTGTTTATCTATTTTCATTAATTCTAACTCAATCCGTATTTAGTTTATTATATATTTTATTTGAAAATTTATTCCTTTTCCGATCCTGACCAATTTATATTTCCAAATTCCGTTCAGATACCATTTTTTTAATTATTATAAGTTCCCCCGTTTTTGTTAGTGGCAAATGCGCAAATAGCGACTTGCCAAGAGAGAAAAAAAAAAAAAAAAAAAAAAAAGAACTCAAGAACTCTGGGTGCTGCCGTCTTACCGTGGTCCACAAAGAAACTACACACGTTATTTACAAGCTTTTGTTCACATTCGAAGATTATTATAAATCGTAATAACTATATAAAAGCGACGCCAGTATTATTTGTACGTCACAGTTACAGTATTTTTCAACAAAATGTAAAACTGAATTAAATAACTTTAAGCGAGATGATTTGAGTTTAAAGATGGAAAAACTGCCTATGTGTAGAATATGTTTAGTGGAGAATGTACGAATGTATGCAGTGGTCAACAGGAGCTTGCATGAAATATATGAGAAGCTTACTGATATTCCAGTAAGTTGGTAAATAAGAATAACAGCGCTGGCCCTGGGGTAGAGGGAGAGGAGCGGTCGCTCTAGACGCTAAATGGCAAGGGGCGCTAAAAAGCCAAATGCGAAAAACGAATTTCCAGCACAAAACAAAAAATAATTGGCGCCTTTTAGCAGTCAAATCTTTCTTATTGTTAAAGAAGCAGGAGTATACTAATTAGAGCTACTTAATTTAAGTTCAATAAATGTTGATATTGCAATAAAAGTTGATTTTTGGGACTTATTTATTTAACATGAAACCAATATAGACTTTACGTGAAATGAAAGCTTTGATCAAAGGCCGCCGAAAGGCAATCTCGCTCTACCCTGATCTAGGCCTAGAGTCGGCGGTGCTTAGAATTAAATTACATACATGACAGGTTTTAAATGCAGATCATGCACAAGGACATAAATTCATATGAATTTTCACTCAGAGGGTTTGACTTATGGGCCCCTGGACTTAAAATAAATAAGTCACCAATCTGCCTTGAGCAACAGTGGTAATCAATACTCATGCCTTCTCTGTACGAGGCATATAGAAATACAATTCAATGTAAAATTGGAAGTATTTTCTTCATATAAATAAAATTGTGTAAGCCAGGTTTTGTTGCAGTTTGTAACTGAAGACAGAAGACCGATTCTTGCTTGTTTCATCTGCTGCACTAAACTAAAGCAATGCTGCCGATTGCTGAGACAATGTCTGGAAGCCGAAGAGCAGTTCACTCAGATAATGAATGAGGATTATGAGGTGTGGTATTCTTCAACAGTCATTTATTCATATAATTTCAGTATAATGTGGAAGTGATTTCTCTCAAGCTTATACCTATTTTTCCTGGTTTCACGCCAACCATAACCTTGAGTGTTCAATTATTAAATGTTAAGTTCTCCAAATAATACTGCAACAACTTCTGTATGAAACCTAGATGTGGCAGTTTGCTCCTCAAACGGTCCTCTCTCATGCCATTGTGAGCTATAAAACAATAGCCTGTGCAGTGAGGTTAGTAGCATGGTTGGCTTTCCTAGGTATATTAGACATACTTCAGTGTCCTCACTTGTGGGGGCTCTTTTGAGTTATTTTAGTATAATAAAAAAGGTTATGCTCATGAATAAATAAATAAATAAATTGTTTATTTCAATTACAAAAGGCATTTAGACACACTAATGTTGGAGATCACCTTTTAAGCAAGGAATTGCTTGTGTTAGGAGACTCCGCACTTCCACTTATACTTATCTTATGCAATTGAATGTAGACAATGTAAACATGCAGAAAAATTTAATAAATGGGTAACATAATTATACAAAAATGAATGATTTGCAAATGACTTTATGCATAGAAAAAGGGCCAAGTCGCGTGTATACGTGTGATTATGTGTGAGTATGGGTGAGAGTGTAAAGAGTGAGTGTGTGTAGTGTGTGAGCTATAATTAGCATATTTAGTTATTTATGTGGTGTCCTTTAATATCCTGCCCATATGAATATAAATACGAAAGTGTGTTTATTTTTATTAGGTATTTATGTGTTTGTTTGCCTATTACGCCTTCACGCCAAAACGGCTGAACAAATCCGGATGAGGTTTGGCACTTAGGTGGACCATATCTGGGTTCACTGGGTTAGGACACAGAAGACAACCGTCCCGACGCCTCCAAGGGATCGGGATCCACTCGGATGAGACCGGAAGGCGCTGCCAGTATAAGTTTAGGTGTAAGTGCAGGCTCAAGCGTAGATGGTAGGTTGTGGATTGTAGATTAGCCCTGCAACAATGTCTTGGGATCTGAAGAAGCATAATAAGTCTTCTTCCACTAACCATGTACACAACAACACGCAAGCAAATAATTTGGTCATTGAAGTGTAGATATAAAAGACTCAACGTCGTCGTAGGTTTTAGTTTTAAGCCATTCGATTACAGCTTTTTTACAGTCGCGGAGCTTCATGGTGTGTATACGTAGTTCTTTATTCAGCAAGTTGTATAGGTGGGACGATTGCCTTGAGTATTGTCTTTTAGCGAAAGTAGATCTAACCTTGACAGTTGGAGCAACTAAATAGCTATTTCAGTATGAGTTGAAGTACATAAAGTTTCCTAACAGACAAAATATCAGATAATAGGTAGAGGCTTTGGGTAGGGAATCTATAGGGTTTAAAGAACATGACCTTGAGCAAGGATCTCTGCGCCCTCTCCAGTTCTAAATTTTTTATTTTTGTTGTCCCTCCCCAGCAAGGCAAACAGTAAGTGAGGATCGATTGGGCTAGTGATATGTATACTTGCTTCAGAAGCCGCTTTGAAGCCACATGTCGCAATGCTTTAAAAGTCCAGATAATTTTCCTAACCCTTTTCATTATGAGTTCAGTGTGCATGTGCCAGGACAGGCGTTGGTCAATCATAACCCCTAGATATTTAGTATGCCGTAACCTGTCAATTTTTACACATGAGCAGTCGGGGGTTGGGGGGTCGGAACAGTTGTGGATTTTTATTTGGAATTCATGTGACGGTTGCGAGCTATTGTACTTAGTAAAGCAGATGTAGTTGGATTTAGAAGCACTTAGCGTGAGGAGACTATAATTTAGCCAAGCTGCTATCTTTGACAGGCCACATTCAGCTAGTCTTCTAACACTAGCCCAAGTCTTAGCAGTGAAAACAATGGCAGTATCGTCGGCGTATGAGAATATGAGCCCGCCGTCAATCTTCATGTTGCATAGGTTATTAATGTAGATAAGGAACAAGGTCGGCCCAAGGACACTACCCTGACCGACAGCGAAAGTAACGGTTGACTCGGAACTAGTGTAATTCGCGATTTTAACCGTTTGTTTGCGATTGCTCAGGTAAGATTTAAAAAGATCAAGAGCGGATCCCCTCAAACCAATACTTTCTAGCCTATGTAAAAGTATGGGGACAGACACTGTGTCGAAGGCCTTTTTGAGGTCAAGGAAAACAGTTAGACATTTGCTTCCATTATCCACACCGTCTACCAGAGCAGAGGTTAGTGACAGAACCGCATGAGACTGTGATCATTGTCATATTTTTCTAATACTATAAATGTCTTTTTACAGCCCAATCCCTTAATAAACCAAGACCGCTTAGAGTTTTACAGTGGGTTTCTTAAATCTCCAATAGTGCACATAAGTATAGTTGATGAATGTCAAACAGAAAGCATTACTATCAAAGAAGAATTACCAGCTGTTTGTGAGGAACTAGATGATATTATTGAGCCAACAGAGGAACATCAAAGTGATGGTATGTTTTTAAGAACAAAAACAATGTTATCAATAAACAACATCTTTTTATAAATTAAGGATATAATTGATTTAAGTACTTTATATTGATCAAAAATGTTGTGAACTACTCAAAAGTTTTGGTAGTGTTTAGTTTAATTCAACTTAATTAGCGGTAACCACTAATTGTGAAATAAAACATATTAATAAACAAGATATATACTGTTGTCTGTTTTTGTTTAATTACAGCGCTAGAATCGGAAGACTATAGCTGTCAAGATGTAGCAGATATGCCACCACAACATTCTGAATCAGATTTCAAAGATGATCTACCTTTAATGGAGTTTAAAATGGAAGTGGAAGAAGAAGAAATATCTAAGAAGGAACAACGAGCCAGGGAGACAAAAAGTAAGTATTAGTTAGTTAATCTATAGATAAGCAAAGAGGCTAATGGTCCTGATTGAAATTGGTGAGCGTTACCTAAAGGGCTTTCCCGCTTACATGTGGAAAGTTCAATTCTATGAGCCAAAGGCGGGCCTGGTTGCAAGAAAAATTACTGGGTAAACGTTTAAAAAAATATACAGGGGAAAATATACGTATATTGGTTATACGTCCGTAATCGGTTAAGGGGATGTAGGAGAGGTATTTGCAACCAAATGACCCTTGATGACCCCTATGTCTTGTTAATGTATTGCCGACGTATAATCACTAACCCTGTATATCAGGGTTAATGGGTACATTTTATATTTATACTTTATACATAAAAAAAACAAATGATCCGAAAATGGTTGACATTGGTATAGGGGTCATCAGGGATAATTTGGTTTCAAATGACCTCTCCTATATACCCTTAACGGACGCCAACGTATAACCAATAACCCTGTATATTTGATACCTTCTTTGTATAACTTACAATATTTAGTTTGATGCATGGCATTGCATTGACTTTATTTTTATATTTGACTCCAGATTACTTGCCGCAGTACGTAATATTGCTCCAAATTTTTGTTTGTTAGACGATTTCGATTTTTCGTTTTGTTACGATTCACAAGTATACGTCGATCCAAATTTTATGTGTATTTTTGCTAACGCAACGGTAGAAGTTGAGTAAAAGACTTGCTACACGACTGCCAACCGCGTCCCCGACAGAGGTGACCTTGGTTGGCGACAGGCAGAGCTGTTTGAACTTTGGTCGTAAACCACCAACTCCACGGTTGTAAACCATCAAGGTCATATCTCTGTTGGAACGCGATTGGCAGCCTCGTAGCAAGCCCTTAAGTTACCTTCATTAATTTGTTACGTAAATCATCATTTTCTATGTCTATCAAATTGCATGCAATACCGGTCTAAGTGGTGGAGTTACACAGCATTCTCAACATTTATTTTATCATTTTCTTTATTTCGCATTTATTTTATTTGTTGGCGGGACGTAGGCATACCAGTAGCGGGCCGCGGTCTGTGTATGCTGATCCATAGTCTTTAATAAGCCTCTCCCTTATATACTCGAATGCACACTCCATCTACTATAGGGAACAACAATATTCTGCTATAAACAGCAAGGCGCCAACGGTTCTATTGGTTTACCAAGTAAATTGTTGAATGCTCCAATTAGTAATGATTTTCTTTCTTTTTGGTGGTAAAATTGTATTAATTTCTTAAATGCATTGCAAACTATAGTTTTGTATAATTTAGAAGCATTTTTATTTTTGTAAATGTGAGACCATGGAGCCGTTTATTAAGTTATTAAGATGTATGTTGACTTGAAAGAGCATGGCAGTAGAGAATATGTCATGCTCACTTAAATGTCTCGCTGATGGTGGCGAGTGTGTTGGATCATTCGGTTCCCGACAAAATGGTTGAGCTGGATGGTGCTGATCCACGCGTCAAGTTCGTGAACGGGCGCCGTCAGTTGAAACTGGTCTCATCTCTTATCTGCCAGGGCTTATTTTTAATCTTATATTTTCAATTGCTTTTGATTATTTTTTAACATTGTTCTCACATATAGAAGCAACAAGAATTATATACCCAGGATTTTGTAATATCTATATTTAAAAGAGTGTCCTTGGAGTTTCTTGCCCGATCTTCTCCATAGAGGTCTACGTTTTGGAATGGGCATTTAGCTTCAACTTTCTGACTAACTGACCGACTTTTTGACAATTCAAAAGTGCCTGTAAATGGTTTAATTGAAATAAATGCTTTGAGTTTTTTTTTAATTGATGGATGAAGCATACTTGACTAAAAAGTACCTAAACAAAGATTTCAGCAAGTGATTTTATTAGGAAATAGATAAAAAGGTAGATGGACCTATTATATTTAAATATACTTAACTGCAAACATAGCTAATTGTGGTATCAAGTAAAGCCAATTCAATGCGAAAGAGTATTTTGAAGGGCTCCACATAATAAACTAACAATAAACTTTAGAAATAAATATAAGTAAGTACTATAATATTATAATAGTTCAATATTTATAAAACAACTTTCATGACTATTTCTGATGCTAGAGACTACAATACTGATTTTGAGGATTTACACCGGAAATCCTATAATTTATGACAGGATACATTTTTACTACATACTTAGGCATTTTTACTGCATGTTAAATTGAATAATTGACTTGGATATTGAAGTGAAAACTTCTTTAGGCGCGTTGGGCATTTTTGAGATGGGACTAAACCATTGATTTCGCGACACCGTGATGACACCAGCTTTTGACCATTAAAAAGACATCAACGCGTTGATTACCGCGGTGCGTGGAGTAAAAGACATCAACGCGTTGAGGACCAATGTTTTTACACAAATATTTTTCTTCACCCAAGGCGATCTTGTTCAAGTTTTCACTTCTGTCGGCACTCCCGGAGTGCCACCACTTTTTTTTTACTAAGTAATAATAATAATTATATCATATTTTTTAATGTTTTATATTATTTTATTCAAATATTTAAAAATATATTGTAATTTAAATGTAAGTAAATAGTGAATTAAAAGACTAATTAAAAATCATTTAATTTTATATTAAACATTTAACCTACTTAAATAGTTTGATATATTGTCAGTTGCCTACTTACTTTTTTTGTTTTAGTTTGTCGATAGAATTTGCTATGTAAATAATCATATGGGTAATAAATTAGGTAAACAGGGTTTTTGGTTATTCGTCGGCAATCCGTTAAGGGGAGTAGGATCAGTAGTCATTTGCAACCAAATTACGCCTGATGACGCCTATGCCAATGTCAACCATTTTCGAGTAATTTGACATTTTATATTTTAAAATGTATGAAATAAAAATGTAAAATGTAACCAAAAACCCTGATCGGGTTAATAATTTAGGTAATTTTGTCACATTTCGCGCAGTTTACTTCGATGAGATCGGTTTTTCTAAGGAAGGTCGACGTAACTTTGCTGCTGCACTTGTTAGATAAACCAAGGATGATTGTACAACTATCAACTCCAACTTACAAGAAAGAGAATGGCACTATCGTTATTCATAATCAAATAATTAAAATATCTTACTGTTGCTGAAAATTACAACGTCAAAAATAACTGCTTATTTTTTAATTGCGTTGACTTAGAAGCTTGATTTTTTTAGAGCTCTAAGGGACCACAGACCTACGTATTTGATATTAATTTCAACTTGATACCTGCTACTTGATACCACACTTTCCTGAGAAAAAGGGTCTTGACAAACTGACGGACAACGAAGTGATCCTATTAGGGTTCCATTTTTTCCTTTTGAGGTGCGGAACCTTAAAAACGAAATATAATTAAACTGAAGATATAATCGTTTTATTACTAGCTGAACCGACAAAGGGTTTCTCCAATTTTCAAAAATCCCTTACAAAAAAGGATGTTCAGTTTTTCAAGAATTTGAATATTTTCCGGGAATCTTTTCGGGCCAAATCGGTCTAGCCGTTCAAGTGGTGCACTAACGAACAACATTTCATTTTATTTATATCAATCTATGACAAAAAATGTTTTGAACTACTTACTTCAAAATGTTGTTAGTGTTTAATATAATTAAACTTAACGGTAACCACAATATATTGTGAAATAAAACAAATTCTAATAATAAACAAGTAATAGTCGTGCCTGTTTTTGTTTACTTACAGAGCTAGAACCAGACAATTTAGACAATAGCTGTCTAGATGTAGCAGATTTACCAGCACACTATTCTGAATCAGATATAGGATATGATGTTCCTATAATTGAGTTTAAAACTGAAGTGGAAGAAGAAGTATCTAAGAAGAAACGAACAGCCAGGGAGACGAATAGTAAGTATTAGGTTAATTTATAGGTAAGCAAGCAGGCTAAAGGTTCACCTGATAGGAAGTGGTTAGAGTTACCTAAAGGACGTACCCGCTTACATGTGCAATGGTGAATTCTATCCATAGGACTGTAACTCGAAGTCACAAATGATAAACTTGGACTATCGTAGTTAAATCAATAAACTGTTTATAAAAATAAAATAAAAAAACAAAACCATGGCCAGCAAGACGAACAGTCACCACAAGCCGTTCACATCAGCTATTACCCGCTCGCTGTTTCTATACCCCGACGCTACCGCAAGCAGTGACAACTAGGGAGCGTGACGAGCTTTCTGCCAGTTGCTCAGATAAGAATGATATACATTTAATACAGTCAAGCATGCGAGACGCATGCGGGTCTATTCCGCGTGCGGGAGCAAATCCGCATGAGTAGCAACTTAATATTATAGTTGAAAAATCCAAATGTAAGTTTGTACGCACAATATTGGAAGATTTACCATGTTATTTTAAGACCATAAACTTGTTATAGGTTTTTCTGTAATCTATAAGTATAGAACTATGTTCTGTATTTTTTTATTTTAGGCTCAGTAGTTTTGGATATAAGGGGAGAATGGTCAATTTTCATCTATTTGGTTAAATAACTTGAAAATTATATATTTTAATAAAAACATACTTGAGACCCTCACAGTAAGCACGTTCATTTTAACACAGTACAGTGGGTAATCGTTTTTTTTTTTCTTTTTCAAGTTCGTGTTTGGCTCACAGAAATTGGTAAATGATAAATGATTTTATTTCTGTAAATAGGTTTGTACAAACACTTTTACACGTCAATCATATTTTAAAAACTAGATGAGGTCGGCGTTTCCTATCTGACTACTCTGAGAAGAAAGGCCGAAACAAACTCGGAGGTCACAGTCTCTTTTGAAGTCCAGACATAATCTTGGTCACATCATTTGAAAACTATGTAGATTGGTGTCTGAAGTGGTCTTTTGAGAATTGATCTGTGTACCAAATTTCAACTTAATCGGTCCATTAGATTCTGAGCAAATTAGCTGTGACAGACGGACAGACAGACACATGACTGGTCTTATAAGAGTTCCGTTTTTTCTTTTTGAGGTACGGAACCCTAAAAACAGAATCAACAACATTTTTTTTATAATTTGATATAAATACTTTTAAAGATATTTAAGAAAATAGATTGACTATTCTCCCCTTATATCCAAAACTACTGAGCGTAACATTTTGAAAAAAATAAAGAAAATAGTTCCATACTTGTATATTACAGAAAAACCTATGATAAGTCTATGGTCTATAGTAAACCACTTAATGTTTTGCGTACAAATTTACATTTGCAATTGGAATGTATAACGAGAATATGTTTTTCAACTACAATGTTAAGTTTTTAAGTAATCATATAAATAATTCCTAAAGTTTTGATTACTGTAAAACTAAATGGTTAAGTAATAATACTAATTAACCGACTTCCAAAAAGGAGGATATTCTATGTTCGTAGGGGATGTTTGTTTTATTTTTAATGCATGTCCACCGATTTCTCCATCAGTTGGTCAATCGGGGACCGATTTTTCAATCATTTTTTGTTTGAAAGGGTATGCTCTCGCGGTGGTCCCATATAAATGTTATTAACTTTGCTTGAATAGTTTTTGAGTTAGCTTCATTGATATGTATTTTTCCCACTTAATATGTGGATGATATGGGGTAAGTACCAAAACTAAAGAGAAAAATAAAAACGTTTTATTAAAAAAAAAAAACAATCGACTTCCAAAAAAAAAATAACACTACAAAGTGAAACATAACTTTAATTTCGGAAGTCGGTGGCAAAAAACGAAAATTCAAAACCAAAGACACCGACTTCTAAAGTTAATTTTCACTTTGTAGTGTTTTTTTTTTGGAAGTCGGTTGTTTTTTTTATAAAAAGTTTTTCAAATAATATATACTTAATATTCTTATACAGGGTATCCCTGGAAGTATGGATCAAATCGAATAGGGGCGTGGGCAAGGTCATTTCCAAAGTTTTTAACCCTGAGAATGTCGATGCAATTTTTACGGTTCAAAAGTGACCAATTTTAGTTTTTTCAATCATTTCGCATAGTGCTCAAAGAAAAAGTCATTAGAAAAAACTATCAGGGCTACCAATTTTTAATTTTTTTCTACTCTTTAGAAAAGTGGGCGTTTCTTGTGGAAAAAATATTTACTGCAAAGGCTTCGGTCTGGCAAAAATGTTACTCAATTATCGAGCGATTTTCATGGGAAAAATTAACACTAGCGAAAGTTGCTTAAGTCATAAAGATTCTTCGGAGGTATGAATTTTATTAACAAGGAGGTCGTATTTTTAAAATTTTCTAAGTATCAAATTTTTATTTGAAGAATGTCTCCACAGAATGTCCTCCTTTTCGGTCCTAGTGAGAATCAAGCAAAGCGCTATTATTTTGATGTGCATGTCAATCTTCTTCCAACATTGTACTTACAAGATTTATAATCACAGGGGCGACCGTTGCGAAGAAATCAAAACTAGAAGATGCAATAACAGCCGAGCAAACGAAAAAAGAAAATTCAGACTCGAAAGTTATCCGGACAACTCAAAAACGTATTTCCAAACCTGGCACTTATAACAAAGATCCTTATAAATGTGATCAGCGTAGTTGTAATCAAAAGAGTCATTCAACAAACCATATCCATATACACACCGTCGAAAAATCATATAAGTGTGATGTATGTCATCGTAGTTTTGGTCGAAATAGTGATTTGAAAAAACATATTCGCATACACACTGGCGAAAAACCTTATGAGTGTGATGTATGTCAACGTAGTTTTAGTCGAAATAATGATTTAACAAAACATATTCATATACACACTGGTGAAAAACCTTATAAGTGTGATGTGTGTCAGCGTAGTTTTAATCGAAAGAGTAGTTTAACAAAACATAGTCTTATACACACTGGTGAAAAACCTTACAAGTGTGATATTTGTAAGCGTAGTTTTAGTGAAAAGGGTAATTTAACAAAACATACTCTTATACACACTGGCGAAAAACCTTATAAGTGTGATGTATGTCAGCGTAGTTTTAATCAAAAGAGTAGTTTAACATATCATATTGTGTATAGGCACACGAGAAAATCCTTATAAGTGTATGTCAACGTAATTTTAGTCGAAATGGTGAATTAACAAAACTCGTATATACACTGGTTTTATAAGTGTGATGTATGTCAGCGTAGTTTTAATTAAAAGAGTAGTTTAAGAAATCATATTCCTATACACACTGGAGAAAAACCTTGAGTGTGATGTATGTCAATGGTAAATAACAAAAAAAAAAAATCGTATACACACTGGCGAAAAACCTTATGTGTGATGTAGGCGTAGTTTGACGGCTAATTCTGTCATTTAAAAAGTTATGTTTTAATGCATTCTGGTGAAAAACCTTATTAGTTTGATGTATGTCAGCGTAGTTTTAGTAATAAGGTTGATCTAAGAAATCATATTTTTACGGTACTGGCTTAAAAACTTTCAAATGTGATATAAACATTAATAACGTTTTAGCATAACTTTAAAACTACCGACAATTTTTTAAAGATTTGAATAGCACGTTAATCTCACTTTCTGAATTATAACAATATAGATATTTTTTGTATGACAGAACATTGGAATAAAAGCCAACAGTTCTTGTAAATTTTTAATAAGCACCGCGTTGATAATTCATCCAGCAGAGTAAATAAAAATAAATTAGTAAAAGTTTAGTAATATAAGAATCAGCTTAAAAGACCGTAACGATATTATGAACCAATCCGTTTTTCTTCTTCGTGTGATGTGGGATTGAAACTTTCCATCAGTAAGTTCTGTAACCGACTTTGGCAACTTGTTATAAAAGCGGATACTGTTTATAAGAAATGACTAGCTTGTTTTAGTTAATCTAAAGGCGGAAATACACATGCCTGTAGCTGGCACACTTGCATACTAGCTCCTTGCACGAGCCAGCCACTTTCATGTGTGTACGTTAACTGGCATGCCTGTTCGTGGCAAACAAGTACATTGCACAACCAGTGGCGTAGCTAGGTAACCAAAGACCCTGGGGAAAAAAATAAACTAGGCCCCCAACTAAACTATTTAAAATCGTTTGTTCCGTATTGGTCGTGTTCCGAATTCGACGTACTCCAGATTTGTCGTAATCCAGATTCGTCGTACTCCAGATTCGTCGTAATACAGTCGACTCCATAATAAAATTAAAAATCAATTACAAATTGTAACTTATTTTAATGAACTAAGTAAAACTATTTTATGAAAATAAAATATCTACCTGTTACCGTAAAAAAAATACAGTTACTGTGACAGACAGACAGCGGAGGCACGTTAATAAGGTCCCGTCGAGCACCCTTTGGGTACGGATTTTTAATCCAATAATACCACTTTCTTGACCGACTATACGTTTTAGGACGAATCTGGGTTACAACAAATCTGTAGTACATCGAGTTCGGAACACGACGAATACGGAAGAAATCTTTAAAATTTTATATGTGGTTACATTTAAATACTTTAAAGTTGCAAAGCTACTTTATCTACAGTTCTTTATTGTGCATAGCAGGACATGTCCTGGTTCTCCACGCAGAGTTTAGGAATGAATAATTGGATAAATTAATTAATATAGGTATTGGTATTAAGGAATAAAACTAAGTACCCAAATTAAAGTTTTTATTTTGCTTTATTGTACATAAAACATCAAAAACAATTTATTTAGCGATGTCATGTACAAAGGTAAACTTATCTCTATAAAGCATCTCCTCTAGTTATTAAATGAAAGTCGGAAGTTTAGTTTATCTATAATCGTTTCCTAGCTTTAGTTTTCGCAAATGAATGACTTCGGTTTAATCTAAACTTGATGCGGCTTTGTTTTCGATTGCTATTAGTGATAAACGCTGTTGAAGCGCGCCGCGATTCTCATACGTCCGCTTTGCGTCAAGCGCGTGCTGTTGAAACGCGCCGTTTGACGGCGCGACTGTGAAACCAGCCTAAGAATACAGGGGAGTTCCCCGTAAGTTTCAAACAAAGATGTGTTGGGAATTACCCTCTGTTTTCATATAAGTTGCCATTATTAAAGTCGCGTTCCTGGAAGCTGATTTATTTATATTCCGAATGTGGGAGAAATTTTCACTAGTTCAATTTATAGTTTGTAAGTCAAAGTCCGAGAGGCCCCCTTAGCTTGGGGCCCCAGGGCCATGTCCGTCTAGCTCTCCGGTAGCTACGCCACTGTGCACAACATTTGATGACACACAACAATATGAGGGAGGGGTGGACGCGGTGGGCAGCAGAACCGGCATGTGTGAACGTACGCGCAAGCTACAGGCATGCCAGTAGCTGAACAGTAGTGCTATTCTGTAAACAATCTTACGATGTGTGTGTATCTAAAGTCATTTAAATAAAAAGACGTGTGCATTATAAATACCTAATATTTTATTGTAGATAACCTAGTTACCCAAGTATTTTTAGCGTGGGACTGGCTGGTACTGTCCCCTGGACTGGCTCATCGTGTCTCGAGAACTGGCTTATGTATAGTGTAAAGTCTTTTTTTTTTTTTTTTGAGGGTGGGATATCATCAAATAACTTCTCCCGCTCTGGGCGGAGCGGGAGGGCGTGTCAGACTCTTACTGACTAAAACCCACCCGTGTTCCTTCAGTTGCCCTGTTGCCGGGGGCCACGATCTCCCTTTCGGTTTTCTTCGCAACCCCGGCAGGCATCGGCCCTAGTGGACCCCTTCAAATCTGCTGACATCTCTTTGAGGCGCGCGTGGAACACAACGCGCCGTCGACCCGGGCCTGGTCCTTATCGGACGGTGAGCCACCCATTGCTCACCGTCCGCAAGCCCGCGCCGACGGTGGCCGGAAATCGCCTCGCGATTCCCGACGCCCTGGGCGTCTCCTCCTGCGGCGGTTAGGGGCGTGAGGGCGCGAAATTTGCCTTTCCCTCACGCGTTCCGCCTCCTCCTTCGCGAGCATTACAGCTTCGCAGAAGGAGGTGACGGCCTCCCATTTCCTCTCGCTCCGTACCATGGCCTGAACCAGGGCCGGACGCGAGAGATCACCGCCGCCGATAGTGTAACGTCTGAGGGACGTTTCGTGAAAACGTTAGTGTAAATGTGTAGTGAGGGCGAGGGGGAGGACACTTAAATGATAAGCAGCACTCGTATATTGTATTTCGTATATTATCTTGAGTTTAACACAATATTTTATAGAGACGTATACTTTTTCATCAAACAAAAACATATTCCAATAGAATTTAAATATAAACTGTCAGGGTGTTCCAATGCAGAGCTGTTTTCTTACCAGCCTGAACAACATAAGGTTGCTTATTGCATAAAACCTTACAATACTTATTGCAACTAACAGGCATGCGAGGAAGCAAATGGTATTTAAGTTTACTTGCAAATGTATCTACATCCACAGTGTGCCATTTACTTGCACATGCCGTTAACTAGCATTCAAGCTACTGCTCCATTTTACAGGCATGTGTATTTTCGCCCTGGGTGTCACAATTCCATGTCTATTAGGTGTATCTATATCAGGGAAATCGCTTCTTATTTTGAAAAGTCATAAATTTTTGCGAATATACAAAATACTTTCTAAGATGTAAAGAGGAGACAGACTCATTATATCAATTTCTTTGAATTTGTTTCGAAGGAACACGCAAGGATCCATTTTATACATCGCGTGGGTTGCCCTCTTTAGTAAAATGATAATTGAATCTGACGTCAGCTGCCGATCCCCACAGCAAAACGCCATAAGACATTAATAATGTGGAAATGAGCAAAGTATACTAACCTAGCTGTGGCTATATCAGTCAAGTGTCTTATTTTTCTTACTGCTTAGGAGCTGTACTTAATCTACCTGAAAGAGTTCGAATGTGGGCGCCCCCTTGCAATTATGAATCTTAAGTACTATTGAAGAAACTCATATCTAAACAGTTTCAAAACAAAATCTCGTGAACATGATGACCACATCTGTTTAACGGCCGCTTTCTATAGCGGCCCAGCGCTGCAAGCAGAAATAGTCCTTACGATGTATAGATATGCGTTTCTTCGGTGGTATTTACTTTTTTTTTGTTTTGGGGGGAAACCTTCAAAAGGCGCCTGGGCTTTGGGGATAAGCCCGGAGAGGTTGAGATTTTTACCTCACTAAAACCACCCTGGTGGTCACCATCTGCACATGAAAGGGGCACCGTTACCTCTCAAAAGACCAATCCGGAACCCCCTATGTGCAGCGCCTGTTAGGGCACATCTCTGGGGAGACTGTAAAGGGGTCTCCCCGAAACCTAACTGCAAGTGTGCAAGGCAGCACTTGACCACTGTGCGCCGTCTATCCTGAGGTCACTCAGTGGTCGGACAGAGTCCCCACTCTAAGCGCCCGTGATCCCTAATTCCCGCCTGCCCTAAAGGTTGCAGAAGGGGTTTCGGCGTGTTAGGCGTCGAGGCCGTTGCCTCCCCGACGCCTTCTCCTACGAGCGAGATCAGCCCTCTTACGATCCCACTCGGCAGCCTCATTCTGAACCATCAAGGCCTCACAGGAGGCCATTTCTCGCCAGTTCTCCGACACTGCCAGCATAGACTCAACTACTGTTGGCAGAGACAAATCTCGCCCGATCCTGGCGACCAGGACCCGTCATTCAGCAGCCCACGCAGGGCACTCCTCGAGCGTGTGCTGTGCAGATCTAAGCTGCCTCCGCCTCAGCCATCACGCCATCGCTCGAGCGCGTGCCGCCTTTCCTGCTGCCTCAGCCACAGTAGCTCATCTCAGCTCAGCTCTTAACAGCGATTCCTGGTACGCCATTACCACTTTGGCGGATGAAAAGGATTCGGTTATAGACCCTCGCATCCATATCCGCTAAAATTTCCAGCGGCGGAAAGCGTGCCAAGAGAGTTGCCGCCTCAAAGGATACAGTTCGGTATCTTCATGCGATACGAATAGCCATTTTCCGATTTTCCGCTGCAGACTGTTGATTTTAGTCCTGCAGCGTCGGGACGCCTGACAGCCTATTTGACCAAACAGGTGCCCCATAAAGGACCATCGATCGCACGACACCCGCGTGTAGGCGACGAACTTCTCGAGGGTCTCGTCGGCGCCATCGGCTCCCATAATGGACACTGGCGACGGTGCTGAGTTTGTGGAAAACCTTAGTATTCACAACCCCAACTAACTAAACTAAAGCATTTTTTTTTCTCTTTATTATATATTGTCGTTTTTGGCACTCGCCGGCCGCTGCTGCAGCACCCACCGTAATCTACCCACGCCATCTATCTATATCTATCCATCTATCTACTCCATATGCCAAATTACCAACCCCATTTTCCGTTTTTCAGTCAGCTCCGGCAGCCAATTCAGCAACCGGCGCCGACAGTCAATAAGGGAGACAGCACCGGCAGCTGAGGCAGATCCTAAATAAATACCTACTCAAAGACTTGTTATTTATAAAAAATATTATAATGATGAAAATTGTTTATATTTTGTTTTTATTTCCACTTCATTTTTTTATATGACAAACCTGTATACCTTTTTGGCTTGCTTGCCTAGTTTGAGGCCAATGAAACCTATTGTAAATACTATTATTGGGAATAAAGTTTTTGTTTTTTATTTTTTAGAGTGTCGTATAAGTTGATAGTATAAGATTTGGTCATTGGACCCTATTTCCATAAATGTAGTCTATAAGAGACAAATGTAGGTGTGATGTTTTGGGTCTCTTAGCTCTAAAACGCAGGCCACAATGGGAACGAAGCTAAAGTTCGTTTTTTAATCCCAGAGACTAATTTGACAGGTGCAAATGTCAAACTCCAAATTGAAAAAACAAACAACAATCACTTGAAATGTCAAATTAGTCTGTGGAATTAAAAAACGAACTTAGCTTCGTTCTCAATGTGGCCTAAAAGGCAAGGTGGTTTATGGCATTAAAATAAATAATAAAACACAGAATAATATTCCGTATGTATGTAATGCATCTTGTCAAATAGAGATCAAAAATGAAGAATTTGTAGATTTTTTTCAAGAAACATTGTAATCAGAGCATAATCACAACAAAAAAACAGACAATACACTAAAATAAACAGCATTTTTTTTAGAAAACAGCCAAATTCATCACATTTTAAAATATAATAGGTACATAATTATAATTATATTTAGCGATTGTACTCATGACAGGCGTGCTCGACCATTGATCATTTATCTCTTTTCAGCGCTTAGATTTCGTATAGCAGTCTCTTTCCCAAAATATATTTGAGCACCTTCGCTAAATTGACATGTAGAATGCGAAAAAAATGTCTTATAATTAAAATAATAACTTTTGTGAACAAAACGAATTCAAAACTTAAAACTACTCTTAAAAATCAAAGTGTTATTTTATTTCAAATAAAAATATATTAAAACCTATGTTATTCGTAACTTTATTTTTGTTTCAGTTTAAAACACTAAAACAGTTGTCTATGTCAAACTTTATGCTCCTTCCTTGATGGGCAGTCATAGTAAAAAAATAATACTTAGTATGAAAGCGAAAAAAGGCGTTTTATTCGCACATCACATAAAACAGCTTTTGACCCCTGAGTTTGTTTCTTCATTTCTTTTCAGCACGCGTAACATGGCAACCATAGAAACGGGTTTTGTCGACGGAAGAATAGACAATCTCAATCTGTCATTTTATTCTTCCGTCGACAAAACCCGTATCTATTGTGATCATGCTTAGCGTGCAGAGGTAGGTCAGACAGGATATGTCCACTTCACCTAGCTTATTTTTGTTTATATGACTTGTCGAAGTGATTCCGATATCCTTTTCATAGAATTAACAATTTTATTTCCCATATGGCAGAAGTTTCATATTTAAACGAAGAATTATTCATTTTTCTATAACAGAGTACAGTATAGCATCTACAGAACGCCTAGTCTATCTTGGCAAACGGCTAAATAGGTGACATAAACAATTTGCTTGCATTGCTACAACCTGCTACAATGACTTATATACTAAAAGTACCAAAATTCTGACTCTTTGAAAAATTCTCGTATGGACCCAATAAAAAAAAAAAAAACATTATAAACTTTAGCAGGGAATATCAAAGCGTCAGATCAGGCTTTTATTTTTAACATTATCGACGTAAATCTATAACAAAATTAAAGTATATTGGTACCAAAATGAATAATACAATATGACCGATAAGTAAGCCATTGTTAAGGTATTACAGAAATTGGATAGTTTTATCTAGGCCTAGGTCTGTAGTGGGCCATTTGTTGTCTATGGTTTGGTAACTTATCCAGCAAGATAAAAATATGCCAAATATTCTTTAAAATATCTTAAGAATGACCTATAAACAACATATTCAATACATTTTTAACAATGTTTAAAGTGCTTATTTCTAAATCTTACTTCAACTAACTTTATTGTGCATTTTCGCGCCATTTGGATTCCATAGACAAATAAAATGTCAAAACTTTAAACTTTTTCAATTTCAAATTCTCGTTACTTTGATATTTTCTTTAACAAAATCTTCTTAAAGTCATTATAAATTGTTGAAATTATTTTCCATTGCTTTCATGTTCAAATTAGGTGAATCGAATGACGCGAAATAATATCGTTAACATAAACCTACGAACAATTAAAAATAACGTGTTTAACGCACAACCATGTCGAACAATATATATTTATCAAAAATATGTTTTTTATCAATTAATTATTTTAATATATACAAATTGATTTTGTGTGACCAAATGACTTTTCGGAAGCGAATTTGTCATATATTATAAAAAATTAACGATTATTTTATGTTTAAAACTAAATACTACCTCTCGAAATACTAACTATTCTTGTCATTTTGTTCTGAATGAAGTGAGAGGGCTATAGACTAAAAACACCACATAAATAGATATGATATTTTATTGCGAATTTGCGATTCAAGAATAGAAAACATCAATGACCTCTAACTGTCACTTCAAAAATACGGATTGCAAAGAAATATTTTCAAAGAAAAGAAAGAAAGAAAAATTGTTTTTGTTTTTAAGGTCATTGACGTTCCTATTCTTAGTTGAATAGCGTTTTATTGTAATGTATTTATTTCATTGTAAAAATCAACTGATTTCTATCTACCTAATGCAACTTTTTCCTCTGCGTAAGTAAAACAACAGAGAGCCATTTTTGAAAAACATATTTTTCTCATTGCCTTTTACGAAAAAACATGAACCAACAAGAGCAAAACGTTACTATTCTTTAATCCCAGATAAAACAAGAAGGAGGCGGAATGACACGAATACTGTCAAATTTGAGACGACATTTTGGAAAATGGCGCCTAAACATACGTTTTATTTTGGTAGTTTGACATTTCCATACTATTATCCATCTCTGTTGCGTTCTGCCTGTTAGAAAAAGATAGTCGGTAAGCTTATTTTAAGTAGTTTAGTACAAAAAAGAAAATATAGAGAAAATCGTTATTTCATATATAACGTATGTACTCCTCTTTGAAGGGTTAGGCCTCTGCCCAAGTGCGTGTTAGTACAATTACATTTCGCCATTTAAGCAATAAATCCCACGTAATAGGAGGCATATTATATTCATATGTACTATCGAAGAAACGCATATCTGTACACAGTAAGGACTATTCTTACTTGCAGCGCTCGACCGCTATAGCTTACCTACGAAAAAAAAGGGTCGTGTGCACAAGGTTTTGTTTTCAAATTGCTTAGATATGCGTTACCCCAATAGTACTATCGAAGAAACGCATATCTGTAGACTGTGTAAGGATTATTCTTGCTTGCAGCGCTCGGCCGCTATTAATAGTATCGCTTACCTACGAAAAAAAAAGGGTCGATTTTGTTTTCAAAGTGGTTGCATATGCGTTACCCCGATAGTACTATTTAAATTTATCTTGGACATTACTGTTATCGTTGAAGGAAGACATCGTGAGGAAACCTGCACCCTAATTAACTCAACTTCACTTCACACTTTCAATCACAATCTGAAGATATTGCTAATCCATTGCATCAAAAGTTTGAAAAATTCGACTGCTCAACAACGTAAATAACGCAATGGACGTGGGTGGACTGTCAAAATGAAACCCATTGAAATCAATTGTCATTTTATGTGTTACACAATTGACTCGCTGGACATAAAAATCTGAAATCCGACATGAGCAAGCGGTGATCAATGCTCTGAGATGCAGTGTGAGAAAAGGCTTGTGCTCTGCAGTGGGATAATGATGGGGCGAGCCTATTGCTAACTTGACTTAAGCAAACCCGGGATCTCACGCTCAGTAACATGCGTTTAATCAATTAATTCCTATGCCGTAATGTTGGCTTCATTATTGTAGGACGAACACGAATACGCTACGGTGCTACCAAAGAGCCTGTACACATGATGCGTTGCGGCACCGCACTGCAAAGTGCTTAGATTGACATCTGTCAAACATCTGTGTTTTTGACAACGCACATACAACTGAGCGGTGCCGCTTCGGTGTCGCAACGCGTACACCCCTCCCCGCCTCGTCTCGAGGGCAGGCTGTAATAGGCCCGTTGTTAAAGTTTAGCATTGCGGCAAAGGAACTGTTTCATGAAACGCAATGTAGTCGAGCTACCGACCAAACCAACGAGACGGTGAACTTTTTTTCATGCCATAGTTACAAAAATATTCGGCCATCTTTAGGAATCCTATATACGGAATTCTTATAAAGATAAGTTATTAGTATAAAACTAGCTTTCGAAATTGACGGGTTTTCTCAACGAAAACCTATTGAAATACGTAGTTTTTTTTAAATTACTAATTAGACCGAATAAAATAAAACGTTGTCTATGACCGATTTAGTTTTATCGCTACCAAAAATATTTTTAGTGCGACTTAACATGGTTTTAGGGACATTTACTCGAAAAGTCAAAATATTACTTGGAAATATTGTGTTTTTAAACATGAAATAAGAATTCTAAAATTTCAATATCGTATGTTCATGGGTTTATCTAGGCAAAGATTCAAAGTATTTTTTAAATTTGTGTACACATATTGTAAGGATAACACATACAATACGGCCACAGTATAAATAAGAAACAGTATTATAAGAAAACGGCCGAAATGAAGCGCTTCGAAATATCATTGTATATCGGTATGAAACAGTATCGAGTGCGCAGCAGTTACACACGGACGCGGAAGGTTTATCTACCGAGTGGCCGTAGGTAGTTATTTCAAGTGACTGCAGAGACGTAATACTGTTACTTATTTATACTGTGATACGGCCGCTGAATCATGGCCGGTGCGAATTATGCGTCACACTATTTTTTTTCAGCGCCATTTTTGTTATTGTACTTACCGACAACACATTCTGGCCCGGCGATCGCTGTCAGTAAACAAAAAATGATAGACCTGGCCAGATCAATTCTGGAAAAATATCAACGTAAATACTCAGGTGAAGTGAGGTGTCATTCCGCCCGATGATAGGAATAGACACTATTGAGTATTGGCAGCCCACTTCACCTGAGTTTTTACAGAATAAACCAGTAGCCTAATTGCGTAATACAACACAATCACAATTTATTTCGATTTGAAACAGATTGCTAATCCATTGCTTCATAAGTTGGAAAGAAATCTGCTCAACAACGTAAATAACGCAATGAATGTTGTTGAACTGTCAAAATGAAACAAATTAGGCACAATTGTTTACGAAAATAAGTTACGCAATTAGGGTACAGCTTGTGTCTTTACGTAGTGATATCGTTAGTTCCACTTTCGGTCACCGGTCTGATAATTTTGT
Source organism: Omphaloscelis lunosa (assembly GCA_916610215.1). NCBI lineage: Eukaryota > Metazoa > Arthropoda > Insecta > Lepidoptera > Noctuidae > Omphaloscelis > Omphaloscelis lunosa. The sequence goes on from OU744270.1 coordinate 8,916,091, forward strand.
GGCACTATAAAGTGTGTTTTTAACGGCATTTTTTGAGGAAGTCCAGTACTTCTTGTGGGTAGTTTTGTCTGGTGGTAGTCTTCGCAGCCAGGCGGGCTAGATCTATTGGAGTCTTCGTGCTGTGGAAGAAAAAAAAATGTTTTTAAATGTGGAATATGTTTTTTTTTAATGTCGCAGCATCATGCTGAGATGAGCCTTTTGGCCTCGTACAGGACTTTCTGCTATTATATTTTTAAATTTTTTTAAAATGTTTTCTATGATTATGTATATTTTAATTTGTGATCTCCTGTGCAAGTGCCAATAAATACGTTTTCTTTATATAGCAGGAGGTCTTAGTATTTAAAGATACAGAATTCTGACAACCAGTCTCACGAAGGGTATCGTGTTTCCCAGTAACTGGGTGGTCCAAGTCAAATAAGCAGTCGCTCCATGTAAATTCAGGCGACCGCGAAAAAAGAATTTAGAAAATCGGTTCACATTTGACGAAAATATCGATGAACATAATTATATGATAAAAAATAATTTGTAATGCGTACAGACGAACATAGAACCTCCTCGTTTTTGGAAGTCAGATTATCTCTTACCTCAGGTTAGCATGGTGGGCCAGACTCTTCCACTCCTTCCGAGGCAGTTGGTTGAACATCATAAGCACCAGTTGCAGGTCGCAGTGAGCCGAGTTAACAGCCAGGTGGAGTGCTGTGTCACCGCCTTTTAGATCCTTTAAATAGATATTTATACTTTGTTATTAAAGCATTTTAACAGCAATTATTTCTGTCTCGTTGGTCCAACAGCCGCAAGCTCAAACTCAAAGCATTTATTTCAATTAAATCATTTACAGGCACTTTTGAATTGTCAAGGAATCGGTCAGTCAGAAAGATGAAGCTAGTTGTCCATTCCAAAGCGTAGTAGGTTCCTATGGAGAAGAACGGGCGAGAAACTCCACGGACCCTTTTTTTTATAAAAAGCGCTACTGCTGAGCAAGAAAGAAGTCCTGTGTTCGATTCCCGAGTCGGTCAAAGTGTTATTAGGTTATTTCATCTGGAATTTCTCAGTCGCAGCCCAGACTAGGATTTGTGCCCGTTTGATGGCAATAGGCTCGCTCTCTATTACATGAGACTTAAACATAACTGGCGAAATGTGGGTGTACTATACGTACGCCTCTGCCTAATCCTCCGTAGAAACAAAGCGTGATCAAAGTCAAAGTCAAATAATTTATTTCAATTAGGACACATAAAAGGCACTTTTGAACGTCAAAATTTACAAAAAATATAATTGATTCTAGTCGCCCCTTCCAAAAGATAGTTTTCGTATGCAGAAGAATGGGCAAGAAACTCCACCGTTACTCTTTTATAATATTTTACAATATTTTGTATATGTTATAGTCAAAGTCCGATACACAGTCTCTTCGCGGAAGGACTGGTTTATCCTAGGTTTGGCCAAAGCCATCAGGCAATCCCCGAAATACATTTCAATTTCGCCCTTTGCCTGAAGTATTTTTAGTCAAACCCAGGAGCTCCTAACTTTTCAGTCAAACGTCGAAAGTAAATTATTCTGTTTCGGTTTTGGCCTAGTCAATCCTAGAAGCGACTGCAAAACTCGGTCAAACGTTGATCTGAACATGTTTAAACAGGTTCATAATGTCTCTCGCGGTGTTCCGACCGATTGTTTTGTCATTTCATGTTCGTTCATTGAGCGTGCGGGCGTGTAATTGTGTAAAATTGAAGATGAGTGAATCAAACGGTGTTGTTGTTACTAAAAACAAAAAAAAAAAAACAAAAGAAAAATGATTAATTTTCCATTTTAATTACTTAAGAAATTATTAAAACAATAAACATCAAAATTTTAAAAATGTTATTTTTTTATACCTAATCTTACAAACTAACCTCCGTATATTCCAAAGCATTTATTTATTTATTTTATACTTTATTGCACATCGTACAAAAGGCGGGCCTAATGCCACACGGCATTCTCTCAAAGCATCTCAAATATAAAAGTGAAAATCACGTAAGCTGACCAATCAGGTGTCAGAACTGGCAGAGTTAAGCGGTTCTTAAGACTTGAAAGCTGCTTAAATGATAAAATGCTTCCAAATATACGAAGATAAGACACTTCATACCTATATCGGAGTTTGACTCGTCAAACCCCGATTTAATAAAATTGTGTTTTGACGTTTGCCTGACCAAATTAGTCTCTCCCAGGTTTGACGAAAATTGTTTAGTCAAAGGCCGAAAATTTACATTTGTTTGGGCTTTGACTAAGTCATTCAGTCTGACCTGAGGATTGACCAGTCCAACCTAGGAGCGCCGGAGCTTCGGAGTTTGCCTATAACATATACATTAATTAGGTATATCATTATATGTGAAGACGATGCACCTGGAATATGATTACTATACTACAATAGGTAAAAATAATTAAGAATGAAGCAATAACAGAAAAAATAATTATGTGCTGGATACATGGTGTTCACATATTTACAAGCATTGTAAAAGTACCTATACAATATTTCTAAGAATTTTACAAGTAATACTAATAAGTCAGTGTGTGAGTTCAAGTAATCACAGAATGTAAAATCAACGTGATGGTATGTCCTAAGAGTTTCTGAGCTCAGCCGCGGACAGACAGACAGACGGACATGGCGAAACTATAAGGGTTCCTCGTTGACTACGGAACCCTAAAAACTATCAACATACTAAAATTGATATGGAAATACTAATTCAATGGCATAAATATCGCAAACAGTTTTTTTTTTTTTGTTCTTTTGATTAATCGTCGTTATTATTTATTTAATTACCATCAAACTATGACCAGTACCCTAATTGCGTAATACAACACAATCACAATCTGTTTCGATTTGAAACAGATTGCTAATCCATTGCTTCATAAGTTGAATAAAAAATAAATCTGCTCAACAACGTAAATAACGCAATGAATGTTGTTGAACTGTCAAAATGAAACAAATTAGGGTTTACGAAAATAAGTTACGCAATTAGGATACTGGTAATCGTAAAAAAAATAATTGTTAACGTTTTCATTGTATAAACTTGCATTTTCATTTTGACCTCACTATAGGCTTTTGCATCCATGAAAACGATACCCATGGTGAAAAATTTGAAAATTTTCAAAGCCGCCATCTTGGATTTTCATTTTGACCAAATTCACACCTTCTTTCTCTTGCAGTGTACTCGGGCCGATGTGTACAATTTATCCCACGACACTGTTATCACTTTACTATTTTCTTTTGTTTTTTTTCTGCCGGCGTTCAATCTCCCTCTCTTTCTTTCTCTTTGAATTAGAAGACAGTTGCAAGTATTAACACTTTTTAGCGCAACTTTTTAAAAGTTTACAAGCCGCGTTAAAGAACTTCGTTCCAAAAAATATGCAATTTGTTCAATCTGAATTTTTAAGGAAACTTTTTATCCCGCTATGCGGTAGAAAAAGCTAGTTTTATTTAAGAATAAAGAATTTTTCGTTTTTGTAGGCTCGTTGGATGTATGCATACTAGAGGTGAAGCGTATATACTAAAACAGTTCCCGGGAGTAGGTATTTAATGAGACTAGGTTGCACCTATTCCAACTTTTAAAATACTCGATCCAACTAGTCTTTAGTCTCACTATACCTACGCAGCGCACGGCACCCGCGCGTCCCAGTCGAATCGAAGTACGGGCGCGGCGCAGCGAGATAGCAAGTCTACTTTGCCGCTCACTCGTGTTTGCCTAAATTATTCGTATGTCAGTCATTTGAATTTGAACCATATTTCAATGGACATAAATGTAACGCGACGCGCACTCGTGTTGTGCAAACATATTCTGTCCTTTTTTTAACTACACTATTCCGCAGTCTTTCCATCTTTGTCTGTCAATACACGAGACTAGTCGAGACTTCAAGCAATTTACTAGGCAGATTTTATACTCGATGCGAATGAAAACTTTAGACTAGAGTATCAAGTACGGACTCATGCGAATGTGATCTCGGTGGTTACCGTATTGTTACCTAGTAAGTCCAACAATTAATGATCTTGAATCAAAATTCTTAAGGTTGATTTTCTACGTGAATATAAAAAAGTTCTTATACATAAAAATTAAAAGATTAAAAAAGGCAAAAATCTGATTACTCTTGAAATCTTTTAAATACGCGAACAATCTACAATGTAGATACATGTTAATGTTGACAGTGCTAAGCCTGTGTAACGTATGAAGGGAAGATTACAATTCATTACTGCGTACGTATGTACCAATACCAACACGTATCGGTGGTACGCAAAGACTATACATACTTTAAAGTATGCGTACTTCACGGACTAGGTATTTGGATCGAGTATTTGTACGGACTTGGACTAGGTGGACCTAGTACAAAATTTACCAAGTACGACCCATCTCTAATATCTTGAATGATTAAGTTAGTTATTTTACAATAACGAACTTATCAAAAAATTTGATGAAAATTTAAATCTACGGATACGGAACCCCTGTACGGGGACTACCCGTCTGTCTGTCAAAATGGAAATCCATCAACTCGCGGTACTTAATGTTTCACCGGTAACGAAACCATAGCGCGATTCAGAAATTGGCGCTCAACTTACAACGCCATCTAGGGAGGCAAATGGTAAACTTTTAATTATCTACTATATAAAAATAAGTCGGGTTTTCCTTCCTGACGCTATAACTCCAGAACGCACGAACCGATTTCCTCGGTTTTGCATTCGTTGGAAAGGTCTTGGGCTCCGTGAGGTTTTAGGTAGGGTAGGGTAGGTAGGGTAGTTAGGGTAGTTAGGGTAGGTAGGGTAGGTAGGGTAGTTAGGGTAGTTAGGGTAGGTAGGGTAGGTAGGGCAGGTAGGGTAGGTAGGGTAGGTAGGGTAGGTAGGGTAGGTAGGGTAGGTAGGGTAGGTAGGGTAGGTAGGGTAGGTAGGGTAGGTAGGGTAGGTAGTTAGGTGCGCCGTAAATAAGTTCTTAATGCTACCCGTGCGAAGCCGGGCCGGGCAGCTAGTAATTTTATAATTTTTGCTCAGAATTGGCGTTACGAAGAAATTAATTTTATAATATTGATAGTAAATTTACCTTTTTTTTTTCCAAATTTAAATTATAAAGTAGTTGGTGCAGCATTTACAGCTTCGGACTTACAAGGGCACAGAAATTTAATTAATGACCCCCATGCTAGGTGGAACCTGTGTTACAGGGGTCATCCATCCGTCCATTATACAAAATTACAGGTAAGTAAGTAGTACTTATTTTTTAGGGGCACAATTATGTATTTAATTCTAGCGTGAAAAAGATGTACGTACGTGTGTGAGTGTGAGGGTGTGAGTGTGTGTGTATGAGTGAGTGTGTGTGAGTGTGAGGGTGTGTGTATAGAGTGGTTGGTCATGTATATTACGATTTTAATAGGTATTCTGTTTTACTGTAGTCAAGAGTTAGAAGATATTCTTTAATTTTAGATTTACAATTATATGTGTTAAGGTGGAACTAGTTGATATTTTTTTCCATACAAATTTTAGGGGGGTTTTACTCCACTGTTTGACATGGTACATCCAAAGTTAAACATGATATCGTTTTGTTTCATTATTAATTTTGTCTGTGCGCAAACAGAATAGTAAAATAATGAGCCGTTAAAAAGTTAGGAGCCCACAAAGATTCCTTTTTCTTGCAAATTTTAACGCAACTTTGGGGGTAAATAAGCAATAAAAGAAGTGTAAAATCTCGAAAACAAAGTCGGCACCGACAAAGCTTAATTATCAAAGAGTTCAATAAACTTTATTTGTAATTGATTTATGCAGTGGTTTTTTCATAAAACTCGATTTTCCAAAGGACTTTTCGTAATTTTTTACGCGCTCGTTTTACTAAAATAGTTCGGAACGGTGTTTGTGTGCGTGCGAACTAGACGTTGTGCATGTAGACCAGCGTCTAACTGCTCATCACTGATAATATCTCTGTCGGACACGATGCCAGGTGAGGCAGCGCGCTTTTCGGCCATGCCCACTAGTGAGTTCGAGCCCGCGACTAGTTCAACCTTAAGGGAATGTATATTCAAAATCTGGTTCAATTTATTATAAATAAGGACGCTTAGAAATGGGTAGTGTCGTTTAGCAAAAGTTGTGTGCGTGCTTTTTGTAGGACATGGGGGTACTGGTCTTCTTCTTGCTATGGAAGGATTACTGAAGTTCTATGGTGAGTTTGAGTGTTTGCGGATTAGTGTAAACAAGCATATTACAAATTAGAGGATTATATCCAAGATAAGAGTGCTTGGAAACATGTTGGTCTTGCTTCATAGGACAATTTAGAATCAAAACAAAATCAAACAGGTTGCTAATTTAATTGTAAAATGTATTATTTTTTGGACATTGATTTTACATTCTGTGATTACTTCCTCACACACTGACTTATTAATTATAAAATTTTAGGAAAAACGTTTACTTTTACAATGTTTGTAAATACGTGAGCACCATGTATCTATCACTAATTAAATTACCTAATTCTTCATTGCTTCATTTTTAATTCTTTTACCTATTGTGGTATAGTAATTTTATTCTAGATATCTTCACATATAATTATTTAACTAATGTACGTACTTATACAAACTTTTGTAAAACATTTTAAAAGAGTAACGGTGGAGTTTCTTACCCATTTTGTCTCCATACGAAAACTACCTTTTGGAAGGGGCGACTAGAATCAATTATATTATTTTGTAAATTTTGACGTTCAAAAGTGCTATACATGGGCCTATTTGAAATAAATGATTTTACTTGACTTGAGACTTTTGGCTTTTGATGAATGTGTATTTTTTTTTTTTTTTTTTTGTAATGTACGTTTATTTTGTGCAGAATAAACAATTTTTCTTTCTTTCTTTCCTTATATAGTTAGAGATGTAACTCACCCCGTCAGTGATGCTAAAGCCGGCATGTGCTAACAACACGTGTACGGTGTGTAAGCGGGGGCTGGACGCGCTGTGTTGACTGCAAGCCACATGCAATGCTGTATATCCTGCAAATAGAACATTATTATTAAAACAATGTATTTGGCATAGGCCTCTCCCAGGTGGCGCCACCTCCGCCTGACCCTACAGTCTGTCCCAGTCACGTTCGTACGCTTTTTGCAATTTGCAAGTCAGTGTCAAGCTTTATGTTGATTTAAATATGATTCGCGGCTGTATCAAATGTTTGTTTATAGAATTATAATCATAAAAATTATCAATACAACTCTCTAAATTCATGTAATCCTATTGAATGGCTATTTCATGAAATCATGACAATTGAAGATTACGCTAACTTAAGGAGTTTTATTGCTGATTTTAATTATTATAATTCTGTAAGTGTTCTGCGTTCAGCGCTCGGTGTGGCAACACGCCGTGTTCGGGTTCGCGAAAAGTCAATCGTCATCCTGAGGATGCCTCGTTGAGAGGTGAAACACGTGTCGATTTCTTTCAGGGTTTTTTATGGCTCTTTAGAAATAGCTAAGCGGAACAGGTTACTAAATATGTCCACGTCTATTGTATTTTATAAGTCCCATGTAATAGCCCATTAATATGAATGAAGTTAAGCTAGAAGAATATTGCTCACTTCCAATGTGTTCCAGGCTCCAGTAAACTTCTACATAAGATGAGTTTTAGAACAGGTATCACCAACTTGGTGTCAAACTAGGGTTGGCCACTTTTTTATATCAATTATAGTATTTTCGAAGCCATTGCTTATAAAAATATTGTAGACGGCGAAAAAAAGAAAAAAATATTTTATTTAATAATTATTTTATATAAATATTTGTTTAAACTTAAATTGTTGGGATATTTGTGGTTTTATATACCCCTGTTTGTTATCCCTAATGAAATAAAATAAAATGAAGTCCTCACCATCAGCGTTGGTGTGGTGCACTCTGAACAGCGGCGGCTGGTCGTCGTGTGCGCGCACTAACTCACTCAGCACGTCAGAGCAACGGTCGCCGGCGCGGGCGCAAGCGATCACTAGGTTGTCGCCGAGAACGTCTACCTGTGGGCAAAATAATATTTATTATTTATAATAAATACTTGTAGAATTTGAAGAATGTTCCAGATGTTTAGTAAAAGTATCGACATCAGTTTTTGTTACTTAATTCTTCATATTTAAAGCCATATTTATTACGGCTGACCTGCAAATTGCAAAAAAAGGAAGAAAATTCTAGACACATTTACCGAGGGTCCTTACTAGCCGTTATTCATAATTCCTTCTCAGTCACGAGATAATATTTTTTTAAAGGAGTGGCGCTAGTGGACCTTTAGGCGCCCTCTTAAACGTAACCTATAATTACTTTTTTAAACGTATAAAAAGGTTATTTACAAAAACAAAAAAAAAAAAAACAGTGGCACTCCGGGAGTGCCGACAGAAGTGAAAACTTGAACAAGATCACCTTGGTGGAAGAAAAATACTGTATAGAACATTGGTCCGTAACCTTATCTAAATAAAGAGCAAAATCGTGTTTACAAAAAAAAAATACTTACGACTATAGATACTTTTTAAGCACGTCTTCCTCGTCGGAGCTCATTATGATATTTACACATAATGTGTAGATGTAATCTAAAAATATTTTAATACGCAGGAGACAACTAGTGTATGAATACAAATGTTTATGTGTAGGATTTTTGTGTAATGTTTCGTAAAAACACGCTGGGTCAAATAAACTTATTTGCTCTCTTTACTTCACTTTTCCTATGAATATGCTGCGGGAAGCTTCGAGCCATGAAAAATCACAATATTTTTTAATAAGTTGGTGTGAGTAGGGATCTTGCGCACGGACGGCCACGACAGGCCGGAGTCGTGGCCGTCTAGTAGTATTGTATAGTGTGCGGCTAGTTGGCCGTTGCGACCAAGTGCGCGATTCGTATCAGTTTCTATAGTTTACCTGGTCGCGGTCGTGGCCGTCTAGTGTGCGAGATATTTTTAGAATTTAACATCATTTTAAATGTTCTTACCTCATGGAAGATTTGTTCTTTGCTTGTGACGAGGGTAGCGTCTGTCTTGATGGCCGTGCGGATACATTGTACTAGGTACCGAGTGAGCAGCGGGCGCTGCGGGCAGCGGAGAGCGGCTGACTTCAGGAGACTTAGGCCTGCTGTGGAAGAGATAAAGATGAGAATTATGGTTTACTAGTAACCCGCTCTGGCTTCGCACGGGTAGCAGATCATATAAGCCTATTTATTTTTTGTTCGTTTTTCGTATTAGCCCGTGGCGGCATCTACCACTTACGAACTACGCATCAAAGACCTGACGTCACACAAATCCTGCATCGCGCAATTAAGAGTTTATCGCGCGAACGACATATACAACGTGTAACGTTAAATGCGCAAAACCTCAGACACCCCAACTGATTTTTAATTCAATTAACCTATTTCAAGGAGAAAAAAAAGTCATTAAAAAAAATTTAATGGTTTTATGTGCTGTTTTAGTTCGTAAGATTCGTATTTGCATTGAAATAAAAGCTATTTATATCTCGCGTATGAGAAAATTTTAATTGGTCGACAACAATTTGTGTTTGTTTACCTATTTTGGCGGGTTTGCGCATGTGATGGCTTGACCTATGAATAAAAAGACACGGCAACGTTTTTAATAATGATTTTTTGAAAAAATGTGATCTATATTAAAAAGTAGTTCAATTGATTCAGCTCGTTATTCTGATCAAACTATTTTCAGATTTGCGCATTTAACGTTACACGTTGTATATAATTTCCCTGACATCAATCGTTGGGCAGTTGCCCGGCAGACACAACACCCGTCTGGTCGGAGGATCCTCCCTTTTCTATAGAAGATGAGCGAACTTTACACCCTGTTCCTCATACCTTAAGAAGCCTGTTGCGTCGAGCATGTGGGTTGGAGTAAAATGTAACTAATGTTCATCCTACTTGCAGTATTTCACATCGTTCTATTTCACAAGGTCATCGGTCCACTTGTGAGGTGCCCGCCTCACCTACGTGTTTCTCCAAAAATCCCTTCCAAATTCAAAAAGTTTCTCGAATCGATATACTTTTTTTAAACAAATGAGTTCGAAAGCGAATTGTGTGCGGTCACTCTAATGAGGTTGAGTAGAGTGGATTTTGCAGAACATAAAAAAAAAACAGTGGCACTCCGGGAGTGCCAACAGAAGTGAAAACTTGAAAAAAAAAATCGGCACCGCGGTAATCAACGCGTTGATGTCTTTTAACTGTCAAAAGCCGGTGTCACCACGGTGTCGCGAAATCAATGGTTTAGTCCCATCTGAAAAATGCCCAACGCCTAAAGAAGTTTTCACTTTTAAGAAATGGGTTGTGGCTGTGTGGTCGACACGGCCGTGTTTTACGTGTATATGTGTACTTACGTTACGATTAAGAGTCGAATTCTTCAATCCTTTAGCTATCGAATGGTGTAATTAAATTTTGGATACGTGTAGATGATAGATATGTAGCTGCAGCATCAAACTATATCCTCCAATGTTGTTTTTTTTTTTTTTTCAATTGCCTCCCACTATGGAAGCAAAAACACGTATTCATGTCAATACAAAAATTTCAACATACCATCTCCCACGAACAGAGCAGGGTCCTGAGCCAGCATCCTATCGCAGACCAGACCAAAGAGTCCGTACTGGAGGTCTTCCTTGTCAGAACCAGTCGACAGATTAATCAGGATGTGATGTAGGACACTGGAAGAAGAAATAAAAGAGGTTTTAGTTGATTGATATCAGGGATGGCATGATTAAATCATGATTTAAATTTAAACGATTTAAATCAAAAGAATTTTCAATAAAAATAAATTGTGTATAAGGTTAATTTTTTTTTTTTCACAGAAATAAGCATAAATAAAACAGAGTTAGCTTTTTTTTTTAAAAGTAAAACCGCATTTTATTCATATTAAAACATTTTATTAAAAATGCGGTAGCGGCGCGTCATAACAGAGTGGACAAGCTATATAAAAATATTCATTGCGTTATTTTGTTATCAAGCTGACGAATTTAAAAAAAATGACGTCATGGGTTTTGATGTATTGTTAAAATTAAAGTGATTGTCATTTATTATTATTTAGAATGTTTTAGGCAAAAGGACTACGGCACGACATAACTTAGATGTAGCATCGGCAAAATTCGTAAAACCGATCACCATCTGAATTGAGTGCGTTCGTAAAACCGATCACCTTGAGTGCGCCTTCAAAATCACCAATATTTATTACTCCTTTTGGTGAAAATGATCTTTACGAAAACGCAATAACTTCTGCAGTCATATAACCAAATACATTCGTAAAATTGAAATGAATGAGTGCAAATTTAAAAATATATGCTACATCATAGTTGTGTCGTACTGTACACACGGCAACACATCAAGCTATACATTTCCAGTATAAGCTGACCTCGTATGGTACAGAAATCCTATACAATGCGAGCTCAGCATAAACTGGGAATGTATAGCTTGATGTGTAGCCGTGTGTACCTGCCTTGTATCATGTAAATTCATGTAGGCATTGCATACATACCTACGTAAACCATTTTCCTCACCCGAATAGGTACGCATAATTTAATAATCATATTTGTACTATTTACATTAGGTAGGTACAGTATGCGGGCGTTGATAAGGCCTACATGGAGTTCTAGACTTATTTTATGCGGACCTTAAACAGCTTTTTTTTTTTTAAACTTGTAATTTAATTTAGCCCGCGCTTAGTCTGACAGCTCAAAGCAAAAAAAAAAAATAACTAATACTAATAACTTACTTTTATTTAAGTTCATTAGGTACATAATATTTGTTTACTACTTAATAAAAATGATTCAGGTTTATTTTCGTTTTATTTCTCAATTTATATTCCTAATCTTGGTCGGTTTAATCATCTTCCAAACGGACCGTGACAGTCGCATTATTTTTAAAAATGGAACTAGAGTCCGCGCCACCACTGAAGTCTAGGAGAAAATTGTAGAACATTTTTTTTTTTAATACAATGACATAGGCACTATGCCTATATTTGCCTAATTACCAGGCATTCTTGTTGCTGCATGCGCAGCTGTAGATTATGGTTGGCTTTACACCAATTGATGAAAAGTCACAAAACAGCAGCACGTTATTTATTTTGATTTAATTTGATGAATTTAATTTGACTTGATTTATTTTTTATGTTTGGCAATGGGTGTTATTTACCTAAAATAAATGAATTTATTATTATCAGGGACGCTTTTCTAAGAAGAGGAATACCGGTCCAATTAATATAGTACAAACTTCCTTGTCTAGAAAAACAAGAAAACAATATGAACCTGCTTTAAATTGAGGGCTCTACCCAGATAATCAACCTACTTATGTGTATAATTTGTATTATATGATTGCCATAATTAAGCCCCTTCTAAAAGTTGTGTTGTGCTGTATGCACTAGGCCGAGACGAGACTATACGATTGCCCTTAGCGGTCATCGTGAAGTCCCGTTCTTATGGTTTGAAAGAATGATTTGACAGATGTCATGCGAGCGCGCCAGTGACCGAACCACAGATAACATTTTTTGTTTTTATGACGAAGGCGATACGCGTGTAGTGCAACAGTGCATACTACATAGTAGTACAATGAGGACGAGGTTACTTCACATAATTAAGGATCGGACGTCACTAGGTAAGTTAGACCGATCTGTATAATTCGCGAGCGTAACAAATATGGCTTTGCAGAATTATAATCATTAGAATCAGCAATAGAATAATTACAAAAACTTTTAAAGCGTGTAGCTTCTCCATATTACTAACGACTTTAAAGTTTTTTTTTCGATTATAAAATAATTTAGTATGCCTTCTTTGAAATTACATTATTCGTTCGAACATTTTCTATTAACAAGTTCAGTGTCGGGAGCCCTCCTGGAGGGTTCACTTAGTCGCATATGGGATGCCGGGCAGCCCTCGCGGAGGGCTCATTTTAATTGTAAATTATAAACCGTGACAATAAAATCTGATGTATAATTTTAACAAGATTTATTAGTGTATGCGTTGAGTTTTCGTAATTTTTTACGCGCTCATTTTACTAAAATAGTTTGGAACGGTGTTTGTGTGCATGCGAACTAGATGTGCATGTAGACTAGCGTCTAACTGCTCAACACTGATACTATCTCTGTCGGACACGATGCCAGGTGAGACAGCGTGCTTTTTGACCAAGCCCACCAGTGAGTTAGAGCCCACAACTAGTTCAACCTTAAGTACACTCGCGCCACATCATTGTGCTTTTCTAGTTTGCATGCATTAGTGGCCAACAGTTGGACGCTATTTTTTTCGATGAGTTAGAGAGATACTTATTTACATCTTTGGTTTCAACTTTACTGAAGTTTCAATGTTGTTAAGTGAGAAAGCTATTATCGAGCTCGACTCCGACACGACTCAAGTTAAGACCAGGCACTTCAAAGACAATTTAAACGCAAACTCCGCCACCATGCACCCTACCACTGCACTATGTGCTAAACACTAACACATCAGTAATGAAGTTGAATATCGCGTGCGCTCTTTGATCGTGTTCGAGCACGGAACTAAACGTCGTAAGTCTCATTTCTTATTTCGTTTATAACTAAAGTAATAATTGATCTAAAGAAAAAATATCCTATATCTGGAAAATAAACTATATTTTCTTACGCTCAATAATTATTTTAGACATAAAAGCCGAGTAATCTTGTCTTTGTTTGAAATAATCTTTAAAAAGACATCCTTTTCGAATAAAAAATGAATCGAGCGAAAATGTTCTAATTACGTAACTGTCAATATATGGAAAGAAAAAGATCCAATAAATCATATACTAAAGTTCCATTTTGATTGTATGCGTGTCTTTTTCAGAATATTAATGCAAATTAACATACTATTTAGGGAGCCTCCTCTTAAGTTTAAAGGCTCTTTCAAACAGGCGCGACTCGCGACGCGACACAAAGACACCGCTCGTCGCGCGACGAGCGGTGTCTTTGTGTCGCGTCGCGTGTCGCGCCTGTTTGAAAGACCCTTAAAACGTGTGCATTTATCTTTTTAGGCATCAGGAATGACGCAATATTGCCCCGTTATTCGGCCTTTAACTTTAGTATTGTTTTTTTTTTTCTATATAGATATAGGTGAATCATTCCTATTTTCCTCTCATCAAATTAAATTACACATTCATCATATTATTGACGCAATTGTTAGAGCTAGGAGGAAAATATTATTTAAATTATTTCATTAATATCAACACACAATGTTATAGTAAAATTTTATAAAGGATAAATTCTGCCAAACGACTATGTGTTACCATATAACAAAATATTATGTACCTATTTACTTGTTCCAATTATGGTGTTTTTTTTTTTTTAGGATGTGCATCTCGTAGTTGATCTCAGATCATGACTACTTAACCGGGCTTTCCTGTGGGTGCCTTAAGCTACTACACTTAAAACCTCCAGCCAGGGGTTATTCAACTATGCTAATTAAAACTAGGTGAACGCTCGCTAAGGGCACCCCTCTGTGGGGTACGAACCTGGAGGGAGGACATCAAGGATGGGACGGGCTGGGTTCCAATTATGATGACTATAGGTTTGGTAGGCATCTATTTGCCTTTTTTGGAGTATTGTCCCGATAAGCTGAATTTTTGTTTTGTTTGACATCAACATATTTTAAATAATTAGTCAAAAAAAAAAAAATGCGGGCTTAAGGCTGCCTGTCCACTGGAGCGGAGCGAAGCAGCGGAGCGTAAAAATGAGCCAATATTAACCAATTGAAGTTAAGCTCCGCTTCAGAGCTCCACTCCTATTGGTTGTGGTTGGGCTGTGGTTTTTACAACGCAGTAACTGAGTTGAAGAGGCCAGAAAGGCAGTCGCTCCATGTAAAATGCTGGTATTCAGCTGCATCCGAATAGACTAGAAGCCGACCCCGATATAGTTGAGAAAAAGCGAATATGTTTCGCTTTTTCTCAACTATATCGGGGTGATGTAGGCTTTATGCCTTGAGATTGGGACGTTTGCCTGCCTACATTCGAAAATTTTAAATCCATTTTAGTCTGTCTGTCAGAAGAATAGAAAATTGACAGATAAACAATCACTATTTGTCATTTTATCTATTCTTCCGTCGACAAAATCCGTTTCTATGACGCTACGCTTGTAGATAATAAATGAAAGAGATAGAAGATAAACAACTTACCCATACGCCTCTTTCAGATCTATTTTAGAGAGTTCCATGCACAAATTCTTCCTTACAGCAATCTTAACTTTCTGCAAATGCTCTTGAAATAATTCCTTGCAAGTTTTTCTCGTCACCTGACAACAGTCCCTCTTCGAGAAATTATGTACGATCTCCTTTTGCATATCCTTAAACTGTTTCATGGTCATAGACGATATAGAGGCGGTCCGTTCCCGCGCTTTTTTATCTATGGTTTCTTTTTCTTCTTCAAAATGGGGGATCTCTTGGTATTTCTCATAATCGCTGTTGTAAATCGGAGATCTACCGGGGGAGAGGGTGTATTCTGAATTTGAGGGGTAAAATGAGGCGGGAGAGGCTAACATAGGAGATGGGACAGTTTCAGACCTCGGTGGGGTGGGAAACGTATACTCCGCGCCGATGTACCCATCATTTGACGTGTTACTATTCTCTTTTTGCACATAATTGTTGAAAATCTGTGTGAATTCCTCTTGTCCAAATGGATCAACGGGATTTGACAAACTTTCTGGTGACATTTGATAGTTGTCTTGCAACAACTGCATCAGTTCGTTATGCTGAACAGTTTTCTCTTCAGAATTACCGAGATAATAAGTATTTGAAGTCAGTTTTTTTTGTGTAAAATCAATATTAGTGTGCTCTTGATGGTCATATTCAGATGTCACGATGAGTTTTGGTACAGATTTGGTGTCTTCCTTGATAAATTCCATTACATCTTCCAGGTAAGTTTCCCTGTCATTTTGTAGGTATTGTGAGTTCTGTACGCTTTCGAGAGCTAGTTTCACTTCGGAAAAGTTGTCTGTAGGTTGAACTTGGTTAACTAGAACCTGTCCTCCAGAGAGAGTGTGTTTGTTGATTGAGCTGATCTGAAACACAAAGAAATATTGGTTTTAGAAACGTCTTTTGTTTTATATTAAACGTAGATGGAGTAATTATGCGCTTTTATCATTTCTAACGTGACGATATTATCGTGGACGGCCACGTCACGGCATTACGATAACACAGACAAGTAAAATGTATGTAAGACGCTTTAAAATTTCCTTCGTCCACGATAACGTTATAACGTGCACGTATTTCCATACAGTTTATGGACGTGGACGTCCACGATAATATCGTCACGTTAGAAATAAAAAAATCGCACAATAGGTTACCAAAGAAAAAGGAATGGGGTTTTTTTATGAAAGCTTCGCCGCGAGAAGGCGCTGGGTGTTTGTCAATTGTCAAAGTGATATTGATGAAAAGCGAATAATCGGGGTCAAGACAAACCACTTAGCACTATCTCGCAGTAAAGTTTTTAAAGTGGATCCGCAGTAATAATCTGCGTAATAAATCTTTCTAAGTTCGACTTGTTCCATAAGAATATTCCCTCAAGCGATTTGTTCTGATGAAACAAATCTAACCTAGAGATTTGTATTAATGATTCTAATTTTGTTAATACATATTTGTCATGGTCGCGAATCATGGTTTGATCAAGATACTACAAACGCTAGCCTGCAAATTGTAAAAAAAATGTTAGCAAATTTGAATTTCGCGGGCTACCACTGCAACGGCAGCTAAATGAAAGTAACAAACACTAAGCGCTATCTACGCGAAACTAACTTGACAGTTTTCTTCCCCTTTGAATTATGTGAGGGATGACAAGAATGAAAAGGGAGTGAATGAAAACCTAACGGCTGACAGAGGAAAATGATTATAGAAAACATCTGAGACGATGACTTTGGAAACAGCATAGTGTAACAAAGCATGGCATTGTCATAGAAAAGCGTCGAGATTGCAACTTAACCCGTCAAAAAATGCACCATTCTAGATTTAGTGAAGCTGGACCCGATGAACCAACCTGGCGGCGACATCATTAAAAGATGCTCACCTATAGATAAATATCACCCGTCTCTCCATTATTCCTTTGCCTACTCTAGGATGCATGTCCGCTACAGCTCACAAATCCTTCCGTCTTCCCTACCATTACCGCGCCCCCCGGTCTACACCTTAATATGAAATAGTCTCTGTAGCTCCATGAAACACGAAGCTCCAGGGGCTAGTGCAAATCTTTGGGTTCATTCGAGTATGGTCAAACCATTCTGAGGTCGATGCATTTCAGTCATTAATTCAACATCTAAATGTGTGTCCATTCATATTCCTCAATAATATTATCAGTTAATATCATTCAATAAAATGTGAGAGTTGCCGTTCGCACTTACGTGCGCTACACACTTCACACATAAGTGTTACGAGGAAGCCGTGTTTGACAACTTCATTTGTTATGTGTGTACACAGCTCAAAGAGCCATTGCTATGCTATTTTCAATTCATTCATTTAATATAAGATTACTCGCTGGTATGCGTATTGTATTGTATATGTTGCAAGCGTGAATCTCTCAGCGAGTGTTCTGCCCGCCAAGAGATCGTCGCTGAAAGAGTGCTCTTTTTGATAGCTCTTGACACTGCGAAAAACGAGTACTCGCCGACGGGCGTTGTGAACAGTCAGCGATCAACTATTACTAATATATGTATCTCTTTTACTTACACCGTCCCTGCAATCTTTTGTACGTTTCTAGAGCGAGAAAATCGTTGATAGCTAGACGCTTTCTCGTCGGCGCGCAGTGGTGGGACAGATGCCTCTATATCAGTAATTTACATGATGTGTCTGCCATTTGAACTCCGCAAACAAACCAGTAAACTAAACCGGTTTTTTATGTTGCGTTTCTTCGACAATCTAGTATTTATATTTAGGAGTTATGCAACAGTTTTGTATACTTTTTGTTTTTGCCTCTTTTTTCTCAGTAATATATATGTAACCGCAAAGTGCCGCTGTGCAGTTAAAGTGCTTATGACGGTTTTTTGGACCGAATTATTATGTGGTCAGACTATGGTAATTAGGTCCAGTTTTTAATTTAGGGACCAATCAATCCTTTTCCCAGGTCATGGTCTACCCATGTGTCAAATTTCATTCAAATCCGTTTAGCAGTTTTTGCGTGAAAGCGTAACAAACAAATTCACATTCGCATTTATAATCTTTGCGTGTATTAGGTTAGGAACTGACGTTTTAGTACTTCCCATTTGCCGTTTGCGTCAAATATATACAGTTATGTTTCATTAGTTTCCTTACGACATATTTTATACGTTATCCACGTAGATTATAAGGATAAGAAAAAGTAAATGACGTCATAAGCAGGTAAGTGATTACGTCAAAGCTTTGAGAGGTTGGGTAGCTAGCAACGTCCTTCTGTCTGCTAATAACAACCGACTCCTAACTATTTCCAATATGGCTGCCTTCTGCATACGTCATAGTTGTTGATTTATTGCGAGACTCGCCCACGAAAGTAAAGCTACGGTTTCCTAGGAGAGCGGTAGCTGTCATATTATAACAGCCGTCATGAAAATCTGTCATTTTCACCAAAAAATACTCTGTATTTGGACAGCCATTATTGTGTAACCGTCGACTGCGTTCTTAGGAATCTAAAGCGGGAGCAGCGTCCTCCTGTCTGCTTACAACACCATACGGTGGTTTCCAACATGACTAACTACGTCGTGATTGATGATAAATCACGAGACTCACCCACGACAGTAGCGAGACAAGTACAGAGACACATCGAGCTTTAGAGAGAGCGCACACACACAGGTACGAGTGAAAGAGTGAACGCTCTACAAAGCCGAAGTTTTGAAGTGATAACTTGATACTATACATTGAACGAAACTGAACCGTCACACTTGGGTCGGTGACGTTGAATCGGGTATACTCGGCTCCAGTCGGTCGGTGACGCTGAATCGTGTATACTTGGCGCTGAATCGCGTATACTCGGCTCGAGTCGTAAGTTTTCACTGTATCGTGTGGTCATAGGTACACCATCTTTTTTTTCTAAAACTAGAATGTGCCATTTTCAAAGTGGCTGCCTATATCATACTTGTTAATTTATCACTAAATTTCCTCGAAAAAAGCGAGCAGGCAGGTATTAAAATTAATGCTAAATTCCGGGTAAACAAAAAAGAAAACTGCTAAAGCGTGTGTTAAAATGATGATTTCATATACCTACCTACAGTGCTACAAGGATTTTTTGGCGCTTGAATGACATTGAAAGGGTGGCACTGTTGGTATAGATTTTTTAAATTGCTTAGTGAAATTGTATTCAAAAGAAATCGGCGGATTAACTGTTGTTCGCAAAAATACAGTGCGATTGGCAATTTATTATTACTTGCCGTCATGCTGACTAAATGGGATCAGCGATAAATGACAGCTGCCTACCGATAAAAGTAGTAGAGAGTAGATAAAATAAGCGCATTAGAAGAGAGTAGAGGGAAAAGAGAGCGAGACCGTCAGGAGAGTGTCTAAGAATTAATTCCAGTTTGTTAAACTCTTCGATACCATTTTTTTTTCACCTTCATAATAAGGGATTCGTAAACACGCAAGTCTAGCAGCAGAATCGTTCCAACCTATTTATATTATTGCAGATAACGGCATGAGTCTTTACATCATGTGATTTGTTTGACTAATACATAACAGAAATGTTATAAGTTATCGTACCTAACGCTATTTCTATAAAAGTTCTACGAAACGTTTCTAAAAATATGTTTTAAAATGAATCTTAACTTCAAATATAAAAACCAATAACCGATTATTTACGACACGCTAAATATTAAAAGTTTAATTCTATACTATTATTGCCTTGAACTTGCAAACCAATAAATATTTGGAAACAAATGACGCACCAACACATAATTCAATTTAACGCCATCTAATTCAGTGAAACCGCAACTTTTACATTGAAATAACCGCCACCTAGTGCGTAAAAAGTAAACTAACGTAACCGACCTTGCAAGATAGTAGAGGTAGACTATCGTATAACTACAGTACTATGTAGTTTATATAATGCGAACTTGTTTTTCCGCATATAATTTGTTGCTGCAAAAATCCAGCTTCACTGCATGAATATTAACTCTGCGTACGCATTGTTGAATCCATTGTGTCCGTTTAGAAACGAATTAACGAGCGGAGAATCGATTTCGACCTTCGCCGTGTTCCATCTTTAAATTTTCTTTTATTTTGCGAGTTCGCACAAAAACCGATTCCGCTTTTTCTTGGAATTACGAAGCACTTACGTCACTGGCTGAACGTAAATAAAAATACAAGTTTAAAATGACTGATTTGTGGTTTAGTTGCGAACTGTAATCATGTTTTCCACGCATATTATTGGGTCAGTTCAATGACAGTTCTCCATTCATAATAGTGTTTAGTTTTTACCGAGAAAAGACAAACCCCTTTGGAAGAAAAGCCACCATACGGCTGAGTCATCTCTCCGTCGTTGTTTAGGTGTTTAAGGGCTTTCACGATGTCCGAATAGCCTACTAACTACTTACCGAATAGATTAAAAAAATGGAACAGAATCTGCCAAGTAAGTTAAGGAGAACCTAATTCGAGGTGGTGACTGGTGTTTATGACAAGCTCATCGGGCACGGTGACGGAGCCGCTGTTGGTAAACAAAAATGACAAACCTAGCTATACAAAGTGACAACAGCAAAAACGGTGATGAAAAAGTAAAAAATGACTGACATAAGCTGTTGACACTGACGGAAGTCGTTGTCGAAATACGAAAGGCTTTGAAAGCGATATTCAATTGTTAAGAGGCCTATTACAAAATTGCGTTCTGACAGTTCGCAATACGTAGCAATTTGGCAGTTGTAATTTTGTTTAGTAGAGTTCTTTTTTTTTTTTTTCTTTGTTAAGTATGCAATTTTAGTTTCTTATAAACTAGCGTTTATTCTCGTATAAAGTTTACGTAATAATATTAATGTAGTAAGGAGATATTGACAGTTATTTCTGAGAATTTTTTATTATTTTGAATGAGATTATTTTTTGATATTCCGAAATTCTGAGGCCGCTAGAAACAAAATCACTTTTTCAAAATAACAGCTTTTTACTAAATGCATATGAAATATACGGTACATACAACGAAAACACAATTTTTTAAAATTTTGTCTGTCTGTTTGTTTGTTCCGGCTAATCTCCGAAACGGCTGGTCGGATTTGGATGGAACTTTCACTGGCAGATAGCTGATGTTATAAGGAGTAACTAAAGCTATTATTTTAGAAAAAGAATTAGGGTTCACGCGGGCGACTTCGCGGCAGCAGCTAGTTACTTATTTTTTTTTTCATTTCATTTGCTATGTACAGTAGTTCAATCCACGAGGGCGCAAAAGCGCGAAAAGCGAGGCCACTATTAACTATACTACAACTACTCGCGTTGAGCTTACTATCGTTGAGCTCCTTAATTCTGAGTTGAGCTGCACGATAACTGACAATTGCGTGCACTGACTGGACAGGCCCTCTCAATCTGTGTGATGATTTCCTCAAAAGACCACTTCAGACACCAATCTACATGGTCTTCACATGATCTGACCAAGATTATGTCTGGACTTTAAAAGAGACTGTGACCTCTGAGTTTGTTTCGGCCTTTTTTCTCAGAGTAGTCAGATAGGAAACGCCGACCTCATCTAGTTTTTAAAATATGATTGACGTGTAAAAGTGTTTGTACAAACCTATTTACAGAAATAAAATCATTTATCATTTACTCAACGACGCAATAAGTTATAGTTGTCGAAGTCTTTCAGTTTCTTAAAATAAGAACGCCAAAGTTGTCCATGTAACGCAAAAATAACGGTCAATATCAGTCGAAATGTAACAGGCCTCTTACGGCCTTATTGAGTTATTGCCACTTTCACAGTCATTTCGTCAGTTTAAATTAAAGCCCCCCGGAGGCCAGATAATCTTGCTGCACTAAACTGCACCCTAATTGCGTAATACACGATCAACTACAATCTGTTTTATTTTGACAGTTCAACAACATTAAGCCTAGTGCAGACTGGTGCGACGAGACAGCGCGACGCGATTAACAAAACAATTTCTAAGAATACTTCACGGTATACGATGTCGCGTCGCGCGACAGCTCGCACTTTTCTAAGTACGAGTCTTTAATTGCGTTATTTACATTGTTGAGGTTACGGGGGCGAAAAATCGATCTAGCTAGGTCTCATATCTGGGAAAATTCGTTTTCTGTACTTTTACAGCCTCGGGAATGTGATACAACGTTGGTATACCTGGACAATATGTTTATTTCTATTTTCATCGAGGTCGGTCGAATTTGAGAATATACAACTACTGTACCCGGCTATTATATAGCACATAGGTTTATAGATAACATTCTGCTTTGAAGTGCGTCCTCCCTTTCACTCCTACCTATGTGACTGTCTCTTTCTAAAACCTGATGTGCATAATAACCACAAAAAAAAAACTATCTGCCGAGCCTTATCCCAACTATGTTGGGGTCGGCTTCCGGTTTAACTGGATGCAGCTGAATACCAGTATTTTACATGGAGCGACTGCCTATCTGACCTCCACAACCCAGTTACTGGGTAACACGATAGATACCCGTTGTTAAGACTAGTTGTCAGACTTTTGGGCTTCTAACTATCCGTAACGACTGTCAAAGATCTACAAATGACAGCCGGGACCAACGGCTTAACGTGCTTTTCAAGGCACAGAGGGATCTCGATATGTGATAGATGGTGACCCATCTACGAACCGCGGCGGCAAGTGTACTTTAACCTTCAATCGACCCGTGTGGCTGTTATGGTTTAGCCACAAGCCCCACCATGATATTAACCACCAAGAGAACAAATAGAGGAAGACTAAAATAAACGATGGATTGTCTTTGTAAAAGATGATGTGGCTAGAAAGGGTGTGAATACTGAGATTATGGCTGATAGCACTGTGAAGACAAGCAGTTATGATGATGCTGATCTTTCTATTCTTAGAAAAATCGCGTCTGTTCTCTCCGTAGGCACAGCACATCTTTATATCGCCAGTTATATATAAGTCCCAAATAGAAGACACTTATCCAAGCGATCAACTCAAAGCATTTATTTCAATTAAACCATTTATAGGCACTTTCGAATTGTCTCGCAGTCGAAATTGCCCATTCCAAAGCGTAGTAGGTACCTATGGAGAAGAACGG
Source organism: Omphaloscelis lunosa (assembly GCA_916610215.1). NCBI lineage: Eukaryota > Metazoa > Arthropoda > Insecta > Lepidoptera > Noctuidae > Omphaloscelis > Omphaloscelis lunosa. Next base: position 8,939,199 of record OU744270.1, read on the forward strand.
GCAAGAAACTCTACGGACACTCTTTTAAATAATAAAATTGTTACAATTATCAGGTGCATAGCGTTTCAACACAGGGGGTCCAGTCAGTCCAATCATGTACTGAATCCATGGTAACAGGTTGCGCGTCAATGTCCCTGCCACCACTTTTTTTGGGTGGAAAATTTTCAAATAACTTCTCCCGCTCTGGGCGGAGCGGGAGGACGTGTCAAGACTCTTTCTATCTAAAACCCACCCGTGTTCCTTCAGTTGCCATGTTGCCAGGGACCACGGTATTCCTTTCAGACTTTCCCGCGAGCCCTTCAGGATCCCTGCCACTCCTGTATTGCCACCGAGACGGTCATTAAGGTATTATAACCTAAATGTAAAAATCAATAAATCTCACCTTGCTGTAGCTATCCTGTTCTTGTGTAGGGTATGGGGACGCAGTATAGGAGCAAAGTTTATTCCTGATAGGGGTCCTTGATACTACAACTGTCACAATCTTCTTTTCCTTCTTCTTTTTACCATCATCATCTAGTCCTAAATTCTTCAAATCTTCGGCTAACTCATCAGTTTGTTCAGTATTCTCGGATTTTTTTTCTGATTCTTCATGATTCTCTAGTTTATCATCATTCTCCGTTTTATCAGGGTTCTCCACGTCTTTATTGTCAGAGAAACCACTGTCGCCCGAGGCAGTGGAAGACTGAGAGTGTATTCTTTCATTTCTTGATTCTTCAATGACTTTGAAAGTGAAATTCTCCAATTCATCTTCTACTTGATCTTTTGTTTCTTGTTTTACGGGTTGTGTCTCTTCCAAATTTAATTTATTGAAATTCTCCAAGATGGCGGCGACAGTGTTCGTATTTTGAATTGCTTTTACTTCTTTTTTAGCTTCAGACTTTTCTTCAGCAGTTGTTTCTCTTTTCTCGATCTTAGGTTTTTCCTTCTTTTTGGCGAAGAATGATTTTATTAGGGTTTTTATTGATTTTTTATCTGTGGCCTCCATTGGTCTAAGCTTTGCGTTTGATACCGTGGCACTACCCATTGTGTTTATTTTTGTTTTATGTTGATCCACGGTTTAACATCTGAAACAAGAAAAAAAAATAGTTAATAAACCGTCTTAAAAAGTTGCAAGAACCAAGAGGCAATATCATTGGACAAATTCAAAGATTTATTTTCGTAAATGGTCCGCCGTTTCCTATAAAGAAGTACGGACAAGAAAATGCATAGTAACTCTTCTTTATAAAATATATTTTTATAAAAATACTGAAGAAGAGAGCCGATTGCATATAAAGCTATTCAGATATACATCTCTAAAAGATCTGAACAGGCCTTAACGCTTTTCTTCACGAGCAGTCAAAGATTAATGTTCAATTCTTCGAACAACGAACAGTGCAATTTGCCAGGTACCGAAATAATTCATCCAATTTTGCTAAACCTAACATAGGTTAGCGAAAATCATCCTCAATTTATTTGTCTTACACAAATATGTTTTTGGCTATCATCCAAGAGGTTTTACACACAATTGTTCGGCTCGACATGATTTAGTACAGCCGGACCGCAAAATTGAAAATATGTAAGGTGAGGCGTTTGTTGCGCCGCTTCTTCCCAACTAAAGCATTAGGATATGGTGCAAGGCACCATTTTGGGGAATGTCTTTTGTCATTTTGACGTTCAAAAACTGCGGATTCACAGCCTAATTTGAATAAATGACTTTTGATTTTGTAGATATACGTTCGGGAAGAAGCCACTCGGTTATCTCGAATTGTGTCGAACTGATCCGAACATCATTAATAATCTATGGGAAATCTATGGGTCAATTATACTAAGAGATCGCTGGATGCCCTGCGCGTCCAATATAACAATGCTTTCAGGATGTTGTTGAAGCTGCCTCGATTATGTAGCGCGTCGAATATGTTTGCGCAAGCCCGTACCGACGGCTTCTATGCTATTGTACGCAAAAAAACTGCGTCGCTTCTGAGGAGAGTGAGGGGCAGTCAAAACAGCATCCTGAAAACTGTAGCCGAGAGCTCTGGCTCTCCGATTGTACAGCAATTTGTGCGGAGGTTGATTGTTACTAACACTAGGCAATAAGTTGTTTTTTGTATGTTACTAACACCATATGGATAATTGTGTGTCCGAAATAAAGCGATTCTATTCTATTCTATTCTAAAAGTGAGGGTAGGTAGATGCCGAACGAAGTTTGCCAATTAGCAAAAGCCGAATGATAGCCGAATATAAATTATTATGTACAGGTCGACATAAAAGAGTCTGAGGTGATGGCATTTGCAACTAAATATTTTACGTAATGCAGACCTATGGTGATGGCACCACTTTACCAACAATTGCTTGTAGGTTTTGAGCAACCCACAAGCAGCGTTTTTACCAATTTGTTTCAAATTATTTTACTCATTTTCCGTTCGAAGTGACATAAGTGCGATAGTGGCGCCCTCCTTTTCATTTTACTCTTTTTTGCCGAGCTATAGTTGTTCCTTCGGGCGGTACAAGACGCTTTTGGCGCGTTGTCAAAATCGGAACTAACGCCGCCATCTTGTTTTTCAATACATTAACTCTGTGATAATTTCACAAATGTTTACCAACAACGCCCGCCCCGTGTCATGTCACTAAGGCGCCAAAAGATACTTGTAGCACTTGATGTCTTAGACAAATTATGTTTTTGGCTATGTTCCAAGTAACATTTGCAGACGGTAACTTTAAATAATATGTCTTGCGCAAGCTTCCACGAATTCTGTTAACTTGTTTGTCCTTGGTACCGATTCCTGACCTATATACATTTTTTATGGGTTTCGAGACGTTTTATTTTGGTAGTTTTATGGCTCCTATGTCATACGGGAAGGTCATTTTAGAATTGTGAAATGCGACTGATTTTTTTCTAGAATTGTAACTACTATCTGTACTAATTATCCTGGATTTTTTCGACGCCATTTACTTTATTGTTAGGTTTAGTTTTAGGATATTGCTAATGGCGCTGTATTCTGTAAAAAAGACTAAAATTCATGAAAAGGTCCAACGTCCTGTCAAATTTGAAATTATCTGAAATTTACTCAAATAGTTTTGGGTCATGGCAGAATTAAAAGTTGTCAAATATCGAAATAAATTGCCCTATTTTAGCCATTCGCCACTGAGAATTAAATGAATTATTGCTATCAACATTGCAAACCTATAAATTATTACTTCCATTTTTTTAAATTTTAAAATCAGTCTATAATGTTCCCAATGCTGGGATACAGGTCTCCTCTCTGTGGGAGGAAGTGGGCCGTAATTCACCACGCGGGTTCAGTGCGGGATGTCACATGTCTTCGAATTTTTAGTTCTAGGACATGCCGGTTACCTCACGATGTTTTCCTTCACCGTTTTGAGAGCAGTGGTGATGAAATAATTTACACAAAGTAAAGCGCCTGTCAGGGATCGAACCTACGACCTACAACAATCAAGTCGCGGCCGTGAGCCGCCACTGCTCATTTATTTGATTCTATATAGGTACTTAAACATGATATTATTATTATGTTATTTGACATATCTCGAGACCCTGATTTCCGGAACCTTTGAAAGGCGTACCAGGGGCCCAAGCCAACTCGCAGAGGCCCCTTAGACACATAACATCACGCCTGTAATCCCCGAAGGGTGAGGCAGAGCTATAGTACACCCACATTTCGCCAGTTATGTTTAAGTCCCATGTAATAGGGGGCGAGCCTATTGCCATCAACCGGGCACAAATCCAGACTCCGGGCTGCTAATGAGAAATTCCAAATGGAAAAACCCAATAACACTTTGCCCGACCCGGGAATCGAACCCAGGACCTCATACTCAGCAGTAGCACTTGCGACCACTAGACCAACGAGGCAGGCCCCTTAGACATTTCGGTTTCGCAGATATATGGCAGTGACCTCAAGTGGTTAGCTTGCGTGTTCTGTATTAAGCCCACGCAACGAGTCGTACGTCCAGCCAGTAATAGGACTCGCTCATCAAGGAGCGCTGTCCCAAATTAGACGCTTTATTAATTTATTCTACATAAAACAAAAGGCATTTTAATAAAACTCGTATACTAAAAGATCAATAATTAAATTATCTTTAAAATGGTGAAGGTTTTAGAAAAACTACACTTGATAGATTTTGCGTGATTCTCAGTTTACGCGTTAGGCATAATCCAAAATATGGCTATATTAAAATATTAGGAAAATCTTCTAATTTAACATATATTTTTTCCAAATCATTAACACTACTCGTTTAGACGTCATGTTCTGTATAAAATCATTAAAAGTCGATTATCGTCGCCTTAGCCTTAGTGTTGAGGCACCAACCGACGATTATCCCTGTAATGCACTATGCAAGTGAACCCAAGGACAACCCCCGGTTGGTGCAGGACTATTGCAGAACTTGGAAACAAAACATATAAGGCTGGTTTGGGTGGCTATAGTGGATTGGTTACCTAGAATTATGGATGTCCCCTGCCTGATCAATGTTATTTTATACACGGATAAAATGGCAGGGGGTGACTTACACACTTAATTATTATAATTTCATTCATTCCATAAAAAAAATCCTTTTTTTTTAATAGAAATAATATTAACCTGCAGACATTGCAATATTGCACATAAAAGCGGTATTTACAGCTCTATGGGGAAATAACGCGATAAATAAATAAATAACTATATCATTCATTATTTAGCTTATGTACGGAAGTTGTAAAAAAAAAATTAACATTTTTGTCTACTGTCTGTTTGACCCGGCTAATCTCCGAAACGGCTGGATCGATTTTGACGGGACTCTTACTGGTAGATAGCTGATGTTATAAGGAGTAACTTAGGCTATTTTAATTTGAGAAAAATAATTAGCGTCCACGCAGTCGAAGCCGCGGGCAGCCGCTAGTAGAAAATATATATAAAATTAAAAATAATAACATATAAATTGATTTATAATATAAGCTACTATATTGTTTGAGGAAATATCGTTAAAGAAACTATGTATACTATACTTAGACAGATCAGTCCATTTTATAACATTAGTATCCATTAAAAACAGGTGACATCACAATGTCCGATATTCTCTAAAAAGAAATAACATAACTGTTGTTTTTTAAAAATGTAAATACATAAGAGGCTCCCTAAATTGTATGTTAATTTGCATTTTAATATTCTGAAAAAGTCACGCATACAATTAAAATGGAACTTTAGTATATGATTTATTGGATCTTTTTCTTTCCAAATATGAGACACTTACGTAATTGGAACATTTTCGCTCGATTCATTTTTTTTTATTCTAAAATCATGTCTTTTTTAAAGATTATCTAAAACAAAAACAAGATTACTCGGCTTTTATGTCTAAAATAACTATTAACAGTAAGAAAACATAGTTTATTATCCAAATATAAGATATTTTTTTCTCTAGATCAATTATTACTTTAGTTATAAACGATATAAGAATTGAGACTTACGACATTTAGTTCCGTGCTCGAACACGACCAAAGAGCGCACGCGATATTCAACTTTATTACTGATGTGTTAGTGTTTAGCACATAGTGGAGTGGCGGGGTGCATGGGGGCGGAGTTTGCGTGGAAAATGTCTTTGGAGTGCCTGGTCTTAACGTCTTATGAAGCAACTCGGCAAGCGAAGTGTGGGACCGCCCCCCAGCTAGATAGGCCGAAGATCTTAAAATGGTGGCTGGGACAGACTGGATGCGGAAGGCAGAGGACAGGGTGTTGTGGCGTAGCTTGGGAGAGGCCTATGTCTAGCAGTGGATTGCGATAGGCTGAGTTGATTGTTGGCGCGATTATTAAGGGGACGATAACAGACTTTTAATGATTTTATACTGAAGATGACGTCTAAACGAGTAGTGTTAATAATTTGGAAAAAAATATATGTTAAGTTAGAGCATTTTTTAAATATTTTATTATAGGCTTATTATGGATTATTTTTATATTACATAGTGAAATGAATTTGTAAATTTAGGTCTTACGCTTTTAAAATCGCGCAAAATCTATCAAGCGCATTTTTCTGAAACCTTCACTATTTTAAAGATAATTTCATTATTGATATTTAAGTATAAGAGTTTTATTTTAAAAAACTTTTGTTATATGTATAATAAATTAATAATGCATTTAATTTGGGTTTAAAAAAATAATAATTTCGAGGGCTAGGTATCTTGACGCTTCCGCCTTATGTCAAATATTTAGTTCCAAATGTCACCACGACTCTTTTCTGTCGATCTGTACCTTGACTTTTGATTTTGAGTCTAATACGAAACCATGGCATGAGTTATTCACATAAGTTGTGTGCTAAACGGTCGCCAACTGCGTCCCAACAGAGGTGACCTTGGTGGTTTACAACCGTATAGTTGGTGGTTTACGACCAAATTTCAAACAGCTCTGCCTGCTGCCAACCAAGGTCACCTCCGTCGGGGACGCGGTTGGCAGCCGTGTGCAGGCCCTTTACTCGTGTAGGCACGAGAAGGTCGTTAACATGCTAATTACATAACCTTGTAGATCAATATTTCTGAGAACTATTAGGAAACGGCACTATTTATGTTTTAAAAAAACAATCGCGCACGTTCATTGAAATATCGTCGTTATTAATTAGACTTGGGTTTGGACGTGAATTACTGATGCCTGCCTAGAAATTCACGGTTTTGACAATTCTTTTCCCAACTATGTTAGGGTCGGCTTCCAGTCTAACCGGATGCAGGTGAATACCAGTATTTTTCATGGAGCGACTGCCTATCTGACCTCCACAACACAGTAACTGGGTAATACGATACCTCGTGGTAGTCAGCATACTCTTGAAAGGTGTTCAAGTATCCAATATTTTGCTGGATAAATAAAATTTTATGTTTGGAAAACCCAATTAATTTGTTGTTTGAATGATACTTTTTAGGGTTCCGTAGTCAACAAGGAACCCTTATAGGTTAGCCATGTCTGTCTGTCTGTCCGCGGCTAAGCTCAGAGACTCTTAGTACTAGAAAGCTGTAATTTGTCATAGGTATATGTGAAAACATTCACGGCAGTAGTAGATATAATGAAATTAAAAGGAAAACTCTCACAACTAAGTAGGAGTCTACTTAGTTGTAACAGTTTTCTTTTTACATGTTAACGAGTAATAATCGCACAACTTAAATTTACAGTTGCAAAAAAATGTTCTCCCATACATTCCTTAGGGGAGAGAACATGTTTTTCAACTACAATGTTAAGTTTGTTCTTGGGATGGATTCATCCCAACTAAGGAACCCTTCATTGTGCGTGGTCCGACACGCACTTAGCCGGTTTTTTTTTGTTTGATAATAAACCGTATTATGTAAAACCCCAAAAGCAGTTTTACCTTTATTATCGTCTTATCGTCGACTAGCTTCTGCCCACGCGGCCCCACTCTTCACTTATTTATTTTCTTATTTTTGCAGATTTTTATTTTTTAGGAAGTTCCACTTCTATCACGTAACGGTACATTTTTATGGGTAAATTATCAAATAACTTCTCCCGCTCTGGGCGGAGCGGGAGGACGTATCAGACTCTTACTGACTAAAACCCACCCGTGTAGCTTCAGTTGCCTGTATGTTGCCAGGGGTCACGGTAACCCTTTCGGACTTTCCCGCGACCCCGGCAGGCATCGATCCTAGCGGACCCCGTCAGTTCTGCTGACATCTCTTTGAGGCGAGCGTGAAACACAACGCGCCGTCAACCCGGGCCTGGTCCTCATCGGACAGCGAGCTACCGATTGCTCACCGTTTGCAAGCCCGCGCCTACGGTAGCTGGAATTGGCCTGGGATTCATGACGCCCAGGGCGTCTCCTGCAGCGGCTAGGGACGTGAGGGCGCAAACTTTGCCTCTCTCTCATGCGTTGCGCCTCCTCCTTCGCGAGCATTACTGTTTCGCAGAAGGAAGTGTCGACTTCCCATGCCCTCTCGCTCCGTACCAGGATCAGGGCCGGACGCGAGAGGTCACCGTCGCCGATCGCCTCCACGAGGACACGGCGGTGCCCCGCCCAAGCCGGGCAGACCTCCACCTTATTCTTCACCGTGTCCTCCGAGCGATCCACACAATGGTGACACCCGGGATCACGTAACGGTACAGCACGCACAATTTTATTTTTGTCATTCTCTTTTTATTTTCGCCATAATATTTTATTTAAAAAGTACCAGCCTTAGTGGGTGGGCCAGAAGTGAACTGTTTGGAGTAATTTGCCCCACCAAAATCAATAATTGGGAGTAGTGGATCACCACTCACAGTGGACGACAAAGCAAAGTTAACAGAATTTATATGGGACCACCACGCAAGCTTCCTCTACCCAATGAAAAAAAGAAAAACCATAGTCGGTCCACAATGACAAAAATATCGACGGAAATACATAAAAAAAACATATAACTATTTTATCTACAGGACCATAGGACTTTCAAAAATGGAACACATGCTTGGCGGCAGAAAAAAGTTTAGTCATGTGGTAATAGTAAGTACTTCCGCATTTTAAGTTCTTTTCATAAGCTTTTCTTGTGTTCAATTATCAGCTACGTATGGTATTCCGAAATACCGCTCTCCGAAAGGACGGTTTTCCGATAACACTCTACTCCGACGGTTAGTTGAACGAAAAAATAATTGGCCGATGAAACGTTTCGCCGAAAATATTATTTATCGACGGTTGGTAGTCCGAATGAATCCTTCACCGATGTAACGGTTCACCGAAAACACTCTTCAACGACGATTGGTTAAACGAACGAATCTTTCGCCGATAGCATTCAGTTTACGCTAATTTCGCATAATTTCGTTTCACACGTTTAATATAATTTTCACACTTTCACTTTCTTGCCTTATTTTATATTATTCACTCACTGCTTTATTTGTATTAATACCTCTTGTAAACAGTGGTATATTTTTTTTTTTTTTTGATCAATATTATTTATTTTCTTTACCTATTTACTCCATAGATATTTTGCACAGATAAATTGACAGCCGATGCCATAGATTATACACTCCAGCGCGCGTCCCTTCGCTTGTCACCACATCGTGGACAAGTGATGTTGGAACGTCGTGTCGGGTATGCGTCGATTATTTTAATTTATTGTACAATAGTTTTGTTTTTCTTTTTTATTGTTTTATATTATTATTCTTATTGTTTTATTTATTTTATAATCCCCTAGTGGGATTTATAGGTCCGTAGATATGTCCGTGGCATCACAGCGGGCCCTATCAGAATACCAGCGCTGCGGTATTTATTTATTTTTAAATATCGCAGCATCATGCTGAGATAGGGGCCTTTTTGGCCTCGCACAGGTCGTATTTTTTTTTTTTAATCTAATGCTCCTTTTTATTTTTGTTAATGTTTGTTCCTTTTTTCTTATGTCTATCCTTTTTTATTATGTTTTGTATTTCCTGTGCGTGTCCCAAATAAAATATTTTTCTTTCTTTCTTTTCTTTCATAATTTAGAAACGTCATCATTTGGGTTAGGTTAGGTTAGAACAGTGACCATTAACGCGCGAAGGCGAGCGAGCGAAGCGAGCGTGCCGCGGCAGCGGCCGCCGAGCGCTAGATTCCCTTTCGTTTAACCAATCGTCGTTGAAGAGTGTTTTCGGTGAACCGTTACATCGGTGAAGGATTCATTCGGACTACCAACCGTCGATAAATAATATTTTCGGCGAAACGTTTCATCGGCCAATTATTTTTTCGTTCAACTAACCGTCGGAGTAGAGTGTTATCGGAAAACTGTCCTTTCGGTGAGCGGTATTTCGGAATACCATACGTAGCTCCAATTATTAATAGCTAAATACACTTGGTTATTCATTATTATTACTTAATAATTAATAGTTTTATTATTTCCTTCTTGATTCTGTACCCCATTTACTAAATAACAGGACAAAGATTAAATTAATCGTCTAATTTTGTTATTCCTGACGTTTTAATGTTTCATATAAATGCAATCATAAACCATTACAGAACAAAGGAATTAATAGGTAATCTAGAATAACCAAGAATTATAATTATTAAATATTAATTATTATTATATTAATATAACAATTACTCTATACATGACAACTTTTATTCTATTAAACCTTTTTCAATCATTATTTGTGCCATTTGAATGAATTGCGGCAGGTTTTGCTCAAATATATCCTCCGATACCGTATTAACATTAATAATACGTGCGGCTCGTGACATAGGCGTAAACTTGACTAGATTAGTCCTAGTCGTTGGTACATGTAACAGTGAGGGACGGCGGCGTGCACCTACGCACCCGTCTGGCGCGGGCAGCCGCAGTGCTGCCAGCACCTCCGGGAATCGCCATCCGGGAACCGCCATCGTCATCATTATCTAGATGATGATGACGATGGCGTCAGTGGCGATGGCGATGGCAATGACAATGGCCAAAGTCGAAGTCGAAGTCGAAGTCGAAATGAAAGTCAAAGTCACGACAATGGCGATGATGATGATGAAGAATATTGTTTGTAATATTTATGTACGTCAGCCAAGATGTCAGATGTTACACATCATATGCGACGATTGTAAGGTTCGCTCGATTTTTGTATCGCCTCGCATAATGCATAGTAAAACGTTGTATGATACACCTGCGTAAGATCATAAGATGGTTTCCGATTCGTGTCGACTTATAAACTCGCTCGCTTCGCTCACTCGTGAATAAAAATGCCACTCGTCGGAAATCATCATTATTGTATTAAGTGTGTACAGACCCCCTTCAGGATTGTATGACTGCTTTGAAAAGGTAATGGATGAAGTGTTACACAAGATTTGTAACTCAAATAAGTCCATTATCACTTGCGGTGATTTTAATGTTAATTTATTAGAAAATTCAGGTTCTTGTAGTAAAATAATAAGTCTGTTTCAGTCCTACAATCTTGTAAACCTATTTTTAGAGCCCACAAGAATAACCCCGACTAGTGCCACATGCCTCGATAATATTTATACAAATGTTATACCTAGCCACAAAGAAATAATAAATCTACTAGATTCTGATCATTGCGGGCAGAGGATTACTATCCCAAACCAAAACAACAAAGTGGCTAAAAAGGATATCACTGTTAACCCCAAAACTGCAAGTCGCTTGGAAAATTTTAAAGTTAAACTCATGAATAAATTACCAGTTTTGTCTATTCATGCTGATCCTAATTATCTTTATGATGATTTTTTTCATATATACTGTAAGCAATTTAATTCCATCTTTATTCCCAAGACTATCTCGGTTAATAGTAACTCATCTTTTAGTGATTGGGCTACCTTTGGTATACATAAAAGTAGAACACGGCTTTATGAACTGTACTATGAAAGGACTTATGTAAACACAACTGAATTTAATTTATATGTTAGAAATTATTCAAAATTATTTAAAAAAGTTTGTTGTATGGCCAAGTCGCGTTATTTGAGTTCGAAGATTAAAAATAGTAATAATGTAATTAAAACGACTTGGAATATTATAAATAGTGAAACGGGAAGGTCTAATAACCGAAATACTAACTACAGCCTGTCTATTAATGACAACATAATAAAATCAGACTCCCAAGTCGCCGCGGCCTTTGAAAATTTCTTTTCAGATATTCCCGTTTCAACTACTAAATCCCTAAACTCATCACCTTCTGTTGCTGAGTCTTTGCTAAAGGAAAATGTTAATGTTTGTGATTCGGAATTTCTTTTTGAACATATTACCTGTAGAGACATAATTAAAACTTTTCATACTTTAAATGTAAAAAAGACTGCAGATCTGTGGGGTAACTCTGTAGAAGTTGCCAAGTCTATTATTGACATTGTAGCACCTACTTTAGCTCTTATCTTTAATAATTGTATCGACTGTGGGGAGTTTCCTGACCTAATGAAAAAGAGTAAAATTATACCTTTGTTTAAATCAGGTAGTACATCAGACCCCACTAATTATAGACCTATTTCAGTACTACCTACCTTTAGTAAAATTTTTGAGAAATTAATTTTAGAGCAATTGCAAAGATTTTTTAATAGACATAAATTATTACACAGCAAACAGTTCGGTTTTACAAGGGGTCGTTCAACTACTGACGCCGGTGTTGAACTTTTAGGTCACATTTATAATGCATGGGAAGATAAATGTGATGCCTTGGGCATCTTTTGTGATTTGTCCAAGGCATTTGATTGCGTTCTTCATGACACGTTAATCAGGAAACTCCGCCACTATGGGATCCGGAACAGCGCTCTGGATCTTCTTACTTCATACTTGAGTAATAGGATTCAGAGCGTTGACATTAATGGAAAAAGATCTCCAGGATCTTTAGTAACAATGGGAGTCCCACAGGGCTCAATTCTTGGTCCTTTCTTGTTTCTTATTTATATTAATGACTTGCCTTACCTCATAAAGGATAACCATGATATAGTGTTGTTTGCAGATGACACTTCACTTTTGTTTAAACTTAAACGTCAGCAGCTAGTTACTGACGATGTAAATACGGCAATCTCAAAAGTAGTTCACTGGTTCAATGTTAACAATTTACTTCTGAATGAAAAAAAAACTAAGTGCATTAAGTTTACCCTACCTCATGTTAGGCAGGTGAAAACTAAATTGTTGATAAAGGACGAAGAATTGAATCCTGAAGATAGCACAGTATTCTTGGGCTTAACTTTGGATGCTAAGTTTCAGTGGGGCCCACATATAGATAAATTGTCAAAAAAGCTAAGCTCCGCAGCATATGCTGTTAGAAAAATTCGTAATTTAACTAACATAGAGACAGCCCGTTTAGTGTACTTTAGTTATTTTCATAGTGTAATGTCGTACGGTATTCTGTTGTGGGGAAATGCCGCCGACATTCAAACTATCTTTGTTTTGCAGAAAAGAGCTGTTCGATCTATTTATAAATTAAGTCCTAGACACTCTCTCAGAGATAAATTTAAGGAGATAAATATAATGACTGTGCCTTCTCAGTATATTTTTGATAATCTTTTATATGCCCATAAAAACAAAAAATTGTATAAAAAATACAGTGATATCCATAACATAAATACTAGGAACAAACACAAATTTGTTGTACCTACAACAAGGCTCAAGAAAATAGGTAGCTCCTTTAGATGTCAATGTATACGCTTTTATAATAAACTTCCAAGCCACGTACAAGATCTAAGTCTTAATAAATTCAAATCATTTACTAAACGCAAGTTGTGCCAGAAGGCTTTTTATGCCGTTAAAGATTACATTGAGGACAAAAAGGCATGGGATTGAGCTGCTCCAATTTTATAATTTTTTGTGTTTTACTTTCGGAACTTTATTTTTTTTTTTTGCTAACTTTAAAATTATATACACAATGACATGAATATTTACTTTGTGAAGTATAATATTTTTTTATTATTTTTTATTATTGTGAATGTGAGGACTATGTGGGTCATATATATATATTTATTTTTCTCAGTTACTTTTAATGATCATCTGGCAGTTGTGAGTACTTTATGCGGCCTACCCAAATGTCCTTTCTTTGGTATTGTTCGTCGAATCATTGAGCTCCTTTTAAGTTCTGAGTTGAGCTACACGATTACTGACAAATGCGTGCGTGGAATGGACAGGTCCACTCACATCTGTATGGTTCTTTCCTCAAAAGACCATTTCAGACACAAATCTACATGGTCCTCAAATAAAATGCTCTGACCAAGATTATTTCCTGGTTTTTATATACACATTGACATTAATGAATTTTATATACTTTTAAAGTATTATATTATTTAAATTATTGTGAATGTGAAGACTATGTGGGTCATTCCTTTTTCTTTTTGATTTTAATTTTTTCTCACTTAGTTCTAATTATAGTCTGACAGTTTTGAGTAATTTATGCGGCCTACCCAAATGTCCTTTCTTTGGTATTGTTCGTCGAATCGTTGAGCTCCTTAATTCTGAGTTGAGCTGCACGATAACTGACAAATGCGTGCACTGACTGGACAGGCCCTCTCAATCTGTGTGATGCTTTCCTCAAAAGACCACTCCAGACACCAATCTACATGGTCTTCACATGATCTGACCAAGATTATGTCTGGACTTTAAAAGAGACTGTGACCTCTGAGTTTGTTTCGGCCTTTCTTCTCAGAGTAGTCAGTTAGGAAACGCCGACCTCATCTAGTTTTTAAAATATGATTGACGTGTAAAAGTGTTTGTACAAACCTATTTACAGAAATAAAATCATTTATCATTTATCATTTATCTACTTTCCGCACTTGTAGCATAAATAACTATTTTTATTATGAAGGTACCATAATAAAAAAACTCAGGTACAGTTATTGTTTTGTAAAAATAAAAAATAAAAGTTATGTTTGGAATTAAATGGTGACATAATTTTTTGCGGAGTGAACCATCTGGTATAAGCCGACGTTCGCACGGACGTAATAAAATCGCGGCGGGATTTTATGGAGCACTGAAGTTTCAACTCACTCTTGTTCCAGCGCGTTGAAAAAACACACTGTTGGATTTTCAACTCTCCGCGGTATGCAGAACAAAATCTAACAGTGTGCTTTTTCAACGCGCTGGGACGAGATTTCGTCCCAGCGCGTTGGATTCTCAACGCTCGGCTTAACACCGAGAGTTGAAAATCCAGTGCGCGATAAAATCCCGCCGCGATTTTATTACGTCCATGCGAAGGTCTTTTTTTTTAGGTATGGCATCTCGTAGTTGACCTCTGAGATCATGACTACTTAACCGGGCTTTCCTGTGGGTGCCTTAAGCTGCTACACTTAAAACCTCCAGCCAGGGGTTATTCAACTATTCTAATTAAATATAGGTGAATGCTAGCTAAGGGCACCCCCCGTGGGGTTCGAACCTCGGCTTGGGGCGTCAACCGGAGGGAGGACATTAAGGATGGGACGGGCTGGCGTGCGAACGTCGGCTAACTGTTTTGCGCCCGTCACTTTTATTATAGATGTGTTTATAATATATTGTTATCATATTATCAGTACCTACACTTCCTGTGTATGAGAGTACCTATTTATCACTGTTTCCGATAAGAACGCGTCATTACCTGTTTTTATTATGAATATTATTAGATTCAATAATCGAGGAGCTCGTGCCTAAGAAATAACAGCTTTTCTCTGCGTTCAGACCTCGGTGTGGCAACACGCCGTGTTCGAGTTCGCGACAAGTCAATCGTCATCCTGAGGATGCCTCGTTGAGAGATGAAACACGTGTCGATTTCTATCAGGGTTTTTTATGGCTCTTTAGAAATAGCTAAGCGGAAAGCTTACTAAATATATCCACGTCTATTGTATTTTATAATGGATTTCCGCAAGGTCACGCCTGAATCAATTAACTATCTTAAGCTACGCTTGCCGGGGTTGGTCTGTGGCTGGGTGAACATCTTAACATACCGAGACTCCACCGTGCCTCGGAAAGCACGTTAAGCCGTTGGTCCCGGCTGTCATTCGTGGATCTTTGACAGTCGTTATTGGTTGTTAGAAGCCCGAAAGTCTGACAACCAGTCTTACTAAGGGGTATCGTATTACCCAGATACTGGGTTGTGGAGGTCAGATAGGCAGTCGCTCCATGTAAAATACTGGTATTTAGCTGAATTGAGTTAGACTGGAAGCCGACCCCAACATAGTTGGGAAAAGGCTAGGCAGATTGATATTATTAGTTTCAATAATCATAAAACATGGTAGTCTTCATTTTCAGCTCATAATAATCTTTTTGTCCTTATTTTTTTTAATGCATGGATAATTTTTGCCGCTTATTACATGGGGGGCGGACGGCCGTCTCACTAAGGGGTATTTTAGCAATTAAGGCGGCCATAAATCGATTTCTTAAAACTTGTCTCGGGTAGAAAAAAACTGCTGCCTGATAATCTTGAATAGACAGAACAATAGCCAACCCTTCGTGATACTCCTTTGTATGCGCACACGCCGGCCGGTGTCTCGGTCGGAATTCGATCGCTCTGCCAAATACACGCATCTATTTCGGCAAATTGTGAATAACAGTTAGCCCACGTTCGCACGGACGTAAAAACATCGCGGCGGGATTTTTTCGGAGTGCGTTTTTTCGACGCGCTGGGATGCACTCTGTTAAATTTTCATCGCTCGGCTTAAAACTGTGAGTTGCAAATCCAGTGCGCGATAAAATCCCGCCGTGATTCTACGTCCGTGCGTACGTGGGCTTACTTAAAAAGTGTGAGTTATTGTTATTGTTGTGAGTTATTTTTATAAAAACTTTGATGGATTCGAATAAACCAGGTAACAGCACATTATAATATATTGGTTTTATGTAAATCTTTCAAATAACTCATAATGCTTATAATGTTCGAAACAGTACCCAAAATTATTGTAAAATTACCCCTTTTTAGGGTTTCATCCCAAAATGGTAAAAAGGAAACCTTATGGTGCGACACTGTCTGTCACAGCTGGATGTCTCAAGAACTACTAATGCTATCAACTTGAAATTTAAAATAGTTTTAGATGACATTTGCCCAACTATTTTGCAATTATGAAAGAAATAAAAATATGTTTTTTTTTTTTTTGCAACAGTGGCTGAACGGGATTCTTAAAAATTCAAAGTAGGGCTACTAGGGCTTGTGGGGTATCTTAAGAAAGAGCGCTATTTGCACATTCGCTAACATTTTATTTTTATTTTTTAGGCCGCATAGTTTTCGACTTTTGACGAAAAATTTTATTTATTTTCAAAAAGGTTTTCGTTATACTTCAGGGTACGTCCCAGCTGTTTAATAGATTGCAAATGAAACAAAAGTGTTTGTACTCAGTTATCAAATCAACAGTGGCCGTGATCTCCCGTGAAGTAGACATTTTTGGGGTTACATACATAGGCAATATTAGAAAAGTGATTCTCGAGCCCAATACCAACAGTGGAAGTTCTTCAGAGGAATCTGCGGAGGAAACGACTGACGAAGAGATTTGATAAGATTTTAATAATATGTGGTTTTTATAGAGTTGGGTTTTATTTTATTTAAAAAATACAAACTGTATATAATTTCAAATGTTTTTTTTTTAATCTTATGTACTCCTAAACGGTTTTAAAACTATAAAAAGACAAAAACCATAAAAGAAAAAATAAAATTTGGCCTTAAATTGGCAAAATCCTTTGTGCGTCGTCCTTTTAGCGGTTGTCTACGAAAGACCTTTGTAGAAAATTTGCTAATTTATAATAAAATCGGGGTCATTTCGGTAGTACTTTCCGGATGAGGTCCTTCACAAACAGCTCTAGGAATTGAACAGTACATACTAATTCCATGGTATTGAATCACTGGAACTTTGACAGCTGTCACAAATATTGAAGCAACAATAAATAAGACCACAGAACTTTCAAAAATGGAACACCGCAACTTTGCTTGGCGACAGAAATAGGTATGGTGGTAATACTAATCTGTGGGATTACTTTCAAAGTACGATATTTTACTACAAAACTGCTTGACAATATCAAAGAATATACATATATATACATGATGAAAGTGCTGTTATCATTGTGTTATCAACCTAATACGTCGGTAGGTGTACAGGATAGGTATGAACATGCCGATAGCCGATAAAGGGATGAGTTGTCTGCGAGTTTGACAAAACATTTTGTCATTTTATTACGTTTTTATTGCCAGTAGATATCATCATCTGCCTAGCCTTTTCACAATTATGTTGGTGTCGGCTTGCATTCTAACCAGATGCAGCTGAATACCAGTATTTACATGGAGTGACTGCCTATCTGACATCTACAACCCAGTTACTGGGTACCATGAAACGCTTCGGTAAGACTGGGTGCACTTCTCTACTGCTAAATAAATAATAGTTTTCCTACCTTAATTAGTCTAATTTTGTAATTTTAGTTTTGGAGTCTCGAAGAGGCTAATAAGTTTAACAGTTGTCAATTTAAATTTTTATTTAAAAATATGGATTTTTTTATTTAATGGTACCTAAGATACAGGCTGTGTCTAGTTGAGCGCTATTTCCATGTTGTAATTTTAAATGTTGAAATAAAAAAAAAATACTTTTAGAAAAGTAATACTATTTTCTTTCAAACCGGCACACAGCAACGCTTGGCGGCAAAAATATTTTGGTGGTAGTGCTTCCCCGGACGAACTCCTTCACAAACAGCTCTACTACTATGAAACTAATATTGTTCTATGCTACTGTTACTCTATGGTGGACTGCTTGCCAAATCCGGGAATGCAGGCGAGACGCTGTCATATTGTCTTTCTTCCTACAGTTCAGCCGTCGACAGAATGCGTTCTGCCACTACACTGTCAGTTTTATACTAACGAATGTGTTTTTGTCGAACTGACAGGTGTCAGTAACGCAGTCTCTCGACGGGCGGACTGTAGATCTTACACTGCTACAAGGATATTTTGGCGCTCGAATGACGTTGGGGGCATTGCTGGTAAACATTTGAACAATATTTTTGTTAAATGCATTGAAGAAACAAAATGGCGGTGTTCCTTCCAATTTTGGCCACGCGGCAAAAGATCCTTGTATTGCTAAAATTGCCAAGTGGATATGGCGCCAACCTCAATTTTAAAAGTTAGTAGTTCAGTTACCCGGAGACGGATGCATAGTTACTTAATCCATCTCATTGTGGTCCACGAGTCAAGCAATGTACTGGTTACATAAGAGTACTAGGTATGTAATAACTATACGTGAGATAAAGACGCTAATTATAAAGTACTTAGTTACATGGACTTGAGATTACAGTGTAGTAAAAAAGGTTTGATTTGAGCTTATGCAATGTTATTGAGGTAATTTTATCGATGGGTGAAATATGATTCTAATATTAATGGTCATTGATGATTTCATATTTTGGGATACTTTTTCCTTCAACAACCAGTAAAATTAAAAGAAATCGCTATTTCTGGTTTTAGATTTTCAATAACAATTAACATACTTACTTAAATAAGTTGTTCACTAAAAATAATATATCCTAAAGCACATCCTTTTGGAAAAAAAATAAATTACCATTCAATCGAATATTTTAAATGTTAACGACCGATGTTTCGAAAGAGGCGTCTCATTCAAGATGGCGTCGTGTTTTGACGTAACAAATCTGTTAAAAGAAAAGATTTATTTAAGAACGCATTCAGGGCACTCATTTAAATTTTAATAACTTGAATTGTTGTTTTAACAGGTCTAAAAGAGTCTTGAGGATGACTTTATTTCATTTCTTTATTGTTTTTTGTCTGAAAATAGAAAAGGAGGAGCTCGTGGCTAACTAAACAACCGCACGAGTCGATCGAAGGTTAAGCTACGTTTGCCGCGGTCGGTTCGTGGATGGATCGACCATGCATTACATATGGAGTCTCCTCAGTGCCTCGGAAAGTACGATAAGCAATTGTCACGGTTGTCATCTTTGACAGTCGTTACGGATAGTTAGAAGCTTGAAAGTTTGACAACCAGTGTTGCCAAGGGGTATCGTGTTAAAATAAACTAATTACGATAAGAAAACTAAAACTTTTCTAACAGTAGAGAAGCGCACCCAGTCTTACCGAAGGACATCGTGTTACCCAGTAACTAGGTTGTGAAGGTCAGATAGGCAGTCGCTCCATATAAAATACTGGTATTCAGCTGCATCCGGCTAAACTGGAAGCCGACCCCAACATAGTTGGGAAAAGGCAGGCAGTTAAGTTTGAAAATAGAAAAGCACGTGCCTACCAAAAATAGATTGTAAATTATGTGGTTATCATGATTGTGGTTAAGTCTTTTCGGATGTTATAAAACCGCAAACAGTTTAAAAATAGCAAGTTGGATCAGTTGCACGGAATCACTTTCATTGAGTTGATGAATCCACATTGTTGTAAATGTTTGAGAACAAAAAATAACTTTAATTAACGAAATCGGTGTCATTGGTTTTGAATTTTCATTTTTTGCCACCGACTTCCGAAATTAAAGTTATTTTTCACTTTGTAGTGTTTTTTTTGGAAGTCGATTGTTTCATTTTGTAAAAAGTTTTTATTTTTCACTTTTTAGCTGTGGTAACTACCTCACACAAATTCGAATACCACTACCTGCTATATAAATAACAGTGACAGGAACTTATCATATCATCCACATACTAAGTGTGAAAAAATACCTAATATCGAAGCTTACTCAAAACTACCTTAGCAAAGTTAATAAAATTTATTTGGACTACCTCTGAAGCAAAAAAATCACCGAATCCAATTCATAATTGGCAGAGTAATCGCGAAAAAAACATACAGCCGAATTGAAAACCTCCTCTTAGAAGTCAGTTAAAAAATCAAGCCAATTCATTTTGTGTGGTTCGGACTTTCTGAGTTTGCAATGCTGTTTGTCTTTTGTTTTTCATAGATTTGACTATATACTCTTGTGATGAGACACTCATTCATCATTTACTTCTTTATCTAAATTAAAGTCGCTTTTAATGTCTGTCTGTATGACCGCATTGTTCTTCAAAACTACAAAACGAATTTTGATGCAAATCGGTTTTTCACCATCATATTTTAGAGGAAGTTTTATGCGTATAATACAAATACATTAATATTAAACTTTCATAAACCTAATATCTAAATCTGTTTTAAAATGATGTATTGTCAAGTCGTTCACTAGTTCGTAAAAATCTGTCAAAAAGTGTGCAAAGACAAATAAAATATACTACTTACAAAGCTAAGGCACTATGTTCCGAAATCCTAATACAGAATGCGCAGTAAAAAACCTCTTTTCAAAAAAGCTGTGCATGATTTTACGCAAAAATAGTCATGTTCTTGGTCTGAATTCTCAAGATGTTTCTAATCTTTTAATCTGCGTTATGCAAACACGATTTGACAAAAGAACTTACACGAGTTTAGATAAAAAAATACAGATTATAATGTTTATGAGATGGCGCATCCAAAAATGTATAAAAATAAATCTATTATAAAAAATAAATACTGTTTGTTGGCTATTTTTTGTTTTAAAATGTTCGTAATTAGCTGTGAATGAAACGAAAAACTGGAAAAAATTCAGATTGAGGAATAACTGAACGTACTTTTAACTATGGGATTTTTTTGTAAAAATGATTGAAATTTGGACAGTCGAACGTCCGTTGGATCAGCTAGTTATCAATAAAAATCTTCCCGTAAGAAAAACAATATCTAACAAGCATTTAGTATAATAAGAATTCTCCCACGAATCAGTTATTCGTTATAGCTATGTCAATATACCTACTGATATCATTGGAGTTCCCCTCTAGCTAAATTCTGAGATCTTGGCAGTACATACACCTAATGGATTTTAAGTAGTTTATAAGTACGGTTACTATTTATGTATTCTGCAGACTTTAACAACTATGTTGGCTATGTTGGTGGCGTCAGCTTTCAATCTAACAGGATGCAGCTGAATACCAGTATTTTATATGGAGTGCCCAACTATATTGGGGTCGGCTTCCAGTCTAACAGGACGCAGCTAAATACCAGTATTTTACAATCCTGTTGCTGGGTGACACAGGATAAAGGAATGACTTAACAGATAAATACAATTGTCATTGCAGTCGGGGGACCTCTTAGATTAAAAAGTGTTCCACACAACGACACAACGGTCCCCCGACAGCAATGACATTATTATTTATCTGTTTAGTCAGCGAGTAAATGAATGACATTTCGCTTTGTATATACAGATTACCGAATACAACTTGTTTTTCACGTTTTTTTAGCAAAGCAGTCGTGTTCTTTAATAATTTTTTTTTAGGCTTACTTCTCTAGATCCCTTAATTTTTGCTCGTTTTCAATTTTAGAGTAGATTTAGTGAGTGCACTTTAAATAAAACAAAAATTTTTGAGTAGCCTGAGCGCCTTACGTCAAGGGATTTGGTGAGTTTAGACTTAATTTTATTTGTTAAGTATAACTAAATTCAAAGAAATTACATGGAATAGTGAACTTTCTTCTATCTTCGATGTTAAAAGCACTAAAAATGTTGTTAATTTCAGTAAAACCAATTGTTATTGACTTACAAACAAGAGTTTTACTCAGTGAAGTCACGTGGGAGGTTGATATCAAACTGGACATGCTATGTGCGTCGTGCATACTGACGCAGGACACCTATTTATGCAATACTCAACCAGTCATAGGTATTTGAGCTACATACTCAGTTGAATTGAGACTTATTTAATTAACATCGTATTGCCGTGGATAGGTAGGTACAGTGCGCGCCACAAAGGACCGCGGAAAATTATGGAATTACATTTTTTTAAATGCAATGGCATAGACACAAGCGCCGCGTCAAAGGGCCTTCTTTCGTGGCGCGCACTATACCTACATAGACTCATGCCGATTACGAGGCTGTTCTACTTGAGCTACTTCTTCACTTGGAACCAAGCAGCTTAAGTACTTACTAATTCCATGCTTAGAACTGGACTGAAATGACCGTACACAATTCGAAAGCGAACTGATTTGTTTTAAATTAAATCATCGCGCATTTACAACGAGACACCTTTCGAATTTCGAAATGATGATGTTTAGAGAAAAAGTATAGAATTTAAAAAAGTGGTACGTTTCTTGCATGTTCTTTTTGCTTAGTCTACGTTCACCATCTTTTCAATCAATCAATGCTTGTATCTTCTGTGTCAGAAGGAGTCTTAGCTTTGCAGTGAATACACTGCAACGCATCCTCCGTAAAACAGTTTTAACTTTAACTTTCTGTCTCTTAGACACAAGTAGTGAGATAGCTGTCACTAATGTCAACTGTCAGTCACCACGATTGGCGGGAAAAGGGTGAAGGTGAAGTAGCCCTGCACGGTGAGCCACTGAAGTGTTATTAATCAGGTTAAATACGGGATTAACAGTATTACACTGTTCTGTATTTCTTATTTCTGTAGCTCAACAACAGCAGAAACAATAGAATTTCAATTGTCTATGTCATATTTTGAAGTAAGACTGCCTCGTTGGTCTAGTGGTCGCAAGTGCTACTGTTGAGTGTGAGGTCCTGGTCTAGATTCCCAGTTTGGGCAAAGGGGTTGAGATTTTTCATCTGGAATTTGTCAGTAAAAGCCTGGATGTGTGCCCGGTTCATGGCAATAGGCTCACTCCCTATTACATGGGACTTAAACATAACTGGTGAAATGTGGGTGTACTATGGGTACACATCTGCGCAACCCTTCGGGGAAACAAGGAGTGCTGTTATGTATTTTGAAGTATTCTGTCATTGTTTGCCAAAGAATCGGTACCGGTACGGTATGACATGAAGAAGCCTCGATAATATTTACATTGTGGTCCCATAAAAACTACCTACACACGTATTTACTTTTTAAATTCGTATCCAAGGCTGCAATGAAAGTTGAAACTCGACATACAGCCTTCCTTTTCAAATGTCATAGTGAGGAAAGAGATGGAGTAGTAGTTTGTATGCAACTGTAGTTGGGAATGTCATTTAGTCGATAAGAATCCAACTTGTCTATCTACACAATCTATCTATTTTAGTATCCACATACAAAAAACATCCTTTTACGTACTTTAATTTTTATCAAAGGGTTCACAATAAAGACAAAAAAAATAGGATGAAATCGTCATCTTTCAGTGAGCAAGCATAGTAATTTAATGCCCGTTCCTTCTCTGTACGAGAACAGACCTATGCCCTACACTAAAACAATTGAAACCTGCTTACAAAGATACTAAAACAAACCAGCCAGCTATAGTATTAATCCTTTCCACCTTCCTCATTTGAACACATGATTCCATTTACGAAGAATGCATGCAAAAAAAAAAGAAAACAACTGAAGTCTATGTTGTTTATTATCGACAATTTGTATCACTGCATGAATTTAACACGCGTAGCAGGCGTGCTAATAAAAAAGGCTGGTTACACACGAGCATGACTACTATTGCGGGAGCAAGCGTCACTAGATTAGAGGAACAAATCATCATCATCATCTGCCTAGCCTTTTCCCAACTATATTGGGGTCGACTTCCAGTTTAAAATGATCATGGCAATGCAGCAGATGTGTGTGTGTAGGGTTCCGTGTTTCATCTCCTCTATATATAGTGCTTTTGGAACATTCTAAATACTACAATGGAGCGGAAGAGCGCGGTTTAGGCGCGTTTTTTAGCTCAGATTTTGTCGTAGACCTAACTTTACGCGACTTTGTGTCTATAGGCTTCGCAAATGAATACGACTAGCGATCACATCAGAAGAGTCGCCCTATTTCCTACAGTACAGCAGCTGACTTTTCAGAAAGACATCCAACAGTGTAGTGGATGCATCGCCTAAGCAACAAAAACCAAGTGTGGTTGGTAATTAACGAGCGTTGCCAATACTTACGCCAATATGATAGCCAATGAGCGGCCAGCCTAATACCGGTTTTTGCAAAGGAAACTGGGTTGCATGTGTCGCATAATCAAGATTATGTATCTAGAAGGTAGGGCAGGTTTCAAAGCCGATGTTTTCTCCGTCTTGACGCAGTTTGAGATATAATTTCCTATGGTTGAACACTTGGAAGTGGTATTCCCTTAGACATTCTGGTTAAATTACATGGAATGAAAAAAAAGGAAATCAAAAAAGGTTAATTCTGCATAAACAAAACGCAAATGACAACAAAATGACATTAAATAAACACACACAAAGTTGCCAAAAGTCTCGTATTCAAGCAGTAAAAGTTTGACAATTGTATCTATTGCTTAATGTCAGGGCCAGGGACCAAAGACGATTTACATTGCGTAATTTGTGTTACGACACTGGCAAATGTCAACCGACAAACAATAAAAATTTTAAAAAAATACAGTTGGCAAACTACAAACAATGGGGCACTTAATATAGTGTTCAGTGTTGTGTTCCTGCTGTCTGCTCGCTACAGGAGCTGATGGAAGCTACTGAAGGAGCCAAACTCGTAGTCAAATTTTGAGCTGGCTATATAAATACCTGTTACCATCGACACGCTTAGAAGAACATAAAAACTACAATAGGGATGATGCCTGGGGAAAAAAAAAACTATTTACTCCGTCAACCAGATAATAAAAAAATATTAGACACGTATTTTTTGCTTTACCATTTTAATAAAAAAATACTTAGATAAAACGCATTTAAGTTGGGGACTGGGGGACGCTACGTCACAAGTAAGTATAAAATCTGCATACTCGTGACGTCATGACTTAATGTATTGGCGTAATCTTTAGATTACGTAAAAAAAGAAAAATACGTGTCCAATATTTTTTTATAATCTACCTGACGGACAAAAATGTTTTTTTTTGCCATCATCCCTATTGCGTCATCCTTTCATTTGGGAGGCAGCACAGCATGGGCATTGAAACTGTCAGTCGACTCATTCGGGAAAGCCAAGAATGTAATGAAACGGGTGAATATGTTGATTCAGAAGTATTGTTATGTCTATAGATCTTTTATGTTGAACGTTGGAAGTGACGTGTCAACGCTCATTAAAGACCAAATGCTTAATAAGAGCAATAAAATTGAGCGCTAACAAAAGATGGCGTCATTTTGCATCAATTATAGGTACCTACTATTATAAAATGAAAGATGTCTTCTATTTTCATAAGAAAGAAAATGTAAAAAAAAAACTACAGGAATCCAATACCTTATTTTGTTATGATTGATATGACGAACGAATCGTGATTAAATCATGGTCGGTTTAAATTTCAGCGAAATTTATTCGCCACAGTGTTGAAAACAGGGTAGGAAAAAATCAAGATTAAAAAAAAAAACATTGATTTTTTACAAAATATCCAAAAGAATTTTGATTTTTTTGCTTGAACCTTTAAAATCCACATAAAGGCTTGCGCAGACCAGCGATATCGCGGGCGCTACAAGGGTCGCGCTGCCTGTAGCGCCCGCGATATCGCGCCAGTTTGCACGACGGCAGCTGGGGATTTCCCATCCGCAGCTGACGTCAAATAAAAGCGTGTTTCGTTTCACGCACTATTAAGACTGCTTTGTTTTGTTTGACACTTAAGTTCGGTTCGGAAGAAACGTACTAAGTTTTGATCAATAAAATAGTTAAAAATGCCTGGTGGAAGACTGAAGGATGCCATCTGTAGTTTTCTATAGAAAAAAATTTGTACATTCTGAAATCAGAAACAGATTAGGTACGAAAAAAGCTGGAAAGTTGATGTTTTTGTTTAATTATTATAATTCTAACACAAAGTGATTTTAAAATACATTTGTATGTATCTATCCGTTATCTAAAATTAAGAATTTTAATTTGTGTTACAAATAGGAAAGAAATAAAATAATTTGATTCATCAATCATTTTCATTGAAAAAAAAACACTTGATTTAAATCATGATTATAATCAAAGTGATTTAATCATGCCAACCCTGTACCCTAATTGCGAAATACAATGTTTCGATTTGAAACAGACATCTAATTCATTGCTTCATAAGTTGGAAAAAAAAATCTACTCAACAACGTAAATAACGCAATGAATGTTGATGAACTGTCAAAATGAAACAAATTAGGCATAATTGTTAACGAAAATAAGTTACGCAATTAGTTGAGAATATTTATTAAGTGTATTTTTCCCCAACCGAAACTATATTCTAATTCTAAACAACAGAACCAGTCAGCACCCTAATTGCACACACTTTCAATCACAATCCGAGGGTATTGAAGGAAATCCTAATTCATTGCTTCAAAGGTTTGAAAAAAAAAATGTCTGCTCAACATTAACGTAAACGTAAATAACGCAATAAGGAAATAGCACACCTATCAACTCGGAAAAGGATCGCCACCGTATCAACTCGAGCCATTCAGTATTCTTTGTATAAAACTCCCTACTGCAACGCATACTAATCGGAATAGTATCGTAAGCGCCTCGCCTCGGAACATGCTCACGAACCGCGGCGACATCGACACGGCGACGATCCCTTTCCGAGTTGATATGTGTGCTAATGACCTTTAATATGGCTGAACTGTTAAGATGACAGATCAATTGACAGTTTATGTGTTTTACGCAATTACCTCGCAAATGAGTATTAAATTCAAGGTGCTCGGATTAATTTATATCAGCCTATAATTTTCCCACTGCTGGGACACAGGCCTCTGTGTGGTAAGAGGGAGTGGGCCGTAATCCACCACGAGGGCCAAGTACGGGTTGGTCGATAATAAATAAAAAAAAATAAAAAAGTTTATTTCGGAACAATAACACAAGACTTAGTACAAGTAAAAAACGATGATAGCTGTAAAAGTATAAACACAATGAAATAATGTTCCATGCAAAAATGTAATTTATTTAATTAATTATAAAAACTTAAAATTTGATGAAAATAAACAGTAGGTACAGGATATTTGATTTGGCATGTATTTTGACTTCGAGTTAATGTGATTAGTGTAGGGTGAATGGGTGTGTGTGGGTGATTGTTGTGAGGGGTGTTTGTAGTGTTTGTGTGTTGTGTGTGGTTTTGTTGGGGTGTGTAAGGGAGCGATGAGTATTTTACACTTCCACAAGTTTGTCTGTTTCATCGTAATTTTGTGATTTTAACAAGGAGTCAAGTTTCATTTTGCATTAGCTCTTGGTTTTAACGAGAGATGAGATATGTCTTCGATTTTTTTGGTTCTAGGACATGCCTGTTTCCTCACGATGTTTTCATTCACCGTTTTAAGAGCACTAGTGATGAAATAATTTACACAAAGTGAAGTGCATGCTCGGGTTTGAGCTCACGACTTTACAGCTCGTAATTCACGGGCGTTACCACCACCGCTCTTAGTAATTTAGGTTTATGAAAATGTCCAATTTTATTGGACTCAGTTATTGTGCATTACAGAAGTGTAGTGTATGTATCTATTTCGATATTATGATTGGGTCAAAGCAATTAATAATCGTTTATCTGTTTACAAATGAAACGTTAAAAAATAATTCTAGATTTGTAAAAAAATATTGTATCAGTTTGTTTACTGTGATTGCCCACTGTGATATCAATCCGCGATGATTTTCTTTATTAAAAAAACCTGACTGCAAAAAAGGGAAAAACAAGCATTAATTTGTTTTCATTGTTTTGTTTTTTTTTCAATAATTCACTTTATTTGAAGCTTTTTTAGTTTTGTGTATTTGGAATTGAATCATTATTAGCTTTTACTTGATACTTACCAATATTATTGTAATTAATTTGAAATAATAAAAAAATCCTTTTGTATTTTCAAGATGCAATAAATGAATATTATATAGCCTATGTCACTCCCACAATAAAGACGAATCTAACGACATCTCATGTTAAAATCCTGCGAACCGTTGAGGCTACAGAGCGTGCCAAAGAAATAGACATACATTTACATACATACTCTCGAAAAACATTACCCTCTGTCGGGGGAGGGTAAAAATAAATGAGTTCGCTCCCGACTGTGTCACGTCAGTGAGGTTCCAAGTGATCTTTACAGAATAACATTACGCGTGGCAACCCTGATAAGTTGCTATTTGTATTCAAATTTGCAGATTCGTTAATGTTACGATGTGTGGGCATAGAGAATTGGAAATCAACGACGAGGTAAACAACGGACACTACCTTTTTAAAATCGAACGGGGATATTTATATCGGTCCAATAGTTTTTTAGTTTATTCATAACAAACAAAAATACAAATATTTTCTCATTTTTAAATTAGTGTACCTACATAGTGTAGATTAATATGAAATGTTTTAGTATATAAATAATGATACTACTGTATATAAACAATAATATTTTGGCAACTTTCGAATATGCGTTGTTCGTTATGCGTTTTTTTTTAACTTACGTCGCTTACAGTCGACTTTAAAATTCAATAATGGCAGTTTTTTTGCACGCAATATTTGGCGACTTTTGTTTTCATCTTTCTTGTGTCTTTTGTCTTTATTATTATATCATAACTGAAGTGATGTTTAGACAAAAAAAAGTGGTGGCACTCCGGGAGTGCCGACAGAAGTGAAAACTTGAACAAGATCGCCTTGGTGGAAGAAAAATACTTGAATAGAACATTGATCCGTCCGTAACCTTATCTAAATAAAGAGCACAATCGCGTTTACAAAACCTTTAAAGTAAAAATACTTGTATAGAACATACTATAAATAAAGAACACAATCGCGTTTACAAAAATGAGGTGTCGTCATGGTTTCGCGAAATCAATGGTTTAGTCCATCTCAAAAATGCCCAATGCATCTAAAGAAGTTTTCACTTTTAAAAAACGATCTAAATTGCCCATAACATCACATCACCCACGTATTCCCCGAAGGGTTAAGCAGAGATGTACCTATAGTACATCCACATTTAGCCAGTTAAAGTCCAATTTAACCGGGGGCGGGGGGCGAGGGATCAACCGGGCACAAATTCATTCATCCAGTCAATACATTCCTTGTATTATCCAACAAAACCGTTACAATTCGAAAACAAGTGTCTAAATTCGGCAAAACAAACGAACACTATAGAAAAAAAACGAATGGACATTTTATACCAGTATTCGCGTCGATGTCCCTGCCAGCCTATATAGATGACATGATTCTCTATACCTTTCTGGCTGTTTTTTTTTTTTTGCTTGAGTGTCTTTGGTTAGACGTACTAAACGTTGTGTTAAAATTTGTCCATCTATTTATATTATATATAGAATATAAATTCTCTAAATTATGGTGAAAACCACATCAAAATATTTTGCGTAATTTAGAAGAACAACGCGGACACACAGACAGACACGAAAAGCGACTTTAATTTATAATAATTTATGTATAAAGAAGAGGCAGTATTCGTATCAGCCGGTCAAAGAACTTCATTCAATAAAAAGAAAAAAAAAAAAACAATATATATGGCGGCGAGAAAATTGACAATTGTAAAAAACGTCACGACTTCCGAGTATTTCTCGGTAAACGGTATTCTAGACGACGAAGGTGATAATAAAATGCTGAAAACCTAGAGCTAAATGTTCTTAAAATATTTTGAACTGTTATTTTGATTCGTAATATAAAAATTAAAATATCTAACACTGACTTGGGAGGTCTTGCCCTGCAGTGGGACATTATGGGCTTGAAATACCTTTTTTTTAAAGATCCTCACAAACTTGTATTTTTTTTTCTCGATTAGGGAGGAGAAAAACATAATTATACTAAAGATAACTGTATCGAATAGATTACTCCTAGCTTTTTTGCAGTCGATTAAAAACAAGGACTTATCAGCTTTTATTATTTCCATCTTGTCAAAAAAGTGGATTAAGTACAAGAATGCAAAAACTAATGTAATCAAAGCCGCAGCTTTTAATAGCGCGACTTCATCGAAAAAAACTAAAAAAAGTATTGACTAGCCACTGAAAACCGATTTACTGTGACACAATACAGTCTAAACTGGATTTAATAAAACAATTACTTTTTATTTAACGTGGAACAATTAAAACCTAAATAGGTATAGACAAAACATTAAAAGAAAAAAAATGTGCAAAAACACCGGTTGTATTTGAAAAGGTAACGCACCTGGGATGTTCTTAATTACGAACGTTTATTTAGTCGACTCCAATGATTGAAAAAAATGATCGTAAAATAAAACAAAGAGAAATCGTATTATATTTTGTTTTAATTTAACACTATCAGCGTAACTTGAGTTTATGGTTTATGGTTATGGACACGGGTCGCGCTGCCTGTCGCGCCCGCGATATCGCGCTGGTCTGTACGAGCTTTAATATGTAACCAGAATTTAAAAAAAAACATTTTCCCAGAGTAGTTTTTTTTTTTTTTTTTTAATTAAAGTTTTGTTTAAAAACCAAGAAGACAAATGAAAAAATAGATAAGTTTCTTATAATTATCTCGAATATTAAATGTTATAGTTTAATATTTCTAACTGTACAATATTAATATGTAATGTAAGCATCGCATTAAATAGAAATTACGCGTATTCCAACAATATTAAATTAGTTATTTCATAAACCCACTTTTTACGGTTGGTTTGAAATTGATCCCAGTCGGCCGGTTGGCCTTGCGACCAAGTGCGCGATTCGATTTGCTATAGAGTTTATCAGCACGCTTAGCATGAGCACAATGGAAACGGGTTTTTTCGACGGAAGAATAGACAAAATAAGAAAGAAAAGAAAGAAAGAAAAATAAGTTTATGTCACAGAAACACGTGCATAAAAAAGATAATTACTCGAGTGGAATAATTAAATAAAACACAATAGATTTAAATATAATTCACGAGCACAAAAATAGTCACACAGCTGCACGACAAGAAGGCTTCCACTCAGCATGATGCTGTGCTATGGGGACCCACAGCACAGCGCTGATTTCCAGTGGTCACCCGAAAAATACGTACGTAGACCAAGTTAGTTTAATTAATTATACAAAAATAGATAATAAAATAAAATAATTAGTATTTAGAATATAATGCTACTTTACAACCAATTATATAGATAAATATGACTAAATAACAAAGAAAATTATCCGCAGCATCACCGTGCGTGCATTAAATTACCTACCTAAAACAATCCTATACTATTAAACGAGCAATATTTGTATGCATATATATTTGTACTAACGTTCTTGACTCTTAACGATTTCGATGAAAGTTGCAACACAGGGGTTTACGTGGGCGAAAAATCGATCTAGCTAGGTCTCATAATCTGGAAAAAAATCGTTTTCTCCGTATTTTCACAAGAGCAGAACTCGGTCGCAAGTTTAGATCAAGATAATGAATAATGACATGAGAATAATGACATGTCAACATGGAATTAGTAAGTACCTACTATCATGGCAGCATGGAATAATCGTATCATGGATTAGTATGAATTTTCCTATACTATTAAATGAGCATTCTCTATTTTCACCAGAGTAGAGCTCGGTCGCCCAGATTATCATTCGCTTATCATTATACCAACAAGAAATTCAGTGTTAAAATGACAGATAAACAATCACAATCCGTCATTTTATTACATTCGTTCATTTTGTTATCTGTATTAAGTGTTTCACGAACTGTGTCCAAATAAACTTTATTCTTTTTTTTTCTTTTTTTTGTCCATTCTTCCGTCCACAAAACCCGTAGAAAACCCGTTTATATGGTTATCATACTACGCGTGCTGGCCGTGGTCGTGGCCGTCCAATACGCGAGATACCTAAGCTATCTTCTATGCACCACTAATTAGATAATAGACTATTACATTACTGATAAATTACTGACTAATTAATTATACACTTCATAACTATTGTATTATTTTTACCGTGTTTTTGTAGTTAATACGTTTTACCTATGTTTTGACCATCTACTCATACTGATAAATTTTACTATAATATATAAGTTTTATCACATGACAGTTGACTGTCAATTATTTAGTGACAGTTCTCCACAATGTTGTAAGAGCATAATAGAGCCCATGGCTGAACGCTGGCCCCCAAAATACAGGCCCAGGCATAGTTTGGGGGTTTAGGATAAGATACTTGGTAATACATTTTTGGGCTATAAGACCTACTTGTTTGTAACATGTATTTGAAGTGTCAAATAAATGTTTTTTTTTTTAATACCAAGGACATAGAGATAAAATTATGATAATGATAACATATCTTGCCAAATAGATCAATAGGTGGTTTGGTTGTGTGCAAAATGATAAGCCGAATTTAAAGATTAAATAATGATTCGGTGAGATATAGATAGAACAAAAGTTAAGTAACTAGGTTATGGAGGTCAGATAGGTAATCGCTCCATGTAAAATACTGGTAGTCGCTGCATTCGGGTAGACTGAAAGCTGACCCCAACATAGTTGAAGAAAGGCTAGGCATATGATGATGAATTCTTATTTAAAATCTCAATTCTTTTTTGCATTCCATAATGTTGGTTGATCTTTTAGTATGCGTATTTTATTAAAATACCTTTTGTTTTATGTATAATAACTTAATAATGCGTCTAATTTGTGACAGCGCTCCTTGATGGGCGAGTCCTATTACTGGCTGGACGTACGACGCGTTGCTTGAGCTCAGTACAAAACACGCAAGCTAACCACTCAAGGCCATTGGCATTTTATTCGCGTCTTAATTGACACTGACATTTGCAATACTGTCAAAATTAATTTGTTTAGGGATCTTTTGGCGCGAGACCGAAATCAGAACTAATGCCGCCATTTTGTTTGGCCCTCTCATTCCAGTCTATGATGTCATTCAAACACCAAATAATCCTTGTGGCCAGTGGCGGATCCAAGATTGTCGTTTGGGAGGGGCTTGACCCCGCTAAGGGTAGGTTTTAGCAAAGTAGACACTAAAAAGTAGATAACATTTTATTTTGTTGAACACATATAAAACTTGTCGTTGTGATCTTGTTCTCGTAACTGTAATTATCTATAGTTTTCATTTTTTTTTGCTTATACATTTAGTTAGTATGTATGTATTTATGTATCCATTATTCAGGATATGTATATATCTGTGTATCAATTCTAGTATATTGTATACTTATTATTTGCACCAACGACAGCCCCATTGTATGTCCAGGCAAATCACTGTCCATTCCAAGGTTGCCTGGAAGAGATCGCGGAGAACGATAAGGCCGCCCATTGTATATTTTGTAGTATTTGATTTATTTTTTGTTATGTATTTTTGTGGTGTACAATAAAATATATATAAATAAATAGATAAAATGTCTGACTTCGTTAGTTTGCAGACTACCAGAGATATTATCTCAGTGAATGGTGCATTGTGGCCAAACCGGACAGCGTGAGTAGCAGAAGAGCGTGGAGTGGCGCGTAGATTCAAAGTTCGTCACGTAAACAAAACATTTTATAGAAAAAAAGTGGTGGCACTCACAGAAGTGAAAACTTGAACAAGATCGTCTTAGTGGAAGAAAAATACTTGTATAGAACATTGATCCGTTATTTAATATAAATAAAGACAACAATCGCGTTTACAAAAATGAGGTGTCGTCATGGTGTCGCGAAATCATTGGTTTTGACCCATATCCAAAATGCCCAACGCGCCTAAAGAAGTTTTCACTTCAAATATTGGTATTCAACTGTACTCGGTTGGTCTGGAAGCCAACCCCAACATAGTTGAAGAAAAGGCTAGCAGATGATGATGATTAGTATAAATTAACTAAAATAAAATAAAGAAATCGGAATGTTTTGTCAAGTCGCAATAACCGTGCGAAGCAGGTCGCTTGTATAATTATGTATATAATAAATAAGTAGATATTATTTAGAAACGAACCATGATCATATCGTATACTATTAAACGAGCAATATTTGTATATAGATTTCGTTCTCGAAATCGGCTCTAAGGATTTCGATGAAGAAGAAGTTGCAATATAGGGGTTTACTGGGGCCATTAATCGATCTGGCTAGGTCTCATATCTGGGAAAAATCGTTTTCTTCGTATTTTCACCCGAACAGAGCTCGGTCGCCCAAAGTTTAGAACAAGATAATTAATAATGACATGACAATAATGACATGGCAGCATGGAATTAGTAAGTACCTATACTATCATGGCAGCGTGGAATAAGTAAGTATCATACATGGATTAGTATGAACTTTCCTATACCTACTATTAAATGAGCACTCTTTATTTTGTATTTTCACGAAAACGCGTAGCATGACCACCGTAGGAACGGGTTTTGTCGACGAAAGAATAGACAAAATGAAAGATAAACAATCACAATCTGTCATTTTGTCTATTCTTCCGTCGACAAAACCCGTTTCGTTATGATGCCGTCATGCTACGGGTGCAGAGCAGAGCTTGGTCGACCAGGTACTGTACTTAAGCATAAAAGTAGGTATTTTGCTAGAAACAACAAAAGCTTTTAGCACGGCCACAGATAACAGCAAACACCGACGTATTGTTGTAATTATAATTAGTTTTTATCAAGAACAGGGAATACTCAAATGTGTATTGTTTTATAAATAATCAATTGTTTGTGTCAATCAATATAAATGACTCGTTGTAAATGGCATATACATTTCCTCCTCATTCCTCCGCATCACACGCCCATACCATGACAACCGATTTCCGCACAACTTTTCAGTCACCGGTGTCACTTTCAGAGTTCCTCTTATTTACTCATTTGTGCCATTATTAATGTGTTTAAAATTACTAATAACTATGCGATGAGTCTGTAATGTGTCACACGTGACAAGATTGTTATGCGTAGGTATTTATGTGTGTTTTTATTGATTGATTGAACATATAACTGTAATTAGCAGTAATGATGAAGGTTATCTGCATCATTATGTACGTAGCATACTTATTTACATTATAACATAGTGATATTAAACGTTTTAATCACCAATAAACTAGCTGTCAGTCGGAAGTGTGTGTGAGTGTGTGTGTGTGTGTGTGTGTGTGTGTGTGTGTGTGTGTGTGTGTGTGTGTGTGTGTGTGCGTGTGTGTTTTATGTGCTGACGCTACTCACTCATCTTCACGTGCACATTCAAAGAGTGTTTAGTACACTTGGTAACCACAAGTGCGCGTCGCTTCGTGATATAAAAAAAAAAAAACTGTAACAAAATCCGCGACATTCTCATGTCGTCTCATAAAAACTAGTTTTTACGATAACCCAAGCTTTTTTTGCAATTAGAGGATTAAAGATTGATTGCAAAAAAATTTTTACAAAAAAAAAACCGACTTCCAAAAAAACACTACAAAGTGAAAAATTACTTTCGAAAGTCGGTGATCTTTGGTTTTGAATTTTCGTTTTTTGCTACCGATTTCCGAAATTAAAGTTATTTTATTTATAGTGTTTTTTTTCGAAGTCTTTTTTTTTTTGTAAAGCTTTCTTTTTTCACTTTTTAGTTGTGGAAATGCGAATATCACTAACTGCTATGTAAAGAACAGTGACAGGAACTTATCATATCATCCACATACTAAGTGGGAAAAAATACGTATTAACTCAAAAACTATCCAAGCAAACTTAATAACATTTATATGGGACCACCTCGAGAGCAAACCCTTTCAAACAAACAAAAAAGAATTTTCAAAATCGGTCCACAATTGACGGAGAAATCAGTGAATATACAAAAAAATAAATAAATAAGGCTACGAACATAGAACCTTCTCCTTTTTGGAAGCCTGTTAAAAAATCGTGTTTTAATCTTTCCTTTGCCCAAACAACAATATTTGCCGACTTCTACTCTAACCACAAACTTGTCAACCACATCTTTACAAAACAAACAAACTGTCATCTTACTGAGATAAGTCAATACTAAGGTTGAACTGGAATGATAAACTTACAGACTTCGGAAAATCCGAATCCAAAACAAAATATGTAAATAATATTATCATGCATGTCAGTCGGGATATGAAAGATAATATGGCTAGGAAGGTCACTTCCTCTCCAGCCTGACACATTGATGACACATGCACTGGGCCCGCGTGGTGGATTACGGCCCACTCTCTCTCACAGAGAGGAGGCCTTTTTTTTTTGGTTGGGAAATCATCCAATAACTTCTCCCGCTCTGGGCGGAGCGGGAGGGCGTGTCAGACTCTTACTGACTAAAACCCACCCGTGTTCCATCGGTTGCCCTGTTACCGGGGGCCACGATCTCCCTTTCGGTTTTCTTCGCAACCCCGGCAGGCATCGGCCCTAACGGACACCGTCGATTCTGCTGACATCTCCTTGAGGCGCGCGTGGAATACAACGCGCCGTCGACCCGGGCCTGGTCCTTATCGGACGGTGAGCTACCCATTACTCACCGTCCGCAAGCCCGCGCCTACTGTGGCCGGAAATCGGCTTGCGATTCCCGACGCCCTGGGCGTCTCCTCCTGCGGCGGTTAGGGGCGTCAGGGCGTTAGGGGTGTCAGGGCGCGGGCGCGTTGTGTTCCACGCGCGCCTCAAAGAGATGTCAGCAGAATTGACGGAGTCCGCTAGGGCCGATGCCTGCCGGAGTTGCGAAGAAAACCGAAAGGGAGATCGTGGCCCCCGGCAACAGGGCAACCGAAGGAACACGGGTGGGTTTTAGTCAGTAAGAGTCTGACACGCCCTCCCGCTCCGCCCAGAGCGGGAGAAGTTATTTGATAATTTACCAACCAAAAACCGCTGCGAACAATACAGTGAAGTATGCCAAAACTACACCTCCGCTCTGTGCATACACGCTCACACGCACACATTTACTTTCAAACTACACCTCACTAAATGCACACATGTTTACGAAACCGGCCTCATAATAAACAGAATCCAGATCGAGCCAATAACGTCGGACATATGGCAAACGCTACTCAAAACATTTATTTTTTCAAAACATTTATTACAAGTTATTTTTCGAAAAAAAAAACTTGAATATTCAGAAAAATACGGGCGAGCACATGCCGATGGGCAACATTTTATAACGCTGGAAGCCGACCCCTGGATAGTTGAGACTTGGGAGAAGGCGAGGCAGATGATGTTAGACAGATGGTGATGTCACAGCTAAACAGTTCTCGGCCGACATTATTAATTCTTGGCATAAAACAAACAAGGCTGTATAGATTTGTATATTCTACCGAAGCGAGACTCGTAAAACATGTATTAAAAGTAATTTATAAGCACGCTTGGCTCAGAGTTTTACAATCAGTTTCCTCGTAATACTAATACATGGTCAACTAACACATACACACAGAGATAGCAGTATAATGTAATGTTTTTGTTGAACACAATCGTTTATCCAATTGCCAAGTTCTATTGCCAGCTTCATCGATGTGTAGAATAATTATTAAGGTTGCACTAGTCGACGGCTAGAGAAGTCGTAGGGGGCGTGGCTAATATGCATGCTATTTAGTATAATTATTTATTCTTATTTATTTATCTAGTTTCTTTTTATTTAGTGAAATAGACGATGGTTTATAACGAAAACGAGCGCGTAAAATTTCATGAACCTACCTTTGGGCGTATAGATATTATAGAAAAACTTCTTGATGTATCTACTCAAAATAAAATTATTTGAACTTTTGTACAAATTAATTCTATCCGTGTAAGGTTTCTATTTTGCCATTTTCGTACTACATAAGTTAGTTATTTACTCCCAAAGATGAGCTAAAATTAGTGTTGAAATGTGGAAGTTTCGACGCTCATAAATTCCAAACCACTTTATGCTAGCACATTATTGACAGCTCACTTCACCCAGTGAGCTGTCACTTCACCTTATGCTAGCACACTATTGTAAAATAATGTACGTAATGTATGTATGTGTAATATTGTGTGTGTTGAGTTGTGATTATTGTATTGTGTAATGTTTCGTTAAAACACGCGCAGAAGACCCGGCTTAAGGCTTGCTCGTTTTTTTTGTATTTGCTGTATTATTTGAGTTAAAATTATATACAAAATAATATTAAGTACCACAAGCACGAACTTCAAGCTTAATAAGGCACGGTTATCGTGTCGCCATCAACATTTAGAGTAATTGTAATGGCGGGCGCCATGTTAGCATAGTTGGAACGACACCAAAATAATCATGCAAGCTTTATAAATGGTAGCAACAAAAACAAGGTGTTTTGGCAGCCCCCAAAATGCTTTTTGTAATTTTTGACGACCAAATAGAGCAGATTTTAAGCATAATTTTAATAAACGACGAGTTTTGTGAAATCAAGCTGTCAAAACGTTTCTAAAGCAGATATCAGACGGTTTACTTTATGCCTTTCATTCAGTGAATGAATCAAAAGTGAAAAATGAATTCATTAGTGAAACGATTCAACGATGTTGGATTTTGGCATTTTTCACTCATAGAACAATTGGAAATATTATGGAAGGAGCAGATGAACGTTCATTCCTTTATTATTTTGGGTGAACGTAGAAAGAAAAAAAAAGGAACATCCATTCGAGTGAAGCGTCTGACATCAGCTTAAGATCAATTTGTTCTTGACAGGGTATTCGCCGTGCGCAAATTCTGCAGTACCAGCCAGTAAGAAATAAAATATATAAGGAATGATAACGATTCAATGTCTGTCCTGAATTTACATAGGCAATGCAGTTGGGATTTCTCGCACGCTGTGGCATCCAGCCAAGAAGTGTTGTAAGGAAAGAAACGATTTACTAAAGACATCAATAAATATAACACATAACATCAATAACCTTGTTAATATCGTTGCAACTTGAGTACAATGTAAACTTAGGTGAATTGAGCTCACTAATGTCACTAATGTCAATCCTGAATGACAGCTTACGTAACCCAAGTTTTCACGGTGAGATTTTTACAGAATAGTACCCGGGCGTAAATATTATGACTCTATGACACATCGGGCT
The DNA here is from genome assembly GCA_916610215.1 of Omphaloscelis lunosa. Classification (NCBI taxonomy): domain Eukaryota; kingdom Metazoa; phylum Arthropoda; class Insecta; order Lepidoptera; family Noctuidae; genus Omphaloscelis; species Omphaloscelis lunosa. The sequence continues at coordinate 8,978,166 of OU744270.1, forward strand.
TAGAAAGAGCCTGTCACACAGGTACGAAGAAAGCGTTCTCAAGTTTGTTTTTTAATCCCATAGACTAATTTGACATTTCAAATGATTGTTGTTGGTTTTTTCAATTTGAAGTTTGGCATTTGCACCTGTCAAATTAGTCTACGGGATTAAAAAACGAACGATACAAAGCTGAACTTTGGAAGTGAAAACTTCTTTAGGTGCTCATTGCGTTCTTTCTGAACAGTGAACGAAACAGAACATCACGCTCGGGTCGGTGGCTCTGAATCGGGTATACTCGGCTCCAGTCGGTCGGTGACACTGAATGGCGTATACTCGGCTCTAGTCGTTATGACGTACCTATATTGTGTGGTCATTAGCACACACTCTCTTTTTTTATTAGTTCGACATCTCATGTCTCATGTTTTGGTTTGATAATTGTTATTGTTGTCAAGCAATCACAACAGTTTAAATTAGATTTGACAGCACAAATGACTCGATTCTTGAAGACCTTTTTTGGTGTTGCCCCATACTAGAAACACAAATCTTACCATTGCAAAAACTTATATTTCATTCTTAGATTCCTTTTTTTGGTGTTGCCACATATTAATCTCATATTATATTTACACTTCCAACAGAGCTGTGCTATGCTACGTTGCTATGGATGCGTTTGATAACCACCAATCATATTGTTACGAGCTGGGTATGGGATAAATTAATTATTACCAATCAGGCAATTAAATAACTTTATTAAACACAAAACACTTAAAACTTAATCACAAATACACTACTGATCACTATTCACTTAGATATCGCACTTATAGTTCACTTCGATTCGCTTCGTTGTATCGCCTAAATCAGACTGACTGCATCGTGTGTCGGCGCTCTGCTTTTATACCGCTAATATTCACGAACATTCTGGCTAAGTGTAGAACGGTTCCAGAAAAACATCAACAAATAAACATTACCAGGAAATACAAAAGTAGTAGGTATAAAAAATAATAACCTACTTGTACCGAATAAAGAAATAGGTACTTTATGCCCTCGGCGTACGGTCGAAATTACAATGACGAGCTCTAATATTGTTTATAAGTAGTTACCTACTTAACTTCAAACTAATAATAATGGAATGCTTCTCGAAGTTCTTAGCGCAAACACACTGTAATCCGTGCTTTCTCGAAAAATCTCGTACGTACGACGTAACACTGCCCCCTCCTTAGACATGCTCGTCCCGAGCATCATTAGCCCCGTAGTATCGGGCCAATCGGTCTACATGAACAATCTTAGGCGCACCTCGTAGACCCTTCTGTATTCGGTAGGTGACATCGTTGATCCTAGTCACGACTCGGTATGGTCCATCCCAATTTGCTTGCAATTTCGGAGACTTCCCCTTTCTGCGCACTGGGTTATGTAACCACACCAGTGAACCCTCGTCGAAACCCCTACTGTTTGCCTTGCGGTCATAACGGGTCTTCATCTTCTCAGACATCTGTTGGCCGGATTGTCGGATATGCTCATAAACATCATTCAACTTGTTACGCAAATCATTTGCGTAATCTGTTACACTACGTGGAGCATCAGGGGGAGCTCCAGTGATTAAATCTGCAGGCAACCGTAATTCTCTTCCAAAGTTCGCGAAAGCTGGCGTCACAGTCGTACTTTCGTGGACTGCGCTGCGGTAGGACAGCAGAAACGGCTGTATGTGCTTGTCCCAATCCTTCTGCCTGCTTTCCACGACTTTTGCCAGATATCTCTCCAACGTTTGGTTGAATCGTTCCACCATTCCATCAGATTGTGGGTGGTAAAAGGTGGTTCTGGTTTTGTAGGTACCCATCAATCGACAAGTTTCCTGAAATACTTGCGATTCAAAATTCCTTCCTTGATCGCTGTGTATTTCTAAGGGTACTCCAAAACGACAGAAAACTTCCTGAACTAATTTATCTGCGACAGTTGTAGCTTCTTGGTTAGGAATGGCGAAGACTTCTGGCCACTTTGTGAAGTAATCCATGACCACCAGGAAGTACTTGTTTCCGCTCTCACTTTCTGGAAATGGTCCCGCAACGTCTAGTGCTATCCGTTCCCAAGGGGCTCCAACGTTGTACACTTTTAATGCACCTCGGCTGCGTGTGTGGGGTCCTTTCACGGCCGCACAACTGGTACATTTGCGACACCAGTCCTCCACATCATCTCGACAGTGGATCCAGTAAAAGCGTTCTCGAATTTTTAGTAGAGTCCTTTTTACTCCCATATGTCCTCCTGAACATCCATCATGGTAGAGCCGTAGAACATCCGGTACCTTAGCTTTAGGGACAACCATTTGTAGATGACAGCTGTCCCCTCGAGCGTTTTCCCATTTACGGCACAAAACTCCATCCTGGATCACCAAGCTGTTCCATTGCGCCCAATAACTCTTCGTGATGGAACTCATCGCAGCCACATCACTCCACTTAGGTTTAGGAGCACCAGCTTTGACCCACTCGAAGATCGGTTTGATGTCCGAGTCATTTTGCTGAGCCTGCTGTAGGGTTTCCTTCCATTCATCGGTGAGATCTGTTCTAAGCATCCTCACGGGTACTACTTCCTTAGTCTCTTGCGTGGCACAGTGCTTACCGTCTTCAGGACAAGGTCTTCTTGACAAGGCGTCTACGTTACCGTGAGTTCTCCCAAGAAACCGACTTACTAGGTGAGAATTGACGACCGTGTGAGAAGCTCCAGTATCCAACGTCCGTTTGCATGGTGTTCCGTTGACTTCGCCTTTGATGGTCAGGCAGTTCCCATCATGTGCTTGCGAGATCAAGATTCTCGGGGCTCTTTCAATACCAGCCAGCACCCGCCCCCCAGTCCTGGCATTTACTCGTTTTCCCTGCTGTGGCTGGGCAGTCACTTCAGCCACCCTTCCCTGCTGATCTTCTCTCGGGGTGCTGCGCTTAGGACAGTTTGACCGAAGATGACCCCTTACTCCGCAAGTGTAGCACCTAGGACTGTACCCTTGCGGCCGGTCGCGTACAGGTGATGCTACAACCTCCCTGACGCGGTGCGTTCGGTGGTCCTGCCTCACTGCCTCTACTTCCAAGGCGTGGGCCAAGGCGTCTTTCAACGTCTCATGATGCCCAAGTCTCACAGCGGCTCTAACTTCTAGGTCGCGTATTCCATCAACGAACGCTTGTACCAGATTCCCATCGATAAGTGCAGGGGCAGACTGGTATGCTTTCCGAACCAGCTTTTCAACTTCGAGGGCCCACTGCTGTAGGTTCTCGGCACTACGTTGAACACGATCCTTCAACTTAGCACGAAATACGTGCTCCAGGTGCGCGTCGCCGTATCTGGACTCTAACGCCTCCAGCAGCTGCTCGTAGGTTACATTCTTGCCGAGCGCCTCAAGAATGTTTAGGGCCTGGTCTCGGAGGCCCAAGGTGAGCGCAGTCATGGCTTGCGGTTTTGTCCATCCATTCGCCTTCATAACGGCCTCAAATTGAATTTTATAAGCTGACCACGAAGATGTGCCATCGAATGGAGGCACCTTAAAGCCCCGCGCTGAAGGTGCAGCAACTACTGAAGCTACAGTCACGTCTCCAGTCTTCAGTTCCCCCTTCTTCACCCCAGCGATCTGAACTTCGGCTTCTGAGAGGCGATTCTCGTGCTGCTGTACCTGATCCTTCATCACCTTTAGGTCTTTGCCAAAAGTTGCATGAAGATCCTTTATGAGGAGCATCTGCTCGTCTTGGCGGCGGACCTGCTCCTCCTTGTCTCGCTGCAACTGCTCTTCCAACCGGCGAGCCTGCTCCTCTTGACGGCGAGCCTGCTCCTCTTGACGGCGAGCCTGCTCCTCTTTGTCTCGCTGCAACTGCTCTTCCAACCGGCGAGCCTGCTCCTCTTGACGGCGAGCCTGCTCCTCTTTGTCTCGCTGCAACTGCTCTTCCAACCGGCGAGCCTGCTCCTCTTGACGGCGAGACTGCTCATCTTGACGGCGAGACTGCTCCTGTAGCAGCGCCATTAAAGCTGACAAGTCTGGCGCCATTGATGCTGTAGAAACTGCGGATGGGCCAGCGACTGGCACTAACGTAGGCTGGACACCACCCGGTGTCTGTGTTGGAGAATGTCCAAACCGCCTTTGGTCCATGTCCTGCTGTCGCTGACTCCTGGTACGGATACCGTCCGTGTCATCCTTCGGTAAAATTGGCATAATTTATCCCTCACTTCTGACACCAAATTGTTACGAGCTGGGTATGGGATAAATTAATTATTACCAATCAGGCAATTAAATAACTTTATTAAACACAAAACACTTAAAACTTAATCACAAATACACTACTGATCACTATTCACTTAGATATCGCACTTATAGTTCACTTCGATTCGCTTCGTTGTATCGCCTAAATCAGACTGACTGCATCGTGTGTCGGCGCTCTGCTTTTATACCGCTAATATTCACGAACATTCTGGCTAAGTGTAGAACGGTTCCAGAAAAACATCAACAAATAAACATTACCAGGAAATACAAAAGTAGTAGGTATAAAAAATAATAACCTACTTGTACCGAATAAAGAAATAGGTACTTTATGCCCTCGGCGTACGGTCGAAATTACAATGACGAGCTCTAATATTGTTTATAAGTAGTTACCTACTTAACTTCAAACTAATAATAATGGAATGCTTCTCGAAGTTTTTAGCGCAAACACACTGTAATCCGTGCTTTCTCGAAAAATCTCGTACGTACGACGTAACAATATTCATTGGTCCCATATTGGTTCTATCCACCAATCATATATTTATTGGCTATGTGCCAATAAATATATGATTGGTGGTTATCAAACGCATCCATAGCAACGTAGCACATGAAAGGCACCCAACGAGTTTTGTGTTTTTTTTTTTTGTTTTCGTCATTTATTTTACATATTTACTGCCCACTGCTTTTTTGGTACAGGTATAAACAGGTATGTCTGTTTTTTGTTGCGTTTACATGGCTATCAATGTAAACGCAACAAACAGACAGACATACCTCACTTTTGCATTTAGTTTGCAGTGTGTATTTATTTTTAGAAACAAAACGAGGGTCTTGTTTGCCTAACTGCGCAGAACTGAGCGCTCAAGTATTGCGGAGGATGCGTAGAGGTGACCGCTTGATTTACACCGATACCCCTTCGTGCCTCGGAGAACACAATAAGACGGTACGCGTTGTCATACGAACATTCATTTGTCATAATATGCTTAAATTAAAAGAGTGCACAGGTGCATTTTGTCCCGTGCGTTTAGGGTTACCATACACCCGTTTTCTTTTATCCGAAATTTATTTATGAGATAATATATAAAAGGAAAGATTAAAAAGTAAAATGTCCGGACTTTTTCGCAAATTTCTTGAGTATGAGGTATTGCCTTGGGTTTTTCTATCTGGCATTTCTCAGTAGCAGCCTCGAGCCTACATTTGTGCCCAGTTGATGGCAGTAGGCTCGCCCCCTATTATTTGGGACTTAAACATAACTGGCGAAATGTGGGTGTAGGGTTGGGCAGAGGTGTACCGTATTGTAAGTACCTACAATACGGTACACCTCTGCCCAACCCTTTATTTATGGGAAAGAAGACGTGTTCTTATGTCATGTTTTTCGCTTTTTGTCAGGACTTATCTAATTTCGAAAGGTAACCCTAAGGTGCCTTGTGCACTGGGCAGTCAGCCTTGCAAACATTGCAGTGTAGCTATTCTTTTGCAGGTTCTGACGGCACGAGAGATGAAAAGGTAACGTAAAGTTGTTTTAAATACCAAGTCAAACTAGTAAACCAGACATAGGCAATATCGTTATATTTTATGTATTGCAGATTACACAAGAAAACATTCTATAGCATAAAATACGTTACATTACATTTACATTAGTATCTTTAGATTATTGCAATGCGCGGGAAATACCACAGATAATACAATTTTACAGCTAACGTTGACAGTTGCTAGATGGATATAAAAACTAAGGTTCTGCAACTTTTCACATTGGCCGATAAGAATCCGCAGTGTCATAGTCAAAGCTCAGTTTTTATTTTTTTAATTTATGTTTAGGATTTAAATGTGCTAGACTGTGTTCTACATACTAAAATCAGATATCAGCTCTCAATTTCTAAAGTAAATTATCTACATAATTAAACTAGTCATCAGCGTTCATAATTTAGAATTTTAAACTAAGATTCAAAGGACATAACTTTTTCCCCATCGCGTTGAGGACAAACAAATGGTTTTCCGGCTGCGCTAAAATCACAGGAGTTACGTACGGTGGACACTGTTCAAAACTTATCTACACTGGACATTGGGTTTCCCAAAACAACATAAAGTTGGAGCACATAATATACCATAATATATGTCTGTATACGCTAAACAGGTAGAATTTTATTAAGGTTGTGTGACTGACCTCTGCTGTCGGTCATTTAACATTAAGTCTCATTTACCTTCAAAACTAAGATAACACCAGTTAGTACCGGGTAAAGTAAATTTTCTACCAACTATTTTCTTCTCAGCTAGGAATCCATGGCAACACCGATTAGAAGTGACATTTGAAAGTAGCTGTCAGTGTCATTAAAGCGGGAAAGTATCTATCTATTTTTCTTTATGGCAATTTATCGATAGCGCGAAAATTTGAAGTATGCAATTGCAAATATTACCGCAGTTATATTGTGTATTCTAACTTACTTATTATTCCACCATTTACAAGGATGTTTTTAGAGGAGACACAAAAATAAGATTCAAAGATTGTGTATGAACCTTTGACTTTCCTTAACACAAGGGGACAATTTGCATTCTTTAAGAAAAAAATATTTTTGGGCTCTGGTACGGGACTGAATACATGAATGAATGAAAAATGAGTACGATCATCTTTTAAAACTTTTATCTATGCCGGTGACACTGAATGAAAAGGTTGTTTTTAGTTTCCGAGCTAAAAATAAGCCCGATGTATGAATAATGCATTTTTAACGTTATGATACTTTTAATTTAAAAATATTACCAAGTGATAATTTTATATAATCTATCTACAAGTCTTGCTAAAGATGGGAGAGGCCTATGCACAGGGCCTATGCCTAAGCTTACTTACTATTCCTAATTTGAAAGCCAAAGCATTTTAATCAGCCGATCTATTCTTTAAAAATCTCACTGCAAAAACTTAGGTGAAATGAGCTGTCAATAGTGCCAATCCAGCATCAGTTGGAATGACAGTTCACTTTACGCTCAGGTGAAGTGTGCCTGTCAATAGTGTCAATCCAGCATCAGGTGGAATGACAGTTCACTTCACGCTCAGGTGAAGTCAGCCTGTCAATAGTGTCAATCCAGCATCAGGTGGAATGACAGTTCACTTCACGCTCAGGTGAAGTGAGCCTGTCAATAGTGTAAATCCAGCATCAGGTGGAATGACAGTTCACTTCACGCTTGGGTAAAATACAGGTTCACCGTAAATATTTTTACACAATAGACGGGCTGTTGTCAAATCTTATGAGAAGTGACTTGACTGGCTATTATTAATTTGACCAACTAATCAATAGACGGCAGAGGTTTGGCTGCCTGTAAACCGATCAGACTTTTAGAAAGCCGTGTGACTTATCGATAGCCTCTATATTTATTTATTTACAGGAGACACAAACTCCCAGAGACAGTCAAAATCACAAAATATTTTGGCTGCAATGAGCCCCCGTTTCCACGGGCGTAAAAATATCGCGGTGGGATTTTATCGCGCACTAGATTTTCAACTTTCAATGTTGAGCTGAGCATTGAGAATCTAACAGAATGCGTCGAAAATACACACTTGGATTTTCAACTTTCGGCGCTAAGCAGAGCGTTGAAAATCCAAAAATCGCCCGCGCGTACCTGAGCTAAGCCTACGCGCCGCCATATTTGACAGTTGCAAATGAATCAATTATTTTGATTATTAGGAGTTGCCTGGTACATAACTGTCATGAGGCGACCATAATAAAAGTAATGGAATATTAATTGCATTGTCTTTAAAAAAATCTATTTGAATTTACGAGTTTAATACACTCATTCATGGGTTTGGTGGCTACCCCGAATATGGTGTAAGTATTTTAAAGAAGTGTGACGTTCGTTTTACAATTTACATACCCGCTAAGCTAATCCATAAGCTAACATAACATATAACATCAAGTCTTTTTACCCCGAAGGCTTGGTCAGAGGTTTACCTATAGTACACCCATATTTCGTCAGTTATGTTTAAGTCACATGTAACAGGGGTTGAAAATCCAAGTGTTTTCTTGACGTGCTCTGTTGGATTCTCAATGCACGGCTCATAAACAATAGTTGAACATCTAGTGCCGGAAAAAAATTCGCCCGTGCTGGTCTGGGCTGGGCTTAGACCGACAAATATTTCTTTGCATGTCATGGCAGCGCTACTGGTCAAGACAAGATGTCAAAAAGCTGTCAAAAGTGCACTTAATTTTAGTTTCTAATTTCGCCACACGCACAAATAAGTGTGTCGATCTGATTGGCTGACAAGGCCAGACGCTTCACTGTTTTACCAGGTAGCTGTTTGAAATGGCAAAGCGTGGGTTATCAATTAACACATGGTATTTATTTCTTAGTACCGCCCGCGGTACAGAAACCATTGTGTCTCCCCGAGTTTGGTGTTAAAATTCAATGGACTGTGTATTTTTTTTTTTTTTTGTAATTTTCGAATGTTGTTCGGGAACGCAAGTTGCAATAGTTTAAATGCGGAACACCTTTTTTCTAGAATAAATACGGACCGCTACACGGTTTGAAATTGGAAAGTGATAGCCGCTTTAGACATTGCTGAGCAATTGCAGTTTGTACTGCATTTGTACTGCGTTACGGATCAATGTTCTATGCAAGTATTTTTACTGTAAGGGTTTTGTAAACGCGATTATGCTCTTTATTTATATTTCGTTACGGATCAATGTTCTATACAAGCACTATTACTTTAAAGGTTTTGTAAACGCGATTATGCTCTTTATTTATTTTACGTTACGGATCACTGTTTTATGCAAGTATATTTACAAGGTTTCGGAAGTATTTTATTTTGTAAACGCGATTGTGCTCTTTATTTAGATAAGGTTACGGACCAATATTCTATAAAAGTATTTTTCTTCCACCAAGGCGATCTTGTTCAAGTGAAAACTTCTGTCGGCACTCCCGGAGTGCCACCATTTTTTTTAAGGATTTTTGGTAATTTTGCTACTAAAAATGTGAATTTTAAATAGCAAAAAAAAATTTTTTTATGCTAATGTACCCTTTTCGGATCGGTCAGGTTTTTTTAAAAATATTGTATGTTTATTTGCATAATCATACATGCCTCCTCTCTTCGAAAGGAAGCGGGTTTTAATCCATCACGCGGGTCCGGTGCGGGTTGGTAGTATGTCACAAACAATGTGTTCGAATTTTTGGTTCTAGGACATGCCGGTTTCCTCACAATGTTTTCTTATTTAAACAAAGTAAAGCGCCTGCCTGTGGTCGAACCCACGACCTGCAATTCGTAAAATTGCACCTATGATACGTTATAGAATTAAAGCTGAATTTTATATAACGTTACTTGGGGAAGTATCAAAAAATGTTTCCTCAGTAGTCAATAATGGACGTGCGACGTGTCTGACAATAACCGACGTAATTATTAATAAAATTACAAAAAAAAAAAAAATTGGTCTTTATACTTTAACGAATTGCAAGGTGCAATGTTATACACCTTTGCCACCTGCGAAAGCCACCATGATCCAAACTTCATATTCGGGGATCGTTCTTACCTGTTTTGGGGACATACACAGAGAAACTTTCAGCTTTTATAAAATAACGAAGGTCTGATCGTCGCGGGCTCTTGGGCCATAAGACGGGTTATAGAAGTACTTCCCCGGACAAGAACCAAGTAGGTAGCTACTATGTAAATTTCCAGTTTTCAAAGGAAGTCTCTTACTTAATCAATGCATCGATTAGCATAAAATTCCTATTACTTAATATAATACAGCAATATATGCATAAGTATAGAAATATTACAATATAATATTTTTCTGAATCACTACACGAAGAAACTTCAAAAAGCGAAGGCCAAATGCGATTCAAAATTCTGGCATTCCAAAAAAAAAAAAAAATTGAATTCCTTTTTATTAATACGCTGTCATGGCTGCCATCAATCGCTTTGGCGCCATTTTTTACTAAACAATCTTCTATCCTTCTCCCACGCGTTTGCTGTTATAGCTCTGTCCCGCTCATACACGTTACTAGTATTGTATGTAAATTATCTAAGTTTTTGCTACTTTGTTATGTCATTATTATAATGACCCTCATTATTAACAGTAAGAGTTTTTCAGTAACTTACTGTCTGTAATCTGTAATAGACGCAGACTTCCAAATTAAAGTTATTTTTCACTTTGTAGTGCTTTATTTAGAAGTCTGTTTTGTATTGGTACCTACTTAATTTTTTTTTTAACTTATACATACGATTAGTTATGGTAATGATAAATAAGGATAGTAGGTACATTAAATTAGCTATCTACAAATGTTAGGTGAAAAGGTTATGCTGATAAAATTTGTAAACAGTTCGAGTACTTATGCTTAATTACATAACATATTATAGTTGTTAACATTTATAAATATGAAAGATGCTAATCTTAACTAATATTATAAATGCAAGAGTTTCTTTGACAGTTTGTCACGGTTTCACGCAAAAACAGCTGAACCGATTTGGATGAAATTTGGCACATGAGTAGACCATGACCTGGGTAAGGACATAGGCTTCTTTTCATCCTGAATCGCAGACAAATGCGGCAACAGCTAGTATATAATATTTTTATTGTAAAGTCAGTTTAGATCCTGAAGTCAAGTTAAAAACGTCATGGTTATAAATGTTATGATGATCGGAAGTCATTTAATAATTTACATTAACATAATTATAATCAATGAATTAACAAACTAATAAAATAAATAAAAATATTAACCAAATAATACATATCCTAACCTAACTAAAATTATATTAATAATAAATAAATAAAAAAGTAATCTGTCATACTTCTTAAAAACTTCGGGCTTTCTCACCTTTTGTTAATAATTACTTATTACTATTACTAGGTACTTAGTAATATTGTCGAAAAAGCCTTGTTGAGATTTTGTTTTAAGTAAATTTGGTTACAAATCTCTACAGCCGAAATTAAGCTAGATTCTCTTTCTAGCTGATCATAGAGAGTTAGGAGACATCAAATTTTATAGCGGTGAAATTCTTTGCGAAGACTATGTTAGTTATGCCTCAGAGGCGAAAATTCTTTTCTGCGAAAATTTCTAAACATAGGCAAGGGTAAACATTGTAAAGAGCTATGTCAAAGAGCTTAAACATATATGATTTATTTGTGCAATGGCACTTATGTGTAGAGCCTATGTGTGTTTACGGAGGTTTGAGGTATTTTACAACTCAAGGAGGTTTAAGTATGCAGGCAGCAATTTTTTAACCTCTGGCCAAACTGAGGCGAAACCCGTGGGATGTGGGACGAAATTCACATGTCTACTAACTTGTATAGAAGTGTTCAAACTGGTGAGAACACTAGAACAGTGTTGCAAATTCCTATCGACGCGCGCAGTCCAGTCTAACGTGGTTTTCGCCTCAGTTTGATCAGTCCCTAAGTACTGTAATCAGGTAAGTAGGTACCTACTGTACGTAAAATGATAAAATTATGCAGTTTTTTGTAAGATACGGCCACAAATCAAGACTAGGAAAACCCAGTAACAATCTGGGTTTTAATGAAAATTCACGCCACCAGTTGGCGCCACTTTGACAAGAGGCCTTCCATTTCAACACAATAATATAAAATATCTCAACGTGACGCTGGCAGAGTAGTCGACATCGGCTCAATTGCCAAGAACGAAAAAAAAAGAACAGTGACATTCTACATTCGTTCATCATTACTATAATGACAGGTGCTTGGACAATTTTCACATGTGCCCGGACCTTTAAAAAAACCTCATTTGCCTGAACGCAACCATACCTAGGGCTTCATACCCAGCAATCATTCTTACAATCACAAGGAGGCAGTCAAAATACCACTGTACATAACCATTTATGTAAATCAAAATAAAGATTATTAATACATAGTTGCAGACCAACATTCATCAACTCAGCCTATCACAGCCCACTGCTGGACATAGGCCTCTCCCAGGCTGTGCCACAACACCCTATCTTCCTGCTTCTGCGTCCAGTGCGTACCAGCAACCTTTTTAAGGTTGTCGGTTATTTAAAAAAAACTAGCCCACCTCGCTTCGTTGTTATGCCATTGGCCATCACAACTATTATTATTTGGAAATCTAAAATAGTTTTACCATGAAGTTATTGAATGCAGACTTCAGACGCCCAGGCAGTTGGAGAGAGCATTAAAAATAAACATGAATGACTATGAGTAAATCTCTTGCTGCTATTACCCATCTATAATTATAGCATAAAACTTTTCCAATGTTGGCTATGGCTACATTGTTGTAAGTACATTAATATTTTATTAACCTTTATTTATTTATTTGCTTTTAAAACAGTTGACAATCAGTTATTAGGTGACAATCAAGCCAATGGCCGACCAGCTATTATTTTGTGAACGCAGCATATGGACATCTGCAACATCAGAGGCATCACCAGTGCACTGTCATCCTAGAGAAAATGCTGCAATGTCTTACATGCCCGCATTATCTTTATATTACTGAGAATGTGAATCATTTGGCTACTTTCTATATTTAGATTATTCTTCAACCCAGACCTGAAAAATAACAAGTCTTTTGGGTATTGATTCTTATCTACTTGTCTTTGTTATTGGCAGTTCTGATTAATGCGGAATGATGTAAGCTGAGAAGAATTAAAAACTTAAGTATCTATGTAAGGAGGAATTGAAGAAGGTAAGTACATACCAAAGAGGATATTTTGTAAAATGATCCACTTTGACTGTTACACTATGAAAGTTGTATAGCATAGATACTTATATTTTGTTTATAATACAAGCAATTTTTCTTCGTAATTCTGCTAAACTTAGCATTATTATTTAGTTCCCAGAATTTTATACACGCCTAACATTCCTTTCACCAGTTTCACCTCCAAACGAAAACATACGTGATTCTTTTTTTAAACCCGCGTTTTTTCTATAAGTACTTATCTCCATACTTTGATAAAAGCATCAATCCGTACAGCCAAGAGTACGTTCTCTTTAGCACTTTAAATTGCAAATAAAAAAGAGAAGGCCTATGTGGGGCACTCACCTCAAACAGCAAGCCAGCGAATTGCAGTAAAAAATCCAATGATTTTATCCACAGTTTATTATTTTATCACTACACACAAATCCAATGAGGCACCAAACTAGGTCCGAGTTCACACGATTGCACATAAACCACCGATGATAAAAACAAGCGCGATTTTCCAAGAATTACTTTGTTGTTTTTATTACACGCTGTTTTCGCGAGTATGTCATGACATACGGTGCGCACGAGTCGAAGTGATGAACAGAACAATCAACAATCTGCCTAGGTATGGGCGTTATTTCACGTCACTCAACCAGTTAAAATAACTGGCTACGGGGCATGTAGTCGAATAACTAGTTTCAAGTGACAGTTCACACATCACGTGATTTTTGTAACTAGTTACATCACAATGCAGTGATCGAATGAAAAGAGTGAAACGAAACAAAAGTACGTTGTAATAACTTTAGTATTACGTTAATAATGTAACTGCATTTAGCTTCAAAAACTTATTCATTCGAAAAACTTAAAGCTTTGTGATATGTAACGTATTACGTAGGTAATCATTTATATTTTCGTTTTGCAAATAACTGTGATACTTCGATAGAATCACTGTGTTGAATCACGGAATAGAATTTGAAAAATAACTAGTTACTAAAACCGAAGTCACTAGTTACGTTACGTTTCGTTTCGCGAAAATCACGTAACGACCCACCCCTAAATCTGTCAATTGCCATTCCATGCCATCTGCCTACCTGCTCTGAGTTGCCAGTTTGCTAAATATTATTTTGCCATTAAAATGTTTTGAGTTTCAAAACATTTCTTGCTAAATAGAATGCATTTTTGTTTGAGTTTTCCGTAGTTTAGGATGATTTAAACGTGAAACGAGGCTGGATAAATTAGTTATAGATGAAAATTTAATGTAGGAACTTATTATTGAAGCAGTAAAACTATTGTTCGCGTTATACAAAACAGGGACAACGAGAATTAATGTGGTCATGTGCTTATTGGCGTTCAGTCCATACAAACATATTCCTCTGTTTTCTACTTTGATAATGACACTAGAGCAAATATTTATTTCGAAACAATCTATCTAGTAAACATTTTTTTTTTTGTATGGCATCTTTCAGGTCAACCTAGGAGGTTGTCGGCTACTTAACCGGACTTTCCTGTGGCGGCCTCAATAAATTAAGGCCTCCAGCCAGGGCATAAAACTTAGCGACTACACGCTAAGGGCACCCCCTGTGGGGTACGGACTTCGGCTTAAGGCGTCACTGCACGCTTAGCATGACCACAATAGAAACCGGTTTTGTCGACGGAAGAATAGACAAAATGACAGTTAAACAATCACAATCTGTTATTTTGTCTATTCTTCCGTCGAAAAAACCCGTAGAAAACCCATTTCTATAGTTGTCATACTACGCGACAAGGACAAGGCCATGTTTTATCATTGGTTTCTTTTTATTCCCATTTTTTTTTCTATAATTATACGTCTTATCTAATCTAACTAGCCTGTATTGTCCCATTGCAGGGCAAAGGCCTCCCTCTCCCTTTTCCACACAATTCGGTCTGTTGCTAGTTAAACGCGTTGCTTTAACTTTTAACGTTTTTTTCTTTTTTTTTGCTTCATGTTTACCGCAAGTAAACATTTTTCTTTCTTTCTTTTTTTTGCTTTGCGTTAAAATTGTACGTACGTCAAAAACAAAATCATAGGGGCATGGTAGGTCAACAAGGAGAGTGGAACCGTCGAGAGATGTCGTGCGGTGTCCCACAGGGATCGGTCCTGGGGCCGCATCTGTGGGACATCGGATACGACTGGGTGCTGCGCGCCGACCTCCCTAGCGGCGTCAGCATCGTCTGCTACGCTGACGACACGTTGGTCCTGGCACAGGGGGATCGTACCAGGCGGCGGCCGAACTAGCGACACGCGGGGTTGCGACAATCGTCGACAGGATCCGGCAGCTGGGACTCGAGGTGGCCCTGCACAAGTCCGAGGCCATGGGTTTTCATGGACCTCGGAATGCGCCACCGTCGGGTTCCCAGGTAATGGCGGGAGGGGTTCACATCGGCGTCGAGTCGACGATGAAGTATCTGGGACTTGTCCTCGACAGCCGGTGGAACTTCGTCGAACACTTCCGACGTTTGGCTCCCAGACTGGAGCGGGCCGGGGCTGCGTTGAAGCGGCTCCTGCCCAATCTAGGGGATCCAAACGCCTCCTGCCGGAGGCTCTACGCGGGGGTCGTGCGGTCTATGGCCCTTTACGGGGCACCGGTGTGGGCGCGTTCACTAAGGCTGCGGCCAGCCCGCCGGTTGAACGCGTCCCAAAGGGTCATGGCCATCCGGCTGGCCCGAGGATACCGCACGGTCTCCTGCGAGGCGGCGAGCCTCCTTGCCGGATTACCGCCATGGGATCTGGAGGCAAAGGTCCTCGCGCACATTTGGGAGTGGCGCGAGGAGGCGAAACGCCGGGGCTTAACTCCGCTGCCGCGAGAAATCGCGGCACAGCGGACAGAGCTCCGGCGGGATCTCATGGCGTCATGGAGAGTGCGATTGTCGCAACCCAGCGCTGGGCACGCCACAATTGCGGCGATAAGACCCCTCTTTGAGGAGTGGCTAGAGAGGCGCCACGGCGTCCTCACCTTCCGCCTGACGTAGGTCCTCACCGGACACGGCTGTTTCGGGAGGTTCCTGCACAGGATAAGGCGGGAGGAAACGCCCGGGTGTCACCATTGTGTGGATCGCCCGGAGGACACGGTGGAGCATACGGTGGAGGTCTGCCCAGCTTGGGCGGAGCATCGCCGTGTCCTCGTGGAGGCGATCGGCGGCGGTGATCTCTCGCGTCCGGCCCTGGTTCAAGCCATGGTACGGAGCGAGAGGAAATGGGAGGCCGTCACCTCCTTCTGCGAAGCGGTAATGCTCGCGAAGGAGGAGGCGGAACGCGTGAGGGAGAGGCAAATTTCGCGCCCTCATGCCCCTAACCGCCGCAGGAGGAGACGCCCAGGGCGTCGGGAATCGCGAGGCGATTTCCGGCCACCGTAGGCGCGGGCTTGCGGACGGTGAGCAATGGGTGGCTCACCGTCCGATAAGGACCAGGCCCGGGTCGACGGCGCGTTGTGTTCCACGCGCGCCTCAAAGAGATGTCAGCAGATTCGAAGGGGTCCACTAGGGCCGATGCCTGCCGGGGTTGCGAAGAAAACCGAAAGGGAGATCGTGGCCCCCGGCAACAGGGCAGCCGAAGGAACAAGGGTGGGTTTTAGTCAGTAAGAGTCTGACACGCCCTCCCGCTCCGCCCAGAGCGGGAGAAGTTATTTGATGATTTCCCACCCTCAAAAAAAAAAAAGGGGGCGTGGTAGGGGTTATTATACACACACGGGGGATACATTATATCGTTAAAAAATATTTGCTCTATTATCATTAACCAGGGAGAAAACAGGAACGCGTTTGTACTTATCAAATGATGGAAAACGCCAACGATCACGTTTCCTCTTATACATCGTAAGACTCTCTCGTCTGTCTTTCTCTGACTGGATCATAGGATCGAATTCAAACTCATACCAAATTCTTAACTAATCTTGCCGCAATTCTTTTGTACAATTTTTTTTGGGTGGGTAATTATCAAGTAACTTTTCCCACTCTGGGCGGAGCGAGACGTCAGCCTCATAATTTCATAAACCAACTACTCATGATTAAAACCCACCGGTGTTCCTTCAGTTGTCTATGTGTTGCCAGGTGCTACGGTATCCCTTTTGGACTTTCCCGCGACCCCGGCAGGAATCGGCCCTAGCGGAGCCTGTCAGTTGTGCTGACATCTCTTTGTGGCGCGCGTGGAACACAACGCGCCGTCGACCCAGGTCTGGTCCTTATCGGACGGCGACCTACCCATTGCTCACCGAACGCAAGCCCGCGCCTACGGTGGCCGGGAATCGGCCTGGGATTTTCGACGCCCAGGGCGTCTCCTGCAGCGACTAGAGGCATGAAGACGCAAAATTTGCCTCTTGGTTATGCGTTCCGCCTCCTTCTTCGCGAGTATTACTGCTTCGCAGAAGGAGGTGACGGCTTCCTATGCCCTCTCGCTCTGTACCATGGCCTGGACCAGGGCCGAACGCGAGAGATCACCGCCACCGATCGCCTCTACGAGGACACGGCGATGCTCCGCCCGAGCCGGGCAAACCTCCAGCGTGTGCTCCACCTGGGCGTTTCCTCCCGCCTTATCCGGAACAGGAACCTCCTGAAGCAACCGTGTCCGGTGAGGACCTGCGTCAGGCGGAAAGTGAGGACGCCGTGGCGCCTCTCTAGCCACTCCTCAAAGTGGGGACTTATCACCGCAATTGTGGCCGGCACTGGGTTGCAAAAAGATAAATTGCGAATGCAGATTACATCAATTAGTGTTATTTAGCAGATTAATGATTTAGTTTGGCTTTCTTCCCATTATGTCATCTTGAATAAATAAATGATTTGCAGACAATGCTCACCTTGTGAACGTCACCCGTTATTTCTTTGTGTTAAGAATAACATTGAGACTCATTAAGAGGATTTTAAAACATGCCAAAGAGTAAAAAATTTCTTAATTATGATGAATGCATGATGCAATATTTAAAAATAAATTGTGTTAGTTGCACTGCAAATAACAGATGCACAAATGAAAAAACAAGTAATATTTACCTTTAGAAAATCAGAAAGTAAATCGAAAATAAAAATCAATTTATGAACCGAAATCTCCCCAAATTAAAAATATTCACAATAATCTGGCAACAAATTGTTCGGCTACCTGCTATTGAAATAGTCGTGCGTCATTGAGTAGAAGAGATGACAGTACCTCTGATAACTGTTGTGAGAAAGAGATAAAGTATAGACACATTATGTTACATGAGCGAACAACCCGAATTTCTCCAGAAGTAGGTAGGTACATAAAATTTTCTAGCCTTTTTTAACGTCTGTACAGACAACAGTTTAAAAAAATATATATATATTTGTGCTGTAATAATGGTACGTAAATGGACCATTCGCTTTTGAAGTTGGTAGGTCTACTTAATTCTACATACCGTAAAAAGCGGCTACTTTTTAAAATTTGGAGCATATTTACCTTCACGGGATATGAAGACAAATATGCTCCAAATTTAAAAAATGATTATTTCGAACAAATGTCTAAATCTCCAAGGAAATTGAAGTATTTTTGAACGCGTCCGATAAAAGTTTTAGCACGATTAGCAAGATTGGCAGCACTAAATATGCACAGTATGCACTTCCGGTTCCCGCCATTTCTTTTTGATAGATAGCCATCGTTTTGTAGTAAAAATAATAGTCTGCAAACTCTACTTGGATATTGGAGGTTTAGGTAAAAGGGTTTAATTTAGTTGGGTATATAATAAGCTAACGATAATTTGTTTGATGTGTAGATTTATTTGGGATTTTAATCTCTTTTACTTTCACGTTCCTACTTCGCGCCATGTTTGGGGATAATTTGCTCCTGGAGCAAAGTTACAAATTATGTTTTTATATACATATTATTTTAACTGCTACTTATCGTTTTTTACAGGAAATATACCACGTCAATATGTTAAGACTACAAGAAATTATAAAAACTATTTAGAAGACTATTCGAGACTGTCTAGCGGCAGACGTGTATATCTGCACCAAAGAAAATTGGTCGTCGTGAATTTTATACTGTTCCTGATCATATTTGGGGGATCTAAGATCTCAATTTAAAAAAAAAAATACTGTATAATTAAGAGAAAACTTTTTGTGATTTTCCGTGGCTGTAATTGGAAGTGTTAGTAAGCTAAATATTTTTGTTTTCTAAAAGTTTACATGATTCTTGATAGATGTTACATGTGGTGATTTTAATAGTTTATTAGAGTTAAGAGCCCATACTACCTCAGCTGAAGTTCAATTTTTACCTCGCTCGCAACTTACTGCTCGCGGACTGAGTGAGAGCGAGACGGATTGGGGTGCTAGCGGCTCCGAAGCGCCAATAATTTAGGTAATTTCTTTTTACGGCGAAAATAATGGTAATTAAAAAAAATTAAAAAACATAATCGCTGCTTTATACTTTTTTTGTTACTTCAGTTATTATGCAAGGTTTCATGATCTAATTTGAAGTATTTTTTTAATACCCGCGGTTTATTGTTCGGTTTGGAGTTTTTTTCTATAGAGAAAATTTTATGGAATCGTGTTTTCGTCTAACATAGTACTTAACATTAATCCTTAACTTTAACATATATTTATTTCAAAATTAATGGTGCTGTATTTTCGATATAACGGAGGAACATGCTAGGCCATTTGAGGTAGTATAGGCCCTTAAGAGAAAATTATTCTGAGATTGATTTAATTGATAGTACCTACAAATAAAAATTTCAGTATACATTAAGAGTTTTATTTTGTTCAAACCATTTCAATAAGACGAGAAACACAAAATTTGCTTCCCTAGTGTTCGTTTTGGCAGCACATTACCAGCTGAAGCTGTTAGCTTTACCCCTGTCTCTAAACTGTCCCTGTTTTAGTACAATTTAAATGTAAGAGCAGTGTTTCCGAAAGGGTGGATAGCATTGCTCCATTTTAAAGTTTAAAAAAAGAAGAAATTAAAAGTAAAAATCTATTTTTGTCATTGAAATAATAGAGCCAGAATGTTATTTATGCTGTGGAAAATTTAACAAAAGCCATAACAAAGACGGATTCTTACGTCAATTAAAATTTTGGAGCAAAAAATGGGGTTTTTTTTTTTTATGTATGGCATCTCGTAGTTGACCTCTGAGATCATGACTAGTTAACCAAGCTTTCCTGTGGGTGCCTTAAGAGTTAAGCTACTACATTTAAAACCTCCAGCCAGGGGTTATTCAACTATGCTAATTAAAACTAGGTGAACGCTCGCTAAGGGCACCCCCTGTGGGGTACGAACCTAGGCGTTAGGGCATCAATCGGAGGGAGGACATCAAGGATGGGACGGGCTGGATCAAAGTTTTGATCATGATTATTAGTCGGGGAATTAAAAGCTACGTGCTCAGCTGCAACAACTGCTGGCACCTCATTATCGAGCAAGGGTCGAGGGGGAGTATTATTTACTCGGGGACGCGGTCGCGATCGCAAAGGACCTCGGCGGCGAGGTCGGAACGACGGGAGGCGTCCGTTTTTGTACACTGAGCTGGTTTCCCTACTGCATTCCTGAAGGAGAGTAATGGGGTCGTCAGGGTCGGTAAGGAAATGGGGCAAAGTAGCCTCATTCTACGATACCTAATATACATTCTATAATTATATTTACTTACATACATTAATTTTGTTACATGTTCGTAAAACTCTCGCACAGACCAAACTGCTAAAGATATGAATTTGAATTTTTGACAGTAGTTGTAGTTTTAAACAAAGAGGTGTAGGTATTAAGAAAAGATTTTGCATAAATCGACCCTTAGGGAAGTGAAAAAAAAAACTTATTTTTACGAAAAAATACATATTTAGAATTCGAAGTCGGTGTCAAAAAACTAAAATACTGATCCAAAGACACCGACTTCCGAAATTAAAGTTATTTTTCACTTTGTAGTTTGGAAGTCGATTGTATTTTTTGTAAAAAAGTTTTTTTTTTAGCCTAATGTCAACGGCTCATCAAAAATACCCAAATCGCTATATATTTGTCTATAATATTTGAAGAGTTCCCCGATTTTTCCAAGATCCCATCATCAGATCGTGACCAAATGGCAATGGGATCAACTTGAAAGTATTTTCTTTCAAACAAAAAAAGAATTTTTCAAATCGGTCCAGCCGTCTTCGAGTAATAGGGGAACATACATTTAAAAAAAAAACCGACGAACTTAGAACCTCCTCCTTTTTTTGAAGTCGCTTAAAAAGGGGGGGAAATCGTTTATATGAAAAATTCCTTGGTATTAACTGGAAAACTTGGCATGAATACTACGTATAGTATATATAACATATCTCACGAAGCAACGCGCTCTTTACTTGTGCTAAGCGAGTTATAATATATGTACCTAACAGTAACTGTAGCTAGGTGATCATTTTAACCATATTGCATTTTTGAAAGTTACAATTTGAAAACATTATACACGCTATGGGAGAACCGGTAAGGAAGCCCGCGAAATTCAAATTTTCTTAACTTTTTTGCAATTTGCGGATCAGTCAGGTTGCCTTTTGATCAGAATATAATTCGTGACAACAACAAATATGTATTCACAGAATTATAATCAAGAAACAGCAATACAACTCTCTCAGTTAGAATACGGTAATAGCCTAGGTAAAAAAAGAAATTCATTTTGTCCGTCTTTTAGATAATAAAAAAAATAATAGACACGTATTTTTTGCTTTATCATATAAATCAAAAATAACTTGGAAAACACGCATTAAAGTTGGGGAGTGGGGGCTCGCTACGTAATAATTGTGAAGTAAATTTGTTAGTTAAACATGACGTCAACATCATGTCAAATTTTAACTCAATGTATCGCCGTAATCTTTTAATTACGTCAAAAAAGAAAAAATACTTGTCCAGTATTTTTTATTAATCTACCTTCCGGACAAAAATATTTTTTTGAATACAGGCCTATTGACCTGCAATGTCATTTTTTAATGAAAAACTCATTCTATATGGTAATTTGAACTTAGATGATTATATTGATGCTTTTATTGGTTATAATTCCGCAAATTCATATTTGTTACGTTTGCTAATCATATTATAATCAACATAAAACCTAAAACTGACTAGCAAATTGCAAGAAATGTAAGATATTTTGAATTTCGCGGGCTACCCTGACGGTTTCGCCTTTACGTCTATCCACACCTATCTGTGGTCAGGGGCAGAAAAAAAAATATCGGTGAGTACCTACATTTTATATGCACTCAACCGTGACTTTTAAAATTTCGAAATTGTAACCCTTACTATTTCGAATTTGGAAAAGTCCGGACAAAAAGCCTGACATTTGCAAAAAAGTTCGGATATTTATTTTTATAATATTACTAGCTGACTCGGCAAACGTTGTTTTGCCATATAAATGTTTGGGGTGGACCACCCTTATCACTTACAGGTATAAGAAATAGATTATGACCGATTCTCAGACCTACCGAATATACATATAAAATTTCATAAAAATCAATCAAGCCGTTTCGGAGGAGTATGGTAACTAACATTGTGATACGAGAATTGTATATATATAGATTATTTCCAGTAAATATAGGTATATTTTTTTTTAAAGAAAATGCCCTTAAAATGAAAAGTCCGGACAAATGACAAGACCGGACATAGTCCGGACAGGGAGCACAAAAGCCGGACATATACCGGACGGGGAGCTAAAAAGCCGGACATACCCGGACAATTCCGGACGGATGGTAAACCCTATCCGTGATGGAGCTTCATTGCCTGCCTTGTGTGCCACGGCCCTGGCATGTCCCGGGCAAGGTCCTGATAGATGTGGATAGACCTACAGTAGACTACCAGTAATACCAGTTATGAAAATAAGAAACAAAGTGTACAAATCCTCATATTAGTAGTTGAAGGTTACGTAAACGTACAAGGCAGGAACTCGTTTAAAAATTCTGTTATTTTTTTGCACGTTTGTACAATATATTGCGAATGAAAAACAAATATGCATTAGCCTTGATTTGTTTTTAGATTTTGTTAATTTCGTTAAATACCTATACTACTGCTGTGAATTTTTCCACATAATAAATAAATAAAATTCGTTTATTTCAGGTAACAAAACCCATATTAGGCAACAACATTAAAATGATCAAATTATAAATAAAGTCAAAGTCAAAGTCAAAGTCAAAACATTTATTTCAAATAGGCCCATGTATGGCACTTTTGAACGTCAAAATTTACAAAATAATATAATTGATTCTAGTCGCCCCTTCCAAAAGGTAGTTTTCGTATGGAGAAGAATGGGCAAGAAACTCCACCGTTACTCTTTTAAAATGTTTTACAATAGTTTGTATTAGTACGTACATTACTTAAATAATTATATGTGAAGACGATGCACCTAGAATAAAATTACTATACCACAATAGGTAAAAAGAATTAAAAATGAAGCAACGACAGATAATTTAATTATATGATAGATACATGGTGCTCACATATTTACAAACATAGTAAAAGTAGACGATTTTCCTAATGTTTTTAAAATTAATAAGTCAGTGTGTGAGGAAGTAATCACAGAATGTAAAATCAATGTCATATAATACAAAATTATAAATTTAACAATTAAATTAGCAACCTGTTTGATTTTGTCTTGATTCTAAATTGTCCTATGGAGCAGGACCAGCATGTTTCCAAGCACTCTTATCTTGGATATAATCCTCTAATTTGTAATATGCTTGTTTACAAAGTGTACTTTTAATCTGAGTTTTAAATTTTCTTTCATTTAATTGCAATATGTCACAAGGTATTTTGTTGTAACATTTAACACAGTACCCCATAAAAGATGTATGTACTTTAGATAATCTGAAAAATGGTTGATCTAGTTTATCTTTATTTCTAGTATTAAAATTATGTCTATCACTTATTTTATTAAAAAGATGTGGATTTTTCCTTATATACATAATATTTTCATAAATGAATTGGCAAGGTACCGTCATAATATTAATCCTTTTAAATAGTTTCCTGAGAGATTCGCGGCGACGTAGATTATAAATGGCTCTGACAGCTCTCTTTTGTAAAATAAAGATGGATTCAATGTCAGCAGCCCGACCCCACAGTAAAATGCCATACGACATAATGCTGTGGAAGTAGCTCAAATAGACCAATCGCGCGGTTTCTACATCTGTTAACTGTCTTATCTTTCTAACAGCATAAGCGGCCGAGCTTAGCCGCCCCGCAAGAGATGTTATATGAGGTCCCCATTGTAATTTCTCGTCTAGCGTGATTCCTAGGAAAACCGTTTGATTAATAAATTCCAGTTTTTCCCCATTCAATATGATGTCACATTCGCTACTTCTAACATTAGGGAATTTAAATCTAATGCATTTGGTTTTTGTTTTATTTAGTACTAAATTGTTTACCGTAAACCAATCTTGGACTTGCAGAATAGAGCTATTAACGTCTTCAAGATTTTGTGACCGTCGGTTTATTTTAAAGATTAATGATGTGTCATCTGCAAATAACACCATCTTCGGTTGATTTTGAAATAATTGGGGTAAATCATTAATGTAAACTAAAAAGAGGAATGGACCCAATATCGAACCTTGGGGAACGCCCATTGCCATTTCAGACCCTAATGAGTTTACGCCGTTTACCTGAACTTTAACCTTTCTATCTTTCAGGTATGATCTAAGTAAATCAAGAGCTGTATTCCTAATCCCATAGTGCTCTAATACAATGCCATACATACATTATAGATTAAATTATAAATTATTTTAAATTAATACAAAAGATATAATTAATACATATCCAGAATCAACCATTTAGCTGGCAGGGGAGTCAAGTGTCCCCGACTCTAACAAAAGTTAGCACTTTAAAGCGCAAACAGATCCTTGAATCCAAAATGGTTTTCACAAACTCTTTTAATATTTTTGAATGACCTTTCCAACGACATACCACACCATGGCATGGAATAGACGAGAAAAAAAATCCCCACTTTACGTGTAGGGTCCTCCCCAACACGTAAAGTGGGGATTTTTTTTACCTTAAAAAAAGGAGTGCCTCTGCTGCCGGCGCCGGTTGCTGAATTGGCTGCTGCTGCTGGCATAATGGAGCAGATAGGCGGAGTAGGCATAATTAAAAAAAATATGTAGTAAAGTATTACTTTTTTCCAGTATTATATTTCCTTATTCAATGATTTCCATGTTCCAGTAATCAATTACTAAGTCCCTGGAACCGAACTAGTTAGATTAGGTTAAATATTTTTACTCATAAAAAAGGTTAGGTTAGCTTAACACTGTGACCCCCTACGCACGAGCCGAGCAAGCGAAGCGAGCGGTGCCGCGGCAGCGGCCGGCGAGTGCCAAAAACGACTAGATATATAGAAAAAAATACTTTCGTTAGGGTTAGTTAGTTGGAGTTCTGAATACTGGAAGGGATTCCATAAACGCCGCGCCGCCAGTGTCCATGTGGGAGCCGGGGCGGTGCCAGCCACAGAGTATGTAATGTGCCGGGCAGTCGATGTTTTTAATCTCGGCTGCCGGCAGTAATGTCATATTTTTTGGGAGCCGGCGCCGGCAGCAGAGGCACTCCCTAATAAAAAACATGATTTTCTTTTACCACTTAATTACAGCTTTCTAGTATGTTAGAACTAGAAAGCTGTAATTAAGTCTGTCTCTGCGCTAAGCCGCGGACAGACAGACAGACAGACGGACATGGCGAAACTATAAGGGTTCCTTGTTGATTACGGAACCCTAAAAAATAAAAAAATCTCATCAGTTTTATTATAATAATAAGTCCCTATTAGATAGATAATATAAGTAATTATTGATAATATCAAAGATGATAAGTATTTAGTGGTTTTTCCATTTTCTATCGCACGATTTATTTAACTTTGAATTCTGACGTATTTACCTTAAATTAGAACAACAAAGGAATTACCTTAATAAATTATCTTTTTATTTTTGTACTTACCCAACCTTTTCTCCTACTTTCGTTGTATTTTTTTTTTCAATATTACTAAGAATTCGCTTACTCACTGAGACATTGGATTATCTTATAGATAATAAAAAAATATTATGAAGATAATTATGGCAGACATGGAGATATACTTAAATCAATGATGATACGTAGGTATTTTATAGCGAAAGCATCAAGGTCGCTCGCAAAATTTATTTTTTCTTACATTATTTGCAATTTACAGGTCAGTACCAGGATGTATGTAGATCTAAATATAATTCGCGGCCGTTAAAAGTATGTATTTATAGAATTATAAGTATTCAATTTAATGAATTGAACAATTAACCCCAAACCCCCAATGGCCCCCTAATGGGCTTCCAGACAATCAGTAATAATGACATTACATTTAAGTAATGTCATAACTACTGACAGTGTGGTGATTGGAATGATGATGTGATCTTATTTTCATAGTTTTACGTCAATATTGGAAGGGAAAAAAAAGGCCGTACGTCAGTGGTAACAAAATCAGTAAGTATTATGGTGAGCTCTTATTCTCTCTGGAATAGGTTTTTTTTTTACGGAATAATTTTAACGCTACATATTTTTTTCATAAACACTTTTCTTGTATGGGGACCTAAAGGTGTTTCATTTTTGTTATTTGTTGTTATAGCAGCCATAGTAATTCACAGTCTGTGAAAAAATCGGTCAAAACGCGGGAAAAATGGACAAAAAGTACGAGTAACATAGGAATTTGACAGATTAATTGTTGTTAAAATTTCAAAGTACGCTGGTAAAACTGTATTAGGCTCTGGTCAAACAGAGCGTCCACGCACGGCACGGAACACGACTGCGCGTGTCTTTTACTTTAAAATGATTAGGAAGTTACAGCTTGGCAAAAAAGAGTTTGGAAAAAATGAGGGCGCCACTATCACATTTGGGTCACTTCGAATGGGAAATAAATTGTTAAAATAAATGTGAAAAAATAGCTCTGATTGTGGGAGACTCAAAAAAAAAAAACCTACTAGCACTTGTCGGCAAAGTAATGCCATTATCATAGGTCGGTAAAATATTTAGTTCGAAATGTCACTACCTCCGACTCTAATATCAATCTGTACACTATTCGCGCCAGTTTGAACACCTCCACACAAAATAGTTGACACAATTGGCGCCAGCG
Organism: Omphaloscelis lunosa; assembly: GCA_916610215.1. Taxonomy (NCBI): domain Eukaryota; kingdom Metazoa; phylum Arthropoda; class Insecta; order Lepidoptera; family Noctuidae; genus Omphaloscelis; species Omphaloscelis lunosa. The sequence continues at coordinate 9,005,028 of OU744270.1, forward strand.
ATTGATTCAAAATCATCAATTCAAATTAAAATATTTTATTTCACATAAACCTACATGGGCACATATGAAACGTCAGAAGCTAGGTGCACGGTTCCAATTGGTCGTTTCCTATGGAGAAGAGCCGACAAGATACTCCACGGTTACTCTTTTAAAAATTCATAGTTATTGGTTTTTACAACATTTTCAAATAACAGTGTTATGTTTTAGTTATGGGAGGACAGTGTTAGTCCTGTCAACAAGTACCAGGTACTTAACAAATAAGAAAATTTTCAACAACATCAGTCTACTAAACCTACAACGTTTTTGCCTATTCGCCTCAGTTTCACCACTTCTTTACAACTTGATGATAGGATGATATGATACAGTAATATTTAGTATGCAACACTTAAACAGTAATAAATCAATGTTCTTAGTACTTACTGAGTCTTGTTGATTACTCACACATCCTTCCTTTGTCTTCAGAAAACGTGACATCGAATCGAAGGTTTTATGCGTTCGTACGCACGAGCGGTTGGCCGCCTAGGCGGTTCGTTTGAGCGGCCAGCCACCTGACGTGGTTGGAATAGCGGCTGACCGCCATGGCTGCCAACCGCGATGTTGAACCGCATCAAGCGGATGGACGTTGGAATGCTCGAAGGCAGAGTAGGTACTGTCGGTCCATAAACAAAGTGGACGCCTTTGAGGTAGCTTGTGTTATCTACTTATCTATTTGTAGTCCCGAAACAAGGAAAGGAAGAAAAAACAGTGGGGCTCCGGGAGTGTCGACAGAATTGAAAACTTGAAAAAAAACGGCACCGCGGTAATCAACGCGTTGATGTCTTTTACTCCACGGTGTCGGTAAATTCCGTCACAGTGTCGGGAAATCAATCAAATAAAAAATTACAGTTATACCTACAGAAAAAAACATTGGCACTCCGGGAGTGCTGACAGAGGTAAAAACTTGAAAAAAATCGGCACGGCGGTAATCAACGCGTTGATGTCTTTTTAATGGTCAAAAGCTGGTGTCATCACGGTGTCGCGAAATCAATGGTTTAGTCCCATATCAAAAATGCCCAACGCGCATAAAGAAGTTTTCACTTTAAAAAAAAACATTGTCTCCGTTTTATCATGTCTTCACAATTCTAAATAACTTTTCCTTGTTGAATTTCAACAATTTTCTCTGTGTCGAAGTTCATGGCACGCAACTCACGAATCTGAACTTGCAAACTCACTGCGGCGGCTCGCCGGCGCCGCAATATAAACCGCCTAGCTAGTGCGTATAGGACCGCCGCCGTGGTTGATATTTTGGAGCGTACAATCATAAGCGGTTGGATATTAAAATGAAAAAGCGTCTAATTGAGCGGCTAGCCGCCCGTGCGGCGGCGGTTAACCGCCAGTGCGTATGTCTTTGAATTGAAATATAAATCGTTTCTTGGAGGATTATCTTGAGGGCAATGTCGCATAACCTTGAACAGTACTGACATCAGTGACGAAAAACATCGTGAGAAATCCTGGACTTGTAAATAATTATAAGTGTGAAATAAATTGCCAACTCGTCTTGAGCAAGCGTGGTGATCAATGCTCATGCCTTCTCTGTGTGAGAAGAGCCTTTGCATTGCAGTGGGAGAATAATAGACTGGTATTATTTTATTTTATTTCTGAGTGATTACCTAACGTTAATTTCACATAGGTATCAAAATATTTCCGTAGAAAAATAATTATTGTCGCTCGATCGATATAGCCCCCACCCTAATTTAACGTTGTAACTGTCAAGCCACGGTTTGATATTGACGCGCACTCCAAGTCATTTTCGTCATTTTTTGATTATTGAAGTGAAAACTTCTTTAGGCGCGTTGGGCATTTTTGAGATGGGACTAAACCATTGATTTCGCGATACCGTGATGACACCAGCTTTTGACCATTAAAAAGACATCAACGCGTTGATTACCGCCGTGCCGATTTTTTTCAAGTTTTTACCTCTGTCGGCACTCCCGGAGTGCCACTGTTTTTTTCTGTAGGTATAACTGTAATTTTTAAATATTTTTGTTTTATTTGACGTTAAGGATAGCTACGCCGTCAGGCCATAGAGCGAAAACGCCCACAGACGATATTAGACCTTAATAGTAGTAGTAGTAGTAAAAATAGAGATTTATAATAGCCGCGCGAGTCAGGTGTGACCATTTGATCAGTTTGGGGCTTTGTCGGTTAAGGGTAGACAGAACCACATAACATACCACCACGCTTGTAATACCCGAAGGGTTAGGTAGAGGTGGAGCTATACACAACATTTCACCAGTTAGGTATATTTAAGTCCCATGTAATACGGAGCGAGCCTATTGCCATCAACCGGGCACAAATCCAGACTCCCAAAAGTCTGTAGGTACCATAATTGCGTAACTTATTTTCGTAAACAATTATGCCTAATTTGTTTCATTTTGTCAGTTCGACAACATTCATTGCGTTATTTACGTTGTTGAGCAGATTTTTTTTTCAAACTTATGAAGCAATCGATTAGTTTCTTTTTTAATCTGTTTCAAATAGAAACAGATTGTGATTGTGTTGTATTACGCAATTAGGGTACAGTTTTACCTATAGTACTGCATAGGTTTAGGTAGTTTAATAAAGGTAAACAAAAAAAGCCACGTGACGAGACAGCTGTCAAGTAACCGACTAAGCGTAATATCTGTCACTTCAGTGTCAGTTCCATTGAGATAGTAAAAACACGGAGGCGCCGCGATATTCTATACATAAATTTGCTTATACAAATATGGGTGAAATACGAACTAGAATGTGAAATATCGTGTTATTTCACTCTTTCTAATGTGGTAATCGTATTTGATAAAAGAGACAACAATATTTCAATTGTTCCTCATAATGGCAACATTTTGTTGAGACGTAGTAGCAGTTGTAGGTAAGTGCCATATCCGCCATAATATGCGACAAGTTCATGGTAGTTCTGCTGTCAAGTGGTTGTTTACTTTTTGTTTTATTGAGATTTGTGAGAAAATTACGTGGAGTTTTCCTTTAAAACTACATATATACGTTGGAAAACACCAATTCAACATGCCTGTGTGTTGTATTGTGAAGTGTGGTGCAAGAAAGAAGGAAAATCAACCTCAATTATCTTTGCACAGGTTAGTAGCCGGTTTTCATGCAATAGTACATAAAGTGATAAACTTTCGATGAAAAAATTGCTAGGTGATCATCAAATACGGCTTAAATTTTGATATATGGGTTTATTTCCGTCCAACAGACCTTTTTATTATTTCATAATTTAATTCGTTTGTTTACAATGATATGTCATGGTGGAATAGTGTTGTACCGTTTCCGTAATAGTTTCTGATACTAGTTCCTTCTCTGCGCTGAAATGATATTGCTAGGTCCGGCCCGTGGTTTACAGCAAACTGTACACTTTGGTTCATAGCACCGAGAGATCGTTCCGCAGAGTTTTATGTAGTGTATACGATTTTTTTGTTGAAGTTTTTAAGATGAACAATACTGTAGAACATACATTTTATGTAACTTTTATGATGTCCGCGGCGCACGCTAATAAAGATCCCAGTCCGCATGATTTTATCCGACATCTTCAACAATAATCGTCAAATTTCAGCCATTTTACACAAAACTTTAATGAATTATACACTAAAACTTTCCGCATGAATCACTCCCTCCATTAGTGAAAATTTATTGAAAATCCGTTTAGTAGTTTTTGAATTTTTCGCGTTCAGACAGACAGACGCGGCGGTGGACTTTGTTTTATAATATGTAAGGATGTGTATTATTCCGAATGTTCATTTATGATAAAATTGTTAAAAATTTAATTCACTAATGCCCGTTTTCACCGACAGCTAAGTGACACTTAAATGAATACCTAAATAAAACTGCACTGTTGGATTTTCAACTCTCAGCGCTGAGTCTACCGTTGAAAATCCAACAGTGAACTTTTATTAGGGATTCATTTAAGTGTCACTTAGTGAAGTTGAAAACAGGCATAAGACTTGCATGCTCGCTCGATACTAAATATTTGGCTTTGTTTAAACGTTCACTTGCCAAACATTAGGTTTGCGTTACAAATATTTGTGAAAACTTTATTTGCTAAGTAATAATTCTATAAATGAAATTATAATTATGCGGAAAATTGTTTGGGAAGTGATAAATTGTCAATACTCGTTTTTTTTCGTTACAACGGACTATTAGCTAATATTTTTTTAAATATGATTCAACCGTGATATCTAGTAAGATTCGTTATACTATTACGTTCTAGTATCGATACTCGAAATAGTAACACCATGTTCCCTGAATGACACAACCCTAGCATTGGCAGCCATTTTATGCGACATTTTGAGTTGTAGGTATGCACCTTTTTTTTGTAGGTATTTCCAGTCCATACTTATTAAATGTCTATGGTCAGTTCACTACGCTACGTCACAGTTGTATACTCTTAAATTTAGCAACGTTGTAATTCGTTGACGTTTAGAGTTTGGGCTCTTTACAATAGACACATTTCAAAATATTATATTATTATTAAATTGTGCTCAAGCAGTTACATCTACGAAGAGTAGTTTTGAGAACAAACGATAAAGTTTAACGTATTAATAAAAGAGGAAACGATTGTAAAAATCTAAAATACATTTAATTTAGTTCTATCGTATTTTTAAACAAGAAAGTGTCATCTATAAAAACCAATTTTACGATTTGTTTACCTTTATTTAACTAAATTTATATTCCCTATTCCCCATAGTAAAGTCAAAGTAATAAGGCACTTTTGAACGTCATTTAGTAGTATTGTTCACCCAGTAAATGGGTCGTGGAGGTGAGATAGGCAGTCGCTCTACGGAAAATTCTGGTATTCAGCTGCATCTGGTTAGACTGGAAGCCGAACCCAACACGGGAAGACAGATGACAGACAGATGGCAGTAGCGGCGATTCAACATGTTTCGCGGGCCTGTCATAAGAAACTGGAGCCGAGAGTAGGTTGACGGGTTAGCAGTGCCAGATTAAGCAAGCGCGCGGCCCGCAGCAAATTTTATCGAGGAGCCCTTGATATGCTATGGGGTCCGATTGTCTTGTTCTGACTGATGATTCTCTGACGTGGATTGTCTTAGTCGGAAAAGGTGTTACGTATCACGTTTTTGTGACATCAAGTAAATTCAATATACAAACTACATCTTAATAAGTTTCACTCAAAAAATTACGGGGTCACCTTTTGCGCGGGGCCCGTAGCAAATGCTACTCTTGCTACGTGGTTAATCCGGCACTACAGGTACATGGCCTCAGATAGTGATGGGCCTAGTATCTGGAGGGCTAAAACCAGCCAGGATTGCGGATGATTGAGCCACTCCCAGAACGACCCGGACGAAAGAAGTTCGATGAAAAACGTGGTTTTAGCCAGAGACGCCGCTCCACAACCGTCCACGGTTAAGATACATTAAAAAAAATATATATATGGCATCTCGTAGTTGACCTCTGAGGATCGTGACTACTTAACCGGGCTGTGCTGTGGCGGCATTAAGCTACTAAGTTAAAGCCTCCAGTCAGGGCTGGCTAAGTTAAGCAAGTGTACTAAGCTTTTTATGTAAACTAGCTGCCCGCCCCTGCTTTGCAAGGTTTTTCGACTTGACAAAACATCGAAATAATAAAATATGTATGACGGAGAGGGTGGGTGTCTCTTTCGTTATAATCAGCCATATTTTAACTACTGTGGGTTATGTTGGTTATTGCGTAATAGAAAAACGGTTTGCAGTTCAGAACACATTATAATTTACTATCAAATTAATCACACTAGCAATTCACACACTGTAGGTACACGACATAACAACACGGAACGCGCAACACTTTGTAAACGTGTTCACTGCTTGACCGCCACCGATGAACTCTGCTCAGCTCCGGCCGGTCCAAGCGTTGTAGACTCTGTCAAACGCCGCTAGATGGCGCTGGCGTCGCGATTAGTCAACTCAGTAACGTATTTCTGACATATACATACATATTATAAAATACATAAACCTTCCAAAATAAATTCTCTAATTATGATGATTAAAACCGCATCAAAATCTGTTGCATAGTTAAGAAAAAGATAGACACAAAAAGCGACTTGAATTTATGCTAAGTAGAAGATATAGGCAGGGCGACATCGTCCACAGAGTACACCTAGTCTACACCATAGTCTAATATTATTATGCCATGCCGTCTATACTAGTAGCCGGCAAACTCTTTAGTCAATAGAGCCAAATATCAATACTATAACGACTAAGATTTCTTATGAGAGCCAATCCTTTCTGTGTGTCTGTGTGTAAATTCCAAATCCAAATTTTCTAAATCCCTAAAACTTCCATCCTGTCACTCCACAACACTTCCTAAAATTAATTGCTAAGAAGTAGGATGCCTTCATCGTCATCATCATATCGAAAGATAATAATGTAATATTTTGATTTTATTTTGCTTGGGTGTTTTTATGCCGCTTCTTCTTTAATGTCTAAAACACTAGGAAGTGGTGAAGGGGTTTAAATCTACGTTCAAAACGTGTTGGGTCTCCGCCTAATTTGCATCATCGATCTTCAAACATAAAAACGCTTTTCTAAATAAGTACACAAGAAAAACATCATGGCGGGATTCCCGCGCAAACAGGCTTCGGCGCCATATTGGAGTGGATGTCATTATGTTATGAATGGCGTGTGGTAGTCTGGTAGTCATACTTGAACACTGTCGAGGTCAACAGGCTTAAAACAAGATACTATATTTATATAGAAATGATGCAAAACGCAGTTTATTTTTGTTTTTATTGAGCTTTTATGACTGGTTCTGGTCAACATAATATAACAACACGCCTGTAATTATAATTCCCGAAGGGTTAGGCAGAGGTGTACCTATAATACACAAAATTTCTCCAGTGGGGGCGAGCCTACTACCATCAACCGGGCAGGCCCGCCGCTGAGCGCTTCACCGCCCGCGAGCAAAACCGACAATGCCACCCCCTCTTTGCCTTACTAAGCTTTTAGAGAGGAATTTGATGTTGGTTAAGTTGTTATGGAAGTGTATAAAAAAAATCGGCCGTTTTTGTGTCGGACCACGCACAATGAATGGTTATATTCATAACAGAGGAATTCCCTCTTAGAGATTAAGTACCTACCTATCTAAGGACCGATTTTTTAATAATTAGATAACTTTTACCTTATACATAAAAATAATGTGACGTTTTGACAGATTATACAAACAAAAACTGTCAAAATGACAAACTTATTCGTCGGATAATAGTTAACTGGCGATTGAAAAACCGGCATTAAGTGATTCGAACCTGCAAACGTTTGCGTTAATTTTCTATAAAATAAGGAGATTTCTGTTTGCCGCCCCCTTGAAAGTGCCCTGCACGGCCGTTCCCGGCGGGCTTGCAACCGGGCACAGTTGTACCTTACGACTTCCATGCGGACGAAGTTGCAGCAGAAGATAGTTCGGATAAGTAGGTGAGTATAAGTAGGTTGTACTTACATTTTTTTCTTCCTAAAATCACGCTTTTTCCTAACTTTACTGAGTTGACATTGAATAATTTCAAACACAATTTACTTACTGTATTTCTATTTCCTTAATGTCCTTCGGGAATCATCGCATTTCCGAATACAAACGAATGCTAATTTCCATGTCCATCAATTATTGGATTTATCGTGTTTAATAATTTGAATTCAAAATTAAGTACTTTATTGTTGTTTTGATTTCCGTGTGAACTATATAGAGCTGTAAAACTATTCTCCTATCTGCCGTGCCTGCCACTTTAGCGGCTTTCCTTCCAATTTTTAAATAGATTAAGTACATTAAGTTAAAGGAGTATTAACAATTATATGTACTTCCAAGTCGATTGAGAGCATCCAGTCAGCACCAAGTGATAGAAATCCGACGACAGACGAAACACGAAGTTTGCCGAGGGACATTAAGAAAATAAAAACACAGTTTAAGAAAAAATTTAAATGAACTCTTGTATACTCTGTTACACCCAGCTTGCAATCAGTTGCGCCAAATTGTGGGTGTCCCTTGTCACTGCCGGCCGTTCAAAATTCTAGGTAAATCCTACCTGGCATAAACATAATATAGCAATCAGTCTATAATGTTCCCACTGCTGGGACACAGGCCTCCTCTCTGTGAGAGGGAGTGGGCCGTAATCCACCACGCGGGCCCAGTGTGGGTTGGTGGACGTCACATGTCTTCGAATTAATGGTTCAAGAACATGCCGGTTTCCTAACGAAGTTCTCCTTCACAGTTTTGAGAACAGTGGTGATGAAATAAATGACACAAAGTAAAGCGCCTGTCTAGCGTCGAACCTACGACCTACAAACTCGTAAGTCGCGGCCGTTATCACTGGGCCACCACAGCTCTAACTACTATCACGGACACTGGCGGTGGACCACTTTTAAACCTTATTACCTATTAACGACATAAGGGTTAAAAGTGGTTGACCGCCATTGTCCGCGGAGCCGCAGTTGGTACCAAAGTGCTTTTAATTTTTGAACCAGCAAAAATTTCATAAAATTACAAGTTCTGATAATAATCTAGAGAAAGACCAGCTTTACTACAATTACTGAGAAATAATAAGAATAAAACTGTTTAGTTAGACCGTCTGTCTCAGACCCAGAGGTCCCGGGTTCGATTCCCAGTGGCGGCAAAATGTTCTGCTCGGTTTGGTAACTGGTAGGGCTTGTTCTAAGTCCGCCTGGCTAGCTACCACCATCTTATCTAAGTCTGTCGCCATAACAACAATGTTAACAGCATTGTTGTGTTTCGGCATTTACAGGTAAGATAGCTAGTTCCTCTGTGCTTGAGGATTACGGGCGAAGTTCGCTTCCACCTGTGGCCTTATCATTACTTACCATTGATAAGATGAAGGCCAAGAGCTTCACCGTTGGGGTTAAAAAATAAAAACATCTGTGGCAATGCTTTGACCTTCAGCTGTTCTAGCGTAGCACGAAGTTTCAATCATGCGGTCGACTCCGTCGACTGTACCACAGATTAACTGTACCATCGTGATATGGAATGTACCGAGACCAACTAGGTATCAAGTTAAAAAGTACCTAGCAAGTCATAATCCTAACCCAGTGGTCGGCAAACTCATTAGTCAATAGACGCGAATTCAATACTATTATCAATTAAGACTTTGATTTTTGAATTTTTCTTTCCATAAAAATGTCTGACTATTATGAACATTATGAGACAGAAAATAACCAAATCGGTCAAGCCGTTCTTATGTGATGCGCTTACAAACGAAAAGCATTTAAATTTTATTTATGTAGATAGATAATAATAAAATTACATTACCAAATCGAATAAAAGAGTTCTAAAAAGTACAGACAACATATTTTCTAATACGCAAGCTGCGCCTGTAGCGCCATCTGTCATAAAATGCTAAGGCACGCGACGTCCACTATATATAATAGTTCAAGGTTAATAGACTAGATGGCGGTAGTCAGTCAACACTAGTCGCCATCTTTTTGTACTAGATTTGATTGTTCCCTTTGGTGAAGTTTAATAAAAAAGCTACAAATCGCGAAAAACTTTTCGCATCGAGATTTAGATGATGATTTTGTGACTTTGTTAAAACTACGGGTAGGTACATAAATCATAATAAAACATCAATCCTACTATTAATATAAATACAATTTATTGATATTTTTATACAATATTTAATTTTTTTTCATCCTAACTAAGTTAGGGACTTTTCGTTTGCTCGATATAAAATAGATAGACACATAAAAATTATAGCAATTCCTTGTACACTACATCAAGTATCTTTTGGCGCTCAAATGCTGTTGACAGGTGGCGCTATTAGTAAACATTTAGTGCAATTGTTTTGTAAAATGTATCGAAAAACAAGACTGAGGCGTTAGTTCAGATTTTGGCCGCGCGCCAAAAGATCCTTGAGTCGCTATAAGTAGAGTGAATCGAGCCGCACGTCACTGGACATGAACTTTGACAACAGCTACTACATTTTACTGTCGCTGTCAAAGTCATCTATAGTTCTCACAAATCACGAGCGCGCGTTTTATGTCAATGTGATAAGGAAAAATTGCAATGATAGACGTCTGGTCGTGAAATATAACAACTATGGCCAAGGACGTACGGTAGTCTGTATGCGTAAGGCTATATACTAACGAATACCCATGTATCTGCGTATGCTTAGCGGAATATCTCTAATGCGCCTAAAGCAAATGCAAATAGAGCCATAACAGGGTCTTCGGGGTATTATAATTGGTCGTTTGTCGTGCCAGTCTCCGACGGTCGGCCGAATATCCCAGTCTTCAATATCATCAGACCAATCAATAACTGGTCCGTCCCATTCGCCTGGTGAATCATCTGTAGGGGTTTTGCGGCCGGTACTACCACCACTGACACTGCCGCCTGTTGCGGAGCTTGCACCGCCCGGTCCTGCGTTACTGGCACTGGTAGTACTTGCTGACATGACTGAAGTATCTCCGTCGTCGGTATTACCACCACTGACACTGCCGCCTGTTGCGGAGCTTGCACCGCCCGGTCCTGCGTTACTGGCACCGGTAGTACTTGCTGACATGAGTGAAGTATCTCCGTCGTCAGTACTACCACCACTGACACTGCCGCCTGTTGCGGAGCTTGCACCGCACGGTCCTGCGTTACTGGCACCGGTAGTACTTGCTGACATGACTGAAGTATCTCCGTCGTCGCTACTACCACCACTGACACTGCCGCCTGTTGCGGAGCTTGCACCGTCCGGTCCTGCGTTACTGGCACCGGTAGTACTTGCTGACATGACTGAAATATCTCCGTCGTCGGTACTACCACCACTGACACTACCGCCTGTTGCGGAGCCTGCACCGTCCGGTCCTGCGTTACTGGCACCGGTAGTACTTGCTGACATGACTGAAGTATCTCCGTCGTCGGTACTACCGCCACTGACACTGCCGCCTGTTGCGGAGCCTGCACCGTCCGGTCCTGCGTTACTGGCACCGGTAGTACTTGCTGACATGACTGAAGTATCTCCGTCGTCGGTACTACCACCACTGACACTGCCGCCTGTTGCGGAGCTTGCACCGTCCGGTCCTGCGTTACTGGCACCGGTAGTACTTGCTGACATGACTGAAGTATCTCCGTCGTCGGTACTACCGCCACTGACACTGCCGCCTGTTGCGGAGCTTGCACCGCACGGTCCTGCGTTACTGGCACCGGTAGTACTTGATGACATGACTGAAGTATCTCCGTCGTCGGTACTACCACCACTGACACTGCCGCCTGTTGCGGAGCCTGCACCGTCCGGTCCTGCGTTACTGGCACCGGTAGTACTTGCTGACATGACTGAAGTATCTCCGTCGTCGGTACTACCACCACTGACACTGCCGCCTGTTGCGGAGCTTGCACCGCACGGTCCTGCGTTACTGGCACCGGTAGTACTTGCTGACATGACTGAAGTATCTCCGTCGTCGGTACTACCACCACTGACACTGCCGCCTGTTGCGGAGCCTGCACCGTCCGGTCCTGCGTTACTGGCACCGGTAGTACTTGATGACATGACTGAAGTATCTCCGTCGTCGGTACTACCACCACTGACACTGCCGCCTGTTGCGGAGCTTGCACCGCACGGTCCTGCGTTACTGGCACCGGTAGTACTTGCTGACATGACTGAAGTATCTCCGTCGTCGGTACTACCGCCACTGACACTGCCGCCTGTTGCGGAGCCTGCACCGTCCGGTCCTGCGTTACTGGCACCGGTAGTACTTGATGACATGACTGAAGTATCTCCGTCGTCGGTACTACCACCACTGACACTGCCGCCTGTTGCGGAGCCTGCACCGTCCGGTCCTGCGTTACTGGCACCGGTAGTACTTGCTGACATGACTGAAGTATCTCCGTCGTCGGTACTACCACCACTGACACTGCCGCCTGTTGCGGAGCTTGCACCGCACGGTCCTGCGTTACTGGCACCGGTAGTACTTGCTGACATGACTGAAGTATCTCCGTCGTCGGTACTACCGCCACTGACACTGCCGCCTGTTGCGGAGCCTGCACCGTCCGGTCCTGCGTTACTGGCACCGGTAGTACTTGATGACATGACTGAAGTATCTCCGTCGTCGGTACTACCACCACTGACACTGCCGCCTGTTGCGGAGCCTGCACCGTCCGGTCCTGCGTTACTGGCACCGGTAGTACTTGCTGACATGACTGAAGTATCTCCGTCGTCGGTACTACCACCACTGACACTGCCGCCTGTTGCGGAGCTTGCACCGAACGGTCCTGCGTTACTGGCACCGGTAGTACTTGCTGACATGACTGAAGTATCTCCGTCGTCGGTACTACCGCCACTGACACTGCCGCCTGTTGCGGAGCCTGCACCGTCCGGTCCTGCGTTACTGGCACCGGTAGTACTTGATGACATGACTGAAGTATCTCCGTCGTCGGTACTACCACCACTGACACTGCCGCCTGTTGCGGAGCCTGCACCGTCCGGTCCTGCGTTACTGGCACCGGTAGTACTTGCTGACATGACTGAAGTATCTCCGTCGTCGGTACTACCACCACTGACACTGCCGCCTGTTGCGGAGCTTGCACCGCACGGTCCTGCGTTACTGGCACCGGTAGTACTTGATGACATGACTGAAGTATCTCCGTCGTCGGTACTACCACCACTGACACTGCCGCCTGTTGCGGAGCCTGCACCGTCCGGTCCTGCGTTACTGGCACCGGTAGTACTTGCTGACATGACTGAAGTATCTCCGTCGTCGGTACTACCACCACTGACACTGCCGCCTGTTGCGGAGCTTGCACCGCACGGTCCTGCGTTACTGGCACCGGTAGTACTTGCTGACATGACTGAAGTATCTCCGTCGTCGGTACTACCACCACTGACACTGCCGCCTGTTGCGGAGCCTGCACCGTCCGGTCCTGCGTTACTGGCACCGGTAGTACTTGCTGACATGACTGAAGTATCTCCGTCGTCGGTACTACCACCACTGACACTGCCGCCTGTTGCGGAGCTTGCACCGCACGGTCCTGCGTTACTGGCACCGGTAGTACTTGATGACATGACTGAAGTATCTCCGTCGTCGGTACTACCACCACTGACACTGCCGCCTGTTGCGGAGCCTGCACCGTCCGGTCCTGCGTTACTGGCACCGGTAGTACTTGCTGACATGACTGAAGTATCTCCGTCGTCGGTACTACCACCACTGACACTGCCGCCTGTTGCGGAGCTTGCACCGCACGGTCCTGCGTTACTGGCACCGGTAGTACTTGCTGACATGACTGAAGTATCTCCGTCGTCGGTACTACCACCACTGACACTGCCGCCTGTTGCGGAGCTTGCACCGCACGGTCCTGCGTTACTGGCACCGGTAGTACTTGCTGACATGACTGAAGTATCTCCGTCGTCGGTACTACCGCCACTGACACTGCCGCCTGTTGCGGAGCTTGCACCGCACGGTCCTGCGTTACTGGCACCGGTAGTACTTGCTGACATGACTGAAGTATCTCCGTCGTCGGTACTACCACCACTGACACTGCCGCCTGTTGCGGAGCCTGCACCGTCCGGTCCTGCGTTACTGGCACCGGTAGTACTTGATGACATGACTGAAGTATCTCCGTCGTCGGTACTACCACCACTGACACTGCCGCCTGTTGCGGAGCCTGCACCGTCCGGTCCTGCGTTACTGGCACCGGTAGTACTTGCTGACATGACTGAAGTATCTCCGTCGTCGGTACTACCACCACTGACACTGCCGCCTGTTGCGGAGCCTGCACCGTCCGGTCCTGCGTTACTGGCACCGGTAGTACTTGCTGACATGACTGAAGTATCTCCGTCGTCGGTACTACCGCCACTGACACTGCCGCCTGTTGCGGAGCTTGCACCGCACGGTCCTGCGTTACTGGCACCGGTAGTACTTGCTGACATAACTGAAGTATCTCCGTCGTCGGTGCTACCACCACTGACACTGCCGCCTGTTGCGGAGCTTGCACCGTCTGGTCCTGCGTTACTGACACCGGTAGTACTTGCTGACATGACTGAAGTATCTCCGTCGTCGGTACTACCACCACTGACACTGCCGCCTGTTGCGGAGCTTGCACCGTCCGGTCCTGCGTTACTGGCACCGGTAGTACTTGCTGACATGAGTGAAGTATCTCCGTCGTCGGTACTACCACCACTGACACTGCCGCCTGTTGCGGAGCTTGCACCGTCCGGTCCTGCGTTACTGGCACCGGTAGTACTTGCTGACATGACTGAAGTATCTCCGTCGTCGGTACTACCACCACTGACACTGCCGCCTGTTGCGGAGCTTGCACCGCACGGTCCTGCGTTACTGGCACCGGTAGTACTTGCTGACATAACTGAAGTATCTCCGTCATCGGTACTACCACCACTGACACTGCCGCCTGTTGCGGAGCCTGCACCGTCCGGTCCTGCGTTACTGGCACCGGTAGTACTTGCTGACATGACTGAAGTATCTCCGTCGTCGGTACTACCACCACTGACACTGCCGCCTGTTGCGGAGCTTGCACCGCACGGTCCTGCGTTACTGGCACTGGTAGTACTTGCCGACATGACTGAAGTACCTCCGTCGTCGGTACTACCACCACTGACACTGCTGCCTGTTGTGGAGCTTGCACCGTCCGGTCCTGCGTAACTGGCACTGGATGTACTTGCTGACATGACTGAAGTTCTTCCGTCACCGGTACTACCTCCACTGACACTGCCGCCGGTTGCGGAGCTTGCACCTGTGAACCCGAAAAGTTTTATATAGTACCATCGCCTGACGTTTATAATAATAGTATATTACTGTCACAGCCTGCAAGAGGGGCATTGATGGGTTTTCACGATCGTCCATCAATGTCGTAGTTGCAGGCCGCATCAATAATTTACTATAGTTTGATGTAAAGAGGTACAGTTGGTACCAAAAATTAAAACTACACATTTTTACATAACATTTAACTGTCATGGATTTCCGCAGACTAACGCCTGATTCTATAACTTAACTTTTGCATTTAGCAGTTGTAGTTTGGAGTCTTGTTTGGTAACCTTAAGGTGGAACCTTCGACCATGCCCGCGAAATTCAAATTTTCTTATGGTTTTATTCATTTTTTAGGTCAATCTCAGATCTCATGTTAATGATTGATTGATTGGCGGTCATAAAAGATGGCCTCCCTCCATTTCTTCCACATCTCACGGTTACCTAAATAACATATCAAATTATTTGCTGCTAAGAATGTCAATTTCGTGAATTTATGACATTATACACCATCACTGAGAATTGTATTTACGATTTTAATTATTAACATTCTGTAAATATATATTTATTATTTTTATGACCGCAAATCAATCAATCATTAACATGAGATCTGAGACTGACCTAAAAAATACAAAAAACGTAAGAAAATTTGAATTTCGCGGGCAGGGTCTGCGCTTTCACCTTAATGGCAAATTTGTAATAGACTCTCCCTAATACATGAATAACCTAACCTATTAAAGAAATTACCTGGTGTAGGTCTGGTATCTGGAGGTCCTATTGGTGTGACAATAATGACTGGTGGTCCCACCACTTTTGGTGGTTCGTCCACCTCAGTTGGTCCAACCCATGAATGCGGTCTGGGAGGCACATGTTCTACAATACAATTGAACATTAACTTTAACTGCAAATAGGCTCTAGAGCAGAAGATTTTAAGAATTTTCAAAAAAGAAAAAAAAATACAATATGGACAGGTGTATTCTGTAAAGTTGACTTGGGACCTTACTTAAGTGAGCGCACACATTTCGAAAGCGAACTCAATGGTTTTTAAGGCTGGTTACACAGCTTTCAGAGAGATTCGAACGGGCCGCCCGCCCGCACACGGCAGTACCCGTACGGGTAGCGCCCGCAGTGCTCTGAAACGAAGGAGTTAGTACGATACGGTTGCTCACGTTGTACGGGCTCTGCCTGGAGCGGGTCGCGTACGGACTAATCCGCGTCCCGTGAAACAATATTCTAGCGCCTCGCGTGTGTCTTCGATCTGGGACGGGAACGAAGACACACGCGGACGGGATGGGACGGGTTTCCCGAACAACTGTGAAAACAGCAAGTAAATCATCGCGGATTCACAACGAGGCACCGTTCGAACTTCCAGATTTAAAACTCGGACTTAAAGCACAGAACTGACGCTTCTACTTTGACTGTAGATAATACATTAACATTATCAGTTAGTTTCTATTTGTTATTTGTGTCGCAGTGTAAGTAGAGTCTGCGCCACCACTGAAGTCCGCCGGAAAAATGTGGAAATACATTTTTTTTATGTAATTTGATTTCGCGTGACGTCAGTTTTTTTTTTTTTTATCTATGGCAAATCGTAGTTAACCTCTGAGATCATGACTACTTAACCGGGCTTTCCTGTGGGTGCCTTAAGCTTAGTTTTAGTCACTTAAAACCTCCAGCCAGGGGTTATACAACCATGCTTATTAAAACTAGGTGAACGCTCGCTAAGGTCACCCCCTGTGGGGTACGAACCTCGGCTTAGGGCGTCAACCGGAGGGAGGACATCAAGGATGGGACGGGCTGGATCAAAGTTTTGATCATGATTATTAGTCGGGGAATTTAAAGCTACGTGCTCAGCTGCAACAACTGCTGACACCTCGTTATCGAACAAGGCGTGACGTCAGTATAATGCATAGTTCGTTTGTGGCGTTGTAGATACGATGACATAGACAGCGCCGCGTCAAGAGGACTTCAAAGCGTTTATTCTGAAAGTGGGCAACGTCGCAAATAGATATAAAATATTTCACTGTTTTGATTCAGTTGGCAACATTAGTATGGAAATAAGAAATGTGGCTAACTAGCGAACTGGAATTTTAATAATGAATTGCAATTATAACACTGAATTTGATGTTGTAACCGTTTTAGGTGTAAAAAGGCATTTGGAAAGTTTCCAAAAATTTTTTTTCACATCTAAAACTAAATATTCCATGTTACGATAATTATTAGATTTCATAATCAATATTTAGTTTCTTAGTTAGCCACTCTTCTTAATTCCGTACAGTAATATTGCCAAATTAATTAAAACAGGTAAATATTTGACAGCTACTTACGACGTTACGATACGATTTAACAACTGCAAAAATACTTCGTGAAATACCTGAAATAGCAATACACTTTTTGACACACCTGTTTAACTGTATACTGATCAGAGGCATCTTCCCACCTCAGTGGAAGGTAGCACAAATTAAAATGATCCTTAAACCTGGTAAAGCTTCTGAAGACATGGCTTCCTACAGGCCGATCAGCTTGCTACCCGTTTTATTAAAGGTTATGGAATTTATTTTTTTAAAGCGATTAAACAAAGTAATAGCAGAAAATAAAATCATATCTGACCACCAATTCGGCTTTAGAAAAAATCATGGCACGATAGAGCAGGTGCATAGACTGGTAGAAGAAATCCATAAAGCCTTCGAAAGCGAGAATTATTGCTGCGCGGCATTTCTAGATATTTCCCAGGCATTTGACAGAGTTTGGCACCAGGGCTTGTTTTACAAAATAAAAAAAAACAACTTCCAACAAATTGTTATATATTCCTAAGATCATACCTTACCAACAGGTTTTTTTAGTTAAGCAAGGAGAAGATATAACCAAAATCTACATGGCTCATGCAGGAGTGCCACAGGGAAGCGTGCTTGGTCTGATCCTTTATCTGATTTTTACTTCAGACTAGCCCATGACAGACGTAACAGACAGTCGTGATCGGCACTTTTGCCGATTACACATCAGCCTTGACTACCCATGATGAACCCCGCACAAGCAAGTAACATGATTCAACGCTCCTTAGACAACATCAGGGAATGGCTAACTACCTGGCGGATAAAAGCAAATGAGATTAAGTCAGTAGAGTTGACCTTTACAACTCGACGTGAAACAAGCAAATGAAGCCTCGGACTTTATCTGGATCGTCATCTTACCTGGAAAAAACACATTTTCACAAAACGAAAAGCACTCGGGATACAACTCAGGAAATTATACTGGTTACTCGGCAAAAAAAACAATCGCATTTGTCGCTGGGAAACAAACTGCTGTTATACAAATGTTTCTTGAAACCTATCTGGACTTACGTCCAACTCTAGGGAACTGCCTCCAACTCAAACTTAGAAATACTCCAGAGGTTCCAGTCTAAAATGCTGAGGATAATTACTAATGCTCCTTGGTTAATAACAAACCAACAATTACACCACGACCTTGAAATCAGAACAGTTTAAGAAGAGATTAAACACTCAATGAAATCGTACAGGAACTGACTAGATAATCATCCAAACTTATTAGTTATTTAGTACGAACTTAATGAATAGTGATTCAACATTCAAAAAGCTAAAACGAAAGTCCCCTAGAGATTTATAGGGAATATGATACATAACGGGCGCACGTCGCTGGACTGACTGCTCTTTAAGCCAATTAATAAATTTCTAACGATATGCTGAATGTTCGCACGGAACAGATTGAAGAAAACAAAAAAAAAACTGGCGACGTTGCCAACTTTTAGGATAAACCCTCTTCAGTGGTAGCGCGGACTCTAAACGGTGACACGCTTTGTATGCATGGAAAGTTTAGACAATGCCGTCTCTAGCAGCGGTCGCCGAGGCGTCTTTATATTGAGTTACGACTTTTGGTATACGAAACAGATAATGAAAAAAAAAATACTTACCTTCTAAAGAAGATTTTGAAGATTTCGAGCCATGATGAGATCTTGAAGCACAAGAAGAACTTGTTGTCAACGGATAATCTTAAAAAAACCATTTGTTGTTTTAAACTACAGTTGCACAAGGATCTTTTGGCGCCTGGCCAAAATCGGAACTACTGCCGCCATTTTGTTTTTCAAAACACTATCACGAATATCATTTCAGCACTGTAGATAATATAATCTTTGTAGGTTTTTATATTCCTTTTTCACAGTTATACCTCAGATTTTGCATCAGTTTTGATTTTTTGAGTATGAATGTGGATTTCCCCATTTTTCACGGGCGTAAAAATATCGCGGCGGGGTTTTATCGCACACTGGATTTTCAACACTTGGTGTTAAGCCGAGCATTGACAATCGAATAGACTGCAGCCCAGTGCGTCAAAAAAAGTCACTGTTGGATTTTCAACTCTCGGTGCTGAGCAGTGCGTTGAAAATACAATGCGCGAAAAAAAATCGCTGCCTAGTATGCACGAGCTATTTTTTACCGCGGCGATTTTTTTTAAGCTGAGCTTAGAATTAGTTCTTGTCTATTAACGGTACTTAAAGCGTCTCAACGTGAGTGGAACTCACCTATTGGTACTATTTTCATAGTAATGCATGGGCGTCCGCCTTCAATGGTTTCAGTTCGAACCACTTGCCATTGAGACTCATCGGAACCTGCAAAATAATATATATTTCATATATATATCCAAATTCCGGGCTGCCATTGAGAAATTCCTGATGGAAAAAGCCCAATAACACTTGGCCCGACCTGGTAATCAAACCCAGGACCTCGTGCTCATCAGTAACGCTTGCGACCACTAGACCAATGAGGCAATGTAAGTAAATAAGTACTTTATAAACCACATAAATGAACACGTTTATTACCTGGTAGTTCGCAATCCATCACCATGTGAGCATCTGAAATAGAAATTAGAATCGTTCTAAAATAGTTATAAGTATTTTCTACTTCTACTCTAAGTGAGACGGTACCCCTTGGTACATAAGACTGGTTGTCGTAACGACTGTCAAAGATCCACGAATGACAGCCGGGACCAAAGGCTTTACGTGCTTTCCGAGGCAGGGAGGGATCTCGATATGTAGATGGTCACTGCACGAACCGACGGCGGCAAGCCTAGTTATCTTACCGCGTAACACATTTTCGGTAAATGATGATAAGACTAATCTGTTTTTTTTTTAACAGTACAACAACATTCATTGCGTTATTCACGTAGTTGAGCATTTTTTTTTTCCGAATTTATGAAGCAATCGATTAGTAATCTCCTTCAAAATGATTCAGATTGTGATTGATCGTGTATTACGCAATTAGGGTACTGTTCGATCGACCCGTGCGTGATTATCTAGCCCTCAGAAAGTAAGTAAATGGTAATTGAAAAAGTCACGTTTGTACTTGAGCCCACAACCTAGTCCAAGTGTACGAGAGCCGGGGTCTTAACCACTGGGCCATCATCACGTATACGAAAACAAAAAAAAGATGGCTGGATTGTGTGAGGAATGATATGAAAGAGAAGAAAGTGAAATAGTGAATGATAGCGGTGACTGGTGAGAATAGAAGAAGCAAAAGGGCTGCGCCAACCCCACGTGACCTGGGATTAGGGCAGGAAGATGATGGATACGAAAACAAAAGATACTTAAACGGTTTCTTCTAGAACTTTCATAAGTTCATCACGACAACCTTAGAATACGAAAACGAAAAAGATGGATGGATTATGTGAGGAATCATATGATTGAGAAGGGAGTCAAATAGTGAATGATAGCGGTGACGGTTGACAGGGAAGAATGGAAGAAGCAACCGGGCTGCGCCGACCCCACGTAACTTGGGATTAGAGCAGGAAGACGATGGATACGAAAACAAACGATACTTACTAGGCTTATTAGGAGTTTTCCAAGGCGGACTGGGCTTAGTATCAATAGAACTTTCATATGTATTTGAAGAGACGTCCTCAGATTCATTTCTTTCTTCAGCTCGTATCACACTCCCATCGGCACCCTCATATTCATACTTCTTTGCGTCGTAACTGTCACTAGCTCTATCATCTCTTGCATAGTTATTTCTTTTACTGCCATCAGCACTGATTTTGAAACTACTAAATTGATCTGAGGCATCAGAGAAGCCTTGCGCGTGAGAGCTTTTTTCTGTTCCTCTGGCATCGGAATTGAGTTCCGTGTTTAGTTGGTCGTATTTTTCTCGGTCACTTCGGGAAGACTGTCCTCTGACGCCCCAAGAGTCACGGATTAGTAAGTCATTTGCATTGCTGTCTCTACTGTAGTCACTCTCCTCTGTTTTTACGTGAATATCTGGGACCGGTCGTGGCGGATCTGAAGAAAAATAAAACCATTCTACAATATTTTCCAATTATTTTTTTTCTTCAGTTTTTTTTTGTTCCTAGTAGTTTTAAATAGTAAATAATTTTAATTATATAAAGACAGCATAATTATAGGAGACTGCGCTATCGCGTTAGGTGATGAACCTGTAATGATAAGTAGAGATAAAAAAATAAAAAAATATATATAAAAAAATATAATAAAATATAAATAAAATAATGATTATTATTTATTTATAAATATTTATTTATAAATAAATAATAATCAAGTTATTAAGTGATTTTCGCTAAACGTAACGTAACTAGTGACTTCGAAGGCGTTACCTGTTTTGAAAATTCGTGATTTTTATAACTAGTTATTTAGAGGGCGAGCCTATTACTATCAATCGGACACGAATCTAGACTCCGCCCTAGGGGTGGGTCGTTACGTGTTTTTCGCGAAACGTAACGTAACTAGTGACTTCGAAGGCGTCACATTTTTAGAAAACACGTTATTTTAATAACTGGTTTTTTTTAAATTTAATTCGGTGATTCAACATGGTGTTCCTATCGAAGTATTACAGTTATTTGCGAAACGAAAATATAATTGATTACCTACATAATACGTTACATATCATAAGCCTTACGTTTTGGAACGAATAAGTTTTTGTACCTACATAATATGCAGTTACATCATTAACGTTATGAGAGCAATACAAAAAAATAACAAAATATAAAGGGAGTGCCTCCGCTGCCGGCACCGACAGCCAAAAATAACGCCATTGGGAACCGGCATGACATTACTGCCGGTAGACAAGATTAAAAATATTGGCTGCCGGCTCTGCGACCGGCACCGCCGGCTCCCATAATGGACACCGGCGGCGCGGCGTTTATGGAAACCCTTCCAGTTTTCAGAACTCTAAATAACGACCCTAACTAAAGTATTTTTTTTCTATAAATTCTAGTCGTTTTTGGCGTAAGTTCACACAGTTCTAAGTTCTAACCAAACTTAACCTAACCTTTTTTGCGAGTAAAAATATTGAACTAGTTCGGTTCCGGGTACTTAGTACTTGATTACTGGAATATGGAAATCATTGATTATGGAAATATATCAATGGAAAAAAATTATGCTTTATTACATGTTTTTTTAATTATGCCTACCCCGCCTATCTACTCCAATATGCCAAATTGCCAACCCCCTTTTCCACTTTTTTTTTCCATTATAAGCGCCGGTAGCCAATTCCTCAACCGGCGCCGGCAGCCTAATTCGGGAGCCGGTGCCGGCAGCGGAGGCACTTCCAAATACGAAGTATAGGAATCTTTTGGTACGGGGCATAATTTCCAAGCTGAGTAGGTACGGTCAGTGCTCTGCATCTTCTGCCCTCTTCGAAAGAAGAAGAGGAGGAAAAGGGGTTGGGTTATGCAGGTCACTCACTGTACCTAATACAAGTGAGGGTTCTAAAGATAGGGAATACATTAAACTATTTATTTCAGATAACTTACAGCATCCCGCATATGCACTGACGATCTGAAAAAAATGAAACACTCTTGGTTAAAAACAGAATTTTAGAGCATCCTAATCTATGGTCATCATGTGTCTACACTATTTTGGTTGCGACGGCTTCCAGTCTAACCAGATGCAGCTGAATACCAGTTTTACATGGAGTGACAGCGTATCTGACCTCTACAACCCAGTAACAGGGTACCTAACACGATACCCCTTGATAAGACTAGTTGTCAGACCGTTCTATCAGAAGACCGGGCTTCTGAGTACCCTTAACGACTGTTGAAGATCCACGAATGACAGCAGGGACCAACGGGTTAACATGCTTTCCGAACCACAGAGGAGTCTCGGTATGTAAAGATGGTCACCCATCCACGGATCAATCGGGGCAAGCGTGGCTTAACCTGATGAATCGACCTGTGCGGTTGTTATTATTTAGCCGAAAACAAAACAAACCTCATAGAAAAAATTGTGAAAAAGCTGAGAAACTTACACAAAGAGCGAAGACCCAAAGAAGAATCTTGTTGGCACCCATCTCAGCCAAAGAGCGGAGACCGACGACTGGATCGAATGATGACCAGCCTAACTTCCCACACTATTTATATGAAACCTTCTCTATGGACGCATATAAATGGAAAACATCTGGGTAAATAATTACAGTGATAAATGCACCAGATATAATTTATTGGAAGACCTTTCATAGGGCACAACAAAGTAATATTCAATCTGTATTGATTTTAGATTTTCATTGTCTTTGAGTAGCACTTAGTTTTTTTTTGCATTTGGCGATAAATTTACTTTGACAAGTCTTAAATACAATGTACAAGCTAGCAATAAAATATATAAGTATATTAAAATAGGCCAAGTGCGAGTAGGACTCGGCAATAGAAATACACAATCTTCAAAACAACTTTCAAATCTCTACCTGTTACGGTTCATGAGATACAGCCCGCTGGCAGATGGATAGCGGAGACTTAGAGATAACAACATTTGGCACCCTAATCTGGCAATCCTAAAGTCACCGAATAACTCAATGGACATCAAAAAATTCATCTGTTTCGCTGCCAATGGGAAAAGTGCCCAAAATGCTAGCGGCATTGCCACAAGGCGTAGACAAACCAAGAGTATATCTAAGGTAAATGCTGCATGAGCAATGGGACAGATTACGTTAAAAATGAAAAACAAAATACCCATCAGTGAATTTATTTTTTAGTACAATCTTATAAAATTCGCCTGTTAAAAGAATCAATTTTGTTTTTGTTTATTAATAGGCTACCTACGTAATATTACTTTACGGTTTGTGAGCATTCTTGCATCTTCTAAGGCGGGGGCAGCTGCCCCCCCTGTACCTCGCTACGCCCTTGCATTGCCACATTGAAAGGCAAGTACCTAAATAGTGTGTAGAAGTCATCTGCTTCTCGCATCCGCTGGGGACGAGACGAGAAGCAAAAGGCCGGTTGATGTGGTGACGCTGTAGCGGTTACACCGCCATGTCCTAGCTAGGCATCAAAAAGACATGATGTCACACAAATTCTGCATCGCGCAATTAAAGTTTACTGCGCGAACGAGATATATAAGACTATCCGATTTCAACTGTACTTGAAGCGGCGTGCATCAATTGGCGGTGCTTGGGGGAAGCCTATGTCCAGCAGACGGACGTCTTTCGGCTGAAATGGTGTTGATGATAGATAAAAAAATATATATAAAAACACTTGATAAACTTCATCTACTAAATTAACTAACAAACTATTGAAACTAGTAGTTCTGTGAACAGTAGACCTCCATAAATTTTGAGTTTTTGAAATTTATTTTCAGTTTTATCAGGTCCCAGGTGTTCCATCAATCCCTACTTAGTAGTTAAAAGGCCGATTCCGCTGTAGAAATCTAAAAGTGAACAATTTACTGCATTTTGAGAAGCTATTCTGGTCATCCTGCCAAAGATCCTCATCAGATTTCCAATAACCTTTCAAATAAAAAAAGGACCATTGAAATCGTATCTCACAAGGCCTCGATTGAATAATATCCAGTAGTCTTTTTGCCCCTTTATGAATTTAAGTAGAAGTAGGAAGTAGTAAAAAAGAAGTCGTAAAACCTGTTTGACAAGTTTCGTCCAGATTGGTTGTAAAATATGACCTGTAGAGGAGTACCAACAAACTGACACACGAAAGCAAACTTTGCTAGACTTGAAGAAGAGACGCTTCGCTCGCTTCACTGGTTCGGTCAATAAAAATATATCCTAACCTAACTAACTAAAATAATGTGTCGAAAAATTCCTCCGCATTGCTGTCGACTGCTAATGTACCCAAGAGACGAGAGAGGAAATGAGTTGCTTGTTGAAGGACTTCGTCTGGTATAGCAGGGCTCTTCTTTCCAGGCAGTTTGCGGCGTAAACAGAACTGCCCTGCAATTTCTTACTATGACCTCGTCAAACAAGCCAGTCAGCGCTCACGTAACACGCTGACCGACTTCTGCCCGAATATTGCCTGGCAATACCGTACCTGCTACGAACGTTCGTTTGACATTTCTCTTCATAATAAAACTATTGTAAAACGTACCTAAGCAGGGGACCGTGGAAGTGGGGGGCAGAGGGGGCCTGGGGATGACCAAAGAAGTTTGCCCCCCCCGTCATGGAGTGCCGCCCGTCATGGAGTACTTCATTTTTGGAAGGGGATGACCAAAGAAGTTTGCCCCCGTTATGGAGTATTTCATTTTTGGAAGGGGGTGACCAAAGAAGTTTGTCCCCGTCATGGAGTACTTCGTTTTTAGAAGGAGATGACCGAAGAAGTTTGCCTCCCCTGTCATGAGGTACTTCGTTTTCGGAAGGGGGTGACCAAAGAAGTTTGCCCCCCCCCGTCATGAGGTACTTCGTTTTATGGAAAGGGGTGACCAAAGAAGCTTGTCTCCCACGTCATGGGTCATGGAGTAAATACTTCTGCGGTCCCTGTACCAAAGTAGGTGTAGCAGTAACCTGCTTCTCGTATTCGCTGGATGACGAGACACAAAAGATCAGTCGAAGTGGCGGTGCCTGGGGGAGGCCGTTGTCCAGCAGTTGACGTCTTTTCGCCGAAATGATGATTACAAGGGACTTAAATATAACTGGCGAAATGAGGGTGTTTTAGGTGCACCTCTGCCTAACTCTTCTGAGAATACTAGCGTGATGCTATGCTGTTATACTTTTCAATCTGAAAACTGCATCGAATAGCATCTTAATAATTATAACGTGACAAATTAAGAATTGAAGTTTTTCTAGCCAACTGAACTGCTTTTCCAAAATCTGTGACAGCAGTTTGCAATTACTTAAAAAACTTAAAGACAGTCTTCTTAGAACGTTTTTATGTAGCTTCAAAGGTATCTGCCCTTACTTCTCCATCTCAGAAACCTAGTTGTCAGGGGCGGACCGTGAGTTTGTCGGCTCTGGGCTAATACTACTTGGGGGCCTGCCTAATTAATAAACCAACTAATTGGCACTTTTTCAAAAAACTGATTTCGAGAATAATGTACTGCGCGTACTTAAAGGCGACGATAACCGACTTTTAATGATTTTATACTGAAGATGACGTCTAAACGAGTAGTGTTAATAATTTGAAAAAAAAATATATTAAATGAGAGCATTTTTTAAATATTTTAGTAGAGGCATTTTTGGATTACGTTTATATTACATAATGAAATTAATTTGTAAAGTTAGGTCTAACGCGGATAAAAAACTGAGAATCGCGCAAAATCTGTCGAGTGTATTTTTCTGAAACCTTCACCATTTTAAAGATAATTTAATTATTGATCTTTTAGTATACGAGTTTTATAAAAGTACCTTTTGTTTTATGTATAATAAATTAATAATGAGTTTAATTTGGGACAGCACTCCTTGATGGGCGAGTCCTATTACTGGCTGGACGTACGACGCGTTGCGTGAGCTCAGTACAGAACACGCAAGTTAACCACTCAAGGTCACTGTCATATAATTATCTGCGTTTTAACTGTACCGTGTGGTAACGCCGTTCGTGTACAGTTTTTTCATGCGAGAAGCTTGCGCAGGTAGAACTGTGGGGAAGCTTGTACGTGTAGTCCCCCAAAAAAATCACAATATCGTCCATTGTCTTGGGGGCTGGGGGCCATAGATCCGCCCCTGACCTGTATACTCCTCCGCTTACCCTCGTTGAGGAAAACAGGGGTGATGTTATTTCTATATCCTACTTAGCTACATGCCATATATCACTTCAAACTATACAAGTCCCTTTTCAAAGTGAAACAAATAAAAAACTAATAAATTAAACAACAAAAAAATCTTTTGAAACAATAAAACAAAAGAAAAATTGTTTGTTAGCAAATGCAAGCGCGCGCATTATTAATTGTTATTCCATTTTATTATTTATATTATTTACCATGTACACAGCCGTTTCTATTTGATCTATACGAATATAATAAAGCTGATTTGTTTGTCTGTTTGAATGCGCTTATCTCTGGAATTACCAGCACGCGTAGCATGACGACCATAGAGACGGGTTTTCTACCGGTTTTGTCGACGGAAGAATAGACAGAATGACAGATTGTGATTATTTATCTGTCATTTTGTCTATTCTTCCGTCGACAAAACCCGTTTCTATTGTGGTCATGCTACGCGCGCAGGTAGGTCCCCTGGTAATTCCACTACTACTTCAATGGGAGAAAGAGATGGAGCTATACGTCCTGTAGAGCTTCATCTCTTTCCCACACTGAAGTAATATTAAAATAATACTGCTTTATGAGCTTGTGGTAGGCCCCCAGTTGTGTTCTTGAGGAAGATTAACATCTACTACCAACCTTAGGAGTCCAACAAAAAGAAAAAAGTCGGAAAGAATACTATGCGAAAACGAAGGAATAGAATGGGTGGGCGATGCGATGCGACGCAGTGTATTGGGGGCTTGGGGGCCGAAGAAGTTTTTTAAAAATTTGGCTGTTATTTTAGTACTTTAATCGTGTATCTTACGACTTCCAAGCGAACGAAGTCGCTGGCAGAAGCTAGATAATAATAATAACATTATTAATTGTTATTCCTGTACATTATTAAATATTATTTACTATTTGCACAGACGTTCTTAAGTAAATTTTAAATAAAAGTGCATTCATATAACCTTTATTATTGCGGAGTCTACCCACTACACCGTACCGTATCATGAACGTACTATGCACGTATCTGGCACGGGAAGGAACATGACATAGACAACTATGCTTACTAGAAGTTAGGAGTGAGGCGTATTTATCGTAACAGGTAGAAATAACAGATATTTAAAAATAACAAATAACAATTGTTCCTAACAATAATAACATATATCTGTTACTTAAAATAACAGACCCTCAAAGACTGTTACCGCGGCTGTTTCTGTTAATCTACTATATAAAAATAAGTCGGGTTTTCCTTCCTGACGCTATAACTCCAGAACGCACGAACCGATTTCCACGGTTTTGCATTTGTTGGAAAGGTCTCGGGCTCCGTGAGGTTTATAGCAAAGAAAATTCAGGGTAGGGTAGGTAGGGTAAGTAGGGTAGGTAGGTAGGGTAGGTAGGTAGGATAGGTAGGGTAGGTAGGGTAAGTAGGGTAGGTAGGTAGGGTAGGTAGGTAGGATAGGTAGGGTAGGTAGGGTAAGTAGGGTAGGTAGGTAGGGTAGGTAGGTAGGATAGGTAGGGTAGGTAGGGTAAGTAGGGTAGGTAGGTAGGATAGGTAGGTAGGGTAGGTAGGTTAAGTAGGGTAGGTAGGTAGGGTAGGATAGGTAGGGTAAGTAGGGTAGGTAGTAGGGTAGGTAGGTAGGATAAGTAGGGTAGGTAGGGTAAGTAGGGTAGGTAGGTAGGGTAGGTAGGTAGGGTAGGTAGGTAGGATAGGTAGGGTAGGTAGGGTAAGTAGGGTAGGTAGGTAGGATAGGTAGGGTAGGTAGGGTAAGTAGGGTAGGTAGGTAGGGTAGGTAGGTAGGGTAGGTAGGTTAAGTAGGGTAGGTAGGTAGGGTAGGATAGGTAGGGTAAGTAGGGTAGGTAGTAGGGTAGGTAGGTAGGGTAGGTAGGTAGGGTAGGTAGGTAGGATAGGTAGGGTAGGTAGGGTAAGTAGGGTAGGTAGGTAGGATAGGTAGGGTAAGTAGGGTAGGTAGGGTAAGTAGGGTAGGTAGGGTAAGTAGGGTAGGTAGGTAGGTTAGGTAGGATAGGTAGGGTAGGTAGGGTAAGTAGGGTACCTGCCTACCCTACCTACCGGTAGGGTAGGCAGGTAGGATAGGTAAGGTAGGTAGGGTAGGTAGTTAGGTGCGCCGTAAATGAGTCTTAATGCTACCCGTGCGAAGCCGGGCCGGACAACTAGTTCATTATAACAATCTTATACAGACTTACTACGGCTGTTTCTTACATACACAGTCACACAAAGGAAGAAATATTGCAAGGTTAACAATTTCTCTTTCTTCCTTATTAAGGAATGACCCTTGCTAAATAGAGAAACACCTATTATTTACTTCAAAATATGTTTACTTCTCACTCTTACTAAAACGGTTAAACTTCGCTAAAAAGAGAAGCACTAAGTATTTATTATCCCTAAAAATACAGTTGGTGGTCTTAAAAGAACAAACACTTACGAAAAAGTGACTCCTAAATTAGGTCGTGTTACCTGTTACTGACCAATTACCATTGTAAAATAAACTTAAAACGAATAGAAATAAAAAAAGATATTCAATTGTATCATCTTGAATCTTAAAATCAGGCGTATCGTATTGAGTCTTCGTATCCTAGGTGTGGACGCCCATTTTGACCATATCGACCATATCTCTCATAGTGTCATGCCCCAGTCATGCCGAAAACCACATCCACACTTACGATACAGAGTCTTGTCGGCGTGTCGCCAAAGTGTGTCGTCTTGTGTAGACGCTCAATTTTTCCTACGATCCTCGTATTCTAATCTCCCGTTCCTCGTATCTTTTAACTCATGATTAAAAAACATCGTACGCCGTATGCAAGGAATTACAAATTAATGAGCGGAGGAGCGTGCCCGAGCGATAATCCGAAGAAAAAGTGCACGTCCAAACTTGTCTAGATCGCGTATCGGAATTGCGTATCCCCTTTGATGATCGGGGAAAAAAGAGATGGATCAAGGTTAGGGTATTTCATTCGTACGGATTTATCCGGACATGTCCGGCTTTTTGGCACCCCGTCCGGATAATGTCGAGCCTTTTCATTTGTCCGGACTTATCGATTAAAGGGGATTTAAAAAAAAGATAAATAATGACAAAAAAATAAGATTAAAAAGTTAAAAGTCCGGACTTTTTTGCAAATGTCAGGCTTTTTGTCAGGACTTTTAAAATTTCAAAATAGTAACCCAAATTGCGGTGTATTATGTATCTAATGACATAGACGTATCGTGACACAGTATCTAAATGCGTCCGTACTACGATCATCCTGCCTATCATGATACACTTATCCGATACGACAATGTATCAGATATGCGGATACTAACGGATCGGGGTGTATCAAACTACGGCGTGTAACATGCTCGCGTATCTTTTTGCGTCTACACGTCGGAGATCTGATACACTATGGATTCACTAAAATGATACAAGTGTGGACCCATATTTAGTGACCGTAGCATCCGTGTATCATCCGTGTGTCATATCTGGTACGGTTCTCGTCCTCTCGGTTGTAATAGTTCACCTGTGAATATTTTTGCTATACTTATACCGCGTTTATCATACGCAGTTATTATCCGTATTCTCACTGTTCGCCGTCTACGCGCAACGGTTTGGCAACGTCACGTGCCATGCACGGAGTGTATCAGAGCACCGGCAAAATAGTCTCGCCGACAATATTGTTGATACACCGTGCATGGAATCCGACGGTTTTCGTCAGTTACGGAACAGTGTAGTGGACTAGTTTCATACTTTTCAGTTTAAAGAATATATTTTTGCGTGACACGTTCCTAGCACGGTCATGGTATGGACACGGTGTAGTGGATAGACTCCTTTATTAATATTTATGATCCATGAAGAAAAGTGACTTTATTTTATATGTTTATAGATTTATTTACATATAGTAAACTATAAAGCTTATGCGAGCGACTTCGTCCGCTTCAAATTTCTTCTACCGAAAGAAGATCCTTGTCTCTCTCAAAGGTTTACAGTCCATTTTCCTCTATTTTCTTAATGTCCCTCGGATATCATCGGATTTCCGAATATAAACGAATGCAGATTTCCATGTCCATCAATTATTAGATTTATCGTGTATAATAATTTGAATTCAGAACTAAGTACTTTATTGATGTTTTGTTTTGATTTCCGTGTGAACTATATAGAGGTGTAAAACTATTTTCCTATCTGTCGTGCCTGCAACTTTAACGGTTATCCTCCCATTTTTTTAATAAATTACATTCAGATAAAAGAGTATTAACAACTCTATATACTTCCAAGTCGATTGCGAGCGTCCGGTCTGAACCAAACCAAGTGCAAAGTGCAACTGACTGATAGAAATCCGACGACTGACGAAACACGAGGTTTGCCGAGGGACATATTTGTACTGTACACAAGTTGATGAGATCTCATGAGTAGCTTAAATTTATCCTACAGTCAGGTTATAAAACACTAGCTTCTACCCACGACTTCGTCCGTGTGAAATTTCTTGTTCCCCGACCAACCCCGTCGTATCGCATCGCATCGTATCGCATCGCATCGTATCGCCCGCACGCGCTATTACTTCGCGCATCTTTTTTCTTTTTACTCGGCTTCTAAGGGTTGTAGCATGCTGGTAAATAGCCGATAACCTTCCTCAAGAATTAGGCTATCAATTGCAAACAGATTTTTTTTAAATCCGACTGGTAGTTTCAGAGATAAACGCGATAAAAAAAAACAAAGGCAAACAAACTTGTCAGCTTTATTATATTATTATTTACACAGCCGTTTTTATGTTAAGTTTAAACAAAAGTGCGTATAAAACCGTAAATGGGTGAAAGTGTCAATTACAGATGCAGCTGCTTAAAGGTTTCTGCTTTGTCACTGGGTTGGCTATCCTCCTGCAATAATACCTCTGGTAGAAAAATGGAAAATAGTTTATGGTCCGGCTAAAGAAACCGAAAAAAAGTTTTGGTGTCAGAAACCGCAGTTAACGTATTCACCTGAAAATGTTTTTTTTTTTCTGTAGACATCACAGACGTGATGGGTTTTGATATCTAAATACGATAAAACAAAAAAAAAAACAGATTTTCTCAACTTATAATTCAAGTACTATCTGGAAAAGCGGTCGTCGACCCCAAAAAGAAAATCATCAATTCTCGATCCCGTGAGAATATCGAGATAAAAAGTTCCTTATGTTAATCCAGATTATAAGCTTTCTGTGTGCCAAATTTCATCCAAATCCGTTCAGTAGTTTTTGCGTGAAAGCAGGGGCGGATCCACCCTTCGAGTTAGGTCACATAGGTGGGGTCCAGTCAGGACAGGCTCCAATCAGTGGCGGACTAAGGCCAGGGTGGCAAAACAAAATGAGCCTTCTCAGTTTATGTAGGTATTTTTAATAACATTTTGCAAAATAAACAACGACAGCAAAAAAAAAAAAAACAAGTAATTATAAGCTACTTACACATGGACCTCGCAACCGGCAGGATAATTTTTTTTCAGGGAGGTGCATTTCGTGTCCTTAATAGACTATTTATGAAAAGCAAAAATGTAGGGGAGCGAGCAAGGCGAGCTCGAAATTTTTTACACCTGTTCTCGGAATTCCGGTTAGGTTTCTTTCAATCATCCTTACGAAAATACTCGACTTATGCAGAAAAGTTTAAGAATTAGAAGAATATAGAATTCAAGAGCGAGCGTAGCGACCTCGAAAATTTTAGCACACCGCCTTATGTAGGTAAAAAGTCATACATAAATAGGAGTTCCTTCGTCGACGTATGCAGAAAGTTCGATATTGTAAATTGTAGCGAGCGAAGCGAGCTCGAAAATTTTAATCCTCAGCTTCCAACTCTAAACTGCTTCTTACTGAATATATGTTGACCGTGTTTGGGATATCATTAAAAGGTACTTCTCAAGATTAAGGAGACTGCCAGTACCGCGGGCCCGGGGCGGTTTGTCTTGACACTATTCTGGGGTATTTAATTTCTACGTCTCGTTGCTAGCTTCAGATAAACTTATGAAATTTCAGAAGCTAGGAACACTGTTTCGTTTGGTCGTTTTCCATGGGAAAGAGTTGGCAGAAAAATCCACGGTCCACCATCATTATTATAATAACAGCACATAGTCTTATTATGCGTGTCGTTCGCGCATGTGTGGCAAACACAACATCCTACGTGGCAAGTTTGTAACTTTTTAGAATAATAACTAGAATCTCACTTTGGTTCACATCACACCCGTGACATTCTGAAAATACCAATACCCTAATCGCGTAATATAACACAATCACAATCTGTTTCGATTTGAAACAGATTGCTAATCCATTGCTTCATAAGTTGGAAAAAAAAAATCTGCTCAACAACGTAAACATTTTATCAATATTTTGTGTGTTTATTGCCTTTTTTTTTGTTGTTGATCTTTGACATTATTATGATTGGTATATTTTGACATTTCATTCATAAATATTAAGAAAAAATTGTATTTGACTTTGTGTTCAAAATTAACTATTTTCATATCAAACTAATTTATAATTATTAAGTAATAAATTGTACTTTAATTTTAATATTTCTACACCGGCAATGATAGCATATGTGAAACTTTTTAATATTAAGATCTTAATGTACCATGTACTTAGAAATAAATTACATCTTATCTTATCTAATCTAATCTAAATAACGCAATGAATATTGTTGAACTGTCAAAATGAAACAAATTAGGCATAACTGTTTACGAAAATAAGTTACGCTATTAGGGTACAGAAACTCTGGGGGTACGAAGAAAACCGAAAGGGAGATCGTGGCCCCGGCAACAGGGCAACCGAAGGAACTCGGGTGGGTTTTAGTCAGTAAGAGTCTGACACGCCTCCCGCTCCGCCCAGAGCGCGAGAAGTTATTTAATAATATCCCACGCAAAAAAAGGGTACAGAAACTAATCTGAGAAAATTAAAAACCAAAATGATAATAAAGTAGGATGTTAGATACCTATAACATCGTAGAGTTTTGCTAGGTAATTTAAATTGACCCTGTTTACAGGAGCAATTAGATTCCAGGTACAACGAAAATACGTTAATTTAATTAACTTTAATGAAAGTATTTTAGTGTACTGCTAATTAATTAATTTGTTATTTGGCAATGAATACACTTTTCTTAATCTACCCATAATTGAAATTAATGATTACGATTGAATCGAAGACGAAATAAAGAAAAATTGTTTTGTTTTTTCCTATTAACATAGAGCTGTGGGTAGTGGTAACGGCCTCGATTCAGCTTACGAGTTGTAGGTCGCAGGTTCGAACCCAGGCAGGCGCTTTACTTTGTGTAAATTATTTCATCACCGCTGCTCTCAAAACGGTGAAGGAAAACATCGTGAGGAAACCGGCATGTCCTAGAATCAGAAATTCTAAGACATGTGACATCTACCAACCCGCAGTGGACCCGCGTGGTGGATTACGGCTCACTCCCTCTCACAGAGAGGAGGCCTGTGTCCCAGCAGTGGGAACATTACTGACTGGTTATAATAATTATGATTAGTTAATTAACCATCTCGGCTTCTTGTATAAGAGGCTGTGGTGACCCTTCACCACAGCCTCTTATACAAGAAGCTTTTCAGGCAAAGACCAATTTTACCGACGGGTACTGTGTTACCCAGTGACTGGGTTTAGGAGGTCAGATGGGCAGTCGCTCCATGTAAACTGGTGCATTCGGTTAGACTGGGAGTCAACCCCAACAGTTAGAAAAGCAAAAGAAGAAAGAACATTCGTTTATTTGCGTTAAACATGAACGCAAATAATGAACAAGACACGTAAATAACAATTTGGGGGAAAATATGCGTCACATCCACGCAAAATGGCCATCGCTCAGCAAAATGCTGCGACCCCATGCGAGACAGAGCCCCAGCGCTGGTTTTCAGCTACAGCCGGCGTTGACGTGATGACGTCGACCGGTGCAGCTTATAGTGAAATAAAAACGATTTTACAAAAAATTAAAAAAAAACGTATTTACAGATCGCGGCACGTAAATTGAACCAAAATGGCGGTCGTCCGTGCAGCTATAATTATGGTTATACTTCGACTGAGACCCGAAAATGTATTTCTGCGCATTCAAGGTCATAGCTCAACTTACGTGCCGGGATCTGTAACACATTTTCGGGTCTCAATCGAAGTTTATTCATAATTATACCTGCGCGGACGACCGCCATTTTGGTTCAACTTATGTGCCGTGATCTGTACAAAAAATTTCGGAAGTCGGTGGCAAATAACTAAAATACAAAACTAAAGACACCGACTTCCGAAATTTAAGTAATTTTTCACTTTGTAGTGTTTTTTTGGAAGTGGGTTAGGTTAGGTTAGGTTATAATGTTTTTATTTTTCGCTTTTTAGTGGGTAGTTCGTAATTTATCTAAGTTACAATAGCCTAATCTCAACTGCTCATCACCTTTTATAAAATATTGCTTTTCCCGATGCAGGGGCGTTAATCGTTGAGGAGTTCTCCTGGTACTTCACCATCAGCTCCACTTCTCCATATGCATTATGACGAGCATAAATTGCATTGCAACCATATTAAAGCAATCGTATCGTGAACCGTGAAATACTTAATATTGAGTAATTCCGGTGGCCATATGTGGTCTTCATCATCAGTTCCACTTCATCAAATGGTGCTTTCCAAAAACAACTGCACGAGTTACTATAAAAAATACCCAAATCGCTATAAATTTGCCTATAATATTTGAAGAGTTGCCTCGATTTCTCCAGGATCCCATCATCAGATCCTGGTTTCCTTATCATACCCTTAGGATATGGCATTTTCAACAAAAAAAAATCTTCAGAATCGGTTCATAAACGATGAAGTTATCCACGAACAAATAAAAAAAAATATATATATACGGTCGAATTGAGAAACCTCCTCCTTTTTTTGAAGTCGGTTAACAAAATAAGAAATCTAAAATAAATACAATATTCGTTCTAAGAGTTTAAGAGGCTAGGCAGATGAAGTGTGGTATTGCAGGCGGAGTGTCCACCTGATGGAAAATGGTTTGGTAAAAGTTGCAGCTCTTGCATGGGGCACAAATAATTTTCGCTATTGTATTGTTAATATTGCAACACTAAAACTACGATGAAATACTTACATAGACATACATAAACCGTCTTCCCATGGAGTAAGCAGAAACTATATATAGAACGCCACCTGCTACGATCCTTACATACTCCTTTTGCCTCGTTTACCTTCATACATCTGTACCCTAATTGCGTAACTTAGTTTCGTAAACGAATAGTACTGACTAATGTTGACAGTTTAACAACATTCATTGCGTTATTTACGTTGTTAAGCAGGTTTTTTTTTTCCAAGTTATGGGTTACATTTTGTTTCAAATCTAAACAAATTGTGATTGATCGTGTGTTACGCAATTAGGGTGCTGGTCATACACGCACGCCAGTTGCGAGTAATACGCATCTTCGATATTATGTCCTCCTAGGGCGTCCCTACCGGCGGCGGCGTTTCTCACATCAGCCTTTTGTTAGTCGCCTTTCATTATCCCTCTCAACATGACCAAACCAACTACGCAATTTAATTACAAAAAAGACGCGGCCACCATGTTGGAAGTTTCCCGCGCTTTTATGGTAAAAGTTCTCAAACAATTTTTTTTTTACTTGACGTTCTAAAAGATATTGTTAAAAATGGCCTATGAATGAACACGTATGAAACCTTTACAATAATAACTAGTTATTTTTTAAATCGTTTACATTACACTTATTACAATAGAACGGACACTTCTTATTTTCGAAAACAATTTAAAAAGTAATTCAGTTCGGATTCCCCAGCGCCATTATTTTTTGTTTCAATTTGACGTTTGGACTATGCTCTCTCAGCGCTTGATCTATGAATAAGATTTTTAGTTACAAACCGAATAAAGCGATTGAAAGCGTTGTGTGAAACGAGCAACATCGACACTACAACATCGACGACTGTCAATGAATTGACAGATGACACTTAGTAATGACAGCGTCAATTTTGTCATTTTGAGTACATTTTTAAATTTAACCACAAATAAATTAAACTAGAAAGAATGGTTTTGACTACACTAAATGGTCCATAAATATTTAATGAAACGTTTGAAGATAAAATCCAATGTATTTTTACTAATAAACGCTAATTTATTATGTTTCTATTGGCTTAATAATAATTATAATCCCCTCAAATGAAATAAAAGA
Source organism: Omphaloscelis lunosa (assembly GCA_916610215.1). Lineage (NCBI taxonomy): Eukaryota > Metazoa > Arthropoda > Insecta > Lepidoptera > Noctuidae > Omphaloscelis > Omphaloscelis lunosa. Next base: position 9,041,808 of record OU744270.1, read on the forward strand.
ATAATAATCCCAAAATGGGAAAGTGTTTTAGATTTTTTACAATTCTCAGCAGCGTCCGTGATTTTAATTTAGTTTCAATCGAAATATGCATTATTTAGAACACAGAAAGTAAATTCACGTCTGTTAGGCGAACAGTATCGTTTAAAAATAACATTTTTGATCACCGGATCATATTGAAATTCAGTACAATATTATTACCCGGATAGACTGGGGTCTAGCTTTAAGGCAAAAGCTTTATGGTACAATACGCGCCACGAAAGATGAGACTTGACCGCGCCTCCCGCCGCTCCTTCCGCCGCCCCGATGACGCCCCGGCGCGGACTTCATACCGCTAAAGAGACCCATAAATCGTCTATTGCGCAAGTCAAACCACGTGGTGTGTCAAGTCTCATCTTTAGTGGCAAGCACTGTGCCCCGCGAAATTATTTTTTAAAACTTTTGTTTGCAATTTGCAGGTCAATATCAAGTTGTATGCTGATCAAATTACGATTCGCGATTGTAAGAAAATGTATTTACAGAAGTATAAAAAATAATACGTTTTATTTCTGATTCATCTTACGATTACATCCATAATTGTTAATACAATTGCGAGCTTTTGTATTTAGCAGTACAATATACAAACTCTCTCTAAGTTCAAATTACCTTATTGAATGACTATTTCATGCAAACATGACATTTGACATTGCAAACAGTACCTTAATTGCGTAATGCAACACAATCACAATCTGTTTCGATTTGAAACAGATTGCCAATCCATTGCTTCATAAGTTGGAAAAAAAAATCTGCTCAACAACGTAAATAACGCAATTAATGTTGTTGAACTGTCAAAATGAAACAAATTAGGCATAATTGTTAACGAAAATAAGTTCAGCAATTAGGGTACTGACCTGCAAATTGCAAAAAAGTTAAGAAAATTTCGTGGATTAACTTAACGCATCCCCCCTATTAAGAATACGCTAATCGGTCATTCTTCCATACAAACGTAGTATGGTGATTAGTCGTCTGTTTGACGATGTACGTTCAAAACTAAATTATATCAATTTGTCTTGGCATTATCTAGACCCGTATGGAAGCAGAATTGAAAAAAAAAAATTGGTTTGGAAGTCATGAGCGTTGAAACTTCCATATTTCAACACTAATTTTAACTCATCTTTGGGCGTAAATAAATCACTTAAGTCTAGTATGAAAATGGCAAAATAAAAACCGTACAGGGATGGATAATTTATATAAAAGTTCAAATAATTTTATTTTGAGTAGATACATGCAGTAGTTTTTTCATAATATCTATACGCCCAAAGGTCTGTTCATGAAATTTTACGCGCTCGTTTTCATTATAAATCATCGTCTATTTCACTAAATAAATAGAAACTAGATAGCTTGTACCTTTGTACTCTAAATAATAATAAAATAAATATAAAATAAATAAATAACTGTACTAAACAGCATGCATATTAATCACACCCACAGAACATATATACTCAAAGAGGTCACACCACCAACGAGTTCGACCCATCGACTAGTGGAACCATAAGGCCAAATTGATCTTGTAGTCTTTATATTATGGTAGTTGCCTAGGTAAAAAAAAAAGAAATTCTATTTAGTCCGTCTTTCAGATAATAAAACAATGTTAGACACGTATTTTTTGCTTTATCATATTAATAAAAAATAACTTAGAAAACACGCATTAAAGTTGGGGAGTCGGGGCTCGGTACGTCACAACTCAGTATAAAATCTAGCAAGGCGTGACGTCATGCCACATTTTAACTCAATGTATCGCCGTAATCTTATGATTACGTCAAAAAAGGAAAAATACGTGTCCAATATTTTTTTTTAATCTACATTCCGGACAAAAAAACACGGCACAGGCATTATTTTGTAGATACAATTTGATTGATAAGTAAAATATGACCACAGAAATTGTCCGGAAACGTAAATGATAAATGATTTATTTTTATTTCTGTAAGTAGGATTGTACAAACACTTTTACGCGTCAATCATATTTTAAAAACTGGATGAGGTCGGCGTTTCTTATCTGACTACTCTGAGAAGAAAGGCCGAAACAAACTCAGAGGTCACAGTCTCTTTTAAAGTCCAGACATAATCTTGGTCAGATCATGTGAAGACCATGTAGATTGGTGTCTGAAGTGGTCTTTTGAGGAAAGCATCACACACGTACACCGAGAAGACACGTACAAAATAAATAATCAATCTATAATGTTCCCACTGCTGGGACACAGGCCTCCTCTCTGTGAGAGGGAGTGGGCCGTAATCCATGTGGGTTGATAGGTGTCACAAGTCTTCGAATTTTTGGTTTTGAGACATGCTGGTTTCCTCACGATGTTTTCCTTCACCGTTTTGAAGAAACGTAATTCTAAAAATCTTCAAAAATCTTGACCTCTTTTTAGAGTTTGTTCGCTTGAAAATAGGTCAGCTAAAATCACATCGTTCTTTTGCTACATTCATATTGTAAAAACCTGCTAAGTGCGAGTCGGACTCGCACACGAACGTTCCGTAACACTCATGGATGAACAAAAAAATTAAAAACACGTGTCTTGTATGGGTATCTTTTAATTTTTATCTTTAATTAATTTTTATATAGAAATACACAATCTGTGAAAATTTCAACTGTCTACCTATTACGGTTCATGAGATACAGCCCAATGACAGACAGACGGCCGGACGGACAGCGGAGGGTTAATAATAGGGTTCCGTTGAGTAAGAAACCCTATTACTACATCGCTATCTATAACTGCGGGGGTGCGCAGATTGACAGCTCACATTGAACTCTAATAAACTTCGCGAAACTAGATTTGTATCAATTTGCCTCTAATACTTTAATACGGGGAGGAGAATCGGGAACTTGGTGTAGGAATTTTCTTTATATTTTACATTTTATTTAGGTTTCCGTACGTTCGAATGTAAAAACGGTATTTTTTTTTATAAGAATTCGGATTAATTTTGGATACAAAAAGTATTTTTTTTATTTGCGTTTAAATATTACCCAATATGTAATAGTAAACAAGCTTCATATTTACCCGACACAACAGTCGTACTTGAACAACTTGCACAGTCGTTGTCCACACGTATTGCAAATTAATGGTATTGATTCATTCCCAAAGGGAATCATCCCTAGTTCCTCCTTAGCATAAGTCTGCTTACTGATTAAAGTTTCTTATAAAATATTTACTTTTATAAAAGCAACTTTTTTCTTACCTAATTTGTATGATTTTTTTAGTGCTTTTAGTTGGTTGGAAAATGAATCATCAACTTAGCCTTTCGCAGTCCACTGTTGGACAAAGGCCTCTCCCAGGCAGCGCCACATTACCCTGTACTCCGTCTTCCGGAGCCAGTCCGTCCCAGCCACTTTTTTAAGGTCGTCGGTCCATCTAGCTGGGGGTCGTCCCACACTACGCTTGCCGGTACGCGGTCTCCACTTGAGGACTCGTCTGCTCCGGGGTTGCGAAGAAAACCGGAAGGGAGATCGTGGCCCCCGGCAACAGGACAACGGAAGGAACACGGGTGGGTTTTAGTCAGTAAGAGTCTGACACGCCCTCCTGCTCCGCTCAGAGCGGGAGAAGTTATGTGATGATTACCCACCCAAAAAAAAAAGGACTCGTCTGCTCCACCGGCCATCGGTCCTTCGACAAACATGACCAGCCCACTGCCACTTCACAGCTTGCTTATTCTGCAAGCTATGTTGGCAACTCCAGTTCTTTACCCAGTTAAGATATTTTTCAGAATATAATAAAACAAATTAAATTAATTATTCCTAATACCAGGGATTTTATTTAAAAGTTTGAAGCAAACAAGAACCATCGTCATCGCGAGGAACTTAATCAATTTTTTTGAATTTATATATTTATGAAAGAAAGAAAGAAGGAAAGAAAGAAAAAAAAATAGGTTTATTTGTCACAGAGACACGTGCATACATAAAAGACAAGAGTAAACGAAAACAACAAAGTACATAATAAATCACGAGCATAAAACAGAAATGATTTATGAGTTATTATTAACAACAATACCAATAAAACTAAAAAAAAAACAAAGTCAAACTCGAACACACGTATCTACCAAAAACCAGTTTAAGACTAACGGGCTTTTCCACCTACGGGGGTATTCCTGGTCTATTTTAAAACACACGACGTAAATTCCATCACAAACAATTTAATGTTTTAAAAATCTACCAATCTGTACGAATCCTAGAAAGGCCACGTGCAGTATTTCCCCAGTCTCCCCAGTCATTAGCATAAGATTTCCATTTAGTGGAGTATATATAGTTTCCCCTGCTATTCAGGGATATCAGTTGACTTCAGCATCTCTATCCAAAATGTACGGAACAACAGTTATAACTGGACTTGTTATCTTTTCCTTCAGCTGTGTGTTGGCCAACAATAACGATATGAAGGTGAGTTTTAAAAATGAATAAGTAATCGTCATTTGTTTTAAGTTGAAACAAAATACGATTATTAATACTTTTAACATACATATCTACTACTAGGCCCGTAATCCCCGAAGGGTTAGGTAGAGGTGTGCGTTTATTATACCCACATTTCGCGAGTAATGTTTCAAAATAACTTTAATTTCGAAAGTCTTCGAATCTGTATTTAAAATTTTCACTTTGTAGTGTTTGTTTTGGAAGTAGGTTGTTTTTTTTTTTTAGTTGTGGTTGTGGTCAAACAAAGTCGTATTTAACCACTTCTTGCAATGTAAATGATAGTAACAGGAAGTAACTATAATATCATCAATATACACTAAGTGGAAAAAATACTTATTATTGAAGCTAACTCAAAAACCACTTATCAGAACTTGATTAAATTTATATAGGACCAATTTGGAAGTATATCCTTTCAAATAAAATAAGAATTTTCCAAATCGGTTTATAAATGATGGAGTTATGAGGTAAAAAACATTTAAAAATAAATGTAAACAACCGAATTGAGAACCTCCTATTTTGAAGTGGGTTAAAAATCCTTTTGCATCAAAGTGAGTTTTGAGCTTACATCTTGCAACAAATGATTATGAAAAGCAAAGATGGCGATTCTTAATAACTATTCCTACATAATTATAATTTCACACTATCAACTTTCGGAGAGTGAAATTATCGCATACATCCCTTATAATAGGTTCATAATTCTTAAGCGTACTTCAACCACAATACAAAACATTTCGTCAGTTATTTTTAAGCCCCATGTAATAGAGGACATGCTCATTGCCTTCGGCCAAATCCCTAAGTATGGCCAATTTTGTTTATTGTTACTAGTGTCCGATTGAAAATGAATTTTTAGCCGGAAATGAAAAAGAAGCTTCGGGTTTAGTCTTATTTTCGGTCGAAAACAAAAATGATTAAGACATTAAAAAATATTAATATTTCTACTGTACTTAAATTGAAATCTTGTTTGTTTTTTTATACCTAGGGATAGAAAGAGGATAAGAGAATAGGCTTTAAAAGAAATAAAATACGATGATTCTATTAGAAGATAAAATATTTAGTGTATTTCTTGTTGTATTGATTCATCTGATATTGCTGAGCTTTACGAAGTAGGCCGAATGACACGCGACAATTCACGAACATCTGATTTTTGGCTTGGCTGAAGCTGCGAGTGGTTTATGGCCGAAAACGAAAATATGGCCGAATTATGATTTTTTGCCGAAAATTTTCCGAAAACGCAAACGAACCTTCGGTCGGTCACTAATTGTAACCCTATTTCTTTTTATTTTCCACATAGGATGGTGGAGCCGACAGGGGAGCGCACAGCGACCGGGGAGGCATGTGGTTTGGTCCCAGAATAGGCAAGCGATCCCTTAGAATGGCTACTGAAGATAACAGGTGTGTAAATAATCATTTTCCGTCTTTTCCGTATGGTTACTAACCTGGTATCAGAGTTTGTATGCTGCCCATGGGCCTCTGACTTCGCTTCACATGCCGTCAAAAAATATCTCACAGGCACACGATGTTTTCCTTACCGTTTCTGAAGCAAGTGATAATCTTACAATACGCACATGAATCCGAAAAGTCAAAGGTGCGTGCTTTGGGTTCGAACTCGAAGCCTATGACTAGGCTATCACTGCATTATGAGTCTAATTAGGTATTGGAACAAAGTTCCTTATCGCGCGTTGCGAAAGGGGGCTAGACGGAAAAATGAAGACCAAAAGTTGTAACGACACTTTTTGCTATAGCCGTGCGGCGTGCGCGTGTTTCTCTGTCTGTCTCTCTCTCTCTCATAGAAAGCAAGCCAGTTATTTTCGTTTCGTCTTTCTATTTCGCATTGAACAGTGTGGTGTCGTGACGATTATTTTTGTTGAGTGTATACAGGTTTTTTGTATATAATAAATAATAAATATTATTAAAACTTAAAAAAAAAAATTACAATTCCTTCACTAATTAATCGAAAGGAACTTCGTTCCAACCGGCTGTCCCTTGACACCTCTTAAGTTTTTTACTTATTGCTATTCCGTAAAGTTCACTAGGGACCTCACTCAAGTGAGCGCACGCAGTTCGAAAGCGAACTAATTTGTTTTTAAAGTAAATCATCGCGGATTCACAACGAGACAAAGTTCGAATTTCGAAGTAATGTTTAGAAAATAAAGCCGTGCATTTTGACACGAATATGTATCGTACGTAAATGTATGATCGTGGTCGTACGCACACCGAATAGGTACGTTTTTCTCCGTCAAGTAGGTAGTGTTCCGGTGATATCACTTTGAACCAGGGACTTGAAACGTTACTCAAAATAACGTTATGCGAAGTTCCAGTAACGTTAATTTGTACCGTTCCACCAGGATCGCAAACAAAATTAATTCCTTGGCTATAACGATACTAACAAACGGAACGGAATCTTAAACTGTTTAATATTAAAAATATATCGTTATTAATATATCGGTATAACGAAATAATAACGTTATTCATTTCGATACGCAACATTGCCGAAAAAAATTGTGAAGATGACACTATCACATAAATATAAAAGTAGGTAGGTAACCACAACTATTCATTCGGAACACTATCTGTAAAAGATGCGCACTCTCGAACGAACTTAATGTTTGAATCCAGCGGTGGCTTACCACCAACCGGCCGCCGGCCACCGTAACGGGGGTGGCCGGTGGCGGTGGAGGTGGTGGGCGACGACAGAGCGGTGGTCAGCTGGAAAAGTTCTTAAGAATAACGTTATACAAATTAATCTGTAACGTTATTACAACCTGATATAAGCATAATGTTACTGATACCTATAACGTTACTTAAAATATTGTTCTACAAAAATGATATTCTATAACGTTTTTTTTTTTTTTGTAACGTTATTGATATTTTTCGGTTTTAGTATCGTTACAAACTTTGGAGCGTTATAAGATAACATTTAGTGTAACGGAACGAAATTAATTTCGTTTTCAAGTCCTTGTTTTGAACGCACGAAAAATCCCAACAAGTTCAGATTGTTTTCGGATATCGGAACTATACGTACGACTAAGTTGTACTCAGTCTGCGCGCTCCCTTAGTACGTGAGAGTTCGGGATTGTTCGTGCGTGTTCGTATGTGTTGGCAAGAGTAAAATTCGTACGAAAAAGCATCCAAAGTGCGTACGGCACACTACTAATAAGAAGGTGTAATGATCTCTAGGTTTAGCAGACGTAGAGACTAACTAGTAATTAATTACACACATCTAACCAAAATTAGGACTTAAACAAAAAATGGGGTAATTATGTTGTCAAAAATTTTTCGTCGGTTATTTAAAAAATAATCTGCTGTTCCATACATTTTGACCGCGTAGATATTGCGCTTTTCTATGAAACAACAGTTTTTTTTTAAATTAACCGACGAAAAATTTCAACGCAGAGGAGTTCAGAATCATGTACTGAATCCATGGTAACAGATTTCGCGTCGATGTCCCTGCCACCCTGTATACGACCGTAATGTTGGTGGAGGAGTGTGACATTAATGTTACTTCAAGTTTCTATGATAAGACTAACCATTTTTTAATTATTTCCTTTTTATTTAGTCTTGACGCACATGATTAAAATATAATTATATTGCATACGTATCTCATTGAAAATTTCTCAGGTAATGCCGGTTACAGACACGGTACAGGTCGACATAAAAGAGTGACGTGTTGACATAAAAGAGTGACGTGTTGACATTTGGAACTAAATATTTTACTTAAATAATGCAGCCCTATGATGGCACTACTTTGCCGACAAGTGCTAGTAGGTTATAAGTCACCCACATGAAGCGTTTTTATCAATTTGTATAAATTCTTTTACTCATTACCCATTCAAAGTCACCTAAATGCAATAGTGTTGCCCTCATTTTTTCCAGACTCTTTTTTGCAAAGCTGTAATTGGTATTACAAACTTTTTGAAATAGCGCCGCAGGGTGGGCTCAACGAAATGGCAACCAGAAAATGCTTCATCAGTAATTTTCTTTTCAGACAAGCATTCTTCAAGTTACTGGAAGCCGCGGACGCGCTGAAATACTACTACGACCAGTTACCTTATGAGATGCAAGCCGATGAGCCTGAAACTAGAGGTTAGTAACTAAGTAATGTATGCGTCATGCACCTGATCTCTCTCCGGTCCTATCGGATTGCCGTCCCATCGGACTATGAGAGTGAGGGAAGAGAGTGCATCTGTGTCTGCGCACACACTTGTGCATTATAATATCTCTCGTGCTGAAGGCTAATCTCCGTTGAGATTGGCCGCCATGGCCGAAATACACTCTGGAGAACTATAATTGTATAATTGCATAACACATGTGTGAGTACTGTGTACCTACTATAAAGCTAAAATTTACTAGGTAGGTACGTCTTTCATGCAAAGTTTGGTTAAGCAGCCGACAACCTCCTAGGTTGAACTGCAAGATGCCAATTATAAAAAAAAGTACGTCTTTCATTGACTTGAATGTGCTCTGGCGACTGAGAGTATGTCATGCTCACTCTAATGTCTCGCTGACGGTGGCGTGTGTTGGATCATTTAGCTCCCTTCAAAATGGTTGAGCTGAATGGTGCTAATCCATGCGTCATGTTCGTGAACGGGCGCTGTCAGTAGGGACTGGTCATTTCTTAGCTGCCACGGCTTATTTTAATTTAAATTTTGAATTATTTTATTTGTTGTTTACGGACGTTTTTAACGTTCTGCATCGTTTTCATATGTATAATTTCAACATGAATCATGTAACCAATATTTTGTAACCATATTGTGATTTATAAGAGTGTCCGTGGAGTTTCTTGTCCGTTCTTCTTCATAGGAACCTACTACGCTTTGGAATGGACAATAAGCTTCATATTTCTGACTGACCGACCCCTTGACAATTCAAAAGTGCTTGTATTTGGTTTATTTGAAATAAATGCTTTGAGTTTGAGTTTGATTAATGTATCATCATGACCATCATTATTACTACATTTTACCAACTGGGTCTGTTGGGGATGGCTTATAGTTTAAGTAAATTCAATTCAAATAAAAATATTTAATTCACATAATTCACACAGCTTACGCCAGTGAAAAAAAACAAGCGAGCCTTATAGTAGCCGCATATGATGACGTAACAAACAACATTTAAGGTATCATGGAACATTAAAGGAGCATCCTCGTCAAGGTCGTTAACGACCAACTCTAGCACCGCACGCGCTCATTGGTCAAATCAAATAGCGCGCGCTTCCCCGACTTTCTTTTACACACTTCTGTCCCTTTTCATGAAATCACTCCCACATATTTGAGTGAAAGGAAAGCGAGATTGCAGGAAAGCGAGAGGAAAGAGGTTACACATAAAAAAATACTAATCAACCTACATGGGCACTTATGAAACGTCAGAAGCTAGGTGCACGGTTCCAATTGGTCGTTTCCTATGGAGAAGAGCCGGCAAGAAACTCTATGGTGTAACTAGCATAATCGGCATTCGCGTTGCTGAATTTTGAATTATATTTGCCATCGACACGCTAAACAAAAAAAATATATAATGTTTCCACTGCTCATGCTGGGACACAGGCCGTCTCTCTGTGAGAGGGAGTGGCCCAGTGTGGGTTGGTAGATGTCACATATCTTCGAATTTTTGGTTGTAAATTATGCCAGTTTTCTCATTCTCTGTTTATGAGCAGTATTTTATATCAAAACATAATAGGGATGATGCCTGGTTAAAAAAAAAAAGGAATTTAATTTAGTCCGTCAGTAAGATATTAAAAAATATTAGACACGTATTTTTTGCTTTAAGTAAAAATGACTTAGATAAAACGATTAAAGTTGGGGACTAAAAGGGTCGCTACGTCACAAGTACCTAAGTATAAAATCTACATACTCGTGACGTCATGGCATATTTTAACTCAATGTATCGCCGTAATTTTTTGATTACGTAAAAAAAGAAAAAATACGTGTTCAATATTTTTTAATATTCGTCCTAAAGAAAAAAAAAAAAATAGTGTTCATCCCTATTATGTTGAATCAGTTCCAGCTACAGCTGGTCGCTGTTTGGTCGGAGGATCCTCCCTTTTCAATAGCGCATGAGTGAACTTTACACCTTCTACAATATCGCTGTAAATACCGAACATACCTATCTTACGCCTTTCAAACCAGTATCTTTCTGTATCCACCATATTATCTCATCCACAGTGACAAAGAAGGTCATATTCACCCCCAAGTTGGGTCGCAGCTTGTCGTACGATGACAACAAAGTGTTTGAGAACGTGGAGTTCACCCCCCGGCTCGGTAGACGACTTGCTGACGACTTGCCGGCCACACCCGCTGACCAGGAGATGTAAGTACCTTTAAGACTTTCGACTCAATCCATTTTTTATAGAACTCATACGCCTTGCCGCCATACATATTGGAAGTTAACGACGGAAGAGGGTTACCGGCATTAGGTACGTCTGCGCTAAAGTTAACCATCGCGGACGGTCAACGGCATTAGGTTTAAAACCGTATTATAAAACACTGTAAAACGAAATAAAATAGTGTTTTCAGGGGGTCTTGTCGCCATAAGTAGTTTCCAACCTTTTAATTTTTTTGTGAATATTTTGTAAACGTGAACACAAAAAAAAAATATGCTTTGATTTTAAAACCAACGCATATAGTAATAAATCTTATTAAAACATACGTCAGATTTAAATTTTCACGGTTTATAATGCTGTATTCGCTAAGAAAAACCTACATTTAAAATTAGCCCTCCACAAGGGCTCCCGGCCGTGTTAAGTATATAATTATTACCCAGCTCCCGCCCGCGGCTTTGGCCGCGTGGTATGTCGATAAAAAGTACCGTGTCTTTCGTTTCTTTTTACAGGTACCGCCCCGACCCTGAGCAGATTGACAGCAGGACAAAATACTTCTCCCCCCGTCTCGGCAGAACCATGAATTTCTCACCACGACTTGGTAGAGAACTTGCTTATGGTATGATCAATTCAATATCGAAAGATTTTAGTACCTTATTTAGGTAGGAACTGCATGTTTGTGTGTCCAAGGAAGTACTATACTTTGACCGGGACCTCTGTTCCGCGGTGAGACGGGCGCAATGCAGGCCGCTCATTGGTCGATGCTTACGGCACGCAGCGTCCCGACTGCCGCTCATTCATCAACGGTGGCCCCGGCCTCGCTGCGCATACCTAAGTAGCTGAACAGTGGTCCCGGTCAAACATACCACCATATATTTTTCTGCCGCCAAGCAATGTTTCTGTGTTCCGGTTTGAGGCTAAGCGTATACTGAGACGCCTGCGTCACCTGCGTCTCACCATACGCTTAGCCTGAAGGGTGCCGGTGTAGTTACAGCCTCTGGTATTGCAGATGTCCACAGGCGGCGGTGACCACCCTGCTTTTTTGCTTCCTACTAACACAGTTCATGGCTAGGAAGTTATTATACTTAGTTACATTAAATAGCATACCTAACATTACGCCGTTTCCCTGAAGAGTTGGGCAGAGGTGTACTTGTACATACACACATTTCACCAGTTATGTTTAAAAGTTATATGAAATCAGGGGCAAGCCTATTGCCATCAACCGGGAACAAATCCAGACTCCGGGCTGCTACTGAGAAATTCCTGATGGAAAAACCCAGTAACACTTTGCCCGACCCGGGAATCGAACCCAGGAATTTATACTCAGCAGTAGCGCTTTCTAAACCAACAAGGCAGCCTAGTATTAGTAGTAGTAGTAGTTATATTAGGTAGTCAGTCAGTCCTGTTTCCAACCTTGCTGACCTTCTAATATTTTTCTATCATAGTTAATTGATTCAGGCGTACACCTTGCAGAAATACATTATAAAATACAATAGCCGTATACTCCATTTGAAATAAGATTAGACATTTAAACAAACCTTTTTTACAGTCGGTATAACCGATTTTGACTTCTATACCGTAGGCATTAGGATGGCAGTAAAAGCAAAAAAGTGGTTACAATACCAACTGTTTACTGCAACTGCAATTAGTCAAGCCACCAACGCAATAGAAGTCAAAATCGGTTGAACGAACTGTAAAAAAGATTTATTTAAATGTCTAATCTTATTTCAAATGGAGTACCTATATCTATATTCCAAATGAAATTCGCAAATGAAAACCCTGAAATAAATCAACAGAGAAGACAGTCAACAGTGCTTGCAGGGTTGTTTTATGACTCTTTAGGAATAGTTAAGCGGAATAGGTTACTAAATATATCGATCTACGTGTATTGTATTTTATTTTTTGTTAATCTCAGTTATATGGGTAAGGTCGCTAAAAACTGTACTATAACGCATTGGAATAATGTAAACCCTCAATTTTCACTTCGGAATAGGTCAAATATGATTAATTTTAAAATATTAAGAATTATTTTTTTACATTAAATTAAAATTCAATATTAAAAAAACGAATCCTAGACAGTTTTCTTTATAAAATTCCAGTGTGTGACATAACAAACACCATGACACACATAACGAACTGGTACAAATACATTCGAAAATACTAACTTCAAAAATTAATACTGGGCACAAATCAAAAGCAATTTCTTTAATGAAACTTGACATACTCTGGTCATTGACTATAAATTTCGAATTAGGAACCTAGTAAACGATATATTTGTAATTACTTCGTAGAATTTACAGATAAACTGCCTGAAATATGCGCGCAAAATTATGGAATTTACAATTGTTTACTGTCGCTACATCAAATAAAAAAATATGGCAAACTGACATTTGACAGTGACATTAAGGTTATTACAATAATTTGTACATTATCGCACGGCATCTTTAATGCTTTATAAATAAACAACAACTTTAAAACCATAATGCAAATATATTTTTTTATAAGATTTTTTCATCATCTGGGTGGATAGGAGACAAATAAATTATGTATGCAGCTTTAATCTGTTAATTCCAAAATATTTATTTTTATTTTTTAAGTTTAGGCCTGTCGAATATTCTGTTTATTTTCTACATTATTCTAAGCATGATTATCAATATATTATAATATAATTATATTAACGGACTATTTCTTAGCGCATGGTATTCACAATCAAACATGGGCTCACCTCAAAACTTTGAAAAGTACATTTTTTACGACCTTACCCATATCTCTTCTCTGGGATATATTGATCTCATGATCTTTTAACAAAAACATATTTTCTTTTTTTTTCAGAAATGCTACCCAACAAAATCAGGGTCGTCAGGAGCACTAACAAAACGCAATCGACATAAAACGGGACAACAACTAAACGCAAATATAGTCTAACCTCAAAATAAATTACATTTTTATAATAAAGTTATTTTGGACGAAATAATGTACTGTTTTATATTTAACTAATATTAGTAATTAGTATTTAATGTGGAAATAAAGGATTTCAGCTATTATTTGTCACTTTATTTTCTTTAAAATAAGGTTTTTTTATTATTTATTTTATAATATATATTATAACTATTTTCACAAGGTAATAAATTAAATGATTAACTAACTATACAAATAAATACAAAAATATCTAAACATGTAAGCGTCGAAGTACTCGTCCGCATTGCTGTCATCCAGAAATGTGCCCAAAAGACTGGCAGCATTGCCACGTTTTGGTCGAATAGCAATGCTAGTTCTTCGGCCAAATAACGAGCCAGCCCTCTGGTCACGTATAATGTGGACCAGTTGGCGAGAAATTTCCTTATGACGCAGATATATGCCAGTGACCTTGAGTGGCTTGACCTTGAGCTTGCGTGTTCTGTACTGAGCTCACGCACGCGTCGTACGTTCAGCCAGTAATAGGACTCGCCCATCAAGGAGCGCTGTCCCAAATTAGACGCAATATTAATTTATTATACATAAAATTAAAGGTATTTTAATAAATCACGTATACTAAAAGAACAATAATTAAATTATCTTTAAAATGGCGAAAGTTTCAGAAAAAAACCCTTGATAGATTTTGCGTGATTCTCAGTTTTTTATCCGCGTTAGACATAACTTTACAAATTAATTTCATCAGATAATATTAATTATAATACAAAATATTCCTATATTAAGTTATTAAGAAAATGCTCTAATTTAACATATATTTTTTCCAAATCATTAACACTACCCGTTTAGACGTTATCTTCAGTATAAAATTATTAAAAATCGGTTATGGTCGCCTTAAAAAGGAGACGCGCACTCGGGCCGCATAATCTGAGCGTTTCGATCCCAAACGGTTCAAAACTGCAGTTACCAATAAGGTTTACAGTATTTGTAACATATATTAGTTAAAAAAACACGTAGGTATCCTTTCATCCTCTCCCTTTATCTTTTCTCCTATACTTCTCTAAACGTCGTCATATCGGTTGTCACCCCCTTTCTAGCCATATCATCTTTCACACAGTCCATCCATCGTTTCTTTAGTCTTCCCCTACTTTTTGTAGCCATCCACATTCATACCTCAGGTCAAATAAAAAACCATAGACATTTAATAAGTATGGACTGGAAATACCTACAAAAAAAAGGTGCATACCTACAACTCAAAATGTCGCATAAAATGGCTGCCAATGCTAGGGTTGTGTCATTCAGGGAACATGGTGTTACTATTTCGAGTATCGATACTAGTACGTAATAGTATAACGAATCTTACTAGATATCACGGTTGAATCATATTTAAAAAAATATTAGCTAATAGTCCGTTGTAACAGAAAAAAACGAGTATTGACAATTTATCACTTCTCAAACAATTTTCCGCATAATTATAATTTCATTTATAGAATTATTACTTAGCAAATAAAGTTTTCACAAATATTTGTAACGCAAACCTAATGTTTGGCAAGTGAACGTTTAAACAAAGCCAAATATTTAGTATCGAGTGAGCATGCAAGTCTTATGCCTGTTTTCACCTTCACTAAGTGACACTTAAATGAATCCCTAATAAAAGTTCACTGTTGGATTTTCAACGGTAGACTCAGCGCTGAGAGTTGAAAAACAGTGCAGTTTTATTTAGGTATTCATTTAAGTGTCACTTAGCTGTCGGTGAAAACGGGCATTAGTGAATTATTTTTTTAACAATTTTATCATAAATGAACATTCGGAATAATACACATCCTTACATATTATAAAACAAAGTCCACCGCCGCGTCTGTCTGTTTTTCTGTCTGTCTGAACGCGAAAAACTCAAAAACTGCTAAACGGATTTTCAATCAATTTTCACTAATGGATGGAGTGATTCATGCGGAAGGTTTTAGTGTATAATTCATTAAGGTTTTGTGTAAATTGGCTGAAATTTGACGATTATTGTTGAAGATGTCGGATAAAATCATGCGGACTGGGATCTTTATTAGCGTGAGCCGCGGAAATCATAAAAGTTACATAAAATGTATGTACTACAGTATTGTTCATCTTAAAAACTTCAACAAAAAAATCGTATACACTACATATAACTCTGCGGAACGGTCTCTCGGTGCTATGAACCAAAGAGTACAGTTTGCTGTAAACCACGGGCCGGACCTAGCAATATCATTTCAGCGCAGCGAAGGAACTAGTATCAGAAACTATTACGGAAACGGTACAACACTATTCCACCATGACATATCATTGTAAACAAACGAATGAAATTATGAAATAATAAAGTATAATAATAAAGGTCTGTTGGACGGAAATAAACCCATATACTAAAATTTAAGCCGTATTTAATGATCGCCTAGCAATTTTTTCATCGAAAGTTTATCACTTTATGTACTATTGCATGAAAACCGGCTACTAACCTGTGCAAAGACAATTGAGGTTGATTTTCCTTCTTTCTTGCACCACACTTCACAATACAACACACAGGCATGTTGAATTGATATTTTCCAACGTATATATGTAGTTTTAAAGGAAAACTCCTCGTAATTTTCTCACAAATCTCAATAAAACAAAAAGTAGACAACCACTTGACAGCAGAACTACCATGAACTTGTCGCATATTATGGCGGATATGGCACTTACCTACAACTGTTACTACGTCTCAACAAAATGTTGCCATTATGAGGAACGACTGAAATATTGTTGTCTCTTTTATCAAATACGATTACCACATTAGAAAGAGTGAAATAACACGATATTTCACATTCTAGTTCGTTTTTCACCCATATTTGTATAAGCAAACTTATGTATAGAATATCGCGGCGCCTCCGTGTTTTTACTATCTCAATGTAAAAAACCGAGACATAGCGCTGTCAAAAGTGACGTGAGCAGTGCTGCCGACTTCCACGGTCTGGATTACCCAAAAACGTAACTGAAAATCCCCAATTTTCGGGAAAATAAAATCGATATACCCCACATTTTCCCTACAAGTTTTCAGCAAATAAAGTACTGTTTATCCAAATCAAATATATTTATTACTTATACTTAAGTAATAGGCTCTTCATTGCGCCAAATTTGTTTTGTTAACATATCATTTAACGGATCAAATTTTAGGCTAGATCGCGGCCCCCGGCAACAGGGCAATCGAAGGAACACGGGTTTTAGTCACGCCCTCCCGCTCCGCGCGCCAGAGCGAGAGAAGTTATTTGATAATTTCCCAAACAAAAAAAATAAATAAAAATGTATGAGCTCGAAATATGAATGAACACAATAACACTCAACAAGAGTTCTGCAATACTCTGTATAGTTCGTTATAAAGCTAAAGTAAACAACAGGGACTTCCCCAATAAACGATAAAGTTTGATGGACATAAATGTTGCCATAAAATAAACTCAGCCTTCCTGCCGGATAAGTTGAGTTAAAATTTGATCAAATATAAATAATTTATAAATTATATTTACTTCTTATACTACTTCTATAACTTCTAAGTGCAGCTCTAGTGTAAATGTCTAAATTCCTCCCATTTTCCCCACATAAACGCTCTCCCCCACAAATTACCCAATTGGACTGAAATTCCCTGCAGTTTGGGGAATTCCCCACAGATTGGCAACGCTGGACGTGAGGTCGGTTTCGAAAACATTTTTTTTTTTTGAATTTTATGACCTGGTTACTGGACCTTTAGGTCAAATCTTTTGTTCACCTAGGGTGCGTTCCGAGTAACGCTGTAATCGATTTGAGCGTGCTAACAACCGTACCGAGTTAGCGTTATCGTGATAACGATGTTCCGTGAATCGTCATAGATGACGTCATGACACGCGATAACACAGACCATGCTCTAAATTAATATCACCGTGAGCACTGTCAAAAATGACAGTCACGGAATCACAGAACACTGATGACAGTTGTATTCAGTTGTGCTTGTGTTTTGTTTTGAATCCATTGAGATAGAAAAAACACGGAGGCGCCGCGATATTCTATACATAAATTTGCTTATACAAATATGGGTGAAAAACGAACTAGAATGTGAAATATCGTGTTATTTCACTCTTTCTAATGTGGTAATCGTATTTGATAAAAGGGACAACAATATTTCAGTTGTTCCTCATAATGGCAACATTTTGTTGAGACGTAGTATCAGTTGTAGGTAAATGCCATATCCGCCATAATATGCGACAAGTTCATGGTAGTTCTGCTGTCAAGTGGTTGTTTACTTTTTGTTTTATTGAGATTTGTGAGAAAATTACGAGGAGTTTTCCTTTAAAACTACATATATACGTTGGAAAACACCAATTCAAAATGCCTGTGTGTTGTATTGTGAAGTGTGGTGCAAGAAAGAAGGAAAATCAACCTCAATTGTCTTTGCACAGGTTAGTAGCCGGTTTTCATGCAATAGTACATAAAGTGATAAACTTTCGATGAAAAAATTGCTAGGCGATCATTAAATACGGCTTAAATTTTAATATATGGGTTTATTTCCGTCCAACAGACCTTTATTATTATACTTTATTATTTCATAATTTCATTCGTTTGTTTACAATGATATGTCATGGTGGAATAGTGTTGTACCGTTGCCGTAATAGTTTCTGATACTAGTTCCTTCGCTGCGCTGAAATGATATTGCTAGGTCCGGCCCGTGGTTTACAGCAAACTGTACTCTTTGGGTCATAGCACCGAGAGACCGTTCCACAGAGTTTTATGATGTGTATACGATTTTTTTGTTGAACTTTTTAAGATGAACAATACAGTAGAACATACATTTTATTTAACTTCTATGATTTCCGCGGCGCACGCTAATAAAGTTCCCAGTCCGCATGATTTTTTCCGACATCTTCAACAATAATCGTCAAATTTCAGCCAATTTACACAAAACCTTAATGAATTATACACTAAAACCTTCCGCATGAATCACTCCATCCATTAGTGAAAATTGATTGGAAATCCGTTTAGTAGTTTTTGAGTTTTTCGCGTTCAGACAGACAGAAAAACAGACAGACGCGGCGGTGGACTTTGTTTTATAATATGTAAGGATGTGTATTATTCCGAATGTTCATTTATGATAAAATTGTTAAAAAAATAATTCACTAATGCCCGTTTTCACCGACAGCTAAGTGACACTTAAATGAATACCTAAATAAAACTGCACTGTTGGATTTTCAACTCTCAGGGCTGAGTCTACCGTTGAAAATCCAACAGTGAACTTTTATTAGGGATTCATTTAAGCGTCACTTAGTGAAGGTGAAAACAGGCATAAGACTTGCAGGCTCGCTCGATACTAAATATTTGGCTTTGTTTAAACGTTCACTTGCCAAACATTAGGTTTGCGTTACAAATATTTGTGAAAACTTTATTTGCTAAGTAATAATTCTATAAATGAAATTATAATTATGCGGAAAATTGTTTGGGAAGTGATAAATTGTCAACACTCGTTTTTTTCTGTTACAACGGACTATTAGCTAATAATTTTTTAATATGATTCAACCGTGATATCTAGTAAGATTCGTAATACTATTACGTACTAGTATCGATACTCGAAATAGTAACACTATGTTCCCTGAATGACACAACCCTAGCATTGGCAGCCATTTTAAGAGACATTTTGAGTTGTAGGTATGCACCTTTTTTTGTAGGTATTTCCAGTCCATACTTATTAAATGTCTATGTTTGAATCGCATCATCATTTCATCAAAATTGTGAAGAAGTAATTTGAGGTGTATTGTTATCTAATCTATTTAAATATGAGTATTCAAGTAACTATAGCCGACGAGTCTAACGGGCGACAATTTTCTGTCAGGCTAAGTTTTATCATTCTTTCTTGTGTAAGATTTGGGGTTATGTTTTATGTTTTGAATTGAGCGAGGACTGTCATGACTGTGAGCGCGTTCACGAGCGTTCCGAATTGATGACAGTTCTGAGCTGTCATAATCGTGATACCTAATAAGGAACGCGAAGTATAGTTGTGAGCGCTGTGAGCGATAAAGACGTAAAGGCTCTTTCAAACAGGCGTGACACGCGACGCGACACAAAGACACCGCTCGTCGCGTGACGTGGCGTGCCTTAACTCGGAATGCGGCGTTAGTGAGGTTTAGTTTGATTGTAAATGGTTGTAAATGTGTGCGAGTGAGCGTGTATGCACAGAGCAGAGGTGTAGTTTTGGCATGCTTCACTGTATTTTTCGCAGCGATAAGTCTGGGTTTTTTATTTGGTCTGAGATTCTAATATAATACTTTCCTCACGACATTTTCGTCACATGTCATGAGATGATAAAATGTCAAAATGTGCATGTGATTTACCTATATGTTTATTGCGTGCTATAGGTACAGCCTTGCACAAACTATTTCTGCATTTTACATTTTATCTAAAGAATTTTGATCCGACTCGTAAAAGTCGTGTTTTAAGTGACTTCATAACTGCCAACCTGTAAATGCTCATGTGGTTCATCTACACACATATTGAGACTTCCTACAATTTATTGATGTTACAGGTGTATAATAAATGGCAGATGTTGAACCTATTTAGTCACTATTTTATTTATTATTACGTGGGTTTTTCGAGTGGATATCCTGACCTGCGTACTAAGTAGTACGGTTGCTGCGGAAGATTGGTAGGTAATGTTAGGTCAGTAGATTAAGCACTAAATCCTACGAGGCGTATTAAAGAACCTTACTCAAGAATCAAGCATAACTTAAAACTATTTTATAACGTAGTACTATTTCGAAAAAATATGGCGTCGTCGCCAGGGGGCAGCTGCCCCCCTAGAGATGAAAAAAAAAAGTAAATACAAGGCATTTTAATGTTAATAAACTACATACTTATCCATACGGGGTCCGGGGACGTAATATTCATATCTATGTGCTGGTAGGCCCAGAAAAACGATCAGAGATGAAACTGACTTGTCAAAAATCAAATGTCCATCAGCGTCGATTTTGGCCCCATTGTGCACCGTAGAGGTAAGACTCGCACTACAAGTGTAAAGCTTCATGTGCTCTTGACTTTTGACTGTACCTACAAATCATACTTTTCTCACCCTCCATAATATATTAACTTGCTCCCCCCCTGGGGCATCGGCTGGCGACGCCCTTGATGGTGGCCCCACTCAACACCGTTGCTTCTGCTTTACTACCCAGCACTCTTATTGCGTTTCAATGATAATCCGAGAGTTTTGAAGGATATTTCTAATCCATTGCTTCATAGGTTTAGTTAGTTCGTCTGCTCAGCAACGTAAATAACGCAATGAACGTGGGTAACTGTTAAGGTGACGATAACAGACTTTTAATGATTTTATACTGAAGATGACGTCTAAACGAGTAGTGTTAATGATTTGGAAAAAATATATGTTAAATTAGAGCATTTTTTTAAATATTTAAGTTTATGCATATTTGTGACTATTTTTATATTACATAGTGAAATTAATTTGTAAAGTTATGTCTAACGCGGATAAAAAACTGAGAATCGCGCAAAATCTATCAAGCGTATTTTTCTGAAACCTTCACCAGTTTTAAACATAATTTAATTATTGATCTTTTAGTATACGAGTTTTATTAAAATACATTTGGGTTAATGTATAATAGATTAATAATGCGTGTAATTTGGGACAGCGCTCCTTGATGGGCGAGTCCTACTACTGGCTGGAGGTACGACGTGTTGCGTGAGCTCAGTACAGAACACGCAAGCTAACCACTCAAGGTCACTGTCATATATGTATCTGCGTCTTAAAATGAAAGAAATTGCATTATTCTTCTTTTTTCGTGTGGTTAGTCACTAACCTTTTTTTTTGTGTGACTAACCTGGTGTCAGAATAAAGCCGACCATGGGCCTGGGCATGGGACTTGGCATCACATACCGTCGAGAAATATCTCTTAGGCATCCTTAGGATGTTTTCCTTCACCGTTTTAGAAGCAAGCGATAATTATTCAATACGCACATGAATCCGAATAATCGGAGGTGCCTTGGGTTCGAACTCGAGACCTATGACTTGGCATTCTGATGCTCACACCACTAGGCTATCACTTCGGACTGTGCGATCAATTGTCATTTTATGTGTGTTACGCAGAGATGTATAAAATAGTTTTAAAAAAGGATTTAAATACAGAATGCAAATAGTTTTCTAATTGACCATTTCAAATGCAAAATACAAAATACTTTTGCTTTTTGTATTTAAAATACTAAATGCAAAATATGTATTTTCAAAATACTTTATTCAAATAAAATACTTTTAGATGAAATTAGTGTTAAAAATCCAACACTTTCTTTTTGGTAATAAACATATAATTAACGGCGTCGAATCAGAAAGACCAGTCGAAGTAAAACCAATCACCAAACAGATAACTTTCATTTTGTTTTGTCACTGCACACAGACTCACAAGGTTGCAGCACTTGCAGCGTGGCTAATTGTCGAATTACTGATCCATTTACATGAAAATTTGAGTGGAAATGGTGGCGAAACTTAGCAGTAAATTATTTTGCATTTTACAAATATAAAATACATGTCGAAAAATATTTCAAATAAAATGCAAAATATATATTTTTAAAGGTATTTAAATGCAAAATATAAAATACTTATTTTGCATTTTAAATATGTATTTCAAATAAGTTGCAACTCTGGTGTTACGCAACGGGTTGCTTCTTGACACGCCCCGGGCGAAACAAACCTAAATGTAACATTTAAAATTCAGTTAAAATCTTCAGGTATTTTTGAACCCACTCACCAGTTGAAGTGTTGAACAGTTCAATAAACGACTTCAGAGTTTATTTCAATAAAACTCCAACTGTGTAATAAAAAGTAACATGCTTCTCGATTTATATACCTAAGACTAGATTTTAAAAAGTAGTTAGTAGTACATAGCTATATAGTTTACATAATGTATATATTTTTATTTTAATGTGTAGTCGAATCAATATTAACTAGTTGTACATAATGTATTTCCTATATCAACTCATATTATGTAAGTAACCATTTATTTAAGAAATTAAGAGCGTTTATTCTGAAAGTGGGCAACGTCGCAAATAATGTCAAATATTTCACTGTTTTGATTAATTTGGCAATATTACTGTATGGAAACATGAAATGTGGCTAACTAGCGAACTAGAATATTAATAATGAATTGCAATTATAACACTGAATTTGATGTAGTAACCGTTTTAGGTGTAAAAAAAGTATTTGGAAAGTTTCCAAATACTTTTTTTACATCTAAAACTAAATATTCGGTGTTATGATATTAATTATTGCATTTCATAATCAATGTTTTAGTTCGCTTGTTAGCCACATTTCACTTTTCCATATAGTAAGTAATATTGCCAAATTAATCAAAAAAGGTAAATATTTGACAGCTATTTGCGACGCTGCCAACCTTTAGGATAAGCGATCTTATATCTTATGTAGAGTTGGACCGGGAAACATGATTAGATCGTCACACCACCTTCGTCGTGTACCTAAGGTGTCTAGTGAGTGACAATCTATGCCCATCTCTCCGAATGCATTCGTGCGATGTGTCCAGCCCACTCCCACTTAAGCCTGGCTGTTTTCTCTCCAGCATCCACTACTTGAGTCCCTGCCTCGGAAAGCACCGCAAACCGTTGCTCCCGGCTGTCATTCGTAGATATTTGACAGTCGTTATGATTTTAGCCCGAAAGTCTGACAGCCAGTCTTACCAAGGGGTATCGTGTTACCCCGTATTTGGGTTGAGGAGATAAGATAGGCAGTCGCTCCATGTAAAATACTGGTATTCAGCTGCATCGGGTTAGACTGGAAGCCGACCCCAACATAGTTGAGAAAAGGCTAGATAAATGATGATGATCCGTTACTAGAGTTATCGAACGTAGGGTGGTAACGTAACTTTTTCTAACGCCAGAAATCGCACAAAATAGAGAGGTTTGGAAGGAAACAGGGGAGGCCTTTGCCCAGCAGTGAGACAAAAGGTAGACTAGAGTAACAAAAAAATACAGTAGACTTGACTTTTTAACAGCGTGTTATCGTGTTAACTTCACTCGTATCCGTCGGTTGTCGGTTTTTGGTCACATATCGAGGGATTGCGAACTATACCGAATAAGTCCGTCCACACATGGCTTGTTCTGTTGTTCAGTAGCGTGCACTGTTTTATGTACGCTTAACATGTATTCAACACGTCCCTCTTTGCGTTCAGATTAGCAAAAAGATAGGAAATATATTCTTGGATTTTCGGCATATTTGCTGTTCATGACGATGTGTGGACGGTAAATTCAAGTTGTTTGGTCTTCTACATTAAACAGGATATCAGGGACATTGAAAACTGTTACCATGGATTCAGTACATGATTCTGAACCCTTTTTTTTTCCTTTTTTTGGGTGTGAAATTATGAAATAAGTTCTCCCGCTCTGGGCGAAGCGAGAGGGTGTGTCAGACTCTTACTGACTAAAACCCACCCGTGTTCCTTCAGGTGCCCTGGTGCCGGGGGCCACGGTCTACCTTTCGGTTTTCTTTGCAACCCCGGCACCCTAGCGGACCCCGTCAATTCTGCTGACATATCTTTGAGGCGCGCGTGGAACACAATGTGCCGTAGACCGGAGCCTGGTCCTTATAGGACGGCGAGTTACCCATTGCTTACCGTCCGCAAGCCCGCACCTACGGTGGCCGGAAATCGGCTCCCGATTCCCGACGCCATGATTCTGCACCTGCCTGCGTCGAAATTTTTCGCCAGTTATTAAAAAAATAAAAAACAGCTGTTTCATAGAAAAGTGCAATACCTACGCGGTCAAATATGGAACAGCAGATTTTTTTTTAAATAACCGACGAAATATTTCAATGCAGGGGGGTTCAGAATTATTTACTGAATCCATGGTAACCGCGAATACCGAATAGCGATGTGAAGTGCCACAATTTGAAAGAGGTAAAATTGTTTGTTTGTAAGAGGTAATCTCTAGAAGTATCAATTCACAACTGAATGGTTGAAAATGTCGTGTTGAAAATACAATTCGAAAATGATACAGTTGTGGATTACCGTATACCTAATATCTCCTGTACCGACGCGACGGCTAGTCTCCGCTTTGGTCCTCATAGCCGATATTCGGTCTGGAGGACTATTCAAAGTCAAAGTCAAATAATTATTTCAGCTATGCACATAAAAGGCACTTTTAAACGACAAAATTTACAAAAAATAGAATTGATTCTAGTCGCCCCTTCCAAAAGGTTATTGTAAAACATTTTAAAAAGAGCAACGGTGGAGTTTCTTGCCCGTTTTTCTCCATAGAGATCTACGTTTTGGAATGGGCAATTAGCTTCAACTTTCTGACTAACTGACCGACTCTTTGACGATTCAAAAGTGACTGTAAATGGTTTAATTGAAATAAATGCTTTGAGTTTAAGTTTGATATGTTTTATGGTACTTCCAGTACACAGTA
Source organism: Omphaloscelis lunosa (assembly GCA_916610215.1). Taxonomy (NCBI): domain Eukaryota; kingdom Metazoa; phylum Arthropoda; class Insecta; order Lepidoptera; family Noctuidae; genus Omphaloscelis; species Omphaloscelis lunosa. The sequence goes on from OU744270.1 coordinate 9,066,899, forward strand.
CTCACACACAGTGCAGCTAAAAAGGAGGTCAACTATTTTTAAATAGAGAGAGCTATTTACCTCGTACGGTTAATCAACGTCGATTATCAAGATCCACGAAACTCAGATTTCAAATACTTCGCTATGCTATAACTATCAAGGGAAGTATATGGATCAGAGAGTACGCAGACACCTTGGCGGCCGCTGCTAGAGGCAACATTTTTAACAATTGCCATACAAACCAAGCGCGTCACCTCGCACTTCGACACAAATAACACATATAAAGAAACTGACGGTTTTGAATTACGGTCCATGACAGAAGCTGTGAGCTCAACGCATTTCGGCGCCACGAATTATGTTATAGTCCGCGCGCGATTGCTAGTCACCGCCCGAGATATGTGAGCGGTAAGCCGGGAGAAGTAGACAAATGCCAAGCTAACTCAGTCTGCCAATTTTGCCAATGACGCCCTCCCCCGTCTCACCGCTCACATATCTGAGGCGGTGACTAGCAGTCGCGCGCTGACTAAAGTACAGCCGTCTCTAGACGCTGCCGACGTGAGATAAATTGATATAGGTACGATTTATTTCAGGTTACACATCAATTCTACTGACACCAGTCAACACCTACGTCGTTCTAGCAGGAAACCTCAATGATTTTCGAAGTTTAACTAAGAAATACGCTCCCAAAAGCTTAGTTGGTCAAATCAAAGCCATGGTTCTAGAAAATGGCCACAAATATTATAAAGAGCCATCTAATGATGATGAACAGGTAGACAGAACGGTTGAATATCTCGACGACAGTCAACAGGATGATTCTTACGAAGTGACTAAAGGATTTAAAACAAGACAGCAAAAAGTAAATGTATACGAGGTGAAAAGTGCACCAAAAGTTGAATCGATAGCACCGCTTCCTACACCTACTTTTTTAACAATAGATGATATTGTCGAAAAAGTCAAACATAGAATTTTCCAACAAATACTCGATAAAAGTGTTAATGAAAGAGATCTGAATGCACAAGCTAACCTACAATCAGGATCCGTACAAACAGAAGGTTCACTAGCCTACAAATATTTTCCAAAGAAATCTTCTAAAATGACAGGAGCAAAGGCCACAGCAAAGAATCGAGTGTACAAAACGGTTCCAATGAAAGTTATAAAAGAAGAAGTACAATATGAAGCTACTTATGAAGATACACTAGATAAAGACTTAAAGCCTCAAATCCAGTATTCAGGACAGGTGTCACCTAAAAAGGATAGGTTTGTGAACACTCAGTATGAAGGGGGTGTGAAAAAGGTGAGATTTGTAAAACAAGTGCTAGTGCCTGCGAATTCAAACCAGGGACAGTCCGCCTATGTCCAACAGCCAAGTAAGGTCCAACAGGCAATGCCAGAACCAAGCTTGGACCAACAGCCAAGCGTCGTGCAACATTCAAACTTAGAGCCACAGTTGAGTATGATGCAAAAATCAAGCATGGTGCAAAAGCCAATGTACCTACTGCTCCAACATTCAGCTAATATCGACCAATCACCCATTATGAAACAGTTGGTCTTATTGCAACAACAAATAGAGCAACTAAACAGGACCGCGCAGCAGATAAATTTAAAAAAGGAAAGCCCAAGTTTGGAAACCCCGCAGTTAAAAATTGAAGCGGTCGAAGGTAATTTTAAAATTATACCAAACCCAACAGCAGATGTGCAGAAAACAAATGACGGTAACGAAGACCAAGTTGAACCATCGAAAGAAGCTGATGAGAGTGTATTGTCAGGAGAGACCACCATTATACCAGTTGTTACTGAACCCAGTACTAAAGCGTTAACTGTACCAGGTAAAATTGACAACGAACAATTTACAGAAGAAAATGAAGTAGTGCAAGATTCTGCTGCAACTGTCGAGAAAGATGACGAAGCTACTAAAGAAACAACACCTAAAGAAATATACGAAGAGGAAGATTTACAACCAGATCCTAAAACAGTTGAAAGTTCAGATAAAAATACAAAATTGGATGCAAATACAAAGGTACATACTCAAGAGTTTGGTAATCCCGATGCTGGAGAGCCAATAGTTGCAAAAACTTATAATTTCAATAAACCAAATGTGGAGCCAGTGAATTTGAAGTTACCGGTTGATAGTGCAAGGAAGGTTATGTTGTTCTAACCTGAAGTTGACAATTGAATAAAATTTTACGATGAGCATTTGTTTTTTTATGAATCTATATATATAATTATCTGTAAGTATACATATTGCCGAATTTTGCAACTATTTTTTTTTTACTTCTTATTGCGTCATACAACACAATCTGTTTCGATTTCAAACAGATTGCCAATAATCCATTGCTTCATAAGTTGGAAAAAAAAATCTGCTCAACAACGTAAATAACGCAATAAATGTTGTTGAACTGTCAAAATAGAAAAAAATTAAAATAATTTTATAAATAAAACATTAAAACATTAAAAAATAATTTTAATATTGAACTGAAATATTACATGGAAATTAAATAAAGAAATTAAAAATAAAACACGAAATGGGCAGAGTAACAATGTTGGTAGGTCTACGACCAACGGTAAAAAAAGGGACGAGTCCACGCAAGCTTCTTCGTTTTATAGGCGTGGCTGCGCTGGAGGGGAGTGTCCGGTGTTGTCATCTAACAATAAAATATAATCCACATCGGTCCAGCCATTCTGAAATTTCGCAATTACCAACGAACATCATTTCATTTTTAGAGTTCCGTACGTCTGAATGAAAAAACGGAACCCCTATAGGATCACTCGTGTCTGTTTGTCTGTCTGTCACAGCCACTTTGCTCCCAATCTACTGGACCGATTAAGTTGAAAGGAACACATATGAATTTCTGTAGTCCAAACAAGGAGGTGTAACGTAAATAAATGATTTTAGAATTTGGGAGACTATTTAGAAAGTAAAAAATATATAGTTTTGCAAACTGTATCGTGTGAAATTTCAAACGAAAGGACTTGTTGTGAGGTTCTAAAATATTTTAGAACCTTATATTTTAAAATTATTCAAAAAAATATATATTTTTTTGAATAATTTTAAAATATATAGTTTGAAATTTATTTAAGAAAATTTATCATTCCCTCTCCTTATCTCTGAAATCGAAGAGACTAAAATTTTGAAAAAAAAAACAGAAATTGTCCTTTACTTATTACAGCAATATAAGAAGTCAATAAATATCTCAATATTGTGCGTACAAACTTACATTTTGCAATTGGAATATATTTTTGTTTTTCGTGTTGTTATTGAATAATCTGGTGTCAGAGTTTTTGTGCCGCCCATGGGTATGTGACTTGGCTTCACATGCCGTCGAGAAATATCTCTCAGACATGCCGGTTTCCTCACAATGTTTTCCTTCACCGTTTTTGAAGCAACTGATAATTATGAGAATGTTATTCAACTACAATGTTAAGTTTGTTCTTGGGATAAATTCATCCCAACTTCGGAACCCTTCACTACGCACAATGAAGGGTTCCGTAGTTGGGTTAGGTCCACGGTCCGACACGCACTCAGCCTGTTTTTATTATATTATATTCTTTATTTATCGGATTAGTAAACAATAATATAACTTATTAATAGTGTTAATATGTAAAATATAATAGAGAAGAAGACAGAATAATTATAATTGCGAAAAGGATACCCCAAATTAATGTTTACTGATTGTCATTCTCACAAAACTTTTGATCAGCGGATACTCTACGGCATAGTTTTTAAAATACTGGGGGCCTAAAACGGACACATTAAGCAATTCCTCTAAAAGCAAATTCATTTTCTGAATTCCCAGCAATTCCTCTATGGTGACACATAATTATTTTAGCTGAACCATATTCAATTTAATTCATATCAGAATCATATTTGGTGTAAATATTGCCACATGAAAAAAATTAAGACCGTAATTTTACCGGATAATTTTTCTTTACAGTTTTAATTAAACAAATGAGTTTTTTATTTTTTTATTACTACAGTTTAAATGTTATTTCATTAAAATACAAAACTGTCAAACAGATGAGTTGCGTAATATGAATTGAACGCAGATAATATTATGAATTGTCAGTTTATGTGATTCATAATATTTTCATAATTATTATGATTCTGCCAAAGCGGCCATTTTGAGTTCCATGTTGCCACTCGCCCGCAACCTTGACAACAGCGACGCGGTTTTCTTGCGAATGACGGCGCGGGCGTGGAAGCCATAAATAAGTTCGGTTTAATTATACGGGGTCAAATTAAATTAGCTAACTAAACTCCACAAACCTGATATCCAAACATGATAAAGCAAAAAATAAATTTATTTGATGTCATTTTTTTGGGGTTCACTACCGCAGTGTTTGGTAATTTTTTTGTGTAATCAACTCATACTTCAAGCAAGAATAGCAGAGGTGGAAGACCCCAAAAAAAATCCGTACGTCTCTTTCTTATGTGCTAATCTTCCTCTCGCTTTCCTGCAATCTGTCGGAGTGCTTTCGTGAATAGCGACACAAGTGTATTACGGGAAGCCGGGGAAACATACACAACATTACATTAACATTTTTTGACGCGACAAAGAAAGAAAAGAAAGATAAAAAAAAGAAAAACGAAATCGAAACGAACACATCGTTGTTATCGTTGGCGTGGTGTCGTCGTGGTGTGATTTGACTAATGAGCGCGCGCGGTGCTAGAGTTGGCCGTCAGAAACGACCTTTACTACCTTAATCTTACCAAGGTGAGGTGTCAGATGTTACACCATCATATGCAACTACTGGCTCGTTGGTTTTTTTATCGTGTTTTGATATCGATATCGAACAAGTCTCTGGAGTTTCGCTAGCTAATTGTATTTGACCCTGTATAGATTACAGTCGCTTAGAGTCGATTAGAGGAACTCGTGGCTAAGTAGTATCAGCCGCACGGGTCGATCCATCAGGTTAAGCTAGGCTTGCCGGGGTTGATCCGTGGATGGGTGACCATCTTTACATATCGAGACTCCTCCGTGCCTCGGAAAGCACGTTAATCTAGGAAGCGCGTCGTTAAGATCTTTGACAGTCGTTACGGGTCTTCAGAAGCCCGAAAGTCTGACAACCAGTCTTACCAAGGGGTATCGTATTACCCAGTTACTGGGTTGTGAAGCTCCGGAAGTCGCTTAATGTAAAACACTGGTATGCAGCTGCATTCGGTTAGATTGGAAGCCGACCCCAGCATAGGAAAAGGCCAGGCAATTTTTTTGAAAGATTATAATCGCTTCTTGTGACTATCATGTGTGACCGCATTGTTCTTCGCAACGGATTTTGGTGAAGTTTCCACCATTAATGGGTCCTAGCGTGATGGTAATTGGGCTTCCAAATGCAAAATACTCGAATTGAGAAATAAAGTGCATAGAAGTAATATTTTCCCATTTATTTAAAAACCTTATTAGTTTAATAAATACACGCTGAAATTTTAAAGATTTGCCCTTAGTAAGTACTATTGAATCATAGAGTTAAACTCAAAAAATTAAAATGTTTTTGTTTTCAAATAATTAAAAAAATATGCATAAACTTGAAATCGTGAGAAACAATAGTAGCACTAGACATAACGTAGTTACTTCTCGAACCGCATGTGTGGCGGCGCGCTTCCGACTAAGCGAAGAGCGGCTCGTAAATGTTCAGACCAAAATAAGCTGTCGCGCATAGTGATATGGCATAATCTAGTCTGCACGCACACGGTCGGCGGCGGCGGCAGCGAGCCTCTCCCCCCGCAACCCCGCCCCGGCGACCTGCGATCGTCGTATGACGCGTAATACGATATCATAATTTGCAAAAATGAATCGACATTACAGTTATTACAATTTGGAGTGCGTCACTATTATAAAACTAGTTATAACTTTACGCGGAGCCGCAAATCTTGGGAGTCGCTCCGTCTTCACGGGGTTCTGAACCTGGGAACACGACACATACAACAACTGTGAAGTGTGTGTGACTGCGAACTGTGCATCCCTACCATAGAGTTCATACACTCCACGAAAACGAATGCGAAAGCGAATTTTTGCTTTTGCTTTTTGTCAGTGATTGATAGAAAATCGTTACCGGGAAGTATAAGTACCTACTCGTACCTTTGTTAATAGCGAACAGTGAAAAGTAGGTTCATCATTTACAATGATTTCAATAACTATTGAAATCATTGTAAATAAGTTGATTATAATTTTATAATACGCCTTAAATACTTCATTTTTATTGTACCATAGTGACGTAACCAAATTGGAATAACTGTTATTTCGATCCATTTTATTTAATTAAATTCAGAAAATAATTTTATGTAAGAAACTTAACTTGTTTTTTTTTAGTTTCGTGTTCAGTAAGTAGTAGGTAAAAATGTATTTATAGTCCGCAATAGTATGAAGGGAAAATTTTAATAACTTTTAGGTAAAGGAGATATCAGCTGTAGCGGGGAGGTCAACGACCGCGCGTAGCTCACGTCTCTCTCGTCCGGTTAGTTGATCGCGCTGTAGAGATACTATGGGTTCTAGGTTGCTTTTAAGTTTTGTTTTTCACAATTCTAAATCCGCCATTTTTGTTTTCTTTTTTGAAATTCTTTTTATAAATCTATTTTACTATCAAAACAAAATCATTTTGTTGCGGAAAAACAACTATTAAAATTTCAGCTTGTATAGTTTAAAAACTACTTAACTTTAACGAATTCTTAGAGCACGGTGCATCGCTGATCCAAATCCATGCAATGACGGTCCTTAATGTCCATAGTACGGTAGGTGTCTTGATATGAGGGATTGCGCCACAAAGCACGGTATCGCTGTGCCGCCGCCAACAACGTCTAGAGACGGCAGTGATATAGTTTGACCGGAACCAAGCTATGTATGTGCCAGGTGAGACGGCAGGTCAGGCCGCTCACTTGTAGTCCCCTCTTTGAGGAGTGGCTAGAGAGGCGCCACGGTGTCCTCACCTTCCGCCTGACGCAGGTCCTCACCGGACACGGCTGCTTCGGGAGGTTCCTGTTCAGGATAAGGCGGGAGGAAACGCACAGGTTTCACCATCAAGTGAAACCCGTGCATCACGGGTCAAGGTATAATAAACGCACTGTACCTAGATCCTAATTCCATCCGTTCGAATTTAGAACATTTTGTAACGTTTTGTTCCCATTTCTCCAATTCAGATCAGTGTTATACTACGAGGTGAATGACAAAAAGATTTATTTTAAGAACGTGACTTTTTTTTTGTTTTGAAATTCTTGATTCTTTGTTTGTTATCTGCTAGTTTCCATAATTTGTATCAAGATGGCGTCAATTCAATCGTTAAGATGTGCGATGGACAGATAATAGAGAAGTACACTAACAATCTTCGCCATTTCTGTAAACACAACTTTTTTTTTTTTCACTTTTTTTTTTTGAGTATCGTATCGCCTTCGGTGTTACTGTTGAACCTGAAATGAGATAATTCATGATTTATCTGAATTTTAGAGAATTATATGACCCGATGGAGACTACACTAGACACAGTATTTTAAATATCATTCATTAATTGAATCTGAAGATTAAGCCAGAGAAAAGACGGATAGTTTATGTGAGGAATGATGTGAAAGAAAAAGGTATGAATGATAGCGTGACAGTTGACAGGAGAGAATGGAAGAAGCAAACGACATGCGGTAAGGACAGGAAAATTATGATAAACGTCTGTTATGATATTATCAACCTTAACACTTGAACATAAAGTTAAATTCTATTTGCTTATTGTCTAGGATTGTCTGTCATCGGAGAAATCTAAGGAATTAATGATGGAAAATAATGTTAGTCACGATCATTATCAACTAAGTACAGCCCGACTTCATCAACTGCTGGGCATGGGCCTCTCTTTTTAACCGACTTTACAAAAAATCGGCTTTAGGTGATCGACGGCAGAAAGAGACAGATAACACAATGAAGTTTTGCATTTGACATAAATTTAAATTCAGAAGTCATTTAATCAAACTAGGCTGAGAATTAGCACTTTCCGAACGTCAAAATTACATAAGACAGTCCCCTAAAACGCCCACCCTTCACCACTTCCTTAGTCCACGTCTTTAGCTGGGAAGAAAAAGTGGCGCAACAAACTCGAACTCCTCAGCAGCACAGCTGTCTATTCAGTTAGAAAAAAATGATTCTATACAATAGTATGTACAATAGTTTACATTACGCAACACAAAAAATAATTTAAATTAAGTATAAATTATTGGCCATATATCAGCTAGCACACGGCAATATACCGACCAAAAACATCGAGAACTATACTCAAGCAGAAATAAAAACTAAACGCTAATAGAACTTGACACATGACACTGACAGGTGACAGCATCAAAATTGACGTGTTTAAATTTACCAATAATACCTAACCGGACGAGCTCATTCACAATGATCACACTACCATTATCACGAACTTACCTCCATAGTTAGTAATTTGGATGCATGGAGGTCGAAATATCCTGGATTGCGTCAAAACTCGGGTCATATTTGACGTATTCAGTTTCCAGCTAGCGAAAAGGGTTTTTACAGCATATTTTAGCCTCTTAAAATCGTGTGGTCGACCTGTAAAACATAAATTATTACTATAAATGAGTACATACAGAATATTACGCCCGTATTCCTCAGAGGAGTAAACATAGGTGAATCATCGTCATCATCAGGCTACAGCAGTCCACTGCTGGACATAGGCCTCTCCATTTGCACGCCTTTCAGCTTGATTCTTGGCAACTCTCATCTAGCTGCTACCAGCCGCCCCGCGAAGATCGTCACTCCACCTAGCCTGAGGGTTTCCTACCTTACGTTTGCCGATTCGCGGTCTCCACTCAAGAACACGTCTGCCCCAACGGCCATCGGTTCTACGGCTAACATGGCCGACCCATTGCTACTTAGACTTGCCTATTCTGTGAGGTATGTCGACAACTTTGGTTTTCTGCCGGATCACCTCGTTTCGAATTCCCTCAGAGAGACTCCCAGTATAGCCCGTTCCATAGCTTGCTGAGCGACGTTGGAGTTATGGACCAACCAGCCGTACCAGAGGTGAATACTAGCATTTCGGAGAATTTTTTGCGGGTCATAACGAATGTGAGCTGCAATTTGACGTTTCTAAACGGTGTCACCGAATAAATAATAATTCTGCGGTTTCCAAGCGTTTGTAAACGTAAGTACCTAAACTACACACACACACACACACACATACATCACACACACACACACACACACACACACACACACACACACACACACACACACACATACATCTCACACACACACACACACACACACACATACACATCATCTACACATTATTTTCACTATGTTATGTGTTTTGTGTTCCACGAACTGTGTCCAAATAAATGCTTTTCTTTCTTAATTTTCTTTGAAACTTTGTAGTAAAGTCACTCACTTTGTGTGTGAAAGATGAATTGTTGTGTAAATTAGTTTTGTTCGTATTATTTGAGTGTAATTTTGAGGTAAATTGTTTTTAATAATGGCAGCACCAAATGTTTTTGCATAAAAAATAATTATGACTGTTCAATTTAAGAATCGGAGAACGGAATAAAGTCCGAAAGAGCCGATTTTCGTGTTTGTTTTCAATACTGAATTTAGGAATAGATATCGCTTGTCCGAATTTTTCGAAGTTATTTATTAATTGATGAAGAGAGATTATCTAATCCAGGGGTACCCAACCTTTTGCGCACCCAACCACGCAACCCAGATTTGCACGGTGCTCTAATGTAGTTAAGGCTACGCTCTTTAGAGCGTACTGTACATCGCTTTACTCATGCAGTCTCTGGGCTCACTACTCTAAGCAAAGTTACAGCGCCATCCGCATCCAGTACAATAACGCGTTCATGGCGGTGATGGGGTTACCCCGATACTGCAGTGCCTCGGGTATTTCGCAGAGGCGCGAACCGACAGCTTTCACGCGACCATGCGCAAGCGCGCCGCCTCCTTGGTGCGCAGAGCGCGGGTTAGCCCCAACATCGTACTGGCGATGATTGCTGGAAGGCTGGACTGCCCCTTCATCCAGCAGACATGTTGCTGTACCAGTGTCGGAGAGATGTTATTGATTTTATTGTAAAAATGACATTATTTATTTTGAATTAATTTATTTTAATTTGATGTGATTTGATTTTATTTTATTTGACATTATTTTATTTTACGACTGTCAAAGATCTACGAATGACAGCCGGGAACAGTGGCTTAACACGTTCTGTGCCGGAAGCCCTCCTGGAGGGTTCACCTAGTCACATCTGGGATGCCTGGAGCCCTCGCGGAGGGCTCATTTAAAATGTAGGTTATTCTTAGCGAATAAAGCATTATAAAACATGTAAAATATACATCAGATTTTATTTTCAAGATTTAGATTTATGCATATACTAATGTATATGCATAACTTTGAAAAAGAAAGCATTTTTTTTGTTCTCGGCTTCAAATATTTACTAAAAATTTAAAAGGTTGGAAACTACGTATTGACAAGAACCCTGAAAACACTATTTTACTTCGTTTTACGTGTTATAACACGGTTTTAAACCTAATGCCGTTGACCGTCCGCGATGGTTAACTTTAGCGTAAACGTAATGCCGGTAACCCTCCCAGAGGGTTCACTTCCAATATGTAGGTGACATGGCGTATGAGTTCTATTAAAAGTGGGTGGAGTCGAAAGCGTTTACGTGCTTTCCGAGGCTATTATCATTTAGTCTAGGGTAGGGAGATGTAAGAGGAAAGAATTCTTACCTTCAATAAGAGCATTTAATATAGCTTTGATAGCTCCAGTGTCCCATTGAAATACTCGTAAATGCAAATTACTGATTTCATACAATATTGATCTAATTTCTTCGTTTGTTGCATCTGTCACATCTAAAGTGAGAAGATGTCTTAGCCTGAAAATAAACATATTCAATCACATCTTCTATAATATTATATACATTTTGAAGTGAAAACTTCTTTAGGCGCGTTGGGCATTTTTGAGAAGGGAGTAAACCATTGATTTTGCGACACCACGACGACACCTCATTTTTGTAAACGCGATTGTGCTTTTTATTTATATGACGTTACGGATCAATGTTCTATGCAAGTATTTTTACTTTAAAGGTTTCGGAAGTGTTTTTTTTTGTGAGCGCCATTGTGCTCTTTATTTAAATAAGGTTATTGACCAATGTTCTATTCAAGTATTTTTCTTCCACCAAGGCGATCTTGTTCCAGTTTTCACTTCTGGCGGCACTCCCGGAGAGCCACCAATTTTTTTTTTTTAACCTGTGCTGTTCCACTGCTGGGCAAAGGTCTTCTCCATACTTCGCCATGCGTCTTTGTCTGCTGCCTTTTCTGGCCAATCAGTCAAGAAAGAGTTTAGATCGTCGCGCCAGCGTTTCTTAGGCCAGCCTCGGTAACGATGCCCATCTTCAGGCACCCACTGCACGACGAGCCTGGGCCATCTGTCCTGATGCATCCTGTACGTGTGGCTCGCCCAGTCCCATTTCAGCCTTGCGGTCTTATCGCCAACATCAGCGATAGCTGTCTTCGAGCGAATTACTGTGTTGCGAATTGGATCCGTTAGTTTTATGTTCAAAATGCTGCGCTCCATCGCTATATATTGTATATCTATACATAAAAATTAATGCCTCGTTGGTCTAGGGGTCGCAAGCGCTACTGCTGAGCATGAGGTCCTGGGTTCGATTCCCAGGTCGGGCAAAGTGTTATTGGGTTTTTCCATTTGAAATTTCTCAGTAGCAGCCTTTTTTTTGGGTGGGTAATTATCAAATAACTTCTCCCGCTCTGGGCGGAGCGGGAGGGCGTGTCAGACTCTTACTGACTAAAACCCTCACGTGTTCCTTCGGATGCTCTGTTGCCGGGGGCCACGATCTCCCTTTCGGTTTTCTTCACACCCCCGGCAGGCATCGGCCCTAGCGGACCCCGTCAGTAGCAGCCTGGAGTCTGGATTTGTGCCCGGTTGATGGCAACAGGCTCGCCCCCTATTACATGGGACTTAAAAAACATAACTGGCAAAATGTGGGTGAACCTGCTACAGGGACACCTCTGCCCAACCCTTCGGGAAAACAAGGCGTGATGTTATGTGTTATGGTATAAAAATTAATCCCTATTTATTGGTCACAGGATCACGCGTGAACGGCTGGACCGATTTCGCTAATTCTTTTTTTATGTGTTTGTATATATATAGTCGGGAGAAAGTTCTGGTGTAGGTAGGTAGGTAGGTTTGTAGTGTAGGTAAGTAGGGTAGATAGGTAGGTAGGGTAGAGGTGGTTAGGTTAGGTTAGGTCTCCGTCTCCTCGCGGGTGGAGGCCAGCAGGCAACGGGTGCGGGGGCACCCTTGCCTGTATTGTACAGGCCTCTACCAGTGCCGAACGAGAATGGCCAGGTGTTCCCAGCCATTCCCGTAGCCCCCCAGTCTGGGGGGCATGCGGGGCTCGCCAGCTAGGTGGGCATGCGCCGCCCGGGAAGGTTGTGGAAGTAAAGGCTGAGCCGGTTTCCCATGACCCTCCCATCACGATGTGGGAACACCGCTGAGTTTTAGTGGTATACTGTCATTATCGACAGGAGTCCCACATACCCCGACTCGTCCCCCACGATTGGGTATGCGTAATGCATTTATCAACGAGGAAAAAAAAAATAAAGGTTAGGTTAGGTGCGCTGTAGATAAGTACTTAGTGCTACCCGTTCAAAGCCGGGGTGGGCAGCCGTTTGAAATAAAAAAAACTGCAATGCCTGTTCCGAAACTATCTTGTGGAAGTGTAAATAAACCTAGCACCCTAATTGCGTATTACACGATCAACCAATCACAATCTGATTAATTTTGAAACAGATTGCTAATCCAATACTTCATAAGTTCGAAAAAAAAAACAACGTAAATAACGCAATGAATGTTTTTGAACTGTCAAAAAGAAACAAAGTAGTCTTAATCATTTACGAAAATGTGTTACTTACAGAATTAGATAGCTGGTTCAGGTTAAATTCTTATGCAATCATTAAAGGAGATTAGTAACATATTTATCTGTATTTAGAACAGAACTTACATATCCGTATATTAATATATATTTTTATTTTATAGTATGTAGAAGGAGATACGAGTACAAAACACTGTATTTTAATTATATGTATGGTTTAAAAACGTTTTAAAAGCCCTTTTCACGAACTCGATATAGTTTTGTATAATTTAGAAGAATTTTTATTTTTGTAAATGTGAGACCATGGAGCCGTTTATTAAGTTATTAAGATGTATGTTAACTTGAAAGAGCATGGCAGTTGAGGATATGCCATGCTCACTTAAATGTCTCGCTGATGGTGGCGAGTGTGTTGGATCATTCGGTTCGGTGCTGATCCACGCGTCATGTTCGTGAACGGGCGCCGTCAGTTGAAACTGATCATCTCTTATCTGCCAGGGCTTATTTTTAATCTTATATTTTCGATTGCTTTTGATTATTTTTTGTACATTGTTCTCAAATACAAAAGCAACAAGAATGATGTACCCAGGATTTTGTAATATCTTTATTTAAAAGAGGGTCCTTGGAGTTTCTTGCCCGTTCTTCTCCATAGAGATCTACGTTTTGGAATGGGCAGTTAGCTTCAACTTTCTGACTAACTGACCGACTCTTTGACAATTCAAAAGTGCCTGTAAATGGTTTCATTGAAATAATGCTTTGAGTTTGATAGGTATTTCTGAGATACAGTGTTTTGGGTTGACACGTCAGCGCTCAGTACCTTTACATAACCAGTACTTCTGGTACCGGTTGACACCCTTTGGGTGCGAAACTCTAAAAAGAAGAAAATTCAACTTGGACCAACCTTCTTATTACATGATCAGTAGACAAAACTTTTTTGACTTCTGTCACATTACTCAAATATCCATTTAAGAACGGCGACAACAAGTCCAAGCAATGCATCCACTTCTGTGGTCTATCTCCCTCATTAGGATTGAATGCCATTCTTCTATAAAACGTTTCCAAATTCGTCTTTTTCTTCTGTTTTTTCGACCGTGCCAGGCCCGTTACGGTCTCGTCTACCTTCTCTGGGGATGCCACATACTTATCGAATATCGCTGTAGTTTTTAACTCCGGCCGTTTGTAACTGTCATGTAATTTTCTCTCGTCGTCAGCGCTTATTGGAATAATTGGCTTATTAGAATTATCTACGTAATCATATATTTCTTGGTAGTGGTCAGATTCTTCCGGTGCCTTGTCCCCTAGTCCTTTTATTTCCTCAAATATTTGACGTTTAAGATGTTTTATCCTTGATTCTATGGGCTCAATTTCATCTGTAGATACTGTGGTGAAGTGGTTGAGGATAGCTGAAATTTTAGAAAGAATAAAATTAAATTCGGAATTCGTGACTGCGTCGTTGCATTGGTCCAGTGGACTGGGTTAAAGTCAAAGTCAAAGTCAAATAATTTATTTCAAATAGGCCCATGTATGGCACTTCTGAATTGATTCTAGTCGCCCCTTCCAAAAGGTAGTTTTCGTATGGAGAAGAATGGGCAAGAAACTCCACCGTTACTCTTTTAAAATGTTTTACAATAGTTTGTATAAGTACGTTTATTAGTTAAATAATTATATGTGAAGACGATGCACCTAGAATAATTACTATACTACATTAGGTAAAAAGAATTAAACATGAAGCAACGACAGATAATTTAATTATGTGATAGATACATGGTGCTCACAGACACACATGGTCACATACACACATGGTGCGTTAGATTCCCGGGTCGGACAAAGTGAACGCTTTTCCTACGCCCGTCCTTTTGATGCACCTTGCAGGTCGCATCTTAAAAACCTCCTTAAATCCCCCCCCCCATTCAACTGACTTCTATTCCTACTCCTTCACTGTGCACGCGGTTCGGTTGTGGAATTCACTTCCGCCTGACATTAGGGACTGTCGTACTGTTGAATCATTTAAACGAAGAGTAAGAGAACACTATCTTTCCACTTCGTCATAGTTGCATAGTTATTTTAAATCACATTATAATTATATATATTGTAGTGATATTTATTTTAGAAGTATGTATGTAAGTATATTCTTATATTGTAAGTAGTTTGTGTAAATAGTAAATTGTAATTTTTTTTTTCTTCTTTGATTTATGTTTTTGTTTTATCTTCTACGGTTACACACGTTGTCTACATTTCATTTTTTATAATTTTCTGTCGCAGGTATGCTGGAAGAGATTTCTGTAGAAATAAGCATTGCCTTTGTACGTATTTTTCTGTTCCTTTCTTCTTGTCTGTTTATATGTGTGTGCATAAATGGTTAAATAAATAAAGTGTTATTGGGTTTTTCCATCTCGAATTTCTCAGTAACAGCCCCGAGTCTGGATTTGTGCCCGATTGATGACAATCTGGCACTGGGCCGGCGTGGTGGGTTACAGCCTACTTCCTCTCACAGAGAGGAAGTCTGTCCCAGCAGTGGGAACATTATCCTATATTATTAAACGAGCAATATTTGTAATCACGTTCTCGAAAACGGCTCTAACGATTTCGATGAAGTTGCAGAAGTTGTTGTTGAAGTTTGTTGTTTTTTGCCCCCATAAACACCATGGGGGCGAAAAATAGATCTTGGTCTCATATCTGGGAACATTCGTTTTCTCTGTATTTTCACCCGAGCAGAGCTCGATCGCCCAAAGTTTATATCAAGATGGCTACCTTAAAATAATGATATGGCAGCATGGAATTAGTATGAACTTTCTTGTATCAAATGAGAATTCTCTATTTCCACCAGAGCAGAGCTCGGTCGCCCAGGTACTACGCTTAATATCATGTCAAAAGACTCGCTCCTAATTACATGGGACTTAAACATAACTGGCGAAATGTGGGTGTACTATAGATACGTACACCTCTGCCTAACCCTTCGGGGATTACTGGCGTAATGTAATGTTATGATACATTCGTAATATTACCTATATTAAGCTAGTTAATTGATTCAGGCGTGACCTTGCGGAAATCCATTATAAAATGCAATAGAAGTGGATATATTTAGTAATCTGTTCCGCTTAGCTATTTTGCATTATTTAGCACTGAGTGCAGACTGAGTGCTTGGTGTGGCAACACGCCGTGTTCGAGTTCGCGACAGGTCAATCGGCATCCTGAGGATGCCTCGTTGAGAGGTGAACCACGTGTCGATTTCTTTCAGGGTTTTTTTAAGACTCTTTAGAAATAGCTAAGCGGAACAGGTTACTAAATATATCCACTTCTATTGCATTCTACATTAAGTTGCCAGAAAGGAAAGGCAAAGTTGTAAAGTGAATCCTCACCTCGCGAGCGAAATTTACAAAGAAAATAAAGAAAGAAAAACCGGCCTAGTGCATGTCGGACTACGCTCAATGAAGGGTTCCTTAGTTGAGATGAATTTATTTATCCCAAGAACAAACTTAACATTGTAGTTGAAAAACATGTTCTCCCATACATTCCAACTACAAATGTAAGTTTGTACGCACAATATTGAGAGATTCACCATGTCTTTTTAAGACCATAGATTTTTTTTTTTTGATTTTCCTGTTATCTTTGAGTAAAGAGCCATACTATGTATTTTTTTTTTTTCAAAATTTTAGGACTAGTAGTTTCAGAGATAAGGGCCCCCGTCAATTTTCATCGAATTGTGATATGAATAAATTTAAAAACTAATGGACTGATTTTAATTTTTTTTTCAACGATTAAATGCTATATTATCACTGAATTTTCCAACATAGATGGGACAAAGCCCGGCAGATCATGATCCCTTCCACCGAATCCATCCTCGACCTCCTTCCTTTCTTTCTTTCCTTCCTTCTTTGAACGATTAAAAACAAAAATTGAATTTTTATGTTATTATTTTTTATCGTGTTTTTTATGAATCAAGTGGTCTGCAATAAAGATTTTTATTATTTATTATTATACTCACATATAATCAAAAAGAGTAAGAAAACACTTTTCATTGTATATAACTTCACTTTCCAAGACAATTAATAATAATTACAAAAAAAAAAAACTTAAAGAAATTAAGATCATCTACATAGAATCTATAGGTACTTCTTTACTAATAATTGGAATAAAAGAAAGTTTGAAGTACAAAATCTATATGAAAAACGTAGATAATGAATAATTCGATAAGTTTTTTAAATTAAAAAAGAAATCCAATTGTTTTAATGTTAACATTTCAAAACATGATGATTAAATTATTCCAAGCGTTTGTTAATAAAACGTCATTAAAGTTTTTTATACCTTATGCTTTCTTCAAATTTATGATTAGGTAGGTTATTTAATAATCATAAGTTATCTCAGTAATCATAAGTTATCAGTATTTATTCTTTAAATCTGTGACACAGATTTAGAGAGTAAATTAAATGGGATGCATCTATTTAATTGAACCTCAAATAATTCCCGGTTTGCTTTCATAACTATATTATTGAACACTAAATTATAATGAATGCAACTCATTTTGTGAACCTCAATAATTCATATTTGGGGTATTAAAAATACTAAAAAGCCAAGTAATGGCTTGTGCAGACCAGCGCGATATCGTGAACACACTACAGGCAGCGCGACCCTTATAGCGCCCGCGATATCGCTCTGGTCTGCACGAGCCTTAAACGCAACCGACTTAGATTAGCGTTCACCGGCTGCTACCGCTTCGCTCGCTTGGCTTGCGCGGTTCTAATCAAACAATCCATTTAGCCGGGGTGCCCTAGCTTAGTCACTGCGACCAATTCGGCTCGAAGGTGGTTGGTCACAGTTCCCCCCTTTTTTTTTTTTTTTTTTTTTTTTGTCGCTGAGAAATGCATTACGCATCCCCGCTCGTGGGGGACGAGTCGGGGTATGTGGGACTCCCTGTCACTAATGACAGTATACCCACTAAAACTCAGCGGTGTTCCCACATCGCCGTGATGGGAGGGTCATGGGAAACCGGCTCAGCCTTGACTTCCACAGCCTTCCCGGCGCATGCCTGCCTAACTGGCCGGCCCCACATGCCCCCCAGGCTGAGGGGCTACGGGAATGGCCGGGAACACCTGGCCATTCCCGTCCGGCACTGGTGGAAGCCTGTGCAATACAGGCAAGGGTGCCCCCGCACCCGTTGCCTGCTGGCCTCCACCTGGGAGGAGTCGGAGATGACTTTCGAACTGACGTCTTCTTCGACCCCTCCTCCGCCTTCGGAGCGGCGCCGCGGCAGGATCGTCCTCCCGCGTGCGCTCCGCCGTCTCCTTCTGGGACATGACGTGTTCGCAGAAGGAGGCGACTGCCGCCCAGGACCTCTCATCCCTCAGCATGGCGTTAACCAAGCCGGGGAGTGAGAGGTCCGGTCCGATCACCGCGATGAGATTGCGGCGCGGCTCGGACCACGATGGGCACACCTCAAGGGTGTGCTGCGCCGCATCCTCCGCCGCGCCACAGTGGTGGCACGACGGCGTCTCCTCCCGTCCAATTCGGTGCAGGTAAGATCCGAAACAACCATGTCCGGACAGCACCTGCACCAAACGGAAAGAGAGGAATCCATGCGACCGCTCGAGCCACTCTCGCAGGACCGGCCCAATTGCGTCGAGAACTCGGCGGCCGAAGACTGCGGCGGCAAGGTCCTCCGTCCAATGGACGACGATGGCGTCCCTCGCCTCCCGCCGAACGGCCTCCCGCTCTTCCGGGAGTGGGCGTTCTCCTCTCGCCCTCCGTCCCGCCGTCCATTCATATACTCTGGCGAGCACCCATGCCTCGAGTTCCCAAGGAGGGGTGCCGGCCAGAGCACATGCCGCCGCAAAGCTCACCGTGCGGTGGGCCCGCGCCACCCGCTGGGCTATGGCCCTTTGGGGTGCCCTCAAGGTTTGGGGTGCCCTCAAGGTCACAGTTCCACCCTTTTTTTTTTTTTTTTTTTTGTCGCTGAGAAATGCATTACGCATCCCCGCTCGTGGGGGACGAGTCGGGGTATGTGGGACTCCCTGTCACTAATGACAGTATACCCACTAAAACTCAGCGGTGTTCCCACATCGCCGTGATGGGAGGGTCATGGGAAACCGGCTCAGCCTTGACTTCCACAGCCTTCCCGGCGCATGCCCGCCTAACTGGCCGGCCCCACATGCCCCCCAGGCTGAGGGGCTACGGGAATGGCCGGGAACACCTGGCCATTCCCGTCCGGCACTGGTGGAAGCCTGTGCAATACAGGCAAGGGTGCCCCCGCACCCGTTGCCTGCTGGCCTCCACCTGGGAGGAGTCGGAGATGACTTTCGAACTGACGTCTTCTTCGACCCCTCCTCCGCCTTCGGAGCGGCGCCGCGGCAGGATCGTCCTCCCGCGTGCGCTCCGCCGCCTCCTTCTGGGACATGACGTGTTCGCAGAAGGAGGCGACTGCCGCCCAGGACCTCTCATCCCTCAGCATGGCGTTAACCAAGCCGGGGAGTGAGAGGTCCGGTCCGATCACCGCGATGAGATTGCGGCGCGGCTCGGACCACGATGGGCACACCTCGAGGGTGTGCTGCGCCGCATCCTCCGCCGCGCCACAGTGGTGGCACGACGGCGTCTCCTCCCGTCCAATTCGGTGCAGGTAAGATCCGAAACAACCATGTCCGGACAGCACCTGCACCAAACGGAAAGAGAGGAATCCATGCGACCGCTCGAGCCACTCTCGCAGGACCGGCCCAATTGCGTCGAGAACTCGGCGGCCGAAGACTGCGGCGGCAAGGTCCTCCGTCCAATGGACGACGATGGCGTCCCTCGCCTCCCGCCGAACGGCCTCCCGCTCTTCCGGGAGTGGGCGTTCTCCTCTCGCCCTCCGTCCCGCCGTCCATTCATATACTCTGGCGAGCACCCATGCCTCGAGTTCCCAAGGAGGGGTGCCGGCCAGAGCACATGCCGCCGCAAAGCTCACCGTGCGGTGGGCCCGCGCCACCCGCTGGGCTATGGCCCTTTGGGGTGCCCTCAAGGCGGCGGCGTTCTCCCTTCTTTGGAGTGATTGCTCCCAAATCGGGGCCCCGTAGAGGGCCATGCTCCTCAAGATGCCAGCGTAAAGTTGCCGGCATCGCGCGCTTGGCCCCCCCAAGTTGGGAAGCAACCACGAGAGCGCGCCCGCCGCCTTCAGCAGGCGCGACGACAGCCCACTAAAATGTGGGCCGAAGCGCCACCTGCTGTCAAGTACCAGGCCCAGATATTTCATCTGGGCCTTCACCTCAATTCTGACGCCCTCCACGAAAATGTGGGCGTCAGGTGGCTGGCGCTGCCGCGGGCCGTGGAAGAACACGGCCTCGGTCTTGTGCAGCGCCACCGTTAAACCTAGGCGGCGGATCCTCCCCGCGACCAAGGATCCGCCCGCCGAGGCCAAGTCGGCCGCCTCCCTGAAGCTCCCCCCCCGGGCGGTGAGGAGAGTGTCATCCGCATAGCAGATGACACTCGTGCCCCGGAGGAGAGTTCCCCGCAGGAGCCAATCATAGCCGACGTTCCAGAGGAGAGGTCCTAAGACTGACCCCTGTGGAACGCCGGCCCCAACGGCGTACCGCCGGACTTGGCCACTCCTATTTACCAGGAGGATCGCTCGATCCTCCAGGTAGTCGGCCAGCAGCCTGCGCATGTATTGAGGCACTCCGTGGAATCGGAGCGCCTCTAGGATGGTGGAGTGGGGAACGGAGTTGAAGGCATTGGCTATGTCGAATGACACGGCCAACAATCCGTCCCCCGCTTCCATCGCCTCCTTTACCTGGCCCTTAAGGCAGGCCAGCGCGTCCACCGTGGAACGCTCAGCCCGAAAACCGAACTGAGCGCCCGACAAATCTGGCCCGATACTCCGCAGGTGGAGCTTCAGGCGGGCAGCGATTATCCCCTCGAACATTTTGCTGACCTCATCGAGCAGAACGATGGGCCGGTATGCCGAGGGGGAATCTGCTGGGCGGCCCTCCTTGCGAAGGAGGCACAACTGCCCCTCCTTCCACGGTTTCGGGAACCTTCCAGACGCAAGGCATGCGCTGAACAGGTCCCGAAACCTCTCCTTCATTTGAGTGGCAGCGATCGCCACCACTCTTGCCGGAACACCGTCGGGGCCCGGAGCCGTCTTCTTGGCGCGGATATGGAGGATCGACGCGTCAAGTTCCGACTCCGTGACATGAGGGGCCTCCCCTTCTTCCTCAGCTGGCGGAGCTATCCCCCGCGGTGGGTCCATCACTGGTGGGGTGAAGTTGTCCCCGCATGGAAAAAGGGACTGAACCACCCCATCCAGAAATGAGGGCTCCAGGGTCTCAGCCACCGGGGGACCAAAGGGGCGCAGTTTGTTGCGCGCCGCCTTATATGGTCTCCCGAAGGGGTCGTTGTCGAGACCCTCCAGCAGCTCCGCTCTCGCCGAGTCTCTGGCAGCGGTAATGGCCCGGTCGAGGACCATTTTTGCCTCCATGTAAGCCTCATAGAGGTGGTCCTCGTTGGCCTGGTCCCGTCGACGCCGCCGCCGACTCCGCGTGTAGGCCCTCCTTGCCTCCACACACGCTGCTCGAAGCCCCGCCAGCTCCGCCGACCACCAGTACACGGCGCGTCTGGGTAGTGGTCGGCGAGACCGAGGCATACTGGAGTTGCATACCTCGGTCAGAGACTCCCTCAGGTGCCCCGCCACAGTGTTCACGTCCAGACCGGCAGAAGGCGGCGAAAGCCAGTCCTGGACGAACGCCGCCTCCGTCGCTGCCTCCCTGTCCAGGCGGGCGAGAGCCCACCGTGGGAACGGTGATCGCTCCGAGAGGGGCCGCGTCTCTCCGGGTTCACTGGTGGAGATGTCGAACCGCACGTAGCGGTGGTCCGACATAGTCTCCACCATGTCCACTCGCCAGTTCAACACGCGCGCGGCCAACGCAGAGGTGGCGAAAGTGACATCCACTATTGAGCCACCCTGCCGCCGCACGCATGTCTGGACGCTTCCTCTGTTCAAGAGGGAGAGTCCAGAGGAGGCTGCCCACATCTCCACTGCCCGCCCCCGCGCGTCCGTGGCCCGGTTGCCCCAGGTCACCGACTTGGCATTCAGGTCACCCAGTACGGAGACCTGGCGCGGCGCCGCCCTGCTGACCACGGCAGCCAGGACTCCGAGATAGTTCTCGAAATCCTGAAGAGGGCGGTTTGGGGAGAAATAGACGCCCACAAGAGCTAAGTCTCCCCACGCGGCGGCCACGTATCCCGGTCCCTTCTCTAATAGCGAGAGGGGAGGGGAGTCTGTGGAAGACCGCGCCGCTAGTGCCACCGAGTCGTCCTCGTCACCCAGCCAGCTGCCGGGAATTGAGTAGGGCTCGGCGACCACCGCTACGTTCACCAACCACTCGGCCATGACCTGCACCAACAGGTCCTGGGCCGCTCTGCAGTGGTTGGTATTCGCCTGGAGGATGCCGTAGTCGGAAACCATTATTCCGACATCGCACCCGTTTCCTCAGCTATCGCCGCTGGAGTTACAGCGGCGACGACAACGGCGGCGGCGGCGGTAGCAACAGGGCGAACCCGCGCCGGCACTATGCCCTTCTTCACGGGGGGCTTACAGCTCCTGCCCGACATCCTATGGTCCGCGGGGCGGCCGCTGGCGGCACACGCCGCGCAGTGTGCCGCGGTGGCGGCGCGGCAAGCGGCGCTCTTGTGTCCCTCCTGCCCACATTGGTAGCACGTGTCTCCCCAGTCGAACTTGGAGGGACACGTGGCTCGGGTGTGGCCGAACGCGAAGCACTTGAAGCAGCGAACAGGCTGTTCTTCAAGTGGCCGGACCACGGTCGAGCTGAACCCCACAAGCAGCCGTCCCTTGTTCGCAGCAAGGACGGCCCCAGCCGCGGCGACCGGGCAATCAACGCGGATGACGCCCATGCCGCGGCGGCCGGACCTGATGGCTCCACCCTTCACCGCACCAGCGTCGCAGCCTCCAGCCGCCGCGATGGCTGCCACCACATCCTCTTTGGTGACCGAATCATCCAGATCGGCCACCTCCAAAGCTGCGGTCTTAACGGGCCTGACGACCGTTGCCGCATCCGCGATGACCTCTTGCAACTTTGTTGCGAAGAGGTCCGCATTTGTGCCGCGCTGTTCCCCCGAAAACTCGAAAATTCGAGCCCCGGTTAGGGTTGGGCGGCACGTGATGTTGCTGATCCCCAGCCGGGAGGGATCAGCATTGGTACGAGCCCGTCTTAGGACGGACTCATACGTCTCGCCCCGCTTCGCGGCCTCCGGGGTGACGGTCACGACGACAGCCGCGGTTTTGGGGGGGACCAGCTTTCTCCCGCGGGCTGGAGCCTTTTTGGCTGCAGGACCAGTCGCAGCAGGCTTGGGGGCCGACTTTTGTCCCTTTTTCCCCTTTTTCCCCTTTCCTCTCTTGGCCACTTTCGTCCACGGCTGGTTAGACGGGGTGGTGGAGGGAAGAAGGGCGTCTTCCTCCTGCGAGTTCTGGGGAGCCGCTGCTGCTGGAGCGGCAGACGACCCAGACGCTCCCTCCGCGCTTGTGGTGGGGGTATGAGGAGCCGCCTTGGTCTTCTTCCCCTTGCCTTTGCCCTTTGTTACCGAGCCTGCTAGAGGCGCAGGTTCTGGCTCCCTCGGCGGTGGGCTCTTGTCTGCCGCTAGCGGCGGGCGGAGCCGCCTTTCCGGCAAGAGCCGGTCCTCGATGCCTGCGAAGCAGGCTCTGATGAATGCCCTCTCTTCCATGACAACCCCGCGAATTGTTGCCTCAAGGCTGGCAGAGGAGGAGGACGAGGAGCCTCCCACCACCGGACCTGGGGCAGATTGGGAAGGCAAGGCCGTGGCCTCAGCCAGCTTCTGGTGTAGCTGGCTGACCTCCGCCTGCAGGCGATCCACCTTGGCCTGCAGCTGCCGTGTCTCGTCCGTGGCCGTCCG
This sequence comes from Omphaloscelis lunosa, assembly GCA_916610215.1. Taxonomy (NCBI): domain Eukaryota; kingdom Metazoa; phylum Arthropoda; class Insecta; order Lepidoptera; family Noctuidae; genus Omphaloscelis; species Omphaloscelis lunosa. The sequence goes on from OU744270.1 coordinate 9,090,641, forward strand.
CTTCACCAGCTCCATAATGATGCCGTGCATGCTGGCGGCCCGGCATTTGAGGGCCTTCTGAAAGGTCCCCTTCAAATTTGAGGACTTTGAGGCGACCACCAGGATCTCCTCCTTGTCCTCTTGCGCCATGCGCTCCAGTTCTGCCAGGGAGTGGTCGGCATACAGTACACTGGATGCACCATAGCCAGCCCTCGCCCTGGCAACTTGCGCCTGCTGCTCCTTGGCAGCGACCCTCTCCTCCAGGTCCAATTGGATTTGCCTCCTTCTTGCCAGACTAAGCTGGCGCTCGGCGTCCACCAAGCCCACATCGTGGGTCGAAGCCGCAGAAGAGGTCGTAGCCTTTTTAGACTTCGACTTCTTCTTCGCCCTACCTCCGGTCGACTCCGAGGAGCCCTCGGACCTCTTCCGCCTGAAGCGGCTGCCTTCGGCCGCCGACGTGTCCATATTGGAGTCGTCGGAGTCCGACAACTCGTTTGGCCTGCTGAAAAAGCTGGCCGCAGATGGTGCGCGGTCAGCTTCCGACGCCGAAGCGCCGCCGGCGTGGCCCTGAGAAGGGCCGTTGGGTTGGCCCTGAGAAGGGCCGTTGGGTTGGCCCTGAGAAGGGCCGTTGGTTTGGCCCTGAGAAGGGCCGTTGGGTTGGCCCTGAGAAGGGCCGTTTGAATCGCCCTGGGAGGAGCGTTTAATAAAACGTCCAGCGGCGTCACGCATTGGCTTGTCCATCTTATTCGCAGACGTCCGCATTAAAATCTACGAATCACAGCGCACTTTAGCCGCCGGTCTGCCACTCCGTTACGGTGGTCAGACACGGCGTTGCCCGGGGGAAACTGCGAGGAAGTATGCACTGTGGGGGATCCCCCTCACAGTTCCACCCTAACCTAACCCGCCAACTTAGTTACTGTGAGAAAAGGCCAGAAAGTTAAAAAGAGGCTCAATTATTAATTTATTATTTTTATTTATTATTACATATGTGAGCAAAAAGTTTTTAGGGGTCAATTTTTTGACGCGCTGTTAAATATTACCCTTATTTTAATTAAACAATACCAATGCAAGTAAATCCAGGGTAAAACACAGTATGAGAGAGATTGTATTTTTTTTTTGCTGATGTAGATTAAGAAATTATCTAAAAAGAAATGGACTCAACATTATTCCCTGGGAGATACCTGCAGGAATAGTACTCTGTTTTTTTTCCTGCAGCTCTATTCAAATTAATGTTGCACAAAGTTACCTTTTAACTCATCTAATATAAAACTAATAACTAGATTGGCACAGTATTCCTGATGACGTGGTGGCTTTTTACAATGTTCAACAGAATCAAACGCCTTAAGACTAAATCGACAGCTAATTTCCAATTTAAATTAAATTCATTTTGATGGTACTTCTACGGATTTTTTAAATGAGAAGTTGCTATCAACAGTAAGGGGTGTGGCACATTAGATTCGGCAGAATTAGTTGAATAACACAGCCGACCCGAAGCAATTACTACATAGTCGCGTTTAATTCGGCTGGTTTCATCAGTAAACTCCATTCATCATTTACCCTCGCTGAATCATGTTTGGGTCGGCTCGGCATAATTCGAGCTAAGCCAAGCGAGTATTACTGAACTTACATCTACCTATTTACATATTTGATTTTGCCGCCCGGCTGTACCCAGTCATGCCAATCCGAACAAGTGTGTACTGGAGAGATTTCATCCTGTTTGGTTTACCCATGCAACCTCCGCGAGTATTTTATATGTTGATGGCAAGTATAATGGGATAAACATAAATAACATTACATAATCGGCCTATAACGTTCCCACTGCTAGGACACACGGCTCCTCTCTGTGAGTGAAAGTACCACCATGCGGGCCAAGTTGGTGGATTTTACATGTCTCTTCGGTTCTAGGACATGCCAATATGTATTCAACCCACCCGACTGATTACGGTCACAGTGGCTAACCTCAACGAAGACTAGCCAGGTACGTAGGAGATATAAGATAAGAGTGTGCTCAAACACAGGAGCACTCTCTGTTCCTTCACTCTCATAGTCGCTTGGACGACAATCCGAATCACCCGGAGAGAGATCAGCTGCAGGCCCAACGGCTTTACGTGCTTTCCGAGCGACGGGGGTGTCACACCACCAACTTCCAAACTCCGAGCTGTTCCTGAGAAATTCGTAATGGAAAATAACAATGACACTTTGCCGGACCTGGGAATTGAACCCAGGACCCCACGCTCAGCAGTAGCGCTTGCTACCATGAGACTAACGGGGTAATCAATAAGTGTGCTACAGACAATATAAATCATTTCATTATCACAATCAGGCCGCCCCGACCCTTGCTCGAGCCGTAAATTCGTCCCCAAATAATCTTAATCCGGTCCAGCCTGTCCATTGCTGTCCTCCCCAGCGACGCCCTAAGCCGAGGTCCGTACCCCAAAGGGGGTGCCCTTAACATGTAGTTGCTTAATTTATAAGTTCTATGCCCTGGCTGGAGGCCTTAACTTATTGAGGCACCTACAGGAAAGCCGACAACCTCCTTTCTTTTTTGTTTCTGGGTGCAAAATCCTCATGGATGTCCTCCGCCAGAGTTGGGCGAAGGGATCTGTCAGACTCCTACTGACTAAAAACCACCCCGGTGTTCCCTTCCTACATTTGAACCGGGGATCATGAGATCTTTTGTGCGGCCTCCATGATCCCCAACTGGTGGCCGGCTAAGGTTGCAAAATTACGTAATTTTACGGAGAACGCTGGTAACATACGGGTATTTTACGGTCGTTTTAATAAGTTACGGCAAAATTACCGGTGACTAATGATGTTATTAATTTGTGCTGTCCTCTGCTCTGCCTCTGCACATAGATGATATTATTATAAATCCATGATATGGTATAATTCATTTCTTGAATTGTTGAAAATTAAGTTTTAGGGATTTTTAGTACGCATGAGTCGCACGAGTCCAGTTTTCTGTTTCTTTTTTTTAAGTTCCGCTTATATCTCTGGCAAGTTAAATTCAAATTCATTTATCCGTTAATAGTGAAGTAGTGACATACACATGATACAAACACACTCACTTCCGTATTTGTAGTGTTTTAGTGGGTGTGACTGTATGTGTACGTTTAATACGTTTTCACCGAAAATTACCATATTTTACCGTAAAATACCGTTTAATAACATTTTTTACCGTATTATACCAGGGTAATTTTACCGTTTTACATCACCAGTCCGCTTTTACTGGTCACCTCATGCTCGCGGGGGGAGTAAAGCCGACAAACTCCTAGGTTGACCTGCGAGATGCCATTTCACAAGAATAACCCAAAGTCTCTGAATAAGCATGGAAATTTTTACATAAGTAACTATGCATGTTAATGTTTATATAAAAACGCTTGAACGATTTTAATATATTTCTAATTCCTGAATGTTTTGATGTTAATCGTAGAAAAACTGGCCAAGTGTGTGTCGGATTAAGCAAAATGAAGGGTTCCGTAGTTGGGATGAATTTATCCCAAAAACAAACTTAACATTTTAGTTGAAAAATACGTTCTCCCATACATCGATATTCAAAGAAAGAAAGAAAGAAAAGAAAAAGTATTTATTGGGACTCGCACAGGACATTACAAATTAAACTAAAACACACTCATTAAAACATTATAAAAAATTAAAAAACAAATTAAAAAAAATATATAACAGAAAGTCCTGTACGAGGTCAAAAGGCTTCTATCTCAGCATTATGTTGCGACATTTAAAAAAACAAATGTCGCAGCGCTGGTATTCTGATATTCGTCACGGTCTATTCTCTAACTGTAAATATAAGATAGAAAAAAGCAAAAAAAAATAATAATGGTTCTGTGATAAATATTTGTTTTTTTTTCCTTTACATGTGCTATGAGACCTGGCTTTCTGCCAAATTTCATGATTCTAGGTCAACGGGAAGTGCCCTGTACGTTTTGATTTATATGCAAGTATCAAAATATGTCGCAAATATGGCCGTATTTTTATATTGACTAAGAAGCTTGATTTTTTTAGAGCTACATGGGACCATAGAACTAGCTATGTATTTAATATTAATTTCAACTTGATACTTCCACGCTTTCCTGAGAATAACAGTCTTGACAGACAGACAGACGGACGACGAAGTGATCCTATACGGGTTCAATTTTTTCCTTTTGAGGTATGGAACCCTAAAAATAGAATCGAGCTTGTGATTTTCATGCTAAAATTGAATAAATTTTACGTAACTGTGAAAATGTTTGAAATTTGTTTTCGTATTAAAAATATTTCTTTTATTCTATCATAAGTTTTTTAATTTTTTTTTAACAATATTGTAAAAAAAAAATGATTAAAAGTTACTTGGGATTAGTGATAATTTTTGGTAAGAATGTTTATTTTAGGATTGGTAAAAACGAAACCCTTACATAGGACGGACATGACGAAATTATTATTTCGTCATGTTCGTCCGTCCGAATGTTACGCAGCCATTTCGAACACGGTGTATTCTGTGCACCGCAAAAAATGGGATATACAGAAAAATTATGAAAAAATAAAAATTTGGTTGCTTCCATACGTCACCGAGGAACAATTTTTTTTTTCCAAATTAAACTTTGTTTTTACGGTTTTTTTTTAAGAATAACAATGAAATACTAACTTATTTTTAAGGTCAATAAATTCAATATTGTACATGTGTAAATATTCATTCCGATTATGGTACCTGCACTATGCGTGGTCCGAAACGCACTAGGCATTTTTTTTTTTTATTAAGAAAAAATCCACAATTAAATTTTGGTGAAGTGACATGTCAATAATATCCACCGACTGGTATTACTTTCAGCCGTGCAACACCGAGTATCAGCCGACGTACAACATAGGCTGGCACACAGAAAAGACAACATGAAAAGATTACAAGATATTCAGAACAGATCAGAAGCCCTGCAAGACCGGATCGAAAACTATGATTTGATAGTGACAGAGCCGTCAGACATAGCCCTAACAAAACCTGCTTTACGACAGCGTCATCACTATCACAGACATCGTTCAGGTGAGAAGCTATAATAAAGCGCTACAAGATTATTTTGACGCGTGGTCAAAATCGGAACTAACGGCACCTTAATGTTTTTTAGGGTTCCAAACCTCAAAAGGTAAAAATGAACCCTTATAGGATCACTTCGTTGTGCGTCTGACCGTCTGTCTGTGTGTCTGTCAGTCTGTCGAGACCCTTTTTCATCAATCAAGTTAAATTAATATTAAATACGTACGATCAAGTTGAAATTAATATTATCTATAGTCCCTTGGAGCTCTTAAAAAGTTAAGCTTCTTAGTCAATGCGATAAAAAATACGATCATGCGAGATCACTCTCTTGTCCATTTGTCCGTCTGTCCGTGTGCCACCACCGATTTTCTCAGGAAACGGTGGACCTAGTAAGTTGAAATTTATACCAGATACTGAAATCTATAGTTTCTATTAGGTGTATAAAAATCAAGGTCCTGAGTCAACACGAGAAAAGATATGGGCAAATTTAGATTTTCGCGAAAACTTGTATTTACCTTAATTTTCAATATTTTAATTTTTCGGAATTTTCCTTTTACTTGTGCTGTAAGACCTTGCTTTTTGCCAAATTTCGTTTTTTATAGGTTTTCGACCCAAAACCTACAGGGTAGTTCCGGTTGACCTAAATTTTTCAATACGTAAGTATTGAAAAATTTCGCGAAAATCTAAATTTGCCTATATCTTTTTACCAATAAAAATTATACCAATTTTATTTTGGCGGTATAATGGGTAGGTACGGAACCCTGGACGGGCGAGTCCGACTCACTCTTGACCGGTTTTTTTTAATACATTTTAAGTGACATTTCACAAAACAATTGCACAAATGTTTACCAACAGCGCCCCCCTGTCAACGTCATTCGAGCGCCAAAATATCCTTGTGGCAGTGTAAAGGGTCAAATAAAATTAGCTTCTAAAGTCGGTTTATTTTTTTCTTTGTAAAAAGATTTTATTTTCTTTTACTGTGTTTAGATTCCAATACCCATTACGTCTGCGGAGTTTCGCTAGCTACTTTTATTTGACCTAGTTTGTATTATTGTTTTTTTTTTGTACTAACATAACTTTGCAAGTGGTTCGACTCAGGGGATCGGCATCGTGTTACCCAGTAACTGGATTCTGGAGGTCAGACAGCTATCGCTCCATGTAAAGTACTGGTATTCAGCTGCATCTAACCGACTGGAAGCCTACCCCAACATAGTTGAAAAATAGCTAGGCAGATGTTGATGATGAGGTACCGTTTCTGAGGAAAAAGGTGGACTAATGTCGGAGCAGAAGAACATCAGCAGCCGCGGTACACCAACGAGGCATTTATTTATATATTTTTAGCTAAATAATTTTCTATGAAATTCTAGGAAAGGGCGCAAATGTAACTATTAAAAATGAGAACCCTCACATACCGCTTAAAGACGCGAATACCCTGCGAAAGAATTTTAATCTAACTGGTGAAACTCATAAAAGAATACCGGAAGATAAAGCTCTTACAACGGCAAATGACCTTAATGAGAATCGAGAGAGAGGACGAGAAAAAGTAGCAACTACGCAAATACCAGAACAACGTGTTACAACGTCACAAAAACCAGTTAATACGTACCAAAATGTGACGCCTGCAGTTTCGTTTTACAGGAGGCTAAACTATTTTAATGACCAAGAGAGAAATAAGCCTCAGAAATGGGTACATTGCTTGGACTTGGTATCGCCGCGCTTAAAGGGATATACAGATAAGAGTTCTCATGTGGAACTTGTCTCAAGCCGTCATAGTGACATCAAAAGGTTAGTCCGCTCAACTGTCGATTTGCCTTTAGAAGACGATGATAACAAAAATTGTATTGTATCTTGTTATTCAAGTTCAAATTATTTTATTTCACATGAAATATAAATTTTTTCTTAAATTTTTCATAATATATTTTAATAATATAATATAAATAAAATATAATATATTTTATATCTATATATATAAAAATGAATCCCTATTTCCCTTGGTCACGACATCACGCTAAAACGGCTGAACGGATTTGGATGAAATTTCGGATATGGATAGACCTTGACCCGGAGAAGGACATAGGATACTTTTTATCCCGATATTTTTACGGGATCGAGACTTATGCGGGTGAAACCGCGGGGCGCAGCTAGTAATATATATTTTTCGTAATATAATGAAAAAAATATTTTTTTCTCATGCCAAATCAGGCATGTCGGTTTCCTCACGATGTTTCCCTTCACCGTTTTTTGAAGCAATTGATTTTATATTATTTTCAGGTTAGCAGAATTACTATCCGTAGATGTCACAAATTATACTGAAGAAGAAATAATATCAGTTTTATACCAAATAAGTGACTTGGATCTCAGATTATTTAAGTGGGATTATACAGCGGTAACTGCGATTCTAAACGTTATTATAAGAGGTATGTAATTAAGTAATCGTCTGCCTGCCTCATTGGTATAGTGGTCGCAAGCGTAACTGCTGAGCATAAGGTCTTTTTTTTAAGTAGGGCATCTCGTAGTTGACCTCTGAGATCATGACTACTTAACCGGGCTTTCCTGTGGGTGCCTTAAGCTACTACACTTAAAACCTCCAGCCAGGGGTTATTCAACTATGCTAATTAAAACTAGGTGAACGCTCGCTAAGGGCACCCCCTGTGGTGTCGAACCTTGGCTTAGGGCGTCAACCGGTTCGATTCCCGGCTCGGTCAAACTGTTATTGTATTGAGATATCCAGCTGTGACAGACAGACGGACAGACAGACTGAGTCGCACCATAAGGGTTCCTTTTTACCATTTTGGTACGGAACACTAAAAACAGTGTTTTATTATTTTGCAGTGAAACTTAATAGTTGTTCAATAAAATAAAAATAAACTACACACATCAAAAGTGTCTAGGGATCAAGCATTTTTATGCGGATGTCTTGAGATTGAGATGTGGCTTTGTAATAAATTTATGATTATATAAATTTATATGGATCCTTTTTGGTGCATTTCATAATTTGAAACAGGAACTGTTAATCAAATTCGAGTAAAAGATGAAAATCAGCTGTCAATATTTTCCCTATAAAAACATACAACGCATTGAAGACATTATTAGTGCTACTGTTTCCCTACTACTGATTAAAACCAACGTTATTATGGAGCGGCGACGTCATTTAAGCAGGGAAGAAATGCTCAGAGCCGTGGGAATGATAGAAGCTGGTTCCCGGCAACGTACTGTGGCTTTAGCTCTGAATACAAGTCAGAGTGTTATCAGTCGACTTTGGACACGTTACCGAAGCACTGGTACCGTGGCTGAGCGCCATGGAGGACGGTATCGCTGCACCACACGGAGACAAGACCGATACATTCAAATCTTAACTCGAAGAGCTCCAACAATAACCGCCATGATGTTAGCCGTGAGGCTTCATCACTCTTCAGGGAACTTAATTAGCGACCAAACAGTCAGAAACCGCTTGCATGAAGTGAACCTTCATTCCCGAAGACCGCTACGGGTACCACCTATAGCAATGCACAATCGTAGGATTCGATATCAATGGGCTCTTGAACACAGAAATTGGGCAGAAGAACAATGGCGTTTCGTGTGCTTTTCTGATGAGTCTCGTTTTGGTATGAGACCGGATACAAGACGTATACGACACTGGAGAACCCCTGGACGCCAACAGCGATTAAAATCCTGCCAGGAAGTCCATCCTTATAGTGGTGGAACCATCATGGTATGGGCGGGTATTTGGATCGGCGGAAGAACTGAGTTGATTTGGATCAGAGGCAACCTCAACGCTCAAATTTATGCTGAGACAAGTGCAAATCGGTCCCTTATTTCAGTAATGCATGATAATGCACGACCGCACACCGCAAGAGTTGTAAGACAGACTCTCGCCGCAGCTAACATCAATGTCCTGCTCTGGCCTGCTCAGTCGCCAGACTTGAACCCGATTGAGCATGCATGGGATATGCTACAGAGAAGAGCTCTGCCGAATATGGAGGGTATCCAGTCGCAAGAAGACCTTTTTTTGTTGTTGCAACGAACATGGGCGGCCATTCCACAGCGTGATTTGGATGAACTCATTTTGAGTATGCCAAACCGATGTTCTTGTGTTGTTAGTGTTCGCGGTAGAAACACGGATTATTAATTGTTTAAGTTACCCAATAAAATTTTAAAGAAAACTGTTATTTCAGTCTTTTTTTCGAACTTTAATGTTAGTGGTTCAAATGTCAAAAATCCCTTTATTAGGAAAATGGCAAATTTCTTTATTAATGCAAAGGTGACTTGGTTTATCGTTACTGTGACAAACGAAAACACTTTATTTGATGAATCCTTAAAGAAAATTTTAATTAATATCAATCAGGAGAAAAGTTATTGCAAAAATATATGTTGATCCCTAGACACTTTTGATGTGTGTATATTAAGTAAAAAAATTAAATACAAAAAAACAAAAAAAAATGTTCCAAGAAAAATAAAAAAGAAAGAGCAAGAGAAATTTCCAATACCGGGATCCCGGAATCCCGGTATTGGAAATTTTCCATCCGGTATTAATACCGGCATCGATAAAATCCGGTATTCGAAACCCCTACTATCAGCCATATTTTAACTACTGTGGGTACTGTTGTTTATTGCGCAATAGAAAAATCGTTTGCAGTTCAGATCAAATTATAGTTTACTATCAAATTAATCACACTAGTAATTCACACACTGTAGGTACACGACACAACTATACGGAGCGCGCGACAGTTTCTAAACATATTCACTGCTTGACGCCACCGCCAAAACACCATTTAAGACACCTTTCATTCTATAAAAAAATTAAAAAAAAAAGCAAAGGTTTTACAGTGAAAAATAAATTTAATTTCGGAAGGCGGTGTCTTTGGTTTTGATTTTTCGTATTTTGCCACCAACTTCCGAAATTAAATTTATTTTTCACTTTGTAGTGTTTTTTTTTTTTTAAATCGATTGTTTCTTTTTGTAAAAAGTTTTTAATTTTCACTTTTTAGTTGTGGTACCTACCCCACACAAATTCGAATAACACTATCTGCTATGTAAATACCAGTGACAGGAACTTAACATAATTATCTTCCACATACTTCGACCCCTTTCATAGGATGGCCTCGTTCAAGGTCGAAACCTCATTGATGTAATGTGTTCTGTACACGGTACACACAGTTTTGAAAATAAATTACTATTAAGTATTACTATACTAAATGAGAAAAAATACTTATGAGGCTACCTCAAAAAATATCCAACCAAAGTTAATAAAATTTATATGGGACTACCTCGAGAGCATACCCCGTTCAAACAAAATTAATTTTCAAAATCGGTCCACAATTTATGGAGAAATCGGTGGACATACATAAAGAAAAAAAAAACATACAAACACAGAACCTCCTCATTTTTGAAAGTCGGATAAAAAGTTGGCAATGTCGCAAATTAGCTGTCAAATATTTACTTGTTTTCATTAATTTGGCAATATTACTTTACAGAAATATGAAATATCGCTAACTTGTGAACTAGAATATTAATAATGAATTGCAATTGTAGCACTGAATTTGATGTTGTAACTGATTTGGGTGTAAAAAGGGCATTTGGAATATTTCCAAATACTTTTTTTTACTTCTTAAACTAAATATTCGGTGTTGTGATTATGAATCAATTCAATTCAAATTCAAAATATTTTATTTCACATAAACCTACATGGGCACTTATGAAACGTCAAAAGCTAGGTGCACAGTTCCAATTGGTCGTTTCCTATGGAGAAGAGCTGGCAAGAAACTCCACGGTTACTCTTTTAAAAATAATTGGCTTTTACAATACTTTCAAATAACAGTGTGACTAGGTATGGGAAGACAGTGTAGGTCATTCAATAAGTACCAGGTACTTAACAAAATAGAAAATTATCAACAGATCTACAGTCCACTAAGCCTACAGCGTTCTCACATGCACAAAATAGAAAATAATCTATACAAAAGATAAATAAATTAATAAAATAAAAACCTATTTTAATTAAACGCAATTACATGATTGCTATTACAACTGTAATAAATCTGAATAATTATTATGTCCACAAAAGCCACTAATAAAGAGTTGAAATTAAATCTTAGGTATATAATGTCAAATAATAGGATGAATACGTCAAGGACGAATGTAAAAAAAAAATATACATAGTAATTTGGGAGCAGTGAATAGACTCTTACATAAATAAGCCGCTAATGAGATACCAGCGAAGCCACATGTGCAGAAGGAGTTATTGCCAAACTTTCTTGTTTTCAACGTAGTCTTTCATTCAAACAAGGTTCTCAAACTTATTTCATCTACCGCCTACTTTAAAAATCAATTATTTTTCAGCGCCCCCAATTCTTTTTTTACTTTACCACATCTTAAAAACCACAATGACATTCATAATTTTAATTATATTAATTATAGTGCTATATTCGCAGCACGCGTAGCATGACGCTTTCTATGTCTACGAAGAATAGACATAGCTCTTTCTATACAAATTGACATTTCGTCTCTTCATTTTTGACATCGCACCGTAGAAATCATTCTACAATCTGTCATTTTGTCTTCCGCTTCTAACGATCTTTGTCTAGGTCCTTTTACATGTAGACTATTTCAGAAGAAAGTTTTCTATCCAAACTGTCAAAATCACTAAGTAGTGTAGACAAAATTTGATTTTGTAATCGCCATGCTAAAGACGGTAGAAAACTTTTTACTCGACGGCCACAAAGTATATACGGTTATCTACAAAATCATGAAACACTTGCGTTTTGAACGCAAAACTGTGATAAGTAATAATTATCATAATTAAAATTCACACCAAAACCTCGAATTCATGTACAAAAATAGTACTGTATCTTTTTTTTCTTTTGCTTATATCTCGAAAATGGTGTGTCTAATCGCAAAAATAATGAAAATTTCGACCCCCTTTAAAAAACCCACAAACCCCTAAGACTGAACATGTAGGTAATAATTTTTCTTATTTTCCATACAAAAAGTGAAAAATTCCATATAAAATACGTCGAGCCTTCGCGTCTCCGGCTCTAAAAAACGAGTACCACGTGGACTCGCGATTGTCAAATACGATTTAAGTTGTGTCAAAATTGTATTTAAATTTAGGGATTTTTTGTTGCAGAATAGTTTTAAGATTTTCATAGCCAAAATTAAAGGGGTTTTAGTGATAATTTAGATAGTTTAGTTCGGTGTACAAGAGAATCGGCACCATAACCAAGGAAATGGTTAAATCCAATATTACTGTAATATGATTTCTTCCAAAATACGATACTTCGACACTCTTAAGTCAAAGTCAAAGTCAAAACATTTATTTCAAATAGGCCCATGTATGGTACTTTTGAACGTCAAAATTTACAGAATAATATAATTGATTCTAGTCGCCCCTTCCAAAATGTAGTTTTCGTATGGAGAAGAATGGGCAAGAAACTCCACCGTTACTCTTTTAATATCAATAAAAATTGAGAACTGAACAAAGAAAAAAAAATCCTATGACAAAACAAACAATTCTGAGTCGAATTATGAAAAGAGTGAATTGCGTAAAAAGTGCAGTTGTGTCTTTCTACTTTACTACCGTCCTGTCTACACGGAACGTCATTTTTGTCTATTCTTCTGTCGACACAACTCGTTTCTACGGTGGTCATGCTACGCGTGCTGGTCTGGAGTTTAAACTTATATTCTCAACGAAACTTTTTTACTAGTGAGAGCAATTAAAACGCAACTTTATAATTTTAAGAGTATTTTTTAATCACATTAAAACAAACATAATCAATTTTAATTTTAAAAGTTAATCTAATGTATAGGATGAATCAGATGATTTTGAACAAGTTTGTTGATATCAGTAGGTACCATAATTGCGTAATACAATACAATCATAATCTGTTTCAATTTAAAACAGATTGCTAATCCATTGCTTCATAAGTTGGAAAAAAAAATCTGCTCAACAATGTAAATAACGCAATGAATGTTATTAAACTGTCAAAATGAAACAAATTAGGCAAAATTGTTTACGAAAATAAGTTACGCAATTAGGGGACAGCGTTCGAATTTAAATATTTTTAGTTTTTATAAAATCAAACAAGGCAGAAATATGAACTAAATAATCGATATTGTGTAGTAGGTAGGTTTTAACGTCAGTGATTTTTTTAAATATTAAATAGATGAAATTACAAATCAGCCATCGCCCCTCTAAACCACTTCAACACCCCCAATTTTTTTCTGGGACCCTTACCGTCCACCTCTAGGCCTCCAGCGCCCACAAGGGCGCGTTATGACCCACTTTGGAAAAGACTGCTTTAATTTTATTATATGCTTTCTTGATAAGGACGATTTCTTGATGTGGGTTTTGAACTTCCCATCGCTAAGTTCCGTAACCAACTTTAGCAACTTTACAAAGCGGATACTGTTTCTAAGAAATGACTTGCTTGTTTTAGTTAATCTAAATTTGGGTATCACAATTTCATGTCTAATACGTGGAAATCTTTATGGAAATCGCTTCTTTTTTTAAAAGTCCTAAGTTTTTGCGAACGTACAAAATACTTTCTAAGATATAAAGAGAAGACTGAGTCAGTATATCAATTTCTTTAAATTTGTCTCTAAGGGACTCGCGAGGACCCATTTTATAGATCACACGGTTTACCCTCTTTTGTAAAATGAAAATTGAATCTGCGTCAGCTGCCGATCCCCACAGCAGAACGCCATAAGACATAATACTGTGGAAATAAGCAAATTATACTAATCTAGCTGTGGCTACATCAGTCAACTGCCTTATTTTATTGCATATGGAACTGAACTTAATTTATCTGAAAGAGTTCTAATGTGGGCGCCCCATTGCAATTTTGAATCTAAAGTAATTTATAAGAATATAGTTTCCGTTATTGCATCTAGTTTTTTGCCATCAAATTTTAGATTTAGACCTACTTGAGGTACATTTGGTAATGAGAACCTAATACATTTAGTTTTGTTCGCATTAAGTAAAAGCTGAGAACCATTTTGAAAGAACAGCCTGACTATCGTTGACATGTAAGACATCTGTATCTTTCCTGTCTATTTAAAAAATAAGACAAGTGTCGTCAGCAAATAGAATTATATCCGATAAGTTAGGCATCATGTAAGGAAGGTCATTTATATAAACTAGAAATAAGAAAGGGCCGAGAATTGAACCTTGAGGCACGCCCATTTTAATTAGAGACGCCGATTTTGCTCCCTGTTTAATAGATTGGAAAGAACAAGATCAGCAGCTTGTCTACGAATTCCGTAGTGTTATAATTAACAATATTTTAGTTCACTAAATAGCCATATTTCTTATTTCCATACAGTAATATTGCCAAATTAATCAAAACACCGAAATATTTGACAGCTATTTGCGACGTTGCCCGCTTTCAGTATAAACTCTCTTAACTTCAGTCGAACGTAAATTCTGTCGAGCGCCACTAGGCAGCGCTGGCGCCCCGATTACTCGAATTAGTGACGTATTTCCGACATGTAAGTATTTATATTAAAAAATTGTTTTTAATTTAAGGATCTAAGCATAATTTTCTGACGTTGAAAGCTGGTGTAAAAAACTTGTTCAAAAGATGGCATCTCGACACCTCGTCGATGAAGACTTTTTTGGACCAGACGAGGATATTTCGTCCGCCATGCGTTGACATTACTGGTTCGGGTGGTATGTACCTTCTATTCTCTTCTACCTGGCCATTTCCCCAAATATGTTATGGTCGGCTTCCAGTCTAACCGGATGCAGTACCTATTTACATGGGACGACTGCTTATCTGACCTCCATATCCCAGTTACTGGATCGCAGGATATCCCTTGGTGAGACTGGTTGTCAGTATTTCAGGCTTCTGGCTACCCGTAACGATCGTCAAATATAGAATCCATGTATGACAGCCGGAACTAACGGATTAAGGATGATTTTATGCCACGCTAGACCATACCGGGTCCCGCCGGGGGTGCGAAGAAAACCGAAAGGGAGATCGTGGCCCCCGGCAACAGGGCAACCGAAGGAACACGGGTGGGTTTTAGTCAGTAAGAGTCTGACACGCCCTCTCGCTCCGCTCAGGGCGGGAGAAGTTTTTTGATAATTTCCCACACAAAAAAAGAGCATACCGGGCGGCGTAAATACAAAGACGGATGCAACACCCATAGTCTGTGCTGCATTATCTTCCAAATGGCTAAAAGCAGTGATAGTGCCGCCCAAACCCAGCTGTAACACAGCAGTTTGTACTGCAGCTGCAATTATAATTTTAAGCCAATGAAAAGGCGGATTCAACGCAGACACCCATAGTATTATGTCCGTTAGAGTAAAAACTATAGAAAAATTGTGAACTGGGTGAAATGGGTTAGGTTAGGTTAGAACTGTGACAAACCGCGCGCGAGCAGAGTGAGCGAAGCGAGCGGTGTCTCGTCGGCGGCCGGCGAGCGCTACTTCCACGTTTCTCGCAGCTAGGCACGCTATTTAGTATTAGCGTAAGGTGCGTTACGTCGCAAGCAAGTTTGATACCTGCAGTGTAGACAGAGCGAGATAAACTGTTTTGCAGTCGTTTTTGTTAAAACATTGTCTTTCGGAGCCGATCATATTGCAGACAGTTTTCAAATGTGGTGTAATCGTGTTATCGTGTTTGTAATACTTTCATACGGACGCGGCTGCGTTAAACTTATCACATACACAACAAAACACTATAGCTCTATAGCACTCTAGCCATAACGCTTAAAAATCCTAAAAGGTAAAATATTTATATTATCTTCACTGTGTGTGGTGGTTCATTAAATTGTACGGTGAGCGATATGTCGAAGATAATATATATTTTATACTATCTTCAAAGTGTGTGAAGACCTTTAACAGCTACTGTCTGTGTTGCATCCGCCTTTGTATTTACGCAACCGGGCGCGCGCCTTGCCAAATTTCATAAACATTTTATATGGAGCAATTCATGCTACACCGTGCAGTGTCCGTGTTCCATCCGAGTCTTGGTTCCACCAAATTGAGCAGATAAGGACGCGGCTTGCGCCCTTGACGTGGCGGTCTAGCGTAAATCATCCCTTATGGTGGTTGCGCTGAGGTAACCCACGAAATTCAAATTTTCTTACGTTTGTTGCAATTTGTCGGTTAGTTACATTATATGTTGATCTAAATATGCTGCGTGATCGTATTAAATATTTATTGAAGTGAAAACTTTTTTAGGTGCGTTGGGCATTTTTTAGATTAATTGATTAAGACTAAACCATTCGCGACACCGTGACGTCACCGCATTTTTGTGAACGCGATTGTGCTCTTTATTTATATTAAGTTACTGATCAATGTTCTTTACAAGTATTTTTATCTTAAAGGTTTCGGAAGTATTCTTTTTGTAAACACGATTGTGCTCTTTGTTTAGATAAGGTTACGGACCAATGTTCTATGCAAGTATTTTTCTTCCACCAAGGCGATCGTGTTCCAGTTTTCACTTTTGTCGGCACTCCCGGAGTGCCACCACTTTTTTATGGAATTATAATCATAAAAATGGTCTCTATGTTCAATTCCCTTTTGGATGATTTCAAGAAATCAGGACTTTTGAGGGCAAATTTAAGTTAAGGAGTTGTATTGCTAAATCTATTGATTATAATTCTGTAAAAACATATTTGTTACAGGCGCGAATCATATTTTAATCAACTTTATATTGACACTGACTCGCAAGTTGCAAAAAAACGTAAGAAAATTTGAATTTCGCGGGCTACTTTGGCAAATCCCTTTTTATCTGGTAGGCTACAGAGATGGAAAAAGGGAATCTGTCATGATCATAGGGAAAGCTCGTGTAGCCCACAAAAGGTAATTTCAATGAGGTTAAAAATTGAAAGCCCGTAACAGGTGGCAGCACAGTTGTACGTCCTTAAACCGCCATTGTTGTGTTTATGTTTACTTTTGTGTCGATCACTAATTATACGAAAACTAGATAAATATGTATGAGACTTGGAGTGTAGCACTATTAAAAGACGAGCTAAGGATAGGCGAAGCGTATACCACTAGTAAAAAAGCAGCTTTAGTGGAAAAGTCAATAAATTATGAACGTTTTATAATCTATAGGTTATTTTGTGTTTGTTGACTTTAAGTTCGGTTTTTATTAAAGACTGGAGGCGTACGATAGAAGTAACCTGATCAGAGTTGAAAACTAACTCGGGCATGATCTTCCTGAAAAGCCTCAGAGATAGCACTTCTAGCACTGATCTAATATGATAATATAAATACCCACATACTTTACTATAATATCACATCACATGTGTCTGTATGTAATGAAAACAGACTTAGTTCTCTTGGGAGCATCACCTATAAACCACTTTCTCCCATAAAAGGCTTAAAGGATAGCACATGGTCTCGACGAAATATCGGATTCCATTTTTTTCAGAGAGCTTGCTGCCCCAGTTTTCTTCTTATAACATCTTTAACTTATAAAATACATGGGTCCCCGTATTTTTGCAATAAACAGCTTAAACTGGGCCCAATAATTAATTATACGTAAAAGAAGTCGCTTGTTAACAAAAAATGTATGGCTAGCTGTCAAATTATCAGACGCTGGAGATCAGTGCCATCTGAAGTGAGCAAGTGGTACAAGCAGCATTGTTTGTTAGCCTTCCAACTGGCAGTCACAGTCGTAAAAGAGCTAGGGCTAGGTAACAATCACAAACAAATTTTATTGGACTGACAGTACGACGGTACTTCAGTGGTTATAAGTGATTTGTAGTGCAAGCGGGCTGCGCGGGGTGAACTTTTGAATTGTCAAGGAGTCGATCAGCCAAAAGGTTGCTAGTTGCCCATTCCAAAGCGTAGTAGGTTCCTATGGAGACGAACGGGCAAGAAATAAATCGCCTGCGTTCTTGGCTCGTCTGATAGTCTCCGTTATATTTTGAAAGCCAATGTGGATACTAAATTCTACCCCTAATGCTGAGCATGAGGTCCAGCGGGATAATTACCGTGCAACATGCCAACTTTGCCCACTTTTTTCGAAAAATTACAATTTTAATACAATTTTTCTATGTATAGGTACGTATTTTCCTTCATCAGCTACAACTGTATGAACATGAGCATGTGTTTGTATAGCTAAATTTACTATTATTCAACATTGATTTCAATATTTGTTCGTTTTTAATGACGGGCAAAGTTATGTGGACTTTCTGCCAACTTTGCCCACATTGATTTTTTGACGCAAATATGGCCTTATGCAGATGACAGAAAAACCAGTACTAGAATTTTGGTAAAGATAGCGTTTACTTTAGGAATGTAAACGACACTATGAAAAGTTTTTTACTAAAATGACTGGTAACTGTTACCCTGGCCTTGCACTAAAATATTCCCGCAAAAACACGCACCTCATTTGATGAGTTCCAACAAGCTACTTAGCGAAGCTAGCAACAAACACGATAGTCAGTAGGTATTGCTATTGTGTTGTATTGTTGTGTTGTGTGCCTTGCTAAATAAATGTATTTTCTTTCTTTCTTTTCTTTCTATACATATTATGTAACCTATTTTCCACCTAAGTCAATCAATGTTGCCATAATATTAAGATATTTGCACATCAAAGATATGCTTATAAACGGTTCTTCGGGCAAAGTTTTCCTTGGGGGCAATGTTGGCATATATCACGGTACGTAACACACTTACAGTAGCGGCGGCTTTCATTTTGACAGTTCAACAACATTCATTGCGTTATCTACGTTGTTGAGCAGACAATTTTTTCGAACATATGAAGCAATGGATTTGCAATATCCTTCAAAATCATTCAGATTGTGATTGAAAGTGCGCTTAGAGTGCTAGTTCGATTCCCAGGTCGGGCAAAGTTTTATTGAATTATCCATCGGGAATTACTCAGTAGCAGCCCGGAGACTGCATTTGTGCCTGATTGATGGCACTAAGCTGGCCCTCTATTACATGGAACTTAAACGTAACTGGCGAAATGTGGGTGTACTTTGGGTACACCTCTGCCCAACCCTTCGGGGGACACAGGCGTGATTGTGTCATATATCAGTGTGTGACAATAAATATTTTTTAATGTTTCAGGAAACACGAAAAAGGCTGGTGGTATCGTCATGTATACGAAACCGGATAAATCTACCAAAAAGCTTAGAGGAAATGATGAATCCTGTCGGAGTAGGGAAAGAAGTGCGGTTAATAATAATAATGACTGATATGTAAATTGATAACAACTAATAGCTTTACAAGGATTTTTTTAACCTAAAATAATCCCTGTATTAAGGTCCTTAAAATAATTAATAGCCAAGAATAGTGCACATCCATAAAGACGCGCTTCGCTCTTCTTCCTAAGCGCGATTAGTGTACTGTAAGCATAGGGCGTGTAAGAGTGGGGCCCGTCTTCGTGGATGGCACCATTTATAACTGCTTGCCGGCCGCTAAAGCGGGACAGCTCGCTTCGCTCGCTCAGCTCGCGCGCGGTTGGTCACAGTCCTAACTTAACATAACCCGTTTAGCTTAGTTACTGCGACCAACTGTGAAGAAAGGCCCAGAAAGTTTAGTAGGTGATAATATCATTGGATAGTACTTTTTATCCGACAACGGCAAAGCCAAAAAAAGGATTATGATTTTAGCAGTCTATGTATGTATGTGTGTATGTTTGTTTTTACGTGTGTTCCACGATAGCGCCTAAACTGCTGAACCGATTTTGATGAATGAGGTATCAATAGATTCGTAATAATGGTCTGAGCGATATAGGTTGTATAAAAACTCCCTAAATTTAATATTTTGGTCTTTACACGTAAATTTCTGACCTCGAAAAAAAATAAATTGAAATAATCATGTCTTATTTGGTACCAAACAAAACGTCTTGATGAGCACATTATAAATTTGTATATAGATCATATTGTCTAAGTAAATAAATATGTTTTAATTGTTAAAAACAAGCAAAAGTGAGACTGAGCTACGTACGGCGCGGCTGTAAAAGTAATACCTATTATTCAACAAAAAGCATGAATAAAATTATACCAACGCGCAGTGAATCAAATCTTATTAATATCAAGCATTAAAACGGAAAAATCTAAAAGAAAAAAATAAGTTTAAAAACTGTAACCCGACTACGGAAAAATAAACGTGATCTAAAAGTGCGAAGCACGAAAATATTACAGACAGAAATCAAGACATAGGTACAAAAATGGTAAAGGTAAAGCCTTCGTCGCATGCTATTATAATTTTGTAGGTGCACTCACATGCTATTTCTGATGAAATATTTTCTTGTTAAGAGGAACATTTTTTACTAAAATAAGTTAATCGTTAAACGAAAGAGCGGAATTTTTGAAAAAAAAAAAAAAACTATTTTTGAATTTTTTGTTAAAGTCTAGCCAGGATTTTTTTTGCCAACAAATACATTTTTTAACATACTAAATCTAATCTAAACTAATATTATTTAAAGAGAATATATTTGATCGTTTGTATGTTTGTTTGTAATGTACTCAAAAACTACTTAACCAATTTTATAAATTCTATCACCTATAGAAAGCTACATTATCAGCAAGTAACATGGCATTTTATCGACTTCCACGCGAACGAAGTCGCAGGCAGGAGCTAGTTTGATATTAAATACTTTTCATTCATTAAACAAATGTGTGAAGGTCGTTCCTCTGCGGATCTTAGGCTGCCTGTCCACAGGAGCGGAGCGAGGCAGCGGCGCGGAGAAATTTGTCAATATTAACCAATAGAATCTAAACTCCGCTGCTATTGGTTAATATTGGCACATTTCTCCGCTCCGCTGCCTTCTCCGCTCCAGTGAACAGGCAGCCTTAGGATAGAGGATCATTTAAATATTTCCCGATTTTCAAACCACAATGCACAAATGTTTTCCAACATCGCCCTCCTCTCAATGTCACTCACCCAAAGATCCTTATAGCCATGCGGCCCGTGCTGTGGCATCAGAAGGCAGGGTTGGCAGAAAACAAACAAGTTGTTTTAAAACACGTATTTTAAACAGTGTTTAAAACAGTTTGAAATAAAACAATGTTTTTTATTAAGTGTTTAAAATCACAGTATAAAACAAGTATAAAATAATGTTTTAAACATTAAGAAAGAAAATCATGGTTTTAAATCGCGAATTAATGGAAATAAAAAAGTTATAATTTTTTTGAACTTAAAATAGCTCGAAAAGAAATTAAAAAAAGATTAGATAGTCTGAAACATTTCGTTGCCGGTCGAAATGAAGTTATCCCCCGCAACTATTTTGGGGATACCCCTTATTTGAATATAGTCCATCCTACCTATGTATTCTATACTTCGTTTCTTGTCGATAAGAGGTAATTCCCCGCAATTATTTTGGGGACTTTCTCATATTTAAATATACTATTAGGTAATGTAGGTACTTACATCTAAGAACGAAAATCGGAATTCGCAATTCTGAACGTACAGAGTGTACTGGGTGGTTCAGTATCTGTGTTACATACCTACTTCGATTGATAACAAAAAAAATATGTTTACAGAATACAGATACTTAGTTTATGTCATTCTGATCGTTTTTTGTAAATGTTTCCTCAGGTAAATTTTAAAATTGTCTAGAAATTAATTATATTATGCCCGATCGATTTTTGTTGATAAATAGCTCAATGAAAAAAAAAAAACAAAAAAACTTGTTTAAATCATTCTTGAACTGTTTGTTTTATAAAATTAAAAATAGCTGGTTTTTTTTCCGACCCTGTCGGGTCAATTCAGGGTATTTATACCATCTATCCTCTTCTACCTGGCCATTTTCTCAACCATGTTCCAGCCTAATCAGATGCAGTATTTACATGGAGCGACTGCCTATCTGACCTCCACAACCCAGTTACTGGGTAACACAATACCCCTTGGTAAGACTGGTTGTCATACTTTTGGGCTTCTGACTACCCGTAACGATTGTCAAAGATCTACGAATAACAGCCAGGACCAACGGCTTAACGTACTCTCCGAGGCACGAATGGGTCTCGGAATAGGCTGGGGTAAGATCGACCAGTGCGGCGTGTTTAGCCACTAGATTGTCAATTATTATCATGCAATTGGGCATTAGTAAGTAAGCTAAATATATTGTAAATAAATTATTATTTTATTAATAAGACTTGTTTTTAACCGACTTCAAAAAAAGGAGGAGGTTCTCAGATCGTTGGGATCTTTTTTTTTATTTGTATGTTCCCCGATTACTCAAAGACGGTTAGACCGATTTGAAAATTTATTTTTTTGTTTGTCAATGGAAAGCTTAATACCAATGGCATTTGGTCACGATGGGATATTGGAGAAATCGAGAGAACTCTTAAAATATTATAGGCACACCTATAGCAATTTGGGTATTTTTTATAGTAACTCGTGCATTTACTCTCGAAAAGCACCATTTGATAAAGTGGAACTGATGATGAAGGACACAAACGGCCACCGGAACTACTCTATAATATGTATTTCACGGGTTGCGATTCGATTACTTAAATAAGGTTGGTAAGCAATTGATGCTCGTCACAATTCATGTGATGCAGTGGAGCTGATGGTGAAGTACCTGGAGAATTCCTCAACAATTAAAATCCCTGCATCGGGAAAAGCAATATTTTGTAAAAAGGTGATGAATAGTTAACTTAGATAAATTACAAATCAATCCACTAAAAAGTGAAAAATTAAACTTTTTTTTACAAAAAATACAATCGACTTCCAAACTACAAACTGAAAAAAAACCCGGTTGTATTTTTGTAAAAAGTTTTTTGAAAATAAATTTTGTGGCGGCATCTGCATCGCCACATGCGAACTACGCAACACAGTGACGTCATGGAAAATCCTGAATCGCGCAAGCGGAATTTACCGCGCGACTACCTTAAATGAAACGTCCCGACGTCAATCATCGAGCAGTAACCCACCAAACATGGCACCCGTCTGATCAGAGGCCTCCCTTATTTGCAGAGGAACCTTATAATTCAAACGACAAGACTCGAAGATAAACCCTATGAAAGTAACCGCTCCAACCTGTCCCTTGCTGCCTCATCGGTCCTCGACTTAGAGCGTCACTGGGGGAGCCAGTGACGCTCTAAGCCGAGGACTGTACCCCATAGGGGTTGCCCTTAGCGTGTAGTAGCTTAGTTTATAAGTTTTATGCCCTGGCTGGAGGCCTTTATTTATTAATGCATCCACAGGATAGCCCGGTTAAGCAAGCAAAAGCTTAAGGTTGATCTGCGACCTGAGAGATGCCAAATAAAAAATCCTAACAGTAGTCGCATATGATGTGTAACATCTGACATCGCACCGCGCGCGAGAGCGGCGTGTTCAAATGCATAGATTTATAAGAAAAGCTCGGAACCGGTTTGTGAACGTTTTAAGAACTGTATTAAAATAAAGTTAAAACATAAATTAACCGGTTTATACGACGAGCGGCATGTCGGTAAACGTGTTGCAACTTGTTAGGATATCGAGCTGAATAAAAACTAAACAAAAAACCGGGTAATATTGCTTTTAATCCAAAAAAAACCTTTATGTAAAGACTCCTCCAAAACCTGTTAAAAAAACCGGTTCTTACGAGCGAAACCGAATGTATAGAAAGGGTTTTGCGTCAAGTACATAATAACTGTTTTAAAATTTAACCGGTATCCGAGCCTTGGTTGCAACTTGTGACTACTTGTGAGCTAGATAGAGGGAGTGGTGGTTAATTATGTTAAAAAAATCCTTCTCATACTTAAAAAAAAATATTTAGAAAATAAAACATGAAAACAAACTACCATGAGTAATCTGCATGCTAACAGCTAACAGCTATTAGTCAAGCACGTAGCAGGTAGTCACAAAAATGGTCTAGCAGGTAGAATTTAGCGATAACTATCTATTTTTTAAATGAATCTAATGTGTACTTAGTGTTGTAAGTTAATAATTATATAATTATACTCTCTAATTATCGTTATCACTTATTTCTACCTCTTCTGATGAATAATACAGGCCAACAAAATTTAACCAAACTTCTTAACCAGAAACTAGACATTCCTGGATGTTTTCAATGCGCTGAATCCGAGTCTGGATCTTTCAGGTGTACGAACATATTTTCGTACACTTGAAAATCAATTGAGATCATAGACGTGATAAAAGATGAGAACTTCAAAACAATATCTCAGCGAAAAAAAATATATATGTGAGCAACTCAACGGCATTTGAAAGAAGAAGACTTGTTCTTTAATATGGTAACATTTATTTTTTTTAGAAAAAATAATTCGTGATTCTACATAACCTCAAAATCGGGCAAAAACGGTACTTTTTGCACTTTTAGGTTAAGATATCTCAGAAACCTGACGTGATAGAGCAATTCTGATGCCTTCTGGCCAGATTTGGATTCAGCGCATCGAAAACCTTTGAAAATATATATTCTGGTTTCTGGTTAAAAATGTTGTCGGCCTGTTTTATCAGCAGTATAGTCCTGCAGCTGCATGTCAACATTGGGTCTAGGGATTTGAACAGGATTTAAAGTTGGAGAATCTATTATTAAATTGAACACTGCAGAAGGCAGGCTACCTGTTTTTTTTTTTTTTTAAACCTCTCTTAGGCTGTTTATTAAAGGGTCAGATGTGATCAACAGTCTTACTTAGCAGATCGTCAACTCTTCTCCTTTTCGTTTTATCACTGGACTGTCAAACTCTTTACTTTGACGTCCAGCAGTTGAAGGTGCAGTGGAAGGAGATGGCTGTGCATGATGAAGAGACACCTTAAACTCGAAATCTTTTGACATCCATTCTTAATTTTTTGCCAAAAAAATATCGCGGCTTTTTTTGTGAGTGTACCATTTTTTTCAAAATTTGCGCTAAATGCGCTGATTGACTTCTTCAGAGCCCTCGAAGAATCTTCAGCGAAACCGGATAGTTCGTATTTTGAAGATCAAACAGTCCGCTATTCCGGTTTTCTTTGCCCTGTTTAAGCCACTCCTCAAAAAGTTCTAATCTTGAGATTGAGAAGAGGAGTTCTAGAAAAAAAACAATGTTCCACAGCAGTTAGGTAACAAGCTAGATTTTATTATTTGAAAGAAGAGGGTTCAAGCTACGATATATGTAAGTTTAAGGTCTGTGACATGCGTTGCCAATGCTTTTTGTGTCCAAAATATATAAGAAAATGGAGAAAAAAAAAATGAAATTTCATTTAAAATAATTAAAAAACCATTTGTAACTTGCTAATTTTTTTTGTATAATGAGATAGTATATACCTTTAACTTCAATAATCATCACTAAATTAAACCAAAACCACTTTTAAAATCGCTTGTATAAGTATTCGCGTCGAATGCAAAATTCCTAAAGACAATCAGTTTACCTACCCTTTTCTTTTTTAGTTTACCTGCGATCCATAATGAGCGCAACCCCAGGTGCATTATAATTTTTGGAATTGAAGGTTCGTAGGTATTGTCTATGATACTAGAAAATAATTTTCTGCATATTCAATATCGAATTTTGTCCAGCTTGCATGTTCTAGACGAACCATAGTGCACCGCCCCGCTGCCCGCTGATTTCGTTACCGTAACCTAGTAGATAGCGCGGGCGATGCGATGCGACGCGGTGTGTCGGGCACCGGGATTTCACGCAGACGAACTACAAAGTCGCAGGAAGAAATTAGTTATTAATAAGTAAACTGAATTGTCGTAACACTGTAATAGATAATGGCTTGATAGTTGAAAGTCTCGATCAACATCTTTCGAGGGTTGGATCAAGAGCCTGATTCAGAAAGCAGTAGTCCTCGATACGGCTCGCATCGTGAGGAGATTCCTGTCTCTGGAGTCCTATCCATCAGTAGCTTGGACCTTGCTCATGACACCAGCGGACCACAATTTTATCTATATTTTTTAATGTATCCATTTTTTTTAAAGAAATATTATTTAAAAAATGCATTTTTTTTTTTGGAAAAGAATGAATAAACTAAATTAAATCTCTGGAAATAATGATCCAACTACTAAAAATATTGTTTCAATAATCGAAGACCACATTATTACAAAATGTCAAACGATAGGTACTTTTTTTAAATCTTTTTTTTTTTATGAGTTGTTTAATATTTAAATTAATTATTCACAATTTTATTTTGGGTTTTTATCTGTTTAGAATTTAAAATATTTTATAATAAATAGTTTATAATTTAAATGTATGCTGTGGGTCTGCAGTGACACAGAACTATGGACTCGAATTACGTCTGAAAACAAAAAAATATGCCCAGAAAAATTGCTGTGTAAATCAACATTTCTCGATGCGTGTCAAACCGCTACGTCATCATTTATCTAGCCTGTTCCCAGTAATTTCAGTAATAACGAGGTTGATTTTATATAAACTTACTTTGTGGGCGTGAGTTCGTATCCCACGTCTGACTTAAAAGAATTATACACTCGAATATTTAATAAAAACAGTGGCAAAAAAAAGAGAGAAAAAAAGAAAAACATATATTTTATTTGGGACACGCACAGTATTCCCTGTCCCTCAAAACAGTAATTAAAAAATGTATGTA
This sequence comes from Omphaloscelis lunosa, assembly GCA_916610215.1. NCBI lineage: Eukaryota > Metazoa > Arthropoda > Insecta > Lepidoptera > Noctuidae > Omphaloscelis > Omphaloscelis lunosa. Next base: position 9,117,073 of record OU744270.1, read on the forward strand.
TAGAGTTTTTAGTACTCTTTAAACTTAATGTAAATAGACAAGGAAATTAGCATTCGTTTGTATTCGGAAATCCGATGATACCCGAGGGACATTAAGAAAACAGAAATACTGTACTTAGGTATCTGTTTGTAATGTCAAAATAACAGCTTTTTGCTTACTGCATAAAAAAAGTATTACGGTACCTACTTATATATAACAAAAACAATCTTACAATTCTTGGCTGTCTGTCTGTCTGTCTGTCTGTTTGTTCCGGCTAATCTCCGAAACAGCTGGACCCATTTTGACGGGACTTTCACTGGCATATAGAAAGAAAGACAGCAAAAAGAAAGAAAGAAACAACGAAAGTTCAAATTCAAATGTTTATTGCTCAACACAGTATATAATTATACATTTCTAGATGTCAAGTGAATGCGCAGTCCACTGTGTTGCATCAATTCAGGCATGCAAAATTATCATTAAAATTATACCATGTCATAAATTCCAATTAATACCATAAACAATTTCATAAATTCCAATTATGAAGGTTTATCGTAAAAGATGACAACGTCGTAAATAGCTGTCAAATGTCTGTTTTGATAAATTTGGCAATATTACTGTATGGAATTAAGAAATGTGGCTAACTAGCGAACTTAAACATTGATTATGAAATGCAATAACTAAAATCGTAACACCGAATATTTCATTTAAGATGTAAAAAAATATTTGGAAACTTTCCAAATGCCTTTTTTACACCTAAAACGGTTGCAACATCAAATTGTTAATAAATTGTCAGTGTTATTGCAATTCATTATTAATATTGTAGGTCGCTAGTTAGCCACATTTCCTATTTCTATACAGTAATATTACCAAATTAATCAAAACAGCGACATGTTTGACTTCTATTTGCGACGTTGCCCAGTTTCAGTATAAGCGCTCTTAATACCTTACACAATTCCATTAACTCCAATTAATACACTTTAAAATGTCATAAACAACAATTAGTGAAATGAAATGAAATGAAATTGTTTATTCTGTAAATAGGATATCAGAATCACTTTTACACGTCATATTAAAAAAAATAAAAATAAGCTAGTTGAGTTCGGCGTTTCCTATCTGACTACTCTGAGAAGAAAGGCCGAAACAAACTCAGAGGTCGAGTCTCTTTTAAAGTCCAGACATAATCTTGGTCAGGCCATATGAGGACCATGAAGATTGGTGTCTGAAATGGTCTTTTGAGGAAAGAACCACACAGATTTGAGTGGACCTGTCCAGTCAGTGCAAGCATTTGTCAGTAATCGTGGAGCTCAACTCAGAACTTAAGGAGCTCAACTCGACGAACAATACCAAAGAAAGGACATTTGGGTAGGCCGCATAAACTACTCAAACTGCCAGACCATAATTAAAACTAACTGAAAAATGAAAATAATAATGATATCACCATAGTCCTCACATTCACAATAATTAATTAAAATAATATAATACTTTACAAAGTAATCATGTCATTTTGAATATAATTTTCAACAATGTCAATGTGTATATAAAACTGGTATATTTTCATGATTTTACAAAATAATTAAAATGTTAAGTTTTATCACAAGGCTTAGCAGAGCGAGCAGTTCAATCCCATGCTTTTTTATCTTCTAAATAATCAGAAATTTTATAATACCCTTTTTTACAAAGTTTGGTTTTAATACAGATTTTAAATCTATTAATGGGTAAGTTTCGAATGTCAATGGGAAGTTTGTTGTAAAAGCGTATACATTGACCCATGAACGAGTTGCCTACTTTGTGGAGACATGTGCAATGCACAGCAAGATTGTGTTTATTCCTGGTATTTAAACAATAAATATCGGACATTTTCTTAAAATTTGATATATTTTTGTGTACATACAATAGGTTTTCAAAAATATATTGTGAGGCTACAGTCAGAATATTTATTTCTTTGAATTTTTCTCTAAGGGAATCTCTTGGACCTAGGTTGTATATGGCTCGAACAGCCCTTTTCTGTAGAACAAAGATAGTATCAATGTCCGCACAGGTTCCCCAGAGAAGAATTCCATATGACATAAGACTATGAAAATAACTAAAATAAACAATTCTGGCTGTATCCACATCAGTTATCTGTCTAATTTTTTTAACAGCATAGGCGGCCGAACTTAGTCTTCCTGACAATTTTTCTATGTGTGGGCCCCATTGTAATTTACTGTCAATAGTGATTCCAAGAAAAACTGTCGACTCAACAGCGTCCAACTCTGTTCCATTTACTTGAACATTGGTAGATAGCTGCCTGACATTTGGCATTGAAAATTTAATGAGTTTAGTCTTTTTTTCGTTCAGTAGAAGATTATTTACATTAAACCAATGCACTACTTTAGAGAGTGCATCGTTAACTTGTTCAAAGTTGACTAACTGACGTTTGATTTTAAAAATGAGCGAAGTGTCATCTGCGAATAATACTATCTTGTGATTATCCCTTATGTGATAAGGTAAATCATTTACATAAATTAGAAATAAGAAAGGCCCAAGAATTGAACCCTGCGGAACGCCCATGGTGACCGCAGATCCTGCAGATTTCTTGCCATTAACATCGACCCTCTGGATTCTGTTGTTCAGATAAGAAGTCAGAAGGTCAAGAGCCTTGTCCCTCATACCATAGTGGTACAGTTTCCTGGTGAGTGTATCATGATGTACGCAATCGAAAGCCTTAGACAAGTCGCAGAAAATGCCAAGAGTATCTTGCGACTCCTCCCAGGCCTCGAATATGCTCTTCAGTAATTCCACGCCCGCGTCTGTAGTTGAACGACCCTTTGTAAAACCAAACTGTTTCAGATGAAGTAGATTATATGCATTGAAATGTCCTAACATTTGTTTTAAAATTAATTTTTCAAAGATTTTGCTCAAAGTAGGTAATATTGAAATAGGGCGAAAATTGTTGAACTGCGGAACGCCCATGGTGACCGCAGATCCTGCAGATTTCTTGCCATTAACATCGACCCTCTGGATTCTGTTGTTCAGATAAGAAGTCAGAAGGTCAAGAGCCTTGTCCCTCATGCCATAGTGGTACAGTTTCCTGGTGAGTGTATCATGATGTACGCAATCGAAAGCCTTAGACAAGTCGCAGAAAATGCCAAGAGTATCTTGCGACTCCTCCCAGGCCTCGAATATGCTCTTCAGTAATTCCACGCCCGCGTCTGTAGTTGAACGACCCTTTGTAAAACCAAACTGTTTCAGATGAAGTAGATTATATGCATTGAAATGTCCTAACATTTGTTTTAAAATTAATTTTTCAAAGATTTTGCTCAAAGTAGGTAATATTGAAATAGGGCGAAAATTTGTGGGATCAGTTGTGCTGCCAGATTTGAACAGTGGAATCACTTTGCTAAGTTTCATCAGATCAGGAAATACACCAGATGCAATACAGGAGTTAAAAACGACTGCTAAAAAGGGTGAAATTACGTCAATTATTGAGGACACGGTATGTACTGATAATCCCCAAAGGTCAACAGTTTTTTTTACATCAAGATTTTTAAAAGATTCTATAATGTCTTTAGCAGTAATAACTGTGAATTCAAAAAGTTTGTCACATTCTGGTACACATTCTTTAAGTATTGAGTAAGCAGAAGTAGAGGACGACGATGACAGAGTTTTGGTTGTTAAAATAGGAATATTAGTGAAAAAAATTTCAAACTCAGTTGCCACCTCCACGTCTGCCTTAATATCTACATCATTAATTTTTAGATGGAAGTCACGATTCCGTACTGTCGTTCTTCCCGTTGCTGAATTAATAATATTCCAAGTTGTTTTAATTTTATTTCCAGAAGATTTTATTTTATTTTTAATGTGTATGGCTTTTGCTGAGGAACAGGCTCTTTTAAAAATTTTTGAATATTTCTTAACAAATTCTTTAAAAGTTTCATCATAGTTATATGTTTTTTCATGATACAATTCAAATAACCTCTGCCTACTTTTGTAAATACCTGGTGTTGCCCAATCACTGAATATAATACGGTCACAAACAGGCAATGTTTTTGAGGTGAAAACCTTCCTAAACTCACTATTGATGAGGTTAAATAGTAAAGTGTAAGCTTGATCCGGGTCATTTTGATAAGGCAAACCGGGTAGTTTTTCCATTAAATTATTCTTAAATTGGCCTAAGCGACTTTTATTTACAGGAATAAAACTCACTAGTTTTCTTTGTGCTCTGACTGTTTTCTGAGGGAAAGTGACTAACTGGCCACAGTGATCAGAGTCTAACTCATTTATAATTAAATGGCTAGAAGGTTTTAAGTTTGTAAAAATATTGTCAATACAGGTAGCACTAGTGGCAGTTATTCTAGTCAGCTCAAAGAATATATTGTACAAATTACATGACTTTAATAAAGTTATAAATTTATTTACTACAGCAGATTTTTCCAGTATATTAATGTTGAAATCTCCACAGACTACAACTGTTTTAATACTTTTACAAGTCTTTAATAATACTTCTTCCATATATTTCTCAAAAATATCATATGAAGCACATGGGGGCCTGTACACGCTCATTACAATGAACTGCTCAAGCTCAATGCAAGCTATTTCAATAACTCGCTCAACAGAGAGGCTCACAATATCCTTACGTTCTTTAAATTTTAAATTGTTACGAACAATTATTAAAGAGCCACCACGTATCATATTAACTCTGCTGAATGAGCTGGCAACCTGGTGGTTGTTAAAGCTGAACATGAACTGGTGGACTTTCAACCAATATTCAGTTACACATAGGATATCAATATAACTACAGTTCATGAACAGCTCCAATTTTAATTCCTTACCTATCACACCCTGTATATTTTGATGAACAATTTTTAGAGTATTATTATTATTACATTTATTAAGATTACTACAATTCGATGGGTTCTCTATACAATGTCATAAAATCACTAATAATACCTTACCTCAGTGTTTTTCAACTTTTTTCATGACGCGACCCCCTTAGTACGAAAAAAAAATTTGCGACCCCCTAATCCCCCTACCCTCCACTGTTTTTGTATTTTGTTATAATACAAATATCAAAAACGTACAACATTTTTACTATTTTTATAATTACGTATCGGCTAATTACATAATTAACAGACATATTACACTGCCAAACGCATCCACGGAAAAGTGATATGCTGGATTTGTGCCTCCTAATTAAATCCTAAGTATATTTTAAGTAAATTTTAAATTAATATTATGTCGTAGAATTGATGGATTTATGCGGGTCATGGCTACGAAGGATTTCCCAGTAGAGTAATTACGTTTTTAAATACAGCTGTAGATGAGGCTAATTTGGGAACCAACTTAAAAGAAAATCTGCTGGAATTATCCAAAGCAACAAAACAAAGTTTAAAAAAAATATTTTTAAACTTTTTTTTCTTTTACTGATCCTTGGTGACCCCCTTGTAGAGGCTTCGCGACCCTCCAGGCGGTAGCGACCCACACGTTGAAAAACACTGCCTTATCTAATATATATTATATATTACATTATAATGTTTAAAACAGTCAACACATAATTAACAATTAACAATACAAATAAAATAATTGTAAAAGAATAAATCGGATTCAAGTATTCACCATAATTATATGTACATATTATAAATTATTAAACACATTTTTTTTATCTGACAAGTATTCATTGCTTGGGTAGTATGCCTTACTTATCAGTAGATAATTGAGTTGCTTCTTGAATACATTGAAATCTTTAATATTTAAGCCGACGATTTTATACTTTTAATGATTTTATACTGAAGATGACGTATAAACGAGTAGTGTTAATTATTTGGAAAAAATATATGTTAAATAAGAGCATTTTTTAAATGTTTTTAATATAAGCATATTTTTAATTATGTTTATATTACATAGTGAAATTAATTTGTAAAGTTAGGTCTAACGCGGATTATAAAAAACTGAGAATTGCGCAAAATCTATCAAGCGTATTTTTCTAAAACTTTCACTATTTCAAAGATAATTTAACTATTCATCTTTTAGTATACGTGTTTTATTAAAATACCTTTTGTTTTATGTATAAATAAATTAATAATGCGTTTAATTTGGGACAGCGCTCCTTGACAGGCGAGTCCTATTACTGGCTGGACGTACGACGCGTTGCGTGAGCTCAGTACAGAACACGCAAGCTAACCACTCAAGGTCACTGTCATATATTCATTGCGTTATTTACGTTGTTGAGTTTATTTTTTATATATATGAAGCAATGGATTAGGAGTTTAAAGTGTGTTACGCAATTGGCATGCTGATCATGTACGCGTGCTCCGCATAACAAATCATTAATAATTACTTTTGTTAAGAAAATTTCCAAATTATGCGTAATTTAACTACGTACCTGTTTTAGTTAATTAGTAATTTCATGGTTAATTTAATAACGGTACTATTTTGTTATAAATAACGGCAACAACAATTTATTTTCACAAAAAAGGAATTCAGTTTTGAATAAAAAGACGCCATCTTGAATTTTGATTAATTATATTTGGATAAAAAACAGCGAGTGATAAGATATGATGGCTTTAAAATGTATTTAGTTGGGAACTTACCTGTTCTCAAAATTGCTGCAGACTTTTCCATAAAATGATAAAAATTTATTGTTTTTTTTTCATCTTGCTATCATGTAAGTACCTTTATACATACCTGTCAGTTGAAACTGGTCATCTCTTATCTGCCAGGGCTTATTTTTGATCTTATATTTTCAATTGCTTTTGATTATTTTTTGTACATTGTTCTCACATATAGAAGCAACAAGAATGATGTACCCAGGATTTTGTAATATCTATATTTAAAAGAGTGTCCTTGGAGTTTCTTGCTTACTGACCGACTCTTTGACAATTCAAAAGTGCCTGTAAATGGTTTAATTGAAATAAATGCTTTGAGTTTGAGTTTTTGTTAATAATCGATAGTTTTGGAAATAGATTATAGAAGAAGTAATTAAGTCAAACATAGTGCTTAATCCTCAATTTATTTCGCACCAGACTGACATGAGCAGTTTTCCGCTGACAGTAATGCGGACGAATTTTTTGACGTCCAATGAACTAACATAAACATCACGTCTGTATTCCCCGAAGGGTTAGGCAGAGGTGTACCTATAGTACACCCACATTTCGCCAGTTATGTTTAAATCTCATGTAATAGGGGGCGAGCCTATTGCCGTCAACCGGGCTCAAATCAAGACTCCGGGCTGCTAATGAGAAATTCCTGATGGAAAAACACAATAACGCCTTGCCCGACCCGGGAATCGAACCCAGGACCTCATACTCAGCAGTAGCGCTTTGCGACCACTAGACCAACGAGGCAGTCGGAACCAATGAACAAATGAACTCTTCCCTTTATTTTATATTTTTTTCCTTTACATACTTGTACATAATATATTTAATAGATAATTGTAATATACATCGTTTAGATAATTTATTAATTTATAATGACTATGTAACTAACTTAGTTTAAGAATTTCCTGTATTTTCTCTAGCATCGCTACTGCTGAGCAGGTTCTGGTTTCGTTGTCTAGGTTCGATTCCCCGGTCGGGCAAAGTGTTATTGGGTTTTTCAATCATGAATTTCTCAGTAGCAGCCCGGAATCTGGATGAGTGCCTGGTTGATGGCAATAGGCTCGCCCGGTGCCCATGGGACTTAAGGCGCTGCCCAAGCAGGGACACCGTAAAACGTCCACTTTTGCGTGGCACAGACAGCCGTATTGCTAAAAATACAGTGTAAAATCAAGTGTCAAACCGGCCAAGTGCGAGTCGGACTAGCGCACGAAGGGTTCCGTACCATTATCTATAAAGCAAAAAAATCACCTTTGTTGTATGGGAGCCCCCTTCAATATTTATTGTATTCAATTTTTTACTATTTGTTGTTATAGCGGTAACAGAAAGACATCATCTGTGAAAATTTCAACTGTCTAACTATTACGGTTCATGAGATACATCCTGGTGACAGACGGACAAACAGACAGACAGACGGACGGACAGCGGAGTCTTAGTAATAGGGTCCCATTTTACCCTTTGGGCACGGAACCCTAAAAAGACATATTATATAAAGATATTTTATAGAAATGATCTAGCAACTTGAAAATAAAAATCGAAAGTAAGACCACGAAACAATTTTTCAGAAATGCTCAATATTTTGAGCGATTTTTTTTGTAACTATAAAAAAGGGAAATGTTTCAACTAAAGAAATATGTAAAAATGTTTTACTTTTAACTTATCGGAATATTTAAAAAAATAAATAAATAAAAAAAATGTTTAATAACTCTGCGAAATAACTGCCATATTATTGGCGTATACGAGATTCAGCTAAAATCAAACGCATCGCCATTTTCAACCGTATTTGTACTTCACGATGCACTACTGTCGCTTCACCTCCTTCAATACCTAAAGTTTTGCTTTTTACCGCGCCTTAAACATAACTGGCGAAATGTAGGTGATACTATATTATAGGAGAAAATAGAAGAGAAGAGTGGGGGATTAGACCTACGCGCGGCTGGGTAGTATAAAAGGCAGTGCAGACCAATGCTCGCCCCTTTTTCTGCTCCGAGCCGCCGTTGGTGTAAGACCTTTCCAATTTGTTATTTTGGTGCCATACTATTTTTCTTATTTGTTTTGATTTTATTTTCTTTGTAAAAAAACTATTAAAAATTGTGTTCATTTGTTTCTATTTTTTTTAACGGCTTTCGTTTCGAATCGCTAAGATCAGAAGTGGGATCAGAACCAACTAGTTCTGTCCTATCGGCTGTTCTGTTTTTATTGATTTGAAACGATAGGATCGGGAATAAATAGAAGGAAATGTCCGATCGTAATCGTCATCGAAGTCGCTACGATCGCGATTCTCGCGAGCGTAAGCGATCCCGTCGCCGTAGTGGATATCGCGACTATACTCCAGAAGGTAGCCTGAGGCGCGAGATGGATGCGATGTTGGCCCGCCTTAAAGTATTAGAAAACCAGCCGGCTAACGTGCAAAATACAACATCGCCAGTGCGCGCCTCGTCGCCGCCATCTCGGCGCCAGCCGCCTACCTCAGTGAATCGTCGGGGAACTTCGGTCTCTCTCGATCGTTCTGCGTCAAGCTTACGTGGCGCCGACCGTTCCGGGACGCCGGAATTGCCGCCGCCTGCGCCGGATGAGTCGCATGTGGATAGAACGGGGGATGTTTCCGAACGTGTGGCTAGTGAGATTAACGCGCCGTCTACCGTCACTGATCGGATTGTAGATGCCATTCGCTCGATAAATACGGTAGTGAGGTCAAATCATTTTTATATCTCGAACTTTGACCCCGGTCTACACAATATTGATGACTGGTGCGCGGAGGTGGACCGCGCGAAAAATCTTAACAACTGGACTGACCATGAGTGCCTATCGCGAATCGGAAATTGCCTAAAGGGAGACTCACGTACGTGGCTGAATGAGTGGGTGACTAGTGATCGGAGCTGGAGTAATTTTAAGAGGGAGTTTAAACCTTTGTGTCCAAAAACTCCTGATGTTGCGAATATTTTGTACGATGTAATGAGTACTAACTCTGATAGTTACCCTACTTACGCCGATTACGCTCGTCGCTCACTACTTCGTCTTCGTATAGTTCGGGGGCTCAGTGATGAGTTAATATCGGCGATTGTGATACGCGGCATCACTGACCCACAGATAAGAGCATCGGCAACTAACGCTAAGCTGTTGCCGAACGATTTGGTTGAGTTTTTCTCAATATACGTAAAGTCTAGCACGCCTAAAAATAGTTCTACTCGTGTTACTACCCCTCAAAATTTATCCGCCAGTAAACATAAAATCAATCCAAATGTAAACTCGCGAAAACGACGGTTTGATGACGGAAAATGTTTTGTGTGCGGCCAGTCGGGTCACAGACAGGCGAACTGTAATAAAAAACCTAAGGTCGATCAAGCTCCTTCTATTTCTAACGCTGACTCGTCAAACTCTAAGCCTGCTTTTGTCCCGACTAAGCCCGAACAATGTGCATTTTGCAAAAAAACAGGCCACAAAATTGAAACTTGTTTTGCCAAACAAAAATCTGAGTCACGAGATAGGAACGAAGTTAACCTATGTCGAGAAAATCAAACTACCCGCAACAATGATATTATTGTAGCCGTCATTCAAGGGGTACCGGTAGACGTTTTGATTGACAGTGGTTCAACGATATCTCTTGTTTCGTCATCGGTGGTAAAACATTTCAATTGCGCACACAAGCCAGCGTTCCGCGTATTGAAGGGACTGGGGAGTCAGGAACTCGAAAGCACTTCTTATGTGACGTTACCTATTGAATTCGATGGCATTACACTCGAGGTCGATTTATTTATTATGGCTTCCGAATTCATGAACACCCCGATTATTGTAGGAACAGACGTCCTTAATAGAGAAGGTGTTCGGTATATTCGCACGCGTGACTCTCAAACACTTGAAAGAGAGACAATCGATCCAAGTCGGGTGATGATCGTTCAGTCTGATCCGTCGATTCCTATTAACACGCCTCTCGTTGATGATCAATTGCAACAGTTGTTGGCAATTATAAATGAATTCTCGCAGCACTTTATATCTGGTACGGCCACAAGCACTGTAAATACGGGTAGTATGACGATCAGACTGAACAACAACACTCCGGTCAATTACCGACCCTATCGACTTTCGCACAGCGAGACACTACGTGTTCGCGACATAATTAAAGATTTGTTGGACAAGGAAATCATTCAAGAGTCGGAGTCTGATTACGCGAGCCCGATCCTTCTTGTCAAGAAGAAGGATGGGTCGGACCGAATGTGCGTCGATTACCGAAAATTGAATGATGTCACTATGAAGGACCGGTTCCCTCTCCCTCGAATTGATGACCACATAGACCGTTTAGGCCAAAACAAGTATTTTACGAGCCTCGACATGGCAACAGGGTTTCATCAGATTCCGGTAGAAAAAGAGTCTGTCCCTCTCACTGGTTTTGTTACGCCCGAGGGGCATTACGAATATTTAAAGATGCCCTACGGCCTGGCGAACGCCCCAGTCGTATATCAGCGGATAATAGGAAAGACCCTTCGCGAATTTATTGAGTCTGGTGAGATCCTGGTGTATATCGATGACGTGTTGATCTTAAGCAAAACTATAGACCACGGATTTGTTCTCTTGCGCAAGGTACTCACGACCTTGACGAATGCTGGATTTTCCTTAAATTTGAAAAAATGTTCTTTCCTTGCAACGGAAATCGAGTATTTAGGTCGCAACATTTGTGAAGGTCAGGTGCGGCCGAGTCATAGTAAAGTTAAAGCCTTGACAGATGCTCCCGAACCAAAGGACGTAAAGCAGGTACGCCAATTTATGGGCTTAGCCAGCTATTTTCGCCGGTATGTACCTGGCTTTGCTCAGAAGACTGCTCGTATTGCGGTCTTGACGCGAAAAGGGGTCGATTTTAAGTGGGGACCGGAGCAGCAGGCTGCTCGAAAGGAGATCATTGATTGCTTGACCAGTGAACCGGTGCTTGCAGTCTATGATCCTTCTTTGCCGACCGAGGTCCACACAGACGCCAGCTCTATTGGCTATGGAGCTGTGCTGATGCAGGTGCACGAGGAGGGTCATAAACGAGTGGTTGCTTACTATAGCAAGCTGACGCAAGGAGCTGAAAGTAAGTACCACTCGTACGAACTTGAGACCCTCGCCGTGGTCAAAGCCCTGCAACACTTCAGGCATTATCTTGTGGGTCTACACTTCACCGTAGTCACCGACTGCAACGCGATGAAACTTACAAAGAGCAAGAAGGATTTGCTCCCTCGTGTGGCACGGTGGTGGGTATACCTACAGGATTTTGACTTTCGCCTTGAGTACCGTAAGGGATCACTCATGTCGCACGCCGACTATCTAAGTCGGAACCCTGTCAATGTGTGCACGGTTCAAAAACCACAAAACTGGGCACAGGTTGCGCAGGCTGCCGATGAAGAGACTCGGACTCTCATCCAAAAACTGACTGACGGACAATTAGACACTAGTCGTTATGTCGTCAAAAACGATCTCTTGTATGCGAAGTATTCACCCACTGGGGAGCCTTCCCGCCTTCTTTGCTACATCCCAAGGGGGCATCGACTCAGCTTACTTCGTGTATTCCACGATGAGCACGACCATCTGGGGGTTGACAAGACTGTTGATTTGATCACAAAACACTTCTGGTTCCCGGGGATAAGGGGTTTTGTCCAAAAATACATCGCGCATTGCATAGTGTGTATTTCCCACAAAAAGGTGCCTCGAGCCCCATTACAACCCATCCATTCATGGGAAAAACCAGAACTTCCCTTTGAGACAATCCATATGGATGTACTAGGCCCGCTTCCAGAAGCCGATGGCTATCGTTTCGTTCTCATCGTTATCGATGCCTTTTCAAAGTACTGCCTTCTTTACCCAATGTATCGACAAGATACTAACGAACTGAAACGTAATTTTACAAACACAATCTCGCTGTTTGGCGCTCCCAAATTAATTGTTGCTGACAGGGGTCGCATGTTCCAAAGCACGGACTTTCTTGACTGGGCTAAGTCAATGGGTTGTGATACACACTTGATTACGCCGGAGATGCATCAATCCAACGGACAAGTCGAGCGCTACTGCCGGACAGTGCTTAATATGGTCCGCATCGAGGCAAACTATCGGCAGCAAAGGTGGCCCAGCGTCATGTGGAAGATTCAGCTGGTACTTAATATCACCAAGCACAGGACCACCCAATACTCAGCCCTCAACTTGTTGGTGGGTATCGACGCGGCGACGCCTCTCATCCGAAGTCTGGTGCGCGACGTAGCCTTGGAAGGTTCCAGTCCTAACAGGGAAGCATTGCGTGAGATGAGCAGGCAAAGAACTTCAGAGCGTCTCAGGCAGAATCAGCAAAGTCAAGATGCTTATGTGAACCAAGGGAGAAAACCACCCCGCGATTACGAACTAAACTCTTTAGTTTTTGTCAGAAAACAGGCTCAGTCAACCGGGAAGCTGGACTCCGGCATGCGTGGCCCGTACCGTGTCACGAAGGTACTGCCACATGGGCGCTACGACCTACAACTTCTGGCTGGGTCATACGGAAAGTCGACTCAGGCCGCGGCAGAGTACATGGTGCCGTGGCGCGGGGAGTGGACTCCTGAAGTGTGTGCTGCTTATTTTGAAGGTAAGCAGCTTGACCGTCTGTATAGACATGTTGCAAACTGTCTTACAGATGTGTCCCCAGAAATAGCGAACGTCGTGCTTCCTTTCTGGTTATGCAATGGTCAGGTTACGCTAACGTCGTGCCTCTATCCTAACTATTGTGGGCAGATATGCGAACGTCGTGCCTCTATCTTGCCAGGGATAAAGATATGCGAACGTAGTGCCTCTATCTTCCCAGATTAAGTTATGCGAACGTAGTGCCTATGACTTATTCATGTGTGTTACGATGTTTCTTGTGTTATGCCACTTAACAAGATGTAATTTTATTGTGTTGAAGGCGCAGACATGGACAACGAGGAGTCCTCTCCTGTAACCGCAGGAACTGAGACGATGAGACCTGCCGAGCCGTTCCCCAGTACTTCAGCTGCCGCTTTATCTGAAGATCCACCAACCGGTACTCCCGACGTGTGCAGGACTGACGAGCCGCAAGCCCAAGTTCTGCCTGAGGTTGACTCTGGACCTGGACTCTCCATGCCGCTGCTGGAGTCTGATCTACGCAGCTAGATGGGAGCCCGAGGACGGTCTCCTGTCAGGAGAGGCCGTATAGGAGAAAATAGAAGAGAAGAGTGGGGGATTAGACCTACGCGCGGCTGGGTAGTATAAAAGGCAGTGCAGACCAATGCTCGCCCCTTTTTCTGCTCCGAGCCGCCGTTGGTGTAAGACCTTTCCAATTTGTTATTTTGGTGCCATACTATTTTTCTTATTTGTTTTGATTTTATTTTCTTTGTAAAAAAACTATTAAAAATTGTGTTCATTTGTTTCTATTTTTTTTAACGGCTTTCGTTTCGAATCGCTAAGAATATAGATACACCTCTGTCTATTTTTTATCCCTTTTCTGTGTGGGAAATTATCAAATAACTTCTCCCGCTCTGGGTGGAGCAGGAGGGCGTGTCAGACTCTTATTGACTAAAACCCACCCGTGTTCCTTCAGTTGCCATGTTGCCGGGGGCCACGGTATCCCTTTCGGACTTCCCCGCAACTCCGGCAGGCATCGTTCAAAAGTGCCATACATGGGCCTTTTTGACATAAATAATTTGACTTTGATCGGCCCTCGCGGACCCCGTCAGTTCTGCTGAAATCTCTTTGAGGCGCGCGTGGAACACAACGCGCCGTTGACCCGGGCCTGGTCCTTATCGGATGGCGAGCTACCCATTGCTCACCGTCCGCAAGCCCGTGCCTATAGTGGTCGGGAATCGGCCTGCGATTTCCGACGCCCAAGGCATCTCCTGCGGTGGTTAGGGATGTAAGAGTGCGAAATTTGTCTCTCCCTCACGCGTTCCGCCTCCTCCTTCGCGAGCATTACTGTTTGCAGAAGGAGGTGACGGCCTCCCAGCCTTCTCGCTCCGTACCATGGCCTGGATCAGGGCCGGACGCGAGAGATCACCGCCGCCGATCGCCTCCACAAGGACACGGCGATGCTCTGCCCAAGCCGGGCAGACCTCCTTCGTATGCTCCACCGTGTCCTCCGGGCGATCAACACAATGGTGATACCCGGGCGTTTCCTCCCGCCTTATCCTGAATAGGAACCTCCCAAAACAACCGTGTCTGGTGAGGACCTGCGTCAGGCGGAAGGTGAGGACACCGTGGCGCCTCTCTAGCCACTCCTCAAAGAGGGGACTTATCACCGCAATTGTGGCGTGCCCAAAGCCGTGTCTCCAGCGCGTGTTTTTCCGGAACATTACACAAAAAAAATCGCAACAAAGAGGCGTAGCCATACACATTTGTGTATGCAAAAACGATGTTTTGCATGAAAACAAATGTTTATGTGTAAGGTTTTTTTTTTGTAATGTTTCGAAAAAACATGCGCAGGAGACCCGACTTAGCAAGAACAATTTTAAAATTCAACATTTGAAAAACGGCCGACAAACATTTCCTAATTTCTCTTACCTACTCCATCACCAGACCCTGTTCACGATCTATCTATAACCTATTCATTGAGACCATTTCAATGAGCCCAAACACGATACCTGTGCTGGAAGTTGGTAAGGGAGTTGGGTATCCTGCAAATTCCAGGTGATGCTGCAGCATCAGTTCACGGTTGCTATGTTCTTCTAATATCATTGAAGTAACAGAATACCTCATTTCAAATCGATCAGACCTGTAGAAGATACATCCATTCATTAACTAGAAAAAAACTGATAATCTCCAAACGGCTGAACCGATTTTGATGAATGATATGTCGTTAGATTTGTCTTTATTACGCGAGTGTCACTGGATATATTAAAATTATGGATTCTTGACGCCAAAAAGTATGATTTCAATAAAAAACTTACTGGGTGGCGCAAAAACTGCTACCATGGATTCAGTACATGATTCTGAACTCCCCTGTGTTGAATTTTACGTCGGTTATTTTTTTTTAATCTGCTATTTCATAGAAAAGTGCAATACCTACGTTCAAAATGTATGGAACAGCTGTTTTTTTTATAAGTGGAAACTTCTTCTGTCTTCAATTGATTTCGCGACACTGTTACCGACACCACCTTTAAAAAGACATCAACGCGCAATAAATTATTTCCTGCACAATATTATTGTTCAAGTTTTAACTTCTGTCGGCACTCCCGGAGTGCCACTGTTTTTTTTTTAAATCAAACGACGAAAAATTTAATCGCAGGGGGTTCAGAATCATGTACTGAATCCATGGTAACAGTTTTTGTGTCCATGTCCCTGCCACTCATAGATAAGGTATAAAAATGAAGGGTTTCATAAGGTAATTACAAACAAATCATATCATATGTTTAAATGTAATTTGGAATGGGAAATGATAAAAAACTAAAAAGCTGATAATAATAAAGGTTATTAAAAAAACAAAAAAAGCGACTGCAAAAACACAGTAACTGAAAAAAGAATAAAAACAAGCATTAATCTATAGAAATTTGGTATCACAGGCGGGACAAACAAAAGTTACACCATATTTCAGGTCATTAGTTGTATTTTTACAGTCGGGTTTTTTTATTTTTAGGACTTCATACCCAAAGGGACACGAATACTAAGACTCCGCTGTCCGTCCGTCTCTCTGTCTGTCCGTCTGTCACCGGGCTGTATCTCATGAACCGTGATAGTAAGACAGTTGAAATTATCACAGATGATGTATTTCTGTTGCCGCTATAACAACAAATACTAAAAAAAAACAGAATAAAATAAATATTAAGAGGGCTCCCATACAGCAAACATGATTTTTTTTGCTCGTTTTTATAGATAATGGTACGGAATCCTTCGTGCGCGAGTCCGACTCGTTTAAATTAACTTTTTTTTATTATTTAAGTAAATTATTTTGCGGAGTGAATCTTCTGTATATTATATTATACTACTATGTATATTATATTATAATTCTATGCTCATTCGATAGAACCTTTTGGAAGGGGAAAAAATTAAACCTTTTTCTTGTTTCACATTCAAAAGGGCCTTAGGTCATTCGCTAATTTGACTTTGACTTTGTTTTAGATCCAGCGTGCGCTACGAATTTTAATCGCGTGATTTTTTTGTCGCAGAAATGCAACGTATTGGTTCATACGGCACAATTTTAAAATCACGGCGACATTTCTCGTGTGTGTTTTTCTTAAAAACCAATACGATGCATTTTTCCGACAAAATAATCGCGGGATAAAAATTCGGGAGTGCGTGCTCGTCATTATACGAAGTATGGGTTTTCAGCATTCCTTAAAATTACCACCACATCACCCACGGACACTGCTGTTGATGGAGCCGTCAGTCTTCGGGAAGCCATTGAATTGAAACAAGGATTAATGCAACAAAAACAACGATTGGAGACGAAGGACATCGCTCGAGGATATGCATTCCGTTCTGAAGAATGGGACTATGACAGTCAAGGACGACCAAGATATATACCAACAGGCAAAATATATACTAAAGAAAGGAGGCGCATTAAACTGAACCCGTTTATGGATTGGATTACAAAAAGGAAACGTCGTAAACATAAAAATAAAAGTTAGGTATCAGAGTTGCCAATTTTTTTCCCGGTATTTTGAAACTTTTGCAATAAAAAAAGCGGGATTCTTTCCACAAAAGCGGGACATAATAAAAAAAAACGTACCTAAATAATTAATCAGTCGTTTTTTTATTTTTTACTGTAAATTAAAGTGTATTTTAATAAAAATATGCTAATTTACTATCAGTACTAATAACGTTAACTGTCTGGTTAAATTCAAGAAGTATTTCTGTTGGATCTATTGGCATGTAAATACTAAACACCAACCGCAAGAGACGCCCTGGGCGTCGGGAATCACAGGCCGATTCCCAGTCACCGTAGGCGCGGGCTTGCGGACTGTGAGCAATGGGTAGCTCGCCGTCCGATAAGCCGGGTCGACGACGCGTTGTATTCCACGCGCGCCTCAAAGAGATAAGAGACCTGACGGGGCCCGCTAGGGCCAATGCCTGCCGGAGTTGCGGGGAAGTCCGAAAATGATAAGAATAGTTGGTTGCTGTGATTAACCCAAGACAATGTTTATGTTCTTTTGCCAGAATTAGCTTACCTACTGACAGTTTATATGAGTTTATATAATTGTTTATTTTATTTGAATTTATAAGGCAATCTACTCATTACAATGTTTTTGTTATGAGTTGTATTGCAATTTGTGGTTAGCTAGCGACCTCGATCATATTATTTTTTTCCTGAGCAACCGGCAGCAAGTTCGTCATGCTCCCTTAGATGTCACTGCTTGTGGAAGCGTCGGGGGTCGGGTTGCCTCCTTCCCTATAAAATCGCCAACTTTTTTTAAATATGGCGAGGGGGGTAATGGCTGATCTTTGCGTTATGATCTATGACTGGTCGTCTTGCTGACCTTGGTTTTGTTATTGTTACGAGTAATTAACTGTTTATTTATTTTACCGCGATAGTCCTGGTATTACAGCTTTATATAGCTTTATGTAAGCGGGCACGCCCTTTATGCCTGGAGGCGTTATTTAGATATTTAGTTCTGTTTACGTTTAGTTTTTATTTCTGCTTGAGTACCTATAGTTCTCGATGTCTGTGGTTGGCGTGTGCTAGCTAACATATGACCAATAATTTATCATTTAAATTATTTTGCATACTATTGTTTAGAATCTTTTTTTTTTAACTTGAAAAGACAGCTATGCTGCCGGGGAGTTTGTTGCGCCATTTCTTATGCTTCCAGCTAAAGGCACTAGGAAGTATGAAGGGTGGGCGTTTTGGGGGACTGTCTTATGTAATTTTAACGAAAAGTGCTGATTCTCAGCCTAGTTTGAATAGATGACTATTGAATTTTGACATAATATCACATCACAACTGCCTGTATAAACAGACTTAGTTCTCTTTGGAGCATCACCTATAAACCACTTTCTCCCATAACAGGCTTAAAGGATAGCACATCGTCTCGACGAAATATCGGATTCCCATTTTTTTCGGAGAGCTTTCTTCCACAGTTTTCTTCTTATGACATCTTTGGCAAACAAATGGGTCCCCGTATTTTTGCAGTAAACAGCTGCGCAACTGGGCTCAATAATCAATAATGCGTAAAAGAAGTCGCTTGTTTACAAAAAATGTATGGCTAGCTGTCAAAGTATTAGACGCTGGAGATCAGCGCCATCTGAAGTAAGCAAGTGGCAGTTTTATCCTTATTGACTACCAACATTTTTTTTTTTAAATGGCTTCTTGCTGGTCAGCCTAAGAGATTGTCGGCTGCTTGACCGGACTTTCCTGTGGCTGCCTCAATAAATTAAGGCCTCCGGCCAGGGCATAAAATTTAGAAACTAAGTAACTACACGCTAAGGGTACGGACCTCGGCTTAGGGCGTCGCTGGGAGAGTACAGCAAGGGACAAGCTGGATCGGATTAAGGACTAGCAACTATAACATACTGCTCTTATTTGTATGCTAGCGAAGTATCGTCGATTTCAGGAAAACCAAAAAAAAAACCTCCATTATTTATTTATTTTCAATAGGGAATTTTACCGTTTTCGTTTTCGTTCTGTTCGAGGACAGTTATCGTTGTAGGTTCGTTATAAGACCACACTTGACGCCGCGAACGACGACGGCGACGCCCAGAACGGTTCCGCTCGTGCTCGGCTCGTCTAGCGTAGACGCACCTTAGCACTGCTTGTCCACCGAGTGCTTGTCAACAGGACATCAACGAGAAACGAGATATTCGAACTGAACGTGACGTCCCGTTGACGTTATGCGGTGGACACGCGGCCATATTAAATGTATATGACTACTTCGGTGCCGTCACCTCGTTCTCGTTGACGACCCATTGACGTGGCGGTAGACAAACGGCCTTAAGCTACGGTTTCCTAGAAAAGCGGTGACCGCTCACGTAGCGTCCGCAATTTACAGCGAATGACGTCACTGGAACGTTGAAGTTGATGTGATTTCCTAGAGAGCGTTGTTGACACCGTAAAGCAGACCCCAAAGATTTAAATCGCTAGATTAGCCCTCAAGAATGATGCCCTGAAGAATGAGCTCACACATTATTAAAGCGTTTCCATGACAAACAATTATTGTCACTGCGTCATTGTGCGTCAGAGGTGTCCAAACGAACAAGGACCGCGGAAGTACTCCATGACGGAGGGCAAACTTTTTTCCCCTTCTCCGCCATCGTAGGTTACTCGTACAATAACGTAACGAACGGGGCGAAAAGTAAACAAACAAGGCGACAGGAACATATTACTACACCATTTTTTTCAAACATTCTTTACCAATTAGTAAAATTGGAGGGAGCGCCCCCCGCCCCGTTTGATTTTAGGGAGCCATTTGTCCACCTCTGCCACCCACTTCTGCGGTCCCTGAAACAGAAACGCGACTATTTTTTGACGCGGTAGGGCGAATCTAACGATATGCGGCCACCGCTTTTGCTAAGAAACCGTAGCTTAAGGTCGTTAAGAAAACGCTGAACGGTCACACAATTAAGCTACCTAATTGTGTGACCGTTCAGCGCTTTCTTATTAAATCAAAGCTTAATTGGCTGGCTGATGGCAAAAGGAGAAATAAAACACATCGATCAGTGTTCTGCAATGGTACAAGAATCTTTTGGCGCCAAAACGGATCTAACGCTGCCATTTTGTTTTGCAATACAAGTTCTGTGACTTTTTTTACAAATAGAGTCTGGCCACGCAAAGTCTGCACAATTAAAAAAACGGTGGAATTTGAAAATCTATAGACGGCAACACAATCCTGTCCTACGAAAAAAGAATTTGATACTTTGTTCGTGTTTTTGTTTTTGATAGGTTATTTCGTTTATATTCTGATTTATTCCTGATAAAGAATAGTCACTTTAGCACGATGCAGTGTGGATTTGATACAGTTTTGTCATCGTATGGAGGCAGAGCATAGGTACGACATAGTCTATTATGCAAAAATCAAAAGGCAAAATATCAAAATCACCATAATCTACTTTACAACCCCGAAAATGACATAACTGACTGAAGTAAAAGTATACAGTATATAAAACTTTTTGGGGTTGCCCATTTATTCCATTGCAGACTTTGTGTGGCTAGACTCTATTATCTATAGACCAACAACGGCCCCTGTCAATGTCATGCAAACGCCAAAAAATCCTTGTAATACTCTACATCTATGTTTATTTTATATATTCATTGTCTAATGGACCATTTAAAATGATTGGTTCTTCGATTTTCGAGTCGGTTCCAACGAACAAGGCATGCTCGCATAATGACATATATACTTCTTCATATTCTGAAAATTAGAAAGAAAAATAGGTGTGTTTTTTAAATTAAATAATATTTGTATCGCTCGTATATAATAAGCCATTGTATTTCATCCAACCTCAAATAATTCCTATCTTGGGGTTCTTTAAACAATAATTTATTATGTAAAAAAAAACCTGTCCGATCCAAAAAAGTAATGGAAAATCTTATAATTATTGAAAATAAAAAAGTTATTGCTATTTTAAGTTCATATTTTTAGTACCAAAATCATCCACAAGCAATTAAAAATTTGCAAATTTTCGAGAGGGATGACTTGTAGGCATTCGCTAAACGACAGCGGCCCCCCGCGCCCCATGTAATAACCCGGTAAAATTAATCAATTGAAAAAAAATATGGCGATTTATTTTTGTGTTTTCCTGAAAGTAACCACATAGGTAAAGACTCTCAGTGACGTGACTTAACAACACCCTCATGGATCGGACACGGTTTTGTTTACATGTTGTATACAAAATAGCCAGAAACTGCGAACAACTTGGATGTAGTGCTCGACGACTGTTGCTGCGGCACCGCTCGCCCCGCTCGCTCGTCGCGCGCGCTCTTCGCGTTCAGAGTTCTAACCTAACCTAAGCCACAGCCTAAGCCCAGTTACATAAGATCGATTTTAATTCGCGGCGATTTTTTTCGCACAGTGTATTTTCAACGCTCTGCTTAGCGCCAAGGCTAGAAAATTCAACAGTTTGTTTTTTTGACGCGCTGGGTTGCTCTCTGTAGGATTCTCAACGCTCGGCTAATACCGAGATTTGAAAATCCAGTGCGCGATAAAATCCCCGGGCTTAAACCGTTTGGTCGGATAGCTAGCTTAGTTACTGCGAGCAGTTCGGCTCGCGCGTGGTTGGTCTCAGTTCTTATTAACCTCACCTAAGCCATTTGGTCAGGGTACTCTAACTTAGTTACAGCGAAAAAAGGCCAGAAAGTTAATAAGAGGCACATTTATTTAAAAAAGTATGCATCATTAGAAGCCCATAAAGTTTTTTTTTTTTCTGTAGTGCATCTCATAGCTGACCTCTGAGGTCATGACTATTTAACCGGTCAATCCATTGCTGCTACACTCAAAGCCTCCAGCCAGGGGCATACAAACTAAGCTAAAAAGCTAGGTGAGCGCTCGCTAAGGGCACCCCCTGTGGGGTACGAGCCTCGGCTTAGGGCGTTACTGGAGGAGGACATCAAATATGGGATGGGCTGGCCATAAAGTTTATAGAGGTTCATTCATTTTATAAAACGGTAGAAGAACATTAAGATTTTAAAGGTTCAGGTAAATATTTCCCATTTAATTTTTACCTTGCAAGGTGGAATTCCTACAGTTGACGGCTTCCATAAAACATTTGTTTTGGAAGATAACGAAGTGGCCATCTATTGAGCTCATCGCACAAAGTGGATTGAGCTTATGCTCGTCACAGTCATTATATTGAGGGCAGCCACCACGCAAGAACATCACATACGCTTGGCAGAATTTTGTTTCAATCTGATCATATTCTGAAAAACACAGAAAGAAAGAAATACATTTTATTGAAGAGAAAACTTCTTTAGGCGCGTTGGGCATTTTTGATATGGGACTAAACCATTGATTTCACGACACTGTGACGGAATTTACCGACACCGTGGAGTAAAAGACATCAACGTATTGATTACCGTGGTGCCGTTTTTTTTTTTAAGTTTTCATTTCTTTCGGCACTCCCGGAGTGCCACTGTTTTTTTTTTTTGCTCGAACATGTGTATACATACAGAATTAAAATAATACATACATGCAAGATCTTAATAATAAGAGTGGCTCACGACATGTTTACAATTTCTCATGGCGTGCAAATATCTTAGGTACAATTAATATTAATTGATCAATGATTTTTAACTTTTACACTTATACATTAAATATCAGTCATAGTTATGTTCAATCATTACATTAGGTGCCCAATTATTTATTTTACTTGTCGAATATTACAGATAACAGTTATCACAATGACGATTTACATCACTTTTAATAGGCATTCAATTATTTATATATAGGCGTAATTTAAGTTCTCCACTACTCCATAATTTCCACAATGTTGGCTATATTTGGATGCCTCCATTTTCGATATTGAGTTTACCAGTAAAAAAATATGTTTTTTTTTTGTCTATGAGCTGGTCCCATTCTTTTTTTAAATTAAATGTCATAAATTCGTTTTTTTTCCAATTCTTAAAATCACTAAATCCTCAGAATTGAATCCAATTTAAGCAAAAAATACCCAAATTTACGTGATACTGGTAAGTCACCAAATCAAAAAAATAAATCCATGCATTTTTAAACTATATCCTGGTCACAAAGGCCGTCGTTTATTTTCACTGTTTTGAATTGAAACAAATGAGAATATTAGAAGTAAGATTTAATATTGTGTTAAAATGAACAGCTAATGATAAAAAGAAGTTTATAATTTTGTTATTGTTTGTTCTTTATGAAAGTCATTAGTTAAGATATGTCCCTAACTCCACTAATTTTACAATAAGTTTTATTTGTTTTATTTTTTATTACGCTTTTATCGTTCTGCATCGTTCTCACATTTATAACTTTAACATTAATGATGTAACCAATATTTTGTAACCATATTGTGATTTAAAAGAGTGACCGTGGAGTTTCTTGCCCGTTCTTCTCCATAGGTACCTACTACACTTTGAAATGGGCAACTAGCTTCATCTTTCTGACTGACCGACCCCTTGACAATTCAAAAGTGCCTGTAATTGGTTTATTTGAAATAAATGCTTTGAGTTTGAGTTTGAGGAGGTTCTCAATTCAGCTGTATGTTTTTTTTTTTTTTTTTGTATGTATGTTACGCGATTACTCCGCCAATTATGAATTGATTTTGATCCTTTTTTGTTTGGTACGTTATACTTCAGAGGTGGTCCCATATAAATTTTATTAACTTTGCTTGGGTAGTTTTTGAGTTACCTTCAATAATACGTATTTTTTCCCACTTAGTATGTGGATGATATGATAAGTTCCTGTCACTGTTATTTACATAGCAGGTAGTGGTTGGTATTCGAATTTGTGTGGGGTAGTCATCACAACGAAAAGTGAAAAATAAAAAAAATTACAAAAAAAAAAACAACCGACTTCCAAAAAAAACACTACATCGTGAAAAATTAACTTTAATTTCGGAAGTCGGTGGCAAAAAATGGAAATTCAAAACCAAAGACACCGACTTCCGAAATTAAAGTAATTTTTCACGTTGTAATGTTTTTTTGGAAGTCGGTTGTTTGTTTTAATATACCTACTCGTAGGTAGTTTTTTCTTACACGTGTGCGAATGTGTGCGTGCATAAAATAATGAGATCACAATTTTCTCCCACAATCAGCATAACTAATTTAATAAATAAAAAATGTTTTATACCTAATAGTAAAAATTCAGTCTATGTATTATGATGATTACAACATAATAGGTATTCTAATTGGGTGTTTGATGGTGTGTGTTAATTCCGGGACATATTGTACCTACATTTATGCTCGTGTTTGTCGGTACATAGCGATGCATAGAATAGAATAATAAATGAGTACTTATGAGACCTACAATTTTTTTTTTTTTTACTCTTCTATTGGGATTTTAATTTATGTCCGTAAGTGTGTCCTTGGTATCACAGCGGGCCCTATCAGAATACCAGCGCTGCGGTATTTGATTTTTTTTCGCATATCGTAGCATTATGCTGAGATAGGGGCCTTTTTGGCCTCACACAAGTCTTCGTTTTTGTTTACATATTTTTTTAAATTTATTCTTCTGAAATTGTTATTCTTTGTATAATTTTCTTAGTTTTAATGTTGTATTTTCTGTGCCTGTCCCAAATAAAAATATTTTTTCATTTATTTTTTTGCTTATATATTTTGTAAGTATGTATGTATTTATGTATCTACTATTTAGGATATGTATATATCTGTGTATTTATTCTAGTTTATTGTATACTTATTTGCACCGACGACAGCCCCTTTTTATGTCCAGGCAAATCACTGTCCATTCCAAGGTTGCCTGGAAGAGATCGCGGAAAGCGATAAGGCCGCCCATTGTATATTTTGTAGTGTTTGATTTATTTTTTGTTATGTATTTTTGTGGTGTACAATAAAGTATATATAAATAAATAAATAAAATATTTTCTTTCTTTCTTTATTTCTTTCTATCTTTCTTTCTTTATGAGTAAGTCTGAAAGTGACACCGGTGCCCGAAAAATTGTGTGGAATTCGGCTGCCATGGTATGGGCATGTGATGCGGAGGAATACGAGAATGTCCTGAGGAAAGTTTTGAGTATGGATGTGGATGGTTATAAGAGTAGGGGAAGACCAAAGAAACGGTGGATGGACTGTGTGAAAGATGATATGGCTAGAAAGGGGTGACTACCGAGATGACGACTATAGAGAAGTATGGAATAAAAGACGTGTAGCGACGACCACAAATAAATTGGGTTAAAGACAGGAGAATGATCACTGTACCACAGTATAAATATATGGACAGTATGGAAACTAGGCCTATTTGTTGAAATAATAACCTACGCTCCATCTTTAAAAAGATCGCGGCTACCACTCGTCTCGACACGGCACCCGCAACTGACAGCACCGCGAGAATAGCTTTGGGTCTCATTAATGAGCGCGTCTGTGTTACTGTGCCTTTTCGACCGTTTACTACGGAGTTTTTATACTGTGACTGTACTTACTCAAATGTCCTCTGAAATTCGAACACTGGTTATTTAGAATCAGATGGCAGAGGCTTTGAAACCATTTGAACCTCATAGTCCTTCTGTTCAGACCGCACGCTCTTCTGTGGTAGTCGTTGCAATGGTAGGGGTCACAGTAATCCATCCAATTTGAGTCGTACAGCTGCTTGTGACGGTTCGTCCATGTTGGAGGCATCTCTGGCTTGACAATTATTTCTGAAAATTATAAAAAAAAAACATTGTGAGAAATCTGAAATAGCTTTAGCCCGCGGCTTAGCCCACATGGATGTCGGAAAATATCACACGGGACCGTACTACCGGGCAGTACCGGGATTACATACCTAATAGTCCAGGAAAAGGTTATTGACTCCTACCGCTGCGCTCCAACCATTATTTTGTTACGCGTAATTTTGAATCTGTGATATCTTTTAAACCATTCATTTAAATGATATGATGTTGAGGCATATTTTAATTTAAATTAAATGCCCAATTTAAATAACATATTTTATTGGATAAGGATTAATATGATACCGGTAAATATAGCTTCAGAAATAAAAATGGAATTTTTATCAAATTCTGAAAGATAATAATGGTTACAACGATACATTGTGAGTCTTTTTAATGTGCACATATCGAAATGAAGGAATCTATGCTTAATTTTATCGACGGAAAAATATTTAAAAAAATCTAAATATTGTTTATGACATTTTTAAACAAAACGTAACCTTTAAACTAAATGATCTATCGCGATGAAACAAACTCCATATTACATTTAATATGGAGTTTGTTTCATTGGAAGTAATTAGGCGTTCTCATAAAATGAAAATTGTGGAAAAAAAACCTCAATTGAAAATAAACATGTTTTTTTTTTTAGCAAAAATCTGTTTTTTTTTTTCATTAATTTTTACAATAATCGTAAAATTTCTCAATAAGACGCCCCATTACGTACGTTAAAAAGGAAAGATTTTTTTAAATATTTTTTCCGTCGAAAAAATTAAGCATAGATTCTCTCATTTCGATAATTGCACATAATAAAGACTCACTGAATAACTCTTAAATCGCCAACTCGTCTTGGGCAAGCGTGGTGGGTTCTCTGAATTAGAAGAGGCCTTTGCCCTGCAATCAATCTGCCTAGCCTTTTGCCAAATATGTTGTGGTCGGCTTCCCATCTATCCGGATGCATCTGAATACCAGTATTTTACATGGAGCGACTGCCTTTCTGACCTCCACAACCCAGTAACTGGGTAATACGATACCCCTTGGTAAGACTGGTTGTCAGACTTTCGGGCTTCTGACGACTTGCAGTGGTACAAGTCCGGTTCAGATAGTGCCATCATGGGGCACGTCTTCATTGAATAGCACTAATATCTGTCTATACAACGTCGCCTATCGGCCCGTATTTTTCTGAATATTCATGAAAAATTATCGGAAAATAACTTTAAAAGAGGGTCTATCTTTAATATTTTTCATGTTATTCAATTTTTTATGTTTCAAATTCAAATTAAAATTTCTTTATTGCGAACTAAGTGTAGATATACAAAGATGTTATAATAGGTAGGTTCTTAGAACTTAGTTGCCTGTTCAGGCATTGCAATTTACACAGCTTTCCAAAAAACAATTTCCGTTAATAAACAGTTTAAATTATATTATATTAATACCATTATTCATATATTTATCATTGTTATTATTATTATATTATATCAATTATATAAGTCATGCATTATTCATTACATTATATTAATTATACATTTATCACACTACATTAAATATTCCATACAGTATTAAAAATATTTAGGATACATTGATAATTTTAAAAATAATGTCGTAACACAGTTATTATTTTTCCTCAAGAAATTCATTTACCGAGTAGTATGCCTTTTTAATGAGGTAGGTAGTCTTTCAGCTTCCTCTTAAAACCAACTAACGAATGCATGTCCCTAATGTCTTGGGGTAACCTATTATATATTTTTACACCCATACAAAAAATGCTATTGCTAAACACTGCAGTGTGAGATGCTTTATTTCGCAGTGTCTTTTTAAGTCTACTGCTTATTAATGTGTCATAGCTACTGATGTTTGATCGTACTAGTATTGCGGCCTCGTAGATATATAGAGCCGGGAGGGTTAATATTTTAAGGTTAATGAAATAAGGTTTACATGAATCCGTTTGGTGTATCCCAGATATTGATCGAATACACTTCTTTTGTGCCTTGAATGCAGTTTCTTTATCAGTTAAGTATCCCCAGTATAGTATCCCGTATGATATAGTAGATCCCACATAGGCATGATATGCACTTAGTAGTGTAATTTGGTTTGACACTTTTTTGAGCATATAGAGAGCGTAAGAGAATTGGTTTAGTTTGGTACATACACTATTTACATGTGTTTTCCATGATATAATAGAATCTATATGGATCCCTAGAAATTTTGTACTAGTAACCTCAGATACAGTTGTGCTTATTATGTTCAATAGATAATGGAGTAGATTTTATATTTTTATTTTTGAAATTCATGTACTTAATGGGTTTTTGTAAGATTTATTTTTAAGTTATTTAATGTAAGCCAATTTATTCATTTAGATAGGGAATCGTTAATTTCTAATTCATGATTTTTATTTTTGTTATTTGTGTACTGACATCTGCAAATAAAACCATAGGGTGACGAATAGCATTTGGTAAATAATTTATATAAATGAGGAAATAGTAGTGGTCCCAGAACTGATCCTTGAGGTACACCGTATTTTATCGATCTTTGGCTCGATGTATATTTAGTTTCTGTTTTTGTGGATGGACATAATTGTGCTATTTCAGTGAACTGCATTCTATTACTGAGATATGATTTGATTATTTCTAGTGCTTTTCCACGAACTCCGTATATTTCTAATTTATGTAGCAGTAGTCCATGGTCAACATAATCAAAAGCTTTGGTCATGTCCATGTACAATGCTGAAACTTTTTTTTTTTATCTAGTTCCGTTTTGAGTAGCATTTGCCATATCTCCGATGTTATTGGCTCGATTTGGATTCTGTTTATTATTTCTAAAAGCTTATGAGTTATTTTATGGATTAACTAACATTTTTACTAAAAAATTGTCGACTACGCAAAAAAAAAAAACGGAGGTGAAATGAAGTGAAGAAAAAGTGTTTAAAAAAAAAATAAAAAGTGTAAGTTCATAAAATAACGACTTTGGAAAAAAAAAATTAAGTCGGTCGATTATTACTCGTTAACTTGTAGAGTAGAGCCTACTTAGGTGTTATAGTTTTCCTTTTAACTTTGTCATATTATTATATACTACTATCATGATTTTTTTTACATATCCCAAAATAACCATTTAGCTGGCAGGGGGAGGACACATCCGATAAGGACCAGGCCCGGGTTAACGGCGCGTTGTGTTCCACGCGCGCCTCAAAGAGATTTCAGCAGAACTGACGGGGTCCGCTAGGGCCGATCAAAGCCAAATTATTTATTTCAAAAAGGCCCATGTATGGCACTTTCGAACGATGCCTGCCGGAGTTGCGGGGAAGTCCGAAAGGGATACCGTGGCCCCCGGCAACATGGCAACTGAAGGAACACGGGTGGGTTTTAGTCAGTAAAAGTCTGACACACCCTCCCGCCCAGAGCGGGAGAAGTTATTTGATAATTTCCCACCTAAAAAAAAGGGTGGAGACACTTGACTAATAATAAAAATTAGCTCTTTAAAGCTTAATATTTCGCAAAGGGATCCCTGAATCCAAAAATGGTTTTCATACGCCCACAATATTCACCCTAATTTACGGCCTTTCCAACGACACCCCACACCATGGGAAAGACGAGAAAAAATAAAAATATCCCCACTTTACATGTAGCGATTAGCGAAACACGTATATGTATAGTTTTTTTTCTTTCTTTTTTATACTTTTGCAGCTATCATCGTTTTACTTGTACTTAATCTTGTGTTATTGTTCCGAAATAAAAAAATATTATTGTTTTATTTTTTTGTATGCTCTCAAGACCATATTGAAATTTTGACAGGAGAGCTCACCCATACACTCTAAAATTAGTGTAGGTACAATACTCTGGTGAGAAGTGTGATGGACCCTGTAAGCCATGTAATAAAGAGGCGCTTCGTAAACTGGACACCATTCAAGCCAAATGCCTTAGGATTGTTGTAGGAGCAATGAAATCCGCACCTATAAATGCTCAGGTAGAATGTGCAGAACCTTCCAAGACAATACTTAGCAGATCGCTTCCTGTCAAAAGTTTTCGCCCTTTCGTCCCATCCCTTACTTCCCATTTTAGAACACATCCACCTATCTTTAGAAACATGCCCTTATTGGAAACGTAAGTCGTTTCCCCCGCTGATGAATAGGCACAAAGAGCTTAAAACCTCAAGTTCAAAGCTGACGGGGCGTACTACGCCAGTATCCAACCTGACATCTAACGCACTGAAATAACTGTTTTAACTTGTGTAGACTTAGACTCGGTCACTGCTGCGGTCAGTGGCGTGCACTCCATACATGCAAATAAGCTCTGCATACCCTGTAGTCCCAACATACATTCCCATTGTTCAATTTCATTATTGCAACATACCCTTAGATGAAATTCACTGCAGTTTGCTTTCTTACGGTGCGCGGCGTTCTCGGAAAATACTTATCCAGATTGTATTAACTTTCTTTGACCGGGCACAGAGACTTGCACTTTATATTAAAGGTAAAATTGAGCACTTATTTACTCTATGATGAAATTTACTCCCATCTAAAAGATGAATAATTATATATCAAAAAAATCACTAACGCGATTTCACGCCATCTATTACTTTTTTTTGAACTAATTTGCTGGAGCGGCGAACACTCGTCAGTAAGTTTATTGTAAGAAATGGAAAATTATACCCGTGACATCAGAATCTGTGCTGGCGAAGTGTGTTTAAATAAATTAAAATCTGCCGCTTTTTTGACGTTATCTTTTGAGAAAAAAAATTAAATTGATTGCAAAGGGACGGTGTGTACCCGGGTCGGATTTAACTCAAAAAAAGGTAATGCTACTCGTTGTTTTCATAAAAAGCTTTACGATAATGATTACTGGCTACAAGTTGTGTACACACAAACACATTGTATTGTTTCCCTTGCATTTTGTTTACAAATTCTGATAAAAAGAATGTTAGGACATATATCGGTTATTCGGATTTAAATAACTTTCACAAAGCGGCTGCTAAGTACGAGCTATTATATTACCTACCAACAATCACTTAACTAGATATTCGTGGTGGTCGCAAACAAACATCATGCGAAGCCAATGACGCCGTGCGGTAAGTCAGGTAGGGTAGGTAATCGGTGGGCCACCGACCGAAACGAGTGGAAACTGGTAAGTTTTATTTTTATTTTAGCCATGCATACACTGTCTGAAATCTCTGTGCAATAAGCCACTGGCTGCAGTCCAGTATTTCTTCATAAGATTCGTGTTCGTGACAGTTCCTTGTGCGAATGCGGACTTGATGAGGGTACTCTGGAACATATCTTTTTTTCATGTCCTTCAAATTCACAAACGTTTTGATTTGTACCTTAAGCTTTCCAAAATTGAAATCACCCTTCCTACTAACTTCCATTCCCTCGTGACTAACTTTTCCCCTAAACTGATCCAAGTTTTAGTCAATTTTTTAAATGACAATGATATAAAAATGTAGTCTGGTGTGTAACAATAATAATTATATTTGTAAATATCCGTGTCGTCTACAAAGCGACAGTAAAAAAAAAAAAAAAACTAACTTAAACTTGCCCTTTCAGCAATTATATACTAACAAATTTCATGAAGTGCAAAGTTCGACGGCTCACCGGGCTCAGCTTGCTTCATTGCCGTCACCACATGACGCTGGCAGAATAGTCGACATCGACTCAGTTGCCAAAGAAGAAAAAAAAAAATTAAGCAGAACTTACTTCTTAGGCGGTCTCTAATAAAGTTGGGATTATCGAAGCGCGCCGATATTCTGCAAAAATGAATTTTAAATATATATATAATTATACGCTTCGACTTGCGAAACTACTCCATTTTTTAAAAATATTTGCAGATATATGATTATGATATTGATATATGATTCTGAAATGACATTTTTTTTTTAATCAGCTGTTCCATACATTTTGATCGCGTAGGTATTGCACTTTTCTATGAAACAGCTGTTTTTTTTTAAATAACCGACAAAAAATTTCAACGTGTGGGGGTTCAGAACCATGTACTGAATCCATGGTAACCGTTTTCGTGTCGATGTCCCTGCCACCCTGTATACGCATCAACTTGGGAGCCTCCTCCATTTTTAGGGTTCCGTACCTCAAAAGCAAAAAAGGGAACCCTTATAGGATCACTCGTGTGTCTGTTTGTCCGTCTGTCACAGTCAACTTGCTCCGAATCTAATGGACCGATTAAATTGAAATTTGGAAAACATATATGTAGGTATTTCTGTGACCCAAACACGGACGTGTAACGTAAGTAAATAGATTTTGAATACGGGGGTCACTTTTTAAAAAGATTTGCAAACCATACCGCGTGACATAACAAATGAAAGGGCTTACTGTAAGGATCTCAAATATATTTATTTTATAATTTTAAAATAACCATATTTAAGTAAATATTTAGATGAAAATTGACTATTCCCCTTTACTCCGAAACAACTAAGCCTACTTTTATTTTTTAATGCAGAGAATGTCATAGATTACATTGGCAGTTGGAATGTATGGGAGAACATGTTTTTCAAATAAAATGTTGTTTTGCGTGTGAAAGCTTGTGAAAACGTGAAAACTACTAAACGGATTTCGACGAAATTTGGCACACATATAGTTTATAACTTGGATTAGCTCATAAGATACTTTTTATCCCGGTACTCCCACGGGATCGAGACTTAAGCTGTTTCTATACCGGCGAGGCGAGGCGTGGATGGGATGAGCGAGAATTGAAATCACGCTTACTCTTTTACACCGAAAGATGTCCAGCGCTAAACCGCGCCGTCTCCCGATGGCCAGCGCTGCCTCGAGCCGGTTTGCGATGTCACGCGCTGGCCATCGCTACCTAGTATTGAGGAATGCATACTCCTTATTTGTACTTTATGGTTGTGCTGCCTAGAAAAACTTACTGTTGATGAATGTCATTCGTATTATTCTGTTTTTAGATATCTATATAGTTTTATCGTTTCTCTTATTAACTGTTTTTCTATATTCTCCACCTAACTTTAACATGGTAGCAGAGCGTGGTTAGGATAGAAGCTGTGCAGAGCTTTAAAGTTGCGAGAAAGTGTAGTTACCTAGACAATTCCATCGAAAATGGATAAGGCTATAGTTGAAGCTTCAAAGGTATAAATAGCGCACCGAAATGGGAACAACTACAAGCACTGGAGATATAGGATCGAAACAGTGTGCTGAGCCATTCCTGGAGCTGAAATAATTTTGGAAGGAAAAATAATCAAGTCTGGAGAACCAGCAAAGACTGCTGATGCTGCTGCCAAAGTAAAATATGAGAACGATTTACAACAATTTGTAAAGATTGATTGTATAGTAGTGGCTCTGATGACAACGAATATAACAGACGAGTTATGCGTTACACAAGCGCAATAAAAGAGGTATGGGACGAATTAGAACGCCTTTAGAACTTTTACACCAAAGATGGGTAGGGCGTGGATAGAAATTTTGCCATACAAAATTCAATCCCATCCACGCCTCGCTTCGCCGGTGTAAAATCACCTTTATGCGGGTGAAACCGCGGGGCGCTACTAGTTATTTATAAGTTTAATATTTACTCGTAAACCTTCCTGATTAAACTAAAAATTATGGTGAAAGAAAACCGCATCAAATACCGTTGCATTGCAGTTTAGAAGACCAAACGGTGCTACAGACAGACACGAAATGCGACTTCAATTTATAATATAACTAGCTTTTGCCCGTGGCTTCGCTCGCGTGGATGTCGGAAGATATCCCAACATACCGGGATTACATACCTAATAGCCGAGGAAAAGGCCATTGACTCCTACCGCTGCGCCCACGTTGCCGTCAACCATAACTATTTTGTTACGCGTAATTTTGAATCTGTGATATCTTTTAAACCATTCATTTAAATGAAATGATATCACGGCATATTTGAATCTAAATTAAATGCTCAATTTAAGTAACATAGTTTATAGGATAAGGATTAATATAATACTGGTCAAAATAGCTTCGGAAATAACAATGAAAATTTATCAAATTCTGAAAGATAAAAATAGTTATTGTGGGTCATCCTTAGAAGATAGACATATGCCTTTTTAAGATGAACAATACTGTAGAACATAAATTTAATGTAACTTTTACGATTTCCGCGGCGCACGCCAATAAAGTTCCCAGTCGGCATGATTTTTTCCGACATCTTCAACAATAATCGTCAAATTTCAGCTAATTTACACAAAACCTTAATGAATTATATACACTAAAACTTTCCGCATGAATCAGTCCATTCATTGGTGAAAACCGTTTGAAAATCTGTTTGGTGGTTTTTGAGTTTATCGCGTTCAGACAGACAGACAGACCGACAGACGCGGCAAGGGACTTTGTGATACACACAAATTCTATGCACTTATTCGAACTTAAATTATTATGAATGCCATGTCAAAAAAAAAATGTTTTGCCCCCATCCCCCATATCGCCGCCCCCATCTATTTGGGATCCGTTCGGTACAGGGGGGTTCGGTACCACTTCAAGACCCAGATTACCATTTGCCATCCGGTTGCCTCTCTGATTAAATTTTACGTGCCATTGCTTTAACTATAAAGGTATGTTACGGCTAAATACGCGTGTGGAAAAAAACTTAACATTAGGCAGTTAAACTTGAGTTTATTTGTATAGACAGGCTTTTTTTTTTGTTCGACATAATGTGCATTTTCGATGATTCGATGATTGATTATATTTTCTTAAATTTCTTTAAAAGTATTTGTTTCAAAATTATTTAAAAAAAAAAACAATGGCTCTCCGGAAGTGCCGACAAAAGTGAAAACCTGAAAAAAAAAATCTGCACCGCGGTATCAACGCGTTGATGTCTTTTTAATGGTCTAAAGCTGGTGTCATCACGGTGTCGCGAAATCAATGGTTTAGTCCCATCTCAAAAATGCCCAAAGCGCCTAAAGAAGTTTTCACTTTAAAAACATTTGAGATCCTCACAACAAGACCTTTCATTTATTAAGTCACACGGAACAGTTTGCTAAGACTTCTTTTTTTCAAATTTTCCCCCCAATAGTGACCCCATTTTAAAATTCATTTATTTACGTTAACGTCCGTGTTTGGGTCATAGAAATTCTTATGTGTACCAAATTTCAACTAAATTGGTCCGTAGATTCAGAGAAAATTTACTGTGACAGACGGACAGAGAGCCAGTTAGACAGACAAACACACGAGTAATGCTATAAGGGTTCCGTTTTTCATTCAAACGTACGGAACCTTAATAAATTAACACAATACGCCTGTTGTTACTTACGGCAGTGGTTCCTTCTGCTCCTTTGGTTCAGATGTTTTGGATTCGCTTTTTGCATCTAAAATAGATTTTAACTAGTCATAAAAAAAAACCTAAAAGCATATACAGTATGTTAATTAACGAAGGGCGTTCCCGTTACCCGCAAAAGGATAGTGTCTACACATGCAAAAAAAAAAGTTATTTAAATATATGAGACAACTGACGAACCTCCGAAGTTTGCAGAGGGACATTAAGAAAATAGAAATACAGTATTTTCTAGACGGTTTATGCGCAACTAGCTGTTGCCCGCGACTTGTCTACGACCCTGGATAAAAAGTCTAAATCCTTACACAAGTCAAGGTCTTGTGCCAAATTTCATTCAAATCCGTTGAGCCGTTTTAGCGTGAAAGCGTAACAAACAAACAAACAACAGTTTCGCATTTATACCTAAAATATTAGTTAGGATTTAAACAAGTTTACTTACATACAATTACAAATAATTGGATAAAAATTAATAATTTCATCTCGGCGAAGTAATTTCTAACTGATCGGGGTAAGTATATTGGTCCGTAAAAATCGAATAGGTACATAACGGCTATAATTGCATATTCCAATGAGTCCAATTAATTATCTTTAATGAGTTGAGTTTAATTGTTTCTTTAATTAATTAGGTACTTAAGTCATGACCGATTGACTACATAAGATAATGTAATGGCCCATTGGTAACTTAGTTTTTTTTACATTTACCTACGATTTCATTTCAACTCTTTATTAGTAGCTTTTGTGGACATGATAATTATTCAGATTTATTACAGTTGTAATAGCAATCATGTAATTGCGTTTAATTAAAATAGGTTTTTATTTTTATTAATTAATTTATCCTTTGTATAGATTCTTTTTTATTTTGTGAATGTGAGAACGCTGTAGGCTTAGTGGACTGTAGATTTGTTGACCATTTTCTATTTTCTTAAGTACCTGGTACTTATTGAAAGACCTACACTGTCCTCCCATACCTACTAACACTGTTATTTGAAAGTATTGTAAAAGACAATTATTTTAAAAAGAGTAACCGTGGAGTTTCTTGCCGGCTCTTCTCAATAGGAAACGACCAATTGGAACCGTGCACCTAGCTTTTGTCGTTTCATAAGTGCCCGTATAGGTTTATGTGAAATAAAAATATTTAGATTTTTGATTTTAATTTTACGAATTGTTCAGGTCGTAGGTTCGAACCCAGGCATCCACCAATCCGCGCTGGGCCCGCGTTAAGCTTCGTGCTGACTGGCGCGACGCGACTCAAACAAAACTATTTCTAAGAAAACTTCACGGAACAATTACCGATGTCGCGTCGTCACGAGCAGTCTCCATGAGACTTTATAGATTACGGCATGGAGAGGAGCCCTGAATCGCAGCAGCTGCAGTGGGAGCATTAAAGACTGATAATACTTATTGGATTGAATGAATAAGCAATTATTATTATACGAGGTCAAAGAAAATTAGCTAGCGAAACTACTCAGACATGTATCGATATCATGACAAACTGATGACAAAAAAAAATTAAGTCATAACTCTTAGGCCCACTTGCGCGTTCATGGGTTAGCTAAATAACAGCATTTTTACTATTCTCGGTATTGCTATAGCAGTAATAGCCTAGTGGTATGGCCGTCGAACTGCCAAGTCTCAAGGTCTCGAGTTCGAACCCAAGGCACCTTTGACTTTTCCGATTCATGTGCGTATTGTATAATTATCACTTGCTTCAAAAACGGTGAACAAAAACATCGTGAAGAAACCGTCATGCCTGAGAGATAAATTTCTCGACGGCATGTGATGCCAAATCAGAGGCCCGTGGGCGGCTTTAAAACTCTGACATCAAAGTTTGTTCTTGGGATAAATTAATCCGAACTACGGAACCCTTCATTGTGCGTGGTCTGACACGCACTTGGCCGTTTTTTTTATTATTCACAGACAGGCCAACATTTTTTTTTTTGCCAGCCGACTCACGACATATTTTCTAACATATTAAAATTTAATGCTTGGGTGTACGTTGTTCCTCTGTGGATCCTATGCTATATGGAATGTTAAAAGAGCTTCTACAGACTATTATTATGTCAGCCGAAAGACGTCCACCGCTGGACATAGGCCTTCCCCGAGCACCGCCACTTCGACTAAAGTGAGGCTTTACTAATTAATAAAAAAATGGTATAGTTACAAAAACATTTTATTTAAAAAAAAATGCACACTATAAAGATTAAAATACTTAGTTACTAGGTATATAAACAATGCATTATTTTTAAGACATTTGGCATATTAACATTTATGTGAGTAAATAAAGTAACATACTTTTTTTTTTACTTAGGGCATCTCGTAGTTGACCTCTGAGATCATGACTACTTAACCGGGTATTCCTGTGAGTGCCTTAAGCTACTACACTTAAAACCTCCAGCCAGGGGTTATTCAACTATGCTAATTAAAACAAGCTGAACTTTCGCTAAGGGCACCCCCTGTGGGACCTTGGCTTAGGGCGTCAACCGGAGGGAAGACATCAAGGATGGGACGGGCTGGAAAAGTAACATACATGTTCTTTCTCTTCATACTAAAACATCCAATCAGTACATTTTTTAGCCTAATATCACAAAAGCCACGACAAAAACTCGTGGCCCGACTAATAATTTCATTTTACAAAACATAAGGAAGATTTCATTAAAAAAGGCTAACACTAGTTAGCGATATTTCATGATTTCATAAAATAATATTGACAAACTAATCAAAATAGTTAAATAGTTGACAAAGGAAAGTTTATCCGCAATATTTGCGGATAAACTTTCCATTATGGACCATTGATTTCGAAGTTCATATTTTTTTTTGTAGATAGTACTCGTAAATAGAAAGCTTTTTACAAATTTTCAAGTTTTGGACGTTCACAGTTTACGAGATTAATTTGTTTAAAGTTTCCATACAAATTGGAAAATAGCACTCCATTTTTGTCATGGTAGATGTCAAAGTTGACAATATTCAATTTCAATATTCAATTTGTCACGTTTTACTTTAATGTAATTTTATATACGATATACTAATTTGGTGTGTAATAAGTGTGCACAATAATTGTTGTATTATGCAATTACATTAACTTTTTTACACACAAATTAACGAATTTTTGTGTTTACATTAGCTGGAACGAAACGTGTAGTGACGCGTTTCGTTCGTTAATACTAAAACGTTAATACTTTGGTGTTTTATCAAAGAGTACATAGTGCAAGAGCGAGCGAAGCGAGCTCGGGTCTTGGGGCACCCCGACTCGGACAGGTTAGGTTAGAAGGGGATGGCGGGGTCGTGTGAGCGAGCAAAGCGAGCGAATAGACCCCGCCATCCCCTTCGTGGTTATTTTTTTATAAACCACCCAGAAGTAGGAGCCCCG
Organism: Omphaloscelis lunosa; assembly: GCA_916610215.1. Taxonomy (NCBI): domain Eukaryota; kingdom Metazoa; phylum Arthropoda; class Insecta; order Lepidoptera; family Noctuidae; genus Omphaloscelis; species Omphaloscelis lunosa. The sequence continues at coordinate 9,155,457 of OU744270.1, forward strand.
AGCAGCGGGGCTCCGTCGTCCTGGCTCCCCCCGACTCTTTCCTTCAATAAATCAGGTTTATAATGTCCAAAACATTACGAAAGCCCGGAAAAAATAACCTCAAAATTCATTCTAACCTAAAAACTTCAAGCATGGATATCTCCATAACCATGGGGCTCCAAGATGTGGGGATGGTGAGGGGGCAGCCCTCTCCCCCCACCCTCCCCCCCAACCTCACCCTCCCCCGACCCTCACCCTCCCATAAATCAATGGTCCATAATGGAATTTTTAACCAATATTGCTCTAAACCGTTAATCCGAAAAAACCTTTATGTAAGGACTCCTCCAAAACCGGTTAAAAAGAACCGGTTTCTACGAGCCAACCGAATGTAAAGGGTTTTGCGTCAAGTACATAATAACGGTTTGAAAATTTAACCGGTATCCGAGCCTTGAACTCATGTATTAAAAATTCATCTATCCGTTAGGATGCTCCGAGGGTATACAGAATCCCGATTTTTAAAGTATCACCATTCGAAAGCCTCCTTCAACACACTAGCAGAAACTTTCTTCCCAACTCTGACCTCTATTTCTCTCGCTACCTTTCTCTTTCTCGGAGAAATCTTAAAGCCTTCCATAGGCTCTTGATTCAAGACGCCATCTTGAAAAATATTCATATTACAGTTAGTGTTAAAGTCTTCAGGGAACCCTACAATTTTCTTTGGTTTAAAATAGTTGATAAAATGTATGAGTTCATCCCTACCGCAGTGCGTTGAAAAGCATACTTCAATACTGTTTTTTTCTTTAAATGATAAGAAATCTTCTTCTATATTCAGTTTGCCTCCCCATTTGTATGCTGAGAAGTATATTTTTAGGTCTGAAGCAGTTGGTTTTTCCTTGTAACGGTATTTTGTGCTGAGATGAATGCGAGAAGAAGAGTCCTTGGTCATACCGTATATCTCTTTGGGGAATTGGCTGAAAAAAGAAATTGGATGTTAGTTTTACAAGTTAAGTTACTGCTTCTATGTTCCAGTAATTGCGTTTAATTAAAAGAGGTTTTTATTTTTATTAATTTATATATCTTTTGTATAGATTCTTTTCTATTTTGTGAATGTGAGAACACTGTTGGCTTAGTGGACTGTAGATTTGTCGACCATTTTCTATTTTCTTAAGTACCTGGTACTTATTGAAATACCTACACTGTCCTCCCATACATTGTAAAAGCCAATTATTTTTAAAAGAGTAACTGTGGAGTTTCTTGCCGGCTCTTCTCCATAGGAAACAACCAATTGGAACCGTGCACCTAGCTTCTGACGTTTCATAAGTGCCCATGTAGGTCTATGTGAAATAAAAATATTTTGAATTTGAATTGAAAAAGTAATGTAGTTATAAAGTAATGTACAAGGTGTCTCAAAAGAAAGTTCACATTAAAATCTTTTTTTAAAAGAAAAGTCTTAGCTTTATTGAAAAAATGTTTATTTTATATTGAAGTACACTGTTTGGGAATTTATTTTTTTTAAATAACATCGTCCAAATGTAAACCGTTGCGCTCTCGGCATTCATTTAGTCGGGCACTAAAATTGCCTATGACAGCTCGGCAGGTAGTCTCCGTGATGGCTGCCATTTCATGACGGATATTTTCTTTTAATTGTGCCAGGGAAGTAGGTTTATTAGCGTAAACTTTTGATTTGACATAACCCCACAGGAAAAAATCCATAGGCGTTAAATCGGGACTTCGTGGAGGCCAATTTATGTCACCTCGCCTGGAGATTAATTTGTTCGGAAAAATTTCTCGAACTCGAGGCAGAGATCTGTTGGACGTGTGTGAAGTTGCTCCATCCTGCTGAAACCATGTTCTTTGGTTGTAACCAGGAAAGTTTTGCAGTTGGGGTACGAAAAACTCGTCTAACATCTCCACATAACGCTCTGAATTCACTGTGAGTGTGCGTCCCCTTCCATCTTCAAAAAAGTAAGGGCCGATAATTCCTCGCGCCGACATCGCTGCCCATACGGTGACTTTGGGTGAATGTAGCGGTTTCTGATGTTTTTGTTTTGGGTTGGTTGCACTCCAGTAACGACAATTTTGCTTGTTTACATGCCCATTCAGGTGAAAATGGGCTTCATCGGGAAACAAGATGTTGGTGAACGTTGGAAAGCGCTCAATCATCTGATTTACAAAGGCAAGCCTCTGACCAGCATCTTGAGGCTTCAGTTCTTGCACTAACTGAATTTTGTACGAGTGCAGCTTTAAATCTTTCTGTAAAATGCGGCATAATGAAGATCTGTGCACATTTAAAGCAACAGCACGCTTCCGAATCGAGAGGTTTGGATCATCTCGAATAGACTGAGTAACACTGTCCACGTTTTGGGCTGTTCTTGATGTTCTTGGCCGCCCAGATTTTGGTTTCTCCAGAGTTGACCCAGTCTCTTCAAACTTCTCAACCCATTTTGCAATGAGTCGAGTGCTAGGCGCATCATTTAAGTGACGAATATGTCGAATACTGCAGAATTTTCTACGCGCTACAGTCGCCGAATTACCGTTTTTGTAAAACTCACGTACGCACAACGCACGGTCCGCACCAGAGAAACGCTCCATAGCGACTAAATTCCCAAGAGCCAGACTACCGACTGACATACCCCCCGCGCCCCTCAGAATAGTTGCTTTCGCGTAATAAGATAAGCAAATGTGAACTTACTTTTGAGACACCCTGTATCTTGTTGGTCTACTTTTTAATAAACTGCAAATTAAGGTAACTGTGCCTAGCCTTATCCCAACTACAGTGTCCCAGGTTTTTTGTGAACCATTTTAGTTTGTGCACTTTAACCAGGGGTTCACGTATATTGGGGTCAGCTTCCAGTTATTCTAACTGAATCCAGCTGAATACCAGTATTTTACATGGAGCAACTGCCTATTTGACCTCCACAACCTTTACTCAGTAACACAATACTGGTTGGTAAGACTGGTTGTCAGACTTTTGGGCTTCTGCCTATGAAATAAATGTCAAAGATCTACAAATTGGACCAATGGTTTATCGTGCTCTCAGTGGCATGGAGCTTAACCTTTAATCAACCCAATGACAGCTTAGTCAACATTAAAAATTAAGTTTTGTATACACCTTACCTATAAATATTCCAATAGGATTCACCAACCCAAGTCTTCATTCCTGTCTCATCATATATCTTATTACAAATGTGTTCATATCCGTAACCCGCTGATGTTATCAATATGACCCGATGCTTCCCACTTAGATTTAACCAATTCTTGATATGAAACACAACATTTCGTACAACTTCAGACCGCTTTGGAAACGAAGGAAAATTCTGGAAAGTCGTATCAACATACAACACATCTAAGCGAATGGGTTCGCCTTGAGATTGAAAATGGTTGTATTTTGCAACGCTGTTCCGTGATATTCTGAAGTCTCCAGTATATAAGATGTTTTGTTTGTTGTATTCGAAGAGGTACATCATGGAGCCAAGCGAGTGGCCAGCAGGTAATGCGGTTACGTTGAGGAAGACTTCCTTTTCGTCCGTGTTTATTGAGATTGTGTTTTTGCCTGTAATAAAGAATTTAGAGGAATTTGTAGTTGAATGGAGGGTTTCGATTGGCTATTAACAAATATTGCTATCAAACAGAATTTCATAAATGGAAAAGTATTTCTATATGAACTGCATAACCTGACGCCCCTTCCCCTCTTCTTCTTTGTAAAGGAGGGTAAGGTAATGCAGAGTAATGACCGTACTATTGTGATGGACTAATACCAATAACTCTTCTTTCTAAGCTGTCTCTGAATGTTAAATGATAAATGATTTTATTTCTGTAAATAGGTTTGTACAAACACTTTTACACGTCAATCATATTTTAAAAACTAGATGAGGTCGGCGTTTCCTATCTGACTACTCTGAGGAGAAAGGCCGAAACAAACTCAGAGGTCACAGTCTCTTTTAAAGTCCAGACATAATCTTGGTCAGATCATGTGAAGACCATGTAGATTGGTATCTGAAGTGGTCTTTTGAGGAAAGCATCACACAGATTGAGAGGGCCTGTCCAGTCAGTGCACGCATTTGTCAGTTATCGTGCAGCTCAACTCAGAATTAAGGAGCTCAACGATTCGACGAACAATACCAAAGAAAGAACATTTGGGTAGGCCGCATAAATTACTCAAACTGTCAGACTATAATTAGAACTAAGTGAGAAAAAATTAAAAACAAAAAGAAAAATGAATGACCCACATAGTCTTCACATTCACAATAATTTAAATAATATAATACTTTAAAAGTATATAAAATTCATTAATGTCAATGTGTATATAAAAAACAGGAAATAATCTTGGTCAGAGCATTTCATTTGAGGACCATGTTAGATTTGTGTCTGAAATGGTCTTTTGAGGAAAGAACCATACAGATGTGAGTGGACCTGTCCATTCCATGCACGCATTTGTCAGTAATCGTGTAGCTCAACTCAGAACTTAAAAGGAGCTCAATGATTCGACGAACAATACCAAAGAAAGGACATTTGGGTAGGCCGCATAAAGTGCTCACAACTGCCAGATGATCATTAAAAGTAACTGTTCCACCTCAACATTCTCGTTTGAGAAATCAGTTACGATTGCACAGTTTACCGTAGCAATTCTTACATGATTCACTCAGTCAAATTGTTAAGAATTAACACCCCTCAATCGATTGGCTTGCAAGCAGCTAAGCGTCCATTACTACTGTTCAATGTAAACACTATAATGTGTCTGATGCATTTTCAGGGGTTGCGGTTGCGCATGCATTTTTGCCTATGCAGTTACTTAATAATAGTTGATTTAAACTTATACTTAGTTAGTGTTATAGTTTATGAATAGATAATCAATTTGAAAATTTGTACAAATATAATAACAATAATAATTTAATGCAATATTTTTTTTAAATTTTTGTTTTATTTTTTTAATATATACCTATATATTTTTTTATTTAATATAATTTGTAACTTTGGAGGCTTATCGTCAATTACCTCACTGTTACTTCTGTATTGATATCTGTAAACCACTGTATTATTCTCCCACTGCTGGGCCAAGCCCTCTTCTCATACAGGGAAGGCACGAGCATTGATCACCATGCTTGCTCAAGACAGGTTAAACTGTTAACTATAAGCCCAGGTTTCTTCAAAATGATTTTCCTTCACCAATGTCAGTAATGTCAAAGATAAACTCAAAAAGTAAACATGAATTCAAAAGTCACTACTTTTAGTGAGTTGCTACTTGTAAACTGCTTTTTAGGGTAATAAGGCAGGTTTATAAGAGCCCAGTTATGTGACAATACAGTCAATTCATGCTCCTGGGCTCGTGTACTCATGTAGACACTAGTTTCAACCCAGTCCAGTGCTGACTGAGCCCTCAAGTCAGTCCACTTGACTAACCTATCTTCTATTTTCGGGCCCCGTAGCTTCCCCAACCTGACTTACTGTTGATCTCGTCTACATAAACCCACTGGCTGAGTCTGAAATGCCAAGTCACTGGGCCCAATCATTGCCAGCGTATATACCAGACATTAAGCCAGCTCCACATTCTCTGCAAAAGTACACGAGACTTGCCGAATACGAGTTTAGAGGAAATATTAGTCTATATTCTTGTTGTCTCGTGTATATTACCTCCGTTCTGTGTCAGTACATCATAGGACTCTCCAAGTAGTTTTGTGTCGGTCGGCCGCCAGTCACCATAGCGAGCGTATCTTATCATCATCTGTTACGGTATAAGGTAATCATCCGCCACCTTCGCTTATTCCAACGTCTTTTCGTAACTATTTTTTCATGTATTCAATCAATAAAATTGTAATAAGCTGCAGCAGCGCATAATGCTGCAGTGGTAAATATTTTCAAGATGTCCTTCTTGGTACGAGAACTACGAGAGTCCAATACTACTGTGCCAGGCAAGAATGTAGAGTAACACTCTCGTCTCCCCGTCTCGAACAATATTCAGTTCGAGACCTCCCGCAGATAATGTGGAGCAGGCTTAATGGTAGAATTTTATAGTCTAGTAAGACCTTGATAACACACAGGCTAGTAACAAGAAAAAGAACAAATGACTATTAGCTTACCTAACTCCAAAGTTTTAAGATACGGTTTCAATCCAGGGCATTCTTCCGTAATAATTGCAACAGTAACTTTGGAAGCATAAATGAAGACGTTATTTTTTTTAAGTTTTCTACGCAAAAGATCCTCTTTTATGCCGAAGACGTGATCTCCGTGGTAGTGACTCAAAAAATATGCACACTTGTTCAAATCATTTTCGAAATTGTCGACTAGTATGAATGGTATTTCTTCGATGTGTCCGTCGAAAGCGCTGCGCATTTTTACTTGTAATCTATTCAAATAAGTACGTTTAATTAGAAAAATTATTCATTCAGTTTTAATTTTGTTGATAAACCACTGGCTGTTGCTAAAAATACAAAACACTGCAACAAAAATACAAAACAAGTAAGTTGTCATTGTCAGTGTCAACTTGACCACAGAACTTGACTTTGGCCGCTTTCCAGAGCTGCCAGATAACTATGTGAATTTCCGTTCAACTCTTTTCAAAATCCCCCGAAAATTTGCTTTTAAAAAAAAAATCCCTCCAACACAGTTTATACTTATTTTAAAGGAGAAATAAAATAGCAAAATATTATTTTATTTTTTATTCAAACTCTCACATAGGTTCTCAACCATTACTAAACAATTATTTTCACATTCGCTTTCGTTTTTATCTTTTTTATTTAACGTATACGTACGTTTTCAGAGTTAAACATTTTTAACATTTCTGATGTAGGAACAAATGTATACAACCATTTGGCAGAGAATAGCGTATCCTGAGAATCGCTTCAGCAGTTTCTATTGCCATTCGGTTGTGTAATTTGTCTTATATTATATTTACTTGCAAAAATGCTCTTTCTACATTTCAAAATGGCAGGGATAAGATACTATGGCAAGATATATGGCCAATTTAGCAATATGTCTGTAATAATATAATAAAATATATAAAATTTTAGTGTTGGGAATTAAAGTAAGTAGATAGTGATGAGAATACAAACGTTACCAAAACCAACTCGGGTTTGATCTTCCTCACTGAAAAAATTCAGAGATAGCCCTGATCTAATATGATATAATTTACACAATATCACATCACAAATGCCTGTATGTAATGAAAACAGACTTAGTGGGAGCATCACCTATAAACCACTTTCTCCTATAAAAAGCTTAAAGGATAGTACATTGTCTCGACGAAATATCGGATTCCAATTTTTTTCGGAGAACTTTCTCCCACAATTTTCTTCTTATAACATCTTTGGCAAATACATGGGGCCCCGTATTTTTGCAATATACAGCTGCGCAACAGGGCTCAATAATTAATTATGCGTAAAAGATGACGCTTGTTTACAAAAAATGTATGGCTAGCTGTCAAATTATAAGACGCTGACGATCAGCGCCATCGAAAGTGAGCAAGTGGCAGTTTTTAACCCCATTAGAACAATATCGCTCACAGCACTGAAATCATCGTTCCGATTTAGATATCACGATTATGATAGCTGAGGACTGTCAACAATTTGGAACGCTCATGAACGCACTCACAGTATTCGCTCAACGTAACTTGCATACCATATTTCTTTGTTTTTATATACCACAAATTTCTTCTTCTTTGGTTAGGTGGCGACGGCAGCCAGTTAAATAATTTCGAAAATGCCACGTTAGTTTAAATATATGATGCGACTCAAAACAAAACAGCATAGTTGTCATTTTTGACAGTGCTCACGGTGATATTCATTTAGGGCATGGTTGGCGTTAGCGCATGTCTTGACGCATCACATGACATTGTTATCGCGCTCACGCTAATTCGGTGTTAGCAAGCTAAAATCGATTATAGCGAAACTCGAAACGCAGCCTTTGACAGTCAATTAGTGTTACCTCTTTAAAACTTAAAGTCCCTCACAATCTTATAAACACACAATGATGCTTCTCTAATGGGGTTAAAAATTGAAAGCACATCATAGCTGGCAGCACCGTAGTCCGTCTTCAAATCGCCATTATTGTGTTTATGTTTTACTTTTGTGTCGATAACAAATTATACGAAAACGATAAAAAATTGTATGAGACTTGGAGTGTGACAGGCGTCTATCACTGGTAAAAAAACAGTGGAAAAGTCAATAAATTATGAACGTTTTATAATTTATAGGTAATTTTGTGTTTGTTGACTTTAAGTTTGTTTTTGATAAAGACTGGAGGCGTACGATAGAAATATCCTGATCAGAGTTGAAAACCAACTCGAGCATGATCTTCCTGATTGAAAAACTTCAGAAATAGCACTACTAGCACTGGTCTAATCTAATATGATAATATGAACACACACATACCTTACTATAATTTAAATTATATCACAAGTGCCTGTAGGTAATGAAAAAGTCTTCAGGTTTAAAGGATGGCACATCATCTCGACGAAATATCGGGTTCCAATTTTTTTTTCGAAGAGCTTTCTCCCACAGTTTTCTTAGAATATCTTTGGCAAATACATGGATGACCGTATTTTTGCAGTAAACAGCTGCGAAACTGAGCTCAATAATTAACTATGCGTAAAAGAAGTCGCTTGTTTACAAAAAAATGTATGGCTAGCTGTCAAATTATAAAACGCTGGATATTAGCGCCATCTAAAGTGAGCAAGTGGCAGTTTTTATCCCCATTGGGCTGAATATTTACACGCATTGCGGTGTTGATCTATACTAGATGCAAAAATAAGTTTGTATTTAATAATATTACTTGAAATAACTATAAAAAACAAGATTATTATTGCGGTTATAACTGAAAATATCCTGAATCTAAAAACTATTAGCTAAAATCAAAAAGCCACTTAAAAAACAATAATCATTTAACTATGGATCTAACGATACTGCACCTACGCTTATGTTTTTTAGCAGTGCACAGAATACACCTTCTTTCCAATTTTCATCGATATAGTGTAAATAGACTTTAAGTAAAATGGTTGTGTACCATCCAGAATTCCGGACGGATGATCGAATAAACCGACAAACGGATAAGTGGACATGAGAGTTTAAAAAAACCGGCCAAGTGCGTGTCGGACCTCGCACAATGAAGGGTTCCATACTTGGGATGAATTATTTATCCCCAGAAAAAACTTAATATTGTAGTTGAAGCATGTTCTCCCATATATTCCAATCGGAAACATAAGTTTGTACAAACAATATTAAGGATTTACCATGTTATTTAAGACTATATTATAATTTATATAGGTTTTCCTGAAATCTTCTGTCACAGCCAATTTGCTCCGAATCTAATGGACCGATTAAGTTAAAATTTGGTACACATATGTGTTTCTGTGACCCATACAAGAACGTGAAACGTAAATAAGTGAATTTTGAATATAGGGGTCACTTTTGGGGGCAAACAAGAAAATAAAAAAAAAAGTTGTGGTAACGGTAGCGTGTGACATATCGAATGAAAAGGCTTGATGCGAGGATCTTAAACATACTTTTATGTAATTTTAAAATAAATTCTTTTAAAGATATATAAGAAATTCGATAAAAATTTACCGTAGATAAGGGGGACCCTTATCTCCGAAACTGCTAGACCTAAAATTTTGAAAAAAATACTTAGTATGGCTCTTTACTCATAGATTACAGGAAAATCCTTATGAAGTCTATAGTCTTAAAATAACGTGATAAATCTCTCAATATTGTGCGTACAAACTTACATTTGCAGTTGGAATGTATGGGAGAACATGTATTTCAACTACAATGTTAAGTTTGTATTTCGGATAAATTCATCCCAACTACGGAACGTTTTAAAATAAAACGTCGCAAAAATAAAATGAAAAACAAAACTCAAGCAAGAAGGTTTATTATTCAAGCAACATGAATTAATTTGTCACTGTTCATCTCTTTAAATATTTATCGTTATCTAACTCATGTTTAATTGACCGGTAGACCACGGCAGCCTTTCTTGACAATTTTTCCATCAGCTTGTGAACCTTCTTAGATCGGAGCAAGTCTTTTAAACCATTAATGATTGATTCCGAATTAATCGAGAGTAAAACTGACGGTTTGTCGTCCTTGAAGCGGATTAATTCTGGCCCTGAAATTGTTAAAAATAAATTATTCCGCTAAAGTAGGTCGCTCAGCGCGCTATCGTAGTAATATATTATCTGTGGCGTTTTAGAGCGGGCTATGCGCAGAGCTTCATTGAAGGATAAAATCAATACTGCAAAAAAAAAGAAACAATAGACGTAGATAAATTTAGCAGGTATGTTACGGAGCTTCGGTTCCGTTTCCGAAAGGTCGGAACTTCCGATTAATTTTGAATCGAAGTTGTACCGAAGTTCGAAACGCAGCGATGTACGTTACTAGAGCGCTTACTAACAAGTTTTAACTCGTCACCAGTGTCATTTTAGTTTGTTTTATACACGCTCGCGCTCGAAGTCTCAATTTATTGTTTTGTATGTGGATGATAATTATTAAAGAGACTGAGTTATATTTCAATTGTTTCACTAAGCCTTCCCATCACATCTTTCTTTACTTCGACCTTCCCACTTCGGTTCCGGTTTCGATTCTGGTTCCCATCAATCAAATTTAAAACCTTCGATTCCGGTTCTGGTAAAACGACTTCCGTAACATCCCTGATATTAAGTAACCTATTCCGGTTAACAATTCTTAAGGAGTCATAAAAAACCCTGTTAGAAATCGACCCGTGTTTTACCTCTCAATACTCGAATATCTTTATTGCTTTACAATAATGTACTTCTCAACAAAGCATCCTCAGGATGACGATTGATGCCGGAGGCTCTACGCGGGGGTCGTGCGGTCCATGGCCCTTTACGGGGCGCCGGTGTGGGCGCGTTCAATAAGGCTGCGGCCAGCCCGCCGTTTGAACGCGTCCCAGAGGGTCATGGCCATCCGGCTGGCCCGAGGATACCGCACGGTCTCCTGCGAGGCGGCGAGTCTCCTTGCCGGATTACCGCCATGGGATCTGGAGGCAAAGGTCCTCGCGCACATTTGGGAGTGGCGCGAGGAGGCGAGGCGCCGGGGCTTAGCTCCGCTGCCGCGAGAAATCGCGGCTCAGCGGACAGAGCTCCGGCGGGATCTCATGGCGTCATGGAGAGTGCGATTGTCGCAACCCAGCGCTGGGCACGCCGCAATTGCGGCGATAAGACCCCTCTTTGAGGAGTGGCTTGAGAGGCGCCACGGCGTCCTCACCTTCCGCCTGACGCAGGTCCTCACCGGACACGGCTGTTTCGGGAGGTTCCTGCACAGGATAGGGCGGGAGGAAACGCCCGGGTGTCACCATTGTGTGGATCGCCCGGAGGACACGGTGGAGCATACGGTGGAGGTCTGCCCAGCTTGGGCGGAGCATCGCCGTGTCCTCGTGGAGGCGATCGGCAGCGGTGATCTCTCGCGTCCGGCCCTGGTTCAGGCCATGGTACGAAGCGAGAGGAAATGGGAGGCCGTCACCTCCTTCTGCGAAGCGGTAATGCTCGCGAAGGAGGAGGCGGAACGCGTGAGGGAGAGGCAAATCTCGCGCCCTCATGCCCCTAACCGCCGCAGGAGGAGACGCCCAGGGCGTCGGGAATCGCCAGGCGATTTCCGGCCACCGTAGGCGCGGGCTTGCGGGCGGTAAGCAATGGGTGGCTCACCGTCCGATAAGGACCAGGCCCGGGTCGACGGCGCGTTGTGTTCCACGCGCGCCTCAAAGAAATGTCAGCATAATTGAAGGGGTCCACTAGGACCGATGCCTGCCGGGGTTGCGAAGGAAACCGAAAGGGAGATCGTGGCCCCCGGCGACAGGGCAACCGAAGGAACACGGATGGGTTTTAGTCAGTAAGAGTCTGACACGCCTGGAGAAGTTATTTGATGATATCCCACCCTCAAAAAAAAAAAAAAAAAAAAAGGATGACGATTGATATGTCGCGAACCCAAACACGGCGTGTTGCCACGCCGAGCGCCAGACGCAGAGACGCGTCTCTACGTGTCTACTGCATACTAAATATATCTTCATCTATTGTTTTATATTAGATTTCCGCAAAGTCACGCCTGAATCAATTAACTATCAAAAATGCAGTTATCTGGAGAAAAGAACTGGAGTTGGTACCAACTTATCTTACATAGTAAGCAAGCTGAAGTGGTAGTGGGCTGGCCATGTTTGTCGAAGGACTGTTGTTCGGTGGAACAGACGAATCCTGGATACTACGTATCGGCATAATCGGCCAGCGTAGTGTGGGACGCCCCCCTGCTATATGGACCAACGCCCTTAGAAAGGTGGCTGGGACGGACTGGATGCGGAAGGCGGTGGACAGGATGTTGTGGCGCAGCCCAGGAGAGGCCTATGTCCAGCAGTGGACTGCTATACTTATGCCGAGTTGATTGATGTATTCAAAGTAGCCCGCGCAATTCAAAATTTCTTACATTATTTACAGTTTGCAGTTCAGTTACAGCTGTGCTATTCTGTAAAAATCTCATCGAGAAAACTTAGAGTGAGCTAGAAGTGAGAAAAGAAAAGAAAGAAAGAAAAATAGGTTTATTTGTCACAGAGACACGTGCATACATAGAATACAAGAGTAAACGAAAACAACAAAAAGTACATAATAAATCACGAGCGTAAAACAGAAATTAGTCGGCAGCTGCACGACATGACTGTGACAAGAAGGCTATCATTCCACCTGATGCCTAGGAATTGACACAATTAACAGCTAACTTCAAGCTAAAGTCCTATCCAATACTATTAAACGAGCAATATTTTTAATCGGCTCTAACGATTTGTATGAAAGTTGCAGTATACGTAGAGGTTAACGGGGGCGAAAAATCGATCTAGCTACGTCTCATATCTGAGAAAATTCGTTTTCTCCGTATTTTCACCCGAGCAGAGCTCGGTCGCCCAAAGTTTAGAACAAGATGGCTACCTTAGAATGATGACATGGCAGCATGGAATTAGTAAGTACAGTTCGATTCAAACTTAATGGCGGCTCGGAAGAGCGCTGCTCGCTGCGCAATACCCCAGCCCTCACCCCCGCTGACCTATGAATTCGTTACTGCGCAGCGACTCGCCTCATGTTCCGAGCCGCCATTAAGTTTGAATCGGAGTGTACCTACTATTATCACAGCATGGAATTAATAAGTACTTACTATGATAGCAGCATGGAATTAGTATGTACTTTACATGGAAATAGTATGAACTCCTATTCTATTAAATGAGCATTCTCAATTTTCACCCGACCAGAGCTCGGTCGTTCAGGTTCACATTTATTTTCGTAAATTGGTAATTTAAAAAAAACTTTTGCACGTCGTTTAATATTACGTTATAACACTAGATGAGTTCGGTATTTCCTAACTGACTAGTCTGAGCAGAAAGTCCGAAACAAGCTCAGCTCACTTCAGCATCACAGCATTTACTGACGTCATGCAAAATCTTGCATCGCACAAGCAATGTTTTCCGCACAACTGGCACATACAACATGTAAAAATACCCTGTTCGGGTGACCGTGAGGGTGTTTTTAGTCGATTTATATGGTAATTTTCAAGAAAATAGTAAGAAAATTTTGGTACTAAAAATGTGATTTTTAAATAGCAATAACTTTTTTTTATTTTCAATAAAAATTAGATTTTTTATTACTTTTATCGGATAGGTTTTTTTTTACATATTGTGTAGGTACAACGTCCCAACATCAATCGTCGGGCTGTGTGGGTGGGCTACACCAAACACAACTCGGAGGATCCTCCCTTTTCTTTGGAGGATGAGTGAACTTTACACCCTGTTCCTCATACCTCTATACACAACCGTGAGATTTTTACAGAATTTTCTATTCTGGCAGGTTTTAGATAATAAATAATTAGTTTGACGCGCCAGTAATAACAAATATTTACAGTATTCATTTAAATTTTTCGAATGTATTTCGTTAATGACTTTACAAGTCAATGCGTTTGCGTAAAGATAATTATTACCTAAAGCGAAAAATAAAACAAAAGCAATTTTTATAAAGATTGGTGATTTTAAAGGCGCACTCAGTTCGGATGGTGATCGGTTTTACGAATTTTGCCGATGCTATATCTAAGTTGTATCGTATTGTACCGAAGTATAATCATTAAAATCATCTATACAATTAGAATTGGCCTCAAATGTCATGTATTCATGACTAGTCAATCAATCGGGCAATTTGAACTATGAAAGGCGCCATCTCCACGGACGAAAGAATCGCGATAATCAATAGTAAATTGATTGTATTTTTGACAGAATGCGAATGAGATTAGAATGCGAACGTTCTTAAAAATTACGGGAACTGCCTCTCTGGTCACGCGATGCGAACGAGTCCTTCGACGCCTAAGTGTTCTTTTACTTTTTTTATTTATTTGTATAGTTAGTTAAGGAAATTTTCCACTAAATGGCTCGCATCACATCGGATCGGAAAGAACACGAACGGATGCGGTGACAGCTGATCGCATCCGGCAAAATGTCGAGGCATATGATCGGCTCCGTACTGTCGCTTGCAAACGTATCCGTTTCTGCACCTAGTCAAATAGTTTCATTCCTACCGTGTTGACGTGTTATAATTTTTTTTAATGGTCGAATTTGACATAGTATTGTTGGCTACAGGCGAACGGAGCCGATCGCGCGTCGCAGCATACTTTCGTCTACAATCGCGTGTCGCGGAAGACGCCCGCACTCAAGCTGCTGTGCGCGGCTTGTTAATATATAGACTTTAAATATTGTGTACACAATTTAATATCGTTTAAAGTTTGTGAAATCCGTTCCGTTCCGATCCGATGCAATGCGAGCCGTTTGGTGGAAATTATCCTTTAGTAATTCAATTTAGTGTTCGATTTTAGATATATAAGATATGCCATAATAAAAAATCTGTACATTACAATGAAGGTACTTACTAATATCATATTCCTGCCCCTTGGATCTATAAACAGGATTACTAGCGATTTTCTTAGTAAAATCTACTAAAATTTTGGCAATGTCATCAACAATATCTGGCTTATTTTTGCTTGCCATAAAGTTTTTCACCCCTGTATCGATGGCCAGGACGACGCTCTCCAAAGAGTTCTCTGTCGAACTGTCAGATTTATACCCAGAATTTTTCTTATCATAGTCCATCAATCTTCTTGCCATGTTTCTGGGATGTTTCGGGTTCACAGAAACTATTCTGGTGTCATTTCTCCTCGAGGATGGATGGGCATTAATTCCTTCATAGATTATGAGACCTGAAATTGTATTGTATTAAATTAAATTAAATTAAATTAAATAAAACTTTATTTCAGACTAAGGTCCATAATTTTGTTAGTATAGTGGTGTTAGTAACAATGGTGCTTAAATAAGTAGGTTAGTATTGTTATTATTATTATTATTTTACAAATTATTTATTTACGCAGACCTAGGACTGTCCCCACCCAGTATTGTATTGTATCGTTTTTTTTTTGTGATGGAGGTAGGGTTGCCAACTTTTTTTATATCAAATATACCATTGCCGGTAAAAATATAGTAGATGTAGATTACGAAAAAATATAGTAGGTTAAATACACATTTAGAGCATAAAAATGCTTTTGAAATATTAAAAGAAAAACATCTTTAAATCCATATTTTTTGCTACTAGAAGTATGAACCTTCATTAACAGGTTTTTTTTTTAATGTTTCAAAACAATTTTTACATTCTAAATTAAGGTGGCCCTATTCCGATCATTTCTCCATTTTGTATTGAAATAAGAATATTGTAGTTTCGCCTACTATACAGGGTGTTAGGGACATCGACGCGAAAACTGTTACCATGGATTCAGTACATGATTCTGAAAATCTGCTGTTTCATAGAAAACTGCAATGCGTACGCGGTCAAAATGTATGGACAGCAGATTTTTTTTTAATAACCGATGAAAAATTTCAGGGGGGTACAGAATCATGTACTGAATCCATGGTAACAGTTGTCGCGTCGATGTCCCTGCCATCCTCCATAGTGCAGGTGGACTTTATTTCTAGCTAACCCGACAGACGTTGTCCTAGGAAACATCAATAGTCCATGCTAAAATCCAATAGAAAAAAGGAACGTTCAGTTTTTATCGAGTTTTTAAACTTTCCGAGAAAATCAAATTTTTCTTTGTTTAGTTTCTAATTTTTTTAGAACACGTTTTTTTTTAACATTTTAAAACAAAAGAAAAATATAGCCACGTCAGTCTAGTCGTGTTCTCAAGTGAAGCGCTTACCAACGAACAGCATTTCATTTTTATTTAATTAGATAGATAAAATTAAAGAAATTCATTACCTATTTAGCAAATTGACTACCTACCAACTTAAATTGTCAGTTTAATCAAATCAAAACTATAATACTAATAAAAAAAAGAAATCGAAGAGAGAAAGAGTGTAGTAGGTAGCTCGAAATTGGTATGAAATGGCTATATCACGGCAAATTGACGTAAGATGTCAATTTGATAAATAATATCCCTGTCTGCTCCTACTTCTAGGTTTAAATCTATAACTTTCATGCGGGAATCTTTCCCACGACTGTGCAGTACAACAGACGTCAGATTCTCTTTTGATTTACATTTTATTTTACGTTATTTTGAAATAAAACAGTTACAAATTAAGTACCATTTAAGTGTGAACTTAAATACTAGGTAAACGTGTCACCCACACAAATGTCCGCGAAATAATGGTTTCTAGAAACTTAGTTTAAAGGCTCGTGCAGACTAGCGCGATACGACACGCTAATAAAACAATTTCTATGAAAACTTCATGGTAGAACAGTTACCGGTGTCGCGTCGCGCGACAATTCGCGCCGCTTAGCTATTTCTAAAGAGCCATTGTCACGAACTCGAATACGGCGTGTGGTGTGGCAACACGCCGTGCAAGTCAATCGTCATCCTGAGGATGCCTCGTTGAGAGGTGAAATACGTGTCGATTTCTTTCAGGGTTTTTCATGGCTCTTTAGAAATAGCTAAGCGGAACAGGTTACTAAATATATCGACGTCTATTGTATTTTACATAATATGTAAGGAAAGAAAGAAAAAAAAAGTATTTTTTGTGACAGGAAGGTCGCACAGGAAGATCACAAACTAAACTTAACAACCAATGCTACAAGCGTAAAAAATAAAATTATACAAAAAATTAAAAAAAAAAAACAGAAGGTCATACGAAGCCAAGAGGCTCTTATCTCAGCATGATGCTGCGACATTTAAAAATCAGTGTCGCAGCGCTGGTATTCTGCTATGGCCCGACTCACAAGAGATATTATTAACAAGAAAACATAAGATATTTACCAATGAAAACGAAGAATACGCCGTACTTAATCATTGTAAAATAATAATACTCAACTATATTACTAAATTGTGTACAATCTGCTCATTATAAACTTTATGTTCATCGTTTTTAATTAAAGTACCTACTGTTAATTTAATACCTACCGGTTTTAAGTGTGTGATAAAATATTAATTAATTTAGGTATCTAAATAAATAGAAATCCGTTACTAACCTGATGTAACTATGGTATATTATTTTTATCTCACGAAGCGACAAGCGCTTTACTTGTGGTAACCAAGTATACAAACACGCTGTGAATGTGTGCGTGAAGACGAGTACCGTCAGCACATGACACACGCACACTTTCAACTTCGCCATTGTCTTGGACGGTACAGTTCGCGTCAAACGGCGGCTCGGAAGTGCGCTACTCGCTGCGCAGTACCCCTCACCCCCGCTGACACATGAATTCGTTTTTTTTTTAGGTAGGGCATCTCGTAGTTGACCTCTGAGATCATGACTACTTAACCGGCCTTTCCTGTGGCTGACTTAAGCTACTACACTTAAAACCTCCAGCCAGAGGTTATTCAACTATGCTAATTAAAACTACGTGAACGCTCGCTAAGGACACTCCCTGTGGGGTACGAACCTCGGCTTAGGGCGTCAACCGGAGGGAAGGCATCAAGGATGGGACGGGCTGGACATGAATTGGTTACTGCGAAACGACTCGCCTCATGTTCCGAGCCGCCATTAAGTTTGAATCGGGGTGTACCGAAAGTTCCCGCGCTTACTCACACACACATTCACAGCACTGTCGCTTCGTGAGATAAAAATACTGTACCCATATTTTGTCGAGCTATAATTAATTGCATCTTCTAGCGGTACAATTATACCGTGGTGAAAATATTAGACAGTCAGCAGGGTAGTGGGACTCTGTCCAGCACGCTTAGCATGACCATAGACAAAATGACAGATAAACAATCACAATCTGTCATTTTGTCTATTCTTTCGTCGACAAACCCAGTAGAAAATTCGTTTCAATACTTGTCATGTTAATTAAGCGTGCAAGGTGCGCCTCACGATAGCCCCACATATTACAAGGTGATTATGATTGTTAAAAAAAAGTCTGCTGTTCCAACATTTTGTCGAGTAATGCCAAAAAAAAATGTGCTGTTTCCTTACGCTGGCTGGCTTAGGCCCCGTTCTATTTAAAAGCGATCGTCGCATCCATTATGTCACTTTTTGATTTAGAATCAAGACAAAATCAAACAGGTTGCTAATTAAATTGTAAAATTTATAATTTTGTGTTATATGACATTGATTTTACATTCTGTGATTACTTCTTCACACACTGACTTATTAATTTAAAAAAAATTAGGAAAATCGTCTACTTTTACAATGTTTGTAAATATGCGAGCACCATGTATCTATCACATAATTAAATTATCTGTCGTTGCTTCATTTTTAATTCTTTTTACCTATTGTGGTATAGTAATTTTATTCTAGGTGCATCGTCTTCACATATAATTATTTAACGAATGTGGAGGAGTTTCTTGTTCATTCTTCTCCATACGAAAACTACCTTTTGGAAGGAGCGACTTAAATCAATGATATTATTTTATAAATTTTGACGTTCAAAAGTGCCATACATACGCATTTGAAATAAATGATTTGACTTTGACTTTGATCGGAAAATCGGAACGCGCCCTCTGTCAGCGCGATCACGCGTTCGGATTCACCGAATAAAAGTGACATATTAACGCGATGATCGCATATTCACGCGACGATCGCGTCTACAATCACTTTTGAATAGGACGCGGCCTGTGAACGAAACCTAAACTTTTACTGGGCAAAATGTAATAGACTTAGAAACAGCAGAATTTTTTTCGCATTCTGACGGGCTACTGGCCAACGATTGATGTCGGGACATTGTTTAATCGTAGTCGTACTGTAAACTATGCATGCGCGATACAGGATTTTGTTCCACGTCAGTCCACGTCAGTGTGATGCGTAGTTTGCATGTAGATGCAGATGTCGCATAAACTGCTACAAGAATCTTTTGGCACCTTGAGAGGGGGGGAGTTGTTGCTATTTAAACATTTGTGAACTTTTTAGTGAAAAAAAAAAAAACGGTTTTCGGATTTGTGCTCAGCGTTGTGCGACAGTGACAATATTAATGCTAAGCCAAAGCCCATGCTAAGTAAGTAACGTTTTTAAATTCCGGTCAGGCGGCCGACCACGGAAGATGGAACCGCCAGTCCCCGCGTGCGGGGGAAATAAGCCACGCCCATCAAACTACTAATTATTTTCAATATAGGCCCTTAAGACTCCTTCAATAACAGATAAAGTTTGGCCAACGAAAGTTGAACCTGAAGATTTTTAAAATCTTTACAAATGCCAATAATTTTTGCATTGGTTTGGTGTCTATTATAGTAAAATTGCAGCAAAGCCGACGTTCGCACGGATGTAAAAATATCGCGGCGGGATGATCATGGGCACTGGATTTCAATGGACGATGGAATCCAATGCATGAAAAAAAAAACGCCGCGATTTTATTACGTCCGTGCGGACGTGGGCTTAGACCATAACCACCGCAATACTTTTGATAATTTTATCCTGAAGTTCGTAAACGAATTTAAAAACGACCCAATTTTTCTAACAAATCATTAAGAGAAACGAATACCATTTTGATCACTGAGGATTTCGAGACAAGTCCTGACTTTTTCTGTGGGGTTCTCTAAAGGGACATGTCGTGGTCAAGCTTGAATATCAAAAGCGGAATATTTGTGAACTTGTTAGTAGGATACGCGAAAATTTTATGAAAAACACAATGAAAAGCGTTCGCATTTTAAGAATAAAACAGGAGCAGATTAGGCATAATTTATTCACAGTATAAAATTGCCAAGCCTGAAATATACACTTACTTATCGAAAAATATCCGGTAATTTTCGTTCGTAATAAAAATAATCTTAATTTATAGTTGTATACTTCTTAATTGGCCACCCTGATAATGAATACCCAACTGGCAAAAACGTGCTATAATAGTCGAGACCACGTTTCTGTTTCAGCTCATGGTTCAGTAATATAAATGTTATAAGTCGTATAAAAAGGGAGTAAACGTTTACTCAACGCGATTTGGATGCAAATTTTTCAGCTAATAGTACTATGAAAGTTGTGTTACTGTAGAATAAGGAAAATAATTGTGAAATAATTATATACAACACCTAATTATAGTTATACAACACCTAATTCAATAAATGTGTTAAACCAGCATTCATAACGATTCAAATTCGATAACTGCAATACAAACACTTACATGCATCTAATCTATTTAGCATGCTATCTTAATATCTGTATATTAAGATACTTTTCCGTAAATAGGCAGCTTTTATTCGGCGAATTCGCTGTAATATAGTAATGTGAAATAGCAGCCATTTAATAGCTTTTAAACATAAAACTTGGGAATCGATAACTCTAATAGCGCTATTACTGCACCACATGTAGTATAAATGAGAAATGGTAGGTACTAAATGACCATTGAATAAATGCGCTATAAGAATATCGATTAGACGTTTATATGACATGATTTATTTTATTTTATTGGATCTCCAACAGAGGCTACATAATTACATGCAAGATTACAAGTACGGGGACAAATACGAGTGTGCGCTTTTAATTATAGGAGACCACATCATTCATTCATAATCTACGTAAATACATTAAGTTTGACAAAGCGAAAATAATAATAATGATAAAATAAATCAAAACATACAACACGAAATTATATAAGGAAAGAAAATTAAACACAAAACGGTCAAAGCACTTAAAAACAAAAAATGCTAAAAAGTCGTAATAAATGCTTTTACATTGTGGTTACTACGTAGCACCTACTCTACATTTATTCGATCTGCCGAATAATTAATTCATTATTCGACTGTTTTGCTATTGGGTATGCTTGCTATTTGTGACCGACTTCAAAAAAGGAGGAGGTTTTCAAGACGACTGTATTTTTTTTTTTTATTTGAAATCTGGTACTTTCCGTGTGATCCCATTTCAATTTGGTCTAGTTCTGATAATGGCATCCAGGAGAAAACCATATAAGTCTTAAATTTGCATTAAGTATGTGCGCGACAAATGGACGAATAACTCAATATCGCGCCAACCGATTTGGATGATTTTTTTTTTGTTCATGCAATTTTTCTTGGAAAGCACCATTTGATAAAGTGGGACTGATGATGAAGACCACAAATGACCACCTGAATTACTCAATAATAAGTATTTCACGGGTTGCGATGTGATTACTTTAATATGGCTGCAATGCAATTTATGCTCGTTACAATGCATATGGAGAAGTGGAGCTGATGGTTAAGTACCAGGAGAACTCCTCAACGATTAACGTCCCTGTATCGAGAAAAGCAATATTTTGTAAAAGGTGATGAGCAGTTGAGATTAGGCTGTGGTAACTTAGGTACATTACAAACTACCCACTAAAAAAAATCAACAGACTCCCAAAAAAACACTACAAAGTGAAAAATAACTTAAATTTCGGAAGTCGGTGTCTTTGGTTTTAGTTATTTGCCACCGACTTCGGAAATTTAAGCTATTTTTCACTTTTTAGTGTTTTTTTGGAAG
Organism: Omphaloscelis lunosa; assembly: GCA_916610215.1. Taxonomy (NCBI): domain Eukaryota; kingdom Metazoa; phylum Arthropoda; class Insecta; order Lepidoptera; family Noctuidae; genus Omphaloscelis; species Omphaloscelis lunosa. The sequence continues at coordinate 9,177,306 of OU744270.1, forward strand.
TCGGTTGATTATTTTTGTATAAAAGTTTTTGTTTGTTTCTTTCTGCCGAGAAATAATGTAATCTATTATAATATTTTTATGTGATTATACCAACTAAATTGGAGAATTCCTATATTTCTCTCATCAAATAAAATTAAATTTCAAGTATCAACACGAATTATCGCAATAAGTAAAGTGCGCGAAATTTAAAAAAAAAAAACAAGACTGGGTGTCTTGTTTTTTTTTTTAATTTCGCGCATTTTTTTAGTCTCAACTTCCGTTGGCTAGACTCTTGTCAGAGTACAACCTCAATTTTATTGTCTATGCGAGTAGTCTACTGACAATATTATATAACTTGTCAATTGAAGATCTTAATTTTTTATGTTGATATTTTTGAAATATTTATTAATTTGGTAGTTATTTTGACATTGTAGTTTTTAATTTATTCAATCGGAGCATCGCCGTGTCCTCGTGGAGGCAATCGGCGGCGGTGATCTCTCGCGTCGGGCCCTGGTTCAGGCCATGGTACGGAGCGAGAGGAAATGGCAAGCCGTCACCTCCTTCTGCGAAGCGGTAATGCTCGCGAAGGAGGAGGCGGAATGCGTGAGGGAGAGGCAAATTTCGCGCCCTCACGCCCCTAACCGCCGCAGGAGGAGACGTCCAGGGCGTCGGGAGTCGCAAGCCGATTTCCGGCCACCGTAGGCGCGGGCTTGCGGACTGTGAGCAATGGGTAGCTCACCGTCCGATAAGGACCAGGCCCGGGTCGACGGCGCGTTGTGTTCCACGCGCGCCTCAAAGAGATGTCAGCAGAGTTGACGGGGCACGCTAGGGCCGATGCCTGCCGGGGTTGCGAAGAAATGTTTACAAATAAATAATCTGAATCCGAAGAAAAATATATGTACGTTGAAGTTATTTAAAAAGCAAGTTATTTAACATTAATTGCCCTATTACATGCCCCAACAACTCTAACATTAATTGATGTTCGATTCGGCACGGCAGCGTATCAAATTTTTGTGAATAGCTAGATATTGGTGCAGGTATTGCGGATTTCGTGATTCGTTCTGTACAGTAAGTATTATACAGAACTGTATTACTAATAAGTAATACGGGGAATTCGATAAAATTATCATTTGTTTGCTCAACATGCTGTCAGCATGCAAGAGATGTTAAAAGTTGAGGTAAAAACAGATCATCAACAACATGCAAATATTAATAAACTAAAGTAGGTATGTCAATCTGAGTCTAATTATTTAAAAATGTCACGATAAAATAGTTAATTAAAATGATAAATTTATAAAACATGATCAAAATCTCTCATCAAAAAAGTCATTTTAATTATAATAAGCTTTATCTGCTAGAATTTTTTTAACTATTTTCTTGATCCACCCCATCTTCTTAAAGAAGGACTGCAACGCCTTGGTGTTACTGGCAATCTCACGTAGGGTATCTGAGTTATCGAAGTACTCGGCCCTGTAACTGGAAAAATGTGGGTGTACTGTAGAAACTTTGTTTATATACTGTATATACGGACGATATTAAAATAAAAGTCTCACTGCGGTAAAACCGTTAACTAATAATATTAAAATTCAATCATACTTTTTTTTAAATATTTTAGTCGCTCACCTGACAGCGATCTACTTTTTTCATCAAGCAAAATCATATTCAAATCCTATTTTAAATATAAACTGTCAGAGTGTTCGAATGCAGAGCCGTTTTCTTAAGCCAACGAGAACCGACTTTTAATGATTTTATACTTAAGGTGACGTCTAAACGAGTAGTGTTAATGATTTGGAAAAATATATGTTAAATTAAAGCATTTTATTAAATATTTTAATATAGGCATATTTTGGATTATATGTTTATATTACATAGTGAAATTAATTTGTAAATTTAGGTCTAACGCGGATAAAAAACTGAGAATCGCGCAAAATCTGTCAAGCGTATTATTTTAAAGCTTCACCATTTCAAAGATAATTTAATTATTGATCTTTTAGTAGGTATACGAGTTTTATTAAAATACCTTTTTAAATGTTATTAATCATTATTATTTTTAATGTAATTATACATAAAAAATAATAATGCGTTTAATTTGGGACAGCGCTCCTTGATGGGCGAGTCCTATTACTGGCTGGACGTACGACGCGTTGCGTGAGCTCAGTACAGAACACGCAAGCTAACCACTCAAACTCAAAGCATTTATTTCAATTAATACATTTACAGGCACTTTTGAATTGTCAAAAAGTAGGTCAGTTAGTCAGAAAGTTGAAGTTAGTTGCCCATTCCAAAACGTAGATCTCCATGGAGAAGAACTGGCAAGAAACTCCAAGGACACTCTTTTAAATATAGAGGTCTAAAATCAGATATACTCTATTTCTTCTAGAAACAGTTGGCAACTATAGGGTTGCACGATCTTGACGGGGTCCGCTAGGGCCGATGCCTGCCGGGGTTGCGAAGAAAACCGAAAGGAAGATCGTGGCCCCCGGCAACAGGGCAACCGAAGGAACACGGGTGGGTTTTAGTCAGTAAGAGTCTGACACGCCGTCCCGCTCCGCCCAGAGCGGGAGAAGTTATTTGATGATTTCCCAATCAAAAAAAAAAAGGGTTACACGATCGCTGCGTGCATGATCATCGCGACTGTTTGTGACTCCTATAGAATAGAATAGAATATATATTTTATTTGCATTAAACATGGTACAACAATGGTCCTATTAATAGGGCTATGAATCTACATGTCTCGCCATGGACTGGGATACAATATTTTTTTAAACCGGCCAATTGCCTGTCAGACCACGCACAATGAAAGGTTCCGTAGATGGGATGAATTTATCCCAAGAACAAACTTAATATTGTAGTTGAAAAACATGTTCTCCCATACGGAATGTATGGCAGAACATGTTTTTTCAACTGCAAATGTAAGTTGGTCGATTATTACTCGTTAACTTGTAGAGCTTACTTAGCTGTGATAGTTTTCGTTTTAATTTCGTTATATATATTACTGCTGTGAATTTTTCCACATATCCAGAACCAACCATTTAGCTGGCACTTGACTCTAACAAAATTTTGCACTTTAAAGCTTAATATTTCGCAAACGGATCCCTGACTGCCTCGTTGGTCTAGTGGTCGCAAAGCGCTACTGCTGAGTATGAGGTCCTTTTTTTTTTTTTTTTTTTTTTTTTTTTTTTTTTTTTTTTTTTTTTTTTTTTTTTTTTTTTTTTTTTTTTGAGGGTGGGAAATCATCAAATAACTTCTCCCGCTCTGGGCGGAGCGGGAGGGCGTGTCAGACTCTTACTGACTAAAACCCACCCGTGTTCCTTCGGCTGCCCTGTTGCCGGGGGCCACGATCTCCCTTTCGGTTTTCTTCGCAACCCCGGCAGGCATCGGCCCTAGTGGACCCCTTCGAATCTGCTGACATCTCTTTGAGGCGCGCGTGGAACACAACGCGCCGTCGACCCGGGCCTGGTCCTTATCGGACGGTGAGCCACCCATTGCTCACCGCCCGCAAGCCCGCGCCTACGGTGGCCGGAAATCGCCTCGCGATTCCCGACGCCCTGGGCGTCTCCTCCTGCGGCGGTTAGGGGCATGAGGGCGCGAAATTTGCCTCTCCCTCACGCGTTCCGCCTCCTCCTTCGCGAGCATTACCGCTTCGCAGAAGGAGGTGACGGCCTCCCATTTCCTCTCGCTCCGTACCATGGCCTGAACCAGGGCCGGACGCGAGAGATCACCGCCGCCGATCGCCTCCACGAGGACACGGCGATGCTCCGCCCAAGCTGGGCAGACCTCCACCGTATGCTCCACCGTGTCCTCCGGGCGATCCACACAATGGGAGTATGAGGTCCTGGGTTTGATTCCCGGGTCGGGCAAGGTGTTATTGGGTTTTTCCATCTGGAATTTCTCAGTAGCAGCCCGGAGTCTGGATTTGTGCCCGGTTGATGGCAATAGGCTCGCCCACTATTACATGGGACTTAAACATAACTGGCGAAATGTGTGTGTACTATAGGTACACCTCTGCCTAACCCTTCGGGGAATACAGGCGTGATGTTATGTTATGTGTGTAGATCCCTGAATCCAAAAATGGCTTATACAAACTTATAATATCTTTGACAGACCTTTCCGAGAGGGCTAAAAAAGTAAAAAAAAATCGGTAGTACAAATACGTCAAAGTCAAATAATTTATTTCAATTAGGTACTGAAAAGGCACTTTTGAACGTAAAAAATTTCAAAAAATAGAATTGATTCTAGTCGCCCCTTTCAAAAAGTAGTTTTCGTATGGAAAAGAATAGGCAAGAAGCTCCACCTTTTTTTGTTAAGGGGCATCTCGTAGTTGACCTCTGAGATCATGACTACTTAACCGGGCTTTCCTGGGGTGCCTTAAGCTACTACACTTAAAACCAGCCAGGGGTTATTCAACTATGCTAATTAAAACTAGGTGAACGCTCGCTAAGGGCACCCCCTTTGGAGTACCTTGGCTTAGGGCGTCAACCGGAGGGAGGACATCAAGCATGGAACGGGCTGGGAAACTTCACCGTTACGTGCTACTAAAGTGAAGACTTGCCACACCACGTGGTTTGACTTGCGCAGTAGACGATATAGGTCTCTTTAGCTGTATGGGGTCTGAGCCGGGGGCATCATCGGGGTGCGGAGAGAGTGCGGGAGGCGCGGTCCTGTCTCAAACTTGGCATATTTTTTTTTTATAAGTGCGTCACCCGAACTTAACCCTAGGTATGTACCAAGAAAGTGTGACTAACTTATCACACGTACTATTTAAAAATAATATATAAAATTATGTAAATATTAAACCGGATTGCAAACATGTTCCTTTGTTCTAGACGACCCTGGTAATAACCTACTTTACATTTTATTTTACTACAGTACAATCGATTCTCCACAATGAAATGAATAAGTATAGGAAACGTTTAAAAATCGAATCATTCGCATATCATTCGTTGTTCTTTTAACTAACTGTAAGATAAGGAAATCGAAATGTTTTTTGTTTTTTTTCTCGTGTCTTTGACATCAATTCTTTCCGTCTCTGGAACTGAGAACAGTACCTGTGATTATAAATTCGGTAAGCATTATCACCAGTGATCCGAGTAGGTAGATTGATTTTAGAACTCGCGTCATGAATAGTCATAGAAATCACAACATGTAGAAACCTTTTTTCCGGGATTTCATTTTAGTACTTACGGGATTGTATCAAATATTGTAAAAGTAAAGATTTTTAAACTACTACATTAGAAATTTATAGAATGCGATAAATAAACATTTAAAATTGTTTTTTTCTTATTTATTAAGTAATAAAGTGAATCTTACTGCTGTGCATCCATTCGAAACTTACATAATATACCTAATTTAGTAGTTATTTCTTGTAAGTATATTATCTGCTGCTTGTAATTGGAATAAATAATTAAAAATATATTTTTATACTTTGTAATATTTTTAACCCTTTTGCTGTTATTACAGCAAAAGGGTTAAACATTTCTCATTCATATTGATGTATTCTTTATTCTACACATTACAACATTTGAAATTCCTTAAAAAAATCTTATTAATTTCAAAATCCCGGAATCCCGGAGGCATATCCATACTAATATATACGTGCCAGTTCATTGACCCCAAATCGATCTGCCTACTCCGATCACTGATTATCACTGTTATATTTTTCCCGTGACGCGATTGGTAGCACTGAATTTTGCAGTCATGTGATTGGTAGGGAAGACCTGCCTACTTAAGTGCGAAAGCCGTTTCTTCGAAAACCTGTTCAACGACATCTTTATACTTCAGCGCCTTATTAAATCGACATCTTGTTACTGCAATGTTAATGTTAAAAATGTAGGTATTGTTTTGAAAAAGAAAATCGATATACTTACTTGGTTATCGCCGTAAGATCGATGTTCGATGTAACGAAATATCGCAGTAACAAGACGTCGATTTAACAAGGCGTTGCAGTATAGAGATGTCGTTAAACAGGTTTTCGAAGAAACAAAATGCGCTGATACGGCTTTCGTACTCAAGTAGGTATTCCGATTGGTAGTACTGTTCTGTCAGTCGCCATTTTGAAGTCTATTGGTATTGTTATAATTGGCTAATAGTAGATTGTATCATAAGGGAGCAAAATAATATTTTTACGGCGAGGGCGCTTTTTTGAATCCATAGCGAAGTGAGGGATTCTAGAGTAGAATCCTGAACGTAGCGAGGGATTCAAAATACGGCGCTCGAGCCAAAAATATATTTTGCGTTCGAGTGATACACTCTACCTACTTTTCATCACCCTCTATGAGAAAATAAAAGGCGCCTCATATTTTATTGTAATATTATTATTTAATAAAACATAGAGTAACAACTAAATTGAAATTAAATAGTATCTAATAATTAATCAACTAAAAACTTATATTTACATTTGAGACATTTTCGCAATTATGAAAATTTTTTGTTACAGTTTTATTAGGAATAGAGATTGTTGTAGATTTTATATTCTGCGTGTTTGAAATAATGTCCGAATCTGGCTCATTTGAGGAAAATGTTATGATGGGCGCGGCGACAGTGGCATGGATGGATTGACTGAAGGTTGTAAATTGCAATGTTTTCCACGATGCGTTCACATGTTTTCGCCTTGTTCTCAATGGAATCTTCTATATACCCCTCTGCTACAGCATTCGACTTCCATCCTCCATGTCGCTTGAGAACAGTTAAGTCCGCTCCAGAATCTGCCAAAAGAGTAGCAGAAGTACGACGAAAACAATGTCTTGTATACAGTTTGATATCTGTTCACTTCAAATAAGTAGCGATTTCTTGTGGCATGTTAGAAATTTTATTTTTTTCCCATAACTTGTTTGAAGCACTTGCCATTTTGATAACAGATGAAAAACCGATTGGTCTTCATATCAGCAGGACGCAAGTCCAGGTATTTCTGTACAGTAGTTTTGTATTCTCCTCGGATTACGAAGGATCGGTCAATTTTTGTTTTTATGTCAGTCAGCTTTACTAACAGTAAATCTTCCGAGTGATTTTCGACATCATCAACAGTTATTTTTAAAAGTTCATTGCCACGACAAGCTCCATGTACTCCGAAAATGAAAGCCACCCGTAACAAAACCGAATGTGAATAAGACTATAATCTATCGAAGTACAGGTTACAATAAAATGCACATTTTAAAACACTATGGTTATACTTTACTAATCCACCATATACATAGTTATTTAGTTTTACGGCAAGAAAGACTTTGTCGGGTGCCTCACTGAGAACACTGGATTTTTTAGGTTTAAATCCATCAGACATCCTCTTCAGATACGCTATTAATTTCGAATATGTGTCCAGTTTTACGTCGTTATTAGAACTGACTGTTGATTTTAGCATTGAGTAGGTACTCCAAAGAGTAGAAGGTTGTTTAGTTTTGGCTAAGTGCTGGAAGTAGGCCAAAAACACAGATTCTGAAAATTCTTGGCGCCTCTTGCATTTCTCGATTCAATAAAATTACCATAGGCTTTCATATATTTCTCCCGCGATTTTTCAGGTAATAGATTATCCATCACATTTCTTACGTCAGTTCTAATACTTTCAGGAGTTAATTCTATTCTTTCACTGTCACTTGAACAATTCATTTTTCAAAACAAAACCATGAATTTCTAACAATCCCGCAAATTATTCGCGCGTTTTTAATTTGATTTCTTTTTTTTTATTATTGTGCCGGCGGCGTGACTATGGGCCGTCGTACCAGCCAGTCTTTATTTAAACAATATTTGCGTTCGACTTCTTTGGCGCTGAACACTAAGATGTTCCAAATTCAAAAAGTGCGCGCCAAAGATAATTGCGGCGCACTTATAAAGAGGATTAAAAACTAATTACGGCCCGCTAAGTTTCTTATAGAAAACACCACTTTTGGGTGCACTTAAAGGCGAACCAAGTCGTCCTTTTCGAATAGATGTTATGAAAACTAAACTTGACAAGTAATGGTGCCATGGTCACCGGGACGGGGGTGTAAGCGGGTGCACTTGCACCTCCGTTGCTTCAAAATAAAATATTGGTGTGACAGGGTGGCGCTGTTGGTAAACATTTGTTCAATTGTTTTGTTTATTGTATTGGAACAACAAGATTGCGGCGTCAGTTCCGATTTTGGCCACGCGCCAAGTGAACCTACTAGCGTTGTAAATACAAAGTATACCCAACATCAAGCTTATTTTCTTAAGGTAACCGATAACTTTCCGAAACCACCTTTCGAAACCGAGTTTCTTTCTTTCTAAATCATAAATCATTTATTTATTTGCAAACATGGGTAAGAGATACATAGATATTTTTCCTTATAATAAAGTTCTCCATATTTTACCATTATATGGGTATACAAATAATACAAATAGTGTAATAAAATTTAAAACTATCAATAATTTCAACTAAATTCAATAAATCATAATTCTAAAAACAATGATAAATAATTTAAAATAAATCAAACAATAACTAAATTAAATAATAAAAATTAATTTCAGAATAATCTATATTAATTATGTTCAAAATAATAAATAACTAATGGTTTTCCTAACATAGTAAATCAGATGTAGCAGGCTTAGCATCTTTCATTTAAATAGTCATTAATATGGTAATAACATTTCACAACTAAAAATTCGTGTGTTTTGGTTTTAAATAGATCTTTATCTTTAATTTCCATGATGTGTTTAGGTAGTTTATTATAAATTTTAGGTGCCAGACCTAAGAGATTTTTATAGAAAATAGCTTTATTGTATTTTGCGCATATTTTATTTTTGTGTCGTAAACTCTTTGAGTGGTTATATAGATGTATATTTGCTTTAACATAGCTTACTACTTCGTAAATGTAGAGACAGGGAAGTGTAAGAAGCTGAAGCTTTCGAAAATACGGCTCACAACTGTCTGTGCTTTGAATGCCACATATTGCCCTTATGCATTTCTTTTGCGCTTTGAGCGCCATTTCTCTATCAGTCGAGTTCCCCCAAAAAATAAACAATAATTAAATAGAAGATTGTTAAAATAACCCATTCTATCGAGGTAAATAGAAACCGAGTCATAATGGGTTTTAGCGCCGTATTTTTCACTCTGCTTTTCACTACGATTGCGAGAAAATAAAATAATCCAATACAATATTAAATATGAGGTCCTGGGTTCGATTCCCGGGTCGAGCAAAATGTTATTGGGTTTTTCTATCTGAAATTTCTCAGTAGCAGCTCGGAGTCTGGATTTGTGCCCGGTTGATGGCAATAGGCTCGCCCCCTATTACATGGGACTTAAACATAACTGGCGAAATGTGGGTGTGCCTGTGCTACAGGGACACCTCTGCCCAACCCTTCGGGGAAACAAGGCGTGATGTTATGTTATGTTAATATTAAATAGTTTATTTTATTTAAACAAATACAAATACAATTTGTTGTATCTGAATTTTTAAGGAAATTATCCCGGTATGCGGTAGTACGTTTCCATGGGATAATTTCCGACTTCCACGCGAGCGAAGCCGCGGGAAGAAGCTAGTTTTACATACATATAGAATAAAGACTTTTTCATTTTTGTAGGCTCGTTGGTTACAGACAAAAATTTAAAAAAAACTTTTTTCCCTAGAGCAAGATATGCAATTTTTTCCCCGCTCTGGTACGCTACAATGACGGACTCTGAGCAAGAGGATTGAAAAGAAATTGATATACACCGTGAAATTTTAGTCTTCTTACAGGGACACTCAATGTACCCGTCATTAAATACCTCTAGGCACAATAAAAAAAAAAAAAAAAAAAATTACTCCCTCTCACAGAGAGGAGGCCTGTGTCCCAGCAGTGGGAATGATATAGGCTGAATTCGTTATAATAATACATTTATGTTTGACAGGTGACCCTACGTGGAATTATTCAAAAGTATTTTTTAACCAAGACGTCAAATTCCCAGCTGGAGCCACAGAACATACTGTAGTCCTACCGGTAATTATATTTTGTATACTACTTTGTCTTACTTTATCATCTGTCTGCATTTTCCCAACAATGTTGGGGTCGGCTTCCTGTCTCACCGGTTGCAATGATGATGTTGATAAATATTTTTTTTTATCATATACAGGGTATCCGGTAAAAAATGGATAACCTTGAAATAGCATAGATCTAATGACAGTTCTAAAAAAAAAAAACTAAAAAATATCCCAAGTAAGATTTTCAAATTACTTTTTTTGCCTTTTTAAACGACTTTCAAAAAGGAGGAGGTTATAAGACACCGCTCGTCGCGCGACGCGGCGTACCTTTGTGTCGCGTCGCGTGTCGCGCCTGTTTGTAAGAGCCTTTAAGAGCAGGCCTAAAGCAAAATCTTCAATCTTCGATTCGATTTTCACAGTAGTTAATCATGTTCAAATTGGAAAAAAGCCTTGAAAATTGCCATAGGCATGCTTATTCCATGCTGCCATGATAGTAGGTACTTACTAATTCCATGCTGTCATTTAATTATTCTAATGTCATTATTCTCATGTTGTTCTAAACTTTGGGCGACCGAGCTCTGGCCGGGTGAAAATACGGGGAAAACTATTTATCCCAGTTAAGAGACCTAGCTAGATCGATTTTTCGCCCCCGTAAACCCATAAATTGCAACTTTCATCGAAATTGTTAGAGCCGATTTCGAGACCGTGCGTACAAATTTATATACAAACAAATATTGCTGTCAAATGTTAGATACATATCCGACTTATATAAGACTCGCTCGTTTTTTTTTTATTTCAGGCTCAAAAAGGCCTCATGATTAGTTTCGTCTGTATTAATCTACCAGATGCAGATGTCGACAAAAAGACTGCGGCGGCTTCCTACGATCCACTCGAACATAAAGTATCGTTAGTATTGGCGAAAAGAGCAACCCAAGACTTCTCTTATCATATCTTCGCAAAACGACATGGATATTAATTAATAAAAGTTTATTTTAAATTTATTTTACGTCTTCAATCTATTCCGTACTCAAATCCTTGATGTTTTTTCATGTTATTTCGACGTACAGAGAAGGCACGAGCATTGATCACTCAGCCTGTCCCATCCTCGACGTCCCTCCGGTTGACGCCCTAAGCTAAGGTTCGTACCCCACGGGGGGTGCCCTTAGCGAGCGTTCACCTAGTTTTAATTATCATAGTTGAATAACCCCTGGCTGGAGGTTTTAAGTGTAGTAGCTTAAGGCACCCACAGGAAAGCCAGGTTAAGTAGTCATGATCTCAGAGGTCAATCGACTACGAATCGCCCTACCTAAAAAAAAGCTATAACTAATGAATTTACTTTAATCAAAAGTAGTTATTTCAAACAATACCAATTATAATTTAATCTGAAATAGTAAATTGATGTAAGTTCCTCCGTTTGCACTGGCGAAACATTCACAATAAAACACATGTTGAAATCTCTAGTAACTGTAAAAAAAATAATTAGGAACATTGACAGAAAGTAAAGATTTTAACAGGTTTTGTTGTGATTGTTTCGGCAGTGCGAACGCACAGTTACTTACATACATAGAATAACAACATCACATTCCCCGAACGAATAGCCAGATATGTAGTAGGTACATATGTCTAGCGGCAGCCTTAGGGGCTGGCGAACAGGGCAATCGCTCTGGGCCTCACTCTTGCAGGGGCCTCGCGCAACAACCAAAGCAAATTTAAGAAAATATAGATTTTTTTTAACTATATTTTTTTATTTAAAACTTTTGATTTTGATCCTTAATTACTTATTAAGGTTATAACATAACGGTAAAATTTATCATCTCTGTATTTGTTAATTTTGTAAAGATGTAAAATATTTTAGCATTTCTCCTCAAACATGACAAATACCTAAACCAAACAACCAGGGCTACATTAGCATCACATACTTTTCACGAAGGACAAATGACCCTCGCAAAGACGTGCCGCTCGGAGCCTCGAAATGGCCGCCTCTGTGTCTGAGCACCGTAAGGACTATTCCTGCTTTCCTCGTGGAGGCGATCGGCGGCGGTGATCTCTCGCGTCCGGCCCTGGTTCAGGCCATGGTACGGAGCGAGACGAAATGGGAGGCCGTCACCTCCTTCTGCGAAGCGGTAATGCTCGCGAAGGAGGAGGCGGAACGCGTGAGGGAGAGGCAAATTTCGCGCCCTCACGCCCCTAACCGCCGCAGGAGGAGACGCCCAGGGCGTCGGGAGTCGCAAGCCGATTTCCGGCCACCGTAGGCACGGGCTTGCGGACTGTGAGCAATGGGTAGCTCACCGTCCGATAAGGACCAGGCCCGGGTCGACGGCGCGTTGTGTTCCACGCGCGCCTCAAAGAGATGTCAGCAGAATTGACGGGGTCCGCTAGGGCCGATGCCTGCCGGGTTTGCGAAGAAAGCCGAAAGGGAGATCGTGGCCCCCGGCAACAGGGCAACCGAAGGAACACGGGTGGGTTTTAGTCAGTAAGAGTCTGACACACCCTCCTGCTCCGCCCAGAACGAGAGAAGTTATTTGATGATTTCCCACCCAAAAAAAAGGACTATTCCTGCTTGCAGCGCTCGGCCGCTATAGTAACGCTTACCTACAAAAAATAAGGGGCGGTAAACAGATGAGGGCATAGTGTTAGATAAGAGTGACCGCGATAGTGACGGTCAATTGCACGTCAGTTAACTGCTACGAAATAAAGTTCCCTAATAAATAATACACAAACTTAATAAACGCGGTTTTATTCCGCGTGCATGAGCCTTTACCACTGGGACATCACGATCACGAACACAAACATGAAAAAGCAAATTATTAAAAAAAAACAAAAAACCCCGACTGCAAGAACACACACACAAAAATTACACCATAATTTCAGGTTATTGGTTTGTCCCCCGCCTGCAATACCAAAATTTTATAGATTATAACATAATGTTTGTTTTTGTCTTTTCAGTTATGTGTTTTCGCAGCCGGGTTTTTTGTTTTTTTTTTTTAATAATTTGCTTTATTTCAAGCTTTTTAGTTTTATTAATAATATATATTTGATTGACCCATTACTAGCTTTTATTTGGTACCAATAATGAATACCAGTTAAGACGAATCTAACGACACCTCATATGTTAAAATCCATCAAGCAGTGTAGGCTACAGAGCGTGCCAAAGAAATAGACATACATACATACTCTCGAAAAACATTACCCTCCTTCTGGGGCAGTGGGGTAAAAATACACAAAAATGTAGAAGAAAAATGCAACGAAACATTCATTGTTTAAAAATACTCTTTATTTTATACAAATGTTTTATACACATTTCGTTTTTAAAATCTCTTGTTGACTTTTATAATTATTATAAAATACACCTTAATTTGTTTGCCAAGTAAATGGTTATAACTTTTGGTCTATTGATAATAAATAGCAGAATTCATGATAACCAACTTTCTCGCAAATGAGTAAGTAAATTCAAACAAAAAAGTTTGCAAATAAAGTACTTACATAATGTTCATTTCAATTATTCTCAGTTTCAAAAAGGGTTAAATAACCTCGTTTGATCTTAAAATCGATATCAGACGCTTCATCTTTCGGTCACTTTTAGGGTTCCGTATCCAAAGGGTAAAACGGGACCCTATTACTAAGACTCCGCTGTCCGTCCGTCCGTCACCAGGTTCATTTTTCTTTCCATTTTTCGTTCGGCATCTTTCACAAAAAAATCTTCTGAACACTAATAAAATAATCAAAATTGAAAAATGAATTCATTCATGAACCGATCCAACAATGTTGGATGTGGCAGTTCAATCTTTCATTCGCGTACCGAATGATCGAAAAATTAAATCAAAGGAGCGGATGAACGTTAATTCCTGTAGAACTTTGTCGGTGTTGTGGGAACGTGGAACGAAACAAAAATTTAACATTCACTCAAGTGACCCGCGTCATATTTAAAGGAGAATACGCGATCGTCGCAAGCATAAGTCACGCTTTGTTCAGAAAACCGGAAAGCGCCCTCTGTCGATGCGACCACGTATTCAGCGGGCCTACCACCAGCTCATAAGGCAGTATTATTTTAATATTACTTCAGTATGGGAAGGAGATGAAGCTCCACAGGACGTATAGCTCCATCTTTTTCTCCCACTGAAGTAATATTAAAATTATACTGCTGTAGGCCCCCTCGAACAAAAGGTCGTATATAAACGCGACGAACGCGTATTCCCAGCCCGTCCCATCCTTGATGTCCTCCCTCCGGTTGACGCCTTAAGCCGAGGTTCGTACCCCACAGGGGGTGCCCTTAGCGAGCGTTCACCTAGTTTTAATTGGCATAGTTGAATAACCCCTGGCTGGAGGTTTTAAGTGTAGTAGCTTAAGGCAGCCACAGGAAAGCCCGGTTAAGTAGTCATGATCTCAGAGGTCAACTACGAGATAGCATACAAAAAAAAACATATTCGCGCGACGATCTCTTTTTAGGTCGCGGCCTATAGCGTCTGATATCGGCTCTAGGAATAAAATTATTTTCGAAATCATGTTTTTAAAATACACTAATCAAATAACTTTTTGCAGTCGTAAAATTCCTGATGGGAAACCTTATTTTGTATACTATTGCCAATTATACAGGGTAACTTTGAAAATAATCGACATATAACACACACACGCACATTAACATGAGGGACAGGGTCTAAAGTTCTCTCGTGCTCTATAGAAAAGGGAGGATCCTCGAACCAGATGGGTGTCGTGCCTGGTGGGTCACTGCCCAATGATTGATGTCGGGAAGTTATATATTTATAAGCTGATTGTGCGGTAAACTATGCTTGCGCAATGCTGGATTTCACGTGGTGTCAGTGTGATGCGCATTATGTGGCGATGGAGATGCCACGACAGGCACAATCTTAAATGTAGATTTTTTTTCAAAGTGTAGTTGTTTATATTTAATTTTGATGGGTGAAACACCTTCGATCCGTCAAATATAAACAAATTTTACTACGAGACCAATAAAATTCGCAAAAAATAATTCGACCTTCCCATAAAAAGGTGCACACCCGATTGGAAAATTTTGTATTTTTCTGCGAATTTGATCAATCTTACAGTAAAACTTGTATATATTTCATGGGTAGAACACCCCCTTAAATTCTGTCGATTGTTTCCAAAGTCACCCTGTATAGAAAAAAAAAAACAGAATTTACAAAATAACACCACAAATTATTTGATCATAATATAATATATTATACAATTCTTTCCACACAAGCATTCGAGAAACATTATTCTCACGTCGTATCATATAATATATCTAAAGTACGTTATCATAAATTAAAGATAAATTTCACTTAAAAAAATAGGAATGAGAACTTATAAGTTTTTTTAAAGCACCGGATGACTTAAGTACTATATTTACAGTAGCAGATCGGCAGGACATTACGGCAGAAAATTATATTTTATTACTAGACTTGCTGTTGCCCAAGGCTTTGCCCGCGTGGAACCTAATTCTTTTTCAAAAATAAAAGTAGGTACTGTATTTTTTTAATTTCCCTCGGCAAACTTCGTGCTTCGTCAGTTGTCGGATTTCTATCAGTTGCCCTTTGCACTTGGTGCAGACCGGACGCTCTCAATCGACTTGGAAGTATATAGAGTTGTTAATACTCTTTTAACTTAATGTAATTTATTTTAAAAATGGGAGGAAAGCCGCTTAAGTCGCAAGCACGACAGATAGGAAAATAGTTTTACAGCTCTATATAGTTCACACGGAAATCAAAACAAAACAACAATAAAGTACTTGGTTCTGAATTCAAATTATTATATACAATAAATCTAATAATTGATAGGCATGGAAATAAGCATTCGTTTGTATTCGGAAATCCGATGATACCCGAGGGACATTAAGGAAATAGAAATACTGTAAGTTACTACTTATAACATCAGGTAATTGCCAGTAAAAGTCCCGTCAAAAACGATTATTCATTAAATTTGTTACACTGATTGTAGAAGAAAATTTGGCCGCTAAAATAACAAATAATAGAAACAAAATATTTATATTATTTTATTTCGGAACCCTTCGCCGGCGAGGCCGACTCGCACTTGGCCGACTTTTTTTTTTGTTTTAATTATGCTGTTATATTATCGCAAAGTTTTGTAATAGAATGAAATAAATAATGACATGACGTCGAATCACGCTATTAATTTAAAAAAAAACGAACTACTTTTCAATAAATTTCTGCCGAGGGCGCAAAGCAAACTTTCCATAATCAAAATTAAGTTGTACCTGCCCTAAATGTCCTGCATTTATTCAATTTATAAAATATAAATAAATCTTAAAATCTTATTTGACCAGTCTACTAATAAAAATATAAAACATAGGCTTTCAAAAATAAGCTCAAATTGCGTACTTAAGGCGGATGCGATAAGGTAGTCCGCAAAATTAAAATTTTCTTACGTTTTTTGCAATTTGCCGGTCAGTGTCAGGTCGTATCTTGATTGAAGTATGATTCGCGAACGTTAAAAATATGGCTTTAAACAATTATAATCAATAATTAATTGATTCAGGTGTGACCTTGCGGACATCCATTATATTATTGTTTGATTTTTTGAAGTGAAAACTTCTTTAGCGGCGTTGTGCACTTTTTTTGTAATGGGTAAAAAATGTTAAACTCGCGTCAGGACACGTGACCTGATCGAAAATTCGTTAGACGGTTAAAAGACATCAACGCGTTGATTGCCGCGGTGCCGATTTTTTTTCAAGTTTTCACTTGTCGGCACTCCCGGAGTGCAACTTTTTTTTTTTATGGCTCTTTAAGAATAGAATAGTTAACGGAACTGGTTGCTAAATATATCAACGTCTATTGTATTTTTTTTTAGGATTATAATCATTAAAATCTGCAATACTTTAGCAATAATTTTTGAAGTGAAAACTTTTTTAGGCGCGTTGAGCATTTTTGAGATGGGACTAAACCATTGATTTCGCGACACCGTGATGACACCAGCTTTTGACCATAAAAAAGATATCAACGCGTTGATTACCGCGATGCCGATTTTTTTTTCAAGTTTTCACTTCTGTCCCGGAGTGCCACTGTTTTTTTTAAATTAGATGACCTTATTCGTCGTAGGTTTATTTGTCGATTTATTGACTGGGCGCTGGGAGCACGGCAATTGATATAAAACCAAGCGGTCAACATCCAAAATTAATTCGTTCAAAATCGTCATCATCAAGCCATTTAACATTAAAATATTTTTATTAGTAGACCAGCAAAATTAAAGAAAATAATTTTGACTCTTTAAAAATAAGTATAAATTTAAAAATAATAATTTAAATTATGGCATTTAAGTTCAAGATAAGTAATTTTAAAGATTTTTTAAGTATATTCTTAAATGACTATTTACAATCCTTGGTCCAGAAGGTTTATTTACCAATTGAAGTATTTTTTTGTATCGATAAACATTTGAAGCGATGCCAAGACTAAGGCTGCCTGTCCAGCGAAGCGTTAATGCTCGCGAAGGAAGAGGCGGAACGCGTGAGGGAGAGGCAAATTTCGCGCCCTCACGCCCCTAACCGCCGCAGGAGGAGACGCCCAGGGCGTCGGGAATCGCAAGCCGATTTCCGGCCACCGTAGGCGCGGGCTTGCGGACGGTAAGCAATGGGTAGCTCACCGTCCGATAAGGACCAGGCCCGGGTCGACGGCGCGTTGTGTTCCACGCGCGCCTCAGAGATTTCAGCAGAATAGACGGGGTCCGCTAGGGCCGATGCCTGCCGGGGATGCGAAGAAAACCGAAAGGGAGATCGTGGCCCCCGGCAACAGGGCAACCGAAGGAACACGGGTGGGTTTTAGTCAGTAAGAGTCTGACACGAAGAGCGGGAGAAGTTACTGGGTGTGATGATTTCACACCCAAAAAAATAATATTTCAACAAGCGTAGTTTCCATACTGACCATATTTATATTGTGCTCAAGCGAAGCCTGCCGGGATACGGGGCGCAACTGCGAGCGTCGATTGTTCTAATTATTACGAAGTCACGCGACTTTTCGTACACGGTGACGAAAATTCATATATCTAATGATGTTCCCAGTGTGCATACAAAAAAATCAATCAAATAGACCAATACTTTAGTTACTCTAACGAGTCAGTTCGGCACAATCCATAATCGGCCCAATTTTTTTTTTCTATTATAACTTTTAATAATAATCCAGCCTTTAATGTTCCCACTGTTGGGACACAGGCCTCCTCTCTTGTGAGGGAGTGGGCTGTTATCTACCACGCGGACCCAGTGCGGGTTGGTAGATGTCACAAATGTCTTCGAATTTTATAAGTTAGAAGAAACAATCGGCGCGAGCGCATGTCGTCAAAAATCCCGCGCGGGATTTAATACAAAAAAAAATATACTGGTAGCTTTTTAAGGCCATACAACCTTTTAGTAGTAAATGGCATCAAAACAAATGTTTGCAACGATACAATACAAGATATGAAAACGCAATAGGTACGCACACAGAACACGATCGCGCCGCCAGCGTCTGGAGGTAGTAGTATAGCTTGTCAACTCTGATATGACACGCCCCGCCACCGCATCACCGTGTGCCAGCGTTGCCGGAGGCACCGCGTTTCAGCTTTTTACCCCGCCTTTTTGACAATGGATCCGCGTTCCGCTTTTTTCGAATCTGCTTGAACAACCCTTTTATTTTCTCAGTCATGGTGGCGGTTACTCGTCGAAGCCGACAAGGATAAAAAGTTGCGTTCAGTTTGATCGTCACGCGACGACTTCGCAAGAAAATCCGCATTATTTGTTGAAAATCCGCGTTTTTGAAGCAACACTACCGCATTTTCTCATGTGGCGGCAACACTGCCGTGTGCGTAAAACGTCATTTCAGAATGGACAAGCTATACTTATTAAATTCGTGACTTAAGGCGGATGTGCTAAGGTAACCCGCGAAATTCAAACTTTCTTACGTTTTTTGCAATTTGCAGGTCAGTGTCCGGTTGTATGTTGATTAAAATATGATTCTTGACCGTAACAAATATGGCTTTACAGAATTATAATCATTAATACATCGTCTAAGCTAGAATTAGTCTCAAATGTCAGGATTTCATGAAATAGACGAGAGAGTTGTGTAGATGATTTGCATGATTATAATTCTGTAAATAAATATTTGAAACTATGCGAATCATATTTAGATCAATCAACATACAACCTGACACTAACCTGCAAATTGCAAAAAAACGTAAGAAAATTTGAATTTCGCGGGCTACTCTAACGCTTTCGACTTAAACGCACAACTTTTGCCACAGACCGCCATTCGAAGCTGTCAGTCTCTGTCAAAAACATAGAAAATACACTGAGCGGACTCACAAAAGTGACTACTCTCTACAAAGAGACAAAGCGACTGTGCGGCCAATACCTGTCACTCTTTTGGCTCACAGTTGTACATGCAGCGCAGAACGATACCCCTAACCGCCAATGACATGGACCAATCAGAATTCTAGAAAGAGACAACTGCTGGCCGCTCATTCGCTTTACTCAGTCTTTCTTTTCGGTCTGAATTTACTGCACGACTAAATACGAAACGCTCAATCCATTTTCTATCTATGTAAGTCCTTTAGCGAGTCAACGGTGATACACTTAGTATGTATGAAAAGTGTTGACATTTTCGCCTCAAGCAGCGACTGCTCAGGCGTGTCCGTGCTCTGTGAGTACACATTACGAATAAATGAAATACGATAAAGTACTGGTACAGACCATAATTTTACACGCCAATATAATATACAACTTGTAGCATTATAAAAATTAAAAATGGTATACGAGGTCAAATTGAATTAGCTAGCGAAACTGTGTAGACGTAAAGAGTATTTACTTAATTTATTAGTTTAAAAATCGTGGCTAAGTAATAACAGCCGCACGGGTCGATTCATTAGGTTAAGTCACGCTTGCCGGGTCCGTGAATGGGTGATCATACATACATACCGAGCCTCCTCCGTGCCTTGGAAAGCACGTTAAGCCGTTGGTCCTGGCTGTCATTCGTAGCACTTTGATAGTAATTACGGGTCGTCAGAAGCCTGAAAGTCTGACAACCAGTCTTACCAAGGGGTATCGTATTACCTAGTTACTGGTTGTGGAGGTCAGATAGGCAGTGGCTCCATGTAAAATACTGGTATTCAGCTGCATCCGTTTAGACTGGAAGCCGATCCCAACATAATTGAGAAAATGCTAGGCAGATTAGTTTAAAAATCTGTTTATATTTTTGGGTTTTTGTGTTTTACACAGACGTGGTAAATATCTAAACCCGATAAAATAAAAACTCATACTTCAAATAACTACGCAAACAACGGTCGATGACCCCAAAAAAAAAATTGTTTCCTTCTAAGGAGTTTTGCTAGCTAATTTTTTGACCCTGTAGTGATACATAATCGCATATTCACTTAGATTCAAGCACACATTCACAGCTATCACACAATGGTATTATACAGAAATGTCAGGGTAATAATATTCACATTCGGCCAATGACAGTCAGCCATTTAACATTCGACATTTCGCACAATCACTTTTCGTACAAAAAATCAAGAAATTGAACTAAAACATAATGATTTTGTTTTGTATTCAATACAAATACATCGAAATAAAAATATATTTTTTGATATTAAAATCACATTTACCTACCATCTTCATCATGTTCCTCTAATAATAATGGAAATTGAAAACAACATTCAACAAAAGGAAGTTGACATTACACTTGGCAACGTTAAATTGTACGCTTTCTCAAAGCTAGAAAGACAATTCCCGTATTTAAAAACGTTCAAAATCTTGTCGCAGTCTCGTCTCATGTCAAAAACTTGTCAAAAATTTAGGGAAATTACACGTATTTTTGGTATTTTTTTACAGATTGACACAGAGATTAGAATTTAATGTATGTAACCGACTTTCTTGCCGGCTCTTCTCCATAGGAAACGACCAAAAGGAATCGTGCAACAAGCTTCTGACGTTTCATAAGTGCCCATGTCGGTTTATGTGAAATAAACAATTTTGATTTTTGAATACTTAAAAATTCGGTTATTGGCCCTGCAGTTATCAGCGCAATATTGGCTATTTTCTAAACTGAATTAAGCAACAAAATAAATAAAACGTTCTATTTCTGCATGACGTTCAATATTAAAACCAAGATGGTGGCTATCAAAATGGCGGGAGCTGTCAAACTGACAGCTGAACATGTCAGCACATCGTTGGGATATAAATTCGGTGGTAAAGGCTCTTCGCCGCCTTTACAGTACTCGTTTCTCGACTGTGGGAACAAAAAAAAGTATTAATATTATGAACATAGCAGTAATTTTTAAATGCATACAATTTTAATAACTAGGACATTTTGTATCGAGACATAGAGTACAATATATTGGACACGTTTTTTTTTTTCTTTTTTTACGATATCAAATGATTACGGCGATACTTTGAGCTAAAATGTGCTTTGACGTTACGAGTATGTTGTAGACTTGTGACGTAGCGACCCCACTCCCCAACTTTAATGCGTTTTATCCAAGTCATTTTTTATTAATATGATAAAGCAAAAAATAAGTTTCTAATTTTTTTTTTACTATCTGATTGCCGGACTAAATAGAATTTCTTTTTTGAAGAGAAAACTTCTTTAGGCGCGTTGGGCATTTTTGAGATGGGACCATTGATTTCGCGACACTGTGACGACACCAGCTTTTGACCATTAAAAAGACATCAACGCGCGATACATTATTTCCTTCACAATAAAATTGTTCAAGTTTTCACTTCTGTCGGCACTCCCGGAGTGCCACTGTTTTTTTTTTCTGACTCAGGCATTTTCCCTATTGTCTGAATGAATAAAATTTAAAGCTTCCTAATAATATGGTTTTGGTGCCATCAAAGCTGAATTTTCGAAGTCACCGGACAAAATGGGTTTATTGCACTATGTATGGACTAAATAAGAATTACTTACCGCAAATTCTTCTCCACAAAGTTCTCTGCAAGGAGGGCAGACTACCCCTCCTTTGTGGAGCCATCCTCGCTTGATAATCCTTATCTGCAACACTTGGCTCGCGTGGAAACAAGTGTAGGAATAGTTACCGACCTATAACAGATAATAATGAAAATAAATATCTCAAGCCAAAATAAATGGGAGAGGGGAGAAGTAAAACTACGCTTGCCCTGGTAGTTCCGTGGATGGGTGACCATCTTTACATACCGAGACTCCTCCGTACCTCGGAAAGCACTTTAAGCCGTTGGTCCCGGCTGTCATTCGTGGATCTTTGACAGTCGTTACGGGTCGTCAGAAGCCCGAAAGTCTGACAACCAGTCTTACCAAGGGGTATCGTATTACCTAGTTACTGGGTTGTGAAGGTCAGATAGGCAGTCGCTCCATGTAAAATACTGGTATTCAGCTGCATCCTGTTAGACTGGAAGCCGACCCCGACATAGTGGAAAAAGCTAGGTAGGCTTTAACCGCCTCTGTGATCTACCCAGAGGTCGGTTCGATTCCTAGTGGAAGCAAAATTTTCTGCTCGGTTTAGTTGAAGGTAGGGCTTGTTCTAAGTCCGCCTGGCTAGCTACCGCCATCTTATCTAAGTCTGTCGCCATAACAACAATGTTAACAGCATTGTTGTGTTTCCGCAGTTAGAAGTAAGATAACCAGTTTCTCTGTGGTTGAGGATTGTGGGCGAAGCTCGCTTCCACCTTCGCACAGTATATTTTTTGGCCAAAATTTCGGACATGTCTTTTTTATGTGATAACTTTGTTTGTAATGTTTTATAAAATTAATGAATAGAACTCACAAGCGCCTATTTCTCATTATGACCAAAAAAAACCACTTAATTATTTTTTATGATAAAATTGTAAATCACCATTAACTTTTGAAATATTTCACGAATTATCTTCTTGTTTTTCCTGATAAACAATAATCTTAAGACACATAATACTGATTGATTTATATATTTGTTAAACGAGTTTTCAGAGATTTATTTACAATTAATGTTTTTTTTATTTTATTTTTTTATGGTCGTATTTTTAATTATTTGGATTCTATTTTTCTATAGAATTGTTAGAAAAAAGTGAATGAATCCATGAAAAAAAAATCAGATCCAAATATTGAAGGATATCGAACTTAGAAGCTTCTAAAGTTTTCTATGGTAATTATGATTTTAGGGTTGTCAATATTTCTAAATAGAATTTATTGTAAATAGTTACCATAACTTTTTATTCGTAAATAATATATTAACTGGAGGTTGGGGCGTGTGCATCGAAACACTTTATTTACACAGAAAAATAGTTTTTAAATGAACAGAAAAACAAAAAAAAATTACTTTTTATTTCATTTTTGGATCGAGCTGTGGTTTAGCCCAGTTTTCCTAGACGTGCTTAGATAATAAAAAAAAACTATGAATTTCATTTGACATGCCAATCCTGCCATACTAATTTGGAATTTTTTGAACATAATCTACATAATTATTATATCTAATATTATAAAGAGGTAAAGTTTGTAGGAAACGATCTCTGTACTGAACCTATATTGAAATTTCTTTCACTAGTAGTAAATTACATTATGCCATTTTACTTAATTGTTTTCTGATGTACATTCTTCAGCTTGACGAAAGAATTTCTGTTACATTGTCGGTATGTCCTTCAATAATTTCAAAATTTTCGTCATTTTCTATTGCCACAAAATCGTCTTCTGCTGAGATTTCATACGGTTTCAGTAACCTAACTACGCTGGGTGGTAACGGTAAGGATTTTAGTTTTTTCAACCTATTCTGTAGCCTTATGTAGGAAATTTCTGGATCTGACGATTCCAGTGCTCTGTGAAACAAGTCTAACATGGTTTTTTCGCGGTCGGATTTTCGGCTATGGTGTTCTCTATCGTAACGCCAGAACTTATTCCGCGCTTCACCGGCTTGCTCTGATAATAGGCCCACTGGAAGAGCTGAGTTATTAATAATATCTTGACCGTGAATGAGAATCTTATGTATTGTTACTGTCATTGGGTACCAACCATATTCTGCCACGTATTTAGATGCAACGCTTTTGCAAAAATCTCCAAATTTATTAGCATTTACAGGTAGACCACAAGATAAAGTAATCAGAATCGTGTGAAGATCGTCCAACAACCACAGACCAAGGCCTAATATTTCAGCAAAGACTGCACGATTTTTATCCGATAGAACTGTTCGGGCTGTGTTGCCGTCATTTGTTGTTCCAGCATTGGGTCTCACAACATCAACTAGCACTTTCAAATCTTTTCGCACTCTCTCTTGCACACGTTTTTTTGTTTCCTCAACAGTTTTTGATTCCATTGAATCTTTGCCTACCCTCCATTTCTTTACAGGAAGCTTGTAGCCCAAATGAAGTAAGAACTCTAACACGCGAATCCATGCATGCAAGGGACTTATTCCGTATTTGAAAACCGATATATCAATTGGCTGAGAATAAATTATGTCTAATTTGTTGAATTGCGTTGAAGTTGCTTTGCAAAATGGACATTTAAGTTGAGAAGAGGTTTCTGTTATTATATTTAGTACTTTGCCATCTATGCATGTCAAATAAAGTTGTGGTTTTGCCCTTATTTTCTTATTGTTAGATGTAGTTGCTTCTAAAGTAGTCAAATCCCTAATTTGGTTTTCTATCAATTTCTGTTCATTTAGTATTAAATCTTTTGTCTCTTTCCGATATTGAATATGAATCGGACGGCAAAATCTGTATGATTGTGGAGTTAGGTTTAACCAAAGTACAAAGTCTTTTTTTGTTTTTATCCGTAATGGGATGAATGTAGTGGCAAATAAAGTGTTTTCAGGCTCTTGATTATCAGAAAAATTCTGTTTATAAAATGATTGACCCGAACTACCATCAAACCCCCAACTCCCCTCAAAAATACAATCTACCGTATCTAGACCTTTTTGTTCACAATATGCTGATATAATTTCGTCGCAGGAGTTTATTAATCTTTGAAGAGTGTGAGAAAGTAAACTAACAAATGGAACAAAGGCTTCTCTTTCTGTTACTTGAATCGCACTATCCGGATAACATTTTTGTTTTGCATCGAATTCAACTTACGTAAATGGTGGTGAGTTTGAGTGACTGCAGCGGCCAAGGGAAGACCTCCAATCCTCCATGAACTTAACTTCGCACCATTTTACAATACTCGCGTTTTAATAAATTGGCGTGCTGGCTGGCGGCGGGTGGCGCGGCTCACGGGAGCCTGGGACGGAACTAGGAAAAACACACCCGTCACGTGCAGACACGTGACGTTGACTAAAAAGGGAAAAAAATTTGCGCGCGCGCCACGCTGCCTAGCGCCCCACCCCCTAATCAAGATCTACGTTTAGCTAGGAGACGATCCAAATTGAAATTACGGAATTCACCGTTTTTTTTTTTTTTGGGAAGTTTTCCTACTATTTTTATTTAAAAATAGAATTTTAGAATGTCACCTAACACTCAAAATACAATTAGAATGTGATAAAAATGTCTTCTTGTATAATCTTACTAACATTAAAAAATAACTTCAAATATTTTAAAAGTTCAAGTTTAATAAATTTACGAGGTGATAACCCTAATCAAAAAAGTTTGAATTACAATAATTCCCATATCCTGCTATATTAGGATTCCTTTGTTTGTAAGGTCATAAGTGTAAATAAAAAGAACATTTCAGTCCTAGTTTCAAATCCTAATACGTAATAATATGGCGGTAAAAAAAAGAAATCAAAAATTTACAAAATCAGCTATAACTCTGTTATCTTGAACAAATAAAGCCTAATTTTTTTTACTATCGTAAAGTCTTTAAATCACTGTTCAATACCATAAGTAAAGTCTTAAAAAGATATCAAACTTTTGAGCTACAATTGTTTCTATGGTTTTTCTGGAAACCATAGAAATTTTTTTCAAGTACTAATTTTCTGTCTTTCATGACAAATAGGCAATCGGGTGTTCTCGTCTCGCATTTATAATTGCAAGTCCTAAGATATAAGATAATAAAAAAGCCATGTCCGAAATTTTGGGCAAAAAATATACGCTTCGGCCTGATCATCAGTTACCATCAGGTGAGATGCAGGCCAATAGCTTCCCCGTTGTGGATAAAAAATAAAAATTAATGATGATCTTAAGCCAAAGGGGGTAGGCAGAACCATGCGCTAACAGCACAGCAATTTTGGAAGTTTTTTTTTATATTTACCACAATGTGTAGTCGACCGCTTTCACATTTGTATTTATAGCAACCGGAACCCCAGTGTTGCCATTCTCTTATCTGCAAAAAAAAGCCACGAAATCAGCACGCTTAGCATGACCACAATAGAAACGGGTTTTGTCGACGGAAGAATAGACAAAATGACAGATAAACAATCACAATCTGTCATTTTGTCTATTCTTCCGTCGACAAAACCCGTAGAAAACCCGTTTCTATGGTTGTCATGCTACGCGTGCTGGAGTCAGAAAAACTACATAACATAACATCACGCCTGTATTCCCCAGAGTTAGGCAGAAGTGTACCTATAGTACACCCACATTTCGCCAGTTATGTTTAAGTCCCATATAATAGGGGGCGAGCCTATTGCCATCAACCGGGCAAAAATCCAGACTCCGGGCTGCTACTGAGAAATTTCAGATGAAAAAACCCAACAACACTGCCCGACCCGGGAATCGAACCCAGGACCTCATGCTCAGCAGTGGCGATTGCGAGCAATGAAGCAGTAAAAACGATATATTTATTGTAATGACAGAATACACAATTGACACAGTATACACAGATGTTGTATAATTATCACTTGCTTCAAAAACGGTGAAGGAAAACATCGTGAGGAAACCGGCATGCCTGAGAGATATTTCTTGACGGCACATGAAGCCAAGTCAGAGGCCCATGGGCGGCTTTAACACTCTGACACCAGGTTAGCCACTAACCACACGAAAAGAAGACAAGATGGCAATATTCTACCAAATTGAAAGATACACTTTGGTTGAAGGGTACATAAAGGAAATGGTCGAGAATGAATGAGTACAAAAAAATCTATCGAAGTATTTTGGAATGGACATAAAAATAACTAAGAATAAATACCTGTCTACAAGATTTCTGCTCCCAGACTTTGTCGCTGTGGTCAAAGCATTTTGAGTGAGCACCATAATTTTCTAAAGCAAAGTTCACATCCGTTTCTGCAAAACAAAACGTTTATTAATAACCTCATGTCTATTTTGCCACTTAAACATCAACTCTATCGTAGTGTAAATAAAGTTGATTTTAGACTGTTGAAAAAGTCATTAAAAATATGAAGTTATAGCGCAAACTGAACCTTATGTGTAGGCGTTACAGTTGTTTTTTAGCAAATAAATTGCGAACACAGTATACTTGGGCTAATTGTGTAGTTTAAAAAATAATTTAGAAATCATCCTTTGCTACGGCGTAGCGCATACCCTGCTACGGTGTAGCACATACTGCAACGATCTTCAGCACGCGTAGCATGACAACGGGTTTTGTCGACGGAAGAATAGACAAAACAGATTGTGATTGTTTATCTGTATTTATATCTATTCTTCCGTCGACAAAATCCGTTTCTACGGTAGTCATGCTCGCGTACAGGACTACTAAAGAAAGGGATTTTTTTAAACTGTTTCTCTAAAAACTTTTCGCGCTTCTAAGGATGCACACTTTTTTTTTAAATAATTGAGCCTTTTATTAACTTTCTGGGCTTTTGTCGTTAAGCTAGGGTACCCCGACCAAAGGGTTAGGTTAAGTTGGAATTGTTTCCAATTTACATTCAAATTGGTTGCAGTTACTTGGCTATTTAGTATTTTTAGGATCTTATATTAATAATAAAATTACGTACTAGGCGTGTTTTCTTCGTAGGAGCAGCGGCTGCCCCTGACTAGTACACTCTTGTGTCTCCACGTGAACTCCTGGAGGTACGGACAGTAGTCTGCAAGGGACACTGAGCCCCCGTAGTGGGCTTCTTCACCGGGTGCCACGTTTGGTAGGGTGTCGAAATGCTGGAAAGAAATTGTTGCTTTTACAAAACACCATTTCGTATTTGATGATTTCCACCAAACGACATCGGATCGGAAAGGATACGAACGGATGCGGCGACAGCCGATCGCGTCCGGCAGGATGTCGACGCGTACGATCGGTCCCGCGCCGTCGCTTGCGAACGTATCCGATTCTGGGCCTAATCAAATACACACATCAAAAGTGTCTAGGGATCAAGCATTTTTATGCGGATTTCTTGAGATTGAGATGTGGCTTTGTAATAAATTTATGATTATATAAATTTATATGGATCCTTTTTGGTGCATTTCATAATTTGAAACAGGAACTGTTAATCAAATTCGAGTAAAAGATGAAAATCAGCTGTCAATATTTTCCCTATAAAAACATACAACGCATTGAAGACATTATTAGTGCTACTGTTTCCCTACTACTGATTAAAACCAACGTTATTATGGAGCGGCGACGTCATTTAAGCAGGGAAGAAATGCTCAGAGCCGTGGGAATGATAGAAGCTGGTTCCCGGCAACGTACTGTGGCTTTAGCTCTGAATACAAGTCAGAGTGTTATCAGTCGACTTTGGACACGTTACCGAAGCACTGGTACCGTGGCTGAGCGCCATGGAGGACGGTATCGCTGCACCACACGGAGACAAGACCGATACATTCAAATCTTAACTCGAAGAGCTCCAACAATAACCGCCATGATGTTAGCCGTGAGGCTTCATCACTCTTCAGGGAACTTAATTAGCGACCAAACAGTCAGAAACCGCTTGCATGAAGTGAACCTTCATTCCCGAAGACCGCTACGGGTACCACCTATAGCAATGCACAATCGTAGGATTCGATATCAATGGGCTCTTGAACACAGAAATTGGGCAGAAGAACAATGGCGTTTCGTGTGCTTTTCTGATGAGTCTCGTTTTGGTATGAGACCGGATACAAGACGTATACGACACTGGAGAACCCCTGGACGCCAACAGCGATTAAAGTCCTGCCAGGAAGTCCATCCTTATAGTGGTGGAACCATCATGGTATGGGCGGGTATTTGGATCGGCGGAAGAACTGAGTTGATTTGGATCAGAGGCAACCTCAACGCTCAAATTTATGCTGAGACGATTGTATCTGACGTCATCGTTCCTCTACAAGTGCAAATCGGTCCCTTATTTCAGTTAATGCATGATAATGCACGACCGCACACCGCAAGAGTTGTAAGACAGACTCTCGCCGCAGCTAACATCAATGTCCTGCTCTGGCCTGCTCAGTCGCCAGACTTGAACCCGATTGAGCATGCATGGGATATGCTACAGAGAAGAGCTCTGCCGAATATGGAGGGTATCCAGTCGCAAGAAGACCTTTTTTTGTTGTTGCAACGAACATGGGCGGCCATTCCACAGCGTGATTTGGATGAACTCATTTTGAGTATGCCAAACCGATGTTCTTGTGTTGTTAGTGTTCGCGGTAGAAACACGGATTATTAATTGTTTAAGTTACCCAATAAAATTTTAAAGAAAACTGTTATTTCAGTCTTTTTTTCGAACTTTAATGTTAGTGGTTCAAATGTCAAAAATCCCTTTATTAGGAAAATGGCAAATTTCTTTATTAATGCAAAGGTGACTTGGTTTATCGTTACTGTGACAAACGAAAACACTTTATTTGATGAATCCTTAAAGAAAATTTTAATTAATATCAATCAGGAGAAAAGTTATTGCAAAAATATATGTTGATCCCTAGACACTTTTGATGTGTGTAGTTTCATTCCTACCGTGTTGACGTGTTCTGATTTTTTTTAAGGGTTGAAGTTGACGTAGTGTTGTTGGCTATTGCGTCCGCGTCCCTTCGTTTGTCATAAACAATAGTTTGTAGCATAGACACAGATTATGTAGTACTAGCATGGACAAGCGATGTTGGAACGTGTGGGTTCATCTTATTATCGTAAGAAATACGGTTTGCACTGACTTTTGTATGTATTGTTATATTTTATTTAGTTCATTTATTTTTTTTACTCCTCTATCGGGATTTTATTTTGTGTCCGTGGTATCACAGCGGGCCCTATCAGAATACCAGCGCTGCGGTATTTGTTTTTCCAAATATCGTAGCATTATGCTGAGATAGGAGCCTTTTTGACCTCGCACAGTTCTTTTTTTTTTTTTTGTTTACACATTTTTTTTTAAATTTAAGTTTTCTGAAATTGTTATTGTTTTTTATAATTCTCTTAGTTTTAATGTTGTATTTCCAGTGCGTTTTTCAAATATTTTTTTTTCTTTCTTTCTTTCTATTGCATTAAAAGAAGAAAATAATAATTTTTGCAACATACCTACTAAATTTTTTCGCCATATACTATTGCAGGCAATGGCTTCGAAAATACTATATTTGACATAAAAAAAACTTGGCAACCCTATGCCTAAACCAACGATTAGCAGCGCCTATTACCAGCATAGAAGTCCCCAAACATACCTGATAAGCCCTCGGCAGTATAGTGTCATGGCGTATAAGATTGCACAGCACCACGGCATTCCGACGTGGAGAACACTCTGTCCTCAAAGGATTGCCTTTAATTCTCTCACAGAAGGGAGCTGGATTCTTCCGTCTGTAGAAAAATATGTATTTAAGTATACAGCTATATGACAGGATGTAGTTATTTTAGATGACTAATCACAACTACGGAAATAAGTTTTGACAGGAAACGTCATCATTCATCTCGTAAATGAAAAAAAGTGTAATGAGGGGGAGGGGGTTTTATTGTTGACTTCTGCTGTAATTGTTAAAGCCTCCAGACACTATCAGTAATAATGACATTACATTCAAGTAATGTAATAGTAATAATGACATTGCATTCAAGTAATATCATAGTAATAATGACATTACATTCATGTAATGTCATAGTAATAATGACAACACATTCAAGTAATGTCATTACTACTGACAGTCTGGTGATTGGAACGACGATGTGATCATAATATTTTAATAGTTCTACGTCAATAATGGAAGGGATGACTGTAATATTAATGTCATTATTACTGATAGTGACTGGTCTGCTTATAAAATGTTGAGGGTATTATTTCCCATTCAAAAACAGTTTTTTTTTCTGGCCGTCTTTAGAGTTTGGGTATTCTTTTATTTATTTTAAGTAATTGTAAATACGTGTTTACAATTCTGTAATTTATAACATTGAAACCCTGTTTGACAGTATCTGGACAAGTGCCAGACAAGTTTAAACAACAAGTTCAAGTGAAATAGAATTTTTGAAGTGAAAACTTCTTTAGGCGCGTTGGGCATTTTTGAGATGGGATAAAACAATTGAACTCGCGACACCGTTACTGACACCTCATTTTTGTAAACGCGATTGTGCTCTTTATTTATATTTCGTTATGGATCAATGTTCTATGCAAGTATTTTCTTGTTCAAGTTTTCACTTCTGTCAGCACTCCCGGAGTGCCACTGTTTTTTTTTTCAATGATAAGCCAATCGAAACTTATCCGGAGCCGTTCAAATGGGTCACAAATAAGAAATACTCACTCTTTCAAAGCTGTCTCGTTAGTAAAGCTTGTAAAATGGTTAGAAAAATGTTAGTTTGTGAAAGGAATAGAATACAGAAATAATCACAATTTTCAAATTAGACAAATATGTACGTATATACAACATGTAACTTAATTAACGCACATCCTGAAAATAGTTTGTTCAGAATCGTTTACTGAATCGATTTATATAATTTTTAATATAGGTAATTTTTTATCCCAAAAATAATTAAAACTACGGAAATTATTGTCATATTAACGCTGTACAGTCAAAACAAATTGAAATGGACCGTAAATCAAAGTAATAAGACTTTTAAAATCGCAGTTTTATTTGTATTCATACAAATTCCATCATTCAATACAAAATAAAGAAAAATAAACCTTATTCCAAGAACGTAAAGGTCTTTACAAATGCATTGTAAACTTAGCGATTTGACCGCACGCACACACTAACAGGAACTGGACAAAGGACACCGATAAACCACCTACTTACTTTCGTTCCCTTTCTCCTGCAAACTAAAAGCCCAGGATAGAGCGAGATAGCCACAATGTACCACCGCTTGCGCGGCTACGATGAAAGCTAACATAAATGTATTGTAAACATTAGTCACGCGCGGGCAATATTAGTGGAAAGAAGTTACGTAGTGTTATCAAATATTTTTTCGCGTGCAATGTCTTTCCAATACACTAATGTTCAGTATACCGAAATGGTGAGGACTTTGGCAATGTGTGGTGATAATGTGGCTCTAGCTTGCAGAACGTTTAACCAAAGGTATGGTACAAGAGTGGCCCGCAGGACAATGTTAGCTGCTACTCAGCGACTTCGCGACCACGGCACGTTCCGTCCAAACACAGCCATCGACAGGGGAGCCAACGTGCGTACACGTAGTCGTCTTCAAAATGAAATCCTGGACTATTTCGATGAGAATCCCCATGCCAGTACCCGAGAAGCAGCGCCACACTTTGAATGTAGTCATATGCATGTGTGGAGAACACTTCGTGGTGATAAAGAACACCCATTCCACCTCAGAAGATGCCAGGAGTTGACTCCAAACGATTACGTACCACGTTTGCAGTTCAGCCGCTGGTTATTAGAAAATTGGCAGCGGAACATAATTTGGACAGACGAAAGTACATTCACACGCGTGGGGATGTACAATCAACATAACACACATTTGTGGATGCACGAAAATCCTCACGCATGCAGAGTGGATTCCTTCCAACACCGTTTCTCAGTTAACGTCTGGGCCGGTATCATTGGTACACACATACTGGGGCCAGTCTTCTTACAAAGATTAACAGGAGACGCATATTTACTGTTTTTACGAGAAACTCTACCTACGCTGCTAGAAGACATTCCTCATAATTTACAAGAGGTATTCTACCAACACGATGGTGCCCCTGCCCATTTCACTAGAAGTGTTCGGCAGCACCTTGATGAAGAGTTTGGAGAGCGCTGGATCGGTCGCGGCGGCCCTGTCCAGTGGCCCCCCAGATCAGCTGATTTGACGCCTCTTGACTTTTTTTTGTGGGGACGAATTAAATCGTTAGTTTATTTTAATGATACAACAAGTGCCGAGGACCTAAAAAATAGGATAGTGAACGCTTTTGAAATAGTGAGAAATGACACTGAAGTGCTTTCTAAATTAAAACATCAATTAAGAAAACGGGCATTGAAATGTATTGAACAAGGTGGTGGACATTTTGAAAGTGTGTTAAAAAGACAACGTCGTATGAGTGTTTAGGCAATCAGTAATATGTAAGTTATTTGATTTTTGTTAAATTACTGTACATTTTTGATTCAATCTTTTAAACACGCCGTCTCTGAATAATGTTGTCGTATCGCCTCTTATTTTCAGCAGTTCATTACCGATTGGCATTGTATCATATTCAATAAACGAAATTATTCAGAGTCGATAGTCCAAAGCCTGAAAAGTGTGATGGAAAGATGCAATCATAATGTTTACTAGACATAGATCGTAAATAAACAATTCTTTTCTCGGACGTCGTCGGTTAATGTTTCATACAATGATATTTTAATAAAATATCATTGGTTTCATAATATTTCGTCAACGTAAACAATCGTGTATTGTCGGCTTTTTCCGTAGTTTCGTTATGTTGTGTCGAGTCGAGCGGCGCGATAACTGCTAGTGCGACTGTGTGCGTTGCGTGCGTAATAGTATGACTAAAAAGTTCTCCAAGAATTGGTATAACTAATTTAGTAAATAACAATGCATATACATGTTAAATTAAAAATTCAGTGTATGTATTATGATTATAACATAATTTTCTAATTGGGGTGTTTGAGGGTGTGCGTTAATTACGTTACATGTTGTATATGCACACCCCAAGCCCCGATATAATTCATGTTAAAACTGATGAAATTATGAAAATACACAATAATTATTGTAAAAACAAAAATTCCACGTATTTATAAATTTGTATACGTTACAAACAATGTAATGTATTTATAGAATTATAATCACTAAATTCATCAGTACAACTCTTCTAAGTTCAAATTACATATTTCGTGACATCATGTGATTTTAGGCCAATTCTAACTTAGAGAATTAAATTGAAGTCATCAATTTCAAGTCATCGATTATAATTCTGAAAATACACATGTTTTTTTACGGTCGCACATCATATTTTGATCAACATTACCTGACTTTGACCTCAAAATTAGGGCTATCGTTTTTGTGCTCACCAGTTGGCGCCACTAGCGAGTAAGGTCCTGTCAGTAGTTTTATTTGATATCTTTTGCTTATGTTTAAGAGCGTAGAAGAACCGCGGCAGGAAAACCTGTCATAACGTGTCTTTTTTAAACTACGCCCCTATCCTAAATTATCCGAAACCTTTATATCAGATTTGGTTACGGATAGATTTTTATTTCAGATATCCGGTAGTTTCGGTTATGGTTATGGAGCTCCTTAACATCGCTGATAATAAGTAAAAATTCTGGATAGAAAATCCCGCGAACGTTCAGTGACATTTGACATTTCTAGAGACCTCACTCTATACTAGCGCCTCTAGCGGCGAATTCAAGCGTGATAGTCCTCATTGCAAAAAATATAAGAAAATTTAAATTTCGCGGGCCACCCTGACGCTTTCCCCTTAAAATTTATTTTTACTATTATGTAAAGAACTCATTCTTTGCTAAAGTAACACTTACTCCAAAGTCGAATCATCCCAGGTATAGCTTGCAAAAGAATTAATAATTCAATAACAATATTAAAAAAAAAAACAAATTTAACAGATTTACAAGCAAAATATGGTTACCAGATCATAGATAAAGGGAAATATTTAATTGAGCCTCTACAAACTTTTTGCGGATCTAATGAAGCACACATTTTTTTATAATTGAGCCTCTTTTTAACTTTCTAGCTTTTTCTCACAGTCACGTCACGCTTAGCATGACCACAATAGAAAAAGGGTTTGTCGACGGAAGAATAGAAAAAATAACAGATATACACAAGTATATCTGTTATTCACTTTTCATGCTACGCGAGGAGGCAGTACCTAAGTTGGGGTACCCCGACCAATCGAGTTACGTTAGGTTGGGGAACTGTGACCAATATCTACACCCAAATTGGTCGCAGTTACTATTTAGTAGTTTTAGGCACCCAAAATAGGAATATGGTAGTTGCCTACGTAAAAAAATAAAACTATTTAGTCCGTCTTTCAGATAATAAAAAAATATTAGACACGTATTTTTTGCTTTATCATATTAATCAAAAATAACTTAGAAAACACGCGTTAAAGTTGGGGAGTGGGGGCTCGCTACGTCACGATTCAGTATAAAATCTAGCAAGGCGTGACGTCATGCCACATTTTAACTCAATGTATCGCCGTAATCTTTAGATTACGTCTAAAAAGAAAAAATACGTGTTCAATATTTTTTTTAAATCTACAAGACGAACAAAAAAGTTTTTTTTTTTTACACAAGCCTATTATTCGAGTAGTCAGTTGACTCAGGCGTGACCTTGCGGAAATCCATTATAAAATACTATAGACGTAGATATATTTAGTAACCTGTTCCGCTTAGCTATTTCTAAGGAGTCATTTAAATCTCTGTAAGAAATCAACACATGTTTCACCTCTCAACGAGGCATCCTCAGGATGACGATTGACTTGTACCCGAACACGGCGTGTTCCCACGCCGAGCGCTGGACGCAGACAAACCCACTTATATACGGCTCGGTTCACTTCAGCTCGTATTGTTATCAGCGCGATTAGGGGCGAATCACAATCACAGGTGATCTGGTGATTTTTTACAGGGTTTTTCATGACTCTTTAGGAATAATTTAGCGGAATAGGTTACTAAATATATCTACGTCTTTTGTATTTTATTATTATTAGAGTTTCACAAAAAGATGCGCAATCATTATATTAGAGTGTTCAATAATACTTTTAGGCGAGTAAAATGGGAATTTTAAGAGGTTCGATTAAATACATGCCTTAGCTAAAGGCCTTATGGCACATCAAGTTTTAGCACAGAATAGTACAGAAGGCGCACTCCGCATTTTAGGTATGAAGCTGCAAGTACGCGGCGGGCCCGTCTTGTCGGGCCAATGCAGTGAGTGTAACGTAGTCAGAAGATATAAGAGTTACGCGATAGAAAGAGAGGCAACTTCTACGTCAATATCATATGTAGGTAATTAGCGCTGTGCGACCTGAACTGCACTTTATTGCGTCGTAGTAAGAGTTGCTTTTTATTTAAATGATTTTGCTGAGTAAACCATCTGTATTAATCTGTGGTTGTAGAAAAGCTTTGTATATCGTCATCTCTGTCACTCATATATTATCTGTGTGACAGTGTCTTTTTTATGCCCTGTAATTATTAATTAAAATAACGCACACACCCATTTTGGAAGTACCCAATAGGTACAGTATTTTAATCTCACGAAGCGACGCGCGCTTTACTTATGGTAACCAAGTGCACAAACACGCTGTGAATGTGTGCGTGAAGACGAATAGCGTTAGCACATAACACACACACACACACTTCCGACTTCGCTACCGAGAGCTCCCGCGCTTACACTCACATTCACAGCGTGTTTGTACACTTGGTAATCACAAGTAAAGCGCGCGTCGCTTCGTAAGATAAAAATACTGTAATTAATAATTAAAATAACGTACACACCCATTTTGGAAGTAGCCAGGGTAGGTAATTATTTTGTAATAATTAACAAATTATTATTTTTTATTTCCAGTCCTGTCAGAAGAGGCTGCATTCGGAAAGTTGATAGCTTCGCAAATAGCTGCCAAATATTTCGCTGTTTTTATTAATCAATATTATTAAATTAATTTATGTAATATCGTTCCGTAGTGCTAATACCCTGGCTTTTTCCACAACCCAAAATATAAAATTTACCTGAACCTTTGCGTATTAAGCCATTGTTTGCAGGAGACCATAGAGAACTTGCAGCCCAGGCCTTTGCCCCAGTCCAAGGTCGTTGCATGGTCGTAGTTGGCCCTGTACCAGCCAGTATCTTCCATTAACGCGAATGTTATTCGACTGAAGACCGAGTTTTGAGTGTGAGTGCCCGTCATTGCTTCGTTCTGTGGAGGGAGATGGGAGTTTTTAGTAAGGGGAAGAGAGAGAGGGAAGATTTTGCTAAAACGGCTGGATGGATTTGGATGAAATTTGGCACATGGGTAGACCATGACCTGGATTAGGACTTTTTATCCCGATATTCCTACGGGATCGAGACTTATGCGGGTAAAACCGCGGGGCATAGCTAGTATTAATATAATAAGTTAGGTTGAGCATTCACTCGAGTGAAGCGTCTGATTCAGCTTAATTCAAGATGTAGGATAAACCACTTACTTCAAATATCCTCTTCTCCCAGTGTGTGAGCGCTGTACCATCGCCCCCCTGATCTTCTAACTCAGCACCTTCCAACTCCGAACAGTTGAAGTGTTCTCGCACCTGCAAAACGTAACAATAGGAATTTTAGAACGGCCTTTACGTGAAGAATCAGTTGCTTCATACGATAAGGCTGCAGTGGCGTAGCTACCCAACTGGCAAAAACATGTGCTATAATAGAGACCACGTTCCTGTTGTAGATATATAATAAGTCGTATAAAAAGGGAGTAAACGTTTACTCAACGCGATTTGGTCACAAATTATTCAGCTAATAGTGCTATGAAAGTTGTGTTACCGTTGAATATGGAACATAATTGTGAAATAATTATCGAGTAATATTACTAGCAATATTACTGTCTTTATATGAGTTAAAGCTGTTTCTTTACTATTAATCAACAAAATCATGGAGTAAATGTTTCCGATTTGCTATAAATCGTCATTTTTGTCAGATAAAAGCAAAAAAAATTGCTGTTATTCCACGATTTTGCTCTGTATCAGTTATTTATCCTGAGGATGCCTCGTTGAGAGGTGAAACACGTGTCGATTTCTTTCAGGATTTTTTTAAGACTCTTTAGAAATAGCTAAGCGGAACGGTTGGACGGGAAGCCGACCCCAACATACAATATGGCCTATATAACTTGAACTTGACGCAGACGGCTGCGCAATAACATTTTTTAGGATAGTGAATTGATAACGTACCGTGTTAGGGTTCGCGACAAGTCAATCGTCATCCTGAGGATGCCTCGTTGAGAGGTGAAACACGTGTCGATTTCTTTCAGGATTTTTTTAAGACTCTTTAGAAATAACTAAGCGGAACAGGTTACTAAATACAACTTCTATTGTATTTTGAGAGCCTTTGTTTGATCCACAATGCGGCAGTACTAATAAAATTCACGGCGCCGAAATTCCGTTGAGCGCAAAATTTCTGTCACAGTCGGCCTTCAAAACAGTCAATTTCTATACGTCATTAGTGCCGTTATGCGAGTTAACGGTGACACGCTTGGTTTATACATTAAGTTAAAAAATCCTGTCCGATCTGAAAGGGCCACATAAGCATTGCAATAAAATTACCTAAAAGTAATTAAAGAACTCAAAGCATTTATTTCAATTAAACCATTTACAGACACTTTTGAATTGTCAAGGAGTCGGTCAGTCAGAAATATGAAGCTAGTTGCCCATTCCAAAGCGTAGTAGGTTCCTGTGGAGAAGAACGGGCAAGAAACTCCACAGACACTCTTTTAAAATAAATTATTGAAAATAAAGAGACCAAATGTGAAGAAATATTCACTGAATCACAACTACAAGAAATTACAGCGGACGTTTCCTGCTATTCCGAATTGAAGATCCGGCTCGAAGGACCATGAATAACCCACGCCATAGTTGGGGTTAGTTAACGGGGGTTAAAAATGAAAAAAGTATTCAATTTTTACTCAATTCTTCTTTACTCGTAAATGTTGTGCTTACACTACTACATATCAAAAAGTTATTGCTATTTTAAATTCACAGTTTTAGTACCAAAATTACCCCGAATCCATTAAAAATTAGCAAATTTTCAATAGCGGTCCTAAGTTATGACTTGTAGAGACCCGCTAAACAACGGCCACCCGCGCCCCACAAAAAAAAAATCGTTTACAGGTCCTAGACCCATATTAATTACAAAAACAATAAATTTGTCAATTTTATAAATATCACTATTTGATTCACAGGTCAAGTCAAATTAAATCAATGTCAAAAGCACACAGCAAAATAAAAATAAATAAAATAGAACAATGAATTAGATTAAGTAAGTGAAGTTACGTCAGAAACAAAAAAAAAAAAATTATAATATTCATAAAATTAAATAAAATGACAAATTAAGCAAATTAAGCAACAGCAATATGCCCGGTACATATAACCCGGTAAAATTCCTCATTGAAAAAAAAGTAGCGAATTTTTCTTTTTTTTTTTCTTGGAAATTTCCACATAAATATACTCTCATAACGATACCTAACAACACCCTCACGGAGCAGACTAGTTTTTTTTTACATGTTGTATAGAAACTGTTGACAGCAATGTCTGCGAACCTTATGAAATACATTAGTCAATTTTTTTCTATAATTACCTCCTTGACAACTCTCGGCGTGACGATCATATGGAAGGTCCTCTCCATGTAGCCGCCTCGGATCATCCAGTTCTTCCTTGTAATGTTCTTCACAACGCGGTCAGACCATTTGTGGATTTGTAACCTGAAATAACATTATTAACATTTTAAGAGTGTTTATAGGTACTGAAGTTTGGCAACGTCTCAAATAGCCGTCAAATATTTCGCTGTTTTGTTTAATTTGGCAATATTGCTGTGTGGAAATAAGAAATATGGCTGAAACCAATAGGTTATCATTGCTTTAATACATAAATAGTACTAACTCTTCATCCATAGGTGGGTTGCCGGTGTCTGGTCTTCTTTCCGTCAACGGGTCGCCATTTTCATCTCTGGAAAAATAAATAATAATGTGATAAATGATCTCTGCGCCCAGTAAAATATCTATTACTTACACAATTATTTTGAATACCTTTAATTCATAAGAGGATTAAAAAAAAATATTTTAAACATAATATAGAAGCTAACTCTTCTCCTTAGTGAAATATCTACTGTTGACAAAGAAGCAAGATAAAAAAAGCTACAGACACAGCATAAATGAGTAACAGTATTATATCTTCATAGAAAACGGCCGAAACGACGCTATTCGAAATCTCAGAGTATACAAGTACGCAACAGTCTCGAGTGCGCGGC
The DNA here is from genome assembly GCA_916610215.1 of Omphaloscelis lunosa. NCBI lineage: Eukaryota > Metazoa > Arthropoda > Insecta > Lepidoptera > Noctuidae > Omphaloscelis > Omphaloscelis lunosa. The sequence continues at coordinate 9,217,270 of OU744270.1, forward strand.
AGTTACTCAAGGACGCGGAAGGTTTATCTACCGAGCGGCCGTAGGTAATTAATGCAAGGTCACTGCCGAGGGATAATACTGTTACTTTATTATACTGTGCACAGTACATAATAACGGAAAAATTGTAAAACAAAGCTTCTGTTTTATCCTATATTAATAAATGGGCGACATTTGTAAGTATATATATATAAATTGCAATATAAATTTTCTATGGCTCTGACATTCAAGCAATAGACAATCTTGATTTACTTTTACTACTTGGTTACGAGGCTTTTGGCTAATTTGTGAAAGCGCATTTTATGTAATATTTCTTGGAATGTGCGTTTAGTTTGTGCAGAATAAACAATTTTTCTTTCTTTTCTTTCTTTCTTCCATATATAATTGTAGTCACGTTCTCGAAAACGGCTTTAACGATTTCGATGAAAGTTGCAATATACTTAGTAGGGGTTTATGGGGGCGAAATATCGATCTAGCCAGGTCTTATATCTGGGAAAATTCGTTTTCTCTATTTTCACCCGAGCAGAGCTCGTTCGACCAGGTACTGCATATTAAATAGCTAGTTTTCATTTTTGTATGAAACGGCAGACATCATAATAATTCATTCGTCATCCATACCTATAAAACGCGAACAACGACACACTGAAGCCCAGCGCGTGTAACATTTCATGTTTGACAGTTGACAGCACTGACGGGAGATCTCTGTACTTAGTTGACAGCTCGCCCGGACAGAAGTTCGCGTGACCAGCTACAGGCCTGGGGACGAAAATAAATAATTTGTCAGAATAATAAAAAAAAAAAAAAAATTATTATAATTATGTCATTTCTCTATGTATTTTACTGTGTGTACATAAATAATAAAATAAATAAATAATAAATAAATGCAAATCATTTATAAAAATTAAAAAATAACAGGTTTTTTTTTTATAAGGTAGGTAATAGGCGGAAAGCCATAACTAACCACCGTAAGGACTATTCTTGCTTGCAGCGCTCGGCCGCTATAAAACCGGAGCTGTAACAGATGTGGTCATCGTGTGCACGGGATTTTGTTTTCAAATTGGTTGGTTATTTATGGGCTTCCACGATAGTACTACTAGTAACGCAAATCGATGAATGTTTTAATTGGAATATATTTTCTTAAATTGAAACATACTTGTGTCTATAAATTTAAATGCTGGAAAGCAGTGTATTGTTCAATGTAAGGTTCACTACTCAGCATTCCATACCAAAAATTCATTGTTGTATGTCAAAAACTTGAAAAAAATAATATTATAATTGGAGTTACGAACTTAAAAATTTGTAAAATTTTATTTAAAATGAATTTTTTATAATAAATTAACAAAATTTTACAATATAAATCATTTTTTTTTTTAAATGTATAAAAGCTTATTTATCCCTTAAAATATAATGTTATTTTATAATTTTATTATTATGAATGTCATTTTAATAAAATGCGGCGGGACCCGCTGTTAGTTCTGCATAAATTGTTTGTTGGTTAGAATTTCGTACCATGTTACTTGTATGCTTGTGAACTATGTATAATTTTAATAAATGAATATTGATTGATAAATAAAAGTTAATTATTTTTTAAATAAAATATAATAGGAATATATTTTATTTAAAAAATAATTAACTTTTTTTTTAAAATATTCTAAAAATACTTTGACTCTCGTAAGCACTTGAAACAAAGTTAAGCATCACAAGTTAAGATATAGAAAAAGGTAGGTGACCTGTCTAACGCGGACTCCTGCTGACAATGCGACGCGTATGCCACGGTCTGTCCTCGTCGACATCGCTCCGTCTCGACTGCACTCACGTATAGCACAAAGTCTGTGTCTTCTACACCTTGGAAGTCTTCTTCGTCTTCTGTCACTGGAAATTCAGAAGAAAATATAATTAATTTGTGTATTTCGGTGGCCGCCACGAAGACAATCCGCCAGAAGATCTACTTTCAGCCGATATTATATGATTTTATTTTAATTTTAATATACAGGGTGGCAGGGACATCGACGCGAAAACTGTTACCATGGATTCAATTAATGCTTCTGTTTTTGTTGTTGCTGCTTTTGTTGTTGTTTGTTTTGTTGTTTGGCGTCTTACTAAGAAATTTTACGATTATTGTAATAATTGATGAAAAAAAAAACATTTTTTTGCTAAATAAAACATGTTTATTTTCAATTGAGGTTAGTTTTTTTCCACAATTTTCATTTTATGTAGACGCTTAATTATTTCCAATCATTATGGAGTTTGTTTCATGACGATAGATTATTAAGTTTAAAAGTTACAGTTTAGTTTTATTTTACAATTCCAAAAAAAAATTAGATTTTTTGAAATATTTTTTTTCGTCGTTAAAATTAAGCATAGATTCCCTCATTTCGATATGTGCACATTAAAAAGACTCGCACTGTATGTCCCCCTAGGGCGTCCCCCTCCCGGCGTTTCCACTCACATCTGGCTTGTACCTTTTGTTAGTCACTTTTCATTCATAAAACTTGTTCTCCTTTTCTATACCCTTACCTGGTATATCAGTCCCATCATTAATAGAATTCCCATCAATCTCTGAGGGTACTTCATCATCCAGTCTGATTTGTCGCGGCAGAGCTCTGCAATTGTGACCCGTACTGTTGCACACGTAGCAAAGCTAAAAAACAACAAAATACAGTATTAAAAAAAAACGTAATGCTCATGCTATTCTGCAAAATTCACTTGGAACCTCACAAGGGCGTCGCCAACGGGGGGCAAGCAGCTGCCCCCCTAGGGATTATTTTTTTTTGTAAATACACGGCATTTTAATTTAAAAAAAAAACTACATAATTATCCATACAGCTAATTTTGTTTCGACGACTTTTATTTCGTTTTTAAAAGTTCCTTAAAGCCGAAACAGGGTCTTATCCAGGGTCCGGGGACGCAATATTCGTGTCCATGTGCTGGTCGTAGGCCCAGTCATAATACCTATTATGTTTCATCTCTACAGTTCTGAATAGTTTTGGGAAAAACGACGTTTCCAATCCATACATTGAATATGGAAATTATTATTTTTCTCAGTTCAGAACTACCGAGTTGAAACTGAATTGTCAAAAATCAAATGTCCGCCAGCGTCGATTTTGGCCCCATTGTGCGCCGTAGAGGTAAGACTCGCACTACAAGTGTAAAGCTTCATGTACTCTTGACTTTTGACTGTACCTACAAATCATATTTTACCCATTTTCCATAGATACAGGTCGTGCCATTAAAGATGAGACTTGACCGCGCCTCCCGCTGCTCTTTCCCCCGCCCCGATGACGCCCCAGCGGGGACCTCATACCGCTAAAGAGACCCATAAATCGTCTACTGCGCAAGTCAAACCACGTGGTGCGTCAAGTCTCATCTTTAATGGCACGACCTGTATATCAATTTATCTCCCGCCCCCCTCCCTGGGCCATCGGCGTGCGACGCCCTACAGTGGATAAAAATGGACAAAAAAAATCTCGCACGGACACAAATTTAACTGTGACCCATTAATTTTTGTTTTGAACTACTCAGCATAATTTACTTCAACAGTGGACTTGCGACCAGACTGTGAAATTTAAAAAAAAATACTTGGCATTATGGTTCATTTTTAGCCTACTGTGCGCCCTTGGAATCTCATTCAAGTGAGCGCACACAATTCGAAAATGAACTCATTTATTTTTAAAGTAAATCATCGCGGGTTCACAACCCCATCCACACTCCACTTGTTTCTTTCTTTCTTTCTTTTCTTTATCTATTATGTAAAAATTCAAGTAAAATTAGCTGTCAATATTGGATATTCATAAATCTCTAGCATCAGCAAGGTCTCAATTTGGCGTTCGTTTTTTACGCCAATCTGCCTAGCCTTTTGTGGTCTGCTTCCAGTCTAACCGCATGCAGCTGAATACCAGTATTTTACATGGAGCGACTGCCTATCTGACCTCTACACCCCAGTAACTGGGTAGTATGATACCCCTTGGTAAGACTGGTTGTTAGACTTTTGGGCTTCTGGACGACCCGTAACGACTGTCAAAGATCTACGAATGACAGCCGGGACCAACGGCGTAACGTGCTTTCCGAAGCACGGAGGAGTCTCGGTATGTAAAGATGGTCACCCATCTACAAACCAACCCCAGCAAGCGTAGCGTAACAGGATAAATCGACCCGTGCGGCTGTTATTACTTAGCCACGAGCTCATGCGTTCGTTTTTTACGTATTTTCGACGAGCCAACCCAGGAAAATTAGCTAGTTTTCGTTCAAATAATAAAACCTCAAATAAATTTGTTCGCAATAAACGTTTTAACAATCTCAAACAATTTCAAAATAATTCAATTTGTTTTTTTTTTTATTTTACACGACTTTTGTGTTTTCATTAAAATGTTGCTATCATGTAGATTCTCTATTGTTGGTGAGTGACAATATCTATTATTACATCTCACTGCAGAACAATTCATCTTCTCATAGAAAGAAGAACCGAGTATTTTTCTTCTTTTCGTGTGGTTAGTGACCTGGTATCAGAGTTTTTAAGCCTTTGACTTGGCTTCATATCCTTGATTACGTGTATTGATCACCACGCTTGCTTACTGGCGATTCCAGACTATCATGTCCAGTACCCTAATTGCGTAATACAACACAATTACAATTTGTTTCGATTTGAAACAGATTGCTGATCCATTGCTTCATAAATCGGAAAAAAATAATCTGCTCAACAACGTAAATAACGCAATGAATGTTGTTGAACTATCAAAATGAAACAAATTAGGCAAAATTGTTTACGAAAAAAGTTACGCAATTAGGGTACAGATTCAGCAGTGGCTCAGTGGTAACGACATACGAAGCTTTAGGCTCGAACCCAGACAGGCGCTTCACTTTGTGTAAATTATTTCATCACCACTGCTCTCAAAACGATGAAGGAAAATTGTGAGGAAACCGGCATGTCCTAGAACCAAAAATTCAAAGACATGTAACATCTACAAACCCCTTGGCCCGCGTGGTGGAGCCACTGCAGCAACTCTCTCTCACAGAGAGAAGGCCTATATCCCAGCAGTGAGAACGTTATAAGCTGATTATTTGTGTCCAGATTTCTATTTCTCCTTCACCGTAGTAGCGCTTAGCACCGTAGAAGCTTGGGTTTACTTCACAAGTACTACACGATGCTTTTTCCCACGGCTTCGCTTGCGTGCAAGTCGGAATTTATCCCATGGAAACGTACTACCAGGATAACAAGTATCCTATGTGTTAAGCCAGGTTATAAACTATCTGTCTGCCTCATCTAAATCCTATTAGTAGCATAACATAATAATGATTGAATACTATCGTGAATTCATGCAAGCCTAGTACTTTTTCATACTAGATTTTTCATACTAACGAAATCCCCCCTTTTCGCCCTCTTAAAGGTGGAATTTTCTAAAACCCCTTCTTAGTGCTCCCCTACATTATAAAAGGAAGCTGTGTGCAAAATATCACGTTCCTAGTCCCAGTAGTTTCGGCTCTGCGTCGATATGTCAGTCAGTCAGTTTTTCCTTTTATATATCGCACCATCGGTAGAACAAGAGCATAGCTGCACTTTTAATTATTTTACAGGAGCCATTTTAAGTTTTTTTCTTTTACATTCAGTACCCTATTGTTCTGTTATATATTACTTTGAAGTAGTTATTCTATGCATAAAATCATTCTTATAGTGTTGTGTATAGAAGCATGGTGTTTGGAGGTGTAAAATATTTTTGATTGACGGCACACATAATTCTTCAAACTAAAACACAGCCTTCACGTATCACGATAGTACTTCCCGAATATGTTATGTCTTTTAACAATATGTGCTGCTATTATTACTAAAGTGCTGAATCCGTAACTGTAACGTTTTCTATAATATATTACATTGTTGCAGGCGTCCATCTCCTACTTCTAACTCACATCGCACACTCATTTGTCTTACTAACAGCAAACGTGGAGGATGTCAAGAAAATTGCTCGAAAGTTTGTCTCAGAGTCACTGGCCGAAAAGATAGCCGATTTCATAGCCAGGGCTACTGAAACTATGACTCAAAAAAATAAAAACTCAGAAGAAAATGTGAATAACGCTGACGCTCAAGATAGTTCCCAAGTATCAGCAGAAAATAGAATGTATAACTTAGAAAGACATGGTGACGATAGTAAGGCCACAGAAGGCAAATCGAAAGAAGACATCGTTTTAGGAAAGGTCACGGTAAAAGCCACAAAAAATACCTTTGTAGAAAAAAAGAAACATAGATTTGAAGAACCACGTACCACACGTAAACCTAGAAAAGAACCCAAGCCATTACACGGAAGAAGCCGATACATTGTTCAAACAGAAAACAAAGCTTCTCTAGCAACCGAAAAAGCGCTTTCCAAAATTAGCGAAGAAAATTACAATAAAATGCAAGAATCAATTCAATTACTAGAAAATAAGTTATATAGTTCTACTGGTGGAAAACCGAAAAATAAAAAACAAAAGAGAAAGACGAAAGAAAGGGCTTACAAACTCTTATCTGGTTTTGCGTCGGTTGAAAATGACGCATCGAAAGATGATACTTCAGACGACAAAAGAACGAAAGGTGACGAATTGTATAATATTAGAGCAGACGACGAAAAACCGTTGTCAATACCAACTGAAGAAGCTGCTACAGGAATTGAAAAGCAAGATATTGAGGATGAGAAGCAAACTGAAAAAGCCGCCACAGATGACGCCCAACGTGAAATTAAAGATGATAAAAACACTGAAATGGTAGCTACCAATGAGTCTTTACACGTAACAGGAAACGATGAATTTGATCATAATGAAAATAAACTTGTTCAGAAAACTGACAAGGTCGCGAGTGGAGCTCGGTCGTTCGCGGCACAAACGGGTGATATAGAAGAGAATTGGTGGGAGAAAGAGATACCTGCGAAAAACCACGAGAGTAAAGACAACAAAGGGAAATCATGGTTTTAAATATATTGTTTTGAGGTTTTATTTCAACCGATATCTTTATAATTTATAGCCGATGTTACTCAGTGATAATATAGCATTCTAATTGTGCAAGAATTTTTGAAAATCAATCCTGTAGTTTTTGAGTTTAGTCAATACTAACAAAACTACAAATTTATAATATTCACTAATCCTACTAATATTTATAATAAATGTGAAAGTTTGTGAGGATGGATGGATGTTTGTTACTCTTTCACTCAAAAACTACTGAACGGATTTGGATGAAATTTGGTACACAGATAGTTTATAGCCTGGATTAACACACACATTACTTTTTATCCCGATATTCTAACCGGATCGAGACTTATGCAGGTGAAACCGCGGGACGCTGCTATAATATAACAGACGGAGGTGTACCTACAGTACACCCACATTTCGCCAGTTATCTTTAAGTCCTATGTAATAGGGGGCGAGCCTATTGCTATCAACCGTGCACAAATCCAGACTCCGGGCTGCTACTGAGAAATTCCAGATAGAAAAACCCAATAGCACTGCCCGACCTGGGAATTGAACCCATGACCTCATGCTCAGCAGTAACGCTTGCGACCTCTAGACCAACGAGGCTGTCAAAACATACTTGAAGCACTTTACTTTTCTGTTATAGACATGTAAGAAAAGATATGGGGAGCTATCATCATTATTATCAGTACCTAGTCGACCGAGCTCTGCTCGCATGAAAATAGTTAAACATATCGTCCAGGTATACCAACGTTATATCACATTCCCGAGGTTGTAAAAATAGAGAGAACTAATTTTCTCAGATACGAGACCTAGCTAGATCGATTTTTCGCCCCCGTAAACCCCTAAGTACTTTGCAACTTTCATCGAAATCGATAGAGCAGTTTTCAAAAAAGTGATTACAAATTGTATATATAGTACCTGGGCGACCGAGCTCTGCTCTGGTAAAAATAGAGAGTGCTCATTTAATAGTATAGGATAGTACATACTAATCCCACGCTGTCATGTCATTATTGTAAAGGTAGCCATCTTGTTCTAAACTTTGGACGACCGAGCGCTGCTCGGATGAAAATACAGAGAAAACGAATTTTCCCAGATATTAGACTTAACTGGATCGATTTTTTCGTCCCCATAAACCCCTATATTGCAACTTTCATCGAAATCATTACAGCCGTTTTCGAGAACATGATTACAAATATATACAAATATTGCTAGTTTATTAGTGTGGGATAGGATTATAAATATACTTACATTTAAATGTTCTTCAGGAACCCTGACTTCACCGCACATAGTCTCAATATTGCATTCATCTATACAGTGAGTTCTGCCATCCCTTACGAAGACTTGTCGAGTGGGACATTTTCTGTAAGAAAATAATCAAACATTAATAAAAATCCCAGTAGATGAGCGAAGGAGTATCATGTTACCCAGTTACTGGGTTGTGGAGGTCAGATAGGCAGTCACTCCATGTAAAATACTGGTAGTCGCTGCATCAGGACACTAATTGCGTAACACACGATCAATCACAATTTGTTTAATTTTGATAGTTCAACAACATTCATTACATTATTTACGTTGTTGAACAGACTTTTTTTTTAACATATGAAGCAATGGATTAGCAAATTCTTTCAAAATGATTCAGATTATGATTAATCGTGTGTTACGCAATTAGGGTGCTGGTTAGACTGGCAGCCGACCCCAACATATTTGGGAAAAGGCTCTGCCGCGTTTGCGATAACTGCAGTAAGTATAATTTTTGTCCAAATTGAATTAAACATAGATTCGGAATCAGCGCAATGAGCTGTACAATTTTTAATATCTTAACGGGAACGTTTAATTTTCAATAAGGAAATCGGCAATAAGTCGATTTTATGATAAGTTTTTTTTAGCATAACAGCAGTAAGTAACGGTGAGTTTCGAAGTGCGGTATCATCATTCATGGTTTACTTCTGCTAATGATATGAGCAGTAACATATTGCGGTTATATTAAGCAATTGATGTTAAAGTTATTAAACTCATATTAGATATAAAACAAATAAATAAATCGTTTATTTTGGACCAAATACTTGTTAACATTTTATATAAACCTGCCAAACTGCGTGACAGTTTGTCGGCAGGATTAGCGCTCGTTTTAAAACATTTGGTAATTAATCTAATTCAATATCATTAGGTACAAATAGTATAAAGACGGTAAGAATAGGTAGTAGGTACCAATAGAATAAAGATGGTAAGAATAGGTGGTAGGTACAAATAGTATAAAGACGGTAAAAATATTTTTGTATAGAATATATTAGTTATTGTCACATGCTGCGACTATTTCGTTCAAAAGTTCCAGTTTTAATTTATTTCCCAGTGTTCGCCTGCTAATTACACCACTATCTCTTCTCAGCTAGTCAATACTATTGAACAGTGTAGGGGTCAAATACTTATTGGTTCTTTTGCCATAGTAATTTTTTACTGGTGCTCATAGTTTTGATCCTTTAATTGTTAATAAGGATAACGGCAGTAAGTCGATTTTATGATAAGTTTTCTTTAGCATAACAGCAGTAAGTAACGGTGAGTTTCCAAGTGCGGTATCATCATTCATGGTTTGCTTCTGCTAATGATATGAGCAGTAACTTCATAGTTCTGCGGTTATATTAGGCAATTGATGCTAAAGTTATTAAACTTGTAATAGATTTATAACAGTGTGTGTCATTTAAAGTATTGTAATAGAAACACATATTTAATGATTACATAATTATATAATACTTTACTTAGACTATACAGTATAAAAAATCAGTTTTTTTTTTTTTTTAAAGTGGTGGTACTCTGGGAGTGCCGACAGACGTGAAAATTTTAAGAAGATGGCCTTGGTTGAAGAAAAATACTTGTAAAGAACATTGGTCCGTAACTTTATCTAAATAAAGAGCACAATCGCGTTTACAAAAATGAGGTGTCGTCACGGTGTCGCAAAATCATCGGTTTAGTCCCATCTCAAAAATGCCCAACGCGCCTAAAGAAGTTTTCACTTCAATAAGTTTATGAAACAAATCAGAAAAGGTAAAAATGTGACGAAAAACTTCGACCGTCAATTACTCGAAACTATGCAAAACGCTTGTGAAATAGTAACTGGCTGGTTTTTAAAGCCTGGTCTGTCAATATGCAATCTGTTGTGAATATTATGATTGATTTATGAGAAATAACAACTGCACATCAAATCACTTGGCAAGAGATTTGACATAGTTAATTGATTCAGGCGTGACCTTGTGGAAATCCATTATAAAATGATGATGTGGATATATGTAGTAACCTTTTCCGCTTAGCTATTTCTAAAGAGTCTTAACACCAAGCACCGAGCGCAGATTGCGCTCGGTGCTTGGTGAGGCAAGACGCCGTGTTCGAGTTCGCGACAAGTCAATCGTCATCCTGAGGATGACGGTTGCGAGGTGAAACACGTGTCGATTTCTTCCAGGGTCTTTTTAAGACTCTTTAGAAATAGCTAAGCGGAACAGGTTACTAAATATATCCACATCATCATTTTTTAAGAGATTTGACAACAGGTTCTTTAAAAAAACAAAGGCTACTCATGTTGCTACCATCATTACCTGACTACAGCGAAGCAAAAAAAAGGGTTATGATTTTGACCAGTATGTATTGTACGTCTGTTTTTCTGTTACCTTATAACTTCTAAACTTCTGATCATAATTTGACAAATGTGGTATCGTTGGAAGTGTCTTGATAGTCCGCTGGTTATAGGCTAGGTGAAGTCAGATTAAATTGAATACGGCGCCCTCTAGAAACATAATCATGAACTAAAAAAAAATTTCACGATGCGAAAGTTTTAAAAGTTTGCTTTGCAAATACGTTACCACGAAATTATAACCCCAAAATAATTTAAATAAAAAGTAAGTTCAAAAACTAAAACCCGACTTACGACGAAAAATCACGCTCTAAAAATTATGAAACAAGACAATATTTCAGACAGAAATCAAGACAGGTCCAGAAATGGTCAAGGTAAAGCCGTGGTCGCATGCCTGTCCACCTACAAAATTATAATGGCAACGCCGAGTGGTAACAGTCCTCCTAGGGCGTCCCATTTTTTTTTTTTTTTTTTGAGGATGGGAAATCATCAAATAACTTCTCCCGCTCTGGGCGGAGCGGGAGGGCGTGTCAGACTCTTACTGACTAAAACCCACCCGTGTTCCTTCGGTTGCCCTGTTGCCGGGGGCCACGATCTCCCTTTCGGTTTTCTTCGCAACCCCGGCAGCTAGGGCGTCCCCTCCCAGCGTTACCACTCACATCTGCCATCTACCTTTTGTTAGTCGCCTGGCACGACATCGTCTTTCCTCAGAAAAAAGTGGTTAAAGTTTAGAAACGGGCCGCCTCGAGTAATCCCGCCGGAGATACATAGTTCGATTTGGTAGATATTTTGTGTCATAAGTCTCATAAAAAGGCTAATAAATTAAATGTAGAGGGAGCTGGGAGGGAGTGGAGAAGAAGAGGGCAAATCATCCCCAGCCACAAGTTCACAGAAGACTCATTTTCAAGGTCAATGTCAAACTTCTCGAAGGTCAAAGTCAAATTAAATAAAAATAATGTTACATGATAATTATACAATTTTTGAAGTAAGGCATAGTTGACGGAAGCCCGCTCGGGCGGCTCCTATTTCTGAATGGTTAAAAAAAGGTCCCAAGCTCGCTTCGCTCGCTCGTGCATCCTAAGTTCTTTTTGCCTTTTTACTAACTCGAAATGTGTCGAATTGGGGTGCCCCGACTCTGACTGGTTACGTTCGAAAGGGATGGCAGGGTCTTTGTTCGCTCGCGAGCTAGCTAGACTTGCTCTTGCATCCGTAAAAAAGTAGAATTATTTGAAACTCAAGTACCTACCTAAAAAAAAAGTTGTGGAAGGTTCTGGAGACCCTCTAGAACATCCAAATAACCTCGCATTTTTTCTAGCGAGGCGGCACGTTTCTAAACACAACCCAAAAAAAAAAGGCTAATATGCTCTGCTACCCGTGCGCGAAGGGGCGGATTGGTAGTTCGTATAAATAAATATAATATTGTGGCCTCCACGCTCTCTCTGACGTTTAATGAATGATAGAAGATAAGACACAATCTTATCACAACTATCAGAAAACAAAACGTACGGCATTATCTATGGTGAATAAAAATCTATAGGTATCATAGAGAATTATCTTTACAATATGTACGTTCTGACTTTTTCCTCATAGGTGCTTGATACTTCGGAATCAATGGATGTCGAAAATATACCTAACAAAAAAACCGGCCAAGTGCGTGTCGGACTACGCACAATGAAGGGTTCTTTAGTTGGGATGAATTTATCCCAAATACAAACTTAACATTGTAGTTGAAATACATGTTCTCCCATACATTCCAACTGCAAATGTAAGTTTGTACGCAAAATTTTGAGAGATTTACGATGTAATTTAAAGACTATAGACTTCTTATAGTCTATAGTATCTATGAGTAAAGAGCCATACTAAGTATTTTTTTCAAAATTTTGGGTCCAGTAGTTTCGGAGTTAAGGGGAGGAATGGTCAATTTTCATCGAATTTCTTAAATAACTTTAAAAGAATTTATTTTAAAAATATATAAAAAATATTTTTAAGATCTTCGCAACAAGCCTTTTCATTAGATATGTTACACGGTAGGTACTGTTAGCACAACTTTATTTTTTCTTTTTTGCCCCCCGCACGTGACCCTTATATTCAAAATTCATTTATTTACGTTACATGTTCGTATTTGGGTCACAGAAATACATATGTGTACCAAATGAAATGTGGAGCAAATTGGCTGTGACAGACGGACAGACAGACAGACACACGAGTGATACTATAAGGGTTCCGTTTTTTTTTCCTTTTGAGGTACGGAACCCTAAAAAGATAACATTACATCATACCCATTTCCCACAAAGGGTTACACACATCTCGCCCAGTTAAGTTTAAGTCCCATGTAATAGGGGGCGAGCCTATTACAAAGAATCCGCACGCCGCCGCCGTGGTCAATGATGTCAATTTCCTACAGTAGGTAACTTACTGATGCCAAATATATACATACATGAATATCAGACGGCAGAAGAACAACACATTAGTAGTGTCCGACCGAAACTGGTTTTTACGACCGAAACCGAAACCGAATTTCGGCAAAAATCTTAGTTTCGGCCGAAACCGAAACCGAAACTACCTTACAAGGATCATGTTTTGAGGGAAAAATAAAGAAAACGTTATTATATCAGTCAGTCTTTATTTTTTTTAATAAATCACTAAAATCACACGAAAACTCACAACAAACAAAACGAACTGCAAACACAAGCCAGTCACGACATGATTAGGCACGTGGACGCGGAAAAATATTTTCGTCGCTTAATCGCTTGGATAGAATTTAACGCGCCGAACATGATCGATCACAGCGCGAGAACTCCCGAATGCAGTTTCGGTTTCGGTCGTAGTTTCGGCAGATTTGCCGCCGAAACCGAAACTAAACCGAAACTCGACCGAAATCGAAACCGAACTTTCAGTCGAATACTACAGATTAGAGAAGGCACACGTAGACCAGACATTAAACGTCCCAGATCAATCGGTTATATTATTTAATAAGTTGCCTCTGGATAAAAAAGCGCTATCTACTCTATCTCTTTTAAAAATAAACTTAAAAGTTTCCTGTTGAAGTGTCTTTATGCTGTTGAAGATTTATAGCCAAATTCTTATTAATGTTGTATTTATGAACTGTAGTTTTATTTTTTTTTATTTTTTATTCCGTGTAATTTCAGAAACAATTTATTATTCATGACTAAATTACTAATGAAAGGACATTGTTAGAAATGGCCTATGAATCAACACGTATGAAACCTTTACAGATTATTATTATTATTTTTTTAATTTACTTTACAATTATTACAATGGAACGGACACTTCTTAATTTCGAAAACAATTTAAAAAGTAATTCACTTCGGTCGGTTTCGGTCTTATTCCCCGGCGCCATTATTTTTGTTTCAATTTGACGTTTTTGTGTAGGCAAAGGGCAATAGCTCATACAGCCTTTTTGCGCAGGCATTTATGTAGTATGCCCCGTAATTACAACGCTCAGCGCTCTCAGCGCTTGATCTATGAATAAGGTATTTAGTTACAAACAGAATACAGCGATTGAAAGCGCTGTGTGAAGCGAGCAACACCGACACTGACTGTCGATGAATTGACAGCTGACAGTTTGATATTTCATAGTAATGACAGTGTTGTTAATATTTTGATATTTTGTCACTCGCATTCTGTGCTCGCATTCCTCGCATTCGCATCCTAACTCCTGTGCATCTTGCGTTGGTTGCGTGTATTCGTTTGTGTTATTGCATTTTCTGTTTTTTGCGATTTTAACTAACAATTTGGCGTGAACAAAGGACTGTGATTTCCTCTTGAAATATCGACCTCTGGCTGTGATTAACTGATACGAACCTACTAAAAACGACGACTTGGCATTTAAAAAACGGACTTTACGGAGCTAACATGGAATTTGAAAGTGTTTCTGTATTTTGTGTTAACTGCGGATCAGCTTCTGGTTCCATGGTATTGGAAGATGAGAACATTCTTCATTGTATACAGCAATGGACTGCTCCTCGTTTGGTGAGTAAAACCTCTCTTTTTTTCGACCGATTCCTTTTTAAACAAGATGCGGACTGTTTTAAAACATATTGAACCATCATGCACTGTGCAAAGGTTAAGGCCTAATCACTCTCTCAGAGAGTAAGCCTGTATCCCAGCAGTGGGAGCATTAGTAGGTTGATGATAATAATGATTGGTGGTGGTGGTTAGCGGTGACTGATTAGTAATCCCAAACTTTTTTCAGGTTCAAGCTCATGATTTTATTTGTACAACATGTTGGACGGAAGCCAGGGCTACAGCAAGCATTCCAAATGTATGTCACATTGGTAAAGAATGTGCTCTCTGTCAAACTATGTTGCCACATCGTGCGCGTTGTCATCAAGTAATTGCACTGAGAACAGACACTGTACAACATGTGAATATTAGAAACATCATTTTGGAAAGACTTCTGCCATTGCAGGTAACTAATATACTTTCTCTTTTGTTTCATTAACAGACCTATGCTGTGGCCTGTGGGTGCAGTTTCAGACATTTAATGATAAATGCAGATACACCCAGTTTGGAGCAAATATCAGCAGGCCATACAAATATTTATATGATGCAAGAATAAAACCTGCAAATAGTAAAGCCACAGCTAATTACTCAACGACTGCACCAATTGTGTTTAGTAAATGGTTGTGTAAAATGGTGTATTACTTTCAGGTTCGTGCATCACATTATATTTGCCATCCTTGCTGGCAAAAGGCTGATTGTGCTGCGAAGCATTTTTCAACACCGTCAACTTCGTCATCAGCTACTCCAACTACCAGCAATCCATTAAGATGTGCAAACTGCCACATTGATTTGACGAGGTTGAGGCGACACATTTTAAACAATGATACAATTTTATCACAAATACAGCAACGTGTTGCACCACAAGTGGTGAGTGTTTTCTTATAGTTTGTGTTGATGTTCTCTTATTTATTCGTACATAATTATTATAAAATAAAGTAACGCTTCTCATCACTTAAATTAATTTTAATACAGGTGAGCGCCACTGACTACATATGTGATGCATGCCACACAATATTTGAGAATGATACACCAATGGCCTTAGAAGATTCTGCAGCATTTGTAGGCCATCAAAATGTCTGCATAAAATGTGGTCACTCTGTGGCACACCAGAGATACTCCACGGTACTAGCTGAGCAGAACCAGCATATCTTAAATGTTGTGCAAAACTGGATTCACCCACGAGAGGTAAGAGACTTATCAGTATGTCCATCTATGTATACATATAATAGTAGATTATATTTAAGTTTAACTGACATAGTATTTATATTTAACTGTCGTAGTTGTAGTATTTATAAGACTGCCTCGTTGCGCATTGGTCTAGTGTTCGCAAGCGCTACTGCTGAGCATGAGGTCCTGGGTTCGATTCACAGGTCGGGCAAAATATTATTCGGTTTTTCCAACAGGAATTTCTCAGTAGCAGCCTGGAGTCTAGAACTGTGCCCGAATGATGGCCATAGGCTCGCCCGCTATTACATGGGACTTAAAAACATAACTGGTGAAATGTGGGTATACTACAGGTACACCTCTGCCCAACCCTTCGGGGAAACAAAGCGTGATGTTATGTTATTTATATTTATCACATTTTTGGCGGCAACAAATTATCTACTATAATTGCTGCTTTAGAACGAAATGATTCCGGAGTCAGTGTCTCACTGTAGTCACTGGAAAAAACTCATTTTATTATAATATGTTTTTTCCAATGACATTAAAACAACCACGTTAGCAGATAAAAAAGAACCTAAATAAAATAGCCGGGATATTATTATTTTTTAATTTAATTCAATATCTCTATGGAATAGCTCCATTTAGCCAGCCTATATACTTTCAGCACGTTTCATTTGTTTTTTTTTTGTACATAATTCGTATAATACGTGCTTTTCCAAATTCAAATGTTTTTATTCTCTTGTGAGTAAAAGAGAGTTTTATTCACTGTTATCGATTAATAAAATGCCCTTTTTCGAGAGACAATATAATTATGCAATCGTATCAAAATAATTATGTAAAAATATAATTATGCAATCCGATTGAATTTCTGTAAAATAACAGTTTTTTTTTTTAGATTCAACCGTCTGATGTCATCTGTCACAGATGCTTCCAAAGAGCTGAAGCAGCAGTTCGTGCAGATGCAGTTACAGCAAGTAACCAACCACAACAACCTCAAAGAATTAATTTACCAAATTATTTAAGAGCACCTGATACACATTCTCGATGCTTATTTCCAGCTTGCAATAGTACCTCGCAGCAATCGGTTCCATTCAGGGTGAGACTCTTTAGTGACCACAAATATTACATACCACCAAACTGTAGGATATGCAGTTTTCATCTAGAAAACCAATTCTGGCCACTTTTATTTGAGGCTGAAAACACCCTGCATAGTTTTTCAGCTGCCCACATAGAGGATTTTTGTGAGCTACTTAAAAATGATACAAACACTCTAGACTTTGAAAACATTGACCAAATGGATGAGAATATGGTGTGGTATTGGCTGGGACGTACAAAACAACAATTTAGAGAATTAGAAGCCGAATTGCCTGATTTTCATAAGCGTGCCATTGCACTTGGAGCTTATTTAATGAAACTTCGTACCGGAGACTCCGATGAAAGGATTTCGAAATTATTAAATATAAGCAGAAGCACACTGAGCAAATATATAAATAAAGCAAGAGATGTAATAGTGGCAAGCTTTGTGCCACAACATTTGGGCTTGGAGCACATTTCAAGAGCAGGAGTTGCAGAAAGAAACTTATACATTCCAAACTCATTGTTCGGAAACCCTGGAAGCAACATTGAGGATAGAAAAGCCATTGCAATAATGAATGGGACATATATTTATGTGCAAAAAAGCAGCAACTACTCTTATCAGAAGAAAACTTATTCACTTCATAAATATAGAAATCTAGTCAAACCATTCATAATAGTATGTTGCGATGGCCACATAATCGACGTACTGGGCCCGTATCCTGCCACAAAATCAGATGCCGATATTTTAACAGACCAATTTAGTGATGCGTCTTATCCTTTGAGACAATATTTTAGAGAAGGAGATGCATTTATTTTGGATAGAGGCTTCAGGGACAGTATTTCCCTGTTGGAAAATCTTAATTATTCAGTGCATTACCCTCTGTCAGTTCAACAAGGTGATTTTCAATTAACGACAGAAAATGCAAATGAATCCCGTAAAGTGACATTATGTCGTTGGGTCGTAGAAGTCGTCAATGGGCGCTTCAAGCGGGATTTTAAGCTGCTGCGACAGGAATATTTTAACAAAGCCTCAAAACATTTAATGATTGATTTTAAGGTCGCAGCAGCCTTAATAAATAGATTTCACCCTGTTTTAGTTGACAGAGAGGATGCAAGGGAAATTATATCAATAATTCAAGAAAAAATGTTTACAAATAACTCTTTGGCAGATTTTGTGGAACTAAATAATTTAAACAGGAGACGGGCACAATTTCACAGTATAACTGTAGAAAGAGATAACGTAGAAGGCTTTCCACAAATGGAATATAATGATTTAGTTTTAATACCACTAGGAATATATCAATTAAAACAGGCTCGCTCATACTATGGTGAACATATGAGACAAGATGGTTCATATATTATTGAAGTATGCAGGGAGGTCGACGAAGAGTTACTACATGAATTGCAAATTACAGATGCAGCAAATACATGGCTACTTCGAGGCAAAATACGCAGTCGCCATATAAGCCAAAAAACATACTTTGTTTACATTTTAGTAGACGCAACCCAAATTGGCAGAGAAGCCATTAAACAGTACTGTTGCAATTGCATTGTTGGGCGCAGAACTATTGGTTGCTGCGCCCATGTCATGACAATAATATGGTACTTGAGCTGGGCAAGACACCAAAACTCTATCATCGACCCCCCTGCACAGTTTTTGGATGATATTTTATTAGAAAATATAGACGATCCTCCTGATGTGACCAGATAAGTAATGTTCAAATAAATTGTTCAATAAACATGTTCTGAAGCAAAACATTTTTGTTTTATTTTATGAAGTATTTAGATTGATCCCATATTATATTATTTCTGAAGTCTTGCAAAGACTGTTTACTTCCTCTTGGCTGCCAGTGTTAACGTCTTATGGTTGTAACCGGCTGCTAATCGTCCTAGGTTCGATCCCTGGGTCGAGTAGTGTTATTGGGATTTTCGAATTCTCAGTCGTAGCCTGGAGTCTGGATGAGCGCCCGGAATATGGTGTTAGACTCGCCCCTATTACATGGGATAAAAAAATCAGGCAATCTGGGTGTATTACAGTATTGGTAGGTACCTCTGCTGCTCTGCCTAATTCTTTTCAAAAAACAAGCGAGATTTTATGTAAGTATGTATTCGCCTAGTAGGTATTCGCAGTAAAATGAAATAATTCTAAATCACACAAAAACGAAACAGTTCATAGCCCTAAACTACACATAAATAATTAGTAGGTAACTACTAAAAGAAAGAATGGTTCTGACTACCTAATAGTACGTTATGTACAATATGAAACGTTTGAAGATAAAATCCAATATATTTTCACTAATAAACACTAAGTTAGTATGTTTTTATTGGCGTAATTATAACCTCAAAATCCGAAAGTGTTTTAGATTTTTTACAATGCTCAGAAGTGTCCGTGATTTTAATTTAGTTCCAGTCGAATGTATCCATTATTTAGAATACAGAAAGTAAATGCCCGTCTCTGTTGGTTCTTAGGCGAACGATGTATGGACGCCGAACAATGTCCTTTAATAAGGTATTCAACGTCACGAGCGTGAACACTAAAAAGTGGTTGGACGTTTTCACAAATCCAGACCCCGGGCTGCTACTAAGAAATGAATAATACTAACTTATAACACGTTACAGCCAATGATATAATAGCCAAGAGCGCCGAAGACCACCTGATAGGCTATCGTTGGCACTTACTTGGATTAAGGCCTTGAGTGGTACTCCCGAGGGCCCAAACAAAGTAACATTATTAGCACGCGCGGTGCTAGAGTTGGCCGTCAGAAACTTTAATGTTGCTTATTACCTTAATATTGCTTATTACCTTAATGTTGATTGTTACCTTAATGTTGCTTATTACCTTAATGTTGCTTGTTACATTAATGTTGTTCATTACCTTAATGTAGCTTATTACCAAGGTCAGATTTCAGATGTTACACATCATTTTTTTTTAAGATACTTTTGTATGTCTGTTGCACCCTGAGCCCAACTACCAACCTTGTCAAGACTGGCTTATTTACAACCGTATGACCTATTCTCATAACAACAATGGAAATCGTGCAACACGATCCACAATTCTACAGACTACAGAGAAGATGCAGTAGGCAACGTCATTCTCTAAACATCACTTCGAAATTCGAACGGGGTCTCGTTGTGAATCCGCGATAATTTACTTTGAAAACAAATGAGTTCGCTTTCAAATTGTGTGATTTACTTTAAAAACAAATGAATTGGCTTTCGAATTTTGTGCGGTCACTTGAGTGAGATTCCTAGTAAACTTTACAGCAAGGCTCGGAACCGGTTTAAAAAACACCGGTGAAAACCGGTTTATTTGGGTTTTACTCCGAACTTTTCTTAAGAACGTGAACGTTTTAAGAACTTTACTTTAATCTTAATTAACCGGTTTATACGACGAGTGGCATGTCGGTAAACGCGTTGCAATTTGTGTGAGGATGCCGCGCTGAATAAAAACTAAACAAAAAGCCGATTAATATTGCTCTAAACCGTTTAATCCGAAAAACCTTTATGTAAAGACTCCTCCAAAACCGGTTCCTACGAACGAAACCGAATGTAAAGGTTTCTGCGTGAAGTACATAATAACGGCTTTAAAATTTAACCGGTATCCGAGCCTTGCTTTACAGAATACCACAAGGGGGTTGGTACGCGGATAATAGTATTAATCGTGGAAAACATCGTTATCTCCATTATGTATGAACTATGTACATTGATACCTTTATACATAGTAATGTAAATGTTATTCTTCAAAGGTACAAACACTTTATTCGTATTTATCTTATCGCGGATTCAGATAACCAGTCATTTTGATAACAGTTAGTGCCTAGCAAATATGGCGACGCTGACAACATAGAAAATTTATGCCGAAAAATTGTGTTCTTTGTACCGAAAGCTTAGTTTTTGTGCAGTGAACAGTGTCTTATTGTGGATTGTTACTAAAATAAAAGGTAACGGTACAATTCTTTTTTTTAATTGGTATTTTTTTTTACGTATTTTTGTGTTCAATTTATGAATGTTACGTGAAAATCGACACAAAGACAATGATTTGTCATCATCCTGCCAAATGCGCATACGTCGGTACTAAAAAAATAATTGTTGATCAATGCCAATTTGAGTAAACTGAGGTTTTAATTGCCACGATTTTTATAGGATAGGGAAATGCGTACTTATCTATGAAAATAGTTTTCGTTTGTTTCTTTTAGTGATTACTGTGTTTTTTCATGGTTTTCCTACGTCAATTTTAGAGTTGTAAAAGTTTGTCGGTTTTGGGTTGTCAATGGGTTTTCACGGTTTAAAAACAAACCAAATGTTGACGAAATTAAGCATACCTCTTGTTACCTAGAGTATTTAGCAAAATACCGGTTTTAGCGATAATTCTTTCTTTCAAATTCGATTGTGTTACTTCTCTAAACGTCACTTCGAAATTCGAACGGTGTGAATCCGCGATAATTTATTTTGAAAACAAATGAGTTTAATTTCGAACTGTGTGCGCTCACTTGAGTGAGGTGCCAAGTGAACTTAAAACATTAAAAGGCTCATAGAGGAAGACTGAAAGTGGCACCGGTGATTGAAAAGTTGTGTGGAAATCGGTTGTCATGGTATGGGCGTGTGATGCGGAGGAATGAGGAGGAAAGTTTTGAGTATAAATGTGGATGGCTATAAGAGTAGGAGAGGACCAAAGAAACGATGGATAGACTGTGTGAAAGATGATATGGCTAGAAAGGGGATGACTACCGAGATGACGCCTAATAGAAGTATTGTTGCGGCGACCAGAAATTAATTGGGTTAATGGCAGGAGAATAATAACAATGAAGATGATGACATATACAGGGTGGTAGGGACATCGACGCGAAAACTGATACCATGGATTCAGTACATGATTCTGAACACCCCTGTGCTGAAATTTATCTTCGGTTATTTTTTTTTTTAAATCAGCTGTTCCCATACATTTTGGCCGCGTAGGTATTGCACTCTTCTATGAAACAGCTGATTAAAAAAAAAATAGCCGACGAAAATTTTCAACGCAGGGGGGTTCAGAATCATGTACTGAATCCATGGTAACAGTTTTCACGTCGACGACCTTGCCACCCTGTATCGTATTCAGTTATATCCAATTAGACTGGAAACCGACGCCAATTTAGTTGGGAGACGACTATGCAGATTGACTGTATACCAGAATACCCACAATATATCGCGTTTTTTTTGTTTTCATTCATATCTTTATGGCACCTCTATAATTCATGAGCTACCTGAATATCAAAAAATATTTGGCTTAAGTCTTAAGGGGGAGGCGTAAGCAATGAGTAGCTCGCCGTCCGATAAGGACCAGGCCCGGGTCGACGGCGCATTGTGTTCTACGCGCAACTCAAAGAGATGTCAGCAGAATTGACGGTGTCCGTTAGCGCCGATGCCTGCCGGGGGTGCGAAGAAAACCGAAAGGGAGATCGTGGCCCCCGGCAACAGGGCAACCGAAGGAACACGGGTGGGTTTTAGTCAGTAAGAGTCTGACACGCCCTACGAGTTATTTGATAATTTCCTACACAGAAAAAAGGGGGGGTTCAGAATTATGTACTGAATGCATGGTATCAGTTTTTGCCTCGATGTCCCTGCCACCTGTATATTCTAGAATATCATGCATGTTCATTCGGTACCTAATGATAACAGATTTTATAGTAATCGTGTTTTAAATCGATTATCATGATTATTCATTCATGATTAAGGCATTATTCTAAAATACGGGCCTCAATCTTTGGACGTTAAGAGCGTTTATACTGAAAGCTGGCAACGTTGCAAATAGCTGTCAAATATTTCGCTGTTTTGATTAATTTGGCAATATTACTGTATGGAAATATGAAATGTGGCTAACTAGTGAACTAAAATATTGATTATGAAATGCAATAATTAATATCGTAACACCGAATATTTAGTTTTAGATGTAAAAAGGTATTTTTCAAGTTTTCAAATTAAAAAAAACGAGTGTGCTTATGACCACACGACTGAAGTGAAACTTCTTTCGCTCCATCTGTATGTATATATATATATATGTGTGTGTGTACAATATATACATGTATGTATATATACATATATTAATTTTCTACAAATATTTAAATTTATTTCATGTTTGGTAAATTAATATTTTTGCATAGATCTTTTATTTTTATTAATTATTTATTTGGCTATGAGAGGAAGAGAGAAAGAATATGTGCGCGCGCACTGCTGTCTCTTGCTTATATCCCCCACTCAACTTCCGTTCGCCTTGCCCGATCACACTCTTCGTAACGCTTACGTCACGCGTTCGCCAGCTTACTCCCCAAGTCAAGCGTGCGTAAAGAAGTTTCACTTCAAAAATCATATTGGTATTTGCCGGGATTTGAACCAAAAATCTCGTGTATGAGAGGAAAGGGGTTTTAATCATTGGGCCATCACGACATTTTATTCATATTTTTATACGTTTCTTTACGGAGCTAGTGGGTAAGTAATAACAGCCACACAGATCAATTGCCGAGGTTGGTCCGCGGATGAGTGGCCATCTTTACATACCGAGACTCCTCCGTGCCTCGGAAAGCACGTTAAGCCGTTGGTCCCGGCTGTCATTCGTGGATCTTTAACAGTCGTTACGGGTCGTCAGAAGCCCGAAAGTCTGACAACCAGTGTAATGATAACTAGGTAATACGTTACCAAGGGGTAACGTATTACCTAGTTACTGGAGATCAAATAGGTAGTCGCTCCAAGTAAAATACTGGTATTCAGCTGCATCCGATTAGACTGAAAGCCGACCCCTACATAGTTGGGAAAAGGCTAGGCAAATTGATTGATTTGAGGCCGCTGTCAGTCCGTCTGTCACCAGGCCTCATATACACAAATTCCTCGCACAAAATAGAGCTTAAATTTTGAATGGCATATCAAAAAATAAATGTTTTGCCCCCATCCCCCATATCTCCGCCCCTGTCCATTTGGACGATACAGGGGGTTCGGTACCACTTCAAGACCCAGATTAACACTCGCCATCCGGTTGCCTCTCCGATTAAATTTTACGTGCCATTGCTTTAACGTGAATATAACTGTACTTAGGTGATTAGCGCTGTGCGACCTGAACTGTTCATTGTGTCGTGGCAAGAGACGCTTTTTATTTAAATGATTTTGCGGAGTGGACTACATGTATTAACTTCAGAACTTCAAATCTTTTGTGGTGCGGGTTCCAACTCATCACCACACTCATCATCACTTTCATAAAGGAGGAATTTTGACCGACGGATGTCGTGTGTTTTTGCAGAAGGCTACATGACACGACTCTCGACTCTCTCGTGTCTCTGTGACAAATAAAACTATTTTTCTTTCTTTCAATATGTCGCCGACCTAAAGTGGTAACTAAATTTTGTAGTGATGTTTTATTATGTATTAGTTAATCATTTTTTAAGATTATGTCGTGTATTTTGTCTATCGGCCTTAGTTGCCTGAAAATAAAATAAATAAAGCAATTATTATTAATGTGTGGCCTCAGTTAGATAGTGAATCAGTCGGTGAGTCAGAAGCGAATCCATTCATAGTGTAGAAAAATGATAAGTTTTAAGATTACATACGGATTTGTAACATGATGAATTGATGACTCAAGCAAAGTCTGCTATCAAATCTCATTTTAGTTTTTGTGAAAAAAACAAGTTGACAGCAGCACCCATAATTGAAAACCAGCGTCAGACAGCATCTGTCTGGCATTGATGCTGAAATGAACCTTTTTGGCGCAGCCGTGAGGCACACACCATATTCTTTTTAAAACATTATTTTTTATTTTCACTTGTTATTTGTGTTTCACGAATTGTGTCCAAATAAATGTTTTTCTTTCCTTCTTTTCTTCTTCTTTCTTTCTTTTCGTTTTCTTTCTTTCTTTTCTTTTTCTTTCTTTCTTTTCTTTTTCTTTCTTTCTTTTCTTTTTCTTTCTTTCCTTTTCTTTCTTTCTTTTCTTTTTCTTTCTTTCTTTTCTTTTTCTTTCTTATTGTATTTGTATAACAAATTCAGGATGACAATCACCAATTGTACCTGCCTCTTCCCAACTATGTTGGGGTCGGCTTCCAGTCTATCCGGATGCAGTTGAATACCAGTATTTTACAAGGAGCGACTGCCTATCTGACTTCCACAGGCCAGTTACTGGATAACATAATACTTGACAAGACTGGTTGCCAGCTGCTTCTGACTACCCGTGACGACTGTCAAAGATCTACGAAACGAAAAAAAAATCTGCTGTTTCATAGAAAAGTGCAATACCTGCGCGGTCAAAATGTATGGAACAGCTGATTTAAAAAAAAATAACCGACGCTAAATTTCAACGCAGGGGGTTCAAAATCATGTACTGAATTCATGGTAACAGTTTTCGCGTCGATGTCCCTGCCACCTTGTACAGTTATATCCCTAGGGATATAACTATATCACGACTATAGCCATCTTACTGCAACATATTTAAATTTGTAATGACGTTTTCGAAAACGGCTCTTACGATTTCGATGAAAGTTGAATGAGGATTACGGGGCCGAAAAATCGATCTAGCTAGGTCTCATATCTGGGAAAATTCGTTTTCTCTATTTTCACCCGAGCGGAGCTCGGTCGACCAGTACCCAAATTGCGTAACTTATTTTCGTAAACAATTATGCCTAATTTGTTTCATTTTGACAGTCAACATCATTCATTGCGTTATTTACGTTGTTGAGCAGATTTTTTTTCAACTTATGTAGCAATGGATTAGCAATCTGTTTCAAATCGAAACAGATTGTGTTGTATTACGCAATTAGGGTACTGGTATCTAATAATATTAGTATATCTAGATTAGTATAGAAAACTAGTTTAACCAAAATTAATTGTTTATCTAATCAATTCTCTACTGCGCAGATGTACTTACAAAAAAAATACTTGTCACGAACATCATCAATTAATAAAAAGATTTGATAAACCGAGATAACATTCCTTTCCTAAATAAACAAAATCTTTTTATATCGAAATATTTATCAATACTCGTTCTTTTTAATCAATAAACTACGTAATCTAGTCTACCTATTACGGTTCATGATATAGACAAAAAAAAAACAAATATTAGGTCTTTACCTATGAAATTGCCGTTTTTCATGAAATAAGTTAACGCTGTCGTTTCTCTATATTTTTATTAATCAAAGTGCATTTTTGCCAACGTTGTGGTAGCTTATTGATGCCCTTTTTGAAAAAGTCTGCTGGACGGGGAGGCAACAAATTCGTTAAAGGCATTTTGAACTGCCTCTCGGTTATTGATTTTTTTCCCCGCCAAGAAGTTATCCAAATTCTGGAAAAAGTAGAAGTCTGTAGGGGCAAGGTCTGGTGAGTGCGGTGGATGACGGAGAACTTCCAACCCCAGCTCTTGTAACTTGGAGACCGTCTGCTGTGCAGTATGAGGTCGCGCGTTGTCGTGCAGGAGCAGCGGAGCCGAACGATTGACCAAAGCTGATTGGAGATGTGCGAGCTTCTCCATCATTATGTTCAGTTCTTCACAGTACACATCTGCAGTAATGCTCATCCCATTTGGTAAGAAGCTGTGATGAATGACATCGGCGCTAGACCACCAAACAGTGACCATCACTTTTTAGGGGTCAGTTTTCGTTTGGGGCATTGTTTAGGTGCTAAACCAGGATCTAACCAACTTGCTGAGCACTTGTGAATGTCGAACAGAATCCATTTTTCGTCGCAAGTAACAATGTGATTCAATAGGCTTTCGTTTGTGTGCCTGTTGAGCAGTGCAAGGCTCAACTCGACGCGTGCTTCGCGCTGGCGATCATACAATTCGTGGGGCACCCATTTGTCAAGCTTTTTTACCTTGCCAATTCGACGCACATGGACCAATATTGTTTTGATGCTAACATCGAAAGCTGCTGCTAATTCAGCTGAAGATTGAGAATCATCAGCTTCCATAATCGCCTTTAATTCGTCGGTACTCATACTCCATAATCACTCGAATTTTTAACGTATCCATGATGACGAAAAACGGACAAATGCGATGAAAACAGAACGCTAACCATAAAACAAATGACCCATTTTCAAAAAATAATTCCATATTTTAAAAATAAAAATAATTTGAACATAGAATTCTTAGCGAAAAAAGAAAAAAATGGAATTGAAATTGCCAGTACGGCAGAGCGGCAATTTCATAGATAAAGACTTATTATTTTCGTTTAAAATAAAATTTTCGCAAAATAAAAAAAATATTAAACGTAAAACATACACTGTACAAGCGCGTTTTTCTATGTTATTTTTTCTTTTTTTGTGTATAATTTATAGTTATTTATTTTTTTAGCATGTATGGATGCTATACTATTGCGGGGTAGCGGGAACGCTTAGTAAGCTCAGTTAACATATTGTATATAGGTATTATATATTTGTGTGTTATATTGCTCATTTAATAGTATAGGATTTTGGCTCACAATAGATTCAAACACTTGAAATTTTGGCACAGAATTAGATCAAGCTTGCATGCATCAATTTCTAGTTATAGATAAAGACGCTTTTATATAAATTGTGAATATATTATTCTAAAAGGAAGATCATTCATCATCATTTGAGCCGAAAGACGTCCACTGCTGGGCATAGGCCACTCCCATGGGACATCGACCGCAAACTGTAGTCACTTGAAATATAAATAAAAAAATAAAATATTAAAAAAGCCGGCCAAGTGTGTGACGGACCACGCACAATGGCTTCCGTAGTTGGGATTAATTTATCCCAAGAACAAACTTTACATTGTAGTTGAAAAACTTGTTCTTCCATACATTCCAAATGCAAATTGAGTTTGTACACATAATATTGAGAGATTTACCATGTTATTTTAAGACCATAGTCTTTTTATAGGTTTTCCTGTAATCTATGAGTAAAGAACCATTCTCTGTAATTTTTTTTACAAAATTTTAGGCTCAGTCAGTAGTTTCGGAGTTAAGAGGGGAAAGGTAAATTTTCATCTATTTGCTTAAATATCTTTAAAATTATTTATTTAACAATTATGAAAAAAATTGAGATCACAACAAGCCCTTTCATTTGATATTTACCCCCGAAAAGTGACCCCCATATTCAAAATTCATTTATTTACGTAACACGTCCGTGTTTGGGTCACAGAAATTCATATGTGTACACAAATTTCAACTAAATTGGTCCTGTAGATTCGGAGCAAAGCCAGACACACAAGTGATCCTACAAGGGTTCCGTTTTTCCTTTTGAGGTACGGACCCCTAAAAATCTGTTTTTTATGTGTAAACTTCACAATCAATATCTAAACAAAATAATAACATATTTTCTCAACTCACACTTCCAGTAAAAAAATTAAAAGCAGTCGTTGGACCCCTTGTAGTTTTGTTACTGTAACTGTGATTTGACCCCCAAAACAAACCTAAAAACTGTTTTGTTTTCATTTTATCGTGTGTAGATATCGATAACCATCACGTCTGCAGAGTTTCGCTAGTTAATTTAATTTGACCCCGTATAGACCGCGGTGACCACTTACCATCAAGTGGGCCGCCATCTTGTATACAACACACTGATATGTTATAATTAAAAAAAAAAACAGTGGCACTCCGGGAGTGCCGATAGAAGTGAAAACTAAAAAAAATACTTCCAAAACCTTTAAAGTATAAATACTTGTATAGAACATTGATCCGTAACATAATATAAATAAAAAGCATAATGGCGTTTACAAAAATGAGGTGTCGGTAACGGTGTCGCGAGTTCAATAGTTTTTTCCCATCTCAAAAATGCCCAACGCGCCTAAAGAAGTTTTCACTTCAAAAATTTTATCTACTGTAATATCTATTTTCCAGACAATGCAATCTTCCAGCCAGGGCCGCTATGGGTATCCAGGGTACCAAGGCTATCCCTACGTGAACCCCGTGGTCCATGATGTGCCCAGTATTGACGCACAGACTGCTTCACGATGGACCAACTTACCTAGAAAGCCGATGCTAGATGGGCCAAGTGTGATGAGCCCAGGATCTAGCAGCGGAGGTGGCAGTAGTTCACAGGTATGAATAACTGGATGATATTATCGTGCACGTCCATAAAATTGTTTATGTATGTGTCCGAGTGCTATGTAGGCGAGCGCCGGTAACTTCCAAGGATTCTATTCTATTTTTCTCTATGGCAATGATGCCGATGTCGACAATTCTGCCAATGTCAGTTGTGTTATGAGAAAACGTGCGGAGGGAAAAAAAAAAATTTTTTTTGCAGAGTCTACTATCTGATTATTCTATTCTATTCTATTTTTTCTTTATGGCAATGGTGCCGATGTCGACAATTCTGCCAATGTCAGTTGTGTTATGAGAAAACGTGCGGAGAAAACAAGAAAAAAAAAAAAAAAAGATGAATCTACTATCTTTTTTTAATTTAATGTGAAACTTGCTGACGGGTATTAGTAGTACACTGAAACAAACAGATAAAAATTATTGTTAGTTATATTATTACATATATATATATAAACGATCACAAACCACACAAAAATCATCATAATTTGATGTCATTGACACGGATAAAAAACATCAAAGCCGCAAAGAGCTTTGGAGAAAAATGAGTTAGTAGGGATGGAAAGTTAGTTGGGACAGGGATCTTTAATTTAGGGAGATGGCTATACAAGTCATGAGCTGGGTTATTATTGGAGCAGTTAAAAAAGATGTGCTCCAAAGTACCTTCATCCAACCCACATTCGCAGAGCGATGTGTCTCTGACCCGGATTTTATGAAGGAAAACCGGAGAACAGCAATGGCCTATACGCAGACGGCAAATAATTGTGATCACTTTCTTTGATATTTTTTTGTAAGGATAGAACCAAGGCTTGGGTGTAACATTGGGCTGTATTGCATGATAAAAAGCACCTTTCTTTTTACTCGAATTTTGCCACTGCACCTGCCATGAGGTTAGCAGACTCTTTTTGGGAAGGCTCAGCAGATCGTAGCCCTGACATTGGAAATGTCTAAGGTCAACGTCTTGGGACGTAACAGCATCCTTAGCAAGAGCATCAACATATTCGTTTCCTCTTATGCCGCAGTGACTTGGAATCCAAACCAAGTGAACGGTTTTATGATTCTTGGCACAAGAGAAAAGAGACTTTTTGATTTGAAGCAGAATTGGACTATGAAGTTTACTCTTATAAGGATTTTGCTCCAAAGCTTGTAAACAACTAAGTGAGTCTGTAAAGATGACACCAAATCGAATGCTATGAGCCTCTATGAATAGACACGCTTCTAGTATGGCCACGCACTCACCCGTAAACACTGAAGATTGTACAGGGCATTTGAATTTCAAAACAATTTTGGAGTTTTGGTAGTATACCGCAGCACCAGTGCAACTTGCATCTGATAATTTAGAGGCGTCCGTGAAAAATCTTTCGAAATTGTGCCAACGCTCACCAACCGCCGCATTGAAAATAGAGTCCGCCGCAGGAGACTTTTTCGATATGCCAATATTGTAGAAAATATCGGGTTTAAAACAAATAATTTCGTAATCAAAACTGAAAATAGGAAGTTTCGGAAACTGAATAACAGGGGAATCTAAATTTTGATACCAACGAAAGGATTTTAAAAACAGAGGGACTTCTTTATGGTTCCAATAATTGGAACTCTGGCATAAAACATCCAAGTCGTCCACTTTTTTAACAAGAGGGTGGGAGGATTTGGTAATGACTCTAGCCCAAAATCTCGATGCTAGATACTGCCTTCTCAAGGCCAACGGTGGTTCTGCGCACTCTACTTGCAATGCGTTAATTGGCGAGGACTTCATACATCCTGATATGATCCGTAGACACTTAGCCTGGGTTTTGTCCAACCTTGTCAAAGCACCTTTGTTGCAGGGAATCAATAGAAAGGATCCGTAATCCAGAACACTCCGGATTAAGGCATTGTATACCAGTTTCATGGTGTAGGGATGTGCACCCCACCAGACACCGGCAAGCACTTTTAAAATGGGAATAGTTCTCTCGCATCTATTCACTAAATAATTTAGGTGATGTAAACCACTCAATTTGGAATCCAAAAAAACACCTAAAAATTTTACTTTTGAAGAAACTGGTATATAATGCCCTTGGATGCCTACTGAAATTTGAGGGATCAGTCTCCTGCGGGAAAATACAACTACAGCACTTTTGGGGGCAGACAAATTCAGGCCGTGAGAAATTAGCCATTGGTTTAGAGAGTCGAGGGATACGCAGAGAGATGATGCAGCGTCGCTAACGAATTTGTTGGTAACATATAAAGCCAAGTCGTCAGCGTACTGAAGGATTTGACAGTCATTATTCAGGCATGAACCAATGTCAGCTGTATATAAGTTGTACAGTAAGGGACTAAGAACAGAGCCTTGTGGTAGGCCCTTCCATGACATCCTGACATCAAATTCCTCACCCGGGACTCTCAAAACCAAAGTTCGAGACATGAGCAAATTGCAGATGCACTGTACTATTCTCTCCGGTATTCTCAGCTGTTGCAATTTTTGCCTGAGAATGGGAAGAAGGACATTGTCATAGGCAGAGGAAATGTCTAAAAAGGCAGCGACTACGGATTCATTTTTGGAAAACGATGAGCGTATATCTGAAACCAAAACCCCAACGCTATCCATGGTACCGAGTCCCTTTCTAAAACCAAATTGAGACCTAGGAAGTAAGTCTCTCGATTCCACTATAAATTCTAGTCTGTTCTTTATTAAATGTTCCAATAATTTTGCAAGGGCTGATGACAAAGCGATCGGTCTGAAACTGTTAGGGTCATCAACGTGCTTGCCTGGTTTTAAAATAGGTATGATAATTTGAGTTTTCCACTGATCGGGTACCCAACCATTGGCATAACAAAAATTGCAGATGTCTAAAAAATATTTTTTTGCTCTATGACCTGCGTGTGACATAAATGAATAGACAATACCGTCTATACCGGGGGCAGAGTCATGAACATGTTTTAAAACAGAATTAAGCTCCTGCATAGAAAATGGTGCATCAAAAGGATCCGCTGAAGAAATGAGAGACGGCTGATTATATTCTGCTTCCGATGGTACATACGGAGGAGCCAGTTTATCAAAGAACTTGTCAGCAGTCCCTCGGGGGATGGGAGAAGAAATTGAAGGGGAACAGCCAGATCTAAAACGGTTGATCTTCTTCCATACAACTGATAAAGGAGTAGAAGGGGACAGAGAACCGCAAAAGTCAGCCCAACCGGCACGTTTCTTCCTTCGCAGCAACCTTTTAGATTTAGCGAGAATCCTATTGAATGCAATTAGGTTATCGCTAACCATCGCCTCGTTGTACACCATCTCAGCATCATCCCTTTCCCTTATAGCTGTTGTGCATTCCTGATCCCACCAAGGAGGAGGGGGAATCTTCCCACGAGCTGAGTTTTTAACAGGGAAGCATGAGTCTGCACTAGCTGATATAGCAGAAATGAGGTTATTATAACAGTTTGACACATGGATGGTACCAAGAGAATCAAAATCATTAACTAAATTTGGAAGTGTATCGATCTTGTCCTCCAATAATGAGGAATACTTTAACCAATCAGGGTTAGATAAATTATACCTCAAGAGAGGAGGGCTTGATTTTTCTAAATAAGTCTTTTCAGCTAAAGAAATTATAATTGGATAGTGGT
Source organism: Omphaloscelis lunosa (assembly GCA_916610215.1). NCBI lineage: Eukaryota > Metazoa > Arthropoda > Insecta > Lepidoptera > Noctuidae > Omphaloscelis > Omphaloscelis lunosa. The sequence goes on from OU744270.1 coordinate 9,249,697, forward strand.
CACTTCCATGTGACAAACTAGTACATTCCCAATGACATGACGCTGCAATATCCAGTGAACAGAAGGTGAGGTCAACACAACTCTTATTCTGTCCAGGAAGAGATCTACGGGTTGGGCAACCATTGTTTAATATACACAGGTTAAGGTCATCCAAGATTTCAACTAAACCTTCCCCAAAAGAGTCGCAACGTTCAGAACCCCATCTGAAGTGATGGCAGTTGAAGTCCCCCATAACAAGTACAGGGCCTTCTATGTTTTCCAACGTACATTTTAAAATTGAAAGGAAACTTTGATGAGGGTGTGCAATATAAATAGATAGGAGGGTTATACCCTCTACCCTACCAGCCACAATATTAATATTATCACCTAGAGGAGGCTGAGATACAACCACAAGTGGTACACGATTGTTCACGCAGAGAGCCGACCCGCCATAGCCATCAGATCGGTCACATCTGAGAATATTAAAGGAAGGTACACGGAAACTAAGACTCGGAACTAGCCAAGTCTCAGCAAGGGAACAAGCTAAAGGTTTGTATTTGTTCAGAAGGAATGTGAGCTCGTGCTTCTTATGCCACACGCTCCTCACATTCCATTGAAGGAACACCAACCGAGCCATTATTGTGGGATGAAAGTGAGTTAATAAGTAAAGTAGCAACGTTGGACGGTAATTGAGTTTTATTTGATGAAGACATTAAAGTTAACAGGAGTTTACTGAGAAGTTCAATTATTGAAGACAAGTTTTCAGGAGATTCTTTTAGTTGACTATTGAGAGCACAGCCATTAGACTGAGAAGATTGAGGAATACTAGTGAGCTGCTGGTGAGCTGTTTTATCATAAGAAGGAGAAAGGGGAGCATGGGTCTTAGGCTTGAGAAATACAGTTTTGCGGTATGACTGAGATTGCGATTTAGCAGTGTCTGCATAACTACGAGTAGAAATTGGGACAGTTTTACTTGCTTCTGAATAGGACATCACTTTCTCAGCCATGATTGTTTTAATTGTCCTCTGTCTGCTGTACTCCGGACAGGCCCTGCTATTTGCAAAGTGACTTCCAGAGCACAACACACAGAAAGCTTCGCTCTCAGCAATGCTACAACCATCACCAGGGTGATCATTGCCACACTTGCTACAACGGGGTTTGGAACGACAGAGAGATTCTACATGACCAAATCGGCAACACTTGCGGCATTGAATGGTGGGGTAGATATACTGTTCTACAGTTAGTGATGTATAGAAACAGAATATTCTTTTTGGTAAAACTTGGCCATCAAATGTGATGACACAAGTTTCTGTGGGCCTGTATTCAATTAAACCATCTTTATTAAACTTCCTGTTCAATCGCCTAACTTTTAAAATTGGACCACAGCCTACTGGAACTTTTAAATATGAGAGGACTTCCTCTTCTGAGAAGTCAGTAGGGATGCCACTCACAACACCCATACGGGTTATGTTAAAAGACGGAATTAAAGCCTCATATAAATTTGTCCCTAAAACCTTATTTGAAATAAAAGCGTTGGCATCCTGAGGGGGCAAACTCAACTGATACACGGTTTCTACCGACTCGCTTGACTGCAATTATATTGGAGAAATTTTGATTCGACAAGAAGCGTCCAAATGTAACAGGATGTAAGGTAGTTCCAGAATTAGGTTGGGCTTCCTGACGAGAAACATGAACTATGTAAGGTCCTTTATCTGTGACTGAGTATCTGACACGGCCTATTTGAGTTCTCGGTTGTTTAGTAGGGCGATTGGATACATCATCTTCATTACCGGGACGTTTACGAGGAAGGGTTTGGGATTCCAGATTACAGACCACATCTGCAAACTGGCTTAATGGGTTGGGAGTGGGACTCAAGTTATACGGGGAAAATCCGGAAAGGGGGGTAGAAGGGATACTATCAGGAGGGTCGGGGGGTTTATTTTTATCCATATTCAAGAATATGTATAATGATGATTAAAAGAAATTGAAGAAACACAAAACAAACCTGACAGCAGGTGACAACAAACGTACACAAACAAGCACAATAACACAAACGCAAGTCACAATAAACACAATATCACAACTACAAGTAAACAGCTAAAATTCTGAACACACGTGTTACCCAGAAGCACACTGTGGCGAGAATCTACTATCTGATTAAACCAGTGTACAACAGTGACTAGCGAGTTTGATTGACAAGCAGTGTTGCCAACCCGTACGATAATTTCGCCAATGGTACGATGTACGATAATGAATCTCTAATGTACGATAATTTTGCGATTTGCTAAAAAAACAAGTTCCATTAACAAAAAGTATTTGTCAGACAAAATTAAACGCATAAAAAAACAGTCAACACCAACAAGTATCTCTCTCTGTTTCCCTGCCTAGTTTTTAATTTAATTTTACAATGAAAACACAAAAATATCGACTAAAATCTATGACAAAACATGTTTAAGGTTTGTGCTGTTAGCGTCGTTAGTGGTGAGACTTGGCATATACTTCATTGAAAATTTAAAATTATTCATTGTCTTTTGATAGCAATTTGAATTTACGTTGAACATTTTTTTAAAATTATTTTGTACGATAATTTCGCCCAAAAAACGATAATTTCGACGTGGGATCTCGATAATTTGAACTTTTGGAGTTAGCAACACTGTTGACAAGTGACAAGTGTCACCGTCCTTCCGCATATATACTTACTTAGCAAAAATGTATGGAAATACGTGCACGTTATACGTTATAACGTTATCGTGGACGGAAATTACCTGTGGTATCGTGATGCCGTAGCCGTTCACGATAATATTTTAAGGCGGGGTTACCCGTATAAACGACGTTTTCTATTGTCTTTTATTCGTAGATAATACGGATTAAAATTTTGAAAAAAACATATTACATATTTCACACTTTGATCTAGATATTTCAGCCATGCGATACACGATTACTTGCACTTTACTGCATCCAATTAAATCGCAAAAACATGTCTAAATTATGTTCAAATATTTTTTTTATTTGAGTTATATTAGGCTTTGAATAATAAAACTTATACCATAATAAAGGTCGTAAAAAAAGTGATATAAACTGGCCAAAATAATGTGAAATATGAGAATACCAATACCACTAATTCCAAAATCAAGCGTTTTCATCTTTTCATGCGCTCGCCCCGTGCCATTTAGTCCCGAGCGGAACGTGTTGGAGGTCGGACGTATGCCAATTTTTGCAAGACCGCCACCCCCGCTAAGTTTTATTACCGGCTGAGCCAAAAAACATATTGTAAATTATAATAGGTAACTAGGATTAGGATATCTGGATAAGGAATTGGGTTAGGTATTAGGATAGGTAATTATTATAGTTCAAATTTTTAATAGTTGTACTTAAATAGTTAGTTTTTATTAGATACTTTTAGTTATATTTTTTAAACAAAATGGGCAAAACTAAAAAAAAAAAATAGTTGTCATCGCTGGGTCTACGAAGGCTGAATAAACAAAAAAGGTAATTGAAAATATTATTATACACTACATTATATAAAGGTATTATATTTTACTTTACTAACGAATAGATTTACAAAACGCAAATATGTGTGTAAATCAGTTGAATTTCAACCCTATGACAATGTGAATAAAGACGCCACGCGCGCAAAATTTATAATGGTATATTTTACTCGCTGAATAGATTTACCATCCGCATCAAGGTGTGTAAATAGGTGAATTTGAAACCTATATCGCAGTGCATAAAGCCGCCACGCGCACTAATGTTGTAATGGTTTACTATTTTCAAATGTCAAATAGGTAGTTAGTTCATCCCGCGCTGAGTTGGTCCGGGTGGTTTTTATAATGTTTATTAGCGTAGGTAGGTACTGTACAGTCGACCACACGTCGCGCGTCTGTGGTAAGTGATAAATAACACTATAATCTTGAGCTGGCCCAACGTACGGAGTTTCATTAGAATAAGAGACCAGTTTACACTGGTTTTGTTTCCACTGACATGACGTGCGGCCTACTGTACGTGTTTACGCGACTCGCAGGACAAAGTGCATAAATAAACGAATTTGATAGGTAATAAAAAGGTACCGAGCGCCTGCGTAATATTTCAACAAGGTTACAAAGTCCTAATAAAATCTCAATATGTATAATAAGAGCCTTTGCCTAGTCTTATAATATTTGTTATTTACTGCTGATATGTCTGGTTTCACTTATCGTACATCTAAATAGGTAAATGCCTAAATAAAAGCGCGTATTTCCTACGTGAGAGTTGAAAATTCAACAGTGCAATAATATTTAGGCGTTCATTTAGAAGTAAGCTATGTATCCCACAACCACCACAACACAACAAATAATAATATTTACACTTTTTTACACTCGTGCCATAGTGTAGAAATGTACAGTATGACCATTTCCTACAAAAATATTATTTATTATTTTCGGTAACGTTTAGGCACAAGCTCGTTTATGCGCAGTACACTACTTACTAAAAACACTGTATCAAATTATGACAAATAAATAAATAAAAACTACATATATTTAGCTAGTTTGGCTATACACACGTTATCCAAGGCATAACTTTATTCAGTGTTTATTGGCAAGAGGAAAAGTATTTAGAAATTGTAAATTACATTTATCAGACTGTTTTTAATCGTTTTTGAGTAAATAAATATATTATTATTGTAATATATTTATTATTATTCTATAGGGTCTATGACATTTCTCGGGACATTAGGGTCCCGGACCTTTGGAAGGCGTACGAGGGGCCGAAGCCAACTCGCAGAGGCCCGTTAGACGTTTTGAATGAAATTATTATTATATTTATTTTTAATTATTATTCATTAGGTTCAAGTTAATCAATACCTACCTAATCTATCTATAACCTTCAAAAATACATAATAGAAAAATAAAATAAAATAAACTTATATTAATCAATTCAAGTTGATCTACTGCATTGCTCTGTTATGTGACCCAACTTACTACCTACGCGAGGTCGTGAACTCATGAGCGGTGCGCTTGGCGCTCGCGTTTCCCGCGCATCGTAATTTGTTACGTATCGCTACTCGTTGCGGGGGCTGGGGTAAGCGTTGTATGCCTACTGCGCTCGGGCTCGGCCCGCCTTAACGTGCATGAAAAGATGCTGTTTCTTTTATTTATTATCTTAGTTTACAAAAACACTCGATTAACTATTATGATAGGTTTGCATTATTGAAGGGAAAACTTCTTTAGGCGCATTGGGCATTTTTGAGATGGGACTAAACCATTGATTTCGCGACACTGTGATGACACCAGCTTTTGACCATTAAAAAGACATCAACGCGTTGATTACCGCGGTGCCAATTTTTTTTCAAGTTTTCACTTCTCTCGGCACTCCCGGAGTGCCACTGTTTTTGGTTAATTTTTAGGGTTCCGTACCCATAGGGTGCCATTGTGCTAACGGGACCCTATTACTAAGGCTCCTCTGTCCGTCATTCCATCCGTCTGTCACAAAACGTTCCCGATAAAACGTCACGTCAGAAGTTATAAAAACGCTTATTACGTATGTATAATCATTAAAGCACATCAATAAAGAAAAAATCAAAATAATTTTCTGTTAGACAAGCTTCAGATAAAAACCTCTACGAAAGAAATGAATTCTATTCTGTAAAATAAACGTCTTGGAACCTCACTCAAGTGAGCGTACACAATAAGGCCGTTCATAAAAATTCACGTCACTAGTTGGCGCCACTTTGACAAGTGGTCTTCCAATTCGACAATGAATATAAAATATATCATGACGTTTATAATTCGTTCATCATTCAATCAACTATAGGCGCTTTGACACTTTTGCCTGGTGCTCGGCCGTGACATCTCAGTACTGCCACCTAGTGAACGTCATTTCAGAAAACCCTCATTCGAATCATCGCTGATTCAGATCGAGACATCGTTCGAAATTCGAGGTGATGTTTAGAGAATAATACTATACTCTGTTCCAAAAGTATCTCACGAAACTGTAAACAAATGTATCAGAAAAAGTACTGTCAAAAATACAAACTAAAAATACAAAAATGATGTTTTGGCGTTGGAAGAATCAGCCCTTAGTTGGTCTTTTGTTTCAGACGACACAATCCTCAAGTCAGGATAGGGGTTACCCAGGATATCAAGGGTATCCTTATGTGAAACCTGTGTACAACGATGTGACGGGCTTGATGAGTCCAGGGACCATCGGTGGCGGCAGTGCTAGTGCAAATAGCTCACAGGTAATTCATCATTATAATAAGCTTACGTTATTGTCATTTTGCCCTGGTAAGGAACGTTAGTCATGGCTCTGAAAAGAGCCGTTTATGTGTATCACGGTCCGTGGTGAACGGATTGGTCAGCTAGACTCTGCGTTATCGAGTGCTAGCTGTCCAGGGTGCACTGTCATAATACCTCAGTTTAAATTAACTCCTTATCTCGCTCGCACGATACTGATCGCGAACTGAGTGAGAACGAGACTGAACGGTGGGGAGAAGGCTCCAAGGCGCCAATAGTTTAGGTAATAGGTTTTATTAAAATACCTTTTGTTTTATGTATAATAAATTAATAATGCGTCTAATTTGGGACAGCGCTCCTTGATAGTCCTATTACTGGCTGGACATACGACGCGTTGCGTGAGCTCAGTACAGAACACGCAAGCTAACCACTCAAGGTCACTGGCATATATCTGCGTCTTAAAGCTCCGCCTGGTACATATATGTACCAGTGCTCCTGTTGCCAATTCCCCGTCAAGCCCCGGTGGTACAGCTCACGCAACGCGTCGTACGTCCAGCCAGTAATAGGACTCGCCCACCAAGAAGCGCTGTCCCAAATTAGACGCATTCTTAAATTTTTGATGTTTATGTCAATTTAATATTTGGATTTCAGTTTTCTGTCCTCAGTTGTGTTTCCTTATGTTTGCATCTATCATTTTACATGTATGTTACCTAGAGTCTATTTAACCTTATTTCAATTTTTTTCCACTTAAACAAACATCAGCTTTACTGTAGTGTAAATAAAGTAGATTTTAGACTGACTACCGTTGAAAAAGACAAACAAAAAAATGAAGTTGTAGCGCAAACTGAACCTTATATTACATAGGTATTACAGTTGTCTATCCTAAAACTCATGTTTGTTTACATGTTTGGGAAATAAATTCCGAACGCAGTATACATATATTGTGAATTAAAAGTACATATTGACCTATCCTAGTTACGATTGATAATTTCAGGCCGCACAGCGATTACAAACGCCTAGTAATAGCGACACAGTGCCTCCAAAGAGAGATATAGATGAAAACCCAGTCGTGTACTGTGACTTACCAGAGGCAGGGAGTGAAGTGTCGAGGAGTATTACCACACCGGACGATGAAGAACCAGAATTTGTTCAGGTAAAACTTTTTAATTGTACACACGGCTACACATCAAGCTATACACTTCCAGTTTATGCTGATCTCGCATCGTATAAGATTTCCGAACAATGCGAGTTCAGCTTATACTGGTATGTATAGCTTGATGTGTAGCCGTGTGTACTAGTTGACCCGTCAGGCGTTTTCCTATCAAAATCTTCATTTCGATTTTCCAGCTGTCCCTTTGGGTTTTTCCTAATTTTCTTTAAAATTAAATTTAAAAAAATATCGTTCGAGCCATTTTCGAGTTTTCGCGAGACTAATGCACGGCAATTGATTTGTATACAATGTCGTCCATGGGCATGTGCTCGCCCGTATTTGACTGAATATTCATGAAAAATTCTCGAAAATTAACTTTAAAAGGGGTTCGTTCTATCTTTAATATTTTTCATGTTATTCAATATTTTATGTTTTGGGTAGCGTTTGCCATATCTCCGATGTTTTTGGCTCTATTTGGATTCTGTTTCTTATTTCTAAAAGCTTATGAGTTATTTTATCGGATTAACTAATACTTTTTTAATTTGCGCACTATGAAAAAAAAAAAACGAAGATTTTAAATAAATACATTTAAAAAAATGTATTTATTTAAAAAATACAAGTGTTACACTTGTATTTTTTAAATACAAGTGTAACACTTGTACATAAAATCATAGACGGATTATGAAAAAAAATAAAATATACCAGGTAGCAGGGACATCGACGCGAAAACTGTTACCATGCATTCAGCATTCCCAGCATTGAAACTTTTCGTCGGATATTTTTTTTTAAGTCGGCTGTTTCATAGATAAGTGCAATACCTACGCGGTCAAAATTTATGGAACAGCTGTCTTTTATTTAAATAACCGACAAACAATTTCAACGCAGAGGGGTTCAGAATCATGTACTGAATCCATGGTAAAAGTTTTCGCGTCGATGTCCCTGCCACCCTGTATTGAAATTCATCAAGGTTTATATAAAAATCCGAAAATAATCTTGGTCAGATCATTTGAGGACCATGTAGATTGGTATCTGAAATGGTCTTTTGAGAAAAGAACTACATAGCTTCAACTGGACCTGTCCAATCAGTGCACGCGTTTGGCAATTATCTTGCAGCTAAACTCAGTGGTCTAGTGCAAGGCTCGGAACCGGTTTAAAAAATATCGGTGAAAACCGGTTTATTTGGGTTTTACTCCGAACTTTTCTTAAGAATGTGAACGTTTTAAGAACTTTATTTTAACCTTAATTAACCGGTTTATATGACGAGCGGCATGTCTGTAAGCGCGTTGCAACTTGTTACTACTTGTGAGGATGAATAAAAACTAAACAAAAACCGGTTAATATTGCTCTAAACTGTTTAATCCGAAAAAACTTTTATGTAAACACTCCTCTAAAACCGTTTGAAAAAAAAAGTTTCTACGAGCGAAACCGAATGTAAAGGTTTTTGTATCAAGTATATAATAAAAGTTTGTTAGTATAATAAAAATTTAACCGGTATCCGAGCCTTGGTCTAGTGGTCGCAAGCGTTAGTGCTGAGCATGAGTTTCTGGGGTCGATTCTTGGGTAGGGCAAAGTGTTATTGGATTTTTCCATCTGAAATTTCTCAATAGCAGCTTGGAGCAGTAGGCTCGCCCCCTTTTACATGGGACTTAAACATAACTGGCAAAATATGGATGTACTTTAAAGTACACCGCGAAATGTGAAATTTCTTTCTCACAGATCTCTAAGTCAAAAACTCTAAAGAAAGATTTTTTTCCAGGACACAATTATGTACGATCCGTTTGATAACCGAAGGATCGACATGCCGAAGGACGACGAGCGATCAGCAGCGTCTTCAGAGTCAGGATCGACTTCAGCATACATTCCTCAGTATCAGAACGCCAGGCCCATCCCGACTAGGCCTAGCACTTTGAACATAGCTAGCGCTTCTGGATCTAGTAAGTTTATATCAAGGCCCGGATACCGGTAAAATGCGCAAACCGGTTTTGGAGGACCCACTATATAAAGGTTTTTTTCGGATTAAACGGTTTAAAGCAATATCAACCGGTTTTTTGCTTACTTTTTGTTCGGCGCGGCATCCTCACCAGTAGTCACAAATTGAATCGAATAAACCGGTTAATTTACGTCAAGATAAAGTTTTTAAGAAAAGTTCGGAGTTAAACCGGTATTAACCGGTATTATTTTAACCGGTTCTGAGCCTTGGTTATATTAATTACTAGTTTTTGCCCGCGGCTTTGTACGCGTTGACGTCGATAATTATCCCACGGGAACGTAATCAATCTGCCTGGCCTTTTCCCAACGATGTTGTGGTCGGCTTCCCGTCTACCCGGATGCAGCTGAATACCAGTATGTTACATCGAGCAACTGCCTATATAACCTCTACAACCCATCACCATTGCTCTCAAAACGGTAAAAGAAAACATCGTGAGGAAACCGTCATGTACTAGAAACCTGCACTGAGCCTCCGTGGTTGATCCCACTCCCTCCCATCACTCCCTCTTGAAGAGAGAAGGCCTCTGTTCCAGCTGTGGGAGCATTAGAAGCTAATTATGAATATAACGGTCGATATGTAGATATTCTACTTAAACACCTGTCTCTTGCTTCAACTTTTGACCTTTTCTAGGCTCACAATCTCCAGCGTCATCATCCCGACAAACAGCAGGTGTACCAAGCTTCATGTCGAAGGAAAGCCAAGTTTACGGCGGCACTGATGGAGCTGATGGGTTCCCTTTGTCACCCATACCTTTATCTGAGTTCCCTGAACCACCTCCAGCGTATACCGAGGTGGATGCAACAGCAGCAAGGGAAAGGGAACCGCCAATAGTTGATACACCAAGGGTGGTGGATACACCTCAGCCGCCAAGGACACAAGTTATTGTTAATGGTAAGTGTTTGTTTTTTTCCAGCACTCCTTATCTATACCCATTTGAAATAAGATTAGACATTTAGACAAACTTTTTTTACAATACGTTCAACAGATTTTGACTTCTATACCAAAGGCATAAAGGATGACCTTAAAAGCAAAAAAGTGGTTACTGCAGCTGCCATTTGTCATGCCACCAATACAATAGAAGTCAAAATCGGTTGAACGGACTGTAAAAAAGGTTTATTCAAATTTCTAATCTTATTTCAAATGGAGTATAACACCCTAAGAGAAATAACTAACATAGAGGGTTTAGAGGTTACTGCAAGATATCCGTCTTTTTTGTGAAATATCCCGAGAGTCAAAAAAAGTTCCCTCTTTACCTCTTTTTTTCATAGGATAACTGAAAATTTGCAATTTGCATAATAACTACATTACATAGAATGCAGATACTATATTTTTTTTTAAATTTTTAAATTACCATTATTTTCACCGTATAAAGAAATTACCTAAACTATCGGCGCCTTGGAACCTTCTCCCCGCCGCTCAGCCTCGCTCTTACTCAGTGCTTGAGCAGTAGTGTGCGAGTGAAATAAATAGTGAATTTGAGCCGTCTCCGATTTGGATTAAGCCGACAAGAACAACAAGATAATTATTACAGTAAGCTAGTTGGGTCTACGATTGACATATACGCTATCTATGTTAGTTATTACTCTCAAGGTTAAGGCCCCCGCACCTGCACACGGGCACGAACAGTGCGGTTCGCATACACCTTAGGAACAAAGTATGGACACTTTTGGAAATGTTCGCGAGCGTTTAGCAAGCAGTTCGCGTACAACTTTACTCGCAGATAAGAACAGAAGGGTTCGCGAACACGCGAACCGTTCGCAAAATGCGCGCGCGCGTAGAATGTGACGCGTCCATAGCCATTCGAGGCGCCTAGCGTGCACGGTTCGTGCGCGTGCGCTGATGTGGATACGCCTTTACACCCGACCGACTGCCAAGTACACGAAAGCTTTTTTTTTTAATTTGATAGGCACGCCTAGGACCCCTGTCGCACAAGGTGATAACGGAGGATGTCCGCGATGGTGCACGCTTATCTAGAAACGGCTTGAAGAAAGAAGACAGTGCTCATATATGACAAAGAATTAACGCATATACTCAAAAATAAATGATATTTCAATACTAAATAATTTAACGTTTTTGTAATAGAAATACTGTTTATTATCACTTTGCTGATCCACCTAAAAGACTAAGTTAATGGCCTCAAGCGACAGCTTTTCAATGCCAAATGCTCTTCAAACAGGACCACAACGAATGCTTGAAGGCAGAAATAATGAGTATGGTAGCGGTTCCCCGGAAAAAACCGGTTACAATGAACGTTACTATTATATTTAGCCATCTTTTCATACAGAGGACGCAAGAGCAGCGATCACCACGCCAGTCTATTGCGTTGCTTTGGCGAATTCAATTTGTTTCTAGGTTAATGTTTCCTGGCGATAATTTCCTTCACCGTAGGTATGTCAGTGGCAAGGCTCAGATACCGGTTAAATTTTCAAACCGGTATTATGTACTTGACGCAAAAAACTACAATCGGTTTCGTGCGAATAAACCAGTATTTTCAAACCGGTTTTTGAAGGAGTCTTTATATAAAGGTTTTTTCGGATTAAACGGTTTAGAGCAATAAAAACCTTTTTTTTTTTTCAAGTTTTTATTCAGCGCGGCATCCTCACTAGTAATTGCAAGTTGCAACGCGTTTACCGATACGCCGCTTTTTGAATAAACCGGTTTATTTCGATAAAGATAAACGTTCTTTAGAAAAGTTCGGAGCAAAACCGATATAAAACGGTATTAACCGGTACTATTTAACCGGTTCCGAGCCTTAGTCGGTGGTATCCGAGATTAACCTAGAAAGTACTTACATATAATTTTGAAAAAGTCAATTTTGGTAATCACCATGTTACGAGCCCGCATCCATACCATACCAGGCTATCACTGTCCCAGTGCAGGTCAAAGGCATCTTCTGATACAGAGAAGGTACGAGCATTAATCACCACGCTTGCTCAAGACGGGTTGGTGATTTCATACTTCTATTGACTATAAGTCCAGGTTTCCTTAACTTCCAAGCTTCTACAAAATACGCAATCATCTTCACCCACAATCTCTTCAATCCTACTTCTTGTTTTCGGGTGGTTAGTTACTAACTTGGTGTCAGAGTTTTAAAGCCACCCATGGGCCTCTAACTTGGCTTCACATACCGTCAAGAAATATCTCTTAGAAAGTTTCCTAGAGAAGTTTTCCTTCACCGTTTATGAAGCAAATTATACAATACGCACATGAATCCGAAAAGTCAGAGGTGCGTGCCTTGGATTCAAACTCAAGATCGACTTGGCAGGCTAACGGTCACACCACTAGCTATCACTGCTTCATCCTACTGCAACGCCTTAAGCCTCCTCCCATTGACCCCATTCTTCTTAACTTTAAGGTGATCTTGTCTTGGCCTTCATATTCTGAAAAAGTCACGCATACAATGAAAATAGAACTTTAGATGATTTTTTTTATATTTTTCTTCCATGTACAAGACAGTTATGTAATTGTAACATTTTCGCTCGATTAATTTTTTATTACAAAACATGTCTTTTTTTTAAGATTCTTTCAATAAAATCAAGATAAAATAAGTATTCACAGTAAGAAAACATAGTTTATTATCCAGCCACAAGATATTTTTTTCTCTAGATCAATTATTACAATAGCTATTAACGAAATAAGAATTGAGACTTACGCCATTTAGTTCCGTGCTCGAACACGAACAAAGAGCGCACCCGATATTCAACTTTATTACTGATGAGTTAGGGTTTAGCACATAGTGGAGTGGCGGGGTGCATGGGGGCGGAGCTTGCGTGGAAATTGTCATTAAAGTACCTGGTCTTAAGAGCATTTTCTTTCAATCTTACATATAATTATTCTACTATGCTACTATCGTTTCTATTTTTATTTTCAGAACCAGGCAGCCCAATGAATAGGCCTATCACCACCCCAATGAATCCTATGCCTATAGTAGGTCTTCAAAACATTGACCAGAAAAACCTGATTTGCCATCATTGTGGCGCCAGGGTTCACACGATCGTGCAGAAGGAGCCCGGCAAAATGACACATTTAATAGCTTGCCTTGTCTTCTTTATTTTGTAAGTAAATATGTACAGTAATACACGAACTGTAGTGCCATTCTCTAAACATTACATATTACCACAGATGAATACAGATGGTTCACTCCGCAAAATCATTTAAATAACAAACGACTCTTGCTGCGACATAATAAAGTGCAATTCAGGTCGTACAGCGCAAATTACAGTTATATACACCTAGAAGTTGCCTCTCTTTCTATTGCGTAACTCTTAGATTTTCCGACTACGTGACACTCACTGTATCGGCCCGACAAGTCGAGCCCGCCGCTAATTTGTAGCTTCATACCTAAAATGCGGAGTGAACTAGAACCAACAAGTGATGAGAGATGTCAACAGAACTGACGGGGTCCAATAGGGCCGATGCCTGCCGGGGCTGCGGTTTTGTCCGAAAGGGTTACCGTGGCCCCTGGCAATACAGGCAACTGAAGGAACACGGGTGGGTTTTAGTCAGTAAGAGTCTGAAACGCCCTCTCGCTCCGCCCAGAGCGGGAGAAGTTATTTGATAATTTCCCACCCAAAAAAAATAAACTATCTGTATTCATCTTTGGTATTACGTCGAAATTCAAACGGCTTTCGAGTTCGCTTTCGAATTGTGAGCAGTCACTTGAGTGAGGTTCCAAGTGAACTTACACAGAATAGCACTACGGATTTTATACTACAGGGTCAAATTAAATTAGGTAGCGAAACTAAACAGACGTGATAGGTACCGACATCTAAACATGATGAAGCAAAAAATATTTTATATTGATGATTTTTTTTTTGGGGTTATCAAATCCAACATTGTAGTAGTTGAAAAACTTGTTCTCCTGTACATTCCAACGGCAAATGTAAGTTAGTACACACAAAATTGAGAAATTTACCATATTATTTTAAGACCATAGACTTCTTATAGGTTTTTCCGTAATCTATGAGTAAAAAAACATTATTTGTATTTTTTTTTTCTAATTTTTTTGGCTCAGTAGTTTCAGAGACACGGGGGCGGAATGGAAAATTTTCATCAATTTTCTTAAATATCTTTAAAAGCATTTATTTTAAAATGAGGAAATAATATATTTGAGATCCACGCAATAAAGCCCTTTCATTTGATATGTCACACGGTACAATTAGCTTTTTTTTTTTCTATTTGCCCCCATATTCAAAATTCATTTATTTACGTTACTCGTCCGTGTTTGGGTCACAGAAATACATATGTGTACCAAATTTCAAATTAATCGTTCCATTAGATTCGGAGCAAATTGGCTGTGACAGACAGACAGACAGACAGACAGACAGACACACGAGTGATCCTATAATGCTTCCGTTTTTTCCTTTTGAGGTACGGTAACAATTTTTTTTTTTTAATGGGAAATTATCAAATAACTTCTCCCGCTCTGGGCGGAGCGGGAGGGCGTGTCAGACTCTTACTGACTAAAACCCACCCGTGTCCCTTCAGTCACCCTGTTGCCGGGGGCCACGATCTCCCTTTCGGTTTTCTTCGCAACCCTATAAATCAGTAGTTTTGTGTATACTTTACATACGTGTTGAATATTGATATCTAAACAAGATAAAACAATAACGATTTATCAAATCATAACTCAAGTAACAAAATAACCAGCGGTCTTTGACCCCAAAAAAATAATCAAATAATTTTTATTTTGTCGTGTACCATGGATTCAGTACACGATTCTGAACCCCACTACGTTGAAATTTTTTGTCAGTTATTTTTAAAAAATAATCAGCTTTTTCATGGTAAAGTGCAATAAATATGCGGTCAAAATGTATGGTACAGCAGATTTTTTTTTAATATAACCGACGGTAAATTTCAAAATTCAACGCAGGTTCAGAATCATGTACTCAAATTCAAATTCAAAATATTTTATTTCATATAAACCTTCAAGGGCACTTATGAAACGTCAGAAGCTAGGTGCACGGTTCCAATTGGTCGCTTCCTATGGAGAAGAGCCGGCAAGAAACTCCACGGTTAATCTTTTAAAAATAAATGGTTTCTACAATGTTTTCAAATTACAGTGTAATAGGTATAAGAGAACAGTGTAGGCCTATCAACAAGTACCAGGTATTAAGTAAAATAGAAAATGGTCCACAAGTCAGTCTACACCTTACTGAATCCATGGTAACAGTTTTCGCGTCGATGTGATGTCCCTGCCACCCCGTACATATCGATACCTATCATCATCACCATCGTCTGCGGAGTTTCGCTAGTTAATTTAATTTGACCCCGTATCGTTTCTTATTTTTTTTGCTGTCACTTATCTTTTCCTTTTTTGTTTCAGTGCACCGTTCGTGATAATAATATATTTAGCAGACTATTTTAAATACAAGAATCATTATTGTCCTTTTTGCTTTAAACTTATCGGTTATGAGACACCAATCGTGGGTCAAAAAGTTAATTATGTAACTTAAGACTGTACCACAGAATAATTATGTAGCAGTATTATTCGGCAGTGACCTTGAAATAATTACCCGCTCGGTACGTAAACCTTCCGCATCCGTGCGTAAGCCCATGTATGCACGGACGTAAAAATATCGCGGCGGGATTTTTAACTCTCAATTCGAAACGAAAAAATCACACTGTTGGATTTTCAACTCGCGGTGCTAAGCAGAGCGTTGAAAATCCAGTGTGCGAAAAAATCCCGCCGCCATATTTTTACGTCCGTGCGAACGTGGGCTAACTGCCGCGCACCCGATACTGTTGCGTACTGTTAAACACTGAGATTTCGAAGCGCGTCTTTTCGGCCGTTTTGTATGAAGATAGAATACTGTTACTTATTTATACTGTGACTGTTCTAAACACTTCTAAGAACCGGTTGCCACTGTATAAATTTCCTCTTTGGATAACTGCCGTTGTTTTCAGCTGTTTTTACCAGATTGTGAATAAATTGTAATGTCGTTATTGACAGAATATCATCACGCCTTGCTTCCGGGAACAGTAGGGCAGAGGTAAACCAGTACTCTAACTCCGTAATACACGATCAATCACAATCTGTTTCGATTTCAAACAAATTGCTAATCCATTGCTTCATAAGTTAGAAAAAAAATCTGCTCAACAACGTAAATAACGCAATGAATGTTGTTGAACTGTCAAAATGAAACAAATTAGGCACAATCGTTTACGAAAATAAGTTACGTAATTAGGGTACTGTAGTACACCCACATTTCGCCAGTTATGTTTAAGTCCCATGTAATAGGGGGCGAGGTTATAGCCATCAACCGGACACAAATACAGACTACGGGCTGCTACTGAGAAAATCCAAACAGAAAAACCCAATAACACATTGCCCCACCTGTCTATGTCCTTTTTAAAACACGTAAATTATCGCTGACACCAGTTAATTGTACCAAGGTATACAATTTTTAATACCCTGTCTGATTCGAAAAGGGCTCATAGGTACTGCAATAACATTACCTAAAAGTATTTATAAATAGGATAAAAAAACCATTAAAATTTAGCAAATTTTCAATAGGGAAATCAATAGGGGTATCTTCATTTTTTTTTTTTTGGGGGGTGGGAAATCATCAAATAACTTCTCCCGCTCTGGCCGGAGCGGGAGGGCGTGTCAGACTCTTACTGACTAAAACCCACCCGTGTTCCTTCGGTTGCCCTGTTGCCGGGGGCCACGATCTCCCTTTTGGTTTTCTTCGCAACCCCGGCAGGCATCGGCCCTAGTGGACCCCTTCAAATCTGCTGACATCTCTTTGAGGCGCGCGTGGAACACAACGCGCCGTCGACCCGGGCCTGGTCCTTATCGGACGGTGAGCCAAGGGGTATCTTCATAAGTTATGACTTGTACACACCCGCTAAACGACGGCCGACGCGCCATGTCATAACCCGACAAAAACCCCCATTGAAAAAAAAAAGTGACTTTTTTTTTTCTTTTTTCCTGAAAATTACCACATAAATAGACTCTCAGTACGATAACTAACATCACCCTCACGGAGCGGACAGGGTTTTTTTTTTCATGTTGTAATGTGAACATCGCCATTGGCCTTGGGAACCAGGTCTTACTGTAAATATCATAATTAGATTATCAATAAGAATAAATTATTGTACTTTTCATAATTTTAAATAAATATGACTAAATGCAAATAAGGATAAAAAAGACAGAAGAAGAAAAATTAATGTTATGTCAAATGCTATGTCCAATCCTTTCACAGTTTATTTTACCTCTGACAGCAAGCAAACAGCAACCTTATTTCAACGAGAATAAAGATCACTGTGATGCAAAATCAGATGAAACAACAGTGACAGGACTGTACTGAACAAGGCTCGGATACCGGTTAATTTTTTTAACACACAAAAAACTTTACATTTAGTTCCGAAAGTAGAAACAGTTTTTTTTAACCGTTTTTGGAGGAGTCTTTACATAGAGGTTTTTTCAGATTAAACGGTTTAGAGCAATATTAACCGGATTTTGTTTGGTTTTTATTCAGCGCGGCATCCTCACAAGTAGTCACAAGTTGCACCGACATGCCGCTCGTCGTATAAACCGGTTAATTTAGATTAAAATAAAGTTCTTAAAACGTTCACGTTCTTAAGAAAAGTTCGGAGTAGAACCCAAATAAGCCTATATTCACCGGTATTTTTTAAACCGGTTCCAAGCCTTGGTACTGAAGTCTCTAAAATAAGTCACAAAACAAAAATGAACACTTTTGCTAAAAGATAACGCTATTAGTAAAAAAAAGGAATAAAAATAGTAATAAGTTCCGCATAATCATTTTGTTTAGTGTCATACAAAATATTATTATTCCATTTAGTATTAGCATAAGCATAATCAGCTTTTAGTATTCCCACTGCTGGGCCACAGGCCTCCTCTCAATAAGAGCGAGTGGGTCGTAATCCACCACGCGGGCCTAGTGCGGTTGGTAGATGTCACATGTCTTTGAATTTTCGGTTCTACAACATGTAGGTTTCCTCAAAATGTATTCCTTCACCGTGTTAAGAGCAGTGGTGATGAAATAATTTACACAAAGTAAAGCGCCTGTCTGGGTTCGAACCTACCGTTTCCACTGGGCCACCACTGCTCATTTATTTTATTAGAACAGTTAAATTTATGTTTACGCGAAATAAAGTTGTTTGTCTATCCTTTAATTATAAATACTGATGTCCCTACCACCCGGTGGGACATCGACGCGAAATCCATGGTAACAGTTTTCGCGTCGATGTCCCTGACACCCTGTATGTAAATTTAATTCTCGACTTAAGGCAAATGGGGAATTATTATGTAGACAGAAACCATCAAATTAAGGCTGGAGCAGAGCGAGGCAGCGGACCGGAGAAATGTGCCAATATTAATCAATAGGAGCGGAGCACTGAAGCGGAGTTTAGATTCTATTGGTGAATTTTGGCACATTTCTCCGCTCCGCTGCCTCGCTCCGCTCTAGTGGACAGGCAGCCTAAGGCCCGTATTACAGAATCTCACTCAAGACTAAAGTCTTACTTAAAACTAGTTACAATCAATCAAAAGGCTTTAAAAAAAAAAACAGTGGCACTCCGGGAGTGCCGACAGAAGTGAAAACTTGAAAAAAAATCGGCACCGTGGTAATCAACGCGTCGATGTCTTTTACTCCACGCACCGCGGTAATCAACGCATTCATGTTTTTTTAATGGTCAAAAGCTGGTGTCATCACAGTGTCGCGAAATCAATGCTTTAGTCCCATCTCAAAAATGCCCAACGCGCCTAAAGAAGTTTTCACTTCCACAAGTTTGAAGTAATGTATGAGTTTTGAGTGAGGTTCTGTAATACGGTCTTAAGTCTCGTCTTTAACCAATTTAAAAATAATTTGTATATTTTATCATGTTTGTGATGTTTATGTACATAATAAATGTATTATAAAATATATATTTTAGAGGTTATCGATTTGTTTTATTAACAGACAGTACCCGTGCGACCGAGCTCTGCTCTGGTGAAAATAGAGAATGCCCATTTAAATAGTATAGGATATTTCATACTAATCCCATGTATAGTACATACAATTCCATGCTGCCATATCAATATTCTAATGTCATTATTCATTCACTTGTTCTAAAGTTATATTGCAACTTTAATCGAAATCATTAGAGCCGTTTTCGAGAATGTGAGTACAAATATAAATATATATATACATATATACAAATATTGCTCGTTTAATAGTATAGGATTTGCACGAACAGAGGCATAGCGTTGTTACCTACGCTTTGGAATGGGCAACTAGCTTCATATATCTGACTGACCAACTCCTTGGCAATTCAAAAGTGCCTGTAAATGGTTTAATTTAAATAAATGCTTTGTGTGCGAGGCAAAGGTGAAATGTCTCATGTGCAATTACACCGGCACCCATACCCTTCAAATTGGAGCACAGCTACAATGCTTTCAGAGTAAGTATTTTCCAGAGAGAACGGAATCGCCGAGCTGGCAGCGTCTACAGCCGGCAGTCCATTCCGGCGTTTTTTTTTTTTCAACTGTGAACCTCTTGGCCTGCATCTCACCTGATGGTAAGTAATGATCAGGCCGAAGGTGGAAGCGAGCTTCACCCAGAATCCTCAACCACCGAGGAACTGGCTATCAGAACAGTGCTACAGAAATACGAAACGTTTTGAAAGCGGTTGCCATTCGTCGTCAAGCGATCGTCGCATGAATACGCGATCGGTTGCGTGCATATGTCACTTTTTGTTCGAAAAACAGGAAAGCGCCATCTGTCGGCGCAACCACGCGTTCAGGTTCACCGAACAAAAAATTCGAACGGTCGTGATCGCACGGCGATCGGTTTTTAATGGGACGCGGGTAAGTAAGCCCTTAGATCACGTCTATTTCCAAATAAGAGAACATTAAGGTGCACTAGAGCATTTTGTCGAGGCTGTCCATGAAATGTAACGTTCCTGCGAATGCTCGACACTGCGATCGACCTAAATCGTAATGCACGCGGCGGCCAGGGAGCATTTATCTGTAACATTTAGCCGACGTCCGCACTTTTTTCGTGCACTTGATTTTCAACGCTCTGCTTGGCGTCGAGAGTTGAAAGTCCAACAGTGTGTTTTTTCAACGCGCTGGGACGAGAGTGCGTCCCAGCGCGTTGGATTGTCAACGCTCGGTTTAACACCGAGAGTTGAAAATCCAGTGCGCGATAAAATCCCGCCGCGATTTTATTACGTCCGTACAAACGTCGGCTTAGTTTCTACCTTGCGTTCATTGTAACGACCTGCCCTCGGCCCGCGCACCTCACTCCGCGTCGCTCGCGATCCTGCCTTTGCTCGATAAAATGTTACACCACTACGCTCGTTGGTTTTTTAAATCAGGTTGTAACAAAACATCGAGCGTCGTGTTCGAAGTGCGGTGCGATAAAATTTTAAAACGCCGAGTGCTCAATGTTCTGTTACAAGTAAATGCTCTAGTCCAACGGTCGGACTGGCGGACCGCGGTCCATATCCGGACCGCGAAAGGTCGGAACTTGGACTGCCAGATATTGTTAAATAACTGATCATCTTTACAAAATAGAATTTTGGAATAACAAATAGCGTTCGAGATTAACCGACCCCAGCTTGAAGACACTCTTCGCATTAGCTATTCCCCGCGTGAACCAAACTATAAAAAACAGTCCTTTTGTGTTTTATAATAATTATTTGTACATAAATTATTCAAAATAAAAAATGTCAAAGAAAGTAACATGAGTATTTTTTTCCGGACCTCGATAAATAATTTCAACAGTCAGTCACCTTAACAAATACACAAGTTTCATAAAAAAAATATTTACTTACCTATTTAATTTGATGGGCCCACCAGTTTTTCTAACTTTTAAAGCTTGCTCCCAAAACTTCACAGCTTCGGGCAGTATCGTATTCTGAAAGAAAAACATATCTTTTGTTACAAATTATTAACTACATGTTTTTCTTTTGTGCTCTTTATACCCTGAAGGGGTCATGAATTTTACTATCCACAGTATCTACTATACATTGTAATTCATGTGGACGTAAAAATATCACAGCGGGATTTTTTTGCACACTAGAGTAGAAAATCCAACTGTGTTTTTTCGACGCGCTAGGATGCACTGTTGAATTCTCAACGTTCGGCTTAAGGCTGCCTGTCCATTGAAGCGGAGTCAGGCAGCGGAGCGGAGAAATGTGCCAATATTGACCAATAGGAACGGAGTTTAGATTCTATTGGTTAATATTGACATTTCTTTTTGTTGCGACACGCGACGCGACACAAAGACACCGCTCGTCGCGCGACGCAACGTACCTTTATGTCGCACCTGTTTGTAGGAGCCTTAAGACACACTATAAGCGCGGAAATTACGCGACTGAAATTCGGTTGCGCAACGTTGTGTGAATTCAGTATCTCGAGCGCTCTCGTGGTTTCGTGTTGTCTAAAAAAATGGATCATTTATTTTACAATAATAGCAATTGCAGAGGCTTTAGAAGAGGACAAATACAAGAAAGAATTTTGGGTGCACCCATTGAATTCTACAGACTACAACAAGATAGCCAGTTTCAACGTTCGAACCAAACCAATCTTCCGTCGCGTATATTGCTATATAGAATACGTTGCCGCCGAACTTACGCCCGACAGAAGTTCGGTTGTACGCCAAAACGTGACGGAATTTCGGCTAGTAATTGGGATAGCATTGCATGTGCAATCACGCCGATATTCGGTCGCGTATCTTCGGCATAGTGTACTTAGGCAGTTATTCTTAAATTAAAATACTCACATTTATCATGTCAAACTTCTCTGGTTCTAACCTGTAAAACAAAAAAAAAATGCTTTATATATTTATTTAAGGATATGTATTTTTTTTCACGTTATACGTGTAAGTATCCTTACGTACATATTATAAAACCCCCCCGCCGCGTCTGTCTGTCTGAACACGATAAACTCAAAAACTACTGAACCGATTTTCAAACGGTTTTCACCAATGGACGGAGTGATTCATGCGGAAGGTTTAAGATTCATTATGGTTTAGTGTAAATTGGCTGGAATTTGACGATTATTGTTGAAGATGTCGGAAAAAATCATGACGATTGAGAACTTTATTGGCGTGCGCCGCGGAAATCGTAAAAGTTACATAAAATGTATGTTCTACAGTATTGTTCATCTTAAAAAGTTCAACAAAAAAGTCGGCGATGGCATATATCTAAGGATGACCCACAATAACCATTTTTATCTTTCAGAATTTGATAAAAATTTCATTGTTATTTCCGAAGCTATTTTGACCGGTATTAATCCTTATTCAATTAACTTTGTTACTTAAATTGAGCATTTAATTTAGATTAAAATATGCCTTGACATCATTTCATTTAAATTAATGGTTTAAAAGATATCAAAGATTCAAAATTACGCGTAACTTATCATTTTGGTTGACGGCAACGCGGGCGCAGCGGTAGGAGTCAATGACCTTTTCCTCGGCTATTAGGTATGAAATCCCGGTAGTATATTTTAGTTCCCGTGGGATATTTTCCGACATCCACGCGGGCGAAGCCGCGAGCAAAAGCTAGTATTTAATAGTTTAGTTATAAGACTTTGAATATTCATATTTTCTCTTCTTGTTCTCACACACTATTGTCAACATTTATTTTTCATTTCTCCTTTCGCAGGTCTGCTGGAAGAAATTTCTTAAGAAATAAGCAGTACCTTTGCACTCAAATTATAATTACGTTGTATCTATATTTATTTTACTGTGTACATATAAAATAAAATAAAAAGTGTCATGGGGTAATCTACTCTACCCTTATCAATAAGACTTCCATTCTAACCGGATATAAAATTTAAAAAATAAAATAAAATTCAAAATATTTTATTTCACATAAACATACAAGGGCACTTATGAAATGTCAGAAGCTAGGTGCACGGTTCCAATCGGTCGCTTCCTATGGAGAAGAGCCGGCAAGAAACTCCACGATTACTCTTTAAAAAAAAACAGTGGCACTCCGGGAGTGCCGACAGAAGTGAAAACTTGAAAAAAAATCGACACCGCGGTAATCAACGCGTTGATGTCTTTTTAACCGTCTTACGAATTTTCGATCAGGTCACGTGTCCTGACGCGAGTTTAACATTTTTTTACCCATTACAAAAAAAGTGCACAACGCCGCTAAAGAAGTTTTCACTTCAATAAATGGTTTCTACAATGTTTTAAAATTACAGTGTTAATAGATATGAGAGAACAGTGATACCGGTATTTTACATGGAGCGACTAACTATCTGACCTCCACAACGCAGTTACTGGGTAACACAATACCCCTTGGTAAGACTGGTTGTCAGACTTTTGGGCTTCTGACTACCCTTAACGACTGTCAAAGATATACGAATGACAGCTGGGATCAACGGCTTAACGTGCTTTCTGAAGCACGGAGGGATCTATCTCTTGCGGGGCAGCTAAGCTCGGCTGCTTATGGTGTTAGAAAGATAAGACAGTTAACAGATAGCATTATGTCGTATGGCATTTTACTGTGGGGTCGGGCTGCTGACATTGAATCCATCTTTATTTTGCAAAAGAGAGCTGTCAGAGCCATTTATAATTTACGTCGCCGCGAATCTCTCATGAAACTATTTTAAAGGATTAATATTATAACGGTACCTTGCCAATTCATTTATGAAAATATTATGTATATAAGAAAAAATCCACATCTTTTTAATAAAATAAGTGAAAGACATAATTCTAATATTAGAAATAAAGATAAAACCATCTTTCAGATTATCTAAAGTAGATACACCTTTTATGGGGTACTGTGTTAAATGTTACAACAAAATACCTTGTGACATACTACAATTAAATGAAAGAAAATTTAAAACTCATATTAAAAGTACACTTTGTAAACAAGCATATTACAAATTAGAGGATTATATCCAAGATAAGAGTGCTTGGAAATATGCTGGTCCTGCTCCATAGGACAATTTAGAATCATGACAAAATCAAACTGGTTGCTAATTAAATTGAATTTTTTAGTTTTATTTTTTTATTCATATCTTTGATTTTACATTCTGTGATTACTTCCTCACACACTGACTTATTAACTATAAAATTTTAAGCAAATCATCTACTTTTACATTGTTTTTGTAAATATGTGAGCACCATGTATCTATCACATAATTAAATTATCTATCGTTGCTTCATTTTTAATTAATTTTACCTATAGTGGTATAGTAATTTTATTTTAGGTGCATCGTCTTCACATATAATTATTTAACTAATGTAGGTACCTACACAAACTATTGTAAAACATTTTAAAAGAGTAACGGAGTTTCTTACCCATTCTTCTCCATACGAAAACTACCTTTTGGAAGGGGCGACTAGAATCAATTCTATTATTTTGTAAATTTTGACGTTCAAGGGCCTATTTGAAATAAATGATTTGACTTTGACTTTGAAAAATAAATGACTACGAATCAATTCACTAATTTGAACTAAGCGTGAAATTAATGATTAACTTCAAGTGCTATTAATCTAAATTCAATTTAGATTTAAATTTAATATTATTAAAGCTAACAAGTTTCCAATAATTATTATTGATTTACACAGACGTAAACTCTGCCCTCCGTTAACCTATGTTACAAACGAAGATAAACACTAACTAATACTATGATGTCTTGAAGTTTGTCAACGATTCTGAGAAACAGGACTTTTAGAACTGACGATGTGAACAGATCTGACGATGCTGCTGCTGAGACAGGCCTCCTCTCTATGAGAGTGGGCTGTTATCCACCACGCGGGCCCAGTGCGGGTTGGTAGATGTCACGTCTTCGAGTTTTTGGTTCTAGGACATGCCGCGTTTTCTCACGTTGTGTTCCTTCACCGTTTTGAACTAACGATGCGACTTTGAACAATATGTGACCTTTTAGAACATCTGCCTTGCAATTTAAAAAAAATAGGAAAATCGTCTACTTTTACAATTTTTGTAAATATGTGAGCACCATATTATCTGTCGTTGCTTTATTTTTAATTATTTTTACCTATTGTGGTATAGTAATTTTATTCTAGGTGCATCGTCTTCACATATAATTATTTAACTAATGTACGTACTTATACAAACTACTGTAACACATTTTAACACGTTCGCGCGCGCTGCTCACTTTTTCGAAACTTCTGATGGAGCACTGTTTTCTCCCATACATTTATTTTGACGTTTATAAACGTTCTTTAGTACCTCTATTTATTTGAGTAATCAACTATGATTAGAACGACATTATACGTCGACGTATGGTGACGTTGCGCAACATTTAATCATTTTTCAGCCTTTTTTAATTAAACACAACGTCACGATACGTCGACGTGCAGTTACGTTCTGCCACATTTTATCCTTAAAAACGTATTAAATTATACAAAACGTATCCGTACGTCGACGTACATATACGTTCTGTAACATTATATATTTCCTAATCTATTATACTACACGCAACGTCTTACTACGTCGACGTATGGAGACGTTGTGCCACATTTAATCTTTCGAAACCTGTTATATTACTCGCAACGTATCATTACGTTGACGTATTAACACGTTGTGCTGCATTTTATCTTTCGTTACCTATCATATTACACGCAACGTCTGATTACGTCAACGTATGAATACGTTGTACCCCTTAACGTCTTTTTTAACTATTATCTCTTGCGCAACTTCTGATTACGTCGACGTAAAGAAACGTCCCGCTTCATTTTATCTTACCTTACTTGATATGTTATTCGCAACGTGTCATTACGTCGATGCATGGATACTTTTTGCTTCATTTTGTCTCATCTAATCTATAATATTACACGCAACGTTGACTGTAATACATTAAAACAAACACTGTCTTACGTAGGTATGTATTTATTATTATTGAAATAAAGAAAGAGATAAATAAATACAAAGCAACTGCTCTTTTGTATTTACTTATAACTAGTTTTTTGAAAGTAATATCACAATTTTTTTAATATTAATCATATTAATATTGTTTAAAACATGAAATAAAGTGTTCTTTTTTGACAAAATCAACATAAATAAAAAAAAAACCTTTCTGAAACTAACACAACAAATAAAACAAAAAACTTCTATGCAAACCAGGAAAAAAATCAGTCTTGTGATGCAATTTAACTCAAGGTCACCTGCATTTATTTATTATTATTTACTATTACTTATTATCAATAGTAAATATAACTAGCCTTAAGATAATGACTTTAGCTTTGACTTAGTTTTTACTTTGGGTTTCCCTGTAAAATATAGAGATCGTAATAATCAGTCTTCTGATTTGAACATCTGTGCTGGGTTATACCTCAGCTCTTTTTGCATCTTTCAAACCTGGTTATGCCATTCTTCGAAGCACAAAGCACACAGGGGTGGCTTTTCTTCACATCCTTTGCACCTCAGTCCCGTTTCTCGCCTTATTTTATTTTTAGTACACATTCTGCACTTCATATAATTTGATGTTTTTTTGGAGCCTTCACGAACTGGTATTTTTTCTGGCCAATGACCACCGTTTCCCTGTGAATTTGTGATTGGAGGAAGAATGAACTCCCTTCTTTCTTGTTGTCTATTATCATTTTTATTTAATTGAGACATGACCTGTTCAATTTTCGTCGTTTTTGGTATATTGATAAGATTTCTTATCAATTCTTCGCGGTAACTCAGAAAATCACATTTATCTTGGCAATATTTTCTGTAAAGGTAGAAGCTGTTCCAAACTGTTAAATCCAGTAAGTGAAAGAACACTTTTTTGTACCATTTAATGGTTTTTCTTGGCGAAGAATAATAAGAAACCATCTGATCCGCTCGGTCTATACCGGACATATGCATGTTGTATAGCGATACTTCTTCTGGTTTCGTGCTGGTTTTACCATAACGGTTTGAGACTGTTACAAGTTTGGGATGGCTTGCAGTATTTATCATAAGTACAGGCCGTTTGTCTACCCATTTGGAGACATAAACTTTGTTTTTGCGAACCCATACATGTTGATTTTTTTTCAGTTTTTTTTTAATCAATTCCTTGGGGTTGCTTTTACGGTTAGCACGTAATGTTCCAGTTGTGTGGGTTTTTAAGTTGAGAAGTTTTTGTGAAAGCTCCACGGAATTGTAGTAGTTGTCCATAAACAGCCAATGTCCTTTTAATAAATATGGTTGCATTAGCGTCATTACTATCTTTTCAGTCTTTTTTCCTCTTATTGTTTCGCTATCTGTGTCTTTGCCAGTGTACATGGTAATATTTAACATATATCCATCGTCAGACGTCAGTTCGTAAAATTTGATGCCATATTTGGCTTTTTTGTTTTTAATGTATTGTCTGAAAATTACTCGTCCCCTGAACAGCAACAATGATTCGTCTAAACTAAGTTCTCTGTTAGGTTTGTAACATTCCTGGAAATGTCTCGATAAAGTGTTAATAAATTGGGTAATCTTTTCTTTGCCTTTTGAATTGAGTTCGGCTACATACACACATTTTAATAGTTGCTCAAATCGTCGGCCTGACATCGAATATTGAAATATAGGATGATAATACAAAGGATCACTACGCGTGAAAAGTTTTCGTTTTTGCGGAACGTTAACCTGTCCCATCAAAAGACATAATCCAAGAAATTTGAGCATTTCTTGCCGATTCGTATCTCTGAAATTATAGTTGTTCTTTCTAGTTGGTCTTCTTTTTGAACATAGTGCTTGCCCATAAGCATTCGTTTTCTCAACTATGTAGTCTATAATGTTTGGCGGTAATAACTTACCAAATACTTGTTCCACTGATGAATTGGGGCCAATTTCAAATTGAACTCCTGCAGAAACCTCATCAAATTCAAAAAACGGAATTTCTGCTATTGTTTCTTCCCATGCTGATTCCTGTAGGGGCGAGGCTTCTACGGATGGATCCCCTTCAGGGCTCGCAGGATCTGATATCAGAGGCGGCGCCTCGCGATGTGGGCTGCTTTCGGGGCTCGCAGAGACTACTATCTGAGGCGAGGGTGACACCCCACGATGTAGGTTGCCTTCGGGGCTCGCAGGTACTAGTATCCGTGGCGAGGGCGGCACCTCGCTATGTGGGCTACCTACAAGGTCTTCGTAGTCTCGAGTCTGAGGCGAGAACGGAATCCCGCAATATGAGTTGTCTTCGGGGTCCTTAGGGTCTATATTCTGAGGCGATGATGGTGCTCCGCAGTGTAAATTGCCTTCGGGATCTTCAGGGTCTGGTTTCTGAGGCGAGGGCGGCACTATGCAATATGGGTTACCTTCAGGGTCAGGATTCTGAGACGAGGGCGGCACCACGCGATATGGGTTGCATTCAGGGTCCTCGGGGTCTGGAGTCTGAAGCGAAGGCGGCATCACGCGATATGGGTTACCTTCAGGGTCCTCGGGGTCTGGATTCTGAGGCGAGGGAGGTACCTCGCGATGTGGGTTGCCTTCTGGATCCTCAAGGTCTGGATTTGGAGGCGAGGTCGGCGCCTCTCCACGTGGGACACCTTCAGGGGCCGCAAGATTCTCCGGCATCATAGACAAGAGTGGCGCTCCACGATGTTGGCTGCCTTCGCAGCTATCAGAGTTCATCTTGGGTGGTAAGGAGGGTGTGAGCAATGAAGAAAAGCTTGAAACGTCACCAATATTATTTATAAGGGTAGATGAATTAATAGAGATAGTGTCAGCATCTTCATCGTCGGTAACTTTCCTTTTTTTGTGTTGACTCTTAGCACTCGTGGAACTATTGCGCTTTCGCTTATTTTTATGGGTATCAAAAATACTTTCATCACTACTTATATTACTTTCTTCTTGTTCTTCGCTATAGTTTTCATTTTCCGAGTAATTAGACCTAGTTTCATCGCTACTATAGTGCTCAGAGCTCCAATCATGTTGGTCCTTTTGGTCACCCGCTGGATCATAATCAACATCGGAAACTGAACCATCAGTAGCATAGGGGTCCGGCGAAGTACCACCAGAGGAAGTTGGCTCAAATATTTTCATTTTTGAGTGGTTTCGTGCTCTTTTTTCCATCTACAACAAATAAATGAAATTAAGTAAGTGTAATTATCAGTATACATATTATTAAAGCAGCCTTAAATACCTATATATTTGGCATAAAATAGCATTGTTATAAAATCTAGATACACATACGAAATATTATTTCGATCGGACAACAGGACGTAGGTCAAATGTAATTTACTAAATTTATTTGATTACACACAGACAAACTGTCTTAGCGACACTGAAATAGTTAAACTTAAATAAAAGCTAATAAAATTAATATTACTAGTCAAAAAACGTGTAAGTCTTATATAAACAACGTTCAGTACTTACTGTTATGCCCGAAGAACATGGTTCTGATGGATCCTTGCTTGTTTTGTCACCTTTTTTATTAGTTTTCTTTCTTCTCACTCGCTTTGTTTTGTTCATCTAAAACAATGGAATTTCTATAATAAGAACTAAAATAAAACTACTCAGGTTGCTCAAATATGAAAATAATTATTGTATTCTATATAATACACACTATTATTTAAATCCAGTACAAAATATGTGATAACTTACGATTTAAAAGTTTCGTAACTCGGGAGCTTACTTCACTGTACACGTGCGTCGCGTAACGGTGCACAGCCCGACTGACAGTATGGCGGCGCATACTCCAGTTGACGTCTATGCACGTTCTGCGTTTGTAAGTAGGTGTCTTTGTATGTGTGAGAAGCACCCACAAAACGCTTAAAATGACGATGCTGTGTGACACTACGAAATCAAAATTTTGATATGTTGTGGCACTGTGACGTCACTATAGGAGCATTATATGAGAAACGGACGTTTCCTTACGTTCCGGGTGATAGAGAAACATAAAATTTGACGTATCGATACGTTGTGCGACATCGTATCTCGATTTTTTTACGTATCCATACGTTCTGCACGCGAATGTGTTAAAAGAGTAACGGTGGAGTCTCTTGCCCATTCTTCTCCATACGAAAACTACCTTTTGGAAGGGGCGACTAGAATCAATTATATTATTTTGTAAATTTTGACGTACAAAAGTGCCATACATGGGCCTATTTGAAATAAATGATTTGACTTTGACTTTGCATCTTGGGGTCAGCGTCCAATCTAACCGGGTGCAGCTGAATATTAGTGTTGTACACAGAGCGATTGCCTATCTGACCTCCACAACCCAGTTACTGGGTAACACGGTACCCCTTGGTAAGACTGCTGGTCAGATTTTCGGGCTTCTGAATACCAATAATGACCGTTGAACATGATTATCGAAACACAGAGGAGCAAATTGTGGTATTTCAGTTCACATTATTTTAACAACTGCCTTGATAGCGTCGTTGGTACAGTGGTCACATGCGCTAGCTGAGCAAGAAGTTCTGGGTTCGTTTCCCGGGTAGGGTAAAATTTTATTAGGTTCTTGCATCTGGAATTTCTTATTAGAAGCCCGGAGTCTGGATTTGTGCCTGGTTGATGGGAATAGGGTCGCCGCCTAATACATGGAACTTAAACATAGCTGGCGGAATGTGGGTGTACATCTGCCTAACCCGTGAAATACAGGCGTGATGTTATGTTATAAATATATTTGTATAGCAGTGATAGCCTAGTGGTGTGACCGTCGGACTGCCAATTCATAGGTCTCGAATTCGAACCCGGTACGTACCTCTGACTTTTCGGATTCATGTGCGTATTGTATAATTATTAAGTACATGCTTCAAAAACGGTGAAGGAAAACATCGTGAGGAAACTGGCATGCCTGAGAGATATTTCTTGACGTCATGTGAAGCCCAGTCAGAGGCCCATGGGCGGCTTTAAAACTCTGACACCAGGTTAGTCACAAACCACACGAATGTTATGAATACAAAATCTTATCTGAAATCGCATCGCTATCGTATCGTCAGATATAAAACCACATCGGTTACCGCGAGGTTTCCATCTTCCCAGAACTTAGTTTACTTCAATGATAACGTTGATATAACTTCGAACCAATAAGATAAACTACTAGATTGTGTTAATAATAGAAATAACTCATAGGCTAGTTATTAAAGTGAAAACTTCTTTAGGCGCGTTGGGCATTTTTGAGATGGGAAAAAAGCATTGAACTCCCGACCAGTTACCGACACCGTGGAGTAAAAGACATCAACGCGTTGATTACCGCGGTGCGTGGAGTAAAAGACATCAACGCGTTGATTACCGCAGTGCCAATTTTTTTTTTAAGTTTTCACTTCTGTCGGCACTCCCGGAGCGACATATTTTTATTTTATAAATATATATTATAGTAATAGAGTTCCGTTTGGCACCCTTCAGATATGGTGTATGGATGGAACCATAAACAGGGAGTACCAATTGCTTCAATGTTAGTTTTAATTACTTTAGAAAAAAAAAATGTTTTCTTTCGAGACAAAATTGCATCAATATTCGTTATAACGTTGGCAACCCGTTAAGGGGATGTAGGAGAGGTCATTTACAAATTAATGTATTACCGAGAACACCAGGTTAGACACTAACCACACGAAAAAAAGAAGCAGCAATCTGTTTGAAAACGATTCAGATGGTATACTGTACGTTGTTTCAAAGCTTTCATTTTCTTAGAATTTCGTTTCACATAATTTTTGTCTCATATTATCATTTCATAGAATACTCAAAATACTTACTTTCAATAAATTTAAATCATTAATTTTTGTTACAAATAAAATTTAATGTTTCGATATTCATATCATATAATAATAAATTTTGATTGATCGTGTATTACGCAATTAGGGTACACGTTTTGCTTGTCTGTTCAGACGCCCTCTACCCCCGCAAAATGACTAGACAGACTCAAAGAAATTCAGGTTAAATTAATATGACTTAGTTACCTAAATTGACATTGACATTTATCTAATTCTGTCTGACATTTTGTTGTTGTTGCTATACGTTTATTGAACAGGGACCGAAACCGGTATAATCAATACGGGTATTTTTTCGGTAACAACATTTATAACGAAGTAAGAAGTGATGGAAGTTTTTGGGGACGTTCTTAAGGTACCATTCCGTATTCGTCCGCAAGAGGCAACTGTAGGCGACATGTCGCCGCGACACGACTGGTTTCCATTAATTTCTATGAAATACCTTCCGTAGCTAGCGAGACGTCGTTGGCAGCTATGGGCGAGTGACAGGCGACACGTGCAGCTCGACCGCAGACGCTCGAGCGATAGTGACGTTTTCCTATCTTCTATCTACCGACTGGAATACGGGCAGTTGCCGATTTTGGGTGGGAATTTATGAAATAACTTCTTCCGCTCTGGGCGGAGCGGGAGGACGTGTCAGACTCTTACGGACTAAAACCCACCCGTGTTCCTTCAGTTGCCATGTTGCCGGGGGCCACGATCTCCCTTTCGGACTTTTTCGCAACCCCGGGGGCAGTTGCCGCCTGCGGTCGGGTTCGGAATCATGACTGTAGCGACATGTCGCCGCGACGTGTTGCCGCGACATGACGCCGCGACACATCGCCTGCAGTTGCCTCCTGCGGTCGGGTACGGAATGGTACCTTTACGTAATTTTGACGTTCGAAAAGTGCAGATTCTCAGCCTCTACTTTCAATAAATGACTTTTGAATTTAATATTTTTTACAGGTATTTTTAAAGGTTCCCTTAAATTCAATACTACCAGTATTAATACCGGTTACCGAAATAAAAATTACCTTTATAGTCGCGTGCCGTCGGCATTAGTCAAAGGGCGCGCATCGCCTGTGTGTGTGTGTGTAACCGGTATTAAAACGGTAACCTAATAGAGGTAACATGTTTCTTCTTCTTGGTTACCCAGATAGCGGTAACTTTAGTCGTAGAAGTAACCAAAATTCTTCGATACTTGTACCGTAATTTATAAAGGTTTTCGGTTCCTGTATTAGAATATTAGCTTTTCCCCGTGACTTTGTCTGCGTGAAATGGCGGCCGCCTTCGGCCCCACCGCGTCGCATCGTATCGCATCGTCCGCCCACGCTATTACTACGTTTTCGCTTAGCGTTCTTTCTAACTTTTTTATCAAAAACGAGGAGGTTCTATGTTCGTAGCATTATGTTTTTTGAAGTGAAAACTTCTTTAGGCGCGTTGGGCATTTTTGAGTTGGGTAAAAACAATTGAACTCGCGTCACCGTTACTGACACCTAATTAAAAGTATTTCCTGCACAATAAAATTGTAAATTGTATATTACGTTACGGATCAATGTTCTATACAGATATTTTTAGTTTAAAGGTTTCGGAAGTTTTTTTTTTGTAAACGCTATTGTACTCTTTATTTAGATAAGGTTACGGACCAATGGTCTTCTATACAAGTATTTTTCTTCCACTAAGGCAATCTTGTTCAAGTTTTCACTTCTGTCGGCACCCCCGGAGTGCCACTATTATTTTTTTTTATCGTAAAAAAATGCAAAAATAGTAGTATTAAAAATAAAAACGACGTAATTATTTTAATTTCCATTTTTTAAGTTGTTTTAGTGTGATGTTAAATAGCCTAGTACCTTCCTCAAGAAGTGGGCTATCAAATGCATTTTTTTTTTAATACGACTGGTATGTAGCCAGAGATTAGCGCGTTCAAACAAAACAACTCTTCAGCTTTACTAAATCCGTATAGATATTTATAATAGAAGAATAGACAAAAAAAAAATCAAAGCACTTTTTATTTTTAACCGAATTCAAAAAAAGAACGAATGAATATAAAAATTAAGAATGGTTATGCATTCAGCGGTAAATTAAACGACTCGTTTTCAATAGTAATGGAACCGTGACATTTCAATAAAATGTATTCTAAATAGGTACGTATTACATAGAATACAAATTAAATGAAGTCTAATTCTGTTGAATATAAATCAGCTTAGTCTAGACTTAGAAAAAATTGATAACTGATGGGTGTGTGCTTTGGATTTCAATGGAAATAGTACATTATTGCAAAGTCCGTGAAATAGGCAATTGCAGGTCGAGTATGAGTTTGAAGGCTGAGCCGTAGTAGGCGAGGACTTCACTAATACGAGACAGACAATTGCCATTTCCGCCCAGGCATATACAGTGCTTTTCTCAAAAGAATGTAGGGAAATATAACATTATTTTTCAGCTTTACCGCCAATTTTCTATTTATCATCTGTGCCGAAAGGCAAACGCATTTATGGCTATACAGCCACGTGAACGCAATTGGTACTAAGCAAAGAGACTTACTTTGGTATGCCAAGAATGATAAAAGAGATCCAATCTACTCTTTGTATTTAAATACCAAAATACTCTTTGTATTTAATAACCCCAGCAGACCGTTTCATACAACATTGCTGGAGCGTTGTAATGTTCCAAATTCAAAAAACGCTCCTGCAATGGATTTGATTTTCTTTGACCGTAAATTCGATACTTGGCGTGTTCTTTTTTCGAAAATAATGACAATATTTCCATGCATGTTTGAGATAATGGCTTATTAGCCGCCATGACACTGCGCCAAAATTGTTCTTTTGAGAAGGTTCTCAATTCGACCGTATGATTTTTTTTGTATGTTTGTTACGCGATTACTCCGCCAATTATGAATTGATTTTCATGATTAATTTTTTGTTTGGTAGGTCATACTTCAGAGGTGGTCCCATATTAATTATATTAACTTTGTTTGGGTACTTTTTGAGTTAGCTTCCATAATACGTATTTTCCCCCACTTGATTTGACTGTCTCGTTGGTCTAGTGGTCGCAAAGCGGTACTGCTGAGTATGAGGTCCTGGGTTCGATTCCCGGGTCGGGCAAAGTGATATTGGGTTTTTCCATCTGGAATTCCTCAGTAGCAGCCCGGAGTTTGGATTTGTACCCGGTTGATGGCAATAGGCTCGCCCCCTATTACATGGGACTTAAACATAACTGGCGAAATGTGGGTGTACTATTAGGTACACCTCTGCCTAACCCTGCGGGGATTACAGGCGTGATGTTATGTTTTCCCAGTTAGTCTATGTGGACGATGTTATAATAAGTTCCTGTCACTGTTATTTACATAGCAGATGATGGTATTCGAATTTGTGAAACACAAACTAAAAGTGAAAAGTAAAAAGATTACACAAAAAAAAAACCAACCGGTGTCTTTGGTTTTGGATTTTCGTTTTTTGCCACCGACTTCCGAAATTGAAGTAATTTATCACTTTTTTGTGTTTTTCGGGTTCCGTACTTCAAAAGGTAAAAAAATGAACCCTTATAAGATCACTCTCTTGTCCGTCTGTCCGTGTGTCACCACCGATTGTCTGAGGAACGGGCGGACCTAGCAAGTTGAAATTTATACCAGATACTGAGGTCTACAGTCCCTATTAGGTGTATAAAAATCAAGATCCTGAATCAACACGATAAAAAGATATAGGGAAATTTAGATTTTCGCGAAAACTTGTAAGTACCAAAATTTACTTTAATTTTCAATTTCTAATTTTATTTTTTTTTATTTTTCTATTATTTTATTTCGGCATTTTCCCTTTACTTGTGGTGTAAGACCTTGCATTTAACCAAAATTGATAATTCTAGGTCAAGTACTGTATGTCGCCGATCTCGACAATTCTGCCAATGTCCGATTTAAATAGAAAAGCCACTGACAAGCGGGACTACTTAGGGGTTCGTACAGCACGCGTAGCGTGACAACTATAGAAACGGGTTTTCTACGGGTTTTATCGACGGAAGAATAGACAATAATTTTGAATAATTTTGTCTATTCTTCCGTTGACAAAACCCGTTTCTATGGTGGTCATGCTAAGCGTGCTGGTATAATTTGTCTAAGGAAGTTGTAGATGCGACAGGGATAGCAAAACGGCTGTTTCAAAAATGTATTTTATTAAAGAAACTCTTCTAAACTTACCTATAGACGGAATGGTCATAAAATATGCTAATTCTTAATGGCTGGTCAATACTTCTCTTCTTGACCAT
The DNA here is from genome assembly GCA_916610215.1 of Omphaloscelis lunosa. Lineage (NCBI taxonomy): Eukaryota > Metazoa > Arthropoda > Insecta > Lepidoptera > Noctuidae > Omphaloscelis > Omphaloscelis lunosa. Next base: position 9,285,859 of record OU744270.1, read on the forward strand.
ATGTGCTGGTTCTATGTGTACCCCTCGAACAACCTGGAAAAAAACGAAAAAATCATTTTAGTATGTTCATTAGGTAAGTTGACTGTACGAAATTTTAAATACCTACAAATATTTATTATTTGTTGAGCATAAGTAGGTTAGGTAGGTACAGATGTTGTAATTAAAGAATGCTATGTCTAGTCGTCATCTGCGTACAAATATTATCTTGGTACATAAATGCTGATAAACATGCTGAACATGCTTGTATTTATTTTATTTTTTTATTTCATAACTTGTTATTTCACTGTATGCTGCACCGGTTGACGTCATCACGTCAACGCTGGCGGTAGCTGAAAACCAGCGCTGTGGCTCTGTCTCGCATGGGGTCGCAGCATTATGCTGAGCAAAGGCCGTTTTGTGTGGAAGTGACGGATATTTTCCCCTAAATTGTTATTTTGGTGTTTTATTATCTTTCTTTGCGTCATGTTTACCGCAAACAAACGTATTTTCTTTATTTCTTTCTTTCTGATTATAATAAATTATCAAACAATATTAAATAATTCTAATTCAAATTGTCGACACAATAAAAACATTCCAATAAAATATAATAATAATAAATAGTAGTATAAATTGTCATACCAAAAAACAATAAATTAATAATAAAAAAAGATAATTATTATAATGTGTAATTATGACTTTTTTTTTAGTTTTGACAGTTCGTTATTTTCGTCGTCGAGTAGACGATTTTTCCAAACAAATGACGCAATGGATAAGCAATTTTCTTCAAAATCTCACGGTGCGTGATTCAAAATGTGTTACGTAATTAGAGTGAGAGTTATGTTTGAGTTTGATAATCGACTCGTGCGGCTGTTATTACTTAGCCACGACACAGATAAATACAGATGTTCACTCCGCGTTTTAGGTATGAAGAGCTACAAGTACGCGGCAGGTTCGACTTGTCGGGCTAATTCAGTGAGTGTAACGTAGTCAGAAGATCTAAGAGTTACGCGATAGAAAGAGAGGCAACTTCTAGGTGAATATAACTTTAGGTAATTAGCGCAGTGCAACCTGAATTGCACTTTATTGTGTCGAAACAAGAGTCGCATTTTATTTAAATGATTTTGCGGAGTTAACAACCTGTATTAATCTGTGGCCACGAGCATTAAGCCACCCTCGAGGCTTATAGATTTATCATAGAAACAAGTCTTCGATTCGTATCATTTATAGAAATAATATTTGATTGAATTATTATTTGATTGGATTTGTTGCTAAGTATAGAATTAGCAATAAATCCAATCGAATAATAATTTCTACTAGTGGTTGTGATCGTAGGCGTGTTAGGTAAGTAATTATTTCGATATAATTACATATCAAAATATAACTTCAAATGGCTTCCTTAGCCCACGTTCGCACAGACGTAATAATATCGCGGCGGGATTTTTTCCCTCTCACAGGTCTGTGTCCCAACAGTGAAAGAAAGAAAGAAAGAAAAATAGGTTTATTTGTCACAGAGACACGTGCATACATAAAAGACAAGAGTAAACGAAAACAACAAAAAGTACATAATAAATCACGAACGTAAAACAGAAATTAGTTGGCAGCTGCACGACATGACTGTGACAAGAAAGCTTCCACTCAGCATGATGCAGTGCTATGGGGAAACACAGCGCTGATTTTCAGTGGTCACCCGAAAAAAAAAAAAGAAAAGACGTACGGAAATCAAGTCTGGTACAGTGATTTGTTTATTACATAGTCAGGTAGCAAAATAAAATAAAATAAACAGTGCTTAGAATGAAAAACAAATACACAACGAGATATAAGAATAAATATTATTAAAAATCATAAAAATTAATCCGCAGGCATCACCGTGCATCCTGCCGAGGTTGCGAAGAAAACCGAAAGGGAGATCGTGGCCCCCATCAACAGGGCTACCGAAGGAACACGGGTGGGTTTTAGTCAGTAAGAGTCTGACACGCCCTCCCGCTCCGCCCAGAGCGGGAGAAGTTATTTGATGATTTCCCACCCAAAAAAAAAAAGGCATCACCGTACATAAATAATATCGATATCTAACTATAACACATTATAACAACACAAGGATATATAAGTGTTTTGTGTGGAAACATTATAGGTTATAACTATGCTACGCCATCGGTCCTTCGGTAGGTTTGTTCCCCTAAGAAATAACTCTTACCTCATTGTAATAAAGTAGAAATTAGAATGATGCCGTGAGTTTTATACAACTCTCAGCAATCATTCTCAAGATTATGCTATGAGACAGCATTGACGAATTTTTCTTTTTACCTTAAATAGGAAAAAAAGTGAGGTAACCTGACCTTTGAAAACGCTAACAAGCGGGGAGCGAGGCGGAAATGAAATTGTTTATTCTGTAAATAGGATATCGGAATCACTTTTACACGTCAAATTTAATAAGCTAGTTGAGTTCGGCGTTTCCTATCTGACTACTCTGAGAAGAAAGGCCGAAACAAACTCAGAGGTCACAGTCTCTTTTAAAGTCCAGACATAATCTTGGTCAGGCCATATGAGGACCATGTAGATTAGTGTCTGAAATGGTCTTTTGAGGAAAGAACCACACAGATTTGAGTGGACCTGTCCAGTCAGTGCAAGCATTTGTCAGTAATCGTGGAGCTCAACTCAGAACTTAAGGAGCTCAACTCGACGAACAATACTAAAGAAAGGACATTTGGGTAGGCCGCATAAACTACTCAAACTGCCAGACCATAATTAAAACTATCTGAGAAATGAAAATAATAATGATATCCACATAGTCCTCACATTCACCATAATTAATTAAAATAATATTCGGATTTATAAATGACGAAAATAATATGCGGATTCTCGGTACTTCTCGGTAATTTACGTGTTACTGGATGTTTTTCGTTTTATTTCCTCGTTCTAGGAAAACCCTATTAGTAATTTTACAAGTCTGTACCTACACAATTACTAATTGGGTTGAAGGCGAAACCGTGAAGGTATAAGGCCGCGAAATTCCAATTTTCTCACACTATTTCTATTTTCTTAATGTGACTCGGGTATCATCGGATTTCCGAATACAAACGAACGCTAATTTATGTCCATATGTCCATATAATGTCCATGAGAATTATGGAAGCCTTACAAAAAATGGATACCTAACTTCAGTACGCGTAGCATGACAGCCATAGAAACGGGTTTTGTCGACGATAGAATAGATAAAATGACAGATTGTGTTTGTTTATAAAATGACAGATTGTGTTTGTTTATCTGTCATTTTGTCTATTCTTCCGTAGACAAAACCCGTTTCTATGGCTGTCATGCTACGCGTGCTGGGGAAGGTTATGTGACCGACTCCTACCGGTTTAAATCATACGAGTTTCTAAAATCGTATGAACAGTAGTCAAAAAGGATTACAGTATTTCTATTTTCTTAATGTCCCTCGGGAATTATCGCATTTCCGAATAAAAACGAATGCTAATTTCCATGTCCATCAATTATTAGATTTATCGTGTAAAATCATTTTAATTCAGAACTAAGTACTTTATTGTTGTTTTGTTTTGAATTTTGTGTGAACTATATAGAGCTGTAAAACTATTTTCCTATCTGTTGTGCCTGCGACTTTTGCGGCTTTCCTCGCATTTTTTTAAATAAATTACATTAAGTTAAAAAAGTATTAACAACTTTAAATACTTCCAAGTAGATTGAGAGCGTCCGGTCTGCACCAAGTCCGGGCTACTGATCGAAATCTGAGAACTGACGAAACACGACGTTTGCGAAGAGACAGCAAGAAAATAGAAATACAGTACGTGTTTTTTTCAATATGCAGGTCAATGGTTGTGAGTAGATTAAAATATGTCGATTCGCGGCCGAATCAAACGTTTATTTATAGAATTATTATCATAAAAATCATTAATACAACTGTGTAAGTTCATAATACTCTATTGAATAACTATTTCATGAAATCAGGATCTTTGAGGCCAATAGTTGTATTACAGAACTATACATACATGTGTGGGCACAGACGCAGGTGCACTCACTCTTCTCTCACTCTCATAGTCCGACGCCAACGGCTCACAAAACTCGGAATCAAGTCTCGGATATCGGTTAAATATTCAATCCGTTATTATGTACTTGACGCAAAAACCTTTACATTCGGTTTCGCTCGTAGAAATCAGTATTTTTAAACCGGTTTTGGAGGAGTCTTTACATAGAGGTTTTTCCGAATAAACGGTTGAGAGCAATATTAACCGATTTTTTGTTTAGTTTTATTCAACGCAGCATCCTTACAAGTAATAACAAGTTGCAACGCGTTTACCGACATGCCGCTCGTCGTATAAACCGGTTAATTAAGGTTAAAATAAAGTTCTTAAAACGTTCACATTCTTAAGAAAAGTTCGTTTTTGAAGAAAAGTTCGGAGTAAAACCCAAATATATCGGTTTTCACCGGTATTATTTAAACCGGTTCCGCCTTGCTCGCATTGACACGACCGCAAAGAGATCATAAGGCGCAGGGCCGTGCCAACGGCGACACGTGCGCACCGTGACACGGGTGTATAACACCGGTAGCGTCAGCGGAAGCGTCAGCAGAAGCGTCAGCGGTAGGGTTAGCGTTAGTGGAAGCGTAAGCGTAAGCGTTAGCGTCAGCGGAAACGTCAGCGGGAGCGTCAGCGGAAGCGTCAGCGGAAGCGTCAGCGGAAGCGTCAGCGGAAGCGTCAGCGGAAGCGTCAGCGGAAGCGTCAGCAGAAGCGTCAGCGGAAGCGTCAGCGGTAGCGTAGGCGGTAGCGTCAGCGGGAGCGTCAGCGGAAGCGTCAGCGGGAGCGGGAGCGTCAGCGGAAGCGGAAGCGTAAGCGGAAGCGTAAGCGTCAGCGGAAGCGTCAGCGGGAGCGTCAGCGGTAGCGTCAGCGGTAGCGTCAGCGGAAGCGTCAGCGGAAGCGTCAGCGGAAGCGTCAGCAGAAGCGTCAGCGGGAGCGTCAGCGGAAGCGTCAGCGGGAGCGGGAGCGTCAGCGGAAGCGGAAGCGTAAGCGGAAGCGTAAGCGTCAGCGGAAGCGTCAGCGGGAGCGTCAGCGGTAGCGTCAGCGGTAGCGTCAGCGGAAGCGTCAGCGGAAGCGTCAGCGGAAGCGTCAGCGGAAGCGTCAGCAGAAGCGTCAGCGGAAGCGTCAGCGGTAGCGTAGGCGGTAGCGTCAGCGGGAGCGTCAGCGGAGCATAAGCGGAAGCGTCAGCGGAAGCGTAACCGTTAGCGTCAGCGGAAGCGTCAGCGGGAGCGGGAGCGTCAGCGGAAGCGTCAGCGGGAGCGTAAGCGTCAGCGGTAGCGTAGGCGGTAGCGTCAGCGGAGCGTTAGCGGAAGCGTCAGCGGAAGCGTCAGCGGAAGCGTAACCGTTAGCGTCAGCGGCAGCGTCAGCGGGAGCGGGAGCGGGAGCGTCAGCGGAAGCGTCAGCGGAAGCGTCAGCGGAAGCGTCAGCGGAAGCGTCAGCGGAAGCGTCAGCGGAAGCGTCAGCAGAAGCGTCAGCGGAAGCGTCAGCGGGAGCGGGAGCGTCAGCGGAAGCGGAAGCGTAAGCGGAAGCGTCAGCGGGAGCGTAACCGTTAGCGTCAGCGGAAGCGTCAGCGGGAGCGGGAGCGTCAGCGGAAGCGGAAGCGTAAGCGTCAGCGGAAGCGGAAGCGTAAGCGTCAGCGGAAGCGTCAGCGGGAGCGTCAGCGGAAGCGTCAGCAGAAGCGTCAGCGGAAGCGTCAGCGGTAGCGTAGGCGGTAGCGTCAGCGGAAGCGTCAGCGGAAGCGTCAGCGGGAGCGGATGTAAGTACCGGCCGGAGCCGTGAGATCGTGGCAATCAACAGGGCAACCGAAGGAACACGGGTGGGTTTTAGTCAGTAAGAGTCTGACACGCCCTCCCGCTGTGCCCAGAGCGGGAGAAGTTATTTGATAATTTCCCACCCAAAAACAAAAAAAGGAACCCAAGCTTAGCAGTCGCACTTGCGACCACGAGACCAACGGAGCAGTTAGAGAAATTAATAACACTGAGCCCGACTCGGAAATAGAACGCAAGACGACCCCGTCCGTGCTCATTAGTCGCGCTGGCGACTTTACGACCAACTACACCAGTGGTCGGCCAACTGCGAGCGTAGATACGCGCGGGGGTCGGGGTTTCGGTCATTAAGCATGATATCAAATTTTATTCAAAATACAAACTAATTTCAAAGATTTATTTCCGAAATATTTTCACCAAAAATTAACAGGACATCGAAAATTAACCTCTTACTGTACGTTTTCAAAGTTTTCCAAGGTTAACTTGTTAAGAAATAAGATGCTTTTATCATATTGTAATCAGCCGATATGATGATGATGATGAACGCATCCTACTACATAGCAAGTTAATTTTAGGAAGCGTTGTGGAGTGAAAGAGGATGGGAGTTTTAAGGATTAAGAAAAGTGTATTGGGACAGTTTGGACACACAGAACGGATTGGCTCTCATAAGAAATCTTAGTCGATATTGATATTTGACTCTATTGACTAATGAGTTTGCCGACCACTGCACTGGACAAATGATTCAAAATACTTTGAATAAATTAATGAAAGGAAAAATTTGTAATCGATTCTCTCCTCGTCTAAGAACAAAGCAAATAACACTTCCTGTGATTCTCTCTCGATAAAATAAACAGTTTGTGAAAACAATTCATTTGATTAACCTTTGTGATAATGTTCTATAATAAATTGGTAAGAACTTGAGTGGCTTTCCTTTGTTTCAATAATAAATGAAAATCACAAGAAATTCCTTATCAGACTCCACCAAAGGCGAGATGTGCGGAGATGTCTGAAGCGGAGACAAGAAGAGATGTTTTTCAGCTAGGGTGTATCCACCGAAACTGTGCGGAGATGCTTACTGGCTAGACTGAAGCGGAGATATGTGCTGGCTAGAGCGGAGATGTGTGCTGGCTAGAGCGGCACTGCAGAGTTGCGGGCGGCGAGCGTTGGATGTTGACGCGCACGCGCTCAGTGGTCAAAAAAATTACGCGCACTTCCCCGGCCTCCTATTAGAGACTTCCGTCCCTTTTCACGAAATCACTCCCACAGATTGCAGGAAAGCGAGAGAAGATGTTACACATTAAAAAAAATACCCTCTTAATTAAAATACCTACGTACATAATTATTTTCCTAGCTACTTTTTAAAAGCTCCTAGGTAATTAAAGAAAGTCAAGTTTTCTTATGAAACCCGATCAACAGCTTTCGTCGAGTATTTTATGTTGGAACAGTTTTATTATAATTATCTTTCATCGTCTTTCAAGAACTTTCTTCATACGTGGGTTGGGGTAGCTATTCTTCAACTAAATGAGAAGAAAAATTTAAAACAATCATTAAACGCTCACTATGTAGACAAGCATATTATAAGTTGGATGATTATATCATAGATAAAAATGCTTGGCTTAATGCTGGTCCTGCTCCACAGCCACTTGGGCTCACTAGTTAAAATTTTAATATAGAGTCGCTTCCCCTTTTTTTAATTTTGTTTTTCACATTACGAACTTAATGTTTATTTTTGTTTTACCGAGTAAATTGTTGAATGCTCCAATTAGTAATGATTTTCTTTCTTTTTGGTGGTAAAATTCTATTAATTTCTGAAATACATTGCAAACTATAGTTTTGTATAATTTAGAAGTATTTTTATTTTTGTAAGTGTGAGACCATGGAGCCGTTTATTAAGTTATTAAGATGTATGATGACTTGAAAGAGCATGGCAGTTGAGAATATGTCATGCTCAGTTATTTGTCTCGCTGATGGTGGCGAGTGTGTTGGATCATTCGGTTCCCTACAAAATGGTTGAGCTGGATGGTGCTGATCCACGCGTCATGTTCGTGAACGGGCACCGTCAGTTGAAGCTCGTCATCTCTTACCTGCCAGGTCTTATATTTAATCTTATATTTTCAATTGCTTTCGATTATTTTTTGTACATTGTTCTCACATATACAAGCAACAGTATACAGTAATATCTGTATTTAAAAGAGTGTCCTTGGAGTATGTTGCCCGTTCTTCTCCGTTTACTTTATTGATAGGTACGTAAGTAAGTTAAAACTGGCTTAGCTTCGGCTTCTCTCTTACAAAACTTGACAATTCGCCGATGCATACACATAAACTTTTCGAAATAAATGTCAGCGCAAGCGTCAACGTAAGCGTCAGCGTCAGCGCCCTCCCGCTCTGCCTAGCAGTCGTGCTTGCGACTACGAGACCAAAGGAGCAGTTAGAGAAATTAATAACACTGAGCCCGATTTGGAAATAGAACGCAAGACGACCCCGTGCTCTTTAGTCGCGCTGGCGAATTTACGACCAACTACACCAGTGGTCGGAGAATTAAGAAATTTTAAACGCTTATTTAACTACTGAAACTAGAAACTAACCAAAATACGCTAGGCTCAAGATTTCGATCTTTTATCTAGTGCCAAGATATTAAAACTTGCTTAATATCTACGTGAAGTTTCATTGTTTTAAGTGGGCTAGATTTCTGATGTTTTTGAACAAATATTTAAAAAATATGGCCATCACTATTTATCTATAGCTAGCTAAGCTAAGTTAGTAAGCGTCAGCGGAAGAGTCCGCATAAGCGTCAGCTGTACAGTCCGCATAAGCGTCAGCGTCAGCGTGAACGGAAGCGTAAGCGGCAGCGGGAGCGCTAGCGGAAGCGTCAGCGTCAGCGGAAGCCACAGCGTCAGCGGAAGCAACAGCGGTAGCGACAGCGGAAGCGGCAGCGGGAGCGCTAGCGGAAGCGCTAGCGGAAGCGTCAGCGTCAGCGGAAGCCACAGCGTCAGCGGAAGCAACAGCGGTAGCGTTAGCGTCAGCGGAAGCGGTAGCGACAGCGGAAGCGGCAGCGGGAGCGCTAGCGGAAGTGTCAGCGGAAGCGGCAGCGGGAGCGCTAGCGGAAGCGTCAGCGGAAGCGGCAGCGGGAGCGCTAGCGGAAGCGGAAGCGGCAGCGGGAGCGCTAGCGTAAGCGTCAGCGGAAGCGGCAGCGGGAGCGCTAGCGGAAGCGGTAGCGGGAGCGCTAGCGGAAGCGTAAGCGGTAGCGGTAGCGACAGCGGAAGCGGCAGCGGGAGCGCTAGCGGAAGCGTAAGCGGTAGGGGTAGCGACAGCGGCAGCGGGAGCGCTAGCGGACGCGTCAGCGGAAGCGGCAGCGGGAGCGCTAGCGACAGAGTAAGCGGTAGCGGAAGCGTCAGCGGGAGCGGCACCGGGAGCGCTAGCGGAAGCGTAAGCGGCAGCGGCAGCGGAAGCGTCAGCGGATGCGTTAGCGGAAGCGCTAGCGGAAGCGTATGCGGTAGCGTCAGCGGAAGCGACCGCTTACGCTTCCGCTAGCGCTCCCGCTGCCTCTAACGCATCCGCTGACGCTTCCGCTGACGCTTCCGCTGTCGCTGCCGCTACCGCTAATGCTTCCGCTAGCGCTCCTGGTGCCGCTCCCGCTGACGCTTCCGCTAGCGCTCCCGCTGCCGCTACCGCTAACGCATCCGCTGACGCTTACGCTTCCGCTGACGCTTCCGCTGACGCTTCCACTGAGGCTGCCGCTGGCGCTTACGCTGACGCTTTCGCTAACGCTTACGCTGACGCTCGTCGTCGAATTCAAAACCTCCTACTTCTTTTGAAGACATTAAAGATAGACCGGGCCTTTAAGAGTTCATTTTCGATCATTTTGCATGAATATTCCGAAAAATACGGACGGTCACATGCCGGTGGGCCACATTATATAAAATTCATCAATGTCTTTAAAAATCCAAAAATAATCGTGTTAGGTCATGTGCGGAACTTGCAGATTGGTGTCTGAAATTCTTTTGAGGAAAGAACCACACAGATTTGAGTGGACCTGTCCAGTCAATGCACGCATTTGTGGGTATATTAAAATAAAAATAAAAAAACAAAATAATGTCATGTGACACTCGCGCAGTAAAGATGAATCTTTTAACATCAAAATCGGTTCAGCCGTTTAGTAGTTACGAGGAAACATAGAGACGGACATACATACAGGTCAAACAAATAGCCCTCCTTTATTGGCTTCGCCGTAGTCGGATAAAAAAAATTATCACCACAATGGCCGCCATAAAACTAGTTAAAACGGGAAAATCATTGATATTGAACTTACACAAGGTTTCTCAACGCGGAAGGCTTTGCTTACATCTCGGTCAGGGCTTCAGCCTTAGCTCTTAGTTGTCAAGGTATCAGTTTCAAGCTTGTAAACACGCTATTTTTAGCAATTTAAAGATATTGGCTAAAGTACCTCAGTTGCATAATGCTGCACTCGCACGTTTCCGAATGACAGCGATGCGGACGAGTACTTCGACGCCGAAGTGTTATTTTTTAAAGTGAATACTTCTTTAGGCGCGTTGGGCATTTTTGAGATGGGACTAAACTATTGATTTCACGACACTGTGACGACACCAGTTTTAGATCATTAAAAAGACATAAACGCGTTGATTACCGCGGTGCGTGAAGTAGTAAAACTCATCAACGCGTTGATTACCACGGTGCCGTTTTTTTTTTCAATTTTTTTTTTGTCATTAAATTATAATTAATTATAAATAAGAGGAGCTCGTGGCTAAGTGATAATAGCTTGCCGGGGTTGAGCCGTGGATGTGTTCTTTACATACCGAGACTCCTCCGTGCCTCGGAAAGCATGTTAGCCGTTGGTCCCGGCTGTCATTTGTAGATCTTAAACAGTTGTTACGGGTCGTCAGAAGTCCGAAAGTCTGACAACCAGTCTTACCAAGGGGTATCGTGTTACCCAGTACCTAACTGGGTTGTGGAGGTCAGATAGGCAGTCGCTCCATGTAAAATACTTGTATACAGCTGCATCCGGTTAGGCTGAAGGCGGCCCCAACATAGTTGGGAAAAGGCTAGACAGATGATGAGTTAGTGAGTTAGTCGTTATGACATTCATTTCATTTTGGCTACAAAAAAGAAAGAAAGAAAAAAACATTTATTTGGACACAGTTCGTGAAACACAAATAACAAAGATAAAATAAAAAATAATGTTTTAAAACCAATAGTGTATGCCTCACGGCTGCGCCAAAAAGGTTAATTTCAGCATTAATGCCAGACAGATGCTGTCTGACGCTGGTTTTCTAATGAATACAGTTTTAATAAGTATTAAATTTGGTCCCAAAAGCTTAGCTTAGCTCGTGATTTATTATGTAATTTTTGTTGTTTTCGTTTAATCTTGTCTTTTATGTATGCAAGTGTCTCTGTGACAAATAAACCTATTTTTCTTTCTTTCTTTCTAAAAATGCCGAGGCGTGCATGATATTTTTGTCCACAGGAGTCATGAGAGCAGCGTATCTATTCTGTAAAAATCTCCAGGCCCAGTGTGGGTTGATAGATGTCACAATATGTCTTCGAAGACATATTGTGTCTGTGGGTTTTAGGAATTTACCGGTTTCCTCAAGGTGCTTTCACTGTTTTTGAGCAGTGTTGGCCTTCGCGTATGAGGAAAAGGCATGAGTTTTTTTTCTTTCTTTCTTTCTTTCTTTCTTTAGATTTATAACAATTCCTATTTATTACTAGCTGCTGCCGCGACTTCGCCCGCGTGGACTTTAATTATTTTTCTAAAATAAAAGAAGACGACTAATCCTTCTAATATCAGCTATCTGCCAGTGAAATTCTCGTCAAAATCGGTCCAGCCATTTCGGAGATTAGCCGAAACAAACAAACAGACAGACAGATAAAAATTGAAAAAAAAATTGTTACAACTTTATAAGTACCATATATACAATTAGTAAAAAGCTGTTATTTTGACATTACAAACAGACACTTCAATTTTATTTACTTGTATACCATAACATAACATCACGCCTGTATTCCCTGAAGGGTTAGGCAGAGGTGTACCTATAGTACACCCACATTTCGCCAGTTATGATTAAGTCCCATGTAATAGGGGGCGAGCCTATTGCCATCAACCGGGCACAAATCCAGACTCCGAGCTGCTACTGAGAAATTCCAGATGGAAAAACCCAATAACACCTTGCCCGACCCGGGAATCGAACCCAGGACCTCATACTCAGCAGTAGCGCTTGCGACCACTAGACCAACGAGGCAGCCTTTATTTTTATATATACATTTATAATGTATATATAAAAATACATTATGTGTAGACGTAAAACGTTAAGATCCCGCCTCATCACTCATCAATAACATTTTAATCTTTTCAACTTTGCGTCAAAGGAAAAACGATCAAAGAAATTATTTACTTGAATAAAAATCCGTTTTCCAATTGGAATTTATCAGTAACAGCCCGGATTCTGAATTTGAGCCCGGTTGGTGACAAGCTTCGTCCTCTATTATATTTAAATGTAACTTAGCAAAAAGTAAAGAATATCTCGTGTCTGCCAATCAATCTGTCTAGGCTTTTCCCAAGTAAGTTAGGGTTGGCTTCCAACCAGATGCAGCTGAATATTTTACATGGAACGACTGCCTATCTGACCTCAACCCAGTAACTGGGTAATACGTTACCGCTTGTTAAGACTGGTTGTCAGACTTTAAAACGCTTCTGACTACGCGGAACGACTGTCAAAGAGCTACGAATGACAGCCGGGACCAACGGCTTAACGTGCTTTCCGAGGCACGGAGGAGTCTCAGTATGTAAAGATGGTCACCCATCCACGAGCCGACAGTTGCAAGCGTAGCTTAACCTTCGACCCGTGTGTGGTTATCAATTAGCCACGAGCCCCCGTCCCGTTATTTATTCGTCCCTGAATATGATACTTATTTCATCCGTGGGTGAAATAAGATAATATGATCTCTTCTTTTCTAAAGGCGAGGACAACCGACTTCTAATGATTTTATACTGAAGATAAACGAAACGAAATTAACTAAACGAGTAGTGTTAATGATTTGGAAAAACCAAACATTGTAAAAAAGGGTACTATCAAATTTAATATTATTTAGACGATAAAAAGTTTGGGATTGAGCTGCTAGCTCTGCTAAGCCTTGTGATAAAACCATAAAACTTGACATTTCAATTATTATGTAAAATCATCAAAATATAAGTACCAGTTTTATTAACACGTTGCTGTTGTTGAAAATTATATACAAAATGACATGATTACTTTGAAAAGTATTATATTATTTTAATTATTGTAAATATGAGGACTATGTGGATATTATAATTATTTTTTATTTTTCAGTTAGCTTTAATGATAGTCTGGCAGTTTGAGTAGTTTATGCGGCCTACCCAAATGTCCTTTCTTTGGTATTGTTCGTCGAGTTGAGCTCCTTGAGTTCTGAGTTGAGCTCCACGATTACTGACGAATGCTTAGACTGACTGATTTCAGTGGACCTGTCCAGGTCCACTGAAATCTGTGTGGGTCTTTCCTCAAAAGACCATTTCAGATACTTATCTACATGGTCCTCATATGGTCTGGACTTTAAAAGAGAATGCGACTTCTGAGTTTGTTTCGACCTTTCTTCTCAGAGTAGTCAGATAGGTAACGCCGAACTCATCTAGCTTATTTATTTGTATTTCTTTATATGACGTGTAAAATTTTGATATCCTATTTACAGAATAAACAATTTTATTTGATTTTGCTAAATTAATCAAAACAGGTAAATATTTGGCAGTTATTTGCGACGTTGCCAACTTTTAGAATAAACGGTATTAACATGTGAGACAGCTATTAGCACTTGACATTTTGATCTTAGCTCGTCATAAAAGCAATTAATGAAGATCTTATGATACGATACGCTAATTATATGTTTCAATGATCTTTATTACTTATACCAAGTGGCGGACTAAGCGCGTCGGGGGCCCAGGGCGGCAAACTAAATGGGGGCCCCGTCTAGGTATGCAGAAAATCTTTGAGAACTATTTAGATACACTCAGCGGCAGAAAAAGTGGCCCAAGTACATAAAGGAAGCTTATAAACAAACTAAGTGTTATTTATGAGATGTTTTGATGACGGTAGATTTCAAGTGACCTGTTTAGTTTGTTTAAGTGGGTAATTTGAAATTAACTTGTGTTCTGATTGACGCTGTCTAAAAACTTATGCCACAACTGTTTTAAACGTTAATCCGGGAGGTAAGTTAAAATTCAATTTTTTGTCATGGGTCTGTAAAATTGTTTTTTATGGATTTTTTTATTGATTACGGGTTCATTTCGATTCCAGAAAAAATTAGAAGATGCCACTTACTGCTGCTCAAGTTGCTCAGGCGGTTTTGTTAACCGACCAAGGACGAACTCAACGTGAGGTGGCTGCAACTCTCAATGTGCCGCGTACCATCCTACGATATGCACTTAAGAGGTATCGTGAGACTGGACTCTATACACGGCGACCAGGTAGCGGCAGAGTAAGATGTACTTCTGCCCGCGATGACCGATTTGTGATGCTGGAAGTGTTGAGAAATCGCTTCCTTACCGCTGTTTAAATCAAGCGGCGGCTTCAAGCGGCAAGGGGTATCATTGTTAGTGAACGAACCATAAGGCGAAGGATGGAGGAACGTGATTTACGTGCCAGGAGACCAGCACGAGGGCCAGAACTTGAGAGACACCACCGAGTTGCACGCTTACGATTTGCCCGAGAACACGTGAATTGGACTTTGGACCAATGGAGCAAGGTCTTGTTTACTGATGAGTGCAGAGTAGCCTTGAGAGCACCAGATGGTCGTGAGAGAGTGTATAGGCGCCGTGGAGAACGTTTCCTTCCCATCACCACACGCCAGACAGTAAGTTACCAAGGTGGGTCTGTCATGGTGTGGGGAGGCGTTTGTTACGAAGCGCGTACTGAGCTTGTGATCGTGGATCAGCGACTAACAGCAGTCAGGTACATTGAAGAAATCCTCCAAGATCATGTTGTGCCATTTGTGGACTTTATTGGTCGAGAAGATTTTCTGCTTAAGCAGGATAATGCAAGAGCTCATACTGCGGGCATTGTTGAGGCTTACTTAGCTGAGGTCGGCATTCTGAAACTTCCTTGGCCAGCTCGCAGCCCAGACATGAATTCCGTTGAACATGTCTGGGACATGCTTAAAAGATGGATCCGAGCACTGCCGAACCCGCCAGAGACGCTCCGTGAGCTAAAAGTGGCTCTAATCAGAGCGTGGGAGGAAATTCCTCAAGTGGACATCTAAAACATACTGCAACGCATGCCAGAACGCATGCAAGCAGTCATCCAAGCAAGAGGGGGTAATACGCGGTATTAATTTAAATGTGTTTTTTTTTTGTAATTCCAAGAAATTGTGTGAAAATATGAATAAAAAATTCTTTAAAAATCTTTACCTTTAAAGTCTTAATTTTAACTAAACTTACGTTGTAAACCGTTAAAGCATTACGTATAATAAAAATAACAACCATATTTTATTATTAAAAAAAAATAGATCATCTTTTCATTTTGGGCCACATTTTCTGCCGCTGAGTGTATATAATCATCCTAATGCTAACTAACCTAATTAATAATATTATAAATCTGAAAGTGAGCTTGTTTGTTTGTTTTTTTGTTACGCTTTCACGTTAAAACGGCTGAATGGATTTGGATGAAATTTGGCGCATGTGTAGACCATGACATGGATTAGGAGATAAGATATTTTTTATCCTGACATTCCCAAGGGATCGAGACTTATGCAGTTGAAACCGTAGGGCGCAGTAATCTTTAAATAAATATATGAAACGGCCGCGAATCATATTTAGATCAACACAAAACCTGACACTGACCTGCAAATTGCAAAAAACGTAAGAAAATTTAAATTTCGCGGGCTACCCGGTCGCATTCGCCTTAATATCTTGTTATTATTTCGCGACAAGCCTCCGCGATCTAAAAAAATCTTGTAAAATCAAAACAAGGCAAACAACGAAGGGCTCATTACATTGGTACCAGGAATAATGGAAAAAGCATGTTTTATTCTATTATGTCTTAGCAAAACGTCGCCAGAAGGTAAATAATAGCTAAAACAATACTGTAGGGGTTCGTGGAATTGAAATTGTCCGCACACTCGTTAGAAACAGTTTAATGTTAGTAAAACACACGGCTTACACAATATTTCAGCAATTAGATAGCAGGAAGATAGAATAATGGCGTCGGAACGCATACGAGCGCGTGTGTGTCCTTTGATTTCACCCGGGAAAGAGCGAGAGGGGTACAGTTCGATTCAAAATTAATGGCGGCTCGGAAGTGCGCTACTCGCTGCGCAGTACCCCACCCCTCACCCCCTTTGCCCCATGAATTCATTACTGCGCAGCGACTCGCCTCATGTTCCGAGCCGCCATTAAGTTAGAATCAGGGTGTATGAGGCGCGGGCGGAAGGACGCGGTTATTAGGTTGGCGTCCTGGAGAGCGCGCTTGCTGCCAACACAACGACGCTGTGATTTAAGTTTTTGAGACGTTCGGAAACGGTGCGCGCTACAATACACAAATAACAACGTTTCAATATCGGTTTTTTGTGTAAGCCGTAAGGTTCCGACTAAGCTTCCGCTGTCCGTCTATCTGTCAGCGGGCTGTATCTCATGAACCGTAATAGATACCTAGACAGTTGAAATTTTCACAGATTGTGCATTTCTATTGAAAACAATTCCTATCACCACTGCTCTCAAAACAGCGAAGGAAAACATCGTGAGGAAACCGTTCTAGAACCAAAAATTCGAAGACATGTGACATCTACCGACCCGCACTAAGCCCGCGTGGTGGATCACAGCCCACTCTCACAGAGAGGAGGCCTGTGTCCCAGCAGTGGGAACATTATAAGGTGATTATGATGACAACAAACTGTCTTTTTGAATCTTCTACTCTTGTACCAGCACGACCTATTCATCATTATTATCATCGGCATAGCCTATTCGCCCTATTAGGATCGGCTAGCCGAATACAGCTACCAGTATTTTACATGGAGCGACTGCATATCTGATCTCCACAACCCAGTTACTAGGTAACACGATATCCCTTTTTGTTCTAGGTGGGAAATTATCAAATAGCTTCTCCCGCTCTGCGCGGAGCGGAAGAGCGTGTCAGACTCTTACTGACTAAAACCCACCCGTGTTCCTTCAGTTGCCTGTATGTCGCCAGGGGCCACGGTATCCCTTTCGGACTTTCCCGCGACCCCGAGGCAGGCATCGGCCCTAGCGGACCCTGTCAGTTGTGCTGACATCTCTTTGAGGCGCGTGTGGAACACAACGCGCGGTCGACCCGGGCCTGGTCCTTATTAGACGGTGAGCTACCCATTGCTCAACGTCCACAAGCCCGCGCCTACGGTAGCCGGAAATCGGCCTGCGATACCCGACACCCAGGGCGTCTCCTGCGGTAGCTAGGGGCGTGAGGGCACGAAATTTGCCTCTTCCTCACGCGTTCCGCCTCCTCCTTCGCGAGCATTACTGCTTCGCAGAAGGAGGTGACGGCCTCCCATGTCCTCTCGCTCTGTACCATTGCCTGGACCAGGGCCGGACGCGAGAGATCACCGCCGCCGATCGCCTCCACGAGAACACGGCGATGCGCCGCCCAAGCCGGGCAGAACACGATACCCCTTGGCACGACTAATTGTCAGACTTTCGAGTTTCTGACTACCCAAGTTTTCTCAGACAGCTGTGCTGCTGGGGAGTTTGTTGCGCCACTTCTTCCCAGCTAAAGTCACTAGAAAGTGGTGAAGGGTGGACGTTTTGAGGGACTGTCTTATGTAATTTTGACGTTCAAAAAGTGCTGATTCTCAGCCTAATTTGAATAAATGAGTTTTAATTTGACCCGTTATGACTGTCAAAGTTTTTGGGATAGGAATAACATAGTAGCATAAGGCGACGATAACCGACTTTAAATGATTTTATACTAAAGATCACGTCTAAGCGAGTGTCAATGATTTGGAAAAAATATATGTTAAATTAGAGCATTTTCTAAATAACTTAATATAGGAATATTTTAGATAATGTTTATATTACATAGTGAAAATTAATAATGCGTCTGATTTGGGACAGCGCTCCTTGATGGGCGGGCGAGTCCTATTACTGGCTGGACGTACGACGCGTTGCGTGAGCTCAGTACAGAACACGCAAGCTAACCACTCAAGGTCACTGACATATATCTGCGTCTTAAATACGGAAAAGTGAATATTTTTTATACCGATTGTAAAAATTAGGCCAGCCCAGGCTTCACAGCAAAAAAGATTATCGCCAGACCAGTAACAACATTGTTATTTTTTATGGATATTTCTGTAATAAAATTTTATTTTTATATCCATGTTAGTTACTAAACTTTTTATTACAGCGTTATGTTTGCCATTCTATTCTGCATTTGTTTTTATTCGATATTGTGTAAGTACAACAACAATATATGCCTTATGAAGAAAAAAAAAAAAACCGTAATTTGTCCGCCATTACGTGTTTTTGAAGTGAAAACTTCTTTAGGAGCGTTGGGCATTTTTGAGATGGGATCAAACCATTGAATTGCCGACAGTGTTACCGACACCTCATTTTTGTAAGCGCGATTGTGCTCTTTATTTAGTTCTATGTAAGTGTTTTTACTCGCCAACAGACGATCTGTGTTGTAAAAGACATCAACGCGTTGATTACCGCGGTGCTGATGCAGGTAATGTTATGATACCTACATAGGAACATGTTTTTAGGGCTCCGTACCTCAAAAGGAAAAACGAAACCCTTATAGGATCACTCGTGTGTCTGTCTGTCTGTCCGTCTGTCACAGCCAATTTGCTCCGAATCTAATGGACCGATTAGGTTAAAATTTGGTACACATATGTATTTCTGTGACCCAAACACGGACGTGTAACGTTAATAAATTTATTTTGAATATGGGAGTCACTTTTGGGGACAAATAAGAAAATTTAAAAAAGTTTTTCAAACAGTATCGTGTGACATATCAAATGAAACGGCTTGTTGCGAGGATATTAAACATATTTTTTTAATAATTTTAATTTAAGTAAATTTAAAGATATTTAAGAAAATAGATGAAAATTGACCATTTTCCCCCTTATCTACGAAACTCCTAAGAATAAAATTTTGAAAAAAAAAAACAGGGTATGGTTCTTCACTCATAGAATACAAAAACCTATAAGGAAAACCTATAAGGAGTCTATGGTCTTAAACATGGTAAATCTCTCAATATTGTGCGTACAAATTTACATTTACCGTTGGAATGTATGAGAGTACATGTATTTCAACTACAATGTTAAGTTTTTATTTGGGATAAATTCATCCCAACTACGGAACACTTCATTGTGCGTAGTCCGACACGCACTTGGCCCGTTTTCTTAGTTTTTACTTCTGTCGGCACTCCCGGAGTGCTACTGTTTTTTTTTTTATTAATTCAATAGAAATCGTCTTTATAACACCCTCTAGGTTTTCTTAAGCCACGCTATTTTATTTTGTGTATTCAGCTGTATCCAGTTAGACTGGAAGCCGACCCCACGTTCCTTACATAATTGGGAAAAAGCTGGCAGATTGATTGACATCATTCTCTTTCTCATACCCCAATTTATTTCTGGTCCCCACAACATTTCTTTTACTTTCATACTTTTCTATGGTAGTCACTCCCTTTCTAGCCATATCATCTTTCACACAGTCCATCCATCAAAAAATTCAAAAGCCATTTATTCAAACTAGGCTGAGAATCAGCACTTTTCGAACGTCAAAATTACATAAGACAGTCCCCCAAAACGCCCACCTTCACCACTTCCTAGTGCCTTAGCATCTTCTCTTTAATCTACTCTTATCGATTTAGCCGGGAATGTCAAAAATGTGCCCAAAAAAGGAAGTGCGAAACGCAAAAGGCAACGCTACCTAGCTGACTTGTTCATTAAAAACATCTAATTATCTTATTTACTGTATTAAACTTACAAAAAAAAACATAGTCAGCTAGGTAGCGGACGTTGCCTTTTGCGTTTCACACTTTCTTTTTTTGGGCACAGTTTTGATATTCGCGGCTAAATTGTTTTAGTCATCCCCATTCATAGTCAAAACAGAAGCCCATTCATACCATGATAACCAGTTCCCATACAACTTTTCAGCCACTGGAGCCACTTTCAGACTTCCTCTTTTTATTCAATTAGGACCTGGGCGACCGAGCTCTGCTCTCGTGAAAATAGAGAATGCTCATTTAATAGTATAGAATAGTTCATTCATAGTAATTCCATGTATAGTACATACTAATTCCATTCAAAATTCAAAATTCAAAATATTTTATTTCACATAAACCTACAAGGGCACTTATGAAACGTCAGAAGCTAGGTGCACGGTTCCAATTGGTCGTTTCCTATGAAGAAGAGCCGGCAAAAAACTCCACGGTTACTCTTTTAAAAATAATTGGCTTTTACAATTCTTTCAAATAACAGTGTGATTAGGTATGGGAGGACAGTGTAGGTCTTTCAATAAGTACCAGGAACTTAAGAAAATAGAAAATGGTCAACAAATCTACAGTCCACTAAGCCTGCAGTGTTCTCACATTCACGAAATAGAAAAGAATCTATACAAAAGATATATAAATTAATAAAAATAAAAACCTCTTTTAATTAAACGCAATTACATTATTGCTATTACAACTGTAATAAATCTGAATAATTATCATGTGCACAAAAGCCACTAATAAAGAGTTGAAATTAACTCGAAGGTATATAATGTTAAATAATAGGATGAATATGTCAAGGAAGAATGTAAAGAAAAAATGCTGCCATGCTGGCATATTATCATTATTCTTAGGTAGCCATCTTGTTCTAAACTCTGGTAATAACATTTGGAAAATACAGAGAATACGAATTTTCCCAGATATGGGATCTAGCTAGATCGATTTTTCGCTCCCGTAAACCTTTATAGTGCAACTTTTAATCTAAATCGTACATAGCTTGTTAAAAGATCAGAAAGGGGTTAATATACTTCTTTGTTTTGTAAAATAAACTATTACATATTTAAATAAAATAGGCAGTCACGGGATTTGCCGACAGAAAAGAAAACTTAAAACTGGTATTAGCGCCATCTAGCTAGTCAGAACTACGGCGCGATCATTTCGGTAAAGCTAATCCATAAGTTGCCGGGTACCGAAAATCGCTCAATGCGCATAAAGAAGTTTTCACTTGAATAATAACATTGTTACTTTTTTTTATTAGCATGTAAGTATCTGTTATATTAATAAAATCACCCAAAGGCATTTTTTTCTCAGATACCAGTAAAACTTATTGATAATAAATTAAATTACTTCATTTTCAGATGTTTGCCACTGTCACTTTCTTGGCACCTTTAATGAGAATTGCACACAAAAGAATGTAATTAAATTGGAAACCAATTTGGATATAAAGAATAAAATCGAAGCAATCGTTTCTCTAAATAACACTTATGTTGAGTATATTGCCAAGAATGTATCAAACATATATGTAGGAAAAACAACAGACAACCAACAACAAACAACAACGAAACACAAATATAATAGAGACAATAGAGTAAAAATTTTCGTTCAAAAAAATATTAAAGTTACACAAAAGAAAAAGTTCATAAATAATATAGACAAAGTGTTAATAAAGAAAAATTACAGTATATTTGGGATAGGTCTGACACTATATGATTTAGTTATCAAAAGAGAATTCGTTACAAAGAAATGTTTTAACACTGACGATTATTTAGAAAATAGTGTTATTAATAAAAGAAACCAAAGCGAATTCATGGAAGATACAGCAGAACTTAAAATTCTCAAAAATGATACAGTTGACGAACAAAGCACTATGATTAAAAATGAAAATACAATCGAAAATGTGGTTAAGATTTTCCAAAACTATGAAATGGATCAGAATGTCCCAAAACATGATTTGCCTAAGAATATAAAAAATAATGATATAACTAAAAATGTCCATAAGTATGATTCACCTAAGAATGTAAAGCAACGAAGCGAATTGATTGAAGATAGTGGAGCTTTTAATATTCCAAAAAAGGATATAGTTAAGGAAAAAAGCACTATTATTAAAAATGAAAATATTACCAAAATTGTGGCAAAGAATATCGAAAACAGTGATATGACAAAAAAATACCATAAGTATCATTCACCTAAGACTGTACAACAACGAACCGAATTGATTGAAGATACTGGAGAATTTACTATTCCCAAAAGTGATATAGTTAAGGGGAAAAGCACTGTAATTAAACATGATAACATAACTGAAAACGTGACCAAGATTATACAAAACATTGGTACCGATAAGAATGTCCAGAAACATTATTTGCCTAAAAATATCGAAAACAATGATATGAAAAAAAATATCAGCAAGTATGATTCACATAACAATGTAAAACAACGAAGCGAATTGATTGAAAATACTGGAGCGTTTATTATTCCTAAAAACTATATATTTCAGGAACAAGGCACTATGATTAAAAATGAAAATGTAATCGAAAATGAGGCAAAGATTTTCCAAATCAGTGCAATGGATAAGAATATCTCTAAATATGATTTGCCTAAGGATATCAGAGACAATGATATGACTAAACATGCCCATAAGTATGATTCAACTATATCACTTTTGGGAATTGTAAATTCTCCAAAATTTACTATTCGTAAAAGTGATATAGTTGAGGAGAAAAGCACTGTAATTAAAAATGATAACATAAGTGAAAATTTGACAAAGTTTTTTCAAAACATTGGTACTGATAAGAATGTCCAAAAACATTATTTGCCTAAGAATATCGAAAACAATGATATGACAAAAAAACTCTGCAAGTATGATTCACATAATAATCTTAAACAACTAAGCGAATTGATTGAAGATATTGGAGAATTTACTATTACCAACAGTGATACAGTTAAGGAACAAAGCACTATATTTAAACATGAAAACAAAACTGATAATGTGACTAAAATTTTACAAAACAATGGAATGGATGAGAATGTCCAAAACCATAAGTCACCTAAGAATGTACAAAAACGTGATATTGGTATGCCAGAGAATGTGGCAAACAATATGCCTGAAGTTTTCCATAATCACTATGCGAAAAATGACCAAATGTATGATGTACACAAAAAGAACGAAAACTATGATATGCCAAAGAATATCCACCATAATTTCAACAACTATGTTAAGCCTTATATCTACCAAAATGATGAGATGAATTACAAAAATATCATTTACAAGAAGGATGTGCTTAAAAAGGATAACCATACCAGAAGATACGATGATAATGCCAATCAAATTGGTAGACCGCAATTTCAAACAAGACTGAACAATGATTTAGTCAAAAAGGGTCTTGACGAATTCAAAATGGTTAGAAGAAAAACACATTACACTATGCCATACGTTGAATTTAAAAATGACATAGCTCAACGTGATCTAGCTTATCCGAAATTTCGTGAATACGATAGTGAAGCTACATTATACCGAGCAAGAAATCACGTTAAGCCAGATTATCACGTCGAAGATATTCGAAATAACATGTATCCAGCTTACAGCGAACTAAACCACGTTTATCAAAGCTACGATGACTACTTCAAAGAACTAAATAAAATATTAGCAAGACAAAAGAACATAATCAGACAAATAACTAAAAAAAATAAAACGACTGTCAAGAAAAATGAAATAAATAAACAACAAGAACAGGTAAATAACGATTTCGACAAAATTATGTCTGAAGTAAAAGACAAGCAGACAATGAAAAGAAAATGGGCAAACTACACTAAATTTACTTTCGAAACGACGACGGTAAAAACAACACCAAAATTGACAACCACAGCGAAACCAACCACGATTTTGACACTTTTTGACGAAACGGAAGTCAGACTCGCTTTAAAGAATGACCCTCATGTCAAAAGGATTTTAAAGATGGCGAATTTAAAGCGGGAAAAATATTTGAATAACATTCGAAGGTATTTAGCCGATAATAAATATACTCATTATACAAAACATGCTATGAACTTAGAAGAAGGCGCAAACGGGCTTCGAACTGAAACAGCACGAACGAAAAGTCCAAGGGTGTCGCCAAGGGGGGCAAAGTAGCTGCCCCCTAGAGATTAAAAAAATAAGTAAAAACAAGGCATTTTTAATGTAAAGAAACTACATACTGATCCATACAGCCAATTTTTTGAAGACTTATTTGTTTTTTTTTAAGTTCCATATCTCCTAAACGGGTCTAATCCGGAGTCCGGGGATATAATATTCGTATCGATGTGCTGGTGGTAGGCCCAGTCATAATACCTATTAGGTTTCAGATCTTTAGAGTTCTGAATAGTTTTGGGAAAAACGACCTCAAAGGTCCGTTTCCAAATCATACATTGAATATGGAAATTATAATTTTTCTCAGTTCCTATCGGGATTACCGTGTTGAAACTGATTTGTCAAAAATCAAATGTCCGCCAGCGTCGATTTTGACCCCATTGTGCGCCGTAGAGGTAAGACTCGCACTAAAAGTGTAAAGCTTCATGTACTCTTGACTTTTGACTGTACCTACAAATCATACTTTTTCCATCCTCCATATTATATCAACTTCCCCCCCCCCCCCTGGGCGATCGGCTGGCTACGCCCCTGGACAAGTCACTTAAGACGCAAATATATGACAGCGACCTTGAGTGGTTAGCTTGCGTGTTCTGTACTGAGCTCACGCAACGCGTCGTACGTCCAGCCAATAATAGGACTCGCACATCAAGGAACGCTGTCCCAAATTAAACGCATTATTAATAAACAAAAGCCATTTTAATAAAACTCGTAAGTATACTTTAAGATCAATAATTAAATTACCTTTAAATTAGTGAAGGTTTCAGAAAAATGCGCTATTTAATAATAATGTTCTTAGCAATCTTTCAACAACTAGTTTTGATTCACAAGACCCCAACATAAACTACGGTACATTATTTTCTATGGAATGCCAAGAATTCAATAAAGCATGTCATGTAAAAATAGTAGCAATCAATACCAAACCAAAATTTAATGAATGGGCCACTCCTGGCATTAGGACAAGCAGAGTACAATTCGTCAACATAACAAAGAAAGTCTTTCCGATTTATATAATAAAATAAATACATATTATTTCAAAATACAATTTAAAAAACAATATATTACAAAATCAACTCTTACTTTCTTCCGAAAAACGGGTGTGTTGTATATAATTTAAATAAATAAACATAATTTATCTTGAATCTCTAACACCCAGTTACATAATCTTTATAAATATTAATTTTATTAATACGCCAATTTTTAATTTTGAAAGATTTTTTGTTTGCTAATTTATTGGCTGAGATAAATTGAAAACGTGATTTGTTTTCACAAAGGTTTTATGGTTTCTTAATGCCCTTCCCCTAGCGAGTAACCTTGAGCGTTCGGTCCTTCTCTGTCCCGCCGCTTTGTCTCGGTCTGTCTCGCTCTCTGCGCACCGCACGCCGAATGCACACAATTTTAAGAATTATATTTTTTAATATAAAAAAGAAGACCGATCTTTTGAAATATAAAATAACATAACGTAACATCACGCCTTGTTTCACCGGAGGGTTGAGCAGAGGTGTCCCTGTAGCAGGTTCACCCACATTTCGCCAGTTATGTTTTAAGTCCCATGTAATAGGGGCGAGCCTATTGCCATCAACCGGGCACAAATCCAGACTCCGGGCCGCTACTGAGAAATTTCAGATAGAAAAACCCAATAACACTTTGCCTGACCTGGGAATCGAACCCAGGACGAGTAGGCAGTCTCTAGTCTGTATGTTAATATAAAATAAAACGTGAATTATTTAGATTTTTTAAATATCTACCCATTAGTGTAATCCTCAAATAAAAAGAACGTCATCTTTAGCAAAAGATGCATGTAATCAATAATTTTAGTAATTTTTTTTCAAAGAGATTTTAAATGTAGGTATTTATATCACAAACACAATTAAGGACATGAAATGTGATGATCTTCCTTTTGGCTTTGCCATAGTGAGGTAAAAAGACCGCGAGGCTATGTCTTACTATTATATCTAAACCACAATAACAGTCTTTTTAAACGACTTCAAAAAAAGGATGAGGTTCTCAGTTCATCGGTTTTTTTTAAATGTATTTTCCCCGATTACTCGAAGACGGCTGAACTGATTTGAAAAATTCTTTTTTTGTTTGAAAGGGTATACTTCCAAGTTAGTCCCATTTTCATTTGGTCACGATCTGATGATGGGATCTTCGAGAAATCGAGGGAACTCTTCAAATATTATAGGCACACCTATAGGGATTTGAGTATTTTTTATAGTAACTCATGCATTTGCTCTCGAAAAGCACCATTTGGAATTATAAACCAACCCACTAAAAAGTGAAAAAAAAAAATACTAAAAATACAACCGACTTCCAAAATACAAAGTGAAAAATAACTTTAATTTCGAAAGTCGGTGGCAAAAAACTTAAATAGTGATCCAAAGACACCGACTTCCGAAATTAAAGTTATTTTTCTCTTTGTAGTTTGGAAGTCGGTTGTATTTTTGGTAAAAATATTTTTGTTCAAATTAGTCAATTAAAACAGGAGTAGAATCAAAATATGATGACATTCGTATCATGATATTAATCCATAACTAACTAAATTATTTCATAAGTTTATAACCTGTACCTTAATTGCGTAATACTCGATCAATCATAATTTGTTTCGATTTGAAACAGATTGCTAATCCATTGCTTCATGATTAAAAAAAAAAACTGCTCAACAACTTAAATAACGCAATGAATGTTGTTGAACTGTCAAAATGAAACAAATCAGTCATAATCGTTAACGAAAATAAGTTACGCAATTAGGGTACTGGATTAACACAGGATTTACTACTTTTAATCCCGGTAGTAAGTCCCAGTGGGATATTTTCCGACATTCACGAACAAAGCCGCGGGCAAAAGCTGGTAATCTATAAAAATGACCTGTAGGAGGAATAGACCTTTTTTTTGTATACTTCACAAATATCTGAAGTTTTCGAGTCGAATGTAATTCAATTTTTACGAAACCCACAAACGTCCTTGTTGAAAATAATTGTTATTTTTTTTGGGATTGTATTTCGCCAATTATAGAACATTATTTGAATTTCACAATAGGTTGGACTTTTGTGGCATAAAGGTCAAGCACACGTAGTGTTTGGTTTTGGTAACACAGCCATAGTTTATGGTGAGACTACAATAATATCTACCGTATTTAGAGTCTGGCCACGGTAAGTAAAACAAACCGGCCAAGTGCGTGTCGGACTACGCACAATGAAGGGTTCCGTAGTTGGGATGAATTCATCCCAAATACAAACTTAACATTGTAGTTGAAATACATGTTCTCCCATACATTCTGCAAATATAAGTTTGTACGCACAATATTGACAGATTTACCATGTTATTTTAAGACCATAGACTTCTTATAGGTTTTCCTGTAATCTATGAGTAAAGAGCCATATTACGCATTTTTTTCCAAATTTTTGGTCTAGTAGTTTCGAAGATAAAGGGTGGAATGGTCAATTTTTATCGAATTTCTTAAATATCTTTAAAAGTATTTATTTCAAAATTATATAAAAAATATGTTTAATATCCTCGCAACATTCATTTGATTCGTTATACGGCACTTTCACCAAAACTTTTTTTTTTTAATTTTCTTGTTTACCCCGTATAAAAATATAAAAGTGATTCCTATATTCAAAATTCGTTTATTTACATTACACGTTTGTATTTGAGTCACAGAAATACATATGTGCACCAAATTTCAAATTAATCGGTCCATTAGATTCGGAGCAAATTGGCTGTGACAGACGAACAGACAGACAGACAGACACACGAGTTATCCTATAAGGGTTCCGTTTTTTCCTTTTGAGGTACGGAACCTTAAAAACAGTGGAATTTGAAAATCTATAGACGGCAACACCATCCTGTCCTACGAAAAAAGAATTTGATACTTTGTGCGTCCTTTTTTTTGATAGGTTGTTTTGTTTATATTCTGATTTATTCCTGGTAAAGAATGGTCACTTTAGCACGATGCAGTGTGGATTTGATACAGTTTTGTTATCGTATGGAGGTAGAGCATAGGTACGACATAGATTATTAGGCAAAATATCAAAATCATTAGATCTACTTACAACCCCGAAATGGACATTACTGACTGATTTAAAAGTATACCATATATAAAACTTTTGGAGATGCCCATTTATTCCATTGCAGACTTAGCGTGGCCAGACTACCATTTTTCGCCGACATCAAAAAAATGAAGAGGTTTTTAATTCGGTTGTATTTTTTTTAAATGTTTTCTTCATAACTCCGTCATTTATAAACCGATTTGGAAAATTATTTTTTAATTTGAAAGAATATATTTTCAGATTTTTGATGATGTTAAAATAACCTGTCACTGTTATTTATATTGCATGTAATCGCACGAACAGTGTAAAGCCCGCATTAGTTTATAAATTCACACTTAAAACTATTCTTCACGCTTAAAATTAATTATAAAACTTAGCAGCATGAAGCCGTGATATGTTTTGTTTTCAATTGTAGTAAGGCGAAATGATTTATATTTCAACGCTTTTTGGCTACGGTACCAATCGACTGACATTTTGTAAGTAGTCCCATCGCGGAAACCACAACTAACCACCGTAAGAGCGTTTACGTACACACGGCTACAGATCAAGCTATTTGTCCACTTTATTTTGATCTCGCAATGCTTAGGATTTCCGTACAATGAGAGTTCAGCTTCTACTGGAAACGGATAGCTTGATGTGTAGTGTGTACTACCTCCGATTCGAATACGAGAAATGTCAGTCCGAAATAGCCATAGCTCGTTTTTTGAAGTGAAAACTTCTTTAGGCGCGTTGTGCATTTTTGAGATGGGAAAAACAATTGAACTCGCGACACCGTTACCGACTCCTCATTTATGTAAACGCGATTGTGCTCTTTATTTATATTACGTTACGGATCAATGTTCTATGCAAGTATTTTTACTTTAAGGGTTTTGGAAGTTTTTTTTTTTTATAATCTCGGTTGTGCTCTTTATTTACATAAGGTTACGGACCAATGTTCTATACAAGTATTTTTCTTCCACGAAGGCGATCTTGTTCAAGTTTTCACTTCTGTCGGCACTCCCGGAGTGCCACTGCTTTTTTTTTTCTTGTGGCCATGCTATTATTTCTATGAGGAGTTGCGCACTAGATCTGAACTCTGTCCGTTAAAATTTAGAACATTACCCATTCGGATTGAACTCGGATCTTGAATTTGGATTTGGATCGCACCGCTCTAAAGACTATTCTTGCTTGCAGCACTCGGCCGCTACGGAACCGGAGCAGTAACAGATATGGTCATCGTGTTCACGGGATTTTGTATTCAAAGTGGTTAGTTATTATCCAATGGGCTTCCGCTATGGTACACACGGCTACACATCAAGCACTATACACTTCCAGTTTATGCTGATCTCGCATTGTATAGGATTTCCGTACAATGCGAGATCAGCTTTTACTGGAAATGTATAGCTTGATGTGTAGCCGTGTGTACATACCTAGTCGGAAAACAAGTGGAACTTAAACGGAGTTGGGCATAGGGTTGCCAAGTGTCCGGCTTTTTATAATCGTGTCCGGCCAAATATACACAAGTCCGGCTTTGTTTAGGCTTTTGGTCAACCCCACCCCGCCAAAAAATGCCTGACATTGATTGTTTGAATTACTTTCAATCTAATGAAGAAGGTTGATTATTTATTGTTTTAATTACTTTAATTACTTGTGTAATCAATGTAAAGAAGTTACACATTATTTTAGTAAGAACAAAATATGAGTCATAATTAGGAGTAAGTATCAAATGAATAACAGTAATTAATACAGTAATAAAAGTTTTTTTTTTTCTTTTAAAAAAACAGTGTGTCAGGCTTTCAGGGCAAAATGTCCGGCTAAATATAAATCTGTGTCCGGCTTTTCTTTTTTTGGGACTGGCAACCTTAGCTGGGTAGGGCATCTGGCAAAGCGCAGTGATGACAGGTGGAGTAAGGCAGAGACCGAGTGGCGTCCAAGGACTGGAAGACGTCCGGCAAATAGATGGGCGGACGACATTGTTACCAGTGGCGGATTTGCCCTAAATCCCAGTAGGCCCGGGCCTAGGGCGGGACAAAAATCGTGACGAAAAATTCACTGATGATAACAAGAAATAACTCAAAGTACCTATTCTAAACATTCGCGCACATTATGGCCGGACTGCACCGCAACGTATAACAATAATAACTTAAATCCATTTTACCTTGAAATCTCGGAAAATATTATAAACCAGCAGTTTATTATAGTTTACTATATTTGTGAACCGGTTTCGATAAAAGTTGGCAATGACGTAATTTCATTATGTAGTCTATATGATGGGGGGCCTGGGGCCTAGGGCGGCTAAGACTGCAAATCCGCCACTGATCGTTACCATCGTCGGTAGAACCTGGATGAGGCTGGCACAGGAGCGCGGGGGATTAGACAAGATAAGAGAGGACTATTCCCAGCAGTGGGTGAAGTCGGACTTGATGATGATAACATACCTATGAACTACGAACACCACCATTTTTACCCGACTACGGCGAAGCAAAAAGGAGAGTCATGATTTTGACCGGTATGTATGTATGTTCATCTGATACCTCATAACTTCCAAACTCCCGATCATAATTTGACAAATGAGGTATCAATGGAAACGGCTTGATCGTCCGCTAGTTATAGGCTATGTAGCGTCACATTAAATGCAATATGGCGCCCTCTAGAGGACAAAGTCAGGAACTAAAAAAAAACTTCAAAATTATAATGACATGCGACTACGGCTTTACCTTGACCATTTTTGTACCTGTCTTGATTTTTGTCTGAAATATTTTCTTGTTTCATACTTTTTAGAGCGTGTTTTTATTTTATTTTAATTATTTTATTAGGCTTCGCTCGCGTGGACTCTGGAAATTATCCCACGGAAACGTAATATCGGTATAAAAAATATCATATGCCCTAACCCAGGTCATGGTCTACACATGTGCGATGTGCCAGTGTGTCAGATTTTCATGCTTCTGACGACCCGTAACGACTGTCAAAGATCCACGAATGACAGCTGGCACCAACAGCTTGACGTGCTTTCAGAGGCACGGCAGAGTCTCGATATGTAATAGATGGTCACCCATTCACGAATCGACCGCGGTAATCGTTCGATGGGGCTGTTTTAGATGCTGTGATTATTTAGCCACAAGCCTGTGCTAAATACAGATAAAAAATGTAAAATAACACTAACATTTAGACAGTCTGATAATAAAACAAAGAAACATTAAGTATTCTTAAATAACCGTAAACCAAAAAAATCGATTGCTTCCTTACATAATGATCGATTACGATTTACATTATTATTCACCACATCACTATTAAATCTCGTTAGTAGTGATATTTTTAACTATTACGCGAGGCAAAGGTCAAATGCTTATTCAGCCGGCGCTTAAAAAACACTTTCACTGTGAATGATTTTTAATCAGATGCATTTTTGAAAGTACGATCACAGATGAATACAGATGGTTCAGTCCGCATTTTAGGTATGAAGCTACAAGTACGCGGCGGGCTCGACTTGTCGTGCCACGTCAGTGAGTGTCACCTAGTCAGAAGGTATAAGAGTTACGCGATAGAAGGAGAGGCAACTTCTAGGTGAATATAACTACAAGTAATTAGCGCTGTGCGACTCCCAAAAAAAGCCAAGCGGTTCTCTTCTCGAAACCGCGCACAAGGCTTAGAGACCCCCTCCCCCGACCTCTCACTATGTTCGGTAAGCAGATCCCTTGGGAGAAGCGAGCCAAATACCTAGGTGTTTTCCTCGACCACCATCTCACTTTCGCTGAGCACATAAAGAAGGTTCGTTCGCGAGCCGCTTTCGCTCTCGGTAGGCTCCATTCCGTCCTAAACGCACGCAGCAAGATGTCACTTAAGTGCAAATTGCGAATCTACACAGCGTGTATTTGTCCCATCATGACTTATGCGGGTGCCGTCTTTGCTCATGCAAAACCCCACCATATCCATAGGTTGCAAACGCTCCAAAACCGATTCTTCCGTAGGGCCACAGGCTCCCCCTGGTATGTTAGGAACGAGAGTCTCCATCTCGACCTTAGAATTCCCACGATCCACCAATTTCTAAAACGCCTTGCAAAGCGTTACTTCGATTCCGCGGTCAAACATCGCAACCCTCTGGTTGTCGAGGCCGCCAGTTATGTCCCAAGTAGGATTAGCCGTACCCGCCGACCTAGGCACATTCTCACCGACCCTGATGACCCCATAACCCTCCTTCAGGAGAGCAATAGGGCTACTAGTACTCTACACAGACACAGACGCCTCCCGTCATTCCGACCTCGCCGTCGAGGTCCTTTGCGATCGCGTCCGCGCCCCCGAGTAAATGATACTCCTCCCCGACCCTTGCTCGATAACGAGGTGCCATCAGTGGCTTCAGCTGTGCACGTAGCTTTAAATTCCCCGATTAATAATAATGATCAAAACTTTGATCCAGCCCGTCCCATCTTTGATGTCCTCCCTCCGGTGACGCCCTAAGCCGAGGCTCGTACCCCACAGGGGGTGCCCTTAGCGAGCGTTCACCTAGCTTTTTAGCTTAGTTTTGTATGCCCCTGGCTGGAGGCTTTGAGTGTAGCAGCTTAAGGCAACCACAGGATTGACCGGTTAAGTAGTCATGACCTCAGAGGTCAGCTACGAGATGCCCAACAGAAAAAAAAAAAAAAAAACGCTGTGCGACCTGAATTGCACTTTATTATGTCTTGGCAAGAATCACTTTTTATTTAAATGATTTTGCGGAGTGAACCATCTGTTTTCATCTGTGGTACGACTGACATTATTTATGTTTAAAGATTATGTAAGCGTGTTAGACTAGAAACAAATGCAGTCTACAGAGTTTTAGAAATTACTATGACAAAAGTGGGAGTTCATGGACGGCTCAGATCTCCGGTGCGTTTGGAGCGTCTTTCCACAGACAATGGCTCACCTCCCATCTTGCTCTGTCACCTCTGTAAGTTAAAAGTGAGGATCTGATGGCTACGTCAGCAAACAGTATTCACGTTGCTGAATTTTGAGCAGAACCAATTTAAAAATCTATGTACCTATATTTTTCGTGTTATTTTTGCCCTTGACACGCTAAGAAGAGACTATGGTATATCATCATCATCATCAGGCTACAGCAGTCCACTGCTGGACATGGGCCTCTCCAATTGCACGCCATTCAGCTCGATGCTCGATCTCATTGATTTTACTTTGTAGGTTTTTACAAAATTCTAACGGATTCCCACCATTTCCAAAATTTGACATCTGTCAAAAAAATGCGGGAATACCAAACCATCAAAAGTGACACTTAACGTTGAACCGCAAGCCATAAACAATCGACTTCCTAGAATGCATACTCCATGGATTGCGTGCTAAAAAACTAAAGTGTTGGCTATGTACGGCTTGATGTGAACTTTCCTGCTTATATAATAGTCATTTGCTGTGATTTTGCTCACGTAACATGCATTTTTCACATCGTCATTACATAGCGTGATTCCTTAGGTTATTTACTGACTAGCATAGATCGCATGACTTTGCATTTGTACTTATTTATCCTTATTTACAACACGAAGACGACTCGTGGTGAAATAAACAAAGCAATTGACGCTGTTTGACAGCAGAAATAGGTATGGAGGTTGTACTTCCCCGGAACTCCTTCATAAAGACCACCTACCTTTAAAGCAGCCGAGAGTCACTTTTTCTTCCGGGTATTTTTTTAGAGCTTACTCCTTAAAAGAATCGATTTTCATAGAGAGGTGTGTGAACAAGGTGTGACAAGCGTAACTCAAAAGCGTTACGTTTTGTATTGTGATTTACTTATTCGTTAAATAACATGGATTTTAATATTGAAAAAGACATATTATTTTTACATATTTCACACTTTGATCTAGATATTTCGGCCGTGCGATACACGACTACTTGCGCTTTTAAAAAGAAGTCTAAATTATGATTCAATTATTGTTTCATTTGAGTTATATTAGGGTAGGCAGGGATTTTTTTTTTTAGAAGAGATTCATTTATTTACCCTCTTTGCCTATTGTATATTCAAAGTTATTGTATATCGTGCATCGTAGCTGACACACACACACTTTTTTTTTCAGTGGACGAGATATTGAAGGTCGAAATTCGAACTCGTTCGTTTTGTTTTTTTTTTTTTCCAAAAAATGGTTTTAAAAGTAAGTAAATACTAACGATCCCTCCTTTGAAGCTTGTGCATAAAGTGAGTGCACAATGTTTTGCGTGCGTTACGTTGCGCACTCGTAAACAGTGTGTTTAAGTCACACGCGTCATGATCTAATGATTAAGTTCAGTCCATAGATATAAAGGGTGGCAGGCGACGCGAAACCTGTTACCATGGATTCAGTACTTGATTCTGAACCCCCCTCCGTCGGAAGTCATCAGTTTTTTTTTTAAATCTGCTGTTTCATAGAACAGTGCAATACCTACGCGGTCAAAATGTATAGACAAGCAGTTTTTTTTTTTTTTTTTAAATAACCGACTAAAAATTTGAAAGCAGGTTTCAGAATGTACTAAAACAGTTTTCGCGTCGATGTCCCTGCCACCCTGTATCTAATAATACATCTTTGATACAGTCACACAACCTATGTCAATTTGCCGCGTTAAATGCTGACAAAGAATGACAGTTTGTGATTTCATTATACGGACAATGTAAGTTGGAAGTCAATTAGATGACATCACACCTGTATACCCCGAAGGATTAGGCAGAGGTGTACATATACTACATCGACATTTCTCCAGTTATGTTCAAGTCCCAAGTAAAGGCTCGTGCAGACTGGCGCGATATCGCAGGCGCTACAGGCAGCGCGACCCTTTTGTAGCGCCCGCGATATCGCGCCAGCAAGCAGGCTAAAATCGACACCCGGTTGCTATTGAGAAATTCCAGATGGAAAAACGCAATAAAACCTTGCCCAACCCGAGAATCGAACCCAGGACCTCACACTCAGCAGTAGCGCTTTGCGACTACTAGACCAACGAGGCAGTAATATCATAAAGAGAAAAGATTTATATTTTTGTTTGTCTAAAGTTTAGACTTACATAGTAGTAGATTAGATATTAGTTTAGTATACTAATATTAGTTTAGATTCTAAGCTAATTTTATCGAAACTAATATTATCTAAAGTAATATTGTAAAGAGCCCATCGGCGGCTTTAAAACTAATTGCGTAATGCACGATCAATCACAATCTGTTTCGATTTGAAACAGATTGCTAGTCCATTGCTTCATAAGTTGGAAAAAAATCTGTTCAACAACGTAAATAACGCAATGAATGTTGGTGAACTGTCAAAATGAAACAAATTAGTCATAATCGTTTACGAAAATAAGTTACGCAATTAGGGTACAGGTTAGTCACACGAAAATAAAAAAAAAGAAGAAAGAGAAAAGATAAGATTTTTTGTATGTTTGTTTGTAGGTCTGTTTGTTTGTTTGTAATGGATAAACTCAAAAACTACTGGGCCGATTTTAAAAATTCTTTCACCAGTAGAATGCTACATTATCACTGAGTATCATAGGCTATAATTCATCACGCGGGCGAAGACGGTGATTTTTTTTTTTCTGTAGGGCATCTCATAGCTGACCTCTGAGGTCATGACTATTTAACCGGTCAATCCTGTGGTTGCCTTAAGCTGCTACACTCAAAGCCTCCAGCCAGGGGCATACAAACTAAGCTAAAAAGCTAGGTGAACGCTCGCTAAGGGCATCCCCTGTGGGGTACGAGCCTCGACTTAGGGCGTCACCGGAGGGAGGACATCAAAGATGGGACGGACTGGAAAGCCGGTGACGGTAGTTAGTAACTTACATACTTTTACATAATATTCATTCAACAGGTGCAAGCAATTACTTACTTACAAGGAAGGAAATGCTAAGATAATGTAGTTCTGAGAAAAATTATTCAAGTACTACATAACAGCAATTGAAGGCATTGACGTAAGGCATCTAACCATCTAACCGATTATCGTCATTATACTTAACTTCGTCGAGTCGTTGAGCTCCTAAAGTTCTGAGTTGAGCTGCACGATTACTGACAAATGCGTGTACTGACTGGTCAGCGGGGTAATAGGGATGATGACAAAAAAATTTTTTTGTCCGTCAAGTAGTTTATTAAAATATATTGGACACGCATTTTTTCTTTTTTTACGTAATCAAAAGATAATAATACGGCGATACGTTGAGTTAAAATATGCCATTACGTCACGAGTATGTAGATTTTATACTTACTTGTGGGCCGCCACTCCCCAACTTTAATGCGTTTTAACTAAGTCATTTTTTATTAATATGATTAAGCAAAAAATACGTGTCTAATATTTTTCAGGAATCCGCTGGATGCGGGAAACACAGAATTGGTCGAAGTCGCGGTGCTTTGGAGAGGCGTGTGTGCGCTTAGTGAGGTGTAGTTTCATTGTAAATGTGTGCGTGCGAGCGTGTATGCACATAGCGGAGGTATAGTTTTGGCATGCTTCACTATATTATTCACAGTCACAGCGCTATCTTGGTTCTAGGGTTCCGTACCAAAATGGTAAAAACAGACCCTTATGGTGCGACTCTGTCCGTCTGTCTGTCTGTCACAGCTGGAAATCTCAAGAACTACTAATGCTATCAAATTAAAATTTGGAATATGTTTTAGATGACGTTTGCCCAACTATTTTACAAATAAAAAAGAAATAAAAACATGTAAAATACATGTATTTATTCCTATCTTATTTTTTTTTTTTTTTTTTTTTTTTTTTTTGTTACACGGACTGAACGGGGGGTCTTAAAAAACCGAAGTGGGGCTACTAGGGCATGTGTAGTATCATATGAAAGAGCGCTGTTTGTACATTCTCACATATTTTTCTTTTTTTTTTTTAGGCCGCATAGTTTTCAACATTACACGAAAAATTAAAAAAAAATACCGTTGCCCCTCTTATCTCCGAAGTTTGCATTGAGAAAAATCTAAAATTATACGATGCGATAGAAGTTTATGTAAAGATTACAGAAAAAATAAAACGATGTCTCTAAATAGCACACTTTTTCAGAAATCAATAAAAATTACACAGTTCCACTATCGGTCAGGAAATGGCGCTGACCTAAAACTGCAATATTCTACTACACTGCATTGTAAAAAATCTCTGACGAATAAAGGCCTCGCCTCGCTCACTTTTGACCGGTTTTTTATTTGGTCTAAAAGTACACATAGATCATGTCTTTGTAAGACCTAAGACCTAAGTTCACCTTGTAGAAGCAATAAAATACATTATATTGAGAGAAGCCGCGGGCGTAACCAGTGTTGTCACTAACCTCATTTAAAGGCAATGTCATTGTAAGGAACCTTCAATTTAAGGAAAACTAAGTATCAATTAATTTAAACGAAGAAACCACGCAATAGGAGAATTAAATATTTACTGAAGGTCTTTAAATTTATCATCATACACTGGCTTCAGTTAGGCTTGCAGAAAAATTATTTATATTTTTTGTTCGATATATCGAGATTTTTAGGCGATATTTATTTTATTATTTCGATATATTGATATAAAATATCAAGTATCGATAATGTATCAAATTCGATATATTTCCAATAGCAACATTGTTGTCGGCATTGACTAAAACCGCAGGGAATCAGAGCCGTAAAAAAGTAGACATTTTATTATCTGTGGCGTGACTTTGCTTTCTTTGCTCGGCGAAGGGCGAAGCCACGGGCAAAAGCAGGCAATTTTAATAATTGAATGCAGTTTTAAAACATCCAGTCACCTGTGTTAACGGTTTCATTGAAAGTATAATTCATTTTGTTTATCGTTAAATAAAAATTAATGACAGTAGCCAATCGGCTCGAATATTTGAACCGAACAAATAAATGTTTATTTGTATTTATTCAGATGTTTTACGAATGAATAGTAGGGTATTAAATAGGTACAATAACAGAGTCACCGTTTTGGGTCGAGAAAAAGGGGTTATGTATATATTTAAACGATCCTCTATAAAATTATTGACCTTTTAATGGTGGGCATCTTTTTAAATTAATAAACCTCTAAAAACTTTTTGCGCTATTAACCCTGGTCATGGTCTACCTATGTGCCAAATTTCATCCAAATCCATTCGTTCAACTCTTTCACACGAAGCGTAACAAACAAACAAACATACAAACTCACTTTCGCATTTATAATATTACCTACTTAGTTAGGATTAATCGTCGAAATCACCAGCTCGGTGACTTAACATTTTCCCTCCATTTTTACAAGTGACAGATGTCAAACTCTTTCCATGCATTTTAATCTATCGCATGAAAAAAGCGCGGGAAACCTCAAACTTGGCGGTCGTGTCCTTTTAAAGCTATAATTGAAAAATTGAAAAACGTTGTAATATAAGATCAGTAGCCGTAGTTTTTAGTGTTCTATTTTCTTTTTCTTGTAATTCAACTTTAGTTTGTATAGATTCTTCGGTAGTGGTAAGTTTTTATTTTATTTTATATTAGCGCGGGAAAATGAAGGACCCGCCTGACCCGGGGGACTCTGTTCCCCCGGCAGGCAATTACGTTACTATATCAAACGAATCGGGCATGGATACCGATGGGTCGTCTTCGGCTCGTAACTTAAAAAGAAGCCGTACACATATTTGTAAGCACTGCAATAAGCGTCGCCGTACCCGTAAAAGCCACGGTACCGTATCTTCGGGTTGTAGCTGTACGGATTTTACACCTGAAATTACTGCATCAGAACCTAACTGCTCAACTACTACAACGACTAACGATCCCACTATCAATGTGCCCGATATTCCTGCTACGTCCTCAGTTGCTCCTACTCAGATAGGTCGTAAAACTTATGATAAAACAGACAGCGCGCCTTTTGTCATTCATATACAAAAAAACATAATTTCACCAGATGATGGAACGACACTGCACCCAATCACATTTGGCAAGTTCCTTAAACACAACGCCTTCCAAAACATAATTAACGGTAGTGTCAAAAAAATTGGGCGCAATAAAATTTCTCTTTCCTTTTCGAATTTCCTGGACGCAAATTCTTTTATTAATCATAATAGTCTAGAATCTTATAATTATAAAGCTTTTATACCCACTTTTAATGTTACTAGAATGGGTTTAGTACGTGGTGTCCCTGCAGATTGGTCTCCGGAGGATGTTATTGATAATATAACAGTACCAATTGGTTGTGGTCCAATTTTAAAAGTAAGACGCCTTAATTTTAAAGCCATTGTTGATGATTCTACCATTTGGAAACCATCCCAATCGATAGTTGTTACATTTGATGGTCAGGTGCTACCGAAAAGAATTTTTATGTGCTATAATGCATTACCTGTAGATTTATATATTTTCCCTACTGTACAGTGTTTCAATTGCTGTCGTTTCGGTCACACTAAAATTCAGTGCAGGTCCAAACCTCGTTGTTATAAATGTAGCCAAAGCCACACTGGGGACAGTTGTGACAGAGAACCAGAAAGTGCATCTTGCTGCCTTTGCTCAGGATATCATTATGCTACTAACAAGGTTTGCCCAGAATTTTCTAGACAAAAATTAATTAAAACATACATGGCACAAAGTTCAGTATCCTATGCTGAAGCAGCAAAAGTATATCCCCTTGTAACTAAATCGTATGCTGATACACTTTTATCTTCTCCATCCAAAAACTTTGCAGATACCCCATCCATCTCTTCACCTAATAGAATGCCTGCTTCAACTAGCTATAAAAAGACTGTCTTTCTCAAACCACGCTCCCCTCCCAAATCTGTACAAGGATACAATAAAGAGGCTCACAATGCCATTATTAAAGATTTCAATATTCCTCAACCATCAGATGGTTGTGCTTTTTCTAATAATCATAATAATGAAAAAAATGACACAAATTTTTCCATAAACGATTTTCTTTCTGCATTACACAATCTTCTTGTTCAGTTCAACATTTCACCGTCCAACGTTGCCCCTTCTTCCAATGTATCTCAATCCATTTGTAATGGACAACATATCCAAAATAATCCAGTGGAACTGCCGCAGTCTAGTAAATAAAAAGAGTGATGTTATATATCTTTTAAACAAATATGAGCCATTTGCCTTTGCCTTAGCAGAGACTTGGCTCAAATCTAATCATATTTTTAAAATTAATGGTTATTTAACCATTAGAGAGGATAGATCTGATGGGTATGGTGGAGTAGCTATACTTATCAAGAATACTATACCTTTTTCTATCATTACATTACCTCCTCATAGTGAGGCAATTTCAATTGTAGCTATTAAAGTTCATAATATTTGTCTTGTTTCTATTTACATTCCCCACCCTTCTTCTTCTGTTCTTCAAGAGATTAATAATCTCTTTTCATCTCTTCCAAAGCCATTTTTAATATTAGGGGACTTTAATTGCCATCATCAATCATGGGGTTGTTCAACTTCTAATTGTTATGGCGATGAATTACTAGATATATTAGACTTACATAACCTATGCATCTTGAACACAGGAGCTGTCACACGTCGTTCAGATCCCAATCAGAACCAAAGTGCAATTGACCTTTCTATCTGTTCTCCAAACTTAGCCTCTTCACTAACTTGGCATACTCTGACCTCTACTTATGGTAGTGATCATTTTCCAATAGTTATTTCTTATCCTCTTTCTAAACGAAATGCACCATTAAGGAGATCAACATTAAAATATAAGCTACCTAATAGAAATAATAATGACTGGGACAAATTTAGAAACATTGTTGACAGCAAGCTTTGCTCCTTGCCTGTTATTTCAGATGGCAATGAAAACAGTTGTGCGGAAGCTTTAGCGCTCATATTAATTGCAGCAGCAGATGAAGTTTTTCCTGTAAAAAATAACAATATTAATACAATTCCCTCGCCTCCATGGTGGGACCCTGAATGCACAGAAATGGTTTACAAACGTAAAGAGGCTGAATACAATTATAACCTCGATATGTCTGATAGTAATTTTGAAATCGTTACTAACATAATTAACGAAACTTATAAACTTTTTAAGAAGAAAAAATTTGAATCTTGGCGTAACTTTTGCACATCAATTTCACCGAATACTCACCCTACGATCGTCTGGCGCAATATTCGTAGATTTAGGTCCATTTATAAAGACCCTTCTCCTATTCCGGATTCTTTAGCCAATGAATTTTTAGACAAATTAGCTCCGCCTTGGGTTCCTGAGGCTACTAACCTTAACCTGTCTCTTGTAACTAGTAACCAAGACACTCATACGACGCTAGATCTCCCATTCACTCTCACTGAATTAAAAGGT
Organism: Omphaloscelis lunosa; assembly: GCA_916610215.1. Taxonomy (NCBI): domain Eukaryota; kingdom Metazoa; phylum Arthropoda; class Insecta; order Lepidoptera; family Noctuidae; genus Omphaloscelis; species Omphaloscelis lunosa. The sequence continues at coordinate 9,326,966 of OU744270.1, forward strand.
GTTATCCATAAAACTAAGGATTCTGCACCAGGCATTGATGGCATCCCGTATTCCTTTTTTGCTAATTTAAATGATGTCGTCCTCGGTTACTATTTAGAGCTTATTAATTCGATTATGTATACAGGTAACATCCCTGATGAATGGAAACGTCAAATGGTGTTGCCATTCCTTAAACCAAATAAAACTCCATCTGATGCTTCTTCATACCGTCCCATAGTTTTATCTTCAATTCTGATGAAATTAGCGGAGCACCTAATTAAAAATCGCCTTGAATGGTATGTTGAAAGTAAGGGTCTTTTGGCAGATTCACAATATGGCTTTAGAAAAGGTAAAAGTACAACTGACTGTTTAAGTATTTTAACATCCGATATTCGGCTATCCTTCTCTAATAACCATTCGACCATTGCAGTTTTCCTTGATATTAATGCAGCTTACGATAATGTTGTATTATCAGTTTTACAAAATAAATTAAAAGCCCTACAAGTTCCATTGAATTTGTCGAATTTCATTATTAGAATCCTGAATGATCGCTCTGTTATTATGATAATAGGAGATCATGAGGTACCTCATCTTGTATGGAGAGGTCTCCCACAGGGTTCAGTGCTCAGCCCCCTCCTATACAATATTTACACTTTTGATTTAGACTCCTCCTTAGCTAACCAAGTTAAGGTTCTTCAATATGCCGATGATTTAGTATTGTATTCTTCAAGCCAATCTGTTGAACAAGCTAGCTATGCTATCAATTCAGCTTTATCTACTTTGGAGTCATGGTTACATCTGAATGGTTTGGATTTATCTACGTCTAAAAGCGCAGCTGTTTTGTTCACCCGAAAGAGAAATATTCCCTTAGTAAACATCTTTTATATGGGAATACGTATTCCAGTTAAAGATAATTTCAGATATCTAGGTATAATACTAGATTGTAAATTAAGTAGTGTTCCTCATAGTGATTATATTGTTAACAAATGTGAAAATCACCTAAACATGCTTAGATGCCTATCTGGTGTGTGGTGGGGTGCACATCCATTTTCTTTGAAACTTATTTACAATGCAATCATCAGAAGCACCCTGGATTATGGATTGTTCGTTCTAGAACCTTGTAGTGCTATGGCTTTAAAAAAATTGGATCGCATTCAGTCTAAAGCTTTGCGCATAATTTCTGGAGCCATGAAGTCTAGTCCCATTAATGCACTCCAAGTAGAATGCGGAGAAGCTCCTTTATACCTTAGAAGACAATTTCTATCTGACAAATATTTGTTCCGGATTCTTCAGTTCTCAACTCATCCTCTCATTCCTAAACTGGACTCTTTAGTATTGCAGATTGAATCTTCAGATTACTGGTCCCATAAACGTGATCCTTGTTTAGTTGTAAGCTATAAAAAATTCCTCTCCCTTTCTTCTCCTATTCACCGTTCCAATAAACTTCCCCTATTTAGCAGTAGTTACGAGAGTTTACAATTCAGCCCCACCATTAAATACTGTGTAAGTAAACCAGGTCCCGATTGCAATTTAAGTTTTAATCATTTTTTGGCTGAACACATAGAGTACCATCACATATTTACGGATGCTGCCAAGCGTTCTCCGAGAGGTTGTGTTGGGATAGGGACTTACCATTCTCAATACAACATCGTACAAAAAATAAAATTACCTCCGGAGACTTCTGTCTTTACGGGGGAATGTTTCGGCATTTTAAAAGCTATTGAATATATTCGGGTTCTAAAGCTCAAGAAAACTATTATTTTCACAGATTCTCAAAGTGCTCTTCTAGCCATCAATAAATCCCCTTTCGAACACAAATCGCAGTGTCCTATAGTCTATTTAATAAGAGAATTTGCGTTCAGAACCATTTCTGAAGGTAATACACTACAATTTGCGTGGATCCCGGCCCATGCTGGAATCCACGGCAATGAAGTGGCAGATACAATTGCCGGTGATGCAGTGCAGTGTGGGGACTTAGTTCCATATCAGAATTTTAGTACTGACCTTGTGACATTACCAAAGATTTTTCTCCGGGATACCTGGAAGGTAGCCTGGGGTATCGGAAGCAAATCAAAGGGCCGTTATTTTTCAACTATTCAGCCCGACGTTCCGGAAAAACCGTGGTTTGGCAGGGCAAAGTTTGGCAAGATGGAGACCTCCGCTCTTATACGGATGAGACTGGGTCATGTTTGCTCTCCAGCCCATCTTGCCAAACTTCATATCATCGACGACCCCATTTGCTCGTGTGGCACAGACGTAGGCGACTTAAATCATATTTTTTTCTCCTGTCCCTTATACGACCGTTCTTCTTTTCTTAGTAATCTCTTGTCCCTTGGTACTCATTTTCCTACTTCAATACTTTCCTTACTTTGTACAAATAGCTTTCCGGTATATAAATGTATAGTCTCATTCATTACCTTAAATAATATTAAGTTGTAAATATTCGTTATTGTAATTTGCTCATTATTCACTCCTTCGATTCATCCTTTTCCTTATACTGATCCTATATCCGTCCTATCCTAAATTCCGTTCTAATATAATTAATAATTTTGTTTCCCCAACTTTGTCTCTTCGATAAAAAAAAAAAAAAATAATAATAAAAAAATACATGACATTGGCTAATGCACAAACCGTGCGAAGCCATAATAAAAAAAAAAAATTAAAAAAAAATAATCTATCGCATGACTCTTTTAGTGTTGCAAAGCATCTTATTTTGGTGCTAGTGCTTACATTATCTGGCTACCTTACATGGAATTAGTAAGTACCTACTATGATAGCAGCATGGAATTAGTATGTACTATACATGGAATAACATGAAATATCCTACACTATTAAATGAGCATTCTCTATTTTCACCATAGCAGAGCTCGGTCGACCAGGTAATTAATAAAACGCATGACTCAGTGTTGCAGAACATCTTATTTTGGTGATAATGCTTACATTATCTATTTACATTTAACATAATATAAAGATCCTCACTGTAGGTACGTAAATAGTCATGACACAATTCATCCTTGAAACCAATCAAAACGTATTTGAGAAACCTTTTAAGAAGTCTGATTGCCGACTAACAAAGTTCTTTAAGTTGCAGATATATGCCAGTGACCTTGAGTGTTTTTTTTTTAGGTAGGGCATCTCGTAGTTGACCTCTGAGATCATGACTACTTAACCGGGCTTTCCTGTGGGTGCCTTAAGCTACTACACTTAAAACCTCCAGCCAGGGGTTATTCAACTATGCTAATTAAAACTAGGTGAATGCTCGTTAAGGGCACCCCCTGTGGGGTACGAACCTTGGCTTAGAGTGTCAACCGGAGGGAGGACATCAAGGATGGGACGGGCTGGATCAAAGTTTTGATCATGATTATTAGTTGGGGAATTTAAAGCTACGTGCTCAGCTGCAACTACTGCTGGCACCTCGTTATCGAGCAAGGGTCAGGGGGAGTATCATTTACTCGGGGACATAAAACAAAAGGTATTTTAATAAAACCCTATACTAAAAGAATTGATCTTTTAGTTATTAAATTATCTTGAAAATGGTGAAGGTTTCAGAAAAATACGCTTGATGGATTTTGCGTGATTCTCAGTTTATATCCGCGTTAAACATAACTTTACAAATTAATTTCACTATGTAATATAAAAATAATCCAAAATATTCCTATGTTAAGTTATTAAGAAAATGCTCTAATTTAACATATATTTTTTTCCAACTAGTCGTTCTTCTCGTTTAGACGTGATCTTCAGTATAAAATCATTAAAAGTCGGTTATCGTCGCCTTAAATAGTATGACGTATTGTTATACATCACGCTTGTAATCGGCAAAGAGGTAGGCACTCCCAACTATTTTGGAGTCGGCTTCCAGTCTAATGGGATGCAGCTGAATACCAGTATTTTACATGGAGCGACTGCCTATCTGACCTACACAACCAGGGTATTACCCTTAGGTAAGACTGGATGTCAGACTTTCGGGCTTCTGACTACACGTAACGACTGTCGAAGATCTACAAAGAGTTCTACTAGTTCAGTGGTCGTCAAACTCATTATAAGAGTCAAATTGTCAATACTACGTATATGACTAAGATTTCTTATGAGAGTCGATCCTTTCTGGGTGTTCAAACTGTATCAATACACTTTTTCTAATCCTTAAAACTCTCATCCACTTTTAACTCCACAACGCTTCCTATAATTAACTTGTTAAGAACTAAGATGCCTTCATCATCATCATATGGTTATATTAATATGATGAAGGCATCTTACTTATTAACAAGTTAACCTTTTCGATGTACTGTTAATTATTTGTGAAAGCAATTTAAAAAAAATTTGAAATTTATTTTGAATAAAACTTTTTGAAAGAAAATCAAATTTCGGTCTTTTGAAAAAAATATTTGTTAGAAAATGTTCATTATTAAATTGTCTATCTATTAGTGTTAATAGCATAATTAAATAATGTTTACTTTACGAGGAGATGCATGTTTTCAATCACTATTTCTCATTTTTATGGTTTCGTTTGAAGGAGATTAATTAAACATATACTATTTTTTTTAAGTGGTGACACTCCGGGAGTGCCGACAGAAGTGAAAACTTGATCAAGATCGCCTTGGTGGAAGAAAAATACTTGTATAGAACGTTGGTCCGTAACCTTATCTAAATAAAGAGTACAATCGCGTTTAGAAAAAAATACTTCCGAAACCTTTAAAGTAAAAATACTTTCGCGTTTACAAAATTGAGGTGTCGTCATGGTGTCGCAAAATCAATGGTTTAGTCCCATCTCAAAAATGCCCAACGCACCTAAACAAGTTTTCACTTCAAAAATCTTCCATTTTGGCATCAAGAATATGTAGAAATTTAATGTATTTTTATTAGTTGACATTTCTTTTAAAATAACAAGTAGTGCTAAAAACTGCTCAAGAAATGGCTAGCGTTGCGTTTTGGTTGGCAAAACCCCGACCCCCGCGCGTATCTACGGCCGCACTCATCGACATTTGCACAGAACCGCAATTTGCCGACCACTGTACTAGTTCTAACTAATAAAGAATTATTGTTATTACATACGCTATTTAATATAACTTAGCCAATTGCATCGGTTCATTGCAGCCAATCTGTTTCATATTACATAAGAATTGTCAGGGAGACCACACACTAGGTCAGTTAACCGCTACGTGGGAACTTAAAACGCTACAAGCTTCTTTTGGCTCGTGGTCAAAGTCGGAAAGAAAGCCGCCATCTTAATTTTACCCGACTACGGCGAAGCAAAAAAGGAAGGTTACGATTTTAACCGGTACGTATTTTTGTATAAGTATGTTTATGTGTTACCTCATAACGTCTAAACTACTCATCATAATTTGACAAATGAGGTATCGTTGGAAGCGTATTGATCGACCCCTGGTTATAAGCTATCTGAAGTGACACGTAATCTGTTCGATTTATGCTATCACGTGTGACTCCGGATCTTTAATTTGTATGTCTGTGATGTCTTGTTTATACCTTTTTAGTTGACTTTTTTGAGATGGGACTAAACCATTGATTTTGCGACACTGTAATGACACCTCATTTTTGTAAACACAATTGTGCTCTTTATCTACATTATGTTACGGATCAATGTTTTATGCAAGTATTTTTACTTTAAAGGTTTTGTAAACGCGATCGTGCTCTTTATTTATATTACGTTATAGATCAATGTTCTATGCAAGTATTTTAAATTTAAAGGTTTCGGAAGTATTTTTTTTTGTAAACGCGATTGTGTTCTTTATTTAGACAAGGTTACGGACCAATGTTCTATACAAGTATTTTTCTTCCACCAATGCGATTTTATTCAAGTTTTCACTTCTGTCGGTACTCCCGGAATGCCACCACTTTTTTTTTATAACTTTTATTTTATCAATAAAATTTCTGTGATAATTTCACAAATGCTTAGCAAAAACGCCCCCCTGTCAATGTCATCCGGGCGCCAAAAGATTCATCATATTGTCGCTCTCTACGTTACACCACCGAACAGATCAAAGTACTACTTTTTTTCATCACCATCATTTCAACCTGAAATCACCCACTGCTGGGTGTAAAGCCTCTGGCCTCTTTTCTTTTCTGTATTTTTTTCCGGTTCCCTGCATCCCACATCCAGGGACACTAATAATCGAAAGGGTTAACGTGGCCCCTAGCAATATAGGCCACTGAAGGAACACGGGTGGGTTTTAGCCAGAAACAGTCTGACACGCCCTCCCGCTCCGGCCAGAGCCGGAGAAGTTATTTGATAATTTCCCACCCAAAAAAAGGGGCACTAATAATACACGTGTCATACTCTGAAGACGTTTATTACATTTTGACAGTCATCATCTTTCTAGTCCTCTTAACAATGAAGGAGAAGCCCTTACATTGCTCGCACATCATCATCTGCCTAACGTTTTCCCAATTGTGTTGGGATTGGCTTCCAGTCTCACCGAATGTAGCTGAATACCAGTATTTAGCACGGTGCAACTGCCTATCTGACCTCCACAATCCGGTTACTGGGTAATGCAATACCGGTAGACTGGCTGTCGACTTTCGGGCTTCTGAAGACCCGTAACGACTGTCAAAGATCCACGAATGACAACCGGGACCAAAGGCTTAACGTGCTTTCCGAGGCACGGAGGAGTGTCAGTATGTAGATATGGTATGACTTGTAGACACCCGCTAAACGAAGGCCGCCCGCGCCCCATGTAATAACGCTCTAAAATTCCCCATTGTAAAAAATATTGTCGATATATTGTAAAAAATATTGTCGATATATTTTTTTCATCAACCTGTTCTTGCACAGATGCGACGCACGGCTCAATAATTATTAGTTTATAACGAAAATAGTGTCTACTTTGCAATATGTATTTTGTTTGAGTTTTGTTATTAAATTATTATTATTTATTTATAAGCTGTCAATGGCCAGTGTTGTAACATTCGTCGGTAATATTACGCAATATTAATAGTCTATGGCTCTGACATTCAAGTGGTAGACAATCGTGACATGTTTTTTATTGCTTGGCTACGAGGCTTTTGGCTAATTTATGAAAGTACATATAAGTAATATTTTTGGCATGTGCGTTTAGTTTGTGCAGAATAAACAATTTTTCTTTCTTTTCTTTCTTTCTTTTCTTTTTTCTGAAATTTACCACAGAAATGGACTCTCATTACGATACCAAACAAAACCCTCACGGATCGGACAGGTTTTTTTTACATGTTATTTATTCTGGATCAACTTCAGCTAGCCAAACTGCAGCGGACATGCTTCCCAGTGCGTTCCCCCGTCTTGATTAATTGTCTGTCTGTAAGCATAGCCCTAGAACAACCATCAAATGTGTCGTCCTCATTCGACACGCAACGATTGCGACATGCTATTGTGGCGGCATCTACATCGCGACATGTGAACTACGCATCAAATCCTTCATCGCGCTATAAGAGTTTACCGCGCGAACGACATATACAGGGAAATTTTTTAACCAGCGCGCAAAACCTGAAACCACGAAAAAAATCTCTTGTTCCCTAGACTTTCACGAGCTATGCGAACATAAATGTAGGGAACAGGTGATTTTTTTTTTCGCGATTCCAGGTTTGGTCCCCATAGTAAAAGTTGTTCATAATGATGAGTAAAGTCACTTGTTTAAGTTTGGTTAATGTTTTTGAAGTGAAAACTTCTTTAGTGGCGTTGTGCACTTTTTTTGTAATGGGTAAAAAATGTTTAACTCGCGTCAGGACACGTGACCTGATCGAAAATTCGTAAGATGGTTAAAAAGACATCAACGCGTTGATTACCGCGGTGCCGATTTTTTTTCAAGTTTTCACTTCTGTCGGCACTCCCGGAGTGCCACTGTTTCTAATACCTCTAACTAAACTATTATAATTTCATCCGTGGTATTTACAACTGTGTCTAGGTCGCATCGGTGGTGAAGCGAGAAGCCTGACATAACATCACACCAGTGTTCCCCGAAGGGTAGGCAGTAGTCTAAGTCGAAAACGCCAGAGTAGCCCGCGAAATTTAATTTTTCTTACGTTTTTTGCAATTTGCGGGTCAGTTCAGATAGTGTGTTAATCTAAATGTGATTCGCGACCGTAAAAAATATGTATTTACAGAAATATAATCATTAAAATAATCAAAATAACTCTCTAAATTCATATTACCCTATTGAATGACTATTTATTTATTTACTTAAACTTTTCACACTCAAAACGGTACAAAGGCTGACTTAATACCTTAGGCATTCTCTACCAGTCAACCAAGGGTGGTGAAGAGATTGGATGGCAGGTGCTCTGTTTAAGAGGAACAAAAAAAATATATATATATATCATTAGAAAAATATAGGTAGGAACAACAGTACATAAATAGGTTATAACTTATAATACTCATACATATTTAATGTAATAAACATATATTTATTATATATATTGTGATATATATACAAATTTAAGGGAGAGAGATGTAGTCATCTCATGACTACTATTTCATGAAATTATGACATTTGAGGCCAATTTTAACTAGACAGTTGGGTGAGTGCAGTAGCGGATCCAGGGAGGGGCTAAGGGGCTCAATCTCCCTGAAAGCATCGAAATTCTTCCGTGACAAATCTTAAAGTGAACTTGATATTATTCTAATTAAACTTTTTAGCAAGGATTACTCTACTTAAGAGCTCATACTACCTCAGCTCAAATTCACTTTTCATCTCGCTCGCACCATACTGCTCGCGGATTGAGTGAAAGCGAGACGGAATGGGTTGCTTGCGGCTCCGTGGCGCCAATAATTTAGGTAATTGCTTTTTACGGCGAAAATAACGGTAATTTAAAAAAAATAAAAACATCGTCGCTGCTTTATAGTTAGTTCAGTTATTATGCAAATTTTCATGATCTAATTTGTAGTATTTTCTTAATACCAGCCGTTTTTGTTCGGTTTGGAGGTAACTTTGGATTTTTTTTCTATGAGAAAATTTTATGGAATCGTGTTTTCGTCTAACATAGTACTTAACATTAATTGTTAATTTTAACATATATTTATTTCATAATTAATGCTGCAGTATTTTCGATATAACGGAGGATCATGCTAAGCCATTTGAGGTAGTATAGGGCCTTAAGGTACAATAGGTCTGTGTCCAATTTTTCTTTTGTCCAGATTGTAGATTAATAAAAAATATTGGACACGTATTTTTTTCTTTTTTGACGTAATCATAAAATTACGGCGATACATTGAGTTAAAATGTGGCATGACGTCACGCCTTGCTAGATTTTATACTGAGTCGTGACGTAGCGAGCCCCCACTCCCCAACTTTAATGCGTGTTTTCTAAGTTATTTTTTATTAATATGATAAAGCAAACAATACGTGTCTAATATTTTTTTATTATCTGAAAGACGGACTAAATAGAATTTCTTTTTTTTACCTCGGTAACTTTCGTATATGTTTTGTTTACGTGACGAATTTTGAATCCGCGCGCCACTCATTCTGCCACTCACGCTGCCCGGTTTGGCCGCCATGTATATTTACAGAGATATCTCTGGTAGTCTACAACCTAACAAATTCAGGAATTTGCGACAAGTAATCCTTATTGTTATGTGCTAAGCAAATTAAAATATTCTGTGCTATTTCAGTGTTTAATTTGTTAAACGACAATCCGGGATCCGCCACTGAGTGAGTGGGTGTGTGAGTGTGAGTGTGTGAGAGAGTTTGTTGCACGTTCTTCTCCACAGGAACCTACTATGCTTTGGAATGGGCAACTAGCTTCATATTTCTGACTGAACGACCCCTTTGACAATTCAAAAGTGTTTGTAAATGGTTTAATTGAAATAAATGCTTTGCGTTTGAGAATAAGTATTTCATTTCATTTATCATTATCCAGTGCTTATTCCAATTTATTTGCCGTCTTTGCAACGTTTTTTTTCTTCCATACATTTCAAAACGTCGTCATGGCGGTAGTCACCCCTCTTTCTAGCTACATCATCTTACACACAGTCCATCCATCGTTTCTTTGGTCTTCCCCTACTCTTATAAATATCCACATTCATACTCAAAACTTTCCTACTACATTTCCTTATTCCTCCGCATCAGTTTCTGGTTGCTACTTAGAATTTATCGGGTTGCTGCCGGAGTCTGGATTTGTGCCCCGATTATCAACATAAAGAAAGAAATAAGAAATATATTTTATTTGGGACACGCACAAGAAATAAATACAAACAGTAAAAAAGGAGCATTTAACTAATAAAATCTTTCAAATAAACGAAAACAAGAAAATATAATTACGAATATCCTATCTCAGCATAATGTTGCGATACATAAAAGGGGGTGAACACTTTCTAACCATATTATCTTTCATACAGTTCATCCATCGTTTCTTTGGTCTTTCCCTACTCTTAAGATAGTTTATTCTACAAGTTGGCAACGTCGTAAATAGCTGTCAAATGTTTACCTGTTTTGATTAATTTGGCAATATCATTGTATGGAATTAAGAAATGTGGCTAACTGGAGAACTAAAATATTGATTATGAAATGCAATTATTAATATCGTAACACCGAATATTTAGTTTTAGATGTAAACAAGTATTTGGAAACTTTCCAAATGCCCTTTTTTTCACCTAAAACGGTTAGAACATGAAATTCAGTGTTATAATTGCAATTCATTATTAATATTCTAGTTCGCTAGTTAGCAACATTTTTCATTTTCATACAGTAATATTGCCAAATTAATCAAAACAGCGAAATATTTGACATCTATTTGCGACGTTGCCCACTTTCAGAATAAACGCTCTTAACTATTACATTGTGATTTTAAAATGAGACCATTCGTTACGGGTAAGCCTCGTATTTTCACATTTAGTAATTACCTTTGATTTCTTTCTTTGACATTGTCGAAGGCGTGACGGTTGTCTCCATCCGTATCGGGTTTTTCATTGCCAATAGCGTGAAATGTAACTTTTGCTTGGTTGCTTAGCAACGCTGTTTTACGTCAAACGGTCGGACAGTCACCTTTGGGCTTCGTTTTCACTTGATTTAGGTAGCTGTCAGATGCCCCGAATCTTATTTAATGCTTTTCGATATCTTCTACATCAAAGTAAAAATTAAAAAAAAAAATACATTCTCAGCGCAGATTAAACCGCTGGGACTAGAAGCATGAAATTTTGCGCAAGAGTTCCTTTTATAACAAAGGCGAGCATTAAAAAAGGATTTGTGAAAATTCACCCACTAAGGTGTTAATGAAGGGATGAACTTTTGTATGGAGGTTCGTAATTTTTTCGATGGGAAATTCCATCGGGCACACGGATTGTAGCCATTGAGGTTCAATGTAAACTCTATCTTCTAACTTCTATGAGTTTGTGAACTCACACTTGTGTTTTTTTTTAAAGACTTTATTTTTCGGAAAAAAAATTTTTTCGCCTCCGTTTTTTTTTTTTTTGCATAGTCGACGAATTTTAATAAAAATGTTAGTTAATCGGATAAAATAACTCATAAGCTTTTAGAAATAATAAACAGAATCCAAATCGAGCCAATAACATTGGAGATATAGCAAACGCTACTCAAAACATAAAACATGTAATAACATGAAAAATATTATAGATAGACCCCTCTTTTAAAGTAATTTTTCGATAATGTTTCATAAATATTCAGAAAAATACGGACGGGCACATGGCCATGGACGATATTGTATTATACATTCCTCGTCGAAGGAATTAAAAATCTTAGCCGTGGTAAAATAATACTATGCATGTCAAAATCATGACAAATTGGCTGTCACTCCATGTTAAATTCTGATGTTCAGCTGTATCCAGTTTGACTAGCCGACACCGACATACTACATACACTAAAGGCTAGGCAGATGATGATGTTCATGACAAACTAACAAAGTACACCTCTCTGTTTTCCCATATCTATTAACAGTGTATTTTAAAAAACATTGTAAAGGTTCTTGCCGGCCCGTGCTCTGAAGTTTCATATGTGCGCGGGAATTTTTACACCTGTCGGGGTCTAAAACTCTCCCGCTTGTCTATGGTTTCTTGGCTTTAAAAAAATTACACGCTGTCAAACTCAAGTAAACATGGTAATTGTAAAAAAGTTTCTTTTTAAAATACGAACCAAAATTATTACCACACAAAAACTAAGTAAGGAAGTAGTAAAAGCGATAATTGCAACCAACTTGAGCGTAGTAACAAGGTTAGCGAGTAACGGTGCACAAACGCACCACCGGTGTTAATGACCTTTCAAATGTCACTTTTACGCGCGTACCCGAACTGGGTACAGGCGCACACAGAAATGTATTAGCGCAAGATTTTTCTCGGTAAGATTTTTTTGTAACGAAGTTCTTTAATACGGCTTGCAGTAGGAGTTGATTGGTAGAAATCGTCACGTAACGAAAAAGCGTTATTATGCCTGAAAAAGTCAGCTTGAAGGCCTCAAATTTCAAGTGTCAAAAGGAAAGGAACTTCGTTCCAATCGTGTGTCCCACGGCACCTCCGGACTTTATTTTTATGACCTACATTTTGTGGTAGTAGGAGAAAAAATCAGCCACCGTATGCCGTCTGCGAACGGCGAACACTATTAAATAAGTTCGAATATTTATCTATTACCTAGTATATTATTATTATTGATATCAAAACTGAATGCAGTAGATATAATGTTTTGTGTGACTGTTAAGGCTTTTTCAAACCGGCGCGACACGCGACGCGACACAAAGACACCGCTCGTCGCGCGACGAGCGGTGTCTTTGTGTCGCGTCGCGTGTCGCGCCGGTTTGAAAGACCCTTTAAGAAATAAGTTGAGTGTTTTCTTTTATGTGTGAAATCTTTCCTCTCGCTTTCCTGCAAACTGTTGGACTGATTTCGTGAAAATGGACGGAAGTGTGTAACAGGAAGTCGGGGAAGTGCGCGCTATTTGATTTAACCAATGATCGCGAGCGGTTCTAGAGTTGGCCGTCAGAAACGACCTTGACGAGGCCCCGCCCCTTTAATGTTGCTTATTACCAAGGTGAGATGTCAGATATTACACATCATATGCGACTATTGTAAGGCTCGCTCGTTTTTTTTTTTTTACAACATTTTTTTCTTCCGCTTTGCATGAAGTCCTGGGTTCAATTCCCGGGTCGAACAAAGTGTTATTGGGTTTTCTATCTGAAATTTCTCAGTAACAGCCCGGAGTCTTGACTTGTGCCCTGTTGATGACAATAGACTTGCCCCATTACTGTTATGGGAATTAAAAATAACTGGCATAATGCCACAGTTGGGCAGAGGTGTAGTTTTTCCAGTAGTACTATAAGAACATCTCTGCCTAACGCTTTGGGAAAACATGGCGTCATGTTATGTTATGATTTTTCCGCCAAGTTATTTAATGCTGTTAGTAATTACTCAATTAGTAATAAATTACAAGTTACCTCTTATTATTTATATTTAAATGAATAATATGAAACATATTATTATATAAGTTTATTTTCCTGTTTTTTAAGAATGATAGGAATAGAATATTTTAATGATATTCCTACTATTTATTGCTTGCATATTGAACAAACAATCATTATTATTTCTAAGCACGCGTATTGTTACGTGATTAGAACGGAAATAGTTAATTTACTTAATATGATCTTGACAATAAGGAAAATTAAATAACATGTATTTGCTGCAATCGTTTAGTGATTTTCCGTAATTCTTGTTTTTTAAAGTAAGTTTTGGAAAAGGTCAGTGGTTTTTTTTTCCAATTCTATTTCATAATCTGCCTCGTTGGTCTAGTGGTCGCAAGCGCTACTGCTGAGCATGAGGACCTGGGTTCGATTCCCGGGTCGGGCAAAGTGTTATTGGGTTTTTCTATCTGAAATTTCTCAGTAGCAGCTCGGAGTCTGGATTTGTGCGCGGTTGATGGCAATAGGCTCGCCCCCTATTGCGGGTGTGCCTGCTACAGGGACACGTCTGCCCAACCCTTCGGGAAAACAAGGCGTGTGACAACTATGTTATCCATCCACTTATCACTTCAATATCTATAGACATTATACCCTAAATGATAGGGAAAACCGCATCACAATTACTTGCATAGTTTAGAGTTGAAAAACATCGCAGTTACACAGATACGAAAATCGACTATTCGCGTTAGAAGCTCAAAAGTCTGTCAACCAGTTTTAAATATCGGAAAAAATGAAATATCGTGTTACCGAACACCATTACCAACTGGGTTGTGTAGGTCAGGTAGGCAGTCGCTCCATGCAAAATACTGGTATTCGGCTACATCCGGTTAGACTGGAAGCCGACCCCAACATAGTTGCGAAAAGGCTACGCAGAGAAAAGAAACCGGGGGACATTAAAAGTAATTTTATTCTGATCTTTTTTCATATCGTGGTGCAATATTTTAGTTAGTCATCTCATAGAGTATTAGGTATATTGTACATATTTTCCTTATATTTTTATCATAGGGGTTAGCTGTCGCGACTCCGGACTTTGTTATCAGTAAGTAATACCTAGAAAGTTTAGTCATTCTAAATCCATTATTTTGCAATAAATATGGGTAACAGCAACTAACCAAAACAGTAAACATAACATTACGCCTGTAACCCCCAAAGGGTAAGCTAGAGGAGTACCTATAGCAGTGTGCGTTACTCCAGCACTCCAGCAGGATCTCGAATAAATTTGCAACCAAAGAAAAAACTAATACAAAATAAAGTGCAAAATTTACCTCGTCTAGACAACTAATTATATAGCTAATATTTATTTCAATATTCCCATTAAAAAAAAATGTCTGGCTGCGGTAACGTTACCCCAGCAGGAAATGTTTTGGTGAAAAAACTAAAAAACTATAAATGCAGAAAAATTAAAAATGTGCTCAACAATTACAGAAGCTGGGCAACTAATTATCTATAAGATTTAAATGACTATTTTCGACATTATTTTTCTGGTGTAACGAACACCCTATAGTACACCCACAATTCGACAGGTCCCATGTAACAGGGGCGAGCCTATTGCCATCAACCGGGCATAAGTCCAGACTCCGGGCTGCTACTGAGAAATTCTAGAAGTAAAAACACAATAACACTTTGCCAGACCCAGGAATCGAACCCCAGGACCTCATGCTCAGCAGTAGCGCTTGCGACCTAGACCAACGAGAAACAATGATCTTAATCAGAAATAATAATTATTATGTCCCAATAAAAAATCTTGAGAATCGAGTTTGTCCGTGACCGTACATGACTTCCTAAGCAACGGCAAACCGGTTATACAGCCTCCACATATAATAATTACCGTATTTGTTTAAAATCTTTAAACGCACGCACGATGCAATGACATTCCATGCAGATTTCAAAAAAAGAACATTAGAACATGCATTTAGTAAGTCTGAGGTCACACTGTAGTCATGTCGGAGCACTGTAGTGCGGGTGGCGAAATAGGGAACTAATCGAGAAAAATAAAACAGTATTTCTATTACTGATTGACTGACATAATGAATATATTTTCGAAAGAAGGTGTAGAGTTGGTCTAACAGAGGAATCCGTGAAGAGGTGAGATGTGGCAAAAGCGTATGTTTTGACAAATATTACAGGTATCTGCCTGTCATACATACATTTTTAGTCAGCATCCCTATTTAGCAGTCGTGCAAAACGCCAAATCATGGACATTATTATTTTTCAAAGATGAATACGTCAAATATATCGCATGGATTATGTTAACTACATGATGCTAATGGCATTGCTTTTTGCAAAGGCAAATGTCAACAAATGATTTATTTCTTAACGAGGTTTTGCCCGCGGCCACATCTTATTGAATGTCGGATTTTCGCTTGCCGGTTGATTTTCTCAAGTTGGGAAGTTTTTTTTTTATATTAAGACACAGGTATCTCGTAGGGTAAATAATGACAGCCGCATGGGTCGAACTTCAAGTTTATGCAACGCTTGCCGGTCCGTAGATGGGTAACCATCTTTACATACAGAGACTCCTTCGTGCCTCGGCACGTTACAGTTGTTCAGGGCTGTCAGAGCTCTTCGACAGTCGTTACGAGTAGGCAGAAGCCCGAAAGTTTGACAGCCAGTCTTCCCAAGGGGTACCGTGTTACCCAGTAACTGGGTTGTGGAGGTCAGATAGGCAGTCGCTCCATGTAAAATACGGGTATTCAGCTGCATCCGGTTAGAATGAAAGCCGACAATAACATAGTTGGGAAAAGGCTTCGCAGTAAAAAGTAACCGGGGTACATAAAAAGTAATTTTATTGTGATCTTCTTTCATATCGTCCTCATATTTTTATGATGTATAGCTGTCATGACTCCGGACTTTTTTATCAGTAGGTATTATCTAGGTTGGCTGCCGGGGTTGCGAAGAAAACCGAAAGGGAGATCGGGGTCCCCGGCGACAGGGCAACCGAAGGAACACGGGTGGGTTTTAGTCAGTAAGAGTCTGACACGCCCTCCCGCTCCGCCCAGAGCGGGAGAAGTTATTTGAAGATTTCCCACCCAAAAAAAAAAAAAAAAGTTGTTATCTAGGTAACAATTATTCTCTAAATTATAATAATTGTAAAAGAACTCTCAAGGAAGCTCTTCAAAGTATGTCCTATGAAGATACAGAGAAACTATTAAATGTACTTAAATACAAAAAATTGTACTAATTAAGTTTAGCTAAGTAGGATTTATTGTACTATTTACACCTTTTTACATACCTATTAGATGACTAGATTTTTATAACGAATGTAATTATTTAGAAATATTATTTTACCTTGCCTCGCCTGAAACACAGGATGACCTAGTTCAGGCACATTACATAATCGAATTTTTCGTAGATTTAAGCAAATTTGTATTTAGTGTTTTACCTGAATAAAGTTTTATTATTTAATTATAAAAGGCCCTAATAAGACTGATTTTTGCCATTGGCTTGCCCGCAATTACATGGGACTTGAACATAACTGGCGAAATGTGGGTGTACTAAATGCAGTAGGTACACCATTGCGTTCTCCTTCGGGGAATGCAGGCGTGATAATTGATATATTGTTATCGTTGATAATGAGTATGAGGTCCTTTTTATTTATTTTGGGTGCGAAATTATCAAATAACTTCTCCCGCTCTGGACGGAGCGGCAGGGCGTGTCAGACTGACTAAAACCCACCCGTGTTCCTTCAGTTGCCATGTTGCCGGGGCCACGATCTCCCTTTCGGACTTCTTCGCAACCCCGGCAGGCATCGGCCCTAGCGAACCCCGTCAGTTCTGCTGACATCTCTTTGAGGCGCGCGTGGAACACAACGCACCGTCGAGCATGAGGTCCTAGGTTCGATTCCCGGGTCGGGCAAAGTGTTATTCAGAATACCAGCGCTGCGACATTCTTTTTTTTAAATGTCGCAGCATATAGTGAGATAGGAGCCTTTTGGCCTCGTACAGAACTTTCTGTTATTTTTTTTTTATTTGTTTTTTAATTTTTAATTAATGTTTCAATGAGTGTGTTTTAGTTTAATTTGTGATGTCCTGTGCGAGTCCCAATAAATACTTTTTCTTTCTTTCTATTGGGTTTTCCATCTGGAATTTCTCAGTAGCAACTCGGAATCTGGATTTTTTCCCGGTTGTTGGCAATGACTGTACTACTAAACTTCGAAGTTTAAAATACCGATGTACTGTAATCATAAAGTTTAAAATTACGATTCCTACGAATTCCTCTGCCTAACCCTTCGGGGATTACAGGCGTGATGTTATGTTATCGTTGAAATTGATGTACATTTATCGCGATATGTAACTGCGAAACCAGATAAGTGCAACCTTAGTGTAAAAGTTGAATAACCTTTTTCTGAATGTTTTCGTGATTTTTTTGCGTTTGCCAGTTACTTTGGGTTTGTTTTAACCATTTTTTATTTCACGATAACACTTAATAATTTATTTTTTTGTTTCATTTACGTAATGGTGTGCTCCCTCATCATAGGCCTGCATCATTTGCCTGTAATGTAACGTTACAGATTCGATTTTGAGCATTACGTTACAATACTGCTTACCTGACTGACGAGCATTAGCCTGTAATGTACCGTTACAGATTAGATTTTGAGCATTACGTTACAATACTACCTACCTGACTTACGAGCATTCGCCTGTTCCGTAACGTTACAGATTCGAATTTGAGCATTACGTTATAATAATGCTTCCCTGATTGACGAGCATTCGCTTGTAATGTAGGTAACGTTACAGATTCGAATTTGAGCATTACGTATTACAATACTGCCTACCTGACTGACGAGCATTCGCCTGTTATATTACAAGTTGTGCAATTAATTTTAGAAGTTGTATCAAAATATTACAGACATTGCGCACTGTTATGCTCGGTTCTCCTCCCTCACTGATCTAATGCTCGAATTGTAACATTCAGGTAGCAAACTGTAATGTTCGGTTCGCCTCACTCACTGATGAATGCTCAACTCTAACGTTACAGTAGAAAGAAAGAAAGAAAGAAATCATTTATTTGCTGATAATGTAGGTATACATATAGGTTGGAATATTTATTAAGTGTCCCGATACATTTTACCTTACGGCATGCAAAATATTGGGTTTGAATTAAATATAAATAATAATAGATACAGCTATTTCGATCATTATTAGCCATAGTCGAATTTAATTGGTTGTTACAGATCAGACATCAAAACCAAAAAAATATATAAATATAACTAATGAATTACATATAAATCTCTCGCAAATCATACAATGAAGAATATAAATGTCGAAATGATTAATGTCGAAAAGCTTAATGTCAAAATATTCCAAAACATTAACAACAATCACTATTATTATTAGATAAAAAATTTAGATAATCTCGTAATGTCAAGATCTGTTATGTCAAATTACAATATAACAACAACCATTAAAAAAAATAAAAAAATATCGCTAATACATAAATAACCATGTCAATAAGTCAATGTCATCAAAAACATTAAAAATAGGAACAGGCGAATACTCGCGGTGCACACTGGTCCCGAATGATAAAAAAGTGGACATTAAGAAATTTTTGACAGAAGGTCAACGGATTCGGCTGATTTTTTTTTTGTAGACAGCTGATGCAATTACAAATCACTTTTATAGATTGAGTTTTTGCCAAATAAGCCGTATTTTCAGAGAAAAAAAATATTGAAATATTTTTTGTATGAAAGAAATCCTAATTTTGTCTTAATCTTCCAAGATTCAAACGTATTCAAAATAAAACTTAGCGCAGCTTGTAGAGGTGCTAATTGCTCACCACTTTGTCATAGACACTCTTCTGCGATTTTGTGCTCCTTTTGAGTTACAGGCACTTTAAATATTTTTTGTATGAAAAAATCCTAATTTTCTCTTTATCTTCCAAGATTCAAACGTATTCAAAATAAAACTTAGCGCAGCTTGTAGAAGAGCTAATTGCTCACCACTTTGTCATAGACACTCACACACTGAGTAATAGTGGGTGCCTTAAAAATAGTGATTTACTGTGTCAAACCATTATAAATCGTATTTCAAGTGAAATTCCAAACGAAGAGCTCAGTATTATCAAAAAGTTTTGCCAAAATTATACGTCAAACCTAGCTAGAAGATGGGACAATTCAAGTAGAAACGAAAGATTTGGTGTTAAAAACAAGGAGTGGTTGGAGTCTAAAATTTTGTGGCCAACTTTAACTTCTGTGAATTTTCCTATGTTGTTTGATCCAGAATATACCATAGAGGACATTTCAGTAGACGTAGAAGAGCATAATTTATCGTACGAAGAGGAAGCGGGTGCATCTACATCAGAAGCTACCACAAATACTCCCAGAACTAGAAATAAACGACCATTTGAAGATTTAACAAATAAGCAGAAGAAAAGACGTTCTTTGTCTCTTTTGGAGCATTCCGAAGAAGAGCTGTTCTATGCTCTTATTGCTAAACTTAATGAAAACGGGCGCACTGTTTGTTCTAAAGTTATTAAGTGCCTCTCAAATAAGCCAGAAAAGGTGCAAGAAGTAAGTGACTTTTTATATAAAGCTTCTGATAAATCGATTTCCGAGGAAGACACCTTAGCTCTTGCCACAGCATTGAGTTTATCAAAATGGCAATATCTAACTTTGAGGTCCATTTTAAGTACAAATGGCACAGCGGCTTTTCCATCTTACCAGAAGTTACTGTTGAAGAAGAAAGAATGCTATCCAGCAAAAGAAGATATTGTGATATCGGAGTCAGGAGCTAAAATTAAGTTACAGGCAGTTCTAGATTTAACTGCCGAGAAGATTTTGAAAGTGACTGGTTCAAATATTAATGGTGGTGTTTTGAAGCTAGTTAGTAAATGGGGCTGTGACGGAGCTTCTTCACAAAGTTGTTACAAACAAAAACCAACTGGTGACATATTTTCAGAATCTTCTGTATTTATGGTTAGTTTTGTGCCACTTCGCCTTATGAGTGACAACGATGTGATAGTATGGGAAAATCCGCGCCCTTCTTCAACAAACTATTGCAGACCAATTATGTTCGAATTCAAACAAGAAACAAAAGAATATATTCAGCAAGTAGAAGCAACATTACAAGAAGAAATTCAGAACCTTCTACCAACAAAGTTATTTGATGGCGAATTTGAAGTATTTCATGAATTGCATATGACGATGATCGACGGCAAAGTATGCACGGCACTTTCACAGACACAGTCTGCAGCCAATTGCAACATTTGCTTAACAAATCCGAAAGATATGAACAACTTGAACCTCGTTTTTAACAAACCAGAAAACCATGATATGTACAAATATGGTTTATCTTCACTTCACATGTGGTTGCGATGCATGGAATGTATTTTGCACATATCTTACAACTTAGATTTCAAAAAATGGGCGGCTCGGGGTGAGGACAAACTGCTCCGAAAATCAAGAAAAGAGTTAACGCAGCATGAGTTTTTTGTTGTAACTGGCTTAATGATTGATATCGTCAAACAAGGCTTTGGGACAACAAACGATGGCAATACAGCTCGACGGTTTTTCAATGATTACGAAAGGTCAGCTGAGATAACAGGAGTTAATGCTAATTTGATTAAGAGATTTGCTGTAATTTTGCAGGCAATATCTTCTGGGAGAAATGTAGATATTGAAAAATTTAGAATTTATTGCAGAGAAACAGCAGAACTTTATGTCAGCGAGTACTCGTGGTATTACATGCCTTCGAGTGTACATAAACTTTTAGTGCATGGTGCAGATATTTGCCAGCATTTTTCTTTTATTCCAATTGGTATGATGTCCGAAGAAGCCTCAGAAGCAAGAAACAAAGATTTTCGTTCAATCAGAGAAAAGCATACTAGAAAGATAGGCAGAATGCAAACAAATGAAGATATTTTACACCAGTTACTTATCAGCTCCGATCCGTACATTACGAACATAAGACCGAAGTTCACCAAAATTCAAAAGCAGCAGAGGTTTGAAGAAGCCGAAAATCTTCTAAAGGATGACGTTTCACCCAATGAACTCGATTTAGAAGATGCTGATGAGGAAGAAGTATACGTCGACATTGAGAATAATCCCCCACAAGATCCGCTAGCATAATTCACATTGTAACATACGCACGTTCATGTTAGTTTATTTAAGTTTGTAAGTTTGTAATCTAGTTTATTTAAGTTATTAAGTTTATAGGTACTGAGAAAAAATGCGCTTAAAATTAATTTATGTTCTAGTTTATTTAAATTTGTAAAATAATAGTTTACTTTAGTTATTAAGTTTACAGGTACTGAAAAAAAATGCGCTTTGTTTTATTTTTTGTGTTTGTTTTATTTATTTATTTATTCATATTATGTTGACGACAGCCCTAGCAAAGTATTACATTTGTAAACAAAGACTACCCACTGTTGGGGTAGTCAAATAAAAAGTTGTATTTTACATTTCATATGACTTATTAGGAAAAAATATTTAAAGTGCATGTAACTCAAAAGGAGCACAAAATCGCAGTTGAGTGTCTATGACAAAGTAGTGAGAAATTAGCCCCTCTACAAGCTGCGCTAAGTTTTATTTTGAATACGTTTGAATCTTGGAAGATAAAGAGAAAATTAGGATTTTTTCATACAAAAAATATTTAAAGTGCCTGTAACTCAAAAGGAGCACAAAATCGCAGAAGAGTGTCTATGACAAAGTAGTGAGCAATTAGCATCTCTACAAGCTGCTTTAAGTTTTATTTTGAATACGTTTGAATCTTGGAAGATAAAGACAAAATTAGGATTTCTTTCATACAAAAAATATTTGAATATTTTTTTTCTCTGAAAATACGGCTTTTTTGGCAAAAACTCAATGTACAAAAGTGATTTGTAATTGCATCAGCTGTCTACAAAAAAAAAATAAGCTGAATCGGTTGACCTTTTGTCAAAAATTTCTTAATGTCCCCTTTTTTATCATTTGGGACCAGTGTGCGGTGTGGGAGCACCTTAATACTGGACTCGTTCTTATATAAACCGCAAGCGTGTGGGATACAGGTTCTCCAAGAGCAGAATAGGGCCACCAGCACAATACACAAAAACAGACGCCTCCCGTCATTCCGACCTCGCCGCCGAGGTCCTTTGCGACCGCAACCGTGTCCCTCAGTAGATAATACTCCTCCCCGACCCTTGCTCGAAAACGAGGTGCCAGCAAGTTGTTGCCGCTGAGCACGTAGCTTTAAACTACCCCGTATAATAATCATGATTTAAACCAATTTTGATCCAGACTGTCCCTTCTTGCTGTCCTCCCCTCAGCGACGCCCTAAGCCGAGGCTCGTACCCCACAGGGGGTGCCCTTAGCGAGCGTTCGCCTAGTTTTAATTTAGTTTAGTTTTTTTGCCCCTGGCTGGAGGCTTTGAGTGTAGCAGCTTAAGGCACCCACAGGAAAGTCCGGTTAAGCAGCCAAGACCTTAGTGGTCAAAACTGCGAGATGCCCGTTATAAAAAAAAAAAAAAGGATACAGGTTCATATTATACAAGGCAAAAAAAAAACAGCTGATCCCTGCACTTTGTCGAGTTATGCGAAAATAAATGTATGGAACAGCTGTTTTTAGGGTTCCGTACCTCAAAAGGAAAAAGCGGAACCCTTATAGGATCACTCGTGTGACTGTCTGTCTGTTCGTCTGTCACAGGCAATTTATTTCGAATCTAATGAACCGATTAAAAGTTGAAATTTGGTAAACGTATGTATTTCTGTGACCCAAACACGGACATGTAACTTTAATAAATGAATTTTAAATATGGGGGTCACTTTGTGGGGGCAAAGAGTGAAATTAAAAATAGTTTTGCTAACTGTGTGTGTGACATAGGTGTGTGACATATCAAATGAAAGAACTTATTGTAAGGATCTCAAGTATATTTTTTTATCATTTTAAAATAAATAATTTTAGAGATATTTAAGAAAATTGATGAAAATTGACCATTCTCCCCGTTATCTCCGAAACTACTGAGCGTTAACTTTGAAAAAAAAAAATACAGAGAATTGTTCTTCACTCATACACTACAGGAAAACCTATAAGAAGTATATGATCTTAAAATAACATGGTAAATCTCTCAATATTGTACGTACATTTGCAGTTGGAATGTGTGAGAGAACATGTTTTTCAACTACAATGCTAAGCTTGTTCTTTTTTTTTTTTT
The DNA here is from genome assembly GCA_916610215.1 of Omphaloscelis lunosa. Taxonomy (NCBI): domain Eukaryota; kingdom Metazoa; phylum Arthropoda; class Insecta; order Lepidoptera; family Noctuidae; genus Omphaloscelis; species Omphaloscelis lunosa. Next base: position 9,350,452 of record OU744270.1, read on the forward strand.
TTGAGGGTGGGAAATCATCAAATAACTTCTCCCGCTCTGGGCGGAGCGGGAGGGCGTGTCAGACTCTTACTGACTAAAACCCACCCGTGTTCCTTCGGTTGCCCTGGGATAAATTCATCCCAACTACGGAACCCTTCATTGTGCGTAGACCGACACGCACTTGGGCGGTTTTTTTTCTCGATTTCAGTATTGGTCCCATTGTAAAGGTTGTTGATCATGATGAGTCCAATAAGTACTCGTTTTAGTAAAAAAAAAAACAAAAGTAATTTATTCAAACTAGGCTGAGAATCAGCACTTTTCGAACGACAAAATTACATAAGACAGTCCCCCAAAACGCCCACGCTTCACCACTTCCTAGTTAGTGCCTTTAGCTGGGAAGAAGAAGTGGCGCAACAAACTCCCCAGCAGCACAGCTGTCTGATTATTTAAATTACCAAAACCTTGATTGCGGAGAAGAATTGGCTTGTCTTATTTATTTACAGAAGACTATGTTACGTTATCTGTTTTCACAGAAAAAATAAATAAAAAAAAATAAACCAAAAAAAATGTTGAATGTCAAAAGCCAAAACCATTAATTTTAAGTAAATCTCACGTCTGCATGACTAATAAACATTTTGTTATGAAACATATGAATAATATTATAACATGTTATTTAAATAAGACAGTCGTTAATTTAGTCAAGCTTTTTTAAGACATTCGCTCACTGACTCGTAACACCAGTCGGTCTATTATGTCAAAATCTTACCGTGAAAACTTAGGTGAAGTTTTCAGAGAACGACGCATAGACAAGTGACTTCACTCAGATCGGTTGGTACACACGCAAATATTTTTTATGTTATTTAATCATATTTATTCTTATTTATACATTACAGTTGTAATAGCAATCATGTAATTGCGTTTAATTAAAATAGGTTTTTATTTTTATTAATTTATATATCTTTTGTATAGATTCTTTTCTATTTTGTGAATGTGAGAACGCTGTAGGCTCAGTGGACTGTAGATTTGTTGACCATTTTCTATTTTCTTAAGTACCTGGTACTTATTGACAGACCTACACTGTCCCCCATACCTAGTCACACTGTTATTTGAAAGAATTGTAAAAGCCAATTATTTTTAAAAGAGTAACCGTGGAGTTTCTTGCCGGCTCTTCTCCATAGGAAACGACCAACTGGAACCGTGCACCTAGCTTCTAACGTTTCATAAGTGCCCATGTAGGTTTATGTGAAATAAAAATATTTTGAATTTTTGAATCTGGAACTAGTGAGCCACATTTCTTATTTCCATACAGTAATATTGCAAAATAAATCAAAACAGCAAAATATTTGACATCTATTTGCGACGTTGCCCACTTTCAGAATAAACGCTCAAACTCCAGTCTTGCGTCAGAGCTGACACACACAAACTTTTTCTCTACTTTTGACGTTACACGTCAATGGCCACCAAACCGCGAGCAGCTGACAAACGCGTAAAGTTACAAAATGTTTTATTTTGTCATGTAACGAAACTAATTTGTTCAGCTGACCTTCATGCTATATCATTTGTTATTCAAACGGCATTGCTAATTGCTGTTACAGTTTTTAAAACAATGTATGGTTTGTAACGTTTCAAATTATTAACTTTTGTTGTGATTTAACTTTTTGACAGCTGATTTTTTTTGTAGTCTTTTGAAATAATGTTAATTGCTAAAACCCGTCTGGATTTCCCAGGACCAATTAAAATATTGATTAACGTACATCTGTAGCAAAATTAATTGGGGTTTTTGCTAACGAAGTCCAATTATTACTTATGCTTGAATGGCTTTTTCTTTGCAGTCTTTCATGGTCATAGGCTTGTCCTCTACAGTATAGTTTCCACATCAATGGTATACTGAATACTAAATCGTAGGTAAATATTAAGAAATAAACATCAAAATGCAAAAAGCGATATATATAAGCAACTTTACGATAGTGTGAATAGAGCCTTATAAAGAAGCGAAGCTGTCAAATGAATTGTCAGTGTCAATCAATTCGTTCATTCTATGTTACGCAAATAATAATTCATAGACAAATTATCACCGGCCAGGTTTAAATTTCTAAAGAAATCTAATTGGCTTTAGATCAATGTCAATAAACTTTCAGAGAAAACAATCTAACAGATCTAGCTTTCAACATCGTTAACATAAATTAAGGATGATCGATACTAATGTAATCAATTTTGAAATCGAGTAATTAATCGAGAGATTTTTATCGATAAATCATGTTTATTTATGTCCTTGTGCAACATCGGCTGGTTATCGTATTTGTATGCGAATTTATAATTATAGTTTGAAACTTTGATATTTGATGGCCGTTTTCATCATAATTTATTATCTCCATGCAATAAACGCGTCACGAACTAAAACTTTCCAAAATGTCAAAAATTTAGTTAATCCTCAAACTGTCGCTACATCTTCCTGTCCCGCGCTTTTGTATGTCGAAAACATTCACATTCAACCTTATTATTTCATCATAAACTGGATTCAATCTCATCATTCTCCTGCCCTTATACCAATGTATTTCTGTACCCTAATTGTGTAATACACGATCAATCACAATTGTTTCTATTTGAAACAGATTGCTAAACCATTGCTTTATAAGTTGGAAAAATTCTGCTCAACAACGTAAATAACGCAATGAATGTTGTTAAACTGTCAAAATGAAACAAATTTGTCATAATCGTTTACGAAAATAAATTACGCAATTACGCAACATGTCCTTTTCTTCCATACTTTTCTATAAGTCGTAATCTCGGTAATTACCCCCTTTCTAGCCATATCATCTTTCACACAGTCCATCCATCGTTTCTTTGATCTTCCCCTACTCTTATAGCCATACACATTCTAACTCAAAACTTTCCTCACGAAATTTTCCTCATTCCTCCGCATCACATGCGCATACCATGACAACCGATTTGCACACCACTTTTCATTCACCGGTGTCACTGTCAGACGACCTCATATAAACTGAATAAAATCACCAGTAAATCTACTGTTGAAACTCGTGTTACTAGCTGTAAAAATCGCTTGACTAAAATAACAATGCCCAATCACACAAGGTAACATAAGATTTAAAATTAAAATAATATTTCAGTTTATATACTACGTACTAATTCCATGCTTTCAGTATTACCAGTATTAAAAACGTAAGCCAACTCTGCAATCACCTGTAAAGAAAAATGGCGGGCGCCTGCCGGGGTTGCGGTTATTGTCCGAAAGGGTTACCGTGGCCCCTGACAAAATAGGCAAATGAAGGAACACGGGTGGGTTTTAGTCAGTAAGAGTCACAGTGACACACCCTCCCGCTCCACCCAGAGCGGGAGAAGTTATTTGATAACACCTCACCCGAAAAAAAAAATTGCTTTTAGTATTACCAGTATTAAAATCATAACCCAACTCTGCAATCACCTGTAAACAAAGATGGCGGACGCTGCATGTTTATTAAATCGTACGTTTTCATCGTCCAGTCCGCGTCGTCATGGCCGTCATGTGGAGCGTAGACTGCAATATAAATGCCAGGCAGCTACTGGACCGTGCTGTATCTAGTAGATTTCACGCCATTGTAACAAGGTTCCGTAGCTATGAATTTGTTGAATGAGAACAATGATATTATTACATTTCAGTTTATAGATTTTGAAATAGACTGCCATACAGGTACGAGCATAGATATATTATTAAAACGTATAATATATCTATGGGTACGAGTGACAAAGATAGCGCTCTATGTAATCTGCGTTCGCAATTTATTTGCCAAACATGTAAACAAATTCGAGTTTTAGGAAAAACAACTGTATTGTCAACGCATATAGTTCAGTTTACGTTACAACTACATATTTTTTATGACTTTTTCAACAGTACTAGTCAGTCTAAAATCAACTTTATTGACATTTACATAAAGTTGATGTACTCTGAGTTGAGTATTACTTTATGTATCATATTTACAGCCGGTTTTTTTTTTTTTTGAACGGGTATCTCGCAATTTTGACCACTAAGGTCTTGGCTGCTTAACCGGACATTTACAGCCGGGTACTGTACTGACTTTAAATAGTGCACGCGTAGCTTGACAACCATAGAAACAGGGTTTTCTACGGGTTTTGTCGACGGAAGAATAGACAAAATGACAGATTGTGATTGTTTATGTCATTGTGTCTATTCTTCCGTCGACAAAACCCGTTTCTATTGTGGTCATGCTAAGTGTGCAGGAAGCCGGGAAAGAGCTCGCTATTTGATTTGACCAATGAGCGCGCGCGATGCTAGAGTTGGCTGTCAGATGGTACCAACCCATTTTCCGAGAGGTTGGTACTGTCGGCCAAGATGTCAGATGTTACACATCATAAGCGACTACTGTAAGGATCGCTCTTTTTTTTATGGGAAAAGTCTCGTCTACGGAAGAACTAATTTCTTCTAATTGAACAGACAGCTGTGCTGCTAGAGTTTGTTGCGCCACTTCTTCCCAGCTAAAGCACTAGGAAGTGGTGAAGGGTGGGCGTTTTGGGGGACTGTCTGGTGTTATTTTGACGTTTAAAAGGTGCTGATTCTCAGCTTTGAATAAATGATTTTAAACGTTGACTACCACAATACCAATTTATGTCATCAATCATTATAATTTTGTATCCATTCCAATCCACTTGTTTACAATTTCATTGGATAGTTTTGGAACAGACATTAGGTGACAACCTGTTTGTGTTTTATGTCATTGCTCCGCTGTGTTTTCTCTGTCAAGTTGTACATTTTGTCCCGTATTCATTAATGGTAGAATACTCAACGTGCAGGTGCCATTTACTTTTGGAAAGCTAATAGAAGTATTTACTTTCATACTGTTGCAATAATAGTAATCAATTTATTTCTCGATATATCACGACTAAAGGCTCTTTCAAACCGGCGCGACACGCGACGCGACACAAAGACACCGCTCGTCGCGCGACGAGCGGTGTCTTTGTGTCGCGTCGCGTGTCGCCCCTGTTTGTAGGAGCCTTAACGTAATAGCACGACATGATTATAATCACTGTGATGGCTACGCAAATCTGACGGACTTCGTTAGTTAAGGCGAGGATAAGTTCTAGAGGGTGGTCTGAACCGTCGACAACAATTTTTTTTTGCCGATGCGTGGTTTTCTTTCACTCCCCCCGCCCTCCATGGGAAGCTACAGCTCTGCCGAGTGTGGGATATGCTTATTTTATGTTGAGGCGAGACTAAACGACTTTTATTGATTTTATACTGAAGATCATGTCTAAACGTGTAGTGTTAATGATTTATAAAAAATATATGTTAAATTAGAGCATTTTCTTAATAATTTAATATAGAATATTTTAGATTACATTTATATTACATAGTGAAATTAATTTGTAAAGTTATGTCTAACGCAGATAAAAAACTGAGAATCACGCAAAATCTATCAAGCATATTTTTCTGAAACATTCACCATTTTAAAGATAATTTTATTATTGATCTTTTAGTATACGTGTTTTATTAAAATACCTTTTGTTTTTTGTATAATAAATGAATAATGCGTCTAATTTAGGACAGCTCTCCTTGATGGGCGAGTCCTAATACTGGCTGGACGTACGACGCGTTGCGTGAGCTCAGCACAGAACATGCAAGTAAAGGTTACTGGCATATATCTGCGTTTTAAGGCGAAACCGTCAGGGTAGCCCGCGAAAATTTTCTTCCGTTTTTTTTTTTTCAATTTCAGGTATCAGGTTGTATTTAAATCTAAATTTGATTCGCGACCGTAACATTACAGAATTATTATCATAAAAATCATCAATACATTTTTTCTCGATTGTATGATGTTGCTCCCATGTAGAAATTTGTTCAGTTTGATGATCGGTAACTGTCATATTTATTTCGTTGCGTTCCACAAAGTAAAACAAGACGTTAAGAAAAGGCTTAAAGCTAAGAGCCGTTGTAAACCCTGTCAGGGCACAGCAAAAAATATTATTAGATACATAGGTATTAATTCAAGTTAAAAATCTAAGTCGCAGAAAACTAAAAATTAAAATAAAATTATGCATAAAAACTGTATTATTCATAAATAATTCTATTATTGGTAACTAGGTAACTATTTTCTTAAAAAACTATTATTACGTTTATATAGTTATATTTATTTAGGTAATATAACTTTATCTAAACTTATTATTATTATTATAATATAGTTGTGCTTACATATCTCGGAACCATGCGGTCCCGGTCCCATGCGGTCCGGAAGGCGTACGAGGGGCCGAAGCCAACTCGCAGAGGCCCATTGGACAATTTTCAATGGAATGAGGCACCGACCGACGATTATCCCTGTATGCACTATGCAAGAGCACTCAAGGACAACCTCCGGTTGATGCAGGGCTATTGCAGAACATGGAAACAAAACATATTGGACTATGGGTTTGGATGGCTGTAGTGGATTGGTTACTTAGAACTATGGAAGGCCTATGCCCCCTGCCTGATCAATGTTATACACGGATAAAATGGCAGGGGGTGACTTGCACACTCAATAATGGGCCCCCGAAAACTCGCTAGCACATAGTGACGCAGCGACAAGGGGGCAACATGTCCTGAGGTGCTTGAGCAGTGGAGAGGTATTCCACGGCTCATATTTTAAGGTTACAAATTATTAATAAAGATATAAGTTTTACGTACATCACAACTGTAGTCTGTACCAGGTGCGTACAAACATTTGCAATTGGAATGTATGAGAGGACATGTGTACCACACCGTCAAATTTGACCACAAAATTCTGATACACCCTGTCTGTATAATTGACATGTAAATAATTTTGTGTACGTTTTTAGTGGGTTAGTGAGGTCTTGACCTTACATTTTTTTTTTTATATTTTCGTCAATCGGTTGGTAATCAGGCAAAAATGTTCGTTCATTCAGGTCCATTGGATCTTTTTATATCTCTGGCATTCTTTGGAATCGATCATGGAATAATGAACCTTTTTAGGGTCCCGTACCCAAAGGGTGCCAACACGGGACCCTATTACTCTCCTCGGCTCCGCTGCCCATCCCTCCGTCCGTCTTACCGTCTGTTACAGACCTGTATCTTTTGAACCGTAATAGGTTACCATTTGAAATTTTCACAAAGTGTGTAGTGACTACTATGATCGCTATAACAGCAAATAATTAAAATTAAGTTAGAAATAAAAGGTGGTCCCCATACACCAGCCCGTCCCATCTTTGATGTCCTCCCTCCGGTGACGCCCTGAGCCGAGGCTCGTACCCCACAGGGGGTGTCCTTAGCGAGCGTTCACCTAGCTTTTTAGCTTAGTTTGTATGCCCCTAGCTGGAGGCTTTGAGTTTAGCAGCTTAAGGCAAGGCACAGGATTGACCGGTTAAATAGTCATGACCTCAGAGGTCAGCTTTTTATCAGCGTTTATTTTTTAACCAATTTATTTTAAAACCTATTTAGTGTTAAATAATTTACTGTGGTATGGAACCCTTTGTGTGCAAGTCCGACTCGCACCTGGCCGCTTTTTTGTGTAATTTTGCCATTGAAATTGAAATTTCGAACAAATTTTCCAATATTTTTAATATTGGAATATTCACAAATATTCCAATATTTTAAATACTGGAATATTTGTTCCAAATTTCAATTTACCTTCAGAGCTTATAAGCACGAGAAGATATTGTTTAAAAATGAAAAGGGGCATAAATCTTTTTGAACCTTATTGAATGTTCCTTAAAGTCGAAATTAATTAATCATTTATCAAGAGTCTATAATACCTCAAATTTCTTAGCATGATCCTCCGTTGTATCGAAAATACTGCAGCATTTTGTAATAAATACATGGTAAAGTTAATATGTTTGACGAAAACACAATTCAAACCGCTAAACCGAACAATAAACCACTGGTATTAAAAAGAATACTTTGAATTAGATCATGAAACTTTGCATAGTAAGTAAACTAACTATTAAGTAGATACTGTGTCTTTTTTTTTATTACCATTATTTTCACAAATTATTAAATTAAAAGCCATTTTTTTAAATTGTCTTTTATTTTAGTAATTGTGTATCTTACAAGTTCCACGCGAACAAAATCGCGGGCAGGAAGGAACGAGCTGCTAGTATTTGATAATTCGAAACGACACTTAAATCAAATATGTACAACTGACAATGGCATTTAAATTTCTGTTTGCAATCGTAACCATCTAGATAACAGTGCAAGACGAAATCGAGATACAGCATGCGTTATTAACTTTTTAATAAAATGTGAAATCTAAATATGGCTTCAGAGCAAGTTGGCGCGAAAGTTGACGTCTGTCATCTGCTAATTCTGCAACTTCTTTCGCATGTTCCATTTTTAAAGGATGTTTTTTTTTTAATTCCTTCTAGACTTTTTTCTGTGGTAACATTGCGAATAGAATAATTTAAAATTTGAATGGAGTAGGAATTTACGTAAATTCAAAATTCGGTCATACAATATTGTAACTTTTGTTATATTAACTGCTGCTAGCTGCTACGATCCTTACATACTCCTTTTGCTTCGTTTACGTTCATACATCGATCGGTTATATTAAACTGAAGTTGAATACAATGTTAGCTCAAAGTAGCGCGTGTGTAACTACCATTGTTTCATTAAAATGTTCACAGGAATATGTAATTTAATTTACTTTCCGTTTTCACCAGACCATTTTTTGTAGGTTGAGGATTTAGACAATGAAACTTATTTGTTCGGCTATTATACTTAACAATTTTTGCAGTTAGGACGCTTCTGAAAGAGACTAAATTAAAACTGTTAAAGAAATACACTTCTTCATCTTCTATTTCTTTCTAAATAGGTCCGTAAAGCAATTTTGAAAGTCAAAATTAACAAAAAAAAAAAAATAGAATTGATTCTAGTCGCCCCTTCCAAAAGGTAGATTTCGTATGGAGAAGAATGGGCAAGAAACTCCATCGTTACTCTTTTAAAATGTTTTACAATATTTTGTATAGGTACTTAGATTAGTTAAATAATATATGTGAAGACGATGCACCTAGAATAAAATCACTATACCACAACCTATTGTGGTATAGTAATTTTATCGTTTGTCGTTGCTTCATCAAGGCTCCTGCAAACAACTACAAACACGCGACGCGACACAAAGACACCGCTCGTCCCGCGACGCGATGTACAATACGCGCCACGAAAGATGAGACTTGACCGCGCCTCCCGCCGCTCCTTCCGCCGCCCCGATGACGTCCCAGCGCAGACTTCATACCGCTAAAGAGACCCATAAATCGTTTACTGCGCAAGTCAAACCACGTGGTGTGTCAAGTCTCATCTTTAATGGCACGCACTGTATCTTTGTGTCGCGTCGCATGCCGCGCCTGTTTGTAGGAGCCTTCATTTTAAAGTATTTTTACCTATAAAAGAATTGAAAATGAAGCAACGACAGATAAATTAATTATGTGATAGATACGTGGTTTTCACATATTTACAAACATTGTAAAAGTAGACGATTTTCCTATATTTTTTTTTAAATTAATAAGTCAGTGTGTGAGAAAGTAATCACAAAATATAAAATCAATGTCATATAACAAAAAATTATAAATTTATACAATTAAATTAGCAACCAGTTTGATTTTGTCTAGTAATTTATAATGCTTTTTCCCGCGACTGTCCGCATGGTTCTTGTTATATCCTATAACACTCAGCAATACTGTAGCTTCTCATTAGTGAAATAATTTTTGGAATCAGACCTGTAGTTCTGAAGATTACCCCGTACATACTAACTCACAAATACCCTTTATTATATTATGATAATAGTAAAGATTAATAAAGGATCCACCAACAGGGTCTTAAGAGCGTTTATTCTGAGAGTGGGCAACGTCGCAAATAGACGTCAAATATTTCGCTGTTTTGATTAATTTGGCAATATTACTGTATGGAAATAAGAAATGTGGCTAACTAGTTCCCTAGAATATTAATAATGAATTGCAATTATAACACTGAATTTTGATGTTGTAACAAATTTAGGTGTCAAAAAGTAACGAATAGGTAACGAATGGTCTCATTTTAAAATCACAATGTAATAGTTAAGAGCGTTTATTCTGAAAGTGGGCAACGTCGCAAATAGATGTCAAATATTTCGGTGTTTTGATTAATTTGGCAATATTATTGTATGAAAATGAAAAATGTTGCTAACTAGCGAACTAGCATATTAATAATGAATTACAATTATAACACTGAATTTCATGTTCTAACCGTTTTAGGTGAAAAAAAAGGGCATTTGGAAAGTTTCCAAATACTTATTTTACATCTAAACCGAAATATTCGGTATTACGATATTAATTATTGCATTTTATTATCAATATTTTAGTTCCCTAGTTAGCCAAATTTCTTAATTCCATACAGTAATATTGCAAAATTAATCAAAACAGGTAAATATTTGACAGCTATTTACGATGTTGCCAACTTTTAGGATAAACCCTCTTAAACAAAATGGAAAAAAATCTTTTATTACCTTTTACTTACATACTTGCTGCTTCATTATAATTCAAGAAAAGTTTTTAAAGGTACGCAATATCTTTTTCCTCTGGTATTTTAATCGTTACGCTACTAGAAAATTTATCAAACGATTGTTTTAAGCGTAAAATGTCAATTACATGCGCTTCAACCATGGATAGTGTAGCGGCACACGTCGCCATCGTCACCCGTCTATAATTTCTATTCGTCTCGCCAAATCATCACGCTATGAACCTAAGGAGCCGAAAAAAGAAAAATAGTCAGAAAGAACGCTAATCGAAAACGAAGTAATTCTGCATTGCATCGTATCGCCAGCCTGCGTGCGGGCGATGCGACGCGACGCAGTGGGTTGGGAGGACAAGACATTTTACGCGAAGTCGCGGGCAGAAACTAGTGTACTACTAATATAATAAAGCTGAAGAGTTTGTTTGCTTGAACGCACTCATCTCTGGAATTTCCTGTCGGATTGGAAAAAAAACTTTTTCATTTCATAGCCCAATTCTTGAGGAAGGTTATCGGCTTTTTAATATCATGCTACAACCCTTAAGAGTAGAGTTAAAAGAAAAAAGATGCGCGAAGCGAAAACGAAGTAATAGCGCGTGCGGGCGATGCAATAGAGAACAAGACATATTTCACGCGAACGAATTCGCTGGCAGAAGCTAGTATATGTATATGTATATGCTAATATATGCTAATATATGTATTAAAAAAAACAGTGGCACTCTGGGAATGCCGCCAGAAGTGAAAACTTGAAAAAAAAAAAAACTACCAATACCTTTAAAGTAAAAATACTTGCACAGAACATTGATCCGTAACTTAATATGAATAAAGAACACAATCGCGTTTACAAATATGAGGTGTTTTTTTCCCATCTCAAAAATGCCCAACGCGCGTAAAGAAATTTTCACTTCAAAAAAGCTGAAGAGTTTGTTTACTACGACGCTTAGGAGTCGAGCAAAAAGAAAAAAGTTAGGAAAAAACGCTAAGCGAAAACGAAGTAACGGGGTACAATACGCGCCACGAAAGATGAGACTTGACCGCGCCTCCCGCCGCTCCTTCCGCCGCCCCGATGACGTCCCGGCGCAGACTTCATACCGCTAAAGAGACCCATAAATGGTTTACTGCGCAAGTCAAACCACGTGGTGTGTCAAGTCTCATCTTTAATGGCACGCACTATACAGATCCTTCTAATGTTATAATTGTGAAAGTTCGTATGTTTGAATGTTTGTAGTAGTTACGCTACTAGTAAATTAATCAAACGAAAATTACATGTGCTTTCAACCAAGGCTCGGAACCGGTTTAAAAAATACCGGTGAAAACAGGTTTATTTGGGTTTTACTCCGAACTTTTCTTAAGAACGTCAACGTTTTAAGAACTTTATTTTAACCTAAATTAACCGGTTTATACGACGAGCGGCATGTCGGTAAACGCGTTGCAACTTGTGACTACTTGTGAGGATGCCGCGCTGAATAATAACTAAACAAGAAACCGGTTAATATTGCTCTAACAAACCGTTTAATCCGAAAAAATCTTTATTTAGACTGTCCTCCGAAACCCGTTAAAAAACCGCGATCTAAGAGCCAAACCGAATGTAAAGGGTTTGGTACAAGTACATAATAACGGTTTGAAAATTTAACCGGTATCCGAGCCCTGCTTTCAATCATGGATAGTCTAGCGGCGCGTGCGCACGTCGCTTGTCGACAGTTTCTACTCATCTCGTTAAACCATCAAGCTGTAACCAGTCACAGATTAAGTAGATAATTACGTCTACCACGTATGTACAAGACATATTAAGAACTACGTTCTGCCCGCGACTTCATCTACGTGAAGTTTTTTGTTTTAAGACGCGACTATTTGCCAGTGACCTTGAGTGGTAAGCTTGTGTGTTCTGTACTGAGCTCACGCAACGCGTCGTACGTCCAGCCAGTAATACGACTCGCCCATCAAGGAGCGCCGTCTCAAATTAGACGCATTATTAATTTAATATAAATAAAACAAAAAGTATTTTAAAAACACGTATACTAAAAGATCAATAATAAAATTATCTTTAAAATGGTGAAGGTTTCAGAAAAATACGCTTGATAGTTTTTGCGTGATTCTCAGTTTTTATCCGCGTTAGACATAACTTTTTTTTTTAAATTACACTATGGTATATAAACATAATCTAAAATATTCTCAAATTAAGTACTTATTAAGAAAATGCTCTAATTTAACAGATATTTTTTCCAAATCAATAACACTACTCGTTTAGACGTGATCTTCAGTATAAAATCATTAAAAGTCGGTTATCGTCGCCTTAACATAAAATAAGTACCTATATTATCTTAAGACACTCGGCAATACTGTAGCTTCGTTGTAGTGTAAGCATACCACACATCCCCACGACACCGGAAAAAGAAAATTGTCGTGGAGACTTCAAAAGACCCTCCACCCAGCCTCACATTCTAACGATTCAAACCCAACTTAATTTTATACAATTCAGTCAAGAAAAGCATCTCCACTACATCTATTTCTGCCAAGCAGTTATTTCCAGTTTGAAGACTGCTAGTGACAGCTTTGTCCCTGGTTGACGGGCACAGTGCCATGCGGGGGAGACCTTTGTAAACGTGACCTACAAGTGCTAAATCTACCTGAACAAATGTGGCTAAATAGGGAACTAACTTGAGATGTGCTGGTTTTGACAGGTTTTTGACATCTCTCACAAACGTCGTCATCCACATTCATTTAGTTTCATAGCATTCATATCTTTGGGCGCTTGGCCAAAATCGGGACCAATGCCGTCATCTTGTTTTGTAAAAGTACATAACTGTCCCGTCCTGCACAGGGGCATTAATGGACGAATGTAACCGTGAGTCCATCAATGCATACCTACTTTTCTCAAATAATGCGCCGAAATTCAAATTTAGTAAATTAATTTAAATTTCCAGAATCAATGACGAACAACGAATTTTTCACGCGCCATTATGTTCATTTGTTTCTTCTTTACTTTTGACAGCTCTGCAAACCAAATTGAAATTTAAATAAAATCTTTGATAAGTTTACCTCCTTGGTTGTCATGTACATAGAAGTAAAAAGTTCGTTCCATTTTTAAATTACACGACTGATATTATATGAGTTTTTAATGTATTCGTCCACTAAACACGACAGATTATTATTGATTATGATAGTAACATTACCGACCGCCTATTCGCATGTATTCGTCCAGTACGGCATTTTCGATTTATCTCAAAGAAGGTTGTCAAAATAATGCTCGAATTTCCAAGCACCTTTGAGAAAATACAATTTCTGTGACAATTTTACCAGCAACGCGGGCCCTGTCAATATCAGTCAAACGCCAAAAAATCCTTACAATACTATATGAATCCATTTCGGACGTTGTATGAAGAACGAGGTATCGATCACTGTTTCAGAAGGCAAAGGTAAAAAGATCAGTCTGCCGGTTCTGTCACATACACAAAGAATTTTTATTTTTTTTATAATACTCCTAGCTTCCGCCAGCCAGCGGCTTTGCCCGCGTGATATCCTATCCTATTATTAAATGAGCAATATAAACACATATCGTCAGCGTGGGTGGAGAACTAAATAACTGCGATTTTGGTCAAATTGACTTTATATAAATCCAAATATAAATCCAATCAATTTTCTCCAATGAAGAAAATTTTAGTTATTTAGTTCTCCACCTACACCAACGATATTTGCAATCACGTTCTCGAAAACGGCTCTAACGATTTCGATGAAACTTGCAATATTTGGGAAAATTCGTTTTCTCCGTATTTTCACCCGAGCAGAGCTCGGTCGCCCAAAGTTTAGAACAAGATGGCTGGCTACCTTAGAATAATGACAAGACAGCATGGCATAAGTAAGTACCTACTAATCATGGCAGCATGGACTTAGTAAGTACCTACTATTATGGCAGCATGGAATTAGTATGTACTAAACATGGCATCGCATCAGTATGAACTTTCCTATACTATTAAATGAACTCTCTATTTTCACAAGCAGAGCTCGGTCGCCCAGGTCCTCTTTATGAATTATTACCTAGTGATAAATGATAATTTAGCATTCTACTGGTGAACGTTCCAGTACTTTTTGAGTTTATTCATTACAAACAAAAATATAAATCTTTTCTCTTTACAATATTAGTGTAGATGTAGACAAAGCAGGCAAAGGTCAGACAGGTTATCAGCCAGATCCGTCAAAAAAAAAACGGGTTTAAGAAATCCAGTATTCATACAATCCTAGTTACAGTTCAACAATAAATAAACCACTTTCGTTCAAACCACGTGCACTAGCAACACCTTACAAGTCAAGTACTGCAATCCGCAAGGTTGCGTTGCCCAATAGAAAATAACTGTACTAAGGAACAATGGCGCGAAATATCGGTGTTCCGTAATAAAAACCTTTTCGCACAAGGTTATGGGTGAAAAATACGTGTGAAAATATTTCAATTGTGTTAACTAAATCATAAGCGACCTCTTTTCTTGAATTTTTCGCATTTCATCGGATCTACGGTGGCTGGTTTCTGGCTGAAGTTTTTGAAAATGGAATGCCCGGTTCTCGTTCAATAACAGGGTCAGATTTAAGCACAATACTAATTACAATTTTTGAACGTCAAAATTAGACAGTCTCCCAAAACGCCCGTCCTTCACCACTTCCTAGTGCTTTAACCGATCTGGGAAGAAAACTAATTCAGATAGCAACTAAAATGATCAAGTCCCTGATTTGTAAAATCTGCTAAGTGTCAAAATCTATCTCTGCTGTAATTGGTTGACTTCCGTAACAAAATGAAAAAAAAAAAAAAACAGCGGACCTTACAATAGTCGCATATGATGTGTATCATCTGATATCTTGGCTGACAGTACTAACCTCTCGGAAAATCACCACGCGCGTTCATAGGTCAAATCAAATAGCGCGCGCTTCCCAGGCTTCCTGTTGCACACTTCCGTCTCTTTTCGTGAAATCACTCCCACATATTGCAAGAAAGCGAGAGGAAAGATCACATCAATAGGCTTTTAGGCCCTATAGGACACATAGTAAACTTTGTTAGATAAATAAATAAATAATAATAATTATTGGTGATGTTCTTCAGAAAGGACAGGTGCGTAGTACTCGCAGCCGGCGCGGCGTGCGTGTATGAACGTAAACGTTTTGTTTTAACTTTTGTTTAAAGGAGTATGTAAGGATCTTAGCACGTGGCGTTCTGTAGTTTCTGCCTACCCCCATTGGAAGAAGGCGTGAGTTTATGAATGTAAATACAGCGATTACAAACCGTTCAATATAACTTGTCCCTTACCGTCATGTTGACACCATTGCTTGTCAAGCTTAGTTTCATTACTAATAAAGTTCAAAATGGCGACTGACAGAACTGTACTACTAATCGCGTCACGGGTAGGGTTGCCAGGCCCAAAAATAGAAAAACCGGACACAGATTCATATTTTGCCCTGAACGCCTAACAACAAATAGTTTTAAAACAAAACGAAAATTGATACTTTTATTTGTGTATTTATTACTGTTATTAATTTGAAACGAATTCTACTCTTAATAATTACCTATATGTTATTTATTATGAATCACATTTTATTATTACTAAAGTAATTTGAAACTTGTTTACTTTTAAAGTAACTAAAACAATTAATATTTTATAATCAACCTTATCATTTCTAAATAAGTAAATTATATAGGTTGGTGCACAGACATATTATACGTCTGTGGGTTGGTGTAACTTTCCAGTTTACAAAAGAGAATTTGAGTTTTGTTTTTTCACCCGGGGCGGGGTTGACCAAAAGCCTAACAAAAGCCGGACAGGCTGAACTTGTATACATTTGGTTAGACACAATTGTAAAACGCCGGACATGTCACGGGTCAAGATATTTGAAGATATACTGAATGCACAGTAGTAACAAATGTCACATAAATATTTTAGCATTTTTTCAAATGTAGAACATTAGTGATATTACTTAGAGCACTATCCGTAATCGCTGTGTCACCGTCTCTTTCGCACTAATGCAAAATGAGAATGTCCCTTTCTTTTGACATTTGGCCTGCCATATTGGTTTTGCAATTTGAATGACAAGACTCGCTAATGGTGATTTGTTTTTGTCTCAAATACGATTTAGGTATATTCAAGTAAACAATTTGAAGACTTAATAGTGTTCATAATTTTCCCAAATATGTTGGGGGGCTTTCAGTCTATCCTGATGCAGCTGAATACCAGTATTTTACATCGAGCGACTGCCTATCTGACCTGCACAACCCAGTTACTGGGTATCACGATAACCCTTGGTAAGACTGGTTGACAGACTTTGGGCTTCTGACTACCCGTAACGACAACTGTCAAAGATCTACGAATGAGAGCCGGGTCTAACGGCCTAACATGCTTTCCGAAGCATGGAGGGGTCTCGATATGTAATGAATGGTCACCCATCCACTAACCGACCGCAGCAAGCGTAGCTTAACCATCGCGATGGTGAAGCTACGCATCGATCCACCCGTGCGGCTATTAATTGAATTCATTTAACCTCAAAAATTTGTGCGTTCGGTCTGGAAACGAGCTTACAACATAGCTTCAGCTGCTATTTCAATCACTAAACTATAAAAAAAACCGGTCAAGAGCGAGACGGACTCGCGCATTGAGGGTTCCGTACCTACCCATTGGTAAAAATTGGTATCATTTTTATTGGTACAAGGTATGGGCAAATTTAGATTTTCGCGAAAACTTGTAAGTACTAAAATTTACCTTAATTTTCGTCTTTTTTTATTTTTCCGAATTTTCCCTTTATTTGTGCTGTAAGACCTTGCTTTTTGTCAAATTTCGTAATTCTAGGTCAACGGGAACTAACTTAAGATTTTCGACCCAAAACCTATAGGGTACTTCCGGTTGACCTAGAATTGTCAATTTTGGTTAAAAGCAGAAAATTAAGGTAAATTTTGGTATTTACAAGTTTTCGCGAAAATCTAAATTTGCCCATATCTTTTTATCGTGTTGACTCAGGACTGATTTTTATACACCTACTATTTTTATACACCTCAGTATCTGGTATAAATATCAACTTGCTAGGTCCACCCGTTCCTGAGAAAATCGGTGGTGACACGGACAGACAGACAAGAGAGTGATCTTATAAGGGGTCCTTTTTTACCTTTTGAGGTACGGAACCCTAAAAAATAACTTAGTTATTTTAAACATGAATACTTAGAAGACATTACCATTTTAATATCACGGTAAGTCTAACCAAGCTAACTGGTTTAACAAAGACAGTACAAGTTAATAAATAATTTATAAATATGTTAATGAACTTGTCTGTTAGTTACATAAAGTATTTATGATATGTTTTGTTGAAGTAACCAAGTGTATGTTAGTTATTTCGTGTTTTTTATTTATTTGTCTAGCTCGGGGGCATCCCACATTAGGCCGACTGTCCCTGGAGCGGAGAGAAGAGAAGCGGAGCGGAGCTGTCCCAATATTAACCAATGGAATTGTATAAAATCTCCGCTCCGCTTCCGTTGGCAGGGATTTGCGAACTAGTTTAAAAATTCATACAAAACCGGGAAGCGGAAAAAAACCGGCCGCGGGGTATTGCAGGCTTGCAGCCCGCTCAAATTACTCGTCGCGTGTACTCGGCCCAGTTCCGCACAGTTCGCAACTCCGTTCCGCGCTACGTCACTCCGAATCAATGGACAGACACAGTCCGCTCGGCATTACTGTCTAGCTCCGCTCCGCTGCCTCGCTCCGCCTCAATGGACAGGCAACCTTACGCTTGCCGATACCCCGTCTCCACTCAACTCAAAAAATGTACTTCAATTAAATCATTTACAGGCACTTTTGGATTGTGAAGGAGTCGGTCAGTCAGAAAGATGAAGCTAGTTGCCTATTCCAAAGCGTAGTAGGTACCTAAGGAGAAGAACGGACAAAAACTCCATGGACACTCTTTTAAATTATAATTATATTGTAACATCATTAGTGTTAAATTTATAATCATTTGAGAACGATGTAAAAAGGCCTATGTCCAGCAGTGGACTGTGATAGACTAAGTTGAGCAGTGGTGGACTGGTGGCCCATAACGGCCGCGACTTACGAGGTCATAGGTTCGAACCCTTCTTCCTTTGTGTAAATTATTTCATCACCACTGCTCTCAAAACGGTGAAGGAAAACATCGTGAGGAAACCGGCATATCCTAGAACCGAAAATTCGAAGACATGTGTCATCCACCAACCCGCACTGGGATCGCGTGGTGGATTACGGCCCACTCCCTCCCACAGAGAGGTGTGTCCCAGTAGCGGGAACAACACGCTGATAATGCTGTATTTTTATGTTTCTCGTTTTCTACCCGTTTAGAAAGTAAAGAGAGCATCGCGCCTGTATACCATAAAGAGGTAGGCAGGGATGAAAACACACCCATATTACGTAAGTTATATTTAAGTCCCATTATTAAAATATTTTTGCTAATAACTGGGCATAGAACCAGAATCGGGTTTATTCCTGCGAATTTCCGATAACACATTGCTCGACCCGGAAATAAAACCGACTACTAGACTAACGAGGCATTAGGAGTTAGGCTGCCTGTCCACTGGAGCGGAGCGAGGCAGCGGAGCGGAGAAATGTGCCAATATTAACCAATAGGAGCGGAGCTCTGAAGCCGAGTTTCGATTCTATTGAAATGAATGAAATGAAATTGTTTATTCTGTAAATGGGATATTGGAATCACTTTTACACGTCATATTAAAAACAAAAAAAAAAAATAAGCTAGTTGAGTTCGGCGTTTCCTATCTGACTACTCTGAGAAGAAAAGCCGAAACAAACTCAGGGCACAGTCTCTTATAAGTCCAGACATAATCTTGGTCAGGCCATATGAGGACCATGTAGATTAGTGTCTGAAATGGTCTTTTGAGGAAAGAACCACATAGATTTGAGTGGACCTATCCAGTCAGTGCAAGCATTTGTCAGAACTTAAGGAGCTCAACTCGACGAACAATACCAAAGAAAGGGTAGGTGGGTAGGCCGCATAAACTACTCAAACTGTCAGACCATCATTAAAATTAACTGAGATTACTATTAGTTAATATTGGCACATTTCTCTGCTCCGCTGCCGAACTCCGCTCCAGTGGGCAGGCAGCCTTAAGGACCAGCCCATGTTTAACCATAAGTAATATCATGTCATCACCAATTCACCATCATCATCATCAGGTCAGCATTCCACTGCTCATAGGCCTCTCCAATTGCACGCCATTCAGCTCGATTCTCGGCAACTCTCATCCAGCTGCTACCAGCCACCCTGCGAAGCTTGTCACTCCACCTAGCCTGAGGGCGTCCTAACTTACTTTTGCCGATTCGCAGTCCCCACTCAAGAACAGGTCTACCCCAACGGTCATCGTTTCTACGGCTAACATGGCCGGCCCATTGCCACTTCAGCTTGATTATTCTGTGAGCTATGTCGACAACTTTGGTTCTCTGCCAGATCACCTCCACCACAATCATATGATAACGTTTTTCAAATATGTGGCGTAAAATTGCTAGGGAATTTTCGCACGCCTAATAATAATGTGTAACACTATGAGAACTTTGATGAATATCACAATCTGTCAAATGCCGATGTGTCAACGTACCTCTACAGATTACTCGAAGGACTAAATCTAGTGGTCCACTTTTTACTTGATCTGTTACCTCTTTCCTGTTGATTTCCTGCAATCTGTGGGAGTGATTTCGTGAAAAGGGACGGAAGTGTGTAACAGGAAACAGGGGAAGCGCGCTATTTGAGCTATACCAATGAGCGCGAGCGGTGCTAGAGTTTGCCGTCAGAAACGATCTTAACGAGGCCCCGCCCGTTTAATGTTGCTTATTGCCAAGGTGAGATGTTAGATGTTACACATTTTAAGCGACTCCTGGAAGGCTCGCTAGTTTATTTTTTTATTTTACTGAATAACTTGAAAAAAAAAACCCTGTTGATTTGTCCGGGTTGTAAGCTCCAAAATCCGGGGTTTTCACAATTCTTGTCCTGTACCCTATTTGCGTAACTTATTTTCGTAAATGCCTAATTTGTTTCATTTTGACAGATCAACAAAATTCATTGCGTTATTTACGTTGTTGAGCAGATTTTTTTTCCAACTTATGAAGCAATGGATTGTGTTGTATTACGCAGTTAGGGTACTTACTGGTTTGCAGATTTTAGAGATGGCAACCTTATCTGAAAGCTGCACGTGGGCTAACGTCCAACGCTGTCTGACGATTTTGGTAACTCAAGCCACTGTAGCCGCCAGCAATATGAAAAAGCCACTTACTTATGAAATATTTCCGAAACCACGCAAGATAGCTTCCTGAAGTAAAAAGCCACATTCAAGTATGTTTAATAGCAAACAAAAAACAGCTTTATAATTATAACTGTTTTAAAATTTTTTGAAGTGAAAACTTCTTTAGGCGCGTTGGGCATTTTTGAGATGGGACTAAACCATTGATATCGCGACACCGTGATGACACCAGCTTTTGACCATTAAAGACATCAACGCGTTGATTACTGCGGTGCCGATTTTTGTTCAAGTTTGCACTTCCGGGAGTGCCATATTTTTTTTTTTTACTTCATGCACCATCATTAACTTGTGTGTTTTAAGAGATATTTAGAATTTTTGGCACTTTGTTAGTGGCTTTTTAGGGTTCCGTACCTCAAAAGAAGAAACGGAACCCTTATAGGATCAGTTCATTGTCCGCCCGTCAGTCTGTCAAGAACCTTTTTCTCAGGAACGCGTGGAGGTATCAAGTTGAGATTAATATCAAATACGTAGGTCTGTGGTCCCTTAGAGCCTTGGAGGTCTAAAAAAATCAAGCTTCTAAGTCAACGCAATAAAAAGATACGTACTTTGATACTCGCAAATAAATCAATACCTACAGGGTAGTTCCCGTTGACCTAGAATCATGAAATTTGGCACGAAGCAAGGTCTCACAGCAGAAGTAAAGGAAAATGTCCGAAAATCACTTTTTTTTTTGTTTTAATTAAGACATGAAAAGAAAGATGTTATAAACTTACACTACTTAGAGAATTGACCGTGACGTATATCGATGTATAGAACATGTTTTTCAACTACAAAGTTAAATTTGTTTGGGATAAATTCATCCCAAACACGGAACCCTTCATTGTGCGTGGTCCGACACGCAGTTGGCCGGTTTTTTATATTGCTCGTCAGCGTTGTTCAATTCACCATATCGCATTCAATTATAAACTAATTACTGCTTATAGCGACCTTTTTTTTTCTTTTTGGGATTATCAAATAACTTCTCCCGCTCTGAGCGGAGCGGGAGGGCGTGTCAGACTCTTACTGACTAGAACCCACCCGTGTTCCTTCGGTTGCCCTGTTGCCGGGGGCCACGATCTCCCTTTCGGTTTTCTGCGCACCCCCGGCAGTGCCTTTAGCGACCTGAATTACTAATATGATTACTTAGCTTAGAAATCTGAGAGGGGTTCTTAGCTAAGAAGTAATAACAGCTGCACGTGTCGAACTTCAAAGTTAAGAAACGGTTGCCGAGATCGGTCTGTGAATAGGTGGGGGGTTTCGATATGAAAGTAATTGATCTGCGATCGACCCGTGCGGCTGTTATTATGTAGCCACAAGACCCCTAAGCCCTAAACACACACAAAAGTGGGTAAATCAAATAAACAAGCGAGAGTGATGAACGTTTCTCAGCACCGTTTCAGAATATTAAACAGGGCGACGAATATATTCTTACGAATTAAATGAGTAATTTTAGGCAGTATTGAACAGTGTACCCCTCCTTAATTCGTCGTATTCAAAGACATTTAACGCTATTAAATACCTTTAACACTAAACTCCTTTGATCATTCAGGGACAAATTACAAATGAATCGCCTCCAAGGAATCTCTGTTAGCTCACGTTCGCACGGAAGGAACAATATCCCGGTGAGATTTTCAACTCTCGGTGTTGAGCCGAGCGTTGAGAATCCAACAAAGTGCATCTCAGCGCGTCGAAAAAACACACGCTGTCTGATTTTCAACCCTCGGCGCTAAACAGAGCGTTGAAAATCCAGTGCGCGAAAAAAAATCGCCCTGCGAACCTGGGCTTACTGAAGATTAGATCTTAAATGTCCCACAGCAGGATAATGGCCTCAGAAAAGGACAGAGTATTGTTAGTCTTTAAATAAAAAGAAAAGAAAGAAAGAAAACTCGGTTTAGTTGACACAGAAACATAAAAACAAAAAGATAAAAACCAAATAATAATTTAAAAAAAAAAAAACAAAGTAAATCTATACTCTATACCTACGAGCACAGAACAGCAATAGTCAGCAGCTGCACATTCGTGATTGTGGCAAGAAGGCTTTTAGTCAGTATGATGCTGTGCTATGGGGGGGACCCACAGCACAGCGCTGATTTTCAGGTACTTTAATTTTCTTCCAAAGAAAATAAACTTATTTGATCTTGGTAAAGCATTTAAAGCCTCGTCTAGGCTGGCGCGACGCGACATCGACCGGTAATTTTTCTACCGTGAATTTTATTTAGAAATTGTTTTGTTAGAGTCGCGTCGCACCAGTCCGCTACACCTTAAAATGAGAGTGTACCCATGGTACCCAGTTACTGGGTTGTCTATACTAGTTATACTGGAAGCCGACCCCAACACGTTTGGGAAAAGGTTACGCTGCTAAATTAACTTAGGATCTCCAAGAAAAGTTGGACGTATTACACAAAACATGACACTTAAATAAGGGGTACTCCTTCAGATATACGAGACCACAGCATGCACAATAAAGTTAGCAACTACTTAAGACTCTTGCAGACCAGCGCAATATCGCGGGCGCTACAAGGGCCCCGCTGGCTGTAGCGCCCGCGATATCGCGCTGGTCTGCATTAGTATTCATTAAATAATATTAAATAATAGTTTTTTTTTTAAGTGTGTCCGCGTTTATCTTTAAAATTTTAAATAGGCAAAACGAGAAAATAAAATAAATTTAAAAAAAAACTTTACTAGGGGGCCATAAACGAAAATCGATTCTTAAGGATTCTTAATCCAATAAAAAAAAATTAGGACACAAGTGAAAATTTATAATTTAGAGATGACGATGACCTTGTTCATTGATCGTGAATTCGTTATTACAGTGACAGCATTAATCTTTACGTTTGAGAATCTGCCGGTTAACCAAGAGGATCACTACGTAATAGTAAGAATAGCTAACAATGTAATTGAAGCCTCAATTACGATCAACAATAGCTTTAAACTTTCACTCTTGTAGTTGAAAACGTAATATTACACAACACCAATGTGAGTTACGGACTCGGCCATCTTAGAAACGTTATTTCCAGCGAAAGTGATTTAGCGTTGATAAAAAAGTGAAATGATTGCGGAATTAAGGCTCGTGCGAATTGGCGCGATATCGCGGGCGCTACAGGCATTAGGCAGCGTGACACTTGTAGCACCCGCGATATAGCGCTGGTCTGCACGAGCCTTTAGACTGATTTGATTATTTTGCCGCGCTTTCTGCTGTCAAACGAATTTTTTTTTTAGGTACAAAAATCTTTTATTGGTATTTTCATTGGTTTTTAGTAAGTGTTTACCTATGTATATATCGATAGAAAAGGGGGTGATTACTGATATGCCGGCTGGTAGAGACGTCTGGAATAAGAAATAATTACTGCACCCTAATTTAGTATCTAATTGTTCGTCTAACCAGATGCAGCTGAATACCAGTACTTTACATGGAGCGACGGCCTATCTGACCTCCACAACCCAGTAACTGGGTAATACGATACCCCTTGGTAAGACTGGGCTTCTGACTGACTACCTACCTGTTTGGAGAAATGATAAATCACAAAAAAATAGACTACAAGGAATATCAAATCAAAAATATGAATACAGTCCGCAGAAGTTGTTACAACAATTAAAACTTAAGAATAACTGTCATAATAATGATAAAAAAAGTTATGTCTAAGGTCAAAGAGTTATACAACACGATTGTCTATGATTATTATGGCTGGCAGAAGACAGTGTTTACAAAAGGTTCACTGTTGAATTTGTTGTACCTAAGTCCGAAAGAGAATTATGGACGCCTTGGACCCCAATAGAAACGGGTTTTGTTGACGGTAGAATAGACAAAATGACAGATAAACAATCACAATCTGTCATTTTGTCTATTCTTCCGTCGAAAAAATCTGTAGAAAACCAGTTTCTATGGCTGACATGCTACGCGTGCTGGGGAAGGTTATGACGGACTCCTACCGGTTTAAATCATACGAGTTTCTAAAATCGTATGAACAGTAGCCAAAGAGGATTACTCTATTTTCTGGATGTCCCTCGGATATCATCGCATTTCCGAATAAAAACGAATGCTAATTTCCATGTCCTTCAATTATTAGATTTATCGTGTATAATAATTTGAATTCAGAACTAAGTACTTTATTGTTTTTTTTTTATTTCCGTGTGAACTATATAGAGCTGTAAAACTATTTTCCTATCTGTCGTGCTTGCGACTTTAGCAGCTTTCCCCCCATTTTTTAAATAAATTACATTTAAGTTAAAAGAGTATTAACAACTCTATATACTTCCAAGTCAAAGGCAAAGGGCAACTGATAGAAATCCGACGACTGACGAAACACGAAGTTTGCATATTATGGTTTGGTTTGAACGTTGGAATTTAAGAAAATATAAATACTGTACTAGGATCACCAAGTCTGGGAAATTGATAAATAAGATAGTAAGATACAGCAAAATTCTTTTCAACGCAGCGCCACTCTTCAAACCTTAAATAGTCGAAGGTAGACTTTGGTAAGTGTGGCCTCGAATGTTTACACTTCTTGTACGAGTAGACTTTCTGTCCTATCTTACTCAGTACACTAACTTTCAAGTCATCTACAGACGGACGTATACATCCGACTTCATTCCTTCTTCCGCGTCAGTTATAAGTTAATTGACGTTGTTTACCTAAGTTCACTAGATCATTTCCTTTGCCTGCGATGCATAGATAGACCGCAGCAAAAACAAAATGGCGGTTTCGATAAAAGCGCGGGAAAATGGCGAATGAAATGTCATTCAGACATTCTTGGTCGATTTATGACACGTTAACATTTTTGCGTCGGAATTGCAATAAAGCTCGAGAATGTTAGTGACCGACGCTCGTGGGTGTCGTAAATGGCGATTAAGGTACTTAATAATATGTCAAATGAGATAGGGCTGCAAGCAGCAAGCATCTTGCTGTCTGCTAATAACAATATATTAGCGAGAGACTCGTGTTTAAAAGCATAACAGCCGCACGGGTCGATCGAAGGTTTACCATCCATTACATGTTGAGACCAGCGTTGCCAAATTGTTTTTTTTTTTGCCAAATCGGGTTTCTGAAACTTTTTGAGTGAAAAAAGCGGGATTCTTTCGTCGAAAGCGGGACATAGCAAAAAAAAAAGTTTTTTAAAAATGTATCTTTTTATTTGAGTTTTAAGTTACGTTTACGTGACAATAGATAGCAAAAATAGCCATAGAAAATGTATTTTAATAAAAATATGATATTTTAAATCAGATGTGCCGAACTTATCCCATCGGTACTCTATTTTAGTGATGTCACCTCACCGACATGCGACACAGCCACGTTCTGAGTCTATCTTGGACATTACTGACACCGTGAGGAAACCAGGCATTATCTGTACTAATATTATAAAAAGGAAAGATTTGTATTTTTGTATGTAGCGAATAAACTTAAAAAACTACTGGACCGATTTTAAAAATTCAATACATTATCAGCGAGTAACATAGGCTATATTTTATGCCCGTACTCCCACGGGAACGGGAACTATGCGGGGAAACCGCGTGACGTCCGCTAGTAATTAATTTAAGTCTGGAATCGAAACCTGTCTTGAGCAAGAGTGATGATCAATGCTCATTGCTCGTGTCTTCTCTGTTTAAGAAGACCCTTGCCCTGCAATGGGACAATAATAGACTGGTATTATCGTCACATATCGTCACACTTGATCGCTTCAGTTACGCAACAAGACCTAGTTTCGTTAATCGATCATCAGACACGCTATGTACTGTTATCAATTAGTTAGTTTGTCGTGACTAACGTGATTGGATGAGCTAGGCTAAACTACGCTGATCTTTTCAGTCGGTGTGTTGCTATAAACATAGGTACAGTTGTTTTCCTGCTTGTAGTGACTGGTCGTCTTGCTGATCATGGTTTTGTTATTGTTGCTAGTAATTAACTGTTTATTTGTTTTACCTCGATGGTCCTAGTTTATCATTTATAACTTCCAATTACAGCTTTGTACAGCTTTATGTAAGCGGGCACGCCCTTTATGCCTGGAGGCTTTATTTAGATATTAAGTTCTGTTTACGTTTAGTTTTTATTTTTTTATTTTTGCTTGAGTAATGTTCTCGATGTTTTTGGTTGGTATATTGGCGTGTGCTAGCTGATATATGGCCAATAATTTATCATTTAAATTATTTTTTGTGCTGCATAATGTAATTTTTTTTTTTGCATACTATTGTATAGAACCATTTTTTTTCTAACTTGAACAGACAGCTGTGCTGCTGGGGAGTTTGTTGCGCCGCTTCTTCCCAGCTAAAGGCACTAGGAAGTGGTGAAGGGTGGGCGTTTTGGGGGACTGTCTTATCTAATGCTGATTTTCAGCCTAGTTTGAATAAATGACTTTTAAATTTTGAATTTTTTATTCGTTCTAGAGGACGAAAAAATAAAATCTACTTACAATAAAATCATCCGGCGAAGAAATGCAATTAGCTTGTTCGCTTTTTTATTTGAGCGATCGTCCGTTGAGTTTCTTGCCCGTTCTTCTCCATTGGAACCTTTTACGCTTTGGAATGGCAACTAGTTTCATCTTTCTGACTGACCGACTCCTTTGACAATTCAATGCCTGTGAATGCAAGTTTAATTGAAATAATTGCTTTGAGTTTTATTGGCAAACGGGCGACCAGTTTTGTCGAAGGACATGTTCGTTGGGGCAGACAAGTGAAGATAGCGAATAGAATAAGGGCCTTAAAGAGTTAAATGTGAAACATACTGGAGGAGGGCGGAGAACCGGGTGTTGTGGCGCGACTTCGGAGGAGGCTATGTCCAGTAGTGGTTTTTCATGGACTCGTACATTGTAGGGGACACAATTTTGTGAGTCACAACTCAACAACTCCAGATAAATGTTGAATTGGATTTAGCTACCGTTTCCTAGAAGAGTAGTGACCGCCAGATAGCGTCTTCAATTTAACGACGAAAATCGTCATTGAAATGTTTTTTTTTTTTATGAAAGTAAGTTGGTGTGTTTTCATAGAGAGCGTTTTTGACACCGTTATGTCAAATCCCGCCGCCATCATTTTCTTAATCTCTGCAAGATTGTGTGTGTTAGAGGTGTCAAAACGAAATCGAAACGCGACCATCTTTTGACGCGGCAGAATAAATCTTTTTTTATTTTATTTTTTTGTTTGGGGTAATTATCAAATAACTTCTCCCGCTCTGGGCGGAGCGGGAGGGCGTGTCAGACTGTTACTGACTAAAACCCACCCGTGTTCCTTCAGTTGCCCTGTTGCTGGGGGCCACGATCTCTCGTTCGAATCTACGATGGAAATCTTTTGAGAACAGCTGATTTTATTTTTAGAAAAAGGAAGTTCGATTAGTATCATGCATGACTAAAATGTCACTAGTAATCAAATCGCTCAAATGTCAAAGTAAAAAAGTCGTCAAAAAGCTTCAACTTACACAAAAGATAAAATAATATGATAATAAAAAGATCTCTCCGGCATTATATTACGACATCCCTTATCTTTTTATAAGTCCTCAGGTGTCTTATAACAGTCATAACCGATTTTAATTAAGATTATTAAAATATTGGCGGGAGTTTCCTTCCGCCATCTTCTTAAAGGAAACGAGAGCCATTTCTTAAACTGTTTCTATGAAAAGAAAATACTTTTGATTAAAAAGGTTTTTTGAAGTGAAAACTTCTTTCGGCGCGTTGGGCATTTTTGAGATGGGACTAAACCATTGATTTCTCGACACTGTGATGACATTAGCTTTTGACCATTAAAACGACACCAACGCGTTGATTACCGCGGTGCGTAGGTAAAAGACATCAACGCGTTGATTACCGCGGCGCCGATTTTTTTTCAAGTTTTACTCCTGCCGGCACTCCCGGAGTGCCACTGTTTTTTTTATTATTATTGAGTTATGGTTTTCAAATGGAGTAAAAGGGAAAATTGGTTCTTAAAATCTTGATTAGTGGCTTGTATTGAGGAAAAAAGGTCATTATCATGGCCTTATTCCTCTTATTTGGGATCGGATCAACATGTCGTTTTGTTACCTTTTTCTCTATTAGTCGACATCTCAGTAGTCACCCCCATTTTATCCATATCATCTTAAAAAAAATGGTCCAGAAGATTCAGAGCAAATAGGCTGTGACAGACGAACAGACAGACTGTCAGCCAGCCAGACACACGAGTGATCCTTTAAGGGTTCCGTTTTTTCCTTTTGAGGTACGGATCCCTAAAACCTATAAAGTCGTAAAACCTGTATACCAAGTTTCCTCCATATCAGTTGTAAAATACGACCAGCACGCGTAGCATGACCACCATAAAAACGGGTTTTGTCTACAGAAGAATAGAAAAAATGACAGATAAACAATCATAATCTGTCATTTAGTCTATTCTTCCGTCGACAAATGCCGTTTCTATGGCGGTCATTCTACGCGTGCAGTAGAGGAGTACTAACAAACTGACACACGAAAGCAAATTTTGCTATAATTAAAGTAGAGACGTTTTGCTCGCTCGCTAAAGTATACCCAGGGGGCACCTACTTAAATACGACTCTAATGGGGACTCTTAACTTAGTCCTTATTATAATAACTACTTACTGAAAAGTCAATTATAAATGGCATACCGTGTATGAACTTGAAACCGCTTTAATAAGCGGTTTCAAGTTCAATAATCCGCGTATCTTAATAGATACGCGGATTATTTTCCTTCTAAAAAATATTTCCAAATTACTTTGCCCTGGTTAATGACTTGTTTTTAAGCTGCAAATAATTTTATTCTCGTTGGATTTTCTCGAAGTCAGAATATATAGAGTGTCTATCGAAAGCTGAGAGTGAAAAGGGGCGGCAAATTTAAAAAAAATACGTCGGGTATCCCCGGATCAACTTGGAAAAAAATTATTTGATACTTGAATATTTTTATGCAGAAGAATTATTTTTATTTATTACAGAATAATAGGAAAGCATAAATAAAAAAAAATGTGTAGATAAGCTTTTATGATCCTAAGGTAAATTAAATATGAAGGTCATTTTTTTTTTTAATTTGGTTCGTCACAGCCAATTTGCTCCGAATCTAATGGACCGATTACGTTGAAATTTGGTACACATATGTATTTCTGTGACCCAAACACGAACGTGTAACGTAAATAAATGAATTTTGAATATAGGGGTCACTTTAGGGGGGCAAACAAAAAAAAAAAAAAAAGTTTTGCTAACAGTACCGTGTGACATATCAAATGAATGGGCTTGTTGCGAGGATCTTAAACATACTTTTCAAATAATTTTAAAATAAATATTTTTAAAGATATTTAAGAAATTCGATGAAAATTGACCATTCCCCCCTATCTCCGAAATTACTGGAACAAAAATTTTGAAAAAAAAAATCATAATCTGGCTCTTTACTCCTAAAAATTACAGGAAAACCTATAAGAAGTCTATGGTCTCAGAATAACATGGTAAATCTCTCAATATAGTATGGCTCTTTACTCATAGATTACAGGAAAACCTATAAGAAGTCTATGGTCTCAAAATAACATGGCAAATCTCTGAATATTGTGCGTACAAACTTACATTTGCAGTTGAAATGTATGGGAGAACATGTATTTCAACTACAATGTTAAGTTTGTATTTAGGATAACTTCATCCCAACTATGGAACCCTTCATTGTGCGTCGCTGGGGATTTTTGTTTGAAAAGGGGCTAAGACGCACTTCCTCCAAAAAGGGGGGCTACTGGATATTTCCGCCTTATGAGATCCGATTTTGA
Source organism: Omphaloscelis lunosa (assembly GCA_916610215.1). NCBI lineage: Eukaryota > Metazoa > Arthropoda > Insecta > Lepidoptera > Noctuidae > Omphaloscelis > Omphaloscelis lunosa. The sequence continues at coordinate 9,380,896 of OU744270.1, forward strand.
TGGTTTTTTTTATTTGCAGCGTTGACTATTATTTTTGTGTTAACGTTAAAATATTATTTGTTGCACCATCCGATCAAAAATGGAACGTAAAATTCCATGCTTTCTTCTTATAAATAAATAATAATAAAAGAATGTCCACTAAATAAGGAAAGTAAATTACATAATGTGATCTACTGAGCTAAACAATAAATGGAAGAATGAACGAACGAAATGAATGGTTTCGTGAGAAGATGAAGCTAATTATTAATAGTAAAAAGGTGTGTTTGTGTTCGTGTGATCTTAGTTAGAGATACGATCTCAGTAATTTTAAATCCTGTTAGTTGTATGTTTACGACTTAAACCGAAATTAGATATTGGGAAAACGGCCTATCTACTATCGAAGAAACGCATATCTGCACGCTTAGCATGACCACAATAGAAACGGGTTTTGTCGACGAAAGAATAGACAAAATGACAGATAAACAATCACAATCTGTCATTTTGGCTATTCTTCCGTCGACAAAACCCGATTCTACGGTGGTCATGCTACGCGTGCTGTACAGTGTAAGGACTATTATTGCATGCAGCGGTCGGCCGCTATTGTATCGCTTACCTATGAAAAAAATGTGGTGACACTCCGAGAGTGACGACAGAAGTGAAACTTGAACGAGATCACCTTGGTGGAAGAAAAATACTTGTATTGAACATTGGTCCGTATCCTTATCTAAATAAAGAGCACAATCGCGTTTACAAAAAAAAAATTCTTCCGAAACTTTTAAAGTAAAAATACTTGCATAGAACATTGATCCCTGACGTAATATAAATAATACAAATCTTTAAAGTAAAAATACTTTCATAGATCATTGATCCGTAGCGTAATATAAATAAAGAGCACAATCGCGTTTGCAAAAATTAGGTGTCGTCATGGTGTCGCGAAATCAATGGTTTAGTCCTATCTCAAAAATGGACAACGCGCCTAAAGAAATTTTCACTTCAAAAAGGGTTGTGTGCACGGGATTTTGTTTTCAAAATGCTTAGATATGCGTTACGCCTAGGGATTGCAATCGAATATTCGAATATTCGAATTATTCGAATATCCATTTGAAATTCATATTCGAATAGTAAATTATAAAATATTCGAACATTCGAATATTACCACAGCTTTAAGGTTACAAAATCATTTTGTTAATTAAGAAGGCGACATCTAACGCGTAGTCGTCAAATCTCGGAATATATCGGCGCTGCTCGGATTGACGGCCATTCGACCAAAAAACGGCCTCCATTCTTCCGCTGACTGCCACTCACCGGGCGCTTGCCGCCATTTTGAGTTTACTTCACAATCACAAGTACAGCACAACAGTCACGTAGTTTCTTACAACAAAGTGGTGCATTTTATTATTTTGTGAAGTGATTTTGGGCTGACGGCTTATACATAAGTGTTTACGGGTTACCCAATTCAGTGTAAGTATAATTTTTGTTAACTTACGCTGTGCAATTTAACACTAAAATGAAATTGAGTTTATGATTTAACCTAAAATAATCCTATTTTAATATTTTTTAATTCCAAATCAGACTCAATAAGACTCGAATGCAAATTTTTATAGTAATTAGGTGGGAGGTTAGGCTTCGTCAATAAATTCGGGAGTGACTTATTTACCCAAGACGTGTAAAATGTATCACTTCACTATGCACTGACTGATTACCAAAAACGTTTGTTTACAGGTATGCAATTTAGTTGCAGACTACCTTTCATTTAACCATGGATAAAAACAAATTAGTTTTCAAAGAGTACATAAAACGTACGCTTGATAAGTCTTCGGTTTGGAACTCGTTCTTACGGACTGACGATGGAAGTCATGCAAAATGCAAATTGTGCAAAAGAATTCTCCAATGTTCAAACACCACTACGTGTTTGCACAATCACTTGAAAAAACAACATTCAAGTGCAGCAGGTTAGTTACTTGACTGATAATTCACTTTTACTTTAATTATACCTACCTATATACTTAGTACATATTATAGTCACTTACTTTCATTATTTAACAATAATACAATGTATTTTAAAATTATTGAGATCTAAATTGGTTTGTAATGTAAATGTATCAGAACATAAAAATAAAATTGAACTTGCTTTATGTGTTTGTGTGTGAACTGCCTGTTGGCTATCATTCCTGGAAAGTCGGGCACTAAATCATTTACTGCACGTACGCTTTTACTAATATAATTTATTTGATCTAGATCTAAAAAGAAGTACACTACTAAAATCAGCTACTACTACAACGCCTACTACTTCCACAAATCCAACGCCTACTACTACCGTACAAGAACAAGCACAGCAGACACAGCAGCCCAAGCCAAAAAAAACGAGAATTGATGATTATTAGCACACTAAAGAAGATAGTATGGAAACTGTGATCTCCAAAACGTCTGCATGTGATGGTCTACCGTTTAATGTGTTTTGCAAGTCTGAATCCATACGTCACCTTTTTTTTAAAATTGGATTCGACGTTTTGCCAAAATCTCCAAACACAATATAAAAGATGGTTATAGAAAAAAGAGATCAGCTGAAAAAAGAATTAAGAAAAGAGTTGTCATTGTTAAAGGCAAAAGGACAGAAATTTTCCGCCTCCCTTGATGAGTGGACATCAGCCCGCAATCGTCGCTATATAAACGTTAACATTCATTGCCCAACTTTTAACGACAAAAATTTTAGAAATTTGGGATTAGCGAGAATCACAGGGCGAGGAACATCAAAAAGATGTCTCCATATTTTAAAGGTCAAATTAGCTTCATACGATATATCTTTAGAAAATGATATAGCTGGTGTGGTGACAGATGGTGCAAGCGTCATGACTTGCATGGGTCGTCAAATGCAACCATTTCATCAATTGTGCCTTGCACACGGCATTCAATGTGCCGTGGTGGTTATAATATATAAAAACCGATGTAATCAGAGTGAAACTTATGAACAGTTAGAAGAAATAGACACAGAAGAAGTTCCAGTAGAAACAGAAGATACAGAGGTAGATGAATCAGAAGAAACAGATGAAAATGATGATGAACAAGGCTTTCTAGTCGATCGGAATGTGATTTCTAGAAGTGAACCCAATATCAATGTCAAATACAAAGATCTAATTGACAAAGTAAGAAAAGTAGTGAAGTTTTTCAAGAAATCTCCAACCAGGACAGAAATCCTGAACAAATATGTTCTTGAAGAAAACAAAAGCGCGGGTCTGGTATTAGACTGTAAAACGCGGTGGAACAGCATGACGGATATGGTTTCGAGATTTTTGCTACTGAAAGATGCAATATTAAAAGCACTGATTGACTTGAAATGAAAGACAAAACTATGTTCAGCACCTATGAGCTTGCTCTTTTGCAGGATTTATCTACCTCTCTCACTATCGTCAAAACTACTGTGGAAGCGACATGTCAAGAAAAGGCCACTTTATTAACTGCGGAGACAGTCCTTCAGTTCATGGTTACCAAACTACGAGAAACTAATGGGTTTATAAGTGGTAGACTTCTTCAAGCTCTAAAAACAAGGATTGCTGAACGCCGACAAACAGACCTGGTATGTACACTGAAGTACTTGCACAACCCAAACAAATACTACCAGGAACCCTAAAGTAGGAAATGATGTTATCACTAAAGTCATAGTTGACATTAAAAAAAAATATTTTAATCAAAGACCTGCGACACCTAACAGTGGCGTTTCTGATAACGAAGATGACATTGCTATATTAGACCTTCAACGTTATCAAAACGAAGAAGCCTCAAGAATCTCAAATATGTCAATAAAAGAACAGCTGCAGAAAAAGATAGAGGACGAAATGTGTGCAGTGCCTTCCACATCCACATCAACTTGTGAACATCATGATCTAGAAACATCAATAAAAATGCAGATGGCTCTATATGATACAGGTACGCCAAGACAAATACACCTAAGTCAGGCCTATGACGTACTAATATGCATTCCACCAACTAGCGTAGAATGCGAAAGGGTATTTTCTTCTACAAAATATATTTGCAATCATCTCAGATGTAAATTAAATAATGATTCCATTGACTCTTTAAGTTTTCTTAGGTCCCACTTTCAAAGGATTCGTAAATAAGAATAATTGTATCCTTTGCCTATGCTATCGCTGCACATTTATTTAATTATTATTGGTACTTACTGGATCTCATAATTTTCAATTTAAGTGATTGGGTGCACTTGCAATTTGCATATCTCTTTAAATGCTAGTTATCCGCGCAGTGCATTCTTATTGTGATTTTGATCTCGTTTATTTTTAGTTATCCTTAAGAAATTGATAGTACAATATATATATGATACTTTTTGTTTTTTTTTTTACTTTTACTTGTGTTTAAAAAAGTTTATTAACATATTATTTGATTTTGCTAGTGAGGTTTTAATTGTGTTTTTTAATAAGTAGGTTTCCTATAGTTTTTTTAAGAACTGACATTTTTTATATTTTCAAGGTCGAAGTTCGTATTACTTCTAACTTTATTACAGATTTGTTAATTATTTTATGTGATTAAAAGTTTTATGTTTAAACATTGGTTCTGATTGGGATGTTAGGCCACATAAAAATATGTTACTAGTTTCTAAGGCAGTAAAAATGTGATAATTATATAAATACTTTATTTTTCTGAAATATTCGAATATTATTCGAATTATTCGAATAACGCTGAAAAAGTATTCGAATATTCGAATACAAAAATTATCGAATATTTGCAATCCCTAGTTACGCCGATGGTACGCGGTAATTGCCTTAAATTGCCTAAATAGCTTGAATCCATAACGCACTAAAGAGCTAAAACCTCATGAGAAAATCGATTTTATCACAACACCGACTAGAAAAAACGCTCATCGAATAGCATCGTGCGATCTAAGCCTAGGTACGCTCGGGCGACTTTTTTTCGCGCACTCGATTTTCAACGCTCTGCCACAGATGGATACAGATGGATCACTCCGCATTTTAGGTATGAAGCTACAAGTACGCGGCGGACTCGACTTGTTGGGCCAATTCAGATGTTTTCCTTCACCGTTTTGAGAGCAGTGGTGATCAAATAATTTACACAAAGTGCTCGTAAGTTGTATTATGTACCTACTCTTTTTGTGCAATACCAATTACCACCTACTATGAAAAACCCTTTTTTTGGTGGGAAATTATCAAATAACTTCTCCCGTTCTGGGTGGAGCGGGAGGGCGTGTCAGACTCTTACTGACTAAAACCCACCCGTGCGAGACGACTGCTCAATGGCTGTCGATGTGGCTGTGTTCTGGCCGAAGCTAATACAAACAACTAGCTTTTGCCAACGAGGGTTTTCTGAAATGTCGTTTACTAGGTGACAGCACTGAGACGTCAGATCCGTGCACCTGTCAAAAGTGTCAATGCGCTTAACTTTTTTTAAGTCGTAACTGAATGATGAACGTCATCATGTCATCGTCGAAATGGAACATCCCTATTGTCAAAGTGGCGCCAACTGGTGGCGTGAATTTTCATGAAAACTCTTAATTACTCATTGCTTTGCACCCGTGCGGAATTTTTCCGGGAAAGCCTAAATAAACTCTCGTCACGTCGATCCGTTGCTGCGTAAAAGATGGATAACCCAACAAATCAATAAACGCACTTTCGCATTCATTTTGTTGTAATTTATGGATTCATCATAGACACGACGAAAACTACTTTCTATGTGGCCAGCCAGTTACATAAAAAACAAATGTTTTAAACATAAAATAGTTTCCATAAAACACAGGTGACATAATCTATACCGTATTTTTTATTAATCTATACTACTATTCTATTAATTAATCCAAGAATAAAGCTGAAGAGCTTGTTTTTTTTTTTTTGTTTGTTTGAACCCGCTAATCTCTAGAACTATGGTTCCGAGTAAGTACTCGGAATTGAAAAATATTTTTGCATTTGATAGCTCAATTCTTGATGAAGTTTATAGGCTATTTAACATTACGCTACCACTCTCAAGAGCCAGGGAAAACTAAAAAATGTCTACGAATACGATGCAATACGATGTGATGTGATGGCCGGGCGATTCGATGCGACGCGATGGGTCGGTGCCGAAAATTTACGCGCACGAAATCGTGGACAGAAGCCAGTATTGTCTAAATCCAGTTATCAAGGGCCAGAGGCTACCGCTGCTAACTAGAAATCTGTTACGTCATACAATGGACTCGATTTTAATGAGGACACGAGTATGCTTAGTAGGTAGGATGTAGCTTCAAACACGACATCCTCGTTAAACTGTTCAGAGTATCTAGGGATATACACGGCGAAATACGAAACTATGTTTCTCGATAGATAAACTGGGATTGGAGTCTTCAAGTCTCGGGCGAATATAGGTCTCTTTGTGAGAGGGATCGGGCCGTAATCCACTACACGGGCCCAGTGCAGGTTGGTTGACGTCACATGTCTTCGAATTTTTGGTTGGAGCAGTGGTGGCCCAGTGGAAACGGCCTCAACTTAAGAGTTATAGGTTTCAGTTCGAACAGGCACTTCACTTTGTGTAAATTATTTCATCATCACTGCTCTCAAAACGGTGAAGGAAAACATCGCGAGAAAACAGTCACGGCATGTGCTAGAACCAAAAAATCGAAGACATGCGACATCTACCAACTAGCACTGGGTCCGCGTGGTGGATAACGGCCCACTCCCTCTCACAAAGAGGAGGCTTGTGTCCCAGCAGTGGGAACACTATAGGCTGATGATATATACTGGCGAAATGTGGGTGTACTTTATATTCCTACTCCTTCGAAGAATAAGTACAGGAGGAATTACTATTACTTAATAATTATGAGGTGAAATATTATTCAGTGCTCTTTGGGGACCAAAAATAATAATAAAAAAGCATCAAAATCCTACCTGACATCTTTGAGATATTGTAAATTTTCACACTATTGCTTTGCCGAAGTCGATATTGAAATATTCAATGCCGTCCATCATTCCATAGTCAAGGAAAATACTTTTCTTTTATGCTCGAGAAAAATGGAGCGAAATATTTGAAAATAGAGTAATAGAACAAAGGATTTTCTTGTCACATAGATAAATCTATACAAGGGCGCAGCAAATTGACAAGGATTGTGTTCAAACTCAAAGCATTGAGTTTTTCCTATTAGGAATTTCTCAATAACAGCGCGGAGTCTAGATTTGTGCCCCGTTGATGGCAATACAGCAAAAGGCTTGCAATAATTGACAAAATATTGTTGTATTATTAACTGACGAGGTTAACTTAACTCTGCTAACCTCTTTGAGAAATGCAATGCTGATCGTGGCTAAATAATAACAGCCGCATGGGTCGATAATTAAAGTTAAGCAACGCTCGCCGAGGTCTATCAGTGGACGGATGACCATTTAAGGCTCGGAACCGGTTTAAAAAATACCGGTGAAAACCGGTTTATTTGGGTTTTGCTCCGAACTTTTCTTAAGAACGTGAACGTTTTAAGAACTTTATTTTAACCTAAATTAACCGGTTTATACGACGAGCGGCATATCGGTAAACGCGTTGCAACTTGCGACTACTTGTGAGGATGCCGCGAGGAATAAAAACGAAACAAAAAACCGGTTAATATTGCTCTAAACCGTTTAATCCGAGAAAACGTTTAAGTAAAGACTCGTGCAAAACCGGTTAAAAAACCGACAGTTTTTTCGAGCGAAATCGAATGTAAAGGTTTTTTCGTCAAGTACATAAATACGGTTTGCTAATTTAACCGGTATCCGAGCCTTGTGAACATCCATAACATACCGAAACACCTCCTTACCTAGGAAAACACATTGAGCCGTTGCTCCCGGCTGTCATTTGTACATCTTTGACAGTTGTTACGGATAATCAGATCAGAAGCTCGAATGTCTGACAACCAGTCTTGCCAAGGGTATCATGTATTCTTGTTACCCAATAACTGGGTTGTAGAGGTCAGATAAGCAATCGTTCCATGTAAAATACCGGTAAAAGCAACGCAGATTGTAGAACTTTGCTTACCACTTCGAGAAATACAGGCTGTGAAAGTTAGTGCTCATCGCTTTTATTTAAATGCTGAGAGGGATGTTATTGTTATAGGTCGCGTCGACTATAAAATAAACAAGACAATATTCAAATCAATTGTTATTTGTATTACGCCTACACAGGTTCATGGCCCCTGACATCCAGTGGCGTGGGTAGCGTAAAAGGCAACAATGAAAAGACAGCCAAATGCTGTCACTACTTCAGTTGTTCCGAGTTGAGCTCCACGATTACTGACAAATGCTTGCACTGACTGGACGGGTCCACTCAAATACGTGTGGAAGAACCACAAGACGACCGACTTCTAAAAGGAGGAGGTTCTCAATTCGACTGTATGTATTTGTATGTTTTTACGCGATTACTCCGCCAATAGGGATGTTGACTATTTTTATTTTTATTTTGTCCGTCAGGTAGATTTAAAAAAAATATTGGACACGTATTTTTTCTTTTTTTACGTGATCAAAAGATTACGGCGATGCATTGAGTTAAAATGTGGCATGACGTCACGAGTATGTAGATTTTATACTTACTTGTGATGTAACGACCCCCACTCCCCAACTTTAATGCGTTTTATCTACGTAGTTTTGTATTAATATGATAAAGCAAAAAATACGTGTCTAATATTTTTTTATGATCTGACTGACTGACTAAATAAAATTTATTTTTTTGACCCAGGCAGGCATCCCTATTAGGGTGCTGGTCTGTGCGTGATTCAGGTCTTCCACGCGATAGGGATAGGGTTACCATTTCGAAATTTAAAAAGCCTGACATTTGCAAAAAAGTCCGGACAAATGAAAAGGCCAGACATAGTCCGGACGGGGGGCTAAAAAGCCGAACACGTCAGGGGTAGTCAAATAGGAAATGACGTCTCCATCTAGCTATTCTTTTTTAATATGATGTCTAAAAGTGATTCCGATAAGTATCCTATTTACAAAATAAACAATTTCATTGTATTTCATCCGAGGGCGTGGGTGGCGTAAAGGGCAATCTAGAGAGGGACAGCTAAAAGCATCTATACTTTTGTTAAAATCATGTTTAAATTCATCCTTTGTGAATAAGATTGGTACAACAAAGGCCGCGGTCTATTCATTAGAGGAGGCTCCCTAAATTGTATGTTAATTTGCATTAATATTCTGAAAAAGTCACGCATACAATCAAAATGGAACTTTAGTATATGGTTTATTAGATCTTTTTCGTTCCAAATATAAGACAGTTACGTAATTGGAACATTTTCGCTCGATTAATTTGTTATTCGAAAATAAAAGTCTTTTTTAAAGATTATTTGAAACAAAAACGACATTACTCAGCTTCTCTAAATAATTATTGACAGTAAGAAAATATAGTTTATTATCCAAATATAAGATATTTTTTCTCTAGATCAATTATTACTTTAGTTATAAACGAAATAAGAATTGAGACTTACGACATTTAGTTCCGTGCTCGTACACGACCAAAGAGCGCACGCGATATTCAACTTTATTACTGATGTGTTAGCGTTTAGCACATAGTGGAGTGGTGGGATGCATGGGGGCGGAGTTTGCGCGGAAATTGCGTTTGGAGTGCTTTGTCTTAAGTGTGCGAAATATAGTAAATTAGGAGGCCCATGTTGGATCAAAGCACATTTTCACGCTCCAATATAAAACTAGTCATCTATTTTCGGACTAAAACGTCAATATTTAATACGATGGATAGTTAGAAAAAAAAAAGTCCAAGTCAAATAATTTATTTCCATTAGGCACGGTACATAAAAGGCACTTTTGAACGTCAAAATTTATAAAAAAAAAAAAAAAACAACAGTGGCACTCCGGGAGTGCCGACAGAAGTGAAAACTTGAACAAGTTCGCCTTGATAGAAGAAAAATACTTGTATAGAAAGTTGGTCCGTAACTTTATCAAAATAAAGAGCACAATCGCGTTTACAAAAAAAAAAGACTTCCGAAACCTTTAAAGTAAAAATACTTGCATAGAACATTGGTCCGTAACAGAATATAAATAAAGCGCACAATCGCGTTTGCAAAAATGAGGTGCCGTCACAGTGTCGCGAAATCAATGGTTTAGTCCCATCTCAAAAATGTCCAACGCGCCTAAAGAAGTTTTCACTTCAAAAATAGAATTGATTCTAGTTGCTCCTTCCAAAAGGTAGTTTTCGTATGGAGTAGAATGGGCAAGAAACTCCACCGTTACTCTTTTAAAATGTTTTACAATATTTTGTATACATTAATTATATCATTTATGTGAAGACGATGCACCTGGAATAAGATTACTATACCACAATAGGTAAAAATAATTTAAAATGAAGCAATGACAGAAAAAAAAATATGATGGATACATGGTGTTCACATATTTATAACAAACATTGTAAAATTAATAAAACAGTGTGTGAGTTCAAGCTATCACAGAATGTAAAATCAATGTTATAATAATTAATTATACAATTAAATTAGCAACCAGTTTGATTTTGTCTAGACTCTAAATTTTCCTATGGAGCTAGACCAGCATGTTTCCAAGCATTCTTATCTTGGATATAATTCTCTAATTTGTAATATGCTTGTTTACAAAGAGTACTTTTAATATGAGTTTTAAATTTTCTTTCAGTTAATTGTAATATATCACAAGGTTTTTGTTGTAACATTTAACACAGTACCCCATAAAAGATGCAAGTATGTACTTTAGATAATCTGAAAAATGGTTGATCTATTTTATCTTTATTTCTAGTATTTTTAGCAACATGGACCATAGATATAGTACATACTAATTCCATGGTTGAAAATAACGATGATTCACCACCATTTTTATTCGAACCTAGATTCCAATTTCAAAAGCAGGCGTGTTCGGTTTCACGACTTCACGTTCAAAGTTGAAACAGTTGATAATAAACTGCGGATAAGTTCGCGGAGTGGTTGATGCACATGAAACCTGTTTGATATGACCTACCTAGAGTCTGATACTGGCTTTACAAAAGATCTTTTGTGTTATTGAACTTTGGCGATTGTGATACGTGCCGTGTGGAGTATAATGCATTATTTGTTCAAGAGTTTTGATGATAGGTAAAGTTGAATTTATTGCAGTACCACGCTGGGGTCGATGCATTTCATTAATCCATTCATTCATCTGTAGATGTTTTCAAATTCAATTCAAATTCATTTATTTAACTTACACACAGTTCTTAACGAAAGTGATTTTTTTTTGGAAGTCGTTTTTTTTTTTGTCAAACGTTTTTATTGTTCACTTTTTGGTTGTGGTACGGTACTTACCCCACACAAATTCGAATACCACTTCCTTTTATGTAAATAACAGTGACAGGAAATTATTATAACATCATCCACATAGACTGTGGGAAAAATACGTGTATTATTGAAGCTAACTAAAAAAGTACCCAAACAAAGTTAATAAAATTTATATGGGACCACCTCTGAAGTATGACCTACCAAACAAAAAAATAATCATCAAAATCAATTCATAAATGCCGGAGTAATCGCGTAACAAACATACAAAAAAAAAATGCTGTTGAATTGAGGACCTCCTCCTTTTATTTATTTATCTATTTAAACTTTATGCACAAGTAAAAATAACCGTACAAAGGCAGACTTAATTTCCGAGGCATTTTCTACCAGTCAACCTTAGGGTGATGCAGAGACAAAACATGGCGGCAGGTGCAACATAAGAGATTGATAACTCGAAAATAACTATAAAATACAAGAATAAATACACAGATACATACACACATAAAAACAGAATAAACGTTGTCAGGAGAAATAATGATCAGTAGAGGAGATAACGAATCCAACAAATCAGCGCTGTGATGTTTCTGCCAACTTCTTACGTATATGCTCACGTGCCTTCACTTTCAAAGACAACCGACTGGTTGCCGTCCTGATTCTCAGAGGTAGAACATTCCAAAGAAAGACCGCCTGGACAAAGAAAGAAGACTGAATGTAACCAGAGCGGTGAGAAGGACATCTTAGAAGACGATTGTTGGTGGAACGAAGATTTTTACTATGGGCAGAGAATAATTATTGAATATGGGAAGTCAGGTAAGAAGGAGAAGTGGGTTGGTTGAGAATAGAGAACAACATAGACCCTCACCTCTCTGCACTAACGAATGGGTAAACACTTTAGAAGCAATCGGTGCGCAGATACATGGTCATACTTACGAAAATTGAAAACACATCGAATGCAATTATTGAGAAGACGGATGTTTTCCTTTTTGTCGGTTAATATAAAAATACTAACTAACGGAAGACTTTGACAGATTTAACAGCGGATCCCAAACTAGGCTCATAGCCTGTATTTTGGTGACTCAAATTCTACAAAAAGCATCAGGAATTCAGATGTGCCAGGGACATCACGGAGTGGCCCGAAGGAAGACGAGCGTCATTTTCGTTAATCGGTGTCGAAAGCGCGAGAAGATTTGGGCTCTTCATTTCACGGGTGACGGCAAAAAAAAAAAACGAGATGTGGAAGTTTTTATGGGGAAAACTAAAACCCAACTACGACAAAAACGCCGAATAAAAAGGTATAAACAAGTCATCACGGACATACAAATAAAAAATCCGGAGTTTCATGTCGTATTAGGGCATAAATCAACAGATTATGTGTGACTCACATAACCAGCGGACGTTCAAGACGCTTCCAACGATACTTCGTTTGTCAAATTATGATAAGTAGTTTAAAAGTTATGAGGGAACATATGAACATAGTTACTTACCCACATTACATACATACCAATCAAGCTCTTAGTGGGTTTTTAAAAATAGGAGTGGAAGTACGCTCGTTGACTCAAACTATAATAAGTATTTAATTCTCTAGGTCTAGGACCTAGGACTTTTCGCGCGCTGTCTTCTTCATCGTCCAAATAGGAATGACGTCTAAATTTTTTTTTCCGTCAGGCGAATTAAAAAATATTGAGACATGTATTTTTCCTTTTTTTAAGTTATCTAAAGATTACGGCGATACATTTGAGTTAAAATGTGCCGTGACGTCACGAGTATGTAGATTTTATACTTGTGACGTAGTGACTCCCACTCCCCAACTTTAATGCGTTTTATCTAAGTCATTTTTTATTAATATGATAAAGCAAAAAATACGTGTCTATTATTTTTTTATTATCTGACTGACGGACTAAAAAGAATTTCTTTTTTTTTGACCAGGCACCATCCCTATTATAATGTTTATTATAATATGAAATTTATTATGTATATATAATATATCATATTAATGTTTATTATAATAATTTTTATTTTAATAATGTTTTTTAGTTTTGACTACAATTTAGCTAAGTTAGGCTTTGTCCTTGCACATGTATTTCATAGTGGAAGGTATTATTGTCCAGAGAACTCAACAAGAAGTGAGGCACGTGTGATTTGTAGGTCAATTGCATTATGGCTCATTGGAATATCCTCATCTGACTAAGGTGTGCCTGCAGCCGCACCTGGCTTCGTAGCCGTCGGTTTAGGGATTTCCAAGTGGGCAATGGCACTTAGTGGCTTGCAGGAAGCTTGTGCCTTGTGCTAGGTAGGTCTGGTCATGGAACCACCGTTTTTTTTTTTTTGGTTTGGAAATCATCAATAAACTTCTCCCGCTCTGGGCGGAGCGGGAGGGCGTGTCAGACCCTTACTGACTAAAACCCACCCGTGTACCTTCGGTTGCCCTGTCGCCGGGGGCCACGATCTCCCTTTCGGTTTTCTTCGCCCCCCGGCAGGCATCGGCCCTAGCGGACCCCGTCGATTCTGCTGACATCTCTTTGAGGTGCGCGTGGAACACAACGCGCCGTCGATCCGGGCCTGGTCCTTATCGGACGGTGAGCTACCCATTGCTTACCGTCCGCAAGCCACCACCACCTTGCTTTGTTGCTAACATTTTTGCAACCTCCTAATTAATAGCCATGATAGATATCGGTACACAGGGCTACACATCAAGCTATACAGTTCCAGACTAAGCTGACCTCGCATTGTACGGAAATGCTATACAATGCGAGATCAGCATAAACTGGATATGTATAGCTTGATGTGTAGCCGTGTGTACTATCGAAGAAACGCATATCTTTGCACTGTAAGGACTATTCTTGCTTGCAGCGCTCGGCCGCTATAGTATCGCTTGCCTACGAAAAAAGAGTCGTGTGCACAGGATTTTGTTTTCAAATTGCTTAGATATGCGTTACCCCGATGGTACTATCGCGGACCAAAAAAAAAAAAACAAAATCCAGCACACGATTACCTCATCTGTTTACCGCCCCTTTTTTATAGGTAACCGTTACTATAGCGGCCGAGCGCTCAAAGTCAAATAATTTATTTCAAATAGGCCCATGTATGGCAGTTTTAAACGTCAAAATTTACAAAATAATATAATTGATCCTAGTCGCCCCTTCCAAAAAGTAGGTTTCGTATGGAGAAGAATGGGCAAGAAACTCCATCGATACTCTTTTAAAATGTTTTACAATAGTTTGTATAAGTACGTACATTAGTTAAATAATTATATGTGAAGACGATGCACCTAGAATAAAATTTCTATAATACCACAATAGGTTAAAAGAATTAGAAGTGAAGCAACGACAGCTAATTTAATTATGTGATAGATACATGGTGCCCACATCTTTACAAACATTATAAAAGTAGCCGCTGCAAGCAGTAATAGTCCTTACGGTGTTCAGATATGCGTGTCCGCGATAGTACCTATTTACGAGAGCAGAATTAATTATATACAGTTTTAGCTGTCTCCAAATTGTAGTAGGTAAGTAAATAGTTTCCAGTATTTATCCGCATTATCAGTACTTATAAGTGTCACCGTCGATGACGTTCGTTCAGCAAATCAACTAGACTTTTTGTAAACAAAAGTAACAAAGATGACACTGCGGTTAACTGTCGTCATACCAAAGCTCGGAGCCGGGAAAGTAAATACCGGTTAATACCGGTCCATTTCGGTTTTGCTCCGCACTTTTCTAAAGAACGTTTTTAGAACTATCTTGTCCTAAATTAACAAGTTTATTAATAAATTTATGGGACCACCTCGAGAGCATAATACCCTTTCATACAAAAAATGATTTTCAAAATCGGAAAAATTGGTAGACAAACATAAAAAAAAAACATAAGCTACGAACATAGAACCTCGTCCTTTTTGGAAGTTGGTTAAAAAGGGATTTTGAAGATGACACTTTCTTGTTTAAACATACGTTTTAACCAAATTAATACTATTTTAGATTTTTATGATGTTTTCTCTTTTATTAATAAATATTTTTTTTTTTTTTAATCAGATCATTATAAATCCATACATTTCACAAAAATTAGAAATTAAAATTAACATACTAGATACAATTCAAATAACCCTATTAATAAAGGACATACACACGGAGAAGAGATCCTGTCCGCTACAGTCTTCAGAATACTGTTGCAGCTGCCACGCATTCTGCAGATCAGGGATGCAGTCTTCTTGCAGATGACGGCATGAAAGCCATCAGTGCGATACTAAACAAACATCCCCGATGCACTACAGAAGCGAGGCAGCCCCAATATCATCCTAAAGATGTAATTATACTGGACGCGCAGGACATCCAGCGACCTCATGGTGTTTGGTGACCCACAGATTTCCCGTATAAAAGCTTTCACAATACACCTTAAATAACGTTATCTTAACCTGCTTAGAGCAGCGGGAGAATCTGCGGGCCAGCATATTACCTCTAACCGCTAAAGCCCTGCGCTCCCTCTCAATATCTTGATCGTCTTCAAAACCTTCGGTAATTAAATGCCCCAGGTTGCATACTATTGTATAGAATCATTTATTTTCTAACTTGAACAGACAGATATGCTGCTGGGGAGTTTGTTGCGCCACTTCTTCTTCCCACCTAAAGGCACTAGGAAGTGGTGAAGGTGGGCGTTTTAAGGGACTGTCTTATGTAATTTTGACGTTCGAAAAGTGCTGATTTTCAGCCTAGTTTGAATAAATAACTTTTGAATTTGAATTTTATTTAAATTTTTTGACATGATTTACGCACAAGCCATTCAAAGTGAAATTATGTTAATATTTAATGTATGTTAAACTTTATCATTTATTCTGCGTAGCTGTAAGTAACTACATGAGCACAATTTTTTTGTTAGATTTGTAATAATAATATTCCGTATAATATTTTGTAATCTGTCTATTGTAAAGAACCCAAAAAGACAGGTGTTTTAAACGTCAACGAATTTTGACGTTGCTAAATTGAAGAGTAGCATGTGACGTAGCATGACAACTGAAGTGACAAGTGTATTACGTTTCGTTTGTTACTTGACAGTTCGCTCGTCACGAGGTTTTTTTTAGGACTACACCGTTTTGGAGCAATATTAACCGGTTAAGTTTTTATTCAGCGCGGCATCCTCACAAGTAGTCACAAGTTGCACCGACATGTCGCTCGTCGTATAAACCGGTTAATTTAGGTTAAAATAAAGTTCTTAAAACGTTCACGTTCTTAAGAAAAGTTCGGAGTAAAACCCAAATAAACCGGTTTCCACCGGTATTTTCAAAACCGGTTCCGAGCCTTGCTATTCTGTGCTATCTGTATAACATAATAGCTCCTAGTTACCGTACATAAACCTATGTTTAACTATGAAAGGCTGGTAATTACATAATTTGCATATCCTACACAATATGTATTTATCTTTCTATGGACTAGGACGCGGATGGGACCGTAATGAGATTCTCAAAACGTAGGTATACGTACGTATGTACATACCTGCACTATTTAATTAAATTATGAATAGACTGTGATATAGAATTATTACATGAATTTAAATTAATTTTAATTTGGTACGATAGCTTCTGCCTGCGTTTCTTGTTCCCCGACCCACCGCATCGCATCGCATCGCCTGCCGACGCTATTAAGTACTTCGTTTTCGCTTAGTTTTTTTTTTTCCGTTAGCTCGGCTTCTAAGGGTCGTACCGTGTTAAACCTTCCTTAAGAATTGGACTAATTATTGGCAAAAAGAATTTTTCAAATCCGACTGGAAGTTCCAGAGATTAGCGTTGCAAACAATAAAAAAAAAAATCTTTAGCTTTATTATATCAGTATAGATTAATTAAATGTAGGCATAATAGGCATAGCTGGCATTACGCACAGAATTCCTTTGCCATAAAACATAATCTGAAACAAATATGTCCGACTTTGGTCATTGATGTCAACTTTAAAGTGTTCGGAAGTCGCAATATAAGTTTGCGTGCGGCTGAAATCGGAACACTTTTTTTATATTTAATATTTTGACATTTTTATAACATTTTACAATTTGACATTTTAATTATTTTTTATACGATTCTGACTTTTTTTTAAATTGACAATTTTAATTATTATTTTTAATGAGCTGTTGAATATTTAAACTTTTCAAAATTAATCACAATTTTATTTTGGGTTTTAGCTGTTTAGAATTTAAAATAGTTTATAGTTTAAATGTGTAAAACACAGAACTATGGACTAGAATTATGTCTGATATAAATAAATAAATTAAATTAAAAATATGCCGCCGCTAACATCACGCTACTACCCTTAGGAGCCGAGTAGAAAGAAAAAAAGTCAGAAAGAATGCTAAGCGAAGACGATGTAATAGCGCGAGTGGGCGATGCGATGCGACGCGTTGTGTCGGAGCCGAAAAATTACGCGGTCGAAGTCGCGGGCAGGAGCTAGTTTTACATAAACATAGTTAGGTATGTATTTCTTGCGTTTTTTATAAGTTTTAAGTGTGTAGTCACGCAAAACAAATGTACCGTGACCGAACGCAGCCATCATAATTTGAATAAATTGCACGCGAATTGCATTACATTGCGTGCTTCGAGCAATTAAATTGTCATATCTAACATAAGTGTGCACAACGTTAGGTTTATAATTAAAAATTGTTTTTAATTTCTTTTCTTTTAACTTCCGTATGTCTATTCAGACTTATATGTAGGTAGCGTACATACAAGATCTATATTAATAACAAAAAAACAATTACCGCTTCTATGACAGATCATCACTTGAGAACGGCTCGACCGATTTGACAGTTTTTTTTTTTTTTTTTTTTGTTGTTTTCGTTATTGTCAGGATAAGGTTTGAATGAAAGATTTTTTTGAAAATCCACTTTTAAAGTCGGGAACTTTGCTGCTACTTTTTATGAAAAATTCACCCGGGCGACACTGGCACGAACAGCTAGTTTGTGAATATATTAGAACGAGTCATGTCAGTGAGCTGCATAACCCGACCCTTAGACGTGGGCGTTTTTGGATTTTTACGCAAACGGTTTAGTAACCGATTTCAAAATCCGTTTTTTTTTTTAAATTGATTTCAGGATTCGATCAGGTTTCGATCGTACTAGTAATATTATTCGGTTGTAAATGCATTGATCAAAACTATCCAAACATTAACAAATACCTACTTGTTTACGCAAATCTACTCTTGCCGTGATTTTGTGAAATCGGTTCGTCTAGTTCGGAGTATCGATACGATTCCATTTCTGACTGAAATCGGATTTTAGATTCGTTTTGATGTATCTGACGCATATATACCTACCCCTCTTTTTAACCGATTTCCAAAAAGGAGGAGGTTATATGTTCGTTGCGTATGTTTTTTTTTTAATGTACCTATGTCCACCGATTTCTCGGTCAATTATCGACAGATTTTGAATTTTTTTTTTGGAAGGGTTTGCTCTCGAGGTGCCATAGGTCCCATATAAATTTTATTAACTTTGCTTGGATAGTTTTTGAGTTAGCTTCAATAATACGTAGGTAGGTACTTTTTCCCACTTTGTAGGTATGTGGATGATATTGATAAGTTAAGTAAGTTCCTGTCACTGTTATTTACATAGCAGGTTTCGAATTTGTGTGTGTGTTTTAAAAACTTTTTACAAAAAAAAAAACAACCCACTTCCAAACAAAACACGGCAAATTGAAAAATAACTTTAATTTCGGAAGTTGGTGGCAAAAAAACGAAAATTCGAACCAAAGACACCGACTTCCGAAATTAAAGTTATTTTTCACTTTGTAGTGTTTTGTTTGGAAGTCGGTTGTTTTTGGTTAGACGGGTCAGGTAACGCAGATATCAATGAGATCTGTTTATCAAAGGTTACACAAACCGCTCAATCTACATATACATTTAAAAGTAAACATATTCATGAGTAAGATACTTTCTTAGTTACGGTAATAAGCTAATATTAAACGTTTTTTTTTATAACTAGATACTTAGGTACTTACCTCAACTTACTTACGAAATGAAAACATTGGTCATGACATGTGTACGTACCTGACAAATGCTTGCACTGAACGGACTGTTCCACTCAAATCTGTGTGGTTCTTTCCTCATAGGACCATTTCGGACACTAATCTCTATGGTCCTCACGTGATCTAGCCAAAATTATGTCTGGACTTTAAAAGAGACTTTGACCCCTGAGTTTATTTCGTCATTACTTCTCAGGGTGAGTCAGATAGGAAATTAATGTCGACTATCTAGCTTTTTTTATGACGTGTAAAAGTGATTTCTTCCTACTTACAGAATAAAAAGAATCATTTCGTTTTACTTATTTAATCATAAAAAACTAACAAACAAACCTAGAATAAAAAAAACTAAACTACAACAATGATTTAAAAAGTATATTGGCTGAATGTCGTTAACTTTGTCCAAAAGAAAACAAAACTTCGAATAGATAATACCTAGTTCGTTTAATTTACGTTTCATTCACGTCCTCATGACTTCAAAGCTTTAAATATCCTAGCGATCGCTTAGGAAAATAAACAAAGCAAATCTATTACAGACAATAGGATTTAATAAACACGCCAAACTATTTATTTAATTAGAAATGAACAGTAAACAAAGGTAAGTTACTAAAACAATTGATCCAATTTCGACGACGTTAGCTATAGACACACGGGAGGGGTTATGGTTTGGGTTTGACATAACCTCCAAGAAGTTCGCGATACTTATTGAAAAACATTATTATTCCTTTATAATTACTCACTTGGTCAGCCTTTGGATGCTCGTGTGTACAATGAACATGTTTATGTTCACTTATTGTTTCGCAAAATACACTGTTTAAGCACTGAAACACCACAAAACACAACACTATGCTTATGTTTAGGTACATGTTTGCCAATAAAAGAGATATTTCACTCAGTAAAAGTAATAAAAAACTGTTTGTTTACATTTTAAAATTAAGAGGACATAATTATACGCGCTCACTCCGAGAAATTCGCGAGGAAACTAAAATATAAATGAATGAATAGTCGTGCGTTGAGTGAAGTCAGTTACATTACAACAGCTGATGTCAATCGGCGGACAACGGACGGCCATACTACCTTTTCTCTGTCCCTTTCTCTCACGAAGCTTATGAATATGAGAGATAAAGATGGATATACGCGTGTGATTGTCAATTGATTTACTAGAAGTCGTTCAAGTCTTTTTGGCGAATAAAATGATTTAGGTTTTTGGGTATAATTATTAAACGTCTGCCTTCTTTTTTTTAATTCAGAACTGTTAAAATACTATAAACTACATCTCCATTTGGCGTATATAGCTCAATGTTGATTTAATTCACAGTTTCCGATAAAAACATTGGCAGAATTCCGCTAACTTTGAATTTAGAACATGGATAGGTAGGTATATTGATTGTGTTGCGGCATAAACGTGGCTTACGACTCTTATACGATGGGCCACGCTAGCGTTTTAAAATCTAATAAGAATTTTACTGCCTGAGTAAACGTTAACCTAAGTATTTGTTTACGGAGTAGAGGTTAAAAGACAAATGATTAGGGATGCAACGATACGGCTATTACGATACCAATACGAATGACGAATACATCGTAATGGCCAAATACGATAACGAATTACGATACGAATGCATTACGATATTTGTTTAATACCATTTTGATGAATTTATTGGAAGCTTTTGTTGTATGTTATTATTGTAAGACTAAGTAAAGTAAAAGTATAAAAAAGTTATGCATTTTTAATCAATATATTTATGAATTTTATCAATTTTCATCATTAACTTATATTTTAATTTTTTAAATTGTTACTATTTGTTACATTTACTGACTATTATTTAATTTTAATTGTAGTCGTAATTTATTACTGGCAAATTCTTATTCAGAAAACACAACATTTGTAAGTTTTTTCCCTTAAGTCGGTTTCTCTCATCACTGTGTATATCGTAAAAATAGCGTATCGTAATATTTACGATAACGAATGATCGTATAGGTTTACGATAATCGCCGATATACGATTATCGTATCGGTATCGTTGCATCCCTACAAATGATAACACAATATTTGCTCTGGAACTGTCACATTGCAGGACAAAGACCTCATAACATACAGAAACGACCATTGATCACCACGAATGCGTGTTGGCGATTTTAATCCTCAGATATTATCTGTACGTTTCAGAAAATGCTTTTACCTTGCTATGGAGCAGTTGCTGATAATCTGATATTAATATATAATATATATTAATATCAGATTATCAGCAACTGCTCCATAGCAAGGTAAAAGCACGCTAAGAATAATTGTACATATTATGTACAATTATTCTTAGCGTGTCATGATGGAAATCTATACAACGTGTTCGTTTTGATATCATATAATCTTAGGGTTTTAATGAGACTAAGTCAAAGAATGAACTTGGCATAATTATGATTTTTTTTTTAAATTTTTTTTTTCGTTTCCATTTTTCGCTCAAAATAATTCGACAAAGTCACGATTAATTATTTTTTAGAAACCTGTAAGTACGTGAAACAAAAAAAAAATACATTTGATTATAAATTACTACTTTTGTGCATAAAAAAATAGGACAACGTCGCATTTTCTTAAATGGTTGGTTGAATGGAAATGATTTTCTCGTACTTATCAATGAAATTTAGATACTTACACACATCGAGATTCTAGTGTTATGTTATCTTTGAAACTATGTATTTTTGGAACACTTGTTCTAGGAGTTTTTGTAGGTATTATTTTTACTTATATTTAGCATATAACCTTATAGTTATGGGATATCAAAAGGAACAGAATTATGTTGTAATGAGTCAGACTCATTCAATTGCGTAATACAACACAATCACAATTTGTTTCGATTTGAGACAGATTGCTAATCCATTGCTTCATAAGTTGGAAAAAAAATCTGTTCAACAACGTAGATAACGCAATAAATGTTGTTGAACTGTCAAAATGAAACAAATTAAGCATCATTGTTTACGAAAATAATTTACGCAATTAGGGTACTGCTGTCTGGACGCTATAGGAGCTGACGGACGCTACTGAAGGTGCCAAGCTCGTTGCCAAATTCTAGGCTGAGTCTATACCAACAGTTTATAATCTAGTAGTTTCATCCTCAGGGATTTCTCAGTAGCAGCCCGGAGTCTGGATTTGTGCCCGGTTGATGGCAATAAGCTCGCCCCCTATTACATGGGACTTACACCCACATAACTGGCGAAATGTGGGTGTAGAGCCTGGCCACGCTAAGCCTGCATAAGTAAAAAAACTGTGGACATTGAAAATCTATAGACGGCAACACCACCCTGTCCTACGAAAAAAGAATTTGATACTTTGTTTGTCTTTTTGTTTTTAATAGGTTATTTTGTTTATATTCTTTTATTCCTGGTAAAGAATAGTCACTTTAGCACGATGCAGTGTGGATTTGATACAGTTTTGTCATCGTATGGAGGTAGAGGTACGACATAGTCTATTACACATAATCTATTATGCAAAAATCAAAAGGCAAAATATCAAAATCATTAGATCTACTTACAACCCCGAAACTGACATAACTGACTGATGTAAAAGTATACCATATATAAAACTATTTGGGGTGGGCCATCTATTCCATTGCAGACTTAGCGTGGCCACACTCTACTATAGGTACACCTCTGCCTAACCTTTGATGTTATGTTACAGTTTATGTTGAGGGGAAGTTTAGAAATTAACATATATCCAATGCCTAGGGCAGGGTGTTGCTAAGTGACTCAAGCCAATACAGTATATTTCGATAAGCATAGGCACTTAAACGCATGTTCAAGAGCTGACTCAGCAAATTGTTGTTTCCGTAGTCGTTTGAATCAAGTAGCTTATCAACTTGAAATCTACACAAGCGTTACAATAATTTCACCTTTTCTTTTCATAAGAAAGTTCTTGTACTTACCCTAATTGCGTAATACAACATAATCACAAACTGTTTCGATTTGAAACAGATTGCTAATCCATTGCTTCATAAGTTGGAAAAAATAATCTGCTCAACAACATAAATAACGCAATGAATGTTGTTGAACTGTCAAAATGAAACAAATTAGGCGCAATTGTTTACGAAAATAAGTTACGCAATTAGGGTGCTCGTTGACCGAGCTCTGATCTAGTGAAAATAGAGAATGGTCATTTAATAGTATAGGATAATTCATACTAATTCCATGTATGGTACATACTCATTCCATGCTGCCATGATAATAAGGTACTTAGGTACTTACTAATCCACGCTGCCATGTCATTATTCCATGGTAGCCATCTTGTTCTAAACTTTGGGCGACCGAGCTCTGCTCGGGTGAAAATACGGGGAAACGAATTTTCCCAGATATGAGACCTAGCTAGATAAATTTTTCGCCCCCGTAAACCGCTACACAGTGAGTGAGTGTTTATAATGTGCACATATCGAAATGATCCCATATATGCTAAATTTTACCAAACGAAAAAAAATCAAAATATTCTTATGGATTTTTAAACAAAACGGTGTAACTTTTAAACTAAATGATATATCACGATGAAACGAACTCCATAATTATTGGAAGTAATTAGGCGTCCTCATACAATGAAAATTGTAAAAAAAAACAACCCTCAATTGAAAATAAACTTGTTTTTTTAGCAAAAATCAGTCTTTTTTTTTTCATCAATCTTTACTATAATCGCAATTTTTTTTCTCAATAACACGCCCCATTACGTACGTTTAAAAATAAATATTTTTTTACATTTCTTTTGATATTTTTTCCACAAATCCAGACATTGAATTTTATCGACGGAAAACTGACTGCTGTAGCCTGTCGATGATGATCTTGGGATCATCATCATCAGGCTACAGCAGTCCACTGTTGGACATAAGCCTCTCCAATCGCACGCCATTAAGCTCGATTCTCGGCGACTCTCATCCAGCTGCTACCAGCCACCCTGCGAAGATCGTTACTTCACCTAGCCTGAGGGCGTCCTACCTTACGTTTGCCAATTCTCAGTCTCCACTCAAAAACACGTGTACCCCAACGGTCATCGGTTCTACGGCAGATATGGCCGGTCAACTGCCACTTCAGCTTGCTTATTCTGTGAGCTATGTCGATAATTTTGATTCTCTGCCGGATCACTTCGTTCCGGATTCAATCCCTCAGAGAGGCGTATTGCTGCCCGGTCCATGGCAATGGGAACAGACTCGCCCCCTACTATAAGGGGGATAAAAAAAGATAACTAGCGAAATAAAGATGCACTGTATGTAACTCACAAACCCTTTGCCCTGAGATATCGCAACCGTGAAGAAACTTTAAAAAAATATAATTTTCGAAATTAGAACACTGTTTCGTGGTGAATCAGCGATTATTTAATTTAAAAACAAATGAGTTCGCTTTCGAACTATGTGCGCTCACTTGAGTGAGGAACTAACATGTATCCAACATGTTCACTTGAAACTTCCAAGTGCACTTTACAGAAAGCACTATTGGATATTCCGTACTCTATTACGTAATTATCAATAAATCTGCCTAGCCTATTCCTATGTTGGGGTCGGCTTCCAGTCTAACTGAATGCAGCTGAATACCAGTATTTTACACGGAGCGACTGCCTATCTGACCTCCACAACCCAGTAACTGTGTAACATTATACCCCTTGGTAAGAAAGACTGGTTGTCAGGCTATTTACACTATTACGCGTAGGTAATACTTTTATTCGTAAGTGCTGAAGTACCTAATACCTACTACAAATAACTTTCTCTTATCTCATTGACAGTTATACCACGTATGATTACGTAAGGTGGTCAATATGTCACACGCGCGCTAAATATGTAATCAGCTCGTTTTACTACATGTGTTGAGAACAGTGTTGTTATCGTTAAAATCTGAGCTGCCGTATGTCATAGTCTGGTTTGCCGTATTTTAAGGGAAAAAATACTAAATTGCCGTTTTTTTTTTTTAAATCTATTCCTCAGTTTCCATAAAGGTTTCTTATCGTTTCTATTACTTTAGATTCATGTTTATCTAGAGTGTACATATCCTTGCTTCTCGCATATGTCGCGTGACACCTTAAACTTGGTACAGTATCCTTGGTTTTGAATCAATTGTCATCGATTTTTTGAAGGTCATTTTCAGATTTGATAATTTGTGGTAGTTTCTGGGTTAGTGTCAACATTGACGAATTTTTTTCTCTATTATTATGGCGCACAACTTCTTCAGGTGACAGATATTTGAGTTCCATTTTCGTTTAATTCAATAAGCTAGTGAAAAAACGTTTCGTATAACCTCTAGTCAATTGCCGTATTTTGTGGTACGGCAATGAGAGGCCCGCCTTATGCCGTTTTTTCCGAAAATATATCGTGGATTGCCGTATCAATAACAACACTGGTTGAGAATGTTATTTCATCATCGTATGGTAATGGCCGAGAATTGTTTTAAATGTACGGTCAACCGGACGTACAAAACGAAAATTCTAAAATTAAATTACACATGCATAAAAGTCACACTTTCTATGGTTGGCAGAAACGACAGAACGCCACCTGCTACGATCCTTACATACGCCTTTTGCTTAGTTTTCGTTCATCTGGTCAGACTCGCGCCGGTTGCGAGTACTACGCACCATGGCCGTCGCCAGCTGTTGGTCCAGGGGGGGGGGGGGGGGGGGCAAGTTGATATATTATGGACGATGGGAAAAGTATGATTTGTAGGTACAGTCAAAAGTCAAGAGCACATGAAGCTTTACACTTGTAGTGCGAGTCTTATCTCTGCGGCGCACAATGGGGCTAAAATCGACGCTGGCGGACATTTGATTTTTGACAAATCAGTTTCAACTCGGTAGTCCCGGTAGGAATTGAGAAGTATTATAGTAATTTCCACTTTAAATGTATGGATTAGAAACGGACCTTTCGGGTCGTTTTTCCCAAAACTATTCAGAATTCTAGAGCTGAAACCAAATATTATTATTATGACTGGGCCTACCACCAGCACATAGATACGAATATTATGTCCCCGGACTCCAGATTAGACCCCGTTTAGGAGATAATGAACTTTAAAAATCCAATTAAAAGTCGTTCAAATAAACAAAATTTGTTATATACATTAAATGTCGTGTATTTGACTATTTTTTTTTAAACTCTAGGAGGGGCAGTTACCCCCTTTGCCCCTCCTTGGCGACGCCCTTGCTACGCACCCGACCTTTTTGAAGAACATCACCAATAAGGTAAATTATGTCCTTCTAGGGCGTCCCCTCCAGTCATAATTATCTGCCTTGTAAATACCTTTTGTTAGTCGCTTTACATTCATCCTCTCATGACCAAAGCATCTAAGGATACTCTTAAATTTTTGTCACTAAACCGCAGATGAATACAGATGGGACACTCCGGAGTTTAGGTATGAAGATCTAAGAGTTGCGCGATAGAAAGAGAGGCAACTTCTAGGTGAATATAACTGTCGGTAATTAGCGCTGTGCGACCTGAATTGCACTTTATTGTGTCGTAGCAATAGTTGCTTTTTATTTAAATGAGTTTGCAGAGTGTCCCATCTGTATTTAATGTGTGACCTAAAACAAATATATTTTAAAAAATGCCGTCTATTAAGAAGTACAACGGAGATTTTTCTAAAAGAACTCTTCCAGAGAATTTCTACTACCATGCATTTGCTGTCGCCAAGCGTTGCTGTGTTCCGGTTTGCAGGTTATGGGTGCTCGTGACATTACAGCGACATGATACATAGCTTTGTCTCTGGGTTCATTAAGCACCTGTAAAGCATCTAGTATACGGTAGTTGCCTAGGTAAAAAAAAGAAATCCTATTTAGTCCGTCTTTCAGATAATAAAAAAATATTAGACACGTATTTTTTGCTTTATCATATTAATAAAAAATAACCTAGAAAACACGCATTAAAGTTGGGGAGTGGGGGCTCGCTACGTCACAAATCAGTATAAAATCTAGCAAGCTGACGTGACGTCATGCCACATTGTAACTGAATGTATCGCCGTAATCTTTTGATTACGTCAAAAAATAAAAAATACGTGTCCTATATTTTTTATTGAACTACCTACCGGACTAAAAAATTTTTTTTTTTGAAGCAGTCCTATTGTAGATATTTCGACGAGACAACAAAAGCTAGTTTCCTACAAGAACGGTGGCCGTAATGACGGCTGTCGTGAAAATGATGGCACCGGGGTTTGACTTTACGGAGTTAAAAACGCTCTCTCGGAAAAACTCGACTTACTTTCTTACATAACGGGTCAGTGAAGTCATTCGACGGTTAAAAGTCATAGCACACATATCAACTCTGAAAGGGATCGTCACCGTATCGCCGCGGTTCGTGAGCTTGTCCCGAGGCGAGGTTATTATGTTACGATTCCGATTAGTGTGCGTTGCAGTAGGGAGTTTCATACAAAGAATACTGAATGGCTCGAGTTGATATGGTGACGAACCCTTTCCGAGTTGATATGTGTGCTATTTCCTTAATTGTGGTCGCTATGTGGCGGCCATTGCAGACTTAGGAAACCTAGCTTTGCTATCAGGGCGGCCAGTTTCTCATCCCGGGTTCACAGTCTCACGAGTGCGCCTCGTGAAGGCTATTGCACGAGCGGCAGATACAATAGTGCTACCCATCAACATTCTAGTTTTAATCAGTTGCCCGCTGCGCCTCGTGCATCACATTCTTTGACTTCGGTCAAAAAACCGACACTTCGCAGAGCGCACGCGAGAGAAGACAAGTCAGCGAGTGCGCCATCCACACCATCGCGCTCGCTTCACCTCGTCTTGCTTCCTGGAGAGTGTGGACCCTGAGTTAGACGTTCTATAATGTAAAAAAAATACGTAGGCGGTGACGTTATTGAAAAGGTTAATAAGACAACGAAATAAATAAGAAATCAACACATTTATTGACACAATAACACCATGTACCTCTATTTACAAATAATCACACATTTCTGTAATATTACATTGTATTTTTAAAAAAATTGGCGGTCATTGGGACCACAGACAGAAGTGAAAACTTTTATTAGCGCCATCTATATTCTAGAGTACCGCACTATGGCGCGAGCATGTCGGTGACGCGAATCCATAAGTTTATGCCCCTATCAAAAATCGCTCAACGCGCCTATAGAAGTTTTTTCTTTAAAAAGAGATTTTAGAACCTTATAACTAATGAGGTTTTACTGGTTTAGAGACGAGTTATAATAAGCGCCTGAGGCGCGCGCTCAGCACGCTGCGTTTTGGGCGCAGAGCGCGCGTTCGACGCCCGTCAATCGCAAAAAGATATTTTTTTTTTTTTTTTTTTTTTTTTTTTTTTTTTTTTTTTTTTTTTTTTTTTTTTTTTTTTTTTTTTTTTTTTTTTATCCATATTTTTTGTATCTTTTGAACCCTCAACATACTCAGTATATCCGTTTCTTTTAAATTTATTACTGATGCAGAGAAAACGACAAGGAAAAATTGTAAAAAAGGAAATTGCGTCAAGGGCGCGCTAAGGGGGAGGCTCTTATCGCACCCTTGACGCGAGTGGAGCGCTTGAGTAATTCGTTACATAGAAATTCATACAATTTTATTGAGCGCCCAAAACGCACGCCTGGGGCGCCTATTAGGTATAAGTAGGGCCTTATACATTTTTAATTTTGGTTAAAATATTTGGTATTGGAAGTTACAGAGAAGGTAAGAGTCCGCGCCACCACTGAAGTCCATTTGACGCGGGGCTAGTGTCTATGTCATTGCATCCCATGGGATATAAAAAACGGAGTTCCACAATTACCCGCAAGGCTTCTTACGTGGTGCGCCCTCGAACTACATTTAATAACTCCAACCAATTTTAATTAGCAATTTTTTTTTTCGGTAAAATTTAAACATGATTATTTCAATTCTTTTGAATGTGATTGCATGCGTTTTCGATACCATACCGGACAGCAAGTTGACTTGATTTCAATTTTACATTACAGAAATTATTCACAATATTAACAAGAAGTATTGCCTAAACCAATAAATAAATAATTTATAAGAAACTTCATATAAAATACCCCAAGTAATTTTACTGATAAAAATATTCTACAAGGTGTTCCTTTTGATATCCTACAACTTGGCATGTTCTCTTTATTACCCTAGGTATAAAAAGCCAGTTGATTTTTTGACATGAGACCATGTCAAAGAATCAACTATCATATAAATTTTCTCTTTTTTTAAGGTAAAATTACTCTCGATGTGTGTATCTTAGTTTAATTGATAAGTACAAGTTAATAACTTTCATTCAAACCAATAATTCATATTAATTAAAGCTAAGAAAATGCGACGTCATATTTTTTTTTTATGAAACAATGTAATCTGAACTAAAAGTTTTTTATTTTTATTTCACGTAAGTGTGTTTTATGTCGTATTATTTTGAAAGAAAAATAATTCATATTGATTAAAGCTAAGAAAATGCGACGTCATATTTTTTTTTAATGAAAAAATTTAATCTGAACTAAACGTTTTTTTATTTTTATTTCACGTAAGTGTTTTATGTCGAATTATTTCGAAAGAAAACTTCAAAAAATATATGTATAAATAATTTATATGCCAGTTGGATTCTTTGACATGTTCGCATTAATTCCCTAGGGTTTTGGGATATCAAAAATGCCCCAATTTAAAATTTATAAACTATAGGATTTGAAACCTAATTCCTATTGCATACAGTTGATAATATTATTGATTATAACACAATGGTTTGTCAACTAAGTTTATATTTCCCTAATTCCTGGTATTTATGATGGCAGTGACTGGACCCAGAGACTCGGAATTTCGGACCCAGTCAGTGGGTTCATGTAGAGGAGATCAGCAGTAGATCAGTAAGTCAACCGGGGGAAGCTTCTGAGCCCGAAACTAGACGAGTAGGTTAGTCAACTGGACTCACTTGAGGACGCAAAGTCAGCACTGGACTGGGTTGAAACTAGTGTCTACGCGAGCCCAGTTGCAAGTCAGCGCTGGATTGACTTACTGTACTGTCACATTACTGGGCTCGTATAAACTTGCCTTAGACTTTTATGCAAGCTGCAATATAAAAATTCTGTAAGAAATCGACACGTGTTTCGCCTCTGAACGAGGCATCCTTAGGATGACGATTGACTTGTTCCGAACACCGAGAGGCCCAAGAAAGAGCCGAAGGGTGGTGGGAGTTGGTTGTGTCTGCGTTCAGCGCTCAGTGTGGGAACACGCCGTGTTCGGGTTCGCGACAAGTCAATCGTCATCCTGAGGATAACTCGTTGAGAGGTGAAACACATGTCAATTTTTACGGGGTTTTTTATGGCTCTTTAAGAATAGTTAACCGGAACAGGTTACTAAATATAACAACGTCTATTGTATTTTTTAAGCTGCAATATGTTAAGACTACACCATAAAGATTTGCACCCAAGAAATTAATTCAGGATTTTTCAGTGACAGCCTCTTTGGCCTAATTGTCGCAAGTACAGAAGATCTTGGGCTCAATCCCAGGCAGTGATATTTTAAATAATTATAGTACAGAATAGTACAGATGGTTCACTCCGCATTTTAGGTATGAAGCTACAAGTACGCGGCAGGCCTGTCTTGTCGGGCCAATTCAGTGAGTGTAACGTAGTCAGAAGATATAAGAATTACGCGATAGAAAGAGAGGCAACTTCTAGGTGAATATAACTGTAGATAATTAGCGTTGTGCGACCTGAATTGCACTTTATTGTGTTACAGCAGGAGTCGCTTTTTATTTAAATAATTTTGCGGAGAGAACCAGCTGTATTAATCTGTGACTATAGTTTGGATTGGTGCCCTTATTGGCAATAGACTCGCCCCATATTACATGGAACTTTGTGACATCTGTCTACGCCTTCTTTTGTTCAAATTAATTAATCATAGTATTAGTATCTCTCTTCAATTCATTATTGATACACAGATTTTTAAAGAATTCCTTCGATTTCAAACATCTGGGGCTGACGCAGTGTGGACACCTGAAAAAAATAAAGACATATTGTTTAAAATTTATTTATTACGGTGGGTGAAGGAAAATATCGTAAGGAAACCGGCATGTCCTAGAACCAAAAATTCGAAGACATGTGACATGTAACAACCCGCACTAGGCCGGTGTGGTGGATTACAGCCCAATGAGGGAGTCGCCTCGAAGAGAGGAGGCCTGTATCCCAGCAGTGGGAACATTATAGGCTCACTATGGTTAAGGTAATTGTTTGTTAAAGTTTCTTCTTGTTTCTTTGCATTCAGTTCAGCAAATCTGCCGTCAAGATTGACAAAAAGACAGCACACTTTCTCGCAGTCACTCATTATTTTGCTGGTAAGTGTGTTCGGCCCTAAAGCACAACAATAAAGAATATTTCTGCGTGCTAGCGTACACTGGGCCCGCGTGGTGGATGACAGCCCACTCCCTCTCACAGAGAAGAGGCTTGTGTCCCAGCAGTGGGAACATTTTAGACTGATTATGTTAGCTAGTTGCTATCTCAGAAACGAAGCTAAAGTGTCTCATGTGTCTGTATTTACACCGGAAATTGGTACCTATAGGCCGCGTGTCTTCAAGTAAATCGGGGCGCGACTGTTGCATGGGTGCCGTCCGCCCGGCTTTTATTTCGTCTATTATATCGATGGTCTAGAATTCTAGAAGGCTAGTTTGTGGCTAAATAATAACAGCCGCACGGGTCGATCCATCAGGTTAAGCTACGCTTGCCGAGGTTGATTCGTGAAGGGGTCACCATCTTTACATACCGAGACTACTCCGTGCTTCGGAGAGCACGTTAAGCCGTTGGTCCCGGCTGTCATTCGTGGCTTTTTGACAGTGGTCAGAAGCCTGAAAGTCTGACAACCAGTCTTACCAAGAGGAAAGAGGTCGTATTACCCAGTTACTGGGTTGTGGAGGCCAGATAGGCAGTCGCTCCATGTAAAATACTGGTATTCAGCTGCATCCAGCTAAACTGGAAGCCGACCCCTACATAGTTGGGAAAAGGCTTGGCAGAGAACTATAGAAGATAAAAAATGTTTTAAAAACAATTTTGGTAATTTGCAGGAGAGCAGTTTAAAGAAGGTTTTACACGTTATTACAGAGATATGTGCAGTGATAGTGTGATTATTATATTTCAACATTACTTTTGAGGACTTCTCTGTTATTTTTGCGAAATCTGCAATTATAAGATTGTTTTTCTAGATCACTGGTCGGTAAACTGCGGCTCGCGAGCCGCATGCGTCTCTTCGGCCCATAGAGTGTAACAAATAGAGACCGGATTATATGCATTTGCATATTTAAGCCATCTTCAGCGGTAACAACATATTTTACAGATAGTTAATTGATTCAGGCGTGACCTTGCGGAAATCCATTATGAAATGCAATTGATGTGGATATATTTAGTAACCTGTTCCGCTGCAAGCCTGCGCCCGGTGCTGAGTCTGCGCTCTGTGCTCGGTGTGGCAACACGCCGTGTTCGAGTTCACGACAAGTCAATCGTCATCCTGAGGATGCCTCATTGAGAGGTGAAACACGTGTTATTTCTTTCAGGGTTTTTTAAGAGTCTTTAGAAATAGCTAAGCGGAACAGGTTACTAAATATATCCCTTTCTATTTAATTTAATAATGGATTTCCGCAAGGTCATGCCTGAATCAGTTAACTATGATAAGAGAATGCGAACTCGAAATTGTTTGCACCATCTCGGATAGATTAGGCTTTCTTTGACCATTCCCACAGAATTAGGAGTTACTTTTTCGACTAATGCGAACGTACAAAAGCAGAAGCTGTCGCCGGCTCAACCTAGACATCCCCCCCAGGTCTGGCGCTGGGCACTACACTTCAACACCACTTCTTCACTTCACTTCGACATCAAAGAATGTTCCACAATCTTACCTTGTCAGGAACTGCTTAGACACTTTGACGTTATCATTTAATTTCTGTATGACAACGTCAGTCAACGCGTCTACGAATGTGGGGTGAACGTTCGGCGTGGCTGCTCTCTCTATCTGCGTTATACCGGCCTGAAAATTAAAAATAAAAAGAATTATAACTTACTAGCTGATGTGTAACATCTGTCTCCTCGCTTTCGTGCAATCTTTTTTTTTTGGGTGAGAAATTATCAAATAACTTCCCCCGCTCTGGACGGAGCGGGAGGGCGTGTCAGACTCTTACTGACTAAAACCCACCCGTGTTCCTTCGGGTGCCCTGTTGCCGTGCAGTGATATCGTGAAAAGGGACGGAAGTGTGTAACAGGAAGCCGGGGAAGCGCGCGTTATTTGATTTAACCAATGACCGCGCGCAGTGCTAGAGTTGGCCGTCAGAAACGACCTTGACGAATCCCCGCCGTCTTCTTTAATGTTGCTTATTATATATATACAAGGTGAGATGTCAGATGTTACACATAATATGCGACTACTGTAAAGCTCGTTTCGGTTTTATAATCCTGGGGCAACTTCTACATGAACCTGAATAAAGATTCTAAAACATGTAAAAAAATCCATGCGGGTGTTGTTAGATATCGTCTATTTATGAGAGTCTATTTATGCGGTAATTTTAAGAAAAAAAGCAAAAAAAAAATCGCCACATTTTTTTTCAATGGGGAATTCCCCATTTACCGGGTTATTACATGGGGCGCGGGCGGCCGTCGTTTAGCAGGTGTGTCTACAAGTCATAACTTATGACCCCTGTTGAAAATTTTCTAATTTTTTATGAATTTGGGGTGATTCTGGTACTAAAAATGTGAATTTTAAATAGCAATAACTTTTTTGTTTTCAATAATAATAATAAAAATGGTAATGTTATTGCAGTACGTTGATTTTTTTTTTTGGGTGGGAAATTATCAAATAACTTCTCCCGCTCTGGGCGGAGCGGGATGTCAGACTCTTACTGACTAAAACCCACCTGTGTTCCTTCAGTTGCCATGTTGCCGGGGGCCACGATCTCCCTTTCGGACTTCTTCGCAACCCATGTTATGGCAGTACCTATGTGACCCTTTCGGATCAGACAGGGTTTTTTTTTTACATATTGTATAATAACATGTTTTTAATATAAGTCTTAAATCGCCAACCCGTCTTGAGCAAGCGTGGCTTTGTTTTAGGCAGGGCATCTCGTAGTTGACCTCTGAGATCATGACTACTTAACCGGGCTTTCCTGTGGGTGTCTTAAGCTACTACACTTAAAACCTCCAGCCAGGGATTATTCAACTATGCTAATTAAAACTAGGTGAACGCTCGCTAAGGGCACCCCCTGTGGGGTACGAACCTTGGCTTAGGGCTTCAACCGGAGGGAGGACATCAAGGATGGGACGGGCTGGATCAAAGTTTTGATCATGATTATTAGTCGGGGAATTTAAAGCTACGTGCTCAGCTGCAACAACTGCTGGCACCTCGTTATCGAGCAAGGGTCGGGGGGAGTATCATTTACTTGGGGACGCGGTCGCGATCGCAAAGGAGGGTTGCGATGTTTGGCGGCACTATCGAAGTAACGCTTGGAAGAGCGTTTGAAGCAAGCGTGGTGATCAATGCTCGTGCCTTCTTTGAGAAGAGGCCTTTGCCCTGCGGTGGGACAATTTTTATTTTATTTTGCTACGATTACATTCAAGTGGATGGAATTATTCCTAGAACTTAGGATTCTCTGTGTTGTAAGATACGGGCTCTTTCGTACTGTTAATAATTTTTCGAAACACAAATAGTAGGTTGGTATTATCATCATAAGAATCATTACATTAATATTTAGGTTGTTTTTGATACCACGCAAAATGAAGTGTTCCGTAGTTGGGATGAATTTATCCCAAGAAAAAACTTAACTTTGTAGTTGAAAAACATGTTCTCCCATACGGAATGTATGGGAGAACATGTTTTTTGCGACCGCAACTGTAATTTGGTCGATAATTACTCGTTAACTTGTACAGCCTACTGAGCTGTGATAGTTTTCCTTTTAATTTAGTTATATATACTACTGCCGTGAATTATTTGATACATCAAAACCAACCATTTAGCTGGCAGGGGTGAATATGTAGGCAACTGAAGGAACACGGGTGGGTTTTAGTCAGTAGGAGTCTGACACGCCCTTCCACTCCGCCCAGAGCGGGAGAAGTTATTTGTTATTTGGTAATTTCCCACCCAAAAAAAAAAGGGATACATGACTTAACAAAAACAGCTTAATATTTCGCAAACGGATCCCTGAATCCAAAAATGGTTTACACAAACTCACAATATTTTAGAACGACCTTTCCAACAATACCCCACACCATGGGATTTACGTGAAAAAAAAACATCCCCACTTTACATAGTGATTAATATGTATATCCATGCCAAATTACAGCTTTCTAGTACTAAGAGTCTCCGAGCTAAGCCGCGGACAGACATACAGACAGACCGACAGACAGACGGACATGGCGAAACTATATTGAAAAATATCATTATTTTTTTCTTAAATCAATATTTGATGAACCTAAATAACCGGCTCAAAGCATAAGCGGGTTACCGGGTTACTGTATTTTGTTTGATGGATAGTCGTCAGAAGCCAGAAAGTTTGACAACCAGTCGTACCAAGGTATCGTATTACCCAGTTACTGGGTTGTGGAGGTCAGATAGGCAGTCGCTCTATGTAAAATACTGGTATTCAGCTGCATCCCGTTAGACTGGAAACTGCCCCAACATAGTTGGGGAAAGGCTAGACAGATTGATAGAATAACTTACTTCTTTAGCGACTTCGTAACAGTATTCGATGTCCAGTTCGTGTAATGTCTCAATATGTTCGTTAACAAATGCTATAGGAACCAGCAGCAGATGTTTAACACCTTGTTTTGCATAAGCCTGAAAAAAAAACAAAATGATTGGTATGAAAATCATTGAATGCACAACCTTCTGCTTTTGATAACTAAAGCCACAATTAAATGAGCAATATTTGTATATATATTTCTATATATTTGCAATCACGTTGTGAAAGTTGTTACGGGGGCGGAAAATCGTTTTTTTTATTATTATTAGGTAGGGCATATCGTAGTTGACCTCTGAGATCATGACTACTTAACCGGGCTTTCCTGTGGGTGCCTTAAGCTACTACACTTAAAACCTCCAGCCAGGGGTTATTCAACTATGCTAATTAAAACTAGGTGAACGCTCGCTAAGGGCACCCCCTGTGGGGTACGAACCTTGGATTAGGGCTGGAAAATCGATCTAGCTAGGTCTCATATCTGGGAAAATTAGTTTTCTCCGTATTTTCACCCGAGCAGAGCTCGATCGCCCAAAGTTTAGAACAAGATGGCTACCTTAGAATAATGACATGGCAGCATGGAATTAGTATGCACTATCCTACACTATTAAATGAGCATTCGGTATTTTCACCAGAGCAGAGCTCGGTCAACCAGGTACTATAATAATTAATGTGTATAAAATATTGTAAAACATTTTAAAAGAGTAACTGTGGAGTTTCTTGCCCATTCTTCTCCATACGAAAACTACCTTTTGGAAGGGGCGACTAGAATCAATTATTATTTCTGTAAAGATGTGCAAAAACGCCTTTTATGTGATTGTTTGAAATAAATTATTTGACTTTAACTGAAATAAATTATTTGACTTTAACTCAAATAATTGCCATTTAGCTTTCATAAAAATATTATTAAACACTCTCATATAATGTTTGCGCCTCTTATTTTTAACCCCACATGTTCCTATTTCGGAGGACTAAAAATAAGAAATATTTAAATAACTGTGACTGTCACAGTTCTAACACTAACCCGTTTGGTCGGGGTACCCTAGCTTAGTTAGAGTTACTGTGACCAACTGCGAAAATTAAAAAGAGGCTCAATCATTCAAAAAAGTGCGCGTGATTTGTTGCGCGTCTAAAAGAGCAATTTTTTTTAAAGGTAATTAATTTAAAAAAAGCGTCCTTCATTAGTAGGACAGTAAGTTAGTTAATTGATTCAGGCGTGACCTTGCGGAAATCCATTATAATATACAATAGACGTGGATATATTTAGTAACCTGTTCCGCTTAGCTATTTCTAAAGAGTCATAAAAAACCCTGAAAAAAAATCTACACATCAACGAGGCATCCTCAGGATGACGATTGACTTGTCGCGAACCCGAACAGGGTTTTTTTTTTTTTTATGGCTCTTTAGTAATAGCTAAGCTGGACAGGTTACTAACTATATCCACGACTATTATATTTTTCAGGACAATAAGTTTATTAAAGGATCTTTTAAATATTTCCCTTACCTTAATGGCATCATCAGTGTACGGTTGCAGCCAGGGCAGAGGGCCCACCTTGGACTGCCACACCAGTCGGTAGGGATTCACAACATCTAACGTCAACATGGTGTTAGCAACCGTTGCTGCAACCTCATGAGGATATGTGTCGCCTCGTGATACGGCCTGTAACATGAAAGGGTAAATTATTAAATTGAAAATAGAATAAAACTAGCCTAGTTATGTACTTTATTTCTACTTAATGTCCCTCGGGAATCATCGCATTTCCGAATACAAACGAATGCTAATTTCCATGTCCGTCAATTATTAGATTTATCGTGTATAATAATTTGAATTCAGAACTAAGTGTTTTATTGTTGTTTTGTTTTGATTTTCGTGTGAACTATATACAGCTGTAAAACTATTCTCCTATCTGTCGTGCCTGCGACTTTTCCTCGCATTTTTTAAATAAATTACATTAATTTAAAAGAGTATTAACAACTCTATATAAGTATATAGAGTTGTTAATACTCTTTACGCCCTACCGCGCCGCACCGCCGCTCTTAACGTACTCTCCGGACGCTCTCAATCGACTTGGAAGTCCAAGTTGATTGAGAGCGTCCGGTCTGCACCAAGTGCAAAGGGCAACTGATAGAAATCTGACGACTGACGAAACACGAAGTTTGCTGAGGGACATTAAGAACGTAGTTGTACTGTAGTAATTAGTGTCTAAGCACACTATGCCGAATATACGCGACCGAACTTCAGCGGGATTGCAACTGCAATGCTATTTTAATTACTAGCAAAACATTTGCCGAAATTACGTCACGTTTTGGCGTACAACCGAACTTCGGTCGGGCGTAAGTTCGGCGGCAACGTATTCTATAAAGGAACACATTTTATGCGACGGAAATTCAGTTCGGTTTGAAATTTTAATCTGGCCATCTTGTAGTCTTGTAGAATAGGGGTAAATAAAAAGAAATTCTATTTAGTCCGTCAGTCAGATTATAAAAAAAAATATTAGACATGGATTTTTTGCTTTATCATATTAATAAAAAATGACTTAGATAAAACGCATTAAAGTTGGGGAGTGGGGCTCGCTACGTCACAAGTAAGTATAAAATCTACATACTCGTGACGTCATGGCACAGTTGATCTAGAGAAAAAATATCTTATATTTGGATAATAAACTATATTTCCTTACTGTCAATAATTATTTTAGATAAAAAGCAGAGTAATCTTGTTTTTGTTTCAAATAATCTTTAAAAAAGACTCGATTTTCGAATAAAAAATGGATCGAGCGAAAATGTTCCAATTACGTAACTGTCTTATATTTGGAAAGAAAAAGATCCAATAAATCATATACTAAAGTTCCATTTTGATTGCATGCGTGACTTTTTCAGAATGTTAATGCAAATTAACATACAATTTAGGGAGCCTCCTCTTAATATACGGTTTTTTTTTCAGAAATCCCCACCAGCGGGGATTTTTTTTTACAGAAATCCCCACTTTTTAAATAAACCCCATTTTTTTCAATATTCTAGTCGTTTTTGGCAGTCGCTCGCTGCCAAAAACGACTAGCAAATAGCTTTTAACAAATGGGGATTTCCGGAAAAAAAAAAACTATCCTCTCTGGCAGGGATTTGACGGTGGGGATTTCTGGAATATACTTAATTAATATACTAACCTTTAAAGGCAGACTATGCGCAGTGAACAATATAAGAACATCGTCTCTAACTTCTGGAGGAAATAATTCTAATTTCTCATCGATTCTCTGTGCGAACACTTTGGCTAGTAGGGGATGAGTCGCCCATCGTTCTATCAAGCTGAATTGTATATCTTTTGGTACAGGCCTGTGGAAGAAAAGAAAATAGTATTAATATACTATTAAAAGTTATATGAGTATGTGCAAAGGCTAAAAAAAATTACAAAAAACTGGGTAACTGCGTGTCGGACCACGCATAATGAAGGGTTCCATAGTTGGGATGAGTTTATCCCAAGAACAAACTTAAAGTTGTAGTTGAAAAAAGAAAGTGGTGGCACTCCGGGAGTGCCGACAGAAGTGAAAACTTGAACAAGATCGCCTTGGTGGAAGAAAAATACTTGCATAGAACATTGATCCGTAAGGTAATATAAATAAAGAGCACCATCGCATTTGCAAAAAGGAGGTGTCGTCACGGTGTCGCGAAATCAATGATTTAGTCCCATCTCAAAAATGCCCAACGCGCCTAAAGAAGTTTTCACTTTAACAAGTTCTCCCATATGGAATGTATGGGAGAACATGTTTATGCAACTGCAAATGTAAGTTGGTCGATTATTACTCGTGTAGAACCTACTTAACTGTGATAGTTTTCCTTTTAATCTAGTTATTTTTTATAAGTTTATTTCAATAATTGTTTACAATGATACAATAGGATATGTTTTCTTGTTGCAAATTAATTAGACATCTGTAGCCGAACTAGGCGAAAGCCTGTATTTCGGCTATCAGCACCGTCAAATAATAAAATTAAAAAATAGCCATCAAGTAGAAATGTTAACATTTTGTAGATAAAAAAAAAAACAGTGACACTTACTTGTGACTTTAAAGTAAAAATACTCCGTAACATAATATAAATAAAGAGCACAATCGCGTTTACAAAAATGAGGTGTCGGTAACGGTGTCGTGAGTTCAACTGTTTTTCTCATCTCAAAAATGCCCAACGCGCCTAAAGGAGTTTTCACTTCAAAAATTGTGATGATAAATATAATTAGTTCGATATAATAAAATAAAATTTAAATCATTAAAGGCAATATTTTCATAATTAAAAAAAAAAAAACATGTTTTAACATCAAAATTGTAGTTATACAGGTGGCAGGACATCGACGCGAAAACGATTACCATGGATTCAGTACGTGATTCTTATTCATTCCCCTCTATTGAAATATTTCGACGGCTATTTAAAAAAAAAATCAGCTGTTCCATACATTTTGAACGCGTAGGTATTGCACTTTTCTATGACACAGCAATTTTTTTTTTAAATAACCCAACGAAAAATATCAACGCGTTCAGAATCATGTACTGAATCCATGGTAACAGTTTTCGCGTCGATGTCCCTGCCACCCTGTACACTACTGCCGTGAATCTTTTCACATATCCAAAACCAACCATTTAAGGTACCAATGCATTTATATGTACCTATCTTTGTAGAAGTCTGCAATGGCGTTCAAACTGGAGCCGGTGGTAGCACAACTGTATTGTGGATACTGCGAGAATATCACCGCTCTTTCTACTCCATCTCTGAAAGAAAGATTCATAGATTAATGGTGAACTGTCTAGTGGTCGCAAGCGAAGCAAAGTGATATTGTGATTTTTCTTTTTCCACACAAATAGAGATGATGGCTGCGTAAAATAAAGAAAATCTATTTAGTCCGTCAGTCAGATAATAAAAAAAATAATAGACACGTATTTTTTGCTTTATCATATTAATAAAAAAATTACTTAGATAAACCGCATTCAAATTGGGGAGTGGGGGTCACTAAGTCACAAGTAATTAACGCCGTTATCTTTTGATTACGTAAAAAGAAAAAATAAGTGTCTAATATTTTTTAACATAATGCCTTTTTTTGGGTGGGAAATTATCAAATAACTTCTCCCGCTCTGGGTGGAGCCGGGGACTGTCAAAAATTTGTAGTCCTTGACCGGTAAAAAACTTACATTCAAGGCAGTTTTGCATTATAATATTACTAGCTGTTGCTCGCGACTTTGTCTGCGATTCAGGATGAAGGTAGCCTATATCCTCCAGGTTATGGTCTTCATCCAAATCCGTTCATAGCGTAACAAATGACAAACAAACTCGATTTCGCAATTATTAGGATTATGATTATCGATTTTTGCTAATTTAAAACAGGTTTCATGTTTTATTTTTCTGATTGAATATCTGTGGTAGATCCTCCCCTCCATTTGTTTTTCCCTTTGAACTTCTTCATATGTGGGTGTATACAGGGTGGCAGGGACATCGACGCGAAAACTGTTACCATGGATTCAGTACATGATTCTGGACCTTTTTAGTAGGTTATTTTAAAAATAATCTGCTGCTACATACATTTTGACCGCATAGGTATTAGAGTTTTCTATGAAACAGCCGATTTTTTTTCTCGACGATAAATTTCAACGCTGGATACAACCATGGTAACAGTTTTTACGTCGATGTCCCTGCGACCCTCTGTATGGTAAAGAAAAGAAAGAAAGAAAGAAAATACGTTTATTTGCGGTAAACATGACGCAAAGAAAGATAATAAAAAAACACATAAATAACAAATTGGGGGAAAATATGCGTCACATCCACGCAAAACGGCCATCGCTCAGCATAATGCTGCGACCCCATGCGAGACAGAGCCCTAGCGCTGGTTTTCAGCGACAGCGGCGCTGGTATTCAGTTAAATCCAGTTAGACTGGAACCCGACGCCAATATAGTTGGACTGACATAGACTGTATATCAGAATACCCACAAAATATCGCGTTTTTTTTTTCATCCATATTCTTTATGGCACCTCTATAATTCATGAGCTATCCGAATATCGAAGAGTTAGATTATTAGATTATTAACAATATTATTTATTTATTTTTTACCACAATATCCTTATAAAATAGTAACAAAGAATCTTAATGTCCGGTCATCGGCTCAAAGAAAAATATTGAGGGAGACTGATGCCTAAGCCGAAGCTTGTATTTCAAGTCACAACTAAAATTAAATAATAATTTATATTTGATATATACAAAGGAGTGTTTTCGTGTGGCGTGAGTGGGTTTGTGAGTGTGTGGGGGTGAGTGGGTTGGGTGTGTGTGTGTGTTTGTGTGTTGGGTGTGTGTGTGTTGGTTGTGTCGGTGTGTACAATACTTACTCTTCAAGCTCAGTGAAGGCATCCTCCGTGAAGGGAGGCACATATCTGAAGCTTACATAGTACTTGTGTGGCGCTGTTGCGGGATGTAACCTGTCAAGTGCATCTACTAGTAATTGACCTGGAAATAACATGAAAAAATTATGAGAACTTTAACAAGTCTTATCGAGGGGTATCGTGTTACCCAGTTACTGGGTTGTGGAGGTCAGATAGGCAGTCTCTCCATGTAACGATTTTCTTTCCTTTTGGTAATAACATTTTATTAATCTTTCAAATACATTGCAAACTATAGTTTCGTATAATTTAGAAGCATTTTTTCAATTTTTGTATTGTGAATATGAGTAACATGGAGCCGTTTATTCTGTTAGTAAGATGTATGTTGATTTGAAAGAGCATGGCAGTTGAGAGCATGTCATGCTCACTTAAATGTCTCGCTGATGGTGGCGAGAGTGTTGGATCATTCGGTTCCCTACAAAATGGTTGAGCTGGATGGTGCTGATCCACGTGTCATGTTCGTGAACGGGCGCCGTCAGTTGAAACTGGTCATCTCTTATCTGTCAGGGCTTATTTTTAATCTTATATTTTGAATTGCTTTTGATCATTTTTGTACATTGTTCTCACATATAGAAGCAACAAGAATGATGTACCCAGGATTTTGTAATAATAATATCTATATTTAAAAGAGTGTCCTTGGAGTTTCTTGCCCGTTCATCTCCATAAAGATCAACGTTTTGGAATGGGCAATTAGCTTCAACTTTCTGCCTAACTGACTGACTCTTTGACAATTCAAAAAATCCTGTAAATGAGTTTGAGTTTAAAATACTGGTATTTCACTGCGCCCGTTTTCGAACGAAACTCCGGATAACCAAAACCGTGTTTTTGACGGACTATTTCTTTTAGAAAACCACAAAAAAACAGTTTCACAAAAGCTGGTTATAGAAAATCAAGTAAAACTCAATTCCTCTGTCTTAGCTACAAAGATAAATGGATCTAATCAATGATATTTTAAGTAAAAATTCGTAGATAGGTTACCTACAGTACATTCGTTCTTCAAAAACGGCACAATGTCACGCTATTAGATGACACGTGTAAGTAGGACAGCATGTCGTAATTATCGGGAGCGAAAAAGAGACAAGACGAAGAAAATGTG
Organism: Omphaloscelis lunosa; assembly: GCA_916610215.1. Taxonomy (NCBI): domain Eukaryota; kingdom Metazoa; phylum Arthropoda; class Insecta; order Lepidoptera; family Noctuidae; genus Omphaloscelis; species Omphaloscelis lunosa. The sequence goes on from OU744270.1 coordinate 9,424,236, forward strand.
GCTAATTAGCCAAATTTTGACGTGCCTCTTGCGAAGCGTGTATAACCTATCTACCTCTTTTTTTACTTATAATATCTTTGGATCTAACACAATTTATGCACAGCACGCTTAACATGACCATAACAGAAACGGGTTTTGTCGACGGAAGAATAGACAAAATGACAGATTGTTATTGTCTATCCATAACATCACGCCTTGTTTCCCCGAAAGGTTGGGCAGAGGTGTCCCTGTACCAGGTTCACCCACATTTTACCATTTATGTTTTAAGTCCCATGTAATAGGGGGCGAGCCTATTGCCATCAACCGGGCACAAATCCAGACTCCGGGCTGCTACTGAGAAATTTCAGATAGAAAAACCATATAACACTTTGCCCGACCCGGGAAGCGAACCCAGGACCTCATGCTCAGCAGTAGCGCTTGCGACCACTAGACCAACGAGGCAGTCTAGCCCAGCCAGTGGCCAGTGTCTATCTATCATTTTGTCTATTCTTCCGTCGACAAAACCATTTTCTATGGTTGTCTTGGTACGCGTGCTGCTGCAGTAGACTATCAACAGACGAACGTTAGTAGGGAAGTAACAAATATAAACCGTCTAGTACGATTTATGCACAGCTGCAGTAGACTATAATCAAATTAACGTTAATCGTGACTATGTCCTAGAGCAGTGGTCGGCAAACTGCGGCTCGCGAGTCGCATGCGGCTCTTTGGCTCTATAGAGCGCGACTCTGCACAAATGTCGATTAGTGCGAGCGTAGAAAAACGGGGGGGTGGAGTCGCAAACCGATTTCCAGCCATTTTATCCACCGTAGGCAAGGGCTTGCGGACGGTGAGCAATGGGTAGCTCGCCGTCCGATAAGGACCAGGCCCGGGTCGACGGCGCGTTGTGTTCCACGCGCGCCTCAAAGAGATGTCAGCAGAATTGACGGGGTCCGCTAGGGCCGATGCCTGCCGGGGGGGCGAAGAAAACCGAAAGGGAGATCGTGGCCCCCGGCGACAGGGCAACCGAAGGTACACGGGTGGGTTTTAGTCAGTAAGAGTCTGACACGCCCTCCCGCTCCGCCCAGAGCGGGAGAAGTTATTTGATGATTTCCAACCCAAAAAAAAAAGATGCACGCTGGGGGGGTTTCGGTCACTAAGCAAGATATCAAGTTTTATTTAAAAAACAAACTACAATATTTCAAATATTAATTTCCGAAGCATTTTCACCAAAAATTTACAGGACATCGAAAATTAATCATTTACCGTACCTATGGGCTACGTTTCAAAGTTTCCCAAGGTTAACTTGTGGATAAGTAAGATGCCTTCATAATATTATTATCAGCCGATATGATGATCATGATGAAGGCATCCTACTTCTTAGCAAGTTAATTTTAGGAAGCGTTGTGGAGTGAAAGAGGATGGGAGTTTTAACGATTAGGGAAAGTGTATTGAGACAGTTTGGACACAGAACGGATTGGCTCTCATAAGAAATCTTAGTCGTTATATTATTGATATTTGGCTCTATTGACTAATGAGTTTGCTGTTTGCTTCAAAATGGTTGAGCTGAATGGTGCTAATCCATGCGTCATGTTCGTGAACGGGCGCTGTCAGTAAGGACTGGTCATCTTCTAGCTGCCATGGCTTATTTTAATTTGATTTTTGAATTGTTTTATTTTTTATTACGGACGCTTTTATCGTTCTGCATCGTTTTCACATTTATAACTTTAACATGAATGATGTAACCAATATTTTGTAAACATATTGTGATTTAAAAGAGTGTCCATGTTCTTCTCCATAGGTACCTACTACGCTTTGGAATGGGCAACTAGCTTCATCTTTCTGACTGACCGACCCCTTGACAATTCAAAAGTGCCTGTAATTGGTTTATTTGAAATAAATGCTTTGAGTTTTGAGTTTTGACCGCTGTCCTAGACTAATGGCAGTTCAAAACTTTAAGCTAGAGTCACCAAGGCTAAAATAGGCCCAATGTTATCCTTACCTTGACTATTAGTCCACTTAAGAATAGGTGAGCCGCCTCCAATCTCCATATATTTCTTCTGAACTTCCTCTGTTCTTCTTGAAGCTATCCAGGGTCCCAACTTACTCTGGATGGGCAGCTGAATCATGTCACGATCTGTCATGATACGATGTAGATAATCACCTACCTGGAAAAAAGACAAAATTATTTTTGTAGTGAAGACTTCATTAAGCGCATTGAGAGATTTTTGATAGGGGATATAAACTTATGGGTTCGCTTCCATGTTATTGGGAGTGGAGTTTTTTTATATAAATTTCAGATGATTTCTCCACGCGTTCGTGAGAAAAAGGGTCTTGACAGGCGGACGTACGGACAGTCTTACCGGATGCAACTGAATACCAGTATTTTACATAGAACAACTGCCTCCACAACCCAGTTACTGGGTAAGACAACACTCCTTGGTAAGACTGGCTGACTGACTGGAAGGTCTCTTGGAAAAGAGAAATGAGATTTAAGAGAAGAAGACACCCCTTCGTAAGACTGGTTGTCAGACTTTTGGGCTTCTGACTACCCGTAACGACTGTCAAAAGTCTACGAACGATAGCCAGGACTAACGACTTAATGTGCTTTCCGAGGCAAGGAGGGGTCTCGATGTGTAATTGTTAAGGATGGTCACCCATCCACGAAACCCACCGCGGCAAGCGTAACTTAAGGTTGAACTAGTCGCGGGCTCGAACTCACTAGTGGGCATGGCCGAAAAGCACGCTGCCTCACCTGGCATCGTGTCCGACAGAGATATTATCAGTGATGAGCAGTTAGACGCTGGTCTACGTGCACAACGTCTAGTTCGCACGCACACAAACACCGTTCCGAACTATTTTAGTAAAACGAGCGCGTAAAAAATTACGAAAACTCCTTTGGAAAATCGAGTTTTATGAAAAAACCACTGCATAAATCAATTACAAATAAAGTTTATTGAACTCTTCGATAATTAACCTTTGTCGGTGCCGACTTTGTTTTGGAGATTTTACACTTCTTTTATTGCTTATTTACCCCCAAAGTTGCGTTAAAATTTGCAAGAAAAAGGAATCTTTGTGGGCTCCTAACTTTTTAACGGCTCATTATTTTACTATTCTGTTTCCGCACAGACAAAATTAATAATGAAACAAAACGATATCATGTTTAACTTTGGATGTACCATGTCAAACAGTGAAGTAAAACCCCCCTGAAATTTGTATGGAAAAAATATCAACTAGTTCCACCTTAACCATCGATAGACCCGTGCAGCTGTTATCATTAAATCCACAAACCCCTCTTACCGCCTTTGAAATAAAATATTGATATATGACAGTGACCTTGAGAGGTTAGTTTGCGTGTTCTGTACTGAGCTCACGCAACGCGTCGTACGTCCAGCCAGTAGTAGGACTGGCCCCTCAAGGAGCGCTGTCCCAAATTAGACGCATTATTAATTTATTCTACATAAAACAAAAGGTATTTTAATAAAATACGTATTCTAAAAGATCAATAATTAAATTATCTTCAAAATGGTGAAGGTTCCAGAAAAATAGGCTTGATAGATTTTGCGTGATTCTGTTTTAACGATAAGATAACTTTACAAATTATTTCATGATGTAATATAAACATAATCTAAAATATTCCTATATTATTAATAAAATGCTCTAATTTAATATGTTTTTAGGGTTCCTTGCCTCAAAAGGAAAAAACGGAACCCTCATAGGATCACTCGTGTGTCTGTCTGGCTGTCACAGCCAATTTGCTCCGAATCTAATGGACCTATTAAGTTGAAATTTGGTACACATATGTATTTTTGTGACCCACGTGTAACATAAATAAATGAATTTTGAATATCGGGGTCACTTTTGGAGGGCAAATACGAAAATTAAAAAAGGTTCTTTAACCATAGATTATAAGAAAACTCATGAGAAGGCCATGTTGTTAAAATAACATGGTAAATCTCTCAATATTGTACATACAAACTTACATTTGCAGTTGAAATGTATCGGAAAACATGTTTTTAAACTACAATATTAAGTTTGTTCTTGGGATAAATTCATCCCAACTATTGAACCCTTCATTGTGCGTAGTCCGACACGCACTTGGCCGGTTTTTAGGTTTCCGTACCCAAAGGGTAAAACGGGACCCTATTACTAAGACTCCGCTGTCCGTCCGTCTGTCACCAGGCTGTATCTCATGAACCGTGATAGTTAGACAGATGAAATTTTCACAGATGATGTATTTCTGTTGCTGCTATAACAAAAAATACTAAAAAGGAGAATAAAGAGATATTTAAGGGGGCTCCCATACAACAAACGTGATTTTTTTTTTGCTCATTTTTATAGATAATGGTACGGAACCCTTCGTGCCAACTGCGAGTCCGACTCGGTTTTTTGTTATCTTTAATGACTACACAACTTTAATGAAAGTCATTGTTAGTAAGTTCAATAACTTTTATCTGTAACTTTTGACATTCAAAAGTGCCTCACAAGGGCCTATTTGAAATAAATGAATATTCTTTGACTTTGATAGTGAATCAATCTTTTCTTTATTAATTGTTAAAATGCATTTATATTTGAAGTGAAAATTCTCTAGGCGCGTTGGACACTTTTGGGATGGGACTAAACCATTGATTTCGCGACACCGTGACGACACCTCTTTTTGTTAACACAATAGTGCTCTTTATTGATATTATGTTACGGATCAATGTTCTATGCTAGTATTTTTATTTTAAAGGTTCCGGAAGTATTTTTTTTTTTGTTTTTGTAAACGCGATTGTGCTCTTTATCTAGATAAGGTTACGGACCAATGTTCTATACAAGTATTTTTCTTCCACCAAGGCGATCTTGTTCAAGTTGTCACTAATGTCGGCACTCCCGGAGTGCCACCACTTTTTTATCCTAACTAATGAAGTAATAACTAATATTTTAAACGCGAAAGTGAGTTTGTTTATTTGCTTTCACGCTAAAACTAGTCTTCTATGTGCCGTCTCTAAATCACAGATGAATACAGATGGTCAACTCCGCATTTTAGGTATGAAGCTACAAGTACGCGGCGGGCCCGTCTTGTCGGGCCAATTCAGTGAGTGTAACGTAGTCAGAAGATAGAAAGAGAGGCAACTTCTAGGTGAATATAACTGTCGGTAATGAGCGCTGTGCGACCTGAATTCCACTTTATTGTGTCGTAGCAAGAGTTGCTTTTATTTTAATGATTTCGGAGTGAACCGTCTTTGTCTAAAAACTAAACGCTGCGCTGTCGGCGGGTGCGGCGATTGCTCGCATTGTTGGTTGCCTGTTTAGTAGTAGATATTTTTAACAGGTTGATAACAATTCAATCACGAGGTTGGCCATGCGGCAGTCATGTTTTTTTAGAGATACCCTTTGCCAAAAAGGTTATCAAAAAATTATTTTCGATTTTTCTTTACTATAATTTCTAATAAATATTTGGCATATTTTTTTTTAAATTATCTATTTCAGTTCAAGCACGATAGCGTGCCAATTTTAAGTTAACATATAACAACCATAGTCCAACCGCTTAACTGAGACGTTTACTGAGGTAGCTCAGGAAACGCACGTTACCTAATTTATTAAAACGGACACACACTTCCCTGTTTATTATTCTAGCGTATGGCACTCGTGGGTTGCAGCTTAGACTTTTGTGTTGTCATTTGGCATTATGGTGAACTGAAGCCCTTTTGGCGTTATAATCATTGTTTTCTGTTTTTTTACATTTATAAGGTGTATTTTTCTGCTGTAATGCCCATAAACACATTGTTCTTTCTTTCTTAGGTGCGCGGTGCGGGAGGTAGTGACGTGATGTCAGAGCTCAGTGATTCATCAACTTGTGATAACTGTCACCTCTCCTGCCTCGCTCAATTACATCAGGAAACGTCTCAGTTAAGCGGTAGTCCTATCAGTTTACACATAAACAGATTAATTTACAGTAAAACAGCTAAGTTTACCTGATCGATGTCTGTAGGTCCACCCATGTTGAGCATAACAATAGCGGTCTTAGGTTTCTCCAGTTTTTGATAACGTTTTAGACCTGAGTAACATGCTGTCCCGGACGTCCGATTGAAAGCTGTGCGACCTGTAATCATGGGATTGTAAATTAAATATCATTTATTTAAATTAGGCTGAGAATCAGCACTTTTTGAATGTCAAATTATATAAGGCAGTCCCCCAAAACGCCCACCCTTCACCACTTCCTAGTGCTTTAGCTGGAAAGAAGTGGCGCAACAAAGTCCCCAGCAGCACAGCTGTCTGTTCAGTTAGAATAAATTGATTCTATATAATATTATGCCAAGTCATATAAACAAAACAGAGAGAGGCTAAATGTATACTTCATTAAATTAAATTATTTACTAAATTTTTAATTGACATGCGTCAATATTCCTACTAAAAACACATTGACAATTAAACGTTAGCATAAAATAACTAAACTGAATAAGTAGAATATTAGTTTGTAACAAGACCGACTGGAAGCAGACCCCAACAATCTTGAGGTTGGCTTCCATTCTAACCGGATCCAGCTGAATACCAGTATGTTACATTGAGCGACTGCCTATCTGACCTCCACAACCCAGTTGCTGGGTAACACGACACTCCTTGGTAAGACTGGCTGACTGAGTCAAAGGCCTCTGCTCTTACAAAGAAGATATAAGATTTGCTTTTTTAACTGTATGGTGGTGATTTTCAAGTTTTTTAACAATGTTTTCTTAATAATTATGAAATTGGAAAAACTTGATATTTGCAAGGTGTTGCCCGTTTTCAGTGGCGGATTTGCCCTAAGGCCCAGTAGGCCCGGGCCTAGGGCGACCGTATATTAGGGGTGGCCAATCGTGACAAAAAATTCACTGGAGATAATAAATAAGAAAGAAAGAAAAAACAAGAAAAACAAATAAGAAATAACTCAAGTACCTATATATTCTTAATGCTCGCACTACTTAACACACGTTTTATTCGCGCACATTAAAATATTATAAACCAGCAAATTTTCTAAATTTCTGAACCAATTTCAAACAAAGGCAATAAAGTAAATTCATTACGTAGCCTGTATGATGAGTACTGAGAAGGGGGCGGCTGATACTTACTACATGGCCTGGGGCTTAGGGCGGCCAAGACTGCAAATCCGTCACTGCCTATTTTAATTCGTAACTTGTATCAAAAAAAACGAGCGAGTCTTACAGTAGTCCAATATCATCTCACCTTGGTAATAAGCAACAAGTAACATTAATGGGGCGGGGCCCCGTCAAGGTCGTTTCTGACGACTCACTCTATTTAGCATCGCGCGCGCTCATTGGTTAAATCAAATAGCGCGCGCTTCTCCAGCTTCCTATGACACACTTCTGTCCCTTTTCACAAAATCACTCCCACTGATTTTTTATTTTGATTGCAGGAAAGTGAGAGGAAGGATATTAAAACAGTAATATTTTACAGTTACCTACATTATCATTAAATACTAGGGCCCGTAATAATAAATGTTCCTCAATGACATACTCAAGTACGTGCCATTATTACAATATCAGCATCTCAAGATCATTGCTAATTAATAAACACATGAATACAGTATCTCAGTTACCAAGATCAGCTCCTCAATGCGCTGTACTTGATGGCTTGATCTCGTGAACGATTATGTCACATTGACCAAAGTTTAAAATAACATTCATTACATTTCGTTGTTGTAATGTCGTAAGATTTATTGAAATACTTTTACTTTGTTAAAATTTAATGAATACAGCTGTATCATGTTATAAAGTTGTTTTCTACCCAATTAATCCTAAAATTGTCAAAAATATTGTGTCATTATTTCCCAATATGACAGAAATCTTTACTAATCAACTCAATAGGTACAAATAACATAACGCAATAAAGCATCCTGCAACGAGTGCCAAAAAAAAACGCCAAACATCATTCTGTTTGTTTAAACTTTATTTATTAAAATTATCCAACTAAAGAAATAGGTACACAAGTACCTTTATGTGTTATAAGTACCTATATATATAAATAGTAATTAAATAAATGAAACTTATATAAATGTAATTACAATTTTTACATAAATAGGTACCTACCTGAAATGATGCTGTAGCATAAAACCTTAAAATTAATAGGATGGCTATTTCTGGGGAAATTGGAAGACCTCTGAGGCATCCCTTATGTATATTCTTTGTAAACGATATCGCAAAAGCCATAAAATATCGTCATAGTACTCTATTTGTTTGTAATAAATAACTTCACCCAGAATATTTTCAAACTCCATGTTTCGCGCTACTAATCACGACCTAGAGTCTCGTACAGCCTACACTCAGGTTTAAAGCATCTCGAGTACACTCACTTATTGTATACTTAAGTGATGACTTTCGTTTATTAATCAGTCCATCACTCGGCTGATAACGTAAACCCAAGCCTTAACTTGAGTACATCAGATCTTATGTTTATTAATACACTCGAGACCTCAAGGTTCTTATCAAGTGCGAGCTCTTGGGCTGAGGAACGTTTATTAATACGGGCCTAGAAGTTAACAATGACATATTATAAATGTATCCCTTACATAGTTACGAAAAAAAATACATTAAAAGTTTCCATATCAATATAATGAATAAAGATTACGAAATTTTTACATAACTGTAATTTTTATGGGTCATGATTTTTTATCGCTTATCGTACTTTTTATATTAAGGTATTGATACAGTTGTAACCAACAATAATTGGTGACAAATACTGAAAGTAAAAGTATACACATACGCTACAATATAGTTTTATTTTCCATGAAAAATTAAGACGTAGAAATACAAAGATATGAGGTTTCTACTTACATATTGAGGTAAGCATTTTAATGACTAACACTGATACAGGAATGTTTTAATTAATTCTTAAATTACGAATGCTTCAAAATAAATGCAATACGTTTATTTTTAGAATTTGTTAAATCATTTCACACATCATCTAAAGCCGGAATAATGACAACTGACAACCACAGACAACTGGCCGAAATAATGAATGATGATCGATTCGATTGAGGGCGCCCATCATATCTTTCGTTCAATCAGTGATGTGCCGATAAAACGGCCATCGCCAAATAATCGATTTAGCCATGTCTTAATCTACAAAATATTTTTGTAGTGAAAACTACTTTAAGCGCGTTGAGCATTTTTGAGATGGGACTAAACCATTCATTTCGCAATACTGTGACGACACCAGCTTTTGACCATTAAAAAGACACCAACGCGTTGATTACTGCATTGCCGATTTTTTTTCAAGTTTTCACTTCTGTCGGTACTCCCGGAGTGCCACTGTTTTTTGTACAATATTTTTAGACTAGTCCATACGGTGAAGTTTTGTGAGTGTATTACTATGCGTTTGCACTGGTGAAATATTCATGACAAAACATGTTGAAATCTTTAACATGTTTTGTTTGAATGTTTCGGCAGTGCAAACGTACAGTTAGCCTAAGTAGTACAAAGCTGACATGATCATAATTTTTGCATTTTTCATTTTGGCCACGGCGAGCAAAATCTCGCAAACCAAGCAACAGCATGTGAGTTAATCTTCTTATTTTCTACGGGGCACGGCTACTATCGATACGAAATATTAATTTTTATCAGGTGTGTACCAATACGACGCCATACGGTGCTTTTGTCAGCGTACTACAGGATGCGATTTTTACAGTGTAGGATGGCCGATGGATTATGAATTAAAATTCATACGCAGTTATGCTCTGGACAAAATTCCACATGAGCAAATAATCATAGTTTATTTTATTGTGTTTGCTAACCACAATGGAACTATGAGGAAAGCTGTTCTGTGGCTGATTGCCTTGCTGCTGCAATATTTACACTGTTAACGTGGATCGTCAACACGTAGAGCTGTTTACAAACCAAAGGATCGTATCACAAACAAAAATTTAAGTAGCTAACTCCGCAAACGCTCATCTTTAGTTAATAATTAAAAAAAAAAACAAAACAACTAGTAAAAATTGTCTGTGGTGTATTTACGTCAACGTCAAAGTATTATTTTTGTGATTGTGAAAGATATCGTTTAATTATTTATTTACTTAATTTTTAACCATAATTTTTAATCAATTGCTCAGAAAAATACGAAGATGACTTGTCGCAACGCTTCGCACGCGGGCAGTTGGTACACGGAGAATGGTATGTAAACTAAAATAAAGTTTTACTATCTTATCCATACCTGGAATAATTGATTACATCGTGAAATTTTTAAAAGTATTTTTGAAGTGCATATGAAGAGATTTTGGGTAAATAAGGGTTAGAGAAAAGTCTAAGGGTATATTCAAAAGTCAAAAGGTTATTGACCTTTGTTTTGAAACCTATAATTAAAATTCTTTTGTCTTTCTTGAAGTGAATTACAAAGATATTTTGGTAAAACATTTCTTGTAACAATGACTGTCATATGGTTATGAGAAAAAAACTTTGTTTATAACCTAGCAAGCAAAACAAAGAATGATGTGAAAAAATTGATTACTATTGCGATAAAAAAGTTTAAAAATGTTATTTATTCCCGCCCTTATGTTGTACTGAAACAACTTCAGTATTGATTTTGATTTAAAACATAAATAATAATTTGACCTGTTGACCTAGGTAGATCTAAAAATAAAAAAGTCAATTGATTTTTTTTGTCATTGAGTTTTTTTGCTTTCGTTCGAAAATGAAACTGTATACTTCTTCATAAAACTGGTGATGACTGATGTTAAATTTTGGACGCCTGAAACTGACGTGCATTATTATTATAAACTTTTCGAGTGTGTTTTTTTATAATTTGTGAGTCATTTTTTGCAATATCATAAAGCTAGACGATATTGCGAGAATGAGTGTGACTATTGCACTCAAGTCTTTATATAGGTTAAGTACAAAAAACGTGAATAATCAGTTCCTCTTTTTACTGGTAAAATTATGTAATCAGTTGTTGACTTAAAAATCGAATATTTTTATTTTTGATGTGAAACATCTATAGCGGCGGGTCAGACCGACCGTTATGTAGGTCGATTTCCGGCCACCGTAGGCGGGCACCGTGGACGGTGAACAATGGGTAGCTCGATGGCGCGTTGGGTTCCACGCGCGTCTCAGAGATGTCAGCAGAATTGACGGGGTCTATTAGGGCCGATGCCTGCCGGGGGTCCGAAGAAAACCGAAAGGGAGATCGTGGCCCCCGGCAACAGGGCAACCGAAGGAGTTCGGGTGGATTTTAGTCAGTAAGAGTCTGACACACACACCCGCTCCGCCCAGAGCGAGAGAAGTTATTTGATAATTTCCCAAGCAAAAAAGAAAAGACCGATCGCCATATTTATTTCCTGTTGTAAACTATTATTTTATGCATATTACCTGTGCATAATAATTTAGATGTTTCACATCTGCCAGGCGTCCAGCGACGGCTCATTTTTTTAATTATAAAACCATGTTTTTTTCAATTAACTTCTTTGAAGTTTCTGAACGAAAACGGAAATCGCGGTTGCCATGACAATGACAGCCATTTCAAACAAACGTCAAATCAAGATTCAACTGCTAATTGCATTGGAATTATTGTAAATATTAACGAATTAACTAAAAAAATGTCCGATAAAACAAAACTATCGGCTGCGTCATCTAAATCTACGATAAAAAGTAAGCGGCCATCAGCAGTTAGCGTGCAGCCTACATCTTCACGAACAAAATTCGTTGCAACAAAGGAAAAAAATGTTCCTCGTTCGAATCCGAAGAAAAATTATGCAAACACAACTACACTTAATGCGGATACCACAATTTTGAAACAAGAACATCAAGGGCTTCCGGATTTTGATTCCGAAAACCGACAAGTTGCGTACGGTAAATTTTTACGAGCAATGTTGGAAGAATGTCTGATTGACGAGAAAATTGAACGCGAAGAGACGATAATGGACTTGCATATGACTGAACTAGCCGATAGATTCCAGAAAACTATGGATCAATTGGATAAAACTAATAGGAGAATGAAAAATATATCGTTTGTTTTGGAGCAAAAGAGGTTGGTAGTGAATTCCTTTTTTAATCTTTTAAGGAAGTCTCATTCGTAGATCTTTTACAGTCGTTAGGGGTAGTCAGAAGCACGAAAGTGACAACCAGTCTTGCCAAGGGGTATTGTGTTACCATGTAACTGGGTTGTGGAAGTCAGATAGGCAGTCGCTCCATGTAAAATACTGGTATCCAGTTGCCTCCGGCCAGACTGGAAGCCGACCACAATATAATTGAGAAAAGGTTGAGTAGATTGATTTTGTTAATCTGATGGATTCAGTGACTTGGCTTTCTGTGTTAGGAACTGCTTTCTGGTCAGTTGTCTGTGAGTGAATGGGCATCAGACACTCTTAGTTCATTCTTCTTGGTATCTTGAAATGTAAACAAAAAGCTCCAACCATAAAAATTTTTTTAGTAGAGGTTTATAATAACTTTTAAGGCTCATGCAGACCAGCGAGACATCGCAGGCGCTACAAGGGTTGCGCTGCCTGTATCGCTCGCGATATCGCACTGGTCTGCACGAGCCTTTAACCATTATAGATGAACAATTTTATTTTGACAAATCTTAAATACATTATACAATCTAACACTAAAATATACAGTAGATTAACTAAAGAAGGGTGTTCCCGATTATCTGCAATAGTACAGCATCCATGCAAGCAAAAAAAATTTTATATAAATTTTTTGTTTTTAATAATCAAATATTCACATAAAATTGATACATAAAAGAACAACACTGTACACGCGCTCTTGTCTTTCAACATGGAAAGACCAATGTGACAAGTGCGCAAGTATGGAGTAGTAATGCTAATTCGTTGGCTTAAAAATAGACCAACCCTCTGGTCACATGAAAAGAGCAACTGCTTGGTGATGTCCTGAAATACGCGATAAGCCCTCGGATTTCATGGCCCTAGTTTATCAATATCTGAACATCTTTGGTATGATCTTTAAACATTCACATTGACAATGAAAACCAACATTACTTCGTACGGTTAGTTACTGCTTTCAGGGAACATGTTAATAATTATAGGCCTTCATAACTGTGGTTAAAATAAATGACCTAATTTTCTATGCCTTCTAATAAACCTCTTCCTTTCCAGACTACTTGACCTCAAATCACAGATCAACACACAATTCTTTGAAACAACTAACAAATCAAATGCAGAAACACTGCTCCAAGACCTCAACTCCACAGAACAAGCGTACCTTGACAAGATAAACCTTAAAGATGTAGACTTCGGTTACAACCACATGTCTGGCCACAAGCAGCTTCTAGACGCTGTCAATGATGCTATAGAAGGGCTAGAACAGATAAAAAAAGAGTCTAATTTAGACTTAGACAAATTCAAAGAGTATGAGAAGTCTCAATCAGGTATTGAAGAGTTGGAAAAAGATAGATTTGATCTTGAAAGCCTGAAATCGGAGTTTGAAGCGAAATTCCCTCAATTCAGTGAACAATTGCTGAAAGAAGCTTCAGAAAAGATTGCCAAGATCATTGAACATGATGATAATGATGATGGTGATGAAGACGGAGATGGTGACGATTGACGATGGATCAATGATGTAGTTTAATCAATTTTATCAACTGTGCGTAATCAGTGGTTGGTTTGTCAGGCTATGAAAACTTCGACCATAATTAGAACTTCCTATTGTGACGTTGAAAATGATGTCAACAACGTAATACACAAATTACAGCTTCAGTCTGACTATTTTCTTAATGTCCCTCGGGAATCATCGCATTTCCGAATACAAACGAATGCTAATTTCCATGTCCATCAATGATTACATTTATCGTGTATAATAATTTAAATTCAGAACTAAGTACTTTATTGTTGTTTGTTTGATTTCCATGTGAACTATATAGAGCTGTTAAAACTATTTTCCTATCTGTCGTGCATGCGACTTTAGCAGCTTTTCTACCATTTTAAAATAAATTATATCAAGTAAGAGTATTAACAACTCTATATACTTCCAAGTTGATTGAGAGCGTCCGGTCTGCACCAAGTGCAAAGGGCAAGTGACATTAAGGAAATAGTTATACCGTACATCAATTGACTATTAATGGGTTTAAGGCCTTTGTCCCACCGCCGACGAGGAAGCGGCAACCTATCAACGATTTTATCACTCAAGAACAAACGTATATAAAATTGGAGGGCCAGTGTTCGTTTGTCGCAGCGACAAGAGCAATCAAGAGTACTCGCTCAGCGACGCTCGCTTGGCGGGCAGCAAGCTTGCTGAGAGACTCACGCTTGATACATATGCATACTGGCCAACTCGTTTTTAGGGTTCCGTAGTAAACAAGGAACCCTTATAGTTTCGCCATGTCCGTCTGTCCGCGGCTTAGCTCGGAGACTCTTAGTACTAGAAAAGCTGTAATGTGGCATGGGTATACATATTAATCACGCCGACAAAGTGGTAAAATAAAACCATGTTTTTTTTTATGGTGCCTCCCGTAAGTTGTACACGTAAAGTTGTGATGTTTTTTTTTTCTCATCTACCCCTTAGTGTGGGGAGTCGTGGGAAAGGTCGTTTAAAAATATTGTGAGTTTGTGAAAAACAATTTTTGGATTCAGGGATCCGTTTTCCAAATATTAAGTTTTAAAGTGCAAATTTTTTTAGTAAAGTGTTTACCCCCGCCAGCTAAATGGTTGGTTTTGGATATGTGAAAAAATTCACAGCAGTAGTATATATAACGAAATTAAAAGGAAAACTATCACAGATAAGTAGGCTGTACAAGTTAACGAGTAATAATCGACCAATTTACATTTGCGGTTGCCAAAACATGTACATACAGAATGTATGGGAGAACATGTTTTTCAACTACAAAATTAAGTTTGTTCTTGGGATAAATTCATCCCAACTATGGAACCCTTCATTTTGCGAGGTCTGACACGCACTTGGTCGGTTTTTTAGTTGCTAGATTTACTAGCTTTTCGTTAATTGCCGGCGGTGGGACTGGTGCCAAGTGCCCAATTCTTTTAAGGTTACATTTTACCATCTAAATGTTATCTGGACTTGCCAAGGAGTATGGTGTGGGATTGATTGTCACGGTTCTTATTATTGAATCTAAAGAAAATACGAAACACTATTTTTTTGTGGGTAATGCAATACTTCTTGGCAAGACTGCTTGCGTAGCATGACCACAATAGAAACTGGTCGACGGAAGAATAGACAAAATGGCAGATTCACCACAATTTGTCATTTTGGCTATTCTTCCGTCGACAAAACCCATTTCTATGGTGGTCAACTGGTGATGCTATGCGTGCTGGTTGTCAGATAGTGCATTAATACAATATTTGTATAAAGTATACAAGGCACATAATTATTACGAAACTTAACATATTTGATTAATTGATTTGTTAACTTTAGCGTTGCAGTAGTTAGCAAAAGGTTGTATGAAAAGTTGAAAACATTTACAAATAAACAATTTTTTTTGTTAGTTAATTGATTCAGGCGTGACCTTTCGGAAATCCATTATAAAATACAATAGACGTGGATATATTTAGTAACCTGTTCCGCTTAGCTATTTCTAAGGAGCTATAAAAAACCCTGAAAGTAATCGACTTGTGTTTCACCTCTCAACGAGGCATCCTCAGGATGGCAAGACGCCGTGTTATGGTTCGCGACAAGTCAATCGTCATCCCGAGGATGCCTCGTTGAGAGGTAAAACACGTGTTAATTTCTTTCAGGGTTTTTTTATGGCAATTTAGAAATAGCTAAACGGAACAGGTTACTAACTATATCCACGTCTATTGTTTATTTTGTTTTTTTTTGTTTTTTGTATTATGTTGGTCTTGACGGAATAAATGTTATATTGCATTGTAACAATGGTTTTATTTTATTAATAAACTAGCTTCTGCCCGTGGCTTCGTCCGCTTGAAATTACTTGTTTTAACATAAAGTATATACTATGACAATCGTCAATACTCTAGCTTTCGATTAGGTAAAGAATTTTCGGAATCGGATCAGCAGTTTCGAAGATCACCCCTACACACAAACTCACAGTTTACCTCTTTATAATATTATTAATGTCGTCCGATCCGAAAGGGTACAGAGGTACTGCAATAACATCAAACAGTTTTTTATTTTTTTTATTGCCGAAAATAAAAACATTATTGCTATTTAAAATTCACAATTTTACTAATTACCAAAATTACCCCAAAGGCATTATTTAGAAAATTTTCAACAGGGTACAGTATTTCTATTTTCTTAATATCCTTCGGGAATCATCGCATTTCCGAATACTAACGAATGCTAATTTTCGTATCCGTCAATTATTAGATTTATCGTGTATAATAATTTGAATTCAGAACTAAGTACTTTATTATTGGTTTGTTTTGGTTTCCGTGTGAACTATATAGAGCTGTGAAACTATTTTCCTATCTGTTGTGCCTGCGACTTTAACAGCTTTCCTCCACTTTTTTAAATAAATTTAGATGAGTATTAACAACTCTATATACTTCCAAGTCGATTGGGAGCGTCCGGTCTGCACCTCGGTCGAAATACTTTATATGACTTGTAGACGCCCGCTGAACGACGGCCGGCCGCGCCCCATGTATGACTACATAAATAGACTCTGTATCAATAAACTAACAACACCCTCACGGTCCAGCCCGTCCCATCCTTGATGTCCTTCCTCCGGTTGACGCCCTAAGCCAAGGTTCGTACCCCACAGGGGGTGCCCTTAGCGAGCGTTCACCTAGCTTTTTAGCTTGGTTTGTATGCCCCTGGCTGGAGGCTTTGAGTGTAGCAGCTTAAGGCAACCACAGGATTGACCGGTTAAATAGTCATGACCTCAGAGGTCAGCTATGAGGATGGCCTAAAGAAAAAAAAAAAAAAAATAGCCTAACAACACCCTCACGGCCCAGCCCGTCCCATCCTTGGTGTCTGTTAGGGACCTAAATTAAGGACTTAATTGATAGTAGTGGACTGTATAATAAAGAAGTATAATTCGAAATAGGTAGTACAAAATATGTCGGTGTTGGTAAACGTTAGGAGTGCGCGCGCGTGCCGTCGTCCGTGATCGGTAGCGAAGTGCTTCGATGGCCCGCGTCCCGAACGCCGCACCTCTCGTCGTCACCCGCCACCTTCCGCTGTCCCCAACGGCCGCCGAAGATCGCCGAGTGGTCGGAGACGCCCGAACATCCTCCCCGGGTTGAAGTATTCAAGTGAGAGGAAGTGGGCAGACGTTGTTGTAAGCCCGCAACACCGTTCCTTTCTTCGTCTTCAGCTCC
This sequence comes from Omphaloscelis lunosa, assembly GCA_916610215.1. Classification (NCBI taxonomy): domain Eukaryota; kingdom Metazoa; phylum Arthropoda; class Insecta; order Lepidoptera; family Noctuidae; genus Omphaloscelis; species Omphaloscelis lunosa. The sequence goes on from OU744270.1 coordinate 9,441,427, forward strand.
ACTACCCGTGTGGTCCCGTCGCAGCCAGGGAAGACCTTGCTGACACGCCCCAGTGGCCACACCAAGGGCGGTTGGCCTTTCTCTTTGATGAGAACCAGTGCTCCCACTGAAAGTTGGCCTGTTGACGCTGTCCACTTAGTTTTTTGCTGGAGCAGAGAAACATATTCTAATTGAAAACGGTTCCAAAAATGTTGTTTAATGTGCTCTACTCTTTGGTAGCGCTCCAGTCGCCCGATGTTGAGATCAGTAACCTGTGGATGCGGAACAGATATTAGTGGTCGCCCAATTATGAAATGTCCAGGAGTAAGAACGCAAAAATCTAGAGGATCAGTGGAAAGTGGGGTGAGAGGACGGGAATTTAAGACGGCCTCTATTTGAGTCAAACACGTGGCCATCTCCTCGTATGTGAAGTGCGTTAAGCTTAAAAGTCTCTTTAGGTGATGTTTAGTAGATTTTACGGCGGCTTCAGCAATGCCGTTAAAGTGGGGGGAGTATGGAGGCGCAAAAGAAAATTTGATGCCTTGTTGAGCAACATCAGACACGAGATTCGAGTCTTGTAGAAACTTACGTAGCTCATTGCAAGTACCTATGAAGTTTGTCCCATTATCGGAAAAGACGCTTTCGGGTTTACCACGACGAGCCACGAAACGATTCAAAGCAGCCATGTAGGCTTCTTTCGTGAGGTCTGTAACAAGCTCGATGTGAATAGCCTTCACGGCAAGGCAAACAAAAATGCACAGGTACGCCTTTATAAGCCTACACCCTCGCCCTTTGCGATCAGCAATCAGCACTGGCCCAGCATAATCCACACTACAATTTAAAAATGGGTGTTCTAGATGTGTCCTTGAAGAGGGTAACTGACCCATTGTAGGTTGCACAATTTGACACTTATATTTAAAACATTTGACGCATTTTTTAACAATATTTTTAGAAAGATTCCTACCACCAAGAGGCCAATACATTTGGCGTATATTTGCCAAGAGCAGCTGAGGGCCAGCGTGTAAGCAATCGAGGTGATATTTTTGAAATATTATTTTAGTTATGTGGTGCTTACCACATAATAGTACGGGGTGCTTGACATTATATTCATAAGGCGAGTTGTCAAGTCTCCCTCCTACGCGTATGAGACCATTCGAATCTGTAAAAGGACTCAAAGAAATAAGCCTATTTTTTTTTGGTAAAGGCTTTCCTGATTGCAATAAATTATGCTCATTAGGAAACATGTCCATTTGAGCGTGACGTAAAATAAAATTTGTAGAATTTGTAAGTTCTTCACAGGAAAGGGAACCAAGGAATTTATCATTTTTATGTTTTAAATTGTAAATAAATCTTAGTATATAAGCGACGACTCTCTGTAAGTGATTATAATTGGAATATTTGTGAATAAGTGATTTAATTAATAAATGATTATTATTATGATGTGACAAATGATTTGATGTTAAATTGTTGTATGATTGATGATGTGATGTGTGATCAGTGAAGTGTGATGATACAACTTCAGGTAGATCTTGTTTCAAGTTCTCATTGGGCATTTTTGGCCAATATATTTCATCATTTAACAAAAACTGAGGACCTGACCACCATAAGGAAGACTCGCTGATAAGGTCAGCCTTCAGCCCGCGAGAAACAAGATCCGCCGGCTTTTCCTTCGACGGCACGTAGCTCCACGTGTGCCCTATAGTGCATTCTTGTATTTCATTAATGCGATTACGAACAAAAGGTTTTAATAAATTTGGTGTCATGGAAAGCCAACTTAACACTATTGTCGAATCGCACCAAAAGTAACATTTACTAACGGGTTTGGTGAAGGAATTCCGTACATTAACACACAGTCTTGCTCCTAATAAAGCCCCACATAACTCAAGTCTGGGGATGGTTGTTGGTTTGATTGGTGCAACACGATTTTTAGAGACCAACAGCTGTACTGTTACCAATCCATCTTTAGTACTAGACTTTATGTAAATACATGCACCGTAGGCCTTTTCAGATGCATCTGTAAACACATGGATCTCATTTACAGTTGAATTGTCACATGAAATCCACCGGGGTATTTTAAGGGTATTTAAACATGGTAGACTATTCACGAACCTTAACCAAGAGGTATGTATATTAACTGGTACTTGCTCGTCCCAGTCACACTTAGCCGTCCATAGACTTTGGATGATAATTTTAGCCTCGACAATGCAAGGACCTACCAGACCTAATGGGTCAAATATTTGACTAATCACAGATAAAATGTGGCGCTTTGTGATTGGTTTGCTGGTATCGACTGATATTGAAAACTCGAGAGAATCAGATTTACATAGCCAATATAGGCCTAACGTTTTAGATGACACGTTTCTATCCTCAGACAAGTTCAACCTACCAGAATGCCCTGAAACACCGGCTATTTCGGTTAAAATATCTAAACTATTAGATTGCCATTTTCTCAAATGAAAGTTAGCTGACGCTAAAATGGATGCGACTTCTTTACCCATCTGGACCACCTCGGAAACCGAGTCGCCACCACTAAGATAATCGTCGACGTAAAAATCTCGTTCAATGGACGATTTTACAATGTCATTAGAGGCGGTTGTTGCTAGACTGACTAAGCTCTTAGTAGCTAAATAAGGGGCGGAAGCTGTGCCATAAGTAACAGTATTAAGACTGTACGTTTGAAGTGGTAGCTTGGGGTCAGCACGAAATATTATTTGTTGTAAGCTACGTTGTGATGGTGTTACATGAATGGCCCTATACATCTTCTCTATGTCACCAGAAATGACAAACTTGTGCTGACGGAAACGCAGCAATATAGAAAAGAGGTCATCTTGGACAGTGGGCCCCACCATTTGGATGTCATTGAACGACACTCCAGAAGTAGTCGCTGCTGATGCATCGAAGACTACCCTGAGCTTAGTTGTGGTACTGGATTCTCGGATGACTCCATGATGTGGCAAAAAATACTCAATTTTGTTACCTGAATGAGGTTTCCTTGTTGAGTTATTCACAGTCATATGACCTAAGCTCACGTACTCCTCGATGAATGCAACATATCTTTCCTTAAATGCAGGATCACGTTGGAAACGACGTTCCAAAGATAAAAATCGACGTTTAGCCATTTCATAAGATTCACCTAACTCACTGGGATCATTTTTAAGAGGCATTGTAACTATGAAATGCCCGTTTTGATCACGCACAGTGTTTACACGAAAATTTTCTTCACAAGCTCGTTCTTCCTGTGACAAGGAATGCTCAGAAGAAACGGAATCGAGTTCCCAAAATTTATTTAGGTTGTTATTTAAATCGTTCATGGAGATATTACAAAAATGAGAATATGTATTTTTGGATTGATGTTTTGGAAGAGCCACAGAGCCTGATACTATCCATCCTAGTTTTGTCTCTTGTAACTTGGGTTGATTTTTGCCTAAATTAATAGATGTATTACCTAGAATATTCCAAAATATTTCAGCACCAACTAGTATGTCAATCTCTGATGGAACGTTGAATGACGGATCGGCCAGATTTAAATCTAGTGGTATGGGAATGCTACGTATGTCGACTAAAGTAGACGGCAGTAATTTGGTAATTGTTGGTAATATGAAACAATTTATATCTGTCTTATAGCTGCCGCTGCACGATTCAATGGTTAGTTTGCAAGACTGTGTACTTAATGTAGTATGACTGTTTATACCTGTCACCGTGGAGCTCGTGCTACGTCGAGGAAGTCCTAGCTTATCACTTAGTTTCTGCGTAATAAAATTTGCTGTGCTACCATTATCGAGCAGGATCCTGGCGTCGAACTTGATGCCTCGGTGGTTCACCACTCTCACCAACGCTGTGGACAGTAATACATGAGAGGTAGTTTGTTGCGACTGAGTATCACTCGACATGGAGATATTTTCTGAGGTGCCATTATGTGGAGCGGCATCCCCAGAAACATCAGTGGGCAATGCTACACTACTGGGCATAGGATCTTGGAAATGAGTAGACTGTTCCACATGTAAAAGGGTATTATGTCTACCTTTACAATATTTACAAGGAGCTAATCTACATCGTTTCGTTAGATGACTACTACGTAAACAATTGAAACAAACTTTAAATTCTTTAACCTTTAATATCCGTTGTTCTACGTTTAATTTTCGGAACCCTTCACAAGTGTATAATAGATGATTTTGATTACACAAGGGACATTTTGTTTTATAATTTTGATTTGAATGATCGCTCTGATTAGTTGCTATTATTAATGATTTATGTTTATTTTCTACTTGATTGTTAATAGTGTTAGTATTATTTTCTATACTACGTGTGATTTTGTTATGTTCTAATGTCTCCAACAAATCAGCTTTTTTACTAATAAAAGAACAAAATTGAGAAACTGTTGGTTTTGTTGGTATGGTATTACGATGAGCTTCCCATACCCTGCTGGTGATAGGATCTAATTTAATTGCCATCATATAAATAATCAACGTATCCCAACTGTCCGTGGGCTCGTTCATTGTATGAAGGGCTCTGATATTTCTATTAATTAAATCAATTAAACGACGCAAAGAAATGGATGATTCTTGTGTAATACAGTCTACATTGAACAAAGCCTTAACATGGGTATCTACTAAAAGCCTGCTATTATCAAAGCGGTCGCATAGTAACTTCCACGCCATTTGATAATTATCACCTTTAAAATCAATATTTTTTATTATTTCTAAAGCATCGCCTTTAAGCGACGCACGGAGGTAGTGGAACTTACTAATAGCATCTATGCAACTACTACTATGAATTAGTGACAAATATGTATCTCTATACTCAAGCCAGTACTGGTAACCACCATCAAAATTAGGCAAATCAATTTTAGGTAAGCGTATAAAGTTACGTTGTTGGAACGATTCACCTGAGTGTTTGTTCACCGAGCCCGTTACAGACCCACCATCACCGCTCTCGTTACTGGCAAGCAGGCCATGCGCCTGCGCTGCGAGTGCGTGGTAACGGTCCTCGAACTTTGCTCTCTCTGCATACGCCTCGTCAGGATCATCCGAAAGCACCTCGATGTCTACCTGTAAATTGTCGAAATCGTCGTATGTACCCTCAATTTTTTTTAAACGGCTCTCCAACTCTAATCGCTGAATGTCGGAAATAATTTTGCAACTAAGAAGCACATTCATATAATTTGTGAAATGTGTAAGCTTTGCTTTAATGGCACTTCGCTTTCTCAACAATAAGTCTAAAGAGGCCATAGCGTAAACCAGTAAGAAAGGTAATAGGTAATAATAATACTAATTGATAATGCGTAGCAAAGTTTCGTAAAGAAGTTGGCAGTAAATTATGAACAAAACATAAAAAATGCGAATGAATAGCCGCGTGACCTTGATGAATGTCACGGGAGCCGGCGAGCTACACCGGTCAATGACCGCTCAGCTGTTACAATTATTTAACGCACACAGCTGATCATGCACCCAGTTAACGGTAAATAGCCTGCGGATTTAGCAGTGCACAAGCGTAAGCAAAGCATAAGAGTGAAAGAGATGACTATACTGATAACAGGTAATGACTCAAATATGAACGTGAAAACGGAAAATAATTTGAATTTAACGGAATAAACACTAAAATTTTGTTTGAAAAATATAGAAGGAATATAGAAGGAAAAAATTGGAACGAACTCACCCAATACCGAACCTTTATCCACAAGAAACCTGTCCAAAAATTCTTCCAAGCGATGACTCGGCGTAAATCGAAAAATGCAGTCGATGTAGTAAGCGCCGGCGTCGTTATCAAGACTTGGTGATGTAAAGTATGGTCCAGTTCTTATTCTTGTGTTCGATCGACTTCGTTAGAAAAAACCGTTGCTCCGGTGACGCAGCGAATTGCAGGAGTCCAATGTTCACCAACGTCGACTCGTAGTGCCAGTAGCCGACGAAATTGTGTTAACAAAACGCGACTGTAAGGAGGCTCGAAGGACCATTTGTTAGGGACCTAAATTAAGGACTTAATTGATAGTAGTGGACTGTATAATAAAGAAGTATAATTCGAAATAGGTAGTACAAAATATGTCGGTGTTGGTAAACGTTAGGAGTGCGCGCGCGTGCCGTCGTCCGTGATCGGTAGCGAAGTGCTTCGATGGCCGGCTCTCGTCGTCACCCGCCACCTTCCGCTGTCCCCAACGGCCGCCGAAGATCGCCGAGTGGTCGGAGACGCCCGAACAGTGTCCTCCCTCCGGTTGACGCCCTAAGCCAAGGTTCGTACCCCATAGGGGGTGCCCTTAGCGAGCGTTCACTTAGTTTTAATTAGCATAGTTGAATAACCCCTGGCTGGACGTTTTAAGTGCTAGCTTAAGGCACCCACAGGAAAGCCCGGTTAAGTAGTCATGATCTCAGAGGTCAATTACGAGATGCCATACCTTAAAAAAAAAACCCACGGATCGGACAGGGTTTTTTACATGTTGTAGATTGCATTCTACAATATGTAGCTTTCTATCAGTGAAACATTTTTTAAGTGAAAACTTCTTTAGACGCGTTGAGCGATTTTTGGAAAAACTTATGAATTCGCGTCACCGACATGTTCCGATGTTCGCGCCGTAGTGCGGTACTATAGAATATAGATGGCGCTAATAACAGTTTTAAGTTTTCACTTCTGTCGACATGAGCAGTCCCCATGACTACCTATTTTTGTAATCCGATCAGTACCCTCCAGCATTTCTACTCACATCTCAAACTCAAACCATTTATTTCAATTTAAACCATTTACAGGCACTTTTGAATTGTCAAGGAGTCGGTCAGTCAGAAATATGAAGCTAGTTGCCCATTCCAAAGCGTAGTAGATACCTATGAAGAAAACCGGGCAGGAACTCCACGGACACGGACTTTTAAATAAAAAATTGTTACAAAATATTGGTTACATCATTCATGTTGAAATTATACATGTGACAACAATGTAGAAAGACCTTTTAGTAAATACATTTTGTTGGTATTTTTGTGTGTGTATAAAAAAAATCGTCAAAATCTTTGTCTAGGTAACGAGCTGTCCCGTCAACTGGATCTTTGGCTGTCCAAAGCCGACCTCACTCATGGACCTGCAAGGGCGATCATTGCGCCGTAAGTATAAACTAGGTTTAAAACATTAGCGGCTAATGTTGTGTTTAATAATAAGGGGGCTAATAATTTACCCTTTAATTATTAAACGCGGATAAGTTGTCTAAACTTTATAAAATGTATAGTTAATCCAGGGTTGGCATAAAACAAACAAGTTGTTTTAAAACACGTATTTTAAACAGTGTTTAAAACAATTTGAAATAAAACAATGCTTTTTATTAAGTGTTTAAAATCACAGTATAAAACAAGTTTAAAATAATGTTTTAAACATTAAGAAAAAAAAAGCATGATTTTAAATTGAGAACGAATGGAAATAAATGACAATTTATAAATTATTAGGACTTGAAATAGCTCGAAAATAAATTTAGATAGTTTTTTACACATCGTCGCTGGTCGAATAGCATAGTAATAGCATAGCAATAGCATAGTAATAGCCTAGCAATAGCATAGCAATCGCATAGCAATAGCCTTCAATAGCATACCAATAGCATTGCTATAGAATACTAATAGCCTAGCAGCAATAGCATACTAATAGCCTAGCAATAGCAGCAACAATACCAATAGCTTAATAATAGCCTAGCAATAGCATAGCAACAGCAGCAAAAATAGCAATAGCAGCAAAATAGCAAAAGCATAGCAATACCACAGCATAGCTATTCGCATGCTAATGAAATTTATGACATTACTATTACCTACAGTGTCTGTCTCTGTCATATAGATATACTGTTTTTTATATTTCTATGAATATAGAATCAGCTGGCTGTGGGCAGCGTAGGCCCTGACGCTTCTGCTTTGCTTCAGAAAGGCCAATGGCCAGCGCTGGATTGTGGACTTGTTTGAGCTGATATGACGGTGATGAATATGGAATATATGGGTGCAAGTCACCAAACTGTTAGTATATCCCCATATAAATTTAATTACTGCTAAATAATTATCTCCATGTTTATGTTACAGTCACGCTGGTTATTCGTACTGTGGCGCCTGCGCAGCTTTCGCCTACAGACAAGTTAGTCCTGTTGTTGTGTGAGTATATTTGATCAGTTATTTATTATTTTTAATAGATTCTAAATATTAGTTAGAGGCGAATTCGCGGCTCACCGCTAAGGAGGTGCCAGGATAACTTTCTTTAAAAGTGTCTTTTTATTTTTTCTGTTGGGAAGTAGCACTTATTAGGAAACTTTTAAGCTCTAAACCACCATAGCACAAAAAGTATTGATTAAGTAGTGACTGCCGAGACATAGGTCTCGAGTTCGAACCCAAGGCATGCAAATCTGACTTCGGATTCATATGCGTATTGTATAATTATAACTTGCTTCAAAAACGATATTTCTCGACGGCATGTGAAGCCAAGTCAGAGGCCCCCGCCAATGGCGGCTTTAAAAACTGACACCAGGATAGTTACTAACCATTCGTATATATGTATTTGTATGGATGTGCCTCCGGGATTCCGGGATTTTGAAATTATTAAGATTTTTTAAAGGAATTTCACATGATGTAATGTGTAGAATAAAGAATACATCAATATGAATAATAAATGTTTAACTCTTTTGCTGCTTTTGCATTGAATGCGAAAAAAATATTAAGAAGTATAAAAAGATATTTTTATTTATTTATTCAAGAATAGTAACAATTACAAGCAGCAGATAATATACTTACAAGAAATAACTACTAAATTAGTCATATTATGTAAGTTTCGAATGGACGCACAACAGTAAGATTCACTTTATTACTTGATAATAAAAAAAACAATTTTAAATGTTTATCTATTGCATTCTATAAATTTCTAATGTAGTAGTTTAAAAATCCTTACTTCTACAATATTTGATTCAATACCGGAAAAAAGGCTTAACCATGTTATGATTTCTATGACTATTCATGATGCGAGTACGTAAAATAAATCTACCTACTCCGATCACTGGTCATGACTGAATGATGAACGAACGAATGAAAAGAATGATGAACGTTTTCATATATTTTATATTCCAGTAAGCGTATATTCATCCTGGGTCCGTCTCATCACGTGAGGCTCGGAGGCTGCGCGCTGTCCTCCCTGGACAAATACCAAACTCCCCTCTACGACCTCACGATTGATAAACAGAGTAAGTATTAGGCCTTTATTTTTTATGACCGATATCGAATAGGATATTAAGGCAGGGGTTCACAAACTTTTCCAGTTCGTGGCGCATTTGCAGGTTTAGTACTTTGTCTCGGTGTCCCAGCTAGTCAAAATAGGGTAGGGATAGCAACAAAAATTAAAACATCCACGATATGAAGCTGAGTTTTATATTTATATTGACACAAGAATACATTCGTTAACCATCAGGTTAAGCTACGCTTGCCGGGGTTGTTCCGTGGATGGGTGACCATCTTTACATACCAAGACCCCTCCGTGCCTCGGAAAGCACGTTAAGCCGTTGGTCCCGGCTGTCATTATTTTGTAGATCTTTGACAGTCGTTAGAAGCCCGAAAGTCTGTCAACCAGTCTTACCAAGGGGTATCGTGTTACCCAGTTACTGGGTTGTGGAGGTCAGATAGGCAGTCGCTCCATGTAAAATACTGGTATTCAGCTGCATCCGGTTAGACTGGAGGCCGACCCCAACATAGTTGAGAAAAGGCTAGGCAAATTGATTGATAGGATATTAAGGTATTGCTAGCAGTAATTTTTTTTTCAAGAGACCTACAAAAGTCGGTCGAGAGATTGTGCTTCAAATTGAATGATGCAGTATTATCCGAGTTTATTATGTCATGGTAAACTGTAGACGACTCACAAATCCGGTAATTAACATCATCATAAAATATGAAAAAATATTTTTACTGTCCTGGGTTCGCAATTCAGATACCAAACATGTAAACAAAGATGTGTAAAAATAACTTTAATAAAGTTGCAAAAAGAGTATTGTGTAGTCATTCTGATATCAACTCTATCAATACTAAAAATCAAGTTTATATTTGTTTATGTGGAAATAACATCAATTGGATACAAGGATTTGAAAGGAGAATAAAACTTTCGAGCGAAAAATATTATAAATAATATTATAAATATTAGCGATCATTGTGCCGATAGTCGTGACAGCCAATGGCTTAATCGCCAACAGCCTCGACCAACACCTAAGGAGGCTCTCGTTGGGCAGCTGGATCAAGGGCTTGATTCAGAAAGCGGTACTCCTGGACACGGCTCGCACTGTCAGGAGGTTCCTCTCTCTCTGGAGCCCTGACCGCAGGTAACTAGGACCCTGTTCCCGATACCGATAGGCTACTATTTTTTGTTTTTAAATGTTTTCATATTATTTTATTCTAATATTTAAAAATATAATTTATATGTAAATATTATTATGAATATTACACTTATACTATAATAATATTAAATATAATATTTTACTAATATTAGTATTTTATTTTATTATAAGTTATATGTATATATATATGCAATATTTTATCCAAATGAGTGCTATACGTTTACGTCTCTTTGCAGTTTATGCAGAGCTGGAAGCGACGCGTCAGTTCGAGTGGATGGACGTCCAAACAGATGAGGATGAGCATTCCATCGAGATGCACCTGCCATACATAGCTAAAGTTATGGAAGAGTACGTATTATTTTGTTTTGTATTTGATTTTCTAGGTTTTTCTATCAGAAATTTCTCAGTAGCACCTCGGAGTCTGGATTTATGCCTGGTTGATGGCAATAGGCTCGCCCCCTATTACATGGGACTTAAACATAGCTGAAGAAGAGATGTGTGATGTTTGGTTATTTTATTTTAGTTAGAAACTAGCTTTTTCCTGCAGCTTTGCTCGCGTGGAAGTCTGAAATTATCCCATGGAAACGCACTACCGGGATAAATAGTATCCTATGTGTTAATCCAGGTTATAAACTATCTGTCTGCCTCATCTAAATCCTATTAGTAGCATAACGTAATGATTGAATACTATCGTGAATTCATGCAAGCCTAGTACTTTTTGTTAGGTTACTTCTCAGAAATGGTGCACAACGTCTAATGATTGAAATACTATCTTGAATTCATGCAAGCCTAGTACTTTTTGTGCCAAGTTTCAAATTTGTTAATTCAAGGAATAAGATTTTTCATACAAACGAAATCCCCCTTTTCGCTCCCTTAAAGGTGGAATTTTCAAAAACCCCTTCTTAGTGCTCCCCTATATTATAAAAGGGAACTGTGTGCAAAATTTCACGTTCCTAGTCCCAGTAGTTTCGGCGCTACGCTTGCCGGGAATGGTCCATGGATGGGTGACCATCTTTACATACCGAGACTTCTCCGTGCCTCGGAAAGCACGTTAAGCCGTTGGTCCCGGCTGTCATTCGTAGATCTTTGACAGTCGTTACGGGTCGTCAGAAGCCCGAAGTCTCAACCAGTCTTACAAAGGAGTATCGTATTACCCAGTTACTGGGTTGTGGAAGTCAAATAGGTAGCCGACCCTAACATAGTAGGGAAAACGCTACGCAGATTGATATTATACAGAAATTAGGCGACGTCGCTAATAGCTGTCAAATATTTCGCTGTTTTGATTATTTTGGCAATATTATTGTATGGAAATAAGATATATGGCTAACTAGTGAACTAAAATATTGATTACTAGCTGCGCCCCGCGGTTTCACCCGCATAAGTCTCGATCCCGTAAAAGTATCGGGATAAAAAGTATCCTATGTCCTTCTCCGGGTCAAGGTATATCCATATCCCAAATTTCATCCAAATCCGTTCAGCCGTTTTAGCGTGATGACGTGACCAAGGGAAATAGGGATTCATTTTTATATATATATAGATGAAATGCAATAATTAATAATAGGTATGAAAATACCTCTGAAATTGCCGTTCTGCCGTACTGGCTATTTCAAGTCCAATTTTTTCTTTTTTCGCTAAGAATTCTAAGTTCAAATTATTTGAACTTTTTAAAATATGGAATTCTTTTTTTTAAATTAGTCATTTGTTTAATTGTTAGCGTTCTGTTTTCATCGCATTTGTACGTTTTTCGTGATCATGGATACTTTAAAAAATCGAGTGATTATGGAGTATGGGTGGCAAAGCAAAAGCTGGCAGCAAAGCGGCAGAAGCGGTACGCAACATCAACAACGTACACGGAGCGAACACTACTAACGATCGCTCCACCCGTTATTGGTTTGCCCGCTTCCATTCTGGAAATTTCGACCTAAGAAATGAACTCCGTGATCGACCGAAAACTTTAAGTCGACAATGACGAATTAAAGGCGATTGTGGAAGCTGATGATTCTCAATCTAGAGCTGAATTAGCAGCAGCTTTCGTTGTTAGCATCAAAACAATATTGGTCCATTTGCGTCGAATTGGCAAGGTAAAAAAGATTGACAAATGGGTGCCCCACGAATTGAATGATCGTCAGTGCGAAGCACGCGTCGAATTGAGTCTTACATTGCTCAACAGGCACACAAACGAAGGCATATTGAATCTCATTGTTACTTGCGACGAAAAATGGATTCTGTTCGACAATCGCAAGCGCTCAGCAAGTTGGTTAGATCCTGGTTCAGCACCTAAACAATGCCCCAAACGAAAACTGACCCCTATAAAAGTGAAGGTCACTGTTTGGTGGTCTAGCGCCGATGTCATTCATCGCAGCTTCTTACCAAACGGGATGAGCATTACTGCAGATGTGTAATGTGAAGAACTGAACATAATGATGGAGAAGCTCGCACATCTCCAACCAGCTTTGGTCAATCGTCGGCCAGTTCGGCTCCGCTGCTCCTGCATGACAACGCGCGACCTCATACTGCACAGCAGACGGTCTCCAAGTTACAAGAGCTGGGGTTGGAAGTTCTCCGTCATCCACCGCACTCACCAGACCTTGCCCCTACAGACTTCTACTTTTTCCAGAATTTGAATAACTTCTTGGCGGGGAAAAAATTCAATAACGGAGAGGCAGTTCAAAATGCCTTTGAAGAATTTATTGCTTCCCGTCCAGCAGATTTTTTCAAAAAGGGCATCAATAAGCTACCACTACGTTGGCTAAAATGCATTGATTGCATGGATAATTACTTTGAGAAACAAGGGCGTTAACTTATTTCATGAAAAACGGCAATTTCATTGGTAACGCCCTAATATTTTAGTAATCCCCGAAGGCTTAGGCAGAGGTGCACCCACATTTCGCCAGTTATGTTTAAGTCCTATGTAATAGGGGGCGAGCCTATTGCCATCAAATCCAGACTCCAGGCTGCTACTGAGAAATTCCAGATAGAAAAACCCAATAACACTTTGCCCGACCTGGGAATCGAACCCAGGACCTCATGCTCACCAGTAGCGCTTGCGACCCCTAAACCAATTGCTCACTTTAATAAATCATGCAATTTCAAACAAAAAAGATAATCGTTTTCGCTTTTTAGTTCACTAATAGGAATGATGTCTGGGTCAAAAATTAAAAACTATTTAGTCCGTTAGTCAATTATAAAAAATATTAAACACGTATTTTTTGCTTTATCATATTAATAAAAAATGACTCAGACAAAACGCATTAAAGTTGGGGAGTGGGGGTCGCTACGTCACAAGTAAGTATAAAATCTACATACTCGTGACGTCATGGCACGTTTTAACTCAATGTATCGCCGTAATCTTTTGATAATGTAAAAAAAGAAAAAATATGTGTCCAATATTTTTTTTATAATCTACAAGACGGACAAAAAAATCATATTTTTTCACCATCCCTACTCTCGTAAAATTCAAAATTTAAAAGTCATTTATTCAAACTAGGCTGAAAATCAGCACTTTTCGCACGTCAAATTTACATAAGACAGTCCCCCAAAAACGCCCACCCTTCACCACTTCCTAGTGCTTTAGCTATCGTAATATTGTCGCAAATTTTCATATAATAAATATTATTTTACAGATACAAAACAGGCTTCACAATTATACCAATTCTAGTAGGTTCCCTGACTCCTGAAAAGGAGGCTAAGTACGGAGCCATCCTAGCGCCGTACCTGGCAGACCCTCAGAACCTTTTTGTGATATCTTCTGACTTCTGCCACTGGGGGTCCAGGTTCAGGTATACTTGGAGGGATACCTCGCGGGGACAGATCTATCAGAGCATTGAGTGGTTGGATAAACAGGTGAGGGAAAGTTATTGTTTATCACATCTATTAAAAAAGAGCTAGTTTATTCTTCGTAAACAGGGGACTAAAATAGCTTTTTAATCCCTAGGGACTAAAAGTGATTTGAATTTGGAATGTGGATATTGTTAGTACAAATTCCAGTCCCCAAAGAGATCAATCACAAACATTGTATGAACAAGTAACAGGCTGTATGATAAAGCTCATGCGAGCCAAATAAGACGAAAAAGTTTGTGAAAAAATAAAAAACGCACGAAATGTATTCCGCCATTTTTTTATTTTTTTATGTAGGGCATCTCGTAGTTGACCTCTAAGATCATGACTACTTAGCCGGGCTTTCCTGTGGGTGCCTTAAGCTACTACACTTAAAAAACCTCCAGCCAGGGGTTATTCAACTATGCTAATTAAAACTAGGTGAACGCTCGCTAAGGGCACCCCCTGTGGGGTACGAACCTCGGCTTAGGGCGTCAACCGGCGGGAGGACATCAAGGATGGGACGGTCTGGATCAAAGTTTTGAAGCGCTACTGCCGAGTATGAGGTCCTGGATTCGATTCCCGGATCGGGCAAGGTGTTATTGGGTTTTTCATTCTGGAATTTCTCAGTAGTAGCCCGGAGTCTGTATTGATGCCCGGTTGATGGCAATAGGCTCGCCCCCTATTACATGGGACTTAAACATAACTGGCGAAATGTGGGTGTACTATAGGTACACCACTGCCTAACCCTTCGGGGAATACAGGCGTGATGTTATGTTATGCATCATCAAAATTATCTGTATGAGAAGATGCTGTTCCCTGTTGTTAGCCAAAGTAAATAATCTCAAAGTAATATACAGTATTTCTATATTCTTAATGTCCCTCGGGAATCATCGCATTTCCGAATACAAACGAATGCTAATTTCCATGTCCATTAATCAATTATCGTATATAATAATTTAAATTCAGACCTAAGTACTTTATTGTTGCTTTGTTTTGATTTACGTGTAAACTATATAGAGTTGTAAAACTATTTTCCTATCTGTCGTGCCTGCGACTTTAGCAGCTTTCCTTCCATTTTTTAAATAAATTACATTAAGTTAAAAGAGTATTAACAACTCTATATACTTCCAAGTCGATTGAGAGCGTCCGGTCTGCACCAAGTGCAAAGGGCAACTGATAGAAATCCGACGACTGACGAAACACGAAGTTTGCCGAGTGACATTAAGAAAATGGAAATACAGTAATGCTGTGTACTTGTTTTAAAAACATTCAACATTCCAGGGTATGGACATCATAGAAAAGATGGACCCGCGCGTGTTCACGGAGTATCTCAACAAGTATGGCAACACGATATGCGGCAGACATCCCATAGGAGTGCTGTTGCAGGTAAAAAAATCTCTTTTTCCCAGCTATGTTGGGGTCGGCTTCCAGTCTAACCGGATGCAGCTGAATACCAGTGTTTTACATGGAGCCACCTATCTGACCTCCACAACCCCATAACTAGATAATACGATACCCCTTTGTAAGACAGGTTGTCAGACTTTCTTGCTTCTGACGACCCGTAACGACTGTCAAAGATCCACGAATGACAGCCGGGACCAACGGCTTAACGTGCTTTCCGAGGCACGGAGGAGTCTCGGTATGTAAAAACGGTCACCAATCAACGAAACAACCCGGCAAGCGTAGCTTAACCTGATGGATTGACCCGTGCATGGCTGTTAGTACTTAGCCACGAGTTCCTCAAGCTCGAGCTCGATTGCTGTTGCAGGTAATCTTTATTTAACCACCAGCTTCTGTCCGTGATTTCGTCAGCGTGAAATTTTGGTCTCTGACCCATCGCGTCGCATCGCATCAACCCGTCCGCGCTATTACTTCGTTTTCGCTCAGCGTTCTTTCTGACTTTTTTCCGTTTTGCTCGGTTCCTAAAGGTCGTAGCGTGATGTTACATAGCTTATAACCTTCCTCGAGAATATGGCTATCGAATATAGAATGAATTTTTCATATCCGACTTGTAGTTCCTGAGATTACCCCCTACATACAAACTTACAAACAAATTTTACCTCTTTATAATATTAGTATAGATAAATATTAATGTACGATCATAAAATTGGAAAGAGCGCAGCCAAACTAACTTTTTCGATATCCCACAGCTCTCTTATACATATAGAGTCTAAAGTTTTAACTATTCGTCAGCTGTTCGTTCTAACAACGGTCCTAAAACAGCCTTTTTTTTTGGGTGGGAAATCATTAAATAACTTCTCCCGCTCTGGGCGGAGCGGGAGGGCGTGTCAGACTCTTACTGACTAAAACCCACCCGTGTTCCTTCGGTTGCCCTGTTGCCGGGGGCCACGATCTCCCTTTCGGTTTTCTTCGCCCCCCCGGCAGGCATCGGCCCTAGCGGACCCCGTCGATTCTGCTGACATCTCTTTGAGGCGCGCGTGGAACACAACGCGCCGTCGACCCGGGCCTGGTCCTTATCGTGAGCTACCCATTGCTCACCGTCCGCATCCAAAAAACAGCCTGGACTCCTTACCGTCAACTCCTCGCTGTTACGAAGTAAAAGACGTTTTGTCCCAGTGGATCGCCATGGTAAACAAGTTACTACTATGTTCTCCAAACGTTTCTTTTGTTATTTTTGTCGCTTTCACCCCAATAAAATTAATAGGATGCTCTCGATATTTGATCTTACCAAAACGAAGCATAGGAATTGGCTTCAGGAGTTAAATTATGAAGCTACGGAAAAACTTCTAGCTACCACGGTATAATTTGATTGTTTGAAAACTAATAAAATAACAAACAATACAATATAGGTATTTATATAAATTACCATTAAAAAATATTATCTCGTGACTCAGAAGGAATTATGAATAACGGCTCGTAAGGACCCTCGGTAAATTTGTCTAGAATTTTCTAATACCTTTTATAAAGTTTCATATTGAGACACGAGGAACAAAATTCGATCTAAAGAAAGAAAATTATTTTATTTGGGTCTCGCACAGGAAATACAAACAGTAATAACAACTAAAAAGGAGCATCTAAAACTAACAACATTTTTCGAATTAACGAAAGGAAAAGAAATAATAATAAAAGACCTGTGCGAAGCCAAAAAGGCACCTATCTCAGCATAGGCTGCCATATTTAAAAAAAAAAAAACTTGTGTAGAACATTGGTCCGTAATCTTATCTAAATAAAGAGCACAATAGCGTTTACAAAAAAAAAAACTTCCGAAACCTTTAAAGTAAAAATACTTGCATAGAACATCGATCCGTAACGTAATATAAATAAAGAGCACAATCGCGTTTACAAAAATGAGGTGTCGTCATGGTGTCGCGAAATCAATGGCTTATTCCCATCTCAAAAATGCCCAACGTGCCTAAAGAAGTTTTCACTTTTTTAAAAAACCGCAGCGCTGGTGATAGGGCCCGCTGTGATGCCACGGACACATAAATCCCACTATGGCATTACAAAATAAATTAACAATAATTAAGCGGCCACATTCCTCTAGATCGTGTTTTGTGTTCGTGTGATCGTGTATATGTATGAAGCTACAAGTACGCGGCGGGCCCGTCTTGTCGGGCCAATTCAGTGAGTGTAACGTAGCCAGAAGATATAAGAGTTACGAGATAGAAAGAGAGCCAGCTTCTACGTGAATATAACTTTTTTTTTTGGGTGGGAAATTATTAAATAACTTCTCCCGCTCTGCGCGGAGCGGGAGGGCGTGCAGACTCTTACTGACTAAAACCCACCCGTGTTCCTTCGGTTGCCCTGTTGCCGGGGGCCACGATCCTTTCGGACTTCCCCCCCCCCCCCGCAGGCATCGGCCGTAGCGCCCCCCATCAGTTCTGCTGACATCTCTTTGAGGCGCGCGTGGAACACAACGCGCCGTCGACCCGGGCCTGGTCCTTATCGGACGGTGAGCCACCCATTGCTCACCGTCCGCAAGCGCGCGCCTACGGTGGCCGGAAATCGGCCTGCGATTCCCGACGCCCAGGGCGTCTCCTCTTGCTGAATTACACTTTATTGTGTCGTAGCAAGAGTCGCTTTTTATTTAAATGATTTTGGGAAGTGAACCTTCTGTTTTAATCTGTGGCTCATAATATTTTTTTTTTCTTTTGTTTGCAGGCTGTTGAAAAACTCCGAAGCCAGTCGAATACACCTTTAATGGCGATGAAATTCTTAAAATACGCGCAATCGTCGCAGTGTATGAACATGCAAGACTCTTCTGTGTCGTACGCTAGCGCTTCCCTTGTCATGGAGTAAACATTTAATTGAGGCAGGCAAGTATCTTAAATAATAAGCTTTTTCCCAATTATAATGGGGTTGGCTTCCAGTCTAACCAAAGATGTGTATTCAAATTTAAATAATTTAATTCAGGAATATACCCATATAAAATTGACAACAGATTAAAAATTCAATTAATTAATTAATTATAAATTATTGCCATATACAAAGAAATAATTAACCTCTTATATCGTGTATTAAACTTGAATTCTTTCTTAATTTTCGTGTAGTTACTGACTAACCTGGTGTCAGAGTTTTTATACCGCCCATGGGTCTCCGACTTGGCTTCACATGCCGTCGAAAAATTCGCGCAGGCATGGCCGGTTCCCTTACGATGTTTTCCTTCACAGTTTTTGAAGTAATTGATAATTATACAATATTATTCTATAGATAAATATTGATACGGCCGCGAATCATAATACTTAGATCATCATACATCTTGATGAGGAGCTCGTGGCTAAGTACTAACAGCCATGCACGGGTCAATCCATCAGGTTAAGCTACGCTTGCCGGGTTGGTCCGTCGATAGGTGACCATTTCTACATACCCAGACTCCTCCGTGCCTCGGAAAGCACGTTAAGCCGTTGGTCCCGGCTGTCATTCGTGGATCTTTGACAGTCGTTACGGTTCGTCAGAAGCCCGAAAGTCTGACAACCAGTCTTACCCAGGGGTTATTGTATTACCTAATTACTGGGTTGTGGAGGTCAGATAGGTAGTCGCTCCATGTAAAATACTGGTATTCAGCTGCATCCTGTTAGACTGGTAACCGACCCTAACATAGTTGGGAAAAGGCTCGGCAGATTGATTGATACAACCTGCTACTGACCTGCAAATTGCACAAAAATTAAGAAAATTTGTATTAAGCGTGCTACCTTAGTGCATCTCCCTAAAAAACTTTTGACTTTGAATATCTTAAGTTACGATTTCTACTTGAAGAGCGGTGGCGCCACCTAATGGCCGCTGTGACGGTTGTCATGAAAATGATTGCAGCGGGGTTAAACTTTACGGTGTCAAAAGCGCTGTCTAGGAAAACACACCAACTTACTTTCATAAATACAGTACCGTCATTTGACGGTAAGCTGCTGACGCTATGTGGTGGCGATCCAGGTTAAAGCACAAAAAAAAGAACAGAAAAAGCTTAAAATAGTATTGTGTGTAAGGCTTTTTAAGGCTCGCGGATTCAAAATTTGTCACTTAAAAAAAAGTAATACCCCCCACTGCATCCACTACTGGTCATACATTTAAGATATTTGCCTGCAAATAGCAAAAAATAAAATGTTGAAACACAAAAAATATCATAATTTCCCCTCTTAAGTGCTTAAAACTACTTACTAAGTTAATTCTATCTCTAATTTTTATACCTTTTATAATTTTTAAGTAGCTTTAGTAAAAATATGTGAAAATGTAAAAAATATAACCAAAAGATTTTATTGTTGATAACTAAAAGGCATCTCTAATAGTTTTGTTAACTTTGTCTTTTATTATTCGGCCTTATCATATCATGAATATTATTAAATATTATTAAATTGCTTAAATCTGTATTTCACCAATGATGTGCCAGGCAATCTTAGAAATGCGAATATGTGAATAATTACGCTTAAGAGGGCACCCAGTGGTCCACTAGCGCCACTCCTTTAAAAACATATTAGCTCGCGATTCAGAAGCAATTATGAATAACGGCTAGTAAGGGCTCTCGGTAAGTGTGTCTAGAATTTTCTAATACATTTTATAAAGTTTCATATTGAGACACGAAGCAACAAAATTCGATCTAAAGAAAAGCGGCCACATTCCTCTAGATCGTATTTTGCTGTTTCGTGTCTCAATATGAAACTTTATAAAAGGTATTAGAAAATTCTAGACACACTTACTAAGTGTCCTTACTAGCCGTTATTCATAATTCCTTCTCAGTCTCGAGATAATATTTTTTTAAAGGAGTGGCGCTAGTGGACCATTGGGCGCCCCCTTAATTCAAACGTTATAAGATCTTGTCCTAATATCGATCGCTTGATCGTCACGATCATTTGTCTCAGCGCCCTCTGTCGACGTGACGATGCGTTCAGGTTGACAAAATGAATGCGACGTTCGCTTATACAGGGTGGCAGGGACATCGACGCGAAAGCTGTTACCATGGATCCAGTACATGATTCTGCGTTGAAAATTTCCGTCGTTTTTTTTTTTTTTAATCAGTTGTTCCATAGATTTTGGCCGCGTAGGTTTTACACTTTTCTATTAAACAGCAGATTTAAAAAAAAAATAACCGACGAACAATTTCCACTCAGGGGGGTTCAGAATCATGTACTGAATCCATGGTTAAAGTTTTCGCGTCGATGTCCCGACACCCTGTATTATGACACGGGCACAGATGAATACAGATGGTTCACTCCGCAAAATCATTGAAATAAAAAGCGACTCTTGCTACGACACAATAAAGTGCAATTCAGGTCGCACATCGCTAATTACCTACAGTTATATTCCTATACCTAGACGTTACCTCTCTTTCTATCGCGTAACTCTTATGTCTTCTGACTACGTTACACTCACTGAATTGGCCCGACACGTCGAGCCCGCCGCGTACTTGTAGCTTCATACCTAAAATGCGGAGTGAACCATCTGTATTCATCTGTGACACGGGTCCTAACGTGACATCACTGAAAATGGTTGACAAAGATTTAAAACTACTGAAAATATCTTGCTTACTATCCAATGAAAATCAAAGTATGCAGTTATTATACAAACTTTAAACGCACACTTTTAAAAACAGACCTAGAGTAGAAATCTGTGGTATTCTAATCTGGCTTCGCTTCAAAAAACCTATGAATTTAACTTTTTAAGAAGAAATAATAAATTGGAAATATATATTGTAATAATTATGTAGTGTACGTACTCGTATATAGAGGACTTGTAATCAGGTTCACCTTATTTCAATTTATACTTTAGCACTCGTACCGATATTTAATTCTCGCCCCGAAATCGGTACTGCGGGGTAAGTAAGCGTCACTTTGGCACTTCAACAACATTCATTGCATTTATTACGAAAGCAAGCAATGGATTAGTAATATCCTTCAAAATTTTCAAGATTGTGATTAAGCGTGTTACGCAATTAGGGTGCTGGTATCGGTATCGATGACGATATCGGCTTTGGTATCGGTATCGGTACTGGTTTCGGTATCGGTACTGGTTTCGGTATCGGTATCGGTACCGGTTTCGGTTTCGGTATCGGTACTGGTTTCGGTATCTGCGACGATATAAATACTAGAATTCGGTTTTCTCTTATATTATCTTGCACAGCTCATGTAACCCCGCTACCATCTTACTGATTGGATAATAAGTTCGTACCGCTACAAGAGTAAATCGGAGGAGGAATTTTAATATCGATACAATAGTATAAATTGTCTACAAAAAAATACATATAATCGAGGTTGTTATTTTTGTAATAAAAATACTATGTAGTCTTTTAAAAATATGTACAGTACTTGGCTGTAAATATGGCACATTGGGTATTAGAAAAAGTTCGGTTCTGTATAGCGTTGTCTCTGTCACTCATAGGTAGGGTTTGGGAAGTTTCGATAGTCTCAAAGTCTCGGGACACGAGAAAACGTACGATCAAAGTCCCGGGACGTCCCGGGACTTCGGGACACAAGACGTCCCGGGTTCCAAAACCTACTCACACCTATGTGACGGTCTAGTAAACCCCAATGTGGCATATTTACGTAATTACTAATAATAGTGTAGTGATTAGAGAAACCTTATGTAAGTAATACAATTCTTTAATTAGTGTTGAAATTTTATCAATAAAATTCTCAAATGCCTGGTTTCTAAGTCAGAAAGCTGAAATGAGCCTTGTGATATTTCTCTGGTGTCACACCCTATAATTGTTGGCTTGTATCGCGGGTTACAGACACAAATGTTGCATGCACAAACGTTATACAACGTGTGCCTTTTGATATCCCATAACTCTAGGGTATTAAAGAGACCATGACAAAGAACCATCTGGCATAAATATATATATTTTTTTTCATTTTTCATACAAAACATTTCGACAGTCATTATTATTTATATAAAACACCCTTACGTGAAATAAAAAAAGTACATTTAATTAAAAAAAATATATATATATAAACGTCGCATTTCCTTAGCTTTAAATATAAATGATTGGATTAAATGAAAATGATTTACTCGTACTTATCAATGAAACTATGTATTTTTGATCACCTGTTCTATGACTTTTTGTAGATATTATTTTTACTTATCGCATATAACTTTAGAGTTATGCGACATCAAAAAGAACACGTTGTATATCTTAAAATCATTCATTCATTCATTCATTGACAGACAACGCACAGCTTAAACTACTGGGTCTAGGAGTATGAAATTTTGCACAAGATTTCCTTATACACGGTGATTTGTATTCACAGATAACCTTTCAAGGCGTGAATATGAGCAACTTTGACTATGAGTCCAACTCCGAAATATTGAAAAAAATGTCAGCTGTTTCATACAAAAATGCAATGTTTACCCGATGAAAATGTATGAAACAGATGATTTTTTTGCTATTTCGTAGTTAGTCCCTTAGTGAAAGTTGTTTATAATCTATATATATAAAAATGAATCACTATTTCCCCTGGTCACGGCATCACGCTAAAACGGCTGAACGGATTTGGATGAAATTTGGCGTATGGGTAAACCATGACCCGGAGAAGGACATAGGATACTTTTTATCCTGATATTCCCAAAGGATCGAGACTAATGCGGGTGAAACCGCGGGGCGCAGCTAGTCATGAATACTTTCACCTCCTGAAAGTTCAACAGTGAATTAAAAATCACCGTGTATAACGAGAGTAAATTTCCGGTCAATTTTCTTAGTGCATAAGGAAATTGACCGGTAAGGGGGATAAATAGGGGATGAAAGTTTGTATGGAATGGAAGTTCGTTATTTTTGCCGATAGAAAATCCAATCCAGCACACGGCTTGCCTCTGATGAAATTATCCACAGGTTAAATAGACATTTGTTTAGTTTCGAAGTGTCAAAGTTGTCATTTATGTGTAAAAAAAAGATGGCCACTTTTAGCGCATGCCCAGTAGTGTTACGTCAATCAATAAGATACAGAAATCAGGTCTTAAATTATATTAGTTTGTTCGAAATATTTGCCGCTTTTTATTATAATATTGTTGTCATTTTAATTGTGAATACATTGTTGAAGTGTATGTGGCATCGAATCGGTCTCAAAAGGCATTTATTTTGTAAAAACTGTCTCAATAAAATTTTAATTTGCTACCATTTTGTTGTTTTATTTGAATATGTAACATACTATAGTTTAACCGGGACCGCTGTTCCGTTCGGGGGCAGCATTGGCGAATGAGCGGCGGGCGGGATGCCGCGCGCCCTGAGTGTTGACGAATGAGCGGCCAGCACTGTCCCCCGTCTCGCCGTGCACATAGCTAAGGCGCGGAACAGCGGTCAAACTATAGCATTTGCCCGCGACTTCTTCCGCGTCACATTTCTTGTTTTAACATATAATATATACTACGGCACTTGGCAATATGTAGCTTTCTATTTAGTGAAAAAAAAATTGACATCAGATTAGGAGTTCCGAAGATTACCCTTTGCGTATAAACTCACAAATGTTACCTCTTTGTAATATTAGTATAAATACACAGATACAGTGTGTAAAAGGACTCGATCACCATGCTAAACCCAGCCCGTCCCATCCTTGATGTCCTCCCTCCGGATGACGCCCTAAGCCGAGGTTCGTACCCCACAGAGGGTGCCCTTAGCGAGCGTTCACCTAGTTTTAATTAGCGTAGTTGAATAACCCCTGGCTGGAGGTTTTAAGTGTGATAGCTTAAGGCACTCACAGGAAAGCCCGTTTAAGTAGTCATGCTCTCAGAGGTCAGCTACGAGATGCCCTCCCTATAAATAAAAAAAAAAAATCATCATGCTAAATGAATTCACGCCTTTTCCTCTTGTTGCCCCGCGTGCTTTTTAAAAACGATCGTCACGCCATTACGCGATCGACGCGTTCAGATGTAACTTTTTGTTTGATGAACCTGAACAGCGTGGTCGCGCCGACAGAGGGCGCGTTTCGGATTTCCGACAAAACAGTGACCTATGCACGCGACCTCAAAAACTCATTCAAATCAAAATCTGCTGCTGAAAATCTGTAATGTTTTTTTAATATCCTCGGTGGTCTTGTGGTTAGACCACCTGTCTCGGGCACAGAGAGAATGGCTGAATTTTCTGCTCGGTTTGGTTGGTGGTAGGGCTTGTTCTAAGTTCGCCTGGCTAGCTACCACCATCTTATCTAAGTCTGTCGCCATAACAACAACGTTAATAAATTGCATTGTTGTGTTTGGCACTTAGAGAGATAACCAGTTCCTGGATGGTTGAGGATTCCGGGAGAAGTTCGTTTCCACCTTCGGCCTGATCATCACTTACCATCAGGTGAGATGCAGGCCAAGAGATTCCCCATTGAGGATTAAAAAAACAAGTCCGTTTCTGCAAAGACATTTTTTCAACCTGTTCCTACTATCCCAGTACTGAGCAAAAGTCTCCCCCATAGCTTTTTACACTTCCCTATGTGTTGCCATTTCTGGCTAATCAGCGTCATGAAAGCCTCAAAGTCTTTACGTCAGCATTTCGGTAATGTGACGACGCCCATCTTCTGGCTCCCACTGCGCGACGAACCTGGTCCATATGTTCTGTAGCATTCGATCATATAAAAATTATATTAAACAATAATAATACAGGTACAGTAAATACAACAAAAAAAAAACTCATTTATTCAAACTAGGCTGACAATTAGCACTTTTAGAACGTCAAAATAAGACAGTCCCCTTAAACGCCCGCCCTTCACCACTACCGCTTTAGCTGGAAAGAAGTGGCGCAACAAACTCTCCAACAGCACAGCTCTCAGTTCAGTTAGAAAAACTTGACTCACAAATTCCATGCTTTTGACAAATATACGGCGTAACCAAAATATTAAGCAAAGAGCGCAGACATGTACCTAATACTCTTTGAAAGAAGCCTCTCTACCTCGTTTAGTAACTCTATGGTAATTTTGAAAAAAAAAAAAGCCGTTTAGACGCCGTCAATCCAAAAAACTGTTACGTATGGTACGTACTTTGTCTAAATCTGCCATGTGAAAAGCCAACGTGTCTTTAACCAAATTTTTTGTCGTTTTCATATATTACACAACAAAAAAAAAAAAATGATTCCGCTTGAACAAAATGAGAGCAGAATAAATTCTTTCGACAAACACAAATCGTGGTACAAAATGGACATCGACGGGGAATACATTACCAGAGCTAGTAAAACTGATGTTACGACGAATGGAGCTGAGAAGAAATATTCGAATCGAGCTTTATATGATAACAAAAAGTTATCCAAGCAAAATACCTTATGGAAGTCGAGCAAATTACATCTCAGTGTCACTCAAGTTGATAAAATAACAAAGCCGGAATCGTTGAGGAAAACCCACGATTTTATATTTAAAACAAGCCTAAACGTATGTTTTTCTATTATAATGGCGCTGGCTGCGTACTGTGGGTTCTCATATATGGCGCCAACGCGAGTAATCTTGACCAATCTACGATCAATTGAGGCATTGTTTTAGTGAAAACTGTGCTGTTTATAGGAAAAATCCAATGATATTTTAAGTGACTATAGCTTTGCCCGCGTGGGGGTCAGAATTTATCCGGGAACATAGGTAAAAAAGTAACGAATTTCATCAAAATCTGTTCAGCCGTTAAGGCGATAACAGACGCAGTTAATTTGGCATAAATAATATTTGTATAAAGTATGGATTAAGTATGTAGTAAGTAGAATTTGAGTAAACCAAAACTTCATTGCATCGTGTTCTGCGTGTTGTCATTTACCTATAAAAGAGTGCACACGGCTACCTACTTATAAAGCTTTACATTCCCAGTAAAGCTGACCTTGCGTTATTGTAAAGGATTTCCGTACAATGAGATCACCTTATACTGGAAATGTATAGCTTGATATACTGTACCCATGTGTACAAATAATTTCCTCGTGATCAAGAAACTATAATTAGGTATCTAAAAGAGACTTACAAAATAGTTAATTGATTCAGGCGTAACCTTGCGGAAATCCATTATAAAATGATGATGTGGATATATTAAGTAACCTGTTCCCCTTAGCTATTTCTAAAGAGTCTTAAAAAGACCCTGGAAGAAATCGACACGTGTTTCACCTCTCAACGAGGCATCCTCAGGATGACGATTGACTTGTCGCGAACTCGAACACGGTGTGTTGCCACACCAAGCACCGAGCTTTATCACTCGTCCAACCCACTTATATACTGCTCGCCCCACCTCGGCTCGGACCGTTATCAGCGCGATAAGGGGCGAACAATCGCAGTAAAGGTGACCTTGGCATACTCGTATTTAATTCGTTCAACAGTGTACCGTTTCCTGTATTATTTTTCACTATTTCTAAGCTCTCTAGTATGCAGCGTTCCGGAACAGTACTCCTGAAAAATCTCATTTTGCTCAACACTTATAAGATACAGGTCATTCGTTAAATAATAATAACACTTTGCGAAATTTTACACACATGTGATAAAGGTTTCAGAATGTCAATACTCAACCGCCGTGTTTGAGTTCCCGACAAGTCAATCGTCAACCTGAGGATGCCTCGCTGAGAGGTGAAACACGTATCGATTTCTTCCAGGGTCTCTTTAAGACTCTTTAGAAATAGCTAAGCGGAACAGGTTACTAAATATCATCATTTTATAAGAGACTTACAAAATCAATATAATTTACTAGCTTCCGCCTTCCGGCTTCGCCTGTGATGCACCAGGTTTCGTGTACCTACGCTGGCCCAGTATCCCAGTTTATATTCCGAAGTATTGTATTATCGTATCCAGCGTTGCTGGATGGTCTATCGTAGTACACACGGCTACACATCAAGCTATACATTTCCAGTGCGAGGTCAGAGTAAACTGGAAAAATCTAGTTTGATGTATAGCCTTGTGTACCTTCATGATACTACAGTATCAATATTGACGGTATGGAAACTAGGCCCATTTGTTGAAATAATAACCTAACCTAACCTACATTCTTAAAATGATCGCGCCGACCGCTCGTCTCGATACGGCACTCACAACTGACAGCACCGCGACAATCGCTTGGGGTGAGTCAATGAGCGCGTCTGTGTGAGTGAGCCGATTCGAACGTTTACTACCTAGTTTCTGTACTGTCCATGTTTATACTGTGGTGATACTGGTAAAATTGTGATGTGTCTCTACTGCCTCGTTCTAGTGGTCATAAAAGCTACTGCTGCACATGAGGTCCTGGGTCAGGTAAAGTGTTATCGGATATTTCCATCTGAAATTTCTCAGTAGCAGCCCGGAGTCTCGATGCCCGGATGACGGCAATAGGCTCGCCCCTTATAACATGGGATTTAAATATAACTGGAAAAATGTGAGTGCACCTCTGCCCAACCCTTCGGGGAATCAAGACGTGATGTTATTTTATCCAGCGTTTGATGGTCTATCATAGTATCAGTACCTACGTGATATTTTCACAATTAATTGTGGTATAACTCTACTTATAAAACTGTGCGCTTGGAGCTGTCACAGTCGTAGGTTGTTTTAGCCTGGCCACGCTGTCTGCGTAATTATGTAAAAAAACAGTGGAATTTGAAAATCTATAGACGGCAACACCTTCCTGTCCTACGAAAAAAGAATTTGGTACTTTTTTTGTTTCTGATAGGTTATTTTGTTTATATTCTGATGTATTCCTGGTAAAGAATAGTCACTTTAGCACGATGCAGAGTGGATTTGATACAGTTTTGTCATCGTATGGAGGTAGAGCATAGGTACGACATAGTCTCTCACACATAATCTGTTATGCAAAAATCAAAAAGCAAAATATCAAAATCATTAGATCTACTTACAAAACCGAAACTGACTTATCTGACTGATGTAAAAGTATTCCATGAATAAAACATTTTGGGGTTTCCCATTTATTCCATTGCAGACTTAGCGTGGCCAGGACACTCTAGTATTGAATTCACCCGCCCGGTTACCTCTCCATGTTTTTTTTTTTCTCTAGGGCATCTCATAGCTGACCTCTGAGGTCATGACTATTTAACCGGTCAATCCTGAGGTTGCCTTAAGCTGCTAAACTCAAAACCTCAGTCAGGGGCATACAAGGCATACTAAGGGCACCCCCTGTGGGGTACAAGCCTCGGCTTAGGGCGTCACCGGAGGGAGGACATCAAAGATGGGACGGGCTGGATCAAAGTTTTGATCATGGTTATTAATCGGGGAATTTAAAGCTACGTGCCCAGCTGCAACAACTGCTTGCACCTCGTTTTCGAGCTTGGGTCGGGGAGGAGTACCATTTACTCGGGGTCGCCGACGCGATCGCAAAGGACCTCGGCGGCGAGGTCGGAAGGACGGGATGCGTCTGTGTCTGTATACTGTACTTGGGGCCCTATTGCTCTCCTGGAGGAGAGTTATGGGGTCATCTGGGTCTGTGAGAAACCTCCCCAGTGCCCCGACGCACGGTGGATCGAAAATCGGCTGTAGAATGTCTTAAATGTTATTTTTTTTGCTGGAAATGACTTCTGCCGATCATTACTGTTCTATAAAATGTCATATGAAGTAATTGTGTGCACAAATGGAAGAGTTATAATTTTTATAAGAAAAAAATGTATGGAGCTGACATGAAAAATGAGGATATCTCTGGAATCGCAAGGTTCGCCGTTATATCCTTGCACACTGTTATAGTACTATTTATTTGTGAATTTTTGACATAGTTAATATCGCGGCATCATGTGCGATTGTTTTTTTAAAAATCGTCAAAATAAAAAAATAAAAAATGTTTATGATATGTACATTTTAATGCTTAAATATGGCTATACCAAGTGTAACTTACAATATTTTTTATGCTTAGACCAAAACATTCTAAGAAATCACAAAGTCGTATTACCTACTTATTTGAAATGACATGGTAATTATGAATTACGTAATACGTAATCTTGTCTAATGCCTCAAGTCCACATTAGCTAATGATTAATAAAACTTAATACCTATATACCTGTTAAAAGGATACGTACCAAAATAATTTGGGGTACTCGCTAATTTAGCAATTAGTGCAGGATTAACTTAATGAAAGTAATTAGATAAATGTGATACCATCATTAGTCAATAACAATAAATAGTCAAACATTGGATTCACAACTTCAGTTCATTTAGAGCATTTCTAATACTAACGTCTATCCTACCGTGTCTTTTTACTCAGTGATCGTGAATAATGGAAAGCATTATTACAAATTTGGGTTTGTTTGTTATTCTGAGCAATCAGGATGCTTCGTCTTTCGATCACGAAATATTGTTCAACACACTTGTTATTCGACTGGGCTCTAGCCTTTCAGATGAAGACAGTGTTACCGTGAAAGAATTTTGTCGAAGATTTACACGGGCAGTTCAAAAGAGATGATTACGATCCCACAGGAAAAGTGAAGTTTTTAGACGTGATTACAGTAATTGGCTTGAGGCAAATATTGACTGGCCAGACTGCGTGCAAGCCAATTTGCTCATTCAAGAATCAACAAGTGAAAATATTTCTACTGAACCTGTACCTGAACCTGTACCATCAACTTCAACAATGAAATCAACTTCAACGATGACAAAAAGATCTCAAAAGCCGTTTGAAGATCTAAGTAACAAGCAGAAGAAGAGACGATCTGATGAATATATAGGCGATGACCCTAATGAAGTAGCTTATTCAGCTACAGCACTTTTGAAAGGAGATGGTCGTGAGGATATTGCATCTGTTATTGAACATATGCTCCAAAATCCAGAAGCAGCAGCAAAAATCAAGGAAATGTTGAACAAACCAGCTCCTTCAACAATATTTTCACCAGAAAAAGCACTGGGTTTGCTACTTTCATTAAAACTATCGAAATGGCAATATATGACATTAAGGGAAACGACTATTCGAGAAGGTTCAAAGGAGATATATCCGTCTTACTATAAAGTGCAAAAAGCTAAGCTACAGTGCTACCCTCCGAAGACATTTGTGACTGTAACGGATTCATCTGCTAAGATTGCACTATAAGCGTTACTAGATTTAACAGTGAACAGAATTTTTGAAACTATTCGTAGTCCTGATGCGATACAAGATAAACAATTGATATTAATATCAAAGTGGGGATTTGAAGGTGCATCTAACCAAATAAGATATAAGCAAAACATAGAGAATGGTCAAGATGATTCCAGCATATTTATGACCTCTTTGGTTCCATTAAAGTTGACAGCTGACGGTGATACCGTATGGGTGAATCCAAAACCCTGCTCACCTATGTATTATTGCCGTCCAGTCCAGTTTAGTTTTGTGAAAGAAACCAAAGACGTTGTCATAAATGAAAAAACTGCAATGGATAACGAAATTGAAGCTCTCGTTCCCTCAAAATGTCAAGGACATGAAATTAGTCACAAATTAATGATGATGATGATTGACGGCAAAATTTGTACACATCTGTCTGAAGCTAAGTCAAATGCGGTCTGCTACCTGTGTTTGGCTAAGCCTACAGAAATGAATAAGTTAGATGTCATTGCGTCAAAAACCATTTCTTCTGGTGTGTATGAGTTCGGATTATCATCACTTCATGCCCGCATTAATGTGATGGAATGTCTTCTACACATAGCGTATCGTCTCGACTTCAAAAAGTGGTCTGCAAGAGGAGAAGGTCATCAAGAGTTATTGCATTCACAAAAAAAACTCATTCAAGATCGATTCAAAGATGATCTCAACCTTTTGATTGACATCGTTAAGCAAGGATCAGGCACAACTAACGACGGGAACACAGCAAGGCGGTTTTTTGAATTTCCTGATAAAACTGCAGCGATCACTGGATTAGATGAAGACCTAATACGCAGATTTGCTGTGATTCTGCAAGCTATCACATCTGGAGAGATTGTAGACGTGCCGAAATTTCAAGAATACGCTAGAACAACCGCTGAAAAATACGTGGAACTGTATGATTGGTACTACATGTCATCAACCGTCCACAAATTGTTGATTCACGGAGGGGACATAATTACGAAAATGCTATTGTATCAATTGGAAGTATTTCGGAAGAAGCTTCAGAGGCCCGTAACAAAGACTTTAGGAGGTTCAGAGAACACCATTCGAGGAAAAAGAGTAGACAAGCATCAAACGAGAATATCCTCAATATGCTTATCGTCTCTTCTGATCCTCTAATTTCTTCCACAAGACCAAAATTAGATGCCCACAAGAGGCAGCCATACTTTAAGGAAACAGTAGAACTACTGAAACTTCAGGATCAGGAAGCTCCGACAGAGTTCTTAGAAGTTATATCTATTGTAGAGCCTGACTCTGAAGTGGATTCTGATGGTGACGAAGTATAAAATAAGTTAACTTTTATTGTTTATGTTAGGTTAGGTTAAGTTAATATTTTTTTTTTAATAATTTGCTTTTATTTTTAATCATACAATAGTTTACCATTTATTGTTATTGACTAATGATCAAGTTTATCTAATTACCCTCATTATGGTACGTATCCTTTTAACAGGTATATAGGTATTAAGTTTTATTAATCATTAGCTAATGTGGACTTGAGGCATTAGACAAGATTACATTATTATGTAATTCATAATTACCATGTCATTTCAAATAAGTAGGTAATACGACTTTGTGATTTCTTAGAATGTTTTGGTCTAAGCATAAAAAATATTGTAAGTTACACTTGGTATAGCCATATTTAAGCATTAAAATGTACATATCATAAACATTTTTTATTTTCTAATTTTGACGATTAAAAAAAAAAAAATCGCAAGTGATGCCGCGATATTAACTATGTCAAAAATTCACAAATAAATAGTACTATAACAGTGTGCAAGGATATAACGGCGAACCTTGCGATTCCAGAGATATCCTCATTTTTCATGTCAGCTCCATACATTTTTTTCTTATAAAAATAACAAAATAATAAAATTATAACTCTTCCATTTGTGCACACAATTACTTCATATGACATTTTATAGAACAGTAATGATCGGCAGAAGTCATTTCCAGCAAAAAAAATAACATTTAAGACATCGAGATCCTATGTCTTCTACAGCCGATTTTCGATCCACCGTGCGACGCCTCATAACACGGAGTACACAACTCTTGTCGTCTCCACAGTTCCGTCTGTGGTTCTGTTATATTATTCGATAAGTTATTATATAAATTACATACGTTTTAATATTTTGACTTTGACAGGCGCACAGTTATAAAAATCGGGTTCTAGCTTTCACAAAGCCACTAATGAAGAGTTGAAGTTTGAAGTTAAACTATATAACTATATTATATATTATTTACTTCAGTGTTCTTGTAATATCATTGGAAAAAAAAAGACTGTACTTAATTTTCCTTTTAATACCTATTGGAAAAGTTTCGAAAGCAATTTAATTAGTTGTCAATAGATACTGCTAAGCATTTCAGAATTAATTCATTCATTTTAGTGGTCGCAAGCGTTACTGCTAAACATGAGGTCCTGGGTTCGATTCCCGGGTCGAGCAGTGTTAATTGGTTTTTCCATCAGGAATTTCTCTGTGGTCGGAGCCTGGATTTTTGCTCGGCTGATGGCAATAGGCTCGCCCTCTGTTTCATAGCGGGGAAATGTGGGTGTAAAAAACACGCTATGAAGGATGAGACTTGACCGCGCCTCCCGCGGTCTTTCCGCCGCCCCGGGTCTGACCTCATACTCACAGAACAGATCTCATACCGCTAAAGAGACTTTAAAGGGCTTGTCACACTGAAGTCGTTCTGCGTTCTGCGATCCGGTCAACTCGAAGCTGCTCGCATCCTATGTGAACATAATTTGCATTGTCAGGGACATCGACGCGAAAACTTTTACCATGGATTCAATACATGATTCTGAAAAGCGGTCAAAATGTATGGAACAGTAGATTTTTTTTTTTAAATAACCGCCCGGGTTTCAGAATCATGTACTGAATCCATGGTAGCAGTTTTCGCCTCGATACACGGTGGCAGGGACCACCGTGTATTTTTAACCGACTTCAAAAAAAGGAGTAGGTCGTCAGTTCGTCGGAATATTATTTTTTAATTTTTTTATTTATGTTCACCGATTACTCGAAGACGGCTGAACCGACTTGAAAATTCTTTTTTTTGTTTGAATACTTGCAACTTGGTCCCATTGTCATTTAGTCAGGATCTGATGATGGGATCTTAGAGAAATCGAGGGAACTCTTCAAATATTATAGGCACACCTATGGCGATTTGGGTATTTTTTTTAAGTAACTCGTGCATCTGCTCTCAAAAAGTACCATTTGGTGAAGTGGAACTGATAAATTACAAACCAATACACTAAAAAGTTAAAAACAAAAAAATACCAAATATACAACCGACTTTCAAACTACAAATTGAAAAATAACTTTAATTTCGGAAGTCGGTGGCAAAAAATTTAAATACTGATTGATCCAGAGACACAGACTTTCGAAATTAAAGTTATTTTTCTCTTTTTAGTTTGGAAGTCAGTTGTATTTTTGGTAAAAAAAAAAAATGTAATAACGATCTGACTATGCGAGCACAAGCAAAGAACGTAGGGGACGCACCGGGCAAGGCGTCGGGGTGGAAAAAAACGTGCATCTGGATTGAGGGCCCATTTTTTTATTCTTGCTAATCAAGTTGAGACTTTTAGGGAGATTAGTTAAAAATAGTAAAAACTTAAAGCAAGGTCCATAAATTTCTTAAACGTGAATTAAAACTTTTATGAACAAATAACTTGGGCTCGCAATCCAGACGCTTGCATAAAGTAGCATAGCATAAACCTCAGAAAATATTTTCTTAAATCTTTTAAGAAATTTCCAACTCGGTAGAATGTGACGTTACAGATTTATGGCGGTTTAACTGGGTCCCTCAGCCTGTACTAAGGAATCTTCAAAACATGAGTTTATGTAACTCTAGAAATACATAAATATGTCTTTAAGTTGAACATCTCTGTGAATTATTTAAAAAGAAATAATGTCTCAAAATGTTGAAAAGTAAACGAAAGTCGAATTTTCGTAAAACTTTTGAAGTGAGAGCCCAATATTTTTGGACAAATTAGACCCAGTATTTTTACTATATTTTTATTAAAATTTGATTTATCATCCGTTATTCTAGATGCCATACTTTTAATAGAAAATTGTATAGGAGCCAATTTGGTAGGGTGACCATAATGGAGGTCTGCCCGGCTTGGGCGGAGCATCGCCGTGTCCTCGTGGAGGCGATCGGCGGCGGTGATCTCTCGCGTCCGGCCCTGGTTCAGGCCATGGTACGGAGCGAGAGGAAACGGGAGGCCGTCACCTCCTTCTACCAATGCCCGCGAAGGAGGAGGCGGAACGCGTGAGGTAGAGGCAAATTTCGCGCCCACACGCCCCTAACCACCGCAGGAGGAGACGCCCTCGGCGTAACTTAAACTCACATAAAGTTGTTCTTCTCTACTATTACAAAATCATATCATGGGCGAGCCTATTGCCATCAACCGGGCACAAATACAGAAAAAAAAACATACTGAATATTCAGACTGCCTCATTATGAAATCTCATTATGAAAAATATTTTAATAATTATTACGACAAACGTTGGCAAGTTTTCTTTCATTTTTACTAGCTAACTCCAATTGTCATCCATTTTTCAAGCACTTCCTGGCATCCGATTGAGCTGAAACTTACCTATATAACTACGGAGACATTTTAAAATATGATATTATGGAGCTGGTGTGATGATAGAGCCAGAATATGGCCATAGGAACTCCTCAACTAAATAAGATAGCGTCAGTGAGTTTGAACTCATTGGTTTTGTCTTAACAAGAACTTAGCTTAAGTTGGTCTCCAGGATCTGATGATGGAGCAAGAAAGTGGCCATGGGGAACTCCTTAATCAAACAAGTTAGCACAATTGTGTTTGGACTCATTGGTTATGTGTTGATAAGTGCAAATACACTAGGTGGTGTCCAGATTCTGATGATGGAGCCGGAAGTTGGCCATAAGAACTCCTCAATCAAACTCATAGTTTATGTATTGACAAGTGCATTGACACAAGGTGGTGTTCTAGGTCTGATGATGGAGCGCGAGTGTTGCATTTGTGAAGGTGATAGAACAGATATATAAACAAACTAGCTTTTGCCCACGGCTTCACCCGTGTAAAGGTCGGAAAGTATCCCACAGGAACGTACCTACTACCGGGATTCAGAGTATCATATGTCCTACCCCGGGTCATGGCCATTCGTATGCATCTAAATCTGAGGTAACAGGCCGACAATAAATCTTATTTAAGGTTTCGTACCCAAAATGAAAAATTGAAACCATTAAAGGACGACTTCGTTGCAGACAACAGTCATCCCTCCACGTGTTCCCAAGAAAGAAAGTCTCGACAGATCAACCGCCACCAGACCTTGTTTTTCAAGAACACGTGGTGGCATGAAATTGAAATTGCGATTTTTAAATGCGTAATAAAAAAGTCGCAAACGATTTCTTTTCTCAGTGTGCGGAATCTAGTTAATGGTAGGTATTATTCACAGATTGGCGATTATTATCCTCAACGATTAAAATTCATAGTGCGCGCTTAAAACCTTAGATCAACGGTTCCTTGGATCTGTAAAGAAAATCAAACTTACAAGTCGCATTAAAAAATCCGCTTCAATCTGGGATTAAAATTTCATAGGCCGTGCCTTAAAGCAAAATTTAGTCTGTATTTCATTCAAAACGGTACTCTCCACTCTATTAAAAGTTCTTTTTCAATTGAAGTTAAGTTTGTCCTTCACTCCGGATTCAGAAATTCGGGCAGCCGAGCAAGGACAGCACTGAACCCCCAGTGCGCAAGTCTTACTCACACTTGTCCGGTTTAAAAAAAAACAGATTGTATGATTATAAATACCTTATAATACTAATTTTACTAATATTATTACCATTAATTTGTAATATCTACTCTAGTGCCGCCATTGAACGCGTAATACCTATGTAGAGTCTGTGTATGGGGTGTGTAGTCTTTTGTGTTATTTTTGGATGTTTAGGGAACCTTTCAGAGTAAACACAGCTCTAAAGATTTAACCGATTCATTGCCACCTTCATTTTCGTGAACATTTCAGCTAGGCCCCATTCATTGGTCGGTGGCTCACCATTTGAGTCAGCGGCCTCCCTGAAGGATAACTCAACTGATGAGTCATTGGCTCCTTGTAATGATTTAATGCTTTTTGCCATCATTCAGTCTGACAACCAGAAACGTGTTACTGTGTTCTCCTATTCGAATTTGTGGATATTAAAAGTGAATATGGCGTTTCAAGGTAGTATTTTTTTATTTTAATGAAATATTGCAGAGGTAGTAAACATTTTAGTAACCTTACCTACATGTATTCAATCATTATTTATTATTGTAATATTATTTGTAGATAATCAGGACTACGACGATTTTACTGAATGTAGCCAGGCAATGTTTACTGATTTCCATGATCAACAAAATGAAGATAAGGAAAATCAAGGTTTTCCAAGCTGTAGTCAATCGATTTTACAAAAAAGTATACCAAAGAAGCGTCCATTCACTGAATCTCGTAATAGTTGCAATGTAGTTTCTAACAACAGTTCAGATACTAGCATTGAAGAAATTTTGGACTCTGATGAAGACGAAGATATTAAAAGAAAAAAAATAGTTTTCATATGAATGAAAATAAAATGAATAATGAGGTCTCTATAGAAAAAAAAACAGAACATGTTTGCTGTGCAGCAAAAAAATATTTTAATGCATTATTCTCTAAGGATTGTCTAAGAAGACTATTCTCTAAGAAGGACACATAACATTTCGGCCCATAACGTGTCGGCACACGTTTGACTCAACTATTGAGTCATTGGCCATGAATCGGCCACCTCGGCTATCGGCTAACAAAAGGTTTATGACACCTGATTATTAAAAATATTCTGTAAAATGAAGGGCCAGGTCTGATATTCACGGAAATGTTTAATGAGATCTGAAAAATGGTAGTTTAAGTGATATTTTTTTTTTAATATCCGTTTTTATACAATTTTGGTTTGACTCACCAATTGAGCCATCGGCCTTCCTAAAGGTTTTTTAATGACTCAACTGTTGAGTCATTGGCCATGAATCGGTTAATTAAGTTTATTAACTTACAAACAATAAAGGGTTTAAAACAATGCGCGGCGAGAGTGAGTTTATATCTCTGCCTGCTCGATAGCGCGGACTGCCTAGGGCGAGCGAGGGGCGCATCAAGAGCACGGCTAGGAGGCGGCGCGTTTAGCTGCTAGCTTTGCGTTCGGCAAACTTCGTTCTTCCTCGGAGATGTTATGTTGGCAGGGCGGCCGAACTGTAGGTATAGACTACACCTACATGTTAGAAAGATTAGTTTATGACTTTTAATTGTAATAACTTTTGATAGTGGGCCGATTTTAATGAAATAAAAACTGATGATGCTGGTCCTGCTCCATAGCCACTTGGGCTCACTAGTTAAATTTTTAATATTTGTAAGAGTTGCATCCCCTTTTTTTAATTTTTTTATTGACATTACAAACTTAATGTTTATTTTTTATTTTACCAAGTAAATTGTTGAATACTCCAATTGATAATAATGATTTCTAATCTTTCTTTTTGGTAGTAAAATTCTATAAATCTCTTAAATACACAATAACATAATCATCATAATCCCTTAACCTTGTATAATTTAGAAACATTTTTTATAATTTTACATTTTTTTTTTCTATAATTTTACATTTTTTATATTTTTTTTTTACCATGGAACCGTTTATTATAATATTAAGATGTATGTTGACTTGAAAGAGCATGGCAGTTGAGATAATGTCATGCTCACTTAAATGTCTCGCTGATGGTGGCGAGTATGTTGGATCGTTCGGTTCCATACAAAATGGTTGAGCTGGATGGTGCTGATCGTGATTGTAATCTCTAATCTGCCAGGGCTTATTTTTTTATCTATTTTCAATTACTTTTAATTGTTTTCTGTACATTGTTCTCACATAAAGAAGCAACAAGAATAATATACCCAGGATTTTGTAATATCTATATTTAAAAGAGTGTCCTTGGAGTTTCTTGCCCGTTCTTCTCCATAGAGATCTACGTTTTGGAATGGGCAATTAGCTTCAACTTTCTGACTAACTGACCGACTCTTTGACAATTCACAAGTGTTATAAATGGTTTAATTGAAATAAATGCTTTGAGTTTGACTTTCTGACTGACAAAACTTAATGTGAATTCTTCTATTATGTATTTAAGAAGAATATTATGGTGACCCTACCAAATTTGCTCCTATACAAAAAGGGCTGTCAGTTCAAACATTTTACGAAAATTCGATTGCTTTTCAACCAATGACTTGAGACATTATTTATTTTTAACTAATTCACATAAATGTTCAACTGTAAGATATAAAAGGCATATTTATGTATTTCTACAGTTGAACTCATGTTTTGAAGTTCCTTAGTACAGAGGGACCCATTTAAACCGCCATAAATCTGTAACGTCATATTCTAACGAGTTGCAAATTTCTTATAATATTTTAAGAAAATCTTTTCTGAGATTAATGGTATGCCACTTTATGCAAGCGTCTGGATTGAGAGCCCAAGTCATTTGTTCATAAAAGTTTTAATTCACTTTAAAAATATATGAATCTTTAAGTTTTTACTATTTTTAACTAATTTTCCTAAAAGTCTCAACTTGCTTAGCAAGTAAAAAACATAGCCCATGTTTTTTTCTTGCTAATCAGAGACTCAGTCCAGATGCACAAAAAAAAAAGTTCTTTCTCAGTAATCATTCTCCTCAATTGAAACTACAACAGAACTGTCTACCCCTACATGTTATCAAATATAAAATGGTCGCTGTTGGCCCTACCCGTCAGATCGCTGACCGGTTGTTGTGCCCAGATCGCTGACGGGTTGTCGTGCCCAGATCGCTGACCGGTTGCCGTGCCTGGATCGCTGACCGGTTGCCCTGACCATGATTAAGTTCACATAGGGTGCGGGCAGCGTTCGAGTTGACCGGACCGCAGGACACAGAACGCCTCCAGTGTGAAAAATCCTTAAATCGTGTACTGCGCCAGTTCAACCACGTGGTGTGTGTCACCTATTGGTACACGTTTGCCTAATCCTTCGGGGAACCATGCGTGATGAATAATTATGTTAAAGAAAACAAAATTTAGTAAAATATAAATTTTTATTTTAATGTTAACAATTTTGTTTACATGATTGTTTACATGAATAATGATGGAGAAAAACTTAGAAAGAAATAATTATAACAACTCTTTTTTTTATAAAATAAATAGCTCTGTATCTGGAATCCATTTATTTTTAACTTAAACTAGATGAGTGGCAACACAAAATTGACATAACCTTAAAAGATACTCCATCATTTTGTGAAAAAAAAAATATACAGATAATTAAATGTATCCCCCACGAAATTCATATAAAATTGTCGGGAAAAGTCGTTAACAATATAAACAAAATAGAAAGCTCTATTAAATAACCCGCTTCTAAAGACTAATTTGAGAAAACTCGCGGGAAAAGTAAGTAGTAGTTTTAATGAAAAAAAAAGGACTATGTGAGTATCGTAGCAATTGGCGTTCTGTAGTTCTGCCTACCCCCATGGGAATAAGACGGGAGTTTTTGTATGTGTGTATGATAGAGTAATTCGGTCGACTATACATGCCGAGAGGTACGAAGGAAATTAAAGAAAAAAAAATATGACAAAAAAGAATTTTATGTCAATTTTGCGCAAATAACTTCAATAAAGATAGAAAGTTTTTTTTTAGTTAAGATTAATCATAAATTGACTTTTCAGTTACAATTTTGGTAATCAATTAATTTGATGCCAAGTCTTAAGAATCATATGGGCTGTAGTTAGTATATCTATTTATTAACTATGGAAACACTGTCTCATCAACA
Source organism: Omphaloscelis lunosa (assembly GCA_916610215.1). Taxonomy (NCBI): domain Eukaryota; kingdom Metazoa; phylum Arthropoda; class Insecta; order Lepidoptera; family Noctuidae; genus Omphaloscelis; species Omphaloscelis lunosa. The sequence continues at coordinate 9,481,757 of OU744270.1, forward strand.
CAAGTTCAGACCGTTCACTATAACTTGTCCCATGCCGTCATGTTGGCACTATTGCTTGTCAAGCTTAGTTTCCAAACTAATAGAGTTTAAAATGGCGACTGACAGAACAGTGCTACCAGTGAGACAAGTTATAATGAACGCACTATAATGAGGTAGCTGCTGTCACTAATGTCATCTGTCAGTCAACACAAATGGCGGGAAAATTTACAAAAGTAAAGCGGACCCGAAGATGTTCGGTGTGGTAGTAAAGACAGAATACATAGGATTCTACATGGGCGTTTTCTGAAAGCCAATTAAAGTTAATCTGCCGTTATATCTGATGTGAAGTGATTTGACTGGCTGTTATTATTTCAGTTAGCCAATCACAGCAGGTAACATGAGTTTGACAGTTTCTTAGTAAATAATGTGTTTATTGGTCTTTCAGAACCCGGTTGAAAGTGTTTTATGAAAGATATAAATATGTCTGGATAGTCAGTCGACGGTGCGAAATTGTCGAAAAAAATAGGTTCCAACTGTTGGCACCAAAATGCACGCACACTAGAAAATTTCAATGACGGCACAATGACGTGGCGCGAGTGTAAGACGTAGCTGTCATGGACACCAGCATAACAAAGTTGGCCCGTTTGTTTCAGTTCTTTTGCAACGCGACACTAAACATATAAATAAATGAGTGTTTTAAAAGTAAAAAGTGTAAAATTGTATCGAAGTTTTGAAGAAACATTTTGTGAGAACTAATATTATCAATTTATTAATCATCTTAATATTAATTAAAGTTGGCAAAAAAGGTAAGTACCCTTGTAGCATTTTAAGAAGTTCTGCGTATTTTAAGTAAGAGTCTATAACACCTCCAATTGCTTTGCATGGTCCTCCGTTATATCGAAAATATTGCAACATTAATTTTGAAATACATACATGGGAAAGTTGAGAATTAATGTTAAGTAATATGTTTGACGAAACGTTTCCATTTAATTTGCTCGATAGAAAAAAAAAGTTATCTCCAAATTGAACCATAAACCGCTGGTATTCAAAAAATACTTCAAATTAGATCATGAAACTTTGCATAATAACTGAACTAACTATAAAACAGATACTATGTTTTTTAAAAAGTAAATTTACATTAATTTCGCCATAAAAAGCAATTAGCTAAACTATTGGCGCCTTGGAGCCTTCTCCCCGCCGCTCAGTCTCGCTCTCACTCAGTCCTCGAGCAGTATCGTGCGAGCGAGATAAGAAGTGAAGTTGAGCTGAGGTATTATGGACTCGTAGAAAAAGTTCTGTACCCAAACCACAGAAAAAAAAGAGTGTGTGATTATAACCATACGATAGAATTGAAAACTTATATGAGCCGAGAATACGCGATTCAGCGCCGAGTTTACTCGATTCAGCGTCACCGACCGACTGGAGCCGAGTATACCCGATTCAGCGACCCGAGCGTGACGGTTGTTTCGTTCACTGCAATTAGCGTTAAGTCCGCCGAAGGAAAAACAATTTTCGTGTCTGTATGACAGTTTAGTTCTTCAAAACTATACAATAGATTTTGATGCGGTATTCACCTTCATTTAGAGAATTTATTCCGGTAGCTAAAAGTGTATAATACATTAATATTTAAATGAACTCTAGGCGCTAAAAGGACATTATAGTGACCTCATTGGTGATGTTCTACAAAAAGGTCAGTTGCGTAGTACTTGCAACCAGCGTTCGTGAATGACCAGATGTTTGAACGCAAACGAAGGAAAAGGAGTATGGTTCTTAGCAGGTGGCGTTCTGTAGTTTCTGCCTACCCCATGGGAGTTTATGTGTTAACGTTTGACATATAGTTTAGAGTTTAAAGGAAGCTGTATGTAACGTTACGGAAACCGTTTGTGTGGTGAGGGTACAGTAGAAGGCATAAATCGTGAGCACAAACTGACACTGCGCAGTAGTTAAGGTGGAACCTTCGACCATGCCCGCGAAATTCAAATTTTCTTATGTTTTTTTCACTTTGTAGGTCAGTCTCAGATCTCATGTTAATAATTGATTGATTGGCGGTCATAAAAGATGGCCTCCCTCCATTTCTTCCACATCTCACGGTTACCTAAATAACATATCAAATTATTTGCTGCTAAGAATGTCAATTTCGTGAATTTATGACATTATACACCATCACTGAGAATTGTATTTACGATTTTAATTATTAACATTCTGTAAATATATATTTATTATTTTTACGACCGCAAATCAATCAATCATTAACATGAGATCTGAGACTGACCTAAAAAATACAAAAAACGTAAGAAAATTTGAATTTCGCGGGCAGGGTCGGCGCTTTCGCCTTAATTTCTCGGTCTGTTTGGCGGAATTAAGAAGCCGGGGGGGGGCGCCGAGCTGCACGCCATTGGTTCGTCAGTCAATGCTCGTCGCCTATTGGACCTCGGCTCATTCGGCTACTGTCATTTGCCGAAATTCGAGCGATGCTCACGACTCGTGTCCCGAACTAATTAATACAAGTTAATATTTGCCCACAATAAATTACTATTTTGCCATTCATACATATTAAATATAGTAAAAATAAATTAGACCTTTTATAATTTTAAAGCTAAATTGTTTTAAATAATCAAAATAACTTTTTTTATCACTTTTCCGCTAGTTTTCGCTTTTCGACAAAAAAAAAAAACCTAAAACCCGATTTTATATTGCATCAAGTGACAACGACCAAATTTTTTTTTTGTGAACTAACTACTTATGTAACTCTTTAATATAACTTTTAGATCAATTTTTAACTTTAAATGAAAGAACAATTAGTAAAATATAGAAAAATTTATTGTTTAACAAATTGATAACTTACGTCAATTTGCCATGAAATGGTTATATTTCACGCAACTGTCAAAGGGAACGACAGTTGTTATAATTTGAATAAATATTTAAGTTGGTATACCCGAATCGCTATAGCAAGGCAATAGCGGTCACTGACCCACCTACATTTCCTAGCATTTCAAAAACGGAAATAAAGGCCGTTGACGTCCTGAATCAATATCCATCCTGATCTTCAACATGTTCCAATAGCGAAAAACCATACATTGTTTATTGTTTGAGTTTCTACGGAGAGATATTAGGGAAAGGGCAATGACCGCTATTGCCACGCTAAAGCGATTCGCGTATAGTCAAACGGGTAAACTATTGATTTCTTTGATAGTACGTCTGGCGCACCTTGGACAGCGAGCCCCGCTGCCATCTTGCAAAATTGGATGTTCTTGGCCTGTATCTAACCTGATGGTAAGTAATGATCAGGCTAAAGGTGGAAGCAAGCATCACCCGGAATCCTCAACCACAGAGGAACTGGCTATCTTACCTCTAACTACCGAACCACAATAATGCTGTTAAAATTTTTGTTATGGCGACAGACTTAGATAAGATGGCGGTAGCTAGCCAGGCGGACTTAGAACAAGTCCTACTACCAACCAAACCGGGCAGAAAATAAGATCTCTGGGTTTAAGACAGGTGGTCTAACCACAGAGGCGGTTAAATGCGGATGACGTGATAATATTGTAACCACGGTATTACCTATTCTCATATACTTCATATGAGAGAAAAATTACACTTCGTTTGTTTTTACTGCCTCAACTGTTGAGCGCGAGGTCGCGAGTCCGAGCTCTTGGTCAAAAGTGGTATTGAGTTTTTCGTCGTCAGCTAAGTTTTGAATATGAATGTTGTTGATGTTGTTGTTGTTGATGTTGTTGTTGATGTTGTTGTTGTTGTGTTGTATGTTGTTGTTGTTGTTGTTGTTGTGTTATGTGTTGTTGTTGTTGTGTTTTGTTATAAGAGTAGGGGAAGACCAAAGAAACGATGGATGGACTGTGTGAAAGATGATATGGCTAGAAAGGGGGTCACTACCGATATGACGGCGTTTAGAGAAGTATGGGAGAAGAAGACCTGTCGGGAGGACAACAAATAAGTTAGGGATATGGGCGGGAGAATGGTGATCATTAGGAAACCCTTCTAATAGCTTGGAATTGAGAAATCAAGTCAAAAGGTGGAGCGATGACCTGGGAAAGGTCGCGCGAATCCGCTGGAGAGACAAGAGCGGTCGATGTAGAGACATTTGGGGGAGGCAATGTCCGGCTGTGGACGTTTTTCGACTGAAGTGATGATGAGAGTAGGATTACCCACAAGCTCTGAAGGCAAAGCCCGCATGGGATGCGGGACGAAATTCGCTCGCCCCGTTGGTGTCAATTTAGTTTAAGTTTGGAAGTGTTCGAAACGAACGTGAATTCTTAGTCGCGAGAATTCTTAATTATTAAAATAATCGACCCACGCAGTCGTGTCCCGCGTTCTGCGCGGGAGTCGCCTCAGTTTTTATAGTCCTTTATGAGACTTGTTGGTGTATTATACGGGGTGTTAGTCTTGACTAAAAGCTATATTAAAGAGTTGTAAACCTTATATTAATTTATATTAACACAGTTTTATTAAGATATTTCTTAATTTAACAAATATCTTCTGTGTATAACTTACAATGTTTTTTTTTCTGTATTTTTTATATATTTTTCTCTTTTCTGGTGAAATACTGAACTTATTAATTATTTTTATTTTTTTACGTGAATTGATACGATTTTTGGTAACTTTTGACTGCTTTTATTTTTAATTTTTTTTTTCTTATATCTCCCTTGACTTTTTCAAAGCTATTTAATGTCAAGGTCCTGAGTTCGACGACTCCAGGCTCCATTTTGTTTTTTTTTTTTCTGTAAAAAAATGTCATATTATTCCCGTTTTTTTTTTTTATAAATATTAACTTCTTCGAAGCAGTCAAAAGCAAAAAAAAAATCATATCCATTATTTCGAATCATATTGACGCTGGAAATTTCAAATGTCGTAAAGGACAGAGAATACAATGTCCCTTACGACATTTGAAATTTCCAGCGTCGATAATACGACCTAATACTACCATAATGTCAATAAACTACAATAAATGTCCATCTACGGGAAGTTCCAGGTAATAACCGACCAAGACATTTCGACAACTGTAAGAAATGACGTCATATACATAATACAGGGATCAAATTAAATTAGCTAGTAAAACTCCGCGGAAGTGATCGGTAAATAAAAGGGAAAAAAAATTATGTTCTTCTTTTGGGGTCAACGATCGCTGGTAGTAAAGTCCCTTGGAGAAAATCAGTTCGCGTTTATATATCGATGGCCAATAGCCGTCTGTGAAGTTTACACAAAAAAAAAACTGTGGTACGCCGACAGAAGTGAAAACTTGAAAAAAATCGGCACCGTAGTAATCAACGAGTTGATGTCTTTTACTCGATGCACCGCGGTAATCAACACGTTGATGTCTTTTTAGTGGTCAAAAGCTGGTGTCGTCACAGTGTCGCGAAATCAATGGTTTAGTCCCATCTCAAAAATACCCAACGTGCCTAAAGAAGTTTTCACTTCAAAAAACATATATTTCAAGAGGTTGTTGACCCAAAAAATATTTCATCATACCTATAATGTTTTTCTTCTTTTGTTATATTTAGATTTTGATACCCACCGGATCAGCGGAGTTTGGCTAGCTAATTTGAAATAACTAATAGCTAATTTAAATCTAGATAATTTGACCCAGTATTTGACGAATTTAGAACTGTGCTACGCTGGCACTAGACTCGGCGTATTTGTCAAAATATTCGCTATCTATATTAGAATAAAGTTAATTTTGTATAAACAAAACAACGCGAATATTTGCGTAAATATACCATGACGTGTGGCAATTGCGGTCATGGAATGCTGGTGTGAGATGACACGAGATAATCCCGTACTAAATATTCGCCGTCCCACTCTTACGTTTTATGACCGGGAATGTCAACTGTCTGAGCGTTAATTTTTAGAGAAAGCACTCGGGTCTACATTCTACCGAGTTGTCCATACTCCTTTTAAATAATTAAATGTTTAGGCAAATTTAAATCCCACGGTAAATTTGCCGCCTAATAGCTATTTAAGAGCGTTCATTCTAAAAGTTGGCAACGTCGTAAATAGCTGTCAAATATTTCGCTGTTTTGATTAATTTGGCAATATTACTGTATGGAAATATGAAATATCGCATAATAATGAATTGCAAATAAAACACTGGATTTGATGTTGTAACCGTTTTAGAATTTAAGTGTAGGTGGAAAGTTTCCAAATAGTTTTTTTTACATCTAAAACTAAATATTCGGTGTTACGACATTAATTATTTCATTTCTTAATCAATATTTTAGGTCACTAGTTAGCCATATTTCATATTTCCATACAGTAATATTGCCAAATTAATCAAAACAGCGAAACATTTGACAACTATTTGCGACATTGCCCATTTTCAGAATGCACGCACTTAAAAGGCTTATCACAAAATTGCGTTCTGACAGTTCAAGCAGCCGACGCATCGTATTAAATAGCAAATTTGACAGTTGCAATTGTTTGAGTTATATACAGGCTGTTAGGCAGACGGTTGGACATACGAAAATGACGGATACGTAGGACCGTCTGCTACATGTTTTGGCCCAGTAGCAAAATCCAGGCCAGCCAAGTTGAACACGAGTCGATGCTGGGAGGAAACATGTATATTATGGCTTCAAATTTGCTCGCCAAAATAAAGATCTATTTTGGCCTTATATTAATAAATGGAGTATTCGTCTTGGTCGGCTAGTAATGAGAATTATTACTAGAACTAATTTTATTATTAATATAATATTAGACACAAATATGAGAAGTAATTTATACTGTACAGTGATAATATCCGGATTCCTATATTTTAACGACCGATTAATATTAACTTACGGCCTAGGTAAAGACACAGTATAATAAAGTAACAGTATTATATCTCGGCAGTGACCTTGAAATAGTTACCTTGGTAGATAAACCTTACGCGTCCGTGCGGAACTACCGCGCACTCGATATACTGAGATTTCGAAGCGTGTTGTTCCGGCCGTTTTCTATGAAGGTATAATACTGTTACTTATTTATACTGTGGTGAAAATTTCATCTGGATTCCTATGTTTTACCGGTCGTTATCTATCCATAACGGCCTGTAATGGTAAAAGTATATTATAAGAACAATTTTTAATCCAAATTAGTTTCCAATCCATATCTATGCAAAAATCCATAATATTTTACATTTTTTTTTGTATCTCCGTAGAAAGACAAGTCCCAAATTTTGAGAAAATAAGGCTGCGCCTTGCCATAAGCGGTAGCGGGTTTAAAAATCGCTTTCGCTACGCAAACCACAGCTTTATAAAACAACCGAACATTTGAAAAAAATGCATTATTTTTTTTCTAATCGAGTATATAATAATATAAAAATTAAACTATTTTTTTATCTATGCTACACGTCATATCGCACCGCGGCTTGTCGATGGGAAGTCTGTGAAAAAAAAGAAAAAAAATAATTACACAATTCTTGTCTTTGCTCCGGGTTTGGTTCCCAGTTGCAGTGTTAAGGGGTATTTTCGGGCCATAACAAAGGACTATATTAATTTTGAGTATCGTTAAGGGTAAAGCGTCAGGGTACAGCCACGAGCACCAATGTGTAAACAATTATCAACTTTATAAACTTATTTTCTCTTGCTGAATTGATCTTTATTATTAGAATTATAGGATATAGAATTTTGGAATCCACAGTCCCACACTACGTCGGCGTACGGCTTACGTCAAGTTGCAATCGTTACTCCACGAGAGAATAATTTTGAATTTTGCTAAGTGCGGTATGAGGAACAGAGTGTAAAGTTCACTCATTCACTTTAGAAAAGGAAGGATTCTCCGACCGGACGGGTGACGTGTCTGGCGGACAACTGCCCGACGGTTGATTTTTTTTTTTTCTGTAGGGCATCTCATAGCTGACCTCTGAGGTCATGACTATTTAACCGGTCAATCCTGTGGTTGCCTTAAGCTGCTACACTCAAAGCCTCCAGCCACATACAAACTAAGCTAAAAAGCTAGGTGAACGCTCGCTAAGGGCACCCCCTGTGGGGTACGAGCCTCGGCTTAGGACGTCACCGGAGGGAGGACATCAAATATGGGACGGGCTGGACCGACGGTTGAAGTCGGAATCTTGTATATATGTCGATCGCGCGGTAAACTCTAATTGCGCGATGCAGGATTTGTGTGACGTCATGTCTTAGATGCGTAGTTCGTATGTGGCGGTGTAGCCGCTACAAGTGTAGTCATATTTTTGCTCATGACTGTACTGTTTTTAATTTTTTTGCAATTTGCGGGTCATTATCAGGTTGTACGTTAAGCTAAATATGATTTGCGACATAACAAATATTTATTAATATAATAGGGATGATGTCTGGGTCAAAAAAAATCTATTCTATTTAGTCCGTCAGTCAGATAATAAAAAAATAAAAAAAATATTAGACACGTATTTTTTGCTTTATCATATTAATAAAAAATGACTTGGATAAAACGCAAGTTGGGGAGTGGGGCCACTACGTCACAAGTAAACATAAAATCTACATACTCGTGACGTCATGGCACATTTTAACTTAATGTATCGCCGCAATATTTTGATGACGTAAAAAAAAGAATAAATACGTGTCTAATATTTTATAATAATCTACATGACGGTAAAAAAAAAAACAGTGGCACTCCGGGAGCGCCAACAAAAGTGAAAACTTGAAAAAAAAAATCGGCACCACGCTAATCAACGCGTTAATGTCTTTTACTCCACACAACGCGGTAATCAACCCGTTGATGTCTTTTTAATGGTCAAAAGCTGGTGTCGTCACGGTGTCGCGAAATCAATGGTTTAGTCCCATCTCAAAAATGCCCAACGCGCCTAAAGAAGTTTTCACTTCAAAAATATTTTTAGTGTAATAATAAAAGTTAATAATAAAAGTCATCAATACAACTCTCAGCGTGTTTTACCTGTAGCATTGCAGATAATCGGCTCATCCTGAAAATGAAATAAAATAACGGTTAATGCTTATGTCTTTACATATTTGACAATGTCGTTGGTCTAGTGGTTGCACGCGCTAATGCTGAGCATGAGGTCCTGGGTTTAATTCCCAGGCCGGGCCGTGCTATTGGGTTTTTCTAACTGGAATTTCTCAGTAGCAGCCCGGTGTCTGGATTTGTGCCCGGTTGATGGCAATAGGCTCACCCCCTATTACATGGGACTTGAACATAATGGCGAAATATGGGTGTACTATAGGTACACCTCTGCCTAACCCTTCGGGGAATACAGGCGTGATGTTATTTTATTACATGTTTCATTTAATAAATGTTAGCATCGTCATTCATCATTTCAACATTTTTCAACATTCAGAAAACATACCTAAGATGCCTCTTCCAAAGGTTATACCATTTATTTCCGTACATGTTCCCTACCAACTATCTTTTAGGCACGTTAGGCTTTAACTCGTTGGAGGTGAGAAGAGGTCTTGATCAGCTCACGGTAGCCTGTAAGACCTTACGGGGACGTATCGACTGTCCAGAGCTCCATGGCCTTTTCTGCCGATTATTTGTGCCCGACAAATACATTGGACACCGTCAGAGCCGCCGACACAATCTGTTTGCGCAACTGTCATGCAAGACCGAGCCAGGCCAGAGCCGAATCCCCAGTTTGTCGTACCCTAAATATATTAAATGCTCTTCTGACGGCCAACCCTGAATGTGATGTGTTTGCGGATGAATGGAGTAAAATTATGCGTATATGTCTGGTGTTCTGTGAGAGAAAGTATGCTAGGGAGTCCACTGTTCCATGTTAATTAATGTAATTGGTGTTGTACCGTTTTAATTAACTATAAATAAATAAATCATCATTTGTCTAGCCTTTCCCCAACTATGTTGGGGTCGGCTTCCAGTTTAGCTAGATGCAGCTGAATACCAGTATTACCAGACCAGACTGCCTATCTGGCCTCCACAACCCAGCTACTATAACACGGTACTTCTAAGTAAGACTGGTTGTCAGACTTTCGGGCTTCTGAAAGTGGGGGACTAATGCCCGTTTTCACCAAATATTAAGTGACAAATAAATGAAGGTATATTGGCGTGTGCTAGCTGACATATGGCTTAAAATTTATAATTTAAATTATGTTCTGTGTTGCGTAATGTAAATTACACTCGAGAGCAATGAATCCGGGTCACTTAAAGAATGTTAAAAATCTCGGAAACTAAAAATGATAGGTTAATGCAATAAATTGTATTTAATAGACAATGTAATACTCCTTAAATGAAAGTAAAAAAAATATGAGTCACCATACATTTTATTAACACAAAATTACATAAAGAAAAAAACTGCTGATCTCTCCTTAAAACAAAAATAGGAAACATGAAATTTTTGAACTTTATTACGATTTTCTTGAATTTTAATACTTCGTATTGCCTCCTCGTGCTTCCATTACTGCGTTTACGCGGTTTGGCATGCTGTACACCAAGTTCCTTATACGATTTTGGGGAATATTCTCCCATTCCTCTGTGAGAGCAATTTTGAGCTCACGAAGCGTGATTGGGGGAGGGTTTCGTTGTTTTACGCATCTGCCTAGCTCGTCCCAAGCATGCTCGATCGGGTTGATATCCGGGCTGCGCGCTGGCCACTCCATACTAGTAATGTTCATCTCTTGAAGGTAGTCATTCACAATCCTACCTGTATGAGGTCGGGCATTGTCATGCATAAATATAGCATCCTCACCTAAATTGACCATAAATGGACCAACGTGATCATTGAGGATTTCTTCCACATATCTTACGCTAGTTAAAGAGCCGTTTTCTATGATCACCAGCTCTGTGCGACTTTCAGAAGAAATTCCGGCCCACACAAGTACAGACCCACCACCGTAGGCTACTTTTTCTTCGATGCATGCTTGCTTGAATCTTTCCCCTGGTCTTCGATACACTCTGTGTCTTCCATCGTGCTTGTAGAGCATAAATTTTGATTCGTCGGAGAACATAACTTTTGACCAATCTTCAATACTCCAATTTACGTGGCTCTGGGCATATCTTAGTCTTGAAATACGATGCCCACGCTCCAGTTTAGGGCCGTTTGCAGGTCTAAGGGGTTTTAAGTTAGATTCAGCAAGCCGACGTCTTACTATCCATGCACTTGGGTTACTTCCTCCGAGGCGTCGAAACTGATTTGTGAGTTCAGTTCCTGTGAGAAAGCGATTTCGAAGCATGGTGTTCACCAAGTATCGGTCTTCTCGTGCTGTGGTACACCTGGTTCTGCCCGTTCCTGGTCTGCGTAGGTTAGAACCAGTTTCTTCGTAACGTCGGAGAACTCTTTGTACTGTTGACAGCGACACACCGACAGTCCTGGCTGTATCGCGCTGACTCCGGCCGGTTTCCAGCATTGTAAGTATTCTGGTGCATTCTTCAGGCGTAAGCGACATAATTTCAGCTTGAATAATGAATATAGAGCACTATCAACATGGTTTATGTACCCACATAAATGACAGATTACAAACAAAAGCAAAACCAAATGCTGTAATTTCGTAGTTCCATCTTCGAAAGTGGCCCTTTTTCAAATTTGATTTTTTTATGATATAACTTTACAATAACTAAGAAGTTTTAATACCTTCATTTAAGGAGTATTACATTGTCTATTAAATACAATTTATTGCATTAACCTAGCATTTTTAGTTTCCGAGATTTTTAGGATTCTTTAAGTGACCCGGATTCATTGCTCTCGAGTGTATTTTGCATACTACTGTATAGAACCAATTTTATTTATTTTTCTAACTGAACAGACAGCTGTGCTGCTGGGGAGTTTGTTGCGCCACTTCTTCCCAGCTAAAGCACTAGGAAGTGGTGAAGGTGGGCATTTTGGGGGACTGTCTTATGTAATTTTGACGTTCGAAAAGTGCTGATAATAATCAGCACTTTTCCTAGTTTGAATAAATGACTTTTGATTTTGAATCCCTAAATAAAAGTGCATTGTTGCATTTTCAACTCTCAGCGCTGAGCCTAGCGCTGAAAATCCAACAGTGCACTTTTATATAGGAATTGATTTAAGTGTCACTATCGGGGCTCCGGGGTGGCAATCTAAACCCAGGTATGCTGTAAACTTTGAGAACTAGAAGAACGTAGAATATAAGAGCGAGCGAAGCGACCTCGAAATTTTAGCACACTACCTCAAAAAAGTTAGGTTCTCTTTTGACCATTCATACAGAATTAGGAGATACCTTGTCAACTTATACGGAAAAGTTGGAGCTTTAAATGAATACAGAATGCTAGAGAGCGGAATGAGCTCGGAAAATTTTGCACTCTGAATAGGTTATATTTTTGTTTGAACATTTATATAGAAATAGGATGCAAGAGCGAGCGAAGGGAGCTCGAAAATATTTGCACTCGGCCCGATGATTCTCGAGGGAAATTAAGAAAATAGAAATATTGTACTTGTTTAGCTGTCCTCGTCCTCTGCACGGTCATGTTCTGCTGCGGCACGGTGGAGTCAGGCTGTACTCCTAACGTGGAGTAGATCTCGCGTAGCATCAGTAGCATCGTGTCTTCGGACTCCCTGATGGACAAAGATATGCGTTGAGTATTGGGTATTATAGTTTGACCGGGACCGCTGTTCCGCACCTTAGCATTCCTAAGGTGCAGAACAGCGGTCCTGGTCAAACTGCGGCAGGACGGCGTGAGCATTCACGAATGAGCGGCGGGACGGATTGAGCATTGACGAATGAGCAGCGGGATGGCGTTGAGCATTGATGAATGAACGGCGGTACGGCGTGAGCATTAACCAATGAGCGGCATGTATTCCCCCCCCGTCTCACTTTATAATATTAGTGAAGAATATAGGGCCATCTAGTATGGTCTCATTTGATACCGACTTTTTACCGTATTCATGTTGAACGCTGGTAACCGGCGCCGACAAGCGCTGGTTAGTGGAATAGATAAAACTGTTTTTTCGTTACGCGACAATTTCTGCCAGTTTACACCTACTGCCAGCCGCGCTAAGGAACATCATTAAATTTTTTTGGTTGTAGTTTTTATAGTTTTCGAGGGTGCTAAAGCCGATGGTGATATTAAAATAAAATGTAAATCCAAGATGCCGGCTGCGAAAATGTTCAAATTTGTCATAGGTGTTAAATTTGATAGTGAGGTCAAAATGTAAATCGAAGATGGCGGCTGCGAAAAAATTATTTTTGTTTTGTGAGAAGGAACTTCGTTCCCGACCGCACATGTTATGTATCCGTATAGCACTCACCAGTATCCAACATGGCTGCTCATCGCGAACAAATATTCGTTGATCATCTCCAAAGGTGCTTCTTGCAGTACATAGTCTACGCGGCGGCCGCCGTTCAAAGATCCCAGCATATCTGGGGTCGCCTGTGGAAACAAAGGTTTTGTTTATAAAAATATCAATTAATCTACCTAGCCTTTTCTCAAATATGTTGGGGTCGGCTTCCAGTCTAACCGGATGCAGCTGAATACCAGTATTTTACATGGAGCGACTGCCTATCTGATCTCCACAATCCAGTAACTGGGTAATACGATACCCCTTGATAAGACTGGTTGGTAGACTTTCGGGCTTCTGACGACTCAAAACGACTGTCAAAGATCCACGAATGACCAGCCGGGACCAACGGCTTAACGTGCTTTCACTGTACCTGACTTGATTTCCGTACGTCTTTTCTTCTTTTTTTTTTTCGGGTGACCACTGAAAATCAGCGCTGTGCTGTGGGTTCCCCATAGCACTGCATCATGCTGAGTGGAAGCCTCCTTGTCACAGTCATGTCGTGCAGCTGCCAACTAATTTCTGTTTTACGCTCGTGATTTATTATGTACTTTTTGTTATTTTCGTTTACTCTTGTCTTTTATGTATGCACGTGTCTCTGTGACAAATAAACCTATTTTTCTTTCTTTCTTTTCTTTCTTTCCGAGGCATGGAGGAGTCTCGGTATGTATAGATGGTCACCCATCTACGGACCAACCCTGGCAAGCGTAGCTTAACCTAGTGGATCGACCCGTGCGGCTGTTATTACTTAGCCACGAGCTCCTCCTCATATAACCTTGCTTATAAAAACAAGGTGTTATCATCGAAATCCGTAAATAATAAGACATTCGTATTTGTCTGTAAACACTCCTAATTATCATTATTTCAGCCAAAAGACGTCCACTGCTGGACATAGGCCTCCCTCAACCACTTCGACCGATTCTGTGCTTCTCGCATCCAGCGGATTCCTGTGGCCTTCACAAGGTCATCAGTCCAACTTGTGGGAGGCCTTCCAACGTTACGTCTTCCGGTACGCGGTCTCCACTCCAGAACCTGTCGACCCAATCGGGCTCTGCGAGCATATGCCCTGTCCATTGCCACTTAAGTTTGGCATATCTTCGGGCTATGTCGGTTACCTTGACTCTCCCGCGGATCTTTTAATTTCTGATTCGATCACGTAGGGAAACTCCAAGCATAGCCCTCTTCGTTGCCCTTTGGGTGACTTTAAGCCTTCTTCCCATTGTGAGCGACCTCGTTTCAGGGCCATAGGTCATCACTGTCAACACTCACTGGTTTAACGACTTTCGTCTTTGCCCATTGCCAAGTAAGTAAGTATCTCACCTAAGTATAAATAAATTAAATCCTGAAAAGGGGTCATTGAAGTCATCATTATGAACGATTTTTTTTTTTAGTTTTGACGGTTCCCATTTTATTTTGGTAACGAAGTTTTCAGTAGTGGAAGAGCTCCTTACGGTTTAATCTATTGATCACTCCAGTCAGATGAAGAGTTATCTCATCCTTTATAGAAAAGGGAGGATTTTCCGATGATTGATATAGGGACGTTGTATATACAGGGTGGTTTTTTTTTTCCATGGATTCAGGATACCCCCTGCGTTGAAATTTTTCGTCGGTTTAAAAAAAAAAAACTGCTATTTCACCGTGTTTCTGTGACAAATAAACCTATATTTTTCTTTCTTTTAATACCTACGCGGTCAAAATTTATGGAACAGCAGATTTTTTTTTAAAGTGAATACTTCTTTTGGCGCGTTGGGCATTTTTGAGATGGGACTAAACCATTGATTTCGCGACACCATGACGACACCTCATTTTTGTTAACGCGATCTTGCTCTTTATTTATATTACGTTACGGATCAATGTTCTATGCAAGTATTTTTACTTTAAAGGGTTCGGAAGTTTTTTTTCGTAACCGCGATTGTGCTCTTTATTTAGATGAGGTTACCAATGTTCTATGCAAGTATTTTTCTTCCACCAAGGCGATCTTGTTCAAGTTTTGACTTCTGTCGGCACTCCCGGAGTGCCACCACTTTTTTTTAATAACCGACGGAAAATTTCAACGCAGGGGGTTCAGAATCACGTACTGAATCCATGGTAACAGCTTTCGCGTCAATGTCCCTGCCACCCTGTATAGTCTTCGCGGTAAACTCTGCTTGCGCGATGCAGAATTTTGCTTGACGTTAGTGTGATGCGTAGTTCGCATGTGGCGATGTAGCTGCCGCCACATTCTTTCTCATTTTAGGGGTAATTTTCCAAATTACCTAAAATTTAAGAATAATAATAATACTCTCACCAGCTCAATTTCCTTCGCTAATTCTTCTTTGCAGTCCTCAGTGAGCTGTTGCTTTTCCATTTCTTCTTCTACAACCTGAAATAAAAAATAAAAATAAAAACATAATATTGGAGTTTACTCCTTAAGAAACGATTTTCATATTTAGCCGGCGGTATGAAAATTTAACACTTTAACAGCAGACTATTTAAAAGCGCACCTTTCCTGGTACGCCGGCGATTTACGCCGACACCTATAATTTTTTTTTTTATACAATGGTCTTAAATATTTTTCATTTACAATTTTATTTTAATTCCTATATTTAAAAAAAATGTAAATGATTTATTTTCATTTCAAAATCTCAAATGAAAAATGGTCTGATAGTGAAAAACTAACATGTTAATTTTTTGTTATCTGAACGTAATTTTTTTTTTAGTCCGTGTAATCCTACAAAAAAAAAAAAAACACAATATCGGTTCTTTGCGTCCTCGTTCGCCGCGCGGCGCTAAGATCGCTTTACATAACTAACAATTTATGGACACATCAATTAGTTTGAATTAAATAAATTTATATTTTATAATGCCTGTTTTGTTTGTTGGACAAGGATTGATTACATCCAAAAGCTTTTCATCCAATTTGAATTCGATGTGTCTCTGCTCATAAATGCTATCAGACCCTGGTACCCACCTTCTCCATCTGACCATCAGGAGGAGGCGCCGCCTTCCACTTGTTCCAGGTACTCTTGAGCGACTCCACAACCTTCTGCTTCAGGTCAGCGCCAACTCGCGCCATGGTGTCCTTGAGCTCTGTGGCAGTGTCCAAAAAATCATCTATTTATATATGTAAGACTGTTCCCCGACTTAATTTAATGGATGGTATACTTTAGTGGGCTAAATCACTGCAAATTCGATTAATGAAACACCTTGTTAACCCAAAACTGAAACTCGAGTGTAAAGAAAATTATGAAAAACTTTTTGTTGTGTGTAAGGTGCTTCCCGTGCATGAAAAGGTCAAATACTTTGTGGTTCTAGAGCAGTTCTATAACGATAAATTCAAAGTACATGTTTTTGCACACTTAAAATACGAGAAGTGTTAGAGAACGTAAATTCGTGCGAGCACCAGTAAAAAATTACTATGGCAAAAGAACCAATAAGCATTCGACGAGTATCGACTGGCTGAGAAGAGATAATGGTGTAATTAGCAGGCCAACACTGGGAAATAAATTGAAACTGGAACTTTTGAACGAAATTGTCGCAGCATGTGACAATAACTAATATATTCTATACAAAAATATTCTTACCGTCCTTATACTATTTGTACCTACTACCTGTTCTTACCGTTTTTATACTATTTGTACCTACTACCTATTCTTACCATCTTTATACTATTTGTACCTACTACCTATTCTTACCGTCTTTATACTATTTGTACCTACTACCTATTCTTACCATCTTTATACCATTTGTACCTACTACCTATTCTTACCGGCCTTATACTATTTGTACCTAATACCTATTCTTACCGTCTCTATACTATTTGTACCTACTACCTATTCTTACCGTCCTTATACTATTTGTACCTACTACCTATTCTTACCATCTTTATACTATTTGTACCTACTACCTATTCTTACCGTCTTTATACTATTTGTACCTACTACCTATTCTTACCATCTTTATACCATTTGTACCTACTACCTATTCTTACCGGCCTTATACTATTTGTACCTAATACCTATTCTTACCGTCTCTATACTATTTGTACCTACTACCTATTCTTACCGTCCTTATACTATTTGTACCTACTACCTATTCTTACCATCTTTATACTATTTGTACCTACTACCTATTCTTACCGTCTTTATACTATTTGTACCTACTACCTATTCTTACCATCTTTATACCATTTGTACCTACTACCTATTCTTACCGGCCTTATACTATTTGTACCTAATACCTATTCTTACCGTCTCTATACTATTTGTACCTACTACCTATTCTTACCGTCCTTATACTATTTGTACCTACTACCTATTCTTACCATCTTTATACTATTTGTACCTACTACCTATTCTTACCGTCTTTATACTATTTGTACCTACTACCTATTCTTACCATCTTTATACCATTTGTACCTACTACCTATTCTTACCGGCCTTATACTATTTGTACCTACTACCTGTTCTTACCGTTTTTATACTATTTGTACCTACTACCTATTCCTACCGTCCTTATACTATTTGTACCTACTACCTATTCTTACCATCTTTATACTATTTGTACCTACTACCTATTCTTACCGTCTTTATACTATTTGTACCTACTACCTATTCTTACCATCTTTATACCATTTGTACCTACTACCTATTCTTACCGTCCTTATACTATTTGTACCTACTACCTATTCTTACCGTCTTTATACTATTTGTACCTACTACCTATTCTTACCATCTTTATACCATTTGTACCTACTACCTATTCTTACCATCTTTATACTATTTGTACCTACTACCTATTCTTACCATCTTTATACCATTTGTACCTACTACCTGTTCTTACCGTTTTTATACTATTTGTACCTACTACCTATTCTTACCATCTTTATACTATTTGTACCTACTACCTATTCTTACCGTCTTTATACTATTTGTACCTACTACCTATTCTTACCATCTTTATACCATTTGTACCTACTACCTATTCTTACCGGCCTTATACTATTTGTACCTACTACCAATTCTTACCGTCTTTATACTATTTGTACCTACTACCTATTCTTACCGTCTTTATACTATTTGTACCTACTACCTATTCTTACCATCTTTATACCATTTGTACCTACTACCTATTCTTACCGGCCTTATACTATTTGTACCTAATACCTATTCTTACCGTCTCTATACTATTTGTACCTACTACCTATTCTTACCGTCCTTATACTATATGTACCTACTACCTATTCTTACCATCTTTATACTATTTGTACCTACTGATATTTAATTAGATTAATTACCAAATGTTTTAAAACGAGCGCTAATCCTGCCGACAAACTGTCACACAGTTTGGCAGGTTTATATAAAATGTCAACAAGTGGTCCAAAATAAATGATTTATTTATTTAACAGTGGTAATAGCAGCGATAGCCTAGTGGTGTGACCATCGGACTGCCAAGTCATAGGTCTCGAATTCGAACCCAAGGCACGCACCTCTGACTTTTCGGATTCATGTGCGTATTGTATAATTATCACTTGCTTCAGAAACGGTGAACGTAAACATTGTGAGGAAACCGGCATGCCTGAGAGATATTTCTCGACGGCAAGTGAAGTCAGAGGCCCATGGGTGGCTTTATAACTTTGACACCAGATTAGTCACTAACCACACGAAAAGAAGAAGTAGTTACTTTTCATAAAATTATTTAAGACATGTCAGAAAGTCTGTATACTATAAAAAATGTGGTGGCACTCCGGGAGTCCCGACAGAAGTGAAAACTTGAACAAGATCGCCTTGGTGGAAGAAAATACTTGTATAAAACATTGGTCCGTAACCTTATCTAAGTAAAGAGCACAATCACGTTTACAAAAAAAAATACTTCCGAAACCTTTAAAGTAAAAATACTTACATAGAACATTGATCCGTAACGTAATATAAATAAAGAGCACAATCAGGTTTACAAAAATGAGGTGTCGTCATGGTGTCGCGAAATCAATGGTTTAATGACTGACTTGAAAAAAAAAACGAACATGCTTTTCGCATATGATATGTATCTGACATCTTGGCTGAGAGTACCAACCTCACGGAAAATGGGTTGGTATCATCTGACGGCCAACTCTAGCATCGCGCGCGCTCTTTGATCAACTGGGTTTTGGAGGTCAGATAGGCAGTCGCTCCATGTAAAATACTAGTCTGCTGCATCTGGTTTCTGGAAGCCGATCCCAACATAGTTGGGGAAAGGCTGGCAGATGATGATACCATGGTACGGTCATCTTCGATTATGCTGCCATACTAGAAGTAACGGACCTAGCTATGCCAGAGACGAAGATAAAATGTCTCGAGACATAAAATACTTCGCCGAAAAAAATGATGACGAAAGCTCTGTCTGAAGCAGTCGAGTTGCTTCAAACAGAGCTCTCGTCATTATTTGTCTAGCCTGACCCATGTTGGGGTTGGCTTCCAGTCTAACCGGATGCAGCTGAATAACTAATGAATGTTAGACCAACTAATGTTTATGTAACGATCAGAACATTGCACCACAAAAACGGTTTTAAAAAAAAAAAAAAAAAAAAAAATGAAAATTCAAAATAAAGACACCGATTTCCGAAATTAAAGTTTTTCACTTTGTAGTGTTTTTTTTGGAAGTCGGTTATTTTTTTCTTGATTTTTTTAAATGTTAGCCTACACTGTCCCACTGCAGAGCAAAGGCCTCCCCTGAATCCTCCCATGCATATTTTTTTTTCTTGTAAAAAGTTTTTATTTTTCACTTTGTAGTTATGGTATCTACTCCACACAAATTCGAATACCACTACCTGCTATGTAAATAACAGTGACAGGAAATTATTATAACATCATTCACGTAGACTATGTGGGGAAAAATGCGTATTATTGAAGCTAATTCAAAAAGTTTAAAAAAATATTAAATGGGACCACCTCTGAAGTATGACCTACCAAACAAAAAAGGATCATCTAAAACAATTCATAATTGGCGGAGTAATCGCGTGACAAACATAAAAAAAAACAGTGGCACTCCGGGAGTGCCGACAAAAGTAAAAACTTGAAAAAAAAAAATCTGCACCGCGGTAATCAACGCGTTGATGTCTTTCACTCCACGCACCGCGGTAATCAACGCGTTGATGTCTTTTTAATGATCAAACGCTAGTGTCATCACAGTGTTCGCGACACTCAATGGTTTAGTCCCGTCTCAAAAAAGCCCAACGCGCTTATAGAAGTTTTCACTTAAAAAAATAACACAGTCGAATTGAGAATCTCCTCCATTTTGAAGTTGGTTTAAAAGGGATGAATGAAAGGCAAATGCATGCAGCTGAGATGAGATTAGAGGGATGTGTGGTGTTACACGAATGGATAGAATAGGAAATGTATACTTATGCGTATTTTTTCTTTTTTTCCGTATTCAAAAGATTACGGCGATACATTGAGTTAAAATGTGCCATGACGTCACGAGTATGTAGATTTTATACTTACTTGTGACGTAGTGACTCCCACTCCCCAACTTTAATGCGTTTTATCTTAGTATTTTTTACTAATATGATAAAACGAAAAATACGTGTCTAATTTTTTTTTTATCACATCTATTCAAAAAGAGCTAGTTTATTCTTCGTAAACAGGGACTAAAATAGCTTTTTAATCCCTAGAGATTAAAAGTGACTTGAATTTGGAATGTGTATATTTTTAGTAAGAGTTCCAAGCTAAAGCCGATAGTGAGGTCAAAATGTAAATCCAAGATGGCGGCTGCGAAAATTTTGTTTTTTACATCATATCTGAGAAGGAACTTCGTTCTTGATGGGGGTCGGATTACAGACGTTTTTTTTCTCTCATAGATTAAAAGTAGAGTGTTCACCTCAGGAGCAACACTATTTTAAGCTCGAGTGACGACGAAAGAAACACTCTCGCCTTAAAAATAGTTGTTTGCTCCCTTGGCAAACAATCTACTATTTTATTATCTGACTGACGGACTGAACAATTTTTTTTTTTACCTGGCATCATCCCTATTATTATACAACGTGTACCTTTTGATGTCCCATAACTCTGGGGTTGCTGTAAGTAAAAATAATGCAAAAAAAAAAAAACTCCTAGAACAAGTCTTCCAAAAATACATAGCTTCGAAGATAACACTAGACTCTCGATGTGTGTATCTAAGTTTCATTGATAAGTACGAGTAAATCATTTTCATTCTAACCAATCATTCATATTTAAAGCTAAGAAAATGCGACGTTTTCATATTTTTTTATGGACAAAAATAGTCTCAAATAATCGTGACTTTTTCGAATTATTTTGTTTGAAAAATAAAAAAAATAAAAAAATTGGTGGCACTCCGGGAGTGCCAAAAGAAGTGAAAACTTGGACAAGAGCGCCTTGGTGGAAGAAAAATACTTGTATAGAACATTGGTCCGTAACCTTATCTAAATAAAGAGCGCAATCGCGTTTACAAAAAAAAAACTTCCGAAACCTTTAAAGTAAAAATACTTGCATAGAACATTGATCCGTAACGTAATATAAATAAAGAGTACAAACGCGTTTACAAAAATGAGGTGTCGTCATGGTGTCACGAAATCATTGGTTTAGTCCCATTTAAAAAATGACCAACGCGCCTAAAGAAGTTTTCACTTCAAAAAAAATAATTTATATACCAGTTGATTCTTTGACATGGTCTAATTAATACCCTAGATTTATGTGATATCAAAAGCGACACGTTGTATCAATATTTTTTTTAAAAGTAAATTAGTATTTCGGGCTGAGAAAAAATGACATACCTAAGTGCATTCGCTTCCGTCCTTTGTGATGAGGTATGAGGTGCGGCTTCAGATCCCTCAGTAGAGGGTTGATCAGGGGCTCGATTCTAAAAGATAAAACATAGGTTTTAACATAGCATAAGGTACTGAGTTCGATTCCTAGGTCGCGCAAAGTGTTATTAGATTTTTGTATATGGAATTTCTCAGTAGCAGCCCGTGATCAGTATTTGTGCCCGGTTGATGGCAATAGGCTCGCCCTCTATGGAGGGAGACGCCCTGGGCGTCGGGAATCGCAAGCCGATTTCCGGCCACCGTAGGCGCGGGCTTGCGGACGGTGAGCAATGGGTAGCTCACCGTCCGATAAGGACCAGGCCCGGGTCGACGGCGCGTTGTGTTCCACGCGCGCTTCAAGGAGATGTCAGCAGAACTGACGGAGTCCGATACGGCCGATGCCTGCCGGGGGGGCGAAGTCCGAAAGGGAGATCGTGGCCCCCGCCAACAGGGCAACCGAAGGAACACGGGTGGGTTTTAGTCAGTAAGAGTCTGACACGCCCTCCCGCTCCGCCCAGAGCGGGAGAAGTTATTTGATAATTTCCACCCAAAAAAAGGGGGGTTTCGGGGGCGATAAATCGATCTAGCTAGGTTTCATTATTAGAAAACTGCCAAAAAAAATAATCAGGTCATCCAGATATTAAAATGATGAACGGAATAACTTACCTATACGCAATAGGATCGTATGGATGGAAAATGTTAAAGAAATTTTTGCAGGTCGGCAGAGAGAAGTTCGCTCCCAAAGAATCAACACCGCGTATACACTCGAATATAGCTGTAAAGAAAAAAAATTAAACTTTTATTTTACCAAATTGAAAAAAGGTTATAATTCGTTTTTTTGTTAATAATATAATGGACGAATAAATGTTATGTCATGTAATGTAGTCTTGTGTTGTTATGTCATGACGTCATTTTGTCATAATAATGTTATATACTATACGTATTTTTTTTTTAAGTAGGGCATGTCGTAGTTGACCTCTGAGATCATGACTACTTAACCGGGCTTTCCTGTGGGTGCCTTGAGCTACTACATGACATAACATGACATGTCATGTTATGTCATGTCATGTTGTCATGTCATGTTACCATCTCATGTCGTGTCATGTTATGTCATGTCATGTTGTCTTGTTAATTCATGTCGTCATGTTTTGTAATGATAATGTTATATTTATCTACATTAAAATCTATAGGCTTGTCTCACTTATAGACTTTTCACGTAGTTCTAGCGTTGATACAGACTACAGGGTTTGGTCTTATGTCATGTCATGTTACCATCTCATGTCATGTCATGTTATGTCATGTCATGTTGTGATGTCATATCATGTTGTTTTGTGTTGTCATGTCATGTTATATTTATCTACATTAAAATCTATCGGGTTATCTCACCTATGGGACTCCCCAGTGCATACATAGCTTCGGGCGCGAATGCTAAGCTCGGGTAGTGTACAAATGGCTGTCCTGTACCCGCGGGGCCTTTCACGTAGTTCTTGTCTGCTAAAGGTTTCTTTTCGTCTGTTGCTACCTGCAAAAAAGAATTATTTATGCTATAAGTGCGGAAAGTGATGATTTCCGACGAGTGGCATTTTTATTCACAAGCGAGAGATGCGAGCGAGTGTATCACACAACGTTTTACTATGCATTGCATATGCTGAGATAGGAGCCTTTTGGCCTCGTACAGGACTTTCTGTTATTTTTTAAATTTGTTTTTTAATTTTTTATTAATGTTTTAATGAGTGTGTTTTAGTTTAATTTGTGATTTCCTGTGCGAGTCTCAATAAATACTTTTTCTTTGTTTCTTTCTTTCATTGTGCGAGGAAATATAAAAAATCGACCGAACCTTACAGCAGTCGCATATGATGTATAACATCTGATAACTTGGCTGACGTATAAAAATAATATACTTTAAAAATATTTTTCTTCATCATGATCGCCATCGCCATCGTCATGACTTTGACGTTGACCATTGTCATCGCCATTGTCATCACCACTGACGCCATAATCATCATCATCATCTAATTTGTTAAACTTTTTTCAAATAATAAAAACTCTGCGTCGGGCTGACGACGGAGTTAAAAATTACAAACATTATTCTTCATCATCACCATCGCTTTCACCATTGCCCTCGCCATCGTTATGACTTTGATTTTGGCTTTGACATTGACTTTGGCTTTGACTTTGGCTTTGACTTTGAATTTAACTTCAATTTGATCATTGTCATCACCATCGCCACTGCCATCGCCATCGCCATCGCCATCGTTATGACTATGACTTTGGCTTTGACATTGACTTTGGCTTTGACTTTGGCTTTGACTTTGAAGTTAACTTCGATTTGACCATTGTCATCACCATCGCCACTGCCATCGCCATCGTTATGACTTTGACATTGGCTTCAACTTTGGCTTTGGGTTTGACTTTGGCTTTGACCATTGTCTCCACTGACGCCATCGTCATCGTCATCATCATCATCATCATCATCTAATTTGTAAAACTTTTCTCAAATAATAAAAACTTTGCGTCGGGCTGACGACGGAGTTAAGAATTACAAACAATATTCTTCATCATCAGCATCGCCATCGCCATCGCCATCGTTATAACTTTGACTATGACATTGACTTTGGTTTTGGCTATGGCTTTGAATTTGACTTCGATTTGACCGTTGTCATCACCATCGCCACTGCCATCGCCATCGTCTTCGCCATCGCCATAGCCATCGTTATGACTTTGACTTTGGCTTTGACTTGTAAGTATCTAATGCATTTTTCTTATTTTTTCTTTTATAATTGTCCTTATTTTAGTGGTCTGAATGATTTCTAAAAAAAAATCCGTTTATTTTAATGGAACCTTCTATAAGTTCACACGGAAATCAAAACAAAACAACAATAAAGTACTTAGTTCTGAATTCAAATTATTACACACGATAAATCTAATAATTGACGGACATGGAAATTAGCATTCGTTTGTATTCGGAAATCCGATGATACCCGAGGAACATACTTTTCGTCGTTAAACGATATAGGTACAGAAACTGACTTCCAACAGTATTTTTAAAAAAATAGATTTAGATTTTGATTGCAGGAAAGCGAGAGGAAAGATCTAACATATAATAATATTAAAAAAAACATAGAACTCACATCAGCCTGATGACAAAGCAGGTCGAAGAGTATGACGCTGCCGAGAGAATGCCCTCCCAGTGACACACCCCCCGTAAAGGAGGGGTTCCTCTGTAAGAACGTGTTGTAGATACGATTCATTTCCTTGCACACAGTGTCGAGGATCGTCTGTGGATAAAATTAAGATTTTATACAACGTGTAATGGTTCTATTGTGGACACAAATATCTGAACACTGGAAAGACTATTCCTGATTGCAGCGACTACTTTTACAATGTTTGTTAACATGTGAGCACCATCTAAACTTCGTGTTTCGTCAGTCGTCTGATTTCTATCAGTTGCCCTTTGCACTTGGTGCAGACCGGACGCTCTCAATCGACTGAGAAGTATATAGAGTTGTTAATACTCTTTTAACTTAATGTAATTTATTTAAAAAAGTGTGAGGCAAGCTCCTAAAGTCGCAGATACGACAGATAGGAAAATAATTTCACAGCTCTATACAGTTCACACGGTAATCAAAACAACAATAAAGTACTTATCACATAATTAATTTATCTGTCGTTGTAATTTTAGTATATTAATTTATAGTAATTTTATTCTAGGTGCATCGTCTTCACATATAATTATTTAACTAATGTACGTACTTATACAAACTATTGTAAAACATTTTAAAAGAGTAACGGTGGAGTTTCTTGCCCATTCTTCTCCATACGAAAACTACCTTTTGGAAGGGGCGACTAGAATCAATTATATTATTTTGTAAATTTCGACGTTTAAAAGTGCCATACATGGGCCTATTTGAAATAAATGATTTGATTTTGACTTTGAGCGCTCGGCCGCTGTAGTAACGCTTACCTAAAAAAAAGGGGGCGGTAAAGAGACGTGTTCATAGTGTGCACGGGATTTTGTTTTCAAAGTGGTTAGATATGCGTGACCGCGATGGTACATTCCCGATTTGTGTACGAATGCAGTTTTTTTGTGAATTCTATTATTCCAATAGTAAAAGTCACCCATATTTGTAAACAATGTGTGAACAATTAATGTACTAACCAGTAAAACTTTTTGTTTTTATCTGTCTGTCATAAAACCTTTGCAAATTACGGCTTTTTTACTGTGGTAGCAATCCTACACACTTGGCAATACTACCCACTCTTGTCAATATTACCCACTCTTGGCAATGTTACCCATTCTTAGCAAAATTGCCCACTCTTGGCAGGTTTGCTCACTTTTGGCTGAATTACTTTTGGCAATATTACACACTTTGGCGATATTCCCCCACAATAAGCCTATGGTTACACATACCTGACAATACACAGGGCTGGTGTAAAACAGTACATCGAGCACCGTCTCGTTGGTAAAGCTGCGCAGTCTGGGTATGCTGTCCAATGTGATCTGAGCTAGGCGCCTGTCCACGCCTGTTTCACCGGAGTGAAGAGTCGAGTGCCAGGAGACGGGGAGCACCTAGGCACAATTTGCAGGTTATTATCTACAGGGTTATTGGTTATATGTCGGCAAATCATTAAGGGGATGGAGAGGAGGTCATTTACAACCAAATGACCTCCTCCTCGGACCTCCACCTCCTCTCCGGAGGTCATTTACAACCAAATGACCATGTATACATACATACAGGGTAACTTGTGATTTCACGTATTCCTTCCAGGACGTGAAAGTGTGACCCATTTGCAACAAATAAGCACCCCATAAAGCCTAGGCGAAAATATGGATTCGAGAAAATACAATATTTATGATTTTTTTTTAAATTTCCCAGAATTCGTCAATAAATATCAACTTTTCACAAGTCTCAAATTGAATGGCCTTCATTGCTATTCCATTGGATACCTAATGCTTTAACAAACCTTTGGATGTAACCAAATTCTCATTAAATAGTTAAAGTTAGGATGAAGTTTATCAACGATTTTCAAAAATTATCTAGTACATGACTTTTGACACACCAGTAAGTGTGATACTGCTTACCTCAACTCTGCTAACGATTCCTTGATCATATGAATTCCTGTAGTGGGACTGTACCAATTGCAAACTGGTCGATCTGAAGTCTTCAACTGTGAACAAATACAAAGTACTGTATTTCTATTTTCTCAATGTCCCTCGGCAAACTTCGTGTTTCGTCAGTCGTCGGATTTCTATCAGTTGCCCTTTGCACTTGGTGCAGACCGGACGCTCTCAATCGACTTGGAAGTATATATAGTTATTAATACTCTTTTAACTTAATGTAATTTATTTAAAAAATGAGAGGAAAGCTGCTAAAGTCGCAGGCACGATAGATAGGAAAATAAGTTTACAGCTCTATATAGTTCACACGGTAATCAAAACAACAATAAAGTACTTAGTTCTGAATTCAAAATATTATACACGATAAATCTAATTGATGGACATGGAAATTAGCATTCGTTTGTATTCGAAAATCCGATGCTACCCGAGGGACATTAAGAAAATAGAAATACTTTATGTTAATATTGCCAGAAGTCATCATCACATCATCTTTGCCTGCTATTGCCTGCTTCATTGTTCAACCGAAAGACGTGCACTGCAGTTAATAGAGTTCCTGCAAGCAATGCCACATCGACCGTCGTGTACTGCTGCATCCAGCGGATTCCTGCGATCGTTGCGACTGCTTCATCGGGTCATTGGTATCGCTAAAGTTCAGGGTCCAACGCCATGACACAATAATAACAAATGATCAATACTTGACGGTTCACCATCTTCTATTTCTGATTCATCATGGTTCATAGGAACTTTACAATACTACTCGCACTTGGCATTATTATCTCAAACTTTGTCACTAGACAATACTATTCACCCTTGGCAACATTACCCAATTTTAGCCATATTACCTAAACATGTCACTAATATTGCACGTAGCAATATTACCCTACACCTTGGGTAATATTACCAAGATTGGGGTAATATCACGGGTAAAGGGCAATATTACCAAGTACTATATTTGTCAATATTAACTTACCGACTTCCTCGACGGACCGGAAGCGCATGTCACAAGCGGAACCGACGCCATGACACAATAGTAACAGATGATCGATATTCGATGGCTCTATATCTTCGATTTCAGATTCGTCATGACCCCTTCGAACAACGCGGGGACGGGAGCTGGATTGCTGTAAATAGTATTAATTAAATTAATTTGACATCATGGCTGTTGTCTTTGAAGGGGTTGGCAGAGATGAACAATACAAATATGTTCTTAATGTCCCTCGGCAAACCTCGTGTTTCGTCAGTCGTCGGATTTCTATCAGTTGCCCTTTGCACTTGGTGCAGATCGGACGCTCTCAATCGACTTGGAAGTATATAGAGTTGTTAATACTCTTTTAAATTAATGTAATTTATTTAAAAAATGGTAGGAAAGCTGCTAGAGTCGCAGGCACGAAAATAGTTTTACAGCTCTATATAGTTCACACGGAAATCAAAACAAAACAATAATAAAGTACTTAGTTCTGAATTCAAATTATTTTACACGATAAATCTAATAATTGATGGACGTGGAAATTAGCATTCGTTTGTATTCGGAAATCCGATGATACCCGAGGGACATTAAGAAGATAGAAATACAGGTACAGGTTGTATCAGAAAGGTGTAGTTATATTTAAGAGTGTGACGATCAACAGTACCACTAGATTAAAGATTAAGAACAAAAACACATCGCTCAATCGGCCGCGATTGCATATAACTTGATTATAAACCTTAACACTCAAGCATAAAGTTTATTATCGTTTGCAATATACAGGGTGGCAGGGACATCGACGCGAAAACTGTTACCATGGATTCAGTACATGATTTTGAAACCCCCTGCGTTGAAATTTGTCTTCAGATTTTTTTTTTAAATCAGCTGTTTCATAAAAAAGTGCAATAACTACGCGGTCAAAATGTATGGAACAACTGATTTTTTAAAAATAACTGGCGAAAAATTTCAACACATTGAGTATGACGATGATGTATTATTGATGGTAACAGTGTTCGCGTCGATGTCCAAAGAACAAAGAAAAATATTTATGGAATAATGAAATAATTTCTAAGCAGGCGAATGCTTCCAATGTGGGAGCACCTTATTAGTACACCCACATTTCGCCAGTTATGTTTAAGCCCCATGTAATAGGGGACGAGCTTATTGCTATCAACCGGGCACAAATTCAGACTCCGGGCTGCTACTGAGAAATTCTAAATGGTAAATCCAACTTTTGGAACAAACCATACTTATTCATATTCATATGTATAATCAGCCTACAACGTTCCCACTGCTGGGACACAGGCCTTTTCTCAGTGAGAGGTAGTGGGCTGTAATCCACCACGCGGGCCCAGTGCGGGTTGGTAGATGTCACATGACTTCGAATTTTTGGTTCTAGGACATGCCGGTTTCCTCACGATGTTTTCCTTCACCGTTTTGAGAGCAGTGGTGATGAAATAATTTACACAAAGTAAAGCTCCTGTCTGGATTCGAACCTACGAGCAACAAGTCGTAAGTCGCGGCCATTACTATTGGGTCAACACTGCTCATATATGTATGACAAAGTTAATATATTCTGACTGCATAACTAACAATTTTTTCCTTCTGACAACGAAATTCGCCTGCTCCGTGAACCAGTAGGATGAGATGATCAATCTTCTCCGGCTGATCTCTTGACACTCTGATCTTGGGTGGATTACGGTATACGCGCTTACCGAATGAGAATAGCTGGAGGGTAAGGATTGGGTTAGGGTAATGAAAGGATTAGGGTAAGGGTAAAAGTAAAAGGTGGGGTAAATAAATCAGGAAATTAATTGTTTAGCTAAATACACTACGTCAATGTACCGTGTAATAGTCATTTCATAAAATTGGAAAATAATGACTGTTGTGATTTGGAGGTACAGACAATTTAAATTGACAGTTAACTTGCTGAGCAATCATTTTCGCTGACCACTTTAAAAGTTGGTAGACTATTGTATCATTAGACAAATACCGTATTTGGCAAAAAAAGAAAATGTAGGAAGGAATAAACAACGTCTTGCCTCTAGCAAAAATTCAACCCAGTATAATGATTTGAAGAACCATAATTCGAAAAAAAACACCAAAAAAAATCTAAAAGATTTTCGTATCTGGGTGGAGCAGTTTTGTCTAATGTTATAATAAATGGGTAACAATGATTTAGTAAGGGTAACATAAGGATGAGGGTAAGGGTAAAAAGCCGATTGGCTTAAGCTAAAATTAAAATATTGTTTGTTATTATTTAGTTACTTACGGGGGGCGTGCTAAAAGCGTCACTGTGTAGAAAGTGGACCATCACACTGGGACCATGCATGACCACTACCTCACCGTTGGGCAGGACCAAACGCCTGTGCCATTCTGCTGTTGTCATGCCATGGCGGTATTCGTCCTGGAAGGAGTAGCAATGAAGATACTTATTAGTTCATACACAATTTATACAAATAAAGGTCTATTTAGATATATGCGATATCGCTGTCGCGTATTCCTACATTGCCTGCTACACGGCTGCCAACCGCTCCCCGACAGAGGTGACCCTAGTTGTCCACCGGTAGAGCTGTTTGAAATTTGGTCATAAACCACCATCTACATGATTGTAAACCACCAAAATCACCTCTGTCGGGACGTAGTTGGCGACCGTGTAGCAGGCACTTTAGGCGCGGAACAGCGGTCCCGGTCAAACTATAATCTATATAATAAAATAAAATTGTAGTGTCTGTTTGTAATGTCAAAATACAGCTTTTTAAGTCCCGACGCTAAATGTTATAAGTTTGACCGCTATATGTGTGTGTGTGTGTGGCATAGCCGTAGCTCTTAAACGGGTGAACCGATTTAAATGCGGTTTTTTTATTTGAAAGCAGGTTTTCTAGCGATGGTTCTAAGACATGTTTCAAAAAAATTCGAGTCATTTGACAATTTACATTTTTTTTTCATACATTTTAAAATGTCAAATTACTCGAAACTGGTTGACATTGGCATAGGGTCATCAGGGGTCATTTTGTTGCAATTGACCTCTCCTACATCCCCTTATCAGATTGCCGACATATAACCAATAACCCTGTATAATTTAAAAGAGTATGCATGGAGTTTCTTGCCCGTTCTTCTCCATAGGAACCTACAGTACAAATATGTTCTTAATATCCCTCGGAAAACCTCGTGTTTCGTCAGTCGTAGGATTTCTATCAATTGCGCTTTGCACTTGGTGCAGACCGGACGCTCTCAATCGACTTGGAAGTATATAGAGTAGTTAATACTCTTTTAACTTAATGTAATTTATTTTAAAAATGGTAGAAAAGCTGTTAAAGTCGTAGGCACGACAGATAGGAAAATAGTTTTACAGCTCTATATATGTAGTTTACACGAAAATCAAAACAAAACAACAATAAAGTACTAAGTTCTGAATTCAAATTATTATACACGATAAATCTATTAATTGATGGACATGGAAATTAGCATTCGTTTGTATTCGGAAATGTGATGATTCCCGAGGGACAAATACTGTACTACGCTTTGAAATGGGCAACTAGCTTTATATTATTGACTCCGTGACAATTCAAAAATGCCTGTAAATAGTTTAATTGAAATAAATGCTTTGAGTTTCGAGTTTGAGTCTATTCATCGTTTGTTTGGTCTTCACTTACTCTTATAGCCATCCACATTCATTAGTTGTGGGATAGAAAATAGAGAGTAGTAATTACCTCTAGTTTTTCAGCCACGGATTCTGTATACGGCACATATCTGGCGTCTGTAGTGCCTTTGTAAAACCAACTGCATCTGTAGGTGAAAAAATAGAAACATCATTAAACGAAGCAAAATACTCCTGTATTTAAGGATCGTAGCAGGTGGCGTTCTGTAGTTTCTGCCTACCCCCATAGGAAGAAGGCGTGAGTTTATATAAATAACGATTATACGATTTTCCATCGTCTGGTGCTCATCATACGAGACTATTTGTCGAACCGCACCTTTCGTTTCCATATCGACGGAGCCCTTTCCTCCCCCCGCCCCATAAGGGCAGGAGTCCCTCAGAGCTCAGTATAAGCTCCCCTCGCATTCACGCTATTCACTAGTGACATCCCCAAACACAGATCGACGCAGTTGACTCTGTTCGCAGACGATACAGCGATCATCTGTAAAGGCAATTCCGCTAACATGCTCTTAAACCTACAAAGGGCTGTCAACAACCTTGGCGCCTGGTTTAGGAAATGGCGAATTGAAGTAAATCGGTTTTATTTTCTAAACCGAGAACGAGACCCCCCCCCTTTCCCCGACCCATCACCATGTTCGGCAAGCCGATCCCTTGGGAGGCGCGCCAAATACCTCGGTGTTATCCTCGATCATCATCTCTCTTTTTCTGAGCACATATCTTTAAGAGCTATAATTTTTTTTTTTTGTTTTATTTTTTTATTAAAAAAAATGAGTTTCATATCTTTCTACTCTTTATAATATGGATAACTGAATAATACGATTTTAAAGAAACAAAAAAAAAATATTAGTACTTATTTAATGCAAGTTTCTTTTTTGGGTAGTTTTGCCGGTGCTTGCAGTAGCAAGTACTGGCAAAATTTCTTTAAAGGCATTTCAGGTACTTCAGGTACCTCAAAGAGATGTCAGCAGAATTGACGGGGTCCGTTAGGGCCGCCTGCCGGGGGTGCGAAGAAAACCGAAAGGGAGATCGTGGCCCCCGGCAACAGGGCAACCGAAGGAACACGGGTGGGTTTTAGTCAGTAAGAGTCTGACACTCTCGCTCCGCCCAGAGCGGGAGAATTTATTTGATAATTTCCCACCAAAAAAAAAGGTACTTCAGGTACTTCTGGTTGTTATATTATTGATATTGCACATCAGACACTGTAACACAAGTATGTAACAGAGAAAACAAAGCTAAGCTATTATATTATCATTCTTTACAGCAAAATTTGAGGTTATGGTATTCAGGTCTCTCAAACTTAGTGGTCCAAAGGCAAATGGGGTAAAGCGGAGGTAGCCACCTATAATTTGGAACTTCAGCGAAACTTTCTAAGCCAAGCTTTAAAACAAATGTACTACCGAGTAAGGTAAAGTTTGATAATTAGTTAGAAAAGATAGGTAAATATAAAATCTGAAGTGTTGCGGAGCCACACAGAACGTAAATAAGAACATAATTTTGTATTTACTCTATCGAGGGGTCTCCCAGCCAGATTTGAACTCGCTGCGTCAAAAAATTTGTTTACAGGGTTGAAAAATCCAAAAATTTTCTTGAAAATTATTTAATTAGCAAAATCTGAACTGTTGAGAATATTCCAACTTTAATTTTTTCATTTTCCGTTGGACCAGGACGTTTGAGATACCTTGTAGGTATTATCAGTACGTACCTTCTAACATTAGTAGGCTTATCTTCCCAGTACACAGGTATCCGCAGCCGGCCGATGACGTTGACATCGTATCGGCCGCCGTCGGTCGCTACCAAAGTATGCTCGTTCAGGTCCGCTGGAAAGAACAATGATAAGGTGTAACTTCACAAGTAACAGATGTAGTAAGGTATCTTTGTAAATGTAATATACTTTTAGAGGTATGAGGAACTGGGTGTAAAGTTCACTCATCCTCTATAGAAAAGGGAGGATCCTCCGACCAGACGGGTGTCGTGTCTGGCGGGCAACTGCCCAAAGATTAATGTCGGATAGTCATATATATGCCATTCGCGCGGTAAACTTTAATTGCGAGATGCAGGATTTGTGCAGGTCAGGTCTTTGATCTTTAGTTCGCATGTGGCGATACAGATGCCGCCACACACTTAGGGTCAGTTCAGTCCGCGACGTGACGGGACGCTGTGCGCACTTTTTAACAAAATATTGACCTTATTTTCTTCACGAAAAGGTATAATTTCAGTGTGAGCGTGAACGAGTGTCAAAGTACGCTGAGATGCGCGGTGCTGCGCAGCGCGTGTACCTTATTGTGTACTAAATAAATTCAATATTGCGCGTATGGCAACTTTACCCTACGCCTGGTAATATTGGGTAATAAGTTAAGGGTAATAAATATTACCAGGTAATATATTTGGCAATATTAACTTACCGACTTCCTGGCCGGATCGGAAGCCAGTGTCCCGAAAGTAATTCTTAGATCTTTGACAGTCGTTACGGTCTTACCAAAGGGTATCGTGTTACCCAGTTAGGTTGTGGAGGTCAGATAGGGCAGTCGCTCCATGTAAAATACTGGTATTCAGCTGCATCTGGTCACAGAATAGTACAGAAGGCGCACTCCGCGTTTCAAGTATGAAGCTACAAGTACGCGGCGGGCCCGTCTTGTCGGGCCAATTCAGTGAGTGTAACGTAGTCAGAAGAAATAAGAGTTACGCGATAGAAAGAGAGGCAACTTCTAGGTGAATATAACTGTAGGTAATTAGCGCTGTGCGACCTGAATTGCACTTTATTGTGTCGTAGCAAGAGTCGCTTTTTAACCGACTTAAAAAAAAGGTGGAGGTTCTCAGATGATGATGATGTTATGTTCCCCGATTACTCGAAGACGGCTGGACCGATTTGAACTTTTTGAATTTTTTTTTTCTATATTTTTGTTTTTTTTTGTTTTTCTATTTTTGAAATTTTTTTGTAAGTTGATTCCATTGTCATTTGGTCACGATCTGATGATCTTGGAGAAATCGAGGGAACTCTTCAAATATTATAGGCACATCTATAGCGATTTGGGTATTTTTGATGAGCAGTTGACATTAAGCTATTGTAACTTAGACAAATCAACCCACTAAAATGTGAAAAAAAAAAAACATTTTTACAAAAAAAAAAAAATACAACCGACTTCCAAACTGCAAAGTGAAAAAATAATTTTAATTTCGGAAGTCGGTGACAAACTATAAAATACAGATCCAAAGACACCGACTTTATTTATTTATTTTTGTAAAAAAGTTTTTTTTTTTAATTTACATGATTTTGCAGAGGTAACCGTAATCTGTATTAATCTGTGATATTATTCAAAGAAATATACTTACGATCTACATAAGCAGCTTCAAGAGACCTGGAATCCACGACAGAGAATCCTCTCCATATGGACTTGTCTTCCACGTCCACTCGGTAGAACCAGTGATGTCTTACTGGTGTATACTCCGTTGCTGACCGATTCTGAAAAACCAGTACAAATATTAGTTTTTTTAAAGATTATTGATATTGATATTTTTTTAGATTATTTAAGATTGTGTTAAGAGCGTTTATACTGCTGATAGGCAACGTCGCAAATAGTTGTCAAATATTTCGCTGTTTTGATTAATTTGGCAATATTACTGTATGGAAATAAGAAATATGGCTAACTAGTGAACTAAAATATTGATTATGAAATGCAATAATTAATATTGTAACACCGAATTTTTAGTTTTAGATGTAAAAAAAAAAGTATTTGAAAACTTTCCAAATGCCTTTTTTACACCTAAAACGGATACAACAACAAATTCAGAGTTATAATTGCAATTCATTATTAATATTCTAGTTTACTAGTTAGCCATATTTCATATTTCCATACAGTAATATTGCCAAATTAATCAAAACAGCGAAATATTTGACAGCTATTTGCGAAGTTGCCCTCTTTCTGTATAAATACCCCTAAACCACAAAAATGAAGACAAGACAATGCAGAGCAATCACATTATCAGTTTTGCAAATAAAATACTCGTAACATTGCTAATAGTGAAGTGTGAGTTGATGTCACATCACACTATGCCATTTACGCCATGATGCGACATGGAGTCCGAATAATTTTTACACAATAAAATAGACAAGATAAGGGCGTAAGAAGCAATAATTATTTTCAGTTTTTTTAATACAAATACTCACGACATTGTTACAGTGAAGTGTAACATGATATCACACTATGCCATTTATGGCAATATGATGTAACTTGAGTACATTAGAGTTTTGTATTATGAAATAAATGGTATAGGACCATTAAAAAAAACATAAACATAACATCACGCCTGTAATCCCCGAAGGGTTAGGCAGAGGTGTACTTATAGTTCACCCACATTTCGCCAGTTATGTTTAAGTACCATGTAATAGGGGGCGAGCCTATTGCCATCAACCGGGCACAAATCCAGACTCCGGGCTTACTGAGAAATTCCAGATGGAAAACCCAATAACACTTTGCCCGACCCGGGAATCGAACCCAGGACCTCATACTCAGCAGTAGCGCTTGCGACCACTAGACCAACGAGGTAGTCTGGACAAAGTCTATCAAAGTCTATCTAAGTCTATCAAAGTGTAGGACCATTAAAAGTAACTCATATTTTCAGTTTTCCTAATTAAATACGGGTTATATTTATAGATTAGGGCGCATATCTCGATACGGAGCTGAGCTGCCATAATAATTATTGTTTGTATCGAAATGCTCTCCACATCTAACAAGGCGGCGGAAGAGTGCAATCAAAAAACAAAAAAGGTCCCAGTTGCCAATACATTTCAGACAAAGCCCTTTGTGCTATAATATTGTTATACCACTGCTCTCGAAACGGTGAAGGAAAACATCGTGCGGAAATCGGCATGTCCAAGAACCAAAAATTCGAAGACATGTGACATCTACCAACTGGGCCCGCGTGGTGGATTACGGTCCGCTCCCTCTCATCGAGAGGAGGCCTGTGTCCCAGTTGTGGGAACATTATAGACTGATTATATATATTATTATTTATTACTTGCGGACAAATACTCGTAAGACTAAAATAAACTTAGTTTTAATGTTTTCGGCAAACTTTTGACAGCAATGGCCACGAATTTCTCTACACACTTAAGAGCGTTCTAAAAGTTGGCAACGTCGCAAATAGCTGTCAAATATTGACCTGTTTTGATTCTGGCAAATATGAAATATCGCTAAATAGTAAACTAGAATATTAATAATGTATTGCAATAAATTATAAAACTGAATTTGATGTTGTATCCGTTTCAGGAGTAAAAAAGTTACATCTAAAACTAAATATTAGGTGTTCACTAGTTAGTCATATTTTATATTTCCATACAGTAATATTGCCAAATTAATCAAAACAGCGAAATATTTGACATCTATTTGCGACGTTGCCCACTTTTAGAATAAACGCAATTAACAATAAAATTAAATACTTTCAAATAAAAGTAAGTACCTCAGTCATCCCCTCAACTCCTTCATTGGTCTCTTCCTGTATCGTCATTCCATCAAAATTCACTGTAACCGAACCCTGTCCTCTTTCCTTACGAGGTTCCATTCTAGAAGTATTCATTGCTCCCTGCTCACCGTTTGGATTAACAAGCGTCCTAACCTTAAAGTTAGCTTCAAATATCTTCGCGCAATGCCTACAATTCGTTAGGAGACTATCTAAATCTATTGCTTCTATATCATCCACCAATTCGACTTTTTCGTTGCTAGCTTCTCGTTTATTAAATTCAAGAAGTACAGAATCGTATTCTACGGTAAAATAGTTCACGTGTTTTGTTGTTTGATCTTTAGGTATAGTTAGATTTTGAACTGAAGTTAGGTCGTGCATTAAATCGACGATTTTGGTTTTTTCTTGAGAGGACGCGTGCCTGTAATGGTTTTGACTTTGACTCAATTCAAAAAAAGATTTCGCGTGTTCTGTTTTTGGGGGTGAACTAAAGTAGCTAGCTAAGCGGCTGAAGCTTTCAGGGGGATTGTTTACGGCTGTGTCAGCAAAGAAATTAACCGGGTCTGACAGTTTTGGATCGGCTGCTTTTTCTTCGGGTTTCGGAGTACTGAATGCTGCAAATGGTTCAGATACTTCCTCGGGTTTCGCAGAAGTAAAAGGTCCGAAAGGTGGCAAAATATTTTCAGAATTTTCATCAGGTTGTGTACTCGTAAAGGCTCCAAATGGTGGCAAAATCGATGCAGGATTTTCTTGAGATTTTGAAGTAGTGAATGGTGAAAACGGCGGTAGCATAGTTTCATCAGATTTCGAGGCTATGAAGGCTGCAAATGGAGGCAAAATTGTTTCAGATTTTTCGCCAGGTTTCAAAGTAATGAATGGTGAAAATGGTGGCAACATCGATTCAGGTTGTTCTTCAGCTTTGGAAACTATGAAGGCTGCAAACGGAGGCAAAATCGATTCAATTTTTTCATCAGGTTTTAGAGAAGTAAATGGTGAAAATGGTGGCAACATCGATTCAGGTTGTTCTTCAGCTTTTGAAGCTATGAAGGCTGCAAACGGGGTCAGTATCGTTTCAGGTTTTTCATCAGCCCTTGAACTGAAAGCTGTTAACAATTCTGGTAATGGCGTTTCCTCATCAGCTTTAAAACCAGGAGCCAAAGCATATTCTGGCAATTTGGTTTCTTTTTCAGCAGGTTTTGGATCAAAAACGTTTGGAATCGGCGGTAGTTTTAATTTTTTCTCTTCTGGTTTCACGATGGACTCCTTTGAGTCTTGCGATTTTTCCTTTATATTATTGATCTTTTTCTCGAAAATTTTACCAAGTATTGGGGGAGTAGGGCAATCTGGCACTGGTTCACTTTGCTCATCAACTAAGCTGGTTATATTAGCTTCTATATTGAACCCAACAGGCACAATAGGTTGGACTTTGGTATAGCTCGGTGCTATACGGGATGAGCAGTAAGTAGCAACAGATGTAGTCCTAGTTTGTGTTGATGTTTCAGGTACAGTTTTAAACTCATTTCTTATTTTTTCTTTCCTCTGTTTCGCTAACGCAACCCTTCTCTTGAATTCCTCTTCAAATCCTGGTGGAATACTCGGAGTGGGTTTTGTGTTAGTGTTTCTGTAGTGAGCTTCGACTGCATAGTTTCCTGTATCGAAGTAAGAAACCATGCTGATTGGTTGTGGTGCGATATCGTAAAATAGCGATTGGTGGTCAATAGAATCGGATGGTTCCTTTTTCTTGTATTTCTCAACTCTGTTTGTGAACGAATCTAGTTCATTCTCGGATTTCTGATCATCATCATCATCTTTGTCTGAAGGTTCTATAACAAATTCTTCAAATAGCGGAAAGTCTTTATTTGCGTCACGTTCTATTGAGTTTACGTCCAATTTTCCAGCTTCATCAGACTTCGAATCTTCTTCTTCTTCTTCTTCTTCAGCCGGTGGCGCAGAAGGCGCGCTCATCTGTCTAGCTAGCATATCTTCATGATGTTTAATTTCATCAGGATTTGACGGTACTTTATCGAAGAAGAGAGAATTGCTCCCATAGAACCCTATAGCATTCGGGTCGACATTAAAATTGTAATCTTCCTTTAGAGCGCTTTCTGTCCATCCGTAGTTATTAATTTCTTTAACGTTTTCTACGAGCTCTGTAGCTGATTGGACTTGTATTGTCTCTATAGTTTCTTCAGTTATATGTGATATCTCGTCAAACTGCCCAGCGTCATATTTCACTTGTTCGTTATTGGTCGGTTCACGTTCAGTAGGTTCTGTTAGAGTCGTTTCAACTGGATTCGACAGCTGTATTTGTGATGTCATGTTTTCTATAAGTTGGTTGGTGACATCCGGGTCATCATCCTTATCGTCTGGTTTGTTCACTTCTCTGCAGGTCTCGCATATGTGTAGCTCTGAAGCATTCTCATCTTGTATCTCTGTACCAATATTTTCAGAATCATTTGAACTCTGATTTTTGTCTTCTTTGTCCTGATTATCAGGAGTGTTATCTTTTGTATCTCGGTTACTAACATCCGCGTTTTCAAAGAAACTTGCGCTAGACTTTCCAGATAACATGTCTATATTTTTGTCATTAGCGTTTTCTTCTTGTGTTGGAGTACCCATGTTTTCAAAAAAACTAAAGCTTGAATGTCGACTTAATTCATCAGCGTGCTTAGCACCATAATCTTCTAGTTTCTGTGTATGATCAAAAAAACTCATGCTTGAATTTTTATCCGACAGACTTGTTATTAAGTCAGCTGAAATATATTCTTTGGATTTCTCAGCAATTATAGTGCTTAGGCCAAATAATGGTACCGATGACACGCCAAGTATAGGAACGTCGTCTTTTGTTAAAGAATCTAGTAAACTATCCTTTGGGATAATAGTTTCTTTACTATCATAAATAATTGGGCTTGCGAATAAATTATGCGATTTAATTTCATCGTTTATTTTGTCCTTGTTTTCTTTCTTATCAGCAGGCTTATTTGAAAATAATTTGGATTGGATATCTTCAATTATCTCATTATTCGTTTTAATTTTTGCGAATAAGTCTGCACTTTGTGGACCATAACTTGATATGTTTTTATTGTCTGTGTCTTCAAAGTTTTTGTTAGCGAATACGCCCGATGTGTTTTCATTATTAGCCTCTTTGTTATCCATTGTCATTTTAGCAAATAGATTAACAGTATTGGGATCAAACATTGCTATCGGCTCTGATTTTGGTTCTTGCGTATCATGTTGAATCTGTTCAAAAGATTCACTTATAAAAGTCCTGTCCTGTGTAACTTGAGGAGCGACGGCATCGCAAGTTGGTGGTACCTTAGCTGTTGGCACTTTTATAGGTTTCTGTACACCCAAGTTATCCAAATCACCGAAATTCGCAAATCTTGCTTCAATCATAGTTCTACTTTGTACTAGTCTAGCAACTTCGGGTTCAGCTCTAGCCACATTTTCATCCATTTTTCTTTCAGCATTATATTCTTGATTCTCTTTAAAGGTTCTTGGTCGCCCAGCATTAACGTTATCATTAGCAGATGGTTTTTCAATAGCTTCTTGCGTAGGTATATTAGTTGATGTATGTTGGAACATAGTCGTATTAATATTTTGCTCTGGGTACACTTGCTGTGTGTTGCTATTGTAAGGCTTAGGATGTGAAGAATGGCTCGGATAGTCATGGCTATTAGAACAATGTCCAGCCAATGGCTGACCCTGATTCTGGAAGTTCGGATACCTATAGTACTCGTTATTCAGATAAATAGCATTCTGAAGTTGTTGAAAATCATAACTGTTTGGCTGAGTATTTTGCTGGGCGTTCGGCACAAATATTTCTAGGTTTGTTTGAGCCGGTTGTGCTACATACGGCACATTGGAATAAGGTGCATTTTGCTGTATAATCTGTGCAGCTGATTCCCCTTTTGTGGCGTCTTTGTATGCTGGATCAAAGAAAGTGGTTACACTATGTTGAATCTTATTGATGTCAATGCTGCTGAGCTTTGATTTGAGCGACCCAATAATGCCAAAGCCTTTGGATTCTTTTGGCTCTTCTTGTTGATCATAGCTGTCAGTTGTAGATCGACTCAAATCAAATGCTGTGCTATATTGAGGCTCGGGATTCTGAATATGATGAGTGATATCAAAATGCGGATATCCTGGGGCTGGTTGACTGATATCATAATCGGCTGGAGGTTGCACATTCACAGGCGCATTACCTACATTATATTGAGGAATCAAAGGTACAGTTTCTACTTGGTTACTTAAATCAAACGGCATTGATGATGGCACGTTTTGGCCACCTTTCGGCTGCTCAGGTGTAAATAAAGCACCTTGGAATGTTCCAGAATCTACGGACGGTAGAACAGGTTTGATGCTGTTACTAATAGAACCAATTCCTTCTATTGGCCCTGAGTAATATTGGGGCCTTTTCTTATTCATTCTATAGTTAACAGCACCAGTGGCCTTCGGTGGTTCTATCAAAGGTTTTGGTGGTTCCGAAGCAAATGATTGGCCAAGTTGCGGTTGCTCTTGCACTATTGGGACAAAAAATAATGGCGCATCACTGGTAGGTGGTGGTGGAGTGAAGAACGATATTGGCGCAACATTTGGAGTAGATCCCATGGGTGGTTGTATTGGTCCTGGAGGTGAAATAGTTTGGGCAGCTGGTGATGTCGGTGAAAATATGCTCGGCAGTGATGATTCAGTTCCAGAGTTTGATTTCCCATCTACTGGTACAGTAGATGGTACAAACATTGTTGGAGTATTAGATGGCAATGTTGGGGCAAACATCGGTGGAGCTGCAATATTTGTTAGCATCGTGTTTAACGGTGGAGAAGTCAATTTCTGTGGTGGCAATCTGGTTGGTGCTTTACTTGGTGGTGCTATAATACTTGTGGGAGGTGCCAATGGTGGAGCCGCAAATCCTAATGGAGGTTGCTGTGTAAATTGTGCCGGTGGTGGTATGCTTGGCATATTGGCTGCTTGTATATCTTGATGCTGAGATGTTGGCTGTTCAGTAACCAACATTTGTGTACCAAACGCAGATTGGGAATGTATGTCGCTAAAAGAAGATCCAATTGGCTGTGCTGGTGCTCCAACTGGATAATTCATCGGGTCAAATGTTGGAACGAATATGTTCTCTGTGCTCATAGTTTGCATGGGCTGTTGTTTAATTATTGGATGATTCGAACCAATGCGCCTAGCAACAGACGGTGGTAGGACAGACTGTCCAGCCTGGCTCCCAGCTCTTTGAGTCGAAAACATAGGCGGTGGAGGTATTGCGTTACTTGGAGCATTTGTACCATGTAACTCATACGTAGACTGTGGCGGTGGCGGTAAGCGTTCTTCAAACGGTTTTGGTTCCACTTCTGTTGGAATATTAAACACTGAAGATTGAAAATCGCTTGCTGGATTACTAGAATCACCTACTGGATTGAATATATTATATGTTTCTTGTATTTTTGGAGGAATTTGTTCATTAGTTTCTTGAGCTGGAGTTGATATTGCTTCTGTGAATATATTTTCGTCATTAGACGGTACAAAATAATTTTTAACGTTTTTAGTAAGTGGATTGAGTTCTATTTTTTGTGATGTTTCGAAATTAGTGCCTGAGCTGAGGCCTGGTATTTGGGCGTATTTCTTTTTTGTAGTTATTCGGAAATTCGATGAACCTGTAACAAAAGAAAACATTTCGTTAGCAAAGATATGGAGAAAAGCAGCAGAAGAACCGGAGATTAGGGACCATATTTAAGGAGCCCAATCTCTGATGAAATCAAGTATCTCTGATTGCGTGAAAAATAAGTTCAGAGGCATATAGTTGACACTTTTCGCCAGCTATGCCTACGAGTAAGTCCCATGAAATAGGGGGGGCAAATCTACCTATTGCCATCAACAAAGTACAAATCTAGACTCCGAGCTGTTACTAAGCTCTTTTAGGGGATGTTTTCGTTACGAAATAACAGCCTGTTTTTTTTCTATTAGAATATTAATAAATTATAAAATATTTAGTGAAATAAAACAACAAGTAACACAAATGATAAAATTATTTGACTCCTACGCTGGTTATAACTGTGTCGCAGGAGCTAGTGTCCTCCCGGAATAAAAAGACACAATCTTGTTGTTTTATGACAACATATAAATAAAAAAATAAGAAAACAAAAGAAACTTAATACTTAAAAAAAATCGTTTGGTTTTTTTGTAAGCTTTTATTTTTAAATTTTTATTTGCGGGCTATGGGATAACCATACCCTAAAAGCAGACAATACCCTGCGCATTCAATATAACAATGCCTTCAGGGCGCTGTTGAGGCATCCACCGTACTGCAATGCGTCAGGTATGTTCCCTGATACGCACACTGACGACTACTTTGCGATAATGCGGAAGAAAGTTGCCTCAGTAATATCCCGAGTGAGGGGGAGCAGCAACAGCATTCTGAAGGATTTTGCAGAGAGGCTGGATGGGCCTACAATCGGGAGGTTTACCAAGCTACATGTTGGCAACAAACCTTTTTAAACCTTCCTGTGATTATGATTTTCTTTTCTCTTTCTTTTTGTGTTCCTGCATGTTACTAATATAGTTTTTAAGTAACACCCTATGGGCCTTGATGCCTGAGAATATTTTTTTAAATTTTTTTATTTGTGGTACCTACCCCACACAAATTCGAATACAACTATCTGCTATGTAAATAACTGTGACAGGGAGTTATTTTAACATCATTACATCATCCATATGGACTAAGCCTGAAAAATATGTATTATTGAAGCTAACTCAAAAAGTACCCAAGCAAAGTTAATCAAATTTATATCGGACTTCTTCTAAAGTATGACCTACCAAATAAAAATAATCATCAAAAGCGATTCATAATTTGCGGAGTAATCGCGTGACAAACATACAAAAAAGAAATAACACTCTGAGAGTGCTGACAGAAGTGAAAACTTGAAAAAAAATCGGCACTGCGGTAATTAACGTGTTGATGTCTTTTACTCCACGCACCGCGGTAATCAACGCGTTGATGTCGTTTTAATGGTCAAAAGCTGGTGTCATCATGGTGTCGCGAAATCAATGGTTTAGTCCCATCTCAAAAATGCCCAACGCGCCTAAAGAAGTTTTCCCTTCAAAAATACAAACAGTCGAATTGAGAACCTCCTCCTTTTTGAAGTCGGTTAAACATGTATAAACAAAACTAAGAATGACAATATTAGATAAAGTGGGTTCATTATAACTACATTCCACTTATCTGACACCCATAAAAATAACACACTCACCACTAAATAACAGACAATTTTCTTGAGTTTTCCGACAAGCGAAACCAGTTAGTAAAATATTCATATATTCACAATAATCCTTATTTAATTGG
The DNA here is from genome assembly GCA_916610215.1 of Omphaloscelis lunosa. NCBI lineage: Eukaryota > Metazoa > Arthropoda > Insecta > Lepidoptera > Noctuidae > Omphaloscelis > Omphaloscelis lunosa. The sequence goes on from OU744270.1 coordinate 9,526,250, forward strand.
TTCCTAGTTACACTGTTATTATTGAAACCACCTGTGCTAGTACAGATACGAGTCTAATGCCTTGATCGCACGTATATAAATTTAAATATTTAATTTATGTTACGCAGAAATACAGATAATTATTATTATTTTTTATTACTTTTAAGTACATACTATGTTCAGCTGAATCACACATATATCAGTGAATAATAATACTTAACCGATTTAATAGGTCACACAGGGAGACGTCATTACGTCATTCTTTAGGTGATTGCTGAAAACCAGCGCTGTCGACATTAGGTTCGTCCTAATTCACAGCTTTTTGCTGAGCAATGACCTGTTCTTGCACAGATGCGACGCACAGCTTATTTTTTCTGGTTATTTATTAGAAAAGTAGTTAACTCTGCAATCGGCATTTTGTTTTTGTTATGTTTTTGTTGTCATTTGCCAATGTTGCAACAGTTATTACGCAATATTGGTGCAGATTCTCTTGTACACCGAACTAAACTAACTAAACTATCACTAAAATTCCTTACTTTTTTTGGTAATGAGAATCTTAAAGCTTCTGCAAAATAAATTCTCTACATTTAAAAATAATATTGACACAACTAAATCGAATTTGACAATCGCGACTCCACACGTAGTACTTGCTTGCCTAAGCCGTGAAATTTTTTTTTTAGAGCCGGAGGCGCGCAGGAGGGTCAGCCTCGACGTGTTTTATAAGAAATTTTTCACTTTTTGTATGGAAAATTTAAAAAAATATTACTGTACATGTTGAGTGTCAGGGGTTTTTTAAAGGGGGTCCGATTTTCATTATTTTTGCGATTGGACACACCATTTTCGAGATATAAGCAAAAGAAAAAAAATTCAGTACTGTTTTTGCACCTAAAGTCGAAGTGTTGGTGTGAATTTAAAGTTCTTAAAAACCAATTTTATTCCACAATAGTCAGATTTAGTCAGAAAATCAAAATTTTAAATGAAGAACATCATATTCAGAATAGCAACTTCACCTTTTTCACTAAATTAATATCTCAGTGCCATCTCAGTACTGTCAAACTAAAATATAGTTAAGTTGTGTCACTTTAGTCTATTTCACAATGGGAAATCGTCGTTTGACAGGAATCAACTAAATTTTGGTGATTTTTAGTCTAGTTTAGAGGCATTTGTGACAAGAGAATCGGCAACATTGTCTTTGGTACGTGGCCTTGACATCAACCAATGAACCAGCGATAAATTTAAGCTATGAACAACAATGTCAAACTTTTTTGGATTGAATACGAGGCTTTTGGCTACTTTTGTATTGTGTGTATTTTATGTTTAATTTTTTTAAATGTGCGTTTTGTTTGTGCAGAATAAACAAGTTTTCTTTCTTTTCTCTTCTTTCTTTCTATATGGTCGCCGGTACGTAACTTGGCAAAAAACATAGATGCGCAGAATTCGTTTTCGCATGTTCAAAAGTAAATTATGGCAATAACCATAGAATAATCACATGCAATAAAAGTATCAATTCTTTTGTTGCACTAAGTGTACATGCGCAAACTTACTCGCCCTCCCGCTCCGCCCAGAGCTGGAGAAGTTATTTGATAATTTCCCACCCAAAATAAAAGCTAGGCAGGCTATTTAGTAATAGCGCAAGGTGCCTTACGTCGCAAGCAAGCTTGATACCTTCTGTGTAGACAGAGCGAGTACTTATAAACTGTATTGTAGTCGTTTTTGTTAAAACATTGTCTTTCGAAGCCGATCACATTGCAGACAGTTTTCAAATGTCTGTGGTTTAATCGTGTTTACAATACTTTATTCATACGGACGCGGCTGCATTACAGAACAGCTACTGTTTGTGTCGCATCCGCCTTTGTATTTACGCGTCCCGACAGCCATTGAAATATTGGTAATTTTTGTTCGTGAAACGTTATTTTTAATCCCCGAAGCAAGAGGGGTGTTATAAGTTTGACCGCTATGCTGTGTCTGTCTGTGGCACTGTAGCTCTTAAATAGGTAAACCGAATTGAATGCAGTTTTTTATTTGAAAGCAGGTTTCCTAGCGATGGTTCTTAGACATATTTTATCAAAATTGGTTCAGCCGTTTGAAGATTATTAGCTCTTTTCAAGTTGATGTGAGTATCTTGCACAGGTCTGATCGATTTTAAATTTGGTATTCTGTTACTTCAATAATATTAGAAGATCATAGTAACCTTGAACTGATGCTGCAGCATCACCTGGAATTTGCAGGATACCCAACTCCCTTACCAACTTACAGCACAGGTGTCGTGTTTGGGCTCATTGGAATGGTCTCAATGAATAGGTTATAGATAAATGGTGAACAGGGTCAGGTGATGGAGTAGAAAAGAGAAATGAGATGTTTGTGTCGGGGTTTTTTTAAAATGTATCTGTTAAAATTGTACTTGTTGAGTATTGTCGTGGACGACGGGTCTGTGTTCGGGATGACTGCGGAGTGATAAGAGGAAAAGTTGTTACTTTCCTTCTCTCTAGTTATCAGTTTAGTGGTAATTAGCCAAGAGTATTGGTAGGATGCGATAGTTTTGAGAGCACTTGTAGCCCAGTGGTAACGGCCCCGACTTACGATATCGATATCGAGTAATAAAAGAAAGAAAGAAAGAAAGAAAATATTTTATTTGGGACACGCACAGGAAATACAAAACATAATAAAAAATAAAAAAAATAAACAAACATTAACAAAAATAAAAAGGAGCATTCTAGACTAACAAAAAAGATACGACCTGTGCGAGGCCAAAAAGGCTCCTATCTCAGCATGATGCTGCGATATTTAAAAATAAATAAATACCGCAGCGCTGGTATTTTAATAGGGCCCGCTGTGATGCCACGGACATACCTACGGACCTATAAATCCCACTAGGGGATTACAAAATAAATAAAACAATAAAAATAATAATATAAAACAAATAAAAAAGAAAAACAAAACAATACAACAGCCTATAATGTTCCCACTGCTGGGATACAGGCTTCCTCTCGGTGGGAAAGAGTGACAATCACCAACAATCGTCTTCTACGATGTCCTTCTCACCGCTCTAGTTTCATTCCCTCTTCTTTCTTTGTCCAGGCTGTCTTTCTTTGGAATGCGCTCCCTCTGACCATCAGGACGGCAACCAGTTGGTTATCTTTCAAAGTGAAGGCACGTGAACATATATATTACTACACTGTACTATACTGACTGACCTGACTGCCTCGTTGGTCTAGTGGTTGCAAGCTTTGGAATGCGCTCCCTCTGACCATCAGGACGGCAACCATTCGGTTATCTTTCAAAGTGAAGGCACGTGAACATATATATATTACTACACTGTACTATACTGACTGACCTGACTGCCTCGTTGGTCTAGTGGTTGCAAGCTTTGGAATGCGCTCCCTCTGACCATCAGGACGGCAACCATTCGGTTATCTTTCAAAGTGAAGGCACGTAAACATATATATATTACTACACTGTACTATACTGACTGACCTAACTGCCTCGTTGGTCTAGTGGTTGCAAGCTTTGGAATGCGCTCCCTCTGACCATCAGGACGGCAACCATTCGGTTATCTTTCAAAGTGAAGGCACGTGAACATATATATATTACTACACTGTACTATTCTGACTGACCTGACTGCCTCGTTGGTCTAGTGGTTGCAAGCTTTGGAATGCGCTCCCTCTGACCATCAGGACGGCAACCATTCGGTTATCTTTCAAAGTGAAGGCACGTGAACATATATATATTACTACACTGTACTATACTGACTGACCTGACTGCCTCGTTGGTCTAGTGGTTGCAAGCTTTGGAATGCGCTCCCTCTGACCATCAGGACGGCAACCATTCGGTTATCTTTCAAAGTGAAGGCACGTGAACATATATATATTACTACACTGTACTATACTGACTGACCTGACTGCCTCGTTTGTCTAGTGGTTGCAAGCTTTGGAATGCGCTCCCTCTGACCATCAGGACGGCAACCATTCGGTTATCTTTCAAAGTGAAGGCACGTGAAGATATATATATTACTACACTGTACTATACTGACTGACCTGACTGCCTCGTTGGTCTAGTGGTTGCAAGCGCTACTGCTAAGTATGAGGTCCTGGGTTCGATTCCCGGGTCGAGCAAAATGTTATTGGGTTTTTCTATCTGAAATTTCTCAGTAGCAGCTCGGAGTCTGGATTTGTGCCCGGTTGATGGCAATAGGCTCGCCCCCTATTACATGGGACTTAAACATAACTGGCGAAATGTGGGTGTGCCTGCTACAGGGACACCTCTGCACAACCCTTCGGGGAAACAAGGCGTGATGTTATGTATGTGTATGTACTATACTGTACTGTATATTACTACAGTATATTCTTTATATTATCCTATATTTTATTAAATTATTCATTCTGATACCTAATTTATTAAACACACACTTCACTATGTATTACTCTAGCATATGGCACTCGTGGGTTGCAGCTGAAAATCAGCGTCAGGTGGTACACTTTGTGTTGTCATCTGACAATATGCTGAGCTGAGGCCCTTTGGCATTTACAATCATTGTTTTCTGTTATTTTTATAGTTATAAGGTGTATTGTCTTTGCCGTAATGCCAATAAATGCATATTTCTTTCTTTCAATATACGTGAAAAGTTGGCAGAATCTTTGCAGCGCTGATTTGCTGGATTTGTTTTCTCCTCTACCTATCGTTATTTTTGACTAAGTTTATTCAGTTTATATGTATTATCTATGTATTCATTTTCAAGTTATCTATCACTTATGTTGCATCTGCCATGTTTTGTCTCTGCATCACCCTCAGGTTGACTGGTAGAAAATTCCTCAGGCATTAAGTCCGCCTTTGTACAGTATATTTTTACTTGTGCATGAAGTTTTACTAAATAAACAATTTACACAAAGTAAAGCGCCTGTCAGGGTTCTAACATACGACCTACAACTCGTAAATCGCGGCTGTTACCACTGGGCCACCACCTCTTTTCTACAAAGAGGTCTACTGCTACTAAATATTGATACAATTTTCGCTGATTTTTTGCGAGCGAAGCCAGGTTGAGCAGCTAGTCATTAAAGTACTGTAGTGTAGGTGTAGTAGATGCGTGTGGCCAGTTTTCTAACCAGCGCCTGCGCCCAGCTGTCAGGTAATTATGTTAGCAATCGACTGCGAACCGGCAATGTTGTGTGTTTCCATTCTCGAGTACGACACGACAATTATTTTCACACAAGCCGGTGTGATAAGAAAGAAAGAAAGAAAGAAAGAAAAAAAAAATTTTGTTTGAGACACGCACAGGACATACAGACCGTTAACAAACGGAGCATTTAAAACTAACAAAATTAACATATTTTACAAATTTAAAAAATAATAACGACCTGATGATGTGATTTCCCATCGGCAAAATTTCAAACTTCCATTTAAATTTTCACCCCCTATTTAACCCTTTTTGGGGTTGGATATTCAAAAATCTTTCATTACACTGTCTTCCACCGCACTGAGAACGAGACGATTACGCGGCCATAGTTTGACAGCACGGTTGGCGCAGTGGTTAAGCGATTGATTGCTGAACTGCGTGTCGCGGGTTCGATTCCCGCACGGAACAAATATTAGTATGACCTACAAGTAGTTGATCCGGGCCTGGCTGTTTGTGTATGTGAGTTTAAATGTTTTGAAGAAGAATAAAATTTAAATCGTTCTCGGTTAATAAAACGTTTTAATCATTTTTGGGTAGATCGATAGGAAAGTCGCAACACAAACTAAATCAATACGTGAGCTGTAAGCGCATTGGAATAAATTATGTAATGAAATTAAGATAAGGTACAATTTAACTAAACAAGTTCATTCTTGTCGGCGCACGCCTCGTCCTTCGAGCTGTGTCCTGCGCAATGCCCGTGCACACGTCATCGCTCTTCTCCTCGCGCTGCCGCGATGTTGCACTCTCTCCCCACACACTGCTCTACTCGCGCAATTAATCGCGACGCTTCGCACTACGTCCTTTGACTCGCGCCCGAAAACCGACGACAAAAGAGGGAGCAGTGGGCATGACGAGGAGCATGACGTGTGGCATAACGAGTAACGTTGCCACACTACGTCTCTGCCTACTTTCCTCGCTACTTCTCATGCCACTCGATGAGTGTGTAGCAGAGGCATAATAAACCAGTTTTTGAAAATGTTCTCATTTCCGAACAAAATGTTGTACTGGTTGTAAAAAGAAATGTACGAAACGTTTTAAAAACGTTTCCGAGCCCTGGGCCGTCGTTCCAAGTCTTGACCACTGTCTTTGAAGCGGTGTATGTAAAAGTGTCCGCACGGCGTAATCTTGTTGCAGCGGCAACATTGTGATAAAGATAAAGATCATTTATTTGTCCAAAACATGAGTATACACACACATGGCATGCAAGATGTTACAATTAAATTATATTACAGTCATGTTTTGCCTTAAAGGCGTGCAAATTTAAGTAGGTAGGTTATTACATTTAATCAAATAATTATAAATTTATCCATTATTCTTAACAATCCAAATTAGAAATAAAAAATAAAATGTACTACAGAATAATGTCAACAACTCTTAATATTATAATAAAATTAGTCAGTTTAATGTCAAAGGTAGTTAAAAATACACAATTACAAGAATTAAATTAATTTATAATTCAAAAAGTCGTCAGTGCTGTAATAGGCTTTCTCTTAATTTTTCCGGTGGATATTCCCTCCAATATTTACCAGCAATGAACAGCTAGATAATAAATCCCGTGTGACATAGGGCACGCACATCCAACTATAACCTCGTACGTATAATTTCACGCGTCGAGTTATTACTTATTACATAATTATAATAAGCTGTTCCTAAAACGTAGCAAAGGAAAATGTAATGTAATCTCATAAGATTAAAGTTGTGTTTATGATTTAGCAAGTCGGAACTGGGATACTGGACAGGGCTTGTTTCCAATGGATCTATGAAAAAGTGAGTCGTAATAATTATAATTTGCAGATAGCAATATAAGGCTCAAACGGTGAGGGAAAACATCATGCAGAAACCGGCACGTTCTAGAACCACAAATTTGAACACATGTGACATCTACCAACCCGCACTGGGCCCGCGTGGTGGATTACGGCCCACTCCTTCTCTCAAAGAGGAGGCCTTTGTCCCAGCAGTGGGAACATTATAGGCTGATAATGTAAGAGAGTCATTTGATAGCATTGTTTACATATATCTACTCTTTGACTTGTATAGGGTCCCGTACCCGAAGCGAGCCAAACGGAACCCTTTACTAAGTTTCCGGTGTCCGTGCGTCTGTCTGTCAGCGGGCATGAACCGTAATAGGTAGACAGTTGAAATTTTCACAGATTTCTATTGCCGCTAACAAAAAAAAAAAAAAAAGTTTGTAATTAAAGGGTTACAACCCTATTAGGGTTGCCAACTTTTTTTTAGAAAAATAACGTAAGTAACAAGTTCTCTGAAAAAAAAAAGTATGAGGAACAAAAAAAAAAAGGTTTTTCTAAAGTTTTAATTCTCTTTAAAACATTTTTTTTTGGGTGCTTTTAGCAAACGTTAACAATTTTTGTTGTATATTGAATGTTTCAAAGCTAGTTTTACAACCAAAAAAATTTATATTTAAATAAATAAATAACTCGTTTTTTTATTTTTTTGGTCGATCTGAGTCTCCTCGCTACTTCAGAATCATTAACAAAAAGCTCTCAGTGAAAGCTGAAGTGGCTGGAATAGAGAGTAATTAAATCAGATCCATTTTTAATATTGCCATTTGTCAAAAGTGTTTTTCTCTGTCAATTTTTTATCAATAATAATAGATTTTCTGTTTTGACATATGGGTAACTAATTACCCATGGGTAACAATGAGAGTGTTTCGTTTAACGCATCACAGTAAAGATTAGAAATAAAGTATTTTTGCATACTTTATTTTAAGATAGTTAATTGATTCAGGCGTGACCTGGCGGAAATCCATTATAAATTACAATAGAAGTGGATATATTTAGTAACCTGTACCGCTTAGCTATTTCTAAAGAGTCTTAAATAAAACCCTGAAAGAAATCGACACGTGTTTCACCTCTCAATGAGACATCCTCAGGATGACGACTGACTTGTCGCGAACTCGAACACGGCGTGTTGCCACACCGAGCGCTGAGCGCAGACTGCATACTTTATTTTTATGCAAAAGTATAAAGAACATATACTTATCGAAAACAAAGTAGGATACGTTGTTATAAAGTATGGTTGGCAACCCTTGTCCCCATAGAAGAACCGTGTTTTTTTCTCGATATTAATACGGTTCGGAACCCTTCGTGTCCGGCTCGCACTTGTCCGGTTAATTTTATAACTTGATTTGCACTTATGGTAAGGTGGAAATCGAATTACACGTTTCCTGATTTCGCACCTCAATTATTTAATATCACTTATTGAACTTTATACACTACTCTGCGCACACGGCTTTGTTTGTAATTACAATATAGATTTTAGAGTTCCGTACCTCAAAAGGAAAAAACGGAATCCCTATAGGACCACTCGTGTGTCTGTTTGTCTGTTTGTTCGTCTGTCACGGCCAATTTGTTCCGAATCTATTGCACCGATTAAGTTGAAATTTGGTACACATATGTATTTCTGTGATCCAAACACGATCGTGTAACGTAAATAAATGAATATTGAATATAGGGGTCACTTTTGGGGGCAAACAAGTAAATTAAAAAAAAGTTTTGCTAACAGTACCGTGTGACATATCAAATGAAAGGGCTTGTTGCGAGGATCTTAAATTTTTTATATAATTTTAAAATAAATACTTTTAAAGATATTTAAGAAATTCGATGACAATAGACGCTTATCTCCGAAACGACTGGACCAAAAATTTTGAAAAAAGTACGTAACATGGCTCTTTACTCATAGATTACAGGAAAACCTATAAAAACTCTATGGTCTTAAAATAACATGGTAATCTCTCAATATTGTGCGTAAAAACTTATATTTGCAGTTGGAATGTATGGGAGAACATGTATTTCATCTACAATTTTAAGTTTGTATTTGGGATAAATTCATCCCAACTACGGAACCCTTCATTATGCGTAGTCCGACACGCACTTGGCTGGTTTTTTTATTATAAAACTAGTTGCCCGCCCCGGCTTCGCACGGGTAGCACTAAGTACTTATCTACGGCTACCTACCCTACCCTACCTACCTACCTACCTACATACCCCTACTTACTTACATAACCTACCTACACCTACCTATAACCTTGTCTTGAGAATAAAGAACACAAAAAACATATTGCAAAATCGGTCCAGCCGTTCACGCGTGAAGCCGCGACTAAGGGAAATAGGGATTCATTATACAGAAGATAGATAGATTCTCAGTAACATCCCGGAGTTTGAATTTGTGCCTAATAACAGCAGTAGGCTCCCTTGTTACATGGAACTTGCAATATAACAACCAAAACGTGAGTAAACTTAACATTTCTGTGCCTTCAGGGAATATAGGCATGAATTAACCAATATTTTTTTTTTAATTCGAGCTGAACAGACAGAGACAGCTGCTGGGGAGTTTGCTGCAGTACTCTTCTAGCTTTTGGAAGGGGCGACTAGAATCAACTATATTATTTTGTAAATTTTGACGTTCAAAAGTGCTATACATGGGCCTATTTGAAGTAAATGATTTGACTTTGACTTAGCTCATATTGTTTTCTTCATCTTCTTTTCGTGTGGTTAGTGACTAACCTGGTGCCAGTTTTTAAAGCCGCCCATGGGCCTCTGACCTGGCATCACATGCCGTCGAGAAATATCTCTCAGGCATGCCAGTTTCTTCACGATGTTTTCCTTCACCGTTTTTGAAGCAAGTGATAATTATACAATACGCACATGAATCCGAAAAGTCAGAGGTGCGGGCCTTAGGTTCGAAATCGAGATCTATGACTTGGCAGTCCGATGGTCACACCACTAGGCTATCACTGCTTCACTACTATTAATACTATAAATTAATACTTAGGGTAGTCTTAAAAAACGAGCGAGTCTTACAGTAGTCGCATATGATATGTAACATCTGGCATCTCACCTTGGTAATAAGCAACATTAAAAGGGCGGGGCCTCGTCAAGGTCGTTTCTGACGGCCAACGCTAGCACCGCGCGCGCTCATTGGTCAAATCTAATAGCGCGCGTTTCCCTGGCTTCCTGTGACACACTTCTGTCCTTTTTATTTATTTAAACTTTTCACACACAAAAAGGTACAAAGGCGGACTTAATGCCTTAGGCATTCTCTACCAGTCCACCAAGGGTGGTGAAGAGATTACGCTTTTCACGAAATCAATCCAACAGATTTTGATTTTGATTGCAGGAAAGCAAGAGGAAAGATATTACACATCAAAAATATTTATTCTACAGTTCGTCTTTCGTGTGTTTTGCGAATTTGATCCTTATTACTACTAGAAATTTTCCAACAGACAGGTGTCAGGAACGCGATCTCTCGACGGCCGGACTGTAGTTCTCTCTCAAGTCTCAATCAATGAACTCAGTTGTACAAATAATTACAGAGTTATTAGATAACATACAGACAAACTTTCGCACGTAACATAGTGTTTGTCGAAACAACAAGCGATGGTTCCCATTGACCTTTGAAAGGTCATGGCGTGTACCGTGAGAACAAAACACCATGCTTTGGAAACTGTGGCTTTAATGTTGAAGATGAGATTTGAAGGAATGAGTGAAGTTGTGCAGAAATTGGAAAACTATTATGGTTATACAGTTGTGTGAGGGTCCACTGCAGAAAGCAACCAGTGAAGTTCAGCAAAAGTTTAAATTGCGCGGAACAATTTATTTAGTTTTAATTAAAATAAATGTGTGGTGTTTATAACAGAGACGGAGAGGATAATGTTAAGACGTTAAAGCATCCGTATAATGAAAAAAGGAAAAAATAGGTGCCATGATACTGTCATCACGGTGACGCTTAGAATATTACAGGTTTTTGTAAGCATTTCATGATGGCAATCTGTAATTTTTCCTGGAAGGTATTTAATTTTATCAGAAGCTGATAGAAGCAGTGTGTTCCACCTTCCATCTACAAAAAAACTCGTGTAAACTGTGTGCAGTCAGGTTTAAAAAGAAAAGAGCAAAAATACAGATAACTTTCGTCTTAAAAAACTATATGAAATCTAGCAATAATCTTAAATATCAAGAATGTTTTAAAAATAAACAAACAAGTAAACAAGCTATTTTAAAACCTGAACCACAACCTTATTGATGCACTCATTCGAACAGTTTAAAACGATCTCAAAAATAAATTACATAATAAGTATTTATGTACCACACTGATGTTTGCTGTTAGAGAACTCAATTCTGGGTTAAGCTTGCCTTTGTAAGTTTGTACATAATCTTTCTCTATAATGTTGTTCCATTGTTTATGTAAATCATCATTCTCATCATTCTCTTGCCCTTATCTAAGGATCTTAAATACTAAGTAGATGTAAAACAAGTATTCAAAAATAACTCACCAGAATTCGGAACCTCCTTCGGCGGTGGTGCCACTTCCTTCACCACATCTTCAGCCATCAATGGCGTATCCACCGCAAAGTTCTGTTGTCCTACGAACCCAGGAGCTGACACTGGGCTTTGGAAAGGCACATCCTGGGTCTGATACCCTGACATCCTGTCATCAGGAGTCTGCTCCCTACTTTTGTAGTTCAGCATATTAGAAAATGAGCTGAATACAGCGCTAGCTACGTGAGGCAAAACCGTTGGCAGCTGAGAGAAATTCTGAGCTATGTCAGCTGTCAAACTCTGCTGTACTTCCACATTCTTTTCATCGTTCAAATTAATCTCTTCTAGATTTTCTTCTGTAGCTGCTAAATTAGCATTCTGGTCAGGATTACTATTGATAGGTGCGCTCACATATCTCGTCCCTTGTAATCTTGCGAAGTACTCGTTTACGTCAAAATCGTCTTCGGATTTCATTGAAGCCTTTGACACGGTTGATGTCGAAATTTCGGGTGTTTTATCATAGTGCGGGGGTTGTGGTTGGTCTAGTGGAGGGGGATAAGCAGATAAAGTGGTAAGAGGTGAAAAAACGTTAGTGTTTGAGTCGCCTGATGGGAAGTTCGTAAATTCATGTTCGGAATGCCGCAGGGTTTGGACGTTGGACCCAATTTGGTGATCTGTAACAATGAAAAGGATTTCGTTAGTTATCTTGATAGATTTGCTGAATATGTACTATGCGACAATAACAATAACAAAAAGCAAATGCGACGCAATACTTTTTATTTTCCTTATCAAAACTGTCGACCCCACCCTTATTTTTTTTGTGGTTGGGAAATCATCAAATAACTTCTCCCGCTCTAGGCGGAGCGGAGGGCGTGTCAGACTCTTACTGACTAAAACCCACCCGTGTTCCTTCGGTTGCCCTGTCGCCGGGGGCCACGATCTCCCTTTCGGTTTTCTTCGCAACCCCGGCAGGCATCGGCCCTAGTGGACCCCTTCTATTCTGCTGACATCTCTTTGAGGCGCGCGTGGAACACAACGCGCCGTCGACCCGGGCCTGGTCCTTATCGGATGGTGAGCCACCCATTGCTCACCGCCCGCAAGCCCGCGCCTACGGTGGCCGGAAATCGCCTCGCGATTGTCGACCCCACCCTAAGAAGTTTTCCGTGCAAAAAATCTTAATTAATAATATTATTACAAAACTGAGTTTGTTTGTCGCTTTCAAGTGTTTACTACTCAACCGATCATCATACAATTTTGCATACACGTTGCCAGGAGTACAAAAAAGGACAGAGGATACCTTTCATCCAGAAAAAAGGACAGTTCCCGAGGGATACAAAAATAACTTTACAAAATCTACATTAACGCTAGCGAAGCCACGTGCTAGTACAAAAATAAATGTCACATGCAAAAAAACCCAAACCCGGATTTGCACCAGCCCTTCAGACTGTAGACAGCATAGTCACTGCTGTTTATAGACTAGTCACGTAAAGTCCACATATTAAGGATGCTTGCAGAGACCACTAACTTAACAAAGATGGTAATCAAACCAAATATATACTAATATAATGCTAGCTGAAGAGTTTGTTTGTTTGAACGATCTAATCTCTGGAACAAACAGTCAGATTTGAAAAAAAAAAAAAACAAAATTGCATTTGATAGCCCAATTCTTGAGGAAGGTTATAAGGCTTTTTAACATCAGGCAACGCACATTAGGAACCGACAAAAGAAAAAACAAAGTACGCTAAACGAAAACGAAGTAATAGCGCGTGCGGGCGATACAATGCGACGCGATGGGTTGGGAGTCGAGACTATTTTATAAAAATGAGGCTATTATTTTAGTATATTGTGTAATTTACGACTTCCACAACACATAATTCGCGAGCAGAAATTAGTCATAAAAACGGCAAGGATTTATTTATTAAATGAACAATTAAAAGCTATTCATCGCGCAAGAATTAAGGATAAAGTCAAAACATTTACTACAAGCACCAACCTTGAAGAAACAAGTCATTTATATGTCGCAAAGTCCTTACAAAAACGGAAATAAAAATATGTAGTCAAGGTATGCACGAATATTATGTCCAATTAACTTTAATATACATAATAATGACGGTTTTCCGTCTTATTGGTCTATTGAAGCAAGTATGACTGTTGTGGTCGGCTACCAGTCGAACCGGATGGAGCTGAATACCAGTATTTTACATGGAGCGACTGCCTATTTGACCTACACAACCCAGTTATTGGGTAACACGGTAACCCTTGGTAGAACTCGTTGTCAGACTTTTGGGATTCTGACGACCCGTAACGACTGTCAAAGATCCAAGAATGACAGTCGGGACCAATGGCTTAACGTGCTTTCCGAGGCCTACTACAATAGATTAACCTGTACCCTAATTGCGTAATACAACACAATCCGTTTCGAGTTTAAAAAAATCTGCTCAACAACGTAAATAACGCAATTAATGGTGTTGAACTGTCAAAATGAAACAAATTAGGCATACTTAATTGTTTACGAAAATAAGTTACGCAATTAGGCTACTGATCCATCGACCCTTGCGGCTATTGTTAATTTAGCCACAAACCCCACGTTGACGAAAAGAACAAGTAATAAAATTGTCATGAGCTTTAACAATATTGACACTACAACTATTATTCTAGTGTAGTGTAGTGTTTATATTATATTATATTTATGTGTCCTAAGGACACATAAATGATGAGTATAAAGAATATAAACTTTTTACAGAAAATGCCCCCGACTTCCAAAAAAAAAAGTGAAAAATAACTTTAATTTCAGAAGTCAGTGACTTTGGTTTAGAATTTTCGTTGCCACCGACTTATGGTTTAATTAAATTTATTTTTCACTTTGTAGTGTTTTTTTTTGGAAGTCGGTTGTTTTTTTTTTTTAATTTTTCTCTTTTTAGTTGTGGTATCTTCCCCACACAAATTCAAATACCACTACTTGCTATGTAAATAACAGTGACAAGAATTTATCATATCATCCACATACCAAGTGGGAAAAAATATGTATTATTGAAGCTAACTCAAAAACTGTTCAAGTAAAATTAATAAAGATTATATGGCTCTAATCTCGACAGAATACTGTTTTAAACAACAAAAAAAAAAAAAAAAAACCACATCGGTCGACTATTAACCGAGAAATCATACATAAAAAAAAAACAAACATACGCTACGAACACATAACCTCCTCCTTTTCGGAAGTCGGATAAAAAAACATCGTCACGTTATTTCAACCACAGATTTAGAGTAAGCCTAAATCTGTGATTTCAACTTTTTATTAATGGCCTACGATTTAATTTCAACTCCTTTATTAGTGGCTTTTGTGCACATGATAATTATTCGAATTTAATACAGTTGTAATAGCAATCATGTAATTGCGTTTAATTAAAATAGGTTTTTATTTTTATTAATTAATTTCTCTTTTGTATAATTCTTTTATATTTTGTGAACGTGACAACGCTGTAGGCTTAGTAGATTGTAGGGCTGTTGACCATTTTATATTTTATTCAGTACCTGGTACCTATTGAAAGACCTACACTGTCCTCTCATACCTAGTAACACTGTTATTTGAAAGTATTGTAAAAGCCAATTATTTTTAAAAGAGTAACCGTGGAGTTTCTTGCCGGCTCTTCTCCATAGGAAACGACCAATTGGAACCGTGCACCTAGCTTCTGACGTTTCATAAGTGCCCGTGTAGGTTTATGTGAAATATGTGTTTTTTCGTATCTTACGTCCACAGATACTTGTGATAAAGCACATGTTACCTCATTTGGGCAAACCGCTTCACAATACTTACAAGGTGGTGTTGCGTTTGTTAAAATTGTGTCTCTTTTTGCATTTATCTATAGCATCGATGAGGGTTTTGTAGGAAATGCCAATCGTATATTGGTCAGCAACAAGAATAATGTACCCAGGATTTTTTAATATCGTGATATAAAAGAGTGTCCTTGGAGTTCCTAGACCGTTCTTCTCCATAGAGATCAACGCTTTGGAATGGGTAACTAGCTCAAACTTTCTGACTAACTAACCGACTCTTTGACAATTCAAAAGTGCCTGTAAATGGTTTAATTGAAATAAATGCTTTGAGTTTGGTCTCGGAAAGTAGTTCCCGGCTGTCATTCTTTTATCTTTCACAATCGTTACGGGTGGTCAGAAGACGGAGAGTCTAACAAGCATTTACCAAGGGGTGGAGGTCAAATAGGCCGTCGCTCCATGTAAAATTCTGGTAGTCTGCTGCGTGCGGTTAGCCTGAAAACCGACCCTGACAACTATGCTAGGCAGAAGATGAATGATATCGGTCTGTGTAGTAAAGCGTATATTGACACGTCACATCCCGTGCACGGCTCTGATATGTGTGGATAGCTTTAACAATCTTAAGACAGTCGACGCGAAGAGTAAGCCCTCATACCAACGCGCTGGATTTTCAACGCACTGCTTAGCGCAAAGAGTTGAAAATCCAACGTGTTTATTTTTTTGATGCGCTAGGATTCTCAATGCTTGGCTCAACATTGAGAGTTGAAATCAAATGCACGATAAAAAATCGTCGCGCTAAAAAACCTCTGCGCACCTGGGCAGAGAAGTCTAAAAAATATGACAACTGGACAAAACGTAAAGATATTACCATATCTCAGAAAGTGGAATCTCAAAGGTCATGGCATTTTTTCCATGCAAAATTCAAGTGATTTCATTTACAATCCCAAATAAAAAAAGCATTCCATTCATTCATGAAGGAAACATAAATTTGATAACAGCAAACATAACTTTGTCGTTGACTCATCGATATATAAATAAACCAACACACAACCTACATTTAAAAATGACTCTGCCACATTGTGATAAGGTACAATTTTGTACTACGGTAAAGTTGCGAGATGAAGCTTGTAATCGAAGATCTTATGTGAATTCATTTGCCATAGTTTTAAAAGGGAATTTATAGTATGACCTTTTACGGGTAAAGTGTGGTCTTATTTAATATAGTAATTTGCATGAATGTCAAACATGCCTTAAGCATATAGGTTCCGCAATTTTTACATTGATTTCATCTCTCGAATTGTGATTTGATACCAAACGCGACTGCTCAGCGTGAGGTCCTGGGTTTAAGTCGATACAGCGAAATTTTTTCGGACACACCAAAGTCTGGTTACGTCAAGCAATAAATACAAGTTCAATTTTTTTTTTTTTTTTATATAAACCTACATGGGCCCTTATGAAACGTCAGAAGCTAGGTGCACGGTTCCAATTGGTCGTTTCCTATGGAGAAGAGCCGGCAAGAAACTCCACGGCTAAAGGCAAATAGGCTCGCCACATGTAACATCGAACTTATCGCTAGGAAACTGTATATATACTGTACACCTTTGTCTATCCCTTCAGAAATACTGGTGTGATGATATTTTATGTTCACAGTAGTGTTAATAATGCAGAATTTTGAATGAGATAAAGATAATTTAATTTAGTTAATTGATTCAGGCGTGACCTTGCGGAAATCCATTATTAAATGCAATTGATGTGGATATATTTAGTAACCTTTTCCGCTTAGCTATTTCTAAAGAGTCTTAAAAAGACCTTGAAAGAAATCGACACGTGTTTCACCTCTCAACAAGGCATCCTCAGGATGACGATTGACTTGTCGCGAACTCGAGCGCAGACTTATCTGCGCTCAGTGCTTGGTGTGGCAGCACGCCCTATAACAGGTTACTAAATATATCCACTTCATTGCATTTTATAATTTTATTTGTCTAAACTTGCGTATACGTGTAAATTAAGCATGCAGGATGTCACAATATTAATATTTCGTACGTACATGTTTCTCCCGTAAGGCATACGAATTTATAAAATGTACAAAAAATAACATAAAAAAACTATATTACAAAATAAAACAAAATTCTAAAGGCACTTCAATCCAAGTACATTGTAGTGTCATTGAAAAAGTCGCTTACATTATAATAACACTTGTCTGATAATAAATCTCGCATCTTTTCTTAAACAAAACCGGCAATGCTATGCAAATACGCCTGTGGGTATTTTATTATAAATTTTTGGAGCCATACAGAAAACGCTTTTTGCCATTAATGTCGTTTTTAACGTACGCGAACACAGTTGATTTTTGTCACGTGTATTACGGGGGAAGGCATCAGCTAGTCGTGGAATTAGAGATTATTCCCTAACAAATAGCGCAATTTCAAAAACATAGAGAGGTGGTAGAATTAATTATGTGTTTTTTAAACAATGGCATACAGCTGTCGGTCGACTTCAAATTGAACATAGAACGAATGCATCTCTTTTGGGATTAAACGCTATTTCTTTGTCTGTAGATCATTCATGATTGGAATTCGACAGAAATGATCACAAAATAATATAACGTAAGATTAAAAGAGTGATGAATATAATTATTAATGGATGGAGAAGGAGAGGAAGGCCAAAGAAAATATGGATGGTGTGGGGAATGATGTGAAAGAGAAGGAAGTGAATGATAGCGTGACGGTTGATAGCGGAAAAAAGGAAGAAAAGATCGTGTCGCAGACCCCAAATAACAAGGCACAAGAGTGAGAAGATGATGAGGCAGATAATCTGTTATATGGCTAAGACTGTGGGGTGCATACTGAGATGACGGTTGATAGAGAGGTGTAGAGAAAACATGCTGAGATGACGCCAAACAGTGGCGGATCCGATATTGTCGTTTAGGATGGGCTTGAGCCTGCTGAGGGTAGGTTTTAGCAAAATCAAATCAATCTGCCTACCCTTTTCGCAAGTATGTTGGGATCGGCTTCCAGTCTAACTAGATGCAGCTGAATACCAGTTTTTTATATGGAGCGACTGCCTATCTGACCTCCACAACCCAGTAACTGGGTAATACGATATCCCTTGGTAAGACTGGTGTCAGACTTTCAGGCTTTTGACGACCCGTAACGACTGTCAAAGATGACGAATGACAGCCGAGTCCAACGGTTTAACGTGCTTTCCGAGGCACGGAGGAGTTTCGATATCGGTAGGCGTAGCTTAACCTGGTGGATCGACCCGTGCGGCTGTTATTACTTAGCCACGAACTCCTCTCGAGGTAGCTTTTGCAAAGGAAACACTGAAAAAGCACATAAAATTTTACAAGCCTCCTCAGATATCTCAGTGAATATACATGGCGGCCAAACCGGACAGCGTGAGTGAGGCAAAATTCATCACCTAAACAAAACATGTAAAAGGAAAAAACTTGTAAACGTAATAATAGGTACTCATTAAGTTTAGGATAATTGATGACAATTGTACATTAAATAGTTTAATACTAACTAAAAAGTTTAATAAGAATAATATCAAGTTCACTTTAAGATTTGTCACGGCAGATCTCAGACTTGAGCTCCGCTATTGACTCCAAGCAGGTTGGAATAGGGGCAGGAGCTCGATGTGGCGACGCTTAGAGGTGGCCTATGTCCAGCAGGTGATATCATTCGGCTAGAATGATGATGATGACGAAGGGCAGAAGAAAGATGTGAGAGAAAGAACTAAGAGTAATGCTGAACTTTTTCGGCGTTCACATTTTGACATAACAACTACAGTATTGAAGGTTAAGCTCCATAAGGTAAACAATCAATCAGTAAGCAAGTAAATAGAAAGAAAGAAAGAAAATACGTTCATTTGCGGTAAACATGACGCAAAGAAAGATAATAAAAAAACACGTAAATAACAAATTGGGGGAAAATATGCGTCACATCCACGCAAGACGGCCATCGCTCAACATAATGCTGCAACCCTATGCGAGA
This sequence comes from Omphaloscelis lunosa, assembly GCA_916610215.1. NCBI lineage: Eukaryota > Metazoa > Arthropoda > Insecta > Lepidoptera > Noctuidae > Omphaloscelis > Omphaloscelis lunosa. The sequence goes on from OU744270.1 coordinate 9,545,440, forward strand.
CAGAGCCCCAGCTGACGTGATGACGTCAACCGGTGCAGTATATAGTAAAATAACAAATCAAAAATAAATACAATACTTAGTCCTAAATGATTACACAAATATAATATGAATATAAATGAATGCAGAATGTATTTCGCAAGTAACGAGATGTTATGTATCAACACTTGCTGGTAAGGCAAGTATATGTATATCAAGTCAATCGGGTATAGTCGGTGATAAAATCTATATACATAAAACAAAGTCGGGTTATTAACACCATTTATATCTAAGGAACGGATGGACCGATTTTTATGATCTTTGATTTTGGATTGTTTCCGCCCCAAATAGCAGAATAACTATTAAAACATCGGAAAAATTCACGAAAAATAAAATCCTAGCTCTCATTAATTTTGTCTGGATCGGCTTTTTTGACGATATTTGGATGGATAGGTTAGTATGTAGGTAGGGTAGGGTAAAAATCCTTAAAATGCTACCCGTGCGAAGCCGGGCCGGGTAAAGCTAGTGTCTTTATATTTAATTAGTTTTACCGTCAAAATAGATAAGCACTTCTCCCACGATAAAAGAAAACAGAGAGCAGTGGTGGTCCAGTTGGAACGGCCGCTACTTACGAACCCAGACAGGCACTTTAATTTCTGTAAATTATTTCATTACCACTGCTCACAAAAAGGTGAAGGAAAACATCGTGAAGAAACCGGCATGTCCTAGAACCAATAGTTCAAAGACATGCGGGTTGGTAGATGTCACTACCAACCCGCTTTGGGCCCGCGTGGTGGATTACGGCCCACTCCCTGTCACCGAGAGGAAGCCAGTGTCCCAGTAGTGGGAACATTATAGGCTGGTGATTATTCTAGTCCTTTCATACAACTGTTACAGGATGACAGTTTTGCTACAAAAAATATTTTCCAAACATTACCTACAATACAAATATGTTCTTAATATCCCTCGGCAGACCTCGTGTTTCGGTAGTTGTCGGATTTCTATCAGTTGCACTTTGCACTTGGTGCAGACCGGACGCTCTGAATCGACTTAGAAGTATATAGATTTGTTAATACTCTTTTAAATGAATGTAATTTATTTTAAAAATTATAGAAAATCTGCTAAAGTCGCAGGCACGACAGATAGGAAAATAATTTTACAGCTCTATATAGTTCACACGAAAATCAAAACAATAATAAAGTCCTGAGTTCTGAATTCAAATTATTAGACAAGATAAATCTAATAATTGATGGACATGGCACACAAATTTGCATTCGTTTGTATTCGGAAATGCGATGATTCCCGAGGGACATTAAAGAAAATAGTTAAGACTTATGTATGTGGGTGCCACCACCACTTACACTCTGTGCAGTTAGTCTCACTACCAACCTTACTCTCATCATTCTCTTTCTCTTTTTCTCTTCCATACTTTTCTATCAGTCGTGATGGGTGACCATCTTTACATACCGAGACTCCGTCATACTCGAAAACTTTTCTCACGATATTTTCCTCAATACCAGTCTTACTGTTTAACCTAATCTTCTTACCACGACATCTTCATGTTTATGATACTAAAATATGATAATAAAGTCTGGTCGACCGAGCTCTGGTCGGGTGAAAATAGATAAACATATCATCCTGGTATACCAGCGTTGTATCATATTCCCGAGGCTGTGAAAATAGAGAAAACGAGTTTTCCCAGATACGAGACCTAGCTAGATCGATTTTCGCCCCCGCAAACCCTGATATTACAACTTTCATCGAAATCGTTAGAGCCAAGAATGTGAGTACAAATATATAAATAATGCTCGTTTAATAGTATAGGATATGACATAAAATCACGCCTGTACTCCCCGAAGGGTTATGCAAAGGTGTACCCACAGTACACCCACATTTCGCCAGTTATGTTTAAGTCCCATGTAATAGGGGGCGAGCCTATTGCCATCAACCGGACAGAAATCCAGACTCCGGACTGCTACTGAGAAATTCCTGTTGGAAAAACACAATAATACTTTGACCGACCTGGGGATCGAATACAGGACCTTATGCTCAACGAGGCAGTCAAAGATAGAATATAATAATATCCTCATATTTTCAATACGCAATATTTCTCTGACAGTACTAATATTATGAATTTGTAGTACTTATGTAGTTATCATAGAAAGTGAACCATTCCATCATGTTGTTACTCGTTTCACTACGTTCATGTACTAGTAACGACACGACAGTGTAGTGAAGGGGTTAGCAGATAGGCAGCACGTCGCTTTGATAATGATTATTCAGCATACGTATTATCAGCCTGTAATGTTCCTACTGCTGGGAAACAGGTCTCCGCTCAATGAGAGGGAGTTGAGGAGGGAGTGCAAAAGAAGCATGAAAGTAGATTAAATGACGTGGAAATGCGTTCCTTGCGAAGCGGTCTGACTATGAATGGTGTGATAAGACAGCGGTGTAATTTAAAAGAAGATGTAGTGACAAAAATTGAAAAGAGTATGGTTTGGTCATGTTGAGAGGATGAATGAAAGGCGACTAACGAAGGTATACAAGGCTGATGTGAGTGGAGACGCCGGAAGAGGACGCCCTAGGAGGACATATAGTGACTTAGCTGGTGATGTTCTTCAGAAATGTCATGTGTGCGGTAGTCGCAACCGGTCTGCGTGTATGACCAGATGTATGAACGTAAACGTGGTAGAAGGAGTATGTAAGGATCATAGCAGGTGGCGTTCTTGCTTACCCCCATGAGAAGAAAGAAAAAGGCATGAGTTTATCTTTTAATATTTATATAATTCTCGTGTCACAATGTTAGTTGCCATACTCCTCCGAAACGGCTTGATCGATTTTTATGAAATTTTATATGTAAATTCGGTAGGTCTGAGAATCGGTCGTAATCTATTTTTCATACCCCTAAGTGATAAGGGTGGTCCACGCCAAACATTTTTTTTTAATTTAGGCTAGGTGTGCATGAATTTTTATGATATCTTGGTAGGTAGGTAGATATGTAGGTTGGTAGAGCGAGGTAGGTAGGTAAGTAGGTAGGGTAGGTAGGTAGGTAGGTAGGGTAGGGTAGGGTAGGTAGGTAAGTAGGTAGGGTAGGGTAGGTAGGTAGGTAGGTAGGTAGGGTAGGGTAGGTAGGGTAGGATAAGGTAGGGTAGGTAGGGTAGGTAGGTCGGGTTTTTTTTTTTTTTTTGTTATCGTTTCGCTTTGGTTTTTTCCTTTGGTTGAGGGTTGAGGTATAATTTATTAGCTGTTTTCACTTTCGGATAGTTCCTGCAATTAGATACAGTTGTCGTCTCTTTTGGGTATTTTAGTATTCACAATGTGATTATATTTTAATATAATGATAAATAAAGCATTAATATTTTTAGATCTAATTAAAAAATGTAATATAGATGGTGGTCTTCTATGTGCCGCTGAAGTTCTTGAGCTGGCTCAGAATTTTTATCGCATATTTGATGAAGGCGTCTAATACTTCTTTTCGCGTTAGCATCCCGATGTCACATGTCGTGATACCAAATTTAAGTAGAGTAGGATTTTTTTATTAATTTTAAAATCTTAAACGTGCACATTCATTGACTTTTAGGCGGAAGGAAATTCGCCGGGTCCGTCTTAATGTAAAAAAAAACCTTGACTGGAAACTGTTCGCTTTTTTTAAGCTTTCCGGTAGACCACTGTGGAAAAACCGGCCAAGAAAAGAGTAAACGTAAAATTTTTGACTGATCTTAGGTGCCAGCGCCATATTGACATTGCTTGATTAAAAGGTATAGACTCTTCTACAATTTAGTGACTACTACAGTCCTCATAGATATCTGTGTCACGACATTCCTATGAGCTGGACAGGACGTGGGCACAGTATAGATAATAGAGGGCTTACCGCGTTACTCTAACTTAAACAATTGAATCATTGGGTACCTGGGAGTTATTGAATCATATGTGTTGAGGATCAAGTGTGATGTTCGTGTTTTTGGGAAATTACTAGTTTATAAGACTACAACACAAAGAGAGAGAGAGAGAGAGAACAAAGAAAAAGTAAAAACAAAAAAAACAAGAAGATGAAGAAGAACACAAGAAGAAGAAGAAAGAAGAGAAGAAGAGAACAAAGAAAGAAGAGAAGAGTACAATTTTAGCAGTTACAATTTAAAAAAACCCTCGACCCAAATATTTCCTCATTGCTCTTTCCTACTCCATCACCAGACCCTGTTCACCATCTATCCATAATTATAATCTATTCATTAAGACCATTCCAATGAGCCCAAACACGACACCTGTGCTGTCAGGTGGTAAGGGAGTTGGGTATCCTGCAAATTCCAGATGATGCTGCAGCATCAGTTCAAAGTTACTATGTTCTTCTAATTTCATTGAAGTAACAGAATACCTAATTTCAAATCGATCAGACCTGTGGAAGTACTCATATCTACGCATCAACTAGAAAAAAGCTGATAATCTTTAAACGGTTGAATAGATTTTGATAAAACATGTCTAAAAACCAACGGTAGAAAACTTGCTTTCAAAAAAAAAAAAAAAACGATTTGAAATCGGTTCACCCGTTTAAGAGCTATGGTGCCACATAGCGATCAAACTTCTAACAACCTTCTTTTTGCTTCAGAGGGTTAAAAACGGGTAACGGGTATCGTGTTACTCAGTAACTAGGGTTGTGGAGGTCAGATAGGCAGTCGCTCCATGTAAAAAAGGATACGGGTGCGACGTAATCACAGGCATTATAACACTTCTTCCATCAATAATTCGAGGCTTTGTGTTGTTTATTCGTCATCCGTATGTCAATGCAGGGATCCAGCAGAACCCGGGTCGACGCGACGGCACGTTGTGTTAAAGGGAGTAGCTGGACGGCAGAATTGACGGGGTCCGCTAGAGAACCGAAAGGGAGATCGCGGCCCTCGGCAACAGGGCAATCGAAGGAACAGGGTGGGTTTTAGTCGGTAAGAGTCTGACACGCCTTCCCGCTCCGCCCAGAGCGGCAGAAGTTATTTGACAATTTCCCACCCAAAAAAAAGGGATCCAGCAGAATATAAGCGTCAGGTATTTCTGCCTAAGTACCTGGTACTTGCTCATAGGCCTACACTGTCCTCTCATACCTATTAACACTGTAATTTGAAAACATTGTAAACATTTATTTTTAAAAGAGTAACCGTGGAGTTTCTTGCCGACTCTTCTCCATAGGAAACGATCAATTGGATTCTGACGGTTCATAAATGCCCTTGAAGTTTTATGTGAAATAAAATATTTTGAATTTGTATTTGACACATACTGAGCTGGACTCCCGTTTAGAGCAACCTTGAAACGCAAACCGCCTCATACAGGGTCAAATTCAATTAGCTAGCGAAACTCCGCAGACGTGATTGGTATCGAAATATAAACTTGATATAATAAAAAAGCAATTAATTTCATGATGTTTTTTTATTGGGTCATTAACCGCCGCTAGTGGTCGCTGAATATCAGCGCTGAGGCTCTGTCTCGCATAGGAGGGTCACAGCATTATGCTGAGTTATGGCCCTTTTGCGTGGATGTGACGCATATTTTTACCCAAATGATTTATTTTTATAATTCGGGAAAACAAACAGTTACGCACATATTTTAATGAGAAAAAAAAAAAGGAAATTACATAAGTGTAGCTCACGACGTCATCCACTTCTTAAAACTTGTTCTTTTCTGTTTGTGTTCTTTCTCTGCGTCATGTTTACCGCAAATAAACGTATTTTCATTCTTTCTTTCTTTCTGAACAGGTAAGATTCTACAAAATTCATGGCATATGCCAGTAACTAACAAAACCGACCAATTTCTTTATCTACCAACAACATGAACAATTTTCGCCGTACTCCTGCTTATCTGTCCACACCTTTAAGGTGACCGCTTTGAAGACATACACCATGCTTTAATTACACAATACCATAGTGACTTAACCCATATAACTATATTTTGTAACTTTTTATCGTTTCTTTGAGCAAATACTTAACTATTGTTTAAAAGGGTGGGCCCTATTGGAAACTCCGCATCATTGATGTTGTAATAAGCAAAATTGACAGCGGTGAGGAATTCGTGGCTAAGTAATAACAGCCGCAAGGGTCGATCCATCAAGTTCTGCTATGCATTGGTTAGGGACCGTTGAAGTATTACGTAAGCACTATAGGGGGGCGGGGAGTCTATGATTTGCCTATTTTTGATGACATGGGGTATGGTGGGGTCTAGATGGTGATTACGTCAGCAGTAATTATTTACTTTTTTACACATATGGCAACTCACACATTGTCTATGCTTGAAAACGAAACGAATATACTGCTGCTCATGAATCAATAAAAAAAAACAGAATACTCACATTAAAAGAAAAATGCATATACCAATGTTTAGGTAAACATGGGAGGAGGGTAAGAGCTTTGCTTACTTTAAAAGAGCTTCTTTGGTAGGGCACCCATCTATTTATATAAAAATGAATCCCTATTTCCCTTGGTCACGGCATCACGCTAAAACGGCTGAACGGATTTGCATGAAATTTGGCATATGGGTAGACCATGACCTGGAGAAGGACATAGGATATTTTTTATCCCGATATTCTCACGGGCTCGAGACTTATGTGGGCGAAACCGCGAGGCGCAGCTAGTTATCTATAATAAAATACCTGATGCTGTTAAATGTTTACCTTTACCAAATTTAAAAAGTCCGTTCAAGGGTTTTTACTGGAAAAGTGCTATTACAGCGTAGATGACTTTTTAAATGATAATCTTCTGCAATAGAATTTGGAATGTGTACCTGTTTTATTATTTTTCTAATCTGTATTTTACTTAAATTGAATTTAAATTGTTGACATTTTAATTTAATCCTATTTTTTTTTTGTAAGTCATTGTTTTAATATATTATTAACGATTTTATAATTATCTTTTTGTAATAGTTGTCTTAGTGCGACTAATTTTGTACACCATGATTGGCAAAACATGTAGCTACCTCCTATTATTTTTAAGACCTGTATAATTCTACACTCATGTTTTACAAAATAAATATCTTGTATCTTGTATCTTTTGCTGACAAGGGAGAGGGGGGGTAAATAATTGTAATAAATCTGCTTACGTAATACTTGAACGAGCCCCTACGGTTAGTCTGTGGATGGGTGACCATCTTTACATACCGAGACTCTTCCGTCCCTCGGAAAGCACGTTAAGCCGTTGGTCCCGGCTGTCATTCGTGGATCTTTGACAGTCGTTACGGGTCGTCAGAAGCCCGAAAGTCTGACAACCAGTCTTACCAAGGTATCGTATTACCCAGTTACTGGGTTGTGGAGGTCTGATAGGCCGTCGCTCCGTGTAAAATACTGGTATTCAGCTGCATCTGGTTAGACTATAGATTATCTTTTTTTTTGTGAATCTGAGAACTTTGTAAGTCTAGATTGTAGATTTGTTCACCATTTTCTACTTTGGTAAGAGTACCTGGTACTTGTTGTAACGCCGAGACTGTCCTCGCAAAAATAGGTGTTCGAGACAGTGTAACACTGTTATTTGAAAATATTGTAACAGCCTTTTATTTTTTTTAAAGTAACCGTGGAGTTTCTTACCGGCTCTTCTCCATAGGAAACGACTAATTGGAACCGTGCATCTAGTTTCAGACGGTTCATAAGTGCCCATGTAGGTTTATATACAGTGTAAGTCTATGTGCACATATCGAAATGAGGAAATCTATGCTTAATTTTATCAAGTCACAGAAACATACACACACACAAACACACACATACAAGCACACAAACACACACACACTCACAAACACACACACACACACACACACACACACACACACACACACACACACACACACACACACAAAAACACACACACAGACTTCGTTCAGTCTATCTCTCTGTGGAATGCGCTCCCCCTGGAAATCAGGATGGCAACCAACCGATTATTATTCGTAAGAAGCTGGCATTATCATCACAACGTTAATGTTTTCCCATTGTTTGCCTTATTTGATTTAGTATATTCACGTATTTATGTATATTTAATTGTGCTTATTTTTATATATATAATTAGGCATATATATTATATTTATAGTTTGTAATAAGAATATGTCTATCTTGATATTTGTTTTTTTTTTAATCCTAAATTTTTCATAATTGCACCTACCACTGTTTGTCTCTGCATCACCCAAAGGTTGACTGGTAGAAAATGCTTACGGCATTAAGTCCGCCTAAGTACATTTCTGTGCTTGAAGTATTAAATTAAGGTGGAACCTTCGACCATGCCCGCGAAATTCAAATTTTCTTATGTTTTTTTTCATTTTGTAGGTCAGTCTCAGATCTCATGTTAATGATTGATTGATTGGCGGTCATAAAAGATGGCCTCCCTCCATTTCTTCCACATCTCACGGTTACCTAAATAACATATCAAATTATTTGCTGCTAAGAATGTCAATTTCGTGAATTTATGACATTATACACCATCACTGAGAATTGTATTTACGATTTTAATTATTAACATTCTGTAAATATATATTTATTATTTTTACGACCGCAAATCAATCAATCATTAACATGTGATCTGAGACTGACCTAAAAAATACAAAAAACGTAAGAAAATTTGAATTTCGCGGGCAGGGTCGGCGCTTTCGCCTTAATAAATAAACCTAAACCTAGTTTAGGAGTCAGAATATTTAAAGCTTTGTATTTAGCCTTTTTATGTTTTATTCATAAAGATATTGTTATTTATTTATTTATATGTAGGAACGTTACATTTCATGGAAATGCTTGCCAAAATGCTCTAGAGCAGGGGTGGCCAACCGGTCGATCGCGATCGACCGATCGATCGCAGCTATTATTAGTCCAGTCGAACGTCGCAAAAAAAGAAATGTTAATATACATCAAAATATTTTTTAAATAAAAAATAAGTAGAACGGACCACGCCACGTTATCACCAAGTGCTGTGCGCATCATCTTGTATCATTTTTCAATCGCCGTTCCATCACGTTATTTACCCTCTCTTTCACGCAGCAGTTCAGACAATACTGACACTACTATAAAAAGTAGTTACTAAGAAAAATTTTCAATTTTATCATCTCTTAATAAAATAACTAATACTACGGTTTCATTAAAAAATTCAAGAAGTACGTAATTAATAGATCGCATAGGGTTTCGTCAGTAAACAGTAGATCTTGAGTTTAACCAAGTTGGCCACCCCTGATGTAGTGTATACCTTTACACCAAAACGTTCACATTCTAATCTCAGTCTCAATCTGTCAAAAAACTTCAAATTTTCTGACAAGTTCTTGACATTGATAGCCCCTGAGATGACACTGCGACTTTGATTTTAAGGTTTTTTAAGAACACGACGTCTAACTATAAATAAAAATAAATAAAGGTATCCATATTTTCCTGTAGAAAAACCTCAAATGATCACAAGATGGTTTTACAGTTAACCCATAATATAAAGAAAAAGAATTATTTTACGCGGGGACTTTCCTTGGTGCAGTAATGATTTTCCTTTTGATTATATCCTTAAAATTGTCGATGATTGAATAAAACTTTCTTTTTTTTGTGCGACTAAAAAAAGGTATTTACAAGGCAGATGTGAGTGGAAACGACATAATGACCTTATTGGTGATGTTCTTTAGAAAGGTCAGGTGCGTAGTACTCGGAACAGGCGCGTGTCTGTGACCATCTTTATGAACAGACACGAGTAAAAGGAGTAGTCTGGTCACGCTAACTCTGCATAAGTAAAAAAAAATTTGGGACTTGAGAATCTATAGACGGCAACACTGTCTGTACTACGAAAAGAGAATTTGATACTTTGTCTCTTTGTTTATGATAGGTTAACACAACACACACATAACACGCCTGTAATCCCCGAAGGGTTAGGCAGAGGTGTACCTATAGTACACCCACATTTCGCCAGTTATGTTTAAGTCCCATGTAATATGGGGCGAGCCTATTGCCATCAACCGGGCACAGATCCAGACTCCGGGCTGCTACTGAGAAATTCCAGATGGAAAAACCCAATAACACTTTGCCTGACCGGGGAATCGAACCCAGGACCTCATACTCAGCGGCTTTGCTTTGTTTTGTTTGCGCTTTTTTATGATAGGTTATTAAGTTTATATTTTGATTTTTTCCTGGTAAAGAATATTCATTTTATCACGATGCAGTGTGGATTTGATACAGTTTTGTCATCGTATGGAGGTAGAGCATAGGTACGACATAATCTAATATGCAAAATCAAAAGGCAAAATATCAAAAACATTAGATCTACTTACTCATCAACTTTTCGAAATCTTATAGAAATTGTCGTTGTTCGCTAAGGACGAAAAATTCTAAGATGTGAAGGAACAGTACTATTGTTCCTTCACATCTTAGAATTTACATATCATAATTATATTAACTCCCGCACTCTGCTTTTAATATATTTAACAACTTACAGCGTAAGCAATCTGAAAGCTCGAGTACCTCGAAAGTGTCTGATGTAAAAGTATATATTTATATAATATATAAAACTTTTTAGGGTTGCCCATTTATTCCATTGCAGAGTTAGCGTGGCCAGACCCTAGTTCTGACAGAACGTCACCTGCTACGATCCTTACATACTCCTTTTGCTTCGTTTATCTGGTCACGCACGCCGGTTGCGAGTACTACGCATCTGACCTTTCTGAAGAACATCACCAATAAGGTCACTATATGTCCTCCTAGGGCGTCCTCCTCCCGGTGTTTCCCCTCAAATTTGCCTTTTGTCAGTCGCCTTTAATACATCCTGTCAACATTATTCTTATTCTAAAGATATAACCGAATCGTTCTTTGAGATGGGTTATAACAGGTTATACACAATATCTGTTTTCACTGTTACTGTTACACAAAAATAACAGATCCAAATATCTGTTATCAAATAACAGCCTGTTATTTTTTACGGACCATAAATACGTACTTAAATATCAATTGAATATCTTCTTTATTTCTATTCGTTTTAAGTTTGTTTTACACTGGTAACTGGTCAGTAAATGGTAACACGACCTAATTTAGGAGTCACTTTTTCGTTGTAAGTGTTTGTTCTTGTAAGACCACCAACTGTATTTTTAGGGATAATAAATACTAAGTGCTTCTCTTTTTAGCGTAGTTTAACTGCTTTAGTAAGAGTGAGAAGTAAACATATTCCAAAGTAAATAATAGGTGTTTCTCTATTTAGCAAGGGTCATGAGGAAGGAAGCCTAACCAACCTTAACCTTGCAATATTTCTTCCTTTGTATGAGTGTGTATGTAAGTAACAGCCGTAGTAACAGTCTGTGTGAGATTGTTATAATGAATTAACAGTAACAGCCGCGGTAACAGTCTTTGAGGGTCTGTTATTTTAGTAACAGATATTTATATTGTTAGTAACAATTGTTATTTGTTATTTTTAAATATCTGTTATTTCTACCTGTTACGGTAAATACGCCTCACTTCTAATCGTTCTCTTTAAAGTCCAACCCGAATCTACAGGTGTTTTCTTTACATAACTGTAATAGACTTGAATCAAACTACACACGTACACAATAATTATACATTTATTTTCTAGTCTCAAATATAACCACACTATAATCACACTATTTTATAACAATTCTGGAGATGTTACTCGCACTGTGTCCAACAACCAACTGCCGATCTCTCCTCTCGATATTCGTTTAGCAAGTGTCGCCCCACCATTGTTCCGGAAGTTCGCAACGGAACAATAATGGCGCGACACCAGTGCTGTCAATCTAACTATTAATCAGATATTTTTAATTTAAAAAAAGGTAAACGTATTTAATTTTGAGTAGCCTTAAAAAGGTTATTAATTAAATATGTTTTTAACTAATAAATCAACTAATAATTAAATTTTAAATCATTATAAATTCTTTTAATGTAAATATGTATGTCTGTCTTCGAAGCGACAACATAACAATAGAATAACTGTATAATATGACTAATGTTTAAACAATTTCAGCACTTGGACAATGAAATTGTTATAAATTGTAATCATGTGTAATAACAATTTCCGGTACATAGTTATCATGAGTTTTTCTATAATTCACTGAGGCCCTATTTTTGCCAAATTAAACTATGTTTTGCTAGATATTTATATGATGTTTTTATCCGACTACGGCGGAGCAAAAAGGAGGGTTATGATTTTGACCGGTATGTACGTTCATCTGTTACCTCATAACCTCTAAACTACTTATCATAATTTGACAAATGAGGTATCGTTGGAAGCGTCTTAATCGTCCGCTGGTTAGATCCGGAATCACACGTAACCTGTTCGATTTATGTCCTAACACGTATGACTCCGGATTTTTTATTTTTCTGTCTGTGATGTCTTGTTTATACCTTTTTAGTTGACTTTTTTGTCGTAGTTGGGTTTTAATTTTTATAACTTTTATTTTTGTATATAAAAACTTGAAGTTTTTCTTTATAAATGTTTTATTAATTAATACATATAAGTTGTTCAATAGTCAATACAGGGTGGTGGCAGGCACTTCGTCGCGCAACTTGTGACCATTGATTCAGTACATTACTTTTTCTGAACCCCAGGGGGGTCAGAAAAAAAATGCTTATTGAAAACAAGTATTACAATTTATATGCATTTATTTTGTCGTGTTTAGATATCGATATTCGACACGTCTTCGGAGGTTTTCTAGCTAATTTTATTTGACCCTGTATCCTATCCTATACTATTAAATTAGCAATATTTGTATATATATATATATATATATTTGTAATCACGCTCTCGAAAACGGCTAACGATTTTGATGAATGTTGCAATATAGGGGTTAACGGGGGTGAAAAATCAATCTAGCAGTCTCATATCTGGGAAAATTCGTTTTCTCCGTATTTTCACCCGAGCAGAGCTCAGTCGCCCAAACTTTAGAACAAGATGGCTACCTTAGAATAATGACATTGCAGCATGGAATAAGTAAGAATCTACTATCATGGCAGCATGGAATTAGTATGAACTTTCCCATACTATTAAATGAGGATTCTCTATTTTCACCCGAGCAGAGCTCGATCGCCCGGGTACTAGGTGTTAACACGGGGAGTCATCCCATGAGAGAGTACAGGTGTGTGATGCCGTCATACCATTCCTAGTCTTACATTAATATGTTCTTAGATGTTCAAGATATCCAGGGTTATTGGTTACACGTCGGCAATCCGTTAAGGGGATGTAGAAGAGGTCATTGGCAACCAAATTACCCCCGATGACCCCCATGCCAATGTCAAGCATTTTCGAGTAATTTGACATTTTATATTTTAAAATGTATGAAATAAAAATATAAAATGTCAAATTACGCTAAAATTGTTGATATTGGCATAGGTATCAAGAGACGAAAATGGTTACGTGTAAAAATTAACCATGTATATCAGGGTTATTGGGTACATTTTATATTTATACTTCATACATAAAAAATAACGACTGAACGGACTGCCTCGTTGGTCTTAAATTATCTGAAATTTCTCAGTAGCAGCCTGGAGTCTGGATTTGTGCCCGGTTGATGGCAATAGGCTCGCCCCCTATTACATGGGACTTAAAACATAACTGGCGAAATGTGGGTGAACCTGCTACAGGGACACCTCTGCCCAACCCTTCGGGGAAACAAGGCGTGATGTTACGTGTTCATAAAAACAGTTCATAAAAAAAAAAAAATCAAATGGTTGACATTGGCATAGGGGTCATCAGGGGTAATGTGATTGCAAATGACCCCTCCTACATCCCCTTAACGGATTGCCGACGCGACGTGTAAACAATAACCCTGCATATAACATAATCCACTAACAGACCTTCTTGAACACACAAATCCCAGCGTATACGCATAGCCTTCGCAAACGCAGTACACATAATTACGTATCTATTACACATGGGTCAGTGACCTCGCACTTTCTCAACTAATGATCAATACCTTTGACGGAAGTAACATTACGCTTCTATACGCTGAAGGTGTAGGCAGACGTGTTTAGTACAGCTGTAGAGCTACATTTCGCTGGTTCCATGTAATAAGGGACGAGCCTATTGCCATAAACTGTATATGGAGATGAAGTCAGAACTTTAGCATAATCAGCCGTTAACGTTCCCACTGCTGGGACACAGGCCTCCTCTCTATGAGAGGGAGTGGACTGTAATCCACCAATCGGCCCCAGTGCGGGTTGGTAGATGTCACATGTCTTCAAATTGTTGGTTTTAGGACATGCCGGTTACTCACGATGTTTTCCTTCACCGTTTTGAGAGCAGTGGTTATGAAATAATTTACACAAAGTAAAGCGCCTGTCTAAGTTCGAACCTACGACTTGTAACCCGCAAATCGTGGCCGTTACCACAAGGGCATCACTGCTCCAACTCGGAACTTTAATGAATCTCCCAATCGTTGTGAGTAAGCGCAGTGATTAAAAGAGTAACCCTTAAGACGCAGATATATGTCAGTGACCTTGAGTGGTTAGTTTGTGTGTTCTGTACTAAGGTCACGCCACGCGTCGTACGTCCAGCCAGTAATAGGACTCGCCCATCAAGGAGCGCCGTCTCAAATTAGACGCATTCTGAATTTATTATACAAAAACAAAAGGTATTTGAACAAAATAAGTATAATAAAAGATCAATAATTAAATTATCTTTAAAATGGTGAAGGTTTCAGAAAAATACGCTTGATAGAGTTTGCGTGATTCTCAGTTTTCTATCCGCATTAGACATAACTTTACAAATTAATTTCACTATGTAATATAAACAGAATCTAAAATATTCCTATATTAAGTTATTAAGAAATGCTCTAATTTAACATATATTTTTTCCAACTCATTAACACTACTCGTTTAGACTTGATCTTCAGTATAAAATCATTAAAAGTCGGTTATCGTCGCCGTAACTCCACTTTAACAGTTTGCCTCTTATCAGCGCCTTAGGAAGACGCCCAATGGGTGGACCATTGCGCCACTCCTTTAAAAAAATGTTATCTCGTGACTGAGAGGGAATTATGAACAACGGCTACTAAGAACCCTCAGTAAGTGTGTCTAGAATTTTCTACGAACTAGAGGAATGTGGCCGCTTTTCTTTAGATCGAATTTTGTTGCTTCGTGTCTCAATATGAAACTTTATAAAAATTATTAGAAAATTCTAGACACACTTACCGAGGGTCCTTACTAGCGGTTATTAATAATTTCTTGTCAGACACGGACACGAGATGATATTTTTTTACAAGAGTGGCGCTAGTGAACCATTGGGCGCCCCCTTAAGGGGGATGGGCTAAGGCAGCCCGCGAAATTGAAATATTCATACGTTTTTTGCAATGTACAGATCAGTATCAGGTTATAGATCGACCAAAAACGATTCGGCATTGTAAAAAAAATGTATTTCCGGAGTTTAAATCTTTTGAATCATCAATATAGCTCTCTAAGTTAGAACTGCTCTCAAATGTCATGATTTCATGAAATAGTCAGTCAATAGTTACAAAGGTTTTTTTTTTTCTTCTTTCTTTCTTTCTAATAGGGTAATTTGGCTTTCGCCTTGGAGTCCATAATACTTACCTCAGCTCAAATTCACTCCTTATCTCGCTCGCACTATACTGCTCGCGGACTGAGTGAGAGCGAGATTGAGCGGCGGAGAGAAGGCTCCAAGGCGCCAATAGTTTAGGTAATTTATTTTTACGGTGAAAAAAAAAACAGGTAGTAGCTGCGTTATATTTAGTTCAGTTATTTTGCAAAGTTTCATGATTTAATTTTAAATACTAGCGATTGGTTTGGAGGTAACTTTTTTTTTTTTTTTTTCTAAAGTAAAAATTTTATGGAATCGTGTTTTTGTCACACATAGTACTTAACATTAATCCTCAACTTTAACACATATTTATTTCTAAACTAGCTGCCCGGCCCGGCTTCGCACGGGTAGCATTAAGAACTTATTTACGGCGCACCTAACTACCTACCCTACCTACCCTACTTACCCTACCTACCCTACCTACCTACCCTACCTACCCTACCTACCTACCCTACCTAAAACCTCACGGAGCCCGAGACCTTTCCAACGAATGCAAAACCGTGGAAATCGGTTCGTGCGTTCTGGAGTTATAGCGTCAGGAAGGAAAACCCGACTTATTTTTATATATTAGATTATTGCTGCAGTATTTTACATATAACGAAGGATCGTGCTACGCAATGTGAGATATTATAAATTCTTAAGTTGTGATTTATTTGCCGGGAACCACTTTGCCTCAATAACTTACAATCTCAAGTTGAAGATCGTGAACGCTTTACAATTAATCATGCTGACCATCAGCAGTCAGTGAAGCTTTGTTGTTAGATGCGAGTCAAGTTGAGCGAGTTACTGCTGGCGCTAGTGTACTTGACCGTGTGAGCGAGCGAGGTCGAGTCATATGTGACTTACAACATGTGGGATTTATAAAAGCACTGTGTATAGTTTTCGGACATAATTGCAAAGAGGAGCTCGTGGCTAAATAATTACAGCCACACGGGTCGATCTTGAAGGTTAAGCAACGCTTGCCGAGGTCAGTCTGTGGATGGGCGACCATCCATTTCATACCGAGATCCCTCCGTGCCTCGGAAAAAACTTTAAGCCGTTGATCCCTGTCATCATTTGTAGATTTTTGACAGTCGTTACGGGTCGTCAGAAGCCCGAAAGTCTTACCAAGGAGTATCATGTTACCAGTAACACCGTAACACAGTAAGTGGACGTCAGATAGGCAGTCGCTCCTTGTAACATACTGGTATTCAGTTGCATCCGGTTAGACTGGAAGCCGACCCCAACATAGTTGGGAAAAGGCGACGCAGATGATGCCCGCGTATCTGTATGTCTGTTAAGTTAATCTCAGGTTAGCAGTGATAGCCTAGTGGTGTGACCATCGGACTGCCAAGTCATAGGTCTCTAGTTCCAACCCAAGGCACGCACCTCTGACTTTTCGGATTCATGTGCGTATTGTATAATTATCACTTGCTTCAAAAACGGTGAAGGAAAACATCGTGAGGAAACCGGCATGCCTGAGAGATATTTCTCGACGGCATGAGAAGCCAAGTCAGAGGCCCATGGGTGGCTTTAAAACTCTGACACCAGGTTAGTCACTAAACACACGAAAAGAAGAAGAATCTGAGGTCTGAAACTGATTAAAAATAACTGTTACCAACTGCATCAGATTGCTTGAAAAGAGCCTGTAAAATCCTATTGATCCCGTATTCATGCTGATTATATCATTACACTGGCTCATTACCACACCAAGCCTCGCGTGGAGCACCGCTTCACTTTCAACTGTTTCCCGCCATTGGTGATCTGACAGTTAACATTAGTGACAGCTACCTCAATCCCGATGTGCATGAGATATTGTTTACATCCATGAGCAATATTTGTATATATTTGTAATCAGGTTCTCGTAATCGGTTTTAACGATTTCGATGAAAGTTGCAATATCCTTTATATTCACAGGGGCAAAAAATCGATCTAGCTAGGTCTCATATTTGGGAAAATTCGATTTCTCCGTATTTTCACCCGAGCAGAGCTCGATCGCCCAAAGTCTAGAACAATATGGCTACTTTAGAATAATGACATGGCAGCATAGAATTATGTGCTATCACGGCAGCATGGAATTAGTATGAACTTTCCTATAATATTAAATGAGCATTCTCTATTTTCACCCGAGCAGAGCTCGGTCGCCCAAAGTTTAGAACAAGATGGTAACCTTAGAATAATGACATGGCAGCATGGAATTAGTATGAACTTTCCTATACTATTAAATGAGCATTCTCTATTTTCACCCGAGCAGAGCTCGGTCGCCCAAAGTTTAGAACAAGATGGCAACCTTAGAATAATGACATGGCAGCATGGAATTAGTATGAACTATCCTAAACTATTAAATGAGCATTCTCTATTTTCACCCGAGCAGAGCTCGGTCACCCAAAGTTTAGAACAAGATGGCAACCTTAGAATAATGACATGGCAGCATGGAATTAGTATGAACTTTCCTATACTATTAAATGAGCATTCTCTATTTTCACCCGAGCAGGGCTCGGTCACCCAAAGTTTAGAACAAGATGGCTACCTTAGAATAATGATATGGCAGCATGGAATTAGTATGAACTATCCTATACTATTAAATGAGCATTCTCTATTTTCACCCGAGCAGAGCTCGGTCGCCCAAAGTTTAGAACAAGATGGCAACCTTAGAATAATGACATGGCAGCATGGAATTAGTATGAACTTTCCTATACTATTAAATGAGCATTCTCTTTTTTCACCGGAACAGGGCTCGGTCACCCAAAATTTAGAACAAGATGGCTACCTGAGAATAATGACATGGCAGCATGGAATTAGTATGAACTATCCTATACTATTAAATGAGCATTCTCTATTTTCACCCGAGCAGAGCTCGGTCGCCCAAAGTTTAGAACTAGATGGCTACCTCAGAATAATGACATGGCAGCATGGAATTAATATGAACTATCCTTTACTATTAAATGAGCATTCTCTATTTTCACCGGAGCAGAGGTCGGTTCGCTAAGGTACTACCTATTATATAGATGTACTACAAAAAAGGCGTGTTGCAATATGTTTCCAGTTTCTTTACAACTTGAATAGTATAAAGCAATAACTAAAACCCTATATAAGTTGACAATGACTTGTTTAAGGTTCCACTAAAACAAGGTGTGTTATCTCAAGGTACATTTTAACTACTTGTGGACATAAAGGCGTGCCATACTTGGCCGCAAATCCGCAATAGCACATCTATACTACATATCTACTACCGTCTGTCTGTCAAAAAAAAAATATTTAAAGAAATGTCTATGTGTCTGTTTTGGCTAATCTCCGGAACGGCTGGACCGATTTCGACGTCACTTTCTAGATAGACGATGACCGTTGATAGCTTATAACGCTATCCAGGGCGACTAAGGGATGATGACTTTGATTTAAGAAAAAGTTTAAGTAATTGTTTGTTTTAGGTTTTTCTTTCTTTGCATGGAGTTCAGCTAATCTACAGTCAAGATTGACAAAAAGACAACATACGCTTTCTCGCAGACACTCATTATTTTGCTGGCAAGTGTGTTCGCCCCTAAGGCTGCCTGTCAGCTGGAGCGCAGCGAGGCAGCGGAGCGGAGAAATGTGACAATATAAGGCTGCCTGTCCACTGGAGCGGAGCGAGGCAGCAGAGCGGAGAAATGTGCCAATATTAACCAAAAAAATCAAAATTTTGCTTCAGAGCTCCGCTCCTATTGGTTAATATTAGCACATTTTTCCGTTCCGCTCCAGTGGACAGACAACTTAAAGCTCAAGAATGACAAATATTTATGCGTTCTTATGTTCCATAGTACAAACATGGAATTACTCAGTTTATTATGGTATAACTTTTGTTTACTTTGCCCGCCGCCGACTGAGATGCAGTTTCGAGATAAATAAGTACAGTATTTCTATTTTCTTAAGTTTCCTCGGGAATCATCGCATTTCCGAATAGAAACGAATGCTTTTTTTTCATATCCATCAATTATTAGATTTATCGTGTATAATAATTTGAATTGAGAACTAAGTACTTTTTTGTAGTTTTGTTTTGATTTCCGTGTGAATTACATAGAGCTGTAAAATTATTTTTGCCTGCGACTTTAGCAGCTTTCCTACCATTTTAAAACAAATTACACTAAGTTAAAAGTGTATTAACAACTCTATATACTTCCAAGTCGATTGAGAGCGTCCGGTCTGCACCAAGTGCAAAGGGCAACTGATAGAAATCCGACGACTGACGAAACACGAAGTTTGCCGAGGGACATTAAGAAAATAGAAATACTTAGTGTTTTCGAGCGAAATTGTCTGTGCTGGTCACCACTTCTGCAGAAGAAGGTTATGTTACAATATTTTTTCTCGTAAAAGTGACTCCCGTGTTCACCCCCGTGTAGTTCGGAAATTATCCCACACGGGAACAAATAACCGGGATAAAAAGTTTCCAATGTCTTAACTCAGGTCATGGTCTAACTGTGTGCCAAATTTCATGGAAATCTGCTCAGTCCTCAAGATGTAAAAGCGTAACAAACAAACAAACTCAATTTCGTATTTAATATTTCGTATATAATACTAGCTTCTGTCCGCGACTTCGTTCGCGAGCCTATAACCTTCCTCCAGAATTGGGCTATGCGTGGAAAAACAATTTTTCAAAATCCAACTGGTATTTCCGGAGATTACCCCCTACATACAAACTAACTAAACAAATAAACAAACAAATTTTACCTCTTTATAATATTAGTATAGATAATATAATTTACATTTTGTAAAAAAAAACCCTGTCCGATCCAAAAAGACAAAAAGCAACATATTAAAAAAAAGGAAAAAAAATACTAGTTATTACTATTTAAAATTTACATTTTTAGTACTAAAATTACCTGGAATTTATTAAAAATTGACAAATTTTCAACAGTGGTCATAAACTTATGATTTTTTATGGTTTGGTAACCTTATGGTTTGTAAAAAAAAACATATAAGAAAAAACCCGATCCATATACATTTTATATTTTTGTTTCATACATTTTTAAATAAATATAAAATATCAAATTACTCGAAAATGATTGACATCGGCATAGGGGTCATCAGGGGTAATTTGGTTGCAAATGACCTCTCCTACATCCCCTTAATTAACTTATTGCCGACGTTTAACCAATAACCCTGTAAAAATATTAGTTAGGATTATTCACGAAATTTAAATCTTATATAAAACGCACACTATGCAGCCAAGCATATTATAATTTGGGGGATTACATCGCTGATATAAATGCTTGGCTAAACGCTGGTCCTGCTCCACAAGGGCGCATAAACTAATTGATTAGCATTTGGAAATACTGTTGGAGTTGCTGAAGATTTAGAAACTACTCATCTTTGCATTGTATAAATTCAATCCCTTTCAAATTGTATAATTTCATAACATGTGTGAGTACTATGTACCTACTTTAAGGCTACCATTTACTAGGTACGTCTTTCATTGACTTGAATGTGCCCTTGCGGCTGACAGTATGTCATGCTCACTCTAATGTCTCGCTGACGGTGGCGTGTGTGTTGGATCATTTAGCTCCCTTCAAAATGGTTGAGCTGAATGGTGCTAATCCATGCGTCATGTTCGTGAACGGGCGCTGTCAGTAGGGACTGGTCATCTTCTAGCTGCCATGGCTTTTTTAATTTGATTTTTGAATTGTTTTATTTCTTAATACGGACGCTTTTATCGTTGTGCATCGTTCTCACATTTATAACTTTAACATGAATGATGTAACCAATATTTTGTAAACATATTGTGATTTAAAAGAGTGTCCATGGAGTTTCTTGCCCGTTCTTCTCCATAGGTACCTACTACTCTTTTGAATGGGCAACTAGCTTCATCTTTCTGACTGACCGACCCCTTGACAATTCAAAAGTGCCTGTAATTGGTTTATTTGAAATAAATGCTTTGAGTTTGAGTTTGAGTTTGAGTCACTCCGGGGATAAAGCAGTGTCTTTGTGTCACGGGCGCGTATATTGAACCCAGATCGAGATACCTATCTACCTAATAAAAATCTTAAATTCAATAAAAACTCACAGTCAGACAACGCACTGCCAAAACCGCTGGGTTTTAGAAGCATTTTGCACAAGAGTTCCTTTTATTAACCCCCGACGCAAAAAGAAGGGTGTTTTAAGTTTGACCGCTCACCATAGCTCTTAAGACGCAGATATATGACAGTGACCTTGAGTGGTTAGCTTGCGTGTTCTGTACTGAGCTCACGCAACGTGTCGTACATCCAGCCAGTTATAGGACTCGCCCATCAAGGAGCGCTGTCCTAAATTAAACGCATTATTAATTTTTAAATTATCTTTAAAATGGTGAAGGTTTCAGAAAAATACGCTTGATTGATTTTGCGGGATTCTCTGTTTTTTATCCGCGTTAGATATAACTTAATTTCACTATGTAATATAAACATAATCCAAAATATGCCTATATGAAAATATTAATAAAATGCTTTAATTAAACACATATTTTTTCAAAATCAATAACGTGGACCTTTTTCTATTTTGCTAGTTACCTGGTACTTGTTGATAGGCCTACACTGTCCTCTCATACCTATTAACACTGTAATTTGAAAACATTGTAAAAACCATTTATTTTAAAAAGAGTAACCGTGGAGTTTCTTGCCGTCTCTTCTTCATAGGAAACGACCAATTGGAACCGTGCACCTAGCTTCTGACGTTTCATAAGTGCCCTTGTAGGTTTATGTGAAATAAAATATTTAGATTTTTTTAAATTTTGAATAGAGAAGTATGGAATAAAAAGATATGTGTGCCGACCAGAAATAAATTTGGATAAGGGCTGGAGAATTATGACTGTTATGGTAACTGTTGGTAAAACTCTGCTTAATCTCATCCTTATACTATTAAATGAGCAATATTTGTATACATAGGTGTAATCACGTACTCGAAAACGGCTCTAACGATTTCGGTAAAAGTTGCAATATACTCAGGGGTATTTCTCATATCTGGGAAAATTCGTTTTCTCTGTATTTTCACCCGAGCAGAGCTCGGTCGCCCAAAATTTAGAACAAGACATGGCAGCATGGAATTAGTAAGTGCTATATATGGGATTAGTATGAAATATCCTATACTATTAAATGAGCATTCTCTATTTTCAACAGAGCAGAGCTCGGTCGCCCAGGTATAGGTAATAATAATTAAATGCGTAAAGGTGAATTGTTTACTATGAGTGCAGCAATTCAGTTCAGACATAATTTAAATTGAGTGAGAGAGTGGTAGTACGCGAGGTCGTGTTTATGTAAGAGAGAGGCAAGAATACAGTGAGTCTTTATAATGTGCATATATTGAAATAAGGGAATCTAAGCTTAATTTTATCGACGGAAATATAAAAAAATAAAAACTTATTTTTTTAAATATATTATTAGTATTTATTTATTTTGAATCTATGCTTAATTTTATCGACGGAAATATAAAAAATAAAAACTTATTTTTTTAAATATATTATTAGTATTTATTTATTTTGAATCTATGCTTAATTTTATCGACGGAAATATAAAAAAATAAAAACTTATTTTTTTAAATATATTATTAGTATTTATTTATTTTGTTTGAAGACAAAAAAAAAACAGATTTTTACAAAAAAAAAAAATGACGATAGTTTTTTTTTCACACTTTTCATTTCACGAGGACGCGTAATTACTTCTAATCATTATGGGGTCGTACACAGTTTTGTTTAAAAATTCCATAAAAAATATTTAGATTCTTTTGAATATGTTTTCCGTCGATAACTCGACTCATTTCGACACATTAGTAAAATCAGTATCTATACATCTTCTGTACATCTATACATACATTTATACAAATAATTAAAATTGAAGTGTCTGTAATGAAAAAAAAACCGCTTTTTACTAGATTCATATGAAAGTATATAAATACATACAACGAAAACACATTTTATTTTTATTTTGTCTGTCAGTCTGTCAGTTTGTTCCGTAAAAATCTCCGAAACGGCTGGACCGATTTTGACGGGACTTTCACTGGTAGCTATACAAATAAATAAAATTGATTCATGAATTTCCACACGGACGAAGTCAGTCAGAAACAGTTTATGTCTACAGGTTGTTACAAAAACATGAAGTAACAATATTCTTTTGTTACTTAAGAAAACGTTTTTTTATTAGTAAATACGGATCGTGTCTGATAAGGGGTCGGATATTGATAAAGAGTTCAAAAAGAAACACGTTCCCGATTAATCATTTTGTAATTAATTAGGAAATTCAAAGACAAAGTATTAATAATCTATCAAAAGGCATTTAAATTGCCCTTATAATAACATTAAAAAAAACTACTGCCTCGTTGGTTTAGTGGTCGCAAGCGCTACAGCTGAGCATGACGTCCTAGGTTCGATTCCCGGGTCGAGCAAATCATTATTAAGTTTTTCCATCTGGAATTTATCCAGCTCGGAGTCTGAATTTGTGCAATAGCACTTGATTCTTAGACTCAATCTGCCAAATAGCCTTTCCCCAACTATGTTAGGGTCGGCTTCCAGTCTAATCGGATACAGCTGAATACCAGTATTTTACATGGAGCGACTGCCTATCTGACCTCCACAACCGAGAAACTAGGTAATACGATACCCCTTGGTAAGACTGGTTGTCAGACTTTCGGTTTTTGCACGACCTGTAACTGTCACAGATCCACGAATGACAGCCGGGACCAACGGCTTAACGTGCTTTCCGAGGCACGGAGGAGTCTCGATAAATTAAGATAGTCACCCATCCACAGCCCAACCCCGGCAAGCGTAGCTTAACCTGATGGATCGAACCGTGCGGCTGTTATTACTTAGCCACGAGCTCCTGCTCCTCCAGGGTTTAGCATAATAATCAGCCTATAATGTTCCCACTGCTGGGACACAGGCCTCCTCTCTGTGAGAGGGAGTGGGCCGTAATCCACCACGCGGGCCCAGTGCGGGTTGGTAGATGTCACATATCTTCGAATTTTTGGTTCTAGGACATGCTGGTTTCCTCACGATGTTTTCCTTCACCGTTTTTGAGAGCAGTGGTGGTGAAATAATTTACACAAAGTAAAGTGCCTGTCTGGGTTCGAACCTATGACCTACACTCGTAAGTCGCGGTTGTTACCACTGGGCCATCACTGCTATCTTCCGGAGTTTAGCAAGCAAATTTAATTTGACTTGTACCCTAATTCCGTTACTTATTTTCGTAAACGATTATGGCAAATTTGTTTCATCTGTCAAGATGAAGCAAATTTGCCAACAACATTAATTGCGTTATTTACGTTGTTGTGCAGATTTTTGAAGTGAATGCTTCTTTAGGCGCGTTGGACATTTTTGAGATGGGTCTAAACCATTGATTCCGCGACACCATGACGACACACTTCATTTTTGTAAACGCGATTGTACTCTTTATTTATATTATGTTACGGATCAATGTTCTATGCAAGTATTTTTACTTTAAAGGTTTCGGAAGTATTTTAAAAACTATTTATTTTGTAATTATAAAAAAAAAACATTTTTTATACGGTCTATATTTGAGATCCTCGCAACTATACCTTTCATGCAAAACTTTTATTTTTAATTTTCTTATTTGCCCCCAAAAGTGACCCCATATTCAAAATTAATTTATTTACGTTACACGTCCGTGTTTGGATCACAGAGATACATATGTGTACAAAATTTCAACTTAATCGGTCCATTAGATTCGGAGCAAATTGGCTGTGACAGACAGACAGACAAACAGACACACGAGTGATCCTAGAAGGGTTCCGTTTTTCATTCGGACGTACGGAACCCTAAAAATGATTAAAAAAATAAACGAATAGTGTACAAGTTTAATCCAAAATTCATCACAGTCAAAACCAACAATCTCCACTCCTGCCTACCGACTTTGTGTGTCACAGTAACTATGTCCAATGTCTATTGACTAACTAATGACTCCACATAGATTAGTGTCACACCTATTAGGGCATTAGATAACCGTATCCGGTGGGCTTTAACTGTACTTTCACGTCTTAGCAGGGATGGTTAGGAGCTCTGTAACCGTAACCGAAACTATGGGATATCCGAAATTGTTAGGATCTATGCAGATTATTCAATAACAATTAATAAGCAATTAATGATTGAAAAATAACCAATACCAACTATCGATTAATTGTTCTCAAAATTACACGGTGGTGAGCAGTTCACCAACTTTGACCACCTCACAAGCGAGTGGGAGACCTACAAATCACGTCTCACGCAGTGGTTTGTTGCGAACGACGTCGATGATGCGTCGGACAAAGCCAAGGTCAAACGGAAAGCAATACTGCTAAGCGCATTGAGCGAGTCAAACTACAAGTTGGCGAGTGACCTGGCGCTGCCGCAGAAAATTGAGGACATAGAATACGACAAAATCATAGAACTGTTGGACTGCCATCTCACCCCGAAACGGCTTGGTTTCGCGGAGAGGTATAACTTCTATTCGGCTACGCAGCGGCAAGGTGAAGGTCATACTCAGTGGGCAGCAAGGATTAGGGGATTGGCGGCACACTGCGGATTTAATAATCTGGAAGAGGCCCTTCTCGACAAATTTGTGATGGGAATGGCAGCGGGTCCCGAGCGTGATAAATTGTTCGCGAAGGATCTGCAGGAACTGACGCTGGTTAAGGCCGTAAAATTGGCTGAGAATTTGTGTGCAGCGCGCAAAGCAGCAACGGCAACCCAAACTTCGAGCGACGCGAGCGGCGCGGGTGGTAATATCATGACTGCCGCCGCCAGCACCGCGGGGTTTGATGGCGTGTTCAGTATCTCCAAGAACGAAAAGTGCAGTGTGTGCGGATCGTGTAGATCATACATACCATTCTTATTTCAAGGTATGACACTGACTCGCGTTTACATTACACGTGCCTAGCTACCCCCGCTCCCGACAAATATATAACAGAAATAAAAATCTATCCGTAACCGAATCCGATATAAGAGTTTCGGATAATTTCGGAGTGGGGAGTCCGAATGAGACACGTTATGACAGGTTTTTCTGCCCGGCAGAGCCGACAGACTAGCCGCGCGCGTCACTTGCATGTTTTTGAAGTTAAAACTTCTTTAGGCGCATTGGGCATTTTTGAGATGGGACTAAACAATTGATTTCGCGACACTGTTACGACACCAGCTTTTGAACGTTAAAAAGACATCAACGCGCGATACATTATTTACTGCACAATAAAATTGTTCATGTTTTCACTTCTGTCAGTACTCCCGGAGTGCCATTGTTTTTTTTTTATTTTTTACTAGCTTCCTGCGACTTCCTTCGCGTCTAAGTCGATAAAATACAGCCCATGTTACTCGCTGATAATGTAGCTTTCTATAGGTGAAAGATTTTTTATGTGGTATTATTAGTATCTTTTGACTTTAAAATATTAGTTTAGATTTAGATTTGTGTTTAACTTTCCAGTTTCTTCAAAATCTAATATCCATAACGAAGCTATCCGAAACTAACGGATAATCGGAAATAATTTCATATCCGTAACCGTATCCGAAACCGGTATAATATTATTTCTATATCCGTATTCAGATCCGAAATTACATATCCATAACATCCCTACTTCTTAGCCATATTTGGGTACCCAAAGCAAAGGTCGTCGAAGCTAAACCACATCTGTAATGGACTGTATTGGACTATCAGAGAGACTCCCATCCGGACACAAGTTTCCGTGGCCGACATGGAGAACCTTAATTAGACTTCGTACCCAAGTCGGAAGACCAGTTGCACAAGGCTTAGGTTTCCAGTGCGTATGTTTCATCTTTCTACAAACGATGGCCCACCTTCCACTTTGTGCCGTTTGCCCTGCACACATACGGTATTAGAGTTGCTGATTTATGGGGGCAAACAAAATAAAAAATATACAGGGTTATTGCTTATACGTCGGCAATCCGTTAATTAAGGGGATGTAGGAGAGGTCATTTGCAACCAAATTACCCCTGATGACCCCTATGCCAATGTCAACCATTTTCGAGTAATTTGACATTTTATATTATAAAATGTATGAAATAAAAATTTAAAATGTCAAATGACTCCATGACAAATCCTAAATATATATATATATACAAATATTGCTTATATTTGTGATCACGTTTTCGAAAATGGCTTTAACGATTTCGATAAAATGCAATATAGGGGGTTACGGAAGCGAAAAATCGATCTAGCTAAGTCTCATATCTGGGTAAATTCGATCTGGGTAAATTCGTTTTCTCCGTATTTTCTTCACCCGAGCAGAGATCGGTCGCCCAAACTTTGGAACAAGATAATGAATAATAACATTAGAATAATGACATGGGAACATAGAATTAGTATGTAATATACATGGGATTAATATGAAATATCCTATACTATTAAATGAGCATTCTCTATTTTCACCCGAGCAGAGCTCGGTCGACCAAGTACTATAATATAAAATTGACGGGGTCCGCTAGGGCCGTGCCTGCCGGGGGTGCCAAGAAAATCGAAAGGGAGATCGTGACCCCCGGCAACAGGGCAACCGAAGGAACACGGGTGGGTTTTAGTCAGTAAGAGTCTGACACGCCCTCCCGCTCCGCCCAGAGCGGGAGAAGCTTTTTGATAATTTCCCACCCAAACAAAAAAAGCATGGAATTAGTATGATCCGTACTATCCTGAGTACTATCCTGTACTATTAAATGAGCATTTTCTATTTTCACCCGAGCAGAGCTCGGTCGCCCAGGTACTGTTGTATATGTATATATACAAATATTGCTCATAAAATATACACTTCTATCTGTAACTGCCATACAAAAAATACCTCATAGACGTAGTCCACTCCTTAGTTATCTGTATCCGTTCGGTTTCACTGAAAATGACTAACTTACACTACTTGGGACATATTTGGGAGTGGTCCTCAACCTTTTTGGAGGTCATTAGGGCATCATCATGTAAAGCCAATTGATGTTATGTCTACTTAAACAAACATCAACTTTATTCTAGTGTTAATAAAGTTCATTTTAGACTGACTAGTACTGTTGAAAAAGTTATTTAAAAAAAAAGAAGTTGTAGCGAAAACTGAACTTTATGGGGAGGCATTACAGTTGTTTTTCCTAAAACTCGTGTTTGTTAAGATGTTTGGCAAATAAATTGTGAACGCAGATTACCAGGAACATGTTCACAGGCATCAACCGGGGATGACGTACCCAAAATACTTACAGAATAAGGAAGGATGTTACTGTTGCTAACTGTTTCGTAGGTCTAGTGGTCACAAGCTTTACCGCTGAGTATGAGGTCCTAGGTTCGATTCCCAGGTCGGGGCAGTGTTATTGGGTTTCCACCTGGAATTTCTCAGTAGCAGCCCGGAGCCCGGCTGATGGCAATAGGCTCGCCCCCTATTACATGGGACTTAAACATAACTGGCGCAATGTGGGTATACTAGGTACACTTCTGCCCAACCCTTCGGGGAAACAAGGCGTCATGTCATATATGTGAAAGCTGTTATGAACGACCTTTTTAATGAAGAAAGAAAAAAAAAAAAACATATATTTACCAAGGCTGCATTATAACACCATATCTTAAAGATATTTGATTATAAAATAAATGCCTCAAAGCTTATCCCAACACAAGTAAAATTATAACAATAAAAAAAATTAAAACTTCGACACAAACATTTCCTCATTTCTCTTTCCTACTCCATCACCAGAACCTGTTCACCATCTATCTATAACCTATTCATTAAGACCATTCCAATGAGCCCGAGCACGATACCTGTGCTGTAAGTTGGTAAGGGAGTTGGGTATCCTGCAAATTCCAGGTGATGCTGTAGCATCAGTTCAAGGTTACTATGTTCTTCTAATATCGTTGAAGTAACAGAATACCAAATTTCAAATCGATCAGACCTGTGGAAGATACTCACATCCATTTATCAACTAGAAAAGAGCTGATACTCTTCAAACGGTAGAACCGA
This sequence comes from Omphaloscelis lunosa, assembly GCA_916610215.1. NCBI lineage: Eukaryota > Metazoa > Arthropoda > Insecta > Lepidoptera > Noctuidae > Omphaloscelis > Omphaloscelis lunosa. The sequence goes on from OU744270.1 coordinate 9,574,818, forward strand.
TTTTGATAAAACACATCTAATAACCATTGCTAGAACGTGCTTTCAAATAAAAAAACCGCATTCAAATCGGTTCACCCGTTTAAGAGCTACGGTGCCACAGACAGACACACATAGCGGTCAAACTTATATAACACCCCTCTTTTTGCGTCGGGGGTTAAATAGCCTTAATTATAAAATAATAGTTATTGCTGTGTCCACACAGAAAAAAGGTGACGTATCCTTTTCTTTGACCTGACACAGCAATAATTCTTATTCATCAGTTATCGACAAAAAATAAAATAAAAGCTCGTACGCAAAACAAGAAAACCAACCGGAAAGTCATCCAAAAAACATTCTAATCACCAAATTACTGCAAAACAGAAAATACCTAAAACAAAAATCAGACCGGAAAACGGACAAAAATGGCGATAGCAAACACAGCTTTACTGCATGACACCATCCCTCAATGATCTTATACCAAGCACCTGCGCCAGCGCAGCCAGTTAGTCTGCGGCGCTCGCAAGAGACGGACGTCACACAAATATATTTTATTTACAAAAAATAATAACATCGTATTAAAATAGTGCCGTGTTAGTGATCGAAAGATTTTCATCGAAAAGTGAGTTTCAGTGATAATAAAGTTTTGTGAAGTGAATTAAACTTGAATAATAAAGCTTCAAAAGTTCTCGTAAGTTGGTAATTTTCCGTGTTGTGAATTTGTGCTTTAAATTAAATTATGTGTCTACCTATTGGCCAATGATATCAGTGTCAATACATTTATTTTTATCGGTTTTTTGTGTCATGTCGTTGCTGGCATTAGAATCTCAGTGTAGATTGGTATTTTTTAGGTTTTTGGCGATAACACATATCATTTCTGAGTTAATAGACAAATAGGATTTTAAAAAACACATATTATTTCGACCTAAAGATTTAAAGAAAGCTGTAACTCCAGAAAATTTAGGTACTCTACTTGCTTCAACTATGTAAAATACTGTTAGAAGTTCTTGAATTTTTTTGTACTACAGATTTGCTTAGGTCGTTCACACATCACATAAATAATTGAATAAAGTTTAAAAACCTTTTTTGAATCCTGTGCCCATATCAAGCTATATTACGAGCCCAAACATTCAAAATAATTCAACAGACACATGGTCCTCACATGATCTGACCAAGATTATGTCTGGACTTTAAAAGAGACTGTGACCTCTGCGTTTGTTTCGGCATTTCTTCTCAGAGTAGTCAGATAGGAAATGTCGATTCCATACAGCTTATTTTCATTTAAATATGACGTGTAAAAGTGATTCCAATGTCCTATTTACAGAAAAAAGCTATTTAATTTCTTGCTGTGTTATCTATCATCAGAAATAAAACATGGAAATTAGCATAGTTCGATAATAAATAAACTTGAAACTCCATGAAACCAGATCCCACTTGTCAATTTCGATAATATAAATAAAAAAAAAGCTTCGAATCGATATTGAATAAGCGAAAAAACGTTGAAATATGTACGACAGGAGGTCATGGCGATACTAAAAAAACTTTAAATATATTTTGCATAACATACACGAGTAAATAAACTCTTAAGTACGCAGATTCTATTCATACACGCCGTGTGTTTGTTGGGAAAAAATTACGAGCTTCCATACAAACGTTCATCCCCTATTTGAACCCTTGCGGGGGTGAATTTTCAAAAATCCTTTTTAGTACTCATCTTCTATAAACAGGGTTTATTGTTTATAATATGTCGGTTAAGTATTTTTATTTCATTCGATTTAAAATATAAAATGTAAAATTACTCGATAATGGTTTACATTGGCATAGGGGTCATGAAGGGTCATTTGGTTGCAAATGACCTCTCCTACATCCCCTTAATGGATTACTACTGATCTTAAAACGGTAAAGGGAAACGTCGTGAGGAAACTGGCATGTCCTTGAATGTAAAATTCGAAGACATGTGATATCTACCAACCCGCGCTGGGCCCGCGTGGTGGATTACGGCCCACTACCTCTTACAGAGAGGTGGCCTGTATCCCAGTAGTGGGAACATTATTGGATGATTATGCTAATGCTAAATTACTTGTGTTTGTTTTTTAAAAATATTATTATAAAGTTACTTACTTTAATCTTTTTAAGGTTCCGTACCACAAAATGAAAAAAACTGGAACCCTAATAGGATCACTCGTGTGTCTGTCTGGCTGGATGGCTGGCTATCTGTCTGTCTGTCTATCCGTCTGTCACAGCCAATTTGCTCTGAATCTACGGGATCAATTTAGTTGAAATTTGGTACAAATATGAATTTCTGCGACCCCAACACGAACGTGTAACGTAAATAAATGAATATTGAAAATTGGGGTCACTATTCAGGGGCACACAGGAAATTTAAAAAAAAAGTGTTGCAAACTGTACCGTGTGACATATGAAATTAAAGGGCTTGTTGTGAGGATCTTAAAATTTTCATTTTTTTTTTTTTTTTAATAAATGCTTTAAAAGAAATTTAAGAATTTAGATGAAAATTTTCCATTCCCCCCTTTATCTCTAAAACTATTGAGCATAAATTTTTGCAAAAAAAGGTGGCATTCCGGGAGGTCGCGAAATCAATGGTTTCGTCCCATTTCAAAAATGCCTAACGCGCCTAAAGAAGTTTTCACTTTAAAAAAAGGAATGGTTCTTCACTCATAGTATACAGGAATACCTATAAGAAATCTATGGTATAAAATAACATGGTAAATCTCTCAATATTGTGCGTACTAACTTACATTTGCAGTTAGAATGTTAAGTTTGTTCTTGGGATAAATTCATCCCAACTACGGAAACCTTTTTTTTTGGGTGGGATATTATCAAATAACTTCTCCTGCTCTGTGCGCAGTGGGAGGGCATGTCAGACTCTTACTGACTAAAACCCACCCGTGTTCAGTAGCCATGTTGCCGGGGGCCACGGTTTCCCTTTCGGAATTCTCCGCAACCCTAGCAACTACGGAACCCTTCATTGTTCGTGGCCGGTTTTTATTTAAATAATGAAAGGGGTAGCCGTTAGTACGAAAACGCTTTGAGAAGAATGGGAGAAAAGGACATGCAGCGGCGACCCAAATGTATTGGGATAAGAGGGCAGGACAATGATGAATGATGATGAGATCCAGATTTGCATTAAAAACTTTTTAAGAGTCCTATTACATTTTTTGCGCAAATTAATGCTAGTGTAATGTTTTTTACGCAAATTTAGGCTTCCGTAGTGAACAAGGAACCCTTATAGTTTCGCCATGTCTGTCCGTCTGTCTGTCCGCGGTCTAGCTCCGAGACTCTCAGTACTAGAAAGCTGTAATTTGCCACCGCAAAAAAAAAAATTCTAGGGTATCTCCCGTACACGTAAAGTGATGATATTTTTCCTATTCCATTGTGTGGGGTAGCGTTGACAAGGTCCTTCAAAAACACTGAGTGTGTGAAAACCATTTTTGGATTCAGGAATCCGTTTGCGAAATATTAAGCTTTAAAGTGCAAATTTTTGTTAGTCAAGTGTCCCCTCCCTGCCAGCAAGTAATAATCGACCAACTTACATTTGCAGTTGCAAGAACATGTTTTTCAACTACAAAGTTAAGTTTGTTTTTGGGGTAAATTCATCCCAATTACGGAACCCTTCATTGTGCGGGGTCCGACACGCATTTTGCAGGTTCGTTTGAAGGGCCGGTTTTGACGTAGTAATTTTCAGCAACAATAAGATATTTTAATTATTTGATTATGAATAACGATATTGCCATTATTTTTCTTGTAAGTTGGACTTACACATTTAAATTTTTCTTTTCGTGTAATTTGCTATAAATACACTCGAGAGCAATGAATCCGGGTCACTTAAAGAATGTTAAAAATCTCGGAAACTAAAAATGATAGGTTAATGCAATAAATTGTATTTAATAGACAATGTAATACTCCTTAAATAAAAGTAAAAAAAATATGAGTCACCATACATTTTATTAACACAAAATTACATAAAGAAAAAAACTGCTGATCTCTCCTTAAAACAAAAATAGGAAACATGAAATTTTTGAACTTTATTACGATTTTCTTGAATTTTAATACTTCGTATTGCCTCCTCGTGCTTCCATTACTGCGTTTACGCGGTTTGGCATGCTGTACACCAAGTTCCTTATACGATTTTGGGGAATATTCTCCCATTCCTCTGTGAGAGCAATTTTGAGCTCACGAAGCGTGATTGGGGGAGGGTTTCGTTGTTTTACGCATCTGCCTAGCTCGTCCCAAGCATGCTCGATCGGGTTGATATCCGGGCTGCGCGCTGGCCACTCCATACTAGTAATGTTCATCTCTTGAAGGTAGTCATTCACAATCCTACCTGTATGAGGTCGGGCATTGTCATGCATAAATATAGCATCCTCACCTAAATTGACCATAAATGGACCAACGTGATCATTGAGGATTTCTTCCACATATCTTACGCTAGTTAAAGAGCCGTTTTCTATGATCACCAGCTCTGTGCGACTTTCAGAAGAAATTCCGGCCCACACAAGTACAGACCCACCATCGTAGGCTACTTTTTGTTCGATGCATGCTTGCTTGAATCTTTCCCCTGGTCTTCGATACACTCTGTGTCTTCCATCGTGCTTGTAGAGCATACATTTTGATTCGTCGGAGAACATAACTTTTGACCAATCTTCAATACTCCAATTTACGTGGCTCTGGGCATATCTTAGTCTTGAAATACGATGCCCACGCTCCAGTTTAGGGCCGTTTGCAGGTCTAAGGGGTTTTAAGTTAGATTCAGCAAGCCGACGTCTTACTGTCCAGGCACTTGGGTTACTTCCTCCGAGGCGTCGAAACTGATTTGTGAGTTCAGTTCCTGTGAGAAAGCGATTTCGAAGCATGGTGTTCACCAAGTATCGGTCTTCTCGTGCTGTGGTACACCTGGTTCTGCCCGTTCCTGGTCTGCGTAGGTTAGAACCAGTTTCTTCGTAACGTCGGAGAACTCTTTGTACTGTTGACAGCGACACACCGACAGTCCTGGCTGTATCGCGCTGACTCCGGCCGGTTTCCAGCATTGTAAGTATTCTGGTGCATTCTTCAGGCGTAAGCGACATAATTTCAGCTTGAATAATGAATATAGAGCACTATCAACATGGTTTATGTACCCACATAAATGACAGATTACAAACAAAAGCAAAACTAAATGCTGTAATTTCGTAGTTCCATCTTCGAAAGTGGCCCTTTTTCAAATTTGATTTTTTTATGATATAACTTTACAATAACTAAGAAGTTTTAATACCTTCATTTAAGGAGTATTACATTGTCTATTAAATACAATTTATTGCATTAACCTAGCATTTTTAGTTTCCGAGATTTTTAGGATTCTTTAAGTGACCCGGATTCATTGCTCTCGAGTGTATTTTACGAACTTAGTTTACAAGAAAAACCATCGACGATGGAACTTTGACGCTCAAACTCACATTGTTTCATTCAATTCTAATAAAAGCTAAAATTACTAAAAGATAAGTTGAATGGTTTATTTGTTTATTGGAGTTCTAGAATTTCTTTGAATTCCTTGAGTTTTCACGGAAGAAATCTTAAAGAAAAGCAATAAATGTCTTGATTCAGCGTTCATTATATTCCAAATGAACACAATTTTATCAAATAAACTAATATGATATAAAACTTCTATCTACAATGAATACGTTTCATTAGTTTTCGTTTCTCAATATAATAAGGCAAAATTACCATAAATAAAATTAAAGTACTATATTTCGCGTCAATTCAGCAAATCACATGAAAAGAATGTGTAACTCCAACTTACAAGAAAGAGAATGGCACTATCGTTATTATAATCAAATAATTAAAATATTTTAATGTTGCTGCAAATGACAACGTCAAAAATCATGAATTTCCGTCGGCTTAAATAAATAAATTAAAAAATAAAATTAAAAAATAAAATTAAAAAATAATTTATTCAAACTAGGCTGAGAATCATCATTTGTCGAACGTCAAAATTACTTAAGACAGTCCCCGAAAACGCCTACCTTTCACCACTTCCTAGTGCTTTAGCTGGGAAGAAGAGGCGCAACAAACTCCCCAGCAGCACAGCTGTCCAGCTGACTACCAGTATTTTACATGGAGCGACTGCCTATCTGACGAAACCCCTTGGTGAGACTGGTTGTCAGACTTTTAGGTTACTGACGACCTGGTACGGCTGTCAAAGATTCAAGAATGACAGCCGGGACCAACGGCTTAACGTGCTTTCCGAGGCACGGCAGGAGTTTACCCGAGTATGCCATACAGTTTTGAAAGAGACGTCTCTATTACAATAAAATAATTAATGCTCAATCATTTCGCGAAGAAAGAAAACAAAATTAGGTTTATATGTCACAGAAACACGTGCATACAAAGACAAGAGTAATCAGAAAACAATCAGAAGGAATCACGAGCGTAAACCAGAAATAGTTAGCAGCTGCACGTCATGACTGTGACAAGAAGGCTTCCACTCAGCATGACGCTGTGTGGACTCACAGCACAGCGCTGATTTGCAGATGGTATTGTGATGCATAATGTAGGTTAGATACACTGCCAAAGTAGCATAATTTTGTTTATAAATAAATCTATTGTTCTAGCCATCTAAACCTTAATAGCACGTTGAACTGTTGCTCCTAATTTTAGACGAGCTGTTTACAAACATGCTTGAATGAAATACAGGGTCACAAGGAGACAATAATTGGTTTGTTAAATAGTTATGAAATGTTGGAGATCAGTCCGTTTGAGTGAAATTGAAGGATTTTTTGGTATGCCATAGCTCGTTTTTGACCCCCGACGCGAAAAGAGGGGTGTTATAAGTTTGACCGCTATGTGTCTGTAGCTCTTAAACGGGTGAACCGATTTGAATGCGGTTTTTGTTTATTTGAAAGCAGGTTTTCTAGTGATGGTTCTTAGAGATGTTTTATGAAAATCGGTCCAGCCGTTTGAAGATTATCAGCTCTTTTCTAGTTGATGAATGGATGTGAGTATCTTCCACAGGTCTGATCGATTTCAAATTTGGCATTCTGTTACTTCAATGATATTAGAAGAACATAGTAACCTTGAACTGATGCTGCAGTATCACCTGGAATTTTCAGGATACCCAACTCCCTTACCAACTTACAGCACAGGTATCGTGTTTGGGCTCATTGGAATGGTCTCAATGAATAGGTTATAGATAGATGGTGAACAGGGTCTGGTGATGGAGTAGGTAAGAGAAATAAGGATATGTTTGTGTCGGGGGTTTTATAAATTATAACTATTAAAATTGTACTTGTTATGGCAAATTGATCGGGCTGTACAGAAATGAACAGACGAGTAAACCCGTTAATATTAAACTTCGCACGAAATAAGATAGTTTAATCTGTATAAATGAAGATGAAATTCTGTTCGTTGGTAAGCTTATCACTTGAGAACGGCTGGACCGATATGGTTTACTTCGTTTTAAAATGTTCGTAATAGATCGAATAACATTTAATGAGAAAGAAAATTTGGAAAAAAAAAACGGGAAAATTGTAAAAACTGGGAATAACTGCATGAACGTCGTTTTTTGCATGAGATTAAATAAAATCTGTCGGGTCAGCTTGTAAAATAAAATTTTCGAGTTAAAATTAATTAAATATTACAAATATAAAAAATCTGGCATTTCATTACATTTGAATTTTATTCCTTTTTAGGGTTCCGTACCCGAAGGGTGTCAAACGGAACCTATTACTAAGCCTACGCCGTCCGTTTGTCAGCGGGCTGTATCTCATGAACCATAAAAGGTAAACAGTTGAAATTTTCACAGGTTTTGTATTTCTATTGCCACTATAACAACAAATAATAAACTAAAGTTTAAAACTAGAGGGAAAATGTAGGGTAAGTCCCCTAATACGTTAAATGGGGATGTTATTATTTTTGCGTCTGCATGGCATGGGGCGTCATTGGAAAGGTCGTTCAAAAATATTGTGAGTTTGTGGAAACCATTTTTGGAATTAGGGATCCGTTTGCGAAATATTAAGCTTTAAAGTGCTTATTTTTGTTAGTCAAGTGTCCCCCCCTGCCAGCTAAATGGTTGGTTGTGGATATATGAAAAAAAATCACAGCATTAGTATATATAACGAAATTAAAAGGAAAACTATCACAGCTAAGTAGGCTCTACAAGTTAACGAGCAAAAATCGACGACATTTACAGTTGCAAGAACATGTTCTCACATACATTCCCTAAGAGAGAACATGTTTTTCAACTACTAAGTGTGTGCTTGGGCTAAATTCATCCCAACTACGGAACCCTTCGTTGTGCGTGGTCCGACACGCACTTAGCCGGTTTTTTAATAATTCATTGTACAGATTGTAGCTTTCCAGACATCGTAAAAAGGTCCCTTAAATTATGCACTTATCAATATACCAAAAGACTGACCTCTCAAAAGGCAATCAATGTAACTTAACACTTCGTTCCGATCCATATATTATTTCAATAACTTATCTACAAAAACTTCAGGTAAAAAATGCCGATCTTTTTCGAATTGATATCCGGGACATAAAGGGTCGAATAATAAAAGAAAAATAAATATCATCGAGCATGGTTACAATGCTGAAAGATATTGGTTCGTAGGTGGTAGGGTTTTTCTAAGTCCGCCTGGCTAGCTACCACCTTATCTACGTCTGTCGCCATAACAACAATGTTATGGTAACGATAACCGTATTTTAATGATTTTATACTGAAGATCGCGTCTAAACGAGTAGTGTTAAGGATTTGGAAAAAATATATGTTAAATAAGAGCATTTTCTTGATATTTTAACATAGCCATATTTTGGATTATGTTTATATTACATAGTGAAATTAATTCGTAAAGTTATGTCTAAACGCGGATAAAAAAATTGAGAATTACGCAAAATCTATCAAGCGTAGTTTTCTGAAACCTTCATGTTAAAGCTAATTTAATTATTGATCTTTTAGTATACGTGTTTTATTAAAATTACTTTTATTTTACGTATAATTAATTAATAATGCGTCTAATTTGGGACAGCGCTCCTTGATGGGCGAGTCCTAATACTGGCTGGACGTGCGACACGTTACGCTAGCTCAGTACAGAACACGCAAGCTAACCACTCAAGGTCACTGTCATATATCTGCGTCTTAACAGCATTGTTGTGTTTCGGCAGTTAGAGGTAACATAGACAGTTCCTCTGTGGTTGAGGTTTCAGGGTGAAGCTCACTTCCACCTTCGGCCTGATCATCACTTTCCATCTGGTGAAATATAGGACAAGAGCTTCCCCGTTGTAGTAAAAAATAATCCGACAGAAGTGAAAATCTTGAAAAAAAATTGGCACCGCGATAATGAACGCGTTGATGTCTTTTACTCCACGCACTGCGTTAATCAACGCGTTGATGTCTTTTTAATGGTCAAAAGCTAGTGTCATCACGGTGTCGCGAAATCAATGGTTTAGTCCCATCTCAAAAATGCCCAACGCGCCTAAAGTTTTCTCTTCAAAAAGATTATAATTATGTATAAATAAAGGAGCATGAATAATAAAATACTACAAGTATTCCTTATAAATCGTATAATACTATTTTTTTTACAAATGTAATTTATAATACTTAAAAATATTTACGATAAAAAAACGCGGCATTAGTAAAAATCTGATCGATCACGTTAAACTTATTTAAAATGACTAGATTAATCAACGAATTACGTTTGATTTTAATAAATTATAATATTAAATAACATATTGATCTGTTCGTCGGATTGACATTGAAAATATTTGTATTAATTATAATTAATCGTCGGTAACATAAATTAGGTACTTATTAAAGGAACCTTCACAAAAAGCGATAAAAAAAAAAACAACCAAATTGACAATCTCCTCCTTTTTTTGAAGTTGGTTAAATACTACCGACGTCCGGTGCACCTTTTTTTACCCTACTGCGCGCAAAGACAAGGTTATGTTTTGAGGGCAAAAGTTTTTTTTTCTATTCAAACTTGTGCTACCACGACAAAACGTAATAATAAGACTTTAATAGGTTTAATAAATCGTCTAATATTAGTTTTCAAAACTTGATTAGTGTCAAAGCAAGTTTGGATCAACCTCCTTATGCTGGGATCGGCTTACAGTCTAATCGGACGCTGCAGAATACCAGTATTTTACATTGAGCAAGTGCCTATCTGACCTTCACAACCCAGTTACTGGGTAACACGATACCCCTTGGTAAGACTGCTTGTCAGACTTTTGGGCTTCTGACTGCCCCTACAGTAGTCGCGCTTGCTAGGTACCATAAGACAGCGAGGCAATCAGCATTATAAATAATATGAAAATTTATTCAAAAAATGTTAATAAGTGTCACATATTTGAATATCAATGAACGGATATCAATTTGATACAAATGTCCTTCGCAAGAATTTGTCCTTGAAAATATTACTAAAGCTTGTTAATTGTTACTTATTTATAGTTGAGGTTCCGACATGGGAACGACCTTCACCCATCTGATTAATGGATGAAAAGTATTTCAAATCAAATTTAGTATGTTAAGGTGCTTCCAGATATGTTCTTTAATCCGTACCGTATCTACGTTTCATGCAGCATCGCGACCCTAGAACGCTAGTTTGGACTCCCGTTCAGTACGGTACGGTGGTACGGCGTCTCGATACGGATACAGGTACGCTCCGATCCATCGCGAGTCGATTTTTTCGCCCCGTTCAAAGGACACACATAATCTTGACATAGAAATGAACATGCGATGTTCGCAGCGACGTTACGGAGATACGGACTATTTTACTTTGCATCCAGAGTTTTTTGGATCGCAACGTTAATACGAAACTGAGGTACGATACGGACAAAAAAAAACATATCTGGACGAAGCTTTAAGCTACGCTTGCCGCGGTCAGTTCTTCGATGGGTGACCAGACCATCCATTTCATATCGAGACCCCTCCGTGCTTCGGAAAGCCGTTGGTCCCAGTTGTCAGTCGCAGATATTTGACAGCCATTACGAGTAGTCAGAAGCCCAAAAGTATGACTACCAGTTTTAGGGGTATCGTGTTACTCAGTTACTGGGTTGTGGAGGTCAGATAGGCAGACGCTCATGTAAGATACTGGTATTCAGCTGCATCCGGTTAGACTGGAAGACGAGCGCAACATAGTTAGAAAAAGGCTAAGCAGATTGTGATATTGGTAAACTTAAATTTGAACAAATGTTGCAAGATAACAATATAGTAAGGAAAAGTCGTGTCAAGGCCTTTAAGAGGACGTGATCAATTATTTTTTTTATTAAAGTAAATAAATGTTTAGAAAAGGACATTAGTTTTGTAGGTACTTGTGACCTGACACGTGTTTTTGGTAATTAGATATACAGGTATAATAGTTTAGAAGAAATGTTGAATGAAGGTGAAAACTGTATTAAAATTTAATAAGTAGTTTCGGATACTTATCCAAGTAAACAGACAGACAAACCCGGATAGATATAAAAAAGAGCTATTTCCTGTGATTTATATAACACTAGCTTCTGTCCGCGAGCCGATAATTTTCCTCAAGAATTGGGCTATCCAATGCAAAAATAATTTTTCAAATCCGGACTGGTAGTTTCGGAGATTACCGCTTACATACAAATTTACAAACAGTTTTTACCTCTTTAAGTGAAGATTTCTTTGCAGAAGTTGATTTTATCTACGTGAATATCACTCGATGAAATAATATACCTACAGTTTGGTATTTATAATCAAAAATGATCGGGTCAAATTAGGCCAAATAGGTAAAAAATCAAAATATTTCTCTAAATTCTGACTCAATTCCCATCTTTTAAAGTTAGGGTTCTGAAGTACCATTTTGAAAAATTCACCCTATTCCTATGATATCATTGTATTATAATTTATAACAAAACTGTTCTTCGAATCGTTGAACTCCGTAAATTCAGAGTTGAGCTGCACGATTACTGACAAATGCGTGCACTGACTGGACAGGTCCACTCAAATCCGTGTTGTTCTTTCCTCAAAAGACCATTACAGACACCAATCTACCTGGTCTTCACATGATCTGACCAAGATTATGTCTCGACTTTAAAAGAGACTGTGACCTCTGAGTTTGTTCGTACTCTTCTCAGAGTAGTCAGATAGGAAACGCCAATCTCATCCAGTTTATTTTTAAATATGATTGACGTGTAAAAGTGTTTGTACAAACGTACAGAAATAAGTATAATTTTAACAGATAAAATTTTAAAAAATATCGACACAAACATTGCCTCATTTCTCTTTCCTACTCCATCACCAGACCCTGTTCACCATCTATCTATAACCTATTCATTGAGACCATTCTAATGAGCCCTAACACGATACCTGTGCTGTAAGTTGGTAAGGGAGTTGGGTGTCCTGCAAATCCAGGTGATGCTGCAGCATCAGTTCAACGTTACTATGTTCTTTTAATATCATTGAAGTAACAGAATACCAAATTTCAAATGGATCAGACCTGTGGAAGATACTCACATTTATTCATCAACTAGAAAAGAGCTGACAATCTTGAAACATCTGAATCGATTTTGATGAAACATATCTAGGAACCATCGCTAGAAAACCTGCTTTCAAATTCAAAAAACCGCATTTAAATCGGTTCAACCGTTTAAGAGCTACGGTGCCACAGACAGACACACACACACATAGCGGTCAAACTTATAATACCACCGGTCAAATTTTTGCGTTGGGGGTTAATAAAATCATTTATAATTTGACTCAAAAGAATTACAAGTAAGTATTCGTAAGGTCGATCAGATGTGAACAAAACTAAGAGTGTGTGGTACAGACATATACAGACCATGAAAGTTTACAACTTTCTCATTGGGACCAACATCGTAATTGCAAAAAAAAATATATCAATCGTCTCATGAAGTTTTGTATAGCATAATGAACCTATAATGTTCACACTGCTGGGTTACAGACCTCCTCTCTGTGAGACGGATCCTCCAAGATTATTTTTTCGAAATTACGATGTTGGTCCCATTCAGAAACTTGTTCAGTTTGATGGTGTCACCTTTCTGAGACACCTTGTATACATTTGTTACGGAGTGAAACTGAATAAAATCATTTTAAAATTGAAGCCGCGCTTTTCAATGTTCTTGTAAATAATAAATAAATTACATTTTTAATATTTCGCAAACATGCTAACCACAGTTCAGTCGAAAAAACTCTATTATGCATACAAGCAATTGAAATATCTTTATTGTTATACATAAATCCGCTTTTTATAACGAAACTTATTGCAGTGCTACGAAATACTTATTTTAGTCATACAATAGAATTTATTATCTATTTAGATGTGAACAAATGTCACAAAATCGACCGAGTTTTGAGAAAACCTTTGAGCTTTTAAAATTATAATTATGAACTAGTGGTCGACCAGTGGTCGAAATTCAACCATAATTCATATAAATTTTAAGTCTGATAGGATATTTTAGGACAGCACGTACTAATTCCATGCCGCCATGTCATTATTTTAAGTCATCTTCAACCATAAACAAAAGATTGTGTGTCAAACGCGTGGTAATGTGTTTAATGTATTTTTTTAAGTAAAAACTTTTAGGCGCGCTGGGCATTTTTGAGATGAGAGTAAACCATTGATTTCGCGACACCGTGATGACACCAGCTTGTGAACATTAAAAAGACATCAACGCGTTGATCACCGCGGTGCAGATTTTTTTTCAAGTTTCTCTTCTGTCGGCACTCCCAGAGTGCCACCGGTTTTAAAAAAAATAAACTATTTAATATTGTAATGTATTAATTAGAATGGGCTATTTTAACCTCTCGTATAAAATCGACTATTTCGCTTTTTTATTAATTTAATTTATTTCTTATGCATATTATACAAAAATATTAGCTTTCTGCACTCCTTTATTTATACTCCTCCGTAATTTTCGTAAAAAGTGAAACAAAGTTTTTGCTCCACATATTAATATATAGATATAGGTTAAAAGTGTCGCCATCATCATCATCAGGCTACAGCAGGCAACTGCTGGACATAGGCCTCTCCAATCGCACGCCATTCAGCTCGATTCTCAGCAACTCTCAACTAGCCACCTTGCCGAGATCGTCGCTCCACCTAGCCCGAGGGCGTCCTACCTTACGTTTGTCGACTCGCGGTCTCCACTCAAGAACACGTGTACCCCAACGGTCATCGGTTCTACAGCTAATATGGCCGCCCCATTGCCGTTTCACTTGTCAAAGTGTGGTCACTATTTATTTGTTTTGGTGTTAACAAAAAAGTAAGTTCTTAAACTATTACGAAAAATCACTCTAAAAAGTATGAAACAGGAAATATTTCAGACAGAAATCAAGAGATAGGTACAAAAACAGTCAAGGTAAAGCCGTGGTCGTATGCTTGTACACCTACAAAATTATAATGGCAACATGGCACTACTAAAAAATGATGAATTTAATTGCACGTCACATAGTCTATAACCAGCGGGCGATCAAGACACTTCCAATGATATCTCATTTGTCAAATTATGATCGGCAGTTTAGAAGTTATGAGGTAACAGATGAACATACATACATACCGGTCAAAATCATAACCCTGCTCCACCGTAGTCGGGTAAAAATGTCACATAACCGACCGATTTTCGAGAAAATCTTTGACCTCGTAGTGAAGTGATTACAAGTCAGCATAATGTGATGGCCAAAATAGGAACTAACTCTTATTTTTTTTAATACATGTCAAGTGACATTTGACAAAAGAATTGCACAAATGTTTACCAACAGCGTCAGGCGAGAGTCAAAATATATTTTTAGTAGTTTAAGAGGTAAAATTGTATGTTAATTTTCGTTAATATTCTGAATAAGTCAGGCATAAAATCAAAATGGAACTTTACTTGACGGTTTATTGGATCTTTTTTCTTTCAATATTTAAGACAGTTACGTAATTGGAGCATTTTCGCTCAATTCATTTTTTATTCGAAAATCATGTCTGTTTTAAAGATTATTTGAAACAAAAACAAGATTACGCGGCTTTTATGTCTAAAATAATTATTGACAGTAAGAAAATATAGTTTATTATCCAAATATAAGATAGTTTTTCTCTAGATTAATTATTACTTTAGTTATAAACGAAATAAGAATTGAGACTTACGACATTTAGTTCCGTGCTAGAACACGACCAAAGAGCGCACGCGATATTCAACTTTATTGCTGATGTGTTAGCGTTTAGCACAAAGTGGAGTGGTGGGGTGCATGGGGGCGGAGTTTGCGTGGAAATTGTCTTTGGAGTGCCTGGTCTTCAAACTGCCAGCCTTTTCCCTACTATGTTGGGGTCGGCTTCCAGTCTAACCTAAAGCAACTGAATACCAGTATTTTACATGGAGCAACTGCCTCTCTGACCTCCACAACCCAGTTATTGGGTAACA
Organism: Omphaloscelis lunosa; assembly: GCA_916610215.1. Classification (NCBI taxonomy): domain Eukaryota; kingdom Metazoa; phylum Arthropoda; class Insecta; order Lepidoptera; family Noctuidae; genus Omphaloscelis; species Omphaloscelis lunosa. The sequence goes on from OU744270.1 coordinate 9,590,166, forward strand.
CGATACCCCTTAGTAAGACTGGTTTTCAGACTTTCGGGCTTCTGACGACCCGTAACGACAGCCGAGACCAACGGCTTAACATGCTTTCCGAGGCACGGAGGGGTCTCGGTACGTAATGGATGGTAACCTATCCCGGGCCGACCTCGGTTAGGGTTGCTTAATGTTTGTTATTATTAAGTCACCAACTCCTCATACAAGATTATTATGAAAACGAAATTACGACTTTGTTTACATCACACTTCGAGATAAGCGAAAACTTTATTGTACATTTTTTGTTTTATTTCACTACTTATTATCTTGAAACCGGATCGCACATGTAAATTAAATGAATAAACTTGTCTTTATTGTTATTCGTTTGTTTGCGTGAGAGTTTCTCGGAAACTGCTGTGCTGTTTTCTTTTGGTTGATATGATATGATATATAAAATACAGGTATTCAGCTGCATCCGGTTAGACTGGAAGCCGACCCCAACATAGTTGAAAAGCTAGACAGATGATGACAGGCACATTTGAATTGTCAAGGGGTCGGTTGAAAAGATGTGAGACTGTGAGTGATGTGATGTATAGATGCATCACTTTTGCGGTCTCAAAAATATGGTTTATTTCGCCTTTGATTTACTACTTAATGAAGACATAGTATAATCATACATAAACTCACGCCTTCTTCCCATGGGGGTGTGCAGAAACTACAGAACGCCACCTGCTACGATCCTTACATACTCCTTTTGCCTCGTTTACGTTCATACATCTGGTCATACACTCCCGCCGGTTACGAGTACTACGCACTTGGCCACAGATAATATACTAGTACAGATACCCAATCCCATACAAAGAAATGATACCTCCCTAAGTCTGGCTATTGAGCTGGCTATTTTTCTTCCTCCGTTTTATTAACAGATGGCAGCATCAGCGACTCACAAATTGCCAGAGACTGTAGTTTTATAACGCCATCTAGAAGTCGACTTAGATAGTTATGGCATTCACACATCGCACGGTACGTTCAAGGACAAGTATAATAACAATACAACAAACATATCTCGAGTTGGCGGGATAGTTTCATTTTTGTGAGTGAGCTAGCAATTTTCACGCGGCAGTGAATGCCTCTTTATGTATTTTTTTGTATTTCAATGCTAAATCTAGATTTTCACCTCCTCGTTACCAAATCTACTATTGCTAATAACCTAAAACTGAAATCACGCGTTCTTCGTCCGAACTTATTTTGACAGTGAGCCCACGTTCGCACTGATGTAATAAAATTGCGGCGATTATTTTTCGTGCACTTGATTTTTAACGCTTTGCCGAGATGCCGAGAGTTGAAAATCCAGTGTGTTTTTTCAACGCGCTGGGACGAGAGTGCGTCCCAGCGCGTTGGATTCTCAACGCTCGGTTTAACACCGAGAGTTGAAAATCCAGTGCGCGATAAAATCCCGCCGCGATTTAATTACGTCCGTGCGAACGACGACTTAAGGCTCTTTCAAACAGGCGCGACACGCGACGCGACACAAAGACACCGCTCGTCGCGCGACGAGCGGTGTCTTTGTGTCGCGTCGCGTGTCGCGCCTGTTTGAAAGACCCTTTAATGTTTTTAAAAATATCAAATAGAACCGGCCAAGTACGTGTTGGACTACGCATAATGAAGGGTTCCGTAGTTGGTAAGTTGGTATCCCAAGAACAAACTTAACTTCGTAGTTGAAAAACATGTTCTCCCATACATAATGTATGGAAGAACATGTTTTTGCAACCGCAAATTTAAGTTGGTTGATTATTACTCGTTAACTTACAGAGCCTACTTAGCTGTGATAGAGAGTTTTCCTTTTAATTTCGTTATTCATACTCCTGTGATCTTTTATCACATAAACCACCCATTTAGCTGGCAGGGTTGGGGGGACACTTGACTGTAATAAAAATTAGCTTTTTAAAGCTTAATGGTGCCGATTCTCTTGTACATCGAACTAAACTAACTAAACTATCACAAAAAATCCTTGCTTTTGGCTATGAGAATCTTAAACTATTCTTCAAAAAATCTCTAAATTTAAAAATAATTTTCACACAACCAAAATCGAATTTGACAATCGCGATTCCACGTCTAACCTAACACGTGATTTTTTTTTAGAGCCGTATGCGCGCAGGCAGGGCAGCCTCGACGTGTTTTTTTTTTTCACTTTTTGGATGGAAAATATGAAAAATTATTACCAAAATGTTGAGTTTAATGCTTTCATAGAGGGGGTCGAAATTTTCATTATTTTTTCGATAGGACACACCATTTTCGAGATATTAGTAAAAGACAGAAAAAATATATTTTTGGCACCTGAAGAATTCACACCAACATCTACAATGTTGCTGACAACTTATTTTATTCTACACCTTTTTAATCGCGATTAAAAATAGTCCAATTTATAGTTAGACAATCAAAATTTTAGGTGAAAAACGTCAAATTCAGAATAGCAAAATTGCCATTTTCACTAAATTAATAACTCGGTGCCATCTTAGTACTGTCAACCTAAAATATAGTTCTGTGTCACTTTAGTATAGATACGGAACCCTTCGTCCGCGAGTCCGACTCGCACTTCGCCGGTTTTTTATAGAAAGTTTTAGAAAGGTATTGGCAAAATAAAGAAAAACTTAATTAAGAAGGTAGGTATTTGCCAAAAACAAGTTAATAGATTTCTTTCAATTCCTTTATTTCTTTGTAAAGTAGGTACTAAATTATAAAAATATGTTGTTTGATTTTCCTACTAAACGTTTATACAGTATGTGATGACAAATTGAGTAAAACGCCATCTATTGCAAAGAACTCATGATTAACTTTATCATTCTATGGGTTCGAATTCAAGTAAAAGGTTTCACTTATCATTTTTGTTGGAAATACGTGATTTATGAGTTTAAATGGATAAATCAGCATTAAACAAGGAAGTTTTGATTTTTACTAATCTTACTTCAGCCAAATTCTGTCGTTTATTCGTTTTTAGTGATTGTTAATTTATAATTGTTCCCTATGCTGCCATCTATGATTATTTTTTCAACACTAATTATAATTTGTTCGAGTTGAGACCCCATGACTTGGCCTTTCTGAAGAACATCACCAATAAGGTCAGTATATGTCCTTCTAGGGCGTCCCCGACCGGCCTTTCCTTTCACATCAGCCTTGTATATGTCCTTCTGAGCGTCCCCGACCAGCCTTTTCTTTCACATCAGCCTTGTAAATACGTTTTGTTAGTCGCCTTTCATTCATCCTCTCAATATGTCCAAACCATCTCAGCATACCCTTTTCAATTTTTGTCACAACATCTTCTTTTAAATCACACCGCTGTCTTATCACATCATTCCTCAGCCTATCATTCATAGACAAACCACACATGCTTCGCAAGGAACGCATTTCCACAGCATTTATTCTACTTTCATGCTTGTTTTGCCACACCCAAAATTCACTTCCATACATAAGCGTGGGCACCAGCACACCATTGTGAACAGCCAGTCGAGCTTTTTTTAAAATAGTACAATCTTTTTTTTTTTAAAGATTTCATTTCAAGGCTAGCTGAAAACTAATGTGTGATTTTTAAATTTCTTGATTTTGTTTGCTATATAATAGGAAATAATACATTACTGACAGGGTTTGAAACAATGGGCACGCCACAATTGCGGCGATAAGACCCCTCTTTGAGGAGTGGCTTGAGAGGCGCCACGGCGTCCTCACCTTCCGCCTGACGCAGGTCCTCACCGGACACGGCTGTTTCGGGAGGTTCCTGCACAGGATAAGGCGGGAGGAAACGCCCGGGTGTCACCATTGTGTGGATCGCCCGGAGGACACGGTGGAGCATACGGTGGAGGTCTGCCCAGCTTGGGCGGAGCATCGCCGTGTCCTCGTGGAGGCGATCGGCGGCGGTGATCTCTCGCGTCCGGCCCTGGTTCAGGCTATGGTACGGAGCGAGAGGAAATGGGAGGCCGTCACCTCCTTCTGCGAAGCGGTAATGCTCGCGAAGGAGGAGGCGGAACGCGTGAGGGAGAGGCAAATTTCGCGCCCTCACGCCCCTAACCGCCGCAGGAGGAGACGCCCAGGGCGTCGGGAATCGCGGGGCGATTTCCGGCCACCGTAGGCGCGGGCTTGCGGGCGGTGAGCAATGGGTGGCTCACCGTCCGATAAGGACCAGGCCCGGGTCGACGGCGCGTTGTGTTCCACGCGCGCCTCAAAGAGATGTCAGCATAATTGAAGGGGTCCACTAGGACCGATGCCTGCCGGGGTTGCGAAGAAAACCGAAAGGGAGATCGTGGCCCCCGGCGACAGGGCAACCGAAGGAACACGGGTGGGTTTTAGTCAGTAAGAGTCTGACACGCCCTCCCGCTCCGCCCAGAGCGGGAGAAGTTATTTGATGATTTCCCACCCTCAAAAAAAAAAAAACAAAAAAAAAAAAAAAGGGTTTGAAACAAAAATGGTTATTTAAAAAAAAAAAAAATCTGTTATATTTTGTATGGAAGTTGAAAAAAGTGGTTCGCCTATGTACAAGTAGACCATGAAATGATGTTGATGATATTTTTTAATTTTCAATATCAAAAGTAGCTTCTAATAAGTTGCGAATTTACGTGATTTTCGACGAATCCTCAATTTATTTGAAAAATCCCTTTCCACTTTGTACAAGACAAAGAATTCGACTTTTCAAATCTATATATATAAAAATGAATCCCTATTTCCCTTGGTCACGACATCACACTAAAACGGCTGAACGGATTTGGATGAAATTTGGGATATGGATAGACCTTGACCCGGAGAAGGACATAGGATACTTTTTATCCCGATATTTTTACGGGATCGAGACTTATGCGGGTGAAACCGCGGGGCGCAGCTAGTCACAAATAATTTTGTTTAAACTCTGTTTCCCTTTCTCACAACTAATGAACAAAATTGATCAAAATCAGTTGATTTCGTACACGACTCCTTAAACGTAAATGTGTAGACTTTGTGAAATTCGCCTTTAAAATCGTATTGAGACCCCCCTCGTCTTTTAAGACAGTTCAAAACAAGACCAATCTCAGTAAAATTATCAAAACAACACAGCAATGAGGATGTGTAACCAGTATTTTCCCAGACATAAGGTTTACGTCCTGAATTATATTAGCGCATAGATTTATGATACCAAAGACAACATTGGGTTCGCCGCGACTCGCTGTGAGCATACTAATGGGAAACCAAGGACATCATTGTGTATTCTGTTACCGGTTTTTCCGGGAATGAGCTACAGTTTTAATGTTTTGTGAGATTGTTTAAGGCATCTATTTAATCGACCTTCAAATAATTCCCATTTTGCCTCCCTAGAAATATTACTGAACACTTTAATATAATGATTGCGCCTCTTTTTGTGGACCTCAAATAATTCCAATTTTGGCATCCTATACTAAATAGGCAAGTAACTGCGTCACAGTTCTGACCTTACCCATTTGGTTGGGGTGCCCTAGTTACTGCGAACAATTCGGCTCGCGCGTGGTTAGTCACAGTTCTAACATAACGCGTTTGAGCGGATCGTAACTACTGCGAACAATTGTGAGAAAGGCCAGAAAGGGAAAAAGAGGCTCAATAATGAAAAATAGGTCGCATTGTTAGAAACCCAAAAGTATATAGAGGTTCATTGATTTTAAAAAGCGAATATCATTAGAATCTCAATAAGTTTTTAAAGGATCAGAATAATATTTCCCACTAGCTGCGCCCGCGGTTTCACCCGCATAAGTCTAGATCCCGTGGGAATATCGGGATAAAAAGTATCCTATGATCTACGCCAGTTCATGGTCTACCCATGTGCCAAATTTCATCCAAATCTGTTCAGACGTTTTAGCGTAAAAGCGTAACAAACAAACAAACTCATTTTCGCATTTCTAATATTAATAAGGATTGTGTTATTCATTTGTTAGAGCTTTGTGTAATTAAACTCATTACAACTGCTCTCAAAAGTGTGTAGCAGAATATTGTAAGGCAACCGGCATGTCCTAGAACCAAAAATTCGAAAAAATTTACGAGACATCCAGCAACTAGGTCCGCGTGGTGGATTGTGACCCCCTCCCTCTTAGCAAGAGAACGCAGCTGTGTCCCTGCAGCAGGAATTATTGGCTGATTATGCATCATCAGTAGATAATAAATGGTTCTGTAGCGGTTACATCGCCACACAGGAACTATGCATCAAAAAGACATGACGTCACACAAATCCTGCATCGCACAATTAGAGTTTTCCGCGCGAACGAACGACATATACACAGGTTTTTTTTTTTACCAGTGCACAAACTTATACACGTGACTTTACTCATCATTATGAACAACTTTTACTATGGGACCATACCTGAAATCGCGAAAAAAATAAGCTTTCCCTATATTTTGACGAATTATGCGAACATTTTTTTAGCGTCAACCGTCGGGCAGTGGCCTGCCAGACACGACACCCATCTGGGAGATCCTCCCTTTTCTATGGTGGATGAGTGAACTTTACACCCTGTTCCTCACATCTCTAAATTGGTGAGCCCGAGTATGAACGTCAGCACAGCTTTCGTGCAACTACCTCAGCGTGACGTCATCATCATTATCACTCCCGCAAGCTTTCGTGAGGCGAGTCACACAGCCAGCCAGCACCATCGGCTTCAATGGGTATTCTGACCACCAGAATGCAGCGAAAGCGCATACCTGGACATCACCCTCAGCCTCATCACTCTGACTCACTGGGCAATCACCACAATCAATCCTCCAACGTTCATACGGTTTTCATATAGAGAAGGAACAAGCATTGATCACCACGTTTGGGCGATATTTGGGTCATAGGTTACGTCAGAACTTGGCTTTACGTGCGCCAGACCTGTCAGATTTTCAGGATTCTGACGACCCGTCCGTCAAAGATCCACGAATGACAGCCGGGACCAACGGCTTCACGTGTTAACTGAGGCAGGAGGGCTCTCGACATAGAATGATAGTCACCCATCCACAGACCGACCCTGGCAAGCGTAGCTAAACTTAGTTACCACTTAGTCATGAGCCGAGCATTTTATTAATATCACTGCATTATTTATCATAAATTTTGTGTGTCATATCTCAACTCTCTGAGGAGTTCGTGACTAAGTTATAACAGCCGCACGGTTCAATCAATTAGGTTAAGCTACGCTTGCTGGGGTTGGGCTGTGGATGTGTGACCATTTTAACATACCGAGACTCCTCCGTGCCTCGGAAAGCACGTAAAGCCGTTGGTCCCGGCTGTCATTCGTGGATCTTAGTTGTTACGGGTCGTCACAAGCCCGAAAGTCTGACAACCAGTCTTACCAAGGGGTACCGTATTACCCAGCTACTGGGTCAGATAGGCAGTCGCTCCATGTAAAATATGGTATTCAGCTGCATCCGTTTAGACTGGAAGCAGACTCCAACATAGTTGGGAAAAGGCTTGGCAGGTTTTTTGTGCGTCAAATCAAATCATTACAAGTACCTATATAGTTACGTTTGTTATCTGTCTTCTAGTGACCTCTGTAACACTTCTCAGAAGATGCTCTGATCTATTTTTAGATAACACGATTATAAATACAAGGTCAAATTAAATTAGCGAGCAAAACTCCTGTTTTTTTTTTTCTGTAGGGCATCTCATAGCTGACCTCTGAGGTCATGACTATTTAACCGGTCAATTCTGTGGTTGCCTTAAGCTGCTACACTCAAAGCTTCCAGCCAGGGGCATACAAAACTAGCTAAAAAGCTAGGTGAACGCTCGCTAAGGGCACCCCCTGTGGGGTACGAGCCTCGGCTTAGGGCGTCACCGGAGGGAGGACATCAAAGATGGGACGGACTGGATCAAAGTTTTGATCATGATTATTAATCGGGGAATTTAAAGCTACGTGCACAGCTGCTCCTCAGACATGTGGGTAACGATATTTAAATACGATCACGTCAACGCCGGCTGTCGCTGAATACCAGCGCTGTTGCTCTGTCTCGCATAGTGTCGCAGCATTATGCTGAGCGATGGCCTTTTTGCGTGGATGTGACGCATATTTTCCTCCAAATTGTTATTTTCGTGTTATGCTCTTTCTTTGCGTCATTTTTACCGCAATAAAAGATTTTCTTTCTATAAAATGAAAAGGAAGTTAATTTGATGACGTTTTTTTGGGTTCATCTCCCGAAGGTAGAGTAATCACTTGAAATATCAGTTTAAAAAAATCTATTTATTTTTGTGTAAACTTCACGGACGTGATCGATATCGACCAGTATATCTAAACACGATAACAAAAAAAAAAAACCATTTCTTAACACGTACTTGAATAACGACACTAAAAGTGCTCGTTGACCCCAAAAAAAAAATAAACAATTCTTTTTTTTTGGTCGTGTTTAGTAATCGATACCCAACGCGTCTTTTGAATTTCGCTAGATAATTTAATTTGACCCGGTATATGCTAATGAAAATCAATAAATCTTTAAATAAATGATGGAGCAGTGTTGCCATAAATAATAATATTAACGTAAATTTTCCTGCTAATACGTTTAAAGGTAAACCAAGTCACGATTTGTTTAATTTAATACTTATGTTTAATGCAGAAGATGAAGCTTGTATTAATAGTTTATTTTTAACAGACTTAAAAAAAATGAGGTTTTCAGTTCCATTTCCCATTGTCAGTTGGTCACGATCTGATGGTGGGATCTTGGAGAAATCGAGGGATCTCTTCAAATATTATAAGCACACCTATAGCGATTTGGGTATTTTTTATAGTAACTCGGGCATTTGCTCTCGAAAAGCACCATTTGGTAAAGTGGAACTGATGAATTACAAACCGACACACTAAAAAGTGAAAAAAAAAATCTTTTTCCCAAAAATACAACCGACTTCCAAACTACAACATGAAAAATAAATTTAATTTCGGAAGTCCGTGTCTTTGGATCAGTATTTTAGTTTTTTGACACCGACTTCCGAAATTATGTTTGGAAGTCGGTTGTATTTTTTGTAAAAAATATTTTGTGGTTAGTATTCCTTGCGTCTTGGTTCAAACAAACAAAAATTCCCTTTTAAAAGAAGACAGGAAACATGTTTAATACGAATACTTAATTGACAACTAGGTTGTGGATATCATATGAACAGTTGTTCAGTATTTGAGGCCAATTCTAACTTAAGGAGTTGTATTTATGATGTTTATGATAATAATTCAAAAAGAAATATTTGATACGGCCACGAATCATATTAAGATTGTTTGTTGTTTAAATTTATGATAATGATAAACGATAATTCAAGAAAACCGGTAGAAAAACAGACGAAAAAGTACCTCACATCGTCAAGTTTTTTTTTTTTTACCTATTAAATATTCTATCGGCAAACTAAAGAAATACGTCAATGTATTTTTTCTGTGAAACCACAAAACAAATGATACGTTAAAAATTTATGACCAGATCTACGTCATTAAGTAATGGAAATACATGATCGGAATAAGATGTTGTGTATCACAGTTCCTATGGCAGAAGTAAGGCGCTCCACGAGTGGGCCCAGCCCGTCCCATCCTTGATGTCCTCCCTCCGGTTGACGCCCTAAGCTGAGGTTCGTACCCCACAGGGGGTGCCCTTAGCGAACGTTCACCTAGTTTTAATTAGCATAGTTGAATAACCCCTGGCTGGAGGTTTTAAGTGTAGTAGCTTAAGGCACCCACAGGAAAGCCTGGTTAAGTAGTCATGATCTCAGAGGTCAACTACGAGATGCCCTAACTAACAAAAAAAAAAACCACGAGTGGGCACGCCACAATTGCGGCGATAAGTCCCGTCTTTGAGGAGTGACTAGAGAGGCTCCACGGCGTCCTTACTTTCCGCCTGACGCAGGTCCTCACCGAACACGGTTGTTTCGGGAGCTTCCTGTTCCGGATAAGGCGGGAGGGTTTCACCATTGTGTGGATCGCCCAGAGGACACGGTGGAACATCATTCAAATGAACCTTTCCCGTCAGGGCGGTAAATTTGTAGGATCATATTTCGCAGTACAACATATGGTGGAGGTCTGTCCGGCTTGGGCAGGGCACTGCCGTGTCCTTGTGGAGGCGATCGGCGGTGGTGATCTCTCGCGTTCGGCCCTGGTCCAGAGAGAGACGGTATGGGAGGCCAACACCTCCTTTTGCGAAATAGTAATGCTTACAAAGGAGGAGGCGGAACGCGCTTATTATGTAAATACCGCCACCCGGGTGGTAAGTGCTACGCAGCTCGAACTATCACGACGATAACCGATAATGGATTGTCACATCTGCGTGTATCGTATCACTGTGCGAAGCTTCGTCACGATAGACGCAGATGCGGCTGCAGCATTAAGACGTTTATAAATAAGAGGGATTATGTAAAGAAATAATTACTTAATTATAACTTATTTTTAAAATCAGCTTTATCTCCAAATCATATACTACGCTCCACTTTACAACAACAACAAAAATAATAATGAAAAAGAAAACAAGTTGTTTAAGACGAGAGAAAGTTTGCATTACCCAATAATGCCCTATGGTTATAAAACGCCGTGCCTTTAACTTATTATGTAATCTTATAATATCTTTAACTTCTCAATATAAGCTTTTATTCTTTATAACACTAGCTTCTGCCCGCGACTTAGTCTGCGTAAAATTTCTCGTTCCCCCGACCCACCCCGTCGCATTGCATTGCATCGCCTGCCCGCGCTATAACTTCGTTTAAGACGCAGATATATGTCAGTGACCTTGAGTGGTTAGCTTGCGTGTTCGGTACTGAGCTCACGCAACGCGTCGTACGTCCAGCCAGTAATAGGACTCGCCCATCAAGAAGCGCTGTCTCAAATTAGACACATTAATAATTTATTATACATAAAACAAAAGGTATTTTAATAAAACATGTATACTAAAAGATCAATAATTAAATTATCTTTAAAATGGTGGAAGTTTCAGAAAAATACCCTTGATAGATACTGCGCGATTCTCATTTTTTAACCGCGTTAGACATAACTTTACAAATTAATTTGACTATGTAATATAAACATAATCTAAAATACTCCTATATTAAGTTCAGAAGACAATGCTATAATTTAACACATATTTTTTCCAAATCATTAACACTACTCGTTTACACGTGATCCTCAGTATAAAATCATTAAAAGTCGGTTATTGTCGCCCTGCGACCATCGAGACAGAGTTCCGGCGGCGGCGTCTTCACCGTTTTGAGGGCAGTGGGGATGGACTAAATTACACAAAGTGATTTGCCTGCCACAAAGTAAAGGTAGATATCAGGAACTCACATTACACTTTTTCTAGGACCATTAGTTTAACCGGTACGAGTCTTTGCAAATGACCCTTAATGTCTCAGCATACATATCAACTCGGAAAGAGATCGTCACCGTATCGCCGCAGTTCGTGAGCTTGTCCCGAGGCGAGGCGATTATGTTACGATTCCGAGTAGTGTGAGTTGCAGTAGGGAGTTTTATACAAAGAATACTGAATGGCTCCAGTTGATATGGTGACGATCCCTTTCCGAGTTGATATTAATCGGACAATTTTTACTTTTTGTAAAAATTGCCCATGTTCGACTAGCTGTATTTTTGCATAGAGTGCTTGGATTGGGGTCTTAGCTTACTTCGCAAAAATACACAACAAAGATATCTTAAAACTTCTTCCTTAAGGTTTATTTTTCAAAAAAACTGAATCGTATGGCAGAATTTCACAATTTTTCGTGCATCATGGGAGTAGCACAAGGTTTTCAGGGTTGCAAACTTGGATATAAACTACTCTCAGGGGACCTAACAATATATGGAAGAATCGTAGTTACATGCGCGTTTGATGTTGTTATTGACTGGGCTAAGGGTGCGCCGAATATACATTGAAGTATCATTTCAGTTTTGACGGGGTCTGTTAGGGCCGATGCCTGCCGGGGGTGCGAAGAAAACCGAAAGGGAGATTGTGGCCCCCGGCAACAGGGCAACCGGAACACGGGTGGGTTTTAGTCAGTAAGAGCCTGACACGCCCTCCCGCAGCGGGAGAAGTTATTTGATAATTTCCCACCCAAAAAAAAGTACCATTTCAGTTGAGTTTTGTTTGAGCAGAATAAATAATTTTACTTTTCTTTTATCTCGACTTGTAAAGGCTATTTTATCTTTCGCCAATTCCCGCCAGTAATTGAGACGTAACCACTCGATGCACGTCAACCAACAAACGTTTGAGCAATGTTTACAACCAAATTCATTGGTAATCTATTACGGGAAGTAGGTTATTTAACCAACCGGCCGCTGCCGTAACCTTTATCTACGTTGCTTAAGACATTTCGTCATTGAGCTTTATCAAATAACTTCTCCCGCTCTGGGCGGAGCGGGAGGGCGTGTCAGACTCTTACTGACTAAAACGCACCCGTGTTCCTTCGGTTGCCCTGTTGCCTTGACCTTAGCTTCGGTTGCCTTGTTGGACGTTAGTTGTGATGTGTTACTGGGGAGAATAGTATAGAAATGGATTTGTAGTGTACACTTTTCTATGTTCTGTCTGTATACACATGTAAAAAAATACCCTGTCCGTTCCGTGAGGGTGTTGTTAGGTATCGTAGTGGGAGTCTATTTAGTGGTAATTAACAAAATATCTGCCCGGACTGCCTAGTTGGTCTAGTGGTCGCAAAGCGCAACTGCTGAGTCTGAGGGTTCGATTCCCGGATCGGGCAAGGTGTTATTGGGTTTTTACATCTGGAATTTCTCAGTAGCAGCCCGGAGTCAGGATTAGTGCCCGGTTGATGGCAATAGGCTCGCCCCCTATTACATGGGACTTAAACATAACTGGCGAAATGTGGGTGTACTATAGATACACCACTGCCTAACCCTTCGGGGAATACAGGCGTGATGTTATGTGAATGTGTGGAACAAAAACAAAATCGTCTTTTTTTTTTTCAATAGCGTATTTTACATCACAAGTCATAACTTATGACCCCTGTTGAAAATTTGCAAATTTTTAATGAAATTTAGGATAATTTTGGTACTAAAAAATGTGAATTTTAAATAGCAATAACTTTTTATTTTCAATAATAATAAACATAACTGGCGAAATGTGGGTGTACTACACCTTCGCCTAATCCTTCGGGGATTACAGGCGTGATGTTATGTTATGTATGTAATAATAAAAAATTAAAATATTATTTGGAAATGTTATTTATTGCAGTACATATTTGCCCCTTTCGGATCGGACACGATTTTTTTACATATCATATTTTATAAGTTTTTTTTTTTTAGGTCAATTGTAAATCGACTTTGAGAATTATTTTTTCATATGGTAGAAGAAGCTTGCACGGTGGTCTCATATAAATTGTACTAACTTCGCTTGTGAAAAAGTTCAGTGGTCTACACTACAACCTCAGTTTTTGTTTACCCTCAACCAGGTCATTGAACTAATAATTATGAACAACATTTACTATGGCACAAACCTGAAATAGCCAAAAAAATCTGCTGCCCCATACGTTTTGTCAATTTATTTCATTACAGGTTTACTGAACAATATGGATAATTAATTCCCAGACATATAAAAAAAGTATAATATATATATATAAATTTATTTAGTCCGCCAGTCAGATAATAAAAAAAATATTAAACACATATTTTTTGCTTTATCATATTAATAAAAAATTACTTAGATAAAACGCATTAAAGTTGGGGAGTGGGTGTCGCTACGTCACAACTAAGTATAAAATCGACATAGGCGTGACGTCATGGCACATTTTTTTAACTCAATGTATCGCCGTAATCTTTTGATTACGCAAAAAAATAAAAAATACGTGTCCAATATTTTTTAATAATCTACAAGACGGACAAAAAATAATTTTACGTCATCATGCCTAATATTCTTCTCATTAGTTACCAGACTATTGTCTAGTACTAATCAATTTACCGTAGAATCTTTATGGAAGGTTGATTGAAGCAATCTTGACGTTTAATTTAAAATAACCTTTCTCCTGTAAATTAATAATAAATCACCGTAGCATTACCAGCAACCAATGCCCAAAAATCTTAGCCAAAACACGACGAAGACAATTATGTAGTTATGTGATGAATCAATGTTTTTAGGGATCCGTAGTCAACAAGGAACCCGTATAATTTCGCCATGTCTGTCTGTCTGTCCGCGGCTGAGCTCAGAGACTCTTAGTACTAGAAAGCTGTAATTTGATGGGTCTACATATTAATCATGCCGACAAAGTGGTAAAATAAAATCATGAATGTGTCCCCCCTCCTGCCAGCTAAATGGTTGGTTTTGCATATGTGAAAAAATTCACGGCAGTAGTATATTTAAAGAAATTAAAAGAAAAACTATCACAGCTAAGAAGGCTCTACAAGTTAACGAGTAATAATCGACCAACTTACATTTGCAGTTGCAAGAACATGTTTTTCAACTAGAATGTTAAGTTTGTTCTTGGGATAAATTCATCCCAACTACGGAATCCTTCGCCGTGCGTGGTCCGACACGCACTTGGCCGGTTTTTTAGATATTTTTCTTTTCTACTACTGTATAACAAGATGATTGGTCTTTATTCAATTTAATTACTAAACTCTCACGATTCTGACAGTGCTTTAATTATATGAAATGGAAAGTATTTCGATAGACGAGGCTCGTGGCTAAATAATAACAGCCGCATGGGTCGATCGAAAGTTAAGTAAGCTACGCTGGCCGCGGTCGGGTCGTGGATGGGTGACCATCCATTGCATATCGAAACCCCTCCGTGCCTCCGAAAGCAAGTTCTAAACCGTTGGTCTCTACTGTCATCTGTAAATCTTTTACAGTCGTTACGGGTAGTCAGAAGCCCAACAAAAAGTCTGACATCCAGTTTTACCAAAGGATATCGTATAACTGGGTTGTGAAGGTCAGATAGCCAGTTGCTCCATGTAAAATAATGGTAATCAGATGCATCCAATTAGACTGGAAGACGACCCCGACATAGTTGGGAAAAGGCTGGCAGATTTCGGCACGTCCTAGAACCGAAAATTCGAAGACATGTGGCATCCAACCCGCACTGGGCCAGCGTGGTGGATTACGGCCCACTCCACAAAGATGAGGCCTATGTCCCACCAGTGAGAATATTATAGGCCATGACCCCAGAAAGAGGGTGTGGTGGAATCTACAACCCCACATGCGAACTACGCATCACATTGACGTCACGCCCGCGCGACGTATATACTATACGGGGTGGCATCGACGCGAAAACTTTTTCTCTCCGACCCTGATGATCCCATTACACCGGAGAAGAATAGGGCCACTAGCACTATACACAAACACAGACGCCTCCCGTCATTCCAACCTCGCCGCCGCACAGTGGGCTGAAAATCGGCTTTCATAGACATTCGATTTTTTTTTCGAATTGGTCAAATTTTTTGATTGGAATTGTTTAAAACAATCATGACCTTGAGGTATAATTGGTATGACGTCATAGAACATAGTGGAAGATAGACTTTTGATTTTTTTTCAAAATACTTGTATGGGAATTATCATAAAATCTTCAATATCTCAGCTATCGCATATTTGCGCAAAAGAATTCTTTCACACAAAAAATCTCCTATTTTTTTTTGCCAATTTTTGATATATTTCACTTTTATGGCAGAGGTGCGATGAAAAAGAAAAAAAATAAAAATAATTTTATTATTTTTATTTCTTCATTTATAACGATTATAAATGAATTTAATTACGCATTAGAATAATATAACAAAGAATATATAGCACAATAGTCTAGGCCATCGTGAGCCGCTTTTTTAGTCATTGATTTTTATACTACCTAGCAGAAAAACAGCATCTTATACGTAAAAAAACAATTCTTAAATTGTTGACAACAAATACTCGACTTTATCGGAAGCCTGACCCTTTTAGCCTATAACAATTACCGAGAATTATTGCTAATAGGTACCTACCTATTTACTAATAGGTAGGTGATCACTGATCACCTAATTTAAGTTTTATTATGACAATGAAGGGTTTTTAGGCTGATTACTAATCGTTCTCCAGAGGTAGAACTTACAGAATCACTGTGCCTAATGGGTTATTATCATTAGGGTATAATAACAGTTAAACATATAATATACAACTACAAATATGACTTACATTTAAATTTTAAATAGTTTTATATAAAAAAAATAGAACAAAAATAGTACCTAAATCTAAATACATTCTAAAAATAAAATTTAATTGATTATTTACAGACATGCTCTAAATTAATACTAACAAAAGTAAAACTAATAAAAAGTTAGTAAATAAACAAAAACATCTTAACCTACTGTTAGTCACAATCACTACATTCTGATTCTGATTCAGATTCGGAATCTAATTGATTTATATCGCAAAATTCGACATCGGGTTCTTGCAGGTTATCCAAAAGATCCCGAGTTTCAGAGAAGAGAGCTTTCCTGTTCTTTACATCCATAATTGGTCTAACTGAAGAAATGAGAGGGTCTGAAGTGAGAAGAAGCATGTTTAGAATGTCTTCATTAGAACATTGTCTGCTCTTTTTTCTTGAATGATGACATCTAAATCTTCGAAAGTCCTTATTACGAGCCTCTGATGCTTCTTCTGAAAGACACCCAATTGGTACTACTGCATTACAAGCTATAATATCTGCCCCATGTACAAGTAACTTGTGCACAGTTGACGACATGTAATACCAGTTATAAAGTGCCAAATACCTCTCTGCTGTCTTTAGGCAGTACTCTTTAAATTTTTCAATATATATATTTTCTTCTGATGTAATAGCCTGTAAAATAACAGCAAATCTCCGAATCAAATTCTCATCCAGACCCGTAATGGCTGCGGTTTTTTCCGGAAATTCAAAAAATCTCCGTGCTGTATTTCCATCGTTGGTTGTTCCTGAGCCTTGTTTAACCACACCTATGATCAGGTTCAGTTCCCGCTTGAAACCGTCTTGGATTGTTTTTTTCCTTGCCTGCAGAATAGCTTTATCTTCTTCCCCTTTTGCCATCCATTTTTTAAGATCTTGTCTGTAAGAAATATTTAAAAGGCATTCCATGCAATTGATGCGTGCATGTAACGAAGACAGCCCAAATTCGTATAAATTCTCAGAAACAGGCCTTTTTAACACTTCCGTTAAATTGTTCATCTCTGAAGGTTTTGCCAAACATAAATAGCAAACTGAGCTGGCTTTGGCTTCAGAGATGTAAGTGCAGACCTTGCCATCGATCATGGTCATCTTAAGGTCATGGGTGACCTTGTTGCTGCCACTATCTGTCGGTCTCAACGCTTTTATTTCTTCTTTCATACTGTCTAAATGCTCATTGACAACCAGTTTGCTTTCTTTCATGAAGCTAAATCGCACGGGACGACAAAATGATGAAGAACAGGGTTTCGGGTTTTTCCATATGGTGTCACTGCCATTGATTAGTTTCAATGGAACTAATGATGTCATGAAGACACTAGAATCATCATTTTCACTGTCCATTGTCTGTTTATATCTGCTCTGGCTAGACGCACCGTCAAATCCCCATTTCGATATTAATATTAACTGTTTCTGTTCTACGCACTCAGGTAAACTGTCGAAGATTCTTTTGACTGTTAAATCTAATAATCCTTGAAGAGAAATTTTTGCTGATGAATCCGTCACTGTTATTGTTTGTTTGTAAGGATAACATTGTAATTTCGCCTGTTGAACTTTGTAATAAGATGGATACAAATCTTTTACGCCTTCACGTATGGCTGTTTCTCTCAATGTTATATATTGCCACTTAGATAATTTTAAAGAGAGAAATATGCCAAGTGCCTTCTCGGGTGTGAAAACTTGCTTGGCCAACGATTGATGAATTAAATTATTGAACTTATCAGCAGCTCCTGGATTTGTCAACATGAATTCTAGTGCTGAAGCAATATTCTCCTTTCCTTCTTGTCTCATCTTTATGATAGCAGCATATGCTATCTCACTGGACTCACAATTTTCTTGATCTGTAATTCTCCTTCTTTTTTGTTTCTTTCCTAGATCTTGAAATGGTTTACGAGTTGGTGCCTTTCTTTTTGTCATTGTTCCAACTGATATTGCTGCTGATGTAGATGTGGAAGGTTGAGGAGATATGGCATTTACTTCAGAATCCACAATGCCTGAAGCAGCAGGTACTTTTATGCAACTAGGCCAATCAATATCAGTCTCAAGCCAGTTTTTGTTTTCCTTTAAGAAACACTCCAGTTTTCTGTTGGCTTGCTTCCATTTCCTTGTAATAGCTAGTGTAATCCTTCTGCAATATTCTTTTAATGTTAAATTATCTTCATCGGAGAGATTTAAGTTCAAACGAGAAACTACAGCATTATATAGTGCAAGGCTGTCACTGTACTTCCCCGAATTCTTCAAAATCATGAAGAAATCTAGGTAAGTAGATAAACTCTCCATTTTTTGCAAGCACAATTTCACTGTTAACACAAGGGGAAATCAATGTGAACTGAATAATTGTTCCCAATACTGCACTTTAAATACCTGTGAGATATCTGTACAGAACTAAATTAACCCTAATGATTATAACTCATTAGGCACCTGCACAGTGATTCTGTAAGTTCCTCTGGAGAACGATTAGTAATTAGCCTAAAAACCCTTCATTGTCATAATAAAACTTAAATTAGGTGATCAGTGATCACCTACCTATTAGTTAATAGGTAGGTACCTATTAGCAATAATTCTCGGTAATTGTTATAGGCTAAAAGGGTCAGGCTTCCGATAAAGTCGAGTATTTGTTGTCAACAATTTAAGAATTGTTTTTTTACGTATAAGATGCTGTTTTTCTGCTAGGTAGTATAAAAATCAATGACTAAAAAAGCGGCTCACGATGGCCTAGACTATTGTGCTATATATTCTTTGTTATATTATTCTAATGCGTAATTAAATTCATTTATAATCGTTATAAATGAAGAAATAAAAATAATAAAATTATTTTTATTTTTTTTCTTTTTCATCGCACCTCTGCCATAAAAGTGAAATATATCAAAAATTGGCAAAAAAATAGGAGATTTTTTGTGTGAAAGAATTCTTTTGCGCAAATATGCGATAGCTGAGATATTGAAGATTTTATGATAATTCCCATACAAGTATTTTGAAAAAAAATCAAAAGTCTATCTTCCACTATGTTCTATGACGTCATACCAATTATACCTCAAGGTCATGATTGTTTTAAACAATTCCAATCAAAAAATTTGACCAATTCGAAAAAAAAATCGAATGTCTATGAAAGCCGATTTTCAGCCCACTGTGCGCCGAGGTCCTTTGCGATCGCGACCGTGTCCCCGAGTAAATGATACTCCTCCCCGACCCTTGCTCGAAAACGAGGTGCCAGCAAGTTGTTGCCGCTGAGCACGTAGCTTTAAACTACCCCGTATAATAATCATGATTTAAACCAATTTGGATCCAGCCTGTCCCTTCTTGCTGTCCTGCCCTCAGCGACGCCCAAAGCCGAGGTTCGTACCCCACAGGGGGTGCCCTTAGCGAGCGTTCGCCTAGCTTTAATTTAGCATAGTTTTTTGCCTCTGGCTGGAGGCTTTGAGTGTAGCAGCTTAAGGCACCCACAGGAAAGTCCGGTTAAGCAGCCAAGACCTTAGTGGTCAAAACTGCGAGAGTCAGAACTAGAGATGTTTAAAAAAAAAAAAAAAAAGCGAAAACTTTTACCATGAATTCAGAAAAAAAAAATGTTTATACTATTCGTTTCAGTTATTGGAGGAACCCTATTAAAAATGGCTCTTTTATTCAAAATAGTTTAATTATAATTAATAAAAAACTAAATAATATCTATACATTTCCAACTTCGACCCTCTTCCGTTGCCTAGCAACCAACAAAGCAAAACTTAATAGTCTTTGACAGTACGTAAAGATTGCGAGGTGAGAAATTTTACCCATATTGATGGATAGAAAAGCAGTCAAAACATACTGCATGAAAAGTCGTTTAAATATTTTTCTCTTTTAGAATGAGCGTTATGAGCAGTGATCGGAGTAGGTAGATTGGTTTGGGGCCAATGAACTGGCACGTATATTACGATGGATATGCCTCCGGGATTCCGGGATTTTGAAATTATTAAGATTTTTTTAAGGAATTTCAAATGTTGTTGTAATATGTAGAATAAAGAATACATCAATATGAATAAGAAATGTTTAACCTTTTTGCTGTTATTGCATTGAATGCGAAAAAAATATTAAGAAGTATAAAAAGATATTTTTATTTATTTATTCAAGAATAGTAACAATTACAAGCAGCAGATAATATACTTACAAGAAATAAATACTAAATTAGTCATACTATGTAAGTTTCGAATGGAGGCACAAAAGTAAGATTCACTTTATTACTTGATAAATAAGAAAAAACAATTTTAAATGTTTATCTATCGCATTCTATAAATTTCTAGTGTAGTAGTTAAAAAATCCTTACTGTTACAATATTTGATACAATCCCGTAAGTAGCAAAATGAAATCCCGGATAAAAGGCTTATTCGTGTTATGATTTCTATGACTATTCATGATGCGAGTACGTAAAATCAATCTACCTACTCTGATCACTGGTTATGAGCTGTGCATTTTTGGATTTTCCAAGTATTTTTTTGAGTTTTTCATTATATTGCATGCTTAGGTAAATATACAAGAAGATTGTTTACATTTCTCACATAGAATTAATGTTAGTAGGACACAGCATGGATTGGACTGGTTATGTTGATTTCAAACGATGCAAGCAATTATAAAATACGCATACAAATTGTTGTTTAAATAGGTGTTTATTTCCATGAAGACTCGTTTGAGATAGGTTTAAGGCGACACTAAGCGACTTTTAATAATTTTATACCGAAGCTCACGTCTAAACGAGCAGTGTTAATGAATTGGAAAAAATATATGTTAAATAAGAGCATTTTCTTAATAACTTAATCAGTGAATATTGTAGATTATGTTTATATTACATGGTGTAATTAATTTTTAAAGTTATGTCAAACGCGGAATAAAAACTAAGAATCAAGCAAAAACTATCTAGCGTATTTTTCTGAAACCTTCACCATATTAAAGATAATTTAATTATTTATCTTTTAGTATACGTGTTTTATTGAAATACCTTTTGATTTATGTATAATAAATTAATAATGCGTCTAATGTGGTACAGCGCTCCTTTTACTGGCTGGACGTACGACGCGTTGCGTGAGCTCAGTACAGAACACGCAAAATAACCACTCAAGGTCACTGGCATATATCGGCATCTTAAAATCTGACGTGCCATGAGCAAGAATATACAAAAAACCGAAACCAATTCTGGAATCACGAAAAAGTCAGCTGTTTAGTACATTTGTGTTCACGTAAATTTACAAAATATATGAGGCAGCAGATTTTTTTTCCAATTTCGGTGTTGGTCCCATGGTAAAACTGGTTAGACTGGAAGCTGACCCCAACATCGTTGGGAAAAGTCTCTGCACCGGATGATGATAATTTAGTGTGGAAATTTATATTAACATGTGAAACAAAAACTGTGCCCCTTTTTACGAAAATTACGCGGACGGAGGAGAATGCAATTTAGCACAGTTAAAGTTTATATGGAGAAGGAGAGTGCAGAAAGTAAATATTTTTATATAATATGCATTAGAAATAAATTACATTAACAAACAAATTATATCAGGTGGCACTCCGGGAGTGCCGACAGAAGTGAAAACTTGAAAAAAATCGGCATCGCGGTAATCATCGCGCTGATGTCTTTTACTCCACGCACCGCGGTTATTAACGCGTTGATGTCTTTTAGTACACGGTGTCGGTAAATTCCAATTAGTCCCATCTCAAAAATGCCCAACATGCCTAAAGGAATTTCACTATAAAAAAAAAAATAAAAAAAAAACATTAAACACTACCACGCATTTGACACACACACACACTATTTTGTTTATGGTTAAAGACGGCTACCCTAGAATAATGACATGGCAGCACGGAATTAGTATGTACTATACTCGGAATTAGTATGACCGATCCTATCAAACTTAAAATTTAAAATAAATTAGGATACGAAAGAAGATGAAGATATAAACTCACACAGTATCGCAACATCATAGAATCTTAGATTAAACAGTCTGTTATTAATACCATTAACGTATAAACAAAGGAAATCGTGTGATAATTATTGCATCCTGTGGATAGAACTATTAATTGTTCATCTAGTTAATGTGAAATAGAGTGTAATACCTACAATTATACTTATGCTGCGAGGGGCTTGAGGCTCAATAATAACAGCCGCACGGGTCGATCGATAAGGTTAGGCTACGCTGGCCGTGGTTGGTCCGTGGATGGTTTTGTTTTTTTTTAGTTAGGGCATCTCGTAGTTGATCTCTGAGATCATGACTACTTAACCGGGCTTTCCTGTGGGTGCCTTAAGCTACTAGACTTAAAACCTCCAGCCAGGGGTTATTCAACTATGCTAATTAAAACTAGGTGAACGCTCGCTAAGGGCACCCCTGTGGGATACGAACCTCGGCTTAGGACGTCAAACGGAGGGAGGACATCAAGGATGGGACGGGCTGGATCAAAGTTTTGATCATGATTATTAGTCGGGGAATTTAAAGCTACGTGCTCAGCTGCAACAATTGCTGGCACCTCGTTATCGAGCAAGGGTCAAGGGGGAGTATCATTTACTCGGGGACGCGGTCGCGATTGCAAAGGACCTCGGCGGCGAGTTCGGAATTACGGGAGGCGTCTGTTTTTTTTACACTGTGCTGGTTTTCCTACTGCTCTCCTGGAGGAGGATAATGGGGTCGTCAGGGTCGCTAAGGGTCCGTGGATGGGTGACCAGTGACCATCTTTACATACCCCTCCGTGCTTCGGAGAGCACGTTAAGCCGTTGGTCCCGGGTGTCATTTGTAGATCTTTGACATTTGTTACGGGTCGTCAGAAGTACGAAAGTCTGACAACCAGTCTTACCAAGGGGTATTACCCTGTGACTAGGTTGTAGAGGTCAGATAGGCAGTCGCTCTATGTAAAGGTTTAGAATGGAAGCCGACCCTAATATACAACATGTAAAAAAAACCCTGTCCGATCCGTGAACTTGTTAGGTATCGTACTGAGTCTTACTTATGTGGCAATTTCCAAGAAAATCGAAAAAATAATCGTCTCATTTTTTTTCAATGGGTAATTTTACCGGGTTATTTATTACACGGGGCGCGGGCAGCCGTCGTTTAGCGGGTGTCTACAAGTCATAACTTATGACCCCTGTTGAGAATTTGCTCATTTTTAATTAATTTGGGGTAATTTTGGTACTAAAAATGTGATTTTTAAATAGCAGCAACGTTACTATTTTCAATAATAATTCGTTTTATTTTATTACTTTTATTAAGTAATGTTATTGCAGTAACTATGAGCAGGTTTTTTAAGTGAAAACTTCTTTAGGCGCGTTGGGTATTTTTGAGATGGGACTAAACCATTGATTTCGAGTTGTCGTGATACCGGTCATCTTCATCATCCAGAGGCCGATGTCACCCACTTCTGGACCTGTCTTGGCTTTCCCCAATCTCCAGCGTCATCCAGGTTCTAGCCGCGAAAATAAAAATTTTGTCTGCCCCTATGACCGCCGGCCATCTATCATCTTAAAAACATCTAATGACAATCTAGCAAACGATTGCTTCAAATCTAGTCATTACTCTCGAACAGGTGTACAAACTGCAGCGGACAGCGGCAAACATGGATACTAATCACGCCGTCTTCCCTAGGGAGTAGGCAGAAACTACAGAACGCCACCTGCTACGATCCTTACATACTCCTTTTGCTTCGTTTACGTTCATACATCTGGTCATACACGCACGCCGGTTGCGAGTACTACGCACCTGATCTTTCTAAAGAACCTCACCAACCAGGTCACTAAAATGTCCTCAAAATGTTTTTTTTTTGGGTGGGAAATCATCAAATAACTTCTCAGACTCTTACTGACTAAAACCCACCCGTGTTCCTTCGGTTGCCCTGTTCCCGGGGCTACGATCTCCCTCTCGGTTTTCTTCGCAACCCCGGCAGATTCCACTCTCATCTGCCTTCTACATTGTTTACGTTCATACTTCTGCTCATACACGCACGCCGGTTGCGAGTACTAGGCACCTGATCTTTCTAAAGAACATCACCAATAAGGTCACTACAATATGTCCTCCTAGGGTGTCCCCTCCCTGCGTTGCAAACTCTTGCTTCAAATCTAGTCATTACACTCAAACAGGTGTAGTAACTGCATCAGTTACGTAACCGGCAAGCGGCAACTGGTTGCGTGACAAATGTAAGGTCGTTGATACAATGTCATAGAAATGTGAATTGTGATGTCGTTTTTGTGGTTGTCAGCTGCAAGTTTAAGGTGTTGTACAGACCAGAGGGGCAAATCCCGTATTCTTTTTTTAAGAACGTTTCCATTCAAATCTAATCGCAATCTATCAAAAACAGAATATATTTACCAACATTTTTGACAAGTTTCACGTATTGCGTCTTGAATGTTTATGTTTTTTTTTTAGTACGAGAATTGGCCTTCTGATATAATTAAATAAAATAAACCTGGCATGGTCCAAAACCCGTGTGGCTTTTTCAAATGTAAGTGAACATCTAAATGCTTCTTAAATATCTTTGACACTTGTAGGTAGGTAGTCTCTATGTCCCTGTCAGAGGGCGCAGCAGGCGAGTTACGGGCATGACCGTAAAGCCCCGCGGTGTGATACGGTGCCCGTCAAATACGGGTACGTTCGTTGGGTGGCCATATAGGCCTGGCCTGTGGCAAGTGCGGCGGTACGCCGGTAAGCAGCAGCGCTGGGGCTCTGTCTCACATAGGGTCACAGCAATATGCTGAACGATGACCGTTTTGCGTGGATGTGGCGCATATTTTCCCTCAACTTGTTGACATTTTACTTGAATTCGTGAAGAATCCTATTCTGAACCTAGTCGTGAATAGGCGGTCTACGATCGGGCCGATACAGAGAGTATGCGAAGAAGACTTTGCTTTACAGTGGGCATAATAAAAAGACTGGATATAATCTACGCGTGAGGCTTGAAAACGCTTTGTTCAAGATAATTATCCTCCTGCTTTTATTCCAATTAGAATTAGCGTAGTACGTCCTTTCGTTTATTTTATTTTTTATTTTTGAAGTGAAAACTTCTTTGGCCATTGGGCATTTTCGAGATGGGAAAACATAATTGAACTCGTGACACCGTTACCGACACTTCATTTTTGTAAACGCGATTGTGCTCTTTATTGATATTAAGTTACCGATCAATGTTCTATGCAAGTATTTTTACTTTAAAGGTTTTGGAAGTAGGTATATTTTTTAGTTTACACTTCTGTCGGCACTCCCAGAGTGCCAGTTTTTTTTTTTTTTTTTTTAATTTACGTAACGGTGTACGTATTGGGAAATTTCACGATAATTGTAAATATAATGAAAAAAAAAACTGTTTTTTGCTAAAAACAAAAAAAAAAACATGTTTATTTTCAATTGAGGGTAGTTTTTTTCCACAATTTTCAAGAGGACGTCTCAGTACTTCCAATCATTATGGAGTTTGTTTAATCGTGATATATCATTTAGTTTAAAAGTTAATCCGCTTTGTTTATAAATTCCATAAAAAAATTATTTAGCATAGATATTAAGATAATATTAAGCATAGATTCCCTCATTTCGATATGTGCACATTATAAAGATTCACACTGTATTAATAATATGGATAGATATTGCGACGTCGCCGAGTCGGTTACTCTATTTAGTGATCTCGTACCTACCTACACGAAGTAGACTGCTCTACAAGAAACGTCTGTCGTTGGTTCTCTATATCATTGCAGATAAATTAGCAACATCAACGACTTATAAACAAAAGTTCAAGGCTTGTTTTTTTAATGAGACATATTATCATTTATGTATTCCATCACGAACTTGTCAAAATAAATGGCGAGTAAATTATAAACAGTTAATGTATTAGATGACTTACTTAAGTGGTAGTCGCACTGCTAAATTATTATTTGCTACTAGCTTCTTTCTGCTCGCGACTTCGTCTGCGTGAATTTGATTGTTTTCACGTAAAAAATATTCTATGACACTCGGCAATACTGTAGCTTCCCATTAGAGAAGAATTTTTGGAAATGGATCAGTAGTTCCGAAGATTATCCCCTACAGACAACCTTCTCTTTTTAGGATTCCGTACCGGAAGGGTGACGAACGGAACCCTATTACAGGTTGGGGCACTGAGCACAGCTCGCCCATGTTACAATTTCGGCCAATGACAGTAGCCGCATAACACGCGAGAGGTCCAATAGGCAACGAGCATCGACTGACGATCCAATCGCGTGCAGCTCGGCGCCGCGGCGCGCGGAATAAAGAAGCCGGGGGAGGCTTCTTAATTCCGCCAAATAGACCGAGAAATTAACTACTGCGCAGTGTCAGGTGGTGCTCACGACTCATGACTTCTACTGTACTAAGCCTCCGCTGTCAGTCTGTCAGTCAGCGGGTTGTATCTCATGAACCGTAATAGGTAGACAGAATTATCACAGATTGTGAATTTCTATTACCGCTATTACAACAAATAATACAAATAAAATAAAGTTAAAAATTAAAGGGGGTCATACAAGAAACGTATTTTTTTTTAAGAAGTATAAAAAAACGTAAACGTGATTATGCTCTTTATTTAGATAAGGTTAGGGACCAATGTTCTATACAAGTATTTTTCTTCCACCTTCCGATCTTGTCCAAGTTTTCACTTCTATCGGCACTCCGGGATTGCCGACAGAAGTGTAAACTTGAAAAAAAATCGGCACCGCGGTAATCAACGCGTTGATGTCTTTTACTTCACGCACCGCGGCAATCAACGCGTTGATGTCTTTCAATGGTCAAAAGCTGGTGTCATCACAGTGTCGCGAAATCTATGATTTAGTCCCAAAAATAAGCTTAAAAATGCCCACGCGCCTAAAACAGTTTTCACTTTAAAAAAATTCTCTAATATTATACGGTGGTACGGAACCCTTCGTGTGCGAGTCCGACTCGCGTTTGGCTGGTTTTTTTTTTACAAGATGTGCGTACATAGTTCGTGTCGACCGCGGCATGAGAATAGATTCTTTTATCTTTTGCATACAATCCTAAGCAGGAAAATACTACAAAACTATTACCACCAAATCTATATATACTGTTTACAAAGAAATGAAAAAATTAAAGAAAAAAACTAAAACCGACCGGCACACGTGGTTAATTAAGATTGGAGATAATGGTAAAAACGGTGGGCAGGTAATATCTTGGGTTAGATAGTGTGGGTTCCGCAGTAGTTAATTTATTATTTTTGGTTTAAATTGATCAATTCGAAAATTGGAGTAAAATTATTCTTTTTACTCGTCTTTTAATTTATTTGAGCTAATAGGTACCGGTTAATAATATCAAAACCCTGAAGAGAGAGCAGTGGTGGTCCTGTGGTAACGGCCACGACTTACGAGTTGTACTTCGTTGGTTCGATCCTAGGCAGGCAATTTACTTTGTGTAAATTATTTCATCTCTCAAAAGAATGAAGGAAAACATCGCGAGGAAACCGGTATGCCCTAGAACCGAAAATTCCTTCAGACATGTGACCACTCCCTCTCGCAGAGAGGAGGCCTGGGGAAAATTATAGGCAGATTATGCTAATAATCAATAATGTGCCGATAATCGTGGCGCCGGCCTTGGACCCTGTTCAAAATACCGGTGGGCTACTATTTTTTTATATTATAAATGTTGTTTTTTTGTTTTTATAAAAATATTTAAGAATGTTATCAATGCAATAAAGGAAATATCAATAAAATCATAAAGTAACCTGCTATTTAAACCCTTCTAATAATTGTATAAATTAAAAGATAGAAAAAGAAAGAAGGAAAGAAATAAAATAAATTGATTTGACCCAGGTTAAGGCACACAATATAGCATAACTATCTTTGATAATTAACCATTTTATTTCTACTGAAACGGAACCCTAAATATTTGGGTCCCCAAAAAACCGGATTCCACATTCTGACATAATGAGTAGTGAGTCATCGCCTTGAGGGTCTAAATTGTTACGTTAAAGAAGTGTACACACCGAGCGACCGAATGACTTTTACAATGTGAAAAAAATGAATTTAAAGGCTACCTTACATGGTCAGCAGGAGCTCATGGTTAAGTACTAACAGCCACACGGGTCGATCGACCAGCTTAAGCTACGCTAGCCAGAGTTGGTCCGTGAATGGATGACCATTTCTACAAACTGAGACTCCTCCGTGCCTCGGAAAGCGCGTTAAGCCGATGGTCCCGGCTGTCATTCGTGGATCTTTGTCAGTCGTTACGGGTCGTCAGAAGCCCGAAAGTCTGACAACCAGTCTTACCAAGGGGTATCGTATTACCTAGTTACTGGGTTGTGGAGGTCAGATAGACAGTCGCTCCATGTAAAATACTGGCATTCAGCTGCATCCGGTAAGACTGGAAGCCGACCCTAACATAGTTGAGAAAAGGCTAGGCAGATTGATTGACATGGTCACTAATATCTTCAGATTTGTCGTTGCGCACAGAGGAAAGGAAAACATCGTGAGGAAACCGGCATGCATGAGAGATATTTCTCGACGGCATGTGAAGCCTAGTTAGATGCCCATGAGCTGGCATAAAAATTCTGACTCCAGGTTAGTTCAACGAGAAAAATGACTCATGTGCAAGTAATTACAAAGTCATAAGCTAGCATTTGTGATCAATGCTCATGCTTCTCTGTATGAGAACAGGTCTTTGCCCTGGACTGGGACAGTTGTATTGGTATTATTACGGACCATTAAAACGGAGATTACGTTACCAAATCCCCGTCCACCGACAGATGTAAAGCTAACATAACTAATCAAAATAATTGAGATGCAATTCTGCATCCGAATTATTGAAGAAACTAAATTATACCCAAATTATAAAGCCTGGTTTAGACAGTGTAAGCTGGCTTGATCAGTTATAAAATACTACGGGATAATACGGGCATACCCTTAATATGCGAGCCCTAGACAGTGCAATATGGCGTTCAGTTACAAAATACGGGCATCATACCCTTACTATGCGAATCCTAGCTAGTGCAAGCTGGCCTAGTCAGTAACAGTATACTACAGGATAATGCGGGCATACCAACTATACGAGTCCTAAGACAATGCAAGCAGTATCCTAATTGCATAACTTATTTTCGTAAACAATTATACCTAATTTGTTTCATTTTGACAGTTCAACAACATTCATTGCGTTATTTACGTTATTGGGCAGATTTTTTTTTCCAACTTATGAAGCAACGGATTAGAAATCTGTTTTAAATCGAAACAAATTGTGATTCTGTTGTATTACGCAATTAGGATACTGGTCACTTACAAAATAGGACGACGTAATACGGGGACACCCTTACTTTGCGAGTCCTAAGACAATGCAAGCTGGCCTGGTCAGTTACAAAATACAAGGGGGATAAGATAATACGGGCACATACCCTTATTATGCGAGTCAATGTCAAATACGGCGCAAGTCGATCAGTAGTACAAATCCAAGTTACTACATTTTTTTTTAGTCCGATGTAGTCTCTTGGAAACGCTCACTGCAAGTTAAAAATACTCTTTGAAGTTCCCGCTGATGCCAGTTGTCACCTATAGCATTTATTCATATTTTTTGTTGCACAAATAAATATAATGAGACTTAATAAGCCAAAACAGTCAAGTCTACTGTCAGAACATCAACTCGCATCGTGTAAACCAAGCATTTATGCTGAGTTCCTATAAAAGAAACGAATCGTTTAGTTTACCAATGATATTTTTTTTTATATTTCCTGTGATAGCTACTTCCATATGGGAGGGTCTAATATGCAAAGCTATGAGGTCTTTGCTTCATTATTGGTAAAGATACAAGAGTCGTTATTTCAACCGACAACGGTCCGCAAATTATAAGAATCAGCCATAACTCTAACTAAAGATGTAGTAATAAATGACTTTGAGATGTTACAGCTGATTTTGATGACGGAAATAAGGACCGTAATAATTATGATGTAATTGATCTTAAGGATCACATTGAGGAAATATTTGATGAAATACGTGAGGTCTTTGACGTATTCAAGACCACACACATGTCAATCAAGAGGAAAGGGAACTCCCTGGGTGATGGAAACCGGTTGATTCAATAATATTTTAAGACCAGGCAAACTCCGCCCCAATGCACCGCACCACTCCGCTATGTGCTCAACGCTAACACATCAGTAATAAATTTGAATATCGCGTGCGCTCTTTGGTCGTGTTCAAGCACGGAACTAAATGTCGTAAGTCGCAATTCTTATTTCGTTTATAACTAAAGTAATATTTGATCTAGAGAAAAAATATCTTATATTTGAATAATAAACTATATTTCCTTACTGTCAATAATTATTTTAGACATAAAAGCAGAGTAATCTTGTTTTTGTTTCAAATAATCTTTAAAAAAGACATGATTTTCGAATAAAAAATGGATCGAGCGAAAATGGTCCAATTATTATATTTGGAAAGAAACAGATCCAATAAATCATATACTAAAGTTACATTTTGATTGTATGCGTGACTTTTTCAGAATATTAATGAAAATTAACATACAATTTAGGAAGCCTCCTCTTTCATAAATCCCCTCGAGTGGTTAGATATCAATATATTATGTCCTTACAATCAGCCAACCAACCAACCAGTCTTACCAAGGAGTATCGTGTCACCCAGTAACTGGGATAAAGAGGTCAGATAGGCAGTCGTTCCATGTAACATACAAGTATTAAGAGATAGGCTATGCAGATGCTGATAATGCTGTTCTGAACCTTCCTTGAGAAATATCTAAATGATGGTAAAAATCCCATTAAAATCCACCACGTCGTTTGTAAGCTTAAATGCATGATCATATGGGAAGATTAGTTTGTGTAATATTATACAAGAATACCCCAGTAAGAAGGATTTTCCCAGTGATTATAACCTAAACTGACTTTCAATTACTTAAAACGAGATCAATATTATCTAGCAAAATTTCGTCATTCTATACCCACTCAAGTGCACAGCAATGACACAATTTAAGATTTTATTGAATCAATGACGTATAATTAGTGGTAACATTACAACCAATTACATTGCCTTGCTTATAACAGAACTAATAATATTATGCCTTCGAGCTAGTACATGTAACTTTTAAACTAGATTACTAGTGTCCGACCGAAACTGGTTTTTACGACCGAAACCGAAACCGAATTTCGGTAACAGTCTCAGTTTCGGCGGAAACCGAACCCGAAACTTCCTTCCAAGGATCATGTTTTGAGGAAAAAATAAAGAAAACGTTATCATAATCAGTCATTCTTTTTTTTTTAAAACAAATCACTAAAATCAAACGAAAACTCACCAAAAAAAACGAACTGCAAACACAAGCCAGTCACGACATGATTAGGCACGTGGACGCGGCAAAATGTCTTCGTCGCTTACTCGCTTGGATGGAATTTAACGTGCCGAACATGACCGATCACAGCGCGAGAACTCCCGAATGCAGTATCGGTTTCGGTCGTAGTTTCGGCAGGTTTGCCGCCGAAACCGAAACTTGTTTTTTTGCCGAAACGCGACCGAAACCGAAACCGAACTTTCGGTCGGACACCATAGATTACCTAAGCGTTATTATACAGAGCTGTAATTGTCAACACGGCTTGTCTTTGCAAAAACTAGCCATAGGAAGTGTAAAGACAATAGCTCTGCAAAAACTATGGAGATTCTTGACTTACGATTGCATTTGTTAACAGAAATAACTCGATACGTATACGAAGCGTTTCTTTTGATATCCCATAACTCTAGAGCCATGAAGAGACCAATTAGGCCATGTCAAAGAATCAACCGGCCATTATAAATAACTTCATAATAATCTTCACACTTAATTATCGTGCTTAATACAGTAATATTACAGTACGTACTTAATACAGTAATATTGCCAAATTAATCAAAACAGGTATATATTTGACAGCAATAACGCTCTTAATGGAGCCATCATTGTTTCTGTACAAGAGAGATGGAACTACACAAGACGAATAACACCATCCCTGTTTTCGCAACGGAGCACTTATGGCTCTAAAACGAAACAGTAAAGTCCTAGATTAACTAACTACAATAGTAACCAAATAATTTTTTGTTCACAGAGTAAACCCACCAAAGAATGCCATAAAAACCAAAGATGGCAGCATCAAAAACTATCCTTCTGCTTATAATCACAAACTTCATAATCGCTCAAACACAAGACTTAACATCTGAAGAAATAAAAACAATTAAAGAAAGTGAAGAATTACCAGAGGACTCAACAGTACCCATAGAAGAAGATGAAGAATTCAGTACTACGACAGAATACAATGTCACAGACGAAGATGGAGATGGGAAGAATGCTGAACCAGATCCTATAGAAACTGCAACGGATGAAACGAGTCTTGATTTCACAGGATCCAGTTCAAACAATGTCGTTGATGATGCAGAGAAGACGATACATTCTAATTTGAGCAATAATATTGACATTGTATCGAAGGTAAATGAAAACAATCAGTGCTTGTTATTTAGGATGAGATTCATTTGAATGGAGTTATTGAGAATTTTCTCAGAAGTAGGTCGAGTAGTGAAAACATTATGTGGATGAGTGATAATATTTTGCTTGATATTACGTCTTTTATCAAATATATAAGGCGATAATGACTTGTTTAAGTTGGCTATTAGATGTGTTATCCTACTATGCTTCGGTAGTCACACCTTTAGAAGAGACTATCTGCATGCAACATTTGCTTTTCCCCTTCATAATCATCATCTTCTTTCTTTTTTTTCGTATCGTTAGTGACTATCCTGGTGTCACAGTTTTGAAGCCGCCCATGGTCCTCTGACTTGGCTTCACATGCCGTCGAGAAACATCTATCAGGCATGCCGGTTTCCTCATGATGAATTCCTTCACCGTTTTTTAAGCAAGTGATAATTATACTATACGCAGATGAATCCGAAAAGTCAAAGGTTGCTAAGAAATTCCTAATGGAAAAACCAAATAACACTTTGCCCCATCCTGGAATCGAACCCACGCTCAGCAGTCGCGTTTGCGTCCACGAGACCAACGGGGTGGTATTCACATATACTGTTATAATAAAGATTGTTCGAATTAAAAATAAGTTAGAAGAATCTTAAATATGATCAATGTATGAGGATTGTATTATTCTTTCAAGCAATGATGTAATAATCGTAATCAATGCAATTTCAGACTGAGACGGTGCCAATGCAAGCTACAACGAGAGCGATGGAGGAGGAACCGTCACCAAAGATGCAGGAGTCAGAAGAAGAGGAAGTTGAAGGTCCTGGTCAAAGGAATCCTAAGGCTGATACTGGTAAGATAGCAGATATACATCTTAATTTAGCGAGAAGGTCGTGACGAAAGATAATAATTAGAATAATGATAATCGTACTGCGTTTGTAGATATATGTAAAAAGCACTAATCCAGTGCTTCATATGTTCGAAAAATTTGTCTGCTCAATAAGGCAATGAATGTTGTTAACTGTCAAAATGAAAACCATTGCTACTGTAAGTGTGTTACACAATTACCTGTTCGTTTTAGATAAACAAACCACGACACAGAAGGAATTAAGTTAATACAATCATCTTTATTCAAGTGTCGTATGACTCATAAATGATTAATAAAACTTACAACTATATTAGTAAAAACTGACAAGAATAGTAGTGGATGACCGCTGTGGCAACCTATGTGAGACGGCACAACAGCGACCCACGAAAACACAGTCTAGGCGACTTGAAATCATGCTTAGTATACTGTTGGAGCTGCTCCACACCCAGCGCACCATGGAAGCGCGACTTTTGCGCATGGTTGAGTAGAAATAATCTACATGCACACCCCTGAACATCCCCGACGCACTACAGAAGCGGAGCAACCCTACCAGCATCCTAAACGCGTTATTATACTGAAACCGGGAAGCGTTCGATCTTTGCGTATATCTAGCCAACAGGCTGCTTGTATAAAAAGACGCATAGTAGGCTCGAAAACCTGTGAGCCAGCATGTTTCATCTTCTTTTCGGGTGACCACTGAAAATCAGCGCTGTGCTGTGGGTTCCCCATAGCACAGTATCATGCTGAGTGGAAGCCTTCTTGTCACAGTCATGTCGTGCAGCTGCCGACTATTTCAGTTTTATGCTCGTGATTTATTATGTACTTTTTGTTGTTTTCGTTTACTCTTGTCTTTTATGTATGCACGTGTCTCTGTGACAAATAAACCTATTTTTCTTTCTTTCTTTCTTTCTTTCTTTCTTTACCGACAAAGCTCTCCGTTCCTATTCAATGTCGTCATCGTCTTTGAGATTCGGGGAAATACATAGCAAGTAAAGCCGAAGCCAAAAATATCAAAGAAGCGAAAAAAACCTGTTTCATTTTGGCTTTCTTTTGCGATGACTTCGTAAAGGATTATGTTAAGACAATGAGCATCATGTCAAAGTAAATCGTTTGGATAATCCTATAAAGAGTTTAAGCATACACTTAACTAGAGCCAACTCTCTTTAACTTTCTCCTTAACTTTAAATTGCTAATCAAAAACAATGTGAGTAGGTAAGGTTTTACTGAATAGATATGTCACCGTACAATTATGAACTTCTTTAGTTTATTATATCGGTATTATTTCCTTTACATTATAAACTGTCATATTACGTACACGTATTTTTTTCTTTTTTTACGTTATCAAAAGATTACGACGATACATTGACTTGAAATGTGCCATGACGTCACGAGTATGTAGATTTTATACTTACTTGTGACGTAGCGACCCCCACTCCCCAAAATTTATTATTGCGTTTTATGTAAGTAATTTTTATTACTTAATATGATAAAGCAAAAAATACGAGTCTATTTTTTTTTTATTATTTGGCGGAATAAATAGAATTTCTCTTTTTTTGACCCAGGCATCATCCCCATTGTGAACTGCAACAAACCATTGACAATTTAACGAATTATTTTTTAATAGTTTATAATTAATCCATGGGAAACCGACAAATTGTGAACTAGTATCTAACTTTTGCGACGTAACGCACTTGCGCTAATACTAAATAGCCTGCCTAGCTGCGAGCAACTTGGAAGTAGCGTTCGCCGGCCGCTGCCGTGGCAACGCTCGCTTCGCTTGCTCGGCTCGCTCGCGGTTGGTCACAGAAATAGTAACGATAGATTATAAAGTAACGGTTCTCATAATCTTTCGCTGACAGATACAAGGTAAACAACCAACGTTACTGATTTAGTGGCAACTGTAGCAAGCTGCTATGGATTGAGATCCCGATTGATATATTTTATAAGGCACATGACATGACATTTATCATGTGGAAAAAAATACGTAGGTACAAGAAAGAAAGACCGACGTTCGCACGGACTTAATAAAATCACGGCGATTTTTTTTTCGTGCACTTGACTTTCAACGCTCTGCTTAGCGCCGAGAGTTGAAAATCAAACAGTGTGTTTTATAAAGGGCTGGGACGAGAGTGAGTCCCAGAGCGTTGGATTCTCTACGCTTGGCTTAACATCGAGAGTTGAATCCAGTGCGCGATAAAATCCTGCCGTGATTTTATTACGTCCATGCGAACGTCGGCTAACTAAGTCTGTATATTATCATTTCATGCCTAAATATCTACCTTAGGCAGCTTGGGACCTGGAGAAAGACCTAGACTAGTTTTCATCCTGGGTATTTTAATATAAAAAAATATGAAATCCAAAATACACGCAAACGAAGTCGCTGGCAAAAGCTAGTTTTCTATAAAGAAAATAAGCGTCAAAGGATCAGATAATTAAGATCAGAATTCTGACATTAAAAAAAACTACAGATTTTAATTTTTAAAGCGACTCTAATTCTTTTCAGATTCAAAACCCCCAACAGACAAACGCAACTTCGACTCCCATACCCCGAACCTCAAACCTCAGACTACTCGCTCCATCGTCAGAGGATGGTTACAAGACTGCTGGGTGCGTCCCCCAGCCGGTATCATGGTGCCCTTAAGAGCGGCAGCACTGGCGAGGGCGTTGGCAGTATGGAGCGATCTGACAGTACCGACACTGAATCTGACACATGTGCTGGTTATGGGGTACGACTCTAACGGTAAGTGTAACTATGTAGCTTGATACCTTTTGACCACGATATATTAGAACGTATGAGTATTTACCAGCCATAAGTTAGACACCACAGTTGACTGTGTTGCCATTGGATGGGACCCAAGGACCCAAATAATGTAGTTGGGTATGTAGACCAACACACGAAGACCATATAACCATTTAACCACATTTAATAACAGAGCGGAAATCTAGCATCCTCTTACTGTAACTCAAGGAAAAAAAGGTTAATAACTCTTAATTACAACTTCTGTCCCACTGAGGTTTGAGAGTTGGGTGGGACCAATCTGAACCCAAAAACGCCCGTAAGACTGTCTGTCTACTGGAGCGGAGCGAGGCAGCGGAGCGGAGAAATGTGCCAATATTAACCAATAGGAGCGGAGCTCTGAAACAGAGTTTAGATTCTATTGGTTAATATTGGCACATATGGAATACTATTCGTCACCTCCTTTCCCAAGCATAGAAAAGCTAGCCAAGAACAAGCTATGCTGAAAAACGCACCCTTAGGCTGCCAGTCCACTGGAGCGGAGCGAGGCAGCGGAGCGGAGAAATGTGCCAATATTAACCAATAGGAGCGGAGCTCTGAAACGGAGTTTAGATTCTATTGGTTAATTTTGACATCTACCAACCCGCACTGGGCCTGCGTGGTGGATTACGGCCAACGCCCTCTATCCAGAGGGGCCTGTGTCCCAGCAGTGGGAAAAATAGAGGCTGATTATGCATCACCAGGTCCGTTCAAAAATCAAGGTCTTGGCCAAGGTTTAATCTTATGCATAGGTATACTGTCTCAGCGCACATCGGCGGACGGCGAGTCAGAGTATTTTATATTTACCAACGTGAATTCGAACGTATCTAATGGTAATAAGATATAGATTCCAAAGCTCAAAGACTCAACCACGGAGCATCAAAGGGGTATTGAGAAGCTCGCTGGAGGATACCGCGGCGGGACGCAAAGGCATGCGACGGTACGCGCCCAAATCCGCTAGCACACGATCGCGGGGAAAAGGCAGTGCAAGCGGAGGTCCACTCCGCATTGCATACTGCGGAATTCTCCTTGAAAAATCCTCCTCGATGCCGTCCCCCGCCGTTTCGCCGGTGTGCGTTGACGTTTAGAGTCAATAATAAAGAAAACTTAAGCTTGGAAAATACCCGAGAAACAAATGTTTTTATAACCTTCACATAAGTGTCAATTAGTTGAGTAAACAAACATTTAATGATGTTCAATATCTTTGTGTAAGGATCTAATTAGAATGATCGAGTGAAGTAAAAAAATATTATTTTCCATTCATTTCATACAGAGACCCCTCCGTGCCTTGAAAAGCACGTTAACCCGTTCGAGTGGTATCACACTGACGATTTAGCCAGCGTGTTTCCAGCGAGGCGATTTGTGAACGTGCTTTCCGCGGGTGCGAAGCGAGCTAACCGTAACTACGCGTCGTGTTATACGCGTTTTTCAATATTGTATTATACACTCGCTTGTCTCACTGTCTCTTGTACAGTGACGTCAATCACCTTCGTTAAGCAAATGCGGCGCACACGCAAGCGTTGAAAAATCTCCTCGCTGTAAACACGCTTGCAAATCGCTAGTTTGACAAGGCCCGGGTGACATTCATAGAGCTTTGACAGTTGTTACGGATTAATCAGAAGCCCAAAAGTCTGATAACCAGTCTTCCCAAGGAGTATAGTTTTACCTAGTAACTGGGTTGTGTTCAGATATCCTCGGTTAGACTGGAAGCCGACTCTAGCACAGTTGGGAAAAGGCTAGCGGATGATGATGAAGCTGTCTGAGCACTTAACTGATTTATTGAATGTACAATCACCTTCTCTATATTATACTAAGTAGGTAACTGGTCGACCGAGCTCTGCTCGGGTGCAAATAGAGAATGCTCATTTAATAGTATAGGATAATTCATATTAATTCCATTTATAGTACATACTAATTCCATGCTGCCATGTCATTATTCCAAGGTAGCCATCTTGTTCTAAACTTTGGGCGACTGAGCTCTGCTCGGGTGAAATTACGGAGAAAACGAAGTTTCCCATATATGAAACCTATCTAGATTGATTTTTCACCCTCGTCAACTCCTTTAAAGCAAATTTCATCGAAATCCTTAGACCCGTTTTCGAGAACGTGATTGCTCGTTTTATAGTATAGTATAGTGGGTCCGGGGCCGAAGGAGTTTTATAAAAATGTGGCTGTTATTCTAGAATATTGTTTTCTTACGTCTTCCTCGCGAATGAAATAAACACATCTTATAATTTATAATAATATTGAATTGCTTGAATTTCTACTTAGCCCTCTTCCTCTCTCCTAATTTTGCTGTACCCGACAAGGTCCATATTGATATTATAATTACTATGTTTTACCATCTATGGCAGGGGTGGCCAATTGGTCGATTGCGGATATTAGTCCAGTAGATCGTGGCAAAGCAAAAAAAAGTAATATATCTGACAGCGCAGACCTTTGCGATGCACATTCAATCTTGTATTGCACGGCTGTTGCGACATGTAGCTCGTGTCATATTTTCAAACACTAACCGAGTTGCACGGTCGATACCCGCCGCACCACCCTGGCAGTGCAGGATTGAGCGTCGTATTAATGAGGCCAAGGTACTCATCGGGAAAATCATCTGGGAGGGCAATACACGCCTTTATTGCCCTCCCAGATGATATTTCCAACTATAAACCTGACTTAGATGAGTTACTCTAAAAAAAATTTTATTTAAAATATTGCTTTCCATCTTAATAAAATAAAAATACTTCATAATTGTATACCTACATGGTCAGACGCAACGCTCACACTAATATAAATAAGAGTTCTTTAGAATAATTTTCAATTTTGCTTATCCCCTAATAAAACAAAAAAAATACTACATAATTGTACACCGTCTCATTTCTATGTAATTGGTAGATCGCACAGGGTTTTGTCAGTAAACAGTAGATCCTCGGTCTAATCAAGTTGGCCAACCCTGATCTATGGAATGCAATAAAGAATTGAGTATTGGAGCCAGTAAAAGATATTTGTCACAAGCTATAATTAAAACACTAAAAACCACTACATAAACTATAAAAACCTTTGTTATTCTACGTGTGAAGGACACTTTATGTCCTGACGATATTACGTTGAGAGTTCCGGGATCGATGTCAGAGTTTTACTTTGTAAGTGGGCATAGTACAAAGTACGGTTTAAGATATATGGTAATTGATGCAAGTTTATTTTCCCTTTGGAAATATTATTTCAAGTTTCGAAATAAATTAAATTTTAAATATTAGAAAAAGCCCTATTCATGTTAGATATATAGGGTTATTGGTTATACGTCGGCAATCCGTTAAGGGGATGTGGGAGAGGTCATTTACAACCTAATGACCCCTTTTGACTCCTATACAAATGTCAACAATTATCGAGTCGTTTGATGTTTTTATTTTTCATTCATTTTAAAATATAAAATGTCGAATTACTCGAAAATGGTTGATATTGACATAGAGGTCACGAGGGGTCATTTGGTTGCAAATGACCTCTCCTACATCCCCTTAACGGATTGCCGACGTATAACTAATAACCCTGTATATCTAATATGAATAGGGCTTTTTCTAATATTTATAAATTTTAAATAGTTTCTGTATTTATAGTTTAATAAATATCGTGGATAACTATAATGAATATATAATGAATTATAATATGACATACATAGTATCTTGGTTTACTGTCTCGGTTAAGTATATTATAAGACTTTAAACTTCACATTTTAATAATTTAAATAATATAATACGACTTACCTAACTTAGAGTAGCAACAGCCAGAAAAAGACATCAGAACTTACCTGTAACAAAATTAAACAAAATAAATAAATAATAGAACAATAATAATTAACATAAATACATCACAAATTAAATGATAGATATTATTCATGCACCAAAAGTATTATTTTTTTGAAAAAAATCGAAACCATTGTGAGTCAAAAAAAATACTGTGAAAATGTTAATAAAAGTCATGAATTTG
This sequence comes from Omphaloscelis lunosa, assembly GCA_916610215.1. Classification (NCBI taxonomy): domain Eukaryota; kingdom Metazoa; phylum Arthropoda; class Insecta; order Lepidoptera; family Noctuidae; genus Omphaloscelis; species Omphaloscelis lunosa. Next base: position 9,630,194 of record OU744270.1, read on the forward strand.
AAAATTTTAGTCTTGATTATTTTTTTGTATTTTTTTCATAAATTTCAAACTAATGCATGGGGCCCTTCCCCATGCATTAGCGCTGTGTGACCAGAATTGCATTTTATTGTGTCGTGGCTAGAGTCGCTTTTTATTCAAATAATTTTGCGGAGTGAACCATCTGTATTCATCTGTGGCAACAAGCAAGTGACTCAAGTGTCTATCTTGGTACAGACAACTGGAGTTATTGGGTATCCATGGGAAAGGGGGTGACCAATTTATGGAGGTATCCGTAACGTTTTCAGAGCTAAATTGCTAATAGTTTTTAATAAAAGGCAAATGGCTTAGGCCGATATCTGAACGCGTTACTCAGCAGTTCAGCACGTACTTAGGCAAAGCATTACTCCTGTCACTGTCGCACAGTTGTTAAAGTACCAGTTTATGATAGAGACGGGAATATGTCTAAGCACGAGCATAATCCGCGCGCGACTGCTAGTCACCGCCTGAGGTATGTGAGACGGGGAAGGGCGCCACGGACAAAATTGGCATACTGAGTTAGCTTGGCCTTTGTCTACCTCCCCCGTCTCTTCGCTCACATACCTCACGAGGTGACTAGCAGTCGCGCGCGGACTATAAGTAACGCTTAGGCTTGTTTAGAAAAACATGCTGTTTAACGATAGGTATAATCGGAAGATGTAAACAAGTAATGAATTACTAAATTAATCCTTATTTATGAATGACGTAATTAGTGATCACATGCAAGCATGCACGTCGGGTCTTCGTTTACATAAGAGTTTATTTTCATTTTAAACATGCTTAATAATACCTAAAACCTGCCAAGTGCTAGTCGGACTCGCAAACGAAGGGTTCCGTACCACCGTACAATATTTAGCAAAAACGTCCAAAAAAAAAAACAAGTTACATGGTATTGAAAAAGTAAAATTTATTTTACATTTTTTTTTTTTGTTATAGCGGCAATAGAAATACACAGTCTGTGAAAATTTCAACCTGTTTACCTATTTCGGTTCATGAGATACAGCCCGCTGACAGACTGATGGATAGCGGAGGCTTAATAATGCCCAAGTCGCTATAGGTGTGCCTATAATATTTGAAGATTTCCCTCGATTTCTGCAAGATCGCACCATCAGATCATGACCAAATGACAATGTGACCAACTTGGAAGTATACCCTTTCAAACAAAAAGAATTTTTTTCAAATTGATTCAGCCATTTTCGAGTAATCGGGGAACATACATAAAAAAAAAAAAACCGACGAACTGAGAACCTCCTACTTTTTTTTGAAGCCGGTTAAAAATAGTACAGCATAATGGCTTTTCCAATAAAATAGGCTCCACTTGTCTTCATTTTCTGCCTAGGCTTTTCCCAAATGGAGTTTGGGGTCGACGTCCAGTCTAACTGGATGCAGCTGAATACCAGTATTTTACATGGAGCGACTACCTATCTGACCTCCACAACCCAGTTACTGGGTATCACGGTACCCCTGGGTAAGACTGGTTGTCAGATTTTCGGGCACTACGAGTGGCGGAAATTTAAATGTATGTCCGGCACACTTTGGACGGTCAGCCCCACAGGCTAATTTTTTTTTTATACTACATAAACTCATCAACAGGGTAGGCAGAAACTATAGAACGCTACCTGCTACGATCCTTACACACTACTTTTGTTCACGTTATTTAAAAAAAAATGGCACTCCGGGAGTGCCGACAGCAGTGAAAACTTGAACTAGATCGCCTTGGTGGAGAAAAATACTTGTATAGAACATTAGTCCGTAACCTTATCTAAATAAAGAGCGCAATCACATTTACAAAAAAAGAAAAATTAAGTATTAATACTTGCATAGAACATTGATCCGTAACTTTATACAAATAAAGAGCACAATCGCGTTTACAAAACCTTTAAAGTAAAAATACTTGCATAGAACATTGACCCGTAATATAATATAAACACAGAGCACAATCGCGTTTACAAAAATGAGGTGTCGTCATGGTGTCGCGAAATCAATAGTTTAGTCCCATCTCACAAATGCCCAACGCGCCTAAAGAAGGTTTCACTTCAAAAAAACAATCATAAACATGTTTTCTACGTCATAATTGAATATTTACGTATTTCTGTATATATATACAGTATTTAACGCAATACAAACAATTAGTCATGCACAATTGTCATTTAAATCATATGCAGACATATTTTTACAGACAATGTATGTTATTCTGCCTGTCATAGTTCGTAAGGGTGGTGTTACACTTGAGTAGTAGGATAGGCTCGGGAGACCATTTCTCCCTCCAAGGTTTAAGAAAATCCCGACCAAGTGCGACTCAGATAGACAGTGATGAATCACTGAGTGATTGACATTCTAATAATCCATTTGACATATTTTATTTTTGATTAGTGGTGCCATGTTGACGTTTGACATTTTTGTATCAATTTGACAGTTACTGTAATTAGAACGATTTGACATTAATTTTTATGATGTATTGTTATAATTTTCTAATTGTTTTTTTTTTAAATTATAATGTTTTTAAATTTGTATAAATTAATATGTTTTGCATGCCAATGTGACAGTAGAACATGGAGGACTTTCTTAACAGTACCCATGTTTGCAAAGTAATAAATGATTTCATTTCATTTCATTTCAAGGGTTCCGTACCACCGTACAATATTTAGCAAAAGAAAAACAGTGGCACTCCGGGAGTGCCGACAGAAGTGAAAACTTGAAAAAAAAAATCGACACCGCGGTAATCAACGCGTTGATATCTTTTTAATGGGCAAAATCTGGTGTCATCACGGTGTCGCGAAATCAATGGTTTAGTCCCATCTCAAAAATGCCCAACGCGCCTAAAGAAGTTTTAACTTAAAAAAAAAAAAACCTTTTGTTCTATGGGGGACACCCTTAATTTTTAACTTTGTTTTAGCGGAAATAGAAATAGGTCTATGAAAATTTCAACTGTCTACCTATTATGGCTCATGAGATACAGCCTGTTGACAGGAAGACGGACGGACTCACAGCGAAAGCCCTACAAACCCCTTTGGAACCCTAAAAACGAATAATGTCAATATCAGCTTGTAATATTTCTTCAGCAAAACAAAATGCATAATTCGCTAAGAGTCTATAATACCCCAAATTGCTTAGAATAATCCTCCGTAATATCAAAAATACTTCAGCATTAATGTTGAAATATGAGGTACAAGTTGAGGATATGAGTGTTGACGAAAACACGATTCCATAAACTTTTCTCAATGGAAAAAGATCACAAAGTTACCAAACTGAACAATAAACCGCTGGTTTTCAAAAAAATACTCTTACCCTATTTTCACCGTAAAAAGAAATTACCTAAACCATTGGCGCCTTGGAGCCTTCTCGCCGCCGCCGCCGCTCAATCTCGCTCTCACTCAATCCGAGAGCAGTATAGTGCGAGCGAGATAAAATTGATTAAATTTAGCTGAGGTATTAATGGTCTCTTAAACCTTGTAACCGATATGACAGCACCCTAGGACATTGACAAGTCCATATTGATAAATGAATACAATTCTTTACAATTCATAATTAGCTTGAAGAATCCTTCAGGCCATTTTTGAGTCTTTTGCACCCAGTGATAAGCGCAACTAAAATTATGAATACCGTGTTGATTTTAAACAATGTTTTTAAACAAAGTCAAGTTTTAATGGAGAAATATAAGGGTAGTGGCTCAGTAATAACAGCCGCACGGGTCCATCGGTTGGTCCAATCGGTGGATTGGTTCGTGGATGGGTGACCATCTTTACGTACCAAGACCCCTCCGTGCTTCGGAAAGCACGTCGAGCCGTTGGTCCCGGCTGTCATTTGTAGATCTTTGACAGTCGTTACGGGTCGTCAGAAGCCCGAAAGTCTTGACAACCAGTGTTACTAAGGGGTATCGTATTACACAGTAACTGGGTTGTGGATGTCAGATATACAGTCGCTCCATGTAAAATACTGGTATTCAGCTGAATCCGGTTAGACTGGAAGCCGACCCAACATAGTTGGGAAAAGGCTAGGCAGATACAGGAGAAAACAAGGAGATAAATTGATAAAGTCTTATTTTCTTTAAAATTGTCATTAAAGAATCTAAAATCAATCAAACTAAAATTGAACATTAAGAGCGTTGATCCTAAAAGTTGGCAACGTCGCAAATAGCTGTCAAATATTTACCTGTTTTGTCTAATTTAGCAATATTATTGTATGGAAATATGAAATTTGAAATTAATATCGTAACACAGAATATTTCGTTTTAGATGCATTTCAAATGCCTTTTTACACCTAAAACGATTACAACATCAAATTCAGTGTTATTTCACTTCATTATTAATATTCTAGTTCGCTAGTTAGCCACATTTCATATTTCCATACAGTAATATTGCCAAATTAATAAAAACAGCGAAATATTTGAATAAACGCTCTTAAAGGGAAAACTAAACACAGAATCAACAGATCTTGGGAAAGGCAAGGCACCGACCTTGTACATAATAAATTATGTAATGTATCCGTCACGCCCCAGTTGGTGCTAACCCAAGCCCCAATAGCAAAAACTTGCTGATTGGCAAGTAAAAAAAAAAACTACTTGGTAAGCGTGAGTCGATCGGTATAGTGAGATAAAGTATAATAATTTTAATAAACCGCGCCAAAGTCGGTTCGTCAGTTTAGGATTCGATGCTGCAGATGAACAGAGGCTGAGGCTACAGAGTTATACAGGGTGTGAGGTTAAACTAGGGACTTACTTTACTCATGAAAATGAACATCTCTTAGTATGAGATATAGCAGTGATAGCCTAGTGGTGTGGCCGTCGGACTGCCAAGTCATAGGTCTCGAGTTCGAACCCAAGGCACGCACCTCTGACTTTTCGGATTCATGTGCGTATTGTATAATTATCACTTGCTTCAAAAACGGTGAAGGAAAACATTATGAGGAAACCGGCATGTTTTTTTTTTTGGGTGGGAAATTATTAAATAACTTCTCCCGCTCTGGGCGGAACGGGAGGGTATCAGACTCTTACTGACTAAAACCCACCCTTGTTCCTTCAGTTGCCTGCCCAGGGGCCACGGTAACCCTTTCGGACAAACCATGCCTGAGAGATATTTCTCGATGGCATGGCGGTATGTGAAGCCAAGTCGGAGGCCCATGGGCGGCTTTAAAACTCTCGACACCAGGTTAGTCACTAAACACACGAAAAGAAGAAGTATGGGATCAACTGTGAAATATGAATAATTACGTAAGCTATCTTTGTAGGGAACAGCAATTTTTTTTTCATATTTCTTTGTTGGCCCCTTCATTACAAAAGCACGGAACCCTAACTCTTATAATAATATGAGGCAATCTGTTGAAAAGGAAATAGATTTGATTATTGTTTATAATTGATTATCTTTTTGTTATTTATGGTAAAGTAATAATAATTAAATAGTGGAAGTGGATTACGTGAATTTGAACAGCATTTTTGAGGCAATGACTACGTCCATCGATCACTTAAATATAGTTTGACCGAAACCGCTGTTCCACGCCTTAGGGGTCGTTCATTAATTAGGGGAGGTGGTGGAAGAGACAGTGTATAATTGCGAGAAATTTTTAATTACGTAAAACATGTTTCTCCACTAAAATATGGCTAGCTAAATCCTACACAAAAACGAGAGGTGTCGTGGGACACCGGGTCGGACCGAAGTTACTTTTACTGTGTTAAGTACTAGCTGATTCCCAGTTTGAAAAATCTCACTTGTGTTTAGGGGGAGGGGGATGGGGTCGAGTCAAATCTCACGACGTCTCACCAACGCAGTTGGTGGTTCAGAATCATGTACTGAATCCATGGCAACAGTTTTCGCGTCAATGTCCCTTTTTTTTTTTTTTTTGGGTGGGAAATCATCAAATAACTTCTCCCGCTCTGGGCGGAGCGGGAGGGCGTGTCAGACTCTTACTGACTAAAACCCACCCGTGTTCCTTCGGTTGCCCTGTTGCCGGGGGCCACGATCTCCCTTTCGGTTTTCTTCGCAACCCCGGCAGGCATCGGCCCTAGCGGACCCCGTCAATTCTGCTGACATCTCTTTGAGGCGCGCGTGGAACACAACGCGCCGTCGACCCGGGCCTGGTCCTTATCGGACGGTGAGCTACCCATTGCTCACAGTCCGCAAGCCCGCGCCTACGGTGGCCGGAAATCGGCTTGCGACTCCCGACGCCCTGGGCGTCTCCTCCTGCGGCGGTTAGGGGCGTGAGAGCGCGAAATTTGCCTCTCCCTCACGCGTTCCGCCTCTCCTTCGCGAGCATTACCGCTTCGCAGAAGGAGGTGACGGCCTCCCATTTCCTCTCGCTCCGTACCATGGCCTGAACCAGGGCCGGACGCGAGAGATCACCGCCGCCGATCGCCTCCACGAGGACACGGCGATGCTCCGCCCAAGCTGGGCAGACCTCCACCGTATGCTCTACCGTGACCTCCGGGCGAGCGTCAATGTCCCTGCCACCCATTTCTGTTTTTCGATTGTAGGCCCAAGAACTGAAGTATTTTTTAAAAGCACGTTACAAATTGATCTAAAACATCATTATTTTGTCTGCAGGTGTGAACTGGAGGTCAAGGCATAATCTTCAACCTACAAGTACTGCCGGCGGTGAGAAGACCGTAGCTGAGGCATTGTCGAAGCTTCTGCTTAAATATCAAGTAAATTAGACGATCTCTTTATATAATACCGAGTGTAAAAAAAAACCCTGACGATCCGTGAGGGTATTAAGTATCGTACTGAGAATCTATTTATATGGTAATTCTCAGGAAAAAAGAAAAAAAAAATCACCACATTTTTTTTCAAAGGAGGATTTTACCGGGTTATTACATGGGGCGCAGCCGGCCGTTGTTTAGCGGGTGTCTACAAGTCATAACTTATGACCCTTGTTGAAAAATTGCTCATTTTTAATGGAATTGTCATAAATTTGGTACTAAAAACGTGAATTTAAAATACCAATAACTTTGTTATTTTCAATGGGACCGTTCTCAAGTATTACGTAAGCACTATAGGGGGGGGGGGGCGGGGGGTATATGCTTTGCTCATTTTTGATGACATGGGGGGTGGATGATGATTACGTCAGCAGTAATTATTTACTTTTTTACACATATGGCAACCCACACATTGTCTGTCCTTGAAAACGAAACGAATATATTTCTAGAATTATAACTGCTGCTCATGAATCAATAAAAAAACTGAATACTTACGTTAAAAGGAAAATGCATATACCAATGTTTACGTAAGCATGGGGGGGGAGGTAAGAGCTTTGCTTACTTTTGCTGACAAGGGGGAGGGGGGGGTTAAATAATTGTAATAAATATGTTTACGTAATAGTTGAACGGCCCCAATGATAATAAGATTTTTGATTACTTTTTGGTAACCTAGTAGTGATAGTACTTCAAAACGGTGAAGGAAAACATCGTGAGGAAACCGGCATGTCTTAGAACCAAAAACAAAAAATTTGAAAATATGTGACATCTACCAACCCGCACTGGGCCCGCGTGGGGGAATACAGCCCACTCCCTCTCACAGAGAAGGTACATTATAAACTGATTATTATTACAGAATCTATGTGCCCGTTGCGGAACGGACAGGGTTTTTTTACACATTTTATAACAGAATCAGCGCAAGACATGAAAGTAGTTTCATCAATTAGCGCAGACCACACTGGGAACAAAGCTTAAGTTCGTTTAGCTTCGCTCGTGTAACTAACACGTCTTTTAATACTTCGGTTCATAGTTCGCAGTAGCAAATAGTATCTCTTGAAGATCACAGACGATTTGATATTAAAATTATAAGGACAAATATCACATGAAATAAACTAAATAAACCTGAACTCTTGCCACAGGGAGTGAACACTGACACAACAGTCGACGGTACAATGAGGGCCTTAGCAACAGCTGCAAAGTTGGTGCCATACGACAGTGCGTTGTTCGTGGTCACTGACAAGGGACCTGGTGATCCTCAGAGGCTACCGTTAGCATTGAGGGCGCTGGTGGAGAAGAGGTTGAAGGTAAGAATAATCTTAACTGTGTAGATAAAATAATAGAAATGTATAGAAGAAGAATCAGACAATTTGAAATATATTTCATAACACGACCAGGCATAGAGATATCACTCCGAATTGGCGAAGCACGAGCAACATAACTACGACGATAACGGCGAGTGGGACGCTTCATCCTCCGACGAGAACCATATTGTTTCTTGAGACCACAAGGGCGAGCCTTCTTCCATCTTCGATACACACGCCCGTATCGCCCCCCAAAACGCTTCCGAAGCACTTCCAAACAACAAACGATTCTTTTATGCATCATCCATATTATCATTTAACTCATTAGATACGAATAAAATTGGATCCTTAAAAGCCAGAATCATATCACTTTTACACTTCATAGCAACAACCTCTTACTTGGTACACAAAACTTATATGAAAGCTCTTCAAACAATTTAACTTTATGAAAACCCTCACTAAAACCTTGCATAAAAAATCGTGGTTAACCTCGAATAATTTGGTATAATTTTTAAAAGGACGATGATGATAATGACGTAACAGTTTCGTGACTGACAGACAGCATAAGTCACTGCAGCTAGAAACATGAGTCTTGAAAATGATAGCATAACGATTGAATTTTCGCGAATAAAACCCTTGACCGACGAAAGGTTGACGTTTATATGCAAACAAAGTCGCAGGTAGCAGATATATCAATAGGACTAATATACCTTCTGCCTATCTACTCGAAAAAAAGACTTGAGTTTAAGATGTATAAGACTTTTGTATTAATCTAGTACTTGGTCGACTGAGCTCTGCTCTGGTGAAAATAGAGAATGCTCATTAATAATATAGGATAGTACATACTATCCATGCTGCCATTTCATTATTCAAATGTCATTATTCATTATCTTGTTTTAAATTTGGGCGACCGAGCTCTGCACGGATGAAAATACGAATTTTTCCAGAAATTAGACCTTGCTAGATCGATTTTTCGCCCCCGTAAACCTCTATCTTGCAAATTTCATCGAAATCGTTAGAGCAGTTTTCGAGAATGTGATTACAAATATATACAAATATTGCTCGTTTAAAACACGAGAAAAATCTATCTTGTATAAAAATATTCTTTCGTCACCAGGTTTACACAATATGGACGGATCCGAACCATCCGTCAGAGGAATCAGAAGAAGCTCTCGAGGAGTTGAGGAACGTCTCCAAACATACTGAAGGAGAAGTGATGCCTTACCCTTTACAAGTCATGGTAAGAATTTTAGAACTTTTAATGTTGCTTTATGGGTTTCGAGGCTCGGTGACTGTAGTGTTGGTCCTTTTCACAACAGCAATAATTCGCATATTTATTATCTCGTCTGCTCGACGTCCGTATGTCACTGCAGGGATCCAGCAGGATATCAGCGTCAGGTATATTTGCCTGGGCTTGCGGACGTTGAGCAATGAGTAGCTCGCCGTCCGATAAGGACCAGGCCCGAGTCGACGGCGCGTTGTGTTCCACGCGCGCCTCTAAGAGATGTCAGCACAACTGAAGGGGTCCGCTAGGGCCGATGCCTGCCGATGTTGCGGGTTTGTCCGAAAGGGTTACCGTGGCCCTGGCAACATATAGGCAACTAAAGGAACACGGGTGGGTTTTAGTCAGTAAGAGTCTGACACGCCCCCCCGCTCCGTCCAGAGCGGGAGAAGTTATTTGATAATTTCCCACCCAAAAAGAAAAAAAAATATATATTTGCCTGACATGTCTATGTGCTGTCTATTGAGTGCACCAGATAAGCGATCTATCTACAATATTTATATTTTCTTAATGTTCTTCGGCAAACTTCGTGTTTCGTTAGTCGTCGGATTTCAGTTGCCCTTTGCACTTGGTGTAGACCGGACGCTCTCAATCGACTTGGAAGTATATAGAGTTGTTAATACTCTTTGAACTTAATGTAATTTATTTAAAAAACGGGAGGAAAGCTGCTAAAGTTGCAGGCACGACAGAAAGGAAAATAGTTTTACAGCTCTATATAGTTCACACGGAAACAATGAAGTACTTAGTTCTGAATTCAAAAGATTATACACGACAAACCTAATAATTGATAGACATGGAAATTACCATTCGTTTGTATTCGGAAATGCGATGATTCCCGAAGGACATTAAGAAAATAGAAATATGGTATCTGTCTATCTTTATACCGGATTTAATTCTGTAGAACAATAGGAACAATAAGCTCTCTTGGCGTTAAGTGTACATAGCTATTATGGTTTGTTATATTCTCTCAATTCTCTGGCCGTAGTAACACGTAGAAGATAATTTCAAATAGTTTCTCTCATAGCGAATATTTTCGGTCAAAACCTAGATAGCCTTTTATTAACCTCCGACGCAAAAAGAGGAGTGTTATATAAGTTTTACCGCTATGTGGTGTCTGTCTGTGGCACCGTAGCTCTTAAACGGGTGAACAGATTTGAATGCGGCTCAGCTGGAATTTGCAGGATACCCAACTCCCCTGCCAACTTCCAGCACAGGTATCGTGTTTGGGCTCATTGGAATGGTCTCAATGAATAGGTTATAGATAGATGGTGAACAGGGGAGTAGGAGAGAAATGAGAGAATTTTAAATTTTAACTGTTAAAATTGTACATATATAAATTGTACATTAATCATGCCATATGAATGTTCAGCTAACGGATCATATTTGAATTTCTACGAAAATAAATTAATGTGATTCAAAACGATAGAGAATTCGACCTGATCGACCTAAACATAGATATGTGAAAAGAACGAGTATAAATTTCTACATATTTTAAAAAGCCATAAGAAATATTTTAAACCCCCATTTGAAATCCCATAAAAATACAATTTTCTAACAAACAAAGCAATATCCCCGTCTAACGACCAACTTAAAACAGTAAACCGCTAGATACTGACAGAACTTAGCTAGAAAGTTGCAATATATATTGAAAATAAGTGGCTTCTGTAGAAATTTCTTTGAGAAACGTGTGAAATATAAAAAAAGAAAGTTAAATAACAATAAAAAGAATAAATTTATTGTATCTAACCTTTGGATTATTGGTTAATAATATACGTGAGATGCATTGTAGGTAGGGTTTCCAGGTCCAAAAATTTAAAAGCCGGACACAGATTCATATTTAGCCGGACATTTTGTTCGGAAAGCCTCACACAAAGGTTACTAAAAGAAAAAAGAAATGGTACTTTTATTTGTGTATTTATTACGACTATTCATTTGAGACTTACTCTAGGTAAGTACTCTTATAATATGTTTTTATGAATCACATTTTGTTTTCGCTATCACGAGTCATGTTTATCCGCGTAAATCGCTCGCTATCGTGTATAATAATTTGAATTCAGACCTAAGTACTTTATTTTGTTTTGATTTCCGTGTGAACTATATAGAGCTGTAAAACTATTTTCGTCCCCGCGACTTTAGTAGCTTTCCTCCCATTTTTTAAATAAATTACATTAAATTAAAAAAAGTATTAACAACTTTATATACTTCCAAGTCGATTTAGAGCGTCTGGTCTGTACCAAATGCAAAGGGCAACTGATAGAAATCCAACGAATAACGAAACAAGAAGTTTGCCAAGGGACATTAAGAAAATAGTTATACTGTACATTGTCTGAAAAATATGTCTGTATATGACTGGGTAACACGATACCCCTTGGTTAGACTGGTTATCAGATTTTCGAACTTCTCATAAAGAGTATGATGGTCATCAGACCTTATCATCTGCCTCGCCTTTTATCCAAAAGCTTCATTACAATTTTCATATTTTATTTGAAACCGTGAATGTGAAAAGAACCCCTGTCTTTTAAAGTTTAACAAAAAACAAAAATGAGCCAAGTGCGAGTTGGACTCGAAGGGTTCCGTACCATCGTAAAATATTTAGCAAAAAAACGTCGAAAAAAACACGTTTCTTGTATGTTATTCAACTGTCTACTTATTACATTGTTGTTCATGAAATACAGCTCGCAGATAGACAGATGGAAGGACGGACAGCGGGGGCTTAGTACTAAGAAGCAGTTAACCAGGAAAGGAATTCCAATCAGTGTTAGGAATCTAATAACTTTTTAGTACCATTATCATCCTCGTTTGTGGACAATTTAAGATCGAAAGTAAATATTAAGTACCCATTCAAATATGTTAACTGTTCAGAAAATTAATATCGAATAGTCATAGGTAGAATTAAGGAAATAGACATTTAATCATCTTGAACCTATCCAAAAAGACGATACACAAGGCACATGTGATGTGGAAACGCCGAGACTGGACGCACTAGGAGGATACAGTGTGAATCTTTATAATGTGCACATATCGAAATGAGGGGAATGTATGCTTAATTTTATCCACGATAAAAATTGTCTTATTAAAAAAAATTACGATTATTGTAAAAATTATTAATAAGCTGTTGTTTATTTATAAGCTGTCAATGGCCAGTGTTGTAACACTCGTCGGTAATATTACGCAATATTAATAGTCTATGGCTCTGACATTCAAGTAATAGACTATCTTGACATGTTTTCTATTACTTGGCTACGAGGCTTTTGGCTAATTTGTAAAAGTACATTATAAGTATTATTTTTTAGCATGTGCGTTTATTTTGTGCAGAATAAACAATTTTTCTTTCTTTCTTTCTAAATTTACGAAAAAAACAGATGTTTACAAAAAAAAAACATGTTTATTTTCTTTTGAGGATAGTTTTTTCCATAATTTTCATTTTATAAAGTGAAGTATAGGTTCCCTTTTTAGGTATGTCCTTGGCCGAATAAAAAAGAACTATAATCAAAGATTCCACAAACATAATATGACGCCTATTTCTTCTCAAAGGGTTAGGCTATGGTATACCTATCAGTACACCCACATTTCGCCAGTAATGTTTAAGTTCCATGTAATAGGGGGCGAGCCTACTACCTTCAACTGGGCACAAATCAGGTCGTCCGGGCTGCTACTGAGAAATTCCTAATGAAAAAAGATTTTACCATTTTGTTTCAGGACATTGAAGGATCCAGTAATTTGGCAGCAGAAACGGAACTTGAACAGTGGAACCCCCTGGACCCGAAACAAGGCAGACGGGGAAGGCTGAACAATGATATAGGAATGGAGAAGTTTGATGTAAGTGTTAACAAAAAATCTTTGATGTTGATGTTCAAACAATAAGTCTTGAAATCATCTATGTATCTAATTATATCTATCAATATATACGGAATGAGAAGACAAGAGTTTTATCAGCAGTGGGGGACTCCAAGCTAAAATGACGATGAAGACACCTATGATCTAACAGTTCCAGAGAGTTTAACTCGCTTCTCAAGAGCAAATAGCTCAGGGATTCAAAAACCATTATGAATTTATGAAATTTGCAATTCCATGTAAAGAAAATTCGTCGTTCGCACTACCTAATGGTGAAGGAAACCACCGTGAGGAAACCGGCATTTCCTAGAACCAAAAATTTGAAGGCATGTGACATCCACCAACGCGCACTGGGCTCGCGTGGTAGATTACAGCTCAGCCCTCTCGAAGAGAGGAGGCCTGTGTCCCAGCAAAGGGAACATTATAGACTGATTATGCTACCTCAAGATCGAAAGGAGGCATTTGCCCTGTACTGCAAGAACAGAGGCTAAAACGCTTTCTAAGTTCATCTTGGTCATTAAGACCCACAGGCGAGCTGATCACTGCTCGTTCTTTCTCTGCTACAGGACATCTTGATACAATCCATTGTTTTGATAATAATACTTCATCTTTATTTGACAGTTGCTCCTAGTTCGTCGTGGAGGTGGCCAAGCAATATCCCTGGGAGTTCCAGTAGAGAATGGAGTGACTGCTTTGAGGGTATTCATTGAAGGTGCCGTGGAACATGCTGTTCTTTACCCTCCCAATGATGGTCAGTATGTTCTCTTTCTTTATTCAGTCTTAAACCCTGAGCTGTATTGACTATGCCTGTGATAGGTAGGTACTCCTAAATAACGTCTCCGTATACTTAAATGTAATTGGTGCGCACCCTGGACAGTTAGTCGCGCTACTGCCTTGCCGATTGGCTAATATTGTTACCACAACACTAGCAATTCTTATACAGTATCATTACAAAATGAGTTCTATAATTTGACCGATACCGCTGTACCGTGCATTAATTAGGAATGCGCAAAGAGGCAGGGGGTTGCGTTGACGAATGAGCGGCCTGTCTCGCTACGCACGTACCTAAGCCACGGTACAGCGGTATCGGTCAAACTATAACTTAGGTCTAGGCTTAAATCTTCGAGACAGTTTTTATATTTCAAACCTTATTCCGACTGAGGTAAAGTTCTTTAAACAAAATTAACAACGTAGCCTCTGGTTTAAAATATGTTTTTGTATTTAGAACTTTAATTTTGTCGGAAGAAAGTTCAGAATTCAGAAGTGGATCGATGGTTTACCTGGGTCTAAAGAAAACCCTTATTTTCTAGTAATAAAGCCTAGTGTTTGTGTCGATATGGCAGAATCTAAAACAGTACTAAATCAGAGGACTGATTTTGTCACTAGTCCTAAAGAAAAAATTGCTGGTATTTATCAAAAATACGGTGCTTGGAATGGAAAAAATCATAAACATCATCTTCCATAATCAGAACAAACGACCTGTAACCTTCATGTACATGGTACTATACGAAGTCATTATGAACACAATACAAATTACAACGAAAATGACGATACTCCAATGAAATGATGATGACTACTATTATGAAATGAGCAGGTTCCGGCTGTCACAATCTATTGTGTTTTGACAAGAAGATTGCTGGTATATTTGTGAGGAAAAAAACTTGATAACAAGGCGTAAATAGACTGAACTGATAGAACACTCAAGATATGTTCAATATCATCGTTTAGGTACATATTATGTACTAACAACCTCTCTTTCTGTACAGCTCCTCAAATCGACTTATACAACGCAACATCAGTGGCTTCCTTCTCTTCTACGTCCAGGACTGAGGGTTTGTCACCAAGAAATGTGTACCTGGTGTTCCCTGGGACAAAGTTTGATCAGAATATGTAAGTACAATTGATGTTTTACTATTTCTTTCTCTTCGCGTAGGACTAGTTTGCCATTTGAGAAGTAGTTTTAAAGTTTCAATATATTTAGATGTTCTGTTATGAAAGTAGATACGCGCGGGCGTCGGAGCAAGATATCAAGTTTTATTCAAAATTCAACCTATATTTTCAAGATATATTTCCGAAGTATTTTCACTAAAAATTTACAGGACATTTAATCATTAACTGTAAAGGTTTTCCAAGGTTAATTCGTTAATAAGTAAGATGCCTTCATCATCATCTTCGTTCATCAACGTCATCAACGTTTTCTAAAATCAACTTCCTAGCAAGTTAATTTTGGTAAATGTTGTGGAGTGAAAGGGGATGGAGATTGAGACAGTTTCTTACACACAGAAAGGATTGGCTCAAATAAGAAATCTTAGTCATTTTAGTATTGATATTTGGCTCTGTTGACTAACCAGTTTGGCGACCACTGAACTAGTCTATCATCGGTTGTTTCCGAGAATCTGTAATTGATATGTTATGCATGTTTAGCTTAAGTCTTTAGCTGCTGCTGCTTTGTCTTTGCTGCCTTTTGGTCTCGCACAAGTCGTAATTATTTTTGTTTGTAAGTTTATAATGCTCCTTTTTTATTTTTGTTAATATTTGTTTTTTTCATTACTGTTTCGTATTTCCTGTGCGTGTCCCAAATAAAATATTTTCTTTCTTTCTTTCTTAAATGAAGAAAATGTTACTTTTCTTTTATCCTGTAGACGTTGTCACCCTCAATGTTGTTACTCTTCCACAGGTTATCAGTCTTACCAGCCGGTCCGAACAGGCCAGAGGTCCAGCCCGCCTTCGTCGGTATGTGGCACTTAAGTGTCCGCTGCGACACCTGTGACTACCGACTATGTGTGTCTGCAAGGGCTCATATACATTTTGATGTAGAAACTGATACCCCCGGTAAGTCTATCATTATTATTTATTAGCTTATACTTCGTCATCTGCCTAGCCTTTCCGAAATATGTTAAAGGCGGCTTCCAGTGTAACCGGATACAGCTACCGGTATTTTACAAGGAGCGACTGCCTATCTGACCTCCATAACAGAGTTACTGGGTAACACGACACGGTTTGGTAAGACTGGTTGTCAGACTTTCGGGCTTTTGAATTCCCGTAACGACTTTCAAAGAATTATATATGACAGCCAGGACCAAAGGGTTTACGTGCTTTCTGAGGCACGTAGGGGTGGAGTTTTTACATAATCAGTCTATAATGTTTCAACTGCTAAGACATGGATTTCCTTTCTGAGAGTGCAAGAGAGAGTAGCTCTTGTCGTGGAGTGTATAGAGGTATGAGGAACAGGGTGTAAAAATCACTCATCCTGGAGGGAGGATCTTCCGACCTGACGGGAGTTGTGTCTAGTGGGCTTTCGCCCGATGATTGATGTCGGGACATTGTATATATGCTAGTCGCGCGGTAAGCCTAAGCGCGGTAAGAATTATGAAGTGGTACCAGTGTTAGCCAGTCAGTAATATGGTATATGAGACTGACTGTCCAGGGTGCGTTTGTTTAAAACGGAGATATATGCCAGTGATCTTGAGTGGTTAGCTGGCGTATTCTGTTCTGAGCTCACACAATGCGTCGTACGTCCAGCCAATAATAGGACTCGCCCATCAATGAGCGCCGTCCCAAATTAGACCCATTATTAATTTATTATACATGAAACAAAAGGTATTTTAATAAATCACGTATACTAAAAGATCAATAATAATATTATCTTTAAAATGGTGCAGGATTTAAAAAAAATACGCTTGATAGATTTTGCGTGATTACAAATTAGTTTCACTATGTAATATAAACATAATCTAAAATATTCCTATATTTTTACTCTCATTTAACATGTATTTTTTCCAACTCATTAACACTACTCGTTTAGACGTGATCTTCAGTATAAAATCATTAAAAGTCGGTTATCGACGCCTTAAGCATCGCACCTACTAGAGGTTATTTCAATTTGAACCCCAACTTTTTAGCAACATTTTAATTTATTCGTAGAAGAGGAACTACTGTACGCTTACAGATGTATTAGAATTAAAAGCGAGGGAGAGATATTCATAATAATACACAAGTGCCTTTTTTCTGCTCGGTTTAGTTGGCTTGTTCTAAGTCCGCCTGGCTAGCTACCACCATCTTATCTAAGTCTGTCGCCATAACAACAATGTTAACAGCATTCTTGTGTTTCGGCAGTTAGAGGTAAGATAGTTCCTCTGTGGTTGAGGATTCCGGGTGAAGCTCGCTCCCACCTTCGATCTAATCATCGCTTACTATCAGGTGAGATGCAGGACAAGAGCGTCCCCGTTATGGTAAAAAAATAAATTATGTATTTGGCAGAAACTACACAATCGTCATCTTGCTCTAATCCGAATTTATTTGAGGTCAGCGCAGCATCGTAGTTTTTTTCGTCGTCATATCAGTTGTTTCCCCCTCTCCAGCCATATAATTTCACACAATCCACATGAATACCACATATTAAATATTTAAATCTCTCAGTAAGAAATCATCATAACAAGCCTTTTAGTCAAGCAGTTTTCGAGACAGCCTTGCAACACACACATACATGCGACCGCCATAATAATTATAATTACCATTACATAATAATCGAGCGAAACGTCAAACCCGTTCGGATATTGAACCCAGTAAGCCCAGGTGCGCACGAGCGATGTTTTACACGACGATTTGTATAGCGCACTGTATTTTCAACTCTCGGTATTGAGCTGAGCATTGTGAATATAACAGAACGCGCCGTCAAAAAAACATACTGTTGGATCTTCAACTCTCGACGCTAAACAGTGGGTTGAAAATCGAGTGGCGAAAAAAATACGCCCGTGCGCACCCAGTAGTCGAGTTTTTGTCGGGTATTTACAAAAAACGCTTCACTTTGCATTTTTTTTGATAGGACTTTGAAAAAAAGTCATAATCCATTTAAGAATACGGTTATCGGACGGCAAAAAGTTTGAGATTGGTTTTTGGGTTGGTTCTGTACCATATTTTCTACAATACGATG
The DNA here is from genome assembly GCA_916610215.1 of Omphaloscelis lunosa. Classification (NCBI taxonomy): domain Eukaryota; kingdom Metazoa; phylum Arthropoda; class Insecta; order Lepidoptera; family Noctuidae; genus Omphaloscelis; species Omphaloscelis lunosa. Next base: position 9,648,244 of record OU744270.1, read on the forward strand.
CTTGTATTGCCTGGAGAGGGAGACAGAGTTGGAGAGTACACCTACATTTGCACTTCAAAAAAATCTGCCTGCTATCTTTGGGTCAGCTTCCAGTCTGACCGGACGCATCTAAATACCAGTATTTTACATGGAGCGACTGCCTATCTGAACTCAGTAACTGAGTAATACGATACCCCTTGGCAAGACTGGTTGTCAGACTTTCGAGTTTCTGACGACCCGTTACGACTTTCAAAGATCGGCGAATGGCAGCTGGGACCAACGGGTTAAAGTGCTTTCCGAGGCACGGAGGAAGCTCGGTATGTAAAGATGGTCACTCATCCACGGACCAACCCCGGCAAGCGCAGCTTAACCTGATCGACCCGTGCGGCTGTCATTACTTAACTGTAGTTGAGCAGAGTTTTTCAAACGTACGAAGCTATTATTAGCAATTTCCTGCGAAAATCACCGTCAAATCATTTATGTCAAATAGGCAAACATAAAAGGCGCTTTTGAACTTCAAAGTTTACAATAAATATTTAATTGATTTTAGTCGCCCCTTCCAAGAAGTAGTTTCGGGTTTTTTAAAAGAGTGTTACGCATTTAGGGCGCATTAATTCTGACCCCTGGCTCAGCCCTAATGGGACCTTAACTTAGCCCGAAGCTTTTACTATTACCTAATATTGAAACTTAGTACACAGAAAGTTCAAAAAAAAATTAGTGAACGTAAATGATCATTGACTTGATGTTCAAATTACAGTCATTTAGAAGAATATCAGTATCGCCCGAGGGTATGACCGCTTTGAACTAACATAACGTAACATCACGCCCTGTATTCAGCGAAGGGTTAGGCAAAGGTGTACCAATAGGACACCCACATTTCGCCAGTTATGTTTTAGTCCCATGTAATAGGGGGCGAGTCTATTACCGCTTTGAAATATTTACCACATAAATTAATGAATGAAATGCACCGACCCAAGCGTGGTTTAACCAGACTCGATTAATCGAATGAACCCCAAGATTTGCACTAGACCCTGGAGCCTCATTTTTCATAGACCATTGCATATCAAGGAGTAGACCGGGTGGCGCGGTAATGGTAGGGAAGACGTGCCCTTAGGATATGGAAGGATTTGCGAGCCGTACCGAATATGCATCCTTGAGTAGGCAATGGAATAGTGGAGAGACGATATTTATCTATGGATGGGCATTTTTTTACGACGGCGAATTTTGAAATATTTACCGCCATTACACTTTTAAGTAGCTGCCGTTAAATGTATGCAAGTAACTTATTACTGCGTAACATGTTAGAAGAATTTACGATAAGCTACTTACGGGAGAGTTTACATTTGCAAATATATCGTAAGTTAACTTACGTGTGGAAAACTTACATGTGTACTGGCGGCCTAAGGCGTCTTAGATTTTTTTTTCTACGGAACCCTAAAAAAATGAGTATTGTACTTAAACTTTATAGAAAGCTTTTAGAGTAGCTAATTAAATTGAGATTCATTTAATAAATAATAATGGACGATATGTATCGACGATAATATCTTGGTAGTCATGGTAATATTTTTGAAATTAATATAGGGTATAAATCAATCTTCCAGTCTAACCAATGCAGCGGAATACCTACCAGTATTTTACATGGAGCGACTGCCTATCTGACCTCCACAACCCAGTTACTGGGTAATATATATACCCTTGGTAAGACTACCGGTCAGACTTTCGGGCTTCTGACGACCCGTAACGACTGTCAAAGAACCATGAATGACAGCCGGGACCATCGGCTTAACGTACTTTCCGAGGCACGGAGGAGTCTTGGTAGGTAAAGATGGTCACCCATCCACGGACCAACCGCGGCAAGCTTAGCTTAACCTGATGGATCGATCCGTGCGGATGTTATTACTTAGCCACAATATAAATATAAATATAGTCATATTCACAGAATTTGGCGACGACGCTCTCCAGACCGAGCATAACTTTTTTTACAAACGCTGTAAAAAGAAACAGGGGTTTATTTAAAATTTTCTTTAAAATAATCAAAAAGCTTTGATAATTTATTTTTAAAAAAACGAGCATGCCTCGCTAAGATGTGTAACATCTGACATCTTGTCTGACAGTACCAACCTCTTAGAAAATGGGTTGGTACCATCTGACGGCTAACTCTAGCATCGCGGGCGCTCATTGGTCAGATCGAATAGCGCGCGCTTCCCCGGCTTCCTACAACACACTTCCGTCCTTTTTCACGTAATCACTCCCACAGATTCGACAGACATCCAAAATATGCAAGAAGTCCTAAAAAATATAGTGTGTGAATTCTTTAATTTTAAAATAACACAAGTTAGCACACATGTGTAATACTCAAGCGAATGTGTAAATATACGATAAATATCTATGTGTTAGTACACACGGCTACACATCAAGCTATACATGTCCAGTATTAGCTGACCTCGCATTATACGGAAATCCTATACAATGTGAGATCAGCATAAACTGGTAATGTATAGCTTGATGTGTAGCCGTGTGTACCTTACAAGATAAATATTATCGCAGGCGATTTACACACTTAACTACAAGGATCAGCAAACAAACTTGGTAGTTATATAACGTAAAAAATTCTGTCCGATCTGTGAGGGTGTTGTTAAGTATCGTAGTGAGAGTCTATTTATGTGGTAGATTTCAGAAGAAAAAAAAACAGTGCCGGGAGTGCCGAAAGAAGTGAAAATTTTGAAAAAAAAAAAAAAATCGGCACCGCGGTAATCAACGCGTTGATGTCTTTTTAATGGTCAAAAGCTGGTGTCATCACGGTGTCGCGAAATCAATGGTTTAGTCCCATCTCAAAAATGCCCAACGCGCCTAAAAAAGTTTTCACTTTAAAAAAATCCCAACAATATTTTTTTACGGGGAATTTCTCATGGGGCGAGGGCGTCGTTAAGCGGGTGTCATTTTGCGTTTTATTTTCTATTTCTATTTCAAATTATATTTAAAACACATACCGGTATACGCGTAAATAAATTAAAAACAGACAATAGAAATATTGTTTCCGTTCTTAAATTTTTAGCAAATGCGGGGCCAGCCTAACGTTGTAAAAATTTTGCAAAAAATACAAAAAAAAACCTCGTGTTACTAATAATATTTACATCAACGGCTCATGGTCAGTGAAATATTGTAAACGAATCAATCAAAATATTAATGAACATAATATCAAGCTTGTATTCCCTTGAAGGTTACTCACACACGTAGGGTCGTTAAGGGTACTCTCATATTTTGCCATGTAACAGGGGACCAATAGACTCATATTGCTATCAACCGGGCACAAATCCAGACTCCGGGTTACTATTGAGAAATTCTAGATGGAAAACAACACTGCTCATTCCGGGAATCTAATCTAGGACCTCATGCTCAGCAGTAGCGCTTGCAACCACTAGACCAACGAGTCAATTATAAAATAAATTAATATTTTCGCAACCTTTGTTATTAAAGATTGATCATCATTTCAAATTACCTATACTCGATTTGAAATAAGATTAAACATTTAAACAAACCTTTTTTAAAGTCCGTTCAACCGATTTTGACTTCTATTGCGTTGGTAGGATGACAAATGGAAGCTGCAGTAAACAGTTGGCATTGTAATCACTTTTTTGCTTTTAACGCCAGCCTTATTTCTACGGTATAGAAGTCAAAATCGGTTGAACGCACTGAAAAAAAGGTTTGTTTAAATGTCTGATCTTATTTCAAATGGAGTATAGGTACTTTTCTAATGGCTTTTCAGGCTGTTTTGAATTTATTATTTAATAGCTGCCCAAAGTTATGACGTATTTTCATATATTTTTTATTTGCCCCCAACGGATTATAAATTTGAACAAACCTTACAACTGAACATAAAAAAAAGAAAATAAATATCACGTGCAAAACAAAAATCATGCAAAATTAACAAGGGTATAGACAGTAAACCAATTAAATGACAATTAACATTAACTTTTAAAGCTTCCAACAATACTAAAACTTGATTTATTGATAGCCTGTATAAACCCTTGCTGCGATGCAAAAAAAAAAAGAAAATAACCTCTAAATGTCAAGTTGACAGCTCCCGCGTTCAAGATCCAACATGGCGGCACACCTTAACTGAGTCAAGGACAGTCTTGCATACAGCCAGATACCGAATTTAAATGTCGTATACTTGTACAGCCAAACATGGTCTAACCAGTTTTACATTTTTTATTTAAGTTACGTAAGGAATCGATTATTCTGCCAAAATCATCGTATCTAATTATGGTTGTTGAAGATTTTTCTATTGCACGCAGCACGCATCTTTCCATTTCTGCAATACGTTGTATCATAAACAACTATAAAAGGGTTATTTATATCAGAATAATGAAACGGGATTTACTCTTTTTGGAATGTCATATATCATTTTTTTTATAATCTTGTTTATGACAGCATTTTTGGTATGTTTTGCAATAGCATGAGCAAAATATCTTGAGAGGTCAACGAATTAAGAAATCAATTAATCGAGAGCAATATAATAACCTTATTGGGAGCTATATGTTTGAACCGTTTGGAGTTGAAACATTAGGATCGTGGGGTCCGAGAGCTCGTTAAGTATTTCGGGACATCGCCAAGCGGTTGGTCGACTCTTCACGTAACCACAGCGCCGGCCCATTTTAGGCCAAAGAATTTGCCTTCCCATCCAACGTGGCAATGCTGCCAGCCCATTGACAGCGATACTAAAGAATTTTTTGATGCCCAATGAGCTCTTCCCTTTTTTTATAAAATAAAAATCTACTCTGCACCGGTTGACATAGTCACGTCAAGACAGCCGGCGGCGTGACGTCATGACGTCGCTAAAAACCAGCGCTGTGGCTCTATCTCGTACAGAGTCACAGCATTATGCTGAGTGATGGCCCTTTTGCGTGGATGTGACCGCATATTTTCCCTCAACTTGTTCTTTTTCGTGTTTTTTTTTTCTTTCCTTTTCTATTTTTATTTACTGGTGACGTCAAGTCTACAAACGTAAGTCGAATTGGCGGAAACGATACATTAGCAAAACATTGTAACAGTTGTTTTCTTCATATAAACATTATATACCGTTTTCTCAAATAACCGAACAAAAAAAAACTGTTAAAATGAGCTATTCATGTTCTTTTCACACAGTTACGTTGTTAGCAGTAAATCAACTACGATTTTAGATAAAAATTAACACTTGAATATTTGAAATTTTATAGGATTTTTTTTTGTCCTATTGACACCAAAATTCATGTTGATTTTTTCATGGCACTAGCTGTGCCCCGAAATTTTACCCGCCGTACTTTTTTACTCAACTCCTAAGGGAAGTAGCGTGATGATAAATAGCATAAGACCTTCAAGAATTGGGCTATCAAATTAAAATAATGTTTTAAATCCGACTGATGGTTCCAGAACTCTTCAGCTTTATTATTAGTATAGAATAGATAGATCATGATATGATAGTACAATTTAAAAAAAAAAAATACCAATAAAATAAGAACCGATTTCCATAAAAAAAAACACTTCAAAGTGATTGTTTTTTAGGGTTCCGTACCCAAAGGGTAAAACGGGACCCTAATCCTAAGACTCCGCTGTCCGTCCGTCTGTCTGTCTGTCCGTCTGTCAGCAGGCTGTATGTATCTCATGTACCGTGATAGTTAGACAGCTGAAATTTTCACAGATGATGTATTTCTGTTGCCGATACAAACAACAGAATAAAATAATTTTTTAAGGGGACAACTAACGTGATTTTTTGCTCGTTTTTACAGATAATGGTACGGAACCCTTCGTGCGCGAATCTGACTCGTACTTGGCCAGTTTTTTTGTTATAAGTCGATTTTTTTTTTTTGAAAAAGTTTTTATTTTCCACATTTTTGTTGTACCTAGGTATCCTACACAAACTCGAATACAGTTTACCTGCTATGTAAATAACAGTGACAGGAACTTATTATAACATCATCCACGTAGACTAAGTGGGAATAATACGTATTATTGAAGCTAACTCAAAAACTACCCAAGCAAAGTTAATAAAATTTATATGGGACCACCTCTGGAGTATGACCTACCGAACAAAAAAGAATCATCAAAATCAATTCATAATTGGCGGAGTAATTGCTCAACATACACAAAAAAAAAAACGTACAGTCGAATTGAGAACCTCCTCCTTTTAGGAGATTCTGTCATTTTAACATTTTTGTAATGTTTTTGCTCTATAAGCCAGGGATGCCCCTAATTTAAATACAGCTCGATATAAGTACCTGTCCGGACTGTGAAGGTCAACATCAATATCGATATGTGGCTAATAAACGTGAAAGTAGAACTCTGTTTTATAACCCAAACCGTTTAAAATTTAACTGTTTTAATACCATAGTTAATTAATAATGCCGCTTCGTATTTATAACTCATAGCAGTTAGAGGATTAGTTGGATTTACAGTTCATTTTTTAATCCGAAAAACGAAATTTAAGTTATTCTAGACCAAAAATTATTTAAACAGGGTCAAATTAAATTAGCTAGCAAAACTCCGGACAACGTGAGGGGTATAAATATGTAAACATAAACAAAAAAAAGATGAGTTTTTATGAGGTCATCTAATCCTAACGAATGTTATAAATGCGAGAGTGAGTTCGACTGTTTGTTACGCTTTCACGCTAAAACGGCTGAACGGATTTTGATGAAATTTGGCACATGAGTAGATCATGACCTGGACTGGGACATAGGACACTTTTATCCCGATATTCCCACGGGATGAAGAGACAATGCGGGTGAAACCGCGGGGCGCTGCTGGTTTAATATGTGTATAGTGACCGCTTAGATCTTCTAAATTACAAGAGTTTTGATGTGGTTTTCAACATAATATAGAACAATAATTCCAGCAGATTTATAATGTGTTTAATACATTCATACTTAACTTAGAAGTTGCACAGAACTGCCTATTTGACCTTCAAAACCCAGTTACTGAGTAACACGATGCCCCTTGGTAAGACGGCTTAACATGATTTCTGAGGCGCGGAGGAATTTCGATATGCATTTGTATACATACATTGATAAAGAATATAAAAACAGTCCGCATATACACAAGCCTCTGTTTGTTTATTTTTGGCATCCCAGCTGACCTTTAGGCCCGACCTAACCCAATATCGGATGCCGCGATGTTTACGCCCGTGAACTACTACCTTATTAGATAAGAACTGTCTTTTCCGGGATTTGTAAACTAACAAGCGTTCGATATTTCATTCTACGCGCATTGCGGGGACAAACCAAAGTTAAACCATATTTCAAGTTATTGGTGATTGGCGATACCAAAATTCTATAGATGGTGATGGCTGTTTTTTTATTCTCTTTTAGTTGTGTTTTTGCAGTCGGGTTTTTTTTTTTTTTTTTAGCTTTTCCGTTTTTTTTTATATTTCTCATTCGTAATTACGTTTAAACATATAATTTGTGTAATTTTTTTTAATCACCTTTCAAAACCCTTCATATTGACACTCCACTCGATAGGTAATTATTATTTTTTTTTTCATTTTTATTATTTTAAAATACTCAGTGACATTCGCGCAATAAAGACGAATCTGACGACATATCATTAATCAAAATCGGTTCAGCCGTTTAGTAGTTACGAGGGAACATAGAGACGGACACGCATACATACAGGTCAAACTTATAACCCTTCTTTTTTTGCTTCGCTGCAGTCGGGTAAAAAGGGTATAAGGTATGGTTTTGTATGTGTCACTTTCATCATAAAATGCACAGAAGTAGGTATAAAGTTTGTTTTTTAATCCCAAATAGTAATTTGACATTTCGATTCTTTATTGTTTGTTTTGCAATTTGTCAAATGATTGTCCAATGACTGTCCAATGACTGTCAAACGACTGCTAATGATTGTCCAATGACTGTCAAATGACTGTCAAATGACTGTCAAATAACTATATAGGATTAAAAATGAACTTTAGAATGTTCTAACAAGACTCAAACAAAGTAAATTTTGATGCAGAAAAATAATAATCTAACGCAAAATAATTCATGAAAAATACAATACGCGTACATATTATTACTAATAACAAACAAAAATCACTTTTATAGTCTTTATAGCAAAGTTTATAATCCTTTAATCGCTCGCTAGAACCCTTAGTACGGCCGTACTCAAGTACAAAGTTCACAAAAAACAAATAGCTACCTAACAAAACATGTTTGACCTTCACAGAGCGGATCGATATGACATAACTTCTTTAATATTCAAAGCTAAAAAGCCTATCGAATGAAATACTTACAACGATACAAGTTCACAAGGTTGAAATACACACATACATACATAAACACACGCCTTCTTCCTGTTGCGGTAGGCAGAAACTACAGAACAACGCACCTTGGGCTCCACTCCTCCACTCTCACTTACTCCTTTTGCTTCGTTAAGAGCGGTCATTCTAAAAGTTGGCAACGTCGCAAATAACTATCAAATATTTACCTGAATTTGGTTAATTTGGCAATATTACTGTATGGAAATATGAAATATCGCTAACTAGTGAACTAGATTATTAATAATGAATTATAACACTTAACTTGATGTTGTAACCGTTTTAGGTATAAAAAGGTCATTTGGAAAGTTACAAAAAACTTTTTTTCATCTAGAACTAAATATTCGGTGTTACGATATTAATTATTGCATTTCATAATTAATATTTTAGTCCATTAGTTATGCATATTTCCATACAGTAATATTGCCAAAATAATCAAAACAGCGAAATATTTGACATCTATTTGCGACGTTGCCCACTTTCAGAATGCACGTTGTTCTTAACGTTCTTACTTCTGAACCCTAATTGCGTAATACACGATCAATCACTGCTCCATAATTAAAAAAAAAAAAAAAAAAATCTGCTCAACAACGTACATAACGCAATGAATGTTGTTGAACTATCAAAATGAAACAAATTTGTCATAAACGTTTACGAAAATAAGTTACGCAATTAGGGTACTGGTCATACACGCACTCCGGTTGCGAGTACTTCACACCTGACCTTTCTGAAGAACATCACCGATAAGATCACTATTTATGTCCTAGGGCGTCCCCTCCCGGCGTGAGTTTATGTATGTGATCATGTGTATGTAATAAAGGGCCACCAACCACTGGGCCCATTGGTGGATTATGGCCGTCTCCCTCTCACAAAGAAGTGACCACAGTGGGAACATTACTAGAGTAACTTATGTTTTTTTTTTTGCTTTTTTATTAATGTTTTAATGAGTGTGTTTTAGTTTAATTTGTGATTTCCTGTACGAGTCTCAATAAATACTTTTTCTTTCTTTCTTTCTTAATGCTAAGTGACAGGTTTTTACCTTTTCAACCTATACATCAGGTAATTAGGTTGTTTTTATCGTAATGGGCATTTAAAACAAGGTTTAAAGGCAAAGGTGCACCTATAGTACACCTACATTTAGCCAGTTATGTTCCATAAATAATTAACATAATTATTAAGGACGACGATAGTTGATTTACTGCATAAACATTATGTACTGTGGTTACAAACGAATTTATTTAAATCTTTTTTTTTTGTACTTTATTTTGTTTTACCTATATTTAAATATCCTAAATCCTAACCCTTTTTCTACGAAAAAAATCACTGTAAAACTAAAAAAAAAATCACTAGACGAAAACGTCAGAACATCACTATAACACACGCACTTAATAATAGTCGTAATAATTATGAATAATTCCACTATGACACAAGCGCACTCCACGATATATTATTATCAACTAAATTATATAAAACAAACGCTGTTGGTATCAGTTGTAGAATTACAGATATAAAGGCGCGTACTGATTAGAAAATATTATTATTTATTATGATTATTATTTATTATGATTATTATTTTGTTCTTATTTATACTGACCGAAGAAATTGACTGTGTGAAAGATGATACGGCTAGAAATGGTTTCGTTCCGATCCGTTGCGATGCGAGCCATTTGGTGGAAATCATCCTTAAGTCGTCATCTCGGAACGGATTTTACAATCTTTAAACGATATTAAATCGTGTACACAGTATTTAAAGTCTATATTACCAAGTTGCGCACAGCAGTTTCGTTCGCCTGTCGTCGTATCCGATCGGATCCTTTTGGCTGTTTTATCCAACAATTACGTCTACTTCAACCATTTTCAAAAATTAGAACACGTCAACACGGTAGGAATGAAACTATTTGATTAGGCCCAGAATCGGATACGTTCGCAAGCGACGGCGCGGGGCCGATCGTACGCGTCGACATCCTGCCGGACGCGATCGGCTGTCGCCGCATCCGTTCGTATCCTTTCCGATCCGATGCGAGGAGAGGCGTTTGGAGGAAATTATCCTTTATAGAAAAGTATAGAAGAAAAAGACATGCTGCGCCAACCAGAAATAAATTGGAATAAGGACAAGAAAATGAAGATGATGATTATTGTTTTATTTACTGTCTTGGTCTAGTGGTCGCGTGAGTGATAACTGCAGAGCATGAGGTCCTGGTTTCGATTCCCTTGATGGGGTTCACTAGGGCCGATGCTTGCTGGGGTCGCGAAAAAAACCGAAAGGGAGATCGCGGCCCCCGGCATCAGGACAACCGAAGGAACACGGGTGGGTTTTAGTCAGTAAGAGTCTGACACGCTCTCCCGCTCCGCCCAGATCGGGAGAAGTTATTTGATAATTTCCCATCCAAAAAAAAAAGGTCGAGCAAAGTGTTATTCGATTTTTCCATCGGGAATTTGTCAGTAGCAGCCCGGAGTCTGGATTCGTGGTCGGGTGATGGCAATAGGCTCGCCCCCAATTACATGGGACTTAAACATAACTGGCGAAATGAGGGTGTACCAGATGTCTGTACACTGTAAGGACTATTCTTGCTTGCAGCGCTCGGCCGCTATAGTATCGCTTACCTACGAAAATAAAGGGTCGTGTGCACGGGATTTTGTTTCCAATATTTTTAGCTAAGCGTTACCCCGATGGTACACCTCTGCCTAACCCTTTAGGCATTACAGGCGTGGTGCTATGATATGATTATTATTTTTACACCGATTTTTAATAAGTGGGTCAAGCTGATAGTGTTTTAATTTTAGTTTTTTTTTATTATACATCTTATTACTATTAGTTTTAAGTTTGTTATCAGTTGTTAGGCATTTTACATGATTATGAAGTAAAGTTTATTGCTCTGAATGAGCGTCAGTTATAATTTTTATTATTATTTTGTATACGAAATAAGTGACGTCATTTTTGAAAATAAAAAAAGAAGTTTAAAAAAACACACACAAAAAATTATAAAATAAAAAAACAGTGGCACTCCGGGAGTGCCGACAGAAGTGAAAACTTGAACAATTTTATTGTTCAAGATATAATGTATCGCGCGTTGATGTCTTTTTAATGGTCAAAAGCTGGTGTCGTCACAGTGTCGCGAAATCAGTGGTTTAGTCCCGTCTCAAAAATGCCCAAAGTGCCAAAAGAAGTTTTCACTTCAATTAAATTGACTTGTATTACAATAGTTACCACATAAGTAAATTATTCAGCTAGTCACTTCTTTTATTAATATCCACTCGGGAGTTTGTTGCGCCATTTCTTCTTCCCAGCTAAAGGCACTAGGAAGTGGTGAAGGGTGGGCGCTTTGGAGGAACATCTGTCATGTCGTGCAGCTGCCGACTAATTTCTGTTTTATGCTCGTGATTTATTATGTACTTTTTGTTGTTTTCATTTACTCTTGTCTTTGATGTATGCACGTGTCTCTGTGACAAATAAACCTATTTTTCTTTCTTTCTTTCTTTCTTTCTAATTTTGACGTTCGAAAAGTGCTGATACTCAGCCCAGTTTGAATAAATTACTTGAATTTTTAACCGACTTCCAAAAAGGAGGACGTTATAATTATGTTGTATGTTTTTTTATGTATTTTCACCGATTTCTACGTCAATTATGGACCGAATTTGATTTTTTTTTTTTTTAAAGGGTATGCTCCCAAGTTGGTCCCATATAAATTTTATTAACTTGGATAGTTTTTGAGTTGGCTTCAATAATACGTATTTTTCCCACTTAATATGTGGATGATACGATAAGTTCATGTCACTGTTTTTTACATAGCATGTAGTGGTATTCGAATTTGTGTGGGGTTCGTACCACAACCAAAATGTGAAAAATAAAAACTTTTTAGTCAGTTGGTTTTTTTTAAAATTTTGAATGATTAAATCAAAAAGCGTCGAACGCGTCGACAATAAACAACGCGCAGCGCGCTAATTAATAAACAGTTAATGTTTTTTTTTTTTTAGTCCGATTAGATAAGCGTACCTATCTGTATTATTATTCCCTTTATTTTGTTTACATACATATTAATTTTATAACATTATTTCATGTTTTAATTTTGTTATTAGTATTTTGTGTTTCACGAACTTTGTCCAAGTAAATGTTTTTCTTTCTTTCTTTCTTTTCTTTTTCTATATTTTTATAAAAAGCTCAAAAAAACATTTAAAAATATAAATAGTAGTGGCTGATCGGCATTACGAATAAGGTCCAAGCTGCCGGTGGTCAGGGCTCTAGAGAGAGGAACCTCCCCACTATGCGTGCCGTGTCCAGGAGTACTGCTTTTTTATCAAGCCCAGCCACGCAATGAGACCCTCCTCAGGTGTTGGTCGAGGCTCTCCGCTATTAAACCACTAACCGTAACGATTATCGGTACAATACTTCTATTTTCTTAATGTTTGTCGGCTAACTTCGTGTTTCGTCAGTCGTCGGATTTCTATCAGTTGCCCTTTTCACTTGGTGAAGACCAGACGCTCTCAATCGACTTGGAAGTTTAAAGAGTTGTTAATACTCTTTAACATAAAGTAATTTATTAAAAAATGGGAAGAAAAGTCGCAGGCACGACGGTTAGGAAAATAGTTTTACAGCTCTATATAGTTCACACGGATATCAAAACAAAACAGCAATAAAGTATTTAGTTCTGAATTCAAATTATTATACAATAACAGATGGACATGGAAATCAGCATTCGTTTGTAATCGGAAACGCGATGATTCCCGAGGGACAAATACCAAAGATTGCAGAGTCCACGTTCCACATGTCGACAACCTCGAGTGCTAAATCAAGATACTTCATTTTTTATCTTTCTCAGTTTTCACGATAATCTAATATATTATTATTATGTACATTGTCATGTTTTGAGTGGAGTGACTAAGAGGTGAATGAACGGATTGAACAAATGAGTATGGAGGGGTCATGCAGTACATTTAGTTTATTTAAATCTGAAAAGGAAATAGGGACCATCAATATACAATGTGTCCCAGGGATAAGTGACCGCCCGGCGTTTTTTTAATATTTGTACAAATTTATTAATAATTACATTTATATTTGTGACTTAGCGGCTTTTTGCTTTTTGCTCCGTTTACGTTTATATATCTGGACCATCTGATGTGTAAATACAGAAACCATCACAGTTCTTGTCCCTATAATCTATGAAAACTTCACAGAATTTTTTCTACCGGAGTCGCGCTTTATAGAATTAAATTACGACTGGTTAGTCACTTGTAACATAATCATTCATCCATCGACCTTTCAGTCACAAACATCCATTTATACCCGCTCCTTCTTCGCATGCTTTTTACGTCTTGACGAAACATCGAGATTTCTTTATTATATGTAAGTTTAATATTAATGTGTTGTATGCATAAACCTTCCGGAATACATTTTCTAAATGATGGTGGAAACCAAATCAAAATCGGTTGCTATTTTTTGAAGAACAACGCGGTCACAAATACTTAATGTATAGAATATAGAAGAAAGTAAAACTAATTAATTCACCTACGAATGTATCAGTCACTAACATCTAAACATCCATATCATTGCCTACATGAGTACTATCCCATTCATCCACAACTATCTTTCAATCACATCCAAAAAAGTAAACTAGGCATTTTTGTTTCATAGATGCTTGGATGTTTGTCACATCGAAACATTTATCCATATAAGCACAAACCCTAATCTAACACATGCCACCGACTCGTCACTTATGTTCAAAACAACAGATCTTTCAGTCACAAACATCCATAGCACAAAATATTCATCCGCATCTACTTTTAATAAATATCCAACACACAGAACATTCATCCACCCCGATTGTTTAATAACAAACATTCATTTACTTTATTTTTTATTATTTATGTAGACACAGTAAAATACATACAGATAAGACATAATGATAATTTTGAGTACAAAGGTACTATGTAATGTGTTTCATCCACAAACATTCAAATCCAAACATCCATAACATCCACAACATTAGCACAAACCCTAATCTAACGCATGCCACCGGCTCGTCACTTATTAAATAGGACGTGTGACGTCAGTAAAGTTAATAGGTTATCACAAGTCTAGCTGTCAATGGATATCTAGAGGGATATCATTAGAGATTTGCAAGGGTATTTAAATTACGCGTTTCTATAACTTACCGATGGTTAGTAGTTCAAGACTCTAGAATAGGCAATTTTAGAGGCAAAGATTAAATAAAATCGATGATGGGATTTTACCGGTTCTTTTCAAACCGGTTTACTTGGTAGCTAAGGTAATCGGTAATAAAATTCAAATCACCCACTACGAGATACTATCAGTAGGTACATAAAACGAATCGTTTCCTAATACAGGAACACGACAACAATAATAAATAATTGTAAAAACTCATCATCATCTGCCTAGCCTTTTCCCAACTATGTTGGGGTCGGCTTCCAGTCTACCCCGATGAAGCTGAATACCAGTATTTTACATGGAGCGACTGCCTATCTGACCTCCACAATCTAGTTACTAGGTAACACGATACCCCTTGGTAAGACTGGTTGTCAGACTTTTGGGCTTCTAACTACCCGTAACGACTGTCAAAGATCTACAAATGAGAGCCGGGACCAACGGCTTAACGTGCTTTCCAAGGCACGGAGGGGTCTTGGTATGTAAAGATGGTCGCCCATCCACAGACCAACAGCGGCAAGCGTAGCTTAACCTGACTTAACCACAAGCCCCTAATTGTAAATCGATGTTTAAGTTAATTAGGATGAAACCGAATACCTACTGAAGTTTGGACCTATCACTAACGTCGTGGAAATTGACGTATTTACCTACAAAAGATGATAATTATCAATGTACGAGAACAATAAATAGGTATAGTAAATAGTGTACATGCAGGCATAACATGATGTGTGTGTGAATGTAATCTATAAAGGGTTAATTGCAAAGATTTACTTAGCCTCAATAAATAAGATAATAAGGGTTTTAACGACCGATGCATCGTCGCTTAGATTAAAAAAATCGGCACCGCGGTAATCAACGCGTTGATTTCTTTTTAATGGTTAAATGCTGGTGTCATCACGGTGTCGCGAAATCAATGGTTTAGTCCTATCTCAAAAATGCCCAATGAAGTTTTCACGTAAAAATATCTGCTCTTTCATAGAAAAGTCGCGGTCAAAATGTATAAAGCAGCTGTTTCATTTTTAAATAACCGACGAAAAATTTCAACGTAGGGGGTTTAGAATTGGGAGGCCGTCACCTCCTTCTGCGAAGCTGTAATGCTCACGAAGGAGGAGGCGGAACGCGTGAGGGAGAGGCAAATTTCGCGCCCTCACGCCCCTAACCGCCGCAGGAGGAGACGCCCAGGGCGTCGTTAATCCCGAGGCGATTTCCGGCCACCGTAGGCGCGGGCTTGCGGGCGGTGAGCAATGGGTGGCTCACCGTCCGATAAGGACCAGGCCCGGGTCGACGGCGCGTTGTGTTCCACGCGCGCCTCGAAGAGATGTCAGCAGATTTGAAGGGGTCCACTAGGGCCGATGCCTGCCGGGGTTGCGAAGAAAACCGAAAGGGAAATCGTGGCCCCCGGCAACAGGGCAACCGAAGGAACACTGGTGGGTTTTAGTCAGTAAGAGTCTGACACGCCCTCCCGCTCCGCCCAGAGCGGGAAAAGTTATTTGAGGATTTCCCACCCACAAAAAAAAAGGGGTGGTTTAGAATCATGCACTGAATCCATGGTAAAAGTTTTCGCGTCGATGTCCCTGCCACCCTGTAATCTTTTACAAGCAAATTTTTCTCTTGTTACAACCATTGTTTTTTTTTTTACAGATACCCTTAAATTCCGAGTGACTGGTCCAGTAGCGAGCGTTCGAGAGTCACAACTTGCTGATGAGTACGGCGATGAATTAGCCAAGCTACCTTTCAGGTGTGTATGCTATTTAATGAAACAATTGACATGAAACTTATCATGTAATATTTACAATCCTTAAATATTACGGAACGATACGAAATTAATTTCGTTTTCTGGTTATAAACCATCTATCATATCAATTCCTTTACAGCTACCAACCAATGACAGGAGATGGGCAGAATGAAGAAATAGACCCCATAGTGGAGCTGGTCGCTGATGTCACGCTACCACCAGTCAAGAGCTCCAAGGTCTACGCAAAGATTGTTGGAAGAGATTTAAAAGGTAAATAATTAAGAATAGATAGTTGCATTCACGAAGACGTGCCCCACTCTGCTCCGTAGGTACACCACCACTTCAACAGGACGTCAACAAAAACGAGATTATTCGAACCGAACATGGCGTCCGGTGGTGGTGTGGGTGAACACACAGCTATAGTAAATGTATGTATCGCTACTTCAGCGCCTTCGTCTCGTTCTCGTTGACGTCCCATTGACGTGGCAGTGGACAAAGGGGCATACAAGATGCTTTTCGGTATGACTGACTGTCAGACTTTCGGGCTTTTGTAAAAATCTAAACTTTAATATCATGTTCAAAAGATTTTTGCACACCGTAGCGTCAAAAAAAAACAGTGGCACTCCGGGAGTGCCGACAGAAGGAGAAAACTTAAAAAAAAATCGGCACCGCGATAATCAACGCGTTGAAGTCTTTTACTCCACGCACCGCGGTAATTAACGCGTTGATGTCTTTTTACTGGTCGAACGCTGGTGTCATCACGGTGTCGCGAAATCAATGGTTTAGTCCCATCTCAAAAATGCCCAACGCGCCTAAAGAAGTTTTCACTTAAAAAAAACAATTTCTAAGTTCCACATCCATGTTTTTGCAAACATAAGATAAGCAGTATTGAAGACTCAAAAATAATGTCGTCTTTATTTCCAGGGGAACCCTTCATTCGACTTTCCGGACCTCTAAACCAGCCCGAGATACGCATGGGCAGATCTGCAAACATACTCTTTTCCGACTCCTCAAATGATTTGGAAAGGACTGAGGATATGGATTCCAAGGTTTATAACGCACAGCTCCAGTATAACGACAGTGCTCAGCCTTATAGCAGCAGAGCCGTTTCACAGGTATGTCAAGTCTTGTATTAAGACGCAGATATATGCCAGTGACCTTGAGTGGTTAGCTTGCGTGTTCTGTACTGAGCTCACGCAACGCGTCGTACGTCCAGCCAGTATTAGGACTCGCCCATCAAGGAGCGCTGTCCCAAATTAGACGCATTATTAATTTATTATACATAAAAAAAGGTATTTTAATAAAACACGTTTACTAAAAGATCTGTAATTGAATTATCTTCAAACTGGTGAAGGTTTCAGAAAAATACGCTTGATAGATTTTGCGTGATTCTCAGTTTTTTATCCGCGTTAGACATAAGTTTACAAATTAATTTCACTATATAATATAAACATAATCTAAAATATTTCTATATTAAGTTATTAGAAAAATGCTCTAATTTAACATATATGTTTTCTAAATCATTAACACTACTCGTTTAGACGTCATCTTCAGTATAAAATCATTAAAAGTCGGTTATCGTCGCCTTAAGGTGAAAGCGCCGACCCTGCCCGCGAAATTCAAATTTTCTTACGTTTTTTGTATTTTTTAGGTCAGTCTCAGATCTCATGTTAATGATTGATTGATTTGCGGTCGTAAAAATAATAAATATATATTTACAGAATGTTAATAATTAAAATCGTAAATACAATTCTCAGTGATGGTGTATGATGTCATAAATTCACGAAATTGACATTCTTAGCAGCAAATAATTTGATATGTTATTTAGGTAACCGTGAGATGTGGAAGAAATGGAGGGAGGCCATCTTTTATGACCGCCAATCAATCAATCATTAACATGAGATCTGAGACTGACCTACAAAGTGAAAAAAACATAAGAACATTTGAATTTCGCGGGCATGGTCGAAGGTTCCACCTTAATAGTTTTGTTCGACGGCCTCGATGGTCTAGCGATAACAAGCGCTAATGCTGAGGATAGTTACTTGCTCGATTCCTTTTTTTTTACTATCGTTCATAAAAATCCGACTACGACGAAGCAAAGGAGGGTTATGATTTTGACCAGTATGTATGTATGTTCCTCATAACTTCTAAACTGCTCATTACAATTTGACAAATGAGGTACTGTTGGAAGCGTCTTGATCGTCCGTTGGTCATATAGGCTATGTGACGTCACATTTAATTTGATATGGCGTCCCCTAAACGACATAAAGACAAAAACGAAAAAAAATACTGTAATGCCGTGCTTAAAATCCGGAATCACACATTATCTGTTCGATCTAAGCCCTAACACGTGAGACTTCGGATTATTAATTTGTCTATACCTTTTTAGATGACTTTTTGTCATAGTTGGGCTTTAACTTTTTTTTTTTGCCTACAATTTTACAGGTCGTGAACCAACAAGGAACATTGCTGACAGCAGTACAAATTGGTCTTGCCAGCAGGTTATATGGAGCTCCAGGCGAAAATTTACAGGTAAATATTAATTAACAAGAACGGATTAGTTGGAAGGTACCTTTTATAAAAACCAAGAGACCCGGCCCTATATCGCATGGTTTTTACAATTTACAAAATATCGAGATTTTTTTAAATATGTTAATTTAATATTTAAGCGTTTATCCTTAAAGTTGGCTACGTCACAAATAGCTGTCAAATATTTACCTGTTTTAATTAATTTGGCAATATTACTGTATGGAAATATCAAATGCGGCTAACTAGCGAACCAAAATATGAATATAAATTTTATTGTATTTGAAAACTTTCCAAATGCCTTTTTTACTCCTAGAACGGTTACAACATCAAATTCAGTGTTTTAATTGCAATTCATTATTAATATTCTAGTTCGCTAGTTAGCCACATTTCATATTTCCATACAGTAATATTGCCAAATTAATAAAAACAGCGAAATGTTTGGCGGCGTTGCCAACTTTCAGAATAAACGCTTTTAAATGTACTATCCATAATAAACCTTCCGGAATATATTATAGGGATGTTGACAATTTTTTTTTTATCTTTCAGGTTTATATTAAAAAATATTGGACACGTATTTTTTCTTTTTTTACGTAATGAAAAGATTACGGCAACACACTGAGTTAAAATATGCTATGACGTCACGAGTATGTAGATTTTATAGTTACTTGTGACGTAGCGACTCCCGCTTCCCAACTTTAATGCGTTTTATCTAAGTATTTTTTTATTAATATGATAAATTAAAAAATACGTGTCTAATATTTTTTTATTATTTGATTGACGGAGTAAATAGTTTCTGTTTTTACTTCTTTCCATTCTCTAAATGATACTGAAAACCGCATCAAAATCCATCGCGAAGTTTAGTAGAACAACGCGGTGACACAGACAAACACGAAAAGGGGCTTCATTTTATAATATGTACAGATCAAATACAATAGACGTAGATATATTTAGTAACCTGTTTCGCTTAGCTATTTCTTTATACGCAGAGTGAATAAGCTAATATACTCTGCGTTCAGCGCTCGGTGTGACAACACGCCGTGTTCGGGTTCGCGACAAGTCAATCGTCATCCTGAGGATGCCTCGTTAAGAGGTGAAACACGTGTCGATTTCTTTCATTAGTTTTTTATGGCTCTTTAGAAATAGCTAAACGGAACATGTTACTAAATATATCCACGTCTATTGTATTTTTATAATGAATTTCCGCAAGGTCACGCCTGAATCAATAAACTATGTATAGATAATCATGTTTTTATGTTTATTTACTTTGCAGTTACACTTCGAAGTCACAAACTACAGGGAACAGTCAGTGAGGTTCAATTTCGGAGCATCAGGAGAGCTAAGGTTCTTGACGGGCATCAATCCTACAGCGTAAGTTTATCGCTATATTGTGAAATCTAGTATTTTAAACAAGCAGTTGATCCGATCGGGGGAAGGTAATCGGGCAGAGAACTAAAGTTGTCCACATAGCTCATAGAATAAGCAGGCTGAAGTGGCTGGGATGGCCATATCAGCCGTAGAACTGATGATCGTTGAGGTAGACGTGTTCTTTAGTGGAGACCGCGAATCGGCAAACGTAAGATAGGACGCCCTCAGGCTAGGTGAAGTGACAATCTTCGCAGTGGCTGGTAGCAGTTAGATAAGAGTTGCCGAGAATCGAGCTGAATGGCGTGCAATTGGAGAGGCCTATGTCCAGCAGTGGACTGCTGTAGCCTGATGATGATGATGAGTCGCTCCATGTTAAATACTGTCGTTCAGCTGCCAGTTAGACTGGAAGCGGACCTCAATACAATGTGTCCCAGGGATAAGTGACCGCCCGGCGTTTTTTGAATATTTGTACAAAATTATTAATAATTACATTTATATTTGTGACTTAGCGGTTACATTGTATATTTGGAAAAGGCTATGCAGATAATGATAAGAGACGATTGAGTGAGACAATTTTTTTCCATGTCTTTCTTTCTGTTTCAGACTTAACGTGGGTTCAGGGCAGACGGTCAATGTGATAGTCAGCTTGTTGGTACCAGCTAATGCGCAGCCAGGGTTGAGAGACACCATAACTTTCACTGCATATGGTAAGCTTTATCTTAGCTCTATCTAGAGGAGATTGCAGCTAATTGTAAGTAATAACAGCCGCACGGATCAATCCATCTAGTTAAGCTACGCTTGCCAGGGTTGGTCCGTGGATGGGTGACCATCTTTACATACCACGACTCCTCCGTGCCTCGGAAAGCACGTTAAGCCGTTGGTCCCGGCTGTCATTCGTAAATCTTTGAGTCGTTACGGGTTGTCAGAAACCCGAAAGTCTGACAACCATTCTTACCAAGGGGTATTGTGTTACCCAGTAAATGGGTTGTGGAGGTCAGATAGGCAGTTGCTTCATGTAAAATACTGGTATTCAGCTGCATCCGGTTAGACTGGAAGCCAACCCCAACATAGTTGGCAAAAGGCTAGGCAGATTGATTTTTGATTGGGAAGCTTTATCTTCCACTAAGACTAGATAGGTCTTTGCAAAAAAATACTGGAAAGCGACAGCTGGTGACAACCGACTGGAAAGCGACTTACGACCGTTCTTCTGGAGAGCCGAGAATCTGACTGCCGACAATCATATTTTTGAGTAGTGATGATATTGATGGATGGTTTATGTAAACAGCACACCTAACTCTAACCACCTCTGTGATCTTGTTGTTTGACCACCTGTCTTAGACTCTGCTCGGTATGGTTGCTGGTAGGGCTTGGTCTAAGTCCACCAGGTTAGCTACCACCATCTTATCTAAGTCTCTGTCGCCATAACAACAATGTTAACAGCATTGTTGTGTTTCGGCAGTTAGAGCGTTAGAGGTAAGATAGCTATTCCTCTGTGGTTGAGGATTCCGGGTGCAGCTCGCATCCACCTTCGGTCTGATCATCATTTACCATCAGGTGAGTTGCAGGCCAAAAGTTTCCCCGTAGTGGATAAAAAGAATAAGAAAGGTTTGATATTATTATGCCATTAAATTACAGGAAGCAATACCAAAACCAATTCGTATGATGTACGTAATAAAGAGTATTCTACTCTACTCTAAAATATAAACTATTTGTTAAAGAAGGACAGCAGAATGCGATGATATTTTTGATTCGATGACGACATAACTTGAATAAATCCAAAATATTATTAATTTTTTTATCCGTCAGGTAAATTATTAAAAAATATTGCACACGTATATTTTTTTTATTTTTTTACTTTATCAAGAGATTCCGGCAATACATTGAGTTAAAATGTGCCATGACGTCACGAGTATGTAGATTTTATACTTACTAGTGACGTAGCGACCCCCACTCCCCAACTTTAATGCGTTTTATCTAAGTATTTTTTTATAAATATGATAAAGCAAAAAATACGTGTCTAATATTTTTTTATTATCTAACTGACTAAATATAATTTTCTTTTGTGACGAGTAGTGTTAATGATTTGGAAAAAATATATGTTAGAGCATTTAATTAATATTTTAATACAGGAATATTTTGGATTATGTTTATATTACATACTTAAATTTATTTGTAAAGTTAGGTCTAGCGCGGATAAAAAACTGAGAAACGCGCAAAATCTATCAAGCTTATTTTTCTGAAACCTTGACATTTTAAAGATAATCTAATTATTGATCTTTTAGTATACGAGTTTTATTAAAATACCTTTTGTTTTATTGATAATAAAACAAAAGGTATTTTATTAATATTTAAGCCCAAGTATCATCATTATTATAGACCAATTTCCTTCCGCCAGGTAACGAGCAAGTCTCCCTATCGGCGTTTGTCTACGTTGCGAACTCAGCTGATCCGACAGACACGTGGGCTCCGGAAATCCGTCACACCTTCCAAGGAACCTGTCTCGGTAAGACTGGAGATGACTGTTCGCAGCATTCCTGGTCTACCACTATTGTAGCGAGGGACGCGTTGTCAGGTAATTAGCCTATACTATTAAACGAGCAATATTTATATATACATATTTGTTATCACATTCTCGAAAACGGATGTAACAATTTCGATTAAAGTAGCAATAATAATACGGGTTTACGGGGGCGAAAAATCGATCTAGCTAGGTCTCATATCTGGGAAAATTCGATTTCTCCGTATTTTCACCCGAGCAGAGCTCGGTCGCCCAAAGTATAGAACAAGATGGCTACCTTAGAATAATGACATGGCAGCATGGAATTAGTATGAACTATCCATTATTAAATAAGCATTCTCCGTATTTTCACCCGAGCAGAGCTCGGTCGCCCAAAGTATAGAACAAGATGGCTACCTTAGAATAATGACATGGCAGCATGGAATTAGTATGAACTATCCATTATTAAATAAGCATTCTCCGTATTTTCACCCGAGCAGAGCTCGGTCGCCCAAAGTTTAGAACAAGATGGCTACCTTAAAATAATGACATGGCAGCATGGAATTAGTATGAACTATCCATTATTAAATGAGCATTCTCTATTTTCACCCGAGCAGAGCTCGGTCGACCAGGTAATTAATTGTAATCTATGAACAGTGCTGTGGGCTACATTATTACTTAAGGTTTTTTTTATGTTTTTCTGTCTATTCAATAAAATAGAATTTGGAATCATACTGGATGCTATGAAATGATAGCGTTTCTGGCTTATACGATTCTGGGCTCATGATTTTTAAGTGTAAACAGATCACTAGCAGGACAAAAAAACACGAGCCATGCTCGCATTCAAATCGGTTCACCCGTTTAAGAGCTACGGTGCCACAAACACACATAGCGGTCAAACTTATAACCCTCTTTTTGTGTCAAGGGTTAAAAAATTATCCATCACTTGCTAACAAAAATCTCTTTCTCTCCACCAGGTCTTCTCCGCCTAACTTCCTCACCAATCGGAGTCATGTACAGCGGAGACTTCACGTCAGGCACTCGACAGGACGTGGTCGCCACGTACAGGGCCACTTGTTGCGCACCCAGGGTGCTGCTTAATGCGGTGGACGCTTATGGAAATACAAACAGCTACACTATTGATATATCTAGTGAGTATGCTTGTCCTCTTCATCATAATTTACTGCTGAGGAGCGAATTTAGACTACCTTGATCTGGGGGCCTTTTAAGGTGAAAGTCCGCGGATTTTTTTTTTTTTGTGGCTTTGCAAACAATCGTAAGGAATTGTAATATTGAGCGGAGGCGGAACGGGAGGGCGTGTCAGACTCTTACTGAGTAAAACCCACCCGTGTTCCTTCGGTTGCCCTGTTGCCGGGGGCCACGATCTCCCTTTCGGTTTTCTTCGCACCCTCGGCAATTTTCGCGGTAATTTTCGCGAGCTACATTAAAAGTTTTTAAGAGTCTATAATACCTCAGCTCAAATTCACTTCTTATCTCGCTCGCACGATACTGATCGCGAACCGAGTGACAGCGAGACTGAGTGGAGGCTCCAAGGCGCCAATAGTTTAGGTAATTTATTATTACGGTGAATATAATGGTGATAAAAAAAAAAACGTAGTATCTGCTTTATATTTAGTTCAGTTATTATGCAAAGTTTCATGATCGAATTTATTGAAAATATTTGAATTTTTTTTTTAAGACCAGCGGTTTAGTTTTCGCTCTGAAGAGGTAAGTCTAGTAGCGAAATATTTGACAGCTATTTGTGACGTTGCCGACTTCAGTCTCCTCTTCTCGCTCGTAACTTATTACCAGTGATCGGAGTAGGTAGATTGGTTTGGGGTCAATGAACTGGCACGTATATATAGTATGGATATGCCTCCGGGATTCCGGAATTTTAAAATTATTAAGATTTTTTTAAAGGAATTTCAATGTTGTAATGTGCAGAATAAAGAACACGTCAATATGAATAAGAAATGTTTAACCCTTTTGCTGTTATTGCATTGAATGCGAAAAATATTAAGAAGTATAAAAATATATTTTTATTTATTTATTCAAGAAAAGTAACAATTACAAGCAGCAGATAATATACTTACAAGAAATAACTATTGAATTAGTCATATAAGTTTCGAATAGACGCACAACAGTAAGATTCACTATACAGGGTGTAAGGGACAGCCCTCCGCAAACTAACAGGGTACATTCAGCTCCTTATTCTGAATCATATTCCACCGAAAATTTTCCCAGGAAAATGAAAAATATCCCAGGATTTTTTTTTTTTGCGTTTTTTCATTTACTATTTCTTTCTTTCAATGTAAAATTACATTCTCTGTACGCAGTACTCCATTAATGTAAATAGAACAGGTAAAACAGAAAAAGCAGCAATGGATGTTGAACAAACGACGCGTGAAATCAGCTGTTCAATTTCTCGCTGCGCTGCCGTTCGCTACCTACCTACGTGCGTTTTGCCACGGTAGCGATACATTGCGTGTAAGGTAATAAAACATATCAGGTTAATTGGATTCCCATAACATTCCTGAAATAATTTCATGTACCGGTCATCTTAGTATGATATACTGACTTCACCCTATCAGTCTGCGGAGGGCTGTCCCTTACACCCTGTATTACTTGATAATTAATAAAAAAAAAAACAATATTAAATGTTTATTTATCGCATTCTATAAATTTATAATGTAGTAGTTTAAAAATCCTTACTTTTTCAATATTTGATTCAATCCCGTAAGTACCGAAAATGAAATCCCGGAAAAAATGGCTAATGCATGTTATTATTTCTATGACTATTCATGATGCGAGTACGTAAAATCAATCTACCTACTCGGATCACTGCTACAAACAAAACTATTAATGCATGAAAACCTTGAACCAGCTCACCTGTTCTAAAGTATAAACTTTCGATCTGTTATGAAATGTCAAGCCGCATGCGTTTTGGTGTGCACTAGTATTGATTGATACCGGCAGACTCAATCGGATTGCCACGGAACAGATCGGAAGCGAATTTTTTCCAACGAAATATACATATAATGTAATGAGTATCATCGCCGTTCTTTGAAAACCTCGTGATTGCAATAAATGTTATTTTACAAAGGAAGATAAAAAAAAAACTGTAATTATATTTAAAAAAATTAAACGATTTCCAAAGGCGAGTGATTTCCGAGGCCTCTCTGTGAGAGTGAGCAGGTCGTAATTCACCACGCGGGCCCTGTGCGGGTTAGTAGATGTCAGATGACTTCGAATTTTTCGTTCTAGGACATGCTCGATGTTTTCCTTCATGGGCGTGCTTAAAACGTATAACTCGTGAGCCAGTTATTCTAATTATGAGTTTATCTTTTATAAATAATAGATAACGTTCTCTAGGTTTTTTAATTTTAGATACTTTCATATTTTTGGTGACAAGACGAAAGACAATGATAGTTAATCAATGAAGATTTTTTTTCGCGAATACAGCTATTAATGTTACTGAAAACTTCTATGAACCTTTTAGCAAAAAAAGACTTTTTTACAAAAAATACAACCGACTTTCAAACTACAAAGTGAAAATAACTTTAATTTACAAATCGGTGTCAAGAAATTTTTACAAAAAATACAACCGACTTCCAAACTACAAAGTGAAAAATAATTTTAATTTCGAAATTGGTGTCAAAAAAAATTTTACATAAAATACAACCGTCTTCCAAACTACAAAGTGAAAAATAATCGGTGTCAAGAAACTAAAATACCTACTGATCCAAAGACACCGACTTCCGAAATTAAAGTTATTTTTTACTTTGTAGTTTGGAAGTCGGTTTTTTTTTTCACTTTTTAGTGGGTTGCTTTATAATAAGTTACAATAGCCTAATGTCAACTGCTCATCAAAAATACCCAAATCGCTATAGATGTGCCTATAATATTTGAAGAGTTTCCTCAATTTCTCCAAGATCCCATCATCAGATCGTGACCAAATCGGGACCAACTTGAAAGTAGTAGATACCCTTTCAAGAATTTTACAAATCGTTTCAGCCGTCTTCGAGTAATCGGGGTCATCGGGGAACAAACATCAAAAAAAAAAAACCGACGAACTGAGAACCTGGTCCTTTTTTCAAAGTCGCTTAAAAAGGCTACTTGATAAAAACTGCAAATTATTGTCACCTACTAAAACATCTTCTCTCTCTTTCAGATTATTTGACAGAGGCAGCAATAGCAGCGATCGTCCTTGGAGTATTCTTAGCCATAGCCCTGATCATCCTGATCATATTCCTCATAGTGTGGTGCGTAAGAAAACGAAGAGAATCCAGGGAACTACCCTCTTATAATACATCAAGAACTAACTAAGGCGTGGGTGCAAATATTATAAGGTTTTTCTGAAGGTGCTACAGTAGTTTAAGTTTATAAGGAAGAAGGTTACAATTGGAAGGAGTTTTGGCCCAATAATTTTGAGAACGTACAATCCAGTGATGACTGGGCCTTGCTTAAGAGACATTGGTAGTTACAAATCTCATAATTAGATGGGTGTAATTAGCAGGAAAATAAGTATTTTTCAAAATTTGTATAAGAAGTTGAAATTGCCTTTTTGTTTGCGTCCTGCAGTCATTAGACAAACAATATTAGTTCCATACCATATTAAAGACACAAGAGATTCTACTTTGCCTCTAAAGTTCAGTTGTGATAGGCAGATGTTACCCGTTGACATCAGGTTGGCTATCTATCAGTATCATGTTACAAAAAATGGTGTTATTAAACTTAAAATAAGTTGGTTCTAAGCTAAACTTAAGCTACTGTACACCTTAACATGAAAGTCAAATCGATCGTATTATTAAAACAAGTGAAAAGAGTAACTGTATGTGATTGTAAGTTGAAGTGATTAAGTTAAAATTAAGTTACCTTTAGACTAAGTTAAGTTATACCTTATGTAGGTGATAGATATCGAGATGGGCATCTATAGATGCGAAGGTGACAATGAGAAGACATAATGCTTGCTTGAAGGTATGATTCTGAACCCTGCTGCACGCGGCAGTGCTGGCGCAGCAGTTCTGCCGCGTCAGTACTGGCCCCCATACATTTTCTCTAGCTTTATATGACGCTAAATTCAGAGCACGGCAGCACTACTGCGCGGCAGTATCGCTCTGCCGCCATGTCAGACCAGTAGTGCGGCGTTCATCACAGCGATAACACGTGAACGTTGACATGTAAATTGGCAACAAAACAGCGAGACACCACGAACAGCTGGTGTTCGGAATCAGCGGCCGGCAGCACTGCTGCCTGCAGCGAGGTTCGGAATTATACCTTAAGGTGGCACTAGTTGATATTTTTTCCATACAAATTTCAGGGGGGTTTTACTCCACTGTTTGACATGGTACATCCAAAGTTAAACATGATATCGTTTTGTTTCATTATTAATTTTGTCTGTGCGGAAACAGAATAGTAAAATAATGAGCCATTAAAAAGTTAGGAGCCCACAAAGATTCCTTTTTCTTGCTAATTTTAACGCAACTTTGGGGGTAAATAAGCAATAAAAGAAGTGTAAAATCTCCAAAACAAAGTCGGCACCGACAAAGCTCAATTGTCGAAGAGTTCAATAAACTTTATTTGTAATTGATTTATGCAGTGGTTTTTTCATAAAACCCTATTTTCAAAAGGACTTTTCGTAATTTTTTACGCGCTCGTTTTACTAAAATAGTTCGGAACGGTGTTTGTGTGCGTGCAAACTAGACGTTGTGCACGTAGACCAGTGTCTAACTGCTCATCACTGATACTATCTCTGTCGGACACGATGCCAGGTGACACAGCGTGCTTTTCGGCCATGCCCACTAGTGAGTTCGAGCCCGCGACTAGTGTCACCTTAAGGCTGGTTTTACAGCTGTCCGGGAGACCCGTACGGGTAGCGCCCACAGTGCTCTGAAACGAGGGAGTTAGTACGATACGGTTGCTAGCGTTGTCCGGGCTCTACCCGGAGCGGGTCGCGTACGGACCAATCCGCGTTTATGTGAAACAATGTTCTAGCGCCGTCTTCGTTCCGGGAACCCGTACGGGCGGCCCGCAAGGGTCTCCAGGACAGCTGTGAAACCAGTCTAAGAGTTTAGAAGATCCATATTTTCATGCTACGATTTCGTAGCAGAGCAGTAGCCGCCACTTAGTGTCCACAATTTACAGGTGAAAGACGTTTTTTATTACTTTCATAAGTTGGTGTGTTTTCCTAGAGAGCGTCATTTTCATGACAGCCGTCACTGCGAACGTTATGTAGCGGCCACCGTTCTTCTAGGAAACCGCAGCTTAAGCAATGTAAAAGTTTTGGTTAGAAGCCGAAATGTCTGCAATCAAACAATCTGCCTAGCCTTTTCCAACTATGTTGGGGTCTGCTTCCAGACGAATCAGATGCAATTGAATACCAGTATTTTACATGGAGCAACTACCTATCTGACCTTCACAACCCAGTGACCTGGTAATACGATTCCCCTTGGTAAGACTGGTTGTCAGACTTTCAGGCTTCTGAGGACCCCTAATGTCTGTCAAAGATTCATGAATGACAGCCGGGATCATCGGCTTAACGTGCTTTCCGAGGCACAAATGAGTCTCGGTATGTAAAGATGGTCACCCACCCGGCAAGCGTAGCTTAACCTGATGGATCGACCCGTGCGGCTGTTATTACTCAGCCACGAGCTCCTCCTGGCATATCACACAGCAATTTTGATGAAATCAGATAAATATGACCAGTCCAGAATCAGGAGGATATGGTTTGTTCAACGAGTGCATGGTCGCTTTGCTTCGCCAATCTCGGCATTCAGAAATTTAGAAAAAAAAAACTGGCACTCCGGGAGTGCCGACAAAAGTAAAAACTTGAAAAAAATATCTGCACCGCGGTAATCAACGCGTTGATGTCTTTTTAACCGTCTTACGAATTTTCGATCAGGTCACGTGTCCTGACGCGAGTTTAACATTTTTTACCCATTACAAAAAAAGTGCACAACGCCGCTAAAGAAGTTTTCACTTCAAAAAAAATAAATACTTTCAAATCCTTTTCCGGTCAAATACATCTAACTCGAGGATCAGAGGATATGTCTTACAACCGTATTCTATTTGAAATCTGGCAGTTACAGGGCTCCGCTCAAAAAATGAAAATAGTGTTTAAGATTATTACGAGGAAATAAAAAAATCCACATAAAATACACATGAAAAACATAACCCTTCTTGGCAGGCGGGTAAAAAAGGTACCGACTTTTTTTTCGTGTGGTTAGTAACTAACCTGGTGTCAGAATTTTTAGGCCCATGGGCCTCCGATTTGGATTCACATGCCATCGAGAAGTATCTCTCAAGCATGCCGGTTCCTTCACGATATTTTCTTTCATTATTAAAGCTAGGTATAATTACTTTTTATATCGGAAAAGTACATGTCTCTAAGAGCTGACGACACAGTATTTAATTCAATCATTTTCTATCAATCCTCACAGTGTATTGCTCGATGCGGCTTTCAATATTAAATGGCGGATTTCCGCACTTAACACGTCCCTTTTCAATGTCAATGATCGTGGATTGCCACTAATATATTGGGTGATATCGATACTCGACATTAAGAGGACCCTAAATAGGTATGCAACTTCGTTAGTAAAGAAAAAATTACGAGCGTCCCTTACAGTAGTCGCATATGATGTGTAACATCTGACATCTCACCTTGGTAATAAGCAACATAAAAGGGGCGGGGCCTCGTCAAGGTCGTTTCCGACGGCCAACTCTAGCACCGCGAGTGCTCATTGGTCAGATCAAACCCTTTTCACGAAATCACTCCCAGAGATTGCAGGAAAGCGAGAGAAAAGCTATTAAACATCAAAAATGCGCGTACAGTACCGTACGTAGTGATGGAAATGTAACTTCTTCAAAAATAAAGAATAATAGAGATTTAGTGTGTAGACAGAGAGAGTTATATCTTTCTTCTCTCTCATGTAACGAAATGTGCAAACGTGACGCGTCCTTGAAATTTCACTCTCAATTCCATCGATCACTAATAAGTTAGTGATCGATGCTCAATTCTCATCCAATTATCGAATCGCCGCCTAAAAACTTCAAAAATAATAATAATAAAAGTGTCGTGACGGTCAAAATGTTACATATTTTTCGGTCTATCTCTCATTCGCCAAGAGTATAACGTACGATAAGGAACTCCGGTCCAATAATAAAAATTATACGATTTATTTATAAACGATGCTTTAAGTAAAGAGACGTTTAAACGTCAAAAAATGTATGGACTTCTTCTTCGAGACGATGGCACGATGGTGTATAAAATGTTGGCCCAAAATTTGGCCTCTTCCTCGGCGGCGCAGAGGGATAATATAAATAAGCACTTACAGTATTCTATCTTTAAAGAAAACGGCCGAAACGACGCACTTCGAAATCTCAGTGTATATCAGTACACAACAGTATCGAGTGCGCGGCCGTTACGCACGGACGCGGAAGGTTTATCAACCGGGCGGTCGTAGGTAATTATTTCAAGGTCACTGCCGAGATGTAATACTGCTACTTATTTATTCTGTGGTAGAGGTCACTTTGGCTACATTTTTAGGGACATAGAGCGCAGGATAAGAGGCGGGCCATAGATTGCGGCACAGCTCAAAATGTATGGTTAATCATTCAGTGCTTAAAACTTTAAGTAACGTTTTTAAATGAACCGTCAACAAAATGGCCGTCAACAACAACAAAAGAAGCAACAACTCGACTCAAAGTTCATCATCTGCCGAGCCTTTTCCCAACTATGTTGAAGTCGGCTTCCAGTCTAACTGAATGCAGCGGAATATTAAATTTTACATGTAATTACTGCCTATCTGACCTCTACAACCCAGTTATTAGGCAACACGAGACACTTGGTAAGCCTGGTTGTCAGACTTTCGTCAAATACTATCACATAATTTTGGAAACGGCACTTTAAGTGACTGTTCAGAAGGTGGCTGCGGATAGACTGGCTTAGGAGGACAAGGTATTATGGCCCAGCATGGGAGACGCCCATGTCCAGCAGTGGACTGTGATAGAGACTAAAGGTACAATTCCGTAGCGGACTGCAGGCAGCAGCAGCAGGCGACGTGTCGTCGCGACACTATACTGGTTTCTATACTCCATTTGAAATAAGATTACACATTTAACTAAACCTTTTTTACAGTCCGTTCAACCGATTTTGACTTCTATTGCGTTGGTGGCATGACAAATCGCAGCTGCAGTAAACAGTTGGTATTTGTAACCCCTTTTTTTTTAATGCCATCCTTATGCCTACGGTATAGAAGTCAGAATCGATTGAACGGACTGTAAAAAAAGGTTTGTTTAAATGTCTAATCTTATTTCAAATTGAGTATAGTATTTCTATGAAATACTGTGTCGCTGGGTACGGAAGGTATACGCTACGCTAGGTACGGCTACAGAATTGTACCTTAAATGACATAATATAAATCTCATATTTCAATGCTTTACTTTGAGTCGAGTTGGTGTTCAATTGTTTCGGTGTGCAACTGCTAACAGTGAGTTACGTTTGGTCTGCCACAGAAGTACAGTCACGAGTATAAATACCATACAGTTACGGAGGATTCAAAAGCGATTTTCTTCTTAAGTATTGATATAAATTTTATAGTGATATGAAAATACTATGTTTGGAAATCATTATTATGAAATAGGTATTTTCTCAAAGTTTTTGAATTTTGCATAAATGTAAGGTGGTATGCTCTTGACTGTACTTATTTGTAGATCCAGATGACAGTACTTAAAACTTATGCTAGAATTACAGATAGAACTACTTAATTATAACTAGTTTTTAACTGTTTCCGCCATGTTTGTTTTATTATTTAATTTAAAATTTGACAAATATTGTGTTTTTATTTATTAGCATTAGATTTAGATATTAGAATAACACATGGGGTGAAAGGAGATAAAAAATATAACTGAAATGATTGTCAAATTATTTTTAAGAAACCGAGAGTTTGAAATTTTGTAACTTTTCCTTCTCGTTTTTATTTCTATTTTATTTTGCAGTTATAATTATCAAAGATTGGTTACAGCATTTAATAAAGTTTAAAAAAATTGACCTAATAAATTCATGGACAACAACTGGTACCTTCACCCTACAATTAAAAATAAGTATTCTTAATTAATTATTTACTAATACGGGTAGTACAATAAATTAATATTTAGTTTGTAGAACAGAGCCATATTTTGTAAAAAGAAAATCGAAGATTTTTATGAAATAAACATTAAATTGAAATATTTTATCGTGTTTTCTTTTATTTCTTAACATAAAAATGTTACAACACTTGTGATATGGTTTATTTTGTAAGTTTTATGTGATAAATCAAATGTTATGTTGAAACATAGTATGGTCACTAGCGCTATTAAGTAATTATTAGACGGAGGAGGTTATATGTTTGTCTGTAGGTTTTTTTTTGTGTTTTCTTCGATATTTTCGTAAACTGTGGACCGATTTAAAAAAATCTTTTTTTATTTGGTAGAGCAAGCTTGCGCGGTGGTCCTATATAAATTTTATTAACTTCGCTTGGGTAGTTTTTGACTTAGTACATATTTAATCCACTTAGTGTATCTAGATGATGTTTTAATACTTCCTATCGCTGTTGTTTAGATAGCAAGTAGTGGTACACTAATTGCTGTGGGGTAGGTATCATAACTAAAAAGTGAAAAATAATAAAGTATAATGTAGTTTTTTTTTTTTTTTTTCTTGCCTTTCATTCGGCATCTTTGACTCGAAGTAAAACGTCGGGACATAAAATGAATCAAAGTGAAGAATTAATTCAATAGTGAACCGATCGAACGATGTCGGATTTCGGAACTCCGCATCATTCACTCGACTACCGAAAGATCGAAAAATTAAATGAAAAGAGCAGATGCTTTTCTTCCTATATAATTTTATCGGTATCGTGTAAACGTGGCATGATACAAACTGAACCCTCAAGAGTCGGTTAACGGCTCCAGTAAATAGAAGAAAGTGCACGAGCAAGCCTATGTGGCGGCATCTGCACCGCCACATGCGAACTACGCACTACACTGACGTCACACAAAATCCTGCATTGCGCAAGCAAAGTTTACCGCGCGACGAGTATATCCCGATATCAATCGGGCAATTACCCACCAGACACAACACCTCGGTCGGAGGATCCTCCCTTTTCTATAGAGGATGAGTGGACTTTACACCCTTTTCCTCATACCTCTCTATCTATACTAATTTTATAAGAGGAAAGGTTTTTTTGTTTGTTTATTTTTTTGTACCGAATAGGCTACGAAACTATTGGACCGATTTTGACCATTTTTTCAAGCAAAAGCTTAATTATCAGAAAGTAACAAAGACTATATTTTTTTTTTTTTTTAATTAGAGAGCCTTAAGAAAATTGCAATGATGTGAAACAAATGTTCACTACACGTTGTGCAGAATTTCTGAGAGTAACCTAACAAAAAGTACTAGGCTTGCATGAATTCACGATAGTATTACAATCATTAGTATTATTCCACTTAGGATTTGGATGTTGGCACACAAATAGTTAATAACTGACAAAAATTACTGGGCTTGCATCAATTCACGTTTAATTTATTTTGAGTACCTACCTACATATCTATTGCCGTATGTATAAAACATCGTCACTAGAAAATGGCTCCCAAAGAAAAGTCAGAGATACAGCCGAGCGACGCCGGGCACGAACATCTAGTATAAAATATAAAGTAATTTTATCCCACGAAGCGGCGCGCGCTTTAGTTGTGGTAACCAAGTGTACAAACACGCTGTGAATGTTTGCGTGACGAGGAGCGTCTAGCACCATAACACACACGCACATTTTCGACTTCGCTATTGTCTCGGACGGTGCCGAGAGCTCTTGCGCTTACACACATTCACAGCGAGTTTGTACACTTGGTAACCACAAGTAAAGCGCGCGTCGCCGTCGGTTCGTGAGACAAAAATACTATACCCGAGCTTTAAAGTGACACATCGAGGTTTAGAAAGCAGAGATGACGCTATACAACGTCGGCACGGGCACTAATGAGAAGCTACAGTATTTCCGAGTGTCAACAAATTAACGCACACCACTAAATACCCCAACTAGAATATTTGCCATTTATTAGTGGTACTGTGCAGTCGTCGAAAAAAATAGCAAAAACCTGTTAGTCGCTAAATGTATGCACAATAGAAAATCACAATGACGTGGCGCGAGTGTAACACGTAGCTGTCACGCATACTAGCATAGACAAAAAAAAAAACAAAAAAACCCGACTGCAAAAACAGATAACTGAAAAGAGAAAAACAAGCAATATAATCTATAGATTTTTGGTATTGCAGGCGGAACAAACCAATAATCTGAAATTATGGTATAAATTTTGTTTGTCCGCGCCTGCAATACCAAAATTTCGTAATACCAAAATGTGTTTTTGCAGTCGGGTATTTTATTTTTTTTAATAATTTTTTGCTTCATCATTATTAATAAAAAATGACTTGGATAAAACGCATTAAATTTGGAAAGTGGGGGGTCACTACGTCACAAGTACGTGACGTCATGGCACATTTTAACTCAATGTATCGCCGTAATCTTTTTTAACGTAAAAAAAGAAAAAATATGTGTCTAATATTTTTTTTAACAATCTACAAGAAGTATAAAAAAATATTTTTAGTCATCATCCCTACTCTTTTAATATCAGTGAAATAATTTATGCATATATGAGCTTCCTTATTACTGATAAGCTAAAATGCAAGTAATTGTGTAAAGTAAAATTTACATTGTCATCATGATAAGGATATAAGTACGTTACTGTCACAGCCAGTAATTGATGGACGATTGAGTCCATTTCCAGTTTCATAGTTTTTTATTGCCAAACTAGGCAAGATTTGTAAGCTAGTTTTACCAGTGATAGCTACTTCCATATGGGAGGGACTACTATGCAAAGCTATGAGGTCTGTGCTTGATTATTGGTAAAGATCCAAGAGTCTTAATTTTAACCAATATTGGTCCGTAAATTATTGGAATCGGCCACAAGAGACGATAAAGGTGGGAGGGATTGGAAGGAGGCTTTTGCACAGCTGTGGGACACCGTGGGCATAAATAATAATAATAACTAAGAGCGAGATGATCATAACTAAAAAAGATAGATATTGGCTATGGCTGTCGAAATAACTAATTTATGTATATAAATAAGTGTTTAATTGATGCAAAAATTCATTATTATAGTCCGCACGCGACTGCAAGTCCCTGAGGTGACTAGCAGTCGCGCCCCGGGATTCAGAATCATGTACTGAGTCCATGGTAACAGTTTTCGTGTCAATGTCCCTGCCACCCTGTATTGAGCTTTAGCTCAGAACTTATAAGATCTAACAGCTGGTCATCAATAGAAAGAGCTGGACGGTGCAGCACCCACAATAGCTTGGCTTTTACTTGTAGACTAAGATGTATGTGGTTAGAGGATGGATGGATTGTGTGAAAGATGATATATTTAGAAAAGAGGTCAATACTGAGATGACAACTTTTAGAGATGTAAGGTAGACGTGCATGCTGACTTTAAATAAATTGGGAAGAGGAGGCAGGAGGATGATCATCTTCATCTGCCAGCCTTTTCCAAACTATGTTGGGGTCGGCTTCCAGTCTAACCAGACGCAGCTGAATACCAGTATTTTTATGGAGCAACTGCCTATCTGACCTCCACAACCCATTTACTGGGTGACACTATACCCCTTGGTAAGAATGGTTGTGAGACTTCCTGGCGTCTGATGACCGTAACGATTGTCAACGATTTACTACAAATGACAGCTGTGACCAACAGCTTAACATGCTTTCCAAGGCATCGAGGGGTCTTGGTATGTAAAGATGGTCACCCACACACGGACTAACCATGGCAAGCATGGCTTAACCTGATCGATCGAAGCGTGCGGCTGGTATTTATTAGCTACAAGCCCCTCAGGAGGAGGATTATGTTAATAATTATTATTATTATCGGTAACTGGATATGGACAATCCCCTATAACTATGACATCACTATACCTAGGGCAAATAATCACAACAAATAACATATCCAGCAAAGAGATAGAAACACGAATAGGGCATGTGTGGAAGAAATACTGGTCCTACAAAGAAATAATGAAAGTCAAGAAAAAAAAATTTCTGTTAAAGGAAAACTTTTCAATACCAGCATCCTTCCTATACTAACTTACGGATGCCAAACATGGGCCTTGACCAAAGCACAACAGACAAAACTTAGTCAAGAAAAAAAAATTTCTGTTAAAGGAAAACTTTTCAATACCAGCATCCTTCCTATACTAACTTACGGATGCCAAACATGGGCCTTGACCAAAGCCCAACAGACAAAACTTCAAATGTGTCAGTGCGGCATGGAAAGGAGTATGATGTGGAAAAGAAAAATAGAAAGAACTAATCACTGTGTAATCAGGAAGGCTACAAAAACACAAGATGTAGTACTGAAACAAAGAAGACTAAAATGGAGATGAGCCTGCCACACTGCCAGGGGAGAAGAGAAATGGAACAAGAAAGTGACCCTATGGTATCCTAGGGAGGAGAAGAGAAAGAAAGGGAAACCTTTGAAAAGATGGCAGGATGATTTGGTCAGGATGGCGGGAAAGACATGGACTAGACTATCAAAGAAACGGAGAAATAAGAGGATGGAGGAGGCTTTTGCCAAAGTCTCAAAACTAAAGAAAAAAAAAGATTTTCTTTTTGCCACAATTGTAAATGAAATAAGGCTATAAATAAATAATAACCATACCTACAATTCAAATTTCAACTATTTATTAGTGGCTTTTGTGGACAGGATATTAATTCTGATTTATTACAGTTGTAATGGCAATCATGACATTTGGGTTAAATAGATTTTTTTGTATTTTGAGAATGAGAGAATGTTGTAGACTTAATAGACTGTAGATTTGTAGACCATTTCCTATTTTGTTAAGTATGTGGTACTTGTTGGCAGGCCCACACTGCCCTCCCATACCTAATAACACTGTAATTTGAAAACATTGTAAAAACCATTTATTTTTAAAAGAGTAACCGTGGAGTTTCTTGCTGGCTCTTCTCCATAGTAAATAACCTATCGGAACAGTGCACCTAGCT
Organism: Omphaloscelis lunosa; assembly: GCA_916610215.1. Taxonomy (NCBI): domain Eukaryota; kingdom Metazoa; phylum Arthropoda; class Insecta; order Lepidoptera; family Noctuidae; genus Omphaloscelis; species Omphaloscelis lunosa. The sequence continues at coordinate 9,685,873 of OU744270.1, forward strand.
TCTGACGTTTCATAAGTCCGCATGTAGGCTTATGTGAAATAAAATATTTTAATTTCATTTGAACTTATACGACCCTATGGCTTTTAGAATATTGTTTTTCTTTTTTGTAGGTCTATTTATATTACTACCATGCTCTGCTAGAATACATACAGTAATTAATATATTGTTGTCTGGTTCCCAATATTCGCTATAAAAGCAAGGGTAGATGGTTTGTGTAAAGCTTTGCCTTTAGCTTACTATGACTTAAAACTAAAAAGCTTAGCAATTTTTATGACCTAGCATAACTTATATATAAAAATAAACTTATAAGCTCTATTGCATCACCATCTATTGCATAAAATCATATGAAATTGATTGTTTATCAATTTCATAATACTATGTTTAGCATAACATTTAGTTAATATCAAGAAGCTAAAACTGGCAATGAGTCGAGTTTGTAATCAAAACTACTTGGTCAAACAACCAAAGACAATTTGGCATTATTTTTATTTATTTACTCACAAGTGTAGCATCATAAAAGTATTTTTCCATACTTTTGAATTTAGAACGAAACGAAAATCGCATCTCCGGCGTAAAACCATAGTCAAAAGGTGCATTTTTGTATGATTTGTAAAGAAACGACATCTCAACCACTTAAGTTTTGTAACACTTTATACACTTCTCACGACACTAGCACAGTTTATTTAGCAATAAATTGCATTCACGAATCATTTAAGACTATACCATGTACTGAAAAACGTTTAATAGCCAAGAATTCGCGTGAAAATCGCGAATTATGACATTGAGATCGCGAAAAGCTATGTCGATTATTTTGGCTTCTTTCGCCGCACAACGTCATGAAAAACGTGTTTGTAGCGTACAAATAGGATAAAAATAAATAATAGTACTCACCTGATCTCGTGATCAGTCCCTGGGTAGCCGCAACGGGAACCAAAACCGCGTTATGCGTCAAATCCTCAATCGAAAGCCCAGTCACGGCAGTGGACAGAAGCGGGTTTTTAACAATGTTCCTGCTCGGGCAGTCGCCGAAACTTTTATCTGACATGTTGTATACTATATTAATGACCGGCTGATGAGAAAATTTTCACGTTTTCACACATTTGGAGGTCATAAATAGGTAATTTAATTATATAAAGTTACGTGTCACTTGCATATTTTGACAATTTGACAGATGACAACACGTTGATCGTGTGATTGTTTGACAGAAAAATTGCAATTTTGCATTCAAGTTTCTACATTTCTTCAATGATTTTTTTTCAAAAGCAGAACCGATTTTGTTAATACATATTCATTCATTCAAGTTATATAAACACTTAAATAATGTAAAGTTAAAGGTAAAACAGCTTTAATTTAAGTAACTTTTCAGAAGAATGTGAGTATTATGTAAAAGTAAGTTGCTTTGTAAAGTGCATCAAACAGACTTTGTAAACAAAACAAATGGATTTGTACCTGTGACTCGATCGTTTGATCGATGACTAATTAATTATTATTTTTGTACGATGTTCTTTGAAATCGTACTCCCTTGTGCACGAATACATAATACATAATATACTGGTAGAAAATGCTTAAGGTTAATGCCTACAGATTTCATGGTTATTTTTCACAAGTGTGTTTAATATATAAATACATGTAATTTACAGAATATAAAATAGCACAAACATTAGAGTTTCTTCATACTATTATTGTTTTGTTTTCAAAATAAGAAGTCGATAAGACGTATAACGGAACGTTATTACAGAAATTGTTGTGAAAGTGTCAAATAAATTTGTTATCTATGGTAAATATTTACGATTACGAAAATACGATTTTCGTTGTGCGTTTCATGGTTTTGCACATTAATAATATTGCTACCTTATAAATTAAAAATTCAAACAACAATGGACGATAAAAAAGACAATCCGCCGCCTGTAAAACGTTATAGACGTGAAGAAAATTCTTCAGAATCGGAAGAAGACATAGACAACTATGAACCTTACATTCCAGTGAGAGAGCGCAAAAAACAGCAGTTAATGAAATTAGGAAGGATTGGTCAGCTGGCTGCTGAAGCTGCTGCAGAGCCCAAGAGTTCTAGTGACAATGATCCTGATGATGAGAGTAAGTAATATGGTATTTTGAGGTTAGCTGCAACAATATTTTGTTTTTGTTTTGCCCAAGCCAAACAAAACAAACAAAAAAATATGGCTGGCATATAAACAGAAAATATTGTACATGGTCTTTAAATAAACCATGGTTATAAAATTTGAACAAAAATTAAATAATAAGCATCAATACATTTTAGTCGCTTTACAAAGGGCCAATCCATTTACCCGACATAAGAATCTTAAGTAGTCACTGGATACATGAAGTGGGCTGCTTTTGTAAGCCAACTAGAATATCATGGTGTGTAGCAAAAATAAATCTTTTCAAAATTTTAATGAACAATGTTCTAAAATAATCACTTTACAGTGACATTGATGACTGAGAATACATACATGACTGACCCCTTATGATGACTGATTTCACCTGTTATGTTTTAAAATCCCATGCAATAATTAAAAACAATTTACACCAATCTGCACCCTAATTGCGTAACACACAATCAATCTGTTTCATTTTGGCAGTTCAACAACATTCATTGCATTATTTATGTTGTTGAGCAGACAAATTTTTCTGACATATAACCAGTGGATTAAGTGTGGATGGAATCACCTCTGTGGTCTAGTGGTTAGACCACCTGTCTCAGACCCAGAGGTACCAGGTACGATTCCTAATGGGGGCAAAATTTTCTGCTCGGTTTGGTTTGTAGTAGGACTTGTCCTTTGTCCGCCTGGCTGGCTACCACCAACTTATCTAAGTCTGTCGCCATAACAACAATGTTAAAAGCATTGTTGTGTTTCGGTAGCCAGTTCCTCTGTGGTTGAGGATTCCAGGTGAAGCTTGCTTTCACCTTCAGCCTGATCCTCACCTACCATCAGGTGAGATGCAGACCAAGAACATTACCGAAATGATAAAAAAAAAACAATATGATTCAGATTGTGTTTGAACGTGTGTTACGAGAGTGCATTCTGAAAGTTGGCAAAATAACATTCCAAATAGCTTCACTGTTTTGATTAATTTATGTACTGCGGGTTAACGGGATCCTTTAGTTAATTAACATACTGTATAACTAAATCAAATAATGAAATATCATTCTGTGGTGCACTAAAATATTGCTTATGAATTGCAATAAAATTAATATTGCAACAATGAATATTTAGTTTAAGGCATTTCAAAACTTTCCTAATACTTTTCATACCTTAAAACTGTGAAAACATCTTTATTATTTATTTATAGCCTTTTTTCAGTTACAAAGGTTAAAAAAAAAACCTTAGTTTTGCGACTGTGTGCCCTTTGGCAAAGGCCTCCTCCATCCCCTTCCATTTCTCCCTGTTTCTTTGATTGTCTACTCCATGTCTTTCCCGTCGTCCCGTCCAAGTCATCCTGCCATCCTTTCAAAGGTTTCCCTTTCTTTCTCTTCCCCTCCCTAGGATACCATAGGGTAACTTTCTTGTTCCATTTCTCTTCTCCCGTGACAGTTTGGCAGGCTCATCTCCATTTTAATCTTCTTAGCTTCAGTACTACATCTTATGTTTTTGTTGCCTTCCTGATTACACAGTGATCAGTTCTTTCTATTTTTCTTTCCCCATCATACTCCTTTCCATGCCACGGTGACACGTTCGAAGTTTTGTCTGTTGGGCTTTGTTCAAAGCCCATGTTAGGCATCCGTATGTTAGTATAGGAAGGATGCTGGTCTTGAAAAGTTTTCCTTTAATAGAAATGTTTATTTTCTTGTCTTTCATTATTTCTTTGTAGGACCAGCATTTCTTCCACGGATGCCCTATTCGTTTTTCCATCTCTTTGTAAATAAAAAAAATGTGTAATCTTCTTCATAATCTATTGTGATGTTATTTACTGTGATTGTTTCCTTTGCTCTGTTGGTCATCATGGGTCATATGAACACATCGGAAACTTAAGAAATGACCAACAGAGCAAAGTGAAACCACCTAATTACGTGTTAATATCGAAATTTATAATCGAAAAATAATTTCAATTTCGGAAGTCAGTGTCTTTGGGTTTTGAATTTTCGTTTTATGCCGCCGACTTCCGAAATAAAAGTAATTTTTCACTTTGTAGGGTATTTTTTTTTTTTTGAAAAAGTTTTTAACATAGAAATATGTATTGGAAAGAGTTAATTAGTCGGCATTTTTTGCCATATAGTTGACAACTACAAATATGGTCCGATCGGGCTTCCTCGACTAACCGGCAACTACTCGGTACATCTCTATTATTTAGTAAATAAGTTACAAATAATTTTCCCAAAAAAAGCAAATCTTCTTTTCGTGTGATTGATTAGTGAGTAACCTTTTTTTTGGGTTGGAACTTATCAAATAACTTCTCCCGTCAGGCTCGGAGGGCGTCAGCCTCTTACTGACTTAAACCCACCCGTGTTCCTTCAGTTGCCTGTATGTTGCCAAGGGCCGGATTTCCCCGCGACCCCGGCAGGCATCAGCCCTAGCGAACCCCGTCTGTTGTGCTGACATCTCTTTGAGGCGCGCGTGGAACACAACGCGGCGTCGACCCGGGCCTGGTCCTTATCGGACGGCGAGCTACCCATTGCCCAATTTCTCAGGCATGCCGGTTTCCTCACAATGTTTTCCTTCACCATTTCTGAAGCAAATTATAATTATACAATACGCACATGAATCCGAAAAGTCAGAGGTGCGTGCCTTGGGTTCGAACTCGAAACCTATGACTTGGCAGTCTGACGGTCTCACCGTAGTGGTGCTATCACTGCCTTTAAAAGCAAATGATTAACACATACACCACCATATTGACCAAAATTCTTCTCTTACAGCGTCTCAAGAAGAATGGGGTCGCCGTTACAATGTCTCCTTACTCGACCAACACAGCGAGCTCAAAAGAATCGCAGAGGCGCGTGCGCTGTCTGCGGCAGAGCGACAAGCAAGAGAGGAGGAGCATATACTGGAGAGTGTGGCGCAGAGCAAGGCGCTGATGGGCGTCGCTGAGCTGGCTAAAGGTAATTTGTAACACTATTAGCTAGATTACATCTTAGATAGGTGACCATTACGACAGCTTCCCTATTCCACGTTAAACAAAAAGGTTAAAATTTGTATTAGTTGGGCGTATCATACTCCCAAATCTGTCCAGCCCATCCCATCTTTGATGTCCTCCCCCCGGTTGACGCCCTAAGCCAAGGTAGGTCGTACCCCACAGGGGTACGACCTACCTTAACGACTGTTCACCTAGTTTTAATTAGAATAGTTGAATAACCCTTGGCTGGAGGTTTTAAGTGTAGTAGCTTATGGCACCCACAGGAAAGCCCGGTTAAGTAGTCATGATCTCAGAGGTCAACTACGAGACGCCCTACCTACATGTTGGAACACAATACCTTTGAACCTAAAGCTTCAGGCGTATGATACGCCCAATATACATAGCTCTCAGCAGAGATTTCTTTCTTTTTCTTTCGCTGATGTCAAATAAAAGATAGATAGTCTACAAGAAACTCTCTGTGCACGTAGCTTTAAATTCCCCGATTAATAATCATGATCAAAACTTTGAGCCAGCCCGTCCCATCTTTGACCGGTGACGCCCTAAGCCGAGGCTCGTACCCCACAGGGGGTGCCCTTAGCGAGCGTTCACCTAGCTTTTAAGCTTAGTTTGTATGCCCCTAGCTGGAGGCTTTGAGTGTAGCAGCTTGAGGCAACCACAGGATTGACCGGTTAAATAGTCATGACTACAGAAAAAAAAAGTCAATCGGCAATAGATCTCAATCCACCTATGACGTCAGTAGAACATTGGCGCCATCTACAACTCGTTCGCTAGTCTCTACGCACTGTGTATAGATGTCGCCACACACTATGCAAAGGGCCTGGTAAGATTAAGCAACACTGCTATAGTTCACTAAACAGTGGGTAGGCATGACTATGTCTGAACTGGACCAGCACAGCGCGCTCAAGATCGTCTTAGAGGAGCGTGCGCTGTCTGCTGCAGAGCAACAAGCGAGAAAAGAGGAGCATGTACTGGAGAGAGTGGCGCAGAGTAAGGCGCCGATGGCCGTCGTTGAGGTGGCTAAAGTTACCTTTTACATAATCGTCTAGTACGCGCGCCAAAAGACGAGGTACGCGCCGAGGGTGCAACTATTAGAATCGCACCGGAACGTCAACTTCAAGGCGTTCTTTGTGCGTGTACCGAACTTTTATCTGCCCCTCGTCATGCAAGAAGACTTGCATGACGAGGAGACATGCGGACAGGTTTCACAAGACGGCACTAATTCAAGCTAGTGCATGGTGAAGTGCTACTAACAGTCTAAGCCTTATTTATTAACACAAGCTTTGTTTATATTAGAATAAGTCTGTTTAGGTTAAGGTTCTATGGGCCTGTGTCGCCTGCAATAAATGGTATTATTAATATTTATTATAATCTGTATAAACTTTCTGTAGCTGGTGCTCTCCCCTCCGTAAAACGACCTAAGAGCAGATTTGTGGACATCACAAGTTTTCGATTTTCTGTTTTATTTTTCAGTTTTCATGAGTTTATTGTTGTATAATTTTTATTTAATGATGCCTTTGTGAGTTTTGAATCATAACATTACGACTGTATACCACGAAGGATTAGGCAGAGGTGAACCTAACTTATAGAACACCCACTTTTCGCCAGTTATTTTTAAGTCCCATGTAATAAGGGGCGAGCTTATTGCCATTAACCGGGCACAAATCCAGACTCCGGGCTGCTACTGAGCAATTCCAGATGGAAAACCCAATAACACTTTGCCCGACCTGGGAATCGAACCCAGGACCTCATGCTCAGCAGTAGCGCTTGTGACCAGTAGACCAACGAGGCAGTCAATGAGTTTAGAATATGTAGTAATTTTAATGAGTAAGTCAACATGAGGATATGCAGTACATCATCTCATTTTTTATAAGCATGCTTTTGAATTACCTACCTCATTACTAACTTATAGAACACCCACTTTTCGCCAGTAATGTTTAAGTCCCATGTAATAAGGGACGAGACTATTGCCATTAACCGGGCACAAATCCAGACTCTGGGCTGCTACTGAGCAATTCCAGATGGAAAACCCAATAACACTTTGCCCGACCTGGGAATCGAACCCAGGACCTCATGCTCAGCAGTAGCGCTTGTGACCAGTAGACCAACGAGGCAGTCAATGAGTTTAGAATATGTAGTAATTTTAATGAGTAAGTCAACATGAGGATATGCAGTACATCATCTCATTTTTTATAAGCATGCTTTTGAATTACCTACCTCATTACAGCCTCAATTTTTTTTTAATGATTCTCTTGCAATCTATCATCCATGCCCATCCATAGATAAAATATCACTCGTCTCTCGACTATTCCATTGACAACTCTAGGATGCATATCCGGTACGAGTCGCAAAGCCTTCCATATTCTAAGGGCACGTCTTCCCTACCATTACCGCGCCACCCGGTCTATTCCTTGATATGCAATGGCCTCTGTAGCCCCATGAAGCATGAGGCTCCAGGGGCTAGTGCAAATCTTGGGGTTCATTAGATTTATCGAGTCTGATTAAACCACGCTGGGGTCGGTGCATTTCATTCAATCATTCATTCGATTCTATTGCGAAAAAAACAAGAAAATTAACAAATGAATGTGAAATTGTAACAAATGTTTTAATTTGCACAGAATTTGGTCTCTACTCAGATGACTTTTGCATAATGTTTCATTGATATTCTGTGGCTATAATTAAGTGTACGAATCTTGCGCACTAGCGACATCACCCTCAACATTTAATTCTTACACAACCTTAACCCCCCTTCACTCTTCTTCTCAGGTATCCAGTACGAAGACCCAATAAAAACGTCGTGGCGTCCACCGCGCTGTATCCTGGAGCTGTCAGAGGAACGTCATGAGAGGGTCCGCAGACAGTTGAGGATATTGGTGGAAGGAGAAGATGTCCCGCCGCCTATCAAGACTTTCCAGCATATGAAGTTTCCTAAGGGTAAGAGAAATGGAAAGCTTTTGAGTGATAGACATTAGAAAAAAAAGATCTGACTTCCAAAAAAAAAACACGTACAAAGTGAAAAATATCTTTGGTTTTGAATTTTCGTTTTTTGCCACGGACTTTTTTTGAAGTGAAAACTTCTTTAGGCGCGTTGGGCATTTTTGAGATGGGACTAAACCATTGATTTCGCGACACTGTGATGACACCTCATTTTTGTAAACGCGATTGTGCTCTTTATTTATATTAGGTTACGGATGAATGTTCTATGCAAGTATTTTTACTTTAAAGGTTTTGTAAACGTGATTGTGGTCTTTATTTATATTAGGTTACGGATGAATGTTCTATGCAAGTATTTTTACTTTAATGGTTTCAGAAGTTTTTTTTTTTTGTAAACGCCATTGCGCTCTTTATTTAGATTAGATTACGGACCAATGTTCTATACAAGTATTTTTCTTCCACCAAGGCGATCTTGTTCAAGTTTCCACTTCTTTTGTATCTGCACTCCCGGAGTGCCACCATATTTTTTTTTGTAACTATACCTGTTATTTCCACTTAGTCTAAATGGATGATGTTATAATAACTTCCTTTAAAAAAAAATCAAATTCAAATTTCAAGTCATTTATTCAAACTAGGCTGAAAATCAGCACTTTTCGAACGTCAAAATTACATAAGACAGTCCCCCAAAATGCCCAACTTTCACCACCCTTTCACTTTTATGTACATAGTGCAGATAGTGGTATTCGAATTTGTGTGGGGTAGGTACCACAACTAAAAAATGAATTATATTAGAATTTTTCACCCGGATGTATTTTTTTTTTGGAAAAAGTTTTATAGTGTCCTAAAAATAATAAATAACTAACTAATCAACTTGGGTGTAGCTGTCGCAGCAACTTTTATAAGTTTTGTAAATATTTAAATGATGAGTGATTGTTTTATGGCGCGTTTCAATGAAAAGGTCATTAAGATATGGCAGAAATAAAAATGAGCCCACCATGCTGCCTTGGAGGACTCCTAGTGCATTAGTTTTATAATTACATTTATATTCCACTTCCATCGATAATTTTTAGGGTTCCGTACCTTAAAAGGAAAAACGGAACTCTTATAGGATCCCTCGTGTGTCTGTCTGTCTGTCCGTCTGTCACAGTCAATTTGCTCCGAATCTAATGAACCGATAAGGTTGGAATTTGGTACACATATGTATTTGAACATAAATGAGTTTTGAATATGGGGGTCACTTTTGGGGGGCAAATAAGAACGTATTTTTCTTTTCCAACTGTATCGGGTTACATATCAAATGAAAGGGCTTGTTGCCACGATTTCATTTTTTTTTTGTTTTATATATTTCAAATTAATATAAAAAGATGGAAATGAGAAAATAGATGGAGATTGACCATTGGGATAAGGGGAGGGGGGCCTTATCTCCGAAACTATTACGCCTAAAATTTTGAAAAATACAGACAATGGTTCTTCACTCATAGATTACAGGAAAACCTATAAGAAGTCTGTGGTCTTTAAATAACATGGTCAATCTCTCAATATTGTGCGTACAAACTTACATTTGCCATTTTAATGTATGGGAGAACATGTATTTCAACTACAATGTTAAGTTTGTTCTTGGGATAAATAAATTCATCTCAACTACGGAACCCTTCATTGTTTGTGTTGCCGGTTTTTTTTAATATTTGCTCACATTGACGCTTAGCAGGTTGATGAGATTAAAACCAATTATTACCTTCCCCTTATGCCATTTTTCCAGGAATCCTCAGAGGCCTAGAAGCTAAAGGCATAAAGCATCCCACTCCGATCCAAGTCCAAGGCATCCCAGCGGTGCTGAGCGGTAGAGACATGATAGGCATCGCCTTCACCGGCTGCGGGAAGACGCTGGTCTTCGCGCTGCCCATCATAATGATGTGTCTCGAGCAGGAGGTCAAGATGCCCTTCATCAAGTGAGTACCGTGACTATTGTGAATTTTTGGCAGTGTTTTATGACTTTTGGATTATTGTGACTTTTCGACTTCTGTAACTTTCTTCTTTTGTAACTTTAATGCGGCTATACACAGGCAGCTTGAAGCAGTTAGGATGAACTGCTTCAAGCTGCAACTGCATAGTGAACTACAGTATTTCTATTTTCTTGATGTATCTCGTGAATAATCGCATTTCTGAATACAAACTATTTGTCCATTTTCGATTCTTTTAATTGAGACTTTTGACTTTCTTCAACTAACCTAAATACTATTTGTAAACCATCGTTAAATGTATGTGCTGAGTTCTTTTTTTAAATAAATAAACCTGCACCCTAATTAACCATTACTGATGTGTCTCGAGCAGGAGGTCAAGATGCCCTTCATCAAGTGAGTACCGTGACTATTGTGTCTTTTCTGCAGTGATTTATGACTTTTGGATTATTGTGACTTTTCTGACTTCTGTAACTTTCTCCTTTTATAGCTTTAGAGCGACCATACACAGGCAGCTTGAAGCAGTCAGCATAAACTGCTTCAAGCTGCGACTGCATAGTGAACTACAGTATTTCTATTTTCTTAATGTCCCTCGTGAATAATCGCATTTCTGAATACAAACGAATGCAAACTATTTGACCATTTTCGATTCTTTTGACTTTCTTCAACTGACATAAATACTATTTGTAAACCACTGTTGAATGTATATATATGCTGAGTTCTTTTTTTAAATAAATAAACCTGCACCCTAATTAATGATTAATTGTTCTGTAGTTTTGTGGAGAACAACCCATCATCAAAATATACCAGTTTTATATACATACTGACATTGTTGAAAATTATATTCAAAATGACATGATTAAGGCGCCTGTTTGAAAGACCCTTTACTTTGTAGAGTATTATATTCTTTTAATTAATTATTGTGAATGTGAGGACTATGTGGATTATTATTTTTATTTCTCAGCTAGTTTTAATGATGGTGTGACAGTTTGAGTAGTTTATGCGGCCTACCCAAATGTCCTTTCTTTGGTATTGTTCGTCGAGTTGAGCCTGCACAGTAAAATTGTTCAAGTTTTCACTTCTGTCGGCACTCCCGGAGTGCCACTGTTTCTTTTTTTTAAACTTGATTCTTCGGACTACGACAGACGTCAAGAAAAAATATTACTAACTACACAAAATTACTCATTTGTTTACAGAAACGAAGGTCCCTACGGTCTAATAATATGTCCGTCACGAGAATTGGCGAAACAGACACACGACATCATACAACACTTTATTAAGCAGCTCAAAACGACTGGCAACCCTGAGATTAGAAGCTGTTTGGCTATTGGAGGTAAGTTATCTAAATTCATCATCATTCCCTTATGCTCGTGGTCAGCAAACCGCGGCTCGCGAGCCGCATGTGGCTCTTTGGCCTATAAATTGTGGCTCTTTGTCCTATATGTGGCTCTTAGGCCTATAGTGTGCGGCTCTTTGGCCTGTAGAGTGTGGCTCTTTGCCCTATAGATTGTGGCTCTTTGGCCTATAGAGTGTGGCTCTTTGGCCTATAGTGTGGCTCTTTGGCCTGTAGAGTGTGGCTCTTTGGCCTATAGAGTGTGGCTCTTTGGCCTATAGAGTGCGGCTCTTTGGCCTATAGAGTGTGGCTCTTTGGCCTATAGTGTGGCTCTTTGGCCTGTAGAGTGTGGCTCTTTGGCCTATAGAGTGTGGCTCTTTGGCCTATAGAGTGTGGATCTTTGGCCTATAGAGTGTGGCTCTTTTGCCTTATAGAGTGTGGCTCTGGCCTATAGAGTGTGGCTCTTTGGCCTATAGAGTGCGGCTCTTTAGCCTATAGAGTACGGCTCCTTGGTCTATAGAGTGCGGCTCTGTACAAATGTCGCTGAATGCAAGCGTAGATATTATACGCGCGGGGGTCGGAGTTTCGGTCATTAAACAAGATATCAAGTTTTATTCAAAATTCAAACTATATTTCAAAGACTTATTTCCGAAGTATTTTCACCAAAAATTAACAGGACATCGAAAATGTATCATTTATCGTTTACCAGATTATCTTGTTAAAAAGTGAGACACCTTAATTTAGCAAGTTTCTTAGCAAGTTAATTTTAGGAAACGCTGTAGAGTGAAAGAGGATAAGTGTATTGAGACAGTTTAGACAAACAAGTGCCGCCCTCCGTCGCCGTCTCCCGCACCACAACACCGGCTGCGGAAACGTCACGCGGAGGTACGTCGACCCCTAAACGTGCCTACGCTGCTATTGTCACCAGTGGCAAAACAGATGCTTCGCAGAAAAAACGACACCAGAAAAGGAGAAAAACAGAAAAAGGGTGCTAAACCTGCCCTGACTGCAGTCCGTAGCTCCTTGCCAAGAATATAATTGCAATTCATTATTAATATTCTAGTTCGCTAGTTAGCCACATTTCATATTTCCATATTGCCAAATTAATCAAAACAGTGAAATATTTGACATCTATCTATTTGCGACGTTGCACACTTTCAGAATAAACGCTCATAAATATTGGGAAATTGCCCCATTAATGTTACATAAAAAAACCGGCCAAGTGCGTGTCCGACTACGCACAATGAAGGGTTCCGTAGTTGAGATGAATTTATTTATCCCAAGAACAAACTTAACATTGTAGTTGAAAAACATGTTCTCCGATACATTCCAACTGCAAATGTAAGTTTTTACGCACAATATTGATAGATTTACCATGTTATTTTAAGACCATAGACTTCTTATAGGTTTTCCTGTAATCTATGAGTAAAGAGCCATACTATGTACTTTTTTCAAAATTTTAGTTTCAGTTGTTTCGGAGATAAGGGGGGCGAATTTCTTAAATATCTTTAAAAGTGTTTATTTTAAAATTATATAAAAAAAATGTTTAAGATCCTCGCAACAAGGCCGTACATTTAAAATGTCACACGGTACTGTTAGCAAACTTTTTTTTTCTCTTTTTTGCCCCCCAAAAGTGACCCCTATATTCAAAATTCATTTATTTACGTTACACGTTCGTGTTTGGGTCACAGAAATACATACGTGTACCAAATTTCAACTTAATCGATCCATTAGATTCGGAGCAAATTGGCTGTGACAGACAGACACATGACTGATCCTATAAGGGTTCCGCGTTTTTTCCCTTTAAAGTACGGAACGCTAATTACTCTCATTGAGCTTTTGCTGGTAAGTGCGGCTGCTGAGCAGCCTAGTCATGGGTTCGATTCCCAGGTCGAGCAGCAGAGGTCTAGTTTGGAAATCATAACAGGCTTAATGTGGGTCGTACAGGCAATGTTTCAACTTATAAAACCCTCTTTCCTTCGAAAGTCAGCATACATTTAAATAGCATTATTCCTAATACGTAGAGAAGCATTGTTGGTCCAGTGGTAAGGACCCTGACTCACGAGTAACCCAGGCAGGCGGTTTACTTTCTGTAAATTTCATCACCACAGCTCTCAAAACGGTGAAGGAAAACATCGTGAGGAAACCGGCATGTCCTAGAACCAAAAAATTCCAAGACGTGACATCTACCAACCCGCACTGGGCCCGCGTGGTAGATTACAGCCCACTCCCTCACAAGAGAGGCCTGTGTCCCAGCAGTGGGAACATGATTATGCTGTGCCACGCTTATTCGTAAACGCGTTGTTTTTCATTGACCAGGTGTGGCAGTATCTGAATGTATGGAGGTGGTACAACGAGGCGTGCATATCATGGTGGCCACGCCCGGACGACTGATGGACATGCTCGATAAAAAAATGGTGAGTTTTACTTTTAAATTGAATTATAATCATAAATATATTATTTATTTAGTAGCAGCTCGGAATCTGGATTTGTGCCCGGTTGATGGCAATAATAGGCTGGCCCCCTATTACATGAGACTTAAACATAACTGGCGAAATGTGGGTGTACTATAGGTACACCTCTGCCTAACCCTTCGGGGATTACAGGCGTGATGTTATGTGTTGAATTATAATCCTTTACTATTAAATTAGCAATATTTTTATAAATATTTGTAAGCGCGTTCTCGAAAACGGCTCTAACGATTTCGATGAAAGTTGCAATATAGAGGTTTACGGAGGCGAAAAATCGATCTAGCTAAGTCTATCTGGGAAAATTCATTTTCTCCGTATTTTCACTGGAGCGGAGCTCGGTCGCCCAAATTTTAGAACAAGATGGCTACCTTGGAATAATGACATGGCAGCATGGAATTAGTATGCACTATCCTACACTATTAAATGAGCATTCTCTATTTTCACCAGAGCAGAGCTCGGTCGACCAAGTACTATAATATAAAATACTTTACCTAAAATCACCCATATAGTGTCTTGTGATTGCGAAAAAAAAAAATACTGTCACTCCGGGAGTGCCGACAGAAGTGAAAACTTGAAAAAAAAAAATATCTGCACCGCGGTAATCAACGCGTTGATGTCTTTCACTCCACGCACCGCGGTAATCAACGCGTTGATGTCTTTTTAATGGTCAAAAGCTGGTGTCATCACGGTGTCGCTAAATCAATGGTTTTGTCTTATCTCAAAAATTCCCAACGCGCCTAAAAAAGTTTTCACTTCATAAACAATAAAACTAACATTATTTAAGAAAAATACATACTGCATGCATGGCCATTATAATATACAACCATTTACCAAATAGTGTGCAAGACCTACCGCTGACAATGTTTAAAAAGTTTTAAAGTGTATATTTTCAAACTGCTTCTACTGAAAAGTTATTATACGATTAAGGACTATTTAGAAGATAAGTCAATAGAGTCTGTAGTTTGTGACTTAAAATAATTGACATTATAAGTATGTATAAATTTGCACGCCATCGTTTTGGCAGGATATGCAGAAACAAAATTATTGTAACACCATTATGTACCACATTTTAGCAAATAAATATTTTTGATTTGATTTGATTTGATTTGAATAATTTTCCTGCTTCTAATTTGAATTTTGTGGGTTTGTGACCTGACGGCCTCACAAAAGTGTATGTTTTTTAACATGATAGGATTGAATCAAAACCACATAATATTATGGTTTCGAAAATATTAAATTTGTAACACCATATTTCAATGAGCTCATATAACTTCACGCCAGTATTCCCCGATGGGTTAGGCAGAGGGGTGTACCTATAGTACAGTATCACTATTTTCTTTATGTCCCTCGGCAAACTTCGTGTTTCGTCAGTCGTCGGATTTCTATCAGTTGCCCTTTGCACTTGGTGCAGACCGGACGCTCTCAATCGACTTGGAAGTATATAGAGTTGTTAATACTCTTTTAACTTAATATAATTATTTAAAAAATGAGAGGAAAGCTGTTAAAGTTTAAAATAGTTTTACAGCTCTATATAGTTCACACGGAGATCAAAACAAAACAACAATAAAGGGTGAATATTTATATACATTTTTATGTATTTAAACTTTATGTATTTATTTAAGTACACTAGCTGACCCGACAGACGTTGTCCTGTCTTTACTATGTTTGCATCGCCCATTCTGTCAATCGCGCCAACTGTCAAACGACTGACAGTTATGTCAAATGCGTTAAGGTTACATTTGAAAAGTTAATTATGGTCGTTAAGTTTTCTTAAATCTTCTAATTTTCCGCGCAACTTTCTTAATTTTTTCTTTAATAAGAACCTTCTCCTGACAATAACAAACACAAAAAATAAAGAATTAGCGAAATGGGTTCAGCCGTTCCCGCGTGATGCCGTGACCAAGGGAAATAGGGATTCATTTTTATATATGTAGATGTAATTTTTTTGCGTTACACATGTAGGTATATTTAATATTTTAGTTTTAAGACTTTTCATATTCATATTTTCTCTTCTTGTTCTCACACACTATTGTCTACATTTCTATCTCATTTCTCCTTTCACAGGTATGCTGGAAGAAATGTGTTCAGAAATAAGCAGTACCTTTGTACTCTAAATTATAATTATCTTGGATCTATATGTATTTTACTGTGCATAAATAAATGAAAAATTCAATATAGCGGACGTCACGCGGTTTCACCCGCGTAGTTCCCGTTCCCGTGGGAGTACGGAGATAAAATATAGCCTAAGTTACTCGCTGATAATGTAGCTATCCATTGCTGAAAGAATTTTTCAAATCGGTCCAGTAGTTTTTACAAAAATACAAAAATACTAATCTTTCCTCTTTATAATATTAGTTCTGAATACAAATTATTATACACGATAAATCTAATAATGGATGGACATGGGAATCAGTATTCGTTTGTATTTGGAATTGCGATGATTCCCGAGGGACATTAAGTAAATAGACGGAGTGTACACCAGAAGTTCTCCAGTTATGTTTAAGTCCCATGTAATAGGGGGCCAGCTTATTGCCATCAACCGGGCACAATCGTATTTTATATCACAATTATTCTTTATAATAATAAGCCTGGTCCTAGGTTCGATTCCCGGGTCGGCTAAAGTGTTATTGGGTTTTTCCATCTAGAATTTCTCAGTAGCAGCCCGGAGTCTGGATTTGTTCCCGGTTGATGGCAATAGGCTCGCCCCCTATTACATGGGACTTAAACATAACTGGCGAAATGTGGGTGTACTATAGGTACACCTCTGCCTAACCCTTCGGGGATTACAGGCGTGATGTTATATAATGTAAATTAACTCTTTTTCCTCCAGGTCCGTCTCAACGTCTGCCGCTACCTCTGCATGGACGAAGCTGATCGTATGATTGACATGGGCTTCGAAGAAGATGTCAGAACTATCTTCTCGTACTTCGCAGGACAAAGGCAGACGCTTCTGTTCAGTGCCACCATGCCGAGGAAGATACAGAATTTTGCCAGGTAAGATCTATCATTAATATTTTTCATGTTATTATTTTTTTTTTATGTTTTGAGCAGCATTTGCCATATCTCCGATGTTGTTGGCTCGATTTGGATTCTGTTTATTTAAAAAAAAACGGAGGTGAAAACTTTCTTTTCTAAAAAAAAAACACAAATGTAAGTTCATAAAATTATAGAGGGATTTTGCAAAAAAAAAATTCAAGATAGACCCCCTTTTTAAAGTTATGTTTCGATAATTTTAATGACTATTCAGAAAAATACGGGCGGGCACATACCCATAGGAGACATTGTATAACACGTGTGACTCCGGATCTTTCCAGCCCGTCCCATCCTTATAAAACAAATCTATATTTCCATTAATCTCCAGGTCAGCCCTGGTAAAGCCAGTGACAGTGAACGTAGGTCGCGCAGGCGCCGCGTCGCTAAACGTTCGACAAGAGTTAGAACCAGTGAAGGCTGAAGCCAGGACGGTACATCTGCTGCAGTGTCTCCAGAAGACACCTCCTCCGGTCCTGGTGTTCGCTGAGAGGAAGCAGGATGTGGATGCTATTCATGAATATTTGTTGCTTAAAGGTGTGTGGTGATAATCACCAGTTAGTTTGATAAGTGTGGTGAATATGGCTGTTTTATTTTCCAAGGTTTGTCAGTAGTGACGGTGAGCAATGGGTAGCTCGCCGTCCGATAAGGACCAGGCCCGGGTCGACGGCGCGTTGTGTTCTACGGGCGCCTCAAAGAGATGTTAGCAGAACTGACGGGGGCCGATAGGGCCGATGCCTGCCGGGATCGCGGAAAAGCCCCTGATGGACAGATAAGAAAAAAGTTTTACAGCTCTATATAGTTCACACGGAAATCAAAACAAAACAACAATAAAGTACTTAGTTCTGAATTCAAATTATTTTACACGATAAATCTAATAATTGATGTACATGGAAATTAGCATTCGTTTGTATTCGGAAATCCGATGATACCCGAGGGACATTAAGAAAATAGAAATACTGTACCTTGCCTTGTTGATTATAGTACATTACTTCAGAGGGAAGAAAGTGACAGTTCCATACCGAGATTATGGCATTTGCGCCACGAGCTTGCGAGGGGCGCAAACCATTTGAGGTATGGAACTGTACTTTATCCTGAGGGATGTATAGTGCTTTTTATTACACCTACGAGGAAAATTATGGACATAAATGCATAGAAATGTTTATATTTAGTTAAAAGTACAATTATTAAAAGTGCAGCTATTATAAGATGTTACATTTTGTCCGGGTATCTTGATATTTTGAGACATGTTTACATCTTGAGTTAGTTGAAGGCTTGAAGAAGCCACTTCTTCTGTGATTCCGCGCGTTTTATATACAAAAATAATTTCGTTTTTAATTTTCTGTATGCACCAAGGAGGTTGGTAACTGGTAAAAAAAAAAACTGTATGTGGCCAATAACAATTTACTTGAAATTTAATAAGTAGACAGTTAAAGTCTCTTGGCAGTATGACTGCTGACAAATTAAAAAAAAAAAGAAAAACCTGATATGTAATGGAATTTCATACATACTTCCCACCCTTGGGTCGGAAGGATTTTCATACAAACTTCCATACCTTGGGATGAAAGGATTTAAAGGGCGGGATAAAGGCGTTTCTTCCCTCTAATTGGTATAATTAGTATGTATTTTCAGAGCAGGTGTAATACAAATAAATTTTCGTTTACACAAACATGAAGTTCTTAATGTTTTATTATTTAGGTGTAGAAGCAGTAGCCATCCACGGTGGAAAGGACCAGGAGGAAAGATCCCGCGCTGTGGAGGCTTTCAGGAGAGGAGAGAAGGATGTACTGGTCGCTACAGATGTGGCCAGCAAAGGTATGTAAATAAATACAGGGTGGCAGGGGTAAGCGTCAGAACCCCTGGACCAATAGTTATTTGAAGTTTAGAAAATACCAAAACGCACTACCTTTTTGCTACTATTTGATACCTGACTTCAAATATTTAGTACCAGGATTAACAGCGAAAAAACGAGTTAAAAAAGTGGTCGCAGTTTTTTTTCATCGTTCCAGACGACGCAACTAATTTATCTCTTTGTAAATATTTACTACCTTCTAAGTATCTTAACATATATATATTTTTGTTTTTTGGCAAACCAGAAAAATGTTACTCAAGAAAGTTTTTTTTTATAATGGATATTTAATTTGCCACATATTTTTAGGATATAATATCATTTATAGAATATTTAAAGTTAGGTATCAAATAGTAGCAAAAAGGTAATGCATTTTGGTATTTTCTTGACATCGAATATCTGTCTTGGTGCAGGGGTTCTGACGCTTACGTGGCAGGGACATCGACGCGAAAACTGTTACCATGGATTCTGTACACGATTCTGAACCCCCTGCGTTGAAATTTTTAGTCGTTTATTTTTAAAAAAATCTGCTATTTCATAGAAAAGTGTAATTGATACCTACGCGGTCAAAATGTACGGAACAGCAGATTTTTTTTTTTAATAACCGACGAAAAATTTCAACGACCAACAAACAACCCCCCTTGGTTCAGAATCATGTACTGAATCCATGGTAACAGTTTTCGCGTCGATGTCCCTGCCACCTGATTATAAGATTTGTTACTTACCTTGTTGTACATCTTTCCTAGCAGAGACAATATTTGGAAAAGTTTTATATTACACTAGCTGCGCTCCGCGGTTGCACCCCCATAAGTCTCGATCGCATGAGAATAACAGGATAAAAATCCTATGGAACATAGGATTTTATCCCAGGTCACACGTTCAGCCGGATTCTTTTTTTTGGCGTTTATTCATCCTCTTTGCCTATTAAATAATCGAAGACAATTGTATTAAGGAATAGACTACAGTCGTGTATTAGGTCTTTTATTTTCTGTGAATTTGCTGTTTTTTCTTTGATAAAAAACTTGATTGCAAACCCAAAAATAAGGTCATAGTCGGACTAAAACCGTTAATATTCAAGCTTACTTTCATCAATCCAAGGGGGACTACTATATACCCGCTTACAGCGTCATGCCGTACTTCGCGTCACGATCCATACTATGGAAATGTACTGTTGTGGTCTCTCACACGTCGACGTCGGCGTCTTGACGTCGTACGCAGCATTCAAACGCTTTGCATAGCGTCTCTAGTTATTTCGAACCTTTGCAGCGCCAGAAGGTCGTGTCGTGTCAAGCGTCACTACAAAATGGCGAGATTTAATTTAAAAAATAAGATGAACTATTAATATTATAATAAATTCATTTATTTCAGGTAAATAACACCCATTGCCAAACACAGATTGATAGCAATTTTACAAATAAAATAATGTCAAATAAGATAAAATAATGTCAAATAAAATAAAATAATGTCAAATAAAATAAAATAATGTCAAATAAAATAATATCAAATAAAATAAAATCAATTAAAATCGAATAGAAACAGTGTAATCTTTTAATTCACTGACAAGGACCTTTAAAATAATATCTATAAACACCAATGTTTGGGAACAATTACTGACCTGTCGTCCACCGCGTACGTATTGACTGCCGTCGCTGTGCGTTGCGTTCAGACGTCGATCGGAACGTTGACGTTGAAGTCATACGTTCCATGTAGCATAAAATAGGACCAAAGCCTTACATGCTTATTAATTCAAAGCCCATTTTTATATTTCCAGGTTTAGACTTCGCCAACATCCAGCACGTAATAAACTACGACATGCCAGAAGATATAGAGAACTACGTGCATCGTATCGGGCGAACAGGACGAGCTGGTGGCGAGGGAGTTGCCACCACGCTGCTGGGCCGCGCCGCTGATGATAGTGTGCTGAGGGACCTGGCGCATCTGTTGAGAGAGGCGCAGCAGAAGGTAACACATAGAGAACTACGTGCATCGTATAGCAGGGTGGCCAGGGAGTTGTCACCACGCTGCTGGGCCGCGCCGCTGATGATAGTGTGCTGAGGGACCTGGCGCATCTGTTGAGAGAGGCGCAGCAGAAGGTAACATATAGAGAACTACGTGAATCGTATAGCACGGTGGCGAGGGAGTTGCCACCACGCTGCTGGGCTGCGCCGCTGATGATAGTGTGCTGAGGGACCTGGCGCATCTGTTAAGAGAGGCGCAGCAGAAGGTAACATAGAGAACTACGTGCATCGTATAGCACGGTGGCGAGGGAGTTGCCACTACGCTGCTGGGCCGCGCCGCTGATGATAGTGTGCTGAGGGACCTGGCGCATCTGTTGAGAGAGGCGCAGCAGAAGGTAATACATAGAGAACTACGTGCATCGTAGAGCATGGTGGCGAGGGAGTTGCCACCACGCTGCTGGGCCGCGCCGTTGATGATAGTGTGCTGAGAGACCTGGCGCATCTGTTGAGAGAGGCGCAGCAGAAGGTAATACATAGAGAACTACGTGCATCGTAGAGCATGGTGGCGAGGGAGTTGCCACCACGCTGCTGGGCCGCGCCGCTGATGATAGTGTGCTGAGGGACCTGGCGCATCTGTTGAGAGAGGCGCAGCAGAAGGTAACACATAGAGAACTACGTGCATCGTAGAGCATGGTGGCGAGGGAGTTGCCACCACGCTGCTGGGCCGCGCCGCTGATGATAGTGTGCTGAGGGACCTGGCGCATCTGTTGAGAGAGGCGCAGCAGAAGGTAACACATAGAGAACTACGTGTATCGTATAGCAGGGTGGCCAGGGAGTTGCCACCACGCTGCTGGGCTGCGCCGCTGATGATAGTGTGCTGAGGGACCTGGCGCATCTGTTGAGAGAGGCGCAGCAGAAGGTAACACATAAAGAACTACGTGGATCGTATAGCACGGTGGCGAGTGAGTTGCCACCACGCAAAGAGGCACAGCAGAAGGTAGCACATAGAAAAGAACTCTGAAAAGCAAAGTTATTTCTGCGGTTGTTACGGAAAATTATCCTATATCTCTAAAACGATTGACTTTAATATGTACATGCCGTACATGTATTGGAAGGTCCATCACCATATTTCTTTTTCGTAATTTCTCCACACCTTTGTTCAAGTCAAATTATTTTTATTTCACATAAACCTACATGGGCACTTATGAAACGTCAGAAGCTAGGCGCACTGTTCCAATTGGTCGTTTCCTATGGAGAAGAGCCGGCAAGAAACTCCACAATTACTCTTTTAAAAATAATTGGCTTTTACAATACTTTCAAATAACAGTGTGACTAGGTATGGAAGGACAGTGTAGGTCTTTCAATAAGTACCAGGTACATAAGAAAATAGAAAATGGTCAACAAATCTACAGTCCACTAAGCCTACAGCGTTCTCACATTCACAAAATTGCAAAGAATCCATACAAAAGATAAATAAATTAATTAAAATAAAAACCTCTTTTAATTACACGCAATTACATGATTGATATTACAACTGTATTAAATCTGAATAATTATCATGTGCACAAAAGCCACTAACAAAGAGAGAACATAGATCAGCGGTGCACAAAATACACCTCCAGCTTTCATCGATATGGTGCAAATAGTCTCTTAGAAAAATTACTGTAACTTCCGGACAGTCACCCGAACATGAAGAAATTATAAGGGTTCCGTTTTTGCCATTTAGCTACGGAACCCCTAATTTTTTTTTTATAAACCTTTTCATCAATGTGCTTGTCTATAGAGGTTTGAGGAACTGGTTGTAAAGTTCAGTCATCTTCTATATCTTTAGAAAAGGGAGAATCCTCCGAACAGACGGGTGTCGACGATTAATGTCGGGCAGTCGTATAATATATATTCATCGCGCGGTAAACACTGCTTGCGAGATGCAGGATTTGTGTGACGTCAGGTCTTCGATGCGTAGTTTGCATGTGGCGATGTAGATAAATAATAATAAATAAATAAATATTTATTGAATTAAGCCTAAAAACTATTACAATGGTATAGTAGAAGTACAAACATTGAGAGGCTAATGCTCGGTAGTAATGCATTGAAACCCTGACCTATAAACTAGGTTAGTACCTGTATCTTAGAAGATCAGTGTCCCCCCGCAACAATGTTATAGGCCAGAAATTTTTACAGCTCTAGGACAACTACTATACATCGCAAAAATAAAGGGTATAATTTTATAAATCAAAAGAAGTGAAGGTATGGCGTTAATATGTGATTGTGGTGTGTGTGTGTGTGTTGTAAGTGAGTGTTTGTGTATGAATGTGAGTGTGTGTTGTGTGTTGAAATTTGGAATTAGTTTTTATATTTAACTTGTGTGTTGATGGTCGCATTGATATTTTGATTTTGTGGATAATTTTAATACTTTGTTTAAAGTGTTATATAATTTTGTGCTGGTGATGTAATACTGGCGCCTGGTAAACGTTCTTCTGTGATATTCTTGTAAAAAAATATTGTGCTTATTTCTGCCTTTTGGTTCTTTGTGCCGCCCCAAGCTCAAATAAATACATTATTTCAGGTCCCGTCATTCTTGCTAGATATGATAGGCGAGCCGGATGTGCCCGTACCTGATGGACAGGGCTGCTCGTATTGTGGCGGCTTGGGGCACAGGATTACAGGTAAGACATATTTTTTTAAGTTAAAACTTCTATAGGCGCGTTGGGCATTTTTGCAACCACCATTGATTTCGCGACACCATGACGACACCTCATTTTTGTAAACACGATTGTGCTCTTTATTTATATTACGTTACGGATCAATGTTCTATGCAAGTATTTTTTCTTTAAAGGTTTTGTAATCGCGATTGTGCTCTTTATTTAGATAAGGTTACGGACCAATGTTCTATACAAGTATTCTTCTTCCACCAAGGCGATCTTGTTCAAGTTTTCACTTCTGTCGGCACTCCCGGGTTGCACCACTTTTTTTTTACGACTACCAACTTACATTTGCAGTTGGAGAATTGACCGTGACGTATGTCGATGTATGGGAGAACATATTTTTCAACTACAATGTTTAGTTTATTTTTGGGATAAATTCATCCCAAGTACGGAACCCTTCAATGTGCGTGGGCCGACACGCACTTGGCCGAGTTTTTATTTATCGGTTAGTTCTAATGATGGTCTGGCAGTTTGAGTAATTTATGCGGCCTACCCAAATGTTCTTTCTTTGGTATTGTTCTACGAATTGTTGAGCACCTTAAGTTCTGAGTTAAGTTCTCCCGGAGTGCCACCACTTTTTTTGGTATACTTTATTACCCGTGTGTAAATAGGAGCTGATGTTTCAATAACTTTCATCTCAAGAATAAATATGACAGTTTGACGTATTTTCCATACAAAAGCTGTCAAACCTTTATTCGTTAGATAAAAGTTATCTGATTATTGAAAAATCAGCCCTTAATATCTGAAAGCTCTAATAATCTACTACCCTGTTTGGGCTTGTTGTAATTTTTTAACTGCGAAATAAAATCGCAAATGAAAATAATTCCTGAGTGCATTGTTATTATCGCCTGCAAATTAGCGGAGGCCAAAGACTTTTACTAATTTTTTATAATTAGTAGTGTGCCACCACAAAACACGGCAGTGAAAATCGAAACGGATTTATAAAAGAAAATAACTATTATACATGGTCATTAGTTAAATGTCGGCAATCCATTGGGGGATGTAGGAGAGGTCATTTGCATCCAAATTACCACTGATGACCCCTATGCCAATACCAACCATTTTCGAGTAATTTGACATTTATATTTTAAAATTTATGAAATAAAAATATAAAATGTACCTACCCAATAACTCTGATGTACAAGGTTAATTGTTATACGTAACCATTTTCGAGTAATTTGACATTTATATTTTAAAATTTATGAAATAAAAATATAAAATGTACCTACCCAATAACTCTGATGTACAAGGTTAATTGTTATACGTAACCATTTTCGAGTAATTTGACATTTAAATGTTAAAATGAATGAAATAATAATACAAGATGTAACCAATAACCCTGATGTACAAGGCTATTGGTTAGTCGGCAATCCATTAAGGGGATGTAGGAGAGGTCATTTACAACCAAATGACGCCTTTTGACTCCTTAACAAATTTCAAAAAATTTCGAGTCATTTGACATTTTATATTTCATACATTTTAAAATATAAAATATCATATTACTCGAAAATGGTTGACATTGGCATAGTGGTCATCATGGGTAATTTGGTTGCAAATGACCTCTCCTACATCTCCTTATCGGATTGCCGACGTAAAACTAATAACCCTGTATACTACCTTAATGCTACGTAAAATACATTTGAAGACGAAGATAAACATTGAATGTAACTGGGTCGACTGAACGCTGCACTTGTGATTTTCTGCAGTGCGCACGCCCTTATACAACTTCATAGGGTACAAAAGATACATAGGATTTCGCATCTGTTATTTTAAATTTCTTTTCGCAGTTCGCGGACTCTAGATACTGCTATTGTTCACAGATTGGCGATTATTATCCGCAACGATTAAAATTCGTAGTGCGCGCTTAGCCTAGAAAAGTTTTATAATATAGTAGCTGCACCCTTTTTTTTTTTTGTGTGTGGCAAATCATCAAATAACTTCTCCCGCTCTGGGTGGAGCGGGAGGGCGTGTCAGACTCTTACTGACTAAAACCCACCCGTGTTCCTTCGGCTGCCCTGTTGCCGGGGGCCACGATCTCCCTTTCGGTTTTCTTCGCAACCCCGGCAGGCATCGGCCCTAGCGGACCCCGTCAATTCTGCTGACATCTCTTTGCGCGCGTGGAACACAACGCGCCTAACTAATAGGCTTATTTACAAATTATATTGCCACTAGCTCTGCCCCATACTCCTACCTGTATAAGTCTCGATCCCGTCGAAATATTGGAATAAACAGTATCCTCTGTCGCAATCCAGGCCATAGTCTACCCATGTGCCAAATTTCATCCAAATCCGTTCAGCCGTTTTAGCGTGAAAGCGTAACAAAAAAACTCTCTAATTTATAATATTAGTTAGGATTTTACAAATGTTCATATTTTCTTTTCCTTTTCACAGAATGTCCGAAACTGGAGGCAGTGCAGAACAAGCAAGCTTCAAACATCGGACGAAGAGATTATTTGGCGAATACTGCCGCTGACTACTAAATATATATCACGCTTGTATTCCATAAAAGGTTGGACAGTATTGTAGTCACATCAGTGGCGTAGCTACCTTGGGTGGCACCCCATCCAAAGTGAAAAGCAATAAATTATATATGATAAAGGACATGGGTCATTTATTATTTATAATATTGAAGAAATAACAAAACACAATAATAACTAAGACGGAAAAGGAATTGTTATACAATTAAAATTTCTTCATTCTAGCTTTGACAGCTGTAAACTAAAGACAACACACTTCCTTCACGAAACAAATGAGAAATGTTGCAACTGAGACGTCAAAGATCGCGAGTATGGGACGGGGAATCCCCCACGACAGCGTCAGGCTCTTTTGCGGGAATCCCCGAATTATACATAGAGCTAGTGCTAGTGGAGGAATCCCCGAAAAGAAATTTTTGTGCTAGCGATTTTTTTTTTGCTTGTACATTGTTCTTAAAGTTGAAAGACCGGGTGGGTGTCACCCCAAAAAAGGTGACACCCGGTGCGACCCCCTTTGCTACGCCACTGAGTCACATTGCCACATTTCGGCAGTTATGTTTAAGTCCCATGTAATAGGGGGCGAGCCTATTGCCTTTAATCGGGGACAAATCGTTTACGAGTTGAAGTGTCGAAATTGATGATCTTACCAAGTTTATACTTGTAGCTGGAATATTAACATTGAAGGCCAACTATCACCACAAATTACTAAATACATTTAGTGCTAAATGTGTTAAAAAAATCTGTATCATTTTCAAACGATTTTTAACAGTAATTACGCTCACGCTTTACTTTTTATAAATAATTTCATCACCACAGCTCTTAAAACGGTGAAGGAAAACATCGTGAGGAAACCGGCATGTCCTAATCACAAATTCGAAGACATATGACATCTAACAACCTGCACTGGGCCGAGACGAGAAGTGTCTTGTGTCCCAGCAGTGGGCACATTATAGACTGATTATGCAAACAGTAATTAAACGATGTTTTGAATTCGTTCAACACTAAATGCATTTAATTATTTGTGATGTAGCCCGGTCTAAATAATATAAGTTATGTTTTAAGATGTAAATAAATATAATTTTAAGAAAACTGCCTTTTATTTAATTAATTTGGAATACTAATCAATGATCGCAGTGGTTGTTTTAAATTATTTCTTTTATTTGGTATAGGCTCGCGTTAGACCACTTCATTTCGTTTATTGGGTGGGTGTTAGTATTCTCATTACCCATTGAGTATCAGCATTAGTTGATACTGAGACAGCACGTTTTTTTTTTTTCAAATCTGTCTCACTATACCCATTGACTTAAGAAACGACGAATGGACATAGTGAGACTCATGTCCTCCTACAAAATGTCTGCGTATTCGAATTTAAAGCGTTTTTTTATATGCCTGATGAAAAATCTAAATCGACGATATCCTACAGAAAATGGCCACAACAAGACATGATGAAACTTTATCTAAAACAAATAAGTGTCAAAGCATGGTGTAACAAATAGTACGTATCAAATTATACATCATAGACATAATTATAGTAAAAAATTACCAAAAATACAACCGACTTCCAAACTACAAAGTGTAGTTTGGAAGTCGGTTGTATTTTTTGTATAATTTTTTTTCATTTTTTAGTGTATTGATTTGTAATTCATCAGTTACACTTTACCAAATGGCGCTTTTCGAGAGCAAATGCACGAGTGACTATAAAAAATATCCAAATCGCTACAGGTGTGCCTATAATATTTGAAGAGTTCCCTCGATTTCTCCAAGATCCCATCATCAGATCGTGACCAAATAACAATGGGACCAACTTGGAAGTACACCCTTTCAAACAAAAGGAAGAATTTTTCAAATCGGTTCAGCCGTCTTCGAGTAATCGGGGAACATACATAAAAAAGAATATTCCAACAAACTGAGAACCTCCTCCTTTTTTTGAAGACGGTTAATTAAATAAATTTATTTAAGTAGGTACCTACTTATACTTTTCAATTCTATCTATAATGGCAAACTGAAATTGTTCGAACTTTTGTGATAGTATTTTCATTAATAATTTTAAACATTTTCTTGGTCGTGAATAGTCGATTTATAAAAACGCAACGGAAATAGTGATACAAGTAGTATCATTATTACCGTCGATGGGAAAGCTCAAATTCAATTCAATTCAAAATATTTTTATTTCACATAAACCGACAACGGCACTTATGAAACGTCAGAAGCTAGGTGCACGGTTCCAATTGGTCGCTTCCTATGGAGACGAGCCGGCAAGAAACTCCACGGTTACTCTTTTAAAAATAATTCGCTTTTACAATTCTTTCAAATAACAGTATGACTAGGTATGGGAGGACAGTGTAAGTCTTTCAATAACTACCAGGTACTTAAGAAAATAGTAAATGGTCAACAAATCAACAGTCCACTAAGCCTACAGCGTTCTCACATTCACAAAATAGAAAAGAAATCTATACAAATAAATTAATAAAAATAAAAACCTATTTTATTTAAACGCAATTACATGATTGCTATTACAACTGTAATAAATCTGAATAATTATCATGTGCACCAAAGCCACTAATAAAGAGTTGAAATTTACTCATAGGTATGTAATGTCAAATAATAAACGGGAACAGTGAGACCCACCCCGTTTATTCCAGGGGTGGCCAACCGCTCGATCGCGATCGACTGATCGATCGTGGCAAAACAAAAAAAAAAGTTAATATACCTAAAAATATTATATAGAATAGACCACGCAACGTAATCACCAACTGCTGCACGCACCATCTTGTATCATTTTTCAGTCCCCGTTCCATCACGTTATTTATCCTCTCTCCCAGGCAGTAGCTCAGACGCAATACTCACACTACTATAAATAAGTAGTTACTAAGAATAATTTTCAATTTTATGATCTCTTAATATCATAAATAATTGTACATAGGTACACTGTTTCATAATTTTTTTTTAAAGAAGTACGTAATTGGTAGATCGCAAAGGGTCAGTCGTCAGTAAACAGTAGATCTTGGATCTAACCAAGGTGGCCACCCCTGGTTTATTCAATTTGCAAACAATGCAAAACATTTTTATTATTAAAAACTAGCTGCGCCCTACGGTTTTACCAGCATAAGTCTCGATCCTGTGGGAATATCGGGATAAAACGTATCCTATATCCTGACCCAGGTCATAAAAAAGAAAATTCAACTATAAAGTAAAATTATGATTTACATTAATTACAATCGAGGAAAATTTTATTTCAACTGTAATGTAGACCTGCCTGATCTAGGTTTATGAAAACCTGTCTTTCAGGCCATCAATTTACCTCATACATTTAAAAAGAAGACAACAATACATTTCTTAGAACCTAAATTAAAAAGAAGACATAATATCTTCAATGACTTAAACAGTAACTATTTGGTACATTATTTTAAAACTAGCTGTGCCCGCGACTTCGTTCGCGTGGAATAGTGACTTTTCGGGCAGCATATTTTGAATTACATATACCGTCGTTTGGGTAGCTAAAAATTTACTTTACAGTAATGCTTCTCTGTATACGATATTTGAAGTATGGCCATCGGGAATGAAAGCATACAGGCTCCTAGGATTGCTAACCCGTGACAGAGCCACATATAACTGACCGTGCGAGAAACAGCTGTTACTTAGATCTACACCCACAACTTTCAGCGTCTGACCTTGGGCTTTATTAATTGTCATCGCAAAACATAGGCTGACTGGAAACTGGACTCGTTTAAAACTAAATGGAAAATTGTTTGGAATGAGAGGAATCCGAGGAATGAAAACACTTTCACCTTTTCCACACCCTGTTAAAATCTCTGCTTCTATCAGATTTCGTTGTAAATTGGTCACTTTTAACCTGGTGCCATTGCATAGTTTTGGGGGGCTTAAATTTCTAAGAAGCATTATGGGTACGCCTACTTTTAATTTTATTTTATTTGCTGGTAGTCCAGGAGCACTGAGGGATTCAAAAAATTCTACTGGGTAGCTTGTAGATTCTCCTTCTTCCATGACTGTTAATGGAGATATACTCAACATAATCCCCCGGAACATAGCTCAAAATTTCAGCGTTTATTGTTGCTGCTTGGTCGTTTCGTGGCGTCAAAATAGCTCTTTCGCAAAGCCAGGAATTTGCGTAAACAATTAAATTATAAATACTTACAGATTATTATAGTCTAAAATGATCACAGTTTAAGTAATAAGTGTTAAGACGTGTAAACCAAACGTATTAACTTTATAAAACAAAAGAACTGCTAGAAAAATTAATTACTTAACTTAATAAATACTTAACAAAGAAAATCAAGAAAAGAAATGCCTAACCTTATACCAAATACTTATAATATTTATATACAAACCCTAAATACAAATTAAGATAAGTATAACAAAAATCAATAAAAGAAATGCCTAACCTATAACAAATGCTTCCAATATTTATTTACAAACCCTAAATAAAAATTAAGTAAATACCTAAAAATCAAGGAAAGAACCGCCTAACCTATACCAAATACTTACAATATTTATTTACAAAATTTTAAAGAAAAATAAGAAAAAGAACCTAACCTTTGTAGGTTAGGTTCTTAAAATATAAATATAAATGAAATATGCAAACAGTCAGTATTCAAGTGAATCGCAATAATCGAATACAACTATTCGCCTATACTCTCCCAGGATACGTGCGTTCGCTACGAATAACTGAATCCTTATGGCAGCTTGGCAGCGGCGCGGTTTTTTTTTTTTAACATGGCATCTCGCAGTTTTGACCACTAAGGTCTTGGTTGCTTAACCGGACTTTGCGCGGCTCTCAGCGTGCTTTAATAGGACGCTCAGGCGCGAGGCGTGTAGTACGCACTCTGTACGTTAAAAATGTTCGCCGTGATTCTTTCAATTGACATAACTTTTTTATTTATGAACCGATTGACATGAAATAAACACTAAATGTTAAGAGAAGCTTACTACAATATATTAGTGAAAACCGTATCTAAATCGAATAAGCCGTTTCTGATATTAGCGTGCACAAACACACAGACAAACAGTCAAACGAACAAAAAAAAAAATTACAATTTCGGGCTCGGCATCGATATAATAACAACCCCTGCTACTTTTTTTTATATATTTCCATTGTACAGACACCACTTTTCTACAATTTTATTATATGTATAGACTAGATTATGTAAGATATATTATGTTTAAATAGATTAACGAATAATATTAAAATAGATGAAGTATTATTAATTTGGTAAAGGAAGAGACTTATATTAGAGTAGGTAGATATAAATTTAATTTAAAAATTTCTAGTAATTTTTCCGCGTCTGCATAATTGAGTTTTGCCAAATATTCTTGTACTAGTAAGTTACATATATTATAACTTAAACTATAAATCTTTAGCACTCTGTTAAACTGGTTA
Organism: Omphaloscelis lunosa; assembly: GCA_916610215.1. NCBI lineage: Eukaryota > Metazoa > Arthropoda > Insecta > Lepidoptera > Noctuidae > Omphaloscelis > Omphaloscelis lunosa. The sequence goes on from OU744270.1 coordinate 9,717,070, forward strand.
TACAAGTAGGGTTCTAAAATTTAATAAAATCTATTAATAAAAGCATATTTAGTCTGAGAGTTAGCACAAACCAAATCTTTTCTTTTCCTATCTGAGGGTACTGGCTTATAATAAAGTTCAGTATGTTGTAATAAAACTACATTCAAAACAAATACACACATCAAAAGTGTCTAGGGATCAAGCATTTTTATGCGGATTTCTTGAGATTGAGATGTGGCTTTGTAATAAATTTATGATTATATAAATTTATATGGATCCTTTTTGGTGCATTTCATAATTTGAAACAGGAACTGTTAATCAAATTCGAGTAAAAGATGAAAATCAGCTGTCAATATTTTCCCTATAAAAACATACAACGCATTGAAGACATTATTAGTGCTACTGTTTCCCTACTACTGATTAAAACCAACGTCATTATGGAGCGGCGACGTCATTTAAGCAGGGAAGAAATGCTCAGAGCCGTGGGAATGATAGAAGCTGGTTCCCGGCAACGTACTGTGGCTTTAGCTCTGAATACAAGTCAGAGTGTTATCAGTCGACTTTAGACACGTTACCGAAGCACTGGTACCGTGGCTGAGCGCCATGGAGGACGGTATCGCTGCACCACACGGAGACAAGACCGATACATTCAAATCTTAACTCGAAGAGCTCCAACAATAACCGCCATGATGTTAGCCGTGAGGCTTCATCACTCTTCAGGGAACTTAATTAGCGACCAAACAGTCAGAAACCGCTTGCATGAAGTGAACCTTCATTCCCGAAGACCGCTACGGGTACCACCTATAGCAATGCACAATCGTAGGATTCGATATCAATGGGCTCTTGAACACAGAAATTGGGCAGAAGAACAATGGCGTTTCGTGTGCTTTTCTGATGAGTCTCGTTTTGGTATGAGACCGGATACAAGACGTATACGACACTGGAGAACCCCTGGACGCCAACAGCGATTAAAATCCTGCCAGGAAGTCCATCCTTATAGTGGTGGAACCATCATGGTATGGGCGGGTATTTGGATCGGCGGAAGAACTGAGTTGATTTGGATCAGAGGCAACCTCAACGCTCAAATTTATGCTGAGACGATTGTATCTGACGTCATCGTTCCTCTACAAGTGCAAATCGGTCCCTTATTTCAGTTAATGCATGATAATGCACGACCGCACACCGCAAGAGTTGTAAGACAGACTCTCGCCGCAGCTAACATCAATGTCCTGCTCTGGCCTGCTCAGTCGCCAGACTTGAACCCGATTGAGCATGCATGGGATATGCTACAGAGAAGAGCTCTGCCGAATATGGAGGGTATCCAGTCGCAAGAAGACCTTTTTTTGTTGTTGCAACGAACATGGGCGGCCATTCCACAGCGTGATTTGGATGAACTCATTTTGAGTATGCCAAACCGATGTTCTTGTGTTGTTAGTGTTCGCGGTAGAAACACGGATTATTAATTGTTTAAGTTACCCAATAAAATTTTAAAGAAAACTGTTATTTCAGTCTTTTTTTCGAACTTTAATGTTAGTGGTTCAAATGTCAAAAATCCCTTTATTAGGAAAATGGCAAATTTCTTTATTAATGCAAAGGTGACTTGGTTTATTGTTACTGTGACAAACGAAAACACTTTATTTGATGAATCCTTAAAGAAAATTTTAATTAATATCAATCAGGAGAAAAGTTATTGCAAAAATATATGTTGATCCCTAGACACTTTTGATGTGTGTAATTGACGTACTGTTAGCACCTTACATGCCAAATAGAGCTGGTGTGTTGGAAATCTAAATGGACGAAAAGTAGCAACCTTTAAAACTGCTCTTTGGGCGCGTTCTAGGTGCAGTAAAATAGATTTAGCGGCACCGCCTCAGGACGTTATGCATTAGGTAATAATAGATTGGCACAAAGCCAAATAAACCTGTCTAATTTATTTAAAGTCGGCAATGCTAAGTAAATTTTTAAAAATGTATATTAGTTTACACACTCTGGTGCATAATAAATCGATGTGTTTGCGGAAATTCAGGTTTGTGTCAATTGTGACGCCTAGATATTTGATATGGTCGGTTTTGGCTAAAGTGGGACAAGTACATGCAATGTCAGCATAATATAAATTACAATTGTTATGCACTTGAATGTTTACATTAGTAAGCGTTGGATTAGTGTTTCTCATTGTAAATAATAGGTACTTGGTTTTATCTGTATTTAATGTTAAGAATTTTTTATGAAGACACAGTATTAAAACCATTCAGTGCTACCTCATAGATTTCGGCTTTTGATTTAGCTGCGAACAGTATAGCTGTGTCATCCGCATATGACATAATTACACCCTTTTGACGTGTCAAATTGCACAAGGTGATTTATATAAATTAAAAACAAAGTAGAACCCTAAATACTGCCTTGTGGGATTCCATAACAGCTATTCTTAAGGTGGAACTAGTTGATATTTTTTCCATACAAAGGACCATGCAAAAAATCGTCCCAACCCACCAACAGATTTCAAACGTATCTCATTTAATACATCATAGTAGCATGATCATTTTTTATTATGACGACATCTCCGTAAGTCATGGGGATAACGTGCAAAAAAAAAAAAACTTGTTCACTTTTTTCGGTACAGTTAATTGTAAAAAAATGTTCAGGAACACTATTTAACTATAAAAAAACTATTGATAGAGAACAGCCGTGAGACGCACAGAAAAAAAAATCGGTCTTATCTCGCTGCACCCTCCTCCCTTGCTCTACTAACAACCTGCGCTGCGCACCTCAGTCGTGTCCTGTACGTTCCGCTGTGTTCACGTTGTTTATCTGTGCGATATCGGCTTGTTTGCGACTATTACTGACCCCTGCTTGTTTATTGGACCCTTTGATTGCTTTTCGATTACCGTGGCACGTTTATTGGACTATGATTTTTACAACTATGGAGACAGGACGGCGATGTGTGATGTGCCCTAGATCAATTTTAAGACGGAGGCGACATTCGTTACAAGATACTTTGCGTCAAAGTACATCGAAAAAAGCACGAATTTCTTGTTCCAGAGGAAAAGTTATAGTCTCCACAAGTTCCGTAACTTATTAAAACCATCCATTCTAATTAGCAGCGATGGATACATCATAGATGTAGTGGGCCCATTCCCAGCAACGACATCAGATGCAACTATAACGCAGAAAATAATGAATGACGAAGAGAATCTGCTGCATTGGTTACTGCACAGAGGAGACGTCTTTATTTTAGACAGGGGATTCAGGGACAGTATTACCGATATTGAATCCCTTGAATATGAAGCTTACATGCCACCAACTAAGGATAGGAACGCTACCCAATTATCGACAGCACAAGCAAATGACTGTCGTCTAGTGACTGTATGCAGATGGGTTGTAGAGGTAGTGAATGGGAAATTCAAAAACAGATTCAAACTATTAAAACAGACATATTTTAACCGAGCATTACCAAATATGTTTGCTGATTTCCGCATAGCAGCATCGTTCATAAACGCAGATTATCGTGTCGCTACAGACCACAGGCTTGCGACTGAGTTCTTTCAAATAATCCGAACTCATATGAATGAACCGAACCTCTTGCATAATTATGTCGAAGGCAAAAACCTTAATAGGCAAAGAGTTAACTTTGTGACCATGGATGCCAATATGCCCCAGTTTGAAGAGTTTCCTCAGTTGACTGATGATGACATCATATTATTTGCTTTGGGAACCTACCACATTAAACTAGCCAAATCTTATTGTGCGGAACATTTTCGGAACGGAATATATTATATAGAACTATTCCGAGATAACCAACTGCATGACTTGTCAAGATATAACTTTCGACAAAGTAATGTATGGCTGATCAGAGGACGCATACAATCTAGACACGTTAGGTCACGCGTTTACTATAGTTACATATTAATAAACCGTAATGAAACTGACAGAAATTCCATTGAGCAGTGGTACACAGCACATGCTTAACAGGGGCGCGTACAATTGGAAGTTGTGCGCATATAATCTCAATTATTTGGTATATGGGGAAAGGTCGTCATACCGAATTTAATCTGCCAGCAGAAATGCTATCTACTATAATGATAGACGAATAGTTATCTAGTTATTAAAACCTGGATAACAGTTGGATGTAAATATGTATGTAGATACATTACAATAACAAAAACTGTGATAAATACTTACCTAAAATGTTGTTATTTTATCAAAAATATACATACTTATATAATACATATACGTTTTTGTTATTCATACCTAAAATGATAATGGTTCATCTAAAATATAGTTATTTAAAAAAATAAACACCCGTTTTTAAGTAAAATGTTTTTATTTTTTATTTAATAATCCCATCTATTTACGGATAAAAATTTGTTATTTGTCTTTTTATGGGACTAATATAATAATAATACTGAAACTAGTCCCAAGTCTGTTGGTGGGTTGGGACAGCGCCCATACAATTTTTTGCATGGTCCTTTCAGGGGGGTTTTACTCCACTGTTTGACATAGTACATCCAAAGTTAAACATGATATCGTTTTGTTTCATTATTAATTTTTCCGTGCGGAAACAGAATAGTAAAATAATGAGCCGTTAAAAAGTTAGGAGCCCACAAAGATTCCTTTTTCTTGCAAATTTTAACGCAACTTTGGCGGTAAATAAGCAATAAAAGAAGTGTAAAATCTCCAAAACAAAGTCGGCACCGACAAAGCTTAATTATCGAAGAGTTCCATAAACTTTATTTGTAATTGATTTATGCAGTGGTTTTTTCATAAAACTCGATTTTCCAAAGGACTTTTCGTAATTTTTTACGCGCTCGTTTTACTAAAATTGTTCGGAACGGTGTTTGTGTACGTGCGAACTAGACGTTGTGCATGTAGACCAGCGTCTAACTGCTCATCACTGATACTATCTCTGTCGGACACGATGCCAGGTGAGACAGCGTGCTTTTCGGCCATGCCCACTTGTGAGTTCGATCCCGCGACTAGTTTAACCTTAAGTTCAGAACTCATATATTGACCTATTTTTACACACCGATGGCGGTCGCTAAGGTAATCAGATAATAGTTGCAATTGTACTCCCCGTATTCCCAGCATTTCCAGCTTGTACAAAAGCAAAGTACAAGAAATTCTGTCAAAAGCCTTGGCAAGGTCTAAAAATATCCCTATGGTGTGCATGCCGTTACCCAGGTTTGTGCTTATAAAATTTGTCAGATGGTGAACAGCTTGGCTTGTTGATCTTTTAGGCCTAAAACCAAATTGATGATCAGAGAGTAATTTATTACTTTCAAGATATTTTATAAATCTACTGTTTATATTTTTTTCAACAGTGTAACGTTTCCTGTATTATTTTTTACTATTTCTAAGCTCTCTAGTACTGACATTCTGAAACCTTTATCACATGTGTGTAAAATTTCGAAAGTGTTATTATTATTTAACGAATGACCTGTGTCTATTAAGTGTTGAGCAAAATGGGATTTTTCTGGATTACTGTTCCGGTACAGTCGAGGAAGTTGGAAAGGTTAGTTAGAGGTTAACTATCTTAAAAATATGAGTCAAGGGATGCAATGACGTATTTAAATCTTTTGAGTATGTCGTCACATCCTACGGCACATTTTCTTCAATCCATCTATTATACTAAACTCAAAGCATTTATTTCAATTAAACCATTCACAGACTCTTTTGAATTGACAGAGTCTGTCAGTTAGTCAGAAAGTTGAAGCTAATTGCCCATTCCCAAACGTAGATCTCTATGGAGAAGAACGGGCAAGAAACTCCATAGACACTCTTTTAAATATAGATATTACAAAATCCTGGGTACATCATTCTTGTTGCTTCTATATGTGAGGACAATGTACAAACAAAAACCCATCAATACTTTGGGATGGACGCCTATAAATAGGCATAATTACTGTATCGGGAATAATTTTTTCATCCCCCCATCTCGGAAAGAGTAGTTTTGCTCTTCGATATCTAAGTGCAAAAGCCGTTTTTATCCACTAGAGCATAAAGTAAATGGTGAATTTAGAACATCGTGTGCACTAAGTTTGTGAATTCAAAACATCATTAAACCTATTTACTTCTCCCTCCAAGGTGCCGAATTTATCATACAACCTTTTTTAATTTGTTAAAATCTCAGACTCGGAACCTTCTTGGTGTACTTTTTTTATAATTTGCTTTGCGCGCGTCATTTTCTTTTCTCGTTATATTGTAAAAAAAAACAAGAAACTTGAAAACAAGTGAAAAATAAGGTTTTTCACGTGTTTTCAAGTTTCTTGTTTTAACCTAAACGAGTGGTTCTAGCGATGAGGAAGTTTATTTGACGCCAACAGAATTGACTGAAACTGTTAATAATGCGCAAATGAGCTTTCTCCCTCAACAATCACGCGAGAAGTATTTGAAACAGTACGATATGTTTAACACGTGGCGACTAGCTAAAGGAGCCAAAACTTTCTCAGAAAACGTTTTGCTGGCATATTTAATTGAATTATGCGAGACCAAGAAATCAAGCACTGGAGTACGTATTCAATGCTAAAAGCAATAATAAAGATGAAAAAAGACATACATATCGACACCTATCCTAAATTAGTGGCATTTTTCACAGCATCTGAAATTGAACAGTTTCTTAACGAAGCACCTGATTCCGTATATTTGGCGACAAAAGTTCGTCAGCTGCACATTCAGTATCTACTTTAGTATATTAATCAACTACTTAACATAATCTAATACGTACTTAGTAGTTAAATATATAATAAATTAATAAAATTTATATGCATGCATATAAATTTTATTAATTTATCTACTACAATACTCTACATTACGGGTTGTTCTTATTATTGGTATAAACGGAGCATATCGAACTAATGAACTAACACAACTTAATGTAAAAAGCATTGAGAAACATTCAGATGACTTACTATTAATTAATTTACCTAATACAAAGACAAAAAGAGACCGCAATTTCGTCATTCGCAAGGAATACGTAACAATTGTCGAGAAATATCAAGCCTTACGCCCGCCTAACACTCCAATCAATCGATTTTTTCTACAATATCGCAACGGAAAGTGTGTTAGACAGCCTATGGGTGCTAATAAAATTGGCAATATCCCACGAGAAATTACAACATTTCTTGAACTTCCAGAACCCCTGTTGTTCACGGGTCATTGTTTCCGACGAACTTCAGCCACACTTTTGGCCAATTCAGGAACTGATCTCCTGTCCCTTAAACCCCGAGGAGGCTGGAAGACCAATGCAGTTGTATTGGAATACATAGAGGATTCCATCCACAATAAGTCTAAAATATGTAAAGGCATCGTAGGAGCCATTACACTGAAAGAGCCTCAGTCAGATCCTTGGTCAATACCTAACTATCGCCCTCTCTCGCCAACATTTACGCCAAGGGAATCCGATGAATCGGTACAACTATTAAGTATGACAGATAGTTTACCGAAAAACAGTACACAAGTCACTAACACCAACATTACAGTACCTAACAAAAATATTACCTACACTCAAGTAACTGTAGCAACGTTACTTTCAATTTTTCTTAATTATACCTAAGTATTATTTGTTATAATTTAAAGATTATTCTGTAATACTTACCTATCATAATGTAGTAGTCAAACCTAAACTGAAATAAAAGTATCTTGTGATAGTAAATGTTTTTTTTTGCATTTAGTCATTTCCTCGCTGAGGTGGGATGAAAAGTTACGTGTTGCAGTCGAGTGCAAAGATTTTTCACCTCGTGCTCTTTTGATTCCCTCGCTAACGCTCAGGATTCATTTTGAATCACTCGCTGCGCTTGTGATTCAATTTTAGAATCCTTCGCTTGCTCGGTCATCAAAATTAAAAAGCAACTTTGCACTCTTATATAACAAATAACTATTATTACTAAGCAGATGCAGTCTAGAAAATGGGGTTCATCTACTAATGTTCTTATTTTTTTTTTTAAATATAATCCACTATGCCATCATTCTGGTTGAATGTTCTATCGCTTTTGTAAAGATTAAAGCCATCGAGAGATGGTATTTTAGCCGTTTGTTTCGATAACCAACATTCTGTTAGAACGATAATGCGAACTTATTCAATGTTTTATCCCCAGTATAGACTATGTTTTTGCATTCCTCAACATTACAGATTTTAGCATCAGACACGAAAAACCCATCTAGATCACATATTAGCTGGTTGACCATAAAATAAATTACTTATATGTAGAAAGTTGACCGACTATCTATGTGCTTAATATACTAGTTAGTCGGTGGCGCTCCTAAGCGCCTTCATAATCAATGGAATTAATATAATTGTCTTCTGCATATTTACGTGCTGGGCAATTTAGATCAACAGTTGGATGATCATTTTTCCTCTTGAAGCGTTTGCAGGTCGCATATTGAGGCGGAGAACCTTTATTATTGCATTCCTTGAAAGAATGTCCTGTTTCGCCACAGAGGTTGCAAGTAGGGCTCGTTTCTCTGCAAAATTTGTCTGCATGTCCGAATTGCTGGCAATTAAAACACCTGTTTACAATAGTGAAATCTCTCGCTGGGCATGATATCCAATTTATGGAAATTCGGCCTTGGTCCACTTTATTTTTTTCTGATATTAGCAGGAACTTCCAATATGTAGTTGCAAGTAGGACGATCTTTCTTTCCTGACTTATGGCTCAATTTTATGCTTTCTAAAAAGGTCTCATGAGGCAATTTATTTGTCAAGTTTTGGACGTATAAATGCAATCAAATACCTCTTTTTCAGACAGGGCTACGAGGATACCAATGACAGCAATCCTAGGACGGCGTTTGCATGGTTCTTCAACTGTAAGGCCTGAGGAAAGTAGCTTCTGTGAGCTTTTTAATTTATCAATGTCGTCTTTGTTATCCGTCCCAATGATGACGCCTCCGTTTCTAGTTTTCCTTATACCGCGGACATGGAATGTTAATTCCTCAGGCGAGATAATTTTTTGGACCAACGTCTTGGTGTCGTCACTGGTTTTGGTTTTATTACTGGGATATATAGCGACCGAACTGAGATTTGCTGGTCGAATAAATTTATCAGAGCCTATCATCACCATGTTAGCGTAGGAAGTACTTTCTGGTCCGGTTCGACTCATCTTCGTTTCCACGACTTCTTTGAACTGGCAAAGGGATTCCGCAACATTCTGCTGTTTTGTGATTGCTCGGTTTTTTAAATCGCATGCATGTTGCACAATGTGCAGGTTCAGCCTGTTTAGTGCACTCATTCATTATTAATGATTTTATACTAAAGATCACATCTAAACGAGTAGTGTTAATGATTTGGAAAAAATATATGTTAAATTAAAGTATTTTCTTAATAACTTAATATAGGAATATTTTAAATTACAAAAAACTGAGAATCGCGCAAGATCTATCAAGCGTATTTTTCGGAAACCTTCACATTTTTAAAAATAATTTTACTATTGATATTTTAGTATGGGTACACGTTTCATTAAAATAACTTTTGTTTTATGTATAATAAATTAATAATGCGTATAATTTGGGACAGCGCTCCTTGATGGGCGAGTCCTATTACTGGCTGGACGTAGGACGCGTTGCGTGAGCTCTGTACAGTACACGCAAGCTAACCACTCAAGGTCACTGTCATATATCTGCGTCTTAGTGGCCAAACGAATTTGAATGAAATTTGGGACACAGATAGACCATGATCTGGGTTAGGACATCGGATACTGTCGAGAATATCACGCCGCACCGGGCGACCGCGGGCGGAAGCTGCGGTCGCGGAAGGGGCGCTCGAGCAGCGCGCGCGCACCGGCCGGCACACCACTGCGTCTTCGACCACCGTAGAACATTCACATTATATTAATTCTCGCCAGTACATTCGAAATTGTTAACCGTTTGTTTCTCTTCAAAATCTTACAATTATACAGTCCACTATTGTCAAGTTACCGGTGTTTTAGTCCTCGTACCATCTGGAGGATATACGCATTCCTATTTAATACATTTTGTCCCGGTAGCCGATAGTACGGTGCCGTGGAATAATTTCCGTACTTCACGCGGGCAAAAGCTAGTTCATATTATAATGAGTTCGTTTGAGTCACGGCACAGATTAATACAGATGAGACACTGGAAAATCATTTAAATAAAACGCGACTCTCGCTACGACATCATAAAGTGCAATTCAGGTCGAACAGCGCTAATTACCTGCAGTTATATTCACCTAGAAGTTGCCTCTCTATCGCGTAACTCTTTGATCTTCCGACTACGTTACACTCACTGAATTTGCTCAACAAGACGGGCCCGCCGCGTACTTGTAGCTTCATGCCAAAACTGCGGAGTGTCCTCATCTGTATTAATCTGTGATCACAGCCAGGGGAGTGGTATTAAGCACATGTCACCTCAAAGATTAAGGGTGAATTTCCACTGAAGTGGAGACGCGATGAGAATTTCAACCATTATGATCGGTCGATTCCTGCGGGTCTTCGCTTCAGTGAAAACGCACCCTTAGGCCGGTCCCACCACCGACGAGGAAGCGACTAGCTATCAATGATTTTGTCGCTCAAGAAACGTACTACATATGCGTACCGGGTCTACCCTTTATAGCAGAAATTTTTATGTCATAATATTATTTTGCATAACAGCGCATAGCATAAAATTCATTTCGCAGAAAATCGTTTGGCATACACTCATTTATAATACATTAAAAACGCATAATTTTGTAAGTCAGAATCATCTTTAGGCATAAATTTCATATCCATAATAATTAAAAGTAGAACCATCATATTGCAGAAAGTTCACTGTCAGAAACGTCTTTTGGCATAAATTTTATATCCATAATAATTAAAAAGTAGAACCATCATATTGCAGAAAGTTCACTGTCAGAATCGTCTTTTGGCATACATACATTTCATATCGATAATCATTAAAAGGTAGAACTATCATATCTCAGAAAGTTTACAGTTAGAATCAAGTTTTGGCATACTTTTCATATCCATAATTATTGAAAGACTCATCTATCACATTACGGAAAATTCATAGTTAGAATAACTTTTCAAGCATGTAGAATGCAAACATGCAAAAAAGCACACACCATGCATGCAGCATGCAAGCAAACATGCAGCATGCAAGCAAGCATGCAACATGCAGCAGGCATGGTTTCTGTCACGGCTCCGGCGCTGCGGGGCTCCAGCGGTCCCACGCAAGCTTCTCGTCGCAGATGGTTGTAACGCACACCACAGCAGCTTCGGCTTGCTGGCCGGCTTTGCCGGCCAGCCTCAGCCGCGGCGGCGAGCGTTAAAACCACCTGCTCCTCAGCTCGCGGGCCGCCTCGCCCCTCCGCGCCTACGCGGGCAAATAAAAAAAAATTACACTCTAGGGGTAGGGCAGACAAGACCACGTGCAGTCGGTTTTGCAGCGATTCAGTTCTGTCACTTCACTAACTTTTGTAGTACAACATATTGACTTTTTAAGACAATATTTTAATTTTAATTTAAGGTTAAGAATATGATTACATTTTATAGAAATGAGAATAATTATACCCAATAAAATTATTCCAAATGATATTCTGCCATCTTCTTAATATGCCAAGTGAAATTATTCCAAATAATCGTCGCTCTAAATAAACGTTATGTGAAACGAAATTATGCGAAATTAAGCTTTGCCAAAAGTAATTATGCCAAATAAAATTCTGCCATCTTAAAAGTATGCCTTTGTAAATTCGGACATATAAACATTCGGCCAAACAATAATTATATTAAATGATTTTTATGCCATATATATATTCGTTTAAAGAAGATTATGTCAAGTGTGTTATGCCAAATAAATTTCGGAGCATCAAAATTATGCCAGATAGAGGGAACCCATGCGTACCAGCGAGTAATCGCTCGTCGCCGTAGAGTACCCGTTGCTCGCCCACTTGTTTTTAGTTGCTAGTTCCACTCGCTTCTCGTTAATCGCCGGCAGTGGGACAGGTACCTTACATAAAGCGCAGGCCACACTGCCAGCTAGCGAGCGAGCCGGACGACCCATCGTTTCACCTCGTTTCATACTTCGGTTCACACCCCGAACAAATACAACAACCCCAATATATACTTCCGAGTCGATTGAGAGCGTCCGGACTGCACCAAGTGCAAAGGGCAACTGATAGAAATCTGACAACTGACGAAACACGAAGTTAGCCGAGGGACATTAAGAAAATAGAAATACTGTACAGAGATAAGAGCTACGTAGAGGTGAAACGATGCTCGCCCGGCTCGCTCGCTCGCTAGCTGGCAGTGTGGCCAGCGCTTGATTTAAAAGAAAACCCAAAAAGAAAAGAAAAATATTTATTTTAAAACACTGTTTTATTCATGGGTCTTAAATTATACAACAATATACACCATGATGCTAAATCTATGATTGAATCCGTGTTGGGTTAAAAAAATATTTGACAAAGCTATTTTAATTTCTTAACCATTCATAAAAATAACATATTTCTTCTAGGGGGAGACAGAGATGTACCTATATCCAAACAAAAGTGTGTGTCCCTTATAATAGAGACGAGCCTATTGGCACTAACCAGTGGTATCCGTCAATTCATTAAGCCGTTATTACCGAGTTGATTCTGTGTTAGGCGCCATCTCAACGGGCGACAGAATCGCAGCAATATTCTCGCCGTGACATCAAATTCAATAGAAAATCTTTGAATCAATCTCCAAACGGCGACAATTTAAAGGCACAGCGTGGGTATCGCCGCGATTCTCTCCTCCGTGGAGGAGCGCCGAAATGTATATTTATGTTCAAAGGCAAGAATTAGATCCACATCACTTGTAGGTGTGGTGCAAACTGTTAATATATAAGTTGGTTTTTAATAAAATAAACGCCTGAAGGGCTAGGTTACACCCACATTCGCCAGTTATGTTTAAGAATTAAGCAAACAGGGATGATGCCTGGGCAAAAAATAAATTCTATTTAGTCCGTCAGTCAGAAAATAAAAAAATAGTAGACACGTATTTTTTTACTTTATCATATTATTAAAAAATGACTTGGATAAAAACGCTTTAAAGTTGAGGAGAGGGGGTCTACGTCATACCACAACTTAGTATAAAATCTACATTTTAACTCAATGTATCGCCGTAATCTTTTAATTACGTAAAAAATGGAAAAATACGTGTCCAATATTTTTTTTAAATCTGCCTGAAGGACAAAAATAAATTTTTATAGAGGTAATATTTCATAAAAACATATTTTTTTAATCCAACACTCTAAATGAATGGTCAAACAAATATACATGACAGGAATAGATATATGATTTATTTCGCTAAATTTTCTTATAGTTCATGAAAATGAAACCATAATGGGTAGGGACTCAACTCCGTTTCATATTTGACTGCGAGTTTCTAGAAATAACAAGTCCTTTATTTAATTATTTTTTGTTTGCTTTTCTATTAAACAATACTTCGTATACAGCGTGAATCAGAAATGTGGGGTCATATTTAACACTTTTTTTTTGGTGGGAAATTATCAAATAACTTCTCCCGCTTTGGGTGGAGCAAGAGGGCGTGTCAGACTCTTACTGACTAAAACCCACCCGTGTTCCTTCGGTTGCCCTGTTGCCGGGGGCCACGATCTCCCTTTCGGTTTTCTTCGCAACCCCGGCAGTCATATTTAACCCTGTCTTCTATTTAAAAGCGATACTCGCGCTCATGTCACATTTTTTTGGAGAAGTCGAAAGTGAAAGCGCCGTCTGTCGGCGTGACCACGCGTTTAGTTTCACCGAACCACAGATAAATACAGATGGTTAACTCCGCAAAATCATCTAAATAAAATGCGACTCTTGTTACGACACAATAAAGTGCAATTCAGGTCGCACGTCGCTAATTACCTACAGTTATATTCCCCAAGAAGTTGCCTTTCTTTCTATCGCGTAACTCTTATATCTTCTGACTACGTTACGCTCACTGAATTGGCCCGACAAGACGAGCCCGCCGCGTACTTGTAGCTTCATACCTAAAATGCGGAATGCGTCTTCTGTATTATTTTGAGACCGAACAAAAGTGAATTAGCAACAGACGATCGCGTATTCGCGCGAATAAAGCTGTGGTATGGACCATCAAATTGAACAATTTTATCCGTCGTGAGAAAATAATCAGCTATTCCATACAATTCGGGTCGAGTAGATATTGCAGTTTTGTATGGGACAGCTGATTATATCTTGCGATTACGATGTTGGTTCCAAGAAAAAAATGTTCTGTTCGATGGTCTGTACCACAGCCTTCAATTTCACCACACCTTTCTGATACACCCTGTAGAAACAAAAGAGGGCGTATGATACGCCCCGAAGCCATATTTTTAAGAAGTTCTTGCTAGAGACCTCATTTCCCCAAACATTTCTTAAAATTCACGGCAACCGCATGGCGAATGTTGTTAATCTAGATCTTGATACCGAACCCCCTCGTAATGGCATTAAAAATTTAAGCTCTAATAAGTGCAAAGAATTTTTGTTTATCAATGCCATGTGGTTTTGATAAGATTCACCCTCATTTTCGGTGATAAATCATCGGTAAGGAGTTTCAAGAATTGTATACATTATTTCAATTAAGAAGATGTTGGGGGGTGGCAACCGGATGTCATTGATACACACAAATTCTATGCATTTATTAGAGCTAAATTTTGAATGCCATGTAAAAAAAAAAAATTTTGCCCCCATCCCCCATATCTCCGCCCCCGTCCATTTGGGGTCCATTCGGAAGGTACAGGGGGGTTCGGTATCACTTCAAGACCCAGATTATCATTCGCCATCCGGTTGCCTCTCCGATTAAATTGTAAGTGCCATTGCTTTAACTATAAAGTTAACCTAATTACTTAAATGGACACTTTTCTGTTTATTTTCAAACCTCAGTCAAAACCTGCAGTCAAATATTTAACTCTTAAACAGTTGAACCAAAAAACAAAGCACAAGAATGCATAAAATTTAAACAAAATCTTAATATACTGATGTCGACATTTGATTTTGAATTCTACACATTTTTTTAAGGAATAATATATTGGAACCTACTTGCCTAATTATTATTATTAATTAATATGCAATGATAATGCATAATAATAGTGTACAATATTGTAAGGTGTAATAGCACTCATGACAATAAACATCAACGTTGGGACCAACTGAAATTGTTATAAAAAACTTTTCTACATATACTCATAAACTAACACCGCTCTTCAAAATGGGGGTAGGCAGAAACTACAGAACGCAACCTGCTACGATCCTTAATACTCGTTCTGTTTCATAAATTTGTATGGAAAAGATATTTTTTACTCTATTTCAAACTTGTAAAAGTTGTTTATATTCATTCGTACTATGATTAAAAATAAAGTACACTCTTATTTTTAGATAGACTGTCGTTGCGCGACTTCTGTTAGTCACAGACAAAACTATTATTGCATCTCTTTCTAGCACTTATCAAAGAGACCGTCACCGTTTCATTCTCGCTGTGTGCTAGAAAGAGGTAACAATATACTTGGTTTTTCAGTCATAGATGAACTAACACTATTCCCATTTATTTAGTAAACTAAAAAGGAATTTGGACTGGCCATGCTTTTTCATTACGAAAACATTACACTAGACTCAAGGGCGATCCGTTGAGACGGGTGAGAAGGGACAAATCACCTCATCTCAACAGATGACCCTGTATATTAATTTGAAATTGAATTTGTCCCACGACACATCTCAACTGTTTTCTTTTAAGATGGTCATGTTTTCAGAAACTGAGACCTGAATTTCTTTAAAGAGTAACATTATTTGGCATTTTTTATTTAATTAACTTATGATTTATTGAAGAATCTGTTTGTGCGTGCTATCACAGATGAATACAGATGGTTCACTCTGCAAAATTATTTAAATAAAAAGCGATTCTTGCTACAACACAATATAGTGTAATTCAGGTCGCACAGCGCTAATTACCTACAATTATATTCACTTAGAAGTTACCTCTCTTTCTATCGCGTAACTACTACGTAACACTCACTGAATTGGCCCAAGACGGGCCCGCCGCGTACTTGTAGCTTCATGCTAAAAATGCAAAGTGAACCATCTGTACGTTCATGTGGTGCCATTTAAGATATTTTAATAACTTATGCCCATTGAGTCGTGCTAATACCAGCAAGTTTAAAAGGCATTAGCTGTGTTTATTTAGAATACTGAGTAATCATCAATTTGTCTTCTAATTGTGGTGATCACAGAGCACGGAGACGCCTCGGCGGCCGCTGCTAGAGGCGACATTGTTAACACTTCCCATACAAACCAATCTTGTTACCGTGTATTATCACTACGACACTTGAGTGTGACGGACAATGGCATGGCTACCAAAAAATCAAGTCGCAATTTTTCGCAAAGTCACAGATTTAGTCGAGTCGGCTAGATCGAAGATTTTTCCTACTCTTTAATCTAGCTCTTGGACTATACTTAAAAATTGAACTCATAATATCTTCTGAACTAAGACCTGATTAAATCGATGACTTGGCGAATAATTGCGACGAATTAGCGACAAAATTTGGTAGAAAACAGATCTTCGTTAGGTGCCCTAGCTTTTGAGATTCAATTAGGCCAAGCCGGGGAGATGCTCCCCAGATCGGTCACCTATAAACCCATATAACTTTTGAACCAGTGACCGACAAATTGTGATATTTGGCGACATATTTCGATTCATTTGCGACAATTTTTTTGTGTTATCAAAATTAAAATCCCTGATGGTAGCCATGCTCGTGTCAGTCACACCACTTATGACGTATAGAAACGGCTTTGAATGGCGTCCGTGACAGAAGTTGTGCGCTCAGTCCGCGCGCGACTGCTAGTCACTACCTGAGATTTGTGAGACGGGGAGGGCGCTATTGACAAAATAGGCAGACTGAGTTAGCTTGGCCTTTGTCTACCTCCCCCGTCTCACCGCTCACATACCTCAGGCAGTGACTAGCAGTCGCGCGCGGACTATAGTACCGCCGCCTCTAGACGCTGCCGGCGGAGATTTCACACTCAGTGGTGGTAATTAATATTTATATTCAGCAGTGAACTGTGTTAAATCAGGCATAAACGACTATATTTTAAGGCCCCGACAGCGCCAGTAATTGATCAATTTTTTTTTTTTTTTTAACAAATCTTGATAAGAGAAACGGATGTCACAGCTTCGCTTAGCAGTGGGATAGTACAGAAAGTAACCCAACCTTAATTTCGGCTATGATATAACATAACGCATAGCATCACGCCAAAAATCCCCGAAGGGTTAGGCAGTGTAGCCGATAGTACACCCAGACTTCACCAATTATGTTTAAGTCCCATATAATAGGGGGCGAACCTAATATGGTCTGTTAATACTACGGTAGGTCTGTTAAACGTTTGAGATCTAATAATTAACTTCTATAATAACTAAATTAAAATGTGTTTTAATGCCAAAAAAAATGTTTAATTAATAATATACTTTTATACATTGGAAAGACTTTAAAAAAACCAACTCGCCTACAGTATCATCAAGCTTTTTATTTCAAGGGTAGGTAGGGTTTTAAACTTGCAATGAGCTAGCGTGGTGATTATACCCCTTATGCTGCGGCCTCATCTGCGTTTATCGTGACGAAGCTTCGCACAGTGATACACGTAGATGTGACCAACCATTATGGGTTATCGTCGGGATAGTTCGGGCTGCGTAGCACTTATCGCCCGGGTGGCAGAACATAATAAGCGTCACGCGTGGTTGGAATAGCGATGGTCATTTCAACTGTTGTTTCCGGACTGCGAAGACGCTCCGTCGAAATAATGGAGAGCCATCTTGGAGTATTGCACGATAATTCATTAAAATTATGAAGCCGCTGTGACCATTGCATTAGCGCGATAACTTTTTAGCGAGTAAAATATACGAAGCTTCGGCACGCATTGCTTTGTTACAGTAGACGCAAATTCGGCTCCCAGCCTTATATTGTATAGGTACTTTAGGTACATTAAAATATCTCCAGTTACGCTGTCTTAAGCGAGATATGCTCAACAGTGGGCAACAACAAGGCGATTAAAAAGTTTAAATACACCATGATTTTTTTTTTTAATTTAATTGGAAGAGGAACTTTTAGTCTCGAAAATACATCTTTACCGAGACATTTTTTTAAATGACAAACGAAATCAATTTAATTTTAGTCTTTTAATTTTATATAACTAGTTAATGGCCGACGCAAATTCCTCAACCAGTTTAAAAAAAATCTACAGGAGCCGAGTATACCCGATTTAGCGTCCCCGACCTAAGCGTGACGATTCAGTTTCGTTTACTGTTCCAAAACAAGTTTTCACACTATGTATAAGATTTTTTTAAACTTAAAATCCCATCTACCCTCAAAAAGCGAGATCCCAAAATCAAATGTCGACACAAATAGAAATTCTTAAGTAACAAAATCATAGCCTAAGTATTTCTTATTTTTTCTTCTAACGCGCGAAGCAACCTTTTTCGGATCATCGTAGTCTTCATCCTGCTCATATACAATATTGTTCTCGATCACCCAGTCTGCGGGCTCATCCTTTACTGGTGGGTTGCTCGACAAACGTTTCTTTTTTTTCCGTCCAGAATCATCTTTAGACCGTTTCTTTGGTCGTTCATCTAGAACCAGATGCTGGTATTCCTCAACGATGTAGTTCTCTGGTTCATAACTCGTTGTGATTTCAACACCAACCGACGGATCTACGTCTGGTAAAATGTAATAGTTTTCGAAGTCTCCTTGTAGGGTGATTTCGTTCATGTCTGCGGTGAAGTGTCTCTTCTTCTTGCCTGACGAACAATGTTTAATGTACGCATATTTTGGCTTTGTATCATCCGGTAAGATGTTGACAGTCCATTCCGGGTTTTCAGAAGTCGTTGCAGGGATTTCTTTGACCTCTTCCATGGTAATCTCTTGTTCTTCAGCTATCTCGTAGATAAAATTGTCAGAAATTGTGCTGTCGTCCATGATTTGTAGAACTTCAGTGTTTTGAGGTTCGGCGGTTGATGTTGATGACGTTTGCGGGATTATCTGTGGGAGGGTAGTTTGATATTATGCTAACGTTGAAATTGCATGTAGAATTTACCTATCTGACATTTTGGCAACCTCATGGTGTTATGTGGCTCTCGGCAATGATCGGACCATCCAGTTTTCATAGGTGGCATAATAAGTTGATAAATAAACAAATAAGGACCACAAGTAAGGAAATATGGCATCTTTATGTTGTCCCATGTTGGGCGCCATTTTTTTAAATGGCGCCCAACATGGGATTTTTAAAAATATCCTGATACACTATTAATATGTAATTAGAAATCCATCAACTAGCTATCTAGTCGCTAGGGAATAGGGATTGAGCTGTGAAATCATAATATCTGACTCCATGATTTATCCATTAAAATATATTATGTCGTTAAGATAACG
This sequence comes from Omphaloscelis lunosa, assembly GCA_916610215.1. NCBI lineage: Eukaryota > Metazoa > Arthropoda > Insecta > Lepidoptera > Noctuidae > Omphaloscelis > Omphaloscelis lunosa. Next base: position 9,736,414 of record OU744270.1, read on the forward strand.
GCAAATATATGTGACCATCGAAGGACCACCAAAACTATCTGACGATATAAGCGACGCCAAAATGTAGGATGCTGCAATGCCTTCAACAAATGATCACATATATTTTCCGTTAAAATAACGACAGATATTAATGAATTAATCAAGAAATCCGATATTTTTGCCGAGCTGTTCATATTAATATATTTAAGCTCGTGACTGTACTTGATGATAAGTTAAAGAATGAAATATAATAGACGTGGATATATTTAGTAACCTGTTCTGCTTAGCTATTTCCAAAGAGCCATAAAAAAAACCCTGAAAGAAATCGACGTGTTTCACCTCTCAAAGAGGCATCCTCAGGATGACGATTGACTTGTCGCGAACCCGAACACGGCGTGTTGCCACGCCGACCGCTGAACGCAAAGTGAGACCTCGCAGAGACTGCGTTCAGCGCTCGCGCTCGCTCGTTCAAATAGCTAAGCGGAACACAACCCTAATTGCGTAACTTATTTTCTTAAACAATTTTGTTTCACTTTGACAGTTCAACAACATTCATTGCGTTATTTACGTTGTTGAACAGATTTAATTTCCAACTTATGAAGCAATGGATTAGCAATCTGTTTCAAATCGAAACAGATTGTGTTGTATTACGCAATTAGGGAACAGGTTACTAAATATATCCACGTCTATTAGTATTTTATAATGGATTTCCGCAAGGCCACGCCTGAATCAATTATGAAAAATTTAATTTAGCATAGATTTTTCTGAGTGTTATGAAACTTTCATTTGTACTCGAGGTGGACTGTCTAATTATTCTGTCGTATTTGGTGGACAATGCATTTTAGACACAAATCCACTTTACTCATTAAAGTCGCTGTAAAACCAATATCCAAGCTTGCTTATAAATATCAGTAGTACTTAGGGTCAAGTACCTCAATAATCTGCCTCGGATCAGGCATCTTGGTGATCACCTGTTCGGACTGCGTGATAGAGGCCTCAGCCTTGTCGGTCTCCACCTTGACCACCCACAGTTGCTTGCGCTGTAGATTCTTCATGGAGCTGGTGACAATATTAAATACTTAAATAAATGCTGTAGTTTGAAAGAAGTCCCGGAATGACCCCCAAATTCAGAACATTCCGGAGTTAATTAAAGAGTCTGGCCATGCTATTGCAATGGAATAAATGGGTAACCCCAAAAAGTTTAATATATGGTATACTTTTACATCTGAGGATGGACAGCGGCGCCGAGGCCGGCCCAGGAATAGGTGGCGAGATGACCTATACGGTAAAGGATGTATGGAAGGATTTGGGGGAGGCCTTTGCTCAGCAGTGGGACAGTGTAGGCTAACATTTAAAAAAAAAACTTTTACATCAGTCAGTTTTGGAGTTGTAAGTAGATCTAATGATTTTGATATTCTGCCTTTTGATTTTTGCATAATAGATTATGTGTGAGAGACTATGTTGTATCTATGCTCTACCTCCATACGATGACGAAACTGCATCGTGCTAAAGTGACTATTCTTTACCAGGAATAAGTCAGTATATGAACAAAATAACCTATCAAAAACAAAAAGACAAAGTATCAAGTTCTTTTTTCGCAGGACAGAATGGTGTTGCCGTCTATCGATTTTAAAAATCCAGTTTTTTTTTAATTACGCAGACTTAGCGTGGCCAGACTCTAGCCACACAATTAACAAGATCAGTGGTGGCCCAGTGGTAACGGCTCTGACTTAGAAGTTGTAGGTTGTGGGCTCGAACCCAGGCAGGGTTTACTTTTAAATAATTTCATCACCACTGCTCTCAAAACGGTGAAGGAAAACATCGTGAGGAAACCGACATGTCCTAGAACCAAAAATTCAAAGACATGTGACGTCCAGCAACTCGCACTGGGTGGATTACGACCCACTCCCTCTCGAAGAGAAGAGGCCGGTGCAGTGGGAACATTATAGGATAATTATGCGTGTTGTGTTATGTTATCAAGGTCACATCAATGTCTTGGTCAACGTCGATTCCATGTAAGTCTGGACAGTTTTTTTTTTTTTTTTTTCTGTTGTCCTTGTCATAGCTGACCTCTGAGGTCATGACTATTTAACCGGTCAATCCTGTGGTTGCCTTAAGCTGCTAAACTCAAAGCATCCAGCCAGGGGCATAAAGAATAAGCTAAAAAGCTAGCTGAACGCTCGCTAAGGGCACCCCCTGTGGGGTGCGAGCCTCGGCTTAGGGCGTCACCGGAGGGAGGACATCAAAGATGGGACGGGCTGGGACTCAGCATGTTCAATAATTGCGGCTTTTAAATTACAGAAGTTACTCGAAGCCTATGCCATGCCAACTGCTATTTTTATCAGTAACCAATATTAGTTACTAATGGAGGAAACATCGTGAACAAGCAAGCCCTTCATATTAGATTCTTATTAGGTTCTTGTTAAAATACTTATTTTGATCCATTAACAGTGTTAAAAGTTAATTTAGAAGGAAATTTTAGCAAATTGAAATTGTCATCATTACGTAACTTGAAAACTCACTTTTTTGTTTGTAAAGATATTTCTTTAATTTGGATCTTAAATGAAAGGTCTAAACTTAAAACAACCAAACCACCGGCCCGCGGGAGAAAAAGATACGGTCATTCAAAGGAACGTAACGCCTCACTTTTAGTTAACGCTCGATTTTACTCCTCATAAAATGTTCATACCGCGGGCTAAATATGAAAATCGTTTCTTAAGAAGTAAACTCTAATAAACTCCTAAATATTGAGTTGTTGTTTTCTTCAAAATCGAACTCGTGATGTTCAATTTTGCTCTATTTATCTTAGTTTTAGATTTCGTCTTTAAGTCGTGTCTCAAAAAATCCTGCTGGTGACGTCTTCTGCCTCTGGAATAAAGCGAAAAGTAGTTGAATACTTACAGATATCCCAGAGTATCCACCAGCTGCCGAACATTGAGTCTAGAAACACTTTCCTGCGTCTCCTTCACCGGCTCCACACTGTAATTGTGCTCCATACGAATTATTTCAGCCACTGCGGACAAAAAGATAAGCGTTATTGTATAAAAGATAGATTTATGGAAGCTTAAATACATGATGCGTGTATTCCCCGACAATTTATTAGAAGTCTCGATTATAAGTATCCAATCAAATGTATGTGTGAATGTGTGTATGTGCGTGTGCGTGCGTGTGTGTGTGTGTGTGTGTGTGTGTGTGTGTGTGTGTGTGTGTGTGCGTGTGTGTGTGTGTGTGTTCAATTACGAGTTAGGAATCAAATATTACATTTTATAATAATATTAATCTCATCTCATACCTAAATTTTACAGAATCAAAACCTATCTATAAAAAAAAAATCAATAGAAGGTTGCTTGCACAAATATAGATAGACCCACATAACGCAAGTATCACGATCTGTATGAAAACCAAGCGTGCCATTTTTTGATTTCTTACTATGACGTCACAAGCACTAGGAAACGTTTCTTTTATTTTCTTCTCGCATTTGCAGTTTTTACAATTTATAACAGCGCAATTAACCATTTCCAATTTTTCAACTGACGTCCGACAAGCGTGGCACCGATGCAGACTGAGCGCTTACGAGTATTGCACGTAAGCTGGGCACGCGAATGGCACGCGAAGTAGTTGCTCTTGCGTTATCTAGGTCTATCTATATCTGTGGTTGCTTGCATTCAATATTATGGCTACCTATATATCATGTTGCCAAGTCCCACAAAGATTTTTTGGCGCCTAAATGACATTGATAAAAAACAATATGGCGGCTGTTAGTTCCGATTTTGGACATGCGCCTAAAGATACTTGTGCAACTTTTTGAAATAACCGCAAATACATGGTTCACAGGCCGCATATTAGAGGCTCGACAGGCCGCATATTAGAGGCTCAACAGGCCGCAGGGAGATCGTCGCATTTGTTCGTAAGACCAACGCAGAGTATCGCTGGCAAAGACTGTACGCTCCTAGCGATTTAAAATATCTTTGATTTCTAACTAATTTGGTTTGTTTTAAAAATTAAAATTAATATTTCTGTCTGTAACAAATGGCAGTACCTTTGGGGACTCCTCCTATGAACTTTTCGAATAGACTCTGATAGGACGGTCCCCTGCCAGCGCCTGCAATAAGGCAGAAATGTCACAAACTAACTTTTGTGCTGTGCAGCGATACTCAACGTTTCTAAACGCCGCATTTGCCGCATTTTTGATGTGAAACATCTATAGCCGCGGGTTAGACCGACTGTCGACGTGGCGATGCGTGGCGACGTGGCGACGCGTCGCCACACCCCCATTAGTCGCCATATTTATTTCTTGCCGTTAACTATCCTTTATTGCATATTACCTGTAGGTACATAATAATATCGATGTTTCAAATCTGCTAGGCGTCCCGCGGCGGCTCATTTTTTTTTTAAATATTAAAGAGCCAATGAAATAAATTTACATATTTATTTATTTGGATCTCCACAGAGGCTTTATATTTTAATGTTCGTTCTTATATCTGTTTTCCTACAATTAATACTGTTAAAAAACATTTCCTCCTTCCTATTCGCGGTGTAAAGGCGTCACGTTTTATTAGTACTACTAGGTGCTGCACGCGGCTTCGCCCGCGTCGTTAATTTATTTCTAAAATAAAAGTAGCTTAGTTACTCTTTATATCATCAGCTATCTGCCAGTGACAGTCCCGTCAAAATCAGTCCAGCCGTTTCGAAAATTAGCCGGAACAAACACAGTCAGAAAAAAAAATGTACCGTATATACTTTTATATGTTACATTTAGTAAAAATCTGTTATATTGACTATAAAAACAAACACTTCAATTTTTTTATTTTTTTTATTGATGTGTGACTACTCGCATTTGTTTTGTTATATTACACAGGCAGGACGCAAACCCTAACTACATAATAAAAGGATTTAAAAAAAATCTATACCGATCAGAATACAATTAAATTCTGAACTGTCGACTTACCTACTTGAACGAAAAAAAAAATGAGTTCTAAAAACGCGCTCACCAGGCCGCATCTAAGTACAGTTGGGCCGCATGCAGCCCGCTGAATGTTGAGTATCGCTGCTTAGCTCGTCAACATAGATCTTCGGTAAAATGCTAATTGCTATTTACATTATACTTATAATACTTTTTTTTTTCAGATCGAATTACAAGATCCATAAGTTGTTAGTAAAGGTCTTAACCTAATGTTAGTAGAAACCTCACACTCACATATACACACACACACTCACATGCACACACACTCACATACACACACACTCACTCACATACACACACACTCACATACACACACACTCACATACACACACACTCACATACACACACACTCACATACAGACATACTCACATACACATTCTTATAGCCTGATATGCCTAAATCAATCGATTCCAATATATGTTGGTCTATTAAATGAGTTTTTCATGAAATCATGATATTTGAGAATAATTCTAACTTAGAGAAATGTATTTATGATTCTAATGATTATAATTCTGTATATTTGCTATGGTTGCGAATCATATTTTGACTAAGATGCCACTTGACACTGACCTGCAAATTGCAAAAAACGTAAGAAAATTTCAATTTTACGAGCTAGCCTTGCGGATCCACCTTAAGACATTCTTGAAAGTAAATTCTGGCGCTACAATACACCCTGAAGTGCTAGGCAGTATGAGACAATGCCCGCTACTTAAAATTGATCGTATATTATTATCACAGTAAAAACAACTTACTTTTCTTATCATTCGGCGATTGTATGACTGGAGCCGGTTTCTCCTGATGAGTGAGGAGTTCTGGCAGCATGGGCGAGTCGATCCACAGCCCCTGGTTGTCCAACTCGAAGTGGTAACTGGCAGACAAAAATGGTACATTTATTTTCAAGTAGAATGAGTATAAGGCAGTAACTGTGTTACGGAGACCAGATAGGCAGTCGCTGCATGTAAAATACTGGTATTCAACTGCATCCAGTTGAGGAGCTCGTGGCTAAGTAATAACAGCCGCACGGGTCGATCCATCAGGTTAAGCTACGCTTGCCGGGATCCGGAGTTCGCCTTGGATGGGTGACCATTTCTACATACCGAGACTCCGTGCCTCGGAAAGCACGTTAAGCCGTTGGTCCCGGCTGTCATTCGTGAATCTTTGAGAGTCGTTATGGGTCGTCAAAAGCTCGAAAGTCTGACAACCAGTCTTACCAAGGGGTATCGTATTACCTAGTTTCTCGGTTGTGGAGGTCAGATAGGCAGTCGCTCCATGTAAAATACTGGTATTCAGCTGCATCCTGTTAGACTGGAAGCCGACCCCAACATAGTTGGAAAAGGCTAGGTAGATGAGTGTCTGGCCAGTTTGAAATTAAATTACTTTTTACAGTCTGTCGGTTTGTCGTGACGTAAATATCACACAGACGCTCTATGCGTTTGAGTGCTCCCGGTGCGTGTGTAAAAATATATAAAACTGCTTATAATAACTACCTTATACTTACATTATTCAAAATAAAATTAACATCTAGAAAGCATTAAGTTTTTTTTTTCTGGACCTCATTAAAAATTTTAACAATACCCGGACCCCACTTAAAATTACTTGCCGACAGCTGTTATGGAGGTATGAGGAACAAGGTGTAAAGATTACTTATCCTCCATAGAAAAGGGAGAATCCTCCGACCAGCACCTTAATTGCGTAACACACGATCATTAACAATCTGTTTCATTTTGACAGTATAATAACTTGATCGTGTGTTACGCAACACACTATCAATCATGTGTGAAGTAATGCTCGAATTGTATCATAACAGGTTGCACACTGTAATGCTTGGTCTCCTCCCTCACTGATGTAATGCTCAAATTGTATCATAACAGGTTGCGCACTGTAATGCTTGGTTCTCCTCCCTCACTGATGTAATGCTCGAATTGTATCATTACAGGTTGCACACCGTAATGCTTGATTCTCCTCCCTCACTGATGTAATGCTCGAATTGGATCATTACAGGTTGCGCACTGTAATGCTTGGTTCTCCTCCCTCACTGATGTAATGCTCGACTCTGAACTTTACATTACAGGCGAATGCTCCCGGGGGGAGCACCTTAGTGAAGAAACACACATAAAAAAACGGTTTTTCTTAACTCATGATTTCAAGTAACTACATGACCAGCGGCCCCGTAAAGATAAGCTTAGTTTTTTTTTTCCTCATTAGATATCGATACCTATCACGTCTGAAGTTTCGCCAGCTTATTTAATTTGACCCTGCATATTCGTCTTCTGGTATAGCTGGCTAAAACTGTATAGCCCCTAGTTTCCAAGTCTGGTTGTTTTTGCATTATTTGAGTCTATTAACCAAGTAAAGTTGATGAATATCCCTTACCCGCACAGCTGAAGGCTGACATGTCTCCAGAGGCACTCGCTCTCCTCGTGCATAGCACCCTCGATCCAGTCCTGGCGTTTGATTTCATTGTCGGTCGATATATTTGCACTGTTGACAAAAAATATACATTTTATTAGCAAAAAGGATTAAATATCTTCATCATTATTCAACACAGAGCATGGAATCGCCCTGGCAACGTCTAGAGACGTCAGTATTAATAAAAAAATATTTGACCTCATAACGCTCATTCAAAAACAGGGAAAAAATATTTAAGAGGGCCCTTCCCGGTCCGTCTATCGTCAACGCGAGCATGCTCGAAAAGCTTGTTGTTGCATCCAGCGCAAGTGAGAACTGCTAACACGCGAGTGAGAACGCGATAACATTGTACGAAAAATTACTTGCTTCAGGAAATACGTGTTTTTGAATACGCCTTACAAGTTTGTGAAATAAATGTTTATCATTTAGAATCTTCATTACATGTACGAGGTTTCTATAAAGATGTTTTTTTAACTTTCACAGTTTATGAGTATGTTACGAACGGTCAAAGTTCAGGTAAAATTTGTGCAAAAAAAGCAGATTTTAGGACGCTTATATTGAATTAGTTTCTCCAAATTTTCATTTTTTGCTTTCAAATAAACCTAAATGTAGTTCACAAAATACCTATTAGTATAAAAAAATTGAAGAAAGATGTGTTACAACGCCATAATCACTTGCAAACGTTTGTATGAAAAGTATGACGGATTGGCCGCTCTTAAACGACTTTTCATGAAGTATGTTTTGACTGCTTCTCTATCCATCATCAATATGGGTACAATTTCTCACCTCGCAATCTTTACGAACTGTTTAAGACTGTTTAGGTTTTCTTTGTTGGTTGCTAGGCAACGGAAGAGGGTCGAAGTTGGAAATAGATATTTATTTATATTAGTTTTTTATGAATTAAGTTAATTTTCGAGAATTTTTCATGAATATTCAGAAAAATACAGGTCACATTCCCATGGGCGACATTGATCTCGCAACATAATTATTAGGGTTCCGTACCCGAAGGGTAAAACAGGACCCTATTACTAAGACTCCGCTGTCCGTCCGTCTGTCTGTCTGTCCGTCTATCACTAGGCTGTATCTCATGAACCGTGAGAGTTAGACAGTTGAAATTTTCACGGATGATGTATTTCTGTTGCCGCTATAACAACAAATACTAAAAAACAGAATAAGATAAATATTTAAGGGGGCTCCCATACAACAAACGTGATTTTTTTGCTCGTTTTTATAGATAATGGTACGAAACCCTTCGTGCGCGAGTCCGACTCGCACTTGGCCGGTTTTTATGACATAACTTTTATATCTTAGCAGACTGTGTTTAGGGTCTATAAAACCTCTTTTAAGAACAATGATGGCCCAGTGGCAGTCCCGTCTTACGAGTTGTACGTCGTGAGTTCGAACCCAAGCAGGCATTTTACTTTCGGTAAATTATTTCATCACCACTGCTCTGAAAACGGTGAAGGAAAACATCCTGAAGAAACCGGCATATCCTAGAAAAATTCAAAGACATGTAACATCTACCAACCAGCACTAGGCCCGCGTGGTAGATTACAGCACACTCCCTCTCGATGAGAGGCCTCTGTTCCATCTTTATTTTACAAAAGAGAGCTGTCAGAGCCATTTATAATCTACGTCGCCGCGAATAGCTCAGGAAACTATTTAAAAGGATTAATATTATGACGGTACCTTGCCAATTCATTTATGAAAATATTATGTACGTAAGGAAAAATCCACATCTGTTTCATAAAATAAGTGATAGACATAATTTTAATACTAGAAATAAAGATAAACTAGATCAACCATTTTTCAGATTATCTAAAGTACATACATCTTTTATGGGGTACTGTGTTAAATGTTACAACAAAATACCTTGTGAAATATTGCAATTAAATGAAAGAAAATTTAAAACTCATATTAAAAGTACACTTTGTAAACAAGCATATTACAAATTAGAGGATTATATCCAAGATAAGAGTGCTTGGAAACATGCTGGTCCTGCTCCATAGGACAATTTAGAATCAAGACAAAATCAAACAGGTTGCTAATTTAATTGTAACATTTATAATATTGTGTTATATGACATTGATTTTAAATTCTATGATTACTTCCTCACACACTGACTTATTAATTTTAAAAACATTAGGAAAATCGTCTACTTTTACAATGTTTGTAAATATGTGAGCACCATGTATCTATCACATAATTAAATTATCTGTCGTTGCTTCATTTTTAATTCTTTTTACCTATTGTGGTATAGTAATTTTATTCTAGGTACATCGTCTTCACATATAATTATTTAACTAATGTACGTACTAATACAAACTATTGTAAAACATTTTAAAAGAGTAACGGTGGAGTTTCTTGCCCATTCTTCTCCATACGAAAACTACCTTTTGGAAGGGGCGACTAGAATCAATTATATTAGTCTGTAAATTTTGACGTTCAAAAGTGCCATACATGGGCCTATTTGAATAAATGATTTGACTTTGACCAGCAGTGGGAAAATTATAGACTGATTATGCTAGACCTCCTTTAGACAAGTTCCCATTCATTTATCTGGTAGACAGTTTCATACAAATTGCATATCCTGACACTTATTGCACTTACACCTCCAACATTTTGTACCTAACTCTCAGTAATGTCAATCCTTACATATTATAAAACTAAGTCGCGTCTGTCTGTCTGAACGCGATAAACTCAAGAACTACCGAACGGATTTTCAAACGGTTTTCACCAATGGACGAGGTGATTCTTGCGGAAGGTTTTGGTGTGTAATGAATTAAGGTTTTGTGAAAATTGGCTGAAATATGACGATTATTGTCGAAGAAGTTGGAAAACATCATGCCGACTGGGAGCTTTATTGGCGTGCGCCGCGTAAACCGTTAGAGATACATCAAATTTATGTTCTACAAGATTGAAGATCTTAAAAATTTCAACAAAAAGACCGCGATGGCATGTGTCTATGTTCTAAGGATGACCCACAGTAACCCTTATTATCTTTTAGAATTTGATAAAAATTATATTGTTATTTCAGAAGCTATATTGATCGGTATCATATGAATCCTTATGCAATAAAATATGTTATTTAAATTGGGCATTAATTTAGATTAAAATATGCCTTGACATCATATCATTTAAATGAATGGTTTAAAAGATATCACAGATTCAAAATTACGCGTAACAAAATAATTATGCTTGGAGCGCTGCGGTAGGAGTCAATAACCTTTTCCTGGACTATTAGGTATGTAATCCCGGTACTGCCCGGTAGTACGTTCCTGTGGGATATTACCCGTCATCCACGCGTGCGAGTCCGCGGGCAAAAGCTAGTAATTAATAAATGTCAACTAACAATAGAATGCTTTAAATAAATACAGTAATCACAGTTGCACATATGTGCTGGTAACAATTTATAACAATTTATGTTATAATGATAAGTGATAACATATCACATACCACCTATGTAGGTATATTAGTTAAAGCTGTTGTTCAATTGTTTCTAAACCCTTTTGCATGCATTGAGTGGCTTTCCACTAACTTTTTTTTATTTAAACGTCATCACGTCAGCGCTGGCTGTCGCTGAAAATCAGTGCTGGGGCTCTGTCTCACATGGGGTCGCAGCATTTGTGCTGAACGATGGTTGCGTGGACAAGACGATTTATTTACGTGTGTTTTTTACAATATTTCTTTGCGTCATGTTTACCGCAAATAAATGTATTTTCTTTCTATGTGCTTATTATCTATGGTATTAAGATAGATATGACTGCCAAATTTAGCTTAATCTATATATATAAAAATGAATCCCTATTTCCCTTGGTCACGACATCACGCTAAAACGGCTGAACGGATTTGGATGAAATTTGGGATATGGATAGACCTTGACCCGGAGAAGGACATAGGATACTTTTTATCCCGATATTTTTACGGGATCGAGACTTATGCGGGTGAAACCGCGGGGCGCAGCTAGTAATATATAATGACTTTGCAGATTTTAAAGACAACAATATAATTACTATACACGTTTTTCTTTTGCTCCATGTAAAATGCTGGTATTTAACTGCATGCGGTTAGATTGGAAGCCGACCCCAACGTATTTCGGAAAAGACTAGGCAGATGATGGATGATACGTTTTTCTAGCCCTCTATGAAATGGGACTTAAGACTTACGGTGTCTTTGTGTCGCGTCGCGTGTCGCACCTGTTTGAAAGAGCCTTTAATCATCATATTGTCATAATTAGCCTATACTGTTCCCACTGCTAGGACACAGGCCTTGTCTCGGTGAGAGGGAGTGGGTCGTAATCCACCACGCGGGCCCAGTGCGGGTTGGTAGATGTCACATATCTTCGAATTTTTGGTTCTAGGACACGCCGATTTCGTCACGATGTTTTCCTTCACCGTTTTGAGAGCAGTGGAGATGAAATAATTTACACAAAGTAAAGCGCCTGTCTGGGTTTGAACCAACGACCTACAACCCGTAAGTCACGGCCGTTACCAATGGACCATCATTTTAAACATAATTTCGTAAATAAAATATGAATATTCTATAAATAGATTCTGTTTTAAAACATAAATATCTTCTTGTTTCTCTATGTATTTAATTGTGTTACATATAAATCCATACTAATATTATTAAGTGGTATTTTTTTTTTTTGTAAATTTGCATGTAGGGGGTAACCTTCCTGCCGGAGGTGCGAAGAAAACCATAAGGGAGATCGTGGCCCCCGGCAACAGGGCAACCGAAGGAACACGGGTGGGTTTTAGTCAGTAAGAGTTTGAGTCCCGCTCCGTCCAGAGCGGGAGAAATTATTTGATAATTTCCCACCCAAAAAAAAAGGGGGTGTAACCTTCAGAACTACTGATCTTACAAAAACTCTCACTGAGTGGAAGCTACAGTATTGCGGAGTGACATACGAAATATTTTATGCTTGAACGAGAAATTTCACACAGACGAAATCGTGGGCAGAAGCTAGTAATAAAATAAATTAATATAGTTTATTTTTGACAAGGTGTATTTTGTACCAATTTAAAGAAATAAAAATCTTTTTTATAGTTCTTCAGTTTTACCTTTGACCAATACAAGTTCCTATTTTTAAACGACTAAAAAAAGGAGGATTTTTTTTTAAATCTATGTTCCCCGATTTCTCGAAGACGGCTGAACGATTTGAAAAATTCTATTTTTGTTTGAAAGGGTATACTTTCAAATTGGTGCCACTGTCATTTTGTCACGATCTGATGCTGGGATCTTTGAGAAATCGAGGGAACTCTTCAAATATTATAGGCACACCTATAGCGATTTGGGTATTTTTTATAGTAACTCGTGCATTTGCTCTCGAAAAGCACCATTTGGTAAAGTGAAACTGATGAATTATAAAGCAAACCACTAAAAAGTGAAAAAAAAAATTCACAAAAAATACAACCGACTTCCAAACTACAAAGTGAAAAATAACTTTAATTTCGGAAGTCGGTGGCAGAAAACTTAAATACTGATCCAAAGATACCGACTTCCGAAATTAAGTTTTGTATTTTGTTTAAAACCAGTTCTAAGCTTTAATTTTGATCTCATTCAAATTTTAATTTACATTTCTTATAATTCTTTGCAATTAATTACCTGTGTGATCCCATAGCAAAACCAGTGAAAATTAGAATAATGCCTCACAACTCAGGTCCCCAAGGTACAGGCACCGCCTAGTTTGGGGACTACCGCTTTAACATAATGAATGTCACCAACAGTTACAAATAGAATTATTATGTACTAATTGTAACAATGTTTGAATAAATTTTATTATTATTATTTAAGTCTTTGACATTTCTCGGGACTCTGGGGTTCCGGGAAACCTTTGGAAGGCGTACGAGAGGCCGAAGCCAACTCGCAGAGGGGCCGAAGCCAACTCGCAGAGGCCCCTTAGACTATTTAAAATGGAATGTAGCACCAACCGATGATTATTCCTGTATGCACTATACAAGTGCACCCATATTATCAGAATGGGATCAAAAATAAAGCTTAGAACTGGTTTTAAACAAAATACAAAACTTAAATTTTATGAATAATTTTGTTTTTACCAAAAATACAACCGACTTCCAAACTACAAAGTGAAAAATAACTTTAATTTCGGAAGTCGGTGGCAAAAAACTTAAATACTGATCCAAAGACACCGACTATTTAAAATGGAATGTGGCACCAACCAACGATTATCCCTGTATGCACTATACAAGTGCACCCATATTATTATTTAAATACACCTCTGCCTGCCCTTTTGGGGAGTTTGTATAAGTACTTTCTTCACAGTTATAGCACTAGGAAGAGCTAAAATGCAGGTGTTTAAGGGATTGCCTTTTGTTCCTTTTGATGTTTAAAAGGTGCTGGGTTTCAGCCTAATTAGAACAAATTATGTTCTATGTTATCGGGTTTGGTTGTCCATCAGATGGACCATTGTGCGTGGGCCATGGCGGCTGTTGGCGTTTATTTCAACCAGCTCACCTCCCTCCAGAAATTAATTAAATCTGGCCTGTTCAGAACGTCTGTGAAAGATCTGGGTGACCAGAGTTTCTGTGAACTGTTTTTGGAAAACAAATGATTTTTGATGTAGATTTTTTTAAAGACGGGAAGTCTTTAAAACACAGAAAAGTTGGACGAAATTGTTTGGCCTGGTATGGGCGTGTGATAAGGAGGGAGGAAACGCATATGACTAAAAGAGTCATGAATATAAATGTTGATGGATGGAGGTTGTTCAAAAATATTGTGAGTTAGTGAAAACCATTTTTGGATTCAGGGATCCGTTTGCGAAATATTAATCTTTAAAGAGCAAATTTTTGTTAGAGTCAAGTGTCCCCAAGTGTGGGTTGGTTCTGGATAAGTGGAAAAATTCACAGCAGTAGTATATATAACGAAATTAAAAGGAAAACCATCATAGCTAAGTAGGCTCTATAAGTTAACGAGTAATTATCAACCATCTTGCATTTGAAAAAACATCATGTTCTCCCATACATACAGCCATTTATAATCTACGTAGCCGCGAATCTCTCAGGAAACTATTTAAAAGGATTAATATTATGACGGTACGTTGCCAATTCGGTAAATGAAAATATTATGTATGTCAGGAAAAATCCACATCTTTTTAATAAAATAAGTGATAGACATAATTTTAATACTAGAAATAAAGATAAGCTAGATCACCCATTTTTCAGATTATCTAAAGTACATATACATCTTTTATGGGGTACTGTGTTAAATGTTACAACAAAGTACCTTGTGACAAAAAAACTCATGTAAAACTCATATTAAAAGTACACTTTGTAAACAAGCATATTACAAATTAGAGGATTATATCCAAGATAAGAGTGCTTGGAAACATGCTGGTCCTGCTCATATCAAACAGGTTGCTAATTTAATTGTAAAATTAATAATTTTTAAACAATTCTAATTTTAAAAGAGTAACGGTGGAGTTTCTTGCCCATTCTTCTCCATACGAAAACTACCTTTTGGAAGGGGTGACTAGAATCAATTATATTATTTTGTAAATTTTGACGTTCTAAAGTGCCATACATGGGCCTTTTTTAAATAAATGATTTGACTTTGATTTTACGTTCCATATGGGAGAAAATGATTTTCACCTACACTGTTAAATTTGTTCTTGGGATAAATTGATCCCATCTACGGAACCCTTGATTGTTTGCATCGGCTTCATTGATTGCGTCGTCACAAGAACTTGGCTGGTTTTTTTTAAATTAGAATCACAGTGGTTTTTTTTTTATTGCCCTTCTCTATTTGGGATAATTATAACCTCTGTGTGTAGTAATTTCAGCTCATGTTGATACTAATATATTAAAGTTCTAATCACACCGGTTACTGATAAGGTTAACAAAATGTAGCTGATAGGCATTCTGCCAACCACCAGACTTAATTTTTAAATGGTAAAAAAATCTACAAAAGACATGATTTTCCTTAATTTAAATTACTTTTAAGGTTAAACTAGAACATCAAATGAAGCGTATTTGATATTGTATTTCAGATTGTGATCACAAAGATGCCTTTAAACAAATGCAGAACTAAAGTAAAGTTATTATGCATGATTTATCCCCACCAAAAGGAAATAATTATCATTACTGATTGAAAATTTGATGTAAACGGGTATCAACAATAATGTTTATAACCAATATTAATGAGGATTTCACTATGTAAATGATGAAATATATGTTGAATAAGCTTTTTAAGGGCAAAATAAGAATTGTAATGGAAAAATACTGTATCAAAACTACATGAAGCTAATTATGTTTACAATAATTTTACCACTTCAATTTTTTCGAGGTCACACGAACAGACCATAGACACTATCTTGGTGGCACAAAAGATAAAAATAAATCTTATATTCGAGAAATAATATCATCATAACAAACTCACTTGTAGAAGGAGAAGCTGCAGACTACATCGTACTCTAAATTGCAGCCTTCGACAACACACTTTAGAGCACTCATTATGGAATGGAAGCGCGCAACCAAAAATGGACACCTCACGATCACATCATAGTATTAAAAGTAAAACAGCGAAATAATAACATTTAGCGCCCAAACCAACTTTCAAACAAACTAATTTGATGGATCTTTAGAAAATTATCAATCAAATGTCGAAATTGACGTGCTGTCACGAAAAGTCGAAAATTTTAACAAATGCGTCAAACGCGTGCCATGAAATGGTGATGTAATTGCGCGGCAAAACTTACTGGCAACACTGGAAGCATCGATTCATCGATTCAATATTAATATTTTTTAATTAATTTTTTGACGACACTTAATCGAAATTTTGTTAATAATATTTTCATACACTAATATTAATATTCTTTTGTTAACAATCCTAAAATGTGTGGCAAGCAACCATTGAAGTGATTTCTCAAAGTAGATTCTAGAATACAAAAGGTAAATAGCAAAAATTATTTATTACAATGCGTCCACAACAGATTTTTAACTGCGTAAATAAGCCTTGATCTATTATGATATAGTTAGACACAACAATTTTATAAAACAATGCTACAATAACTTAAAGTAATATGTAATAACTTAAAGTAATATGTAATAATAAAAAAGTAATATGTATAAATGTAATATTTTATTCCAAAAAATTTTTATTCAAAACTCACTTTAATATTCGGCTTAAATTTTTAAGCATTCAGATATCTCCACAAAACGTATTTAATGCTTGAAGAATTGAATACAAATATATTTTTTGAAACAAAACGATTCCAATATTTTTAAAACGATTTTCGATTTTTAATGTTACCTGTTACAATTATTCACCATAAACATAATGATTGACTTTGCATTCCGATCTGGTCTATGGGAAGCTATGTTGAAAGAGGAAAAATAGAAAATGAATAAATCTGACTTTATTTAATTTAATGTAGTTAGTGTCACAAGACACAAAAATAATATGTGAGAATATTAAAAGTGATCAAATATTAATTTAGTCATTATATTCGAAAATGAGGTCACCATCGACAATTATCGCAAGCTACCGGATGTTACGTAACTCCTAGTTCATTGATCGACGGTCTATTGATTGCTTCGTTTTCAGGATTTTCAGATAACGTTGTAACAAAAATGTAGACAAAAAGATTTTTCGTCTTATTTTGTCAAAATGACACTGATTACGCATGTCACATGTCAATGATGCCGTCATCCGTGACATTATTTTGCCACTTTATTTGACTTTAATATGTCATTGATTGAAGACATCTCGAAGTCTGTCGAAGTCAAAACAAAGCAGAGTTCGCTTTGATGTGCGCACAAGTTGCGCAATACTTCTAATTATAGAATTATTTGAATAGAATCGATGATATTTGTTTTTGTAGGTATTTATATTTATTCTATTACTGATTTATCAGGTCTAAGATGAGAATTATAGTAATCTAAAGGATACACCTACTTACTTTTTAACAAACTTAAAAAAGAGGTTCCTATATAATTCAGCTCTTCAACAAAATAAAATAAGCGTGCAATCAAATTAACTTCAGCTATAGACTTGTTTCATTTATCTAACATTTCATTTGGTTCTCATAATTGACTCCGCCTTGTCGACTAAATGCAGTTGATTCTATTGGCTATACATTTCCAGTATAAGCTGACCTCGCATTGTACGGAAATCCTATACAATGCGAGATCAGCATAAACTACCACCACCATCACCATTTTCGAGCTTTAAGCAAAAGAAATAAAAGGTTTTTTTTTTTAGGGTCATCTAATAGTTGACCTCTGAGATCATGACTACTTAACCGGGCTTTCCTGTGGGTGCCTTAAGCTACTACACTTAAAACCTCCAACCAGGGGTTCAACTATGCTTCAACTATGCTTATTAAAACTAGGTGAACGATCGCTAAGGGCACCCCCTGTGGGTTACGAAACTTGGCTTAGGGCGTCAACCGGAGGGAGGACATCAAAGATGAGACGGGCTGGGAAAATAAAAGGATACAGTACTGTTTCTGCACCTAAGGTCGAGGTGATGGTGTGAATTTAAAGTTCATGACAACCAATTTTATTCCACACGTTTTTAATCGTGATTAGAAATAGTCAGATTTAGTTATACAATCAAAATTTTAGGTGAAAAACGTCAAATTCAAAATAGCAAAATTTCCAATTTCACTGAATTAATATCTCAGTGCCATCTTAGTGTTTTCAAACCATAGAGTATTTAATAGATTGGGTTTCAAAATAAAATATAGTTAAGTTGTGTCACTTTAGTCTATTTCAGAATGGGACATTGTCGTTGGACAGGAATAAACTAAGTTTTGGTGATTTTTAGTGTAGTTTAGAAGCATTTGTGACAAGAGAATCGGCACCAATGTCTTGCACAGTTTATTGTTTTCGTTCCCTGTTTATTGAGATATTTACAAAGTTATGAAGCTTTCATACCTACAGTCCTAAAGTTTACGGTTCGATCGAAGGTTAAGCTACGCTTGTCGCGGTCGGTTCATGGATGGGTGACTACCCATAACATATTGAGACCCCTCCGTACCTCGGAAAGCACGTTAAGCTGTTGGTCCCGGCTGTCATTCGTAGATCTTCGACAGTCATTACGGGTAGTCTGAAGCCCAAAATATCTGGCAACCAGTCTTATTAAGGGTATTGTGTTACCCAGTTAATAGCTAGGTTGTGGAGGTCAGACAAGCAGTCGCTCCATGTACAATACATGTTATTCAACTGCATCCGGTTAGACTGGAAGCCGACCCCAACAGAGTTAAGAAAAGGCTTGGCAGATTGATTTTTGATCCCACAGGTGGGCAAAGGTAGTTTTCCACTCTTCCCTGTGTGTTGCCTTCTCCGGCCAATCTCCCATAAACGTCTTGCGGTCACACTAATGTTTTCTACACCTCCCTTGACGACGAATCCCGTTGGGATCCAAGCAAGCTGCTTGGCGTAGTAAGAAGTAGAGTCTGGCCACGCTAAGTTTGCATAAGTAAAAAAACGGTGGAATTTGAAAATCTATAGACGGCAACACCATTCTGTCCAACGAAAAAAGAACTTATTATGATTTATCACAGATCAGTATATTATCCAAAATAATTGACGTTTTATAATATTCTAACTTTACCAGCTATTATTTTACTCAGTTGTTTTCCAAGATGGTCTATCACAGATTAATCAATGCACAAATTAAACAATTACAATAAATTACAATAAATTATATTTCTTTTTTTCATATGACAGATCAACTTATTATACACAATAATTAACTTTTCATATTTTTTCGATTTAGGTATTATTTTTATCAAAAATTAGCGCCTTAAAGTTTCTAAACAATGGCCCACTGTCATATTTCCATGCAAGAACTCCATTTGAATATCTTGAATGAAGTCATCATTGAGTACATATTTTTTCTTCCTTGTTTTAATTTTATTTGAAATCATATTCTTACAGACACTGTAATATGCCGAATCCTTGACCAAGGTGTTCAGAAAATGTATGATGTTGGGATTTTTTTTTCTTACTGCTTGGTTTAATTTATGATGCCCCGAGTCTAAAAAGTTCGTTGTTCGATGCTGTTCACCATATACACACCACACATGAATGAAGTCGTCTATCATCCATTGTGTTTCCAAGTAAGCTCTAAACTTTTTAATGTCGGCTTCTTGTGTATTCTTACGAATTATATACTTCCACCCATTTTGAATTTCATTCGGCGGCAATAGTGGCAAAACTGCGCTTAATGCCACTTCTCTTATTTTATTTTCATCATTGAATTTAGTTATTCCAAGCTTAGGACCCTTCTCCCAAATGGATTTATTGAAATGATAATAGCATCCACTTATACTTACAGATGGAAACACAGTCGTTATAGCACTCATTGCTGCTCTTTCATAATCTGTTTTATATTTCTTTGGATTCCACTCAGGTATTTGGGATTTAATTATGGAAAATAAAATAATATATGATTTCATCTTCTTGTCGCTCATAAGTGCGTACACAAGCGGCACTATATTCGTGTTGTTCACAGTACTTCCCAAGTCTCCATGAATACTGTATAAACTGTTGCACAAACGGCGAGGGGCAACTTTTAAAAGTTCCATCGCTATAGAAATCATTAACTTTGATCATCATCTTTTTTGCCATTTTGGTGCAAAATGCTATTATACGGTTGCCACCATCACTATAATCGGCCAAAACAAAATCATCAAATTTCGGGGGAATTTGAACTTTCACTTCTTCGCTTGATTTTAGGAGTGTTAGGTACTCCAGCTGCTTTATTTCTAAATCTATAAAGAGATGATTTTACACTCTGAAAGTTCGGTACTTTACATATCAAATCCAATCCGGAAGACTGAAATGAGCCGACCATATCATTGTAAGCTTGCGGTACAGCTGGGTAATTTTCTTTAGTAATTTGTTGTTTGCAGTCATATAATCGCTCATCTACTTCATTTTTTAATAAGTCTGGGGTACAGGAGTGTCTAGTTTCATGAAGAACATTGTTATCCTAAAATACAGAAAAAAATAAAAGAAGTGTATCAAAATATAAACAAGCAAACCACAATTATTCACTTTCTTTATATTTTTATTTTAGAGATTTCGTACCTATATCTAGTTAGTATAGCAAAAGGAACACTCATTTCATTTTAGCCACGAATTTATTAGATATCATGTGTTGAGCAAGATTCTTTTTGAATACGTTCAATGAGTTTATATTTTTAATAGTTGAGGGTATTTTGTTATAAATCTGAGCGCCTTCAAAAGTATTGATTGTTTTGCCATAATTTATACATCGTTTGACAACATAAATATACTCTTGAAAACTATGTAACAAATAATATAATTTTCAAACAAAAGCTGAAAACTTACTTTGATCTTAATAATTCCTTTACAGTTGGTTTTTCGTTTGGTGCATTCCCATACTGTACTTTTGTGTTTCCTTTTGGTATGATATTGGAATCCTGCGCGAAGCAGTATAGTTCTGTGACGTCTTTTTATGTAAACTAACGAAACTGCACCAGAACTGCACGACGCACTTGACCCTGACATTATTAAAATATACTGATGAATGTTACGTCACTGGTCTATGAACTGAGAACAGCAAGTGGAGGGGGTTGTTCGACAGGATAGGAGCGCGAAAGTTACGCTAATTTTTTAAAGTATTATACCAAAATCAGACAAATATGTGAAGTCAATTATTGTGTGATATTATAAAAAGGAAGTAAGTGCCTATATTTTTTTGTAACTTATCGTAATCGACCATCTTGGAAAACAACTGAGTAAAATAATAGCTGGTAAGTTAGAATATTATAAAACGTCAATTATTGTGAATAATATACTGATCTGTGATAAATAATAATAAGAAAGTTGATCATTGAAGCTTGTAACTCTGTAATAAAACCCTAGTTTAATTACAGGATTACGTATTAAAAAAATTTGGACTTGTCTGATTTATTTGATATAAATTAGAAAATTCGAAGTAAATGATTGTGTAATTGTATACATAAGTGTAAATCTGTGACATCCTTAGTAGAGAATATGTAAAATATTGTGAATAAAACCTTGATTAATCTGTGCAATGTTTTGTTTCTCTCGTTTTGTGTACCGTACTAATATGGAGGCGTATCATTTTATTTTTCCCATTTGTCACCACTGGTGGCAACTGGGAACAAAAAAAGTGGCCATTCCCAATTGCCACCACTGGTGACGCCACCACTGGTGGCAAATGGGACATTTTATGGAAAGAAATCCCATTTGTCACCAGTCGTGGCGTTGACAGTGGGGACAACTGGGAATAACCCGTTTGCCTTATTGTTTTTTATAGGTTATTTTGTTTATATTATGATTTATTCCTTGTAAAGAATAGTTACTTTAGCACGTTGCAGTGTGGATTTGATACAGTTTTGTCATCGTATGGAGGTAGAGCATAGGTACGACATAGTTATTACAAATAATCTATTATGCAAAAATCAAAACGCAAGATATCAAAATCATTAGATCTACGTTTAAACCCCGAAAACCGACTGATGTAAAAGTATAACATTCTATAAAAGTTTTTGGGGCTGCCCATTTATTCCATTGCAGACTTAGCGAGGCCAGACTCTAGATGGTAATTTTCTTGCAATTTTTTTTTGGCGCCTAGCAGCTTTGGGTTGCGTTTACGCCATACATACCTACTTATAGACCATACTTAAGTAGACTCAGCAGCCGATCGTGAGCAGGTTTGCATACAATACAGCTGATGAATCATGGCCGTTCTGAACACAGGGTCTCCGAACTTTCTTGCATGTGCTCTCACTAACACTCGCTTCATGTCACTATTTGGATCCTAAGAAATGTTGTAGCACAGCCTTCTGTGCAAAGTTCGGACCGGCCATGATTCGGCCGTATTGTATTAGCTCCTAATAGCGTATTGTCGGTTTAATTTGAACGAAAAATTGAATAAGTATATGAAAAAGCGGTCCAGGTTACGCACGCTCAATCAGAGGAGTAATATTGTTCTGTGCTCTCAACCCTCACAGCAAAGAGTAGAATAAGAGCCTGCGCAGACTAGCGGACGGGACGGCTGAGGATTTTAAATTTATCAATTGATTTTAATACTTATCCAATCCAAATAAGATATATATTTCAATGCTCAGTCATCGACCTTGGAGCATCGCAGTGCTTCCTCTGTAGTATCGAAGAACACGCTGGAGGACACTGCAGCGGGAGGCGGCGGTATGCACTGGAGTCTGCCAGGTCTACTTATCCAATTGAAATTAGGTATAAATTTCAATGCTCGGTGATCGACCTTCGAGCATACCGGCGGATACTCCAGTAAGCTGGCGGAAGCTCGCGGTATCGTAGAGGATTTTTCCTGTCAGTGTGCGCTGACGAAAAGAGGAATCCCCCTCGATGCTCTCCCCTGCCGTCTGCCAGTATGTGCAAGCCTTAAGGCTCACAGTCAGCGGCGGACAATAAGTATAGTCAAGCTTGGTCTATTCTCTGGTAACTTAGGTGAAGTAAACTGAGATCCCAACTGAAGCTAGGGAAGGATTTGACACTATTTACATTCAAAAGTGCCATACAAGGGCCTATTTGAAATAAATGATTTGACTTTCGACAACTTACTTCGCCCAAGTTTTCACGGTAAGACTTAAAATAAATCGACTGGCATAGTGTTTATTATGACAATATTGCTGCAGTAGACGTAGTGAGGAGTAGCCGGGATTCGACAATAATGCTGCAGTAGACATGGTGACTGCCTCGTTGCTCTAGTGGCATGCTCTGCTGAGCATGAGGTCCTGGGTTCGATTCCCGGATCGGACAGTGTTATTGGGTTTTTCTATCTGAAATTCCTCAGTAGCAGCCCAGAGTCTGGATTTGTGCCCGGTTGATGGCAATAGGCTCGCCCCCAATTACATGGGACTTACATAACTGGCGAAATGTGGGTGAACCTGCTACAGGGACACCTCTGCCAAAACCTTCGGGGAAACAAGGCGTGATGTTATGTTGTTGTAGACATGGTGAAGAGTACCCGGGATTCGACAATATTGCAGCAGTAGACATGGTGAAGAGTAGCCGGGATTCGACAATATTGCAGCAGTAGACATGGCGAAGAGTGGCCGGGATTTGACAATTTTGTTGCAGTAGACATGGCGAAGAGTAGCCGGGATTCGACAATATTGCAGCAGTAGACATGGTGAAGAGTAGCCGGGATTCGACAATATTGCTGCAGTAGACATGGCGAAGAGTAGCCGGGATTCGACAATTTTGTTGCAGTAGACATGGGGAAGAGTAGCCGGGATTCGACAATATTGCATCAGTAGACATGGTGAAGAGTAGCCGGGATTCGACAATATTACTGCAGTAGACATGGCGAAGAGTAGCCGGGATTCGACAATATTGTTGCAGTAGACATGGCGAAGAGTAGCCGGTTTCGACAATATTGCTGCAGTAGACATAGTAAAGAGTAGCCGGGATTCGACAATTTTGCAGCAGTAGACTTGGTGAGGAGTAGCCGGGATTTGACAATATTGCAGCAGTAGACTTGGTGAGGAGTAGCCGGGATTTGACAATATTGCTGCAATATACATGGTGAGGAGTAGCCGGGATTCGACAATATTGCTGCAGTAGACTTGGTGAGGAGTATCCGGGATTCGACAATAATGCCACAATAGACATGGTGAGGAGTAGCCGGGATTCGACGATATTGCAGCAGTAAATATGGTGAAGAGAAGCCGGGATTCGAACCTAGAACCTTATGAATCCTTGCAGCAGCAAGGCCATTGAAAGTACTCCGTGAAGTATTTCTACTGAGAAGAGAATTAGGGTAGAAAATAAAAGTCCCGAGTGTGGTTTTATTATTAATTTATTTACTTCAAATATAATATGTATATTTAACTTACAGCCTTACTTACCGCGTCTTGCGACAAGACAGTGATAGCTAAAATGCAAATTTCTTTTAAAAATCGTGAATTAATACATACAACTGTCTACGTCACTCGACGAAGCAAATCTTAAAAAAAAACAATTTTTACTTAATTTCTGAACTAACCCTACCTACATTGACTAATTTTTTTGAAACTTCTACGCAATTTTTTTTTTATATTATTTTACAACAACCAAAGATTGACCGAAAAAAAAATTGACAACAAAAAATTGAATGCACTGGAGATATTGAACCTACTTTTATGGTCACTTTGCACTATGGCAAATAGACAAATAGTGTTTTAACATTTTCAAGTATCAAAATTGTTCGTCTATCCGCCATTTTGCACAGTTTCAATAATAATTACCAAGCCTTAGTTTATTAGCAAGATATTTTTTTTATATTTTTCATTTATACAGTAAACCTAAGTGTTTCTTAACACTTGTCTTCAAACACCTTTGGCGCGTTTACAATAAGAAAAAAACTTGCAACGAATGAACTTAAAAAACAACTTAACGATTATCCCGCCATAAGAATTTCATGGCGTTATATTTATACGCGGGAAACTTTCCGAGAAACTCTTGGGAATAATTCCGAAACTTTCCGAGAAACTTTAGGGAATAATTCCGAAACTTTCCGAATTATATTTCTCCTACGCAATTTCACTTAAGCTATGGTTCCTTAGGAAAGCGGTGAACGGTCACAGAATAACAGCGGTTATGTCAAATGCTGGTGAAAATAACAGATTTTTCAAGACGGCCGACATAAAATGACGTCCACCGCTCTTCTAGATAACCGTAGCTTTGAGCAGTCTATCGTTCGTTAACAGAGCAGTCTATAATACGGCCGATGATATCATGGCCGGACTGAATATAAACTTTCCGAACTTTCGCGCATGTTCACTCACTCACACTTGCCACCATGTCCCTATTTGGTTCCAAAAAAAAGTCAATTCTGCGCGAAACCTCGTTTACAAAGTAAAATAATCACTATAGTCTTTACACAACGTCACCCCTGTATCCCCTGAAGGAGTAGGCAAATGTGTATTAGTACACCTTAATTTCGCCAGTTATGTTTAAGTCCCATCATGTAACAGGGGGGGCAACTTGATTGACTATTATTACACTCAACGTATTTCCTAGAAACGATTTTATTTCAAGTTCACAGTAACAAAATGTCGAATAAATTATTTTACTAACTTATAATTTTGTATCAGCAAGAACTATATGAGAATAGCATATGGTTGCAATATTATGCATTCGGCAAGTTGGTACCGGGGTTAACAGTCCAGAGTGCGCCCCACGGAAAGGCATCGCGCGTCGTGGAGGCTAATTTGACGTTACTACTAACTCATGGACGACGATAAAGCGCTATTTGTTAAAAATGTATGCTAGATCAAACTCTGAAGTACATTGTTCTATTGTGAACGAAACGCTAATTAAAATGTTGACAGCTGATAGCGCCATTTTAGTATCAATATTGAACGGTGATTGGCGGAACTAATCGAGTCATCGTTTTCGTGAATATTATTAGCTTGCAATTAATAACGAATACAGATTAGTTTATCTAATAATCGTTCAATATTTAAAGAAAATGGCGTCTATTTTTGAAAAACTGCAAAAATGTCAATATTCACAGTTCGGAATTATTCCCGAAAGTTTACCCACTTGGTCTATAGGACAGTTGCTTCGACCAGAAAAAAAAAACATTTCATGATGACATAAATTAGCAAAAATGCCATCGAAAATTAATCCATTGAACCATATAAAAATTTCACGAATTAAAATATGATTACTTCAGAAGAATTATTATCGTTTTGTATTCAATATTTTCATAGAGACTGCTAGAATGAAGAATTTCATTTCAAAGTTTCGGCTCCAGTAGACCAATGTTGAGCCCGCGTATAAATACAAAACCTCGGCTCTCGATCGCTTCAATACTAATTTGTTTCGATACAATGAAATACAAATGTATCTATGGTAAACATTAATTATAATGCTTCTACTTTAAAGGACGGGAGAAAAGAAATGGATCCGTATTGACACAAAAACCTCGAAAAACAGTACATGTATTCAACTAACTCATAGCATTTTTAATCAAGTTATCATTCATGCCTACTTTTCTGAAAAAAACGCCATTTTGATTTTTTTTTAACTAAAAGCACTTGTCCATTTTGAACATCAAACCCTTTTGCTCAGCAGCCGCGTTTGCTACTACTAAAACAATTACCAAAACAAAATTGTAGAAAAAAAATACATCATATATTTTCTTTGCTGCCGTTCCATACAATCTTGCCCCTAACTTCAGACAGGTGTACCAAGGTTTTCGTGTCAACAATTTTTAGTAAAACCTTAAAAAACATTAATTAATAAATCGTATAGGAACTATCTCATCGGGTTTCGAAGCGATCTAAGCAAACTACTTGTATTTTTTTTTTCTTTTATTCATAATCCTAATATATATTATTAAACAGAATCGCATCGGTGCGCGGTATGCCTTATAAAAATATTTATAACACAAGCATGTTTCAGTCGAAAGTTTTTATTAAAAAAGCCGGTTCTTGAGTAATTTACAATTTTTTTTTAGGGTATCGGTCAAAGCTGAGGTACTATCGACGTGATCGATAAGAAGCAGCCATTTTTTTTTTCTATTTTTTGTTTTTTTTTGTATAGACATACCACGGACACAGTGCACAACAAAAAAATAAAAATAAAAGCACACTTAAAT
The DNA here is from genome assembly GCA_916610215.1 of Omphaloscelis lunosa. Classification (NCBI taxonomy): domain Eukaryota; kingdom Metazoa; phylum Arthropoda; class Insecta; order Lepidoptera; family Noctuidae; genus Omphaloscelis; species Omphaloscelis lunosa. The sequence continues at coordinate 9,763,356 of OU744270.1, forward strand.
ACTAGAAAAAAATTAAAAGAGCCATTTCGCACACCAGCATTCCTTATATGAATCCTATACACAGTATATTAAATATATATATTTTAAATTTAATATTTATTGGCTAGGTTTTAATATTTATTATATCCGAATTGAATGCACAGAGACAGTCTATCTATACAAATAGCTGATTGTTGGTTGTTAATTATGAACATCGGAACGGGATGTCATACTGAAAGTTTCAGATTGATAGGGCAAGAGAATGTTCCATCTTGACATGCTACCAAGTAAAGCTTGTAAATACGAAAATTCATTAAAAACACAATTTAAAAACTAAATATTTTTACACCACGATTCTGCCTTGACATTTGAAAGAAAAACAAAACTTTAATTAATATTTATCTTAAATTTTATTTAGTATGCGATCGTGCAAAGAGGATATATGAATAGAATATATATTTCTGGCAAGATTTTAAAAGCATTTATCATCATAGACGAATATTTTTGGGCGTCAAATGCAATAAATTTTTAGTTTATTTAGTCCGATATACCACTACAAGGGGCGCTGTCTATAAGTACTATTAGTTCGCTAATCCACCGCTAAGGGCGCTGCCTGTTCGAACTATTAGTTCGGTATATCACCGCTAGAGGCACTGTCTGTTAAATTCAATTCGGATTAACAATTTTGAACATACCACAAATACACACTCATACATGAAGAAAAACTTGAGCAAGTTAGTGTTTAATTATCGAATTGTTTTTAACGCAACGATTTTCAATCAATTCTTTATGAAATTATTATTACTTCCCGAGAAAATCTGCGGGGTAATGGCGTAACACACAGTCATGTGATTGGTAGTACTGTTCTGACAGTCGCCATTTTGAACTCTATTAGTGAAACTAAGACTGCAAAATTCAGTGCTACCAATCGCGGGTCGGGTATCATGAACGCACTGTACAATGGCAATGAAATTCATTTTGACAGTTCGTCAACATTCATTGCGTTATTTACGTTGTTGAGCAGATGATTAAAAAAAAAAAAATGAAGCAATGGATTAGGAATTTCCTTCGAAATCCTTTAAAATTGATTGCGGGGTTAGACAATGATTTTTAAAGCTGAATGGTAAACAATATCACGACTGTATTACTCCGATGGGGTTGGCAGGGGTGTAGTCTATCCACACTTAGCAATTCATGAAGAAAAATATTAGTATCTTCATTAGAAGGCCACCTTTTCTCAGCTTGCATTAGTATTTACAATTTAGAACAAGTTGTTTATATCAATATTATTGCTTTAAAATTCTCTCTTCAACTTCAAAATCACTAAGAAATATTACACCCAATTATCAAGTGATAAAAATGCACGAATCAATTGAAAATCGCCCCGAAATCATTGGAATGCAAATAAAACGGTAGTCCAAAACGATTTTATATAAAATAGCACCAAAATTATGTTTGATAAAGATTATCTGACATTATTGCTATTTTTGTTATGTGACAGTCGTAATTTGACATAACATAAATTGACGCCCGTATTCCACGGGTTAGGCAGATGGGCATAGTAACACCCACTTATCGCCAGTCATGTTTAAGTCCCATTAATTAAGGGGCGTATTCTATCATATCTTTACATAATGACAGATTGCAAATGTAAGGCATAAAGAGCTTATTATTTACTAAGGCATTGAACTAGTACGATATTTTAATGTATTTACGACATAAATACATCTATGAAATACTGAAATTCAGCTATTTTTCCCATTTACTCTTCACATTCATCGCAACAATTATTATGAAACTGTAAATATTATGTTCATTTTATAGTGATTGGTCTGACCCATGTCAAATGCTAGTTAGTTTTGCTTTAAATCCCCTGCTACGTAGGATATGCACTGAGAGGTTTGCCACGTTAGCTGCGCGGTTTATTTTTTTGCTGCATTCGAGCGTAGCGTGGCCGTGGGTCGCAGTGGACGATCACGTATACATTTTTATACACGTACGTAGGTTAGTCGTGGGCTGCTGTCGAGCGGCGCCTTTTTGTGTCACAGACAAACACGTTAAGGGGGCGCCCAATGGTCCACTAGCGCCACTCCTTTAAAAAAATATTATCTCGTGACTGAGAAGGAATTACGAATAACGGCCCTCGGTAAGTGTGTCTAGAATTTTCTAATACCTTTTATAAAGTTTCATATTGAGACACGAAGCTACAAAATTCGTTCTAAATAAAAGTGGCCACATTCCTCTAGATCATATTTTGTAGCTTCGTGTCTCAATATGAAACTTTATAAAAGGTATTAGAAAATTCTAGACACACTTACCGAGGGCCCTTACTAGCCGTTATTCGTAATTCTTTCTCAGTCTCGAAATAATATTTTTTTTAAAGGAGTGGCGCTAGTGGACCATTGGGCGCCCCCTTAAGGTAGTTTTAATATTACCTGTCATATTGGTCATCACAATATGAACACAGTATAACAACCGTTTTATCCGTATCCCAATGTATCGATAAAGTTATGTACTAAATTAACTGTGTGCTCCGTTTAAATATTTTAAATACAAGTGGCAGTATCTTGCAAACCGTTCATTGAATATTGTTTGAAATAGTGGCAAATTTTAGTTACTTAAGTAATTTTTTGTTATACATGTTTTTGAGAAATAGAATTTCAAATTAATCTTTTTTCTGAAGGTTTCTGCTGTCAAATATCATGTGAACGTAGATAAATGATTTATTGTTGTTATTTCGGTCGAATATAAGATTTGATTACAGATTTACGGATACTTTCAGAAATTGGGGCTTTATATATTATTTTTTTATTTTTATATAAAGAACTGTTATTTAATTGTATTTAGTTTTCAACTGCATCCGGTTAGATTGGAAGCCAACTCCAATATAATTGGGAAAAGGCTAGCAGATGATCATACTGAATCTTCTTTGGTTAGAATGGATGCCGACACCAAATAACCAAAAATTATGAAGATTAGGGAAAGTATATGTTCAGCCAAGGGCTGAGACTTTTTTTAATGACAGCTCGAAGTGATCAATATTATAAAAAGAAAAGATTTGTATTCTTGTTTGTAAACTCGAAAACTATGCTATATTATCACTCGGTAGCAAAGGCTCGCGTGGAAGTCGGAAATTATCCCATGGGAACATTACATTAAATTAAATTACTACCGGGATAAAAAGTATCCTTTTTGTTAATCCAGGCTATAAACCATCTGTGTGCCAAATTTCATCCCAATCCATTTAGCCGGTATTGCGTGATTGAGTAAAAAACATTCAAACACACAAACTTTCACATTTATTATAGCAGGACAGTAGGTTTCCTCAAGCAAAATAAAAATGAGTTTTCTTGGTATCGAAATAAGATATGAATTCCGGTCTTTTAAGCCTTAAGTTTGAAATTCTATCGAACAAAAACATCAAAAAATTACCTAAATACACACAAAGCGCCAAAATTAAACGGTCTACATAAAAACATAAAAAGAGTATACCAAAAATTCATTAAGTATTTTCAACATCGAGTTAGCATTACCCAATCTCTTATTTTCTCAACATTTGTAATTTTTTTCTCGCAAATTCAGAATTAAATTCCAGTCTTCTGTCATTTATACATTTTTTTAAACTATTTTTATACATGACACTACTCGGCTGTACAATTATACAAAACATTTAATTTTTATGATTGCAGCATACAGTCCTAGTACATATTTTATTTTTCTAGAGATCCAAACAATTGAATTTGGGGTAACTCGAGTGAGGGTAACTCGAGTGTGAGTATAAGTCACTTTCCACTCGAGGGATAAATATTAAGGTGAATTTTTCTCGAGTTTGAGTGAAAAAATAAATACCCTTTGATAAAAAAACTTGAATGAGTTACATAATGAGTTCATATTACATTAAATTCAACCAGACTTATACATACAAAACCGTAATAACACCCAAAATTCACTCATTGACACCCACCCAAGTTTCATTTTATAGAAATTATTGCTAATAACTCGAGACACGTCACTCGAGTTCCCAAGAAGGAGGATGAAAAACAAATGCGAGGATAGTCGATGTCGCAGCACCAAAGACGCCACAGATAAAAAATACTTAACCTACCAAAGACTACGACAGAATAGTTTTTTTTTTTTTAAATGTCATTTTGAATTTTCTCAAGATGAATGTCGTTATTTTTATACAATGTCAAAAATATATAAATATATATTGTTATATGGTAGTAAATACTTACTCTAGCTATTTAGATGTCAAATTGATAACGCGTGAATATACGAGCGTAGCGTTCCTTATTGTCGATGCAGATAAGCTGGAAAGAGAAAAAAAAAAAAATGTTAGATTATTCTTCAACATTCCCTGAACAAGATTGGATCGACATAAATTCGAATACTAGATTAAAAAATGACAAGAGATTTGACAGCCAATGAAATTGCATAGAATTTTTATAATACCGGAAACTTTGAGTATCCGAGTTTTTTAAATATTAAAATTTATTAATTTTATTAATATTTATTATGAAACCGAAGTGGTCAAAGGCACAGCTCGATTTAAGAGCGTTTATCCTAAAAGTTGGCAACGTCGCAAATGGCAATCAAAAATATAGCAGTGATAGCCTAGTGGTGTGACCGTCGGACTGCCAAGTCATAGGTCTCGAGTTCGAACCCAAGGTACGCACCTCTGACTTTTCAGATTCATGTGCGTATTGTATAATTATCACTAACTTCCAAAACGGTGTAGGAAAACATCGTGAGGAAACCGGCATGCCTGAGAGATATTTCTCGACGGCATATGAAGCAAATTCAGAGGCCCAGGGGCCGTTCAAGTATTACGTAAGCAGATTTATTACAATTATTTATCCCCCTCCCCCTTGTCAGCAAAAGTAAGCAAAGCTCTTACCCCCCCCCATGCTTTCGTAAACATTGTTATATGCATTTTTCTTTTATATTGATCCATGAGCAGCAGCATATTCGTTTCGTTTTCAAGCATAGACAATGTGTGGGTTGCCAGATGTGTAAAAAAGTAAATAATTTCTGCAGACGTAATCACCATCTATACCCCCACCGCCCATGTCATCAAAAATAAGCAAAGCATAGACCCTCCGCCCCCCTATAGTGCTTACGTAATACTTGAACGGTCCCCCATGGGCGGCTTTAAAACTCTGACACCAGTTTAGTCACTAAGCACATGAAAAGAAGATCAAAAATGTAATAAAAAGTGAACTCACCTAGGCTCCGTAAATAACCAGCCAGTATCGCCGAAACGAACCACAAAGTGTCACAGCACTCACTATTATTATTAATAATAAAAGTATATGTAGAAAAAAAAAATGCATCTGAATAAACGTTGTAACTCTACTACACTCGGTGATTAAGCACAATGCACTCTAGTCTTAATGTACAACAATCACTGCTTCGCTGAGAGCTGCTTCGGTTCCGATTCTGGCTTCGTTTTTGGCGTTGCTGCGAAAAAAAAGTTTTAATTTTATAAAAAAATTTTTGGTTGGAAAATTATCAAATAACTCGTGTCAAGACTCTTAGCCCACGTTCGCATGGACGTAATAAAATCCCGGCGAATTTTTTCGTGCACTTGATTTTCAACGCTCAGCTTAGCGCTGAGAGTTGAAAATAAAACAGTGTTTATTCAACGAGTGCGTCCCAGCGCGTTGGATTCTCAACGCTCGGCTTAACACCGAGAGTTGAAAATCCAGTGCGAGATGAAATCCGCGATTTTATTACGTCCGTATGTACGTCGAATTACTGACTAAAACCCACCCGTTTTCCTTCAGTTGCCATGATGCCAGAAGGAACACGGGTGGGAGTTTTTTGATGACCCACGGGGTGTTTACAGAAAATATGGTGCTTTGACGATCAAAGTCGTACCCCGAGTCCTATTTAAAAGCGATCTTCGCGCGAATATCCGATCTTCCCACTTTTTGTTCAGTAAAACAGAACGCGTGGTCGCGCCGACAGATGACGCTTTCCGGTGTTCATACAAAAAGTGACCGATCGCTTATTCGAGCGACGATCGCTTTCAAATAGGACGCGGCCGTATGTAGCTAAATAAAAAACAAATGAGCGTACGCAAATAATAATTTATACAAGCTGGCAGTGTTGCCATACAACGTGGCAATGCTGCCAGCCTTTTGGACACTTTTTCTGTTGACAGCGATGTTGACGAATTTTTTAATGCCCTATGATTATTCCCCCCCCCCCCCCCTTTTTGTATACTTATACATATTAATAATATTTAAATATTTTCTAAAGGGGTTTAAACTTTTTTCCGTTAAAAAAAAAAAAAAAAAAAAACATTTTAATGGATATGGTGCTCTATAGTCCGCGCGTAACTAGTTGCCAGCCTTAGGTATGTGAGCGGTGAGACGGAGGGGCGCTGTCATTACTCAGTACGGCACCGTACAATGACACCGCCCCTTTGTCCCACCGCTCACATACCTAAGGCGCGGCTAACTAGTTCCGCGCGGACTATAGTGTCACATTACCAAGATATTTAGAAACAGAGTTAGTTTTAAAAGAGTAACGGTGGAGTTTCTTGCCCATTCTTCTCCATACGAAAACTACCTTTTGGAAGGGGCGACTAGAATCAATTATATTATTCTGTAAATTTTGACGTTCAAAAGTGCCATACATGGGCCTATTTGAAATAAATGTTTTGACTTTGACTTTGACTTTGAGTGATCTTTGTCTCCAAATAACTCGGTAACGTTACACTTTTGGGCACCATGTCCCTGGGCATTTTTCGTGTGTATGTATCCTCTTCTACCCACAGACAGGTGGCGATTTAGACAACTGTATCCGTCAAGGGGGTTTATCCGTCATACTAAACAACTTTCAACATGAAACACATATAAAATTAGAGAAATTAAAAAAAAACAGTGGCACTCCGGGAGTGCCGACAGAAGTGAAAACTTCCCATGTAATAGGGGGCGAGCCTATTGCCATCAACCGAGCACAAATCCAGACTCCGGGCTGCTACTGAGAAATTACAGATGAAAAAACCCAATAACACTTTGCCCGACCCGGGAATCGAACCCTGGACCTCATACTCAGCAGTAGCACTAAAGTAGTAGCAGTAGTTTTAAATTGAGTCAATATAAGGGATGCTAGCCAATGTCTTCGGCGCGGGAGATATTATAGTGCACAAGTGTACGCAGACACAGGTGCACTCTCTCTACCCTCACTCTCATAGTCCGATGGGACGGCCATCAGGCGTTGTCCTAATTGGCTACGATCGTACGAGCAAACGATGTGATTTCGTCACACGACGAGATTAAACACACACATTTCTTTAGAGTGTCTTAATTGAAACTTGCAAGACATCGCGCGAGCACAGGAATTGCTTAATAACGATCGTGCGATGGTTCTACCAAAGCTACAAATCTCTTTTAACCTAATTCCGTTAAATTAAAAGAGGTTTTTATTTTTATTAATTTATATATCTTTTGTATAGATTATTTTCTATTTTGTGAATGTGAGAACGCTGTAGGCTTAGTGGACTGTAGATTTGTTGACCATTTTCTATTTTCTTAAGTATCTGGTACTTATTGATAGACCTACACTGTCCTCCCATACCTAATCACACTATTATTTGAAAGAATTGTAAAAGCCAATTATTTTTAAAAGAGTAACCGTGGAGTTTCTTGCCGGCTCTTCTCCATAGGAAACGACCAATTGGGACCGTGCACCTAGCTTCTGACGTTTCATAAGTGCCCATGTAGGTTTATGTGAAATAAAAATAATTTGAATCTTTTGAGTGTCCTAATTTGTCACGCGTCATCGCGCGATCACAGCAACGGGACGGCATCGCATGATGCCCATCGTGCGATGGGCATCGCGCGAGCTGTTAAGACACCTTTTGGACTATCGCAAGATTATTTTCACTGTGCGACAAAATCGCATCGTCTGGTCGTACGATCATTAGCCAATTAGGACGACGCCTCCGACACGACCGGAGGGAGAGAAGTGTAGGGCACACGGTGACAAGTGCTTTTCAACACACGGAGGTGCCAACTTCCAAACTGCGGGCTATTACTAAGAAATTCCTAATGGAAAACCCAATAACGCTTTGCTCGACTCGGGAATCGATACCCAGGACCCCACGCTCAGCAGTCGCGCTTGCTACCACGAGACCAACGGGGCAGTTTTTGAGTCAATAAAATAAGCTTTTTAGAGGGGTAATAGTATAAAGTAAATATCAAGTTTTCTTACGTCTAGGCCTAGCGTTGGCGACGACGCTCTGCGCGCCGCAGGAGCCGGCGCGGCCGCGGTTGTTGTTGTTGTTGCTGTTGTTGTTGTTGTTGGGGCGACTGCCGGCCACATACTTACTATTAGACAGAGAGTGTATGTGAGTGGTGGTAAGTGATAGGGTACAATACGCGCCACGAAAGATGAGACTTGACCGCGCCTCCCGCCGCTCTTTCCCCCGCCCCGATGACGCCCCAGCGGGGACCTCATACCGCTAAAGAGACCCATAAATCGTCTACTGCGCAAGTCAAACCACGTGGTACGTCAAGTCTCATCTTTAATGGCACGACTTGTACGTTGAAAAATAGTAGGAATATGAAAGAATGGGGATGATGCCTTTTTTTTTTTTTTTTTTTTGAGGGTGGGAAATCATCAAATAACTTCTCCCGCTCTGGGCGGAGCGGGAGGGCGTGTCAGACTCTTACTGACTAAAACCCACCCGTGTTCCTTCGGTTGCCCTGTCGCCGGGGGCCACGATCTCCCTTTCGGTTTTCTTCGCAACCCCGGCAGGCATCGGTCCTAGTGGACCCCTTCAATTATGCTGACATCTCTTTGAGGCGCGCGTGGAACACAACGCGCCGTCGACCCGGGCCTGGTCCTTATCGGACGGTGAGCCACCCATTGCTCACCGCCCGCAAGCCCGCGCCTACGGTGGCCGGAAATCGCCCCGCGATTCCCGACGCCCTGGGCGTCTCCTCCTGCGGCGGTTAGGGGCGTGAGGGCGCGAAATTTGCCTCTCCCTCACGCGTTCCGCCTCCTCCTTCGCGAGCATTACCGCTTCGCAGAAGGAGGTGACGGGCTCCCATTTCCTCTCGCTCCGTACCATGGCCTGAACCAGGGCCGGACGCGAGAGATCACCGCCGCCGATCGCCTCCACGAGGACACGGCGATGCTCCGCCCAAGCTGGGCAGACCTCCACCGTATGCTCCACCGTGTCCTCCGGGCGATCCACACAATGGTGACACCCGGGCGTTTCCTCCCGCCTTATCCTGTGCAGGAACCTCCCGAAACAGCCGTGTCCGGTGAGGACCTGCGTCAGGCGGAAGGTGAGGACGCCGTGGCGCCTCTCAAGCCACTCCTCAAAGAGGGGTCTTATCGCCGCAATTGTGGCGTGCCCAGATGGGGATGATGCCTGGCGTTCCATTCTATTTAGTCCGTCATAGAGATAATTCAAAATATTAGACACGTATTTTTTGCTTTATCATATTAATAAAAAATGACTTAGATAAAACGCATTAAAGTTGGGAAGTGGGGACTCTACGTACTCGTGACGTCATGGCACATTTTAACTCAATGTATCGCCGTGATCTTTTGATTACGTCAAAAAAGAAAAAATACGTGTTCAATATTTTTTTATAATCTACCAGAGGAACATAAAAAACATTTTATTGTCATCATTCCTATTATGAGGAGCAACTTTTAAGGAATGGTCGAACCGAGGGAAATTCTGAAGGACACGGCTGCGCGCGTCAATTGTTTTAACGATTAGGATATCATGTCGCGCCAGTTTGAACCTGTCCATACAAATTAGTTGACACAAACAACGCGAACGAAATTCGTTCCGCATCTCGCGCGGGTTAGAGCTGATTTTTTTTATAGCCAGATACAAGAACAATATTATCACAAGAAAAAACATGAAAGTTGGACATAATTCTTTTTTATTTTTATAAAATGGCAAGCAAAGTCGGTGTCGACAATTCTGTCAATGTCTAAAGTGCAATGGAAAGACAAGTTAGTATGATTGAAAAAAGAAAAAAAATATAATATAACATCACGCCTGTAATCCCCGAAGGGTTAGGCAGAGGTGTACCTATAGTACACACACATTTCGCCAGTTATGTTCAAGTCCCATGTAATAGGGGGCGAGCCTATTGCCATCAACCGGGCACAAATCCAGACTCCGGGCTGCTACTGAGAAATTCCAGATGGAAAAACTCAATAACACTTTGCCCGACCCGGGATTCGAACCCAGGACCTCATACTCAGCAGTAGCGCTTGCGACCACTAGACCAACGAGGCAGTCAAAAAAAAATCATAAATTAAAAGAAAAACAACACGTGTAGAGACAAGTAAAATTCTACGATTGTGTGACATAATTATTTTCTATAAAAAAAGCTGTCTGTCAAACCGCAATATTTAAAATTTCCAATAAAAATTATTTGACAAGCTGATTTTTCAATAAAAATCAGCTTTAAGACGATGACATTTTATTAGTTTGTATTTAATATTTTATTTTGTTTGAATTTTTAATTTAACTGAATTTCGTCTAAAGGGGTCGTACAAGTATTACGTAAGCAGATTTATTACAATTATTTACCCCGCCCCCCTCCCCCTTGTCAGCAAAAGTAAGCAAAGCTCTTACCCCCCCTCCCATGCCGTTATGCATTTTTCTTTTTGAAAGTATTCAGTTTTTTTATTGATTCATGAGCAGCAGTTATAATTCTAGAAATATATTCGTTTCGTTTTCAAGCATACACAATGTGTGGGTTGCCATATTTGTAAAAAAAAAAGTAAATAATTACTGCTGACGTAATCACCATCTAGACCCCTCCACCCCGCATGTCATCAAAAATAAGCAAAGCATGGACCCCTCCGCCCCCCTGTAGTGCTCACGTAATACTTTGAACGGTCCCAAATGACAATCCACATAGATTATATTTAGCTGATTATTTTTTTAAAGACTTTTACAAAAAAATTCAAATTTATTTCTTGAATGAAAGATAATGGTAAACATTGGAAATTCAACTCTCTAAATCATGTGTTACCTGTTGTTCCTGCTGGCTGCGACAGCCCTGTCCGACTCGGACACGGAGCGCGTGCGGTCGTAGGGCCGCGCGTGCGGCCCGCGGCCCGGCGCAGACGCACCTTGGGCCGCCAGCAACTCGTTCAACTGTGGCTGTGGGGAAAAAACTATTGTTCAGAAAACCATTTTTGAAGTGAAAACTGCTTTAAGCGCGTTGAGATGGATAAATTGAACTCGCGACACCGTTACCGACACCTCATTTTTGTAAACGCGATTGTGCTCTTTATATATATTTATAATTTAATATATATTATAATTTTGTGTTATATGACATTGATTTTATATTCTGTGATTACTTCCTCACACACTGACTTATTAATTTTAAAAAAACATTAGGAAAATCGTCTACTTTTACAATGTTTGTAAGTATGTGAGCACCATGTTATCACATAATTAAATTATCTGTCGTTGCTTCATTTTTAATTCTTTTTACCTATTGTGGTATAGCAATTCTATTCTAAGTGCATCGTCTTCACATATAATTATTTAACTAATGTACGTACTTATACAAACTATTGTAAAACATTTTAAAAGAGTAACGGTGGAGTTTCTTGCCCATTCTTCTCCATACGAAAACTACCTTTTGGAAGGGGCGACTAGAATCAATTATATTATTTTGTAAATTTTGACGATCAAAAGTGTCATACATGGGCCTATTTGAAATAACTGATTTGACTTTGACTATTAGGTTACGGATCAATATTCTATGCAAGTAGTTTTCTCCACCAAGGCGATCTTGTTCAAGTTATTACTTCTGTCAACACTCCCAGAGTGCCACTGTTTTTTTGACATATTGTATACAACATCCCAACATCAATCGTCGAGCAGTAGCCCACCAAACACAACACCCGTCTGGTCGGAGGATCTTCTTTTTTCTATGGAAGATGAGTGAACTTTACACCCTGTTACTCATACCTCTATAGTACATAATTGTTCCGTTGACTCCGCTTGGTAACTGCTCCTTGCCGTTGATTTCATGTCCACAGTCTTAATTATAAATTATTTAATATCTTATTTATCTTGTCGCGTCAACAATGCACCCGTTCTGTCTAAGCCGACACCACGGAACGCCGAGCCGACTCTGTCTATGTAGCACTTACATTCGCAGTGACTGAGTACGATATTGTTATCGTATACAGTGGACATACAGTGCAAATTTAACACGGTCAATGAAACTCTATTTATTTGGTTACAAAGTAAATAGGCCAAGTGCGCGTCGCACCACGCACAATGAAGGGACGGGACCCTTCATTGTGCGTGGTGCAACGCGCGACGCGATTTTTGACAATCGTTACGGGACGTCAGAAGTCCGAAAGTCTGACAACCAGTCTTACCAAGGGGTATCGTATGACCTTTACTGGGTTGTGGAGGTCAGATAGGCAGTCGCTCCATGTAAAATACGACATTCAGCTGCATCCGGCTAGATGGGTACCATGTGATATCAAATGAAAGGACGTGTTATGAGGATTTCATTTTTTATAGTTTAAAGTTATTAATGAAAATAGATGAAAATTGACCGTTCCCCCATTATCTCCGAAATAGCTAAGCCTGATAAACATAACATAACATCACGCCTTGTTTCCCCGAAGGGTTGGGCAGAGGTGTCCCTGTAGCAGGTTCACCCACATTTCGCCAGTTATATTTTAAGTCCCATGTAATAGGGGGCGAGCCTATTGCCATCAAACGGGCACAAATCCAGACTCCAGGCTGCTACTGAGAAATTCTAGATAGAAAAACCCAATAACACTTTGCCCGACCTGGGAATTGAAACTAAGACCTTATGCTCAGCAGTAGCGCTTGCGACCACTAGACCAACGAGGCAGTCTAAGCCTAATATTTTGAACAAAATACGAAAAGTTCTACACTTATAGATTACAGGAAAACCTATAAGAAGTCTATGGTCTTAAAATAACATGGTAAATCTCTCAATATTGTGCGTACAAATTTACATTTGCAGTTCGAATGTATGAGGGAACATGTTTTTCAACTACAATGTTAATTTTTTTCTTAGGATTAATTCATCACAACTACGGCAACCTTCATTGTGCGTGGTCCGACACGCATTTGTCCGGTTTTTTTTAATTTAAATGTTTTTGCTAAGTGAATCATCTGTGGCATGATAGAGATTATTGAACTCACCTCGAGCACTCTAAAGTCTTCGATGCTCTGGAAATTTTCTAAGTAACCCATTAGCTTGGGGTCCACTTGCAGGGCCCCGGTGTGCTTGTAGTACTTCAAGAACGCCCAGAACTTCTCCAGACCGTATAGTTGACCTGCGAAACAAATATATTTTAATTGATAAAATACAATAGAAGTGGAAATATTTACTAACTTGTTCCGTTTAGCTATTTCTAAAGAGTATTAATTTTTTTTTTTATTAATTTAATAATTACGGTTGTATAATGTTACGTAGTCTTTAAATGCTACAATAGCACAGTGTTTATTGAGGTATTAATTTATGTGTATTAATGCCCTTTGGTTTTGGTTTCAGAGGGCGTTGATCGGTATCACATCAAGACCCAGATTACCACTCTCCATTCGGTTGCCTTGAATATACTCTCTTTAGAGGCTTGAGGAACAGGGTGTAAGGTTCACTCATGCTCTATAGAAAAGGGAGGATCCTCCGACCAGACGGGTGACGTGTCTGGCGCGCAACTGCTCAACGCTTTTTTTAAAACTGAAAACTTCTTTATGCACGTTGGGCATTTTTGAGATGGGACTAAACCATTGATTTCGCGACACCGTGATGACACCAGATTTCGACCAGTAAAAAGACATCAACGCGTTGATTACCGCGGTGCCGATTTTTTTTCAAGTTTTCACTTCTTTCGACACTTCCGTAGTGCCAGTTTTTTTTTTTAAGTTGGCATCTTGCAGGTCAACCTAGAGGGTTGTCGGCTGCTTAACCGGATTTTCCTGTGGCTGCCTCAATAATTTAAGGCCTCCAGCCAGGGCATAAAACTTAGAAACTAAGCGACTACACGCTAAGGGCACCCCCTGTGGGGTGCGGACCTCGGCTTAGGGCGTCGCTGGTAGAGGACAGCAAGGGACGGGCTGGATTGGATTAATATTATTATTAGGGGAATTTAAAGCTACAGGCTCAGCGGGCTGGGACTGCAAGGGTCGGATAGTCTAATACACGTCGTTCGCGCAGTAAACTCTAATTGCACGATGCAAAATTTGTGTGACGTCATGTCTTTTTAATAGTTCGTACAACACCACCACAGAATGGTAATAATTAATTATCTTACCTTTTTCGTAGTCAGCCATGGTCTCAATCTGGAAGTGCTGGTACAGCTCGGGGCGGAACTTCCGCTCGAGCCCGTACGAGTAGAAGCGGAACAGGCACTCCAGGCCGTAGCGGAAGCCGGCGGAAGCGTCCTCGTTGGCTAGTGTTCTGGAAATTGTATCGATTGATTAGTTTAGATACGGAGAGCAAGAAGATTATTTTCTCGATATTGTTTACATTTTAGTATAAAGGTTGGCAGGGACATCGACGCGAAAACTGTTACCATGGATTCAGTACATGATTCTGAAAAACCTGCGTTCGTCGGTTATAAGAAAAAAAAAAAACAGCTGTGTCACAGAAAAGTGCGATACCCAAAATGGATGGAACAGCTGGTTTTTTTTTAATAACTGACGAAAAATTTCAACGCAGGGGGCTTCAGAAATTTCACGCCCTGCCTCCTCTTGCGGCAGTTAGGGGCGAACTGCCGCAGGAGGAGATGCCCAGGGCGTTGGGTATCGCAGGCCCATTCCCGGCCTAGGTAGGCGCGAGCTTGCGGACGGTGAGCAATAGGTAGCTCGCCGTCCGATAAGGACCAGGCCCGGGTCGACGGCGCGTTGTGTTCCACGCGCGCCTCACAGAGATGTCAGCAGAACTGACGGGGGGCGCTAGGGGCGGTGCCTGCCGGGGGGGGGGGGGGGGGAGTCCGGAAGGGAGATCGTGGCCCCCGGCAACAGGGCAACCGAAGGAACACGGGTGGGTTTTAGTCAGTAAGAGTCTGACACGCCCTCCCGCTCCGCCCAGAGCGGGAGAAGTTATTTGATGGTTTCCCACCCAAACAACAAAAAAAAAAGTTTTGTTCAGAATCATGTACTGAATCCATGGGAACAGTTTTCCCGTCGATGTCCCTGCCACCCTGTAGAAGTAGTTAAGTTGAAATTAGTATCAAATACGTAGGTAGATCTATGTTCCCTTGGAGCTCTAAAAAAATCAAGCTTCTAAGTCAAATCAATAAAGAAATAGTTAATTACGGTTTTTTTTTTTTTGTTGCGTCATGTTTACCGCAAATAAACGTATTTTCTTTCTTTACAGCCATTTATGCGACATATTTTGATACTCGCAAATAAATCAAAACCTACAGGGTAGAGATAAACTACGATAACATGGCGCGCCCCTCCAAAATTCTACACGGTTGAAAGTATTTGTGAAATGTATTTACAAAGCGCCACCAAGACTCACAACGCATTGTGTACGTACTGAGACGACCATCAAACAAAAATAAATCCGAGGATTTATTTATTCGTGAGTCTAGTCACTAGACCCATTGAAACAGTAAAGTAGAGGGGCGCGCCATGTTATCGTAGTTTTATCTCTACTTCTCGATGACCTCGAATCAAGAAATTTGGCATGAAACAAGGTCTCAGCACAAGTAAAGAAAAAGGCCGAAAATTGATAATTTGTAGTTTTATCACACAAAAAAAAATCTTTTGCGATTACAAACTTATATATGCAGTTGGAGAATTGACCGTGAAGAACATGTTTTTCAACTACACTGTTAAGTTCGTTCTTGGGATAAATTCATCCCAACTACGGAACCCTTTATTGCGTGTGGTCCGACACGCAACTGGCTGGTTTTTACTAATCGGCTTTACATAAAAATAAATGGTGCATTTACCTAAATTCATTATACATCGTGCGATTGAAGTGATCTCGTAGGAAGAACGACCAGAATCTGAACAGCGTGTTCATTTCTTGTGATTGGCCGATTCCAAGTTTCTTGCGCTCTGAAATAAAAATACAATAATAATGATAAATAATGTTCTGCAATAGTCCTGCAGCAACCGGGGGTTGTCCTTGGGTGCACTTGTATATTGCATACAGGGATAATCGTCGGTTGTTGCCTCATACCATTAAAAATTGTCTAAGGGGCCTCTGCGAGTTGGCTTCGGCCCCTCGTACGCCTTCCAAAGGTCCCGAGATATGTCAAAGAGAATAAATAATAGAAATTATTATGCACTAGCAGCATTTCACCCGCTTAAGGCTGACTGTCCATTGGAGCGGAGCGAGGCAGCGGAGCGGAAAAATGTGCCAATATTAACCAATAGGATCGGAGCTGTGAAGCGGAGTTTAGATTCTATTGGTTAGTATTGGCACATTTCTCCGCTCCGCTGCCTCGCTCCGCTCCAATGGACAGGCAGCCTAAGTCCCAAATCCGTTCAGGCGTTTTATCGTGAACGCGTAGCAAACAAACATACAAAAAATCAAATCTTTTCTCTTTATAGTATTGGTTTAGATTAATCCTTCGGTTTAAAAAAGCCAATTTTAGTTGGGATGTCTCAGGTAAACTTGTTGCTAGTTTGGTCAACGAAACACATGTATCTATCACATAATTAAATTATCTGTCATTGCTTCATTTTAAATTCTTTTTACCTATTGTGGTATAGTAATTTTATTCTAGGTGCATCGTCTTCACATATAATTATTTAACTAATGTACGTACTTATACAAACTATTGTAAAACATTTTAAAAGAGTAACGGTGGAGTTTCTTGCCCATTCTTCTCCATACGAAAACTACCTTTTGGAAGGGGCGACTAGAATCAATTATATTATTTTGTAAATTTTGACGTTCAAAAGTGCCATACATGGGCCTATTTGAAATAAATAAATGATTTGACTTTGACTTTGACACGTCATCCAGCAATTTGATTTACTAGTGATTTACCTTATTGGGGTACAGGTTTACAAACCATGGGTAACAAAATTTTCTTATTTCTACTACCACATGTTTGTTATGACTTCGTCATGCGTGTTTTCTTTAGATATGTCTACGTTTGTCTCTAATAAATCGATTATTGCTTATCCAAATAACGTGTTTAATTTTTTAAATCTATATTTTTATATTTTAGAGCTCAGATCTAATAAAATAAAATAATATCGTCACCTGGTACTAATGTGCCCAGATGTCAACCAGTTTTTTTTTTTTTTTTTTAATATGAAACGTAATGACGATGAGTTTGCCTTTGATAAAGCTAGTAGAATTATAATTCTTACCTTTAAGACAGCGTGAGTAGTACTTGTGGTAGGCCTGTTGCGTGAAGTGATTCTCTCGTAGCAGGCCGTGGCTCGGGTGGTGGAACGTGGGCAGCGAGCCCGGCGCCGAGCCGCACGACGAGCCCAGCGTGGGCGACGTGCCCAGCGACGAGCTGGGGAGACCAATTGGAGGTTACTAATGTTAAGAACACAAGCTGTGCGCTCTGTAGGATTTATTATCGACAAAAATGAAGAACTTTCCTGTTCCACCCCTTTAAATTATTCGTTTTCAGTAAGCAAGATGGTGATCAATGCTCGTTCCTTCTCTCTCTAAGAAGAGGTCTTACTACTACAGTGGGGCAGTTACAGCTAAGGCTGGAGTGGAGCGAGGCAGCGAAGCGGAGAAATGTAATATTTCTCCGCTCCGCTGCCTCAATATTAAATATTAACCAATAGAATCTAAACTATCTACAAAAAAAAAACAAAGTATCATCAAAATCAATCCATAATTTGGCGGAGTAAGCGCGTAACAAACATACGAAAAAAAAACGATTTGAAACCTCCTCCTTTTTGAAGTCAGTTAAAAATATTATTGCGCAGCCAGCAGTGAGAAGTAAGGAACTGTGAAGTTAGGTATAGGCCATATTGTACATATCCCGTTGACTCATGAGAATCACCTCATACACGCGAATTTTACATCTAATTCTACATAACATAACATAACATCACGCCTTGTTTCCCCGAAGGGTTGGGCAAAGGTGTCCCTGTAGCAGGCACACCCACATTTCGCCAGTTATGTTTAAGTCCCATGTAATAGGGGGCGAGCCTATTGCCATCAACCGGGCACAAATCCAGACTCCGAGCTGCTACTGAGAAATTTCAGATAGAAAAACCCAATAACATTTTGCTCGACCCGGGAATCGGACCCAGGCCCTCTTACTTAGCAGTAGCGCTTGCGAACACTAGACCAACGAGGCAGTCGAGGAAGTCGGGTTAGTCGAGTTGCGATCTAATTCTACTGGTAAATAAATGGCTAATATCGTCTGTGGGCTGTTTCACTGTATGGCTTAATGGATATTCTCGCCAATTAGAACAAAAATGATTTCAAAAATTACAGGTAACACCGAAAAATTCTGAACAAAGACGTAATGCGCTCATCAAACCACGCTGCATGACGGTTAAAATTTGACATTTTTTACCGGGCCAGAAAAGTTAATACTGATGGAAATAGACTTCTGGCTCGTAAAATAATATAAAAATAAAAAAGTTTATTTCTTCACTTAGGGTTATATGTATAACTATGTTAGGTTTGGAGTCACCTTTTAAGCAAAGATTTGCTTGTATTAGGTGGTTCCGCTCCTCCAGTTTACAATCATTCTACAGATGTGTGAGAAATAAGCAAAAAGAAGTGGGAGCGCACTGAATGTAGAATATGTTTGTGAGTGTGTGTCTGTGTGTGGAATATGTGGTATGTGTAGCGCGAGGGTGTGTGGGTGTGGTGTGTATATGTGTACAAATTATATGTGTTTCTTGGAATAGAATAGAATAGAATTTTAAATGTGAATGAGAATGTGAATGAGTGTGTGTGTGTTTGTGTGTGTGTGTGTGAATTTTGAATGTGTGTGTGTGTGATTTGATTGTGAGTGTGAGTGTGAATGTGTGTGTGTGTGTGTGTGTGTTTTATGTGTGATGTGTGTGTGTGTGTTTTATGTGTGATGTGTGTGTGTGTGTGTGTGAGAGATTTGAGTGTGTGTGTGTGTGTGTGTTTTTTTTAATGTGATCTTGTGTAGGATATCTTCAGTTTCTTCGTAACTTTTACTCTTGAGCCATTCAGTTAGTGTTTTTTTGCAGTCGTGGTATGTCATAGAGTAGATGGCACACTGTTCATTGAGAGCGTTATATATACGGGAAGATTGTTTAATAAATTGCCTGGTAGCAAATGTAGTCTTCACTGGACAATCTTCAGTTACTTTATTTTTCCTCCTAGACTGGGTTTTGGAAGTAATGAAGGTAAGAGATTTGTGTTTTTTTAATGCAATCTGCTAATGTTTTACTTACCCAGTACTGTGCGTCCTCGCTCTATGTTCACGGATGTCCATAATCCAGCCGACATGATGCTCCACGGGGGGATTGAGACTATGTCGAGTCTTGTGTTTTCGGCTACTACTGCAAATTACAAATATAAATATTATTAGTATGATATTGTGGTGCACTAAATACATTGTTATTGTTATCTTTGAAATATCTAAAAGAGTATTAATTTTGTAAAAAAAAAACAGTGGCACTCCGGGAGTGCCGACAGAAGTGAAAACTTGAAAAAAAAATCGGCACCGCGGTAATCAACGCGTTGATGTCTTTTGAACCGTCTTACGAATTTTCGATCAGGTCACGTGTCCTGACGCGAGTTTTACATTTTTTACCCATTACAAAAAAAGTGCACAACGCCGCTAAAGAAGTTTTCACTTCAAAAAAATATTTAAAAGAGTCTCCGTGGAGTTCATGCCCGTTCTTCTCCATAGGTTTACTACTACGTTTTGGAATGGGCAACTAGCTTCATATTTCTGACTGACCGACCCCTTGACAATTCAAAAGTGCCTGTAAAGGCTCTTTCAAACAGGCGCGACACGCGACGCGACACAAAGACACCGCGCGTCGCGCGACGAGCGGTGTCTTTGTGTCGCGTCGCGTGTCGCGCCTGTTTGAAAGAGCCTTAAATGGTTTAACTGAAATAAATGCTTTGAGTTTGAGTAAACAGACAATAAAAGCACTTTTTGTCCGTCTTGTAGATTATTAAAAAAATATTGGATATATTTTTTTACGTTATCAAAAAATCCGGCGATACATGCATTGAGTTAAAATGTGGCATGACGTCACGAGTATGTAGATTTTATACTTACTTGTGACGTAGCGACCCCCACTCCCCAACTTTAATGCGTTTTGTCTAAAGTTTTTTTTTTTTATTAATATAATAAAGCAAAAAATACGTGTCTAATATTTTTTTATTATCTGACTAAATAGTTTTTTTTTTTTTTTTACTCAGGAATCACCTTTTTTATGTAGGGCATCTCGTAGTTGACCTCTGAGATCATGACTACTTAACCGGGCTTTTCTGTGGTTGCCTTAAGCTATTACACTTAAAAACTCCAGCCATTATTCAACTATGCTAATTAAAACTAGGTGAATGCTTGCTAAGGGCACCTCCTGTGGGGTACGAACCTTGGCTTAGGGCGTCAACCGGAGCGAGGACATCAAGGATAGGACGGGCTGGATCAAACTTTTGATCAAGATTATTAGTCGGGGAATTTAAAGCTACGTGCTCAGCTGCAACAACTGCTGGCACATCGTTATCGAGCAAGGGTCAGGGGGGAGTATCATTTACTCGGGGACGCGGTCGCGATCGCAAAGGACTTCGGCGGCGAGGTCGGAATGACGGGAGGCGTCTGTTTTTGTACACTGTGCTGGTTTCCCTACTGCTCTCCTGGAGGAGGGTAATGGGGTTGTCAGGGTCGGTAAGGTCAGCAGTGGGGACGGTATAGGCTAATTATGTTCGATATTCAACTTACATAACATCGGTAGCATGAGGGTCCTTGTTGGCTGCGTAAAATCGTGCGGTGCGTCGAGGCCGCTTGGATTTGCTGTGCGATTCCGATTGGTGATCAACCTGTAGAAGAATTAAGAAGATATTATTATACAAATTTTCTTTATGTTGTGGTGACATTAGCTACTCAGCCAAGCTGACTCTACAGTCCTTTCATAGTTATTGCACGCCTCAGAAATAGTCTGGCTAAACTAAGTAAAAAAACCGGTGGAATTTGAAAATCTATAGACGGCAACACCATTCTGTCCTACGAAAAAAGAATTTGATACTTTGTTTGTGTTTTTGTTTATATTCTGATTTATTCCTGGTAAAGAATAGTCACTTTAGCATGATGCAGTGTGGATTTGATACAGTTTTGTCATCGTATGGAGGTGGAGCATAGGTACGACATAATCTATTACACATAATCTATTATGCAAAATATCAAAATCATTAGATCTACTAAAACGTCAATTTTTTTATATCTTGTAAACATTGTCGTTTTTGGTTAAGGACGACATCGTGCTGTTCCTTCACATCTTGGAATTTAGAAATCATAAATTATATAATAACCCCCGCACTCTACTTTTAATAGGTTTAACCATTTTTCTACTTTATTTTGTGTAAACAACTTACAGCGTCAGCAATCTGACGTTTCAAGTGGAACTGACATAACTGACTGATGTAAAAGTATACCATATATAAAACTTTTTGGGGTTGCCCATTTATTCCATTTTAGACTTAGCGTGGTCAGACTCTCTGTCACTTTGTCAGAATTTTCCAACGTAAAATCGTTTCTATACTCCCAATTATACATGGAATTCATATTAGCAGGGAAGTTTTAATTACCGGCCGAGTGCGCGTCGGACCACGCACAATGAAGGGATTCGTAGTTGGGATGAATTTAACCTAAGAAAAAAACTTAACAGTGTAGTTGAAAAACATGTTCTCTCATACATTCCAACTGCAAATGTAAGTTTGTACGCACAATATTGAGTGATTTACCATATTATTTTAAGACCATAGACTTCTTATAGGTTTTCCTGTAATCATAAGTACAGAATTATTCTCTGTATTTTTTCAAAATATTAGGCTTAGCAGTTTTGGAGATAATTGAGAGAGGGGGAATGGTCAATTTTCATCAATTTTCTTTAATAACTTTTAACACTATTTATTTTAAAATTATTCCACACAAATTCCTTGAACTTATTAGAGCTTACGTTTTGAATGTCCTGTCAAAAAAAAAAAAATTAAGCCCCCATCCCCCATATCTCCGCCCCCTTCCATTTGGGGTCCATTCAGACGGTACGGGAGGGTTCGGTATCACTTCAAGACCCAGATTACCATTTGCCATCCGGTTGCCTCTCCGATTATATTTTACGTGCCATTGCCTTGAATAATAGCTTCAGGTCAATACAATATTTATGAAAACATATTCTGTTTTCAATTAAGATGCTCTGAAGGAAATTCCCCGTAATTTTAAAAACGCTCGCATTCTTATCTCAGACTTATCTGTCAAAAAAACCTGTGATTTATCTACATTTTTGGCAAGTTTCAGACATTGATTGTAGCCGAGATGAGATTGCAATTGTCCTTCTGGCTGTCAATAATGAATGGCATAGATAAATGGTCATATGGTCACTGATTTCTATTTTATTAATGTCCCTCGGCAAACTTCGTGTTTCGTCAGTTGTCGGATTTCTATCAGTTGCCCTTTGCACTTGGTGCAGACCGGACGCTCTCAATCGACTTTGAAGTATATAGAGTTGTTAATACTCTTTTAACAGAATCTAATTTACTTAAAAAATGGGAGAAAAGCCGCTAAAGTCGCGGGCACAATAGATAGGAAAATAGTTTTACAGCTCTATATAGTTCACACAAAAATCAAAACAACGATAATGAACTTAGTTCTGAATTCAAATTATTATACGCGATAAATCTAATAGCTGATGGACATGGAAATTAGCATTCGTTTGTGTTCGGAAATCCGATGATACCCGAGTGGCATTAAGAAAATATAAATACTGTACATATAATCTTGACGCGTCAACCATGCACCCGTTCTGTCTATGCCGACAACACGGAACGCCGAGCCGACTCTGTCTATGTAGCACTTACATTCGCAGTGACTGACTACGATATTGTTATCGTATACAGTGGACATACAGTGCAAATTTATTGAATATGTAGAATATATATAAATTAATTGCATAGAAAACTAATTTGCACTGTATGTCCACTGCATACAGTACAAATTAGTTTTCTAAGCAATTCCTCCGACTACTAAAGGGTTTGTTGATAAGTCGTTTGGACACAGCAAGTGTGTGTGGTGAGCAATGAAACGATCATTGCCTTCCTTCCTACCTTCTTTGTTTGAGAAGAAGCTTTTGGGCCATTGTTTTTTTGGAAAACGGAACCCAAGATCAACTGTTTACTGACAACACCTTGTGCGATCTACCAATTACATACTTCTTGAATTTTTTTATGAAACAATGTACAATTACCTGTGTACTATTATTTATTTTATTAAGAGATCATAAAATTGAAAATTATTCTTAGTAACTACTTATTTATAGTAGTGTGAGTATTGCGTCTGAGTTACTGCCTGGGAGAGAGGATAAATAACGTGATGAAACGGGGACTGAAAAATCATACAAGATGGTGCGTGCAGCAGTTGGTGATTACGTTGCGTGGTCTATTCTATATAATACTAGCTGCCCGGCCCGGCTTCGCACGGGTAGCATTAAGAACTTATTTACGGCGCACCTAACTACCTACCCTACCTAACTACCTACCCTACCTACCCTACCTACCCTACCTACCCTACCTATCCTACCTACCTTTCCTACCTACCTATCCTACCTACCTATCCTACCTACCCTACATAAACCTTACGGAGCCCGAGACCTTTCCAACGAATGCAAAACCGTGGAAATCGGTTCGTGCGTTCTGGAGTTATACCGTCAGGAAGGAAAACCCGACTTATTTTTATATAGTAGAGATTAAATTATAAAGTTTTGATCAATGAAGCACAAATAAGTAAAAAACAGGATTAATTTCACTGTATTATCTTCATTATAATATGAATTCAATTTACACTTCAGTCTAAGTAACACGTGGCCGGCTATGCTAACACCAAAAATTTAAAAAGTGGAAATAATTGAATTATACGGTATTTCGTTCACTACAAAATAAATTTAATTAATTTTATAGCGTCAACAGCACGTGGTAATTATGCTGTTAAAATGTAGCTTATATGACACGTTCGTAGATTTACCATAGCAGCGCCATCTATTGATTACTTACTCAACCCAGTCGAAAGGTATCGACATCTGTTAGAATCATTTGGAGTTAACAGATAATTGTGACTGTCAAATAATAACAGACAAATAATTAGCAATAAATTAAAATTGCGACTATAATTTGTGATTAAACTATCCTATCTCTCAAGTTGGATCGAACTGCACATGGTGTGCGAATTTTATTATAATCGGTTAAGTGGGTTAGGAGTCCATTGAGGACAAACATTGTGACACGAGATTTATATATATTAAAAGAAGATTTTTAGGTGTATATTAACTTTTTTTTTTTTTGTTTTGCCACGATCGACTGCACTAATAGCCGCGTTCGATCGGTCGATCGCGATCGACCGGTTGGCCACTCCTGCCTTATAGAACTTCGTTGTCCGTCCGTCACTCTGTCAATACCCTTTTTCTCAAGAACGCGTGGAAGTATCAAGTTGAAATGAATACCAAATTCGTAGGTCTATGGTCCCTTTGAGCTTCTGAGTCAAAGCAATAAAAAAATACGGCCATTTATGAACATATTTTAATACTCGCAAGTAAATCAAAACCTACAGGGTACTACTCGTTGACCTAGAATCATGAAATTTGGCACAAAGTAAGGTCTCACAGCACATGTGAAGGAAAAAGTCCGAAAATCGTTAATTTGTAATTTATTTTGTCAATAGTTAATTTGATGACCTGGTGAAGGAATCCGCTGGAAGCGACACACAGAATCACAGCCTAATATTGCGTAATGCGTAAGAAATGTACAATAACAATACATTTAATTGTTATTTCAGAATTATAAATTGCGTTATTATTTACATTGTTGAATGAATTAATAAATGTAATGCACCAACCCCAGCTGTGGCTAACCAAACTCGATAAATCGAATGAACCCCAAGATTTGCACTAGACCCTGAAGCTACAGAGGCCATTGCATATCAAGGAGTAGACCGGGGGGCGCGGTAATGGTAGGGAAGACGTGTCTTCAGGATGCGTTATTTATAGGGCGGAATAATTATTCAAATATATGATGCAAAGGGTAATTATTTTTTTACAACCGGGTTGTGTGTGATTACAAGTGCGTTACGCAATTGTGGTACCGGTCAATATGGCGACGCTTGGGGAGGCTTATGTCCAGCAGCGGACACGTTTTAGATGAAATGATGTCCAATAGTGGACGTAAGCGGTGTGTGTACGTACGTGGCTGGGCCGGGGCGGGGGGGGCGGCGGCTCGGCGGGGTTGCAGTGCTTCTCGCTGGGCGGCGCGGCCGCCTCGAACGCCGAGCGGCTGATCAGCGACACCGTGCGGTACTGCTGAGTCTGGCTGCCGTACGACTGCGGGCGAATAACAATTTACCAATATAAACGCTTTTCTCGATAAGCACCCATGAAACTGAAGTACAACTTAGAAGTCATCTAAGAATATGAGGAATAAAGTTGGTCCCAAAATACTGCCTTGAGGCATCCCAATAAGGAATTTTCTTTGATGATTTATGAAGCCCTTCATTCTCATATACTGCAACCGTTTTGATATTTAATGAGTAATGAAATTCTGAGCAACATGGGAATGTGAAACTCTCAAGCTTTCTTAGGAGTATGAGGGCAGAAAATGTATCAAATGCCTTTCTACTAAATTTTAACTACACAAGAAGTTATTAATTTTATTTTAATTTAGATTTTTTTCAGTAAATAATGTAACTTACCGATGGATAATCCGTATCATTCCATAAATCTTCTTCATATCGTCTCAAGCCGTCTGTGATAACCTGAAAATAAACATAAATCCAATTAAAATCTTGTTTGCATTTTCTGAAGGGGCACAATTTTTAAGACATAATTTGTGGCAACTACTCATTTACGTAGACGTTAGAAAGCTTTTTGTTTTGTCTGCATTACAGATTAGTACGTCGTGCATTAGATTCAAGCAATATAACTTTTTATCGTTAGAATGATACTAAAATGTCCTGATTTCATGAAATAATCATTCAATAGGATTATATGAAATTAAGCGTTGTATTGACGATTTTTATGATTAAAATTGTATAAATAACTATCTGATACGGGCGCGACACTGACCTACAAATTAAAATGTAAAGGTGCGGTTTGAGGATGATTTTGCGATTATTGACGTTCAAAAAGTGCTATCTTTCTAGTGATTCTCAGCTTTTCCATAAGGAAAACTGACTGACTGACTGACATATCAACGCAGAGCTGAAACTACTGGGACTAGGAACGTGAAATTTTGCAGACAGCTTCCTTTTATAATGTAAGGGAGGGGTTTTTGAACTTGAAACTTGGCACAAAAAGTACTAGGCTTGCATGAATTCAAGCTAGTATTTCAATCATTAGACATTGTGCATTAGACACTGTGCTATTGTAACATTCACAAAGGACGAAGCATTATACAGCCGTAATGTTTTTATAACAATTTTTTGCCGGTGTCGGCGTCTGCGTCTCTTTACTTGTCACAACGATGCCTAGAGTACCACAGACACTAAAGGCATAGACAAGTAACTAATGTTACGTCGGGTGCAGACACGCGGACTACTTCTATTTAATTTTTAAAGTTTTTCACACATATATTTTATTTAATATTTATTTCTGTATCTATCTATCCGTGACATCACTGCGGGCCCTATCAGAATACCAGCGCTGCGACATTTTTTTTAAATGTCGCAACATATGCTGAGATAGGAGCCTTTTGGCCTCGTACAGAACTTTCTGTTTTTTTTTTTTTTTAATTTGTTTTTTTTTTTAATTTTTTATAATGTTTTAATGAGTGTGTTTTAGTTTAATTTGTAATGTCCTGTGCGAGTCCCAATAAATACCTTTTCTTTCTTTCTTTCTTTTCTTGTGCACAATTTCTGAGCAGTAATCTAACAAAAAGTACTAGGCTTGCATGAATTCACGATAGTATTCAATCATTATGTTATGCTACTAATAGGATTTAGATGAGGCAGACAGATAGTTTATAACCTGGATTAACACATAGGATACTATTTATCCCGGTAGTATGTTTCCATGGGATAAATTCCAACTTCCACGCCTCGGGAAAAGGTAGTTTTGTATAGATGAGTTTTGAATTCGGTACAAACCTGTTCCAAGTCCTGTGTGATCTTGGTGCGCGTGTTCCAGTCGCCCTGTCTGTCGTGTCCGTCGTGTTTGGGCTGGCGCGCCGGCGTCTGCGTCACGATCAGCAGTCGCCCGACGTCTTTGTCCGTGAATTCTGCGTCCGATTCTTCATCAGACCTGGGGAAATAAATAATTTATGAAAATATCGTTGTGTACAAATCGTCTGTCTATCTTTCTGTCAGTCTATCCGTTGGTCAGCTTATAACACGAGAATTATTTATAATATTTCTGTAATTTTTGTAGTTCAAAAAGGATGACGACTAATTTTTTTTTTTTTATGTCCGTCTTGTAGATTATTAAAAAATATTGGACACGTATTTTTTCCTTTTTTACGTAATCAAAAGATTACGGCGATACATTGATTTAAAATGTGCCATGACGTCACGACCCGCAGTCCCGAATTTTAATACGCTTTATCTAAGTCATTTTTTATTAATATGATAAAGCAAAAAATACGTGTCTAATATTTTTTAATTATCTGACTGATGGACTAAATAGTTTTTTTTTTTTTGACCCAGGCATCATCCCTTTTACCCCGCAGGACCCATGCTTGGCAATAGCGCTTGTGGCCACTAGACCTATTATATTATCTCGTATAGCTCTTGTTGATAGAAAAATCTAAGCCAGTCACCAAGTCTTAGCAGGGCTGCCCAGGAAGTAATCTAGTTACTGCAGAGATGAAAATTAATTAAAGTTGAGGAAATTGTCGCGTCGACAATGCACCCGTTCTGTCTAAGCCGACACCACGGAACGCCGAGCCGACTCTGTCTATGTAGCACTTACATTCGCAGTGACTGAGTACGATATTGTTATCGTATACAGTGGACATACAGTGCAAATTCGTTTTTTAGGGTTCCGTACGGGACCCTATTACTAAGACTCCGCTGTCCGTCCGTCTGTCTGTCCGTCTATCACCAGGCTGTACCTCATGAACCGTGATAGTTAGACAGCTGAAATTTTCACAGATGATGTATTTCAGTTGCCGCTATAACAACAAATACTAAAAAACAGAATAAAATTAATATTTAACGGCAAAAAAATCACGTTAGTTGTATGGGACCCCAAACGTTTTGCGTGGATGTGACGCATATTATCCCCCAATTTGTTATTACCATGTTTTTTTGTTTATCTTTCTTTGCGTCATGTTTACCGCGAATAAACGTATTTCTTTCTTTCTTTCTCTATCTTACAACAAACGCGATTTTTTTGCCGTTTTAATAGATAATGGTACGGAACCCTTCGCGCGGGAGTCCAACTCGCATTTGGCCGATTTATGTGACAAACAGGGGAGTGGGTTTCTGCCTCTTATAGACATCTGGTTTTAACTAAATATGTTATTTTTTGCATTCTGTTATTTTTTAAATATGTTTTTTTTATTTTTTTATTAATGTTTTAATAAGTGTTTTTTAGTTTAATTTGTGATTTCCTGTGCGAGTCTCAATAAATACTTTTTCTTTCTTTCTTTCTTTTCTGCAACATGTATCGTGAATGGTATTACAGAATTCGATCAGTATCTTACCAAGCGTCGGTGAAGGTGTTCTGCCTGGGCGGAGGCAGATCGAGTTCCTCGTCCAGTTGAAAGTGAAGCTCCTCGCGCTGCTCTTCGTCTGTAACTGCGGGAGCTCGCTCACGGGAACCTGCTTTTGTACGGCGTTTTACCTGAGGAGACAAATGTTAGATACATATTAGTTTTTTATACCTTTTTTAGTTTTATTGGCATTAGCAAATAATTAATGGCCATAAACTTTAGTTTTTAACTGACTTCCAAAAGGAGGAGGTTTTATGTTTGTGGCGTATATGTATTGTATTGTTGTTCGTCGAGTTGAGCTCCTTAAGTTCTGAGTTGAGCTCCACGATTACTGACAAATGCTTGCACTGACTGGACAGGTCCACTCAAATCTGTGTGGTTCTTTCCTCAAAAGACCATTTCAGACACTAATCTACATGGTCCTCATATGGCCTGACCAAGATTATGTCTGGACTTTAAAAGAGACTGTGACCTCTGAGTTTGTTTCGGCCTTTCTTCTCAGAGTAGTCAGATAGGAAACGCCGAACTCAACTAGCTTATTTTTATTTTTTTTAATATGACGTGTAAAAGTGATTCTGATATCCTATTTACAGAATAAACAATTTCATTTCATTTCATTTCATTTCATTTCATTTCATTTGTATGTCCACCGATTTCTCCGTCATTAGTAGACCGATTTTGGAGATTATTTTTTTGTTTGAAAGGTGGTTTCATATAAATTTTGTCAACTTTGCTTGGATAGTTTTTGAGTTAGCTTCAATAATACGTATTTTTTCCCACTTAGTATGTGGATGATATGATAAGTTCCTGTCACTGTTATTTACATAGCAGATAGTGGTATTCGAATTGTGTGGGGTAGGTACCACAAATAAAAAGTAAAAAAAAAAAAAAAAACTACTTTAATTTCGGAAATCGGTGTCTTTGTTTTTAGAATTTCGTTTTTTGCCACCGACTTCCGAAATTAAAGTTATTTTTCACTTTGTAGTGTTTTATTATTACTGAAAATCAATCTGTGCACGGTGTAAGGCGTCCTATTCACACAGAAATCAAAACTAAACAACAATAAATTACTTCGTTTTGAAATCAAATTATTGTACACGGTAAATCTAATAATAGAGGGACATGGAAATTAGTATTCGTTTGTATTCGGAAATCCGATGATACCCGACGGGCATAAGGATATATAAATACTGCACATGTAATCTTGTCGCGTCAACAATGCACCCGTTCTGTCTAAGCCGACAACACGGAACGCCGAGCCGACTCTGTCTATGTAGCACTTACATTCGCAGTGACTGAGTACGACATTGTTATCGTATACAGTGGACATACAGTGCAATGTTATATAGATTTTGCAGGACGATTTTACTGATATCGCAGGCATAAACCAACGCCTTTTAAAAAATGATGATGTGGATATATTTAGTAACCTGTTCCGCTTAGCTATTTCTAAAGTCTTAAACAAACCCTGAAAGAAATCGACACGTGTTTCACCTCTCAACGAGGCATCCTCAGGATGACGATTGACTTGTCGCGAACTCGAACACGGCGTGTTGTTGTTAAGACTCTTTAGAAATAGCTAAGCGGAACAGGTTACTAAATATATCCACAATAATATTTTAAAAAAACTTTCTAAAAAAAACCGACTTCCAAAAAAAATAAAAAAAACACCGCAAAGTGAAAAATAACTTCTATTTCGGAAGTCAGTTGTATTGTTTTATGAAAGTCGGTTATTTCTTTTTCCATTTTTATTTTTCACTTTTTAGCTGTGGTACCTACCCCACACAAATTCGAATACCACGACCTGCTATGTAAATAACAGTGACAGGAACTTATTATAACATCGTAACATCATCCACGTAGACTAAGTGGGCAAAATACGCATTATTGAAGCTAACCCAAAAACTACCCTCTGAAGTATGAGCTACCGAACAAAAAAAAATCATCAAAATCAATTCAAAATTGGCGGAGTAATCGCGTAACAAACGCAAAACATGGTTAATTGGATATTCTTACCTCAGTCCAAACTTGTTCCGAGTTGGGACTGGCGTTGCCTGAGAGTGGTCTGTCGTCTTGACTGTCCGATTTGTCGTTACATTCTTCTGCAAAATACAATAAAATAACATTAATATATCTTTAGATTATTCTCGTTATTTCATAAAAGTTAAATAACAGACACAGAGTCTTCTTCATTTCGTGTGGCTAGTGCGTAACCTTTTTTTTTGGTTGGGAAATTATCAAATAACTTCTCCCGCTCTGGGCGGAGCGGGAGGGCGTGTCAGACTCTTACTGACTAAAACCCACCCGTGTTCCTTCAGTTGCCTGTATTGCCAGGGGCTACGGTAACCCTTTCGGACAATAACCGCAACCCCGGCAGGCATCGGCCTTATCGGACAGTTCTGAATGCAACAGTCCCCTGTCCCTGTCAGTTCAGTGCGTAACCTGGTGTCAGAGTTTTAAAGGCGCCCCTCTGACTTGGCTTCACTTCACAAGCCGTCGAGAAATATCTCTCAGGCATGCCGGTTTCCTCACAATGTTTTCCTTCACCGTTTTTGAAGCAAGTGATAATTATACAATACGCACATGAATCCGAAAAGTCAGAAGTGCGTGCCTTGGGTTCGAACTCGAGACCTATGACTTGGCAGTCCGACGGGCACTGGTAGCACTGCTATTGTTTACATAGGATGGATAGTACCTACATTAAGTTCCATATTAAGTTTAAACTGGAAATTGGTTCAAATGTAACGGTAAACTACGGTTTGTTCGCCGTGATTAGGCACGGTCGACAATGTTCTATGGAACTCTTTGGGAGCTTGTTGACAGACACTTTTTTTCCACGGCGCGATTTACACGTCATACCGTAAAAAAACCGTACCGACCCACCTGTGTTCCTTCAGTTGCCAGGAGCCATGGCATCCCTTTCGGACTTTCCCGCGACCCCGGTAGGCATCGGCCCTAGTGGACCCCGACAG
Source organism: Omphaloscelis lunosa (assembly GCA_916610215.1). Classification (NCBI taxonomy): domain Eukaryota; kingdom Metazoa; phylum Arthropoda; class Insecta; order Lepidoptera; family Noctuidae; genus Omphaloscelis; species Omphaloscelis lunosa. The sequence goes on from OU744270.1 coordinate 9,795,154, forward strand.
GTGTACAAAGGGTCTAACGATGTTTATCCGACTTTAGGGCCCGAAATCATGCGATTAATTCGATGTAAGCTGAAATGCAATTCTCACCGTGTCTATTAGCTAGCGGCACGAATTCCGGCACGTCGGGGTTCAGCGGGTCGTGAGGCGTCGCGCCGCCCGCCAGCCCGCCGCGACCCGTGCGGAACATTCTGGAATGAAAACATTATATTAAAACCGTGATCATAATAAAGCCTCGTATCCACTAGGCAACATTTGGCGCGCGACATGTTGCACAACATGTTGAAAGTTAGCGCGGAACTTATGTTTAGCAACGTTGTCTGTCTACTCATGATCAGTCGTCGACAACATGTCGCCAGAGGAACTAGTGATGATTTTAGCGGCGGTGGTTACAATTTTATCGAAAAATGCATCAAAAAGAAGTAGCACTAACAGTAAACATTCATAGTTTTGGTACAGTTCAATTAATTGGAGCACTCGTTCGCTAAACCACAAAGCGCAAGGCAAGTCAATCGTCATCCTGAGGATGCCTCGTTAAAACGTGAAGATATTAAATACGTAAACAAAAAATTACACGGTTAAAGTTTATGGACAAGGAGTGCAGAGAGCTAAATTTTTATATAATATGGATTAGAAAGATATTAATCAAAAAACATTACCCACACTACCGTGCGTTTGACACACACCATCGTTAATGATGGCTACCTTAGAATAATGACAAGGCAGCATGGAATTAGTATGAACTATCTTATACTATCCTATCAAACTGAAAATTTAAATGAATCACTTGGCGACTGGTCGTAAGTATAAATACCTGGGTAGCGGCGGCGGAGGAACGGCCCTAAGCAGACAGGACACTGGAGCCACGAGGGGACCGCCCATCGTGGGCAACGGGAAGATACCCACCATTTGCTTCTTGCGGCTGTGATAAATAATAAAGACTGTTAAGAACGTCTCCGTTCTAAAAGTTGGTAACGTCGTCATTAATTTGGCCATAAAATACAAAAGACGTGGATATATTTAGTAACCTGCTCCGCTTAGCTATTTCTAAAGAGTCATTAAAAACTCCTGAAAGAAATCGATACGTGTTTCACGTCTCAACGAGGCATCCTCAGGATGACGATTGACTTGTCGCGAACTAGAACGCGGTGTGGCAACACGCCGTGTTCGAATTCGAGTGCCTCGTTGAGAGGTGAAATAAGAGTCGATTTTTTCAGGAGTTTTTCATGGCTCTTTTGAAATAGCTAAGCGGAACAGGTTACTAAATATATCCACGTCTATTGTATTTTATAATGGATTTCCACAAGGTCACGCCTGAATAAATTAACTAATTTGGCCATATTATTGTATGGAAATATGAAATATCGCGAACTAGTGGACTCAAATATTAATAATGAATTGTAACACTAAACCTGATGTTGTAACCGATTTAGGTGTAAAAAAAATTGCATTTACATCTAAAACTAAATATTAATTACTGCATTTCATAATCAATATTTTAGTTTAGCAATATTTCATATTATTATATTGCCAAGTTAATCAAAACAGCGAAATATTTAACATCTATTTGCGACGTTGCCCACTGTCACAATGCACGCTCTTAATGACATTATGGGCCAGCTTCTAGAACGAAAATTATCGCAAAAAGAACGTGACAAATGGTAAAGCAATTGGTTGTGTACATCATTCAACCAATATTTAATTTTATAATATAATTTTCACATAAAATAATGAATTCCGGAGCAGAATGGTCGCTCTGCGAAGGTAAGTTTAACTAGAGGTGACCAGTTCTTGGATGACTAACCTGACATTCAGGGTTAATGGTTATACGTCGATAAATAATTAATTAAGAGGGTGTAGGAGAGGTCATTTACAACCAAATGACGCCTTTTTGACTCCTATGCAAATGTCATAAATTTTCGAGTCATTTGACATTTTATATTTTTGTTTCATACATTTTAAAATATAAAATACGAAATATTACCAAGGCCGAACAATAAAGCCCTGGCCGAAAAGCCCAACGCCGATATTGCTTCAAGCAGAGGTCGAATTCATCGGGTCTAAATTACTATTCGACAAAGCCGAAAGAGCTTCTAGCGGAGGCCTAAATTGCTACTGGTGGATGCCGAAATTGATGCGGGCGGAGGCCGATGGCAACATTGCTACCCTTGGATGCCCAATTATTTTTGTTAAAATTACCAAAGTTTCTTACCGTTTTTCTCCAGGCTTATCATCGCCCCCTTCAGACTGTAGAGGCGGATCCTCAGCGGAGTCGATAGCCTTAATGTTATCAGCCCCGCCTTCTGGCTTCTCCTCGGTTACTTCTTCTATTACCATCGGTTGTTTTACTTCTTCTGTGGCTGGTTGTGTCTGTGGGGTTACGAGGAATTAGTGGCGGCTCCGTAGTTTTAGTGTAGTGTAACATTGAGAGAGGTTTCGTGGAATGCAGTGTTGGAATTAGTACAGTAGGCACGCGAGTTCTTCAGACATTCTCATTGAATTTTTGAACAAATTGTTTTCCCCACGATATTGGCAGAGAAACATTTTTCTAGTTGGTTGTAACCCAAAAACGCAGGCTCATGGACATGTGTATTCTTCCCATTTTAACCGTAAGTGCATAGACTTGGTCTTTTACTAACATCCAGAAAGTTAACTGATTCAGGCGTGACCTTGCGGAACTCCATTATGAAATGCAACTGAAGTGGATATATTTAGTAACCTGTTCCGCTTAGCTATTTCTAAAGAGTCTTAAAAAGACCCTGAAAGAAATCGACACGTGTTTCACCTCTCAAAGCATCCTCAGGATGACGATTGACTTGTCGTGAACTCGAACACTGCGTATTACCACACCAAGCAAGCCTCGCTTGGTGTTAAGCGGAACAGGTTACTAAATATATCCACTTCAATTGCATAACATCCAGAAGTCCAAATTCAAGGTCTGCCAACGAGCAATGAAGCGCAGTATACTAGGCGTTAAATTAACGGATCGTGTTCGAAAGACAATACTGCGCCCCAAAACAAAAATAGCTGCCGTGGCTCGAAAGGCTGCCCAACTTAAATGGAACTGGGCAGGACATGTCTGCTGCAGACAAACTGTGGGCCCAAATAGCACAGAACTGGTGCCCTGAGACAGTGAGGTGGGGTCACGGCAGACCACGTAGGAGATGGTGTGACGAACTGAATAAGTTCTTTCGTAACTGGAAGGAGGACGCGCGGGCTCGCTAAAGGTGGAAGTAGTGGAGAGAGGCCTTTGCCCAGGACTGGGGCAGTGTAGGCAAAGAAAAAAAAAAACTGAAACCCTATGTCATCTACACTAATATTATATAAAGGAAAACCAAATGTTTTTTGTTTGTAATGAATAATCTTAAAAATTGACATACATAAAACACAACGCCTTATTTCCCCGAAGGATTGGGCAGAGACCTAATCTGCGTTCGCAATTTATTTGCCAAACATGTAAACAAACGTGAGTTTTAGTAAAAACAACTATAATGCCTACACATAAGGTTCAGTTTGCGCTGCAACTTCATATTATCACTGAGAAACATAGGCTATATCATTTATTAAATATCACGCGGAAGAAGCCGCTGGCGCTAGTAATGTATAAGAGCCTATTGCTATCAACAGGGCGCACAGTTACGGACTGGACTAATGAAAAACCCAGTGACACGTTGTTCAACCAGGGGGCCGAGCCCAGGATCCTACCGTGAGTAGTCGTTTGTGACTACATTACGATACTAATCATATACGACCAGTAAGTACCCTTATGGCCCAATTACCCTTAGTCGTTCTCCCTTCGATTATCGAGCCAACGACCAAGTGTCAACGAACGGGGTAGACCCTGTTCGTTTACTTGGACGAGCGTACTAGTATACGCCCGTCTTCGAACAATATAATTATACTTCGTCGGTTTAGGTAGTTAACTAAAGGTAAACAAAAAAAAAAACAACACTTCACGAGAGAACTAACAAAGGCATCTGTACCCTAATTGCGTAATACAACACAATCATAATTTGAAACAGATTGCTAATCCATTGCTTCACAAGTTGGAAAAAAAAATCTGCTCAACAACGTAAATAACGCAATGAATGTTGTTGAACTGTCAAAATGAAACAAATTAGGCAAAATTGTTTACGAAAATGAGTTACGAAATTAGGGTACTGGTTAACCGACTAAACGCAATACCTGTCACTTCAGTTGTCATGCTACGTCACAGTTGTACTCTTCAATTCAGCAACGTTATAATTCGTTGAGGTTAGAGAACCTGTCTTTTTGGGCTCTTTACAATAGACAGATTATAAAATTTTATAATTTTATTATAAATTTAACTAAAAAAATTGTGCTAAAATCATAGCAAAATCAAAAATAAATTTAATTTAGCAATAACGTATTTTTAAAAGAGAGTCATCATCAATTGTTTACCATTAGTTAATTACCTTAAACAAATGGAGTGTAGTCCAGCTTCATCGTTTCGGTTACCCTAATTCGGCTACCCGACGCCAGTTTTCCTATCACTTCTATCAGTGCTTTGCCAGTTCTCACAATAACCAAGGCTCGGATACCGGTTAAATTTTCAAACCGTTATTATGGACTTGACGCACAACCTTTACATTCGGTTTCGTTAGTAGAAACCAGTTTTTATTAACCGGGTATTTACATAAAAGATTTTTCGGAATAAACGGTTTAGAGCAATATGATCCGGTTTTTTGTTTAGTTTTTTATTCAGCGCGGCATCCTCACAAGTAGTCACAAATTGCAACGCGTTTACCGACATGCCGCTCGTCGTATAAACCGGTTAATTTAGGTTAAAATAAAGTTCTTAAAACGTTTACGTTCTTATGAAAAGTTCGGAGTAAAACCCAAATAAACCGGTTTTCTCCGGTATTTTTTAAACCGGTTCCGAGCTTTGACAATAACTACTCGTAGTTGTTAGCCCGCATTCCAGTATAAATTAATGCATCGGGTGTTCGGGCACCCGATGCATCGAATAGCCTTATGAGAACCCGAATACCGACTAAAACTTCCGACACATTACTGTGTCGTGACGCGAGAAACACCAATCAAACGAATCTGTTCAGGACTACGTCAAATCACAACGAGTTTTGATCGGCTAACACTGGGTCAGAAGACGTCACGACACGACACAACACAGTAATATAAATCTGGCTTTACAACCAAGTGTAACTGCGCCATAAAGGATATCAAATGACACAATAACATGAATATTTACTTTGTAAAGTATAATATTATTTTAATTATTATGAATGTGAAGACAATGTGGGTTATTGTTTTTTTTTTTTTTTTTTTTTTAATCATGGTCTGGTGGTTAGAGTAATTTATGCGCCCTACCCAAATGTCCTTTCTTTGGTATTGTTCTACGAATTGTTGAGCACCTTAAGTTCTGAGTTGAGCTCCACGATTACTGACAAATGCGTGTACTGACTGGACAGGTCCACTCAATCTGTGTGGTTCTTTCCTCAAAAGACCATTTCTGATGCCAACCTACATGGTCTGACCAAGATTATGTCTGGACTTCAAAAGAGACTGCGAACTCTGAGTTTGTCATCTTGTTTTTTTTTTTAAATATATGATTGTCGTATAAAAATGTTTGTACAAACCTACTCACAGAAATACGTTAAACGTTTTTTGAGGTTGATATTCTCGTAACTTAGAATAAAGTATATGCACTTAGAATAAGTAACTTAGAATAAGTATAGCCTATGTCTTTTTTAATCTATTTAATATATTGAATCACATTTTAATATTTTTTTTTTTTTTTTAAGTACGCTGTACTGGTTACAGCGTCTAAATATTTGTTTGCTGCACCGGTCGACGTCATTACGTCGGGGCTCTGTCTTGCATAGGGTCGTAGCATAATGGTGAGCGATAGCCGATTTGCGTGGATGTGACACATGTTTACCCCAACCTTTTCTTATTTTTGTATTTCAAAGTTTTCTTTCTTTCTTTCTTTTTTATTTCTAAATAAAATCATTTACCAAAGAACTCGCGCTCGTCCTGTATAAATAACACAGATTAATACAGATTGTTCACTCCGCAATTAGGTATGAAGCTACAAGTACGCGGCGGGCTCGACTTTTTGAGCCAATTCTGTGAGTGTGACGTAGTCAGATAAACTAAGAGTGATAGAAAGAGAATATAACTGTACGTAGTCAGCGCTGTGCGACCTAAATTACACTTTATTGTGTCGTAGCAAGAGTCGCTTTTTATTTAAATGATTTTGCGGAACCATCTGTATTAATCTGTGTTAATAGGCAAAAGCAAATAACTTATTTTCATGCTCTAATGTATTCTATCGTATCGAAACGTCTATCTACAGAATATAGGCGTCCGCGACGGTAAGAAAGTTATTGTACCCTGCCGTAGTGACCCTCCTCAGTATTAAGTACTGAAAAGGTAAGAAAACAGGGTTGTTTACGCTATGTTCACATAAAATTATGATGTGGATATATTTACTAGCACTCAAGTCTGCGCTCAGTGCTTGGTGTGGCAACAAACCGTGTTCGAGTTCGCGACAAGTCAATCGTCATCCTGAGGATGCTTCGTTGAGAGGTGAAACACGTGTCGATTTCTTTCAAGGTCTTTCTAAGACTCTTTAGAAATAGCTAAGCGGAACAGGTTACTAAATATATCCACATCATCATTTTATAATGGATTTCCGCAAGGTCACGCCTGAATCAATTAACTATGTTCACGTGTTAAGAGTGCTTTAACGGCTCCTTAATTTGACTGCAATATTTTCAACGGTAGCTCGGGCATTATTGCAATTTTTTTGGTACCGATTGTAATCTGGAATGGTTATCGTCAGTCTTCGATCAACAATACTACTATATTTCCGATGAGCGCCATCAAAAACGGCCGGAAAAATAAGACCACAAATTACGTTGTGGTCTTCTTTTGCAACTAGTTCTCTCAACCTTATTGCTTTTTGTTACATAACAACACGCTTGTATTCCCCGAAGGGTTAGGCAGAGGTGTATCTATAGTACACCCACATTTCGCCAGTTATGTTTAAGTCCCATGTAATAGGGGGCGAGCCTATTGCCATCAACCGGGCACAAATCCAGACTCCGGGCTGCTACTAAGAAATTCCAGATGGAAAACCCAATAACACTTTGCCCGGCCTGGGAATTGAACCTAGGACCTCATACTCAGCAGTAGCGTTTTGAGACCACTACACCAATGAGGCAGTCAATTTTTGTTATTATTTTAAAATACGTTTACTTTTCAATCGAAGTAATACATATTATTGCAAACGATAATAAACTTTATATTTGAGTGTTAAGGTTTATAATCAAGTTGTAAGCAATCGCAGCCAATTGAGCGATTTGTTTTTGTTCCTAATCCTAGATCTAGTGCTATTGTCGATCGAAGATCAGGCTATATGCCAACAATAGTACACCATAATAAATTGTTACTAATTGGTAGTGAAATGATTTCATATAGTTAATTGATTCAGGTGTGGCCTTGCGGTAATCCATGATAAAATACAATAGACGTTGACGTGAAAACCCTGCAAAAATTCAACACGTGTTACACCTCTCCACGAGGCATCCTCAGGATGACGATTGACTTGTCGCAAACCCGAACACAGCGTGTTGCGATACCGAGCGCTAGATGCAGAACTCACGCTGAGCGGTCAGTGTGGCAACACAACATGTTCGCGACAAGTCAATCGTCATCCTGACGATGCCTCGTGGAGAAGTGAAACACGTGTCGATTTCTTACAAGGTTTTTAATGGCTCTTTAGGAATAGTTAAACGGAACAGGTTACTAAATATATCAACGTCTCTTGTATTCATATAATTATTTAAGTAATGTACGTACCGACACAAACTATTGTAAAACATTTTAAAAGAGTAACGGTGGAGTTTCTTGCCCATTCTTCTCCATACGAAAACTACCTTTTGGAAGGGGCGACTAGAATCAATTATATCATTTTGTAAATTTTGACGTTCAAAAGTGCCATACATGGGCCTATTTGAAATAAATGATTTGACTTTGACTTTGATATTGAACATTACGTTACAATACCTCCCTGACTGACGAGCATTCGCCTGTAATGTAACATTTCAGATTAAATATTACAGACATTGCAGATTGTAATTCTCGGTTTTCCTCCCTCACTGATGTAATGCTCGACTCTAACCGTTACATTACAGGCGAATGCTCCCGGTGAGGAAGCACTTTATCTAACCAAAAAACAAAATAGCGTAATTTCTTAAAGAGCATCATGAATAAATTATCATCTTAAATAAAATAAAAAATATCTAAAAGCCACAGCTTAATTTTTTTTTTCTGAAATGCTTAAGGTTTGGAAGGCCAGTTCCTACTGTGTCGTGGCGACAGATAGTTATACTGTTCAACATGTCATGTTTTACACTCATATTTATAATGTTTTGGGTTTTGTGACCAAAGGGTACACACAACTACATATCAAGCTATACAGTTCCAGTATAAGCTGATCTCGCATTGAACAGGATTTCCGTACAATTTGAGGTCAGCTTATACTGGATTTAAACAGCTTGATATGTAGCCGTGTGTACATTTTTCCTTTTCTTGTTCGTAATTTATCTTTTGGTAAGGAACACTTACGCCGGATATTAGTGATATATCTCAACCCCAATCTTGATCCGCGGTCTTTGACTTGTGATTCGCTTTCTCATAGACTTGGATTGGCAAACTCAGCCGTTCATTAGTTACAGACAAAAATCGGAATTAAGATTTGGGAATGTGATTCATATTGAATTTGGCGAGTAAGTGTGATTCGCTTTTTTCTGTCGTCACAACCCAGTGAGAACTGCTATCAACGACAGTCATATCAGCACGCGTAACATGACCACAATAGAACAGGTTTTTGTCGACAGAAGAATAGACAAAATGACAGATTCACAATAAAAATCTGTCATTATGTCTATTCTTCCGTAGACAAAACCCGTTTCTACGGTGGTCATGGTACGAATGCTGGAAGTCCTGATTGTCGCTTCTACCATCATGCGACCTAACACAACATGCGACATATCTATACAACACAATAAGATGTTATGTGTAAGGTAGGTTTAGATCAAACGAACATAGAACCAGAACATGAACAAGAGCATTCTTTTCTTGAGAATCTTTACGTTTTAGTGTGGATAAACCATCGCAAGAATCTTCTGTCCCAATTCACATAAAAAATAATAGGGTATTTGACTCGCCAAGAGCCTCGACCAACACCAGCAGGTGTAGCATGACCACAACAGAAACGGGTTTTGTCGACGGAAGAACAGACAAAATGACAGATTGTGATTGTGAATCTTTCATTTTGTCTATTCTTCCGTCGACAAAACCCGTTTCTATTGTGGTCATGCTGGTTGGGCAGTCGGGTCAAGGACTTACTCTAGAAAGCGCTACATCTGGACAGAGTTCCTATTGTTAGGGAGGTTCCTCGCTCTGGAGCCTTGACCGGCTCGGTACTTGGGGCTCGGTAGCTTGGACCCTATTCCGGATACTGGGACTTTCAATTTTTATTATTTTTAATAATTTATTAAATTTTTAATAATTTATATTTTAAATAATTTATTAAATTTTTAATAATTTATATTTTTAATAATTTATTCAATTTTTAATCATTTATATTTTTAATCATTTATATTTTAAATCATTTATATTTTTTTTTCTAAATGTCTGTTGTTTTATACAAATATTTTAATAACAAATAATAATTGACTTTTTTCTAAGTTTCAAGAAATCAAATTAATAATAACTTGTCAAATACCCTTTTTGGTCGAAAGGAAATAGAATTTACGTTCGCTCGTTTGCTCTAAACCACCCTGTATAAAATGACTGACTGACGTACATAATCCACGATATTCGAGTATAAGCGAAGACAATCCGCGGCATGTATCCACATGAGCCGCGGTGTTGCCATGTCGCACGAATGTTTCATTGTACGCCTTTGAAGCAGGCACTGGGCAACACCGCACACGTTGCCGCGTTGGTGTATTGTCGTCTTTACCTTACGATTTCCATTATTTATGTACACACCATATAACTTCTCAAACATGTTTGTAAATTCGAGCATTATTTTGACAACCTTCTTCGAGATAAATCGAAAATGCGGTACTGCTCGAATACATGCGAGCGCCCGGCCGGCAATGTTTGTATGAAAATGCATGTGTCGTGTTTGGAGGCCGAATAAATTACTAGGAAAACTCATATCTGTCGTGTTATTTAAAAACAGAACGAACTTTTACTTCAACATATGGCAACCAAGGAGGTAACTTATCAAAGATTTTATTCAAATTTCAATTTAGCTTGCAAATGGAGCTGTTTAAAGTAAAGAAAAAACAAATGAACATCATGGCGCGTCAAAAAATATTGTGGTTGATTGATTCTGGAATTTATAATTAATTTACTTAGGTTGAATTTCCGCGCATTAATTGAGAAAAGTACTATACAAGCCTTGGCCGCAACCAGGCATTGATAGACTTCACCTCGCTCTCTCACGATCGTCCATTACTAACCCTATGGACTCCGTCTGAAATAAAAATATTCTATTCTATTCTATTAATGCCCCATTTGCAGGCCGTGGCAGTAATGTACTATAACAAGGCTGGTGGCTTAGTTAAAGCCACTCTAATCACCGTTAAGCTAGGCCATTATATATTGAGACTCCTCCGTGCTTCGGAAAGCACGATAAGCCATTGGTCCCGGCTGTCATTCATAGACCTTTGACAGTTATTATTACGGGTACTCAGAAGCCTGGAATTCTGACAACCAGTCTCGCCAAGAGGTTTCGTGTTACCCAGTAACTGGGTTGTGGAGGTCAGATAGGCAGTCGCTCCATGTAACATACTGGTATTCAGCTGCATCCGGTAAGACGAGGAGCGATCTCAATATAGTTGGGAAAAGGTTAGGCAGATGATAATGATTACGCCTAAGTATATCAACTGTTTGTACTTTAATGTACGTTTAAATCGAGAACCATGTGTTAGTCTCACTTCATAAATATGTTCTCTGTTAAAATTAAAAATAATATTAGCGACCGCGAGCGAAGCCTAATTAGTAACCCAACTTATAATATTATAAATTCGTAAATGAGTTGTTTTTTTGTTACGCTTTCACGCTAAAACGGCTAAACGGATTTGGATGAAATTTGGCACACGGGTAGACCATGACCTGAATTGGGCACGGGATACTATTTGTCCCGATATTCCCATGGGATCGAGAGTTATGCGGGTAAAACCGCGGGGCGCTGCTCGTAAAAAAAAAAAAAACTAAACATACCTCTATTTTCTCGAGTATGGAAGTAGTCGTTATAGCACCGACTGTAACACTCTCTTCCTTTATTTCAACTGTTTTTTCTACAACTGCCACACTTTTTTCCTCATCTTTTTTCTCCGATTCTATACTTGGTGCTTCCTCTTTCACTACCGCCGTTTCTTTCTCTTTGACGTCAGTTTCGGAAGGCTTCGGCTTGTCCTCGGGAGACTTCGGCTTGTCTTCGGGGGCGGTCGGTTTATCGGGTTTCTCTTCTTCGGTGTTCGTGCCTGATGTTATGTCGAGGATCGGCCATTTTGTCGGTTCGAAGGCTGTTCGGACCTGTTGATAGAGTTTTTATGTTATTTGTAAAGTTACATAACATCACGCCTTGTTTCCCCGAAGGGTTGGGCAGAGGTGTCCCTGTAGCAGGTTCACCCACATTTCGCCAGTTATGTTTTAAGTCCCATGTAATAGGGGGCGAGCCTATTGCTATCAACCGGGCACAAATCCAGACTCCAGGCTGGTACTGAGAAATTTCAGATAGGAAAACCCAATGACACTGCCCGACCTGGGAATCGAACCCAGGACCTCATGCTCAGCAGTAGCGCTTGCGACCACTACACCAACGAGGCAGTCGAGCGAGGTGTCAAGTTGATTACTATTAAGGCGAAAGCGCCGACCCTGCCCGCGAAATTCAAATTTTCTTACGTTTTTTGTATTTTTTAGGTCAGTCTCAGATCTCATGTTAATGATTGATTGATTTGCGGTCATAAAAATAATAAATATATATTTACAGAATGTTAATAATTAAAATCGTAAATACAATTCTCAGTGATGGTGTATAATGTCATAAATTCACGAAATTGACATTCTTAGCAGCAAATAATTTGATATGTTATTTAGGTAACCGTGAGATGTGGAAGAAATGGAGGGAGGCCATCTTTTATGACCGCCAATCAATCAATCATTAACATGAGATCTGAGACTGACCTACAAAATGAAAAAAACATAAGAAAATTTGAATTTCGCGGGCATGGTCGAAGGTTCCACCTTAATGCAGTTGGTCACCAATGAAGAAAGCCAGCAGTAAACAGGGCCCTATACCACAAAACTTTGCAAGTCTACAATTCTACAAAACAGTTAAGAGCGTTCATACTCAAAGTGGGCAACGTCGCAAAATAGCTGTCACATACTTCGCTGTTTTGATTAATTTGGCAATATTACTGTATGGAAATAAGAAATGTGGCTAAATAGCGCACTAGAATATTGATTATGAAACGAAATAATTAATATCGTAACACCAAAAATTTTTTTGTTAATGTAAAAAAAAGTATTTGGAAACTTTCCAAATGCCTTTTTTACACCTAAAACGGTTACCACATCAAATTCAGTGTTATAATTGCAATTAATTATTAATATTCTAGTTCGCTAGTTAGCGATATTTCTTATTTATTAAACATTATTCTTATTTATTCTTATTGAGTTTTTTTTTTGTAGTGCATCTCGTAGTTGACCTCTGAGATCATGACTACTTAACCGGGCTTTCCTGTGGGTGCCTTAAGCTACTACACTTAAAACCTCCAGCCAGGGGTTATTCAACTAATTAAAACTAGGCGAACGCTCGCCAAGGGCACCCCCTGTCTGGTACGAACCTTGGCTTAGGGCGTCAACCGGAGGGAGGCCATCAGGGATGGGACGGGCTGGATCGAAGTTTTGATCATGATTATTAGTCGGGGAATTTAAAGCTACGTGCTAGCTATTTGCGATGTTGCCCACTTTCAGTATAAAGGCTTTTAAATTGAAAAAAATAAAATAAAAAAAATAGCGTAACACAGATATTACAAATATGTGTGAGTTACAATATTGTCTTCACACTACAATTTGCATATTTGTAAGGTTTTCCCATGGAGAGTTTTATGGTACACACACTTGTAAAAATGTACAAATTTTTAAATTGTAATTGTTAAGTTTTCTTATATACGTTTAAAATTTTTCGTCAGTTATAAAAAAAAAAAACCTGTTTATAGAGCTCCAAGGGAACATAGATCGACGTATTTGATATTATTATATAATTTCAACTTGATACCTCCACGTGTTCCTGAGAAAATGGGTCTTGACAGATGGACAACGAAGGGTTCCGTTTTTTTTTTTTTTGAGGTACGGAACCCTAAAAAGAATCTGCTGTTTCCTACTAAAGAAAATGTATGGAACAGCATTTTTTTTTAAATAATCGGTTTTAAAAAAAAAATCAGCTGTTTCATACATTTTGACCGCGTAGGTGTAGGTATTGCACTTTTATATGAAACAGCAGATTTAAAAAAAAATAACCGACGTTAAATTTCAACGCATGAGGGTTCAGAATTATGTACTGAATCCATGGTAACAGTTTTCGCGTCGATGTCCCTGCCACCCTGTATAGTTGCGATAAGGGTAGAGTTTATAGAAATATAAGATTATTTAGATATCTTATACCTTGCCTCGTCTGAAACACAGGATGACCTAGTTCAGGCACATAACATAATTAAATTTTCGTAGATTTAAGCATATTTGTATTTAGTGTTTTACCTTTTCGCCTGAATAAAGTTTTATTAAATTATAGTTACTATTTAATTCTTTAATTACCTTGAACCCTCCGATGAGCTGCAACTTGTCCGAGTCCCTGATAGCGTCGAGCACGAGCTGCACGTCCGCAGTGAGCGCCCGCACGCGGTGGAATGACGCGATGAGCGTAACGGGGATAGTTCCGTCGGCCGCCATCTTGCGGCGGAGGAAGAAGTCGCGGGCTAGGTTGTCGGGACTAAAGTAGTATTCGCTGTGAATGAGAATAAAACGATTAATAAATACATTAATTATGGATTTCAGCAAGGCTCGGATACCGGTTAAATTTTCAAACCGTTATTTTGTACTTGACGCAAACACCTTTACATTCGATTTCGTTCTAATAAACCGGTATTATCAAATCGGTTTTTGGTGGTCTTTACATAAAGGTCCAGTCTTAACAAGGGGTATCGTATTGCCCAGTTACTGTGTTGTGGAGGTCAGATAGGCAGTCGCTCCATGTAAAATTCTTGGTATTCAACAGCATTCGGTTAGACTGGAAGCCGACCCCAACAGTTGGGAAAAGATTTGGCAGAATGATTGGAGATTTTTAATGAATCCAAACCCCAAAATAAAAAGCACACTTACATCTGTTTCTTAATCAAATCCTTGAGCGTGGCATGGTCCAGCCCCATCCCGTAGGGCGCGGCCGTGGCCTGCGCGGCGCCGTAGTAGAAGGCCTGCGCCAGCGGCGGCGCCAGCGGGGCGCCGAGCGCGGCCAGGCCGCCGAACGGGACCACCACCTGCGCCACGCCAGCTGACACTCGGAGCTGCGCGGGAGGGGGTGAGGGAGACTGAGCTTGGTTGCGAAAATGTTTGGCGTGAAGATAGACATTTTTATTATTCAAGATTTTGTCTGTCTGTAAACGTTCTGTTGGGTTTAATTTTTTTGTATAACAGAATCTAGTAAGTTGACTTTTTTGTTCAATGTTTATCCAAAGGTTAAATTTGTTAGTCTGTGAATTAACCTTTTATTTTAAAATGAAAACCTCTCTTGTTGTAACAGACACTTATTTGTCAAAATTATTTTTGATCTGTTTCAACTTTTTGTTGAAACAACTTTTTATTTTACTATACATGTAATCATTTTTACTGCGATCCTCAATGGCACACATTTACAAAAGATTATTTTCGCAATATTTTTCACAACCAAACTCAAATAATAAAATAATAATAATAAATAAAAACAATGAAATGAACACCGATATACAACACACCACTATTAGTAATAATATGCATTCATTAATAAGAATAAAATATATAATTCACTAAAATAATTAACTTTTTAACTATCATAATAATTATAAACATTGAAATAAAACATGCTTTAGTTTTAATGCTAAGGGTCGATTTTTCTATCGTCATAAACTTTCATCTGAAGAATAAATATGGCGGTTTGACATATCAATCAATCAACATATTTTTTTTCACATAAACTTAGGAGGGTACTTATGAAACGTCAGAAGCTAGGTGCACGGTTCCAATTGGTCGTTTCCTATGGAGAACAGCCGGCAAGAAACTCCACGGTTACTTTTTTAAAAATAATTGGCTTTTACAATACTTTCAAATAACAGTGTGACTAGGTTATAGGAACGCGTGAGGGAAAGGCAAATTTCGCGCCCTCACGCCCCTAATCGCCGCAGGAGGAGACGCCCAGGGCGTCGGGAATCGCGAGGCGATTTCCGGCCACCGTAGGCGCGGGTTTGCGGGCGGTGAGCAATGGGTGGCTCACCGTCCGATAAGGACCAGGCCCGGGTCGACGGCGCGTTGTGTTCCACGCGCGCCTCAAAGAGCTGTCAGCAGATTTGAAGGGGTCCACTAGGGCCGATGCCTGCCGGGGTTGCGAAGAAAACCGAAAGGGAGATCGTGGCCCCCGGCAACAGGGCAACCGAAGGAACACGGGTGGGTTTTAGTCAGTAAGAGTCTGACACGCCCTCCCGCTCCGCCCAGAGAGGGAGAAGTTATTTAATGATTTCCCATCCTCAAAAAAAAAAAAAAAAAAAGGAGGACAGTGTAGGTCTTTCAAGAGTCAAAAGATTCGTCAGCATCCCTGTCAATAGGAAAAGTGTCCCAAAAGCTGCCTTGGTAGGTAAGCCTTTGGTGTGGGATGCAAAGTGTGTCGACACCCTTGCCCCATCCCATCTTCCTAGCACGGCGGGCTGTGCTGGGGCTACTGCTGCAGGTGCGGCAACCTCAAACGGAGGAAATACTCCAATCTTATTGGGACTTACATGTTTGAGCCGTTTGGGGCTGGCCTATTCTGGCTTATTTTATTTTTTTATTGCGACATGGGCCAGCTCTTGACCTTGATCTCGCCTGATGGAAAGCGATGGATGAGATCTATGATGGAACGAGCGTGCCTAGAAGATGTCTGTTCACTCTTGCTTTGAAGGCAGACGGATTACGCGTTTTAATTTCTTTTTCGTCAGATGAAAGTTATTTGAAGATTGAAAAATTGGTCCTAAAGAAATTAGTATTCGATTTTTTTTTTCTCAGACACAAGGAAGATACAAAAATGCATCTAAAAGTAAAGGTAATTATAGAAAAAGACACAAAATTTTAAAAAAGAAAAACTACTACTAAACAAAATTGTATTGTGAACATTATTAGTAAGAAAATATTAATCATTTTAATTATGTTAACACAAATGCATGTTATATGCACCCGGTATAATAATTATGTAAAAAAATATATATATAAATATGCAAACATTCATATAAAATGGTTAGTAAATAAATCCCATGAATGTGGAACACCGAAACAAATGTATGAAAGTAATTTTGAGTACCATGTGACTTTTTGTAGGTTATGTTTTCTCAACATGGCGACAAAAATGAGGTTATGACTACGAATACTTTTTGCATTTCGTTCATGTGTTGATTTCGAAGGCAAGTGTAGCGGTTACATCGCCACATACGAACTATGCATCAAAAAGATGTGACGTCACACAAATCCTGTATCACGCAATTAGAGTTTACCGCGCGATCGACATATATACAAGATTCCGACTTCAACCGTCGGGCACCTCCCCGAGCCTTGCTCAAAAACGAGGTGCCAGCAGTTGTTGCAGCTGAGCACGTAGCTTGAAATACCCCGCCTAATAATCATGATATTAACCAAATTTTGATCCAGCCTGTCCCTTCTTGCTGTCCTCCCCCCAGCGACGTCCTAAACCGAGGCTCGTACCCCACAGGGGGTGCCCTTAGCGAGCGTTCGCCTAGCTTTAATTTAGAATAGTTTACTTGCTCCTGGCTGGAGGCTCTAAGTATGGCAGCTTAAGGCACCCACAGGAAAGTCCGGTTAAGCAGCCAAGACCTTAGTGGTCAAAACTGCGAAATGCCATGTTAAAAAAAAAAAAAAACTGTCGGGCAGTTGTCCGCCAGACACATTACCGGTCGGAGGATTCCTCCCTTTTCTATAGTGGATGAGTGAACTTTACACCCTGTTCCTCATACTACTAAATTGGTGACCCGAGCGTCAACTTATTTCATGCTGATTCGCTTAGATACTTTTGTAAAACGTTAATAAGTACTGTGACAATATTATAATATTGTAGTCTGGCCACGCTAAGTCTGCAGTGGAATAAATGGGCAGCCCCAAAAAGTTTTATAAATGGTATACTTTTACATCAGTCAGTTATGTCCGTTTCGGGGTTGTAAGTAGATCTAATGATTTTGATATTTTACGTTTAGATTTATGCATAATAGATTACCTATGCTCTACCTCCATACGATGACAAAACTGTATCAAACCCACACTGCATCGTGCTAAAGCGCCTATTCTTTACCAGGAATAAATCAGAATATAAACAAAATAACCTATCAAAAACAAAACGACAAAGTATCAAATTCATTTTCGTAGGACAGGAAGGTGTTGCCGTCTATATATTTTCAAATTCACCCGTTTTTTTTTTACTTAGCGAGGCCAGACTCAAAGATGTGTATTTCGTTGCTGATCAGGTCGAGATGAAAGCGGTCTTGTCATGTTACAATCACTTCTATAACAAGATGAAATAATACTTCAATCACTTCTATAACACATTGAATTGCACGCAAAGTAAAAGCTAAGTTTATCTAAGTAATAGGCAAAAGACTTAATAACACCAGTTTTCTGACAGCTTATCAAATGAAATCTGTTGGTTATTTTAGCCAATCAACAAAGTTGAGTTGAGTTGATTTCCCAGCAGATTTTCTGATCAGGGGCACAGATGAATACAGATGGGCCAGTCCGCATTTTAGGTATGAAGCTACAAGTACGCGGCGGGCCCGTCTTGTCGGGCCAATTCAGTGAGTGTAACGGAGTCTAAGAGTTACGCGATAGAAAGAGAGGCAACTTATAGGTGAATATAACTGTAGGTAATTAGCGCTGTGCGACCTGAATTGCATTTTATTGTGTCGTAGCAAGAGTCGCTTTTTATTTAAATGATTTTGCAGAGTGAACTCTCTGTACTAATCTGTGTCAGGGGTTTGATCAGGCTCTCAAAAACCGATGGTAAGATCAAATAATGAAAAAGCTATACTAAGTGGCTCGCGGCAATCACGGTCATAGAACATGCGAGAAGAGTTCGCGACAACACTGAAGTGCTTTTAACGCGGCGCTATTTAGAGTCACTTGTAATTTGACGAGCAGTGATAGCCAAGTGGTGTGACCGTTGGACTGCCAAGTCATAGGTCTCGAGTTCGAACCCAAGGCCTCTGAATTTCCAGTTTCATGTGCGTATTGTATAATTATCACTTGCTTAAAAAATGGTGAAGGAAAACATTGTGAGGAAACCGGCATGCCTGAGAGATATTTCTCGACGGCATGTGAAGCCAAGTTAGAGGCCCATGGGTGGCTTTAAAACTCTGATACCAGATTAGTCACCAACCACACGAAAGAAGACGATGTGATAGTGTGACCCATTTGCAACAATTAAGCACCCCATAAAGCCTAGGCCAAAATTCATGGGATTCGAGAAAACCCAATTGCACGCACAATGCGAAGCATTAGAGTGGTCTGCGATCGAAAAAATTGTTTTGCCTCCGTTCTGCAACTGTTTTTATTGTTACACTGTTGTACTAGCAGGCTAGTACACAGAACCTTGGATAATTTAATAGAGATTAATTCTGTTCTTTGCAAACATTGATTTAATGCAGCAGAAACGAAAATTCATCAAAATAGTTTAAAAATAAAATCCCGTCAATCAAGTGTGACAACTGAAAAAATTATAGCTTGCGACAAAATCAATTAATTGAGTCAGTTTTTTTTTAATCACTTTTCTCTGATTTCTCTACTCTTATTGTTGCAAATCTCAACTATCATGTCCTGCAAGAAATACGTCAAATTACAAGTCACCCTGTCTAGTGTCTGTCATTGCATCAAATTGCATTAAAAAAAAATGTAGTTCCACAATTTTTGCGCCGGTCTTCTGTGGTGGCGCTGACTCTAGGACAGTGTATTACTTCTAAAGTCGAGATATGCAATATGTAAAAAAACCCTGTCTGATCCGAACAGAGCACATAGAGAACTGAAATAACATTACTTAATTTTACTTAATTTTTTTTTATTAATTATTATTGAAAAAAAAAACAGTGGCACTCCGGGAGTACCGACAGAAGTGAAAACTTGAAAAAAAATCGGCACCGCGGTAATCAACGCGTTGATGTCTTTTGAACCGTCTTACGAATTTTCGATCAGGTCACGTGTCCTGACGCGAGTTTAACATTTTTTACCCATTACAAAAAAAGTGCACAACGCCGCTAAAGAAGTTATCACTTCAAAAAAAGAATGCTATTTCAAATTCACATTTTTAATACCAGAATTTTTTTTGACAGATAAACAATCACAATCTGTCATTTTGTCTATTCTTCCGTCGACAAAACCCGTTTCTATTGTGGTCATGCTACGCGTGCTGGTAAAATACTGGTATTCAGCTGCACCCAGTTAGACTGGAAGCTGACCCCAATGTGAAAAGGCTAGGCAGATTAATTACTGCTTCAAACGATGGTAAATACAAAAATGATTTAAATCTACGGAATAAGCATTACTACAGCAGCCAGTGATAAATGAAAATGGTACTCAAAATGAAATTATAAATGAAATAATTTAGGGTTTGGGATAGGGACTTCATTCTGGTATACATATTTATACATTTTGGTGTAAAATATGTATGCCAAGGACAAGACGCGCGCAGCTAGCATGTCTTGCCCTTACACGAAGAAAAATACATGTCACTGTCCCCGTCGAATAAAATGGTAATATTCTACTACGTAGTTTTAATCTTATTGCATATTCGATATTAAGAGGTCCGATTACACTCTGTTAATTTTTTTCATACATTTCCTATTGTTATTTCAGAAGTTACAAGATTTTAAGGTGTATTGTAAAATTTTTCCCCGGGGACAGCGATTTGTAAATGATTAAACACACATTGTTATCATTATGTAAGATTAGAATCACAATTTATATTCACAATATATTGACACACATCCGGAATTTCTCTGCAAAGATAACGTAACATCACGCCTGTAATCCCCGAAGGGTTAGGCAGAGGTGTACCTATAGTACAGCCACATATCGCCAGTTATGTTTAAGTCCCATGTAATAGGGGGCGAGGTTATTGCCATCAACCGGGCACAAATCCAGACTCGGGGCTGCTACTGAGAAATTCCAGATGGAAAAACCTAATAACACTTTGCCCGACCCAGGAATCGAACCCAGGATGTCTGAAATACAGATATTTTATATCTAACTCAGAAACAGATGTTCAAAATCTGTTCATTGAAACAAGTGTCATATCGTGTATCACAATAATAATTAAATTGAAGTATATTTTTGAAAAATAAATTATTTTTAATTTAAAAAGGAAAACAGTTGCATAGAACATTGATCCGTAACTTAATATAAATAAAGAGCACAATCGCGTTTACAAAAATGAGGTGTCGGTAACGGTGTCGCGAGTTCCAACTGTTTTTTCCCATCTCAAAACTGCCCAACGCGCCTTAAGAAGTTTTAACTTCAAAAAAACCTGTTAATAATTTTTTTTTTAAATGCCTAGCAGCAAAAAATATGTATTTTTACAGGCAATGGCTTTGAAAATACTATATTTGATATTAAAAAAGTTGGCAACCTTTGTCTAGACAGACAGTACAGCCCTTTCCATTTGAATTCCAAACTGAATATTTTTGCCCTAATTCGTCATTTTCATGTTCATATGATAACACATTTTGAATACATTACTGAATAAACGAAGGAAAATTCCGGATGGATGTTCAAATAATGTCTGTAGTTAATATTTGTAAAGCATCTGACGATTCTCATATATATTTTCTTGCATGTGGGCATGAGGCTAAGTACCATCGGGGTAACGCATATCTAAGCAATTTGAAAACAAAATCCTGTGCACACGACTGTTTTTTTTCGTTGGTAAGCGATACAATAGCGGCCGAGGGCTGCAAGCAAGAATAGTCCTTACAGTGCACAGATATGCGTTTCTTCGATAGTGGTGTCTGACCAGCCTTGTTTTAAATAATTTACCTGTGCCAAATCCGGATGGTGCGGGAAGTCATGCGCGTGGTGGTAGAGCGTGTGGTGGTGCGGCGCGGGCAGCGACGGCAGCGCCGACGCGGGCCGCGGGGCCGCGCGCCGCCCGCCGCGGGACCCGCCGCGCCCGCCGCGGGTCCGCGGCCCGCCGCGGGAGCGGGAGTCCTCGCCGTTTAGGGATACTGTGTCTGTTGGGGAGACAAAACTTGACTAACACAACTACTTGGAATACAGTCAATTCATAAAAAAGTTGCCAGAAATATAAAAACAGAATCTATTTATATAAAATAATACGTGAAGCAAAAACTAGTACCCCATTTTACGAACAGTACCTAGCTAGCTCTGCTCTGGTGAAAATAAAGAATGTCCATTTGATAGTACTTACTAATTCCATGCTGCCATGTCATTATTCTAATGTCATTAATGTCATGTCATTATTCATTATCTTGTTCTAAACTTTGGACGAACGAGCTCTGCTCGGATGAAAATGCGGAGAAAACTAATTTCGCCAGATATGAGACCTAGCTAAATCGATTTTTCGCCCCGTAAACCCCTGTGTTGCAACTTTCATCGAAATCGTTAGAGCAGTTTTCGAGAACGTGAGTAAAAAAAATCTATAAACATATACATTTAGAAATATTGCTCATTTAATAGTATAGGATTACGCAGACGGATTAGTATGAATTTCTTACAGTTAAAGTTTATATGAAAAAGGAATACAGAAAGTTAATATTTTTATGTAATATGCATTAACATAACATCACGCCTTGTTTTCCCCGAAGGGTTGGGCAGAGGTGTCCCTGTAGCAAGTTCACCCACATTTCGCCAGTTATGTTTTAAGTCCCATGTAATAGGGGGCGAGCCTATTGCCATCAACCGGGCACAAATCCAGACTCCAGGCTGCTACTGAGAAATTTCGGATACAAAAACCCAATAACACTTTGCCCGATCTGGGAATCGAACCCAGGACATCATGCTCAGCAGTAGCGCTTGCGACCACTAGACCAACGAGGCAGTCGAAATAAATATAAAATTATTTTAAAAATATAAATTAAAAATAAATTGAATGAATAAAAAAAACATTACACACACTAAAATCTGTTTGAGACAAGATGGCTTACCTTAGAATAATGACATGGCAGCATGGAATTAGTATGTACTACACAACTTAAAATTTTATTTTATTATGGTCGACCACTAGTTACAATAATTACTTGCGGAGTATCATGCAATATTCTCACCCAACGTACATGTAAAATGGCGGATGCAGACGAAAAATACAAGTGAAATGAAATGAAATCGTTTATTCTGTAAATAGGATATCGGAATCACTTTTACACGTCATATTAAAAAAGAATATTTAAAATAAGCTAGATGAGTTCGGCGTTTCCTATCTGACTACTCTGAGAAGAAAGGCCGAAACAAACTCAGAGGTCGCAGTCTCTTTTAAAGTCCAGACATAATCTTGGTCAGGCCAAATGAGGACCATGTAGATAAGTGTTTGAAATGGTCTTTTGAGGAAAGAACCACACAGATTTGAGTGGACCTGTCCAGTCAGTGCAAACATTTGTCCGTAGTCGTGGAGCTCAACTCAGAACTTAGTAAGTCACAAAACTTGAAATTTTTCTCTTATAACTCTCCTATATCATGCTTAATCAAAATATTTCTTGCAAAATTCTTTAAAAAACTATTCAAATTAATGTTTTTCTCAATAAGTAATCAAGAACATCGCAGTAACATTCTCGATAAAACCTACTTACTGTTAAATATTTACTGTACCCGTATTGCGTAACCCAGCATCTCTATTTTGAAGAGATATGAGGCCTAAATTACGGGACAATTCCATGCATCACAATCAGTCTATAATGTTCCCACTGCTGGGACACAGGCCTCCTCTCTGTGAGAGAGAGTGGGCTGTAATCCACCACGCGGGCCCAGTGCGGGGTGGTACATGTCACATGGCTTTTAATTTTTGGTTGCCAAGTCATAGGTCTCGAGTTCGAACCCAAGGCACGCACTTCTAACTTTTTGGATTCATGTGCGCATTTTATAATTATCACTTGCTTCAAAAACGGTGAAGGAAAACATCGTGAGGAAACCGGCATGCCTGAGAGATATTTCTCAACGTCATGTGAAGCCAAGTCAGAGGCGCATGGGCGGCATAAAAACTCGGACACCAGGTTAGTCACTAACCACACGAAATGGAAAGAAAAAAGACCGTTTTGAGAGCAGTGGTTATGAAATAATTAACATAAAGGGCACGAACGAACTCGTAAGTCGCGGCTGTTACCACTGGGCTACCAACACTCTAACTGTCTATCTATGGCTATTAAGAATCATTTGGTAACCACATTTAGTTACTTAATAATCTTATACAATTAAACGAGCAATATTTGTGTATATATTTGTTTGTATCTACATTTGTACTCAAGTTCTCGGCTCTAACGATTTTAATGAAAGTTGCAGTATGGGGGTTTACGGAGGCGAAAAATCGATCTAGCTAGGTCTCATATCTGGGAACATTAGTTTTCTCCGTATTTTCACCCGAGCAGAGCTCGGTCGCCCAAAGGTTAGAGCAAGATAATGAATAATGACATGATATTAGTGACATTAGAATAATGACATGGCAGCATGGAATTAGTAAGTACAACTTTTTTCTTAATGTCCCTTCGGGAATCTTCGGATTTCCGAATACAAACGAATGCTAATTTCCATGTCCTTCAATTATTAGATTTATCGTATATACTAATGAATTCAGAATTAAGTACTTTATTGTTGTTTTGTTTTGATTTCCGTGTGAACTATATAGAGCTGTAAAACTATTTTCCTATCTGTCGTGCCTGCGACTTTAACAGCTTTCCTCCCATTTTTGAAATTAATTACATTAAGTTAAGGGGGAAGCGCTAAGGTAGCCCGCGAAATTCAAATTTTCTTACGTTTTTTGCTATTTGCTGGTCAGTATTGAGTTGTACATCGATCAAAATATGATTCGCGGCCGTAACACATATGTATTTACAGAATTATAATCATTATAGTCATCAACACAACTCTCCAAGATCACGTAAGTCCAAAGAATGATGATTTCATGAAACAGTTATTCTTTGGACTTACGTGGTCTTAGAGAGTTGTGTTGATGACTTTAATGATTATAATTCTGTAAATACATATTTGTTACGGCCGCGAATCGTATATTAATCAACGTACAACTTAATACTGACCAGCAAATTGCAAAAAACCTAAAAAAAAATTGCATTTCGCGGGCTACCCTGGCGCTTTCGCCTTAAAAGAGTGTTAACAACTCTATATACTTCCAAGTCGATTAAGGGCGTCCGGTCTGCACCAAGTGCAAAGAGCAACTGATAGAAATCCGACGACTGACGAAACACGAAGTTTGCCGAGAGTTCCCGAGAGACATTAATTAAATAGTTATACTGTACTATCCTACACTATTAAATGAGCATTCTCTATTTTCACCAGAGCAGAGCTCGGTCGACCAGGTGCTAGTTAACTATACACATACCATTTTCTTGTCTTGACGCATGCTGTGGTCCGTGCTTGCCGGGCCTGGCGGCTTTGACGTCGATGTCTAGAGGCACCCATTTGTGCTTGCCCGACTTACTGCCGCCTTTGCCAGCACCTGAAGATAAAAAGTTACAGAATTATAGTATTTTCTCGAACATGAACGATGATCATGAATATTGTTTCTCTTATTATTCGGTATACGTCGGCAAACCATTAATTAAGGAGATGTAGGAGAGGTCATTTGCAACCAAATTACCCCCGATGACCCCTATGCCAATGTCAACCATTTTCGAGTAATTTCACATTTTATATTTTAAAATGTATGAAAAAAAAAACGTCAAATTACGCGAAAATTGTTGACATTTGCATAGCAATCAAACGGCGTCATTTGGTTGCAAATGAGCTCTCCTACATCCCCTTAATGTATTGCCAACGTATAAACATTAACCCCGTATATCAAGGTTATTGGTTACAATGATTTTTTTCATATATGTAAAAACAGAGTATAATTATTTACTCGAAAATGGTTGACATTGGCATAGGGATCATCTGGGGTAATTTGGTTGCAAATGACCTCTCCTACATCCCCTTAACAGATTGCCGACGTATATCCAATAACCCTGTAAATACCAGTTTTTAACCCCTGACGCAAAAAGAGGGGTGTTATAAGTTTGACCGCTATGTGTGTCTGTCTGTGGCACCGTAGCTCTTACACGAGTGAACCGATTTGAATACGGCAATGTTTGGTATCATACTTTTTTTGTTTTTTTTTTGAGGGTGGGAAATCATCAAATAACTTCTCCCGCTCTGGGCGGAGCGGGAGGGCGTGTCAGACTCTTACTGACTAAAACCCACCCGTGTTCCTTCGGCTGCCCTGTTGCCGGGGGCCACGATCTCCCTTTCGGTTTTCTTCGCAACCCCGGCAGGCATCGGCCCTAGTGGACCCCTTCGAATCTGCTGACATCTCTTTGAGGCGCGCGTGGAACACAACGCGCCGTCGACCCGGGCCTGGTCCTTATCGGACGGTGAGCCACCCATTGCTCACCGTCCGCAAGCCCGCGCCTACGGTGGCCGGAAATCGCCTCGCGATTCCTGACGCCCTGGGCGTCTCCTCCTGCGGCGGTTAGGGGCATGAGGGCGCGAAATTTGCCTCTCCCTCACGCGTTCCGCCTCCTCCTTCGCGAGCATTACCGCTTCGCAGAAGGAGGTGACGGCCTCCCATTTCCTCTCGCTCCGTACCATGGCCTGAACCAGGGCCGGACGCGAGAGATCACCGCCGCCGATCGCCTCCACGAGGACACGGCGATGCTCCGCCCAAGCTGGGCAGACCTCCACCGTATGCTCCACCGTGTCCTCCGGGCGATCCACACAATGGTGACACCCGGGCGTTTCCTCCCGCCTTATCCTGTGCAGGAACCTCCCGAAACTGCCGTGTCCGGTGAGGACCTGCGTCAGGCGGAAGGTGAGGACGCCGTGGCGCCTCTCTAGCCACTCCTCAAAGAGGGGTCTTATCGCCGCAATTGTGGCGTGCCCAGCGCTGGGTTGCGACAATCGCACTCTCCATGACGCCATGAGATCCCGCCGGAGCTCTGTCCGCTGTGCCGCGATTTGTCGCGGCAGCGGAGTTAAGCCCCGGCGTTTCGCCTCCTCGCGCCACTCCCAAATGTGCGCGAGGACTTTGGTACCATACTGAGAATCTATTTATGTGGTAGATTCCAGGAAAAAAGAAAAAAAAAACTCCTCATTTTTTTTCAATGGGGAATTTTTCGGGATTATTACATCGGGGCGCGGGGTTATAAGTGGGTTTGTCGGGCTGTATGTGTGGCAACGCGCCGTGTTCGGGTTCGCGACAAGTCAATCGTCATACTGAGGATGCCTCGTTGAGAGGTGAAACACGTGTCGATTTCTTTCAGGGTTTTTTGTGGCTCTTTAGAAATAGTTAAGCGGAACAGGTTACTAAATATATCAACGATAAGAGTACTTGGAAAAATACTGGTCCTGCTTCATAGGACAATTTTAGAATCAAGACAAAATCAAACAGGTTGCTAATTTAATTGTAAATTTTTATTATTCTTTGTCATATGACATTGATTTCAGATTCTGTGATTACTTCCTCACACGCTGACTTAAACTTTAAATTTTCTGGAAAATCGTCTACTTTTACAATGTTTGTAAATATGTGAGCACCATGTATCTATCGCATAATTCAATTTTCCGTCGTTGCTTCATTTTTAATGCTTTTTACCCACTGTGGTATAGTAATTTTATTCTAAGTGCATCGTCTTCACAAAATATTGTAAAACATTTTAAAAGAGTAACGGTGGAGTTTCTTGCCCATTCTTCTCCATATGAAAACTACCTTTTGGAAGGGGCGACTAGAATAAATTCTTTTAATTTGTAAATTTTGTCGTTCAAAAGTGCCATACATGGGCCTAATTGAAATAAATGATTTGACTTTGACAACGTTTATTGTATTTTACCAACGGGGGGCAGTCAGTGCGATTACTACGCACTTGATCTATTTCTTTTTAAAACAAAATTGTGCTGTTATTACCAACCTGAACTCTTAGCCTTATCAAAATGTTTATCATGGTGTTTGTCGTTGTATTGGTGGTTGTGCGTGGGTTCCACCCTCTCCTGCTTCGAGGGTTGCTGATGATGAGGTTCCTCTGGAGGTTTGCGGTCTTGGTCCTGAAACGTGATGAAGATTTTATAAGTAATGTTTAATGGATTATTTTAAGGGTCTTCTTTTTCGGGTGTCTACTGAAAATCAGCACTGTGCTGTGGGTAAGCATCATGCTGAGTGAATCCTTCTTGTTACAGTCATGTCGTGCAGCTGCTGACTATTTCTGTTTTAAGCTCGTGATTTGTTATGAACTTATTTGTTGTTTTTCTAATTACTCTTGTCTTTTTTGTATGCATGTGTTTTTGTGACCAATAAACTTTATTTTCTTTTATTTCAAAAGAAAGTCACGGAAGCGCGCGGCCCTGCCGTGGCCGGCCCAGGAAGAGGTGACGAGACGAGCTGGACGCGTACCGCGAGGGTTGGTTTGAGGTAGCGCTGGAAAAGAGTTCCTGACGGGGATTGGGGAATTTATTCGCCTAGCAGGGGGACAGAACAAGTAAAAAAAAAAGTCGGCCCGTCAAAGGGATGGGCTATTTTAGACTAGTGCTAACCGTCTCTTGGTCGCGTAGGGTAGGGTTCCAGGCTCGATCTCTGAGTCAGGCAGTTAAGCAACTAGGGGTCTATACACCCCGTCCCCTAATACATGAGACCCACCTCTTCGCAGGATTACAGGCGTGAAGTTTAGTTTAGTAAAACACATGTTCTTTTCAATAAGTAATCAAGAACATCGCAGTAACGTTCTCAATAAAACCTACTTACTGTTAAATATTTAATGTACCCGTATTGCGTAACCCAGCATCTCTATTGTAAAGAGATATGAGGCCTAAATTACGGGACAATCCATCTCTCAGTGAGAACCGAGCAGTAATGCGGGCTCAGTGCTGGTTGGATGTCACGTGTCTTCGAATTTTTGGTTCTAGAACATGCTGGTTTCCTCACGATGTTTTCCTTCACCGTTTTGAGAATGATGAAATAATTTACACACAAGTAAAACGCCTGTCAGGGTTCGAATTTACGATCTACAACAACTCGTAAGTCGTGGCCGTTACCAGTGGGCTACCAACGTTCTAACTGGTCTATCTATGGCTGTTAGAAACATTTGGTAACTACATTTAGTTACTAAGTACACAGGCTTCCTCTCTGAGAGGGAGTGGGCCGTCATCCACCACGCGGGCTCAGTGGATTTTTACCATATTGTATTTAAAAAAAAACTGCATCTAAAATTCAAATAAACATCTTGCTTGGCGCACAGTTGTTCGCAATCGGCGGCTAACCTTCTCAAGGTCATTTCTATGCCGATTTCAAAACGTAACATAAACAATGAAACTAGTCTCTTATCTCGCCTTCTGATTACTATTGCTTTGCCATGTTATTCGATATTGCGGGTTGAATTGGTAAGAATTCTTTTGACTTGGTTGTGTTTTTTATTTTGCTATTTTGTGGGGCGAGGAGTACGCTTAGGGCCGGGCGAGGAGTACGGTTAGGCCCGGACTCCACCGAAGCGGAGACAAGACGAGAGGAGAGATGTGTTTTAAACAACGAATAGAATTCCATTATTGATACATCTCGTCTCCACTCAGCTTCAAGGAGACCAGTGAGCGGAGATGTATCATATTTGTATGGCACGATCGAAGCAGAGATGTCAGCTGTGCCTCGCCGAGAGCTGGGCGGCGTAACATAGTGGAGATCTGAGCTGTGCCTCGCAAGTAGGCGACGGCGCGCAGCGGAGACGAGAAGAGATGTGAACGGCATGCTCTGACAGCTATAGCCGCTAAGCTATAGCTTTTGTTTTATGTATAATAAATTAATAATGCGTCTAATTTGGGACAGCGATCCTTGATGGGCGAGTCCTATTACCGGCTGGACGTACGACGCGTTGCGTGAGCTCAGCGTAGAACACGCAAGCTATAATAATGGTTATTCAAGGTCACTGGCATAGATTTGCGTCTTAAACCCTAGGTCTAGGCAGGCAGCTTTGCAAATAATCTTAATGCAAATTTTCTCACCACAGTATAACGCAATTCTCGTATCGTTCGTGCAGATGTACAAGAGAAGTCTATAATTATGGATAAAGAAGATGAAAGATTTCAAAAATCGAAGTATCTTACCGCAGTCCCATTATGATGAGCCGGATCAGCATCATGAGGGGGTGGCGTGGAGTGACACCTGGCTCCTCCGGAGACGGCGGCGCCGAGGGTCGGCCAGTCGCCTATATCCGTGAAGTCTGATGCCTGGAGACAAAGAAATATAGATGGTTAGCCAAAGTGTTAAAATCATATTTGGCGTTATTACAAAAGACGGTTTATTTTTAGAGTCAGGTCCTAACAACCATATCCATTTTTCTAATTCTTAAAACTGACGTCAAATCAGAGTCAGTCTAAGTTGTCAATTTTTGTAATTAGAACTTTAACCTTGTCTGGATAAGGTTCGAATTTTTGCGCAGCACTGATGATAAACCAACCAGCCAGGTCCGTCATAAGTCCTATGGAACCGTCTTCACATCGACTCGACATTGATATCTCCGACTGTTTTATCCTCATTCACACCAGGACCTGTTTAAGGACTTTCCATAGCGACCTCTACCAGGCAGTTCCTGGCAAGCACCTTACGTTGTGCTCTTTAGATAACTATAAATTTCCACGACAGCCGGCAGATAATCCACATTCATTGAAAACTCTACATCCGTAGTTAATTAAAGATGTAACTAACAAATTGGTATCTGGTAAAACATTACAAAAAGCCCAATACTCGTGACCATAAATATTTTGCTCCAAAGAGCTCCTAAGACACGTGCCTTGCTTGATAACCATAGACATAGGTCTTTCAAAGCCTCTACTCTTCTCAAGGCAAGTTATTACAAAACTATTCTGTAAAATAGAAAACTAAAACAACACCCATTCACCATAATATTTTCCTTATTTCTTCCACAATACCTGTCCATCGTGCTCCACCTTGGCCCAGCTTCTCCGAGGCCTGGACTTGCGCCTCGCTGCCACTCCTGCCGTCATTGCGTCCGTCACTATGTCTGCAGTTACTGTATCATCGTGGTGAGTCAACAGTTTGGTATTTTATGAGTTACGAGTAGTTCAACTATCAGTTGCTGCTTTTCAATATATACGCTGTTCACTATTCACTTGGTCCAGTGCTTTTAAATCTTTTACACTTTGGAGTTGATACTTTTCGGTAATGCACTTGGAATGTACCTTTTTGAGTTTTGTGTATATGTATAGCTGTTTAGAGTCTATTTTTTCGAGTTCTAGTTTGCTTATCACTAAAATCTGTTACGTTAAGAGTTATTTAGATAAGATTTTTTCGAGGATAAATTTTTGCTTATTAATGTTCTGGTGGTACAGAGGTTTATTTATTTAGAGATACTGTATGAGGAGAGAGGGAGGCCAAAAAAAGATGGATGGAATGTGTGAGGAATGATATGAAAGAGAAGGGATTGATTGATAGCGTGACGGTTGACAGGGGAGAGTGGAAAGAGAAAACGTGTTGCGACAACCCAACGTAACGTGGGACAAGGGAAGTAAGAAGATGATAACCTCAAGTGAGTTACAGTTACAAATTTTGCAGTTGATAGTCCTTTAGTAATTCTAGTACGAAAGATAAGAGTTAAACATTGTATTTTCGCACTGGTTCTTCTTTAGTTTAGACCTCTATTCCTATATCGAACTAAATAGGTTCATTATCTAAAGATACTGTTACTATCCTTATATAGTTGTATCTTGTATATACGTCGAATGCAAACGCTTATTGCTACGAAAGAACATGGACATGGACAAATTCATTCATAAAACCGAATTTAGAAAATCTTTCCGCTTGACACCTGATCTTAGAAGGATATTTAGTTATAATAATACTAATAATCCATCATAACAAAATCATCATCGTCATTCTCTTCCGTCATCTAAAAGGCCACATGCGAACTACGCATCAGATACCTGACGTCACACAAATCCTGCATCGCGCAAGCAGAGTTTACCGCGAGATCAGCATATATAACTTTCCGACATCGATTTTTTAGTTACCCACCAGACACCACACCCGTCTGGTCGGAGGATCCTCCCTTTTCTATAGAGTATGAGTGAATTTTACACCCTGTTCCTCACCCCTCTATACTCTTGGCCTTATCACAATTTATTTGAGGTCAGCATCTTGAATTCTTCTCTAATAGTTATCATCTCAGTAGTCATCCCCTTTCTAGCCACACACCACACCAGTTCATCCATAGTTTGGCCATCCACATTCATACTCAAAATTTTCCTCACGACATTTTCCCCATATTTCCGCACCAAATGCTAATAAGATGTCCGTATATATAGATCAAATATCTAAAATGGTTAAAACGTAGTCTGATCTGACATTTCTCAATCCAGGAAACGTATTACTAAATTGGAAACCAGTTTAGTGACATTTTAATGTTACAACTTTACGACTTTAATATATATTTGAGGTCAGTTGGCCCTAGCGAAGAAAAATATACATATTTTGATATTCTTAATATTAATATAATTAGATTGTTTTTACTATACTTGTTGATAGACTTGGCAATATCGGAGTTAACAAGTTATTTGACGTTTTCAAGGAGCAAGTTTGAAATATCACGGATGAAGCAACTAAGATTTAGTGACTAATTAGTATTTATAAAAACTGATGTTAAATGCCTGGTATACGATAGACAATAATTTAAAGATCGATCAAGCAAAGCAAATGGTACGATGCTGATGGCACATGGCACATAAGTAATCACCTCTTTGAAAGATGCTCTCATTTTTGAAAATGGAATGTTCAGCCATTGCGACAGACAAATGTCAAACATTTGTGATGTAAAATACAGATCGTAAAATCATGGTACGCTGTTCTCTACAAGAAGAGAACATCGTAGAAAAAATAGCGAATCTATCGCCAGAAGTACTGAGAAAAGTAATGCAAAATGCTCTAAAACACGCCCAAATGTGCGTCAATTCTAGCTACGGGCACTTGATAAACAGAAAAAAGTCCGAATGAATATTATAACAATAACTAGAACGACTTTTCTTATTTACAAAAAAAAAGTTATTGTCTAAGGAAATCAGTTGATTATGGCGCCACCTAGTATCCTATACTATTAAATGATCAATATTAGTATATATATATTTATTTGTAATCTCGTTCTCGAAAACGGCTCTAACGATTTCGATGAAAGTTGTAATATAGTGGTTTTTGGGGACGAAAAATCGATCTAGCTAGGTCTCATATCTGGTAAAATTCGTTTTCTCCGTATTTTCACCCGAGCAGAGCTCGATCGCCCAAAGTTTGGAAGAAGATGGCTCCCTTAGAATAATGACATGGCAGCATGGCATTAGTAAGTACCTACTATCATGGCAGAAGAAGAACTATGCAATTAAAACGCACTTTTAGAAAGAGTGTTCTACGAGGAGTGAGTTTATAATTACAAAACTTAATTAATCAAAACATAATTACTATGTCACTTCTCTTATCAAATCTACATCTGAACTGCTCTTAAGAGATTTCGTCACGACTTTTGCAATTTGCAGGTGGCGAAACTAGTTATTTTAAGCTTGTTTTAATGATTTATTAGTCTGTCACAAGTAATGCAATAATTTGAATACCAATATACTAATTATGTGTGGCACAAGAGTTTTAACACTCCTAGTTTCTGTTGCAGTAACTGCAGTTTTATGTAAACTGCGAGCGATTGATTTTCTGTTTATTTAAAACTCGATTTTTCTAACTGTGCGCTTGGAGCTGTCAAAGTCCTAGGTTGGTTTGTTAGTACTGAATTTACCGGCCCCGTTATCTCCTCAGTGCCCCGAAGCCTCTTAATAGTATCTACACTACTCGTGTTGTCTCCACAGTTTTTTCATATTATTCGTTGTTATTGTTATCATTTAAATCTACATACATACACTGTAATATTTTGACGTTGCTAGGTGCACAGTTAGAAAAATCAGGTTATAGTAGTTACTAGCGACTTGCCCCAGCTTCATCTGGGTGAATGATTAAATATGTATCTCCGTTTACTATATCTATTAATTATGAGTATTCTAAATGGATCATTAGAAATTATCGAAATTATGGTAAATACCGCATCAATATGCATAAAGACGTTTAAAAGTTCAAAGGAAATCGTCACTCACGATTATGTGATGCAATATTTGGAGTTTGAGTCAACGAATCTCTTAAATGATTGCGGCCCAAGTTGGCCGCTGTAGAAATAATCTGACCGCATGGGGTAATCCGTCCCAAACACAGTGCTAGTCAGGAGCCCCTACACAGAATATGCCTCACTTTCTTTCCTATCCATCATGCTCAACCACCTGCACATTCCAGGTTTTAAGCGAAGCCAATGATAGAGCTGTCCAGGTGGCTACAATTTTATCGGACTTTAGGGTCAAATCGGCACGCAAAGAAGAATATTTGGAAAAGCAGAAAGATAAGTTAGTGTCCAGTGTCTCTATCCTACACTTCCGTTTTTAAGCATTTAATAACAATTTCAGGAGTGCTACAGGGTACTATATCAGGACCAGTCCTATTCCCATTAAAAATAACTGATCTTACAATGTGTTTCTACATAAGTTGAGAACTATGCTGGTCAATGGTTCAAATGGTTGGTGGTTTTGATCAAAGGTCAAAGCTAGCAAATATTAAAATAAATATAAAAAAAATGGTCTTTTGGTACGGCATTGAGAAAACCCATGAAATATAACTTTTAGAGAGGAGTTATGTTTTCATATATTGATTTCAATACTCTTGCGTCTGTTTTACTAAACGGAAAATTACAACAAATGCGACGCTAAATACCTAGGTCAATAGTTCTGACAACAGTTATAGAAAACATAGCTTCTAAAAAAACTTGTTGGCTTGGGACTAGAGTTGCCAATCCTACTATAATCCTATAAACACCCCAAAATATGCATTAAAAATTAAAAAAAGAAACACAGGCATTTTTTTTTACGCCTTCTTTATTTTAACTAATAAGTATTCGAAAATACTAATATTTGCCATAAAAATGTTGGCAACCCTACTTAGGACTGTTTACTTTCCGCCGTTTTCATACTGCATTAGGATATAAATAGATGATGTGAGACTCATTTGTTTTACTGAATCTGCCTATCTATCTGAATCTATTTCCGTGCGTTAGTCTCGCAAAAACTCAAAAATGGCTCGACCGATCGTAATGAAGCTTTGGTAAGTTGCTGTGTGCGCGAAGGGAAAAGGTTACAAAACAAAAAAAAATAATAATATGAAAGAGCAACGCAGCTAGAATACAATATAGGTACTTTTTCTTATCATAAAAACTAGCCAGCGACTTTTTTTTTTTCTCTTTATTTATTAGGGACTTGCATCATTAACAAGTCATGTCAGCCCCATCATTTTCTTATGTGAGTTACTTACAAAAATTTCTTAAGACTATTAGAGCCAGCGACTTCATCCATACCATATAACATAAACCCAATGGCACTCAGTAATAGTCTAGATTTATATCTAAGAAAGAATTGTAATGTAATCGGATCAGTACTTTTAGAGATTACAACTTATGATCTTGTAGACAAACAAACAATTCTTGCTGTTTGTAATATTACTTTAGAAGATAAATTTTATGTATGTTACACTTGTCACTACCACTGATGTATATAATTCATAGTTTCAAGTTTCAGTCAGTTAGTGTTAATTTAATAACAATAAGTAGAGCCAATTCAGCTCCTAATACATATTTCTTGATTTTTAATTTTTTCAAGACTTGGCTATGCGCATTGCCCTTGTTGAGTCAATTCAATAAGAAGTGAGGACAATGTATTTTTTTTTGTATTCTCTTCACCCCTAAGCAACACAGCTGTGCTTCGACGAATACATTTTCGTGCTTCGAAAAAAAACCCATGGCTACTTTCTTTTCTTCTTTCTTTTTCGTGTGGTTAGTGACTAACCTGGAGTTTCGCCACCCATGGGCTTTTGACTTGGCTTCACATGCCGTTGAGAAATATCTATCTCGAGTTCGAACTCTAGGCACGCACCTCTGACTTATCGGATTCATGTGCGTAATGTATAATTATTACTAGCTTCAAAAACGGTGAAGGAAAACATCGTGAGGAACTTTCTTTTAATACTAATAGGTAATTGACAAACCCCGTTGTGAACTGGCAGCATAGTAACTAGATCCTTCGAGTCAAACCAAAGTCAATTCATTTAAAAAAAATAACACTGTCTTTGCTGAAATGCAGTCGGGTAAAGAGAGGCCACAACATCATAATATGGTATCATTGAAAAAGCGATATAACACTTAGTATAAACAATGACTCTACACAAAGTACAAAAAAAAATACAAGAAACAATTTGAGCATCGTGCTTACCCCTCTCCGGACACTTGTCATCCAAACATCCATCCACGCACACTTTTAAACAACCACCAAAAACATCACTCAAACTTTAAGGTCAACCTAACACTAAAAAACTTCAATCAACTCCTGCGCAATAACTTAGGAAACTGTCACAAACACTAAAACAACGATAATACAATAAAACAGGACTAACAAACAACGTGTTCCGAACACTATAACCCGTCAAATGGCGTTGTCCAATAGCACCGTAAACAAAAAATAAAATAACGTGTTGAAATAAGGTTATAAATTAAAATGTCCTCGAAAATGTTGAAACCATAGAGATATCGAGCTGCTTCTAAATGTTTAAAAAAAAAAACGCAAGTAACACTCTGGTTTTAAAAACTCGAGTGTTCTGTATTTGAAAGCACATGACATAACCTAGCAAGCATAACCTAACTTAGCCGCGTGGCGAGCACGCCGCACGCGCCGGTATTGTTATCTCTTTCCAACTTAAGAGCACGTGTTTCTGTCTCGCTCACTCGCTGCAGGGGTCCGCTCGTCGATTATGCCAAGGTTAACGAAACGGCACTACGTAATTCTCGTTTATTTAATATATCTACATACGTAGTATGAAACAAAGATAACTTTTGGTGTATATCTTCATCTGCTGATATCTTCTAAACTGTTCAATGGATTTCGATGCGGTTTTCAACATCATATAGGGCATTTATGCCGGAAGGTTTATGTGCGGCATAATCATTTTCTACTGCTGGGACACAGACCTCCTTTCTGTGAGGAGTGTACTTTGATATAGACCCAGAATTCTCTATGTTTTGACATGTGACTCGTGCGAAGCTGGGGTTAGGCGTTAATGTTGTCACTGTAAAATCATAAGGTTATGTTGTTTGAAGAGTTTTCTTATAAGTTTTGTGTACCGACTATGTTGAAGAGGTTGTTGGAATGACGTAAGTATGCTTATCCAGTGAAAGTGATATGATTCTGGATTTTAGGGTCTAATGAGTTAGATTAGATGACAGTATGGACGATAAATTAAAGAATCGTTTGTTAATTGTTAGTATTACGGATGAAGGTGGAAGAAGACTCGCCCTTTTGGTCTCAAGAAACAAT
Organism: Omphaloscelis lunosa; assembly: GCA_916610215.1. NCBI lineage: Eukaryota > Metazoa > Arthropoda > Insecta > Lepidoptera > Noctuidae > Omphaloscelis > Omphaloscelis lunosa. The sequence goes on from OU744270.1 coordinate 9,832,132, forward strand.
ATGTTTATCGTCGGAAGACGAGGCGTTCTCGTCGTTGTTATCGTCGTGAAGAAAATGAACACGCAATAGGCGAATTTATTTTTGTTTTCCTTGAGAAGCGTCGCAGTGATTATCAATGTTGCTTCATTTAGAGTGGGTAGGTAAACATACCGTGTTATTTTTAGTAGTAAACCTGAATAGGTTTGTTCAGCATCAATAATAGTACTGATAGAAAGTTTTAGGTCTTGTGTACGGTGTGTAACAATAGGAGACGACTATTATTACTATCCATCTGCCTAGCCTTTTCCTAACTATGTTGGGGTCGGCTTCCAGGCTAACTGGATGCAGCTGAATATCAGTATTTTACATGGAGCGACTGCCTATCTGATCTACACAACCCAGTAACTGGGTAATATGATACTCCTTGGTAAGAGTGGTTGTCAGACTTTCGGGCTTCTGACGACCCGTAACGACTGTCAAAGAGCCACGAATGACAGCCGGGACCAGCGGCATAGCCTGGAATGGAGGAGTCTCGATATGTACAGATGGTCACCCATCCACGGAGCAACCTCGGCAAGCGTAGCTTAACCTGATAGATAAATCCGTGCGGCTGTTATTACTTAGCCACAAGCTCCTCATTTACATGGGATTCAATTCAACATAATTGGCGAAATTCTGGGAAAGAACTAGCATATGTAATATATATATAGTCAGTTTTTGCTATTTCCTTATCGATATAATTTTATATGGTCTCTTTTATTTTATTTTTCGGGTTCTTTTCCCTTTCACAGAGAGGAGGCTTGTGCCCCAATAGTGGGCACGTTATAGACTATTTTTCCAGCTTATCTCTTTTATATTCTAGCTTAAATAGCCTTGTACAGGTACTTTAAATAATTACATTTGGGGACTTATTTTGATTAATCTTTTATCAGATAGACTCAATGTGATAAATTATTAAAATATTTTGATTTGCGAAAAACGTTTCATAAATAAAGTTATTATATAATTAATTAATTTAAGGTAATTTAGAGGAAACCCTAACAAAGTCATGATTATTTTTTTCGCATTTGCCGACTTTAAATATTCAAGTGTAACAAAGGAGCCGGGGGTGCGAAAAAAACCGAAAGGGAGATCGTGGCCCCCGGCAACAGGGCAACCGAAGGACCACGGGGGGTTTTAGTCAGTAAGAGTCTGACACGCCCTCCCGCTCCCAGAGCGGGAGAAGTTATTTGATAATTTCCCAACCAAAAAAAAAAATATACCAAAGGACCACATAGCATATCCTAAAATATAGTATCGCGACACTCATAACGAAAATCACCAGTACCAATTTTACTTTGAAAATGATAAGAAAAAGCTATCTCAAATGGTATAGATAGTGCGATCCACGAAGACGCGCCCCACTCCGCTCCGCTACGTACTTAAGTACAGTTTACAGTACAGTAATCGCGGAGTGGGGAGCTTTATGTGGGGTACTTTTATTTTTTGGGGTGGGAAATTATCAAAATTAACTTCTCCCGCTCTAGGCGGAGCGGGAGGGCGTGTCAGACTCTTACTGACTAAAACCCACCCGCGTTCCTTCGGTTGCCCTGTTGCCGGGGGCCACGATCTCCCTTTCGGTTTTCTTCGCACCCCCGGCAGGTATGTGGGGTACTGGGGTACAATATTGGCTGTAGACAATGATCTGCGGTCCCAAATTACACATGAAACATGAAATCCAAAAGACGTGTTACTTTAGGCGTGGAAGAGAATACTCAGAACAGTCTTGAGCCAAAGGAGGGATTGAAGTTTGAACATAATTATTATAAAGCTATTATAGAACGGTTATCAACATTAGTCAATGAAAAGGCCGACCGGGCAATACTCGCCCCTAAAGCCAGACAGACGTATAATGCCCGAGGCAAAGTAAAGTCAGACAAACACAAAATATCAGTTACTATCTTCAACTATACACCAAACTATGTGACCAACAATGCACTCCCAAAACCATTGAAGAGAACTATCTTCTTAGTAAAAATCTTAAACATTCATTTCCTGACACAAAACCACTGGATTAGAAGCATGAAATTTTGCACGAAAATTCATCCCCTAAAAGGATTAGCAGATGAAAGTTTGTACAGAAGTTCGATGTTTGCCGATGAGAAATCCTATATGAAAGAGATGTAAGAGTGTACTTAAAAACACTAAAAAAGGATTTCTCGAAACCCAACCCTGAGCAGCAACCTAATTGCGTAACACACGATCTGTTTCATTTTGGCAGTTCCAACTACATTCATAGCGTTATTTACGATGTTGAGTGAATAAATTTTTCGAAATTATGAAGCAATGAATTAGCAATACCCTTTAAGGGTATTGCTAATTCATGACTGACTGATTCAGATTATGATTGATCGTGTGTACGCAATTAGGTTACTGGTTTAATAGAGTTTGAATTCAGCTTTTCCAGATTAATAAAGTCTCGAGAACAAAGTAGGTACTCACGAGACCGATGAGACTGAGGAAGAAGCTCACAACGAAGTGAAGAGGGAGCGAGCGGCGAGCAAAGGGTGAAGTTTGTATGAAAACCAAGTAGCTAACAAAAGCTAGTCATGCTATAAGCTATTACGAAAAAAGTTATAAAAATTACTCAACAAAAAGGTTGAGCAACGCCCGAGGCGAAGTAAACTCAGATATATCGATTACATAGTCGATACTAATATTATAAATGCCGTAACTCTGTCTGACTGTTCGTTAAATTTTCACGCTTTAACGGCGGAACTGAATTCGATGAAATTTGGCACACGGGCAGATCAAGACACGGAATACCCGGTACTACGTTCCCATGGAATAATTTCTAACCTCGACGCGGGACTGACTGCATTGTTGGATTGAGTGTTCGGGGTGTTACTCACAAGTCGGAAAAGGTGTTACTGGGTTTTTTTATCAGGAATTTCTCAGTAACAGCCCTGTGTTTGAATATGTGCCTGGTTGATGACAATCAGAGAGACAAGGCATGATGTTATGTAACTCTACGAGTGCGAAACCGAGGGCACATAATGATCAGCTAGTTTTTCTTTTATAATTGTGAAATGATAATGCCCGGGGCTAGCACGTTATAAATGTCATTGCACTATTGCAGTTGTCTGATGTTTTAATAGATAACGGTTAATAAAGAAGGCTATATAAATAAGTAACTGTAGTATTAATACCAAGCTCTAACTGTTCAGCTGCAGCGCAAAGGAATCCACGAATACAGAGAAGAAACCAGTATTGATCACGAATGTTGGTCCAAAGGCTCGGATACCGGTTAAATTTTTAAACCGTTATTATGTACGTGACGCAAAAACCTTTACATTCGGTTCCGCTCGTAGAAACCGGTTTTGGCGGAATGTTTACATAAAGGTTTTTTTTAAACGGTTTAGAGCCATATTAACCGGTTTTTTGTTTAAATTTTGTTCAGTGCGGCATCCTCATAAGTAGTCACAAGTTGCAACATATTTACCGACATGCCGCTCGTCGTATAAACCGGTTGATTTAGGTTAAAATAAAGTTCTTAATACGTTCACGTTCTTAAGAAAAGTTCGGAGTAAAACCCAAATAAACCGGTTTTCATCGGTATTTTTTTAAACCGGTTCCGAGCCTTGTTTGGACCAGAAAAGGGATGAAAGAAAGGCAATAGGCCTGTGTCCTACGTAAAAAAAAGAAATTCTATTTAGTCCGTCTTTCAGATAATAAAAAATATTAGACACGTATTTTTTGCTCTATCATATTAATCAAAAATAACTTAGAAAACACGCATAAGTTGGGGAGTGGGGGCTCGCTACGTCACAACGCACTATAAAATCTAGCAAGGTGTGACGTCATGCCACATTTTAACTCAATGTATCGCCGTAATGTGATATGGAGGAATGTGGCAAATGTTGTGAGGAAAGTTTTGAGTATGAATGTCGATGGCTATAAGAGTAGGGGAAGACCATAGAAACGATGGATGGACGGTGTGAAAGATGATAGAAAGGGGGTGATTACCAAGATGACGACTTATAGAGAAGTAATTTGGGATAAGGGTAGGAGAATAAGTATGAATGAATGCTCTCTGCGTGCTTCAAACTGCCAAAATGCTAACTATTTTTTTTTGTCCGTCGTGTAGATTATTAAAAAATATTGTACACATATTTTTCCTTTTTTTACGTTATCGAAAGATTACGGCGATACATTGAGTTAAAATGTGGCATGGCGTCACGAGTATGTAGATCTTATACTTACTTGTGACGTAGCGACCCCCACTCCCCAACTTTAATGCGTTTTATCTGTCATTTTTTTATTAATTTGATAAAGCAAAAAATACGTGTCTATTATTTTTTTATTATCTGTCTGACGGACTAAATAGAATTTCATTTTTTAGACCCCGGCATCATCCCTTTTTTATAATAGGGATGATGCCGGGGTCTGAAAAAACCTGACTACAACATAGTTGGTTTGGCAAATCAACTATATTGTGGTCAGGTTCCAGTCTAATCGGATCCAGCTGAATATCCGTATTATACATGGAGCGACTGCCTATCTGACCTCCACGACCCAGTTACTGGGTAACACGATAATCCTTGATAAGACTGGTTGTCAGACTTTCTGGCTACAACAACTACAAATACAGCAAAACTATAATTTGTAGAAGAATTTAACATAGCCTTAATAAACTTAAGTTTAAATGTCAGCGTGGTCTTAATAATACTTGCAGTCTTTTAGAATACGGTATTAAGACGTAAATACTGCGGACTTTAGGGTTCCGCAGATCTAATAACCATCTAGTTTAGAAAAACGAAAACTATTGGCATGAAGGTGAAGGAAAACACCGTAAGGAAACCTGAAATATCACCGTCTTCTGCCTAGCTTTTGCTTAAATATGTTGGGATCAGCTTCCACTGTAATGGGATGCAGCTGAATACCAGTGTTTTTAACCCCGGACGAAAAAAGAGGGGTATGATACGTTTAACGTGTGTATCTGTGTGCCTGTCTGCGCCATCGTAGCTCCCAAACGGCTGAACCGTACGTATTTTTGTTTGAAAGGTGACTTGATCGAGAGTATTCTTAGCTATGATTCAAGAAAATTGGTTCAGCCGTTTGAAGATTATCAGCTCTTTTCTAGTTGATGAATAGATGTCTCCCTTACCAAATTACAGCACAGGTGTCGTGTTTGGGCTCATTGGAATGGTCTCAATGAATAGGTTACAGATAGATGGTGAACAGGGTCTGGTGATGGAGTAGGAAAGAGAAATGAGGAAATGTTTGTGTCGTAGGCTTACATTTTTTTAAATTTATTCTTGTATACATGCATGCATAAAACGACTGCCTATCTGACGTCCACAACAACATCATAAAAATATTGAAATATATATTGTCTCCAGTACCCAGCAAATGTGGTAGGTGATCAATGCTAGTTTATTTTGTACGTGGGAAATCACTGCTGTTAATGCCCCGCAGTGGGACAATACAAATACTGTGCGGTACTAAAGAAATAATAGCACGACGTTGACTAAAACGTTTTACAAAACCGTCGAATCAAAGCAATTTAGCGTTAACAAATGACGTCAGAATGGTAAAAGTAATTAAAAACAATAGGACGTCAACAATTTATTGTTTTCTAATAGTTTAGAACATAAAAACAAATTGTGTGGTGGCTGACCAAAGAAATGGCCAATGAAAAGCATATGAAATGGCTATCGATAAAGAAGTACCCTTGAAAAATAAAATAGAATATTGCCGACAAAACGTAAGTCTCACAGAAATAAAATTCTAAAATTAAGACAACGTATCTTCTCATGCAGAGAAGAACGATCATCACCCATCTATCATGCTAGCTCACTACAATTCGGACAATAGTCTTGAAATTGTAGTGTTACTAAGCGCGTTGCATATGCATAAACAGTAAATGCACTGCATCATGCTGAGTGGAAGCCTTCTTGTCACAGTCATGTCGTGTAGCTGCCGACTAATTTCTGTTTTACGCTCGTGATTTATTATGTTCTTTTTGTTGTTTTCGTTTACTCTTGTCTTTTATGTATGCACGTGTCTCTGTGACAAATAAACCTATTTTTCTTTCTTTCTTTCTAAATGTTCCGACTGCTGGGACACAGACCTCTCTCTGTGAGAGGCAGTGGGCCGTAAACCACCACGGGAGCCCAGTGTTGGTGGATGCCACATGTCTTCGAATTTTTGTTTCTGGGTCATGCCGGTTTTCTCGCGATTTCCTGCAGATAGCAGTGGTGATACAAATAACACAAAGCGCGGTGAACAAGGGCTAAATAACAGGCTAATATTAAATCCATGGTTTTACGACAAACAACGAAAAAGCTTACTGAAACACGAGTTAAACAAGAAACGGGTTTAACAAGACCCGAACCGACAAATCCAGCTCGCGCTTGGCATTATGTTTTTGCTCCTCAGCGCAACGGTTGGCAGAATGCCAGACGGCACGACCAGGTCAATGCAACTCAATAAAATGTCAAATTGAATTGTCGTATTTGACAAGTTTAAATTCTTAACTGGAACTTTATTGAACGAACGCATCATTAATATTAGAACTAGATGTATCATCTTTTCTTGGGGTCGGCTTCCAGTCTAACTGGATACACCTGAATACCAGCATTTTACATGGAGCGACTGCCTATTCGACCTCCACAACCCAGTTACTGGATACCCTTTACGGTATTTTCAGTTTTATCTGCCTTAAATTAGCCTTGGCCTTTTTTAATTTGCCTTTTTGGGGCGGGGCCTCGTTAAGGTTGTTTCTGACGGCCAACTCTAGAACGGCGCGCGCTCATTGCTCAAATCAAATAGCGCGCGCTTCCCCGGCTTCCTTTGACACACTTCCGTCCCTTTTCACGAAATCACTCCCACATATTAGATTTGATTTTTTAGATTTTGATTTTGATTGCATGAAAGCGAGAGGTAAGATGTTCCACATCAACAAACAATTTCGTTTGGCCGATCACTAAAACTCATTGAATTTAGTTTAAGAATGTGTTTTTCTTTGTATTTTTAGAAATGGGAACGACTGTCTCGCTCTTTATACTTCAAAGTGGAGTTACATATGAATGGTTTAGGGACAAATTCTTGCATTTCGAGAAATAACATTTTGAGCAAATAATTACTTTGGCGCTTCCACCAGTTACTTAATGGTTTCCTTGTATTTCTAGACAAATACTTGTAGTTTAAAAGACACACTCAAGTACTAAGGAAATCTATAGTTATTCTCACACATTCTTCTGTGTGGTTCTTTCCTCAAAAGACTATTTCAGACACTATCATATGGCCTGACCAAGATTATGTCTGGACTTTAAAAGAGACTGCGACCTCTGAGTTTGTTAAGGCCTTCCTTCTCAGAGTAGTCAGATAGGAAACGCCAATCTCATCTAGCTTATATTTAACATTTTGACATGTAGAAGTGATTCCGATATCCTATTTACAGAATAAACAATTTCATTCCCAGATATTTCCATCAGATTTGAAAATCTCTACAGCTAACAAACACATCCAGCTAACTTTTAGGAGTTAGCCCCACTACCAACTCATATTTCTAGCAGCTAGCTTATCATTTTCTCCAAGACACCAGCTATTCTGGCAAAAATCGTGCCGACCCATCCACTATTATCATCTGCGTCGCCGTCCAGGCTATTCGAATGCAGCTGAATACCAGTAATTTATATGGAGCGACTGCCTATCTGACCTCCACAACCCAGTTACTGGATAACACGATACCCTTTACAATGTTTTTCGTCTTATCGGCCTTAAATTCCTTCCAAAAACTCTGCTCTAGCAACAAACTAATAGATATGAAACACGAAAATGACCGTACAAACCGGTCCACGCTTATCAACTGACATATTAAACATATAATTATATAAGTTAGGTATATAGGTGGTTGGCGATAGGCAAACCTTGACCCGTGGGTGCGGTGATTGAGATTTAGCTATCTATTTGAATACATAATTGTGGAGTTAATATATAGGTGTCGGATTTCTAATGAGTTTTGAACGTTTCCAACTGAAGGTCAGCTTTTTGATCAATTTATTGATTTGTGAACACACGGCCCCGATGGAGGCTTGTTACTGTGATTTTGAACACCTTCAAATATTAAGGGAACAGCTTGGGTTAGCTAATGCATTAGTGACTGAAGAGGCAAGTTCCATAAGTCTAAATAAAGTAAGCGACCCGGGAACGGCAGTTCTGCCAAATTTTTCAAAAACAAGGAGGAAGATTTACTTTATTTACTACTAAGTTTGAGCTGGTTTGGGTTTTTCTATCTGATATTTCTCAGTAGCAGCCTGGAGTCTGGATTTGTGCCCGGTTGATAGCAATAGGCTCGCCCCCTATTACATGGGACTTAAAACATAACTGGCGAAATGTGGGTGAATCTGCTACAGGGACACCTCTGCCCAACCCTTCGGGGAAAAGAGACATGATGTTATTTTTATGTTAAGTAAGAACTAATATGTCAAATTAAAAGTGAAGAGGATACAAAAACCACTAGATAGTTAAAAAAAATATTTGAAAATACAAGAACCCCGACTGCAAAAACACATAACTGAAAAGAGAAAAGCAAGCATTATAATCTATAAAAATTTGGTATTGCAGGCGGGACAAACCAGTAACCTGAAATTTTGTTTATTTGTTTTTTTTTTTAAACAATTTTCTTTATTTCAAACTTTTTAGTTTGAATTGATTCATTACTAGCTTTTATTTGATACCAATAATATTGTTTTTTTTTAAACTTACCCCTCCTTTTTTGTATTTGCAGATGCAATATATAAATATTATATCCTACAATTAAGACGAATCTAACGACACCTCATATGTTTAAATCCATCAAGCCGTTTAGGCTACAGAGCGTGCCAAAGAAATAGACATGAATACATACTCTCGAAAAACATTACTCTCCTTCTGGGGCAGTTGGGTAATCATTCACATTTTTAGGTCATAAAATAATCCTTTAAACTTAAAAATAAAATAAAATGCAACTTATTAGTTCAAAGCAATAAGATCACATTTCAAACAGTCTTAAGGCTTTTTCAAACAGGCGCGACACGCGACGCGACACAAAGACACCGCTTGTCGCGCGACGAGCGGTGTCTTTGTGTCGCGTCGCATGTCGCGTCTGTTTGAAAGAGCCTTTATGCTGTGAGTGCATCAAATCTAAGAATGAACGAAAATAACTGCCACAAAGATGTAAACAAAACCATATACATAGATACGCGTGAAAAACACAAACCTGTCGTTGCTGTGGCGCAGTCGGGTAAGAGGTCAGATAAGTGTTCTTCATACCACCAACTAGATGCATAAACAAAGATTCATGGAATGAAGCAAAAGGAGTACCTATGTAAAGTTCGTAGATTCCGGCCTAAGGAAATAGGCACGGACGTACGGCTCATTGTATGCTGCACCGGTCGACGTCATAACGCCAACGCCGGCTGTCGCTGAAAACCAGCGCATGCACCACGCAACCCTATGCGAGACAGAGCCGTCTCGCATAGGGTCGCAGCATTATGCTGATCAATGGCCATTTTGCCCCAACTTGTTCTTTTTGGTTTTAAGTTCTTTCTTTGCGTCATGTTTACCGCAAATAAACGTATTTTCTTTCTTTATTTTCTTTGACGTCACTGACGTAAAATGAAAACAACATTTTTCTCGGACATTTCCGTCTACCTACAAGTATCAAAGCTTCCACAACAGCGCGTTGTCCAACAGTGTTTCAACGTGACGATACATTGTTTATCATATCGGCGAGCAGACAGTATTGTTCACGGAACAATGGTAAATATTTTAATAACTTCAGTCTTATTAGTTCAAACTGCGTCTGAATGGATTTTTCATTCTTGAGTTCAGGAGATAAATCGGTTGCGGTACTTACTTACATAACCGACATTACTGGCGGAGCCGCGCGCTCGGACCAATCTTTTAAGTGAGGCACCACTGACGCGTGCACTCCGCACTCTCAACCTCATAGCTAATATAAATATAAATAAATATAAATTCATTTACTTAAGGTAAATTACACCCATTGCCAAACATAAATTGATAAAATTTTTACAAATAAAATAATGTCAAATAAAATAAAATAATGTCGAATAAAATAAAATAAAGTCAAATAAAATAATGTCAAATAAAATAAAATCGATTAAAATCAAATCAAATTAAATTGCATCAAATTAATTCAAATTAAATAATGTCATTTGCTAATGACTCGGACCTATTCTGTTGTTCTCTGAGTAAGTTCACAAAGAATGCATTATTATAATTATAAGCTAATAGATAGAAGTTAGGATAAGATTTAGATAAGTACGCTATCGCAATAGGTTACCCTGTAATGATAGATGTAAGATGGAAATAAATAAATAAACCTTTGCACGGGGTAAAGGATATTACGTAACATAATCAGCATATATTGTTGTCAATGCTGAGTCAGGCCACCTCTCTACAAGAGGGAGTGGGCCGTAATCCATCACGCAGGCCCTGTACGAGATTATGGATGTCATATGCCTTAGAACTTTTGGTTCTAGGACATGCTGGTTTCCTCACGATGTTTCCCTTTACCGTTTCTAGAGAAAATTCATGTAGTAGCCCCATAGCAGGACTTGAGTTGACTAGATCAATAATCACCACGCTTGCGGATTGGCGACTTCAGATTATTGTAAGTTCTGGTTGTTTTCACTATATTTTCTATCTCCGTCAGTCATTCAATCATAGTCATCATTGTCCTGAATCTATTTGGGGTTAATGCAGCATGTTTTAATCTTCCATACATATCTCTATTAGTCAATTTGGAAACCACGTTATGAAATTTTATAAGTCAATTTGGTAAATTCTTCCAAACCCAACTAGGTAACGCCACTACCAATCACCTGCACCGCACTATTCCACTAAACCATTACCTTTTGAAACTAGACATTCTAACAACAAATTTATTATGTAAATACGAAACGGGACCGAGCCCTACTGCCACAATTGTACGCATTTTGATGTAACGTAACATGCAAAACAAAAACTTTCCAATGGCATACTGTGGATGCTCATTCACTTCCTACTTTATTGTGTCTAACTCTGAGTTAATCAATAGGTATATCGCTTTGCTTTTGACCTGATAACCTTATGGCTTTTAAACATGATTGTTTTTGGTATATAAATTAAGATGGCAGATAATTTCTGCAACACAACTTGGCAAGGAAACGCCCCACGTCATGATATGCTTAATTTTGGAGTATCTCCTGTCTGTCTGTGTATCTAAGGATCAAAAATTGGTAACAAGGTTTGCTGCCAAAGATAGAAAAAGAAGAAGAGAAGAAAATACGTGTATTTGCGGTAAACATGACGCAAAGAAAGAACACAAAACAAAAAGAACAAGTTGGGAGAAAATATGTGTCACATCGACGCAAAATGGCCATCGCTCAGCATAATGCTGCGACCCTATGCGAGACAGAGCCCTAGCGCTGGTTTTCAGCTAAACCCGGCGGAGGCCGAACTCAAGTAATCAAGAGGTTATTTTAATAAACCGGTCATTGTAAATATACACAGCGCGCAAACTAACACGCATTTATTTTTGTCTATCTTGGAAGTTTTTGTAGATACATACGGCATACTTATTCTCTAATACAACGTCCATGGATTGAGACAAGGCCACAATTGGCACTTGCAAAGATTCCTTGCATTAGCAAAATTGTTCAAAAATAACTCTTCAGAACATTTCTAACCACGGATAAATCTGTTACAAGAACAATTTTCCTGTACTGCGAACTCCAAAACGAATTTCATTTGACATTCAATCGATATATTCTATTTCTGCCATAATCAATGAAAAAAAATATGGAATCACCGCGAATAATCTAGCCATATATTGACACAGGTACAAAAAAAACGTCGTACAAGATCATTTCACGTCTGGCAAGTTTTTTAATGGTATGGGTAGACAAATGTCACCGGATTCGAATGGCGAAGGCCGATTGTGATAGCTGGTTGGAATTTATTAAAAAAAGGTTTTTTTATTTCAACATATTTTATGATCAAAGGGTAGGTAGAAATGTGAATGGGTCTCTCTTCGTAATGTTAATTACTTTGTATACTATTGTATAGAATCAAGTTCTTCAAAGGGAACAGACAACTATGCTGCTGGGAAGTTTGTTGCGCAGTTGCGCCACTTCCCAGCTATAGCACTAGGAACTGGTGAAGGGTGGGCGTTTCGGGGAGCTTTCTTATGTAATTTTTATGTTCAAAAGTGCTGATTCGCAGCCTAGGTTGATTTAATGACTTTTTGGTCAAATAAATTTAGAAGACCTAATTTGTAGGCGAATTATTTAAATGAGTGCTTCCATTGGACGTCATACCTAAGAAAGAAGAACACGCTACAAATTAAGAAAGCGAAAATTTAGCAAGTTATACTTTAGTACGGAGCGGAGCGGAGAGGGGCGCGTCTTCGTGGCATGGATGGCACTATCTGCATCAGTCGTTTGATTATATTCATAATTTCAATGGTTTCCTGCATCGGTAATGTTTAGGCTAAAGTACAGACCAATTACTTTGGTCCTTATTCATGTTCATTTTGAATGCAAAAGCCTCCACTTTTTTCCGATTCTTAAATCTGGAAAGTTTTGGGCAGTTTTGGTTATCCCGCTACCGAATTTGCTGGCAGGCTAATATTTTAACTATGACGTGAACTATTTTCGAATATTGTTTGAAGATATGTCAGAAGACCAGATGTATGAATGGAAATGAAGGGAGTATGTAAGGATATTAAGTAGCAGGTGGCGTTCTGTAGTTTCCGTCTACCCCCATGGAAGATGGCTTGAGCTAATGTATGTACTAGCAGCGCCCTGCGGTTTCACCCGCGATCCCGTGGGAATATTGGGATAAAAAGTACTCTATGTGTTAATCCAAATGATAAAATATCTGTGTGCCAAATTTCAACCAAATTCGTTCAGTAAGTTTTGCGTGAAAGAGTAACAAACATACATCCATCCTCACAAACTTTCACATTTATAATATTAGTAGGAAGTAGGATATGACAGAAGAGACGATAACTGTGTGTTTTAGTCCTGAAAAGAACATTTGATAACATCAAGTAACGTGAAATGATTTTACATTTTATTCTGAAACTCGCTATGAAACACCAAAATTATCGTTTACGAAGCCGTCACCTCAAACCGATAACTTTTTTCTTAAAAAATATCTCCAATCACACCGTTACACTACTCTAGGTAAAGATATTTATATCGCGTGCTGCGTAGCAACAACTGCACAATAATCGTCTCGTTCTAACTTAGGGAGTTGCATGTAGTGCTGTCTCGCTCGCGCCGACCACGCGAATGCATTGTTTCGAATCGTGCGCATTTTTATTTAATTATTTTTATAACATGCGAATGATGAAAAATCTTGTTCAAGTTTTTTGATATGAGTAATATCTTTGGCAAATGTAGGTGTAAGGTTAAGATTTGCAATTCAGAAGATCAGGTTTTTTTAGTCAATTTTTGACCTTCAAAATTATATTAAGATTATAATTAAGAATTAAGTATTGACTGCCTCGTTGGTCTAGTATTTGTAATGCTACTGATGAGTATGAGGTCCTGGGTTCGATTCCCGGGTCGGGCAAGGTATTATTGGGTTTTTCCATCTGGAATTGCTCAGTATCAGCCCGGAGTCTTGATTTGTGCCCGGTTGATGGCAACAGGCTCGCCCCCTATTACATGGAACTTTAACATAACTGGCGAAATGTGGGTGTGCTATAGGTACACCTCTGCCTAAACCTTCGGGGAATACAGGCGTGATGTTATGTATGTTATGTAATTAAGTATTATGTTAAGAGGTTATTTGAATGGAAGAGACGTTGCTAAGAGACCCAGCGACTCGGAATGTCGGACCCAGTCAGTGAGTTCATGTAGACGAGATCGGCAGTAAGTCAGACGGGGGAAGCTACTGGGCCCGAAAATAGACAGGTAGCTTAATCAACTGGAGTGACTTGAGGGCGCGAAGTCAGCACTGGACTGGATTAAAACTAGTGTCTACACGAGCCCAGTTGCAAGTCAGCGCTGGATTGACTTAGGGATGTCGCGCACCAGACGGCAACGACCCTGACGTGAAGTATCCATGAGGATGTCGACCACAGAAAAAAACTGGCCAAGTGCGTGTTGGACACCACGCGCAATGCTGGGTTCCGTAGTTGGGATGAATTTATCTTTGTAGTTGAAAAACATGTTCTCCGATACGGAATGTATGGGAGAGCATGTTTTTGTAACCGCAAATGTAAGTTGGTCGATTATTACTCGTTAAAAGTCCAAACACGGCTATGATACGATATTTCATCATGGAATGCTAGTGCCTATCTTCCGGCTTCATCATCAGACCTTGAAACCTAATCATGGTCAACGTTCATTACAAGACCTTTCTAACAAGTCCAAACACGGCTATGATACGATCATCCATCATGAAGTTCCAGTTCATATCTTCCGGCTCCATCATCAGATCAGCTCGACAGTACCATGTTATTGTATTGTCATCAAAATCACATACAACTGCCAATTTTCATAACGCTACGATCTTTAGAAGATGGTTAAATTAGTTTTCTTAGATTTGGTTACATAGTTACATACATACAGTTCGACCTAATAAAAACGTGTTAAAAATCATCCCCACTTTACGTGTAGGGGAGGTATCTCAATTTTTTTTTTTCAAGATCTTTTTTACCACTTTGTCGGCGTGATTAATATGTATACTCTAGTACTAACAGTCTCCGATTTAAGCCGCGAACAGACAGACAGACGGACATGGCGAAACTATAAGGGTTCCTTGTTGCAAGGGGACCCCATAAAAAGGCCCTAGAGGAGATGGCAGGACGAACTCGACTTTTTGCTCAAATATGACACTGCAATAGATAGGGATATGTGGAAGGAGAGAAAGGTAGCGTTTGCCCAGCAGTGGGACACAAAAGGCTGATAATACTATACTATTAAATAAGCAATATTTGTATATATAAGGTGGCGGGGACATCGACGCGAAAACTGTTACCATGGCTTCAATACATGATTCTAAACCTGCGTTGAAATTTTTCGTCGGTTATTTTTTTTTTAAACAGCTGTTCCATACATTTTGACCGCGTAGTTATTGCACTTTTCTATGAAACAGCTGTTTTTTTAAATAAATATGTATATCAATATTTTTACTCACGTTCTCGAAATCGGCTCTAACGATTTCGATGAAACCTGAAATATAGTCAAAGTCAGTCAAAGTCAAATAATTTATTTAATTTCATATAAGGCACTTTTGAACGTCAGTGTACAAAAAAAATAGAATTGATTCTAGTTGCCCAGTATTGGAGTTTATGGGGCGACAAATCGATCTAGCTAGGTCTCATATCTGGCAAAATTATCTCCATATTTTCACCCGAGCAGAGCTCGGTCGCCCAAAGTTTAGAACAAGATAATGAATAATGACGTGAGAATAATGACATGGCAGCATGGAATTAGTATACAGTACTATACATGGGATTAGTATGAACGAGCATTCTCATTCTCACCAGAGCAGAGCTCGGTCGCTCAGGTATATTAAATAACGGTTCAACGTAAACTTAAACGTTTGTGTGTAATGTCACCTTATTTTTATAGACGCATAAACTTGAATTCACAAAAAACATTGGTCTCTTTCATGAAAATTCCAAACTGCCTAGGGTTACTTTTACAGCCTCATAATTCATTACCAAAGTAACTGGATCGGTGTGCTTAATATTTTTCAAATATAATAAAAGCCTAGGGTGTTTAAAATTCAACTACTTACTTGAGGATTACTTTTTTAAGGATGATATTCTCGTAACTTAAAATAAATAAATAAATCTATTTAATATATTGAATCACATTTTAATTTTAATAAATTATTTTTCTTCAAGTACGCTGTACTGGTACACCGTCTAAATATTTGTTTGCTGCACCGGTCGACGTCATTACGTCGGTGCCGGCTGTCGTTAAAAACCAGCGCTGGAGCCCTGTCTTGCATAGGGTCGTAGCATAATGCTGAGCGATAGCCGATTTGCGTGGATGTGACGCATGCTTTTTTTTGCGTCATGTTTACCGCAAATAAACCTTTTTTTTTTCTTTCTTTCTTTTCTTTCTAATTAGATGTCACATTCGATACAAAAATCAATTCGTCTGCCTCGTCGTTTCCCAACTATGTTGTGGCACTGATAAATACAGATGGGAGACTCCGCAGTTTAGGTATGAAGCTACAAGTACGCGGCGGGCCCGTCTTGTCGGGCCAATTCAGTGAGTGTCATGTAGTCAGAAGATCTAAGAGTCATGCGATAGAAAGAGAGGCAACTTCTAGGTAAATATAACTGTAGGTAATTAACGCTTTGCGACCTGAATTGCACTATAAAGTGTCGTTGCAAGAGTAGCTTTTTGAAGTGAAAACTTCTTTAGGCGCGTTGGGCATTTATGAGATGCGACTAAACTATTGATTTCGCGACACTGTGACGAAACCTCATTTTCGTAAACGCGATTGTGCTCTTTATTCATATAACGTTACGGATCAATGTTCTATGCAAGTATTTTTACTTTAAAGGTTTCGGAAGTATTTTTTTTTTTGTAAACGCGATTGTGCTCTTTATTTAGATAAGGTTACGGACCAATGTTCTATACAAGTATTTTTCTTCCACCAAGGCGATCTTGTTCAAGTTTTCACTTCTGTCGGCACTCCCGGAGTGCCACTGTTTTTTTTTTATTTAAATGATTTTGAGCAGTGTCCCATCTGTATTAATCTGTGGTTGTGGTCGGCTTCCAGTCTAACCGAACGCAGCTGAATACCAGTATTATACATGGAGCGACTGCCTATCTGACCTCGACAACCTAATACACTACACGATACCCCTTGGTAAGACTGGTTGTCAGACTTTCGGGCGTCTTAATACCCGTAACTGTTGCCAAAGATCTACGAATGACCAGTGACTAAAAAAAAACAATTTCATTTTCAAATCACGAAATCGCGCGTCCGTTACGAGACAGTTCGCTCCAAATTTTGTTTCTCATAGACATTTAAGGTCAATCTCAATTTAAAACTTTACAATTGCGTCAACCATGTTAGTTATAAAACAAAATCAACTCGATAGAAAACTTACACAATACGAGAGTTGTGAAAAATTTGAAAACCTGTTGAACTTGGGTATATTGAACTTTTAAGTTACGAAAGTCGAATAAAATTGAAATAATCAGCTGGTTTTCCTAATAAGTTGGTGTTATGGAAGGACGGTTACTACGGCGCTTTTTTGCAAAACTATTTTAGAGTCAATCTAAATGTATACTTAATCTATCACTACAGTATTTCTATTTTCTTAATGTCACACGGGTATCATCGGATTTCCGAATACAAATGAATGCTAATGTCCATGTCCATCCATTATTATATCGTGTATAATAATTTAAATTCAGAACTAAGTACTTTATTGTTGTTTTGTTTTGATTTCCGTGTGAACTATATCGAGCTGTAAAACTATTATCCTATCTGTCGTGCCTGCGACTTTACCGGCTTTCCTCCCTTTTTTAAAATAAATTACATTAAGTTAAAAGAGTATTAACAACTCAATATACTTCCAAGTCGATTGAGAGCGTTCGGTCTGCACCAAGTGCAAAGGGCAACTGATAGAAATCCGACAACTGACGAACCACGAAGTTTACCGAGGGACTTTAAGAAAATAGAAATACAGTACATAGGTACTAGAACACAAAGTTCCCATCCGCGATGGATTTTCAAACTCAAAAACTACCGAATGGATTTTCATACGGTCTTCACCTATGGATAGAGTGTTCAAGCGGAAGGTCGTTTAACATCACGCTACGAGTCTTAGGAGCCGAACAAAAATAAAAAAGGCAGAAATAACGCTAAGGGAAAACGAAGTGATTGCGCGGGCGGGCGATGCGATGCGACGCGGTGAGCCGGGGCCGAAATTTCACACGGATACAAGGGGGTTAGAAACAGGGTGTCGAGTGATTCCCTAGATGGAAACTGAAGGTATGCAAAACTAACTGTAGCAGCAATATAAAATGTAAATACACTGTTATGTATACAAACACATACATATTTACCGTCCTTTAAACTATTAGTGACAATAACAATATTATAGTTAGTTTGGTAACTTGCCAGATCTAAATTTGTTTATCGTCTAGACGACAGTTTGTCATGGACAGATACCATTTTGTTGTTGATTCCTCAACTGGTTTACAGGAGGTTAAATATTGACTTAACGCAAAGGGCCTCTAGAGCGGAAAAATACGGTGGAATTTAGTGCATCGTGGCAAGAAAACATTTCCCCAGTGTCATATCGCGTTTGCGATTTATAGTGAGCTTCATAAATTATGACGGTTCTGTGGGTCTACTCTCTAGAGCTGGTTTCACAGCTGTCCTGAGACCCGTGCGAAACGCCCGTACGAGCTCCCGGAACAGAGCCACACGTGTGACGCTAGAACATCGTCTCACAACGACGCGGATTGGTCTGTACGCTCCAGTTATAGACCGTACAACGCTAGCAACCGTATCGTACTAACTGCCTCGTTTTAGAGCACTGCGGGCACTACCCGTACGGGTCTCCCGAGTGCGGGCGGCCCGTGCGGGTCTCCCGTACAGCTGCGGAACCAGCCTAAATCCGTCAACGAAGATACGGGTCCGTATCTTGTAAATGTAGTTGCTTCGTCAAAACCAATGACAAATTCAATTTTTAGAACGGGCAAAAACACAGTCATCCGGATTAGGGACAACTGTCGAATCGTGTTGCCACTGATTCTTATGTTCGAGCCCCAAAGTAATCGTAAAAGCCCGTAACTTCGGCCGAAACTATGAACTTCGTGTTAAGAGAGTACCCCTTGAGGCTGCCTGTCCACTGGAGCAATACCAGGCAGCGGAGCGGAGAAATGTGCCATTGTTAGGCAATAGGCGCGGAGCTTTGAAGCGGAGTTTAGATTCTATTGGTTAATATTGGAACATTTCTCCATTCCGCTGCCTTGCTTCGCTCTAGTGGACAAGCAGCCTTAAGCTAAGCTACTCCCTGCGCAGTACCCGACCCCTCACCCCCGCGGACATATGAGTGTGGGCTGAACTACATTTGCCCCAAGCCTATCAGGACCATGGAATTTGATTCGCCACAAAAAAAAAAGAAAATACTGAAAAGCTTATTTTCCATATCTGCCTATAATGCACTAATTAAGGCCGTTCTCTACCTGCAAGATAGCAGTGATAGCCTAGTGCTGTGACCGTCGGACTGCCAAGTCTATCTCAAGTTCGAACCCGCCACGTATCTGTGACTTTTCCGATTCATGTGCGTATTGTATAATTATCACTTGCTTCAAAAACGGTGAAGGGAAACATCGTGAGGAAACCGGCATACCTGAGTGATATATTTCTCGACGGCAAGTCAGAGGCCCATGGGCGACTTTAAAACTCTGACACCAGATAAGTCTCTAACTACACGAAAAGAAGAAGACCCGCAAGAGTTAAGTAAAATCTTTTCATAGAATAGGTCTATCTAAAGGAAGATCCTTCCAAATGTCATCTATCTATATAAGGCGGTACATT
The DNA here is from genome assembly GCA_916610215.1 of Omphaloscelis lunosa. Taxonomy (NCBI): domain Eukaryota; kingdom Metazoa; phylum Arthropoda; class Insecta; order Lepidoptera; family Noctuidae; genus Omphaloscelis; species Omphaloscelis lunosa. The sequence goes on from OU744270.1 coordinate 9,851,680, forward strand.
ATCTGTCAGTCAATCAATCTGTCGAACACGGAACTGATTTATATTATGTATTCCATACAGGCACTAATCAGCTCATAAGACTCTCTCAAGACAAAATCAAAGAGGTTGCTAATTTAATTGTAAAATTTATAATTCTGTGTTATATGACGTTGATTTTACATTCTGCGATTACTTCCTCACACACTGACTTATTAATTTTTTTAAATATTTATATTTAAAGATATTTATGTGAGCACCATGTATCTATCACATAATTAAATTATCTGTCGTTGCTTCATTTTTAACTCTTTACCTATTGTGTTATAATAATTTTATTCTAGGTGCATCGTCTTCACATATAATTATTTAACTAATGTACGTACTTATACAAACTATTGTAAAACATTTTAAAAGAGTAACGGTGGAGTTTCTTGCCCATTCTTCTCCATACGAAAACCTTTTGGAAGGGGGAGCTTCGATCGATCTCCTTCTACGGTCTGATTTTTTTTTTTGTTTGTTTAGTATAATTGGTTATATCATATTAAGTATCTTCACTATCACTGTCCCAGCAAAAGAGTATTATAGTAGATTATCACAATCAGCCTATAATGTTCCCGCTGCTGCGACACAGGTCTCCTTTGGAAGAGAGGGAGTGGGCCGTAATCCAGCACGCGGGTCCAGTGTGGGTTGGTAGATGTCACATGTCTACGAATTGTTGGTTCTAGGACATGTTAGTTCCGTCACGACCTTGCCTTCATTTTAAAATTGCATGGAGTTATTATCATATATCTTGTCACTAAGATTTTCAATCACAATTTTCTATTGAAACCATTATTTTAACCGCATAAAACTGCCAATTTCATATTTTATTCACACTAAACCTTCAATCAACAAGAAATGAATCTCGCAGTACGTACATATGACGTGTTTACGATTCAAGGCTGCTGCCGACATTAGCATGAAGGCACATATCTGCGAAAGATAACATTATCATTATCTATAGCGCATAATCGTCTTACTATATTTAATGATAATATGGTTTAATGCGCCTATGAAATATGGTCAGGAAAATAATGCAAGCGAAATTTTTGATCAATATTTTTATTTAAATTTCATATTTACTAATAATGGCATAAAAACTTTGTCATCTGCCTTTTACTAACTATGTTGGGGTCGGCTTCCAGTCTAACCGGATGCAGCTGAATACCAGTATTTTACATGGAGCGACTGCCTATCTGACCTCTACAACCCAGTTACTAGGTAACACGATACCCCTTGGTAAGACTGGTTGTCACCCGTAACGACTGTTAATGATCTACAAATGACAGCCGGGACCAACGGCTTAACGTGCTTTCCGAGGCACGGAGGGGTCTTTGTATGTAAAAATGGCCACCCATCCTCACAGCAACCACGGCAAGCGTAGCTTAACCTGATCGGCCGACCCGTGCGGCTGTTATTACTTAGCCACAAAACCCCTCAACTACATAAGAACTCATTATGTAACATAATGAACTCATTATGTTACATAAGAAGTCATTAGGTAATTATTAGTAAAAAATACAAAATAAAATTGAATTTCAAATTAAAGCCCCCTTCCCCCGCCGGGATTACAGAGGACTTAAACATAACTGGCGAAATGTGGGTGTACTATAGGTGCACCTCTGTTGAACCCTTTGTCCCATTAATACAGCCGTGATGTTACAAATAAGCGAAATGTCCTTGTGAGGAGACAAGGACATTTTTGACAATATCATAGATGAATACAGATGGGACACTCCGCAGTTTAGGTATGAAGCTACAAGTACGCGGCGGGCCCGTCTTGTCGGGCCAATTCAGTGAGCGTAACGTAGTCAGAACATCTAAGATACGCGCGATAGAAAGAGAGGCAACTTCTAGGTGAATATAACTGAACGTCATTAGCGGTGTGCGATCTGAATTGCACTTTATTGTGTCGTATCAAAAGTCGCTTTTTATTTAAATGATTTTGCGGAGTGTTCCATCTGTATTAATCTGTGACAATACATTTGCAGATAGTGTACTCCAGAACAGTTTTTAAAAAAGTTACAAAAAACATAAATTATTGATGCAATTTAACAGTCTGAGTAACATAACCAAGGTCGTAAGTAATTTTAATAGTGAAAATTAAAAACACGCAAGCATTGTCGCCGTTACAGCCATAGCAAAATAATTGACAAACACACTTACACAGTCACATGTAAAAAACATGTGAGAACCGTTAACAAAAATTTCAATTGATTTTGTAGACCGACTGATCGACCATTTGTTATTTCATTGGTACAACACAATTCATACAGGGTGGCAGGGACATCGACGCGAAAACTGTTACCATGAATTCAGTACATGATTCTGAACCCCTCTAAGATGTATGGAACAGCATTTTTTTTAAAATAACCAACGTAAAATTTCAACGCAAGGGGGTTTAGAATCATGTACTGAATCCATGGTAACAGTTTTCGCATCGATGTCCCTGCCACCCTGTAGATTATGTTTTACGTATTACGGCGTGTTCAAATATTTTAGTCCTTTTGACATAATCAAAATATTTGAGCACGAGATTTTTCTTCATCCTGGCAAATTCTAAGAATTACAAATTGGAATATGATTTTTTTAATTTCATACGTACTTCAAAATAAAAACAAAAAAAAGCAAGCGTCGTCATCATCATCCTGTTTACAACCTCTCGGAAAATGGGTTGGTACCATCTGACGGCCAACTCCAGCACCGCGCGCGCTCATTGGTCAAATCAAATAATGCGCGCATCCCTGACTTTCTGTTACACACTTCCGTCCCTTTTCAAAAATCACTCCCACAGATTGCAGAAAAGCGAGAGGAAAGATGTAACACATAAAAAAACTGATTTAAAAAGACGGAAAACATCGCGAGGATCTGAACTTTAAAAAGTCTGCAATCATGCTCGTCCCTTTTCTGTACGAAAAGTATTTTTCCCCTAAACATCTGCAGACTGAGACTGGTTTCCCAGCTGCCCGGGAGACCCGTGCGGGCCGCCCGTACGAGTTCCCGGAACCGAGACACACGTGATGCGCTAGAACATTGTTTCACAGCGACGCGGATTGGTCCGAACGCGACCCGTACCCTAATTGCGTAGCTTATTTTCGTAACCCAATGCCCAATGTGTTTCATTTTGACAGTTCAACAACATTCATTGCGTTATTTACGTTGTTGAGCAGATTTTTTTTTCCAACTAATGAAGCAATGGATTAGCAATCGGTTTGAGATCGAAACAGATAGTGTTGTATTAGGCAATTGGGCACCGGTCCGGGTAGAGCCTGTACAATGCTAGCAACCGTATTGTACTAACCCTCCTTTCAGAGCACTGCGGGCGCTACCCGTACGGGTCTCCCGTGTGCGGGCGGCCCGTGTCTCCCGAACAGCTGCGAAACCAGCCTTATAAATTTAAATATCATCAAAAGATGTGATCATCTTTTGACACACGACGAAAACACTATTCTTATCATTCTTCCAACTGAACATTTGCTAAACATTTACGTAATACATTTTGTAATGTATGGTGATAACAAACAAGATATCTTAAGATTGCATGTTTTATATCAAGTGACTGACTTACTTACTTTTCTGTGAAGTATCACGTTATCTTTTAGCAATGTAAAAAAAAGCGTCATTGTAGACAGTTTAAAGTATTCATCAATGAATCGATCATTTAACATCACGCCAGTAATCTCCAAAGGATTAGGCAAAGAAATACCTATATTACTCCCACAGTACCTGGTCGACCGAGCTCTGCTCGGGTGAAAATAGAGAATGCTCATGGTTCATACTAATTCCATGTATAGTACATACTAATTCCGTGATGCCATGTCATTGAGCACGTAGCTTTAAATTCCCCGACTAATAATCATGATCAAAACTTTGATTCAGCCAGTCCCATCCTTGATGTCCTCCCTCCGGTTGACGCCCTAAGCCAAGGTTCGTACCCCACAGGGGGCGCCCTTAGCGAGCGTTCACCTAGTTTTAATTAGCATAGTTGAATAACCCCTGGCTGGAGGTTTTACGTGTAGTAGCTTAAGGCACCCACAGGAAAGCCCGGTTTAGTAGTCATGATCTCAGAGGTCAAATACGAGATGCCCTGCCTAAAAACAAAACATGTCATTATTCTAAGTTAGCCAGCGACCGAGCTCTGCTTGGATCAAGACTCCGCGCTTGTACTGAGAAATTCCTGATGAAAAACCTAATAACCCTTTGCCCGACCTGAGAATCGAATCCAGCGTAAAACACAATCTGAATGATTTTGCAGGATATTGCTAATCCATTGTTTCATATGTTCGAAAATTTTGTCTGCTCAACAACATAAATAACGCAATGAATGTTGTTAAACTGTCAAAATTAAAGCCATTGGGTACTGTTAAAGGCTCCTACAAACAGGCGCGATACGCGACGCGACACAAAGACACCGCTCGTCGCGCGACGCGACGTACCTTTGTGTCGCGTTGCGTGTCGCGCCTGTTTGTAAGAGCCATAATAGGGATGATGACTAAAATTGTTGTTTTGTCCGTCAGGTAGATTATTAAAAAATATTGGACACGTATATCTTCTTTTTCTACGTAATGAAAAGATTACGGCGATACATTGAATTGAAAATGTGCCAAGACGTCACGACCCACAATCCCCAATTTTAATACGTTTTATCAAAATATTTTTTTATTAATATAATAAAGCAAAAAAATACGTGTCTAATATTTTTTTATTATCTGAGTGATGGACTAAATAGTTTTTTTTTTTTTTTACCCAGGCATCATCCCTTTTACCCCGCAGCTCGCAGGACCCATGCTTGGCAATAGCGCTTGTGGCCACTAGACCTATTATCTTGTATAGCTCTTGTTGATAGAAAAATCTAAGCCAGTCACCTCTTGGTGACTGGCAGGGCTGCCCAGGATGAAATCTAGTAACTGTAGCGATCAAAATTAATTAATGTTGAGGAAATTGTCGCGTCAACAATGCACCCGTTCTGTCTAAGCCGACAACACGGAACGCCTAGCCGACTCTGTCTATGTAGCACTTACATTCGCAGTGACTGAGTACAATATTGTTATCGTACACAGTGGACATACAGTGCAAATCTTAGTTAGTGGTTTTTTTTTTTTTAATGTAGTAAATAAATAATGCTTCGAGCTTTAAATAGCTATTTCAAACATTAACACGCACACAGTAATAATTTGAAATTTCTTGGCGTTGCTGGCGCCAACTTTTTGCACTATTTATCTAAAAAAGAAGTTCAAGGACTCTTAGTCCCAAGTATGAGATTAAAAACCTGAATTTTTGACCGCAAAAAATGCCAAATGTGTAGTTAGGTTGTTAATTACAATTTATGATGGTTACTTACAGATGGTTCACTCCGCGAAATCATTTAAATAAATAGCGACTCTTGCTACGACATAATAAAGTGTAATTCAGGTCGCACAGTGCTATTAAGACAGGGTACTTTTTGACCCGATATACCGCCGGGATCGAGACTTATGCAGGTGAAACCGCGGGGCGCAACTATTCCTAATATAAACGAGAGTCCGGAATAACTAATACACAGGTTGATGATTGAGGACTCCTAGTGAACAATGGTTTTCCACGCGAAGAATTTGAATGGTTCTATGCCTTAGATTTTCCACTTTTGGAGGGCAGTAGTAAGTCGGAAATATTTAAAGCCCTATTTAAGTTTGTATAGTACACACGGCTACACATCAAGCTAATACATTACCAGTTTATGCTGATCTCGCATTGTATAGGATTTCCGTATAATGCGAGATCAGCTTATACTGGAATTGTCTTAGACCATGACCTGGGTTAGGGCAAAGGGTACTTTTTATCCCGATATTCCCACGGGATCGAGACTTATGCGGGTGAATCTGCGGGGCGTAGCTAGTCTTAAACCAGAGGTTCCCAGAATTTTTTCTCATAGACCACTTTCAAAATTTAGCTGGTTCCGGTGGACTCCCTGCAGCTACATTTCTACTATATTCCCAAAACTCGACAAAAAATGTGAAGATTAGATCTAACTATGAAATAGTTAATCGATTCAGGCGTGACCTTGCGGAAATCAATGATAAAATACAACAGACGTATATATTTAGTAACCATCCTCAGGATGACGATTGACCTGTCGCGAACTCGAACACGGCGTGTTGTCACACCAAGCGCTAAACGCAGACTGAGGATGCCTCGTTGAGAGGTGAAACACGTGTCGATTTCTTTCAGGGTTTTTTATGGCTCTTTAGAAATATCTAAGCGGAACAGGTTACTAAAAATATCCACGTCTATTGTATTTTCTAACTATGAAAATTTGTGTTGCAAACGTATACCCCGTCGAGTCTCCCGTAGACCCCTGGGGGTCCACCTGAACCACTTAGGGAGTCACTGTCTTAAACTAATATTATATCAAGAGAAAAGCTTTAATTGTGCACTACTAAGATCCTTTACTTCAACTAGATAACTTTATCAATTCTTATAAGGAAAATATTATTAATTACTGTTCTTAGTAACAGAATATTTAATTATTATATCAATAAGCTTATCATTTTACGGTATATGGACTTAACAATTATGAGGAAAAACATGAGAAATAATACCATTATTATTTAACTAAGTCAAATCAACATCGTGAGTAGGTATTCGTGAGGAAACCAGGAAGCAAAAACTTTGCCCTTACCTTTTTTTATAAAAATTACGCGGACGGAGGAGTATGAAATTCGGCACAGTTGAAGTTAATATAGAGAATGAGTGCAGAAAGCTAATATTTTTATATAAATAATATGCATTAGACGAAAAACAAATTGTGGTGGCACCCCGGGAGTGGCGACAGAAGTGAAAACTTGAACAAGATCGCCTTGGTGAAGAAAAATTTTTGTATAGAACATTGGTCCGTAACCTTATCTAAATAAAGAGCACAATCGTGTTTACAAAAAAAAAAATACTTCCGAAACCTATACAGTAAAAATACTTGCACAGAACAGTGGTCCGTAACTTAATATAGATAAAGAGCATAATCGCGTTTACAAAACCTTTAAAGTAAAAATACTTGCATAGAACATTGATCCGTAACGTAATATAAATAAAGAGCACAATCGCGTTTACAAAAATGAGATGTCGTCAGGGTGTCGCGAAATCAATTGTTTATTCCCATCTCAAAAATGCCCAACGCGCCTAAAGAAGTTTTCAAAAAAAGAAAACTGCACACTACCATGCGTTTGATACAAGATGGCTACTTTTGAATAATAAATGGCAGCATGGAATTAGTAAGTACTATACAACTTTTGAGTTAATGTAATAGCCTATTGCAAATCATCAAGACACACAGCATGAGCCCGCATTTAAAAATCTCACTACCTACCTGTAAAATGGTTTTTACCTGGACCAAATCAATATCTTATAAGTACCTTGTTTTTTCCTTATACGAGGATAACCATTACGAAAAAATTTATAAATGTAAACGCTCCCGCAGACAGGCGCGACGCGACACCGGTAGAACAATTTCCGTGAAGTTTTCATATAAATTGTTCCACCGAAGTCGCGTCAAGTCTGTCTGGGGAGGGTTTAGTCGTCGTAGCTAAAGTCAAGTCAAGATTTGGGATTATTTGGTAATAAAAATGTGAATTTTAAATAGCAATAACTTTTTTTTTCTATAATAATTAAAAACAAAACCTTTTTGGTAATTTGCTATGTGGCCCTTTCGGATCGGAAAAGTTTTTTTACATATTGCTGCTCTGTACAAATGTCGTTGAGTGAGAGCGTAGATACGCGCTGGGGTCGGTGTCAATAAGCGAGATAATCAAGTTTAATTCAAAATTAAAACTATATTTCAAAGATTTATTTCCAAAGTATTTTCACATCGACATCGAAAATTTATCATTTACCTTTCAAAGTTTTCCAAGGTTAACTTGCTAATAATTAAGATGGCTTCATCACATTATTATCAGCCGATATGAGGATGGATAATGAAGAAGGTATTCTACTTCTTAGCAAGTTATTTTAGCAAGCGTTGTGGAATGAAAGAAGATGGGAGGCAGTTTGGACACACAGAAAGGATTGGCTCTTATAAGAAATCTTAAAGTATTAATATTCGACTCTATTGACTAATGTTTTTGCCGACCACTGTACTAGTCCGTGGTCTAGTCGATTCACTGAACAACTTTATCAAAACGAACATTACATATTCTTGGATATTTTGTCCAAACACAATTATTAAACTTATATCTTATCTCGCATACTGAACGTCTAACCCAGTGACCTTTCTGACCTCAGTCTTACTCATCTTGGCTATATTAGGCATCCAGTACAATCACTAACCCAGTAGTAACATTCTGTAAAATTCACTTGGAACCTCAGACCTCACTCAAGTGAACGCACAAAATTCGAAAGCGTACTAAGTACCTATATATGTCTTCTAACTCTAGCATATTTAAATACTCCATACCAACATGTAGAAGCCAAACACCTTCAAAACGTCTTGCATATTCTTTGCTATTTTCTCCAAATAAAATTATTAAACTTATTTCTATTCTTGCTTACTGAACGCCTAACCCAGTGACCTTTCTGACCTTGACCTAAGTCATCTTTGCTACATGATGCACCCAGTACAATCACTAACCCAGTAGTAATATTCTGTAAAATTCACTTGGAACCTCAGACCTCACTCAAGTGAGCGCACAAAATTCGAAAGCGAACTAATTATATCTGTCTTTTAACCCTAGCATATTTAAATACTCAATACCGAATATGTAAAAGCCAAACGCCTTCAAAACGTCTTGCATATTCTTTGCTATTTTCTCCAAATAAAATTATTAAACTTATTTCTATTCTCGCTTACTGAACGCCTAACCCAGTGACCTTTCTGACCTTGACCTAAGTCATCTTTGCTACATGATGCACCCAGTACAATCACTAACCCAGTAGCAATATTCTGTAAAATTCAATTGGAACCTCAGACCTCACTCAAGTAAGCGCAAACATTTGAAAGCGAACTCATTTATTTTTAAAGTTTTAATCATTTATTTTTAAAGAACTAATGTTTGGAGAATAACGTTATAGATGCGGAACGAAGTTTAGGCCTTACTGCTCACACCACAAGCGCGCATGCGTGAACATACGCTGTCAAACCACGACCATCCAATGCGCAATACGAAATTATAATGTTTAACACCACTCTTATCGTAGTTTAAATTATATTAATCACACGGTTTTAACCGGCCGGACAACGTTGCATTGAGCAAATATTCGAAAAACTAAAGTAATAACAATTATCAACCGGTATGTATCACCAGAACGAATTTAAGCAATAAAAACCACGTACAAATTGTTTATTTATTAAAGTTTTTTTCTTTTTGCACTTAACACTTCGGAAGTAACTTTAATCCACAGAAGAAAATCACTCGATGTCAAGGAGTTCGTTATAAAATTTGAATAGCAATTAAAAATAGAATGTTGATTATTCGAATATAGAATTCTGTTTTTAAATAATTCGCGCCGAGCGCGCGACCGCCCGATCCGACGATTGCCGAACAACTAGTAGTGAGGCGACATGTTGTTATGGGACGCGAATCGAATCCTATCGATTATTCTCGGTTGGCTGATCGGCATTAATTTTGTTTGCAAGTATTGCAGCGACTTTGAGGTGATATTTTGTAATGCTTTAATTTTCAGCGCATGGACGTGCTGTCTGTGTAAATACAATAAATAGATTGAATCAATAATTGAAATTATTCAATTAGATTCAATAATACAAAAAATCGATTACACATTTCAAATCGGTCAAATTTAAAGACATCGATCAGAAAATCTAAATAAAGATTATTATTCTATTTCAATAACGTACGAATCTACGGTCATTCGTGCTGCATACATCTTCAAGGCAGGCATTTGTATATGATTGCATTGTTTCTAAGTATAGCCTGGCCTTATGAACTAGATCTTGAGCGTTTCCAATTTAATTTATTCGTAACATAAGCAAATATATAAAGAGTTATTGTCATATATAAGCAGATATTTTAATTATTTTAGAAAAAAAAAAGTTTTTTTTTTGTTGACGGCATGTTTTTTTAACGTTGTGCAATACTTCTGGGAATGCGAATTTACAGCAAAAAGCTTATTTTGTCATTTTTCACGATGTAAACTTAAAACCCTAATTCTAACTATTAAAACTATAATCCTAATCCTTATTTATAATATAAATGTGAAAGTGAGTTTGTTTGATTGTCTGTTTGTTTGTTACGCTTTTTTTAACGGATTTGGATGAAATTTAGCACATGGGTAGACCATGACCTGAAGAAGACCATGAGATAACTTATATCGAGGCTTTTGCGGGTGAAAACGCGGGGCACAGCTAGCCTAAACTAATTTTAAAGAGAAATTATAAAGAGAAATGACTTGATTTTTTTTTTTTTTGCTAAAACTGCGGAACGGATTTCAAATAAAAAAACCATACGTAATGTATGTTTTTTTTTATTTAAAACTAGAGCTCAAAAGCTGTTCTGAAAAAAAATTGTTGTAAATTGTAAATGTATTTTACTTTTGAATGGAGAAAAATGTGAGAAGAAGGACTAAGATATTTTAACTATGTCCAAACCCCACCAGCATCTAAACAATACCCCGAATAAATACCTCGATTAACAAGCCTCACCAAACTCTAGATTATCCCACCAAAAAAAAAAAAAAAAACTAGCGAGCCTTATAGTAGTCGCTTATGATGTGAACATCTGACATCTTGGCTGACAGTACCAACCTCTCGGAAAATGGGTTGGTACCATCTGACGGCCAACACTAGCACCGTGCGCGCTCTTTGGTCAAATCAAATAGCGCGCCCTTCGACGGCTTCAAACTCAAAACTCAAACTCTTTTTTTAAAGGCACTTTTGAATTGTCAGTTAGAAATATGAAGCTGCCCATTCCAAAGCGTAGTAGATTATTATTATTATTATAAGAGACAATTTTTTATTTAAAAGAGTGTCCGTGGAGTTTCTTGCCCGTTCTTCTCCATAGGTACCTATACCTATGGAGAAGAACGGGCAAGAAACTCCACGGACAATAGCTAGCTGTTACACACTTGCGTCCCTTTTCACAAAAGGAAGAGGAATTATTTTACACACCAAAAATCGATTAAGTACCTCGGCTATCGACTCATCTCAAAGTCGATACGGCACATCACTACTTAACAACAACATGTACGACACGTAGCTAAATTGAAACCTGTTTTTGCGCAGCAAACCGCGGTATGGCCTTGATTCTCAGTAATTGAGAGACAGTCTTTAACGTTTTATTTATCCTGAAGAATTTTATACCATTACACAACAATACACTTGTATTACTTAAATATGTAGACAGATGTATATGCAGATGTATACAGGGTGGCAGGGACATCGACGTGAAAACTGTTACCATGGATTCAGTACATGATTCTGAAACCCACAGCGTTGAAAGTTTTGGTCTGTTATTAAAAAAAAAATCATCATTTTATAGAAAAGTGTGTAAAAAATACCTACGCGGTCAAAATGTATGGAACAGCTGATTATTTTTTTTAATTACCGACGAAAAATTTTGACGCAGGGATGTTTAGAATCATGTACTGAATCCATGGTAACAGTTTTCGCGTCAATGTCACGGTGTATACTCTACAATATTTAGAAAAAAAAAACCTGGCGTACCCGAAAGGGGAAATGCAATAACATTACCTAAAAGTAATGAAAAATCTAATTATTATTGAAAATAAAAAGTTTTTAGTATCAATATTAACCCAAATTCCTAAAAAATTAGCTAATTTTCAACAGGGTCATAATTTATGACTTGTAGACATCCGCTAAACGACGGCCGCTCGCGCCCCATGCAATAAATAACAAGGTAAAAGATGCCGATTAAAAAAAAAAAATTGAAGATTTTTTTTTTCGATTTTCATGAAAATTACCACATACGATACCTAACAACACTCTCACGGATCTGACTGGGTTTTTTTACATGTTATATATCTTATCACATCTGAGGAGTTTTGCTAGCAAATTTAATATGACCCTGTATAATTATTTCTCCTATAAAAGTAAGTACCTTGATTTGCCATCTGAATTATGATGGGAAGGCAATTGTCCATGAATTGATTGCTGTCAATCGTAATTCTGATTGCATGGACATTACTATTAAAAGAAAAATGTATGTCGCCCTACAGTGGAATAATGAGCTTACAAATGGAAGTAGAAATTTCTATCAAATGAAAATAAACTCTATAAATGTAGCAATAAACTCTATTTTATCAATCTTTTTTATACTTAAGTATACAGAATTAAACTTCAGAATTTATTGGTAAATATTTTATTTTTTCTTAGTAAAGGCTCTTTCAAACAGACGCGACACGCGACGCGACACAAAGACACCGCTCTTCGCGCGACGAGCGGTGTCTTTGTGTCGCGTCGCGTGTCGCGCCTGTTTGAAAGAGTCTTAACACGTTGATTATAATTCTGACCTTCACGCTTGTTCTTTTTTTAAGGAGTAAGCACATCTTTTCCTCAAAGTTTATTATTTTTGGATGAAATCTTGCAAGCTAATTTTGGACAATTTCCTCATGTCCTATCCAGTTAAAACTTTGCATAGTCGTTTCTTTCGAATGACAATACATTTATTTTGTAGAGATAGCCACAACCCAGTAACTGGGTAACACGATATCCCTTGGTAAGACTGGTTGTGAGACTTTCCAAGCCAGCGCAGCAGGCTGTCGCTGAAAATCAGCGCTGGGGCTCTGTCTCGCATGGGGTCGCAGCATTTATGCTGAGCGATGGCCGTTTTGCGTGGATGTGACGCATATTTTCCCCCATTTTTATTATTATCTTTCTTTGCGTCATGTTTACCGCAAATAAACGTATTTTCTTTCTTTTCTTTCTTCTTTCTTTCTTTCTTTACTTTCGAGCTTCTGGCTACCCGTTACGACTGTCAAAGATCTACGAATGATAGCTATTTTAACCGACTACAAAAAAGGAAGAAGTTCTATGTTCATCAAGTATACATTTTTATTTTTTTAAGTGTTCTGAGTTATTTCGTTGTCAATTATACTCCTACCACGCAACCTACATTAAAATTGAATTAATATAAAATAAAAATACCACTAGCGATACGCAAATTGTTAAGATTACATGGTAAACACATTATTAGGACCGCAGCAATATGTTATGTTGGAAGGAAACTTAAACCGTGTTTAATTTGTTTGTTATAATACAAAGAAAAATAATTGTAATTCGAGATTGTTGCTAGCTTAGATATTTTTATTCGTTTTTCGAGAAATGTTATATAATTTTCATTTATAATTTAATTTTATAACATATCGAGATCCCTCCTTTGCTAAGAAAGCATGGGCATTCCATCTTTGACAGACGTTACGGGTAGTCAGAAGTCCAAAAGTCTGACAACCAGTCTTACCAAGGGTATCGTGTTACCCAGTAACTGGGTTTGACGGTCAGATAAGCCGCTGTATGTAAAATACAGATATTCAGCTGCATCCAGTTAGACTTGAAGCCTACCACAACATAGGGACCGTTCAAGTATTACGTAAGCACTACAGGGGGGCGGAGGGGTCCATTCTTTGCTTATTTTTGATGACATTGGGGGTGGGGGGTCTAGATGGTGATTACGTCAGCAGTAATTATTTACTTTTTTTACACATATGGCAACCCACACATTGTCTATGCTTGAAAACGAAACGAATATATTTCTAAAATTTTAACTGCTGCTCATAAATCAATAAAAAATAGAATACTTACATTAAAAGAGAAATGCATAATCCAATGTTTACGTAAGCATGGGAGGGGGGGGTAAGAGCTTTGATTACTTTTGCTGACAAGGGGAGGGAGGTAAATAATTGTAATAAATCTGCTTACGTAATACTTGAATGGCCCCATAGTTGGGAAAAAGATGAGCAGTTTGATCTCAGTAATGTGGAAAGCATGTAAAAGAATGACTGGTATAAGTATATTTATTGGAATCCTTACATATTGTAGTGGCTGTGACAAATAAGGAAATTCTTGTATAAGTAAGAATGTTGAGCTAGGTAAATTGTAAGGGAAAACCAGACACAATGAATTCATTGTGTGAAAGATGATATATGGCTAGAAAGGGAGCAAAATTATACGCGTTAAGGAAGGAGATAATGAGATGAAGTGGTTAATACAACAGATCTCATCATTTCATTGGATATAAAACATTTGCAGTCCCTAACAGGGTACATGTCTTTCGACGTCGCGTTGTGTTCCACGCGCGCCTCAAAGAGATGTCAGCAGAACTGACTGGGTCCGCTAGGGCCGATGCCTGCCGGGGTTGGGAAGAAGTCCGAAAGGGAGATCGTGGCCCCCGGCAACATGGCAACTGAAGGAACACGCGTGGGCTTTAGTCAGTAAGAGTCTGACATGCCCTCCCGCTCCGCCCAGAGCGGGAGAAGTTATTTGATAATTTCCCACCCAAAAAAAAAAAGATTCTTATGCATACCAGGCATCAGTTCCCATAGTACAAAATCACTCGACACTCTGTTTCTAACCTCTTGTATTAATTATTTAGTTAAATAGCCATGTCATCGATTGCAGTTGTTTACTATAACATCTCAGTTTATTTGAAATGGCCTGGTCCGATCCAGAAATATTGTTTTTCTTGATAAATATTGTAAATAAAGTTTATTTGAAAACTAAATCACTGCCGTTCATATTTGAGTAGGTAGAGCCCGTGCTTGTTTTTTTTTTAAACATGGAACTCGCAGTTTTGACAACTAAGAGCTTGGCTGCATAACCGGACTTTCCTGTGGGTGCCTTAAGCTGCTACAATTAGAGCCTCCAGCCAGGAGCAAGTAAACTATTCTAAATTAAAGCTAGGCGAACGCTCGCTACGGGCACCCCCTGTGGGGTACGTACCTCGGCATAGGGCGCGGCTGGGGGGAGGACAGCAAGAAGGGACAGGCTGGATCCAATTTTGGTTAATATCATGATTAGTAGGAGGGGTATTTAAAGCTACGTGCTCAGCTGCAACAACTGCTGGCACCTCGTTTTCGAGCAAGGGTCGGGGAGGAGGGTAGAGCCCGTGCAACTCATAGACATTCTTCTACTCCCTCTTTCAGAACACTGCGGGCGCTACCCGTACGGGTCTCCCGTGTACGGACGGCCCGTACGGATCTCCCGGACCGCTGTGAAACCAGCCTTACTGTGGCTAGAGTTTAGTATTTATTTTGCACAGTGCAGAAGTCGATTTGTCATTGCAAGCCATTTGTTTTTATATGAAAACAATAAAATTAAATGTTAGTATGGAATAAAACAGTTAGAAATAAAATAATATATGTACCTATATAAATACGGAAACAATGCATGAAATCAATTCAATTTTTAATGGTATGAAATTGAATTGACCATTTCTTCACAGAAAAAAAAAAGGACTATCAGCAAATAAGCACAAGGTTAACGGTAAAATTAGTTATTTATAATATTTTTATCAAATATCTTACACACTTAATACTTAAAAAAAAAAATTCTACCAATGAATTTTTTTTGTAATAATCAATCGAAAAATTGTCGCAGGTACACACGGCTACACATTAAGCTATACAATTCCAGTATAAGCTGATCTCGCATTGTACGGAAATCCTATACAATGCGAGATCAGCATAAACTGGAAATGTATAGCTTGATGTGTAGCCGTGTGTACCTACGACAATTTTTCGACGGTGCTACCTAGGTTAGGTAGGATTTTTGACAATGGTACCTCCATTGTCAAAAATCTTGTTAAATTAAATAATTCGTCATCGTAAAGTTCCACGTAAATATAGAATAATTAGTTTCCGTACTTTCCGTACATTATAATAATGATTATTAACTGCATTTCTTCCGTTCTGCCTTGATAAATGAAAGTGCCACAAGGTTATGAGCCGTTCCAAAGCTGAAATATGTCATGTGCCTGTAACTCATACCTTTTAAACCGGACACTGCAACGCTTGACGGCAGAAATATGTATGATGGTAGCACTTCTCCGGACGATCTCCTTCACATAATCCTTTCGACCGAATTTCGGCCACGTCGGCCAATCTCAACGGAGATTAAGTACGTTGAAGATAATATTGTGCACAAGTGTGTGCGCACAGGTGTACTCTCTTTCCTCACTCCCATAGTCCGATGGAATGGCAAAAATACGCGACCGGGGCGACATCAGACACAGGACTAACGGCTTTACATGCTTTCCGAGGCATGGGGTGTCACACCACGAACTTCCAAACTCCGGGCTGCTCACAAAGAGCTCTAATAGGATATCAAAGTCATAAATCTTACCTTTTGATTAATTTTCGCATTTTTCGGGGCTTTTACTACAGCTGGTTTTGGAGGTGGAGGCACCGCCACAACCGGAGCCGGTTCTGCGAAAGAAAATAAAAGAATTTTAGTGGTTTAAAAATAAAAGAATTTTAATGAATTTTAGTGTTGGGCATTGAAAAGATCAGAATTATTCTCTTGCAAAATCAGATTTTAATGTTCCCGCTGCTGGGACACAGGCCTCCGCTTTCTGAGAGAGACTGGGCTATCCACCACGCGGGCCCAGTGCGGGTTGGTGGCATGTCTTTGAATTTTCGGATCTAGGAC
Source organism: Omphaloscelis lunosa (assembly GCA_916610215.1). NCBI lineage: Eukaryota > Metazoa > Arthropoda > Insecta > Lepidoptera > Noctuidae > Omphaloscelis > Omphaloscelis lunosa. The sequence continues at coordinate 9,868,280 of OU744270.1, forward strand.
AAGCCGGTTTCCTCACGATGTTTTTCCTTCACCGTTTTGAGAGCAATGGTGATGAAATAATTTACACAAAGAAAATTGCCTGACTGGGTGTAAACCCATGACCTAAATCGTAAGACGGGGCCTTTACTCCAGTAGTAACGGCCCCGTCTAGTGGTCCCCACTGGGCCACCACTAGTCCCCACTGGGCCACCACTAGTCCCCACTAGGCCACCACTGGTCCCCACTGGGTCACCACTGTCCCCACTGGGCCACCACAGGTCCTGTCCTTTCCACCATTATTTTACCCTTATCCCAAGTTATTTCGGGTCGGCGCAACAAGGTCTTCTTCTAAACTTCTCTTTTAGTCGTCATCACAGTAATGAACCTCTTTTTAGCCACGTCATTTTTGACACACTCCATCTGCCGTATCTTTGGTCTTCGGCGAAAGACTTTCCGAAGAAGTTAGAAAGGTATAGTTTTTGGGCATGCACCGTTGCACTTATGTATCGACCGTGCCGGGAAATCTCGTTGAAATGAGGCACATTGAAGGCACAAAGTATTATAAGAACATGCCATGGGAAAATATTTGTCGGCAAAGTAGTTAGAGCCTGGCCACTCTGCTAAGTAAAAAATGGTGGAATTTGAAAATCTATAGACGGCAACACTATCTGTACTACGAAACAAAAATTTGATACTTTGTTTGTCTTTTTGTTTTTGATAGGTTATTTTGTATATACTCTGATTCTTTCCTGGTAAAGATCACTTTATCACGATGTTGTGTGGATTTGATACAGTTTTGTCATCGTATGGAGGTAGAGCAGAGGTACGTCATAATCTATTATGCAAAATATCAAAATCATTACATTTACTTCTACGTCAACTTTTCGATATCTTGTAAACATTAGACGTTTTTGGCTAAGGACGACATCGTGCTGTTTCTTCACATCTTGGAATTTACATATCATAATTATATTAACTCCCGCACTCTACTTTTAATAGGTTTAACCATTTTTTTTTTACTTTATTTTGTGAAAACAACTTCCAGCGTCAGCAATCTGACAGCAACTATACCATATATAAAACTTTCTAGGGTTGCCCGTTTATTCCATTGCAGAGTTAGCGTGGCCAGACTCAAGCGGAGCTTACTTTCGAGAGGCCTAAGTCTTAGGAGCCTCTGTCAAAAACTCAGAAGCGAGAATTCTATGCAATGTTTGCAAATTAGTAGACTGGGCCTCCAGGGTGCTCACAAGGAGGCTGTTTTGAATGCCATAGTAGGAACACATGTAAGCGTGCACGATAAACAGAACGCAAGGTAAGCAAAATGCATTTGTGAGCGAGACGTATGAATGGCGGGTAGTTACTGCGCACTAGCCCGGTCGGAAGGTTCTCCTTGGGATTAATTGGAATAAAACTCAATCAGTAGTAAACACTCGTTTATTTAAGTGAACCCAGAGACTTCATAGCCGGTTAACGCAGTGCTCACATAAATAAGGATTGTCACGGTCACACGGTGACGACCAAATCCCTAAACCATCATATTTATTATCATGAATGCAAGGAATTCTAGGACCAACATAGATTGTAGAGTCGGCACTGCACCCGTTTTATCAAGTTAATGTAGATTGTAGACAAATCGGTCCGCCTAGACGACATCTTTTATGTAGCACTTACATTCGCAGTAACTGAGTACAATAATGTTATTGTATACAGTGGACTTACAGTGCAATTTTCCTCTACGAAACATAACTATGCAGGGTTTAGTCAGCCATAGAATACCGCTATGGTGTTATTTTTATTATTCAGGGTTTACAATGGTGTAAACCATGTTTTCTACATTATGGAACTTGCATTATCCATAACGATTCACGCAACTATTCCCCGAAGGAAAAGATACTGATGAGCAGAGGTATAGATAGTACCGTACACAGAGACGCGCCCCACTCCCTACTAAAGTTTTTTCCCTATTTGTTCCACTGTTAGGCAAAGGGAACCATAGTTTTATAACTAGAACAACGATTTTTATTACTTCTCCGCTGTTTTTTTCCGATTAATTTGTTCCGGGAATAAATACAATTAATTGAAGAGTTTCCTTGTCTCTGCACAGATTAATACAGATGGTTCACTCCGCATTTTAGGTATGAAGCTACAAGTACGCGGCGGGCTCGACTTGTTGGGCCAATTCAGTGAGTGTAACGTCAGAAGATCTAAGAGTTACGCGATAGAAAAAGAGGCAACTTCTAAGTGAACATAACTATAGGCAATTAGCGATGTGCGGCCTGAATTGCACTTTATTGTACCGTAGCAAGAGTCAGATTAATACAGATGGTTCACTCCGCATTTTAGATATGAAGCTACAAGTACGCGGCGGGCTCGTCTTGTCGGGCCAATTCAGTGAGTGTAACGTCAGAAGATCTAAGAGTTACGCGATAGAAAGATAGGCAACATCTAAGTGAATATAACTATCGGCAATTAGCGATGTGCGACCTGAATTGCACTTTATTTTACCGTAGCAAGAGTCGTTTTTTATTTAAAAAAATTTGAGGAGCGAACCATCTGAATTAATCTGTGATCTCGGCACTTTTCTGGTGGTCGCCACTAAATAGCCTAAAGAATTGCAGTGGAACGAATTTTCATAAATTAATAAACCCAACAAAGCTGTAAGGAGAATGTTTGTACCTGGTTGCACCCTTCCCTGCTGCTGCGGCTGTAGAGGGGACCTCTTTTCCTGCTCAATCATGGCTGGAGCCGCCGGGGGCGGAGCACCAGTGCTGCCACCTCGAACCTGGTGACAAGAGACAGTTTATTAGAATTGCTTCTCTTCGTAGATCAGTATTAAATCAAAGTAACAGCTAGCAAAACTGCACAGACGTGATAGGTATCGATACTTAAACATATTAAAACAGAAAAGATAATAAATGTAGAAAAAAAATTAAATAAAAAAAAAAAAAAATTAAATTACATTTTAAAAAGTTAGTATATTAGAATTGTTTCTCTTCGTAGATCAGTATTAAATCAAAATTACAGGATCAACTTATATTAATTAGCTAGCAAAACTCCACAGACGTGATAGGTCTCGATACTTAAACATGATAAAACAGAAAAGATAATAAATTATATAGAAAAAAAATTAAATAAAAAAATTATTCAATAAATTTACATTATATTTTAAAAAGTTATAATTTTTTGTGTGGTCATCGACCGCAGAAAATGTAATTATTTTTATCATTATGTCGTTAAAATTAAAAAAAAAAACCGGCCCAGTGAGTGTCGGACTACGCACAATGAAGGGTTTCGTAGTTGGGATGGTAAGTATCCCGTTTTAAATAAAACTGGTAAATTAATTGTTGCGAAAATTCAAAGGAGAGTCGGTTAAATATAATACTATTAATTTTGCGAGCAGTAGAGGTCTACTTATTATGTGTAATAGATTATGTCGTACCTATGCTCACCTCCATACGATGACAAAAATGTATAAAAATCACACTGCATCGTGCTAAATTGACAATTCTTTACCAGGAAAGAATCAGAATATAAACAAAATAAACTAACAAAAAAAAAAATAATAGACACAAACTATCAAATTCCTTTTTCGTAGTACAGACGGTGTTGCCGTCTATAGATTTTCAAATTCCACCGTTTTTTTTTTACTTTTGCAGAGTTAGCGCGGCCAGACTAGTGAAATATTACTGGAATTCATTTATTGAGTGCTCTATCCGTTTACCTATACTTCTCATACCTATTGAATATTTCTGAAATCCTTGAATCAGATGTCCCGAGGACAAACGTCTAACAAAATTTTTGAGAAGACTTGTAATGAGGTTCAATGTAAGGAGTGTCGATCTCGATACCGTTTCTCTACATAGATCTAAAATACTTGCACGTGTGCACTGTGCATACATCGGTATTGGTAATTCCCAATCGGCAAACACTAGCAATGAGTTTTAAATATTTTCCTTGAAGCGTGAGTATTATGTTATGGTCATAACGACTTGATATTTATTTTCTTGTGATCTAATTTATTATGGATTTATTTAAATTCAATTTTAATTTATTTTCAATTATATCTATATATATATAATAAAAGGAGCAACTGACTGAATATCAACGCTGAGCTGAAACTACTGGGACTAGGAGCATAAAAGTTTGCACACAGCTTCTTTTTATAATGTAGGGGAGCACTAAGAAGGGGGTTTTTGAAAATTCCACCTTTAAGGGGGCGAAAAGGGGGATTTCGTTTGTATGAAAAATCTTATTGAAAATTGGCACAAAAAGTACTAGGCTTGCATGAATTTAAGATAGTATTTCAATCAATAGACGTTGTGCACAATTTCTGAGCAGTAACCTAACAAAAAGTACTAGGCTTGCATGAATTCACGATAGTATTCAATCATTATGTTATGCTACTAAAGTGGGTTTATTTATATTCATCACCAGCCTACAGCAGTCCACTGCTAGACATAGGCCTCTCCAATCGCATGCCATTCAGCTCGATTCTCGGCAACTTTCATCCAGCTGCTACCAGCCACCCTGTGAAGATTGTCATCCCACCTAGCCCGAGAGCGTCCTCCCTTACGTCACCTGCGCGGAGGTCGGAAATCATCCCACGGCAACGTAATAAGGGGATAAAAGTATCCTACATACATTTTATCCAAATCCATTCAGCCATTTTAGCATGAAAGTGTAACAAAGAAATAAACAAACTCACTTTCGCATTTAGTATAGGTTTTTTTAAAATTTAGTTAGTTTCACGCAGTAATATTCCCTTACCATTATATACCAGTCTGTAGAACAATTATTTTTTTAATAACCGCTACCAAATCGAGTTCTGATATCGAAACTAGTTTACTGTATCGAAAAACGTGTTTGTTTGGTCTAAAAGACAGGATTTGTCGTTTTTAAAATTGTAACAAATTTTGCCTTTGCCCAGCTGTTGGACACAATATAGGCTAATCATTTTTTTTAAATTAAAATTGCAGACAGCTGTGTTGCACGCATAGCATCCACGGCAGAAACGGGTTTTATCATAGGAAGAATAAACAAAACATTTTGGATCGTTTATCTGTCATCTTGTCTATTCTTCATGCTACGCTTGCTGCTGGGGAGTTAGTTGTGCCACTTCTTCCCAGCTAAAGCACTAGGATGTGGTGACAGGTGGGCGTTTTGGGGGACTGTCTTATGTAATTTTGACGATTAAAAAGTACTAATTCTCAGCCTAATTTGAATAAATGACTTTTAATTTCGGTTTTTGGAAAATGGTTTGTGGAAACTTCAAAGCATGAAATTTGCTGAGACAACTGTGCTGCTGTGGAGTTAGCTACACTACTTCTTCCCATCTAAAGCACTAGGAAGTGGAGACGGGCGGGCGTTTTGGAGGGACTGTCTTCTGTATTTTTATTTTTTTATGTTCATTGAGGTTTTGCATGCCTATAACTCTTGGACACTATTCTTCCTAGATTGTGATGGTTGAATTAATCATACGAATGAGCTCTATACATCAAACTCCTGCCCTTATCCCAATTTATTTGGGATCGCTCAACATATCCGTTTCTTCCATACTCTCTTCTCTATTAGTGGTCATCTCGGTAGTCATATCTAGCCATATCATCTTTCACATAGTCAATCCATTGTTTCTTTGGTCTTCCCCTACTCTTTATAGAAATGAATTTTATTATCACCAAAAAAGTAACTAAATCACAGACTAAGGTATTTGCGCAAAGTCACGCCGTGACATAAAATTCAATAGAAACTGTACGGAGCAATCTCCACACGGCGATATCATCGCGGTGAGAATTTGATGGCACGACTATCACCACGATTCTCTCGCCCGTGGAGATGGCGCCTTAATCATGCTATTACATCGACTAGTGTCAATAGTCAGGATCATGTGGAAAACCAGAATAGAAGACCAAATGATTGAGGAAACTGAAGGTAGTGCATTAACCAAGTTTAAGAAGTGACACTAAGAAGAAATGTATCGTCCACTGTTTGTTGTCACGACCACTAGAGCGAAATTATGTGGCAGGCATTGCATACTTATTTTTAATAACGAACATTTTCTCTAACCAGCGTGGAATTATAAAAGTTTAATTCATTTTAAACATTTTATACGAGATCCATGATTTAATTCACGATCGCGTCTGTTACATACCACGATTATTTGTGCTTCAGATATTGGCATACCTGCCGACCTTCACACAGCTACAAAAAAAATCAAATCGCTCCGCTTTTCAATTTGTACTACACCCAACAAACCAATTTGTCAACACTAAACCGCACCAGTACACTCAAACGCTCTCTACAGCTACAACAATAGAGTTCAAAATCGCATAGCAAGTATCAAATGAAAATGTAATCAACTGGTTTTTACCTCACACCTGGAAATGTCAACGGGGGTAATATTAAGCAATTTCTTGTTTTATTGGCTTTTCATCGGTCATGTTTATTTATTTCTTTGTACTGTTTAGGTTTAAGGCCCGGACTCTAGAACTAAAGAGGAGACGAGAGGAGAGATGCGTTTTAAACAACCATTAGAATTTCGTTATTCACACTTCTCGTCTCATCTCAGCTTCAGTGGAGACCACTGAGCGAAATTGAGCTGAGCGGCGGTACAAAGCGGAAATGTGAACTGTGCCTCGCAAGCTGGCGACGGCGCGAAGTGGAGACGAGAAGAGATGTGAGCGGCGTGCAGTGAGCGGTCAACAACTAAAGCTCGTCGCATAGCGAGCACACATCTCCGTTCTATCCAGCACATATCTCGGCTCTACGCATCTCCGTACAGCTTCGGTGGATACACCCTAGCTGAAAGACATCTCTTCTGGTTACCACTCCGGATATCTTAAATCTAGAAATCACTATTGGACTTCTTATTCTTTCTCTCGTATCGACAAAAACCTAAAACAGCTCAATCATTCCATCTGGAGGAAGGCTAATCTCCGCTGACATTGGCCGCCATGGTCGAAATTCGGTCTGGAGGACTATTACATTGCATAATCAGCCTATGTCCACTTCTACGACTTAGGCCCCCTCGGGAGTGAACCGTAATCTACCACGAGGCCGTAATCTACCATTATTCGGTGATCTCTCGCGTCCGGCCCTGGTTCAGGCCATGGAAGCAGTAATGCTCGCGAAGGAGGAGGCGAAACGCGTGAGGATGAGGCAAATTTTGCGCCCTCACGCCCCTAACCGCCGCAGAAGACGCCCCGGGCGTCGGGAGTCGCATGCCGATTCCCGGCCACCGTAGGCGCGGGCTTGCGGACGGTGAGCAATGCAAGCCCAGGTCGACAGCGCGTTGTGTTCCACGCGCGCCTCAAAAAATGTCAGCAGAACTGACGGTGTCCGCTAGGGCCGATGCCTGCTGGGGTTGCGGTTTTGTCCGAAAGGGTTACCGTGCCCCCTGGCAACACAGGCAATTGAAGGAACACGGGTGGGTTTTAGGTGGTAAGAGTCTGACACGAAGAGCGGAAGAACTTATTTGATAATTTCCCACACAAAAAAAAGGGCTTAATTATTACTCTTACTATCGCAAGAGACTATGTAAGCTATAGCTGCTAGATGCAGGCCAAACTGTAGGACCATATTGCATAAGACTGAATTCCTTAACATTTCAACGAGAGAAATGGAATAAATGGGAAGGCCTTTGACCAGCAGTGATAGTGAGCCTAACAGTAGTCGCATATGCTGTGTAACATCTGACATCTCACCTTGGTAATAAACAACATTAAATTAATAAGCGACGTTAAAGGGGCGGCGCATCGTCAAGGTCGTTTCTGACGGCCAACCTTAGCACTGCGCGCGCTCATTGGACAAATCAAATAGCGCACGCTTCCCCGGGTTCCTGTTACACACTTCGCTTTTCACAAAATTACTCCCACAGATTTGATTATTTGGATTTTGGTTGCAGGAAAGCGAGAGGAAAGATAAGCTACGCTTGCCGAGGTTGGTCCGTCAATGGGTGACCATTTCTACATACCGAGACTCCTTCGTGCCTTGGAAAGCACGTTAAGCCGTTGGTCCCAGCTGTCATTCGTGTATTTTTGACAGTCATTACGGGTCGTCAGAAGCCCGAAAGTCTGACAACCAGTCTTACCAAGAGGTATCGTATTACCTAGTTACTGGGTTGTAGAGGTCAGATAGGCAATCGCTCCATGTAAAATACTGGTATTCAGCTGCATCCGTTTACACTGGAAGCCAACCCAGACATAGTTGGGGAAAGGCTCGGCAGATGATGTTAAAAGCTAGAGGAAAAATGTTTCAGATCAAAAGTAAGAAAAGAGGTAAAACAGAATGATTTCTTGTGACGTCTGTGGACTGTTAACTAAACCGTAGAACTGTTTGTAAACAAACTGTTATTACTGTGCAAAAATCTCCGCAATGTTGCCAGCAGACTGGCAGATTCTTGTTAGTCAGTGCCTCGAAAACTGAGAGTTACGTCTGAGATCTGGACCAATCCAATATGACCTGCACTAAACTAAGGCAAAGTAAAAGCAGCCTTAGTAAAGTGCAGGTCATATTGGATGTCATGGAGGAGTCTCGGTATGTAGAAATGGTCACCCATCCACGGACCAACCCCGGCAAGCGTAGCTTATCCTTCCTCTCACTTTCCTGCAATCTAAATAATCAAATCTGTGGGAGTGATTTCGTGAAAAGCGATGGAAGTGTGTAACAGGAAGCCGGGCAAGCGTGCGCTATTTGATTTGTCCAATGAGCGCGCGCAGTGCTAGAGTTGGCCATCAGAAACGACCTTGATGAGGTCTCGCCCCTTTAACGTTGCTTATTACCAAGGTGAGGTGTCAGGTGTTACACATCATATGCGACTACTCGTTTTTTTTTTTTATGTTGGTTAATGCTATCTATTAGCTAGTAAAGCTTTAGCCAAAAGCATAGCATATCATAATCAGCCTCTAATGTTCCCACTGCTGGGACACAGACCTCCTCTCTTCTAGAGGGAGTGGACTGTAATTCGCCACGCCGGCCCAGTGGTAGATGTTAGATGTTAAATGTCTTCGTTTTTTCGGTTCTAGTACATACCGGTTTCCTCATGATATTTTCCTTCACCTGGGTTCGAACCCACGAGCTATAACTCGTAAGTCAGCGCCACTGGTTACCACTGGGCCACCACTGCTCTCTAGATCTCTCTCTTTGGCCAATAGAATTCAACTATATTTTTAAAAAAACCTGTCCGTACCGAAAAGGGCACATCGGTGCAATAACATTACTTAAAAATGTAATAAAAAAAATCTTATTATTATTGAAAATAAAAAAGTTATTGCTATTTAAAATTAAGATTTTTTGTACCAAATTTACCCCAAACCCATAAAAAATTATCAAAATTTCAACAGGTATAACCCCTGTAATAAAATTATACATACTATATATTATTATTTTTTTATTATTATATATTTTCATTATTTCTACTTACAGAAATAAACATCATTTATCATTTATAAGTTATATGTTACGACACCCGCCCGCATCCCAAGTAATGACCCGGCAAAATTCCCCATTGAAAAAAAAATGTACCGAATTTTTATTTCCTTTTTTCCTGAAAATTACACATAAATAGACTCTCAGAACGATACCTAACAACACCCTCGCGGATCTAACAGGTTTTTTCTTAACATATATTTATTCACTCTTCAGTTGACAGGGACCAATGACTGCAGGTAATGTTTGAAGGGCGTAGCAGTACAAAGTCGCTTTTCTCCGTTTACTTGCTCTTCAAATAGACTGGCAGGTAAATAAGGCTTTATAAGATTATTGTAACAACTGACTGCCTCGTTGGTCTAGTGGTCGCAAGCGCTACTGCTAAGTATGAGGTCCTGGGTTCGATTCCCGGGTCGAGCAAAATGTTATTGGGTTTTTCTATCTGAAATTTCTCAGTAGCAGCTCGGAGTCTGGATTTGTGCCCGGTTGATGGCAATAGGCTCGCCCCCTATTGCATGGGACTTAAACATAACTGGCGAAATGTGGGTGTGCCTGCTACAGGGATACCTCTGCCCAACCCTTCGGGGAAACAAGGCGTGATGTTATGATGATGATGATGTAACAACCGTCTATATATATTGTTCCCACTGCTGGGACTCAGGCCTCCGCCCTGAGTGGGAGAGGGCCGTAATCCATCACGCGGGGACAGTGCGGGTTGGTGGTCATCCACAAATCTAAGAGTGTGATCACTTGTCAAGCTGTGTCGCTGTAAACCAGCGCTTGTCTCGCATAGGGTCGCAGCATTATGCTGAGCGATGGCCGTTTTGCGTGGATGTGACGCATATTTTCCCCTAACTTGTCCTTTTTTTTTGTGTTCTTTCTTTGCGTCATGTTTACCGCAAATAAACGTTTTTTTTCTTTATTTTCTTTCTTTTCTTTGTCTTAGAATTTTATGGTCTTAGGAGATATCGGTTTCCTCACGATATTTATTTTGTGTTTCAGATTTATCGTTAAAAATTAAATGTCAAAGTGATTTTAATATTTTAGTTGCAGAATAAATGATTTCCTAATTTTAGTTCTCCCGAGTTTTCCAATCATATTTCTATTCATAACCGTTCATCAACTCATATCCGAAATACGGAATTTCCATAATCAATTACAGTACTAAACGTTGCAGCTCAATCGCGTGTAGAAACTGAAATAATCAACTTCACGGATCAAGGCATCGCTGAATAATCGCGTGCAAAAGAGATGGCAATACTTAAAAACTAACAAACAAACGAGATAGCAGTATTATGAAAAAAAATATTTTTAGGGTACCGTACCTAAAGAATGCCAACAGCCACTCTCTGTTACTTCGACTTCATCTTTAGGGAATTTAATAAAGTAGTTATTATTTTTCAGATGTTATTTTATGTATTACTAGTTTTTTAAGTTTTTCATAGTTAAAATTTTTTTTGTAAATAAGTTAATTTTAAGACCGCGCTATCGCATTGGGTACACACCTGTAATGATAGTTGTAAGGTAAATTTTAATAAATAAATCTCTAAGGCACAAGTTCGTAGCCGACTACTGCAGGCAGCTGTAGTTAGGGTTGCCATTTTTTAAATATCAAATATAGTATTTTCGAAGCCATTGCCTGTAAAAATATAATAGGTATATTTCAAAAGCATTTTTATTCTTTTAAATACATATTTTTTGCTCCTAGGAGTATCAACCTTCATTAATAGGTTAAAAAAAATGTTTTATAACAATTTTTCCACTCTAAATTAAGGCCCTATTGCGATCATTTCTCAATTTTGTATTGAAATAAAAATATAGTCTCCTACTATATTTTTTCTTTAGAAATATAGTATTTAGGGCTCTAATAGAGTAGGATACTATACTATACAGTAGGGTTGGCAACCCTAGCTGCAGCACGCGACGTGTCGCCGCGACACTCTGGTTTCTATCTATATCTATGAAATCGAATCGAATTTCTATGAAATCGCTTGCTGCTGTTGCCTGCAGTCAGCTACGGAAATGTACCTTCACAACCAAAATAGTTAGCCAGTTGAAATTTTATGGCCGCTATCACGGAAAATAACAAGAAAAGTAAAAATTCCAAACCCAAGGGAAATACTAGAAACCTTTAGAAAATCTGCATATTTTGTTTCTGCTCTATTTCGATCTAATAATAGTGCACAAATGAAAAAATGTGAGGTGATACGGAACCTCTGTTTGCGAGTCCGATTCGCACTTCGTCAGTTTTTTTACAGGCCAATGTTCGACGTTCGAAATAAAAAGCGATGCGCACTTCGGTTTTTGTCGGGTTTCGTCGGAGGCCACGAGGTGGGAGTCGACACCTGCGCCGGCGACGGTTAGCGGTTAATTAAGAAAACTGTATTAATTTTTACTGGCTCCAGAAATTAACTTTTAACGGTTTATGAAACGGTCTAGCTTAACTTTGTGTAAATTTTCATCACCACTGCTCTCAAAACGGTGAAGGAAAACATCGTGAGGAAAACCGGCATGTCCTAGAACCAAAAAGTCGAAGACGTGACATCAACCAACCCGCACTGGGCCCGCGTGGTGGATTACGCCCACTCCCTCTCACAGAGAGGAGGCCCGAGTCCGAGCAGTGGGAACATTATAAGCTGATTATGCATCAATTTAGTGGTTGTATTTGCAACAGAGGTGGCTTTAATCCTGTATTTAATTTCTAGACTGTGTTTTGTTGTCATATTTATTCATCACCAGGTCCAAAATAACCCAAATACATAGCCCAAAGCTTTGTGAGTGCATCGGTGCACGGATTCTACATAGCTCGCTAAGAACAGGTTTTTGCTGGAACAGTTTTTCCAGCGTTACGTGTTTTTTGTTTTTGTATTATGTTTGAATACGTGCTTATTTTTTTATTTTTTTTTAATGTGTACAAACTATATATTAGGTATGTTGAAACTGTTTGTACTCCCCGTCACTTGTCCTTATGGGTTCATTAGAAAACCAGACACCATCTGTCTGGCATTAATGCTGAAATGAACCTTTTTGGCGCAGCCGTGAGGCACACACTATTGTTTTTAAAAAATTATTTTTTATTTTATCTTTATTATTTGTGTTTCACGAACTGTGTCCAAATAAATGTTTTTCTTTCTTTCAAAATAATTTCCTACCGGCAAAATGTCGAAACTCATACAAACTTTCATTCCCTATTTAACCCTTTTCGGGGACTCATTTGCAAAAAATACTTCCTTAGTGCTCACCTTCGTTTCAAAAGGAACTCTTGCGCAAAATTTTATGACCTATTACCGGTTTAGACAGTCTTTCGTCTGTCAGTGAAGGAACGAATTAATTTAAGACTTTTTTTTAACCCCCGACGCAAAAAGAGGGGGGTGACCAGTATGTGTGTCTGTCTGTGGCACCGTAGCTCTTAAACGGGAGATCCGATTTGAATGCGGTTTTTTTTGGAAGCTGATTTTCTAGCGATGGTTCTTAGAGATGTTTTATCAAAATCGGATCAGTCGTTTGAAGATTCTAAGGATTTTTTGTGCAACATTTTATGACCTACTACTGGTTTAGACAGTCCATCGTGTGTCAGTGAAGGAACGAATTAATTTAAGATATTTTAACCTCCGACGCAAAAAGAGGGGTGTTATAAGTTTGATCGCTATGTGTGTCTATCTGTGGCACCGTAGCTCTTAAACGGGAGAACCGATTTGAATGCGGTTTTTTTTAAGCTGTTTTTCTAGCGATGGTTCTTAGAGATTTTTTATCAAAACTGGTTCAGCCGTTTGAAGATAATCAGCTTTTTTCTAGTTGATGAATGGATCTGAGTATCTTCTAGAGGTCTGATCGATTTGAAATTTGGTATTCTGTTACTTCAATCATATCAGAAGAAATAAAATACCCAACTCCCTTACCAACTTCAGCACAGGTATCGTGTTTGGGCTCATTGGAATGGTCTCAATGAATAGGTTATAGATAGATGGTGAACAGGGTCTGGTGATGGAGTAGGAAAGAAAAATGAGGAAATGTTTGTGTCGGGGCTTTCTTTAATTTTATCTGTTAAAATTGTATCAAGGGTAAGACGGCCCGCGAAATTCAAATTTTCTTGCGTTTTGCAATGTGCAGGTCAGTCTCAAGTTGTATGTTGACTAAAATATGATTTACGACCATAACAAATATGGGTTTACAGAATAATATTATAAGTTTAGAATTAGCAATACATTTCCTTTAATTATAATTGGCTTCAAATGTCATGATTTCATGATATAGTCATTCAATAGGTTAATATGAACTTAGATAATAGGGATGGTCACTGGGTCAAAAAAAAAAACAAAACATACATAACATCACGCCTGTAATCCCCGAAGGGTTAGGCAGAGGTATATCTATAGTACACCTACATTTCGCCAGTTATGTTTAAGTCCCATGTAATAGGGGGCGAGCCTATTGCCATCAACCGGGCACAAATCCAGACTCCGGGCTGTTACTGCGAAATTCCAGATGGAAAACCCAATAACACTTTGCCCGATCCGGGAATCGAACCCGGGACCTCAGCAGTAGCGCTTGCGACCACTAGACCAACGAGGCAGTCAAAAAAAAAAACTATTAATCCGTCAGTCAGATATTAAATAAATATTAGACACGTATTTTTTGCTTTATCATATAAATAAAAAATTACTTAGATAAAATGCATTAAAGTTGGGGAGTGGAGGTCACTACGTCACAAGTAAGTATAAAATCGACATACTCGTGACGTCATGGCACATTTTAACTCAATGTAAGAAAAAGAAGAATAAAGAAAATACGTTTATTTGCGGTAAACATGACGCAAAGAAAGATAATAAAAAAACACGTAAATAACAAATTGGGGGAAAATATGCGTCACATCCACGCAAAACGGCCATCGCTCAGCATAAATGCTGCGACCCCATGCGAGACAGAGCCCCAGCTGACGTGATGACGTCAACCGGTGCAGCATATAGTGAAATAACAAATAAAAAATAAAATAAATACAACACTTAGTCCTAAATGTTTACACAAATATATGTAATATTTAAAATGGCATATTTACATTTCGTTCAATGTAATATTTACATTTCGTTCCGTCGCGTCGGCGACTTGCAATCTGTGCGCGTAGCTGTCATAAAACTATTTGTTTGTAATATATCGCCGTAATCTTTTAATAACATAAAAAAAGAAAAAATACGTATCCAATATTTTGTTACAAGCTACATGAGGGATAAAAATCATTTTTTCGTCATCATCCCTATTGTCGAGTTTCATGATTTGTTCATGTGTGCTTCTACATTTAATTGTCACCTTGACCTGCCTTGCACATAACCTGCCCTACAAATTAGGGTGGGCGGCGTGCCCCTATTGATATCCGATCTTCCACAGAAAGAAACTTCCTAAATTAGATATTTTTTTACGGCAAATAGCTGTAGCACTCTGTCTTAATTACTTAAGGTGATTCCTGCAAGGTAGCCCGTCAAAATTTCTTACGTTTTTTGCACGTTTCGTCGCAGGTTGACGTTGTATGCTGATCAAAATTAATTTCGCGGAAATTATGATTAAATCTATATAGTAAAAAACTTTCCCAAAATAAAAAAAAGACTTCCAAAAAACAACACTACAAAGTGAAAAATAACTTTAATATTATTATTTCAGTTATATCTTACTTTATGTCAGTTAGTTCAGAATCATGTACTGAAACCATGGTAAAAGTTTTCGCATCGATGTCCCTACCACCCTGAATAAGTTGGTCGATTATTACTCGTAACTTCTGTAGAAGCTTCTTCGCTGTGATAGGTTTCCTTTTAATTTCGTTATATATATTACTGCCGTGAACATTTAGCTGGCAGAGGACACACACACGACTCTAACAAAAATTAGCACTTAAAGCTTAATATTGCGCAAAGGAATCCAAAAATGGTTTTGACAAACTCACAATATTTTTTAACGACTTTTCCAACGACACCCCTTTCCTTGTAAACGTATCACTAGAGAAATGCTGAAAAGATTTGGGTACTAACTGTTTCAAAATATAGTCCGAATCAAGTTCTTACGAAAAGAAAGATTGGAATAGTTTCCCCGAAAATCTTTAAATTCTGGAAAAGCTAAACTGACTGAACGTCCTTTTTTGTATGAACTACTAGCTGCGCCCCGCGGTTTCGCCCACATAAGTCTCGAGCCCGTGAGAATACCGGGATAAAAAATATCCTATGTCCTTCTCCAGGTCATGGTCTACCCATATGCCAAATTTCATGCAAATCCGTTCAGCCGTTTTAGCGTGATGCCGTGACCAAGGGAAATAGGGATTCATTTTTATATATATAGATTATTAGGTCTTTACACGGGGTTCATTTCTTAGGTCGAAATTTCCAGAACGGAAGCGGGCAAACCAATAACGGGTGGTGCGATCGTTTGTAGTGGTCGCTCCGTATACGTCGCTGATGTTGCGTGCCGCTTCTGCCGCTTTGCTGCCACGACGGTACTCACACTCCATAATCACTCGAATTTTTAACGTATCCATGATGACGAAAAACGTACAAATACGATGAAAACAGAACGCTAGCCATTAAACAAATGACTAATTTTCAAAAAAGAATTCCATATTTTTAAAATTAAAATAATTTGGACAGGACAACGTCCGTCGGGTCGCTAGTTATTAATAGTTATTATAATCGTCTAAAACATCAATACAAATAAAACGCATTTCTGTTTTAAGCTTTCTGTTTTTTTTTTTTAATGTGTTGCATGCGTGCGTTGTGCCTTACCCTGGGTCAAATAAATTTATTTCCTTTTTTCCTTCTTTCTTTCTTTTCTTTTTCAATATAGCTCTCGATTTATATTTGCTGCAAAGTGCAAATCGTCATAAAATAACATAACCTTACGCCTGTATTCCCCTAAGGGTGAAATGACGATCACATCTTCAATGTGATCGTCATTTTCCACGACATAGTGCAAAAAACTTAAGAAATGTTGTATTTCATGAACCATGTTGACGGATCCCTCTTAATTACTAAAGTTCACCAAATCTATTAATGACTTTGATGCCCTTAGCTCCAAGCGTTTGGATTAGTGCCCAAAATCGTGATGCTGTGTATAAAGCAATCAACATGTTTTGTCGAGCCGAGTTTATTCGACCTCGAGCGGAAAAATCAACGAATGAATTTCTCCCAAGCTGTCTGAGACCTGATTAAAAGAATGCCTGTACTGTTTATTGAAGATGCAGCCAGTTGAAGCTTTTCTAAACTAACATTATAAAGTGAAAAGATTTTTTTTTTATGTTTGTTACGCTTTCACGCAAAAATAGCTGAACGGATTTGGATGAAATTTGGCACATGAGCAGACCATGATCTAGATTAGGACATAGGATACTTTTTATCCCGATATTCCCACGGGATCGAGATTTATGCGGGTGAAGCCGCGGGGTGGAGCTAGTAAAATATAAATAGGTGATAAATATGTGTGTATTTCATATTCAAATCCTTGTTTCCAATTGACGTTATTATTTCATATCAACCATAAACTGATTAAAAATTTAGATGATTTCAGAATTACGAGAACTGTTGAAAAAGTCAAAAAAAAATTGGAAGTAAGAAGAAAAAATATAAAATAATTTTTCTCTACTAGTGGATCCATTTAAATTTTAAGTTAATATTAACTAAACAAAAAATAATTTAAAATCTAGACGTTATTTATATCGACCAAATAGGGACCCTAGCATTTGCAACACGATATCTCGCGTTCCGCTACTAATAATAATCTCCCTTTAGCAAACAGGGAGGGGTAGCGTCCCTAGTCCGACTAAAGGGGCCAATGTGACCTACCCCATGCAATTCGATTACGCAAAACACTGGGAATGAAACGCGAACGAAATACGTTAAGGGTTAATTTTTGGGCTGACTAGATTTCGTATACATATAATTTTTTTGTTGTTCATAAAAAAAAATCGAAGTGTTATTATTTTCTGCACTTAAGGTTGCACTAGTCGACGGCTCGAACTCGTTGGTGCGTGTGGCTAATATGCATGCTATTTGGTATACTTATTTATTTATCTAGTTTTTATTTATTTAGTGATATTGGGTGTATTAAGGAAAAATTACTAGATATATCTACTCAAAATAAAATTATTTGGTATTTTAAATAAATTATCTATTTCTGTACGCTTTCTATTTTGCCATTTTCATACCACGTAAGTTATTTATTTACGCCCAAAGATGACTTAAAATTAATGTTGAAATATGGAAGTTTCGACGCTCATAACTTCCAAACCAATACTTTTTTTCTCAATTTTGCTTCCATACAGGGCTTAATAATGAAAAAGATCCAATAAATCATATTGCGCCTCCTCGCAAGAGGAAGCTCCCTAAATTGTATGTTAATTTACATTAATATTCTGAAAAAGTCACGCATGGAACATCAAAATGGAACTTTAGTATATGGTTCTTTTTTTAAAATCTTTTTTGTTTCCAAATATAAAACAGTTACGTAATTGGAACATTTTCGCTCGATTCATTTTTTATTTAAAAATCATGTCTTTTTTAAAGATTATTTGAAACAAAAATAAGATTACTCGGCTTTTATGTCTAAAATAATTTTTGACAGTAAGGAAATATAGTTTATTATCCAAATTCCTCAAGAATTGGCCTATTCAATGCAAACAGAATTTTCAAATTTTCACGGTCGTCCGTTAATGCCCCTTTCAATATTAATTAAAAAAAAAAAACATGGACATTCAGAAAAATGCGGGTGGGCATTGTGCGGGGCACTTGCCACTGGGCGAAATTGAATAGGGGATTACTGGAGCGAAAAAAAAAATCGATCTAGCTAGGTCTCATGTCTGGGAAAATTCGTTTTCTTCCGCCTCGGGAATGTGATACAACGTTGGTATACTTGGACGATATTTTTATCTATTTTCACTAGAGCAGAGCTCTGTCGACCAGGTACTACACATTATAATGGCTTGAATATACACCTCCGTTGGGTTTTGATTATAATACTCCCAGTACACAGGGGCGGTGTAAAATAGCCCTGCCCCTGACCACTAGCCTTACTGCCTTAAGACCCCTGGAGGCCTATACTTAGCAGTCGGTGGTACAAGGCTGCCAATCCAATGATGATTCAGATTTCAATAAAAAATCTAAGTAGTTTCGTTTCTTATCGCATATTCTATGGCCCAACAAGATAATCTAAAATGGTCTTGTCAAATAAAGATGGCGGCCATTTTTTGCCGCCAAATATCGCAATAGGTTATTGACTTCAGATTGTTACTTAATAGTGGTTATGATTATGATATACTTTTTATACATTTAAATATAAGATCCTGGTGACAATGAAACAAGTTCTATTGGGTGAAACATTACTAAGCAGAACTTCAGCAATAGAATTAATGGAATCGTCAGTACCACGGTCGCATACCCGTATACCATGAATAAGTAAGATGCTTGGGTCAAAAAAAAAAGAAATTCTATTTAGTCAGTCAGTCAGTTTTTTTTTTAAATCCTTTATTAAAAAGAACCAGGTTCTTAATAATTAATTACAATCTAACCTATAAGACTAATAAGCAATTTTAATATAACTAAATTTTTTACGTAATGATAATTTTAAAAGTTAGAATAGTGTTGATTGTAGGTACTTTACACAAGTTCGTTCCACTTTCTTAGAGTCTGTTATTATAATATAAACAGTTCGTTAATGTGTTATATGTGTGTCATTGTCACTATTATTTCTATACTTTTTACACTACACTAACTCAAAAGGTTTTGTTCGTTTTAGTCTTCGCACTATATTTGTTTGGTCCAGCAGCTGAATTGTCTCGATGTTTCACATGTCGGTGGAGTCGGTGTTCACGGGCCTCAGCAAATTTTTGGATTCTTCTGATGACGGGTTCCATTTTTAAACCACGATGGAGGTCGTCATTTCTTATAAACAAAGGCGCATTAACAATACTCCTCAGTACCTTATTCTGGAATGTTTGTATAATTTTGATGTTGGTCGGTTTAGTACAGCCCCACAGTTGGATGCCATACGTCGATATCGGCATGAGCGTCTGTCATATAATAAAAAAATATTAGACACGTATTTTTAGCCTGATCATATTAATAAAAAACGACTTAGATAAAACGCATAAAATTTGGAGAGTGGGGGTCACTACGTCACAAGTATTAAATCTACATACTTGTGACGTCATGGCACATTTTAACTTAATGTAAGAAAAAGAAAGAAAATACGTTTATTTGCGGTAAACATGACGCAAAGATAATAAAAAAACACGTAAATAACAAATTGGGGGAAAATATGCGTCTCATCCACGCAAAACGACCATCGCACAGCATAAAGGCTGCGACCCCATGTGAGACAGAGCCCCAGCGCTGATTTTCAACGATAGCCGGCGCTGACGTGATGACATCAACCGGTGCAGCATATAGTGAAATAACAAATCAAAAATAAAATAAATACAATACTTAGTCCTTAATGTTTAGACAAATATAATATTTAAAATGGCAACATTTCGTTCCGTCGGCGACTCACGCGCCGTAGACTTATTGCAATCTGTGCGCGTAGCTGTCATAAAACTATTTGTTTGTAATGTATCGCCGTAATCTTTTTCGTTAATCTTTTAATAACGTAAAAAAAGAAAAATACGTGCCCAATATTTTTTTAATAATCTACAAGACGGACAAAATATATTTTTTTAGTCATTACCATGTGGGTGCCAGGAACACCTACAAAATTATAATGGCAAGCGACAACGGCTTTACCTTGACCATTTTTTGTACCTATGTCTTGATTTCTGTCTGAAATAAATTCTTGTTTCATACTTTTAAGATCACATTTATTTTCCCGTAGACGGGTTACAGTTTTTTAAACAAAATTTTATATGCTATACTTTTCCGTTTTACGTTACGACAACGTCAAGAAGAGTAATAAAAGGTCAGTAATTAACCTATTTTTTATTTAAATTCCAATAGCAGTGCATAGTTAACGAAACACGAAACCATAGCGCGTTTGTTCTGTGATGATCGGTTGTACTCTGCGAATGAATGCTTGCTCGCTCATTCATTCAGTAAAAACGACAACACGGCGAGCATTCGTGTTCTTGTTGTAGTGAAAACAGATGTTTTCTGTTTTGAGCGAACATCGGCAGTACAGCAAACATGGCTTAAGATAATGAACTTAAGGCGACGATAGCCGACTTTTAATGATTTTATACTGAAAATGACGTCTAAACGAGTAATGTTAATGATTTGGAAAAAATATATGTTAAATAAATTAGAGCATTTTCTTAATAACTTAATCTGTGATTATTTTAGATTATCTTTAAATTACATAGTGTAATTAATTTGTAAAGTTGTGTCTAACGCGGATAAAAAACTGCGAATCGTGCAAAAACTATCAAGCGTATTTTTCTGAAACCTTCACCATTTTAAAGATAATTTAATTACTGATCTTTTAGTATACGTATTTTATTAAAATACCTTTTGTTTTAAGTATAATGAATGAATAATGCGTCTAATTTGGGACAGCGCTCCTTGTTGGGCGAGTCCTATTACTGGACGTACGACGCGTTGCGTGAGCTCAGTACAGAACACGCAAGCTAACCACTCAAGGTCACTGGCATATATCTGCGTCTTAAACGACATCATAATAAATCAAAAATTGCGCGAAGATAATGTTAATATACACAGTGACTTTGACCTGTCAGATAACACAGTGGGAAGTGTTCTGACATACTTATCTATCTAAAACAACGCACTACTAACTTGTTAAACATTTACAATAAGAAAAAAAATACTAAAGAAGAAAGAAAGAAACATTATTTATTAACAGCGCGCACTTCCCGAGCTTCCTGTTACACACTTCCGTCCCTTTTCACGAAATCACTCCCACAGATTGCAGGAAAGATGTTACATATCAATATCGTTTTCGTGACGTCCGTTTTTTTTTATAATTATGGCGGTACTTTAATGGCGCAGGCGCACCTTTGCAGTTCAGCCCCGCTGCTACCTTGCTGACTGGCAAATATTTTACTACAGCATGAGCTATTCTCATGTTCGTGCTGATACGAGAGAAGTATTGAGGCGTAAATAGGCCTGTGTCCATTTTTTTTTGTCCGGAAGGAAGATTAATAAAAAATATTGGACACGTATTTTTCTTTTTTTACTTTATCAAAATATTACGGCGATACATTGAGTTAAAATGTGCCATGACGTCACAAGTATGTAGATTTAATACTTACTTGTGACGTAGTGACCCCCACTCTCCAAATTTTATGAGTCGTAATTTAAAAAATAATGGACACGTATTTTTTTCTTTTTCGACGTAATCAAAAGATTACGGCGATACATTGAGTTAAAATGTGGCATGACGTCACGCCTTGCTAGATTTTATATTGAGTTGTGACCTAGCGAGCCCCAACTTCCAACTTTAATGCGAGTTTTGATTAATATGATAAAGCCATAAAACATAAGTGTCTAATATTTTTTTTATTATCTAAAAGACGGACTAAATAGAATTTCTTTTTTTTTTATCTAGACAACTACCGTATTAGAAGTAGGAGAACTGCATCAAGTTCAGACCGAGGCGCAAAAACTACTTGAATGGCAATAGAGATGATGACTAATATTACAAATGTTCAAACAAATAATTTAATTTCAAAAAGACATATTAAAATGAGATATTGAATAAATCTATGGAAATATGGAGAACCTACACGCTTTAAAAGTTTTTTGAAAGGGATTATTCCTGTCCTTGTCGCGCGGTATGGACAATGTATGGCGTTTGTATGAACTTATGAAGTTACAGAGTTGTGAAGTCAGTTCTGTGATAGTGCCGTCTTTATCTAGCAGTTATTTTAAAACGTTTATAACATGTAAATTTTAAGCTTTTACACTTTATTTTTAACTAGGTTTTGCCTGGGGCTTCGCCCGCGTAGATGTCGGAAAATATCCCTCGGGAACGTACTACCGGGATTACAGGTATGTAATCTCGGTAGTACGTTCCCGAGGGATATTTTAATCAATGGGACTCTTACTGTTGCGCCCGCGATGCCGTCAACCACAATTATTTTGTTACGCGTAAAGGCTCGTACAGACCAGCGCGATATCGCGGGCGCGACAGGCAGTGCGACACGTGTCGCGCCCGCGATATCGCGCTGGTCTGTACGAGCCTTAATTTTGAATCTGTGGTATATTTTAAATTAAATTCCCAATATAAATAACCTATTTTATTGGATAACGATTAATATGATACCGGTCAAAATAGCTTCGGAAATACCAATGATACTTTTATCAAATTCTAGAAGATAATAATAAATCAAAAACAAAAGTAGAAAATGGAGGATCCTCCGATCAGACTAATAGAGGTACGAGGAACAGCGTATAAAGTTCACTCATCCTCTATAGAACGTGTAACGTTAAATGCGCAAAACCTCAGACATCCCAACTGATTTTTAATTCAATTGACCTATTTCAGGGAGAAAAAAAACCATTAAAAAAAAATTAATGGTTTTATGTGCTGTTTTAGTTCGTAAGATTCGTATTTGCATTGAAATAAAAGCTATTTATATCTCGCGTATGAGAAAATTTAAATTGGTCGACAACAATTTGTGTTTGTTTACCTATTTTGGCGGGTTTGCGCATGTGATGGCTTCATCTATTAATAAGTAGACACGACAAGGTTTTTTATAAAGATTTTTTGAAAAAAGTGACCTATATTAAAAAGTGGTTCAATTGATTCTGCTCGTTATTCTGATCAAACTATTTGTCTATGTTGTCTAAATGTAGGGCATAAGCCCTTCTCCTATCTACGCTCTACTCTGCTATTTTGTAAGGACTGCATAGACCAGCCTCGTCGTCGCTAGTACTGGTCGTTGGTCGCAAGCGCTACTGCTGAGCATGAGGTCCTGGGTTCGATTCCCAGATCGGGCAGTGTTATTGGGTTTTTCTATCTGAAATTCCTCAGTAGCAGCCTGGAGTCTGGATTTGTGGCCGGTTGATGGCAATAGTCTCGTCCCCTATTACATGGGACTTAAAACATAACTGGCGAAATGTGGGTGAACCTGCTACAGGGACACCTCTGCCCAACCCTTCGGGGAAACAAGGCGTGATGTTATGTTGTTGTATAGTCCAGCTCATTTCGCCATTCTTACTGAGCCTACCGCATAGCCTTTCGTGACAATTGGGATTCGAGATACAAGAATAATTGGGTGACTTAGCAAACTTGCCTAGAGTCTATCAAGATTTTCCCTTAGCACATAATCTGCTACAAATAATCATAAAAATGCTGCAAACAGTTAGAATTGTGGCACTATGCTAGCATGCCGGAAGTGTGAGGTTTATCAGCGCTTATCAAAACGTGCGATTGTGTATCGATGTTAAGGAATTAGTACGTACGCACTCTAAGGAGTTGAGCTGGCAACACGGCTGTGAAATGTTACCGTAGTCACAGATGAATACAGATGGTTCACTCCGCATTTTAGGTATGAAGCTTCATCATCTGCCTAGCCCTTTTTCAAATATGCAAGGGTTGGCTTCCATTCTAACCAGATGCAAAACAAAACAAAACAAAATCTAACAGTGACAAAAAAAACGACTTCCAAAAAGAAACAAAGAAACAAGTTATTTGTTTCACTACAAAGTGAAACAAATAACTTTAATTTCGGAAGTCGGCGTAGGCGGCGTTGGTTTTGAATTTTCGTTTTTTGCCATCGACTTCAGAAATTATTTATCACTTGGTAGTGTTTCTTTTGTAAGTCGGTTTTTTTTTTTTTGTAAAAATTTTGATTTTTCACTTTGTAGTTATGGTAACTAACCCACACAAATTCGAATACCACTACCGACTATGTAAATAAAAGTGACAGGAATTTATTATAACATCATGCAATACGTAGTATTGAAGCCAACTCAAAAAGTAGCAAGCAAAGTTAATAACATTTATATCGGACCACGTCTGAAGTATGACCTACCAAACAAAAAAAAGAATCATCAAAATCTATTCATAATAGAATTGTGTCCAAAAATTTATTTTTTGTCCGCCTTGTAGATTATTAAAAAATATTGGACACGTATTTTGTCTTTTTTGACGTAATCATAAGATTACGGCGATACATTGAGTTAAAATGTGCCATGACGTCACGCCTTGCTAGATTTTATACTGAGTTGTGACGTAGCGAGCCCCCACTCCCCAACTTTAATGCGTGTTTTCTAAGTTACTTTTTGATTAATATGATAAAGCAAAAAATACGTGTCTAATATTTGTTTATTATCTGAAAGACGGACTAAATAGATTTTTTTTTTTTACCTAGGCAACTCCTCAATTGGCGGAGCCTCCTCCTTTTTGAAGTAGGTTAAAAATAGTTAAAGACCAACGACCGAAGCCACAGAAAAGCGTTAATAATCTACAGGCTACATGCCATGTATCGTGCGTATTCACGTGAAACTAATTATTTAACAAAAATATTCAAGGTCTTTGTCACATGTCTTATATTTGAGTCAGTGTGCTAAAAAAATAGGTTTTTGGGCAATTTATTTATGTATTGGCGTCATCTGTACGTAATGTAACAAAAACTACTTTAAATAAGTTTTACTTATTAAAAAAAAACCGGCCAAGTGCGTGTCGGACTACTCACAATGAAGGGTTCCGTGGTTGGAATGAATTTATCCCAAATACAAACTTAACATTGTAGTTAAAATACACGTTCTCCGATACCTTCCAACTGCAAATATAAGTTTGTACGCACAATATTGACACATTTACCATGTTATTTTAAAACCAAAGACTTTTGATAGGTTTTCGTATAATCAATAATAAAGAACCGCTCTCTGAGTTTTTTTTTCAAAATTTTAGGCTCAGTAGTTTCGGAGATAAGGCGGGGAATGGAAAATTATCATCTATTTTCTTAAATATCTTTAAATGTATTTACTTTAAAATGATTTAATAAAATATATATATATGATATTCTCGCATCAACCCCTTTCGTTTGATATGTCACACAATACAGTTTGAAATTTTTTCTAGTTTACCCCCCAAAAATGTCCCCTATATTCAAAATTAATTTATTTACGCTACACGTCCGTGTTTGGGTCACAGAGATACATATGTGTACCAAATTTCAACTTATTAGATTGAGCATCACTTGGCCGGTTTTCATTTCTGTCGAAGGTTTTTTAGACCGAGCGTTCGTCTTTGCATGAATTATACGAAAAAGCTTAGATAAAGATAATTGAGTAGTAGTCAGTAAGATTGGTAAATGGTTGTAGGAAGGAATTACCCAGGGTGTGCAAGTTTTCTGATTAAAATTAATCGGTACACGGCCACATGACGAGGCTGTGCAAGAACTAGAAATGATATCCAGGGAACAAGGGACCAGCCCCCATTTGAAGTCCACGAAATTCTAGACTGAGGAGATCCGTCTAGATACATAAACTTCGGCTTCTTAAATTGGGGGTAGCCAAGAAACTACAGAACGCCACCTGCTACGATCCTTACATACTTCTTTCGATACGTTCATCTGGTCACACGCACGCCGGTTGCAAATATTACGCACATGACCTTTCTGAAGAACATCACCAAAAAAGGCCGTGAAAAGCTGGACTTAAAAGGAGGCTCCCTAAATTGTTTGTTAATTTGCATTAATATTCTGAAAAAGTCACGCATACAATCAAAATGGAACTTTAGTATATTAATTATTGGATCTTTTTCGTTCCAAATATCAGACAGTTACGTAATTGGAACATTTTCGCTCGATCCATTTTTTATTCGAAAATCATGTCTTTTTTAAAGATTATTTGAAACAAAAACAAGATTACTCGGCTTTTATGTCTAAAATAATTATTGACAGTAAGAAAATACAGTTTATTATCCAAATATAAGATATTTTTTTCTCTAGATCAATTATTACTTTGGTTATAAACGAAATAAGACTTACGACATTTAGTTCCGTGCTCGAACACGACCAAAGAGTGCACGCGATATAAAACTTTATCACTGATGTGTTAGCGTTTAGCACCATATTGGAGTGGTGGGATCCATTGGGGCGGAGTTTGCGTGAAACTTGTCTTTGGAGTACCTGCTCTTAAACTAAGATATAAACAATTAACTTGTGAGTTTATTTTGCATTTGATAGCCCAATTCTTGAGGAAGATTATAAGCTATTTAACATCACGCTACGATCCTTAGGAGCCGAGCAAATTAAAAAAAGTCAGAAAGAATCCTAAGCGAGAACGAGGTAATAGCACGAGCGGGAGATGCGATAGGTAAGGAAGGCAAGAGGTGCCAACAAGTATCGATATAATAAGGTCCCATTAAAATAGATGGACAAACTTTTAGAAATCATTCAGACCACCAAAATAAGGACAACGGTAAAAAAAACATATATAGGAAAACGCATTAGATACTTACTAGAAAAAAATTAGCTAACGAAAATATACTAAAAATGTTGGTCAATTATTTTGGGTCAAAATAAAGTCACTTTAATCAGTTTTTTTTTTTGCTTGGATATCTTTGGTTAGACTGGACGCTGTTTTAAAAGTTGTCCATCTATTTTAATAGGACCTTATATATCGTATCGATTAAAAAAAAAATCAATATCGATTCCGATTTATAGAAAAAAAAAAGAAAGATGATTTTAGATGATTTGAGATTAGAGAGATGATCGATGTTTTTTGGCATTTCTTGAATTCCTACCTTAAAATCGCCTTGAAAATGGAAAATGAAAAAAAATAAAATAATAATACGGCTCTGATTCCCAGCGGTTTTAGTCAGTGGAGACAACGATGTTGCTACTGGCAATATATCGAATTGGATACATTTTCGATACTAGATATTTTATATCAATATTTCGAAATAATAAACGTACTTATACAAACTATTGTAAAACATTTTAAAAGAGAAACGGTGGAGTTTCTTGCCCATTCTTCTCCATACGAAAACTACCTTTTGGAAGGGGCGACTAGAATCAATTATATTATTTTGTAAATTTTGACGTTCAAAAGTGCCATACATGGGCCTATTTGAAATAAATGATTTGACTTTGACTTAAACATCGAACAAAAAATATCGATATATCGATATTTTTTCTTCAAGCCTAGGGTCAAGGGGCCGAAATTTCACGCGTTCGAAGTCACGGGCAGATGTTAGTAAAAAATAAAATTTCGGAGGAGCGTTCGTCTCAGAAATTTCTTTGCCACTACTGGCTTCTAGCCAAGACGGGTTCGTTGTAAAACTGGGAAACGTAAGTGATGTAATTTTAACGATTTGGACGTAAAATAAACATCCTGTTTGTTTTTTTTTTTTAAATTCATCTAAGAACAGTATTTCTATTTTCTTAATGTCCGTCGGGTATCATCGGATTTCCGAATACAAACGAATGCTAATTTCCATGTTCATCAATTATTAGATTTATAGTGTGTAATAATTTGAATTCAGAACTAAGTACTTTATTGTTGTTTTGTTTTGATTTCCGTGTGAACTAAATTGATTTACGTGTGGTAGGGACATCGACGCGAAATCTGTCGAATCAATTATAACCGACGAAAAATTTTTCATCGGTTATAAAAAAAAATCTGCTGTTTCATAGAAAAGTGTAATACCTACACGGTCAAAATTTATGGAACAGCAGATTTTTTTTAAATAAACGACGTACAATTTCAACACTGGGGGGGTTCAGACTCATGTAGTATGGTTTTAGTTTTCGCGTTGATGTCCCTGCCACCCTGTACAGAGCTGTAAAACTATTTTCTTATCTTTTTTTTGTCCGTCGGGTAGTTTATTAAAAACTAGCTGCCCGGGCCGGCTTCGCACGGTAGCATTAAGAACTTATTTACGGCGCACCTAACTACCTACCCTACCTAACCTACTTACCCTACCTACCTACCCTACCTATCCTACCTACCTACCCTACTTACCCTAGCTATCCTACCTACCTACCCTACTTACCCTACCTACCCTACCCTACTTATCCTACCTACCTACCCTACCTACCTACCCTACTTACCCTAACTATCCTACCTACCTACCCTACCTATCCTACCTACCTACCCTACCTACCTACCCTACCTACCCTACCTACCCTACCTACCCTACCCCTAAAACCTCACGGAGCCCGAGACCTTTCCAACGAATGCAAAACCGTGGAAATCGGTTCGTGCGTTCTGGAGTTATAGCGTCAGGAAGGAAAACCCGACTTATTTTTATATAGTAGATATATTGGACACGTATTTTATCCTTTTTACGTAAATCAAAAGATTACGGCAATGCATCGAGTTAAAATGTGCCATGACGTCATGAGTATGTAGATTTTATACTTACTTGTGACGTAGCGACCCCCACTCCCCAACTTTAATGCGTTTTATCTAAGTAATTTTTTTATTAAAATGGTAAAGCAAAACATACGTGTCTAATATTTTTTTATCATCCTACTGAAGGACTAAATAGAATTTCTTCTTTTTTTTCCCCCAGGCATTCCTATTAACAGCACTCTAATTTCGTAACACACTTACAATCTGAAGGATATTGCAAATACTTAAATTTCTTCTAAGGATAAAATCAGAAATGAAATTATTAAAAGAACCGGAGTTACCGACATCCAGAGCTTCAGAGTAAGCAAACTGAAGTGGCAGTGAGCTGGCTATGTTTGTCGAAGGACCCATGGCCGGTGAAGCAGAAGAGTCTTGGAGTGGAGACCGCGTATCGGCAAGCGTAGCGTGGGACGCCCCCCAGCTAGATGCACCGACGACCTTAAGAAGTGGCTGGGACAGATTGGATGCGGAAGGCGGAGGACAGGGTGTTGTGGCTCATCCTGGGAGAGGCCTATGTCCAGCAGTGGACTGCTATAGGCTGATTTGATTGCTAATCCATAGCTTCATATGTTCGAAAGATTTGTCTGCTCAACAACGTAAATAACGCATTGAATGTTGTTGAACTGTTAAAATGAAACCCCATTGCTACTGTTAAGTGTGTTATGCAATTACTCCGCTGGTCTATCTCTAGAGATCTTGAATAATATTTTTGTGTCGTAATTCAGTTACTAATAAAGCTGACTTTCCAATTTCCAATCTGAAGGATTCAATGGCGTTTCCTTCTTATGCAGTTTGTATTTATAATGTGCACAAATCGAAAAGGGGGATTTTTTTATAAATCTAAATACATGTATTTTTTTTAAATGTATGTAATGGGGCGTCTTATTGAGAAATTAAAATTGAATTACGATAAATGTAAAAAATAATTAAAAAAAAAAAAACAGATTTTTGGAAAAAAAAAAACATATTTATTTTCAATAGAGTGTAGATTTTTTTCTACAATTTTCATTTCATCAGGACGCCTAATTACTTCCCCAATCATTATGGAATTTGTTTTATTGCCATAGGATCATTTAGTTTAAAAGTTATACAGTTTTGTTTAAAAATTCCTTAATTTTTTTTTTTTTTTCCGTTGATAAAATTAAGCATGGATTCCCTCATTTCAATATGTGCACATTATAAAGACTCGCACTGTGTAGAATATCAATATTTATGTTATTTTGAAATCAATACAATCATCATCATGAGACGTATCCAAGCCGTGAGAGAGTCAGCATAGTTAATTTTTTTTTCATAAATTTTCTCATCGACAACTCTTTAAGACGCAGATATATGCCAGTGACCTTGAGTGGTTAGCTTGTGTGTTCTGTACTGAGCTCACGCAAGTCGTCATTTGTCCAGCCAGTAATAGGACTCGCCCATCAAGGAGTGCTGTCCCAAATTACACGCATTATTAATTTATTATACGTAAAACAAAAGGTATTTTAATAAAACACGTATACAAAAAGATTAATAATTAAATTATCTTTAAAATGGTGACGGTTTCAGAAAATACGCTTGATAGATTTTGCATCATTCTCAGTTTTTTATCCGCGTTAGACATAACTTTACAAATTAATTTCTCTATGAAATATAAACATAATCCAAAATATGCCTATATTAAAATATTAAGAAAGTGCTCTTATTTAACATATATTTTTTCCAAATAATTAATATTACTCGTTGAGACGTCATCTTCAGTATACAATCATTAAAAGTCGGTTATCGTCGCCTTAACAAAGTTATGTCATACGGTCGTGTATATTTTGGTGTTTGTAGGACGTTCTTTAAATATTTTAACACGTGACTTCCGTGATAGATAAATAATTTAATATGGTTAGCTCTAAGGTGAAAATTATTTGCGGAGCGGAAGAAGTTCAGAAGTTTTAACACCAATTAACATAGGTGATTAGAATCGGTCACTGACAAAAGACGGTAGAAAATTTTTCATTATTTGCATACAATATGTAAAAAAAAAACATATCCGATCCGAAAGGGGCACATAGGTACTGCAATAACATAACCATTTCTATTGAAAAAAAAAAAAAAATGCAATTTAAAAATTAAAATTTTCAAATCCATAAAAAATTTGAAAATTTACAACAGGAATTCTAGACACCAGCTAAACGACGGCCGCCCGCGCCCCATGTTATAAACCCGGTAAAATAACCCATTGACAAAAAAAAATGGCGAATTATTTTTCTTTTTTTCTCAAAATTACCACATAAATAGACTCTCAGTACTTTACCTAACAACACCCTCACGGATCGGTTTTTTTACATGTTGTATAGCATAGCATAAGCGTATAACGTTCCCACTGCTGGGACACAGGCCTCCTCTCTGTAAGACTTAATGGCTTGTCCTCCACAACGCGGGCCCGGCACGCGTTGGTAGATGTGACGTCTTTGACGTTTTGGTTCAAGGACATGCCGGTCGTCTGCATGATCACCGATGTTATCTTTTCTTGTCTCTCACGACATCGTCATCTGCCTAGCCTTGTTCTATGTTGGGCTCGGCTTCCAGTCTAACCGGATGCAGCTGATTACCAGTATGGTCTCCAACGCCATCATTATCATTCTCTTGCTCTCATTCCAATTTATTTGTGGTCGTCGCAACAAGTCTATTTATTCCATACTAATCTATTAGTAGTCATCCTGGTCATCACCCCCATTCTAGCCGTATCATCTACCACATAACCCATCCGTCGTTTCTTTGTCTTTCACGACACAATCTTTAATCTCACGATACAATTTTAATAATTAACAGTTAAAATTTTAAAAACCCCCGTCACAAACATTTCCTCATTTCTCTTTCCTACTCCATCACCAGACCCTGTTCACCATCTATCTATAACCTTATTCATTGAAACCATTCCAATGAGCCCAAACACGATACCTGTGCTGAAGTTGGTAAGGGAGTTGGGTATTTTATTTCTTCTGATATGATTGAAGTAACAGAATACCAAATTTCAAATCGATCAGACCTGTGGAAGATACTCACATCCATTCATCAACTAGAACTGATAATCTTCAAACGTTTGAACCGATTTTGATAAAACGTGTCTAAGAACCATCGCTAGTAAACCTGCTTTCAAATAAAAAAAACCGCATTTAAATAAGTTCACCCATTTAAGAGCTACAGTGCCACAGACACACATAGCGGTGAAACTTATAACACCCCTCTTTTTGCGTCGGGGGTTAAATATCGAAACAAAAAAAAACTAAAATATCAGTAATCAGTTAATCTAAATTGCAGCTACATACATAACCAATTCATAATTAACCTATAATGTTCCCACTGCTGGGACACAGGCCTCTTCTTTTCGAGGGAATGAACTGAAATCTACCACGCGGGCCCAGCGCGGGTTGGTAGATATCACAAGTTTTGAATTTTAGGTTCTAGGATATTCCTCACGATGTTTTCCTGCACCATTTCACGAGCAATGGTGATGAAATTTTTAACACAAAGTAAAGCGCCTGGTTTCAAACTCATGATCCACAACTTAATTTTTTTTTTGGTTGGGAAATTAACAAATAACCTCTCCCGCTCTGGGCGGAGCGGGAGGGCGTGTCAGACTCTTACTGACTAAAACCCACCCGTGTTCCTTCAGTTGCCGGGGGCCACGATCTCCCTTTCGGTCTTCTTCGCAACCCCGGCAGGCATCGGCCCTAGCGGACCCCGTCAACGATCCACAACTCTTGAAGTCGGGGCCATTACCTTTGGGCCACAACTTTTACTATTCGGCAGCATTATCGGTTACTATTACGTAGTTGGGTTCCTACAGATTTTCTGTATGAATCAATTGTATGATCATCATACATAGCTATTTTTAGCCTGAATATAAATATATTGTTACATAATATGGCATTACGCTAATGTCAAAGGATGTTTTCGCTGGTTCGAAGTGTGTAGTATGAGCAAAGAGATTTTGAATCAGCAGAGATTTTGTAGGGTCATAGAGAATTTTCCTCACATAGGCGAATTTACCGTAATTTCACCGTCATTCATACAAAAAGAAACTGCATTTACCGACACAGCTTGCAGGTTAAGCATGCTGAAATGGCAGTGGGCTGGCTATGTTTGTCGAAGGCCCACTGTATTTACCGACATAGCTTGCAGGTTTAGCAAACTGAAATGGCAGTGGGCTGGCCATTTTTGTCGAAGGCCCGATGACCAGCCGGGATGGAACAGCCTTGAGTGGTGACCGCAAATCAGAAAGCATAGCGTGGAATGCCCGCTTGCTAATTGGACTGATGAATTTTAAGTGGCCCGAAACAAAACGTCGTGAGGAAACCTGGAATTAACACTTTGAAACCTCCAAACAGTCAAGAGCAAGCGTGGTGATCAATGCTCATTCCTTCTCTGCATGAGAAGACACCTTTGCATTACAGTGGAACAATAATAGGCTGGTACTTTTACTAGCCATCCTAATTAAAAGATCACATAAAAAGACCTTACTCTTGGCCGGGTTGCGAAGCAGAACGCCGTAAACTGTCATGGCCAAATATTAATATTATTACAGTCTTATATTTAGCTAGGCGATCTATTTTCATGCAGCAGCCGTATTCTGGCAAGATATTAAGATACAAAATGTTGGCAAATTAGACTTTACGCTATGGAAAACACGTGTTTTTTAAGAAAAAAAAAATTTCTACCTGACAATTTAGACGCTGTTTCTTGGAGGCCGTAGAGATGTAATCTGATTTTTTTTTCATAAGTTCTTTTCTGACCTGGTAAATGGGGGTTTTAATTTTCTTTGAAAAAAATAAATAAAGGATGGGGTTAAAAACTGCCACTTGCTCACTTCAAATGGCGCTGATCTCCAGCGTCTTATAATTTGACAGCTAGCCATACATTTTTTGCAAACAAGCTACTTCTTGTACGCATAATTAATTATTGAGCCCAATTGCGCAGCTGTTTACTGCAAGAATACGGGCCCCATGTATTTGCCAAAGATGTATAACATTAATTACGCACTATTGTGCCATTATATAATTATTACTTAAACAGAACATAATAACAATATGTCAAAACGTCAAGAAAATAGTTTTATGACAGCTATGCGCACAGATTGCAATAAGTCTGCGGCGCGTGAGTCGCCGAACGGAACGAAATGTTGCCATTCTAAATATTATATTTGTGTAAACATTTAAGACTAAGTATTGTATTTATTTTATTTTTGATTTGTTATTTCACTATATACTGCACCGGTTGACGTCATCACGTCAGCGCTGGCTGTAACTGAAAAGCAGCGCTGGAGCTCTGTCTCGCATGGGGTCGCAGCATTTATGCTGAACGATGGCCGTTTTGCGTGAATGTGACGCATATTTTCCCCCATTTTGTTATTTACGTGTTTTTTTTTTTATTATCTTTCTTTGCGTCATGTTTACAGCAAATAACCGTATTTTCTTTGTTTCATGTTATAAGAAGAAAACTGTGGGAGAAAGTTCTCCGAAAAAAATTGGAATCCAATATTTCGTCGAGACAATGTGCTATCCTTTAAGCCTTTTATGAGAGAAACTGGTTTATACGTGATGCTCCGGAAAGAACTAAGTCAGTCGTCATTATATACAGGCACTTGTGATGTGATATTGTGTAAATTATAGTAAATGATGTGTGATCATATTAGATCAGTGCTGTAAGTGCTATCTGTGAGGTTTTTCAGTGAGACCAAACCGGAATTGGTTTTCAACTCTGATCAGGTTAGTTTTATCATACGCCTCCAGTCTATAAAAAATACGAACTTAAAGTCAACAAACACAAAATAACCTATAAAATATAAAACGTTCATAATTTATTGACTTTTCCACTAAAGC
Organism: Omphaloscelis lunosa; assembly: GCA_916610215.1. NCBI lineage: Eukaryota > Metazoa > Arthropoda > Insecta > Lepidoptera > Noctuidae > Omphaloscelis > Omphaloscelis lunosa. The sequence continues at coordinate 9,902,826 of OU744270.1, forward strand.
TGTTTTTTTCTGTCTGTCTGCCTGTGGTAGACGCTTCCCCTGTACTTACCTCGTCTATTAATAGTGCTACACTCCAAGACTCATACATATTTATCTAGTTTTCGTATAATTTGTGATCGACACAAAAGTAAACAAACACAACAATGGCGGTTTATAAAGACGTACAACTGTGCTGCCATCTGCTATGAGCTTTCAGTTTTTAACCTCATTCATTTTGACCCGCACAGGAAGATCGTAAACTAAACATAATGATAAAAGTATAAGTAATTTATTTTTCCCAACTTCTCTGATCTGTTAAATTTCAATTTTCTTTGAAAGAAAACTATTTATTGTGTCCAGGACAGGAAGATCACAAAACTAAACATATAATGATAAAAGTCTAAAAAAAATATAAATAAAAAATAAAAAAAAGAAGGTCCCGTACAAGGCCAAAAGCTTTGCGAGCAGGCATCGGCAAAGGCCTGTGTTTTGTGGTTAGTCAGCCCCATTACCACCTTAGAAACTGGCAAATATTGTTTACCACGGCATGAGCTGTTCGCATATAATTTGAAATTTAAAGCGATACGAGAGAAGCATTTTGTTATATAATAACCAGGCATAAAAATAAAATTAATAAACCACCAAAATGAGGGTAGAAATAAAACATACCTGCAATGGAGTCTCTGAGGTCTGAAACAAATGAATTATTTGGTTTAGATTCAAGCTAACTGTAATTTTTTGTAATATTGGAAAGACTTGCATTTGACCATCATTGTGATTTGATGGTAAGCGATGATAAAGTCGACGATGGTGTCTGCTTGGTTAAATTTTATCATTTTAACTTTACTCCTGCTGTTCTATTTTTGAGATTACCCATAATCACAAGAGAAAAGCATTTTTTTTGTTAATGAGGCAATGTTTACGGTTAATCATGATTGAAATCGAAGTTTAAAAGCTACTGAAAGTTAGAAAAACGAATGCGGTTGTGGGGCGCGACATTTCAGAGTGGACAAGCAATAAATCATCAGCGAAGAGTGGAAGACGGTGTAGGAATATCGGCAGAAAGTGAAAACAACAAGAAATATAAATAAGGTAACAGCTACAGAAGACAGTCGTTGGATGATACAAAAGAATATTTACATCACAACGACATAGCTACAAAGAATCAGTAGCCAAGACTAAAAACTCGAATGTTTGTAATTTGTTTGTAACCCATTTATTATCTACATTATTATTTGGGCGGTTAACTAAGATGGGTTAAGGACAAATTACATTGTGAGTAGCTGGTCGACCGAGCTCTGATCGGATGAAAATAGATAAACATATCATCCAGGTATACCGACGTCGTATCCATTCCCGATATTTCACATAAACCTACAAGGGCACTTATGAAACATCAGAAGCTAGGTGCTCGGTTCCAATTGGTTGCTTCCTCTGGAGTTCTTCTAAGCTACATGCTTAGCTTACACAAAAAGCGATTTTATATGTATAAAAAGATGCACACTGCAGAAGTCTGCGTCAAACTTCACTCAAGTTCCAGGACCAATATGTTTCTTTATATACCTATAAGACTATTTTCCACACCCGGATTTATCATTATCGACAGAACGTAGCCACAATAATATTCTGCTCAACCCTTCTTAGTTCAAAGGCGTGACCGCCATCTACTTTACGTCGATAATGCGGCCGGCATATTAACTTTGATGTAGGTAGAGGCACCTGGGTGACCTCTTTTCCTTTCTATAGAATCCTTAGTTCCTAAAGGATTCCTGAGTCTAGAAAATCGATTGATTCCTACTGTAACGTAAAATTATTCACATCGTCATTTGCCTAGCCTTTTCCTAACTATGTTGGGGTCGGCTACCAGTCTAGCTGGATGCAGCTGAATACCTGTATTTTACATGGAGCGACTGCCTATCTGACCTCCATAACCCAGTTATTGGGTAATACGATATTCATTGGTAAAACTGGTTGTCAGACTTTCGGGGTTCTGACGACCCTTAATGACTGTCAAAGATCCTCGAATGACAGCCGGGACCTACAGCTTAAGGTATTTTCCGAGGCACCGGTGAGTTCTTGGTATGTAAAGATGGCCACCTATCCACGGACCAACCGCGACAAGCTTAGCTTAACCTAATCAATCGACTTGTGCGGCTGTTATTACTTACCCACAAGCCCCATCTCACGTACCGGGGACAGCCCAAACTGGCTCAAAAGAAGTAAGCAAGACAAGCTGCTTCAAACTCGCTCAAAAAATGATGTTAGTCATATTCTGATGCTCCTTGCATCTGACTAACTTCATTTTTATCTGTGCTTAGTAAATTTATTTTATTTCAAGGTCTTTCCTAGGGATAGCCAAAGATAGTGTCACTATTTAAAACAATCAAGTTTGACAATGACGTAAAAACTTGGATCAGTGCCTGAGACGTTTAGCCAACCATTGTACAGAAAGAGTGCTTCTAGCAGCAAAATACTACTAATACAACATCACGTCTTGTTTCCCCGAAGGGTTGGGCAGAGGTGTCCCTGGTCCCATGTAATAGGGGGCGAGCCTATTGCCATCAACCGGGCACAAATCCAAACTCCAGGCTGCTGAGAAATTTCAGATAGAAAAACCCAATGTCACTTAGCCCGACCTGGACCTAGACCAACGAGGCAGTCAAATACTAAAGGCAAAACACTAAAACGAAGTAAAATATTCTGTGCTGAAGAGCGTAGGCTTAACATTCCGAAATCGCCAACGTTCATTAAGCAGGCCCGATGATCAATGCTCGTTCCTTCTCTGTATGAGAAGAGGCTTTTGGACTGCAGTGGGACAATTAGAGGCTAATGTTACCATTCAGATCCGTAGGAGCACCAAGATAACCGACATAACCCAAAGAATTGCCAAACTTAAGTGGCAGTGGGTAGGGCACATTGCTCGTAGAACAGACGGCCGATGGGACCGAAAGATTCTGGAGTGGCGACCGCGTACTGGAAGATGTAGCGTTGAAAAGGCCTCCGCAAGGTAGACCGATGACTTGGTGAAGGCCGCAGGAATTCGCTGGATGCGAGAAGCACAGAACCGGTCGAAGTGGCGATGCCTGGAGAAAGCCTATGTCGACGCGAAGCGGGTTGGCAGTTTGGACCTCGTCCAACGTGATTAAGAATTGCCGAATTGCTGTTAAAACTACGTGCAAACAGCATTGAATGACGGAAATCAGACGTAGGTTATTTATTGGCCCCACGGGTCGATCAACCAGGTTAAGCTGCGCTGGCCGCGATTGGTCTGTGGATGGGTGACCATCTTAAAGTACCAAGACCTCTCCGTGTCTCGGAAAGCACGTTAAGCCGTTGGTCCCGGCTGTCATTCGTGGATCTTTGACAACTGTTACGGGTCGTCAGAAACCCGAAAGTCTGACAATCAGTCTTACCAAGGGGTATCATATTACCCAGTAACTGTGTTGTGGAGGTCAGATAGGCAGTCGCCTGTGGTCATAAGCACACACTCTCTTTTTACCCGACTTCGGCAAAGCCAAAAAAGGAGGGTTATGTCAAACGGCTGAACCGATTTTGTTGAATGATATGTCGTTAGAATTCGTCTTTATTGCGGGAGTCATAAAAATTATAAAAAAATCAAGGTGACTATAAAAAATATATAAAAATTATATGTAATTTGTAAGATTTACTGTACAAGTTTCTGCGATAAAACCATTTTTTTTTTAATAATAAAAAAAAACTTAACTAAAAAGTATAAAATAAAAAAGGTAAATTAAAAATATCTAAAACTCAACTGTGTAAATATTGAACTTTAAATATTATTTTAAAGATACAAACAAGATGACCTATTTCTGTCTCCAATCCCACCAAGTTCACTTTTTACGCTCTAGAGATTTTTTTTTGTACTGAAATGCGGCCCGATGTGGCTGTAATGAGCGCTTAGCTTTACCAGTACTTACAAACTTTTGCCGTCGTAAAGTAACGTGAACGCGAAGGTAAAACAACTATTTTTGGCAAAGAGACGCTTGCTGTAGTTACAAAAAAAGAAACTAACCAAAAATAACATCAATCCAATGACAATCAGGGTTCCAACGGCACAGAGGCATTGACACTAAATGACGTATTTCTGGAGCAGTGCCAACCTTCAGGTGATATTATCAAACTTCGCAATTATTTAGCCGTAAAGTTTTTATGACGGTAGTACTGTTTTATTACCTTGATGATATTTTTTTGGATTTCTGTGTGAATGAATTTCTTGGCTTTTGACTGAGCGTTGATCAAAGCACGTTTTGTTTACGGTTATCGGACGCTTAAAAAAGGCTCGCAGTCCATGGTTTTCAATGACTGTTCCATTTTTAGCACCGTGAAATGCTGATTTTGTGTATATATACGAATAATTAATTAAAACATTAACATTGCTATAGGATGCCCAATTACTACACCATTACTAGCCAGGTGATATCCATTATTAGCTGGATTTGCGCATCTATGAGTAATACTAGTTTACATTTTGAGTCAACGTTCATTGAGAATAGAGCAATTCGGGTTGGCGTTTTTGGGGCATGTAGTTATTAGGGCCAGCGTCCTTAAGGGTACTGAGATATTGGTTTTCGTTCTAGGGTATGAAGTTCAAGATTCGTCAAATAATCCTTAATTGTAATGTCTAAAATAAGCAAATTAATGCGTTCAGCTTCCACCGTGCTGTTTCGATATTTATGCAATTCATATTTTCACCAAAAAAATATTGGTTATATCACACCAGCATATGTAAGTAGACTAATATCATGCACATTATATAATAATAATCCAGCATCATTAGTGGCGCTAAAAAGAGGTTTACGTAGGATATTGACTCTATCCTTTGAACTAGGCGATGCCTGTATTTCAGAAGATAGCACTCAACTGACAATTTCGTTATAATAAAACCTATATCATTCTTAAACTTCAAAGATGACATGACAAGACCTACTGATCGATATCTAGCCAAGATAACATGACTATACAATTTTCTTCATACCTCACCCTTTTACACAATAATAACCTTTCAGAAGCACAAATATTATTTCCTGCCCACTCTGACCTTTTAGTAGCGTACAGTCGACCGCCATTGATAGTAACACTTTGACCTTGAGCTAGTCTAGCGTAGTACGGTAGTTTCAACAGAATAACAGGCCAGCTTATATTGGTGTTTGCCACCAACGTAACATAACATCACGCCTGTATGGGGAATACGAGGGTTAGACAGAGATGTACCATCGGGGTAACAAAGTCAAATCATTTATTTCAAATAGGACCATGTATGGCACTTTTGAACGTCAAAATTTACAAAATAATATAATTGATTCTAGTCGCCCCTTCCAAAAGGTAGTTTTCGTATGGAGAAGAATGGGCAAGAAACTCCACCGTTACTCTTTTAAAATGTTTTACAATAATTTGTACAAATTAAATAATTTTATGTGAAGACGATGCACCCAGAATAAAATTGCTATACCACAATAGCTAGGTAAAAATAATTAAAAATGAAGCAACGACGGATAATTTAATTATGTGACAGATACATATTTACAAGATGCCCCACATATTTACAAACATTGTCAAAGTAGACGATTTTCCTATTTTTTTAAAAATTAATATGTCAGTGTGTGAGAAAGTAATCACAGAATGTAAAATCAATGTCATAAAACACAAAATTATAAATTTTACAATTATATTAGCAACCTGTTTGATTTTGTCTTGATTCTAAATTGCCCTATGGAGCAGGACCAGCATGTTTCCAAACACTCTTATCTTGAATATAATCCTCTAATTTCTAATATGCTTGTTTAACGCATATCTAACCACTTTGAAAACAAAATCCCGTGCACACGACCCTTTTTTTTTCGCAGGTAAGCGTTACTATAGCCGTCGAGCGCTGCAAGCAAGAATAGTCCTTACAGAGTACAGATAAGCGTTTCTCGATAATATAAGCCCTATGTAATAGGAGGGAGAGCCTATTGCCATCAACCAGGCAGAAATCTAAACTCCGGGCTATTAGGGCTCGGAGACACGACGCTGTCGCCGCACCGCCACCGCACCTAGGTGTGTATATGCAAGGTCGCAACCCCGCTGCCGCACCGCCGCCGCGGGTTGTAGTGATATGGCATCAAGCGGCGCGGTGGCGGCGCGGAGGTGGCTCAGTCTACATGGTAACGCGACGCGGCGACCGCGCGGTGCCGGCGCGGCGACGGCATCGTATCGCCGAGCACTTACTGAGAAACTCCAGATGGAAAAACCCCAATAACGTGGCATTTACGTGCTATACAAATATGAGTGGAAACGCCGGGATGGGACGCCCTAGGACATATAGTGACCTCATTGGTGATGTTCATCAGAAAGGTCAGGAGCGTAGTACTCGCAACCGGCGTGCGTGTATGACCAGATGTATGAACGTAATTGTAGCAAGAGGAATAAGAATCGTAGCAGTTCTGTAGCTTCTGCCTACCCTTCGTGGGAAGATGGCATGAGCTTACGTATTTGTGGGTATGACTGTGAGTAACAACAATGCTTAGAAGTTGACTAATATTTGAGGATGCTAGAGGTTACGACGTGGGTTGAGCTAGACGAACTGACGTCTTAAGACGCAGATATATGCCAGTGACCTTGACCTTGAGCTTGCGTGTTCTGTACTAAGCTCACGCAACGCGTCGTATGTCCAGCCAGTAACAGGACTCGCTCATCAAGGAGCGCTGTCCCAAATTAGACGCATCATTAATTTATTGAATATTAAACAAAAGGTATTTTAATAAAACACGTATACTAAAAGACCAATAATTAAAAAATCTATAAAATGGTAAGGGTTTCATAAAAATACGCTTGATAGATTTTACGTGATTCTCAGTTTTTTTATCCGCGTTAGACATAAATTTACAAATTAATTTCACTATGTAATATAAACATAATGTAAAATATTCCTATATTAAAATATTAAGAAAATGCTCTGATTTAACATATATTTTTTTCTAAATCATTAACACTACTCGTTTAGACGTGATCTTCAGTGTAAAATCATCAAAAGTTGGTTATCGTCGCCTTAAATAGTGGGTTGTAGTGACTGGACTCAAAATTCCTACTGACATTGTTGAACTGGATATTACTAAGTGCTTAGTAACGTATTTGTATTTCCTGGCAAAGCTTATGGGCTGTTCTCTCTCCAGCTGAAAATCGTAGATGTAGCAAAAAATTAAATATAGTTGAAAGAAAAAACTTTCGAAGTCGGGTGTTTTTTTATTTTATTTATACATTTATATATTACGGCTAAAATCTGAAAAGCGGCTATACCTACTTTTAGCTGGCTACAACTAGGTGCGGCCATTAGCAGTTGGTTAAACTTGCCTAAGTGGACCCTGGCACTCGCCGGCCGCTGTGGTCTGTTATGTGGTCACAGTTCTAACTTAAATTTCAGCCATTTTCATTTGCAACAATAAAATTTAACAAACTGCTACTGGCCGCACCTAGTTGTAGCCGGCTAAAACTAGGTATAGCCGCACTTCGGATTTTAGCCATGACACATATACTAACAAGAAATATCACGCGAAAGAAGTCGTGGGGAGAAAAAAAAAAATTAAATATCCCTAGACGGACATAATTGAAAATACAGGGTAGTAATGAACAACTATATGAATAGCACCGCGCGCGCTCATTCGTCAAATCAAATAGCGCGCGGCTTCCTGTTACACACTTCCGTCCCTTTTCACAAAATCACTCCATAAAGTTACACATCAATAAATAGTGTCAGGCTTGTTGTATTACCAATGGAACCTGGATATGCTCGCGTTTGACCACTATCTCACCTAATGGTAGGTGATCATGCTGTCTATGAGCAACCTATTGACTTGGGACGAAGATTTACTATAGTTTTAATTTATTCTGAACCCGTAGAATACAACGTATATCAAACTTAAGTATTGACACTGAATACCGCAGTGGCCTTCGGTGTTACAGGTCATCTCCGCCTCTAAATGTTTCATAAATCTTGTAAATATTAGTAGTAAGAGCACGTGGCTAAATAAAAACAGCCGCACGGGTCGATCCATCATTGGTTCGTGGATGGGTGACCATCTTCACATACCGAGACTCCTCCGTGCCTCGGAAAGCCCGTTAGCCGTTGGTCTCGGCTGTCATTCATGGATCTTTGACAGTCGTTACGGGTCGTCAGAAGCCCGAAAGTCTGACAAACTGTCTTCTTACCAAGGGGTATCGTATTACCCAGTTACTGGGTTGTGAAGGTCAGATAGGCAGTCGCTCCATGTAAAATACTGGTATTCAGCTGCACCCAGTTAGACTGGAAGCCGACCCCAACATAGTTGGGAAAAGGCTAGGCAGATTAATTTATTGATTAGTAGTAAGAACGTATTAAGAACATTGGAGCGAGCTTTTCCATTGCAAGAAAAAAAATGTCTGTTCACTTCTGTCGGCACTCCCGGAGTGACTTGAAAAACAATCGGCACCGCGGTAATCAAGGCGTTGAAGTCTTTTTAATTGTCAAAAGCTGGTGTTATCACGGTGTCGCGAAATCAATGGTTTAGACCCATCTCAAAAATGCCCAACGTGCCTAAAGAAGTTTTCACTTCAAAAATACGCAGACCGAAATTCGCTCGTATTTTGACCTCGTTTTACTCGTAGACACAAATTTATTAATATAAAATCTACTTATTACACCAACAAGTGTCTAACGTAAGGTAAATGCCAAATTACCATATTTTATGTCAGAAAGTTTACTGGAAGTGACAGTTTCCTTAGAGTTTTAGCTTGGGCGTAATTCAATGACGTCAGCCTGGATTTGGGTACTGTGAATCTGACCTAGATATTACATCAGCTTTAGGATTGTGACGACAACAATTTATTTTATAAACGCTTAAAATCTTTCACCTTTTCACTGAGATGGATAAAATACACTCAGCGGCAGAAAAAGTGGCCCAAGTACATAAAGGAAGCTTATAAACAAACTAAGTGTTATTTATGAGATGTTTTGATGACGGTAGATTTCAAGTGACCTGTTTAGTTTGTTTAAGTGGGTAATTTGAAATTAACTTGTGTTCTGATTGACGCTGTCTAAAAACTTATGCCACAACTGTTTTAAACGTTAATCCGGGAGGTAAGTTAAAATTCAATTTTTTGTCATGGGTCTGTAAAATTGTTTTTTATGGATTTTTTTATTGATTACGGGTTCATTTCGATTCCAGAAAAAATTAGAAGATGCCACTTACTGCTGCTCAAGTTGCTCAGGCGGTTTTGTTAACCGACCAAGGACGAACTCAACGTGAGGTGGCTGCAACTCTCAATGTGCCGCGTACCATCCTACGATATGCACTTAAGAGGTATCGTGAGACTGGACTCTATACACGGCGACCAGGTAGCGGCAGAGTAAGATGTACTTCTGCCCGCGATGACCGATTTGTGATGCTGGAAGTGTTGAGAAATCGCTTCCTTACCGCTGTTTAAATCAAGCGGCGGCTTCAAGCGGCAAGGGGTATCATTGTTAGTGAACGAACCATAAGGCGAAGGATGGAGGAACGTGATTTACGTGCCAGGAGACCAGCACGAGGGCCAGAACTTGAGAGACACCACCGAGTTGCACGCTTACGATTTGCCCGAGAACACGTGAATTGGACTTTGGACCAATGGAGCAAGGTCTTGTTTACTGATGAGTGCAGAGTAGCCTTGAGAGCACCAGATGGTCGTGAGAGAGTGTATAGGCGCCGTGGAGAACGTTTCCTTCCCATCACCACACGCCAGACAGTAAGTTACCAAGGTGGGTCTGTCATGGTGTGGGGAGGCGTTTGTTACGAAGCGCGTACTGAGCTTGTGATCGTGGATCAGCGACTAACAGCAGTCAGGTACATTGAAGAAATCCTCCAAGATCATGTTGTGCCATTTGTGGACTTTATTGGTCGAGAAGATTTTCTGCTTAAGCAGGATAATGCAAGAGCTCATACTGCGGGCATTGTTGAGGCTTACTTAGCTGAGGTCGGCATTCTGAAACTTCCTTGGCCAGCTCGCAGCCCAGACATGAATTCCGTTGAACATGTCTGGGACATGCTTAAAAGATGGATCCGAGCACTGCCGAACCCGCCAGAGACGCTCCGTGAGCTAAAAGTGGCTCTAATCAGAGCGTGGGAGGAAATTCCTCAAGTGGACATCTAAAACATACTGCAACGCATGCCAGAACGCATGCAAGCAGTCATCCAAGCAAGAGGGGGTAATACGCGGTATTAATTTAAATGTGTTTTTTTTTTGTAATTCCAAGAAATTGTGTGAAAATATGAATAAAAAATTCTTTAAAAATCTTCATTTTTACTGTTTTCCTAAATTCTTATGAAAACTTTACCTTTAAAGTCTTAATTTTAACTAAACTTACGTTGTAAACCGTTAAAGCATTACGTATAATAAAAATAACAACCATATTTTATTATTAAAAAAAAATAGATCATCTTTTCATTTTGGGCCACATTTTCTGCCGCTGAGTGTATTACAAGGCTAAGCAGATTAACTGTCGAAAATCGACGTTCTAACTTGCCACACGAGTAGGGTTACCATTTAGAAATTTAAAAAGTCCTGTCACTTCAATAAACGTCGGGACACTTTAGTCACAAAATCCAATTATTGTTTGATCTGGTTAGGTTGATTGTTAAAGAAGATTTCTATTTTGATATGATACATCTGTAGCGGCGGGTCAAACCGACGAAACAGTCGCCATATTTATTTCCTGTCGTAAACTATCCTTTTATGCATACTACCTGTACATAATAATTTCGATGTTTCTCATCTGCCAGGCGTCCCGTGACGGCTCATTTTTTGTTTTTAAATAAATTAGAAGTTAATTAATATTAAAAACTTATTTGATATTACTTAAATAAGTTTTATTACTCGTATTCCATCTGAGCCAAAAAATCCGGACAAATTAAAGAAAGAAAGAAAGAAAAATAGGTTTATTTGTCACAGAGACACGTGCATACATAAAAGACAAGAGTAAACGAAAACAACAAAAAAGAGAGCCGAACAAAGCCCGGACAAAATTCTAGAACCCCGGATATGTCCGGACAAATCCGGACGGATGGTAACTCTACACATGAGGAACAAATGGTAAAAGTGGAGCTCCAACATATCGAGTGTGGAATTTGACAGAATAGGAGCACAGTTGCGTAACCGACAATCACAAATCGATTGTTTTTTTTTTTTATGAACTGGTTCTAATTCTAGCGTTTCCGGTGCATACAATAAATCGTGTCTGTCTGTCCGTCTGTCACAGCCAATTTGCTCCGAATATAATGGACCAATTAAGTTGAAATTTGATACAAATGTATTTCTGTGACCCAAACACGGACGTGTGGAACGTAAATAAATGAATTCTGAATATGGGGGGTCACTTTTGGGGGGCAAATAAGACAAGAATCTTTCAAATCGGAATACTCTGTAAAAGTTATGCATGATCACATAAAGAAAAATATATACAGGTTGGCAGGGACATTGACGCGAAAACTGTTACCATGGATTCAGAACACGATTCTGAATTCCCCTGCGTCGAAATTTTTCGCCGGTTATTTTAAAAAAATCTGCTGTTTCATAGAAAAGTGCAATACTTGCGCGGTCAAAATGTATGGAACAGCAGATATATTTTTTTTAATAACCGACGACAAATTTCAACGCAGGAGGGTTCAGAAGAATCATGTACTGAATCCATGGCAACAGTTTTCGCGTTGATGTCCCTGCCAACCTGTATATACGCATCGATGTCCCTGCCAACCTGTATATACGCGTCGACTAGAGAACCTACTCCTTTTTTTTTCGACGGTTAATAAGATTCACGACCGTAACATAGATAGATGTATTAACAAAATCACTATCATTAACATGATTATTACAACTTTCTGATACTGCGTATAATTTATTAAACTTATTTCGATAAAATAAAAACGTGTGCCATAATAATCTGTAACCAAGGATTTTCGATTAAGTATTAGGATTTTCCAATCGTACAGTATCGCAATAAATTAATAATATCTTATCAAAACAATATTTCACTTTCAACACAGGAAGTTAATAACAATTAATTATTTAAATTCATTATCTTTTTTTTATCTGCTACCAGTACCCTAATCGCGTAACTTATTTTCGTAAACCATTATGACTAATTTGTTTCATTTTGACAGTTCAACAACATTCATTGGGTTATTTACGTTGTTGAGCAGATTTTTTTTCGAACTTATGGAAGCAATGGATTAGCAATCTGTTTCAAATCGAAACAAATTGCGATTGATCGTGTATTACGCAAGTAGGGTCTAAAAATACATGCTTTAATGAAAATACAAATTACAAAATACTTTCTCGCAAGTATTGAAAATAAAAATAATTTTCTAGTAATGTATTTGAAATATAAAATAGAAAATACATTTAGAGCCTTTTAATATAATAAATGGTCGTAAGTGCCCTACAACGACTTTGACTTGCAACTTTAAAGATTGACATATAAATTCAGAATTCTAGTGTTTTTAGTTTATGTATAAGTCAGCTATTTTTTTTAATTTTTATTTAATGAGATCGCTAAATGTATTTATATTGAAATGTATTTTTAAGGCGTAAGTATTCGAAATACTAACTACAAAATACGTCAGCGTCAGGTATTTGAATACCAATGACAAATTACATTTTTAGGAAGTAATTGAAACAGAAATACCAAATTCGTAATATTTCGTTGTATTTTAATTACAAGTAATTCAAATGCTGCCCAATCCTGTCTGCTACTTTATATAATAAACTAGTAAAAAGTATATATCCTTCCCCAGGGTTCAAAGTATACCCATACCAAATTTCACCAAAATCGGTTCATCCGTTTACCCGTTAAAGCGTAGCAAACATACAAAAAACACAATCTTTTCTCTTCATAATATTATTATAGTTGAGATAAAATTTTGGTAACGAATTTTGTCTTTACATTCTTGTATATTGCAAAATGCAATTGTTTGTCCACAAAGCTGGCTTTGCACTAGAGCTGTGCGAGGAAGAAAAGCGGTGAGCGAGGAACCTTAGTGCACTTGGGTATACGATTTGAGCTTATCCTAGAACCAAAAAATCGAAAACGTGATATCTACCACCCCGCACTGAGCCCGCGTGGTAGATTACGGCCCACTCCCTCTCACCGAGAGGAGAACTGTTTCCCAGCAGTGGGAATATTATAGGCTAATCTATATATATAAAAATGAATCCCTATTTCCCTTGGTCACGACATCACACTAAAACGGCTGAACGGATTTGGATGAAATTTGGGATATGGCTATCCATATCCCAAATTTCCTATGTCCTTCTCCGGGTCAAGGTCTATACCTTGACCCGGAGAAGGACATAGGATACTTTTTATCCCGATATTTTTACGGGATCGAGACTTATGCGGGTGAAACTGCGGGGCGCAGCTAGTTATCTATATTTATGCTAATTAAACATACATACTCTGGTTAGGTTTAAATAAAGAGAGCGCTATGTTATCACTGAAATTACACAATATCAGTTTTCAAAGAATTTTCCTTCATGCCTTGGCACAATCTACATAATATTATGGAGGATTTTTTTTTTAAATACCAGTATTGGGAAATTTCGTAACGGAGACTTCCACATAATACATACATACTAATTGCTATAAATGTGAAAGTGACACTGTCTGCCTTGTTACCCTTTCATGCCAAAACCACTGAAGCGATGTTTAAGAAATTTGAGAGATAGTCAGTCCGGAACCTGAAGAAGGACTAAGGTTAGGCTAATTTTCATTCTAGATTAAAAAAAACCGGCCAAGTGCATGTCGGACTACGCACAATGAAGGTTTCCGTAGTTGGGATGAATTTATCCCAAATACAAACTTAACATTGTAGTTGAAATACATGTTCTCCCATACATTCCAACTGCAAATGTAAGTTTGTACGCACAATATTGAGAGATTTACCATGTTATTTTAGGATCATAGATTTCTTATGAGTTTTCCTGTAATCTATGAGTGAAGAACCATTCTCTTTATTTTTTCAAAATTTTTGGCCGAGCCTGAAATTTAATAGTTTCGGAGTTATGGGGGGAATGGTCAATTTTCATCTATTTTCTTAAATACACAGGTCATCAAAAAAATCGGCCCACCTGCAGTTTTACCGCAAATCACGTTTTTTCTTTAGCGAAACAATACAAAATGATTTAGTAATGATATGTTTAATTTAACTTGTTTATTTACACTAATTTTAGCACAATATAATCATAAAAATTAGTAAAAAAAGTTAAATATTGATAATAAAATTAAAAAGAATAATTTCACACTTTTTTGGACTAATTTTAAACACGCTCAATTTTTTTACTCTTAAGTGTTATGAACACAATCATGGCAGTTTAATATTGCGTATTCCCCCCTCTTGCTCGAATGACGGCCTGCATTCGCCGTTTTAGTGACCTTATCAAGGTTTTGATGGTCTCTTGAGGGATTCGGTTCCATTCTTCCCTGATGGCAGTTTCCAGGTCTCCTAAGGATGTAGGGGCTGGATTTTGGGCTCTAACCTTTTGTTTAAGGGTGTCCCACATGTGCTCTATAGGGTTCAGATCGGGGCTTCTTGCTGGTCACGACATAACCCGAATGCCAACCTCGTCAAGGTAATCGGTGACAATGCGCGCCACGTGTGGCCGTGCATTATCATGCATTAATTTAAAATTGTCTCCAATATAGCCGGCATATGGCACCACATGATCTTCCAAGATCTCTGTGATGTAGCGCACCGCAGTTAAAGCACCATTTCTTATAAAAGCCAGCTCCGTGCGTCCAGTTAAAGATATCCCACCCCAAAACATTACAGAGCCTCCACCATAACTGACTGTTTCTCTTATGCAACACTGGGCATAACGTTCACCTGGCCGTCGCATCACATAACGGCGTCCATCAGAACCGTATAAAGTCATACGACTCTCATCACTAAAAAGAACTGACTCCCATTGGCCTATAGTCCAGTTGACGTGATTCTGCGCAAATTGAAGTCTGGCTTGTCGATGAGCTGTGGTCAATTGTGGCCCCGTTGCTGGCTTGTGTGGTCTTAAATTCTGCTCACGTAGTCTCCTCCTTACAGTTTATCACTTATAGCCACGCCCCGATCTTCACGTAAGCGTCGCTGGAGATCTACGCCAGAAAGGTGTCGATTTCGTAAAGCTGATACCACTATGAATCGATTATCCCTTTGAGTTGTCACCCTATGTCTCCCAGATCCAGATCTTCTTCGATACTGCCCAGTCTCCAGAAACCTTTGGTAAACTCGCCGAACTGCAGAACGGCTGAGATTTAACCTCCTAGCCACGACACGTTGACTTAAGCCTTGTTGCAGCAAAGCCACAACTTGGGCCGCCTCAGCTTCAGTAGTGTCCATTATTTTTAAACAGAGTTAATCAAAACTACAGCCTCAGCAATTAAACTTAACGATATGCACATGAAATCCCTACAAATGTTTGTTTCTGACTGGAAGAACGGGTCGATTTGTTTCGATGTAAAACCGTCAAATCAGCACTCAATAGTATTTGTGTATAAAAAAATTGTTAAGTAACTTCAAGTGCAATAAGATTTATGACAAACAAGAAGTCAATCATGATATCGGCCCTCAAAATAAAAAACAAACATGTGAAACAGCTTATCAGTGAAACAATTGACTAATATTAAACAAAAAGTAGGTGGGTCGATTTTTTTGATGACCAGTGTATATTTAAATGCATTTATTTTAAAATTATAAAAAATATTTTTGAGATCCTCTTAACAAAGCCCTTTCATTTGATATGTCACACGACACTACTTGAAAATCTTTTTTTTTAATTTTCTTGTTTGCCCCCCAAAAGTGACCCCATATTCAAAATTCATTTATTAACGTTACACGTCCGTGTTTGGGTCACAGAAATACATATGTGTACCAAATTTCAACTTAATCGGTCCATTAGATTCGGAGCAAATTGGCTGTGACAGACGGACAGACAGACAGACACACGAGTGATCCTAATAAGGGTTCCGTTTTTTCCTTTTGAGGAACGGAACCCTAAAAATGGATTCTTACAGATACTTTTCCAATCACATGTATAAGATACGTTATCTAGTAGCAAGTTGATAAATTAGATTAAAAATTGTGACAATGAATAGGCTGTTCACCCATCCATAATACATACCTACAGGTCTACTTAAAAAAAAAACGTTTTTTTTTTTAAATATATATAGATTCAAAAAAAACGTTTTCCTGCAATTCAATTTGCAAGTTACGAGTGAATAGGTTTACTGCAAGAGCAGTGGTGGCCCAATGGTAACGGCACCGATTTACGCATTGAAGGTTGGGTTCGAACCTAAGCAGGTTACTTTGTGTAAATAATTTCATCGCCGCTGCTCTCAAAACGTTACCTCGTTGGTCTAGTGGTCGCAAAGCGCTACTGCTGAATATGAGGTCCTGGGTTCGATTCCCGGGTCGGGCAAGGTGTTATTGGGTTTTTCCATCTGGAATTTCTCAGTAGCAGCCCGGATTCTGGATTTGTGCCCGGTTGATGGCAATAGGTTCGCCCCCTATCACATGGGACTTAAACATAACTGGCGAAATGTGGGTGTATTATAGGTACACCTCTGCCTAACCCTTCGGGGAATACAGGCGTGATGTTATGTTATGCTCTCAAAACGGTGAAGGAAAACATCGTCAGGAAACCGGCATGTTCAAGAAAAAACTCGAAGACATGTGACGTCTACCGACCCGCACTGGGCCCGCGTGGTAGATTACAGCCTGTTCTCTCTCGAAGAGAGGAGGCCTGTGTCCCAGCAGTGGGAACATTATACGCTGTTTGTGAATATTATTATGAGGTTACTGCATACCGCATCATCGCTTACTATCAGGTGTCAAAGTGGTCAAATGTCAGATAAAAAAATAGCCAAATTTGATTTAAAAAACGAGACAGGGGCAGCATACTTGAAGCCAAACGTATTCATGTGTTTTTGGCGTTCCCACTGCGGGGCCACAGGCCTCCTCTTTGTGAGAGAATCATAAATTCATAATCTACCACGCGGGCCCAGTGCGGGTTTGTAGATGTCACATGTCTTCGAATTTTTGGTTCTACGACATGCCGGTTTCCTCACGATGTTTTCCTTCACCGTTTTGAGAGCAGTGGTGATGAAATTAAATACACAAAGTAAAGTGCCTGCCTAGGTCTGAATTTCGAAAAAACCCACAACTCGTAAATCTGGGCCGATACCACTGGGCCACCACTGCGGTTTTTTTTGGTTTATTTGCGACTTTCTTAATTACAGTGCTTATAATTTTGGGGGGGTTCGCCTTTTTCCTCTTTCTAAGGGAATCCCTTTCGACTGGCAACACACTGAGATTTCGGGCAAGAAAAACTGCCACATAATCCTCGTCGGAAGTTTTCCAAGTCGCCACTAGAAAATCCTATATATATAGAAATACTCGACGTTTGTGAGTACTTTTAAAATTGATGCAGATTATACTAATAGGATAGAGATATGCAAATTAATGATGATATTAAATGAATGCCTTGAACGTAACAACTAACGCCATCTACCAGAAGTAACGTGAACTAACATCTTTTAGTTCAGACACGTGCGTCGAACGAAGTAAGGATCACAGTGTTTCCTTATTTTCTTAAGTGCCAAGAACAAGCAATGTGCTTGTTAAAAAATTGTATTGGGACTACCTCAGAAGCTGTTCCAAAACAAAAATAATTAATAGGTATTCATTACAAACAAATGACTAGAATTTAAAATATTCAAGGGGACATGAAGCTGTTTGTAATAATCTCAAGGATAATAATGGCTCCATCGATGTTATCGTTTAGATCAATGGTGATTGGAGTACCTTCGCAATGTTAGTACAAAAAATAACCATCAAATTCGAACTTCAAAATCCGCGCCATATTGAAAAATCAAACGTCAAAATTCCCGCGCGAATTCTAAAAATAAAATAAAAAGCGCTACCGTAGTCTATGTTTTACCAAATCGTGATTACGGAACATGAAATCGTAGCGATACGAAACGTTGCTGATAAGAAACATAACCTCAAAGTGAACACATGTTATGTCATGCATGCTGTATGACGCAAATATAGTCGTGACTCTGTTGCGTCGATATTTAATTTACATTTGCATTATAATTTGGCAATGAAAGAATTTTGATCAGCTGGTTAATTTTACGACTGTGCCAGATAATGTAAAAATAGTGTACTGGAGCAGTGGGTCAAAATATTATATAGGGTGGCGATTTAGAAACTTGCATCCGTCAAGGGGGTGATTCTATCCGTCATACTAAAAAACTTTCAACATGAAACTCATATGCGGTTCGTGAAAAAAATAATCTATTTCTTATACAACTAGACAGACTATTTCGATTCATGTCACAGATGAATACAGACGGATACTCCGCAAAATCATTTAAATAAAAACTTTTTACAAAAAAATAAAACAACTGACTTCCAAAATAAAACACTACAAAGTGAAAAATAACTTTAATTTCGGAAGTCGCACAGTGGAACGAATGTATGGGAGCGGTTGGACGTAGACATGTCCGAAAAAAAAGAGTAAAATTATGCCAAACTAATGATGCCATCTTATTCGATTACTTAATGCCTTCATAACTTGTGGTGATGAATTTCTTCATAACTCCCATATTTCGGGAGTAATTTGAGAAAATGTGAAATTTTACTATGAAAATGAGTGTATCGAGCTCTCTCCCTCCTGATTCCGGGCTTGTTTCAAGTAGCGGTCTCTAATATCATAATGCTAATACTAAGAGCTATATTTAATACTAAGACACATAGTGCGCCAAATGTGCACTTTCTGGGATAAAGAGTGATGTTTATTTTATAACACAATTTTTTAATTTTTTGTTTATTTTGTTGATTAAAACCGTTTTTCTAAAGGTTTACCTTATTACAATAACATTTCTGATCAGCCAATTAGAGAAGATATAAGCTAATTAGGATATATAATTAGGGACTTAAGGTTTACATATAAAACTGATGCACTAATGATTACTGATAAGAACATTGCTATTATTTAATTACTAAATGGCTCTTAATACACTAATTTAGCATGCATCATTTACTAATTATCACAATAACTAATTACCTTGCAATATTTAACAAAGGATACCTGGGATACCTGGATTTTATATAAATAGGTCACTATTAGTAACTTTAAAATCAGTGTTGATTTACACCTCGTTGTATCCAAGCTAATCTCGCAATGTATTTTCCAAATTTTAATACAAATCTTGATATTCACGTTGCTTTATGCGCACGCGCACATAAAGATTTACGCGACTTTAACTATTTGTTCAGTGTTTTAAAAGATAACAGTTGTGTTCAGTTATGTGAAAGTGCTGAAACAAGTTTAAAAGACTGGTGTCGTCGATTTTGCTACCGCATTTATGCAAAATGGACACAGTCTGGAAGAAGCACAGATAAGTTTCGGAAGAAACATGAGATTTGGCTACAGGCTGCAATTCAATGGCCGGAATTACAGAATGAAAATATGGAACCTTCTACAGAAAATATAAGTGACGTCATCGAGCCCATAATTTCTCCTGCTAAATCTGATGCTTCAACTTGTACACATCCTAGTCCTCGTAAATCTTTTGAGGACCTTAGTAACCGGCAAAAAAGAAGACGCACCACTGAAGATAGTCTTTCATGCAGCAGTAGCAGCGCTGAAATTATGTTTTCGGCCGAAAGGGCGCTTCAAAAGGCAGGACAAAGCGATACAGCTTATGTTATGAAATACTTGACGGAGAATCCAGAAGAGGCCTCAAAAATCAAAGCCTTCATTGAAGGTAAATCAATTCAGGTACGGGAAATATCCCCTTTGAAGGCATTGGCTCTTTATGTATCGATGAACTTATCGAAATGGCGCTATAACACTCTTCGGGATTTCAACACTCAAGAAGGAGCTCTTCAATACCCGAGTTACTACATGTTGGTTAAAGAAAAAATTAAGTGCTATCCGGCCAAAGAAGATCTCACAGTTACAGAGAGCTCTGCAAAAATCAAATTACAAGCCTTGATGGATTTAACCTCAAGAAGACTTATTAGGTCGTTAGAAACCCCTGTTGATCCCAATCAACAGCTCGTATTGACCAGCAAATGGGGTTTTGACGGATCATCTAGCCAAAGCATTTATCATCAAAGGACGAGTGAAGATGAGCAAATCGATCTTGCTAGTAATTTTATGATTAGTCTTGTACCACTGCGGCTCGTCTCAAAAGGTGTAACAATTTGGGAAAACGAGCGACCATCTTCCACTTCATTTTGCCGGCCAATATTGTTTAAGTTTATAAAGGAAACCAAAGAAAATGTGCAGAGAGAGATGGCTGAAATCGAAGCAGAGATTGAAGCCTTAACTCCATCCACCATCACTGATGGAATTAGTGTCAAACACCAACTGCTGTTGACAATGATTGATGGTAAAATTCATTCCATTATATCCAATACAGCAGCTTCAGTGTGTGACATATGCAAGGCTTGTCCTAAAGAAATGAATAATTTAGAGTTAATCAAAGATAAACACGCAAACGAGGACATGTATAAATATAGCTTAAGCACCCTTCACGCTTGGATTCGCTCAATGGAATGCTTATTACACATTTCCTACAAATTAGACATAAAATCATGGCAAGTAAGGGGTGATATAGCAAAAAGGCAAGTTGATGACAGGAAGAAAAGAGTTCAAGAGGCTGTAAGAAGAGAAACGGGCTTACTTCTCGATGTTGTGAAACAAGGCAGTGGATCCACCAACAATGGCAACTCGGCAAGGAGATTTTTTGAAAACTACACTAAATCTGCTGAACTGACCGGAATAGATGCTATGCTTTTAAGAAAAATCTGTGTGATCTTGCAGTGTATTTCATCAGGAGAGAAGATCAACGTAACTAAATTCCGAGAGTTCTGCTTTGATACTGCTAAGCTTTACGTGGAGTTATACCCATGGTATTATATGCCTTCTTCACTTCATAAAATTTTAATGCATGGGCCAGACATAGTTCAGAACATGTCAATTGTGCCCATTGGTTTTCTATCCGAAGAGGCATCTGAGGCTAGAAATAAAGATTTTAGAAAATATAGAGAGGGGCATTCTCGAAAGCATAGCAGTATCTCATGCAATGAAGATATTATACACAATCTTTTACTGTCTTCTGATCCACTTGTTACAAGTATCCGTCCAAAAGGAAATAAGTTTGTAAAAAAATCTTCTTTTAAGGAATTTTATGAGCTTACGGATTCTGAGAAAAGTGATATCGAATTTGTTAACATAAATGATTTAGCGGACATCGATTCTGAATTTGAATTAATTGATGATGATGATGATGACGAAGATAATTAAATGATGTTATTGTTTTAAAATGTGTAACTTAGTAAATTAGAGCTTACGTCTTAATTATTTATTGTACTTTTAATGAAACTAGGTAATTTATTATCAACTTACTTAAAAGTCATACTCTCATCAGTTCTTGTGAATATTTTTGTTAATATATATTTCTGTATATATATAATATATTTATAGACCTCTTAATAAGTCTGTCTGCGGTTTAAAGTAAATACAAATGGGGAAAAAACGTTTTTTTTTTTTAATTTTCATTTCCTTTTATCCCAGAAAGTGCACATTTGGCGCACTATGTGTCTTAGTATTAAATATAGCTCTTAGTAATAGCATTACGATATTAGAGACCGCTACTTGAAACAAGCCCGGAATCAGGAGGGAGAGAGCTCAATACACTCATTTTCATAGTAAAATTTCACATTTTCTCAAATTACTCCCGAAATATGGGAGTTATGAAGAAATTCATCACCACAATTTATGAAGGCATTAAGTAATCGAATAAGATGGCATCATTAGTTTGTCATAATTTTACTCTTATTTTTCGGACATGTCTACGTCCAACCGCTTCCATACATTCGTTCCACTGTGAGTCGGTGTCTTTGGTTTAGAATTCTCGTTTTTTGCCACCGTATATACATTAATAACGCTATGTTTTGTCATAATTAAGACATACAAATTTATAAGTGACCCAAAAGGTGTCATTAGATTATGTCATTAGAAAAAATAATATTTTAAATTTATTAAATTCATGCGAAGAAAAGGATGAAAAAAGAAACATCAAATAAAATAAAATCAATAAATAGTCATAGTACTTATTATCAAAAGGTAAAAAATGCATCAGTATAATAATTGATCGTTCAAATATTCGTCTACAGTATAATAACATTTGTCAATTAATAATTTAATAAGAGCTTTTTTAAACTTATATATAATGTCATGTTTTTTTATGAATTCAGGAATTTTATTAAACAGTTTAGGTGCCATACCAAAAAAACTTTTTCGTATCAATGCGGTCTTACATTTTAGATGACATAGTTTATTTACGTGTTGGGCACGCAATGAAGTTTTCCTAATGGATGATATTTTTGCAGGTCACTAAATTCAGATTTCAGGACCTAGTGGTGGACATGCGCTTGTAAATGTAACTAGACTGCGCGCACCTAAAGAAAGCCGGCGGAAAATTGTGAAACTACATTTTTTTTTAATGCAATGACATAGGCACTAGCGCCGCATCGTCATTTTCATTTGTGATCTCCTGTGCGAGTCCTCAATAAATACTTTTTCGTTCTTTCTTTCCGCATCAAATGGACTTCAGTGGTGGCGCGGCACTCTAGCTAAACTTTCAAGTCTAACCTGTCAGTATTCCTTAACAATGATGACACTGACAGCTCTTGAACGTAGTTTAGATGTGCAGATGGCGTTCAGATTCATAGACTAAATTCGCCCAAAATTGATCAGTATTTTGGAAACCAACCGTTGGGCAATGTTTTTTTATTTTTTTCATTGTTGACTAATAAAACAAATATGAAAAATCATAGCCTGATATTCAACTTTATTTACGTAAGTGTGTTATTTATGACGTAGAAGCATGTGTTCATTTCAATAAGCACAAATCAATAAGTTTTGACACAAATGTCTTAATTCAATAAGTTACGCGTTTTACGCGTCACGATTTTTTCAATGAGGACATAGTTTTTTTTTTTTTTTTGATGATTTTTTTTTGTGTAATCTGTGGGAGTGGTTTCGTAAAAAGGGACGGTAGTGTGTAACAGGAAGTCGAGGAAGCGCGCGATATTTTTGATTTGACCAATGAGCGCGCGCGGTGCTAGAGTTGGCCTGTCAGTGAAGATGTCAGATGTTACACATCATATGCAACTACTGTGAGGGGTCCTCGTGTTTTTTAATGTATTCTTCGCGACTAGGGTTACTATTCGTCCGGGTTTGTCCGGACATGTCCGGCTTTTTGGCACCCTGTCCGGACTATGTCCGGCCTTTTCATTTATCCGGAATTTTCGGTTAAAGGGGATTTTCTTAAAAAAAGATAATTACTGAAAAAATAAGATTAAAAAGTTAAATGTCCGGACTTTTTTGCAAATGTCAGGACTTTTCAAATTTCGAAATGGTAACCCTATACGCGACGGTATTTATTTTTTAAATATCGTACCGTTATGATGAGATAGAAGTCTTTTTGGGCGCGCACAGATTTTTTGTTCCAGTAGTTTGTAATAAGGCAATGGTGCGGTTTAAAAGAAGATTTAGTGACAAAGCTTAGATGATTTGGTCTAGTTAAGAGGATGAATCGAAGGAGATTAACAAGAGGTATTTATAAGGCATATGTGAGTGGAAACGCAGGGAGGGGTCTAGATGGACATAAAAATGACCCTATTGGTGATGTTCTTCAGAAAGGTCAAGTGCGAAGTACTCGCAACGTGCGTGTATGAACGTAAACGAAGCAAGAAAATCGTTGCAGATGCCTTGCTGTCTTTTCTGCCTACTCCCATAGGAAGAAGGCATGAGTTTATGTTTGTAAGTCCTATACCAATAAATTAGCAATATTTGTACATTCATATATGTTTACTAGGTGAACCGGCGAACTTCGTTCCGCCTAACAGTCAATGAATGTCCATGTTTAGGATTTTAAAATTAATACAAAATTCTTACCCTATCTACCTACCAACCTACATACCTAACTATGTATCGAGATATCATCCAAATTCATGCAAGCCTAGCTCTTATCACTTAGGGATATGAAAAATAGATTACGACCGATTCTCAGACCTACAGACTATACATATAAAATTTCATAAAAATCAATCAAGCCGTTTCGGAGGAGTATGGCAACTAACATTGTGACACGAGAATTTTATAGATATAGATTTATAGCTAGCTAGCGTGATCTCATATCTGGGAAAAACAACAACGTAAATAACGCAATGAATGTTGTTGAACTGTCAAAATGAAACAAATTAGGCATAATCATTTACGAACATAAGTTACGCAATTAGGGTACAAGTGGTAAAGCATTAATATTTGAATTCAAAACATTTACCTAATACGGATACCTGTATGAGGAAGGAAAAACTATGATGAATGCAATATGAATTAAAAATACCATCATATTATCATTAATGTATTGATGGATTAATTAAGTTTTATTAATCATGTGCCTACTTACAGTTAACTATACTCCATAGGTTTAGTAAGTTAAATAAACGTAAACAAATCATAATAAAAAAAAATTACAAAAAAAAAAAAAACGACTTTTAAAGTTATTTCTCGCTTTGTAGTGTTTTTTTTTTATTGTAAAAAGTTTTTATTTTTCACTTTTTAGTTGTGGTACTCTCCATACAAATTCGAATACAACCTGCTATGTAAAAACAGTGACATGAACTTATCATATCATCCACATACTAAGTGGGATAAAAATACGTATTATTGAAGGCAACTCAAAAACTATTCAAGCAAAGTTAATAAAATTTATATGGGACCAACTTGGGAGCATACCCTTTCAAACAATAAAAAGGGTTTTTATAGATGACACTTTCTTGTTTAAAAATACGACAAAACCAAATAAATTTATTTCAGTTTTTTACAATGGTTTCCTCTTTTATTAATGTATGTTAAACTTTATCATTTATTCTTAAACTATTCTTCGTAGATGTAACTGCTTGAACACAATTTTTTTGTTAGATTTATAATATTTTGTAATCTGTCTATTGTAAAGAGCCCACACTCTAAACGTCAACGAATTATAACGTTTCTAAATTAAAAAGTACAACTGTGACGTACCATGAAAACTGCAGTGACAGGTATTACGTTTAGTCGGTTACTTGACAGCTGTCTCGTCACGTGTTTTTTGTTTGTTTACCTTTATTTAACTAACTAAACCTATGAAGTATAATTGTTTATTAAACAATTAGATCCCGTTGGAATATCGGGATTCCTATTTGTTGATCTAGTACCCGAATTGCGTAACTTATTTTCGTAAACAATTATGCCTAATTTATTTTATTTTGACAGTTCAAAAACATTCATTGCGTTATTTACGTTACTGAGCAGTTTTTTTTTTTCAACTTATGAAGCAATGGATTAGCAATCTGTTTCAAATCGGACAGATTTTGATTGTGTTGTATTACGCAATTAGGGTACTGATTATAAACATTGAAAAAGTAATAACAAACATCCATCCATTAGAGGAATTATTTATGTAAAACAGCCTTACATGAAATATAAACAATAAAATTACAATTAATTCAGACTATTTTTGTTCATAAAAAAAAAAATATGAGAACGTCGCATTTTCTTAGCTTTAAATATGAATGATTGGTTAGAGTGAAAATTATTTACTCGTACTTGTCAATGAAACTTAGATACACACACCGAGAGTCTTGTGAAAATATATATAAGCCAGTTGATTTCAGTATTCTCTAAGATCTTTGAAAAAATCATATATGAATCTATTTACACTTTTATAGCTAAAAATGACATTTTATGTGAAGAACAAAAGGGATTTCGAAAAAATAAAAACATCAACATGGCAATATTCGATCTCTTGAAAGCAATCATGAATAATGTTGATAAAAAAAACCCTATCTGTGCAATATTCATAGACATGACAAAGGCATTCGATTATGTAAAATATGACACTCTCTTAAATAAACTTAGCGATTATGGCATAAGAGGAAACGTGCTAAACTTAATTAAGTCATATCTCACGGATAGAAAACAGTACACAGAACTATCGAGAATCTGTACTAAAACTAAGCGTGAACTGAAATACCTATCCAGTTGCAGAGTAACAGAGTTCGGAGTTCCACAGGGTAGTGTACTCGGTCCATTACTGTTTCTGCTCTATATTAATGACCTACCCCGTCAAATCCGTCACCCCATGACATTATTTGCCGACGACAGCACTGCTATAGTCGAATGTACGAATGAGACGAACTACGAAGATGAAATAAACAGCTCACTTAAAACAATAATAGATTGGCTTAATAGGAATAATCTAGTCATAAATTTAAAAAAAACGAAAGTCATACATTTTCACCAGAGGTTACAGCCAAAAAAAGTAATTACTGAATATAATGGCCAAATCGTAGACACAGCTTCAGTGACTAAATTCTTAGGAGTGCAGATTGACGATAAATTGACATGGAAATCCCAGGCTGAAAATGTGTGCCAAAAACTTAGTAAATCTTCATATGTACTCTATAACCTCTCAAATAAACTAAACATAAATACATTAGTTATAGCCTATCATGGTTTAGTTGCTTCATTGTTAAGATACGGTGTCATATTTTGGGGCAACTGCAGTGAGAGGGAAAGAATATTTAGGGCCCAAAAACGATGTCTTAGATCTATGACAGGTCTTAAGTTTAATGAAAGTTGTCAACCTGTATTTATATCCCTTAAAATTCTGACATTACCTTGTTTATATATTCTAGAAGTGGCCCTATTCGTTAAATTAAATAAGCACCTATTTACCTCAATGATTGACATAAGACAACGCACAGCACCAATGAGGTCCCAGTACAAAAACCAATTGCGCACAGGTGGTCATAAAACAGCTTTATTAAAAAATAGCATTCTTTCCATAGGACCGCTTATATATAATAAATTACCTGAAAATTTAAAAGACCTACCTATAAAAATGTTTAAAAAACAATTTTCAAAACTACTGCTGGAGAAATGTTATTACACAGTTAAAGACTTTTTAAATGACAAAACTATATAGGAAAATGTTTTTGATAAATGTACGTTACCTTTCCTATTTTTAATGTTTTTGATGACATTGACTTATTGACATGGTTATTTATTTATTAGCGATATTTTTTTTTATTTTTTTTTAATGGTTGTTGTTATATTGTAATTTGACATAACAGATCTTGATATTACGAGATTATCTGAATTTTTTATCTAATAATAATAGTGATTGTTGTTAATATTTTGGAATATTTTGACATTAAGATTTTCGACATTAATCATTTCGACATTTATATTCTTCATTGTATGATTTGCGAGAGATTTATATGTAATTCATTAGTTATATTTATATTTTTTTTTGTTTTGATGTCTGATCTGTAACAACCAATTAAATTCGACTATGGCTAATAATGATCGAAATAGCTGTATCTATAATTATTAATATTTAATTCAAACCCAATATTTTGCATGCCGTAAGGTAAAATGTATCGGGACACTTAATAAATATTCCAACCTATATGTATACCTACATTATCAGCAAATATAATTTCTTTCTTTCTTTCTTTGACATTCAAATTCAAATCATTAGTACTCAGTTTATGGGATATCAAAAGGATCACCTTGAAGATGAATATTTTTCATAGACCTGGCATGACGAAATATAATAGTAGTATAAAAAACTATTTCTTGTTTAATCAGTGTTTACAAAAATCATTGAACGCACTGATAAGGATAATTATAGACTTTTTTCTCATGAAAACATGTGCGCATAAAAAACGTCTTCGTTCGGTACACGCCTAAATACAATGATTTATCTTTGCCCTTATTTTTCGTGTAGATAGTTACTACCCTGGTGTCAGTTTTTATGCCGCCCTTGGGCCTCTGACTAGATTTCACATGCAGTCGAGAAATATCTCCCAGGCATGCATGCCGGTTTCCTCACGACGTTTTCCTTCTTTTTGAAGCAAGTGATAATTATACAATACGCACATAAATCCGAAAAGTCAGAGGTGCGTGACCCTCGAGACCTATGACTTGGCAGGCTGACGGTCACACCACTAGGCTATCAGTGCTGTGCAATGATTTGTGAAGGAAAACATCGTGAGGAAACCGGTACCCTAATTGCGTAACTTATTTTCGTAAACAATTATGCCTAATTTGTTTCATTTTGACAGTTCAACAATCATTGCGTTATTTACGTTACTGAGCAGTTTTTTTTTTCCAACTTATGAAGCAATGGATTAGCAATCTGTTTCAAATCGAAACAGATTGTGATCGTGTTGTATTTCGCAATTAGGGTACTGGACTTTGTCTTTGTTAATATAAATCTGAAATCGCAAACCCGTCTTGAGCATGCGTGGTGATCAATGCTCGTGCCTTCTCTGTATGAGAAGAGGCCTTTGCCCAGCAGTGGGACAATAATAGACTGGTATAATTAGTTACTAGTTTCTGTCCACAAAACAAAAAAAAAACTGATTATTGTATATTTTTTTTTTATATCTCATTGTATGCTACACCGGTCGACGTCTTAACGTCAACGCCGGCTGTCGTTGAAAACCAGCGGTGTGGCTCTGTCTCGCATAGGATCGCAGCATTATGCTGAGCGATGGCCGTTTTGCGTGGATGTGACGCATATTTTCCCCCAACTTGTTCTTTTTTGTTTTATGTTCTTTCTTTGCGTCATGTTTCCGCAAATAAAGGTATTTTTCTTTCTCCCCCACCCCACCCCCCCGCGCTTTTACTTTGTTTTCTTAGCGTCGCAGCGTGATGCAAAAAGCCAAATAGCCTTCCTCAAAAATTGGGCTATCAAATGCAATTTTTTTTAAATCCGATTGCCAGTGCCAGATATTAGCGCGTTCAAACAAAAAAAAAAGACAGATAGTTCAACTTCAAGGAAGTTTTTGTCGAAAGTGGTAACCCTACTATGAGTTTGAATGGGGATAAAAACTGCCACTTGCTCACTTCAGATGGCGCTGATCTCCAGCGTCTAATAATTTGACAGCTAGCCATATTTTTTTTGTAAACAAGCGATTTCTTTTACGCATAATTAATTATTGAGCTTAGTTGCGCAGCTGTTTATTGCAAAAATACGGGGTATGTATTTGCCAAAGATGTTATAAAAAGAAAACTGTGGGAGAAAGCTCTCCGAAAAAAATTGGAATCCGATATTTCGTCGAGACGATGTGCTGTCCTTAAGCCTTTTATTGGAGAAAATGGTTTATAGGTGCTGTTCCCAAGATAACTAAGTCTGTTTTCATTACATACAGAAGTGTCTGTATGTAATGAAAACAGACTTAGTTATCTGTGATGTGATATTATGTAAAGTATGTGTTTAAATTATAATATTAGATCAGTGCTAGAAGTGCTATTTCTGAGGTTTTTCAGTCAGGAAGATCATGCCCGAGTTGGTTTTCAACTCTGATCAAGTTATTTCTATCATACGCGTTTAAGTCTGTTTTTCGTTAAAGACTGGATTTAACGAAAAACGAACTTAAACGTTCATAATTTATTGACTTTTCCAATAAAGCTGATTTTTTACCAGTAGTAGACGCTTCCCCTATTCTTAGCTCGTCTTTTAATAGTGCTACACTCCAAGTCTCATACATATTTATCTAGTTTTCGTAAAATTTGTGATCGACACAAATGTAAACATAAGCACAACAATGGCGGTTTAAGGCTCTTTCAAACAGGCGCGACACGCGACGCGACACAAAGAGACCGCTCGTCGCGCGACGAGCGGTCTCTTTGTGTCGCGTCGCGTGTCGCGCCTGTTTGAAAGAGCCTTTAAAGACGTACAACTGTGCTGCCACCTGTTATGAGCTTTCAGTTTTTAACCTCATTGCTTAGGAGTTCAGAAACTGGATTAGTGATTACAATTTGGACTAAGATTGTTTTGTTGCATGTGGCTTTCTGTAATTAACATGCCACATGTGTACTTTCATTTTAAAATGTCATAAAGTTCAATGGTATAAAAATGCAATAAAACCACATCAAAACCAACTCAAGAATGTCAATAAGCTGAACAAAATACATAACAAAGGTAAAACTATTTAACAAACATTAGTTGGAAATTATTTCACTACTTCTCATGAGTGTGTTTTTTTTAAGAGTTGGAGGAATATGACGACAATAGGAGGGACTGGTCCACATTGGCTCGGGATCAAGCAAAAAGGCAAGGGAGGACTATGCCCCGCAGTGGGACTCTATAGGCTGACTATTATTATTATTACCTCCTTTATTTAATTAAAATACTTATTATAAACTAGCTGCGCCCCGCGGCTTCACACACATAAGTCTCGATCCCGTGGGAAAAATTATCCTATGCGTTAATCCGGTTCCCTAATTGCGTAATACAACAAAATCACAATCTGTTTCGATTTGAAACAGATTGCTAATCCATTGCTTCATAAAATGGAAAAAAAATCTGCTCAACAACGTAAATAACGCAATGAATGTTGTTGAACTGTCAAAATGAAACAAATTAGGCATAATTGTTTACGGAAGGCGGCTGGACCGATTTGAAAAAATTGTTTTTTTTGTTTGAAAGGGTATACTTTCAAATTGATCCCATTGTCATTTGGTTACGATCTGATGATGGGATCTTGGAGAAATTGAGGGAACTCTTCAAATGTTATATAAGCATGCCTAGAGCGATTTGGGTATTTTTTATAGTAACTCGTGCATTTGCTCTCGGAAAGCACCATGTTGGACTAATGATGAAGGACACAGATGGCCACCGGAACTACTCAATAATAATAATATGTATTCCATGGTTTGCGATTCAATTACTTTAATATGGTTGGTAAGCAATTGATGCTCGTCACAATTCATATGGTGCAGTGGAGCTGATGGTGAAGTACCTGGAAAACTCCTCAACAATTAAAGTCCCTGCATCAGGAAAAGCAATATTTTGTAAAAGGTGATGAACAGTTGACATTAGGCTATTGTAACTTAGATAAATTACAAACTACCCACTAAAAAGTAAAAAAAAATCTTTTTTACAAAAAATACAACCAACTTCCAAACTACAAAGTGAAACATATTTTTTTCAAAATTAAAATTATTTTTCACTTTGTAGTTTGGAAGTTGGTTGTATTTTTTGCAAAAAAGTTTTTTTTTGTTTATTTATTTGTTACGCTTTCACACTAAAATGGCTGAACGGAATTGGTTGAAGTTTGGCACATGGGTAGACCATGACCTGGGTTAGGACACAGGACACCTACTTTTTATCTCGATATTCCCACAGAATCGAGACTTATGCAGGTGAAACCGCAGGAAGATGCTCAGTAGTTTGTAGACCATTTAATATAATTAAGTTACTAAAATTTATACCAAAATAACCTTCCACCTTAGCATACTATCATTGAAATAAATTCAGAAAAGTAACTTCAGTTAACATAAGGAAATATTGTTAAAAAACTTGAAATAACAATTGAGTGATAAAAGCATTGGCTTTACACCTTTAATATGGCATAAAACAATGATTTACAACTGTTAATAAAATGTATGGCGTAGTACTTGAATCAATTATTATACAATTGTGCAATATAGGACTTCAAACAGAATGAATCATAGAATCAATTATTCATAAATTTCTTCTAAGTCTTCCATATATTGTTGCTGACAAAATCTATACAAATTATTAAAATTTCACTAAATGCATATGCAAGTATATACAATAGTTATATATATATTTTTTTCTATGTCTGCTTGTTCCAGCAAATCTCAGAAACGGCTGGACACATTTTGACGGGACTTTCACTGGCAGATAGCTGATGTTATAAGGAGTAACTTTAGGATACTTTTATTTTAGGAAAATAATTAGAGTCCACACGATTAATAAAACTTGACAGTCAATATTCCTATAGGAATAAAATTCAGAATCCCTTGATTGTTATGACAGTGATTAAATAACAGCTTCTTTTCTCTTAAGGTTCCACTAGTTGATGGCTCAAATTCGTTGATGGTGTGGCTAATATGCATGATATTTATTTATTTGTGCTGTGGGTTCCCCATAGCACAGCATCATGCTGAGTGGAAGCCTTCTTGTCACAGTCATGACGTGCAGCTGCCACTAAATTTGTTTAATGCTCATGATTTACTATGTACTTTTTGTTGTTTCAGTTTACTCTTGTCTTTTATGTATGCACGTGTCTCTGTGACAAATAAACCTACTTTTCTTTTTTTGGTATTTGGTATTTATTTATTTACTGAAATAGACGATGATTTATAAAGAAAATTTGCGCGTAAAATTTCATGAACAGACCTTTGGGCGTATAGATATTATGAAAAAACAACTGGATGTATCTACTCAAAATAAAACTATTTGAACTTTTCAATAAATTATCGATCCCTGTATTGTTTTTATTTTGCCATTTTCATACTATATAAGTGATTTATTTACACCCAAAGATGAGTTAAAATTAGTGTTGAACTATGGAAGTTTCGACACTCCTAACTTCCAAACCAATACTTTTTTCCCAATTCTGCTTTCATACAGGGCTAGATAATGACAAGGCAAATTGATATAATTTTTATTTTTGAATGTACACTGTCAAACAGACGAGTATTCACCATACTACGTTCGTATGGAAGAATGACCGAATAGTGTATCCTTCAGAGGGTTTATCCTAAAAGTTGGCACTTAGCATTGATCACCACACTTGCTCAAGGAAGACTGGTGACTTCAGAAAAAGAAACCCGCGGCAAGGAGCGGTAACCAAGCGTGGCGGTGGCGACTGTATAATTTTGTACCATTTTTGTCGCCCCGCTCTTCTCGCCGCTGTGTCCATGCCTTAATGCATGTAAAAAGACTAAATAAATTGATACAAAAAAAAATGTATGCTCTACTGACTGTGATTTCAATTATGTCAGTCAGTTGACTGCCAAATCAACCAACCTATTTTGAAATAATTATAAAGGTAGACAGGTAATTTAGTGATGATAACATTAATCTCTAAAATATGGGCCCATATTTCAGAATATTGATTACGCGGACCAAATAAAAAACCAAGGCATAGTGCTGCAAACAATGTAAGCATGCCAAAATTACACCACTGCTCTGTGCATACATGCACACATTTACAATTAAACTACACCTCACAAGTGCACACATGTTTACGAAACTGGCTTCATTTCATTGTTGACAGTGCTGTCTTGGTTTTTTTATTTGCTCTGAGGTTGATTGTTTGAAATTTGTTTTAATTAATAATTAAATCTTGAGTGAGCTCTCATACTTTTCGGCTTTACATTTTACATAGTTATGTCCTAGCCAAATATTTTAAGACTTCTATTTAACAAAGTTCACAGTATTTTATTTATTAATGGTAATCTGTGAATGGTGCTGTGGACTACATTATTACTTATTTATGTTTTTCTGTGTATTTATTGCATAATGTAGCTGTTTGTTGTTCCTAGTAGTAGTAATTCCTCTATCACAAGAGCTAAAATAGTATAGGATTTGAGAAAAAAAAAAGCATATTATTATAATCAATGCATGAAGAAGAAAAAAATATAGAATATATTATGAATTTTTGCATGGACAACTAGAACTTAAAAAAAGAAATATTACTAGGCACGTGCCAAATAGAAAATATTGTGCAATAGGGTGCAAGAGGGTGAAATCTATTGCACCATATGACCTTGAAGGCTTACAATGACCTTTGATCGACTAAAAGTCTATATCTAGTGCTGGGTACCCTCAATAATAATTTATCAAGCCTAATATCATCTGAAGAGTACGTAAATTCTATCAAGGATACAGAAATGACAGAACACTGATATTTAGCAGTATCCGGTTAGACTGGAAGTCAACCCCAAGATAGTTGGGAAAAGGCTGACAGTTCATGAATACAGAAATTATAGAATAACGTAAGTAGAAGTTAAGATACTGCAAAGATTGTCAATTTTTATGTAAGAATCAATAGGTTACCGATTTTGATAGTGATAGAATCAAATACATGAGTTGTTAGTCAAATGAGAAGCTATGTTACCAAATTAAATGTCATGTGACGACGTTAAACCGTAAGTTAGACTAGAGTATTCAAATCATATGAATTGAATCTTCCTCGCAAATGCTAATAGGAATATTGAAAAACAATAACATTGTCAATAGGCATAATATGCTACTGCCGCAGTCTAAAGTCAATGTAACCTGAAAAAAAGGAAACATGAACCAAGACTAATCCACAATTAAATCACATTTGGATAAATTTTGTACTATACTTAATAAACTATTTCTCTCTTTTATTATTGAATGAACTATGTATTAGTAGAACAGAATTGCATCATTAATGTTATGACATTGTTTTGTTTACATAATACCACTCACCTGCCAAGGGTTCACTTTAGGTATCGGTGCTTCAACAAACTTCTTCGGTTGGCTCTCAGATGATTGCTGCTGCTGCTCTGGCGTTGGCTGGGGCTCCGTGTGCGGTGTGGGGGCCTTGTGAGGACGAGGCGGAGCCCTGCGCTCAGGATGCCTTCGCCCCTTCCCAGGACGGCGTCCGTGCGATATGACAGGCACGAACCCCTCCTCCTCCTCGTCATCCTGCTTCGTCGGAGGCGCGTCAGACACTTCGCCCGGCGCGGCCTCAATGTTCTCCTTGTTACTGTCACCCCCTCTAAAGTTCAACACTGACGCGTAAGAGGGCCCTGCGCCCTCGGCGGACACGCGGGCAGCCATGCCGCCGCTGCCCTCGTTATGTAAGCCCGGGCGCGCGCTCCGCGCCGACAGACGATCACGAGCGCGCCTCCATGCCTCTCAACACGACGGCATGATGGGGTTAACCCACTAATCGCGAACGAACTTTCCCGATGAAAACGGCCCGATCGAACAGTGCGAAGGTCGAATTATTCACGAGTAACTCACACGTCCCAGTGGCGCGCACACACGGCCGGTCGCTGGGAAATATGCGCGAACCTCTCGTACCACACCGGACTGACCCTGGTTGGACCGTATTTACATCGAAAAAAATGCACTTCCGTCGTCTTGTTCCAACTTTTCTGGCACCCTGAACGATCCGTACGCACTTTATCTATCGAAGTCGTGTACCGATCACTATGAAATACGCTCCTATTAACATAAAATCATAACAGAACCATATTTTGTTCACTATTCACACATGTGGTCGGACGCCCAAAAAGGGATTTTTCCGCAACACACACGGAACTTACGGAAGGCTGTGACTTCTAATTTTACACAGGACATTTTGACGCTAGAGGGCGCTGAAACATCATTGACAGTGGACACGTTCAGAATTAGCAATAAATAAATGCAATTTTTAAACAAAAGCTTAAAGTTTAAGCTTTCTAAACACATCCATGTAAATTGAAACATGATTCTCCATTTTTACTTATAAAATTGAATATGTTTTTAAGTCAGATGATCGATAGTTTTCAATGATCGTCGTCTTATAAATAGGAACGCATCCATAATAAAATCACATTTCGGACCTGCAAATCACTAATGTTCCGTGCAACACCAGAAAATAAAATGATATAGGTTTCATCAATTAAATAGTAATAAAATGTGGTCTACAATAAAACATGTAATGTTAATTTAAAATTAAAATACTATCTGCAAAACAAAAACAGAAATCCATGACCCAAAAATATTTATTGTCTATGGCTCATCATTTGATTTCGTTTTGAAATCGATTGCGTTAGCAAACTTGGAAGAATTCTAAAAACTTTATCAAAGTTACACTTATTAAAAAAACGTATTAAAAATATAATAAAATTAAAAATACTCAAACCAACTCGTTAGTACAAGAAATAACTTTAGGTAACATTCGAATATGCTGCACTTTCGGGATTAGTTGGACAATACATACCCAAGAAACTCCTACAATTTCTACAATAATGATAAACGTCCTTACATGACCTTAATATATACGGCAAGGGGGCACATATCCAACAGCAAAGTAAACATAACATAAATGCACATAAATGTGTGCAAATAGTTACATGACTTGTTACTACTGTCATGCCTGTGTAACCGCATTCGGGGCAAACGATAGGCATTGAAGTAAATCCAAAGGTGTACACCCTCGCAGGAGGCGGAGGAAGAGCAGGTTCGATGTAGACATCAAAAGCACCAGTATAAGTAGGTGGAGGAGCTTGTTGAACGAAAGAGGGCGACGGAAAAAACGTTCCCATAAATCGCCTTCGTCTTACTGCCAATTGACGTAACACAAATGAATACGTCGGCGGAGCACTTGTCAAGGAGTCGGGTGGCGTTATTTCCCCAGATTCGATTTTTTGGACTTTATTCAAGTTAGAGGATGATTGTAGTCTAAAATGACTAATAACTGCAAGAGTTAAAGAACTTTCATTGAGTTTCGATAAGGCTTGTAAGAATAAACTTGGGGGTTGACTTGTAACGACGGCCACCGACGCTGCGAGTGGCAATTGAGACACAGGCTGAGTTGTAACGGGGCTTTGAGTGGAAGAACTTATTTTTATAGGTGCATTGGAACTTAAATAACCACTATTTATATTATAAGAAGGGTTTGCCGAACCCCTAGCAGCACACAAGGAGATCCCTGATTCAATTTTTTTGGAATACATTTCCATTAATGTATCCACTAGATTTTTCGGGGTAACCGTCCTATCCGCTGCATCTTTTGTTGAAGCAATTTGAATTTTTGGTGTAATTATTAGTTCTCTTGATGAAACCGAAATATCTTTCGTTGGACAAGCGTGGATTTTCTTTAAAGCTGTTTGTTCTTTTGACGAACACGATTCATGTTTAGTATAATCAATGTCAATTGTGGATGTAGCTGTTTGTTCTTCAGACGAAGACGATTTAATTTTTCTTGACGTTATGTGAATTGTTACTTCTTTTGTTACGGCCGATTGGTATATTGTTAAAGCATTTTGACTTTTCGAGTTAGCCAGTTGATCTTTCGAATATGTCGCGGGTTGATCTTCCGTTAAAGCATTTTGAATATTCGAATATGCCACTGGTTGATCTTTCGGTTGAGCCATTTTCGAATAAGCTGCTGGTTGGTTTTTTGATTGAGCCAATTCCTCTTTCGAATAAGCCGTTTGGTCTTTCAAAAGTGCGGGTTGGTCTATCGTTAATACAGTTTTTGGTGCAGTGGATAGGTCTGCCGAATAAGCTGGAGTCTCTTTTGTTAATACAGTTTGTATTTTTGTTGCTGGAGTTTCTTCTTTCTGAGCCGTTTGGTCTTCTTGAGCTGCTGATTCATCTTTCGGTGTTAGCTGCTGTGTTATTGGCTTTCCATCATGACTGCATTTTGATTTTTCATCCATTGCTGCTGTTAAAATACGACACATTACGAATACTACAATAGTAAGCTAGGGGCAAAAATTACATCCACTACCTTACTAATTACTTAATGTTGTGATTTAATTTGATAAGTAAGCAGTTCACTACAGTACTTTGTGCCATACGAAGTTGGGAAACACAGCACATAGTTTGCTGTTTACATAAGCGAGGGTGGGGCACAAATGTGATATTCTTGATGCATGAATGTGTTCTGAGTGAAGCCTGCGCATAAAGTTACATGCTCTGTGCCTGCGCACAAAAATCTGGCACTAAAGCTAAAGCACAATGTACTATTTCCAAAAAAACTGAGCTGTTTTTAGCGTCGAACTTGATTAATATTTTGTTATTTAAAAACTAGCGGTAAGCGGTCCAGGTAGGTACCTGTTCAAAGGGGTTTTACAGATTTAATTTGGCATCCACGAATGTATAGAACATAACACAATATTTCGTGTGCACTTTACGAGTTTGAATATAGAAATAAGTTCAGTATTGGTTCAAGATTCCTTTTGTTGAATTTAATAATAACTTCATATACAATATTTCTATTTTCAAAATACTTGTAAATAATAATAATTCGTGTTTACTAAAATGTCATCTTCGACTAATGTGGCTTTACACAAAATGTCTTGGCCCAGTTGTAAACATTACGCTTTTTGTCTATCGTTTGCTGAAAATTTTATACCGATTAATCGCAATAATTAAATGAAACTTGTTTTATTAGATTTTTCGCATTATGAAATTATAAGAATTCATGGGCTCCTTATTTCACAAAGTAATCAAAAACAGTATTTTATCAATCTGTACTTTTTTGGGCTGGTCACTGCCTTTTCGTACTGTCAAAAAACCATTCTAATTTCCGGTCTTTTTACTCCTCCGTGGCATGGCGGATGGTCTTTACCGCCGCATAAAGTGTTTTTTGGAGGAATAACTTCGCTTATATAGCGAAATGGTAAGTTTAATAAAAACTGATGTGATTTTCTAACGTTTTATATTGTTAAGTGAATCAATCCGATGAAGTGAAAGTGTGTAGTTGAAAGTAATTTGTTGCCGTGCTTGAAACACGTGTTTGCTTTTACATTTCGCAAAATAACAAGATTATGAAGGTGTTTCGTAAGTTATTTGTGTTAATTCAACATTTACATGGGATAAGCTACTGTTCTATAGCTATATTAGTTCATTAAATTGTGTTCGAAAATGACTTTTCAATCGATTAATACCACACGCCATCGAAGCATCCCTTGTTTATTTCTCATAAAATATCACGATTATTGTTACAAAACGATGTTGAACCCTATTAATCTATCTTTTGCTGTAAAATATCTAATGAAAAGGCTATTTTACAAACATTTTATTGTTATGAAAATGCGTGAAAATTTTGAGGTTATGATTTTTCGTTTGCCAAATAGTTCCCGGAGTAAGTCACTTTTCCATAAAAAACAACCTCTAAACAACTCAATGTTGCTCTCTAACCTTTCGATTTCACCTTTCGCTTTAATTATTTTAGTAAAAAGTTAAAAATGTGGTTACATCCGCAATTTTTTTTTTTTGTTACCCTCAAGTTTTTTTGAAGTCTAACTTGTAAGTTCACATTCCCCTGTACTCTTCCTAGCTGCACTACCATAGTCTTCTAGGTACATTTTTAAGGGGTATAGTAAACAGTTCCCTTAGGAAACATGGCTGGTATATACTGGTTGTGTGTCGACTTGTGGAATACAAACGTTTTCAAGTCTTAATTCTATGTCACGGACAAAAACAAAAAAAACTTATTAAATGTATGTCTCTATCGTAGTATAGTAAGTATTTATTTGATATTATTGCTTAGGCAGTGGCATATGGGACGTGGGTTTTGTTCCCCCTTTAAACTTTTACGGGTTTATTTATAAACGTTGCTTAAAGTTAAGTGATGTTCAAACATCAGAAATGTATGGTTAAACAGTTGCTAATCATTACTTATTTTTAAGCAATGTTTATAAATAAATCCTTTATTGTACGAATAACCTACAGACATAACAATAATTCCTTCTGGATGCAATCGTTTAGGATTGAATATAATGAGTATTTCGCCGGGTTAAAGGCAAAACCAATTATTTATTAAAAAATAGTCAATAAAAAAATTTCCATAAGCATGTTTGGAAAGTTTACTATTAAAACTAAGTCCTTAATAATAAAATTATGTCATTCGCAAATGTAAGAGCGTGTTCTATAATTATCTAAGTTTGAAACAGTTACGTACTAAACTCAAAAATTAGCTTTATATTGGCTAATTTTAATATTGACTTTTTTGGACTAAATAATTGGTTTTGCCTTTAACCTGGTGATTTGTTTATTTGTATAGAATGAAATTAGTATAAAATTCAATTAATAACAGTTATCACCCTTTCATACCCTTTTGTTATTTAGATATAAACATATTATAAACTGTTATTTCACAATAAGTACAAAGCAATGTAATCTATATTCATTAAAACATTATTCCAAAGTGCTGTTATGTGTGTAATGCTGTTGCCATCAACCGGACACAAATCCAGACTCCGGGCTGCCACTGAGAAATTCCAAATGGAAAAACCC
Organism: Omphaloscelis lunosa; assembly: GCA_916610215.1. Classification (NCBI taxonomy): domain Eukaryota; kingdom Metazoa; phylum Arthropoda; class Insecta; order Lepidoptera; family Noctuidae; genus Omphaloscelis; species Omphaloscelis lunosa. The sequence continues at coordinate 9,942,742 of OU744270.1, forward strand.
AATAAAACCTTGCCCGATCCTGGAATCGAACCTCGGACCTCATACTCAGCAGTAGCGCTTTGCAACCACTAGACCAATGAGGCAGTCAAACGTCTATGTATGAATCAGTAATATAATATTTTAGAATTTGCTGTTGTAAAGAGCCCAAAAAGATAGGTTATCTAAATATCACCGAATTATAACATTGCTAAATTGAAGAGTGCAACTGTAAAATACTCATTACAACTGAAGTGACAGGGGACTGTTTAGTTGGTTAGACAGCTCTCTTGTCAGGTTTTTTTTTTTTGTTTACTTTTAGCACAGCATAGTAGTTAACTACCTAAACCAATGGAGTATAGATATATTCCAATTTAAACATCCATCTAACATTTCCCTTCATTCCAGAGTCTATCAGTCGCCCGACCACTAGTGTCGGTCTACACGGAGAAGAGCGAGGCAGTTGCTGGCGCCTCCCTCCCTCTCCCGTTCGTCTTCAAGGCCCCCATCCGGCCTGACCTCGTCAACGATGTGCACGTGTCCATGTCCAAGAATGGCAGGCAGCCGTACTCTGTCAGCAAGGAGGCCGGTGAGTTACTTTACTATTTAGCTGATGTTTAAGGGATTTATATTTTTTTATTATACAATATTTTAAAATCTAGGTTACTAACAAAACTTAGCACTAAATGTCCACACTCTCGGATGATATTGCCGTGGAGTGTTACTGCGGATTAGTGCAACATCATCGTAAAAACATGGCGTTCTGGACCCACTCTATAGTGGGGACGGGTGCAGAGTTTTTACTACAAAAAAAAAAAAAAACTGATTTTTGAAGTGAAAAGTTCTTTAGGCACGTTGAGCGATTTTTGGGTAAACTTATGGATTCGCGTCACCGCGCTTAGTGCTGTAACCTCAAACATAGATGGCGCTAATACTAGTTTTAAGTTTTGACTTCTGTCGGCAGTCCCCATGACTGCTTAGGTTTTTTTTTATTTAATACAAAAAAAATCAAATAGTTTTTCTTTACCAAAATTTGTACTACATAGCTAGAGACAGAAGATAAAAAAAATAATTAAACTAATGAATTAATAAATAAAAATATAAAAATATTTTGTAAACAAATGATAAAATGTTAAAATATAATAATCCGCAATCAGAACTTGTAACAGCTTAGTAAGACCTTGATATACAAATTCTTAGAAAAAAAAAAATGAAATGTAAGTAATATGTATAACGATAGTTGCCCTTGAGACACCTCCAAGGTCAAGATCATTTAATTGCTTTTATTATACCTTTTCTTTTTCAATCAGTGTGGCTATTTAGTATAACTGACAATGTAACAAATTTGTCAATTATTTTTTATTGACACTGGCTGATAAATAAAGCAAGAAACTGAAAGAAACTTACAAAATTGTCGATTGGTCGCCTATCACTGTCGCTTTTCATAAATGGGCCCGATTATTTTCCATACTTGATGGTATTTCACCTTACCTCACTCCAAGGTCAAGGTCATTTATCAACATTCTTTAACAATTTTCTGTCTTTGTCTATCAGGTCACCAGACCAGTGCCGAGTCATGGGGTACCGGACGTGCTGTAGCGCGTATCCCCCGTGTGCGTGGTGGTGGTACCCACAGGTAAGATTATTAGTTAATTTTATGAAGTTTAACGATAGATTTTTACATTTAATTTAGCCATCAGAAACTGCAGGCGTCAAATAAACTAAGAAATAATCAGGAAGTGGCATAAACTCACTTTTTAGGATACCATAAATCTGTACCTACAGTATTTTTATTACATAAAGCGACCCGCGCTTTACTTGTGGTTACCAAGTGTACAAACACGCTGTGAATGTGTGTGTAAACACACGAGCTCTCGGTACCGTTCGAGACAATGGCGAAGTCGGAAGCGTGTGTGTTATGTGCTGACCCTACTCGTCTTCACGCACACATTGAAACGGGTAGCACACCTTCAATTCAACTGATTCTCGTCATGTTCCGCTACTAGAATCGTGTTTGTACACTTATGCTCGGTTCATCGGTTCCTATAAAGGAAACATTTGAAGAAACCATTTTGCTCACCAATAGTAGCTTTTTTATTGCCAAACTGCATATAAATCGATTGGTAAGCGAATTTTACCTGTGATTGCTACTTCCATATGGGAGGGTCTACTATGCAAAGCCATGAGGTCGTTGCTTCATTATTGGTGAATATACAAGTCTTAATTTTAACCATTATTAATGGTCCGTAAATTATAGAAATCGGCCCCACAAGTAAAGCGCGCGTCGCTTCGTGAGGTAAAAATACCGCACCCTTACGGCAACATTGAATGACGAACACTGTCCACCGCACCGTGAACGGAACGTCTACGAGAAACGAGATTACGCGGCTAGTGAATGTACTGTTGCTACTTCGGATTTTCCATTCACGATGCGGTGGACAAACGGCCTTAGGCCGGCCACATGCAGACGGAATTCCATTTCGGAATTTCGAATCGGAGAAAAACTCGAACTACTGTACTACCTATGTGATAGATCCTTGATTTAGTATGGATTTGCTGCCTTCAAACTTACAAATCGATATTTCGTAACGATATTACGGACCTTAGTGTTTATGCCGTTACGGAACCTTTAGTAGGGCGCGGAACAGAACTTGTGCGGATCTGCTATAGAGAGCCTTTTTTAAGTTCTGAGTTGAGCTACACGATTACTGACAAATGCGTGCATGGAATGGACAGGTCCACTCAAATCTGTATGGTTCTTTCCTCAAAAGACCATTTCAGACACAAATCTACATGGTCCTCAAATGAAATGCTCTGACCAAGATTATTTCCTGGTTTTGATATACACATTGACATTTACGAATTTTATATATACAACGACATGAATATTTACTTTTAAAGTATTATATTATTTAAATTTTTGTGAATGTGAAGACTATGTGGGTCATTCCTTTTTCTTTGTTTTGTTTTTAATTTTTTCTCAGTTAGTTCTAATTATAGTCTGACAGTTTGAGTAATTTATGCGGCCTACCCAAATGTCCTTTCTTTGGTATTGTTTGTCGAATCGTTGAGCTCCTTAAATTCTGAGTTGAGCTGCACGATAACTGACAAATGCGTGCACTGACTGGACAGGCCCTCTCAACCTGTGTGATGCTTTCCTCAAAAGACCACTTCAGACACCAATCTACATGGTCTTCACATGATCTGACCAAGATTATGTCTGGACTTTAAGAGACTGTGACCTCTGAGTTTGTTTCGGCCTTTCTTCTCAGAGTAGTCAGATAGGAAACGCCGACCTCATCTAGTTTTTAAAAATATGATTGACGTGTAAAAGTGTTTGTACAAACCTATTTAAAGAAATAAAATCATTTATCATTTATCAGAGAAGATGCGTTGAGCGTGAGCGGCTACATTATAGCACAAATTAAAACAGATGGTTCACTTCTCAAAATCATTTTAATAAAAAGCAACTCTTGCTACGATACAATAAAGTGCAAGTCAGGTCGCACAGCGCTAATTACCTACAGTTATATTCACCTAGAAGTTACCTCTCTTTCTATCGCGTAACTCTTAGATCTTCTGACTACGCTACACTCACTGAATTAGCCCAACAAGTCGAGCTCACCGCATACTTGTAGCTTCATACCTAAAATACGGAATGACACATCTGTATTAATTAATCTGTGCATCTGTGAGTTTTTTTTACAGTTGTACATTTCTGTCTAATTCTTCAAAGAATACTGACGTGTTGCTATTAATCTAGTCTTCCGCAATATTGAATCGTCTCATACAAAGGTCACACACGTAACTGCAACCAAGACAAGCCTGCATGACCAATAATTTTGTGCAAGCGTGCACAACTTCCCTATAGACTGTACAAGCAAGCTGGAGCAGCATCAGTTTATACTTGAGCGATAGACGACGACGCGTTTGCTTTAGCTGCATTAAGGGTCTTTCAAACAGGCGCGACACGCGACGCGACACAAAGAGCCTTTAATTGTGTGCAACTGGCGTGCCTATAATTCCACAAGCTTAACCTGAGCTTACACACGTTCAATCATGTTTGCAATAGCGTGGCGGCTTGTCCAAGACAGTATGAAAATTCTATCAATCTTCATGCCGCTTGCACAAGCTAGATGCTTGCACATAATCATCATACAGACGCTCAAGCACGCTTGCTCAAAATGATTGTTCATGGAGGCGTCTCATGCTTGCAGTGTAAAAATTTTGTTTTTGACATAACGAACTTAATGTTTATTTTTGTTTTACCAAGTAAATTGTTGAATGCTCCAATTAGTAATGATTTTCTTTCTTTTTGGTGGTAAAATTGTATTAATTTCTTAAATACATTACAAACTATAGTTTTGTATAATTTAGAAGCATTTTTATTTTTGTAAATGTGAGACCATGGAGCCGTTTATTAAGTTATTAAGATGTATGTTGACTTGAAAGAGCATGGCAGTTGAGAATATGTCATGCTAACTTAAATGTCTCGCTGATGGTGGCGAGTATGTTGGATCATTCGGTTCCCTACAAAATGGTTGAGCTGGATGGTGCTGATCCACGCGTCATATTCGTGAACGGGCGCCGTCAGTTGAAACTGTTCATCTCTTATCTGCCAGGGCTTATTTTTAATCTTACATTTTCAATTGCTTTTGATTATTTTTTGTACATTGTTCTCACATATAGAAGCAACAAGATGTACCCAGGATTTTGTAATATCTATATTTAAAAGAGTGTCCTTGGAGTTTCTTGCCCGTTCTCCATAGAGATCTACGTTTTGGAATGGGCAATTAGCTTCCACTTTCTGACTAACTGACCGACTCTTTGACAATTCAAAAGTGCCTGTAAATGGTTTAATTGAAATAAATGCTTTGAGCTTGAGTTTGGGGCCACCTTAAGACAGTATTTGACCTCGTAACTTCCTCCATCCAGGTCTGGTCAGGGTGCGTTCGGTAACATGTGTCGTGGAGGTCGTATGTTCGCACCAACCAAGCCGTGGCGTCGTTGGCATCGTCGCGTGAATCTACGTCAGAGGCGTGCTGCTGTTGCCGCTGCCGTCGCCGCTAGCGGTGTACCTGCTCTTGTGCAGGCTAGAGGTATGTACTTGTACTGTTTATATTGTAACAATATTTTGATTTAAAATAGTTTTTTGCCCGTTCTCCACAGGAACCTACTATGCTTTGGAATGGGCAGCTAGCTTCATCAATCTTTTTTTTTTTTTCTTTCATTTTTCAATTCAAAAGTGCCTGTAATAGGGATCATGACTAAAAATACTTTTTTTTGTCCGTCTTGAAAAATATTGGACACGTATTTTTCATTTTTTGACGTTATCAAAAGATTACGGCGATGCATTGAGTTAAAAGTATGTAGATTTTAAACTTCTTGTGACGTAGCGACCCCCACTCCCAACTATAATGCGTTTTATCTAAGTGATTTTTTTATTAATATGATAAAGCAAAAAATACGTGTGCAATATTTTTTATTATCTAACTGACGGACGAAATAGAATTTCCTTTTTTTTGACCTATCATCCCTATTGGTTTATTTGAAATAAATGCTTTGACTTGAGTTGTTGATATGAAAATATTATATATATAATGAAAGCATATGGGAAATTATGAACTTACACTACTACAAGGATCTTTTTCTAACGGGGGTACTGTTGGTAAACATTTGTGCAATTAATTTTTTGAAATTACACTTGAAATGTACTCAAAAACCCAATGTCTTTATTAGAGAGGAAAAAAAGCTTGGAGAATAGGAATTCGTCTTTAATTTCTAGAAGAAGCCTATGTCCATCAGTAAAAAAAAAACCTTGGTACTTGAGCCCAAACACGACGCGATTTTTTCCGGTACACGCCAATAGTTGCTTGGAAATCTAGATTGTTTTTTTTACGTCTAACATCTTACCTATCGTTTTTCTGCAATAAAATTTGTGGGAATGATTTCGTGAAAAGCGACGGAATTGTGTAACAGGTAACCGGGGAAGCGCGCGCTATTTGATTTGACCAATGAGCGCGCGTGGTGTTAGAGTTGGCTGTCAGAAACGACCTTGACGAGGCCCTTTAATGTTGCTTACTGTAAGGCCCGCTCGTTTTTTATCATCTAACAATCGCGCCGTGATTAATGACCCTTCCAAGATCCGAACACGTCGACCAATATTCTCCTTAAAAGCTAATTACAGATCTATATATCTGTCGTTATGTCTATGGAGATACATTAAACTTCCAAGCCAACCATCCGGCTGAATATCATTGTTCAACGCGGACGTAAACTGTGGAAAACATTCGCTTTACTCTATTTCATGAAGTTAGACTAACTAACCCTTTGGCATCAACATTATTGCTCGCGCGCCCTGCGTCTTGCGTCTGCGACCGCGGCGGGAACAAATGTTAAAAGTTATTTAGAGCGTGCCATGAGTCGACGGGGTGTGACTTGCGGAGAGAAGGGGGGCCGGGGACATTCGAGCGCCCTCCGCACTGCGCCGCAAGACGTACCGCCTTATGTCGTGGCTCTGGCCTAAGAGAAATTGAAAAAGTAATTTATTGTTTTCCGTTTAGCAAGTTAATCTGAAGAACACATAACTCAAACTCAAAGCATTTATTTCAAATAAACCAATTACAGTCACATTGGCAGACAGCTTGTGGTTAAGTAATACCAGCCGCACGGGTCGATCGATCAGGTTAAGCTACGCTTGTCGTGGTTGGTCCGTGGATGGGTGACCATTTTTTACATACAGACCCCTCCGTGCCTCGGAAACTGCGAAGCCGTAGGTCCCGGCTGTCATTTGTAGATCTTTGACAGTTGTTACGGGTCGTCAGAAGCCCGAAAGTCTGACAACCAGTCATACCAAGGGGCACTGTGTTACCCAGTAACTGGGTTGTGGAGGTCAGATAAGCAGTAAGCAGCCGCTTCATGTAAAATACTGGTATTCAGCTGCCTCCGGTTAGACTGGAAGCCGACACCAACAAAGTTGGGAAAAGGCTAGGCAGATAATGAATTACATCCACTTTTAAATTGTCAAGGGGTCGGTCAGTCAGAAAGATAAGGTAAGGAAGAGATCGCGGAAAGCGATAAGGCCGCCCATTGTATATTTTGTAGTGTTTGATTTATTTTTTGTTATGTATTTTTGTGGTGTACAATAAAGTATATATAAATATAAATAAATAAATATAAAGATGAAGTTAGTTGCCCATTCCATGGGGTCTCAACTCGAACAAATTATAATTAGTCTTAAAAAAAATTCATAGATGGCAGCATAGGCAACAATTATGAAATTAACAATCACTAAAAACTGATACACGTCTGAATTTGGCTGAAGTAAGATTAGTAAAAATCAAAACTTCCTTGTTTAATGCTGATTTATCCATTTAAACTCATAAATCACGTATTTCCAACAAAAATGATAAGTGAAACCTTTTACTTGAATTCGAACCCATAGAATGATAAAGTTAATCATGAGCTCTTTGCAATAGATGGCGTTTTACTCAATTTGTCATCACATACTGTAAAAACGTTTAGAAGGAAAATCAAAAAAACATATTTTTGTAATCTAGTACCTACTTTCTAAAGAAGTAAAGGAATTTAAAGAAATCTATTAACATGTTTTTGCCAAATACCTACCTTCTTAATCATATTTTTTTCATTTTACCAATACCTTTCTAAAACTTTCTTTAAAAAACCGGCGAAGTGCGAGTCGGACTCGCGCACGAAGGGTTCCGTATCTATACTAAAGTGACACAAAACTATATTTTACTTTGACAGTACTAAGATGGCACCGAGTTATTAATTTAGTGAAAATGGCAATTTTGCTATTCTGAATTTGACGGTTTCCACCTAAAATTTTGATTGTCTAACTATAAATTTGACTATTTTTAATCGTGATTAAAAAGGTGTAAAATAAAATTAGGTGTCATGAACTAATATTCACACCAACATTGGAGATGTTGGTGTGAATATCGGGTCGGTGGTTGGTGTGAAGTCGGGTTAGGTTAGACGTGGAATCGCGATTGTCAAATTCGATTTTGGTTGTGTGAAAATTATTCTTTAATTTAGAGATTTTTTTGCAGAATAGTTTAAGATTCTCATAGCCAAAAGCAAGGAATTTTTGTGATAGTTTAGTTCGGTGTACAAGAGAATCGGCACCATTAAGCTTTAAAAAGCTATTTTTTATGACAGTCAAGTGTCCCTCCCACCCTGCCAGCTAAATGGTTGGTTTATGTGATAAAAGATCACAGGAGGACTATTTATAACAAAATTAAAAGGAAAACTATCACAGCTAAGTAGGCTCTATAATTTAACGAGTAATAATCAACCAACTTAAATTTGCGGATGCAAAATCATGTTCTTCCATACATTCCGTATGGGAGAACATGTTTTTCAACTACAAAGTTAAGTTTGTTCTTGGGATACCAACTTACCACCTACGGAACCCTTCATTATGCGTGGTCCAACACGTACTTTGCCGGTTTTATTTGATATTTTTAAAAACATTAAGCCGTCGTTCGCACGGACGTAATTATTAAATCGCGGCGGGATTTTATTGCGCACTGGATTTTCAACTCTCGGTGTTAAACCGAGCTTTGAGAATCCAACGCGCTGGGACGCTCTCTCGTCCCAGCGCGTTGAAAAAACACACTTGGATTTTCAACTCTCGGTATCTCGGCAGAGCGTTGAAAATCAAGTGCACGAAAAATAATCGCCGCAATTTTATTACATCAGTGCGAACGTGGGCTTACTGTCAAAATGAGTTAGGACGAAGTACGCGTGATTTCAGTTTTAGGGTTTTAGCAATAGTAGATTTGGTAACGAGATGAAAATCTAGATTTAGCATTGAAATACAAAAAAGAAATCATAAAGAGGCATTCACTGCCGCGTGAAAATTGCTAGTTCACTCACAAAAATGAAACTATTCAGCCAACTCGAGATATTTTTGTTATATTGTTATTATACTTGTCCTTGAACGTACCGTGCGATGTGTGAATGCCATAAGTATCTAAGTCGACTTCTAGATGGCGTTATAAAACTACAGTCTCTGGCAATTTGTGAGTCGCTAATGCTGCCATCTGTTGAAAAAATGGAGGAAGAAAAATAGCCAGCTCAATAGCCAGACTTAGGGAGGTATCATTTCTTTGTATGGGATTGGGTATCTGTACTAGTATTATATCTGTGCCCATTCCAAAGCGTAGTAGGTACCTATGGAGAAGCACGGGCAAAAACTCCACGATTTACCCCTGACTGGAGGTTTTAAGTGTAGTAGCTTAAGGCACCCACAGGAAAGCCCGGTTAAGTAGTCATGATCTCAGAGTTCAACTACGAGATACCTACGCCCTACCTAAAAAACAAAAAAAAAAGCAACTCCACAGACACTCTTAAATCAAAACATTTTTAGAAAATACATAGATAAGTTACCAGCCATTTATTTGGCTCTGTTCATATGTATTTGTTTTATTTTGCTTCTCAGTTAGAATCATTTGATATGCCTCGGATTTTGAGGGCAATTTTCTCCTAAATGATAAAAGGTCATCCCACACTAAGCACCACTACATTATTCTTATGCAATACATAAAATGAAAATAACTAATATACTATACCCTATATACACAAACCTAATAATAATTACATAATGATACACCCAATGAAACACATGTAATAATTTATATATTAAATTGCTACTTAGCCCTCTTCATCTCCTAATTTTGCTGTGCCCGACAGTTTCCATATTGATCTCGTACTTTGATAAACCATCTATGTAATACATATGGATAGCAAAAAAGAATTGAGTAAGCTTTGAAAATTACATGGTAATTACCAGTTTATTCTTAAGGCGAAATTCAAATTTTTTTACGTTTTTTTGCAATTTGCAGGTCAGTATCAAGTTATATGTTGATCTAAATAAGATTCACGGCCATATCAAGTAATTAATTTAATAATTATAATCATAAAAATCTTCAATACAACTCTCTGAGTTCATATAATCTTATTGAATGACTAATTCATGAAATCATGACATCGTAGGATTATTTTAACATAAGGACTTGTTTTGCTGATTCTAATGATTATAATTCTGTAACACCATATTTGTTACCGTTGTGAATAATATTTTAATCAACTTACAACCGGACATTGACCTGCAAATTGCAAAAAATGTAAGAAAATTTGAATTTCGCGGGCTATCTTAGCGCATCCCCCTTAGGAAGAAAACTAAATATTTTCGTCTCTGTTCAGGTCACATCATTGAAAAAGTACCTGAGATGCCTCTGGTGGTCTCTGACAAAGTCCAGGAGATCAACAAGACCAAACAGGCAGTCATCTTCCTGAGACGCATCAAGGCCTGGTCTGATGTCCTCAAGGTTAGTTGAAGAACATGCTTAACTATAGTTCGTTCCAAAAGTTTCTCATGCAAATGTAAACAAATTGATCAAAAAACGTAGCTATGAAGGCCAATTTGTACTGATTTGATTATTTGAATACTCGAAATTCTAATTTTAACCTTAAAGATGTTTTTCGTTTGCCAATTTTGGTTAATTTTATATCTTCAATTTTCGTCTATGATTTTTCAATTACAATATAAGAATGTTATTCAAAGGATTGTTTTGGAAAGTGGTAAAATAAAAAGTTGAAACCTTTTAAATACAGATGAATGTATTAATAATTCCCTTTAGTGAAAGATTGTGTAAGAATTTAACCTAAACACGGTTTGTTTACACTTTCATGTGATTCTTTTGAAACAGATGCTAAATTATTTCTCCTTAAAAGCTAATTACAGATCTATATATCTGTCGTTATGTCTATGGAGATACATTAAACTTCCAAGCCAACCATCCGGCTGAATATCATTGTTCAACGCGGACGTAAACTGTGGAAAACATTCTCTTTGTAATAAAATGCTCGGGTTTTAAGAAATAATTTTCTATAAAAGGAGCCTTTCCTTGCAAATGATATATTAGTTTATGCCAGCATCCGGTACGGCTCGCAAATTCTTCTATATCCTAAGGGCACGTCTTCCCTACCATTTCATACCATTAACACGCCCCCCGGTCTACTCCTTGATAGGCAATGGCAGCAGTAGCCCCATGAAACATGAGGCTCGAGGGGCTAGTGCAAATCATGAGGTTCATTCGATTTATAGAGTCTGGTTAAGCCACGCAGGGATCTGCGCATTCTATTTATTAATTCATTTGAACACTCTTTTTTTTTTGTTGTAAGTCCAGTCTACTATTACCGTTCCCTGTTGTCAGCGTCTTACTAAGAAACTTGAATAAAACCTCATTCTCTTTCCTCAGGTGTACAAATCCCAGCGCCTGCGCGCTGGAAAGGGTAAGATGCGCAACCGTCGCCGCGTCCAGCGCAAGGGACCCCTCATCATCTACCACAAGGATCAGGTAACGATCTGAACCATTTACACATCTTCAAAGATAGTGCCATCCACGAAAACGCACCCACTCCGCGATGACTATACTGTAAGCTGTACATTAGTACCGAGCGTTGTAGATGGGGCTTTGGATGCAACCACACCGCATTGATCTTCGTCTCAAAATACAAAATTCTATAATAGAGACTGGCCACGCTAAGCCCAGCCCATCCCATCCATGATGTCCTCCCACCGGTAGACGCCTTAAGCCAAGGTTCGTACCCCACAGGGGATGCCTTTAGCAAGCGTTCACCTAGTTTTAATTAGCATAGTTGATTAACCCCTGGCTGGAGGTTTTAAGTGTAGTAGCTTAAGGCACCCACAGGAAAGCCCGGTTAAGTAGTCATGATCTCAGAGGTTAACTACGAGATGCCCTGCCTAAAAAAAAGCCACGCTAAGTCTGTCATAGGTAAAAAATGGTTGAATTTGAAAATCTATAGACGGCAACACCATTCTGTCCTACGAAAAAAGAATTTGATACTTTGTCGTATTGTTTTTGATAGGTTATTTTGTTTATATTCTGATTTATTCCTGGTAAAGAATAGTCACTTTAGCACGATGCAGTGTGGATTTGGTACAGTTTTGTCATCGTATGGAGGTAGAGATAGGTACGACATAGTCTATTACACATAAACTATTATGCAAAAATCAAAAGACAAAATATCAAAATCATTAGATCTACTGACAACCCCGATACACATAACTGACTGATGTTATAGTATACCATTTATAAAACTTTTTGGGGTTGCCCATTTATTCCATTGCAGACTTAGCATGGCCAGACTATGACAATTGTCTGGTGGGTTTCTGCCATCTTTTTAAACATAATTGGGAACAGGGAAACTATGACTTACGTTTTTAACCGGCTTCAAATAAAGAGGGTCCTTAATTTCGATTTTTATATATTTTTTTAAATGTATGTTTGAGCATAACTCCGTCAAATTCTTTTTTTGTTTGAAAGGGTATGCTCTCGAAGTGGTCCCATATAAATTTTATTAACTTTGCTTGGGTACTTTTTGAGTTAGCTTCAATAATACGTATTTTCCCCCACTTAGTCTACGTGGATGATGTTATAATAATTTCCTGTCACATAGCAGGTTAGTGGTATTCAAATTTGTGTGGATGGGTAAAAACAGTAACAGTACACGAAGTGGATTAAATACGTATTATCGAAGCTAACTCAAAAACTACCCAAGTAAAGTTAATAAAAATCTTATGGGACCTCCGCACAACGCTTTCTGAACCAAACAAAATATTTACGAATTTTTGAATTTACAAAATTGAGGTTTGCATTGACGAAAATATTGATGAACATAAAAATATACGAACATTTATTTCATTAAGGAACTAATCCAACGTTCTTCATATTTGGAAGGCTTCTGTCCATCCTCTCACCCGAGCAGCGTTTGGCTAAAGCGTTCCATAGCTTCAGCATCGTTCAAGGGTGATATTGACGCGGCACAACCGAACTGCACGCGTTTGTACGCATAGCGGATCATAAGTGTCGCTACAAGTTTACTAACATCGTAATACGAACTGTCACTGGCATAGAAAGAAAAGAGATAAATATTTTATTTGGGACACGCACAGGAAATATAAAAATAAAAAAAAATAAAAATAAAATATTAAAAGTAACTAAGTCATGAAAACAGTGTAGCAATATAAGAAAAGAACATTATAATTAACAAAATAGTGAATACAATAAAAAACTTTTTTCAAAAAAAAAAACAACCGGCTTCCAAGAAAAACACTACAAAGTGAAAAATAACTTTGATTTCGGAAGTCGGTGTCTTTGGTTTTGAATTTTCGTTTTTTGCCACCGACTTCGGAAATTAAAGTTATTTTTCATTTTGTTTTATGTTAAATTTTTTATCTTTCACTTTACAGTTGCGGTATCTACTCCACATAAATTCGAATACCACTACATGCTATGTAACTAACAGTGACAGGACCTTAACATATCATCCACATACTAAGTAGGAAAAAATACGTATTATTTTAGCTACCTCAAAAACTGTTCAAGCAAAGTTAATAAAATTTATATTGGACCACCTCTAGAGCATACGCTTTCGAACAAAAAATTTTTTTTTTAATCAGTACACCATTGGCTGAGAAATCGGCGGACCTGTTGGAAGTCGGTTAAAAAAGAAGTGCTTTTGTGTCTAAATTACAAATTCCTCCCACCAGGGTCTGACCCGTGCCTTCCGCAACATTCCCGGCGTCGAGATGCTGAATGTGGACAAGCTCAACCTTCTGAAGCTGGCGCCCGGTGGTCACCTCGGACGCTTCTGCATCTGGACCCAGTCCGCTTTCGACAGGCTTGGTGAGTACAACACAACACATCTAATGGCCGATTACTATAATTTACGGAACGTTATTGGTTTATGATTCAGAGTTGTATGTTTTCTAAAAACAGTGGCACTCCGGGAGTGCCGACAGAAGTGAAAACTTGAAAAAAAATCGACACCGCGGCAATTAACGCGTTGATGTCTTTTACTCCACGGTGTCGGTAACAGGTCGCAAAATCAATGGTTTAGTCCCATCTCAAAAATGCCCAACGCGCCTAAAGAAGTTTTCACTTCAATAATGAAGCAAAGCGCAAAAATACCAGCGCTGCGACATTTGTTTTTAAATGTCGCAGCATATGCTGAGATAGGAGCCTCGTACAGGACCTTCTGTTATTATTTTAATTTGTTTTTTAATTTTTAATGAATGTGTTTTAATTAAATTTCCTGTGCGAGTCTCAATAAATACTTTTTCTTTCTTTCAAAGACCTCGTAGCTTTGCATAGTAGATCCTCCCATAATATATATAGAAGCAGCTATCACAGGTAAAATTGATTACGTATCACATATTATCAGTATTAAATTATTAATACACTGTTACACTTTTGGAATCGCGCGGCGATGTAAGCTTTTGTTGGCGTAACGCGGCTACTCAAGGTTGCTGTGGCATACCGCATGACAAAGCGGTGGCACTCCGGGAGTGCCGGCAGAAGTGAAAACTTGAACAATTTTACTGTGCAGGAAATACTTTTAATGAGGTGTCGGTAACGGTAACAGTGTCGCGAGTTCAATGGTTTTTACCCATCTCAAAACTGCCCAACGTGCCTAAAGAAGTTCTCACTTCAATAAGCTGTTGGTTATCTTGTCACTTACCGATATTGTCGGCCGATAATGGGCATAAGTACCTACCATAACAAAAGTATAGCATACAAAAAGCAAAGAAAAATGGTTTTATTGAAGTGAAAACTTCTTTAGGCGCGTTGGGCATTTTTGCGATGGGAAAGAACAATTGAACTCGCGACACCGTTACCGACACCTCATTTTGTAAACGCGATTGTACTCTTTATTTATATTACGTTACGAATCAATGTTCTGTGCAAGTATTTTTACTTTAAAGGTTTTGGAAGTATTTTTTTTTTAATGTAAACGCGATTGTGCTCTTTATTTAGATAAAGTTACGAACCAATGTTCTATACAAGTATTTTTCTTCCACCATGGCGATCTTGTTCAAGTTTTCACTTCTGTCTGCACTCAAGGAGTCCCACTGTTTTTTGTTGTTACAGGAACACATGAATTATTTTCTGTATTTTTTTGGGATCTTTGTGCAGCTGTGGTCGCGTCGCCAATTTCGGGCTAATCAGTGCTCAACAGATCAACTAACTAGATAATAAAATGTTGTATCCCCTATAAGCCTTACTCGTTTTGTTCCATACAAAATTGAGTTACGAATATCGAGGGGTATATTATAGTTCCCTTAGGAAACATTGACGCAGACATCTTGTCTGTCAGTGTGTCGACTTGTGGAATACATTCATTTTACATTTAAATCAGAGACACATTAAAAGACACTCATTCGTTTTTACCCAACTGCGGCGAAGCCAAAAAGGAGGGTTATGTGTTTGACCTGTGTGTATGTATGTCCCTATGTTCCCTCGTAACTACTAAATGGTTGAAACGATTTTAATGATACGTCGTTAGATTCGTTTTTATTGCGCGAGTGTCACTGGGTATATTAAAATGATCAAAAAAATCAAAAAGGTGGTGTTTAAAAAACAATTAAATTGGTTTTAACAACACTCAATAACCAATAAATATTTGGCTTCGCCTAAGTCGGGTAAAAAGTCAAAGATTACGAAATACAACTCTAGAAAACATCCGAGGTCTCAAATAATCTAATATTAACAAAGATATAATTATCACTTTATTAAACACCGTTCGACAGCTCTTAGGTCCTACATAATTTAAAAAAAAAAAACTAGCTTCGCCCCACGGTTTTACCCGCATTAGTTCCGATCCCGTGGGATAAAAAGTATGCAATATCCTAAAGGACATCGCTCTCATTATAAAAGCCACGGTAAATAATTTGTCATTCAAGTTGAAGATTTTAAATCGAATGCATTAAAGTCTATTTTACGATGGCTATACAGAATAGTGGACGGACAGCGCGCCGGTCGCCCAGCCCGTCCCATCCTTGATGTCTTCCCTCCGGGATTACATACCTTAAAGCCGAGGAAAAGGTCATTGACCCCTACCGCTGCGCCCGCGTTACGGTCAACCATAATTATTTTGTCACGCGTAATATAATATTTGATATCTTTTAAACTATTAATTTAAATGAAACGATGTCACGGCATATTTTAATCTAAATTAAATGTTCAATTTAAGTAACATAGTTTATTGGATAAGTATTAATAATACCGGTCAAAATAGCTTCGGAAATAACAGTCAAATTTTTATCAAATTCTGAAAAATAAAAATGCTTATGCCATCGAAGAACATAAATTTTATGTAACTTTTACGATTTCCGCGGCGCACGCCAATAAAGCTCCCAGTCGGCATAATTTTTTCCGACATCTTCAACAATAATCGTCAAATTTCAGCTAATTTACAAAAACCTTAATGAATTATAGACTAAAACCTTCCGCATGAATCACTCCGTCCATTGGTGAAAACTGTTTGAAAATCCGTTCAGTAGTTTTTGAGTTTATCGCGTTCAGACAGACGCGGCGGGGGACTTCACTACTCAACTCCCAAAAGTATTTAATAACATTGATGTAATTTTATGAAAACCAACTTCAATGAACGAAATTTATCGAAGTCGAAATATGTGCGTCCAAGTCCAATAATAGGCCTGTTTAAAAAAAGAAAAAAATTGTCCGAAAGGTAGTTTAATAAAAAATATAGGACACGTATTTTTTATTTTTTGACGTAATCAAAAGATTTCGGCGATACATT
Organism: Omphaloscelis lunosa; assembly: GCA_916610215.1. Lineage (NCBI taxonomy): Eukaryota > Metazoa > Arthropoda > Insecta > Lepidoptera > Noctuidae > Omphaloscelis > Omphaloscelis lunosa. The sequence continues at coordinate 9,959,374 of OU744270.1, forward strand.
GAGTTAAAATGTGGCATGACGTCACAGCTTGCTAGATTTTATACTGATTTGTGACGTAGCGAGCCCCCACTCCCCAACTTTAATGCGTGTTTTCTAAGTTATATTTTATTAATATGATAAAGCAAAAAATACGTGTCTAATATTTTTTTATTATCTGAAAGACGGACTAAATAGAATTTTTTTTTTTACCTAGGCAACTACCATATTCCTATGAATTAAATACTATCTTTTCCAACAAACAATTTCCTTCATACCAATTATCTATCTTACTTATATTTCTACAGACTCCCTGTTTGGCTCATGGAAGACTCCCTCAAAGGAGAAGAAGAACTTCAACCTTCCCCAGCCTAAGATGGCCAACACTGACCTCAGCCGTCTGCTCAAGTCTGACGAGATCAGGAAGGTGCTGCGCGCGCCTAAGTACGTATACCTTTTTATCTTACCGAGCACTCAGTATAGCTGCTTAGCGAGCTAGATCGTCCTTTTAGTTCGTCAGCATCCTTCTCGAACCAGAGAAAGGCAAATCGGTCGTCCGTTTTGCTACTGCTCCTGCATGTGTTCATTTTATTTGTTGACAGAACAATTGAACGAACGATGAGACCTGCATACGTAATCAATTTATGTAATTAAATCTATTTTAAATATTTGTTGATCTTTTTAAATCCTGTTTTCCTTTATCTCCATGTTCCGATGTTAATAATTTTTATGAATTTAATTTTATTAATGTATCAATTTTTATGTCTTTTTTATCAGTTTTACCATTGTTGTAATGAGAATGTTAATTTTACCTTAACATATTTTTATCATTTTTAAATTAAGCCCACCTTCGCTGGGACGTAATAAAATCGCGGTGATTTTTTTTTCGTGCACTTGATTTTCAACGCTTGGCTTAACACCGAGAGTTAAAAATCCAGTGCGCGATAAAATCCCGCCGCAATTTTATTCACAACAGTGCGAACGTCGAATAAGACTGGAAAATTCAGTACTACCGCGTCACGGAACAAGTAATAATGAAAGCGCTTTATGTGCAGTGAGTCAGTAAGCGTTAGCAGTGACGTGTCAAGATCGAGCGGCGCCGGTCTTACCGAACGAACGAGGAAGCGAGGGATCTGGGAAATAGTTCGCATAGTTCGTCTGTGGGAGCGCTCTTACGGCCTAGTTCGTTCGCGAACTACCTATTTCAAAGATTTATTCCACCAAAATGATGATACACTCTTTCAGAGCATTGGGTTATGAAAACCATGATTACTCACACGTTGACACTTTCTGAACTTCACTTCCCTCTCTTCACAACCCCCCATCCGCTTACATCTTCTAACCCCTTCTATTTCTCTCTTGCAGCAAGCGTGTAGTCCGTGCGACCAGGAAGTTGAACCCGCTGACCAACACCAGGGCTATGCTGAGGTTGAACCCGTACTCAGCTGTCACCAGAAGGAAGGCCATTCTTGACCAGGATAGGAGGAATAATATCAAGGCCCTGGCTTTGGCTGAGAAGCGTGGCGTAAGTATCGTTATAATTAGAGCGTTATCACATAAACGATTTGCAGAGGTTAGAAAAAAACATGAGTTTTGAAAAAATATAAAAAACCACGATTTTTTTTTTAATCGAATAAATCACGATTTATTAAAAAAAAATCGAACAAACCTAGATTTATAAAAAAAACGATTTATTAGATTTTTTCGTTTTATCATACAGTTTCTATATTTCTGCGTTAAACGGAATGCGCCCTTGGGTGTCAGAGAAAAGGGGAATCCCTGCGCAGTATTTTGTAAACTTCGCATGCCTACTATAGTAAATTAAGAAATCGACTGGGAATTGAAAAAGCTGGAAAACTATTTTTTTTTGTTCTTAACATATAATTTCTTAAATCTGTTTTTCATGTTGATTTTTATGCAATATAGTAAAATTATTCATATTTCATTTAAATAAAAATGATTTAATTGTGCCAACCGTGATGATGTGCCAGCGCGAGCTAACCGCGACTACGCGACGTTTTCACAATATTGTACAGTTATATTTTCTTAATGTCCCTCGGCAAACTTCGTGTTTCGTCAGTCGTCGGATTTCTATCAGTTGCCCTTTGCACTTGATGCAGACCGGACGCTCTCAATCGACTTGGAAGTATATAGAGTTAATGTTCTTTTAACTTAATGTAATTTATTTTTAAAATTGGAGGAAAGCTGCTAAAGTCGCAGACACGAATGATAGGAAAATAGTTTTACAGTTCTTTATAGTTACGGAAATCAAAATAAAACAACAATAAAGTACTTAGTTCTGAATTCAAATTATTTTACACGACAAATCTAATAATTGATGGACATGGAAATTAGCATTCGTTTGTATTTGGAAGTGCGATGATTCCCGAGAAAATAGAAATGCTGTACTGTCGTTACTTCGGCTACGTCATCTCGTTCTCGTTGATTCCCGCGGATAATCGGAATAACCCTTATTTTATTAATCTCCAAAATGATGATACTCTCTTTCAGAGCATTGGGTTATGAGAACCATGATTACTCACACGTTGACACTTTCTGAACACACCACTTTAACTCACCTCAAACCCCTTCAATTTTCCTCCACTAACATTAAAACTTTTTCACAGATCAAGCTCTCTGAAGCCGACCCTGCCGTGAAAGCCGAAAAGCTACGCGTACGTAGGGTGAAGGCAGCTAAGGCCGCCGCTGCCAAGAAACCTAAGAAGCCCGTAGCGAAGAAAACTGCCCCCCCTCCACCCAAAAAAGTGAAGGGTGTTAAGAAACCCGCTGGTGTTAAAAAAGCTAAAAAGCCAGTGAAACCTGTCGCTAAGTGAAGGAGTTAATAAATTTATATATTGACACAGATGTGGGTTTTATTTTTTGTAATGTAATTAGAACTATCCCCTTGTCATAATAATAGATCTTTACCTATGACATTGAAGAATTTGTTGCCTCCCGTCCAGCAGACTTTTTCAAAAAGGGCATCCATAAGCTACCACTACGTTGGCTAAAATGCATTGATTGGATGTGTAATTACTTTGATTAATAAAAATAAAAAATATAGAGAAACAAGGGCGTTAACTTATTTCATGAAAAACGGCAATTTCATTGGTAAAGACATACGACAAGCACGCCTGTAATCATTAGGCAGACTGTCCACTGGAGCGGAAAGGAGGGGAGCGGAGCTGTGCCAATATTACCAATGGAATTGCATAAAATGTCCGCTCCGCTTCAGTGGGCAGGGATTTGCGAACTTAAAAATTCATACAAAACCGGGAAGCGGAGCGGAGAAGCGAAAAATATCCAGCCGCGGGGCATCCCTGCCCGCTTAAATTACTCGTTGCGTTAACTGTGCCTAGCTCCGCACAGTCCGCAACTCAGCTCCGCAGTAACTCGCTCTGCATGAATAGACAGACAGTCAGAGTGAGAGTCAAAATGGCGGGTGTACCATAGCGAATCAATTTATACCAATTACAAAAAAAAAATACCTAAAATGTACTATTTTGTACCTAGCTCTAAAAAATCTGTACCTAAACCATATTGATATCAAGATGGCGGGTGTTCTATATTTTATTATTTATCCATTACTCATAAAATATAATTACACCAAAAAATTGAATATGGCGGGTGTACCTTGATTTCGAAATAATTTCGTTCTGAAGGAGGTACCTACAGATTTTTTAGAGCTAGGTACAAAATAGAACGTTTTAGGTCCATTTTTTAATAATTGGTATAATTTGATTTGCTACATCCGCCATTTTGACTCTCACACAGTCAGAACCCTAATTATAGATGTTGAACTGTTGTTATTACTATTCCGACGTCCATAAAATGTGCACGAGTGTACATCTAAACGCGGAGATTTAGAATTGAAAAGTAATGAAAGTTAATTTCTTTTAAAATACAACACTTAGGTATCTGAATTTTTGGTCGCTATAACTTCTTTAGAAGCACTAATTTCTGTATAAATTTGGGAAGAAATCTTGAAATGAAAATTTAACACAGTGACTACCACCACCCCACCAATGGCATGATATAATCTCGTAAATGACTGAAGAACTAATTTTGAATTTTGGGCACTAATTTTATAATTTTCTATGTAGGTTTGAGGAAAGCGACAAGCTCCTCAAACTTGGAATCAACATTGAATGTCGTGGTCCTGCTGAACGTGCGCTCGAAAGTTATTATCGTTGATTTCTCGGTAAATACAAATGTTTCAGTTTTATTTTTTTTGCGCAATGAATTACATACACTTTCAATGCCAAGCACCCAGCATATGGGTCGAAAAATAATTCGTTCGTGTGCCCACAACCCGCATCTGAGTCGTCGCTATAAGTGACTTCTGTACATGCCCACGACCCGACTAGCGAGACCAAAAATCTAAGTATGTTAAGGGTATTCATTATTTGTATACTTAGAATAGCTGCAGCATGCCCCCTTTTTCGGCGCTCATGGTGGTCCTGCTCCCCTTGAGCGTGACCACCTTCAAAGTCGAGTTTCTTGAACTACTAAGGTACCAATTTTGTCGTTCGAGTACTAGTTAGTACCAATTGGGTACCTACTAATTATTTACTAAATATGGAAGCGATTGGCGTTGGTTGTCCTGCGGTAGTCACGGACTTGTATTACACCGGCGAGGCGAGGCGTGAATGGAATGGGCGACAATTGAAATTTTTATGGCAAAATTTCTATCCACGCTCTGCCCATCTTTGGTGTAAAAGGTCTAGATGCGCGAAGATGTGCGAGGCGAGAATTGAAATATTTGTTCGTACAATATCGAAATTTATTGCTGTATGAAGAGAGTATTTATTTACTTTGTAAAACGGATATACAAATCTCGCACCGGCCATCGAGGACCCGCACGGTGTCTCCGTCAAGCGCTGACTCACTATGTCTCGCGCTGGCATCGCGAGACGGTGCGGTATAGCGCTGGACATCTTTCGGTGTAAAAAGGAAAGCGTGATTTCAGTTCTCACACATCACACGCTTTGCCTCGGCGGTATAAAACCACCTTTACTTCCTCGCTCCGCTCCGTTGCCTTGCTCCGCGTCAATAGACAGGCAGCCTTAAGCAGAGGTGTACTATAAGTACACCCACAATTTGCCAGTTATATAAGTCCCATGTAATACATGTTTGCGTTATGCTCGTGAACGGGTGCTGTTTGTGGTGACTGGTCGTCTTGCTGATCATGGTTTTGTTATTGTTACTAGTAATTAACAGTTAATTTGTTTTACGTCAATGGTCCTAGTTTATCATTTATAACTTCCAATTACAGCTTTATATAGCTTTATGTAAGCGGGCACGCCCTTTATGCCTGGAGGCTTTATTTTGATATTTAGTTCTGTTTACGTTTGGTTTTTATTTTTTTATTTCTGCTTGAGTAAAGTTCTCGATGTTTTTGGTTGGTATATTGGGGTGTGGTAGCTGACATATGGCCAATAATTTATCATTTAAATTATTTTTTGTGCTGCATAATGTACATTTTTTTGCATACTGTTGTATAGAATAATTTATTTTCTAACTTGAAAAGACAGCTATGCTGCTGGGGAGTTTGTTGTAGTTTGTTGCGCCACTTCTTCTTCCCAGCTAAAGGCAATAGGAAGTGGTGCAGGGTGGGCGTTTTGGCGGACTGTCTTATGTAATTTTGACGTTCGAAAAGTGCTGGTTTTCAGCCTAGTTTGAATAAATGACTTTTGTTTTTTTTTTTTTACTCTTTTGGTCTTTCACCCCGGTGAAACCTACCGTGGTTTTAGAAAAGTAAACATTAAAAAAGCACACAACATTCAATTTGCATAACTAGCCTCGGATTATTTTTCACAAATTCCTCAACGGAAAACATAATGCTTATGTAGTGTAATGCTTGTTAAAACTTTAATTAGAATTTAATGAAGTCCACTTTAAGATTTGTCTCGGAAGAATATAATAAATAATACAGGTAGGTATGTTCCGCGAAAAGTGGCGGTTTTCAAGTTAATATGATGAAATGATAAAAATAAAACTGAAGGACGTAGGCCTCCCGTCACCCATTGCCTACAACCTTCTTCTGCATTTCGGAGTTCGTTTCATTCGTCCTCCTTCCATCGTCTAAGTATAATATAAATCTATTGTGACGAAACAAAGCCGACAGCTGCGCTGCGACACGGCTGCAAAACCACGTCCCCGACAGAGGTGACCTTGGTTGGTGACAGGCAGAGCTGTTTGAAATTTGGTCGTAAACCAACTAAACTGCTGTAAACCACGGAACCACCAAGGTCACCTCTGTTGGGACGCGGTTGGTGACCGTTTAGCAGACACTTTATCGTGTTCATGTAAAGGCGGGTCCACACCAGCGCCCGCGGAAGAATCGTGCTCGCTAGTCGCCTTGAATTGCTATAGACGCACCATAATCTTTAAATCAGGCTGTACTCAATAACTGGGGGTTGTGGAGTTCATATAAGCAGTCGTTGCATGTAAAATACTGGTATTCAGCTGCATCCCGTTAGACTGGAAGCCGACCCCAATATTGAGTAAAGGCTATTCAATTCAAATCTTTATTGCATAAAAGATGTGTTTTCAGGGCGGCTAAGGAGAGGAAACAAATCAAGAAAACTTAACTACATAAAACAGTAATGTAATATATCCTAAAATAATCAAGTTTTGATTTGCTACAATAAAAGTATCGCTATAAAAATAAAATAAAACATAAAGTTAAAATTGAATTGAAATCTTTAACTCCATAGCGAGTTACAGTGACGATGTGGAAATATTTTAATTTATTTATATTATTATTTTGTAGTTTTCTATCAAAATGCATAAGTGAAGAAACCACCCAGGGGAGAAGTAAGTTTTTTTATTAGTTTCTATTATTATTGGGTAACTCAGCACATGTGCTAGCACAGTTGCTACTCACTTGGATCAAAAGAGTCACTCACTCTTTTGAATTTGATGTGCTAGCACACACCACAGGGCACAGATTAGCTACACAGAACATTTTTTACTCGTATTGTGAGTTTTGAACGAAACGAGTCACTCACAAAATTTCAAGACTCTAAGCAAAGGAGTTAAAAGGAGGAGGAGTTAAAGGTCTAAGTTTAATTTAACGCGCTTAACCGAATAATCACTTCGTGTGCCTACTCTACTGTATATGAGCCAAACACCGCACTCGCGCGGCGAGTCGGGCGAGTCATGCGCCTCACTTACACACACACAGGACGTACGTACTCACAGGCCTCCGCAGCCTCGCCTCATTCGTGGTAGCACAGTGTGCTAGCACACTTTGTAAAATGAGTGCCTCGCACGATCCTTATTTTAAATGAGTGTGCTACCCATCTCTAGTTTCTATCTCCTATTCGTGTAGTTAGTGACTAACCTGGTGTCAGAGTTTTAAAGCCGCCCATGGACCTCTGACTAGGCTTCACATGCCGTCGAGAAATATCTCTCAGGCATCCCGGTTTCCTCACGATGTTTTCCTTCACCGTTTTTGAAGCAAGTGATAAATATACAATACGCACATGAATCCGAAAAGTCAGAGGTGCGTGCCTTCGGTTCGAAATCGAGACCTATGACTTGGCAGTCCGACGACCACTACTTTTGTGAGTTTTTATGAGACAGGCAAAGGGATTTGAGCAGTGGTAACGGCCGCGACATATGAGTTGTAGGTCGTGGGTTCGAACCCAAGCAGGCACTTTACTTTGTGCAAATTATTTCATCACCACTGCTCTCAAAACATCCTATCCACGCCTCACCTCGCCGGTGTAAAACCACCTTTAGCTGGATCGTGCACAAAGGAGGGCACCGCGCCGCAATGCAACGCATTGCAAGAATACTTCTACATCACCAACTCAACCATCGCACACTACAGGCGGGCCGCACCGCTCTTTTTCACACGCTTTTTATAAGAGTGCGCGCAAGAAAAGTCTGCGCGCGGTTGTAATCGAAACTAATCGTATGCCTCCGTCTTGTCGTTTTAGGTAATGTAAATGGAAAATAAAAATAAAAAAGTTTTGCGGACTGTACCGTGTGACATATTGAATGAAAGGGCTTGTTGTGAGGATCTCAAAATAATTTTATTATAAATACTTTTAAAGATATTTAAGAAAATTGATGAAAGCTGACCATTACCGTTACATCACCATTATCACCGAAACGTGAGCCAAAAAATTTGGAAAAAAATACAGAGACTTATGGTTATGTACTCATAGATTACAGTAAAACCTATAAAAAGTCTATAGTCTTAAAATAACATGGTAAATCTCTCAATAATGTGCGTACAAACTTATATTTGCAGTTGGAATGTATGGGAGAACATGTTTTTCAACTACAATGTTAAGTTTATTCTGGGGATAAATTCATCCCAACTACGGAACCCTTCATTGTGCGTGTTCCGACACGCACTTGGCCGTTAACTGTAACATATACATTTTATCGAATTTCCCATTAATGTCGGTGACGTTTTTTTCTGTGTAAAATTTCGACCAACTCTTAACTATTTTATAATTATTATGACTATTTTCTATTTCATAGCACAAAAAAATCAAGTGTCATTCCGGAAGCAAAACAAGAACAGTGAATACACTTATATAGATTCGGAAAAGAGTTTTTACAAGTACCATACGACAGCGATGAAGTGGCATGGTGCCAAGGAAGTGTGTGCTCAGGAAGGAGCCAGTTTGTTCTTCCCTGAAAACAAAGATGAAGCTGATGCTGTGATAGCGTTTTGGAAGAACTATACCAAAACCGGTGCTGGTGTAACTTGGGTGCATGTGGGCCTAAGCGACTTGGCTACAGAAGGTGTATTTATGACCATTGATGGTAAGAGTATATCCTATACAGTGGTCGGCAAACTCATTAGTCAATAGAGCCAAATATCAATAATATAACGATTATGATTTCGTACGAGTCAATCCGTTCTGTGTGTCCAAACTATCTCAATACATTTTTAATTTACATCCTCTTTCACTCCGCAACACTTCCTAAAATTAACTTGCTAAGAAGTAGGATGCCTTCATCATCAATTCATTATCATCATATCGGCTGATAATAACATGATGAAGGTATTTTACTCATTAACAGGTTAACCTTGGAAAAAATGATCAATTTTTGGTGAAAATACTTCGGAAAGAAATCTTTGAAATATAGTTTGAATTTTGAATAAAACTTGATATCTTAGTTAATGACCGAAACCCCGACCTCCGTGCGTATCTACGCACGTACTTATTGACATTTGTACATGCAGATAGAGCCGCACTCTATGGGCCAAAGAGCCGCATGCGGCTCGCCCACTGTCCTTTAAATTAAATGAGCATTCAATATTTGTATATCCACATATATACAGGGAGTGGCGTAAATAATGGTTAAAAAAATAGGCAAACGGTTTCATCACAATGTCTGATATTAAAAAAAGTACATAGGTTTCTTAATTTTATTACGAAATAGTTTGTTTTCAGACTTTTTGCGTGTCAAATGTGGACTGAGCGCATTTTCAAAAAAGTCAAAAAAATTAACCGATCTGTCTCATAGCAAGCTAGTTATTTAAAAAAAATCTTTTATATGTATAATTACCGGAGTTACTGAAAACCTGTTTTAAGAAACTTTAAATGTCACCCATAACTCCAAAAAGTAAAAGAACGTTTCAGAGTCGCTCGGCTAACGCGCAGTGCTTGTTACGCCCTTACAACACCGATGATGAGTCCGACACATCTTAGAATATAATAAAAAATCTTGATACTGATCTGATAAAACAAATATTCAGGAGTGATATAAAAATAAAAACGAGATAAAATCACCAATTGTAGAAACGGCAGCTGATTTTGTAAAAGTAAGTTTATTTAAAATATCAATAATTTGGTCATCCATGGGCATATGGCGATATAAGTGGGGTAAATGATAGATAATAATCTGGCCGATCGACAGTTTCAGGGTTATCTATTATTTACGCCACACCCTGTATATATTAAATAGTTAGAGCCGAATACGAAAACGATATCGATGCTCTAACGATTTCGATGAAAGTTGCAATATAGGGCTTTATGGAGGCGAAAATCGATCAAGCTAGGTCTCATGTCTGGGAAAATTCGTTTTCTCTATTTTCACAACCACGGGAATGTGATACAACTTTGGTATACCTAGACGATATGTTTATTTATTTTCACCAGATGCTTTTATTAATATTTGTTTTGTGCCGATCCTAAATAAATTGTGATAAGGGCGAGAGGATGAAAAACATACTCACCGTCACCAGTTTATTTGGTTCAGCTATAAGGGCTAACGTAACTAAGGCTTTTAACTTTCTTAATCCTAACTAATATTTATACATGCGAAAGTGAGTTTGTTCGTTTATTTGTTTGTTATGCTGGGGCCGCATCTGCGTTTATCGTGACGAAGCTTCGCACAGTAATACGATATACGCAGATTTGACCAGCCATTATCGGCTGTCGTCGTATAGTTTGGGCTGCGTAATACTTATTGCTCGGGTACATCAAAGGGTTTTAGTGCGCTAATTAGCGTGGCGCGTGGTCGTACTACCGTTGCTCATTTCGACTTTTGTCTCCAGACTGCTAAGACGCTCTGTCGAAATAATGTAGAGCTATCTGTATTGTATGGTAATTCGTTAAAATGATGAAGCCGCTAATGTGACCACCGCATTAGCGCGATAACTTTTTAGCGAGCAAAACATACGAAGCATCGGCACGCATTGCTTTGTCTAGACGCAGATGCGGCCCCAGCATTACGCTTTCACGGAAAAAAAGCTCAACATATTTGGATGAAATTTTGCACATGGGTACACTGAGACTATTGAAATCTTTCGTATATCTATGACCGAGACTAAGCCCACGTTCGCACGGACGTACAAATTTCGCGGTGGGATTTTATCGAGCACTGGATTTTCAACTCTTGGTGTTAAGCCGAGCGTTGAGAATCCAACGCGCTGGGACGCACTCTTATTCCAGCGTGTTCAAAAACACAGTTGGATTTTCAACTCGTTGAAAATCAAATGCACGAGAAAAAATCGCCACGATTTTGCTACGGGCTTATTTATAAGTTCCATATTCTAGGTAGGCCAATTAATGATGTGTACAATAATTGGCGTGGAGGGGAGCCTAACAATTATTTCGGTGAGGACTGTGTGGTGTTGAACCAATTAGGCTTATACAAGGATTGGCCATGTAGAGTTCTGGAAAAATTTATTTGCAAGAAGAGAGGAATTCGTTCACGATGGCCGGAACAGAACCACACTAATATTCAGAAGTATGGTAAGTTTTTATCACTGTCTCGCTCCATTGAAAAAAACAGTATGTAAGTATTTCTATTTTCTTAATGTCCCTCGGGAGTCATCGCATTTCCGAATACAAACGAATGCTAATTTCCATGTCCATCAATTATTAAATTTATCGAGTATAATAATTTGAATTCAGAACTAAGTACTTTTGTTGTTGTTTTGTTTTGATTTCCGTGTGAACTATATAGAACTGTAAAACTATTTTCCTACCCGAACACGGAGTGTTGCCACACTGAGCCGTGTTGCTTTCTGCGTTCAGCGCTCGGTGTGGCAACACGCTGTGTTCGGGTTCGCGGCAAGTCAATCGTCATCCTGAGGATGCCTCGTTGAGAGGTGAAACACGTGTCGATTACTTTCAGGGTTTTTTATGGCTCTTTAAAATAGCTAAGCGGAACAGGTTACTTAATATATCCACGCCTATTGTATTTTATAAATCCATTATAAAATCCGCAAGATTACGCCGGAATCAATTAATTTTTCTTCTTTTTCGAGGTTATTTTTTTTGCATATACTGACGCTATATTTATTTATTTATATATACTTTCTTGTACACCACAAAAATAGATAACAAAAAATAAATCAAACACTACAAAATATACAGTGGGCGGGCTTATCGCTTTCCGCGATCTCTTCCAGGCAACCTTGGAATTGACAGTGATTTGCCTGGACATAAAATGGGGCTGCCGTTGGTGCAAATAATAAGTATACAACATACTAGAATAGATACACAGATATATACATATCCTCAATAATATACACATAAATACATACATACTTACTAAATATATAAGCAACAAAATTACTACTACTATACTGTTGCAGGTTTACGGGAACGCCCTCTGTTAGTTAGCATACTGTATTCATTATTTAGACCTATAGTCGCTGGCGCCGCGCCAGCCGTTTCCCCCGTCGCAATTCACTCAGACCCAAAACTCAACTTTAGCGCATTTAAGATCAGGGCTCTTAAGCCGTGCCGGTACTTGCAGTGGTATTCTGGCGCGGCGCCAGCGACTTCAGAGGAAACTCAAATCTCAGCAGGTCGCCTCCATACCTCCTCTGGTCCGCCTAGATAAGACCATAGCTTTCGAAGACATCGACAAGGCCGAGTGCCTAGCCGACAGTCTAGAGGCTCAATGCTCACCCAGCACACTATCAGTAGACCAAGCTTTCCTCTCTGAGGTAGACGCCGAAGTCAAACGTAGAGCATCCCTTCCTCCCGTTGATGACCCTGATTGCCTTCTGCCTCCTGTTACCCCTGACGAAGTGCATGACATTTTTAAAGGTCTTAAAGTCCGAAAAGCCCCCGGTTCAGATGGAATCACCAATAGGGTGATCCAACTCTTCCCAGCCCACTTAATAATGCTTTTGACCATCATCTTCAATGGTGCCTTCTAAGCAATAACATCTCTCAATGCATGCACAAGCATGGAAAGAAGCCACCGTCATCGGTATCCCTAAGCCCGAAAAACCCAAGTCCGAGCCTGGTAGTTACCGTCCCATTAGTCTGCTCAAAGTCCTAGACAAAGTCTATGAGAGGCTTATTTATAAGCGTCTCAGAGACTACGCCGAGACCAAAGGCCTCATTCCCAACGAACAGTTTGGATTTCGTTCCCAGCACTCTAGCATGCATCAGGCCCACCGGATCACCAAATACATAAGCACTGGGTTCCAGCGTGGTTTGTTGGCCGGTGCAGTATTCTTCGACATAACAAAAGCGTTTGACAAAGTCTGGTACAACGGCTTAATATATAAGCTTTACAAAACTAGGGGTGCCCGACCGTCTCGTCCTTATCTTACGAGACTTTTTGTCAAATCGCACCTTCCGCTATCGAATCGAAGGTGCTCTATCCTCCCCCCGTCCCATTCGTGCCAGAGTTCCTCAGAGATCCGAAGTCTCCCCTCACATTTTGACGCTATTCACCAGCGATATCCCTATAAGTAAAAAGGCACAGTTGGCTCTGTTCGCAGACGATACGGACTTTTACTACAGAGGCTTCGGGCCCTACTCAATAGCCGCCATTCTCCAAACCGCAGTCGATAAACTCGGTGCCCGGTTTAGGAAATGGAGGATTGAAGTCAATCCCGTCAAAAGCCAAGCAGTTGTCTTTTCGAAACCATTTAAAAAGACCTAACCCCGTCTCCCCCGACCCATCGCCATGCTAGGCAAGCCTATCCCTTGGGAGAAGCGAGCCAAGTACCTAGGTGTAGTCCTTGACCACTTCTCATTTAAAGAGCACATAACTCAAGCTCACGCGCGAGCCGCATGGGCTCTTGGAAGAACTCACTCTATCCTAAATGTACGTAGCAAATTGTCACTACGGTGCAAATTGCGTATTTACACAACGTGCATTCGTCCAATCATGACCTATGCGGGTGCTGTTTTTGCACAAGCAAGACCCAGTCACATCCATAATATGCAGACATTACAGAACCGTTGCCTTCGGAAGGCATCGGGAGCCCCCTGGTTTGTAAGGAATGAGATCCTCCATCTCGACCTAAAAATCCCCATCATCCACCAATTTCTCAAACGCTCTTCCAAGCGTTACTTCGATACTTCCGCCAAACACCACAACACACTGGTTGTCGAGGCCGCTAGTTACACTCTCTGTAGTATCAATCGTACTCACCGCCCTAACCGAATACTTACCGATCCTGACGACCCCATTACCGTCCTCCAGGAGAGCAGTAGGGAAACAAGCACAGTGTACAAAAACTGCGATCGCGACCGCGCCCCCGACCTTTGCTCGATAACGAGGTGCCAGCAGTTGTTGCGCGCTAGCTGAGCACATAGCTTTAAATTCCTCGACTAATAATCTTGATCAAAACTTTGATCCAGCCCGTCCCATCCTTGATGTCCTCCCTCCGGTTGACGCCCTAAGCCGAGGTTCGTACCCCACAGGGGGTGCCCTTAGCGAGCGTTCACCTAGTTTTAATTAGCATAGTTGAATAACCCCTGGCTGGAGGTGTAGTCGCTTAAGGCACCCACAGGAAAGCTCGGATAAGTAGTCATGATCTCAGAGGTCAACTACGAGATAACCTAACTAAAAAAAAAAGGATCCAGCGACTATAGGTCTATATAATAAATACAGTATGCTAACTAACACAGGGCGTTCCCGTTAACCCGCAATGGTGTAGCGTCAGTATATGCAAAAAAAAAACCTCGAAAAAAGACGAAAAATAAATGGATTCAGGCGTGACCTTGTGGACACCATTATAAAATACAATAGACATGGAAATATTAAGTAACCTGTACCGCTTAGCTATTTCTACAGAGCTATAAAAAATCCTGAAAGAAATCGACACGTGTTCACCTCTCAACGAAGTATCCTCAGGATGACGATTGATTTGTCGCGAACCCAAACACGGCATGTTGCCACACCGAACTGTGTTGCGTTCTGAGTTCAGCGCTCGGTGGCAACACGCCGTGTTCAGAACACGCAAGCACTGGCGTCTGCGTCTTAAGCTCACTTTACCTAAGTTTTCACGGTGAGATTTTTCAGAATAGACCGACTGTACTCGGTGCTGGATCACGTATACTCGGCTCCAGTCGTAAGTTTCCACTTCCATGGTGGAGCACAGGTATTAGCAGTAATAGTGGTGTGACCGTCGGATTGCCAAGTCATAAGTCTCAAGTACGACCCAAGGCACGCACCTCTGATTTTTCGGAGTCATGTGTGTATTGTATAATTATCACTTGCTTCAAAAACGGTGAAGGAAAACATCGTGAGGAAACCGGTATGCCTGAGAGATATTCTTCGATGGTATGTGAAGTCAAGTCAGAGGCCCGTGCGTGGCTTTAAAACTTTGACACCAGGTTAGTCACTAACCACATGAAAAGAAGAAGACTTCTATGGTGTGATCTTAGGCCCTATCTCAAACTCAAAGTATTTTTTTTTCTATAAAACCATTTACAGGCACTTTTGAATTGTCAAGGGCTCTATTTAAAAGCAATGGTCGCGCGAATACGCGATCGTCGCGGTCAAAATTATGTTACTTTTTTTTTTTTCGAAAAACGGAAAGCGCCCTCTGTCGGCGCGACAACGCATTCTTGTTCAGACGTTTGACATATGAACGCGATCGTGTACTCGCGCGATGATCGCTTTCAAATAGGACGTGAGGATAAGCACAGAACCTCTGTTATTTTTTGACGTTTTTTTTTTCAGATATTTCATTGAAAGCGTTTATGTTTTGGCCAAACGCAACCGTGCCGTTTTACATAAATCCTGAACATTTTGGTAAGTACTTATTGATTTTTACACAACTGCCCAAAGAGGAGTGTAATGTTTTCAGGGTAAGTACCTACATGTATGTGTGTGACTTTCTATGTTCCACCATAACTTGAAAATGCTTAAAAAGATTTGGACATATAGGGTGTCGTTAGAATCTTCATCATGCCGAGTGACATAGTCTAAACATTTTTGAAAAAAAAAAATGGGGGAATGTGGGTCAATTTTCAAATGTGAAAAAAAAAACGTCAATTATTACAATATGGGTATCCAATTGAAATCTTTGATGGGCACATCCTTAACCTATATAATTTATTGGAATAAATTTTACACAGGTAGGGTGTACATGCAAAACAAACATTTCATCCCCACGCCATCCACGCCTCGCCTCGCCGTTAGAGTATAAAATCCCCTTTAGTGTTTAAAAATAAAAGCCACCTAGCATGACGTGTTTTCAAATAAAACTTGTCACGACAAAAATGTAAAAAAAAAACCAAAACTGCCTTGCCAAAAAACGAACTAAAAAGTAAAAAACAAGTTGTATTAGGTAAAAGCGAAAGGTCACTCATTTACTCGCTGACTACACAGGTAAATAAAATTCTCATTGCTGTCGGGGGACCGTTGTGTCGCTGTGAACACTTTTTAATCTAAGAGGTCCCCCGACAGCAATACGAATTTTATTTATCTGTTTAGTCAGCCAGTAAATGAGTGATCTTTCACTTTGTGTATACTTACCAATTAACTAATACACCTCGTTTTTTATTTTTTTTGTTCGTTTTTTGGCAGGCCTCTCGTTTTTTTTTTCGTTTTAAACTAGCTAGTATTTTACCGACCAATTTACCAACACCAAAATTTCGCCAGTTATGTATAAATCCCCTAATAGGAGTCTTTTGCCATTAATTGGGCACAACTTCAGACTACTGCCGATCTTAATTTGTAAAAATCTCACCTAAATTTTGATGGTCATATTTTTACAAAATAGACCGACAGGCTACTGAGTTATTCCGAAGGAAAAACCCAATAAAACATAGCCCAACCTGAGGATC
Organism: Omphaloscelis lunosa; assembly: GCA_916610215.1. Classification (NCBI taxonomy): domain Eukaryota; kingdom Metazoa; phylum Arthropoda; class Insecta; order Lepidoptera; family Noctuidae; genus Omphaloscelis; species Omphaloscelis lunosa. The sequence continues at coordinate 9,975,879 of OU744270.1, forward strand.
GAATTCAAGACCCTACGTCATTAAAAAGTAATTTATTCAAATTAGGCTGACAATTAGCACTTCGAAATTACATAATACAAGTCTCCCAAAACGCCCCCCCTTCATCACTCCGTAGTGCTTTAGCTGGGAAGAAGAAGTGGCGCAACAAACTCCCCAGCAGCACAGCTGTTTAAGTTACAGATTCCTAGACCAACATAGGATGAAATTCATGATTTTTTTTGGATTTTTAAGGCTTTATTTCTGTAACTCTAACCTATGTGACAGTTTGTTTCTAGAAAGACGTAGTTCCGCTGGTATGAGCTGAACAACGACTCTGTTTAAATTAGCATTGACTGTCAAGTTTTGTACAACAGAATCACAAATACCCCCAAAATATACCTACATTGTATTCTTTTTCAGACGATGAGCAAGCAACGGTCATATTGAAATCAATAACAATGTTTCGGTTCAAGACTTGTATTAAATTCACACCGTTAATGGTGGCTCCTGGTGACACGCAGCATGTGATGACATTTATCAACCCTGAAGGCTCCAGGAGATGCAAGGTTGAGACGAACGGACACTCGAATTATAATCCTCATGTAAGTAATATTAAGAGGCTCATCGCTAAGGATACGTTCATAAATTACCGCATACGTTAAGGGGGAGGGAGGATCAACTGAGTGTGACATCGTGTGACAAGCGGTTGGACGAGTGTCATGCTTCGTGACGTCATATTGTATCGTATCTTATACCACAGATAATATAATACTCCTTAAACTATTAAACGAACAATATTTGTTTATATACCTATATATATTTGTGCACACGTCCTGGAAAACGGCTCTAACGATTTCGATGTAAGTAGCAATATAGGGGTTTACGGGGGTGAAAAATCAATTTAGCTAGGTCTCTCATATCTGGGAAAAATAGTTTTCTCCATATTTTCACCCAAGCAGAGCTCGGCCGCCCGAAGTTTAGAACAAAATTAATGACATGGCAACATATCATAGCAGCATGGAATCAGTAGGTACTATTCTATACTATAAAATTTGCATTCTCGATTTTCACCAGAGCAGAAAAAAATATAAAAAAATATTAAAACTCTACATTTAAATTCTAACGAAAACATTTAAAATAATATCAATTCTGTTGATATTATTATAGGGCTCCAAAAATCATAAAATTCATGTGGCGTACCTAATTTATGGGTGGCCCCTGAAGTGCCTGTTACACGGCTGCCAACCGCGTCCCTGACAGAGGTGACCTTGATTGGCGACAGGCAGATAGATCTATTTGAACTTTGGCCCTAAACCACCATCTATAGGGGTGTAAATTACCGAGGTCACCTCTGTCCGGACGCGATTGGCGACCATGTAGCAGGCACTTAAGTAACAGTCGGACGGTTCAACCGATCAAGGTTGAGCACCGCTTTCCAAGGTCGATCGTGGATAACTATCAAAAACACGATCGAGCCAGCCATTACATTTTGAGATCCCTCCGTACCTTTGAAAGCATGTTAGTCCTTTTGTTCATTGACGGGGTCTGCTAGGGCCGATGCCTACCGGGGTTGCGAAGAAGTCCGAAAAGGATATCGTGGCCCCCGGCAACATGGTAACTGAAGGAACACGGGTGGGTTTTAGTCAGTAAGAGTCTGACACGCCCTCCGGCTCCGTCCAGAGCGGGAGAAGTTATTTGATGATTTCCCAACCAAAAAAAAAAAAGGCTCGAATAGCAACCGGAATGTTGAATATGAACAATGGTGGCAAAATGAAAAACTGATGACTTTCCTTTGTTATCTTGATATAATGGATTAACCATTGACAATGACTTGAACGATATTTGATCAGTAATTGCACATAAAATTGAATAAACGAATTTCTTACAATGAGAGCACCATGACCGGTTGGACTCTTCGAGCCATAGACAATGATAGAGCCAAACCATAGAGTTTTACTCAAAATCTATGAACTAGTGTTGCAAGTAATGAATTAAGTTTCGACACAAAATACCGATAAATTATGATTAGGTTATTGAATTCAGAACTTACAGCTAACAATTATTAAAAATATAATATAAAACATGTTAATTATATGCTATGTTACTCAGTGATAATATAGCATTCAACTGGTGAAAGAATTTTTTAAATCGGTCTAGTAGTTTTTGAGTTTATTCATGACATGACAATCAAACGAACATACATACGATTCAGGTGTAACCTTGCGGAAATCCATTATAAAATAAAATACAATAGACGTTGATATATTTAGTAACCTGTTCCGCTTAACCATTCCTAAAGAGCCATAAAAAATCCTGTAAGAAATCGACGCGTGTTTCACCTCTCAACGAGGCATCCTCAGGATGACGATTGACTTGTCGCGAACCCGAACACGGCGTGGTGCTACACCATGCGCTGGACGCAGGGACTGCGGACTGCGGATTCTTTCAGGGTTTTTTTTTATGGTTCTTTAGGAATAGTTAAGCGGAACAGGTTACTAAATATGTCCACGTCTATTGTATTTAACCTCTATTGCTGCCGTCAATTTAATTAAGTCTTGATATTTTCTTCCCACAGTTAATTCTGCTGGGATACAACTGTCTGGGTACGCCAGACCTCGATATGATCATCATGAGGGCTCTCGGCTTACCTTTCGAGCATAATCGGGCCGACAGAGACCTCTTTATCGATGTTTTGATCGAGAACATTGAACCAAGTAAGTGGCTTACCCCAAGGCTCGGAACCGGTTAAGAAAAATACCGGTTTATACAGGTTTTTTTCGGTTTTCCTCCGAACTTTTCTTAAGAATGTGAACGTTTTAAGACCTTTATTTTAACCTAAATTAACCTGTTTATTCGACTAGCGGCATGTTGGTAGACGCGTTGCAACTTGTGACTACCTTGTGACTACTTGTGAGGACTAAACAACTAAATTAACAAACCGGTTAATATTGCTCTAAACCATTTTATCAAAAAAAACCTTCATATAAAAATAATCATCCAAAACCGGTTAAAAAAAAAACGGTTTATACGAGCGAAACAGTATGTCAAGGTTTTTGCGTCAAGTACTTAATAACGTTGAAAATTTTACCGGTATCCGAGCCTAGTTTAACTCCCGAAATTTCAAAACTCAAAAAAAAAAACTCAAAGCATTTATTTCAATTAAACCATTTACAAGCACTTTTGAATTGTCAAAGAGTCGGTCAGTTAGTCAGAAAGTTGAAGCTAATTGCCCATTCCAAAACGTAGATCTCTATGGAGAAGAACGGGCAAGAAACTCCAAGGACACTCTTTTAAATATAGATATTACAAAATCTTGGGTACATCATTCTTGTTGCTTTTATATGTGAGAACAATGTACAAAAAATAATCAAAAGCAATTGAAAATATAAGATTAAAAATAAGCCCTGGCAGATAAGAGATCAGTTTCAACTGACGGCCCCGTTCACGAATATGACGCGTAGATCAGCACCATCCAGATCAACCATTTTGTAGGGAACCGAATGATCCAACACACTCGCCACCATCAGCGATACATTTAAGTGAGCATGATATATTCTCAACTGTCATGCTCTTTCAAGTCAACATACATCTTAATAACTTAATAAACGGCTCCATGGTCTCACATTTATAAAAATAAAAATGCTTCTAAATTATAAAAAAAACTATAGTTTGCAATGTATTTAAGAAATTAATACAGTTTTACCACTAAAAAGAAAGAAAATCATTATGTACTAATTGGAGCATTCAACAATTTACTTGGTAAATCTTGGTAAATACTTGGTTTCAATATTTATGATCGGTTTCAGAAGTAGGTACCAGGGTTGGCATAAAATAAACAAGTTTTTTTAAAACACGCTTTTTTTAAACAGTTGAAATAAAACAATAGTTTTTAATAAGTGTTTAAAATCACAGTATAAAACAAGTTTAAAATAATATTTAAAACATTACGGCTGCCCCATTTCAAAACTTAATAAGGGACACTTTTTACAAATTACAAAAATCGTTTTATTGCATAATCTTGCTAATATAATTAGTCCCCACCAAATACAAAAACACCAGCGTTGAAAACTCACTTATAAGCAGATATATTTAAACATCGAAACCTAGTACGTGCCCCATTCACTGCCCCATGACCACTTTAAAACCTAGTAAGTTACTTAAACCATTTCAAAATCTCAGAGACTTGCTAGGTTTATAAGTGGTCGATGCATCTTATTAGGTTTTTTAAACGTTACGCAGTAAGTCATAATACGTAGCGCGTTCTCGCTTCACTCGGCGTCGACCGAAAACCCCTCCAGGAATTGGATTTTCTAATTAAAATAATAGATGAAAATTGACCATGCCCTCACTAATCTCCGAAAATACTGAGCCTAAAATAAAAAAATAAAAAAACAGTACATAGTTCTATACTTATTATTTACAGAAAAACCTATAAGAAGTCTATGGTCTTAAATTAACATGGTAAATCTCCCAATATTGTGCGTACAAACTTACATTTACAGTTGAAATGCATGGGAGAAAATGTTTTTCAACTACAATGTTGAGTTTGTTCTTGAGATAAATTTATTCATTTAACTGCCTCGTTGGTCTAGTGGTCGCAAGCGCTACTGGTGGGCATGAGGTCCTGGGTTCGATTTCCGGGTCAGGCAAAGTGTTATTGGGTTTTTCTATCTGAAATTTCCCAGTAGCAGCTCGGAGTGTGGATTTGTGCCCGATTGATGGCAAAAGGCTCGCTCCCTATTACATGGGACTTACACATAATTGGCGAAATGTGGGTGTACCTGCTACAGGGACCCTTCGAGGAAACAAGGCGTGATGTTATGTTATGTTTATAAATTCATCCCAACTACGGAACCCTTGTGTCCGACACGCACTTGGCCGGTTTTTATAAATGAATAAATTTTTGTATTTAATTAATCATTATTTTATTTACATACCCTTTAAAGTTACTATAATGTTGGCAATGAGATTGTTAGTTAATTGATTCAGGCGTGACCTTGCGGAAGTCCATTATAAAATGTAATTGAAGTGGATATATTTAGTAACCTGTTCCGCTTAGCTATTTCTAAAGACCCTGAAAGAAATCGACATGTGTTTCACCTCTCAACGAGGCATCCTCAGGATGGGGATTGACTTGTCGCGAACTCGAACACGGCGTGTTGCCACACCAAGCACCGAGCGCAGATTGTTCCTTAAACCATAATAAAAGTGCTCTTACTATTTTATGAAACTAGTTGCTACATAAATCTAACGATCTCGTGTCAATTATCAAAGTTAGTAATGGGTTTAAAATATGTAATATACACATATATTAAAATATTGATAGTACTATGTGATCATTATTTATGTAGTATTTTATACAACCATTAGCATATTTTTTTTACCTTACATAAATACTTTTCAAAGGCTGACCTTATAATTAAACGTTTTTGCGCTCTCCTGTAAAATTTCGTTTTATGTCCTTACTAGGAAAATACAATAGAAATGGATATATTTAGTAACTTGTTCCGCTTAGCTACTTGGTGTGGCAAAACGCCGTGTTCGAGTTTGCGACAAGTCAATCGTCATCCTGAGGATGCCTCGTTGAGAGGTGAAACACGCGTCGATTTCTTTCAGGGTTTTTTATGGCTCTTTAGAAATAGCTAAGCGGAACAGGTTACTAAATATACCCACGTCTATTGTATTTTATAATGGATTTCCGCAAGTTCTATACTATACTACTATACTATCTGTCCTTACTAGGTTTTGAAATGGGGCAGCCGATTAAGAAAAAAAAAAACAAAGTTTTAAATCGCGAATTAATGGAAATAAGCGAAAAGTTATACATTTTTTGGGCTTGAAATAGCTCGAAAAGAAATTAAAAAGGGTTAAATAGTTTTATACACTTCATCGCCGGTCGAAATGAAGAAATTCCCCGCAACTATTTTGGGGATTCCCCTTATTTGAATATAGTCCATCCTACCTATGTATCTATACTTCGTCACTTGTCTAAAAGAGGTAATTCCCCGGAATGATTTTGGGGACTTCCCCATATTTAAATACACTTTTAGGTAAGGTACATCTAAGAACGAAAATCGGAATTCGCAATTTTGAACGTACAGAGTGTACTGGGTGGTTCAGTATCTGTGTTACATACCTATTTAGATTGATTACAAAAATAAAAGAAAAGTATGTTCACATATTAGATACCTAGTTTATTAGTTAGTAGGTGCATATACTAATTAACTATAACTAGTACTTATCGTTGTTGTGATTATTATGCTATTCTGATCGTTTTTTTGTAAATATTTCCTCAGATAAACTTTTAAATTATCTAGAAATTAATTATATTAGGCCTGATCGATTTGTGTTTATAATTAATTTGATAAATCGCTCAAAGAAAAAAAAAGAGAAAAAAGCTCTCGTTCGAAACGGTTTGTTTAATAAAAAATAAAAAAAACTGTTCTTTTTTCCAACCCTGTCTGATAAAAGGCTCGTGCATATTAGTGCGCGACCCTTGTCGCGCCTGCGATATTGCGCTGGTCTGCACGAGCCTTAATATGTAAACAAATTGGTTTGGAAAATGTACCTGTGACTGTGAGTGCCAAGTTGAAGAAAAGAAAAAAACAATTATTTAACACTGACGAAAAGGCACACAACACAACAAAATTATAATACAAGTAAAAAACCGGCCAAGTGCGTGTCGAACCACGTACAATACCAGCGCCCTATCAGAATACGAGCGCTGTGACATTTTTTTTTAAATGTCTCAGCATACGCTGAGATAGGAGCCTTTTGGCCTCGTACAGGACTTTCTGCTATTATTTTAATTTTAATTTGTTTTTTAATTTTTTATTAATGTTTAAATGAGTGTGTTTTAGTTTAATTTGTGATTTCCTGTGCGAGTCTCAATAAATACCTTTTCTTTCTTTATTTTTTCACAATGAAGGGTTCCGTAGTTAGGATGACTTTATTCCAAGAACAAACTTAACATTGTTGTTGAAAAACAAGTTCTCCCATACATTCCAACTGCAAATGTAAGTTGATCGACTGTTACTCGTTAACCAGTAAAGGCTACTTATCTGTAATAGTTTTTCTTTTAACTTAATTATAATCGTATAAATACTACTGCCGAGATTCTTTTCATAGCGAAAAACACGGGGACACTGGGCTCTAACAAAAATTAGCACTTTTATATCTTAATATTTTGCAAACGGATCCCTGAATCCAAAAATGGTTTTCACACACTCACAATATTTTTGAAGGACCTTTCCAATGATTCCCCAGACCATGGGATAGAAGGACAAAAAAAAACCCATTTTACGTGTAGGGGAGGTACCTTAATTTTTTTTTTTAAATAATTTTTGCTTTATCTCTTTGTCGGCGTAATTAATATGTATATCCATGCCAAATTACAGCTAGTATTAAGAAAGAGTCTCGGAGCTAGACCGCGGGCAGACCGACAGACGGACATGACGAAACTATAAGTTCTCGCATTAGGGAGACACAGCTTACTATTTTCGCGCCTATTTCTTGGAAATAAGTCAGCTGATGCGGTCAAAACGATTAGGGTTCAAGTTTACAAACACTACCATATCTAAAATATCCATATCAATATATGCATGGTAATTTTTTTCAGTTTAAAATATGGCACGCAGCTATCAATAGTTTGCAGCAGGGATGTTACGGAAGTCGCTTTCCCGGAACCGGAATCGGAGGTTTTAAATTTGATGAAACGTAAATTCAAAACCAAAGACACCTACTTCCTAAATTAAAATTATTTTTCATTATGTAGTATTTTTTCTTTGGATGTCAGTTGCTTTTTTTTTGTAAAAAGTTTTTTTGATAAATCGATTCAAAGGTTTTGTAACAATTTTGAAGTACCTTTAAAATTATTTTAGAGTCATAAATATCAAAATATTGGACGTTATGCAAAATCACAGCAAGTTAAAATTGACAATTTTATATTCGGATTATTTTCAATAAGGAACCCTTATAGTCTCACCATGTCCTTCTGTCCGTCTGTCTGTCTGTCCAGCCCGCGTAGCATGACAACCAAACGGGGTTTCTACGGGTTTTGTCGACGTAAGAATAGACAAAATGACAGATAAACAATCACAATCTGTCATTTTGTCTATTCTTCCGTCAAAACCCGTTTCTATTGTGGTCATGCTAAGCGTGCTAGGCTTAGCTCAGAAGCTCTTAGCACTAGAAAGCTGTAATTTGGCGTGGGTATACAAATTAGTCGACAAAGTGGTAAAATAGAAAACCAGCGTCAGACAGCATCTGTCTGGCATTAATGCTGAAATGAACCTTTTTGGCGCAGCCGTGAGGCACACACTGTTGTTTTTAAACATTATTATTTATTTTATCTTTGTTATTTGTGTTTTGTGTTTCACGAACTGTGTTCAAAGAAATTTTCTTTCTTTCTTTCTTAAAATAAAAACTTGTTTTTTTTTGTACGGCACCCCCCTGCACGTAAAGTGGGGACGATATATTTTTTTCTCGTGTATCCCATTGTGTGGGGTATCGTTGGATGGGCCGTTCAAAAATCTTGCCCGTCTGTGAAAACCATTTTTCGATTCAGGGATCCGTTTGCGTAATATTAAGCTTAAAAGGTCTTATTTTTGTAAGAGTCAAGTCTCCCCCCTGCCAGCTAAATGGTTGTTTTGCGATATGAAAAAAATCGCGGCAGTAGTATATAATTATAACGAAGTTAAAATAAAAAAAATAAAAAGCTATCACAGCTAAGTAGATTTTACTGGTTAACGATTAATAATCGACCAACTTACATTTGCAGTTGGAATGTATGGGACAACTTGTTTTTCAACAACACTGTTAAGTTTTTTCTTGAGATAAACTCATCCCAACTACGGAACCCTTCATTGTGCGTGATCCAACACGCACTTGGCCAGTGAGAAGAGGTCTTTGACCAGCAATAGTTTCTAGAGATAATATTACAAAACAACAACCTTCAATAAAGAAAATAAGTTATAAAAATAATTTACAATACACACAATCATCATTATTACTGATAACACAACAATATCTTCATAAATTACGCTGATAATAACAGACTTCACATGACAAAGATAAATAAAATATTTAATTCTCTGATAAATTATTTCAACAAAATTATCAGTATTGTGACGACTGCAGTGTAATCAAGATGTCTGCCACCGACTTAAAGTTATACGATAACGTGTTCATAGAAACTAATATACAATCAATTGATTATGATGCTGTTATCCTCATTCTGTATCCAGAAGAACAAAACGTACCGTTACCAAGACATATTGGCAGCTTTATCGATAAAATATCGAAAGTCGATAAACATGTTCATAAAGTAACTACAGTGTGGAATTGTGACTATGTTTCTGGTGGACGATTAGTGTTGTCGCCTACAGGGAAAATTTCTCCTTACCATGATGCAAGAGTGGTGAAAGATGCAGCTTATAAAGGCATGGTAAGGGCTCTAGAGGCTGGTTCGAAGAAACCCCTGTTGGTCGTTCAAAATCTTGTTAACTTTCCCGATGGACAATTGGTCTGCATCCTTGGTGCTCTGGAAGCTTTGTATATACCTTTACAGACGAGAGAAAGGGATACCACGAAGAATTTCCTGAAAATAGGATTCCATTCTGATGAAAAGTTAAGTGAAAATTTTGAGAAGACAGTACGTAACGCGATTGCTTTAGAAAAATCTAGAGTTTTTGCCAGAGATATCGCTGGAGGAGACCCTGAAAGAATGACACCGGCGAATATCGTTAATTACGTCCAAACGGAGTTTGCTGGCGACAGTAATATCTTCATCAAAATAATTGACGATCAGAACATTATTTTAGAAGATTATCCTTTGTTAGCAGCTGTGTCCAGAGCTGCTAATCAAATTGACAGACACAAGCCTAGAGTGGTAGAAATTGAATACAGACCTTCAGATAACGCAAGAGTTACCCAAACTCTTTTGCTAGTCGGTAAGGGAGTGACTTATGACACCGGCGGAGCAGATTTGAAGATCTCAGGCAAAATGGCAGGTATGTGCCGTGATAAAAGTGGCGCTGCGGCCGTAGCAGGCTTTTTAAAAGCTTGTTCTTTGTTAAAGCCCCCACACTTGAAGGTTATTGGAGTCCTATGCCTCTGTAGGAACTCCATCGGAGAAGATTCGTACGTTCCAGACGAATTATTAATCTCCAAGAGCGGGAAGACTGTTCGAGTTACTAACACAGACGCAGAAGGGCGATTCGCGATGGCAGACGCGTTGTTCAAAATGGGAGAAATTGCTGGTAAAGAATTGAATCCACATCTATACACCATAGCTACATTGACAGGTCATGCAAGACTGTGTTACGGAAACTACACAGCAGCTTTAGATAACTACAGCGCTCGAGGCACGAATCATGCAAGCGCCTTACAATTTAGCGGTGCAAGAGTTGGTGAAGGCTTTGAAGTGTCATTCATACGACCTGAAGATTTATCTGTCAACAATGGGAAGTGTAAAGGCGAAGACTTGATTCAAGTTGACATGGACGCTAAAGCTCGTCATCATCAGTTAGCTGGAGGGTTTCTGATCAAAGTTGGTGGTTTAGAGGACAAGAATGTCAAATATACTCACTTAGATATTGCCGGAGGGGCCGGGTCGCCGCCCTCTGAGCCTACTGCTACGCCAATTTTGACTTTATGCCATGCACATAAGGTTTTATTGTGATTGAGTGTCAAAGATTAAGTTTCAGGGATTATTTTTGATATCAATAATTATAGTATTATGAATATAATTAGCTGATAAAGTTCTTTGTTGCTATAAATATAGATAATGTAATCGTTGTGAAGCTAGAGTGAAAAATTTCTAATGTTTTAACCTCGTGATAATGAAAAACTTAATTAATTAACGATTTGTACGTTACTGGCTTGGAAAAACAGTGCAGCATGCATATCCTTGTTGTATCCATTGTAAAACAATAAAAATATGTTACTAAATTATTAGTTATAAAATCTTCTTTTATTTTAACACCCATGCAATCATAAAAAATAAATACGTAATTTAAAAAACATGACTGCTTTTTTTTTGGGTGGGAATTTATCAAATAACTTCTCTTGCTCTGGGCGGAACGGGAGGGCGTGTCAGACTCTTACTGACTAAAACCCACCAGTGTTCCTTCGGTTGCCCTGTTGCAGGGGGCCGCGAACTCCCTTTTGGTTTTATTCGCCACCCCGGCAGGCATCGGCCCTAGCGGACCCCGTCAATTCTGCTGACATCTCTTTGAGCCGCGCGTGGAACACAACACGCCGTCGACCCGGGCCTGGTCCTTATCGGACGGTGAGCTAAAAGCACGACTGCTCTGCCTAAAAAGCTAAGAGGCTCTTCAAGTTAACGAATAATAATCGACCAACTTACGTTTGCAGTTGATAAAATATGTGCTTCCATACATTTCGTATGGGAGAACATGTTTTTCAACTACACCGTTAAGTTTGTTCTTGGGATAAATTCATCCCATCTAGGAAACCTTAGTGCATGGTCCGACACGCACTTGGCCGGTTTTTTTTTACACCTACAACGGTTACAACATCATATTCAGGGCTATAATTATTGCGGGCTTGCGGACGGTGAGTAATGGGTAGCTCGCCGTCCGATAAGGACCAGGCCCGGGTCGACGGCGCGTTGTGTTCCACGTGCGCCTCAAAGAGATGTCAGCAGAATTGACGGGGTCCGCTAGGGCCGATGCCTGCCGGGGTTGCAAAGAAAACTGAAAGGGAGTTCGTGGCTCCCGGCAACAGGGCAACTGAAGGAACACGGGTGGGTTTTAGTCAGTAAGAGTCAGACACGCCCTCCCGCTCCGCCCAGAGCGGGAGAAGTTATTTAATAATTTCACCCCAAAAAAAAGGGTTATAATTATTGCAATTCATTATAAATATTCTAGTTCACTAATTAGCCATATTTCTTATTTTTATACCAAATTAATCAAAACAGGTAAATATTTGACAGCTATTTGCGACGTTGCCATCTTTTTGGACGAACGGTCTTAAGGTTCCGCTATCGACGGCTCGAACTTGTTGGTGGCATGGCGAATATGCATGCTATTTAGTAAAGTTATTTATATAATTCTTTTTATTTACTAGTTTTTATTTATATATTCATTTATTTGTTTAGAGACAATGATTTATAACGAAAATGAGCGCGTAAAATTTCATGAACAGACCTTTGCGTGTATAGATATTATGAAAAAACAACTGGATGTGTTTACTCAAAATAAAATTATTTGAAATAATCAGAATAAATTATCTATCTCTGTACGGTTTCTATTTTGCCATTTTCATACTACATAAGTTATTTATTTACGCCCAAAGATGAATTAAAATTAGTGTTGAACTATGGAAGTTTGACGCTCCTAACTTCCAAATCAATACTTTTTTCCCAATTCTGTTTCCATACAGGGCTAGATAATGACAGGACAAATTGAGATAATTTTTAGTTTTGAACGTACACCGTCAAACAGACGAGTAATCAGCATACTACGTTTGTATGGAAGAATGACCGACTAGTATTCTCCTTAGTAGCAGGTACTTCGTCGATTTCGGTTTGTTGACTGTACAGCGGAAGGGACTGTAATTTACGTACTTAGTTTTAATTATTTTTGAGATAAAAAAATACTTTTATTAAAAATGACAGAAATCGATTCAGTAAATGATTCAGCGATTCACTGAACCAACTACTTTCATAATCTGCATTAATTCAGTTACATGTTTTCATGAAATGGCCAGCTCAAATTGACCATACCGTTAAAACGTCAACGTTTAATGATATGTCAGTCGACGTTTGGCCATTTCATTAAGAGCAGAATAAACATTCTGTAAGTGGGCAACGTCGCTAAAGATGGCAAATATTTCGCTGCTTTGATTAATTTGGAAATATTACTGTATGGAAATAAGAAATGTGGCTAACTAGCGAACTAGAATATTAATAATGAATTGTAATTATAATACTGAATTTGATGTTGTAAGCGTTTTAAAATAAAAAACTAAAACTAAGTATTCGGTGTTACGATAACATTGCAATTCATAATCAATATTTTAGTTCTCTAGTTAGCCACATTTCTTAATTAGGGTAATATAGGGTATCCATGGTTAAAGGTGTAGTAAAAATTACCAAGTAACTGCGACCAACTTGGAAGTAGCGCTCGCCGGCCGCTGCCGTGGCACCACTCGTTTCGTTCGCTCGGTTCGCGTGCGATTGATCACAGTTCTAACCTAACCCATTTGGGCAGGATGACACACACAGAAGCGGCGTAAATTTTTAGTTTTTAAAAACGAATTTCAAGTGCTATGTTGCATTTCACGCCGCGGCAGTAGCCGGCGAGCGCTACTTCCAAGTTGATCGCTTTCCATAATATCGTATTTGGAAACCCAATAAAAGTTCATTTACTTTGTTTGATTTGTTGTATGCCGCCGCCATGATGCACAACAAGCACAAAGCGACATCAACGCTTCTACTGGTGGATAATCTAATAATTTTACGATATGATCACTAATGTTTGGCCACATCATGAGTTGAGTATTCAATGATCTGGCCAAACCACATCATGATGTCGATGTTCATTTCATGAAAACACCAATTCTAAGATCTGGCCATGACATAAACAACAATTCACCTGTCACACACCAAGTGAGTGACTTTACTACAAAGTTTACGTTTACAAACGCTTGGACACCGCTTAAGAATGTCAAATTGTAACTGACACTCGCAATGATCCGCAAAACGTTCACCGAAACGCTATCACGCTGGTCATACACGCACGCCGGTTGTGAGTACTACGCACGTCAATATAATGATGTTCCAGGGCGTCCCCTTCCGGCGTTTCCATTCAAACCTTCTTTTTAAATATACATAAAAAGAAAATCGGCCAAGTGCGTGCGCGGCGAACCTCGCAGAATGAGGCGCTGAGCAGATGATGGACAATTTGTCCGCGGACAATATGGAGTCGTATGAAATCTAACGCGCATGTAGGACAAAATGCCGGGATTTCCATACGATTCCAAATTGTCCATTGACTGCTCATCGCTTGAAGGGTTCCGCAGTTGGGATGATTTTTTTCCAAAATCAAACACCATTGTAGTTAAGAAACCTCTCATACATCGGGCTTCCTGCCAAATTTCATGATTCTAGGTCAACGGGAACTACCCTATAGGTTTTGATTTATAATTGCGAGTATTAAAATATCGCAAAAATGTCCATATCTTTACATTGCGTTGATTTAGAAGCTTGATTTTTTTAGAGCTCCAAGGGATAATTTCAACTTGATACCTCTACGCGTTCTTGAGAAAAAGGATCTTGACAGATTAACAGACAGACGGACAACGAAGTGATCCTTTAATGGTTCCATTTTATCCGGTTGAAGTACACACGGCTACACATCAAGCTATACATTTCCAGTATACGCTGACCTCGCATTGTACGGAAATCTTACACAATGTGAGATCTGCATAAACTGGTCTTGTATAGCTTGATGTGTAGCCGTGTGTACAATCAATCTTCAAAATTTTAATGCTTCTTTTTTCCACCAGGTTACGTACAACTGTTCGCAAAGGACCATAGCCTACCGAGAGAGTTTCATAATATACCGTACGACCAACACAGCATCATGCACTTTGGTGAACGAGAATACAGCAAAAATGGACACAGAACTATCAAATTTAAGGTAAATAACTTTTTAGACAATATCTTTACAGACACAAACTTATGCCTTCTTCCTACCAGTAGATATTACGGAAGTCTTTTTACCGGAATCGGAACCGGTGTCGACGGTGGAAGGAGAAGAAAGATGTGTCATGGGAAGGCTTAATGAAACAATTGAAATATAATTCAGTCTCTTTAATCAGTCAAATATTAGCATTAACATCCAGAAAAAAAACAATAAACTGAGACTTCGAGCGTGAGCGTGTATAAAATAAACTAAAATTACACTGGCGACGAGTTACAATTTCTTTGTACGTGCTCTAGCCACGTCCATCGCTGCGTTTCGAACTTCGGTACAAATCCGATTCGAAATTATCGGAACCGAAGTCAGAATCGAAGGTGTAAAATTAGTCGGAAGTTCCGACCTTTCGGAACCAGAACCGAAGCTCCGTAACATCCCTGCTTCCTACGGAGAAGGCAAAAACTAAAGATCATGAAGTGTCACTCTGTGTAGAAATATTGCTATCCGTAAGCATTGAGAATCTAACAAAGTGCATCCATTATTAGAGAGAGATACATATATTAATTAATCGTTGTACACTGACTGTTCATACCACCGGCGCGCGGCGACAAGGTTTATCAAAGAGAGTACTCGCCCAGTGGCGCTCGCTTGGCGGGCAGAGCACTAGCTGAGGGACATATGCTTGGTACATACGCATAACAGCGAGTATATGCTTTCTAACAATTTATAATCGTTGCTCGCCAACTCGTTTTTAGGGTTCCGTAGGCAACAAGGAACCCTTATAGTTTCGCCATGTCCGTCTGTCCGCGGCTTAGCTCAGAGACTATTAGTACTAGAAAGCTGTAATTTGGCATGGGTATACATATTAATCACGCCGATAAAGTGGTAAAACAAAACCATGTTTTTTTTTGGTGTTTTTAAAGGTGAAAAAAAATACATGCCATGCACTTTACATGTAGGGGTAAACTGGGGATGTATTTTTTTTCTCGTCTACCCCACTGTATAGGGTGTCGTAGGAAAGGTCGTTTACAAATATTGTGAGTTTTCAAAACCCCTTTTGGATTCAGGGATCCGTTTGCAAATATTTAGCTTTTAAAGGCTCGTGCGGACCAGCGTGATATCGCGCCAGTTTGCACGAGCCTTAAAGTGAAATTTTTTGTTAGACCATTTAGCTGGCGGGGAAGCCAGCTAAATGGTTGATTCTGGATGCGTTTGTAACGTTTGAAATAATAACAAAAGTTCTAATAATCATATGACCTAATTTAAATAAACGTACTTTTTAAAAAAATATAAAGTCTTAAATGATATAATGCATTATTATTATTATTGATATAATTTCATTTTACCTAATTTTATAAGGTATAATGAACATTTTCTATAATGCACATTTGGATTAATATTCAATTAGTATAATATTCAAAATCTATAAGTAACGTTTATTATAATTTAGAAACGTCTACTTTGTTTTGAATATTTTTGCTAAAACTGATTACATTTTAACGCCTGCCGTTCTAACCTAACCTAACCCAAAGGTTAGGTTAGGTTAGAACAGTGAAAGGCGAGCGAGCGAAGCGAGCGTGCCGCGGTAGCGGCCGCCGAGCGCCAGATCCCCTATATTGTTAGTGAATCATTTGGGTTAGATGAGGTTATAACAGTATGATGTTTCCTGATATTTACTTATTAATTACAGAATTTTGGCTGAAAATGAGTAAATATGAAAATTTGGTCAACTGAATGTTATATAAAAATAGCAATAAAACAAACTGAAAAATATATGAAATGAATGATATAGGTACTAAATGTTATTAGAACAAAATAAAAAACAATAATAGTTATATGAAATATAACTATAACATTAGATCATATAAAATTAGGTTATTTGTTTTTATAGCATATGAAAATTATACCATGTGAACGTTATTTCAAGTGATAATATCTGGATGACCGGTTTTTTTTTTAACGACTTTTTTTAAAATTGAAACCTAGCTAGATCGATTTATCGATCCCGAAACCCCCTGCAAACTAAATTTCATGACAATCGTTGGAGTCATTTCCTAGATTCAGATTATATGCATATATGCAAGAATTGCTCGTTTAAAGGTATTAGATTTATACTATCTGTTATTATGCCACATAATTCACACCCGTTCTGGATATGTGGAAAAAATCACAGCAGTAGTATATATAATTAAATTAAATGGAAAATTATCACAGCTAAGAAGGCTCTACAAGTTAACGAGTAATAATCGACCAACTTATTTTTGCAGTTGAAAAAACATGTTCTCCCATACAATCCGTATGAGAGAACATGTTTTTCAATTATAATGTTAAGTTTATTCTTGTGACAAATTCATCCCATCTACGGAACCCTTCATTGTGTGTTGTCCTAAACGCACTTGGCCAGTTGTTTTAGTTGCTAGCTCAACTCTCTTCTCATCAATCGCCGGCGGTGGGACAGGTGCGTTACTTCACCTGTCATCACCACGCCTTGCCAAGTACTAGCACTAATAATAACCAACAATTAATCTTTCAGAATCGTAGCTTTCGTCAAGACAGAAAAGGCCTAACACCCGACGATATAAAAAAAATCGCACTGGTTTACGGACCCGAATGTCGAACCCGAGATCGAGCTGAAAAGATCGCTATTTGTAAGACGTACCCTGGAGTAAAAAGACGAAAGAGGGAGATCATAGAACCTCCTGCAAACAAAAGCTTAAGGGTAAATCCTAATATCACTCCACCCCCACACATAATTGCTAAAGCTGAAAATACTGGAAAACCTCAAGAAATAGTTGCAAAAAATGTCTCTGATGACACAACAGAGATTCTAAATACTCTTGGCATAGTCAAAGAAACAGACAGGATAACAGAACTTGTTTACCAAATTTCTGCACTAGCACTAAACAACGCTAGAAAAAAATATTGCAATGTTACTAGCAACACGACATCCGAGTTCGAAGTTCATTATGAGAAAGCTGAAAATAAAAGCAAAGCTTCCGATGTATTAGGAATCCACAAAATAATAGCAGATTTCGCTAAATCCATAGTTGATGATGCCGCTAGTAATTCGACGGAATTCTGTCAAAATTCAGAGACTGTAGAAGCTTACCAAAGTCAATGTAAGTTAGAAAACGATGCCCGGTGTCCTAGGTCTTCTAAATCTGGAGCAGTGTTTGTTGAGTGTGTGACTAACAAAAATCCAAACAGTGTGAATGACAAAATGAAAACTGATGGTGCAGCTCATACAACAACTTTGAAGCCAAACAGACGGAAGAGGGAAGCAGCAATTAAAGACACCACAACTAAATCCACAGAAGAAATAAAAGAGAATGAAGAACAGAAATCGACAGAAATAAAGGATATAGGAGAAAATAAGATAAATCTTAAGGAAAAAGTGCAAGCGATGAGAAAGGAAAGATTAAAGGAGATAAAGAAAGATGATTCCACGACAAAATCTGAGGTGGTATCGTCTACGACTGATTCTAAAGTTAAAGACGATAAGAAAGAACCTACTAGAAGAAAATTTAGCGAAATACGGTATGGGTAAGTTGATTTTTGTTTCTTTTTATAAAATTGGTTGGTTGGCTGGCTGTCCACCCTGGATAGTGGCCTTACTCGGCCCAAACTGAAGCGAATCCCGCACGGGATGCAGGACCTCATTCGGACATAATTAATTAATGAGGATAGCGCAAAAATTGAAAATATTTACCTGGTTTGCACCTAAACTAAAATTCTGAAGAGAAATGATTTGATTTTTTGTATATTTGTTTGTAACGCTTTCCGGCAAAACGGCTGTATCGTTTTTAATAAAATTTGGTATGTAAAAAATAAGATTCGAGAATAACTTCGTGGTATAGATCAAGCCGACTAACACAGATGCGAAAATATAATAGAATGGGATGGGCCAGTAAATATAAAAAGCTTCTGTTCCGAATAACAGGAACGGACGACGTGGTAGGCCCAGAAGGAGATGGCGGCATGTGTTAGACAGAGTTAGACTCCTACCTAAGGGATTGGGCTAAGCGATAGACGTAGAAAAATTTAATGACGGAAGGAAGGTTGCCTTGCAGTTGAACACATCAGGCTTATTAATGTACATCGTTCTATCCAAGTTAATAACTGGCTGTAAGAACAGATGGATGGATTGTGTGAAAGATGATATGGCTAAGAAGAAAACAAATTGTCAGACGAAGGCTGAAAGAGATGTATAAAAAAAGAAGACATGCTGCGTTGACCCCAAATATATTGGTCAGGTGGATGGTGATTTTATTCCAGTTAAGTAAATATAACCACGAAATAATAACAGAAATTAGATTTATCCTCTTTGTATACACAAGTTACACAGAATAAAGGTATATAATGAAGAAATTAAAAAAAAACAACATTTGTAAAATAAAAAATACTTTATTTCAGACCTTGATCCATATGATGTTAGTAATACACACTACTAATTAGCTATGTTAGTAACAAACGAAAAACAACATTTAATTCATATATCTGCTGCACTCAGCAGACGCACCGGGTATATGTACATGTACACGTACCCAATGCGCTGGTGCAGCACGGCTTATCACTAATGACCTTCAGAATGTTATTGCCGCTCCCACGCACTCTGCGCATCATAAAAGCAGTCTTCTTACGTAAAATGGTATTGAAACCGTCAGTACGTGCTTCCGCGAACTTTCCTGACGCGCTACAGTAACGTGGGAGCCCCAACAACATCCTGAAAGTATTATTATACTGAACTCTGAGGACGTTTTATGCCCTCTGCGTATATCGAACCCACAGAGTGCACGTGTACAATGATTGACAGAAAGCCTTGAAAAGAGTTATTATTCCCCAGAGTACAAAAATCTCACGACGCCTCAGATTGGGAAGAATCTGACACATCTTTAGACAAACACATTGAACCACAAAAGACACTTAACAATAAAGAATTACTTCAAAAAGTGTTACAACAAGGAGTTGGCTCAATATTTCAAACTGAAAAATATAAGAAAGACTCTGTTGAAGAAGTAAACATTGTTGAAAAAGAAGAACAACCAGCAGAATTATCAGCGGAAAGTACAAACACGAGTGAAGACCATGAAGCAACTAAAGAAGAAGAAGTAGCAGTAACTAAAACTAGAAAAGAATATAAAAAAAAGGACGAATCATCTGAAGAAGTTGAATCAGCTGAAATAGAAGAAACGTAAGTAGTACTTAGCGACCATGTGCAAATATTCCGTTTCGGTACGAATAATTAGTTGCCGAGCCTATTCTCAACTATGTTGGGTTCGGCTTTCAGTCTAACTGCCTAAAATGATGCAGCTGAATGAACCAGTATTCAACATGGAGTGACTACTTATTTGACCTCCACAACCTAGATACTAGGTAACACGAAACCCGTTGGTAAGACTGGTCATCAAAATTTTGGGTTTACCTCTGATTGCGGATGGGTACCTACTATTGTAATGAGACGTGGCCTGAGACGGTAAGCAGGTGCGGGTGCTGCTCCTAGTTGCCTTAGGGATTTATGCTAGACCGTCACGGGGTCACGGGCGTGAGCCGCGTCTTTGCCTGTTCAAACCAGGACTCGGACGGGACACGGACGCTGCGCGGTGTAGCTAGAACTGATTGAAATAAAATGTTCGTGAAATTTTGCACGGCTCGCGCCCGGCAGCGTAAATACAAAAGCGGATGCAAAACAAACACTCACAGTCATGCTGCATTATTTTGAGAATGGCTTAAAAAGCAGTCATAGTCCGTTCGAACCCAGCTGCAATACAGCGGTTTGTATTGCAGCCGCATTTGTTTGTTGTTGAAAAGGCGGTTTCAACGCAGACACTCATAGTATTAATTCCGTTAGATCATAACTGTCGAAAAATTGTGAACTGGGTGAAAAGGGTTAGGTTAGGTTAGAACTATGAGCCCCCGCGCTACTTCCAACTTGCTCGCAGCTAGGCATGCTATTTAGTATTAGCGCATTAAGGTGCGTTACGTCCCGTCGCAAGCAAATTTGATACCTGCAGTGTAGACGGAGCGAGTACTTAAAAGCTGTATTGCAGTCGGTTTTGTTAAAACAGTGTCTTTCGGAATCGATCACATTGCAGACAGTTTTAAAATGTCTGTGGTGTAATTGTGTTAGTAATACTTTATTCATACGGACGCGGCTGCGTTGCAGATCAGCTACTGTCTGTGTTGCATCCGCCTTTGTATTTACGCCGCCCGGCACGGTCGGTTGTCTTCGTCGTCATCCTCCATAGCCCGACTTCACCCACTGCATAGGTCACTTTGCTTGAACTAATCTCCAAGCTCTTGTAATGATATTCTGGAGAAATCTCACGATCTCTCTCTAAAGCTACGGTTTCCATGAAGAGCGGTGACCGCTTACGTAGCGTCCGCAATTTACCGGTGAATGACGTCACTGAAACGTTGATTATGTAAGTATGTTGGTGTAGTGTCCTAGAGAGTGTTGTTGTCACCGTAAAGCAAACCCCGCTCCCAAAGATTTAAATTACTAGATTTTACCTCACCATACTCAGTCACAAGAAAAAGTGACCATACTGAGAAGAGTGAGCTCAGTCATAATTAAATAGCGTTTCTATGACAAACAAGTGGTGTCGCTGTGTCATTGTGTGTCAGAGGTAGGGTGACCAGATGTCCCGTATATTACGGGTTGTCCCGTATTTCAGGCACGAATTTTTAGTTGTCCCGTAATTTGGCGAAACCAATCATTGTCCCGTAATTTTATGATTCAATGGTATTTAATGATAAAAATTCGTCGATCGACGACTTGGGTGAGAGTGAGTGATAGTGATACTACCACCACGTTTTCTCATCCAACTAATTTAAAAATTGTTGTATTTTAAAATATTTATTTTATTATCTTTCATTAAAAATGTCCTAGTTTGTTAAATATAGGTTATTTGATTTTTCCGCATTTTTTAAAAATAATTTACAAATTGTTGTCTTTTTAGGGGAATTAAATAACTTATACATTGTATAGGTTATTTAGTTATTATTTCACACTTTCTTCTCCAGATAATATAAAAATTGTTGTTTTTAAATATTTTATATTGTTTATTAAAGTCTTTCATTAAGAAATTTAGCAATTGTATAGGTTATTTAATTGATCCTGTATCTTCAATGCAGTTGTCCCGTAAAACCGGAAATCAGATCTGGTCACCCTAGTCAGAGGTGTCAAAACGAAACTATCTTTTGACTCGGTAGAGCGAATCTAACGATTTAAATCTTTGCCGCTGTCATCGCATTCCTGACAGCCGTCAATATGGCCGTCAAGTGCGGCCACCACTTTTCTACGAAATCGTAACTTTAGATTACCTAGCGTCAGGTGGGATGGCAGTTCACTCCAAACTCACTATCTCACTATCACAGAACACATATTTCGTCTCCACTCAGATCGCCATATTTGTATGGCGCGATCGAAGCGGAGATGTGAGCTGTGCCTCGCAAGCTGGCGACGGCACGCAGCGGAGACAAGAAGAGCGAGATTCGGTCGTGGTCCACCAGCTTAGTTCACCTGGGTGGACTACGGGCACTTTTTCTTGCCGGTGGATCACCTAAATGATGAGGAATATGCCAATAAGCGGCGTGCAGTAAGCGGTCAACATCCAACGCTCGCCGCACGCAGCTCAGTTCTGCTCTAGCCAGCACATATCTCTACACCAGTCTAGCCTGTACGCATTTCTGCACAGCTTCGGTGGGTACACCCTAGCTGAAAAACATCTGTTCTCGTCTCCGCTTCGGACATCTGCGCACGCTTGGCGGAGTCCGTTCCTTGCTCAGCTAATATAAGAAAAGGTGAAGTTCCGTAAAAGGTCTACGGTCTACTGCTGAGCATGAGGTCCTGGGCCCTAGGTTCGATCCCTGGGTTGGAAATTCCAGATGGCAAAACCCAATAACACTTATTGGGTTTTGCCATCTGGGATTTCTCAGTAGCAGCTCGGAGTCTGGATTTGTGTCCGGTTGATGGTAATAGGCTCGCCCCCTATTACATGGGACTTAAACATACGGGCGAAATGTGGGAGTACTATTGATACACCGCTGCCCAACCCTTCGGGGTAGCAGGGGTCAGTGGGAGAAAGAGATGGAGCTATACGTCCTGTAGAGCTTCATCTCTTTCCCACACTGAAGTAATATTAAAATAATACTGCTTTATGAGCTGGTGGTAGGCCCCCAGGCCCACAGGGTGTTATGTCTAACAATTTTTTTTTCCAAAGGACGAAGAAGAGAACCACGCATAACATGAAGAGAATGGAAAAACACAGACAGCTACCAAAAACTGTGAAGCTCAACAAGTTGAACAGAGAGTTTTATGCTGAAAGGAAATGGCCGGATGGTGTCGTCATCTATGTCGTTGCGAAGTTACCTGATTGTAAGTACATTCAAGTCTTTTAATGGCCGATTGTTATGATTTACGAACCGTTATTAGTTAATATTATGACTTTTGTGTCTTTACCAATAATTAAGCAAAGACCTCATAGCTTTGCATAGTAGACCCTCCCATATGGAAGTAGCTATCAGAGGTAAAACTAGCGTATGAATCTATATAAATGTCCAGTTTACCAACAAAAAAAAAACGAGCGAGTCTTACAGTAGTAACATCTGACATCTCACCTTGGAACATTAAGGTAATAAGCAACATTAAAGGGGTGGGGCCTCATCAAGGTCGTTTCTGATGGCCAACTCAAGTAACGCGCGCGCTCATTGGTCAAATCAAATAGCGCGCGTTGCGGCTTCCTGTTACACACTTCCTTCCCTTTTCACGAAATAACTCTCACAGATTTTTAGGAACATCGACGTGAAAGCAGTACATGATTCTGACTTCCCCTGCGTTTAAATTTTTCGTCGGTTATAAAAATAAAAAAAAATCTGCTGTTCCGTTTTGACCGCGTAGATATTGCACTTTTCTATGAAATAACTGTTTTTTTTAAAATAACTGACGAAAAATTTCAACGCAGGGGAAGTCCCTGCTATCCTGTATATGTTCTGTGCACAGATTGCAGGAAAGCGAGAGGAAAAATGCAACCATAACCATAACATTTCAATACCCATTGAGTTTGTGAAGTGTCGTTAGTTAACTTAGGACCCTGTATTTATCAGTGACAGTGCACTCGGGGAAGTCCGCCGCCCCCTATTATATAAGCACAGATTACTATAAGACCCGAGTTGGTGGCGCGTAATGTTCCACGCGCGCCCCTCTTAGACATCGCGCATCGTCAAACACTTCACTCCCTCCGCTTGACCAGACGGAGCCCGCAGAGGCGGGCTGGCACCAGACGGGAGCTGCGTTGAAGAGTGCTTAAGTGTCCCTGTGGCCCCCGGTGCAAGTGTGCGAGGGAACACATGGTAGTTTTAGTCAGCCAAAGCTGGACAGACCCCTCCGTCCGCCTCAGGACGGAGGACATCCATGAGCATTTCCAACACGATACTAAAAAAAAATAAGTTGGCCTCCTATTCTATTGAAACTTTGTATTACAGTCCGGCCGTCGCGCGTCATGAGAATGCGTTCCTGACACCTGTCAGTTGGACAATTTTTAGTAGTACTAAGGACACAGATTAGTACAGATGGGTCACTCCGCAAAATCATTTAAATAACGAATCTTGCTACGACATAACAAAGTGCAATTCAGGTCGCACAGCGCTAATTACCTACAGTTATATTCACTTAGAAGTTGCCTCTCTTTCTATCGCGTAACTCTTATATCTTCTGACTACGTTACGCCCACTGAATTCGACAAGTCGAGCCCGCCGCGTACCTACTTGCTGCTTCATAGCTAAAACAATTTTTTAACAAAAATACAACCGACTTCCAAACTACAAAGTGAAAAATAACTTTAATTTCGGAAGTCGGTGTCTTTGGATCAACCAGTATTTAATTTTTTTTTGCCACTGACTTCTGAAATTAAAGTTATTTTTCACTTTGTAGTTTGGAAGTCGGTTGTATTTTTGTAATTCATCAGTTCCAATTTACCAAATGGTGCTTTTCGAGAGCAAATGCACGAGTTACTATAAAAAATATCCAAATCGCTATAGGTGTGCCTATAATATTTGAAGAGTTCCCTCAATTTCTCCAAGATTCCATCATCAGATCTTGACACCAAATGATAATGGGATCAACTTGGAAGTAAACGCTTTCAAACAAAACAAAAAAAAAATCAATTCCGTTCAGCCGTCTTCGAGTAATCGGGGAACATACATTTAAAAAAAAAAACCGACGAACTGAGAACCTCCTCCTTGTTTTTGAAGTCAGTTAAAAATGCGGAGTGATCTATCTGTATTCATCTGTGATACTGATAAGGATCAAATTGGCAAAACACATATTCATTAGTATGAAACTGACAGGTGTCAAGAACGCATGCTCCCGACGTGGGACTTCTCTCAAGGTGATATCTCTCATATTTGCTAAAATACATATTTACTACTATCCCAGACGACCTTGAAGATCTCCGAAACAGGCTGGCTATGGTGAACAACATCTTGATGGAGAAGACCTGTGTCAAACTTCAAGAGGTTGACGCCAAGGAAGCGCCGGGATTCGACGACTACTTGATCCTTGATACCAGTGCAGATTATGTGACTGGCAGGGTGGGGGGTAAGCAGGTGAGTCTTCAAAGTTTTATAACGTTTTCTTTTGATGTGTACCATCTTTTCTCTCGCTTTCCTGCTATCAAAATCTGAATCTACACACATCAAAAGTGTCTAGGGATCAACATATATTTTTGCAATAACTTTTCTCCTGATTGATATTAATTAAAATTTTCTTTAAGGATTCATCAAATAAAGTGTTTTCGTTTGTCACATTAACGATAAACCAAGTCACCTTTGCATTAATAAAGAAATTTGCCATTTTCCTAATAAAGGGATTTTTGACATTTGAACCACTAACATTAAAGTTCGAAAAAAAGACTGAAATAACAGTTTTCTTTAAAATTTTATTGGGTAACTTAAACAATTAATAATCCGTGTTTCTACCGCGAACACTAACAACACAAGAACATCGGTTTGGCATACTCAAAATGAGTTCATCCAAATCACGCTGTGGAATGGCCGCCCATGTTCGTTGCAACAACAAAAAAAGGTCTTCTTGCGACTGGATACCCTCCATATTCGGCAGAGCTCTTCTCTGTAGCATATCCCATGCATGCTCAATCGGGTTCAAGTCTGGCGACTGAGCAGGCCAGAGCAGGACATTGATGTTAGCTGCGGCGAGAGTCTGTCTTACAACTCTTGCGGTGTGCGGTCGTGCATTATCATGCATTAACTGAAATAAGGGACCGATTTGCACTTGTAGAGGAACGATGACGTCAGATACAATCGTCTCAGCATAAATTTGAGCGTTGAGGTTGCCTCTGATCCAAATCAACTCAGTTCTTCCGCCGATCCAAATACCCGCCCATACCATGATGGTTCCACCACTATAAGGATGGACTTCCTGGCAGGATTTTAATCGCTGTTGGCGTCCAGGGGTTCTCCAGTGTCGTATACGTCTTGTATCCGGTCTCATACCAAAACGAGACTCATCAGAAAAGCACACGAAACGCCATTGTTCTTCTGCCCAATTTCTGTGTTCAAGAGCCCATTGATATCGAATCCTACGATTGTGCATTGCTATAGGTGGTACCCGTAGCGGTCTTCGGGAATGAAGGTTCACTTCATGCAAGCGGTTTCTGACTGTTTGGTCGCTAATTAAGTTCCCTGAAGAGTGATGAAGCCTCACGGCTAACATCATGGCGGTTATTGTTGGAGCTCTTCGAGTTAAGATTTGAATGTATCGGTCTTGTCTCCGTGTGGTGCAGCGATACCGTCCTCCATGGCGCTCAGCCACGGTACCAGTGCTTCGGTAACGTGTCCAAAGTCGACTGATAACACTCTGACTTGTATTCAGAGCTAAAGCCGAAAAAAACGTACTGTACGTTGCCGGGAACCAGCTTCTATCATTCCCACGGCTCTGAGCATTTCTTCCCTGCTTAAATGACGTCGCCGCTCCATAATAACGTTGGTTTTAATCAGTAGTAGGGAAACAGTAGCACTAATAATGTCTTCAATGCGTTGTATGTTTTTATAGGGAAAATATTGACAGCTGATTTTCATCTTTTACTCGAATTTGATTAACAGTTCCTGTTTCAAATTATGAAATGCACCAAAAAGGATCCATATAAATTTATATAATCATAAATTTATTACAAAGCCACATCTCAATCTCAAGAAATCCGCATAAAAATGCTTGATCCCTAGACACTTTTGATGTGTGTATATAAAAACCGCACAAGTGCGTGTCGGACTCCACACAATTAAGGGTTCCGTAAATGGGATGATTTTATCCCAAATACAAACTTAACGTTGTAGTTGAAATACATGTTCTCCTATAAATTCCAACTGCAAATTTAAGTTTGTACGCACAATATTGTGAGATTTGTCATATAATTTTAAGACCATAGACTTCTTATAGGTTTTCCTGCAATCTATAAGAGAAGAACCATTCTCTGCATTTTTTTCAAAATTTCTGGCTCAGTAGTTTCAGAGATAACGGGGAGGAATGGTCAAATTTCATCAATTTTTTTAAACACTTTAAATGTATTTACTTCAAAATTATAAAAAAAAATCCTCCCAACAACCTCTTTCGTTTGACATGTCACACGATACGAAAAACTTTTTTTTTAAATTTTCTTTTTTGCCCTCCAAAAGTGAGCCCCATACTCAAAATTCATTTATTTACGTTACACGTCCCTGTTTGGGTCACAGAAATACATATGTGTACCAAATTTCAACTTAATCGGTCCATTAGATTCGGAGAAAATTATCTGTGACAGACGGACGGATAAGGGTTCCGTTTTTTCCTTTTGAGGTACGGAACCCTACAAAATCTGAATAATCACATCTCTGCGAGTGATTTCGTGATGATAGACAATATATGATATCGTCGTCTTTAAGGGGCAGCGCGAAATTCAACTGATAAAATATAGCCTCAAAAAACAGACCATACGTACTAATATTTTTACTTTTCTCCTTTCAGAACTTCGGCAGCATAGAGCTCTTTGAAGGAGGTCACCACAAGCAGCATACCGCCATGATGGTGATGGCAATGCTGGGATTCTACTTCGAAGTTTCTCGCCATGACAGGGACAGGCATATTAGAGTGCATAATCGGCACATTAGGGCAGGTATGAAATTTGAGCTGGACTCCCATTTGGTGCAACCTTGAGACGCACACTGTGCCTTGATTCGTTAATTATGATTTGAAGTATATCATAATGTCAATTTGTTATCATTTAATTGTGCTTTTGTGTGCACTGAGTATTTGTTTTATCTATCTGTCTATCTAAAACTATGAAAACGACACCCATGAAGAAAAAATTGAAAATTTTCGCAGCCGCTTCTTGGATTTTCACTTTGACCTCACGATCGGCTTAGCACCCTCGAAAACTATGGAAACGACACCCATGACTAAAAAGAACACTTCTTATAAAAAATAAATAAATCGCTGTACTGTAGCCCTTCTAGTAACGCTTTTGATACCATTTTCATTTGTCTATCTTAATCAACGCTAGCTAGAAATATTATTTTCAATACTCCACTTATCATTCAAATAAATGAAGTCGAAGAAAATATTTGATAGAGAAAATATATGCAACAATGTTAATATTCTTTAAATGAACAAATATTATATTAATCATTTTCTTCTTTATTTTTTTTTTCTCGATTACTGTCTCTATGAAATAAATAGGTTAACTTTATATTTACAAAAATATTCTACAGCCTAATATGTACTGTAATATGTAATATACTTGAATTGTTCCAAAACTCTTCTTTTTTTGTTTCAAATCAATATCACATTTTTTTTTTAAATATATTATTTGCTATACATTCTATTTTGAATGTTTAAATTTCATTCATTCTAACAGAAATCCGAGGTTTTCATGTTTTTAAAGCTCCAGGTACTCCACTATTATTGCTAGAAAGAGAGCGACTACCGAGATAACGACTAATAGAAAAAAATCGAGCGAGCCTTACAGTAGTCGCTTATGATGTGTAACATCTGACTTCTCACCTTGATAATAAGCAACATTAAAGGGGCGGGGCCTCGTCAAGGTCGTTTCTGACGGCCAACTCTAGCACTGCGCGCGTTCATTGGTCAAATCAAATAACGCGCGCTTTCTCGGCTTCCTGTTGTGCTGTTACACACTTCCGACCCTTCACACGAAATCACTCCCACAGATTTGTAGGGTGTGCACAGATTGCAGGAAAACGAGAGGAAAGATCTGTTACACATAAAAAAAGACATTGTTGCGTGGAACCCAAATAAAATAAAACAAATAAAAAAAGTTCGATGCTGACTGAATGAAGGGTTGCCATTTTAAATTTATTATATTTTATATAAAAACATGTAAAATTATCGTATATTTATTTTATTTTTATATCTCATTGTATGCTGCACCGGTCGATGTCATAACGTCATCGCCGGTTGTCGCTGAAAACCAGCGCTGGGGCTCTGACTCGCATAGGGTCGCAGCATTATGCCAAGCGATGGCCGTTTTGGGTGGATGTGGCGCATATTTTCCCCCAACTTGTTGTTTTTTGTTTGATGTTCTATCTTTACGTTTACCGCAAATAAACGTATTTTCATTCTTTTCCCAGATAAGCTCCACCATTATGAGAAGATTAGCAAGGAGGCTACGTTAGATCTACCTTATGACTACAAAAGTGCGACCCACCCCGCTTGGCAATTTTGGAGAAGAGTGGGAAAGAAAGGCATTTCAACCGTTGCCACTTACAAAGAACAGGTATTTATAAAGACCAGGTATTTGTCTCAGACCAAATAAAAAACTAAGTCATAGCGCTGTGCTGTAAAATCTCAACCTCCTTAATAATTTTTATCATAAAACATTTGCAAGTTTGCAAAATGGAAACCTGCAAAAAAAAAAATCACTAAAAAGTACTAACTAGGCTTGTCTGAATTCAATGTAGAATTTCAATCATTAGACGTTGTGCACAATTTCTGAGCAGTAACCTAACAAAAAGTACTAGGCTTGCATGAATTCACGATAGTATTCAATCATTATGTTATGCTACTAATAGGATTTAGATAAGGCTGACAGATAGTTTATAGCCTGGATTAACACATAGGATACTATTTATCCAGGTAGTACCTTTCCATGGGATAATTTCCGACTACCACGCGAGCAAAGCTAGTCTTATAATAAAATTGTAATGAAGTCAAAACTATTATTATACAAACATAGAATATATTTGAAAAAAGTATTTGCTACGAGGTGTTCCCGAACGAATGATGCCGAAAATATGTTCGGCATCAGTCCGGGCTCTGAAGTTAATTAATATTCCATTTTTTTCCAGGACCCGGACGGCTCCGTAATGCGGGCGTTAGGCCAGAACCCCAAGCTCCTTTCAGAAACGGATATCATTAAAATTAACAGTGTCTACGGAATCGAATGCTTTCAAAGTAATCGCGCAGTAAATAAGAAGAATATTCGTATGCTGGACGAAGATGATGATATTATACAATAAATAATAATCGATAAAAATAGTATTTTTTCAATACCTGTACCCTAATTGCGTAATGCACAATCAATCACAATTTGTTTCGATTTGAAACAGATTGCTAATCCATTGCTTCATAAGTTGAAAAAAAATCTGCTAATTAACGTAAATAACGCAATTAATTTTTGTTAACAAATATTGAGCACTATTCTCACAAACTATGATGACGCTACTGAGTGCTAATGTTAATTTAAACAAAAAAAAAATTAAATCCGTTCAGCCGTCTTCGAGTAATCGGGGAAAATACATAAAAAAAAAAACCGACGAACTGAGAACCTCCTCCTTGTTTTTGAAGTCAGTTAAAAATGCGGAGTGACCCATCTGTATTCATCTGTGATACTGATAAGGATCAAATTGGCAAAACACATATTCATTAGAATGAAACTGACAGGTGCCAAGAACGCATTCTCCGACGTGGGAGTTCATTCAAGGTGATATCTCTCATATTTGGTAAAATACATATTTACTACTATCCCAGACGACCTTGAAGATCTCCGCAAGAGGCTGGCTACTGTGAACGACATCTTGATGGAGAAGACCTGTGTCAAACTTCAAGAGGTTGACGCCAAGGAAGCGCCGGGATTCGACGACTACTTGATCCTTGATACCAGTGCAGATTATGTGACTGGCAGGGTGGGGGGTAAGCAGGTGAGTCTTCAAAGTTTTATAACGTTTTCTTTTGATGTGTACCATCTTTTCTCTCGCTTTCCTGCTATCAAAATCTGAATCTATATAAAAACCGCACAAGTGCGTGTCGGACTCCACACAATTAAGGGTTCCGTAGATGGGATGATTTTATCCCAAATACAAACTTAACGTTGTAGTTGAAATACATGTTCTCCTATAAATTCCAACTGCAAAGGACCATGCAAAAAATCGTCCCAACCCACCAACAGATTTCAAATGTATCTCATTTAATACATCATAGTAGCATGATCATTTTTTATTATGACGACATCTCCGTAAGTCATGGGGATAACGTGCAAAAAAAAAAACTTGTTCACTTTTTTCGGTACAGTTAATTGTAAAAAAATGTTCAGGAACACTATTTAACTAACACTGTCTAACCAAATATGTTTGCTGATTTCCGCATAGCAGCATCGTTCATAAACGCACATTATCGTGTCGCTACAGACCACAGGCTTGCGACTGAGTTCCTTCAAATAATCCGAACTCATATGAATGAACCGAACCTCTTGCATAATTATGTCGAAGGCAAAAACCTTAATAGGCAAAGAGTTAACTTTGTGACCATGGATGCCAATATGCCACAGTTTGAAGAGTTTCCTCAGTTGACTGATGATGACATCATATTATTTGCTTTG
Organism: Omphaloscelis lunosa; assembly: GCA_916610215.1. Classification (NCBI taxonomy): domain Eukaryota; kingdom Metazoa; phylum Arthropoda; class Insecta; order Lepidoptera; family Noctuidae; genus Omphaloscelis; species Omphaloscelis lunosa. Next base: position 10,007,410 of record OU744270.1, read on the forward strand.
GGAACCTACCACATTAAACTAGCCAAATCTTATTGTGCGGAACATTTTCGGAACGGAATATATTATATAGAACTACTCCGAGATAACCAACTGCATGACTTGTCAAGATATAACATTCGACAAAGTAATGTATGGCTGATCAGAGGACGCATACAATCTAGACACGTTAGGTCACGCGTTTACTATAGTTACATATTAATAAACCGTAATGAAACTGACAGAAATGCCATTGAGCAGTGGTACTGCACATGCTTAACAGGGGCGCGTACAATTGGAAGTTGTGCGCATATAGTCTCAATTATTTGGTACATGGGGAAAGGTCGTCACACCGAATTTAATCTGCCAGCAGAAATGCTATCTACTATAATGATAGACGAATAGTTATAAATTATTAAAACCTGGATAACAGTTGGATGTAAATATGTATGTACATTACAATAACAAAAACTGTGATAAATACTTACCTAAAATGTTGTTATTTTATCAAAAATATACATACTTATATAATACACATACATGTTTTTGTTATTCATACCTAAAATGTTTAGTTGAACCATTATTTATTGTAATTTATATCTAAAATATAGATATTTAAAAAAATAAACACCCTTTTTAAGTAAAAGGTTTTTATTTTTTATTTAATACTCCCATCTATTTACGGATAAAAAAATGTTATTTGTCTTTTTATGGGACTTCATAATAACATTGAAACCAGTCCCAAGTCTGTTGGTGGGTTGGGACAGCGCCCATACAATTTTTTGCATGGTCCTTTAAGTTTGTTCGCACAATATTATGAGATTTACCATGTTATTTTAAGACCATAGACTTCTTATAGGTTTTCCTGCAATCTATAAGAGAAGAACCATTCTCTGCAATTTTTTCAAAATTTCTGGCTCAGTAGTTTCAGAGATAACGGGGAGGAATGGTCAAATTTCATCTATTTTTTTTAACACTTTAAATGTATTTACTTCAAAATTATAAAAAAAAATCCTCCCAACAACCTCTTTCGTTTGACATGTCACACTATACGAAAAACTTTTTTTTTTAAATTTTCTTTTTTGCCCTCCAAAAGTGAGCCCCATACTCAAAATTCATTTATTTACGTTACACGTCCCTGTTTGGGTCACAGAAATACATATGTGTACCAAATTTCAACTTAATCGGTCCATTAGATTCGAAGCAAATTATCTGTGACAGACGGACGGATAAGGGTTCCGTTTTTTCCTTTTGAGGTACGGAACCCTACAAAATCTGAATAATCACATCTCTGCGAGTGATTTCGTGATGATAGACAATATATGATATCGTCGTCTTTAAGGGGCAGCGCGAAATTCAACTGATAAAATATAGCCTCAAAAAACAGACCATACGTACTAATATTTTTACTTTTCTCCTGTCAGAACTTCGGCAGCATAGAGCTCTTTGAAGGAGGTCACCACAAGCAGCATACCGCCATGATGGTGATGGCAATGCTAGGATTCTACTTCGAAGTTTCTCGCCATGACAGGGACAGGCATATTAGAGTGCATAATCGGCACATTAGGGCAGGTATGAAATTTGAGCTGGACTCCCATTTGGTGCAACCTTGAGACGCACACTGTGCCTTGATTCGTTAATTATGATTTGAAGTATATCATAATGTCAATTTGTTATCATTTAATTGTGCTTTTGTGTGCACTGAGTATTTGTTTTATCTATCTGTCTATCTAAAACTATGAAAACGACACCCATGAAGAAAAATTTGAAAATTTTCGCAGCCGCTTCTTGGATTTTCATTTTGACCTCACGATCGGCTTTAGCACCCTCGAAAACTATGGAAACGACACCCATGACTAAAAAGAACACTTCTTATAAAAAATAAATAAATCGCTGTATTGTAGCCCTTCTAGTAACGCTTTTGATACCATTTTCATTTGTCTATCTTAATCAACGCTAGCTAGAAATATTATTTTCAATACTCCACTTATCATTCAAATAAATGAAGTCGCAGAAAATATTTGATAGAGAAAATATATGCAACAATGTTAATATTCTTTAAATGAACAAATATTATATTAATCATTTTCTTCTTTATTTTTTTTTTCTCGATTACTGTCTCTATGAAATAGATAGGTTAACTTTATATTTACAAAAATATTCTACAGCCTAATATGTACTGTATTTAATATACTTGAATTGTTCCAAAACTCTTCTTTTTTTTTTCAAATCAATATCACATTTTTTTAAAATATATTATTTGCTATACATTCTATTTTGAATGTTTAAATTTCATTCATTCTAACAGAAATCCGAGGTTTTCATGTTTTTAAAGCTCCAGGTACTCCACTAATATTGCTAGAAAGAGAGCGACTACCGAGATTACGACTAATAGAAAAAAAATGAGCGAGCCTTACAGTAGTCGCGTATGATGTGCAACATCTGACATCTCACCTTGGTAATAAGCAACATTAAAGGGGCGGGGCCTCGTCAAGGTCGTTTCTGACGACCAACTTTAGCACTGCGCGCGCTCATTGGTCAAATCAAATAGCGCGCGCTTTCTCTGCTTCCTGTTACCTGTTACACACTGCCGTCCCTTCACACGAAATCACTTCCACAGATTTGTAGGGTATATATATTATATGTTCTGTGCACAGATTGCAGGAAAGCGAGAGGAAAGATGTGTTACACATCAAAAAAGATATTGTTACGTGGAACCCAAATAAAATAAAATAAATAAAAAAAGTTCGATGCTGACTGAATGAAGGGTTGCCATTTTAAATTTATTGTATTTTATATAAAAACATGTAAAATTATCGTATATTTATTTTATTTTTATATCTCATTGTATGCTGCACCGGTCGCTGTCATAACGTCATCGCCGGTTGTCGCTGAAAACCAGCGCTGGGGCTCTGACTCGCATAGGGTCGTAGCATTATGCCAAGCGATGGCCGTTTTGGGTGGATGTGGCGCATATTTTCCCCCAACTTGTTGTTTTTTGTTTGATGTTCTATCTTTACGTTTACCGCAAATAAACGTATTTTCATTCTTTTCCCAGATAAGCTCCACCATTATGAGAAGATTAGCAAGGAGGCTACGTTAGATCTACCTTATGACTACAAAAGTGCGACCCACCCCGCTTGGCAATTTTGGAGAAGAGTGGGAAAGAAAGGCATTTCAACCGTTGCCACTTACAAAGAACAGGTATTTATAAAGACCAGGTATTTGTCTCAGACCAAATAAAAAACTTAGACATGGCGCTGTGGATAGCGTTGTCATCTCTAAAAATCAGAAAATGGACTTATCCGCAAAAAAGCCGGACTTTAGGGTCTTACAGCCGGACGGACGCCAAAAAAAAAGGATTTTTGACTAAAATTTCCAATAAAACACATATTTTTGATAAGAAAGTTTTAGGCGGTATTATCATTTTCATTTGCATATTTTTCTTTTGTGGAAACGTGCTGTAAAACCTCAACCTCCTTAATAATTTTTATCATAAAACATTTTGCAAGTTTGCAAAATGGAAACCTGCAAAAATTAAAAAAAAAAACACAATTCAATTAAATTACACAATTACATTTTTTTGCAATTTTTTCCGATTTCAACCTGTTTCTTTATTTCGTCCATTGCTGGCCTATTTAGAGAATAAAAAGCCTAACAAAAGCCGGACGGGCCGGACCGAGTCAAATTGGCCCGGACAAGAGGTCAGAAAGCCTAACACTGTCCAGCTTTATCCGGACGGATGGTAACTCTAGCTGTGGACAATACAGTGAAGCATACCGAAACTACATCTCCCCTCTGTGCATATACGCTCAGACGCACACATTTACTACCATTTTCAATCAAACTACACCTCACTAAGTGCAGACATGTTTACGAAGCCTCACGTCACTGTTGACAGCGCTATGGCTTGGTTTTTTATTTGGTCTGAGACCCCTATCTACAGCTTCTATATCTCAAAAATCAATGTGCCTAGCCTTTTCTCAACTATGTTGGGCAGCTTCCATTCTTATCGGATGCAGTTGAATACCAGTATTTTACATGGAGCCACTTCCTATCTGATCTCTACAAGCCTGTTACTTGGTAACACGATACTCATTGGCACTCATTGGTAAGACTGGTTGTCTGAGTTTTGGGCTTCTGACTACCCCGTAAACACACTGTGAAAGATCTAGGAAAGACAGCTGGGACCAACGGCGTAACGTGCTTTCCGAGGCACGGAGGGATCTCGATATGTAAGGGATGGCCACTCATCCACAAACCGATCGCGGCAAGCGTAGCTTAGCTTCGATCGACCCATGCGGCTGTTATCTTCTAAATATATAAAAGGAGAAACTGACTGACTGCAGAGCCGAAACTACTGGGACTAGGAACGTGAAATTTTGCATACAACTTCCTTTTATAATGTAGGGGAGCATTAAGAAGGGGTTTTTGAAAATTCCACCTTTAAGAGGTCGAAAAGGGGGGATTTCGTTTGTATGAAAAATATTATTATTCCTTGAGTTAATGAACTTGAAACTTGGCACAAAAAAGTACTAACTAGGCTTGTCTGAATTCAATGTAGAATTTCAATCATTAGACGTTGTGCACAATTTCTGAGCAGTAACCTAACAAAAAGTACTAGGCTTGCATGAATTCACGATAGTATTCAATCATTATGTTATGCTACTAATAGGATTTAGATGAGGCAGACAGACAGTTTATAGCCTGGATTAACACATAGGATACTATTTATCTCGGTAGTACGTTTCCATGGGATAATTTCCGACTTCCACGCGAGCAAAGCTAGTCTTATAATAAAATTGTAATGAAGTCAAAACTATTATTATACAAACATAGAATATATTTGAAAAAAGTATTTGCTACGAGGTGTTCCCGAACGAATGATGCCGAAACAATGTTCAGCATCAGTTTCTGGCTCTGAAGTTAATTAATATTCGATTTTTTCCAGGACCCGGACGGCTCCGTAATGCGGGCGTTAGGCCAGAACCCCAAGCTCCTTTCAGAAACGGATATCATTAAAATTAACAGTGTGTACGGAATCGAATGCTTTCAAAGTAATCGCGCAGTAAATAAGAAGAATATTCGTATGCTGGACGAAGATGATGATATTATACAATAAATAATAATCGATAAAAATAGTGTTTTTTTAAAACCTGTACCCTAATTGCGTAATGCACGATCAATCACAATTTGTTTCGATTTGAAACAGATTGCTAATCCATTGCTTCATAAGTTGAAAAAAAATCTGCTAATAAACGTAAATAACGCAATTAATTTTTGTTAACAAATATTGAGCACTATTCTCACAAACTATGATGACGCTATCGAGTGCTAATGTTAATTTAATTTTTTTTTTAATGTATTGGTTAATGTTAATATTATGAATCTGTTTCTTTTATTTTTAGAATGCAATTTTTCTCATATTATTGTTACTCTTGAAATACCAAAAATTATTGAATAATTTTATTTCTTATTATCCTTTTTGGCTTTGTATATATTATGTAAAACCATAAATGCATGTTGTGTTCGCCTGTAAGTAATTGTTGCACTTATAAACGTACTATTAAGGAATTTATTTTAAATGTATTGTGTAAACAATTGTTGGCTAACCTAATAAATAAATAAAAAATGAATGTTATTGAACTATCAAAATGAAACAAATTAGTCATAATCGTTTACGAAAATAAGTTAAACAAGGAAGAAAAAAAAAAGCGTGAGATCAAATCATATTTTAATCAGTATACAACCTGACACTGACCTGCAAATTACAAAAAAACGTAAGATTACAAAAAAACGTATGGTATGCCAATGGTATGCAAATTACATAAACTTAAGATTACAAAAAACGTTTGATATGCCAATGGTATGCAAATTACAAAAAACGTAAGATTACAAAAAACGTCCGGAATCCCAATATAGGCCAGCGTTCAAAATCAAAAAAAAAATCAAAATATTTTTATTTCACATAGACCTACATGGGCACTTATGAAACGTCAGAAGCTAGGTGCACGGTTCCAATTGGTCGTTTCCTATGGAGAAGAGCCGGCAAGAAACTCCACGGTTACTCTTTTAAAAATAATTGGCTTTTACAATTTTTTCAGATAACAGTGTGACAAGGTATGGGAGGACAGTGTAGGTATTTCAATAAGTACCAGGTACTTAAGAAAATAGAAATGGTCAACAAATCTACAGTCCACTAAGCCTACAGTGTTCTCACATTCACAAAATAGAAAAGAATCTATACAAAAAATATATAAATTACTAAAAATAAAAACCTCTTTTAATTAAACGCAATTACATTATTGCTATTACAACTGTAATAAATCTGAATAATTATCATATGCAAAAAAGCCACTAATAAAGAGTTGAAATTAACTCGTAGCTATATAATGTCAAATAATACGATGAATATGTCAAGGATGAATGTAAAAAAATAAGATAAAAATAAATATGGTAATTTGGGAGCAGTTAATAGATTCTTACATAATTATGCCGTTAATTAGATACCAGGGAAGCCACATGTGCAGAAGGAATTATTGCCAAATTTCCTTGTCTTCAACATAGTCTTTAATTTTGTAATATGCTTTCTTGATAAGAACACGTTTGATGTGGGTTTTGAACTTCCCATCGCTAAGTTCTGTAACAGACTTTGGCAACTTGTTACAAAAGCGGATACTGTTTATAAGAAATGACTTGCTTGTTTTAGTTAATCTAAATTTGGGTATCACAATTTCATGTCTGCTACGTGTATTTATATTATGGAAATCGCTTCTTATTTTGAAAAGTCCTAAGTTTTTGCGAACATGCAAAATACTTTCTAAGATATAAAGAGAAGGCAGAGTCAGTAGGTTAATTTCTTTAAATTTGTCACTAAGGGACTCGCGAGGACCCATTTTATAGATCGCGCGGATTGCCCTCTTTTGTAGAATGAAAATTGAATCTACGTCAGCTGCCGATCCCCACAGCAGAACGCCATAAGACATAATACTGTGGAAATAAGCAAAGTATACTAACCTAGCTGTGGCTATATCAGTCAACTGCCTTATTTTTCTAACTGCATATGCAGCTGAACTTAATCTACCTGATATCACCTTCATCCACCTTGCATAAACGCTCGCCTTATTATATATATATTGGCATACCGTTACCAAAACGATCATAATTATATAAAAGTTACATATGGTGCATTTTAAAGTGCATTTTATTCTATAGTAGCAGTATTTTTGTAAACCACAAATTTTGATGAGTTAAATGTATCTTCTCGCTCTCCTTCAATATGTGGGAGTGGTTTCCCACGCGCCCCAGCTTCCTGTACTATTACGGGAAGCGCGCGCTATTTGATTTGACTAATGAGGGTGCGCGGTGCTAGCGTTGGCCGTCAGAAACGAACTTGACGATGCCCCGCTCCTTTAATGTTGCTTACTACCTCAATGTTGCTTATTACCTCTCCGCTGCACGCCGTCGTCGCCAGCTTGTGAGGCACAGCTCACATCTCCGCTTCGATCGCGCCATACAAATATGATATATCTCCGCTCAGTGGTCTACGCTGAAGCTGAGTGGAGACGAGATGTATGATTTATGAAATTCTATTGGTTGATAAAACATATCTCCTCTCCTCTCCGCTTTGGTGAAGTCCGCCCAAGTAGTAAAATTCTCCTATAGTCATCGACTTATAAGACTAAAAGTCTTTTAGGAATCTACTAGACGCTTTGACTAAGATCACTGATCTTACAATAGCATTTTATAAGACGTTCTGCGCTTTTGATACTATACATGTATTTAATAAGATTGTTTACTCTTGTAAACGTCTTATTTCATTCTTCTATAAGACATGCAGTTCTATTAAAGTCTTAGATATAGGTCAAGGATATAATAGGATTGATTTATCTTAGTCGTGACTTCTAACAGATTGTTAGCACCAAGTTAGCATGCCCTCTGATTTTTATAGGTAAGATTCTGCTTATACGTGTCCTACATTTGCTTTTCTAGTAATCGGCCTAGAACCCTAAAACTTAAATATGGCGAAGTAGGTATTTCCTGTAGTAGTCTCAACTTTGACTAAATTGTGTTAAAAAAGTTTTGATAATGCAATATTAGGGCATGTGATCCAGATCCAATGGCGGCTTAAGTTTTTGTTAAGATTATCGTATCGTAGGTATTCTTTACGCAACAATTGAAACAAAAGTTATATGTTATGCTAATAGATATTATAATGTGGATTACTTTCCCTTTGAAAATAATTTATTTCCTAAGACACCAGCACGCGTAGCATGACCACCGTAGAAACGGGTTTTGTCGACGGAAGAATAGACAAAATGACGGATAAACAATCACAATCTGTCAGTTTGTATATTGTTCCGTCGACAAAACCCGTTTCTACGGTGGTCATACTACGCGTGCTGTACGTCACCGTTTCTAAAATAATGAAGAACAAATGCTCTAGTAATGGCATCACGCTAACAACTGTAGGATCAATTACACCAGTAAAAGCACCTAATAAGATAATTATAAAATCGAATTGCATTTTACCGGACTGTAACAAAACGACTATAGGGCGTAATATTCCTATAAACTGCACCCAAATACGGTTTTATAAACGTTTCTATGTTTTTTTACACGTTTATACGGCCTAAGGCTTGGTTAGACTGGTATAGTAAATAACTGAATCTTGTATTACTCGCAACTAGCCTAGGTCTGGCAGTAGCTCAAACCAGCTTAAAATGCACCAAGACTGTGGTGAGAACTGTATATATATTACTGCATATTTTAGAAATAAGAGTATTGCACTGCCTTTCCATTAGAGATTTGCGAGTTCATGTCTATTTTCACCAGGGCAAAGTTGTGTAGCGCGCTGGTAATGTCTGTTATTGCCTACATTACGTAAATTTGTTGCAGTTTTTTTATTTCAACGTTGATTATGAATTTCAGGCAAGTCCGCTGTCTGTAATGTCGAAGAACACACATCCTTGTAAAAGCTGCAAATCTTGTTTCTAAACTTTTTGGTGATTCGAAATTAAAAATGTTGACGAAGTTCGTCCTCATTCGCGACTTTCTCACAATAAACTGCTAGTTACCTGCCTTCAAGATACTTACTTACTGGCAAATAATGAAGAATTTATGTTATTATTACTGCACAAATTACCTGCCTACAGCTATCAAAATCACCTTTTGGTTTGAGCTATTTATTTACTCACTACATATTGCAAATTAAAGATACGTACAATACGCGCCACGAAAGATGAGACTTGACCGCGCCTCCCGCCGCTCCTTCCGCCGCCCCGATGTTGTCCCGGCGCAGACTTCATACCGCTAAAGAGACCCATAAATCGTCTACTGCGCAAGTCAAACCACGTGGTGTGTCAAGTCTCATCTTTAGTGGCACGCACTGTACCATGTTTAAATTCATACCATTTTTGATGTTGACAGCGATGGACGGATGGACGGATGGATAGTAAATACCTACACAGGCTATCTAAAAACTAGTGTTTTTAACTAAGATTAACTGTTTATGATTAGTTATTTTTTATTTCTTTATTTACATTTAGTTCTAACCCGCTTCTAAGCCTTTTGTTGCCCACCATTAGACATAGACTCTCTCCTAAACCTGCCTAGCCTTTTCCCAACTACATAAGTTGGGGTCGGCTTCCAGTATAAGCACATGCAGCTGAATACCAGTATTTTACATGGAGCAACTGTGACCTCCACAACCCAGTGACTGGGTAATACGATACCCCTTGGTAAGACTGGTTGTCAGATTTTCGGGCTTCTGACGACCCGTAACAAAGATCCACGAATGACAGCCAAGACCGAGGCACGAAGGAGTCTCGGTATGTAAAGATGGTCACTCATCCATGGACCAATTCAGGCAAGCGTAGATTAATCTGATGGATCGACCCATGCGGCTGTTATTACTTAGCCACGAGCTCCTCTAAGTATGAATTTCTACACATAGAATCTCTTCTATTGTAGAAATTCATTAAATCAAAATAATAGTCTAACGCAACTCACCACAATAGTTCAGATTTAATTAATAGTTGCCTTTTTACGAACTTTTATTTATCTTGCCTTGTAAGTTAGTTAGCAAATCTTGCAAGCTGAATTAAAACCACTTCCTCTTATCCTACGGAGTTGAAATTTTACCTATTGGTTCAGCTTTGAACACAATGCATTTTTTTATGATGCATGACCTGAATTGTCAGCCAGGATTGATTCCAGCCGAAGGAACTACACAAAAGTCTACGGAAGAGACATGAAATTTAATATACGGATTTAATTATGACAGTTCGTTCTAAAGTCTACTATGACCTGGCTACAACAGCCAGGATTGGCTGCAGACGAGGAAACTCCTCAGCGGTCAACAGCAGAAACACTTAATGTTATAAACGCATTCAATGACGATAGCTCGTTTTAAAGTTCACCATGAACTGGCTGCTGTACCCAGGATTGACTCCAGACCAGGGAACTCTTCAACGGTCCACAGACCAGCCAAGTACAGGAAACTTTATATACGCATTTAATGTTGATAGTCCGTTCTCAAGTCTACCATTACCTGATTGCTGCACCCAGAATTTGCTCCAGACGAGGAATCTCCTCAGCTGTCAACATTACAGACACGAAATTTAATATACGCATTTAATTATGCTATTCCGTTCTAAAGTCTAACATGTTCCGATTGCAGCGGTCAGGATTGGCTCCAGACGGAGAAACTCAGCGGTCAACAGTGAAACACAAAATTTTATAAACGCATTCTTCTGGCTGTCAAATCAGGTCATGCATCATAAAAAAATGCGTTGTGTTTGAAACTGAACCGACATGTAAAATTTCAACTCCGTAGGATAAGAGGAAGTGGTTTTCATTCTGCTTGCAAGATTTACTAACTAGCCCGGTTTGATGTCTGCTTCGATTTTTATACAACTTTGCACTTTATGACACTGATTATAAACTATATTATTCAATGTCGACAGACACATCGCATTTTGGAAAAAGTTCGGTTTCTTGTAGCTTCGTCTGTGTCGATCGTACCTGTGCGACACAATAAAGTGCAATTCAGGTCGCACAGCGCTAATATTCATCTAGAAGTTGCCTCTGTTTCTATCGTGTGACTCTTATATCTTCTGACTACATTACGCTCACTGAATTGGCCCGACAAGACGGGCCCTTCATACCTAAAATGCGGAGTGCGCCTTCTGTACTATTCTGTGATGACAGTGTCTTTGTCAAGCTCAATATATTACACAGGGTGGGAGGGACATCGACGCGAAAACTGTTACCATGGATTCAGTACATGATTCTGAAACCCTGCGTTGAAATTTTTCGTTGATTATTTAAAACACAGAATAAACATTTGTATGACCTTTATGTAGTTGTTCCGGGTCTGGCTGTTTGTGTATGTGAGTTTAAATGATTTTAAACGCACCCACAATACAGGAGAAATTCCTAGAGGGGCCGCACTGTTAAAAAAAAATCTACTGTGCCATACATTTTGACCGCGCAGGTATTGCACTTTTCTATGAAACAGCAGATATATATTTTTATAGGGGATTTATATATCAACGCAGGGGGTTCAGAATCATGTACTGAATCCATGGTAACAGTTTTCGCGTTGATGTCCCTGCCACCCGGGAACTTATTAACTTAACTTGTTCTTATTTACGCTCGGGTAACAAAACATAACGCTTGTTATCTTCGAAGGGTTAGGCAGAGGTGCCATTTGTCTTTTAACACGTTCAGTGTCGGGAGCCCTCCTGCACGCGTAGTATGGCCACCGTAGAAATGGGTTTTGTCGACGGAAGATTAGACAAACTGACAGATTGTGATTGTTTATCTGTCATTTTGTCTATTCTTCCGTCGACAAAACCCGTTTCTAGAGCCCTCTCATTTTAAATGTAGGTTTTTCTTACTGAATACCTACAGCATTAAAAACCGTGAAAATATAATCTGATGCATATTTTACTAAAATTTACTACTTAATAAGATTTGTGTCGGTTTTAAAATCCAAGCATTCTTTTTCACGGTTACAAATATTCACAAAAATATTAAAAGGTTGAAAGAAAGAAGAAAAACATTTATTTGGACACAGTTCGAGAAATACAAAAAACAAATAACAAAGATAAATTAATGTTTTAAAAACAATAGTGTGTGCCTCACGGCTGCGCCAAAAAGGTTGGAAACTACGTATAGCGACAAGACTCCCTAAAACACTATTTTACTTTGTTCTATTTTACTTTGTTGACCGTCTGTGATGGTTAACTTTAGGGCAAGTAATGCCCAGTTCGGGTTCAAAGCAGGAGTTTCAACAGAGAGCGCTATTCTGAGTCTGAAGCGAACTGTTAAGTACTACACAGCGAGAAGGACGCCGGTACTTGCGTGTTTCCTCGACTTGTCAAAAGCATTTGATCTGGTTGCATATGACGTACTGTGGGACAAGTTGAGGGACGCGGGTGTGCCGGCGGAGTATACCTCCCTTCTCAAATATTGGTACTCTAACCAAAAGAACCGGGTGAGGTGGGTGGGTACTCTGTCGGACGAGTACAGGCTGGAATGCGGAGTCAGACAGGGGGGTTAAGTTCGCCTCTACTGTTTAACCTCTATATCAACCAGCTCATCGAGCGACTGAGCGGTACACATGTCGGCTGCCATATAGACGGAACGTGTGTCAACAATATAAGCTATGCAGACGATATGGTGCTTCTCAGTCCCTCGATGAGTGGGTTGAAGACGTTGTTATCAACCTGCGAGGCCTATGCGGCGGAACATGGCTTAATTTACAACTCGAAGAAGAGTGAACTGCTTGTATTTAAGGCACCTAAGCAGCAGCCGCGCAGTGCTCCGCCTATAAGTCTCAACGGCGTAGCTCTGAAAATTGTTGACAGTTTTTAGTACCTTGGCCACATTGTCACGAGCGACCTAAGAGATGACGTAGATATAGAGAGGGAGCGCAGGGCGTTGTCTGTGAGGAGCAATATGCTTGCCCGCAGGTTCGCTCGTTGTACTACAGACCTCAAAGTAATCCTTTTTAAGGCGTTCTGTCAATCCCTTTACACGAGTGGCCTGTGGGTATCATACACGCGCCGAGCATACAACGTCCTGCGTGTTCAATTTAATAATGCTTTTAGGATGCTGTTGGGGCTGCCATGGCGTTGTAGCGCTTCAGGTATGTTCGCGGAGGCTCGCACAGATGGTTTCCATGCCATCATGCGAAAAAAAGCGGCCTCCTTACTACAGCGCCTGCATGGTAGTGACAACAGCATTCTAAAAATGATCGCTGCCAGACCGGACTGTCCCTTTCAGGGACACTGGGTGGGGACAGTGTTAGGTCTGCGCAAATAAATAACTTGTAAATAATACTAATAATAATACACTTAAAAATGTCTAAGGGGCCTCTGCGAGTTGGCTTCGGCCCCTCGTATGCTTTCCAAAGGACCGGGATCCATGGTTCCGAGATTTGTTAAAATAAAAAATAAAACAATAATAACAATACTAACCTACTTATTTAAGCACCATTGTTACTAACACCACTATACTAACGAAATTATGGAACTTAATCTGAAATAAAGTTTTATTTAATTTTAATTTAATGCCGGTAACCCTCCCGGAGGGTTCCCTTCTAATATATATGGCGGCATGGCGTATGAGTTCTGTGAAAAGTGGGTGGAGTCGAAAGTGTTAGTCCCATGTAAAACGGGGCGAGCCTATTGAAATCAACCGGGCACAAATCCAGAATCCGGGCTGCTATTGGGAAATTTCAGATAAAAAAAAAAACCATCAACACTGCCCGACCCGGGAATCAGACCCGAACCACATGCTCAACAGTAGCGCTTGCGACCCTAGATCAACGGGGTAGCAGATTAAATAAAATAACAAATTCCAAAACGAACTGCTCTTTACTATGTCAATTATTTTTATTACAAATTTTTATAATAATATTATTATGCCACATTTAAAATTCAATTTTTACATGACGCTAACTATATTATAAACTAGCTTTTTATATTTCGTTGCTTGCTCAAAATGTATGGATGGACATTTTATAATAATAATTAATATTTCACGTCAGTAGCACGAAAAAGCTTGATTTTTGGTATGTTAACGTAAGTGAATTTGGAATCGAAAATATCTAACTATAGTTAGACCGGGACCGTTGTTCCGCGCGCAGCGAGACGGGGGAGCAGTGCAGGCCACTCATTCGTCAATTCTCACGGCTCGCGGTGCATCCCTAAGCCGCGAAACAGCGGTCCCGGTCAAACTATAGGACCACAACGTATTTAAAATATCATTCTGCCTCTTGTCATCTTCAAATGATTGACAGAAATAGAACAGTATTTTCGATACGTTTTACGTTAACATTACTGCTTCCTAGAAAAGCGGTGGCCGTCTTATTATAACGGCCGTCATGAAAATCAGTAATTTACACCAGAATTTGACATCTAGGTGTCAAAAATGTTCTTTATTTTGACAGCCGTTATTGTTTGACCGTTCACCGCTTTCTTAGGTGATTTGAGGCTTTAGTGATTCGTGGTGCAATTCGGCCTTAATACATAATATTTATTAAAATTGAATGTTTAATTCATATATTTGTGTGACACAAATTGTACATGTTGCAGAAAATTAAACAAAAATGTAATAGGACTGTTGAAAAGTCAGAGAGCAAATTGAACCAACTTTAACTGTCCGTATATTCAAATCACAACACTCATTCTTTGACAGTTAAAAGATGAAATGGCTATAACACGGAAAATTGACGTAGAGTATCAACTTGCTCTTCCCTGGCTGTACGTTCGATTCACAATTCAGTTACGTTAACATTACGTATTATCAAAATCATTTGTGCTATAGGGCATTTTAACTACATGAAATTGTGGTTTTCTAATACTTATGAAGCCCTGAACTGGGCTTTAAATGTAAGTATAATCGACCTAGTAATTGTTTTAACACTTTTGACAATATAACATTACAGCATAGGTAGCAGTACGGGCAGGCATAGGTGCACCTATAGTACACCCACATTTCGCCAGTTATGTTTAAGTCCCATGTAACAGGAGCAAGCCTATTGCCATCAACCGGGCACAATTCCAGACTCCGGGCTGCTACTGAGCAATTCCAGATGGAAAAACCCAATAACACTTTTCCCGCCCCGGGAATCGAACTAGACCAACGAAACAGTCAAACATTTGACAACAGTTCGAAGAAAACTTCAATATGGTTGAAACTAGAGTCCGCGCTACCGCTGATGTCCGGCCGAAAATTCTGGAAATACAGTTTGATTCAGTGACATAGACACTAGCATCGCGTCAAAAGGACTTCAGTGGTGGCGCGGACTATATCCAACCCTGCCGTTGTATGGACGTGCAAGTGATAATCAACCTTAGGGTGATCAAACAATTACGTCGACTATACCTACATCAAAACAAACTATCGAAATGTATATTTTCTTCATCTATGGGGCATTTTCACTTAAAATTGTGCTTAAACAAAATTTACTCTTTGTCGTACAGTTATCTCCTATATTAAGGCATTTGGGCATTTTTGGTTATCAATACATTTCAAGATTTGAAAGAAATTACATACATTAGGGCGCGCTTGCACCACAAACCACTGAATTTAAAACATAGTCCTATTTCACTCAATTTTATGAAGTCGACAGAGACTGCATATATTTTTTTATACGTTTAGCTCTAAACGTACTAAGTGGTTTGGGGTGCAAACGGGCCTTATAACCAGGAATACGCAGACAATTGCACAAAAGTATGTAAGAAGCTTGTATGCCATTGTGTCATTACCAATTAGAAGTTTTTATGTCATAACATGCAAGATAACGGCTAAATGGGCCAGGCACGGGCTATGCTAGGGATCTCTGAGAATCTGGTTGTCGAGATAGCTCACAGAATAAGCAAGCTGAAGTGGCAATGGGCTGGCCATGTTAGCCGTAGAACCGATGACCGTTGGGGTATACATGTTCTTGAGTGGAGACCGCGAATCGGCAAACGTATGGTAGGACGCCCTCGGGCTAGGTGGAGCGATGATCATCGCAGGCGGGTAGCAGCTGGATGAGAATTGCCGAGATTCGAGATGAATGGCGTGATGTCCAGCAGTGGATTGCTGTAAGTCGATGATGAAGATACTTGCATACTTACATGCCTGTTTATTCCTGGTTTAAAAATCAGACATAGCTTCAAACGTTAGAAGAATTTCTAAGATGGGATGGCAAAGTGCAAGAGTGTTCAAACTTTGTACAGATGCTCAAATACTATTTGATGGTATTTGAAGCTATATCTGACGTCGGGGTAGAATTATTGTCATTAAGACATTATTTATATAAATTGATGTAAGTTTCAACGACATCTATATTTTACGTACTAGCCTCAGAATTCTAATGGAATTATTTTTCTGTAGAAAATTATTCGTGCCTACTATTTCTGATTTGTGCTCATTCAAGACCAAATAGGGATGATGACAATTTTTTTTTATCCTTCAGATAGGTAATTAAAAAATATTCGACAAGTATTTTTTCTTTTACGTTGTCAAAAGATTGGGGCCGTTCAAGTATTACGTAAGCAGATTTATTACAATTATTTACCTCTCCCTTGTCAGCAAAAGTAAGCAAAGCTCTTACCCCCCCTCCTATGCTTACGTAAACATTGGTATATGCATTTTTCTTTTAATGTATGTATTGTTTTTTTTTTTAATACACAGTATTTATTATTTGTGGGAATCCCCGAATATGCGTTTCGTTTTCAAGCATGTGTGGGTTGCCATATGTGTAAAAAAGTAAATTATTACAGCTGACGTAATCACCACCTAGACCCCCCCACCCCGCATGTCATCAAAAATAAGCAAAGCATAGACCCCCCCGCCCCCTATAGAGCTTACGTAATACTTGAACGATCCCATTACGGCGATACATTGAGTTAAAATGTGCCATGACGTTTTTGTCGGCTGCTTAACCGGACTTTCCTGTGGCTGCCTCAATAAATTGAGGCCTCCAGCCAGGGCATAAAACTTAGAAACTAAGCGACTACACGCTAAGGGCACCCCCTGTGGGGTACGGACCTCGGCTTAGGGCGACGCTGGTGGAGGACAGCAAGTGACAGGCTGGATTGGATTAAAAGTGCCATGACGTCACGAGTATGTAGTTTTATACTTACTTGTGACGTAGCGACCCCCATTCCCCAACTTTAATGCGTTTTACTTGAGTCATTTTTTATTATTATGGTAAAGCTTTGCTTTGGTTTGCTTTCTTTCTTTCTTTCTTTCTTTACGTGTCTAATATTTTTTTATTATCTCACTGACGGACTAAATAGAATTTCTTTTTTTTCACCCAGGCACCATCTCTATTGACAGAAAGGCTTCTAAAGTGTTCAAGGAATTTATGGAACATAAAATTGAAAATTTGTTTAATAATTATAAGAAAATTAAAAAAAAAAAGATAAATGCATGGTAATAGTATATAATGATAAAAGTGATAAAATAAGAATATAGGTAATATTAATTAAAATTTGCACGCTTGCTTGCAGAGTAAAATGATATTTCTAGCTAATAATTTTGATTTGATTATACAGGTGTTCCAGCAAGGTGGTCAAATTTAAGGTTGTGGAACCGACATCGGAATCGTGAATCCTGTTTTTTTTTAATTTGAATTTTTAATGAACTACTCATAAACAACCTCATTACAAAACGAGATTTACCTTTAGTACTAGCCCCAAGCTTCAAGCTAGCTTTTTATATTTTGAACTTAATTCCGATTACCGTAAAGTTTTTAATTCAAAAACCAACTTTAGAACCGAGTCTAAGCGCGCATAAACTGCGATTGGCTGTTGATAAATCATTCAGCCAATCACAGCAATTTTCGCGCGTTTGACAACTTGTCAGATTAATTTTGCGATAATGTTCGTCTAGACTCGGTTCTAGTCGGTTTTTTTAATTTATTATGGCCTGCGCAGATTGGCGGATGACGGCAGAGGAATTTAAATTTATCAATTGAATTTAATACTTATAAAGAATGAAATAAGGTATATATTTTAAATGTTCGTTGATCGACGGAAAACTATGCTGTGATGTCCCCAAGCTCGGTGCCCGAGCATGCTCAGACCAAATAAAAGACATAGCGCTGTCAACAGCTCCAGGATTGGAGGCTCTAAGTGTAGAAGCTTAAGGCACCCGCAGGAAAGTCCGGTTAAGCTGTCAAGACCTTAGTGGTCAAAACTGCGAGACGCGCTAGTTCAAAAAAAAAAAAGCTGTCAAAAGTGACGTTAAGCCGGTTTCATAAACATGTATGCACTTAATGAGGTGTAGTTTCATTGTAAATGTGTGCATGTGAGCGTGTATACACAGAGCAGAGGTGCAGTTTTGGTATGCTTCAATGTATTGTTCTCGGCGCTCTGTCGAGCAATGATAGCCTAGTGATGTGCCCGTCGGACTACCGAGTCATAGATCTCGAGTTCGAACCCAAGGCACACACCTCTGACTTTTCGGATTCATGTGCGTATTGTATATTTATCACTTGCTTAAAAAACGGTGAAGGAAAACATCGTGAGGAAACCGGCATGCCTGAGAGATATTTCTCGACGGCATGTGAAGTCAAGATAGTTAATTGATTCAGGCGTGACCTTGCGGAAATCCATTATAAAATACAATAGAAGTGGATATAGGAGACTGAAAATAGCTACGCTCAGCGCTTGGTGTGGCAACACGCCGTGTTCGAGTTCGCGACAAGTCAATCGTCATCCTGAGGATGCCTCGTTGAGAGGTGAAACACGTGTCGATTTCAGGGGTTTTTTTTAAGGCTCTTTAGAAATAGCTAAGCGAAGAAGAAGAAGCCAAGTCAGAGGGGCGACTACACCAGGTTAGTCACTAACCACACGAAAAGAAGAAGTGCTCTGTTTTGGTTTTTTATTAATTAGTAAGAGTTAAGATAATCTGTTTTTTTTTGTTGTTCTATGTTTAGATATCGATGCCGACATCTATGGAGTTTCGCTAGCTATTTTCATTTGACCTTGTATAACCGTCTCATACGAGAGACGAGGCTTATAGTACGTAATACATAATTGTCATTGATACACCCAATTATCATTTGAAGACAATGAAACGCCTGTTTTTCAGTTTTCAGGCTTTTTTTGACAATGAAATTCAGTTTGGGAGTGCAAGTACAATAGACCATCAGGGTTGGCGCATATCTGGCGAGGCGCAGCGCAGCGCGGTTGTCACTGGTAAACAAATATCAACATTGCCAACCTTAAATTAAAGTCGAAAATAAATAACTTGAGATGCGCACTTTTTTCCACTTAAATACGCTCAGAAGCTAATGTAAGTTTATTTATTCTCAGCTTTATTTCAACTGCAGTAAGGTCGATATTGTTTGGCAGTGACAATTGCGCTGCGCTGCGCCTCGCCAAGTGAGCGCCGGCCCTAAGTGTGCTTCCTGAGTGACCGCGCACCGCGCAGGCGGAATGAACGGCGCATTAAACAAATGTTCGACACGTTTGAACTTGTCCGAAGTGCGAGCGGGCGCACTAAGGACAGATATCGACGTGTAAATTCACTCCGCAATCCAAGGCTCGGATACCGGTTAAATTTTCAAACTGTTATTATGTACTTGACGCAAAACCCTTTACATTCAGTTTCGTTCGATAAATCGGTTTTTTGTTTCGTTTTAACCGATCGCTGCTCGTCGAAAAAACCGGTTAATTTAGGTCAAGATAAAATTCTTAAAACGTCCACGTCCTTAAGAAAAGTTCGAAGTAAAACCGAAATAAAACGGTATTTTTTAACGGGTTCCAAGCCTTGCCGCAATCCGCCATACGCGAGTGCGCCGTCACTGAGGACGCACACTTAGAAGACAATATGATTGAAAATAATAAGACAACATTACGTTTTTAATCCAAAGGGTTATGCAGAGGTGTAAGCATACACCCACATATCGCCAGTTATGTTTAAGAAAATAATAATTATCAAATAATAAATTATCATATTTCCAAGTTATTTTCAAAACGTTTAGGCGCTTATTGTCATAGAACGCTAGGTGGCGCTGAAATAAACATTTTAATATATATGAATTATTAATAAATACTTTTTGTGTTCAGCACAAGCAACTCAATGACTAGGTTGTACAAATTCTTGAGAGACGTGTACATTATGGCCCAGACTGGACAAACTTCGGCTATTGTAGAAGAAATATGCCCCTTTCACTCAGGATTTTTTCTTAAAATTACGTCTTAATATTACGATTATTAGGGCTAGGGCAATATGGCCGGTATGTTAACTAGGCCTATTTGTTAAAATAATAACCTGCCCTCCATTTTTAAAAAGATCGCGGCGACCGCTCGTCTCGACACGGCACCTACGACTGACAGCACCGCGATAATCGCTTGGGGTGAGTCAATGAGCGCGTCTGTGTGAATGTGCCGATTCGAACGTTTAGTACGTAGTTTCTGTACTGTCCATATTTATACTGTGGTTAGGGAGAGCTGCAAAGTACACCCACATTTCGCCAGTTATGTTTAAGTCCCATTTATTATAGGGCGAGCCTATTGCCATCAACCGGGCTGCTACGGAGAAATTTCTAATGGATGAGCCCAATAATAGTTTTATGTCTATAAATGGCCTACACTGTCCTCCACCTATTAATACTGTAATTTGAAAACTTTGTAAAAATCATTTATTTTTAAAAGAGTAACCGTGGAGTTTCTTGCCGGATCTTCTCCATAGGAAACGACCAATTGGAACCGTGCACCTAGCTTCTGACGTTTCATAAGTGCCGTTCGTAAGTAGGATTGTGTGGGAAAAAAAAAAAAAAAAAAAAAACTGACGCTCCGGGAGTGCCGACAGAAATAAAAATTTGAAAAATTTTATTGTGCAGGAAATAATGTACCGCGCGTTGATGACTTTTTAAAGCTGTCGTCGGTAACAGTGTCGCGAAATTAATGGTTTAGTCCCATCTCAAAAAAGCCCAACGCGCCTAAAGAAGTTTTCACATGAAAACAATATTGGTTTGCCAGCCTGGACCATTGTGTAAACGATCATTTTTATAAATAAAAATTTATTTTTTTCACTTTCTACAATACTTTTTCTACTTGTTGTGCATGAATAACGTTCTTAAATTGTTCTTAGAGTTAAGATTTACATGTTAAATCGACGGTCTGCACGACGTCCTTTTCTTCCTTATTTCTCTATCATCACGCTCAGCATGACCACAATAGAAACGGGTTTTGTCGACGGAAGAATAGACAAAATGACAGATAAACAAACACAATCTGTCATTTTGACGACAAAAAGCGTGCTCGCGTGTAGTCGTCATCTCGTTAGTCAATAGTCTAAATCTATAATACTCCATAAGTTTAGGTAGATAAATAAATGTAACCAAAAAAAAAACACGACAAGACAGCTGTCAAGTAACCGACTAAACGTAATACCTGTCACTTCAGTTGTCATGCTACGTCACACTTGTACTCTTCAATTTAGCAACGTTATAATTCGTTGACGTTTAGATATCGGGCTCTTTACAATAGACAGATTACAAAATATTATAGTATTAATAAAAATCTAACAAAAAAAATGGTGCTCAAGCAGTTACATCTACGAAGACTAGTTTAAGAATAAACGGTAAAGTTTAACACACATTAATAAAAAGGGGAAACTAATGTAAAAATCTAAAACAAAACAGTGGCACTCCGGGAGTGCCGACAGAAGTGAAAACTTGACCAAGATCGATTGGTGGATGAAAAATACTTGTATAGAACATTGGTCCGTAACCTTATCTAAATAAAGAGCACAATCGCGTTTACAAAAAAAAAAACAATATACTTGCATGTAACATTCATCCGTACCATAATATAAATAAAGAACATAATCGCGTTTACAAAAATGAGGTGTCGGTAACGGTGTCGCGAGTTCAATTGTTTTTTTCCCATCTCAAAAATGCCCAACGCGCCTAAAGAAGTTTTCACTTCAAAACCTGACGTCTTTAACATGTCAATCTTTTCTCTAATAAATAGGCAACAGTATTTCGATGCTATTTATATTTAAATTCAATAGCTAAGTGTATCGCACCATTTTTGAAAAATACACCAATTAAAACCTTACGACAGAAATATTGACTATTCGAGAGAAAAGAGTTTTTGTAAATTTCGAGTTTATTCTTTTAATATTGTTGTCATTTTTTTTAGTTCGTTCGTTCGTTGGTTGGTTGGTGTTGGTTTTGGTTAGTTGGTTAATTTTGGATAATTGGTTGGTTTTGGTTAGTTAGTTGGTATTGGATAGTTGGTTGGTTTTGGTTAGTTGGTTGGTTTTGGTTAGTTGGTTGGTTTTGGTTAGTTGGTTGGTTTTGGTTAGTTGGTTGGTTGGTTGGACAGAGGTGTATATAGTACTCCCAAATTTCGCCAGTTATGTTTAAGTCCCATGAAATAGGGGGCGAGCCTATTGCCATCAACCGGGCACAAATCCAGACTCCGGGCTGCTACTGAGAAAATCCTCATGGAAAACCCAATACCACTTTGCCCGACCTGGAAATCGAACTCAGGACTTCATGCTCAGCAGTAATCAGATGTACTTTTAATTAATACATAATTTGAGAACGATGTTAAAACAACTGAAAGATAGCATTTAATCGATATTCTTTAATATAAATCTCGATTAAAATAAGTTTGAGTCGAGAATCGAGATAAGCTTTTAAAATATCAACACGCATAGCATGAAAACCATAGAAACGGGTTTTCTACGGGTTTTGTCGACTGAAGAATAGACAAAATGACAGATTGTGATTGTTCATCTGTCATTTTGTCTATTCTTCCGTAGACAAAACCCGTTTCTATTGTGCAGTAGTATAATAGTAAGTAATGACTGAACATATTCTAAAGACCAGGGGCCGAAATATGACGTGTTAAAGCCATAATTGTTCCAGGGTGCGAGGGATGGAGCTATATAGGACGAATAGCACTATCCCTTTTTCACAACGGAACAATGAAGACGCGTCACAGTTTGGCCCCAGGTCCTAGGGCTTCCAGCACCAACCTACAGGATTACTAAGAAAATTCCTTTCTTTATTTATTTACATTACATACAATGACTTTACGAGAAGTTAGAGCGAGATCTGTTGAGTTAGACAGAGACAAAGAGTCTTATTCGCTTGTCCTGACATTAGTGTCAATTTTACTATGAAGATTGTTTTAAAAATGACTACAGTATTAAAATGTCATGTAATATCGTAGGACGGTATCATAAAGATGTAAATTATAATAATAAAATTGACAATATTTCTGTCGATTCAGTGATATATAAAAAAAATCTCAACTTTACTATTAAATAACAGAAAACAGGGTAAAAGCACCGGTTGTCGGCCTTTTAGAATATTAACTACTTTAAAGCATCAGTTTTCGAATTTGTTTTCATGTACAACAATCGGTGCTTCTACCCTATAGACTTAAAATGATACATTGTTACTAACAAATTATATACAGCTAAGTAATAAGTACATTTTTAATACGTTAAGTTGCTATCGTTTAAAAAAAAAAACTAACACTATAGTAGCATTTTTCAATTTGTGGCAACACCTAAAAAAAATTGGTCTACAAAAAAAAAATTGTTTAAAAAATGATGTACATTGGTGGCTTAGTAGGCAAATAAGGTAATGGGAGGCAAAAAAAAAAGATATTTCTTTTTACATTATAACATTTTGACTTCACTGCCATCCTTAATAGTATTATTTAATATCGCACTTGCAATTTAAAAATCTTGACGCACCATTTAACACAGTATTCGGAAGCTCCACAAATCACTTAACAGTCTATGATACCTCAAATTGCTTTAGTTCTGAAATAAATATATGGTAAAGTTGAGGATTAATGTTAAGTACTATGTTTGACGAAAACACGATTCCATAAAATAATCTCGATTGAAAAAATAAACGAAGTTACCTCCAAACCGAACAATAGACCGCTGGTATTAAAAAAATACCTCAATTTAGATTATGAAACTTTGCATAATAACTAAATTAACAGCGGATACTATATTTTTTTTAATTACCATTATTTTCACCGTAAAAAGAAATTACCTAAACTATCGGCGCTTTGGAGCCTTCTCCCCGCCGTTCAGTGCGAGCGAGATAAAGAGTAAATTTAAGTTGAGGTGGACTCCTTATACAATAAAATTGGCGCTAAAGTCTTTTGATTAAATTCTGTTCTACTTAGAATGGCAGTAGAGCTCACATTAAGAAGTCGATTTGTGCAAAGTAGGTGAAAGGTCTTATTAAATTTATTCCTTAAGAGCGAGCATTCTGAAAGTGGGCAACGTTGCAAATAGATGTCATATATTTCGATATTTTGATTAATTTGGCAATATTACTGTATGGAAATATGAAATTTGGCTAATTAGTGCACTAAAATATTGATTATGAAATACAGTAATTAATATCGTAACACCGAATATTTAATTTTAGATGTAAAAAAAGGTTTTTGGAAACTTTCCAAAGGCCTTTTTTTACACCTAAAACGGTTATAACATCAATATCTTAGTTCACTAGTTAGCCATATTTCCATACAGTAATATTGCCAAATTAATCAAAACGGGTAAATATTTGACAGCTATTTGCGACGTTGCCAACCTTTACAATAAACGCTCTTAAACATTATACGATATTACAATACTTCTTTTTTTACACTTTAAGGCTGTGAACTTATACTTGGAGCGAACTTAAATTTTACTCAAACTAAGTACAGTAGCGTCTCATACGAATATGTATATTAACAGTATGCGAATAAGGTTCATTTTCGTATAAAACGCTACGGTATTTAAGTTTAATTGTATGTTTAAGGAAGTGTTCAGTAAAAAAGCTTGTGGAATGTATGTACATGTTATTATGCGTAGTAAATGTTGCGTCGCGGCTGGCGACCGATCTTCGTCATGTTCGCGCATAGTTCTTGATCTCTGGAAGATAAAAATAAATAATTTATTAGGCAATAGAAATTAAGATGTGTGTGCACGTCATGAATGTTAGAACTTGCACGCGAACTCAAACCCAAAGCATTTATTTCAATGACGGGTTTCTGAAATGATGTTCACTAGGTGGCAGCACTAAGACATTGAGACGTCAGGTCCGGGCATGTGTCAAAACGCCTATATTTTCTTTAATCGTGACCGTGGCTGATTGAGAAACGAATGATGAACGTCATTATGTATTTTATATTCATTATCCTACTTAATTATATTATATTATATAATAATATTATAAACGCAAAAGTTTGTGAGAATGTACGGATGGATGTTTGTTACTCTTTCACGCAAAAACTACTCAACGGATTTGGATGAAATTTAGCACACAGATAGTTTATAACTTGGATTAACACATAGGATACTTTTTATCTCGATATTCCCACGGGATCGAGACTTATATGGGTAAAACCGTGGGGCGCTGCTAGTTATTTTATATTTGCCGAACTGGAAAACCTCTTGTCAAAGTGGTGCCAACTGGTGGCTTGAATTTTCATGAAAACTCTCATTAAACCATTTAAAGGTACTTATGAATTGTAAAGGAGGCGGTCAGTTAGAAAGTTGGAACTAATTGCTCATTCCAAAACATAGATCTTTATGGGAAAAAACCACTATCTAACCGTTCGCGCACATGTCCAAACGTGTTCATACTATGTCCTTGGATGCTCGCGAATCGCACTGTTCGTGCGCGTACGTAGATATGGATCCACCTTCAAGAGACTGTGACCTCTGAGTTTGTTTCAGTGTTTCTTCTCAGAGTAGTCGGAATTCGGATAGGAAACTACTACTAGCTGCACCTCGCGGTATCATCCGCATACGTCGGAATATCGGGATAAAAACTGTCTTATGTCCTTATCCAGGTCATGGTCTACCCATGTACCAAATTTAATCCAAATCTATTCAGCCGTTTTGCCATGAAAGCGTAACAAACAAACTCACTTCCACATTTATAATATTAGTTAGGATATTATAGATTATGGAATATTATGAAATTATGGCGGACCGTTGATCTTGTGAAGGAATCCGCTGGATGCGAGAAAAGGTCCAATTGGCGGTGCTTGGAGAAGGCCTATGTCCAGCAGTGGACGTCTTTCAGCTGAAATTATGCATTATGAATTCTCACCTAATATCTCCCCATCCGCCATTTCCCTTAACAAGTTTCTTGTTATGTTTGGCGCCGCCGGCGGTGACGGTCGCGCTCACTCGCGTGGGAAATAGGTAAGGTTTAGCATTCTTAAGCAGTTTTTGTACTTTGCTGATCACTGTTGAAGCATTGCAGTTTGTTTTTTTGTGGTGGAACCCGCTGGAATTGAGAAAAGTTTTAATTAATATTGTAATGTAGTTGAAACATAATTTATCATAATCATATTGTGCCTGATTGATTGTGTGAGGAATGATATGAAAAAGAAGGGAGTGAGTGATAGCGTGACGGTTGACAGGGGAGAATGGAAAAGAAAACGGGGTGCGCCAACCCCACGTAGCATGGGACAAGGGCAGGAAGATGATGAGATGATGATATTAAGACCAGGCACTCTAAAGACAATTTCCACGCAAGCTCCGCCCCCATGCACCCCGCCACTCTGATATGAGCTAAACGCTAACACATCAGTAATAAAGTTGAATATCGCGTGCGCTTGTGATCGTGTTCGAGCACAGACCTTAAATGGCGTAGTCTCAATTCTTATTTCATTTGTAACTAAAGTAATAATTGATCTAGAGAAAAAAAAATATCTTGTGACTGGATAATAAACTAATATTTTCTTACTGTGAATACTTATTTTAGACTTAAAGCTGAGTAATCTTCATGTTATTTAAATAATCTTTACAAAAAGATATGATTTTTGAATAAAAATGAATCGAGCGAAAATTTTACAATTACGTAATTGTTTTGTCAAAAGATCCAATAAATCATATATTAAAGTTCCGTTTTCATTGGATGCGTGACTGTTTCAGAATATTAATGCAAATTAACATATAATTTAGGGAGCCTCTTCTTAACGGCAATACGCTTGCCTCCGTATTACACGGAACTTCAAGAAAACAGGCAAGACGTGGGTGTACTACAGAGTCAAATTAAATTAGCTAGCGAAACTCCTCATACGCCATGAGTATCAATATTTAAACACGACAAAATAGAAATAAAAGGATTTGGTTTTTTTTGGGTCAATATCCGCTGGTAGTTTTTAACCCACTTCCATACATAGCAGGTAGTGGTATTCGAATTTGTATGGCGTAGGTACCACAACAGAAAAGTGAAAAATAAAAACTAAAAAAAAAACGAGTTCCGAAAAAAAACCTTTAACATTTTATAACAACTTTCATTTCGGAAGTCGGTGACAAAAACCAAAATTCAAAACCAAAGACTGACTTCCGAAATTAATGTTACTTTTCACTTTGTAGTATTTTTTTTTGGTCGTGGAAGTCGGTTGTATTTTTTTACTAACATTTCTTTTTTGTTACTGTAAGTATGAGTTGATAAAATCTGTTTTTAAATATTATTAAGATATCGACACAAAAAAAAAACATATTTTAAGTGACTACAATACCGGTTGATGACCCCTAAAAAAGAAAAACATCATCAAATTAATTTCTTTTATTGTTTTATAGAAAGAAAAAAAAGGATTTATTGAGATTCACACAGGAAATCATTAATTAAACTAAAAACACACTCATAAAAACAAAAAAAAAACAATAAAAGTAAAATTAAAATAAAAGCAGAAAGTCCTGTACCCGGCCAAAAGGCTTCTATCTCAGCATGAAGACATTTATTTTTAAATGTCGCAGCGCTGTTATTCTGATAGGGCCCGTAGTGATGTCACGGATAGATACAGTTGTATATATAATAAAAAATATATAGATGTGTAAAATACAATAAAAAATAATTATTGACCGGTTAAATAGTCATGACCTCAGAGTTCAGCTATGAGATGACCTACAGAAAAAAAAAAAAAATGTAGTTTGCTTGTCTGCAACCGACGTGACGTAACATCAGTTACTTCTATGCCTTTAGTGTCCAATATTGATACCCAGCACGTCTGCTAGTTTTGCTAGCTAATTTAATTTAACCCAGTATACACCTCTGCCTGCTTTTTCATGAAATACAGACGTGTGACACTGTTATAGAGGGAACCTAGCCTGTTGAACTTAACTAAGAATTCCCAGTCGGTCATTGTTCCATACAAATGGTGATTACCCGTCTGTTTGACGGTGTACGTTCAAAACTAAAACTAATATCAATTTTTCTTGTCATTATCTAGCCCTGTATTGAAGCAGCATTGGAAAAAAAAATATTGCTTTGGAAGTAATGAGCGTCGAAACTTCCATATTTCAACACTAATTTTAACTCATCTTTGGGCGTAAATAAATAACTTAAGTAGTAAGAAAATAGCAAAATAGAAACCGTACAGGGATAGATAATTAATTGTAAAGTTCATATCATTTTATTTTGAGTAGATACATCCAGGAGTTCTTTCATAATATCTATACGCTCAAAGGTTTTTTCATGAAATTTTACGCGCTCGTTTTCGTTATAAATCATCGTTGAATTCGCTAAATAAATAATTAAATAAATAACTGTACTAAATAGCATGCATATTAGCCACGCCACCAACGAGTTCAAGCCGTGGACTAGTGGAACCATAAGAAAGCCCCAGTGACATTGGACATGGGGATCGAAATCAAATACTATTTTTTCTCAAGTTAATTATGATATGTAAACACTTCAGAAAAAGGTGATAAAGATTTTTCTTTTAAATATAAAAATGAAAGGAAGACCATACATTTATTTCCAAGATAAGGAAATAATAACAAAAAAAAACAGAAAATATTAAGCTTCATTGAGACAATTTTAATTATTATAAGGTACGTAGGTTTAGTACTAGGTACCAGTCTTATCAATGCGTATCGTGTTACCTAGTAATTGGGTTTTGAGGGTCAGATATGCAGTCGCTCCATGTAAAATACTGGTATTCACCTACATCCGGATAGGCTAGGTAGATGATGATAACGTAAATCAGTACGCGCCACTAAGGAAAGCCCCCAGAAAATTGTGAACTATTTTTTATAATGCAATGTGATGCAATGGGATAGACACTAGCGCCGCGTCAAAGGGTCTTCTTTCATGGCGCGCACACTACGCTAGTACAGTTGGACATAGGTGAAAAAAAAAAAAATATTTTAAATACTCACCATTCTCCAATATGAAAAACTCTCGGCCCCTTACACACGATAACTTTGAACTTTTCCCTGCCAGGCATGTTTTGTGACAAATGTAATAATGAGTAGTCCCAATTATAATCATCGTACGCACAAAACTGACTTTGTTGCTTCATTATATGACTCCAAACAGTTCTATTGAAAGCGAACCCCATGTTGTGCATGCTAGAATGCCATGGTGTTATTTCCACCTGAAAATATATTTTTTATTTAAAATGTATGGTAGGGAAAATTGGTTTTGGGGTTGGTAACATTTCCGGTAAAATGGTAGAATTTTGAAAAAGATAGTGGCAGCTCTATTTTTATTTATTTTGGTCTGGCAATGTTGTAGCTGTCGAATTTTGGAGGGAGTTTTGATAGTTATCAAATTACAGATAAATTCTACGATACTATTTACAATGCAAAATAATGATCTTATAACCAATCACTACAAAATATTTACATTCATCTTACGACTAAGCATGCTTTTAAAAAGCAAGGCATTACTAATATACAGCTTAGAAAAGAATATTTATAAAATGCAAGGTGCATTATTACCATTTATTTACAACAAAAAAACATGGTAATACAAAATGTGGTAGAAATTATTGAAAACCTGAAAAAGGGTCATTGTACTCATCATTATGAACAAATTACGTGACAAAGGAGAAATCGCGAAAAAAAAAAAAATCTGCTACTTCATACATTTATGTTCGCATAACTGCGCCCTTATTGCGTAACACACTTTTAATCACAATCTGAATCATTTTAAAGGATATAATAATATATTGCTCATCCATTGCTTCATATGTCCGAAAAAAAATGTTGAACTGTCAAAATGAAACCCATTGCTACTGATAGTGTGTTACGCAATTACCCCGCTGGACAAAACGTAGGGAACAGCAGATTTTAGTTTCGTTATTTCAGGGTTGGTCCCATAGTAACAGTTGTTCATAATGAAGAGTACATTAACTCTTTTTTAAGTTTTCAGAGGGGCAATTCCCGTATTTTTAAGAGGGCTTATCCTAAAACTTAGCAACGTCGCAAATAGCTGTCAAATATTTACCTGTTTTGATTAATTTGGCAATATTACTGTCTGGAAATAAGAAATGTGGCTAACTAGTTCCTTTTTTTTTTTTTTTGAGTGGGAAATCAAATAACTTCTCCCGCTCTGGGCGGAGCGGGAGGGTGTGTCAGACTCTTACTGACTAAAACCCAGCCGTGTTCCTTCGGTTGCCCTGTTGCCTTGGGCCAACTTGGCCTT
Organism: Omphaloscelis lunosa; assembly: GCA_916610215.1. Taxonomy (NCBI): domain Eukaryota; kingdom Metazoa; phylum Arthropoda; class Insecta; order Lepidoptera; family Noctuidae; genus Omphaloscelis; species Omphaloscelis lunosa. The sequence goes on from OU744270.1 coordinate 10,037,825, forward strand.
TCGGTTTTCTTCGCAACCCATCGTAGGCATTGGCCCTAGCGGACCCCGTCAATTGGCTAACTAGTTCCCTAGAATATTAATAATGAATTGTAATTATAACACTGAATTTGATGTTGTAACAATTTTAGGTGTAAAAAAGGCATTTGGAAAGTTTCCAAAAACTTTTTTTTATCTAAAACGAAATATTCGGTATTACTATATTAATTATTGCATTTCGTAATCAATATTTTAGTTCCCTAGTTAGCCACATCTCTTAATTCCATACAGTAATATTGCTAAATTAATCAAAACACGTAAATATCTGACAGTTATTATTTACGATGTTACCAACTTTTAGTTAAAACCATCTTAACACTGACAGCTCTTGAACTCAGTTTAGATGTGCGATTAGCACTAAGGTTTACTGTGTACTAATTATCATGAGAAATACACCTTGCACCGTATCAGTTTAAAATTATTAGTAAAATATTTATTTACATGCTTTTCACCACAACCAATAAATATTATTACTTTCTAATATAGGGCGATTCAATTCGAAGTTCCTAACTTTTTTTTTGAAGTAAAAAGCATTTCGAATTTTATTTAAAATACTTTTCGAGATGTATTTTATATTTGTCAAATGCAAAATACTTTACAACTAAGTTTCGCCAACATTCCCACTAAAATTTTCATGTAAATGGGTAAGCGTTTCGACAAATAGCTACTAGAGGCGCTGAAGTGCTGCAACCTGGCGAGTCTGTGTGCAAAGTAGTAAAACAAAATGAACGTCATCTGTGGAACATGACGCTACGCACTACGCCTTAACGAGATTATTTTTACTTCGATTACCGGTATTTCTGATTTGATGCCGTTAATAGTGTTTATAATCAAAAAGAAAGTGTTGGATTTTTAACACTAATTTCATCTAAAAGTATTTTATTTGAATAAAGTATTTTGAAAATACGTATTTTGGATTGAGTATTTAAAATACAAAAAGCAAAAGTATTTTGCATTTGAAATGGTAAATTAGAAAACTATTTGTATTTAAATACTTTTATAAAACTATTTTGTTCATCTCTGGTCACCGTAACCTGAAATAATGCGGTCTCTGAACGTTTCACGCGCTGTGTGGCAAGTTGCGCCGTCTTGCTGAATCTAAAGCGATTTATTTTGTAAATGTATTGTTAAAAATTAGCACTTGACGTTTGAAACACGCGCCATTACTAACAGCTGTGAAAATCACAGTGTTGCCAATATAGGAAACTCGAATTGGATCACCCTATACATTTGATTAAGCGCTTCGCTAATGAGAGAATTTTGTTTACTATACATCTGTGCCCACCCTCGAAGAATACATTCGTTCTTGAGGACTGTTCAAACTTAGACAAATCTTGCGGTGCTCGCGTCGATTGTTTTAATGATTAGAAAAACAGGCGATTATTCGTGAGTTTGTACGCTTCCATACAAGTTATAGTTTGACCGAGACCGCTTTACAGCACTTTAGGTATGTGCGCAGCTCCAAGGGAGGCAGGGCAGGCTGCTCATTCGTCAACGCTTACGGCGTCCCGCCCCCAGCGCATTCCTAAGGCACGCTACAGAGGTATCGGTCAAACTATAGTTGACACGATTGACACGAGCGAAGTTAAAGTCAAATCATTTATTGCAAATACGGCCCATATAAGGCACTTTTGAAGACAAAAATTACAAAAAAAAAAATTGTAGCCTCAAATTTCGTCCCGCGCCCCACGGAGTATTCTCGTTAGTTTTTTTTTTTAAAGCTTTATTTTAATCTATCATCAACGAAACGATAAAGAGCACAAATCCAATTCGCTTCTACATGACCCGCCATGCGCAACAAAGCGTTATGCGAGTATTAATTCCTCTGCTAAAAGCTACAATACTTGGTCATTTTTAGGTTCAAATCCATCATTGGGGTCGGCTTCCAGTCTAACCGGATGCAGCTGAATACCAGTATTTTACATGGAGCGACTGCCTATTTGAACTCCACAACCCAGTGACCTGGTAATACGATACCCCTTGGTAAGACTGGTTGTCAGACTACTCGTAACAACGATTGATTAGCTGTAAACTACAAATGACAGTGGAAACCCACGGCTTAATGAGCTTTCCGGGGCACGGAGTGGTCTCGATTTTAATTCTTATTTCAATTTTTAATTGTGATTCTGATTTTAATTTCATTTAATTTTGTTATTAATTTTAAATTTTGGTTTGCGTTTAGATTTTGCCTTCAATTTTAATTTTAATTATGGTATTGATTTTGAATTTGAATTGGATTGTAATTGAATTGATTGTAAAATTTGTCACTTATGTAGTAGGTATTGTTAATATAAACTGAAAGAGCGGAAGTATCTAATACAAGCAATTTATGCTTAAAAAGTACTTCCTATCATTATATTGTTATTTACAGAAGTTTTTGAAATATAAAGGTTTTTATTTGTGTCTTAGCCACGAGCCCCTCATTATAATAATAATATATTTATAATAATTTCTTTATTTACACTTCAAAGTCACAAACATCTGTGTAGCAGTGACTCTTGTACTAAGAGTTCCCGTATCACAAGAGCCAGCAACATTAACGTGTGCTTATTAGCAGCAAATCGGTGTCGTCGTCTGTTCAAATTGATATCTCCGTGTATAATAGCTTTTAGAGACGAACCCATAATTCATAAAAAACTTTAACAGTTATACTGCTAAAGTTATATTTGCTATCTCGCTTCATCGTCTTAAAAGAGACAAAGATGGGCATAGTTTATAAAGAGTTAGGCGTCTTCCTAATTGACTAACGATCGCACGAGCAAACGATGCGATTTCGTCGTACGACGAAAAAGATCGTGTGATGGTTTCAACAGGTGTCCTAATAGCTCGCGCGACCCACATCGCGCGATGTGCATCATGCGATGCCGCCGTGTTGCTGTGCTCGTGCGATGACGCGTCTCCAATTAAAACACTCAAAAGAGATTTGTAGCTTTGATTGCACGATCAAATCCATTGTACGATCATTATTAAGCATTTCCTATGCTCGCGCGATGACTTCAATTAGGACACTAAAGAAACGTGTTTGTTTAATCTCGACGTGCGACGAAATCGCATTGTTTGCTCGTACGATCGTAGCCAATTAGGACGACGCCTAACTCTTTATAAACTATGCCTTTCTTTGTCTTTCATAAGACTATGAAGTGAGATAGCAATAAACAACCGTTATTAATTTAAGAATTTTATGAATATGAAAGTACAGTACAAAGTATTTAGAAAGGATGCTAAGCTTAAAGATAATATACGTATTTTAAAAGATATAGAATAAATAATTTCATACTTCAATTTAGAATCTTTCATCATTTCAATTTCCACTTGACTTACTCAATCATCTTCTTTAACATTATGTAGTCTGAGTTGATTTTAGAATGACCATTTTTAACAAAATGGTCATATTCAAATGGTTGCAATGGAATTTGAACTTCTTCATGTATAACATAGAGTTTGTAGTTCCAAAACATAATACATATCTAAGATTCTGAATTGAAGTTTATTTAAACACAAGGAAGAAATTTTATGATAGTATAGTAATGACAGTCAGTATGAAAAGCAAATTAATTCATTTTAACTTCAAACGAATTACGTAACAATATGATTTTTGAGAATATAATTTCAAAATCTTTCTTTATTTTTCGTGTCATTAGTGACTAGCCTGGTATCAGAGTTTTAAAGCCGCCCATGGGCCTCGTGACTTGGCTTCATATGTCGTCGAGAAATATCTCTCACGAAAAAAATAAATTGTATTCAAAATTACTTCATTTTAATATGCTTTAGCTGACTCTAAAACAAAAAGGAATCAGGCAAAGGCAAATGACAACAAAAAATCTTTCTAATATGACAATTATACCTGTGTGACAAGGCTGGATGTGTCATATTATCGCATGGGTATTGTCTATGTACATGCTAGTTCGTGCCCTCTACAACCCCATGCGTTAGAAGCTGTAAGCAATAAATTAAGAAATAGCCAAATGTCCGTTTTCTAATGTCTAAACAAAACCGCACTGTTGGATTTTAAAATTCAACATTTAGCCATTACGTTAAGGTGTCGTCTCAGATGGATACATAAGGTTTACTCCGCATTATAGGTATGAAGCTACAAGTACGCGGCGGGCCCGTCTTGTCGGGCCAATTCAGTGAGTGTAACGTAGCCAGAAGATCTAAGAGTTATGCGATAGAAAGAGAGGCAACTTCTAGGTGAATATAACTGTAGATGATTACCGCTGTGCAACATGAATTGCTCTTTATTGTGTCATAGAGTCGCTTTTTATTTAAATGCTTTCGCGGAGTGAACCATCTGTACTAATCTGTACATAAAAACACACATACATTGACGTCTGGTGCACCCTGATCAGTTAGACCCGCTACCACCTTCCCGACTAGCTAATATTGTTACTAAAGTACTTAATAAAGTACGTGTCGAAGCGATAGAAAAGAAGAAATTAAAAAGCTTTTTGTTGCCATTTTTCTAGTTCCCAAAATACAGCACCTTACTTAAAAAAAAAAAAAAAAAAAACTGGTCAATAAATAAATGTTGCACCACTTTTTCAACGTGTTCCTTTTAATGCCCCATAACTCTAAGGAGAAAAAAATAAAAAGTCTTAAAAAACGTTGTCCAAAAATACAGTTTCAAAGATAACATAACACTAGACTCTCGATGTGTGTATCTAAGTTTCATTGATAAGTACGAGTAAATCAATTTCATTCTAACCAATCATTCATATTTAAAGCTAAGAAAATGCGACGTTGTCATATTTTTTTTATGGACAAAAATATTCAGAAATATTTATTATTGTTTATATTTCACGTAAGGCTATTTTACATAAATAATCGTGATTTTGTCGAATTATTTTGAATGAAAAATGAAAACGAATTAAAATAATATTTGAAAAATAATTCATATTATTATGCCAGTTGATTCTTTGACATGGTCTCATTAAAGCCCTAGAATTACAGGATATCAAAAGGAACACGTTGTATACCATGTGGTTTTACACGGATTACGTTAAGCTCCTTCATTTCTGAGTTGAGCTAAACGATTCCTGCCAAATGCGTGCACTACCTGGTCACGTTCTTTTCTCAACAGACCATCTCAGATAGAAAATCAATGAACAGAAATAAATATCATTTACTTACAAGCAAAACAGAACTTGATGTCTTTAAAATAAGGTTCCTGATTCTTAAATTGTTGTACCATATTTTATGATCAGTTTTTATTTTTAAATATTCGAAATACCAGTCTCCAAAAGGCACTGCTTAAAGCTGTCATGCCATTTAAGTATCATACAATACGCATTAGCAGAAAATAAAGCTTACAGTGAAGAAAATGGTTGATAGCTGTAAGTACAAAATAATAATAAAAAAATGGCGTAGATTGATAGTAGGCGCCATTTGAACAAATTTAGTTGTTTGAAAGATATCGCCTTTATTAAAAAACATCTCTCTAGTGGAATATAATTAACCATTTATTAATAGAACTATTTTTATTTTTCCCGCGTCAACATTTATTGACAGTGACAGCTAATTGAATGTTGCCAGGATAGAAAAATAATGGTAGTTTCTAAGTCTTTTGCCTCATCCGATCAGTTCATAGTTCTGATCATTTGAATTAATATTACTTATGGCTATCAATCAACAACTTTCTTCTATATAACTAATTAATGTAACAAGATACCGAATACAGTTTATACAGTACATCTCAAAATACGTGTTCAATTTAGTAAACAAACATGTTAGCTGGAATACAGAACCATAGACAACTGTTGTCCGTAACGTCATTCGCAAAATGCCATTTCAGTTATTCATCTACTTCTACTAGCTTTATTTTAATTTGTTACCAAAATATTTTTCACGAAAGTTCTTAAGGGGGATGCACTAAGGTAGTCGGCGAAATTCAATTTTTCTTACGTTTTTTGCAATAAGCAGGTCAGTGTCAGGTTTGTTGATTGAAATATGATTTGCGATCGTAACAAATATGGCTTTTCAGAATTATAATCATTAGAATCAGCAATGAAACTCCTTAAGTTAGAATTTACCTCAAATGTCATTCATGATTTTTATTATTATAATTCTATAAATAAATATTTGATATGGCCGCAAATCAGAATTTAGATGAACATACAACCTGATTCTTTCTTGAAAATTGCTAAAAAAACGTATGAAAATGTGAATTTCGCGCTGCCTTGACGCTTTCGCTTTAAATCATGACATTTTATTATTTTTAATGGGCAAATGAGGTCAATCAACAACCAATAGGTCCACTTTATTGTAAGTGATCACTGCCACTTGTGGACATTTGCATTACCAGGGGCACCTGCTATTCCAGATACAGTATTTTTATCTCACGAAGCGACGCGCGCTTTACTTGTGGTAACTAAGTGCGGACATCACCTAGTAAACTGAACGCGATCAGCACTTCTAAACCACGTCCAGGAGCTGTCAGTGTCATCATTGTTGGGTAATATTGACACTGACAGATCTTGAATGCAGTATTGATGTGCTGATCGCGTTCAGTTTCATAGTGTGTGCTTGAAGGCGAGTAGCTCTGCATATAACACACACATACACACACAAACACTCGCCATTTTCTTAGACGGAACCAAGAGCTCCTGCGCTTACACACACATTCACAGCGTGTTTGTACACTTGGTAACCACAAGTAAAGCGCGTGTAGTCTTATAAGCCATTTATTTCTTTTTGAAGGGTTTGCCTCTCAAACAGGCACACAGCAACGCTTGGCGACAGAAATATGTATAGTGATAGTAGTTTCCCGGACGACCTCCTTCACTAACATAGAGAAACTGACTGACTGACATATCAATGCAGAGCCCAAACTCCTGGGACTAGGAACAGGAAATTTTGCACACAGCTTCCTTTTATAACGTAGAGGAGCAAGCACTAAGAAGGGGTTTTTGAGAATTCCACCTCTAAGGGGGCGAAAAGAGCGGATTTCGTTAGTATGCAAAATCTTATTCCTTGAGTTAAAAACTTGAAAATTGACACAAAAAGTACTAGGCTTGCATGAATTCACGATAGTATTCAATCATTACGTTATGCTACTAATAGGATTTAGATGAGGCAGACCAAAGATAGTAGGTAACCTATCTACGTCTTTTTACTTAAAATATCATTGAGGCAGACAGATAGTATATAACCTGGATTAACACATAGGATACTATTTATCTCGGTAGTACGTTTCCATGTGATAATTTCCGACTTCCACGCGAGCTAAGCCGCGGGAAAAGCTAGTACACTTATAAATCCACAAAGAGCTCTGTGTATTAATCTATCATGTTTGTTTACTATACAGAAAACCATTAAAAATAATTATCTAAAAATAATTATTTAAAAAATAATTATCTAAAAATAATTATTAAAAAAATAATTATCTAAAAATAATTATCTAAAAATAATTATTTAAAAATAATTATCTAAAAAATAAATAACATTAAAACCTTTTGCGTTGTAGTATAAAGGTGCGGGTACACTTGGAAGTTCCAAGTCGGTAGGTTTTCATGCTTCTTCCTTCGTTCTTCGTTTGCCGCCTTAACTTGCTGTATGTAGTTGAGGTTTAAATTCTTCTTTCGCTGTTTTTTTTTAAGGAGGAATTTAATATTGGAATAAAAATATGAGACAGAAAGAGAAATAATACTCCGTAAACAAGGTGTAATGGATTCAAATTACTTAAAACCTCAGACAACGAAACTAGTTTTTTTTAATGGTTATTATTTTATATGGCAAGTATGGTCTGTTCTAAAAGTATTTAATGAAAGTATAAACAAACCCTGTTCTGGTTAGATTCTTACGTAATTACTCACTAAAAGGAATTAGTAACACATTAATCTGTATTTAGAAGGTTTCAACTTTAATCTCACCAATTTTTCAACAATTACTGTTTTAAATAACATCATTAAATTATAATAATCATTGAAAAATCATCCACGAAAATCGAAATTCGGTTTTCAGTATTCAAATGACTAGGTAAACAAATCAAAGAATTCAATTTGTAAGTAGCACTACAATTGGCACCTATGTTTTTTGATCCATTTGTTTACATTTTCATCAGAAGCTTTATGAACGGATTATAATTATTTATTCTCATAAATTTTTGCAATTGATATTTGTAATTCTTGGTATCGAACTTGTTTTAATAGGCATGAAAAAAAAAAACAAAACAACATTACAAATAGTTTTGTCGCAAGTTATTTCAATTCTGTAAAAACTAGTTTCAGGTTTTCAAATATTACAATTACACCTTGTTTGCGTTGATTTGATAAATGATTTAAATAAACTAGACTTATTTCAAAGCCGCGTATACATGTACGATCAGCAGCAAAAGTAGTAATTAACACTGTTACTTTAATGTATAAAAAAAAATGGACACACAATAAAATTATTCGACGCACACCTTTTCAGCATTTTATGTAATAGTTAAGTTTTGTGTTATTTTAATATCTTTTTCCAATTTTTTTGAACAATGTGTTGATAAATAATTATGATATAAAAATATGGAAATAGACTTTTGTTGCTGACTATACAAGATGTTTTTGTATCTGTCAAATCAATCATCACAAAACGAACATAGTATACAACAGCGTAATGACCACAGACCGAGCAACTTTAGTCGCCGGCGACATGCTGGCGATTTCAAAACCTCACGTCCACACACAGATTTTGACATCGCTAGCGACAAATCGGCTGTCTAAATCTGTGTGTGGATTTTGTAATCGCCAGCGAGTCGCCGGCAACTAAAGTTGCTGTGTGTGGCTAGCATTACATCATTATCGTCACTTACTTTATCCCCATTAACATGGTACTGATAAGTTTTAAGATATGTCCCGAGACTAAGTATCTCACACTGAGGACAGCTCTTGTCTGCTGTCGACTTCAGAAGACTGAGGATGTGCAAGAAGTCTTCTGCTACGTAGTGGTCTTCTTCTAAGAAGAGTACGTATCCTGGCGATCGGAAAAAATTGGAAAAAATTAATGACAATGAGAAGAAGGGGTATCGTGTGACCCAGTAACTGGGTTGTGGAGGTCAGACAGGCAGTCGCTTTTGATGCGAACATATTTAGAAAAAGGCTAGGCTATGATAATGACACTTACCTGTATGCCCAACAGTGCACTGCAGCTGGTTGAAGATCCTGTTGGCTTTCCACCACCAGTGGTGCTTAGTTTGAGTGTACTTCGCCTCCCGGTAGTGGCCGTGCAGGTCAGGGTACAGAGCGTTGTTGCATTCTTGTTTAACAGCTCTTAAAACGATAGAATAGTTAGTGGTATCTTGAATTTGCCTGCCGAGGATGCAGGTTGTTGAAAGGGTTACCGTGACCCCTGGCAACATACAGGCAACTGGAGGAACACGGGTGGGTTTTAGTTACTAAGAATCTAACACGCTCTCCCGCTTCGCCCAGAGCGGGAAAAGTTATTTGATAGTTAAAAAAAGGTATCTTGACTTGACCAGTGAGTTTTACCAGTGATGACCTATGGCACTGAGTCGTGGTGATCCGTAATTAAATATAAATAAAGAGCACAATCGCGTTTACAAAAATGAGGTGTCGTTACAGTGTCGCGAAATCAATGGTTTAGTCCCATCTCAAAAATGCCCAACGCGCCTAAAGAAGTATTCACTTTAAAAAAAAAAACACTGCTTTATTTTTCAATAATCTTACCGGGTTCAGACAATAAACTGACCAACTTTCTCAATCGGAACAACATCGTAATCGCAAAAAAAAAAACTGTTCCATACAAAGTTTCAACACCAAACCAAAGACATGACGGCACATTTTCACAATGAAAACTTCTTTAAGCGCGTTGGGCATTTTTGAGATGGGGAAAAACAATTGAAATCGCAACACCGTTACCGACACCTCATTTTTGTTAACGCGATTGTTGATTTATGCCGTCATATAGCGGCCGTTATGTGGCGGCCGTCATATAGCGGCCGTTATGTGGCGGCCGTCATATAGCGGCCGTTATGTGGCGGCCGTCATATAGCGGCTGTCATCTGGCGGCCGTCATCTGGCGGCCGTCATATAGCGGCCGTTATGTGGCGGCCGTCATATAGCGGCCGTTATGTGGCGGCCGTCATATAGCGGCCGTCATCTGGCGGCCGTCATATAGCAGCCGTCATATAGCGGCCGTCATATAGCGGCCGCTATATGACGGCCGCCAGATAACGGCCGCTATATGACGGCCGCCACATAACGGCCGCTATATGGCGGCCGCTATATGACGGCCGCTATATGACGGCCGCCACATAACGGCCGCTATATGACGGCCGCCACATAACGGCCGCTATATGTCGGCCGCTATATGACGGCCGCTATATGACGGCCGCTATATGACGGCCGCTATATGACGGCCGCCAGATGACGGCCGCCACATAACGGCCGCTATATGACGGCCGCTATATGACGGCCGCCAGATGACGGCCGCCAGATGACGGCCGCTATGTGACGGTCGCCACATAACGGCCGCTATATGACGGCCGCCACATAACGGCCGCTATATGACGGCCGCTATATGACGGCTGCTATATGACGGCCGCCAGATGACGGCCGCCACATAACGGCCGCCAGATAACGGCCGCTATATGACGGCCGCCACATAACGGCCGCTATATGACGGCCGCCAGATAACGGCCGCTATATGACGGCCGCTATATGACGGCCGCCATATGACGGACGCCAGATAACGGCCGTCATATAGCGGCCGCTATATGACGGCCGCCAGATAACGGCCGCTATATGACGGCCGCTATATGACGGCCGCCACATAACGGCCGCTATATGACGGCCGCCACATAACGGCCGCTATATGACGGCCGCCAGATAACGGCCGCACTGCCGGAGTTGCAACTATTTTTTTTGCCTGAAATTTACAACATAAATAGATTCTCAGTACGATAACTAACAACACCCTCATGGTTCGGACAGGGTTTTTTTACATGTTGTATAGAGCAGACAGAATCAATCTTACTTACTGTTCGAACTTGGTGTCTCTAGGACAATCGTTGGGGTCCATCCCAGGAAACTCATGAGGATGTGTCTGTATTGAGAAGGGATAAAATATCTGCATCACCTGGAAATATGACAGAATACGATGTAGCATCATCTTCTACGAAAGATGCAAGTGTTAATACTGGATCTTGTGTGGATTTTCTATTTTATTTTTATTTATATAAATTAAAAAAAAAAAAAACTAAAAAATTCCGACTTCAAAAATAGATATCAGAAAAGAAAAAAGAAACGGCCTCATACTCACTTAAAAAATTCGGGATTGTTTTATCATTCCAAATTACATTTAAACAAACAACTAGAATCACCTTTTAACCCCCTTTATTTTGACACCCCACTCGATAGGAATGAAAGATTTTTTAATTTTGAACATACATTTTGGCGCCAAATATCCAGCATTTAGATTTTTTAAAATTTTAGTATACTTAGTGACACTCGCTTAAAAGACGAGAATAACGACATGTCATTCATCGAAATCGGTTCAGCCGTTTTGTAGTTACGAGGGAACATAGAGATGGACACATACATACATACAGGTCAAACAGATAACCCTCCTTTTTTGACTTTACTACAGTCGGGTAATAAATAAAAGCCTGTCACCTCCCGAGTACTCCCGAATGGACTCGTGCAGCGCTCACCGAAGTCCTTCCCACTCACATGTATCTTATAAATCTCACTTATTTCTATGAAAAAGTGTAGGAAGTCGGTTTATTTAGTAATATTTGCTTGTTTTTACCAGAGACATTTCCTTAAGAGCTCATAATACCTCAGTCAAAGTCAAAGTCAAATCATTTATTTCAAATAGGCCCATGTATGGCACTTTTGAACGCCAAAATTTACAAAATATTATAATTGATTCTAGTCGCCCCTTCCAACAGGTAGTTTTCGTAAGGAGAAGAAGGGGCAAGAAGCTCCACTTTTCAGTTCAAATTTACTCTTTATCTCGATCTAACGTTACCGCTCGCGGACTGAGGGAGAATGCTCCAAGGCGCCGATAGTTTAGGGATTGTTATGGTGAAAATAACGGTAATACTAAAAAAAACATTGTATCTGTTTTTAGTTCAGTTATTATTTATTATGCGAAGTTTCATGACCTAATTTGAAGTATTTTTAAGGTAAAAAAGGCATTTGGAAAGTTTCCAAATATTTTTTGTGTCTATAAAACTAAATATTTTAGTGTTACGATAATATTAATTATTGCATTTCATAATCAATATTTTAGTTCTTTAGTTTGCCACATTTCTTATTTCCATACAGTAATATTGCCAAATTAATCAAAACAGGTAAATATTTGACAGCTATTTGCGACGTTGCCAACTTTTTAACCGACTTAAAAAAAGAGGAGGTTCCCAGTTCATCAGAATATATTTTTTTTATGTATGTTCCCCGATTACTCGAAGATGGCTGAACCGATTTGAAAAGTTCTTTTTTTGTTTCGAAGAACGAAGTGCACTACTTCTTCTATTGCATCGTTATCATTGCAATAGTGTGTAACTTCGTTGCCGTCCTAATACAAAATGTACAGAAAACAGATATCACAATAACACTTGCGTTATTATCGACCGATAAAAACGCGCCTGTGGGGAGAGGCTTAATGCTGAGTACACAGAAATCTCGATGTTTTGATTTGAAGGGTCCTTAGTTTGTAAGAATAAGGTTCAAAATTGGTTGTCATGGAATTTTAACTTTATCTCGTATAGGGCCCGGACTACACCGAAGCGAAGACGAGAGGAGATGTGATTTAAACAATCAATAGAATTTTGTTATTCACACATCTCGTCTCCACTCAGCTTCAGTGGATACCACTGAGCGGAGATGTATCATATTTGTAAGACGCGATCGAAGCGGAGATGTGAACTTTGCCTCGCCGAGATTGAGCTGGGCGGTGCTACAAAACGGTGCTGTGAGCTGTGCCTTGCAAGCTGGCGACGGCACGCAGCGGACACAAGAGATGTGAGCGGCGTACATTGAGTTTATCTCAACATCCAACGCTCGCCGCACGCAGCTTAGTTCCCCTGTAGCCAGCGCACATCACCGCTGTACGGATCTCAGCACAGCTTCGGTGGTTACACCCTAGCTGAAAAACATCTCTTCTCGTCTCCGCTTCAGACATCTACGCACACCTCCGCTGTGATGGAGTCCAGCCCTAGCAAATAATTCAAGTTTAGTAAAATCGATGCTCCTTACCTTAGTAAAGTCGATGCTCCTCACTAAATTATTAATCTCCTCATCGTAGTAATCGTGAGAGAAGATGAGGAGGGTTCTGTCTATCTCCTTCGCTTGAGCTAGCGACACTATCAGGTGCCGGAGATATGTTAGACGGGTATGTACCTGGGGACAAAAGAATACAATAATTATTACGTTTTTGTATTCAGATGATTTTTAGTGGCCTAGTATTGGGCCGTGGTGAGAAAGAACCCAGAGACTTAAAGCCATATTCTCTGCAAAATTACACGAGACTTGATTTGAATATTCGTCTATATTCTTGTCGTTCTCTCTTCTGATTCTTCTTGGCAAATGTTCTCGTCGAGACGTCCCGCCGAGAATATGGAGCGGGCTTTAGTGCAATTCATTTCACCAGTAGTGGTCAAGGGCATTATTACACTGGCGATTTGCGAGCGAGTTATGAGCGATTATTCAAAGTAATCGCTGCGTGAGCGGAGCGAGGACGCCACGTGTGCGCAATGTGTTCGCCGAGTTTGCGTAACGAGTGCGATTGATGTGAGTGTACTTACAAAAGAGAACGAGACAAGCGAGTGCACAATGGACTTCACGCGGAGAAAATGTTCACAGATCGCTTCGCTAGAAATACGCTAGCAAATAGTTAGTGTGATAACGCTCTAAAATCGATGAAAGAAAACATCGTCAGTCAATGTAAGGACCACATCATTTTATGCCGTACAAAAACAAATATCAGATTTTTGATAAGAAGGTTTTAAACTTTTTGTCAATCAAAGAAGGTTTGCATCCAAAACTTTTGACATTGACATAATATCAAGATTCTTAAAAAAAAAAACACATGACAGTTCGTGTCAAACCAAATCGTAGCGAAGTTGCGAAGTATTATTTTTTTATTTAAAACTCTTTATTATTAATATTTTATCATCCCAAGATGCTTGAAGACGAAGAAAGCAGGGAAAAAGTGGTAGTAAGTATTATATTCTCGTATGGGCATAAATTATATGAGTACCTACAGTTGATACACAAAGATATTCAGCCTATCTCAAACCAAATAAAACACCATGACATAACTCTGCAAACAATACAGTGATTTCGCATTAATTTCATTAGCATGTGAATTCTTGAACATTGACATGCTAATTGCTATTGATCTGCTATTTGCTAATAAGACGATAATTGATAATAATGAAGTATGTGAATTTTGTTAATATGCGAATTAAAAGCGCGTTCGCCTTAGGACGTCTCCTAGCGTGCGTTTAGTTTACTCGCCGATAACGTTTTATTTGTGCTAGTACACTTGTGTTTAAGATCGATCACATAATTAAATATATTAAAGTAAAGTATATAAAGTACGAAGCGATAAATTCACTTCGCACTTCACAGAATTTGGCAACTAAATTTCGTTTGCTAAATGCTAAATGAGCATTCACATGCTAACAAGGAATGCGAATGCTAATTAATCCATCACTAGTGCATACACTCACATCAAATTAAAATCTCACTAAGCGCACACATGTTTACGAAACCGGTCTCACGTTTTTGGTGACAGCGCTATATTCTATGTGATAGAAATGTATACAGGGTGTCCAAGAACCTGGCGTCCAACTGGATTCCCACGATGCCCCAAGTTCTAACAGTACTCAGAAAAATATTTTAAAAAATCCACCCCATGTACTTACAGAATTATACTGATTTCAAAAAAAAAGGGGAAATGAGCACCCTGTGACATACTTTTGAATGCTGTGACTGCTAATGCTGATAATTTCGATATTTCTTGGAGGTTTTGTAATCTAGGGTATTGCTGTGTCTAAATAGAATGTAAAAATAAAGTACTTATTGTACCATTTTAAAATAAAATATTATTTTAACTAAAGGTGATATGGAAAACTATTGAATTTCGCAACTTTGACCGACTGTAGTGTAAAAAAAATGTACCAAAATAGTATGGCAAGTGACGTCAAATTTTGACGCGTTTATTCCTCTTTTTAAAAAGGTATAATACTTACACATTAATTTGAAAAAAAAAATTTTTGATAATATTTTTACTCAACAACCCAATTTTTACGATGTCTTACAGAATTCTTAGAAAGAAAAATTTACGACGAATTGAATCTAACCTCTAAAGAATTACTATTGTATGCTCATAAAAATAACAACAGGCCTCTCAAAAAACAGGTTAGACCGTAAGGGACGGTATGTGCATGCATCTCACCATAGTGATTCGTTATTACAACAGGAGGGAGCAAGACAGAAACTATCTTTGCGATTTGCTGGTTCTTCTTTATGGTACCCCATTATTCAGGTAAGAGTGAGGGAGAAAAAGGTTAGAGGTGCGAGTGAGATAGATAGTGACGTGAGATAGATATTGGACTCGATTACTCTTTGTGCTCTGGACTTTGAAACGAACTCTTTACGACGACCTTTGCCTGTGTTTGGACAGTTTGTGTTTTGTGTGTGCTACCATGGCGACCTACACTCCGCAAGAATACGCAAATATGCACTACATTTATGGAGAATGTAGAGGTAATGGACGAGCTGCAGCGAGACTTTACAGAGAAAGGTATCCGAGGGCTACGCGATATCCCGACCATCGAGTTTTCATTAATGTGCACAGATCACTATGTGACGGGCGGTTCCCCAATCAAGTAGCTGGTGAAGGACGACCCGTAAATGACTTCATACGCGATGAAGTTTTAGAGGCGGTGTCGGCAAATCCAAGCATCTCTGTGCGAGGAATAGAAGCTGATACGGGGATACCGAAGAGCACAGCACACAGTATTCTCCAAAAAGAAGAATATCATCCGTACCACGTACAGCGAGTGCAAAGTCTTTTACCTCGAGACTATCCGAGCCGAGTCGCGTTTTGTGAAACAATCCTGCAAAAACATCGAGAAGACGAAAACTTTATCGACAAAATTTTGTGGTCAGATGAATCAACATTTAAGAAGGATGGCTACATGAACCTACACAACTTGCACGAGTGGCATGTGGAAAATCCGCACTTGATGCGAGAAGATAGATCCCAGTACCGGTTCAAAGTGAACATGTGGACCGGTATTCTCTGTGGGAATATTATTGGTCCATTTGAGATGCCCGAGAATTTGACTGGCGAATCATATTTAAATTTTCTTCAAAATGATTTGCCAAACTTACTAGAAGAGACCCCACCAGATATGTGGTTCCAACACGACGGCTGTCCAGCACATTTTCGCGTATCCGTTAGAGAGTTTTTGGACGAGCAATACCCGAACAGGTGGATTGGGCGATCAGGAACAATCCCGTGGCCAGCCCGCTCACCTGACTTAAATCCGCTGGATTTTTTTTTCTGGGGAACTATGAAGGAGCTCGTTTATGAAAGAAAGAAAGAAAAGAAAGAAAAATAGGTTTATTTGTCACAGAGACACGTACATACATCTAAGACAAGAGTAAATGAAAACAACAAAAAGTACATAATAAATCACGAGCATAAAACAGAAATTAGTCGGCAGCTGCACGACATGACTGTGACAAGAAGGCTTCCACTCAGCATGATGCAGTGCTATGGGGAGCCCACAGCACAGCGCTGATTTTCAGTGGTCACCCGAAAAAAAAAAAAAAGAAGAAGAAAAGACGTACGGAAATCAAGTCAGGTACAGTGATTTGTTTATTACATAGGCAGGTAGTACGATAAAATAAAATAAACAATTATTATGCGAAGCCCATTAATGACATCGCTGACCTTCGTGAGAAGATAACACAAGCAGTGCAGGTGATACGTCAAAAAAGTTACTCGCGAAACATAAAGCGGTCCTTTTTAAGGAGAGTGAGAGCTTGTATTGCCGCGGGTGGTCAACATTTTGAACATTTATTGTAATAAAATATCTTTAAACTAACATTCTTTGCTTTTATTCTACTGGGAACCCATCTACCTGTGTGTATTTCCTTCTTGCTCACTCTTGGAACCGAAGTAAATAATAGTAGTAACATAACAGTTTCTAAGATAAGAAAGGGTCCGACAGTTACCGTTAGTAGGTAGGCACTTCGTAAAAATTGGGTTGTTGAGTAAAAATATTATCAAAATTTCTTTTTTCAAATTAATGTGTAAGTATTATACCTTTTTAAAAAGAGGAATAAACGCGTCAAAATTTGACGTCACTTGCCATACTATTTTGGTACATTTTTTTTACACTACAGTCGGTCAAAGTTGCGAAATTCAATAGTTTTCCATATCACCTTTAGTTAAAATAATATTTTATTTTAAAATGGTACAATAAGTACATTATTTTTACATTCTATTTAGACACAGCAATACCCTAGATTACAAAACCTCCAAGAAATATCGAAATTATCAGCATTAGCAGTCACAGCATTCAAAAGTATGTCACAGGGTGCTCATTTCCCCTTTTTTTTTGAAATCAGTATAATTCTGTAAGTACATGGGGTGGATTTTTTAAAATATTTTTCTGAGTACTGTTAGAACTTGGGGCATCGTGGGAATCCAGTTGGACGCCAGGTTCTTGGACACCCTGTATAAAGATTACAGGAAAAATAAAACGATGTCTCTAAATAGCACACTTTTTCAGAAATCATCAACAAAAATTATGTTATCGTCATTACTAAGGTTACAAAATAAACTTCTTATCTACAAATGCATCCTTAAACCTGTTTGGACATTGGTATAGAGCTCTGAGGATCAGCAAGCTACTCAAATGTTGAGACAATACAGCACTTCTAAAATAAAGCATTAAAAACCTTAAGACGCAGATATATGACAGTGTCCTTGAGTGGTTAGCTTGCGTGGTCTGTACTGAGCTCACGCAACGCGTCGTACGTCCAGCCATAATACTCGTAGGACCCGCCCATCAAGGAGCGCAGTCCTAAATGAGACGTATTATTAATTTATTATACATAAAACAAAGGGTATTTTAATAAAAAACGTATACTAAAAGATCAATAATTAAATTATCTTTAAAATGGTGATGATTTCAGAAAAATACGCTTGAAAGATTTTGCGTGATTCTCAGTTTTTTATCCGCGTTAGACATAACTTTACAAATTAATTTCACTATGTAATATAAACATAATCCAAAATATGGCTATATTAAAATATTAATAAAATGCTCTAATTTAACATATATTTTTTCTAAATCATTAACACTACTCATTTATATCTTCAGTATAAAATCATTAAAAGTCGGATATCGTCGCCTTAAGTGGTGCATCTTGGTTCACAAAAAAACATTGAAGTTCATGAGTACCTACAAATCCCAAATATCAAGGAGGTTATAGAAAGGTCCCACAATAATTATAAAGACTCCAAACGACACAAAAATGAACTCTCTGTGACCCTTCTCAAGTCCTCAGACTCTAGTTATAGAGTTAAAAGAGAGCGAACAGCGTCAATCTAATCAACACGGACAAAATATCTAATGACGAGATGACGCATCGCAGGATGTGAACAATCTCAAACTGTCGGCGAAGACACACAATCTGATTAAGGAGGGCTGATTGCAGATGGACGAAGAAAAGAAAAAAAAAAGTATTAGTTACACTATCGGTCAAGAGATGGCAGTGACCTAAAACTGCAATATCCTACACCGCAATGTCCAGTTAAACTGTCAGTGAAGACACACAATGTGATTATAGCTAGAGGGCTGATTGCAGATGGACTAAGAAAAGAAAAAAAATTTGTTCCACTATCGGTCAAGAGATGGCGCTGACCTAAAACTGGAATATCCTACACCGCAGTGTGCAGCGATAAAATTCCTTGACGAATATATATAGGTCGCCGATGGATGAATTTAAAATGGTGCGGACCCCTCGGTGCGCGAGTTTATTTAGTCTGAGAAGCTTATAGAGTGAGGAATGATGTGTTAAGTCAACGGTGGTTTCAAAGATGAAGTGAAAAAAAAAATTAAAGACTAGATATGCTTAGATGGTTCCGTATATTGTGGACCGATTTTGGTAATTATATTTTTGGTTGAAAGGGCATAGTTTCGAGGTGGTCCCATATTTTTTTTTATTAACTTTGCTTGGATAATTTTTGAGTTAGCTTCAATAATACGTACTTTCACCCACTTAGTATGTGGATGATATGATAAGTTTCTGTTACTGGTAGCAGGTAGTGGTATTCGAATTTGTGTAGGGTAGGTACCACAACTAAAAAGTCAAAAATAAAAACTTAACAACCGATTTTCAAATAAACACTAAAAAGTGAAAAATAACTTTTATTTCGGATGTCGGTGTCTTTGGTTTTGAATTTTCGTTTTTTGAACTCGGTTGTTTTTTTTTTCCAATACAAAATGGCGAGATGATCGCAATAGGGCCAGTATTCATTTGATAAAAGGCTGAATTATAGGTATATTGTAAAATAAAAAATAAAAACTTGGTAGTAAAGATTCATTGTAGAAAAAAATATGCATTTAAAAAATAAAAAAGAAGAAACTTACCTACTACGTATATACTATGTATATATTTTTTTTTCGCCGTCACTATTTTTTTGGCGGCAATGGCTTCGAAAATACTATATTTGATATGAAAAGTTGGCAACCCTAGACTATAACTACATGCTGGTATTACGTTCCTACTCTTGCAGGTGGAGCCAGAAACGGACGAGCCAAAAAAAAGGAAGCCCAAAAAGATTATAATACCACGTCGGAAATCGTCCGTACTGATACCAGAACCAAGGGTTCTCGTCATGACAGCCGGTATTAAGCCCAAGCCTATGTGAGTGAAAATATGAGGTTCTGGCTGGTATTCGTAGATCTTTGGTAGTCGTTACGGGTAGACAGAAGCCAGAAAATCTGACAACCAGTCCTGACAACGAGTATCCTGCTACCCAGAGATTTGGTTCAGCTGCATTCGATTAGACTAGAAGCCGTGTCCAACATGAATGGGAAAACGCTGGGCAGATGTTGATGTGGTCACAAACATGCTGTCCGGAAAAGATTACGAGTTATTTGGCTTGCTAGGCCATGCCTATCGGAGGACCTATCATTCATAATCATTTCAGCCCACAGACGTCCACTACTGGACCATAGGCCACCCCCAAGCTAGATACTTATAAGCCAGCAAGATACTTCATTTTGGCAACCTCAAATTCCTATATGAAAACCTCGGATGCTTAGTTAAAATATTCGCTTTCGACAACGTCTTGCGTTAAGTTATTATTTTCAATAACCTCGAGGTTATCGAAAATAATAACTGGACTTGACTCTTGACTTGGCACTCGAGTGACAAGTCAAGAGTCTTGCTTTTAAAAACCTTGTTTGGCATACTTGTCTCCAAAAACTTCAATGGCCAGTTCAAGATAATTGCGTTCATAGACGTCGTCCCAAGTCAAGATCATCATCATCATCATTTCAGCCGAAAGACGTCCACTGCTAGACATAGGCCTCCCACAAGCAACCGCCACTTGAACCGGTATTGTGCTTCCCGCGTCCAGTGGATTCCTGCGGCCTTCACAAGGCCATCGGTGCACCGTGTGGGAGGCTTTCCAACCCTACATCTCCCGGTACACGGTCGCCACTCTAGAACATTTTGGTGCCATCGGCACCATCGGCCTATTGTTCTGCGAGCAATGTACTCTGCCCACTGCCAATTCTTTGGGATCTGAAGGATCTATGAACATCTTTAATACCAGAGGCATCGTAGACAAGGATCGGATACCGGTTAAATTTTCAAACCGTTATTATGTACTAGGCGCAAAAACCTTTTCATTCGGTTTCGCTCGGTTTTTATTAACCGGTTATGAGGAGTCTTTTCATAAAGTTTTTTTCGGTTTAAACAGTTTAGAGCAATATTAACCGGTTTTTTGTTTAGCTTTTATTCAGCGCGGCATCCTCACAAGGAGTCACAAGTTGCAACGCGTTTACCGAGATGCCGCTCCGTATTAACTGGTTAATTTAGGTTAAAATAAAGTTCTTAAAATTTTCACATTCTTAAGACAAGTTCGGAGTAAAACCCAAATAAACCGGTTTTCGCCGGTATTTTTTAAACCGGTTCCGAGCCTTGATCGTAGATGCCTTGCAATTGCAGAGACAAAGCTGAAATATCTTAAATTCCTCTAACTACACCGGCACATAACATAACATCACGCCTGTAATCCCCGAAGGGTTAGGCAGAGGTGTACCTATAGTACACCCACATTTCGTCAGTTATGTTCAAGTCCCATGTAAAAGGAGGACGAGCCTATTACTATCAACCGGGCACTAATCCAGACTCCGAGCTGCTACTGAGCAATTCCAGATGGAAAAACCCAATAACACTTTGTCCGACCCGGGAATCGAACCCAGAACCTCATGTTCAGCAGTAGCGCTTGCAATTACTAGACCTGCGAGGCAGTATCGTTACACCAGCACACTCGAACATACGCTTTAAGCAGAACACAGAAGAAAATACTATACATTATATACGTATGATGGTAGTATTTCACCGGACGGAACCGTTCACAAAGAGCAGTACTAGTATCACTAGTAATAAGTATCTCTTCTTATCCATCAGCATCTGCCTCCATATAATAAATATAATCAGTCTAGTAACGTTCCCACTGCTGGGACACAGGCCTCCTCTCTATGAGAGGGCGTGGGCCGTAATCCATCACGCGGGCCCAGTGCGGGTTGTTAGATGTCACATGTCTTCGAATTTTCGGTTCTAGGACATGCCGGTTTCCTCACGATGTTTTCCTTCACGGTTTTGAGAGCAGTGGTGATGAAATTATTTACACAAAGTCAAGCGCCTGTCTGGGTTCGCTCCCACGACTTACAATTCGTAAGTCGGGGCTGTTACCACTGGGTCATCACTGCTCTCATCTGCATCATCTGTCTGACTTTTCCCAACTATGTTGGAGTCGGCTTCCAGTCTAACCGGATGCAGCTGAATACCAGTATTTTACATGGAGCGACTACAAATCTGACCTTCACAACCCAGTTAAAACAACATGAAACCCCTCTCTATTTTTTTGTACCTTTCAGAAAATTAAATGAATGCATGGTTTCTCCCTTAACCCTGTATGAGCTTTCTGCACTAGTTGTTGACAAGTTGCCTTACCCTAACCCCTTTGAATGGAATGAGGAACAGGTGGCTGATTGGATGGAAAGCGTAGTCGGGTTGCCTCAGTATAAGGTATGTATTTTAGATACTAAAAACCAATGATATTTTAAGTAAAAAGACGTAGATAGGTTACCTACCGTACATTCGTTCTTCAAAAACGGCACAATGTCACGCTATTAGATGACACGTGTAAGTAGGACAGCATGTCGTAATTATCGGGGAGCGAAAAAGAGACAAGACGAAGAAAATGTGGCTAATTAGCCAAATTTTGACGTGCCTCTTGCGAAGCGTGAATAACCTATCTACCTCTTTTTTTACTTATAATATCATTGCTAAAAACATCCGAAAACATAGTTTTGTTCAATACGATTTATAACTGAGACTATACTATTAAACGAGCAATATTTGTATGTATGTATATATTTCTTCCTATACATATTTGTATCTACTCATGTTCTCGAAATCGGCTCAACAATTTCGATGAAAGTTGCAATATAGGGGGCGATTTTACGGGGGCGAAAAATCGATCTAGGTCTCATATCTGGGAAAATTCGTTTTCTCCGTATTTTCACCCGAGCAGAACTCGGTCGCCCAAATTTTAGAACATGATAATGAATAATGACATGACATTATTGACATTAGAATAATGACATGGCAGCATGGAATTAGTAAGTACCTATTATCATGGCAGTATGGAATTAGTAGGTACTATCCTATACTATTAAATGAGCATTCTCTATTTTCACCCGAGCAGAGCTCGGTCGACCAGGTACTAGTTAATTAAATAATTACGTTAATTAATCAAGACACAGTAGAAATCCTACGTAAATATAATATGTACTAATAATGCACTGCCTCGTTGGTCTAGTGGTCGCAAGCGCTACTACTGAGCATGAGGTCCTGGGTTCGATTCCCAGGTCAGGCAAAGTGGTATTGGGTTTTTCTATCTGAAATTTCTCAGTAGCAGCCTGGAGTCTGGATTTGTGCCCGGTTGATGGCAATATGCTCGCTCCCTATTACATGGGACTTTAAACATAACTGGCGAAATGTGGGTGAACCTGCTACAGGGACACCTCTGCCCAACCCTTCGGGGAAACAAGGCGTGATGTTATGTTGTACTAATAAGAATAATGTTTGTGCCGATTGTCGTAACGGCCAATGGCCTGATGGCGAAAAGCTTCGACCAACATCTCTCGAGGCTCTCGTTAGGCGGTTGGATCAAGCGCCTGATTCAGGCAGTACTCCTCGATACGGCTCGCATTGTGAGGAGGTTCCTGTCTCTGCAGACCTAACCACCGGTAGCTTGGACCCTGCTCCCGACACCGACGAACCTCTTTTTTTTAAATATGTTTTAAATGTTTGTTGAAATGAAAACTTCTTTAGGCGCGTTGGGCATTCTTGAGATGGGACTAAACTATTGATTTCGCGACACTGTGACGACACCAGCTTTTGACCATTAAAAAGACATCAACGCGTTGATTACCGCGGTGTCGTTTTTTTTTTAAGGTTTCACTTCTGTCGGCACTCCCGGAGTGCCAGTTTAAAAAAAAATATATTTTTAGTGTAAGAAATATTAAAAAAAATAATTATATGTGAAATAAATAAACTACATTATAATATTAAATTATAAAATTTATAAATGTAAAAATTTTGTATGTTTAGATGTTTGTTACTCAATCACGCAAAAAAGGCTGCACGGATATGGATGACATTTGGCACACATAGTTTATAACCTGGATTAACACCTAGCATACTTTTTATTCCGGTAGCACGTTGCCGTGGGATCATATCCGCGGGCAAATGCTAGTCAAACATAATTTAAATAAATAAAAAAATTCAAACTTTTTTGCAAAAATTAACATCACTAAAATCGCACAGCCTGTTTATTTTACAGGAAGAAAATATATGCCTGTATTACCCGAAAGAGGAGCCAGAGAAATAGGTATAAATACAGTTCAACTAAAAGAAGAAAATCGAAAAAAAAAAATTGTCTGCTAAGACCTAAGTCTCATTTTAGGTAACCGTGAGATGTGGAAGAAATGGAGGGAGGCCATCTTTTATGACCGCCAATCAATCAATCATTAACATGAGATCTGAGACTGACCTACAAAATGAAAAAAACATAAGAAAATTTGAATTTCGCGGGCATGGTCGAAGGTTCCACCTTAAGAGCGTTTATCCTAAAAGTTGGCAACGTCGCAAATAGCTGTCAAATATTTCGCTGTTGTGATTAATTTGGCAATATTACTGTATGGAAATAAGAAATGTGGCTGACTAGCGAACTAGAATATTAATTTAATGAATTGCAATTATAAATTGAATTTGATGTTGTAACGTTTTAGGTGTAAAAAAGGCATTCGGAAAGTTTAAAAATACTTTAAAAAAAATATTTTCCCCCAATTTGTTATTTACGTGTTTTTAATTTTTTATTATCTTTATTTGCGTCATGTTTACCGCAAATAAACGTATTTTCTTTCTTTCTTGACATTTAAAACTAAATATTCGATGTTACGATATTAATTATTGCATATCATAATCAATATTTAAGTTAGCCACATTTGATATTTCCATACAGTAATATTGCCAAATTAATCAAAGCAGGTAAATATTTGACAGCTATTTGCGAGGTTCCAACTTTTACGATAAACGCTCTTAAGGGCCTAATGATACCTCAAATTTCTTAGCATGATCATCCGTTATATCGAAAATACTGCAGTATTAATTTTGAAATAAATATATGGTAAAGTTGAGGATTAATGTTAAGAATACACGATCCCATAAAATTTTCTCGATAGAAAAAATAAAACAAAGTTACCTCCAAGCCGAACAATTAACCGCTGGTATTAAAAAAATACTTCAAATTAGATCTTGAAACTTTGCATATTAACTGAACTAACTATAAAGCAGCAACTATGTTTTTTTGTTTATTGTAAATTACCATTATTTTCTCCTTAATAAGCAATAACCTGAATTATTGGCGCCTTGGAGCTGCCAGCACCCGTCTCGCTCTCACTCACTCCGCGAGCAATATAGTGCGAGCGAGATAAATAGTTAATTTGAGCTGAGGCACAGAATAAATAATAAAACTACTGAGGTAGTTGAAAGAAAGAAAGAAAAATAGGTTTATTTGTCACAGAGACACGTGCATACATCAAAGACAAGAGTAAATGAAAACAACAAAAAGTACATAATAAATCACGAGCATAAAACAGAAATTAGTCGGCAGCTGCACGACATGACTGTGACAAGAAGGTTAGTATGGGCTCTGGTTAGTATGGATGGATAGTATGGGCTGTGAGAAGAAGTTAGTATGGGCTCTTAAAAAAATACCATGGATATAGCAAGAAAACCTTTAAAATGTTGGTTACAGGAATGCATAATTGACAACCACATAAATGGAAGAAGACTCCTGCGATTAGAAGACCCTTCAGTTTTATCAGAAATTAACATCCGCGACTTTACACATATCAAAGTAAGTAACTAATAAAATAACCTTATTTGTTCCAAAAGTATTTTATGAAAGTGCAAATAAATAGCCTATAAATGTTCCCACTGCTGGGACACAGGCCTCCTCTCGGTGAGAGGGAGTGGGCCGTAATCCACCACGCGGGCCTACTGCGGGTTGGTAGATGTAACATGTCTTCGAATTTTTGCTTCCCCAAATTAGCCCAGTTCAGGTTAAATTCTTACGCAAATAATCACTTAAGGAATTAGTAACACATTTATCTTATTTAGAAGGTTTCAACTTTATATCTTACTCTATTCTTTTTTATATTATACTTTTTCCAACAAAAAAAGATTTAAAAAATATTGGAAAATCATTGATGAAATTTGAGGTCATAAAACTGACCTCGATGAGGATCTGTACTACCACTTTTTCACGATAGGTGGCGCATAGTCGACATGGCCATTGAAAGCTGTCAATTCCATACATTTTGTAACCTTTAATTTTTTTAGTTCAATTCAATTCAGTAAATTTTAATTTTCTCGTAATATGCCTGTGTGTGCTGTACCAGAATGTACTAAACTACTAGCCCCGGTGTTCATTTATTTCCCAAATACATTACGCATGATAAAAGTGGGAAACTAAAAAAAGTAAAAGTAACTTTGAATATGTTGTTTAGTAATTTTCAGCTTTATGGTGGAGCTATTAACGTCTTGGTAAAGTTCTACAGCTGGAACATCAATTGCTTGGCTTTCAGAAGCTTTAGAGATTTTATTGCCGAAATTAAAACTTTGGTCATAGATAACTTAAAAAATAAAGAATTCCATTTATAATTAAAGTAATGCTCTCTCAATTTTCGTAAATTTTTCTACCACGAGTCATATAAAAATTAACACGTTACAACTAAAAAATGATCCAAGTCTAGAGCCTAGCACTGATGAAAAATAAACCTAACCTAAAAAATAAAGAATACCATTTATAAAGTAATGAGCTATCAATTTTCGTAAATTTTCCTACCATAAATCAAGTAAGAACTAGGCTCTAGATTTGGATCACTTTTTAGTCAGTACTAGGCTCTAAATTTGGATCATTTTTTAGTTGTAACATGAACTTGTTACTGACAAAAAAATATTTTATTAGATAGGAGTCTACCTTTCAATAAGATCTGATTTCTTTCCAGTAATCTTTGCTTCTCATTTGTTTAGTTCGTCTTTCAATTCTATAAGCTTCCAAGTACAACACATGTAAGCAATAATGATGGTGGATCGGTTTCAACACAAAAAGTTGCAAAATACACTGATCTAAACAAAGCGAAAATGATTTGACAGCGGCCATCCCGCCGCTGGCGACATCTGCGCTGAGCTTTGCGTTTCGATGCCCATTGCCAAATGAAAAACATTAATATGGTGATTTAAAATTTGAATTACGGGTTCAAGTAATCAAATCATAGCACTCAATTTGTAACCCTGGCTGGAGGTTTTAAGTGTAGTTAGTAGCTTAAGGCACCCACAGGCAAGCCCGGTTAAGTAGTCATGATCTCAGAGGTCAACTACGAGATGCCCTACCTAATAATAATGTTCCCACTCAGGCCTCCGTATTGAGATATCATCATCTGCGTCGCCAGTACCCAACTATGTCGGAGTCAGCGTCCAGTATAACCGGATGCAGATGAATACCAGTATTTTACATGATGCGACTGCCTATCTGACCTCCACAACCCAGTCACTGGGTAACATGATCAGTACCCTGATTGCGTAACTTATTTTCGTAAACGATTATGACAAATTTGTTTCATTTTGACACTTCAACTTCATTGCGTTATTTACGTTGTTGAGCAGATATTTTTTTCCAACTTATGAAGCAATGGATTAGCAATCTGTTTCAAATCGAAACAAATTGTGATTCATCGTGTATTACGCAATTAGGGTACTGTTCGTGGATGTCTTTCAAAATAAGCTCCCAATATTCAGTCAAATCTTGTCAAAAAAAAAAAAATGTTCCAGAAAATAACATCGGCGATTAGAAAAGTATTTATGACAGACTATGTTCTCTTTGCAAGAAGTGTCGGTCTGCCTATTCGGAAGCCCTTGACTCATTGCACGTGGTTCAAATCCAGGACTGGACCTAGCTGGGGGATTCGACAGAATTGGACCAGGTGAGCTTTGAAATCATAATTATTTTTTGTTTAATTCAGGGTATTAAAACTACCTTTTCGACTGAGTATACAGGGTCGTGATGGGTATCAGGCCATGTATATTACTATACATGATTCTAACAAAAAAAAAAACTTTTAGTATTTTTAGTTTAAAATAAAATAGACGTAGATATATTTATTACCCTGTTTCATTTAGCTATTTCTAAAGAGCTAAGCGCGTCTCTCTGCGTTCAGCGCTCGGTGTGGCAACACGCCATGTTCGGGTTCGCAACAAGTCAATCGTCATCCTGAGTCGATTTCTTTCAGGGTTTTATATGGCTCTTTAGAAATAGCTCAGCGGAACTGGTTACTAAATATGTCCACGTCTATTGTATTTTATCATGGATTTCCGCAAGGTCACGCCTGAATCAATTAACAAATTTTATTTTATTTGTTTGTTACGCTTTCACGCTAAAACGGCTGAACGGATTTAGATAAAGTTTGGCACATAGGTAGCAGCTATTATTATAATATTAGTTAGGATACTAGCTGCGCCCCGCGATTTCACCCGTATATGTCTCGACCCCATGTGAATATCGGGATAAAAAATATCTAATGTCCTAACCCAGGTCCTGGTCTACTCATGCGCTAAATTTCACCCAAATCCGTTCAACCGTTTTAGCGTGAAAGCGTAACAAACAAACAAACTCACTATCGCATTTATTAGTTAGGCCCGGACTTCACTAAAGCGGAGAAGAGACGAGAAGCGAACCAATGTGTTTTAAACAACCAATAGAATTTCGTTATTCACACATCTCGTCTCCATTCAACATAAATGGAGACCACTGAGCGGAGATGTATCATATTTGTATGGCGCGATCGAAGCAAAGATGTGAGCTGTGCCTCGCCGAGAGCGGGGCGGCGGCTCGGCAGTACAAAGCGTAAATGTGAGCTGTGCCGCGCAAGCTAGAGACGGCACGCAGCGGAGACGAGAAGAGATGTGAGCGGCACCGTAACAATAACTCTCTAGCCAACACAGATCTCCGCTCCAGTCAGCACACATCTCCGCTCCAATCTACTCAGTAAGCATCCCCGCACAGCTTCAGTAGATACACCCTAGCTGTAAAACATCTCTTCTCGTCTCGGCTTTGGACATCTCCGCACATCTCCGCTCATCTCCGCTTTGGTGAAGTCCGGGCTTTAGGATTCTGTTTCAATCCGCGCGAATATCCACTGGAACACTATCCGTGAGATGTCAATCAAACTTAGCTTGGTCACGGTCTAATACCCTTTGGAAGTAAGGTTTAACTTATTACCACCATTTTTATTTCAGGACTGATATACTTCGATGGATGAAGATTATAATGCCGGAACCCATCTATATGGACCACTGGGATTTAGTATGGTAAGCAGATTTTCTTTTTTTTTTCACAACCGGGAAGCTCTTGGCCTGCATCTTACCTGATGGTAAGTGATGATCAGCCCGAAGGTGGAAGTGAGCTTCACCCGGAATTCTCAACCACAGAGGAACAGGCTATCTTACCTCTAACTGCCGAAATACAACAATGCTACGCCAACGACGACTCTGTCACCTCATCGGTGTTGTACCGGCAGCGAGCGATCACTTTGCTGACGGCGCGTTGGTGACTAGCGGTCGCCTTGCTTACGGGACGTTGGCTACTAGATTTTCGAAGGCGGTATCGGGGCGTTACTGCGCTGGAGTGGTGTTGTTATAATGGGCGATGGCCTGTAGTGACGCCCTGCAGTGGGACAGAGCCTTCTATTTTAATACTGCAGGGCACAGGCCTCTTCTCATACTGAGAAGGCATGAGCATTGATCACCACGCTTGTTTCAGGAGGGTTTACTGATCATTCACTTGTAATGTAACATTTCATATTCCCTCTCACTCATGTAATGCTCAAATCTGAACTATTAAGGTGTGTCCAAACATTGAGCGGCAAGAGCGCGGCAGCAACATGTGGCGTTTGCAGGACACATTTCTGCCGCGCTCTAGTTAGGACCAAACCGACGAATGTTTGAGTACTGCGCGGCATATCCGACACACGCTGCGCACTTCAGTTGGCAATATCAATCTGCCTAGCCTTTAAGACGTCCGCAGAAATACGTTCAGAAAGAATTAGTGACGAATGTTTCCTAAAAATGTTTGTGCGCGGCAGGAAGACAGAAGCATTCGCACGCGGCACTCGTTCAAACACAGCGCGGCAACCGTGCACGGTAGCCGGTCAATGTTTGGACACACCTTTACATTACAGACGAATGCTCGCCTTGAAGGAGCACCTTAATATTCATTAGAAGTCCAGCACTATAATTCCTCTCAAAACGGTGAAGCAAAACATCGAGAGGAAATTGGCATGTTCTAGAACCAAAAAAATTCAAAGGCATGTGACGTCTACCAACCCGCACTGGGCCCGCGTGGTGGATTACAGCCCACTCCTTCTCACAGAGAGGAGGCCTGTGTCCCAGCAGTGGGAATATTATAGGCTGATTATGCTACCCCAATTGCGTAAGACACTTTCTGCCACAAGCCGTAATCCATTGCTTCATTTGTTTGTAAAATTCGTCTTCTCGACAACGTAAATAACGCAATGAATGTTGTTGAAGGCACACATATCAACTCTGAAAGGGATCGTCACCGTATCGCTGCGGTTCGTGAGCTTGTCCCGAGGCGAGGCTATTATGTTACGATTCCGGTTAGTGTGCGTTGCAGTAGGGAGTTTCATGCAAAGAATACTGCATGGCTCGAGTTGATATGGTGACGATCCCTTTCCGACTTGATTTGTGTGCTATTTCCTACTATTGTCGCAATGAAAGCCGTTGCGATTGTAAGTGTGTTACGCAATTTCAGATTTCCTCACGATCTTTTCCTTCACCGATGTCAATGATGGCCAAGGGAAACTTGGAAAAATTATGCGCTTCGGTAATCTTCGTGTTTCCGAATTAGTACAAAGCGTAACCCCTCAGAGGTAAATCTTCTACGTTTTGTACTGTCGCGCTTCGTAGTAGTTTACACGTATCATTGCGCGTGTGTATGAAGCTTTCTCTATTAGGTTGCAGTTTACTGTACTCGGTCGTACGTACCGCGTCAACTGTCACTCAAAAGTTTTCAAACGTTTTTGAAGTGTAACATCTTTTTTCTCGCTTTCCTGCAATCCGTGGGAATGATTTCGTGAAAAGGGACGGAAGTGTGTCACAGGAAGCCGGGGAAGCGCGCACTATTTGATTTGACCAATGAGCGCGCGCGGCGTAATAGTTGGCCGTCAGATAGTACCAACTCATTTTCCGAGAGGTTGGTACTGTCAGCCAAGATATCAGATGATATACATCATAATGCGACTATTGTAAGGCTCGCTCATTTTTTTTTAGAACTGCATTGAGTTGCAAGTCTTCAATTTTCTATTCAATGGTTGTAACAGCTCTATATTAGATCTCGTCATCGTGCGTTCGTATTTCCGAAGATAGACGATGATTGCCGAAGCGCATACTTTTCCTGGTAAATCTGTATTATAAGTTCGACATATTTTACCTTCAGGTACCAAAAGCCAGATTGGCCAAGAGTTTTAATAGCGAGAATATCAACACCAAAACAAGAACCACTGTTTGTACCGCATTATAAGCCCCCTGAAAAGATTTACTGCAATGAATTTACGGTAAGAACGTCATATCAATCAGCCTGGTCTTTTCCAGTATTTTACATGGAGCGCCTGCCTATCTGACCTCACCAACCTAGTTACTGGGGAACACGATACCCCTTGGTAAGACTGGTTGTCAGACTTTTGGGCTTCTGACTACCCGCAACGCCTGTCAACGATCTACGGATGACAGCCTCAACGACTTAACGGGCTTTCTGATGCACGGAGAGGTCTCGGTAAATAATGGATGGTCACCCATCCACGAACCGATCGCGGCAAATGTAGCTTAACCGTCGATTGACCCGTGAGCCGGTGATACGGTACGAACATAATACTGGTCAAATCGAGGTGCTGACTTTTCATAAGGGTACGCGATTCGAGTATTAACGCTTTACATTTTAAGATTAAGACCAGGCACTCCAAAGACAATTTCCACGCAAACTCCGCCCCAATGCACCCACTATGTGATAAACACTAACACATCAGTAATAAAGTTGAATATCGCGTGCGCTCTTTGGTCTTGTTCAAACACGGAACTAAATGTCGTAAGTCTCAATTCTTATTTCGTTTATAACTAAAGTAATAATTGATCTAGAGAAAAAATATCTTATATCTTGATAATAAACTATATTTCCTTACTGTCAATAATTATTTTAGACATAAAAGCCGAGTAATCTTGTTTTTGTTTCAAATAATCTTTAAAAAAAGACATGATTTTCGAATAAAAAATGGATCGAGCGAAAATGTTCCAATTACGTAACTGTCTTATATTTGGAAAGAAAAAGACCCAATAAATCTTAGTCTAAAATTCCATTTTGATTGTACGCGTAACTTTTTCATAATGTTAATGCAAATTAACATACAATTTAGGGAGCCTCCTCTTAACTAGTGACCCGCCCCTGCTTCGGACGGTTTTACGACTTGCTAAAACATCGAGATTTTTTAAAATTACGTAAGGCGTTACTTATACTCCACGCGGAACTAGTTGGCCGCGCCTTCGGTATGTGAGCGGTGGGACGGAGGGGCGCTGTCATTGTACGGTGCCGTACTGAGTATTGACAGTCGCCCCTCCGTCCCACCACGGTAATATTATAATACTCACATACCTAAGGCGCGGCTAACTAGTTCAATTAAATTCAGCAGCTTTTTAAATTCGAGTGGCAGAAAGTGAAATTCAAAATGGCGGATCCAAGACGGCGGCCGAAATATTAAAAATCAACGAATTTTAATTTTTTTAAATACTACCGTATTCTAGTCAAAATTCTAAGAAAAAAATCATGATTTTTTTCTCGTGAACGGCGATTTCACTCAAAAAAAAGCAAGAGACATTTCTATCTTAGAATTTTGAGTAGAATACGGCAGTATTTTTTAAAATTAAAATTTGTTGATTTTTATTCTTTTGGTCGCCACCTTGGATCCGCCATTTTGAATTTCACTTTCTGCCACTCGAATTTAAAAGCTTATGCTTCAACAAAAAATTTGAGCCCAAAATGAATTTTCTACGTTGCGTCAAATTTTGGCGATTTAGGTGGCCCGGTTGACGCGTTTTTCCCCATATACATATGTATACTTATGTATACATATGTCATTTTTTTTCCTGTATATACACATACATGTGTATATACAGGAAAAAAAATTACTACAGCGCAAACTTAAACACGTGACTTAACTCATCATTATGAAAAACTTTTACTACGGGACCAACCCAGAAATCGCGAAAAAAAAAGTCAGCTGTTCCCTACATTTGTATTCGCATAACCCCTCAAAATATAGGGAACAGCTGTTTTTTTTTTTGTTACAGTGTTACCAATGTATAATTACTGAACTATTTGTAATGATAAAGAATTTTCAGAGAAAAACACATTTGACAAATGACAATGTTAAAAATGGATCTGATTTATATACTCTGTTCCCGCCAATTCAGCTTTTATTGAGAGCTTTTTCGGTATCTAATTAATCTGAAGTGGCAAGAAGAGAGTCACGGATCGTCCATACAAATATATAAAAAAAAAACAACCGACTTCCAAAAAAACACTACAAAATGAAAAATAACTTTAATTTCGGAAGTCGGTGTCTTTGGTTTTGAATTCTCGTTTTTTGCTACCAACTTCCGAGATTAAAGTAATTTTTCACTTGGTAGTGTTTTTTTTTGGAATTCGGTTGTTTTTTTTTAGAAAAAAGTTTTTGTTTTTCTCTTTTTAGTTGTGGTACCTACCCCACATAAATTCGAATACCACTACCAGCTATGTAAATAAGTCACAGGAACTTATCATATCATCCACATACCAAGTCGGAAAAAATACGTATTATTGAAGCTAACTCAAAAACTATCCAAGCAAAGTTAATAAAATTTATATGGGACCACCTTGAGAGCATACCCTTTCAAACAAAAAAAATTCAAAATCGGTCCACAATTGACGGAGAAATCGGCAGACAAAAATAAAAATAAAAAAACAAGCATACGCTACGAACATATAACCTCCTCGTTTTTGGAAGTCTGTTAAAAACGAGTTATTTATTTATTTAAATATTAATATTGGTAGTAAAACTTGTAAAGCTTTGAAACATTCAAATACATATGGAAAAAATTTGTTACCGTTTGCTAAAAGCACCCAAAAACATTTTTTTTTTTTAGAGAATAAAAACATAAATAGGAAAATACTTTTTTATTCTTCCAATAATTTTGTTTTTCTCAAAAAAAGTTGGCAACCCTCGTCGGCTATACCTACAAATATTTTAAACTTTTTTTTAATCACTTCAGGCGCCCAGAAGATTCAAACTTCAAACCAACATACCCGAAGAGGCCCAGTTCATTTGGATGGAACATCTACCAGGATCGCCTTCCAGAATAGAACCAAAACCAAAGGAAGAAGATAAAAAACGCAAAAAGAAAAGAGTTATATCATCCACACTTTGTCCTAAAAAAGTGTCTTTGACTGGATTGGCTGGCAAAGATTTGATCCTGGCAAGGAGAAAAATGGCTAAACCCAAGTTTTTGCCTTGATATTTCACATTTATACAGCACTAGCAGCGCCCCACGTTTTCATCCGCATATTTCGTCTCGATCCCGTGGGAATATCGGGATAAAAAGCATCATATGTGTTAATCCAGGTTATAAACTATCTGCGTGCCAAATTTCATTCCAGTCCGTTCAGCCGTTTTTGCGTAATTCAGTAACAAACATTTATAAGAATTGTAAGTTTTTATTTTTCAATAATCAATGTTTTATTTCGCCGCTAATAAATAAAGAGGATTGGATTTTACTCAACGGCCTAAAAATTTACTGTATAGTTATCAGAATACCCGCAAAACGCGGATTTATATTTACATATTTACCATCCGAATATTAAAAAAAATATTTTGCCTAAAAAATTTACTCAATTACTTAATTGATTATTTTTTTGCAAGCTACAATGTTTTAAGGTATCAGACTTGATTGACGGGATTTTTTGAAAAACTATATTGATGATTTTTTTTCGTTTCTGCCGCATTAAATCAATTTTTGAAAAGTACAGAATTAATCTCCATTAAATTATCTATACAATGGTATATAAATTAAGTAGGTTCTGTGTACTAGCAGGAATTTAACAATAAAAACAGTTGCGGAAAGGAGGCAAAACAAATTTTTCGATCGCAGAGCACTCTCTAATGCGAAGCATTATGAGTCGTGGAATTAACGTACTAACATAACCTAACGTACTGGGTACGTCTTTCATTGACTTGAATGTGCCCTTGCGGCTGAGAACATGTCATGCCCACTCTAATATCTCGCTGACGGTGGCGTGTGTGTTGGATCATTTAGCTCCCTTCAAAATGGTTGAGCTGAATGGTGCTAATCCATGCGTCATGTTCGTGAACGGGCGTTGTCAGTAGGGACCTTGTCATCTTCTAGCTGCCATGGCTTATTTTAATTTGATTTTTGAATTGTTTTATTTTATATTACGGACGCTTTTATCGTTCTCACATTTATAACTTGTAACTATTTTTCTATATTTTGTAACCATATTGTCATTTAAAAGAGTGTCCATGGAGTTTCTTGCACGTTCGTCTCCATAGGTACCTACTACGCTTTGGAATGGGCAACTAGCTTCATCTTTCTGACTGACCGACCTCTTGACAATTCAAAAGTGCCTGTAATTGGTTTATTTGAAATAAATGTTTTGAGTTTGAGTTTAACTGTCATTTTGTACAAGTTAGGAGATAAACATCGAGCCGGTTTTCCGCCATGTGTTAGGCAGAGGTGTACCTCCCTGTAGTACTTAAGAGATGTCACCCTTATATCAGTTGTAGCTTTTAATTGCTAGCTTGATTGCTCTCTATATCATTGTACCTTTTGATTGCTCTCATATTGTGTCGATTGCTCACTGCACTGTATGAACCATGTGATATATCAAAAGTACCGTGTGATATATCAAATGAAAGGGCTTACTGTGAGTGTCTCAAACATTTTTTAAATAGTTATTTAAGAAAATAGTTGAAAATCCGCCCTTTTCTCCGAAACGACTGAGCCTAAAATTCAGAAAATAGTTCTATACTTATAGATTACAGGAAAACCTATAAGAAGTCTATTGTATTGTGTTGATTGCTCTCTATATGATGTTGATTGCTCATTATATTATATCGCGTTTGATTGCTCACCTGTATCGCTATAACAACAGTGTCGTTTTGTTCTGTCCCGACGATGTCTTCGTTGTATATCGTCTGCGCGTCAATGTACCTTTTGATTGCTCTCTATATTATATCGTGTTTGATCGCTCACCTGTATCGCTAAAACAACAGTGTCGTTTTGTACTGCTGCGAAGATGTCTTCGTTGTATATCGTCTGCGCGTCAATGTACCTTTTGATTACTCTCTATATTATATCGCGTTTGATTGCTCACCTGTATCGCTATAACAACAGTGTCGTTTTGTACTGCTGCGAAGATGTCTTCGTTGTATATCGTCTGCGCGTCAATGTACCTTTTGATTACTCTCTATATTATATCGCGTTTGATTGCTCACCTGTATCGCTATAACAACAGTGTTGCTTTGTTCTGTTCGGACGATGTCTTCGTCGTATATCGTCTGCGCGTCAATGTACCTTTTGATTACTCT
This sequence comes from Omphaloscelis lunosa, assembly GCA_916610215.1. Classification (NCBI taxonomy): domain Eukaryota; kingdom Metazoa; phylum Arthropoda; class Insecta; order Lepidoptera; family Noctuidae; genus Omphaloscelis; species Omphaloscelis lunosa. Next base: position 10,074,405 of record OU744270.1, read on the forward strand.
CTATATTATATCGCGTTTGATTGCTCACCTGTATCGCTATAACAACAGTGTCGTTTTGTACTGCTCCGAAGATGTCTTCGTTGTATATCGTCTGCGCGTCATTGTACCTTTTGATTGCTCGTTTGATTTCTGTTATATTCTTAACTGCTATGCGCTCTGTGGAGTTTGCTGAAAAAACCAAGGAGGATATTACAATTCAGAAGGTAGAAATTGACTGTATTTTTTTTGGATGCACATAATCTATAGAAAAAACCAGCCGACTGCTAGTCAGACTCGCATACGAAGGGTTCCGTATTACAAGTACAATATTTAACCTTATTCTATACTAGCGCCTCTAGCGGCGAATTCAAGCGCGACAGACCTCATTGAATCGCACCGGGTAAATCAGGCATAAAATGTAATCAAAATAATCTTAAACCCACCTGTCCAATTCTTAGGATGTACCGTCAAGTACTTATGTAATTCAGGAGGCACCAGCGCCAGTACCTGCTCCGAAGTGTCGTTAGCATTCATCAGCTCTTCTGAAATCAATCGTATTCATGTAAGTATAGAGTTCAGTTTTCATTGTGCTGTAGCTAGCAGTTGTAACGTTTTGGAAGAGATGACGAAGATGGCTAGTGATAAGGTGGAAACAATCGTGAATGTTAAAGAATAGAGTTGACTTTGGATTATGCTGTAAATAATTAAATAAATGAATCTGCCTGTGGTTATCGTGAGGAAACCGGCATGACCTACAATGTAACCAAAATTCGATGACATGTGACATCCACCAACCTGCACAGAACTCACAAAGAGGAGGCCTGTGTCCCAGCAGTGGGAACATTATAGTTTGATTATAGACATGCAGTACAGCTCAAACAAATTTAGTTCACAATTCTCTCAACAGATGGCGTTACGTGTACTCGAGGAATTCAAAGAACTATTGAAATACATCATGGAAATAATGTCTCTTGTATCATTCACATTCGTAGGAAATATGTCAAGTACTCTAAAATAACGTAAACTGGGCTTAGTGCCAGTATTTCTGCTAATTAAATGTACCTATGTGCTGCACATGACTAATTAAATAATGTTGATGGTGACAATTGTGATTATTGGGTGACAATTTTGACCATATTTAAGGTCTGGTCCACACTGAGGCAAATACTGCGAGGGATGCGAGAAACGACTGCGCGCGATTGTTTTAGTGAATTTCCTCCCGCATTTCGCGCAAGATTCACTTCAGTTTGGCCAGAGCCGTAATTTTTAGGATGCGACCAAATTTTTTTTAAAAGTTTTTTTCTAATTATTGTGCAGGTAAAGATAATAATGATTATATTCTAGACAGGCAGATAATAATTATATTCTAAATTATTGGGAGCAGGTCTTACAGTGTTACAATATTAATAGATATATCATCAAAACAACTTCAATCCAAAATGGGGAAATAGCGCCATCTATGGGTAGTTTACCTAAACTGCTAGCAGCACAAATAAATTATTATCATTATACACAAAACACATACACCATGAAAAAAAAAAGGATCCAGATAAAGCAAAATATAGATGAATTGGCGACATACATCGACGTACAACCTGTTACCATGGATTCAATCATGTATTGAGTTCATAATAGAAGGTTCCTCGTCGATGTCCCTGCCACCCTGTACAAACATGTTTCACAGTATCCGGCCGTAAATAGTGCACATCAAGGTTTAGATTTTTTTTTGGCTTATTAGAGCATCGTCTGTCACTTATACACGAAGTTATAAGTCTGTTAATATACCAGATGTTCCCACTACTAGGCCATAGGCCTCCACTCTTCGAGATGGAATGGGTTGTAAACTAATAAGCGGGCCCAGTGCGGGTCGGTAGATGTCACACATCCTCAAATTTTTGGTTCTAGGACATGCCGGTTTCCTCACGATGTTTTCCTTCACCGTTTTGAGAGCAGTGGTGATGAAATTATTTACACAAAGTAAAGCGTAAAGGGTTCAAACCTACGGCCTACAACTCGTAAGCCGGGGCCGTTACCACTGGGCCACCACTGCTTGCTTCTAAAGCTTGATGTGTCATATTTAATCCCAAGTACTGTAAGTAGCATAAATAAATAGCATATTTAGCATCACCTGAAACTGAGACAGCCCTGAAATCGCAACATGAGATAAAGTTTTACAGGATTTATTTACAAGATTATACCAGGGCGTTCGGTAAAACGAGGGGTATACTTAACGTGACCATTTATTTTTTGACTCAAAACGGGACATCGGTTTATTTATCTCAATTAGTAGGGCCGATTCATAAAGGAAACTCAATTTTGAGAATACCACCCTATACTTTTGTCAGCAATTTTTATATTTATCAGAAAAACAAATATATTCTAATACAACTGATGATTTTAAGTAAGAATAAAATTCTTGGCACGTATTTTTTATATTCATCTTAGTTATCAACATCGCCATAAGGATCGGAACCTGTGACTGGGTTTTTTCAGACGTCCACAATTTATCAATTAAAGAAAAGACTATTTGTGCATTTGTTGTTGGTTGACATAAAATATATTCAATTAAAATACAAAAAAAATCATGGTTAAGATGTGAAACTGTTTGAACACCCAACGACAGTTTCTAAAAACTGGACAATTTTGCGTCCCCAGGTTTTTCACGGGGACACCAGGACAAAGAACCGAAAAAGGGATACGAAAGGGATACGTATAGTCACGTTAGGTATACTTGAAGGTAGTGTAGTACTCGTGAAAGGGAATTACTGTTACTATGGGACCAACTCTTGTATTTCATTGGACAAACCTTTACCCCGCTATGCTGAACCCAGCTTCAAGTCTAAACGGATGCAGCTGAATATCAGTATTGTACATGGACTGACTGCGGCGATTGACTATCATTAATCGTAGTTTAAGCCACGTTTGCCGAAAGTCCTTAAATGGGTGACCATCCACTACATACCCAGACTCCTCAGTGTCTCGGAAAGCACGTTAAGCCGTTGTCATTCATAGATCATTAACAGTCGTTATGGGTAATCAGAAGCCCGAAAGTCCGACAACGAGTCTTCACAAGAGGTCTCATTGTTATTCATTAACTGGGTTGTGAGGTGAGATAGTTCACTCGCTCCATGTAATACTGGTATTCAGCTGCATTCGGTTACACTGGAAGCTGACTCCAATACAGTCGCGAAACGGCTAGGTAGACGATGATGGGGTTGGTCCTACAGTAAAAGAAGTTTATCTTCAGTAAGATGATTCCCAAAGTATATCCCTCGTTTATTCTAAGATCACCAAAGCCAGAATTATGTATATTATTTTACTCTTATTGGCAGTATTATGTTGATTTCAGAGCGCTCATCTTAAAAGTTGGCAACGTCGCCAATAACTGTCAAAAATTTACCTGTTTTGATCAATTTGGCAATATTACTGTATGGAAAAATTAAATGTGGCTAACTAGTGAATTAAAATATTGATTATGAAATGCAATCATTAATATCGTAACACCGAATATTTTGTTTTAGATGTAAAAAAAAGTATTTGGAAACTCTCCAAATGCCTTTTTTACACCTCAAACGGTTACAACATTAAATTCAGTGTTATAATTGCAATTCATTATTAATATTCTAGTTCGCTAGTTAGCCACATTTCATATTTCCATACAGTAATATTGCCAAATTAATATAAATAGCGAAATGTTTGACATCCGTTTGCGTCGTTGCCCACTTTCAGAATAAACGCTCTTAAGCGGCACTGCGAAATTTAAATTTTCTTACGTTTTCTGCAAATTGCAACTCTATATTGGGTAAGATGGGAAAATAATTTTGCGCAATTTTAGGCTATTATTAAAAATTTTTTTTGCTTAAAATTCGCCTTAAGATACTCGATGTTGTGTTGACGGGTGCTATGACATCCGGCAACACCAAGCAATTTAAGGCGATACCCAGGAAATTGTCAGGAATTGCTCAATATGTTGGTAAATGATTCCAGAAATAATAACATGTATACAAAAATATAGAAAAATAAAGAGGACATTTCTCTTGATGTGTACAACCATTTAGCAGTACATGATTTAGTAAATTTTTCACATTATTTAGCGACAAATTACAAAAAAAAAGGATAAAAAAAAAACATATTTTTTTGCAATCATATTTACTTTTGATAGCGTCACATATACAATTTAGAAAAGACAAACACAGAAAAAAATCAAATAATAAAAAAAAAACCTTGATATGGCAACATTAGTAGAACTGAATCCAATATTGGGTTAGTATCGGAAACGGTATCGGAATCACTATCTGAAAAGTTGTAAAATTATGCTTAGCCATCATTATTAAATTATAATTTCAATTTTGTGCGCTAACTAACGCGGTATTCAATTAATAGCAATATAACGGCTGATCTTTATCCGAGGAATAATTTAGTTTTTTTGACAGTTTCTCCACACAATATATTTTTTTTTATTGCAAAATGAGTCTGCTCTTAACCCCGATCTCGCCTTGTAGAAAGCGATGGATGAAGTATACGATGGAACGAGCGTGCCCAGAAGATGCCTGTTCACTTTTGCTCTTAAGGCTCACCGGGTTATACGTGGAGGAAACAGACGCTGGCAGAAAGTTCCACACTTTTATATTTATAATTGTGAAAATCTTACTCCTACATGTTCTCTCATAAAAAAAATATATATTTCGAACGGTATAGCATGATTAACGGAATGGATTGATACAGACACATAATTCATAGATATTGAACAGATTTGAAAATAATAAATGTCAACTTATTAAAAAGTTAACGAGCTCGTTAACTTTTTAATAAGTTTTATAGAAACTGCCAATAAACGAAACAAGAAAATTAAAAGAAACAAAGTGGAATGTAAAAAAAAAACCAGAAAAATAATGATTATTGAAAACGTTTTCCCACCAAATATTTCAAATGAGACCATTATTAATATTTGAAACAAAACATTTAAAAACCTTTTTGCACAATGTTCGTTAAACGTTTGAGCAACAGGCCTCGTAATTTTATATCGTATTCGTGATCTGGAATTATTAAAAAAAAAAAAAACGGAAATAAAAAGTAAAACGAATAAATTCTAAATGAGTGTCTGTTACTTTAGTATGTGACTGTCTTCTTCGAAAAATAGACACTTTATAAATTATTCAAGCTATTTTGAGCTTTTGCCTAATACTACTGTAATGTATCTATTTGAAACATATGTAAACACTATTTCATGCACATTTAGTTGTCTGTCACTAATGTCAACTGTCACTACACCACGAATGGCGGGAAACAGTTGAAGAGTGAAACGTGCCTGCACGAGAGACTCGGAGTGGTGACGAGCCAGTTTGGTGAATATAATCAGCTTAAATTCCGGATCAACAGAATTCTAGAAGTACCTTTGACAATTGGCTATATGATTAGTCTCCTATATTTTGCGCATTAGAATTGGTCACTCTTTGATTTCGTCATCTTGAATATATAACATCACGCGTGTTCTGCCCGAAGTGTTAGGTAGAGGTGTACCTAGTAGGTATACTGCCGTCATAAGAAAGAAGGTCGTAACTGACAATTTCATCAAAAATGAGATTAAGATAGCATTTTCTTTGCTGATTCCGAATATGTTAATAACTTATTTTTGACAAAATTGTCAGTTACAGCCTTCTTTCTTATGACGGCAGTATAGTATACCCACGTTTCGCCTTTTCAATACTAGGCATATGTAAACTTTAATTATAGTTGTGCCCAACCCTTCGGGAAAATAATCGTGTTTGTTATTTTATAAATAAGGCATCTATCTGGGCATTCTGGTACTAAACTAATATTTCTTTGCATCCAATCACTGCCTGCCAAAGTTGCTTTGCGTTCTGTATAAAATAAATCCATTATTATAAAAAAAAAAGTCATACCTCCATCTCTATACATGCCCCCGCTAGACGCCGAGAGCATAATCTGTAGCCACAGACAAAAGAGCCCGAGTATAACAACAACTCTGGCAACCGACGCATATTTTAAGCGTGGCATCTCGTTTAGCACTCAACAGATGGCGCTAGTTGCATCTTACGTAGTCCGCCCATCGGCCGTTGGATGGCGCTGTTTCATGTTTTGATCAGGTCATCGTTTTGGTGGTTGTTCTGAGGAATAAGAAAAATAAATAAAAATAAAATATATTTTGCAGTAGTAGAAGTACAAGAAATAATGGTTTAGAGACGCGATTTCTGTCCAAAATTCGGTCTGTCATAAAAGATTTATGATCAATGTAAGGTTCAATGTAAGCATTGAACCTTACATTGATCATAAATCTTTTAGCGCAATTAAAGTTGATAAGAAAAACAATTAATATTTATGTGAAGTACCTATGAATAAGAAATGGCTATAAAAAGCCCCTGATTTGCACGTGCTTCTCACGGTTTCAACGACTTCACCTAACATCGAGATTTCATTATTATTTCTAAGTTTAATATTAAAGTATTAGACACATAAACCCTACGGAAAAAATATTTAAAGGATAGTGATAACAACAATTGATTGCACCATAGATGTATTATTAAAACTATCTATGGATTACACTGATACAAACACATAATACATTTTTTAAAGTAAAATAAAAAGTGAAAAAAAAATACAACTGACTTTCGTGTCTTTGGATCAGTATTTAAGTTTTTTTGCCACTGACTTCCGAAATTAAAGTTATTTTTCACTGTAGTTTGGAAGTCTGTTGTATTTTTGGTTTTTTTTTTTCGGGGGTTGGTTTGTAATTCATCAGTTCCACTTTACCAAATAGTGCTTTTCAAGAGCAAATGCACGAGTTACTATAAAAAATAGCCAAATCGCTATAGGTGTGCCTATAATATTTGACGAGTTCCCTCGGTTTCCCTTCTGACTGAACTGAGAACCTCCTCCTTTTTTTTGAAGTCAGTTAAAAATAAAATAAAGTTAAAAATTAAAGGGGGGTCCCCATATAAGAAATGTTTTTTGGCGTCTTTTGCTAAATATTGTACGTTGGTACGGAACCCGTCATGTGCGAGTCCGACTAGCACTTGGCCGGTTTTTATTATTTAATCCTGTACCTACTACTTGCATAAAAAATCGGTGTTGTGCTACAAATTTCCATGCATTTATCAAGTTTACTTAACCTTGGCGTGCTTTTGTTTATACACATGTCAGAAGCAAAGATGGCGGTTATTTTGACAGCTGTTTTTAGGACGACATGTTGTTATTTTTAAATGCGCAAGAAATTGCGAGCGTATTTCGACATGGGAACTGTTTTTTGTTCGACGACAGTGATTATGGCTATCCTAGGAGTCTTGATGTCTCGAGTGAATAGGTTAATTCCAGGCCAGTGTGCACCATCGTCGAACTCACTGTGAGTATATCTTTAGTATTTATGTTTATATATTTAAGCTTTATTTATTTAAGTATATGTTAATTTATTACGTTTATATGTGTAGGTATATTTTAATGTTTTAGTTTAAGCCTTCGCTTATTCATATTTTCTCTTCTTGTTCTCACATACTATTGTCTACATTTCTATCTCATTTCTCCTTTCACAGGTCTGCTGGAAGAAATTTCTTAAGAAATAAGCAATACCTTTGTACTCTAAATTATAATTATGTTGTTTCTCTTTGTATTTTACTGTGTGTACATAAATAATAAAATAATTTAAATAAACGCATCATCATTTACCATTAGACGTCAACCGAATATTAAATAAAAGACGGTAGGTGTCGTGAGACACTCGGTAGGAACAAACTTCCTTTCGCAGTATATTATGTATTATAGTTTATACTGCTTCTTCGCCGCTCATTCGTCAACGCTCACGGCGTCCTGCCACTCATTCGTCAACGCAGCCTGGCCTCGCCGTGCCTTTCTAAAGTACTGTACAGCGTATCGGTCAAACTATAATACAGAGTCATCTAGTGTAAGTTTTTAGAAGCTAAAAACTTTCTAAACACGTATACCAGATGGCTTTGTATTAAAAAACAAAAATGTTTGACACTTGAAACCTTGAAATTGAATTTTTCGGGCATAAAACTACTACCGCAAGCCGCCTTAGAAATTCGTAAAAAAAAAATACGGTTCTAATTAGTTTTTCCAAGAATGTAGGCGTGATCTTTATTAGTATAAAACAAACGACCCCTAGTGAATAGATAGGAAGGTGTAAATAGGTGAGGGTGGTATGTAAACTTTTTAATCGTACTTGTTTTAGAAAATAACTGTCTGTTCCATTTTCACTGCTAAACAGCTGAATCGATTTTTATGATACTTGGTATAGATATGGCTTGTTGAATACAAATAAAGGAGGCAGACACGATTTAAAAAAAATCGTAATAAGTTGTATTTGTAATCTGGTGTAAATATTTTTAATTTTTGTACTTGTGTTCCGGAAATGAAAATAATTTGATTTGATTTAAGGAGTGCAAAGGAGTTTTGAGAAAATCAGAAATCCACTCGGACGAAGTTGCAGTCAAAAGCTAGTCTATACTATATCCTTACATATTATAAAACAAAGTCCCCCGCCGCGTCTGTCTCTCTGTCTGTCGGTCTGTCTGTCTGTCTGAACGCAATAAACTCAAAAACTACCGAACGGATTTTCAAACGGTTTTCACCAATGGACGGAGTGATTCATTCGGAAGGTTTTAGTGTATAATTCATTGAGGTTTTGTGTAAATTGGCTGAAATTTGATGATTATTGTTGAAAATATCTGAAAAAATGCATGCCGACTGGATACTTGAATGGCGTGCGCCGCGGAAATCGTAAAAGTGACATAAAATTTATATTCTACAGTATTAATCTTAAAATCTTCAACAAAAAAGTCCGCGATGGCATATGTCTATCTTCTAAGGATGACCCACAATAACCATTTTTATCTTTCAGAATTTGATCAAAATTTCATTGTTATTTTCACCGGTATTATATTAATCCTTATACAATACACTATGCTACTTAAATTGAGCATTTAATTTAGATTAAAATATGCCTTGACATCATTTCATTTAAATGAATGGTTTAAAAGATATCATTGATTCAAAATTACGCGTAACAAAATAATTATGGTTGACGGCAACGCGGGCGCAGCGGTAGGAGTCCCGATATCGGCAGTACGTTCCCGTAGGATATTTTCCGACATCCACGCAGGCGAATCCGCGGGCAAAAGCTAGTATATAATAATAATATTAATTATAAAGAGGTAAAATTTGTTTGTTTATTTGTTTGTAAGTTTGTATGTGGGGGGTAATCTCCGGAACTACCAGTCGGATATGAAAAAATATTTTTGCATTGGATAGCACAATTCTTGAAGGTTATAGTCTCGTGGACGACGTCACGGGCAGAAGCAAATTAATAATAAAAATAGAGTGACCATGAGCAATGTATTACTGAGAAAGGGTAGCATTAAGTTTAAAAAAGGAGGTCATTTTAAAATAGGGTAAACTCACGCACAGTAACATGTACGTGTTAGTAGTAAGGGTAATGTCACAATCCTTTAGAATACCTGAATAACTATTTTTTTTTTACTTTTTAAGGCATTAAAAAATAAGCAGTTTTTTATTCGTTTTCTGAAATGTAAATATCCTCAAGATAATTATGATAAGCCGTGTCAATCTGCCTAGCCCTTTTCCCAACTATGTTGGGGTCGGCTTCCAGTCTAACTGGACGCAGCTGAATACCAGTATTTTATATGGAGCGACTGTCTATCTGACCTCCACAACCCAGTAACTGGGTAATACGATACCCCTTGGTAAGACTTGTTGTCAGACTTTCGGGCGACTGTCAAAGAGCCACGAATGACAGCCTGTACCAACGGCTTATCGTGCTTTCCGAGGCACGGAGGAGTCTCGGTACGTAGAGATGGTCACCCATCCATGGGCCAACCTCCGCAAGCGTAGCTTAAATTAATGGATCGACCCGTGCCGCTGTTATTACTTAGCCACGAGCTCCTTCGATGTATGACAAGCCGTGTGACTGATGGAATTCCCGTCGACAAAAATGGCGACCTTTCATCCCCTTTAGGGTATGCATTTTCAAATTCCTTCCTTAGTGCTCACCTTTGTTATAAAAACCGTTGTTCCGAATTCTTTAACATATCAAATGCAGTACTGTAACTATAGTTCACCCAATACACAACGTGTTCCTTTTGATATCCCATAGTTCTAGGCCCTAGAGCCCTAGAGTCTAGAGAAGTGGTTCCCAAAGTTGCCTGGAACGCGACCCCCTAACAAAAACTTCCAAATTCGGGACTCACCTCAGTGGCGGATCCAGGAGTGTCGTTTAGGAGGGACTTGACTCAGCTGAGGGTAGATTTTAGCAAAGAAAAACTAAAAAAACAACATTTTACAAGCCTCCTTTGATGACTTTCGTAAATTCTTGAATGACTTCGATAGGTTGTAGACTACCAGAGATATCTCGGTAAATATACAATATGGCGGCCAAACCGGGCACCGTGAGTCGCAGAATGAATGGCTGGCGCGAATTCAAAATTCGACATGTAAACAAAACATCTTATACAAAGAACTTGAAAATATAATATTTATTAATTTAGGGATAATTGATGACAATTGTACATGAGGTAGATACTTGCTAAAATGTTTAATTAGTTTTATATCAATTTTAAAATTTGTCACGGAAGAATTCAGACGCTTTTGGGGGGGCTTGAGTCCCTTAACCCTGGATCCATTACTGACTCACCTCTTGTCTGTCATGGAGAAAAAAAGAAGCATAACAATATGAATAAAGCGACTGTGCAAATAAGAAAAAAAAAAAAACATTCATTTACAATCGAAAATTATGTTACTTAATTAAATATAAGAATTGCTATTTCAATGAGAAGAACGTATTTATTTCCTATTTTTTGTCACTATAGCGTTAGCATCAATTTCAATTTTATTTACTTTTATTATTATTATTTTATTTCGATATTTAGTTTTAATATTAATCAAAGCTGAAAATCATTTTTTCAGGGCCCATCCAATATTGGCTCGCGGCCCATAGTTTGGGAACCACTGCTCTAGGATACTAATGCGACCATGTCAAAGAATCAACTGGATATGAATTACTTATATATTTTTAAAAAATCCTTTTCATTTTTCTTTCAAAATTATTCGACAGTCCAATTATTTATGTAAAACACCCTGAAGTACGTGAAATATAAAAAAAAAACAGTGGCACTCCGGGACGGCACTCCCGGTGTGCCACTGTTTTTTTTATTTTTCTAAAGAATTGAAAACTTGAAAAAAAAAATCGGCGCCGCGGTAACCAACGCGTTGAGCTCTTTTACCTCACGCACCGCGGCAATCAACGCGTTGATGTCTTTTCAATGGTCAAAGGGTGGTGTCATCACGGTGTCGCAAAATTAATGGTTTAGTCCCATATCAAAAAAGCCCAAAGCGCCTAAAGAAGTTTTCACTTCAAAAATATAAAAATTCAAAATAAAGCATTTAATTCTGACCATTTTTGTCCATAAAAAAATGACAACGTCACATTTTCTTAACTTTAAATATGAATGATTGGTTAGAATAAAATTGATTTACTCGTACTTATCAGTGAAACTTAGATACACACGTCTAGTCTTAGTGTTATGTTATCTTCGAAGCTATGTATTTTTTTAACACATTTTCTAGAAGTTTTTGTATTTTTTTTTATAGCGAATAACCTTAGAGTCATGGGACATCAACAGGAACACGTTGTAGTTACAGCACTGCCCATCCCTTCGGCATACAGGCGTGATATTAAATTTTTATTTCGCTCAACCTATTCACAGCCATATTTGTCAGCAATTTTACTGATCACGTGTTCTTAATCGAGCTTTTAATCGGGGGTAAGTGCCGAAACTGGCAGATGTCCAATATCTATGTGGTGACCTCTACCTACCACTGCAGTGTATAAAGGCCACAGACACCTAGAATTCTAGAGTATAGGTACATTACTGTATTTCTATTTTCTTAATGTCACTCGGCAAACTTCGTGTTTCGTCAGTTGTCGGGTTTCTATCAGTTGCCCTTTGCACTTGGTGCAGACCGGACGCTTTCAATCGACTTGGAAGTATATAGAGTTGTTAATATTCTTTTAACTTAATGTAATTTATTTTAAAAATGGGAGAACATAATATAGGTAAATAGTTTTACAGCTCTATCTAGTTCACAAGGAAATCAAAACAACAATAAAGTACTTAGTTCTGAATTCAAATTATTATACATGAAAAATCTAATAGTTGATGGACATAGAAATTAGCATTCGTTTGTATTGGGAAATCCGATGACACCCGAGAAACATTAAGAAAATAGAAATACTGTAGTGATAGATAAACTATACATATACATTGACACTAAATTACTTTTGCAAACAAGCGCCATAGTAACCGTCGTTCCATAACACCAATTTATTAGGAAAACCAGCTGATTATTTCAATTTTATTCCACTTTCGCAACTTAAAAGTTCTATATAAATAAATCTTATAATTGGCGGACATGAAAATTAGCGTTCGTTTGTATTTGGAAATCCGATGATACCTGAGGGACATTAAGAAAATAGAAATACTGCACATGGGTATTCTGCTTATTTTAAATATTTTACGTTTTAAGTATATTTTGTCCACTCTGAAATGACGCGCTCCACTACCGCTACCCATCTTCTTCTTTTCGACGAACCTGGTGTCAGAGTTTTACAGCCGCCCATGGGCCTCTAACTTGGCTTCACATGCCGTCCAGAAATATCTTACATCATCGGCATCTTACTTATTACCAATTTAACCTTAGAAATCTTTGAAAGGTAGTAAATGATTAATTTTCGATGTCCCGTCCATTTTTTGTGAAAATACTTCGGAAATAAATCTTTGAAATATATTTTGAATTTTGAATAAAACTTGATAATTATCTAACCCCGCGCGTATCTACGCTCACACTCATCGACATTTATAGCCGCACTCCATAGGCCAAAGCGGCGCATGCGGCTCGCGAGCCGCAGTTTACCGATCAACGACATGGAACATAGAACGTGGGTGTACACCACATCTGCCTACGCCATTGTGCAATACAGGCATGATGTTATCTACTAATTAAACGTATCGTTAATTATGCCATTATGGTGGCTGTGCACTCTCGTCGAGGCAGACCGAGACAGTCCGAGTGCGAGATGAGAGCGCTCGGCCCGCCTCGGTGTCTCTCGGCGTTCCTCGCTCGCTATTCGTCCCCTATTGGTTATTTGTGCCCGAGTCAAAGGATCTCGCGGCAGTTGCGAGTGCGTCGCTGTACACTCTCGTGTCTCCAGTGTTGCTTGTGCCGAACGCCGATTGACAGAGAAAACGTTCAATGTCTGCGTCCATCCTCTCGGGGTTCACGCACACAACTTCAACTGAAATAGGCGAGAATGCACATGGCCGTACTCGGGCTGAAGCCCCTCGCTCGAGACATTACCGCGAGAGCACCCGGACAGGAATGTACAGCCGCCATAAGATATTTACAAACAAATGCTTTCACTTACGACCATACTATGGATTTACTTCAATTATTAGGCTTGATTACCATAATTGCACTGTTTACCCTACTTACCCTACTCATTTAAGAGCATTTATTCTGAAAGTGGGCAACGTCGCAAATAGCTGTCAAATATTTCGCTGATTTGATTAATTTGGCAATATTACTGTATGGAAATATGAAATGTGGCTAACTAGCGAACTAAAATATTGATAACGAAATGCAATAATTAATATCGTAACACGGAATATTTAGTTTTGATGTAAAAAAAAGTATTTGGAAACTTTCCAAATGCCTTTTTTACACCTACAACGGTTAGGACATCAAATTCAGTGTTATAATTGCAATTCATTATGAATATTCTAGTTCACTAGTTAGCGATACTTCTTATTTCCATACAGTAATATTGCCAAATTAATCAAAACAGGTAAGTATTTGACAGCTATTTGCAACGTTGCCAACTTTTTTAATGAACGCTCCCTGTCAAGGCGGCGTCACTTGCAATGGTAAGATGTGAATTGATCAATCTGCCTAGTCTTTGCCCAACTATGTTGGGGTCGGCTTCCAGTAAGCCCGGATGTCTGACCTCCACAACCCAGTTACTGGGTAACACGATAGCTCTTGGTAAACTGGTTGTCAGAGTTTCGGGCTTCTGACCACCCGTAACGACTGTCAAAGATCTATGAATGACAGCCGGGACCAGCGGCATAACACGCTTTTCGAGGCACGGAGGGGTGTGGATATGTTATGAATGGTCAACCATTCTCAAACTGACCTCGGCAGACGTAGCTTAATCTCCAATCGACCCGTACAACTTGTATTATTTTAGCAACGGGAAGATGTCAAATATCTGTCAATCAGCGTTGTCAGACGTCCCGATTTTGGCGGGACGTCCCAATTTTTAAATTAAAATTAAATGACCCGCGCGGGACGGGTTTAGTCCCGCTTTTTTCCCCTTATTTTTGCTTTTTTTTTATTCAGAAGATTAAGAAGACTCAACTACTCAACGATGGGTAAATCTGATGTAAAATATTATATTTTTATTAAAATACATTTTCTATGGCTATTTTTGCTATATATTGTCACGTAAACGTAACTTAAAACGAAAATAGAAAGATAAATATTTAAAAACTTCTGATTATATACGTTTTTTTACTATGTCCCGCTTTCGACGAAAGAATCCCGATTTTTACACTCAAAAAGTTTCAGAATACCGACTTGGAAAAAAAAATCTGGCAACGTTGCCGTCAATCTATTACGTTCCCCTTTAGTTTCCAATTTCACCGCATGCGCGTGTGTCGGTGTGTTTTTTGACTTTTTCCATTAATTACGTGAGGCGTTTAGAGGTTGTTCGCGCCGAATCTCACACAATCTCACGTGGAGAATGGGGTGAATAAAAAATAAGTATTATAAAATAAAGAAAATATGTTTATTTGCGGTAAACATGACGCAAAGAAAGAACACCAAACAAAAAAGAACAAGTTAGGGGAAAATACTTATGAGTCACAACCACGCAAAACGGCCATCAATAATCATAAAAAAATATTAAGCAAATTAACGTAAAAAATACGCATTTTGAAAAATCTCACGTGAGATTAGGGAGGGGAGGGGGTCGAGCCAAATCTCTTGACCCGGGCTCGGATACCGGTAAAATTTTCAAACCATTATTATGTACTTGACGCAAAAACCTTTACAATCAGTTGGCTCGTAGAAACCGGTTTTTTAAAACCAGTTTTGGAGGAGTGTTTACATAAAGGTTTTTTCGAGTTAAACAGATTAGAGAAATATTAACCGGATTTTTGTTTAGTTTTTATTCAGCGCGGCATCCTCACAAGTAGTCATAAGTTGCAACGCGTTTACCGACATGCCGCTTGTCGTATTAACCGGTTAATTTAGGTTAATAAAAAGTTCTTAAAACGTTCACGTTCTTACGAAAAGTTCGGAGTAAAACCCAAAAATAAACCAGTTTTCACCGGTATTCTTTAAATCGGTTCCGAGCCTTGCTCATAACATCTCACCAAGGGGGAGGGGAGGTCGAAAAATCGCCAAATCGCCTCACGTAATTAATGGACGCCCACTCACTACTTGATGCAAATGAAGTTGTTATCGTAGGACTTCGTATCGAATCGTTTGTTAATTATACCATGTTAATTTTATTGCTTATATGCCTATTTGTAACTACGTGACATCATGGCCTGAAGTGTTTTTTTTTCTATGCCATATAAAGGCATAAGTCCGTAGTCGACTACAGGCAGCAGCAACAGACGACGTGTCGCCGCGACACGACTGGTTCCAATGTATTTCTTTGAAATACCTTCCGTTATTAGCGACACGTCGATTTCATTACCATGGCCGAGGGAGTGGGCCATAATCCACCACGTGGGCCCAGTGCGGGTTGGTAGATATCACGTCGTGGAATGTGTGGTTGTAGGACATGCCGGTTTCCTCACGATTTTTTCCTTCACCATTTTGAGAGCAGTGGTGGTGAAATTATTTACACAAAGGAAAGTGCTTGCCTGGGTTCCAACCTTCGAATCTACGACCTACAAACTCGTAAATCGGGACCATTACCACTGGGCCACCACTGCTCTTGCCGAGCAGAGTGATGAGCCATATAAATATTTAGTATCTGGGCGACCGAGCTCTGCTCTGGTGAAAATAGAGAATGCTCATTTAATAGAATAGGAAAACATAACAACATCATGCCTGTAATCCCCGAAGGGTTAAGCAGAGGTGTACCTATAGTACACACACATTTCGCCAGTTATGTTTAAGTCCCTGTAATAGGGGGCCAGCCTATTGCCATCAACCGGGCACAAATCCAGACTCCGGGCTGTTATTGAGAATTCCAGGTGGAAAACCCAATAACACTTTGCCCGACCCGGGAATCGAACCCAGGACCTCATACTCAGCAGTAGCGCTTGCGAGCACTAGACCAACAAGGCAGTCAAAGTAGAATAGGAAAGTTCATATTAATCCATGTATAGTACGTACTTATTCCATGCTGCCATGACATTATTCATTATCTTGTTTTAAACTTTGGGCGACCGAGCTCTGCTCGGGTGAAAATACGGAGCAAACGAATTTTCCCAGATATGAGACCTAGCTAGATATATTTTTCGCCCCCGTAAACTCCTATCTAATATATTGCAACTTTCATCGAAATCGTTAAAGCCGTTTTCGGAGAACCTGATAACAAATGTAAATACTACATGTATATATATACAAATATTGCTCGTTTAATAGAATAGGATTCGGTGAAAATACGGAGAAAACGAATTTTCCCAGATATGAGACCTAGCTAGATCGATTTTTCGCCCCCGTAAACTCCTATATAATATATTGCAACTTTCATCGAAATCGTTAAAGCCGTTTTCGGAGAACCTGATAAAAATGTAAATACTACATGTATATATATACAAATATTGCTCTTTTAATAGTATAGGATTCGGTAATTCGGTACAGTAATCGAACTCATGTCAGCGCGGTATTCAAACACTTATCTCCTTAGCCAATCGGGTCGCGTTACTTGGATATTTGGCTCTTCGCCACCCTCATCTTTCAACAATCGATCAAGGTGCACCTAGGTTCCTATACATCACGCCGCATTCCCCGAAGGTGAGAGGTGCTATACCTAAATTCACTTTTCAACAGATGTTTAAGACGCAGATATATGACAGTGACCTTGAGTGGTTATCTTGCGTGTTCTGTACTGAGCTCACGCAACGCGTCGTACGTCCAGCCAGTAATAGGACTCGCCCATCAAGGAGCGCTGTCCTAAATTAGACGCATTATTAATTTATTATACATACAACAAAAGGTATTTTAATAAAACATGTATACTAAAAGGTCAATTGTTTTATTATCTTTAAAATAGTGAAGGTTTCAGAAAAATACGCTTGATAGATTTTGCGTGATTCTCAGTTTTTTTGAATTGTCGAAGAGTCGGTCAGTTAGTCAGAAAGTTGAAGCTAGTTGCCCATTCCAAAACGCAGAATCTCTATGGAGAAGAACGCGCAAGAAACTCCAAGGACACTCTTTTAAATATAGATATTACAAAATCCTAGGTACATTATTCTTGTTGCTTCCATATGTGACAACAATGTACAAACAATAATCAAAAGCAATTGAAAATAACACATAACACAACATCACGCCTTGTATCCCCGAAGGGTTGGGCAGAGGTGTCCCTGTAGCAGGTACACCCACATTTCGCCAGTTATGTTTAAGTCCCATGTAATAGGGGGCGAGCCTATTGCCATCAATTGGGCACAAATCCAGACTCCGAGCTGCTACTGAAAAATTTCAGATAGAAAAACCCAATAACACTTTGCCCGACTCGGAAATCGAACCCAGAACTTCATGCTCAGCAGTAGCGCTTGCGACCACTAGACCAACGAGGCAATTGAAAATATAAGATTAAAAATAAGCAGATGGGAGATGACCAGTCTCAACTGACGGCGCCCGTTCACGAACATGACGCGTCAAGCTAAACACTAACGCTTGCAACCACAAGATTAACATGTAGTCACAAAAATTCTTACCTAAACGCAAATTAACTCACAAACACATAACTGACATTCTTTCATACAATTACCGTAAAATTGTTACGTAAGTAATAAAAAAACTTACATAATTATGTGTATTTTACGTCTGCATCATACCTACTGTATAATTAATTAGCCGGTTTTATCACGCATTAGTAACTCGTTTTTCGCGTTTGTTTACTTTAGTATATCCTATCCCAAGTATACTATTAAACGAGCAATATTTGTATTTTTATAAATAAATTTCTGTGATCTCGGAAACGGCTCTAACGATTTCGCTGAAATTTGGTATATGAGGGTTTTCGGGGGGTAAACAATCGATCTAGATTAGTCTTATGTTTGGGAAAACGCGTGTTTTCGAGTCTTCGTGCGTTTTTCTTTCCACGCAGAATATGGTCGCTAATTTCGTCCTGTCGGCCACTGTCCGTCTGGTCCAGAGGGATAAGGCGCGATTAGGGTTCCGTACCTCAAAAGAAAAAAAACGGAATCCTTATAGGATCACTCGTCTGTCTGTCTGTCTGTCCGTCTCTCACAGCCAATTCGCTCCGAATATAATAGACCGATTAAGTTGAAATTTTGTACACATATGTATTTCTGTGAGCCAAACACGAACGTGAAACGTAAATAAATTAATGTTGAATATAGGGGTCACTTTTCGGGGAAAACAAAAAACTTAAAAAAAAGTTTTGCTAATAGTAACGTGTCACAAATCAAATGAAGTAGGTTGTTGCGAGGATCTTACATATTTTTTATATAATTCTAAAATAAATACTTTTAAGATTTTTAAGAAATTCGATGAAAATTTACCACCCCCACTTATCTCCGAAACTACTGTACCAAAAATTTTGAAAAAAAAAAAAATAGTTTTAATGGCTCTTTATTCATAGATTACAGGAAAACCTGTAAGAAGTCTATGGTCTGAAAATAATATGGTAAATCTCTCAATATTGTGCGTACAAACTTACATTTGCAGTTGGAATGTATGGGAGAACATATATTTCAACTACAATGTTAAATTTGTATTTGTGATAAATCATCCCAACTTCGGAACCCTTCATTGTGCGTAGTCTGACACGCACTTGGCCGGCTTTTACATATTATATCAAATTGTCGTAGAATTGTGTGGGGTAGGTAGTTAACTTTCGGGAGCGTTGCCTTTTTTTTGGGTGGGAAATTATCAAATAACTTGAGAGCGTGTCAGACTACTGACTAAAACCCACCCGTGTTCCTTCAGTTGCCATATTGCCGGGGCCACGCTCTTCCTTTCGGATTTCTTCGCATCCCCGGCAGGCATCGGCCCTATCGGTCCCCGTCAGTTCTGCTGACATCTCTTTGAGGCGCGCATGGAACACAACGCGTCGTCGACTCGGGCCTGGTCCTTATCGGACGGCGAGCTACCCATTGCTCACCGTCCGCAAGCCCGCGTCTCCTGTGGCCGGAAATCGGCCTGCGATTCCCGACGCCCTGGGCGTTTCCTCCTGCGGCGGTTAGGGGCGTGAAGGCGCGAAATTTGCCTCTCCCTCACGCGTTCCGCCTCCTCCTTCGCGAGCATTACCGCTTCGCAGAAGGAGGTGACGTTGAGGTGGCGTTGCTTGATGTTATTTTTAAAGCAAACGAGGAGTCTTGCTTAGACGATGGTTTATTGAAGACTGAAGTTTGAAATACAATATTCTTAAACCTAAAAGTACACTTATTGCTATGGTGAAATTTTAATTGCAGACTAAACAATCTGTAAACTAAACAAACTTAATAATTTATATCAATGTCAAATTACTCATTATTATTTATCGCTGTGGCGGCGGCGACACTTGAGTATGAAATTCAAAAGTCATTTATTCAAACTAGGCTGAGAATCAGTACTTTTCAAACGTCAAAATTACATAAGACAGTCCCCCAAAACGCCCAACCTTCACCACTTCCTAGTGCCTTTAGCTGGAAAGACGAAGTGGCGCAACAAACTCCCCAGCAACACAGCTGTCTGTTCAAGCTAGAAAACAAAAAATGATTCTATACAATAGTATGCAAAATAGTTTACATTGTGTAGCACAAAAAATAATTTAAATGATAAATTATTGGCCATATGTCAGCTAGCACACGCCAATATACCAACCAAAAACATTGAGAACTATACTCAAGCAGAAAAAAAAACAAAAGAGTAAACGTAAACAGAACTAAATATCTAAATAAAGCCTCCAGGCGTAAAGGGCGTGCCCGCTTACATAAAGCTATATAAAGCTGTAATTGGAAGTTATAAATGATAAACTAGGACCATCGAGGTAAAATAAATAAACTGTTAATTAGTAACAATAACAAAATCATGATCAGAAAGACGACCAGTCACCACAAGCAGCTCCCGATCACGAGCATAACGCAAAAATCAGCCATATTTGAGAGGAGGCAACCCGACCTCCGAAGCTACCACAAGTAGTGACATCTAAAGGGAGCATGACGAACTTGCTGCCGGTTGCTCAGGCAAAAAATTATATGATCAACTGTCGAGGTCGCTAGCTAACAAACTGCAATACAACTCATAACAAAAACATTGTAATGAGTAGATTATGTCAACAATAAAATAAAATAAAAATGAATTGACTCATTAATAAGAAAAAAAAAACAGTGGCACTCCGGGAGTGCCGACAGAAGTGAAAACTTGAAAAAAAATCGGCACCGCGGTAATCAACGCGTTGATGTCTGTCTAACCGTCTTACGAATTTTCGATCAGGTCACGTGTCCTGACGCGAGTTTAACATTTTTACCCATTACAAAAAAAGTGCACAACGCCGCTAAAGAAGTTTTCACTTCAAAAATTGACTTATAAATTCAAATAAAATAAACAATGATATAAACTAATATAAACTGTCAGTAGGTAAGCTAATTCTGGAGAAAGAACATAAACATTGTCTTGAGTGAATCACAGCAACCATTCTAAACATTTAAGTAGTCGTTGATACAATAGTATGCCTTTGAACAAAGGTTGGATTTTACTTCAGTTTTAAACTCATTAAAAGGCAAATCTAGCAAAGAAGAGGGTAGCTTGTTATAAAAGGTTATACCAAGCCCAAGAAATGAGTTATGAACCTTATGAAGCCGGTGAAAGGGAGCTCGTACTTCGTCCTTATTTCTAGTGTATATCACTGTTTTTTGAGTATAAGTGTATATTTTGCCTAATATAATAAGGTGTTGGCGAAGATGAATTTATTGCGATGCCACTATGAGGATACCAATATCTTTGAAAAAATGTCTCTGAGAAACTCTGGCACCTAGCTGGTAAATTGCTCGAACAGCTCGTTTTTGAAGGACAAATATATTTTGAATATCAGCAGCTTTGCCCCACAGCAGAATACCGTAGGACATAACGCTATGAAAATAACTAAAATAGACTAACCGAGCTGTATTAACGTCAGTGTATTGTCTTACTTTCCTGACAGCGTAGGTGGCCGAACTGAGCCTTCCCGCCAGGCCCGATATATGTGGGCCCCACTGAAGTTTGGCATCTACTGTTATGCCTAGAAAAACTGCCGATTTCATAGTTTCAAGCACCTCTTTATCTAAGACGATGTTGGGTCCTAGATTTCTAACATTTGGTAGGGCGAACTTTACACATTTCGTTTTCCTGGCATTGAGAACTAGGTTATTTGTCGTAAACCAATCCGTAACGATTGAGAGTGCACTCATTACATCGTCAAAAGTACCAAAATCCTAAGAAATTTACTTTACATAACTAGATATGAAAATTAAAATATGAAAAATAAAAACTTTAAGTCCAAAAAAAAAAACAACTGACTTCCAAAAAAAACTCTGCGAAGTGAAAAAAAACTTTAATTTCGAAAGTCGGTGGCAAAATACGAAAATACAGAACTAAATGCACTAAATGACTTCCGAAGATAATGTAATTTCTCACTCTGTGGTGTTTTTTTTTTGGAAGTCGGTTGTTTTTTTTTTTTTTTGTACAATATATTTTTTTTTATTACCGTAAAATAGGAAACCACTTTGTGATCAGCTGCACAGAGTCAAAGTATGAACGGGCCCTATGTAAACGGTTTTTTTTTTGGAAAACTTTTTTTTTTTGTACAAAGTTTTTATTACCGTAAAATAGGAAACCACCATGTGATCGGCTGCACAGAGACAAAGTATGAACGGGCCTTATGTAAACCGTTTTTTTTGGAAGTCGGTATTTTTTTTTTGTACAAAGTTTTTATTACCATAAAATAGGAAACCACACAAAGAATGAGCGGGCCATCCAATCCCTACTCACATATCTCAATCGACTGTCATTGCGTACACGCATTGGCTGCGTCTCATTGCGTCATCAACAAATTGTATAACAGAGCAATGGACCATGGTGCGGTGCTAACGAGACTCGTCACTTTCACTTTGCGCCATTAAATACTTATTTATTGTGTTTATTTACTATTTTCTTGTTTTAGGAGAAAGGTAACGAAGATAGAACCAATAAAACCAATAATCTGGCTTTCCAGATGGAAAGCCAGATTATTGGTTCAAAACAGTTTTTATTATTATCGTGAAAACTGTTGTATTAACCCCCGACGCAACAAAAAGAGGGGTGTTATAAGTTTGACCGCTGTGTGTGCATCTGTCTGTGGCACCGTAGCTCTTAAACGGGTGAACCGATATGAATTTGGCTTTTATTTATTTGAAAGCAGGTTTTCTAGCGATGGTTCTTAGTCATGTTTTAAAAGAATCGGTTCAGCTGTTTGAAGGTTAAGCTCTAGCTCTTTTCTAGTAGATGAACGGATTTGAGCATCTTCCATAGGTCTGATCGATTTGAAGTTTGGTATTCTGTTACTTCTATGATATCAGAAAAATATAGTAACCTTGA
Source organism: Omphaloscelis lunosa (assembly GCA_916610215.1). Lineage (NCBI taxonomy): Eukaryota > Metazoa > Arthropoda > Insecta > Lepidoptera > Noctuidae > Omphaloscelis > Omphaloscelis lunosa. The sequence continues at coordinate 10,097,235 of OU744270.1, forward strand.
ACTGATGTTGCATCACCTGGAATTTGCAGGATACCCAACTTCCTTACCAACCTTCAACTTTTAACCTTCCCTTACCCTTAGGTATCGTATTAGGGCTCATTGGAATGGTCTCAATGAATAGGTTATAGATAGATGGTGAACAGGGTCTGGTGATGGAGTAGGAAAGAGAAATTAGGAAATGTTTGGGTTTCATTTTTAATTGCCTCTTCGCGCATACTAAAATGTCCGCGCGGTGCCTAATAATTATGCCTTTCCATCCGCCCCAATATTTTGAACCACCTTGCTGATTGGCTTATACTATCACTTTGACATGAGCAAGATTCACATAGGCTTGAGACCCATATAAAAGATAACAGCTGCATACACCGCTTAGCGGTGGGCCAAGATTACGCTATGCAAATGAACTGAATGTAGTTAAAAAAATTCAATATTCAAAATATTTTATTTCACATAAACCTACATGGGCACTTATGAAACGTCAGAAGCCAGGTGCACGGTTCCAATTGGTCGTTTCCTATGGAGAAGAGCCGGCAAGAAACTCCACGGTTACTCTTTTAAAAATAATTGGCTTTTACACTTCTTTATATAGTGTTACTAGGTATGGCAGGACAGTGTAGGTCTTTCAATAAGTACCAGGTACTTAAGAAAATAGAAAATGGTCAACAAATCTACAGCGTTCTCACATTCACAAAATAGAGATGAATCTATACAAAAGATATATAAATTAATAAAAAATAAAAACCTCTTTTAATGTAACGCAATTACATGATTGCTATTACAACTGTAATAAATCTGAATAATTATCATGTGACAAAAGCCACTAATAAAGAGTTGAAATTAACTCGTAGGTATAGTCTCTTTAAACAGCTCATTACAGCTTAAAAAATACTCTGTGACGTTTCCCTGACGCTAGATGTCACACATACCGTATTAGGAGACCACAGCTTAAGGGTGCGTGCCAATGGAGCGGCGACGTGGAGGAATCAACCAATATCATTATGTCAAATCAACATCCGTCTGTGATTGGTCCATTCCTGCCTGTCTCCGCTCCGCTTCGTCTCTGCTTCAGTGGAAACGAACTCAAATTCATGTCGATACGAGAAGAAGAAGTAGGTTTAGGGCTTGTGTAGACGGCACCGCAGCCGCGCCGACACCACGTAACCATGTAGACTGAACGCTGAAGTGCCGCTACCACACCGTTGTCACCGCGCCGTCTCCGCTTGATTTTGCCATATGACTACAATCCGCCGCGGCGGGGCAGCGGGCTCGCAACGTTGCATATACACAGCTTAGAGGCGCGGCGATGGCATCGTCGCCCTGAGCTCTTATGGTGGATGAGACCTCGACGATAAGACACTTGTTGACTGTTCATCACCCGTTATCAAGTATCTCGCTAATACATATTAATGTATGCAACATCGTCCACAGTAATGTGCAATAAAAAGTGAAGGTTTCAATGTCATTTCAGTTAGAACAATTTGTAGTACTTAGAATATTACAATGTATGACCCTATTGTGCTTATGTCGTAAATTATGTCATCTTGTCGTGAGAAATTACGTTGTTTAGTTACTAATTATCTTCGAGGTTAGTGAGAGCATTAAAGTCACGAATCATAAGTCATTCATCACCATTTTATGATCGAAATGTAATGTTCCCGCTGCAGCTTCTCAAGCCCTATCTGTCAAAAATATGGGACCTAGAGTCAGGGCTCGGATAACGGTATATTTTTCGAAACGGTTTCGTCTTAAAAGCCTATGAAACGATTTGTTTCGGTTACGTTTGAACGAAACTTAATAAAACGTTTTTGAAGAAGAACAAAAATTTTAATCCTTCTGAGGTTTGTAAACCGTTTTTAACCGTTTTTTTTTTGTTGATCGATAGGAAACTCGCAATACAACCTAATCAATACGTAAGAGGCAAGCGCATTGGAATCAATGATGTAATGAAATGAAGATAAGGTACATTTAACTAAACAAGTTCATGGTTGTCAGTCGGCGCACTCCCCGTGCACGGCTTCGTCCTGCAGAATAAACCGGTTTTTGAAAACGTTCTCATTTCGTTCCGAACAAAATGTTGTAAAAATAAGAACGAGAAATATTAGAAAATTATTAAAAACGTTATTTAAAAAAACGTTTTCGAGCTCTGCCTAGATTCTTCGAGACACGGAAGCGTTTAAATGCAGAGAACGTTCATGAGTTCTTCAGACAGAGTGAGTGACACTGATTAATACAGATGATTCAACCAGCATCTTAGATATGAAGCTAAGTTCGTGGCGGGCTCGACTTGTCGGGCCAATTCAGTGAGTGTAATAGCCCGTACAGACTCATGGCGAGAACACCCGAGAGGCGTGAATATGAGAGGTTTCTCTACGTCTCTTTCTCGAGCTCGCCTGTTCTCCGACCGCGGTGTCGATATTTTATCTCGCTTCAAAGGATCTCTCGGGAGAGAAAGAGACGAAAGATGAAGATGTCGGAAAAAATCATGCCGACTGGAAGCTTTACTGGTGCCGCGTAAACCAATAGAGTTGCATGAAAACAATGTGGCGGGCGATGCGATGCGCCGCGGTGGCCGATCCACCGCGGCGCATCGCATCGCCCGCTATCGGCCGAATTTTCACGCAGACGAGCTCGCGGGCAGAAGCTAGCGCCAAATAATACAGATAGTACTATTACTAGTTATTTCATACAGGCGTCACCTTGCGAAAATCCATTATAAAATACAATATACCTGGACATATTTAGTAACCTGTTCCGCTTAGCTATTTCTAAAGAATCAGAAAAAATCCTGAAAGAAATCGACGTGCTTCACCTCTCAACGAGGCATTCTCGGGATGACGATTGAGTTGTCGCGAACCCGAACACTGCATGTTGCCACACCGAGCTAGGTGTATTTTTTTTTAATATATTGAATTGAAAACTTCTTTAGGCGCGTTGGGCATTTTTGAGCTGGGAGTAAGCCATTGATTTCGCGACACCATGACGACACCTCATTTTATTACCTTACGGATCAATGTTCTAGGCAAGTATTTTTACTTTAAAGGTTTTGTAAACGCGATTGTGCTCTTTATTTAGATAAAGTTACGGACCAATGTTCTATACAAGTATCTTTCTTTCACCAAGGCGATCTTGTTCAAGTTTTCACTTCTGTCGGTACTCCCAGAATGCCACCAATTTTTTTTGTACTATTACTATCACACTGACTACCACCGCCGCCGCTACTATCTGAATAACACATCCTGCATCCACGGATCTCACAAATCGATTCGGGTGGTTATAATTTTGTCTATATTATTACGAGACTTCCTCCTGAAGAGATAAGCGCTTACAAAATATGCTATGAAGTATAGGACACCGACAGTTATTAATGCTCGATTTCTATAAACAATAACGAATTCTTTGCTTACCAATAGTAGGTTTTTTTATTGCCAAACTGGGCATATAAATAGATTCGTAAGCTAATTGTACCTGTGATACTATTGTCTTGCTGATCATGGTTTTGTTATTGTTGCTAGTAATTAACAGTTTATTTATTTTACCTCGATGGTCCTAGTTTATCATTTATAACTTCCATTTACAGCTTTATATAGATTTATGTAAGCGGGCACGCCCTTTATGCCTGCAGACTTTATTTCTAATTAATTAATTAAAATTTTAATTTTTTTATTTCTGCTTGAGTATAGTTCTCGATGTTTTTGGTTGGTATATTGGCGTGTGCTAGCTGCCATATGGCCAATAATTTATCATGAATGGTGTCGGTTAAACATGATGACCCTTAACGTAAGTACGTGCATGAAGTTTACGCGTAACAAAAATATAATACTTTCGTCTTATAGATTACATGGAGTTTCACTGCAAAAGGTTGACACCGTCCGTGACTTAAAAGTCCATTACCCTAATTGCGTAACTTATTTTCGGAAACAATTATGAAAAATTTGTTTCATTTTGACAGTTCAACAACGTAAATAACTCAATGAATGTTGTTGTAAGTTACGCAATTACCCTAATTGCGTAACTGGACTCCTAAGGCACGGATGGTGTCAACCTTTCATTGCGTTATTTACGTTGTTGAGCAGATTTTTTTCCAACTTATGAAGCAATGGAGTTTCAAATCGAAACAATTGTGATTGATCGTGTATTATGCAATTACTGTCGAAACTTTCGTTCATTAACCACATCGATCTAATCGTATCAAAAGCGACAAATGCCAGGTTTTGTGATGAGAGCTTGTTCGGAGTTTCGTTCCATTTCGACCCTAAAAACTCCTTTTCAGCACGCTTCTTAGAAGTATACTGGATTACGCATCTCCGGCATGGAATCCTACATATCGCGTCCATGTCAATAGGATATAACGTCTACAGAAGGGGCCTTCACCAGGTATTTGCGCATCAGATGTACTAGTTGCGATCAAGACACCAGTTATCCTCAAAGACTCGACCATTTCAACATGATATCTCTGGAACAACGTAGAAGTCTCTCCGATCAGATATTCCTTCATAAAATTTTCTGTAATAGAGTATGTACCGGAGCTGTTATCTGAAGTTAATATCACTGTACTTAGGCGCACTTTAACTAGATCTGTACGCAGTTCAGATATAGTTTCTATGTCCTCATTAAGAACAACCTTTAGCCGCAGTGCCCCTATGAACCGATTTATGGCTAATTGTAATAATAATCTTCGCGATACCTTTTACCAATTCCGTAAAAAACTTATGATCCTTTCCCAACATTTGATCACGTTTACTGCAGTCGTCTTACGTATAATAATCGCATTAAAATCTGAGTTCCTATTATTTATTAATTTATTAAATAAATCTAATGTTGTGTTTTCTTTTATAATGTTTTCCTATGGTAAATCTTTCATTGTAACAAAAAACAAGTCAGTTCATTTTAAATTAATAGGTCTGTGGCCAAAAATTTTTTTTTTTTCGGAAGGTAGAATAATAAAAAATATTGGACACGTAATTTTTCTTTTTTGACGTAATCAAAAGATTATGGCGATACATTGAGTTAAAATGTGGCATGACGTCACGCCTTGCTAGATTTTATATCACGTTGTGACGTAGCGAGCCCCCACTCCCCAATTTTAATGCGTGTTTTTTAAGTTATTTTTTATTAATATGATAAAGCAAAACATACGTGTCTAATACTTTTTTACTATCTCAAAGACGGACTATTTTTTTTTTTTGTCTAGGCAACTATCGTATTAAGCATCGTGTAGACTGGCGCGACGCGACAGTGCGACGCGACTCTAACAAAACAATTTCTGAGAAAACTTCACAGTAGAACAATTACTGGTGTCGCGCTAGTCTGCACGAGCCTTTACCGAGAATGTGCAAGAATTTTCCAGAAAATGCGCGACCTGTTATTTGGCTCGTATCTAGTTTCTACGTTACACTATTGACATAAAGTTCATTACGCTTTGTACAAAAAAAAATTGCTTCCATTCCGTTCCGCGGCAATGTAAATTGAACCTTAGGAACCAACGCTCGGGAACATTAGGTGTTATACCCTACTATTATGAGCAACACAGTGATCTCACATACTTAGCTACTTTTTTGCGCTGACGCATGTAATAACTGATACAAATAACGTTAATTTGGATCCAGTCACCACGCATGAGCAAAATACATCGGGACAGGTACAACGAGTGAGGGCTCATTAGTGCGTTGCGTTACGTCGCTAGAGCTGTTAAGAGGGCCCTTCCCGGTCTGTCCGAAAAGCTTCTTGTTTCATCCAGTGCAAGTGAGAACTGCTAACAAGCAAGTGAGAACACGATAACATTGTACGAAAAATAACTTGCTTCAGAAAATACGTGTTTTTGAATATGCCTTACAAGTTTGTGAAATAAATGTTTATCATTTAGAATCTTCATTACATTCGCGATGTTTCTATAAAGATGTTTTTTTTTTACTTTTAAAATTTCTGAGTATATTATGAACGGTCAAAGGTCAGATAAAATTTCTGCAAAAAAAGCAGATTTTAGGACTCTTATACTGAATTAGTTTCTCCAAATTTTTATTTTTTTACTTTCATATAAACCTAGATATAGTGCACAAAGTACCTATTAGTTTAAAAAAATTGAAGAAAGATGTGTTACAACGCCATAATCACTTACGAGCATTTGTATGAAAAGAATGACGGGTTGGCCGCTCTTAAGACGCAGATATATGCCAGTGACCTTGAGTGGTTAGCTTGCGTGTTCTGTACTGAGCTCACGCAACGCGTCGTACGTCCAGTCAGTAATAGGACTCGCACATCAAGGAACGCTGTCCCAAATTAGACGCATTATTAATTTATTATACGTAAAACAAAAGGTATTTTAATAAAACACGTATACTAAAAGATCTTTAATTAAATTATCTTTAAAATGGTGAAGGTTTCAGAAAAATACGCTTGATAGATTTTGCGTCATTCTCAGTTTTTTATCCGCGTTAGACATAATTTTTCAAATTAATTTGAGTATGTAATATGAACATAATCCAAATATGCCTATATTAAAATAAGAAAAAGCTCTAATTTAACATATTTTGTTTCCAAATCATTAACACTAATCGTTTAGACGTGAAACCCCCGACACAAACATTTTCTTATTTCTCTTTCCTACTCCATCACCAGACCCTGTTCACCATCTATCTATAACCTATTCATTGGGACCATTCCAATGAGCTCAAACACGATACCTGTGCTGTAGGTTAAGTATCCTGCAAACTCCAGCTGATACTGCAGCATCAGGTCAAGGTTACTATGTTCTTCTAATATCATTGAAGTAACAGAACACCAAATTTCAAATCGATCAGACCTGTGGAAGATACATTCATTCAACAACTAGAAAAGAGCTGATAATCTTCAAACGGCTTAACCGAATTTGATAAAACATGTCCGAGAACCATCGCTAGATAACTTTCAAATAAAAAAAAAACGCATTCAAATCGGTTCACCCGTTTAAGAGCTACGGTGCCATAGACACACATAGCGGTCAAACTTATAACACCCCTCTTTTAGCGTCGGGAGTTAAAAAATTTCAGGCGGATTATGTCGCTGGCAGCGTTTACAAAAAACGATTTTAATCACAACATCCTAAACTAACTAGAAAACAAAATTCTTTACGATCGGAACTGTCCGAAAATTATACAAACTCGAGGTAATCCTATACAAAAAATTAATGAATCATTTTAAAATTCGGTATAGGTACGTTGACCGAGTGAATTTGATACATTGGTGTAAATTTGATGGCATCATGTCAATTACCTTGTCATAAAATACTCGTTATTGTAGCGACTGTTGTAATAATAGGTATTCAGACTTCAGACTGGTCTGTCCGCTTATCAAAACTATTCAGTTTTTAGGGTTCCGTACCTCAAAAGGGAAACACGGAACCCTTATAGGATCACTTTGTTGTCCGTCCGTCAGTTTATCAAGACCCTTTTTCTTAGGTATCAAGTTGAAATTTATATCAAGTAAGTATCCCTTGGAACCGTAAAAAAATCAAGCTTTAAAAAAGTCAACGCAATAAAAAAATACGGTCTATGCGATATATTTTGATACTCGCAAATAAATCAAAACCTATAGGGTACTTTCCGGTGACCTAGAATCATGAAATTTGGCAAGAAGCAAGGTCTCACAGCACTAGTAAAGGAATCCGAAAATCGTTAATCAGCAGTTTATGCAAAATGGCGAGATGCACCATTTACTACCTACCTATAGAGCGTGAAATTTTTTCGTCGATTATTTAAAAAAAAACTGTCGTTCCATAAATTTTGACCGCGTAGGTATTGCACTTTTCTATGCAACAGTAGATTCTTTTTTAATAACCAACGAAGATATTCTAACCTGTTTAGTAGTTTCGCCTACTATATTTTTGGGCCCCATGGGCCTGACTTGGCTTCACATGCCGTCGAAAAATATCTCTCAGGCATGCCGGTTTCCTCACGACGTTTTCCTTCACCGTTTTTGAAGCAAGTGATAGTTATACAATACGCACAGGAATCCGAAGTCAGAGGTGCGTGCGTGCGATAATCTCGCCATTTTGAATTGAAAAAAAAAAGTAGTTTCGCGTACTATATTTTTCTTTAGAAATATATTATTTAGGTCTCTAATAATAGCAGGATACTAGACGTATATTATACACATAAGCGACCCTAAGTGCGTCATGCAAACACGAAGTTTGGTGAAGGTCAAGCGTTGTATGTTAATTTTATGCATTACTTGTAATATCCACCAAACTCGAAATGTGCCCACGAGGTGGATTACGGTACAGCCCACTCCCTCTTGCAGGACAGAACTTAAACCTCTTGCACTCCCTCTTGCAGGACAGAACTTAAACCTCTTGCACTCCCTCTTGCAGGACAGAACTTAAACTTGACAGGGAGAACTGTCTATGTCCCAGGAGGTGTAGCAAAAAAAAAAAGAAAAAAAAAACGTAACTATAATTTCCGAAGTCGGAGGCAAAAAACTAAAATACTGATCCAAAGACACCGACTTCCGAAATTAAAGTTACTTTTCACTTTGTAGTTTGGAAGTCGTTTTATTTTTTGTAATTTTTTTTTTAAATTTTTTTTTAGGGTTGGTTTGTAATTTATCTAAGTTATAATAGCCTAATGTCACTCATCACCTTTTACAAAATATTGCTTTTCCATCGGGACTCAAATTTTTGAGGAGTTCTCCAAATCGCTATAGGTGTGCCTATAATATTTGAGGAGTTCTCTCGATTTCTCCAAGATCCCGTCATCGGATCTTGACCAAATGAGAATAAGACCAACTAGAAAGTATACCCTATCAAACAAAAAAAGAATTTTTCAAATCCGTCCAACCGTCTTCGAGTAATTGGAAAACATACATTTAAAAAAAAGCAGTGGCACTCGGGAGTGCCGAGAAAAGTGAAAACTTGAAAAAAAAATCGGCACCGCGGTAATCAACGCGTTGATGTCTTTTTAATGGTCAAAAGGTGGTGTCATCACGGTGTCGCGAAATCAATGGTTTAGTCCCATCTCAAAATTGCCCAACGCTCCTAAGTTTTCACTTCAAAAAAAGATTCCGACGAACTGAGAACCTCCTTCTTTTTTTGATGTCGGTTAAAAACAAAAAGTAAAATGACAGATTGTGATTGTGAATCTGTCATTTTGTCTATTTTTCCGTCGACAAAACCCGTTTCTATGATGGTCATTCTACAAACATTTTAATTGATTATTATGTTCGTTGTAATAACATACACGCCCATATATCCCTAAGGGCTAGGCACGACTCCTGACTGACGTCCTAAAATGTGGGTGTCAGTACTAACCTATGTTTGAATCCCATGTAATAGGGGGCGAGCCTATTGCCATCAACCGGCCACAAATCCAGACTGCAGGCTGCTACTGAGCTGACGGGGTCCGATAGTGCCGATGTCTGCCGGGGTTGCGGTTATTAACCGAAAGGGTTACTGTGGCCCCTGGCAATACAGGCAACTGAAGGAACACGGGTGGTTTTTAGTCAGTAAGAGTCTGACACACCCTCCCGCTCCACCCAGAGCGGGAGAAGTTATTTGATAATTTCCCACCCAAAAAAAAGGTTGCTACCGAGAGATTTCTGATGAAAAACCCAATAACACTTTGCCCGACCTAGGAATTGAACACAGGACCTCATGCTCAGCAGTAACGCTTGCGATCACTAGACTAATGAGGCAGTCAATGTCCATTACGTCATGTCCATATTAATTGAAGTTAAAGATCACCATTTAATTTTGTACCTTGGATTTCTACACTTATAGACTATATATATCTCTACATATTATAAAACGGTACCTGGGCGACCGAGCTCTGCTCTGGTGAAAATAGAGAATGCTCATTTAATAGTATAGAATAGTTCACACTAATCCCATTTAAAGTGCATACTAATTCCGTGCTGCCATGTCATTAATGTCATTATTCCCACGTCATTATTCATTATCTTGTTCTAATCTTCGGGCGACCGAGCTCTGCTCGGATGAAAATACGGAGAAACGGATTTTCCCAGATATGAGACCTAACTAGATCGACTTTTCGCCCCCGTAAACCTCTGTATTGCAACTTTCATCGAAATCGTTAGAGCAGTTTTCGAACGATTACAAATAATACAAATATTGCTTGTTTCATAATATAGGATATCACTAAATATTAGTGTGGACTCTCTGCCAGCGTCTGTGTTCCAGTCAGCCTTCAAAGCAAGAGTGAAGCAGCATATTCTGGGCACGCTCGTTCCATCATAGATCTCATCCATCGCTTTCCATCAGGCAAGATGGAGGTCAAGAACTGGCCCATATCTCAATAAAAAAAAAAAACAACCTGAACACCCGCGAACTTTCGCGGATTTATATATTTTAGGGTTCCGTACCTCAAAGGGAAAAAACGGAACCCTTATAGGATTACTCATTTGTCTGTCTGTCCGTCTGTCACTGCCAATTCGCTCCGTGCGACGTGTAACGTAAATAAATGAATTTTAATAAGGGGGTCACTTTTGGGGGCACAGACATTTTTTACACCAGTTTTGCAAATTGTACCGTGTGACATATCAAATCAAAGGGCTTATTGCGAGGATTTTTTTTTTTTATCATTTTAAAATAAATACTTTTACTTGACCATTCCCCCGAGCTTAAAATGTTGAAAAAAAAAATAGAAATACAGAGAATAGTTCTATGCTTATAGATTACAGGAAAACCTATAAATATAAGTCTATGGTCTTGAAATAACATAGTAAATCACTCAATATTGTGCGTACTTACATTAGCAGTTGGAATCAGATATTTTTCAACTACAATGTTAAATTTGTTCTTGGGATAAAGTTATCCCAACTACGGAACCCTTCATTGTGCGTAGTCCGACACGCACTTGGCCGGTTTTTTTTAACATTCTTCATGGCACTTCTTTAGGTCATGAGCCATCCGAATATCATAAAATATTTGGCCTAAGTCAAGGGGAAGGTGTGAAAATTGATTCGCTATTACAATGTATAATAGATACTTAGTCCCCCGCCGCGTCAGTCTGTCTGAACGCGATAAACTCAAAAACTACCGAACAGATTTTCATACGGTTTCCCCCAGAGGTTTAGGTGTTAATTTATTAAGGTGTTCTGTAAATTGGCTGAAATATTTCAATGATTGTTGAAGATTTAGGAAAAAATCATGCCGACTGGGAGCTTTACTGGCGTGCGCCCCGTAAACTCAGAGTTGATGAAAACTCCGATAAAAATCAGATCTGGTAGTATCTACACTGCCTACGTCCCGTGAAATAATTTCCAACTGCCGCGCGAACGGAAAAAATAGTACCTAATATACTTAATAGGTAACGGAAAATAATATTAGAAAACCCAACCGCAAAGTACTGTTAAAACCGAGCATATATTTACCTACCTACATAGACTCACTCCTTTTTCCCACATCTACAAAAGAAAAAATACGTTTATTTGCGGTAAGCGTGGCGCAAAGAAAGAACGAGTTGGGGGAAAATATGCGTCATATACACGCAAAACGGCCATCGCTCAGCATAATGCTGTGTCCCTATGCGAGACAGAGTCCCAGTGCTGGTTTTCAGCGACAGCCGGCGTTGACGTGTTGACGTCGACTGGTGCAGCATACAATGATATGTAAATAAGATAATTTAAAAAAAATCGGCACCGCGGTAATCAACGAGTTGATGTCTTTTACTCCACGCAGCGCGGTAATCAACGCGTTGATGACTTTTTAATGGTCAAAAGGTGGTGTCATCACGGTGTCGCGAAATCAATGGTTTAGTCCCATCTCAAAAATGCCCAACGCGCCTAAAGAAGTTTTCACTTCAATAAAATTAAATATAAAATAATTCCACATGGTTTTATTTAAAATTGAGGAGCTCGTGGCTAAGTAATAACACCCGCATGGTTCGATCCATCAGGTTAAGCTACGCTTGCCGAGGTTGGTCTGTAGATAGGTGACCATCTTAACTTTCCGGGATTCCTCCGTGCCTCGGAAAGCACTTTAAGCCGTTGGTCCCGGCTGCATTCGTGGATCTTTGACAGTCGTTACGGGTCGTCAGAAGCCCGAAAGTCTGACAATCAGTCTTACCAAGGGGTATTGTATTACCCAGTTACTGGAATGTGGAGGTCAGATAGGCATTCGCTCCATGTAAAATACGGTATTCAGCTGCTTCCAGTTAGACTGGAAGCCGACCCCAAGATAGTTGGGAAAAGGCTTGGCAGATTGATTGATTGATTGTTTTTATTTAAAATTATAATATTTAAAGTGGCAGCATTCCACTCAGTTGGCATCGACTCGTGCGCCACCGCGGCCGCGGCATAGCATAATCAGCCTATAATGTTCCCACTGCTGGGACACAGTCCTCCACTCTGTGAAAGGGAGTGGGCCGTAAACCATCACGCGGGCCCAGTGCGGGTTGGTAAATATCACATGTCTTCAAATTTTTGGTTCTAGGACATGCCGATTTCCTCTAGATAATAATGAAATAAATTAATGTAAATAATATACTCAGTCTCGTGTAAACCTATAGAAAATGTATGGGGACCAGTAGGCTTACACTGTCTTCTCATACCTATTAACACTGTAATTTGAAAACATTGTAGAAACCATTTATTTTCAAAAAGTAACCGTGGAGTTTCTTGCCGGCTCTTCTCCATTGGAAGCGACCAATTGGAACCATGCACCTAGCTTCTGACGTTTCATAAGTGCCCTTGGAGGTTTATGTGAAATAAAAAAAATGATTTTTTTTTTTTTTGAGTGCTTGTCGACGACGTTTGAGTACTTGACACGACACTGCTGTGGCAGCACTGCCACGCAGCATTGTTCGAAACCATACCGATAATGGCTTTTTCCATCTGTAATTTTTCAGTAGCAGCCCGGAGTCTGGTTTTGAGCCCGACTGATGGCAACAGATTCGCCCCCTATTACATGGGACTCAAACATAATGGACGAAATGTGGGTGTACTAAAGGCGCACCTCTGCAGATTCGTTATGTTTTGTTTACAGAAAAAGAAATAACGTAGCTAATTTCAAATCTTTGGAAAAATTTACTCTGATTAGAAATTGGATGGAGTGGAACAGTTTTTAATTAACTTGAGTTTTAATTAATTAATCGTCAGAGGTGTACCTACACAACGACATAATATCAAGCTGCAAAGGACAATGGTGCCGATTGTCTTGTCACAAATGCCTCTAAACTAGACTAAAATCACTAAAATTTAGTTTATTCCTGTCAAACGTTGATTTCCCATTCTGAAATAGACTAAATTAAAAAATGCAATTTTCACCTCTCAACGAGGCATCCTCAGGATGACGATTGACTTGTCGCGAATTCGAACGCGGCGTGTTGCCACACTAAGCCACGCCTCGGTGCCACATGTCGATTTCTTTCATGGTCTTTTTAAGACTCTTTAGAAATAGCTAAGCGGAACAGGTTACTAAATATATCCACTTCAATTGCATTTTATAATGGATTTCCGCAAGGTCACGCCTGAATCAATTAACTATAGACTAAATTGATAAAACTTAACGATATTTTAAATTGACAGCACTAAGATGGCACTGAGATATTAATTGAATGAAAATGTCAATTTTGCTATTCTGAACATGACGTTTTTCACCTAGAATTTTAATTGTCCAACTAAATCTGACTATTTCTAATTGCGATTAAAAAGGTGTGGAATAAAATATGAATTAAAATTAACACCAATACCTCGACTTCAGGTGCAAAAACAGTACTGTATCTTTTTTTTTTCTTTTGCTTATATCTCGAAAATGGTGTGTCCAATCGCAAAAATAATGAAAATTTCAACTCCTAACACTCAACATGTAGGTAATAATTTTTCTTATTTTTCATACAAAAAGTGAACAATTCCATAGAAAACACGTCGAGGCTGGCCCCCATGCGGGCCCTCCGGCTCTAAAAAAAATCCACGGGGTGGGGCAAAGAAGTACCTTGTGGACTCGTGATTGTCAAATACGATTTTAGTTGTGTCAAAATTATATTTTAATTAAGAGAATTTTTGTTTCGCAATAGCTTTAAGATTCTCATACCCAAAAGAAAGGTATTTTAGTGATAGTTTAGTTCGGTGTACAAGAGAATCGGCACCATTGTTCGGCGTCCATACATCGTTCGACTAACAACCAAAAGAGACGAGTGAATTTACTTTCTGTTCTAAATAATGCATATATTCGATTGTTACCGTGTTAGACATTTGACATTTTCACAGATAAAATGATAATGTGGAAATATTTAGTAACCTGTTCCGCTTAGCTATTTCTAAAGGGTCTTCAAAAAACCCTGGAAGAAATCGACACGTGTTTCACCTCTCAACGAGGCATCCTCAGGATGACGATTAGCTTGTCGCGAACTCGAACACGGCGTGTTGCCACACCAAGCACCGAGCGTAGCACGCACGCTCGGTGCTTGCAGGTTACTAAATATTTCCACATTATCATTTTATAATGGATTTCCGCAAGGTCACGCCTGAATCAACTAACTATTTTCACAGATGATGTATGTCTGTTGCTGCTATAACTACAAATACTAAAAAACAGAATTAAATAAATATTAAAGGGGGCTCCCATACAACAAACGTGCTTTGTTCGTTTTTATAGATAATGGTACGGAACGACTCGCACTTGGCCTGATTTTCTTAATATAGCGTGTAAAAGTGATTCTAATATTATCCTATTTACAGAATAAAAAAATTCATTTCATTACAATGAGAGGACAAGTTACTACACTTATCTGTGACTAGCTTCCGTCACGGCTTCGTTCGAGTGATATCTTTATAAATTATAGCAATGTTACTCAGTGATAATACAGGGTGGCAGGGACATCGACGCGAAAACTGTTACCATGGATTCAGTACATGTTCTATGTTCTATGTAATGGGGTTTGGTTTCCGCACTTAGTCCGTCAGGTGGACCATTGTACGTGGGCCATGGCGGCCGCTTGGGGGGTTATTCCAACCAGCCCACCTCCCTCCAGAAGTTAATCAAAACTCCTGGTCTGTTCAGAACATCTGTGAAAGATCTGGGTGACCCGAGGGTTTCTGTTCTAATCTGGGTGACGCCTGTGCATTCAAAGAGCACGTGCGCAACGGTTTCCTCAGCCTCCATGCATGCCCTGCACAGAGGACTATCCGTTATGCCTATCGTGTGGAAGTGTTTGTTTAACGAGCAGTGTCCTGTGATGGTCCCCGTCACCAGACGCAGGCCGTTCCTGTCCAGGCGTAATAGACTCCTGGTTAACCTGCTATCCAGGGATGGCATAGCTACTTTGGACTGCCTGCAGCCCGGTGTCGAGGTCCACCAGTACTCTGCTTGTGTAAGGGTGAATTCCTGTAGCCACCTGCGTATTTGGTTAAAAGGGATTGGTACGATAGGTTCAGGTCCATAGGCTGTCGTGCTAGATCCTCTTCTAGCTAGTTCGTCAGCTGCGTCGTTACCTAACGATCCGCTGTGTCCTTTAATCCATTGCAGTGTCACCGTGTTGCGACTAGATACCGACACCTGTTCTAGTGCATTGTGACATTCTAGTATCAGCTTCGAGGTAATATATTTTTTCTTCAGCGATTGGAGAACTGAGGCGCTGTCGGAGAGTATGCGTATGTGGGTGTCCGTAACTCTCCTGGCCTCTATGGCGTGGACCGCTTGTATGATGCCCACACATTCCGCCTGATAGACGGTGTTGAACATTCCTAGTGGTCTGGATATCTTTATGTTGAGATCGTGCGAGAAGACTCCGACTCCGGTACCAGAGTCGGTCTTCGATTCAGTACATGATTCTGAACCTCATTGAAATTTTTTGTAGGTATTTTTTTTTAATCTGCTGTTCCATACAGTTTGACCGCGTAGGTATTGCACTTTTCTATGAAACGCAGTGGAGTTCAGAATCATGTACTGAATACATGGTAACAGTATTCGCGTTGATGTTCCTGCTACATAATATAATCATCCTATAATGTTCCCACTGCTGGGACACAGGCCTCTCTCTGTGAGAGGGAGTGGGCCGTAATTCACCACGCGGGCCCAGTGCGGGTTAGTAGATGTCACGTGTTTTCGAAATTTTGGTTCTAGGACATGCCGGTTTCCTCACGATGTTTTCCTTGACCGCTTTGAGGGAAATGGAGATGAAATAATTGACACAAAGTAAAGCGCCTGTCAGGGTTCGAACCTGCGACCTACACAACTCGTAAGTCGCGGCCGTTACCACTGCTCTCAATAATATGTGATAGCATTCTACTGGTGAAAGATTTTTTTTAAATCGGTCAAGTCGTTTTTGACTTTATTCATATAAAACAGAAATTCAAATCTTTTCTGTTTATACCTAATAATTATTGTAGATTAAACATCCCATCAGCAAAAATGTAGGACTTCCGTACAAACTTTTATCCCCTATTTAACCCCTTTACATAACATAAAATCACGCCTTGTTTCCCCTGAGGGTTGGGCAAAGGTGTCCCTGTAGCAGGTACACCCACATTTCGCCAGTTATGTTTTAAGTACCATGTAATAGGGGGCGAGCCAATTGCCATCAACCGGGCACAAATCCAGACTCCAGGCTGCTACTGAGAAATTTCAGATAGAAAAACCCAACGAAACTTTGCTCGACCTGGGATCGAACCCAGGACCTCATACTCAGCAGTAGCGCTTGCAACCACTAGACCAACGAGGCAGTTAACCCCTTTACTTATTAATTTATTTATATGTTTTAATCGTTATTGGTTTTAAGTCGGCAATCTGTTAAGGGGATGTAGGAGAGGTCATTTGCAACCAAATGACCCCTAATGAGTATGCCAACGTCAATTTGACATTTTAGATTTTAAAATGAATGAAATAAAAATATCAAATATCAAATGATTCGAAAATTGTTGACATTTGCATAGGAATCAAAAGGGGTCATTTGGTTGTAAATAACCTCTCCTACACCCACTTAATGGATTGCCGATATATTTCCAATAACCATGTATACTTATGCTTAATTGTACTGTATTGTACACATCGTCTTCACATATAAAATGCAATTGAAGTGAGAATATATTAAGTAACCTGTTCCGCTTAGCTATTTCTAAAGAGTCTTAAAAATACCCTGAAAGAAATCGACACGTGTTTCACCTCTCAACGAGGCATCCTCAGGATGACGATTGACTTGTCGTGAACTCTGACTTCACACATAACTGCATTATTAATTAAAAGAGTAACGGTGGAGTTTCTTGCCCATTCTTCTCCGTACTAAAACTGCCTTTTGGAAAGGGCGATCAGAATCAATTCTATTTTTTGTAAATTTTGACGTTCAATAGTGCCTTTTATGTGCCTAATTGAAATAAATTATTTGACTTTGACTTTACAAAGGCAATGCCTTTCATTTCGACAATTCAACAACATTCGTTGTGTATAGTTACGTTGTCGAGCAGACGAATTTTTCAAACTCGTTCGCAACTAGTACTCGACTTCCTCCGCTTGAAATTTCTTGTTCCTTCGCAATGCGCGCCTGCGCTGTTGCTTCGTTTTCACTTATAGGATCACTCGTGTGTCTGTCTGTCTGTCTGTCTGTCCGTCTGTCAGAGCCAATTTACTCCGAATCTAATGAACCGATTAAGTTGAAATTTGGTACACATATGTATTTCTGTGACCCAAACACGAACGTGTAACGTTAATAAATGAATTTTGAATATACGGGTCACTTTTAGGGGGAAAACAAAAAAAAAGAAGAAACGTTTTGCCAACAGTACCGTGTGGCATATCAAATGAAAGGGCTTGTTGCGGTATCTTAAAAATATTTTTTTTTTATATATAATTTTAAAATAAATACTTTTAAAGATATTTAAGAAATTCGATGAAAATTTACCATTCCCTCCCCCTTTATCTCCAAAACTAATGGACCTAAAATTTTGAAAAAAAAAAATACAGAGTAGGTATGGCTCTTTACTCATAGATTACAGAAAAACCTATAAGTCTATGGTCTTAAAACAACATGGTAAATCTCTCAATATTGTGCGTACAAACTTATATTTGCCGTTAGAATGTATGGGAGAACATGTTTTTCAATACTACAATGTTAAGTTTGTTCTTCAAATTTCAATTTATTGTTGTCTTCAAAATCCTTGTTGGTAGATAAAAAAAAACAAATGTTTTTATAGAAAGTGTGTTACAAAATTGGGGAAAAAAAGAAAGTAAGATTAAAGACCTGGAAGGAGTGTCAAAAAGAGTACCAATCTTGTCATCGTAGTTTCACAGCACGTGGCGTTCACCGGTTTCTGCTTACACCAATAGCAAAAAGGCGTGAGTTTATGTATGTACAGTATTTCTATTTTTTTAATATCCCTCGGGAATCATTGCATTTCCGAATACAAACGAATGTTGGCAAACAGATGGTATTCTCCGCTGTTGAAGCAGTGGATAAGTTTACAAGCGATGGGCGCTCAGCCCGGCGCATGATTAAATTAGAAGAATAAACTGTACTACATTAGGCTAAGTTTATTACTACTAACACCTATGGATATAATTTTTGAATCCGAAATAAGTATTTTGATTGATTGAATGCAAATTTGCATGTCCATGAATTATTACTTTTATCGTGTATAATAATTTAAATTCAGAACTAAGTATGTTATTGTTGTTTTGTTTTGATTTCCGTGTGAACTATATAGAGCTGTAAAAATATTTTTCCTATCTGCGTGCCTGCGACTTTAAAAGCTTTCCTCCCATTTTAAAAATAAATTACATTAAGTTAAATGAGTATTAACAACTCTACTTGGAAGTACATAGATACTTCCAAGTCGATTGAAAGCGTCCGGTCTGCACCAAGTGCAAAGGGCAACTGATAGAAATCCGACGACTGACGAAACACGAAGTTTGCCGAGGGACATTAAGAAAATAAAAATAATGTATGTATGAATAAGCAAGACAATATGCATTAAAATACGACCTTCCATTCATTCATATGTATGCCTAATACTCCTACATCGAGAACTGATGGACCGATTGTGATGTTTGGAATGTTGTTCGGTTCTAATACGGTATTGAGATGAGTTTTGGAAACGTAGATAGATGGCGCCTTTTATATGAGCTAGTAAGTATGTAGGTACGTTGGGTGCACCCTAGACAGTCAGCCCCGCTCCCACCTTGCCGGCTGACTCGCTCCTATTCTCATATATTTTTCAAAGATATGTTAGAAAGTTTAAAAAAGTCCTTATATGCACTAGCGGACCCGACAGACGTCCTGCCTGAATGTTTGATATCGATTGCAGCGCCATCTACCGGATCCAGTTGTGAATCTAAACCATCCAGGGACTTACACAAACACACACAAAAAACATCTTAAAATCGGTCCAGCTGTTTAGGAGCAGTTCAGTGACATAAACTGACACCCATGTATAGAAATAATATAATTTTAAGAGACCGCCTATCGCATGGAAGTGAAACCTATTATGATAGTCAATAAACTTATTAGGGAGATCCTTAACTATATTCTAACTTATAATATTTTACATGGGAAAGTGATTTTGTTTGTTTAAATGTTTGTTTGTTTGTTACGCTTTCACGCTAAAACGGATGAACGGATTTGGATGAAATTTGGCAAATGGGTAGACCATGACCTGGATTACGACAAAGGATACTTTTGATCCCGATATTCCCACGGGATCAAGAGTTATGCGGGTGATGCCGCGGGGTGCAGCTAATAAATAAAATATACGACTTGGGACAGATATTCGTTTATATTTCATGCCGATACTAAAAAGGAATGGTGAATGCGTTAAATTATCAAAGCATGAGTCATTTCACACTAACATATTCGGTTCTTTGAAAAGCTGTGAATAGGAGACTGTAACTAAAAGTGTACTTCTCCCGCTCTGCCCAGAGCGGGAGAAGTTATTTGATATTTTCCCATCCAAAAAAAAGGCATAAAGGGCGTGCCAGTTTACAAACAGCTATTAAAGCTGTAACTCAAATATTACAAAGACGAAGATAAATGGACCCATCCACGAACCGACCGCAGCAAAAGTAGCTTAGCCTTCGATCGCCGCGTACGGCTATTATTATTTAACCATGAGCCCTTGTCGCAATATGAACCGGAAGATCATTAATTTGATGTGCATAATGTTGGGCACTTTATGGTGGACGGTCATTAAAACAATTAACTATAAATTACAAGCGGATATCAGGATGGCGGGCTAACGACAATGACAGAATGCATAGTGATCATATAACTACTTTATAATGTCAATCACTTAGCCTATAATTTGCTCGTGCTTCCACTAGGATTTTCCATTGGCAAAAATTACGAACTTTCATCCCCTATTTAACCCCTTTAGGGGGTGAATTTTCAATAATTCTTAGTGCTCACTTACGTTAAACAGGGTTATTGGTAATATGTCGGCAATCCATTAATGGGATGAAGGAGAGGTCATTTACAACCAAATGCTTATGACTCCTATGCCTCCTCGTACTCGTAACATGAGGTTCAGTTGAAAACCAGCGTCAGGCACTAGTTGTCTGGCATTTATGCTGAGCTGGGCCTATTTGTCGCAGCCGTGAGGCACACAATACTGTTTTAAGCTTTCGCTGTTTTTTATTTCTTGTTGTTTTTGATTTTGAAAACTGTGTGCCTTAACCTGGGTCAAATAATATATTTTTCTTTCTTTCTATGCAAATGTCAAACATTTTCGAGTAAATTGACATTTTATATTTTTATTTCATTCGCTTTTAAATATTAAATGTCAAATTACTCGAGGTCATTTGGTTGTAAATGACCTCTCGTAGATCCCCTTAATGGATTGCCAACATTTATTAGCAATAATCCTGTATCAAGAACTCTTGTGCAAAATTTCATGCTTCTATTATTATACAGACACAGCGGTTTAGACCGTGTGATGTCTGTCTGTCAGTAATGAATGAATGAATTTAAGATTTTTATTAATTAGAAGATTGGAACTCAAATGAAGTTGGGCAGGTCACCTGGCAAGGCGCTGTGATGACAAGTGGAGTAAGGCTGTGACCGAGTGGCTTCCATGGACTGGAAGACGAGGTGTCGATCGTCCGGCGGAGATATGGGTGGACGACATTCGAAGCCATCGCAGGCGAAATCTGGATGAGGCTCTCTCAGGCTGCGGCAAAACACCCTCTCGTCCGTAAGGTCGTCGCCATCTAGCTGGGGGTCTTCCCACACTACGCTTTCCAATACGCGGTCTCCACTCTAGGCCTCATGCCTCGTGCTTCACTAGCCATCGGTCCTTCGACGAAATTGGCCAGCTCACTACCACTTCCGCTGGCTTGCTTACATAAAAGAGTTACTAAAGGTATATTCTTACTAAGTAAAACTATTGCCTAAGTAACCTACATGACTACACAGTACATGTATGTGAGTATTTAGAATTCCGGTTAGTAATTTCCTGTGCAGCACAATTATTTTGTTATTTCAAGCATTTTGATTGAAGTATGTTCTAGTAAATGGCTAGGCAGTGATCTAAAGTAGGGATGATGACTTTTTTTTTTGTTCGTCAGGTAGTTTAATAAAAATATTGGACACGGAAGTATGTTCTGGTAAATGGTGATGACTAAAAAAATTTAGTTTGTTGATCAAGTAGATTATTAAAAAATATTGGACAGGTTTTTTATGTTTTTACGTACTTAATCCAAAGATTACGGCGATACATTGAGTTGAAATGTGTCATGACGTCACTTGTATGTAGATTTTATACTTACTTGTGACGTAGCGACCCCATTATGAAAAATGCGTTTTATCTCAGTAATTTTTAGGGTTCCGTACCCAAAGGGTAAAACGAGACCCTATTATTAAGACTCCGCTGTCCGTCCGTCTATCACCTGGCTGTATCTCATGAACCGTGATAGACAGTTGAAATTTTCACAGATGATGTATTTCTGTTGCCGCTATAACAACAAATACTAAAAATAAGAATAAAATAAATATTTAAGAGCTCCAATACAACGTGATATTTTTGCTCGTTTTTATGGATAATGGAACGGAACACTTCGTGCGCGAGTCCGACTCGCAGGCGATTCGTATATATACGTCGAGGCGATTGTGCAACACGCTCACTGCGTGTTCGCCTCGTTTTCGTCACGAGAGCGATTGACATGAGTATACAAGAGACAAGCGATTGTATTTTTGTTTTTTTGAAAACGCTGAGTAAACGTCGCGTAGTCGCGGCAAACTCGTTTAACTCCCGCGGGGAGCACGTTCACAAATCGCTTTTTTGGAAACATGCTGGCAAATCGTCAGTGTGATGGATGGATGGATGTGTGATGGCTAAATCGGCACTATAAAGCCCCATATACACAATGCAAGTTTCGTCTAAACACTGCAGTCTATTTATAGCCTTGTTCCCAATTGGTGTTATTTCCACTTAAACAAACATCAACTTTATTTCAGTTTAAATAAAGTTGATTTTAGACTGACTAGTACTGTTGTAGCGCAAATTGAACCTTATGTGTGGGCTTACAGTTGTTTCTTTTAAAAGTCGTGTTTGTGTACATGTTTGGCAAAAAAATTGCGAACGCAATATAGAGCCTACAGTGTAGGCGATATCACTTTTAATGTTGCTTCAACTTATGGTATGCCGCAGGCAATTAAATCGCACCGTGTAAATTAGTCTTCTAAGTCTTCATTGACACACTCGGAATGAAAATCCCTTTCATTTTGACATTACAACAAAATCCATTGCTTCATAATATGTTTGAAAAATTCGTCTGCTGGTTTCAGCATACGAATTTTTCGCGAACTCGGAATGACACGGACAATCCCTAATATCCATTTGAATATTAGGGATTGTCAGTGTCATTCCGAGTTTTGAAATTAGGGTTGTCATATTTTGTGGGTTTGTGAGTTTTGTAATTAGGGTCCTCATATTCCGAGTTTTGTACTTAGGGTTCTCATAATCCGAGTTTTGTAATTAGGGTTCTAATATATTGTCTATCAGACGATCAATGGCTTACGACCCAGTGAGTCCCGCTTAATGGCAAACGACATCGCGGCAGGCCCAACGGAGATGGCGGAATGCGCTGGATTCCTTTAATAAAGATTGGTCCTTGGCAGCTCTAGATAGAGAGGTGGAAAGAGAGTAGGGAGGCCTTTGCCCAACAGTGGGACAAAATGGCAAAAAAAAAAATTGTTTGTGTTATATTATGAGTGTTTTAGGCAGATAATGCAATCTAAGAGAACTAAATCTAAGATACCTAAGTTTCGTATAGTTCATTACGGCCCACTCCCTCTCACAGAGAGGAGCCTGTGTCCCAGCAGTGGGAACGTTACAGACTGATTATGATGAGGATGATTCGAAGTCAACCTCGTACTTACTTCACGACGTTTAACAATAAAGCCCATTAAGGCGACGATAACCGACTTTTAATGATTTTATACCGAAGATCACGTCGAAACGAGTAGTGTTAATTATTTGTTTTTTTTTTTTTTACATTAGAGCATTTTCTTAATAACTTAATCTGTGAATATTTGAGATTATGTTTATATTACATAGCGTAATTAATTTGTAAAGTTATGTCTAACGCGGATGAAAAACTGAGAATCACGTAAAAACTATCAAGGGTATTTTTCTGAAACCTTCACCATTTTAAAGATAATTTAATTATTTATATTTTAGTATGCGTGTTTTATTAAAATTCCTTTTGTTTTATGTATAATAAATTAATAATGCGTCTAATTTGGGACAGCGCTCCTTGTTGGGCGAGTCCTATTACTGGCTGGACGTACGACGCGTTGTGTGAGCTCAGTACAGAACATGCAAGTTAACCACTCAAGGCGATTGGCATATATCTGCTTCTTAAATTATAACTTCACTAGGGTTGAAACCATCTAAAGTTACGGCTTTCTAAAAGAGCGGTGCCGCCACATAGCCTCTGCGAATGACGTCACTGAAACGTTTTTTATGCAAGTAAGTTGGTGTTTTCCTAGAGAGCGTTTTTGACACCGTAAAGTCAAACCCCGCTGTCATATTGCGGTCGAGAGAATACATTCTTGACACCTGTAAGCTTCATACTAACGAATACGTGTTTAGCGAATTTGATCCTTATTAATACTAGAAATTGTCCGACAGGTCAGTAACGTATTCTCTCGACGGCCGGACTGTAGGAAACCGTAGCTAAACAGTAACTGTCACACAAAAATAGACCATGACAATTTATGACATGCAAGTGACATTAATCCTTAGAATTGTAAAGTAATGACGAGCTTGACTTTATACCTAAATACGCGAGCAAAGCTGTATGATATCTTTAATGAACAATTCCAACAATAAAGTTTACATTACACAGTACAATTAAGCGCGTCAGTACGTCCCGACCTTGTGACCAATTGACATCAATGAATAAGGTCGTAAAACAAACAAAAAAAACGTATTGATTCGTACGAAAAACTCAGTTACACCTGCATTCATCTATGTCAAGGTCTGAACAGAATTCAGACTATATTTTTAGCTTATAATGGTGCCGATTCTCTTCACAAATGCCTCTAAACTAGACTAAAAAGTCACCAAAATTTAGTTTATTTCTGTCAAACAACGATTTGCCATTCTGCAATAGACTAAAGTGACACAACTTAACTATATTTTAATTTGACAGCACTAAGATGGCACTGAGTTATTAATTTAGGGAAAATGGCAATTTCGCTATTCTTAATTTGACTACTATATGACTATTTTTAACAGCGATTAAAAAAGTGTGGAATAAAATTAGTTGCCATAAACTAAAATTTACACCAATAACTCGACTTCAGGTGCAAAGAGATGTCAGCAGACTTGACGGGGTCCGCTAGGGCCGATGACTGCCGGGGTTGCGAAGAAAACCGAAACGGAGATCGTGGCCCCAGGCAACAGGGCAACAGGGCACACCCTCCCGCTCCGCCCAGAGCGGGAGAAGTTATTTGATGATTTCCCACCCAAAAAAAAAAGGTGCAAAAACAGTACTGTATTTTTTTTTCTTTTGCTTTATACCTCAAAAATGGTATGTCCTATCGCAAAAATAATGAAAATTTCGACCCCTTAAAAAACGTTATATACCCCCAAAACTCAACATATAGGTAATAATTCTCCATACAAAAAGTGAAAAATTCCATATACGGTGACGTCTTGGTGACGGCTGCGATGAAAAAACGCCCTTACTGTTTAACACGATACCCCTTGGTAAGACTTCTTGTCAGACTTGTCGACTACCCGTAACGACTGTCAAAGATCTACGAATACGACTGCGGTAAACAAGGATTTAATTTGCGCCTGTAACTTAGCGACGAACCCTCCTAAGTGCATCTTGACCGGATTCTGAAGTTTCTATCATACACTCTCGCTGACGTCATTTACGTGATCAACCGTTCATTTTCAACATCTTGAACGTCTGATTCAAGTGTCCATTTCCTTGTGATTTTCCTGTACTGTTTGATTGAGTGCCTATAAATGACTTGTATTATTATTTATGAAGGTGCCAGTGGGATGTGCATTGCATCTGGTTTTAGCAATAATCTATTAAAGTCAATCTAATCCCATCAAAAACATAACATGTACAAAAATGAAATTCTCGAAACGCAGTTTGTCTACGGTAAAAAGATGTGAGATCTATTGAAAATCAAGTCTGTTAATTTATTTAGTACTTATCTATTTGTCATCTTTAATTCTTGACTAAATAGAATGACTATGGTACATTATTTTCTACAGTATGCTATGAATTCAATAAAGCGTGTCCTATAAAAAAAGTAACAATCCAAACCAAAATTTAATTAATGGGCCACTGCTGGCATTAGGAAATACAAAGATATTATGTATAATTTGTACAACGAGAAGTAATTAGTAAAGCAGTACCAATTTTCAAATTGGGTATTAAGAGTGATCCCTCAAATTAAAGACCTATATCTGTGCTACCAGCATTGAGTAAAATATATGAAAAAATCATGCTAGACCAGATGTTGTCACATTTTAATTCAAATGGATTTTACGTAGTCACCAGTTTGGTTTCACGAAAGGTAGTTCGAAGTCTGACGCAGGCGTAAAACTCATCAATCATATTTTGGAATCCTGTGTATGAGAAGTCCCAGGCTGCAATTGGCATTTTCTGTGATCTCTCAAAAGCGTTTGACTGCGTTGACCACAAACCACTGATCTGTAAATTACATCACTACGGAATTCGTGGACAAGCTGCTGATCTTGTTTTTTCCTATCTATCAAACAAGCAGCAAAAAGTAAACGTTAAGATGCCTCAAGGATCAATTCTTGGCCCGTTCCTATTTCTAGTTTATATTAATGACCTTCCTTACATGATGGCTAATATATCGGATATAATTCTATTCGCTGATAATACTTCTCTTATTTTTAAAATAGATAGAAAAGATACGGATGTCTTACATGTCAACGATAGTCTGGCAATTCTTTTGAAATGGTTCGTAGCTAATAATCTTTTATTTAATGCGAACAAAACTAAATGTCTTAAGTTCTCATTACCAAATGTACCTCAAGTAGCTCTAAATTTAAAACTTGATGGCAAGAAACTAGATGCTATTACGGAAACTGTTTCTAGGAATTACTCTAGATTCGAGATTGCAATGGAGCGCTTACATTAGAGCTCTTTCAGGTAGATTAAGTTCAGCTGCATATGCAGTAATAAAAATAAGGCAGTTAACTGATGTAGTCCCAGCTAGGTTCGTATACTTTGCTTATTTCCACAGTATTATGTCTTATGGCGTTCTGCTGTGGGGATCGGCAGCAGACGTGGATTCTATTTTCATTCTACAAAAGAGGGCAATTCGCGCGATCTATAAAATGGGTTCTCGTGAGTCCCTGAGAAATAAATTCAAAGAAATTGATATACTGATTCAGCCTTCTCTTTATATCTTACAAAGAATTTTGTATGTTCGCAAAAACTTAGGAGTTTTCAAAATAAGAAGCGATTTCCATAATATAAATACAAGTAGTAAACATGAAATTGTGAACTTAATCGGAGGTGGTAAAACAGTCTTGTAGATTTTGTGAATGTGAGAACGTTGTAGGCTGTAGACTTGTGGACCATTTTCTTTTTTATACCTTACCCTATCAACACTTGTTGATAGGCCTACACTGTCCTCTCATACCCATTAACACTGTAATTTTAAAACATTGTAGAAACCATTTATTTTTTAAAGAGTAACGGTGGAATTTTTTGACGATTTTTCTCAATAGAAAGCGGCCAATTGGAACCGTGCACCTAGCTTCTGACGTTTCATAAGTGCCCTTGTAGGATTATATGAAATAAAATATTTTTTATTTTGCCATCGCACAGCAACATAATCACATAAGAATAATCTACTATTTTAAATAGTCCTAATTAAATAAAGCGCAGTGCTAATATTTGGTAGATTTTGTTGTATGTAGATTCCAACTGATTCTGTGGTTGACCTTGACCTTCGAGTTGTTTGACATTGACCTTGACCTTCGAAGCTTCTGACATTGATCTTGAAAATGTGTCTCCTGTGAACTTGTGGGTGGGGGGCTTGCCCTCTTCCTCTCTCTCCTCCCTTCCAGCTCCCTCTACATTTCATTTATTAACATTTTAAGAAATTTATGTTTTTTTTTTTACATAATATGCGTATCATTACCCTGCCAAATCCTTTGTTCTGCACTCGTACGTGGTTTGCTTTGGAAATGACGTGCATAATGTATACTAATACAGAGAATATCTGTGTTGAAATACATTTTTTTTTCTTTAATGTAACAAGCACAAAGCGGTCTACACAGTCTGGCATGAAGCCCCGTGCAGATTAGCGCAACGCGACACCGGTAATTGTTTTCTTAGAAATTGGGTCGCGCTGTCGCGTCGCGCCAGTCTGCACGAGGCTTTACGCGATCCAGTGAACTTCGTATCACGTGAGACAAAATTTCTATTGTTTCATTTCTTCGGCTGTTCGTTTAGGTTTTTCCTAATTTTCTTTAGGCTAACAAATAAAAAGACAGTCGAGCCATTTTCGAGCTATTGCGACAATAAACACGGCAATTGATTTTTATAAAATTACTAGCTGCGCCCTGCGGTTTCACCCGCATAAGTCTCGATCCCGTGGGAATATCGGGATAAAAAGTATCCTATGTGTTAATCCAAGTTATAAACTATCTGTGTGCCAAATTTCATACAAATTCGTTCATTAGTTTTTGTGTGAAAGAGTAACAAACATCCATCCATCCTCACAAACTATCGTGTTTATAATCCTTACATATTATAAAACAAAGCGTCTGTCTGTCTGTCTGAAAGCGATAAACTCAAAAACTATCGAACGGATTTTCAAACGGTTTTCACCAATGGACGGAGTGATTCTTGTGGAAGGTTTTGGTGTATAATTCATTAAGGTTTTGTGTAAATTGGCTGAAATATGACGATTATTGTCGAAGATGTCGGAAAAAATCATGCCGACTGGGAGCTTTACTGGCGTGCGCCGCGTAAACCGTTAGAGATACATCAAATTTATGTTCTACATGATATTGAAGTTCTTAAAAGGAGCAGCGCCTCCTTTTTTTTTTTTTTAGTGTGGGAAATCATCAAATAACTTCTCCCGCTCTGGGCGGAGCGGGAGGGCGTGTCAGACTCTTACTGACTAAAACCCACTCCTTCGGTTGCCCTGTTGCCGGGGGCCACGATCTCCCTTTCGGTTTTCTTCGCAACCCCGGCAGGCATCGGCCCTAGTGGACCCCTTCAAATCTGCTGACATCTCTTTGAGGCGCGCGTGGAACACAACGCGCCGTCGACTCGGGCCTGGTCCTTATCGGACGGTGAGCCACCCATTGCTCACCGCCCGCAAGCCCGCGCCTACGGTGGCCGGAAATCGCCCCGCGATTCCCGACGCCCTAGGCGTCTCCTCCTGCGGCGGTTAGGGGCGTGAGGGCGCTAAATTTGCCTTTCCCTCACGCGTTTCGCCTCCTCCTTCGCGAGCATTACAGCTTCGCAGAAGGAGGTGACGGCCTCCCATTTCCTCTCGCTCCGTACCATGGCCTGAACCAGGGCCGGACGCGAGAGATCACCGCCGCCGATCGCCTCCACGAGGACACGGCGATGCTCCGCGAGCAGCGCCTCCTGTCACAGGCATCTATATGCTTAAAAGGGGGACGCCACCAACTGTATAACGTATGTACAACGTGTAATATCGAAATAAACATTTTTGTATTTTTGTATTTTAAAAAGTTCAACAAAAATGTCCGCGATGGCATATGTCTATCTTCTAAGGATGACCCACAATAACCATTATTATCTTTCAGAATTTGATAAATACCTATTCCATTGTTATTTCCGAAGCTATATTGACCGGTGTCATATTAATCCTTATCCAATAAAATATGTTATTTAAATTTGGCATTTAATTTAGATAAAAATGTGCCTTGACATCATGTCATTTAAATTAATGGTTTAAAAGATATCACGATTCAAAATTACGCGTAACAAAGTAATTATGGTTGGAGCGCAGCGGTAGGAGTCAATAACCTTTTCCTGGACTATTAGGTATGTAATCCCGGTATTGCCCGCTAGTACATTCCCGTGGGATATTTTCGAACATCCAAAAGCTACTCGTAGTATTATTATTAGAGTAGCATAGTAGGAAGTAGGATAGGATTAGTAGGATAATATTAATAATAATGATAATTATCAGAACTGGCAACACCGTGTCAACAGAACTGGCAACACCGTGTCAACAAAACCTCTTAATATCTCGTAATTTTAACAATAATAAATTTTCACTCACTTTTACAATAGTTTTTCCGTACAAACCGAACCTGGATCCTGAAAACTACACAAAAAACTAGTAAAGAGTTCAAACTGACCAAAATGAAATAGAATTATTCTAAAAACTGCCGAATCGGAGGTGACATGACAGATGTCACCTCCGATAAAACAATGAACGGGAAAATGAAGAATTAATGTTGACACGATCAGCAGCTCGACGTGCACGCCTACCACCTCCGGACTCACCGCTCAGCTCCGCCTCGTCGCCGCCGGTACTCAGCCCCACTGTGAATGCTGTGATGACACCGGCCGCGGCAGTTGCGTCGAGCTCGAGCGACGAGTATTTTTCCCCGCCCACGACGCCGCCACCTGCTCGCCGACGGGGAAGACGCCGGCCGCCGGACGGTTTAGGACCTCGAGGCCCACCGGCCTCTGATAGGGTCCCAGCTCCCGGCGGAAGTGTGCAGCGCATGAGATGGACACGATCCATTAACGAAAACGTCATGCGCTCATACTATGGGGCTACAGAGGGGGGAAACAATCTGACCGCGTACCGTGTTCGGATGCTCTCTCTTTTCCAGGTGCTTGAGCCAGCTGTCAACGTTTCGGCACAACGACTGTCGGATCAGGTGCGGGTCATCCAGCGTAATCATATGTTGGATGACACTGTACTTGATCGCCTGCGAAGTGAAATGCAAAGTAGCCATGTCATCGCCCCCCCGGTGCGGAGTGTTATAGTACCATCACAGATTATTACAAGTCAAGCTGACGAGAGGATTGATGACAGGGCTACAAATGTAAATACCCAGTGCAATGAAGAATTGAGGAGTGCTTTAGAGGGTGCGATTCACGAATATCGGTT
The DNA here is from genome assembly GCA_916610215.1 of Omphaloscelis lunosa. NCBI lineage: Eukaryota > Metazoa > Arthropoda > Insecta > Lepidoptera > Noctuidae > Omphaloscelis > Omphaloscelis lunosa. Next base: position 10,127,768 of record OU744270.1, read on the forward strand.
TATGTCGCCCGAACTTAGACCACGTTTACCTCGTTTGCCCATGCATAACAAAAATAGGGCGCTGGTGGCGGCTCTGGATTCGCAGTTGTCAAACTATTTTGATGACTGCGAAGACCTCACTGATACACATTCAATTCTGTACTGCGCGGCTGTAGCGGTATGTCGTGTAGCTCACGTCAAATTTTCTAATGACTCTAGAGCTACACTACCAAAACCAGCCGTACCAGCTTGGCAGTGCAGAATTGAGCGCCGTATTGATGGGGCCAGAACGCTCATTGGCAAACTAATCTGCTTCAGGGAGGGCAATACTCGCCCTAGAGTGATGCGCTTTGTGAGGCGGGCGTTCTTAGGGACTGATATCAGCCCTCAGGACTATATGACCCGTGTCACAGAGCGCATCGACTTCCTGAAGCAGAAAGTGTATGCATGGGCGAACCGTATTCGTAGGTATAAGCGGCGAGTAGAACGATACACTCAGAATCGCACCTTCCAGAGCGATGAAAGGTGGGTTTATAGGGCTTGGGAGCGACCAAACCAAGGTGTGACTGACACGCATCTGCCGGATGAAGATGCCATGTGCTCTTTCTGGCGCAGCATCTGGTCGGTACCTGTCAGTCACACCGAAGGTGATTGGACTCGGGAAGTCGAGCGAGCCTGCGATTCAATACCAGAAATGGGGGCTATTACTATCTGCCCCCAAGATGTAGCTCGTGCAGTCCGTCCGTTACCTAACTGGAAGTCTCCAGGGCCGGACGGGCTGCACAACTTCTGGATCAAATGGTTCGTAAGATCGCATGCTCGCTTGGCGGCTCAGTACCAGACTGCTTTGGAGTCTGGTTCGCTACCCCAGTTCCTAACGACAGGAGTTACCCACCTGCTCCATAAATCTGGTAGCACCGCGGAACCCAAAAATTATAGACCGATCACGTGTTTACCGACGGTCTATAAAGTTCTTACATCCGTTTTGAGAGCTAAAATTAACAAACATATTGACACCAACTCCATCATGTCTGCCTCTCAAAATGGATGTAGGAACGGGTCCCGCGGTACTAAGGAGCTACTCCTCATTGATATGGCCATTAGCCAACAGGTTCGCCGTTCCCGAAAGGATCTGTCGACATGCTGGATAGATTATAAGAAGGCCTATGACTCGGTGCCACATACATGGCTCATGAGGGTGCTGGAGTTGTATAAAGTAGATATAACTCTGCGCACTTTCCTGATGTCGTGTATGGGGCAATGGAGGACGGTCCTTCGCTATCCAGGATGTCGAAATATCCAGAGGAATAGCGAGCCGATAAGGATCGAGCGAGGCATATTTCAGGGCGACAGTTTGAGTCCGCTCTGGTTCTGCTTAGCCCTGAATCCTCTAAGCACACTGCTGGAGGATTCAGGTCTTGGCTATCGGTTGAGGAGAGGTGGTCAGGTTATATCTCACCTCCTCTACATGGACGACCTAAAACTCTTTGCCCCCAACAACTTGCAACTGATGGAGCTACTGAAAGTAACTGAAACTTTTAGTAGCGCCATCAGGATGGAATTTGGTGTGGACAAATGTGCGGTCATGCATGTAAAGCGAGGGAAGATTATGGAACCCGTGGGAACCCAACTCTCGGATTCCATAAACCTTAGAGCCCTCTCCGCATCCGAAACCTATAAGTATTTGGGTATGTCGGAAGCGTTGGGCATCAATGTTACTGACATGAAGCAATCGTTGAAGGAGCGCTTCTTTGGCCGCCTGAAAAAAGTATTAAATAGTCTTCTATCAGGCGGAAACAAGGTGCGCGCCTTCAACGGTTGGGTTATGCCGGTTTTGATGTACTCTTTCGGCATACTCAAATGGAGTCAGACCGAGCTCGACGCCTTGGATAGGAGGGTCCGTACGTTGCTGACTGCATATCGAATGCATCACCCACGGTCATCAGTAATGAGATTGTATATCCCGCGAAAGTGTGGTGGTCGAGGCTTTTTAAACGCTAAGACCCTCCACAATCGCGAGATATGCAGTCTCAGGGAATATTTCCTAGAAGCCGACGTGGGGATGCATCGAGATGTGGTCGTGGTGGACAAGGGCCTTACCCCGCTCTCCTTGGCTAAAGAGAACTGGCGCAAGCCTGTAGTGCTTGACACTAAGAACCGCATGGAGATATGGCAGAGTACGGAGCTTCACGGACGCTACTTCCGGGCCCTGCATGGGCCCGATGTAGATTTACCAGCGTCCGTAGCCTGGCTGCGTTGTAGTGACCTCTTTGGGGAAACCGAAGGTTTTGTCTGTGCAATTATGGACGAAGTTATGATGACGAACAATTACCGGAGATTCATTGTGAAGGACGGCACGGTTGACATCTGTCGGGCATGCCACCGTCCGGGAGAATCAATCCGACATATTATCTCCGGGTGTTCTCGTCTAGCTAATGAAGAGTACTTGCATAGACACAACCTTGTAGCCAGGATTATCCACCAGCAACTTGCTCTGAAGTACAGCCTTGTGGAATCGGAAGTGCCGTACTACAGGTATGTGCCCGACCCAGTTCTCGAAAATGGAAATATCACATTATACTGGGATCGATCCATCATCACTGACAGAACTATTGTTGCCAATAAGCCTGATATAGTGGTGGTGGATCGAGGAGAGCGGAGCGCAATGATTATTGACATAACGGTCCCGCATGACGAGAACCTCGTGAAAGCTGAGAAAGACAAACAAATTAAGTATCTTGACTTGGCTCGCGAGGTTGTCGACATGTGGGATGTGGATTCAGCAATCATTGTGCCGATAGTCGTGACAGCCAATGGCTTAATCGCCAAGAGCCTCGACCAACACCTAAGGAGGCTCTCGTTGGGCAGCTGCATCAAGGGCTTGGTTCAGAAAGCGGTACTCCTGGACACGGCTCGCATTGTCAGAAGGTTCCTCTCTCTGGAGCCCTGACCGCCGGTAGCTTGGACCCTGTTCCCGATACCGGTGGGCTACTATTTTTTATATTTTTAAATGTTTTTATATGTTCTAATATTTAAAAATATAATTTATAAGTATGTAAATGAAATAAAGGAAATGATAATTAATTAATAATTAATAAAATTACCCCATCGCCGTATCTCTACGTTGCCTTTATTGGCCGGCTGGAGTGAACACTGACGAGGAACAGAGCTTCCACCTCATTCTTGCTTTTATTAGCCGGCTTGAGTGGAGACTCGCAAAAGCAAACGTGCTCGGAGGAAGGGAGTATTCCAGTAAGATGCTGGTAGGGATCTTGACCGTACTTCCGGGATTGTCCTGATAGCCGTGGAATACCTCTCCACTCCTCAAGCACCTCAGGAAATGTTGCCCCCTTACCGCTACGTCACTATGTTTTCGGGGGCCCATTATTGTGTGCAAGTCACCCCCAGTCATTTTATCCACGTATACTATAATATTGATCAGGCAGGGGACATAGGCCTTCCATAGTTCTAGGTAACCAATCCACTATAGCCACCCAAACCCATAGCCCAATATGTTTTGTTTCCATGTTCTGCAATAGCCCTGCACCAAGCGGGGGTTGTCCTTAGGTGCACTTGTATAGTGCATAGAGGGATAATCGTCGGTAGGTGCCTCATTACATTTAAAATTGTCCAAGGGGCCTCTGCGAGTTGGCTTTGGCCCCTCTTACGCCTTCCAAAGGACCGGGACCCCATGGTCCTGAGATATGTAAACACATACATAGCAATAAAATAATAATTATAATTAATTAATAATTAATAAAATAACATAACGATCTCTGCGACCAGCCCTCGGTGGGGCAACACGCGATGTTCGGATTCGAGACAAGTCAATCGTCATCCTGAGGATGCCTCATTGAGAGGTGGAACACGTGTCGATTTCTTACAGTTTTATATGGCTCTTTAGGAATAGTTAATCGAAATAGGTTACTAAATATAACGATGTCTATTGTATTTTATAATGGATTTCCGCAAGGTCACGGCTGAATAAATAAATTATCAGTCGCTCCATGTAAAATACTGGTCTCCGGTTAGACTGGAAGCCGACCTTAACATAGTTGGGAAGAGGCTAGGCAGATGATGGCAGAACGAACAATCTGTGAGACTGTGAAATATTTCATCTGGTTTCGACTTGGTAACAGCGTTGATATGGATGCGTTGCCAGTCCAGACGGCCAGCCCCGCGAAACCAACGTTTTATAGAAAAAAGTTGAAGCTTCCTAATTTAACCGCTTCGTTGGCAGCTCAAACATTTGCAGACGGATTCTTGTTGAAAATAGACCAACTTTGGAAGAGTAGGATTTTTGGGCTGTTTTGTACACGTTTTGTTTAGCCATCGAGCAGCCTCGGATCTAGAAATTTGAGGCGGGGCGAAAACTGCCGTCTGCCGCCCCCCGCCAATCTTTTATGGGGATGCGCTAAGTTAGCCCGCGGAATTAAAATTTTCTCAAAATGACAATTTTGACAGGTCCTTATTAATCAAATTGTATCAATCCAACAGGGGCGCCAAAACTGTTGTAAATAAGGAAAAAAATAGAAAGATTATAAATGTGCTGAGCGTCTCATTTATTGAAAAGTTGCGGTGTGCTGGGTGGTGCACTTGTCTGCTACGCTTGAATTCGTCGCACCCAAAAGTTGGAGCCCGGGGCACGTGCCCCAGTTTGCCCCCCCTGGATCTGGGGCTGCCATCGAAGTGCCACTGGATACATAGCAATGGCATCTTACTGAACGACTCATAATGCGAAGCATTAGAGAGTGCTCTGCGATCGAAAAATTTGTTTTGCCTCTTTTCAGCAACTGTTTTTATTGTTACACTCCTGTTAGTACTCAGAACCTACTTAATTTATATACCACTAGCTGCCCAGCCCGGCTTCGCACGGGTAGCATTAAGAACTTATTTACGGCGCACCTAACTACCTACCCTACCTATCCTACCTACCTACCCTACCTACCTACCCTACTTACCCTACCTATCCTACCTACCTACCCTACCTACCTACCCTACCTACCCACCCTACCTACCTACCCTACTTACCCTACCTACCCTACCTATCCTACCTACCTACCCTACCTACCTACCCTACCTATCCTACCTACCTACCCTACCTACCTACCCTACTTACCCTACCTATCCTACCTACCTACCCTACCTACCTACCCTACCTACCCACCCTACCTACCTACCCTACTTACCCTACCTACCCTACCTATCCTACCTACCTACCCTACCTACCTACCCTACCTATCCTACCTACCTACCCTACCTACCTACCCTACTTACCCTACCTATCCTACCTATCCTACCTACCTACCCTACCTACCCTACCTACCCTACCTATCTACCCTACCTACCTACCCTACTTACCCTACCTACCCTACCTATCCTACCTACCTACCCTACCTACCTACCCTACTTACCCTACCTACCCTACCTATCCTACCTACCTACCCTACCTAAAACCTCACGGAGCCCGAGACCTTTCCAAAGAATGCAAAACCGTGGAAATCGGTTCGTGCGTTCTGGAGTTATAGCGTCAGGAAGGAAAACCAGACTTATTTTTATATATACCATTGCATAGATAATTTAATGGAGATTAATTCTGTACTTTAAAAAAAATTATTGAATGCAGCAGAAACGAAAAAAAAACATCAAAAATTCCCGTCAATCAAGTGTGAAACCTGAATACATTGTAGCTTGCGAAAAAAATAAATTAATTGAGTACTTATGTTTAGGGTTCCGTACCTCAAAGAAAAAAAAACGGAACCCTTATAGGATCACTCGTGTGTCTCTGTCCGTCTGTCACAGTCAATGCTCCGAATCTAATGTACCGATTAAGTTGAAATTTCACCCAAAACGAACGTAAATAAATAAATTTTGAATATAGGGGTCACTTTTGGGGGGCAAACAAAAAAATTTTAAAAAAAAAACTTTGCTAACAATACCTTGTGACATATCAAATGAAAGGGCTTGTTGCGAGGATTTTGAAACATATTTTCTTGTATAATTTTAAAATAAATACTTTTATAGATATTTAAGAAATTCAATGAAAATTGACCATTCCCCCCCTTATCTTCGAAACTACTGGACCTAAAACTTTGAAAAAAATACATAATATAGCTCTTTAAATAACATGGTAAATCTCTCAATATTGTGCGTACAAACTTACATTTGCAGTTGGAATTTATGGAGAACATGATTTTTAACTGCAATGTTATTTTTTCGGGGGATAAATAAATTTATTTCAACTACGGAACCCTTTATTGTGCGTAGTCCAACACGCACTTGGCCGGTTTTTTTTTTTATATATTCGTTTTAGCTATAGAAGGAACCCTATTGAAAATGGTTATTTTATTCAAAGTAGTTTAATTATAATTAATAAAAAATGAACTAATATAAATATCTAACTATTTATATATTTCCAACTTCGACCCTCTTCCGTTGCCTAGCAACCAACACAGCAAACCTAAATAGTCTTTGACAGTAGGTACGTAAAGATTGCGAGGTGACAAATTTTACCCATATTGGTGGGTAAACACATTAATGATTTCTTTATCTTGAAAATATAAAAGGTGTATGTACATGTATTAATGAAAATGTTTGTGATGACTATTATTGAATTACCAATTATTAATTATTTTGAACGCAATTGATACAATTATTCTGTATAGCTAAACATGTGGACATTAAATCAAACCTGACTGTAACAACTTAATATAATTTTGAAAGCAAATAAAGACTTATCTAAAAAAGCAGTCAAAACATTCTTCACGAAAAGTCATTTGAATATTTTTCTGTTTTTGAATGAGCGTTATGAGGCGTGCACTTGTGGGGGTGAAACCGCGGGACACAGCTAGAATCTAATAATATCTACTGTGGCGGCACCCAGGTCGCTACATCGCCCGTGCGAACTACGCATCAAGACGATTTGTGTGACGTCACACAAAATCCTGACGTCACACAAATCCTGCATCGCGCAATTATAGTTTACCGCGCGATCGACATATATACAAGATCCCGACATCAACCGTTAGGCAGTTGCCCGCCAGACACGACACCCGTCTAGTCGGAAGATCCTCCCTTTTTAGGGTTCCGTAGTCAACAAGGAAACCTTATAGTTTTGCCATGTCCGTCTGTCTGTCTGTCAGCGGTCTAGCTCCGAGACTCTTAGTATTAGAAATCTGTAATTTGGCACGGATATACATATTAATCACGCCGACTAAATGGTAAAATAAAATTATGAAAAACAAAATTTTTACAGGGTACCTCCCCTACAAGTAAAGTGAGGATGTATTTGTTTCCCTTTCTATCCCATGGTCTGGGGTATTGTTGGAAAGGTCCTTCAAAAACATTGTGAGTCTGTGAAAACCATTTTTGGATCCAGGGATCCGTTTGCGAAATAAGCTTGAATGTGCTTATTAATTTTTGTTACAGTCGAGTGTCGTCGTCCCCCTGCCAGCTAAACGGTTGGTTTTGGATAAGTGAAAAAAATCACGGCAGTAGTTTATATTTTACGAAATTAAAAGGAAAACTATCACAACTGAGTAGAGAGAAAGAGTAAGAGATAAATTCCGTATGGGAGAACATGTTTTTTAAATACAAACTAAAGTTTTTTTTTGGGATAAATTCATCCCAACTACGGAACCCTTCCTTGTGCGTGATGCGAGACGCAATTGGCCGGTTTTTTTTTTATAGAGGATGAGTGAACTTTAAACCCTGTTCCTCATACCTCTAAACCACTATTATTTCGAAGAGACCAAAAGGTCTCTGACGGACTGTTCTTTGAGAAGCACGTAGATCAAACGGCCTACGTGCTCCCCAAAGACCAGTCAGCTATTATTTTGTTTTTAAATCAGCATTTTTAGTAAGCACATTGACATAGTCGAACGTGACAAAATGCCCATTTTAAAAGACATTTCTTGAATTTTAATTAAGTGTATCTACCTTAACCAATCAATAGTAAGTGGTAATTAATGCTATCGGGCGCAGAGAGAGATAACTTAGTAATAATATACCACCTTTTTTTTAGGTGGGAAATTATCGAATAACTTCTCCCGCTCTGGGCGGAGCGGCAGGGCGTGTCAGACTCTTACTGATTAAAACCCACCCGTGTTCCTTCAGTTGCTTGTATGTTGACAGGGGCCACGGTATCCGTTTCGGACTTTCCCGCGACCCCGGCAGGCATCGGCCCTAGCGGACCCCGTCAGTTCTGCTGACATCTCTTTGAGGCGCGCGTGGACCCGGAACACAACGCGGCGTCGACCCGGGCCTGGTCCTTAAAGGACGGCGAGGGGCCCATTGCTCACCGTCCGCAAGCCAGCGCCTACGGTGGCCGGCAATCGCCTGGGATTCCCGACACCCAGGGCGTCTCCTGCGGCAGCTAGGGGCGTGAGGGCGCAAACTTTGCCTCTCCCTCACTCGTTCCGCCTCCTCCTTCGCGAGCATTACTACTTCGCAGGGGGTGACGGCTTCCAAAGCCCTCTCGCTCCGTACCATGGCCTGGTCCAGGGCCGGACGCGAGAGATCACCGCCGCCGATCGCCACGAGAACACGGCGGTGCCTCCCCGCCCAAGCCGGGCAGACCTCCACCGTACGCTCCATCGTGTCCTCCGGGCGATCCACACAATGGTGACACCCGGGCGTTTCCTCCCGCCTTATCCTTAACAGGAACCTCCCGAAACCACCGAGATGTTACGAGCTTCAATTCCGATTCCGAAAGATCGGAATTTCCGATTAATATTACACCTCCGACTCTGACTTCGGTTACGATAATCTTGAATCGGAGTTATACCGAAGATCGTAACGCGTCGATCGTAGCGCGATGCACGTTACTAGAGCGCGTAAGCGCGAGGTCAGCTTATACTGGAGATGTATAGCTTGATGTGTAGCCGTGTGTACAACAACTTTAAACATGTCGCCCGGCTTATTTTTATACACGCTTGCGCTTGAAGTCTCAGTTTATTGTTTTGTGTATGTCAATTTGTTAAATAATAATTCGCGTCACGTTAATTTGTTAAATTAAGTTAAGAGCGATGTAATAAGTAGTTTGCTCTGCTATGTTAATTTCAATGTGAAGGTAAATAAAAGTGTTAAATGGAACATCTTTCTTCTACCTTCGGTTCCGGTTCCGACTCCGACTCCGGTTCCGACTCCAATCAATCAAACCTCCGTAACATCTCTAGTTCCTTATGAATTCAAGAATGAAGCATTCTGGGTTTAACAGAGATAGCAGCGTCCTCCTGTCTGCCTAATTTGCAACTGCGATCAGCAATTGCCAAGATTGGTGATTGTGATCTCCTTCACTTTGCAGCGTTTTTCTTTTTTTTGGAATACGGTTGTCTTTTTTTGGAAGTCGGGTGTCTTTTTTTTTTTAAGTCTGTTGTTTTTATTTTTTTGTAAAAAGTTTTTAATTTCGACTTTTAAGTTAACCTTACCTACCCCACACAAATTCCAATACCACTACCTACTGTGTAAATAACAATGACAGGAAATTATTATAACATCATCCACGTAGACTAAGTCGGAAAATACGTATTATTGAAGCTAATTCAAAACAGATCCACGCAAAAAAAAATTATATGGGACCACAGCGCAAGCTTCCTCTGCCAAATGAAAAATAATTATCAAAATCAGTCCTCAATTGACGAAAATATCGAGGGACATACAGACGAACATAGCACCTCCTCCTTTTTGGAAATCAGTTATAAACTCTTTATCTCTTAAATACCGAACACCGGGAATGGTACTCAGTAATTAGATTTTTGATCTTATGTGTATGAGAGTAGGGTTGAGATTAAAATAAAACAACCAAACTGTATACTGGTCTAAAATGGTTCTATATTCACTAAAATTTACAAGACCCTAGCCAAATCGTGGTAACGAAATCATAGCGACTTCTAATTCGACGCCAACGCCATCTAGTTACGTCGTGTACAACTTTGGCCAAAAATACAATTTATTATGTTGACCTGATGAGCGGCTATTGATTGTGCATGATCATCAATCTCCCATTCCTCCTAGTATGGGTACATTCCCTTATTCCCTTCATCCATATTATTATATTATAGCAATGTATATCATCTAAGTTGACGTAGCCAAGGTCTACGTGACCAACAATACTCCGGACTTGGCACATGTATTGAATATTAAGTTCAAATTTCGTCACGAACTTATCCTGTACCGCTTTGTATTGACTTAATTTACATTTAATAAAAAATAAAACGCTGTTCGTTAGTAAGCTCATAACCCCAGAACGGCTGGACCGATTTGGCAAATTTTTGTTTTATAATGTTCGTAATAATCCCGAGTCACTGTCGTTCTGACGGAAAGAATAATTTGAAACTTGCCGGGAAAATTTGCGCATTTTCTTAGGAATTTTGTATTTTAAATTTTGACAGGACGTCTGTTGGGTCAGCTAGTAAGTATATAAAGAAAGAAAGAAAGAAAAAGTATTTATTGAGACTCGCACAGGAAATCACAAATTAAACTAAAACACACTCATTAAAACATTAATAAAAAATTAAAAAACAAACTTAGTTTCAGTCTTTAATTTTATCTCAGCATATGCTGCGACATTTAAAAAAAAATGTTGCATCGCTGGTATTCTGATAGGGCCCGCAGTGATGTCACGGATAGGTAGATACAGAAATAAATATTAAATAAAATAAAATAAAAAATAGATGTGTGAAATACTTTAAAAAATTAAATATAAGTAGTCCGCGTGTCTGCACCCGACGTAACATCAGTTACTTGTCTATTCCTTTAGTATCTGTGTGTTATAACAGATTGCTACATTAATTAATATTACAGATTGCTATGGCAGTGATAGCCTAGTGGTGTGACTGTTAGACTGCCAAGTCCTAGGTCTCGAGTTCGAACCCAACGCACGCACCTCTGACTTTTCGCATTCATGTGCGTATTGTATAATATCACTTGCTTCAAAAACGGTGAAGGAAAACATCGTGAGGAAACCGGCATGACTGAGAGATATTTCTCGACGGCATATGAAGCCAAGTCAGAGGCCCATGGGCGGCTTTAAAACTCTGACACCAAGTTAGTCACTAACCACACCTAAAGAAGAACACAGATTGCTACGATTCAGCTCTACGAGATGTACGACGATTCAAATTGATAATTCAAGCTGATATTTGAAAAAAAAAAAACAGCTGTTCCCAACATTAAAAGTTGTTCATAATGAGGAGTACAATGACCCGCCATGTCGAATACAATTTTTTTTCACAACAGTTCTTACATTATTATTTAAAAAACGCAGTGATTTTTTTTGTTTTCCTTTACTCTTGTCTCTTTTGTATGCACGTGTCTTTGTGACAAATAAACCTCTTTTTCTTTATTTATTTATTTCTTTCTTTCAGTCAACAAGGTTAGCCAAAACACAAAACAAACTTGACAGGTGAAAGCTATGCTAGCGCCATCTATCTAAAGTTTTCACCGGCCAACCCCATTGAGTAGATGACGACTCGTCAAAGAAAAGAAAGAAAAATTGGTTTATTTGTCACAGAAACGCGTGTGTCGTGATTTCTTTGATTTAATTTTAAAAATGTATTATTTTAATATCGATTTATAATATCCACTGTGGCAACACTGTCAAAGTACAAACTATTAATATTATAAGAAACTTCTAAATGTATTTTCACTATGGCAACTGAATGTATTGTTTTACTTTGGCAACACTTAGAAATGACGGTTATGATAATAATGTTATTTATGGGTGGGGCAAAAGTCGTTTTAAATGGTAACATGTAATGCATAGTTAGTCGTCGTCCGTTTGTGAAATAGTACAGTGGTGTGGATTAAAAGTATTAGCAAGAAAAGAGTGTTTTCTTTATAAGTGCATACAAAAATAAAAGAGTAATTAGAAAACAACAAAATAAAGTACATAATAAATCACGAGCATAAAACAGTATTAGTCGGCAGCATGATGCTGTGCTATATGGGACCCACAGCACAGCGCTGATTTTCAGTGGTCACCCGAAAAAGAAGTACGGAAATCTAGTCAGGTTCAGTAATGCTAGTGTGTGTTAGCCGTTTTATTAATCCCACGGGCTCAATGAAACTCAAAACAAATACCCACGCTAATAATCCTCCGGTACAAAGTCCCAAGCTAACAATATGTACCAAAACCGAATGATAACAGATTTTATCTCCAGCATTTACCACTGATAACTTGCATGATAACTCACTACAAATAACGCCAGAGTATTTTTAGATAACCATGTTCAATATTACTGTAAACTAACTTCTGCTCGGGGGCTGTGTCCGTGTGAAATTTCTGGTTCCCCGATCCACTGCATCGAATCGCATCGTCCGCCCACGCTTTTAGATTACTTAGTTTTCGCTTTACGTTCTTTCTGTTTTATTATTTTCTTTCTGCTCGACCCCTAAGGGTTGTAGCGTGATGTTATTGCTTACAACCTTCCTCAAGACTTGAGCCATCAAATACATTAAGAATTTTTCAAATTCGAGCGGTAGTTCCAGAAATTTGCGCGTTCAAACCAACAAACTCTGCAGCTTGATTAGAGGAGATGTGTTTTAAACAGTCAATAGAATTTAATTATTCACACATCTCGTCTCATTTCAGCTTCAGTGGAGACCAATGAGCGGAAATGTATAATTTTTGTATAGCGCGATTGAAGTGGAGATTTGAGCTGTGCCTCGCCGAGAGCCTGGCGGCGGTAAAAAGCGGGGATGTGAGCTGTGCCTCGCAAACTGGCGACGGCGCGCAGCGGAGACGAGAAGAAATGTGAGCGGCGCCGTAATAATTCTGCTCTAACCAGCACACATCTCCGCTCCAGTCTAACGAGTGCCCATCTCCGCACAGCTTCGGTGGATACATTCTAGCTGAAAAACATCTCTTCTCGTCTCCGCGTCGGATATCTCCGCACATCTTTGGTGTAATTCGAACCTAAGATGTACCAGAGGCGAAACTTAGCGTTAACTCACGCTTCGATCTGCCAAAATCACGCCAATTTGGAGAAGCCTATATCCAGCCAGGTGCGATTGTTTTTTCTTTTTGGCTAAAATGATGAAAATAAATTACTAGAAATTGTAAAGAGTAGTGCTTAAGTTAGGCTTAAGTAGATGGTTTGGTCATGTTGAGAGGATGAACAAAACAAGGCAGATGTGAGTGGAAAAGCCGGGAGTGGACGCTCTAGAAGGACATTAGTGACCTTTTTGGTGATGTTCATCAGAAAGTGAGAACTATATGGATAGTATTATTATGTTTATTTCTCTGCTAGTTTTAATGATGGTCTGGCAGTTTGAGTGGTTTATACGGCCTACCCAAATGTCCTTTCTTTGGTATTGTTCGAGTTAAGTTCCTTAAGTTCTGAGTTGAGCTCCACGATTACTGACAAATGCTTGCACTGACTGGACAGGTCCACTCAAATCTGTGTGGTTCTTTCCTCAAAAGAGCATTTCAGACACTAATCTACATGGTCCTCATATAGCCTGACTAAGATTATGTCTGGACTTTAAAAGAGACTGCGACCTCTGAGTTTGTTTCGGCCTTTCTTCTCAGAGTAGTCAGTCAGTAGTATTTTTTAATATGACGTGTAAAAGTGATTCCGATATCCTATTTATAGAATAAAAAATTTCATTTCATTTCAAAGGCCAGGTGCGTAGTACTCGCAACCGGCGTGCGTGTATGACCAGATGTATGAACGTAAACGAAGCAAAAGAAGTATGTAAGGATCGTAGAAGGTGGCGTTCTTTAGTTTCTGCCTACCCCTTTGAAAGGTGTGTGTTTATGTATGTATATATAAAACTACTAATTTTGCTCAAAGCCAATTTTTATTGATATTTTGATTGCGTTATGCCTAGGGTTACTATCCGTCCGGATTTGTCCGGCTTTTCGGCCCCCCATCCGGACAGTGTCCGGCCTGCTCATTTGTCCGGACTTTTCGATTTAAGGGGATTTTCTTTAAAAATATAAATTATTACAAAAAAAAATAAAAAAAATATGATAAAAGTTAAATATCCGGAGTTTTTTTTTTTGCAAATGTCAGACTTTTCAAACTTTGAAATGGTAACCCTACCCTAGTTACCCAATACGAATGACCATTCCTTCATAACCATCTATTTATAATAACTGTAAAACTGTTTAAAAAACATTCACGCGTAGTAAGATCAACCACACGACACTAACTACGAAAAGCGACCTTACGACTTTAAAATAAAGACGCTGCCATAGTCAAACTATTCATCGTACGGTTTACTGTTCTAGCAAGCCGTAGTACACACGCGCGAAAAATACATGAATGCAAAATAATATTTTGAATTTATCACGAGCCATGTCCTTCTATTCATATTAACTTAATTATTGTTTTACTAGACCGCTCTTGCTTGCATAATCAGCCTATAATGTTCCCTCTGCTGGGACAAAGGTCTCCTCTCTGTGAGAGGGAGTGGGCCGTTATCCACCACGCGGGCCCAGTGCGAGTTGGTGGATATCACATGTCTTCGAATATTTAGTTCTAGGACATGCCGGTTCCCTCACGATATTTTCCTTCACCGTTTTGAGAGCAGTGCTGATGAAATAATTTACACAAAGTGCCTCCTGGGTCCGGACATACGATACAACCCATAAGTTCGGCTGTTCCCACTAGGCCACCACTGCTGCACCCTTGCTTGACATCGTTGTAATCTACATATGTGGCGGAAAATCAAAACATCGCGATTTCAGTGCTATATCTAAGCTAAATATTATGATTAAATGCTCTAAATCAATGATGGGGAACACCGCATCAAAATCGGTTGCGCAGTTTAGAAGAACAACTCAGTCACACAGATGGACACGAAAAGAGAGTTTCATTTCACCTTCTTTTTTTTGTCTTCTTGTCACAGTCATGTCGTGCAGCTGTCAACTGTTTCTGTTTTACGCTCGTGATTTGTTATGTACTTTATTTTGTTGTTTTCTGAATACCTACTCTTGTCTTTTAGTATACACATGTTTCTGTGACAAATAAACCTATTTTTCTTTCTTTCATTTCAAAACAGCAGTGACAGCCTAGTGGTGTGACCGTCGGATTGCCAAGTCATAGCTCTCGAGTTCGAACCCAAGGCACGCAGCTCTGACTTTTCGGATTCATGTGCGTATTGTATAATTATCACTTGCTTCAAAAACAGTGAAGGAAAACATCGTGAGGAAATCGGCATGCCTGAGAGATATTTCTCTACGGTATGTGAAGCTAAGCCAGAGGCCCATGAGCGTATTAAAACTCTAACACCAATACCCTAATTGCGAAATGCACGATCAATCACAATTTGTTTCGTTTTGAAACAGATTGCTAATCCATTGCTTCATAAGTTGGAAAAAAATCTGCTCAACAACGTTAATAACGCAATGAATGTTGTTGAACTGTCAAAATGAAACAAATTAGTCATAATCGTTTACGAAAATAAGTTACGCAATTAGGGTACTGATTAGTCACTAACCGAAAGGTTCTGGAGTGGCAACCGCGTACCGGAAGACGTATTTCCTTCAACCAGTCTTACCAAGGCGTATCATGTTATCCAGTTACTGAGTTGTGGAGGTCAGATGGGCAATCGCTCCATGTAAAATACTGCTACTCAACTGTATCCAGTCAGATTGAACCGCCCACCAATTATTGCAATTTTCGTAGGGATCTCTAATTTTTTGAAAAATAAAATACAGCCCATGTTACTCGCTGATAATTAATAACTATTACATTTTCGCAAAATTAATAACTCAGTGCCATCTTAGTGCTGTCAAACTAAAATATAGTCAAGTTGTGTCACTTAGGTCTATTTCAGAATGGGAAATCGTCGTTTGACAGGAATAAACATATTTTTGGTGATTTTTAGTCTACTTTATAGGCATTTGTGACAAGTGAATCGGTACCAATATAGCTTTCTATAAGTGAAAGAATTTTTGAAGTGAAAACTCCTTTAGGCACGTTGGGCATTTTTGAGATGGGACGAAACCATTGATTTCACAACACTGTAATGCAATTTACCGACACCGTGGAGTAAAAGACATCAACGCGTTGATTACCGCGGTGCCGATTTTTTTTCAAGATTTCAGTTCTGTCGGCACTCCCGGAGAATTCTAATATTTTCCTTTTATAATATTAGTTTAGTTAATTAGGTAGATAAAGGAAAAATATTTTTACCAAAAGTACATTTTTTTTTTCTTTTTTTTTTTGGGTTGGTTTGGAATTCATCAGTTCCACTTTACCAAATGGTGCCTTTCGAGAGCAAATGCACGAGTTACTGTAAAAAATACCCAAATCGCTATAGGTGTGCCTATAATATTTGAAGAGTTCCCTCGATTTCTCCAAGATCCCATCATCAGATCGTGACCAAATGACAATGGGACCAACTTGGAAGTATACCCTTACAAACAAAAAAAATGATTTTTCAAATCGGTTCAGCCGTCTTCGAGTAATCGGGGAACATACATAAAAAAAATAAAGAATATATATTCCGACGAACTGAGAACCTCCTTTTTTTTTGAAGTCGATTAAAAATACGTTTATTTGCCATAAACATGATGCAAAGAAAGAACAAAAACACGAACATAACAATTTGAGGGAAAATCCACGCAAAACGGCCATCGCTCAGCATAATGCTGCGACCCTATGCGAGACAGAGCCACAGCGCTGGTTTTCAGTGACACCCGGCGTTGACGTGATGACGTCAACCGGTACTGAGGTTGTTTTTTTTCTCTGTACCCATATACCTAGATCATAAAATATTGCCTGTTATCAGTACCTAATTAATTTTGTCTCTTATCAGTATCATAACTGGACATAGATAAAGTAGGGTTTTTTTTTTTTTAATTAGTAGTTATTATGGCGTAAGTAGGTACTTAATTAAGCACTAAACGTTTTACCATTTTTTCCTGACTTTTCGAATTCATGTTCGTATTGTTTAATTATCACTTGCTTCAAAAACGGTGAAGGAAAAAAAACATCGGGAGAAAATCATCACGCCTGAGACATATGTATTATGAAGTGATTAAGGCGACGATAACCGACTTTTAATGATTTTATACTGAATATCACGTCTAAACGAGTAGTGTTAAAGATTTGGAAAAAATATCTGTTAAATTAGAGCATTTTCTTAATAACTTAATATAAGAATATTTTAGATTATGTTTATATAACAAAGTGAAATTAATTTATAAAGTTATGTCTAACGCGGATAAAAAACTGAGAATCACGCAAAATCTATCAAGCGTATTTTTCTGAAATCTTCAACATTTTAAAGATAATTTAATTATTGATCTTTTAGTTAACGTGTTTTATTAAAATACCTTTTGCTTTATGTATAATAAATTAATAATGCGTCTAATTTGGGATAGCGCTCCTTGATGGGCGAGTCCTATTACTGGCTGGACGTACGACGCGTTGCGTGAGCTCAGTACAGAACACGCAAGCTAACCACTCAAGGTCACTGGCATATATCTGCGTCTTAAGAGCGTTGATTCTGAAAGTTGGCAACATCGCAAATAAATGTCAAATATTTCGCGGTTTTGATTAATTTGGCAATATTACTGTATGGAAATATGAAATGTGGCTAACTAACGAACTAGAATATTAATAATGAATTGCAATTATAACAATGAATTTAATGTTGTATTCGTTTTCGGTGTAAAAAAGGCATTTGCAAAGTTTCTAAATACTTTTTTTATATCTAAAACTAAATCCTATTCGGTGTTACGATATTAATTATTGCATTTCATAATCAATATTCTAGTTCGCTGATTAACCACATTTCATATTTCCATACAGTAATATTGCCAAATTAATCAAAACAGGTAATTTGACAGCTATTTGCGACGTTGCCAACTTTTAGGATAAACGCTGTTAAATAAGGGATGAAAGTTTGTATGGAAAATCGTCATTTTTCTAGATGGGAAATAACATTGATTGATAACATTCTTAAATTCACTTACAGAAAACGCACAGCCTAATCCGCCGGGTCTGTTTCTAGACAGACAGACATGTCATGTTACAGTCATGAAAGGAGATTGTTAACGGTCCCATACAAGCTTGGCCCAGAAATTAAACAATTGAAACAAAATGTATTATGAAGCTATAATAGTGTTTCATAGCCCTGTTTATTTTTGTTCACCGTAAAACTTTGTGAAGGAACATAACGACGCCTTAGAGTGAAAACCTCGTAAGTGTAAACGAAGTAACTTTTCAGGAGGAAGAAAAAACTGCGTGCTGTAAAATTTTTGTACGGTGTCTTTTATGTTTTTACGTATCAATGAATATGGAAATTTAACCCGCTTTTATATCCAGAACTGCGAACAAAGAAAGAAAGAAAAAACGTTTATTTGCGGTAAACATGACGCAAAAAAAAATGTTTTAAATAGAAAAATGAGAAAAGGTTGGGGGAAGCATGCGTTACATCCACGCAAATCGGCTATCGCTCAGCATTATGCTACGACCCTATGCAAGACAGAGCCCCAGCGCTGAATTTCAGCGAAAGCCGGCGCCTACGTAATGACGTCGACCGGTGCAGCAAACAAATATTTAGACGCTGTATCTACCAGTACAGCGTACTTAAAGAAAAATAATTTACTAATACATAAAAGAGGCCGTACAAAAATTTACAGCACGCTATTTTTTTCTCTCTTTCTCAAATCTCATAGAAATATAAACGTCAAATCTGATTACTTCAAAAAATCAATTCAAACCTGTCGATCGCAGAGTAATAATTTTACACGTTCACCTTACTACCGCCAAACCAATGATATTTTAAGTAATTTTTACTTATAATATCATTGCGCCAAACCATGTTTATCTGTAACTAGCTTCTGGTCGCAACTTCATTCCCGTGAAAGTCCTAAGACACCACAATATACTAATGAAATGAAATGAAATGAAATGAAATTATTTATTCTGGAAATAGGATATCGGAATCACTTTTACACGTCATATTAAAAAAATATTAAAAATAAGCTAGTTGAGTTCGACGTTTCCTATCTGACTACTCTGAGAACAAAGGCCGAAACAAACTCAGAGGTCACAGTCTCTTTTAAAGTCCAGACATAATCTTGGTACGGCCATATGAGGACCATGTAGATTAGTGTCTGAACTGGTCTTTTGAGGAAAGAACCTCACAGATTCGAGTGGACCTGTCCAGTCAGTGCAAGCATTTGTCGGTAATCGTGGAGCTCAACTCAGAACTTAAGGAGCTCAACTCGACGAACAATACCAAAGAAAGGACATTTAGGTAGGCCGCGTAAACTACTCAAACTGCCAGACCATCATTAAAACTAGCTGAGAAATAAAAATAATAAAAAACAAAGTAGGGATGTTATGGATATGAAATTTCGAATCTGGGTAAGGATATAGAAATAATATTATACCGGTTTCGGATACGGTTACGGATATGAAATTATTTCTGATTATCCGTTAGTTTCGGATAGTTTCGGTTACGGATATTAGATTTTTACGAAATTGTAAAAGCAAAACACAAATAAGAAATAAAAAAAACTTGCAAGTGACGCGCGCGGCTAGTGTGCCGGCTCGGCCGGGCAGAAAAACCTGTCATAACGTGTCTGATTTAGACTCCGTCCCTATCCGAAATTATCCGAAACCTTTATACCAGATTCAGTTACGGTTACGGATAGATTTTTATTTCGGATGTCCGGTAGTTTCAGTTACGGTTACGGAGCTCCTTAACATCACTGATAAAAGTATCCTATGTCCTAATCCAGGTCACGGTTTACCAATGTGCCAAATTTCATCCAAATCTGTTCAGCCGTTTTAGCGTTAAAGCATAACAAACAAACTCACTTTTGCATTTATAATATTTGCATTCCGTATTCAACATGGCAATGCTGCCTTTTTTGCCAAAAAATTAGTATTACCATTCAACGTGGCAATGCTCCCTGTCTTCTATACATGATGAGGACGAGTACTTCAATGTGTCCTTTTGTAATTATTTATATAGTTGGTCATTTAATTGAATGCCTAGTATAAATTGTTAGTTATGTTATATATTGTATTTAAGGATTTTAATATAATATATATGAATTAAATTATTTTTGCTACTGCTGAGCATGAGGTCCTGGGTTCGATTCCTAGGTCGGGCAAAGTGTTATTGGGTTTTTCTATCTGAAATTTCTCAGTAGCAGCCTGGAGTCTGGATTTGTGCCCGGTTGATGGCAATAGGCTCGCCCCCTATTACATGGGACTAAAAACATAACTGGCGAAATGTGGGTGAACCTGCTACAGGGACACCTCTGCCCAACCCTTCGGAGAAATAAGGCGTGATGTTATGTTATGTGTTAAATTATTTTTTTTTTTTTTTTGTTTCATTTAGTTAGGTAATCTATTAATAATGAGGTTCATTATTTTTGCCCTTTAGCCTTTTAAATATAATAGTTAATTAGAAGAAAAAAAACTTCGGTTTTGTACATGAATAATACTATTAATACCTTTGTTAATTAAAAAAAAATATCTAATACCTTTAAACAAGCAATTCTTGTATATTTTTTTGTAGATTTTCATGAAATTTGGTATGTAGGGGGTTTCGGGGGAGATAAATCAATCTAGCTAGGTTTCATTTTTAGAAAACGCTGTTAAAAAAGAAAACAGGCAAAGCTCGGTCATCCAGATAGTTGTTATTTATATTATGTAGGTAAGATGGGCTAGTGGGTAAAAATAACAACTGCACAAGTTGATGGTAGTTTAAGTTATGCTTGCTGCGATCAGTTCGTAGATGGATGAGCCATTAAATCTCAGGATCCTTCCGTACCTCAGAAAACACATTAAGCCATTGATCCCGACAGTCAATCGTAGATCTTTGACAGTTGTTACTGGTAGTCAGAAACCCACAAGCCTGACAACCAGTTAAGTAATTGGTTCAATTTGGGAAATTCTTTTACTCACGGGTAGCTACAGTATTGCCGAGTGACATAGGATATATTTTATGATAAAACAAGAAATTTCTGGCAAATGAAGTTGTGGGCAAAAGCTAGTTAATTTTTTTTTTAAAGTCTTAAAAAGTCCCATGTAATAAAAATATTAGTTTTATTAATAGGTGGGGAAGAAAATTAATAATCTCAGATATCTAATAGGATTCAAATGTTTTTTCGCCAATTATATTAATAATTTAATCATATTTATTTTGTAAATAGGTTAAGTAATTGTCTAAGAAGATTAATCTCTTCAAAGATAAAATATTATTTAAAAAATAAAAATAAATCACACTTGGTAACCTTATAATTATGTTGAAAATAAGAAGTTTTAATACTAAAAATATATTCTGTTTTCTTTATCTAGAGCTTTCACGATAATTGTGTTATTAAAAATCTTTTAATCATTACTTTAACTCCAAGTTAAAGTAATTTTATTTCAAAACAAGATGCACAGTAGTAAATCACAACATAGACAAAAATATAACGAGATTTAAATTAATTTGCTAGCGCAACATACGATATTATTATCTCACTGCATAAAAATGTATTAAAATCAAAATTTACATCACACACGTTCGACCAAACCGGTCGAAACAACATGAATTAAATTAATTTTTTTTTTCCATAGTTTGACCTAAATAATGTACTTAAAACAAGTTTACTTACCAAATAAACAACACTGTCATGCTTTCCAAACACTTCAACTCGATACAATTTTAATATTACGTAAAAAATAATAGAATCAAATAGTTCCACAGTTTTCAATATAAATTCACTGTTACAACACAAAGCACTGCGTTTTTTTCGCGATATTAACGTTTCAAAACAGTTATGCGACACTATTACAACTGTTTACAACTGTATCTAGTAATTCTTACGATTATTTATCGATTGGTTTATAGTCAATGAAAAAATCTGTTTTATTCTCCTAATTAATATGTTTTCTTTTGTAATGTGGGTGTCGTGTTGTGTTTATTGTTTTACTGGCATCTATTTTAGGCCGTGTAGTCACTCACATGATGCTAATTGAGTGAATACAGTTTTAAATTGAATAAAAAGTCAATGCAGGCCACTACGAAGCAAGTGGCAAAATATGTAGGTATTTTTCGACCTACTTTCGTTGGTAGGAAAATTGACAGTTATGTTTTAGTGTTGCCACTGGCGTCGTCTGGCGTACATTTAAGTTGGTGTGCATACGTGAAAATAATGTATGTCTTGCTCTTGCCTATCCTTATTATTGTTTTAAAACTAATATGGTTTTGCAAGGCAAGAATTGTAAATTTTTTTGTTTATAAAGTTTGGGACGATTATAAACCTCAGTCATAGGTCTATTTTCTATCAGTTTATGAACAATTATGAAAAAATGAGTAAAATTTGATTTTTCAACAAGTAAATTTTCGCGATAGTCCAGTGCATTTGCCATGCACGAGGTAGTGGGTTCAAATATGGGCAAGGAAAAATGAGACTTTTCAATTCATGTATCTTCTTTCTGTGTTTATTTTGGACATTACTGAAATTTCATACATATGAAACAGGGACATAAAGTTAAAATAAGTCTGAAATTGCCAACTCGTATTCAGCAAGAGTAGTGTTCAATATTCGACGCTCGTGCCTTTTCTGTATCATAAGAGGGTTTTGCCCTTTGCAGTGTAACAATAATAGACTGGTATCATAGACATAGAGAATGTACTGAACATTCAGTATTCAGTTGTGCTGTTGTGCAGTAGATACATACCGAAAAATACGAGAGAGACAAAGCGAATTTGCGGCCAGTAGTCGTTTCTTTAGTAGTACTACAGGTATTGGCCGTACAGTCGCTTAATCGCTTTGTCTTTTTCATTTCTGTATGACTGGTATTAAACTATATACAATTATTTTTCGAAAACTAAAGTAGGTGAAGTCATTTATTGTGAGATAAAATATTGTCCATTCAAAACTGCTTCCGTTATTCTAAAATAAACTAAATCCTACTAGAACAGAAGAATTATAATTTTGTAGCAATATAAAATTCCAAATGTCATTACCGTTTCTTACTACGTAGAATCTATCTCCGCTCAACTGAACTGGTAATCGCCGTAGCAGGAAAATTCGTAAAGCGTGTTTATTCTAACGTCTACATTGTTACACAAACTTTGCAAATTTACATTTTTTTTCCTAATACATCGTTATTATTATCTTTTTTATTTCGTAAGAATCGTAACTACTCCTACACGTATATTCAAAAGAAATATAAAATATTCATACAAAAATCTGAAGTCTCTATGGTTTGATTGAGTTAGGTGGACCTGACCTTTCAGGACGCAGTGACATTTACGAAAAAAAAAATGTAAATCCACTTCAATTAATTTTATCTGTGCTTCAATTTCCAGTCGCACTACTCATGATTTCCGTGTGTTATTTCAATTAATGAGCTGAAAATTAGTGTTTGTTACACGTTAATTAAACGCATGATATAATCATTTGTCTAAAATGGCGACGCCGGCGGAAGTTAGAGCGTTATTCGAGGCAAGATTAAAAGAAACTTCACCACCTCCGGATTTTCATCAACTGGATTTGGATCGAACGAAAGATGAAAAATACCTCAAAAGGGTGCTTAATCATGTGGAAAAAGACGCTAAAGCTGCTGCAGACATGCTGTGGGACATCCTAATATGGCGAAAATCTGTCGGCGCGAGTGATATCAACGAAAGCAATATACGATTAGATTACGTTCAAGAGGGGGTATTTTTCCCAAGAGGCAGAGATATTGATGGTAGTCTGTTACTAATCTTCAAGGCGAAAATGCATGTTAAAGGCCAACGGGACTATGAGGAGCTGAAGAAAATCATGATTTACTGGTTTGACCGAGTGGAACGTGAGGAAGGTGGTAAGAGAATTACTATGTTTTTTGATATGGATGGCAGTGGCTTAGGTAATATGGATATGGAGTTAGTTAAATACTTGATTACGTTATTTAAAGTGTACTATCCGTATTTCCTGAATTACATTGTGATTTATCAGATGCCCTGGGTACTTTCCGCTGCTTTTAAAGTTGTTAAGACATTATTACCAGCAAAAGCGGTTGAGAAAATGAGATTTGTTACAAAAGATACTTTGAAGGATATTGTAGCACCCGAACAAGCTTTGGCAGTTTGGGGAGGAAAGGATAACTACACATTTGAGTTCATTCCTGAAAATAAATCTGAACATACTCCAAAGAAGGTCACATTTGCTGAGCAAGGGGATGGCCAGCATTCTCCTGGAGAGATGTTACGTCTTGTACCTAACGATACAATCCTCTTTAAAACTGATGGGGATGAAATCTCTGGTCAATTTACAATCACAAACATGGATGAAAGTGCTGTATCTTTCAAGATCAGGACTACAGCACCCGAGAAGTTCCGTGTAAGACCTAGCTCTGGTACTCTAGCCAGTGGAGCCTCGCAAACTGTCTTGATCGTAGTCCAACCAGGCATTCAGCTACGCACAGTAACAAAAGATAGATTCCTTGTTATGTCAATTCAGATCCCGAAAACTGATCTAACACCGAAAGAGCTAACTGATATTTGGCTAGCATCAACCGGAAGTAAGACTGATGAATACCGCCTCAAATGCCAATTCCCTGAAAAGGACATACCGAAGAACGGTAACATTATCGATGGAAAGGTATTAGAAAAACCTGATTCAGTCACTTCAACATTGAGCAATTTAGAAAAGAACTATGCAACGTTACACCGTGATATGAAGCAGTTGAAAATGCTACAATTCCTTACTTTAACAATGACCGTTCTCGTTGCAGTTCTCGGATACCTGTTGTACGAAAATGTGAGTGAGGACTCGAAGTATTGTGATCGTTTGTAGCCGTTACAGTTAGTGGTGTTGAACGCCACTTTTAAGATCGACTATTTAATGGCGGTTTTTGTACTATTGCTGGTTGTTAATGTCACTCTTTATATTTTGTACAGTAAGTTGGTGTGTAAGATGAATTTATTGTTTGTTAGGTAGGTTTTGGTGAAGTACGGTAGTTGGGAAAAACTTTGGGATGGCATATGCTAGGTTGAGAATCAGCCAAGACATGTTAAGAATTTTTTTTTTAAATGTAGTCTTTTTTTATACGCTCTTTCTGAACAGTGTATGACCGTCTCGCTCGAGTTGGTGACTCTGAATGGTATACTCGACTCCAGTCATAAGTTTTCTCTTCTATGGTGTGGTCAATACGCGCACTTTTTTTTTTGTTCGTCGTTCTTTCTATGGTCATCAGACCAAAAGCCGACGTTCGCTAGGACGTAATAAAATACCGGTGGAATTTTATCGTACACTGGATTTTCAACCCTCGGTGTTAAGTTGAGCGTTGAGAAAACAACGCGCTCGAACGTACTTTCGTCCAAGTTGCGTTGAAAAACACCCTGTTGGATTTTTAACTCTCGGCGCTAAAGAGAGCGTTGAAAATCCAGTGCACGAAAAAAAATCGTCCTTTGCAAACGTGGGCTAAGTGAATACGTTCAAGAATTAAATGAAATGGCAAGACATGAAAAAACGCATCGCCGTGCGACAAGTTAAAATTCTGTCCGAACTTATTTTAAATGCATGTTTAAAACGCTTGGTGTAGCATAATTCATCTTCAGCACGTTCTGTTTTCCGATTTTATCGAAAGAAGCGTGTTCGATTAGCATTTTTGTATTTTTCATTTTAAACTGAAAATATGTATAGTTCAAGAATTTAGGTGCATTACAATACGGCCGACGAATCATGGCCGGTCTGAACATTGGCTCTCCGAACTTACGCGCATGTTCACTCACTCACACTCGCCTCAAGTCACCATCTGGTTCCCAAAAAATGTTATTGCGCAGCCTTCTGCGCGAAGTTCGGATCGGCCATTGTTCAACGTCCGAATTGTACTAATGTCCGAGGTGATAGTTATGTTGTATATATTTATTTTAAACTAAAAAAACAACTTTACTGCATTTATAATGGGTCTCCTAGGGTTGAAAATATTTTCTTAAATGTAAAAAACATTCCTCGCCAATTTTTATTTTAAAGACGGTGCAGTTATTTATAGTGTGATAAGTGAGTCATTTGAGTATTAGGGAATGTAGATAAAACTAATTAATGATTCATAGGTCAGTCACAGTCAGAAATATTAGAAAGAAATAATAATTGTTTAATTTTCACAGTAACACCTACATTTAAAAAATAACTGAATATCTAGTATGTTGTATTAGGCATGCTTTTATAACTGATGCACTGTAAATACTGTCAAAATTGGCGGTTTATTGCCAAACGACTTGCACTCGGGTACGCGTGTTTAATTTTTTTTTTGCACAGGAAATTCACCTAATTTGTCCTTCTGAAAGACATTGAAGGCATACTTCTTCCCCATGCAAAAACAATCAAAATCAAAATGAATTTAACTATGCTGAGAAACAGCACTTTTTGAACGTCAAATTTACATAAGACTGTCCCCCAAAACGCCCGCCCTTCACCACTTCCTAGTGCTTTAGCTGGGAAGAAGTGGCGCAACAAAATCCCCAGCAGCACAGCTGTCTGTTCAATTTGAAGAACTGATTTTTATACTAAAATGAGTACTAGAAATGTCATTTAGGCGTGTTTTGTCGGATTATTGTTATATCATTTTTCGCGATGAATGCCTTCCACAGGACAACGAAGACTTTAACTACTTCCTCACGCAAATGAATGAAAATCTATAAAAATCGTAGCCTGTCTCTTGTTTTCGATTGGCCCCGTAATGATCGGCCTATAAAAGCCAATTTGCTCGTCGCTGTCGGCTGTTCGTTCGCACGTCAGTTGTTTCAGAGCTAAATTGCTTACAGGGCGTTGTCATGGGCACTGTGCTATCTCCAATTCAATAATTCGATAAAACAAATTGACTGCGTGGGTATCTTTGTCTAGACAGTGGGATTTAATCATTCTTCGATTAGTTAGGTATAGTGTATTTATCTGTAGCAGTTTTTGACAGTGTTCGTGGCAGTCGTTACGGGTACTCAGAGTAGGGCTTGCAAATACCGTAATTTTTTTCGTTATTATTACTATTGTTTAACGTTATTATTTATTTTAAATGAACTTACAGTTGTGATTCATGTCATAAAAGACAAACAAACAATTATTATAAAACGTTGTTGTACGAAAAAAATACCTGTACTAATAAATAGTACTACAATAACAAATTAAGTATTGTGTTTTTCTAAATTAAACTTTTTTTAACTATAAAACTACCGGAACTTGAATCAACAATCAAATAATAAGTAATTAAGATAGCGCTTCGGATTCAAAATATGTTAAAATAATTAGCCTTTTTGAACAATTTTCTTATAAGTATAATATTATAACTATAACTGCATTAAGAGTTATATAATGAGATTAAATAGTAATTAACAATTAACGCTTACCTTATGTCATAAAATGATCAGACTTTTGTTGTAACTCTAATTTTTTTTTTTTAAATTTTTGTAATGAAAAACCTAAAGTATTTTAGTTACTTCCTTTTTCTGAAATGGCTTTTGAGGAAACATAATGCATCCAAATATTTGTCACTAAGCGAGGCTCTCTTTCTGGTGTACAATGCTTCTGCGGCTAAAAAAGCTCTAAGTATCGGCTACTACTGATGTGCGAACGATTGTCAGTAAACAATTATTTTCCTTTTAGGCTGCCATAATCAAACAAGCCATTTCGATTTATAACGAAAATAAATATTTTATACATCGGTAAATAACCGGTATTGTTTTTACCGGTAATTTATACAAATTCAAAAGTCATTTATCAAACTAGGCTGAGAATCATCGTCAAAATTACATAACAGCCCCCCAAAAACGCTCGCTCTTCACTACTTCCTAGTGCTTTAGCTGGGACGAAGAAATGGCGCAACAAACTCCCCAGAACCTTCAAAATGGGCGGTTTACCGGTAAAACTGAAAACCGGGAAACCGGTATTGCATGCCCTACTCAAGAGGCCCGGAAGTTTCGCAAACAGTTTGATCAAATCAAGAGGTTATTGTGTTACCCAGAACTGGGTTACAGAGGCGAGATAGTTTTTAAAAGTTTGTGAGGCATGGTAACTGCTGTGTCAAAAAAATAAATGCAAGCAATGATTATATTATTCATGTTTGAAAACAGATTAAATTAACAAGCTTTTGGTAACAAGACGTTACGGTCTTGCACTTTTACTTTTGCATTACCTACATCATCTGCCTAGCCTTTTCACAACCATGTTGGAATTAGCTTCCAATCTAACCTGGATGCAGCTGAATACTAATATTTTAATGGAGCGACTGCTTATCTGACCTCCACAATCCAGTTTATCAGTTTTGCATTCTAAAAATAGTCTTCTGCATTTTGTGTCCACTTAAAACTCGCTCTTTGTTTACTTTACCGTTTGATCTTTGCAAACCTAATGCTAAGTGCTTTTTTGCTTTCAACTCCAACAGCAAATATTTGTTTAAGTCTCCAACATCAGCCGCTTGGTTATTATTGACGTCACTTCATTTCCGCGGTGAGGTTTTTGTTTCAAACATATTCTTCATAATTTGAAGAATCAATAGCCAGATTAAATTGTTGTTTGCAAATCATTCGAATCGCAGAATACTTTAATTTGTAATACTTTAATTATAATGTGCACATATCGAAATGAGAGAATCTATGCTTAATTTATCGACGGTTTTTTTATATGTATTTTTTTTGGTACTTGTTGGGGACGTCTTATTGAGAAATTTTACAATTATTGTAAAAATTGATGGAAAAAAAATCAGATTTTTGCTAAAAAAAAAAACATGTTTATCTTCAATTGAGGGTAGTTTTTTTCACAATTTTCATTTCATAAGGACGCCTTACTTACAATCATTATGGAGTTTGTTTCATCGCGATAGATCATTTAGTTCAAAAGTTACACCGTTTTGTTTAAAAAATCCATTTAAAAAAAAAAAAAAAAAATAAATGTTTTTTTATAAATATTTTTTCCGTCGATAAAATTAAGCATAGATACCCTCATTTCGATATGTGCACATTATAAAGACACACTGTATAAGAGTAGGGGAAGACCTAAGAAACGTGAAATGATGGACTGTGTGAAAGATGATATGGCTAGAAAGGGGGTGACTGCTGCCGCGATGACGACTAATTGAGAAGTATGGAAGAAAAAGAAGTTGCAAAATAGATTGGGATATGGGCAGGAGAATGATGATGATCACGTCATCACATCAGCATTTCAGCCGAATAAAGTCCTGTGCTGGACATAAGCCTCACCCAAACGTCGCAAGAACGACCGGTCCCGTGCTTCGCGCATGCAGCGGATTTCCGCGACCATCATCTCGATTCATCTTGATAGAGGCTTACTCAAGCTGCGCCTACTGGTACGCAGTCACCACTCCAGAACTTGGCCCAATTGGTTATTCATTATTCGAGCAATGCGCGCACTGCGACTTAAGGTTGAACTAGTCGCGGGCTCGAACTCAATGGTGGGCGTGGCCAAAAATGACGCTGTCTCACCTGGCATCGTCTCCGACAGAGATAGTATCAGCGATGAGCAGTTAGACGCTAGTCTGCATGCACAACGTCTAGTTTGCACGCACACAAACACCGTTCCGAACTATTTCAGTAAAACGAGCTCGTAAATAATTACGAAAAGTCCTGATAATTAAGCTTTGTTTCCCGACTTTGTTTTGGAGATTTTACACATCTTTTATTACTTATTTACGCCCAAAGTTGCGTTATAATTAGCAAGAAAAACGAATCTTTGTGGGCACTTAATTTTTTATTTTACTATTCTTTTTCCATACAGACAAAATTGATAATGAGAAAAAATGATATCATGTTTAACTTTGCATGTACAATATCAAACAGTGGAGTAAAACCCCCCGAAATTTGTATGGAAAAAATATCAACTAGTTCAACCTTAAGTTTGGCAATTCTTCGGGCTATGTCGGTTACCTTGGTTCACTTGTGGATTTGATGTTTATTACAATGGAATTTCTTCGTTTTCTGCCTGTCCTTGGCCCATGTTATCTGTGATCAGCGCTAAATGTTTTCTTCAATTTTTAATAGCTAGATTTATTGGTGCCACCGACCAAGGCCATTGTTTTTTTATAGGTATTTGATAGATCGCGTTTGACTTACTATCTCACCTGTAGCAATGATTTTATTAATGACTCACACATATTGATGGTATTTCTGTAGGTACGTAGCAATAAAACGTCACGTTTAGGCATTTATGAATTAAGGCACATTAGAATGATTTAAACTAGACTGTGCCGGGGGGCGTAAATACAAAGGTGGGTGCAACACAGACAGTAGCTGTTCTGTAAGGCAGTCGCGTCCGTATGAAGAAAGTATTACAAACACGATTACACCACAGACATTTCTGGCTACAAAATTACATTGTTTTAACAAAAACGACTGCAATACAGCTTATAGGTACCCGCTCAGTCTATACTGCAGGTATCAAACTTACTTGTGAGGTAACACACCTTGCGCTAATACTAAATAGCTTGCTCAGCTGTGAGCAACTTAGAAGCATTAGAAGTAGCGGTCGCCGGGCGCTAGCACGGCACTGGTTTTAACCTAACCCATTTCGAACCCAGTTCGCAATTTTTCGACAGTTTATAATCTAACGGAGATAATTATTTTGGTGTCTGCGTTGAACCGCCTTTTCATTGGTGTATACAAACAAATGCGGCTGCACTATAAACCGCTGTGTTGCAGCTGGGTTTAAACGGACTATTACTGCTTTAAGCCATTCGCAAGATTATGCAGCACATACTATGTGTGTCTGTGTTGTATCCGCCTTTGTATTTACGCTGCGGGCGCGAGCCGTGCAATGTACGACGTGTGGACGATGCACGGATCCATAACTCAACGAAAATTTTATATGAAGCAGTTCATGCTACACCGTGCAGCATCCGTGTACCGTCCGAATTGAGCAGGGGGCCTACTCTCTAAGTCCGCCTACGAAGATACGGGCCCGTCCAAAAGTAGGTCGAAGCTTCGGAATGAACACTACACCCAATTAACTAACTTTTAGGACTGGTAAAAACACATCGGAATAAAGTACAACCGTCAAATCGTGTTGTCATTCATTCCTAGTTCGGGCCCCGAACTAATCTAATTTAAGTAAATGATGCAGAGTAGGAAAGGCCCGTAGCTTCGGCCTTCCTGCTAAGAGATTAGACCCTCAGAATCGGAGGCGCCTTAAATCATCTCGTCGAAGATCGTCCTGCATAATTTTCGTTTGTATGAACCAATGCATGGTCCAGGCGGGCTGCAACGGCACTTTTTTATATTGTAATGCGATGCGCTGCGGTCCGACGCGGCTGTAATGAGCTTATGTGCGCTTAGCTTTATATTTAAATAGTGGGAAACTTTGAACTTGCGAAATATGTCAAAAAATTAAACCATTGTATGTTTAACTATGTGAAATTGTAGTTTTAATTAGGTGCCAAGCACTAGGTTGTCGACTTACAAGCAAAGTAGTAAGCGTCATCATTTGTGCAATTTAATAAAAATAATATCATTGAATAAACGATAGCTATAAGAGTTTTATAAAAAATAGTGTGTTAAGATTTTTTTTTTAATATTTGGCGTTCATGAAATTAGGATTATAATATTCGACTTTTTATGAATGTTTTTAATTCACGAAAAATGATTAAAAAAAATTGTGTATACTCAGTTTTTTTTTTTTTTAATATATTATGTTTATATTAAAATGTGGGGTAATAAACAATGAAATTTTATGGTTAGGGATATATTTATTAAGGTTTAACTTTTGTGTGCATAAAAATATTTTAAGGTGTATTCGATTAGTTTTGGACTGTACTGGAGCCCTTATACAATAAAAACGATTCATATTCTCTATTTTTGCATTAGGTAGTAGTAAGAAGCGTTAAAACATAGAGTCGTGAGGTGTCGGGGGACATCGGTTGGAACGAAGTTCTTTTCGCTTTTGCACACTTGGCGAATGAGAGTCGGACTGAAAAAAAAAACCAGTGGCATTCCGGGGGTGCCGACAGAAGTGAAAACTTAATCATTTTATTGTGCAGGAAATAACGTATCGCGCGCTGATGTCTTTTTAATGGTCAAAAGCTGGTGTCGTAACAGTGTCGCGAAACCAATTGTTTAGTCCCATCTCAAAAATGCCCAACGCGCCTAAAGAAGTTTTCACTTCAAGAAGTGTAATATTTTGACCGTTTTTGTTACGTAACAAAAGTTTCGTGGCGTTACACTTTTTTCAGACCATACCTCTCATTCGCCAAGTGTGTGGACTGGACTATAACTGGCAATAAGTAACTTCGTTCCAAAATCAAACTGATTTACGGTGAATGCACACATAATTTACCATGACATGTTGAATTAATTATTCCGGCAAGGTATAAGCTTCTAGTAATATAAATTAAAGTAAAATGGTTATTACATAAATGACTGGTATAATATTAAGCATTTGTCTAAGTATTTAAGGCCTACTTGCTACTGTTTAGCGACTTGTGATATTGTCTGTGGAAAAAAAACTGTGTATAGTTTACAGCATTTTTTTTTAAAGCTGTTTCGGTTATTAACTATAAGAAAATGATATAAAAAAATTCCAGATTTATTACGTTTTATATTTGTTGGGTGTGAATTTGCAATATCCTTTGCAGGCAAAAAATACCGTACCGCTTTTAAAATTAAATAAAATCATTTTATTTCGGACAACTAAAAGATCCAGAAATTGTTGGTAACAGGTTTCCACTTAAAATACTTACTATTGTTAATAACTTAAAAACTAAAGAGGAATTAATGAGAAGACCACCCAACCAATAAATAACATGACAACAAGAAATGCTAATTAGGGTATAAATCTTTGCACATATTGCCTTAAGCTTCCTGGACACGACACCGGCGCCGAACCACAAAAAAAAAATCATTACATCTCAGAATTAAGTTAAAATCATTTCCACCGGTATTTGACATGGTGTCAAAAAACGCTCTGTATTTGGACAGCCGTTATTGTGGGACTGTTTTCTTATGAAACCAAAGCTTTATATGACCATCAAATAGAAAAAAAAGTTTTATTTTTCTTAAACAAAACATGCGTTCCACCTAACAATAGGAACGTCAATGATCTGGATCTGTCACTGTCAACTGTAACTTGAGAAAAAAAAAATGTTTTTAACCGTTTTTAGTATATTTGTTGTTCTGTTTTTGGCATTTGTTTTCGTTACCTATCTCGATCTCATTGACTTTGCTACAAAATGAGTAAACGAGGCACTGTTTGGCAATATGGCGCACGGTCACTCATATTCTTAGTTGGAATACAATGTTTGTAACATTTGTCATACAATTAAAGAAGGTATTTCTAAATCATGCGTTGTTATCAAAGTTATTGGTTGTGGCCTAAATCTATCATTGATAAGGTGATTATTACAAAATTGTTTAATTTAGGTATTTATCTTCTAAATTTGTTTTTTTTAATCCAGTGTGGCTACCGTATAATCAGTTTTGACATTATGTCAACTGATTATTTTGAAACTAATTTAAAAGGCACTGATTATTGTAGTTTTTGTAAATAAAAGAATTACTAAATGCATGTTTTGTAACAAATTCGGCAGTATTCAAAATAAAAATGAGCCATAGCAAATATTGAAATGGATAATTATATAAATAGCAAGTAAAATGGCATAACCGGCAGTTACGTGAGGGCAGTTAACAAATCGGAATTAGTCTGTAAGAAATCTAAATTGGAAATAGCGCTCGCCGGCCGCTGCCGCGGTTGGTCACAGTTCTAACATAACCCGTTTGGTCTGGGTACGGTGGCTTAAATTAATTCGACTCGCGCGTAGTTGGTCACAGTGCTAACCTAACCTATGAACTGCCGATCTATTTATTCAACTGTCCATTCCAACATGTTTACTGGCCATTCATTTATTATTGCGCTAAGGTAGCTCGCAAAATACAAATTTTCTTACGTTATTTTTTTATTTTTATTACTGTTCATGGTTTACTGTCAAACTAATTTACAAACTGCCGAAAAATAAAATGATTGCCCGTAAAATTTTCAACTGATCATAATGACCTACCCTTATATTTAAATTGTTGTAAAAATTATTACCTAGATACAGTTGTAATAATTATTACCTAGATACCATAAAAAAGTCTAGACGTGTCGTGAACGAAGCTCCTTTCACTATATTTTATGTATTAAATAACAGGCACAAACAAAAAAAAAA
This sequence comes from Omphaloscelis lunosa, assembly GCA_916610215.1. Lineage (NCBI taxonomy): Eukaryota > Metazoa > Arthropoda > Insecta > Lepidoptera > Noctuidae > Omphaloscelis > Omphaloscelis lunosa. Next base: position 10,161,847 of record OU744270.1, read on the forward strand.
CGTTTGAGAGTAACTAAATGAAAAACGAAAAAAAAAATATATATACTACAGCAAAACGTGACGGTGAAAATGTTACAGTTTTTTCGGTCTAGCTCTCATTCGCCAAATGTGCAGTTCCAAAATATTCAATTCCTTAGCTTAACTGGCCATAAAAAAACCAAAAATTGTGTTACCTTAGTCTTTAGTTTTTTTTTTTTTTCTAAGAAAACCATGATTTGTTTAGATTTTATTTATTTTATGTATTATGAGTTGTGATCAATGCTAAGCTTAAATTATAAATTGCTATAGTGATATACTTGGGGTATTTTAAATACTTTTACTGAATTAGGTACCTGTGCACTTTTTTTTTGTGAAAATATATTATATAAAATGAGGTGTATCACGCCATTCCTTAAAAAAAAAAAGTCTATCAAAGAATTAATAAAAATAATTTAAAAATGCTTAGTACCTGTATAAATAGTATTAGACACTGAAGTTTATGTCATAAGGTGAGGACCCCCAATCCTCATTCCTAATTAAATTAGTAAAAAAATCATTTATATTGATTAAAATGAATTATTTTATGGATCGAGATAAGTCCTTCGACCTACCTGATATATCATGCACAATTATTAATACATATTATTAGTTTGTAAGGGTCATGTAGATACCTATTTATGTATATTTTTTATTTAATTTGGGTTGGCCTTATTCATATTGAATTTAAAACGCAAAATCGCGATTTTTTATATTGAAGTCTTGCAGTGCTAAAAATACGATGTGTTAATCCCGCGAAATTTTTAGAAAAAATAAGAATTACGCGGGAAATCCTCACTGCTTAAGACGCTTCCTCGCCGGGAGAATTCGCCTGTAATATAACAATCCAAAATTCCACTAGAGCTTTGCAAGTAGACTGCGCAACCCGTCAACTGCTAGGTAGTGTAGAGAGATAATTGAAACCAGCACGATAGGTTAATATAAACAGGCTTATTGGATATATCATGTAGGCAATCCGTTGTACGGATGTAGGAGAGGTCATTTATAACCAAATGACTCCTATGCAAATGTCAAAAAATTTCGAGTCATTTGACATTTTATATCATACTTATTAAAATATAAAATGTCATACATCCCCTTAGTGGATTGCCGACATATGACCAATAAACTTGTATAATTGAATAGGTAGTAGCAACACAACTAACAACAGTTCGTGGGTAAAGATTAGGTACATTACTGGCGAATGCTCCCGGTTATCCGGAGCGCCTTTGAGTCCAATATGAATGAGGTTTTAGTAATAAGTATGGCTATATAGGATTACGTTATTATATGTATTTACTTTAAAAAGCTTCATTCTGTTAACAAAGATTTTTGAAACAGGTTGGTTATTATAAAGAATATTTAACAAATAAAGTAATGAAACTGAGTTGTTTTTTTTTTACATGGAATTATCACATTCAGCCCGTAAGTCGCAACAACCAGTAGGTACCCTAATAATTGCACGAACACACTATTACAATCCGAAGGATTTTGATGAAATTTCCTAATCCATTACTATTCAATATGTTGTAAAAATTCGTCTGCTCATTAGCACAAATAAGAGACTGTGCACTAGATGCGTTGCGGCGTCACACCGCCATGGCCACCGCAAAGATTTTGACAACTCACAAACAACTGAGCGGTGTCGCAACTCATACACCCCTCCCCACCTCGTCTCGCGGGCTGCAAGTCCGGTCCGGTGTACGTGCGGTGCGACACCGGAACGCACGCTGACGTAGGAACGCATCGTGTGTACTGGTAATAACGAATATTGTTGAACTGTCAAAATGAAACTGATTTGACTGTTTGTGTGTTTCGCAATTAGGGTGCAATCTTACCAAGGGTTATCGTGTTACCAGTTACTGGGTTGTGGAGGTCATTTATGCAAGTCGCTCCATGTAAAATACCCGTATTTTGCTGCATCTAGAATTCCAGATAGACTTCAAGCCGACCTCAACATAGATGGGGAAAGGCTAGGCAAAGAATGGCAGTTGTGATTCCCAGTCTAACCGGATGCAGCTGACATTCGGTTAGACTGGAAACCGACCCCTATCAGAATACCAGCGCTGCGACATTTATTAGGCCTTTATCTATGAAATTGCCGTTTTTCATGAAATTAGTTAACGCCCTTGTTTCGCTATATTATTTATTTTTATTAATCAAAGTAATTACCCATGCATTCAATGCATTTTTGCCAACGTAGTGGTAACATATTGATGGCCTTTTTGAAAAAGTTTGCTGAACGGGAGGCAACAAATTCTTCAAAGGCGTTTTGAACTGCCTCTCGGTTATTGAATTTTTTCCCCGCCTATAAGTTATCCAAATTCTGGAAAAAGTAGAAGTCTGTAGGGGCAAGGTCTGGTGAGTACGGTGGATCACGGAGAACTTCCAACCCCAGCTCTTGTAACTTGGAGACCGTCTGCTGTGCAGTATGAGGTCGCGCGTTGTCGTGCAGGAGCAGCGGAGCCGAACGATTGACCAAAGCTGGTTGGAGATGTGCGAGCTTCTCCATCATTATGTTCAGAAGCTGTGATAAATAATGACACCAACGCTAGACCACCAAACAGTGACCATCACTTTTAGGGGTCAGTTTTCGTTTGGGGCATTGTTTAGGTGCTGAACCAGGATCTAACCATTAATCAGAATCCATTTTTCGTCGCAAGTAACAATGCGATTCCTTCGTTTGTGTGCCTGTTGAGCAGTGCAAGGCTCAACTCGACGTGTGCTTCGCACTGGCGATCATTAAATTCGTGGGGCACCCATTTGTCAAGCTTTTTTTACCTTGCCAATTCGACGCAAATGGACCAATATTGTTTTGATGCAAACATCGAAAGGTGCTGCTAATTCAGCTGTAGATTGAGAATCATCAGCTTCCCACACAATCGCCTTTAATTCGTCATTGTCGACTAAAGTTTTCGGTCGACCACGAGGTTCATTTCCTAGGTCGAAATTTCCAGAACGGAAGCGGGCAAACCAATAACGGGTGGTGCGATCGTAGTAGTACGTTCACTCCGTATACGTCGTTGATGTTACGTGCCGCTTTGCTACCACGATGGTACTCATACTCCATGATCAGTCGAATTTTTAACTTATCCATGACGAAAAACGTACAAATGCGATGAAAACAGAACGCTAACCATTACCTAAACGCCTAAACAAATGACTAATTTTCAAAAAAGAATTCCGTATTTAAGAAATAAAAATAATTTGAACTTAGAATTCTTAGACAAAATTGACTTGAAATACGTCAGAACGGCAATTTCTTAAGTAAATACCTATTATTTTTAAATGTCACAGCATGAATCTGAGATAGAGGAGCCTTTTGGCCGCGTACAGGACTTTCTGCGTTTATTTTAATTTTACTTTGTTTTTATGAGTGTGTTTTATTTTAATTTGTGATTACTTGTGCAAGACACAATAAATACTTTTTCTTTCATTCCTATAAATTTGCCAGCAAAAAAAAAAAAACAACGATATTAGGTACCGTATGTTATGATCTAATACTTTTTGTACCTATACAAAGTGATGGACCAGTGCGTCCCTCGTCCATTTTATTGTTATTAAGGTCAATGAAACAAACAAGCCCAGTATCAATTAAAGGTATATTTTTAATTATTTCTTAGTGAAGACAACGGAAGACACCACACTGCCTACTTTCCCGCCAAACTTGAATTGAGGCGTTGGTATCACCCGTTTCAGCTTCATTTTTTCTGAGAAATGTTTTAATAATTCCTGTTCGGTCCAGTTGCATGATGTTATTACAAATAGTCCTGGAAGGCAAATAGAAGTTTTGTATAAATTATGGATGATTTAAATACGAATAACCGGCAAAAAGGTGACCGGGACAGACTGGATGCCTTTTCATACGTCCCGGTTTTTTTAGAAAGAAAGAAAGAAGAAAAGAAAGAAAATACGTTTATTTACAACAGACCATAAAGCACACAAAATAATTAAACAACAGATTAAAAAAAATGTGTCAAATCAAATAAAAAGTGTAAAGTGCGATGTAAAACATTATCAGTGCGGAGTGTGCCTCACGGCTGCGCCAAAAAGGTCCAGTTCAGCAAAAACACATGTTGTATAGTTTATTTTATCAACAAATATTAAAAACGCCGATTCATGAGGTATTTTAATTAAATATGGGCATTTTCTGCTACTGCAAAAACAAACAAATAACTTTGTAATTCAAAGTATCATTATGAAAAACAAATTGATTTTTGCGATTTTTTAAAAATATTCTTCATTTAGTATTTTCATTTATTTGCTAAATATTGTACGGTGGTACGGAACCCTTCGTGTGCGAGTCCGACTCGCATTTGGCCGGTTTTTTAGTTTTATCCAATTAAATTTGGTGTGGCAACACGCCGTGTTCGAGTTCGCGACAAGTCAATCGTCATCCTGAGGATGACTCGTTGAGAGGTGAAACACGTGTCGATTTCTTTCAGGGTTTATTTTATGGCTCTTTAGAAATAGCCAAGCGGAACAGGTTACTAAATATATCCACGTCTATTTTATTTTATAATGGATTTCCGCAAGGTCACGCCTGAATCAATTAAAAATGTCCCTGTTAAAATAATCTAGATAGTAAATTCCTACCTTCTTCATCCAACATATTCACGACTTGGTCGAAATATTTTTCTCTACACTTCTTCGAATCCTCAGGATTGAGGCCTATTGCATCGTAGGTCCCTTTGTCATGAACTATACCGAATTTACCTAGTTCCTTCACACAGTCTTTTGTTATATCGAATACCTGTAAAATAAATAAAATAATAATGATATATTTTTAATAATTATAAAAAAAGAAACGCCGGTCGTTAAAAAAATTATCTGCTGTTTCATAAAAAGTGCAATACCTACGCAGTCAAATGTATGGAACAGCAGATTTTTTTTAGATGACCGTAGAAAAATTTCAACGCAGGGGAGGGTTTTAGAATCATGGAAAGTGCGATCGTCGCAACCCAGTGCTGGGCACGCCACAATTGCGGCGATAAGTCCCCTCTTTGAGGAGTGGCTAGAGAGGCGCCACGACGTTCTCACCTTCCGCCTGACGCAGGTCCTCACCAGACACGGTTGCTTCGGTTGTTCCGGATAAGGCGGGAGAAAACGCCCGGAGCATACGGTGGAGGTTTGTCCGGCTTGGACGGAGCATATTGCCGTGTCTTCGTGGAGGTGATCGGCAGCGGTGACCTCTCGCGTTCGGCCCTGATTGAGGCCATGGTACGGAACGAGAGGGCGTGGGAGGCCGTCACCTCCTGCGAAGCAGTAATGTTCGCGAAGGATGAGGCGGAACGCGTGAGGGAGAGGCAAATTTCGCGCCGTCCCGCCCCTAACTGCCGCAGGAGGCGCTCTGGGCGACGGGAATCGCAGGCCTATTCCCGGCCACCGTAGGCGCAGGCTTACGGACGGTGAGCAATGGGTAGCTTGCCGTCCGATAAGGACCAGGCCCGGGTCGACGGAGCGTTGTGTTCCACGCGCGCCTCAAAGAGATGTCAGCACAATTGAAGGGGTCCGATTGGGCCAATGCCAGCCGGGGACAAGCCCGGCAGGCATTAGCCCTATCGGACGGGTTTGTCCGAAAGGGTTACCGTGGCCCCCGGCAACATACAGGCAACTGAAGGAACGGGTGGGTTTTAGTCAGTAAGTCTGACATGGCCTCCCGCTCCGCCCAGAGCGGGACAAGTTATATGATAATTTCCGCTTTTAGCCGCCCGTGGGCCACTGACTTGGCTTGAAAATGCGTCGAGATATATACGTATCTCGTTTCCTCACGATGTTTTCCTTCGCCGTTTTTTCAAGCAAGTCTTCTTTTTATCGTGTGGTTAGTGACTAACCTGGTGTGAGAGTTTAAAAGCCACCCATGGACCTCTGACTTGGAGATATATCTCTCAAGCATGCCGGTTTCCTCACGATGTTTTCCATCACCGTTTTTTCAAGCAAATTGATAATTATACAATATGCACATGAATTCGAGAAGTCACAAGGTGCGCGCCTTCGGTTCTAACTCGAGACCTATGACTTGGCAGTCTGAAGGTCTCGCCACTAGCACACACAAACACGACTAGGATATTAATAAAAAGTGATCTTACCTTATATTTAATATGAGGAAACTCACTCTTGGACACTTTCTCAGCAAGAGTGATAGCTTCCTGACAGTAGTCCACACCAAGGAGGTTTGTGAACCCTTCTCTAGCTAACTCTGATAGCGTATAACCATTGCCACAACCTGTAATTTTACATGAATTCATTATACTAACATAACATAATGCCTTGTTGCCCTGAGGGGTTAAGCAGAGGTGTAGCCATAGCAGGTACCTACACCCACATTTCGCCAGTTATGTTTAAGTCCCATGTAATAGGGGGCGAGCCTATTGCCATCAACCGGGCACAAATCTAGACTCCGGGCTGCTACTGAGAAATTCATAATAGAAAAAGACACCCAATATCACTTTGCCCGACCTGGGAATCGAACCCAGGACCTCATGCTCAGCAGTAGCGCTTGCGAGCAATAGTCCAACGAGGCAGTATTATAGTCTACATTAAAAAACCATTGTGTGAAAGAAAACCAATTATGCAGTAGGCTAAGCGTATGCAGAGATGTAGGTGACACAGCACAGTACAGATTTTGCAGGGTAGGGCAGGCCAGGCAGCTACACAGACATATTCACGTCCTAGCTTGTAGTTTGCCTTTTTGAATAAATAAATAAATAAAATAGCCTGGATGATTAGAATCATACAAGCAAGGTTCACAAAGAACGAATTCAATTAAATGTTCTGTCATTGCAACAAAATTATGAAGTAGTTGTAAAAAATAAGAAATCTGTGCCGGCACTAAACGAGACGCAGAGTAGGACAGGCACATGCCCGCATCGCATGTGCCTGCACCACAGCGTACGCAGCTCTTAGTACGTTCATGCATTACAAAATCTGCTCAGCCTGGCGCTGCGTGGACCTGCGTCTCTGCATACGTCTAGCTTGCCTAATGATTGAATACAGTTATAAATGAATCATTTTTTGAGATAGCTCAGCTAGTTTTGTCCGTTTTCATGAGTAGGTACTAATGAGTGATGAGTGGAATCGAAGATAAAATACTCTGGTAACTTACATAATTTGGTTAGTGTAACATTTTCAAAGGGATTGGCCATGACAGAGGAAGTAAAAGCTTTATAGCACTGATCACAGCGTGGTTTAATTAAACTCGATAAATCGAATGAACCCCAAGATTTGCACTAGCCTCTAGCTACGTTTCATGGGGCTACTGAGGCCTTTGTATATCAAGGAGTAGACCGGGTGGCGCGGTAATGGTAGGGAAGACGTGCCCTTAGGATATGGAAGGATTTGCGAGCCATACTGGATATGCATATTTTTATCGAGATTGGCTATCTAAATTCACTTGTATTTAGAAAAAATGATTTTGGATAATAGATAGAAAAATGCTTTATTAAACACCTTTTTTTGATGTGTAACAACTTTCGTCTCGCTGAAGTGTGTAACAGGAAGCCGGGGAAGCGCGCACTATTTGATTTGACCAATGAGCACGCGCAGTGCTAGAGTTGGCCGTCATAAACGACCTTGACGGGACCCCGCCCCTTTAATGCTGTTTATTAATTTATTGTTGCTTATTACCAAGGTGAGATGTCAGATGTTACACATCATAACATGACTACTGTAAGGCTGAGACTAGTGGAAAAAAACTCATAGTTGAGATGAATTTATTTATCCCAAGAACAAACTTAACTTTGTAGTTAAAAATATGTTCTCCCATACATTCCAACTGCAAATGTAAGTTTGTACGCACAATATTGAGAGATTTACCATGTTATTTAAAGACCGTAGACTTCATAGAAGTTTTCCTATAATCTATGAGGAAAGAGCCATAGTATGTATTTTTTTCAAAATGTTAGATCTAGTAGTTTCGGAGATAAGGGGGGGAACGGTCAATTTTGATCAAATTTCTTAAATATCTTTAAAAGTATTTATTTCAAAATTATATCAAAAATATGTCTAAGATCCTCGCAACAAGCCCTTTCATTTGATATATCACACGGTACTGTTAGCAAAACTTTTTATTTTCTTGTTTGCCCCCAAAAGTGACCCCTATATTCAAAATTCAGTTATTTGCATTACATGTTTGTGTTTGGGTCACAGAAATACATATGTGTACCAAATTTCAACTTAATCGGTTCATTAGATTCGGAGCAAATTGGCTGTGACAGACAGACGGACGGACAGACAGACAGACACAGACAGATACACACACTTTTGAGGTATGGAACTCTAAAAACATACATTTTAAATTAACAGCACTTTCCTATTCTCACCTAAATCAATAACAGCAATATCCTTTTCAACACCACAGTTACAGATCCAGTCGATAACCCGGTTAGCACTGTCCTCTCCAAACCACACATCCCCTGGGTCTCCATGTTCTACAAAGTTCTCTATCTCTTTAGTGTAGGCCTTCTGCCAGTAGTCTTGTGTACCAAGCTCTGACGGGTCCAGTTCTGGGTCATCCATTGGTCTGAAATTTGGGTGAAAAAGAGTTAGGTACTTGTATAGTATTAAATTTTAATTTAAAACATTTGGCATCTTTTTTGTTGCTTTTAATAAGTTTTTTAGTATTTGCATAAGGAACTGAATCATAAATGGAGCCATAAATGTCAGTAGTAATAAGAATGTGCAACGCCTTGCACCTTAAAGATAGTTTGCTACCTGTTCTATTAGCTCCATAAGTGCGAGTGAAACAGAATTATAACAATGATTTATGGCCGGACAACTCGTAGCAACTATAGTAGGCTAAAAGTAAAGTAAAGTAAAAGTAAAGTCGATGTCCCTGCCTCCCTGTATTTAAAACCAGGATTGAATTTAAATTATGTAGCTCTAATGACTAAACTTCAGTTTCTTTAACATTAAGAAAGCTTTTACTGCTATTTAATAAAATTTGTATTTGGTGTCAATCAGTCACTAAATAATAAAATGCTCCCGCGCCTCTCAAAAGGCGCCATCAAAATTTTATTTTACGCTGGAAATTCTTTTTCGCATTTGGCTTTTCGGCGACCCTTGCCATCTGCCGCCTAGAGCGACCGCTCCACTCGCTCTACCCCTGTACATTGTAGTAAATTAGACACTTTGAATTTCAATGCAATATCCTTATTTGTATCTCAGTACTAGTTGTGCTAAAATGTTCTTTATAGACAGTAAAATACACTTCAGATTTAGAAAAATTATAGAATAGCAAGTAATACCAAAATTCAACAGAATTTGAGTTGAACGTACATTGAAAAAGATTTAGTTTGTTTTCGTTAGAGGTTAGCATATAAAATAGTATTGAATATTGATTAGTATTTACTAAGGAAATGTATGGATTACATTCCGTAGAGCTATAATTAAATTAAAAATGTAAACACATACCTGTTTTGGAAAATAAATTAGAATAACAAAGTATTTTTATTTTGACGTCCGAGTTTATTTTATTGTGCTTGACAATAGTGTTGTAATAGGTAGATTACGTGACGCAAAATAATGTATTTAGGCGATTCTCTATTATGATTCTCATAGCCAAAAGTAAGGAATAATAATGATAGTTTGGTTAGTTTAATTCGGTGTACAAGAGAGTCGGCACCACAATCTCTAAAACTGCATTTACTTAGTCGAGGCACGAACACAAATATGTAAACGGTGGTTCGTCAATCGCCTCACCGGTCATGCCGCTCGTTTCGGTTATTTGAACACGGGTCAAAGGGAAGTGTGGCGAGACGTTACTAGTGTTTACACATTTATTTTCTTGTTTATTTCGTATCAAGCAACTTCATTTGGTAGTAATTTGGAATTCAAAGCATGCTCATCATAAGAATAAGCAGAAAGTATAGATACACAATACTTAGACTAGTACCTATATCAGAAGTAATGGGATTACCAGTAAACTATTTAAAAATTAGGAAAAACATTTTTAAGCTACATTTTATACACATCGATGCAAAAGCAGGCATCAATAAAATCCGGTGCAGGGTCCTCTCCTTCCGTCTCACCATCGTTTGTGGCGACGTTTTCTTATAATTATTTTTTATAGCACCTCTAAATAATTATAGTGATTTTGCAAATGCAATGCAGAAGCCGCTAGAGTGACGTGAAAGACGCAGAAATTAAGAACGCATGTGTAAATCCTAAATATTACAAATCTTTAAGTAGCAATTCATGACATAGCACTTCAAACTGCAATCATGACTTATTTTCATCGTTATTTTATTAAATTTATGGATCGCATCAATAAAGAAATTGCAGGTTATCATACTGCAAATAATGATTAATAGATAACTTAGCATTACATAATAAGCCTATAGTGTTCTCACTGTTGGGACATAGACCTCCCCTCGGTAAGAGGGAGTGGGTCATAATCTACCATACGGGCCCAGTGCCTGTTGGTACTTGGTAGGTCGTATGTTCAGTAATTCGACTAAAAATATTTAGTACGAATGGGAAACCACTATAAACGTCACATTTGACATAAAGTGCGTTCAGTTCATTGACAAAAATGTTAAAATGTGTAAATTCAAACAAAAGTATACCCAATATAATTCCATTTAATACTCATAAACTCTAGAAACTTATATAACAATAAAAGGGGACTCACTAGATACAAACTCATTTACAAATATCTTGAGCTTTTCGTTTATCATAATAGTTTTTATATTTTTTGCGAACTACCCATTTGAAATTTCCAAAAAACAATAAAGAATAAGGTTATTGAAATAAAATATTTAATGAGGAATGTTAACTAATAGTTGTGGCCAAATTACATATTAGTGGCCCACCATTTCTTTCAAAATCCATTTGCAAAGTAGGCACACTTTTGACACATTCAGGTCATATCTTTGTCGATTAGCTTATTCCCAATTGACTGCACAACAATGTTGGTGTGGCTGCAATGACTAAGTTTTCCTGTACACGATGCCGGAGCCACACCGGCGCAGACCGCAAGATGAAAAAAAATCACAACATCTCAGAATTAGTGTAAAATCTACGCGGCGGCAGGTGGTGCGGCGCATGCATGGGGGATATTCATTCGTATATACAAACATGCGGTTCAGCACCGCGCCGCCCGGTGTGGCTCCGGCATCGTGTACAGAAAGCCTAAAGCTAAATTATATTTTTTGTGGAGCATCAAATAAACCTTAACAGTCAAAGGTCCTTCATTGAATAAGTTTCATTAACTACCCACAATAAATTAGATTTAACTACAATTTCGAAGACGTGTATCATCAAATCATCGAAGCCACGTAGTCAGGCTGAAAAGAAATAAGAATATTTCATTGGTTATTTTGTAAGAATTATTTTTTGGAAGCAACTACTTTTTTTTCTTTTTGCTTGGCTGCTACGGGACATAGCGTAATGTTATTTAACCTAGCCTATAACCTTCTTGAATGCAAAAATATTTTTTCACATATACGAATGGTAGTTCCAGAGAATTCAAACAAACAAACTCTTCAGCTTTATTACATTAGTTTATATACGAAATACTTACAGAAACAAACCAAAAAGAATCCGCTCTGAATATGAGCCGAGATATGAATCCCATTTCAGATGCGGGCGCGATTGCGTGCAAGTGAAGATGTTTGACGCTACGGAAAGGGGGCCAATGGTACCCTAGACGAGCGTCGGACGGCGTTTGATTATTTTTCGCTAACTGCTCGTGAGCAACTAACAGCATTTTTTCAACTGTAAGGAAATACAGAAAAGTATTTGAGTTTGTTGGCGAACAGAACTTTAATGTAAATAAACATGTCATTGTTTTTCGATTATGTCAAAAAAAAGTTTTTATGGACCGCACTTTTAAAGATTTAAGTGCTGCCATTTTTTTATTTAAAAAAAATACCGCAAGTTATGGGAAGTAATAAGTAAAGGCAAAACTTGGAATTTCTTCTATGGACTTTAAAAAACCACGGCTCATATAAAGATGTACAATTATCATGAAATAGTAAATTGATTCAGGCGTGACCTTGCGAAAATCCATTATAAAATACAATAGAAGTGGATATATTTAGTAACCTGTTTCGCTTAGCTATTTCTAAAGAGTCTTAAAAAAAAAACCCTGAAAGAAATCGACATGTGTTTCACCTCTCAACGAGGCATCCTCAGGATGACGATTGACTTCGATTCGAAGATTAGAATATCTAAAGTCAGTTCTATAGAATTTACTTTTATAGTACCTATTTTTTTTGTAATTTAATTTCCAATACAATGCCCAGCTACTGAATATGGCAAAAGTCATCTTCATTTCATGACAATTAAAAATACAATAGAAGTGGATATATTTAGTAACCTGTTCCACTTAGCTATTTCTAAAGAGTTAAAAAAAAAACCCTGAAAGAAATCAACACGTGTTTCACCTCTTAAGGAGACATCCTCAGGATGACGATTGACTTCGAACACGGCGTGTTACATGTCATGAAATCAAGATGACTTTTGCCATATTCAGTAGCTGGGCATTGTATTGGAAATTAAATTACAAAAAAAAATATAGGTAGGTACTATAAAAGTAAATTCTATAGAACTGACTTTAGATATTCTAATCTTATGTAGATATTTCTTGCTAGATAGCAAACAGAAGAAAAATATTCATAAAATCGGGGAAATCATCATTTCACACCATGCCACTCCACTCTATCAGATAAACTGATAACAGTTTTAATTTTTCTTAGGCTAATTACTAATTCGATTTTAGCGATAAAAGCACTTACCAAGATCCTTATCAGTCGGCGTTAAAGATTTAACGTCTTCAATATGACGTTTTGGTATAATTAGAAGATGTAACTTGGTCGCAGGTTTAATATCGGGAAACACACAAATGTCGTTATCTTCATATATTATTTCAGTAGGTTCGAACTTGTTAACTATATTACAGAATACACAAGACGACCTCTGGAGAGCGGGCGCCGTCATTTTTTAATTAAATGCTGTGAAATTCTGCGTTTGGAAGACGTTGTTTTGCTTTCCTGCACTTCTGAAGTGAAGTGCGTTGATGCGTTCGGTTTATGTTGTCAGTTTGTCACTGTCAAATGTCTATTTGACGTTTGTCACCATCTGCACTTACGTGCGCTCAATTCACATTGATTCATGCCAATAAAATTAAGTTTCACGTTCTAATAATTTCTAACGTGTCGATATTATCGTCGACATCCACGGCATCATGATAATACAGGGAAGTGAAATGTTCGTGAATATATGACACGATAACGATAAAACGATGTATAAGTAAATATTTAAACACATTTTACTTCGTCCTTCGTAAACGCCGAGGATAAACCGTCACGTTGTAAATGATAAAAGCGCACATTGGCATTTTTAACAGAAACACTACATGCAGAAGCGTGCTCGTGCATGTTCAATGCAAGAACTTGTTTATTATTTAATGAAATTGATGAAGGCAACTTCATTGATTTAGAAAACAATCTGTATGTTAATCGAACGTAAGAAAATATCTTACTTAAATCCAGATTTTACGAAAAAAAATACGAGGTAAAATAATATTTTTACAATATTTTGAAGACTAAATGTCTTATAGGTATACTACACCGTAATGTATAATACGTATGTTTGGCATTAATACTGAACCAATTGACGTCGTAATCATTAATTGCCGTAAAAAATCTGCATACCTTAGCGAAATACAAATATTTTTAACAAAACATGTGTAGTCAGTGGCGGATTAAGCCTGTCAGGGGCCCGGGCCGGCAAAATTAAATGTTTATGTTATTAAAGGCTTTTGAACAGTTATACAAAAATAGAAATTACTTTGTCAACATATACGGAATTGATTGAAAACGGGAAATGTTTTCTTCTGACTATTCGTATTTATATAGAAGTTACTTTGTCGACTTACGCAGAGAAGTCTGAGAAAAAGAGAAATGTAGGCGAAAGAGCGAGCGAAGCGAGCCCGTTACTGTTGGCACCTTACGTTTATTGATTTAGCATGCGTAAGGAGCCTCCAACTAGAAACTGCCTTTTAGGCACTTAGCCAACGTTCGCACGGACGTAATAAAATCGCAGCGATTTTTTTTCGTGCACGTTGAAAATCCAAGTGTGTTTTTCAACATGCTGGGACGAGAGTGCGTCCCAGCGCGTTGGATTTTCAGCACTCAGTCCAGTGTGCGATAAAATCCCGCCGCGATTTTATTATGTCCGTGCGGACGTTGGGTTACTGAACATATTTTGGTTTTGTTTGGGATTTGACTATAAAGTATTTCTCAAGTTTTAGTGCCCCCCAGGACCGGGGCCCGAGGCGGACCGCACCTGCCGCCCCCCTCCCCCATTAGTCTGCTTACCTACTTACGTATTTTTTAATTAAATAGGTAGATAATTGCACGTTTCAATGTTTTTTACATTCTTGTAACATTTACAGATACACATTACATTGTTGCACAAGTTTACCGGTTTTTTTTTATAGGTATACGGTACCTTACCAGCTATATTCTATTTTATTGGGTCTGGTTTCCGCACTTTGTCCGTAAGGCACCTTACCTTTACTGTAAGCTGGCTGGTACCTTACCAGCTTACAGTAAAGAAAATACTAGCCCGTATTAAAAAAAAAAAAAAAATGTTGTGATAGTAGGCACATTTGCACGAATTTAGTTGTCAAAGTCAAATCATTTATTTCAAATTAGGTCACTTAAGAACGACAAAATTTAGAAAATAATATAATAAATAAATTGATTCTAGTCGCTTTTAAGGTTCCACTAGTCGACGGCTCGAATTCGTTATTGGCGTGGCTAATATGCATGCTATTTAGTAAAGTTATTTATTTATTTTGTATTTATTTATCTAGTTTTTATTTATATATTTATTTAGTATAATAGACGATGATTTATAAAGAATACGAGCGCGTAAAATTTCATGAACAGACCTTTAGGCGTATAGATATTATGAAGAAAATACTGGATTTATATACACAAAATAAAATTATTTGAACTTTTGAACAAATTATCTATCCCTGTACGGTTTCTATTTTGCCATTATCATACTAAATAAGTTATTTATTTACCCCCAAAGATGAGTTCTACATAGCTCGCTAAGAACAGATTTTTGCTGGGACAATTTTTGTTGTTTCGTATGTTTGATTACGTGCTTATTATTATTTTTTTTATTATACAAATTATGTATTAGGTATGTTGAAACTGGTTGTACTCCCCGTCACTTGTCCTTATGGGTTCATTAGAAAACCAGCGACAGGCAGCATCTACCTGGCATTAATGCTGAAATGAACCTTTTTGGCGCAGCCGTGAGGCACACACTATTGTTTTTAAACATTGTTTTTTATTTTATCTTTGTTATTTGTGTTTTTTGTTTCACGAACTGTGTCCAAATAAATGTTTTTCTTTCTTTCTTTAGTTAAAATGAGTGTTGAAAAATGAAAGTTTCTACCCTCATAACTTCCAAACCAAAACTGTTTTCCCAATTCTGCTTAGAAAATAAATAACCTATGTGGTAAAATAGTAACCGTACAGGGATAGATAATATAATAAAAAATTCAAATCATTTTATTTTGAGTAGATACATCTAGTAGTTTTTTCATAATATCTGTACGCCTTTTTTTTTTTTTGTGGGTGTGAAATCATCAAATAACTTCTCCCGCTCTGGGCGGAGCGGGAGGGCGTGTCAGACTCTTACTGACTAAAACCCACCCGTGTTCCTTCGGTTGCCCTGTTGCCGGGGGCCACGATCTCCCTTTCGGTTTTCTTCGCAACCCCGGCAGGCATCGGCCCTAGTGGACCCCTTAAAATATCTGTACGCCTAAAGGTGAAATTTTATGTGCTCGTTTTCGTTATAAATCCTTGTCTATTTCACTATATAAAAAAAAAAAAAAACTAGATAAACAAATGCAACATAAATAAAAATAAATAAAAGCTAGATAAACAAATGCAATATAAATAAAAATAAATAAATAACTGTACTAAATAGCATGCATATAATCTACGCTACCAACGAGTTCGAGGCGTCGACTAAAAACAATCTGTATTTGAACAGCCGTTGTGTGACCGTTCACCATTTTCATACGAAATTGACAAAACAACTTTGCTTTACACTATTTGGAGATTAGTTTAACAGCGAATGAATTATTTAATTACTTACTTAGCATTGTACGTGATTACCGTCCCCATTGATTAATTATGTTTAAACAATGCGGTAGACTTGACATAAATTTGACGGTTTTGTTTTGAATTTATTTGAATTAGCTATTGCCCGCGGCTTCACCCGCGTGGATGTCGGAAATTATCCCACAGGAACGTACAACTGGGATCTTCTTCTTCTTTTCGTGTGGTTAGTGACTAATCTAGTGTCAGAATTTTAAAGCCACCCATAGGTCACTGACTTGGCTTCACATGCCGTTGAGAAATGTCTCTCAGGCATGCCGGTTTCCTCACGACCTTTTCCTTCACCGTTTTTTAAGTAAGTGATAATTATACAATACGCACATGAATCCGAAAAGTCAGAGGTGCGTGCCTTGGACTTACCTATGACTTGGCAGGCTGACGGTCACACCACTAGGCTATCACTGCCACTACTACCGAGATCCAAAGTATCCTATGCCCTAAGCCATTGCTAGAACGATCCAGCGCACACTGGTTTGTAAGAAACTCTGAAATACACGAATATTCTAGTTCACTAGTTAGCCATATTTCATATTTCCATACAGTAATATTGCCAAATAAATCAAAACAGCTAAATATTTGACATCTATTTGCGACGTTGCCCACTTTTAGAATGCATGCTCTTAAAAGATGACATATACCTACTGGAACTCGACTAAAGGAACTGAAGTATTCCCCAGCAACTTGTATGTAAAGAAAGAAATAAATAAAGAAAGAAAGAAAGAAAATACATTTATTTAGCACAGACTTAATAATTATACAGAAGAATAAAATAAAAATCAAATAAAAAGTGTACAGTGCGATGTAAGAAATTAGCAGGAGAATGTGCCTGAAGGCTGCGCCAAAAAGGACCCTTATTGCGTAATACACTTCAATTACAATTTGTTTCGATTTGAAACAGCTTGATAATCCATTGCTTCATAAGTTGGAAAAAAAACTGCTCAACAACGTAAATAACACAATGAATATTGTTGAACTGTCAAAATGAAACGAATTTGTCATAATCGGTTATGAAAATATGTTACGCGACACATATTTTCAGTCAGTGTCAGGCATAATATGTTGAACTGTACCCTAATTGGGTACAGTTCAACATATGCCTGACGCTGGTTTTCAACTGGACCTGACAGTGTGAGGTAACGGATGTGAATCAGTTTTATAATGTAAAGTGTTATGCAAATTTTAAATAAAATAGAGGATAATATGTCCAAAAATGTTTTTTTTTTTTCAATAATTCTACCCACGATAAGTTAAGTTATATTTGGATAGACATCCCAAAAACTAGTGGTTCTAACTATATCATACATTTTTAAAGACTAACAATTTTGAGAAAAGTTGTTTTTTATTTTAGTGAGAATTTACTCCTAAAACGAACAAACCTTTCTTATTATTTGGGATAATATAGTGAACACACCCCAAAAAATGTCAAACTTGACACATGTTACTGTCATCACTGTCAATCGATTGACAGTAATGACACTACCATGTGCCAGAAAAAAAAACGTTTCACGAAGATGATGCTATTCACTGGAATGGCAATCAAACAAACTCCACCCCAGACCATATCTGTGTAATTATGGCTAAACACCCGATTGTAGATGAAAAGGAGAAATAAAAGAAATGTCCTAAGCTAGCACCCTTAAGGGGAATGTGCTAAGGTAGCCCACAAAATCTAAATTTTCTTTAGTTTTTTGCATTTTGCAGGTCAGTGTCAGGTTTTATGTTGGTTAAAATATGATTCGCGGCCGCCACATATATGGCTTAACTAAATTATAATCATTACAATCAGCAATACAGCTCCATAAGTGTCAAATGTCATGATTTCATGAAATCAACATACAACAAAAAAAACAACAAAAAAACTGACCTGCAAATTGCAAAAAACGTAAGGAAATTTGAATTTCGCGCGCTACCCTGACGCTTTCGCCTTAATCTAAATAATTTTGAAGGATATTGCTAATCCATTGGTTCCTAAGCTCGAAAAATGTGTCTGCTCAACAACGTAAATAACGCAATGAATATTGTTGAACTGTCAAAATGAAAAAGATTGTGATAGATCGTCTGTTACGCAATTAGGGTGCTGAAGAGTTTGTTTTTTTGTTTGTTTGTTTGAAAGCGCTAATCTCTGGAACTACCAGTCGGATTTCAAAAAATCTTTTGCCATTTGATAGCCCATCTCTTGAGGAATGTTATAGGCTTAATTATAGGCATAATTTAATATTACAACACAATCCTAAAGAGCCGAGTAAAAAGAAAAAAATAGTTAGAACGAACGCTGAGCGAAAATGAAGTAACAGCGCGATCGGGTGATGCGGTGCGATGATGGGTTGGGATGGGGGAACAAGAAATATGACGCGGATGAAGTCACGAGCAGTCAATCGAGCAGTAGCACAAATGAATACAGTTTTTGACGTGAATACGTCTTTAAAATTGCTTCCATAGTAAGAGGCAGTTAAAAAAACAGATGATAACAAAATCGGGGGATACAGTTCGATGCTGCAGCTACATATCTATCATATACATCCAAAATTTAATTACACCACTCGATAGCTAAAGGATTACAGAATTCGTCTCAAAGATAATATTACTCGTAACGAATACATACGTATTTACGTAAAACACACGGCCGTGTCCTCAATACGGCCACACCCCATTTTTTTTTTTTTTTTTGATTGGGCATCTCATAGCTGACCTCTGAGGTCATGACTATTTAACCGGTCAATCCTGTGGTTGCCTTAAGCTGCTAAACTCAAAGCCTCCAGCCAGGGGCATACAAACTAAGCTAAAAAGCTAGGTGAACGCTCGCTAAGGGCACCCCCTGTGGGGTACGAGCTTCGGCTTAGGGCGTCACCGGAGGGAGGACATCAAGGATGGGACAGGCTGGAATTATTACAGATGGGACTCTCCGCATTTAAGGTATGAAGCTACAAGTAGGTACGCGGCGGGCTCGACTTGTCGGGCCAATTCAGTGAGCGTAACGTGAAGATATAAGAGTTACGCGATAGAAAGAGAGGCGACTTCTAGGTGAAGTAACTGGTCGACCGAGCTCTGCTCGAGTGAACAGATTTATAAACATATCATCAAGGTATACCAACGTTGTATCACATTCCCAAGGCTGTGAAAATAGAAAAAAAACGAATTTTCCCAGATATGAGATCTAGCTAGATCGATTTTTCGCCCCCCATAAACCCCTAAATTGCAACTTTCATCAAAATCGTTACAGCCGTTTTCGAGAACGTGATGACAAATATATATACAAATAATATATAGTAAAAATATCTATTTATACAAATAATATATAACAAATATTGCTCGTTTAATTGTACAGTATAGGATAGAATAGGATATAACTGTAGGTAATTAGCGCTGTGCAACCTGGATTGCACTTTATTGAGTCGTAGCAAGAGTCGCATGAATTTGGGGAGTGAACCATCTGTATTCATCTATGCCTCAACTGATATCAGATAAGCCACGAGCCCCTTTGTTTCCTTCTGTTTACTAAAATTAAATGATTTTGCGGAGTGAATAGTCTGTACTAATCTGTGGCAGCAGCTAGTTTATTTTATGAGTAGGACTAGCTCTTGCCCGCGGCTTCGCCCGCGTGGATGTCGGAAAATAACCCAAGGGAATGTACTACCGATACCGGGATTACATACTTTATAGCCGAGGAAAAGGTCATTGACACCTACCGCTGCGCCCGCGTTCCGGTCAACCATAATTATTTTGTCACGCGTAATTTTGAATCTGTGATATCTTTTAAACTATTCATTTAAATGAAATGATGTCAAGGCATATTTCAATCTAAATTAAATGCTTAATTTAAGTTACATAGTTTATTGGATAAGGATTAATATAATACCAGTCAAAATAGCTTCGGAAATAACAATGAAATTTTTATCAAATTCTGAAAGATAAAAATGATTATTGTGGGTCATCCTTAGAAGATAGACATATGCCATTGCGGACTTTTTGTTGAACTTTTTACAATGATCAATACTGTAGAACATACATTTTATGTGACTTTTACGATTTCCGCGGCGCACGCCAATAAAGTTCCCAGTCGGCATGATTTTTTCCATCAGCTTCAACAATAATCGTCAAATTTCAGCCAATTTACACAAAACCTTAATGAATTATACACTTAAACCTTCTGCATGAATCGTTCCCTCCATTGGTGAAAACTGTTTGAAAATCCGTTCAGTAGGTTTTGAGTTTATCGCGTTCAGACAGACAGACAGACGCGGCGGGGGACTTTGTTTTATAATATGTAAGGATGATTAAGCTGACGTTTGCACGGACTTAATAAAATCGTTGCGATTTTTTTTCGTGCTCTTGATTTTCAACGCTCTGCTTATAGCCGAGAGTTGAAAATCCAACTAGGAGTGAGGCGTATTTATCGTAACAGGTAGAAATAACAGATATTTAAAAATAACAAATAACAATTGTTCCTAACAATATAAATACCTGTTACTTAAAATAACAGACCCTCAAAGACTGTTACAGCGGCTGTTACTGTAAATTCATTATAACAATCTCTCACATACACACTCATACAAAGGAAGGTTAACAATTTCTCTTTCTTCCTCATTAAGGAATGACCTTTGCTAAATAGAGAAACACCTATTATTTACTTCGAAATATGTTTACTTCTCACTCTTACTAAAGCGGTTAAACTACGCTAAAAAGAGAAGCACTTAGTATTTATTAACCCTAAAAATATAGTTAGTGGTCTTACAAGAACAAACACTTACGAAAAAGTGACTCCTAAATTAGGTCGTGTTACCTGTTACTGACCAGTTACCCTTGTATAACAAGCTGAAAACGAATATAAATAAAGAAGATATTCAATTGATATTTAAATTGTCCGTACAAAAATAACAGGCTGTTATTTAATAACAGATTTTTGTATCTGTTATTTTTGTGTAACAGTAACAGTGATAACAGATATCGTATTTAACCTGTTACAACCCATTTCTAAATCCAACAGTGTGTTTTTTCAACGCGCTGGATTTACTGTTATTTGAGTACCTACGTCATTCGATGGCAAGGTTATGGCCGTTTAAACACATGGATCATTGTCACTGGAAATTAAAATTAATTGGCACAAAAAACAAAGACACATTTAATTAAATAATAATTTTAATGTACGTACCTTACATTTAAGTGAAACAAAGGTGAAAACGCGGTTTATTCAGCGGGGTAATAAATTGTGTGAAATGCATAAAATGACAGTTGATCGCAATGGGTTTTCTTTTGACAGTTCACCCAAGTTGTTTTTATTTAGTTTATTATTTATTGTGTTATTTAAGTTGTTGAGCAGACGAATTTGAATGATTAGCAATATCGATAGAAAAAAAAAAGCAGTGGTACTCCGGGAATTATCTGTGTCCGGGAGTACCGACAGAAGTGAAAACTTGAAAAAAAAATCGACGCCGCGGTTATCAACGCGTTGAGGTCTTTTACTCCACGCACCGCGGTAATCAACGCATTAATGCCGTTTACTCCACGGTGTCGGTAAATTGCGTTACAGTGCCGCGAAATCAATGGTTTAGTCCCATCTCAAAAATGCTCAACCCGCCTAAAAAAGTTTTCACTTCAAAAAAACTATGGCAAATCCTTGGATTGTGATTGAAAGTGTGTTGGATATACATGACAATCAATCTGCTGTGACAGCCCGCCATAACTTGACAGTGACAGTTGACATAAACTCTCGTTGTAGGCCTTGTAGACTCAGGCGCGTCGCTCACTGGTAACTCGAAGCGAAGTCGCGGGGGCGGGGGGACCGCGACTCTATTCAATGAGCGCACTGCCATTTATTCCTTAGAAAACGTACAGATGCGGTACGATGTTTGTGCGCCCGCGCCTCGACGACGCTGCGCCTTGACGCTAGCTCGTGTGAGCGACGCGCCTTACATGCTTCGATTTGTTGACCATTTTCTATTTTGCTAAGTATCTCGTACATGTTGAGAGGCCTACACTGTCCTGGCCTACGGGCAGCGCAATTGGGGTCGTTTCGTCGCTCGTTTTAATAATAGACGACTTCTTATATATTGATGGGTTTATTTTTTATAAATACAAATTCTTATAACGGAGCCACATTTTTATATCTTTTATTCCGACAGAGTCACTTCACTCACAGATAATATATCATGGATAAGGGCGGGCTGCCTACTTGTCACAGACTATAAAATCTAACACCCCCCTTCAATGTTAAAATCATATTTGTAACATTGCAAACTATTACTATTACAAATTATGTATTACTTAAAACTATTACATGCTTTTATGTTGTATAACACCAACCAAAAATTCTGATATTTTTACTATAATAGGTTTAAGTTTACAATTTTAAATTATATTGTTAAACAATATTCAGTTTAGATGAAACATAGTTATGCTTAATCTCACATAGCGGTTTTGTAAATATATCTGATACATTTTGTTCAGTTGGTACATATGTAATATTAATTTTATGGATCCTAACTGCATCTTTAATAAAGTGATATTTAATGTCAATGTATTTAGTTCTTTTTCCATTTTCCCTGTTAGTTATTATTTTTATGGCACTCTGATTGTCTATTAAAAGAAAAGTTTCAAAAAGATGACTGTAAAAATTGTTCAAGATACCTTTGAGATAGATGAGCTCTGTTGTGGCTGAAGCTGCTGCTATGTACTCTGCCTCTGCAGACGATAAAGAGACAGTACATTGTTTCTTTGATGACCAAGATATTAAATTTTTACCAAAATAAGTTGCAGATCCACTTACACTTTTGCGGTCAGTTTTATCACTTCCCCAGTCTGCATCTGTATATGTTATCAGCTGTATCGGTTTGTCAGTTCTAAAGTAGGTAAGTCCCTTATTAATAGTGCTTTTTAAGTACCTTAAGATCCTCTTTGCTGCTTTCCAATGCTGTGATGTGGGCTTATCCAGGTATTATTTCTTCCTCTTCTGTAGTTATAGGTTCTTTCTCCATAGGTGTTTTTACTAATTTGCTATCTTCCATTCCGAATTTCTTCAATATTTTTCTTATCAGTTTTTCTTGTTTTATGCATACAGTATCTCTGCTTTTGTGTATTTCCATTCCTAAATATTCTTTTATGTCTCCTAAATCCTTTGCTTTGAATACCATCTGTAGTTTTTCTTTTATTTCTTCAAAGTTGCCCATCAATAGGAAATCGTCAACAAAAATTAGTGCCCAAGTTCCAGGCTTAAAGTATAGACAAACATCATACTTTGATTGCTCAAAATTATTTTCAATAAAAAAATTGTGTACTCTTTCATTCCAACATCGTGGCGCGTCTTTTAATCCGTAAAGTGCTTTTCTCAATTTTAATACTTTTCCTTTTTCTTCTTTAACTCCTTCTGGGTATTTTATAAATATTTCTTTTTCCAAATTTCCATTAAGAAAGGCTGTAGGTATATCCATCTGTCTTATTGGTTTATTTTCTTGTAGTGATATACCTACTTATTAACAGTCTCACAGTAGACATTCTTGCAACTGGTGCATAAACATCATAGGTATTATTTTCTTGATAGCCTTTAGCTACTAATCTGGCTTTCTTTGTTCCATCTGACTTTTTCTTAAAAATCCACCTAGTGTCAATAGCTTTATGTCCATCTGGTAATATAGAGGTTTCCCATGTTTGCAGTTTTTTGTGAGAATCTAGTTCTTTTTCTATTGCTTCTATCCATTCTGAATTTTTAATCGCTTCATTGTAGGTAATTGGTTCAGTGTCTATATAGGTATTTAAACAGTATGCTATGTTAGATTCAGTACTTTCATAGTAAGTTTCGTTATTATTATCATAGTCAGTTTCATAGTCTTCTAAATAGTTTGGTTTTCTAGTTGTTCTTTGCGGTCTTGCCTGTGAATTACTTTCAGTATTATCTCTTTGTTGGTTTTTGTCAAATCTATCTTTTTGTCCAATTGTGTCACATCTAGTATTCAAATCTTTTTCAATATCTTTATTTGTATTGCATCCTATAATGTCATTTTCTTTTTCATTATCATAAGTATATATGTGTTCCTTCTTTGTTTCTTCATTTATGAGTTTGTACTTGATATCTTCCTCATCAAATCTTACATCTCTTGATATTTCAATTTTGTTTTCTTTTGGATTCCACAGTCGATAGCCATTGGGTGCATATCCTACCATTCTCATTTCATGAGCTCTCTTATCAAATTTGTTTCCTCTCGGTAGTTGAACAGCCCATGCTTTGCTTCCAAAAACACGCAGTCTACTCAAGTCTAAAGAACCAAACATCACTTCTGCTGGTATCTGGAAATTAATGGCTGATGAGGGACATCTATTTAATTGATATGCTGAAGCTACTATGGCCTCTCCCCATAAGTATTTTGGAAGATTTGTTTCTAACATCTGTGTTCTTGCTTTATTATACAAAGTCCTATTCATTCTTTCAGAAACTCCATTTTGTTGGGGTGAATAGGGGTGAGTATATTCAATGTTTATTCCTTTCTCCATACAAAAGGATTCTATCATTTTATTTTTAAATTCCCCGCCATTGTCACATCTAATTCGTTTCACTTTAGTGTTTTGCTGATTCTCAATATTTTTTATATAATTAATTAAGTTGTGAGTTGCTTCATCTTTACTTTTGAGTAAATAAACTACTACAAAATGTGAATAATCATCAACAATTACCTGATAGTATAGTTCTTCATTAATTCCTTTTATGTTTGCAGGTCCGGCTACATCAGTATGAAGAAGTTCACCAATACAGGATGACCTCCTCTTCGGATTGTGCGGAAATGGCTGACGAGTTGACTTACCAATCATACATGGTCCACATTGCTTCTTAGAGACAGGAAGCTGCATAAGTTTTAGACTGTACCTGTTAACATGTCCTAATCTATTGTGCCATAAAGAATCTGAACTAAGACCACACAAATTATGTTCTGAAAATAAAGATGCTTTTAAGATAAATAGTTTTCCTTTACAATACCCTGTAATACAATCTTTTGAATTATTTTTGCGAATTTTAACTTCATGTTGAGTAAACTGAACATTACAATTATTTTGCACTATCTTTTTAACTGAGATAAGGTTAAAAGATAAATTATCTATTATAAGAGCCCTCAAAGTTAACTTATGTCCATTACACATCAATTTTATTGTTCCTTGCTTCTTGGCTGTCACATAATCTCCATTTGCAATAAAAATCTTTATTTCTTGTTGTAGTGTAACAATTCCGTTCATGTATTTTTCATATTTAGCTTGAATAAGATGTTCCGTACATCCAGAATCTATAATCCACTCTATATTCTGATCATTTCCTCCGAATAAATTACAAGGATTGTCAGTACTCGATAGAAAGGAAAATTCCCGTTGATCCGTCTCTGCAGTTACAGCATGACTTTGTCTCTGATGGTACACTCTGCCTCGGCTACGTCCTCTATAACCTCTTCCTCTGTAATTTCTATTCATTGTTCTTCCACTATTTAAATGACATTCGTAGCTCTTGTGTCCTTCTT